>OY728119.1:1529210744-1539210744 GCA_963277665.1 Viscum album | reverse complement strand
AATCAATGTAAAAATAGGGATATAAATAGAACCCTATATTATCTCAGATGGAAAATAATTTTGATAAAATACTTGAACTCCATTCCTGAGGAAAATATCTTTTCTACTTCAAAAACATTTTCCTTTATTAACATGTCATATAATTTTGAACTAAGATAAGTTGATTAAAAATAAAGTTGAAAAATTTTAAAGGAAGCTTCATGGAAATAATGTTCTAAAAATCCATTCATGTCATATAAGTTAAAAAACATTCTTCCCGTACTTTGGCCGGAAAAATGACAAAAGATTCCTTTCATATTTATTACTAAAAACTCACCGAAGGGTAAAATTGGATTTAAACAATTGTAGGTGGATGGAAATCATATTACATATTGAGGAAACATGGATGTGGATGATAAATATTCCCCAGTAAATTTTGAAGTATAAACAATCTCGGATAAAAATGATATTGTGAGATTTTCCCTTACCTTAGGTCTGATTTGCTTCATAAGTGTCTAAACCTCCTGTATAATGATTTAAATAATGTCATTGACTTATTCCAGAATCATAATTATTTTTATGATATCATATACGGTCATATCCGTAGCTTCTTATAAGTAATATTTCATTGCTACTTGTTATTCGGGTGTTTATTGCTTTATGTTCGTATGTGTGTTTTGTCGAATAAATTCTTATTCATCTTTTTAGGTTATAGACACCTCATTTCCAGAATGGTATTAGTGTAATATATATCATATTTATTAATTCAATTCATTTATAAAATCATTATGCAATGAATATCATGTAGAACGAGTTGCATCACATCGTGGAGACGGTATTCCGTACGTACGCACGAGCGATGATATTGTTCCCATGATTGTGGAATTGTATTGGAGTGTATGTATAATATTTCAGAATCAATATCACTTTACAGTAATCATATATAGTCATTATTTACACCATTATACCCATCCAAGTAAGGTGGTGGTGGAAAATAGATTACACCATAGCGTGGAGACGGTATTCCGTACGTACGCACGCGCGGTGATTTCATTTTCCGTAGGATGGATAGATGGTGAAATAGGGTTTTTTCATAATTATAATAACATATCAGTATATGAGTGATACTGATGTTATTACTTCATAAAGATACAACTAAATAAGAAGAAGTAGAAGAAGAAATAAAGTTGAAAGAATCGGTAACGGACATTACCTCTTCTTTGAAGCGCCTCTTTGAGACCTCCTCTTATGGCACTAAACTTGGTCTTTAAAGAATACAAGGACCTCTAGGATGTTTTTAGGGAAGTTTGGAAGTGAAATGGGCAGGGTTTGGCTGAGCTTGAAGGCTCTAATTGGTGTGAGGAGGAGAGGGAGGAGGTGGCCTTTTATAATGGAGGAGAGGGGAACCTTTGGAAATACAAGAAATATTAGTTTATATTAAATCCCAACCCCACATAAAAACTTCCAAAATGACTCATATACGAAGATTAGATGAGATAGTTTTTTAATCCCATCAACCAATAAAATTTAGACATGTTAGGAATTTATTTTAAACATTTTCAACTTGATTTATCCTTATTTATCAATTTAATTTTATTTGTGGTAATAATATTCAAAATTTTAAATTTTTATAAATAATTACATATGTGTTGTAAATTTTCCATAATTTGAAACTTTATGTCATTTATACCATATAAATGTTAATTTATAATTTTTAAATATTTTTGTGATTTTTAAACAATTTTATAATATGTTATTTTTATAAAATAGCAATAGTGTCTATTTTGGAACTATTCATTTATTTTAATTTAAATAAATTATATACAGATAATATGTTCGAAATAAAAGCTTTAATATATTCATAAAATGTCATATGTATCTAGAAAATTAGTGGAGAAGATTAAATAGTTCATATAATATTTATTTTAATATTTTTAAAACCATTTATTTGATATTTTAATTAATAAAATAATTTCAACATCACTTTTGTCTCATAATTAATGATAATTATTTAATCCCTAAAAATTCTAAATAAATTCATATGATGTAGATAAATGTATTATATTTCTGTATACTATTCATGTTTAATGTTTTATTAAGTTTATCACTAAATTAAAATTATTATACTTATAAGATTTAAGAAAGTAACATGTTGTCACTTTCTTTGGTTTTAATAATAATTAAATTATTTTTATGAAAAAAAGCCCATTAAATGAATCTAGTACGACCGTTAGGTGATATGGGTCGACTTTTAGTCATCCAATAGGATTTTGGCAGGTGTTACGGTAATTTTATAATCTTATATTTACCTTTAATTACCCTATTTATCTTTAACTATGGTAAATAAAATTTACCATAGTTACTATTCATAATGCCCAAAAATAAAAAGTAGCCTATTAACATAATTTGGATCCAATTATTCCAAATATAGAATCCATTTTTCAAAATTCAAAACACATAGGTTTTATCAATTAATTTAAAATTAATCTCATTGTTAAGAAAATGGGTTTTAGAAGTTAAAACATTGCCAAAGATTGAAATGTTTTTACCTATGAATTCAATGTGAAATTAATGCTAACGACATATATTATATTAAATGGTAAAAATATATTCTATTTATACTTTAAAACAATTCAATATTATAATTTAACCATATAAATTATCTCAATGAAAAAAGTTGTTTTTAATTAAAAATTTGAGTATTTTTACGATTCATCAATATATGAAAGTTATCAGAAAAATATAAAAAATTTATCCAAAGTAAATTTTTATATCCTGATTCCAAAGAAAAATTTTATTTTGTCAAATTGAACTTATAAACATGTCAAAAACTAGATTTAATGTGGTTGTTCCATCAAAAGGCAGCAAAAGTGCATTTTTTTAAAAATACTTATTTTACCTGAAAAATTTATTTTGTTCTCCTACCATGTTCTAGAAAATGTGTAAGATGAATAATAATGTCATAAAATTCAAAATGTTGTTAATATTATTCATAATGGCTAGTCTATAATAATATATCATCGTTTAGTGAAACCCGATATTGCGTACTACACACGCTATCGAGGAAGGTCGTGATTGCGTGTAATGCAAGACAAGTCAGAATTGTGTGTTGTGAAAGATTCCTTTGGTGTTGAGTATAACATAAGACAAAAAAAATATTTCTCATAAAATCTCTGGGTGTTACATTCTACCCCCCTTAAAATGAATTTCACCCTCGAAATTCGTCACTTCATTACAAACAGATGAGGATACCTCTCCCTCATCATATCCTCAAGTTCCTATGTAGCTTCTTCTAATTGGTGGTTCCTCCATAAAACTTTCACCAAGCGAGTGGTCTTGTTCCATAGGACTTTTTCGCTACGATACAAAATCTCTATCGGCTGTTCTTCATAAGAAAGATCTTTCTCCAGTGGTACAACTTCTAAGCTGAGAACATGTGAAGGATCAGGTATGTATTTTCTCAGGAGAGATACATGGAACACATCGTGAACTTGAGATAGATTCGGTGGAAGCTCCAATCGGTAAGCTACCTTCCCAACACAATCTATAATTTCAAAAGGGCTAATATATCTGGGGCTCAGCTTTCCCTTCATTCCAAATCCCATGACCCTCTTCCAGGGAGATATTCATAAGAACACATTATCACCTACTTCAAACTCTAGGTCTTTTCTTTGGTTGTCGGCATAACTTTTCTGTCGACTCTGAGCTGCTGTTATGTGTTGTTGAAGAGATCTGACCTTTTCTGCCATCTCATCAACAAGATTAGGTCCTAATAGCTTTATTTCCCCAACTTCATCCCAGCAAGTTGGAGTTCTGCATTTCTTTCCATAGAGGGCTTCATAAGGATCCATCTGAATACTAGAGTGAAAGCTATTATTATAAGAAAATTTCACCAAAGATAGGTGTTGATCCCAACCATCTTTGAAATTCATAGAGAAAGCTCTCAACATGTCTTCTAGAGTTTGAATTGTCCTCTCAGACTGACCGTCTGTCTGAGGATGGTAAGCAGTGCTGAAACTCAACTCTGTATCTAGAGCATGCTGAAGAATTCGCCAGAATTTCGAGGTAAACCTCGGATCCTGATCATATATAATGGAAAGTGGTACTCCATGAAATCTTACCACTTCCTTTACATATATCCTGGCAAGCTGATCAAGAGAAAAATCTTCTCTAATAGCAATGAAGTGTGACGAATTCGTAAGATGATCAACTATAACCCAGATAGCATTATTGCCTTTGGATGTTTTAGGAAGTCTAGTGACAAAGTCCATAGTGATGTTTTCTCATTTCCATTCTAGTATGGGTAATGGTTGTAACATCCCCTTAGACTTTTGTCTCTCATCTTTAACTTTCTGACAAACCAAGCATCAAGAGACATATTCAGCAACATCTCTTTTCATTCCATCCCACCAGAAGTACTATTTTAGGTCCCTGTACATCTTTGTACTTCCAGTATGAATATAAAATGAAGAACTATGAGCCTCATCCAGTAGATCCTTCTTTAATTCTGGGATGGGAAGAACACAAAACCGATTCCTAAACCTTATTATCCTATCACAATCAAGGTTGAATTCAGGAACATTTCTCACCTTCTTTTGTAACTCTACATCTTCTTTTTGTGCCTCTTTAATCTTCACGTGTATAGATGGTTGAACATTCATTTGATAAAGATAAGATTTTTCGCTTTCCATTATAATTCCAATATCTATCCTTTGTAAATCCATAAATATTGGATCTTTTGTGATCCTCATCATGGATAAGCTAGCATGGTCTTGTCGACTTAATGCGTCTGCTACCTTGTTTGCTTTCCCAGGGTGGTAATGAATTGAGTAGTCGTAATCCTTAATCAGTTCCAACCAACTTCTCTAACTCATATTTAGCTCCTTTTGTGTGAAAATATACTTTAAGCTTTTATGATCAGTATAAATATCACACCTTTCACCATAAAGGTAATTCCTCCAAATCTTTAATACAAATATTACCGCAGCTAACTCCAAATCATGAGTTGGGTAATTTTTCTCATGGATTTTCAACTGTCGTGAGGCATAAGCTATCACCATATCCATTTTCATGAGAACACACCCCATTTCCTTCTTGGATGCATCACTATAGATCACAAACCTTTCTCCACTACAAGGTAGTGTCAGAACAGGTGCACTGGCTAACCTTCTTTTTAGCTCTTTCAAATTCTCTTCACATTCCTCCGTCCAAACAAACTTAACTCCTTTCCGAGTCAACTTGGTGAGTGGGTTAGATAACCTTGAAAAATCTTTCACAAAACATTGGTAATATCCAGCCAAACCAATAAATCTTTGGATCTCAGTTACTGTTGTTGGTCTCGACCATCTTTCGATAACCTCTATTTTTGCTGGATCCACAGATATCCCCTCTTTTGAGATTATGTGACCCAAAAATGAATCTTTTTGAAGCCAAAATTCACAATTGGTAAATTTGGCATAAAGCTTCTCCTTTCTTATGGTATTTAATACAATTCTCAAGTGATCTTCATGTTCTTCCTTTCTCATTTAATAGACAAGAATATCATCTATAAAGACTACCACAAACTGATCAAGATGGTCTCTAAAGACTCTATTAATCAGATCCATGAAGATAGCAAGGGCATTAGTAAGACCAAATGGCATCACTATAAATTCATAGTGTCCATACCTTGTATGGAAAGTCGTATTTGGTATATCCTCCCTTTTGACCTTTAATTGAAGATACCCTAAACAAAGATCAATCTTGGAAAAGTATTGAGCTCCGTGTAGTTGGTCAAATAATTCATCAATGCGTGGGAGAGGATATTTGTTCTTAATAGTGATCTTATAAAGTTATCGATAATCAATGCAGAGTCTCATTGATCCATCTTCCTTCTTAACAAATAGAATAGGTGCTCCCAAAGGTGACACACTAGGTCATATGAATCCTTTATCAAGATTCTCTTGTATTTTCTTCTTCAATTCCTGCAACTCAATTGGGTCCATTCTATAAGGTGTCTATGAAATAGGCAAAGCACCCGGTACGAGTTCTATTGAAAACTCAACTTCACGATTTGGTGGAAGACCTGAAAAATCCCCCGGAAAGACATCATCAAATTCTCGTACAATGGGAATATTATTAATCGTGAGTTTCTCTCTAACCATTTGAGATAAATAACCTTCATTTAGTGGAATCAAGACCCATAAGATGGAAGAAATTTCCATTGGAAGGTTATGTTCATCATTGCATCGATAGATGATCGTAGATTGATCTGGAATATGAAATGTGACTTCCCTTATTTGGAAATTTATATGAGATCCATATAAAGAAAGAGAATCCATGCCAAAAATCACATCAAATTCCACTATAGAAAGGATAACAAGATTTGCAGGCAGCACTTTCCCAAAAATGTCAATTGGAGAAGAATTGTAAACTTTTGATGTGACTGTTGTGCCATTAGGAGTTGTCACAGCAAACTAAACATCTAATTGTTGAGGTTATACGGCGATACCCTTAGAAAATTCTTCAGAAATAAAAGAGTGGGTGGATCCATAATCAAATAAAACATTTTCTACTTTAGAGTGGATGGTAAGTGTACCTCTCACCACTTTTTTGTCGTACTCCACATCGCCGATAGTAATTGCATGTGACGTTCCTTTGTATTTGGCCTTAAGAGTTTGTTGACGTCGATCATCATCATCAACCCTGGGAATTGGGCATTGATTGGCATAATGCCCCATCTCCTTGCACTTGAAACATTGAAGTGTTGTAGGTTCATTCTGTGTATCCCTTCCTTTGTTTACATCATTATAAATCTTCTTCCCATTATTTCGACATTCAATTGCCCGATGACCTTCTTTTCCACACTTATAACATTTTCTTGTCCCCTTAAGACAATTTCCTCCATGTTTCTTTCCACACATTGAGCATAAGGGAAAACTCAACTTCTTTTCAGTGTGGTCTATAAATTTTCCTTTGAATTCTGTTTTCCTATTCTTGTGAAACCCATGTGACTGATGGGTTACACCAATCTCGATCTCAACCTTGAGAGCACATCGAACAATTTCCTCATAGCTATTGAAGTACCTTATGGATAACGCCCTTTGAAAACTTGGTTTTAAGCCACTAAAGAATCAATCAATCTTAATCTCAGGTAGGATAATAATTCCAGAAGCGTACCTTGCAAGTCTTGTAAAATTTTCTTCGTAGGTACCAACGGATTTATCATCCTTTTGCTTCAGTTCGAGAAACTCTTTCTCCATCTTTTTCGAAGAATGCGAGGGAAATACTTATTGAAAAATAAGTTCTTGAACTCGTCACATTCCATGGACTCAATTTCATCTCTTTTCCTCGTATTCTTAATAAGATTCCACCATTGATCAGCATCACCTTCCAAACGATATACTGTTAAGATGACTTTATCATGTTCAAAATATTGAAGAATTGAAAAAATCATTTCAGTGGTACTGATCCATTGTTCAGCCACTAAAGGATCAGAAGACCCACTGAATGAAAGTGGACGCTACCTCATAAAGGATTCAACATAATGTTTCTCCTTCCTTTGCTTGTTTGGAATTCCCACATGATTTATAGCTTGAGAAAGTTGTGTGAGCATGGCTACAAGAATCTATATTCTAGCTTCCATAACGTTTGGTTGCTCAGGGGGACAATCATTGCATTGCCCGACACATTCCACATTAACACAGTTCCTTCAGGTTCCATCCATTGACTAAAACCAAGAATAATAGTGTGAGAAACACTAATTATAATAGGAAAACCGCATAATCATGAATAAAATTTCACACTTAAGGTCTTATCATAGGTTGTTCATGGCCATTTCTAAAACACTAATATTGTGTTCTGTGCCTAATATCCTTAGGTTTATTACTAAGTCTTTCACATCCTAGTTTCCAAAGGTTGACTGTACCTTTCCTCTGATACCAACTATAACGACCCATAATTTACATACATGGTTATTACTTCAAAATTGAAGCATAATTATTACTACATATAACAAAACCATGAAAGGACCGTATAGGTATAGTGTCTTTAGAAACTGGGAAACATAAACAACTGGTTCATAAATCATCTACGTTGTCTCCCATTTAATTCATCATATCTAGAGTCCCTTTTTGGAATATCCAACTTAATATCCTTCTTCTTGACCTGGGGAAAAGAAAACATAAAAAAGGGTGAGCTCAAATGCTCAGTAAAGGTAAACAAAAGAAATATCAAACATATCATATTTATAAGAACATAACATTTTGAAAATCATATCTTGCAAAAGAGATCATAACATGGGATAAATCATAGAAGTGAAATTTAATCCCAATAATCATAACTTAAAACATGAATCTTTGTGGTATACACACATAATCATAGAAAATAATTTCTTAGTAGTCAAGACTCATTTCAAAGACTGTCTTAGCAGACAAATTCCTTTTTTGAACCGAGTTCACTGCTCGTTTCAGTCCTGTTTCACTGAACCGGTTTAACCTGCCGTTCCAGCCATGTCTATCTCATGAGATATAAATATTTACTCAATGCATTGGAGGGAGATAGAGGTCCCACCCATCTCATAATTATACCATTCTTATGTGTGCCACAAAATCATAAACCATACATCATAGCATAACCCATGTAATAAAAATGGGATTCTTAAACATCACGTCATCATAAAATAATCCATAAAAGGATATCATAAAAATAATTCCATCATAACATAATCAAATCAATGTGAAAATTGGGATATAAATATAACCCTATATTATCTTAGATGGAAAATAATTTTTATAAAACACTTGAACTCCATTCTTGAGGAAAATATCCTTTTTACTTCAAAAAATTTTCTTTTCTTAACTTGTCATATAATTTTGAACTAAAAGAAGTTGATTAAAAATAAAGTTGACAACTTTTAAAGGAAGCTTCATGGAAATAATGTTCTAAAAATCCATTCATTCCGTATAAGTTAAAATAACATTCTTCCCGTACTTTGGCTGGAAAAGTCAAAAAGAACATCGTACGAAAAATGACAAAAGATTCCTTTTATATATTTTACTAAAAACTCACCGAAGGGTAAAATTGTATTTATAAAATTTTAAGTGGATGGAAATAATATTACATATTTAGGATACATGGATGTGGATGATAAATATTCCCTAGTAAATTCTGAAGTATAAACAATCTCCGATAAAAATGAGATTGTGAGATTTTCCCTTACCTTAGGCCCGATTTGCTTCGTAAGTGTATGAACCTCTTGTATAATGATTTAAATAATGTCATTGACTTATTCTAGAATCATAATTATTTTTATGATATCATATATGGTCATATTCTTACCTTCTTATTAGTAATATTTCATTGCTACTTGTTATTCGGGTGTTTATTGCTTTATGTTCGTATGTGTGTTTTGTCGAATAAATTCTTATTCCTATTTTTAGGTTATAGACACCTAATTTACAGAATGGTATTAGTGTATTATATATCATATTTTTCCATTCAATACATTTATATAATCATTATGCAATGAAGATCTTGTAGAACGAGTCGCATCACATCGTGGAGACAGTATTCCGTACGTATGCACGAGCGATGATATCGTTCCCATGATTGTGGAATTGTATTGGAGTGTATGTATACTATTTAAGAATCAATATCACTTTAAAATAATAATATATAGTCATTATTTACACAATTATACCCATCCAAGTAAGGTGGTGGTGGAAAATAGATTACACCACGGTGTGGAGACAGTATTCCGTACGTACGCACGGGCGGTGATTTCATTTTCCGTAGCATGGATAGATGGTGAAATAGGGTTGTTTCATAATTATAATAACATATATGTATATGAGTGATACTTATGTTATTACTTAATAATAAAACAACTAAATAATAAGATGTAGAAGAAGAAATAAAGTTGAAAGAATCGGTAACAGACATTACCTCTTCTTTGAAGCGCCTCTTTGAGACCTCCTCTTAGGGCACTAAAATTGGTCTTTGAAGAAGACCAGGACCTCTAGGATGTTTATAGGGAAGTGGAGAAGTGAAATGGGCATGTTTTGGCCGATCATGAAGGCTCAAATTGGTGTGAGGAGAAGAGGGAGGAGGTGCCCTTTTATAAGGGAGGAGAGGGGCACCTTTGGAAATAGAAGAAATATTAGTTTATATTAAATCCCAACCCCACATAAAAACTTCCAAAATGACTCATATCCGAAGATTAGATGAGATAGGTTTGTAATCCCATCAACCAATAAAATTTATACATATTAGGATTTTATTTTAAACATTATCAACTTGATTTATCCTTATTTATCAATTTAATTTTATTTGGGGTAATAATATTCTAAATTTTAAATTATTATAAATAATTACATATGTGTTGTAAATTTTCCATAATTAGACACTTTATGAAATTTTAGACCATATAAATTTTAATTTATAAATTTTAAATATTTTTGTGATTTTTAAACAATTTTATAATATGTTATTTTTATAAAATAGCAATAGTGTGTATTTTTACACTTTTCATTTATTTGAATTTAAATAAACTATATACAGCAGATATGTTCGAACTAAAAGCATTAATATATTAATAAAATGTCATATGTGTCTAGAAAATTAGTGTATCACATTAAATAGTTCATATAATATTTATTTTAATATTTTTAAAACCATTTATTTGATATTTTAATTAATAAAATAATTTCAACATTACTATTGTGTCATAATTAATGATAATTATTTAATCCCTAAAAATTATAAATAAATTTATATTATGTAGATAATTTTATTAGATTTCTGGATACTATTCAAGTTTGATTTTTCATTAATGTTATCACTAAATTAAAATTATTATACTTATAAGATTTAAGAATGTGACATGTTGTCACTTTCTTTGGTTTTAATAATAATTAAATTATTTTCATGGAAAAAAGTCTATTAAATGAATCTAATCCGACCCTTAGGTGATATGGGTATACGTTTAGTCATTAAATAGGATTTTTCAGGTGTTAGGTTAATTTTATAATCTTATATTTACCTTTAATTACCCTATTTACCCTTAACTATGGTAAATAAAATTTACCGTAGTTACTATTCATAATGCCCAAAAATAAAAAGTAGCCTATTAACATAATTTGTACCCACTGATTCCAAATATGGAATCCATATTTCAAAATTATAAACACATAAGTTGCAGTAATTAATTTAAAATTAATCCCGTTGTTAAGAAAAGGGTTTTAGAGGTTAAAACATTGTCAAAGATTGAAATGTTTTTACCTATGAATTCAATGTGAAATTAATGATAATGACATATATTATATTAAATGGTAAAAATGTATTCTATTTAAAATTTAAAACCATTCAATATTATAATTTAAAAATATATATTATCTCAATGAAAAAGTTGTTTTTAATTAAAAATTAGCGTATTTTTACTATTAATCAAAATATGAAAGTTATCAGAAAAATATCAAAAATTTATCCAAAGTAAATTTTTATATCCTGATTCCAAAGAAGAATTTTATTTTGTCAAATTGAACTTATAAACATGTTAAAAACTAGATTTAATGTGGGTGCACCATCAAAAGGTGGCAAAACTGAATTGTTTTAAAAATAATTATTTTACCCGAAAAAATTATTTTGTTCTCTTACCATGTTCTAGAAAATGTGTAAGATGAATAATAATGTTATAAAATTCAAAATGTAGTTAATACTACTCATAACAGCTAGTCCATAATAATATATCGTTGTTTAGTGAAACCCGGTATTGCGTACTACACACGCTATCGAGGAATGTCGCGATTGCGTGTAATGCAAGCCAAGTCATATTGTGTATTATGAAAGATTCCTTTGGTGTTTCATATAACATAAGACAAAAAAATATTTCTCATAAAATATCAGGGTCTTACAGGAAATAGATGATATTATTTCTGTATAATGATAAATATTTCATTAATATCATATATAAAAATTAAATCCATTATTATAATCATCCATGATATGAGGTGATGGATAACGAATTACATCTATATGTGAGGTAGTAGTCCTCCGTACACACAAATGATTGTTCTATTACCCATTTTATGTAAGATGATATATATATAGATCACACTATAAAAATAAAAAACATATAATTATATTGAATATACTCATTTTATTATGTCACCAAGTTTTAATAAGGTTTTAAAGAGATATAAGTGGAAATAAAATAGAAAATATTGATTAAAAACAATACCTCTTCTTCCATGAAACTTGTAATATTTACACCAATATCATCTCTAAGTAGATTTTTTATTCAAAAAAATTGATCTAGGACATGGGTAGCGATGAAAGAGATATGGGCTAATATTGGAAGAATATTTTTTATGTGTGAAGAAAAGAGTACATGAAGTGTCATTTTATAAGGGAGGATAAGGACACTCATGGAATTAATTAAAGTAATAAATTAATTTAAATTAATTTTCATTTCAAAATAGATTAAACTTGAGAATATTCAAATATAATATTAGCATGAGCCTAAATCCTCTCATTAAATAAAAATTGGACAAGGTTTGGTAATGTTTTCCCTATTATAATTTTTCTTTTAACCATTGTTAACCCTTTTGACAATTACCATAGTTTTAATGTTTTTACACATTATTGGTCAGTAAAGTTATTATTAATAGTAAAAGGCCCATAAATGGATGATGGTAAATATTATAATCCGTGTACCATTTAATTGTAAAAAAATAAAATTTTTTGTAATTTTAAATCATTTAATGAAAAAAATTATTATAAAAAATTATTAATGTCAATTATAACAAAATATTCATTTAATTTTATATTAAACACAAAAAGGAAAAGTTTAAATTTGAATATAAACCTTTAAAACAACCAAAATATGTTATAATTATCTAAATAATCTGTGCAACACATTAATACATTAAAATTTTATAACATTAAATATTTTTAAAATAATTTATTTTAGTTTCCTTTTATTTAAATAAATATTTAGTTGGAATTGTATTGGAAGTTATGGTGATTATAAAATTAATAAAAATTATAAAAAATTACAATAAGGAAAATAATGTTATCATTATATAAATAACTATTATAATTTATTCAAAACAATCTTTTATCAAATTTTAATCACATATAACAAGTTTAAAATCTAGAGGGTGATAATTTTTCTTTTTATTCTCTTAAAATATTATATATTTCACTTTCATGGACATGCATACAAAAATAAATATAAATACCATGGTGATAAAGGAAAAATAAATTCATAAAATAATATTTAAGATGAAAAATGGTGGCATCACCACTCAGTTTTAATCTAAGTTAACTCGAATCACCATTTTACCATGGTAAATTCTTTTAACTATTTTTAATATTCATTATGCCCAAAAATTATTTTGAAATAATAAAATAATATTAATTGTGAAGATTCAAAATATGTAATCCTTTTTATAAAATTAAATCTCTATTTGTGGTAGGAATCCAATTTTTTAGTATCCAGTAAAGCATGATGAAAATCCATTTTTAAAAAAATTCATTTTAAGTATAAAAGTATTCTTATACCAAGATCATGTATATTGTTTATTCTTGTGTAATTAATTATATTATTTACAACTAACTGAAACCAAAATTAATTTAGGATCAAATTCAAAATATCTTGGGGATTTTTCAATGAGTTGAAATGACAGTTTTAAAGAAATGGTATTTTCACAATTCATTAACAAATTGATATTTTTTTAGAAAAATCAAAAAATAATAATCTTAGGATAATTTTAACTTGTTAAATTAAAAAATTAGATTCATTTTGAATAATTCATGTAACTTCTCGGATCTGGGTGTCCCCAAAAGGTGCCCCGAACCCAGTTGGTCACATGACCTTAAGCATGTTTCCCCAAATGGAAGAGGTTGTCGACTAGTATCAAGGTCCAATATGTGATGTTGGGGAAACTATTCCCTCATTGGAAGAGTATACACAGTGGAAGAAAAATATTAAACAATAGAGGAATAAATAATACCACCCAACAGAAGTAAAATGAGGAAGACTAAAGGTAATCCAACATAGCATATATATATATATATATATATGATACATGTCACATGTGTCTAGGAAAGTATCCAAACAAGTCACAATCCTGTAAATAAAATATGGAAACCAATGTACTGAAAAGTAAGTAAACTCCAACTGCATCGCAAGCCTCATCTTGGTCCCATTCTCTCCAGATCAAGCATCAATCATGTATCTGATGAAGAAGGGAGCTTTCCCTTATCAATACCTGAAAACATATAATCTGTTTGGGTTTAAAAGAAACACCCAAATAGGGTGTACAAAGAATCCCAGTAAGAAACAACCAAAATATTTATGTCAAACTTTCATTGAATATATATATATATATACCAGGAAATATGTTGAAATAAAGCAATAAACTAGAAAGTACTCAAAAGTAAACAATAATGCAGTTTCCAATTACATTCATTTACATTTATTATTCGATCAGTTGAATCATATAATCCTTCGGATCTAGCCTAAGCTTCGTATCCCTTGTGTATGTAGTAAAAAATATGTCTAAGAAGACCATCTAAACAATCTAGTATGTCTGGTTCTAATCTTGTGCATTGGATTGGAAGACTCTTCATAATCATTCAATCATTCATAAAAAACACTCTATGAAAGTTCTCATAGTCTAACCCCTTTGTTCTAACATCTCATCAATTTAATAAATAATAACCCTTTAGGAATACTCTCATAGTCTAACCCCTTTGGTCCAAAATAGCACCAATCATTTAAAATAACCACCTAGGCAGCTCACATGGTCAATACCCCTTGGTCCACATATCATATATAAAATATAACGACCACCTAGAAACTCTCACAGTCAATGCACTAGGGTCCAACATATCATCAATAAAATATAAAGACCACCTGAAATCTCTCACGGTTAATTTTCTAGGGTCCAACATTCATTTGGTCAAATAATAATGATCACCTGGGAAGCTCTCACAGTCTATCCCATTTAATTATAAATTAGCACCTAGGCAGCACTCACGGTCTAACCCATTTGGGATTCTCCCACAGTCCAATCCCCATTGGTTAATAATCACAAGGCATGAACATAGGATATTCATATAATCAGAAACTTCATCTTAAAAAAAGTCATCGAAATAAGGAAATCCTACATGCATCCTAGACTAAATGGTAATAAATAATGAAATAAGGGAACACACCTATAGGGTGTCCCATAAACAAGGTATCAAACCTTATACATAGGAAACAACCCTTAATTAATCAACCAAACCATATAACGTATTAAACTGGGTTAAATTCTAATCATTCAATACCCCAAATTTGGGTATGAGGCACTTTTAGCATATTTAATCCAAAGACAAACAATGAAAGGCACAAACTACCTACCTTTATGTAATATGATCTATACTCTCGAACATCATCCCTTGAATCGGCCTAGATCGGCATAGATCTACAAAAAAGTGAAAAATATTCAACCTTGAATAACTCCTGAGAGAGGGAAAATCAATAATAATTGATCTAGGGGAATTTATAACTCATTGGTGAGATTCCAATGCAACTGATGACGTCTCAATCAAAGGTTAGATGGATAATCATGAGGGTTTCAAAGTTCTTAGGTCGTTTTGTCGCTCTCCTATACAAACCATGGGGAGAAGAAAGTGTTTCAGAATATGAGATATAACCCTACTCTGATTTTTCAAATAAAAAAGAAAACTTCACTGGGTGTTCATTAAAGGTACATTCCATGTAGTATCCTTAACCATCCCCCGCTTTATGAGGTCTGCCAGGTCACCTACACAACCAGGTACTCGGCCGTTACAAGGCTAGTATGCGACTATATGCGGTGCTCGGGTACACAGTGTGTACTCATAATTACACGATGTGTACTTATAAAATACCCACTTCTTTATTTTTCTCATAACAACCCTAAAAAAATATCCATACATTAAATGAAGGTTCGGGTTCTTACAAACTTCCCCCTTAAAGAAATCCATCCCTCAATTTCCATTACAAGGGTGGGGAAGAAGAAACTTCAAAAAAACTCTAGACACTATGATTGTACGCCGGCCTCCCTCTCCCAAGTCTCATCATGTACTCACATGTGCTGCCATAGAGCCTATACTAGAGGAACAAAACGGCCACATATAACCTTCATTATGTGATCCACAATTTACATAGGGTTCTCCTCGAAGGATGCATCAACCTCCAACTCAATGTCCTTGGGTTGAAAAACATGAGATAGGTCGGAAAAGTAATGTCATAGCTAAGAAACATGAAATATGATTTGCATATATTGATACATCTAAGATAACTGCAACCGATAGGTAATTGACCCAACTCTCCCCAAAACCTCAAATGTACTGACGTATCTTGGTGAAAGCTTCCCCTATCTCATAATCCTCATGTTCCCCAACCTGAGTGGGACACGTAAGAAAACCTGATCTCTGACCCCAAACTCTAGATGTCATCTTCATCGATTAACATAATATTTATGGTGAGATTGTGCAGCATCCATCTTTTTTTTAATCAACTCCACCTACTTAGTGGTCTCTTGGACAAGACGAGTTCCCAGTATAGCTACCTCTCCTGCCTCCATCCAACATAGGGGTGATCAGTATGACCTACCGTACAAAGCCTCATAAGGTTACATTTGAATCATTTCCTAAAGATTTTTATTGCAATAAAACTCTACTAGTGGTATGTGTCTCTCCAAAGATCCTCTGAATTATAAGATTCATGATCGAAACATGTCCTCCAATACATGAATCATACACTCGGTCTGACCATCTATTTGGGGATGGTTTGTTGTATTCAGAAGTACCTGTGTACCAAAATCCTTTTGTATTTAATTCTAGTCCTGAGAAGTAAATCAGGTGTCCCTGTATGAAATGATATGGTGCATAACCCCATGAAAATGTACAATCTATTGGATGTAGAACTTTACAAGCTCATAAAAATTGAAGGTTTCCCTGATCAGAAATAAATGTTCATGCTTCATGAGTCTATAAATAACAACCCAAACCACATCATTGACTCACAGCGATATTGGTAACCCTGTCACAAAATCTATCATGAAATCATTCCACTTCCACTTGGGAATGGGTAACTACTATAAAATCCATGTTGGTCGCCGATGATCCTCCTTCACCTACTGACAGGTAGAACATCTCATAACAAAACTAGTTATATCTCTCTTCATGCCTAGCCACCAATACTGACGATGTAGATCTCGATACATCTTGGTGACACCAGGATAAACTGCCTATAATGAGGAATGAAAATCAGACATAAAATCCTCACATATGTTTTCTGACACCCATACACATCCATTAAAATGAAAAACCCCATCCTTCCCTATGGTCCACCCAGGAGTAGGGTCCTCACCTGACACATTTTTCTGTAGGACTAGGTCTTCAGAATCTGATAGCTGCCTCATTCGCACTCGATCCAAAAGAGTAGAGGTAATAGCTATATAAGAAAGAAATTTATTCCCCTATATTTCATGCACCTCTAAATGCATCCTAGATAAAATATTCATAAGCTTCCACTAATTGATGGACTCCAGAACTGCATGTATCTATGTTCTCCTGCTCAGTGCATCAACCACTACTTTTCCTTTTCCAGGAGTGTAGGCCATATCAAAGTCAAAAGACCGAAGGTACTCAACCCACCTTAGCTTTCTCAAATTCATATATCACTGATTAAATATGTAATTGAGGATTTTTTTTCAGTTTACACCATAAAATTCTCCCCCAAAGATAATGTCTCCAACAGCGCAAATCATGCACTAGTACATCCAACTCGAGATCGTGTGTCGGGTAATTCCTCTCATGTGACCTCAACTACTTAGACCTATATGCAATGACTCATTCACTCTATATAAGAAGTAATCCTATCTTGATACCTGATGTATCATAGTAAATGGTGTAACTCTTTCCCAGCTCTAAAAAAATCAAGATCAGTGTTGAATTCAATCTCCCTTTCAGCTCTTGAAAAGTTTAATTGCATGAATATGTTTACAAGTACTTCTAACCATTATTAGTTAGGCCCATCATTGGCACTAATAAGTGTGAAATGTATTTTATAAATAATATTTAGTAACCATCCAACTCCATAAAACTCTGTAATTAAAATATTTTCTTCATATTCTCCAAATAAACTACTACTCTCCCTTTCTCTTAGTCGACTGATACTCCATTCTCCCAGATGACATGAAACAAGAAGTGAATTTAGTCCATCCAAAACTGGAAATTTTATAGCATAGCATATAACTGATTCTTTCTCGTTGTACTCAATAAGATCTCAATATGGGCGACATGGTCGTGTCGAGTGTGATAGTACACCAAGATATCATCCACAAATACTACCACAAAAGAATCCATGTAAGGATGGAACACTCGGTTTATCAGTTCCATAAACACTATCAGCATATTCGTGAGACCAAACAACATAAACAAATACTCGTATGGACCATACATGCTCCGAATGGATTTATGAGGAATATATGATGGTATAACGTGCAACTTATGATAACTGGATCTGAAGTAAATCATCGAGAACACCTGGGCTCCTCGAAGTTGATCAAAGATATCATCAATCCTTGGTATGGGATATTGGTTCCTAACCGTCAATTGGTTCAGCTTCTGATAATCCACAAAAAGTATAAGGGTGTCTTCTAACTTCTTCAAAAAAATTACAGGTGAACCCCATGAAGAAGTATTAGATCAAATGAAACCCTTTTCATGTTACTCCTCTAACTTCTTCTTAAGTTCATTTAACTATAGTGTAGCCATCCTATAAGTAGGAATGAACACTGGTGAAACTCCTAGAATAAGCTCAATAGAGAAATCCACCTCTCTCTTCAGAGGTAAACCTGAAAAGTGTTATAGAAAGACATCTCTGAAATGATCCACCACTGGAGGAACGTCCATCTGTGAAGTTCCTTGGTCATCCAAATATAAACTAGAAATATGGGTTGTAATTCCTATCAACTCATGATACTTGTGTCTTTATCTGCTTGCTTGGACATCCCATTTTTCCTTGTGTATAAAATACTTGTCCTATATTGACATGAAACTCACCCTACAACGATAGTAGTCAACAAAGGAGTTGAAAGAGACTAACTAGTCCATTCCGAGAATGACATTGAAGCCTGACATCTCTAAGTCATATAGGTCCCAAAAGAAGTGACACCCAAAAAACTCAAGAGTTCACTCCTTGAAATGACGTACACAAGACGCCCTAATCCCCAACAGAGTGTCTAGCATCATAACATCTTAATAAGTAATGATACATAGCCAGATACTCTCCACAATGGCAACAGATTTAAAACTATGGTTAGACCCTGTATCAATAAGAGTATAACCTAAAACTGAGGCAACTATAATCGTACCTATAATTGTTGAGGGTCTGAAATCCTACTCTTGTTGGGTCTATTCCATCACCAAAATAGGACCTATACCACGATCGTATGTCCCTTCCTGGTTACCCTGGTCGGATATACCCTATTGTCACTATAAATCTACTATCTGTCTGCCACATCCCCGACCGCCTCTTTGGCCTGAATGTCTTGATGAACTCTAGTTCCCTAACTGATGAGAAACTGGATGTCCTACTATGGAACATCTAGTCATAGAATATCGCTTCTCACTCGCTGCAGTAGAGAACATCTTAAAAAAACACTAATGATGACCCATCTTTCCGTAAGATCGACACTCAACTGGGTCCCTTGGGCAATTTAGTCTTGTATGTCCACTCTTTCTGCACTGGTATCATACCACCTGGATATATGATGAAACTTTATGTAAAATATCCTGATGGTTCTTCCTTCTATCTATCGATGGAGTACTAGCCCTGGATGTTGAACCGCCATGTCTCACAGTTCCTAACTCACTTAGGTTGTTCTCTTTAATCAGTGCGTGGTTTACTATAGCCATTATTGAAGTCGGCTTAAAAACATTCACCTACGATCTGATGTCATACCTGAGACCATCCTCAAATAGCCTATCCAGAGATAACTCATCACCTCCCAAAACAGGTGTGATGTGATGAAGCTCTGTAAAGGGAGAAGAATAATCCATCTCTAAAATAGCGCCTTTCTCCAAGTGCATGAACTCCTGGTCTCGGCCATCCCTCAGCATCTCAGGGAAAAAGTAATCATAAAAGGTCCTCTGAAACTCTTCCCAAGAAATATCCAGATGACTTCCCGCCTGTGAGATAACATCCCACCATATCTTGGAGGAATCATGTAGCATGTATATTGTGAGATTCTCCATCCTCTTAAGAGGAATCTCTAGATGATCTAAGAGAGAAATAATGGCCTCAAACCATGTATCTACAACCTATTATCCTCGATCCCCATAAAATGTGAGAGGATGTTGCTGCTGGAAGACCCACGTTAACTCTTCCATAGTCGGGGAAGGATTGGGTGCTCCCTAAAAGGTCAGAATCATCCTAAAAATCCTTCATGGAACTTTTAATCGGCACTTGTGTTTGGTATAGCAGCTGGTTCCAAGACAAGAATGAAAATATTATCGGTTGTTAGTACCTGATCTACTATTTCTAGTGTATGATCGTCGCGGTACACCTGGCGTAAAACTAGAGGGAGTCTTGGTGTCATGACTCTGCAAGTTCAAGTGCTCACCTTAGTTCAAGTTTATCAAGGATAGTACCTTAGAATTGCAAGAACGAAATAGAAGAAGAAAAACATACATGTTTCCTAAAATATGGATACACGGTCTGTAGAAACACTACACGTCTTGTTCCCTTAAGCTTTAACATAGGTGTTTAGTCCTTTTAACCTAGTCGTGTAACACCCCACACAAACAGAATGTTCCTCCTGAGACACAGTGTGTACTTGAATATCCCATCCTTCCCAAGTAATTCTACATGGCTAGAACTACACAGTTCTCTCCTGTTGTAACATTATATAACGTGTTCACCCTAGTCATGGCATGTACCACTAATCTTTCATCGACCCATGTCATTATTCACACAGCCAGATACATGATCGATTACTACATGATGTGTATAAGAGACACATGACATGTATAACCTATGTTTCATTCACCTATTTCTTTAACCACACGGCCGGACACGTGGTCTTTTACATCATGGTGTGTACTCCCAATACATGGTGTGTTCTATGAAACATTTATCATCCCCGTGTCTCTAATCACACATTCAGTCACACGGTCAACAACTACAAGGAGTGTACTTAAAAAAATCAGTTCTTCCAGATTAGAAGAACAAATGTCGTGTGTTTATAACACCACACACCATGTTTTCTGGGTTTCTAGATATTAATCCTATTAAACTTCTCCTGAACCCTTAAAAAACATTTGTCCAAGGCATGAAAAAATCTAACCCATGAGATCCCATACTTCCCACGAATCAAATTTTGGCATCTTTTTTCACATCAATACTTGAAAAATTCACTTAAATTTTAAACATGATCCACAAAATTCCAATCCAAGAGGGCCCATAACACCTTAGGAACCAAACTTTGGAATCCATCTAAATGAAACCATACATATACAAATATGCTATCAAAATAGAAGTTATTATATCATGAAATATTTCACATAAACAAGCATATCTAGTACAACATCTATCATAACATTATGCAATCAGTAATTCATCCCAAATGGTATAAAAAGAATGCACGACATGTGATCTATTGAAATTTCTATATGATTCATGAGATGGCATACCCTCATCTCATTTGATTGAAAAATAAATAGAACCTCATTAATATCAATGATAACATCACAATACATGTGTATCACCCAATGGTGAAATCAAATCAACTATAACAATTGAAAAACTAGAAAAAATGATATATTCAGGGTAACATGACTTCTCCTTATACATGGGTTACCTACTCTTGGGCACAACTTATTCCTAATTACCTATTCCTTTTTATCCTAGTCTATTGGCTCCAAATAGTATGTCAAAGCAGAAAATAATCCCTTTGATACCACTTTGTAACATCCCAGATCCTGGTGCCGCCCAATAGTGCCCCAAACCCGGTTAGACACAAGACCTCAAGCACGTTTCCCTAAAGGCCAGAGGCTGCCGACTATAAGTGAGGTCCAAGGTGTGATATTGGGGATACTATTCCCTCATTAGAAAGGTATACACAACAGATGAAAGATTATAAACAACAGTAGAAGCTATAATACAATCCAACAAAAGTAAATAGTTGAAGACTGAAAGTAATCCAACAGAGCATGTATATATATATATTATGCATGTCACATGTGTCTAGGAAATAATCCAAACAATTCATAATTCTAGAAATACAATATAGAAACCAAAGTGCTGAAAAGTAAGTAAACTCAAAGAGCATCACAAACCTCATATTGGTCTCATGCTCTCTAGCTCCAACAATTATAATGTACCTGGTGAAGAAGGAAGATTTCCATTATATATACCTGCAACCATATTATTTGTTTGGGTCCAAAAGCATTCCCCAAATAGGTTTTGAGACGAATCCTAGTAGATAACCACCAAAATATTTGTGCCTAACTATCTGTGAATATATATATATATATATATATATATATATATAACAGGAAATATGAATAAATGAAGTAATAAACTAGGAAGTACTCAAAAGTAAACAATGATATGGTTTTCAATTATGTTCATTTACATTTATTATTCAATATTTTGAATCATTTAAACCTTGGTATCTATCCTAATCTCTATATCCCCTATGTATGTAGCAAAACGGATGTATCAAAAGACCATCTAAACAATCTAGTAAGACTAAGTCCCAGCTTGTACTTTGGGTTTACGGACTTGTCACAATCATTTAATCATTCTTATACAACCCTCTCGGAAATTTCTCATAGTCTAACCCCTTAGGTCTAACATATCATCAATTCAATAAATAAATAATCTTTGGTAAATCTCTCATAGTCTAACCCCTTTGGTCACATATAGCACTAATCATTTACAAACCACAACTTGTGGAGCTCTCATGGTCAATACCCCTTGGTCTACATATCATCAATAAAATATAACATCCCCATGGAATATCTCATGGTCAATTCCCCAGGATCCAACATATCATCAATTAAATATAACGTCCACCTCGAATCTCCCACGGTCAATTCCCTAGGGTCTAACATTCATTTAATCAAATAACGATGATCACCTAGGAAGCTCTCACGGTCTACCCCAATTAATTATAAATGACCACCTAGGAATCTCTCATGATATTACCCCTTTGGGAAGATCTCATAGTACAATCCCCTTTAGTCAAAAATCACAATTAATGAGCACAGACCTTTCATATAATCAGCAACTCCATCCTAACAAAATAAGGATTGGAAACAAGGCAAGCGTATAGGCATCCTAGACCAAACGGTCATAAATTATTAAACAAGGAAAGGCACCCATAGGGTGTCCCACAAACAAGGTATCCAAACTTACACATAGGAAACAACCCTTAATTAATCAACCAAACCATAGCAGGTATTAAAAACAGTAAACTTCCAATCATGCAATACCCCAAACATGGGTATGTAGAACTTTTAGCATACATAATCCAAATATGAACAATGAAATGCACAAACCACCTACCTTTATGTCGTACGATCAGTACTCTCAAACGTCGGCCTTTGTATTAGAATAGATCTATAAAAAGGGGAAAAATGTTCAAACTTTAATAACTCATGAGAGAGGAAGAATCAATAAGAAAGGTTCTCGGTAAATTTAGAACACACTGGTGGGATTCCTACTCAACTTAGGGTATCTCAATCGGAGGTCAAAAAGAGAATTTAGAGGGGTTCAAAGTTCTTTGGTCATTCTATGGATCTCATATATGAACCAAGGGGAGAAGAAGGTGTTTCCAAAGATGAGACATGATCCCACTCCTATTTATCAAATAAAAGGAAAACTATATGGCGTGTTCATTAAAGGTACATGATATGTAGTAACCATAACCATCCCCCACCTTAAGAGGTCTTCCAGGTCACCTACATATCCATGTACTCAGTCGTTACATAACAAATATGTGGCTATATTCGGTACCCAAGTACATGGAGTGTACTCATAAGTACATAGCATGTACGTAGAAAATCCCCATTTCTTCTTTTTTCCTCAAAACAACCCGAAAACAAGATCCATACATATAATGAAGGTCTGAGTTCTTACAATTCAAATTTTAGAAATTAAAAAAACATTACAAGAATATATTTTAATAAAGTTATTTCCTTTTTGTTTTAAAAACATTAATTAATATTTTTTAAATGAAAATAACTATTTAATTTAAGAATACTAATACATAAAAAAATGATGTATTCTATCATTACCTAGGTTACTATATTATTACCTCTTTTTGAAATTGCATTCTAACAATTTTATTCACTTATTAAACAAGTGGTGATATCTTTCTCTCATAGAAATTTTAGATTCCCATGTTGCTTCTTCAACCATATGGGTTTCTCAAAAAACTGAAACATGGTGAATTATCTTATTACAAAAAACCTACTCTGTATGGTTAACAATTTTAACTGGTTATTCCTCATAATAAAGGTTGTCATCCAAATGAACTACTCTATCTCTGAAAACATGATATGAGTCTAGTACATATTTTCTTAATATTATAACATGAAAAGGTTTTGTACCTGGGAAAAACATAGAGGTGATTCTATAAGGTAGACAAATGATCCAAATTTATCTAGGATTTATGACCATCTAATGATCCATGGAATTAGTTTATCCATTTTACCAAAATTATTAACACTTTTCCATGGATATAAATCAAGAAAAACCAGATCACATACCTTAAAAGAAAAATCTATCCGCCTATTATATAAATTTATTTTCTACCAGATCTGAACTATCCTCAAATTTTTTTGAATCATCTTAATTTTGTCAACTACTTCCACTACTAACTTTGGCCCCAAAATATTAGTTTCTTCTAATTCAGCACAAAATTTTGGAGTCTGAAACCACTTTCATATAATGCCTCAAATGCTTCCATCTGTGTACTAGAACAAAATATATTATTATAAGAAAACTTAATAAAATAATGATTTTGATCCCAACTTCTGTGGTAATCTATTGAACAAGCTTGTTGAATATCTTACAAGGCCAGAAATGTTCTCTAAGATTGTACATTATATTGATGATGTAAATATATACTTAAATTTAATTCAGTACCTAATTATTTTTTAAGACCATTTCGAAAATTATAATTGAAACAAGGATCACAATTAGGTACAATAGAGAGAGAAACTCAATGTAACCTGAAAATATCCTTGAGGTATTTATTAGAAATATAATATAAAAAATAGTACCTCAAATGGGAAGGAAATGTGAAGACTTAGTTATTTGACTAAAAATAACCCAAATCACTTTATTACCTTGATATATATTTGGCATTCCAATCATGAATTCCATGGAAATATTTTTTTTCATTTCCACCCTAGCACTAGAAAAGGTTGAACCACCCCCTTCAGCAATTTTCATTAATATTTAACCTATTGAAAATTAAAACATTTAATGGTAATGTAATAAATATCCATTTTTATTCCATCCCACCAGTAATACTTCCGAAGGTCTCTATACATTATAATACTTACAGGGCAAATGGAAAATGGGGAACTATGAGCTTCAATAAACAATTATTTCTTCATATTGGAAACACATGGAATGCATAATATTTTTCCAAACCTAATAACATATTCTTAATCAGAATTAACATTTAAACACTTATAATTCTTAATATATTCTACCATTTCCTATAATACATGACCCTATTTTTGAGCTTTCTTAATTAGTTATAATTGATATGATTGTACTAACACTTGAAACAAAATAGAGGATATTACTATATCCCCAACTTCTATGTAAAAATTCATCAAATATTAACCAAATGGTCATATTCCAATAATAACATGGTTAATATAGAAATATTATTCTCACTCAAAGAATCAACTATTTTTTTATTTTATAATATGGTAATGAATCATGTAGTTATAATACTTAATATTTTATAACCATCTCCCTCATCTCATGTTAAACTATTTATGAGTGAATATATACTAAAAAATTTTATGATTAGTAAAAATTTCACAATTTACTACATATAAATTATTCCACTATAAATTTATAGCAAAAAACCAAAACAAAAAATTCTTGATAATGTGTAGGATAATTTAACTCATGAGATTTCCATTGTCGTGATGTGTAATAAATTTCCTAATCATCCTACATCAAGACACAAACAAGGCCATTTAATGAAGTATACCTATATAATACAAATATACCATTTCAATATAGTAGAGCTATAATTGAATCATAACTAATCTTATTTTCAGTTTCTAGAGACAATCATCACATTCTTTTAACCATATAAATTTAACTCCTTTTTTAGTTACCAAGGTCAACGGTCTTGATAAAAAATAATTTTTTCAAAAAACCGTTGCTGGTAACCTATTAATCCAAGAGACCTATGAATATATTTTCCATTGTTAGGTATTTTACATTATTAAAAAACTATAGTTTTCATAGGGTTAACAGTTATTCCTTATTTCGAATCAATATACCCAAAGAAATAAATTTATTATAACCAAAATTCATACTTAATAATGTTTCCATTTAGTTTATTTTATTTCATGGTTTTAAAAAAAATACATAGGTATATTTTATTATCTGCCTGAATTTTAGAATATAAAGAAATATAATTAATAAACACAACCACAAACTTGTCTAAATAGTCTTCGGCAACTCTAATCATAAGATTCATAAATAAAAATATCATAAAATACAACCCAAATAGATTAAATAAAAAATAATAATGCTTATATCTATTCTAAAAAGTAATTACTGGTATATACTCCTCCTTCACCATAAATGTATGGTATGTTGACTTACGATCAATATACAAAAAATTTTGTGGTCACTAGAACTGCTCAATAAATCATTGATTGGAGGAAAAGTTTATGTATTCTTATAGTGAGTTATTGAAAGCTCTATAATCAATAAAATCCAATATGAAACTATAATTATTTATAAAAATAAAATAAGATCACCCCATGGTGAAGTTCTAGTTTGAGTGAATCATTTCTTAATAAATTATTGCAACTTATTTTTCAATTAAAAAAGTTCTACTAGAACTATTAGAAATGGGAGTTTTGAAATAGGATTATAAATAGGCCCTAACTCAATAATAAGCTGAACCACAGGATCATAAATAAAACCAGCTAAATGATCATTTAATACATCTATATATTTATTCAATATTGGTAAATTAATAATTTGAATCAAATATATCTTCTTAAAAACTTGAGATATGTAACTATCATTGTCATCACTAATCAATTTCCCTATTTTTGGATATGATATCAAAGTTATGAAATAATTGAATACAAATTTTTTAGCTTTAAAATCAATCATATAATGATAAAATAAAATCCAATAAAAAGTAACATCAAAATCCACTATGGTTGGTTCAATTATATTGGAAAGATTTACAATTCAACAAATAACAATAGGATGATTTCTATAAATATTGATTCATTATAGGAATTTAGGGTTAGACCAATGGTTCAAAACCATTGGTGTGGGCTAGAGAACTATTGGTATAGTCTATTCCAATGGTAATAGAAGCCGTTGGATATAGTTATGTTGGGAAAGGTATATACAAATAGTTCTCTATGAATCATTGGTATAGGGTGGTCCAAATTTCACCTAAACTAATGGTTCATAGTGAACTATTGGTATAGAGGTATCCGAACATTTTTGAACCATTGGTAGAGACCTATACTAATTGTTCAAACCGTTGGTATAGTTATTTACTAGTTGTTAAAAACTAGTGGGATTCCTCTATACCAATGGTTATAAAAACATTAGTATAACCCCCCCCCCCCACACACACACACACATAATTCCACCTCCAGTAATAGCCCACCCTACCCCCAGAACCTTCAATTAATAACACAGAACCTGAAATTGATAACAGAAAACCTAAAATGTAGTTAAAATAGAACATCTTAAAACAATACTTACAAACAATGAAAAAAATTACATGAAAATAATAGAAATAGAACCTTAAATGCAACCAACATAGCATCCTCAAAGAGCCACAACGCAACAAATCAATTGATTCATTTTACTAGTGATAACAAACATACAAAACATTGTATATATTATTTCATAACAAATCATCAAATTAAAAATTTCATAAATATCAGTGAAACAAATAAAGGATCAATCTGTCTCTCATCACCATCAATATCATCACCATCACCCTTGACCTGATACTCATCCTCTACTTCATCCGCATCCTTGACTTCATCATTCTCATTGGGCTCATCCTCACCCTTAGCGTTGTCCTCTCCATTTTTTTCACCGTCATCCTCTCCATTACCATCTCCCAGAATGTCATCATCTTGACCACCACTATGACTACTACCCAGTGCACTATATAATGTACTCATAGTAAACATCTATGAATCACAATTTGAAATAATATCTAGTTGAATTTATGGACAAAAAACATCCATCAGTTTCATAAATTCATCATTTTCCCTTTGATTCCATTCTTCCAAATGTATGGCCCTTTTTCATAATTTTCTTCCATAAAGTCAGCATGTTATTCCCATGAATTACTTTTTTAAAATTATATAATACCATAAATGACACCTCAAGTGGTCCAATCCCTCATCAGGGAAATAATCTTCCCTGGTCGAAAATGTAGTCTACCATGGTGCTCATCTCCCAAAACTTGATGTATGTAATCCTTTTCCCCAAATTTTTCAGTTTCCCAAGAATCAAGATCCCCTAAAATGAAATGTTAAAAATATAAATAGACTATTAAGTTGAAAAATAGATATTAAAATTTGAAATCAAAAAAGTAAAACTTACAATCTACTGTTGTGTAGGTTTTTCAACCACACATCCATATTTTTTTCTTTCTTCTTGATTAAAACAATTTTTCTCAAGGCATACATCCTACAATATTATAAACATGCCTCTATAATGAAATTTAATGTAAAAAACATAATTAAAAATTGCTTAATAATAAATAATTTCATAACTAAAATCATATGGTTATTAATTCTAAATGAACTAGAAATGAAAAACATGCGGTAGATGAATTATATCTTAGTATCAATGAATGGGTTATAAATATATATAACATATATATTAATGAACAGTTCATCAAAATAATCAATAATAATGTGTCTTTTTTATCACTTTAATTAAGGATATTATGAATAAGTATTACTATAACATAAATGAATATGCATGAATGGGTTATCAACACTCTAATCCTGACTATAACATAAAGAAATAATAATAAGTATATTTTTTCAAAATAGTACAACATATAAGCATGCATGTTTACATGAACAAATATAAAATTAAGCAAAATAACATAATGATATGAAATAATCAAAATATAACACGATGTAAAATATAGATAATAGAAATTTTACATTAAAAAAATAGTGTTCAACTTCCATACAAAAAATAAAGAAAAGATAAGAAAATAACAATGTAATAATACTAATTTATAATTAATTATCATTTTAAATAACATGAAATTTTATTTTATTTTATTTTATATTATTTATTCATTAATAATGTTAAGTAAGGATAGAAAAAATTCATTTAATGAGAATCTAATATTATGTAAGGGTCAATAACAGGTAAGGGTAAATACAAAGTTAAGTAAGGTTAAAATAAAGTTAAAAAGGGTAAACTGAAGCATATTAAGATTAAAATAGAGTTAAGTAAGGGTGTAATAAATTTAATTAAGAGTGAAAAATGGTAATTAAGGGTAGAAAAAGTTATGTAAAGTTGAAACAAATTAAATAAAGGGAAAAGAGACAATAAAGGGAATAACATAGTTAAGTAATGGTAAACAAAAGATAAGTAAAGGTAAACTAAAGAAAAAATAATTAAAATAAAAGAAAGTAAGGGTAAACTAAATATATGTAAGGGTAAACTAAAGTTAATTATGGGTAAACTAAAGTTATATATGATTAAATTATAGATAAGGGTAAAATAATGTAAATTAAGGATCAACTAAAGTTACGTAATTGTAAAACAATGTTATGTAAGAGTAAAACAAAGGTAGGTAAGGGTAAACTGAAGCTATATAAGGGTAATCTAAAGTATATAAGGTTAAACTGAAGGTATATAAGTAGTAAAAAAATTAAGTAAGGGTAAAAAAATGTTAATGGTAAACTATAGTTTGGTAAAGGTAACCTAAAGTAAAGTAAGGTTAAAATAAAGTAAAATAAGGGTGAAATAAAGTTATGTATGGGTAAAATAAAGTTATATAAAGGTAGAACTAAATCTAAGTTAGGGGTACAGGAAAACTATAGTTTATTAAGGGTAAATTAATGTTTAGTAAGGTTAAAACAAGTGGTGGGATACATAGAATCCTAAATTATAGAAGATATGTATAAATGTTTCAAGGGGTGATCTATATAGATTATTTATTTACTTTATAGAATCATTAAATGAATCTAAAAGAGATTCATAACAAATCCCTCTCATATCCTGACATCATAGTCCACCCCAAAGTGTGGAGGTATTTCATAGCATCCTTTTTTTTATTTCTTCTTGACGATTCCTAAAAAATAATTTTGAATAATACAAAATCAAGTATTAATTCAAATCATGGTAATTGTAATTTAAAAACCTCAAATTTGATTAATATGTTGAACACATTAATATTATAATGTGTAATAATTTCCCAATAATATTCTTATAGAAATTCGTCCATGATAGGTGTGACCTATAAATCCATTACAAATCTTTCATTCCATCTATAACACCCCAAGATTTTATAGTAAGTTATTTTCTTTAAAGTAATTCAATAGCCTGCGCTACACGCAACACCGACTTCGAGCGCACCATGACTTACCAAACTATCCGTTCAGAAGTAGTTATGAATAGTATTAATTGAATTTTCAATTTTATACACTCCATATAATTTTATAATCCATATTATGTGTTTCTTAAACATAATATAAGAACGAAATCATTTGGTTTCAGATAAAAGAACAATTTTTCAAAATAAATTAAAATTTAACAACTTTTTAATGGAAACCCATTTTTAAAACCAATATTTGAAACTTTTATTTATTCAATTTAATTAAATTAAATTCTTCTTTAGAATCGGGACATAAAAATTTGTTTTGGAGAAATTTTTGGTACCTTTCTAATAACTTTTATATTTTGATGAATACTGAAAAATACTAAATTTTAATTGAAAATATCTTTTCTAATCGAAATAATTTTTGGTGTTAAATTATTCATTTGAATGGTTTGGAAGTATAATTAGATTATATTTTTAAAATTTAATATAATATAGGTTATTATAAGTAATTTGACATTTAAATTTGACATAAACACATGTCAATCTTTTGATAGTTTTTACTTTCTAAAAACCCGCTTTTCGGTTTTGACAACCGGAATTAATTTTCAATTAATTAATGAAACTTCTATGTTTTTAATTTGGTAAAATAGAATTCATTTTTGAATTCGGAATATCAAAATTATCTTAGGTTAAATTTTTTGTATTTTTCTAAAAACATTCATTTTTTGAAGAATAGTGAAAAACACTACGTTATAGTTTAAAACCGACATTTTATTTAAATAATTGTTTATTTTATTTAAATTTATTTTAAGTAAAAATAGATGTATAATACCTATAAAAGTTCAATTTAATTCACCTGTGTCATTTTATAATAAAATTAGATGTATAAAATTTTATTGAACTTTTTACCGTCTTTTACCCACCTCCTAGGAGAATTTCCAAATTTACATAAAACTTAATTTTACTACTTCTGTAAGTTGAATTTCAAAAATTAAAGAGACACATTTTATATCATTAAGTAAAATTCGGTACAATAAGTTGAAAATAATATTTGGTGAATAGTAACTTTTTACTTGTATTTACCACGGTTAAAAGTAAATAGGGTAATTAAGGGAAAAAAGATATTATTATTATCCTAAAACATGTCCTAATTCTATTGGATAAGTTTAATTCGACCAAAAACAACCTTAGGAATAAAATATTATCCTTTAGGTCCACTTGGATTAGATTAGGACATTTATTATTATTTTATTTAAAGAAGAGTTAAAAGAAATAAAATAAAAGTTTAATAGCAAAAACATTTTTAATATAGGGTTATACATAAGATACATTAGACTGTAATTATTCATTAGAAATATAAAAAGTTTTTATACATAATTTTATTTTATTTATATTTTCTAGAGAAAAAATAATTTAATTTATTTATGACACAATGATGATGCAGCAATTAACTAATTAATGGAATATTAAAATAATTGATATTATAAATATCCAAATAAATGGAATTTGAGACATTTTATGAATTACACTAATTTTATAGGTTAATATGACATGTTAGGGTTGGGTAGATGAATTTTTTTCGAAGTAATAATTCTGTTATGAATTTGGTAAAAACAAAATATCAAATAGTGTCAAAATTGACATAAAAGAGTTTTTAAAACAAATATTATATTATTAATTGATATTCGATTCCTAAAAATCTAAGCCTCATCCAAAGGTCTTAAATAATATTATATATTTCATTAATGAACCACTTGAGGTTCTCTTGAAAGTTTATAGTATGTTTATTAACCATATAATATAAAAATACAAAGAGACAAGGTAAATGTCACACTATTTAACTAAGAGTTAAATATAAAAGATAAAGTTAATATTGTTACACAAACCAATCTAAATCCTATTTTTTGAGTTGGTTTCTACCCATCCCCACTTTATCCTTTAAATAATTCATTTTTTATCCATTATAACCCTAAAATTATTTTATTATAAAATAATATTTCTAGCTTTTCCTAAGGTGCCCCTCACCCCTCTTATAAAATGGAACTTCCCATTATCTGTAATCAACACCATCAAAGACATTTTTCATATCCAACCCCCACCCAAATACCCTCTCACCTATCCTCCCTTTCTTCTAGATGCCTTCCATTAGTCAGAAATCCAACTTAAGGAGCCCTTTTGATCAAATCAAAAGGAAGAACCCGAAGAAGAGGTAAATATTTCATCACCTCGTTCAAGTTCCTTTCTTCTTCCACTTACTCTTTCATTGTTTTTTCCATTATAAAATAATAACTCCATTATATTTTATATAATTTGATTTTATTATAAATATTGTACAACCATATTCATTATTCTACCCATCCTTTGAATGACATGTCACCATACGTGTGTACGTACGACTTACCGTCTCGACGTCGTGGTGTAATTGTTATTCAACACATTATTATATGGATGAGTATAATAATGATGTATAATTGATGTAAATAATAAATATAACATTATATTTATTCTATATATTATATACCATCCAATTATATATTATTTTAATATCAAAAGAATGATATTGTCGCTTATGCGTACGTACGGATTACCATCTCCACGAATGCGATGAGATTCATTCTCCATCGTATCCATTCAATACTAATTTTTATTAGATGATTCAAAGTAATTTTTAAAGATTTAATACAAATTTTAATATTAATAAGATACATCCTATATATAACAAACATTACTTACGTAACAAAGCATATAAAGGAAAACGAATCAGTTAACACCTGAAACGACATTAATACTAAAATATTATTAACAAATAAATATTGAAAGATCATATATGATATAATATTAATGTATATGATTCTTTTATAAATTAATAACAATTATTTCACGATTATACAGGTGGTTAACCTACCCTCGACCAAGGAAAAGTACAAGGTAAGGGGTTTTTTATCTCACTTTTAATTCTGTGAGATTTCCATTGTTCGACACTTATTTATTGGATGTGGTGTATTGTGTACAGCAGTTTGATATATATTATAATTATTCTATGTATATTCATGGTATTCTATGATTAATTTGGTGGTTATTAACTTTTGGTCATACTACTCGATTGATTACAATGAAGTAAGGGTTTTTCATCTCACTTTTTTTTCCTGTGAGATTCATGTTTTATTGGCCACTATTTCATTTTGTGTGGAATATGTATTGTCCATGATTGTATTAATAGTATAATATACATTAATTTTTGGGTATATACATCTTCATTGTATTATCCTTATTTCATGGGTTGTATGCTTCATAAGTTACCAAATCGGTAAGGGAATTTCAAATTTCAATTTCCACTTAGTGGGCTTTACGCATACTTCATTGATTGTTTTACTCCATGATTCTGTGTGGAATACATATTTATTATTTATGTAGTAATTTACTATCCCATTTTTGTTGATATAATATTGATACACATAATCAATCCATTGATAATTTCTCAAGTCATTGAAATAAACTTGATCTTAACTCAATTTCCACTCCTTGAGTTAAACATCCAAGTCATTGGTGTTGTTTTTACAAGAATATGTGTGAATGTCCTCTGATTGATTTACACTGAAAATCCAATCATATTGAGTGTATTTATATTTTTCACACATAACAATGTCATTAATTTATCTTTTACCTAAGGATACTATCTTTATAAGGTATTTCATCTCAATTTACAATCCTTTGAGACTTCTTTGTTGTTATGCACCAATTCACTTTTATAAGGTGTATATACTGTCCTTTGACATCGTATATCATGAAATACTTTATTCTAAAGATATTATAAAGTTTTTATTACCTCAATTATTTGTATTCAAGCATATCTCATTTGGTTAGGAACTCTAACTAAAATATCATTTTAAGTGTTTTAAAAATTTATTCTTCTAAATCTTTCTCGTTAATGTCCATGTTTTAAAAATGGGTTTAAGGATTTATTTATATGGACATTAATGTATTAAAATTAAAGTTACTTTTAAATGTTTCAAAGTGGTATGGGACATTTTGATTCAAAATTCTATTTTTAAACAGCTTCTTGAAAAATAGTGTGACTTTCAAATGATTTCAAAAAAAAGGGGGATATTTCTTTCAAATAGTTTTGGTGATTATTTTCATCTATGTCGATATCTGTCATTATTCTTGATTGAGGTTAATCTATTACAATAAAATCTTCCATATTGTATTGAATGAATTATGTTTGACTATGGATGTGCTATTTTTATACCGTTCATGGTTTTTGGATAAAGTATTGACATTTCATATGCTAGTTTTAATATGAATGTTTTTTTATGTTACAAAATTTTCATATAAGGAATGCATTTGACTTAGTAAGTGACGGGTGGAGCCTTCTATAGCTCCTCGATGCATCGGTATGTCTCATGAGACAAACTAGTGTCTTAGCATAAGGCCTTGACAAAATTTTATTTGTAGTCTTGGTACAAAGCCTTGACTATATGGTTGTCAAAGTTTTTCATTATTCATTCCATCATTATAAAAGTGGCTATGGATATTGCATGTGATTATTTCACTAGTAGAATATCCATGTGAATAAGTAAATGGAATTATTTGATTTCATCTTTGCCATATTATGTTGAAGTTCGAGTTTAAAAGTCTTTTGTTTTAGTCTTATACATTTCCTTAGATGTTTATGCTTATTTATGAAAGTTTCTGCTATATTGTTATCCTTACTGAGCATCTAAGCTCACCCCTTTCTATGTTTTATTTTTTCCATGATGTGAAGAAGTGTATTATGACTGACCTGCAGGGATAGTTTATGGGATCTGAGTTTTGTCTATGAAAATAATTTTGTTGTAGTTTTTCATTTTATGATATAATGTAAACCTTATGAATGTATCTAGTACTTACAAGGCTACTTAACTAATCAGTCTTTCAAGACGTGATATTTTTTTATCATGCCAATGATATGTAAAAATGCACCGTATCTGGGCTTCTAGGGTTGGGGCTTTACAGTTGGTATCATAGGAAGTTTAGTACAAACCTTGGAAACTAGATTTAGATAAACTCTAATTAGAGCACATAGCCCTAAGATAGACTTTGAGGATTTGTATAGAATACTTCCTAGAATTTGGTATTGTAGAGATTGTGTGAGTTTTCCAAGCAATACATCCCTATTTGGATACTAGCAGGTAAAGGCAGATCTAGTACAGATGTACCTAGGGGTAAAACCCGAAAACACCGATATGAGATAGACTCAAACAGGAACTGCTGCACGACAACGGGCCTTGCTGCACTCTTGGGTATGACACTCCTGGGGGATATACTTAGGATAATTCACCTTTTCTTTACAAATAAATTTAAAGGATTTTAATATAATATGAGAATAAATAATTTTCGTTAATCTTAAGGTGTTTTAGATTGAAAATAATGTGTTGTGATATTCTCTAAATAATTTTATGACTCACACTATAATTTTTTGTGTTATTAAATGGCTGGATTCCAAGGAAGTTATAGTAACATTGAACATGATGTACAAGGTGGGAAGAATGGAGGAAATGAGAAACAGAATAGAATTTTTATAGGTGTAAAAGATATCATGTTCTTTCCGAATCATTTTTCCAAAAATATGATCGACAACATATATGTTAACCAACTTCCAAACTCGACAAGGAAGATAAATACGGTGAATGATAAGAGCTCCAGCACTAGAGACCATGGAGAAAAGAAAGATCAATTTCCATCATGCAGGAAATGTGGAAGGAGACACCTAGGGAAGTGTCTCAATGGAACAAATAAATTCTTTATTTTTGGGAAATAAGGACATAAAGTAAAGAATTGTTGAGGAAAAATGAATAGTACTATGGAAGAAAATAAAAATGATCCCAAGAATCCATTTACAGTCATTTTTCATAAATGTAGGGGACCTGGGCATTACTCGAGTAAATTCCCTATTATATAGGATAACCCCTTGGTCATGGAAGAACCTATGTGGAAATAAATGGATGGTGAAATGTTTAAAAGTATTAGTGCGCTTTGTTTATGGGATTACTTTGGAAGACTTTTCTCTTATGTGTAACCCAACAATTTATTATGTGAAAATTATATTTTAGGAATAATTGTGTTTTCTATTGTTGATATAGTTATAAATAACCATTTGGTTTTATATGATCCTTGAATTTGAGGAAATTACATGTTATTAATTTTTTTGATGAAAATGTGAGGTGTGAGATAACATTTGTGGTGAAATTATGTTATTGTTATTTTGAAGAATTTATCTCATTTTGGGAATGTCATAAAATATAGTTTTTGAAAAAGGGCAACACGCAGACTGTGTGACAACCCATCACATCGGACAAAGCTGTAGGAATCGAACCCACAACCATAGTGCGATTGGGATTTATCGCCTACCACTGGACTACATGGAGTCCCTAGTTAGAGTGACTAATTATCTATAGTTAAATGATTTTATTAATCAATAATAATTTGATTTGAGATCTTATATCTCATCAAATGGATATCCTTATTATAAGAAAATGATTTGGGGATTAAGTGATAATTGTTATTTTGGAAGACGTTTGCTATGTTGGGAATACTATATGCATAAGGAAAATAGAATACTATGGAATTTCATTTGAGGAGTAATTGTAACACCTTGAGATTTTATGAAAAATATTCTTTTAATTTCATTGATGTCTTGTCTTGTATGCTACACCAAAATTATCTTGTTCTATACGCAACACCATATTTTCTTATATTATACGCACACACTATTCTTGGCTTGTGTTGCACGCAAGAGAAACCTTCCTCAATAGCGCGTTGTACGCAATACTGAGTTTCACTAAACAACTATATATTTGTATAATATTATTATAAAATATATTTTATGAATATTAGTAACTACATTTTGAATTTTATGACCTTATAATTTATCTTACACATTTTATAGAACATGGTATGAGAACAAAATTAAATTTTGGGGTAAAATAATTATTTTTCAAAAAAATGCAGTTTATCCGCCTTTAAATGGCACACCCACATTAAATTTGGTTTTTTAAATGTTTATAAGTTAAATTTAAAAAAAATAAAATTCTTCTTTCGAATCAGGATATAAAAATTTACTTTGGAAATTTTTTTTACATTTTTCTGATATGTTTCTTATTTTGATGAATAGAAAAAATACGCTAAATTTTAATTAAAAACAAATTTTTCCATCGAAATAACTTATATTGTTAAATTATAATATTGAATGGTTTTAAAGTATAAATGGAATATATTTTTACCATTTAATATAATTTCATTCATTATCATTAATTTTACACTAAATTCATAATTAAAAACATTTCAATCTTTTGCAATGTTTTAACATTTAAAAATTGTTTTCTCAACAGTGGGATTAATTTTAAATTAAATACTGCAACTTTTGTGTTTTGAATTTATAAAAATTGATTCCATATTTGGAATAAGTAGGTCCAAATTATGTTAATAAGATACTTTTTTAGGCATTATAAATAGTAACTACGGTAAATTTTATTTACCATAGATAAAGGTAAATTGGGTAATTAAGGGTAAATATAATATTATAAAATTTCTCTAACACTTGTCTTAATATAATTGGATGATTATATTTTTCCCTAAATAATACTTGGGTCGAAATTGAATCAAATGGAACCCACTTGTATTTGATTAAGACCTTTTATTTATTTTATTTAAAGGAAAGTGAAATATGTCTCACTCAATCTTTAATAATTAGATTATTTCTTATATAAGGTTATATAGAATATAAATTCGATTATAAATACTCATTTGAAAGATAAATTTATTATTTATCATGGTAATTTATTTTTATTTTTTAATAAATATTTAATTACCTTAATATCTTATACATTAATGACGTAGAAATTATTTATTTATTGAAAAATCAATAATACAGTTTTTATTAAAATAACAGTACCTATCAAAAGGACCAAAAACTAGAAAAAATATTATTGGTCGAGTATATATATACCAAAATCATAAAAGGGTATATTTTTTGACCATTTGGAGCCTTATAAAACCAATTAGGACATTTATTTTATTTTATTTTTAATGATGTCAAAGATGTCACCTTCATAATTTAATAAATATAACAATTTAAATGTTGTGATTTTAAGATGATAAATTCAAGTAAAATTATTATTATCAAATTTATTATATTTATCTTTATCATAGGATTTTATTTTTCATTTTTATGCAACAAATAAATATATTAAATAATTATACAAAAATGTTATTATAATTATTTAATTAAGAGAAATACCAAATAAATGGTTTTAAAAATATTAAAATAAATAATATATGAACAAATTAATGTGATCCATGAATTGTTTTGATGAATATGACATGTTATTAATTTATTATATATTTTGGTTCGAACATATCTTTTGTTAGGTTTTTATTTAAATTCAAATAATGAATAGTTTCAAAATTGACACTATTGATATTTTATAAAAATAACATATTATGAAATTATTTAAAAATCCCAAAAATACTTAAAAACTACAAATTAAAACTTTTATGGTCTACAAGGTTATAACGTATCCAATTATGAAAAATTTAAAACATTTAAGTGTGTATTTATAACAATTTATAATTTATAATTTTATTACCACAAATAACATCGAATAGATCAAATAATGATAAATCAAGTTGATATGGTTTACAATAAACCTAAAACATGTATAAATTGTATTCTTTAATGATATTACAACCCTATCTCATATCATCTTAAAATTGAGTCATTTTTTGAGGTTTTTAAGTGGGGTTTCATTTTATTATTAGTTAATATTTTTATGGTTTCCAAAAGTGTCCCTCTCCTCTCCTATATAAGGGAACCTCCTTCATTATCCTATTAACTAAATTTTGAGCCTTAAAGCTCGTCCAAAACCTGTCAATTTCTCTTCTCAACATCTCTATTTATATTATAGAGGTTCTGGTCTTCTCAAAATACCAACTCTAGTGCCTTAATAGGAAGCTTAATAGAGGTGCGTTGAAGAAGCGTTAATCTCTTTTGCCAATTCTTTCAAGTTTATTTCTTCTTCAACTTCTTCTTATTTAGTTGTTTCATTATAAATTAATAACATAATTATCACTAATATACTGATATGTTATTATAAATATGAAAGAAACCCATTTCACCTTCTATACATCCTACGGAAAACGAAATCACTGTGCGTGCGTACGTACGGAATACCCTCTCCACGCCGTGGTGTAATCTGTTTTTCCACCACCACCTTACTTGGATGGGTATAATGGTGTAAAGAATCACTATATATGGTTATTATAAAATCATACACATTTTGAGATATTATAATATCCACTCCAATTCTATTAAATAATCATGGGAACGATATCATCGCTCATGCATACGTACGGATTACCGTCTCCACGATGCGATGAGATTCATTCTCCAAGTTAACCATTCAAAAATGATTATAAGGTATATATAATAATTTATATTGAAAGATATGAAATAATAATGATACTGGATTTATGTACATATATGTTTCATTTACTTAATTCCATTCAATTCAATAAGGAAATGAATACAGCATTCATCCGTACGTAAGGCCTACCGTCTCCATGAACGGTGTATTTCATTGCATTTATCGATATATCATATATATTTTTATGCTGAATATATATATTATATATAAATACTGTTTTAAATTATATAATTAATTAAATCAGGATATAAGTAATAATATCAAGAACAACAAATCCAAACACGTATGATAAATGATATGATTTTACCCAAAACGCTACTTTAACATGGAATTGACAAAAGAACGGGTAATATAAAGTCATAAGTGAATAATATATGATATCATAAATATTATTATGGTTCTATTAAAAGTTAATAATATTTTTTTAAACCCACTATACAGGAGTTTCGGACACATACGGAAGAAATTGGACCTAAGGTAAGGGATAATTATTCCAATCTCGTTCTTATCTGAGACTATTTATTCGTAAGTATTTTCTGGGGTTTTATTTTTCATCCTTGTACATAAAAATGTTCTTCATAAATTTTTTAATATTCTTCCATGTTTGTTTAAAGTCATTTTTACCCCTCCTTGACTTTTACTTTGTGTTATAGAAGTAATCTTTCTTTTGTTTACTATATGAGTTACTTTTTGACTTTTTTCATTAAAAGTTTGAGGAGAATGTTTTTTTCTCCATACATACTCTTATTGAGAATTTGAGCTCACCCTTTGTATGTTTTATTTTTCCCAGTATATAAATAAAGGTTTTAGGTAAGAAAACAAAAGGGGAAGATATTTATGGGAGATGTTGAAGATCTTTCACCAAGATTAGAAGATTATGTTCTGAGTTTCCAAAGACACTAAACTATTACGGTCCTTGAGTGTCTGTTTTTATTATGTATTAAATATTCTGCAAAAGTAAGGTAATGTCCATGTATGCCAAACTTGGGTCTCTACAGTTGGTATCAGAGGAAAGGTTTAGTTAACCTTTGGAAACTAGGATGTGAAAACTTTAGTGAGATCCCTAGAATATATTTCTATGGTATGTCTAGGGATGTTCCTATAGTTAAGTATAAGTATAGGTTATAGTCCTAGAATTATGGAAACGATATTAGAATTAAACCTAAGATGTTAGATATTTAAGGCACTCCCCCTTTATTATGTTTTTTTCCTAGTATGTTTTTTTCCTCTCACATTAATCTTTTTGGGTATTAGAAAATGGCGTAAAACATGAAGATTCACGTTAATAGAGGATATGATGGACAATGGAATGATATTCTTCATGAGAAACCAAATGAAACGGGATTTGGAAGTCCAAACATCGCTATTATTCCTAATTAGAAATCTCATAATATGATCAATAATCTCAACTTGGGTAAGTTTCTCGACACAGCAAATAAGAGAAAGATGGAGTTTCTTGATAATCATAGAGGAAAGAAAGTTCAATTTCCCTCTTGTAAATCATGTGGGAAGAGGGATCAAGGAGAATTTTTCAAAGGAACTGGAAGATGCTTTGGGTGTGGAAAAGAAGAACACAAAGATAGTAATTATAAAGGAAAAGGTTCAGTTAACACCATAGACAAGGATAATGGTATTTCTAAGACATCAACAACGGTTAAATGATTTAAATGTGGAACGTACGAGCATTATGTAAACCAATTCCCTAAGGTAAAATCTCATGAATAGAATCAGTATGGTCGTATGGGTAGTATTTATGTTTATGATGATGATTAAGAGACTAAAAATGGTATATGAGATGAAATAAGTGTTGAGGAATACAATTATGAAGCTAGGTTAATGGTTTAAGAAGGTAGTGGAATGATTTCATGTTTATCAAGAGTAATTTTGTATAAGTAATTTCATGGTACTCTAGAATAAAGAAACATATAAGGATAGTTACACTATTGTTTTTACTTAAGTTTTTTGAAAATATATATTGAATGGTACTGGTATCCATGAATGGTTATCCAGATATTTTTGGAAAGCAGATGATATGCGCATAATAAAGGGATAAAGAGATAATTAAATGTTTGATAATATTAATGAGCTCATGACTGATATAAGGAAAAAGTGATATCATGGTTTGAGTATATAGAAATTCTGGGATCATTCATGTTTTCACAAAGTTTATATGGTTATACATGTTTCAAGAGAATACATTATTAAGGTATTCACATGTTTGAAATGCAATCAACACGATATATCTTATGATATATGGGGGATAAATGTTGGTATTCACGTGCTTGTTATGTGACCTTTCAAGTAATCAGTTTCTTTATACAATGAGATTGGACTGATGTATTTTAGATAATCTTAAATATTGGAATGGATTATGTTGGACATCAGATATTATTATTTAAGGATATAATTTGTTTTTTGATATTATTTCATGAATTTTATAATAGTTTAGTTTTAGAAAAAGGACAACCCATAGGAGGAGCGACAACCTGTTGCGTCGGACAAGGTTGTGGGAATCAAACCCACAACCGAAGTGCGACAGGACTTTATCGCATACCACTAGCCTACAAGAAGTCCCTAGTTAGTATAAATTAGTTTTAATTTATTATGTGGTATGATATATGAAGTATAAGTCCATTCTAGGAACCATATACGATTAATATCAGTATAGATGGACTTATGTATATTTAATAACTTTTGATAACTTTTTATTTGAGACAGATGGAATGACCTATCATTTTATCACATGATCTGCTAACACTTAACAAATCACAAATTCAACTTCATTTATTTAAGAGATGAAGTGGAAATTGTTCAAGGAATGACCAACAGTGAGATTGTACCAAAATCAAGAAAGTATATCTTCTAATTCCAATTTTTTCAACTATAGGGAAATAATCATGAAAAACAAAAATGTTGTTCTATTGCCCTCATATCTGATGAATCAGATGGTACCTTAGATCATCACAAATTTATGGCTTTGTGATTGTTGGCTTTTTCATAGCCATGTTCTCTACCAGTCTTCGTCAAAACTTTATGGTCATATTTCCCTTCCATATCTATATTTTCACCTATGTTCTTCTATGTGGAAACCCAGTGATTAGTTAATTTGGGTAACTGTTGCATTTCATAATCTAGTTTTTAAAGTTAATTTTTTGTATTCCTTTTTACTATGTCAGTTTATATTAAAGAAACATTCAAGAAGTAAACCATTTATAACCCCGACAAATTTTGAGGGCGAAATTCATTTTAAGGGGGGTGGAATATAACACCTCGAGATTTTATGAAAAATATTCTTTTAATTTCATTGATTTATTGTGTTTTAAGCCATACCAATATTATTATTTTATATACACAACACCGTATTAGCTTATATTATATGCACACACTATTCATGGCTTGTGTTGCATGCAAGAGCAACCTTCCTCAATAGCATGTGTTGTACGCAATACTCAGTTTCACTAAACAATGATATATTGTTATAATATTATTATGAACTAGCCATTATGAATAGTAGTAACTTCATTTTAAATTTTATGACATTTTAATTTATCTTACACATTTTATATAACATGGTATGAGAACAAAATAAATTTTTGGGTAAAATAAGTATTTTTCAAAAAATGCAGTTTTGCCGCCTTTTGATGGCGCACCCACATTAAATTTAGTTTTTGACATGTTTATAAGTTACATTTGACAAAATAAAATTCTTATTTTGAATCAGGATATAAAAATTTACTTTGGATAAATTTTTGATATTTTTATGATAAGTTTCTCATTTTTATGAATAGTAAAAATACGCTAAATGTTAATTAAAAAAATATTTTTTCATCGAGATAATTTGTATGGTTAAATTATAATATTTAATGGTTTTAAAGTATAAATAGAATATATTTTTACCATTTAATATAATTTAAGTCATTATAATTAATTTTACAATGAATTCATAATTAAAATCACTTCAATCTTTTGCTACGTTTTAAATTATAAAACACATTTTTTCAACAGCGGGATTAATTTTAAATTAAATACTACAAATTTTTTGTTTTGAATTTGGAAAAATCGATTCCATATTTGGAATCAGTAGGTTTAAATTATGTTAATAAGCTACTTTTTATTTTTAGGCATTATGAATAGTAACTATGGTAAATTTTATTTGCCATAGTTAAAGGTAAATCGGGTAATTAAGGGTAAATATAATATTATAAAATTTCCCTAACACTTGTCTTAAAATAATTGGATTATTATATTTTTCCCTAAATCATACTTGGGTCGAAATGGAATCTAATGGAACCCACTGGTATTTGATTAAGACCTTTTATTTATTTTATTTAAAGGAAAGTGAAATATGTCTCACTCAAACTTTAATAATTAGATTCTTTTCTATATAAGGTTATACAGAATATAAATTCGATTATAAATACTCATTTGAAAGGTAAAATGTTTTTCTTTATCATGGTAATTTATTTGTAATTTTTAAGAAATATTTAATTACCTTAATATCTCATACATTAAAGATGTAGAAATTATTTATTTAGTGAAAAATCAATAATATAGTTTTTATTAAAATAACAATACCTATCAGAAGGACCAAAAACATTAAAAAACATTATTTATCGAGTATATATATACCATAATCATCCAAATGTATATTTTTGGACCTTTTGGAGCCTTATAAAATAGATTAGGACATTTATATTATTTTATTTTAAATTATGTCAAAGATGTCACCTTCAAAATTTAATAAATATAACAATTTAAATGTTGTAATTTTAAGATGGTAAATTCAAGTAAAAATATTATTGTGAAAGGTATTATATTTATCTTCATCATAGGATTTTATTTGTAGTTTTTATGAAACAAATATGTATATTAAATAATTATACAAAAATGTTGCAGTAATTATTTTATGAAGAGAAATACCAAATAAATTGTTATAAGAATATTAAAATAAATAATATATGAACAAATTAATGTGCCCCATGAATTTTTTTAATGAATATGACATGTTAGGAATCTATTATATATATATTTTTGAACATATCTTCTGTGTGGTGTTTATTTAAATTCAAATAATGAATAGTGTCAAAATTGACACTATTGATATTTTATAAAAATAACATATTGTTAAATTATTTAAAAATCACAAAAATATTTAAAAACTAAAAATTGAAAATTTTATGGTCGAAAATGATATAAAGTATACAATTATGGGAAATTTACAACATTTAATTATGTATTTATAACAATTTATAATTTAGAATTTTATTACCATAAATAAAATTAAATAGATTAAATAATGATAAATCAAGTTGATAAGGTTTAAAATAAACCTAAAACATGTCTAAATTTTATTTGTTGATAATATTACAACTATATATCATCTCATATTCGAATTGAGTCATTTTTGGAGGTTTTTATGTGGGTTTTCATTTTATTATTAATTAATAAGTTTAAGGTTTCCAAAAGTGCCCCTCTCCTCTCCTATATAAGGGAACCTACTTCCCTCTCCTCTTCACTCAATTTTGATCCTTCAAGCTCAGAAAAACCCTGAAAATTTCTCTTCTAAAACTCTCTAGTTATATTATAGAGGTTCTGCTCTTCTCCAAAGACCAACTCTAGTGCCTTAATAGGAAGCTTGAAAGAGGTGCATCGAAGAAGAGGTAATCTTTTCTACCGATTCTTTCAAGTTTCTTTCTTCTTCAACTTATACTTCTTTAGTTGTTTTTTTATAAAGTAATAACATCAGTATCAATAATATACCGATATGTTATTATAAATATTAAACAACCCCATTTCACCTTCTATCCATCCTATGAAAAACGAAATCACCGCGTGTGCGTACGTACAGAATACCATCTCCACACCGTGGTGTAATATGTTTTTCCACCACCACCTTAATTGGAAGGGTATAATGATGTAATGAATTAATATATATGGTTATTATAAAATCATACTGATTTTGATATATTATATTATCCATTCCAATTCAATTCAATAATCTTGGGAATGATATCATCGCTCGTGCGTACGTACGAATTACTGTCTCCATGATGCAATGAGATTCATTCTCCATGTTAACCATTCATTAATGATTATAAATTATATATAATAAATAATAATGAAAGATATAAAATAATAATGATACTAGATTTATGTACATATTTGTTTCATTTAATTAATTCTATTCAATTCAATATGGAAACGAATACAGCGTTCATGCATATGTACGACCTACCGTCTCCATGAATGGTGTATTTCATTCCATTTATTGATCTATCATATATATTTATATGATGAATATATATATTATATATAAATCCTGTTTTAAATTCTAGAATTAATTAAATCAGAATATAAGTAATAATATCAATAATAACAAGTCCAAACACGTACGATAAATGATATGATTTTACGCAAAACGCTGCTTTAACATAGAATTGACTAAATAACGGGTAATATAAAGACATAAGGGAATCATATATGAAATCATAAATATTATTATGGTTCTGTAACAAGTTAATAATATTTTATAAACCCACTATACACTACTTTTAGACACGTATGGAAGAAATTAGACCTAAGGTAAGGGATAATTATTCCAATCTCATTCTTATCCGAGATTGTTTATTCGTAAGTATTTACTGGGGTTTTATTTTTCATCGTTGTCCATAAAATTTTTTTTCCATAAAGTGTTTAATATTATTCCATGTATGTTTAAATTCATGTTTACCCCTCTTTGACTTTTACTTTGTGTTATGGAAGGAATCTTTCTTTTGTTTACCATATGAGTTACCTTTTGACTTTTTTCAGTAAAAGTACGAGGAGAATGTTTTTTAACTTATACTGATTGAATGGATTTTTAAGGTTTCATAACTCCTTATTTTCATGAATCTTCCTGTACATGATTTCATGATTATTTTTAAAAAATCCACTTCTTTTAAAATTTCATGGCATTTTGAGAAAATAAAATGATTTTGAAGAAGAAAGGATATTTTCCTCAATAATTCATTTCAAGTGTTTTGTCAAAACTATTTTCCATATAAGATGACATTATGATTATGTTTCAAGTATATTGTCTCTATTATTTACATGGTTTTATTCTTTTTATGATGAAATGATATCCATTTGTTTTATATGGATTACGTTATGATGGGATGATATTTATGAAACCCATTGTATTCTTTGGGTTATGATGAATGATTTATGTTTATTTTGTGGCACAAGTAAGAATTATTTAATTATCAGATGGATGGGACCTATATCTCCCTCAAATTCATTGGATAAATAATTATATCTCATGAGATATACATGGTTAGAATGGTAAGTTAATATGGTTTAGTGATACAGGATTGGAACGAGGAGTGAACTTGATTCAGAAAGGGACTTTGTCCACTAAGATGGTCTTGGCAGCAATGCCTTGGCTACTATGGAAATAATATCATGTTCTTAATGGTTTTACACAATTAAAAGTTTTATTTCTATGCTATTTTATCATGATTGATGTTCCACTATGATCTATGCCTTACATACTGCCATGTTTTATGTCATTTCACATGATTTTGATGTTTAAACATTATGTTCATGTTTTTAAGTTCAAATGAATATGGTTTCTTTTATTTTCTCCATTCTTACCATTACTGAGCATTTGAGATCACCCTTTATATGTTTTCTATTTTCCTAGGATATAAATAAAGTTTTTAGGTAAAAAAAAGGGGGAATATCTTTATGGGATATGTTGAAGATCTTTCACCATGATTAGAAGATTATGTTCCGAGTTTCCAAAGACACTAAACTATTACTGTCCATGGGTTTATCTTTTTGTTATGTATTAAATATTCTGAAAAAGTAATGTAATGTCCATGTATGTCAAACTTGGGTCTCTACAGTAATTATGGATTATTTTCTATGTTTTTATTATAAATTTATGGCGATTTGGGTTATTTATGGAAACGATTAACCTATCATAGAGAATATGTGATTAGGTTAATTAATTTTATGTATGTGACATTAAGAGTAGTCGATGTTATTTGGAAATACAATTTAACGTGGAAGAATAAGTAATCAAATTCTTCTATGTTTTGGGTTTCAATATTAGTTTTGATTATATTGATGGATTTTAAGGAAAATTGTTTATTGAATGGTATTTATTGAACTTTGGGTATTGTTGGTTTAATTTTAGAAATTAAGACAATTATTTCTTCCTCTAAAGGATTATCATTTTTGGGGATCGTCTAATCTTGTACTAACCATTTTAGTTTTGGTTAATCTCTAAAGACAAATTAAATATATATAGTTTATCCTTTATAGATTATGTGATTCTCTAGAAGTTGATTCTAGCGATTCAGGTGTGACCAAGTCATATTGAATACTCATCGTTTGAAAAAAAAGATGAGTTAGTGGTAGAAATTTATTAAAAGATGAAACTCTACTTAAAAAGTAAGCATATCTCTTTATGTTATTAGTCAATCTTATAAATAAATTCCTCAACTTTATGAAATAGAACTTCAAACAAAAAAACGTTATCTGTTTACTTTTGCTACTAGGAAACTAATGAACTTTTATCTCATCATAGGTATGTGGTTTTATTGTTGCAAACTTTCTCCTAATCATGTTTTCTATCACTCTCCACCAGAACTTGACACTTTTTTATCTTCCATATCCATGTTTTCCTATATGTATTCCAAGTGTGGGTTATCTCGGGTGACCTTTGTACTTCTCTTTCTTTCTTTTAAATAGATAGTTTTATTGACTCTTTTTCCAATGTGGGTCTTTCAATGATGTTCCCAGGCCCAATTATAAAAATGTAAGGACACAATTTCTAAAATGGGGGAAGAATTTAACACCCCAAGATTTCATAGTAAGTTATTTACTTTAAAGTAATTCAATAGTTTGCGCTACACACAACACTGAGTTCGAGCGCACCATGACTTATGAAACTAGCTGTTCAAAAGTGCTTATGTATATTATTAACTAAAATTTGAATTTTATATACTCCATATAATTTTAGAATCCATATTATTTGTTTCTTAAACATAATATAAGAATAAAATCATTTTTTCAGATAAAAGAAGTATTTTATAAAAAAATGCAATTTTACAACCTTTTAGTGGAAAACCATTTTTAAAACCAATATTTGACACTTTTATATATTCAATTTAATGAAATTAAATTTTTATTTATAATCAGGACATAAAAATTTATTTTCGATAAATTTTTGGTACTTTTCTAATAACTTCTATATTTTGATGAATACTGAAAAATACTAAATTTTAATTGATAACAAATTTTTTAATCAAAATAATTTATGGTGTTAAATTATGTATTTGAATGGTTTTTAAGTATAATTAGATTATATTTTTATCATTTAATACAGTTTAGGTGATTATAAGTAATTTCACATTTAAATTTGACATAAACACATGTCAATCTATTGATAGTTTTTACTTTTTAAAAACCTGCTTTTCGGTTTTGACAATGGGAATTAATTTTAAATTAATTAATAAAAATTATATGTTTTTAATTTGGTAAAATAGAATTATTTTTTTAATTCAGAATATCAAAATTATCTTAGGGTAATTTTTTTGGTATTTTTCTAAAAACATTCAATTTTTTATGAATAGTGAAAACACTGCGTTATAGTTTAAAACCGACTTTTTATTTAAATAATTATTTATTTTATTTAAATTTTTTTATGTAAAAATAGATGTATAATACCTATATAAGTTCAATGTAATTCAATGGTGTCATTTTATAATAAACTTAGATGTATAAAATTTTATTGAACTTTTTACTGTCTTTTACCCACCTCCTAGGAGCATTTGCAAATTATATAAAACATAATTTTACCACTTAGGTGAGTTGAATTTAAAGACTCTGAGAGAAATGGTTTATATAATTAAGTAAAATTTTATTCAATAAGATTAAAATACTTTTTCTTGAAAAGTAACGTTTTACTTTGATTTACCACGGTTAAAAGTAAATATGGTAATTAAGGGTAAAAATGATATTATTATTACCCTAACACATGTCCTAATTCTATTGGATAAGTTTAATTCGACCAAAAAAACCCTTAGTAATAAAATATTATCCTTTAGGTCTACTTGGATTATATTAAGACATTTATTATTATTTTATTTAAAGAAGAGTTAAAAGAGTTAAAATCAAAGTTTAATAAATAAAACATTTTTAATATAGGGCTATACATATGATAAATTCGACTATAAATATTAATTAGAAATATAAAATTATTTCTTACATAATGGTATTTTATTTATATTTTTTATAAATAAAATAATTTAATTTATTTATGACACAATGATGATGTAGTGATTACCTAATTAATGAAATATTAAAATAATTGATATTATAAATATCCAAATAAATGTAATTTGAGACTTTTTATAAATTACACTAATTTTCTAGGTTAATATGACATGTCATGGTAGGGTAGATAAATTGGTTTCGAAGTAATAATGCTGTTAAAAATTTTGAAAAAACAAAATACCAAATAGTGTCAAAATTGACATAAAAGAGTTTTTTAAAACAAATGTTATATTATTAATTGATATTCTAATTTTAAAAATATAAGGCTTGGATAATGTATTAAATAATATTATATATGTCATTAATGAACCACTTGAGGTTCCCATGGAAGTTTATAGTATGTTTATTAACCTTATAATATAAAAATACAGAGAGACATGGTAAATGTGAAACTATTTAACTAAGAGTTAAATCTAAAAGATAAAGTTAATATAGTAACACAAACCTGTCTAAAACCTATTGGTTGAGTGGTATTTGACTCATACCCACCTTATCCTTTAAATAATTAATTATTGAGCCATTAGAAACCGAAAATTACTTTATTATAAAATAATATTTCTAGCTTTTCCTAAGGTGCCCTCACCCCTCTTATAAAGGTCACTTCCCCTTCTCTTTAATTCACACCTTCAAAGTCATTTTTCTCGGCCAAAACCAACCCAAATACCCTCTCAACTGTACTAATTTCATTTTATAGTCCTTAATTTAGTCATAAATCCAACCTAAGTATCCCTTTTGATCAAATCAAAAGGAAGAACCCAAATAAGAGGTAAATATTTTATCACCTCTTTCATGTTCCTTTCTTCTTCCACTTTCTCTTTCTTTTTTGTTTCCATTATAAAATAATAACTCAAGTATCTTGTATATAGTATTATTCTATTATAAATATGGTAGAACAATATTCATTATTCTACCCTTCCTTTGAATGACATGTCAACATACGTGCGTACGTACGGCTTACCATCTCCACGTCGTGCTGTAATTGTTATTCAATACATTATTATTTGGATGGGTATAATAATGATGCATAATTAATGTAAATAATAAATATAAAATGATAATGATTTTGTATATATGATATACCATCCAATTATATATTATTTTAATATCAAAAGATTCATATTGTCGCTTGTGCGTACGTACGGATTACCGTCTTCGCGAACATGATGATATTCATTCCCCATCGTATCCATTCAAGAATAATTTTCATTAGATGATTGAAAATAATTTTTAAAGACTTAATATCATTCTTAATATGAATAATATACATCCTATCCATAACAAACATTACTTATGTAACAATTCATATAAAGGAAAACGAATCAGTTAACACAGGAAACGATGATAATACTAAAATATTATTAACAAAGCAATATTTAAAGATCATATGTGATATCATACTAATGAATATGATTCTTTTATAATTTAATAAAAATTATTTTACCATTATAAATGAGGTTAACCAACCCTCTACAATTTAAAAGTATAAGGCAAGGGGTTTCTTATCTCACTTTTAATTCTGTGATATTTCCATTGTTCACCACTTATTTATTGGATGTGGTGTATTGTGTACAGACATTTGATATATATTATCATGATTCATTGTATATTAATGGTATTATATGATTCATTTGGTGGTTATTAAATTTTTTTCATACGACTCGATTGATTACAACGAAGTAAGGGTTATTTATCTCACTTTTTATTCTCGTGAGATTCATGCTATATTGGCCACTATTTACTTTTTTGTGGCATATGTATTTCCCATGATTTTATTATTTATGTAATATAATTTAATTTATGTGTATTTAAATCTTCATTGTATGATTCTTCTTTCATGGGTTGTAAGTCTCGTAAGTTACCAAATCGGTAAGGGAATTTCAAAATTCAATTTCCACTCTATGGGCTTTACGCATACTTCATTGATTATTTTAATCCAAGATTATGTGTGGAATAACAATTTATTATTTATGTATTAATTTCCACTCACATTTTTGTGGATATAATTTTGATACACATAATCACTCCATTGATAATTTCTCAAGTCATTGATATGAACTTGTTCTTAACTCAATTTCCATTCATTGAGTTAAACATCCAACTCATTGGTGTTCTTTTGTCAAGAATATGTGTGAATGTCCACTGATTGATTTACACTGAATATCCAATCATATATAGTGTATTTATATTTGTCACGCATAATTATTTCATTGATTTATCCTTTACCTAAGGATATTGTCTTTATAAGGGATTTCATCTCAATTTACATTCCTTTGAGACTTCTTTGTTGTTATGCACCAATTCACTTTTATATGGAATATATATTTTCCTTTGACCTAGTATATCATTAAATCATTTATTCTCAAGATATTATAATGTTTTTATTACCTCAATTGTTTTTATTCAAGCGTCTCTCATTTGGTTAGGAACTATAACTAAAATATCATTTTAAATGTTTTAAAAAATTATTCTTCTAAATCTTTCTCATTAATGTCCAAGTTTTAAAAATGGTTTTAAGTATTTATTTATATGGGAATTAATGTTTTAAATTTAAAATTCCTTTTAAATGTTTCAATGTGGTATGGGACATTTTTATTAAAAAATCTATTTTTAAATGGATTCTTGAAAAATAGTGTGACTTATAAATGATTTCAAGAAAAAGGGGGATATTTCTCTCAAATATTTTTTATGATTATTTTCATCTATTTCAATATCCTTAATTATATTCGATTGGGGTTAATCTGTTACAATAAAATCTTATATATTTTATTGAATGAATTATGTTTGATTGTGGATGTGCTATTTTTATACCATTCATCGTTTGTGGATAATGTATTGACATATCGTATACTAGTTAAAATATGAATGTTTATGTTTTGTTTCAAACTTTTCATATGAGGAATGCATTGAACTTATTAAGTGATAGGTGGAGCCCGCTATAGCTCCTCAATGCATCGGTTGGTCTCATGAGACAAACTAGTGTCTTGGCACAAGTCCTTGACAAAATCTTATATTTATTCCTGGCACAAGGGCTTGACTATGCGGTTATGAAAGTCTGGCATTATGCATTCCATCGTTATGAAAGTGGATATTGATATTTCATGTGATTATTGACTAGTAGAATGTCCATGTTAAAAATTAAATGGAATTATTTGATTTTATATTTTCCATATTATGTTGAAGTTCATGTTTAAAAGGATTTTGTTTTAGTCTTATACATTTCCTTAAATATTTATGCTTATTTATGAAAGTTTCCGCTATATTGTTATCATTACTGATCATCTAAGCTCACCCCTTTCTATGTTTTATTTTTCCTAGGATGAAAAAAAGTATATTATGACTGACTTGTAGGGATAGTCTATGGGATCTTAGTGTTGTCTATGGAAACAATGTTGTTTTAGTTTTCCATTTAATGATGTAATGTAAGTCTTATGAATGTATCTAGTACTTCCAAGGCTACTAAACCAATTGGTATTTTGAGAATTGATATTTTGTGATCATGCCAATGATATCTAATAATGCACTGACTCTGGGATTCTGGGGTCGGGGAGTAACACCATCCACTATAAAACTCATGCTTATAGTCTCTCCACAAATCAGGTAATTCCATGAGACATACTGGCCTTGCAGGCTCACCATTAGGAAAATTAAGACTAAGTTTTCACCAAAATAGTAATTCAAATATATAAAATAATAATATGAAATTAAATCCAATGAATTTTTTAGCCCACATTTGTGCCCACGCATTATCCTTTACTTAATTTAGTAGGTGTCTCTAGGGGAGTGGACTGATGGGAATGATTTTAGAGTATTTGGAATGTGTCTCCAAAAAACTCATACATTACAACCCTTTTTTTCAATAATTTAGTTGTCTTCATTGTACTCTAAAATCAGTTGTGTGAAGCAGTTCCATGCCACATGCATTCAACTGCGCCCACACTGTTTATTGGAAGACACAGTTGTTAAAAAATAAAAACATTTACTACATCAATAAATATTATAATGAAAATTAGTTATGGTAAAAAAAATTACTAGGGTTCTATAAATATACCTTTTATAGGATGATAAGTGGTCATCGTTGGGTCCCCTGTCATTGAATAAACATCAACTTGTATAGAAGGAGTTGGTCCCAGTGTATGCTATGCACACTCAAAATGTGTTAGAGTAGGAGTTGGAGAAGCAGTAATGTAGAAGCTTTTGGATAAGGAAGTAGAAGGAAAAATAAGATGGCATAGATGGTTTTGAAAAGGCACAATATGGATGTGGAGTAGGAATCAGCGTTAGATATGGGAAATATAGGTGAGGAGGATCAGATGAAAATGGTGGTGATAACATTGGTGGAAAAAATATCCTGAGTGTCTATAAGGACACTACATGATCAGAATGTATGGTAGATGGAATATTAGGTGGGGGTGAGGTGAGATCAGGTACACTGACTGGATCATCTGACTGTATAACCACCCCCTTGTATCTCCATCTTAATAACTGAAACCACTAGGCTGGTCTATGAATAACTGGATCCTTGGTGGTGGATTCTGATTGATTAAAAGTTAAGAAAAAAATTAACCACATGAAATTATTTTTTATTGATATATATAAATATATATATTTATATATTAAATAAAACACTCACAATATGCACTAAAGGAGGGACGTCCATCCCACTCATTGGACGATTATTACATTCCATCCGTTTTCTCCATATATTTTCAATGTTTTTCATTTCCTTCATTTGAGAAAAAATTTGGCATTAATTATAAATCCATATCTAGTTTTTAACCCAAACAACAACTAATATGTGGCATGACTTAATTAAGGAATACAACTTTTCCAACTAAATACTAGATACATATGGATATAACAAAAACATTTTATATCTTGTGGTAAGAAAATTAAAAAATAATACATGTCATAAAAAAACAATACATTCAAATTAGTATATTTAGAATGGATGTGATATAGTTTTCTTCTATTTTCAATTCGATAAAATTCAATTTTAATTAGGTCAATTGGTTAATTATGGTCAATTTATTAGGTTATTTTTTCTTTTTTATTTGTATTAAGTCATTTCGTTCTTTTTTTAAATTGATTATGCCATTTCTATATTTTTATTTCTCTTAGTTCATGTGGATAATATTTTTGGTTAGGTCATTTTTTCATTTTTTGTTATGTCATTATTTTCATTGGTTTTTATTTTCAAATCAATTAGTTTAATTTTTTCAATTAAATTCATCCTTTTTTTATAATATAATGGTTTAAATTTTTATTGTTTTGTAAGGTTTGAATAAAGTTCAATTCAAAATACTATAAATATAAAACCATGATATTTTATTCAATTATATCAATGAGTGATAAATATACATAATACTACAAAAAAATTTATTTATAATTACTGTTTTTATTTTTTCTCTTATCTTGTTCACTATTTAAAATTTTTTACTTATTCAATAAATTCATGTATAAAAAATTACTACTTATAGTTATCCATATTCTATTTGATTCGAATCACTTTTTCCAGTTCTATTTTTTTAAGATTAATTTAGCTATGGATGATTTAGTTTGTTTGGGCTTGGTTATTTTATTTCGATTGGGTTGGTGCATGATTATTAGGGTTTTATTAAATATTGTTCAAGTTAGTTCATTTTTAATCATTATTATTATATTTCTTTTAGTTAGGATAAACTGAGTTCATTTATTTTTATTTTTGTTCAGTTTTATGTAGTTTAGTGATGTTATGGTCTACTCAAGTCTACTTGCGTAAGATCAAGTCATTTCAATTCAATTTTGTTGGTTTGGCCAAGTCAGTTTGGTTATGATATAGATAGGATTTGTTAGTTTAGTTGTGTTTAGTGTGTAAAGGCTTTATAGATTCAATTCATTTATTTTCAAGCATTTTTAAGTCATTTATAAGTAATTTATTTTTCATAGGGTCTAATAAATTCATTTCAATTTAGTTTATTTAGTGGGTAATCATAACAAGGAATAAATTAGAAGATTATGTGAAACATAGTGGATATTATGTAAAATCATTGTATAAAGAAAGATCTCTCCAGGATAATTATGAGAAAAAAATTGCAATTAAGTCTAAATTTATAGAGATCATTTCATTACTTAATTAATGATATTTATAATCAATAGTGACCCTCAAGTGAAGATATGTTTTTAGTGTATGGAATCAAAGTTGTAGTATTGGTGAAAATGATTTTATATTAGGATATTTTGATGATAAACAACTTATCACAATAAGTTGTATATATATAATAGTTTATAAACTATTGATGATGATATTTTTTATAGTGTGTGTTTTTTAAGGTATCCATATTGATAAAATTCAATTTTTGATGATTTTTATTTATCATTTTTAATTATATTTATTTTTAATGAATTTCATGGGACTTGTATGGTATTATATAGACTACTATTTTAGTTTTAATTCCTCTTTAGTTGAGTGTTTTGATAATATAGGCTATCTTATAGGGTGTGATAGGATTACCTGTGTATGAATATTCATTGACTATTAAGTTTTATCCCATTATGTGAGTGGGATTTCCATATTGTTATACACCCAAATAGTTTACCATATTCAAGTAATTTTCCTCTTAAGACAATATCTAATATTTGGGGCTTGTACAATAGAAAATATAATTTTCCATCCAATGGATTTTTATAATTGAGAATGAGTATTCAATATGCTAACAGGATTTACCCTGTTGATATAAAATTGTATTTTTATCAAAAAGGGTAATTTTATTTAAAATTATAATAATTTAAAATAATTCTTCATCACCTACTCATGTTATATTTAATTTTAAAATATTTACCAAAATATTTATCAAGATAGTGTAGATGAGGTCGAGGTGTTTATTATCAATAATGGTCAAGGAATTGAGACAAAACACCATATTGGTGGATGATATCCTCATATCCTAGCTATGAAACATCCCATATTATCACCATACTATTTCTAAACCATTTAATAATAAAACCCAAAATGTTATAACATATATGAAAAATAATATTATCAAGATTTATCAGGTATTATAGAGATATATATATTAAATCTGTTTTCAAATAATCATATAGCACGTATATATCATTAAATACAATAGAAATAATTATATAAAGGTCTTAAAAATATGTATTCCTTCAGTTATACCAATAAAAAATTGTTTCCATTGTTTCAACGTCATCTTCATAACCTACACCATCGCTGAGAATTCTTCCCATGCATCTCTTATGAGCAACATTGCTCACTAAATGTCAATACATGGTCTTAATCTATACCACCCTCTGGCTATGTTTGTTCCAACACCACACCCAAACTAGAAATATTTCCTGAAACCATGGATTTATCATTTTATTTTCCAACACAAACACAATATATTTTCTATATAATTAGTGTATATGTTCATACTATCCATAATAGTCGATTATATGTGACATTAACACCTAAAAATCCACTTCACCAACTTACCTGTAAAACCCCTAATGTCTTTAGTAGTATGGTTACATCTATTTAAAAAAACTCATGAAAGATGCACCAACCTTGGAAGATATGATGTATTTGGAACATGACAATTTCATATTCAAGAATAATCAAATGAAAAACTTAACAGATGATAGATTGTAGTAGATGGGGAATGAAAATAAATGTCATAGATAAAAAGGAAAAAAATAGATCTAGGAAGAAGATAAAACTCATTTCAAACTCATCAATTTGAAGTGGAAGAAAATAAAATATTTAACCCAAGGTTGGACCACCGACTAGGAAGAAGAAGATCACTTCTTGTCTTAGAAGAAGAAGAGCACTCAGGTATGGAAAAATACATATCAATTTAGGAAAGAGGAGGGTCGATCACATTTTATATTTGTGTAAACTCTATCCCAATGGTTTTTAAAATCGTTGGGATAGACTTGCATAAAATTTCTTATCCCAACGTCTATGATGAAATGTTAGGATATGACCCCCTATGCCATAATTTTTTTAAATTTTTGGCATAGGTCAATTAGTATATCTATTCTTTCCATTAGTTATTTATTTAATATTTACACCAATATTTTTCATTAAAATTTATATATTCATTTCATGATATGATATTAACATTTTAATTGATAAATTTTATGAAATGAAGAAATGTAAAGTTCCAGAGTCAAACGTTATTTTAGCATATTTTGTATAATAATGTAATATATATGTAACCAATTTATTAGATATCCCATTATAAACTATTGTAGTAGAAAATTATTTTTTCAACCCTTTTTAATTTTTTTCTTTTTGATTTTCACCCATATCACCTCAATTAAAAAAACATTTTCATAATATGAAAAATCATTTAATTTAAAACATATAAATATTTGACATATATATATTTCCCAATTCTTGTATTGTTCAGGATATTTTTCTTTATAGTCATGGGCCACATGAACAAACTAACCACATTAGAAGAACCTCCCATATTTCATAAGACATTCCCTAGGGTGATTTTTACCACACCTTTTAAAAAAATGTAAAATTGATTTTATTTAATTTAAATCTCAATTGTGGATTATTTCCCATTATCTACAATCCAGATCTATTTTTCTACTTATTGTCATAGAATACATTATCATTATTAAACTCCATTTCTACCTTCTCGGAATATCAAAAAAAAATTCCTAACTTCTTCAATCATGTTAATCTAATTTATTTTGACACATTAGATTCAATCATTATTAAACTTGATTAATTTTAATATCACGATCCAAGATAAAAAAATTTCATAACATGGAAATCAAGTGAATATTTCTTTATACATTTCCTTTGAATTGTCCTCCCTTTTCATCAATTCCAAATATTTTTTTCATATCAAAATTCAAAAAAAATATGAAAATATTTCTCAAAAAAAAATATTCTTAAATTCCTACTATTCTAAGGCCTCAATCTCTTTACATTTTTAAATATTCTCAACCATTGAGCCCAACCGGTTATCTTCACCTTCAAAATGTTAAATAAGAAGAGTTAAATTTTAATGATAAAAACATTCCATATCATCAAATACCTTTTCCAAAGTATTAATCCATCCCTCAACTACCACTCGGTCAGAAGATCCACTAAATGATGGATGTTGTCGTCTATTAAATGGTTCACTATCATCATGTTCCTCAACGGTGGATATTTCTTCTCTTTTTCATGGATACCACATCCATTTATAGGCTCTATAAACTGATCAATCATTATATAAAACTACTTAGTTACCATTACATCTAACCCAAACTACTGATTTTGATGAATATCATCCTCTTAGTGCCTTACTACTATAACTTCCTTGTTTCCTATTTAGAAAACCATTCTGAATAGACATATTTTTATGAAAAACATGTAAATATCAAAATGATTTATCCAAATAACTATAAATTAGAATCCCTTTAATGTTTTTTCTTACATTATTTTAAATTATAAATTATATAAATATAGCTATGATTCCACTTATAATAACTTGACCTTAAACATTACATAATAATGAGTTTTAGTTAAGAATTCATTTTTTTACACACCCAAGTATCCTTATGTTTTATATTTCTAAATAATAAGGTCAAAAATCATACATATCAAAACCATATTTTATAATATGGTCAATTTTGATCAATATCCTTTTTCCTGTAATATAATAAATTTAAAAAGAGACACGTTTTATTTTCATGGAAAAGTTTCATGAATTCTAAATTAACATCTTCTTTGTTCCTAAAAATCTATAAACCATATTAATTAAATTTTAAAATGTTGTATGTGAAAACAAATCTCATTAAGAGAAATATAAAAAATAGAAATAAACTTTTTAGTTCATGAATACTTATAAAAAGTTTCCTTTTCAAGAATAATATTTGGGATGAAAATAATCCTTTTTATACTCTTGAAATAAACTTTCACACATAATGATTTTAATTTAACATTTCCTAACAAATAATAAAATATTATTAAAACTAATTAAGGTTTAATTTATGTCATGAAAAAACACATGATTGTTTTCACAAAGTTATACTTTCCTCCCTTAAGAAGTAGTATATAATTTCCTTTAATTATAAAATCATTAGAATTCCTTAAATAATTTATGATTTATATAAAAACCAATATAAATAGTATATAAATAATGTGAGTAACTTGGGGAATTTTTTTCTATATCACTTATACAAATGGAATACCCAATATGGTAAACTTTTATTCCTTATGCATTGGTTGGATATCTTGGACCCATCCATCCTTGGTTTATAATGGAACAACCTATCCTTGGTTTATAACAAGACCATTTATCCTTGGTTTATAATTGAACCACCCATAATCATAACAATGAACAATAACTACAACTTAATCATACCAAAAAAATCATTCAATTTTAAGCATTATGTTCATAATAATATTCATTTCACCCATAAGAAAACATTTCTAGATATTGAAATATCCATTTTATTTTTAAACCCTTTTTGAAAATAAAAAATTCATATGTAAGGAGGCTTTTCATTGAATAAACCGTGGATTATTAAAAAGGAATTAAAATATAAAATAATATCTACAGTGGTGGGAAATTTTTTTTTCTCAATATACGTCAAAATAAAACATTATTTTTTACTTTTTTAAATAAACTCAAAAAGTTTCATAGAAAATAATTAAAAATATTACTTTTAAAAACTTTTTTAAGAAATTTAAAAAAATCCAAAAAATTATTCTATATTTCACTTATTTACATAGAAATACATCTATAAAATAATTTCAAAAATATGGACATGGAAGAAAAATAGTTTAAAGGAAAAATATAGAAGTGTGTTGTTAGTCGGAGTGGAAACTCAAGTGGGGGTGAATTGTGTTCCTACTTAAAATTTTTGTTAAAAACCTCATGATAAAGATCACCCAATTTTGAAACAACCTAATTAATTAAGGAAGTATAGATATAAATATTTAGTTGGTCAAAAGGTTTCTCAAAGGTTGATTACTCCTCAATTGAATCAGCATAAAACACTTTTTAACCTTTTGAAATAGGTTTACTGAATTAAACACATACACACACTAACCAACACTAACTATCAGAGTTAATGTAAAATAGTTTTCTGTCTTTGAAATTATAATCAGTGGAAAATAAAAAAATATATTAATACAAAAACATAGAACACATTAGAGTTAAACAAGAGGTTCAGTCTCAATCTGAGACTTAATCCTCTCCACTTGGTGATCACCTACCACCAAGTAGTTTATATTAACAATAAACTTGATACATGGCCTATATCGAGATTTACAATTGTTTTCAAAAACTATCCAGGGATCACACCCTCTACCACAGTTATTTATGGGAAAAATAAACAAACCGGACTAGATATGGCCTCTTCAATAGTTACACGTAGGAAACAAGGTGTGGGTGAATTCTGATGTGAGGATTTTCATTATCCTCCAGTTCAAGCACAAGAGATAGTGTGTTTAACAGATAAACACACACTTCTCCGAAATGTAAAAGACAAGAACACAATAGAGCTAATATTATAAGAATTAGTTTATAAATCTCTATTTGTTTTTAGTTAATCTCTTGACTCCTTGGAGTGAAGAAATTATAGTTCAAGTCTTTCTCTGGAAGTTGTCCTCAAAATAGAGTGTCGCAACTCTAGGTTCTATCTACCATGTACTGAGGGGTTCTGCTTCTTGGTTTGACAGATAATTGAAGAAACATATAAGGTAGAAATGAATTTTTTCAAAATGATCTTTGTGATGCTCTTGGTTTCACAATATAAATACTAGATGGTTCTTTGCTGTTCTCTTTGATCTAGCGAGTAAGCTTTATCTCATGTATTCCTCTATCTCCTATTTTCTTCATTGGTATTATATTTTATATTTGAGGTCCAACAATATGAGTAAGTAAACCACTTATGGTCCTCCTCATACCTCGTACTAAAAAAAATATAGTCTCTTGATATGTCTACAATCAACATTAATTAATATTAGAAGCATTAAATTTACCAAATATGACCGTTAGAATAATCTTAAGAATTTGAAAAATTATAGAGTAGAAGAGTGAGCATCAGTAGACTTGTAGCGGTATCTTTCTCAACAGTAGGCCTCAACAGTAAGCTTCAATGGTAGACTGCATCGATAGCCTTCAATAGTAACCTTCAACGGTAACCTTCAACAATAACCTTCTATCGGCGACATTCATTGGTAAACTTCGTCGGTGACCTTCTATTGGTGACCTTCATCGGTAACCCTCATCGGTGACCATCTATTGGTGACACTATCTCGGTGACCTTCATCGGTAACCTTCTATCAGTGATCTTCTATCAGTGACTTTCATTGGTAACCTTCAGCAGTGACCTTCTATTGGCGAACATCATTGGTAACCTTATATCGATGAACTTCATCGGTGACCTTCAATCGGTGACCTTATATCGGTGACCTTCAATCAGTAACCTTCCATCGGTAACCCTCATTGGTGACCTTCCATCGGTAACCTTCATCGGTGACGTTTTACTTAGATAAATTTTGCACTGTAAGCTTAAACAAGAGAGTTGTGATATTAAAGATACATAGTTATCACTTAATAGAAACTAAGAATATTAATGATAAACAATTATTATGAAAAATAATCAAGATTGGGGATTATCAAAACTGGTGAGTCCAAAAATATCCCCATTTTTGATAATCACAAATTATATTAGTGAAAATTTAGATTTAAGTATTATTGAAACAAGGTTAAGAACATTTTCTAATATATTCAGAGGTGTGTATAAGTAAAATTAAACCATGTCTATTGTAGAAAATATAGATAGTGTATATATGCACGGACTTCAGTCAACTTAAAATTTTCTCCCCCTTTGTTATTAACAAAAATAATCAAAGAAAAAAAAGAGATAAAACTGGATTTTATTATTAATGAAGCAAGAATACAATATACAAAAGGGGTAAAAATATCCCTATCAACAAGGACACGCCACATTAAATCTACATCAGAAATGTCCAAGGGAGCATTGTATTTGGAAGCTAAGGAGGCAGGTTCAGAAGATGGAGGGATAGGCCGTGGTATAGTAGTGAACATGGTAGGAGGAGCTGTTATAGAAGCATCAGTAGACCGATAGTGAGTATATCTATGAGGAATCATCGGGGTCATGCTTCTGATGGACTATGCATGAGTCATCAATGGGGCAACACTAGTAGATCTTGAGGTAGATAAGGAAGAATTTTATGCTAGAGAAACAATAATGGGAGTGTAGTTCACCTGGAGGAAGGGTAAAAGAAGATTTCTGAAATCCATAATAATTCTTTCCCCTCTTTCCATATCTGAGATATAATCATCCTTATTTTCCATGAATTTTTTCAAGGAATGAGTCAGTTCTCTGAGCCAGATAACTTGATCCTTAAAAGCCTGAGTGACAGGTGGGATCTTCAAGTTTTCCAACAGCATCTTAAAGTGACCATCCATCTAATTCTTAGTGTACACCCTTTTTTAATAGAAATAAACTTGCTCTTTGATGGATTTCTGATCTTGATCAGCCTCCCTTAAATAATCTCCCACATGCTTTTGAATTTATCTGTTAGTGGAAATGACCTAAGTCATAGACTGAGGGTCTAAGGTACTGGAACCAGAGAAATTCTCCACTTCTTCTCTTACAACTGACCTGAAAGCTTCTAGATCAATAGGAGGAGTGGCTAAAGAGGAAGCATATGCACACAAAGGTGCAATAGTAAAAGCCACTGCCTCCTTAAAAGACTCGGTCAGACCACTAATCAATCGCTTCACATCATCATCTTTACCACTCACATGTACCTCCGTAGACTTCTTAAATTACTCAAACACAATGACTATCTTATGAACAACACTCTTAACATACTTAAGGTCATTGTCCACTTGAACCCTTGAAGCTATATAGAAGTCTAAACTCACAATTTATTATTTCACAGATTCCATAGACACTTCCAAGGTTATTTCCTAATTCTAACATTCCTTCACTTCATGTGGAAAATTTGAGTGAGAGGTAAAAATTAATCTTTCTATGGAAGATTCCACAACTTCTTGATTGAGAGCCACTATTTATTCTATATCAATAAATCTATCATCAATGTGTCTTTTAAAATTTGATTTTAATGATTTTAAATCATCCTTCTTCACATAGTCTCAAGGTAAAAGAACTACTGGATGTATTATAGTAGTTTCTGAAATAGAAGGAATTGGAGGGCTTCTTTTAGGCTTGTCATCATCAGAGTATCCATAGTCTAATCCCAACACCACAAATCCAAGGTATTCTGACCAATATTCTATTCCATGAGAAACAACAACCGAACCTATGCCAATAGGTTCCTCCCTCACTTGGAGCTTTCTTCTAATTAATTACATCCATCTTTGTTATACCTATTTGATCAACTGCATTAATAGGAGAGTCCACTGCCACTTCTTCTACAGAATCTTCAACTACTTCCATTTCAATTCCAACTTTAACTGATTCAGAAACCTCTTCATCTACACATTCTACCATTTTTTATATCCTATCAGAGGATTAAGACTTAGAAATTCATCTTCACTTTCATAAAAAACTGTCTAAAAATCATCATAACTAGATTCAGTTTCATCTTCCTCCTCTAAGGTATCTCTAATTTTCTTTTAAGGAATTTTCTTCTCCTTCTTCACTGGTTTCCTCATCATCACTATCCATTAGGACAGTCTCTCTTCTAGGAAATCCCTTTGGTGGTCTGGGCTCACCAAAGGATGAAACATTAGCATTAGTACTTGAGGGAAGGTTAGGATCACTCCTATCATCTATAGTAGAATCCCATATTACTTTCATAATAGTAGCCTCATATTCTTCATCTGAGTATACTGCCTCTACTTCATTAGGCATTATACCTGGATCTCTCTTATTCTTTGGCCTAGTAGTATTGATGATAGGGTTGAATTCTTTATACAGTTTAGCCTCATCATTCACCCATCTTCTTTGCCAAGGGTTCTAGCTTATCTTCAAAAACATTAAATTCATCTTAGTAATGCATAAGTTATCCATTACAACTATTGTTTCCTCTTTAATTATAGAAACTCCATTTAATTTCAACATCAAGGATATAAATATATCATGAAACAAAGAATTAGTCTTGGAACTAGGCTTTTTCATATCCTCCAACTGAATCATCAGTAGCCTACACAGATTCACCTTCTTTCCATGCTTCAACAGATACAAAATAAAGATGTCATGATACTTCAGGGTAGAAAATTACCCTCTCCTGGGACTCAAACCATACTGAAGAAACATAAAAAAGAAAATTGTCTTCTCCTTCCATTTCAATAGAAATCACTTTCCTAGGGATCCCATTCCCTATCAGTTCATCCAAATCTTCTTCATAACAGAATAACTGACTTGTGGGAGGCACCACTCCCGAGTAGTAATAAAAAATTCCTACATGACGAACTCTTAAAAATTCAGAACATTCAACAGAGGAGAATCTCACACTTACCCCATTTACCTTTGAAGACATTCGGTTCTCATTCTCAAACTGCTCAAATTTTAGAGACTCAAATAATTCCTTCACTAGCTTCAGGTAATATGGTCCATTGTTATTTGAAAAGCATTCTACCCAATCCTGATCTTTGAGTGCCTTCAGCACTAGAGACCTTCTCAACAGCAGCCATTCCAAATATAATTCATTTTCTTCCATGATTTCCATCTTCGATTAATGTGTATTGATCAGATTTTCCACTACCTTGCTTCCACTACTAGACTCAGCTCGAGGCCTATTAGGGTTTTGGTGCATCTCCTTCATCACTGACCGTCATTCTCTTCAATCTTTCCATTGAGATATAGAGCAGTTTGAGGGTTTCAGCAGAAGGTTAGTTTCCAAGTTTAGGGAGCAAGAGGTTAGAGAGAGGAATGAAGTGAATCAAAATGTGGTTGGTAATTTGTTTTTATCATTTAGGGATGAAAAACACAAATCAAGTAAAAGAAATAACTATGATTAAAAATGTGTCATATTTAGGTAGAAAAACGCCAAGTCCCAAACCTAAGGTCATCTATCGGTAAGGTTCCAATGATGAGGTCTAATGGTGTGGCCCCAACGGTGAGGTCCAATGGTGAGGTACCAATGGTGAGGTCCCAATGGTGAGGTCCTAATGGTGAGGTCCAATGGTGAGGTCTAAATGGTGAGGTCCCAACGGTGAGGTCCCAATGACGAGGTCCAACGGCGAGGTCCAATGGTGAGGTCCAACAGTGAGGTCTAACGGCAAGGTCCTAACAGTGAGGTCCAATGGTGAGGTCTTAATGGTGAGGTCCAATAGTGAGGTCTTAATGGTGAGGTACAATAGTGAGGTCTTAATTTAATAGTTTATTATACCTAACTCCTGTTTGATGTAATTTAACCTCTCAGAACTCAAAGGTTTTGTGAATATATCATCCAATTGGTGTTCAGTGCTAATGAATTTGATATTGATATCACCTCTTTAATAATAATCTCAAAAGAAGTGATGTATCTAATCAATATGCTTTGTCCTAGAATGAGATACTAGATTTTTAGAGATTTTAATAGTACAGGTATTTTCACAGTTTATAGAGACATGCTTGAATTGAAATCCATAGTCTAGTAAAGTGTGTTTCATCCACATAATTTCATCACAACAACTACCAACAGGTATATATTAATCTTTGGCTATAGATAATGCAACAGAATAATGTTTCTTACTGAACCATGATACTAGTGATTTTCCAAAAATGTGATATGTTTCAGAGGGGATCTTTCTATCTAACTTGCAACCAACAAAGTCAGCATCCAAATAACTTATTAAATCAAATGATTGCCCTCGTGGATAAAATAGTCCTAAGTTTGTAGTATTATTGAGTTATTTAAAAACCCTTTTAATAACAGATAAATGAGACTCTTTGGGATTGTCTTGAAAACAAACACACATGCATACACTGAACATAATATCAGGCCAGCTAGCAGTAAGGTAGAGCAGACTCCCGATCATACCTCTGTAATTGGTTTGATCCACTGGTTTACCAGTTTCATCAGCATCCAACTTAGAAGTGGTACTCGTAGGTGTATCACTACCTTTATTACTATCCAAACCCAAACATTTCAAAAGATACTTACTATATTTACTTCAATTTAAAATAATAACATTTTTATTTGGAAAATTTTTAAATACAAGGAAAAATTTTAGTTCCCCCATTAAACTCATTTCAAATCCATCTTGCATCATTTTTGATAAATCAGTACATAAACAAAATTAGAGTACCCAAAAATTATTTCATCTACATAAAGTTTTACTATTAAAACATCTTTAGAAATAATTTTAATAAAAAGAGTAGGATTAACTAGTCCTTTAGTAAAACCTTTTTAAATAAGAAAATATCTAAATCTATCATACCAAGCTCTTAGAGATTGTTTTAGAATATATAGATCATTAGGATGTTTAAAGATATGATTTGAAAAATGGGGATTTTTAAAATTAGGGGGTTGTTCAAAAAGTACATCCTCAAATATATAACCTTTTAGAAATTCACTTTTAGCATCCATTTGTTAAAGTTTGAAATTTAGATGAGCTGCCTAGCAAGTATTATCATAATGGATTCTAGTCTAGCTATAGGTGTGAAGGTTTCCTCATATTCTATTCCTTCTTCTTGACTACATCCTTGTGCAACTACTCTAGCCTTGTTTCTAACTATTTTACCAGATTTATCAACTTTATTTCTAAATAACCATTTAGTGCCTATAGTCAAAGTGTCTTTAAGTATTTCTACTAATTCCCAAACCTTGTTTCTTTCAAAATGATTTAATTCTTCTTGCATATCTATCACCCAAAATTCATCATTGATAGAATCATTAATATTTTTGGGTTCAATCTATGAAAGAAAGGCTTGATGTTCAACCTGGTTTCTAAGAGAAGCTCTAGTTTCTGTTCCTCTAATTATATAACCAACTACAGCATCTAAAAGATGATTCATGAGGGTTCAAATACCTCTAAAAAGAGTTGAACTAGACTCCTCATGGTTTTCTATAGGATCATATTCACCATGCTTAGATTCTGGAAAATTTTAAGAACTAGTTTTTTTCACTAGGGGTTCACTGTCTTTATCATTAAGTTCTAGAATTATCATATCATCCTCAAGTTTTTCAATGGAGGTTTTGGGTTCATGTGGATCAGCCTTGTAAAATTTGACATGAACTTATTCTTCCACATATTTTGTTCTCTTATTGAATACTCTATAAGCATTATTGGAGATTGAGTAACCTAGGAAAATTCCTCCGTATCTCTTGGAAGCAAATTTGTTAAGATTTTCCTTAGTGTTAAGAATAGATACTTTGTAACCAAAAAATCTCAAGTAATTAACCTTAGGCTTCCTATTATTCCAAAGCTCATAAGGGGTTTTCTTAAGAACAGGTCTAATTAAGACTCTATTGATGATGTAACAAGCTGTATTAATAGCTTCATCCCAAAAATAGATAGGTAGGTTATACTCATTTAGCATAGTCTGGGAAATCTCTTGAGGTGTCCTATTTCTTCTTTCTACAACTCTATTTTTTTATGTGTTCTAGGAGGAGATAAATTATGATTATAGCCATTTTGTGAGAAAAAAGATTCAAACTCTTAATTTTCAAACTCATGGCCATGATCACTACTCAAGATATTAATTCTAAGTCCACTAAGATTTTCTTCAGACTTGGAATATTTAATGAAGTAAGAACATGCTTCACTTTTGTGAGCTAGAAAGTATACCGAAGTATATCTTCAAAATAATCTACAAGAACATAAATATAGTGCCTCCCATTTAAACTTGAATCTATAGATGGTCCAAAAAAATCCATGTGAACCAACTCAAGCAGTTGAGAAGTGGAATCTTCTTTCTTTGGGTTTGAAAGAAACTTTGTGTTTTTCTTGAAAAGTATTACAAAATTTGTTAAGTGGGATTCCAATTTAGTTAAGTATATAACTAAACATTCCCTAGTTAGTTTCCTAAGTGAGTTCACATTGCAGTGTCCTAATACACTGTGCCATAACCAATATTTCTTATGAAAATTATTTAAACAAGAAACATTTTTCTTAGATAGATACTTTAAATCAACAATATATACATTTTCATTTCTAAGAGTAATGGTTATTAAATCATTTTTAGAATTAAAATCATTGCATTCATCATTTTTAAATTTAACATTGAAACCATCATCACACAACTAAGAGATACTTAGTATATTGTATTTTAACCCATAAAAATGTACTTTTGAAATTAATATAATATTAGGGTTACCAATTTGGCATAAGATGATTATCTCCCCTTTATAATTATCAACAAATGTGACATGTACAACATAAACTTTAATTAGGCTCTTGAAGAATGAATAGTATACAGTAATATATCTTGAACATTTATTGTCAAGTACCATAGGGTCTTATAGGAGCTCCTTAAAAAAATTTCCTTCAAAACAGATTAAGTGTAGGGTATCTTTGGTACCCGTATTTTCTTGGGTCCAAAAAGGTTAGTAAGTAAAGATTTGGGAACTCATACTAATATCATAGGTTTCCTACAATAAATAGATATCTTTTTAGACATGAACACTTTGTTTGGTCTTTTAGAAAAGTTTTTTTGAAAAGATGGTCCAGAACTTGAACTAGCAGTGAACTGTCCAGATTTTGGAAGAAATATTTTTTTTATTAATCCTTCTCTGTCCTGGTTGATATCCTAGACCAGTAGTATATATTTTAGCAATCTGTTTCCCTAGAAACTAATTCAAGGTATCTCTATCTGTTGTACACTTATCAAGATATCCTTTTAATTGATCATTTGTTAATTTAAGTTCAATGTTTTATTTTAATAGATGAGCACATTTTTCTATCGCAATATCTATATCAGACTTAAAATTAGCATTTAAAGCATATTGAATTTTCAATGATTTATATTTATCCTTGAGTTCATTAATGGTATCCTCAATAATTCTACAATATTCAAATTGTTCATCCTTAGTCATATTTTCTTCATTATTTGATTCACTTTCATTCCCAGAATAGTAATCATTATGTATAGGAGAATTGTGTATTACCTCAGATGATTCAATCATGAAACACAGGATTTCATGTTTGTTATTTTCAATATCAGAATTTTCAGATCCACTGGAGATATCTTCTGAATCACTCTAAGTATCTTTCATATCCTTTTTATATCCCTTTCCCTTGTCTTTATATTTATTCTTAAATTTCATCTTGGGGAAATTATCCTTCACATGGCCTTTTCGTTTACACTCATAGTAGACTCTATCATTTGTATTTTCATTCCATTTTTTGTCCTTTTTTCAAGGTTCTTTACTAGCATACCTTCCATTTTAGTTTGATTTTCTAATGAAATTATTCTTACAGTAGAATTTTCTGAATCTCCTAGAAAGATGATTTATCTCATCATCACTATCATAAGATGAGTCTTCACTGGTGGAAGTGTCTACAAGAGCTTAAAATTTTTCATTATCTTTTCTTTTTGAGGTATCAGTCTTGAATTCTACAAATTTCTTTCTTGGTTCTTCATCTACTTATAAATTTACATTAAGCTCTTTTTTGTACATCATAAGTTTTCCAATTAGTTACTTCAATGGTAGCATGCTTATGTCACAGTAGACTTGGAAAGAAATAGATGTTCCTCTCTATCTATTAGGTAGGAATCGAAGCCACCTCATAATCTGATCCTAGTTGTCTACTGGTTTCCCAAGATGACTCATGGTATTTACTATTTAATTGAACCTGAGTTACATTTCAGATATAATTTCATCAGGATTCATTTTAAAATTATCATATTTAATAGTATAAGTATTTAATCTCGTTTCTCTAACATTGGTTGTTCCCTCATGATAAATATCCATGGTATCCCAAATTTCATAAGTAGTTTTACAGGAAGATATTCTAGTGAATTATTCATCACCTAGAGAACAGTAAAATGAATTCATTGCTTTACATTTATTGTTATATGTAGGTTATGTCAACTGAGACTGTTTTTCCCAAGAAGTAACGGGAAATGCATGTTGTTCCTCAATTGTGTGCCAGATTTCAAGACCCATTCTCTCTAGATACATCTTGATTTTTAATTTCCACTGAGCATAGTTGTTACCATTAAAGAAATTTGGAATGTTAGTAGCAGAACCCTCAACTCTTTTATCCATTGTTAATTATAATTTTAAAGAACTGAAAATTTAGATATGACATAAATTTCAAGATCTTTAATATACAACTAAAATTACAGTTGAAAATAATTTGAAAACTTGTACAATAGTTTAGATGGTAGCAATAAAAACTTTTCTGATACAAAATGTTGGTCGGAGTGGAAACTCAAGATGGGGTTAATTGATTTACTACTTAAAATTTCTAGTAATAACTTTATGATAAAGATCCCCCAATTTTGAAATAGACTAGTTAATTAAGGTAGTAAAGATATAAAAGTTTGGTTTCTCAACAAGTTATTAAAGGGTGATTTGTCCTCAGTTGAATCAGTGTAAAACACTTCTTCAACTTTTGAAATTGGTTTACTAAATTAAACACATACAAACACTAACCAAAACTAACTATCAGAGTTGATGTAAAATAGTTTTCTATTCTTGAAATTATAGGAAGTAGAAAATAGAAAAATAGAGTAATACAAAAACATAGAACACAGTAGAGTTAAAAAACAGGTTCAGTCTCAATACGAGACTTAATCCTCTCCAATTGGTGATCACCTAACACCAAGTAGTTTATATTAACAATAAACTTGATATAGATCCTATATCAGGATTTAAAACTGTTTTCACAAACTGTCCAGGGCTAACACCCTCTACCATAGTTCTTTGTTGGAAAAACAAACAAACCAGGCCAGATATGGCCTCTTCCACAGTTACACGTGGGAGAAAAGGTGTGTAAGTTAAATTTGATGAATGGATTTTTAGTATCCACTAGTTCAAGCATAGGAGACAATGTGTGTAACAGATAAACACACACTTCTCAGAAATGTAAAATACAAGAACACAATTGAGCTAATATTATAAGAATGAGATTAGAAAATTATATTTGTTTTTAGTTTAGCCCTTGACTCCTTGGAGTGATGAAATTGTAGTTCGAGTCTTTTTCTGGAAGTTTCCCTCAAAACATAGTGTCACAACTCCAGGTTCTAGCTTCCAAGTAATGAGGGGTTCTGATTCTTGGTTTGATAGAGAATTAAAGAAGCATATAAGGTAGATGTGAATTTGTTTTAAATGATCTTCGTCATGCTCTTGGGGTCACAATGTAAATGTTGGATGGTTCTTCCTTGTTCTCTTTGATCAAGTGAGGAAGCTCTATCTCATGCATTCCCCTATCTCTTATTTTCTTCATCGGTTTTCTATTTTATATTTGGGGTTCGACAATAGTAATAAGTAAACCATGTGAGGTCATCCTCATACTTTGTACTGTACCCATATACGGTCTCTTGATATGTCTACAATCAGCATTAATAAATTTCAAAAGAATTAAATTTATCAAATATGACCGTTAGAATAATATTAAGAATTTGACAATGTATGGAGTAGAAGAGTTAGCATCGGTAGATTGGTAGCGGTATCCTTCCCACTAGTAGGCTTCAACGGTAGACTGTATTAGCAGCCTTCAATAATAACCATCAATAGTAACCTTCAACAGTAACCTTCTATCTGTGACCTTCATCAGTAACCTTCATCGGTGACCTTTTATCGATGACCTTCATTGGTAACCTCAATTGGTGACCTTCTATTAGTGACCTTCTATAATTGACCTTCATCGGTAACCTTCTATCAATGACCTTCTATTGGTGACCTTCCATCGGTTCCCTACCATTGGTCACCTTCATCGATGACCTTCCTTTGGTAACCTTCATCGGTAACCTTCATCGGTGATCATTTACTTAGATAAATTTTTCACTGTAATCTTAAACAAGAAAGCCATGAGATTAAAGATACATAGTTATCAGTTGATAGAAACTAATAATATTAATTATATATGATTATAATAACAAAGAATAAAGATTTAGGATTATCAAAACATGTGAGTCCAACATGTATTTTTTTAAAAATAAATCCCCTTACCTTGAGTCTGACTCACCATGTACAATCTTTATCTCTATCAGAAGTAAAATTATCTAATTATTTGATTTCCTATGAAACTTTTCAAAGTTCATTATTCTTTTTCACATTGTTAAAATCAATTACATAATCAATTAAGTTCACATTAGATGTGTTGACGATATTTGACTCATATTCCCAAAATGACTTTAGTATATTATGGTCAATGAGTTCATTATTCCATCATATCAAAACTAATAATCATTCAATAATTAACATTATTATTCCAAAATTATTGTTTTCAAACCATCCATGATATATTATTATGAAAACAGAACTATGTTACAATCATAGAGATGGTAGGTCATATGTATGCATGAGTAACATTTTCATTTTTCAACGAACATTATGGAAGGAAGGTAAGTAATAATTTATCATTAAATATTTATAATCATATAATGAGTATCATATTTTTTTATGAATACATAAATATATATATATATCTTCCATATTATTTGGTTATTAAAAATTAATCATATCACTTCATGGTGGTAGTAGTCCACATGTACACATGAATGGCGATATCATCTTCCAGTGAATAGAAATTTAATAAAATATATGATATATTACTTATCAAAAATGATTAATATCTACTTAATATCATATTTATACAATAAATACACCATTATAATCATTTATTATAGGCGTTGATGAAATAAATTACAGTGCTTTGCGAGGAGGTAGTCCTCCATACACATGAATGGTGGTTTCATTTCCCATTTTATAGATGAGGATATGGATATATGTCATCAAATTAACATAAAAACATATCCATATATGGAAGATATTGGTGTTATGATTCCATAATGTTTAAATAAGGTATGAAGTAGGTATAATAATAAATAAAATGAAAATTATTGATTAAGAAATATGTCTCTTCTTTGCAAAACCTCTGATGGTTTACACCAAAAGATTTCATAGGTTGGATTTATGATCAATACATGGCCTATAGGACCTGGAAAGGGATGTATGGAAGGTATTTTGGAAGGTCATGTCAGAACTAAATTGATGTAATTAATTATATTATTTCAAACCAAATGAAACATATATTAATTTATGATCAATTTCAAAATGTTATTGTCCATTTTCAGTGAAAAGAAATGACAGTTTTATAAAAATTGATATTTTAAAATGTTCAATAAAAAAATAAATATTTTGTAAAAGATAAAAAAATCATCTTAGAGTAATTTTTACAAGTTTAATTAAGAAATAAATTTCATTTTTTAAAATTCAAATTATATAATTTGAAAATAAAACATTATATAAAAATATTTTAATAAAACTATTTCATTTTTGTTTTAATAAAATTACATAATATTTTTATAATGAATATAACTATATAATTAAATAATATAAATAAAAAAGAAAATTATTTATTCTATCATTAATTATAATTTTTTAATTTAATCTCCAAAAATATGCATAGGAGGCCTTAATGGAATCTATGTTTGGAAAAACTGAAGGTGTGATCAAAGGTCGCAAAAATGGGGTGAAAGGTGGAGTTATGTACATTCTGGATCCATAAAACAAAACTAAAAGGAATTTATTACCTAGTCTCACACACCATGACTTATTTAAGCTTCAATAATTATGTTATGTAATTTAATATTTATTATACACTATGTGACCTCAAGACACATGAAGTGTTCTTCGAGGCTAAGAGCCACAATGTGTACTCTGAGTACATGATATATCACTGTATTAGACATATATTATTTGTCACTCTTCAAACACATCATTTATATTTTATGTAGTGACTTTATTTTTACATTATGTACACTCTATGTATCCATAAAGACCTACATAGCATGTATCATTCAAAACATTCCATTTACAATTGGAATGATGACTCAATGTGTATCCTGAGTACATGATAGACATGACACATGATCCTAAACACAATATATTCTTCTAATAAACATAATGTTTATCATTTAAAAGAGTTTTTACTACAAAACCCCTTTTTTAGCTACTTTCAAGGCCTACACACCATGTTCTACATAGCACATGTCGTGAATTGGGTAGTTCTTAGTATTTTACATGTTTTCCTATGTGGGAGTCCATTTTGGATGTATGAGTAATCTGTTGAAGTGTTTTTACATATAGAACATTGTGATATGGATTTATTCCTTATTTGGGTTATATTATTAAAGATTTATAGTAGTTATAGTTTAATATATTTTATTGAGATGGGTACGTGTGTAGACAGATATTTATTACAGGCATGAGGTTGGTAACCCCATGGAAGCATACCATCCCTAGTGTGTGGGTACTTTATATACATATTGGATTAGGTACTATCCCTATATATATGAGTAATGGGTGTTACACTTATTGTGTATGTAATCCCTCTCATGATTTACATTACACGTGATAAGTCACATATCCTCTCTAGGGGTCGGCAATCTTACGAATGATGCACATTCTTTATAACGGAATAGACACCCCATTATTACCACTATTAAGGGAATATGTGGATTTTATGGATGTGTGGTAGTTTGTGTGTTTGGATTCTATGGTTTTCTAGGAATTTCTATTTTTTTAAAGTTAAAATTCAATAGAGAAGAGGTGTGGTGATCAATGAGCAACTAGACCTTGATTTATTTTTTCCTTTTAAAAAAACAAGGTTTATCTGGTTGAAATGGCCCACAATTTCCCACTTAAGTTTCCATAACATTTTATTGGGTATATTTATACTCACCTTCAAATGTTCATTATGCCAATATGTGTTCTTTAAGTGTAGATGGAAAAATGTTTAGTAGTGTTCTCATGGTATGTGGAACTAGTAGACTGGGTTTGTTGAAGATCTTTGAGGTGTTTCTTTTTAGTGGGTTTTATGTTCTTATTTATGTGACCAAGATTTCACTTACCCAACTATTCATGTTTGGTATTTATCATCGGATGATGGGTTTTACACTTTTCCTTATCACCAGCTTTGGTTTTCATTGCATTGTTGGGATATTTATCATTTTTTATTTCATGTTACACTATAATTGATCTATATATATGTGGGTTAGCATTGTTATATATCACATAATGGATGTGTATATCTATATACTAGTTCATAGGATAAGTTCTATTTTTGTGATATTCATTCTTAGTGCTTATTTCCATCACATGACTCATTGATGGTGGTCTTGGTGTGTTAGATTAAACATACTGTTGGATGAGTTGGGGTCCTGATGGTTTGTTTTATGTCATAATTCTATTAGAGATTTTTTAGTCTAAGGGAAAGTTTTTGGATTTAGAAGTCTTGTGTGGATTGTTTTGGGATAATTAGAGAGATTATTTCAATGGATCTTGAGTTCGGTTAATAGACCGTGGAACCCAATAATTAGTGTGAGTGACTGAAATAACCTTTCACAAGGACATTGATAACATTTACGTAAATTTAGAACTATAAGTAATAGGTTATGTGGTTTAATAGTATAATACATATATTATATAGAGTGTTATGTGTGTGTTAATTCATTCTTACTTTCTGTCTGATCTTCATGATATGCCTTATTAACCATGTCTTCATCTTGTGAAATGTAGGATGGAATCTTATAGAAAGAAAAATTAAATTTATCTACAAGGTTATGTTGAGAACAAAAAGTTAATTCATCATCTAATAACCTACTATTTGGGTGATGAGATTTCAATTTTAGGACCTTATTGGGAGGTTTATCCCCCCACTTGTTGTATGTTACTTTCTTTTTCTATGTATGTCCTAATTTGAGTTTTTTATAGACCCTAGTGGCTGAGTCTTTTTTTGACACGAATCACCTTTATTGGGGAAAATAACCTAAAGTACAGGGATGTATTTTATTTTGAATTAATGGAATCTAGGTATAAACACATTAATTGGGATTAAGATGGTTTTTTTGTGAGATGGGATGGCTTCGGAGGTGGTTCAGAAACTTTTGTGGAAGCTAGGATGGAAACTGTCAGTAGAGAATTTAAATGGTTGTGTACATGTTACACAACGTGTAACTATTCCTAGGCATAATTAATTATCATGGTTCATGAAATGAGGAAAATACACACCTTGTATCCACTAATTAAACAGTAATGTCAATAAGGATAAATATTAACTTTAGGTTATGGATTTTTCAGCGAAAGTCTTAAATATAAATTACATGACGTGTAAATGGGTTACATGCTATGTAATTATCAAGTTAAATGATTTTAAGCCTATTGTGCATCTGATTTATTTCATTACTATGATTAAGTATCTCCTCTATTGAAGCTAGGGTGATTTAAAGTTGATTTTGGGTCCCTTACCTTAGTTATGGACATTCTATTTCCACATCGGATCCCTACTGAGTTATTTTTATTAGGTTTCCCCTTGTTTCCATTATCTTTATCATTACGTTGGAAATATTTGGACTGTAGTTGAGTATATTTTAAATTAGATGTTTTATGATTTAGGATTCCTTTTTTTGATCTCCATCACCTTCATTTCTGTTGACTCTTTGTTGGTGAGGATAAATTACTCGATAATGGTAGGAGGTCTAAAACATAACCCTATGGTCTGCTAATTTTTCAAGTATGTGTAATATTGTGATTCCACCAAAATAACATGTGAATAGATTAATTAACTGATGAATTGGATTATTCCATATATCCCTTTGTATCCAATTGATATTTACCTAGCTTATGGAAACCCGTTGGGTGATTGAACCCTTGAATTTATATGATAATTTGAAAATGGATTAAACTATGTTCAGCATGAAGTGAAGTTTAGGTGATTCCATGATGAAGATTCACCATGGAAAAGGATTTTTCTATTGAATGGATGGAATTTAAATGTTTTAATTTGAAATTGACAAATTAAATGTGGGTTGAAATATTAATGGTTAATTTAAGAATTAACCATTGAGTCATTTGTTTTGATATTGTGATATCCTTATTATTATGACATGAATTGATATTCATTCTATATTGATTATTTTGAGTTAGATTTTACCAGTCATATGTTTTAATGCTTATATTGAGTGGGCTCTTCCTTGTCACATGTTGTAATTATTATATTGAGTGGGATCAGCCTAGTCCCATGCTGTAATGATTATATTGAGTGGGCTCTATGATGTCCCACACTGTAATGCTTATATTGAGAGGGATCTTCCCAATCCCATGATAAAATTATTATATAGATATATTATCACATATTTATGTGATTTTTACCATGGATATATGGTTATGGTTGGAATTTTTGTTCTACACACTCAGAGTCATTCTGACATGGTGCCAAAGATGGTTGATTTATATATTGTATTAATTTATTAATCAAAACACCTATTTATCACTATATTTATGAACTTATTCTTATAATGGTTTTGTTTAGACATGGTGGTCTCAAACTATATAGTTTTAAAGACACACTATTTGGGACTCAATTTGACACTCTAGAAAACTACATGGATGTAGGTTTTGAAATGTGCAACGGACCTTGTAGCTGATTTTTTTACATCTTGGGTGGGATTGAGTGTGGAGATGGGACTAATGTGGGGTTTGGGACTTGTTTATTTTTAACTAGTTTTTATATTATTATTTTATTTGTATTACTTTAAGTTTTACATGTAGATACATTGTAGCCTTTCATTACATGTTTTATTATTATTGGATTATTTGGTTCCCACTTTAATTTCTCTATTGTATATTGTATGTTTTCCACTATTTTTCCATTACTCTAATATTTATTATTAGTTGAATATTATATTATATTGTCACCACAAACTAGGGGTATATTCTCCCAAATAAATTCATCTCACCACCACTTCTAGTCTACAGACTCTAGCATATGGGGAGGCATGCCTGAGACCCCTTAATCAACCTGATTTGGCCACATGAGAGAGTTTCGGATTAGGTGATGTTACAAAGTGGTATCATATTAGCAGGTTATTATTTTACTTTTATTTTAAATTTGGGAAAGGTTGAAAGGAGACTAGGATGTTTCAATACTTGGTAATGAAGTTATTCATGGGAGTATCAATCCAATTTATGGGGAAAAATCTTGTTCCCAAGGATGGGATTGTTGTTCATGATATTCTCTTGTTACTATTCATGTTATTTTACTTTGGTTGATTCACATGTTGTGTGAGGTTATTATTTCTTGAGAAGTATACTCATGGCCCCATGTAGAGTGAAATGAGTACACATACATCGTGATAGGAACATAGGGATATATAATTTTCATGAATTTTTCATGATTGGGTCATATTTATTGCATGTGATATATTTTCCCTGATGAACTATGAAATGAGATATCTGTTATATCTAATAAATGAAATGAACCGATATTTCATGGTAAAAAACATATATGACAGGTTTAAAGAGACCAAGATAAATGATTCACTATTTTTGTCACATTTTGAGGAAGTCATTTTTTTAACTAGTCTTATAAGGAGTGTGATTGTAGTGTAGGGAAAATTCCTCCTCACCATCTTCGAGTTATGAATTAGGAGAGTAAAAATTAGTGTACCCCTAACAAAGATGAGATAGATCATCATGAATTTATTGAGGATTAGATGGATTTTTAGATTCATGATAACTTCCCTAGTGACATGAAATCCATTAAAAGGTAGAATCTTCACACTATTCTTTCAATGTTAGAGCTGACAAGAGAGTTCCAGATTCATTGTCTACCTACGTTCACTAGAGAGGGAGTCCCACATTCCACCAAGTTCAAGATTAAGTTATTCCATAGGATCTTTAAGACCCTTAATAAAACCATAAATCAGAAGGTGGAGTTAATTACATATATGTTTTCTGGACCTACCAAGAATTGGAGGGATATTCTAGATAATTCATATAACAAGATTAGTAATATTGTATGGTATTTGAGGTGAATTTATTGATCCACTTATATATATATATTTTGAGGTATGAGAATTCATGTGAGTTCATGCATCTAACATTGGAGGTAATTTCACTTAAGGACTACGTTGAACGTTTCACTGATCTAAAACACTTTTCACCATCTTTAGCTGCGTATGAGATCTATCAAGAGAGATGTTTTCAGGATGGGATTCACTATGAGATCAGGTCCTAAATGAATTTTTTTCATTTGAGTATATTTTCATATGTAGTGAATCAGGAACTAGTCATGGATGGAAATATAATAGAGGCCCTAGGTAGTGGACAAGGAGTTTTAGAGGGGTGAACTGGTATATGTTCTTCCTGTGGAATAAAGAACTACTATGATAGTTTTCGATAAGGCAGTAGTAGATAGATCAATCAGGGAAGTGGGAATCAATCTCAATATTGTGTTAGATTTCAGTTCTTTTAGTGTGGAAAGTTTGGCCATGATAAGACTCAGTGTCTATAACCCACATTGGAGTTTCATTCTTATAGTAGGATGGGCCACCTGTAGAAGTTTTTAGAGGAATTAAACAACATAGTAGTGGAAAGGGATTGTGAAAAGTACAAAGGTATATGAATTTATCAAATACTTCTCAATAGAAAGGTTGCTAAAGTCTTAATGGACATCCTAGTTGATGTAGGGGGCTTGGTACCCCTATACAAGTATGACAGTATCATGAATAGGGAATAACTCAAGGGATTTAGGCTATATTCTAGAGAATAGGGGCTAGTCAGCTGCATATTATGCGGACTACTCCAGCTAATTTGAATTCATGACCATTTACCATCAGAGGTATGATTGTTGTATCATATACTATTTATTCTATTTTGTTTCATACAGGAGAATCAAATTCCTTTTTATTCGAACCCTTTTCAAATGTTTTGGTATATTTTTTAAAATAAAATATGGTTCTTTTACCATCAACACACCATTCGGTATGTGGTCAGAGAATAACAAACTTTTCATGGAATGTTCTCTAGATATTGGTGGTTTCTATTTCTTGTGGGAACCATTTGCTCTTGAAATTACATGGTTAGATTTGGTCATTGATAAGGTTTGTTTAGTCCTATACCAAGATCATATTGAATTTTATCAGAGGATATTTACCATTTTAAATTTATAAGGTGATAGTTATTCTCTCTAGGATGAGTGGGATCTATAGGCTGGATGTATAATACCAATTCAGTGTAGATTGGATTATCTCACAACTTAGCTTGAATTTTTCTGAGTGATGGTGGAATGTAGTAGAACTCATTTCCTCCAATAGTAGACCATTTTAAGAATTTATTTATTGATGAGTTCTATGTATTATCACCCAAGTTGGAGATTGAGTTCATGATCGAGTTCGTTCTGGGAGAAGATCCATTTTATATCCATCTTTATAGGATGGAAGTACAAGAGCTTCCCGATTTGAAAGATCGGTTGGAAGATCTAGAAGGTGAAGGTTTCATATAGCCCAGTAATTCTCCATGGGATTCCCTAGTTCTTTTCATCATGAAGGATGATGTTACCATGTTCTTATATATGGATTAGTGGAGATTGGTCTAGAAGAATGAAAAGAACCAGTATCCTCTTCCACATATCAATGATATCTTCAATTATTTGAGATGTGATATAAGATTATCCCTGATTGATTTGAAATCTAGATACCACAAGTTGAGGGTGAGACAATCATACATACCTTATACTTCTTTTAGGAGAAAATATATCTTGTATGAATTCATAGTGATGTCATTTGGGTGGAAAAAATCACCAGTTGTATTCATCGACTTGATGAATTAGATATTTGAACCTTTTCTAGTCCAATTTTTGGTGGTTTTTTTCAATGAAATCTTAGAGTAATTCCAATCCAGAAATTATTATTCCAAATATCTTGACATCATGTTGAGTATATTGAGAGAGCATAATATTTACATAAATCTAAAAAAAGTGCACTTCTTAGGTCATTTCATCTTAGATATAGGAGTGTCAATTGAACCACATAAGGTTAAATCCATGGTATCTAGGGATTGACCCTAGAATGTATTCGAGATTTGGAGAAATATTGGTTTAGAAGGTTATTATCAGCACTTTATCTTGGACCTCTCCTATCTCAAAGCACCAATTCCAGGGTTGACCAATAAAGGGGTGAAGTTTGTTTGGTCATATTTTTGTGTGAGATATTTTCAGGATCTAAAAATTAGGATGAAATCAACACCTATACTCATTTTACATAGTCTAGGTAAAACATATACTAAGAAATGTTCATTTGGATTTGGACTTGGAGAAATTATAATGTAGGTGGATTGAGTTGTTTCTTATGGATCTAGGGAGAAGATACCACACAAGTGGTATTATCCAAATCATGATCTAGAGGTAATTGTGGTGGTGCATGTCCTGAGAGGGTGGAAACATTATCTTATGTGGGAGGGTTTTGTGGTATTCACGGAACACAATATCCTCATGTAATTCTTTTATTACTAGTACTATAACCTTAGAAAGAGGAGGGGGGTTGAGTATCTACAGTATTTTCACTTCGAGTTGGATTATACAGTGGAAAATGGAAACATTGTTTCCAATGATTTGAGCTGGAAGATGTAGACAGAGGCATTGTGGGAGTCCTGTGATGAGTAGTACATGATATCACTCTTTGAAAACATGCATCTAGATGTTTATGAGTCTCAGGGACAAGTATTTATGACTTTAACATATGTTATACCTATTATTTTAGAACAAATTGAGATAGGAAATTTATCTGATTTGAGGGGATTAGTTTTGTGATAAATCACATATGGTAGAGAGAATCCATTAGTAAAGTCTCTTGTAAGTGAAAATCAAATTATTTTCCAGCGAAAATTATTAGTTCCTATGTTCTTGGATGAGAATCTAATGACAGAGTTACATGATTATAAATGGGTGGTACATCTTGGACTAACAAAGATGTATTGTGATCTCTATACAGAGTATTGATGGTCTAGAATGAATAAGGAGATAGAATGATTTATAGCATGATGATTCACTTATCAGAAGGTGAATGAAAATCATTAGAGGATAGCTATGATATTGTAGTGTCTACCTATTCCTAAGTGGAAATGGGATGATATCACTATGGATTTCATGACAATATTACACATGACCACCCATAAGAATGATTATTTATGGGTGATTGTGTATTGACTAACATGGGTATACCACTTCATTCCTAACAAGGAGACCTTCACTGTGGAAGATATGGAGAGTCTGTACATGGGAAACATAGTTTTGTTACATGGTGTTTCAAGGAGTATCATTTCATATAAAAATGCTTATTTTACATCACAGTTTTGGAAGGGTTTTTAGATTGCAATGGGATCATGTATTCTTCTGATCATATCCTATCATCTTCACATTGATGTTCAATCTAAGGATACCATTAAAATTTTGTAGGATATGTTTTGAGCCTATATTTTGGATTTTGGTTGTTCATGGTAGCGGTATATGGAACACATGGAGTTTGTATATAATAATAGATTATATAAATTAATCAAAATAGAACCTATTGAGGCTTTGTATGGAAAGCAATGTTGTTCGGCTCTTTGTAGGTTAGAGGTAGGTGAGTGAGTTCTTGTTGGTCATAGTCTTGTGCACAATATGTCTAAGTCAGTTTATTTGATCTGGAGGTGGTTGGTGACTGTGTAGAGTTGGTATAAATCATACACTAACTGTTAGAGATGACATATTGAGTTTTATGTTGGTCATACTATTTACTTTTGGGTGGCACCTAGGTTGGGGAAACAATTTATCAAGAAATAGGGATTGTTATCGCCCAGGTTTTTCAGGATATTTGAGATAGTGGATTTGGTAAGTCTATGGGAATACAAATTATCCCTTCCATAATTTTACACTACCGTGGACACATGGTTCTAAAATTTAAACTTCATATATATTATATAGAACCTTCTCATGTGTTATATGTCTTTAATGTTAGTATTTGTGTGGATGTGCCTTTTGAGGATCATCTGATACATAATAGGGACCTTTATGAGAAGTATCTCTGAGGTAGGACTATAAATCTACATTGAGTGGAGTGGCAGCATGGGGTTGTTTAGAAGGAGACCTAGGTGAGGGAGTATGTTATGTGAGAACATTGGATATAATTGTTCAATAAGACCCCATAGTTATTCTTGGAGAAGCTTGAGGACATGATTTTATATGGTGTTGAGGTTATAAGATCTTGTCTTCTTCTATGTATATCCCAATTTTAGTTTTTCATTGGACCTTGGTGGTCGAGTATTGTTTGGAGATAAATATATTTTCTGTAAAAATAAACAAATTTTCATGTATGTTTGTTTTTTTTTTGAATTAATTGAATTCGGGTATAAACATGTTTAATGGGATTACAAGTGTTTTCCTTGAGATGGGAAGGCTTTAGATGTGGTTCTTGTAACATCATTCACATCACCCATTGGCTTGGGAAGTGTTTGGTGGGTGTTATTGGCCCAATTTGACATCCACAAGTCATCAAAGGGTTGAAATAAGTGCCATGGGATTTATAGAGAATTGGGGGAATAATATCCCTTTTCAAATAAAACAACCAAATCCATAAAACCATAACCAAACAACCTTTATATGATCCATGTGTAAAAAAATGAAAATAAAACTCAAATAAAACCAAACTAAAAAACTATATCGGAGTATAATGTGAAAACCAAGACAAATAAAACCCCGATATATAGAATACATTAACTTAGAAACTCCAAACCTAATCCAAGGTATGTCTATACATGCTCAACCTAAGGTATCAAAAAGCCTCACTAATGAACTAGGATACCATTCCTTTTCTAGTGTTCAGATATATCAATTTTGAAAACACACCAAAGTTCCCAAGTAGGGGGTGAATATAAAACTCAATCGGATTTCAACAATAAATCCCTACTCATGCAACTATAATAGAACATGTTATCACTTTTATATAGAACATTTTAAAGACAATATAAAGCATTTTATATCAAATCCCAAAATATTTTTTAAACCAAAACAATTTCCATGGAAAAAATATAAACAATCCATTAAAACCATTTCTCAAATTCTATTTAGAATACCCACTCTCAATATCCACACAACCACACATGCTTTCCCAGGTGAATGTTCCATACCCATGAGTGGTATGTCATCAATCTAGAAAGTCATCACAAGGTAACCAATACCAAGGGCCCCAATCGAACATGTCCCTTCCATAGGGTAACATTATTACAAATGAACTCACACCAACCACATATTCCAACACATGCTAATCCATATCAATAATAATTCCTTTCTATGAAAAAAATTCCCTATAAAATACTTTCATTAATAAAATATCAAAAACCATTTCCATGTAAAAAACCATGATTTTAAAATCATTCTTCTAAATTATAACCAATAGAATTTCCCTTTGAAAAATCCAATTTCCATCATGTTAAAAAACAATCACTAAAGGGGGTTTTGATGAAATTAGACATCAATTTTCACAATTAATTCATTAAATTCAATGAATTTGAAATCCAGCCTTCATGTTTTGATTAATAAGAGTTGATAGTAAATACACCTACTTATCAACTTAGGTTAAAATGAAGAATAGTACAACATCATCAAAAATATGGCTTAATTCTTAAAAAACTAACCATAGATCTTGTTCCCTTTGAACAAAAAAACATATCTCATCATGATTGAAATAAAATAGCATGGATATATACCTAATGGATTAGATCTATGATCCAAGAGAGGGAAGAAGAAGATATATAAGTAAAACCACCATGAACAAGAAATTATTTAAGTATTAGGGCATCCAACACACATAGAGTTTCCTAGGATGTTCTCCCGGATAAAAGTGGATGGTCTCCATAGCCTTGGGAGGAAGATGGATTTGTGTAATAACCTAATTAGGTGGAAAGAAGTACCTAATGAAAAATTATTAGTGAGATCCACAATTTTTAGATATCACTATTAATGGTGAATGGTTAGGATGCACAATTTAGAAAACCATACACTAACCTTGTATGATTTGATGCCTCCAAACACACCTCACATTGTTGGATCATACAATTAGAAAGACCTTGAAAAAATCATGATATTACCCTCTATCTAGATTTTAATGATTTCTCTTGGATAGATGACATGTTTTGAGAAAACCATAAGCCTACCCAGCACCAACACTTTTAATTGCATGGTTTCTTACAGGGTGATGCATGGTTTCTACTAACTGTTCTAAAATTGTGCACTTATATAAAAGCCTCAAAAACATGCCAAACTTCATCATAACTTCCCAAAACATAACCTGATAATTTTATATACTTAAAATACATAAATAATGGTTCAATTACCTAAAAATAGGGATGATACATTATCCACGCCATTGGACCTTCCATACCTAGAAATTAGAAAACCAACATTGTCCTGAATGTTTTGGGTCATTGCTCAACCATTTACTTCTCAAGATCTGATGTTTCTTCTCAGATCTGACCATGATTCCATAAAAAAATCACTATACTGCTGCTTTTACCATGAAATAATTTCTCATACCTATCCGCAATCCATACCGGAACATTAACCAATGATGCATCAGGATCTACGTATATATGATTCAATCGAATCACATGGTTTGGATCTAGTGGATACTTCTTCATTTGAGCTATATAAAAAAATTTAATCACAGAGTGGATTCTTGATGGAAAATAAAAATCTATATTCCACCTCAGCAACCCATTAAAGTATCTGAAAAGGGTATATTTATCAAGGAAGTAACTTTACCAACATACCAAAATGATGATGAAAAATCATTGGAGATATTTTCAAGAACACATGATCACTCACCTCGAATGAAAACAATCATCGATGATTATATTCATATGATTTATGATGAATCTAATCCATCTTCATTCTCTTTATAATCAACTAAATATTTTTTTTATTTCTTATACAAGGATTGGTCCAACCTATGAAGTCTCACCTATTTCAATATAAAAAATTGTAGAATGATAGGGAAACCTATACAATGATTTTAAATGACCCATTTTTATTGAGTCATGATAAATTTTTGTCATATGAGAACTCCATTAATAGTTTTTTCTCTTCCCATTAACCACTAAAATACATTACACAATCCATAAGAATTTCATCCAATATTTTTATCATACTTTTAGATTGTACATCCATTTTATGATGATACGCCTTGATCATAGTCAACTGAGTCCCAAGGGATTGTACTAAGGACTTAAAAAAATGTGACATAAATGAGGTGTCTCGATTTCATACCATTGAAACTAGTAAACCACAACTTTTTAATACTTCTCGGATATAGATTTTTACCAAGTCTTCCACCGTATTGGATAAATAAATAGGTCTGAAATGGGATGACTTTTTGAGTTGATACACTATCTCCCATATAGAATCTTGTTTTTTAACCGTCCTTTGTATACCTATTAAAATATTCATATCTATCTTCCCCCATTTCGAAATAGGAATTAATAAAGTCTAAAGTATACCTACAAGCTACTGGTTCTCTACCTTAACTTACTGATAGTTGAGGAATCTAAAAACAAAATCAGACACTTTCTTTTCATTCAAGCCCACCAAGATTGTATTTTCAGTTCTTTATATATCTTCTATATTACAGGATGTATAAACCATCTTGAATGGTTGTAAGCATGAATTATTTGTTCATGAAAACCAATGGTACGACCATCGGATCTAAAAAACATAACACTATATTCATATCCAACATGCATACATCAATGGTCTCCCCGCCATTGTGTTTTAACCTCATATAAATACATTCAGAATCAGATTTTTTTTCCTCTTTATCCTTCTCAACCAAATAAAAAAAATAAACCTAAAATAAAACCACAAAACAACCTCAGTCTTCACATTCCACATTCATTTCGGCTATGACTGACATCTGCTTCCACTACTCCAAATTGTTTTATTCTATTTAATATATAAATTTATTATTAATTAATTTTCCACCAAATTTACTTTACCTAGTGAATACATCAAGTAAAATTCAAACATTTTATGATACTCCATCCATCTTCTTTGTCTTATATTCAAATATCTTTATGAGAAAATGTGTTTTAATATATTATGATTTGTTAACACCATAAAATTAAAACTGATATAGAAATGATTCCATGTATTAAAATCATGGACTGCAATAGATAATTCCAAATCATGTGTTGGGTTGTTCTATTCAAGAAACCATAACTACCATGATTCTTAAGTGACATCATGATCTCCCTACTTGAGATCACAAACAAAAACAAATCAACAAGCATCACAATAGACCACATAACCTTGTCTTGATTCCAAAAATATCAAGATTTATGTTCATATTAGGTAAAATTTAATCTCTTGAAAATACTTCTAAAATTTATCATTTGTTTCAAATAGAACACTTCTCTTTTTTAATGTTGTAATTAGTGAAGATAGCCATGAAAAATCATGAAAAAAACGTCTGTAATAACAGGCCTAAACTAGAAAACTTCATATATCATAGACATTATTTGGAAGTTTCTAATATATCATGACCTTTAACTTTTTAAAATATATATAAATACCTTTTTATGAAATTAAATGTCCAAGGAAACGTACCTATTGTATCCATAAATCATACTGTGAATGTTTGGCATACATATGATGATCCCTCATCACACCCAACACTATTTCAAAGTGTTTCTCATGACCAACCTTTTCCCTAGAATACACTAGTATGTTATCCACAAACACCACCACAAAGGAATCTATACTCTTTTAAAATATCCTATTCATTAATTCTATAAATATGGATAGTTAATTCATTAGATCAAAAGGAATAACAATGAACACATAATAGCCATATCTTCTTTTAAAAGTTGTCTTCAGAAGATCCTCCTTTGGAACAAGTAGTTAGTGGTATTTGGAATGAAATTCAATTTTAAAGAACCACTAGTCTCTCCTCAACTAAAAAACCAGTTCATGAATTCATGGTATAAGATACTATTTCATTATCAAAACTTGGATAATTTTATGATATTCTATATAAAGACTAAGAGATCTGTCCACTTTTTTCACAAAAAGAACCGGTTGTTCCCACAAAGATGTACTGGTCTGAATTAAGACTTTTCATTCCTAATCATACAGTAATAATTTCAACTACATTAATTTTTTTGGTGCAATTCGATAATGTGGTAGTGGGATAGGACTTATTCTGATAGGAGATCAATCATAAACTAAACTTCTATTTTGGTTGGAAACCATGAGAAATTATTGAGAAAACTTTCCATAATTCAGTATACAATGGTTGGAAAATATCTATTCCTGGTCTCCTACATTGTTTCCAAGGTCAGTACTGCCAACTAGAATGAGATAGTTCCAACCACTGGTGTCAAAAAATTTGTTCCATATTCTTTCACGTTTCACTCTCCTCTAATGAGATTCTTGATGTCACCTACAGTTGTAAAATTCACCCATAATGTATAATAGTTGATGTGATCTTTGGACATTTCAACCAATACATACCCAAGATAAAGTCATAGACATCCATCTCTAGCACAAAGGAATCCCAAATCAATTTAGACCCATCGATAGTTATAGAACATGATTTAAAAAATGCACAATATTTTATATTGCTAAGAGGATTTTGAAGTTTCAAAATAGAAGGAATCATCTCAACATGAAAACCCAAAAGATCAATAGAATGATAATAAATAAATTAATGGGACGCACATGTATCAAACAAAGGTTAGAAAAGGATATAATTCAAAAGAATCATATCTCTCACCATCGATGGTCCAAATTCAGCATTCATGATCATTTACTGAGCTCCATATAATTAACTAATTTCAACACTATGCACTTTATAACCCTGGTGTGATTGCAATTATTGAGGAGTCATGGGATTTTAAGAATCACCATGGAATTATTGGTTTTACTCAAGAAAATTATCATGCTTCCCTTGTCCCATTGAAGAATATGATGCATGAGAAGCGCAAGTTGTATCCCTAGCACCACACCTTATAGAATAGCGAAAATATAATTAAATACGTCCCATCTGGTTTTAATTATGACATGATCTAGGTGGTATCATACAATCTCTCTTCATATGCTAAATAGTTTCACACTGGAAGCATCCAATCATGCTCTATTATTTAGGAGGAATATCCACTTATCCTACCGTCTGATTCTGAGTTACACCACCATCTTGGAAACAGTTATCCCTCTTTCGCTTATTCCTAATACTAGAGCCCCCACTATTTTCCATATATATCAACATTATTCATCCAAAAAATTTCCTAACGTATATATGTCAACCAATGTCACTATATTGACCATCTCTATATAATCCTTTATACTGAGCATGACCATCTTTGATAGAATATTTTTCCTCAACCCAATTCAAAAATGTGTGACTTCAAGGATGAAATTGCATAAACAAATAATGAAAAGTAGACTAAATTCATAAATTTATATGTATACTCTATTACATTGAGGTTTTCCTTCTTTAAATGGAATAAATATTTTGTTCTAGAAATTCTGAACATTCAAGGATATAATTTCTTGTTTAAAAATTCTTCAAAATCCTTCCATGAAATTCCTTAGCCAAATTTAGCATGAATTGCTAAATCCCACCGTTAACATGAAATATCTTATAGCATGTATGTGGAAAAGTTAACATTCATCTCTTCTAGTGTTCCAAGGAAACCGAAGATTTGATTCATCCTATTTAGCCACACTTGAAATTTTTCTATTATGAGTCTCCCTAGAAGATGGATGGATTTCAATTTTGGAACTGAATTGAATGATTCACTTTCCTTGGTTCATCATTTATGTTCCCTAAATCCAAAACATGAAAATATTGTACAATAATTTGGACCAACTATTGTTTAACCTCTCTATTAGGTGAAACTACACACTTAGTAACCTCTCCCAGTTGGTTTATTTGATGCCTAACTATTTTCATACTATATAACCAAAATAACTCCACTTAATATCACATTCTAGAAATTTAAGGCTTAACAATTTCAAATTTACCACATCACATATCTCACAATAAGGCTTTTAAAAATTCATAAATTTATAATTTCAAACCATTCTTGAAATTTACACCATGCTCTTTGAATAATAAACCATTTTCAAATATTTTCAAAAATGAATAATTTTTCATCATATCATAAAAAAATATTCAAAATGAATTATAAAATATTGTTGTGAAGTAATTTATATTAAGGAATGACATGACTCTCTCATAGGTTTAACCCATGATGATGAGGCGACTACTCATAGAAATGTCACAAACCATCATTACCCAATCTCCCTAGTAACTTTAAATTCAACATAAAAATGTTAGCTATACCTTTTTAATCTATACATTTCAATTTTTAATGATCCTATTTTCGTGCTACCAACAAAACTCAAGGACTAAACAAGAATGAATTTCTAACTCTGGGACTGAACAAACCAAAACCATTTGTAACATTCCATCCCTCACCCATTGGCTTCGGAAGATGAAGATGGGTGTTATTGTCCTTGGGTGATATCCCCAAGACAAAAAAGGATATAAATAAATGCGAAGGGGTTCAAAAAAAATTGGGGAACAATTTTCCATTTGGAAATAAAAAAAACAAAATTAATAAAACCATAACTAAAGAATCTCTCTAAGATGCATGAGTATAAAAAGAAAATACAATGAATAGAAAACCAAACCAAACTAAACTATATAAAATTACAATGTGAAAACTAAGTCCAAAAAATCAAAATACATGGAAGACATCAACTAATCAACTCCCAACCTACCCAAAACTCCAACTCCACAGGCCCAACATAAGGTACCAAGAAGCATCACTGAAGAACTGGGATATATTTCCATTACCTGTGTCTCAATATATCACATATACAAACCCCCAAAAGTACCCAAGTAGGGGGTGAGTATAAACCTTAATAGTATTTCCCCAATTACTTCCCTACTAACACCACGAGGATATATCATGTTATAACATTTATATAAAATATTTTAAAAATATTTTGAAGTGATTTATATGAAAACCAATAAATCATTTCCAACCAAAATAGTATTAATGAAATGAAAATATAAATGCTTTAAAAAAAATTCTCAAATTGCATTTTCCATACCCATTCCACAAAACCATGTGTGCATGAATAGGTGACTGTTCTACACTCATTAACATTCTCCCATTGATCTACCATGTTGTCACAAGGTAACTAATATCAAACCCCCTAATGGACCGATCCCCTTCCATATGGTCACGTCAATAGAAATGAATTCATGCTGACCGCATATCCCAAACCCTACCAATCCATTTCAATGAAAAATTTCTTTTATTAGAAAACAATTCTATAAATAATAATTTCTTTATAAAATTTTGAGAAACCATTTCCATGGGTCAAAAAATCCATAATATTAAAAATTTTATTTTAAAATTATAACCACGAGAGTTTTCTATTGAACTATACAATTTGCATCATTTCACAAATCCATCACAAAATGGGTTTTCGACTAAGCCACACATAAATTTTAAAATTCAATTCAGGAAATTTAATCAATTTTAGGTCATTCATTTAAATTATAATCAATATGGGTCAATAGTGAATCCATATACCTCTCAAATTATGTGAAAACAATGAATGGACCAACAACTTCAAAAAATTGTCATGGATCATCCAAAACTGACCTTAGGTCTTGTTCCCTTCAAAAAATAATCATATATCATCATTTTTAACAACACATAATAAGGATCTATCCCTAATAGATTAGATTCATGTTCTAATAGATGTAAGAAGAAGCAATCTAAGTAAACCCACAAGGAACAAGAACTTATCAAAGAATCCAAGCATCCAATTCACTTAGATTCAAATAGAAATCACTTACTGATCAAAGGTTTTTGTCTCCACAACCATGGGAGGAAGGGGAATTTATGTTATAACCAAGTTAGGGGTAAAAATATTCATTAATGGGATAAACTAAGTGAGATCCACAATTTTTGGATCTCACTTTTAATGGTTCATGGTTAGGGTTTATGGTTAGGAAAACCATGCGCTAATTATGCACAATCCACTACATTCAAACCCACCTCACATGGTTGTTAGTACAGTTAGACAAACCATGTTTCAACTAGGATATTCCCCTCTATCCATCCTTGTATGGTTTCTCCTTGGAATTTTCATATTTTGGTCACACTGTGTGCCTAAATGTGAGCCTACCTAGTGCCCACTATTTTAGTTTCACCATTTCTTAGAGGGTGGTTCTTGGTTTCTAGTAACTATTCTAAAATCATTCAGCTCCATAGAATCTTCAAAAATAGGCCAAATATCCTTCATACCTCCCAATACATAGCCCAAAAATTATATATAAATAAAATACATTAATAAAGGGTCAAGTAAATGAAACAAAGGTGATAATGTTTGGGATATTTTGAGGAAGCTAAGATATAAACAGTTAGTAGGTAATTTACATGTCATTTAAAAGATACATGATGCGTATCTTTTCCTAGGAACAAGATCTGAACCAAGTACATGATGTGAGGTAAATATATCCTGAAAATCCATTACACAATGTGTAATGTCGATAAGGATAAATACTAACCCTTGTAGATGTATTTTTTAATTTGACTAATAAATAATAATTATAGGATATTTAAATGTATTAAAAATCATCTAATTATTGAGATCAGTGTTTTTAAGACTACCATGCATATGAGTTATTTCATTGCTTTGATACATCCTATTATCTCTCAAAACTAGGGAGATTTTCTAGAGATTTTGTGTCCCTTCAGTCTATTCTAGATATTCCATTTCTATATCTGATCCATGTTAAGTTGTTCTACTAATGTTTTCTCCTCCCTTTAATTATTCTCTATCATTGAATTGGAAATATTTAGACTATAGTTGGATCTTGTTTAACATGTCTATTTTGTGATATAGGTTTCCTTCATTGATCTCCATACACTACATTTTATTTGGAATTACCTATTATCAGGGTGGTTAAATGTCCCGATAAAAGTAGGGGTCTAAAACCTAACACTGTGTTATGATAAATTTTGATGTATGTAAAATATTTTTATTGGTCCAACATAACATGTCTGTTGATTAATTAAATTATGAATCAGATTATTACTTAGATCCTTTGAGATCCAATTGATAGTGACCTTTCTTATGGATACCTGTTTGGTGAGTGAACCATTGAATTGATATATGAATTGGATAATGGATTAAAGAGTGTTCAAAATTAATTGATATTAAGGTTATTACATAATATAGATTCACCATGGAAATTAATTTGATTACTAAATGGCAGGAAAGTAAAGGTTTTAATACCAAATTAATTAATTAAATGTGTAATTGAATGATTCATTGTAATTTTTATAAATAACCATTGATCCATATGTTGTGATTTTGTGATATCTTTATTTTTATGACATCTGTTGTGATTAAAGTTGTACTGATTTTATTGAGTGAGCTTGGAAAAGTAATATGTTGTAGTTATTATATTGAGTAGGATATACCCATTTACATTCTATAATTATTAATTTTAGTGGTATCATCCTAGTCACATGCTATAATTATTATATTGAGAGGTTTCTTCCCAGTCCCATGTTGTAATTCTTATATTGAGTGGTCTCTCCCTTATCCCATGCTGAAATGCTTATATAGAGGGCATGGACCAGATTTGTGTGATTTTTACTATGGATATATGGTTATAGTTGGAATGGTTGTGCTACATGCTTATACAAATTACATCATGGTACCTAATTAGGTTTATTTATGTATTGTATTAATTGATTAGTTGATACACTGGTTCATTAGTTTATTTCATGCAATTACTATCAGAAAAATTATTTTTAGACATGGTGGTGTTGACCTACTGAGTTTTACTCACACCTTATTCAGGTAAACATTTGGTACCTGAGAATATCACATGGATGCCGTTTTGGATAATGTGAAGGGACTCTGTAGATGATCTGTTTAATTTTTAGATAAACTGGTGTTTGGAGATGGGTCTGGCATGGGGTTCCAAACTAATTCCTTTTGAGTTATTTTTGTTAGCTGATTCTTTTATTTGTATGTATTTTAGTTTTTCATTTAAATACATATCAGCCTATCATTAAATGTTTTATAATTTTTGGATTATTTAGTTCCTACTATTATTTCTTATTTTTATGTGGTATTGAATCCACTATATTTTTTTATTGTGATATTTATTATTATTTGAATATTTTTCTATATGGTAACTCTAAACCAGTGGGTATAGTCTCCCTGCTTTATAAATTACACCCCCATTTCTATTCTTAAGATTTTGGCATATGTGGAAGAACACTTGAGGTCCTATAACCGACCTGATTTTTCCATGTGAGAATGTTCTATATTGGGGGATTTTACACTATTTGAGAAGGGAAAAGTTCAACTTAAGATATAGATAGTAGTCCCCATAGAGTAAGAAAAGAATACCCACTGGTGTAATATGCATATTTAGGTACAAGGATAAAATAATTCAATGTTTTAGAGTGATCTATATCTTCATAAAGTATAGGATTGACTAGAGTCCATTTATTTTATTTTTCATCTAGTTTGGAAACATTACATATGGATGGTGGTTCTTCCAATAAGTTTTATTCATGGAGTAGTAGACAGATAGTTGTCATGGATTCCATTGACTCATATTGGGGATACTTTAACCTATTCAAATATCAAGTGATTATTCATAGATGAGTTGTATCTATTGATTTTGAGGATTTTGTGAGTCTATGATATAATGGACCTCTTGAAGGGTTGTATGATGGTTTACTCGAATTCTATGTGATTTACAGGCCCATTAGGTATTATTTGGATATGATTTATGATGGATATTTTTATGTATTGATGATTAAGAGAGGAATTCAGTGGTAGATTTGTGTTGGGGCCACAAGCATATGTATTCCCACCTATTCCAGAGTTTTAGATCATTCTTTGATGATCTATAGTTTTTTGTGGAATCTTTTAATTGTGCTAAAAAATGGGTAGGCATTTTTTGGAGTGGAGTCATATTTAGTATCTACCATGTGATAACTAACATGATCATGTCAGTATAGATAAAGTCAATCATGACCTCGATCCCAGATACATGTATTAGAGTAGTCCAATATTGGTTTTATCAAGCTAGAAGATATATATTTCCATTCTTATGCTAGTAGAGGAAACCTAGATTGAGGGTTGCCCACCAGGTTGGTAGAATAGGGTAGTGAAAGTGGTATAATGGATGAAACTACCTGATAAAGTTAGTATAGAGAACAAGGACCTACCTGAGGTGGATAGGTTTTCACTCTTAGGGGAGGCTATAGAATAGTATCTAGGGGTGTGAGATCATCTAATATTTGATGAATCATTGATCCAATTCATCCAATGACACCTCCAAGTAGACCAAATTAGGCATAGATTGGTGTAAGTTAGGGTAGAGGTCAAATATTACAGATGGAGTATTTTGAGTAGGTTATGACCAACATGGTTTGAGGCATGATTTTTGTCATATATAATTCAGAACTCATACTCATTGATATTAGTTGGATTCATTCATTTATTACTACATCCTTTATTTCCAATAATAATAATTGACTTCTCTCACATGTCTTCCTTTATTGTGAGATTACTCTCGATGGAGAGACATTCCCTTAGGACATCATTGTGAATATGAGACCCAAAAACATTATACTAAGCATGGACTAGTCATCTTTAGTATAGAATTGGTTAGAATAATTTGTTATAGAATTTTATTTTATTTAGTATAAGGGTCAAGGTTTACCATCATTAGATAATGGAACCATCATATAGGGTGACAAGTGACAATGCACATGAGCCTTATCCCAGTTGGTGAGGACTCCTAAAGTGAATCCAAGAGACCCGAGATCAAATCCAGGTAGAGGATAATTTTTGGGTTACTATAGAAGTACTGTAGTAGTAATGTAGTAGGAAATTTACAGAACTGTGCAGAACTGTAGTGGGAACTGTAGCAGGCACTGTTTGGAACTGTAGCAGCCGGGAATATTCCCCCGTTTGGGCCTTCGGGCCACCGATTTGGTCCCCAGGTCCTTTAATTCCTTAGTTCCACCCAGGCCTTCGGGTCAGTAAGGCCTTCGAGCCATCTCAAGGCCTTCAGGCCACCTTTAGTGTAGATGCAAACCAGACAACCTATAAAGTAAACGCTTCAGAAGAAGGAGGAGCAAGGATCTTTCACCAGAGTAAAGCTAAAAGGATTGCAAGAATGAGAGGGTATGGTACATGCCATCGTGATAAGCCTCTACATGCACATAAAATCCTAGCTAATCAGCCATGCGAAGGTGGAGAACTGATTTAACGATGAAGATGTTAGGGAGGAGCAGTTCCAAGTAGTTAGTCTGGGTTGCATGTAATGATTGAAGCCTACGGGCATTGAATTTTCTAAGGCCTATGGGAAATGTAATACTTTCACCTACGGGCCTTGTAAGGGTTCCACCTCACCCCTTAAAAGGTGGATTATCAAAAATCAATAAAAAAATGAAGGCATTCGGGCCATTGAATGGTGACGAGTGACAAACCATAGAATATTTAAGTTGATTGCACCTAAATGATTGTGATTAGCTTTATGAACCACATGTGATATAGAGTGATAATTTACTATGGTAGTAGATAAAAATATAGTGGTTTTCTTAGAAACATTACTAGAATTTACCCTTAATTGATAATCAGATTTCTGTATTTACATAAAATCAAAGACCACACTAATTTCATTAAATGCATATCATATAGCCCAGGAAACGATCAAGAAGATGAAGGTGAAGTTGGAGGATCTTTAAAATATAGGATTAATTAGATCCAATTTTCCCCTCTTGGTATATACTATTATATTCATTAAGAAGTTATATTAAATTTTGAGGCTTTTATTCACTATCATCACTTGAATCATGTTAATACCATGAAAAACATACGCTCTTATAATAAATTATAACCACTTTGACCATATGAAAGGATGGTAGTGGTTATAGAATTTTAATCTTATATCAAGTTCTCACTAGATTTGGGTTTTTGAGGAGGATATGTAAAATTTTATGTTTGGCATTGTCATGATACTTATGATTTTTTGGTTACTTCTTTCAGATCAATAAATAATCTTTTTTTCTCCTGAGACTCATGAACTAAATCTTTCAGACATCCCGATACTAGTTCATGGGGGTTTTATTCGATTAAATCTCCATTTAATCTCAAATAGTGGAGGATAAGGGTATGAATTTGAGAATCATCCAAGAAATACTTCATGAAAATAAGATAAATAAAAAGATATCAAATTTTATTTTATAAATTTGTGACTTTCATTTCAAATTTCATTCCATTTCTAAGTAGGGATTTCTTGTTGATCATATAAAGGTTGAATCAAGAATAGATTAAGAGCCGCCAAATATAGTGTTTGAATTCTGTATTTTTCATAGGTTTGTAGGGTATTATTGGATATTTTTTGGACAATTATTCTAAAATAAATATCATATGATGTCCTTTTCATTAATATTCAATCCATTCACTGTGACTAAGCATTCCTATAGAGCCTTTGACAATTTAAATAATAGGTCGATCAGTTCCCACAATTTTCATTTTCTTGAAGAAGGAATGTAGTATGAAGTCTAATGGTATGAATCCAAATACGGTTGTAGTTCTGTGTTTATGTCGACCAAATCCATGATTTTATATCAAGAGTCTAGGATGTTATGACTAAATGAGAAGAATTATGAAACCCCAGACATGGAGCTTGTAACTGTTGTATTTTCATTGAAGTTATGTAAACATTATATTATTAATGAATGATTTGTGATCTTTATGGATCTAAAAAATCCTAAAAATTATTTTTTCATAGTGGTACATTAGTTTTTGTTAGAGGTGATGGATAGAGTTTGTACAAGACTATGACTTTTAGATAGTACATAATCCATAGAAGTGAAATGTGATGGTGGTTTCCCTTGGTAGAATATCCCACACATAGTTGATGGGGAGTTTACCATGTATTTAACCTCATTTTAGTTTGTTTTTATAGAGTAATGAGATGTTATACACCTTTAGTAAACCTTATTGTCCAATAAACATCATCATTGGCTGAAGGAATCAAAAATTGGATATATTTGTTGTGATATTGTTTGAGATATAACTTTCTCAAGAGACCAAACTGATGTATTCTTTTATGGTTGGGGACACATCATAATTTATTAGGGTAATATAGTTATTCCTACATTGATACTAGAGTATGTGTTGATATATTTTAACACCTCCCCACTGGTAGTACATCTAGGTGTGATGAATATGTACCAGAATCTTAAGCAACAATTCTTGTGGCCCGAAATGAATTAGAGTATTTCTATAATTATATTATGATGAAATAGATGTCAATAGGTGAAGGCTGAATAGTAGGTCACCATAAAATTAAGATATCCCCTTGAGGTTCCAGAGTATAAGTGGGAAAATATATAGTAAACTTTTTTTACTTTCATAGTCGATGAAGGATCATAACACTGCCTAGGTGATAATTGACTAACTAATATAGTCCACACAATTCCTTCCCATTCGAGAGAAGATTTTAGTAGATATTTTGGTATATATATACAAAAAAAATATGTTATTTTATATCACATGGTAGAATTGGTGATTATAATCGATCATGATGCTTGATTCAAAACCCAATCATGGGGGAGTTTATATGGATATTTTAGGATGTGACTAAATTTGAGTACAACATTCCACCCTCGAAAAGATATCCAGACTTAGAGGACTATCCATTTTTTTATGGATATGATGTTAGATTTTGTGTTAGAATTAATAATGATTTGGGATGGTAACCCACCTCTAATATAGTTTTCAATCAATATCTGAAAGGCACTGTCATGGGCGCTCTCAAATGAAGTGTGATTTTTGAGTATTTAGGTGCAGTAGAGTTGCTGACCAAGGTCTTCTATCAAAGGAGGAAGTAAATTTGACAACTTATTAAAGGTATTTTTAAAATAAAATAAAAGGGAATAATAACACTACTTCAAAGAATATGGGGTTTTCTACCGTTTATAAAACTATAAGAAGTTTTCTAGAATAAGATTTTATAATTTTTTTGTTTTTATTTTTGAAATGAAGATCAATTAAAATGACACAACAAGAAGATGTTTTTTTATAAAATATTTTAAAAGGTATAATCGATTAAACTCTACCTCTTAAATCAATTATTTATCATTATTATTTTAATTAACATCCACTTAATTATGATCCCCTAACTTATTAACACCCAAAACCGATAAGAATTAACTTTACCACAAAGATGAAGTTAATTAAACCCTAGGCTACCTTCGAAACATGTAATCACAACACTCTACATTGATTGACGTTATAAGGATAGCTTATGGACTATGATCAATTAGGGCACATATAAATTCTATAAATGAGGACTAACTGAGTTTAGGGATTATATTTGAACTCTAAAAATTTATCCCGCGTGGTCTAGTTTTACCAATTAAGTTCACGCTCTCACAATTAACATAATTCTCGAACTCACGTGTTTTGTGTTTATTGTTCAATTTCTTTCTTAATTTAATTAAAATTAAAAAATAAATTAATAGATCATATTATGTGAATTAAATTATATCATGGATTAAAAATAAATTAATGAAGGATTTTAGAGGAAGATTGATTACTAAAAATAAATAATCTTCCATGGGCAGTGTAGTCATCAGAGAAACATTTTGCATGTGCAAAGGTTTAGAAAGGGTAAAACCCAATCTCATTTCTATTCTTGATTACAGAACAATTAGGAAGATTAAGGAAGAATAAAATAGAGTAAAACAGGAGAATACATATAAAAATATAAGAAATAGAAGAGTAACACAGATGTTTATTATGAAAACATAAATATTACAAAGCAAGAAAGAGAGGAATGTTTTGATTAAGGGATCCTTGCTTCAAGAGATCCACCTATGAGTATAGGGAGTTATAGAACCTATAAGGTGGTGACAGGACTCCAATATTACTCCAAAATGTAATCACTTCAATCTTTGTTCGAACTTCCAAATGGGGTACCCAAGGTGTCAATTTATATAAAAAATGCGGAATGTTTTTGGGCACCCAGTTTTCGAGATACCAATTTTGTATCTATGTTGAGTTTGTAATTGGAATTATCTAGAGTTGAAAAAACATAAAAGTTGTAGGACGGTATCTTCACTATATCCATGTTAACTTTGGCATCCAATTGAGGGTGAAACCGCAAGATATGGAAAAAATACAGATTCAAATCATTCACTTCCTGTAGATTATGTCCCCTGGATAGATTTGTTTTGATAGACCCCTTAATGAACGAATTGGGCTTTGGTTTTTTGAGATTATTTGTATCCCATGAAGTTTTAGAGCATCCCACAAAGTTTCAGTCAAATTAGAGGCACTTATTTTGATAAATGTTCAAAACGTTGGACATATGTCTTTGGGCTTCCATGCAGTTTGGACCATTTCCCTTCTGGATCATCTCTGACCCTCCAAATCACCTCCTCCTATAACGAAATCACCAAAACAAGAATAATTTACATTTTAACAAAGATAAAAATTTAATAATTTAATCAAATTAGATGTTCAATTTGATATCATATTTGTATTTTTAAATACAAAAACTAGTTAAAAATAGTGATGTAGGGGTGAAATAAAGAAGTGAATTGTGATCTGATCACACCCCCACACTTTCCCTTTTGCACTCCCGGGAAAAACCTCATATCATGTATTCCAAAAAATTGTGAAAATTAAACATCAATATCAAATCAAAAAAAATTAAAACACATAACCTTGAGATACAATAATTCCACTCCATGAAACAAAAGATATAATGCCTCATAAAAACTATTATTTCAAGTTATCCATTTATATAATTCAATATATTTCCACTTCAATTATCCTCTCATGCACAAAACACTTTCCCAACTTGTATTTTCTCTTATCAGACAAATGTCAATTTTTCAGTAATTTCTTTCTCATCTAAACTCATACAAGGGTCACCGTAGGCTTGATAAATTCTTAAATCACCACCCGATGTGAGTCAAGGACATATGTTTATCATGAGGACTTTTCAGGGTTGTTCTATGGCTTTTGGTGGGTAGTATTTAGATGTGAAAAATTCTGAGGGTAAATGAGGAGGTCTTGACTCTTTTTAAAGAAAAATTTCATTATTCTAATTGTCACTCAAGTATGGTCTCCTCCTCAATCCCCTTAGTATCAATTCAGCTCCATCATCATGAAAACTCTTGGAAAGTTTACACCATTCATCATTTCAGCAACAAAAATGCCAATCCTATCAAACATAGTTTCCCATTAAAGCTCCAGATAGGCACAACTTTCATTCATCATCAGAAGCTATAGAAAGGCATAACATCTTTTATCATGAAAGCTACAAATAGGTAGAGATTTCAACAGAATGATTTTTTAGTAGCAAAAAACATCTCTTTGGAATTTAATTTTTCACCCAAAGTATCACAAAATGTGGTATCACAACATAACACAGCTTCCCTCACACTTAATTTCAACTAGATTATGAAATTTCACTTCAATATTTGGTTGGATAGGGAAAATTATCTTGTAATGTGGCTAACCTAATAGGTTGTTCATGGATTCAAAGGGATAAAAGGATTAAATGTTCAATTTAGGCCATTATAAAAAATGATTCTTCAAAATAAGGGCTTTAATACCAAACAAATTCCTTAATCATTTAAACATAAGTACCTCAAACCCTCAAGTTTTGATAGGAATAAATCAAATTCTAGTTTAATCAAGCATGGTTTGGTTCTCTCAAGAAATAAGGTAAATGTAAAGAATATGAAAAAAATGGTTTATAAGCCTCACAAAAAAAAATTTCAAATATAAATACAGTGAGATGTTTCATGGGATTCAAAATTCAAAGTACTTTTTATGAAATTACTAAAGATTTGAACTTGAAACAAAGTTATTTTCAGCATTCATTTAAGCTCGGTTACATGGGATAAATTGTTTCACTTATTTATATGAATTTCAAAATGGTGATGAGAATAATTTCAGATCAAAATTTTCAAAAACACACAAAAAATTGAAAAATAAACACACAAAATTTGAAAAACATGCAATGGTTTTTGAAAACCATTGAAAAACAAGAAAAAAATTGAAATTACTAAACTAAAAAATCCCCCACCCAAATATTTCATTGCCCTCAATGTGAACCCATGAGATTATATATGCACATGAAATGTATAATTTTAAATTGGACAAAGAATAAAAAGTTAAAAGGTTTAGAAACATCCTTATATGCTCAAGTGATGATTGGGTCATGAAGTGTGATGAAATCCACTGCATCAGTAGGAAGTCCCTTAATGTATCTCTTCAAACATTTCCCATTGACTGTAAAGATCCTTCCTATGTTCTCTTTTGTGATATCCAATGCACTATAAGGAAAAACATTAGTCACAACATAAGGACCTAACCACCTGGGACTCAACTTACCAGGCATCATCTTCAGTCGTGAACTATAGAGTAATACTTTTTCTCCAACTTAAAATTCTCTTTTTTGGATAATTTTTTCTTGAGATTCTTTTGAACATTCCTTGTAGACCCTTGAGTTCTCATATGAATACAAATGAATATCCTCAAGCTCGTGAATTTTCTGCTTCCTTTGGTTTCTAGCTTTTTTCAAATCCTTGTTGCATTTCTTTATATCCCAATAATCCTGATTCTAAACTTCCATGGGGAGATGACATGCTTTCCCAAAAACAATATAATATGGGGAAATACTGACAGGTGTCTTTCATGTTATCCTATAGGACCATAATGCATCATCTAAGCACTTTATCTAATCCTTCTTATTTGGATACACAGTTTTTTCGAAAATTTGTTTCAACTCATGTTGTGAAACCTCAGCATGGCCATTTGTTTGGGGGTGGTATGGTGTTGATGTTTCATGTGTCACCTCATACTTCCTAATGAGGAATGAAAATTTCCGATTGCAGAAGTGTGCCCTTGGTCACTAATGATGGCCTTTGGTACTCCAAACCTACAAAAAAATTTGTGCTTTGACAAAGTCCACAACAACATGATAATCATTCGTCCTGGTGGCCTTAGCCTCCACCCATTTGCTCACATAATCAACAGCAACCAAAATATATAGGAAAACAAATGAACTAAGAAAAGGACCCATAAAATCAATTCCCCATCCATAAAAAATCTCAAAAATAGTATGGGATATTGGGGCATCTCGTGTCTCCTAGAAATGTTCCCAGTATGTTGGTAACTAGAGCACAACTTACAAAATAGATGAGCATCATGGAATAAGCTGGGACAATATAATATAGAGTCTAAAAATTTTCTAGATATCTGTTGGGGTCCAAAGTGTCCTCCACTTAAAAGTGTATGGAAAAAATATAAAATAAACTCAAACTCATGGTCAGGAACACACCTCCTAATGACTTGATCACTACACATGCACCAATGGTAGGGATCATCCCACACATAATACCGAGACTCACTATTTAATTTTTGGACTTGATGTTTCATTAAATTTGTTGGGATTTTAGAAGGAACAAGGTAGTTCACTAAATCATTATACCAAGGATTTGTACCTGAGATGGAATAAAGATGGTCATCGTGGAAAGTGTCTTGAAGTGGTACATTATCCAAGGTGGCATACTCTAGTGTGTGAGTAAGACTACTCATGTGGTCTTCCACCCAGTTTTCTGACCCCTTCTTTTCCTTTATCTCAATATAAAATTCATGAAGAAGGGGCATCCATCATATTAGTCTAGTCTTTGCATCTGGCTTCTTCAAGAGGTACCTCAAAGCTTCATGGTTAGAAACAAAAACTACTTTAGTGCCCAATAAATATGAACAGAATTCATCTAAAGCAAATATGATGGAATGAAACTCCTTTTCTATGGTTATTTAGTTTTATTGGGTAGAATCTAGTGTCATCGATGTATAGGCAATCACATGTGAACGTCCCTCCACCCTTTGATATAAGAAAGCTCCAACGATGAAGTTGGAGGCATCACACATAAACTAAAAAGGAATTTCCCATTGTGGGGGTTGTATGATTAGTTGAGTGGTCAGAAACTTCTTTAGATCATCAAATGATACCCTTCATGAATCCTCAAACAAAAAATCAGAATCCTTTTGAAGTAATCGCGAAAAAGGAAGAGAGATCTTACTAAAATATTTGATGAAGCACCGATAAAATACTGCATGCCCTAAAACATATCTAATATCATGCACACATGAAGGATAGGTTAAGGATGAAATAATTTCTATATTACATCTATCAACCTCTATCCCATGTTTTGACACTACATTCCCTAATACTATTCCATGATCTACCATTAAATGACACTTTTCAAAGTTCAAGACCAAATTCTTCTCAATACAACGATTTATCACCTTTCCCCAACTATATATACATTCATCAAATGAAGACCCATACACTGTAAAATCATCCATGAATACTTCCATGTTGGTCTCAATAAAATCATAAAAAATACTCACCATGCATCTCTGGAAGGTACCTGGGGCATTACAAAGTCTAAATGGCATCCTTCGGTAGGCAAACATACCAAATGGACAAGTGAATGTTGTCTTCTCTTAATCGTCCAGAGTAATAGGAACCTAAAAATATCCAAAAAATCCATCCAAGAAATAATAGCGTGTTTTCCCATATAGTTTCTCAAGAATATGACCAATAAATGGGAGGGAGAAATGGTCCTTGCGAGTGGACTAATTTAGTTTATTATAATCAATACACACCCACCAACTGTTTTGTACCCTCATTGGAACTAACTCATCTTTCTCATACACAACTGTTATAAGGCACAACCTGAATAGGACTCACCCACTGGGAATCTAAAATGGGATATATTACACTTGCCTCGAGAAATTTTTCAACCTCTTTTTTAACAACCTCAAAATGAGTTGGTGTGAGTCTCCTTTGTGGATACCTAACTGGTTTAGCTCTGTCCTCTAAAAGATTCCTATGCATGAAAATGGGGGGGCTATTACCTGATATGTCAACCAAGGTCCACCCAATTTCCATAATTTTCTCACTCAAAAGATTTAAACAATTTTCTTCATGTTCAAAAGAGATATTTTTAAAAATGATAACAAGAAATTTCTCACCACTTAACAAGTATGCGTATTTTATATTAGGTGTAAATGGATTGATTTCCAATGTAGGGGGTGATTTACGGATTGAGACATTTAAGGAACTAAAATATTTGAACAATGAACATCAGTATCAGAATATACATCATCAAAATCAAAGAATAAAGCATTAAATCCATCAGCATACTCAAAAACGATGTCATAATCAAAGTTCACATGATCAAAATCCAAATATGATTCGATTTTAAAATAAAATATAAGAGAGTCTTGTGCATTATAAATATATTTTGAAGTACTATTAGACATCAAACTAGAACCAATACTCATAATCTCCCTAATCATAGGACATTAAAATTCCATGGGGTTTTTATTTGGTGGTTCAAAATGGGAGATAACAAATGCAGAATGGTCTTCTAAGGGGTAATTCATGGATTCCATAACATTGAATATCACAACTTCATCCCCAAACTCCATGTAAAGTGTACTCTCATTGACATTTATGATAGTTTTTTCAGTTTTGAGGAAGGTACTACCTAAGATAATGCGATCATGAGAACTTAACTGATCATCCTCCATGTTAAGCACATAGAAATATGCTGGAAATATCATGTCTCTTACCTAGAAAAGTACATCCTCAAGGACTCTCGTTGGATATGTTGTATCTCTATTTTCCAAATGCATGCTACTCTCATCAGTTTCAACTCACCAACCTATAAAGTAGAGAATACTGAGTGAGGCATCACATTTATCGAAGCTCCTAAATCACAAAGAGCATCAGAAAAGTGAAACTCTCATATGGTGTATGGGATGGTGAATGTCCCTGGATCCTTGCACTTTTATGGCATTACTAGAGTTGGTGTAATGAGTGTTGGAACATTCCTTCCAATATTGATCCTCTCATTTCCCTTGAGACCTATTCGATTAGTAAAAAGTTCTTTTAAAAATTTCACGTACCTTGGGATATGCTTGATGGCTTCAAGTAGAGGGATGTTGATCATCACACACTTGAATGAATCAAAAATTATTTTTCCATCTCCTCTTTAGCTATATTATTGGTTTATAAAACCCTGTTTGGAAAGAGAAGGGTTTTTGGAGGAACATCATTATTCTTTTTCTAACCTTTATCTTTCTCCTTGGGATTCTCATCAGTTGGGTTTGAATGGGTCTTCTTTGAGGTTGAGGTGAATTCCGGTGGAACGATAGGTGCATATGTATCAATTGTTTTCTTTCCACTTCTCAATGTGATGGAACTGACATTCCCCTTGGGATTTTGTGTAGGTTGGGAAGGTAGATTTCAAGAATTCTTATATACCAGTTCATGGAGGGAGGTGGAAATCTAGCTCATTTGAGTCTTTAACTCTCTCATCTCTGAACCTGGACTCTTCAACTCATTCTGTTGATTAAGAACCATTTTCATCAAAAGTTCATTAGTGTTAGAATCTACCTTGTGTGGGGGATTCCCTTGTCGTTGAATTTTTTATGCTTGGGCTTCAAATCTTCTCTAGGGTTATTGGAAACCCTACTGGTAAGGTGAAGTCTGTGAGAAGTTTTGTTGAAATGGGCCTTTGTTATTGTCCAGAGCCATACCTCATGTTTGATTGATCCTTCCATCCTTGGTTGTATGTTATTTCAAATTAATCAATCTTATTTTGGGGATATGGTTGTTGTTACTGCGGATATGGTCACCCAAGAAACACTGTTGTGCAATCTTTTGTTTCTTGTAGTTGGGGGCAACAGTCAGTTGGGTGGCTTGTCTTAGTGAAAATTCCACATGGCCTTAAAGGAGGGGGTTGGGATGTCTTTTAATCAAATGCAATCTGCCTCACCATAGTGTTCAATTCTTCTGACTTAGTATCAATAAAATGACTTTAAAGAGAATAAGGATTTCCCTAATGCACTCCTCAAACATGTGGTGTACCTCGATCGCCAAATTTTTTGGAGTTTTATGTCATCTTGTCAATAAATGCACATACAGCCACTGGTGTATTTTCCACCAACGTTCCTCCAACTGTGTAAGACACCATTCTTCTCTCTATTGGTGTGAGTCCTTCGTAGATGTACTGGATAATTAGTTTCTCACTGATTTGGTGATGTGGGTAGCTTGCACATAACTTCTTGAATCACTCCCAGTACTCATAAATTGACTCCCACTGTGATTTCTTGATCTCTGAGATATCTTTTTTGAATGGATGTGGTCCTTGATGCTGGAAAAATATCTTCAAGAAAAGTCATTTCAAATCATTCCAACAAGTTAAATCTTCAAGTTTTAAATAATACATCCAATTTTTTGTAACTCCATCAAGTGAAAAGAGGAATTCCCTTACCTTGAATTGATATTCAGAGTCACTTCTTGGATTAAGGGTTGATTAAACCACATTAAATTATTTAAGGTGTTTCTTTGGATCCTCACTATATAATCCATGAAATTTTGGAAGAAGGTTGATTAATCTAGATTTCAATTCAAAGTCTGATTCGAGATTTGTGTATGCAATACAATTTGGTTGATAGTTAATATCAGTTGTATCCAATTCTCAAATGCTTCTATCAAGTTTATTTCCATTATTTTTAGCCATTGGTTCTTGTTTTAGGTTTGATATAGAAGTTTTTCCAATTTCTATGTTCCCAGAATGGAGGAATTATCCAACTGGTTTAATGTTGAAACTTATCGTTGATTGAGAATGTCATATTCGATCCCTAAAGTTGCGTTCAATCTCAGGGTCAAGATCTAAGATATCTTCAGGATTAGTTCGTGTCATAAATCAATGAAAGATAAAAAAATGAAGAAAATTGGACTATAATAAAAAGAAAAGAAGTTTGATTTGGTCTGGTAAAGATAAAAGGAGAAAGTAAGAATAAAAAAACTTGAGAAAGGGGAAAGAAGAAAGAAAGAGGGGAAGAAAATAATTAAAATAAAATTAAAATAAATACCTTTAATTGGATGAAAAAATTACTTATATCCCCGAAAACGGTTCCAATTTGAAAGGTGTGGTTGTGGGATCTCTCAAATGAAGTGTGATTTTTGAGCAGTTAGGTGCAGCATAGTGGCTGACCAAGGTCGTCTCTCAAAGGAGGAAGTAAATTTGACAACATATTAAAGGTATTTTGAAAATAACATAAAAGAGAATAATAACACTACGTGAAAGTACATGGGGTTATTTAACATTTATAAAACAAGAAGAAGTTTTCTGGAAGGGGATTTTATAATTTTTTTTTGAAATGAAGTTCGATTAAAATGACACAATAAGAAGATATATTTTTGAAAATATTTTAAAAAGTGTAATCAATATAAATCTACCTCTTCAATCAATTATTTATCATTATAATTTAAATTAACATCCACTTAATTATTATCCCCTAACTTTTTAACCCCCAAAACCTACAAGAATTAACTTTACCACAAAGATGAAGTGAATTAAACCCTAGGCTATCTTCATAATATGTAATCGCAACACTCTGCTTTGATTGATGTTCTAATTATAGATTATGGTAAGTGGTGAATTAGGTAACATATCCATTCTTGAAAAGAGGAATAATTGAGTTTAGGGATTATATTTTAACTCTACAAATTTGTCATGCATGGTCTTGTTTTACCTATTAAGTTCACGCTCTCAAAATTAACACAATTCTAAACCTTGCATGTTTTGTGTTTATTGTTCAATTTCTTGTTTAGTTTCATTAAAATTAAAAACTCAATTAATAGATCATATTATGTGAATTAATTTAGATCATTTATTCAATAAAAATAAATTAATGAGGTTATAGATAGATCGATTGCTAAAAATAACTACTCTTGTATGGGTAGTGTAGTCTTCATAGAAATGTTTTGCATACGCAAGGGTTTAAAAAGGGCAAAACCCAATATATTTTCTATAATTGATTCCAGGACAATTAGGAAGATTAAGGAAGAATAAAATAGAGTGAAACAAGGGAATATAGAATAAAATATAAGAAATATAATTGGAACAAAGAAGTTTATTATGCAAACGTAAATATTACAAAGCAATAAAGAGAAGAAGGCTTCGATGAATAGATATTTTCTTCAAGAGCTGCCTCTGTGAGTCTAGGGAGTTCCATAACCTCTAAGGTTGTGAGAGGACTGCTATATAACTCCAAAATTTCAGAACTTCACTCCTTGTTTGAACTTCCAAATGGGTTACCCAAGGTGTCAATTTATAGCCAAAATGGGGAGTGGTTTTGGTCACCCAATTTTTGAAATACCACTTATGTATCTGTTTTGAGTCAGTAAATGGAATTATATAGAGTTGGAAAAAAACATAAAAGTTATAGGACAGTATCCTCTATAACTCTATGTCATATTTTGGGGCCAATAGAGGATCATAGTATGAGATATGGCCGGAATAATGAACCAAATCATTGACTTTGTGCAGATTTTGTCCCCTGAAATGATTGGTGTGGATTGACCCCTTAATGAACGAATTGGGATTAGGTTTCTTGAGATGTTTGTATCCCATGAATTTTTGGAGTGTCCCACAATATTTCATTCCATTTGGAGTCACGTATTTTTAGAAATGTTTAAAACAGTGGACATATGTCTTTGGGATTCCATGGAGCTTGGCCCATTTCCTTTCTGGATCATCTCTGACCCTCCAAATCACCTCCTCCTACAACGAAATCACCAAAACAAGAATAATTTCCCTTTTAAAAGTGATAAACATTTAACAATTCAATCCAATGATATTTTAAATTTGAGATAATATTTGTAATTTTAAATACAAAACTAGTTTAAAACAGTGATGTAGGGGTGAAATAATGTAGTAAATTGTGATGTGATCAACATCCACCACTCAATTATTTTCATGATACCTTTAAAGGAATTTTATTATAGAATTTATACTTTAAAAAAAATTATATAAATATTGGGGACTGATAAATTCGGGATATTGATCTAGAGAAGCTTAAAATAAATAAGGTATAAGTGATCATAGAGCATATGAGAGTATTCAAAATCCATCACAATTTATATATATAATAAAGAAAGAAACTTTTGGAGTTTGAGGAGGTAGAACATGTGTTCCAAAATATCATTCCATGTTATGGTTTAAGGAGGTTTGGATAAGGTATAAACCTATCTCTGAGGATCATTAGACCATCTTAGATTTTATGGAGGGTAGGAAATCTTTCATATTGCCTGGTTTTACCCCCATAGATGGACCGTATGATAACTCATGATATTCATCTATTTATATTAAATATTTTTATATAACTATTTATTTAATTACAGAAACACATTCCTAAGAACTGTAATAGTTTAGTTTCATTGGAATCATGGAATAGATTTTTCTAATTTTGTGAAATATCTTCAACATATCCCATAAAGATATTCCACTTTATTACTCCTACTTAAAAAAGTTTCTTTATAACCTAGGGAAAGGAATCATAAGAAAGGGTGATCATATATTCTTAGTAAGGGTGATAAAAATTGATATGTTAGCATAATCCTGAACAAAATGTTATGGTAACATGTGCTTAACATTATAATATCATACCCTTCATATAAAAGATCACATAAATGAGTCAAGTAATAAATAATGGTAGTTCATAATACATGAATCATGAGGAAATAAGGATAATAATACATGAAATAATAACATAATAATAAGAAATAGAATATTTGGTAGACACGTAAACTTTTAATATCATTCCCTATAAGTCAATGCGCATCACCAAAACATAAAATAGAACATCATGGGGACTACACCTATTGGGTGGGACACACCACCATCCTCATTCACAGTTCATTCCATGTAAGGGACTAGGTAACACCATTTTTTTAGAGTGGATTTTGTTTTTCCATCTTCCCATAGTGGATCAGGTTTCCCCATCTTCCAATAATGGATCAAGATACCCCATCTTCCATAGTTGATTAATCCCATCGAATTGTTTCCATCATTATATAAAGAGACATAAATTGTTACTTATTTAATTTTAGGGAGATATACATCCCACACATCACATAATAAAAACCATACATATGTGTTCCATAAGAACATAAATCATATCAGAATCCATAAAAAGAAATGAGTTTCACAAAAATTTCATCGTAACATAACTCATGGAAAAGAAACATAATTCATAAACATCAATCCATAATAAAAATAAATTATTCATAAAAAGAATATGAATATTATAACTGCTTTATATCACTAGTAAAACAAAAGTAAATCAAATAATCTTATCTTAGGTGGAAAATAATTTTGAAAGATCACTTTAAAATCATTCACGAGGAAAATATCCTTTCTGTTTTGAAAACATTTTATTCTTAAAATACCTCATAATTTTTCAAGAAAACATTATATTTGAAAATAAAATTTAATTATTATTATATAATATTCAAGTAATTAAGGTGTTATGAAAGAGGAAATATCCGTTCATGTCGTATTATTTAAAAAAATTACTTTTATTTGAAAAGTCACAAAAAACCTTGTTCAGAAAACTACTAAATATTATTTTTAAAACCATTTTTTAAAATTTCATACATAGGTAAGAATAACATAAAATATTCATATGATAATATTAAAAATATTTTGAATAAATTTTTATAAAACATTTATTTGGATGATAAATATTCCCCAATAGAGATTTAAAATGAAATAATCCTAAATAATTATGAGATTGTGAAATAAACACTCGTCACTTTATAATAAGTAGAATAGAATTACCCGCAATAGAATAAAAATTATATAGTTATTAAAACAACAAAATATACCAGATAATACTCATAAAATTCATTCATGGGAAATATATACACAACATATAATAAATAGGCGGTTAACATGGCTTGTATCTCATGGGAAATAAAAGTGGGATGGAAATCCCTTACCTTATATCTTGACTCTCATCATGCTTGTGAGAATCTCATGTATAATAAATGTAATTTCATTATATATATATATAATCTCAATATTCATATATATAATAGCATATATGATTTACTTATGACATTATATAACCATATTATTAACAATTCCTAATTTAAGTTATGTTTTGGGTAATAACCGCTTTGTTTCTTTTACATGTTTTGACTTGTTATTCTTGGTCGCAATACTTATAACATCATTTAATTGTCTCAATAATGATAAAAATGATATAAATATAATATATATAAACATTATATATATATTTATTGTTATCTATAAAATATATAAATATAAAATGAAATACTCCATTCATGAAGACGGTATGTCATACGTACGCAAGAACGATGCTTCCATTTCATATATTATGGAAAGGAAGTCGGTAAATAATATATATATATATATATAATAATTCCAGAAGACTTATTATTTCATATATATCATATAATTTCACTAAAAATATCCTTAATAAATTTCATGTGATTTGTGAATGAATCACATCGCTTGGAGGATGTGGTAGTTCACACACCCACAAACAAAGTTATAATATTTTAAAAAAATGGAAAGTATGAAGGTATGTGTAATATAATAATTAATAAACCTTAAATAGATCATAAATATCATATAAAAATAGAAATTATATCATTATTTAAAACCTTTAAAGGTGTAAATAGGATAATGAGCAATATCAGTTTGCAAAGAGGCAATCTACCGTACACATGAATGATGATTGTGTATCTCATTTGATGGATATGTGTGTGAGTCTAGGAAGAAAACTTATTATAGAAACATCTGAGTATATTTATGATAATTATGTTATTATATAAACATTAAATAAAAATAATTTAATGGTTTTATAGAATAAATAAAACAAAAACGTTTGTGGATGAACGCTGCTGCTTTTTTGGGTATCTTTTTTTTTATTTTCAGAAAAAAAAACTATATTGGTTGGATTTTTGACAAATGTAAGGATTCTAGGATTAATGGAGGGAATTTGGGGAAATATTTGGAAAATGTTTTTTTTATACCAAAAAGGATTTTAGGTCTGAAAAAAGAGAATAATGGGTTCCCTTTTATAGGAGAGGGGACAATTTCTCTTGTATTCTTCAAATTATTAAATTAATATAAATTAATTTTACATTAAAATGGATAAAATCTTATTTTTTTAGAATATAGTACGATTAAAGATTTAAATAAATTAATAAAATTAAAATTATACATGTTTTTTGTTTTTTAATCATTATCTCTTTGTTTTAACCCTTATTTTGCTTTTTTTAATTCTTACTGTGGTATGATGTAATTTAGAAATTTTGGTTCAATATAATTACTTTAAAATAAAACAAGGCCAATAAATGAGTCATTGATGAAATGTTTTGACTTATACCAACCATTTGGCAGAATGTTTTATGTTTATGACTTTTATATCATTTAATGAAATATAATTTGTTTTAAAATATATTTAATGTCAATTTTGACAATATTCATTACTTGACTATTTTAAAGTATCATAAAAACATTATATATTTTATCCAACTATTTGAACTCATAAATAACATGGAAAATTAATCCTAATATTTTTTGTATGAAATTAATTATATAAAATTATATTTATTGTAATATTTTTAAAATCATTTTTTGGATTCATACATTAATTAAAAAAATATTCCATCATCGTTATGTCAGCATTTAATGCCATTATTTTATCACTAAAAATTATAAATATATTACCATGATGTATATAAACATTTTAGATTTAAAAATATTATTTACAGTCAAACATATCCCTAATATCACCCCATGTTAAAAATATTTCTTTTCCTAGAAACAAAAGTTTGACAAATTTGACTTTCTTTTGAATATAACATTATAAAAGTTATATTCACATAAAAAGGCCATAAATGGTATAATAACCGATACATTAATGATTAGTTTCAAAAAATACTAATCCTATAAAATTAGTACAAGTTTTAACTTATTTTTACATTATTTATAATATTATTTTTACCCATAATTACCCGATTTACCTTTAAATGTGGTAATAAAAAAATTACTAAAGTTATTATTCATATTGTACAAAAATAAAAGGGAACTATTTTATATATTTATACCTTACTATTATAAATATTGAATCCATTTTTCAAAATTAAAAACATAGAAATTGCAGAAATTAATTAAACATTAACCCCGTTGAGGGAATTAGAAAACGAGTTTTTAAAGTAAACAACGTCCAAATGTTCATAATGTTTTTATATCCAATTTCAATGTGAAATTTATTCTAATGACATAAATTGAATTAAATTATAAAACATTGATCTAATTATACTTTAAAATCAATTTATAGCATAATTTTACTATATAAATATGTTAGATGAAAAATCAATTTTCTATTAAAATTTAGTATTTTTCACTATTCATCAAAACATGAAACTTATCCGAAGAATGAAAAAAATTCCACCAATTAAGTTTTTAAATTATAATTTCAAATAATAAATTTATTTTTTAATATTTAATTTATAAGTTTTTTTAAAAACTGTATTTAAAAAAATTATGCAATCAAAAGGTGGGAAATCTCCTTTTTAGAAAAACACTTCTTTTATGTGTAAAATTGGATTTTTTCTTATATCATGTCAGGAAAAAACATATGATTAATTTTAAAAATTATATTGAATATTATATATATATATATATATATAACTTATAATTCAACAAAATTTATTTTTTTATTAATTGACATGAAACACCCTTGTGCACATTTAAATAATTTTCTAGAAAAACATTTCCATTTATTTTAAAAAGGGGTTCACATTCATTTATAAATAATTATGTGTAAACCATAATTTTATAATTTAGTTAATCATTTTCATACCATACATTCTAATTTCTAGGTTATAACTATCTTATTTAAATATGTATAACAACAAAATTATGTTTTGTAGAAACTCAGTGTTGTGTCTAAAGAAAGATAATCTGATGTTGTGTGTGCCATAAGATTAACATAGTGTAGCATATAAGATAATATATAAAATAAATTTAGTTGATTCTAAAGGAAAAAAAATCACAAAAACTCAAGGTGTTATATTTTACCCCCTTAAAATGTATTTCTCCCTCGAAATTCATCATTATAATAAAATAATGAGGATAATTTTACCTCATCGTATCCTCCAGTTACCATAAAGCTTCTTAAAACAGGTGGGTTTTTTCAAAAAAATATTAACTGGTTTAGTGGTAGTTTTTTTATAACCTTGTATATATGATCCAAAATTTCTACTATTTTCTCGTCATACGAAGTATCTTTCTCCAGTGGTATGACCTCTGAGTTTAGTACATGTGAAGGATCAGGTATGTACTTCCTCAGAAAAGATAAACAGGACACATCATTAACATGAGATAGATTTTGTGGAAGTTCAAATGGATAGGATACCATTCCATTATGATCAATAATAAAAAAAATCACATCCTTGCAATTTAAAATTTAAATTCAAAAATCAAAGGAAGATATTTGAGAATTTTATTATGGGAAATCCACATTAAAAAATGGGTCAATAAAACATACTATTAAATAGAGGGAAAGTAAAAGGTGAATATCACCATATAAATAGTATTAGATTAAAGTGGAAACATGGAAATTTAAGGTAATTACAATATCATGTTTTTATGGAGATTGATAGAGAACATAGACGTTATAATGTTAATCATTTCAGAATGAAAAATATGTTATGATCTAAGGGACCATTTGATTTATCAAAAATGAAGGTACTATGATATTTTTTTTAAATATACCCTTCTTAATGATGAATAATTTTCACAATAAGTTATACTTACTTGATTTCATTCCATTTTTTAAGCACGATCTCATCCATTGATTATTCCTTGATCAATTTGCACTTCATCTCTTGCTCAAATAGATGAGGTTGAAGTTGTAATGCCTAAATAACTAGTGGATTATATGATCCATAATGAGATGATAGTTCATTCCTTATTTCAATATTTATCATCAAAATAAAATGTTTATCACATGTTATCCAATATTCATAAATTGAAACATTAATCTCTAAAACCTCATCCAAAATTCAATGTAAATAATTTCATAAATGGTTACCCTTATAAACCTTCCAAAATATTAAAATCAATGAATTCAAAAAGAAGTTTACTAAACCTAGAATTTATCCCTCAATAACATGATGTAGCTCTTAATTATCACATACCAAACATGGGAACACCATTATCTTATTTTCTCTTAAAATATGATAATAACTCTAATTACCATAAAACCTTAATGAAAACATGAATGTTTTCAAAAATCAATTATTTCCTCATACCATAAATCCAAATATTATATAAACTCAATCCATGATATCAAAAACCAAATTTTCATCTTATCAAGTCTAAGTTCATCAATATTATCAAATTTATTTACTCACAATCAAACATCTATTTATTTAATTATCCCACAAGTATGCACATATTAAGATTTATTCTTCCTGTAATCATGTGTTTTCCAAATATAGCATCTTATCACGTCAATATCTTTTCATGGTGACTCGTACCATTAAACATATTCTCTTAATTCCTAATTAAAAAAACTGATGTGGACCAATACATAGATGATTCATTATTCCATAATACCATAAAAGTGCTTTTTCAATATTATTCTTGAATTACATTACAAAAATAGTCACTCATTCCACCACTTCATTTTCATACTCCACATCAACAATAGTGATCATATGAGATTTCCCTTTTTATTTGGATTTAAAAGTTTGTTGTCATAGGTCATCATTGTTAACCCTTTGATTTGGTCATTGATTATAATAATTCCCATTTTCCTTAAATATAAAAGAATTGTACTGTGGCGAGTTAATTTTGTGTAGCATTCTATATTTTTACATCATTATTTAACTTATTCCCATTAGTTATTCATTCATTTTACAGATGACCTACCTTAACACACTCAAAAAATTTACAAGTCTCATTAATAAAATCTCCACCATGATTCATCCCACACATTGAACATAAATGAAAACTAATTTTATTTTCTCCATGGTTTTTATATTGTTATTTAAACTCCATCTTCCTTTTCTTATCAATACCATGAGAATGATACGTAACTCCAACCTTCATTTCTACCTTTATGTCACATCTAATTATTTATTCATAACTACTAATGTCCCTTATAGATAACACCCTTAGAAGAATTTTTTTAAACCACTGAAAAATAGATTAACCTTAATGTTAGGTTGGATGAAAATTCCAGAAGTGTACCTCAAAAGTTTTGAAAATGTTTTATCATAGGTTCTAATAGATTCATCATCATTTTCCTTTAACTTGTGGAATTACATTTCCATTTTTTAATGAAGAATATAAGGAAAGTACTTACTGAAAAATAATTTCATGAAATCATCCCATTCCATGGAGTCAAGTTCCTCCCATTGCATCATTTTCTTGATAAGATTCTACCACTGATCTTCCCCACATTCAAAACTATAAATAAAAAAATGAATTTATAATGTTATATATATTGGGGAACCAAAAATATCTTTTTAGTGGTTCTGATCCATTTCATAGCCACAAGTTTATTAGTAGACTAGTTGAAATAAGCTGGACACTGCCTCCTAAAAGACTCAACATTATGTTGTTCCCTTATTTTATTGTTTTTAATTCTAGCATGATTAATAGATTGAGAAATCTATGGGACTATAAAACAATATTTTTCATTCCTTCCTTAATAATATTTGTTTTATTAAAAAGAAAATCATTGTATTTCCCATCATATTCACCATTAACACAGTTCCATAGGGTTCTAGCCATCGAATAAAACTAGAAAGAATATTGAGAAAAATATTAATCACAGTGTTATAACCACATAATAAATGGAAATTACTTATAATATTTCAATCTATGACTCATTAGGTGTAATCCTAGGTTATTCATGATTGTTATGAAAACTTTATGATTGTAACCTAAACATAGGCTTATCCTTAGAGACATACCTTGACATATCCTTAGAAATATATCTATGTATCACAGTAAAGTTTTCATATCCTAGTTTCCAAAGTTGACTAAAACTTTTATCTTATACCAACTATAATGTCTCGGGATTTTAATGCATAGATATTACATCTTTTTAGATGAATATTTTATTCATTACATAAACACATGCATGAGGAATATAATATTTTATTATCTTCATAAATATAGAACACATTCTTATAATTTTGTGAAAGATCTCCAACATGTCCCATAAATATATTCCCATTAAGTAATTCTACTTAAAAGTTTTCTTTATAACCTAGGTAAAGGAAACATAAGAAATGGTTATCTTAGATTCTGAGTAAGGGTAAGATAGGGAGATATATAAGCATAATCATGGAAAAAATGGTGATGATAACATTATATTAACATTATAAAATCATACTCTTCATATCAAAGATCACATAAATGTGTCACGGAATAAATAATGGATGTTCATAAGGAATGAATTAAATTTAAATAAATAGCATAATCTGTGAAAGAATAACATAAGAATAAGAAATTTAATTTTTTGCAAACACATAAACATGAAATATCATTCCCTAAAAGTCGAGCCGCATTTCCAAAACATAACAGGGTAATTCATGGGGACTAAACATATTTGGAAAGACACACTACCATCCCTAGTTTTAGTAATTTTTCTAAGGGAACATTATTCCTCATATTCCCATAGTATTTTAGGTTTCCCCATTTTCCTATTTTGGATTGGGTTTCCCTATCTTCACATATTGGACTAGGTTTCATCATCTTCTATAGTGGACCAAGCCCATCGACTTATTTCCATCATTATCTCATGATACATAACTATTTACCCAATTAATTGGAGGTATATATAGTTCCCACCCATCATATAATGAAAACCATAAATATTTTTTATACAAGAACATATACCATATCAAAACCCATAAAAATAAATTAGTTTCATAAACATCTCATCATATCATAACTCATAGAAAAGAAACATAATTCCTAAACATCAGTAAATCAGAAACAGAAACTATTTATAGAAATAAAAAGAATAGTATTATTAGATCATATCTATATTAAAATATAATTGACATAAAATAATTTTATCTTATATGGAAAATAATTTTGAGAGATCACTTGAAATCATTCTTTAGGAAAATACCCTTTCTGTTTTGAAAACTGTTTCTTCTACAAATGTGGCATAATTTTTAAAGAAAAAAATTCAATGAAAATTAACTTGAAATATTATAAGGTAATATTCAAGGAATTAAGGTGTCCTGAAATCAAAAAAAATCCAATCATGTGGTATAAGTTAAAAAAAATCCTTTTTTTGGAAATTTCATAAAGAACCCTGTTCAGAAAATGAAAAAAATATTCCTTACAAACCATTTTGTAAAACGTTATACATAGGTAAAAGTAACCTAAAATATTCATAGGTTAATAGTCAAAAACATTGTGAATAAATCTTTTTAAAACATTTTCATGGAGGATAAATATTCCCCAATAGATATCTAAAATGAAATAATCCTGAATTTTGATGAGATTGTGAAATAAATACTCGATGCTTTATAATCAGTAGATTCATATGACCATTGAAAAAAAAAGAAATTTTTATGAAAATAAAAATATGATGATATTCTAGATAATACTTATAAAATAAATTCATAGTCAATATATCCACCACATATAGGAAATAGGTGGTGAACATGGCTTATATCCAATATAAAATAAAAGTGAGACGGTAATCCCTTACCTTATATCATGACTATCATAGTATTTGTGAGGACCTCCTGTATAATAAATATAATTTTATAATAAATCTATTTAAGAACATATTAATTTATATAATACCATATAATATTTACTTATGACTTTATAATATCTACTTATTAAAAATTATAATTCTATGTTTTGTTTTAGGTAATAACCACTTTTGTTTCTCATATATGTTTTGACTTGTTATTCTTGGTCCTCATAATTTTTCCACGATTTCATTGTATCTATAATTATAACCATGATATAAATATAATATATATTCATTATATATTTATTTATGTTTATCTATAAAATGTATAAATAGAAAATGAAATACACCATTCATGGAGATGGTAGGTCGTACGTACGCATGATCATTTATTTTATTTCATATTGTTTTCAAAGAAAGTAAATAAATGACATATATATATAAATATATATATATATATAATATCATTATATTATAATTATTATTCCATATATATAATATAATTTAACTAAAACCATCTTTAATACATTTCACGTAATGTGTGAACAAATCACAATGCTTTGAGAAGGTATTAGTCTACACATCCACAAACGATGTTATCATATATCCAAAAAAGTGGAAAGTATGAAGATATTTGTTATATAAAATTTTAATAAGTATAAATACATCAAAAATATAATATATATCATATAAAAATATAAATTTCATTATAATTTTCAACCATGAAATTTGGACATGGAAGATGAGTGACATCGGTTCGCACGGTGGTAGTTCTCTGTACACATGAACGATTATTGGGTATCCCATTTGATAGATGTATGTATGAGTGTAGGTCAAACCATTAATATAACAACATATTAGTATATTGGGTATATTAATTTTATTAAATATTCATGAAATAAATATAATTTAATGTGTTTATGTAAGATATAAAACAAAAAAAATCATTGATGAACGTTACCTCTTCTTTGAGTGTCCCCTTTTGATTTGCACACAAGGAATCATTTGGTTGGATATTTTACAAAATAAGGATTTTGGATAATTTGAAGGAAGTTTTTAATTTATTTTTACAATGTTTTGATGGACAAAAAAGATTTTGAGGTGTGACAAAAAGAGAATAATGAGTGCCCTTTTATAGGAGAGGGAAGGGGTACTCTTAGAATTATTCAAATTATGAAATTAATATACATTAATTTGATTTTAATCATTTTTACATAATGCTTATTTTATAATATTGTATGATTATATTTCTAAATCCATTCATACAATTAAAATTATACATGTTTTTATTTTTTTAATCCTAATCTATTTTTTTAACCCTTATTTAACCTTTTTAATTCTTACCTTGATATCATGTAATTTACAATTCTAGGGTTAATATAATTACTATAAAATGAAACAAGATACTTAAATGAGTAATTTATGATATTCGGAGGCCTATACCAACCATTTTGAAGAATTTTATATTTTTATGAATTTTATATCATTTAATAAAATATTAATTATTTCAAAATATCAGTAATGTAAATTTTGATAGTACTCATTACTTGAATTTTTAGAAATATCATAAAAATTTTATATCTTTGAAAAAAAATTGAACTCATAAAAAAATTCAAAGTCACCCATAACATTTTTGGATGAAATTGATTATATCAAATAATATTTATTTTAATATTATTAATATAATTTATTTTATTCTTTCATTATTTAAAGAATTACATCATCATAATTTTTTCACCATTTAATGTAATTATTTTATCACTAAAAATTTTAAATAAATTACCATGTTGTATATAAGAATTTTATATTTCAAAATAATATCTATATTAGAACATATCCCTATTATAAAACCATATTAAAAATATTTATATTGTTAAGAAAAAAAGTATGATAATATTGAATCTCCACTAAATATAATATCATAATGGATACATTATCATCCAGAAGGCCATAAATTATCTCATAAATGATATTTTAATTATTAGTGACAAAAAAGAATCATCCAAAAAAATAGTCCAAGTGTTAGGGTAATTTTATAATATTTATAATATTATTTTTACCCATAATTTCCTAATTTACCATTAACTGTTGTAATAAAAAATATTATTGAAGTTACTATACTTATTATCCAAAAATAAAAGGAAAATATTTTCTAAATTTGGAAATTTTTATTCCAAATATGGAATCCATTTTTTAAAATTTAAAAAACTGAAATATTAAAAATTAATTAAAAATTAATCCCACTGACGTAACGAGAAAATGAGTTTTTAATGTATAAAATTCAAATGTTCAAAATGTTTTTATATTCAACTTCAATTTAAAATTGATTTTAATGAATTATATTGTATTAAATTATTAAAATTTTATATAATTATACTTTAAAACCAATTTAAAACATAATTTAACTATATAAATAAGTTAGATGAAAAACATGTTTTCAATTAAAATTATAGTATTTTTCACTATTTATCAAAACATGATAATTATCATAAAAAAACAAAAAATTAAAAAAAATTAAATTTTGATATTATTATTTCAAATAATAATTTTATTTTCTCAATTTGAATTTATAAAAGTATCAAATCAATATCTAAAACAATTTTTCCATCAAAAGGCAGCAAAACAACCTTTTAGAAAAATACTCCTTTTATGAGTAAAAATTGGATTTGTTTTCATATCATGTATAGAAAACACATAAGATTAATGTTAAACATTATATTTAATATTATATATATATATAATATTTCAAAAATATTTTTTTATTTATTTGAATAAAACACGTTTGTGCACATTAAAATATGTTTTCATATTAATATTTCCTTTTATTTTAAAATTGGATTTACAATCATTTATAAAGAATTATGTATAAAAAATAATTTCATAATTTTATTAATCTTATTCATACCTTCCATTCTAACATTAAGTTTATAACTTTCTCTTTTAAATAAGTATAATAATAAAATTATGTTTCGTAAACACTCAGTGTTGCATGTAAAGAAATCTAATTTGGTATTGTGTGTAGCGCAAGCTCAAATTGGTGTAGAATATAACACAATAAATCAAAGAAATTTAATTTATTCTAAAATAAAAAAAAAAGTTACATTAAAACTTGGGGTGCTACAATTGGGTGAAAAATGTTGTCCACATGTCATAATTGAGGTGGTATTCATATAAACCATTACATATTATCAATAGGGGTCGGTTGGATATTGGTGATGACACAGAATTCATGGAGTGCTCAGCACCTATCAAGGATCAATAAGAGAATATCCTTCATATATGTATGATTCCCTTGGTTTATTTCTTGTGTTGGAATGGGAATATCTCATAGATCTCATGAAAATGTGAGAACTAGATATGAGTTTCATATCCTCACCAATTTTCATGAGTTGTAGTTTTTTGGTTAAAAACACTTAAAAGTTAGGAGGATATAAATAAGCATATTTTTAAATAATTTATTTCAATATATTTTATTATATTTAGAATGGATATTTCAAAGTTTTTTCATTTATTTTTTTCGTGTTATTTTAAAATATAATTAATAAATTTAATATATTATTTTTTTTTGTGAACCTGTAAAAATTTACTATCTCTTTAATGAATCTCATAATAAATTTTTTTAATATTGTTGTTGTTTTTAAAATTATAATCATTTCCTTGTAGATGTGTGGCCATTATTTTTTGAGTATTCACACTCATGCTTAATATGTTTGGTTTTTTAATTTAAATGCATGGTCATTGACAACCATTATCTAATTTTTCTTATAAAAATAATTTTACGAATTTTCTTAGGGATATTAATTATGATCAAGGAGAAACCCTAGAAATTGTTCACCATCATTCATTACATTTTTTATAGTAGCATTAATGGAAGATAGAAACTGAGGCTCAATCATCAAGAAATGAAAATTTTTCATCAATGGTGTAATTTTATTATCATTAATTTTTCATTTATCACATATTCAAATCATTATTATTATCCAATGATATTTTCATAGAAATTAATATAGTTTATGTTAATAATAATGATTTACTGAATATTAAAAATTATAAACATAGAATATGTTATTCTATTATGTAATGGCCCGGGTTTTAGGGGTCCATTACTTTGTGAAAATCTCATGTTGGGTTTTTTTCTGGTCTGGGAATCTCAGTGAAGTTTGGCGTAATGGTAGGCCTACCAGTAACCTTAGCCTACCGGTAGCAGGCCTACTGGTAGCTCGGTCTAGCGGTAGAAACCACCTACTCATAGATCTGTCTAACGGTATCTCGGTCTACTGGTAGCTGCAGCTACCAGTAGCTCTGTCTACCGGTAGTTCGGTCTACCGGTGGCTGCAGCCCACCGGTAGCTCAGTCTACCAGTGGTTGCAGCCTACCGGTAGCTCGGCCTACCGGTCACTGCAGCAACCGGTAGCTCGGTCTACCTGTAGCTCGGTCTACCGGTGGCTGCAGCCTACCAGTAGATGGGTCTACCGGTGGCTGCAGCCTACCGGTAGCTCGGTCTATCAGTAGCTACAGCCTACTGGTCGCTGTCAGCCACCAGTGGTTCTTGGCTACCAGTGGCTCTGGCCCATCCCCGCAGGGTTTTTTTCCAGTAGTTCTCCTTTTTGCGAAAATTGAGTTTTAAACCCTATTTTGACCCTCATTTTAAAAGTTCGGTAATGCCATAAATGTTTTAATTAAAAATTTGATGACTTAACCTAGTGTGTGCATCGGTTTAAACCACCCAACCCTTCAATGACGTGTGGGGCCACGTGGTCAACCCATGACCTCGTTCCTTACACGGTTTCGCATTCTAATCTCAAACGTCCCTAGCCTTCTAAACCAAAGGGTTCACCATAGGGTTCTTTTCTCGTTCCCCCTGCGCTAGAGTACTATTCGTTCAGATGATCAGCTTCTCGTTCGGACGATCCGCATCGCTATCTGTGAAGTTCCATGCCCGGTCTTAGCGTCGATCGTTGATAAAATGTAGGGAATTCCTTCGCCTCTCTCTTTTGTGTATCATGCAGGGTGGGCGTGCTTTTGATTCTGTGGAATGGATAAACCAGACCTAAATAAAGATAATGAACAGATTATATAAAGAAAGAAGGGGGGGCTATGATCGTTGATGCTGTTTTATGTTATGATATTCTTTCTGAATTGTTCGGGCTTACGCCTACTGAAAATCATGGTCGTTGGTGGTCTTTCTCTATGCACTACTGAACCCTGGTGATTCTTTAAATGGCTTGTTTGTGGTTGTGAACTCCTGCTGTTAAAAGAAAATCAGTTAATCACGTACACCCAGCTAAATAAATTGTAAGCACCAGGATCAACCCTTCTATGATAACCCCCGGCTAAAGCACAGGGAAATTCATGGAGTGTGTTAAATCTTATAAATCTGGAAATACCGATATGGCCCTGCTTTGTGTTGGTGGTAGTGGTTTGGTTGTTTTCTTTTACGGACCGAATTCTGGAGATGTGGGAGGGGATGGGATCCCCTTTTTTTTTGCTCTCGGGGTTGTCTTTGGTTCCAGTACTTCGTGGGATCTCACTTATCCCTTATTGTTGTGACCTTACAATAGAACTGGGTGTGAAAACTACTTTTGGCTAGATCTTTTCCTTGGTTGTGCTCATGATATTAGTTTCCAAGTAGTGCATAAACTTATTTAGACATTATTACTGAATATGAAACAAGAATGGGACAAATGGGTTTTGTTGGCGAGATTTGTGACTCGGACTTGAGGGTTGTTTGTGTTCTTTAGGCTGGCTAAAGAAAAACCTAAACTTTGGGTGAGTGCTTGTTACCTATACTTATACTTTTTGTTTTTTGTTTCTTATTCGCGCCCCACCCAAGTTGAGCACTTAGTACCGAACACCCCCATTTCATGGGGGGTGTTTTTCCCAACACTATTATTAGTGGCTAGTTATTAGCTCCTTTTCTGCTCCCTTTCCCTGATATCCCAAGTATCTTCGGGCAGGCTGTGATGGCCTGAGATCCATTATTAGCCCAAGAACCTTTGGGAGGGGTGGTGTGGTGGTTATGTTCCAGGTGTGTGCAGGCAGTTAGTTTCCCAAGTATCTTCGGGATGAGGCCCAGGTGTCTTCGGGCATGGCATTGGATCTTCTAGCCCAGGTGTTTTCGGGCGTGGTGGTGGTTGTTCTAGCCTAGCTGATTGCAGGCGTGGTTACATGTGATAGTTGTGGCCTAGGTGTTTGCGGGCGGGTTTTAGCAGTGGGACTGCGTGTAGTTGTGGCCCAGGTGTGTGCGGGCGGGTGTGGCAGTGGGACTGCGGTGAAAATGTCGGGATTGGTTCGATGCATACGATGTCTCAATAACCAGTGGGAAAGTGGTGTGGGGAACCCAAACATCGATGTTCTCTTATTATATATATTACTTGACTTGTGTTCTTTGGGTAGTGTGCCTTGGTGAGGCTTGGGTGGATAGTTTACCTTGTTAGGTGTTGGTTTACTCCTTTCCTCATGGGACTTTAGTATGTTCCCCCACTTGTGCACGGGATTCTTTGGTTTTCCTTACTGAGTGTACTTTTATGATCACCCTACGTATATGAAACTGCTTTCAGGTTTCCAGGAGGACTTCGGGGATCGCGCAGGACTATACTAGCTCAGACCTTTGGGGCAGTTGTTGTTGCTGTTTTTCTTTCTTTGGTACTTACCTTTGTAGTCATTTTTGTACCTTGTGGATTTTACTTTTGGAAACATGCATGTGGGAATGGTTTAATTTTGGTTTTACTTTCCTTTTAGTTTTGGTGTTGTTGGGTTCCATCATCTAATTTCCCGATCCTATAAAACAAAAATGGTAATGCCTTCCATTTTGTGTGTAATTTCCATACCCTTGGTTCTAGTCGCCACTCTGGGACCTATAGAAGGCGGGTTTCGGGGGTCATTTTTTCTCCTTCAACTTAAAGAAGGAAGGTCTTGGAAATATGCTGACCCTTCCCTCCTTTTAGTGAAGGTCGGTCATGACAGAATGGTATTAGAGGATAGGTCGAGAGATAGGATGGAGTCTAGAGTTAGGCATAGTGAGGATTTCATTAGATGGTAGGGAAACAGTGTGGGGTGACGTTGGTGCGTGAATTAGGCCAGGGAAGACTAGCTAGGACATGGGATTTTAGGGCCCCCCGTGGTCCGATTCAAGGACTATGGACCTACCGAATGAACAAGTAAGGCCACACTGATTGCAGGGTAGAGAGACCCTAGGAAAGTTACATGCATCATAATGACTTGTGTTCTCGTGTTTCTGGGATGTCTTGGGAATTAAGAATAAATGAAAAGTTTAAGAAGTTTTAAGAACAATATTATGCACTACTTGGTCTTAGGAATTCCTTGTTACCTTGCAGTTATGGCACCAGGAAGGCGACCACGTGTGGTACTGGCGATCGAGGCCCCGGACACTACTTTGGCCGATTGGCAGAGAGCTGATCGAGAGGAGGAGGACGAAAAGTGGCAGAGGACTCTTCGGGCCTTCCAGCGACAGACTCTCGAGAGGTATGAGGGCAACACCTCTGACATGAAGATAGAAGGTTGGCTAGAGGAGCTAGTGATAGCTTTCGGCTTGATTCGGGCCCCGACAGAGTACTGGGTTCCTCTGGCTGTCAGCTAGATTTGGGGAGGGGCGCGTTAGTGGTGGATGCTTTACCTGGGGGAGATGAGAGAGGCTGAGGTGACATGGGATAATTTCAAGAGGGAGTTTCGGGCGGAATTCCTCTCCTCGAAAATGAAGGCGGAAAAGAGACAGGAGCTACTCTCCCTCCAATAGGGGAGTATGTCAGTGAAGGAGCTAGGAATCAAGTTCAAAGACCTCCTATGTTTTTCTCCGGACCTCTTTCCCAATGAGGAGTCTCAGGAAATACGTTTAGAGAAGGTGCTCCGACCCTCCCTCCAGTATGTTGTTACCCCCTTTACCCTACCGACGTACTTGGAGGTCCCGAAGAAGGCCGAAGTGGTGGAGAGGATGCACACTCTAGGAGGAGTGTCACGAGAAGGAATCCAGCTGGAACCATTAAAGGGGAAGGTCGTCAGCACCAGGCCTCCAGCGTCAGGACCCTCTAGGTTCCGACCAGTAGGGAGCAGGCCACAGCAGTTTCAGTTCTGATCCCCTGGTCCTCACCCTTTTGCTTCGGGCCCAGGGCCGTGGTGCTTCGTCTGTGGGAGACCTGGACATCTCCGGAGTCAGTGCCCAGACCGGGTACAATACGGCGGTGGCGGACAGCCCCACCACCCACCCCAGCAGCAGCTTCCAGCCAGGCCTTTCCAGCAGCATCAGCAGGGACAGTGACATCCCGCTCCTCCGAGGGTAGACATAGGAGGAGGAGGCCGACCTCAGGGCGCTCCTCAGGGACCTCGACCGGGGCGTGGTTGGGGAGGTGTCCGACAGCCGAGGGGTAGAGGATCTGGGTGTGGATAGCTACACGCCGCGGAGGCAGCAGTTCCAGCAGGTCCATAGGTTGTTCGAGGTACGATCAGTTTGTTCAGTACCCTTGCTTATGCCTTTTTCGATACCGGAGCTTCGCACTCCTTTGTTGCACCCAGTCTTGCCCGTTCCTTGGGTCTAGATGCCGAGAGACTTCCAGTGACCCTAGTTTTGAGCACACCAGTCAACGTTCATACCGACATGTTGTTTTTTTTTCGGGGATGCATACTGATGATAGGGCCACATCAGTCGGTTAGGGATCTTCTTCTGCAACAGATACAGCCATACGATGTCATCCTAGGCATCGACTAGCTATTTTTGTGTGTGCCGTCATCGACTTTTTCCGAGAAAGGGTTGTGTTCTTAGACTTGGGCAGCCAGCGTGTTACCTTTACCAGTGAGCGGAGCAGTCAGGAGGGAAGCAGGTGAGAGGAACCCCTCCTCTCCTTGTTAGCTGAGTTGCCAGTAGAGTCGGTAGATGCTGAAATAGTGGAAGTGTCAGAGATCATATGTGAGTTTATGGACGTCTTCCCTGAGGAGGTGACGACTATACGCCCTCGACGTGATATCGAGTTCAGGATAGACCTGCAGCTCGGCACTCGTCCGATCTCTATGGATCCTTACCGTATGGAACCTTCAGAGCTACGGGAGTTGCGGATCCAGATTGACGATCTGATGAAGAGGGGTTATGTTCGTCCGAGTGTGTCACCATGTGGTGCTCCAGTCTTGTTCGAAAAGAAGGCAGATGGTGGTCTCATTTTGTGCATAGACTACAGGAGGTTGAATCAGGTGACGATCAAGAATCGCTACCCTCTTCCGAGGATAGATGATCTTTTCGACCAGCTGAAAGGGGAAGGGTTGTTCTCAAAGATCGACCTACGGTCTGGGTATCACCAGCTGAGAGTGAAGGAAAGTGACATCCCGGAGATGGTGTTTAGGTGCAGATACGGACACTTCGAGTTCGTAGTCATGCCTTTCGGTGTTACGAACGCCCCGGTGGTGTTCATGGGGCTTATGAACTTCATCTTCTGGGAGTACTTGGATAGGTTCGTGGTTGTGTTCATTGACGATATATTGATCTATTAAAGATCATAGGAGGACCATACAGAGAACCTGAGGATGGTTTTGGAGGTCCTCTGACAGCACCAGCTCTATGGGAAGTTTTCAAAATGAAAGTTCTGGACACAAGAAGTGCACTTCCTCGGGCACGTGGTGTCCGAGAAGGGGGTAGCGGTGGACCCATCAAAGGTTGAGGCAGTTGTTTCTTGGGAAGAAACCAAGAATGTGGCAGAGGTCCGTAGTTTCCTCGGGCTGGCGGGTTACTATCGGAGGTTCATACCCAACTTCTCCTAAGTAGCAGCCCCTTTGACAGCCCTGACCAAAAAAGACCAGGTTTTCGTGTCGAGTGAGCAGTGCGAGTTGGCCTTCAGCTATTTAAAGGAGAAGTTGGTTAGTGCCCCAGTATTGAGATTACCAGAAGAAGGGGTGTCCTACGAGGTGTTCTGTGATGCTTTAGGAAAGGGCATGGGTTGTGTGTTGATGCAGGGATAAGGGGTGATCTCTTATAGATCTAGGAAGTTATGCCCTCATGAGAGTAATTATGCCACCCACAACCTGGAGCTTGTAGCGGTTGTTTTTGCGCTGAAGTTATGGTGGCACTACCTCATCGGAGAACACTTTGTGGTCTTCACAGATCACAAAATCTTGAGGTATATCTTCTCCCAGCGGGACCTAAACTTTTGGTAGTGAAGGTGGATGGATTTCCTCTAGGATTACGACTTCGAGATTGCTTATACTGAGGAAATGGGGAATGTAGTGGCTGATTCCTTGAGGAGAAGATCACAGAAGGATGCAATCCGAGAGTCGGCAGACGCCTGGATGGCAATGGAGGAGTTGGCTGCCTTACACCTGGATGCGAGGATGGATAGCGGTAGAGGTTTCCTATACCAGATGGCAGTGCAGTCATCTCTCTTGCATCAAGTGGAGGAGTCTCAGTGGGGAGAACTAGAGTGTGAAGTGATGTGTGACCGAGTTGACCAGAGGAATGCTCCAGAAGGGTGGACGGAGGATGGTTAGAACCAGATGTGTTTCCAGGGAAGGTTGTTTGTTCCAAAAGTTATGCACGGTAAGGTTCTCAGTGAGTTCCACAGCTCACCCCTAGCAGTACACCCTGGAGTGTCCAAGATGTACCAGGGACTGAAGAGACAGTTTTGGTGTCCCGGAGTTAAGCGAGCGGTGGAAGAATTTGTGGATAAGTGCTTAGTGTGTCAGCAAGTGAAGGTTGAACACTGAGTTCCATGCGGCCTACTGCAGCCTCTAGATGTCCCCGAGTGGAAGTGGGACGACATCTCGATGGATTTCGTCATGGGACTATCCAAGTTCCAATGGGGATACGACTCCATATGGTTGGTAGTGGACCGGTTGACAAAGTCGGCTCACTTTCTAGCGATCAGGGAGTCGAGTGCAGTGGATGTTTTAGCGCGAAAGTACATGGATGAGGTGGTGTGGTTGCATGGAGTTCTGAGGTCTATAGTCTCAGATAGAGATGCACGTTTTACCTCACGAGTTTGGAAGGGTTTGCATCATGCTTTTGGCACCTAGATACGCCTTAGCACTGCTTTCCAACCCCAGACAGATGGACAAACATAACGCACCATCCAGACCCTAGAGGATATGTTGCGGGCATGTGTTCTGGACTCAGGAGGACCATGGGTGCGATACCTACCTCTGGTAGAGTTTGCCTAAAATAATATCTACCACTATACCATTGTTATGGCCCTGTTTGAATCTTTGTATGGGAGGCCATTTCGTTCACCTGTGTGTTGGTCCGAAGTAGGAGAGGCATGCATCCCTGGCCCGGAGGTGGTGCAGAGCATGACAGAGAAGGTTCAGCTCATACGGGAAAGGATGAAGGCGACCCAGGACCGACAGATGTCGTATGCAGATACCAGGAGGAGGCCCTTGGAGTTTGAGGTTTGAGACCACATGTTCTTGAAGGTCTCCCCTCGGCGTGGACAACGGAGGTTCGGTAAGGGGATTAATCTTTCTCCCAGGTTCATTGGGGCCTTCGAAGTGTTGTGGTGGGTCAGTGAAGTGTCTTATCAGCTAGCGTTACCACCGCCGCTATAGAGGATAAAAGATTTCTTCCATGTGTCCCAGCTCCATCGATATTTGCATGACGATTCGCATGTCCATGATTGGGGAGATCTGGACATCGAGGATGATGTGACTTTTGTGGAGAGACCAGTGACGATTGAGGATCGCAAGGATAAGGTGCCTTGTGGATGAACCATTCCCTTGGTTTGTGTGCTATGGAGCCATGGTGCGCTTGAGGGGAGTACGTGGGAGAGGGAAGAACAGATGCGTTCCCAGTACCCAGAGTTGTTTTGAGTTTTGTTCTGTTCGGTTTATAGCTATTGTGGTGGAACGTTTTACTTGTTGGCTATGAAGTACTGTTTTAATTTCCTCTGAATGTGTGTGAAAATCCCTGACTACGGGGAGGATATAACCCGACCCCTAATCAAGATGTATTAATATGGATGTGATTAAACCTGTGCGGGAGAGCCAGTACCGCCCAAAGCAGATAATATCTTGACATGGGGGAGGAGACTCCCCAACCCACATGTCGGGGCAGTTCGACATGATATGTTGCTTGGTTCTTGACAGAAGGGTGTTTTTAGTTAAAAATGAGGTTCACACCTAAGAGGTATCTTTCAAGGTGGTTGTTCGGACCCTCTCTTTCCTTCTGGGTTGTTTTGATTCTCGAGGATGAGAATTGTTTAAGAGGTATCTAATGTAATGGCCCGGGTTTTAGGGGTCCATTACTTTGTGAAAATCTCATGTTGGGTTTTTTTTCTAGTCTGTGAATCTCAGTGAAGTTTGGCGTAACGGTAGGCCTACCGGTAGCCTTAGCCTACTAGTAGCAGGACTACTGGTAGCTCGGTCTACTGGTAGCAGCATCCTACCGGTAGCTTTGTCTACCGGTAGCTCGGTCTACCGGTAGCTGCAGCTACCGGTAGATCTGTCTACCGGTAGCTCGGTCTAGAGGTGGCTGCAGCCTACCGGTAGCTCGGTCTACCGGTGGCTGCAGATACCGATAGCTCTATCTACCGGTCGCATGGTCGACCAGTGGCTGCAGCCTACCGGTAGTTGTCAACCACCGGTGGTTCTCAGCCACCGGTGGCTCTAGCCCATCCCCAAGGGGTTTTTTTCCAATAGCGCTCCTTTTTGCACAAATTGGGTTTTAAACCCTATTTTGACCCTCGTTTTAAAATCCCGGTAACGCCATAAACGTTTTAATTAAATATTTAATGAATTAACCCGGTGTGTGCGTCGGTTTAAACTGCCCAACCCTTCAATGACATGTGGGGCCACGTGGTCAACCCACGACCCCGCGCCTTATGCAGTTTCGCGTTCTAATCTCAACCGTCCCCAGCCTTATAAACCCAAGGGTTCTCCATAGGTTTCTTTTCTCATTCCCCCTGCGCTAGAGTACCCTTCGTTCAGATGAGCAACTTCTCGTCCGAATGAGCCGCATCGCTATCCGTGAAGTTCCACGCCTGGGCTTAGCGTCGATCGTTGATAACAAGTAAGGAATTCCTTCTCCACTCTCTTTTGTGTATCATACGGGGTGGTAATGCTTTTGATTCTATGGAATGGATAAAGCAGACCTAAATAAAGATAATTAACGGATTCTATAAATAAAAAAGGGGGGCTATGATCGTTGATGTTGTTTTATGTTATAATCTTATTTCTGAATTGTGCGGGCTTACGCCTACTAAAAATCTTGGTTGTTGGTGGTCTTTATCTGTGAACTAATGAACCCTGGTGATGCTTTAAATGGATTTTTGTGGTTGTGAACTCTTGCTCTTAAAAGGAAATCGGTTAATCATGTACACCAGGCTAAATAAATTGTAAGCACCGGGATCAACCCTTCTGTGATAACCCCCAGATAAAGCACACAAAAATTCATGGAGTGTGTTAAATATTATAAATCTGGATATATTGGTATGGCCCTACTTTGTGTTGGTTGCTGGAGATGTGGGAGGGGATGGGATCCCCTGTTTTTTTTCTCTCGGGGTTGTCTTTGGTTCCAGTACTTCGAGGGATCTCACTTATCCCTTGTTGTTGTGACCTTACAAGAGAACCGGGTGTGAACACTACTTTTGATGGATCTTTTCCTTGGTTGTGCTCATGATATTAGTTTCCCAGTAGTTCATAAACTTATTTAAACATTATTAATGAATATGAAACAAGAATTGGACAAATGGGTTTTGTTGGCGAGAGTGGTGACTCGGACTTGAGTGTTATTTGTGTTCTTTAGGCAGGCTGAAGAAAACCCTAAACTTTGGGTGAGTTCTTGTTACCTATAATTATACTTATAGTTTTGTGTTTCTTATTCGCGCCCCACCCAAGTTTATCACTTAGTGTCGAACACCCCCATTTCATGGGGGAGGGTGTTTTTTCCAAAACTATTATTAGTGTCTGGTTATTAGCTCCTTTTCTGCTCCCTTTCCCGGATAGACCAAGTATCTTCGAGTAGGTTGTGATGGCCTGAGGTCCATTATTAGCCCAAGAACCTTCGGGTGGGGTGGTGTGGTGGTTATGGCCCAAGTGTGTGCGGGCAGTTAGTTTCCCAAGTATCTTCAGGATGAGGCCCAGGTGTCTTCGGGCGTGGCAGTGGATCTTCTAGCCCATGTGTTTTCGGGCGTGGTGGTGGTTGTTCTAGCCTAGGTGTTTGCAGGCGTGGTTACGTGTGACAGTTGTGGCCCAGGTGTTTGCAGGTGGGTTTCGGCAGTTGGACTGCGTGTAGTTGTGGCCCAGGTGTGTGCGGGCGGGTGTGGCAGTAGCACTGCGGTGAGAATGGCGGGATTGGTTTTATGCGTAGGATGTCTCAATAACCAGTGGGAAAGTGGCACGGGGTACCCAAACATCGATGTGCTCTTATTATATATATTACTTGACTTGTGTTATTTGGGGGGTGTGCCTTGGTGAGGCTTGGGTGGATAGTTTACCTTGTTAGGTGTTGGTTTACTACTTTCCTCACGGGACTTTAGTATGTTCCCCCACTTGTGCACGAGAGTCTTTGGTTTTCCCTAATGAGTGTACTTGTATGCTCACCCTACGTATATGAAACTGCTTTCAGGTTTCCAGGAGGACTTCGGGGATCGTGCAGGACCATACTAGCTCGGACCTTTGGGGTAGTTGCAGTTTCTGTTTTTCTTTCTTTGGTACTTACCTTTGTAGTCGTTTTTGTACCTTGTGGCTTTTACTTTTGGAAACATGCCTGTGGGAATGGTTTACTTTTGGCTTTACTTTCCTTTTAGTTTTGGTGTTGTTGGGTTCGATCATCTTATTTCCCGATCCTATAAAACAAAAAGGGTAATTCCTTTGATTTTGTGTCTAATTTCCATACCCTTGGTGCTAGTCGCCACTCCAAGACCTATAGAAGGCGGGTTTCGGGGGTCAGTATCTCTCCTTAAACTTAAAGAAGGAAGGGCTTGGAAATATGTTGACCCTTCCCTCCTTTTGGTGAAGGCGTGTCGTGACATATTATGTGAGATATCACTCGTGGCTCACATAAAAGAATGATTTACTTGACTCAATTATTTTTTTAATATTTCCAAATTTTAGATAATTAATTTTGATATATTAGGGTAATGGTTTACATGGTAATGGATTAAATATAAATCAAAAATAAAAAAATATAACAAAACATTGATTTACTTTATATCGATTATTTGTGATAAACCATTCTGTAATAATCATTATGAATATCAATAATACTATTAATTTAGATAATGAATTTTCTTTTAATAGTTTGAGATAAACCAAATATATTTTATTTAACTTGTGTAATTTAATGGAATCAATCATGAAATAAAATTTGTTCACTATTTTACCTCCCCAAAAAACACAGTTCTTTAAATTATAATTCATATTCTTTATCCATTAGTTACTTCCTAGTAAAATTGTGTATCGACATGCAACGAAAAGTATATATAAGCCATTTTTTTGTTATGGCTAAATCCAAACTAACAAAGGTTTTGAGTGTTGTTTTGATGGAACATGATGGTGTTGATGAATGGTGGTAGAGGAATATGACTGATTAATATCTGTTGACATGATTCGGTGAACTTGGGAGTATTGAGGTCTAATAGTACTAGAGATGTCATGGAATGAGATAGTGGTGACAATGATTGCTGGATGAATGGTGGGTATTTATACTTACAAGATCTAAAAAAACTGACCACAAAGTGGGAAATACTTAATTTTACAAGCCATTTATTTCAATATATGTGATATTTGGGTTTTGTATCTTTTTAAATAGAACATGACAAGTGACCTACGGCCACACATCATTTTCCTTTGTCCCTAGATCCTTAGTGTGAACTCTTCCCGCAGTCCATGTCACTGTATCATACCCACATGATGTTTCACTCATAAAAAAATTCCTATCATGATAAATTAAATGTTTATACATTATTCACACAAAGAAACTATGAGGACCCATGCACCATGTATCATGATTGGCATAGTGTGTAAACCTAGAAATATGACTTAACTTGTATCCAGATTATACATTGAGCAGCCTACATGCTCTCAAACACCATGTTCTATGTGGATACATTTTGTTTAAATCGTTTACACATTAAATAAACTATGGAATATTTTTTTCTATCCAATTTGAAGTCTTACATACCATGTATTACCTAGTATATTCTATTTAGTGGATAGTTCTTAGTATTGTTCATGTTTTTCAACCTAGGAGTTAGTTTGGAATGTTGGTAGTCCATTTTAATTGTTTTTAGTATAGAATGTAATGATATTTTTATCTTCATCCCTAGGGGTATATCATTGAGGTGACCAAATTGTTAAAGTTTCTTATCCTCTATAGATATTGTGTCATGTGTGGGTAGAAAATTTGAATAGACATTAGGTCAATAACCCCCCCCCCCCCCTCATAACATATAATATCCAAGGTGTAGGTCCTACATTTATTGAGTAGAGTATGTACCCCCATAGTAATGGGGAATGGGTCCTAAACTCATGGAGTTAGTATCCCCATTGGATGGTGTACATTACACTTGACATGGCATGAGTCCTCTATAAAGGTTTAATACTCCCTGGAAAAATTCACTCTCTTTAGAAAAAAAAATCCATCCATTATTATTTCTATTAAGGTGTGTTATTGAAATTATATATGTGAGTTATTTTAGATGATTTTTTTTCAATATTTGTATGGGTATTTCAGGTTCCTTTCTGTGCTAGAATTCTATAGAGATGATCTATGAGGATTGGCAACCAAATTGACCTTGATTAACTTTTTTCCTTTAAAAATATAGAGTTTGATCTTGTTGACCAAAATTTTAGTTTTGTTTTGCTAACTTATGTTTTTAGGAAATCCTACTGGTTATATTTATACTCTCTCTTGCACAAGGTTCATTCCCGCATGTTTTGGGTTTGTTCAAATGATTTATAATTTGATGGTGTTCTCAAATAATTTGGAGTTGTTGGATATGGTGAGTAGAGGGTATTGAAGGTGTTCACTACTAGTGATGTTTATGTAAGTACTAGTGTGATATAGAGATTACCTACCCTTTTATTCATGGTTTTTAGCATGGTATGTTAGTATTAATACTTCTTTATTATTGGATTTTGTTTCTATTAAATTGATGGGATTTTTATCATTATCTCATGATGTCATACTATAGAATATCTATATATAATTGGGTTTACAATATTATATTACTTTTCCATGATATTTTTTGTTGTATATATGTTCATTGGAGAAGAAATCACATTTACATGTTATAGTATTTTAGTGATTTTCACCGAACTATGGCCTTTTGAAGGATGACATAGGGTGGAACACTAAGTTTAATAACAAATCAAGTAGGGTCTTAGTTAGTTGGATCATGTCAATATCCCCTTTCAATTATTTTTATCATATTTGTGATAATCAATTTGAAAATTATTACTATTTACCCATTGAAAACATATGCATGATAATTTCATATTTGACACATAATTACCTGAAGATAGTCTTGAGTTACCTACCTTGATTGAATCTTCAATAAATACTACAAAAAATGGGAAGAGATTAACAATAATAACCCATAAATATTTGAAGAATTAAATTAAATAACTTATAACATAGTTTACTCCTTCAATACCTTCACAAAATGGAAAAAACATATTCCAGAACCAATACCATGGCCAAATAACAATGAATAACACAAAATGAATGAGAGAAAAAGAAATAGAATAGATAAAAATGGAGGATTATGAGACATTGGATTAAAATGGATAAATCATGTCCTGAAATAGTCATATATAATTAAAGAAATGACTCTTTATCAATAAAGGAGAGACAAAGATCAACAAAGGTTTAGGGGAGGAAAAAAATATCAAACCAAGGGAATAGAGATGGTTGACTTTATATTAAAAAATTGATAGATTATTCCATGATGTAATAAGGATTTCACCATATAATAAACTACCCGATCAATTGAGATCTATAATTTTTTACCATTAAAATGACTATAGCCCCCCAAAATATCAAGATAATTTCTTTATAAAAATATAAATTTTTACAAGAATGTAAATAAATATCATGTTTCTATGAGATTATTAGAATGAAAATCTATATAAATTAACTCTTCCAGATCATTTATTGGTAGTATAAGACTCCGTTTTTGGAAGTCAGTCACAAAATTATGTTTTAAAAGGTTTTTATTGGTAATTTGTCGCAAATGGGTGCATAAAATTTATGGAAAAGTCATAAATTGGAGCCTCAGAGGATGATATTTAAAATTCAATCCTCTCATTTATTTGTGTTAATGTATATAATGTAAGAGTCAAGAGACAATAAAAAAGAGTAAATTCCACTATTCATAAGAATTCAAAGGTTATAATTGGAATTTTTATAAGAAATTGTTTTCCACCATGATCAATGGAGTGGTTTCCATCAGTATTTGAATTTGTTTGAATCAATTTACTAAATTGGACCAAAAATTATTGGGTGAGACTACTTATACACATGTGAGGATGTGATTTAATAATTACTTAAAATTAATTATCTACTTTAATTATTACTTGAAGTTATTGTAATTATAATAACATGAAATGGAATTAATAATACATCAATTTTCTATCATATATTCCTGAATTAAATTCAAAACCATGTAATATATTTTATCCATTACAATACTTTTTTTCTCTTTAAGTCTTGTTTGTGAGTTTGTCTTGAGTGTGTTAGAGGTTATATTTAGTGTAATGATTTATGGAGAATAATTTTACACCTATGGTATGATATATATTTAAATTTATTGTGTATCTTCTAATCAATGATATTTTTTATATTTCTTTTATATTTCAAAATATTTGGGTGGTCTAAAAATCAATGATTTGTGGAGTGTTACCCTAACATGTGGTATTTAAGCTTGGTTTAGGTATTGAAAATATATATTTATAAGAAGAATCAAATATCATAAATATATTTTATTAAAATAATTTCAATCTAGTGGGACTCATTGTATAGGGTGTTATGGAATATTAAGAAGAAAAATCCAGGATATAGAGGTTTGACGGGTCAGAATTTTACTTCTGGAGGATGTCGATGGAAGACTATCTGATCTAGAAGGTTCTTGAAGTTTAGTTTATGGGGGGGTTAAACCATAGAATATAGAGGAAGTAGAATGGGAATGGTTGGATAGAGAGGAAATTACATTAGTCCAAATTTCTTCGTATTAGAATATATCCATTAATATCAAGTAGGTAAAGAATATAGTAGACCTATGGTAAATCATGTGATTGAATTAAACATGATCTAAAATCAAAAAAAAATAGTTGATATAAAGTTCATTGAAGATGTTTCATTGTGGTTTTTATTATCATCACTTTCAGAATCAAAGGATGTGATATTAAATATAGTGTGAAACTATTATGGGAAAAATGACTTGGTTTATGAGGATTCATGGGGTCTTATTATAAATAAAAAATTAGATGGATAGAAATTGAAGAACGGATTAAAATCATGCTAAATTAAAATGGAAGAGGATGGTTTCATCATTGAAGAAGTTTAAGTAAATCAGATGATAAATATAGAGGGAATAATTTAGATAAATCAATTGGATTGAGACCCATATATTGGCACTATGTGAAGAGAGAGAATATAAAGATGGAATTCAAAGATCTCAAGGTAATCATCAGAAGGATATCTTCTAGAAGATCTATTTTTACTAATTTTTCGTATAAATATAGTAACAACATATTATTTACAGTCAATATTATAATATAATAAAGTGTTATTTATTCAAGAGTATCAATTCATTCAATGATAGTGTATGAATGAATTGCAAATTATATATCTAGAATGTTTATTAAGGTTTACTTTATTATAGTTGGTGTTACAGAGTCAGAAGTTTGTAATTTTTATTGTATTTATAATCAGATAAGGTTATATTAGTTAAATACCTTATTGCATATTGATCATTGTTCTATGTGAGTTTAATGTAATAATTATCTAGAGTATATATCACATTGAAATGGGTATTTCAATTCCCTAATAGGATAAGAACCTTGAAATTACATTATGATATTTTTAAACCTTTTTTTATAGTCATATAACATTCTCTGATAGGACATATATTATATAGACCATAAGGTACGAGTAATCTTAAGAAAATGTGAAAATATCTCATGAAGTTCAAACATTGTAATCTACATGATTGGATATTATGAGAATAGACCAACTTGTAGAAAATATATATTTTTAAGTGTCATTGAATATTGAAATCCATGAGTGAGTGTAATGATTCTTTGATTATAATATTATTATTAATGTATATTATGACTTTCACAATTTATTTTATTTCCATAAATTTTAATGAAATATGATCATGTCAATGTTTTTTTTGTTTGGTGCATTATGAATTATATGTTATTAATGAGAAATTTGTGGAAGAATTTTTCCCTTCGATATATATGGAAGCTAATATCTCATCCATTTGAATGAAATGAAAGTATCACATAAAATTACATCGACATGGTGTATAGGTGTGTTTATTTTAGATAGTCAAAGAAATATATATCAACAATATTGGATGACAACATGGGTGAGAAACCCATTTGATGAAATATTGTGAACAATGTGTTATATTACATAATGAGTGTTTGTTTGTGGTAGTTGTTTTTACAACATTTATTTTTCTTATATGGGTTCTTTAACCAATTTCTTGACCTAAATCTTGGACCATAGGTAAGACCGCCTAATGCTAGTGCGGAATAGGCCTAGAGGGTCAAACCCAAATTGTTTCCTTTAATATAGGTTAAATATTTTTTACATTTTACAATTGGAATAAATATTATTATCAAAATCAAGAAGTAATATATATTAAATATTTATTAAATGATCACAAATATTATATAAATATTTGTTCTCAAGTAAATTGTTTAGTTAGAAAAATATACAGTATATATTTATTTATTGTTATTCAAACCACATTAAATTATTGAAATAGTTACATGAATATTAATTAATTATTTTTTATCTAGACTCCAAAAAGTATATTTATTTATTTATTGAATGAAAAATATATATTCAAATATTCATTCAACAATTCAATAAATTTTAAGGAGTCTGGGAAGATAAATTTTATCGAGTTTTTAATAGTTATGTACCATATTGTAAATTAAATATATATCATTTCATGAAATAAAACATGTCATAAAATAAAATATTATTATTATTTTATTATATAGAATGAGGTTCCTTTTGGGGTAAATATATTATCAAAAGCCTTTGTGAAATTAAATTAATACCAAACCTTAAACCTAATACATTAAATATACTTCTATGTCAATCGGAGAAAGGTTAATCATTGTGCACTAAATTTACAAATCAAGATCTCACTCCTATTCTCTTCCTCTCAAGACTGAGAATAAAAAAATAAATCCCTTAAATATGTATGGAAGCAGGAGTGATCAAATTTAACAATATAAGATTTTCAATTGGTTTCACTAGCCCGTAACTTTTCATTTATTTTGTTTAGAGACCGAAGGAGCATGTGTGTATCATAATTAGAGGGGAACTTTTTTGGGTCCTCAATACACAACAATGATACACTGGTCAATTTAGAATGATCAAAACTATCAATGTAGAATGATCTCAAGACCAAGGTAATATTTTTTCTTCTAATTAAAATTATTTATAAAGTAATGAGGAAACATCCTCTCTCTTGGTTCTGAAAAAAAATATATTTTTTCAATATTCTTTGAATTTATTTTGTTGTTCATGGAATTCATATCAAGAACATTCTAAATGATCAATTGAATAAAATAAAATACAATTTTCTATAGACCCAAAATTTTATTATATTGCACTTGGAACCTCCATGTGTTGTAAGAGATGACACACTTAATTTATTAATATTTTAATATTATTGATCATTATAGACAAATAAAGTTAGTTTTCATTTCATTCGATTCATTTTTTAATCCAAATATCGAGTTGTTTTCTTCCACCATTCATTTATTTCTCATAAAATCTTAATCAAATTTAATATTAAAGAAGAACATTAAAATAACCCATTTAGATTTTATAAGGATTCTAGGTGTACAACACATGATTAAACAACATATAGCTAGTTTACACATCATTTATACTAGTTCATCACACCAGAATACAGTGAGAATTAATTTCCCATGTTGTGGAGTTATGGAGACATAATGCATTAAATTCTCCCTATGTGGACTAATATAGACTGCAACATGACAAATGGGAATACACACAGTGTACCATTATTACATTATGTGTTGTCAATGTATTTTCACAATGAAAATATGCAACCAAATATGTATTTAGTATTAACTATGTGACACATAAGGGATGGCAGACATGAAACAAGGAGAATACATAGTGTTTTCAAGATTTATATGACATGTACCATATACATGTCCATGAAAAAAATAATTCTAGGTTTATAGGTGTGTATTAGGAAAATATGATAAAGAAGATATATGGAATAGAAAATGATATGTAAGAAACGTACCCAACTTGTTTAGAGATTAAAAATAAAATTAATTTATTACATATTCAAACCATAACTATAAGGACCCGACCTTATTACATACATAATCTTGAATTTAGTAAAGAAAACACTTCCTTTTAAATTAAGGATCTTTAAATGTTTAGAGTTTCAGATAATTGGGACAATGAACTCATAACGTAACGCATTATTATAGAGTGGATACCATAAAAATAATTTCCATTTTGTTTTTCAATAAAATCATTAAAAGTTAAACATGAATTCTTGAAAATTCTTCAACATTTAACAGGATTCTTTCTTTGTCTTACACATCCATTAACCTATAAAAATCATTTAAAAACATGGGATGGGAACGAAAGATTAGTAAGGGATGAAAAAGAAGGAAAGAGCACATTAGTCCATGAATACTTGTAATGTATGAAAACATTTTCAAAAGACATGCTTGTCACCCATATATAATTACTTCATGTAACATGAGATTTACACAAAATCCACACAAACATGAGAATATAAATATAATAATTAAGTTATATTGGGTCATTACTTACATAATCTTGTAACCATTCTTGACTACCTTATAATCTGTAACCCTCACAGCTACCTTACTTTGTGTAAACATCACAGTTACACTTGGAGCAACCATATGACCAAACTCCAACATACACATACCCAATGAATTGGAGGAAGATATAGGTCCCAAAATTCATCATAAATAATTCCCAAGAACTAAAACATAATCATACTACATGAATAATTCCATAAAAATATTGCTTTGGAAATTCATAAAACCGAATTTAAAATGAGGATTTTTAAAGAAAATCCCCTTATAAATATCATACAATTGAAGAGAGACTTAATAGAGTGGATGAAGTATGTACATATACTATAAATACACATAATAAAACATAATATAAACAAAACCAATCACACAAACAATTTAAAAAGCACATAAATAATGAAGTATAAGGTCAACCCAAAGAATGGAAATTGGGTTAAGAATTCCCTTACCTCTGGTTTGTCTTACAAAAAACTTGTTTAAAATTCCTGTATAATGGTGAAAAGAGGGTTTATTAGTATTTTACAGAAACATTTTCATGTTTATAACATCTTATATTATCATTTAATAACATCATTTCAACCTTTAATTTTTAGTATTTTACTCCTTGCACTATTTTTGGGTGAGTTCTTAACATGATTTCCTTGATTGGTTCATGGTGAATGTTCTTGGCGATTGGAAGTGAAATTACTGAATTGGAATGGAAAGGTATTTAAATATTTCCATTACCATAATTTATACCATTTATCATTTTGATTTCTAATATGAGGATGATTCATAAGTTAAAACATTAATGTTTTCCGTTTAGATCATTTTAGTGGTTCTTTGATAATAACAACCTTGTTTTGTCTTATAAATTAGAACCATGAGTACAAAATAATTATAGAAACATGGGTGAGTCATAACACATATATTATAACTTGGTTCAACAATATAAATGTTTTCATGACAAGACTTTAAATAATTAATGGAAATTGAAATCACATCGTCCACGATGTGGGTAATTCAACACAAAACGGACAATGTTTTTATTCCTTAAATAAGTGGGAGAGGATAAGAATAATGATGAGTAATTTTCCATAAACATGATATCATCCAGAATATACATGATTATGGAGATTTAATTCCTCTTGGGTAAGGATATATGAAATAAATAAGTAAGGAACTCAAAATAAAAGAATAAGTGAGAAATCTCTTACAAATATTCGGCAGCCCATCGGCTATGCGAAAGGGTTTTAGAAAACATTAAGAAGGGAGGGTATAAGGGTCACCCATCCATAAATTAATCATAATACATAATATATAAAGAATAATAAGTAAATAAGAACACGGTATGGAAACTTGAAAGATATACCACATAAAATAGAACTTGAATGGAAAAAAAAAAGAAATTGAGAATTTTCTTACCTTGTTGAGTAGCCCTTAGAACTTGAATATTGGGACCTTGGGGGCTTGAGGAAACCTTGGTAAGACTACTATGAAGTTAAGGAGGCCAGATATTAGTTGATAGGGAATTGGGAATGAATTAAATGAATGGAAGAGTTGGTATTTATAGGAAAAGTGAGGGATTATTTTAATAATTTTCAAGGGACACCTCATGAGTGGTATTTGGAAAACCATGGCCTTGCCCATGGTATTTCCCCATGGTATAGGCCACTTGGGAAACCTCACATATTATTTAGCTATACAAAAGTCCACTAGATTTATGACATCATTACTACATCATTAATTATGTCATTAACACACCGAAACTAAAAACTGTATTTTTTACTATTCACTAAAAAATCAACGGTTTCAGAAAAATTCCCAAAATTCTACTTAACCATTTATTGACGTGTAGATTTCAAAAATGAAGTCCATTTTTTGAAAATAATTTTCTAAATATTTTTTTAATTTAATTTTTAAATAAAATCATACTTAATTCAATAATTATTTATTTAACAATTATAACTGCTTTTATATCACATTGAAAATTTTATCAAGATGTCATTATATTAAAGCCTTAAGAAAATAAAATAATAATAATATTTACTATTCATTAGGGTCATATTACAATTCATATTAATATTCATAAGGGTATGTTACTATTCACCCAAAAAAAGTTGGTTCCAATAGACTCCAAATAACACACTGAACACAATTGTAGATGCTAGTTTCTTGAAATTCAAAACATAGAAGTGGAAAAGTTATATTTTAAAGGATAGTTAAACATATTTACTTAAAACAAAGTTCCATTAATTTCTACTTATTTTTTAGAAAAACATGGGGTGTTACATTTTCCCCACCTTCTGGAAATTGCATCCTCGTAATTTTATTTACTTATTAAACAACTAAGGGTACTTTTCCCTCATAGAATTTTTAGACTCCCATGTTGCTTCTTAAACCATGTGGTTTCTCCAAAAAACCTTTACCTGGTGGATTACCTTATTCTATAATAAACATTCCCTTCGATCAAGAATCTGAATTGGTTTATCTTCATAAGAAAGGTTCTCTTCCAGCTGAACTGCTTCTGGGTTCAAGACATGTGATGAATCTGGCACATACTTTCTCAACATTGAAACATGAAAAATATTGTGTACCTGAAACAAACTCTGAGGAAATGTTACGCAGTATACAACTATTCCAACTTTCTCCAAGATTTCAAAAGGGCTGATAAACTGTGGACTTAGCTTCCCTTTCTTACTGAAATGCATCACACTTTTCCAAGGAAAGATTTTAAGGAAATCATGGTCACCTACCTCGAAAGAGAAGTCTTTCCTTATGTTATCTGCATAACTTTTCTACCTACTCTAAGTTGTCCCCATGTGCTGCTGGATCATCCAGACTTTCTTATCCACTTCTTCTACTAATTCTGGCCCCATAAACTTTCTTTCACCGACTTCATCCCAAAACGTTGGAGTCTAACATCTCTACCCATACAAGGCCTCAAAAGGTTCCATCTGAATACTATAATGAAAACTGTTATTATAAGAAAACTCAACAAAAGAAATATATTGAGCCTAACTTCCCTGATAGTCCATTGAACAATATTGAAGTATATCCTCCAATGTTTGAATTGTTCATTTTGACTGCCCATCTGATTGAGGATGAAAATCTGTACTGAAATTTAACTTTGTGCCCAACGACTTCTGAAGTCCCTTCCAAAAGTTAGAAGTGAACCTAGGATTTCGGTCAGATACAATGGAAAGAGGGACTCCATGTAACATGACAATCTCTTTGAGGTACAATCAATAAATCTGATCCAAAGTCATTGTATCTCGAATAGAATGAAAATGTGAAGACTTTGTTAGCTGATCACCAATAACCCAAATCGCATTGTTACCTCGAGAAGTCTTTTGTAGTCCCACCACAAAGTCTATAGATACATTCTACCATTTCCACAATGGCATTGGAAAAGGCTGAAGCATCCCCTTAGTTAACTGCTGCTCTGCTTTAACCTGTTGACACCTCAAACATTTCATGGTAAAATCAGTAATATCTCTTTTCATTCCATCCTACCAATAATACTCTAGAAGGTCTATGTACATCTTAGTACTGACATGATGAACAGAAAATGGATAACTATGAGCTTCGCACAACAAATCATTCTTCAACTGATAATCACTAGGCCCACACAACCTTTTTCCAAATCTTAAAACACAATTTTTATCTTGGTTAAATTCTTGAAACTTACCCATTTTAACCAATTCTACCTTTTTCTATAACTCACATTCCTACTTTTGCGCTCACTTAATTATTTCTGACAACAAAGACTGCACTGAAACCTGAAACAAAACAGATGTATTCCCTACACCAACTACTTCTAAGAAAAAATTCATCAAATCATTAATCAAGGGATCATGTTCCAAATGAAACGCGGTTAATGATGCATGATGTTTCTGACTCAAGGCATCTACCACTTTGTTTTCCTTTCCGGGATGCTAATTGATTGTGCAGTCATAATACTTTATTAGTTCTATCCATCTTCTCTACCTTATGTTTAATTCCTTCTGAGTGAATATATACTTTAGACTTTTATGGTAAGTATATATTTTTAATTTGGTTCGGTATTGATGATGCCTCTAAATTTTCAAAGAAAAAACCACAGATGCCAATTCCAAATCATGTTTGGGATAATTTAGCTCATGAGATTTAAGTTGTCTCAAATCATAGGCAATTACCTTATCATTATACATCAAAACACAACCAAGTCCCTTGAAAAAATCATCACTATAGATGAAAAACTCGCTATTTTGGGAAGGTATGTCCAAAACTAGAGCATTCATCAATCTCTTATTTAGTTCCTGAAAACAAACATCACATTCCTATTTCCAAAAAAAATATAACCCCTTTCTATTTTAACTTAGTTATCGGGATATATAACTGTGCAAAGTTCTTAACAAACCGTCGGTAATAACCTGCTAATCCCATAAAACTATGAATATATGTAACATTTGTGGGTCTTGTCCATTCATCAACTACTTTTTTTTGGAAGGATCAACTGTTTTTTCATCTTTATTTACAATGTTACCAAGAATAGAAATCTGTTGCAACCAAAAATCACACTTTCTTAATTTTCTATATATTTTATTTTATTTTTAATTTTTTCAAAACAACCCTTAGATTTTTTTCATGATCATATTTATTTTTAGAAAATACCAGAATATCATAAATAAATACAACCACAAACTTATCCAATAACTCATGAAATACTCTATTTATAAGAATCATGAATACAACACATGCCTTAGTTAATATAAACGGCATAAAAAAAATTCATAATGCCTATATCTAGTATGAAAGGCTATTTTCGGGATTTCATCCTCCTTCACCTTCAGCTGTTGGTATCTAGATCTCAAGTCAATCTTCGAAAAGTACTAAGCTACCTAGATCTGATCAAACAGGTCATCAATATGAGGCAAAGGATACATGTTTTTAACAGTGATGTTATTCAAAGCTATATAATCAATGAAAAGTCTCATAGAACCATCTTTCTTTTTAATAAACAAAACCATGGCTCCCTATGGTGAAGTGCTAGGACGAATGAATCCTTTGTAAAGAAAATCCTGCAACAGATTTTTTAATTCAAGAAGTTTTATTGGAGACATAAGATATGGGGGTTTTGAAATTGTCTTATCATCAGGAACTAAGTCAATTGTGAATTATACTTCTCGATCAGGTAAAACTCTGGGTAACTCATTAGGAAAAACATCAAGGTATTAATTTACCACTGGCACATAATTAATTTGAATAGTTCCCTTGTTTTAAAAAATATGAGCAAGAAAACTTTCATTTCCATATTTCAATAGTTTCTCGGCTTCCTGATATGTTATCAATTGTATGGGTTCATTCTTGTATACAAACTGAAACTCTTTCTGAAAAATAACTTCTTTAGCTCTACAATCAATCTTAGCATGATAATCTGAAAGCCAGTCCATTCCCAGAATAACATCAAACTCGATTAAGGGTAAAACAACAAGGTTTGCAGGTAAAGTCTTTCCAAAGACCACAATAGAAATATTTTTATAATTCCTATTTTCTATAACATTTTCCCCTAGTGTTTTAACAACTAGTTCGAGTCTCATTTGTTGAGGTGATATTTCCAATTTACCAGAAAATTTCTCAGATATAAAGGAATGTGTAGTCCCTGTATCAAACAAAACTTTAGCAAAATCTGAGTGAAAAAAAATTACATGATATAACTTCATTGGTTGACCTGACATTTTCTGACGTAGTCGCAAAGGATCTCACTACACCTTTCTGCTTGTATTCTGGCTTCTTTGCAACATTCAGATCTTTCTTTGGGTAGGCATTTTCATAATGACCCATTACACCACATTTAAAACACTTTACAGTATACTTATCAGGAATTGTCTTTGGATCATTTTTGTTACAATCTCAGTCCATATGTCTAAACATACCACATTTAAAGAACTTCCAAGTTTTTCTAAGTAAATCCCTGGGGTGTTTCTTCCCAGACTTTTCACAAACTGGAAATTGGATTTTCTTACCATCAGATTTCTTTGGTTGATTCTTCCCCATTTCTTGCAAACTGGATCTATTCTTATCTTTGTGTCCAAAATGCATATGATCATCAGAAAACTCCATCTCTACCCTCTCATCACATCAAACAAGTTTCTCATAACTTTTGAATTCATGGGATGCCAACACCCTTTGATACCTTGGCTTCAATCCTGAGTAAAAGCAGTTGATTGTGTTATCAAGATCCAAAATAAGATTTGGTGCATACCTCGTCAGTCGGGTGAAGTTCGCTTCATACACAGCCACTGAGTCTTCCTCCTTCTGTTTCAATTCAAAGAATTGCATCTTCATTCTAAGTCACACCACCTTAGGAAAATATTTTTCAAGGAAAAGACTTTTAAATTCATCCCACTCTAAGGCATAAAAATCCTCTCTACCCCTAATATTCCTTACCATTGACCACCACTAATCAGATTACCCTTCAAAAACATAAATGTAAAGACTTTCCTTTTTACTTTCTGAACATCCCATAACATTTAATATCTTTTTAAGGGTTTTGATCCATCCTTCAGCTGCTACTGGGTCAGAAGATCCATTGAATGCAGGAAAATGTTGTCTCATAAAATGTTCCACTACTGTCATGTTATGTTGTGGTACCTCTATTGGTTCTCTTGAATGGTTTCCACCACCATTTATTTCATGCATTATCTGATCTATTATAGTCACAAACTGCTTAGTTCCAATCCCTACTATTATGGGCTATAGTTTCGGAAGGATGTCATTCTGTCAGTTCCTCTCCTCTTCAGCATCCATGTTCCTTCTGCGGACAACCATTCTGAAAAAACATGTCTTAGATGAAGAAACATGTTAATCTTTAAATGCTATATCATTTCAAATTAAACATAGAGTGAAAATCATTTATGGTATTCTATTAACATCACCCTAACCCCTAAAGTTATCTAAACAATCCTATGATACCAACTATAAGGACCCAACCTTATTACATATATAGTCTTGAATTTAGTCAAGAAAACACTTCCTTTTACATTGAAGATATTTTCAAGTTTATATCTTCAAAGAATTGGGACAATACATTCATAACTTAACACATTATTATAGACTGGATACCTTAAAAACAATTTCCATTTTTTTTTCAAAAAAAACATTAAAACTTAAACAATACTTCTTGAAATTTCTTCAACATTTAACATGGCTTCCTTCTTTGTCTTACACATCCATTAACCTGTTAAAATCATTTAAAAACATGGGATGAGCCTGAAATCTCAGTAAGGGATGAAAAATAAGGAAAGAGCACATTAGTCCATGAATACTCGTAACGTATGAAAAAAATTTCAAAAGACAAGCTTGTCACCCATATATACTTACTTCGTGTAACATGAGATTTAAACAAGATCCACACAAACATGTTAATATAAATATAATCATAAATGTATCTTGGGGAATTAATTACATAATCTTGTAACCATCCCTGGCTACCTTATAATCTGTAACCCTCATGACTACCTTACTTTGTGTAACCATCGTAGTTACACTTGGAGTAACCATACGGACGACCTCCAACATACACATACACAATGCATTGGAGGCATATATAGGTCCCACCCTTCATCATAAATAATTCACTAGAACCAAAACATAATAATACTACATGAATAATTCCATAAAAATATTTCTTTGGAAATTCGAAAAACTGAATTTAAAAAGAGGATTTTTAAAGAAAATCCCCTTATAAATATAATACAATTGAAGAGAGGCTTAATAGAGTGGATGGAGTATATATATATACTGTAAATACACATAATAAAACATAATATAAATAGAACCCATCACACAAACAATTTAAAAAGCACATAAATAATGAAGTAGAAGGTTAACCAAAGAATGGAAATCAGGTTAAGAATTCCCTTACCTCGGGTTTGTCTTACTTCAAACTTGTTTAAACTTCCAGTATAATAGTTAAAAGAGTATTTAATAGTATTTTAAATAAACATGTTCATGTTTATAACATCTTATATTATCATTTCATAACATCATTTCATCCTTTAATTGTTAGTATTTTTCTCCTTGCACTGTTTTTGGGTGAGTTCTTTACATGATTTCCATGATTGGTTCATGGTGGATGTTCTTGTTGATTGGAAGTGAAATTACAAAATTGGATTGGAAAGGTATTTAAATATTTATATTACCATAATTTATACCATTTATCATTTTGATTTTTAATATGAGGATGATTCATAAGTAAAAACATTAATGATGTTCGTTTAGATCATTTTAGTGGTTCTTTGATATTAACAACCTTGTTTTGTCTTAAAAATTAGAACCACGAGTAAAAAAGAATCCCAGAACCATGGGTGATTAATAACACAAATATTATAACTTGTTTAAACCATATAAATGGTTTCATAACCAGAATTGAAATAATTAATGGAAATTGAAATTACATCATCCACAATGTCGGTAATTCGACACATAACGGACAATGTTTTTATTCCTTCAATAAGTGGGAGAGGAGAAGACTAATGATGAATAATTTTCCATAAACATGATAACATCCATAATATACATGATTTATAGATATTTCATGCCTCTTGGGTAAGTAGATATGAAAAAAATAAGGAAGGAACTAAAAAATAAAAGAATAAGTGAGAAATCTATTACAAAAAATCGGCACCCCAACGGCTATGCGACAGGATTTTAGAAAACAATAAAAAGAGAGGGAAAAAGGGTCACCCATCCAGAAATTAATCATAATCCTGAATAGATCAAGAATAAGAAGGAAATAAGAACATGTAATGGAAAATTGAAAGATATACCACATAAAAGAGAACTTGAATGGTAAAAAGAAAGAAATTGAGAATTTGCTTACTTTGTAGAGTAACCCTTAGAACATGAAGGTTGGGACCTTGGGGGCTTGAGGAAACCTTGGGAGGACTACTATGAAGGTAAGGATGCCAGAGCTTCGTTGATGGAGAATTGGGAATGAATTCAGTGAAGGGAAGAGTAGGTATTTATAGGAAAAGTGAGGGATTATTTTAATAATTTTCAAAGGACATCTCATGAGTGGTATTTTCAAAACCATGGGCTTTCCCATGGTATAATAAACTTGGGAAACCTCACATATTATTTCACTATACACATGTCAACCAGATTTATGACATCATTTTTACATCATTAAGGATTTCATTAACACACCGAAACTAAAAACTGTAATTTTCACTATTCACTGAAAAATCAACTGTTTTAGAAAAATTCCCAAAATTCACCCTAACCATTTATCTACATGTAGATTTCAAAAATGAAGTCCATTTTTTGAAAATAATTTTATAAATATTTTTAATTTAATTTTTAAATAAAATCATACTTATTTCAAAAAATTATTTATTTAACAACTATAACTGCTTTTATATCACATTGAAAAATTAATCAAGATTTCATTATCTTAAAGCCTTAAGAAAATAAAATAATAATAAAATTTACTAATCATTAGGGTCATATTACTATTCATATTACTATTCCTAAGCATATGTTACTATTCACCAAAAAAAATTGGTTCTAATAGAATCCAAATAACATACTAAACATAATTGTAGATGACAGTTTCTTGAAATTAAAAACATAGAAATGGAAAAGTTATGTTTTAAAGTATAGTTAAAATATATACTTAAAACAAAGTTCCATGCATTTCTATTTATTTTTAAGAAAAACTTGTGGTGTTACACTAACTACATGTGTTCCTTGTGTCATTTATTAACTCATGCACACCATGTGAGCAGTTATATATATATATATATAATTATTAATTAATATCTGCATAAATTACTTTACAACATACCATGTATAGTCATAATACTTCAACTACTCCATGGGAATTAATATCATTATCTATTATGTTAATTAACATGTGTTCTATGTGTCTTTTGTTGAATCATAATTTTCTTATAATTATATGATAAAACATGTAATCTATATGATGCATGAGTAGACTGTATATAATGTGTATAAAAGATGGACACTTTTACCATGTACTCACTATGTCGCTTCTAAGAATAAGCTATGGACAAATTTTATTAAATTTTAAATAAAATTAATTAGTTAGATTTATTTAAAGTCATAAATAATGGTTATATCTTGTGCATATTGGATAGATATTAATGAAAATTTGATTAATTTATTAATCAGTTATTAAATAAATTATATTCGCATTGTTTTATCTTTATAAGGGAAAAAATAAAAAATAATTATAGGAAGTTATTTTAAATTTGTATTCATTGTTATTGTGGATGAACACGATCATATAACATCCAATGTTGGTGTATGGTTTCCTTTAATTTAATTATTTCAAATGTTATTGTAATTATTTTATTAAATTAAATTGATGTCCTATGAGTCATCCTCCACTCCTTATTATGTATGGTTATACATGTCCAATGTTTCTTTTATGTAAGCCCCCTTTTTGGTTCCCTTCACCTATGAGTGAGGTAAAAGTAATGTATGTATGGAGACCCTAGGTGTAATGAGTTAGTTCAAGATTAAGAAATTATTGATCTAAGCAAAGTATATATGAATGAAAAAGGTGGAATACTGTAAACTCAAGACTAGGATAGCTCATTGTGTTTTCCCCTAGAGTAAATGATTCATTTATTGTCCACTCAATAAATAAATCTCCAATAAAACTCATTATCATTTTACGTTTTGTTTTATTTTTTTTCTATTTCATGATTTATGTTACAGATGAAAGACCAAGATAACATAAATAAATGGATTAAAATGAAAAAGTGGAATTAATATAGAATAATAATGCTTAAATATAATTAATTAACACTTTCTTTATGACATGTGTAAAATCAACTTAATATTAAAGAGGACATGTAAAAGGAAAAATAATAAAAATTACACATAATTACTATAATATCTAAATTTAATATTATGTTGTTATGCCTTCCATTTTATGAATTAAGAAAAACTATAGTTAAATTGTTGTTTCATACCATAGTAGGTGAACTTTTATCACATATACTTAACTAAAATAAAGAATTGACTTAACCAAACTTGTGTTTAATTTAATGGTTGTAGTTTATTCAATACAAATTTTATAGAAAGTGTTGAGGAAATACAAGTTGCGATTTTAGAATTGGGGAGTAAAATCAATAAAACAATGAAGTGTAAGAATATGGTTAGTAAAAACCCCCACCTAAGAACCTTTTTATGGTATTCATGTCCATAATCTAGATTATAAATAAGGAATTATAAATAACTTCCACTATAATGTCTAATATTATGGGAAATTCTGAATTTAATGTTCAGAGTCATTGAGACTTAATAAAATGGTGGAATACTTAATAAAATTAATTTATTATGTCTCAAAAAATTTATAATAAAGTAAATTAATAATTATCTACTCTCTAATTAACATAGAATAATGGAAATTCTGTCAACCACTTTATCCACAAAATATATTCTATTGAAATAAAATATCACAACTGGCAGCAAGATATAGAAATGGTTCTGATGCTTATAGTTTGTGTTTCACCATTAATATAAATCTTATATGATAAATTATTTAATCACTAATACTTATTCTATGGAGTCCAGTGATGAGGAATTCAATTTCTATGGAAAACACATGTATGGTTTGCTAAATGTTTAGGGTTTAATGGTGTAATCTATGTCTAGTGAACTCATGAACTCACATTAGAACATAGATTCATATAGAATTCACAAACATCTATATGATATTTAACAAGTGGGAGATAAAAATATGTATTTTGACATATCAAAGGAATTATTCAAGATAAAACATAGTAAATGTGTTCCATTTGGGCCTAATGTATCTGAACTCATTAGCTGTAATGTGTGTCTAGTGTTTTAAGGTTTTAAGATACTCAAAAAAACATTCGGATATCATTCTTTCTTAACTCCATGAAGGATTGTCCATTTATGGTTGTAAATTTCAATATGAAAAAATATAGAACTCTCTTTTAGATATACTAACTCTACATCATCAAGTTTAAATGGATATATAGTGTTAAAATATTTCTCTTCTTATAGAAAGTAAAAGAAAATGTTAGGTGAAGAGCTCCAAGACCAACTCCAATTCTAAGACTTCTTCATAATGAACTTCTAAGAAGAGGAGGTTCAAGGGTAAAGAAAGTAAACATGATTCTATTTTTCCCAAATATGGAAATAAGGGATACTAAAAGAAAAAATGTACCTAGAAAAAGAAGGAAGGGGATGTTTGAGGTGCATTTGTCATCAAGTGTAATTTATCTATTTCTAAAAATTTGTTATTAAATATAACATGTGCTACTAAAAAATTAATTTTAATATAGGATCCAATCATATTTCAAAATACTACCCATGGTGTGGTGGATCTATGAGAATCCAACAAAGTTAGACTTAGTTTGTGGTTATTGGATATTAACACTTCATTTTGCTGACAAGACTGATGTTAGTTTTGAATAATTGTTATTATGTTCTTTTAGTTACCCAAAACAATATTTCTATGTAAAGAGTTGATAAAAATGGATTTATTTTAAATTTTGGAAATAAGTGTTTCTAATTTTATATGGAATGAATTTTTTAATGTAAGGAATATTTAAATCATAGTGATTATGTGTTGGATTTCACAAACCATTTAATGGAAATTGATAAAAAAAATAATGTTCACATGACTCATACTTCACCTAACTATGAAATCACTGACTAGGTCATTAAATGAAAATTGTTTTCTATATTACACCATAATGGATATTTTTATAAATTTAAACTAAAACCACTTTGTGTATGTCACACATGTTTGTATGGAAATATCTCCAAAGATCTAATTAGTAGAAATGATAAAAGTCCCACTAAGCTACATCGTTGGTTCATATCAGTGTGTGTGGAACATTTATAGTTGAATTTATGGATGGGTAATCATTCATTATAAGTTTCAATATGGACTTTATTTTATATGGATATCTAATTAATGAGGTATGTGTTTGATTCCTTTGATATCTTCATGTAATATAAGAATGAATTTGTGAACCATATTGGCATCAAAATTAAGAAACTTTTCTTAGATTGAGGTAGTGAATATCTTAATCAATAAATTATGGATTATTTTGGGTGTTTTGGATTTTATCTTAGCTCACTCCTCCTAAACACCATAATAGAAATGTATAAGTAACAGATGGAACCAGACCCTATTAGACATGGTAATATCAATGATGGGTCATATGAGTCTTCCATTATCCTTTTAGGGATGCACAATGCAGAGAACATCATACATACTGAACTAAGTTCCAACTAAAGTCATAAATAGTATTCTATATAATATTAGGTATGGAAATAGACCTATATTATTTCATGTATGTGTATAGGGCTTTGAATCATTTTTTTCTACTTATGGAAACAAACTTTTAGTCAAGGTCAGAAAGACTAAGTGTATCCTAAGAAAACTAAAGGATATTACCTATAGGGTACTTTATAAAAGATTTTTTATGGTAACATAAATCTCACCATTCTTGAAATAGATCAAATTTATAAAGTAGATATTATGACCAGGATAAACTTTGATGAAGTGCCGACTCAATATACAGAAGTGTTGTCACAAGAACAGATTCCATAAATACCGTAGAAGTTGATGTTATGGAGACACAATTCTACTTAGGAGTAGGAGAGATATCAAAGAACTATAAATATTTATTTTTTTAGTCACTCAATATGGTGACTCATTATCAGTTTATAATAATGATCTTGTAGCTTATAAGGAAGTGTTAAGGGAAACATATACTTCCAAATAGAAACAAGCTATGAATTATGAAATAGATTCCATGAAAAAAAACAAAGTCTATACATTGTTAGATCCCCTGGTGGGTGTAAATATTATCAGTTTTAAATGGTCATTATAGAATAAATTGGGATTCTGTAGATAATTTACTACCTATATGGCATGAATGGTTGTTGAAGGATTCAATCAACGTCAAGGAATATTCAATGGTGAAACCTTTTTTCTAGTTTCTATGAAAAAAATGATATGAATTATATTTTCTATAGAATCTTAAAAAGACTATGAGATTTGGTAGATAGATTTGAGAGCATCTTTCTTTATTGTTAATCTTCATCAAGATTCATATGTGACACAAACAAAATGGGTTATGACTCCAAAAGATGCCAAAAATTCATACAAGTTACAGAGATACATTTTTGGATTAAAGAATGAATTTTTTTTAATGGTACATTTAGTTCAATGAATCCATAATAGTATTTTTTTTTAATGAATTAAATTTATCCTTGTGTATGTAAGTGTTTTAATGGGAGTGATTTCATTATCCTAATAGTTTTTGTTGATGACAAAATACTTATTGGAAACAAAATACCAGTCTTACAATTTGTAAGGCCCATTTGGACACTTTATTCTTGATGAATGAATTATGTAAAGTAACATATATTCTTCATATTAATATTAATAATGATACTGTAGTAGTGGTGACACTGTAGTGGAAGAGGTACTATAGTAGGAACTATAGTAGTGGCAGTACTAGAAAAGGTACTATAGCAGACCGGGTAATGTAGTAGTACTATTCACCAAAGGGACATTTGAGCCAAAAATGTGATTTCAAGCCTTGTATTCAGTCCACATAGCCTTGGGTATTCGGGTTACGTAATGGGTCTCCCTTAACCCAAAAAAATTTGTCTTTTCTTTAATAATAAAATGAGGCTTCGGACCCCGACCTCTTAAAAAATACTGAAGAGATTAAATATGGAACAATGAATGAGTGGATTGTCTCTAGTGTCACATGGAATTCATTTCTCTTCAAAATTGTTCCCTTAGACACATGAGAAATGATATAGGGTGGTAAGGAATGTATACATTCCAATGATCAGCCCATTCATGCACATTATATTATATACAAGGCTAGATGTTTCCAATGACTAAATAGTAGTATGAAGATATAAATCTAACCAAGGTGACCACTATTGGATAGAAGTTAATACCATATGTAATTATTTTATCCATAATAAGGCTATATTTCTAGTCTATATATGATATTTTTATCCAACCATCATAGGAAATGGAAATTATGGTTTCCAAATAGATCAAAATTATCAAAAAATCACAGTTATAATGGATCTTTACTCTCAATGGAGGTGTTGTAAACTTGAAGAGCTTAAATAAAGCCATAGTTTCTGATTATAAAGTGTAGTCTCAATACATTACAACTTATGAGGTATCCAAATATCAATTTTGGATTCACATATTCATCCAAGAGAATGGCATTGTTCCTAACAGTAAAGAATATATCACAATCTTTTATTATAGTATTCACAACGATGGATCTTGTAATTGAATCATGGTGACACCATTACACAAAGAACATCCTTGAAAAATAATATTTCTTGAGGTGTTTTTGTTAGAGTGGTGATTTAAATGTGAGTTGAGTTTCCATACCCCTTATTTAAAGAATTACTTTAATATAAACATGATCACCATGTGATAGTTATAATATTAAAAGTCATTAGTAGTTAGATATAGTCCTTGTGAGAGTATATTAGTGTTTGTGTCTAAGAAAAAACTATTTTTAGTTGATATTTCATGTATATTAAAAGTGGTTAATGTTAATTAAATACCTTATTATATATTATTCAATGTTCTATTTGACTTTAATGTAATATTTTCCTTGAGTAACCATTATATTGAAAAGTTAGAAACAATTCCCTCCCATGATGAGAACCATGAAATGCAATGACTGTATTCCGAAACCAAATTGAATTTTGAAATAACATTCAATGATATGACACATAGTATGTTGGTTATCATGTGTGAGTAATTATATGTAGATGATACATCATCTCTTGAAGTTCACATTTTTATAATCTCTAAGATGGGATATTATGAGAATATATCTTCTTATTGGGAATCTACATGTTTATGTGTTATTGGTTATTCTTTTCTATGAGTATGTTTAATGATCCTTATAATTTAATATTATTATTAATTCATGTGATGACCCATGAAATTCGATATATTACCATGAAATTTTATGACATATGATCACAACAATGGTGGGTACATTGGGTGGCTCACAAATGATATGTTATTAATGAATAAGTTGAGGAATGTTTTTTTCATTTCCATATTTATTTATATTGAAATATCAACCCTCTGGTTGAAATGTAACCATCACATTAAATTCATGTCCTTGGTAGACAAGTGAGTTCATTTCAGATAGTCAAAGAAAGATGTATCAAAAAATAGGTTGAGGACACATGTGTACAACTTCCTTGATGAGAAATCATGATAAATAGATTATATTATATAGTGAGCATTCATAAGTTCTTTTTTTCATTACAAGATATCTTCTTCCACTATTGTTGACTTGACTTATTACTAGGTACTAATATTAGACATTAGTTAATCCCACCTAATGACGCTAAGGAATATTCTTAGATAGTCACATATAAAGTGTTTCCTTTGATCACAATTAAATATTATTTATATTTGACAACTAGAATAAATATTATTCTCTAGAGTAAGAAGTAATATTTTTCATGATTTATAAAAATATCACAATTATTAAATAAATATTTATTCATATGGTAATTTTTTAATTACATTAATATATAATATCAATTTTTCTATTCATATTCACAAGATAAAAAAATAAATATTTATTTATTAAATAAATAATAATTTAGTTACATGAGTATAAAGCAAATATCTATTCTCCATTTTTTGAATAAAATATTTAGTAATTTTGTGACATAAAAAATTTTCATTAAAATATTTATTCAAGAATTCCAAGACTATTGAGGAGGATAAGACTAGATTTAATTTGGTGGTGAATATTTATTTAACACATTTCAAAAAAATGTCATTTCATAGGTCACCACACACCATAAAATAAAATAATATTAATATTTTATTAAATTTCATGCGGTTACTTTTTTGTTTAATATATTATTATGGGTTTTTGTGAAATTAATTAAATATTAAACCCTAACCCTAGGTCTATAAGAACAAATCTATGACAATTAGAGAATGGTTAATTGTTATGTATAACAATTTTCTCTCAAGATATCCCTACTGTATTCCTCTAAAGATCAAGAATAATAAGGGAAATTCCTTCAAGTAGGATGTAATATGATGTGATCAATGTAAAAAACACTCAACCATCAATATGCAGAACCAGTGCCTTAAATTTCATCATTGTTGTTCAAAGATTAAAAGTGCATGTGTGAATCACTACTGGAGGGTCACTACTATATGTCTTCTCTAAATAAATATGATACACCCACTGAATTATAATGATCATAACAATCAATGAATAAATATTTAATGTCCATGTAAATCACTCTTCATGTGTTTTAAAATTGTTAAAAAATGAAATTAAAAGATCCTCTCTATTGGTTATGGAAAAATAATTTATCAACATTGTCTAGAAAAAAATTCATTGGTCATGTAATTGACATAATGTTCATTTTGAATTATCCAATGAATATGAAAATACATGACTTGGTTATAGACTTAATATTTTCTTCTCTTGCATCTAGAACCATCACACTTGGTCGATGATGAATCTTTTAAAGTAGTTGAGAAAGAAAATATTAATATCCTAATGACGAATAGGATGCGATTGAACTTTAAATAAGTTTGAAACATACCAATACTATGTAAGAACATATTTTCCATTGGTTATATGGATGGATAATTATTTATAAAATCTTTACAAATGTTTTATGGAAAGTTAATTTTGGATCCATGCTTGTAATTAGAAGTGTAAATGAGATAACATTATAACTAGATATAAGATCCAATGGAGAAATAATAATAGATGTTCCAAACCTTCAAGATTCTAAATATTTTTTATTATCATCTTGGGAACCATAGTCCGAAGAACGTGAATGTTATTATAGTAAAGTGTGTATTAATTCTCAATTACACTAAAAATAGAATTTGTGAGATTTGTGTCCTTGGAATATAGATAATGGTATCATTTAACTTGAATGTAAGGATTCATAAAACATATAAGTTATAAATTGTTAACATAGAGGTTTAAGGGCCTTTTCCTGTTGACAATCATGATGGGTCATAGTTCATTGTGATTTTCATTGATTATTCAATGAGGGATGTATATGTTTACTTCCTAAAGAAAAAATATGAGGTATCCAAAGTGTTTGTATATTGGAATTCTATTGAGTAAAGGGAGGCTGGTAGAAAGTTGAAAAATGTAAGGTTTGATAATACTAGAGAGTACAATGAAATATATTTTCATAAATGAAGGTGTAATAAAATAGTGAGGGTGAAAAGGATTATACCCAAGGAACAATATTGGAAAGGTATGGCTATGAAATTGAGTCATATATTAACTAAAAAATCCTGGAACATGAGGATAAATTTTGGATTAAATTTTTAATTATACAATATAATGATTTAACAAAATTCCATCAACACTGATGGGTATAATGATTCCCAAGAAGTTATAGTCCAGAAAACCAATGAAAGTTATCCACTACAAAGTTATAAAAAGTATAGCCTTTGTAACTATAGATTATAATAAAAGGGATAAACATGAAGATAAATCCCATGTATGTTTATTTTATGGATATGGAAATGAATAAATTGGTTTCTGAAATTGGGATGATAACAAGAGATAAGTCACCTGAAGGCATAATATTCTCTTCAACGAGAAAGAATTATTGAAATATCAGAAATTGATGGGATGGAATTTAAAAAAATGAATCAAATAACCATATCCATGTTTATATGAATGGATGTTTCATAAGGATAAAGTTCATATAATGTTTGAGGAGTATCAAGAGTTTGGAATTTTGGATAGTATAAGAAATACCATATAACTTTAGGACTATTAGAGCTTGGGTTATAGAACTGAAAGTTGGAATTATGGAATTTATAGTACCAAAATGATCAATTTTAGAAGAATAATTATAGATATCCACTAGTATTAAATGACTAATATAATGACTTAGATCTAATATGAATTTATTTCTTTAAATGGACTGAGGAGAAACAAAGAGTCTAGAAGAAGTGGAATGTGTCTATGATTCCAACAAGTGGGAGTAAGCCATGAAATATGAATTGGATTTATTAAACGAAAATGAAACCTAGAAAATTATAGAATTTATATAAGGTATAGAAGAACTAAAGATCAAATGAGTCTTCGATATGAAAGAATAAGATAATTATGGAAGAAGGTACAAGGCTAGGCTAGTCATCAAAGGAATTCAATAGAAGGAGGGAATTGAATTCTCTAATATATTTTCACAAGTATTTAAGCACACTACCATCTTGATAGTGTAGAGAATGGATGAAATAGAATGGTTTCACTTAGATCATGTGGACATTAAAATATTCCTTCATTGAATCTTAGAGGAGGAAATATATATGATGATACCAACTAGTTTCTTAGATAATTGGTACAAGGAATCTGTGTGTAAGATGAAGATAATATTATAGGTGTATAAATAATAAGAAATATAATGGAACCATATGTTTGAATCCTTCTTTTATGAGAAAGGTTTCATGGAGAGAAAATCCGATCACTATTGACACTAAAACAAGTTTTAGGATATAAGTTTCATCATTCAACTGTTGTATATAGATGTAATTCATCTGTAATAACTAAAAATGAAGAAGATTCAGAAGCTAAATAATATTTTATTTAGAATATTTGAGATTAAATATCTTAGTTAGGTTATGAAAATATTGAGAACGAGGATAGGGAGAGATATGAAAGATGATATTTTTATGTTTCCTTGAAGGATTTACATCAGGAAGATAATAAAATGATTTTCTATATCATGATTCAATTCAGTATCAACTTATTTGGATAGAAAATTATAATTAAACAAGGAGAAAGCATAAACAAATATTAAGATATGTATATAAAATAGGTTCTACTTTCATCTGTAGTCGGTATCTTGATATACACTATTGAATTTACATTCCTATACATTTAATTTAAAATGTAAGTTATCAACAATTTCATATAGGATATATAGAATGAAAATTGAGAGGTGTTGTAGTGGATCATCTTGTATCTCAATGGATTAGAATATAAAAACATACATCTCATCATAGATCATCCATTTCAGGGTCATATAGTTATAGAAATGAGGGGGAGGGGGTTCATATGCTCAAATAGTGTTATAGGATATGTGTTCATATTGAAAGGAATTACTATTAGTTGGATTTCAAGGTTATAGTTGATGGTAGTTCTATCCACAATGGAAGAAAATTATTTAGCCACAATAGAATCTATAAAACAATTTATATTGTTAAAATGTTTATTTAAAGAGATTAGAAAAATCTTGGGATGTGTATTTTTATACAATTATTGTCAAAGTGCTATACAATTAGATAATAATATGGTGTTTCATGCTTTAATGAAGAACATATACATAAAATATAATTTCATCCACATGATGATGGGTGATAAAGATATAACAGTGTGAATGGTATCCAGAAGACAAAATCTAGATAACATGTTCACCGTGGATCTTTTCTAAGATAATTTGAGGCAATATTTTTCCTAAATATGACTAGGGTAGGAAGATGGCATTGGAGATAGTGTATGTTTTATAAATTGTAAGGATTGATTTTTATCCTATGTAATGGTGGTTTATACTGTTTTCCATAAAGTTTTCATCAAGAAAAAGTTTTTAGGAATTTATAGTCTATTCATGTTTCGATGAAATGAACAGAATGAAAATCTTGAGAATTTAACTCATCCTAATCAGTTAGAGATAGTGGAAGACTCATACAAAGGTGGGAATTATGGAAATTATTTTTTGTAAGGTGTTTATAGGTCAGTTTTTTGGAATGGTTGGATAAATGTTATAACAAAGGAATATGTTTGAGATTTTATTGATGATATGTTTTGGGGGCCTAAAAAATCTCAAAGACCATTGGAACACTAGAAATGAGGACAAAGATCCAAGGGTGATATTAAAATTGTATTGTAAATTAATGAAATAAATGTTTTTATAAAGAAACTTATATATTTTTTAAAGAACTTTTTCAATTAAAAAATCATATATTGGTTTATGAAGAAATAATCCATCAAAAACTATGATCATTTTAAGGTTCTTTTCTCATCTATGAAGCATTTTTTATTTTTAGTTCCAAAGTGGTGATTCTTAGACCATCACATAGTTTCTTCACAAGGAATCATCATTCATGAAAAAAGGGTGGTGATTTTATGTCCCACCTATGATGTTTGTTTATGTTCCCTCCTCATTTGTGGTTGTGTTATGAAATTTCAAACTCTCTATGAATCTACCCATTTTTGGAGAATGTTTTTCTTAATCCACACATTAATACCTCATACCCAAATCAGAATAGATACAAAATGGTTTGAAAAAGGAAATCATTAAGAGAGACTTTTAAATTTGGGAAACTCTATAGAGATCTGAATATTTTTATCACAAAGTAATCCCAACATAACAATGTATATAAATTATAAAAAATAAAGGAATGAACATATGAAACCCCTTAGTTAATGAGATTACTAGTAGGATCCTTTTTTGAATGAGGGTCCTATAAGGCCCATTCACAAGTGAGAGGCCCATGAGGTCCCTTAGTGAATAGGTGGCCCATGAGACCCCTTCATGAATGATAGGTTTGAGAAACCCTTTTGGAATGATAGGATCCTTTGGATCCCCTCTGAAAATGTGGTCCCCCTTTTATTATGCATCCCCCCTTTATGAATGGTATTCCCATGAGAGTCCTTTTGATATTTTCCTTTGATCCAAAAACTAATCAAACTCCTCCAATTCAAGTATAAAATCCTTATATGTGAGATGGTGGTCCCTATAATGTTTATTACCCTTTTATTAGTGGAACTCAACCATGATGTAACTAACAATTATTTCATAAAATCCCAAGGAATCCTTAATAGAGAGTCAGATCTCCTTAATATCCTTTATTCCATCAAAACCGCCCTGCTTGGTTGGAGAAACCCAAATGACCATTATGATCATATTTCTCCATGTTCAAAATCTCAAAATGTTTAAATTAATTCCTTCACCCAAACTACCAAACATACTTGATCAGTTCAATAGGCACACTTGGTTTGCCTTCTTCTATTTTGTATTCCCATGATTAAAGGAATATCCCGATTTTCTTCTAGATACATAGAATCCTCAAGGTAAAATGATCTTGTATTCCCTTAAGAAAAAAAGTTCTTTATTTTGAGGATACAGGTAAAGCATCCGCCAACTCATGCTGCACATCATAGTTTCTATAGTGTCAGGTTTGAAAACTAGATCCTACTCATTGTTCCATAAATATTGGTGGACTTCTTCTAATGTGTATGACCTAACCAAGTTTCTGATGATGATAGCATCATCAGTATGAATCAATGAGATATGGATGTCTGGTAAAGGTCCTTATACTAAGTATTATACCTTAGAGATCACATTCACCTGGGTCACCTACTAGGAAAGTTACCTAAATGAAATTTCCATTCTATTAGTGACTGAGAACTATAAAATTGACAAACATGTAAGCCTGAACTCATTCATAAAAAGGTCATATCCCCTATGATACACACAATCCAAAAATGTATATATTCTCTATGAGTAATCATATCCTTAAATGGGATATATTCCCTATGAAACGAACCCAAAAGGGTAGATATTGTTTAATCCCTTCTTAGTTAACTATTTTCATCCATTTCATAACACATATTTATTATTCATGCATCCTAAAAATATATGAAAATGTTTATATAGTGTGACATTAAACTACATTGTATATTAATATCATGTGAATTTAAATTGTTCTACCTTAACTACATGGTATTTTATTATTTTTAATATGGATACATAAGACACCTTTTTAAGGATTAAACCTAAAAACATAAAAAGTCATTCCTTCACTGAGACATACCCCCAATGAATATTATATCCTTACTAGTTCATATTCCATGTGAAGATTATACTCTTTAGTCCATATTAATTTCAATATCTATTCCCACTAAGACATAATACTTGAAAAAACTATACTAACTAGGTCATATCCCTTTTGATCCATACGACCCCTCATTAGTATATATTCCCTAGGATACATACCCCCCCCCCCTCAAAGGGACATTTTTTCTATGAAATAACCATATTAAAAGGGACATGTTCCCTATGATAATAACAAAAAGGGTATTTAAAGTGTAATTAGAGAACCAAATCACTTTTAGTAACCATCTAAAAAATATCCTTTTCCATGTGAATTTATTTTTCTTGCAAGGGGTCATTTTTTCATGATTCAAAAAGGAACCATGATTGTCCTTATCATGTAAACAAAAAAGGTATGATGTGTCCCATTGAGTGGAATTTAACTATGTGTTTCAAACACAAATATGTTAAAATATTTTACTTTTAGAATAAATATTTTTTTTCATGCATTATATACAAAGTTAAACTTACACTACACACAACACTAAATTAACTTGTGTTACACGCAAGACTGAGTTTTGACGCCTTTTAATAGTGAACCTATTTTAAAACTACATTTTGAATGTTTTGTGGAATTTATTTTTTAAAATAAACATCATTTTTTAATTCAAATTTTCAAAATTATATTTGGGTGATTTTTTGGGATTTTTCTGAGAAAGGTCATTTTTTGATGAATAGTGAAAATTACTATAATTTTGTTAAAAACAACCTTTTCATTTAAATAATTATTAGTGATAAATTATAATTTATATTTTTTTTTTGAGTCAAATCAAATAAATTATACACATATATATACAATTAAGTTCATTATAATAAATTTTACATTCAAATTGAATATAAAAACATAACAATCTTTTGAGTGTTTTTATAACATAAAAAAATGTTATTTTGCCCTGTCTGTGGGATTACGTTAATCTTAATTTTCCCACTTTGTGATTTTAATTTTTAAAATCCTACATAAAAGGAAATAATTATTATGATATTTATTTTTCTAATAAGGTCAACATAAGTTTTGACAAAAATGATTAGTGAATATGATTAAAATTAATTACGGTGATTAAGGTATGATTAAGCTTAATAAGGGGTGAAACCTTAACATTAAGGACCAAAATGACTTGGAACCTTGTCCAAAATCCATTGGATACCAAGAATTTGACCATTTACCCACTTATTTTGAAATATATGGGTTATTGGGATATTATTAAATGGAAATTCCATATATAAAAGGTTATGTAAGGAAAAAGGAAAAAGGAGAACTTTCCTTACCTTTAACAATTATAGAATTTTGATATATAAAAAAGATATCATATTTTTGGTAATAAATATCATTTTTAAGATATATGAGTTATTTTTATCATAATAATTTATCAAATAATTTATATAGATGGTTTAGTTACATAAAATCATTAATAAATGCCGATGTAGTAATTATTTAGTTAATAATTAACTAAAATATAAGATACTACAAATATTAAAAGTAAAGTTAATTGATTGAATTATTGTATTTATTTATTTTTGTAGAAAATTATATCATTTTAAACACATTTAAAACTAAAATATTTTAATTCCAATATAATATTGATATTTTAAAATTAACATAAAATAAATCATGTCAAAATTGACATTATTGTTATTTTACAATAATTAGTATTTTATTAAATGATTTAAACTTAATAAAAATCATATATTCTTACAAGTGATTTTTAAGTATTAATAAATATTAAATATGGTCTATTAATGGACCAATTAATCTTTTATAATTAACATATTGACCCATATAATGTAAAAACATTGTTAACATGGTCCAGATTCTAGCATCATTTTAGCACGTCACGTGCACTTGTTTTAAAATAAATTTCAAGAAAACATGGGAATTTTATTTTATAAATTAGATATAATATTAATAATTTAGTGGATATATATTTTCTAATAAATCTCACCTTAATTTATTCTTAATGGTTAAATTAACAAGATTATAAAATGATATGCTTTAATAAAAACCAAAATGATAAAATTTGGGAATCATAGAAGTTAAAGAACCAAATTATTAAAATGCACATATTTTGTATGGATGAGTTTTTTATCAGCCATTATTCTCTTTTAATCCATTATTTTTCCATTTTTTAGGCTCTTTGGGAATGTTATACCACCCATTATTGAATAACTTTTTGTATTTACAAAATTGCCACTCCCCCTTCCCTATAAAAGGCCACCACATATCCCCATTCCTAACACCTCTCAAACCACATAAGTTTGTAAAAACACTACCAAAATAGTCTCCCAAAATCAATACCCTAGACTTAGAAGTCATCCTTTGGTTAGATAGCTTTCCAAGTAATCCTTTTGGTATAAAACAAAAGAAGTTACCCGATAAGATGAAACACCTTCTCTCATGGTTTCTAGTTTCATTTCCATTATCCACTCCCAATACTCTTATTATTATATGATTATATAAAAACACCAGTATCAAAAATATACTAAGATTTTGTTATGATATAGTTTTTACTAACACTTACACACACCTCTATCTAATGGGTAACGAACATATTGTTTCTGTGAACGGCGAATTACTTCCTCACAAAACGATGATTGTTCAATTCTCCTTTACCACCTCTTATGGTAGAAATTATGATGATAACTATATTTATATATAATATATATTCCATTTATAATGTATTTATTCTTCTTTAATTTTTATTTATAACATACCTTTATGCATTCCAAGTTGTGTAAATATGATAATTTCATTTGAGGAAGTGTAGAAATCTGCCCCTCAAAGCGATATGATTCGTTCATTCCTTACATGGAACATACAAAGGATGTTGTTAATAAACCTGTGTAACATATATAATATAAAAATTATAATATAATTATAATATACATATGTATCATTTATTTTTAATTCTTTTAATACAATAATGAAATAGAAGCAGTGTTCATGCGTACGTACGATATACCATCTCCATGAACGGTGCACTTCATTTTTAATCTCAAAATATTCTGGACTATTATAAATAAAAATGTTCAAAATATATAAAATAATATATTCGTGGTTTATATTATGGATATGATGAAACCATGATATATTAAATAAGAACACCAAATAAATAGTTAAAATATTGTTGGGAAAACTAGGAAATTAACAACCAAAATAGTTAAAATATTTAAAAAGTGTTAACAAAACTGGTAATAAAATATTGTAAGAAGTTAATGTTAATATAAGGTATTGTAAAAATGATTGTGGTTTTGGTATTATTCAGTAACATATTTTAAACCAAAATACAAGAGTATAAATTCCTCACAACAAAAATTAAGGATAAGGTAAGGGATTCATGTCTTACTTTTGTTTTCATAAGGAAAACGCCATATACACCACTTACTTGTTTTGTATAGTATATCTAATGCCCCTTTTAAAAATTATATAATGAATCATTTTTATTCATCGTATGAAAATCATTAATTCATGGGTATTATGAATTAAATTTTCCAAGGGGTATGGGACACTTTTTTATGTTTAATGATTAATTTACGAAAGCATATTCTTAATGATTATCATTGAAATCTCAGATATGTTTTGTGATTTTTGACTTCTTATTGAAGAAATAAAATTATTTTAATAATTTTTCATTAGAAAATTACTTAAAACCCATATCATTTTTCATGGATATTATTATTTCCTAAACTTTATACCGTTGTTTATATGGTGTTCACTTTAAAAGTATTAGATTATTGGCATGAAGCCTTGACAGTATTAGATTCTTGGCATAAATACTCTAGAGTATAAGATGATTGGTATAAAGCCCTAAAATAATTATATTATATGAATTAATCCTTGATAGATTTAGATTCATGCCACTGAGACTTTACATTATTAGATTCTTGGCATGAATCCTTGAATGTATTAGATTCTTAGCCTGATTCCTTGAAAGTATTAGATCCTTGGAATAAAGCCTTATGGGTATGCCATAGATATATATAGTTTACCATTTCCTTCATTTAAATTCAATTATTATTCATTCATGAGATTCTAAATCAATATATCTATGGATACATTTCATTTCTAGTTCATTGATTAAATGAAATGTGTTTCAGTTTTCTAACCTTCCATATTGATATTTCCTTATATAGTTTTTTGAATAGAATGAGTTATCAGTTATTCACCTTTGCATGTTAATTTATTCATATTGATTAATTCTTTATTCTAATTTAAATACCCTAAATAGTATTTTTATATCACCCTTATTATGTTTCTTTTACCAGGTTGTGAAGAATATATCTTTGAATAAGCCTTTATGGATGCAGTTTATTAGATTTTATTATGTAGAAAAATTTATTTTATTTCCCCTATGTATTATAGGTATCGTGCATGTAATATAGTTTTACAAGACTTCTAAATTTACTTGTCCTTTGATATTTTATTCCTTGTAATAATTCTAATGTAATGTAATAATGCACCAGATTTGGGCTTCTGGGGTCGGGGAATTATATTTTTTGTCAAAGAAAGTTTAGCAACAACCTTAGAAACTATATTTTGAAAACCTATATTAGGGATAATAACCCTAAGATAGACATTGAGGATAAGTGTAGTATAACATCCTTTAATTTTGATAGAGTAAAGTTTATGTGGTAATTCCTAGCAATACATCATTGTCTGGATACTACAAGTGGACATGGTTCTGGAACAGATGTACCAAGGAGTAAGAATTCTGACAACATGTTTCGGGCCTGACTCGGGGTAACCTGGTACATAACAACGGGCCTTACTATGAACCTATTTTGACACTCCCAATGTATATTCTTATGATATTTCATATTATTTACCTACTATTATAAAGGATTTAGAAGTAAATATTTCCAAAAATTAGCCAAAGTTTATGGTTCTAGGATTTACGATGCATAAATTTATGTTATGTGCTATATCATGTTTTGAGTTATATGATGTTCATAATTTTATGATCTAAAAGAATATATGGAAATTTTTAGAAAAGGATACTAGAAGGATGAATGGTATCAATACTCATGGACAATGTAGAGGTTTTCCTGGAGAGAAAGTTAAGGAAGATGGTATTAGAACAGAGCATGTTTTGGATATATTAGGGAAGCTTAGACAAGTTATAATGAATAACCTTTCCTGAATGGAGAAACCTATTTCATAGAGAGAATCTCCTATGTTGGATCACATTATATGGAAGAATACACCATTTTTTAGTGTGAAAACTAATCCAATTATATAATAGTAATAGATTATCTCTATGGAGAAGATATTTACTGCCTTGGAATGTAGTGAAAAGGAAAAGGTTACAATTGCATTCTATTGTCTGCAAGGTGATGCTGATTAGTGGTGTTATCTAATCCAAAATATAAGGGAGGAAGAAGAAATTAAACTCGTGAAATGGAGATCATTTAAAGATACATTCCTTGACAAAGACTTCCCTTATGATCAGAAAATTGAGTTGAAGAGAAAGTTTCTTATCTTGAAGAAAAAGTAAGAAGAGAGTTTTGTAGATTATGAAGATACCTTTAAAATTTTATCCAGGTATTCTACGGATTTTATAAGCAAAACTGAGTGAATTATCAACCACTTATTTGAAGTTCATAAGCCAAATATTTGAATGGAAATGGTTTCTCTAAATTTCTCATCATATAAAGAGATATATTTATGTGCCATAAAAATAGAATGGGAATTCTCTAGATCCTGTGAATTAATGGAAAACCAAGATAAGAAGAGGTCTTATGAACACCATGATAAAGGGAATTAGTCAAATAACATGAAGGGAAAAAATTATTTTCCAACATGTGATATTAGTGGAAGGAAACCCCTTAGAGTGTGCTTAAAAGGGAAAAGAGTTTGCTTCAATTGTGGAGAAAATGGCCATAATGCTCAGGATTGAAAAGAAAAGAAAAAAATTTCTAATGTTTGATGATTAAACTATAAGGATATTGGGAAATTTAAAAATAAATTCCCTAAGTTCCCTGAGAATAAACTCCATAAGAAGCTAATGGATCAAGGTAAAGCACATGTGATAGACACAACTGAAGTGGAATGATTAATGTACTCCTGTACTTGAATCGAATAAATATATTTTAAAGTATTTTATTTATGTTTCTCTCATATATTGATGTGTGAAAATTTTAACAATTTTACTATAGTACATTTTTGTTAAGGATTTCTGACCATATGTTGAATGGTACCAAGAAAATGTATTGAGTAGAAAGATAAATTTTCTAAAAAAAATGATTGGGCTAAAGAAAACCCTTAATATGTTCCTAATACTAAAATAATGATGAAGAAATGATTTATTGGATGATTTATAATTAACATGGAAATGGTTAATGACTTTTCGACAAGTGGTCTATGACATCATTGACAAAATTTACAACACTTTGGGATTTAAGTCATATATCCAATAACATGTTTCTTACTTAAGGAATAAAGAATAATGCATGTTTCCAATAAAATTTTATGGTAATTTGAGTTATTACCAAATTTTAAGAGGATACATAATTAATTTATTCACGTTTTTGGAATGTGAAATTAGAGATAATTCATTTTGATTAATGACTAATGATAAGTTTATTTTGGAAGTTCAATGACTTTCTTTTAGAAGTGATTGGATCATAATCTGATGGAAAAATTAACCATTTATAAAATGGTTTAAGATGATCATTAAATGAGATTTTAGAGGGAAATGTATTACTTCACTATATATTGTATCATGTGCTGTGAGATGATGTATAAATAGTTCAAGACATAATCAAAAGAAAATATTATGTTTATAAAAGTATATTTACATTTATTCTAAGAGTGGGAAATAATTTATCAAGTCTTGGAAAAGGGTAATAAAATAAAACTATTTTCCAAGTATCATCATTTTTTATGATACTAATGACCTTTACTCACACCTATGGTTTATAGTATTTTGGGATACAATTTTCTTCTGAACATTTTCTATAGCACTCTCGATTAGAACATGATTGATGGATTTTTCTTCCATATCCATGTTTCAATTTCCCACCTATGTTCTCCTACTAGGAAACCTAGTGACATGAAAATTTTACATTTCTTTTTATCTTATTAATAAGATGAGGTAATAATCCTTTTTATGAATTGGGTCTTTCAAACATAGTTTATATTAAATCCATATATTTCTGAGATCAAGTTTAAATTACATGGACATAATTTAATTAAGGTGGGGTGAATGTGACACCCCAAGACATTAAAATATTTTCGTTTTATAATAAATATAATTTTTTTGTTTTCATTCATTAAACATAAAGTTAAACATACACTACACATAACACTCAATTAACGTGTGTTACATACAAGACTATGTTTTGCCTCCTTTTAATGTAGAACAGTTTTTAAAACTAAATTTTTACACTTTTATGAATATTATTTTTAAAAATAAACCTGATTTTTGAATTCATAATGTTAAAATTATCTTAGGGTTAATTTTTCGGATTTTTCAGAGAAACTTTTTTTTATGAATAGTGAACATTATGGCAATTTAGTTAAACCAACCTTTTCATTTAAATAATTATTAATGATAAATTATTTTTAGCTTTTTTTTAGAGTCACATTAGATCAATTATTCATATATATATATATATATATACAATAATGTTCGTTATAATAAATTTTACATTAAAATAGTATATAAAAACTTAACAAACTTTCGAACGTTTTTCTACTATAAAAACCTATTATTTCACCCTGTCTTTCGGATAAGCTTTAATCTTAATTTTTTCACTTATGTGATTTGAATTTTGAAAACCAGAAATACATGGATGAAATTAGTATGATATTTTTGTTCTAATAATACTGACTTAATTTTTGACCAAAATGATTATATAATGTGATTAAAATTAATTATAGTGATTAAGGTATGATTAAACTTCATAAGGGGCGAAACCTTAATATTAAGGACCAAAATGACTAAAAAACGGGTCCAAAATCCATTGGATGCCAATAATTTTAATATTTCCCCACATGTTTTGAAATATATGGGTTATTAGGATATTATTAAATTGAAATTACCTGTATAAAATGTTAAGTAAGGAAAGGGACAAAAATATATTTTACTTACCTTTAACCTTTATGAAATTTTGAGATATGTAAAAAAACATCATATTTTTTGTTATAAATATCCTTTTATAATATTTATGGGTTATTTTTATAATAATAATTTATAAATAATTCTTAGATATGGTTTAGTTACTTAAAATTATTAAGAAACACCAATGTAGTGATTATTTTATTAATAATTAACTAAAATAGAAGATAGTATAAATATTATAAATGAAGTGAATTTATTGATTTTTTGATTTTTTTGATTTTTATAAAAATATATATCATGTTACGCACATTTAAACCAAATATATTTGAATCCAAATATAATATTTATATTTTAAAATTAATATAAAATAAATAATATCAATATTGACATTATTGTTATTTTACAACAATTGGTATTTTATTAAATGATTTAAAATTAATAAAATTACTACATTCTGAAAAGAGATTTTGAAGTATTAATAAATATTAAATATGTTCTATTAATGGACCAATTAATCTTTTATAATTAACATATTGACCCATATACTATAAAAAGTTTGTTAACACGGTCTGGGTTCAAGCAGCATTTTAGCGAGCCACATGCACCTGTTTTAAAATTAATTTAAAAAACACAAAAGAATTTTATTTTATAAATTATATATAATATTAATAATTAATTTTATCTCTATTTTATAATAAATATCACTTTAATTTAGTCTTAATGGGTAAATTAACTAGATTATAAAACTAGATGCTTTAATAAAAACCAAAATGATAAAATTTGGGAATCATAGAATTTAAGGAACCAAATTGTTAAAATGAATATATTTTTATGTGATTGAGGTTTTTATAGACCATAATTCTCATTTAATCCATTATTTTTTCATTTTTTGAGGCTCTTTAGTAAAGTTAGTCAACCCATTTTAAATACCTTTTGGTATTTACAAAAGTGACACTCCCCTTTCCCTATAAAAGGCAACCACATCTCCTCATTCCTAACACCTCTCAAACCACATATGTTTGGCCATGACCCACCCAAATTGTCTCCCATAATCCCTCCCCTTTACCTATAATCCACCCTTTGGTCAGAAATATTTCCAAATAATCCTTTTGGTATAAACCAAAAGAAGTTACCCGATAAGAGGTAACACCTTCACTCATTCTTCCTAGTTTAATTTCCATTATCCACTCACTATACTCTACTTATTCTATGATTACATAACAACACCAGTATCCCCAATATACTAGTATGTTTTTCTCATAATGGTTCAACCTAAACTTACACATACCTCCATCTAATGGGTAATGAACATACTGTTTCTGTGAACCACAAAGTACTACCTCACGAAATAATGACTGTTCAATTCTCCTTTACGGCCGCTTATGGTGGCCATTATGATGTAAAATATATTTATATATAATATATATTTCACTTATAATGTATTTTTTCTTATTTATTTTTTACTTATAACATACCTTTATGCATTCCAAGTTTTGTAAATACGATAATTCCATTTGAGGAACTGTGGACTACCGCCCCCTCAAAGAGAAATGACTCGTTCATGCCATACATGGAACATATGATAGATGGTGTTAATAAAAATATGTAACAAATAGAATATAAATATTATACTATAATTATAATATAAATATTATACTGTAATTATAATATAAATATGTATCATTTAGTTTTAATTCTTTTAATAGAATAAAGAAATGAAAGTAGCGTTCATGCGTACGTATGACCTACCATCTCTGTGAACAGTGCACTTAATTTATAATATCCAAGTATTATGGACTATTATAATTAAAAATGTACTAATTATTTAAGATAATTTATTCATGGTTTAAATTATAGAGATGATGAAACCCTAATATATTTCATAAGAACACCAAATAACAAGTCAAAACGTAGTTGAGAAAACTAGTCAATTAACTCCTAAAATATTTAAAATAATGAAAACATGTTAACAAATGGGTAATAAAATTTTGTAATAAGTAAATATATGGTATTATAAACATGTGTTTGGATTTTTTATATGTTAGTAACATATTTTAACCCACTATACAATAGGATAAGTACCACCCAACAAAAAGGAAGTATAAGGTAAGGGATTCTTGTCTTACTTTTTTTGTAAGGAAAATTCCATATACACCACTTAATTTTTTGTATAGTGTATCTACTACCCCTTTTAAACAATGTATAATTAATCCTTTTTATTCAGGTTATCATAATATTTACTTCACGGAGATTATGAATTAAATTTTCCAAGTGATATGGGACACTTTAGGATGTTTAATGATTAATTTTTTAAAGCATATTCTTTTTGATTATCATTCAATTATAACTTACTTTTTGTTATTTTAACTTCCTATTGAATAAATCACATTATTTTAATAATTTTTCATTGGAAAATTACTTAAACATTCATATCATCTTTCATGGATATGAATATTTCCTAAATTGTAGACCATTTTTCATACGTTGTTAACTTTAAAAGTATTAGATTCTTTTCATGAAGCCTTGAGAGTATTATATTCTTCTCATGAAGCATATACAATATTATATTATTTTAATGAATCCTTAAAATCATTAAATTCTTTTCATGAAGCCTTGATAGTTTTAGATTCATGTCATGTAGACTTGACTTTATTAAATTCTTGGCATTAAGCCTTGAAAGTATTAGATTCTTAGCACGAATCCTTGAAAGTATTAGATAATTGGCCTGAAGCCTTGGAGTATTTCATAAATATACATATTTTATCATTTCCTTCATTTATATTCAGTTATTATTAATCCATGAGATTTATTGTCGACATATCTATGGTTACATTTTATTTTCTGTTCATTGATTAAATGTCATATGTTTCAGTTTTCTAACTTTCCATATCGATATTTCCTTATCTTGTAATTTGAATGGCACGAGTTATCAATTATTCACCTTTCTATGTTAATTTATTCCTTTTTATTCATTATTTATTCCTCTTTACATATCCTTACTAATAATTTGAGATCATCCATATTTTGTTTCCTTCCCTAAGTTGGGAAGAAGATATATTTGAATAAGTATTTATGGATGTGGTTTATTTCAGTTTATTGTGTATCATACTTCATTTTGTTTTCCCAATGTATTATGGGTATCATGTATGTAATCTAGTTTTCCAAGACTTCTAAACTTAAAAGTCAATCGGGATATTCTTCCTTGTAATAATTTCAATTTAATGTAATAATGCACCGGATCTGGGCTTCTAGGGACGAGGCGTTATAATGTGGGTTCATATTTACTTTACATGGATATATAAGAATTCCTTATCTTGGATCAATCTCAATTTCACAATATCTATTACCTCCTTGAATGGTGATAAACTCTAGAGTTCCCAACTTTATGGATTTAAATGTATCATAATCATTTAATAATAATAAAAATAGAGGATCAATTATATATATAGATGATAATATTGATTCAAATTATAGGATATTTAAAAATGATATCATTAATGGAGAACCTCTAATAAATGTAGATAGACTTATTGAAACATGTCAATGATCGATCAATAGGAGGGTGGTAACCAATTCTCCATTTTGTCTTGGGAAGGATTCCTAGACAAATTGTAAATATATAATAGAGAACTATATTTGGAAATAATTCCATAAAATAAGGTGTGATTGACCTAACCTCCAATATAATTGACCAAAATAGATATGATGGAATTGTTGATAAAGTCCTAGTGATTTAATACCTTTGGAAAAAAGTCTATGATTAATCAAAAAACCCATATATAAAAATCTTTTCTGGGTTTACATAAAAAAATGGTGAACCCAATGTGAATCCATTATATATGAATGATATTGATTGTTCATGCTATTACTTATGATTCCACACTTCTGAGTTTATTTTTTCTAGGTTTTTGATTCTTTTAAGAATATCAGGAAACCTTTCCATAACTCCCTTTAATATAAATAAATGTAATCATAAAAGGTTCACACATATACCCCATCCATCGTGAAGGTTGTGTCCCCAATGACGTGGATGACATTATCATTGATTCAACACCTCCAATAAGAAGTAATGAATTTTTTAGAGATTACTAACTCTATAATGACCCATAATTTGCATAAATGGTTATTACTTCAAAATTGAAGCATAATTATTACAAAATATAACAAAACCATGAAAGGACCGTATAGGTATAGTGTCTTTAGAAACTGGGAAACATAAACAACTGGTTCATAAATCATCTACGTTATCTCCCATTTATTTCATCATATCTAGAGTCCCTTTCTGGAATATCCTACTTAAGATCCTTCTTTCTGACCTGGGGAAAAGAAAACATACAAAAGTGTGAGCTCAAATTATCAGTAAGGGAAAACCAAAAGAAATATCAAACATATCATATTTATAAGAACATAACATTTTGAAAATCTTATCCTGCAAAATAGATCATAACATGGGATAAATCATAGAAGTGAAATGTAATTCTAATAATCATAACTTAAAACATTAATCTTTGTTTAATACACACATAATCATAGAAAATCATTTCTTAGTATTCAAGACTCATTTCCAAGACTATCTTAGTGGACAAAGTCCTTTTCTGAACCAAGTTCACTCCTCGTTTCAGTCCTGTTTCACTGAACCGGTTTAACCTGCTATTCCAGACATGTCTATATCATGAGATATAAATCTTTACCCAATTAATTGGAGGGAGATATAGGTCCCACCCATCTCATAATGATACCATTCTTATGTGTGCCACAAAATCATAAACCATACATCATAGCATAACCCATGTAATAAAAATGGGATTCTTAAACATCACGTCATCATACCATAATCCATAAAAGGATATTGTAAAAATAATTCCATCATAACATAATCAAATCAATGTAAAAATAGGGATATAAACAGAACACTATATTATCTTAGATGGAAAATAATTTTGATAAAACACTTGAACTCCATTCTTGATGAAAATATCCTTTCTACTTCAAAAACATTTTCCTTTCTTAACATGTCATATAATTTTGAACTAAAAGAAGTCGATTAAAAATAAAGTTGAAAACTTTTAAAGGAAGCTCCATGGAAATAATGTTCTAAAAATCCATTCATGCGGTATAATTTAAAAAAACATTCTTCCCATACTTTGGCCGGAAAAGTCAAAAAGTACCTCGTACAAAAAAAGACAAAAGATTCCTTTCATATCTTTTACTAAAAACTCACCGAAGGGTAAAATTAGATTTAAAAAATTGTAGGTGGATAGAAATAACATTACATATTTAGGAAACATGGATGTGGCTGATAAATATTCCCCAGTAAATTCTAAAGTATAAATAATCTCAGATAAAAATGAGATTTTAAGATTTTCCATTACCTTAGGTCCGATTTGCTTCGTAAGTGTCCAAACCTCCTTTATAATGATTTAAATAATGTCATTGAATTATTCAAGAATCATACTTATTTTTATTATATCATATATGGTCATATTCTTAGCTTCCTATTAGTAATATTACATTGCTACTTGTTATTAGGATGTTTATTACTTTATGTTTGTATGTGTGTTTTGTCGAATAAATTCTTATTCCTCTTTTTAGGTTATAGACACCTCACTTCCAGAATGGTATTAGTGTAATATATATATCATATTTATTCAATCAATTCATTTATATAATCATTATGCAATTAATATCATGTAGAACGAGTCGCATCACATCGTGGAGACGGTATTCCGTACGTACGCACGAGCGATGATATCAATCCCATGATTGTGGAATTGTATTGGAGTGTATATATACTATTTTATAATCAATATCACTTTAAAATAATCATATATAGTCATTATGTACACCATTATACCCATCCAAGTAAGGTGGTGGTGGAAAATAGATTACACCACGGCGTGGAGACGGTATTCTGTACGTACGCACGCGCGGTGATTTCGTTTTTCGTAGGACGGATAGATGGTGGAATAGGGTTGTTTCATACTTATAATAACATATACATATATTATTGATACTGATGTTATTACTTAATAATAAAACAACTAAATAAGAATAAGTAGAAGAAGAAATAAAGATGAAATAATCGGTAACGAACATTACCTCTTCTTTGAAGCGCCTCTTTGAGACCTCCTCTTAGGGAACTAAAATTGGTCTTTGAAGAAGGCCAGGACCTCTAGGATGTTTCTAGGGAAGTGGGGAAGTTAAATGGTGAGGGTTTTTCCGAGCTTGAAGGCTCAAATTGGTGTGAGGAGGAGAGGGAGGAGGTGCCCTTTTATAAGGGAGGAGAGGGGCACCTTTGGAAAAACTAAAAATATTATTTTATTATAAAGTCATATTCAGTTTTTAATAGCTCTAAATTGATTTATTTCTAATATAAGGTGGGTATGGGTCTCAATCCTCTCATAAAATAGAATTTATACAAGTTTAGGTTACTATTTTAACCTTATCATTTAGATTTAACTTTAAGTTAAATAATTTTACTTTTACCGTGTCTTCTTGTTGTCTTACACTATAAGGTTAATAAACTTACTATAACAACCCAAAAGAACCCAAAGTTGTTTATTATTAATATATATAACCTTATATAAGTCATTTTGCCGAACCTTAGATTTTTAGGAATAAAATAGAAATTAATAATATAATATTTTTTAAAAAAACTATTTTTTTCAATTTTGACACTATTTGGTAATTGATTTTTGTGAAAATCCTAACTGAATTATTAGTTTGAAAAAAGTTAATTAAATCAACACTAACATGTCATACTAACTTAGAAAATTATTTTAATGCAAAAAAAGTCTCAAATTACATTTATTTGGGTATTTATAACATCAATTATGTCAATATTTCATTAATAAGATAATTACAGCATCATCTTTGTGTCATAAATAAATTAAATTATTTAATGTTTAAAAATTATAAATAAAATACCATTATGTATGAAATATTGTTATCTTTCTAATGAATATTTATAGTCGAATTTATCTTTATGTATAACCCTATATTAAAAATTATTTACTTATTAAACTTTAATTTTAACTATTTTAACCCTTCTTTAAATAAATTAATATTAAATGTCCTAATCTAATCCAAGTGGGACTAAATGGTCATATGTTATTCATAAGGTTATTTTTGGTCGAATTACACTTATCCAATAGAATTGGTACATTTTTTAGGGTAATAATAATTTCATTTTTACCCTTAATTACCCTATTTACTTTTAACCGTGGTAAAAAAATGTAAAAAGTTAATATTCACCAAAAATTATTTTCATCTAATTGAACCACATTTTACTTAATAAAATCAACCGTGTCTCTCGGATTTTTTAAATTCCATTCACAAAAGTGGTAAAATTAAGTTTTATGTAAATTTACAAATTCTCCTAGGAGGTGGGTAAAAGACGGTGAAAAGTTCAATAAAATTTTTATATATCTAAAATTATTATAAAATGAATCCAATGAATTGAATTGTCCTTATATAGGTATTATGTATCTATTTTTACCTAAAATAAATTTAAATAAAATAAATAATTATTTAAATATAAAGTCGATTTTTAAATAGTAACCTAGTGTTTTCACTATTCATCAAAAATTGAAAGTTTTCAGAAAAATACCAAAATTTCACCCTAGGCTAATTTCGATATTACGAATCCAAAAATGAAGTCCGTTTTGAAAAATAAAAATTAAAAATTTTCAAAAAGTGGGTATTACTATTCATAATGGCTAGTTTTAATAATATTTTAATAGCATGTCGTTGTTTAGTGAAACTCGGTATTGCGTACGACGCAAGCTATCGAGGAAGGTCGCGATTGCGTGTAAAGAAAGACAAGCTAGTGTTGTGTGTAGTGAAAGATTCCTTTGATGATTTATATAACATAAAAACAAAATATTTCTCATAAAAGTCTCGGGTGTTACATTCTACCCCCCTTAAAATGAATTTCGCCCTCGAAATTTGTCACTTTGTAACAAATAGATGAGGATACCTCTCCCTCATCATATCTTCAAGCTCCGGTGTAGCTTCTTCTAATTGGTGGTTCCTCCATAAAACTTTCACCAAGCTAGTGGTCTTGTTTCGTATGACTTTTTTTCTACGATCGAGAATCTCTATCGGTTGTTCTTCATAAGAAAGATCTTGTTCCAGCGGTACAACTTCTGAGCTGAGTACATGTGAAGGATCAGGTATGTACTTTCTCAGGAGCGATACATGGAACACATCGTGAACTTGAGAGAGATTTAGTGGAAGCACCAATCGGTAAGATACCTTCCCAACACGATCCAGTATTTCGAAAGGACCGATATACCTAGGGCTCAGCTTTCCCTTCTTTCCAAATCTCATTACACTCTTCCAAGGAGATATTTGTAAGAACACTTTATCACCCACTTCAAACTCTAGGTATTTTCTTTAGTTGTCGGCATAACTTTTTTGTCAACTCTTAGCTGCTCTTATGTGTTGTTGAATAGATCTGACCTTTTCTTCCATCTTATCAACAAGATCAGGTCCTAATAGCTTCCTTTCCCCAACTTCATCCCAACAAGTTGGAGTCCTGCATTTATTTCCATAGATAGCTTCATAAGGAGCCATATGAATACTGGAGTGAAAGCTATTATTATAAGAAAATTTCACCAAAGGTAGGTGTTGATCCCAACCACCTTTGAAATCCATAGAGCAAGCTCTTAACATATCTTCTAGAGTTTGAATTGTTCTCTCAGACTGATCGTCTGTCTGAGGATAATAAGCAGTACGGAAACTAAATTCTGTATCCATAGTATGCTGAAGACTTCTCCAGAACATCAAGGTAAACCTTGGATCCCGATCAGATATAATGGAAAGTGGTACTCCATGCAATCTTACCACTTCCTTTACATATATCCTAGCAAGATGATCAAGAGAAAAATATTCTCTAATAGAAATTAAGTGTGCCGACTTCGTAAGACAATCAACTATAACCCAGATAGCATTATTGCCTTTGGATGTTTTAGGAAGTCCAGTGACAAAGTCTATAGTGATGTTTTCCCATTTCCATTCTGGTATGGGTAATGGTTGTAACATCCCCTTAGCCTTTTGTCTCTCAGCTTTAACTTGCTGACAAACCAAGCATCGAGAGACATATTCAGTAACATCTCTTTTCATTCCATCCCACCAGAAGTACTCTTTCAGGTCCCTATACATCTTTGTACTTCCAGGATGAATAGAAAATGAAGAACTATGAGCCTCATCCAACAGCTCCTTCTTTAATTCTGGGATGGGAGGAACACAAACCCGATTCCTAAACTTTATTATCCCATCACAATCAAGGTTGAATTCAGGAACATTTCTAACCTTCTTTTGTAACTATATATCTTCTTTCTATTCCTCTTTAATCTTCACATGTATATATGGTTGAACATTCATTTGAGAAAGATATGATTTTTCCCCTTCCATTATAATTCCAAGATCCATCCTTTGTAAATCCATAAATATTGGATCTTTTGTGATCCTCATCATGGATAAACTGGCATGGTCTTGTCGACTTAATGCATCTTCCACCTTGTTTTCTTTCCCAGGGTGGTAATGAATTGAGCAGTCGTAATCCTTAATCAGCTCCAACCATCTTCTTTGGTGCATATTCAGCTCCTTTTATGTGAAAATATACTTTAAACTTTTATGATTAGTATAAATATCACACCTTTCTCCATAAAGATAATGCCTCCAAATCTTTAATTCAAATATTACCACAGCTAACTCAAAATCATGAGTTGGGTAATTTTTCTCATGTATTTTCAACTGTCGTGAGGCATAAGCTATCACCATATCATTTTGCATAAGAACAAACCCCAGTCCCTTCTTGGATGCATCACGGTAGATCACAAACCTTTCTCCACTACAAGGAATTGTCAGTACAGGTGCACTGGATAACCTTATTTTCAACTCCATGAAATTCTCTTCACATTCCTCCGTCCAAACAAACTTAACTCCTTTCTGAGTCAACTTGGTGAGTGGATTAGATAATCGTGAAATTTTTTTTACAAAACGTCGATAATATCCAGCCAAACCAAGAAAACTTCGGATATCAGTAACTGTTGTTGGTCTCGACCATCTTTAAATAACCTCTGTTTTTTTTGGATCCACAGATATCCCCTCTTTTGAGATTATGTGACCCAAAAATTCAACTTTTTGAAGCCAAAATTCACACTTGGTAAATTTGGCATAAAGCTTCCCCTTTCTCAGGGTCTTCAATACAATTCTCAAGTGATTTTCATGTTCTTCCTTGATCTTTGAATAGATAAGAATATAGTCTATAAAGACTACCACAAACTGATCAATATAGTCTCTAAAGACTCTATTCATCAGATCCATGAAGATATCAGGGGCATTAGTAAGACAAAATGGCATCACTATAAATTCATAGTGTCCATACCTTGTACATAAAGTCATCTTAGGTATATCCTCCCTTTTGACCCTTAATTGATGATACCCTAAATGAAGATCAATCTTGGAAAAGTATTGAGCTCCATGTAGTTGGTTAAATAAGTCATCAATGCGCGGGAGAGGATATTTTTTCTTGATAGTGATCTTGTTAAGTTCTCGATAATCAATGCAGAGTCTCACTGATCCATCTTTCTTCTTAACAAACAGAACAGGTGCTCCCCAAGGTGACGCACTAGGGCATATAAATACCTTATCAAGATTCTCTTGGAGTTTCTTCTTCAATTCCTTCAACTCAATTGAGGCATTCTTTAAGGTGTCTTTGAAATAGGCAAAGCACCCGGTACGAGTTCTATTGAAAACTCAACTTCATGATTTGGTGGAAGACCTAGAAATTCCTCTGGAAAGACATCATCAAACTCCCATACAATGGGAATATTCTTAATCGTGAGTTTATCTCCAAACATTTGAGATAAGTAACCCTCATTTAGTGGAATCAAGACCCATGAGATGGAATAAATTTCCACTGGAAGGTTATGTTCATCCTTGCATCGAGAGACGATCATAGATTGATCTGGAATATGAAATGTGACTTCCCTTATTTGGAAATTGATATGATATTCATATAAAGAAAGCCAATCCATGCCAAGAATCACATAAAATTCCACTATAGGAAGGATCACAAGATTTCCAGGAAGCACTTTCCCACAAACTTCAATTGGAGAAGAATTATAAACTTTTGATGCGACTGTTGTGCCATTAGGAGTTGTCACAGCTAACTCAACATCTAATTGTTGAGGTAATACAGAGATACCTTTAGAAAATTCTTTAGAAATAAAAGAGTGGGTGGATCCATAACCAAATAAAACATTTTCTACTTTAGAGTGGATGGTAAGTGTACCTTTCACCACTTCATTATCGTACTCCACATTGCTAATAGAAATTGCATGTGACTTTCCTTTGTCTTTATCCTTAAGAGTTTTTTGACGTTGATCATCATCAACAGCCCTTGGATTAGGGAATTTATTGTCATAATTCCCCATTTCATTTCACTTGTAACATTGAAGTGTAAGAGGTGCACTCTGTGTATCCTTTTCTTTGTTTGCATCACTAGACATCTTCTTCCCATCATTGTGGCATTCAAATGCCCGATGACCTTCCTTTCCACATTTGAAACATTTACTTGTACCTTTAATACAACTCCCTCCATGTTTCTTTCCACACTTTGAGAATAAGGGAAATCTCATATTATTTTCAATGTGCTCTTTAGATTTTCCTTTGAATTCCATTTTCCTCTTCTTATCAAATGAATATGACTGATGGGTTACTCCAATCTTCATATCAACCTTGAGAGCACATCGAACGACTTCCTCATAGCTATTGAAGTACTTTATGGCTAACGCCCTTTGAAGACTTGGTTTTAAGCCACTAAAGAATCGATCGATATTACTCTTGGGTTGGATAATAATCCCAGAAGCGTACCTTGCAAGTCTTGTAAAATTTGCTTCATAGGTACCAACAGATTCATCATCCTTTTGCTTTAGTTCAAGAAACTCCTTCTCCATCTTTGTTCGGAGAATATGAGGGAATTACTTATTGAAAAATAAGTTCTTGAACTCGTCCCATTCCATGGATTCAATTTCATCCCTTTGCCTCATATTTTTTATAAGATTTCAGCATTGATCAGCTTCACCTTCCAAGCGATAAACTGCTAAGATGACTTTATCATGTTCCGAATATTGAAGAACTGAAAATATCTTTTCAGTGGTACTAATCCATTGTTCAGCCACTAATGGATCATAAGACTCACTGAATGAAGGTGGACGCTGCCTCATGAAGGATTCAACAGAATTTTTCTCCTTCCTTTGCTCATTTGGAAGTCCTGCATGATTCATAGCTTGAGAAAGTTGAGTGATCATGGCTACAATATTTTCCATTCTAGATCCCATAAAGTTTGGTTTCTCAGGGGGACAATCATTTCATTTCTCGTCACATTCTGCATTAACACGGTTCTTTCAGGTTCTAGACATTGACTAAAACCAAGAAGAATAGTGTGAGAAACACTAATTATAATAGGAAAACACATAATCAAGAATAAAATTTCACACTTAAGGTCTTATCATAGGTTGTTCATGGCCATTTCTAAAACACTAATATTATGTTCTATTCTTAGACATATCCTTAGGTTTCTTACTAAGGCTTTTACATCCTAGTTTCCAAAGGTTGATTATACCTTCCCTCTGATACCAACTATAATGATTCATACTTTACATACATGGTTATTACTTCAAAATTGAAGCATAATTATTAAAACATATAACAAAACCATGAAAGGACTGTATAGGTATAGTGTCTTTAGAAACTGGGAAACATAAACAACTGGTTCATAAATCATCTACAATTTCTCCCATTTATTTCATCATATCTAGATTCCCTTTTTGGCATATCCTACTTAATATCCTTCTTCCTGGCCTGGGGAAAAGAAAATATACAAAAAGGTGATATCATTCCCATGATTGTGGAATTGTATTTGAGTGTATGTATACTATTTTAGAATCAATATCACTTTACAATAATCATATTTAGTCATTATTTACACCATTACACCCATCCAAGTAAGGTGGTGGTGGAAAATAGATTACACCACGGCGTGGAGATGGTATTTCGTACGTACGCACGCGCGGTGATTTCGTTTTCTGTAGGATGGATAGATGGTGAAATAGGCTTGTTTCATAATTATAATAACATATCAGTATATGATTGATACTGATGTTAATACTTCATAATGAAACAACTAAATAAGAAGAAGTAGAAGAAGAAATAACGTTGAAAGAATCGGTAACGGACATTACCTCTTCTTTGAAGCGCCTCTTTGAGACCTCCTCTTAGGAAACTAAAATTGGTCTTTGAAGAAGACCAGGACCTCTAGGATGTTTCTAGGGAAGTGGGGAAGTGAAATGGGAAGGGTTTTTTCGAGCTTGAAGGCTCAAATTGTTGTGAGGAGGAGAGGGAGGAGGTGCCCTTTTATAAGGGAGGAGAGGGGCACCTTTGGAAAAACTAAAACTATTATTTTATTATAAAGTAATATTCAGTTTTTAATAGCTCCAAATTGATTTATTTAGAATCTAAGGTGGGGATGAGTCTAAATCCTCTCATCCAATATAATTTAGACAAGTTTAGATTTCTATTTTAACCTTATCATTTAGATTTAACTTTAAGTTAAATAATTTTACTTTTATCGTGTCTTCTTGTTTTCTTACACTATAAGGTTAATAAACTTACTATAACAAGCCAAAAAAACCCCAAGTTGTTTATATTTAATATATATAACCTTATCTAAGTCATTTGGCCGAACTTTATATTTTTAGGAATAAAACATAAATTAATAATATAATATTTGTTTTAAAAACTATTTTATGTCAATTTTGACACTATTTGGTAATCGATTTTTGTGAAACTCATAACAGAATGATTAGTTCTAAAAAAGTTAATTAAATCAACAATAAAATGTCATATTAACTTTTAAAATTAGTTGAATTCAAAAAAGTCTCAAATTACATTTATTTGGGTATTTATAACACCAATTATGTCAATATTTTATTAATAAGATAATTACTGCATCATCTTTGTGTCATAAATAAATTAAATTATTTAATGTCTAAAAATTATAAATAAAATACCATTATGTAAGAAATCTTTGTATCTTTCTAATGAATATTTATAGTCTAATTTATCTTAGGTATAACCCTATATTAAAAATTATTTACTTATTAAACTTTGATTTTAACTATTTTAACCCTTCTTTAAATAAATTAATAATAATTGTCCTAATCTAATCCAAGTAAGACTAAATGGTCATATTGTATTCCTAAGGTTGTTTTTGGTCAAATTAAACTTATACAATAGAATTAGGACATGTGTTAGGGTAATAATAATATCATTTTTACCCTTAATTACCCTATTTACTTTTAATCGTGGTAAAAAAAAGTAAAAAGTTACTATTCACCAAAAATTATTTTCATCTCATTGATCCATATTTTACTTACTAACATCAACCGTGTCTCTCAGATTTTTGAAATTCCATTCACATAAGTGGTAAAAGTACGTTTTATGTAAATTTTCAAATTCTCCTAGGAGGTGGGTAAAAGACGGTGAAAAGTTGAATAAAATTTTTATATATCTAAAATTATTATAAAATGACTCCAATGAATTGCATTGAACTTATATAGGTATTATGTATCAATTTTGACCTAAAATAAATTTAAATAAAGTAAATAATTATTTAAATAAAAAGTCAGTTTTTAAATAGTAACCTCGTGTTTTCACAATTCATCAAAAATTGAAAGTTTTCAGAAAAATACCAAAATTCCACCCTAGGCTAATTTCGATATTCTGAATCCAAAAATGAAGTCCGTTTTGAAAAATAAAAATTAAAAAATTTCAAAAAGTGGGTATTACTATTCATAACGGCTAGTTTTAATAATATTTTAATAGCATTTTGTTGTTTAGTGAAACTCAGTATTGCGTGCGACGCAAGCTATCGAGGAAGGTCGTGATTGCGTTTAAATCAAGCCAAGCTAGTGTTGTGTGTAGTGAAAGATTCCTTTGATGATTTATATAACATAAAAACAAAATATTTCTCATAAAAGTCTCGGGTGTTACAAACTCAATAGTATTATCCCCACCATCAAGGTAGACTATGATATTCTCTAAGAAACCAGGACCCATAGATCACCTCCTCAACATTTCATTTTAAAAAATCTAGTGGAACTGATAGAAACCTCCAACCACTTCAGAAGTCCATCTTCTAATTGATAAAACCCCTACCTCCCTTAACTAAGGGAGAGAGAGAAAGAGGAAACCAATATAGCCACCATGGACCAAGGGACACCTGGGGTGGATCCTTTAAACCCCCAACACTAGTTTTACCCCATTATTCATGAATCATTTGAGGAGGGCACCCAAGACATCACAGTTGAGGTCACTCCCACCTATAAACATAGGAGGAGTTTCTTTTAATGTAAACATTCCATTAAATTCAAAAAGTAGTAATATATCTCTATTCACATTGAATTTTCTAGTCAACATATTCTAATGACACTTCAGGAGGTGGCCTATATTTATAAAAGTTCTCAATACACTTGCCACCATATTCTAGAAACATTGTAATAAGAATGATTTCATAATCCAGTGACACTCAGGGGGGAAGCCTATATCCTTTCCCCCATGAGTGAAGTATATGAGAAAATTAGGATGGTAATTAGAGACTGGAGTTGGTTCATATCTGAACTATTACTATAGAGTGGGATTATATCCCTATTTTAATAGAATAATCCCATTAGCATATTATTGTTTTAACCAAAGGGAAGGATTATATCCATGATCATTCCTCACAAATCAATCAATATATCTCTACATTGGTAATGTAGGACCATCATAGACATATTCTAGTGGGTATGGGGGGAGGATATTCATTTTCCCTCCATCAGAGGAGCTCACTAGTACACTCTGGTGACGACCTAAAGGAGGTCCCATATTCCCGCTCCCATTTAAGAGGACATACGATGTACCCTATTGAGCAATAGAGAACATTATTGGGTTCATATTACCATTCATACTCATGTTTCTATTATATTATAGTACACATTTAGGGAAGTCTCATATCATTTTCAACATCACATGAACCCACTGGTATATCCCGATAATAACTAAAAAACTATACCATATTATTGATATTTTTTAATTTGAGGAAGTTTGTGATCATATCATGATGAAAACCAAATGTTAGACACATATTGATACTGTAACAGCCCGAGATTTTATGAAAAATATTCTTTTTATTTCACTAATGTCTTGTGTTGTACGCTACACCAAAAGGAGCTTGCACAACATGCATCCTTGACTTGCCTTGCATACACGCAATCGCGACCTTCCTCGATAGCGTGTGTAGTACGAAATAACGAGTTTCACTAAACAACGATATGCTATTAAAATATTATTAAAACTAGCCGTTATGAATAGTAATAACCACTTTTTAAAATTCTGTAAATCTTATATTTCAAAATGAACTTCATTTTTGGATTCGGAGTATCGAATTTAGCCTAAGGTGAAATTTTGGTACTTTTCGGATAACTTTCATATTCTGATGAATAGTGAAAATTATTAATTATAATTAAAAAACAACTTTTTTTAATCGAAATAATTAATAGTGATAAATTTTTAATTTGAGTGGTTTTAAAGTATATTTAGAATATATTTTTACAATTTAATTCAATGTTGGTCATTGGTTGTAATTTCACATTTAAACCAGACATAATCAAGTGTCAATCTTTTGATAGAAATTGTTTCTTAAAAACACGCTATTTGTCTTAACAGCGGGATTTAATTATAAAATTAATTAATTCAACTTCTATGTTATGAATTTGTTAAAATAGACTTCATTTTTGAATTCGGAATATGAAATATAGCTTAGGATGAAATTTTGGCATTTTTCTGAAAACCTTCATTTTTTGATGAATAGTGAAACTACTAAGTGGTAGTTAAAAAATTGATTTTTTTCATAAAACTTAATTTTACCGCTTCTGTGAATGGAATTTCAAAAATCCGACAGACACGGTTGATATCAGTAAGTAAAATGTGGTTCAATGAGATAAAAATAATTTTTTGGTGAATAGTAACTTTTTACTATTTTTACCGCGGTTAATAGTAAATAGGGTAACTAAGGGTAAATATGATATCAATATTACCCTAACACATGTCCTAATTCTATTGGACAAGTGTAATTCGACCAAAAACAAACTTAGGAATAAAATATGACCATTTAGGCCCACTTGGATTAGATTAGGACATTTATTATTAATTTATTTAAAGAAGGGTTAAAATAGTTAAAATCAAAGTTTAATAAGTAAATCATTTTTAATATGGGGTTATACATAAGATAAATTCGACTATAAATATTCATTAGAAAGCTAAAAATATTTTCTACATAATGGTATTTTATTTGTAATTTTTAGACATCAAATAATTTAATTAATTTATGACACAAAGATGATGCAGTAATTATCTTATTTATGAAATATTGACATAATTGATGTTATAAACACCAAAATAAATGTAATTTGAGAGTTTTTATGAATTACACTAATTTTCTAGGTTACTATGATATATTAATGTTGATTTAATCAACTTTTTTCGAACATTTAATTCTGTTATGACTTTCACAAAAATCATATATCAAATAGTGTCAAAATTGACACAAAATAGTTTTTAAATCAAATATTATATTATTAATTGTTATTTTATTCCTAAAAATCTAAGGTTCGGCCAAATGACTTAGATAAGGATATATATATTAATAATAAACAATTTGGGGTTCGTTTGGCATGTTATAGTAAGGGTATTAACCATATAGTGAAAGAAAACAAAAAGACACGGTAAAAGTTAAATTATTTAACTTAGAGTTAAATCTAATTGATATGGTTTAAAATAAGATCCAAACATGTCTAAATTTGATTGGTTGATGAGATTACAACCCTATCTCATCTAAGCTTCGAATATGAGTCATTTTTGGAGGTTTTTAAGTGGGGTTAGATTTATTATAAATTAATATTTTTAAGAATTCCTAAGGTGCCCCTCTCCTCCCCCTCCTCCTCACACCAATTTGAGCTCTCAAGCTCAGCCAACCCCTGCCAAAATCTCTTCTCCACTTCCCTAGAAACATCCTAGAGGTTCTGGTCTTCCTCAAAGACCAATTTTAGTTCCCTAAGAGGAGGTCTCAAAGAGGCGCTTCAAAGAAGAGGTAATTACCGTTACCAATTCTTTCATCTTTATTTCTTCTTCCACTTCTTCTTCTTAGGTTGTTTCATTATGAAGTAATAACATCAGTATCACTCATATACTTATATGTTATTATAATTATGAAACAACCCTATTTAACCATCTATCCATCCTACGGAAAAAGAAATCACCGCGCGTGTGTACGTACGGAATACCGTCTCCACGCCGTGGTGTAATCTATTTTCCACCACCACCTTACATGGATGGGTATAATGGTGTAAAGAATAACTATACATAGTTATTAAAACATCATATTGATTCTGATATATTGTATAATCCACTCCAATTCAGTTCAATATTTATGGAAATGATATCATCGCTCGTGCGTACGTACGGACTACCGTCTCCACGACGCGATGCGATTCATTCTCCATGTTAACCATTTAAGAATGATTATAAAGTATATATAAGAAATAATAATGAAATATATGACATTATAAAGCTACTGGATTTATGTATATATATATATATGTATGTCATCTACTTACTTCCATTTCAAGACAATAAGGAAAGTAAAACAGCGTTCATGCGTACGTACGGACTACCGTCTCCATGAACGGTGTTTTTCATTTTATTTATCTATCTATTATATATATATATATACTGAATATATATGATATATAAATCGTATTTTATATTCTGGAAGTAAGTAAATCATGATATAAGTAATAATGATGTCAAGAACAACAAGTCAAAACACCTAAGATAAATGAAACGATTTTACCCAAAACGCTTCTTTAACATGGAATTTACAAAAGAACGGGTAATATAATGTCATAAGTGAACCATATATGATATCATAACAATGAATATGATTCTGGAATAAGTCAATAACATGATTTAAATCATTATACAGGAGGTTCAGACACTTACAAAGCAAGTCAGACCTAAGGTAAGGGAAATATCACAATCTCATTTTCCGAGATTGTTTATTCGTAAGTATTTACTGGGGTGTATTTTATCATCCACATCCATGTTTCATCAATCTGTAATATTATTTCCATCCACCTAAAATTGTTTAAATCCATTTTTACCCTTCGGTGAGTTTTTAGTAATATGTATGAAAGGAATCTTTTTTCGTACGAGGTACTTTTTGACTTTTCCGACAAAAGTATGAAGAATGTTTTTTTTTAACTTATACGGCATGAATGGATTTTTAAAACATTAAATCCAAGAAGCTTCCTTTACAAGTTTTCAAGTTTATTTTTAATCAACTTCTTTTATTTTAAAGTCGTATGACATGTTATTAAAGGAAAAATGTTTTTGAAGAAGAAAGGATATTTTCCTCAAGAATGGAGTTCAAGTGTTTTATCAAAATTATTTTCCATCTAAGATAATAAAGGGTTCTGTTTTTATCCCTATTATTACATTGATTTTGATCATGTTGTGATGGAATTATTTTTATGAATTCCTTTATCTTATATGAATTTATTTATGATGTCATGATGTTTCAAGAATCTCATTTTTGTTACATGTGTTATGCGATGATGTATGTTTTATGATTATGTGGCACACATAAGAAAGGATTCATTATAAGATGGGTGGGACCTATATCTCCCTCCAATGCATTGGGTAAAGATTTTATATCTCATGAGATAGACATGGCTGGAATGGTAGGTTATACCGGTTCAGGACTGAAACGAGGGTTACTCGATTCAGAAAGGGACTTTGTCCACTAAGATAGTCTTGGCAATGAGTCATGACTAACAAGAAATGATTTTCCATGATTATGTGTGCATGCCACAAAGTTTCAATTTTCATGTTATGATTATGGTGATCTCATTTTCACTTCTATGATTTGTTCCATGTTAAGATATTATGATCTCTTTTGCAGGTTATGATTTTCAAAAAGATATGATATGATTTTTATTTCTTTTGTATACCCTTACTGAGCATTTGAGCTCACCCTTTTATGTTTTCTTTTCCCCAGGATATAAAGAAAGGTTTTAGGTAAAAAAAAGGAAGATCTTTATGGGAGATATTGAAGATCATTCACCACGATTAGAAGATTATGTTCCAAGTTTCCAAAGACACTAAACTATTACGATCCTTGTGTGTGTGTTTTTGTTATGTACTAAGTATTCTGCAAAAGTAATGTAATGTCAATGTACGTCAAGCTTCGGGTCTCTACAGTTGGTATCAGAGGAAAGGTTTAGTCAACCTTTGGAAACTAGGATGCGAAAACGTTAGTGAGATCCCTAGAGATATTTCTACGGTATGTCTAGGGATGTCCCTAAGGTTAAGTAGACGTATAAGTTATAGTACTAGAACTATGCTAACGATCATAGAATTAAACCTAAGATGTTAGATATTGAAGGTACTCCCCCTTTATTTTGTTGTTTTCCCTAGCAAGATTTTTGCCTCTCACACTATTCTTTTTGGGTTTTAGAAAATGGCTGGAAACAAGATGATTCACGATAATAGAGGATATGATGGACAATGGAATGATATTCTTCATAATGAAATGGGATTTGGAAGTCCAAACATAATTATTATGCCGAATCAGCAATCTCATAATATGATCAATAAAGTAAAATTTGGTAAGTTTCCTGACTCGGCTAATAAGAGAAAGATGGAGTTTCATGATGATCATAGAGGAAAGAAAGTTCAATTTCCCCTATGTAATTCATGTGGGAAGAGGCATCAAGGAGAATGTTTCAAAGGAACTGGAAGATGCTTTGGGTGTGGAAAAGAAGGACACAAAGCAAGTAAGTGCAAAGGAAAAGGTTCAGTTAACACCATGGATGAGGATAATGGTATTGCTACGACATCAAAAATGGTTAAGTGTTTTAATTGTGGAATGTATGGGCATTATGCAAACCAATGTCCTAAGGGAAAGACTCATGAAGAGAATCAGTATGGCCGTATGGGTAGTATTTATGTGGATGATGATGAAGAGACTACAAATGATATGTGAGATGAAAGAATTGTTGAAGCTCGGTTAATGGTTTAAGAATGTAGTGGAATGATTACATGTTTATCATGTGTAATGTTGTATAACTAATCTCATGGTACTATGGAATAAAGAGACATGTAAGGATTGTTATATTGTTGTCTGATTAATGTTACCAGTAACCATGAAAGGTTATTCAGATACTTTTGGAAAGTAGATGATAAGTGCATAATGAAAGGATAAGAAGATAATGAGATGTTTGATTGTATTCATGAGCTCATGATTGATATAAGGACTAAGTGATATCATGGTTTGAGTATAAATAATTTTGAGGATTTTGGTATGTGTAAAGTGTTAACTTTTAACTGCATTCAAGTTTTCACTAAGGTTCAATGGGTATTCAAGAGTATACATGATTAAGGACTTAGAATGTTTGGAATGTGACAAACAAAACATATCTTATGATATATGGGGATCAACGATGATATTAAATCTCTGGTAATTGTTTTCACAATGTTATGAGAGTGGACTGCAGTATTATGGATAAGCCTAAAGATTGGAATGGATTGTGTTGGACGTAAGTTAGTATTGTTTAAGGATAGAAATTTTTTTCGATATTATTGATGGGATGTTATAGTAATATAGTTTTGGAAAAAGGACAACCTGCAGGACGGGCGACAACCCATCGCTTCGGACAAGGCTGTAGGAATCGAACCCACAACCGAAGTGCGACTGGCCTTTATCGCCTACCACTGGCCTACAGGAAGTCCCTGTTTAGTAGAAACTAGTTTTATTATATTAAGCAGTATGATATATGAAGTATAAGTCCATTTTAGGAACCATATATGATTAATCTCACTATAGATCGACTTATGCATATAATTTTTACTAACCTTTTGTTTGAGACAGATGGAATGACTCGTCATTCTATCACATTATCTGCTAACACTTCACGAATAAAAAATTCAACTTCATTTATTTAAGAGATGAAGTGGAAATTGTTCAAGGCACGAACAATAGTGAGATTGTACCAAAATAAAGTAAGTATTTATTCTAATTCAAATTTTCAACTTTAGGGAAATGATCTTGAAAACCAAAAATGTTGTCCTAGTGATCTTATACCTGATGAATCAGATGGTACCTTATATCATCACAAATCTATGGATTTGTTATTACTGGCTTTTCCATAGCCATGTTCTCTACCACTCTCCATCAGAACATGATGGTAAGATTTCTCTTCCATATCCATATTTTTACCTATGTGGAAACCCAGCGATTAGTTTATTTGGGTAATCGTTACATTTCATACTTTAGTTTTTAAAGACAAGTTTTTGTATTCCTTTTTACGATGTGGGATTCTATTAAAGAATCTTTCGAATAGTAAACCATTTATAACCCCGACGAATTTCGAGGGCGAAATTCATTTTAAGGGGGGTAGAATGTAACAGCCCGAGATTTTATGAAAAATATTCTTTTTATTTCACTAATGTCTTGTGTTGTACGCTACACCAAAAAGAGCTTGCACAACACGCATCCTTGAATTGCCTTGCATACACGCAATCGCGACCTTCCTCGATAGCGTGTGTAGTACGCAATAACGAGTTTCACTAAACAACGATATGCTATTAAAATATTATTAAAACTAGCCGTTATGAATAGTAATAACCACTTTTTAAAATTCTGTAAATCTTATATTTCAAAATGAACTTCATTTTTGGATTCAGAGTATCGAATTTAGCCTAAGGTGAAATTTTGTTACTTTTCGGATAACTTTCATATTCTGATAAATAGTGAAAATTATTAATTATAATTAAAAAACAACTTTTTTTAATCGAAATAATTAATAGTGATAAATTATTAATTTGAGTGGTTTTAAAGTATATTTAGAATATATTTTTACAATTTAATTCAATGTTGGTCATTGGTTGTAATTTCACATTTAAACCAGACATAATCAAGTGTCAATCTTTTGATAGAAATTGTTTCTTAAAAACACGCTATTTGTCTTAACAGCGGGATTTAATTATAAAATTAATTAATTCAACTTCTATGTTATGAATTTGGTAAAATAGACTTCATTTTTGAATTCGGAATATGAAATATAGCTTAGGATGAAATTTTGGCATTTTTCTGAAAACCTTCATTTTTTGATGAATAGTGAAACTACTAAGTGGTAGTTAAAAAATTGATTTTTTCATAAAACTTAATTTTACCGCTTCTGTGAATGGAATTTCAAAAATCCGACAGACACGGTTGATATCAGTAAGTAAAATGTTGTTCAATGAGATAAAAATAATTTTTTGGTGAATAGTAACTTTTTACTATTTTTACTGCGGTTAATAGTAAATAGGGTAACTAAGGGTAAATATGATATCAATATTACCCTAACACATGTCCTAATTCTATTGGACAAGTGTAATTCGACCAAAAACAAACTTAGGAATAAAATATGACCATTTAGGCCCACTTGGATTAGATTAGGACATTTATTATTAATTTATTTAAAGAAGGGTTAAAATAGTTAAAATCAAAGTTTAATAAGTAAATCATTTTTAATATGGGGTTATACATAAGATAAATTCGACTATAAATATTCATTAGAAAGCTAGAAAGATTTCCTACATAATGGTATTTTATTTGTAATTTTTAGACATCAAATAATTTAATTAATTTATGACACAAAGATGATGCAGTAATTATCTTATTTATGAAATATTGACATAATTGATGTTATAAACACCAAAATAAATGTAATTTGAGAGTTTTTATGAATTACACTAATTTTCTAGGTTACTATGATATATTAATGTTGATTTAATCAACTTGGTTCGAACATTTAATTCTGTTATGACTTTCACAAAAATCATATATCAAATAGTGTCAAAATTGACACAAAATAGTTTTTAAATAAAATATTATATTATTAATTGTTATTTTATTCCTAAAAATCTAAGGTTCGGCCAAATGACTTAGATAAGGATATATATATTAATAATAAACAATTTGGGGTTCGTTTGGCATGTTATAGTAAGGGTATTAACCATATAGTGAAAGAAAACAAAAAGACACGGTAAAAGTTAAATTATTTAACTTAGAGTTAAATCTAATTGATATGGTTTAAAATAAGATCCAAACATGTCTAAATTTGATTGGTTGATGAGATTACAACCCTATCTCATCTAAGCTTCTAATATGAGTCATTTTTGGAGGTTTTTAAGTGGGGTTAGATTTATTATAAATTAATATTTTTAAGAATTCCTAAGGTGCCCCTCTCCTCCCCTATAAAAGGACACCTCCTCCCCCTCCTCCTCACACCAATTTGAGCTCTCAAGCTCGGCCAACCCCTGCCAAAATCTCTTCTCCACTTCCCTAGAAACATCCTAGAGGTTCTGGTCTTCCTCAAAGACCAATTTTAGTGCCCTAAGAGGAGGTCTCAAAGAGGCGCTTCAAAGAAGAGGTAATTACCGTTACCAATTCTTTCATCTTTATTTCTTCTTCCACTTCTTCTTCTTAGGTTGTTTCATTATGAAGTAATAACATCAGTATCACTCATATACTGATATGTTATTATAAGTATGAAACAACCCTATTTAACCATCTATCCATCCTACGGAAAAAGAAATCACCGCGCGTGTGTACGTACGGAATATCGTCTCCACGCCGTGGTGTAATCTATTTTCCACCACCACCTTACATGGATGGGTATAATGGTGTAAAGAATAACTATACATAGTTATTACAACATCATATTAATTCTGATATATTGTATAATCCACTCCAATTCAGTTCAATATTTATGGAAATGATATCATCGCTCGTGCGTACGTACGGACTACCGTCTCCACGACGCGATGAGATTCATTCTCCATGTTAACCATTTAAGAATGATTATAAAGTATATATAAGAAATAATAATGAAATATATGACATTATAAAGCTACTGGATTTATGTATATATATATATATGTATGTCATCTACTTACTTCCATTTCAAGACAATAAGGAAAGTAAAACAACGTTCATGCGTACGTACGGACTACCGTCTCCATGAACGGTGTTTTTCATTTTATTTATCTATCTATTATATATATATATATATACTGAATATATATGATATATAAATCGTATTTTATATTCTGGAAGTAATTAAATCATGATATAAGTAATAATGATGTCAAGAACAACAAGTCAAAACACCTAAGATAAATGAAACGATTTTACCCAAAACGCTTCTTTAACATGGAATTTACAAAAGAACGGGTAATATAATGTCATAAGTGAACCATATATGATATCATAACAATGAATATGATTCTGGAATAAGTCAATAACATGATTTAAATCATTATACAGGAGGTTCGGACACTTACAAAGCAAGTCAGACCTAAGGTAAGGGAAATATCACAATCTCATTTTCCGAGATTGTTTATTCGTAAGTATTTACTGGGGTGTATTTTATCATCCACATCCATGTTTCATCAATCTGTAATATTATTTCCATCCACCTAAAATTGTTTAAATCCATTTTTACCCTTCGGTGAGTTTTTAGTAATATGTATGAAAGGAATCTTTTTTCGTACGAGGTACTTTTTGACTTTTCCGACAAAAGTACGAAGAATGTTTTTTTTTAACTTATACGGCATGAATGGATTTTTAAAACATTAAATCCAAGAAGCTTCCTTTACAAGTTTTCAAGTTTATTTTTAATCAACTTCTTTTATTTTAAAGTCGTATGACATGTTATTAAAGGAAAAATGTTTTTGAAGAAGAAAGGATATTTTCCTCAAGAATGGAGTTCAAGTGTTTTATCAAAATTATTTTCCATCTAAGATAATAAAGGGTTCTGTTTTTATCCCTATTATTACATTGATTTTGATCATGTTGTGATGGAATTATTTTTATGAATTCCTTTATCTTATATGAATTTATTTATGATGTCATGATGTTTCAAGAATCTCATTTTTGTTACATGTGTTATGCGATGATGTATGTTTTATGATTATGTGGCACACATAAGAAAGGATTCATTATAAGATGGGTGGGACCTATATCTCCCTCCAATGCATTGGGTAAAGATTTTATATCTCATGAGATAGACATGGCTGGAATGGTAGGTTATACCGGTTCAGGACTGAAACGAGGGTTACTCGATTCAGAAAGGGACTTTGTCCACTAAGATAGTCTTGGCAATGAGTCATGACTAACAAAAAATGATTTTCCATGATTATGTGTGCATGCCACAAAGTTTCAAGTTTCATGTTATGATTATGGTGATCTCATTTTCACTTCTATGATTTGTTCCATGTTAAGATATTATGATCTCTTTTGCAGGTTATGATTTTCAAAAAGATATGATATGATTTTTATTTCTTTTGTATACCCTTACTGAGCATTTGAGCTCACCCTTTTATGTTTTCTTTTCCCCATGATATAAAGAAAGGTTTTAGGTAAAAAAAAGGAAGATCTTTATGGGAGATATTGAAGATCTTTCACCACGATTAGAAGATTATGTTCCAAGTTTCCAAAGACACTAAACTATTACGATCCTTGTGTGTGTGTTTTTGTTATGTACTAAGTATTCCGCAAAAGTAATGTAATGTCAATGTACGTCAAGCTTCGGGTCTCTACAGATACTTATTTGGAGAAGTTACATTAGTATATTTTAGTGGAAACAAAGTGAAGAGCTTTGATTCTTTCCCAATATCAATAATCTCATCAATATATAATGATTTTAATATGAGAGTAACCTAGGAGGTATCCATCATATGGTCATTAGCCATAGTGTGTGACTCCAAACTATTGAAAACAAATATGCAAAAGGAAATATCACTGATGGAAACACACAACCGAAGAGATGGTTAATATCCCTATAATAATCATTCCTGATTTCCAGGAGGAAGATAAATATAACTCAATAGTTTTCTAAGAATATTCCGCCTCATTATTAGGATGAAAAGGAATATATAGTTGTAGAGTTCAACCCCATGAATACATAAATACTGATAATGGTAATACTTCACATGATGTAATCTGCAAAAATTATTCTTGTATCCAAAAGAAGTATCGACCTGAAGTACTTCTACTTTCCAATACATCAAACATTGGTAACTACTAGTGTTTTTTCCTTTGGAAAAAATATATCCACCCTAGATTCCCCCCCCCCCAAGGAATATGATATAGTGTTCCCCTCTCTATCTAGATACTAAACCATAGTAAAAATCCTCCCCATGATAAATAAATTGATGATAACCATTGAGGTCCTTCACATGGCATTAATGGATATCCCCACAATGACATCCCACATCAATATTAAGATAATCACCTCATCCAAACTACTATGAGAACCCCCTTATATCAATAATCACTCGAGATACTGAGGGAAACTACGCCAAGAAAATAATCACAAGAAAATGATATCTTGTCTCAACAAAAATATAGACTAAGACAATAACCATCATTATCAGCACTGTCAGATGACATATGCTTTGATGCAATTTTTGGGATTAAAAAAACTCACATCCCTTTATATGGTGGATAGGAAGTGACAACAATTTTTATTTCAAGTGGATGAATAACTCTTGAAAGATGAAGAGAATGTTATGGAATTTAGAAAAGAATTAAATGAAGATAATATACAAATTATATCATGTACAATGGGAACCTCTTAGTATGAAATTCTTGAGATATTAAATGAGGAATTTATACCATATATATTCCTTAATCTGGGGATAACTCTCTTCCTCCTCAAAAAAATTCTTTTTAATGTGGATAATATTCTGATCTAATCAAGGAAATAAAAGAACACTACTGAAAAATTGATTTGAATTCCCTAACAGAATTATGACACCAAAAGTTATAAAACTATTTTGAATATATCCAAAATAAATTCCTCAATAGTTTAAAATCCATGTATAGATTAATAACTGATTCCCCACTCTATGTAAACATCATAGGGTATAGTGAGGGTTGTTTATTTCATATGTTCCCACTCCATAGTAAGTAGAGTACACTGAAGAATAAATCATTCTATTTCATCACCTCAAGCTAAATCACATGTAAAAGATATACATTTTCTAGATATTTTATCTGATAGAACCCTAATATATCTAGGGAAAATGAATAAAATAAATGATCATATATGACTCTATAAAATTTCTTAGATTAAGATACAATTAAATTTAAGGTATCCTCATGTGTGTGGAAATAAAATCCCTCAATCATAGAACAAATCTTAGTGGTATGTAATGTGTATTACACCTGACTGATTCATTGGATATGGACTAAAAAACTAAGAATTTAGTTGTAATAGATGTCTCAAAAGTGATATAAGACCATCCCCAACCCTTAGGGATGGGGGAATTTTTAAAATGAACACCAATGTTTGGATCATCAAGACCTCAAGTTCACTTAGATTTTATATTGTAAAATCCAGATAACCTAACCCTCTAGGTTAGGTGAATTTATTTAAAAAAGACTATCTCCTTTATGAAAATCAGTCTTCTACTGACTAGGGTAAATGTTGTAAGATAATCCTTCATATATACTTTTTCTATGTGATCCTCACTCTCTATTTAGGATTTATTTAGTGAATATTAGTTGGTATTATGTTAGAATAACCACTTATAAATTAATTTTAGGGGAACCTTAAGAAGATAAGGTAAATCCACATAAAGGATGTAATCCAAAATGGTTCTTTTAAGATGGTGAAAAATGAGGAGGAATTTGATTTTTCACATAAAAGAAACTCAGAAGGAGACATATTCCCCTACCCTTCTGATGAGAATATTTTTTTTCTAACATGTTATGTAATCATGAATTTCATTAGAAAAAAGCTAAAGATTAACTCATTTTGTGACATCAATATAGTAAACCAAGATGACTAAGTCTCCATTTGAATTATGGTTGACATTTAAACACATGAGGAGGGTGTGAATAATAAAAAAATATGGTAGAATCAAAACCCAAGAGACCTTCCCAACACATAGATACCACCTCATCAAGGATCATCAACCAAAAAAATAAAAAATGAGAGAGAATGTCCATATCCATCGAAACATTTACCGAAACTAAGGATCCCACTATGTGGGAATAGTTATCAAAATGTGTAGCTGAGTTAGAGAAATTAATTTGACTCAACACTAAATTACTTATTTATAATATTCATGGAGAGAATAACTTCTAGCATAGACTAATAATTATCCTCTAATAGATCTTCCCAAATAGGTAAATCATCCCAACCTGTGAGGTGAAGTTCTAACCATACAAAAGGAACTAGGTCTAAGAAATATGAGTTTTTAATCCGGGTCATTAAATTATACCTGGAGTATACTCTGATTATAAGTATCCAAATCCATTTTAGGAAACCTACACTAGAATGACTCATAAAAGATATCAATTGTAAATTTGGGAAGGACCGCCATATCAATCCCCTTATACACCTTTGATTGAGGGTCTAATATCAGTTGTTAGAATCATCAGAACTCCTTGAATCTATTTATTCCGGAAAACATTCAATGGAATTTATTTATGGGTGGTGCACACTAATGAAAACAAAAATAAAGGTGTACCATGAGTGGGTGGATGTGACTCCTCCTCCACCTAAATTTAGAAATCCTATATTCCAAATTTTTAATAGTGATAGGGACATAGATCATAACCTTGTACACATTGTATATTGATTTCCCCATGATGGTAAAAGTGTAATAATAGGACAGAGGAAAACTTAGGTCATTTGTGAAAACTTTTAAGGGATCCATAATTGTCTTATATAACTACCTTCGAGATGAGTCTGCTAATTTCTAGGAAAAACTTCTAAGAAAAACCCTCAAAAAATTCAAATCCATGGTGATAAAGAATATGATATTCAATCTCTCAAATTATAAGAAGAATTATAATGATAATATCTCAAATTTAATCATTGTATGAAATTCTTTGAATTATTGAATGAATATAAAACTCCCACTAGAATAGTTATTTGGAGATTTTAATAGAAAATCATGGTGATGAGATGAAAAATTTGTTGATATCATTGCAATATACTATAGAATTATTAGTGATTGAAATAGTTACATAAAGGTTAAAGGATTCTATCTAATTCACAAGGGTTGAATCATATCCACTCCTGGTATTTTAAGGAATGAGGACTAGGAAAGTAGAAACAGTAACTTTTATTCTCAAACTCTCTTTGAAACCAGATACAACACCCAAAAATATGAAGTATCACATGATGTCTCCACTTGAATGAAAATAACAATAGATGCATCCTGGTTATGAGGGAAGAAAGGAGTAGAGGTATCCACCATTCAAGGTCAGAATAAAAAGTTATATTCTTTATGAAATGAGAAAGACCTAGGGTACATCATTTCCATCATGTAATGTTTATCTCTAGTTTTTATAGGAAAGTAAACCCATTGAAATTAGTATCAATGATTACTTTTTTTAGCATGAACTAATATTTTAGGGTATAACATCCAATAATTCTATGTCTTCAAGGATATCCTCCAAAATATGGTTGATTTCAGATACATAAAACATAGAAACCCATGGACACAAGTGACTTGTGTCTCATATATACCATTAGAATAGGAAAAAGAATATATAAAATTTTTAATAAAGGGAACACAAATTTTTTATGACTACTGACCAAAATTTTGGTCAACCAATCCCATGATATCTTCAAGATGAAAGTAACCCAACTAGTTGTGAGCCTAATATGCTATATGAAAAAATGATATATATTCCATTATATTACAATCTCTATAAATATAGTCTTCTAAGAGATATAATAATAGAAATAATAAGAATAAGGTGCAAGAGGAGGAACCCATGTTGACTCCCATGTCAGTTAAAACCCTCTGAGATTTATTTCATCCATCATTGGGAGGATAGGAATCGCCCCAAAAAATGTTATTCGCATTTTATATGGAGTCACAAAATTAAATTATCAACATGGTTTTCATAATATATTCCTTTTCTAATGAAGATGATATATATACACCCATGGTCCTAACCCATAATTGGGTAGGAGTGGGAAGTGGGCATGGAGGCCAAAGAGGTTAAAGAAAAATATGTTGACATTGGAATCATTATTTTGGAAACATCTCCATTGAATCCATAAATATGGAAGTGACCAAAATAAAGGAACTTTATAAGGATAAATAGGAGAACTAATATTCTCTTAAATAATCAAAGGACCTTTTAGGCCCAATCATGTTAGAGTAAAAACTATAAAATCGTCACTTATATTGTTAAAATTGGAATGTGGGAAGGCCAAATTAGTCCAATCCATAAAGAATAAAAGATATTATGAAATGATAATCAGAAAAAGGAGTTGATAGAATAGACCATATCGACTTCCAAGACATATACCAAAGAAAAACTGGATAGTGTAAAAAATAGATTCATAGTCCAAAAATATTATATCTTGAAATATCCTTCTTTATGTATAGATAAAATCTCAATTTTGGATTCCCTCAACCATTTAATGGATCATTGACAAGCAATTATTGAGGCCCTTTTAATCCATCAAGAATTTTAGGTAGAAGTCATAGACTATAATGTGTATCATATGAAAACATACTCTATTATGTTTTATATGATCATCTAGTTCACAAAAAATGGACCATGACATTTCTATATAAGGATACATCATACCCTTTTTATCTAGAAGGTGAGATGACATCGATGCCTATCAGGATATCATTGATAACTAGTCTAAAATCATTATCATATCAGTTTAGAATCATCAGTATTTTGGAAAGAACAAATATGTCATATCTCTATATTATATAAAAATTCAAGGGTATGATAAGAGAGAGAAAGAGCATCTTATAAGAATATATTTTAAATCCGAGTTTGGCTACCTCATCTCTGACTCTAAGATCATGTTTTCCACTAGTACACTATTTTTATTGCTCTATTGGAAAGGCCGTGAATTTATAGTTATGTGGTGGTGCCTTATTATATCATCAATACCTCAAGTATTCTATAAGTAGACATGATAGACTTTTATATGTTGATAATTCCCCCTTTTATCCTTTCAAATATCAATTAATATACTTCATACTCTTCCAAATATAGGTAAAACATTGAGTGATAGATAACTCTATCCCAATTAATACTCCAAATAATTTATAAATAGATCTTATAAATCGATTCAATGAACTTGGTGAAAACTATGTACTACCAATCAATTAGATTTAAGCAATCACTCTAAATATAAAAAGTTATATGGTCATATTGATCCTATTTGAAATAAAAAATCATCTAATTAACTTCATGCTATATGAAGGCGAGGTGGATTACCCCTCTAATGGGCCACCACCAATAAAAATAAAACCGCACATTCCAGGAAGATAAATCTCACTCCTAAGTTCCTCTACACACAGGATGGTTTAACACATATTTATATCACATAGCTGAGGATCTTCAACCAGTTATACCTAAACCCTTTGAGAAGTGATTGAGAATGGGTTCTTTACACATTATATTCCATCTTCATGATATGGGTTGCATAAGATAAATCCATCCATGTAAAAATATGATTTGATAATAGTAGTTATAATGATTATCTCAATTAATATCATCTCTCATTGTCTTTAGGATCCAAATAGGCCAACACATAATCATTTTAAGGACCCAAATATGCTTCTTCATAATTAATTGGAGTATAAAATTTTCCAATATCATTCCATAATTATAAAGTTATCTATAAGTCACCTTCCATAGATGTTAGTGGGGTTGATGGAAGAAATATATGGTATTCCCTCAATAATTATTCCCTTTCATAGACACCCATAGGAGTTAGAGACACGTCCTTATTATTTATTGGATATAAAAATGTTCCCATGTCATCTTCTAGATCCCATGGTTCCCCTTCGTGTCCAACTTATAATTATTTATGGGAAGAATAAGGATATAAATAATAACTCAGAGGAACCCCTTCAATATTTGAGAAAGGAATATTAGATACTATTGATGATCTCAGAAAAGTGAATATGTGTATGATGGAAGATATTAAGCTTACAATAATTAGCGTCGACGTGGATCTATAAGGAAAAGGCATAAATACCTAATTCTTGAATAAGAAACATGAATTACTGCCCTATATCTATACATATATTCTCATATTTGATCTCAATGTGTCTTCCTATAATATGTGTCTACTCGATAATAATTTGGGCCATAAATAGGAATTTAGAAAACTGAATTCTACCCATTATTCTAATTTATAATAAAACAATTGATAATATAATTAAGTTCAACTTCATTAGAGAAGTTTTATACCCTAAAAAGATCACTAAAATCATCCCCATCTTGAATAAGGACCTGAAGATCAGGATTTTCATTATCTTCCGGGATCTTAATGAGCACTACCCAAAGAATGATTTAAAAATCCCAATCATGGATTTTATGATCAATAGTACAATTAGTTTTCAAGTACTCTCATTTATTTATGGGTACTCTAGATAGAAATAGATTTGGATAACCTAAGTTTTTGAATAAACTAGTGCTTTCTAGGAACTATAATGGGTTTATTGGTATTGATTAATTTCATTTAACTTGAAAATGTTGGAGCTATAATAATTTTACATGCACCGTATCTTTAAGACCCTCCTTATAACTATCATGGACTGATATGTTGATTACTTTGGGGAAACGTCTCGAGAATTTTGTTCTCATCATGAAAATACTAAAACTATTTTCAATAAACTATGGAAACATAAACTAAATAGTGAATCCCTTAAAATGTAATTTTAGGGTGACATAAGAGAGATTCTATAACATCAAATTTTTTTCATTTTAGAATATATTTAGACCCTGAAAAGTATAAGGAAATCCTTAGCATTCTAACTCTTCAAAACCTCAAAGATTTGATAGGGATCTATGGATGTCTCTCCAACATTTGATGCTTCATACCTAACATTTTGGAAAAGTTCTTACCCTTCAAAAGGCTGATTAAGATGGGATATACCTATTAGTGGGATAATGATTCTTAGAATTCATTTGATGATTTCATAAAATATCTCTTATATCCACTGGTAGTTAAGATTCCCGTTAAATGAAGTCCTCAAATTCTACATTTTGAAACCTTGGAGCGATCACATGGTTAACTTATCATACAAAGGAATGATGCATGGAATGGGATCTATTTCTAGTATCTTAATAATAGAATGCATATAGAGAGACTCATTATTATAATATAAATAAGAATTAAATTTTCTAAATCTTTACGGTACACAAGCTGAGAAACTACCTAAAACATCATGAGGACCATTTGGTCTCCCAAACTAATCCACTCAAATACCTCCTATGTTTTTCAATGTTAAATAGATTTTTGGCATGGTGCGTGATTATCGTGTAGAATTTTGAAATTCAATTTGTTCCCTAAAAGGTAGTAAAATAGTTTTCATTGATAAATTTTCATACAGAACATCCCACCCTAATAGTATGATGATGGATACAGGGATTCCTAACAAAGTATTTTTCTCTTTTCATGACACTCCCAAAGTATGGGAGGTTTATTTTGATGGAGTCTCTATAATACCAACATGAGGGGTAATGGAAAACTGTATGGTCCATAGTATTGGAATAGGAATTTTCTTCTTCTATCTAGTGAAAGAGATTCTACCCCATTAATTCTTATTTTGAGAGTGATACACCAAAAATATGGCCGAATACCAAAATATCGTTATAGGCTTGGAGCTAGCACTGTATATACCAGTAACATGTTTGAATATCAACAGTGATTTAGAGTTGGTTTTTAAGATGATTAATGGAAAATATAAAATTATGATGGAATAATTAATCCATGGTCTTTATTTTATTTGAGGATTGATGGTAGATTACCCATTTGAGCTAACACTATATCACATCACATGTTCACAGAATGCCTATACCAATGATTTAAATGATACAACTAGAACTATTGAGGATATATAATAGGGTGGAAGATACATCCATATTTTGTAAATTTGATTGGTTTCCCTAATCATATGGATTTTCCACTTGTCACATAAATAAATTATTTTAAAGTAAATTTTAATTTATTTCCCATTCATGCTTTTTTTGGAGGTTTCTCAAGATTTTATGATGGAATGGGTGAGTTTTCATGAATTGGGCCAAACCCTGAGCCCAATTCCAGATTTAAAAACTAATTTTTATTTTATTTTATAACTCATTCATTTTTCAAAAAAATTCATCCAATAAAATCCCTACTTGGCCTCCCCTGAACTATTAACACCAAAATCTAAATTTGCATCCTTTAGAAGTCCATAATCATGGTGGATTTGGGTTTTTATTTAAGGAGTTGGGCCACCCCGAAATCCCATTTCCAGTTTTAAAAAACATTTTGTTTATTTAATAACTTATTCAATTTTAACTATTTTTAGGTGATTATACCTCTAACACGAGACCAATGAACCTAGGTGCGACCCCAATCTCTTCTCCCCCTCTTTGGAGCTCGTTTTCTTCACAGAACAAGTCGAAATGTCTTAATCTTTCTCAATTCGAGCAGATTTATAAAGGTAATTTGTTTCCTTCATAACTCCTTCATTTCTCACTCTTTTTTCCCCATTAAAATTTCTACATTGTCTACTTATCCTTGTTCTAACCTCCCTTGAATTTTTGGCTATTTGAAAGTTCAGATACTACGGGGAGATTTCTACAAGATCCCTCAAGTAAGTTGGTCTTCAAAATTCTTCTTTCAATTTCCTTATGGTTACATTCAATGTGATTAGGGTTTATTACCTTATCCTTGAGGTTCCTAATGTACATAAGTTAGTGTTTGAACCTAGGGTTTTATTTCTTGTATTTTTGGTGAAATATTGTGGTTTTAGGTTGGATTTCACTTCCTTGAGGTGCGGCGGTGGTGCGATTTATGTTTCACACTATGGTTTGAGGGTTTTGACATAAAAGGTAGGTGGTTCCATGTGTAAAAAAGTATTGATAAGTTAGCTTTATGTATTTACTAATTTTTCATATTCCTCATATGTTGGGTGTGGTGTGAAAACTATTTATGATTGATTTGGTTATGTGTTTAATTTTATAGTTGAATTTTAACTTGAAATTGCATGTTTTCATGTGTAACTCTTGGGGTATTATTTGGGTGTATTTTATAACTTATTTAATTGGTTTAATAAATCTTTTTTGGACTAAAAATTCTGGTTTGGTAATGTATTATTGTCATTTGGGCCTAAAAAGAGGGGTTTTAATAGGTTTGATGTGTAAAACATTGTTATACTTCTTGAGAGCATTTTATAAAATTGTGCGTTTTCATTTGTATCTTTTGTGGTATTATTCTAGGTGATTTCATAACACTTGAAAGTGGTTTAATAAATGTCTATATGGATTCCAATTCTGTTTTGGATAGGAATTGGTATGGTTTTGGTCTTAAATGTGGGTTTTGAAATGGGTTTTGTGTGAAAGAAAAATTTACACCACTTTGGTTCTATTTATGAAAATTGTAAATGTTTTTAGTTGGTTAACCAAAGTGGGAAATGGGTGCATATGTACTGTTTGGTGTGTGTGTTCACCTATTATGAGTTTAGAAAGGTTAATTGATGTTTTAATATGTCAAACATTTTTAGAATGTTTTGTAAATTTTTGAAATGTTTTATTAAATTGTGATGTTTGAGTGAAACTTGTTTGTGGGCTATTTCATGTAAGTTTGATGATAAAATGATTTTGAAGGTAAAAAGGGTATTATGTGGCTTGTGTGGGGGGATATTATGTTATGTGTATCACCTTGTAAATATTTTATAAAAAAATTTAAAGTATGTGTTGAAGTGTTGAAGTGATGTGAAAAGTGTTGTGAGATATTTTGGTGTGTGTTTGATTTCAAAATGCATTTGAATGAAAAAAGTGGATTTTGTGAATTTTATGATTTACATGTTTTCAATTTGGTAAATTTGTAATTTGTAAAAGATATTTTCATGTGAAAATTATACTTCTTGTCTTGTTGAACTTGTTTGAGCACAAGTGGGAAACCTGGGTATCTAGGTCGGTGGATGTGTACTAGTATACTAGTGATACCCTGAGGTTTGGCCTCAATTTCACTTAGCAAGATTGACGCATAAAACTCTAACTAATCTATGATGATGATAATGGGGGAACACTAGGTTATGGGTATGTTCCCTACTAGGGGATCTTGCATGAGAATAGATATTTATGATGGTTACCTTCACCGAGATACGAGGTACCTGGGACCCACACCGAGCTAGTGCCTAGGGGTTATCTTCTATTTCTTGTACTCATTAGATGATTTGTGTTTATCGTTAACATATGGTGTGTTGGGATGGAAATTTCAGTAGCTTTGGAATTTATTTTAAAATTATTTATCCTCTAAATTATCCCACTTGAAAACTGTTTTAATTTTTATGTTGCATCTTTTAGAAATTGTAACTAGCATTTTATGTTTTTTTTTAAAACTAGCATGATTTTTGCCTTTAAATGTTTATCACATGGAATCTCAAAGTTGTGGTGTCCTACTGGGATTTTTCTCACGCCCTACATACACCTTTGTGTGTATGTAGACTTGCTTATTTTGTGTCACAGGTTTGTGTAATATTTTAGTGCCAGTGGTTTGGGTTCCAAGAAGTCCTTGTTGGCGCGTCTTCGTGGAGATTGCTTGAGGGTGATTACCCCTTGACTTGAGGTGGTTCTTGGCTATCCATTATTGGTTTTTCACCTTTGTAATGGCCTTTTTACATTGTTTCAAATCATGTAATTCAGTTCTGAAATTTTTTAAAGATGGTTTTAGTTGAAAATTCCATATTTTTTTATTGAGTTCTTTTGTTGTTTAGTGTTTATAAAATCAGGTAAATAGTTACCAAACTTCATTTTATGATACTTGGGAACATGTTCCAGTCCATGGGGATCTGGAACTCCCTTTGGGCCTTTTCATGGCCCAGGTTTGGTGCTAGTTTTGATGGCATCCAGATTTGTTTTGTGACAAAGTGTTATCCAAGGAGGTTCAGGTTAACTCCTTAGGTCATGTTATTTGGGGAGCAGTCGGGACAGTCTGGAGTTAGGATTGTTGGGACTTGGAATTCTAGTTATGGGTAGTGTGCCTGATCACCAAACCACATGAAGTGATTCAAGTCACCAGGGGAGTCGGGACTTATCTGAGTCATTTGGTTTTCTTGGTTTGATGATGATTAGGGGAAATGAGAAGAGAGTTGGGTTAATAGTCTCAGTGAGCTCGCGGTGCCTAGAAATACTTGTGGAGCCAGGGATATTTCCCTAAAACAATCTCTATGATGGTGAATTTATTGGCATATGGCCACCAACCATATGTCCATGTCACCCACCAAAGCTATTTTTCCCTCACATTGTCTTTTGTCCTTTAGTTTTGAAATCATGGAAGTTCGGTTTTAAAGGAATAATTTGATGGTTTTAAGAAGCATAAAGTTTTGAGAAATAATTTTATAATAAAGTGGGAATGGATTGATTTGTGAAATTTTGGAACTGAGTTCTCATTTTTTTTAAATGGAAAATGGTGTGTTTACACCTCTTTTGAAAGTAGAAAATTGTGTTAAAGTTTGTTTTGAAAAAGTGTTTCCAATAGAGTTTTCTAAAATTTTGAAAGGTGTTTCAATGGGATGAGATGTTTTGAAATTAATGCATATGACTTGAAAGTAATTTTTCATTTAAATGATTGTTCCTTTCTGAAATTTTTGTTAAGCTGTACTTTGGGTTTGATTTTGTGGTTAGCATTTTGGAGAGAAAGAAGGTATTGGTTGACTATTTCGGTTCTGAAAAGTGGAAAGAATTTTTATTTTAACCTTTTCTATTTCCATGATCAACCACATACATGGGGTTGTATTGGATGATGGATGGTTGATGGAATGGTTGGATGAGTTCCGGGATGGATATGAGGAGGGTGCTTGGTGTGGCACATAAACATGCATGTGTGAGGCCCATGGGGTACCATTGGTGGATACGCTAACAACTGAACCGTTTATTTTCAAAAATATGATTTTAAGGGAAAAAATTGATGTCATGATGAATTGTTTTTGATGTTTTATATTATGTTTTTTTTAATGTTGATTTAGTGGGACTTTTTGAGTCCAAGAACCCCTCCTGTTTGAACTGTGTTTTGGGTTTGTGTTTGGTTGGTAAGCTGTGTTGAAGGGCCGATTAGTGGTATCTTATGAGAAATGTTTTGATATTCCTTTACAATGGTTCCATTAATTTTGATCTGTTTTGTGGTATTTATTAACCAATAGACCATCTTGGTTGGGTCCTTGGGTTCTATTGTTGGATAAGGTATGCCCCAATAAGGGTTAGCTCATAACTGAAGTGCAACCCAGATTGTTTCATCATTCGAAGACCCTCTAGTTGATCAATATAAGGAATATTTTTCTAAAGATTTTTAGATTGAGTCTACACCCTTTCCATTCTTGGTTTTTTGGATCCTCTTGTTGCGGGGGCGTGATCGTGGAAGGTTGAAAGAGACCTTAGCTTCTTAAGTTTCCTGATTTTCTAAAGGTGGAAGTGGTCTGGGGTTGTTAGCAAGGTTGAGTATCTGGATGGTGTCTAAGAGGGACCTTGGGTCCTTCTTAGTCTCTTCAAATAAAGAGATCACGTTAAACTACTAATGCGGTAAATATGGTCATGAGAGGATATTGTGGCCACTTTACCCTTGTGATGTCATGTGCTTGATTGACTGTAAAGGTGAAAGTCATGAAATCCTCTGAGAGTCTATGTTATGTTGGTAGGATGTCTCCCTCGAACAAACGTCAAAATCATCCATTTTATATGAAGGTGAGTATATGTGTTTTTTACTTTTATTGTTTCTCACCCTAATAAACAAGGTGTGATGTGTGTTCATTTTCTGAGCCCTTGTTTCAATGAAATATTAGGATAGGGTAAAGTGGGTTTGGAATGTGTTATGTCTGGAAAATATATCTGGGATTGCGGTGTAGTTTTTGATGGTACTGAAATAAGAATTCTCGTTTAGTGGGTTTCCAAAGCCTAAATGTGAGGCTGAAGATGCATCAATAATTTGAGATCCATCCATAGGTCTCGGAGAGAATCTAGCTCATAGTCAGGGGAAATACCTGGGTGATTTAAACCCTTGTACAAAGTCATATCCTAAATATTAAAGATATGAAGATTTCAAACCTCTGATGTCATCATATTTCTTATGTTGTTCATGTTTGGTGGAAATAGGTGGAGAGCCTTGTACCCATGTCATCGCCCAATTCCATTCCCTCCCCCTTTTTTCCATTGAGTCTTTGGAGAATGGTTGGAAATTTGGCTAGACAGGCTGAGAACACGGTTTGTTCACCATTAAGAGTGATTGTGTTCTAGGAATCCAGGAGGGAAGGATGATCTGTATAGTTATTGCACGGTTTCACAAACCATGCAAACTAATCATGCAACCTTCCCAAATATTTAAATTTTTGGGTCTTTCTGTGCCAGTCCATGTTGTTCGGTTAAGATGGTTGGTTCTTATGGTGGGGAGACAACATATAATTATCATGGTGTTCCTTTTGAAATTTTGAATGGAATTCTACCCTTTGTACTTGGGAGTCTGTTCAGGCCTCCCCTATTAGTGTCCTAATTCTGTCTCGGAAAAAAATATTGGTTGTCTCTTATGGTGGGGAGTGTATTTGTGTCCCACCATAATAGTAACTTGGATTTATCCATGGTCTTCTCTTGGTGGTAGATAGTCTCATTCAGAGATATCTAGCTACCAAAATCTTCCTTGAGCAAACGTTGGGATTGGAGAGTGCCCATTGGTTTATTTAAAGTAAGGTAACTATAACCTTGTTCAAAGTTTTTGTTCGTTTGGGTTAATTTCTTGAGTCTTGTTCGGATAGTGTTTGAGGAGTTTTCTTTTGGGATAAAGTATGAATGTAATTGGTCATTTTAGTAAAGTGGTGTAAGTTTTTTTTTGTGGGAGTAATCCTTCCTTAATTGATCACTGGAGGTGTTTTGGACTTTGGGGGTGAAACCTGGAATGGGATTACCTCTTGGTTTCTCAGTTGGGTTTGGTTGTTGCTTTGTCCATTCTATGACTTTATGGGGTGGAAAGTTTTCATGGTAGGGAAAATTTTCACATACATAACATATTTTAAAATTATTTTTAATTTATTTTCCATTCATGCTTTGTTTTGGGGGTTTCCCAAGATTTTATAGAGGAATGGGTGAGTTTTCATGAATTGGGCCAAACTATGAGCCCAATTCCAGATTTAAAAATAAATTTTGATCCTTTTATAACACATTAATTTTTCAACAATTTTCATCCATTACAATTCCTAATTTTCCTCTCCTAAACTATTAAAACCACCATGTCAATTTGGATCCTTTATAAATCCATAATCATGGTGGATTTGGGTTTTTATTTAAGGAGTTGGGTCACCCCGAAAGCTCATTTCCAGTTTTAAAAAACCATTTTGTTTATTTAATAACTTATTCAATTTTAACTATTTTTCGGTGATTCAGCCTCTAACCCGAGCCCACTGAACCTAGGCGCGCCCCCAATCTCTTATCCCCTTCTTTGAATCTCGTTTTATTCGTAGAAAAAAAAATTCAAATATTATTAATATTTCTCAATTCCAGTAGATTTATAAAGGTAATTTGTTTCCCTCATAACTCCTTCATTTCTTACTCTTTTTCCCCATTAAAATTTCTACATTGTTTCCTTATCCTTGTTCGAACCTCCCTTAAATTTCTATCTATTTGAAAATTCATCAACTGGTGTGTTTGGGGAGATTTCTACAAGATCCCTCAAGTAATTTGGTCTTCTTCATTCTTCTTTCAATTTGCTTAGGGTTACATTCAATGTGATTAGGGTTTCTTCCCGTATCCTTGAGGTTACAAATGTAAATAAGTTATGTTTAGAAACTAGGGTTTGATTTCTTGTATTTTTTGTGAAATCTTGTGGTTTTATGTTGTATTTCACTTCCTTGAGGTGCGGAAGTGGTGCGCTTTATGTTTCACACCATGTTTTGAGGGTTTCGACATAAAAGGTAGGTGGTTCCATGTGTAAAAAAATATTTATGATTTATCTTACTGTATTTAATCTTTTTTTATATTTCTCATATGTTTTGTGCGGTTTGAGAACTATTTATGATTTATTTGGTTATGTTTTTAGTTTTATAGTTGAATTTTAACTTGAAATTGGGTGTTTTCATGTGTAACTCATGGGGTATTATTTGGGTGTATTTTATAACTTATAAAATTGGTTTACAAAATCTTGTTCGGCCTACCAATTCTGGTTTGGTAATATATTACTGTCATATGGGCCTAAAAATAGGGTTTCTGAATAGGTTTGATGTGTAAAAAATTGTTATACTTCTTGAGATAATTTTATGAAAATGTATGTTTTCATTTGTATCTTTTGTGGCATTATTCAAGATGATTTTATAACACTTAAATTGGTTTTATAAATGTCTCTAGGGCTAAAAATTATGTTTTGGATAGGAATTGGTATGGTTTTCATCTTAAATGTGGGTTGTGAAATGGGTTTTGTGTGCAAGACATATTTACACTACTTGGGTTCTTTTTATGAAAATTGTAAATGTTTTAGTTGGTTAAACAAAGTGGGAAAAGGGTTCATATGTACTATTTGGTGTGTGTGTTCACCTATTATGGGTTTTGAAAGGTTAAGTGATTTTTTAATATGTCAAACATTTTTAGAATGTTTTTTAAAGTTTTGAAATGTTTTATTAAATTGTGATGTCAGAGCGAAACTTATTTGTGGGCTGTTTCGTGAATTTTTTATGATAAAATGATTTTGGAGGTAAAAATGGTATTATGTGGAATGTGTGTGGGGGGATGTTATTCTATGTGTATCACCTTGTAAATGTTTTATAAAAATGTTTAAAGGATGTTTTGAAGTTTTTAAGTGATGTGAAGAGTGGTGTGGGCTATTTTGGTGTGTGTATGATTTCCAAATGCATTTGAATGAAAAAGTGGATTTTGTGACTTGTGTGATGTACATGTATTATGTTTGGTGAATATGTGATGTTTAAATGATATTTACATGTTAAAATTATACTTATTTTCTTGTTTAACTTGTTTGAGCACAAGTGGGAAGCCCGGGTATCTAGGTGGGTGGACATGTACTAGTATGCTTGTGATCCCGTGAGGTTTGGCCTCAGTTTCACCTAGCAAGATTGATGCATACTACTCTAACTAAACTATTTTGATGATTATGGGGGACCACTAGGTTATGGGTATGTTCCCTACTAGTGGATCATGCATGATAATGGATATTTATGATGGTTACTTTCACCGAGATACGAGGTACCTGGGACCCACATCGAGCTAGTGCTGGGGGGTTATTTCCAATTTTATGTGCTCCTTAGATGATTTGTGTTTACCTTCAGCATATGGTGTATTGTGATGGAAATTTTAATATATTTGTCATTTATTTTAAAATTATTTATCCTTTAAATTCTCCCACTTAAAAAAGGTTTTAATTTTTAAATTGCATCTTTTAGAAATTGTAACTACCATTTAATGTTTTTTTAACCTTTCATGATTTTTGTCTTTAAATGTTTATCACATGGAATATTGTAGTGGTGGTGTCCTACTAGGATTTGTCTCACACCCTATTTACACCTTTGTGTGTAAGTAGACTTGTTTATTTTGTGTCACAGGTTTGGGTATAGTTTTAGTGCCAGTGGTTTGGGTACCAAGAAGTCCTTCTTGGCACGTCTTTTTGGAGATGGATTGAGGGTGATTACCCCTTGACTTGAGGTGGTTCTTGGATATTCATTTTTTGTTTTGTATCATTTTAATGGACTTTTTACATTGTTTCAAATCATGTAATTCAGTTCTGAATTTTTTTTAAGGATGGGTTTAGTTGAAAAATCCAGATTTTTTTTATTGAGTTCGTTTGTTGTTTAGTGTTTATAAAATCGGATAAATAGTTTCCAAACATCATTTTATGATACCCAAAAACTTGTTCCAGCCCATGGGGATTGGGAACACCCTTTGGACCTTGTCATGGGCCGGTTTTGGTGCTGGTTTTGATGGAGACCCGATTTGGTTCGTGACAAGAATACCTTTGGAGAAGAATGGATCTATTGGACCAGGATGAAAAGGATTAGATCAAGCATCAAGAAGTATATTTTCCCCTATATCATGGTTTAAATTTCCAAAAAATGTTCTACAAATGAGGCTTTTCTGGTGTCCTTCTCATATTTTATGAAGTATTAGAGACACTTTTTTATGCATCAATTCCATGTGGGAAGCTATAATGGTCACCAGTCCAGAGCTAAAATATATCATCAAATCATGAATATTGTAACCTAGGAGCCATAATTGACACAAGAATGTGTCTATTTCATTTTGAAATGACATAATTTCCATATACATTCTTATTTAATCTATCAAACCCTAGGTTTGTTATATACCATCAAATATTCTATTCCATTTTCCATATGAGGAATAAATATTATGGGGACATACCCACCAGCTATAACCTAGTAGTTCAAGTATGTTCTTACTTCTACAGAATTATTTTTTGAATGGGATGAGACTATATCTCTAATGGATGTCTAAAAATATATCAAAAATTTCATAACGTCAAACATCATTACCATATTTTTTCCCATCACATAATATTAAAGGAAGATGAAATAAAATATTTTATTTTGAATAAAAAAGGTTGTATAAACAATAACATATGTACACTACACACTTATCCCACTACAAAACTCTAGAAAATAGAGTGAAAAGGCCTTCAACGAGATCATTTCTAATATCATTCAAAAGATGTTGGAGAAGGATAATAATTCCTTTCTAGACAAACTTCTTCATACTTGTTGGGATTATAACACCATAACTAAATCTAGCACACAAGAGTCCCCATATTTTCTTGTATATGGGATTGAAGTGATCTTACTTATTGAGGTACAGCTGGTCTGGCTCCACATTTCCATCTTTAATAAGATTATTGAGGGTGATTATCCTCATATGTGACTATATGAGTTGGAATTACATGATAAGATATTTTTTTCACACACACACAAAAATCCATAAATCCATCAGAACCGTATTGTTTGAGCATTCAATTTAAAAGTTTTACTTTTCTAATTCCTCTATGGAGAACTGGTGCATGATTTCAAAACTCTGATGATACCTAGGAATTATTCTCCAAATATTATATTGAAAATTGAAAGGATATCACACCATACATAAGGTCTGATCAAGTGGAACTTATTCTCTAATCATGATGGATGAATAGCATATCATGACAACTACTAATGAATAGATTCATATGAAGTTATTTGTATAAAATTCTAGTAGCCCAATGTTAAAATGCGTAGATACCATCCCAAATTTAAGATTCTAATCTATATAGAATTTTTTTAAGTGGTATAATATTAACATATATAGATAAAATTCCTAGATTCATGAATTAAAACAATATAGCACGTATTTCCTTGTCACATGACCTAAAACTGCATAATAACACCATTTTCACATGATGTAAAACTACATTATTTGAGTTACACATCTACCCATAACATGTTCTCTTGTATAATATGACAAATATCCAAATTTCCACTTCTTTCTCACAATGAGTACGTATCTCTTGAGATTATTGGACTTGGTTTATTACCCATATTAGAATTATTGAGATACATCATGATTAAAGGTTGGGAGCCTAGTCCCAGTCATGTGATATAAAACTAAATGACATAATTCTATGGTTCTCAAACCTCTCTGAATATTTTATTCCTCTTTTAGAAATTCCTCTTTTCAATTGACTTCTCATCGAGGTTCCCATTTTACATATCTGAAAAGACCAACTCTAGTATTATAGTTATTTCATAGAAGACTATTCTTGTCCAGGTGCACACTTCAAAGAAGAACCCATTTTCCATATGTGAATGGATCAACTCTAGTGTTAGAATGATAGTACACATGATTATACCCATCCATGAGAACCTTTTCTTGTGGAAACTATTTTCAATATCTGAATTTAATAACTTTAGTTTAGGATGATGGTATATATACCTATACCTATAAATTGGGAAACATCTATGAGGAAATTTTATTGACTTATGATTTTGGAGAACATAATTAACCTTGATCCATTTTCATTCCATGTTTATATGAATTTAGTTATACTGATATTATTATTTTAAAGTTTCATTGACTTTCTTGTGTTAATGATCATAATAGGATAGAATAAGAAAATAATTGATAATTTTTTGAAATAATTCTTTTCATTCAATGAAAAATATTTGAGTTGAATATCCAAATTATAGATTTTATCGCATATATATTTAATAGGGCTCGAATCAAAATACTATTACATGGTTCACATGTCTAACTAAATAATATAGATCAATTAATACTATTATTCATTCATAGCCTACTGTAGCATGGCCAATATGGAATCCTCCACTTATGAATCATACTGAAAATCACCCACCCTTTCAAAAATATATATCTCATCCTTCTTAGCATCCTCAACTAGCCACCACTTTTTCATATGATGCCTTTTTAGTAGTATCAATTTCTTGTCCAAGATGGAAAAACTCAAGATAGAATCATTAAAACTCCTAGAGGAGCTATTCCATTTGGACCCTCCTCTCCATGGCTTGACCTTACCACTCAGATGTTATTGCATTATATTTTTAAGACTCGTTAAGAACAATAGTTTTAATCTTGATCAAGAGATCCATGTATTAAATAGTGGATATTCATGATTGGAGTCTGTTCTTATACTCCCAGGAACTAATCATCTCATTAAATCTAGAATGGATGATATAGTAATCATATCTAAAAAATCCCTAAATAATAAATATATATTGAAAGAGATGTAGTTGAATTCAATGATCATTTAGAGAGGTCATGTAAACTAGTACTAATATACTTTTTCACACCCTTAGAAAATATGTTTTTTGAGAAATATATCCTTTAGGTCCAAATCAAGGATGGTCATGGGAGCAGACACATAATTTTTCACAAATTCATAAAAATATAGTTCAATTTCAACATATATAGGGTGTGTAAGAAATACATTATCCAAAATACATATAAATTAGACTAATTTATATTCTTAAATAGTGTCACTATGAAGTTATATGGTCACTAGATTAGTGGGAAAATTCACACCAAGAATATAGTAGTTTATATGAAGGAGAATGGGTTAGAAGATAATAGGTGTGATATTCCACCTTCATTGGATGGAACATAAAACCCCTTGAATGTTTTCACCCCATTAGTGGTGAATTAGGTGAACCCCCTTGTGAGATTTCCCACATAGGGATTCAGGTTGCAGCATCCATTTTTAAAGGAACTACAACCACTATTAGAGTATAAATCCTTAAGGACATATTTGAAATGGGAATCCTTGAATCATCACCATATATGATTTCACATGGGGAACCAAAATAGTTTAACACGTTTATATATAAAAATTATAAGTCTTAGTTCCACTATTCATTTAGTAGATATGCATTTTTTATAACAAAATTATTGGTAAAATTGTTAGTTTTTTCCTAGACCTATGTAAGGTCTCCCATCTACCATGGATTCATAATGATGATTGCTAATCCATTTAGGTCGTAAGATGACACTAATTATTTATAAACTTTGACCATCCCTTCCACCCATACAAAGGCCCATTTTTTAATAATATGGTATATATTTTCATGGTTATAAAATATTCTTGATTAAAAAACCATATAGTATCATCCACCAGAATTTTCTTTGTATGGGTGGTGGATAATGTATTTAGGTCCTAATTTGGATTATACCTTCCTTGGACTTCCCTAGACTTCACTTCCATGGATTCCCAATTTGGTGGTGTACTATTTAAATTCTATTGGGTAGTATATTCCCTTTATTCTATGGAAATGAGTGTAAATTATGTATATACTAGTATATTAATAATAATTTATAGGAGAAACTCGAAATAAGAGTTAGTACGTATAATATTTACTCATTAATCCTAAGTAATGGTGTATCATCATTGATCATACCCAATCTTGCATGTTGTTTTTTCCTATAGATAGTTTTATATAAATAATATTCACTGGTTGAGCTGATAATATAGTAGTAGGATTATAGATCACCACCTATATGTTTTTTGTTAAAATAGGGGATCCTACCTCATCTACTTCCATGCTGGGGTGAGAAGATTACAAAATTATCATCCCACAAATGCAATATTTTTTAGATAGAATAGGCTAATCATTCTCTTCATTATCTTATAAAAATTGAATTAGTAGGATAAAAAATTAATAATCAACCTCCTAAAATGTATAAAATAATTTATCTTACATATATATAGGATGTTCTGTGACTAAACCCTCATTCTTTGATTGTCTTGGTATGATACATCAGGATTTCAAATAACTGATATAGGAGAATGATTTTCCCATTGAGTGAATGGATCAAACTATCAAGTCCCTAATGGTGGTATTCCAATTCATTGAGTAAATTGTCCCAATAAATGTTCTTTCATGTAAATAAAAAATCAAAACCTATTTATTAGTTTTTCTCCTCTTGGAGAAAACCCCTGACCAATTTGAAAAGTATTTTGGACCTATGAGAATCTCATACCCTCTAAGACACTAGAATAAATATTCAATAGGTATAAGTCATCAGAAAGGAACCTCACTCATTGGGGAAGTATCACTTTTATACCCCATAAACATTAGAGTTTGTGAATTTGGAGGATTTCTTGGAGAAATACTCTTATAAGGAATTTTTCCCATAATTATGCCTCTTATTCCTCCTTGTATTTTCTTATTTATAGTCCCTTGGTTTAAGGGACAAGATCACTTAGTTGTCTAATTATACTCCTATATAGTAGGAGAATAACCTAGATCCACATATATTCACAATCAAGTATCAAACAAAAATTAAGTATGATCATAATACATCATTTATTTCATAAACTATGAGGAATAGAAGTTAATTTTTTCTCAAAACAGTGGAATTGTAAGTTGAATCTATTTAGAGAATACCCCTCATAGATCAACTCCCCATCAATTATGGTTACCAATAAATATCCCATTAAAGAAATTCAATATTATCTTCCAATATTCCTTTCAGTTTCATTATCTGAAATTTCAGTAGTCAATGATGAATATGGTTAAAGGATTAAATTTCAATGTTTTCCTTGAAAGACCTTTATGTTTAAATCATTCAACATGAGTGTCCTGACTCCACCCAAACATTGGAGGTAGGATCTATATCAATAAAATGTAATTCATTAATGAATTAATATCACCCCATAGTGTTTATGATCATACCCCTCAGTATTTGGATAGTCCCAATTATTCTAAATGGGTATATTACCTTATGGACGTGTTTGAATATGTGTTATTGCATTTCTAGCACTTGTACCTCTAATTTAGTCTTCCCCTCTGTTACTATTTGGGATACCAATATCGACCCATACAAAAAACATTACGAGATTCTACTTTTAAAAAAATTCAATTAAGAACATGGTAGATCAAAATGACCTTTTTAAATTTTCTTAAAAATAGATATAAGGATGAACCATTTTTATAAGTTTATCATAAGAGTAATTAATTTTTTAAAACACTTTTATTGAAAATGACATGACATAAAAGTACAATAAAATTTACATTTTAAAAAAATATAAAGAGAATAAAAATATCATCAATAATAAATACATTAGAATAAAATTATAATGATCACATAATGAAATCCTATAAAAATTACCCTAATGGGTTATCATATTTATAGGTCTCAATTTAAAAATGTTGTTTGAAATTGAAACCTCGTGACATGGTTGAAATTAAAATAAAATCCTTTAAAGAGAGAGATATTAAAATATAAATTAAAATATAATTAATAGAGTTAATTTCAAAATACAATATTTAAATTAGGGATCATATAAACCACTTAATATAAATTATGTGCATCATCATCATCATGAAAATTTTATTCTAGGAGAAGGAAATACACGCAAAAGCATAAAAAGGTCTAAAATGGTGAAGACCGAGGGTGTCTTCCTTAAAAATGATCCTACCAGACCGAGGTCTAAAATATGTGTATAATATAAAAATAATTCAGAAAAAGAGGAATTTGAGACTGAAAACCCTTACTTTGTTTCCCATCTTAGTCAAATGCACTCTAATATCTTGTATACAAAACATAAATATAATTATATAATATTTATGAAACTTCTAAATATATATAACCAGTTATAAAATTCATTTATTATTATTATATACATTTATATTAGTTAATTATTACTTATTTTTGATGTCGTGTATAATTAATCTTGATCATTTTGAATTAGTTCATAGGAGTGACATCAGTATTAATTATTTTCTAAAATTCATATTTCCATGTTCATTTAAGATACTACAATGGATAAATTATAATTATTTATAATGTTTAAATTTCATTTCATTAGTACTTTAGTCTATATTAGAGAAGTTTAAATTGACAAAGAACAAATTTCAGGGATTTTCAACCTTTAGAGTGAGTTTTCTTAATTAATGAGTTAAATAGTCATGTAACCATTATTGAAAAAAAAAATTAATTATTTACATATTTATATCATATTATTCTAGTAATTATATTTTTATATTCATTAAAAATATAATTTTATATCATTATCTATGTAGGTTGTCAAACTGACTGAAAATTAACATACCACACTTTATAGTTGATTATGAGTTGATTTAGTTGAATTATCATTATAGCAGTAGAATAATGATATAATTTAGTGGTTTTAGTGTGATATATAATAATTTAAAATTATTTATATTAATAATTAATGGATAAATAATATTACAGAATTTAAATTTAAGATTTTCCCCTTGGTAGGTTTTTTAAAAGATTGAATTAACGATAATAATTTGTTTGTAATATAATTTATATTTTATAATATTTGTTGTTAAAAACATTAATTATATCATAAAAATAGTATTAATAATTTAAATATATTATCATATCCATCCTTGTAAGTCATATATGAAATGAAAAAAAAAAGATCATTCCCTAGAGGCAATTGTCCACACATATACATGGACGATGATTTCATTTTTCCATAGAAGGGGGAAAAGGAGTAATTTGTTTTATAATTTTAGAATCTAAAACATTTCATAAATAACATAATTATATTTTAAATACCCTATTATTTCTATCCTCATATAGTGGTTTTTGAAAATGAAACTTCTTATATCATGGAGATGGTAGTCCGCACACCATACGAGTCAAATTTTCATTTTTCATATTTGAAAAGGGGAGGGTGGTTAATTATTATAACATAATTAAAATAAAATTAAATTAAATAATGGTAATTATTTTTTAATTTTTATATAGTGAACTTAAGTTTGAGCAATAATAAAATTTCATAAAGAAATAGAAAAAAATAATTAGAGGTTCTGAACTTATGCTTCACTTCTTCGATTATTTCCTCAGGGAAGAGGATTAAACCTTTGAGGAATTATCTTTTTAGAATACCATAAACTACAGAAGTAATATATCAGTTTATAGGATATGTTTGGTTAGAATCATATACCAATTTAAGAGGTTTTTGTGTGAGGGTATGTGAGGATAGGAGAACCTCTCATATATGGGAAAATAAGTGGCATCTTTGTAAATAACCAAAACTTTTCAATAATGTGAAGTCACTCTCAAGGAATGTGGACCCAAAATTGAAAAATAATAGAGAGAACGAAATATAAATTTGATAAAAATAACAAATACCCATTTATAAACATGTTTTAAACATGTTATTCCCTTTACATATAGGTTTCCTATTTTTTACATTTTTTGTTTTCACCATGGTAATTTTTTTTACATAGGTTATTTATCCTCTATTCTGAAAAATTAAATGTTTCATTTTTAATAATCTAGACAGAGAGAATAAAACTTTTAAATTTATTTTATTTGAATCAATTATTAATGGTGCCAAAAATATATTTTAAAATACTAAATGTATAATTTATTAAAAACAATTTTTTTGAAAAATTTAAAAAAATTTAAAAAAATTCAAATATAGGTATAAAAAAAATTAATGGTTTAAACACTATCATGAAATACAAATTTGGTCTTATAAAAAGATTTAATAAATTTAAAATTAATATTTATATACAAATAATGTCAAAAAATTCATTTTATTATTAAAATGATATTTTTCACTATTTACGTAGAAATAAATTTGTTTAGAAAAATATCCTAAATTCAACTTAAGATAATATAAAAATGATAAATCAAAAAATGAGGTTAATTATATAAAATCCACACTGTAAAATTTATAAATTTTACTTCATAATAATGTCATGAAATATCATGAATTGTTTTTATAAGATATAATTTTTTTGGTATAATAATTATATTTATAAAATTAGAGATAATAATAAATATTTAAATATTGAAAAATATCCATTTTATAAAAAAAATTGATGCATAAAAAATATTTTATTGGTTTCGTAGACATACTAGTTCAGTTGATATTTAGAGTTATTTTTATTTCATTTTTTTTTGTTTTTTTATAATTATAAATTTATATATATTATTATTCTATTACAATTATTTATACTTGAAAAGTCTACAACTACCTTATGATGATATGTATTTGTTTGTTTTGGGGATTTGTATGGAGTAAGGTGACAAACACAATTTTTGTTTATGGAAAATATACCATAAAATTTTGGGTCATTACATCCTCCCATAAATAAATTGAATCATTAAAATTTTAATCATTACTCTTCAAAGAAAGTAGTTGAAAATATCATTAACTTATTAATCATTCAGGTTAGAAACTATAAAATTACATATCCCTCATTCTCTTAGGATATATCAAGTTACTTATCTTTCATCAAAAAACATTAATCATTCATGTAATAATGTTCCCCAGTATGTATATAAGATAATATAATATTCTCTATAACATATATATCCCAAAACCATTTGAATATCCAAGACATTAAACCTCTACGATAATATATATTACACAAAAAATAAACTCTATTTTTAACTGCAAATGTATTAATCACTAGTTGATAAGGTAAAACACTAATCAATATATATCATGATCCCATAAAATAGAAAAATATCACCAAAAAATATAATTGGTTACTTTTCTATAAATAATTAATCAATTTCAATACTATCTTACTCTCTTTTATCATAATCAATCATCACATTATTACCTCATATTTAAGAATATATTAAACCAAAAATATATCAATACCACAATCATGTGTTTTTAAATAGATATATTAAAATAATGTAACCTTTTCATAAAATCACTTTTCAAGACTATTGATACCGTTTAATATATGTTTTCATAACATTAAAGAAAAACTATTGAATAAAAAACATTATATGATTCAAATAATACTCATAAAATTTAGTATATTCCATAATATCATTAATAAATATCAATAACTAATTAAAATATCTAAAATTATCAAGAATGTTTTTCTATTAAGATTTTATCCTCACTACCTTAAGTAGGAAAATAAAAATAAATTTTACATCATAACATGCATATTCCAGTATTCTCAACCATTTACGTGAAGTTAATTATTTTTTTATAAGACATAGTGGTTCCATGATACGTATGTTTGTTAGATTAATTTATATGATCTTGTTTCAACCATATAATAAAACCAAAATATTTATGATAATATCCAAAAATAATAATATAATGTTAATGTGAAAGCTCAATAATAAGATGTTTTCTCAAATGACACTATCATTTGAACCTATGATGCTTTCATTTCAACTATGTCACACTTGATTAATCTTATGCTTCTATTGGTTATACATTGGTTTATTTAAGTTATTTTATCTCATAATTCCTTCCCTAATCCCTTATAGTGATTGGAAAATAAATCCCTCATAATAAATCATAATTTGAAATTTATTAACCAAAAAATATCCTCTAAGTGTATCTAGCTAGGTGTGAAGTTTGGCTTATTTTTCATGCACCATACCTTGATAGATTTAATACTCAATGACCCCTATTTAGGGTTATTATCCCTATGTAAAAAATGACATATCCCAAATCTAGATTCTAGTGTATATACATGGATTTATTTTACAGATATACCACATAAACATTAATAAAATTTTAGTATGTTATCTGAAACTTAGACATATCCCTTAGAATCCTCCATAGATTTTTCACTATTCTCTTATCCAAATCACTAAAATATATGATATTAAATCAACTAACTTTAAGGTTTTTCTACATGATTGAAATTTTTATAAATTTATCATAATAAACTTTGATGACATTTAAATCTCACAAATTATCCTTAACTAATAACATCATAATCTATAATATTATCTAAATTGTACTCTCCTACCAACTATAGAGAACTTTTAAAAAAAATTATTTTCCATATAATTTTTTTAAATAAGATTAAAGAAGTTAAAATTTACCATTTAATGTTTTTTAAATACATATATATATGGCTAAAAAAATATTGAATTTAGCATAAAATTAATTCCCTTTTTGAGACTCCTTTGTCAAATCCCACATCTATTGAAAATATTATAAAAAAAATAGTATAAAATAAGTTAAAGAGAATTCAAATCTCACTAAGTATAACTAGAATATAATAAAATTATTTTTGTCATAGAATTAAAGTCTATAAAAATTCCTCAAAGGGGATATATTATTTGAGAGGTCTCAGTTTTAAAATGAGGTTTGAAATAGAAACCTCATGGATTGAGTTAAATTCATATCAAGACACATGACATATAGATATATTGAAATTTAACTACAAATATCATTAATAGATGTTATTTAATGATACAATATATCCATTAATCTTCATATACACCACTAATAATAACTTAGTTTCTCAATACAAAAATATGTCTCAAAGAGGGGAATTTGTGAACAAAAACACTTACCTTGTTTTCCCTCTTAGTTTAATAAAATATAACTCCTGTATAAAAAAATTAAACCACTTAATAATAAATTTAATATATTTTTTATATACAAAACCTTACATAATCTTTATTTATAATTATTATCTAGATTTATATTAGTCACTTATTGCCTATTTTTGGTGTTGGGTGTGGGTAATCTTGATCATTTTGAACAACTTTGTAAGATTGGTATTACTATTAATTGTTCTTACAAATTTCATAATTCCATGTTCACTAATGTTATCATAAATTATGAATTATAATTATTTCTAATTTTTTAATTTCCTTTCATGATTAATCTAGTCCTTATCCTAGAATAAGAAATTAACAATGACCATTTTCAAAGATTTTCAACTTAAAATAGGTATCTTCATAATTATTGAGAAAAATATCAATGTAGCCTTTCTAGAAAAAAATGAGATAATTATTTATAAATTTATATTATATTCTAAAAATAACTATGTTTTCGTAATTTTCCAGGATATAATTTCACATCATTATTCAAGTTGGGGGTGAAACTCACCCAAACATTAACATACCATGATTAATGGATGATTATGAGGTGATTTCGTTTCAATATGATTATAAAAATAGAATAATGATATAATTTAGTGTTTTATAGTCTGATATATCATAAATTAACTAGAATAAGAAGTAATCTATTTGAAAATATTACATAATTTGAAATAAATATTTTCCTTATTGTACACTAGTTTTAAATGACGAAATTAACGACAATAAATTATTGGTAATATTATTTATAGGTTATATAATTCATCATACCATAAACATAATGATATAAAAGAATTATATTTATCCTTTAAATCTATTCTCATTTCCATCAATTTAATGTTGAGATAAAATTAAAAATGGACATCGATCATTCTATTGGGGTAGTAGTACACACATACACATTGATGATGATTTCATATTCCCTAAAATTAGAAAAGAAGTACTATGGTTTATCATTTCAGAATATAAAATTTTCCATAAATATCACTATTATAAATTAAATTTCCTATTTTTACCAACCTAATATGATGGTGAAGGAAAACTAAACATGTTTCATCATAGAGGTTGAAGTCCACAGAACTCACGATTCATGTTTTCATTTATCTTAATTTAAAAGTGGAGGGTGTTTAATTTCTTTACCATAATTATAATAACAAAAAATTATAATCATGATACATATGATATCAATTTAATATGTTGGAAAAAAAATTAGGAGAAGAAAACTGCATAATGTAATAGAAAAATGAAAGAGGGGTTAGGAACTTATAGCTCACAACTTGGATTAGCTACTTTGTAAATGGGATTAAAGATTTGAGAGATAGACCTTTCAGAAGACTAAACCCAACTTATATTTTCTAGGAGTGTGTAGGAAAGGGTTGGGTACTAATTTTTATGAAATTAATAGGTTTTATTTTGAGTTAATGTGAGGAGAGTAATTCCCATTTTAAAAGTGAAATGGCCTATAATTTTTTAAGATACCAAATTATTTCAATATTGGGAAGTTTCTATTAAGTAATGTGGCCCAAAAATTGATAAATATTGGGGAGGTAAAGTGATAAGGTTGATAAACAAATAAACCACTCATTTATAAATATTTTTAAACATTTATTCTCTTTAACATTAAGGTTACTCATTTTTACCATTTTAGTTTTCACCACATTTACTAGTTTTTACATAGGAAATTTATCATTTATTTCATAAAACAAAATGAAACTTATTATATAATTAGGACCTCATGATTCCAAAAATTTAAATCCATTTTTTTCTTTCAAATTTTATAATTAATAAAAATTATTTTGAAAATTTGAAATATATACTACATTAAAATCTTTTTTTTTTGAAAAATATAACTTAAATTATAAAATTTTAAATATGGGTTTATTAATTAAATAAAAGTTATAAAAATTATAAATTCACTTATAAAATATATATTTTCCTATATAACAAGGTTTCATAAATTTTATATTCATACTAATATATTAATATTTTCATAAAATTCATGTTACTCGTAAAAATGATATTTTTCTCTATTCACCTAAAAAATAATGTTTTCTGAAAATTTCAAAAAAAAATTCTTAAGCTATTATACAAATCATAAATCCAAAATTGATGTATGTTGTTTCAAATTGATATCCAAAAATTTATAAATTTAACTTTACAAAAACATGAAATATAATGAAAATAGTTCTTTATATGAAATCAATTTTTTTGTATATTAATTAGTCTAATGAAATTAATGCTAATAATAAATTCATCAATTTGAATAACATCCTTTTTATTAAATAAAATGAGCAAAAAAAATTTACTTAGTTTCTTATTTTATTGATTGAGTATATATTTAAAGTGAATTATTTTTTGAGAGCTTTATTATATATATATATATATATCTATATTTATATATTTATAAATATATTATATGTTTTTTACCATTTTTTATACATGGTAATTCTAAGAATATCATACAATGGTATATATGTTTTTGTTTTTGGTCTTCTTTTTGAATCAATGTGTTGATCACATTTTCTATTTATAGAAAATGTATAGTGGTATCTCATGGCATTACATCGCCATTACGAAGTTCCCAAATCTGAAACCAGTATGTGACTACCACCCTGGAAGGTGATATCTATTAAGGAATATTGTAAGGAATATCACAATTCAGACTAGTCAATCGATTCTGGTGTTGACCTCTCACCCCTATATTGTTAAACAACTATTTAATAATGTTTTATAGAATTCATTAGGATTCCCGTGATCCCTATAGGTTAATTGGATATTAAATCTTCTTATGGATCCTTACAATTAGGGATAATAAAAACCTTAGACCAAGTGTTGAATATAATATTTATCTTTAGGTAAAATTATTCCATGGTATGTTTCAAAATAATGTAAGAAACTCACTTTAAATGGTTGTAATCAATTATGAATTACCCCCCAAAATGGTTTAGAGAATAATTCATCATATATGTCCCCATAATTGGGGATCCACTTTTCATATGCATATCCCCAAGGCTTATCCTAACCTCTATATACATTGATGAAACATATTGGTATCTATTCTCCATCCCAAAATAATATATTGGATGATGAGTTTTTTGTGGTGAAAAAACTATTTTGAGACCTAGATATCCTCATATAACCTAATTATCTTCATCTCCTGCTCAAATTCAGCAAAACTCTATCTCACTAAAAAGGCCAACCCCAGTTCACATTAAAGGTTCCCCTTGATTGAATGTCCTAATTAGAAAACCTTCCTAATTTATGATCTTCTATGTATTTCTTTTGAATATATGTATAGATATTAACATCTGAATTTGGAATAAACCATCATCCTTCTGGGGTAAATGGATTATAGTCCTAAACATAATATCCAATACATTCAGCCACCCTGATCAAACATCTTGCTGTTGAAATGTTAACTTAATCAAATTCTCTATAATGGTGGATATATGTGACTGAATGGTTCCCATGGCATAGTGTAAAAATAGAAATTATAGTTAGTAGCTTAAAACTATATATGGTAATACTCTCTAATACTAATTCGGGTCGAATTTCTACTACCATCAACTCTGAATGAAGACAATGCTTCTATAGAATGATATGAAGTTGAATAACATCAATACCATCAACCATTTCTAATATGATTGTAGAAGAAACTATGTTAACTTTCATTGGAGTCATTTTCTATAAATAAATGAGGATTTTTAAGTTTTTTTTAAAAACTATATGGATAAAAACTCGAGGAAATGAAAAAAATATTTCTTTTCAAATATAACCTACGTGAAAGACATAGGATCTATATGATCCCCATAACACTACAAAAATATATACCATATTTTCAATCTATGTGGATGGTTTTTGAAAAAAATATAATGAAGCGGAATTAATTTTTCAATGAGACAAATTTTTTAGGTAATTTTTTAATACTTCATTAATGAAATTTCTTTTAATTTTATTTCCATGAAGGTTATATTAATTATAATTTTTTACAAGTTTTTGAGATATTGATTATTCACAAATACCTCTCAAGACATCTTTGAAAAATTAAGGGTCCTAACCACCATTATATATGGGACATTCCTCTTTTTAGACTTCATAGAGACCCAACATTCCACCTTATTTCCTTGGAATTAACTTCTCTTTAAGTTGATCAGATGAAATTATAAGTAGGAGAATTTTTTAAGGTAAAAAAATCTAAAATATTGGAGTAAAATTATAAAGGAGTTAAAATATCAAATGAGGAAATTAAAGATTTAGAGAAAACATAAAAATTGAATATTTCTATGAATTATCTTAAATTATTCATGAATCATACCTCAGTTCACAAAGTGTTTCTCAGTTTGAAAAGCATCAATGGATTCGTAAAGTGACTATATGTGATCCACTTTGATAGTTCACATGGAACATTGATTGGACATGATGTATTTTTCATTTACAACTCTATAGAGGTGATTTAGGGTATTAAACATAGTCACTTTATGAGGGGAGATAATTTTAGGATCTTGGGAGGTTATTTAATAACCTATGTGTAGTTTATTCATGAGTCATATTTATTCACAAATATGGACACTAAGGAGTACTTACTACACAATCAACCATTTATAGGATTTGTTTATCAATCAGCACTTATAAATACCCATTTCACACCTATTAATATAAAAAATAAGAATGAATTAGAAACCATAAAATGGATAATTACAAATTGAGAAAAATACATGTAGGTCCAGATCATTTTTTTGTGAAGGAATCCCTAGGTAACATAGGAGTTTAATGATAAAAACAAGGAAATAATCATGAGCCCCATTCATGGATGAGAGGCCCATGAGGAACCTTCAAAAATTAGATTCTGATGAGGTCCCTTTATGATTGAGAGGCCCATAAGGACCCTATATGAATAAGAGTAACTCATAGAGCCCCTTTTCAAATATAGGGCCCCATTGGGAATTCATAAACTCTTGAATAATGGGAATCCTATTAGGGTATTATAGTGAATTTCAATTGATTTAAGCCCTATGAAAACTCATCATAATAATGTAGAAAATTACCTTATATAGGATGGGATCACTATCCAGTTTTCACTACCCATACCTTAGATTCAATTAGTTGTAGAAAAACTAAATTTTATTAATCATTTCATGTATCATCTTATATAGAGAGTTTGAGATCCATAATATCATTTTTTCCATAAAAATCACCCACCTATGTCGGATAAAACCAAATGAACTTTATATCATTCTTCTTCCAAGGGTAAAACCCTGAAATGTTCAAATAAATAAATTATCCAAAATCATTGAACATACATGATTTGGTCATTGGGAACAACCAAGAACCCTTTTAAAATCATGTATTCCATTAATAAAAGGCCTCTTATAAGTTTTCCACCCATATTGATAGGAACCTCATGGTAATAACTATAATTTAATACATTAATAATGTGGATCCCTAACATGAGGATACCAATGAAGTGTTATGTGGATAATTATTATCATCTTAGCTGATGTAGTGTCATGATGGCCAACCTGATTCCATTATCCATGCATTCATGGTCCTCCTTCCTAGGTGTAATCCCCATCCCTATTCTCATTGCTGATTTCATCAATAGGATGAATTAATGATCCAATGATTCTATTTAAATGTCCTCATAATATGTGTAAGGCCTAAGAGATCTCCTTCACCAAGGTCATATATTGGGGAGGGTACCAATGGGAATCATTCATACTGGTTTCACCCAATCACTAACTTAGGGGCAAGTGCATAAACCCAAAATATTATTTAATGGGACATATCCATTACAAGCCACACCTTATTAAAGGTCCATATTCTTTGAGAATCAGCATATATTCATAGGGAAATATTCCTCATGGGATTAGGAATAAAATATTGCATATTTGTAAGCCTGCTAAGTCAGCGATTATCACACCTTTTAAAACATAGAAGTACTAGTCGTACAATGTAAAACTGCATGACAATATCCTTACCTCATGAAGTTAATTTTATGGAATGATCCAGTCACATGAACTAAAAGTACTTGAATAAGACTATGTGGGCATTGATTCCTATTAAATAAAATACTTAGGTAAAAACTTTGGTGTTCAAAACTAACAATATATAAATCCATAACCTCATCAAGCCATACTTTTTACGAAGGACATGTCCTCATCAGGCCACATTACCTATGAAAATTGTTCCCATTGGTCCATATTCTTTACAAGACCCATACCCCCTGGTTTATATTCCTTATCGAACAAATCCTCATAAGGGAACATTCTTTATAATCCCTACTACTCCTCGTATTTCCATATTCCATGTGATCCATATAAATCTTCCTCAAAGGGCTATATTTTCTGTGACATAACCTTCTTTAAAGGGATATACTCCCTATAAGAAGAACCAAAATGGTCTATTCATGTGTAACTCATGTACCAAACACTTACTTGGTACATTAAACCTCATAATAAAATTTTCAACATTTTAAACTACTTTTCACTGGTCATGGTTTCATGAAAATAAATGGAACTTTGATCATTCATGTCACACAACCATAAAAGATAAGGTTTTTCATAAATATCAATCATAGTTTAAAGAGAGTTTGTAATGAAAGGAAAAAAAGATAACCAACTCAAAATATACCCACTCTTAAATTCTCAAAATAAAACATTCTCCATAATAACTGAATACCCACCAAAATCTAACAACACCACTAGAAGAAAGAATTAGTCATTTAATTAATATACACCATGAATCACAGTCCACTAATACTACCAATGTACTATTGTATTAACATTTAATTAAATCGACTCACCCTATAAGGAAAACCTCCAGATACTCATAAAAAATCTCAAATACAAGCTTGAATAGTACAATATCCTTTACTCACACCTTGAATACTAAAAAATGCCCAAAACATGGAAAATACTCCAGGACTTTTTCAAAAACCTAAAGAAATCCTCCTTATATCATCTCAACACAATCCCTCAACTCCAACAAAAAATCATTCTCAAAGAAATCAAAATCCATCCATTCAATTTCCAAAATGTTGAATCAAAACATCATGCTCATGTTTCCTCATCATACACATAGTTTAGATATTAGAAAATGAATCTTAATAAGGGAATCCAATGCTCAAAAACACTAGATCATACTTGTTGAATCATTTGAAGCTTCTATATTCTCAACATCTTGAACTCATGAAATAAATTCCTTCTTGAATAATTCAAGAAACTTTATTTGATGTATTTCATATAAGTAACAATGATATTGTAAAGACCCATAAATTACATATAATTTTTTTTAATTTTGGGATTATTTAGAGGTTTCCAAATCTAACAGAATGTGATTCCGAGGCGCAGAGTTTCTAGAATGATCTGTTGAAATTTTGTTAAGAATTAATTAGCACACATGAGAAGTTTTCATGAAAAAGTGGAATAACTCTTAAATGGGTGCTCAGATCAGAAATCTTAGTGCACCGTTGAGTTCAGGATAGCGGGTTTACCCTTGGCGCGACTTAAGATTAGTTGGCGCAGGCCTCTGGTGAGAGAAACCAAAAATGGAATAATCATAAATAAAATAATTAAATAAAGTCATTTTAGTTTTCAAATGCTTATAACTCATGAACGGTGACTCATATTAAAAATATAATACCACCACTGAGCTCGTGAGGGAACTCATTCTCTAGGAAGATACTTACATTTGCTGGCATGGGCCAACTATGGAAGTTAGTTTTTTGCCGTAAAAATAATAATTAAGTCACAATTATTTTATTGTTAAAATACATAACTTCTAAAAGGTAACATGGATTGAAACTCTGAGAGTGCCGTTGAGTTCCTTGGGGCATGTTCCCCTTAGGCGTAGCCTAAACATGACTGGCACAGGTTGAGGGTGAATGTTAATAATTTATTTAATTTTTTTAAGATACGTTCAGTAAATGCGTGAGTGGAATTTTATAACTTTTGAACCAGTGCTCGAATTAAAAATCTGAGGGCACCGTTGATTCCACAGCACCGGAATTCTCTTATGGTAGGCTTCACTTCGACTGTAGAAGGATAGGAGAAAAAGTTAGATTTTGGATATTTAAAAGAATAATAAAATAACAAAGTTATGTTATTTCATTTCTTTCTTTTAGTCCAATGGACAAGCGGTGGTGGCAAGACCAACGACGTGTTAAGACATTAAATTCCTTGACTTCTCAATTCTTGTAACTTCACTATTGGAATTGGGAAGGTTCCTTAATAAAATGAATCCCATTAATTCCATGTGTGTTACTCACACTCCTCCCCCTTCTATTTATATAGATCTTGGGAAGGGGTGTTGGCACGGCTTCACCAAGTGAGGAAGCTCTAGCAAAGTACTGTGATGCCAACCACTTAAAGGATGAGATGAGATTCAGTGAGTGGTGACGAGTTCCACTGAATCACAAACTGATGACAATGATGAAAGAGGTTCCATCGATTTTCATGAGCGAACATATCATCCAGGTAGGGGTTTTATTTTTGAGGTTGTCTTTGATGAATTAAATCCTCTCCCGCTTTCTATCACCTTAACGTGGAGGGTGCAGGCCAAACAAACAAGGCCCAAACCCTCCGCCGATTCATTCTTGATGTGAACTTCAGGGAACAATTTCCAACATGAAGGAAACGTGAAATAACGGGTCACGCTATGACGGCAGCAGTGCATGAGAGGTGTAGGTGCAAAAGGCACCATGAATGGACATCGGAGCATGTCCAGTGACCGGCAGAAGAAACCGCGGGCGTGCCATGTCAACGTTGGCTAGTGGTGGCTGGAGGAAACACGCAGTGACCAGCCACGAGTGGTGGAAAGCGGAACACCATCGCACGCCGTAGTGGCCAAGGGTGGCCAGCCCAAGCCGGCTATGCGGGACAAGTGCGACGCCTGCAGGTGTCGTCGGCGGAAGCGGCAGCGACCAGCAAGCCGTGGCAGGAGGGTGCCCCACGGCCTGCGTCGCGTCGCGCCGCATTGGCGGAACCTGTTCAGCCAAACGGTGGACCAGTTAATGTGGTGGGGTAGCGCCCCATCGGTTGGGTGAAATAGACCCGCAACCATGGGGCCATCGAGGGAGGAGGTCCGCCTTCTGGAAGACCAATCCGGCGTACTCCGGCCAAGCGAGCCGAAACCGTGGCCCAGTGGGCTGGGCCAACCGCATCCCGGGCCCATGAACCGAACCTGGTTGACCCCGATGGGCCAGACCTAGTGAATTGGGATGACCCCCAATGGGCCGGACTCAAGCAGGGTGAGGTAGACCCTAGGACCCGTTGCGTCGGGCTGGTCTGACTGAGTCGGACCGGGCCCAGACCCAACCGGTACCCGAATAAAGAAATGCCTGTAACTGACAAACCAGGTGTCTGGTTGACCAGCCGTCAGTGGAATTGAAACCCATTTTGGGAAGAGGTCCTTTTGGAATATTCTAGCGGGCCCGAATGAGCTGGGGCGGCTGATATTCGATCACCCCCCCCCCCCCGTTTCACAGAAAGGGATGTAACTAATAGACCAGGCATCTGATTGACGCGTCGTCTGTGGCATAAGGACCCTAGTGACAAAACATTCCTTTTCAGATACTGTAAATTATTTTTTTCATAGTTTTATGTGAAACATAGGTTGTATCGAACTTGAATCCAACTGGAACCTTTCTAAAAAAGTGCCCATGTCTCACAGACCGGGCTTCCGATCGACGTATCGTATGTCACATTGGGACCATTATGACATGACTGTCCATTGGGATACTTCTTCATATAAATTCATGTAGGTTTAGGTAAGACTGATTTCTTGAGGATCGGTTCCTCCCAGAATCAAGCGTGGTTAGTGCGGGAATCTCGTGGCTGGTTGTGACGTGAATAATGAATAGAGATCATGTATCGGTCAGTGCCTATTGATCCTATGTGGGTCAGCGCTCATAGATCCTATGTGGGTTAGCACATACCGATCCTATGTGGGTCAGATCCTATGTGGGTCAGAAGTCGATGATCCTGTGTTGGTCAGCGCATAGCGATCCTGTGTGGGTCAGCAGTAGAGCCTCTCGAAAGAATAAGATTATCTATATTTATGACTAATCATATTTACTTTTTTACTTAAGTTATATACCTAGTATGAGATGATTCCTTACCTTTGTGTTACTTTTTCCTTCGTGGTGTTACCTTTGTGTTACTTTACCTTCATGGTGTTACCCTTATGGTACTTTTACATTCGTGGTGTTACCTATGTGGTATTACCTTTGTGGTACTTTTACCTTCATAATGTTACATTCATGGTGTTACCTTTGGGGTATAAATCCCTCGTGGATCAATTGTGAAAATGGTTTAAAGGTTAGGGCCTTGTGTTTCCTCGTGTAAGATAGGAGTATATTTTGATAACTTAGGTATATGTATGGGCATATACCTAAGTAGAGTTAATGACTCCTTCATGCTTTGTGATTGAAGTCTTGATTTATGGTATTTCCTTTTTGGATTTCTGGGAGACCTTTGGGGGTCTTGGGGTCCCTACTGAGTATTGTTATACTCACCCCTGCACGGTCTTCACCCGCACCACGTTGTGTCTTGTGCATATGACGAGAAGCTAGGCTGAGACTTGAGGGAGCTAGGACCAGGAGGTACAACGAGGAGACAGGCTGACATGGAATGCAGTGGAGACGATCTATAACTACGTTTCTGGTAGGATCCTCAGTGGACGATCCTGGAGCTGTTTTCTCTTTTCAGTTGTACATGTAGTTTTTAGTTGGGCTTGTATTCCATCCCCCTTTACTTTCAGTACACTTTTTACTACAGTAGTATAATTCATAGTTGGTTTTTGTTGTGTTCTGATATTGTGTTTTTGTATAGTGTTAAAGGCAATGCCTTCCCCTTATAGGTATATGCCTTTTTAGAGCTATTATCCAACCCCTGACCTATGGAAGGCGGGCTTAGGGTATTCATAACATGGACCCCAGGAGATGGGTCGAGACAAAGTGGTATCAGAGGAGTCAGTTCTACCAAAGAATTAGGACTCTGATATTTTCAATGTAGCAATAGTGTTAAGTGTTATGAGTGTGGTTTTCATTTTAGGGAATCTAGTGTTGGTACGGCGGCCGACGTATCCATACACCATGACCCTGAATTCTAATTTCCAACTCAGTTCACAAAAACACTGATTGCGTGTGTTTTTGAAAAGTATTTATTTTGATATATTGGGTCATCTCAATAGGTATAACGTATTTACTGTGGAACACCTATTTTTATTCATGATGTCACTATGCATACAACCATCCAGGATTCCTGAGAGAGTACACGATGACGGCCCACCGATCGATGAGGCTTCAGTGCAGGGACCTCTTACGATGATAATACCATCGGGTGGTGCACCAGTAGCACCACCACCCATTGGGAAGAAGATGCCACTAGCCCCACAAACATAAGGTGCACGCCGACCGAGTATGTTGCACGATTTTCAGCAGCAGAGGCCTCAGAGGTTCCAAGGCGAGACAGATTCACAGGCGGTTGAGGACTGGCTGGAGGTTGTGGCCATTGTTTTCTGCTTATTTGGGACACCAGATGATCTAATGGTTATCCTACCTACTATTCTTTATCATTTCATGACCATGAGGATGTTCCTCATGGCGATGATTCTTCGGTACATCGATCATTGCCTGAGATAGTACCTTCAGGTAGTGTACGAGCTACATCATTGCATATTGTTTAGCAATGACAACTAGTGGTACTGGAAGAGGACACATGTAGTCTTAGTACCTTACACGTGTTTCAGCATCATATACCCCTCAGGTTCCAAGGAGATCTCAACTCATAGGCGGATAAGGACTGTCTTGAGGATTTGGCCAAGTTTCCATCTAGCTAGGGCACCATTCGATCAGATGGAGGTCCTGGTAGAAAGCATTTTTCGTGGTGCAGTAGAACGATGAAAGTGTTTAGATTACCCTTATCTTGTTAAGAGGTGACTTTTCTGTGGACGAGATTGAGAACCTTCCTTAGAGAAGGGGGTATCTTTCTATAAAAATCTAAGGGGTGAGTGTTCCCAAGAGCTTCTACAGCTTCGGTAGGACGACATGTCGGTATCTGAGTATTCATTGAGGCGTACCAACCATCCCAGGTACTCAATGAATACAGTACGGTCAATGCTTCAATGCTTGGACCTCCGAGAAAGGTGTGTTTAGGGACATCCAAGCCATCACTATTCCTCCATGCATTCCTACTTATGTTAGGGTGCTAGAGATAACCTTTGTGGTTGAATTATTATTTTACTGAGCGGATACATCCAGTGATTGTTAGCAGTGGGAAAGAAGGAAACTGATGTCAGTATCAGAGACTTTGGGCGGGTAAAATGTTTTGGGAAGAGGAATTGATAGGGATAGATTAATCTGTGGGGAAGATGATGTGGAAGTGGAGCTATGAGAGAAGCATGAGGTGGTATACATTTCAACATGTTACAACCACCACCCCAATGTGGTCCCCACCAGGCTTAGGGAGCTAGAGGACAAGGGAAGGGAGTCACTGCATACAGTCAAGGTGTGTGACCCAAGGGCTCCAGGAATGATTTGAGGTATGGTCGGTGTCTACTACTAGCTATTGTATTAATATACATAGGTACCAATCATTCCTTCTTTCCAAGAATCTTGTTCAAGACCTAGAGTTTTCGGTTAAACCAATGACTTGACCCTTACGTCTAGAGAAACCTTTGGGATGAGAATTAATAATAAAGTTTATGTCGATGGTGTGATATGACCCTTGAGTCGATAGTTTCGTTTGGAACCTCTTGGTAGCAGCATCAAGGCCTTACGACATTAGTTTGGGGATGAACTGTAAATCCATAGTTCATACTCAGATTAACTATTTTAGGAAAAAAGGATGTAGTATATCTACAACATTGGAATGAAGTTTTCTTTGGTCGAAAAAAAAAGGAACCCCAAGCAGTACAGAATAAACTCGTGTATAGAAGGGTGCAGCCGATCACTCTTGAGTCAGCCATCCTTACCCTCATGGTAGCAGGATTTTTGAGTTTTCAGTTCCCAATAGTAGTGGTAGAGTGTGGGGATATCTTTACAAAATATGTTTTCCAGGACTACCTCCCCGAAGCTAGAGGGACTTCTACCTTGGCTGAGTACTACCGGAGATTTGTACCAGACTTATCTAGGGTACAGGAACCCTTTTCATCTTTGATGAAGAAGGTGGAGCCTTTCTATGGATGGGGAAGTGTCAGCAGAGATTTCAGGATCCAAAACAGAGACTGACAAGTGCCCCATCTTGAGGCTACCAGAAGAGGGAATTGGGTATGTACTCTACAACGATGCATCAGGGATTGGAATAGGTTTTTTCCTGATGCAAGATCAGGTAGTGATCACCTACATCTCATGGTAGTTAATATAGAATGAGAAAAACTACGCTACCCATGACCTGGAGTTAGCAGTAATGGTCTTTGCACTGAAGATGTTGCGGCATTACATGATGGGTGAATGGTTTAATGTTTACTCTAATAAAAAGAGTCTCAGGTATATCTTACCACATAAGGACCTAAATCTGAGACAACAATGATGGCTATAGTTCCTACTGGACTATGACTTTGAGATAGTCTATACTCCATGGAAGGGGAACGTGGTAGCAGAGGCACTTAGTAGGAGGTCTGGTCTACAGCTACTGAGTTAGGCATCAGAGCAGCTATTCGCATTGAAGATATCCTTCATAGATAAATATGGAGCAGCTTACCTCCAGTCTATGATTGTCACTCACCCAATTCTTCAGCGAGTTTGGGAGGCACAGCTTGGGGACGTTGACTGTGAGGCCTAATGTGCTCATATATCTTCACGATGGTCTCCTGAAAGATTTTCTGAAGATGGGGAACACACCGTTCTCTTCATAGGATGCACCATAGTACTAATGATGCTACGGGGGGAGGTTTTTGAGGGAGTTCCATACATCCCCTTTTAGCGGTACATCCTGGAGTGATGAAGATGTACCAGGACCTCTGGCATTAGTACTGGTGGTCAAGGATGAAGAAGGCAGTGGAAGAGTTTGTATCACGATGCCTCACTTGTTATCAAGTGAATACTACGTAGATTAGGCATAATTCTTATGCCGATAGAAGACAGAGACCCTTGGAGTTCAATGAAGGAGGACATGTCTTCCTACAGGTCTCACCCCAATGAGGATTGAGGGGATTCGGTTGGGGAGGCAAGTTATCTCCAAGGTTCGCCAGACCTTTCCAGATCCTCAACAAAGTAGGTGAGGTGGCGTACCATCTAGCTCCCCCCCCCACAGATGCACCGGGTGCATAATGTTTTCCATGTTTCATAACTGAGGAGATATGTGCATGATCCATCGCACGTCATTGATAGGGGAGAGTTGGGCATCAATGATTGGGAGACTTTTACAGATTTTCTGGTGGAGATATAGGATCTATAGGAGTGAGTCCTTTGTGGATGGACGGTCCCTCTTGTGTGAATTATGTGCAGCACGAAAACCTCCAGGAGGGCACATGAGAGCGGGAGGCTCAAATTCGTGCCCAGTACCCTCATTTGTTTTATTTTCCTTTGTTTTGGATTTTGAGGACGAAAGTCCCTAAGGTGAAGAGAATGTAAAGACCCAAAAATTCCATATTTTTTAAAAAAATTTGGGATTATTTACAGGTCGCAAAATCTGACAGCACACGATTCTGAGGCCCGGAGTGCCCGGAAAAGTCCGTCGAAATTTTTTTAAGCTTTAATTAGTGTGCATGAGCAGTTTTCCTAAAAAAGTGGATTAAATATTAAATGGGTGCCTGGATCAGAAATCTAATGGAACCATTGAGTTCAAGATAATGGGTTTACTCTAGGTGCGACTTAAGTTTAGTTGGCGCAGGCCTCCGGCGAGAGAACCTGAAAATAGCATAACCGTAAATATAATAATTAAATAAAGTTATTTTATTTTTCAAATGCTTATAACTCATGAACAGATAATTAGATTAAAAATTTGAGACCACGGATGAGATAATGAGTGTATGCTTTCTCTAGGAAGATACTAACATTGGCCGGCACCGGGCAACTATTGATGTTAGTTTTTGGCCGTAAATAAAATCATTCAGTACCAATTATTTTATTGTTAAAATCCATAATTTCTAAATGGTAACCCAGATTGAAAATACAAGAGTACCGTTGAGTTCGTTGGGGAATTTTCCCTTTAGGTGGAGCCTAACCCCGACCGGTGCAGCTTGAGGGTGAATGTTAATAATTTATTGATCTTTTTTTGAGGTGTGTTCAGTAAACGCATGAGTGGAATTTTCTAACTTTTGAACTGATGCTTAGATTAAAAATCTAAGGGCATCGTTGAATCCACAACACCAAGATTCTCTTTATAGAGGCTTCACTTCGACTACAGAAGGACGAGAGAAAAAGTTATATATTGGATATTTAAAAGAATAATAAAATAACAAATTTATTTTATTTCCTTTCTTTATTTTCCTCCAACGAACAAGCAGAGGTGGAGAGACCAACGACGTGTTAAGACATTAAATGGATTGACTCCTCAATTATTTTAATTGTACCATTGTAATTAGGAAAAATCCTTAATTAAATAAACTACATTAATTTCACATGCGTTACTCACCCTCCTCCCCCTCCTATTTTTATGGATCTTGGGATAGGGTGTTGGCAAGTCATCACCAAGCAACGAAGATCTGGAAAAGTACTGTGACACCAATCACTTGGAGGATGAGATGGGATTCAGTAATCGGTGACGAGCGCCACTGAATCACTAACTGATGACAGCGACGAAGGAGGTCCCATCGATTGTCTTCAGCGAATGTCTCTTTTAGGTAGGGGGTTTATTTTTGAAGTTGTCTTTGATTAATCAAATCCTCTCCCACTTTCTATCACCTTAACACAGAGGGTGCAGGCCAAACGAACAACGCCCAGACCCTTCGTCGCTTCGTTCTTAATGTGATCTTCGGAGAACAATTTCCAACTTGATGTAAATGTGAAATAGAGGGTCAAGCTATGATGGCGGCAGCGTAGGAGAGCCGTAGGTGCAGAAGGCACCAAGAACGGACATCAGAGCATGTCTGGTGACCTGCGGAAGAAACCGTTGGTGTGCCATGTCGGCAGTGGCTGGAGAAGACACGCGGAGACCATCCATGAGCGGTATAAAGTGGCACACCATCATGCACCGTGGTAGCCAAGGTCGTCCGACCTGATCTGGCCGCGTGGGACAAGTGAAGCACCCGTAGGTGCCGCTGGAGGAAGCGGTCGCGGCAGGAGGGTGCGGCGCAGCCCGCACCGCGCCGCATTGGCAAAACACGATCGGCCAAATGGTCGACCGGTTAATGTGGTGGGCAAGTGCCCCATCGTCTGGGCGAAATGGTCTGGAAATCTTGGGGATAGCAAGGGAGGAGGTCTGACCAAACGGGCTGGACACGTGGCCCAGTGGGCCAGCACGGGTGGGTCGAGCCCCACATAGTGGGTCAGGCCACCCTTGGCCAGGGCCCGCGAACCGACCCGGGCTGACCCTGATAGGCTGGAGCCAATAAATCGGGCCGACCCTCAGGGGGTAAGACCTGAGCGGGGTTAGTTAGACCCTCGGACTCGTTGCATCGGGCCAGTTTGACCGAGTCGGACCGGGCCCAGACCCAACCGTTACCCGAATTAAGAAATGCTTGTAACTGACGAACTGGGTGTCCGGTTGACACGCCATCAGTGGCATTGGGACCCCTTTTGGGTAGCGGTCCCTTTGGTATATTATTTCAAGCCCGATGGAGCCGGTCCGGACCGAGGTGCGATCACCCCCCCCCCCACCCCCGTTTCACGGAAAGAGTTGTAACTAACAAACTGGGCATCCGATTGACGTGACGTCTTTGGCATAAGGGCCCTAGTGAGAAGACGGTCCTTTTGAGAAACTCTAAGTGAGTTTTGTCATAGTTTGATGTGCAACCCAGGTTGGATCATACTTGAATACAACCATGCCACTTTTATAAAAGTGCCCATATCTCACAGACCAGGTGTCTGATCGATGCGTCGTCTGTCACATTGGGACCCTTACGACATGGAGGTCCTTCGGGATAATTCTTCTTGAAAAATTGTGGTGGTTGAGTTATAACTGATATCTTGAAGAGTGGATCCTCCTGGAATCAAGTGTGATTAGTTTAAGAATCTTGTGGCTGGTTCTGACGTGAAGAATGAATAGTGATCCTGTGTGGGTCAGTACCTATCGATCCTGTGTGGGTTAGTGCTCAGCGATCCTATGTCATTCAGTGCATATCGATCTTGTGTGGGTTAGATCCTGTGTGGGTCAGCTCTCAGTGATCATGTGTGGATCAGCGCATATTGATCCTATGTGGGTTAGCAGCAGAGCCTCTCGACAGAATAAGATGATCTAGTGTCACGACCCGTCCTCAGGGCCCGTGTCGTGACTACCCCAAGCACGCCTTCCATAGGCCAGGGGTTGGCGACTAGCACCAAAGGCATAAATTCCGTTAAAAGGGAAGGCATTGCCTTTATATAAGTAAACAAACACAACAGAGTACGCAAGCTGAAGTAAACACTAAGTAAACTGAGTACAAAGGTAAGTGATGGAAAGTAAATGGGCCAGTATACAAACCCAACTGAAAGTATAGTACAAATGAGAAAAGAAATTACAACAGAAAAGAAAAACATCTAGAAGATAGAAGCTGCTCCTGGGTCATCCACCTCAGATCCTTCTTGAAGGGTAGGTACAGATAGCCTCCTCAATGCTCTTCCCCGCCAACCTCCTTCGAGTACCGTCTCATCGTGAAGTCCACCTCTGGGTACTGACTCGTCGTGAGGTCTACCTCCAGGTACCATCCAGTCCTCGTACACTTGGTCTCTGTCAGTGTTTTCCATTGCCTTCATCCAACACAATGGGGTGCGGGCATATCCCGTGCAGGGGTGAGTATAACGATACTCAGTAAGGACCCAGAGACCCTCAAGGTCTCACCAAATCCTACAAGGATAACCATAAAGAAAAGATACAAATATGTAGTATCAACCAACTCTACTTAGGTATATGCCCATACATATACCTAAGTCATCATCCCCAGTTCGGCTCCAACTCATGATCCCAAGTACAACCCAGTCCACACAGGAAATCACAACTTAGTCCACATAGGAAAACACAACTCAGTCCACACAGGAAATCACAACCCAGTCCACAAAAGAAAACACAACTCAGTCCACACAGGAAATCATCCACATAGGAAATCACAACCCAGTCCACACAGGAAATCACAACTCAGTCCACACAGGAAATAATTCACATAGGAAATCACATCGATGATAATGTTTGAAAGTCAAGACTCAGCTCACACAGGTATATTATTCACGAAGAGGGGTGGAGATAATTAGATGTAGCCTCTGAATCATCTCCTTTTCCGAACCCACGTAGGATCCAAGTACAGAAGTCGTCACTGCCAAACCCATGTAGGATCCAAGTATAGTAACCATCGATGCCAAACCCACGTAGTATCCAAGTACAATCGTCATCACTGCCGAACCCACGTAGGATCCAAGTACAGTCGTCCTTGCTGCTGAACCAATGTAGGATCCAAGTACAATGGTCATTGCTGCCGAACCCACGTAGGATCCAAGTACATTCATCCTCACTACCGAACCCACGTAGGATCCATGTACAATCGTCATCGTTTTCGAACACACGTAGGATAGAAGTACAGTCGCAATTGTTGTTGCAATCGCAGCCAGCTCTAGGGTTACCGCACACATCATGCTCGATTTCGGGAGGGTCCGCTCCACGAGCCAATGGTTCAATACATCAACTATCACAATGTACAGATTTGATGTATCACAAATTTTTTTCTCATCAATAGGAACTCAGTGCGACAGAAGGTGCGTCAATCGGACGCCCGGTCTGAGAGTTATTGGCTTTTTCGTCCTAGGGGCCTGTTTGGTTTCATGTACGAACCAACCCGACCGTATCTCAATCGTACCCCAAACTCTTATAGGGTATAATCAAAGGAATCATTTCTCAATTTGATTACCAATGATACTGACGGTTCGTCAAATGGACGTCCAGTCTGAAAGTTATTGGTTTTTCGTTCAAGGGGCCCGGTTGGATTTCGGGTACAATCCAACCCGGCCATACTCCACCTAGGTCCAAACCTCGGGTGAAGTATACCAAAAGAACCGTCTCATCAAGAGGAATTCAACAAAGTTTATGGCACGTCAATCAGACGTCTGGAGATCAAGTTATAACGATTTCCGCTCCGAGGGCCTGGTTGGATTTATGTTCAATCCAACCCGGTCATACCACAAAAGACACCGGTTAACCAAACCGGTCACACCATTGCGATCCATACTGAAAAATACACGAGATGGACTACCCATTGGTCCAAAACGGATAGCCAGTGAAAAGGTTACATTTCACCACAACACGCGCGAACTGGGCCTTGTGGGGACCGCGCCCCGACCTCAACTTAATTATCCAAAATTGGTCTTGAAACATCCGTCTTAATTCCAGGGTCGCAATGTCACAGACGGTTCGTCATTCCGACACCGTATGAGAGAGATATGTCAAATACAAATCCCGTAAAAATAATAATATTATTATTATTCGGTGTTTCATGGACCTGAGCCACGAACCATAATTTAGTATCCAACATTAGTCTTGAATCGACCGTATTATTGACAGGATTACATCTCCACTGATGGAAAGCCAATCGGATGTTGCACGCATGAGTTATGGTGGGTCAAAGATTTAATAATAATATTAAATCGATTATTTTTCGAGTGCTTCGGGTACCCAATCCAAAAACCCAAAAAAACATTCAATATTGGACTCAGAATGTCCATCTCGGAATCTGGGTCGCACTACCGCAGATAGTTCGTGAAACTGAGGTCACACGAATAAGCTATGGTCGAAAAAGTGTTTTATCAACAAAAATAATAATATGATTATTATATTATTATTTTTAATTGATTTTACCTCAAAAAAACACAATGTCATGCACCACCACCCTCTCTCTCCAATTGGTGTGCCTCCCTCCATTTCACGCATGGAAATCCCTATTAAATGGTGTGCATCACATTCATTGGATTCTCGTTCTTTCTTTAAGTTTTAATTTATTTCCTTTAAACGTTTTCTCTCTCCAATCTCCTTCTCCATTCACTATTTCTTCTCCACCAAACCCTACCAGCCTGGCCTTCCCGAAGCTGCCTCTCACGCTGGATCTACCACCTCCGGCCTACTACCATCCTGGCCTCCCACTGTGCAGCCGCACCGCCCCCGGCTACTCGCGCCGGCGCGCCTCAAACCAGCCGCATCTCCTGGCCCCCCGTCTGCTTTCCGCGCCACCTCCCGTTACCACGCACCTGACCCCATGTCGCCGCACATCAATAACAAGTTGGCAGTGGGTCCGGACTTGTTCATAGTCCATACCCACCGTGTTATTAGTTCTAATAAACACCCCACATAATATTATTCCATGCTCGAGGGAAAGAATCACGTAAACATAAATAAACAAAAAAAAACACCACCTCGTTAATTAACGTCACATGTCATTGATTCGCGGAATGTGGCATCATAGAAGATGGACGTCTATTTCGTTGACGTCAGGGTGTGTCCGAAGTAGAAACACCGTTGGAGAAATTCCCCACGTTCTTCGTGGCGGAGTCATTCTTCGTTGAAGGTTGGTGTTCTTCGTCAAAGAAGAACACTTCCTTCTAAGAATTCTCAAGAGTTCCTCCACCAGTATTGCCAACCCCTAAAATAATAAAAACGCTCTGCATAATATAACATGCCATGTAATTCAAACCATTGATGCAATATTAATTTGGGAGGTGATGGGTTTCAATAATAAGGGGAGTTGTCACATTAAATTAGAGAGGTGTTAAAGGGGGGTTAGAGAGAGTTAAGTAAGTTGAGAGGTTGGGGCTTGTGCAGGCCCCACCTCTCCTTTATCCACACTTTGAAGAGTTTAACTTCCAAGATATAAAAATAAAATTGTTCAAAAAAATTATTTATTTTAATCTAAATCCCCAAATAATAAAATTCAACCCGCTTAAAACGCAACTGCGGTAAAGGTCCCCTTAAGCAATTACCAGTGCTGCGAGTTCATCGGTGCCCTCAGATTTCAATTCCATGCACCGTTTCAAAAGATAGAAAAACTCGCTCGTTCGTTCACTGAACTTACCCGAGCTAAACTTCAAAAATTGATTCCGGGCACACCGGGCCTCGGATTCAGGTTCCGTCAGAAACTACGTACTCGTAAAATTCCAAAGAAATTAATAAAAAATTTCCCTTGAAATTTCTGGGACTTTACATTACTCCCACCTTAGGGATTTACTTCCCCGTAAAGCTACAACACACACTAGGGAAACAAAAGTGGTATTGAGCACGCATTCGAGCCTTCCACTCCCATGTGCTATCCTAGAGGTTCCCGTGATGCCAACAAATGAACACTAGAGGAATCGACCATCCATGTAGAACCCGCTCCTGTCGACTCTAGACCTCTACTGGAACGTCTGTTAATGTCGCCCCATCATCGATGTCTAGATCCCTGTGGTCGATGATGTGTGAAGGGTCATGCACGTATCTCCTCAGCTGAGATACATGGATGAAATCGTTCACCCAGTGCAACTGAGGTGAAAAGGTCAAGCGGTAAACCGCCTCGCCTACCCTACTGAGGACCTAGAATGGTCCGTTGAACCTTGGAGATAACTTGCCGCTTAGGCCACATCTCCGTAGACCTCATTGAGGTGAGACCCATAGGAAAGATGTGGTCACCATCCTCAAACATCAATGGTCTCCATATAATATCAGCATAGGACTTATGCATGCTCTGTGCAGTCTTCATCCACTCCTGGATGATCTGCACCTTCTTCGTCGTAGCCTGAACCATCTACAGTTCTACATGTGCTGACTCCATCACCATCCACAAAGAATATCTGAAACGTGGCTAGCTGTTTTCTCGCCACCCCTAACAGCTGAATATCAGTCCTCCTACTGAGCGCTTCTACAACAATGCTCCCCTTCCCAGGAGTATAGACTATCTCAAATTCATAGTCCTCAAGGAACTGAAAATTGAAAACTCTTATTATCACGAGGGTAAGGCTAGCTGACTCAAGAGTGATCGGCTACACCCTCCTAAGCATGAGTTTATCCTTGTGCTGCCTGGGTTTCCCTTTTATCCAACCAAGGAAAAACCTTGCCCCAACGTTGTAGATAAACCAAAACCTTTTTTCCTAATACCATCAATTTGTGTATGAACTATGGTTGCCCAGTCCATACTCAAACTAATGTCGTAAGGCCTCGACGCTGCCACCAAGAGGATCCAACCGAAACTCTCACCTCAAGGGTCAGATCACACCATCGGCATAAGCATGATTATCGATTCTCCTCCCAAAGGTATCTCCAGACATGAGGATCAAGTCAACGGCTTAACCGAAAACTCTAGGTTTGGGACAAGTTTCATGGAAGAAAGGAATGATTGGTATCTATGTCTATTGATAAGGCAGCTCATAGTATACACAGACCGTACCTAGAATCATTCCTAGAGCCCCTGGGTCACACTCTTTGACTGCATGCAGCTACTCTCTTCCCCTTACCTCCTTCTCCCTGATCTTGGCGGGAACTAAAAAGGCGGGTGGTTGCAACATGTCAAAATGTTCACCACCACATTCTTCTCTCCTAGCTCTGCTTCCACGTCTTCTACCCTGCAGATTCATCTTTCCTTTTCACTTCCTCTTCTTGATACATTTTACATGCCCAAGTCTCTGAGACCGGCGCAAGTTTCCTGCTTTCCCACTGCTAACCTTAACTGGCTGCATCCACTCATCCAAATAATTATCAACCACAAAGGTTCTCTCTAGCACCCTAGTATAAGTAGGAATGAATAGAGAAAGAAGTGTTGGCTCATATGTCCTTTAGACACACCTCGCTCAGAAGTCCGAGCCCTGATGCACTGATCACATCATATTCATCGAGTACGGGGAATGGTTTGGTATGCCCCGATGAATTCTCAGCTACCAACGTGTCGTCCTGCTGAAGATGTATAAGCTCTAGAAAACTCTCTACCACCTCCTCAAGCCAGTCCTCAGCCGCCTGTGAGTCGGGTTCACCTTAGAACTTGTGGGATATCTGGTGATGAAACATAAGTAAGGCACTAAGCCTATAAGTATCCTCTACTGGTACTGCCGGTAGTGTCTGCTGACCAACATGTAGTGATATAGCAGGAACACTACCCGATGGTACTATCTTAGGCATAGGTCCACGTGTCGAAGCCCCATCACTATACAGACCAACCTCATGGTCTCTCACTGGAAAACACAAGTAGCTAAGTCCACCATCTTCTCTACTAGTGTCTAAACTAGGTGTAAAACTCTAGCATTCGCCTCCATCCAGTCCACTGCTGCCTGGGAATCTGTCTCTCCTCGTAACCTCAGAGGCCTCTGCTACTGGAACTCATGCAACGCACTCTGCCAGCATGCACCGTCCATTAGTATGGCTAGTGGAATCTGCTGCATAATGGGTGGTCGTTCTCCTGGTACACCACCTGAAGGTGCCAACATATAAAGAGGGACCTGCACCGGAGTCTCGTCGCTTGGTGGGCCGTCATCGAGTACTCTCTCGGAACTCCAATTGACTATCTGCATGGAGACATCCTGAACATATGTGACATGGTCAATGATTTATACCTGGTGAGCTGACTCAAAGAGACCACAAAGGAAACTCTTGAAACACACACGCAATCAGTGTTTTCGTGAACTGTGTCGGAATTCAGAGGTCAAGGTCCCGGTGTATGGATACGTCGGCCGCCGCACCCACACTGGACTCCCTAGACTGAAAACCACACTCAATACTCTTAACACTATTTCTTCATAGAAAAGAATTATCTGAGTCCTGAGTTTTTTGGTAGAACCGACTCCTCTGATACCAATTTGTCACGACCCGTCCTCAGGGCCCGTGTTGTGACTACCCCAAGCCCGCCTTTCATAGGCCAGGGGCTGGCGACTAGCACCAAAGGCATAAATCTCGTTAAAAGGGAAGGAATTGCCTTTATATAAGTTGAAAAACACAACAGAGTACCAAAGCTGAAGTAACACTAAGTAAACTGAGTACAAAGGTAAGTGATGGAAAATAAATGGCCCAGTACACAAACCCAACTGAAAGTACAGTACAACAGAGAAAAGTAAAGTACAACAGAAAAGACAAATAGCTGGAAGATAGAAGCTGCTCCTGGGTCATCCACCTCAGATCCTTCCTGAAGGGTAGGTACAGATAGCCTCCTCAAAGCTCTCGCCCGCCAACCTCCTCCGAGTACCGTCTCGTCATGAAGTCCACCTCCGGGTACTAACTCGTCGTTAGGTCCACCTCCGGGTACAGTCCAGTCCTTGTACACTCGGTCTCTGTCAGCGCTGTCCATTGTCTGCATCCAACACAACAGGGTGCGGGCATAGCCCGTGCAGGGATGAGTATAACGATACTCAGTAAAGACCCCGAGACCCTCAAGGTCTCACCAAATCCTACAAGGATAACCACAAAGAAAATATACAAATACGTAGTATCAACCAACTCTACTTAGGTATATGCCCATACATATAACTAAGTCATCATCCCCAGTTTGGATCCAACTCACGAGCCCAAGTACAACCTATTCCACACAAGAAATCACAACCGAGTCCACACAGGAAAACACAACTCAGTCCACACAGGAAATCACAACCCAGTCCACACAAGAAAACACAACTCAGTCCACACAGGAAATCATCCACACATGAAATCACAACCCAGTCCACACAAGAAATCACAACTCAGTCCACACAGGAAATCATCCACACAGGAAATCACATCGATGATAAAGTTTGAAATTCAAGACTCATCTCACACAGGTATACTATTCATGAAGAGGGGTGGAGATGATTAGATGTAGCCTCTAAATCATCTCCTTTTCCGAACCCACGTAGGATCCAAGTACATAATTCTTCGCTGTCGAACCCACGTAGGATCCAAGTATAGTAACCATCGATGCTAAACCCACGTAGGATCCAAGTACATCCGTCATCACTACTGAACCCACATAGGATCCAAGTACACTCTTCCTCGCTACCGAACCCACTTAGGATCCAAGTAACGTCGTTATCGATGATGAACCCACGTAGGATCCAAGTACATTCATCCTCGCTGACGAACCCACATAGGATCCAAGTACAGTCATCATCGCTGTCGAACCCACGTAGGATCCAAGTACAGTCGCCATTGTCATGGCAGTCACAGCCATCTCTAGGGTTCCTACACACAGCATGCTCAATTCCGGGAGGGTCTTCTCTAATATCCAAGGGGTCAATACATCAACTGTCACGAATTCTAGAGATGATGTTTCACAAAGTTCCATCTCATCAATAGAAACTCAACGTGATAGACAACACGTCAATCGGACGCCCGGTCTGAGAGTTATTGGCTTTTTGTCTGAGGATCCCGGTTGGTTTCGTGTACAAACCAACCTGACTGTATCTCAACCGTACCCCAAATTCACATAGGGTATATTAAAAGGGATCGTTTCTCCACATGATTACCAAATCCGCTGACGGTTCGTCAAACGGATGTTCGGTCTGAAAGTTATCGGCTTTTCCGTTCCAGGGGCCCGGTAGGATTTCGGGTACAATCCAACCCGGCCATACTCCAACTGGGTCCAAACCTTGGGTGAAGTATACAAAAAGAACCATCTCATCAAGGGGAATTCAAAAAAGTTGATGGCACGTCAATCGGACGTCTGGAGCTCAACTTATAATTGTTTCCGCTCCGAGGGCCCAGTTGGATTCATGTTCGATCTAACCCGGTTGTACCACAAAAGTCACTGGTTAACCAAACCGTTCACACCATTGCGATCCATATTGAAAAATACACGAGATGGACTACCCATTGGTCCAAAATGGATAGCTGGTGAAAAAGTTACATTTCACCGCAACACGCGCGAACCGGGCCTCATGGGGCCCGTTCCCCGACCTCTACTTAAATATCCAAAATTGGTCTTGAAACATTCGTCTTAATTCTAGGGTCACAACGTCACAGATGGTTCTTCATTTCGACACCGTATGAGAGAGATATGTCAGATACAAATCCCGTAATTATAATATTATTATTATTATTCGGTGTTTCATGGACCCGAGCCACGAACCAGAATTTAGTATCCAACATTCAACTTGAATTGACCATATTATTGATAGGATTACATTGGCACTGACGGCAATCCAATCGGATGTTGCACACATGAGTTATGGCGGGTCAAAGATTTAATAATAATATTAAATCAATTATTTTTCGAGCGCTTCGGGTACCCGATCCAAAAACCCAAAAAAACATTCAATATTGGACTCAAAATTTCCGTATCGGAATCTGGGTTGCACTGCCATAGACGGTTCATGAAACCGAGGTCGCACGAGTAAGTTGTGGCCGAAAAAAGTGTTTTATCAACAAAAATAATAATATTATTATTATATTATTATTTTTAATTGATTTTACCTCAAAAAAACACAATGTCACGCACCACCACCATCTCTCTCCAATTGGTGCGCCTCCCTCCATTTCAACCATGGAAATCACTATTAAATGGTGCGCATCACATTCATTGGATTCTCTTTATTTCTTTAAGTTTTAATTTATTTCCTTTAAACGTTTTCTCTCTCCAATCTTCCTCTCCATTCATTGTTTCTTCTCCACCAAACCCTACCAGCCTAGCCTTCCCGAAGCTACCTCTCACGTCAGATCTTCCGCCTCTGGCCTACCGCCATCCTGGCCTCCCGCCGCGCTGCCGCACCGCCCCCGGCTACCCGCGCCGGTGCGGCTCAAACCAGCCGCATCGCCTGGCCCCCCATTCGCTTGTCACGCCACCTCATGTTACCATAAACCTGACCCCATGCCGCTACACATCAAGAACAAGTTGGCAGTGGGTCCGGACTTGTTCGTAGTCCGTACCCACTGCGTTAGTAGTTTGAATAAACATCCAACATAATTTTCTTCCATGCTCGAGGGAAAGAATCACGTAAACTTAAATGAACAAAAAACTCACTACCTCAGTAATTAACGTCACACATCATTGATTCACGGAATGCAGCGTCGCGGAAGATGGATGTCTATTCCGTTGACGTCTGGGTGTGTCCGAAGTAGAAACACTATTGGAGAAATCCCCTGCGTTCTTTGTGGTGGAGTCGTTCTTCGTTGAAGGTTGGTGGTCTTCGTCAAATAAGAACACTTCCTTCTAAGTCTTCTCACGTGTTCCTCCACCAATATTAACAACCCCCAAAATAATAAAATGCTCTCCATAATATAACATTCCACGTAATTCAAACCATTGATGGAATATTAATTAGGGAGGTGATGGGTTTCCATAATAAGAGGAGTTCACACATTAAATTGGAGAGGTGTTAAAGGGGGTTAGAGAGAGTTAAGGAAGTTGAGAGGTTGGGGATTGTGTGGGCCCCGCCTCTCCTTTATCCACACTTTGAAGAGTTTAACTTCCAAGATATAAAAATAAAATTGTTCAACAATTTTATTTATTTTAAACTAAATCCCCAAATAATAAAATTCAACCTTCTTAAAATGCAACTTCGGTAAAGGTCCCCTTAAGCAATTACCGGTGCTGCGAGTTCATCGGTGCCCTCGGATTTCAATTCCGAGCACCGATTCAAAAGATAGAAAAACCCGCTCGTTCGTTCACTTAACTTACCCGAGCTAAACTTCAGAAATTGATTCTGGGCACACCGGGCCATGGATTCAGGTGCCATCAGAAACTGCATACTCGTAAAATTCCAAATAAATTAAGAAAAAATTTCCCTTGAAATTTCCGGGACTTTACATCTATATTTTCTACTAATCATTTGTACTTCTGTACTTATGTTATGTACCTGGTTTGAGTTGAGTCCATGCCTTTGTGGTACTTCTACCTTCGTGGTTTTACCTTCATGGTGTTACCTTTGTGGTACTTTACCGTCATGGTGTTATCTTCATGGTGTTACCCTTGTGGTAATTTTACCTTCGCGGTGTTACCTTCATGGTACTTTTACCTTCATGGTGTTACCTTTGGGGTATACTTCCCTCATGGATCAATTGTGAAAATGGCTTAAAGGTTGTGTCCTTGTGTTTCCTCATGTAAGAGATGAGTATATTTTGATAACTTAGGTATATATATGGGCATATACCTAAGTAGAGTTGAGGACTGCTTCGTGCTTTGTGATTGAGGTATTTATTTATCGTATTTTCTTTTGTGGAATTATGGGAGACCTTAGGGAGTCTTAAGGTCCCTACTAAGTTTTGTTATACTCACCCATGCACGGGCTTCGCCCGCACCTTGTTGTGTCATATGCAGACAACGAGCAGTTGGGATGAGACTTGAGGGAGCCAGGACCAGGCGGTACACAGAGGAGATGGAATGACATGGAGTGTTGTGGAGACAATATGTACCTACCCTTTAGGTAGGGTCCTCAGTTGAGGATACAATAGCTATTTTCTCTTTTCAGTTGTACTTTTACTTTTCAGTTGGGCTTGTATTCCGACCACCTTTACATTCAGTACACTTTTTACTACAGTAGTTTACTTCGCAGTTGCTTATTGTTGTGTTCTTGGATTATGTGTTTGTACAAGTTTAAATGAAATGCCTTCCCATTATAGGGATACACCTTTTCGGCCCTAGTCACCAGCCCCTAGCCTCTGGAAGGCGGGCTTGGGGTAGTCACGACATGGGCCCTGGGGGACGAGTCGTGACAAATATTTCTTCCAAAATTTCCAAGGAACTACTCAAAATAAGACAACTACAAATGAAAACATTGAAATGATATGAAGTCTTAGTCAAATTGAATAAATGTCAAACTTATCTAACAATTCCCTAACAATAAGATTATAAATTTAGCTAAAAAAATTTAGACTACTAGTTATCAAAATCCTAATAGAATTTGATTACATGACCACTATATTAGATCCTCTTACACGACATAACTATGATGAAATTATGAAATTTTTAAATCCAAGCATAAAAATAAATACAGTTAATTCAAATAATTTAAACAGATATCAATAATAGAGAAGAACAACATATAATATGGATTAAACTCATTCATGCATGACTATGCTAAAAAATATCCAATTTATCAAACACACCCCCATTAGTATTCTGATCAATTTTTTCTCCCCCCAATGATAAAAAAACCTTATCATTTATACACCACCAATAAATTAAACATTTAATAGAAAAAAATAAAAACAAAACCTTTTTCTATTTTTCCCAAACATTCCCACTACAAGATTAACTTTGAAAAAGATTCATAAATATATTTAGTAGAAACGTTCACTCTATTCACAATAATTCTAGTACTATATCATATAGTTTTCAACTATTAATTTAAATATTTAAATATTTTAATAAAAACCAGAAACAAAAACTTTTGATTTCAAATAATCTAAAAAAATTCTTTTTAAGAAATTCTATTTAAAAAAGTATCTCAATAATCTTTTCATTGAAGTAAAATATTGTAAAAACTCATCATAAAACATCCCAAATATTTTTTTATGAAACACCCTCATCTAAATTAAAAAAAATCATTTAAAAAATCCAATGAACCTCATTTTGTATTTCATTATAAACTCTAACAAAAAATATACATTTATTTAAATAATTAAATTAAACATTATCAAGTAAGACTGAATAAATCATTAAAAAATGGAATGATTTATTAAATTCATCTTGTTTAAAAATAATTTTTTAAGGAAATTTTATTACCATTTAATCACACTAAATAACCCAAAACATTACACAATCTAACTTATCATGCATAATAGGATATCAATAGTTGACACACAAAGAATTAAAATTTGAAATGTTTTTTAATTTTTTAATTTTCATAATAAAGACGCCAAATAATATTATGATATCTAGAATAAACTAAACACAATGAAAAGCATAACATATTAATAATGGTTTCTTATTATCTCATATATAATTAATTAACAAAGTTGTATTATATTCAACATATTTTGAATTTAACTCAGAAAATGTTAGCATGTATGAACTCCTATTTCAATAAATTTATTTTAAAATAATTTTTATTTTGAATATATGAAAACATGAGTTTGAAAAATTAATTTTATTAAATTTCAAGGTAATTTAAGTTATAAAAAATAATAATCTATTTAGAATGTTCCAACGTAGACACACAATTTATATTTTTAGGAAAATTTTATGTAATCATTAAATATATTTCATATTTTTAACATTTTCATTATCCATTAACTATTTTCCATTATTATAATTTATTACTCTTTAGAGTTTCAATTAAACACCAATTTAAAGATTCTTTAAGTAGTATAATCACAAGGAAAACACAAAATATGAACATGTATATAGTTAACAAAGGTAAATATAAATTTATTCAATAATTATAACCTAATAAAGAATAAAAAAATGTCACACCTTATAAGGGTAACTATAGAAATTTCATTATAAACATCTCAAAAAACAGAAGAAAAATAAATGTAAATTAGAAAAGTAAATCCCAATAATATCATCATACACTAAAATCCTTTTCCTTAGTCACAAGAATAAAACTAACTCCTAATCCCAAGACATGTATCTCTTTTAAATTTTTTTATTAAATTCTATTTTAATTATCCCAAAATCACAAAAACAATAAATCACATGAAAAAAAAAACATGATGTGTATTGATATAATTATGATTAACAAACTGAAATTTATTTATTTATAAACTTACTTAATAATACTATTTTGGTATCTAGGTTTGTTCTATATAGATGGACTATTATATGAAGTCTAATAGAAAAGAAAAAGAACAAAAAAATAAACACTTATATAGAAAAAAAACATAAATAGTAAAAATTATAGGATTGTGGAGAGAAACTATAAAATAGTGAAAATGAGGAGAAATGGAAGTAATAAAAGAAATAAGTGAATCAAATAGGGTGATAAATATAAAAAAAGGTTTATCATGTGTAAAATAATTTAACTTTATTTGAATTAAATAAAATATATTTATTATATTTTATAAAAATAATAACAATTATACCGAAAAAGTAAAGAAAATGGGTTTACTAGGGAACACTCCCTATAAATGATTTTTCAATGAAAAATCTGGAAGTAAATAGTTTATTTATTGCTAAGAGAGGGATCGACCTTTTCAAATTGTAGTTATTTGGTTGAAGTTTCAAGGGGGAAAATCCACTATTATCACCCATTGGTATATATAGTAGTGTATAAATGATTATCTTGAAGGAAAAAATGTGATAACATAGAGAAAATTGATCAAACTAAAGCTCTTGAAGTTATAATCACCTCAATTTTCATTTTTTTTGAAAGATAATAATTATTTATTGTCGCTATAAGAAAAATAATTCTAATGACTTGGATATATTGATTTTACATTAGAGAGTAGAGAAAGAAATGTAATAAATGAATATTAATGAGAATAATCTACAATTTTTAAAATATGAACATAACAAACAGAAGATTTTAAATTCATTTCGATCAAATATCCCTATGGGATTTATGAATTCATGTTTACAAAAAAAATTCATAAAAAATCTCAAAAATTGTAAAAACAAAAAAATATATATAATAGATAAAGGTGAAATATATCTCTATAAAGATTGATTTCTCCTATAACTCCATCTTCCTCTGATATATCTACTTTGAGTGATACTCCTATTTCGATCACCCTAATCCCTTTTCTCTCTATCACTCTCTCTTCTTACCTATATTTTAAAGAATACCATTTAAGATATGTATTCATTCCACATATTATTTTTCTCCCCATCCATAAAACAAACGAACCACTACTTTTTTCACAATTGAATTGTAGATTAATTATATTTTCCTTCTCTTACTTATGGTTCAACATAAAAAAAATTCAATAAGCTTTCTAACATACATGTGAATTTAATTTCTCTAGTGGAGATCTGATTTATAATTTTTCCTTAAAATCATCCCTGATAAGAATTTCCGTTGAATTATCCATATTTTCACTCTTTGAAAACCATTCTCATCTTCTACATAGTAGAAACATTTTTATTTCATCAATACATAAAAAAATATCCATTTTAAAATATAACCTAATGCCTCAATTTCTCCATTAAAAATTAAAGAATCTTCACCATGAACATGTATAAAAGAGTCAATACCAGCTAAAACAATATCGATCCAATACATGAATAACCCTCTATTCATATTACCACTTAAAGCATATACAACAGGACAAATATATTCCCTACTTAGATCTTTATAAAATTACAATATTTTTATATTTTTCTTAAAATAACATCAACCAATAGCTCATAAAACTCCAAATCTCCATTGAAAATCATCCAACCATCTTACATGCATTCAAATGAAAATATGTAGCTAAAATATTAGAGAGATATGTGGCCCACCTCATTATATCTTAATCCTACATTAAAAATATTAAGTAATGAAAAATTGTCATTATCTTAAATAATAACTAAAATATTCTTCATATTTAATTCATCAAACTCAGGGGGTCTTCATCCATCTTTATAATAAGTTGTTTTCCAGATATTAATTATAATGAGAAGCATCAATATTTCTTTATAATGGTTACATTTCTTAATCATTTATTCACATATGTGATAATGTTCTTTGAATTAGGTTGGAATAACTTAACATTCCAAATTTGGATCATCAAACCACTCTGTAAAAAAATTAATTTCCATATGGACACTCGACCCAATTTTTTTTGAATTTTTTAATTGAAATTAAAAAACATTTTAGACAGATGATCTATGACCTATGAAAATCTACTTCCATACAATATTATACAATAATCCATTCTTATTTTACTTCTTTTGGTCTAAAATTGGTTTAGGATTGAACTTTCATTGGACACCTACAATCAAGCTCAGAAAATCTTTGGGAGAAGTATTCATTGGTGGAGGTGAGGTTTATTTGTCCATGTTTTGATATTAGATTGAGCTTATTCATTAGTTCTTATTGATCAGATGAATCATGACTTTCTTTTTTAATAAAATTTAGTAAAAAAATCATGCATTTTATTAATTACCTATAAATCAACCTTTAAACAACCGCGATCCAATCCTCATAGCACCCCCCAAATTTCAATATTGATTTTTCTATATTGGTCTTTTTCAAATCGACATTCTTATTTACTTTGTTTGTATTTTTTTCATTTCACAATATCAATTCATTTTTTCTTGACTTTTATTTATAGAAGCATAAGTTTCTTCTTTATCTTGTCAAACGCCATGTTTGAGATCCCTGGTTTTGATTTTTTTCATCCATGAATCTATAGATTTGAAGATATTTATCCTTGTTATATTTGGGATCCATTCATGTCTTATATAACTGGTCATGACTTTAGTACTCATACTATGTGGCACAATATGACTGGAACTCCCCTTCGAAATCGATTACCCTCCACTAATTGGATTCAATTTTATATATATCAATGATAAATATCATTCTGATTTTTCCTCAATCTATCTTTATTGAGTAGGATTTAAAATTAAATGTAACACCCTAAGATTTTTATGAGATTAATTTTTTTAAAATAATTTTATTTCTTTGATGTCTTTTGTTACATGCAACATTGTCTTAGCTTGAGTTATATGCAACAATGGGTTTCTACAAAACATTATTTTACCATAATACTTATTTAAAAAAGAAAATTATACTCTAGAATTTTAATGTAATGTATGAATATGATTCAATGGATTATAAAATTATGGTTTACACATAATTATTTGAACAATTAATTATAAATGGATGTAAATATTTTATAAAAACAAAATAAAATGTTTCTCTGAAAAAACTATTTAAATATGAACAATTGTGTTCTATAGAAATAAATAAAAATTAACTCCTGTTGAATTATATTAAATATATATATATAATATTAAATTTATTATTTAACATTCATCTTATGTGTTTTCTATACGCGATATAAGTTCAACTCCAATTTTACATATAAAAGAAGTTTTTTCTAAAAAGGTCGCTTTGTTGCCTTTTAATGAAGTACCAATTTTAAATTTAATTTCAGACACTTCTATGAATAATATTTTAAAAAATAAAAACTTCCATTGGAATAGGATATAAAAATTTACATTGGATGAATTATTGGTATTTTTCTGATATGTTTCTTGTTTTGATGAATAGTTAGAAGTACTAAATTTTAAATGAAAATAACTTTCTCATAAATATAATTTATAGTGTTAGATTATATATTTGAATGGTTTCAAAGTATAATTGGATCAAAATTTATCATTTAAAAAAAATTGGGTCAATTGAATCAATTTAATATTTAATTTGGATATAAAAAAATTTAATCTTTTGGATGTTTTTACTTTAAAAACATTTTTTCTTATTCCAACAATGGGATTAGTCTTAAATTAAGTTTATAAAATTATGTGTTTTGAATTATGAACACTGGATTTAATATTTGGAATCATATGGTACAAATTTATTAAAAGGTACCTATTATTTTTAGACAATATGAGTAGTAACTTTAGTAATTTTTAATACCACGATTAAGGGTAAATCGAGTAATTAATAATGAAAATAATATAATAAATATTATAAAACTTGCCTAAAAATTTCCTAAAAATATATTTTATAAATATAATTAGACTATTAACACATGAGGATCTAAATTTAATAATTTAATGGACACTTTTCTATGAAAATGAGTTAAATATTATTAAACTCAATGGGAGTGACAAAATGTCACACTCTTACTTTTAATATGTATAATACTTATGATATGGGGATAAATATAAGATATGATCTACTATATATAATTTTATGAATCTTAAAATGTTTATAAACATAATATTTATTTATTTTAAATTTTTAGTGAATAAATAATTGTCATAAATAATTTCAAAATGATGATTCAATAAGTACTCATTTAATGGAACTATCAATTAAATGATATAAGAATTATTAAAATAAATATAACTTGGAATAATTAAGGTGATAAAATAATTTTATGGATGAATATAAAATTATAGGAGTGTTTTAAGTTAGTTAGTTTGAATTTATATTGTTTTATAAATTTCCATAAATTCAATGTTTTGAATAGGGTCAAAATTAACACTAATGATATTTTATGAAAATAATATTTTATTAAATTATTTAAAAATCATAAAATTATTAAATAAGGAAAATGGGATGATACATGATCTAAAATATAACAAATTTTTCATTTATGGTCTAATTGACACTTTATAAGTAAAAAAATTGGCCCTCTTAATATAGAAAAATTGGTTACCATAGTAAAATATAAAATGTGTTAATTATTGTTTAATAAAAATAATAAGGATTAAAGTCACAAAAAACTTGTCTAAAATCTATTGGTTGATGAAATAAAACATTATAAAATATTATAATATAATAAATGGAATTTCTAGGTATTTTAATTGATATTTCATTTATTATAATGCAATATTTTGAGAAATTCCCAAATTACCCCTCACCTTCATTATAAAAGGACACCTCCTCCCTTATCCCATTTCACCAATTTGAGACTTATTGATATAAAAATATCTTCCTAATTATCTTATAAACTTCCTTAGATACATTTTATAGGTTCTGGTATTCCCAAAAGACTAACTTTAGAATCATTTAGAGGAGATCTAAAGGAGCCGTTACAAAGAAAAGGTAACTGCTCTAACTGACCACTCTCTTTTTCTACTCTTCTATACTTACTCTAAATCTATGATATATATCATAAACTAATGATTTAATAATAATAAATTTTACTATATTTTATTATGATTATGAACATGCCATTATACAACCCCTATCACCTAAAACAAGATGTGATTGTATTGCTCGTGCATATGTATGACTTACCGTCTCCATATAACGATTAAAATAATTTTTCCATCACCATATTTTATGACTGGGAAATATGATGGGTTTGATGGTTATTTATGATATTTATGAAATAATTATACCTCTATAATGATAATATCATATCTATCTTTTTACCAATGAATGTTTTGAGAAATGACAACGTTGCTCAAGCATATGTATGGCTTACCATCTCCAAAATGTGATGTGATTCATTTATCATCTATATATAAAATGGATGGTAATACGGATGAATTTTATAAATATATATGATTAATTTATTTTTATGTAATTATTATATATATATATATAAATATACATCATTCACCTTCTTTCTTTCAAAATGATAATTAAATAGAAACAACGTTTATGGGTACGTAAGACCCTCCATCTCCCTGGATGATGTATTCCATTTATTATTTATATTGTTTATAATTTATTATAAATATTTATATTCTGAATATATTATATATATATATATATCATAATTTACATTCTCAAATAAGAAAATCAATATCTATTTAAGTGGATCAAGAATAACAAGTCAAAACAAGTGAATATTACCTGAAACGTAACACTAACATGGAATGGTTAATAAACAGGTAATAGAGGGTCATAATTAAATCTTATATGGTATGATGTAGTTGAATATAATTTCTTAATATATTTATGATAAACTTATATTTATTATACAGTAGGTTTTAAAAAGTAAAAATCGAGTTATTATATAAGGTATAGGAATTTCATATCACTTTTCATTTATGTGAGATACATGCCATATTCACCATTCTCTTATATTATGTAGAGTATATACTACCCTATAAAATTTTATATGATTAATTTAATTTATTTAATGATATTAACATATTTTAATTGATTTTATTATTTCGTGGAGAACATGATTCTAATGTTACTCAAGTAGTAAGAGATTTATGTCTCACTTTTATTTCTATGGGGGCACATACCTTATACACTACTTTTTTCTTATATTTGATGTATATAATGCCCATGAATGTATTTTATAATTATTATCTATAATATTATGATATTTTAATATCCATAAAATTTTATTTATTTCATGGGGAATATGATTCTAATGAATATAAAGTGATGAGTATTTATTTCACAATCTCATCAATATTTATGATTATTTCGTTGTGATTCTTAATTGGGAAGTACCTATATTCCATATTCATATTTTATAAAAGAAATTTAAAAAATATTTTAATAATATCTTATGGATGTTTAAATTAATTTTTATCCATTTTTTAATTTTTAGTACATGGATTGAAGGGAATCTTTTTTTAATTGTCCAAACGAGGTACTTAATGACCTTTCCAAAAAAAGTATGAAAGAATGTTTTTTAAACATATAATGAATGAGAATAATTTTCCTCCATCATGAATAATTAATGATTTGAATATTACATTATAATATTACAAGTTTATTTGCAAAAAAAATGTTTCCTTTAAAATTTTGCAGCATTTTAAAAAAGAAAGTGTTTTCAATAAAGAAATGATATTTTTCTTAAAAATTATTTTCATGTGATCTCCAAAAATTATTTTCCATATAAGATAACATTATTTGATGTTAATTATATTTTACTGGGGATATGATCCAATGTTACCATTCTTACTCGTTCTATTAGTTGTTTATGTTTATGATGGAATGATATTTATGAAAACTATTAATTTTCCATGAGTTATGTTATGATGAAATGTTTATGAAATCTATTTCATTCCATTGGATATGATACAATGAATGATTTATATTCTTGTGACATACATATGTATGGTTTTAATTATGTGATAGGTGGGACATATATCTACCTCAAATTTATAGGGTAATGATTTATATATCATGAGACAATTATGGAAACAAGTTGACGCGCTTTATTCACTATGGAAGACGGGGAAACCCTATCCACTACGGGAATATGGGGACACCCGATTGACTATAGGAAGATGGGGAAATTCAGTCCATTTCAAGGAAAGGACTTTTATTGGGAATGGTGGTGTGTCATTTTGAGTTGGTGTAGTCCCCATGAAGTTCCTTGTAAAGTTTTGTAAATGTGCCTTGACTTATAGGGAATGATTTTACATGTTCAAGTGCCTTCCTAAAATTCCATGTCATATTATCCTATTATCATTTCGTGGATTATGCACGTGATTTAATTATTATTCATGCCTTATGATCTTTAAATATTTATGCTACAATTCATGTTTATGATACTTGATATGCAGGTTATGTTATTTTAATGTTATTATCACATTCTCATACCCTTATACACATGATGTGTTTATATATCTTCCATGTTTACCCTTAATGATCATATGGGATCACCCTTTCTTATGTTTCCTTTCCCAAGGATTCAAATACAGATATTAACTTTGATAGATCAAAAAGGGTTCTAGTTATGAATAAATAGGTAGGAGAAGAAGTAGATTTGTTATGAATTAGTTGATAATGTTTCCATGTTTCCAAAGGCATTAAAATAATATAGTTTTTGGTCATGTTTTTGTGTAATGTATGAAATGATTCTAAAAATGATATAATATCCTTGTATGAAAATCTTGTTTCATTATAGTTGGTAACATAGGAAACTCATAGTGAAACTTTGGAAACTTGGATGAGAAAACATTAGTGAGATCCCAAGAGATATTTTTAAGGGTATGTATTGGGATTTCTTTAAGGATAATTCAAAATCTAGCATAAAATCCTAGAGTTTTCGTAATCTTCATGAATAACCTAGGATTAATCTAAAGTTTTCATAGATTGAAATATTATAAGTAATTTCCCTTTATTATGTCGTTCTACCACTATGATTTGTTTTTCCCACACTATGCTTTTTGGTTTTAGTCAATGGCTAAAACATGAAGGAAGCATGTTAATGATGGATGCGATGGAAAATGAAATAATTTTCCTCTTGATAAATCGAATGTTATGTGATAAGGAATGAAAAATATTATCGATATACTCACAGAAACTAGTAATCATGATGGAATTCAAAATGATAAGGGGAGGGAACAACTTTATGTTGAGTCCTTCATGAGGAAACTCCCAACTTCTTCCAGTGGGTATTCTATTACACTTATTGCTAAATAATGGATTAGTACCATTGAAAAGATATTTTCTGTCTTTTAGTTCTCAGAACATGAAAAATTAATTTTTTATGTTTTATCATTTGGAAGGTGAATTCAATCGGTGGTGGAATATTATTAAGAAAATGAATGAATAATAATAAATTTAATCTATAGAATGGAAATATTTTAAGGGGATATTATTAAGTAAATACTTTCCTAATATTCTAAAAATGAATATGGAAAAGGTTTTCCTTGAAATTAATAAAAAGGATTATGAATCCATTGGTACCCATGAGGAAAATTTTACAAGACTTGTGAAGTAAGCTTCTTGAATTATCATCAAACTAAAATTAAGGTTTGTCGATTATTCAGTGGCTTAAAACCAAGTCTCTAAAGGGTGTTAGCTATAATATACTTTAGTTGCTATGAAGAGATTGTTAGTTGTTCTATCAAGGTGGAAATGGAAGTTAGAGTTACATATCAATCTTATTGTTTTGACAAGAAATGGAAGATTAAGTTTAAAGGAAATTATAAAAACCATAGTGAAAAGAAGATGAAAATTTATTTATGATCCAAGTGTAGAAAGAGGCATGGTGGAGAATGTATTAAGGGGACTGATAAATGTTTCATGTATGGGAAATAAGTTCATTGAGAAATTGACTGTCGAAGTGATGGGAAAAAATATCTAATAATGTGAAAAGAGAAAAGGCTATACAGAATATACCCCTCACACTTCAATGCTTCATGTGTAAGGAAAATGGGAATTATACTAATAAATTCCCAAATCTAAGGGTTAATTATGATGATCTCCATTAGCAACATCTTCAAGAAAATGAAAAATGGAAATATCATGATATCAAAATTGGAGATATGGAGTATGACAATGAAGTAGTGTAATGATTGAATATTTATGTAATGAAATTAGTGAATAATTTTGTAGAAGTAATATTATGGTATTTTGGAATAATGAAACATCTTTGTATTGGTACACTATATATTTTTCATAAGTATTTAAGAGAATATGGTGAATGGTATGGGTTACCATGAAATGTGATTAAGGAGTTAAGGTGGTATTTTTGGAGAATACATGATTAGGGAAGGATAACCCTTAATATGTACAAGATGTTGGGAAAATAATAAGATAAATATATGTTTAATTATTTGTTAAAATAAATGGTATAATATTGATTAACTTGTAACTATTTAGTAATACGATGACAAGGTAGTTAATGAATTGATTTTATAGATTTATGGTATGATGAAACATTTAATTTTTTAAAGGATTCATATATTAACTAAGGTTTTATGGTAATTAAGGATATTACCATGTTTCAAATAAGAACATGATAATGGTATTAACATGTTTGGTGTGTGACAATTAATATCTAAAAAAATTCAGGGGATTAATGATGAGTTAATTTTAAAATTTCAGTTACCTTCATTCAAAAAATTTGGATTTTAATCTTTTGGAAGGATCATAAAGGTAACCATTTATGAGATTATTTACATAGAAATTTAGATGAGGGTTTATAGATTAAAGTATTATATCTCTATATGGGGATTTATGAAAATTGGATAACCTTTTTTAACATTTATGTTGTGATATTAAGAGGAATGGATTAATCTATCATTTTATGTATTTCATGATCTGATAATGCTTCAGGAACAACAAATTCACCTTTATTTCATAGAATAATATATGAAGTGAAAATTGATCAAGGCATAATTAATGAATAGTATTATTCTTATGAAATGTAATGAAATAAAGTAAGTTTTTCTTATCATAAAAATTCTTAAACTTTATAGAAAGGATGTTGAAACCAAAACTTTTATACTAGTACCTTCTTTTCTGATGAATCAAATGGTCTCTTATATCATCATAGATCTATGGCCTTGTGATTTTTAACTTTCTCCAAACCATGTTCTATATCACTCTCCATTAGAACTTGATAGTTATTTTTCTATTAGAAGTATATGTTTTCACTTTACACCCATTTTATAATATTTGTACACCTATTTATGAGTTACTTTGGGTAATCTTTATGTTTCTAATGTTCCTTTTTAAAAGGAAGGTTTTTTATTTATTTTTACAATGTTGTTTCTATGAAAGAATCTTCCTAGTATTAAACCTTTGATTACCCAGATGAATTTCAAGGGAGAAATTAATTTTAAGGGTGGTCCAATGTAACACCATGAGAATTTTATGATATATATTTATTAAAAAATATTTTTATTTCTTTGATTTTTTGCGTTACACACAACACCATCTTAGCTTGTGTGAAAAGCAACACTGAGTTTCTATGAAACATCATTTTATTATTATACTTATTTAAATAAGAAAATTATAACCTAGCCATAATAATGACATGTATGAATATGATTAATTTAATTATAAAATTATGGTTGAAACATAATTACTATATCAATTAATTATAACGTAGTGTAAAATTATTTTTAAAATAAAAGAAAATGTTTTTCTGAAAAATTATTTAAATATGCACATGTATTTTTTATACAGATAATTAAAAAAATCACTCCTTTTGAATTATATTATTTAAATATATTTATAATAAATTAAATTTAAGTTTTTAAATTCATATTTTAAGTTTTCTATACAAGATATAAGAAGAAATCCAATTTTAGGCATTAAAGAAGTGTTTTTCTAAAAAGGCAGTTTTGAAACGTTTTAATGGAGAACCCATTTTAAATACATTTTTGACTCTATTATTAATTTTATTTGAAAAAAATAAAATTATTCTTTTAATATTGGATATAAAATTTTACTTTGGGTGAATTCTATGTTTTTTCTGATAAGTTTCATGTTTTTATGAATAGTAAAAAAATATAGAATTTTATTTGAAAACAACTTTTTCTTCTAAATAATTATAACTGTAAAATTACATATTTTAATGGTTTTAATGAAGAATTAGATAATATTATTATCACATAATCCAATTTTGGTCATTGGAATGAATTTCACATTGAATTTGGATATAAAATCATGTCAATCTTTTGGACGTTTTTACTTTATAAATAAGTTTTCTCATTTCATCAACAAGATTCAAATTAAATTAATTTTATAAAATTAGGTTTCTTGAATTACGAAAAATGTATTTAATATTTTTTATAATAAGGTCAAAATTTAGTAAATAGGTCTCTTTTATTTTTGGAAAATATTAATAGTTACTTTCGTAATTTTTAATACCACAGTTAAGGGTAAAGCGGGTAATTAATGGTAAAAATAATATAATAAAAATTATAAAACTTAACTAACACTTTTGCAAAAAAAAATGTATGAATTTAATTAAACCCTAAAAACATAAATATATAAATTTAATGATTTAATGAATATTTTTCCATTAAAATGACTTAAAATTTATTAAACTCAAAGCGAGTGACAAAATGTCATACTGTTACTTTTAATATTTGTAATATTTGTAATACGAGGATAAATAGAATAAATTATAAAATATATTTATTTTTATTAAAGATAAAAAATTTATCCTCGACATAGAAATATATTGTTAATTTGTAGTGAAGAAATTATTATCATAAATAATTAAAAAATGATGATGCAGTAATTACTCAATTAATGGAACTATCATTTTTATGATATTATAAATACTAAAATAAATATAATTCAATTTAATTAAGGTGATATAATAATTTTATTTATGAATGTGACATTTTTGGGGAGTTTTAAGTGAATTTTATTAAAGTTATCTTGTTGTATGTCTTTTATTAAAATCAAAGTTATGGATAGTGTCCACATTGACACTTATGATATTTTTTGAAACAAATATTTTATTAAATTATTTGAAAATCATTAAAATATTAAATAATAAAAATACGATTATATATGGTCTAAAATATCATAAATGTTCTATTTATGGTCCAATTCAAACTTTATGAGTAAAAATCACATCCTCTTAATATAGAAAAATTGATTGCCATAGTTAAAATTAAATTGGGATAAATAATGGTTAATAAAAACGTTAAGGATTACAATAAAACCAAAACTTTTCTAAAATATATTAGTTAATGATATTAAAATATTATATAATATTATATTCAAATAAATTAAATTTTTTAGGTATTTGGATTAACATTTAATTTATTATAATTTAAGATTTTCAGAAATTCCCAAAGTGACCCTCACCTTTATTATAAAAGGAAACATCCTCCCTCATCCCATTTCACCACATAGAGCCTTATATCTAAGAAAATATCTATAAAAATATCTTATAATATTCCCTATCCACATTATAGAGGTTATGGTCTTCCCAATAAGACCAACTTTAGAGTCCTTTATAGGAGATCTAAAGGAGTTATTTCGAAGAAGAGGTAGTGGCTCTAACCGATCACTCTTTTTTTATACTATTCAATACATCCTCTAAATAAATCATATATATAATAAAATAATAAATTAATTATAATCAATATAATAAAATTTTATTATGATTTTTAACACACCATTGTAAATCCCCTTTCCAATCAAACAAAAAGTGAAAGTATCGCTCGTGTGTATTTATGGCCTACCATCTCCACATAGCGATACAATTCATTTTTCTATCACCATATTATATTAGTCAGAATTATGATGGTTTTAATGTCAATATATTATATTTATTACATAATTATACTTCTTTAATGATAATATAAAATCTACATTTTTACAACCTAATCTTTTGGTAAATGATAATGTCGCTCATTTTTATGTATAGCTTACCATCTCTATGATGAAATGTTGTTTCATATCCCTCAGAACATGTGTTCTGGTTAGGAATCAATAATTATGGGTAGTTTCCATTGGATTTATTTATGGAAATAGAAACATTGAATATTTCTTTATCCAAAGGTACTTGCTTTCCCAAGGCAGGTGTTTGTTAGGTTTGTGCCTATGATACTTAAGAACATACATTGGTCAAGATGATGGGAGGTCAGACTCATCACACCCTTTTGGGGGGAATTATTGCCTACTCTATGACACTCTTGTGGATTTAAGATATTTCTTATGAATATTTATTAATTTACCAAGTATAACATATGTTTCCCGTGAAAGTTTCAATCAACTATAATCATTTGTGGAATTTAGAATCATTTGTATGTATTCGAGGTTCTTTATTAATGGAGACATCTATATGTATTCGAGGTTCTCCATTAATGGTATCCTCTCACATACTATTTAGAGATTATTTTGACCATTGTTATGATAATATTGATTTTTAATCGACTCAGTGGGGAACTCTAGAATTTATTGTCATCTAGGGAGACGAAATTTTGTTTTGATGTTGGGATAGTATCCATAAATAGTATTCCTACATATCCTTTTGAAAGGAATTAGAACCCTCATAGTTATGTTCCACTTAATGGAACACATCATACCTTTTAAGGTCATGTGATAAGGTCCTGACTGTAAAATTTAATTTCATGTGGTAAGGACATATAAGTGGAAGATGTTTAGTCAAATCTTGGTATGGTACTTCTGCCTAAGAAGCCCAAGGAACCTGGAAAAGATATGAGTTTCCAAGTTGTAATAGAAACTATTGGGAATATAGCCCAAGAAGAATAGGGTTGATTTGAAGTGTTGTGTTTGAACCTTTGGGAGGCTTCCTACATATCCCACTTGGTTGGGAATTAAATCCCATGTAGTTTTATGAGTCTCATAGAAGTGTATAGTCATTTTATAGAAATTATTTTGGGCTTACTTCCTGAAAAGGATTCCTTTTTATGGGTGAAATGAGATGGAGCTCGGGCCTTATGAAGTCTTCCTATGTATCCTAGTTTTGATGGGAATCAGAGTTCTTGTAGTTCATTCATATGATTTGTTCGTATAAATGTTGTGATCATCAAAACTATCTAAGCCCATGTGAGTCATGCTTAGTTTGAGAAACAAGATTATGTGAAATATTCAATAAAGGCACAAAAATTTTTCCTCTTTTGATGGTGTAAGAGGATGAGACCACGATGGTGATGATGGAAGAGGCTGAGGAGAAGAACATTCTCTTTATTTAGTTTACATTAGACAAGGTTCCAATATAAGGAATGAGTGAAGGTGAATCAAGTAGAGAGGAGCAAGACTATAGCCTCCTACATGATAGGTTAGGGGATTACAGCAGGATGGTTTTCTTAAAATTGGTCCTGGTATGGAAGGGAGACTTCTCCTTTTTTTAAAGGAAAATTAGGTGTGAACTGTACCTTTCCTACTAGGGACCTGAGGCTCCAAGTTTTAGAGATGATAAGGGATGGGCATGGATCAAACCCTAATCCTCCAAACCATGAACTCCCCAACACTGTTCCTGGAAGAAAGGTCCATGTGACTGCAGATATAAAAACCCACAGACACTCCATGAATCCTAACCCCATTGAAAAAAATGTGTGAAACCTCTTACTGTAGATATGAAAACCCAAATAGAAGACTCACTGATGTGCCCTTCCTAAAGGTTTGATATGTCAGTAGGTTTTAGTGGAGGTTTCAAAATAATCCCTTTTAGACAAGGGATCAAATTAAGAATAATCCTTTCCATGAATGTTTTTGAAGAATTATTGATGAAAGGCTTGTATAGACTAAAATAATAAGGTGAATCAAAGAAAGGCTCCCAAGTAAGTATTTGGAACATAGGTATGGGCATGCAAGTAGGCTTGGGTGACCTGATGTTTACTTAAGTGATAAAAAACCTGGATTTTAATAATTTAGTGAGACTTGAATCAATCCTTCAAGAGTATTCACACGTATTCCCAGAAGTGGGGAACTCAAGTTATTTTGAGAGGAATGGGTGGTGCAGAAGTGTTTCTGATTTGGGGAGGTTTTGATCTTTAGGTGCGCAAGGGTTATGGATTTAAATCACTAAAGGGACTTAAGTCCTATAATACTCCTTCAATTCCTCTGATCTAAGTGTTAAATAACTACCTTGAAGGTTTTAGAAGACTTGGGTGAAGTGCTAGGGCGACCTGAGCATCAATTGGGATTCAGGGAAATTTGTACATACAAATTAAGGCCCCAAGGGTCTATTTATAGGAAAATAAGTGACCCGGGGCGAATAGTGATCGGGCGGGTAAGTGTCTTGTGCACCAGAAATGTGGCACGCAACTACCTTGTGCGCCGATAGAGCCTCAGCTTGACTGGGGCGATCCAAATTTCAAGTCACTACAAATATTGATTTTCTTCATGTATTTTCTCGTATTTTTTCTAAGGTATTTCCCTTTGTCAATAATTATTGATGTGATAGAGTAGAGTTTAAACAAAATTCCCCCCACCTTAGAATTGGATCTGAAATGAATAGAGGGTCTTATATTGAGGTAAAATTATGAAATGGGTCAAAAGAGGTTGATGTGGCATGCAAACTAATAGCACAAAGGTACGAGTGTGAGAACTGATGGTGCACAAGGTAATTTTCATCTCTTATATATAGTGGATTCACTTCAGGGAATATTACAATGGACTCTAGAAATCTAGATCTCAGTGCACAAGTGTTTTCAATCAGACACTCATGTTGGTCATTCTTCTTTTATACGTTTTTTATTAGCGTTCCAAAAATGGGGTGCCCTACGTTTGTGCCAAACCCATACTTGCAAACCATAGTTACTTTGTCAAAATCCAAAATGGTCTCACTTTAAGATGAATTTTCATTTCCTTTTTAGGTTCAATGGCTCCCAGGAGAATCGGAACTACTAACGAATTGGCTACTAAGAGAATTTAAGATATGTTGAAGATTGTCATGCGTGATTAATTTGACATCAGTGACACTACACTCTCAAATTTGGAAAATAATATGAGGAAATATCATTTCAATTTTACAAGAATTTATTTTCCTCTATAAGGTTATGGCCATTTGTAGGATGTCAACATACCAGACCCAAAGAATTATATTCCACTTTCTAGGTTTCAAGACCATACCAATTTCTCATCTGGAAATATTTCTATTGTGGGCACATATATCAATGCTTGGACAATAGATAATGCATATTTCATACATCATAGCATGTGTGCTCCAGATTTGAAAGCAGATACACATAAGCTACAACCACACTTATATTCGTCTATTTTTCAATATTCTCATACAGATCAGTCAAAGGGATGGAAGAAAAGTTGTAATTTTCACCAAGGAGGTGATGTTAAACCCGTATTGATGTGGGAATTTTTGGTTCACAAGACATGTGTAGAGTTTATGGATGACTTAAAAGGCATTGGTATTTGTAGCGATGTATGGGTCGGGAAAACCTACATATATAGGAATGATGATTTCATGCCATATTTTCTAATCTGATGGAGTCTAGAGACTAATTCCTTCTATTTGACACATGGATAAGTAGGCATCAGTTTGTGGGATGTTTACATGATCTATGGAGCTCCAATCCTTGTAGATATGTTTGTTTAGTTTATTCCTCTAAAGGTGACATGGAATGACTCAGAAAAGACACCAGTCTTGGTTAGTGAGTTAATGAAGATATTTTATAAACTCAAGAATATGAACAAAAAAAGTCCTTCACAAGAAGGGATATTCACCCAGAGGAGTGGGTGGAAATATTCCTAGTGATAAAGAAGGAGAAGGTTCCCAATTTCACTTGTTCAACAAGCTGTCCAAAGGAAAAAAATAGATGTACACCCAAAGATTTCTGGCCAACATTAGAAAAAGGAGAGTTTGAAAAGTGTGGGTATGAATTCAATTCCAAAATTCATGTGAATACCTGTATTTTAGGTTTCCTATACTTGTGGAATAGTGTATATTTATTGCCTTTCCAAGATTCCAAGGGAGGCGTAAGCCTACGAAATTTTTTTATCGTGGCTGAGCTGGATGAGAAGAAGTTGGTAGGATTGGATAGCCCTATTTTAAAAAATATTCATAGGATATTTTTGCATATCTACAAAGGAAAGTCTCTTTTCAGATCAGCAGGACCATTCCAGGTGTTATTGCGGTGGATTTTCACTCATTTCAGAACTTATGTTTTGCAATGTGGGGTACAGGTCTTTAGAAGTTTGTTCTGACCATCTGCTCATACGTTTTCTGGTATTTCACATCTGACATTTAATTCTTATGAAAATAAGTCCATGTTAAGTATGTACAATAATTTCATCTTTTCCCTTATGGGAATCCGCCTACGGGGTGATTTATTGAGGACAGGACTGCCATCTTAGAGTTAAGTTCATATATGTTAGCTTGTAGGGATGGCGTATTGGACACTAGGATTGATGGGGAAATAATATCTAAGGCCTATTCTACTTATAGATTTTCAAGTCAATTAAAATTTATACAAAAAATTATCATATTCCCTCCAATTCATGTTAGATTAGAGATAGATCCAATGGTGGCCCGACAACTATGGTTGTTAACGACTATAGATAAAACAATGGAAATATTTAACTTACCTATTACCGATGCAACAAGAATATTGGCTATCTAGTATGCTAATAACTGGTTTGTGTTATACCTTGAAGGGGTGTTAAACAATTTTGTCCCTCGAGTAGGGATAAAGAGAGGTAGTATGAAGGAACCCTTTAATTTGGAAAGTAATTTCTCATCATTAGAGGTTGATTCATTGGAGTTAGAGGGTGGGGGTGATGAGGCTCCAAGCTCACTAAAGTAACCTCATTCAAGATATAATCCACCTATCAGAGTCAAGAGAGCGACACCATCAATCCTAATTGAAGTTGTACTGAGGATGTCTAGTCACCTTCATTCAGAAGAGCAATGGGTCCCATTTTCTCATCCACCATCTATGACTATAGGAATTGGGAAGAAACTCAAATCAAAAAATGTAGGATCATCTTCACAACCCTCTTGAATGTACTCTAAATATGTAGGAACAGAGGTGGTTCAAAATGGAAAATCTTTCATTGTGATTCTAAAACCTCATAGATAGATTTATGTGAAGGGTTGTGTATCCTAGTAATTGAGGATCTATGAGCCTATTCTGATATTCTTTTTAAGAACAACCCTGATGAAGTAATAACTTATATCCAGGAACTGGAGATGCTCATATACGCAACTGATGAATCAATTTCCACCACAAAACATGTGAAATATATTATAGATCATGGTGACATTGAAGGTATTGAATATTCATTAGATGAATAATGGCGTGATTTTTTTGATCTTGAAGATGTAAGTTTTATTTTTCTCACATTATTTTCTAATTTTTTATTTAAATTTAGTCAAAGAATTGTTACTCATGGGAAATATCATTTTAAATTGTTGTTGTCTAAAGGAAAATTTACTGAACTTCCATCACCATAATATATCCCTGGTGGTACTGCACTTGGAGCTATTATATCACCCAATGAGTCAAGAGATATATCTTCAGGCCATAGAGGATGAGATTGAAAGGGTCTTGTGGTCTCTAATACCTATTTTCATAGATGATTATTCAAGTCCTCCAAAAAAGGAAAAAAATAGAAACATCGAAGAAATAAAACCATGGTTAAACATTTTCTCAACAGTGGTAAGAATTCCTATCAATATGAATTTTATCCTTATTCTTAGAAAGTGTTTAAACTTTTGGAACCGAAGGAACATCTTCTATTTCTTATTTTAGAGAAATCATTGATGATCCTTGAGGAACCATGGAGGGTGCTTTTGAACAATCAAAAATTCTATCCCACCTAGTGGTTACTTTGATTGAAGAGGAATTTAGTCTAGTGGAGTCAATATCTAATCCCAGCACTGTGCATGTTCTTACTACCAGGAGGGAGGAGACCTCTGGTAAATCAGAAGTGCTTCATGAGAAAATAAGTGTAACAAAAACTGACTTCCACTATGTGATATTTTAGGTTAATCGCATGCACCATAAAATCCTAACACAACTGATGTTGACCCCATAACTGTTACTGACGAATCTATTCAGGGTCAAAAGTTATTAGAGGAGGGACGCAAAACAACCACTCCAAGTTCTCCCAAGGGTGAGACTAACATGGTATTTGACATATCATTGGATTCTATGATGAATCTTGGAATGTCTTGTGGAGAAGTATTAGAACTCGTTAATATGACAAACACTTTAGATGATTTTGAAGTTCCTTGTATAAAACCAAATGGATGAGAATTTTTATTTTTCATCCTATCAATCTTCTTATGATTAATTTTCTAACCATGATCGGTTGAAATATGTAGTTCCATATAAAGAAACTGTTATAGGGATGAGGCCTGAAGGAAGTGTCGATATCACTGTTAATCCCACCATTGAAAAGACGTTGGCTCATGTTAACATTGAAACAAAAAATCATTCTTAGATTTTTTTTAGAGAATCTTGAGCAGGTTAAAGAAATAATTATCCCCCAAAAGACATTAACCAAAACTACTGAAGCTGAGAATGTTAGGGGGGAGTCTTGTCAAGTTTTCTACCTATTATTAGGTAAGGGTTACCAATATTGTGATTGTACTCACTCTTGTTATCCTTTTGAAACTAATCGTAACCATAGTTTTAATTCACCATATAGGATTATCAACTTTAATGGATAGTTCTAGAGGCGACGCTTCATTATCATCTCAAACGGGATTAGGAAGTGAAGCAACCACAATCAAGGAAGGAGCAGAACAAGACACTTCTTTAAATTCATTAATCTCGGAATATGTTCCACCTTAAGACAGTGATTCTGAATCAGATCTAGAGATGTAATAGGATCTTCATCTTGCACATTTCAAAGCACGACAAAACATATGGAAGATAATATCTGAAATGCCCCTTGAGGAATTGTCCTCACAAATTCCATGTCTTTCATCTCTGTTCATTACGCTGGGATTTGGCGGTTTTTAATACCATAAAATCCCTACTTCAATGAAATATATTATCCAAAAAGGTAGAAAGAGAAGAAACTTCGATAAGAACTAATAAAAAATAGATTGTTGACCAACACTGGTAAATTCCAAGCTGCATTATCCCAAGATGAGGCCAATAATACTACAATGTTGATAGAACTCAAGCATAAATTTAAAGAAAAGACTATTTAGTAGTTTTGTCTTCAAAAAGAGTTGGATATTATTATAGGGGAGCTTGAACAACTTCATGATTCAATTGGAGAATTCCATAATGATGGTGAAAAAGACATTGCAAATTCCAAGGAATCACTTCATCATACTGAAGAGAATGAGACTATTCAGCTAAACAAACTTCAACAGGAAGTTTATGGAGGTCAAGAGGCCATTAATCAAATGATATGTTATGTAGAAAACCTCTAGTGATTTATGATAGAGATACTCTAGTTTTTGTATTTTCCTCTGTTAATTTTTACTCAAAAATGAAAAGAATTTTGACTCTAATATTCTATGTTTTCATCTTTTCTTCCTTTTAATTGTAATATCAAAGTTGATTTTTTTACAACATAAAACATTTATGTCAAATAATTATAATTACAATAACAGTAATGGAATGCGCTCTTTTTTTTTACATAAGCCAATGGACCTAGTGAGCGTAGTTTGATTTTTACTAGGGTTATATAGAACCCACAAACTTTGTATCTTTTGGTTTTTTATTTCTCAATATTTCATAAACCATACTAAATGTAGGTTTAGTGAGATGAGAATCAACTTTTTCCCAGGGTTCCCTTTGAATGGTTTTTTTATCCTGATGAGTGTTATGTCTCTTTTTACTGACAGTTTAATGTCATGCATGTTGGACTAATAAGGCTAGAATTTAAAGTTGAATGGCTTTCACCATAAATTTTGAAATTAGATCCCAAACAAAGATTAGTGGTGATTTATTTCTATAATATTCTTCAGATACTTCTAATGGGAATCTTGAGTCATGATTTTTATGGTCTCCAAATCTAAAACATGAAGTATAAACATAAAGGATGTATTTTCCAAGAATGAAGTCACAATTATTTGATGAACCCATTATGGGGGGGTTGTATTACGCATAGAAAACTAAGGCATATTCTACATATACAAATAGTGGAATCTTTTGACTAACATGCCTATTATATAGGTGAATTTTATGCAAGGCCACTGGGGGCATGTACTGCATAGTCAGACAAAAGAGATATCAAAACGTCGACATTCTATTTTTGATAAACAGGTGAAAATAAGATTTGGTTGACTAAAAACTAAAGTGGTTGGTTTTTCTAAGGGAAGGGATTTAATAATAAATTTCCATCTACCCCAACGTAGGTCGTGAAAGGGAAAACCAATCCTACAAATTTGGTGTTTGAGGAATGGTTAAAATTTGTCACAAAGGGGGATTTTTTATTCATATTATTCAGTTTCAAGTCATATAGTGAGGAAATTAGGGGTCTTTAATTTAAGTTCTTCATCTTTGAAAAAATATTTAAGACCCTCCAATTTCTTGATAATTTGTCTAGGAACATACCACCGTGTTCAGGTATGCAAAGAAAGAATGTTAAACTGTGATTTGGGAATTTATGGATCTGGAGAATGGTATGGGAAAAGGGCTACAGTCATTAGAGGAAGTCTTTTCCAAGAAAGAAGTTACCATTATTTGAAGAAACCATTATGTGGGTTGTATTATTCAGGGCTAACTAGGGAATATGATGCATAGCCAAACAATGGAAACTTTTGACTGACATGCCTATTACGTACGAAAATTATGCAAGGACGCCTAGGGGAACGTACTACATAGTCAATCAAAAGAGATCTAGGGTATGAAACATTCTATTCCAAAAATATGAAAAAAAATTATAGAGATTCATATTTTCCACAGCATAGATTTCGGTTTAGGGAAAAAAGGTACCTGAATATAGAAATAGTATTTCCAATCATTATTTCAAAAGAATCAGATGAATATGGTTTCTATGAAGGTCTGACCATGGTGCATGTAGTTTTAGGTCATACGACTAAAATGAAACTATTATGGAAACAATAGATGGCATGTGGTCAAATGATTCAAGGTTATTTCAATATTCTTTGAACACATGGATATGGAAATGTGTAAACCATGGTCTTGGAGACTTTTAGATCAAGATAAAGATAATGTGACAAATATACATGGATGAATGTTTAAAGATATGGATTCTTGTATATTGTCATCAAAGTTTTAAGGGGACAGAATATACTTTTTCCAAGAATGAAGTTACCATTAGTTAATGAAAACCATTATGGGGGCTGTATTATGTAGGACTGACTAGGGAATATACAACATAGCCAGACATTGGCATCTTTTTACTGACAGGCCTGTTATGTAGGTGAATTTTATGCAAGTCCAATGGGGTAGCATGATGCATAGTCAAGAAAAAGAGCTCTCAGGTATCAGAAATTATGCAACCAAAAACTGTAAGAAATATTATAAATATTTGAAAGTATTCAATATTAAGATTGTGAAATATGAAATAGGGTAATTCTAAATGCATAGGATAAATATTTGAATCAATATTAGCCATGCTTTTAGAGTTACTTATATAGATCTGACTCATATGAAAAATGGGGACATTTCTTGTTCCTTGGTGGGATCTCTAAGAAGAGGACCCAAAATGAAGAGCTCCTACATAGATTTTAAATTGATTGCGGGAGAGGGAAAAAATTTCTTTTATCTCATGGTTGGGACTAAGGGTTAAGGCCTAGTCTTCACTACATATCTCAATGGGGTGAGAATCAAGACATACGTAGTTCTTTGAGTACTGTGTCGTTTAATGTCGTGCAATAAGTACATGAAGTGATTCTGACATGAAAATGAATATTGCAGCTAGACCAGAGGGTAGGACCCAGGTGTCACTATTTATCTCATATGGGTGAGAATAAAGCCACACATACATAGTTATTGAGATTGTTCCCCATATAAATCACGTTTTGATGTAGGGAAGAAGTTTTTTGTGGTGGTTGGGCCCAAGATTGAAGATCTATGTGTCTCTATGAATCCCATTAGAATGAGAATCAATCCACATGTAGTTCTTGAAATGAGGTCTTGATGAAGATATGATTCAAACATAGAGATAAATGGAACTCATGTTCCATTAAGGAGTAGCAATGATGTGAGTGATTCTTGCACATGGAAGCTACTCTTTTTTTAAATAATCACAAGGAATACCAATTTGTTGTTTATTATAGGATTTATTGACATCAAATGAGGAAGGCATTAACCGTACAGTTTAATGTCATGTAGAAAAAAAATGATGTCATGCAGTTTGGCGTCATGCAACAAGGAAAAAGATTCTATTCATTTTAATGTCGTGCAGCATGGATGCATATGGTTGTTATGATGTTTAATTTCTTGCAGATAGGACATTGTGTTGTGCAGTTTAGAGTCATGTAGTGAGGAAAAATGATGTGCAATTATACAAAGTACTTATTCAAGTATATCACATTGGTTGTAGTTGTAATAAGTTCTACATCCATTGAGATTAGGGAATAAGCTACATTTGATTAGACATTATATGTGGAATAAGGTCCTTCCCACTTTTTCTCTAGATTTGGAGGCTTCTTTACTAGTATAATTGGAGTCAAGAGGGTTAATACCAATTCTCCATGATGAAATCAGTATAGGTGAACTTTCTTGTTCAAATCTCATGCTATTCTATTTTGATAGACTTCCAAATGATGCAAAGTATGAAATCTCTTTTCATTTAATCGTTCCAGCTCATCAAATCACTTTTGAGACTATTCATCTGTAGATACCTAATCATAGATTGCAACTCTGAGTGAACATAATTGAATTTCAATTGGGAAAACTGATTATGTTCCATACACCAATGAATATGGAGTTACCTGAGTGGTAGTACAGGTAGTAGTCTGATAAGCCCATAAATCATGCAAAATTTTATTAAGAAAATATTTATTATCTTTATCCACCATTTTCTAGAGTATATTTGATAGGGTCTTATTGAAATCCTTTATCTGTTTATACTTCATGATAGCGAGATTAATGGTGGGATTTTATATTATGCTCTTGATATAACTTCATTACCTAAACAGAATAGAAATTGGTTCCATTATCTGTCAATATAGTATTAGGGGCACAAAATATGGTAATGATATTAGCTTTGACAAATCTAACAATGATCTTGGCACCAACCTCTTTGAAAGGTATTACCTCAGTCCATTTGGAGAAGAAATCAGTAGCAGTAGGAATATACCTAAAACTACTTAGCCGTAGCTAGATGATAAGGTCCTACTATATCCATTCCCCATGTAGAAAATGGACAAGAGTATTTATCTATATGTAGCAACTCCAGAGGTTGATGTATGAAGTTGGAATGTACTTGATAGGGGTGATATTTCTTGGTGAAATCTATATAATTCTACATCATTGAAGGCCAGAAGTATCTAGGCCTTCATATTTGATCAAAAATCCTATTCCCAGACTGTTGATCACCATAAGCTCCTGCATGTACTTCTTTCCTAACAGCTGCAGTTTCTTCTCCATAGATACATTTGAAGATGACTCCATCAAATCCTTAGTTTTAGACGATATTCTAGTGATATGGACTATCATAAAGAGTTAAATTGGCCACTCATCATCATATTTGTTCTTTTTCAGCTCTATCTGGTTGAAGTACTCCATTTTGGAGGTATTCCATGATAAGTGTCATCCATCCCATAGTATAACCATAAGGATAAAAAGAGGGATGATTTCATTAATTTCCTCCATTCTAGTTTGAAAAAAAGGTGAAACCGCAAGAAGATGGGTAGTACTTATGATTTTCTCATCCTGATTTAGATATTCCAAAGTTTTGTTTTCATTATCCAGTGCATCTGCTTAGAAATTTTGTGATCATGGGACATAATACAATATAGTTTCTGAGGGAAATTCATCCATTAACTCTATGACATAATCACACAAAGGGATTACCTCTTATTTTCTAATATAACAATACTCATTAATATATTTTATTACCAATTCTGAATCAACTTTCACTTTCAGGTGGTTAACTTTTACCTGGAGTGAAAATTTCAGGCCGACAATGAGAGATTAATATTCTGCCTCCTTGTTGGTACTGCGTTCTAATAACATGAAGGAGTATGGAAACACTACCTTTTCTGGGAAGATAAGTACAATTCCAAACCCAACTTTTTTGAGTTTGGGGTTTTCTATTATCTTCCCCATTAGACTTATGGAATCACCAACAAATTTCATTTACTATGTTTGGGGATAATCTTGAATAGTGAATATTTCTTCATCAGGAAGTTTAGTATTCAAAGATGTATCTTCGGAAGATGGGTGTTAATCAAGGAAGTTTACCAAGGCTTGGCCTTTTATGGATTTATGTGGAAAAAACTAGATATCTAACTATTGAAAAATAACTTCCCACCATTCCAAACATCTTGTAATCATAGGACAATTGATGATAAAGTTGAGTGGGTTATTGTGAGATACCAAGTGAACCATGTGATTTTGTAGGTAGTAACTCAGCTTCTGAACTACAAATATTAATGTTAGGAAATACTTCTCGATACATGAATATTGAGTCTCTATTTCAAGTATAATTCAACTTAGATAGTAAAGGCTATTTTCATTCCCAGCTTTGTTCTTTTGGGAAAGTAAGGCACCCAATGATTGTTCTAAAGATGTCACATAGATAATAAGTGTCTTTACTTCAACAGGTGGAATTAATACTAGTGGAATCAAGAGATATTTCTTGTGGGTATCAATTGCCTCTTTTTAGTCTTCGCTCCATTGATAAGTAACTCCCTTCTTTATTAATCTAGTGAAGGGTAAACAATTTCCTTCCAAATTGGAGATAATGTTCTGAATATATTCCAAGTGTCCTTGAATTCCTCTTAGTTCCTTCAAATTTAGAGGAGGTAGCATGCCAAGGATTTCTTTTGTCTTATTAGGATCAACTTTAATGCCCTGATGGCGTACAACAAAGCCGAGTAATTTTCCTGAGGTAACCCTAAAAGAACATTTCAAGGGATTCATCTTCAAATTATGTTGTCAAAGTGTACCAAATACGGTCTCTAGATCAGTCAGGTGATCAGAACATTGTCTGGATTTAACCACTATATCATCCACATAACATTTGACAAATTATCCAAAGAATTGTTTGGGGATATAGTTCATGGCATGTTGATATGTTACACATGTATTCTTTAATCCAATAAGAATTACCCAATAATAAAACACACATTGACGAGCTCTGAAGGATATATAATCCTTATACTATGGGGCCATTCAGATTTTATTATACCCAGAGTATCCATCCATGAAGGACAGATCTTCATAGTTGGTTGTTGCATCAATAAAAAGTTATGTGATCGGAACTGGAAAGTCATCTTTGGGAAAATTCCAGTTATGATCTCTGAAATCAATGAAAAATCTGATTTTAATATTCATCTTTTTCACAGGGAAAATGTTGGCTATCCATTTGGGACATTTCACCTCCTTGAAAAGTTTATCATTGATGATCTTGTTGACTTCAGCTTCAATTTTATAGGTGTGATTTGGGTGTGTTATTCTTGTTCTCTTCTTAAATCCTCGATGATCTTCTAGAAAACACAAATGATGAGAGGAAACATCAGGATTAAGGCCTGTAATTTATTTATAGTTCAAATAAAATATATCTATATGTTGCTTTAGAAATTACGTATATATATCTTTCTCTTCTAAAGTCATAGTCACATTAATTAGAGTAGGGTGTGGATCTTCTTATGTACCTATATTTATTTCTCTGAGCTCATCCACAGTGGTGGAGATGCCTTCCTAAAATGCTAGAGGAGCATCCTTTATATCTTCTTATTCTACTTCATTACATTTCACTTCTTCTATTTTTTCTTTCAAAGTAAGTGATGAAGAAAAACATTCAGAACTGTGGGAGGAGTTAGTATTTGAACATCCTAAATAAGAGGCAGTCATTTCTGGCCCTACTGATAACAGAAGGTCTTCCTAAAGCTTGAAGAGAATATGATGTGTTGGGAATCAAAATCCTTGTATTCATTTATTACTATGATAACTTCTTCTAGCCTAATGGTTGAAGCAAAGACTTTCTAAATTTTTGTGGATGAAATAAAGACATCTCCATTTAAGCTTTCACTACTTCTTGGTATATCAACAATTTCTCTCATGCCGTCAAACTTGATTGTCACAATTGAAATTATTAAAGTCACTGGACGAATGATTAGATTTGGATCTATCCTTTCAATTTGATTGATAGGAAACACATAATATATAATCATATTTTTAATGGGTTAGCCAGGATCTTTTCCAAACCATTCGGAGCATTGATTCTTGTTACATAATTTTTCATGGACCTAGTTCCCTTTTTGTGATAGAATTATACCACAATATACTAAGATTCACACATTTTTAATGGATCCTTGTCACCACAAAATTTCCCAATTTGAACATTGAAGCAATACATGAGACATTGGTGATATGAAGAAGGAATGGTTGCAGGTTGATATAGACAAGGACTTCTAAGAAGAATTGTAAGGTTGTGTCCTATCGGACCACCATGAAATCTGAATTAGACACAAGATCCCCAAATTAAGTTCTGAGTGTAATCTCTCCTTGAGGTTCTTGTTCATTATTGTCACAAAATTGTTACATCATTGTGGAAGGAGATAATTCAAATTCAGTGAGACCCAATCGATGAAGTGTACAGATTGGAATGAGGTTGACTCCTGATCCATTATCAATGAAGGCTCATTGGATGTATTCATCATTAAACCTTCTAGATAGATAAAAGGTCTTGATGTTTCCAGGTACAAAATCATCTTCATCTTCATTCGTGAAATATGTAACTGCATGAAATTCTGCAGGATCATTCTCTATATGGTAAATCTTAGCAGTTGCAACTTCATTTTCAAACTCTTGAGGACTTGAAAAAGCCTCAATCAGTGTTTCTTGAAGGTATTTTAAAAAATTCAAGGCATTCAGGATTGATAACATAGATGGTACTTGGGCTAGTTATTTTAAAACATCACACTTTTGGTCCAAATGGTTTCTTTTTCCAACATGGGAATACAGTTTTGTAGGTTTCTTGGATATTGATTCTTCTGATGTAGATCTTCCATGTGTCGGGGCAGAATCAGAAAATACTTTTGATTTTAGTATATTATACTGACTAGGTTTATCTATTTTTTGAGAGATATATGGTGTAACCTCTAATTTTTCAGACAATATGATCATGTCAGGACCGATCCTGTCATGTGTGGGGGAATTTTCTTGTTCTTAATGAACCTGCTAAAGGGATCTCCCATGAGTTTCTTCCACATAAATGGTTCAAGAAGGGGTAGAGTTAAAATAGTTTTTTCTATCATATCCATGTCATCTCATGTATCCTTAAACTTGTAATCACATCATCTCTAGGAAGTGGTAGATTTAAATAATATGTTAATCCTTTACATCGAGTAATGAAATATGAAACTTTTTTATTCTCCCTTTTTTTCCAATTTTAATGATAAAAAACTATTGTCTTTGGCTGTGTTGAGCTGAATTGGAGAAGGAATTTCTGACAGAGGTCTTCCCACCTAGTAATTGACCAAGAATGAAAACTTGTATATTAGAAAAAGGATGGCCCCTTTAATGATTTCACAAAGCACTTGAGATTTAATGCTTCTTGTTTTTGAGGGGTCCCCATCATGGGATCACAATGAGAAATAAAATGCATTAAGTGATACTATGGATCTCTCGAACAATTAAAGGTTTTAAATGTGGTATTCACAAATTTTGGTGGTGGATGGATCAAATCTACCCATTCGGGTTAAGCTTTATTTTCTAGTTGTAGTGGTGCACTCCATTCTTCTATATCTTCCTACCGATTTTTAATGCCTCAATTGTGTTCATAAGAATATGGGGAATATCTGGATGAGATGTGACCTATATAGGTACAATAGTTGGAGCTTGAACTGGCTTGATGGTTGGAAAAACCACTAGTATTAGTGCTACTAGTATTTTTCTTGGATAAACCATGGGGACAGGCCTTTAAGGATGTGTTTGATCCTATCCTGGATGTGTACCCAATGGAGGTGATTTGTTATCTGCATTGGTAGTTGCAACAATCCCTCTTTACTGAAGAGTTTCTACGGGATGTGAAAGCCGAGGATCTTCTTGTGGATCATTTTTAGCAGAAATATTTCTTTGAAGTAACTTTGAATTGAGTATTTTAAACTCTTTGATATCCTCTTCCTACTAGGAAAATAATTCTTCATGTGAAAGAGATTTACCATCTCTAGTGGAAAAGTGAGACATGATCTGACTTTTATCTTTCCCCTTGTTAGATTTTTTTCGAATGTGTGGGAGTTGGTTACTTGAAAGAATGCCTAGATTTTGGTGAAGCCTTTTATTTTGGGTATTCACACCTCCTTCATTTTCTTCAGTGTGTACCAGGTTATGAATAAGAACTTCATCAATCGACTCCTCTGAACTTGACTCATTCTTTAGAGGATCTTCCGTAATGGTATTAATGATATTTATTGATGTATAATGAATTGGTGGCATTCCATCAGTACCTTTATAAGATTTCCTCCTTCTGTGTCCTCCATGTGACTTTGTTCTCCTATAAACTGAATTCCTAGGAAATGTTTGATGGATAGTAACCTAAAGGGAATCCTTGGATAGTTTAGTTATGTGTTCACATTCTCACCTCTTCCCTAATCTGAAGAAAACTTACTTTCGTTGAGGAGGGGATTGTAGATGTGAAAAATACCCCATCCCTGAAAGTGGAGGTTGTTCCTGTTATTCTTATTCAAACCTTCAAATTTTTTTATTGAATTATAAGTTTGATCTAAACAAGCCCCCAGCCCTATAGGCTAGGGTGGCTCCTAAACTGGTATGGTTGAGATAAGCGCAGTTTCTCTTCTGATCTTACAAATTGTGGTCCGAACATTGGCTGGACGCATTATCCAGCAACCACTTAAACCTCAGGTTTCAGAAGACCATTGTTCTATTTCAGATATTTTTGGAATCTGATGGCTGACATAATCGAAATGGGAGGCCTTATTAATGTTCTCAGATGCTTGATGAAAAAGTATCTCAACATCTTTCTCTCTTTGTGTTTGACTTTCATGAGATCTAGTCAAGGCTTATTCTTGAGTTTATCTTTGATTACACACAAAATATATTGATTGTAACTGTCCATGAACAATAATATTGCATGAGACCAATTTTAGAGGGCTTTTATAATTTTGGAGTGTAGTGAAATGAAATGCTTCATGTACACCCCATCCTATGATATGAACACCAGATGGGGTATTAGTAATTAACTAGGGTAAACTCTTTAGTGCATCGAGACATGCACGCGGAAGGGTTCCCTTATGATTTTCCAACATTAGATATCGGGAAAATATAGAGACCCAAAGCTTGACGTACATAGACATTACAATACTTTTTGGAATACTTAATACATGACAAAAATAGACTCCTAAAGACCGTATTAGTTTAGTGTCTTTGGAAACTCGGAACATAATCTTCTAATCATGGTGAAAGATCTTCAACATCTCCCATAAAGATCTTCCCCTTTGGTTTTCTTACCTAAAACCATTCTTTATAACCTAGGGAAAATAAAATATAAAAATGGGTGAGCTAAATTGCTCAGTAAGGGTAAACATGGAGAACATAAAACAATCCCTAAAAATTTGAACGTAAGAACCTGGATATAAAACATCAAAATCCTGAGTAATTACATAAATCTTGGCAGTACATAAGGAATAGATAAAAAATAACATTAATCATGATAAAATAGCATGGGGAATAAAACATGTAATTGTGGAAAACCATTAATCACATGATATTATTTCCATATTATCCAAGGCATTTCTGCCAAGACCATCATAGTGGACAAAGTCCCTTACTGAATCGAGTTCACTCCTCATTCAAGTCCTGTATCACTGAACCGGATTAACTTGTCGTTCTTGCCATGTTTATCTCATGAGATATAAATCTTTACCCAATTCATTAGAGGGAGATATAGGTCTCACCCATCTCATAATGAAATCATTCTTTCGTGTGCCACAAAATAAACATACATCATTCATAATAACCCAACGAATAAAATGGGTTTCATAAACATCATCCCATCATAACATAATCCGTATAAAAGAAATGGATATCATTTCATCATAAGAAAAATCAAGCCATGTAAATAATAGATACATTATACTTGAAACATAAACATACTAAATAATTTCATCTTAGATGGAAAATAGTGTTGATAAAACACTTGAAATAAATTCTTGAGCAAAATATCCCTTCTTCTTCAAAATCATTTTTTTCTCAAAATGCCATGAAATTTTAAAATAAAAGGATTTTGTTGAAAATAATCATGAAATTTTGTAGAATAATATTCATTGAAATAATTCATTATGAAATAGTAAAAATCCACTCACGCCGTATAATTCAAAAAAATATTTTTCTCGTACTTTTGTCGGAAAAGTCAAAAAGTACTTTATATGGTAACCGATGGAAAGATTCCTTCCATACAATGTGGTAAAAAGTAAAAAAAGGGTAAAAATGTCTTTAAACATACATGGAGTAATAATAAAAATTTTATGAAAAAAAATTCTAGAAAACATGGACATGGATGATAAACATAACCCCAGTAAATACTTACATATAAGCATTCTCGGATAAAAATGAGATTTGTAAAATTATCCCTTACCTTAGGTCCAATTTCTTATGTACGTGTCTGAAACTCATGTATAGTGGTTTTAAACAAATTATTAACTTGTAACAGAACCATAATAATATTTATGATATCATATATTATTCACTTATGACTTTATATTACCCGTTCTTTTGTCAATTCCATGTTAAAGCAGCATTTTGGGTAAAATCTTTTCATTTATCGTACGTGTTTCGACTTGTTGTTCTTGATATTATTACTTATCTCATGATTTACTTAATTCCAAAATGTAATACATGATTTATATATAATATATTTTCAGAATATACATATATATAATATATTGATAAATGGAAAAGAAATACGCCATTCATGGAGACGGTAGGTCGTACGTACGCATGAACGTTGTTTTCATTTCCTTATTGAATTGAATGGAATTAAGTAAATGAAACATATATGTAAATAAGTAAATTATAATTATTATGTAATATCTTTCATTATTATTTAATATATATAATTTATAATCATTCTTTAATGGTTAACATGGAGAATGAATCTCATCGCATTGTGGAGACAATAATCCGTACGTACGCACGAGCAATGATATTGTTCCCATAATTATTGAATGAAATTGGAGTGGAAGATATAATATCTCAAAATCATTATGATGTTATAATAACCATATATAGTTATTCTTTAAACCATTATACCCATCCAAGTAAGGTGGTGGTGGATAAACAGATTACACCACGGCGTGGAGACGATATTTCGTACGTACGCACGCGCGGTGATTTCATTTTTCGTAGGATGGATAGAAGGTGAAATAGGGTTGTTTCATATTTTTAATAACATATCAGTATATTTTTTATACTTATGTTATTACTTTATAATGAAAAAAATAAATAAGAGGAAGTATAAGATGAAAGAAACTTGAAATAATCGGTAGAAGAGATTAACTCTTCCTCGACGTGCCTCTTTTAAACTTCCTCTTACGGCACTAGAGTTGGTATTTTGAGAAGACCAAAACCTCTATGATATAACTAGAGATTTTTAGAAGAGAAATTGGCAGGGTTTTTCCGATCTTGAAGGCTCAAAATTTTGTGTCGAGGAGAGGGAGGAGGTGCCCTTTTATAAGAGAGGAGAGGGTCACTTTTGGAAACCTCTAAAATATTAATTTATAATAAACTGAAACCCCACATAAAAACCTCCAAAAATGACTCAAATCAGAATATTAGATGATATAGGGTTGTAATATCATCAATAAATAAGATCTAGACATGTTGGTAATTTATTTTAAACCTTATCAACTTGATTATTTTATCTATTTAATTTTATTTGTGATAATAAAATTCAAATTTTTAAATTGTTATAAATAATAACTTATGTGTTGTGAATTTTACATAATTGGATACTTTATGACATTTTAGACCATATAAATTTAAGTTTATAATTTTTAAATATATTTTTGATTTTTAAACAATTTTATAATATGTTAATTTTATAAAATAACAATAGTGTCAATTTTGAAACTATTCATTTATTTGAATTTAAATAAAATCCACAAAAAATATATTTTCAAAAACAACTATTTAATATATTCCTAAAAAATCATATTCATCTATAACATTCGTGGGGAACATTAATTAGTTCATATAATATTTATTTTAATACTTTTAAAATCATTTATTTGATATTTCTCTTCATAAAATAATTACTACAACATTTTTGTATAATTATTTAATATACATATTTGTTGCATAAAAATTAAAAATAAAATACTATTATGTATATAAATCTAATATCTTCCATAAAAATAATTTTACTCTAATTTATCATCTTAAATATTTATTAAATTATGAAGGTGTCAACTTTGACATCATTTAAAATAAAATAATATAAGTGTCATAATCACTTTTATAAGGCTCCAAATGGTCAACTACTCGACCATTGTATGAATATGGATTACATGTACACGACCAATAAGTTTTGGTCAGGTGTTTGTGCCTTTTATGGTCACTATTAGTTTAATAAGAATTTATTATTGATTTTTCACTAAATAAACAATTTCTGCATCACTATTGTGTCACCATTAATGATAATTTTTTAATCCTTAAAAATTCTAAATAAATTTATATGATTTATATAATTTTATTATATTTTTTGGGACTATTTATGTTCGATGTTTTATGAAGTTTATCGCTAAATAAATATTATTACACTTATAAGATATAAGAGAGTGACATGTTGTCACATTCTTTGGTTTTAATAATAATTACATCCTTTACTTGGTTAAAAGTCCATGAAATGAATATATTCCGGCCCTTAGGTGATATGGGTCTACTTTTATTCATCTAATATAATTTTGTCAGGTGTTAGGGTAATTTTATAATCTTATTTTTACCCTTAATTACCCGATTTACCTTTAACTGTAGTAAATAAAATTTACCATAGTTACTATTCATAATGTCTAAAAATTAGCCTATTCACATAATTTGGACCTACTGATTCCAAATATGGAATACAGTTTTTAAAATTCAAAACACAAAAGTTGCAGTAATTAATTTAAAATTAATCCCGTTGTTAAGAAAACAGGTTTTAAAAGTTAAAACGTTACAAAAGATTGGAATGCTTTTACCTATGAATTCAGTATAAAATTAATTCTAGTGACTTGCATTATATTAAATGGTAAAAATATATTCTATTTATACTTTAAAACAATTTACTATTATAATTTAACCATATAAATTATCTTGATGAAAAAAGTTGTTTTTAAGTAAAATTTAACGTGTTTTTACTATTTATTAAAATAACAATGTTGTGAGAAACAAATCAAAAATTTATTAAATGTAAATTTTTATATCATGATTCAAAAGAAGAAGTTTATTTATTAAAATTTAACATATAAACTTGTCAAAATTTAGATTTAAAATGGGTACACCATCAAAAGGTGGAAATACTGCATTTTTTGAAAAATACTTCTTTTATCCGAAAAAATGATTTTGTTCTCATACCTCATTCTAGAAAATTTATAAGATGAATTATATTGTTATAAAAATAAAAATGTGGTTAATTATATTCATAACGGATAGGTAATAATAATATTATAACAATATATCATTTAGTGAAACTCAGAATTGCGTACAACACACGCTATCGAGGAAGGTCGCTCTTGCATGCAACACAAGCCAAGAATAGTGTTTGCGTATAACACAAGCTAATACGGTGTTGCGTATAGCACAAGATAATTTTGGTGTGGCATACAACACAATACATCAATGAAATTAAAAGAATATTTTTCATAAAATCTTAGGTTGTTGCATTCTACCCCCCTTAAAATGAATTTCGCCCTCGAAATTCGTCGGGGTCTACTTGAAAGTTTATTTAATAGAAACTAAAATTGTAAAAAGGAATACTAAAACATAATTTTAAAAAGTGAAGTATGAAACATAACAGTTACCCAAATTAACTCATCACTGGGTTTCCACATAGGATAACATAGGTGAAAATATGGATATGGAAGAGAAATCTAACTATCAAGTTCTGATGGAGAGTGGTAGAGAATATGGCTATGAAATAGCCAACAATCACAAAGCCATAAATTTGTGATGATCTAACGTACAATTTGATTCATCTAATATGATGGTACTAGGAAAACGTTTTTGGTCTTAAAATCATTTCCCTAATGTTGAAGAATTAAAAGAAATACGTACTTTATTTTGGTACAATCTCACTGTTGTTTGTGCCTTGAACAATTTCCACTTTATCTCTTAAATAAATGAAGTTGAATTTGTCTTCCATGAAGTGTTTGAAGATCATGTGATAGAATGATAGGTCATTCCATCTGTCTCAAACATAAGGTTAGAAAAATTTATATACATAAGTCCATCTTATGGTGAGATTAACCGTATATTATTCCCAAAATGGACTTATACTTCAACTATCATACTACTTAATAAAATAAATCTAATTTCTACTAACCAGGGACTTCTTGTAGGCCAGTGGTAGGCGATAAAGGCATGTCGCACTTTGGTTGTGGGTTCTATTCCCGCAACCTTGTCCAAAGCGACGGGTTTTCACCCATCTTACAGGTTTTCCTTTTTCTAAAACTTTACTATTACAACATTCCAGAAATAATATAAAAAATTTCAAGCCTTAAAAATTCTATCTGATGTCCAACTTAATGAATTCCAATTTTTAGGCTTATCAGAAATACTTTTGTCCAATCTCATAGTATACAGAAAATGACTACTAGAAATTTCATCTACCAAGCATGTGAATACCATCATTTATCCCCCATACAAAATAAGATATATCTTGTTGGTTACATTCCAAACATTTGAATTCCTTAATCATGTATTCTCTTGAAAAATGAATACCCATTGAACCTTAATGAAAACATGAATGCTGTCAAAAGTTAACTCTTTCCACTTACCAAAATCCCAAAATTTTTATATACTCAAACCATGATATCACTTTGTCCTTATATCAGTCATGGGCTCATTAATAATATCCAAAATATTATTTTCTCTTTATACATTCATTATGATCATATCATCTTCTTTCCAAAAATATCTAAATAACCTTTCATGGTTATCAGTACAATTCAACATATACTTTAAAATACATTAGGAAAAACAGTAGTGTAACTATACTTAGATGTTTCTTTATTCCATAGTACCATTAACATAACTCTTGGTAAACATACAATCATTCCACTACCTTCTTAAACCATTGACCGAGCTTCATCATTTTATTCCTCAACACTTCTTTCATCTCATATATCATTTGTAGTTTCTTCATCATCATCAACATAAATACTACTCATATGACCATGATGATTCTCTTCAAGAGATTTTCCCTTAGGTAATTGGTTTTCATAATGCCCATACATTCCACATTTAAAACATTTAATCGTTGTTGATGTCATAGCAATACCATTATCATTGTCCATGGTTTTAACTAGACCTTTTCCTTTGCACTTACTAGCTTTGTTTCCTTCTTTTCCACACCCAAAGCATCTTCCAGTTCCTTTGAAACACTCTCCTTGATGCCTCTTCCCACATGATTTACATGAGGGAAATTGAACTTTCTTTCCTCTATGATCATCATGAAACTTCATCTTTCTCTTATTAGCTGAGTCATGAAACTTACCAAAGTTGATATTATTGATCATATTATGAGACTGCTAATTAGGCATAATAACGATGTTTCGCCTTCCAAATCCCATTTCATTTGGATTATCGGGAATAATATCATTCCATTGTCCATCATATTCTATTTTAACTTGAATATTCCTCTTTCCAGCCATTTTCTAAAACCCAAAAAGAATAGTGTGAGAGGAAAAAATAATGCTAGGAAAAAAACATAATAAAGGGGAGTACTTTCAATCTCTAACATCTTTGGTTTAATACTAGGTTATTCATGATTTTTATCATAATTATATGACTGTAACCTATACTTATACATACCCTTAGGGACATCCCTAGATATACCTTAGAAATTTCTCTAGGGATCTCGCTTAAAGGTTTTGCATCCCAGTTTCCAAAGGTTGACTAAACCTTTACTATGATACCAAATTTAGAGACCCAAGGCTTGACGTACATAGACATTACAATACTTTTGCAGAATAATTAATACATGACAAAAACAGACGCCCAATGACCGTATTAGTTTAGTGTCTTTGGAAACTCAGAATAAAATATTCTAATCATGGTGAAAGATCTTCAACATCTCCCATAAAGATCTTCCCTTTTGGTTTTCTTACCTAAAACCTTTCTTTTTATCCTGGGGAAAAGAAAACATAAAAAGGGGTGAGCTCAAATGCTCAGTAATGGTAAAAATGGAGAACATAAAACAATCCCTAAACAATTGAACGTAAGAACATGAACATAAAACATCAAAATCATGAGAAATGACATAAATCTTGGCAGTTCATAAGGCATAGATCAAAAGGAACATTAATCATGATAAAATAGAATGGGTAATACAACATTTAATTGTGGAAAACAATTAATCACATTATATGAGTTCCATAGTAGCCAACGCATTGCTTCCAAGACCATCATAGTGGACAAAGTTCCTTACTGAATTGAGTTCACTCCTCGTTCCAGTCCTTTATTACTGAACTATATTAACTTGGCATTCCAACCATGTCTATATCATGAGATATAAATCTTTACCCAATGAATTGTAGGGAGATATAGGTCTCACCAATCTCATAATTAAATCATTCTTTTCTGTGCCACAAAATAAACATACATCATTCATAATAACCCAACGAATAAAATGGGTTTCATAAACATCATCCCATCATAACATAATCCATATAAAAGAAATGGATATCATTTAATCATAAGAAAAATAAAACCATGTAAATAATAGATACATTATACTTGAAACATAACCATACTAAATAATTTCATCTTAGATGGAAAATAGTTTTGATAAAATACTTGAAATAAATTCTTGAGGAAAATATCCTTTCTTCTTCAAAATCATTTTCTTTTCTCAAAATGCCATGAAATTTTAAAAGAAAAGGATTTTTTTTAAAATAATCATGAAATTTTGTAGAGGAATCTTCATTGAAATAAGTCATTATGAAATCGTAAAAATCCATACACGTCGTATAAGTCAAAAAAAAACATTCTTCTCATACTTTTTCCAGAAAAGTCAAAAAGTACCTTATATGGTAACTAAAGGAAAGATTCCTTCCATAAAATGTGGTAAAAAGTCAACAAAAGATAAAAATGACTTTAAACATACATGAAGGAATAGTAAAAATTTTATGAAAACATTTTTATAAAACATGGACATGGATGATAAACATAACCCCAGTAAATACTTACATATAATCAATCTTGGATAAAAATGAGATTTGAAAATTTATCCCTTACCTTAGGTCCAATTTATTCCGTACGTGTCTGAAAATCCTATATAGTGGTTTTAAACATATTATTAACTTGTAAAATAACCATAATAATATTTATGATATCATATATGATTCACTTATGACTTTATATTACCCGTTCTTTTGTCAATGCCATGTTAAAGCAGCATTTTAGGTAAAATTGTTTCCTTTATCATACATGTTTCGACTTTTTGTTCTTGATATTATTACTTATATCATGATTTACTTAATTCCAAAATGTAATACATGATTTATATGTAATATATTTTAAGAATATACATATATATAATAGATCGATAAATGGAAAAGAAATACACTGTTCATGGAGACGGTAGGCCGTACGTACGCATTAACGTTGTTTTTGTTTCCTTATTGAATTGAATGGAATTAAGTAAATGAAATATATATGTACAAAAATAAAGTATCATTATTATTTTATATATTTAATTATTATTTATTATATATACTTTATAATCATTCTTGAATGGTTAACATGGAGAATGAATCTCATCGCGTCGTGGAGACGGCAATCTGTACGTACGCACGTGCGATGATATCATTCCCATAATTAATGAATGGAATTGGAGTGGATGATATAATATCATAGAATTATTATGATTTTATAATAATCATATATATTAATTATTTACACCATTATACCCATCCAAGTAAGGTGGTGGTGGAAAAACAGATTACACCATGGCGTGGAGACGGTATTCTGTACGTATGCACGCGCGGTGATTTCATTTTCTGTAGGATGGATAGAAGGTGAAATAGGGTTGTTTAATATTTATAATAACATATAATTATATGATTGATACTGATGTTATTACTTAATAATGAAACAAATAAATAAGAGGAAGTATAAGAAGAAATAAATTTGAAAGAATCGGTAGTAGATATTACCTCTTCCTCGACGTGCCTCTTTTAAACTTCCTTAAAGGGCACTAGAGTTGGTCTATTGAGAAAACCAGAACCTCTATGATATTACTAGAGATGTTGAGAAGAAAAATGGTCAGGGTTTGGCCGATATTGAAGGCTCAAAATTGTGTGTGGAGGAGAGGGAGGAGGTGCCCTTTTATAAGAGAGGAGTGGGGCACTTTTGGAAACCTCTAAAATATTAATTTATAATAAACTCAAACACCACATAAAAACCCCCAAAAATGACAAAACTATGAATATTAGATGATATAGGGTTGTAATATCATCAAACAATAAGATTTATACATGTTGGTAATTTATTTTAAACCTTATCAACTTTATTATTTAATCTATTTAATTTTATTTAGGACAATAAAATTCTAAATTTTAAATTGTTATAAATAATTACTTAAGTGTTTTTAATTGTCCATAATTGGATACTTTATGATATTTTAGACTACATAATTTTTAATTTATAATTTGTAAATATTTTTGTGAGTTTTAAACAATTTTATAATATGTTATTTTTATAAAATAACAATTGTGTCAATTTTGAAACTATTCATTTATTAGAATTTAAATAAAATCCACACAAAATATATTTTCGAAAAAAAAAATATTTAATAGATTTATAAAAAGTCATATTCATCTATGATATTCATGGGGAACATTAATTAGTTCATATAATATTTATTTTAATACTTTTAAAATCATTTATTTGATATTTCTCTTCATAAAATAATTACTACAACATTTTTGTATAATTATTTAATATAATTATTTGTTTCATAATAATTAAAAATAAAATACTATTATGTATATAAATATAATATCTTCCATAAATATACTTTCACTCTAATTTATCATCTTAAAATCACAACATTTAAATCCTTATATTTATTAAATTATGAAGGTGACAACTTTGACATCATTTAAAATAAAATAATATAAGTGTCATAATCACTTTTATAAGGCTAAAAATGGTCAACTATTAGACCATTTTATGCTTATGGATTAAATGTACACGAAAAATAAGTTTTGGTTAGGTTTTTGTGCCTTTTATGGTCACTATTAGTTTAATAAAAATTGTATTATTGATTTTTCACTAAATAAACAATTTATGCATCACTATTGTGTCACCATTAATGATAATTATTTAATGCTTAAAATTTATAATTAAAATTACATGATGTAGATAATGTTATTATATTTTTTTTGACTATTTATTTTCTAAGTTTTATAAATTTTATCACTAAATTAAAATTATTACACTTATAAGATATAAGAGAGTGACATGTTGTCACTTTCTTTGGTTTTAATAATAATTACATCCTTTTATGGTTAAAAGTAAATGAAATGAATCTATTCAGACCCTTAGGTGATATGAGACGACTTTTATTCATCCAATATAATTTTGGCAGGTGTTAGGTTAATTTTATAATATTATTTTTACCCGTAATTACCTGATTTACCTTTAACTGTAGTAAATAAAATTTACCATAGTTACTATTCATAGTGTCTAAAAAGAAGCCTATTAACATAATTTGGACCTACTGATTCAAAATATGGAATCATTTTTTCAAAATTCAAAACACATAAGTTTCAGTAATTAATTTAAAATTAATCCCATTGTTAAGAAAATGGGTTTTAAAAGTTAAAACGTTGCAAAATATTGGAATGTTTTTACCTATGAATTTAGTGTAAAATTAATGCTAATGACTTACATTATATTAAATGGTAAAAATATATTCTATTTATACTTTAAAACAATTTACTATTATAATTTAACCATATAAATTATCTCGATGAAAAAAGTTGTTTTTAAGTAAAATTTAGCGTGTTTTTACTATTCATTAAAATAAGAACGTTGTTAGAAAAATATCAAAAATTTACCCAATGTAAATTTTTATATCTTGATTCAAAATAAGAAGTATATTTTTTTAAAATTGAACTTATAAACTTGTCAAAAATTAGATTTAAAATGAGTGCACCATCAAAAGATGGCAAAACTATATTTTTTAAAAATTACTTCTTTTATCTGAAAATTTGATTTTGTTCTCACACCTCATTATAGAAAATGTATAAGATGAATTATAATGTTATAAAATTAAAAATTTGGTTAATACTATTCATAATGGCTAGTTCATAATAATATTATAACAATATATCATTGTTTAGTGAAACTCGGTATTGCGTACAACACACGCTATCGAGGAAGGTCACTCTTGCATGAAAAACAAGCCAAGAATAGTGTGTATGTATAATACAAGCTAATACGGTGTTGTGTATAGCACAAGCTAATTTTTGTGTGGCGTACAACATTAGACATCAATGAAATTAAAAGAATATTTTTCATAAAATCTCGTGGTGTTACAGAAACTGAGAGAGATTCCAAGTCAATTTGGTATTGCAAACCTTCTATTACCATTACATGACTTTGATATTCATCATATTGTAATATTTTTGGCTTTCAGATGATGAAGATTATTCCATAATTTGAGGTGGATATCATGAATGTAATCTTATACAATCAATTCTAGAATATTATATTGAGGTTTCCAAAGTCCATAACAATACCGGTATTTCATATTTATCCAGTTGTTTTTTCATATTCAACATATCATCATCATATTTTGATAGAGGTTTCTCAACATGTTCTAACCAGAGTGGAAACTTCTCAATTTTTTTATCATAAAAAAATAGGATTAGCTATTTTTTCATCTTCTATATTAAAAGGAAAATGACCCAAGGGTGGTTTAGAGAATGACCATCACCTTGGGTTATCTTCTGGTTAAGAAAGTATTTTACCAACTAGTAACAAGGAATTAGACATAGATGGCCTTATGTTGAAAAGTGCCTCAAGATAAGAGGGCATTCTCATTACTACACTGTCAATTAGAGAATTATCTTGACAATGAGAAAAAATACTTCATAGAGAACTTTTGCGGTGAATTCCATCATAGGGAGGACCACCATGGTAGAATACAGTAAGGGATAAATCCTCTTGCTCCTTGGTCTTTTGGCCACACATAGGGTTTCTATGGCTCTCATCCAGGGATAGATTCTCTAGATTTATTGAATTTTAATGAAAAAATCCTTCATGATTAAGTGTCTAATGGGGTACTTCATAATTATTTCGAATACTCCCATAATTTAGTAATGGGATATTAGGATCTTGAGTTTCAACAAATAAATTTCTGAGGGCTTTAATAAATCTAGCATTAAGAGGATCCAAATCACATATTGAATCTTGATTTTTCAACTATGTTTGGAAAGACTTCTTTTAGATGCTCTTTTACACCTAGTTCAGCCCACTTTTTTGGATAAGTGGTTAGCATGGTTAGTTTTATATACTTTCCCTTGAGTGGTCATCAGAATAGGTTGATTATCTCCAATTGGAAAGGGTGTATATTCCTGATTTGGGTTTCCATATGATATGGGGGATTATTCCCCATAACCCTCCTGGACTGGAAAAGAGGTGTGTATCTTCTCCAGGATGGAATGTCGACGAGTCATCCCTAGTGTGGGGACAGAATTATGTGTATGTTCCCCCGGTAATGCTGATGATGCCATTATGATATTCTGGAAGGCTTCCAGAATATGGGCAGGAATTTGTGTATTCACTTTCACCATTTTTAAAATGTGTTTGGTGACTTTGGCAGCCAGAATGAGAATATAAGTACATTTTATATCTGGAGTAAGTGTATGTGTTAGATCTTGTCCTCTCATTCTTGTTAGTGGATACTAACTATACTCATGTATGGGGGCAGAGAGTTGAGTCTGTCACAGGTTTGTTGTTGGATATTTCTGACTGACTTCTCCGGGTGCTACCAAATGATGCTGCTAGTATGATTGATGAATGCTAGTAAGTGTATGTTCCATCTGGATATTTTCCACCAAGCATGGTTGACAGACTTCTTTCAATGCTAACAGACAAGATTACTGGAAATATTGGTGATTGTTGTTAGGTGTATGTTCATCCATACCAGTTTCCACTATATATGATTGGAAGGGTTCCTTGAATACAAGCAGACAAGTCTACTGACTAACTGATTTTTTTAATAAGGTTTTTGTTTCTACTCAAATTACTCCACCGAGTTTAAATTGTGTGATTGGTTGGGTGCCACCAGACAAGTCTGCCAGCTCGCAAAATTAGGGTGAACAAGTGCATGTTCTTGTTCCTTGTTTTCCACCAAGTTAGGTTGATGGACTTATCCAGAGAAGGAAAAGGTGATAAACACCTCCCTATTAGATGGATGTTGTATTTGATGGTTTATCTTGTGTGCTCGGTTTTGAGGGACCTAGGCCGAACAACTGAAGGTAATACCCCCATCATGTTGTGGGTTCACTGCCTCACAATTATGTTGGTGGAGATTGTTGGTGGGAGCCCTTGGGACGGAACCATGTGTCTTTGATTTGAGATCGTGAGTAACCTCTTGGTCCACCTCCCTATAGTATGGTAGGGACCGGTTATTACATTCTGGGGATAAGGACCCAAAACAATTGAAGATGGTGGTTGGCACCGTCTACTTCTTGACCATCGGTCATCACTGAACGGATGATCGAGGGTTGTTGTTAACATGGAGAGCCTTTCAGGAAGCCTCTAGGGTTTGGATAGTACTGTGTTGATGGTATTCTTGAACCAATGCATTTGAGACCCAACATTGAAGACTTTGAGTTGGTGATGATTTACTTCGAGTAGACAAGGATAGATTTTGTGCAACAGTCAGGGCATTCATGGGTGCATACATGAAAGAATCCATTTGGAGTGAAGGGAGTTCTAAGAAAACCTGAAAAGAAATAAAATCCATTAAAGAAACATATTTTAGATGGGCATGAGCTTGATAAATTCCTTTATATGTCTTTCCTTTATCAATTAAAAGGGGCCTGCCATATAGGTAATACTATCAACTTGGTTATGGATTCACGTCGGGTTCACCATTTTTGTTTCGTCTCCCTCTGAACGTGTGTTCCAGTTAGGAATCACTACTTCTAAGTGGTTTCCATTGGATTTATTTATGGAACCAGAGACATCCAACGGTTCTTTATCCAAAGGGACCTACTTTCCAAAGGTAGTAATTCATTAGGTTTGGGCCTATGATACTTAAGAACATATATTGGTCGAGAGGATGGGAGGTCGGACACATCACACCCTTTTGGGGGGAATTATTTCCTACTATGGTACTCTCTTATATATTTAAGATATTTCTTGTGAATCCTCATTGATTTAGCAAGTATAACATAGGTTTCCCTTGAAATTTATTATCAATTATCAGCATGTGTGGAATTTATAATCATCTGTATGTATTCCAGTTTTTTCATTAATGGAGACATAAAAATGTATTTGAGGTTCTCCATTAATGGTATCCTCTCATATACTATTTAAAGATTATTTTAACCATTTTTGTGATAATACTGGTTTTTAAGACACTCAGTGGGTCACTCTTGAATTTATTTTCATCCAGGGAGAAGAAAGTTTGTTTTGATGTCGGGATCATACCCATAAACGGTATACCTACATATTCTTGTGAAATGAATCAGAATCCTCAGCATTCAGTGCCACTTAATGGGATAAATCATAACTTTTAAGTTTTTCTGATGAGGAATTGACCATACAGTTTAATGTCATGGGGTATGGACATCTAACTGGAAGATGCTTATTCAAATCTTGGTATGAGACTTCTGCCTAAACAGCCCAAGGAAGTTGGAAAATATATGAGTTTCCAAGTTGGATTATACCATGTTAGGAATATGGACTGGAATAACAAGGTTGATTTGAAGTGTTGGGTTTGAACCTCAGGGAGGCTTCTTATGTATCCCACATGTTTGGGAATCAAAGCCCACATAGTTTGATGAGTTTCATAAGAGAGCATAGTCCTTTTAGAGAAATGATTTTGAGCATAATTCTTGAAAAGGATTCCTTTTTAGGTATGAAATGAGATGGAGATCGGGCCATAGTAAGGCTTCCTACGTATCCCTGTTTTGATGGGAATCAGATTTCTTATAGTTCATTTATATGAGGTGTTTGTACAAATGTTGTGATAATCAAAAATTTCTAATCCCACATGAGTCATGCCCTGTGTGAGAAACAAGAGGATGTGAATGATTCAAAAAATTCACAAACACAATTTTCCTCCTTTGCTGGTGGAAGAGGACGGTCCTATGGTGGTGAAGGTGAAAGAATATGAGGTGAAAACCCTTCCCTCTATTCACTTTACATTAGACAAGGGTCTAATGTAATGAAGGAGTGAAGGTGAAGGAATTATAGAGGATCAAGACTGCAACCTCCTACATGAAAGGATATGGGATTATATAAGGATGGTTGCCATAAAAATGGTCCTGGTAGGGGAGGAAGACTTCTCCTTTGTTCAAAATGAAAAGTAGGTGTGAACTATACCATTCCTACTAGGGACCTAAGGCTCTAGGTTTTACAGATGATAAGGGACAATCATGTCCCAAACCCTAATCCTAAAAATTAGGAACTCACCAACATTGTTCCTGGGGGAAATGTACATGTGGTTGTGGATATACAAACCCACAGAAAATTCATAAATCCTAACCCCATTGAAAAACAAATGTGGGAAACCTCTAACTTTGGATATACAAATCCAAATAGAATACACGCTAATGTGACCTTACCAAAGTTTTGATAAGTTAGGAGGTTTTGGTGGAGGTTTCAACATAATCCCTTCAGACAAGGGATCCAATGAAGAAGAAGCATTTCCATGAATGGATTTGAAGAAGGCTTGATGAAAGGATTGTATAGACTGAAGGTATAAGGTGAATCAAATAAGGGTGCCCAATTAAGTATCTGGTGTGTAGGTATGGGTGTACAAGTAGGCTTGGGTGACCTGATGTTTACTTAAGTAATGAACAACTTGTATGTTAATACTTGGGCGAGACTTGACTCAAGCCTTCAAGAGTATTCATAGGTATTCCTAGAAGTGGGGTGCTCAATTTCCTTTGAGACGAATTGGTGGCACTCGAGTGTTTCTGATTTAGTTAGATTTATTGCTTTTGGAATGCAAGTGTTATGGATTTCAGACACTAAAGGGACTTAAATCCAATAATCCTCCTTCAATTCCTCTACTCTAGATGTTAAAGAACTACCATGAAGGTTTAGAAAGGCTGGGGAGAAGCAATAGGGTGACCATAGAATCAATTAGGCTTTAGGGAAATTTTTCCATAAGAATTAAGGCTGCAATGGTCCATTTATAGGCAAATAAGTGACCCTAGGCGAGTGGTTATCGGGCGCGCAAGTAAATTGTGCACTAGAAATGTGGAACGCGAGTACCATGCATGCCGACAGAGCTTCATCTTGATTGAGGGGATCTAAATTAAAGTTCCTTGAAAATATTAATTTTCTTCATGTATTTTCTCCTCTTTTTCTAAGTAATTTCCCTTTATCACTTATTATTAATGTGATGGAACTGAGTGTTAGTAGATGTGATTCATTTTTCATCTATATTTCACATGGACAGTGATAAGAATGAAATTTATGAATATATATGATGTATTTATGATTCTAGAATTATTATCTATATATATATATGTGCATATATTTAATTTATATTCTTTCCTCCAAAATGATAATTAAACAGAAACATCGTTCATGTGTACGCACAACTCACCATCTCCACGAACTATGTATTTCATTTAATTTTTTTATTGTTTATAAATTATTATAAATATTTATATACATAATATATATGATATTTATATCATTATTTACATTCTTGAAATAATAATATCTTGATCTAAGTAAGAGGATCAAAAATAAAAATTCAAAACAAGTGAATATTACCAAAAACATAACACTGACATGAAATGGTTAAGAAACGGGTAATAGAATGTCATAAGTAAATAATATATGGTATTTTGTAATTTAATAAGGTTTTTTACTAGATATATAATTAACTTATATATATTATAAAAGAGTTTTTAATGAGTATGAATATATTTAAGTTATAAGGTAAGGGTATTTCATCTCACTTTTTATTTCTATGATATATTTTCCATATTCACCATTCTCTTATATTGTGTGGTGTATATATTGAGCTATAAAATGATATATCATTAATTTCCTATATTTAATTATATTAAAATATTAATTTATGTTATTATTTCTTGTAGATCATGATTCTAACGTTACTCAAGTAGTAAGGTACCTATGTATTACGTTTATTTCTGTGGGACATATGCCTTATACACTACTTGTTTCTTCTACATGGTGTATATACCGCCGATGAATTTATTTTATGAGTCTTGTAAATTATATTATGGTATTACCATATCCATAAAGTTTTCTTTCTTTCATGGGGTATATTATTTTATTGATTATAAAGTGGTGGGTATTTATTTCACAATCTCATCAGTATTTGGAATTTTTTCGGTTTAAGTATCCATTGGGAATATTTATCTTCCGTGTTGATTTTGTCTAAAAATGTTTTAAATTTTTTTACTATTATTCTATAGATTTTTAAATTCATTTTTACCTATTTTCACTATTTTACTACACAGTTTGAAATAATTATATTTTTTCATTTCCCAAAGGAGGTACTTGATGACTTTTCCAAAAAAAAAGTACAAAAGAATTTTTTTATTAAATTTTATAGAATGAATAGATTTTTCATCCATTATGACTCTGTAATTATTGTAATATTCCCTTACAATATTACAAGATTATTTTCTTTAAAAAAATTAAAATTTTACATTATTTTCTTGAAATAAAACATTTTCAATGAAGAAAGCGTATTTTCCTCATGAGTTTTTTCAAGTGATCTATCAAAATTATTTTCCATATAAGATAACATTATTTGTAGTTATTTATGTTTTACTATGGATATTATCAAATGATACCATTATTATTATTTATATGAATGTTTTATGTCTATGATGGAATTATATTTATGAAAAATATTTCTTTTCCATGAGTTATGTTATGATGAAATTTTTATAAAACCAATTTCATTCCATGGGTTTTGATATGATTAATGATTTATGTTCTTCTGGAACACATATATATAGTTATCATTATGTGATGGGAGGGTCCAATATCTCTATTAAATGAATTGTATAAAGATTTATATATCATTAGATAATAATGGAAATAATTCGACGGACTTGATCCACTATGGAAGATAGGGAAACTGAATCCACTATGGAAAGATAGGGATGCCTGATCCACTATTATAATATGGGGAAATCTGATCCCTTATAAGTAAAGGACTGTAATTGGGCATGGTAGTGTGTCTTGATCAATAGGTGTAGTCACCATGAGATTCCCTATAATTTTTTGGAAATGTTCCTTCACTTATAAAGGATGATATTACATTTTTATGTGTTTATAAAAAATTACATGTCTAATTCTTATGTTATGATTTCATGGATTACACTCTTTATTTCCTTATAATTAGTTTATCATGAACTACCAATATTTATGCCACAACTCATGTTTATAATATTTTATATTTAGTGTAGATCTTGTAATGCGATTAACATGTTCTCATATATTTATTCTCAAGATATGCTTATATATATTCCATGATTACCCTTACTGATCATCTGACCTCACCCTTTCTTGTGTTTCCTTTTCCATGGTTATAAATAAATGTTTTATGTAGGAGTGTTAAAGGGGAATATATTTATAGGAAGTATTTAATATCCTTTATAAAATTATAATAATTTGTTCCATGATCCCATAGACATTAAATTATTACTGTCATCATGCTTGTGTTTGTGTAATGTGATGAATATTCATCTAAAAATATTTTATATACACGTGTGAAAATCCTCATCCATTATAATACAAATAGGATTATCTTATAAGGGAAGTGTGGAAAATCATATATGTATGTGGTGATATAGAATCATACACAACATGATCAAATTTCTTATCGGATGTTCGAAAATTCATTAAATAATCATGTAAGATAATTTAATGGATTTTGCATTCTCATAATTAGAAATATTTTTGTACATTGAAACCTATTGAAATATTTTATGGTGGTATTTCAAGAAATTCATATGGGATTCTATTGAAAAATTTCTTACGGCGGAAAATACTCAAATTACTTATGAAATTCTTCTTTAGCGAAAAAAAATATAATGAAATCTCTACATATAAAAATAAAATTTTAAATTCTTTGGGATAAAATGGTTTCTAAAATCAAATGAGAGACCACAATAGATTGAATCTTGAATTTTTATACTTGAAAAAATGAAATTGAAATTAGTTCCATCAAAACATATTTACTATAATTTATCCTTGAAAAATAATACCTCCAAAACATGATACCAAAAACCTCATTCTTAATAAAATTTAAAAAATCCTAGAATAAAACCTTATTTTTTTGGAAATTATATTTCCTTATAAAATCTTGGAAGATTATAATGATTAATTCAAACCACCATAACAACTTAAATCTTTTATAAAAAGAAGATATCAAAGAAAAAATCACCAATAATAACTAAAATTTCATTTCTTAAAAAATATAAAAACTATAATACAAGGCATTTTATCGATTAAGTTCATAAAATTATCATTTTGATCCAAAAATTAAAAACTATTATCGATTTTTCAAAAAATGGATATAAATATGAATATTATCAATTGAAGTGATTTTTATCATCAAAAATGAAATAATTTTCCTAAATATATTAACAAAACATGTATAAAATTAGTGCTAAGTCAAACAGAAAAACACTTAACATATTTTATATGATCAGGTAATTAATTTATCAAAATATGTGGATGAAAATTAATCTTAAATATTAAATATTACAGTGCCAAGAAATGAGTGGTTTTCCAAATTGTTTTCCCACATGGACTCTCCCATGTAAAATAAATAATTTATATTATTAAAAAAATAGTTTGGCTAAATGTTATTTTTACGTTTTAAAATAATGAATTAATTTGAAAATTTTGAAATGAATTAAACAAAAATCCCCTTGAATTCAGTTGTTCTTTCAAATTTATCTTTTTTCCATGGGTAGTAGACACAAATAATTGAAAAATAGTGATAAATAGACACATTGATAGATGATTAGAATAAAATAATTATCTAGACAATATAATTAACATGTCCAATATATTTAAAAGAAATAAAAAGAGACCAAACATGATTTTTGGGTTCATTATTATACCACTTGAATATAGTTCATAATAGTTTAAATATAAATAAGAAGTTTATATTCAATAATAATTATAAAAAATAATTTTAAATAATAACTAAATGAAAATATTTTCAAGAAACCAATGAAACTATATTCTGCGATTGATTCAATGTTTGAATAGAAATGATTAACTACTCAAAGAAGTAGAATGATAAAAAAAATTAAATTTTTTAAAACTACTAACTACACCGAATTAATTTTCAAAAATATATAATTTCAAAATCTTTAAGGTCAATTTTAGGTGTATTCAATACAATATTGTTAAGAATATTTAAAAACCACTTATAAACACTTTAGACTAAAAATTTCACCTAATGTTGAACTTCAAGGTTGGGGGAACATTTAAAATATTTCAACATAAAGGGAATTTTCAAGTCATTATAAAAAAATCAATTTAAATTTGTGATAATGTACAAAAAATTGAATGACTACCAAAATTTTATTTTTTCTCAAACATAACATGCATAAATCCAATTATATTTTCAAGAACGTATATTTAAAAAAATATTAGATCCCAAAAATTAAAAATAGATTCTACATTTAATTTAGTTCCAAAGGTATGTAATTTTCTCCCAAACATAGTAATTAGAATACAAAAAAAAATGAAAATAATATCTTTATAGACAATTAATGTCAAAAAAATTTGGGTGTCTTTGTTAATTTAAGAAAACATGAAAAATTTAAAAAATAATCTGAGAATTCAAAACATTATACCATTGTCGGTTGGATTTCATTTAATTTTCATGTCCAAAAATATTCTCATTTATCACTTTAATGTCCACTGTATCTCTCTTAGTTAATAAAAAAAAGAGTAAAATAATTAAAATATTATATTAAAATCAATAAAAATAAAAATATGAAACCATATGAAAGTAAGAGAATGTGGAAATTATGCTTTAATAAAATAAAAATATTTGAAGTTATAGTGGGAAATCATTTCTAATAATAACACATGGAAGAGGATATCCATTTTTTGAGAAGTTTGGGAGGCTAAATAAATAAAGGGGGTAATTTATTTATTGAAGTCATGAAAGATTCAAACACATACCAAGGGTTTCCTCCCAAGGAGCACTATGTTTATAATCATTAACCAAAATTCCCCAATAAAATATATCCATGACCATATGATAGGTATGATTTTAATATAGTTATTACTTCACTATTCTAGAGAAAAATAGCATTTTAATCTATATGAATTTCAAGAGAATAAAAATCTAAAAAAATTCACATGAATTACTGAAATTCCATAGGTATAAGTGTTCTAACTTTGAAGTGTAAAAAATTAAAAACAGAACAAAATATTGTAGAAATTATTACTAAAAAGTCATCATGATATCCATCGGTATTTTATAACTGATCCCCCACACATAATCCATCCAAACAATTATATTTAAGTTCTGAGACTGTTTCACCCTTCTCAGTAGTTTCCAAAAAAACCTTCACTTTCACAATTTTTTTTCTTATTGGTAAAATAAGAAGAATCGTCATGATCTCTTAATAATTTCTTAATATCTGAGATAGAATATTAATTTCTCAAAAACATTATATTATTAACAACAGGCCTATAGTTCATATTAGGAAAAAGACCTTATTCTCATATTTAAAACAATCAATTGGCTAGAGAAACATAATTTCACCCTCTAATTGGATGGAACTCACCTTAAACATTTCATCAACCATGAAACAATCATTTTTATCATGAAATAATATATAAAATTACTTATAATTATCATTTTGTGAGTAAATTTTAACTAAATAATGATCTTCTATAAGAGAGGATATCCTCTTACCAAGAGAGAGTTATGAATGATAATCATAAAATGAAGAAGAATTCTTAACAAAGAAAATTCATTCATGATAGAAAATTTATTTTTGCCTTATTAATGATTTTATTAATTCCTCTCTCTATTATTCCAAATAATTTAACTTATTTTGAGGATTCAAATTCAACAAAATTTACTATAATGTGCTGATTAATGAAACGTTAAATCATTTCAACAAAATGGTAACTGTTATACTTCCTAATCTCACCCCAAAACAGCTCTTCAACCACATAAATTAGCTTAAATACTACCTCCATAATGGATTTATTAATTTAATTGAAATATTATTGACCATCACTAGCATGAAAAACTAGTATAACCTTATAAACACCAATAAAATTCCCACATGTAGATAATAATGGTTTACCTTAATGAATGGATATTTTTTTCTTGCTCCATTTATAAAAAAAATTAGTGGGTGTTGTGAGCTTCCCTATATTGAGTAATAGGTCATAATACCTTTATATGGATTAGGTAATAAACATGTCATCAAATTATAGGGATACTAATGTTGATTTATGTTCACCTAGAAATAGTTGTAAAAAATATTGGAAAAAGGTAGACACTAGCTCTCTAGCCACATAATGAATTTTTCAATTTAATTTTTCAATTTTTACATTATATAAAAAAGATCTTAGGGTCTTGTAATTTTATAGGTAAGTATTTTTGTTGAAAACCAATGCATTTATCATTAAAATTTATGGTTGAAATCTCTTCTATAAAAATGATAATGTTGAAAAACCATTCTAATAAATTCTTATAATATGGGATTTTTTAAGGCCTCAAAAATTATAATTTCAAATTATATGTTCTAAATATCATGTGAACTTTTAAATTGTTATGTTTTTCATTGTTTTCCATAACTCATTTGGGAATAGGAATGAGAGAGGGATTATATTAAAAACTAAATTATTTTTACTCATTCTCATAAAATCTCCTTTTTTTCTTCCCTTAATTAATTAATTACCAATTTATTTTATTTTCTTCTTTATCATTTTCAAGTAAATATTTATCTTCTAAGTTTTATCATTACTTTACACATTTCTAGATTTTGTATTCTTAAGATCTTCATCTTCAGTTTTACTGAAAATCCCAATATTTATTTCCCCATCTTACATCCAAACATAATTTCTTGTTTTAAAACATAATCTTATAGTGGAAACAAAGAAATTTTATATTGAATTAATTTCACTTTTAATGGGAAGAATTCCTTTATATCTAGAAATTTTGTCACAATAATATTGTCCCAATTATAATTCATTATTTTGAATCTTATCCTATTTTGAGGAACTCATTTCACTAATTTTTCTGAATTAGTTCCTTTTAATACCATTGATAAATTGATGACTTATCCATATATTGGTTTTGAAAAGTTTTTATTGGATATAAATGGAAACAATGGTTAGTACTATATCAAAATAGTCCTTATTCTTTCCATGATTGATTGGGGTGATTTATGTCACCTTGATTAATATTTTTTGAAAATGGGTCATCTCTATCTTAAAATAGAATACTATACCTATTGAAATTTTCATGATGGAAGTATTTTAAAGGAAAATAAAAATTAGGGTAGAAGGTTCTTTAGTTGAAAAATTTCCACAAAGTTGGAATTTCTCTCATAGTGAATAGTCATTAACTACAGTATCATGTGGGTAGTTATCAGTACATTAGATAGTTATCATCCTAGAATAGTTATGTTGTGAATTTTTTGAATGTTTATTAAAAAAAATTAAACTCTTAATTTTTATATCATAAAAATCATGACCCATAGTCTTGTTTACTTTCTCTTGATGGTATATATTAACACCATTATAAAAAGTGTTTATTATGATATAGGAAGATAGTTGGTGGATGGGGGACTATATAATTAGAGCTATGATTCTATCACATTTTTTACGAAATATTTCTCCCCAATCCTTCACAAGACCCATGACTTATTGCATCACATAACAGTTGTGTTACTAGGATAATATTTCTTTATATAATAATTGAAGAAATTATCCGATGTTCTAAAATTTTCATCATATAAATTACAAAAATTGTTTCTATCCTTACTCTTCACAAAAATGAGAAACACTTTTATTATAAGCTCCTACTTACTAATCCCATATAGTGGTAAATGTTCAACTATAATATAAAAATAACTAATGAACTCTAATAAATCCTTATTGGGTTAAACATTAAAGTGGGGTAACATGGAGAGGTATTATTATATAATTTCATACTTCATAGAACTTGGGGAAAAAATATACAAAATGAGTTAATAGAAACTCTGGTATGTTGGAAATCCATATGTCTATGATTCATAGAATTATGATTCCTAGGCTAAGGAGGAAAAAAATTTGGATTTTCACTGAAGTTATCATCTCTTTGTATATACATGTTTTTCAATCCAGATTTTTTTATTTATTAAGGTAATGTTGTTCAGTTATCAGTTCCAATGGTTCACGCAAAATTTTAGATGCTTCCCTTATGTACCTATTAATTTAGATGGCAATTTTACGAAAAAACATAATATTGTGGAAACATATATTTTTTATAATTTTTTTGAAGTGTTTTTTTTTGTTTTAATAAATAGATATTTTTTTCATCTTTTTATTTTTCTTCTGACTTGGAATAAAATGTATTTTCTAAAAACTATTCCGAATATTTAATACCATTGTTATAGGAAAAGTCAAATTTATTTATTTATAATTCTATGTAAGACATGTACTCTAGTAGTTGGGGTCGTACCATATATAAGGAATGTTTTATTAAGATCAATACAAAATAAAAAATAAAACAAAACACATAAACAAAAAATAAACAAAAATAGTAGAAAATTACTGGATTATGAAGTGAAAGTGTGAAATAATAAAAAAGAGGGAAAATGGAAGAAAATAAACAAACAAATTGAAGAATTATAGAGTAATATATATTAATGAGGTTGAGTATAGGATAATCTATGGAAGGAAAACTAATTTAATTGAATAAAATATATTTGTTATCTTACATTAAAATAGTCAGATTTTTAAAAAGTTGTAAATAAAAGTGTTTATATAACCTAACTATCACTCGAAATCAACATGGTTTAGTGAACTCTTCTTAAAAATAATTTTTCAATCATTACTTTTGAAATAAATAGTTCTATAATTGATAATAGAGATGTTAAAATTTTACAATTTAAGTAATTTTGATGATTTTTCAAATTAAACTAATTCATCAGTGTCATTTCTCGAAACATAGAGTAGTGTGTAAATGATGGTCATGAAAAAACAAAAAATGAGAATATAGAATAGAATGATCACATTGAAGCTCTATAAGTTATAATAAACTAAATAATTCAATTTATTATAATGATATGAATTAGTTTTTGTCACTACAATAAAATTCTACCACTAACATGGATTTGTCGATTCATCATTGTAGTATTGAAAAAGGAAGTTAGTGGAAGATGATTTAGTAGAACAACAGAAAATTCTATAAACCTGATAAGAATAGATAAAAGTCATTCAATTAATTTAGATCATATTTCATTTATATATTTATAAATTAATGTTCAATTCACAAAAAAATATGTTCAAGAAAATCATCGTAAAAACAATAGAAATAGGGAAAGGAAAATAATAAAGATAGAACCTTCTCTACTAAGATTGATTTCTTATCTAACTCCACCTTCCTCTAATATACCACCTTTGAGTTTTGTACCTATGACACTCATAAATATCCCTTATCTTTATATATCTCTCCATATACTATCTTAGATATTAAATAATCCAATTTGAAATAATATCAGCAGTAAATTTTTTATTTTCTTTTAAATATCCAACATAAACACACTGGCACTATTTTTTCATAACTAAGTGGGAGAGTAATTATTTTTTTTCTTCTGTAACTCCTAGTACAACATATGGAAACTCTCTTAAAAAATATTACACCTTCATGTGAACTTAATTAATCTTTCTAGTACCCAATTAACAATTCATTATTTAAGTCCTCATCACTTTAACCTAAAGATGAATTCTTTATAATTTCTCCATTCAATAACCATTATCATCCTTGACATATTATAAATAATAAAATTTTATCAATCATAGAAAATTATTAATTAAAAAATATCACATAATTCCATTTTCCATATAAAACATAAACTAACTTCTTATTGAACCTAGATGAAGCATTAGATCATAGATCAAACCTATACCAAACAAACATGTAAAGAATATGTAATTGAGACCAGCACTTGAATGAGATCCAATAGATATAGATTTTTTTCTTTATTATTCATCAAATTCTATGATGTTTATCAGGTTATACTCATAACATCAACTAACATCTCTAAAACCTTGATTATCATCTATGATAATTAGTCAAACACTATGTATAAATTCAATTATAAACATGTAACAGTTATACTAGAGGGATATGAGGCCCACTCATTCAAAATATAACCTACACAAAATGATCAACCAAGGAAAACCATTCTTTATCTTCAATAAGAACTCATGTATTCATGGGGTTTAATTAATTTAAATTATTTTTTATTCTTCCAACTTGACCATAACTTGTCTTACTCACATCCATTTAGATGAGTAGTGTTGTTCTTGCTTTAGATTGGTTACAAGTGTCCATAAAAAATTTATATAAGTGATCATGTTTTTAAAATCAACTTGAATTCATGTGATATTCTAAATTTGGATCATCGAACTCATATATAAAAAATGGCTTTCTTGTATGAATACGCAATCACACCTTGGTCTCAACTTATTTGATTAATATTTTAAAATTTTATAGAAACAAATATGGATTCTAAAGATCTATTTCAATGGAAAATATCTATGTGATCATCATTTATTTCGTTCCATTTTTCTATAACAAATTAATACTTTTTATTTCATTGAACACGCAAATTCAATCTTGGAAAAGTTTCTGATGAATTATTAATTAGTAATGGTGTGGTTTCATTGGACATGTTTTGATCATTGATGGAGCTTACTCATCATTTCTTTCCTGACCATATGAAACTCAAATTCACTATTTAATCCATTCCAATTAAAATTCTCATATTATTGATAAACTTCAAATCCTTTTTCAATAAGACACAATCTAATCTCATTAGAACCCCCAAATTTTAATCATGGAGTTTCTCAATTGGTCTTCATCAGAATGAAATCATTATTCAATTTTTTTCATTTTTTAGTGCACAATTTCAATTCAAATTATACAAAATTTCATTCATGGAAGGTTAGGGATCTTCTTTTTCTCATTGAAAACAAATTTTTTTGTCTTTGTATTTTATTTTGTCTATTTTTGGCTCTCAAATATCAAAGATCTTCATCCTCAGCTATTTCGAGTTCTGATCATGATGTGTTCAGTTTGATCATGGATACAACATTGATTCTAATCACCTAGACTAGCCTACACATCCCTTTTGAACTTGACTACCCACTGATAATATTATTCAACATTTTTATTATTGATGATCGAGATCATTCTAATTTTTCATTGATCCATATTCATTGAGAAGGTCCAAAAATTTAACAAGGATTTTTATTATGAGGGAAGTATGAAAACTAATCTATGTGGTCTAGGGAGAAAATTTCCTATGAAGCATGATTATATTTCACACATGAGTTTCATAAAATTATCCTTATATTTTATAGGATTCTTAAATAGATTTTACATCTTGTTATGTGATTACATTTTCTTATGTGGTCACTTACTAAAATATCTTACATGGGGATTTCAGGAAATTCGTAGGATATTTTACTAAAAAATATCTGAGAGTGGATCCTAATCAAGTTTCTTATGAAAGTGAACTTACACACTGAAATATTCTTACAAAAAATATATGTGACAAATATATATAAAAATAGAGCCACATCATATATAACATACAAAGGTATCTATACAACAATCATCATTATCTTACTTTGTATGTTCAGTTAGCATAAGTTCCCTATGTCAGATCATAATGAGCCCCAATTGACCTTGTATTAGCTAGTATACCTTGCATAACAACACATAAAATGTTCAATTGATGTTTTTAACTTCCAAACGCATATAAATCCTCAATAATTACCATCAATAAACTCTATATTAACATTTATCTAATGTTATGATGCCATTGTGCCATGACCTATCGTCACTAAAACCCCTGCTAGTTTAGCAATGAAGACAAAAGTGACCCTAAATCCCATATCTAATAGAAAACAGGTTGACGACTACTACCAAGTGTATAAAACACACATGAGTGGAATTACCATTATAATTCATAGTAATATAAATTTCAATCCCCCCAATTTACTCCATATAATAGAAAATAAATCAAATCCCCCATTATACATGTAATTTGATATGTAAGAAAGAATCTCTGAAATTGATACAATGAGATAATTCCTACAACAAAAACACAGTAATATTAATCAACTTAGTGTCCTGATCCTTTTAATGTCTATCCCCATCACCACCACCCTCCTAAAAACTTGTAAAAAAAGTTTACACACACACACACACAGATATATATATATATGTGGTTGAAAATACCAGTACACTCTATAGGATCATCCCAAAAACCTATTATTTAAATGTGTAAGAAGCATAATAATAATGTAGTGAATAAACAATGAAATCAAATTAGTCCTTGTACAAGCTCATCTAGTTCCCCATCTTCACCAAGGTCCAATTACCCAAATCTGTAGACATTTATAATTATATAACATCATGAAAATTTATGAGATTTTTTCCCACATCAAATTTCCCCACTGAACTAGTTTCCCTAAATCCCCAACGACTTATGTCTTGGAACTAACATCCCCTCTATATCCACATAACTCCATATCTAAATCACTCAAAACAACAACTACAAAATGATAACCACAAACAACATCACAAAAAATTAATCATAACCATATATCCAAAACATATCATGGTGTAGTACATAATAAAAAATTACATAAACCCATCCCCTAATCCTTTTATGTTCCCCTCCATCATGCACCCATATCATAACCATATATCTACATTCCATTATAGCCCATTTTAGTTTGTAAGATATTGAACAGAAGGGGATTTTGTCATTCATATATATCACCTCCATCCAGGATGTTAGGGAAAACACTAGGAACCCAGTTCATCATATGGGCATCAATTATGTTACCCTAATCTATTTTGGTGTGTAAGAAATTACATGAACTAAAAACAGTATATTTATATAGAATACATTCCCAACCTAAGGAAAACTACCTATCACAAGACTCTAAGCTATAATTATAATCACATCACATTAACATCACAACCATCAATAATTGTTACATAACTAACTCCACAAAAAGTAAATAAAATCCAAAAAACACCCCATATTGTATCTCATAATTCATTTTCAAATCAAAAAATACCATGTTACTTTATTAAATACACATTAATTAGTTCCATTTCTTATATTAAGAAAATTAATGTTTGATTTTATATAGTAATTCTTAGCCACAATAAATTTATATAATCACTTCAATTTCAAAATAATTATTTCAATTTTCCATATATCATTTTTCCAACAATTAATTAATTAATTCAAAACACTATAATTCTAAAACCATAATCCATATATCCTTCAACTGATCTTTTATTCATTTAATTATCAATTCATTTTATCATAACCCGATCCCAAATTTCTTTTAAATTGTTTCATTTAATTATTATTTTATTTATATCCCAGGTAATGAGAACATCATCCAAGACAATCACATCACACCAACATGTCAAAACCCATGTAAAACCCCCAAAAAATGACCAAAATACCCCTCATCAACCATATTAATGGCTATAAAATAAACTCATTCCATTACTGATTACCATAAAATTCCACCCCAAAATCACCTCAAACATTTTAGAAATAATACTTCATAAACACAAATAAATTACCTTTCCATTTACATAAATATATCATGGAAAATTTTACAATTTTATATTATAGACCTCATTATCTCATTAATAAATTTATGTTATTTATTGAATTCAAACATTATTCATTCAACGACTAAAATAAGGAAATAATACTAATATCACTGTAATGGAAAAAATAAAACCATATAAACATAGATACAATAATAAGATAATCCAAAACTACATTAACAAATAATTATTAAAAAATAAATAATAATATAACCACAATAGTTATGACAATTAAATTAATCAAGATTCATTATTTTATTCACCAAATATTATCCAAACAACAATTTTCGATCCCTATTTTTTATATTTCATTACTATATTTAGTTTACATATTTAATTTGAACGCAGTTCAATTTATCAATATCATTACGAAATTTAAAACAACAAAAACCTTACAGTAACTGAATAAATATATCAATAATATTAATTAACCACATCAATTATTTCTTTAATGGCTAGTGAATTATTTTTCCTAAATAATATTGAATATAAATTATATATTTCATCATTCACTTTATTTTCTATATTTAATTTTCATAACCAATTATGAATATGATAATAATATTAATATTAATATACAATCATATCATAATAAAAATTATTAATTAATTTTAAAAATAATAAATAGAATATATAAATTACATAAAGTAGATACGAAACATATCCTACATTAAATTCCATTAATCTAGTTCATTATCTTAATTAGTTTAATTCAAAAAAGTTAACAATTGAAAAACTATGTATGATAATTATACATTAGACACATAATAAAAAGAAATGAGATCTAGAACCCATTACCTTGATTAAAGATTCAAAAATCATTGGACAACAATGAGAAGGGATAAAAAAACAAAGCACCACTAAGATTCCAAGAAAATACCTCCAAAAATTATAATAAAACATATTCCATCAAAACTTTTACTAAAACCATTAAAACTACACCAATACCCATTATATGGAAAGAAAAGAAGGAAGAACGATGATGCAATGAAAGAAATGGAATGATAATAAAGATAAAGGGAGGAAGAATAAATCTTAGATTGAAAGTGATCACTCATGTGAAGAAATAGTATTATACCAATTTGGATATTACCAAGGAGAACTAATGAAGAGCCAAAGGATGGATATGAATACAGTAAGGCAGAAAAATTCAATTTATAGGATGATAAAGGTTAAGTTTTTATTAAACATTTATGTATCCTCACCATAGTGTGTTGAGTACCTCAAAATAATATAAACAAGCCTTGTTAAATGATATTTATAATTTATTACCATAAAATTTCCATAAAACCCCATAATTATCGAACCATTTTACTAAATAAATTTAGGTTTGACAACAACCACCACATAGTTCACAGGCTATGCCAATTTCAGCCTCAAACTCTAACATGACCCTTGAACCAACACAATAATCCACAATCACCATTTCCTACATATCTTTATAACTCTACCATGGAATATCACCCTCTTAGAAATGAATGTAGAATACCATAACATATGATGGAGGCATTCCATCACTCTCAATTTCATAAAGAGCATCCATAGAAAACTACTTCATTTCAAACAATAAAAAATGCTCACCTCAATAACAGATATGAGTAATATGAAATAAAATGAACAAAAATGATCATTTTGGACCCCAACATCTCTACCCAAGGGAAAATAAGAAACCTTTCACGCCATAAAGAAGACTATGACTTGAACCATGACATAAGAATACTCAAAATAGTTGTTTTGACCATTTTAAATCCAAAAGGACTCTATAAACCTCTAAGTCACTCATAGATCAACCTAGAAACCTCTAAAACATATAATCCACAATGGAAAAAACAAATATAGAGTACTCAATTATATATTAAATATTCTATCTAAAACCTTTCCACACCAACTATATCCTAAAATCCAATGGATTTCAAGTTACGGTACCAAATAAATTGATCAACCCTACGATGATGTCCGAATGTGACACATATGTCTTACCCAATTATTGATATTATATTCTCATGGTTTACATTGTTTTCCTACCCCAGATTCTTACTCACCTAACATCACACTTGACTATTACCCATCATACATGCCTAAAATCATAGTATACCTATTGAGGCTCTACCTATCAAATTAATCCTATAATTAATGAATTAATTTTCATAACCTATCATGAGTGGTGTGATTAAATAATATTATCATACAACCATACCATACATTAAATTTCATATGTAAGGACCTGTGTTTTTTCAGACTATAATTCTGAGAAGAAATTTGAATTTTTTCTTTCAAATTATAGTTAGGAGTAAAATGGTAATTTTACCCTAGAATATGATCTCAAATATTTTTATTAACCAATTTTTTGGTCCCATAATATGGGTTTCTACCCTAGGATATGTGTTTGGTAGAAATCCATGTCGTTTGAATTTTACCAGAATAATTAATATTTAATATCTAATAAATTTTATAATAATTTATTCATGTGTGTTCGTTCAACCATACATTTTGAATATAGCATTAGATTAATATTTTATCTCTACCATTGACTTTGAAATGGGAATTTTTTTCTAGGTGGGTAGTAAAATCGGGTTGGGTGATGGGGATGGGCCTAACCCATTTTCTTTTTCATTTATTTGATTTTCCTCTTTTGTTTTCTTCGTTATACTTTGGAATCTTGTACACACCCCATGTGGATACCGCTTTATGTGAATGAGAGCTAAAATGGGATATGGAAACATAGAAGGAGAGGTAGAGGAATAAGGGTACCTCTGTGGTGCTCATGATGTGCCATATCATCGTATAATAGTTGGGGAGCATGGAAATGGGTGAAGCTTCAGTCGATTCCACCCAAAGGTAATACATTTTTTTGTTTTTCTAAAAATACCATTATATTTGAATTTTTTTAGATTTAATCCCCATTTATGGTTTCTTAGAACCACTTGGGGTTCAACCTACTACTTTTTCAGTGAAAATGGGGGTTTCATGGTGATTTGAGGGGTTTCCCTTTAGGAAAACATGTGTACAGAGTGTGTCATTTAGGGAAGTCACACCATGTGTTATTCTTATTCAAGGAATATGAATTTTCTAATTTATATTCCATGTATTGGGTTCACATTCACAATTCTGGTAATGGTTCATGTAGCTATATACCCGACCAGGATTTCTGTATAAGGGGAACATGTTGTGTGGAGAACACATCCATACCCCATGTGGGTCACACACTATGTACAAGGACATCTCTAATCCATACACATGGATAGAACATGTGTGGTTCATAGGTATATACCCCATGTATGTTACATGTTGTGTACCTGTTTTACATGTCGTGTACTTGATATTTTATATGCCATGTGAAGGTAGAGGTACACACTAAGGATGGGCCTGGAGGGTACACGATGTGTACCAAGGAACACATGCTTTGTACTCCTCACTTTCTTCTCGTTTATGGTTTTTCATATATTTACACCCATGAGTCATAATTAGACCCACAAGTAGTCAATTTTATGTATCTATTTTCAAATATCATGATGGTGAAACTTGTGTCGTAAACTTAGAAATTCTATGTAGCATTTCTGTTTTTTATTGAACAGAGAGGTTCTTTCTCCTATAATCAAATGCAGTTGTCTCAGAGGATAAGACCAAATATTTGAGATGATGCATGAGTTAGATCTCTTGATGGATGCCTTTATATCTCTTCTTTTGATAATGAATCCCTTGTGAGATGTTCTATTCTGGCTTAAGAGACTGAAAGTATGGTTATTTCTGAGGATCCCTTGAAGTATTTATCTGCCTTCATTTTGACCTAGAGGATCTCATGTAGGATATCTCAATATACATACTCTTTTCTAAGGATACCCTGGTGGATGCCTTTACTTAATTCTTAATTAGGGAATCCCAAGTAGTATCCCTTTGACTGTATAGAATTATAGGGATCTTGTGTAGGATGCCTCTACTTCTTATGTTTCTTTTTAGGGTCCCATGTAGGATGCCTACTTCTTATGTTCTATTTAGAGGATCCCAAGTAGGATTCCTATGTTTATTTTCTCTTATATGATTCATACTGTGTCAAACCCAAGTTTTTATTTTAGCCTTGGTACCAGTTCGGGTTGGGTGTCAATTGTTTTTCTCAGGAACCAGGTGTAACGATATGGAGATTTTGAGATATCCTTTTCATAGTTCAGGTTTGGGTCCTGCATTATAATTTATGTTTGGAAAATTTTCTAGTTTTAGGCTGGTGCACGGGCACTTCAATGTAAAGAATGTCATGTGGTCATCTCGTGCACCTGTGTGATCATCCCTGGTACCTGTGCAGTCACTTCTTGAATTGGAAGAGATCGTTGCACGACCCGCACATGGTCTCTTGAGCCATGCAGGGTGACCACGTGGTCGTCCTGCATTAAAAATAATTAATTCGTTAAAGTGAGTGTAAAATAAAATAAGAAATGAATTAAATTGAAGGAATAATTTAATAAAATAAATGGAGGGAAGTGAAATAAAACTTTTAGAGTTGTTTTAAATAATAATAATAATATTATTATTATTATTATAAGATATTATTATTATTATTATTATTATTATTATTATTGGTGTTAATAATATTATTAATATTATTACTATTCTATTAAATATCAATAATATTATTATTATAAGATATTATTATTATTATTATTATTATTTCTATAATATTGAAGTTATTATTCTGAACAATATTGTTATTATCACTATTATATTTATTATAACTTTTTTGGGTGGGTTTAATTTTATAAGGATTTTTTTCTCTCCCTCTCTCTTCTTTATCCCCTCCTCCATGCACCACACCTCCCCGTCTCTATAAATCACACCAACCCCCCTCCCATGTGCATCATTATTTATGTGTCCCTCCCTACAACCATATTCTCTTGTGAGCCACCCTCCATAGGTGCCCTAAATCCCCTGCCCCCCCCCCCCCCTGCTCGTGCCCCACTATCCCACACGACCCTCACCGACAACCCCTCTTCATGATGTCGACCTTCGAGGTCACTCTCCACCTCCCCTCTTCCTCCGTCGTGATGTGATCTATATTTGGGAAGGTTTTTTCTCTCCCTTATTTAGGGTTTTAGTTTTAGTGGATTGGGTTTTTGGTTTTTGAGGGTCTGATTATGATCCATTGGGTTCAATCTTGTTGTTTAAGGTTCGTCGCGGGTTGTTTGAGGTGAGTCTAGGGTGTGGTTGAGATTTCACAATTTTTTTAGAAGTGTCTTGGTCCGAGTTAGGTGATTTTGTGCTTAAAAATTATTTGATAAATTTATTATTTTTTATTGTATTTTTTTATATGTTCTATAAATGACGTGTGAGGTGTGAAATTTGTTTTTGGAAAGTTTTGATGCATATTTTTTTTGGAAATAATTTATTTTTCCTTATTTAAGTAAGCATGGTGTATGTAAAATTTTTTGCGCCATTCTTAGTGTTTCATAAATTGTTTAATTGATTTCTATAAGTATATAAATGGTTTGAATTATGTTTTGACATGGTTATGATGTGTAGTTTAATTTAAAGTGGTGTTTTTATATGAAATCGAGTGTGTTTTTTGGTGAAAACCCTTGTTGCTCCATTTATGAATATTTTATAATGTGTTCAAATGATTTATTAAATTATTAATATGGTACTAAAGTGATATTTGATATGGTTAGACGTGCATTTAATTTTAAAGTGTCAATTTTACATGAAATGGGGTGTTTTTAATTTGTAAATCCACATTGCGCCTCTTAGGTCCACTAGCCTAGATACCCTGAGAGGGGGGTGAATCAGGGTATGACAGATTAAAAAAACTTCCCCTTTTGATCTTGTTTTATTGTTAGACAAAACCCTCTTCTCTCTTCTTCCTGATTCAGAGTATGATCAAACCTTAAAGCATGCACAGGACACAAAATTTTTACTTGGTCCACCCTCATTGGACTACGTCCAAGGAGCATACACCGGTAGTGTGCCGATGTACCAATTCCACTAAAAGCATACTGTCGTTTACAAGTTCGGAGTGGACTCATTGTCCCTCCTGGTTTACAACCACTCACCAAATGAAAGCTCACTGCTCTCTAAACTAAAGTGTGCTCACTACTTCTTTAGAAGATCCACTCACAATTTATAGATTTGTAGGTCTCTTCATTATCACTAATGAAATTGGTATCCTTAACTGTTGGTAGATGCTATGTTGATGTCCAACTTTTACCCTTAGATGAATCTCACTTTGCACCGGGTGTACCCGGTAACTGCAATTTTTACGTGTATCCCTTACTGCACCTTGCGTGAAATTCCCTTGACTTGCGCGAATTACAATTTTTGCAAAACATCTTCTTTTATGGGCAGCCACTTATTTTTTGCGCAACACCCCTTTTAAGGGCAAAAAATGATTTTACGCGCAACAACTTTTACACGCAACCTCTACACTGCCTTGAGTGGAATTTTCTGCTTTTGCACGAAATTCACTTTTTGCTCACACCACTTTTTACGTGAAACTATCAATTTTACGTGAAAATTTTTCTGTTCGCAAAACCACTGGTTTTACGCATAGCCTTAGCATTTTGCGCAACACCAGACTTTACGCGCAAACTTGTTGTTTACACGCAACTCCCTTGCAAACTCCAATTTTTTGCACCACTGCTTGGGTATTCTCTAAGTCTTGAGCTCTGTCGAATGGAGGGGGTCACATCATATTTATAGGAAAAATTGACCCCGCGCGAAAAACCCTCCTTGAGCGTGTAATTCTCTTCGAGCGTGAAAAACAAATCTTCCATGCAACACCATTTTTCGTGCACTACTCCAATATTTCGCACACCTCATGCCTTTGACAATTTTCGATCTTCGAACCATGAAACTCCTCTTGCGGGGAAAACTTCATCTTTCTATTTCATGCATCCCGCAAATATTCCGCACACCTATTTCATATTTCACGCACCGCGCAATTATTTCACGCACCACGCTGATTTTTCGTGCCGCCCTTAATTTTTTCCCACACCTCGTGGATATTTCACACAACACTTTTATTTTTCATGAACCTATTTCATTTTTCGCACCACACCCTTTTCCAAAAACATATCTCTCCATTTTCTGATTATCAGGCCCAAAAATTTGGCAAACACTGGAAAATGGCGCCACCTTGTATCTGCTCTTTTTGTACTACCTCCATATTTTCCATTCCTTTGTCGAGGTTCTTCAATCAATCATGTATTGTTGAAAGCATCCCTTGAACCCGAAAAATCATCATGTAAACCCCCTTTTTCAATACACTCATAAATCATGGTTTGCTTTTTCAACAAACACAACCTGGAGGCCCACTTTTTCAACAAACACAATCAACTAAAAAATGCTTCAATGTTGTCTTGAGGGATTTTTTCCCTACATCACCATTTGGTAGTGTTGTATAAATTGTGTGATTGGTTTGTTATATTACATAAGAGCTGAAAATTATATTTTGGTATGGATTTCATGTGATATTGATTTTAAAAGAGAACTTTGAGTGCAGTTTTGGGAGGAAAAGATTTATGGTGTTTTGAAAATTATTTAAAAACTTGTCCAAATGGTTTATTGAATTATATGGATAGTGAGAACAATGATTGGGAATGCTTTGGTAGTGTTTAATGAATTGTACAAATGGTTTATTAAAATATGTAAGGGCTTCTCATTTTGATTTAGTATGGTGATTGTGTGCTTTTGGTCTGAAAAGAGGATTTGGAATGGGTGTCTGTGTGTAAAACCTTAATCCACTTCTTGAAATTGTTTAAAAAAAATTGAATGGTTTATTAAATGATATAATGGGGTGTGAAACATGTTTGAAAACTATTTTGGTGTGTGTACGGTGTTAAAATAGAATTTGGATGTCCAAGTGATGTGATTTGATATGTGAAACTTGATTGAGCACCAATGGGAAGCCTGAGTATATAGGTGGGCGGACAAGGACTAGTATGCTAGTGATCCGGAGTAGTTTCGTCCCTATTTAACATAGAAACTTTGATGATGAAAACACTAACTAAAATATGATGATGATGTTGGAGACCACTAGGTTATGGGTATCTTCCCTACTAGTAGCTTATGCAGGAGAATGATATTGGTTATGGTTACTTTTACACTGAGATACGATGTATCTAGGTCCCACAGTTATCTACTGCCAAGGGGATTTTCCGTATGGTAGGTTGGGTTGGTAATTTTAAAATCAAGCTCATTTTATTTAAAGTGGCATTATTTGAAACTGTTTTTTTTAATTACACTCCTTGAAACTATTTTCATTCAAAGTTTCATTTATTCAATTTTTTTTCTTTAAAGTTATTTTCTTTAAAATCTTTCCTCACATATCCTTAATTATAAAGCTTGAAAATTTATTTTTCATTTAATGTTTAGTGCATGGAATATTTTATCTAGGTGGAATCCTACTGGGATTTGGATCACACATGTCATACACCTTTGGGTGTATGCATACTTTGTCATCTATTTGTTTCAAGTTAAGTCAAGGCATGTAGTGTTGGCATGTTCAGTTTCATGTGGATTTGGTTGTGGATCTTGGTGGTGGTGTCTTGAGGTTGTTACTCATCTTGTTGCACTGAGGTTTTATGTGTTTTTTCGATTCCCCTTTGTTTCATTTTCCTTTTTAGTATTTTTTCTCGTAAATTTAAAATTTTAAAATTATAAAAGGTGGGATTGGTTGCCTTTTTTTAGATATGGATTTTTGGTTTTTATTGGTTATTTCAATAAAAATTAATTTGGTTAAATCATACCCTCATGTTCTATTTGATACCTGGGCACTTGTTCCAGCCCGTGTGGATTGAGAAGGCCCTCTAGGACTTATCATGGACCGATTCGGGTGACCGGTTTAGGGTTGACCTGGGTTGGTTTGTGAAAAAATGGTATCTGAGGAGAGATTATGCTCTTTCGATTCTTGTTTCTTGGGGAAGATTCTAGGTATGTAATTTCCTATAAATTCCATGTAGTTTTTTAAATTATGGGATTTTTCAATGATAAGCGCTTAGACGAAAATTAATTCTGAGTCTTGGTGAGCCCATAATAAATGTTTGAACTTTTTTAGCTAATTAATATGGTGCACATGCACGATTTTGGAAACTTCTAAATGGATTCCCAGATTAAAAACTTGAGTGCACAGTTGCATTCGGAATGATGAATTTACCTAAGAATGGTCCAAACCCTGACTGGTGCGGGTTGATGGAAAAAGATAATTTTCATAAGTTTTATGAAAAAAATAAAATAAACATAGAAATTTTATCTTATTTGAAATTGTTTCACTACAACACAGCAAAGAGATGACAGTTTCATTCCATAAATTAAGTTGTGTAATGATGCTGCAATATAAAGTAACCAAAACATTGTTTCATAAATGAAATAGCATAATGATGGTGACTTAGTGTAACAAGAATGTTGCAATGCATTTTCCCATTTAATGGGATAACAGGAATTAGAGATCAGATCTGGATCTGGAAAATCACTTTGAATATATGCAGGATCATTGTTGACAAATGACGAATGAAGAATGATGATCACCAAAAAAATTGATATCTCCCCCTCCTCTTCAAGTGATCTCTCCCTCGATGATGGATTAAGGACTTTTGCAGAAGGATCACCTACAACGATGAATCCTTCCTCTAATCGAACATGTTCTCTAGGTAAGGGTTTATTATTTGTTAATTTATTTCCCATTCCTTCTTTCTAGAACAACGAGCGCAGATAAACCCACCAATAGGTTGATCCACGATCCATTTGTTCTTGTGGGATGGGTTTGATTTTGGGATAAACTTTGGGAAAATAGATCCATGTTGAATCTGTGTTTTTATTTAAACCTTCATTTAGATGCCCTTAAATTTATTATGTGGACGGATCAAGGCGGATATAAATAAGGCCTGATCCATCAACCATGGATGTTCATGTGAGACTCTTCCTCCCCCATTCATTTTTCCTCTAATCTCCATCGCTGCAAAAACTCAATGATCACAACATGGCGGAAGATCGCAACGGCAGTGGATGAATTTTGCGGCAGGAGGTTGTGGCTACATGGGGTCTCCAACTCAAAGGTCGGTGGCGGAGGCGGCATGCGGCAGTGGCTGCATGTGGGAGGTAGTGTGTGTCACTGGCATGCCACTATGAGGAGGTTGTGGAGATGCTGGGCCATGATGCCAGTGGGGCGCCACGTCAGGCGGAGGAGGTCATAACCATTAGGGTGTGGCAATACTAAGGGAAGCATTCTGCGGAAATTTAGAACCCCATAGTAACCTCCGCAGGGTGGTTATAAGGGCCACCGGCAACTACCGGTGGTGGGGATTTGGTGTACGCGGTATCGAGTCGCGGTCCCTCAGAACCGCGGCAGGAGGGCCCCGTGGCGAACCATGAGGCGTTCACGCTGTGAAACTTCTACACTGACCAGGGGCAAACACGGTGGACGAAACCGCGTCTGGGAGAGCCGAGCTAGCCCACTCACAGAAGTTCAAACCCACATCTCAGTCGGTCCGGGTTAGACCAAGACCAGGTCGAGTCGGTGGGCCCTCGGGCCGGGTCAGATCGGGTCGGTCTAACCGGATTGGACCAGACCCGTACCCCACCGATCCCTTTTTAGTAAAATAGGAATACCTTCTAAACCATAGGTCTGATTGATGAAACATTCACGGCATTCGGACTCTCACTATGAGGCGGTAATTTTGGTATACACTAAGTGGACTTTCATAGAATATTAGATGCAACTGACGGATTGAGGAGTAGACCATCCCAGAATAAAGCACACTACGAGCAGGAATCATGCGCCTGGCTGTATTGAGAAGACTATGATGAGTGGGTCTATATGATCTAGTTGGCACAAGAGACGATCGGGTCTAAGTGATCCAGAGGGCCCAAGAGATGATCGGGTCTATGTGATCTAGCTAACCCAAGAGACGAGTGGGTCTAAGTGATCCATTTGGTCCAAGAGATGAGCGGGTATATGTGATCTAGCTATCCATTGTGAAGAGTAGGTCTAGGTGATCTAGCAGCCCGAATCACTCATTAGGGATGAGTGCTTTGATAGTACAAGATGTTAACTGTTACAACTATTAGTCTTGTTTCCTTCCTTTAGATTGTTCTTGTGTGAGATGTCCTTTGCTTCATGTGTACTTTTTCCCTTGTGGTATTTCTTTGTGTTTTGGGGTACCTACTTAGTATTGTGTTACTCACCCCTACATGGGATTCTCCCGCATGTTCTGTGTCTTTTGGCGATGACTGATACTTTGACGGAGACCTTGGTGGTCCAGGACTAGGCAGTGCCCAGGGAGATAAAACAGGCGAGGCGTACTTCTATAGCTTCTGGCAGCTACTCTACACACACCCTTCAGGTGGGTATTTCTATGGGTAGATGACTGATAGACCACTGCAATTTCTTATTTTCATCTTGTTTTTTGGACTTATATTCTAGCCACCTTTACTTTCAACTTGTACTATTACACTCTCAGTGGTTGTCTTAGTTGCATACGTGTTCTCCTTTTTAGTTTTGTGGGATGGGGTTGTGAGTGTGCATGTGTACAGGTACCCAAAAAATGCCTCCCACTTACAAATTGATGTCTTTGTTGCTTGTTTCCAGCCCTTGGGCTTTGGAAGGCGGGCTTAGGGTAGTCGCATCATGGGCCCCGGGGGATAGGTCATAAAAAATAATATCAAATGGCGGTCGATTCTACCTTAAAGACCGAGAGTCTATTGTTTTGTTTTGGGGAAACATTGTTGAATTTTTCGAGTTAGATATTCAGATGTGGGGAGTCCGTTGTTGGTGTGGAGGTCGATATATCAATACACCAAGACCCTAAAAATCTACTTTTCGACTTGGTATATTAAAATATTGGTTGCATGCATCATATAGGAATTGAAAGTGTTCTCACATCCTTTTTAGTCATAGTCAGCTCACCAGGTATAATATTTTTAATGTGGTTCATCTTGATCTATTTCAGGATGTCTCCACACATACATCCAAAGAGGATTCTGGTACGTGACTGCAAGGATGGTACACCCAGGGATGATACATCTGTTCAGGGATCAGTGCTGGAGATGTCCCCACTGGGTGGTGCACAATTGTTCCCACCACCTGTCGATCTGCAATTCCTATCCGTATTATTGGTAAACGACACACACAGGATCAATGCCTTATATGAGTATCAGAAGCAGAGACCTACTAAGTTCAGGGGTGAGACTGACCCCTAGGTGGCAGAGTATTGGATCGAGGAAGTTATGAGAGTCTTCTATCTGGTGAGGACGCCCCTCGACCAGATGGCGATCTTAGCAGCGAGCGTTCATCAGGGCTCCATGGGGAGATGGTGGAGGTTTATGATCCAAAAATTCAACCAGGTGACCCTCACCTAGACAGACTTTGAGAACCTCTTCAGGGAAGATCTCTTTCCAGTGATATAGCACTCAATCGCATACAGGAGCTACTGCATCTATAACACTGTGCCAGGACAGTGGAAAAGTACTCAGTGAGATTCACTGAGATTTCTCGATACTCTACAGATATGTTATGAGACTCATTCTTCTGGACTTAGTCATTTGATCAGGGACTCACCCAGAGATCAGGGATTCTATGGTATCTTTTAGTATCCCTACTCAGGATGGGGTGCTAGAGCGAGCCCTTCTTTTTGAGAGCTTCATGGTCAAGCAGGCGCCAGCGGCAAGAGAAACCAGTAGACACCAGGTAGTGTAGTCTTCAGTAGTGGGTAGTGGGTAGCTGACACAGAGACCCAAATAGGTCAATCCTTTCAGGGGACAAACCCAAGAAATAGGTCTGGTGATACGAGGCCACCGGGGCAGCGTGAGTCAGTAGAGGATAAGGGTGTGCTACTCGTGCGGCGTGCAGGGAAACATGGCTCATGGCTTCCAGACTTGTCTTGCAGACGATAAACGGACGGTCTAGGGATTTTTGAGGTAGAGGCAGAGGGTCGATCAGGGTGGTCTTCAGGGAGGAAGATGTGGCAGAGGATCAGGCAGAGCGGCAGGTGGTGGACGGAGGTTCGAGGTGCGACTACCACCACCCCCTGGTGGCCCACCGCGAGCTATGGGAGTCGGCGTAAAAGGGTGAGGCCAGCTTCATATGATGGATACTTATGACAAAGAAACTCTATAGATGATTAGAGGTATGATATGTGCCTTCTCCACCTTAACTGTAGTTATTATAGACATAATTTCCAGTCACTCTTTTCTTTCCACAGACCTTATTCGGAGCTCGGTGATTCTGGTGGATCTGTTGGCTCGATCATTACGATTATATACTCGTAAGGGAGGGGATTTGATGATTACACACTGGTTTTGGCACTATGATCTTACTATTAGAGGTGAGAGATTTGGTTGGGATCTCCTAGTAGCGGCGTTGAGGCCTTACGATGTCATCTTGGGTATGGACTGGTTATCCATAGTTCACACTCAGATCGACTATCTTAGGTGCAGAGTGCACTATGTCCATGCGTATGGGACCATTTTTTCCTTTACCGATAAGATGGGAGATCTTACATCATAGGATGGACTTTCTCAAAGGAGAGTGCAGTCGATCATTCACCAGTTAGCTAGCCTTACTCTCGGTGTGGTAAACGAGAGGAGTTCTCACTTTTGTGTAGTGGTGAATGAGTACGAAGACGTCTTACCTGAAGATGTTCTGAGATTTCCTCCTCATAGATATGTAGACTTCTACATTGATATATACCTTGGGATGACACCAATATCCACACCAGTAAATCAAATGGCTCCCACAGAGCTTCCTGAGTCGAGGGTACATCTGGAGGATTTACAGAGGATGGGATTTCTTAGACCCATTGCTTCACTGTGGGCAGCCCCAATATTATTTTACAAGAAGGAAGATGTGAGTTTGAGGTTGTGCGCGGACTTCTAGTGCCTGAAATAGGTGACCGTGAAGAAAAATTATTAACTACTAAGGATTTATGACCTCTTTGATCGGCTTAAGGGAGGGAGATGGTTCTCTAAGATAGACCTTAGATCAGTCTTTAATCAACATCATGTGTGGGATGAGGATATACTGAAGACAACCTTTAGATATTGGTATGTCCACTATGAGTTTTTGGTGATGTCATTTGGCGTGACCAATGCCCCAGCAATGTTCATGGGACTCATGAATAGGACCTTTTAGCCTTACCTCGACTGGTTCTTTGTGGTCTTCATTGATGACATCTTGGTGTACTCAACATCAGAAGAGGAACACACAACACACCTGCGGATAGTCCTGGATACACTTCGAGAGAACCATTTTTATGGGAATCTCTTGAATTTCTAGTTCTCGATTCAGGAGGTCTAATTTTTGGGACACGTTATATTGGAGGGTGGAGTTGCAGTGGTTCTTGAAAAGATATAGGTGATGCCTTCTTGGGATCCACCCTCAAGTGTGACTGAAGTGCAGAGTTTCTTTGGTTTTGCTGGATACTACTAGCAGTTCGTGCCTGACTTTTCCAGGGTAGTAGCACCCTTAGAAACTTTGACATAGAAGGGACTTCTCTTCACGTGGATAGTTAGGTTCCAACATAGTTTCTAGGTGATGAGGAAGATACTGACAAGTGCCCCCATCTTGAGACTACCAGAGGAGGGAGTTGGGTGTATAGTTTTCTACGAAACATCAAGAACCGGACTGGGTTGTGTCCTAATGAAGGAGAAAGTAGTGATCACCTACGGTTCAGAGTATTTGAGATATCATGACTTGAACTACGCGATCCATGAACTAGAGCTGTCAACAACAGTCTATGCCTTGAATATGTGGTGGCACTACTTGATGGGTGATCGTTTTACCATCTACTCCAATCACAAAAGTCTCAGGTATATATTCTCAAAGAAGGACATGAACATGAGGTAGTAGAGATGGTTGGAGTTCCTATAGGGCTATGACTTCGAGATATTATATACTCCTAGAAAAGGGAGTGTGGTAATAGAAGCACTCAACTGTAGATCCGGGTTTCAGTTACTAAGTGAGGTGTTAGAGCAGTTAGCCACGATGTAGATATCATTCATGAACGATGATGGAGAATCTTACCTTCAGTTGATAACTACCGCTCCCCCACTCTTACAGTGAGTTAGGGAGTCACAACTAGTGGATATTGACTACAAGTCCATACGTACTCAGTTATCCTCAGGACAAGTTCCTGATGGATTTTCAATAGGTGGGAAGCACATCATCCTTTTCAGAGGGAGCACTATTATGCCTGTGGCATCACGTGAGGAGGTTCTGAGGGAGTTACACACCTCCCCTTTGGAAGTGAATCCAGAAGTGGTAAATATGTACCAGGATCTATGACATCAGTACTGGTGGCCGAGGATGAAGAAAGCAGTGGCAGAGTTTGTTTCAGGGTGCCTCACTTGTCGGTAAGTGAAGGCAAAGCACCAGGTTCCAGCAGGCTTGACCCAGCCACTTGAGGTGCCATAGTGGATGTGGGATGGTATCTGGATGGACTTTTTGATAGGATTACTAAGCACATCCAGGGTCCATGATACTATCTGGTTGATTGTTGACCGACTCAACAAGTCGTCCCACTTCCAACGCATCTGGGAGATGGGATCGGTAGAGGTCTTGGGATGCCTCTATGAGCATGAGATAGTTTGACTCCATGGGGTCCCATTAACGATAGTCTCAGATTCAGACACATGATTTAAATCCAGATTGTGGAATGGATTTTAGGATAAGTATGGGACTCGACTTCACTTGAGAAGAACATTCCACCTACAGACTGATGGTCAGACGGAAAGGACCATCCAGGTTTTAGAGGCCATGCTTTGTGCTTGTACCGTAGACTTCAGGTACAGTTGGGAGGATCACCTTCCACTAGTGGAGTTCACGTATAACAATAGATACCACTCCACAATTGGTATTGAACCATTCAAGGCACTTTACAAACAACCATGCAGATCATCGTTATACTGGATAGACCTAGGAGAGTCAGTACTCATGGGTCCAGAGTTAGTATGAGCTACAACTAAAAAGGTGCAGATCATCCAAGAGCGGATAAGGGCTGCACAGAGCAGGCAAGAATCATCTGCTGAATGGAGACAAAGTCCCTTGGAATTCAAGGAGGGAACCATGTTTTCCTTCAGGTCTTACCTCAATGGGGATTGCGGAGATTTATCCAGGGCGATAAGTTGTCTCTGAGATTCATCGGCCCTTTCCAGATTCTTAGAAGAGTTGGAGAGGTGGCGTACCACCTATATCTTCCCCCACAGATACATTGGGTGCATAATGTCTTCCATGTATCTCAGTAGAGGAGGTATGTGCATGATCCATCACACGTCATTGACTAGGGAGATTTGGACATCGATGATGGGGAGACATTCACAGAGTTCTCGGTAGAGATTGAGGATCGACATGGGCAGATACTTCATGGATGGTCGATTCCTTTGGTGCACATTCTATGGATGAATGGGAATCTCCAAGAGAGGAATTGGGATTGGGAGGCCCAAATTCGTTCTTAGTACCCCCTATTTTTTTGGTTAGCCCTTATTTTGGATTTTGATGATGTAAATCCCTAAGGTGGGGAGAATGTAAGGTCCCATAAATTTCATGGAATTTTTTAAAAAAAACAATTATGTGATTTTTTTCATGGACAAGATCTCATGTGACACTTAATTACGAAGTTTGGTGAACCCATAATAAATGTTTGAAATTTTTTAGCTAATTAAAATGGTGAGCATGCGTGGTTTGGGAAACTTCTAAATGGGTGTTTAGATTAAAAATATGAGGGAACTGTTGTATATGGAACAATGAATTTACCTAATAATGAGCCTAATCTCGACCGGTGTGGGTCGAGGGAAAAAGCTAATTTTTCATATGTTTTAAGAAAAAATAAAATAAACATAAGAAGTTTATTTTATTCAAAATTGTTTCGCTGTAATGTAGTGATGAGCCGACTATTTGATTCCCTAAATGAAGCCAGGTAATGATGCTATAATGAAAAGTAACAGAAACATTTTTTTAATAAATGAAACATAATAACAATGGTGACTCAGCATAATAGGAACACTGCAACATGTTTTCCGATTTAATGGGATAACAAGAATTGGAGATCAGATCTAGATATGGAAAATCACTCTAAATCTATGTATAATCACCATTGATGAATGAAGAATGATGACCGCCAACAACATTGAGAAATCCCCCTCCTTTTTGAGAGAAATTTCCCTCGATGATGGATTGAGGACTTTCACAGACGGATCACCTTTAGCGACAAATCCTTCCTCCGATCGAACATGTTCTCCAGGTAGGGGTTTATTAATTTTGAATTTATTTCTCATTCCTTTTTTCTAAAATAATGAACCTAGATAAACCCACAAATAGTTTGATCCATGGTTTGTTTGTTCTTATAGGATGGGTTTGATTTTGGGATAAACATTAGGAAAATAGATCCATGTTGAATCTATGTTTTTATTAAAACCTTTGTTTAGAGGCCCTTAAATTTCTTACGTGGACGGATCAAGGCCGACACGAACAAGGCCTGGTCTATCCACCTTGGGTGTTCATGTGAGCCTCTTCCTCCTCTGTTCTTTTTTCCTCCAATCTCCATTGCCACAACAACTGAATAATCACAAAATGGTGGTGGATCGCAATGGAAGTAGACGAATACTGCAGTAGGAGGTCTCGGCGACATGGGGTCACTCTCTCGAAGGCCGGTGGCGGAGGCGGCAGCATATGCTGGCGGCGCACTATAGTGGAGGAGGTCACGACCATCAGGTCGCAGTGGTGTGGGAACACAGTTCTAGTGGGGCACCGCATTGAGCAGAGGAGGTTGCGACCATTGGGATGCGGCGCTGCATAGGGCGGTGCACTGTGTAGGTGGAGAACCCTACGGAAACCACCATGGGGTAGCGACAAGGGCTACTAAAAACTTCTGATGGATGAGCTTCGGTGGACACAACACTGATCCATGTATTGCGGCCAGAGGCCCAGTGTCCAATGGGATCATTCCAGGTGGGCCTCACGGTGAACCATAGGGCGATCACATGGAGAATATACCGCACTGACCAGGGGTGGATGCAACGACCACTACCACATCCAGGCAAGCTGAGCTGGCCCACTCACAGCGGGCTGAACTCACAGCCCAATAAGTCTGGGTCAGACTTGGACCAGGTTAGGTCAGTGGGCCCCCGGTCTAGGTCGGGTCGATTCGGTCTGATCGGGTTGGACCAAACCCAGACCCAATTAGACCCTTTTTAGTAAAACTTTCATAACATCTAAACCATACATCCTATTGATGAGATGTTTTTGGTGTTGGGACCCTCGTGACGATGTTTCCATTTTGGTATACACTGAGTGGAGTTTTTTGGAAGTTTATATGTGACCAATGGCTTGAATATTAGACTCTCCCTGAATCAAGTGCACTATGAGTGAGAATCCTGTGGATGGAAGTATTGAGAAGATTATGATGAGAAGGTATATGTTATCCACCTGGCCTAACAGACAAGTGGGTCTAAGTGATCCATATGGACCAAGAGATGGGAAGGTCTAAGTGATCCATCTATCCCAAGAGACAATAAGGTCTTATTGATCCATATGTCCTAAGAGACAAGTGGTTCTAAGTGTTCCAGTTAGCCTAAGATATGAGTGTGTCTAAGTGATCCAGCTGGCCCATGTGAAGAGTGGGTCTAGGTGATCTAGTAGCCCCAAACACTCGTCAGGGTTGAGTGCTTCAGCAATACAAGGTGTTAAGCATTAGAACTATCTCTCTTGATTTCCTTCCTTTAGATTTTACCTGTGTGAGTTTTCCTTTACTTCATGTGTACTTTTTTCCCTTGTGGTATTTCTTTGTGGTTTGGGGTCCCTACTGAGTGTTGTGTTACTCACCCCTACACAGGCTTCTCTTGCAGGTGTCGTGTCTTGTGTAGATGATTGAGGCCTTGACAATGACCTTGGTGGTTGTGGACCAGGCAGTTCTCAATGAGATCATATAGTCTAGACAAACTTCTACGGCCTTCGGCACCTACTCTACACCTACCCTTCAGGTGGGGATTTTTGTGGACAGATGGCTCAGAGACCTTTGTACATTCATTTTTTCATCTTGTTTTTTTTCAAGCTCGTATTCTGGCCTCCTTTACTTTAATCTTGTATTGTTACACTCTTGTTGGTTGTCTTTTTGGAATAGTTTTTCTCCTTTTTAGTTTTGTGGGCTGGGGTTGTGAGTGTGCGCATGTAGAGGTACTTGTAAAATTCCTCCCACAATCAGGTTGATGCTTTCTGTGCTATTTGTCATCCCTTGGAGTTTCGGAGGATCTTTTGGGGTAGTCGTGGCATGGGCCTCGAGGGATGGGTCATGACTGGGTAGATAGGAGCTAAGACCATCGGGACTTGACGTTCTAGTTATGAGTGACGTGTTTGGCCAGTACACCTCATGGAGGGACTCAAGTTACCAGGGGAAGTTGGGTTCCATGTGAGTTCTTTGGCCCCTGTGGTCACTTGTTATTTGGGAAATGAAATGGTAGAAAGTTTAATGGTCTCAGTGAGCTTGTAGGGATTGGAAATCCATGTGAAGCTAGGGAAAGTTTCCTAGAATACTCTCAGTGATGGTGGATTTATTGTCGTATGGACTCCAACCATATGTCCAAGTCAGCCACTATCTCTAGTTTCCTCTTGCATCATTCTACGTCTCTTGTTATGGAATCATGGAAATTTGATTTTTAAGTAAAAATGATTTGGTTTTGGGGATGTGGAAAATGTTTTGAAAATAATTTCTTTGAAACTGATGTGTAATGTTTGAAATGTGTGGTTTGAATGTTTTGGTTTTGAAAAAAATGGAAAGGTCTGGTTTTGATCTTTGGTGTTCTCACGGGAAACTTCTTGTATTATAATATATGGAAAGGTGGATGGTAAATGGAACAAGTTGATGAGTTCTTAGATGGATATGCATTGGGTGCCTAGTGTGGGACAAAAACATGCATTTGTGAGGCCCATGAGACACCATTGGTGTTTGTGAAACCCATCAACTTTCTTTATTTTCAAAAATTGATTTTAAAAGAAAATTTGGTGTGTTTAATAACTAGTAATGGTGTGGCATGACTTTTGTACCTTGTGAATGTTGTTTGTGAGGAATTTTGAGCCTAGAATTATTTTTTTGACTTGTGTCTTATGTTTGAGTTCTTATTGGTATGTTTGTGTGAAAGTGTTTTTTTAGTGGATTCTTTTGAAATGTTCTTTGAGAAGCCCTTGCAGTGGTTTTCTCTGCACGATTAGTGTTTTCTTGAGGTTTGTATTTTCCATTGGACCAGTTTCATTGGGTCCATGGTTTTCTTTCTTGGCTAGTTCACACCCTCATAAAGTATTGATGTATATTCAAATTTTGGCCACGGGTGATCCACTGATGGAAAACCTTCTAGTTGATCAAAGTAATGACTTACTTCAGTTAAGCCCTTATATCTTTTTTTAGTTAAGAAGATCCTTTTTGCAGTGGAAGTGTGGTTGTGGAAGGTTAGAAGAGACCTTAGTTCCTTATGTTCCTTGAGTTGTCAAAGGAAAAGTTTGATGTTGTCGTGTCTAAAGTTCCTATTTGAGAGTGTTGAAGGTAATTCCAATGGTAAAAGGTGAAAGTGGTATGGGTTATTAGTATTTTCTATGTTGGAAAGGGCCTCGGGCTTCTCAAAGATTCAATCTAAGAGGAGGATCAGGTTAGGACACTAATGTTTCATATTTTTTTCTAAGTCAAAATGGGTGATGCACATTCATCTTCTAAGCCCATGTCTTTGTGAGAGTTCCATGTGGGAGTGAGAGGTTTGCGAGGTGTGTTGTATTTTGTTGACATTGTTGGATCACTATGTAGTTTCTTATGTCACTATTAGGAAGAAGTTTTGATCAGTGGTTTTTATTTATTGACTATGAGGTATGAGATACTTAAAACATCAAAGATCTAGCCATAGGTCTTGGAGTGAAGCTTTTGTGTAGTCAAGAAACCCCAGGGACTGTAAGGGACCACGGTCCAATGTCTGATTTAATTTTAGGAAATAAATACAGTTTATTTTTTATTTGAAATCTTTGTGTTCTAAGAGGTTTTGTTGTACAAAGGGGTCTTGATAAACTTATTTCTTTCCTATGAACCATGTGATTTCTTCTATGTGGTTTTCAGTTTCTATGGTTGGACCCTTGAACTGTGGTGTTAGGTTGTGCAGGAAGCCCCCTGGTTAGCTTATGTCGTTCTATCTGTGTCGGCCCATTCCAGTCAGTTAGTTAGATGAAATTTATAGTGGGGAGTCCATTCGGGCATCCCCATCTTTGTATCCAAGTTCTATCATAGGTGTTAGTTTCCTCTTATGGTGGGATTCCTCTCGGGCCTCCCCGTGTAAGTAACTCTGTTTCGTCCCTGGTGTTGGTTTCGCTATTGATAGTCTCGTTCAAAGCTATCTAATTTATTCCTAGTGAAATGTGTGAAACTCATTGGGAATGTTTAAGGTGTTTTGTATCAGGATATTGAATGATGCATTTTGATAGGTTATTTATTTTGATTATCAGTTGGAGGTGTCTTAGATTTTGGGGGGGGGGGCATCACTTGGCAGGGAGACCATTTTAGGACTCCTAATTTTATTTTGTAGGTCCTTTATCTTTATTGTTAGTGTTCTTTCTTTTCTTTTATGTCATTTTTCGGGAACCTATTTGAGCTGAGAAGGTGTATTGATTCTATTTTCTAAGTAATATTGGGATGGATTTCTGGTGGAAGAAAGTGTTTATAGTGGGGATAATTGTCACACCCGGGTTTTTATTTTATCCTTGGTACCAGTTGGGGTCAGGTTTCAATTATTTTTCTTAGGAACTGGGTGTGCCGAGTTTGAGGATTCGAGATAGCATTGATGTATTTTGTATTTGTGTCCTTGATTAAATTTTCAATTTTGGGAAAATTTGTGGGTTTTAGGATGGTGCACGGGCATCGCACGGTAGAATAAGTCGTGCAGTTAGCCCAGGTACCCATGTGGTCACTTCTTGAATGGGAAGTATAACAACTCTGCTCTTTATTACACACTTAAACATGACTTATTACATAAACATTCACTTAAGAAAACTTAGATGATTGAGAGGTCTAGTGTCTTTGGAAATTAGGAAGATTGCATAACAACTTAAAACATGAAATACAAAATCTTTATATCAAACTTCTTTGACCTGACCAACTCATTCCTTCATACTTAACAATACATGGGATAACCTGAGGATATACATAAAAAATGGTGAGCTATAAATCCCAGTATGGTAGTAAACAAAGAAAAACATAAAGAATAAAATACATTTTAGGCAATAGACATATCAATAGATCACAAGATAAGCATGAACATAAAGGAATGATATAGCATGGTTATCATAACATGGAAATGTTGCAACAAAATGCAACATGATATTAGCATGATCCACAGATCATTGAACATGGATTAGTATGATTAAAACCTAATTGAACATGAATTATCATGATTAAAACATCATTACACATGGTGTATCATGATACTAAACATTACCCAATTCATTGGAGTGTTATCAGGGCGCACTCTTCATAAACATTTCAATCTCATGCTTTAGTGTGCCCCATAGATCATATAACATGGATTCATTCAACATCATAATTTATTCCATGATAAAGGAATGTGGAATAACTACATGAAATTATATAATAAATAAGTATATGTGAATAAAGTTGAACACCCTTGATAGAGAAATGGGTATAGTATTTACAACACGATGATTTTGGCATGGAAAATTGTGGTGTAGTTTCGACAGCCTAACAGCATGACATAAAAATTCATAAAAATGATTGATGAGAGAGAAATGGGTATATCATAATATATAAATTAAATTTACAGTAAGGGTTCATATAAATACAGTTCCCAACACATGGAATTTGTAAATAGAAGTTGTAACATAATGGAGAAACTTGAAGATAGGGGAGAAATCGAATAATTCTTAAGAAACTTCGGCATGGTAACAGGTGTAAATGATAGGGATTAATGAGAGAGAAATAGGTCTCACATCATAAAAAAATAATAAGGTATGTATGGGGGAGGTGATAAAATATACCCTATCATTTTTAATTTAAAATAAAAGGTTCTAACAATATCAAAGAACTTGGATAAAAATGAGAAAGGAAAGAGTCCCTTACTTGAGTGTGTGTGACTTAAAAAGCTTTAAGAGGGGAATATTGAGAGATTGGGGTGACTTGGAAGGATTCTAGAGATGTTATGGAATAGTAGGGATGAAATACCAATATTTTTAGTGAATATAAGTGGGATCTTGGGTGGGTTTATATGGGAAACGAGAGGGGAAAATTTTAATATTTCTCAAACTTAGGTTTTGGAATCTATATAATTAAATATTCAAAAAAAATATTCCCATTATTTTTTCCCATGGTTTTTTCAAATAGAAGTGTAAAACAATATTTTATAAGTAATATGGCTGAATATATTAAAATATTTCCCTTTCTTATGTAGAGGTCAGTCACACTTTAAAAGAAATTATTTTAAAATCATAAAATATTGTATATGTCTTGGAGGATTCATTAAGGATTTATAAAATAAATAAAACAAATATAAAATCACCTTATTTTAATGGAAAAACATATATTGGGCTGATAATAGCCATTATATTATTTATTACATCATTTTGTGTTCGTTATTATTTCATAAATCACATATTTTATTTATAGGGTATTTAATTTTTACCCAAAAAATAAGCTATCTCGGAAAATAATGAAAAATTCACCATTAGAAAATTTCGACATCATGATTACAAAAATAATATTAATTTTATCTAAATAATTTTCTAGATATGTGAATTTTTACTTTTAAAATGAAAATTGATATTTATTCAAAATTCACGGGTGTTGATAAAAACAATGTTCAAACCTTAATAAAAATTACATTTGACTTCTTAAAAATTATATACTCATTTATTATTTATAAAATTAATTTGATAATAATATATTATTAAACTATTAATTATTTCGAAAATTCATTAATTCCTTAAAATAAATTCTTTAAATATTCACTTTCTGCTTTATCGTATAAAAATATAACTCTTATCAAACTGATTACCTAATCATTTACAATAAGAAATTTATATAATAATCATTTATAATAATGGTTTTTAAATTATTATTAATAAAAATCCTTATTTTATTATAATAATGTATATATTTATCAAAATACCATTTTTACACAAATAATGAATTTATCAAATTCATCATTTTTTAAAGAAAGAATATTCTCATAAAGGAATTGATGGAATGTGAATTTTATTTATAAAAAGGGATTACACAATAAGTAACTAATACCTTATTACATAACCCCTTATAACACCTACATAAGACCTAAAGTTCAGGTGTGTGATGGTGATAGATTCTTGGGGAGGCTCGGATAACATCGTCTGGGTGGTAATATCTATTAACTTGAAATTATCTTGTATGTGATTTCATTCAAGCTTAACATGTTGAAGCTCAGCTTAGGCTTGGTCAAGAGCAAAGACCAGTGACACTACCTCTTTAATGAGCTCTGAAAAATGCATTTCGTATAGCCTGAGTCTACTGGATGAGTCCATCATCTCCTGTGTTTGTATCTAAAGGATTTTTTTTTAAACATATATTTATATCCTTCATTGTGGTCATTGTTCAATGGTTATGTTATCAACAGTAATGATACTTAATGGTCATTTAAACCCAGTAATAATAATAATAATAATGCATGTGTTTTCTATATCCATAAGACATTAAAAGAAAGGGAATTTTATTCATAAAAGATCAGGTCATTACTGGCAGAGACCACCACACGACCCACACATGGTCACTTGAGCAGTGTGGGGTGACCGCACGGTCACCCTGCATTAAAAATAATTAGTGCGTTAAAGAGGGAGTAAAATAAAATAAGATACGAATTAAATTGAAGGAATAGTTTAATAAAATAAACGGAGGGAAGGGAAAAAAATTTAAGAGTTGTTTTAAATAATAATAATAATAATATTATTATTATTATTATTATTGGTGTTAATAATATTAATAATATTATTCATATTATTCATATAATTCATATTGTATTAAATATTAATAATAATATTATAATAAGATAATAATAATATTATTATTATTATTATTATAATATTAATATTATTATTCAAATTATTGTTATTATCATTATTATATTTATTATAACTTTTTTGGGGTAGGTTTAATTTTATTAGGGGTTTTTATCTATCCCTCTCTCCTCTTTCTCCCCTCCTCCATGCACCTCACCTCCACATATCCTCAAATCGCACTAGACTCGCTCCCATGTGCCTCCTCCTTTGTGAGCTCCTTTATCCAGCTTTCTTCTCCAGCGATCCACCCTCCACAGGAACCCTGTTGCCCCCAAACTCCCCCTACCTATGCCCCGCTATCCCATGCGCCCCTCACCATTTGCCCCTCTTCGTGTCGCCGGCCTCCGAGATCCCTCGCCACCTCCCCTCTTTCTCTGTTGCGGTGCGATCCATCTCTAGGTAAGGTTTTACTCTCCCTTATTTAGGGTTTTAGTTTTAGGTGATTGGGGTTTTGGTTCTTGAGGGTCAGATTATGATCTTTTGGGTTCAATCTTGTTGTTTAAGGTTCGTCGCAGGTTGTTTGAGGTGTGGCTAGGGTGCGACTATGGTGCAGTTTTGGTTTCAAAATTTTTATGGAAGCATCCTGGTCCAGGTAGGTGATTCTATGCTTAAACATTCTTTGATAAATTTATTATGCTTGCTTGTATTTTTTTTATATGTTCTATAAATGATGTGTGAGGTGTGAATATTATTTTTTGAGATTTTTGATGCATTTTGTTTTGTAAATAATTTATTTTTCCTTTTTTAAGTAAGAATTGTGTATGTAAAGTTTTTTGTGTCATTTTTATTGTTTTATAAATTGTTTAATTGGTTTATCCAAGCATATAAATGGTGAAAATTATGTTTTGACATGGTTATGATGTGCGATTGAATTTAAAGTGGCATTTTTATATGAAACTAGGTGTGTTTTTGGTGAAAACACTTATTGCACCATTTATGAATGTTTTATAATGTGTTCAAATGATATACTAAATTATTAATATGGTACAAAAGTGTTATTTGATATGGTTAGACGTGCATTTAATTTTAAAGTGTCGTTTTTACATGAAATGGGCTATTTTTCATGTGTAAAACCACATTACGTCATTTAGTAGTATTGTGTAAATTGTGAAATTGGTATTTTATATTACTTAAGGGCTGAAAATTATAATTTAGTATGGCGTTCATGTGTAGTTGATTTTAAAAGAGAACTTTGAGTGCATTGTTGGGTGAAAAATCCTTATGGTGTTTTGAAAATTATTTTATAACTTGCCTAAATGTTTTATTGAGTTGTACGGGCGGTGAGAACCATATTTTGGAATGGTTTGGTAGTGTTTTATGAATTGTGAAAAAGGTTTATTAAAATTTGAAAGGGTGGCCCATTTTGTTTTAGTATGGTGATTGTGTACTTTTGGTATTAAAAGAGGATTTGGAAAGGGTTTTTGTGTGTAAAACCTTAAGGCACTTATTGAAATTGTTGTAAAAATTTTTGAATGGTTTATTAAATGATATAAAGGATATGAAACACATTTTTGAACTGTTTTGGTGTGAACATGGTGTTAAAATAGTATTTTTATGTACAAGTGTTGTGATGTGATATGTGAAACTTGATTGAGAACAAATGGGAAGCTCTGGTATCTTGGTGGGTAGACTAGGACTAGTATGCTAGTGATCTGGAGTGGTTTTGTCCCTGTTTCATGAAGCAAGTTTGACGATGAAAACACTAACTAAACTATAATGATGATTTTGAGGACCACTATGTTATGGTTAGGTTCCCTACTAGTGGCTCGTGCATGGGAAGGATATTGGTTATGGTTACTTTTACACTGAGATACGATGTACCTAGGCCCCACAATTAGCTAGTCCCCAGGGGATCTCCCGTAATAGGTGCTCAATAATTATTTTTCACTTACCATCGGCATAGTTAGGTTGGTTGGGTAATTTTAAAATAAATTTTGTTGTCTTTAAATTGGAATTATTTGAAATTTTTTTATTTAAAACTTCACTCCTTGAAATTTTTTTCATTCAAAGTTGCATTTATAAAAAAATTGTTTCTCTTTAAATTTTTTTCTTTAAAATATTTCTTCACATGTCCTTAATTATAAATCTTGAATATTTATTTTCCTTTTACTATTTAGTGTATGTAATCTTTTATTCGGGTGGAATCCTACTCGGCTTTGGCTCACACCCTACATACACCATTGGGTGTATGCAGAATTTGTTGTCTATTTTTTTTTTCGGGATAAGATAAGGCATGTAGTGTTGGAAGGTTGGGTTTCTAGTGGCTTTGGTTTTGGATCTATGTGGTGGTGTCTTGAGGATGGTGCTCCTCTTGTTTCACAGAGGTTTGTGGTGTTTTTTTAGTTCCCCTTTGTGTCATTTTCCTTTTCAGTATTTGTTTAGTTTGTAAATTTAAAATTTGGAATTTATAAAAGGTGTGATTAGTTAATTTTTTTTCAGATCTGTATTTTTGGTTTTTATTTATTATTTTAATAAAGTTAATTTGGTTAAATCATTCTCTCATGTTCTATTTGATACCCAGTCACTTATGTTGGCCCGTGGGGATTGGGAACGCTCTTCAGGACTTATCACAAACCGATTTGGGTGACCGGTTTGGGGTCAACCTAGGTTGGTTTGTGATAAAATGGTATCATAGGAGAGGTTATACTCTTTTGATTCTTGTTTCTAGGGGAAGAATTTTCATAGACGAGAGCTATGTTTGTTGGTACATGACGGTATGGTTATGAGTTGGGTGCTCGTCCAGCACACCTCGTGGCGGGACTCAATTTACCAGGGGAAGTCGGGTTCCATGTGAGTTCTTTAGCACTTGTGGTCACTAGCTATTTGGGAAATGAAATGGGAGATGGTTCAATAGTCTCATTGATCTCGTAGAGCCTAGCAAGCCATCTAGAGTCGGGGAGGTTATCTTAGAATACTCTCAGTGATGGTGGAGTGATTGGCGTATGGCCACCAACCATATGTCTAAGTCACCCACTAGTACTAGTTTCCTCTTGCATAATTACATATATCTTGTTGTGGAATAAAATATAATTTAATTTTCAATTAAAAATGATTTTGTTTTGTGAAAGTGGAAAATGTTCTGAAAATATGTGTTTTGAAACCGATATGTAAGGTTTTAAAAGTATGGGTTGAATATTTTGGTTTTGAAAAAAAATAGAAAGGTCTGGTTTTGATATTTGGAATTCTCCTAGGAAAAACATTATATGGGAATATATGGAAAGGTGGATGGTAAATGGAATGAGTGGATGAGTTCCTGGATGGACATGATATGGGTGCTTAGTGTGGTATGAAAACATGCATGTGTGATGCCCATGAGACACCATTTGTGTTTGTGAAACCCACAAACTTTTTTTATTTTCAAAAGGTGTTTTTAAAAGAAAATTTGGTAATTTAATAACTAATGATGGTGTGGTGTGTCTTTTGAACCTTGGAAATGTTGTTTGTGAGGCGTTTCGATCCAAGAATTCTTTTTGGTTGACTTGTCTCTTCTGTTTGACTTCTTATTGGTATGTTGGTGTGAAAGTGTGTGGTTAGTGGATTCTTTTAAAAATTTCTTCGAAAATCCCTTTCAGTGTTTCCCTCTTCATGTGTAGTGTTTTCTTGCGAAACATCACAGCCATTGGACCAATTTTATTGGTTCCATGGTTTTATTTCTTTTCTAGTGCGCATACCCATAAAGTATTGATATATATATTCGAAGTGTGGCCACAGGTGATCCATTGAATATAGACCTTCCATTTGAGCAATGTAATGACTTGCTTCAGTTAGGTCCTTAACTCTTTTTTTGGTTAAGCATGTCCTTTTTTCAATAAAATAGTGGTTGTGGAAGGTTGTAAGAGACCCTAGTTCATTAAGTTTCTTGAGTCATCAAAGGAAAAAATTTATTTTGTCATGTCTGAAGGTCCTATTTGAGAGTGGTGAAGGTAATTTCAGTGGGAAAAGGTGAAAGCGGTCTGGGTTATTGGTGTTGGATATGTTGGAAAGGTCCTTGGGCCTCTCATCAGGTTCATCTAAGTAGAAGTTCGGGTTGGGCCACTAATGTGGAAAATTTGGTTTGAAGTCGAATGGGGTTATGCACATGCATATTCTAAACCCCTACCTTTGTGAAAGTGATATGTTGGAGTGAGAAATTTGGGAGGATTGTTGTATTTTGTTGATGTTGTTGGATCATGGTGTAGTTGCTTGTGGCACCAGTAAGAAGAAGTTTCGATTGTGGGTTTTCAGAGCCTGACTGTGAGGCAGGAGATGCTTCAACCATCAGATCTCCATCCATAGGTCTCAAAGTGAAGCCGGTGTGTAGTCAAGAAACCCCCAGGGCTGTAAGGGACCTCGGCACAATGTCTTCTTTCAGTTTGGGAAATAAAGATAGTTTATGTTTTCTGTGAAGTCATTGCATTCTAAGAGGTCCCATAGGATGGGGGTATGAGGACCCTATTTCTTTTCTTTGAACCAGGTGATTCCTTCTATGTTTTTTGGAGTTTCTACAGTCAAAACCTTATGGTGGGGTGTCAGGTTGTGTGTGAAGCCCCCAGTTTAGCTCATGTCAGGCTTTCTATGGCGGCACGTAAAAGTTAGTTAGTTAAATGGCCTTTATGGTGGGGAGTCAGTTCGGGCCTCCCCCTCTTGGTATCTTGGTTCTGTCATAGTTGTTAGTTGCCTCTTATGGTGGGAGTCCACTCGAACATCCCCATGTTAGTAAACCTATTTCATCCCTGGTGACTAGCTAATTTGTTTCTGGTGAAATGTGTGAGCCTGTTTGGGAATGTTTAAGGTGTTTTGTCTCAGGATATTGAATGTTGGATTGTGAGAGGTTATTTCTTTTGATTATCAGCTGGATGTGTCTTAGATTTTGGGGGCAGGCATTACATGGCAGGGAGCCCATTTTGGGACTCCTGAGTTTATTTTGTAGGTGTTTTCTCTTTATTGTCAGTGTTCTTGCTTCCATTTTATGACATTCGTCGGAAACCTATTTGAGCTTAGAAGGGGTACCAGTTTTTTTTCTATGTAATCTTGGGATGGATTTCTGGGGGAAAAAGCATTTATGGTGGGGATAATTACCACACCTAGTTTTTAATTTTATCTTTGGTACCAGTTCGGGTCGGGTTTTTGTTGTTTTAATCAAAAATTGAGTATGATGAGTTTGAATTTTCAATATAGTATTGTCATAGTTCATGTTTGGGTCCCAGATTAAAATTTCAAAGTTTGGAAAATTTTCAGCCTTTAGGCCAGTTTGCGAACACCGCATGATAGCGGAAGCCGTATGGTCAGCTCAGGTACCTGTGCGGTCACTTATTGAATAGATAGAGACCGCTGCACGACCCGCACATGGTCTATTGAGCCGTGTGGGGTGACCATGCGGTCACCCTGCATTAGAAATAATTAATGCGTTAAATCATGAGTAAAATAAAATAATAAATGAATTAAATTGAATGAATAATTTAATAAAATAAACATAGGGAAGTGAAATAAAATTTTAAGAGTTGTGTTAAATAATAATAATAATATTGGAAGAGAATATTATTATTATTATTATAATTATTATTAATATTAATAATAATATTGATATTATTATTATTAAAATTATTGTTATTATCATTATTATATTTTTTATAACTTCTTTTGGGTAGGTTTAATTTCAGTAGGGTTTTTTTCCTTCTCTCTCCACTATTTCTCCCCTCCTCCATACACCACAACTCCCCCTCTCTGAAAATCACGATATCCCCCCTCCCATGCACCTCCTCCTTTGTACGCCCCTCCCTCCAGCCTTCTTCTCTGGCGAGCCACCCTCCGCAGGCACCCCGTTGCCCCTGCGGTCCCCCTACTCGTGCCCCGCTGTCCCGTTCACCCCTCACCGGCAGCCCCTATTTTTGCCGCCGGCCTCCGAGGTCGCTCGGCGCCTCCCCTCGTCCTCCACCGTGGTGCGATCTATCTTCGCATAGGGTTTTTCTCTCCCTTATTTAGGGGTTTAGTTTCAATTGATTGGGGTTTTGGTTTTTGAGGGTCTGATTATGATCTGTTGGGTTCGATCTTGTTATTTAAAGTTCATCACGGGTTGTTTGAGGTGCGGTCAGGGGGCAGATGTGGTGTGGTTTTGGTTTCATGATTTTTATGGAAGAGTCTTGGCCCGAGGTATGTGATTCCATGCTTAAACATTCTTTGATAAATTTTTTATTCTTTCTTGTATTTTTTTATATTTTCTATAAATGATGTGTGAGGTGTGAAGTTGGTTTCTAGGATGTTTTGATGCATATTTGTTTTGGAAATAATTTATTTTTTCTTATTTATGTAAGAATGGTGTATATAAAGTTTTTTGTTCCATTTCTAGTGTTTCATAAATTTATTAATTGATTTATCCAAGTATATAAATGGTGATAATTAATTTTTGACATGGTTGTGATGTGCGGTTGAATTTAAAGTGGTGTTTTTATATCAAATTGGGTGTATTTTTTGTGAAATCCCTTGTTGCACCATTTATGAATATTTTATAATGTGTTAAAATGATTTATTAAATTATTCATATGGTGGAAAAGTGGTATTTTATATGGTTAGATGTGCGTTTATTTTTAAAGTGTCATTTTTACATGAAATGGGGTGATTTTCATGTGTAAACCCACATTGTGTCATTTGGTAGTGTTGTATAAATTTTGAAATTGGTATGTTATATTACATAAGAGAAAAATTATATTTTGGTATGGTGTTCATGTGTGGTTTATTTTAGAACAGAACTTTTAGTGAATTGTTGTGTGAAAAAACCTTATGGTGTTTTGAAAATTATTTTATAACTTTTCTAAATGGTTTATTGAGTTGTATGGGTGGTGTGAACCATGTTTTGGAATGCTTTGCTAGTGTTTTATGAATTATTAAAAATATTTATTAAAATGTTCAAGGGCTGACCATTTTCTTTTAGTATGGTGATTGTGTACTTTTGGTATTAAAACAGGATTTGGAATGGATTTTTTTGTGTAAAACCTTAATGAACTTCTTGAAATAATTTTAAATTTTTTTGAATGGTTTACTAAATGATATAAAGGGGCGTGAAACACATTTGAGAACTATTTTGGTGTGTTTAGGGTGTAAAAATTGAATTTGGATGTCCATGTGATGTGATGTGATATGTGAAACTTTATTGAACACAAAGGGGAAGCCTGAGTATCTAAGTGGGCTGACTAGGACTAGTATGCTAGTGATCTGGAGTGGTTTCATCCTTGTTTCACATAGAAAGTTTTATGATGACAAAACTAACTAAACTATGATGATTATGTTGGGGACCTCTAGGTTATTGGTATGTTCCCTACTAGTGTCTTGTGCATGAGAAGGATATTTTTTATGGTTACTTTTACACTGAGATACAATGTACCTAGGACCTATAATTAGCTAATGACAAGGGGATTTCCCGTGACTGGTGCTCAATAATTATTTTTCACTTACTGTTGGCATACGGTAGGATGGGTTGGAAATTTTAAAATCAATCGCATTGTATATAACGTGTCATTCTTTGAAGCTGTTGTATTTAAAATTTCACTCCTTGAAACTTTTTTCATTCAATGTTGTATTTATTAAAATTTGTTCCTCCTTAAAGTCATTTTCTTTAAAATCTGTCCTCATATCTCCTTAATTATAAAGATTGAAAATTTATTTATCATTTAATGTTTAGGGCGTGAAATATTTTATCTGGGTGGAATCCTACTGGGATTTAGATCACACCCTGCAAACACCTTTGCGAGTATGAAAACTTTGTTGTCTATTTGTTTGTGGTTAAGGCAAGGTGTGTAGTGTTGGAAGGTTGGTTTTCTAGTGTATTTGGTTGTGGGTCTTGGTGTTGGTGGATTGAGGATATTTATCCTCTTATTTTACGAAGGTTTTGGGTGTTTTTTCAGATCTATTTTGTGCCATTTTCCTTTTTAGATTTTGTTTAGTTGTAAATTTAAAATTTGGAAATTATAAATGGTGCGATTGTTTTTTTCAGATCATAAGTTTTGGTTTTTTTGGTTATTTTAATTAAATTAATTCAGGTAAATCATTCCCTCGTGTTCTATTTGATACTCGAGAACCTGTGTCAGCCCATAGGGATCGAGAATTCCCTTAGGGCCTTGTTGTTGACAAATTTGGGTGACCTGTTCGTGGTTGAATCTGGTTGGTTCGTAAAAAAATGGTAACATAGGAGATGTCATGCTCTTTTGAGTCTTGTTTCTTGAGTAATATTCTATTTAAACATGATCTAGGACTGTTGGGACTTGACATTTGGGTTACGAGTGGGCTACCTGTCCAACACACCTTTTGGTAGGACTCAAGTTATCAAGGGAATTCGGGTTCCATGTGAGTTCTTTGGACCTTGTGGTCACTTTTTATTTGGGAAATGAAATTGGAGATGGTTCAATGGTCTCAATGAGCTCTCAGGTCCTGTAAAACCATGTGAGGCCTAGGACGTTGTCCTATAATACTCTCATTAATAGTGGAGTGGTTTGTGTATGGTCGTCAACCATATGTCTAAGTCACCCACTGGTACTAGTTTCCTCTTGCATCATTCTACATCTCTTATTGTGGAATAATGGAAATTTTATTTTTAAGTAAAAATGATTTGGTTATGGGGAATTGGAAAATGTTTTAAAAATAGGTCTTTTTAAACAGATGTTTAAGGTTTTAAAAGTGTGGGTTGAGTGTTTTGGTTTAAAAAAATGGAAAAGTATGATTTTGATATTTGGTATTCTCATGGGCAACCACTTTTATGGGAATATATGGAAAGGTGGATGGTAAATGGAATGAATGGACGAGTTTCTAGATGTACATGAGGTGGGTGCCCGGTGTGGCATGAAAACATGCATGTGTGAGGCCCATGAGACACCATTGGTGTTTGTGCAACCCACAAACTTTTTTTATTTTCTAATCTTTTTTAAAAGAAAATTTGGGTTTTTAATAACTGGTGATGGTGTGGGTTTTCTTTTGTACCTTTTTAATGTTGTTTGCAAGGCATTTTGATCCAAGAATTATTTTTTGTTGACTTGTGTCTTCTTTTTGAGTTCTTATTGGTATGTTGGTGTGAAAGTTTTGGATTAGTGGATTCTTTTGAAAAAGTTCTTCAGAAATCCCTTGTGGTGGTTCTCTCTGCACATTTAATTTTCTCTTGTAGTATGTCTTGGCCATTGGACCAGTTTGATTAGGTCCATGGTTTTCCTTCTTGTCTAGTGCACACCCCATAAAGTATGGATGTATATCAAAAGTGTGACCACAAGTGATCCATTGATGGAAGACCTTCCAGTTAATCAAATTAAGTAATTCATTTAGTTAAGTCCTTAACTCTTTTTCAGTTAAGAGGATCATTTTTTCAGCTGAAGAGTGGTTGTGGAAGGATATAAGAGACCGTAGTTCCTTAAGTTTCTTATGTCGTCAAAGGAAAATTTTGATGTCGTCTTGTCTGAAGGTCATATTTGAGAGCGGTAAATGGAATTCTAGTGGGAAAAGGTGAAGGCGATCTAGGTTTTTGGTGTTGGCTGTGTTGGAAAGGGACTCAGTCCTCTCATTGGTTTCATCTAAGAAGAGTTTCAGGTTGGGCCAATAATGTGTAAAATATGGTTGGAAGTCAAAAGGGGTGATGCACATGCATCTTGTAAGCCTCTGTATTTGTGAAAGTTCCATGTGGGAGTGACCGGTTTGTGGGGTGTGTTGTATTCTGTTGACGTTGTTGGATCGCAGTGTAGTTGCTTGTGGAACCAATAGGAAGAAGTTTCGATTGAGGGTTTTCAGTTCCTGACTAAGAGGTAAGAGATGCTTCAAACATTAGAGATCCATCCATAGGTCTCGGAGTGAAGATGATGCGTATTTAGGAAACCCTTAAGGGACCTCAGTCTAATGTCTTCTTTCAGTTTGGGAAATAAAGAAAATTTAGGTTTTCTTTGAAGTCGTTGCATTCTCAGCGGTCTCATTGGTCGGAGGGGTTTTGAGGACCCTATTTCTTTTATATGAACTATGTTTTATCTTCTATGTGGTTTGGAGGTTCTTTGTTCATATGCTTGATTTGGGGATTTAGGTTGTGCAGGAATCCCCCATTCTAGATCATATCAGGCTTTCTTTTTCCTCATGTCCAGTCATTGAGTTGGATGGCCTTTATGGTGAGAAGCCCATCCGGGCCTCCCCCTCTTGGTATCCTGGTTCCTTTATAGGTGTTAGTTTCCTCTTATGGTGGGATTATTCTCGGGCCTCCCATTGTCAGTAACTGTGTTTTGTCCCTGGTGTTGGTTTGGCGGTTGATAGTCTCATTTGGAGCTATCTAATTTGTTTCTGGTGAAATGTGTGAGCCTCATTGGGAATGTTTAATGGGTTTGTATTAGGATATTGAATGTTTGGTTGTGATAGGTTATTTATTTTTATTTTCAGATGAAGGTGTATTAGCTTTTAGGGGTGGGCGCCACATTGTATAGAGTCCATTTTGGGACTCCCGAGTTTATTTTTCAGGTCTTTTCCCCTTATTTTCAGTGTTCTTGCTTCTCTTTTATGTTATTCATCGGGAACCTCTTTGAGCTGAGAAGGGGTACTGGTTATGTTTTCTATGTAATCTTGGGATGGCTTTATGATGGTGGAAATCATTTATGGTGGGGAGAATTGTCATACCCGAGTTTTTATTTTATCCTTGGTACCAATTTGGTTCGGGTTTTAGTTGTTTTTTTCGGGAACATAGTGTGATGAGTTTGAGGTTTTGAGATAGTGTTGTCGCGGTTCAGGTTTGGGTCCCAGATTAAAATTTAAAAGTTTGGAAAATTTTTGGGTTTTAGGCTAGTGCACGGGCACCACACAGTAGCGGAAGTCATTCGGTCATCCCAAGTACCCATGTAGTCACTTCTTTAATGGGCAGAGATCACTGCACGGCCCGTGTATGGTCCCATGAGCCGTGTGGGGTGACTGCACAGTCTCCCTGCATTAAGAATAGTTAATGCGTTAAAGTGAGAGTAAAATAAAATAAGAAATGAATTAAATTTAAGGAATAATTCAATCAAATAAATAGAGGGAAGTGAAATAAAATGTTAAGAGTTGTTTTAAATAATAATAATATTATTATAATATAATAATATTATTATTATTGGTGTTAATAATATTATTAATATTATTAATATTATTAATATTTCATTAAATATTAATAATAATATTATTATAAGAGAATATTTTTATTATTACTACTAGTATAATAATATTGATATTATATTATTCAAATTATTGTTATTATCATTATAATATTTATTATAACTTTTTTGGGTGGGTATATTTTTATTAGGTTTCTTTCTCTCCCTCTCTCCTATTTCTCCCCTCCTCCATGCACAACACCTCCCCCTCTCTACAAATCATGCCACCCCCCCCCTCCCATGCACCTCATCCTTTGTGTTCCCCTCCCTCCAGCCTTCTTCTCCAACAATCCACTGTCTGCAGGCCCCCCGTAGCCGATGCGCGCCCCCTGCTCATGCCTCGCAGCCCCGCATGCCCCTCATCTGCAGCCCCTCTTCATTCCCTCAACCTCTGTGGTCACTCACCACCTCCCCTCTTCCTCTATCATGGTTTGATCTATCTCCGGGTAGGGTTTTTCTCTCCCTTATTTAGGGTTTTAGTTTCAGTTGATTGGGGTTTTGGTTTTTGAGGGTCTGATTATGATCTGCTGGGTTTGATCTTGTTGTTTAAGGTTCAACATAGGTTGTTTGAGGTGAAACTAGGGTGCAGTTGTTGTACGGTTGTAGTTTCAATATTTTTCTGGAAGTTTCTTGATACGAGGTAGGTGATTTCGTGCTTAATTATTCATTGATAATTTTTTATGCTTTCTTGTATTTTCTAAATATATTCTATAAATGATGTGTGAGGTGTGGATTTGGTTTTTATAATGTTTTAATGCATATTTGTTTTCGAAAAAAATATATTTCTACTTGGTTAAGTAAACATGGTGTATATAAATTTTTTTGCAAAATTGTTACTATTTCATAAATTGTTTAATTGGTTTATAAAATTATATAAATGGTGAAAATTAATTTTTGACATGGTTATGATGTTCGGCTGAATTTCAAGTGGAATTTTTATATGAAACTGGGTGTGTTATACATGAAACCCTTGTTTCACAATTTATGAATATTTTATAATGTGTTCAAATTATTTATTAAATTATTTATATGGTGAGAAAGTGGTATTTGATATGGGTATACATGCTTTTAATTTTAAAGTGTCATTTTTACATGAAATGGAGTGTTTTTCATGTGTAAAACCATATCGCTTCATTTGGTAGTGTTGTATAAATTATTCAATTGGTTTGTTATATTATGAATAGGATGAAAATTATATTTTGATATGGCATTCATGTGCGGTTGATTTTAAAAATAGAACTTTGAGTGCATTATTGGGTGGAAAAGCCTTTTGGTTTTTTGAAAATTAATTTATAACTTGTCTAAATGGTTTATTGAGTTGTATGGGCAGTGCGAATTGTAATGGTTGGTGTCCTTAGAACCAACTATTTTGTATTTTTATTACATGAATGTACACTAATTATATATTGTTCATTGTTCTGCATGACTATAATATAATAATGTCCTAGAATACTTGTTGCATTGATAAGGTCATGGAATAACCCCGCAATAATGCGAACCTTGAAATTCTATAAAAATATTCTTAAATAAAGTTCTACAGTTGGATGAAATACTATGATAGGATACATAGTATACAGACTGCCATGTGCGAGTACTCATAAGAAGACGAGACTCTCTCTCATGGAGTTCACACTTAGTAATCTCCAAGATGGGAGATTATGAGAATAGACCCTCCAGTAGCAATTCCGCATGTCTTGGTGTCATTGGACATTGTAATCTACAAGTGTGTGTAATGGTCCTTAGACTGGAATATTTTCATTAACTCATGTCATGACTTGCGCACTTAGATTTGCTGATGAAAACCGTCACAAAGAGTGTTGGAGCGAAGTAGGGTACGTTGGGGGAATCACTAATGACATGTTGTTAATGGATAAGTTGAGGAAGGATTTGTCCCTTCCATATTTATGGAAGTAGATATCTCGGGCCCTTTGATTGAAATAGAAATTTCACAAAAAATCCATGGCCATGGTGTCACAACAAGTTTATTTCTAGAAGTCAAAGAATGACAGATCAAGCATATAGGTTTATGAAACTTCCATGAAACCTGCTTGATGAGATATTGAGACAAAGGGATTAAATTACACAGTAAGCATTCATATGAGGTGATAGGTAAATGCGGCGTCAACTTATTTCTCTTGGGTTCTTTGACCCGTTGCTAGATAGTAATCTTGGACTTTAGGCAAGCCCGCCTAATGCCAACGAGAAAGAGTCCTAGAGGGTCACACACTAAGTGTATCCAAGAATCTCAAGTAGAATAAAGATTATTCCCATACGTGGTTTAATAATTATTCAAGGAAGCCTAAATAGTTTTAATGTTGGAGGAAGAATAAAATGAAAACAAGTACACGTCATGTATTAATGATTACACACTGTGTTGTTTTTATTTTGAAAACATGTACACGCTGTGTATTAATGATTACACGCCGTGTAGTTTTTAATGAATAACATGTACACGCCATGTATTTATGATTACACGCCATGTAGTTTTTCTAGTCGGGATTTTGAGGAAATAACGTTTTATTAAATGATATTTATTATAATCAGCGTGGGCGCATTCCAAGGAATTAATGATTCAACATGGGGTTTTAAAAAAGAGTTAATTAAATAAATAAAACACATAATGCATTTATTTATTGTCATAACTCTACATCCTCAAAATCGATTATAAATATCATCACAACCCCAAATATTTTCTTAAGAATCGTTGTGCACAACAATTCTGGAGAATTCTCTCAAGACTGAAAGAACTCTGTCCTCCAAGAATGCTCTCAAGACTGAGAGAGATCCACCTCCATTGGATCAAGGTGTTCTCAGGCGGACAATGCAAGCAAAGACTTCTCCATGCTAGCACCCAAAGATTCCTTTGGCGACGTCAAGAGATACGTGGTGCACGTGTGTATCACCACTAGAGAAAGTCTACACTTGGCTTCTGTGACACAATGACAAATCACATCGGAACATGGTTAGAAATATCAACGAAGAAATAACACCATAAAATGTACTTCTTGTCAATTAATTAAATTAATTATAATCAACCTGTGATGATCCTTCGTTTATGGTTCTAGGACATTTCTTATTCTTTTTCTATTTCTGTGATTCGATCCGTGGAGACTGACATTTATCGTCGTATTGATCCCAGATTGATCATTTCAAATGACAAAAAGCCAAGTGGGCACATCCACCCATGAGCTTCTGCTGTGCCCAGGACCTTGTGAACCTTGTTTGGAAATGATTTGGTAGTTGTTTAAGAATTGTGGAAAAGGTTTATTAAAATGTTAAACGGATTCCCATGTTGTTTTAGTATGGTGATTTTGTACTTTTGGTCTTAAAAGAGGATTTGTAAGGGGTTTTTGTGTGTAAAACCTTAAGGCACATCTTGAAATGGTTTTACAAATTTTTTGAATGGTTTATTAAATGATATAAAGGGGTGAGAAACATGTTTGTGAACTAATTTTGTGTGTGCGTGGTGTTAAAATGGAATTTTGATATCCAAGCTATGTGATGTGATATGTGAAACTTGATTGAGAACAAATGGGAAGCCTGGATATCTAGGTTGGTGGACTAGGACTAGTATGTTAGTGATCCGGAGTGGTTTCGTCCCAGTTTCACGTATCAAGTTTGACGATAACAACACTAACTAAAATATTATGATGATGTTGGGGACCACTAGGTTATGGGTATTTTCCCTACTAGTGGCTCTTGTATGAGAAGGATATTGGTTATGGTTACTTTTACACCGAGATACGATGTACATAGGGCCTATAGTTAGCTAGTGCCTATGGGATTTCCCATGACTAGTGCTCAATAATTATTTTTCACTTACTGTTGGCATACGGTAGGTTGGGTTGGTAAATTTAAAAAAAAATCATGTTGTCTTTAAAGTGAGATTCTTTGAAATTTTTTTATTTAAAATTTCACTCCATGAAACTATTTTCATTCAATGTTGTGTTTATTCAAAAAAAAATCTCTTTAAAGTAATTTTCATTAAAATATATCCTCGTATCTCCTTAATTATAAAGCTAGAAAAATTATTTTTAATTAAATGTTTAGTGCATGAAATATTCTATCCAGGTGGAATCCTACTGGGCCTTGGCTCACACCCCGCATATACCTTTAGGTGTATGCATGAATTGTTGTCTATTTGTTTTAGGCTAACTCAAGGTGTGTAGTGTTGGTAGGTTGGGTTTCTAGTGGCTTTGGTTTTGGATATTGGTGGTGGTGGCTTGAGGATATTTCTTCTCTTATTTCAAAAAGTTTTGGGGTATATTTTTGGTTCCCCTTTGTGTCATTTTCCTTTTTAGTATTTGTTTAGTTATAAATTTAAAATTTGGAAATTATAAAAGGTATGATTGGTTAATTTTTTTTAGATCTGGATTTTTTGTTTTTATTGGTTATTTTAATAAATGTAATTTGGGTACATCGTTCCTTCATGTTCTATTTGATACCAGGGCACTTGTGCCAGCCCACGGGGATCAGGAACGTCTTTTGGGCCTTATCACGGACCGATTCAGGGTCGCACCAGTTTGGTTCATGATAAAATGGTATCATATGAGAGGTTATAATCTTTTGAGCCTTGTTTTTTGGGGAAGAGTCTAGGTAGACAGGATCTAGGACTATCAGGACTTAACATTTTGGTTATGAGTGGGGTGCCTGGCCAACACACCTTGTGGTGGGACTCCAGTTACCAGGGGAAGTCGTGTTCCTTGTGAGTTCTTTGGCCCTTATGGTTAATTATTATTTGGGAAATGAAATTGGAGATGGTTCAAAGGTCTTAGTGATCTCACAGGGCTTTTAAAACCATGTGGATCCTAGTATGTTGTTCTAGAATACTCTCAGTGATGGTGGAGTGATTGGAGTATGGTCGCCAACTATATGTCCCTGTCACCCACTAGAAATAGTTTCTTCTTGAATCGTTCTACATCTCTTGTTGTGGAATCATGGAAATTTTATTTTTAAGTAAAAATGATTTGGTTTTGGGGAAGTAGAAAATGTTTTGAAAATAAATTCTTTGTTTATGGTTTGAAAAGTGTGGGTTGAATGTTTTGGTTTTGAAAAAAAATGGAAAAGTATGGTTTTGATCTTTGGTGTTCTCGTGAGCAACCACTTGTATGTGGATATATGGAAAGTTGAGTGGTAAATGGAATGAGTGGATAACTGTTTGGATAGACATGAGGTGGGTGCTCGATGTGGCATGAAAACATTCATGTGTGAGGCCCATGAGACACTATTGGTTTTTCTAAAACCCACAAACTTTGTTTATTTTTAAAAAGTGTTTTTAAAAGAAAATTTGGTGTTTTAATAACTATTGTTGGTGTGACCTATATTTTGTACCTTGGTAATGTGTTTATCAAGGTGTTTCATGCTGAGAATTATTTTTGGTTGACCTGTGTGTTCTATTTGAGTTCTTATTGGTATGTTGGTGTGAAAGTGTGTGGTTAGTGGATTCTTTTGAAAAGTGATTTAGGAAACCCTTGTGATGGTTCCCTCTGCACCTTTAGTTTTCTCTTACGGTATGTCTTGGCCATTGGACTAGTTTTATTGGGTCCATGGTTTTCATTCTTCGCTAGTTCAAACCCTTATAAAATATTGATGTGTATTCGAAGTGCAGCCACAGGTGATCCACTGATGGCATACCTTCCAGTTGAGAAAATTAAGGACTTCCTTTAGTATGTCCTTAACAATTTTTTTGGTTAAGCGGATACTTTTTACAACGGAATATTGGTTGTGGAATGTTGTAAGAGACCTTAGTTCCTTAAGTTGCTTAAGTATTCAATGGAAAATTTCGATGTCGTCATGTCTAAAGGTCCTGTTTGAGAGGGATAATGGGAATTCCAGGGGGAAAATGTGAAAGTCGTTTGGTTTGTTGGTGTTGGTTGTGTTGGAAAGGGACTTGGGCCCCTCGTCGTGTTCATCTAAGTGAAGGTTCAAGATGGGCCACTAATGTGACAAATATGGTTCAAAGTCAAAAGGGGTGATGCACATGCATCTTTTAATCCCCTATCTTTGTCAAGGTTCTATGTGGGAGTGATTGGTTTTCTAGGTGTGTTGTGTTCTATTAACACTATTAAATCGTGGTGTAGTTTTGTGTGGCACCAGTAAGAAGAAGTTTTGATAGAGAGTTTTCAGTACCTGACTATGAGGCAGGAGATTCTTCAAACATCATAGCTCCAGCCATATGTATCGGAGTGAAGCTGACACATGGTCAGGAAACCCCCTGGACTGTATGGGACCTTTTTCCAGTGTCTGGTTTTAGTTTGGGAAATAAAGAAAGTTTAGTTTTTCTGTGATGTCATTGTGTTCTAAGTGGTCATGTTGGATGGATGGGTCGTGAGGACCCTGTTTCTTTGCTATGAATCATGTGATGTATTCTATGTGTTTTTGGGTTTCTATGGTTGGACCCTTGTGGCAGGGTGTTAGGTTATACAGGAAGCCCCCAGGTTAGCTCATGTCGGGCTTTCTATGTCGGTCTGTTCCAATCAGTTAGTTAGATGGCCTTTATGGCAGGGAGTCCATTCAGGCCTCCCCCTCTTGGTATCTCGATTCCATCACAGGTGTTGGTTTCTTCTTATGGTGGGAGTTCACTCGAGCCTCCCCATTTCAGTAACTCCATTTCATCCCTAGTGTTGGTTTGGTAGTTGATAGTCTCATTATGAGCTATCTAATTTGTTTCTGGTGAAATGCATGAGCCTCTTTGGAAATGTTTAAGGTGTTTTTTTGTGTGATATTTAATGTTGTGTTGTGAGAGTTTATCTATTTTTATTATCAGCTGGAGGTGTCTTAGCTTTTGGGGGTGGACGTCACATTGCATGGATTCCATTTTGGGACTCCTGAGTTTATTTTTCAAAAAAAAATTCTTTATTGTCATTGTTCTTGATTCTCTTTTATGTCATTCATCAAGATCCTCTTTTAGCTGAGATGGGGAACCATTTTTATTTTCTATCTAATCCAATGATGGATTTACGGGGGTGGAAAGCATTTATGGTGGGGAGAATTGTAACACCAGGGTATTTATTTTATCCTTGGTATTGGTTCGGGTCAGGTTTTGATTGTTTTTCTCAGGAACCGTGTGTGATGAGTTTGAGGTTTTATGATAGCATTATCGTATTTTAGGTTTGGGTTCAGGATTAAAATTTCAATGTTAGGAAAATTTACAGGTTTTAGGTCGGTGTGCGGGCACTGCATGGTAGCGTAAGCTATGCGGTCAGCCCAGGTACATGTGTGGTCACTTCATGAATGGGAAGAGACCACCACATGGCCCGCACATGGTCTCTTGAGACGTGCGAGGGACCTCATGGTCACCCTAAATTAAAAATAAATAATACATCAAAGAGAAAGTAAAATAAAATAATAAACGAATTAAATTTAAGGAATAATTTAATAAAATAAATGGTGTGAAGTTAAATAAAATTTTATGATTTGTTTTAAATAATAAAATTATTATTATTATAGGAGAATATTATTATGATTATTATTGGTGATAATAATATTATTAATCTTATTAATATTTTATTAAATATTAATAATATTATTATTATAAGATAATAATATTATTATAATTAGTATAATAATATTGATATTATTATTAGTCAAATTATTGTTATTATCATTATTTTATGTATTCTAACATTTTTGGGTGGGTTTAATTTTATTAGGGTATTTTTCTCTCCCTCTCTCCTCTTTCACATATCCTCCACGCACCACACCTCCCCCGCTCTACAAATCACGCCACCCCCCCTTCCCCCACACACACACACCTCTACCTTTGTGCACCCCTCCCTCCAACCTTCTTCTCTGGAAAGCCACCCTCTGCATGCGCCCCTAGCCCCCGCGCACCCCCTGCTCGCGCCCCATTGTTCCGTGCGCCCCACACTGGTAGCCCCTCTTCATGCCTCCAACCTCCAAGGTCGCTCGCCACCTCCCCTATTCATCTTACGTGGTGTGATGTTTCTCCAAGTGGGGTTTTTCTCTCCCTTATTTATGGTTTTTGTTCCGAGTGATTGGGGTTTTGGTTTGTGAGGGTCTGATTATGATCGGTTGGGTTCGATCTTGTTGTTTAAGGTTCATCGTGGGTTGTTTGAGGTGTGTATAGGGTGCGATTGTGGTGTGGTTATGGTTTCGTAATTTTTCCAGAATTGACTTGGTCTAAGGTAGGTGATTCCATGCTTAAACATTCTTTGATAAATTTATTATTATAGCTTGAATTTTTTTTATATTTTCTATTAATGATGTGTGAGGTGTGAAATTTGTTTTTGGAATGTTTTGATGAATATTTGTTTTGGAAATAATTTATTTTTCCTTGTTTAAGTAATCATGGTGTATGTAAAGTTTTTTGCGCCATTTTTTGTGTTTCATAAATTAATTAATTGATTTATCCAAGTATATAAATGGTACAAATTATGTTTTGACATGGTTATAATGTGCGGTTGAATTTAAAGTAGCGTTTTTATATGAAGCGGGTGTGTTTTGGTGAAAAACCTAGTTTCACAATTAATGAATATTTTATTATGTGTTCAAATGATTTATTAAATTATTTATATGGTGTAGAAGTGGTATTTGATATGGTTATATGTGCATTTAATTTTAAAGTTTCATTTTTTACATGAAATGGGGTGTTTTTCATGTGTAAAACCACATTGCGTCATTTGGTAGTGTTGTATAAATTATGCAATTGGCTTGTTATATTACATAAGTGTTGAAAATTATATTTTGGTATGGAGTTAATGTGCAGTTGATTTTAAAAGAGAAATTTAGAGTATTGTTGGGTGGAAAATCCTTGTGGTGTTCTGAAAATTATTTTATAACTTGTCTAAATGATTTATTGAGCTTTATGGGTGCTGCGAACCATGTTTGGGAATTCTTTGGTAGTGTTTTATGAATTTTGAAAAAGTTTTATTAAAATTTCCAAGAGATTCACGTTTTGTTTTAGTATGGTGATTGTGTAATTTTGGTATTAAAAGAGGATTTGGAATAGGTTTTTGTGTGTAAAACCTTATGACACTTCAGGAAATTTTTTACAAATTTTAGAATGTTTTATTAAATGATATAAAGGGGTGTGAAACACATTTGAAAACTTTTTTGGAGTGAAAATGGTGTTAAAATGGAATTTGTGTGTCCAAGTGATGTGATTTGATATGTGAAACTTTATTGAGGAAAAATGGGAGGTCTGGGTATCTAGGTGGGCGGACTAGGACTAGTATGCTAGTGATCCGGAGTGGTTTCATCCCTATTTCACATAGCATGTTTGACAATGACAAAACTAAAAAAACTATGATGATGATGTTGGGGACCACTAGGTTATGGGTATGTTCCCTATTAGTGGCTCGTGCATGAGAAGGATATTGTATATGGTTAATTTTACAAAGAGATCTGATGTATCTAGGGCCCATAGTTAGCTAGTGCCTAGGGGACTTCCTGTGACTAGTGCTCAGTAATTATTTTCAAATTACCATCGTCATATGGTAGGTTGGGTTGGTAATTTTAAAAGTAAGAACATTGTATTTAAATTTTCATTCTTTGAAATAGTTTTATTTAAAATTTCACTCCTTAGAAATGTTTTCATTCAAAGATTCATTTATTCAAATTTGTTTTTCTTTAAAGTTATTTTCTTTAAAATCTATCCTCGCATCTCCTTTATTATAAATCTTATACATTTATTTTTCATTTAATGTTTAGTGAACGGAATATTTTACCTGGGTAGAATCCTACTGGGCTTTGACTCACACCCTACATACACATTTGGGTGTATGCAGAATTTGTTGTCTATTTGTTTCAGGTTAAGGCTAGGCATGTAGTGTTGGCAGGTTGGGTTTCTAGTGGCTTTGGTTTTGGATCTTCGTGGTGGAGGCTTGAGGATATTTTTCCTCTTGGTTTATGGAGTTTTGGGGTGTTTTTTTGTTCCCCTTTGGGTCATTGTTATTTTTAGTATTTGTTTAGTTGTAAATTTACAATTTGGAAATTATAAAAGGTGTGATTAGTTAATTTTTGTTTAGATCTCTATTTTCTGTTTTTATTGGTTATTTTAATAAAATTAATTTGGTTAAACCATTCCCCCATGTTCTATTTGATACTCAGGCACTTGTGTCAGCCCATGGGGATCATGAATTCCCTTCGATCCTTGTCACGGATCGATTTGGGTGACCAGTTCGGGGTTGACCCGGGTTGGTTTGTAACATGCCGGATTACTCCCTTATATCTTCCCAAATAATGATCCCAAGTAGGACTCCTTTTCATATGTGTAAATCTTGAGGATACCAAGTAGGATGCCTCTCTAGTGTTTCAACTTTAGGGACCCAGTGGGTGACCTAATAATTGATAGACCCAGAGCTAGTATGTTAGGTTTGGGAAGTGATGATAGTGGGCATCACCTTAGAACCCGTATCGAACATTTATTCCCATTTGGTTGTGGTGTTAGTGGTGGGTTAGGTGTTTAACCACATTTACTCTTTTATTTATACTTGAATTTTTACTGCTGATTCAATAATGATCACCGTAGGTTATTTCTAGTTGGTTTCTATTAATCTTGGTGTGATACATCATTTTTCTATTATGGGTTCCCATACATGATTTCTTGGGATACAAACTCTAATACATGTTAATTAATTTTTATTTGTATACCCATAGGTACTAACTAGGATCTAGATACTGAGCATGTTCGTTTGATTATAAAATTATTGGGATTTCTAGAGGTGCTTCCTAGTATCTGGCTGTTGAGCCTATGACTATGTTATATGGGAATGAAGTCCCTATTAATAATAATCATGGATGATTACACTCTCTTTAGTGATCAGGATGATTCATATCTTTTATGTTGATATTTGATGATGATGATTATTATTATCTCCTCGATCTAATTATACTCATCGATGATTACGCTCTCTTGAGTGATATGGATAATTATGATCTCCCTGATTAGTTACTTAACCATTATGTTGGACATGGAATTTCACACAATTAGATACCCATGGATGATTATGTTATCCTGGATGATAGTTATGATTACACTCTTCCTTATTAGAGACATCCAAGGGTGGGAATGGAGTCTCACTAGTGACCTCTCCTTATAGATCTCTTAAGGTTCATACCCTTTGGTTTCATCTGAGTTCCAAATTCCCTGAAAGCCAACAGACTGGGACCTAGAGCTCAGAAATTGGATTATATTTACATGGAATCCAACTCATTGAACATTTATAGGATTTCTAAATGTAATTCCATAGAATCTTTCTTTATAGTGATTGGATTCGAGTATGGGTGAACCCATGGTTAGAATGAGTACTCCCCTATAGTGACTTACCATTCTAAGATAAACTTTTAGTTCTTACCGAAGCAGGCATATGTAGATTGGGATTACAAACCTAGATACCCACTTAATGATACATGGATTAAGTGGATTTATGTACATATCAATGCCCTTTTTCACAGGATGTCCTGGAAATCAGGATTACGGACCATGGGATCGACTGCTGGTGGTTTTTATGTTATTTCATTCATCTTACTCATGTATATTCATATTTATGTAAATATGTATATTTATGAGACTATACATATATACACATATATGAATGGACATCCATGATAGAACTTTTCCCACTTTTCTTGGATTACAGACCTAGGGGTTGACTGTGGCGTCATGTTATTGGATTTACTTATATTTTTAGTTGAGTCTCGACTAGACTAAGAATATTAAATTCTCATGCAGTTATGATTGAATATTTATCGGTTTATAAATGGGGTACCCTACTGAGATTATTTACTGGCCCTGTACGTGCACCCCAGTGTGTGTAGATGCCTTATATATTCATTTTAGGGTAAGAACATATGCCTGGTTGATAGGGATATGACCCAATTATTAATTATTGTGTATAGATTCTCATATAGACTATTTTGATCAAGCTGGAATAGTTCAACAGTGTTTGGAGACCGGGTATATGGTATGGCTTGGAGTTAATATTAGAGATTTGTACTTTTATTTCAGTTCATTATTCTGTACACTAATATTTGTGTGGTCGGACCAATTGTTGATCAGTGTTGTATGTATGACATAACCATTTGGGATTTTATATAATATCATTTATTCTTACAACATGTTATATTCCATCTTATTTACTACTTCCACACTCTATTTATATACTTTTTTGTATGATACTTAGATATTTTAGAAGGTTTTCTTCATTTGATATGAGGCCATAGTCTTCCCACTATTACATCCAAGGCCCTAAATATTATTTAGCAACCTCAGGAATATAGTATGGTGCGCTTAAGGCCTGATGGAGAACCAGATTGGAGCATTGGATCAGTGGCACCTGAGTCAGAAAGTTACAATGTGGTATGAGAGCTGTTATTTTCCTGTTATTTAATATTTGGGATATGGTAGACATAAGTATTAAGAATGTGTCAGAACTTATGATGGATATTAGATTGGTTTATCATGAACACTTATTTCGATAAGAATCCATGGTTTATGGGGTTATGGGATTGTTGTTTTAATCTGTGATATTAAATTTGTATATGATTTTCACTTTGAGAGATGCACATGTTGTGTTTCTTTTAATATTTATTGTGGATCTATGGATCTAGGAGCATAAGAAAGAGACCATATATTGATTTTTACTCATGGATGGAAAAGGAAATAAGCCTCTCATTCATCATATTCAGCATGTAGGATTCATATCATATAGGCATGCTAGTGTGTGATTATTACTTACGATAGAGACTAATTGTTTAAATTATCAAAAATACATAAATGTGTTTTTACCATATAGGTTTTTGGTGGTGTTCTTCTCAATTGAGAATACTTGAATATATTTCTCTTTGATGGTTGGTAATATGGGTCTACATTGAGGCATTTTTTAGTGAGTCTAATGACTTGGTCCTCATACACATGAGGTACAACGACCCTTGTAGGTAAATAGGGAACATGATTCCCATTTTTTATAACCCTTATAATTTTTTTTCTCAATTACAATTATTTAATGTGTTAGGAATAGTATATATAGTGTTTTCCTACATAGATTTGAATGAAATTTTTCTTAACCAACCTCATTGTAATTATCTAGTTAGATCACTGAGTATGATTTGGATATATACTAGGAATTTTCTTGTGAAATGAACCTTGAGGGGGAATTAACTTATATGGATGCATAATGAGTGTTAGTTTAGTCTCCCTTTTACATTGGTATCATGACCTCGGGGGGGTAGTTCTTTATAAGGATTCTTAGGGAGGATCAGGGACCTTATAGGTCATGGTTTTAATTTTGACCCATATAGGTCTTTGTGATATCTACCACCCTTGGACAGGTTTGATGTTTTGTTCTAGGTGGTTAGAACTTATGACCTAGTTGTGAGACTTGATCTGTTGGGCTAGGTGGGAGAACTAGAGGCCCTCATTTTTTATTTAAATCCTTGTAGGTCAAAGTTTTGTTTTGATCATGGGAAACCTACATGAGAGGTTGTCCTAAGTTTTTTGATGCCTTTTTAAGAAGGAATCTAGGTTACGTTCTTGTTTAAGATCATTTCATGGTCAGTTATTGGGATTTTTAGTATGGGTATATTGATGCCTTCAAATTTTTAAAATCACCTAGAGAGATTTGGATTCAAGACTTACTTTGATGGGTCGCACTGTTCTGGTTCCTAACCCAGTTGACTAGGTTTTCTACTATTTCTAATGTAGTCATAGTGTAGGTAGATTCTCATGAATAGAATGAATTCATGTGATCAGCGGTCATGATATAAGTCATGACACAGGTGTGATACTCAATTTTCAATAGGAGTTATAAGGGACCTTTTCGATTAATGAGGTCTATGTTCCAGGTATCATAATTATCATATCCTTCTAAGAGATGACTTGTTGTAGTACGAGTCAAGTGGTAAAGGTATATGATGGTTATTTATGTTACCTTTTAGTCATGAATCATTGAGTGGCCATGTGCGAGCTGAGAACCCATGTATTCAAAACTAGACATGGTAATGGTTGTCCAAGAGTTGTGGTTAAATGACGAATTTCCCTCTATGGTAGAGGAAATATCAAAAATTAATGGGGTACCATAATAAGGTTCACCCCATGGATGAATCCTAGAAAGGTATTGATAGGATGTGAGTATGTCTTAGAGAGATCTATCCATTACTTTCAATAGAATTGTAGTGGACTCCTGGTTAGAGATGATCATGATCTATCTTGAAATCACTTAGATACCTTCATACATAAACCAAGCTTCCCTTTATTTGAAATTCAATTATAGGTTTGTTAAAGGAACCTTTTGTGGTTGCGCTTGAGAAGTGGTATAACATAATCCATATGGAGGGGATTGCATCATTGGCCATTCAAGGGTGGTGACCCACATTTTTAGTTTTATTTTTTCATTTTTCATTTTCCATTGGACTTGAAGTTTGGTTTTGATATGATGATAAGGGTAATCCTATGGTGGGGAGTACAAGATTGGTCGCTATTAAATGTCTCCCTTGATGGAAGGGTTACTAACTCTATACAGATGATCATTAGAAGCTCTAGGGATCTTTTTTGTGCATATAATCAGGTTGATAGCATGGCTATTAGTATTACCACAAAGGAATATTAAGGATGAAAAGGTTTATGGTGTGGAGATTGTAAGGGGCTGTTTTTTTTTCTGGACAAGAATTTTGAGAATAAATTTGACTTTTTTCTTTCAGATGCTTCTATGGGGTAAAATGGAAAATTTTCCCTAGAAGATGACATTGAATAATTTTTCTAACCACTGTTTTGATCCTAGAATATGTTTTTTACCCTAGTGAAGCAGTTAGGTTAAAATCTAGGAAATTTTAATTTTATCAAAATAATAATTATTTAATATTTAGTAAACTACATATTAATTTATCCGCAAAGGTTTGTTTGGACATATATTTTGAAGGGAGTGTCAGATTGAGATTTCATCCCCTCCATTGATTTTGTAATGGGTATCTTTTCCTATTTTGGGTGTAAACTCAATTTGGGTGTCAAGGTTGGGTCGGGACCCCTTTTTTATTTTCATTTTCTTTTCTTTTCTTTTTCTATTTTCTTTTCCTCCTTCTCTTATGTCTTCCCACACATGCCCCCTATGGATCCCCCATCGCATTATTGAGAGATAAAATGGTAGAATGGGATAGATAAGTAGAGGTATGGGAATACTGGTATCATTATAGAGATGAGGACATGCTAGATCATTGTTCACTAGCTGTGGTGCATGGAAATGGGTGATGATTCGGTGGATTCCACCCAAAGGTAGGATATTTTTTATGTTTTGCTGTGAATCCACTTATATTTGTTATTTTTACATTTTAATCACATTTTATGGTTTCTTATAACCCCTTTGGGGTTGATCTATTTATCTCCGTGTTAAAATAAGTGTTCCATCATGATTCAAGGGTTTTCTATTCTGGAAAACCTGTGTACACGACATGTAGTTTAGGGAACACATGTCATGTGTTCTTCTTGTTCGTGTAAGATGAATTTTTAGAAGTATATTCCATATATTTGGTTTACTCTCCATGTACTAGTACTCATCCATGAATTCATATACTTAGTTAGGATGCCCATGTTAGGGTCACATGTTGTGTGGAGTGAACGGTCAGACCCTATGTGGGACACACACCACGTACCAGGACACGAACAATCCATATACATGGCCAAGCCCCTAAGGTACCCAAGTAGGCACCTTTTGTATGGTACACACTATCTACATGATTTACATGTTGTGTACGTGGGATTTTACATGCCAAGTACATGCAAAGGTACCCGCCCAAGTGGGGCATTGAGGTTACAAGCCATGTACCAGGGTACACAAGCTGTGTACTTCTCCCTTTCTACCCTTTGAGGGTTTCTCAAATCATTACACACAGGAGTTATAATTAGACCTATGAGTATTCAATTATGATTATCTTTTCTCATATAACTTAATAGAGAAACCCTTGAGGTAAACTGAAGATTCATGTGTAGTGTTTCTATATTTTTCATGAACAGAGAGGTTCTTCTTTTGGTAATCAAATACATTTGTCTCTTGAGGGAGAGAGCTTTTATCTGAGATGATCTATGGGCTATCTCTCTTGACTAATTTATTCATAGATATTCATTTGAGGATGAATACCTTAAGAGATTTTCCATTATAGCCTTAGATTCTATGAGTCTATTTGTTTTTTAGGATCCCCTATAGGATTTTTGTTCTTTATTTTGGAACTAGAGGATCCCTTATAGGATGACTCTATCTACTTACGCTTTACTAAGGAACCCATGAGGAATTACATTTCATAATTCTGACCTAGATAATCTTTAATAGGATCTCTTTTCATGTATATGATTTTGAGGATCCCATGTAGGATACCTAAGCTTCTTACATTACTTTTGAGGGTCCCATGCTGGACAATATTTTCTTATGTACCATTCTGAGGATCCCATGTAGGATGCTTCTTTTTACATTCCCATAGATGATCCATATAGGATTCCTCCCTTATATCTATATATCTTAGATTACTGAGTAGGATTACTTAACTTTTTTTATATCTCAAGGATCACAAGTAGGATTCCCATTAAATTTTTTGACTTGAGGGACCTTGTGGGTGCCTTGATGTTTGACTGATACAATGATAATCACTAGAGGTGCTTCCTTTTTGGTGAATGTTGAGCTCAATGAGATGTAAATTTCTTTATCTTTAGGATTCTTGAACATGCTTTCCTATGATCCATCTTTTGATCTATGGTAAAGTGTTATTATTTATATACCCAGAGTTACTACTTGGTATCTTACAGTTGAGCTTGTATGTTTGATTGTTATATAATTATAATTTCTATAGGTAAAACTGGGTATCCAGATTTTTATCATATGACTATGTTATATGAGAATGGTTTCCATCGTAATAATACTTTTGGATGGTTTTTCTCTCCTAGGAGATAAATATGATTCCACTCTCTTATGTTGATATGTGATGAGGATAATTATTCTATCCTTGATCCAATTATACTCATGGATGATTACACTCTCCTAAGTGATAGAGATTATTATTCTCTCCATGATTGTTTACCTGACCATTGTGTTGGATATGGAATTCCATATCATTGGATACCCATGGATGATTATGATCTCCTTTATTGGAGACCACCAAGGGTGGGCATGGCCTCTCACCAGTGAGCTCTCTTTACAGATCGCCCAAGGGTCAAACCCTTAGGGTTCATCTGAGTTAGTAATTTCATGACTACCTACAGACTGGGTCCTAGGGTCATACATTGTATTGGATTCCTATGGAATGAGTGGAATGGAATCCATCTCAGGGGCCATTACAAGATGTACGAATTTAATTCCCTACAATCCTTCTTTACAGTGATTGGAGGTGAGTATGCGTTAATCTAGAGTTAGAATGAGTATCTCCTACAAGTGATATAACTTACTCAGAAATTTTTTTGGAATTGGCCAAAGCTGGTATATGTCGATTGGGATTACAAACCCAGATAGTGAATTAATGATACACGACTTGAGTGGCATGATGTCTAGTTAAATCACCTTTCACACAGGATGTCTAGGCGATCATTACTATGGGCCTAGGGATCGAGTGCTAATGATTTTTATGTTTTTTCATTCACCTTACTCATGTATATTAATATTTATGTATATATGTATAGTTATTGTAATATATATATATACACATACATGTATGAAAATCCATGATGGAATATTTTCCAGTTTACTGGGATTATGGACCTAATGGTTGACTATGAACTCACGTTATTGTCTTTAATTACCTTTTCAGTTGAGTCTTTTCTAAGCTGACTATATTTTATTTTTATGCACTTTTGATAGTATATTTATAGGATAATCATTATGGAGGTCTACTGAGATTATTTCTCACCACTATATGTGTGACTCGGTGTGCAAACAGAACTAATGTGTACTTTTTAGTTTGAGCCCAGATGAATGGTGGATAAGGATAAAACCAAGTCCTTTATGATCGAACAAAGATTCTTATTTGGGTTCTTCTGATCAGGAATGCGTAGTTCAACAATGTCTAGATATTGGGTAAGTGGTATGTCTTGGTGTTAAAAAAGGATCCATGTACTTTTATATTAGTTCATTATTTTTAAATCCTATACCTATATGGTCAGCCCTGTAGGTGACCAGTGTTGTTTTTATGACATATAAATTTAGGTTTTTATAGTATTTCATTTATTATTACATCATGTTATATTTTTTTATTATTTACTAATTCCACACTCTATTAATTTACTATTGTGTATGATACTTTTCCATTTTCACTATTTTTATTTCTTTGGTACGAGTAGATTGTCTCTCCACTATCACACCCTAGGCTCGCACTACTAGTCGGCAGCCTTTGGCGTATAAGGAGATGCACTTGAGGAATCTTGGTGAATTGGCTTTGGGCACCATATTAGTGGCATTCGGGTTGGGATGTTACATCCTAATAGGTTAATTACTGAATGTGTTGACTCTAAACAATAATCACAATCAATACCTACAACAAGGTAGCTTTTTATGATGATATATCCTATATGTTTACATCCAGGAACAATGTAAAACTAAAACCACAATCTGTCTAGTCTTTCAATACTTGTAACACCTAAAATTAATTTAAATTTATCCCATAACAAGTTTTGTACCCTTAAATCTGTGTTCGTGTTCTAAACAACATAGAATTTACCTTATCCTTAGTCTAAAATTTTTTATATATACAAATTCCATTATTACTATGACCCTATCACACAATATCTATGATCATATAATCATGGTAATCCCATTTTATGAGTATCAATCATGGATCTATAATTTTTTTGGTACTCCACTCTTCCATTTTATGATCTCAATGATTATTTGTTGCCACGCTTAAATTCTGATGGATATATATATTGATCGATGACAAAACTCTCTATAATGTTATTCTCATTGTTGAATTTGTAAAAAATATAGACTAATCCACTAAAAATTATATAATTTCACTAGATCTCAACTGACCATAGTTGAGGTACTCTCAAATATCCATTAATAATCCTCTAGATCCACTCAATTCCTCAGTGTTCCAAAGAATCTAGTGGTTTTTTATCATATCCCACATTCATTAAATGGTCATATCACATTACTCATATGAACTAACCATCATGATCCAACAATGATGTTCATTCCCCCGAGTTATTTCACAAACATTAAATAACAATAATTTCATCTCTTATATCATCAATAATAAGATCAGTATTTGTCACTTGATATTCTTTATTTGAAAATTCCCTAAGTTGTTCCTAGTCATACTCATGATCAATATAACATCAAAGGTATACCACCCTTATTTTTTCTACCAAAACAAAAATGTCAGTTACACCTGTACTCAAACCATATTTTACTATATCATAATCAAAGTTTGATGATTTAATGAAACCCACTAAAATATCATGAATAATATCTGAGTAGTGGATGAAAAATAATATCCTCAACCCTATCCTAATATACATTCACCTATCAAGGTCCCAAAACCTTCATGTTTCTCAAGGGACTATACACATATTCTATATCAGTATAACCCCAAACATGGAAGGTATCATATTTAATTCAAAATTATTAAAAAAATATCATTTTGACCTCCCGATACAATTCATCATTACCACATACTCAATACCACTCTCTCTTTGAATATATAAAATTCACTAATTAGCTTGTTCCACACACTCTTCATGACTTATTATGTACAACCTTTCATTGGAGCTCGTAATTCAATGGCTGGTCTTAGGTTATTCCATTATACTATACACACTAATAGAGTGTGATAACTCACTCGCTTACCCTTAATTTATGAGTATATATTAACCAATATCATTAAAGTTCATAGTTAACATTTTAGTTCATTGAACCTCATTTCCAAGTAAGAATACATTCCCTTGTATAAACCTGATTAATTACTCCACAAATAACTCATAAAACCATGAATTATATCATAATGGTACTTAGGAAACAAGCCTGCTAAAAATATTAAGGATGAATTCCCTTTATATGTCAACTACATCCCCTACAAAAATCCCCATTTGATATCTTTCTCAAAATACACACATAGGGCATGCCACATGCTTATACCGAACCCAAAATCACATTTCACCCATGATCCTATCCTATCACATAGAAAATTTTACCATGAATCCCATACTTTATATATCCTTGAACCTAGGATAACCTTTCTCACTTAGATTACCGTCACATTAAATTTTAAACCTTCATAATAAGAATGAGATAAGCATCCAAGAAATGAAAGCATTCCCATGAATCACCACTATTATACCCCATGATTAATCATCACTAGATTCTTCTTCCTAGGGTGTAGATCATATATAATTCAAGTTATATATCTCAATGAAACTCATATGATTTTTTCTCATATAACCCAAGGTAACACATTTTTCATCACCATCATCCTAAGGCTCTCAACAATATTTTGTATCCCACTACCCATACTACCCACCCTAAGGATGTAGTCATCACATCCATATACATCAAAATTTTATCACTATCCCTCAATTAATATCTCCAAAATAATTAAAATTATGTTTTATTACATATAATTCCATTAATAAGTTATTTGGGATAATTATTAATAAGTTATTATTAATACATAAAATAATCAATGTCACTATTCTATGTAGGGACAAAGTTGTCAACCACACATAAGTATAAACATGCCATGTATACTATATTACATATATGATTCATGTGAAGAAACTTATTTCCTCCCTAGGATATAATATAAATCACAATTCATAATATCACAACATCATACTTATAAAAAACCAACTTTAAAAAAAAGACATAAAATCAATCCAAACTTCCTAGAAACAAGTATTTCCACCCATACTTATGTTGGACATGCATAAATATATCTTCTATCATTTTTTATGACCTATCCTAACTCTATATACCATATCCCAAATCATTTTAAAAATATAACAATTATTTTATACCACATTGTAATTTACTTTGACTGAAACCCACTCTCATGGTCAAAACTCGAGATCTACATACCTCAAGTATGCCTCCCTATATGATAGATGATGTTAATGAGTTAAGGGGGTTAGATAAATCCATATAAATAGGTTACACATTTGGTATCATCACATGAAAAATCTTATAAATAATGCAATATCTATAAAAATGATATGGTATCAGAGTATAATAAGAGATTTATATCACAATGAATACTTTATTAATAAACATCCACCATCCAATAATAGATGATACACATGAATATCATCAAATAAAACATAAATTTAAAATCACTCAATGGTATGGTCATGTAATATACAAGAATAAAACCAAAAATAAATTAGAATAGGGGATAAATTTATATCCTTAATAAGGAGACCCTATGTCTTCTTTTATGATTATTACATTACTTTAATGATAAATAACATAATAGGTATACATTAATGGATCGAAAGTTTTAGTATCTTGTGGAAATTTGGATCATATATAACTTATACATAATAAATAAAAAACATTTATCTTAATACTTCTTCTTTATCCTTCTAAAAGCTCACGTTTTCCTTTGTAAACGTAGTCATATGAGTATTTACATCAAAGAAAGGGGAGATCTGAAATCCCAATAAGAAGAGAAATAAGGGGATTGAATAAATATAACATGGGTGAGAATAATTACCATTATCATATCAAAATAATATAATCATCATAAATATTATGAGGGAAAATTTTGATAAAGTCAAGGAATGTGGTGATGCATAAAAATGAAACATTATGTCATGTGGGTCAAATACCACACATTGTTGTTAACAAATCTAGAATCATGTTCACGTAAAACGTATGTGCATAATCATTATATCATCATTTTAAAAATATCTAGTATCATTTTTTGGTATAATACACATTATCTCATGAGATACATCACATTACCCAATGAATTGATGGGATATATACTTTTGGTCTCACCCATCACATCGTAACATTTACATAATCATTCATGCCACATAGAACGTATAAAAATTGTGGTCAGGAAATAAATCATGGAAAGGATTGGGATTAATAACAATTTAAAAAATAATAATTTCAAAAACAATCTTGGAGATTCCAAATAAATAAGGGAAATAATAGTTTCCTATACATCATCATTCTTGAGTGAAGAATAAACAACTCAAGAGGAGTAAAAGATGTGTTTTTGAAAGAAAATCATTTTTGGAAAGATCATTGTATTTGGATTATAAATCAAGGTGGTAAAATTTATATCCACAAATAAAAATGGATTAATAGTGAAATATTAATATTGATTTATAAATTTATGTGGAATAGGGATAACCTAAAGAATAGGAGTTGGGTTTGAGAATCCCCTTACCTTGAATCTTGTTTTATTTATTTGTTTTTATGCATCCGAAATAATAAACATAGGATTATTAAAACATTGTTATAGATGTTAATTCTGTCCATTTTTTAAAAAATTTATCCATTATAATTATTTTATTCTCATTTATATCTCAATTTTTTAATCATGAATTGTTTTTATATCATGTTTTCGATAAATTTTCTCATTTTGTTTCAATGTTGCTATTTTTGTTCAAGTTCATTTGAACATTAGTATAATTAATTAAAAAATCTTAAAATATATATATATATTTATACCTTTTTATATCATAAATATTTTAATGTTTCCAACCATAGGTTTGGTGATAATAAAATGATTGGAAATGTCCTCGTTGGCGATTAACTGAATGTTGACAGGGCATTGTCAAAAGAGAAGGAAAAGGATGTTTTGAATTTATATATGTATTAATCATGATACATAAAGTAGGTTAAAATAATTAATATAATGATAACATAAATCCTAATTAATTTTATAATATATTTTATTAATGTAATTGAGAATTAATAAAGATAATAATAAAAATATAGAAGTGTTGATAGAAAATTTATCTTTCCCTAGTGTAGCTTCTCTTGTACGACACTATAACTTCATTGATGTGTGGAGTTGTTTTACTCCAAAATATATCTATGTATTCTAAGTGGATTGAGTTGATGGATTTAGGAATAACATTGGATTTGGAAAGTGAGTGAGGAGTGGTTTTTAAAGGGGGGAGAGGGGTTATTTATACTTAAGGATATTGGTATTTTTAGAACAAAATATTATATTGAATTTAAAATCTGTAATAGTGATTTTTTTTACAATATAAAGCATACATAAATCCAATGGAATTGTTTTTGTAATTTTAATAAATTTATAATTCTAATTCACTTATGTTATTAAAAAGTAAAGTGGATATAATGAAAAAAAAATTATTTTAAGGGATTACATTTGACATTAGGTTTTGGAAAATGATTTTAAGGTCTAGAAATTAAGTTTATTGTATATCAATGAATAATTTATTTAAATAAATATTTTTTGGACAAATATTACGTTATAAAAATTATTACATAATTATTAAATTAGTAATTATGTAATTTAAGATACATAGGTTATGAGAAAAACTATATTTTCACTATTAACCATAAAATTGAAGTATTTCAGAAAATTACCAAAACACCACCTAGAGAAAAGTTTGACATGGTGCTTTAAAAAATTATATTCATTTTTAAAAAATAATTTTATGACCTAGTTAATTTAAATTTTTAATATAAAAATTATGGTTTTTATTATATATTTTATTATATATTATATTAAAAATGTGCCTATTTTTTATTTGATTTTTTTAAACATGATATTAATTTTTTTTGAATTAAAATATTTAGATTTACTTATATTTCTCATGATAAATATTATTTGTATCACACTATTTTTTTGAGGATAAATTACTATTCCAATGGTTATGTTAATATTCCCAAGAGTAAGGTTACTATTCCCAATAGCCAGGTTACTATTTCAATGGTCACATTTCCATTACAACGGTCACATTACCTCCTATATATACCACTTAATTATTTAAATCAATATTCACTACAATTCCTCTCAAGGTTATATATTTTAATTTTCTAAGATGGTAATTTGTTTACTAATATTTTGCTTCATTTCTATAGTATTGGTCATAGGGGTAATGATTCTATCCGATTAGGGTGATCAATGTTTTCACTTTTTAGATTTTATATTTTATATTTTTTTTAAATTGTATTGTTTGTGATTTTCATTGCTTTCATAGCTGACTAATTTAATGATCTTTATTAATGAATTAAAGTGTTGTTGGTTTCTCTAAGTAATCTATGTGTATGATAATTATATAATATAATGTAGCACATATTTATTTATGAAACAAATATTACTAATATATGTTGGGTTTTCACATTCTTCCCCCTTTTATAAATTTCATCCCCAAAATTTTTTCTCACATTCTTAGATAAGAAAAGTTGAGTGTGCTTCTACTTCATTATTTCCTCTACTTATAATGTTGCCTCTTCATACTTATGGCTCTGAAAAAGAACATTGAAAAGGTGAGTTATCTTGTTCTGTAGATTATTTTCTCTTCCATCCAACATCTTTACTGATTTCTCATCATAATTGTGTTCATTATCTTGTTTTACCACCTCCAAATTCATTACATGTTAGTGATATGGTTTGTAATTTCTTTAAATTGATATATAGAACACATCATTAACTTGAGCCATATTCGGTAGAAGTGAAATCCAATAGTCCATTGCACCAATGTGATGAAGGATCAAAAGGGGCCAATTTACCAAGGTCAAAACTTCCATTTCTTTCCAAACTGATTAACCCTCTTCCACAAAGTATGTGGTGATATTTTCCCTTTTCCACATAAATATAATAAATGGATAAATAATCCCCTTGGACTTATTTCATGCTTCTTTAACTTTCATTTATACCAAACACATTGAGATATACTATGTAATATCTTTCTTCATGTTTTCCCATCAATAGTTTTCCCAAAGATCAGGATACATCATGGTACTTTCAGAATTAATAATGAAATATGACCCCTTCACATTATACAATAGATAATTCTTTATCATAGAAGATTAAGGAACACTAATTCTAGTTCTAAATTGATTCACACCATCATCATCGAAATGAAATTGATGAATCTTCTTTTCCTTAGTAGATTCCATCTTCTATTGAAGCTCATGATCATCCCTTTGTTTCTCCTTGATCTTCTATTATATACATGGTTGGTTAATCATTTGAGAAATGTAGGATTTATGCACTACCATTATTATTTCTATATCTACCCTTTTAATATCTATAAATATAGGGGATTTCTCAATACACATCATGGATAAAGTAACATGCTATTTTCTACTAAGAGAATAATCTACCAAGTTCACCTTTCTTGGATGGTAGTGAATAGAGAAATCATAGTCCTTCATTATCTCAATCCATATTATTTTAAACATGATGATCTCCTTCTATGAGAATATATAATTAATAATATTATTATTGGTATACATGTCTCACTTATCACCATAGATATTGTTCTATCAAATCATCAAGGTTAATATCACAGCTGAGAACTCCAGATCCTGTGTTTGGTAGTTATTATAATTGATCAACAACTTTCGTGAGGCATAGGCTATCAATTTATCATTCCACATGAGTACAAAACCCAAGAATTTATTTAACGAAACACTATATATCACAAATAATTCTCTACTTTTTGTAGTGTGAGTATAGGTGTGGTGATTATTCTCTTCTTGAGTTCCTTAATGCTTTCCTCGCATTCTTTAATCCAGACATACTTTAAACCTTTCCAAGTTAACTCAATTACCTAGATAGATAATCATGAGATATTTCTCATAAAATATCAATAGTACCATGATAATCCCAGAAAAATATAGATTTCCATGACAATACTAGATTTAGTCCATTCATCAATTTATTTTTCTATTTTAAGGGTCCATAGAAATTATCTCACTAGTGACCATGAGCCCAAATAATGTGTCTTAATGCATCCAAAAGGCACACTTACTAAAATTAGTGTACAATTTATCCTTCCTTAATGTATCCAGTACGATCCTTAGATTCTCCTCATATTCCTCCTTAATATTGATGTAAATAGGAATATATTTAATAAACACTACCAAAAATTTGTTTGGGTAGTCTCATAAGACTATATTAATCAATTTCATGAAGAGTTTCATGGAATTACTTAGTCCTAAGGGCATCACTATGAACTCATAGTGTCCATACTTTGTTTAAAAACTAGTCTTATAAATATCGTCCTTATTCAAATTTTGTTGATAATATCCATAATGAAGATCTCCCTTTGAGAATTAATTAGTTCTTTATAGTTGATTGAACATGTCATAAATCCTTGGAAAATGATAATTGTTCTTTATGGGGATATTCTTGAGCTCCCTGTAATCAATAGACAATTACATTGATCCGGCATTATTATTGAAAAATATCACTAGGCCATGCCAATGTAATGCACTTGGGTGTATGAACCCTTTTTCCAATTTATCTTGTAGATAATTATATAACTCCTCCTATTCAATCGGGGTCATCCTGTAGGGGAATTTAGAGATAGATATGAATATAGGTATTATTTAAATTGATAAATCTGCATCACGATCTGGGTGAATTCCAGGTAACACTTTAGTAAATAAAACTATGAATTCCCTTATAATATACACTTCCACTAAGTTTATACCTTCCTTTAACTCAGCCATTTGGGAAAGTTTTTCTAATTCACATTGTATCATCACCCACATAGTTGATGTATTTTTCAAATCATATTCACAATCTTCCTTTCATTTGTAGATAAGCATGGTATGGTTTGGTATATGAAAAGATATTTAATTTTCCTGATATTTTATTTATGGTCTATATAATGAGAGTCAATCCATGCCCAATATATCACTGAATTCAGCCAACGGAACTATTACAAGATTCATTAGAAGAATATTACCGCATTTTCTAATAGGATAAGATTCCAACACTTGGGTTACAATGATCGCATAATTAGGTGTTTTTACTAATTACCCCACTTTAATATTTTTGGAATATGATTCAATAGTCCTAGAAAACATTCCAGATATAAAGGAATGTATAAAAAATAATCAAATAAAACTTTTTCCATTCTTTAGTTTTTAAGAAGTGTACCTTTTATGAAATCAATTTAATGTTCCACTTTGGTTGTAGGGATGACGTAATCTTTCCCTTACACCTTTGGATTTGGTGGTTGTTGAAACTAATTACCCTCAATGACTTGTGTTTTAGTTCTCTATATTACAGAGTTCCATTTTATCCTATAGTTGAAGCATTGAACCATGGGTGGTGCATTGGAAGGCACCTTCCTCTCCTCCATCATGTTGGATGACATCTTTTTAATGATCCATAGTTTATTAGTTATATTTTATTTTTAAATAAATGAGTGTTTTATTATATTATATAATAATATACACGTAAAAACTATAGAGAAACCAAAAAAAAATTATCATATTAATAAATATAATTACATTAGTTTTCCATAAAACCAAAGAAAATTCCAACCATTACAATTAAACAAAAAATAAAAAAAATCTAAAATGGGAAAATATGGACCTCCCCAATATGCTAGAATCATCAACCCAAAGCACAATACTATAAAAATAAAATAAAATATTAATAAAAAAATAAAAATATTAGGAAATGAATATATATAATCTTGTGAGGAATTTTAGTGAATATTAAGTGAATGAATTAATTTTTATTTATAAGTGGTAATTTTATAGTCAAAATAGTAACCTACCCATTGGGAATGGAAACCAGGCCATTATAACAATAATTTAGGCTAAAAATAATAAAATGTGATATATAAAATATTTATCATGATTAATTTAAGTAAATATAAATATTATAATCCAAAAAATTGACATCATGATTAAAAAACTCAAGGAAAATATAAGTTCATTTTTAATAAAAAGTATGTTCATATATTTCATAAAAATCATAATTTTAAAAAATTAAAATTACCTATATCAAAAATTTATTTTCATAAAATTAATATCATTTATTAAATCAAAACATAAATTATTTTAAGGGTTATTTATTTTTTTAATTTTATAAACAAAATCAATTTTCAAATGAATAGTAAAAATACAGTTTTTCTTGCAACAAGTGTATTGTAAATTACATAATTCATGATGTAATAATGGCCTATTAATTTATAGAACTTGATGTTTGGAAAAAATAAATTTAATTTATTAAATAAGTCATTAAAAGAAAATAAACTAAATTTACAAACCTAAAAATCATTTTCCAAAACCTAAGGTCAAAAGTGATCCCTTAAAATAATAATTTTCTTATTTTCCAAATTCCTTTTTAATAAACTAGGTGAATTGGAATTATAAATGGGTTTAAAGTCCTAAAACCATTATGATATATATTTTTAAAAATTAACCATTACTAGTTTTACCTTTGAGATAATATTTTATTCAATATATTATTCTAAAAATACCCCTCCCCTCAAGTATAAATCATTGTTTCATAGACCAACACCAATTTATAGTATAAACACATACATACAAGGGTGGTTTGAATACTCATTTACCCATGATATCAACACTATATTGAAACATTAGTTTATATTCTACCCTAATTTCCTTACTAAATCCCCTTTGTTATAATTCGTTTTCTTCCAATAATTAATTCTCACATGATCCCCTTCCAGATCGTAGGTTGGACTCTAACAACTTGTCAAATCCCATCACAATTGGATAATATATTTCCCTAACACCCAACTTATTTGATATCAATATAATTGTATACTAGGTTGACCTCTAACACAACATATCCAATATTATCACAACTAAATAGTATGTTTGTTTTGAACCCAACCCATTTGATCTCATTATAAGTGGATAGTAGGTTGGCCTCTACTAACAAATACATTATTAGTCACATTGTGATATTATTTTTTCCTCCAAAAACCCATATAATCTTATTCACATTGAGATACCAGGTTATCCTAATACCCAACCCATTTGATCTTTTCACAATTAGATACATGTTTCCCTTATCACCTAAACAATATGATCTCTTCATAATGGGATACTAGTCTAGCCTAACCCAACCCATCCAAACTCAAAAACATCATTATACAAGGTCAGACTCTACCAAACCATCCAATCACATGCATAATAGGATACCAGGATGGCCTCCATGAACCTATAAAATCATAGTCACAATATGAAACTTATCTGGCCTCCATTGACCCGTTAAATCACATAAACATTGGGATACCTGGTTGGCATGAAATATGGATTACTGAGAGCCATTCCCATTCCCATTCCTTCCTATCCAAATAAAAAACTATTGATAGTCAACAAAACCTCATTTGGTGGGTAATGAAACTCCTACTAGAGATAACCCAATTAAAATGAATGGTGAGAATTAATTGAACTAGGACTAAATATCCACCATATAATAACATATAAATTCTTTTCCAACTTTGATCCACACTAATTCTACTAAGGTATTAGAGACATAAACCTCCATAAATATTCAAGGACATATAGGGTGACGTAGAAACCATTATCTTTCATCAAAATTTATAAATATTCAAAAAAAAATTACCAAGAATTTTAATAATTATAGGGATTTGAAAGGGGAGGGTCAATCATAGAAAATTTATCCAGATCACTATGGTTGGGGGACCATGCTTCATGTATAAATAATAGTCCCATATAATTTAATAAAATTGAACACCTTTAATATATCAAAGACATTTAGGCTAAATAAGATTGAGATCATCATCTATTTATAATCATATAATAAAAAATCTTGGATCAAAAAATCCCATTATAGAACACTCCTTTAATTACCAAGTGTTGTGGATTAACCTATCAAATACATTGATAGATGGTTGTCTCATGCTTAATCATGATACCAGGGAGAGTCTATGAAGATATGAGGCCTTGTATAATTCCAATAGTGGGGGAAACCTTTTTGGGGAACCAAATAATGAAATGGGACATTTGGAAAATGGGATATGTGGGAAATCTTGGAGAGACACATGGATGTTAATGGGGGTGAAGGATGGATAGAATTTTGAAGATTAATTTGTGCTTCCAGGTGAATGATGACCCTATATTGAGATAATGCTTGATATTAATTCAAGTATTTAAATATAATTATTATTTTTATGATTTTGATTCAATCTAATAATGTTTTTAATATGTTAAAAAGATGATTTCATAATGAATCCTTTCACCACAATTAGTTGTGAATGTGATCATGCACATGTAAAGAAATGTAATTTTTGTTTTATGAAAATTCAAAGAATAACTAGACGAGTATCTTGGAATAAATTAAATTAGAAAATAATGAGTAAAAATTTAATTTTTAAATTAAATAATCTTATATGAGGATTAATTCATGATTAATGTATAATTAAATAAAATATTTTTTTATTAAACAAATATATCCTTGATGCACTATTGTTAAGATTGTGAGATCAATGATTATAGCCATATGAATATTGAAATTATACATGAGGATCTATTATGAAGATCAAGAAGATAAATTTTTTCTATTAAGTTTATATATTTTGATATATTTTAATATTCATGTGATCAAGATTTATATAATATTAAATAATAAGAATAAGAAAAGAGATATAGAGAAAAACTGATGTCCACTACCTTCTAAATATTACTATCATCGATGAAAGGAAAAACAGAGACCAAACTTATAATACTTTTATTAACCATGACTGTAAAATAAAAAGAGTGTTGCTTGAATGGTGGTATAATAGATTCTATTATGTACATTAATGAAGAATAATAATGTGAGAAGAGATAGAGACTAAACTTGCTACCATTGATTATCACATGTGTCTTTGTCATTGTAAAAGAAGTGTGATATCTAAAAGTGAATATTGTTTATTAAAAAAATAGAGGAATCAATTTCAAGATTATAGTATGATTCTGGAAGGTTATTTATTCTTATTTAGTCCTATGAACACTTGATTTCATCCTTATTGGTAACTCTTTAAGAAAAATATATGAGAGTTAGAGCTTTCTAAATCTAGTTGGTTATTCACTTTTAAATTTATTGGTTCTATATAAATTTGTTCAATTATACCCATTTCCCTTTACTTATTTTGATAATAAATGATCTATCATTTTTATATGGGATCACAACCACCATAGATCGAGGACTAGCTAACACATTATGAGGGAACCTGAAAAAAAAATTCCTTAATCTTTTTATTTTATTATCATTTAATTCATGGAGACCAAGTGATAAAATTTAAATTGATATCTATTCACCCTAATAGGTTCATTGGTAAAAAGGGAAATTGAAAAAATGGACTACACTAATTCACCTCCCCTCTAAGTATGGTTGCACTGATCTTGGTGGAACAACAAATTATTGTTGGGAAATATGATAGTAATTTGATATAAAAACAATCTAAATATCTCACCATGTAATTAATATACATGGAATTTATAAATATATCATGGTAAGATAAAATTATGAATAACTCAAACTATATACATGATGTGGTAATTAAAAAAGCACTACTCGTGTTAGGAGTATGGAATCCTCTCTAAAAAATGGGACATAATCATCAAACCCCCAATATAATTAGGGGTTGGATAAGGTCACTAGATATTTTTGGGCCTTCAAAAGACTTATATTATGTCCAATACGGCCTCAGTGACCCCCATTGGTCCCTTATAGAGGTCACTTATAGTTGCTTCCTAGCCACTAGAAGCCCAAGGGTGTCCACCGAGCATCTGATGACCTGATGTTATAGTCTCTATCAACACCTCATTTACCCAATAGTTGAAATTATGATTCAAGTATTCTCTTCTTTAAATTACACCTAAAAACTATTTAATCATCATAAACACTCCCTTTAACTGATAACCATGATCAAAATCCAAAAAAAATGAATTCACCCTTACTCCAATTTCACTTGAGTCGACCATTTTCTTCTATTGTACCATCACCCAATGACTTGGTTCATTATAAATAAATCATAAAACCCAGTAAATATCATGACATGCATTATATATCTCACTTAAAAAAATATGTAATTATACTCAATCAATTTATCTCCTTTGGTGTTTGGGTGACATTTTTTTGGAGAGATTATGGTCATGTGACATTGAAAATAATCCTCTCTTAGATTGTTCCATATTTTAAATTTTGAGTACCATATCAATGTATGTTATTTGACATATCCTATGTATCCTTTTAGAAATATCTAAATAGATATTTATCCCTAGAATATAGGTTTCATCAACAAATTCTAGCAATGATAAGTATTCATTAAATATTTGTCAAACTAACTATAAGACTTGAACACAATTTCAACATAATAAGATGTTATCAACATATTATAATAAGAAAAACAATAACATTCCCACTAACATTATTATGGATACATTGACCAATTCCATGTTTAATGAAACCAATCTCCATCATAGATTCATCAAAATGAACATTCCATGATTGTGATTCTTGATTTTATCAATAAATGTATCATTATGTAACAGCCCAAAAATTCCAAATTTTTTTTTATTACCTAGATGGATTAATTTATAATTCAAAGAAACAAATAATATTTTAGCGAGCTGATTTTATTAATTATTTTAATTAATTTTAAGTTAATTATAATACTTATAAATAACTATTCCTATTATTTATAGTTTTCTAATTTATTTTAAACAAATATTTTTTCACTTTTCTTAAAAAATATTTATTATTTGATTTTTTTGTAAAAGGATATTTAATAAAAAAAAGTTAAATGAATAATTTTATAAAAATATAATTAAATTGGTTTTATAAAATTTTGTTTTCAAAAAATACATATATACACACGCACACATATAAATATGAAATTATAATTTTGAATTATAAATTGTAGATTATTTTTATAAGTGTCACCATTATAATGTTTTTTAATAAAATAGTAATAACTATTTTGATTAAATATCAAAATTATTCACATATTTTTTAAATTATTACATTATGATATAAATTATTATGTTATGCATTATAAAATTTTAATATGAATATGTTATAATAATACAAAAAAGGGAAATGGATAAAAAATCAAATCATATGGGGGTGTGATGGGGTTGAGTTGTGATCCCTCTAGGTCGGGTAAGAGGTGGTACCGTTGGGCCGGAGAGCTCCAAATAGAGACTCGAACAGATGAGGCGCGATGAGGGTTCACGCGAAGATTTATCTGAATTCGCGGGAGGTTGAGTCGAGTCGCCGAGAGGAGAAAATTGAGAGCCGACCAGGGAAAAGGGTTCACCACGAGCACAGGGGGTGTTGATCCGAGTTCGAGCAGGTTAGGGTTTCATTTTAGGATTCCAGATCTTTGTGGTAGGTGTTTTTTGTAGGTCCGAATCTCTTTGGATCAGCTGGTAGGGTCATTTTACCTCTTTACTCGTTTGACGTTAGCTTCAATTTTCTATTACATGTCTTAGACTATTTATTATCATGCCATGTTTTTTTCTTTTGATTTTCGAATGGATTTAGTCCACATATGTCATTTGGGTTGATCATGTTGCAGACATTTTATATCGTTTTTGTCATTTTTGTTTGCCTCTGTGTACACATCATGCGGAGCTAGCCTGTGTGTGTCGTTTTTCCTTTGGTCTACAGTCTCCTTTTGGCTATGTGAGTAACTAAGTGAATGGATATACAATCCAATAACCTGTGTCGAAATGGAAATTTAAAAAACTAGAAAACCATTTTTACTGGTTCGGGAGAGGAAAAGGGTGTGCAGCAGAAGTCTTGCAGGTTATAAATTGTTGTTCAATTAAGGGATTTGTTATTTATTTTTATGATTGAACTCATTTTATAAGGGTGGGTTTGTGTTTATTTGTGTTTAGATTATAATTATTTATTTTCAAATGATTATGGCTGTTAATAATTTTATTTTCATATTTGATTATGTAAGAGTGTATTAAAATTTATTTTTAGAATTTGGTACTTTATTTTTAAATTATATAAAGGGTGAATTTATTTCCGATATATAAGGATTTATACGGCAATTTTTGTTGGAGGGGTTGTTTTTTTTTTTTTTTTTAATGGGTCGATGATTGGAGTAATTAGGGGAATGGGTGTTTTGAGCGCCACTTCAAGTGGCGCTCAAAAGATTTTGAGGCCGAGCGCCACTTCAAGTGGCGCTGAAGGTGTATTTAAAAAGCATGCAGCGCCACTTGAAGTGGCGCTGCCTTCAAAAAACTAAACATTTCAGCGCCACTTAAAGTGGCGCCGAAACACCCCCACCCCCTATAAATAGGAGCCTCCCCCACCCCATTTTCCCATCTTTTCCCCACACCCCTCCTCTCCTTTCTCTCAAACTTCTTTCTAAAGTTTTCTGCGGTTGATCTGCCTGCGCCGCCTGCCTCGCCTGCCTCTACGGTTGCTCTGCCTGTGTAGCTACCTCTCCACAAATTTAGGGTAATTTTTTTTTTAAATTTATTTAATACTTTGATTTAATAATTTAGTTGTTGAATTTATAGAATTAGTATATAATGTTTGTATTTTATAAATAGTATGGTTTTTTTAAATGTAATTAGATAATGAAATGATTAGTTAGTTAATTAGTTAATCATAATTAGGTAAATAATTAATGATAATAAGGTTATTAATTAATCATAATTAGGTTATTAATTAATTGTAATTACATTATTAATTAATCATAATTAGGTTAGATGATTAAATAATTATAAATAGGTAATTAATTAATCATAATTAGGTAATTAATTAATCGTAATTAGGAAATGAATTAATCAATATTAGCTAATTAATTAATCATAAATAACTAATTAATTAATCATAAATAGGTTATTAATTAATCATAAATAGGTTATTAATTAATCGTAATTAGGTAATTAAGAAATCGTAATTAGGTAATTAATTAATCAATATTAGCTACTTAATTAATCATAATTGGGTAATTAATTAATCGTAATTAGGTAATTAATTAATTGTAATTAGGTAATTAAATAATTGTAATTAGGTAATCAATTAATCGTAATTAGGTAATTAATTAATCGTAATTAGGTAATTAATTAATCGTAATTAGGTAATTAATTAATCGTAATTAGTTAATTAATCAATCAATATTAGCTACTTAATTAATCAATATTAGCTACCTATTTAATCAAAATAAGGTAACTAATTAATAATAATTAGGTAATTAACTAATCATAATTAGCTAATTTATTAATCATAATTAGCTAATTAATTAATCAATATTAATAATTAATCACAATTTGTTAATTAATAAATCATAATTAGGTAATTAATTAATCGTAATTAGGTAATTAATTAATCGTAATTAGGTAATTAATTAATCATAATTAGGTAATTAATTAATCAATATTAGCTACTTAATTAATCAATATTATCTACCTAATTAATCATAAATAGCTAATTAATTAATCATTAATAGGTTATTAATTAATCGTAAATAGGTTATTAATTAATCGTAATTAGGTAATTAATTAATCGTAATTAGGTAATTAATTAATCGTAATTAGGTAATTAATTAATTGTAATTAGGTAATTAATTAATCGTAATTAGGTAATTAATTAATCAATATTAGCTACTTAATTAATCAATATTATCTATTTAATTAATCATAAATAGCTAATTAATTAATCATAAATAGGTTATTAATTAATCGTAAATAGGTTATTAAATAATCGTAATTAGGTAATTAATTAATCGTAATTAGGTAATTAATTAATCGTAATTAGGTAATTAATTAATCGTAATTAGGTAATTAAGTAATCAATATTAGCTACTTAATTAATCAATATTATCTACCTAATTAATCATAAATAGCTAATTAATTAATCATAAATAGGTTATTAATTAATCGTAAATAGGTTATTAATTAATCGTAATTAGGTAATTAATTAATCGTAATTAGGTAATTAATTAATCGTAATTAGGTAATTAATTAATGGTAATTAGGTAATTAATTAATCGTAATTAGGTAATTAATTAATCGTAATTAGGTAATTAATTAATCGTAATTAGGTAATTAATTAATCGTAATTAGGTAATTAATTAATCAATATTAGCTACCTAATTAATCAAAATAAGGTAACTAATTAATAATAATTAGGTAATTAACTAATCGTAATTAGCTAATTAATAAATTATAATTAGGTAATTAATTAATCAATATTAATTGTAATTAGGTTATTAATTAATTGTAATTAGGTTATTAATTAATCATAATTAGGTTATTAATTAATTGTAATTAGGTTATTAATTAATTGTAATTAGGTTATTAGCGAAGTAGTTATATTAATCAGCGAAGTAGTTATATTAATTAGCGAAGTAGTTATATTAATTAGCGAAGTAGTTATATTGATTAGCCAAGTAGTAGTAAATTGCTTATGGAATATACCTTTGCATTACATTCTAGGTATGATAATGAATTTAGTTTCCAATCTACCTTGACCTCGGTTTGTAATTGAAGTTATGAACTTGAATTTAGTAGTTCAATATATTTTTTGCATATTAAGTGTTAGAATTATCATGAAATGATTGCTCTCTTGAGTAAAGTATCCCCGGGTAGAGGGGCTTTGGGTCGGACCACCTACTTTCCTGGAGGCTTGCCTTGTCTAGGAAAAGTGAATGGGGTTGGCTATCTGTCGCTCCGGGCTTACTCATGTGGAGACTTTCAATTTCATATAACTCTATGCTTTTACATGACGTGTTCGTGTACCTCATGCATATAATGCATGTGGATATGTATAAATATATTTGACTTCTATTTTTGGGTAAGTAACACAAACTTGTGGGTTGTGTAAATAGTTACACATCAATATGGTTTGAACATATTGATTTGGTGGAGGGATTAGGATTCCAACCAAAATTACTAGAAGCATGCATACATAAATTGATTCTTTAATCAGATTTAACTAATAACAGTGGTTTCTTTTAGATAAAAAAGATGGTCGCCGCTTATATTTATTGCAACGGTCAAATAATTGAGACAGAACAAGGATGTAGTTATAGTATACATCCAGAAGCTGTTGTGATGTTTGGAGGATGTACTACTTTGGAAGCTGTGCAAAGGAAAATTCATCGGAGGTTAAAACTGGCAAGGAATCAAGTGATAGAGTCCATCACATTCAGACATCTTCAATTTATAGATAGGTTTTGGCATGTGCCCTATCCGGTAAATGATGATGATGATTGGGAATATATACTTTCATTGGTTAAGTATATACCTGAGAATCAAATGATGGAGTTGTATGTCACTATAGCTGCAATGGAGGTTCCATCGACATTGGAAGTTGACCCATCTCAAATTCATGAGACTATGTCATATGCTCCTTCACATCAAGACGTTCCATCAACATCAGTAGTTATTCCATCATTTCCATCAGCCACAGTTTCAATGGATAGTCCTCCACATACTTTAGATGCATTGGTTGATGAATTTGAGGATGATGACAATTTTGAACAAGATGAAGAGGAAGTTGAAGAAGAAGAAGAGCATGCAGAAGATCAGTCTGTACCATCTCATGTGACGTTCAACCGACCATTGAACCATCCTCCACTATTGGCTTCATGGTCGACTGAAGGCATGAATCGCTTGTCAGAATTTGATTATTCAGTTATCACTCCCAGTTCAGAATTTCCAGGAATCATTGGTGGCATAAATCGAGTGTCAGATAACGGTGTTCTGTATATTGGCAGAGAGTTTGAGAGCAAAGAAGCAATGAAAAATGTGATAAAACAATATCACATTGAAAGACATTACTCATATGTTGTAGAAGAGTCAAAGAGATCTTATTATTTGATCCGTTGTGATAAATATGAATTGAACTGTCAAATGCGTCTGCGAGCTATTATTGATAACACTTTTCACAGCTGGCGCATCACTAGATTTACTCCACACACATGTGTGAACCCAAGCTTGGCACATGAACACTCTTCATTAGATGTTGAGTTTGTTTCAACTATTATTGTTGAAATGATTAGAGCATGTCAAGACGTCCCCGTGGTTCTGGTCATTGAGCGAATCAAACAGCTTTTTGGGTATCGAATCTCTTACTGGAAGGCATGGGCAGCACGACAGAAGGCTATTGTGAAAGTGTATGGTGATTGAGATGACTCTTATCGAGTTCTACCACAATTGTTGGAGCTTCTACGCCACAATAATCAAATAGTCTATCGGTTACATACAGTTGAATATGTTAACCAACAGAACCAACTTGACCGCTCAATGGTTGTGTTTGATAGATTATTTTGGACATTTTTACCATGTGTGGCGGCTTTTAGACATTGCAAGCAGTTCATACAAATTGATGGCACATTTCTGTATGGAAAGTATACCGTAACTTTATTGATTGCCGCCACACAAGATGGAAATCGAGCCCCTCTGCCTATAGCATTTGCAATTGTGGAGAAAGAGAACTTCTCATCATGGAGCTGGTTTCTGGCATGTCTCCGAGAGTTTGTTACGGATGCAGAAGGGATTTGTCTTATTTCTGATCGCCACCGTGCAATAAAGGAGGCGATACAGTCTGAGGGTCTTTCGTGGAGACCACCATATGCCCATCATCGATACTGTATTCGACACATTGCCAGCAATTTGCGAAAGAAGTTCAAGAATGAGTCGATGAAAAAGACAATCTTAAAAATTGGTATGAACATCCTTTTCTGTTTAAAATGTTTTTGTCGTAGTTATTTTCATAACTGTTCAGATGACTGCTTGTATGATAGCATATGAGCCTCAACAACAAAGGATGGATGAGCGTCTTCAAGATATCCACAGAGTGAATCCAGAAGTGTATGATTACATGATGCAAATTCCAAAACAGAAATGGTCGTTGGCATATGATGATGGGAGGAGATATGGTCATATGACGACCAACATCGTAGAATGTATAAATGGAGTTTTCAAGGGTGTTCGAAAACTACCTATCACAGGTAAATACGAATATTTCAATATATGTTACTCAGAAGAGTTACTATTATAATATAATATTTGTATAATGTCATAAATCTAAATTTCAGGGTTGGTACAAGAGACCTTCTATCGTAGTGTAAAGTACTTTCTGGAACGATGAAAGCAAGCTGAAGATGGCTTGAACAGAGGGATGCGCTATGGACACCATTTCCAACGCGAGCTAGATACAGTTCTTCAGGAGGCCGCAACTTACCGTGTAACTGCATTTAATCGTCCAGAGAAACGATTTGAGGTCGCTGAGCCCGGTGATGCTATGACATGTAGCAATGGTCGTGTGCGAGTTGTTTTATTGGAGAAGCGTTACTGTGATTGTGGAAACTTTCAGGCACTGAGATATCCCTGCGGCCATGTGATTGCTGCATGTGCTTACGTACGCGTATCTTGGGAGCAGTTCGTTGATCCATCTTATCGACTCGAGAGCATCAACTCCTGCTACAATACTCCGTGGATGCCAATCGGGGAATATCAAAATTTTCAGCTGCCTGATGGCGCACCCACGCTTCTACCGAACAACAATAGACTTCGACCTAAAGGGAGGCCAAAGTCGACTCGTATTCGGAATGAGATGGATTGGCCTAGTGAACATCCAGCTGGACGGCGGTGCAGCATATGCCGCCAGGAAGGTCATACGAAGACACGTTGCCCTAGACACATAGGGCAATCATCTAATGGTTAAAATGAATCATGTACTCTATCAGTTACTGTAAAACTTTGTACATGTAATTATTTTTATCATTTCACCATTTTTAATCATATTTGTCTTACTTGTAAATAGGGTATTTTTTGGAAAATGTACCACGATTTCACGTGACATTTTTTGTCGAACGATCAACATTACATGAGTAGCTTTAAACAGACAACACCAACTCAATAAAAGGAATGTACCTGTATAAGAAAACAAAACCATTTGAACTATTAAATGAAAATGTCATCAGTTTTGTATAATGAAAGATGAACTTACAGTGACTACAAAACAAAAACGAGGAAACTTTGAAAGCCTATAAAATATAAGTAATTGAAAATAAAAACCATTTCTTAAAAATTGCTGATGAAATACAATTATAAGCTTTCAAAAAAACTTCTTTCAACTCAAAAATATTTCAGATATGAGACTTTGAAAGCCTATAAAATATAAACTTAATGACTCATATAAATGAAACTTAGATCATAGATTAAACATATAAGAAGTAGTAGAAAAGTAATTAGTTAATTCTGGTGAGGGGGAAAACTGTTAGACCCTGGAATTGAAGGATAATGAGGATGACAAGGAAACATCAACCCCCACGCCCACCCCTTCCACCCATTCAACCAACTTCGGTAACTCCTATAGAAGTAGTTTTTCAAAAAAATGAAATGTCACACCACCACAGCTTCCTACATCCATATTAACCCCCCAATTCAGTTTCATTAAATGTGGACGGTCCCCATTTTTACCAAAGTCAATGATGCACTATTAAACCATCACTTTTCAACCCCCGCCTCAATAATACAAAATGCTTTGAGGGATGAGAAATGATTCAGTGCATTTTAGAACATTGAAATGTGTCGAATCATTTCTCATCCCTCAAAGCATTTTGTATTTTTGAGGCGGGGGTTAAAAGTGGTGGTTTAATAGTGCATCATTAACTTTATAGACGTTTAAAGTCACATAGTTGAAACATTTTTAAGTTACAACTAGGTGGTTTTGAAAGCCTATAAAATATTTTCTATCGACATTTTTTACGTAATTTTTTTATTTTCATCTATTCAGTATATGTTTAATCCAAGTTTCAAGTTTCATTCATATTGGTCATATGGATTATGTTTTATACACGTTTAAAGTCACATAGTTGAAACATTTTTAAGTTACAACTAGGTGGTTTTGAAAGCCTATAAAATATTTTCTATCGACATTTTTTACGTAATTTTTTTATTTTCATCTATTTAGTATATGTTTAATCCATATTTCAAGTTTCATTCATATTGGTCATATGGATTATGTTTTATAGACGTTTAAAGTCACATAGTTGAAACATTTTTAAGTTACAACTAGGTGGTTTTGAAAGCCTATAAAATATTTTCTATCGACATTTTTTACGTAATTTTTTTATTTTCATCTATTCAGTATATGTTTAATCCAAGTTTTAAGTTTCATTCATATTGGTCATATGAATTATGTTTTATAGACGTTCAAAGTCGCATAGTTGAAACATTTTTAAGTTACAACTAGGTGGTTTTAAAAGCCTATAAAATATTTTCTATCGACATTTTTTACGTAATTTTTTTATTTTTATCTATTTAGTATATTTTTAATACATGTTTTAAGTTTCATTCATATTGGTCATTTAGATTATATTTTATAGGCTTTCAAAGTCACATACTTGAAACATTTTTAAGTTTCAAGTAGGTGGTATTGAAAGACTATATGTTTAACAATATTTTAATTTTTTTTATAAATAGTTACTTATAACTATGTAAATATATACATGTACAAATATATAATTATACATATACAAGTATAACTATAATTACAATATAATTCTAAATATAATTATAAATATAATTCTACACACACACATACACACACATATATATATATATATTTATATATGAATATTAAATATATTTATAAATAAATTTTAAATATATATGTAACAATATTTTCATAATTATATATTTTAAATATATTCATATTCATATAATTATAAATATTTATATTTAAAGATTAGTTTATAATTATATAATTACAAATATATTTTTTATTTAAAAAATATATATAAATAGATTAATATTTATAAATATTTATTTTTAATTATATATATACATAATTATATTTATACACACATATAATTATATATATACATAAATATAATTTCATAATTATATAATTATAAATATAATAATAATTAATTTAGCATTTTTAAATACATATTTATAAGATTATTTTTAAAATTTTATTTATTTATTTTGAAATTATTTATTAAAAAGAGATGAGGTGGAAAAAAACTAAAACAAAAAAAAAAGAAAACAAAATTTTATTTATTTATTTTGAAATTATTTATTAAAAAGAGATGAGGTGAAAAACAATTAAAACAAAAAAAAAAGAAAACAAAACCAGAAAAAAAATTAAAAGGGTGGCAAAGCGCCACTTGAAGTGGCGCTAGCCACCCGAGTTGTTGAGCGTCACTTCAAGTGGCGCTCAATAAACCCTTTTTCCAAATTAATCTAAACCTAGACCCATTTTAATAAAAAAAAAACCTATCCGCCTAAAAAACCCGGATTTATACACATATATATACACTAATTTAGACATATTCATGAATATATATTTGTTTCTAACTTTATTGTGGAACTAATAATGTAAGAGGGATTATATATATTATTGTAAAGATTTTATTCAGATTGTAAACATTTTATTTATTTATACAATTTATGTTTTATTTTTTAAGGCCGTATATACATATACATATATATATATATATGTATATATACCTATATATATATATATATCCAATTATGTTATTTTATTTTCATAACTAATAATGTAATGGAGTATAGTTATTATGTTTAAATTTGATTTATTTTGGTATAACAGGTTGTTTCACTAAAAATCTTACTATTCTTATGGATTATTATTTCCAAGTACGATATAACAAATATTATTCCACTTATATATATATATATATTTAGCAAAGATTAAGCTCTAATTTGATATCATTTTAGTTCTTCCAATGTATATTATCGTTTATCGATGTTTTTCTCAAACATGTATTTATTCCACAATGATGTGTGTTGTTAATTCAATGTCAATATGTATAAATACACACACCCAAATATATATATATATATATATATATATATATATATTATGTTGACAATTTTATCTCCATGATCCCAAAAAAATGTGCATATCATGTCATCATGAAATATTACCACTAGGGATGTCACGTCTGCATATAAACATGGCCATGAGTTTATGCATTACATCAACACTCGTTGCATTTATAATATGTTCATGTTTTAATTTTGATTTTAAGGTTTAATTACAAAATTAATAAGTACATGGATGTCATTGAAAGTGTTTTATTTTTAATGGTTATTTTCTAATCTTATGTGAGTTTCATAATTAATTATTAAAATTATTTTATAAGGATCAATTATCTATACGAATGGAAAATGTATTTCTCAGAAAAAGGATTGAATACATGGATAGTTTATGCAAATTTTATGGTAAGGGTTTTGGTTGTAACCAAACTCAGAAGTGTTATGAAATGAAAGTTAATATACATATATATATACATACTTATATATAAACATCAACGGGAATGTGTATTTTAATGCAGTGACATGTTTTTTTTTCAAAAAATGGAAACTCTCGTGAAAGTATATATATAATGAAAGCATGATTAAAATGTTTTCAAAAAACCCAGTTCTTGGTTGTTGTAAATATGGAAGAGAATTGGGGAGTAAAACCAACATTCACTAAGTGGGTAGGCCCAAGGCAACTTTCAACATTTCAAGTAAACTCATAATATTATTTTGTTTTCAGGAGCTTGCTTAATGTTTTCCAAATAAAATCACTGAATTATTTCTAAGGAATTTTCAAAGTATAATTATTTTCAAAGAATTATAATATTTTGTAAATATATTTTACAATGGTGTTTCTAATTGTATTTTTTTTTGAATGTATTATCAAAGGAATATTTTTAAAGGTATTTATCAATGGTTTTAAAACCCCTTACTGGGAAATTTAATGCTCGCCCATTGTTTTAAAATTATTTTCTCATGTCACTTTGAAATCCAAATTTGGATGTCATTATAGTTGCTCACGTGGAAGTGAAGTTGGTTTTTTTATTTAATTATATTGAAACTTTGATATATTGTAATCTTTTACCTAATCCTCTAAGACCTAGACTAGTAAAAGGTCATCTATTGTGTTATGTTTAAGACTAGGTCATTATAATTGGTATTAGAAGAACAATCTAGGCAACTTTGGAGATTATATGGTGTCGTCTAAGTGCTAGAGTCTATAAGTTTAGTGGACCTAGTGTTTCTTAATTCTGAATACAAAAATTCAAAATTGTTTTAGTCTGAAAAAACGAATTGTGAGGATGCAATTATTTTGAGGGGGAATAATGTAACAGCCTGAAAATTCCAAACTTGGTTTTATTAAATAAGTGGATTAATTTATAATTCAAATAATCTAATAATATTTTAGCAGGAAAATTTTATTAAGTATTTTAATTAATTGTAAGTTAATTATAATACTTATAAATAACTATACATGTTATTTATAGATTTCAAAATTATTTTAAACAAATATTGTTTTACGTTGTTTAAATGAATGTTTATTAATATAATTTATTTTTATAAAAGGATATTGAATAAAACATTTTAATTGAATTATTATATACAAATATAATTAAATTGGTTTTATAAATTTTGGTTTTTAAAAAAGACACATATATACCCACACATATGAATATGAAATTTTTATTTTGAATTATAAATTATAGATTATTTTTATAAGTGTAATTATTATAAATTTTGTTTAATACAAATGTAAAAAATATTTCAATTAAATATCAAAATTAGTCACATATTTTTCAAATTATTACATTATGATATAAATTATTATGTCATATTTTATAAAATTTTAAAATGAATATGTTATAATAATAAAAAAGGGAAATGGATAAAAAACCAAATCATAAGGGGGTGCGGTAGGGTCGATTCGTGAGCTCTCCAGGTTGCACAGGAGGTGGTACCACCAGGCCTAAGAGCTCCAAATTGAGACTCGAGCGGATGAGGCGTGACAAGGGTTCACGCCTGGAGTTATTCGCGTCCGCAGGTGGTCGAGTCGGGTTTTCGAGAGAGGCCAAGGGTGATCTGGCCAGGGATAAGGGTTCACCGCAGGTGTAGGGGGTGTCAATCTATGTCCGAGAAGGTTAGGGTTTCGTTTTAGGTTCCAGATCTTCACGGTATGTGTTTTTTTGTAGGTTTGAATCTCTTCGGATTAGCTGGTATCATCGTTTTCCCTCTTTACCCGCCTGATGTTACCTTCAATGTTTTATTACTTTTCTTAGACTGTTTTTCAACGTGTTGTGTAATATTTTGATTTTTATTTTTGAATGAATTTCGTCCACATATTTCATTTACATTGATCCTGTTGTAGTCATTTTATATTGTTTTTGTCATTTTTGTTTGCCTCTGTGTACACGGCTTGCGGAGAAAGCCTGTGTGTGTCGTTTTTACTCTGGTATGTAGTCTCTTTTTGGTTGTTTGAACAACTAAGTGAATGCCTATAAAATACATGAACCTATGTGGAAATAGAAATTTAAAAAAAATGACAAACCATTTTTTCTAGTTCGGGAGATGAAAAGGTTTTGTAGTTGAAGTCCTACAGGTTATGGATTGCTATTCATATAAGGGATTTAGTATTTTTTATGATTTAACTTATTTTTTAAAGGTGGGTTTGTGTTTATTTGTGTTCAGGTTATAATTATTGATTTTCAAATGAGTATTAGTGTTAAAAAAATTATTTTTAGACTTGATTATGTAAGAGTGTATTGAGATTTATTTTCAGAATTTGGTACTTCATTTTTAAATTCTTTAAAGGATGAATTTATTTCTAATACATAAGGATATATACATATATATATATATATATATATATATATATATATATATATATATATACTAGTTTAAAAATATGCATGAATATGTATTTTTTTTCTAATTATATTGTGGAACTAATAATGTAAGAGGGGTTATATAGTTTATTGTACAAATTTTATTCAGATTATAAAAAGTTTAGTTATTTATACAATTTATGTTTTATTTTATTAGGGAGTATATACATATACATATATATATATTTATATCTATCTAATTGTGTTCTTTTATTTTTATAACTAATAATGTAAGGGAGTATAGTTATTATGTTTAAATTTGATTCATTTTGGTATAACGGGTTGTTGCACGAAAAATCTAACAATTCTTAAGGATTATTATTTCCAAGTTTGATATCAAAACTATTATTCCACATATAAATATGTATTTAAGAAAATTTAAGCATTAATTTTATATCATTTTAGTTCTACAAAAGAATATTCTCATTTATCGATGTTTTTCTCAAACATGTATTTATTCCACGATTATGTGTGTTGTAAATTCAATTCTAATATGTATAAATACACACACACACAAATATATATATGTGGATTAATTGGTTAATGTTATGTTTGCAATTTTATCATCATGATTCTAAAAAAATGTGCATATCATGTCATCATGTAATATTACAACTAGGGATGTCACATCTGTATATAAACATGGCCATGCGTTTTTGCAATACATCGACACCTGTTGCATTTATAATAAGTTCATGTTTTAATTTAAATTTTAAGGTTTAATTACAAAATTAATAAGTGTATGGATGTTGTTGAAAGTTTTTTATTTTAAATGTTTCTTTTCTAATCTTATGTGAGTTACATAGTTAATTATTACGATTATTTTAAGAGGATAAATTATCTATATGAATGATAAATGTATTTCTCGAAAAATGTATTGAATACATGGATAGTTTATGAAAAGGATATGGTAAAGGTTTTTGTTGTAACCAAAATCTCAAGTGTTATAAGATGAATTTTAATATACATATATATATATACATACTTTTATATAAACATCAGTGGGAATGTGTATTTTAATGCAGTGACATGTTTTTTTCAAAAATTTGAAACTCCTGTGAAAATATATATATATAAGTAAAGCAAGATTAAAACATTTTTGGAAAACCCGACGCCTGATCATTATAAATATGGAAGTGAATTGGGGAGTGAATCCAACCTTCTCTAAGTGGGTAGGCCCAAGACAGCCTTCAATGTTTTAAGTGGCCTTAGAATAATATTTTTTTAGGAGCTTTCTTAATGTTTTATGAAGAAAATCACTAGATTAGTTTTAAATCATTTTTAAAGTATAATTATTTTCAGTGCATTATAATATTTTATAAAGATATTTTACAAATGTGTTTATAATTTTATTTTTCCATATGTATTATAAAAGTAATATTTTTAAAGGTATTTATAAAATGTTTTAAAACCTATTACTGAGAAATTTAACGCTCACCCCTTGTTTAAAAATTATTTTCATTGGTTTCTTTTAATTCCAAAGTTGGACGTCGTCGTAGTTGCGTGTGAAAACGTGAAGTTGGTTTTTTTGTTTAATTCTAATGCAACTCTGATTAATTGTAAGCTTGTATATAATCCTCTAGAACCTAAACTAGTAAATGTTTCTCTATTGTGTTATGTTTAAGGCTAGGTACATATACATTAAGCTTGTATACATTATTATAACTATTGTATTTCACAAATCCTTACGGTTATATCATATAGAAATCTTTTAATAGTTTCCAATTTAGGAATCCATTTTTAATATACACTTTAAAAATCTCATAATCATGAATAATAATTACTATAAGAAAATTTTTAAAATATTTTTTCATTGAGATTGGTGAAATTATTCCATTATATTCAATTCCTTGATGATTTCTAAGACCCCATGAAAAAAACTTATTTATATGTATTTACTTTAGAATCCATGATCACCTTTTTCTGTAAAATTCATTTATACCAAATATGTTTTATATCATTTATTGAGTGTAAAAAATTATAAAATTAATTTTAATACATGTAAATCCTTTTAAAATTCAAAAATTATTTCCACTTCATAGCCTCTCTTCCATTAACTACATTCTTATATGAAAAAGGCTCATTATCTTTAAACAATAAAATGTCACATAATATGGTAATTTGAAAACCATATTTTAGTAGTTCTATAACCTCTATTATTAACCCAAAAATTACCTATGTCTCATGAACTTTGTCTTATTACACTATTTCATTTGGAGTTTTCTTTTATACTAACTATTTAGTATTTGATTCTTTACATTTATTGAAGTCAATATTTCCCCCACTATTCCCATTGGGAATATGATCATTTTTTTGGAATATATGTGTCCTAACATAATTAAATAAAAATTTATTCCCATGAAAATACATATGATCATATGGGTTTCTTTCCATACTAAATCTCATAATAAATAACATCTATAACTTTAAAAAGTACTCAATTTAGTTTTTATGTCAATGTTTTTTATACATATCCAAAAAAAATATTGTATGAGATTTTTATGACTCATCTTTGATATCACTATGACAAGAAATGTGTGATTACTCCTTTAATTAACACCATCTCACTATATAAAATAGTAAGTTTATGGGACTTTCTAATACTTGTTTAAATTATTGTTGAAGGTTTTTTAAAGATATACTTCATCATTGTTTGACTGGTGTTTCTTAGTAATATTTTCAAGTAGATTCACTACAGTATTTTTATATTAATTAAACATAATAATTGAATCAAACATATAGAGTTTTTGTATACATGATTGTATCTACTAGATTTATTGATAAATGTAATGAAATAAAAATACCCCACCATTTTTTATTGGAAGTGGACCACATACATCAGTATGAATCAATTATGAATGTTTTGTCATTTTTCCTTCTTTCCCTAAAAAATTATCTTTGGTTTTTTTACATTTAAATAATATGTGACATATGTCAAAGGGGATTAATTTGAGAGAGGATATATACTCTACATTATGTAATTTGTTTAAATTATTTTATTTTAAATGGACATGATTCTAGTTCCACATAGGGGTAGGATATGAGTCATGTTCACTAGATTTATCATTGATTATTATTACCAGGTTTATGTATGTATAAACCACTATTCATATGTGATATACTATAACACATGTAATTAATATAAAAGAGACAAATTATATTTCCAAACATGCAAAAAAACCTAATTTTTTCTAAACTCAACATAAAGATAATGTTTCTAGTAAATAAATATATATAATAATAGTTTTTTGATAAATTAACCAATCCACTTGGTAAAGTGATATGATATTATTATATTTCCAATACTACCAAATTTTCCCCATTACCTATTTAGAGATCCGCATTATCCTTTTCATTACTTCAAACCTAATTGATTATTATAATTAAATACATATGTGTGAGCCAAAATATATATTAGATAAATGAATTTTAGTAATATAAATATTTCATTCAATTGAAAATACACATAAAAATAAGGCTAATAATTACATCTTACTCCCAATAATAGAATTTTTCTTCCAATGACCATTCCTTCCATATGAAAATCACATAACGTCTTTCTCATATACCGCCAAAATTTTATATAGACTATTATAATAAAATTTCTTAGGTTCCTTTGACTTAAAAAAATTCATTGACATCTTTTCCTCCCTACATATATGGTTGTTCACTATAATGATAGAAGAATTAGTTTTCTTCAAATCCTTTCAAGCTTGGTGAAACACATGAAAAGAGTTGGTAGTGACTTCATTGTATTATTCATATTATAATTAATAATTAAAGTTGAGAAGCTTGGTATTGAAGATAAAAATATGAGATATGATGATTGTTCATGATTAAAATTTAACCTTAAGGACTAAAATTAGTCAATATACTCAATCAGTTTGATTATATGAGGAAATTATGAGTTTCCTATTATATCTTTCATGTAAAGAGTAAACTAGATATATCATACCACTATTTCCTTTCTCTCTCCTAATTTATGTCTTGGAGATGGGATGGAATTTATTATGATTCATTATACTGATTCAATATTTTTAGTTTATTAAACATTGATGATAACATGATATAATGAATATCCAATGCATAATTAATGTGTCACATGTATATCTATTTACCTTATTTACTTACTTCTAGAGGAGGATTTTCTGGAAGTGGGGACCCCAACACATACCATTTAATCTATTTGAATAGTTGTATACATGATTTCTTGTACCACACATAATTTTATTATCATTTAGGGTATTTTCATTGACTATTTTGGATTTTAGTTATGGTAAATTATTGGTATTACTTAGCATTATATTTATAAAAAATAAATTTAGAATCTTAATACATTTATATTGATTACTGATAATTTTAACATTATCATATCATTATTCTTAAATGAATCTGACTATTTTATTGACATCACAATAGCTCTCAACCATTAGATTTATTATATTTAGTAACATAAATATTCTACTGGTAAATGATTCTCAAACCTTTCATTATAATCCTAGAAATTTATATGCCCCTTCATATAGATTTCTGTGGCATGATTTTACTTTTTCAATTACATTAACTCATAGATCTTTGATCTATCGTGTAGTTTTTCACCTCTTATAATTCATAATCTTTGATTCACTTAACAATTTGCCTATAAAATTTGTACCAAACTAGATATGGACACATATTTATTAAAAAAATAGTTATATTAACCCTACACTCTTATTTGAACTCCTCTAGAGATATAGAAACCCCAAACTGTAGTAAAATCACACTTCGAACAATGGTTTCATTAAAATTAGTGTAATGTAAGGAATTTTGTGATATCATCATAATTTAATGGTTTTTAAATTCATTTATTTTATTAAAGAATTAAATCTGATAATATTTATTATTATTTTAAATTAAACTAAGTGACTGGTTTTAAAAAACTAATAATTCATAAATAGAAATTATTCATCGAGTATTTATTCATTTTTTCATACTTGTTAACTTTACTATGTGATTGTATATCATCCACGCATTTAACTAATAAATTAATAACCATGAATGATAATAAATAAATAAATAATGACATAATCATGGGTTGTATTCAATTGGTTTATTCATTGAGTAGATGACTGATCAACCATTACCCTAGAGGAACTCCTTGAGTTGTGAATTAACATATTTTGAAACATGCATATTTATATTATATAAGATATCCTTCTTATATATAAACCATTAATCACCTTTAATTATTTCATTATTGTATATTACTTCATACATGTCTATCTAAAATTTTATGGCCTCAAAAGATATCATAAATAAATAAAAATATAAGAGTGGAAAGGATAACTCAGTTCAACTATGTTAGTTCTGTAGCGATTTTTAGTTCCCCATATCTAAATTTTTCATTTAAATACCACTTCCCATGGAAATATGAGGATTATTATTTTTAATTTTTTTATCATATGTTGTGTAGTAGAACCCCCCCTCCATTATATTGGTCTGATCTTAGAATACACCACCACAATAAGTCTTTATTAGTTTTCAATATTCAAATGACCACAACATGGTCATCAAATTTTTTTATTGATGAAGTGTTTATTTTTTCGGCACCATATAGAATCCCTTTCCCCAAATATTTTAAAATTAAATTAAAAAATTTTAGTTAAAAATTATATGATTGTAGTAATAATAATTGAAGGATTCCATATATAATAATGGGGTTTAGTATTGGGAAAATTTAAAAATTTCAACTAGACTTGTGTTGTAATAAAATATATGACATACCGATGCATTTATTCTTAGATAGTACATCTATAAATATATTTAATCATAATAAAATTGAATTAAATTACTCCATAATTTTCCATGTGATCCCTACATAGTATACTCATCACTGGTGTATCATAGCGTGAAAGATCCAACCAAAGATCCCTCTATATCATCCACCTATGTTGCACGAAGTTCCTAGTTTATCTTTCATTAATTAATATATGGTCACATATAATATCAAAGGGATTTATGATATTTTTAAAGTCAATGGAAGAAATAAAGAATTAATAATGAATTGGAATGAATCCAATTGTGTTCTTCCTTTTATTTCTCACTTCACACCTTAAGTGAGGGATGATATAAAATCCGATATAGAGGTGGTAGTGATTCATGGATTGGGGGATAAATTGAAAATCATAAAATAATATGAGAAATTTAAATAATAATTAATTATTTAGTAGATAAGTTGAATAAACAATCCTATGTAGACATGGTTGAGTGTTAACAGTAGTGGAGGGAGGGGTGGATGTAAAATATATAAACCATAAAAATAATTTAAACAAAATTATAGAATTAATGGATAAAAGGAAAATAAAATTTAATCATAAAAAATAAATTCAATGGTCATGAATAGTGTAACCATAAAATATAAGAATAAGTATGTAAATAAAATTGATAGGGATTAATAAGTTATCAAAACATTAAAAAATTTGTAAGAATCCACTCAAGACTCTTCCCCATTTTGGAAATTTAAAATCCTAAACACGTCAAACATAATATATCCCCTTTTATAAGGATTAAAAATTACAATATAATAAATATTATATTACCTAGAAAAATAACTATAAATATAAAACAATAAACTATATTAAGAAAATGTAAAATTATTAATCAACGTCCACTTCTATGATAAAAAGGCAAGATCCATTCATAATAATAACTATAAGGGTTAACTAAAATGATTTTATAGTATGAAAATATAAAATATAATATAAAATTTGATGAATAGTTTATTAAATAACCCCCTAGACTCATGAAAAATAAAAAAAGGTCAATTGATGAATGAATAAATTATAAAAATCGTAAAAACTCCCTCAAAATACAATCTCCCCTCTTTTAAATAATATAAAAGTAAAGGAAACTCTCATTAAAAACTTCTTTATAGAAAAAATTAAAACTACATAGAGACACAATAACATGTTAATTATATTTAAATATTTAATATAATATATTTAATTAATTAAAAATCAACTAAAAATTTCATGCACTTACGAGAAAAATAGAATAGAAAACATTAAAATCAACCTCACATTCATAATATAATACTAATATCATAAATATCATGACATGATATTAGAATATAAAAAAATAAAGGGTATGTATTATATCCATATGAAACACATTACCCATGAATGTAAAGTAGTTTAGGTTAAATCATTCTTTAATAATAACCTTTAAGAACCCATGGTGGAGATGGGTTAGATAATTTAACATTGAATGAAAATTCAGATAAAAACTCCTTATCAGGACCAATATATTGAAAAAATATTAAATAATAATAATTAGAATAATAACTAAAATAACCCCACTTAAAATAATTAATATAATAAATAAATTCCATTTTTAACTTAATTACATAGTTTATGTACACCGTGGGTAATTTTACACCATAACAAAAACGATATTTCTTCCTTATTTTTGAGGTCATCCTTTTAATTATCATAAACTCATAAAAATATTATCTCCCAATATTAAATTTATATAAATCATCCTTCAAAAATTATATTTCATATTTCAGTTTAACATTCTATTTCTTAAATGATTCTAAATCACCAAAAACCTATTCATTAGTGCTAAAATTAGTAATCTTTAACTCTCCATTCAATTTTATCAACATTTTATTTTCCAATATAGGATTCCAAACATCTGAGCCATATTTATTGTAAGAAAGGTGCTTTGATCTTGAGAGATTGTATTTTGTTTGTTCTAAATCTGGTTTTGGTGTTATCACATAGTTTGATGACTAAAGAGGATGATGTTTATTAAGAGGAAGTACAAATGTGTTATTGAATAATTCTAGAGTATATGGCATTTTTTTCTATTGTTTTATAAATTTGGGGGCTTAAGATTAAGGGGAAAATAGTTTTTCACTTAAACCATTAAGTTTCACATGATTTAATACACCTTCAGGTCTAAAAATTGAAAAAATCAAGAATAATCCATGAATTGTAGTCATGCGAATCAAGTTAATAGAGTTGTTCCATCCATGGAAAAGAGTTCATGTGATCGTATGAGAGATAGATGATGGTTCTTTCTAAACTAGAAGAAAATGTTAGGTATGGTTTGTAATAATTAAAGGATCACACAATCATGTAAAGAGTTAGGTGACCGTATATGTTTGAATAAATCAGGTGACATGGGAACGAAAATCACGCATAAGAATTTATGCTATAACTGATGGGGGATTTATTTGATCGTCTTATCGCATGCTTAGTAGGAGTTTGAAAATGACGTCTCACAATGCACATGGGTTTGGTGATAACTTAAGAATAAATGGATCTTGCAACCTAGATGGAGAGACTCACATTTTACATTTAGATTCGTGATTGGCTAACATGAAGGGATTCACATGACCTGTGAGTCACATGGTTAATGGAATATGGTGTTCCTAAGTTAGGTCGGTAGAATAGACGATCACGTGAGTTTTTTAGAATTATGTTGGTTGATTTTCTCTACAAATACACATTTTTCATGTCATTAGACAGTGTATTAAGAGATTTCCTTCTAGAGGAAAAAGGTTAATATAAATATATTTATGGACTTCTAAACAATGTTTAAGTTTGTTCATATAAGTGTCATGCATAAGGGTTTTTTCACATATGGATTTTTTAACTAGCTCGTAGATGGTCTTTAATGAAAAGGCCTCATGATCAAGGAAAAAATGTGATTTTTGTGATCATCCTAGTAGGACCATGGTTACACATTCATAATCAGTACATGGATTCAATAATATATGGGTTACGTTCTTGATGTCGTACATATCAATTAAGTTCCCTAGTTTATGAGACTAAGGGTCTTCCAATCCGATTCCTCTACTCAAGGTCACATGATTATTTTTTTAACCAGAATTACCTAATACACAATGATTTTAAGAAAAATATGTTGGATCTTTTAAGAGGTGAATTGTGATTCTATTATAAAGAAGGAGGAACATATTGTAGAACCATATTATTTCTATAATGATGAAAAACATTCAACAAAATCTTAATTATGAGTATATGATATTCATGTTGTTAAGATGAGTAAGATTTCAACTAATGTAGTGAGAAATTATGAGTTAATGAAAGTAATCATCGGTAAGAAGTGCACTATTATTTAATCATTTTAAATGAATCATTCCTAGAACATAGTTACCATGGATGCAATATGTATTCCATGAATACTTGTGAAGAATATTATATTTTGACATATCATAACATCATCTGTGTTTGTGTGCTCTATGGATGTTTTCCTTTATGGAAAACCGAGTATAATTTTCTATGTTTTGTGTTTACTTCAAACTTTTATTTTTCTTGGGAATGTGTATCTTGATCAAATATGTTTTATGTGTCTATGGAAACATAGGTATATGATCCATTGATTCAAAAGAAAAAAATCATACCTTGATTCACCACTCCTCTCTTGGGGTGTCCCATGGTGTTACATGTGGTATTAGAGGGATATTATATGATTTAAACATGTCTTCATTAGTTTTCTCATATAGAGAACATAGTTAACGTAAGGGGATCCTCATGGTTTGATGGAAGTAACTATCAGAACTGGAAGAATATAATGAGATATCATATATGCTCTCTTGGGATGGAAGATATCTTTTCTATATTCAATGGGATTCAAATAAATGATGCAATAAGACTATATATACCTAAATCTAGTATGAAATTGATTGATACTGATGCTAAAGGACTCACTACTCTTATGGGAGTCTTAATAGATCAAATATACCAGAATATAATGTGATACCCCAATGATAAGGCTATATTGGAGAAACTGGATAACATATTTGAAGCTGATAACAAGGTTAATTAATTTATAGTTCAAGTGTTTCACATCATATTTTATGATATTAATATGTATTTTTATGAAGATTATTCTATTATATTTAACATAATCAAATAGGTTTTTGGATTTATTCAAGGGCTTGTAGAGGAGATAAAATATGTCAAAATTATTTATAAGATCATGTGATGACTTCCACTTTCATATAATACAAATGGGTTTTATCTTGAAGATATAAATCTGTGTACATTTTATCTTGAAGATCTAGAAATAAGTTTAGTTTCATTTGAAATGAAAGTCAATCCAGAAACATCATCAACGCATACATATAATACGATAGCTTTCAAAGATATGGAAAAATCAGACATTGTTAAAGGTGGTAATGATGTAGTGGACATGGATGATGAAATATTATCTATTTGTAAAAGAAATTCCAAAATAGTAAAGGGAATATTTGAGGGTAAGATATATATGGCTTACATTATATGTGGTATAATTGGTTCCATTACTGTGAGATGTCTGAGAAAATTTGATAAAGATGATAGTGAATAAGAAATTGATAAAACACCTCATGGGAGATATCCTTAATGTAAATACACTATAAAAGAAAACTCATATGGATAAAAGTTTCAAAGGAACAAATTTTTAATAAAATAAGATGATTCTGAAAAAGGAATTCTTTAGTAAGATGAAAAATAGTTTATATTAAACAAGGAAGATTCACTAATGGTGAAAATTGAAAATGGGGAAGGAGAAAAAGAACATGAATAGGAAATTAAAGGTGTTTTATATTCAAATACATACCTCAAAGGAGATATTGATAAGAATTAAATTTAAAGGAATTCAAATAAAAACGTTAGTGGGTGACTGAAATAATCATTATAGTATGTTGATCAGTTTGAAGTTGAAATTGATCAGTTGTCGAATAAACTAGAAAAAAACTTCTTCACCAAGAATGTACCAGTGGATCAATGGAGTTTTAACATAAAAAATAAAATTGTATGTAAATTAATGATCTTAATTCCAACATAGAGAAGAGGGCTAAGAAAATTGAATATCATGAATAAGAAGTTATCACTCCTTGTAGGATGTTTGAATCAGAAGTAAGATCAATAGAACCTTAAAATAAGTTATGATTTGTATGGTTGTTTGATGAAGAAATTCAAAAAATTGAATGGAGTGGCTCATAAAGTATTGATAAAATTTTGAGTGATCAATGTCATGCATGCCTGTATAAAATTGGAGTTCGAAATTGTATCGATATGACAATGACTAGAACAGTGACTAACTAAAATTAAGGAAAGAAAAAGGTATAAGGGCTTAGTTTCAAAACTGAGTTAGTAGGATTATAATTTAATAAATGTCTGAAAAAATTCAAAATTAAGTGTTGGAAATAATCCTCAACTATCAAGGAATAATAAACAATAATTAATTTTCTAAAAGGAATGAGACATGTGGAGAAATAACAGCAAAAATATATTTACCTTAGTGAATTTTCAGTTTCGTGGCTATCTAGGCCACAATATATTCTATTGTGATAATTATAAGAGTCATTTTAGAGGATATAATCCTAAAATTATGATTAAATGAATGAGATATTATACTACTTATCAATAGTGAAATTACTTTTATGATATTTATTTCAATTTTCTATAATGTCTCACAAATTCATTCAATTTTGGGAAAGATGGGATGGAGATATATTAAATTAAGAAGTATAAGTTTCCATCATGGATATTAGAGGTAGATAAATGCATGGAAAACCAACCAGATACCTTTGAGAAATCAGTATTCACCTTTGGAAGAAGAAGAAGAATTTGATTGAACATACTAAGAAGAAGAGGAAGAATAAAGGGGCCCATAATCCTTAACACAATTAGGAATCTATTAGAAATAAAGAAAGATGAGATAGATGACTAATTGTGATTCAATTACTCTTAAATCATTAAATAATATTAGTAATTACATATTATATAGTGAATAATTATCCAATATGACAGAAACTAAAAATATTCTAAAAAATTTGAAATTCAGTGTTGATTATATTGTGATTTTTGAAAATGACGTGACATTAAAAATAAAGTGATGTGAAAATACCCAAATTGATAATGGTGATATCAGGAAGACTGAAATACTATATATGGATATATTGGAACACAAACATCTAAGTTTGTGTCATCTCTATGCCTATGTTCTTACAGTTTCATTTGAGAAAAATGGATGTATAATCCAAAGAAAATCTAAGGAGTCACTTATGAATGAAAAAATAATGAAAGGAAATATATACCAGGTGGATAATCATGATAATATATGTCCACTTACTATTATAGAAAAAATACCCTTTTGGGTCATGATTAATCCACACAAATATGGAATGTATAGGGAATTTTTCAAAACTAAAATTCATTCTTGACATCATGATTCTTAGAAGAGATCTATAAAAGATGATTGATGTGTCCATATGTAGAAAATGATATGACATTTATATTGGACAAGGAAAAAATGGTATCAAACATTCTTTACTTTTTCCACACTATTGTGTATTTTCCAATGAATGTTGCTAAAATATACGAGGAATTATATTTCATTCTTTTTAATGATGATTATAATAAGATAGACCATGTTTTCTTTATATAAATCAAGACAGATGTAATGGAATATATGTTGAGTTTTATAAGAAGTGTTTAAAATGAGACTTGGTATAATGTCAAAATATTACATTCTTATAATGTAATTGAATATACATCCATTTAATTTTAGAATTTCGTAGAGAAAATCACATCAAGAACAAAGCGTTTTTAGTAGAACCCAACAAAAAAATTCATTTTTATCAGAGAAATAATATAATTAATAATACAACAAATAATTTCTTATCAATGGTGGAACCCCCCACCATGTTTGAAAAAATGTAGTTCAATTTGCAGTGTGAAAATTGAGTTGGGATTTTCTATACCTAGGTGACGATAGAACACTATTCAAGATGTGTCATTCCAGTAAGTCCCCACATAATCATTTTTTAGTGTTTAGGAGGCCATCCTGCATCCAAAACAAAGAGTTAAATCAAGGAAAGTATGGAAATGTAGCATATGATGTAATTTTCTTAGTATACTCATCAAAGAGTAAGGCCTAAAAAATTATTTAACAAAATTCTAGGTAAAATTGTTGAAAATAGTGATTTGAAAGTGATTGAAAAAGTCCAAGGAAGAATACTAGATTCTAAAACACTGATGATTATTATGCTGATGAATAAGCATATAGTTAACTAGTAAAAATTTTGATGTAGTGAAAGATTATGTGAATGTTGATGACTCATATACAAAATCAAAAGATGGTAGATCAGCTGAAGAAGAGAAACCTACACATCTGAGGAGAAATAAGGGAGTAGAATTTGATCCTTCAAACATAATATGATATAGTACTGCATCAACACATACAATAAAATTGATAAATTTTTATCACATATCTATATCATCCATAGTAGAACAAAATATATTTGAATAAGTGTAAAATGATGATTCGTGGGTTAAAGTCATGAATTATGAATTGGATCAAATTGATAAAAATATTACCTTGAAGCTTTTTGATATCCCATAAAACCACAATGTCATTGAAAAAAGTGGATAATCAAGAAAAAAATTGATGAGCATGGAATTATTAATAGAAATAATGAATTATTTGAGTTTAAAGGAGATACACAAATTAAATCAGTGGCTGTGAAAGAAACCTTTGCATCGGTGTCTTTATTGGAATCAATCTGAAAATTCTATAATATGGATATTCAAAATATATAAAAAGTATATCAAATAGACATAAAAACTTCATTTTTAAATGATTTGATTAAAAAAGGAGTATATACTAAATATTATATGGGATTTTAGAGTAGATATAATGAAATAAAGGTATAAAGGTTTGTGGAAGGCCCTATATAGACTAAATCATGAATCACATGTATGTTATGCAGACTGGATTTGTATATTAAGAAGATGGAATTCAAAAGATTTGGCATTGATCATAATATGTATGTGAAAATATAAATGGAAAAACAGTATATGGTGCTTGTGTATGTTGGTGATATCATCTTCAATGTAAACAAGCATAAATTGATGGAAGATTTTGAAAATATCATGAGAGTAGATTTTGAAATGTCTATGATTGGTGAACTAACATATTTTCTAGGGATACCAGTGATTCATAAATTGAGAAACACATGTATATCTTTGATTAACCCTTCTAGAGAAATTCTAAATATATACGATGTGAGGATGGGAAAAATATGGATAACATAGTGTATTTTGGCACATTGACGCATTGTTAGTGTGTGTGCTCCTTGGACATATCTCTTTCTGGTGAATCATTTTAAATTTTCTATGTTATATATATAGTTCATACCTTTATTTTTCTTATGAATATGAACTTGATAATTATTGGAACCAAGGTTGTTCACTGCTATAAATAGAGTATGGTTTGTGTTTGTTATCAATCCACTTTTGGTTGATCAAGGGGTTTTCATGTCAAGTGATATTATAGTACATGCCAAAGTATATGTTTAAGGTTGAAAATTTTACTAGTGTTTACCAAATTTTTGGGCCTCAAAATAAGGAGTTTTTTTTTGAAAAAGAATTTTTTCCGTAAAGGCAGTACACGGAATGGGTTTTTCGTGAACAGTTCACGGATCAAGGATTATGGTATGTGGATTAGCGAACCGTGAACCACATAGTGGGAACAGTTCACAAAACAAAAAACAGCATGAGGACCACATAGGAGAAACAATTCGAGGAGCGAAGGAGGTTTGCAGGAAGGCATGCAATTCATGGAAGGCAAATGATTCATGGGAAAGCATGTCGTTTGAGAAATCAATGTGGAATTTTGAGAAGCCTAAAAGGGTGTTGTTTTCAAAAATGAGGAAGAGATTTGTACCACTTCATAGGGAGAATGATAGTATGTGTACCACATAGGGAAATGGATTTCGGGAGATGCACGATGTGCAATGAAGGTGGTGTTGTATCAATGATTTGGTAAATCTTGTATTAGCTAATTATGCTGATCTATTTGACTATAAAAGGATAAAAAATCCCATTGTTAAATAAAGTTGAGAAAATTTCATTAGAGTAATTCATCGCTCTGGGAATTCAGCTAAGTCCAAATGAGGTTTGCGTATAAGAAATTTTCTAAAGGGTTTACTATAGATCGCAAAGGGATGATAGGTCTGCATAGGAGAGTCTGTACATGAAGGAATAACTCGATTCGTAGTTATCTTGCAGTCTGAATATAAAGTGAGGCGTTACGTGGAGCAATTTAGTACACAAATAAATGAAGTACGTGAAAAATGGTTCACAGAGTATAAGTTGGTTCACGGTGAAAAAGAAGTACTAGAGAGAAGATGCAAAGGCAGTTTGCGAATGTGGTTTGCGATGGAAGTAAACAGTCGTGGTTTGCAAAGACATTATATGAAGGTGGTACATGGAGCATTGCAGTACGCAGAGGAATAAATCCAATTCTTGGAGGACAAGTTCATGAGAAAACAGTACACAGAAAAGTAGATTACATCCATATGGGAAAATAGGTCTTCAATAGAGCATCTACCTACAGTTAAGGATGAATGATTTAATTCCAATCCATTGAATTGAACTTCAAGTCGATAAACTAAGTACATATCTTTTCCAACGTAGAAAGAAAGGGGTAGTCAATGGAAGTGATCTGAGGGATGCAGTGTGTTATCCCTAAAACATTGTAATGGTAGTGTTCCTGGCACAGAGTGACTATGCTAAACTTTTTTACTCCACAACTAATGAATATTAGTGTAAATTGGTACAACCAACAACCTATCGGCATATGTTCCTTGGTCATAGAACTTAGTTTTGAACCAAATAAAATTATTGTGTCTTTAATTTTCATGTGATTGTTTGTTTTTTTCACTTTTTCATCAAATTGTTTTAACAGATTCCTACCAACATGGGAACAAGATCTATCAGTTTAGAAGAAAAAGCTGACACCTTGATTCGCCCCTCCCCTCTCAGGGTGTTCTAGGGTCCTTCAATAGTATATGTATAGTTCGTATCTACCAACACGAGGATCCGAAACCTTGATTCAAATGAAAAATTTGACACCCTAATTCTCCCCTCCCCTCTCAAGATTTTTTGGGGTGTTACCAGTTGTAGAAGAGGTTGGTTACATGAGTTGAATCTTTGTTCAATTGATTTCTCATATGGATAACTCAGATAATTCTTGGGTTCTCCACAATTTGATAGATGTAATTATTAGATTTATAAAAATATAATGAGATATCATCTATGATATCTTAAAAAGGATGTTATCTTTTTTATATTAAATGGTATTCAAGTAATTATTGAAAAAATTATGACCTATATTGATGAAGATAGAAAATTTACCATTAATGATGCTAAAGAATATAATTCTACGTGAATGTAGTAAACATTTCTTAAATTGAATCCAAGAGTTTTTTGGACCTATTAGAGGACTTAAAGAGGATATAAAATTCTTATACATTGTTAATAAGATCATTATATGATTTCCTCTTACATATAATCCAAAATTTTATACTCATTAAAAGATATATTTATCCATATTTTCTCTTGATGTTTTGTTTATAATTTTGGTGGAATATAAAATGTGAGTTAATCTTGCAATATTAGTAACACACACAAGTAATGAGATAGGTTTCAAATATGTGTTAAAAAAGTTACATTACTAAAGGTGGGATTGATGGAGAGTATAGGGAAAATGAATTATTATAACATGTTGATAGAATTTTAAAAATAGATAAGGGGATATTTTATGTTACGATACCTCTGGAATTCTTTATATGTGGTAGAGTTTCTCATATTTTTGCAAGATGGATGAAATATTTTTTGAAAAAGGGAGTTAAGAAGAAATCACATACAATCCTTGGGGAGATATAATGAAAAAGCTATTTCATATAACAATATTACATATTTTTTAATGAACATTCATTACATTACATAGACACACACATGTTGATCATAAAGGGATAATAGCATTAGAAACATGGAAACAAAAACAACTTGTTTATAAGTGAACTACATCATCTCCAACTATGTTCTTCAAAACTATTACCCTTTTTAGACAAATCATACACTAAAAATTAATTCATAACCTTGGGAAAATAAACATAAGAAATGGTGAGATCATATTCTTAGTAAAGTTAAAAAAAGGTAGATATCAACGTATCACTATCGTATGGGTATGAGAAATGAGAATAACATTTGAAACTCCTACCCCACATGTATTTTTTCATAATAGACTCAAAGAATATGAATGATGAGAACATAACATTGGCATAAGGCGTATATTTTTTTCATACACATAAGAATATAAAATCATTTCCTTAGTAGTTCAATGCTCATTCCCAATTCTATCATAGTGAAATGTGTTCACTCCCTAAACTATTGTAGTATTCAAGGTTCACTCCCAAGATGATCATAGTGGATAGATTACCTTATTAATCATGGTTTACTTCCCATTCCAGTCTTATTTATCTTATAATATATCAATCTTTACCTAATTAATTGGAGGGAGATATAGGTCCCACTGATCACATAATGAAAATCATACATATGTGTGCCATAAGTTCATAAAAAAATCATCATATAAAAACCCATGAAAAGAAATGGGTTTCACATAAATTTTAACACAACATAACTTATATAAAAGAAATAGGTTTCACAGTCATTCATCATTTCATAAAACCATAACCCATGGAATAAAGTGTATTTTATAAGCATTTTATCATGGTATAATATAAGGAAAAATAAGTAGGTTTCATTAACCTTTTCTCATGGTAGAAACTGTGGAAGAGAAATATGATCCATAAATATATTTTCATCAAAAAAATAAAATATACAGAGAAATAATATAGATAATATCATTATATCATGTCCCTAGTAATTATAAAGTAACATTAAATGATATCATCTTATATGGAAAATGATTTTTGAAATAAAAAATACATGGAATGATTCTTGAGGAAAATATCATTTATTTTATTTTTTTAAAAAAAATTAAAACATATTATGATTTTGTGGAAATATTTTTCATTGAATAAAACCTTGAAAACTTATAAAATATTATTCATATAAATTAATGGTCATGATGTGGGTAAATTCTATTTATTTTGTACACATTAAAACAAAAATTCCCCTCAAATATGGGTAAATCTGCCCATAAAGAGAAAAATGAATGTAAAACATGTATTATTCAGAAAAAACTATATTATAGGAAATTAATTTTGTTTCTTGATAGATAGATCATATGATTTCATCATTGAAATCATAGTCATAAACAATCCTGATAAACGATGCGATTGTAAAATAAAACCATTACAAATTTATTAACATTTAATCATATACCCCATAAAAGAATAAACATTAATGAAACTTTTAATATCATGACGTTACATTTTAAAAGGATTTTATATATAACTCATAAATTAATATAGGTGCATAACATAACATATGTCTCAAAGAAGGAAATATCTAACAAAAATCCCTTACCATAAGTCTCGACATCCATCATACACATTTAGTACTCATGTATAATAATTATAGGTTTATTATTAATATATTTAAGAATAGTACTTAGATATATGTTACCATATATGATTTACATTTTTTCATTTATTAGCATTTTATTAACAATTCCATGTTCAAGTCACATTCTAGGAAATAACTGCATTGTTTTTCATGTATGTTTTAATTTTTCATTTTTTGTTATATTAAATTAATCAAGGTTAAATATTATCCTTAATTTTATATATATCATATATATATACATTATATATATAGTGTAATATATAAAATCTAGAGATAGAAATTGAAATACAGTATTCATGGAGATGATAGGTCGTACACATGCATGAACGATGTTTTTATTATCTCAAAAATTGATATAAATAAAGGTAAATAATATGTTACAATTAAATAAAAATTTATATGTCATATATATAACATATTATCATTAAAACTATCCTGATTTCATTCAGTGTAAAGAATTAATGAATAACATTTCTTTGTGAGGCGGTAGTCCACTATAGACATGAGGGACATTCTCATATTCCCAAAACATATAAAGTAAAAAGGAATATATAAAATAATAATTCTAGAAGTATAATAATATCATATATATCATATATAAAAATTTAATCCATCAATATATCAATTCAGGATAGATGGTGATGGAAAAAAAATAACATCGGTTTGTGAGGCGGTTGTTTTCCATACACACGAATGATGATTTTGTATCCCATTTAATGGAAGAGGAGATGGTATAAGCTATTAAATTAACATAATAAAATATAAGTATATTTTTAATACCATTTTTACTATATAAAAATAATTTAACAATAATTTAATGAGGTGGAATAATAAATAGAACAAAAAATAAGTTGAAGAATTTACCACTTCTTCGAAGTTCCTCTTTAGGTTTATTCCTAAAGCTTTTCTAATTTGGATTTGTAATATCAACAAGGAATATAGGATGTGGTAGGTATTTATAGAATATATTTGGGTACTTATTTGAAGAAATAATTGGTTTTGGATTTATAAAGAGGAGAGGGGGAGGGGTGACCCTTTATAAGTGAGGTGAGTGGCACACATGTAATATTTGGAAATAAAAAGGCGTACTCGCATTTTTCACATGAATTAAGGATCCAAAATAGATCACTAAAAAAAATTATAGGTGATAATATATAAATATGTTCATAAATTAGTATTTGGATAATTTTATAGGTTATTTTACTCTTTATGTTTTTATTTTAACCTCTGATAAACCTGTTTTATCCTTAACCGCGATATATAATTTTTATGTCATTATTGTTTGTTTTGACCAAAAAAAGTTTAAACTATTATAAAAAAAAATATGTTCATAAAAAATATGGAATACATTTATACAAACTCCATTCACATAATTGGAAATTTTTAAATAAAAAATAATCCTGCAGATGCGATGAGAAAGTAGTTTTCCAAAGGGAAAATATACAAATGTTCATAATGTTTTTATATCAAAATTAAATATGAAAATTATTCCAATGGAAAAAATTGTATTAATATGTATATGTATATATATGATATTATTTTACTTTTAAATCCATTTTAAGGAAAAAATTATCCTTATAAATTATTAAAATTACAAGGCAGTTTTCAATAAGAACCTGTATTTTTTACTATTCACAGAAAAATTATTTCTTTTAGAAAAATCCCAAAAATTAACCTTATCTAATTTTTTGATTATGATTTCAAAAACTGAAGTTTATTTTATAAAATAAATTTTATAAATGTGTTAAAATTATTTTTCTTGTTTTAAAAAAACATTTTTTTAGAAAATAGAATATTTGAATAATATAAAGACTTTATTGAAAATTAGGTACATTTTTTATGAATATTTTTTTAATTATATAATACCATTATACCTAATATTTCAACTTTTTTTATTCCTATCCATCTCAACAATTTTAATACCTAGGAAATAATAATCAGGTTTAAATAATTTCATTTGTATTTTCTCAGAGTTCGTTAAAACTCGATGTTGCATGTAAACCAAGATGTCAAAAAACATAAATTTATTCAAAAAAAATATATCATATAAATATGGGGTGTTACTTTATACTACACAGAAAATTAATCTTGACCTTCAAATTATATCGCTTCGATGAAAATAGATGAGGATAATTTTTCCTCACTATATCCTCAAGTTATAACATAGCTTCCTCAAACTGGTGGTCTCACCACAGAACATTAACTAGGAAAGTAGTCCTATTTCATAGTACTTTATTTGTATGATCCAAAATATCCACTAGTTTTTTCTCATAAAAAATGATCATACTCTAGTGGTATGAAACCAGATTTTAGTACATGTGATGGTTTATGTATGTACTACCTTAGTAGTGATACATGGAACACATTGTGGACTTCAGAGTTTTTTTGTGGAAGTTATTAATGATAGGATACTGCCCCAATAAGATCAATAATTTCAAATGAATCAATATAAAAATGGATTTCATTCCCTTTTTCTTGAATCTCATAACCTTATTCTATAGATAAATTCATAGAAACACCTTTTCACCAACTTCAAATTATAGAGCACGTTGATGTTTATTAGTATAAATTTTTTGTCACCTTTGTACCAAACTTATATGTTTTGAGTGAATCTAAAAATATCTTCCATTTCATCAGCTATATTAGGTCCCAATATATTTCAATCTCCAAATTCATTCCGACATTTTAGAGATCAACACTTCTTTCCACATAGGTCTTTATATGATTCCATCTGAATAATCTGGTGAATGTTATTTTTTTATGAAAATAAAATATAGGAATTTATTGATCCTAAACACATTTAAAATCTAGAGAATAGGTCCTCAAAATATCCTATTGGGTTCAATTTTTTCATTAGACTAAACATCTGTTTAAGGATGATACGTAGTGATAAAACACAACTATTTATCAAGAGCATACTGAATACTTCTACTGAACATCAAGGTAAATCTTGAATCTCGATCAGACACAATGGAATGTGGTAATCCATGAAATGTTATAACTTCCTTAATGTATATCTGAGAAATCTAATCAAAAGAGACATATTCCCTAATAGTGATGAAGTGTGTGGAATTTTTATGGTGATTGACTACAACTGATATAGCATTCCATACCACTAGAAATACTATTTCAAATCACTATACATCTTCATACTTCTAGGATGAAAATAGAATGAATAAATTAGATCTTCCTATAACAAATCATTCATCAAAACTGGTATGGATAGAACTCATACACAGTTCATGAACCTTATCGTTCAATCATGATCAAGGTTAAGCTCAAGAACATTTATATCCATCCTTTGTAGCTCTACATCTTCATTATTCACCTCTATAATCTTCACATGGATATATGGTTGAACATTAAATTTATAAAGACAACATTTCTCCCCTTTCATTAGAAATTACATTTCCATCCTTTGAAAATATGGAAATATTGCACCTTTTTTTATCCTTATATGGGATAATCTTTCATGATCCATTCATCTCAAAGTATCAGCCACCATTCTCTATTTCCTAGGGTGGTAATGTATTGACAATTCATAATCTATAATCATATATAACTATATTCTATGGAACATATTCAACTCTTTTTGTGTGAATATATAGGTTAATTTTTTTTATTTATATATATATATATACATATCTCGCTTTTCTTTGTAAATATAATTCTTTTATAAATTTAATGAAAAAATTACTAAACCTAACTCCAAATTAATATTTGTGTATTTTTTATCATGAACCTTCAATTGAAATGAGACATAAGTTATAATCATGTAATTATACATAATAACACATACCAATCCCTTCACGAATTCATTACTATCGATTACAATCTCTTCTACATTGTATGCTATAAAAAAATAGGTGAACTAAGTAATTGATAAAACACATTTTTATTGAATATTTTATTGAAAATAAATGATATAATTCCCTAAAATTTTGTTAAATATGTTTATTTATAAATTTTTTTGGATTAGATCATTCATTTGAAAATATGGTCAAAATTCAAGTTTTACAATTTTAAAATTTACTGTAGTATTTCAAACATAAATATTTTAATATAACTTATTTGAACTTAATTTTTTTTAAAATTGTTACTAACTTAATTTTATACAACTTTTATTGAGGACACTAGAGCTAAATAGTGGATTGGGATGGAGTAAATGGGCCATTAAATCAATGGTGGGATGGAAACGTGAGATTGGAAATCACTTTAGTGTTTGGGCCATATCATCTACATACATGCATTTATTGAGCCCAAATTAGGAGATGAGATCTATACCCCAATTTAGAACATATTACCCTTCTTCAAGGACAGCTAAATCACTCTTTTTAGTGGTCAAGAAGGCAGTTCAAGTGGGATTAAAATATTTGGTAGAATCTTCTCATTCACACTTGAAACCACTTTTAACTTAGCCTCCCCTCCACTCTATAAATATGTATTTTTCTCATTTGGAAGGGTTGGTACGTGAATTTGGAATTTTTGGGCATAGGATAATTGGATCCACTCCAATTATCCAACCATTTCAATAAGGGTATCTCTTGAAGCAAGGATCCCTTTGACGAAGCCTTCTTCTTCTCCTTCTTCTTCTTCGTGTGGTAATACTTTTGTTTGTGTAATAAACTTCTTTGTTATTCTTTTGTTTATTATATTTTATTATTTTTTGTTCAAATTTCTTCTTCTATTAATCTTCCTAATTGGGATGGAATCAAGAGTGGAGACCAGATTGGGTTCTACCCTTTCAATCCTTTTCTCATGCAAAACGTCTCCATGATGACCACACCACCCATGGAAGAGTAGTTTTCTTAGTGATTGATCTATCTTCTACCCTCTTCATTTAATTATTTTGAATAATTTTGATACTACAATTCACTTAATATGATCCATGAATTGATTTTTTAAATTATAATAAACTAAGCAAAAAATTGAACAATTAACACAAAAACACGCGAGGTCGAGTATTGTGTGAATTGTTAGAGTGCGATCTTAATCGGTAATACAAGGTCACACGGGATAAATTTTTAAATTTTAAATATAATACCTAAACACAATTCATCCCTTTTTCTAGAATGGATATGTTCCCTAATTTACCACTGACCATAATCTATCCTTAGAACATCAATCAAAGCAGGGTGGTGTGATTGCATGTTTCAAAGATAGACTAGGGTTTAATTCACTTCATCTTTGTGGTAAAGTTAATTCCTGTAGAGTTCGAGGGTTAAAAATTTAGGGGTTCATAATTAATTTTATGTTAATTTATATTTAATGATAAATAATTGAGTGAAGAAGTATAGTTAGATCAATTGCGCCTTTCAAAATATTTTCTAAAAAAACATCTTCTTGTTGTGTCTTTTTAATCGAACTTCATTTCAAAAAAAATTATATAGTGTTCTTATTCCATTTTATGTTATTTTCAAAATACCTTTAATAATTTTTCAAATTTACTTTCTCCTTTGAGTGACGACCTTGGTCATCCACTCTGCTGCACCTAAGTACCCAAAAATTACACTAATAATTTGAGGGTTCCCACGACATCGCCGATAAAATTGGTGCCATTGTAGGGAAGGCAAGTAATTATTTCAACCAATTATAGGTATTTATTTTATTTTAAATTTTATTCTCTTCTTCTTTTATTTTCTTCTTCTTCTTTTTGGACCATCAACTCAAAATTATTATATTTTATTTTACTATGGCCCCCTTTTATTCATTTCATTTTTATTTGATTTATGACATGAACTATTCCTGAGGATCTCTTATATCTTGATCCCGAGGTTGAACGTAGCCTTCGGGCTCGAATCAGAAATTCTCAGTCTATGGGAAGTTTTAAAATTCAACTAGTTGGAGAATTCCTCCACTCTCAGGGCATTGAAATTGGAAACAATTAAAATTAAAACATAAAACAAGAACCAATGGCTGAAAATAATGGAAATTAACTTAATAGAACCATTAGAGAATTGGTTTCACCAGATATTAACTATCAACCAAATTGCATTGCATACCCAAATCTCGAATTGGACTTTGAACTGAAATCTGGGATAATTCATCTTCTTCCAAAGTTTCATGGATTATCTAGTGAGGATCCAAATAAACATTTGAAACATATTTTCTTGTAGAGATTTTTTCCAGCATCAAGGACCACATCCATTCGAAAAGAGATCTTGAGGATCAAGAAATCCCAAGGGGATTCAATGTATGTGTACTGGGAGCAATTCAAGAAGTTGTGTGTAAGCTTCCCATATCACCAAATTAGTGAGAAACTCCTCATCCAATACTTCTATAAAGGAATCACACCTATAGAGAGGAGAATTGTGGATGTCACGATTGGAGGAGCATTGATGGACAAGACACCAGTGGTTGCACATGCATTAATTGACAAGATGGCCCAAAAGTCCCAACAATTTGGTGATTGAGGTACACCACATGTCAGGGGAGTACATCAGGTAATCCCTTCTACTCTTGAGAGTAATTTGATCGATAATAAGTTGGAATAATTGACCACTATGGCGAGGAAAATTGTTTTGGCTCAAAAAAAATCCCAACCCACTTGTATGAGGCCATGTGGAATTTTCTCTAAAATAGACCACCCAACTGACTGTTTCCCCCAACAACAAGAAACAGAAAATTGTGCAACAGTGTTTCCTAGGAGACCATATCAGCAACAACAATAACCATATCCCCAAAAGAAGTTTTATTCCTTTTCTCCAACATATATACAAGGGTGGAAGGATCAATCAGACATGAGGTATGGATCTGGAAAACAATAAATGCCCCCTTTTCAACAAAACTTCCAGCAACATCCACCTTACCAGTAGGGTTTCCAACAACCTCGAAAGAGATTTGAAGCCCAAACATCAAAAAACCAGAAACAAGGTAATCACCCACCCAAGTTAGATTCTAACACTAATGATATTTTGAATCAAATTGTTCTTAATCAATAGAATGAGTTAAAGATTCAAGTTTCATAGATGAGGGAGTTGAAGACTCAAATGAGCCATATTTCCACCGCCCACCATGAACTGGTAAGAAATAATTATAGAAATATACCTTCCCAACCTACTCCAAATCCCAAAGGGAATGTCAATTCTATCACATTGAGAACTGGTAAGAAAACAACTGATACATCTACATCTATCGTTCCGCCGGGATTCACCTCAACTCCGGAGAAGACCCATTCAAAACCAGCTGATGAGCAACCCAAGGAGAAAGATAAAGTTAAGAATTTTTTTGATTATGTTCCTCATAAACCCCTTCCATTTCTAAACAGGGTTGTACAAACCAAGAATATGGATGAAGAGGCAATGAAAAAAGAGGTTTTGGACACATTCAAGCGTGTGGAGATCAACATCCCTTTACTTGAATACATTAAGAAAATCCCAAGGTATGCGAAATTATTAAAAGAAGTTTGTACCAATAGAAGAGGGATCATGGGAAATGAGAGGATCAATCTTAATAGGAATGTGTCAGCACTCATTACACCAACTCTAGAAATGCCAAAAAAGTGCAAGGATCCCAAGACATTCACCATCCCATGCACCATAGAGGAGTTACACTTTTCTGATGCACTTTAGGATTTAGGAGCTTCCATAAATGTGATGCCTCACTCTGTATTCTCTTCTTTGCAGGTTGGTGAGTTGAAGCCAACAAGAGTAGTGGTGAAGTTGTCAAATAGAGCTACCATATATCCAGTGGGAGTCCTTGAGGATGTACTTGTTTGGGTAAGAGACATGATCTTTCCTGCAGATTTCTACGTGCTTAACATAGAGGATGATCAGGTAAGTTCTCATACTCTCGTTATCTTAGGTAGAACCTTCCTCAAAACTGAAAAAACTATCATAAATGTCAATGAGGGTACACTTTCCATGGATTTTGGGGATGAAGTTGTGATATTTAATGTTATGGACTCCATGAAGTGCCCGTCCGAGGACCATTCTGTATTTGTTATCTCCCATCTTGAACCACAAGATAAAGACCCCATGGAATTTGATTGTCCTATGATTAAGGAGATAATGAGTATTAGTTCTAGTTTGATGTCTAAGAGTACTTCCACACCTATTTATAATGCACAAGACTCTATTATATTTGATTTTTAAATGGATTCATATTCTGATTTTGATCATGTGAACTCTGATTATGACATGGTTGTTGAGTATGCTTATGGATTTGATGATTTATTCTCTGATTTTGATGATGTATATTCTGATAATGATATTCATTGTGCACATATTTCAGTTCCTTCAATTTCTCCATCCATACATCACCCCCTACATTGGAACTCAAGCCATTGCCACCTAATCTCAAATACTCATACTTGTTAAGTGGTGAGAAATTATCTGTTATCATTGCTAACAATCTCCCTTTTGAACATGAATATTTTTTTGAATCTTTTGAGGGATAACATCAAGGAAATTAGGTGGACCTTGGCTAACATATCAGGTATTAGCCCCTCCATTTGCATGCATAGGATTCTTTTGGAGGATGAGGCTAAATCGGTTAAGCAGCCACAAAGGAGACTCAATCCAATCCTTTTAGAAGTTGTTAAAAAAGAGGTTGAAAAATTGCTCGAGGTAGGTATAATGTATCCCATTTTAGATTCTCAGTGGGTGAGTCCTATTCAAGTCGTGCCTATGAAAAGTGGTGTTATAGTTGTTAGAAATGAAAAAGATGAGTCAGTTCCAATTAGGGTGAAAAACAGTTGGCGTGTGTGTATTGATTATAGGAAACTAAATCAGTTCACTCGCAAGGACCATTTCCCCACCCATTTATTGATCAGATGCTTGAGAGACTAGCTGGGAAACACACTATTGTTTCTTGGATGGATTTTATGGATATTTTCAGGTTCTTATTGCTCTGGAGGATTAGAGGAAGAAAAAATTAACTTGTCCATTTGGTACGTTTGCCTACTGAAGGATTCCATTTGGACTTTGCAATGCCCTAGGTACCTTCCAGAGATGCATGGTGAGTATTTTTTTGATTTTATTGAGATCTTCATGGAGGTATTCATGGATGATTTTATAGTATATGGGTCTTTATTTTATGATTGTATCTCTATTTTGGGAAAGGTTTTGAATCATTGTATTGAGAAGAATTTGGTCTTAAACATTGAAAAGTGGCATTTTATGGTAGAGCATGAAATTTTCTTAGGGAATGTAGTGTTAAAACATGGGATAGAGGTTGATATATCTAAGGTGGATATTATTTCATCCCTACCCTATCCTTCATTTGTGCATTATGTGAGATATTTTCTAGGGAATGTAGGATTTTATCGGCACTTCATCAAATATTTTATTAATATTGCTCTTCCTATGTTACGATTACTTCAAAAGGATTTTGATTTTGTGTTTGATGTTTCTTGAAGGAATTCATTTGATGAGCTAAAATATAATTTGGCCACTCCACCTATCACATAGCTTCCATGGTGGGAGCTTCCTTTTTAGCTTATGTGTGACACCTCCAACTTTGCGGTTGGAGATGTCTTATATAAAATGGTGGAGGGATGTTCACATGTGATTGAATATACATCGAGGACACTGGATTCAGCCCAATAAAACTACACAACCATGGAAAAGGATTTTCTTGCCGTCATATTTTCTTTAGATAGATTCCGTTCATTTTTATTGGGCTCTAAAGTAGTTGTTTTTTCTGACCATGCAGCTTTGAGGTGCCTATTTAAGAATCTATATGAAAATCCTAGACTTATCTGATGGATGATCCTTCTTCAAGAATTTGACATTGAGATAAAGGACAATAAGGGGCCAAAAAACCTAGTGGTGGACCACATGAGTAGGCTCAATCACACACTAGAGGATGACACCTTGGACCAGGTACCAATTCAGGACACTTTCCTAGATGAGCATCTTTATTCCATCTTAGGTACACATCCTTGGTATTCTGATTTAGTGAAATACCTTGTGGCCTCCGAAATTCCTACAAATTTAAAGAAACATCAAGTCCAAAAATTAAAGAGTGAGTCTAGATTTTATGTGTGGTATGATCCCTACTTATGGGGCATGTGTAGTGACCAAGTTATTAGGAGGTGTGTTAATGATCATGAGTTTGAGTCTGTTCTAAAATTTTGTTATACACTTGCTTGTGGTGGGAACTTTGGACCCCAATAAACATCTAGGAAAGTTTTAGACTTTGGATTTTATTGGACTAGTTTATTCCATGATGCTCATGTGTTTTGTAAGTCGTGCTCACATTGCCAACACACTAGTAATATTTCTAGTAGACATGTGATACCCCAATAACCCATATTATTCTATGAGATTTTTTATGTATGGGTAATTGATTTTATGGGTCCTTTTCCTAGTTCATTTGATTTTCTGTATATTTTGGTTGTCGTTGATTATGTGAGAAAATGGGTGGAGGCTAAGGCCACCAGGACTGATGATTCTCATGTTGTTGTGGACTTTGTCAAAGCACAAATTTTTTGTAGGTTTGGAGTACCTAAGGCCATTATCTATGACCAAGGGATGCACTTTTGCAATAGAAATTTGGATTCCCTCCTTCATAATTATAAGGTGACACACAGAACATCAGCACCATACCACTCCCAAACAAATGGCCAGGATGAGGTTTCAAATAGGGAGTTGAAATTTTTTTTGGAGAAAATTGTGCATCCAAATAGGAAGGATTGGATCAAGCGCTTGAATGATGCATTGTGGGATTATAGGACAACATAAAAGACACCTATTGGTATTTACCCATTTCAGATTGTTTTTGGGAAAGCATTTCATCTCCCTGTGGAAGTTGAGCATCAGGCTTATTGGACTATAAAGAAATGTAACATGGATTTGGACCAAGCTAGAATCCAAAGGAAGATTCAAATTAAAGAGCTTGCGGAGATTCAATTATCTTCATATGATAACTCAAGACTCTACAAGGAAAGATCCAAATCATCTCATGACAAAATGATCTAGAAATAGGAATTTCATGTTAGAGAGAAAGTCCTTCTCTACATTTTACAACTGAAGTTGATTCCTAGTAAGTTGTGTTCCAGATGGTTGGGTCCTTATATTGTATCTAATGTTTTTCCTTATAGTGTATTGTAGATCGCACAATAGGACATTAAAATGAGATTTACAGTCAACATGCAACGTTTGAAGAAATACATTGAGGGACTTCCAACTGATGTAGTGGATTTCATCACACTGCATGACCCAATAATCACTTGAGCATATCAGGTTTTTCCTAACCCTTTCACTTTTATAATCTTTGTCCAAAATAAATGTATAAATTTCATGTGCATATATCATCTCATAGGTTCAAATTGAGGATAATGAAATATTTTAAGTGTGGGGGAGGGGACATCATTTTGGGGTAGATATTTAGGATTTTCATTTGTGTGTTTTATGTGTAGTTTCTATTAAGTTTTTGGTTAAAAGTTTCAAAAAAACAAAAAAATCAATAAAAAAAGAAATAAATATATCATGTAACGTTATCATGTGGAGCATATGGAAAATGAATGTTTTTGAAATTCATTGGTAGAAATATAATCATGAGTAAGATTTCATCATCAAGGGTTTACTTTTATAAAAACTGAATTCGTCGATGATATGAATGGTTGTGTCATTATAAAACCTTTTAGATTTTGACATCATTATTTGTGATAATTTTTCAAGGTAAATTGTGTCATTGATTTCTCCACATAATTTTTCACACAATCATTACTTGTGAGTTTCTCTTACCCAATTGAATGTATATTCAGGGTAAGTAATTCTTTTCAGCTTATAACACGGTCTTTCCATACGTTTGTTTATCTTCCGATCATTTCCATCACTATACCTATTTGACCTAAGAGTATGCACCCAATATATGATTGTTGTATTCCCACTAAAAAATTCAAAAAAAAAAAGAAAAAAAATCCAAAAAACAATCAATAAAGAGGTGAGTGAAGAAATATACAACATGTGGGGATATTTAAGTCGGGAGCTCGTGGTTTGACTTATGGGATTGCTTAAATGAGTGGGTTTTGGAATTTGATTGAAAAGGATGTTGAACAGGTTCAGTGTAATATAATTAGGTAATTAGAAAAGTTTTTACTTGACCAAGATATACTGAATAAAGGTTGGATTTATGATCTTGGAATGGTTGGCACACACACACGTGGAGAATTAGAGGCATGGTTGACCCATGACTTGTTTCGCTATGATTAGTGTTATGAATATTACTGGATTTTGTTTTAAAACAATTTATGAGACAATGAATTTAAAATTTATTGATATTTACTCTTGATGAGATTCTTACTTTGCCTATATTTTCACTGTGGATTGAGAAATTTGAATATGTATATCTTGTCACAATTTTTTTTCGAATACATGATATGAGGTTTTTCCTAGGAGTGCAAAAGGGTAAGTGTGGAGGAGTTGATAAAACACATTTCTATTGAATATTTTATTAATAATAAATGATATGATTCCCTCATATTGAGCTAAATGTGTTTATTTATAAAATATTTGGGATTATATCATTCATTTGAAAATATTGTGAAAAATCCAGTTTTACACTTTTAAAATTCACTGTAGTATTTCGAAAATAAATATTTTAATATGAATTATTTGAACTTAATTTTTTTTAATATTTTTCCTAACTTAATTTTATACAAGTTGTATTCAGGAAACTAGAGCTAAATAGTGCATTGGGATGGAGTAAATGGGTCATTAAGTCAATGGTGGGCTAGACACGTGATATTGGACATCACTTTGGTTTTTGGGACATATCTTCTATATATGTGCATGGATTGAGCCCCAATTTTTATAGGAGATCTAGAACCCAATTTTTCACATATTATCCTTCTAGAAGGATAGATAATTCATGGGTTTTGGTGTCCAATAAGTCATATCAAGTGGGATTAAAATATTTTTCAGAATCTCCTCATTCACACTTGAAACCACTTTTAACCTAGCCTACCCTCCACTCTATAAATATGTATTTTTCCCATTTGGAAGGTTTGTTATGTGAATTTAGAATTTTATGGCATTTGATAATTGGATCCACTCCAATTCTCCAACCATTTCAATAAGGGTAGCTGTTGAAGCAAGGATCCCTTGGACGAAGTCTTCTTCTCCTTCTTCTTCTTCATGTGGTAATACTTTTGTTTGTGTAATAAAATTCTTTGTTATTCATTTGTTTATTATTTTTTATTATTTTTTGTTTAAATTTATTATTCTATTAATATTCCTAATTTGGATGGAATCAAGAGTGGAGACCTTATTGGGTTCTACCCTTTCAATCCTTTTCTCATGCAAAACATCTCCATGATGACCACACCACCCATGGAAGAGTAGTTTTCTTAGTGATTGATCTATCTTTGACCCTCTTCATTTAATTATTTTGAATCATTTAGATAATTTAATTCACTTAATATGATATATTAATTGAGTTTTTAAATTAGAATAAACTAAGAAAGAAACTTAACAATTAACACAAAAACACGCGAGGTCGAGTATTGTGTGAATTGTGAGAGCGCGATCTTAATCGGTAATACAATGCCACACAGGATAAATTTGTAGAGTTAAAATATAATCCCTAAACACAATTCATCCCCATTTTCTATAATGGATATGTGACCTAATTTACCACTGACCATAAGCTATTCTTAGAACATCAATCAACGCAGGGTGTTGCGATTGCATGTTTCGAAGATAGCCTAGGGTTTAATTCACTTCATCTTTGTGGTAAAGTTAATTCTCATAGGGTTCAGGGGTTAAAAAGTTAAGGGATAATAACTAAGTGGATGTTAAATTATATGATAATCATAAATAATTTATTGAATAGGTAGAGTTAGATCTATTACACCTTTTAAATTATTTTCTAAAAAAACATCTTTTTGTTTTGTCTTTTTAATCGAACTTCATTTCAAAGAAACAAAAACAAAAAAATTATATAATCTTATTCTAGAAAGATTCTTCTAGCTTTATTAATGGTAAACCCCCCCATCATTTAAAGTAGTTTTCTTATTCCCTTTTATGTTATTTTTAAAATACCTTTAATAAGTTCTGAAATTTACTTCCTCCTTTGAGAGACAACATTGGTCAGCCACTCCGATGCACCTAAGTACCCAAAAATCACACTAATCATTTGAGGGAGACCACGACAGTGCCTATCAATAATATTCTTTTCATTTCATTGACATTTTCTTCGTATTCATTTAACCATAGGAACATAGATCCATTCCAAGTTAACTTGGTGAGTATATTAGATATTCATGAGAAATTATCCAAAAATATCTATAATATCAAGCTAAACCAAGAAAAAAATATACATTAGTCACCATGGTTGGTCATGACCAATATTCAGTATCCTCTATCTTTTATTAATATACCAATATACACTTTATTGAGATTATATGACCCAAAAATAAAATCATTTATTGCAAAAAATTAATGCTTTTAAAAAAATTCAAATAAATTTTCCATCATTAGGTTCTTTATAAAAATTTTCTAGTGATATTTATGGTATTACTTACTATTTATATAGATAATGATGTCATCTATAAATACTACCACAAACTGGTCAAGATAATCCCAAAATACTATATTCAATAAATCCATGAGGATTGTGGGGCCATTAGTATGTCTAAAGGGAATCACTTTATAATCATAGTTTCCATACCTAATATGGAATGTTATATTAGGTATATACACTTTCTTAAACCTCAATTTATGATGTCTAAAATTTTGTTCGATCTTAGAAAATTATTGATCTCCATATAGTTTATCAAACAAGTCATCAATATAAGGTAGAGGATACATGGTCTTCATTTTTATCTTGTTCATATCCCAATAATAAATTCAATATTTCATCATTTCATATTTATTTTTAACAAAAATAATTGGTAAAACTCAAGGCGATACACATTGCCGAATGAATCCCTTGTCAATATTATCTTTTAGTTTCTTATTTAATTCCTACCACTCAATCAGGGACATTCTGTAGGGATTCTTCTAAATGTATGAATTATATTCGAATTCTCTAAAACTCTAAATAAAATAATCTATGGGAATGTAAGGAATTGAATTCCAAAATAATTTCCAAGATTATGTAATGTTTAAGGTCGTGTCCTTATAGTTGGAATTAGATAAAGGTTTAGATAACTTTATGGTTTAGGATTATGTTAATATAATACCCATAAATTATTTTATCCTTATGTTTATGTTGAAATGATATAGAATTTTAAGATTTAAAATTTTCTTAATCTAAGATATGTCTATTCATAATGGCTTTTTGTATAAGGAACAAGGAACCAGAATTAGAAAGGAACCAAGAGGATGATATCTTTCCAAATCTATAACCCAGAATGGTTGGAATTAGAACCATTTAGTTTGTGATGGTAATGGATCATTTTACATTGGATATAAATGGTAGTGGAATCCATTCAAGAGAACATGAAGAGCTAACACAAAGGAACATGATGATAGTGGAACATTTTATGAGGAAACACCCACATGATTTTAGTGAATATTATGACCCAGTGGATACTTAAGGGTGGATTGAATCCCTTGAAAATATATTTTATGTCACTGGGTGTTCATATAATCAAAAGGTTAGTCTTTCTATTTACCATTTTGAAGTTTAAGACTACCAGTGATGTTTAATAGTCAAGAATATTAGAGATAGTGAAAAGATAAATGCCTTGGAATGAGATGAATTTAATAATCTTATTTGTGAAAATATTTTCCTAAGTTGGTTTGATATAGGATGGAAAATAAATTCCATGAATTGAAAGTAAAGGAGGAAGATCGAGTGGTCGTGTATGAAGAAAAATTTTCCAGATTGGAAAGAAATTTTCCTTATCTTATTTAGGATCTTGATAGTAAAATCAATCATTATTACTCGGTATTAAAACCAAGATACAAAAAGGCTTTTCCCTCATGTGTATTCAAGAGTTATGAGAAACTTGTTCAACGTGATGAGAGGTTAGAAATGTAGTTTTATGATGATCATGTGTACTTTGAAATTAAAAGAAGAAAAGGTCTAGATGGAACAAAATGGGTAAGAATCAATTAGATAAACCTACAGGTAAGAATGTATAGTTTCTAGTTTCTGGAAAGTGTGGTAAAAAGAACCATGGGTAATTTATTAACAAATCTGAGAAGTTTTTAGATTTTATATGTTTAGAAATATGGATTGATATTTCTATGAAGATGATATTAATTTTAATTCTGATAAGAAAACTGTAAATTGTTTTAAATGTGGTGAGATGTGGATTTAGGAAAATACATTCCCAAAGAAAGATATGAATGATGGGAATCAGCAAGACTATAAAAATAAAAGTGTAGTGAAATCCATTGTAACTACTTCAATGGATATCGGGCCATCCAATAATGTGGCATCAAGTACATTTTTTTAACTCATATTTTTCTAATGTTGTTTATGATATGAGGTCTACACATTCCTTTATTTCTTAATAATTTTCTGGTAAATTGGAAATTTCACCTCAATTAATGAAATCAGAACTTATGGTTAAAATACCAAGTGGAAATATTATAGAAAAAAGGTATTCTAAGGATCATCCTACAATTTTACATAGAAATAAATTACATGAAAACATTTTTATTTTACTACTAGAATAGTTTGATATTATTCTTGGTATGGATTGGGTATCTGTTTACCATTCTAAGATTAATTATAGATCCTATGAATTTGTTTTTCCAAAAATATTTCAATTTGTATATAAAAATAAACCCATACTATTGATAAAATTTTAGGAATATGATAAAATTTTAAAATATAGAAATTAAAGTTATTTTATACATACTATTGAAAATAAGGGAATTGTTCAGATTAATGATGTTCTAGTGGTAAATGAATATCTAGATGTTTTTTCTGATGAGTTGTTTGATGCTATACCTAATCAAGAAGTTAAATTTACTATTGAATTATTTCTTTATTATAAGATAATTTCAAATCTACCTTATCTAATGGATCAAGTGGAACTTTTATAATTAAAAAAGAAGTTGCAAGAGTTGCTTGATAAAGGATTCATTCATCCTAGCACTTCACCATGGGGTTCCCCTATTATATTTGTTAGAAAGATAGAGGATTCCATGAGAATTTTCATTGATTATAAAACTTGTAATAAAATTACTATTAAGAAAAAGTATACATTACCTCATATCAATAAATTGTTTTATTTTATATTAGGAGCTCTATATTTTTTCAAGATTGACTTCGGATACGGGTATCATCAGGTGAAGGTGAAGGAGGATGGCATTCTAAACACATCTTTCCAAACTATATATTTTCATTATGATTTTTTTGTTATGCCATTTAGTTTAAAAACATTCCCTTCTATATTCATTGATCTTATAAATAGAATCTTTCGTGATTATTTGGATATGTTTTTTGTTGTATTTATTGATGATATTTTGTTTTATTCAAAAATTTATGAGGATAATGGAAAACATTTAAGGATTGTCCTGCAAACTATCAATCAAAATAAGTTATATGGTAAATTTATAAAGTGTGAATAGGTATGGTATAATAGTTGATCTCTCTAAAACAAAAGTATTTGATGAATACCCAATACCCACAAATGTTACTCGGATTCATAGTTTTCTGGGATTAGTAGGCTATTACAGGTGGTTTGTTAAAGGAGGCCTCTGAGCGGTGGCAGCCTTCCCTTTTTTGCCGCCTAGGGTTTCCTATCCATTTCTCCTCCTCCCCTCTTCTGGATTAGATCAAATGGTTCAGCGCCAACTGCCTCGTCCTTGGGTCGGCATCATCTCGGCAATGCCTGGCTTGACAACAGATGTCGCTTCTTCATCGTCAATGGCTTCACTCAGGTGGAGTTGGGTGCCCTCAGCTCTGCAACGGATATCTTGACCTCGCTCGATGGCATATCTGACAGATCTTGAATCGAGGTTGGATCTGGTGTTGACCTCAGATCATCTTTGGATATGAAGTCCAAGGATTCGGTTTCACGACGGCTCCAACATGGTTTTGACTTCGGGATCTTAGGTTCACGGCGGCACGGCCAGAAGACCGCTCTAGCATGCTTTATCATTCTGAAGTGGCTCGGCTTCAGCTACTAAGAGAATCGAAGGGGGGGAGGAACTGGTTTATGCTTTATGTGGTGGTTTTGAAGATCAATGGTTTTTGAGTTGGTTTTGATGGTGTTGCTTTTGGAGGCATGATTGACGGTTTTACTGTGTTGATAGCACTAGTGGTGTGAATTTTATTTGTGAGGGTCCTTTTGGATGGACTAATTCTTTGATCTGTGGGTTGCTTTGGTAATTGTATTAGAGTTTGATTTGGTGGAACGGTCCCTTCTAGCCCTAGGTTTCAGTGTCACAACATGGTGGTTTTCTCTGCTTGAATGGTTTTTTGTTCGAAGGAGGGATGTTTTTTATCCGAATGACTTCATGAACAGACTTTATAGGAGGTTTCAGAGTTGGCGCTTCATCTTTGCAGATTTTTTTTGGATTTGGTTGTTTTAGAGGGTATGGTTTCATCCATTGGATCAGGCATGTGCTAGACACATGACACTTTCTTGTTGATTATCATTGAAATGGTAGAGAGCTTCTTCATGTTCAAATGCTGGGGAGGAGATGTTCAGTGATGTCTTTATAGTTTTAATTCTTTTTATCTTTCAATTTTATTGTCCTATGTCTATGATGCCTTTGGGTTTCTACCCCCTTCATCCCTTAAAAGGGGTCTTTATCATATAATAAAAAATTTGAAGGCCTTCGGGCCGTTGGATGACAGGTGGTTTGTTAGACAATTTTCACGATTATATATCCCACTAACTAGGTTAACAGGAAAATGGGTTATATTTATTTAGACATAAGATTGTTGTTTTTTTTCAAAAATTGAAGAGGAGATTGGTGAATGCTCTAGTTTTGGCCATGGATTATAGAGATGGTGATTTTCTTCATCTATAAGGATGCTTCAGTGAAGGGACTTGGTTGTGTTATAATGAAAAATAACCAGGTAATTTCTTATGGTTCAAGACAACTTAATCCTCATGAATTAAATTACCCCACGCATGATTTGGAATTAGAACCTATGGTTTTGAATTTGAAAATTTGGAGGCATCATTTATATGGATCAAAATGTGAAATATATACTGACCATAAAAGTATGAAGTATATATTCACTCTAAAAGAATTGAATATGTGTAAAAGAATATGACTTCAACTGATAAAGTATTTTTATTTCATGATCTATTACCACCCTGGAAATGAAAAAAAGTGGTGAATGCCTTGAGTTGAAAAAATTATGCTACATTAACCATGTTACATTTGGAACATTTCCCCCTTAATTAGTGATTTGAATAATTTTGGCATGGAAGTTGATAGTACAATAAATTCCTCTATTTTATTTTAGGTGTCAATGGAGTTATCTCGATTATATAGAATTAAGAAAGTTCAGAAGGAAGACCGTGAGTTACAAAACATGGTATAATTGTTTAAATGGGTAAGTTCCCAAAATTTAACATTGATAAATTTTGTATTTTGATATTTGGGAAGAGATTATGTGTGCCTTTTGATTCTTAGTTGAATAAAGAATTGTTAAGTGAATCTCATATATCTCCTTTTTATGTTCATCCAAAAATCACTAAGATTTATAGATACCTTTCAGAGTATTACTAGTGGGATGGAATAAAAAGATATATTTTAGATTTTACTATTAAATTTTTGACTCTTAAATAGGTTAAAGAAGACTGGAAACTACCCAAGGAAATTATGTATCATTTTCCAGTGATAAAGTAGAAATGAGAAAATATATCCATGGATTTCTTGGCGAGACTACCAAATACATGTCGAGGTAACAATACGATTTGAGTTATTATTGATCGATTGACTAAATCTATACATTTTATTCATATTTGAGATAGTATGTATTTGGATAAAATTTCTTGATTGTAACTCAAAGATATAGTCAGGTTATGTAGAGTTCCTCTCTCCATTATATCTGACCATGATCCCATGTTTACTTATACATTTTGGAAAGGCCTTTAGAAGTCGTTGTTAAAAGAATTAAATTTCAACACAACCTTTGATCCCCAATCTGATGTACATATTGAGAAGATAATTCAGACCTTGGAATTCTTATTATGTTATTTTTTAAATAGATTACCAGGAAATTTGGTATCATCATCTATCTTTAGTTGAGTTTTCTTATAATAAAAGTTTTCATTACAGTGTACAAATGGAACCTTTTGAGGCATTATATGGAAAGCAGTGTTGAAATCCAACATTTTGGGATAAATTTGGGTAAAGGAAGTTGATGGGACTAAAATTATTAGAGTAAGTGGTTGAGAAAGTGAATATGATCTATAAAAATATGAGGATAGCTAAAAGTAGGTAGAAAATTAATGATAACAACCCTAGGAAGGATCTTTCTTTCGAGGTAGGTGATCATGTCTTTCTCAAGGTTTCTCCATGGAAAAGTTTGATGCATTTTGGTATAAAAGGAAAGCTAAGTACACAGTTCATTGGACATAATGAAATCTTATAGAAGGTTGGATCAGTTACCTATAAAGTTTATTTTCCTACAAGTTTATCTTAGGTACATATTATTTTTTATATATCGATGTTAATAAAGTATGTTCCAAATTCATCTCATGTTTTGAGCCCATAAGTATTTCAAATGGAAAATAACCTTTGTTATAAGGAAAATCCTATTCATATTCTTGATTGTAGAGAGCAAGTATTCCAGAATAAGGTAATTCTCAATGTTAAGGTTTTGTTTAGAAACCCCATGGTTGAATAAGCAACATGAGAATATGAAAATACTATGAGGGAAATGTATTCTAACTTCTATAATAAGTATGTAAAAATTTTTATGATGCAATTTACATAAGGTGTGGAGAATCTAACAACCCATACACTTATAAAATAATATTTTTTCATTCTGAAATTAAATAGTTAAATTCATTATAAATGTATAATGAAATAAGTGGTATTTACAGAAATTATGGAATATATACAAATAGAATTGTGACCTGACCTATGGAAATATAATTAAAATTTATGAATCTTATTGTAAAAATATGATATACTTATATTAGTGAATAAGTTAATTTACGTTTTCAAAATCATAAATTAAGTGTTGGTATTTTTTGAAACGTAAATCATTATTTACAATATTATAATTAATATAATTATTTTAAAAAATTATTTTCATAAAACACATTTATAAATTAATAATTTCATTTCTTAATATTATAATATAATTTTATTAGACCTTAATTATTTTTTCAAAGTGTTATAAAATTAGTTATAATTATAAAATTGGTATTTTTCTAATAAATTATGATTTTAACTAAAAATTAAAATTTTCATATTTGGAAAACTATTTTCATAAAAATGAGTTCATTTTTTAATTCTAAAAATTGAAAAATGGTCAGGGTGAATTTTTTAGATTTTTCTAAAGTACTTGAATTTTTGGAGAATAGTAAAATACATTAATTTATGATATATATACATTATAAGTTAAATATAATATTTATTGAGTCATGGATGATGTAATCACTATAATCTATAACTCGACTACATTATTTTTATATATTTAGTGATTATTCTCTAACTATTCATAATATTAAGATAAAATAATAAACTAATGAATAAAATAATGAGAAAACACCCCTCTCCTCTAATATAAATACCAACCCTCACCACCTCTTCTTCTCACACCTAAAATCCTGGTATTATGTTTAATTTATACCCACTTACATTCCCAAGAATCTTCCCCACGTCTAAGACCTTCTGGACTCACTAAAAGGCCAAAACTAAGGGCATTAAGGAGGTTCTCAAGGAGAATAAGTTCAAGAGGTAAAATCCTATTTCATTTTCTTTTATTCTATTTTCGATTTATTTTATTTTCTTATTCTCTCCTTACCTAACCTCATCCAAGTGACATGATAACTCTAGTATCTTACATGTACTATAATTTTATTTTTTTAATGGAATATACATCATCAAACCTGTAATACCCTGAGATTTTATGAGAAATATTTTTTTATGTCTTATGTTATATGCAACATCAAAGGAATCTTTCACGGAACACAACACTAGCTTGGCTTGCGTTACACGCAATCGCGACCTTCCTCGATAGCGTGTGTAGTACGTCATACCGAGTTCCACTAAACAACGATATATTATTATAATATTATAAACTAGACGTTATGAATATTATTAACTTAATTTTAAATTTTATAACATTATTATTCGTTTTACATATTTTCTAGAACAAGTTATGAGAACAAAATAATTTTTTTGGGTAAAATAAGTATTTTTCAAAAAATGCAGTTTTGCCGCCTTTTGATGGTGCACCTACTTTAAATCTATTTTTTGAAAAGTTTATAAGTTCAATTTAACAAAATAAAATTCTTCTTTAGAATTAGGATATAAAAATTAACTTTGGATAAATTTTTCATATTATTCTGATAACTTTCATATTTTAATGAATAGTAAAAACATGCTATATTTTAATTAAAAACAACTTTTTTCATCACAATACTTTATATGGTTAAATAATAATATTGAATGATTTTAAAGTATAAATAGAATATATTTTTACCATTTAATATAATTTATGTCATTAGCATTAATTTTATATTGAATTTATTGGTAAAAGCATTTCAATATTTGGCAATGTTTTAACTTTTAAAAACCCGTTTGCTTAACAAGGAGATTAATTTTAAATTAATTACTGTAACTTCTGTGTTTTGAATTTTGAAAAATGGATTCCATATTTGGATTCAGTGGGTCCAAATTATGTTAATAGGTTACTTTTATTTTTTTGAGATTATGAATAGTAACTACGGTAATTTTTATTTACAGCAATTAAAGGTAAATCGGGTAATTAAGGGTAAATATAAGATTATAAAATTACCCTAACACTTTCCAAAATCCTATTGGATGAATAAAAGTCGACCCGTATCACCTAAGGGTCGTACTAGATTCATTTCATGGACTTTTGACCATGAAATAATATAATTATTATTAAAACCAAAGAAAGTGACAATATGTGACTCTCTTAAATATTATAAGTATAATAATTTTAATTTAGTGATAGACTTCATCAAAATTCTAACATGAACAGTATCCGGAAATATAATAAAATTATGTACATCATATGAATTTATTTATAATTTTTAGGGATTAAATAGTTATCATTAATTATGACACAATGGTGATGTTGAAATTATTTTATTGATTGAAATATAAAATAAATGATTTTAAAAGTATTAAAATAAATATTATATGAACTATTTAATGTGATCCACTAATTTTCTAGATACATATGACATTTTATTTTAGTTTGAACATAACTTCTGTATATATTTTATTTAAATTCAAATAAATGAATAGTGTCAAAATTGACACTATTGTTATTTTATAAAAATAACATATTATAAAATTGTTTAAAAATCACAAAAATATTTAAAAATTATAAATTAAAATTTATATGGTCGAAAATGTCATAAAGTGTCAAATTATAGAATATTCACAACACATATGTAATTATTTATAATAATTTAAAATTTAGAATATTATTACCACAAATAACATTAAATTGATAAATAAGGATAAATCAAGTTGATAATGTTTAAAATAAATTCCTAACATGTCAAAATTTTATTGGTTGATGATATTACAACCCTATATAATCTAATCTTCGGATATGAGTCATTTTGGAAGTTTTTAATTGGGATTGGGATTTAATATAAACTAATATTTCTTATATTTCAAAAGGTGCCCCTGTCCCCCCTTATAAAAGGGCACCTCCTCCCCCTCCTCCTCACACCAATTTTAGCCTTCAAGCTTGGCCAAACCCTACCCATTACACTTCTCCACTTCCCTAGAAATATCCTAGAGGTCCTGGTCTTCTTCAAAGACCAACCCAAGTTCCCTAAGAGGAGGTTAAGAAGAGGCGCGTCAAAGAAGAGGTAATATCCATTATCGATCCATTCCAATTTCTTTCTTCTTCAACTTCATCTTCTTTAGTTGTTTCATTATGAAGTAATAACATCAGTATCCTTAATATACTGATATGTTATTATAAATATGAAACAACCCTATTTCACCACTTATCCATCCTACGATAAACAAAATCACCGCGCGAGCGTACGTACGAAATACCGTCTCCACGCCGTGGTGTAATCTATTTTCCACCACCACCTTACTTGGATGGGTATAATGGTGTAAATAATAACTATATATGATTATTGTAAAGTTATATTGATTCTGAAATAGTATACATACACTCCAATACAATTCCACGATCATGGGAATGATATCGTCGCTCGTGCATACGTACGGAATACCGTCTCCACTATGTGATGTGAATCGTTCTACATGATCTTCATTTCATAATGATTATATATAAAAATTGAATGAATATATATGATATATATTACACTAATACCATTCTAGAAATGAGGTATCTTTAACCTAAAAAGAAGAATAAAAATTTATTCGACAAAACACGCATAAGAACAAAAGTAATAAACACCCGAATAACAAGTAGCAATGAAATATTACCAATAAGAAGCTAAGAATATGACAATATATGATATCATAACAATGAGTATGATTCTGGAATAAGTCAATAACATTATTTAAATCATTATACAGGAGGTTCGGACATGTACGAAGCAAATCAGACCTAAGGTAAGGGAAAATCTTGCAATCTCAATTTTTATCTGAGATTGTTTATACTTCAGAATTTATTGGGGAATATTTATCATCCACATCCATGTTTCCTCAATATGTAATATTATTTAAATCCACCTAAAATTTTTAAAATCCAATTTTACCCTTCAGTGAGGTTTTAGTAAAAGATATGAAAGGAATCTTTTGTCATTTTTAGTACGAGGTACTTTTTGACTTTTCCGGCCAAAGTACGAGAAGAATGTTTTCTTTTAACTTATAAGACATGAATGGATTTTTAGAACATTATTTCCATGAATCTTACTTTACAAGTTTTCAAGTTTATTTTTAATCAACTTCTTTTAGTTTAAAATTTTATGACATGTTAAGAAAGGAAAAATGTTTTTGAAGTAGAAAGGATATTTTTCTCAAGAATGGAGTTCAAGTGTTTTATCAAAATTATTTTCCATATAAGATAATATAGGGTTCTGTTTATATCCCTATTTTTACATTATTTTGATTATGTTATGATTGAATTATTTTTATTATTTCCTTTTATCTTATATGGATTATGTTATGATGGCATGATGATTAAGAATCCCATTTTTATTACATGGGTTATGCTATGATGTATGATTTATGATTTTGTGGAACACATAAGAATGGTATCATTATGAGATGGGTGGGAACTATATATCCCTCCAATGAATTGGGTAAAGATTTTATATCTCATGAGATAGACATGGATGAAATGGAAAGTTAAACCGGTTCAGTGATACAGGACTGAAACGAGAAGTGAACTCAGTTCAGAAATGGACTTTGTCTGCTAAGATAGTCTTGGAAATGAGTCTTGACTACTAAGAAATGATTCTCAATGATTATGTGTGTATTCCACAAAGTTTTATGTCTTATGTTATGATTATTGGGAGTACATTTCACTACTATGATTTATCCCATGTTATGAAATTATGATCTCTTTTACAGGTTAAGATTTCCAAAATGTTATGTTCTTATGAATATGTTGTGATTGATATTTCTTTTGTTTACCCTTACTGAGAATTTGAGCTCACCATTTTGTATGTTTTCTTTCCCCAGGTCAGGAAGAAGGTTATTAATTAATATATTCCAAAAAGGGACTCTAGATATGATAAAATAAAAGGGAGACAATGTAGATGTTTTATAAACTAGTTGTTTATGTTTCCCAGTTTTTAAAGACACTATACCTATACGGTCCTTTCATGGTTTTTTTATATGTTGTAATAAGTGTGCTTCAATTTTGAAGTATTAACAATTTATGTAAAGTATGGGTTGTTATAAAACCTATCACCATCTCCTCTTATTCTAAAAATGAAAACATTTTCCATGATGTGTCGATTTACCTTCACCGTGGACTATGTGTTTCCACTTTCATTAACATCTTCAAGGATGGTCATAAAACCATTATTATGGTTAAATCATAATTTTTATACATATCATAATTTATTTAAGTTTATATAACCAATATATAATCATGATATTTATTTAAATGATATAAATTCGTGATGGTCGTAAAAACCTCCAAAATAAATTAAATCATTTTCACTACTATTTTATTTAATGAATCATCATAATATCATAAAAAATGATATATGGTATCATTAAAAATTATGTAAAATATTAATACCATTTCATTCAACTTATTTAGTTTTTCTTCAACTCGATAAGGAAATCCATAATGAACTAACCATGGAAACCTTGATATAAATGCACCTGAAATAATGAAAATAAAAAAATATTATCAATAAATGGATGAAAATATGTTATCAAAAGTTTATATAAGGTATTATAAATATTAATATAGTTATTTAATATATTAATAAAACTTTATAAACCATTATATGTTAGTTTTAAACACTTTTTAATTAAGACCAACCTGAGGTAAGTGACTTTTCCTAAAAAATACTCTATTAAATATCTATTTTTAAAAAATTCAAAAGGAATGTTTTTATGATGCAAGTATTCCTATTTTATAATTATTTTATAGTTATCGGAAAATTTTTATGATGAAGGGTGTGAACTGTATCTCCCTCCAATGAATTGGGTATTCTTATTTTGGAGGTCGACTATATGGTAACTCCAAGTGTAACTGCGAAGTTTACACCATAAGGTATCCATGAGGCTTATATAAAAAGTTATCCATGAGGGTTACATTGTAAGGTAGTGATAGATCTAATATTTTTCACATTTTTTGTATGTATTTAAATTTTTTAAGCATCCAAAATAATCAATTTGAGCTTATATGAATCAATTTTGGATTTATGATGTGTTTTGAGAAAAATGGTGAAAAATGCACAATTCTGGATTTTAGACATATTTTTACATCAAGGGTATTTTAGTAATTTCATGAAAAATATATATCCAAATTTTGTGATTAATTTTTTTTAGAATCCTTATTTTATTTATTTCAACTTTTTCTTCTGGACTATGATCTTATTCAGCCATCTAAAGGGCTTAATAATTCATTGACGTTGGACATTTTTCTGGGCGGACAGTGTGGACCCCACCACTGTAACGGAACCCAAAATCGCCCTACACATATAAAAATGTGGTGTTTCCACCTTGGATAGCACTAGGACAGATATGGATGGATCTAAAATAAATTTGTGGGAGTTTTGAAGTTATTAAGGTGTCCATTGAATGACATACTTTTGGAATAACCTTTCTCGAAGCTTCGTCTAGAATCCGAAACCACCAATGAAAAATTCATAACTCCTTCATCCGATGTACAAAAGAGCTGAAATTTGGAAGGTTAACGGAAAACATATTTATAAACAACTTTGAATAATTGGTCCACGCATGATACTTCCATTTAATGGGTCAAAAATGCACAATCTTTTGGGTTCTAGAATTCTGCCTATAAAAGGAGGCCCTCACCTCCTTCCAAAATCATCTCATTATCCATTCAATTACTTCAAGGAACCAAGGAGGAGATCTACACCGGGGGAGGACGGCCAAAAATATTCCCCATTTCATTTTTTTTATTTATTTCTTTTCTTTATTTTTGTTTTAGTTTTCAATTGTAATTTAGATTTCTAATAAAATTCATGCATTTTTTTATTTCTGTGTCCACCCATCCACCATGTTTTCTTCTTCATCTTTTCTCCTTCTTTTCTTCTTTTATTCTTCTCATATTATCCATCGTGACCTCTTAACCTAAAAATGAGGGGTTAACCTGAGACTTGGCCTGGGGGAGGTATGTGGAAATTTCATTTATTCTGGGCTTAAATTACGATGTTGTATTATGTTTGTGATGAGCAAGAGTGATGTACACGGGTATGGCGATCGTCCACCACGACACTAATCTCAAACTTATTTCTATTCTTTTATTAAATATTTTACCTCCCTTATACTGGATACAATCTCTTCATATGATGGAGTTAAGCCATTCAGTGGTTGAAATGGCATACGATGGAGCCAGGTCTTGGAAGATGTCACACTCTTGATCGAGGTATGCCATCAACCTTGATTATAGGAGGAGGTGAAGTTAATATTGCTAAATTAATTCAATATTTTACACCAATAAATAAAATAATAGTAATTCATGAATTAGATCTCATAATTTAATTATCAAACTTAATTTAAATACCAACAAGGAGAATGATGAAACCCACAAACCAACCCATAAAGGCCAAGTTCTTTCTCAATTAATTGCATTTTTTCATTGCATGTTAGTTTTATCTTTTATTTTAATTAAATTGTATTCCATTATTAGATAATATAAAAACAACCAAAATAAGTAGTTTAGTTAAATTAAATTAAGTAAGTGAACGACTGAAAAAGCTCCTCAAGAGAGATGACACTGGTCAGCCTCTATGCTGAACTAGGAAAATTAAATTGATTTTTCCACGCCCTACGATAGGCGTGTGTTAGGTAGTTATAAGGGTTACAAGTTATATTATATCCTCAAGGGTTACAATCTTATATAAGTAGTTCCCTGAGTTACATTTATGGTTTTATTCATTTTTTCTATGTTTTATGGGAATCTATTGTTTTCACAAAGTATATGATACTTTATGGGGGAGAACTATGTCTTTGTGAAAATAATTTCATATTTTTATAAGTATTCATATACTAATGGTTTATTTCTTTCTTTTTATGTTCCATACTGAGTTTTTTCTTATCCTAAGTATAAAATTGTTTTTCATAGGGTTTAAGGATGGGTCTGAGAAAAGAATAAGCCAAGATTAATATTGTAAATTTTTTTTATGAAATGATTTCATATTTTATTAAAAAATTATATTATTGAATAAATGGATATTTTTTTAGTAGTAACCACTTTTTATGCTTATGGGTTGATATGTATGCATTATGTACCAATTCTCTAAAAATCCCAACTGAAAAGATCTATGGGAATGTATGAAAGTCAATTACAAAATAATTCACTACATTATGTATTGTCTGACTCTAGGTCCTTATAAAATTAGTAATTAAACTTATAAATTATTTAAATGAAAAGATAGTTTTCAATAAAATCCTATATTTTTAACTATTCATTGAAAATTAATCTTTTCAAAAAAATCCCAAAAATTCACCATATGGTAATTTTGACATGATGATTTCAAAAATTAAATTAATTTTATCATGTTCATTTTCTAAAAGTGTATAAAATTATTTTATTACTGTTTTCATGAAGAAATAAAACTTTTTATTGAGAATATAGTACTTTCAAAATATATAAATACTACCTAAAATTAGTTAATTCTTTTCAATATATTTTCTTTATATTAAATAGTTATACTTAATATTTAAAGTGCAGTTATTCCTATTCATGTAACCAAGATTAATAGCCAAGTGATAACCATCATGTTTAAATAATAATTTTAATAGTTTTTCAAGGTTCATTTAAACTAGGGGTGGTATTTATCCAAATCTATCAAAGAAATTAAATTTATCTAGAAATAAGTATTTCATAAAATCATAGGGTTTTAAAGAGATACCCTCAACAAAAAGATCCTAGAACAAGAAATTATTTTTGATGGAATTTTAAAAAGAATACATTTTTTAAAAAATAATACGAGGTTCAAATAGGGATTCTTGATTTAAATTTAATAGAGTTTACATCTAATACAGATTGTTCTTTGATGATAACTATTTAAATATGGGAACAAACAAACTAATGTTTATAGAAACCTTTAGGAGATGGTTATTTGAATGTGTAGTTATATGGATATCTTGATGTTCTTTACATTCAAAGGAAGAAAAATAGAAATATTTTTCAGTTCATGATAGAATCCTAAGAGTATGATGATCATATTGATGATAAGATTGACCAGTTACAAGAAGAACTAAAAAAAACTTAAAAAAAGAAGATATAGGTGGATTGGTGGAGTTTAAAAATAAAATTTATATAAAATTTAATGTCTTTAATGATATTAATTCAATCCCGAAGGATATATCTATGAATATTGAATCACTTAAAGAAGAAATTTTCACTCTTGGAATGAAGTTTTAATTATAAGTAAGATCTTGCGAACCTAAAAATAAGATACTTTTTAGAATGTTCTTAGATGAAAAACTAAATGAATAGGAGGGGGGATCATATATTTTTTTATAAAATTATGAGTGATAAAAGTCCACTATTATTTGATAAAATCAAATTTGTCTATGTTTTTTAGATTTCAATGTTTAGACCAGTGACTGAATGGAATAATGAAAGGAAAAAAGGTATAAGATGTTAGTGTAACAAAAAATTTAACAGGAATATAATTTATGTCAATTATAAATAAAGGTAAATAGAGTTTTAGAAATAATCCTCACCCATTTTTGACACTACTTAAGAATGTAACCAAAAATTCTATGAAGAGAACTCTGGATATTTCAGATCCCAAAGAAAGGTTTGAAGAGTACAAAGGAAAATAAAAATACTCCCATAGAGGTTCACGATGGACTAGCTTCACAGGCCTATGTGGCGGAGCTGCACGACTGGCATACATGTTAGAGCTCTACGCCAGAAGATGTTTGTGCACTTATGTGGAGTACCAGCATAGAAGAGCTGCATGGAGTACCTACGCGAGCAACATTTCATCGGCCAGGCCCCATCTGTGCCTATAAATAGAGCCCTTGGTCTCCCCATTTTAGAACTGAAAAAAAAGTTAAAAGACTCTCTGAAGCTCCCATTGCGTAGCTCTTTCATCTAGATCCCACAAATTTTCTCATGTATCTCTCTAAATCACGAGAGAAGAGATAATTAAACGGGATAAGAAAGTTTTTAAAGTATTTTACAAATTTTACATAGGTTTTGTTCTCCTATGGAAAACATATTCTTCAGTCATCATCCATACCTGTGTGCCATACCTGCATGGTCGACCTACATGGTACATCAACGCGGGGTACCTACGTAGCATACTTGCACGAGGGACCTACGCGACCAACTAAAGTACCCTTTTTAAAAGCCATTCATGGTATGGTATATCCTTCCTTGGTTCCCTTATCTAAAAGGGACTAAGTTGAAGCCTCCACTAAAACCTCCTAACTTTTCAAACCTTTGGAAAAGGCACATTAGCGTGTATCATATTTGGGTTTGTATTTGAGTAGTCAAAGGTTTCCCACATTTGTTTCACAATGGGGTTAGGATTCATAGAATGTCTGTGGGTTTTTATATCCCCAACCACATGGACCTTTCTCCTAGAAATAGTGTTGGGAAGTTCCCAGTTTGGAGGAGGGTTTGGGTCCTAACCTCTCCCTTCTCAAAGATGCGACCCGGAACCTCAGGTCTCTGGTAGGGAAGGTACACTTTACACTTTCTTTTCTACGCAAGCATAAAAGAAGTATCCCTCCCATAGCAAGATCAATTATAGGGCATCCATCCTAGTATAAGCCCCTCACCTTCATCCCTTCCTCCTTACATTGCACCCTTTTCCAATATAAATAGAACAGAGGGAAAGCTCATCGCCATGCCCTCTTCCACAGTCGACGTGCCCTCTTCCACTAGCGTAGGAGGTAATTTTTGAAAGTGTGAATGCCTATGTTTAATCTTTGACATCCTCTTGTTTCTCACACCGAGCATGAATCATGTGGGCTTAGAGATTTTTAATGGCCAAAACATTTTCACAATCAAAGGAACTACGAGAAAACTAATTCCTATTCAAAATAGGATGTGTTGGAATCCCTTTCAGGGCCCGAGCTCATTGGATATCCTCCTCAAGAATCCAACCCTAATTCCCCCAATTTGGGTATCCTCCTTAGGAAATAAGCCCCAAATTCAATTCTCAAGTCATCAAGGCATCCTTTTTAGGAAGTAAGTCCAAACTCATCTCTCTCAGGACCATACTCTCTTATGAGACTTGTCAAACTATGTGGGCTTTGATTCCCATCTATATGGGATATGTAGGAAGTCTCCTGGAGGTTCAAACCCAACACTTCAAATCAACCCAATTCTACTTGGGCCATATTCCCAATAGGGTTTGATCCTAATTGGAAACCCATATCCTCTCCAAGTTCCTTGGGCTGCTTCAGCCTAAGTCCCACACTATGTTTCAACTAAGAACCTTCTGCTTATAAGTCCTTATCACACGACCTTAAAAGGTATGATGTGTCCCATTCAGTGGCACCAAACTATAAGGGTTATGATTCATTTCACAAGGATACGTAGGTAGCCTATCTTATGGGCATGATCCCAAAATCAAATCAATCCTTCGTCTTCCTGGATGAAAATAAAATTCTAGAGTTCCCCACTAAGTGGATTAAAAACCAGTATCATCACAAAGTTGATTAAAAGAATCTCTAATCAGTATATTAGAGGATACCATTGATGGAAAACCTCGAATACATATAGATATTTCCATTAATGAAGATCCTTGAATGCATGCTGATGATTTTAAAATTTTACACATGTTAATAAGTGATTATAAATTCCAAGGGATACTTATGATATAACTGGTGAAATAATAAGGATTCATGAAAATATTTTAATTTTACAAAGAGAGTCCCAGTGTAGACAATAATTACCCCCAAAAGGGTGTGATAAGTCTGACCTCCCATCCTCTCGACCAATGCACGTTCTTAAGTATCATAAAGTTCAAAACTTAATGAATGCCTATCTTTGGAGAGAAGGTCCTCTTTAGATAAATAACTACTGGAAGTTTCCCGTTCCATGAATAAATCCAATGGAAACTGCCTCAAAATAGTGATTCTTAAATATAGAATATACGTTTCAAGGAACTACAAAACAAAAATGGTGAACCCGACGTGAATCCTTAACCAAGTTAATAATGCTACCCACCTGTTAGAACCCTATAAATTGATAAAGTAAGGCCAGACAAATGAATTAATCACGCATGTATACATCTAAAAATATGTTTCTTTAATAGATCTTGTTGTTGTTTCCAGTTTTCCACAGAATTCCCTTCAATCCAAATAATGTCTTTCTCCAAAACAAAATTTGTGAACTTCCTGACCACTGCTCAAGCTGGATCTCCATCTACGGGAAGGATGTTATCACCAACCCAACATCTTCAACATTGGGTCTCTAATGTGCTGGTAAAGGAATATTGCTAGCACGGTACAATCCTGACTTTGGAGGCTGCTCGATAGGCCCTCCAGATCAACCACAATCTTCGATCATCTAGAAAACAACGACCAATGATCAAAAATAAAATGGTGCCAACCACTGTCTCCAACCATTTTGGGTCTTTATACTTGTAATGCAACAATCAATCCCTCCCATACTATAGGTAAGTATATTAAGAGGTCACTCAAGGCCTTAATTCAAGAATGCAGGATTCCTTCCTGAGGACTCCCACCAGAATCATGTGGTATTGTACCCCCAACATGATGGGGGTGTTGCCTCTAGACATTCTTCCCAGGTCTCTCATACCCGAGCACGCAAGATGAACCACCGGGGACAATGTATGGTTAACAGGGAGTGGGTTCTCACCTCTTCCTCCACCAGAAAATCCCATCAATTTAACTTGATGGAAAACAACGAGTGGGCATATATACCCATTAGTCCTAATTTTGTTGCTCAGCAGGATCATATAATAGTAACCCACCAATCCCACTAGATAAACCTGGTGGAGTAGTATGAATAGGCACATACACCTGCTTACAAGTTATCTTCCAATCAGAAGGCTCTTCTGACTGCATTTAAAGAAGCTCGCCAATCTAATGTGGTGGAAACTGGTAAACAAGAATATACACCTATTTACAATCACCAATTCTGTCAGTAGTCTCGTCTGTCAGTATTGAAGGAAGTCCATCAACCATACTTGATGGGAAATAGCCAGTAGGAACATACACCTGCCAATGTTCATCAAGCCTGCCGATAGTCTTGTTTGGTAGCACCCGGAGAAGTCAGTCAGAAAGCTCCAACAATAAATTTGGGGAAAACCCAACCCACTGCACCCATGCATAATTACTTTCAATCCCAATTGACAATAAAATGAGGAAAAGATCAGGCACATACACCTACTCCCAACACGACATGGATGTATATTACCATTCCGGCTACTGAATTCACCAAACATATTATATCAATGATGAAAGGATAGATGCAAATCTCTACCCATATTCTAGAAGTGTGCCAGGATATTTTAACTACTTCAGTAGTATCAGGGGAACAAACACATAAATCTATCCCCACACATGGGATGCCACATCGGCATGTCATCTCGGAGCAGATACACACCCATGTTCCAGTCCAGGAGGGTCATGGGGCATACTCCCCCATATCATACAGACAATAAGATCGGGAACATATACCCTTTCAAATTGGAGGTGACCGGTCTATTCCGGTAACTAATCCAAGTAAAGAACATATAATTTCCCATGACAAACTCTTTTCCCAACAAGTGGTCCGAACTAAGTATAAGAGAACATCCAAGAATAATTCTCACCAAAACATTGTTGTAAAATCAAGAGTTAAGCTGCGATGTGGCTCCTCTTAATGCTAGAGTTCTTGAAGCCCTCAGACATTTATCTATTTCTGGTCAAGATTCTACCCTCTCATTACTAAATTTTGGGAATGGTAGTTGTAATTATGAAGTTTCTCATCAGACACTTCATCCTGAAGGCTTTCTTCATGAAAATTTAGTCAATCCAGAGTGCCTATCTCCAGATGAGAACCACTGCAATCCTTCATGTGACCAGAAGACTAAGGAGAAAGAAGATTTTTCCATCGCTATAATCCATCGTGGTGATCCTCCCCATGATGGCATTCACTACGAATGTCCTCTCCACATTAGTATTTCACATTGGAAAGACTGTTCCATAATTGATAATGTAGCGATGAGAAATCTCTCCGATCTCGAGGCACTTGAAAACACAAGGCCAGTCATGTCTGATGCTTATCATTTATGGGTGAAACACTTTCTCAACCAGAAGACATCTTAAGGGAATGGCATTCTCCGAAATTCCCTTTGGTCATTTTTATTCTAATACAGAGAATCCACTTTGGTCAGACTAAGTGGATAAACCTCTAGTGATAGATGAAAAATAAGTGTTAAACATGAGAAAGCAATTAGCTAAAGGAGAAATACCATTCATGTTCTGGACTTTAGAAAATTCTCTTTATGATATTCTAGAATTGATAACATAAGATTGCATTCATGAAATTCGTCTCAACTTATGGAAAACTCTTCATCATTTGAAAACCAAAGTATTACCATATGATGAATATCAAAATCATGTAAAGGTAATAGAAGGGTTACAACGCAAAATTGACTTGGAATCTCTCTCATTTTCCCAACATCCAAAAGTTAAAAAACAATAGAAAACCCTTCAGTGCACGTGTATCAATGCTCTAAATAGGCTACGCCAATTAATTTCTAATTCCCCATCTAGTGTTTGCATCAGAGGATGGGGTGCATATGGAGCATTACATTTCACTGCACTCCAAAATCAACAAAGTCCACCTAAAGTGGTCTCATGCAATGTTATTTCCCACAGTCAGCCACAATCAATAGGTTTTATATGTAATCAAATTTACACTCAAGAACAGGCCTCAACTAGTTCTCATAAGAATCAGGCCCAAAGAAAAGAAGTTGTTGAGGTACTTTTACATCAAGCCTCTGAGAATATTGAGAATGCATCCCGTTTAGAGGATTTCAGGTGTCAGAGAATGAAAATGTCTAAAATGGCACAATGATCTTCTGAAATAGATGATTTGATTGATTTTCAGATAATGCACCCAACTAATGTCTGAACCAAAATCCGTAAAATCAGAATAGCAGTTACACAAATTTCAGCCATAGCAGTTCAAGAATCACCCCAGCTTGCAAGGTTGTGGGATCATATAATTCAATCTTCAAATTAATTAAATAACATTAAAAGATTTGAAGAAGAATAATAGGAATAGCCCCATCCTACGGGCCTGGGGGATTTTTCACATCTGCAATCCCCTCCTCAACAGAAGTCAGTTTTATCTTGATTAGGGAAGAAACCACAAGGAAAGTGTACAACTAAACTATCCAATGATTCCCTTCAGGTTACTGTCTTCCAAACAGTTCTAGTGAATTCTTCATTTAGGAGAAAGGAGTCTCATGAAAGACACAAAGGAAGACAATCTAGCAGAAAAACTGACAGAATTCCATCGATACATTAAGCATCGGTAAATGTCATTAACACCATCTTAGAAGATCCTCCAGAAAATAAATCAAGTTCAGGAGAGTTAGAATATGAAGTTCTTGTCCATAATATAGTACACATCAAGGAAAATGAAGAAGGTGTGGGTACCCTAAATTAGAGGCTTACCCAGAATTTATGTATGCCTTCAAATAACCAATTCCCCCCCCCCCTCTCCGAAAGGCATCTAACAAGGGGAAAGGAAAAAATTCAGATTGCATCTCACTTTTCCACTGGAGAAGGTCAATCTCTTTCAATTGAAGAGATATTTTCACATCAAGAAGAGGAAATTAAGAATTTGAAAAGACTCAACATAGAGTTACTTCGAAACAAAATTTATACTAGACGTACTCCCCAGATAAGTTATCATCTTTAAAATCCTGTAGGAGCTCCTCAACAAAGGGGATTTGTATTAACTATAGATGTGGATAATGAATTCCTCCATTGGGTACACAATCAAGGAAGGACCATATAGATCCTGATAGACATGTTCCTGTAGGTTATCCAAGGCAGATATCAGCACCACCATCAGTGGTATTACCGGTCGTTGCACCAGATCAAGATCTAGTTGTTATACCTTCACAGAATCCAGCTCATCTGGATATTCCCCAAATTATTATGAACACAATTGAGGCATTAACTACTAGATTGGAAGCTATAGAAGAACGACGTGCACTAGTTCATCTAGAAAAGAGAGCTTACCCTAAATGGGTGGATGCAATTCCTCCCCCACCAAATTTTGTGAATACCACATTTCCAATATTTAATGGTTCGGGAGATCCGGAACAACACTTAACACATTTTGTTTCTTGTTGTGATCCTATGATTGGAACTTCTAAATAAAAATAAGAAGTTAATATTAGGTGTTTTGTGCAGTCATTAAAAGGACTATCTTTTGTCTGGTATACCAGTTTGCAATCTCGATCAATTACTGGATGGGAGATCTCTATCAGAAATTCCTTCTTCAATTTAGCTCAATGATACCAAAGATGACAGTTTTTAATCTTAATAATTGTAAACAAAGGGATAATTAAAGAGTTTTATATTTCATTTCATGATATAATGTATTAACATATTCCTTAAGTTTAATACTCTCTCAAGAAGAGTTGCTACCAATCTGTGTGGAAAATCTGTGTGATGAATTACACACACCATTGATCCTTGTGAAATAAACAGGAGGGTTTCAAGACCTTACTTCAATCGCTCAGTTGATAGAAGACTCTATTATAGAAACTAAGGATAAAACTTGTGTAATTCCATCAACTCTGGGTAGAAGGATAGGAAAAGAAGAAGCTTCTACAGTCACACTCAAATAGGCACTTGTACCTACTTGTACTTCAAGAACCTCATCATACCGAAGGGCTCTGCCTCCTGAGCATCAACAACAATGACCACCTCATCAAGATGATCAAAGAGATCAAAGGCAGAAACATTTAGAGGAATTAAAGAATAAAGTTTATTCTTTCAGGATTGAGAAAGTTCTTGGTTACTTCATCTCAGCCTTAGAAAACAATTTGTTTTAGTTTCCAAGTCCAAAGAAACTAAATAAAGAAGGATATGAATATCTTCCGAATTATTTTCCCTTTCATTAGATATTGGGACACCCCATTCAATAGGTTTTTGTTTTCAAACACCTTCTACAAAAGATGGTAGATTATGGAGAAGTGAAATTGAAAAGTTCATCATCTCAAGTAGCATGTGTTACTGCTAGCAATCTAGAGGAAGAGGGAGAATAGAAAGAGGTCAAAAGTAAAAGTGTACAAAAATATGATGATTGAATGATTAGGAAAACTATCAACCGAACTCATGCCATTTTACAAACACAGTTGAAACAACCAATTGTGTCTTTTTCCACTCCTTGCAAATCAAAACCATCTTAATCAAAAAATCATTCTTCAAAGAAGTGAAGTGATGATAAATACAACGACCAGTTAGAAGAAGATGATCTCGTATCAAGGCCAAAGTTGTTCTTGACCCTGGAAGATATTATGCCATCTATTTCAAAATCACGGGCACCACCCCACCAAATGGCACAACTAAAATTAAGCTGTCAAGAAGAATCTTCATCAGATGAAGAACTAATATTTGGTTCTGTTAATGTTATCCATTTAATGGATCCTTATGCCAATGGTGATTCTTATTATAAAGAGCCATAATTCCTTATACATAATTGGGGAACAAGAGGAAGACTCCAAGGTTGAGGATACAGGTGAAGACGTTGGAATTCTAAAAACCACCATTTTAACTCTACCCCTGCTCAAACCATATATATAGAAAAAACTCATGGAAGGGACCTTCAGCGGGCTCAACAGGAACAAGGAGTTTCTTTCATAAAAGACAGGCTTGGTTCAGACACAATTATTTTGGAAGACCTATTACAAGTCACACCTTCTTCCTCTCAGCAAATGAATAGACCTAGTCAGTCTAATTTATCAAATCTAGCAGTATTTCCAGCTTCTTCTCCGACACAGAGTACATATACAACATAAGAATCAACTTCCAAGACACTTGAAAAACCATATATCCATGATGGGAAATGCAGACCTTTGGATCAAAGGTATGATGTCTTGAAACAATTGGCCCAATTTTCAGCCAAGTTTTCAATTTTAGATGCTTTTAATCTATCAAAAGATCTTCAAGAAGTGCTCATTGAGGCTTTGTCAAGTCCTCAAGAGTTTGAAATAGAATTTATTGCTGCCGAGATTTACCGTATAGAGAATGATCCTGTAGAATTTCATGCAGTCATATCTTTTACAGATGAAGATGAAGACCATGTGGTGCATGTCCATATCAGACCATTGTATTTTTCTAGCAAGGTCAATGACATAGACGAGCCTTCATTGATAATGGATCTAGAGTCAATCTCATTCCTATTCATACACTTCATCTATTGGGCCTGACTGGATCTGACTTATCTCCTTCCAATTTAATGTTTCAAGGTTATGAAAAGAACAAACAAGAACCTCTAGGAGAGATTACACTTAGAACTCAGTTTGGAGATTTTGTGTCTAATTCAGATTTCATGGTTGTTCGTCAGGACACAACCTTCAATATTCTGCTTGGAAGGCCTTGGTTGCATCAACATGCAGTCATACCTTTGTCATACCACCAATGTCTGAAATACTATTTCAATGGTCAAATTAGGACATTGTATGGTGAAAAGGATCCATTCAAAACATGTGAATCTCAATACATTGAGGCATAGTTTTATCACACAAAAGGAATGAAGCCCATGAAAAAGGACATAACCAGATTTAATGCTCCAAATGGACTGGAAAAGATCCCAGTAAATCCATTTATGCTTTTGAGCACATATTATGTGTTACCTATAAATCATATTGAAAGGGTAAAACCAAATCCAAAGACTTATCCAGTAATTTCCATAATTTCAATTGCGGAAACTGAGCATGACAACATGGGAGAAATTATTGATGCACCACGCAATGATGGAAGCCTAAATTGATATGTTTTCATTTCATCTTCTGAACTACAACAAGACTCTACTTCATCAATAAGAGTAGAAGAAATTGTAGAAATTCTATGGGAAGACAAAGATGTTGATTCTAAATCCATAAATCCCTCTTTCTCACCACAAGAAGACCCTTTGTCATCAGTAGGGTCATATATGGTGGCCTCTTCTTCGGGATGTTCAAATACTAACTCCTCCCCTAACTCTGGGAGTATTGCCTTGTCATCTACTATAAAAATGGAAAGAAAGGAGGTAACACATAATGAAGAAGAAGTGGAAGATCTTGGGGATTCTCCTCCAGTATTTGAAGAAGGTGTCTTTACCACTATGGATGAACTTAGAGAAATAAATCAAGGTACAGAAGAAGATCCACACCCCACTCTAATTAGTGTATCCATGACCTATAAAGAGAAAGAGGTGTATAATTCCTTTCTAAAGAAACATTGAGATATATTTTCTTGAAATTATATAGAAATTCCAGGTCTTAATCCTCATGTAGCCACCCATCATTTGGGTTTTCCAAAAGAACATCATGGATTCAAGCAAGCTACAAGAAGGACACACCCAAATCATGCCTCTAAAATTGAAGATGAAGTTGGTAAGATTATAAAGGATAACTTTTTAGGGAAGTTAAGTATCCCAAATGGATTTCCAATATTGTACTAGTAAAAAAAGAATGGGAAAATTAGATTTTGCATTGATTTCAAAGATCTTAACTGAAATTGTCCTAAAGATGATTTTTCAGTTCCAATTACAGAACTTATAATTGATGCAACGACTAGATATAAAGCTCTTTCCTTCATGGATGGATACTCTATGTATAATCAAATCCAAATGACCCCATAGGATGAAGAATCTACAGCCTTTAGATCCCCTCAAGTTGTGTTTTTCTATTGGTTAATTCCCTTTGGATTAAATAATGTTGGTGCAACATATAAATGTGCCATGCATCATGTCTTTAAAACCTTCTTAAGGAAATTTGTTGAATGTTATGTGGATGATTTGGCGGTCAAATACAAGCAATATTTCAATCACTTGGATAATTTGGAGACTATATTCAATAAACTTCGGCAAAAGAGTTTGAAGATGAATCTCTTGAAATGTGCTTTCGGGGTAACCTCCGGAAAATTCCTTGGCTTTTTTGTACACCATCGTGGTATTGAAGTTGATCCTGAGAAAACAAAATCAATACTTGGTATGTCACCTCCACAAAATTTGAAATAATTAAGAGGAATCTAAGGACACTTGGCCTATATTCGGTGCTTCATCGCCAATTTGGCACGCAAGTGTTTGACCTTCACCAAATTAATGAAGAAGGGAATTACCTACCAATGGACTGAATATTTCCAAGAAGCACTTTATACCCTCAAGAAATATCTCTTTAGTCCACCAGTATTGATTCCTTCTATTGAAGGAAGACCACTTTTTATCTATGTGACAATTTTAGAGTGATCACTAGGTGCCTTCCTCTCCCAAAATAATGATGTTGGGAATGAAAACAGCCTTTACTATCTCAGTCACACTATTCTTGAAGCGGAAACACAATATTAAAATATTGAAAAGTGTTTCCTGACATTAATCTTTGCAGTTCATAAATTGAGGCACTATCTGCAACATCATGAGGTCCAATTGGTATCTCGTAATAACCCGGTAAAATTTATCCTCAGTCTTCCTATGCTTACAGGATTTCTAGCACAGTGGGAGGTTATTTTGCAACAGTTTGATATACAGTTTGTGCCTAAAAAGGCAGTAAAGGTCCAAGATCTGGATGATTTCCTTGTTGAGAATCCATTTGTAGAAGATACATTGTTTAATACTGAACTTCTTGATGAATATGTCTTCTCTATTCAAGATAATTCCCAAACATGGGAAATGTATTTTGATGGTTCTTCTAGAAGTCCAACAAGGAAGGGACCGGAAAACCCTAAACTAAACAAGGTTGGATTAAGAATTATCCTTATTTCCCCAAAAAAGGTAGTATTGTCTTATTCTTTCCTATTATCGGAAGGTGGTACCAACAATGAAGAAGAATATCAAGCTCTCATAGTGGGTTTAGAATTGGCCCTTTAGGTGCAAATGAGTCATTTGAAGGTAAAAGGTGATTCAGAATTGGTAATCAAACAAATCAATGAGGAATATTCTATCAGAAAAAAGATTTAATCCCTTTGTCTGATTACGTCAGAGAGTTAATGACTGAATTTCCCTTAGAGAAGACATTGTATTATGTTCCATGATCACAAAATTACCAAGCAAATGCACTGGCTAATGTATCTATAGCCTTGGCAGATCCAAATCGGGATGAGACAGTTATTAGCATAACCCATCTCCGTGTGGTCTCACCTTTTATTCAAACCAGACGGGAGAAAATTAATGTAATTTTCCCTATTTCTGAACCATATAGTCATACCATGGGATGGAGAACATCCATCATGTAATATCTTTAAAATGGGGTAATTCCACCAGATAGGGCTAAGAAAAAATAGATCCGGTGAGGAGTGGCCAATTTTACTCTTTATGATAGTCCAGACCACCAAAAGATCCTTTACAAGCGAGTATTTTATGGAATTATTTTCAGATGTATTGATGGAGAAGAGACCGTAACTGTTATGAAAGAAGTTCATTTATGATCTTGTGGTGCCCACCAATTTGGGCACATACTCTTTGATTAGATCTGAAGGCTTGGATATTTTTGGCCTTCAATGACATAGGATTATACAGATTTCACTAAAAAATGTCATCCCTACCAATTCCATTCTAATTTCATTCATCAACCCCCAGAGTTTCTACATACATCCAAATACTTATGGACATTTTCCACATGGGTAATGGATGTAGTAGGACCCTATCCTCATTCCACACCTATGTAGTTCAAGTATATTCTCACTGCTACTGACTTATTCTCTAAATGGGATGAGGAAATACCTCTCAAGTAATTCGGAGCCAAAAGCATTGTTAGTTTTGTCAAAACTAATATCATCACCAGATTTGGTGTCCCTTGTATTATTTTGATGGACAATGGAACCAATTTTTTTTCTGCTAAAGTAAAAAAGTTATATCAGGAACATAATATCAAGTCCAACCACTCATCTCACTATCATGCGATGGCCAATGGACAGGTAGAGGCCTTCAAAAAACCCCTATAAAATATACTCCATAAGATGGTTAATAAAGATAAGAAATCATGGTCTGATAAACTTTTGAATTCTTTATGGGCTTATCGGACAACTACTTGTACTGCTGCCCAAGCAACTCCTTATTCCTTGGTATATAGAACCTAAGTGGTTTTACCAATTGAAATGTAATTTCCTTCGATTATAGTTTCAATTTGCGATCAATTTTCTACAGATGAGAGGTCTCAGAAATGGTTTAATGATTTGGAAATATTAGATGAAAAAAGATTGCATACTTTACATCATCTAGAAGTCTATCAGAATAGAGTAGCGCGAGATTATAAAAAGAAAGTTATCCTTCTTTCATTCCTTCAAGGATAATTGGTATTGGTCTTTAGGACTCCAATAATACCAGGAAAGAAACCTCTAAAACTTGAGAAAAAGTGGGAAGGACCTTATTCCATACATAAGGTCTATTAAAATGGATCATATGCCTTAATCTAAATAGATGGAGAGCTCATTACAAATCCAACCAATCCGAGATTCTTGAAGAAATACTTTGTGTAATTATTCCGCCATGTCCTCACTACAAGACTTTAAACTGCACAGTACAATGTCCTTGCTACAAGACTTAAAACTGCACAGCCCCCACATACTCACTGCAAGACTTTAAACTGCATAGTACAATGTCCTTGTTGCAAGACTTAAAACTGCACAGCCCTCATGTTCTAATTTTAAGACATTAAACTTCATAACAAACATAAGCATCCATGCTTCATGATGTTAAAGTGTGTATCATTTCTTCCTTATCGCATGATGTTGAACTACAAGACATCATTTTTACAACTAACTTTTTCTCTATTTTACGTTAGAATATTCCATAAGAAAACATCATTGATGTCATCACAACTCCTTAGTAGTACATGAGTCCCTATCTTTCCTATGTCGGAGTCAGATCTGCATAGATTCCATGTTTCAAGAACTACATGTGGCTTGATTCTCATTTTTAATGAGATATATAGAGATGCCTAAATATCTAATTTTGGGCCCAGCCACAATCACAAAATCTTCTTATTTTCTTTTCTCCTCTTGTATATGAATCAAATCTATATAGAGTATTTCCTTAAGATATATTATTTGGTCCGTATACCATTTTATGTCGTAATATTTTTCTTTTCTCTCAAAACATGTCCAAATCCCCCATTCCTCATGTAAAACTTGATTAACATGAGGAATGATTTTTTTAAAGAACTACATATGGATTGATTCTCATCTATTTTTAAGATACCTAGATAAACCTAGATCTCCAATATTGGGCCCATCCATGATTAAAAAAACTTTTATTTCTTTTGTAAGAATCAAATTTGTATAGGAATTATGTTTAAGAACTATGTATGACTTGATTCTTTCCCCAACCAAACACATAGTGACACTTGGGTTTTATCCCTTAATCCAGTTACAATATGTCTTTCATTTCACATCAGTTCATTTTTTTCCTTACCACATGACGTTAAACTGCATGGAAATATAATACCCCTATTCTTTATTTGCATCACCTTTTCATTGTAAAAGAAACCCTTAATCCTCATTATTTCTCACACCGAGCATAGCTCATGTGAACTTAGGAATTGGGTAAATGGATTCTTTATATAAGGTGTTATAATTTATTATAGGGTTAATAATGTCCTCACTGCATGACTTAAAACTGTATAGTATAATGTCGTCATTAAATGACTTAAAACTACACATCACCATATTAATTCAAAGGAAACAAAGAAAGTCTCCATTTTACATATGAGTCGGATCTATATAAAGGACATCAAACTCATGGTCAATATCGGTTCAATTATTTCTCATGTGCATTGAGAAAAATCCCCTTTCATATTTTACACTCTTAATCTTCAATATTCCCATATCCTCACAATCTTTCTTATGGTTTCTGGTGACATAGTTTCCAATATTTAAGAACTCTTTTTCCTGACTATACAGTACGTGCCCTTAGGTGGGCTTGCATAAGTTGCCTACATAATAGGTCTGTTAGCCAAAATATGCCACTATTTGGCTATGCAGCATATTCCCCAGTTTTCCCTGCATAACACAGCCCCCATAATAGGTTTGTCAAATAATGGTAACTTTGTTCATGATTATAGTATCTTTTTTCCATTAAAACTTTGATGACAATATAAAAGAATCTATATTTTAAAATAGTCATTCAAGTATACTTGTCCCATTATGTTTCTCACAATCTGAAAGTCTTCAAGACCATGGTTTACACATTTCCTTTACCATGTGTTCAATATAATATGAAATAACCTTGAAATCACTTGGTCACATATTATATATTGTTTCCATTTCTGGTCCTAGTTTTATGACCTAAAACTACAGACACCATATATTTTACGTTTTGGTCAGACCTTCATAAAAGTCCTATTCCTCTGATTCTTTGGATATCTTGGTCAGAAATACCCTTTCTATATTTAGGTACCTTTCTCTATAAACCAAACTCTATGCTTTGGAAAATATGAATCTCTATAAAGTTTCTTCGACTTTTAGCAATAGAACGTCAAACTTCTAGGAGCTCTTTTTCTTGACTATGCAGCATGTGCCCTTAGGTGGCCTTGAATAAGTTGCCTACATAACAGGCCTATCAGTCAAAAGATTCCACTATTTGTCTATGCAACATATGCCCCAGTTGGCCTTGCATAATATAATCCCCATAACGGGTTTTTCAAATAATGGTAACTTCGTTCCTAGAAAAGACACCCCATATGTTGATACAGGTTTTCAATTTGGTGACCATAAAAATCATGACTCAAGATTCCTCTTGAAAATATTTAAAATAATATTAAATCATTTTTTAGCGACAGGGTTTTTTTTGGGATCTAATTTAAAACTTATGGTCAAATATATTTTGACCCTAAATATTATCCCTTTATAGTCCAACATGAATGACTCTAAACTGTCAATAACAAGACTTGGTGCTCATTAGATTGAGAACCCGTGAACAGAACTCTAAACAAAAGTCAAGTCCCATCTCACTAAACATACATTTTTTTTATGATTTAGGTAATATTGAGAAATATAAAAAAAATCAAAAGATACGAAATTTGTGGGGTTATCCATATAACCCTAGAAACAATCAAATTATTCTCATTAGGTCCCTTGGATTAATAAGAAAATTTTGACCACTTAATTCTTTTTATTATAATAATGATTGTTTAACATAAAAGAATCATTATCATCATTTACCTTTCATATTGCAATCATGAAAAATAGAAATGAAGATTTATATGATTGAAAACAAAATTTCTTTCATTCAACTAAAAATAGAGGGCCATCCACAAAATAGAGCCTCTCTATCATGTTTTAGAATAAATTCTCAATAGAATTTTCATTTGTTGGACTGATTCATAAGATCTATTAGCTGCTTGTTGAAGTTGAGATAGCTGAGCGACTCCAATTTCATCTGCCTGACAATGTGCTTCCTTAGCAGTTGAAATGGAAGTTATCCCCTCTAATTGGGTTTCTCTTAATGTATGATTCAACTGATTAAGCTTGTTATGAACGACATCCAGTTTCTGTTGAAGATATAACAACTCCTTCGTGGTTTCATTGATTTTTTTGCTAATTTTGAGTGATTTCTTGTTATGAATTACCCCTACCTAAACTACTTTAGCTTGAAATCCCTCAATATTGATGATTCTTTTAGCCTCTTCAAAATATTGTCGTGGCTTATGATCCTGATCCTGTCGGTGAATAGTCTCTTTCGTGGCATCATAGACTGGCCAATAATTAAATCCACCAAATTCCAATACACATAATAATGCTGGGAGTTTTGAAAAATGGGACAACAATTCATTTTAAGTCTTTTTAGAAATTATGCTCCAGATGTGCCACCATTTCTTCTTATGTAACATGACAAGAGCATATTGCATCTCTATGTATGAATCTGAGTCAGTACTATGAGGTAAAATGTACTCTGGAAATAGGTAACTTAAAGAACTTCCTTGTTCTACTTCTCTTGGGAAAATGGAATCCTCACCTTCTGATCTAGTAGCTGATAACCCTAAATGATAAAGAAAGGTCATTATTAGTTTCAAATGGAGGAAAAAAATATGATTCAGATAGCTTATTATATTTACCCAATAATAAGTCATCTACATGATTGGATTCATCCCCTGTATTTTAAGCTCCAGTGTTTTGAGCAGATTTTTCTTGAGAATGGGAATTTCCTTGAATTTGCTCAGTTATGACATTTCAAGGTGCTGAAACACATCTTGGTGAAGGATCCTCTATACGTATTTCTCCATCCCCATTAGAAGGATAAAGTGGAATACCCCATTTCTGAAGAAGAGCCTTTGTGACATTTTCTACAGATAAAGTGGCATAAGGTGAACTTTGATGTAACGAATCATGTTGAAGAACAATTATGTATGGAAAATGAAATAATAGAGACTTAAACACTTGAAATTATTCATGAAAATCCCCAAACTCCTTGATAGAACCTGGAATATCAATATCTGGATTAAGGGTGTCCATCATTTTAGTGTATACGGCCTAAAATGTTACAGCATCCTCACCATTTAAGGTATCCAAAAAACATTAGTTGATGCCCAAATTAGCTCCACAGGCATTTTGTTTCGTTGGCTCTTCAATTAGTATGACAGCATCAGGTCTTTACAAGTTTGGCTCAACATCAGTATTTGTCTTAGATTTCCCTGGATCTTTATTCCTTTCTTCTGAAGCAATAGGAATATCAATGTTGGTTATTTTAGGATTTTTGACAAAAGCAAATGAGGAATGTATTTAATCTTACCATGGCTTTCCTCTCTCTTAGAAGATCCAGGAGTAGGTATAACTGAATATTTTGATGATTTATCTACTAAAATTGTAGATTTGTCAGCATGAACATGGGTTTCACCTGGGGTTTCTTTTTCTGGTCTTGAAGAATCAGCTCTTAATCCCTTGACAGAGGAGAGAGACATAGATCCTACAAGAGGATAAAACATGGTTACCAGAGTATATTGAGCATGTTATATTCCCTAAGGATAGTATAAATACTTCCTCCTTCAATGAACACTTCGGATTAATCTCATTGCTCTTTTGCATTTTTGTTCAAAAGCTTGGAGAGAGATCGAAACACACCTCTTAGCAGGGGAAACTTGAGGTAATGGTTGAGGATTATTCATCGCCATTACATCATTCATGATTCTTGCTCCTAGAGAAAGTTCTGGAAAACTGGGAGGATAATTTTTTGCATTAATAGGAGAGCCTTCAGGACCATACTTAGGTGATTCGAGAATTGGTCAGGAGATTCCTTCTCTACATTTAAACTGCATAAATACATTTTCATCAAGATTAATGATGATAAATGATAAATCAGATTTAAGACAAAAGAAAAAGGGAAATACATTATCAGTATTAACATAAATATCCCAATCCTCCTCAGAGTGGATAATTACCCCTTCATTTACTCCTAAGTCCATCATATGAGATACTCATTTAGAGGCTGAGATTTGTTCATCAATTGCACATATAAAAGCCTCCAGCTCCGTAATATACTTCTGTACTTCAGCCAAGTTGTGTTCTGGATTTCAATCAGAAGGTTCCTTGATGTAACCAAAATATAGTATTTGAATCTCATGCTAGATAAATTCCCATGCATCCCTAAGATCACGAGTTACACCCTCCCAATGATGAATGGCTGAAGTTTGCACATAGTTCAATCTTGGTATGGTTGACTGTGGAGGAGATTCTACACCTTCTTAATGGTGAGCTTCTTCAGGCCTCCTTTCTTCAGAAAGTTCAATAGATGGAATAAGAATACCTGTTTGATGATGACGACTGGATCGCCTTGGCGTTGGAGGCATTACATCTCTAGCCTTGGTCTTCCTGGCATACCTCCTACTAAGACTTTTTGAGGGATTTGAAACCTCTGAAACTTATGTATCATCTCTGGCCTTGGACTTCTTACCATGATTTCCATGTGCAATAGTCATTATAGCTTCCACTCGATAAATTCCTTTTTTCAATGCCCCTTGAGTATATGATGAATCCCAAGATTTGGCATACCCAGCTTCCAATCCGATCGATGCATCTGGTGGAGGTAATTTAATCAACAATTTGGATACCTCTAAAGCTGTTAGAATCCACAATTTTCATACTACCATTGGTTGTTTCTCATGTCTGACATATGTGTGACGAAAAGTGTTTGATTGTTGAAGACATCTGAACTGATGAGAAAACCTATACGGGACATAATCTTCGCAGATATTTTCACCATCAATCCTGGTTGATAATACGCCATCCCTAAATGTCATCATATAAAATCTCATCTCATAATTCTTTTCTTTACCATCATCAATAAATGTTCTAACTGGTGGGTTACCAAAAGGAAAGAAGTGGAATTCTTCTTAAACATTCAATGCCTTTAGCACCACATCAGGTTTCAAGTTCAGAGGCTGAATAATAGAAACTTTCGGTAAAAATGGGGTGAATTGACTATTGGGAACTCTAACTAAATTCACCACTGAGTATGAAAAAAATGTGATTCAATCGAACTCCACAACACTTGGAATTGCCCTAAAATTCTAAATGGATCCTTCCCATTGTATAAATGCAGCAGGAGATGGTAAATTCTTGCTAATACAGAGAATTCTAGCCCAATATACTTCCCTTTTACCCATTTAGTTGCAATGATAAAAGTCTATGATCTTACACCACCTCTGGATTCACGGACTGGAAGAAAATAAATGCATAACCACATAGAAATTAAGGAATCTAAGAGTACTTTAGCATCTATATCGGGTTTGACTTTATAGCCCTAGTGCTTATAATCGTCTCTTTCCAGTGTAGGCCAATACGTGCCTGAACTGCCTCGGTTATCTGTAGAAGGACAAATAGTAGGACGTCCATAGGTTGGACCTTTCTCTATTGTTGGTTCTAAGAAGGCTTCCATCCACACTCTAGCATGGATATCTTTCTTGTCCTTGGGTAAATTCTTCTCTATCTTAAATATTTCATGGTCCAGCTGCTGTGTTCTAGTAACATCACCCCATGTTGTAGCTGGCAGGATGAATTCATCATACATTTCCCCAAGAATGGAAATTTCAACTATTTGGTAAATATCCTAGAGACTAATACCAACTTCATTGTGTGTCAAATGAAAGGAATTCATTTGTGGACTCCATCAGCTCAATAATTCATGAGTGAAATCATTTTTATAAACATAATTTTTCCCCATCTAGACAGATTCGTAGATATGAATGTCTCATAACTCTTTTCCAAATTCTGCACAAGTCTGACGTACCCATAATTCCCACATCCACTCGGGTTTTACACCCCCTCATGAACGAAGGTCCAAATCTTCTTTCCAACCATTAGATTGATCTATTTGAGAAGCCCGAGAAGTGGAATCATAAAAATGTGGTCTTGTCTCTATAACATGATCCTTCATATCGGGAGTGCAACCACTCTGATGAAGGATGAAACTAATAAGGACTGTTCCTTCTTGTACTGGAACCCATCTTGCACTAATATTCATGCAGTTACAATTGGAATAATGAAGAAACCAATTCTTTGGAAATTACTTTTTAACAGATGGATCATGGGCATCTTTCAAAATCCCATGCATGTATAAGGGTAAATAAGGACTTTGTGCGTAGTCACGTTGGTACGGAATTAAACCCTTCCATAGCCCAGGAAGAGTACTCTCAACAATGTCATAATAGTATGGTCTGATGATCTTCATAATTTCATTTTGGTGAGCCTTTGCTTCTTCAGTATGGGTCATCAAATGATTCATTCTTTCCTACAAAATAATTACCAAACTTTTAGGTCAGAATTTTAAAGAGAAAATCAAAAATTTGGAAAAGGACCCTGTTCGCGTAGGTCCTTCGACGAGGCATGTCGCATATGTCCTTCGATGAGGTCCGTCACATAGGTCCTTCAATAAGGATCCTAGTGAAACTCCTTTGATTAAGTCCTTTGGCATAGATCCATCACTTAAATAATTTTACCTTGAAGAAATTTCAAGGAAATTACCCGAGAGCACAACGCGATGAAGCTGGGTGAATGAGCTACACAATGAGAACTGCAAAATTTCTAAGAAAGCACAAGTGAAGAAAATAATGAAGGTTGAGACCTATTTATAGAGAAATAAATACCTACACGTTAGGACTATATGAAACCTCTCTGCATCGTACCTCCATGAAGCACCTATGTGGAAAACCTGCGCTGTTCAGCAATCCATCCATAATATTTTCCCCAAACTTTCACATCAGGAATCAACCCTCTTTGTATGTTTCCGATACAATCCTGAGTGGGGGATTTTGTTGACACTACTTATGAAAGTAACAAAAAATAATTTGAAGAGAACTCCAGATATTTCAAATCCCAAAGTAAGGTTTGAAGATTATAAAGAAAATCAAAATACTCCCAAAGAGGTTCGAGACAGACTAGCTTCACAGGACTACGCGGCGTAGCTGCGCGACTGACCTACGCGAAAGAGCTTCACGCCATAAGATGTTTGTGCACCTACACAGAGTACCTGCACGGTGGATCTATGTAAAGTACCTACACGAGAATCATTTCTTTGGCCAAGCCCCATTTGTGCCTATAAATAAAGCCCTTGGCCTCTCCATTTTAGAACTAAAAAAAGTTAAAAGACTCTTTAAAGCTCCCATTATGTAGCTCTTTCACCTAGATCCCTCAAATTGTCTCAGGTAGCTCTCTAAATCACAAGAAAAGAGATAATTAAATGGGATAATCATTTTTTGAACGTTTTTTACAAATTTTACATAGGTTTAGTTCTCCTATGTAAAATATATTCTTTAGTCATCATCCATACCTGCGCGCCATACCTGCATGGTCTACCTACGTGATACATCAACGTGGGGTACCTACATGGCATACTTGCGTGAGGGACCTACGCGACCAACTCAAGTACCCTTTTTAAAATCCATTAATGGCAGGGTATCTCCTTCCTTGGTTTCCTTATTTTAAAGGGACTAAGTTGAAGCCTCCACCAAAACCTCCTGACTTGTCAAACCTTTGGAAAGGGCACATCAGCGTGTCTCCTATTTGGGTTTGTATTTCTACAGTCGAATATTTCCCACATTTGTTTCACAATGGGGTTAGGATTAATGGAATGTCTGTTGGTTTTTATATCCATAGTCACATGGACCTTTCTCCCAGAAATAGTGTTGGGAGGTTTGCGGTTTGGAGGAAGGTTTGGGTCCTAACCTCGCCCTTCTCAAAGAGGTGACTGGGAACCTCAGGTCTCTGGTAGGGAAGGTACACTTCACACTTTATTTTCCACACAATCATAGGAGAATTCTCCCTCCCCTAACAAGATCAATTATAGGGAATCCATCCTAGTATAATCCCCTCACCTTCAACCCTTAATTCTTATATTGGACCCTTGTCCAATGTAAATATAATAGAGGGAAAGCTCCTCACCTCACCCACTTCCACGATCGATGTTCCCTCTTCCACTATCAGAGGAGGAAATATTTGAAAGTTTGAATTCCATTGTTGAATATCTGGCATCCTCTTGTTTCTCACACTGAGCATGAATCACGTGGGCTTATAGATTTGTCATGGCCACAACTTTTTCATAATCAAAGGAACAATGAGAACTCTGATTTCTATTCAAAACAGGATACGTAGGAAGCCATTTCAGGGCACGAGCTCATTGGATATCCTCCTTAGGAATCCAACACTAATTTTACCAATTTGGTCATACTCCTTAAAAAATAAGCCCCGAATTCAATTCTCAAGTCATCAAGGCATCCTTTTCATAATTTAAGTCCAAACTCATCTCTCTTAGGACCATACTCTCTTATGATACTTATAATACTATGTGTGATTTAATTCCCATCTATATGGGATATGTAGGAAGCCTCCTGGAGGTTCAAACCCAACAATTCAAATCAACCATGTTCTCCTTGGGCCATATTCCCAATTGGGTTTTATTCTATTGGGAAACCCATATCCTTTCTAATTTTATTAGGCTGCTTCAGCATAAGTCCCACACTAAGTTTCAACTAAGAACCTTCCGCATAGAGGTCCTTATCACATGACCTTAAAAGGTATGATATGTCCCATTCAGTGGCACCGAACTACGAGGGTTTTGATTCCTTTCACAAGGATACATAGGTAGCCTATCTTATGGGCATGATCCCAAAATCAAATCAAACCTTCATCTCCCTGGATGACAATAAAATTCCAGAGTTCCCCACTGAGTGGCTTAAAAACTAGTGTCATCACAATGATGATTAAAATAATCTCTAAGCAGTCTATTAGAGGATACCATTGATGTAAAACCTCTAATACATATGGATATTTCCATTAATGAGTAACCTTGAATTCATACTGATGATTATAAAATTTTACACATGTAATAATTGATTATAAATTCCAAGGGATAGTTATGATATATTTGGTTAATTAATAAGGATTCATGAAAATATTTTAATTTTACAAAGAGAGTCCCGGAGTAGACAATAATTCCCCCCAAAAGGGTGTGATGAGTCCGACCTCCCATTATCTCGACCAATGCAAGTTCTTAAGTATCATAAAGTTCAAAACATAATGAAATCCTGTTTTTGGAAAGCAGGTCTTCTTTGGATAAGGAACTATTGGAAGTTTCCGGTTCTATGAATAAATCCAATGGAAACAGCCTAGAAACAGTGATTCTTAAATCTAGAACATACGTTTCAAGGAAATACAAAACACCCATAAAGGAATAATGAAAAAACAATAAGTTTCTAAAATTAAGGATACATATAGAGAAATGATAGAGAAAATATATTTCTCTAAATGAAGTGTCGGTTTTATGGCTATCTGAGCCACACCATGTACAATTATGATTAATCTAGGAGTTATTTAAGTGTATATTCTCCTATAAACTATTAAAAAAGTGACCTTATCCAACTTCTTAAATAATAAATTATTTTGATGGATATTTTTTCCAATGTTATAAATTTGGTCATAAGAAATTGAATATAGTAAAAGATAGGATGGAAAAAATTATAAAAAGAGGCATAATTTATTACAAATTCTATTGGGAAGAAGAGGATGTAAACCCTATTATGAATCATCATTTACATGAATCTATTAGAAATAACGGAAGAAGATAGATAAGTCCAATTTAGATGAAATTTATATCAATGATATAAAGAACAACATTACATAGATACTGGATAGTGGAAGGTCATCCTATTTTTTTGAAAGTAAAAATATTTTATAGAATGTGATAGAAAGATTTAATGATATCGTGGGTTTTAGAAATGATGAGGTGTTAAAATTAAACAGATGTGATACTAATCACCTTGATGATGGTGAGAAAAATATAACTAAAGTGTGTTATGTTTATGTACTCTAATACAATCTTCTAGGTGGAATTCAATTCAATAAATCTAGTTCTTTGGTTTTGTTTGAGAAAAATAAGTGTCGGATAAAATTCAAATATTTTAAATCACTTATAAATTTAAAATGAATGAATGGAAATATCCACCAAGTGTAAAGTCAAGATAATTTTAATATCATTAATATTGTAGAATAAAATTACCTTTATAATTATCGATTAAGCCACACATAATAGTGGAGTATAAAGAATCTATCTAAACTCATATCCATGTTTGACTTCCTTACTCATAAGAGAGATTGATAAATGACATGTGATGTGTGAATATATTTGAAAATGGTTTTAAATCCACATTTTCCAATGAAAATGGGAATTAAACTTTCTTGACATGGTCAATACTAATGTGTGTGGTTTAATCAACATTCCCAGAACATAAGTGAAATAATATTTCATTGTTTCCATCGATGATTACTTTAGGATAACATATTATATTTTTATACAATGCAATATATAAATAATAAAATTTATTATGAGGTATTTAATAGGAGTTGAAAATGATTTTAGACATACTATCAAAACATTTCAATCTAAAAATGGAACTGAATATAATTCCATTTTATTTGATAATTACCTAGAAAAAATAGCATAAAACATGAAAATTCTTTAGTAAGAACCCTATGGCAGAATGTAAATTTAGATTAGATAAATAAGAAATTAAATAATATGGCCAAAACCATGATTATAAAAGGTAAAATATCTGGAAATATTTTGAATGATTCTGTTCAATTTTTTGTGTTGACATATAAATCAATCATTTCTTAGCCCTAGGGATGAGAGAAGACCACATTACATTTGGTATGGAAGGGAGCAATTACTTAAACATTTTTAGGTGTTTTGAAGCACATGTTAGATCTAAAATCATGGAAATTAATATGGTGAAACTAATAGATGAGTTTTCTTAGTCTAATCATAAATGTATATGGACTACAAATGAGTCAAAAAATACTAGATAAATTAGTGGAAATAATTGACACAAATACAATTGAAGAAAAACTAGTGAAGAATTCTAGAAGGTTAAAAAATGATTTATACTATGCTGATGAAGAAAAATAAAGTCTAACCACTATAAATTTTTTTGTAGTGGAATATTTCATGAATGATGAAGACACTGATACAAAATCAGAATAGGAAATAGTATATGATTAAGATCATTATGCATGTTATAGGAAAAATGAAAGTGAATAAGTTTATCCTTAAAACATAATTGGAGATAAGTATTCACCAGCATATATAAGAATAATTGTAAATGTTCATAACACATATCTCAAATCCATATTAAATCCTACAAAATTTGAAGAAGTTATAAATTATGGTCCATGGTTTAAAGCCATGAGTGGGAAATTAGTAAAAATTGAAAAAATTGTGCCTAGAAAATTATTGATAGGATAAAGAGTCAAAATATCCATAGAACAAAGTGGATATTATTGAAAAAATTTATGATTATAAATATGTTTCACAAACAAGTTATGTCTGGTGTGTAATAGAAACATGAAGACCGAAGGAGTTAATATGGAATAAACTTTTTTACAAGTGGATCGACATGAATCGATTAGATTATTCTTGGTTATAGGTATCCTAAAATGAAAAAAAATTCTATCAAATTTATTTCAAAAAAATATTCCTGAATGCTTTTCTTAATGAAGAATAAAAAATTAAACATCTTATGTAATTTCTATTCACAAATTATGAAACAATGGTACAATGATTGAAAAAGTCCATGTACAGATTTAATAAAGAGCAACATGCATGGTATGTGTAGTTGGATCTACATAAAAATATGAAGGAATTCTAATGTAGTGTCATTTATTATAATCTATATGTAAAAATATCCATTGATTAATAGACGAAGTTCTTTCATATATAAGTGATATTATATTCAGTGTAACTAATCCTAAATTAGTGGAATATTTTATAAATCTCATTAGGACTAAGATTTAAATGTCTATGATTGATGAAATAACATATATACTACTTCTATAGGTGATTCATAAAGTGGATTACATGTTCATCTCTCAAAATACGTGTGCTAGAGAAATGAAGAGGATGTTTGACATGCGTCGCTCAGAGAAAATTTCAATAGTGATTGCAATTGGAATGAACCTGGGAAAACATGAAGAATGGAAATCCATGGATCCTACCTTATCCCAATTAATAATATGATATATTATTTATTTAACTATTACTCGATTGGATGTTGTAATGAAACATTTTTAGCCACATGTTTTTAGAGTGATCTAATGGAACAAAATATTCTAACAGTGAAATGAACCATGAGACATATTCAAGGTACTATGGAATAAGGATTGATCAATAGTTCATGGGTGAATCATGATATTTTAGCCTAATATGATATATACTATGATGAAGATATATAAGATCAAAATTCCATAATTGGTGGTTAATTATTACTTTGTGAAAAATGTGTTGGGTAAATGAGTAAGAAATTGAACTACTTTCAGTATAGAAGAAGCATGATATATTTTAATTACAAAGGCATGACTATAATTTCTATTTATAAAGAAACAATTGGAGGATATTTGTGAGAATTTTCAGCAACCATTTTTGTTTTTCTATGATAGAAAGATTGTTATAGAGCTCATAAATAATCTCATGAAACAATTCATCTCCATAAATATAGAACTATGATATCATTTAATCATGGAATGTTTTAGTAGGTCATGATTTACATTGTGTATGTTGGAACTGATCCACATGTGGTAGATATCTTGAATAATCCACTAGTATCTACTATATTTTAATAGAATTGGTTCAATATTGATGTTCAACCACCTATATAAACATGAGGAGGTCTAGTTATCACATATACTCATTGTATATATTTCATTAATGGTTTTTTTATTTTTGGAAGGTTTTATATCATTATATTTATTGTGAAAGGGGGAGAATGATTTTTTGGAATTCAATGATTCTATTTCAATGAAAGTTTTTGAGATTCTAAGAACTCACTTACTTATCGGAAGTATTTGGTGTTGATTTTATAGGGATACACTTTCCATTGGGAAGGTAAGTAATATATGTGATTATGAAAATGGGATAAGTTTATAAAATGTATTATGGTATCAAATTATCTCTTAAACCTTGGATTTCTATAATGATCATTTCTCACATATACTTAGAGTGATATGGGAGATATTCTTTTTCTATCTAGAATATGTTCTGAACTAAATTTCACTTTGGATTTCCAATAAAATCCTATGGGTGATAATGTTGGAAACAAGGTGATATGTATAAGAGAACTTGTGTTGTGTTTATTTTCAATTATTTTTTTGTATGATCATTGAGTTTGACAGAATAAGAGAGTGATTTTTATTTAGAATAAGACTATAAGTGTTTATGAATAATGTTGGGGAAGATGTTATTTTCATTCCGTATTTTCCAAATTTTGGGGCTTAAAATAAATGGAAAAAGAATTTGTTTTCATATAAATCATTAAGTATCACACATTAACATAAATGATTATAGGTTTCTTAATAATATAATTCATTAAGAATTCATGTGATATAGTCACATGAATTTATTGAGGGGAGTTACGATGTCCAAGAAAGATATTTAACCTTACTTCTTAAAAGTTATATGAAAGAGGTTAATGAATCTTGTGACAATGTTAGGAGGAGAAAATAGTCATTAAAGAATCAACGGATCATGTAAAGAGTTAAGAAACCACATATTTTTGAGTGAATCTAGACACTTTTCCACATTAATATCATAATGTAATTTATGATGTAGATTATAAAGTATTTGTGAGATTGTTTGATCTCAAAATTGATATGATTCTGTGAAGGAATTATTAGGATTCATGTCTTTTTTGTGAGCACTAAAGAATAAATGGATCTTTTGATGTAGATAGAGAGACTCACATTGTAGGTTTAGATTTAAAATTTGTTTATGTGAAGGGAGTCACATGACACATGATTCACATGATTGAAGGAATAATTTTTACCTAATCTAGGTCGATGGAATAGATGATTTAGAGGGTTTTCAAAAATAATTTTTTGTATTTTCATGATAAATACCAACTTTTCATGTTATTATGTGGTGGATTAAGAATATTCCTTTTAGAGAAAGGATTATTTTTCTAGATATATTTCTAGAATTTCAAGGAAGGAAAGATATTTTTCACATATATTGTGAGACTAAGGGTTTCACACATGTTGAGGGGGTACCTTATAGTTGGGCTTAGGAGACAAGGCAGTGTGATCTAGGAAACTATGATGATTATGTGATTAGGCTCAAATCACCAAGATTACATATCTATAATCATTACATGGAGTCATGTGTATAGGGTTTACATACTAAAATATATTTTGAGTAGTTAAAAACCCAAATTTATATTACATGGGGTCTCACATAAGAAGTCTTGTGCTCGAGGTCCTGTAATCAGGTTTTGCACTAGGATTAGAAGGTGCATAGTGATTATTATTATTTTCATGACATCTCAAGAAAAGAATTATAAATCTACTCTGAATAAAAATCAACATATTATAGTATCATAATATTTATTTAATGATGAAAAAAAATTAACATACTCTTAATGATGGGAAGAAGACCTTAATGTTGTTAAACTGAGGAAGACATTAACTGACACAATGAGAAAAGTGGTTTCAATAGAAGTAATCCAAGGGGTGTATTGTGTTATCATATAAAAATTGTAAATTCAGTATTCCTATCATTAAGTGACCATGGGAGAAATCTATAATAAAATAATTTTAGTGAAAAGTATTGGATTTTGGCATAGTGAAACATCATTAGTGTGTGCTCCTTGGATTTAGTGATTTTTGGTGAACCAAGTAAAATAATTATTTTTATATGTTTAATTACTTTTTTTTTATTTTGAATATATATTTTTATTATATATGTTTAATAAGTACCAGCCAATATAGAAAAAGTATACATTGAATCAAAATAAAATATGACACCATGATTCACCCTTCCCCTATCATGGTGTCCTGGGGTGTTACGATATTATTTTTATCATTAACCAAAACATGGTGTTCCTTATTTAATTTCATGTAGGATTATATAATTATTACAACACTATATTATATATATTTAACTTTCTTTTCTAACTCTTTATCACTTGACTCAATATTGTATCTATCAAGTTTAAAATCACAATCAAAATCTATGCTACCCATTAAACATAAATTTACATATTTCTTAGTAGATTAACCCAATTCACTTGAATAAAATGAGTGTGAAGGTGAAAAGTAAGGATTATTATACTAAGATATAAATTAGTAATTTCTATTGAACTTCTCACATTTAGATATATCATGTGAATATGAATTTTAGGAACTACTCTAGTGATTTTATTCTTAAAATGTAGTTATCCAAGTTCTTTCCAAATCTCATGGGCAGTAAATAATCTACATATCATCGAGAAAAATATAAACACGTCAATAATAAATAATATTCAAAACATTGAAATTTAGCTCAGATATTAAAATATCTAAATATTTTGAATAAATCAGATTATATTTGGGTAAAATATATGAATTTATAAAAAAATAATAGTGTAAAAGTAAATAATGTTGATATAAGATAATGTACATATATTAAACTAAGAACACATACTAATACAAAGTAAAAATGAAGTGGATGGTTGAAACAATTTTCATTTTCCAAGAAATTCATCACTAAAAATGATATTTCCTTTATAATTATTAATGTTTTGGATGTGGTTAGTAGAAAAAACAATATATATATATATATGTGTGTGTGTGTGTGTGTGTGTGTCTGTGTGTGGGTGTGTGTAATAAAGTAAGGTATAAAACTGATATCCAATAGTGTTGGTGATCTAATAATAATTACTAAATTATCATGGTAAAATAAATAGAGCTCATATAACCTAAAAATATGAGACCTGAATACCAGTTGTAGGATCCTTGATGGAGATGGAAGAGTGTAAAGAGGGGGGGGGTTATCAATTATAAATAATCATAATAATTTAAACAACCATAAATAATTCAATAGAAAAAATAAAAAAATATTTTAATTATTAAAAAATAATTTCAGTGAGTGTGAAGTGTGTAAATATAATATATAATATCATGTATTTGAATAAAATTAAAAGGGATTAGTAATTTCTCAACCCATATATAAATTGGAAATGATCCACTTATCTTATGAGTGGGAATAAAATTCATGAAAGGGTGTTATGCTACTATTATTTGGTCTAAAATTCATATAAGTAGCTATGTTAATCATTAATAATTTTCACTTAAGATCCTAAGGAAATTAAACCTATCAAAATAAATATTTATTTAACATACGTCTTAGATAACTTATGATAAATGTAATTAATATTTCATCACTCACTTTGCACACTCTTATATGTTACATGATGAAATAAAAAACCCTAACTTGGTTCATTCCACTTGAATTAATTTAATAAATGATGAATATTTAATATTAGTTAGAAAAATGATTTTTTTCATATTTATTTATATACCTGAATGGACCTAAGGCCTTCAATTTTTATTCATTTTTGAAAATCCATTTTTTAAGGGTTTAAGGAAAACCCTTACATGGATCGTAGGCTTTATGAAATTACATGACCTGAAGGTATTAGGGGAATTCATCCCAGACTATGACTACTTGAAAAAACCCCTCCCTAGTATCTACATCATGATCAGATCTCCACCATCGCATAGTTGTTCGGATAGATGTCCTATACAGAGATGCATATGCCTAGTACTTATGGAAAATACCATAACATCTCATTCTTATAAATTTGGTATCTCTTCTCTGGTGAATGCATCTTGCTCTAAATCCTCCATTGGAGCTTCTTCCTTGTAGAATATGTTTGGTTTTTTTCTATATATCATGTGTCCTGAAAGCCTTGAGGTGTCTTGAAATCCATATTGAACCAAAATATTGAAGGACTCTAGGACCAAACCAGTGGCCCAAAGGTGAATAGTTGTGACTGCTACAGTGCCTTCAACAGTACCTACTATAGTAACCCAAAAAATATTCCTCATACTGGATTTGATCTTGGGTCTCGTGAATGAACTTGAATAGTCCTCACTAACTGGGTTGAGGTTCATGTTCCATATTTATTTATATGAACATGAATAACTCATGAATAAATTGAGAAAGAAATTAAATTCTTATTATTCTGAATTTTGATGCTATATAATTAGATCTATTTATTTACTTACTTGTGATCATTCACAGACGATCCCTTAAAAGTCCTTGAATTTGGGTCACATTATATTCTAAAATCCAATTCATATGAATTGCTGGAACTTTTAGATACACTTAGTGTGTGACCCTCTAATCCATTATTCTGTTAGTAATACATCTTACTCACATGCAAGGATTGTTGTATAGAAACACATTATGTATCCTAAAGAGATTAGCATAATTTATAACAATGAAAACCTTTCCTAAGAACCCTAACTATATAATAGAGTATCTTTATAATGTGTTTTCTTATAAAGAATTTTTATACATTATGGTTCCATATTTCCCTTATTAATTTATACTTTCTTTGACAATATTGGATGTATTTTCATTAATCCACCATGTTCATAAATTTAATCAATGCACTCCCATTTGATTCCAAGTGTCCTAGATATTATTATTAGACATGGTAGTTAAAAATCATATCTTGATCATTCAATCAATGTCTATCATTAATGATGAACATGATTAAAGCTAAATCACTACAATTATAAACTGTTATGTTTTTCATTAATAATAATGCTTAGTGGTAAATTATATAAATTAACAATGATATCATGTCTTGATATTGATACACATGCTCATAGATAGGAATAACTAGTGATTCCTAAATCCTATGGTGTTCGTATTGGTGGACCAGACCATATGATCTCAAATACTTGAGATCTCCTAACATGAACTTCATGAGAATAAGTCTTAATTTTTAAGTTACCCCAAACCTAATAATATTACATCATCTGTGTCCCATAATAATTATTTGTATATACTATAATACATATATTTAAGATCACTGTAATAGTATTAGAGCATCCTCATTATAACTATAAATTTTTATAACCTTTGGATAAAATGTGTAATATAATGACATTACCAGATATAGTATATGAATAGGTAATTATACTATCATTTATGTGAAATATATGTATATGTCAATCTACATACATGACATTTTAATCAAAATTTACTTGTTTGATTCAGTTTTAAGACAACCACTCCCACAATTGAGGGGAATGATGAACTTTCATTTTCATCCATGACTCATGAAATATCACCATGGATAATACCTCAATAAACATGCCTATAATATATTTATGGGTAGAAAAATACTCAATATTAAAAATTCTCTTTCTAATATTATCTTTTAAAAAATTATATTTTATATCAATATTTTTTTATCTAGAATATCATATTATATTTTTTGATAGATAGATAACACTTAATTATCACAAAAAAATCTATAATGTCAGTTCATTTTCACCTTCAAGCTCCCAAATTATTTCCTTATAACGAAAATTTAAGTACAGGTTTGTGTGGAAACTACAAACTCAGTCTCTATAGTGCTCAATGTAACTAGGTTATATTTCTTACAATTCCAACTAACACTTTTTCCCCCAAAACATATTCCACTAGGTGTAGATTTTATATAATCAATATTTTCTACTTGTTTTTTATTTTTATTTTGAAAAAATTCAATATCCTCACCTATTTTTTATATCCATTTGTAATTGATAGTGAATTTGATATATCATTGAATTTTTTAGATAAAAATCATTTTAATATCTTTTAAATCACCTTGAAACCTTGTATAAATAATGACTATATTTACGTTATATGATATTGATTTTTTAAAGATTAAAAATATTATAAAAAACTTCGTGAATTCCTTATAGTTTACATATTATTATTTATTTGACTCTTATAATATTATCAAAAAAAAATATAGGTATGGATACTTCCATCGGATATTTCATTTTAAAAAATTGTATTAATCATTTGATATATTTTTTTAAGATAAATATATAAAATATGTTTTTTTAATCTACATCCCAAAGAATAATTTAATTTAAAAAATCAAGAATATTTCAATAATATATTTCATTTTATAGGAAAAATACTCATATATGTTCTCTTTATATTTTATAAAATTTTTTTAACCAATATAAATGATTACAACTAGTGTCTCTGTAGTCGTTTCTCTCACAAAATTATTTCTTTCAACTTTTACTTCCTTGAAACTCATATTCCTTAAGTTATAATACAACTTAGAATACCATTTACTTGGTTTATAATTTAACTTATATAATGCCTTCTTTATTTTACATAGATTTTTGTAATATTCATCAAGAATGAAACCATTAAATTGATTAACATACACTATTTTGTCAATTTTTCATTTAGGAATAGTAATTTAGAATATATTAAATATTATTAATCGTGTCTCTAAGAAAAAAAACGAAGATCATTCTTATAACTTCCAAACTAGATTTAAATTCCAATTTATCATCATATTCAATTCCCCTAACTTAGGAATAACGTTTACCTAAAAACATTTCCTTATTTCTAAAACCTTATCCTCTTTTTATTTAAATTTTTTTCATTACCCACTTGTTTCTAATGATTTTTCTCTATATGGGTCTAGGAAAAATATAATAAGTATATTTATTCTCAATTTTATATATATCTTAATTTATAATATACAATCATTCTTTATTCTCAACACCCTCATTAACAAAACTCAATTCTACTTCTAAAAAAAGAGAAACATAAATTGTCTTTTTTAAACATCAAAATGGGTTGAACTAATATATTTTGATAAATAATTAATTTTTTTGCTTAATAATTATATTTTTTACCTCGTACAACATTTTCAAAAGTTCTCAGCTTCATCCCCTAAATCACTTATACAAGATATAATAACTTTCACTTAAATCTCCCTCTTTTAGAATTCATCGTCAGTGATATTTTTAAGAAACTTCTTAGTGTTTGGTTTTAATTTTCCTCATTGTCAATAATTTCTCCACTCACCATGGGATTATTTTCAATGATTTATAAATAATAATAGTGAACTAATTTTAATCGTAATTTTTTCTATATTTTTAATTTTTTTACTCAAAAAATATCCAATAAAAACTTTTTTATATGGTTTCTCGTCAATTATTCTCAAATTTTGATCTATGATATTTATCATATAGGTAATTCAAGATACATTTATTTGTTTCACTAAAAATATATTCTTTAATCATATATCTAGGGGAATGTTTCCCAAACTTGGTCTCACTATGCATATTATCTTTGCATGTAGAACTATTTAAATGAAAACTTCATGTAAAAGTTTTCATGATTGATTCTCAACAAACATAGTAATTCCCATTTTATCTAGAATTTTATTTTCCTTATTTTAAAATCCATTATAAATGGAGTGTATAGTGTGTGTTAATAATTTTTTAATATTTTATTCATAGGATAATTGTAAAAAAATTATAGGTACACTCATTTCTATTACCAAGACTCGTCTTTTTAAGACCCATCCCCAAATCATTTTCAATATATCTTCTAAACCCATTGATTTTTTAAATGATAGTATATATATAGTCAATGAAAATCACTTAATTCAATAATATATAGTTAACCATAAATTTTATAAAATAATAATATCCCTTCAATTATTTTTGAATTATTGGTCCACACATACGATAGTGAATTAACTTAAGTGGCCTCTTGGATTTTACTTCCACTCTTCTATGAATGACTTGGACCATCTACCCTTTTTTACATTATTCACATACCATGTAACTTTCTCTTTATGAACATGTAAGGTTACCTATACATTCATCCTAGGTTATTTTACTATTAATCTTTTGAAAATTTTGTTTAATCCTTCTATGCCATAATTTACTCTCTTCTTTATCATTGAAGTAAATATTGTTATGGTTTTTTCCGATTTCTATTAGATTTTTATAAATACATTCATATTTGAAAAAAACAATTGAATAATTTAATCTATTGATTACAAAAAATTATTTGTGAATATAACTTCATTTATCACATGAAAGAGTTAAATTCTACACAGTATTTTTTATTTCACATTTTCAACAAATAAATCATCCTTTGACATATATTTTTACACCATTATTTCTATTGTAAAAAATAATTTATTATTAAAATATTCACCATTTCTAAAATTTATTGATCATAAATTATTTATATACATATTATTCAGGACCTTTGTGCATCGGGTAATATGTGAAGGGAAACTGATATTAAGATTCTATGACTTTTCACTCTTAAAATATTTATATATTACTTCAACTATTATTTTTGTTTCACCTATTTTTCTTTGAGAATGTATTGAATTATTTAAAAGATTCAACCAATGAAAGAGAATAGTCATCCAATATTTAGGATAGTGGTCATGTTAATAACATATATTATATAATTCTTTAATGTAATGATTATTTTTTTAAATGTAGATTCGATTTCACCCTCTCAATATGACTTTGAGATTTTAAATTGAGAACCCTATCCACAAAATGAATCCCCTGAATGGTTGTATTATTTTTCTTATTTCAAGTGAAATTTTTTACTATAATATGTATGTTTTATATCTAAATGAACCATAACACCAGAAATTACCAAAAAATCTTGAATTTATTCTATTTTCTATTCTTTTTTTGGACTTTCCACCATACTCTCTATTTTCTATTTTTTCGGACTTTCCACCATTTTATAAAAACAATTTTCTAAATAATAGAAATTTAATTTTTAAATAAAATCATTATTTACTTGAAAAATGTAGATTTAAATTTAAAACCGATTTTATAATACTTTCAAAATTTAACTAAGGTATTATTAAATTATTCTAAAATTATATGACAAAAAGTATTTATTTAGGAATAAATTTTATGAAAATTAATTTTCTTTTAAATAAATTTATTAATCTAAAATTGTAATTAAATATTTATTACTTACTAAAATACCAAAACTTAATTATTAATTTCTAAAATACTCTATTTCATTTATAAGGTGTCTAAATTTTATTTATACCCTTATGGGTGTGGTTACTATTCATAAGGGTCATATTACTATTCATAAGGGTACATTACTATTCATATGGTTCAAATTGCTATTCACTAAAATTGTAAGTTGATCTTATCAAACTCCAAATATCTTATTGAATGCAACCGTGTATGTATGTTTTTTGAAATTCAAATCACAAAGGTGGTAAAATTATGTTTACTAGATAGGTTATTAAAAAGTGGTGGTTTGTAGAGACTTAGTGTTTCATGCATTCAATATTAAATTTATTTTCAAAATCTTGTGGGTGTTACATTCTCCCCTCCTTACAAAAATTGCCTCCTCAAAATTCACATAATGTTACCTCATAAAAAGATTTGGGTAGGTCTTTAGCATAAGATCCTCTGGCTCCCATGTTTCCTCTTTGATTTTATGATTTTTCCAAAGTATCATTACCAGTCAAGTTATTTGATTCCTCAACACATATTATTTAGTTTCTATAATCTAGATAGGCTCTTCACAGTATGATAGGTCTAGTTCCAATTATATTCCTTCAGAAGTGAGGACATGCGTTGGGTCTGGCATGTACTTCCTCAATAATGATACATAAAACACATTGTGTACTTTAGACAATCTAGGTGACATAGCCAATCGATGTGAAAACAACTCCATTTATATCTAGGATTTCAAAAGTTCTAATGTTCCTAGGGCTTAGTTTCCCTTTCTTCCCAAATCTTATAACACCCTTCCATAGAGATACGTTCAATAAAATGTGATCTCACACTTGAAATTAAAAATACTTCCTTAGATTATCATCATAACTATTTTTTCTATTTTGTGTTTAATTGATATGGGTTTGAATATTATTTACCTTTTTTTTTGTTTCCTCAACAAGATCTGGTCCCACAAGCTTCCTTACTCCAACTTCATCCAAACAAGTTGGTGTACGACATCTTTTTCCATACAATGCTTCATATGGTTCCATTTGAATACTTGAATGGAAACTATTATTGTAGGAAAACTCCATTAAAGGTAAATATTTATCCCACATACCTTGAAATTCAAGTGAACATGATATCAATATGTCCTATAAGATTGGGATCGTCCTTTCTGATTTCTCATCAGTTTGTGGGTGGTAAGCAATACTCAAACGAAGCTGAGTATCCAAAGATTTCTGAATACTTTTCCATAATTTCGATGTAAATTGTGGATCATGATCAGAGGTGATTTATAAAGTCTCACAAATTCATTGATATAGAGTTTTACTAGGTGCTCTAGTTGAAAATCCACCCTTATAGTGATGAAATGTGCATATTTACTAAGTTGATCAATAATTACCCATATCGTATCATTCTTCCTTGGAGTTTTGGGTAATATAGTGAAAGAATCTATGGCGATGTCATCCCATTTTCATGTAGGAATAGGTATAGGTTGCATGACTCCTCTTGTATGTTTTATTTCATCCTTTACTTGCTGACTGACTAGACATCTTGATACATAATCATCAATTTCCCACTTCATGTTGCCCCACCAGAAATTTTCCCTCAAATATTTATAAATCAAAGTGGTAGTAGGATGTATAGATAAATTTGATCTATGAGAATCATCAAATAACTCCCTTTTTAGATCAGGTATAGCTAAAATACAAAGTCTCTTACCAAATTTTAGAATTCCATATCCACACACAAATTCATCCAATTTCCCATCATTCACACCTTAAAATTTATTTTGAAGATTCTCATCATTAGACTGAGAAGTTTTAATCCTTTTTCAATAGAGATGGTGGGGAAACCAAATTAAAAAAGTAGTGATGTTTCACCTTCATTGATAATTACCATATCCATATTTTCTAGATCCATAAACACGGGATATTTTTCAATCGTCATTTTGTTTAGAACTCCATGATCCTTCTTGATTAATGAATCAGATAATTTATTTTCCTTTCCTAGGTTGTATTGTATGTAAAAATCATAATTCTTGAGTAATTCAAGTCATCGCCTTTTCCTCATGTTGATTTCTTTCTATGAGAAGATATATTTCAAGCTCTTAGGATCCATATATATCTCACATAATTATCCATAGAGATAATGTCTCCATAGATTTAGAGAAAATATTAGAACTACTATCTAAATATCATGAGTAGGATAGCTTTTCCCATGAAGTTTTAACTACCAAGATTTATAAGAAATAACTTTATCATTCTGCATAAGGACACAACCAATTAATTTCTTTGATTCATCACTATAGATCACAAATCCACCATTCCCCAATGGTAGAGTCAGGATCATAGCATTCACTAATATCCTTTTCAATTCCTAAAAACATTCCTCACATTCAATTATCTATATGAACTTAAACCCTTTACGTGTAATCTTGATCATTGGGTTGGCTAAATGGGCTTAGTTACGAACAAAACGTCGATAATAACCTACTAAACCAATAAAACAGCATACCTCGGTTATGTTCATTGATGTAGGACATTATTTCACAACATTTATATTCATAGGATCAACATATATTCCATCCTTAGAGACAATATGGCTAAGAAAGTAAACTAATTGAAGCCAAAATTCACACTTGCTAAACTTCCCATATAATTTATTTCTTCTAAGAGTCTTCAGAATAGTTCACAATTGATTTTCATGATCTTCACAGCTTTTGGAGTATATCAAGATATAATTAATAAATACCACCACAAAGTTATCAAGATATTCCTTGAAAACACTATTCATTAGATCCATGAAAACATAAGGTACATTAGTCAGTCCAAAATGAATTACTGTAAACTCCTTCCTTACTCGTAATTGATGCTATCCAGATTGAAGTTCAATATTTGAAAAATATTGGGCTCCATGAAGTTGATAAAATAAATCATCAATGCAAGGTAGGGGATAATTATTATTTATTGTTATATCATTGATCTCCCTTTAGTCAATGCATAACCTCATAGATCCATATTTCTTCATAACAAAAAGGATGGGGGATCCTTATGGAGAAACACTAGGGTGAATAAATCATTTATCACTCAATTCCTTGAGGTGTATCTTCAATTATACTAATTCAACAGTGTCCGTCATATAAGGGGTATTTGATATGGGCCTTGAACAAAGAATTAAGTCAATATAAAACTCAATTTCTAGCTTTGGAGGATGTCTTGGTAAATCCTCTGGAAACACATCAACATATTCATGCACAATAGGTATGCCCTCTATTTGAAGATTCCTTTCCTCACCCATAATTATTAAATTCCCTTACTCCCCAATAATAGAATTAAGTAGAGCTATTGGGGGTGGATAAAGATAATAATAAGCTGGTGAGGTTTATTCTCTAAAGATAAGGGATTAAACATCATTCTCAAAAATCATAACTTCCTTCTTCTTGAATTAAATATTCGTATCATAACGTGAAAGAAAACTCATACCAAGGATTACATAAAATTAAATCATGGATATGATGATAATGTTAGAAACTAAAGTACGTTTATGTGTCATGAAGGGGACTAATCGACACATCATTATTACAATGATACATCTGTTAGGAATTTTGACTGAAAACTCCTTTATTAAATCAAATTGGACATGTCTAATTTTCTTGGAAAACTGGGAAGATATAAAAGAATATAATGATCTAGAATCAAATAAGTAATTTTCTATGTTTGAGGAAATTATTAAAGTAATTTCTACCATATAGTTAAGAAATTAAACCTTAGTATTTGTGACCGCATATGCTTGTCCTTTCTCCTCTGGCCTTTTTTCGAGAATGTTTCTTTGATTCATAGGACATTCATGTGAATAATTTCCCATCTCTTTACAACTATAGCATTGAACATTATTTTTTTCTTTCTTCCCCTTGAAATCATGAGATTGGTGGCCTTTTTCTATGCACTTTTAATAGACTCTAATTCCCTTCAGGAAAGTTCCAGGGTCTTTCTTCCCACAATTATTACTTGATGGAAGGTTAACTCTTCCCTTATTCCCCATTTCCTTATTTCCTTTTCCAGAGTTTTCATCATCCCTCTTCTTCTATTTATTTCCATTAAAGTCATAAGACTTATAAAATTAATTTTCTGTCTTCATAGTACATGAGACTACATATTTATATGATGAGAAATTATAGGAGACTAGTGCACTTTAGAGGAATGGTTTTAAACCATCAAATAATCAATAAATCTTGCTCCTTGGATTACGTATGTAGTCTGCAACATGCCTTTCCAGTCGTGTAAAGTTTGATTCATACTTAGCAACATTTTTGTCATCCTTCTTCCTCAAATTCAAGATTTTTCTTTCCATATCCTCTTGTTATTCATAGGGAAAACATTTTTCTAGGAATATTTCCTTAAAATCCCTCCATTCCATATTTTCAATCTCTTCCTCATATTTATTTTGGATTAACAACCACCACTAATCTACATCTCCAGATAGATGATAAACTGCCATGACAACCTTCTCTATTTGTTTACATCCCAAAGCAAGAAATATCTTCTCGATAGAACTTATCCACCACGCAGCTACAAATGGGTTTGTATTCCCATTAAATGATGAAGGCTGTTTTCGCATAAAGCGATCTAACATAGCTCCTCCACATTGTGGATCATGATGATCCATACAGGTGAGGTTATTGTTTATAACCTGAGTCAGTTGTCCCAGTATAGTTATAAGTCACTCAACACCAGGCATAGCTCTAGATACAATATCATTTTCTTTCATAGTAGGTAAATCCCTACAAGGTATATACGCGTTCATGTGGTTTCCATTCCTTCCACAAGGCGTCATTTCTAAATAATGGCATACACTAGATTAGGTTATGAATCATAATGTATAATCTCAACTTAGAAAAATACTTAGCATAAATTGAATTCCTATGCATGTATAATCCCATAATCATAAACCTGGTTTATTTTGAGGGAAAACATAAATTTAAATCCTCCATAATGTCTTGTAAAAAAATGTGAATTATCCTAAGAATATCACCCAGGAGTGCCAAACTAGGTGCACAGTAAGGACCATTTTTGTGTACCAGGATACCCCGTGTCAAACCTGAAACTCTTTGTCGGAGTTTTCACTCTTAGGTACATCTATTTCAGAAGCACATCCACTTATAGTATCCAGACAGGGATGTATTTTCTATAAAGATCCACATAATCTATTATTTAACAAAATTGTAGGATATTCTTGTATACTTATCCTCAAAGACTATCTTATAGTTTTGTTATCTAATCCACATTTTATAAATCTATTTTCTAAGGTTTCTACTAAACTTCCTCTGATACTAACTGTAAGGACCCGACCCTAGTTACTCGGAGCTGGTGCCTTTTTTATTACATTAGCATATAAAAAATTAATATTCATCCTAAAGTATTGATTAGTTTAGTAGATTTGGAAACAAGATACATACATAAGTTCAACATTACAACTTGAAAAGAAATACAACATAGAAATTACATTGAAAACATCTATATCTCATAGGTTATCCCTGTAGTTCATTTATAAAATACTTCTTCACATCCTAGGAAAAATGAAACATAATAAAGGGGTGAGCTCAAATGCCCAGTAAGGTTAATAAATATAGAGGAAGCATAAATAATAAGGTAATTTGAGTAACTAAAAGTACACATTCCATTAAAAATATACTTGAACATAATATGGTAAGAATAAGAGAGGAATAAATAATGCAATAATAATAAATAATAATGGGTATTATACTAGAAGAATAACCACATGAAATATAAATTACTAGTTTAATAATGAGGGAATGCATAATTTGGGACATCATAACCATACCATCAAGGCCTCATGCTAAGATAATAAATAACCATTTTTTCAAGGCCTCGTGCCATGACCTAGTTTGTCTACCTAGGGGCTATAGAGGGACCCACCTAACACTTACTAAGTAAAATACACTCCTAATATTAATAGATAAAAAAATAAACAACATATACATTCATATTGAAACTAACATATGAAATTTAAATAACTTTCCCCGAACAATAAGCATAAACACTAACCATTCAAAGTAAATTGGTTAATGGTTTTAAGAAAGCACATCCACAGTCAAACTAATCACAAACCATTAAATTAAATATGTTTTATGATATCATCAAATATTAATCCGAATAATTCATAATATTAAACATGAGTGTTTAAATAGATGAAGATACTCTTATAAAATCATCGAGTAATTCTTGAGATAAATACTCTTTTACTTTGAAAAGAATAGTTATTTTGGAAAAATCGGTTTAAAAAATTATAAGTTAAGTAAGATATTATTTTCATAATAAAATGATTTATTCTATAAAGATAATTTTTTCTAATAATAGATTATAGAGTTCCCTTGAAAATAGGTAAGTATTTGAGAAATTCCCTTGAAACGGGCTTGTATTCCGGGAATAATTTTTAAAGGATCCTTTTAAAACATATAACTACCCATAAATGAAAGTAGGATTATGGTAGGTAAACATATATATATATATATAATTAAAAAATAATTTATGAGGGGTAAATATGAATAAATAATAATTTTATTGAGGTAATTAGGTAATAAGAGTAACCCGAATGAAAATGGAGGTTCGGGTAGAAAACCCTTACCTTAAGTTCGAAGGTGTTCCTCACTTGATCTTAATGACCCGAATAATCAAATTTAGGTTCAAAAATTGATTATTCCATAACCTTATCTACATTTAATTTATTTATTACAAACTTACTAGGTTCATTCATGTCATTTTGATGGGTTAATAGATTCAATTTCATTGTTTGGGAGCGTTTTCTTCCTTGGTTTTCATGATCAGTTTACTTATATTCTTGTACGGATAAACATGTAGAATGAGAATGATTTTATAGAATAGAAATTTTATTTTATTAGATAACAGAAATAATATTACATTTTTATAAAAAAAATTTGTTATTGGGAGTGAAGATGAATCATTATATAAAACTTTAATGACAATTGTTTGGGTTAATTGGCAGTTTTTTATCACAACAAACGAATTTTGATTTATAAATTAATATCATGTGTAAAAGGATTCCAGAATCTTAAATAAGTTATAATACATATATTATATTCTTTTTTTAAAATAAAAATGGTTTCCTAACCATAATTTAATATGGTAATAGAAATTGAAAACTTGTCGTCCTTGAATGTGATAAATTAACATAGCTCGGATGGTGTTTTCATTTCTAGTATAAAATAAGGGGAAAGGAGAGATGATGAAGATTTATTAATTTATCATAAAAAATTAAAATATATTTAAGGTTATGGATTCATAATAACATCTAGATTAAAGGGGGTTAGGAAAGAAAAAGAAAAGAAATTAACTTGAAATAAAAGAAATGAAAAGAGGAATTTACATCTTCAAGTAATCTTCCTTGAGAGCCTCTTTAGGGGAGAGGTTTTCGTTTTTATAAGACCAAGGGCTGATAGAAACAGGGGAGGATATTTAGGGAGATTTTAGAATAATTTCTACAAGTAAGAAGGCTTTACAGGAGTGAATATAAGAGGAATTGAGAGGGTTATAGTGTAAGAGAGGAGTGATTTTTTATTATCTTATTCATTATTTTATTATTTTCCTCAAGACAAGCAATAGTGTTGATTCATATGACCAATAATAGTAATATGTGTATGTGAGTTTGAACCAATGTACATTTACATCATACATGACTCAATCATGGTGCATAAATTCACTTAATTAGCATTTTTCTAAACTTATCAAAGTTCACTATTCACCAAAAATTCGAGTATTTCAGAAAAATACAAAAAATTTAACCTAAACATTTTTCAATGTGTAGAATTTAAAAATAGACTACATTTTATTAAAATAATTCTATAAATGAGATAAATTTAATTTTTAAATAAAATCATTATTTACTTAAAAATACAAATTTAATTTTAAAACTGATTTTATAATACTTTCAAAAATTAACTAAGGTTTTTTTAAATTATCATAAAATTATAGGAAAACAAAATATTTATTTAGGAATAAATTTTATGAAAATGAATTTTATTTTAAATCAATTTATTAATAAAAAAATTTAATTAAATATTTATTACTCACAAAAATACCAACACTTAATTATTAATTTCTAAAATACTCTAATTCACTTATAAGGTGTCTAAATTTTATTTATACATTTATGGGTGTGGTTAATATTCATAAGGTTCATGTTACTATTCATAAGTGTATTTTACTATTCATAAGGGTCATGTTACGATTCACTAAAAATGTAAGTTGATCTTATCAGACTCTAAATGTCTTACTGAACGCCATTGTGTATGTCAGTTTTTCAAAATCCAAATCATAAAGGTGGTAAAATTATGTTTACTAGCTAGGTAATAATAAAGTGGTTTTTTGTAGAGACTTAGTTTTTCATGAATTCAATATTAAAATTATTTACAAAATCTTGGGGTGTTACATAGATGGGATACCTATGTATCCTCATGAAATGAATTAGAACCCTCGTAGTTCGGTGCAGCTCAATGGGACACATCATAACTTTTAAGGCCATGTGATAAGGAACTAATCATATAGTTTAATGTAATGTGTTAAGGACATCTAGGAGAAAGTTTCTTAGTCAAATCTTGGTGTGGGACTTATGCCTAAGTGGCCCAAGGAACCTGGAAAGGATATGAGTTTACAAGTTGGACTAGACCCTGCTGGGAATGTGGCCCAGAAAGAACGAGGTTGATCTAGAGGGTTGTGTTTGAACATAAGGGAGGATTCCTATATATCCCAATTATATGGGAATCAAAGACCATGTATTTTGATAAGTCTCACAGGGGAGTATAGACCTTTGAGAGAAATAGGTTGGGGATTACGCCTAAATAGGATTCCCTTGTAACAGGGTCCACAAGAGATGTTTTAACTCATAGAGACTCAATGGGGACTTAATTTAGGGATTATTCCTAATTAGGATTCCCTAAATAAGGGAATTAGGGTTCGAATCCTAAGGAGGATGTCCATTGAGCTCAGGCCCTACATGAATGCTTCTTATGTATCCCAATTATGGTGGGAATCATAGTTCTCGTAGTTCAATAAATGAGGTGGATTTAGAGGATGTTGTGATCATCACAAATCTCTAATCACACATTATACATGCTTGGTGTGAGAAACAAGAGGATTTTAAAGATTCAACAAACCACACACTTTCTCCTCTACTGATGGAAGAGGCCTGGCCTACAGCAAAAGAAGCTGGGGTGACGGTGGATGAGGTTACGGAGCAACAAACCCTTCAATGTGAAATGCAGGTGAAGGTAATTAGGTCCATCCTAAAAGGCTAGGGGATTATTCCAGGAGTGATTCCATTTTATTTTTTGGGTATTAATTTTTAGTAGGATTCCCATTTTAGGATTGGTTGGGGTTTACTCCTAAGTAGAATGCCCATTTGGGGATTACTTGGGGATTACTCTTAAAAAGAATGAACATTTCGGTATTAGTTGGGGATTACTCCTAAGGAGGATTCCCATTTGAGGATTGGTTGGGGATTTCTCGTAAGGAGTATGTCCATTTGAGGTTTGGTTGGAGATTACTACTAAAGATTATTCCCATTGAGGATTGGTTGTGGCGTACTCCTAAGGAGGATTCCCATTTAAGGTTTTGGTTGGGACTTACTCCTAAGGAGGATGCCTATTGAGCTTTGGTTGGGGCTTACTCCTAAGGAGGGTGCCCATTTTAGATTTGGTTATGGATTAATCCTAATGATGATACCCATTTTAGTATTGGTTCTTGGCTCAAGTCCTTGGCTCAGGTGCTTAGCAAAGGTATGCAGTGAAGTTCCACAATGTAGGTCCCCAGCGCAGGTCCCTAGCACAGGTCCCCAACACAGGTACTACGCAAAGGTCCTTGGATCAAGTTCTTGGATTAGATTTCATGTTCTTGATCCTAATGAGACTATGATCCAACTTTTCCCCTTTAATTATATAATCTCTCATGTTTTAGAGAGTTACTTGAGAGTTTTTTTGAGGATCTGGCTGAAGGGGGTCTACCCAATGAGAGCACTGAGGCTTATTCCGAATTTTCAACCTATCAAATGGGGAGACCAAGGGTCCTATTTATAGGAAAATAGGGAACCCTGTGTAGAGGAGTTACTCTGAACAGGTCCTCCATGCACGTCCTCCATGTAGGTCCCACGTGTAGGTCTTTTCGCACAGGTCCTCCTTGTAAGTCCTTCATGCAGGTCCTCCATGTAGGTGATTCAAATCCTTTTATAAAATTTCTATGTCTTTTGAGTGCCATAAATTTTCATCCATAAGTGTGTTTGGGCTCTATGACCGGTACAATCGAATCTCTTGAAGAGATATACACTTATTGAGATGGTTAATACACCATGTCTTCTCATAAGAATTTTGGAAATTGATTTTTGATGTTTTGAAACTATTTTATCATCGATCTTGAAAATGTACGACCTACTCATGGATAGAGGGGGTCTTTCCTCTTATCCCTAATTGTGGAAAAATATCGTAGAAAATGGAAATCCAATCATGAATTCTGCAGAAACGTCCATGAAACACATTCTGTGGTGTGAAAAAACTCTTATTGTTAACTCACCCATATAAGAAACCTGATAATTTGAAGCATTCATAACACCAATCTTTACATAGTTTACCTATAATATCAAGGATAATCCTTGTTGATATGGTCCAAATAAAAATTATCATGTGAAATCCCAATTTATAATATTCACATATATAATCAATTGAATTTTCATGAATCCTTTAATAGGATCTCCACACATAATTTATAACTAACTATTTAAATAAAATAATTATTTTAAGATTTTTTTTGTTAAAATTTCCTCCTATAATTGATATTGTTAATGAGATAAATTATTTTATGGATATTGTTTTTTATTGAACAATATTTTTAAGAATTCATATATTGATATATAAATATGTTCTATAATTCTTCATACATCATTTATAATATATCATGACCTCCGTTTATCGACATCACCAAAGGTGAACTTAATACAAATAAATCTTAATGATTATGATAACCCAACACATTATAGTTAAACATTTTCTATAGACTATCAAATGATATATTTATACCATATAATATAGTTTTTGGGAAATGATATTGGAATATATAGGTTCTCATTATAGAGGAAAAAATCTAAAACTTAAGGATGCAATGGAAACCGTAAGGACACTATGACATAGATCTTGCTGAAAAAATTCAAGATTTGATAAAAAAATAACATTTATAAATGGAATACATGGTCTCGTATTCAAAAGTACATTAAAAACTTGGTTATATGGAACCGATTTTGATATAATCCAACATATACAAGAGTCAACTTCTAAAATTTCTTAACTCATTATCTCTCATATGATACTCATTCTTATTATAAGGTACGACCTTAATCACTACGTCTTCTACATTACAATATATGGTTAAACTATTTATCATTATCTCATCAAATCTAGAAAAAAAATATTTTAAAATATGATATTTCCAAAATAATTTTACATTACATCTTTAGTTTCACTGAATGCTTTCATTTATTTGTAATTTTATATAATTGGTGACTATAGGTTTCTTTGTTCTTCTTTAACTCATTAGTCAACCAAGATTATAACTATAATATCATATCAACCTAATCTACTTAGACAATAGGTTATATGTATCCCCTAAAAACTATTTCCTCATCATCCTCATATACCATGTACATATCCTCTTCACTACTTTAGTAATTTATTATAAATTTAACTACTTATCAATATAACTCTCTTGAATTTATTAGTACATAGAATTACATAAATTATAGATCTAATCATCAAATAAAATGTATTTTACTTATTCATTATTCCATGTTACATATGAAATAATTATCTATTTATTTATAAATCTTTAATATTTTAATACATTAAAAATATATATACTTTTACATAATATTAATCACTTTTTGGATAAAAATTTGTAGACCTTGATCCCTAAAATAAAAGTTATATTTAAAAACTAATTCTTTAACATTTGAATCTCATTTACATTAATAATATTTATTTGAAAAATAATACTAGGAAAACACTAGCACTCAAACTAACTCTATTGTAGACACATGGAAAATATTCATTTATAATGAAACCAAATTTTCATATAGCCTCATTAAAAGTAAATATTCCATGATTTTGATGCATGAATTAATAAATAAATGGATTTATCTTCGAAATTTACTAATATTGGTAAGTTTTTATGGAAAAAAATTAATTATATATTGACATAGAAATTGTTGAAAATGAATGATCATTATCTATTCCTAGATACTGATTGAAACGTTTTAGTAACCAATATTTCCTTTTTGGTTATTATTTTTCTATCTATATCCAATTACTTCATGAATAACCAATTACACTTAATGGGATTCCCTAAAATTAAGGTACTTCCAAAATACAAGCATTATTTTGTTACATGAAATCAATTTAGGAATTTATATCTTATTTTCATTTAGAAATTTTGATCTATTTTACAATTTTTTATAGGATATGGGTTACTTACCCACAATGAATAACATATCACTTTTCTCAATGATAGGAAAATTATATCTCTCTAGTTTTCAAAGTTACCTATTTGAACTAAAATGTACTTGTTCATTTGGAATAACTTCTTGCACTATGTATTGTGGGGTCTATTTCTATGTGAAATCCTATGATCAGGATCCTTATATTTATAAAATTCTATCCTACTCCAACTATCTTCTTTAGAGATGAAATTACTTTATGGAAATATATATCTTATTTACACTATGATTTCTCTATATGAGATATCTTATAGACAATTTCCTTTTATTTCCCTAGGATTCCCTATATAGACGAAACCCCCCATCTTGGTTAATCTTTAATTAATGACATGATAAACAACATACTCAAAAAACTATTGATTAGATATTCCTAAAGGATTGTGTAAGAATGGTATAAAAGTATAAGGGTTCTCATGCTTGTTATCTTGGAAAAAATAGTTATTTGGGAATCCATATATAAACTGTCAATCCCTAGTATACCAAATACATAGTGTATGAAAATATATATGGTATAATTTATAGATCATCTGGTAAAAAATACATGTTTCTTTCCTCATGGGGATATTCCATATCCTAATGCATTAATCATATATATTATAACCATGAAATATCTTTATAACCTATAATACTCTTATGAACATATAATAGGGATAAATAAAAGTCTTTCTTTGTGAGTTCAATTACCATTTCACTTCATGATAAATATATTCATATATATATATATATATATATATATGCATCAAATGTGAAAGAGTAATAAAGTAGATATTTCATTTTTCAAAACCTGATACATTTTATCTTATTAAAATTCATTAAGAAAATTTAACAAAACCATAAATAATATCCCATCTAACATATCATATATGATAGAATTCCATATCAGTCTTATGTTTGCTTTAATTTCAATGATTTGGTTAAACTATTTATATATCTATATAACTATATGATAAAACCCTCCCACTAAAATCTTCATTTATTAACATATATGAAGTATGATAGTTTCAATAATGGTAATATTTAGGAATCACATTCCTAATGATCAACTCCTTGAACATATTAAAAATTTTTCACTCCATGATATCCAATGTTAGGATGTTAATAACTATGTTTTATACAGAGAATGACTTTAAGTACATCATAATCACTCTTGAAATCCTTTCCATCAAACATTTCTCAAAATATTTTGGTAACTAATATAATTATTTATATTATTAATTTAATAATACAACATAAAAAACCTTGAGGATAATCTTATATTCACAATGTATTTTGACTGGAACAATTTTTTTGTTTGTTAACTTTTAACTTCTCTAATTCTAAATATACTCCTAGTGGCATGTTAGAGACTAAAATCTCTTCATTATATCATTATAATAGTTAATAACTCTTTTTTTAAGAAATAAAACTTACATTATTTTAGTTGGAATATTTATAAAATAAGATATTTTATCCATATAATATATGTAATTATATGTTTTTGAACCATTTTCTTCAAAAGGAGTTTATTCTTTAAATTATTCCATTGATGGTGGTGTAATCTCAATTCCTCATATTTTAACAATCATCTACATAAATACATATATCATGATAAATATTTTTATCCTTATCTTCTTCTCAAAAAAATTATAGAATTTTTTGAATCATAAAATATGCATATTTAATTCATTATTTAACATTATTCATAATAAATCTTTTCTATTAAAAAATTCACTTATCATATAAAATAAATGTGATTTATATACAATTAATATAATTATATTAATATTATCTTGAAATATTCCCCTACCTTTAAATAATGGATATAACAACACTTTTATTTATCATTAGAAAACAAATTACAACTTCCAAAAATACATGACTTAATTATGAACTCATATATATTTTCATCATTTTTAAAGTATACATTTCATTTAATATACCCTTTGAGATTTCCCAGGACAATCCACCAGGATTCAATGATAAAAACAAATACTTTACATATCTGATGAGAAACCAACTGAATTGATCCAAATTTAGAAATTTATTATTACAACATAAATAATCAATATTCAGTCACCCAAATAACCAAGAACCTTTATGTTTATACTTCTATAGAATTTAGAAAAATCATTAACTAAAAAAACCCATATCCTTCTCACCTAATGGACATTTTTTCCACTATAAGAAGAAAATTTTGTTTTAAAATAATTTTTCATCTTCTCCAACAAAATTATCTACACATTATACAATTCTAGATATATATTACTTAACATCATACTTTATAACCATGGTAAGTGGAAACATGATAAGGGTGAAAACAAATGATCAGTAATAGTAAATATAAGAGTCAACAAAAGGAGGTCATAAGTGATCTTAAGATGACCATCTGGGCATCCAAACATAGTCAAGGTGAATTATATAGTGTAAGGATATCATGCCAAATGAAAATTGGATTATAAATCATGTATCGTAGAATAATGTTTAGAATAATAGATGAGTTAATGTATTATGAAATCATGAGTTAATAATTATTATCAATGAAAACATAACATAGATAATTTTTAATTTCATAGCTCAAGATGTCTGTAAAATAATCTTGCAAGGAAGAATAAATGAAAAATAATATTCATGAATTTTATATGGAATGTCATATTTATATCACTCTTAAACTCACACTTAAAAACACCCTTAAAATGTAATAACATCACATGTTAATTAAAATATTTATCTATAAAATAAATCATTTCCCAATGAATAAAAAGGATTTATCATACCAACCCATTGAAATATATAATTCATGGGAGCATTAAATAGAATAATACACATATGTGATTTCACTATAATCTTAAAACTAATAAAAACATTATTTTCATCCAATAAGAATAATCACTTTTAGTTATCACATATAAATAATAGAAAATACTAATATCTTTGATAAATATTTAAAAAGAAAAATTAACAGGACCTATAATGGCCATATGATAGATCCTAGGAATTGAATACACATCATGAGAATTTTACATGTTGTGTAATGGTTACACATCGTGTAATGTAAAAAAATCATGTTTTAATTTAGGTGACACATTTTTTATGTAAGTTAAAATTAAAGAGTTTCATGATGTGTAAAGTATTATACATTATGTAATTATATATGTTACTACTTTAAGGGTTCCATACACATGTTTTAGGATTCATTATCTATTAAAGATCCCTCCCCTATCTAGGGATCTTACCATGTGAAATTTTGGATGCCTTATTTCCCATCGGATCACTCCATTCTATAGTTGATCAATAGGGATTGGTGTATAATCTCTCAAGGTAAGCATTCTATCTAGTTTATTCCTTGTTTCTTATTGAATCACAATTTTTTGTAGGGATTTGTTATCATATTGTGTTTTATATAAGTAATTTTCAAGATCTTGTCATGCATTGTCTTCCTAAATAATATCTTGTGGTTTCCAATCCCTATTGTCAATAAAAGTTAGTTTTTCTTCATCCTTGATGTAGGTGGATCTATTCCAACCTTATAATTTCTTGAAATGTGACTGAACTAAATTATATGCATATTTTTAATCAAAATATAATGGAAGTTGGTCAAAAAAGTGTGAAATAATTATATGACTTTTTTGTTGGAAAAAAACATGAAATGATTTCACACTTTTAGAAAAAACTAGAGAAAAACAAAAGTGTAAAATTATTTCTTGATTTTTATTATAGTATTGAATGAAAAGAATGTAACTATTTCAGACTTTTCATTCATCCATTGTATGAAAAGTGTGAAATGGTTTTTTAGTATCACTGGGATACCTATAAAAGACAGAAACCTCCTTATTATATATAAATATTATCTTATATATCAGAGATCTGTCAAGATGATCCATGAAATTCCATAGTCTGATGACAAATCCATAGTGCCCCAGGTCAAGGATTCCATTGGACATTAGGCACACCTATATGTACACCAGAGGTGGCCGAATAGAAGTGAATCCATAAATCATACATTGACGGTACTATAACCCTAATATCATAATGATCAATAAAAAATAAAATAAAAAAACATAATCACATCAGATTACACAGAACAGTAAATAAAATAAGATAATATATTATGTATTCATAAGAAAATAAAATTAATATCCCACTGATCCAATCACATTTTCAAATAACTAAAATTCCAAAAATACAAAAAATTTCCCTATAAACAACCTTACGCAATACTATGCACCCAATATCTAGATACCTTAAATCTACTCCATCTTGATCCACTTTAGAACCTATTCTCAAAATAAATGAAATATGAGTTATGAACCTAAACCGAGGTGCTCGTACATGGTGTGAGTGTATAAATTGGTATATACTCACTATTTTCCCCTAATATACACTATCATATGTGTGTGTATACATGAGGTAATAAGATATATAAAATAAAATTCTCTTTAAGTCATTATTTACAAATTGTGCCACCAAAACACCTAATGAGATACACATACCCATTTGGTCATCATTTTCTAACTAGACCACCACAACACTTAAAAATAAATGCGTTGGTTACATTCAAAAAACCCATAATCACATCATTGCATATGAGTGGGACTATACATGGAGACCAAGGGTAGGGAATCATCTGATTCCCAACTGCTACCCACCATAGGGTAGGGTCCTGCAATAAGAACCCAAACCAATACCTCTATCTAGGAATGTTTCACATCCAATGATCAATGTGTAATTCCCCGACCCAAATCACCTGGTATGGATTAGAGAGATAAATAACCTCATTCATGCCTCCCCATATGTAAGAGATTTTTGGATAGAAATGAGGGTCTAAATGGTGTAGTGGGGAGACTATACCCTCTGTATTAAGATTCATACATCATAAATATATCACAAAAATATTAACTACTAAATGGGGCATAGTGAAACTAAAATATAACAATACTAAAAAATTTTACATTTCATGTAACACAAAGTCCCTCAATGTAATAACCAAGGTCCACTAGTATGGCGGGTCAAACTAATGTATAAGTAGAGAAACACAAAACAACATTAAACACCATGAAATACCATTGGATTACTTCCTATTACCACCTATATAAACCAAGATCCACCTCTTCATCTCCATATTTCAAGGACCTTATCCTTTATTGGATCCCTGGTCATGAAGAATACACAAAGATTGAGATTCCTATGTAAGGTTTGATTATAAAATCCTTTAAGAAACCACTAATTTGTTATTAACACAAGTGAATATATATATATATATAGTGTATGAAAAAATATAAAGGTAATTTATTATTTAAAAAATTACCACATAAGTTTCAGGTCATTATATGTTTCCAAGATCCCGTGAACCCTATCCCCACCTGCATCAGCACTAGATTAGTAAGGATGCTAATGATAGTCAACACATGTCATCAACCATGACACAAGGTCCACACATCATTTATATACCCTATACCTAGTAGTAAAATTTCCACATTCTACCTTTATGTAAAACCTCACTCCCAACCCAAAAATGGCCTTATATCCTTGCATGATGGTATGCCCATTTGACAAGTCTGGTGAATTAAATCAAAATCACCATTGTATAGTCCTTCTCACATTTCAACATCCAAACATGTTGGATAAAATTATACCATGAATGGTATTCTCCCACTTTAACTAAACATTTATATGTTATCTTACCAGTACCATAAATAAATTCATGTTCTTATCCTTTGTGGAAACATCCATGCTCCCCCTTACAGGGTTCGTTTAGCCAATTCTGAACAACCTAACCATGTGAATACTAGAAGAAAAGTTTCATAGTTAATGTAACACCTAAAATCCATTAATATAATAGGATGAACAATAAGTATTTTTAGGCATTATTCTCATAATGAAAAGAACACACTCACAGTAAAGACACAATGATAATGGGTGTAAATTAACATGAGAATATACAATCATATCGATACATTAACCATATATAGGTGCTATATATGGTCAGTATATTCCTACCTCAAGAGTGATGGATCCCAAAATTCAAGAATCACCACAAGGAATGATACCCACATTCAAATTTTCCAACAAGAATAAATAGAATTATAGGTTATCTAGTTGGTAAATAATCTAGAATAAAAGGTGTTTGGGTAGTCAGTATTTCTCTAGGAATATGTCACCAAACTAGAACACATTTCCCTTCATCTATTAATACCATTCAAAGTTCATCCATAGTCCATGACCATGTCCCCTTCATAGGTTTAGGATGGATATGAAACCCAATAAATGGAGTAAAATCATATAGATTAGGATATAAACTCACCTAGAATTGAAAATATTTTATCCTTCTATGTTAGGGTTGAATCCATGAGTTTGGGGTGATATCTCTCTGAGATATTTTCTTGAGTATCTATGGTTTTGATTGGAAGGTCTTGGAAATTCTGGGGTTATAGGGGACTCAAAAAGTTATTGGAAATATGGGAAAATATGTTTTATGGTGAAACATATAGGGTTATGTCATGATGGGTACCAAATCGGAAAAACTATGTCACAAAGGAGATAACCACACCATGATGGGGTTTGACCACAGACAAGTCTTGAATCCATTTCCTAGTCATTAGAGATATCATATAAAATAAGTAAAGGGACCACAACTTAATTTTTTTCACAATTCTACAACATTTAATCCATCATAGTGGAACTATGCTACAACCACTCTCTATGGTCCAATGATACCAAATTTGGATGAACTCCCTAAATTTCATCTTCCAATAATTCATACTGAAGGAGAAAATCCATGTCATAAATATGCTAAAACAACCAGAACCATAAAATATGACCATCATACCATAGTTTTCCAAGAACACTACAACCACACGATATATGTAGAAAAATATTCACCATTATAGGGTATCTATTTTCATATGAAAAATCTATTCAGCTTCCCTATTACTCCTATGAAAACATCTCAAGGCTATTCATTAAAAATGAACAACTCAAACTAAATAAGATTAAAAAAAGGGAAAAATTATAACATAACACACCTTAAAATTATAGGGTATCAAAAATATCCCTCTCTAATGAATTCTAATATTTGACACGTTCCTATAACAATCATATTCAAAAAACTTTGTCCACTGAGCCTAAACATCAGAATCCTTCTCCCATGTATCTTCTTGGATCTTCCCATGACACCATAAGACTCAAACATGTGTATCCGATTTACCCCATAAAACTGTTTCTCTTTGTTATATAACTCTGATTAGGCACTATATAAGTTATTCATCTGGTTCCAACTCAACAAACTTGCAGTCAATCACTAGCACATGATCGGGCTCGTACCTCTGAAGTAGAGACAAATGGAATAAATAATCTATACACTGATATCATGGAGGGAGGTACAGTTTGTAAACCACTAATCCAATATGATTATTGTTCACAAATGGTCCCATAAAATATGGTTCCATATTAACTTAACTATGAAAATTATGATGTTCCAATCGAGGTCACACCCATAAGAAAACCCGATCACCCATAATGAACTACAAAGGTCAACTCTACTGGTCAACATATAATCATTATCTACTCTGAGTGATAACAAACTACTTCTTGATTAATTAAACCCTCTTGGAGGTATCCAACACCATTATAAGTCTCAAGATAGCTGCCACACCTACCTTGTTTGAATACAGCAGTAAGTGTCACATCCAACCATAAAGAGCCTCAAAATGTTACATCTAAATCAATGCCTATAAAATTCTATTGTGTGTGAACTACACCAGACCAGATGATCATCTTATGATCCATAAATGAATAGGTTGAGTTTCCTACCACAAATAGACCTAAAATGCTCTAATACATGAGAGCCCATGAAAAATATAACATGTCTAGAAGGGCCTTCCTGACACCCATAGGTTATCCACTAGAACCAATGCTTTAACTACCTGTTAGAGGGAATGATTTCACCACAATAATAAGAAAACAAAATATGATATAAGAAGATAATTCAATGAACAGTTTGCATACCAATTTATGCTCAAGGAGGAAAGTATTATAAGAATACAAATAAAGAGAAAAATGTTATATCATCCCAATAAATTAAATAATATCCATCAAGACTAAATCTAAGAAACTTACTGTAAAGAGTAGATTAAATCGCCATCGATCACCACAATCACCAAAGATACCACTAGTCAATAACACTAGCCACCTCCAAGTGGTTATTTCCATTTCTTAGGACATAGAATAATACATTCTACCCCTGCCTAAAGGGAAAGTTAGGGCCTGAGAAAAAGGTCCGAGTATAATTCCACCAAAAGTTACATAAGAAGTTACATAATAATTAAATATTTCATGATTCAATTTAAATAAATTAATGGCATGTAAAAGTTCTATTTTTTAATTTTTTAGGATCATAAATCATAAATATGTCTTATTAATTAAAAATAGGATTAAATGAACATTTTCATAAAATAGATGGGCACAGGTAAAATAGATAAATAAACACCAGCATGTAATAATAAAATTAAAACAAATAACAATGGTCATATTACCTGAGGTCCATTATTATTAGATCTAGGATCCTCTAACTACTCATTAAATCAATAATAGCTCATAGTGATAACACATCTCTAATAATCAGACCATTGGCATAAACTCAATTTGGAACACATTAGGGTAAAATCATACTAAACATGGTTTTCTTACTATTTTCATTATAGATCCATTTATTGGGTGTCATATTCCAAGAATTATTTTCCTAGTATCCCACTAACTACTCATGTTAACACGTTATATAAATCAATATATCAATTAATCATTAGAAAATCTATCTTTTCAATTCAATTTATTATTCACAATTCAAAATAATGATTTTTGGTTTCAATTATCCATTACAATTTCAAAAACAAAACATATGTTTTCATCATGTTCAATCCTTTAAAAATCATATTTCATTTAAATCCATTATTATAGAGTCTACATGAATTCATTTCATTAATTCAGTTTTCATTTGAATCCATATTCTCCCAAAATCCAAAATAAATTTATAAATCCATTGAAAAGGGTATTGTTTCATAAATCTTTTCTACATTAAAATAAAACATTAAATATTATACATTCAAGGAAATAAATTTAAAATACATTTCTTATCAAGTAATAAGTCAAGGTTTCAGGTGTGTGTAAAATCCTTTCAGAATAACATACCTTTTTCTCACCTGATCAAGAAATCATCTGAAATGGAGACTTCCAACAGAAATTCAAATATGAAGAACACCAAAGATGAGTCCCTATAATTAAAATCAATCACAATAGGGTTTTGATCAACTAAAAACATGGGGATCCATCACTCTCAATAAATGAAAGAACTAAAGAAATGAGGATTCAAAATTAAGGATATTACAATTACTAGAGTGAGATTAATTACATCCACCAACACTTCGATCTGAGAGGAAATGTGATGGAGGTACCAAAGTCCTCTCTAGAGGGCCTCCAAAATAAAAAGGGTAGAATTATTTTTTATTATGATGTGTTTATAATTTATAGCCATGTATTCAAGTCATTAATTACAATTTTGAAGGATTAAAAATCTATTCAAATAGTTTTCTAGGTTAGGAAACACTACTAAATATAATTTTGAACCTAACCATATACCTTCACTGGGATTCTAGATAGTGTCACATAGTTTAGCCACAATGTTGATCAATCCACATTCCAAGAGTGTAATCCCTCCAGGTCCACTAGAGAAGGGTACATGGTCATACTTCAAGGATTCAAATTTGTGCACCAATGATTTACTCCCAAGCAGTACCATATCATAGGGTTTGAGGGGGAGGACACATAGTTTTCTATAATAGTGTAACCCCTTCCATAAATGGATGACTGGAAGCACATTTTTCTATACCAACTGGCATAGTTTTCCCTAACCTTGTTCCAACTATTCACATCCAAAATAACAACCAAAATATTCAAATAGACATGAAAAAAAAAACCCCAAAAAATATAAAAAGGAAGACAAAAATGAGGTGTTAGAAATATATAAAAGTTGTTAACATTGTGTTACATCCTCTCTACCATAAATGATTTATACCCAAATAAATCCTATCAATAATACTCCATTTCAATGAGATGAGGTCACTGTGATCTTAATAGTGATTCACACTCTCATGTTTGATGTGAATCAGAACCATGTTTCCAAATACCTAAATAATAAGGTATATAATACCCCCAAAAAACCTTTATATTAGATTTAACATTCCAAAATTTCTTCTCAGACATGGATAAATTTTGTTCCTCATAACTATCATCCCATTTCAATACATTAGATGGGTTATAGAGATACTTTCTAAGCTGAGACTTGTGAAACATTCTATGAATCAATGTTAACTGAGGAAGAAAATCCAAATGGTAATAATAATTTACAATTTTATAAACTATCTCAAATTTTACAACATATCTCGACATTATCATTCCATGTCTACCAATTCATCAGTGACCCAACCGAGGTAAAAATCTCAAAAAAACTTGTTCACCAATTAAAAACTCTATAGGGATTGAATGAAGATCAGACTAATATTTATATAGGATTTATGATTTCACCATTCATTGATTAACTAACCAAATATTTTTCATTTTCCCTTGGACCAAACTAGTCTAATCCATGGAAGTTATACCAATCATTTACCAACACAACATATATTTACATGTTTGACCATACATGTCCTAAAAGGGTTTTATCTTGATGGATGAATAGAAACTTTTGTTATAGGAAAACTCAACTAGTCCTAAGTGGTTATCTAAAGCTACACCAATGTGAATAAATTAAGAATAAATCATATCATCCAATATCTATATAGGTCACTCTATCAAGCCATCAGTTTGTGTGTTATATTCCTAACTCAAACTAACCTGAGATCACAATTAATCCTAGAGGACTCTCTAAAACAATATGTGAGCTGAGGATCTCCATCAGAAACTATGACAGATGGGACATCATGTAATCTAATTATCTCTTACACATAAAGACTTCCCAATTCCACAACACTGGTTGTATCATGAATGGGGATAAAGTGATCTGATTTGGTTAGTCAATCATTCACTACCAATATAAAATTATTTCATCAAGGGATATGTGTCCAACCAATAAAAAATCCATCAAAATTGCATCTCACTTTCAAGTTAGCATCGAATAGGATTAAAGAAAACTAGATGGTTTTGGGGCTCTACATTGACTTGATTATATATATAACACCAAGAAATTAAATCAGTGATATCTTATGTCATACGTGGCTACCAGAATCATTACTATATATAATAAAACATTTTCGTCATTCAATGGTATAACACCCATTGGGAACTATGGAAGTAACCCATCAAATATTTTATTGTTGAAAAATTTATGACATACTGGATCCGAAAACATAGGATTCCCTCATAAGATAATAACCATGAATTGATAGACTCCGCACCACAAAGAGAGTCTCTAATGATAATAAAATCACCATCAATATTTTTCTCCTAAAGAAGAATCTCAATAAGATAGGAATTAAACTATAAAATTGACATATTAATCTTAATAACATCCTCCTGAACTCCCAATTGCATACAAGAAATGTGAACTATCGAATTACACTCTTCTAAGGATTATTTTATAGCCTGGGGTAAGAGTTTCATTCTGAAAGCATCAAATTACATTAAACAAACCAGTGTAGTTGGAAATGAAAGAATAAAAATATTTCAGGTAATCCACACATGAAATCTCATAGAAAATCAAAAAAAAATGTGAGAAGTTATGACTTAGGATTTTGTGGTCAAAATAATTGGAAATCCTTTCTATAAAAAGTTAATGTTACCAACTCTTAAGAGCGTGAATCAAAACTGTAAGTTGGAGATCATGAGTATATTAGTTATTCTCATGTGTCCTATGATATAAGAAACCATAGGCTACCACATGATCACCCTCCATGATAATGGAACCTAAATAAGAATATGATGCATCATAAAAGACCATATCACTCCACCCAGCCTTCTAAAGATTCAAAATGAGCACAAATACCAAAAGGAACATCATCTCATGAAAATAATTTTTATATATTGAATACCATATAAATTTTACACCTTTTGATTGAGGGATTCATTTAGGGATGAAAACATTGATGAATTTAAAATGAACTAGTGTTAATACCCCCACTAATCCCATAAAGATCTGAATAACAAAAAAAATCTATGGTTAATCATATGTTATAACATTATTTTCCTTCTCAAGATTGACTAAAATAACATATCATGAGACTAGTTGTTCTATAGATTTCACTTCATAAATAAAGAAATTACATTTCAATATCTTGGCATAAATTTATTGATCCATCAAAATACCCATAACTACTCTTAGATGACACACATGATCATCCTCAATTTTAGAGTAATCAAATATTTCATCTACAAGTATGACCAAGAATTAATCGAGATAATCATGAAATATTATTTTCATCAGTTCCATAAAAATTCTTTCATCATTTCTTATACCAAAGGGACAAATAAGTTACTCATAATGGCTATACCTACTCTATAATGTAGTCTTCAAATATCTGATTCTTTGATTTTATGGTGGTGATAGCCAAAACATTGATTAATCTTTGAGAGCCACATATCCCCTTTCTTATGGTCAAAAAAATCATCAATAATAAGGAATATATACATCTTATTTACCATAAATAAATCATGTTTTAGGTAATCAACAAAAAAGTTAAACTATTTTTTCAGATTTCCTCGCAAAATCATTCGCGCCACCTGAGGTGACACACTTGAGTGAGAAATTATTTATCCAAAAATAATTATTATATGAATTTTTATTCTTCGATTCAGCTGGTGCAATATAGTGAGATGGATTAAAGGTAGTTTAGGTACCCATATCCAAATCGATAGATAAAACTACCTCCATTAATTGTGGAATCACCAAAATATTTGATGGAAACATATCAAGAAACTCGATGGCCGCTAATTAGTAAATTTATTATATATATTTTTTATATTAAAAATGTAGTGGTTTGGAGAGTAAATTTTTAATTCATTCATACGTTCCTGATGTTTTTCACATATTTTTCAAGATTCCATAGATTATTAATGATGAAGAAAAGTATAACCAAATTTTTTATGATGATCATGGAGTACTTCCAAGGCACATAACTGAATAACCGAGGAAAAAGTCTTATAGAGTAAATAACTAACAATACACATCATATAATCATTAAATACTGAGAACCGGTGCATGTCATGAAATAGAGGCACGACATTAAGTGGAAGAAAGTAAACATAAGTGATATTGACATGTGTCATGATATCACACATGTATGTCATGCCATGTAACATGTGATGTATGCCTAGAAATCCACATGACATGAATACGATAAACACAATGCAAGGTTTACACATCGTTTAATCGCTGCATGATGTGTAAAACATAAGGACAAAATTAAAAAGGCCAAATTTGGTGTGTTTTAAATTTCTGAAAAGATTTAACACTCAAGAACCACCCATAACCAATTTTTGACCAATACTTTATGTACTTAATTAATACCTGATCCCATTTGAATCCCATAAATTGAGGTATATCCACCTACTATGGAGGTGATCCTGGAGACCAAAGCTCATAGAGAGAAGTTATGATGTATAGGGTCCTCCCTAGTTTCATCTCAGTTTTAATTATGATTTATTTTTTATTATTAATTTATTTTTATTATATCATAACTAGGATGAGGGGGTAAACCCACCCTATGATAGGGTTATGTAATATAAGGGGAAGGTGTTGTTGTATTGATTTCTTTTTCTTTATTCTAGTATTTGTTTTTCCTTGATTTCATCAATCAATTTCTAATCACCTTCATTCAATTTTATCATAACCATTGGTATTTTAATATGAAAGGAACTTTAAAATTACACAACTAACAAACCTAAAGGAGGCATGACAATTGTCAAATTTAGGGGAATCTGGTTTAAACATGGTATCGAGGAAAAACGTTTTTTGAAAAAACCCTAATTTACCTGAACAAGGGAAATAGGGGATTGTTGTGTCAATGAGGGGATACCACGACCATTGGATCTCCCTCATCTTGACTTTAACACCAATCATGTATTAATCCACATATTTTCTAATATCCAATTTATCTTGAACCCTAAAATTATATAAACCTTGAACACTTTTCAAATTTGATTACAGATGAATCAAATCCACTTTTCTTTCATCTTTATTTTTTTAAATAAATAAAACCCAAATTTTATTCAATACTTTCTAAAATTTAATAAAATAAATTATTTTGAAAACCTAATAAAAATAACTCATAATATCTGGGGGTTCAACCCAAAATGTTAATTATAATACATTTTAATTAATTAATATGTATAGTTTGAGTCATTATAAATTTTTTATTTTGGTTAGACCCGTCAGGAAATAACAATGCCCCACAGGTGGTTCAGCCACATAATGATGTTCATCACTCAAATATTCTATTTCTAGGTTAATTGAAAGAAAATATATCAATATAATTAATTTTGGAAGAGGAGGTATTTTTGTACTCTATCTTAGGTTCCATTCTCCCTAGAACACATGTCACACCCCATCAGAGGTAGTAATGGATCACTGCTAAAGGGAACAGTCGATACTGGATTTATGGGAAATCAATAATTCCATCCTAAGAATATAATATAAAGGTTTTATATCAATAACCAAAAAAACCATATTAGCCTGATTTATGATAAAATAAAGGTAAATTAAGGGCATCAGATACCTTTCCCTATCTCCATTATAAGGGGTAAAAATAAATCCATGACATAAGATATATTCTCTATAGAAAGGATTTCTAAATGCATAGTATGAGTCAATATGAATGAATTATATTCAATAATATCAAATAATGTAGTCAATAGAGATAAATATGTAGTGATGGTACCTCTCACTCTCACTAGACCCACATCATCTTCCTTTAGAAACTCGTCCACTGAATGAGGATACTTGATTTCAGATGCCTATGGGTGGAACCATTTAGTAAAGGAAGTATCTGATTTCACAGTAATACAATTAGGTACTAATGAGCCTCTTTAAATTCATGGGGTGGAAAAGACATGAAATGAAATATTTATGCTGCCTCAGTGACTACACTAACCACAAATATTTATTAATTTTTTATAGACCCACTTTGAATGCCCAATCATACCATATTGAAAGAAATTAAAAGGGCCTCTTCCAAACATCATAGATGGTATGTATGATTCTTGTTATAGAGATCCACTATAAGAACAATAACGATTCCTCTTTCATTTAATAAAACTAATAAAACTTTCTTTAGATGGTTTGTATGATGCCTGTTATAGAGATCCACCATGAGAATCATCGTAATTCCTCTTGTATTCAATAGAACTAAAAAAATTACATTAGGATTATAAGTAACTCCCACCAACCCTGACTTAACATCTTGGTCATGCTCAATCATCAATTCTTTATCTGACACATATTCACAATAAATGAGTTTAAACATGAAATAAATTGATTTTATATTAGGTAAAAGACAAATAAAAAATATTCAGGCATTCATATTATCATTAGATAATATATTAAGAGAAAATTAATAAATTACATAAAATATATTTTTATATGTAGTCAAAGTTCTATCACCTTTTTGAAGATATAAAAATTCCATATAGTTTACCAAAACAATCATTTCTGTATAGAACTGCTCTATGAAAAGAGTTCTAAATTCATCCCACTATAAGACTTTATGTTTCTTCACCATAAGAATCAAATTAAATGACCACATTTAGGTCCTTTGATATTAAAGGTAGAACACTTAAAATTTATTGAATCAGTCCTTTCCAAGAACTCAAAAAGCATTATAAATTTTTTTAACCAATCCTCAGCCTCTTGAGGATCATTAGAGACTTATAAATATGGTAGTTTTAATCGAAGAACCTCTTGATCATGAACTCTAGTTTCATCAATTCAAGGTTCTATTATTGGATCCATAAAGGTAATCAATGCAGATACATGTTCTAGAGATGGAACAATACACATCGTTATCTCAACGAGGTTCTAAATAACTGGAGGGTTTGCCTGCTATTGTTCATAAAATTCTCCCTCTTTAAGTGTTTTCAAATGCCTTCCTTAATGTGTGTTACTATAAAAAATAAATAGGAAACATAAAAACATCATCAAGGATTCACATGTCATCAAATCAATCAAGATATAAAGGACTATCAATTCCAAAATATATAATTTAGTTTTATATAATTCTAAAATTATTATATGAAGATTGAAAAAATTCGATAACAAGATCAATTTATTCCTCAAATAAAAATCTATTAAACACCCATGGAGAATCAATAAATTCTATGATGAGATCTATCCAGACACTCACCTATAAATTAACCCCTACATCCTAAATATAAAACCTCATTTCTATTAGGATAAACTAGAATATGTACCAAAATTAAGGAATGATGATCATCCCATACCATATTGGATACTATTTTTTCATAAGAAAAACCTGAAATACCTTAGTACATCAATACCCATGTGTGAACAGAAATAACAAGAAGGATGTTTACAATCCCCATGAGTTGAGGACTAGATCAAGGGTATCAACACCCAATTATAAGGAATACTTTTACTCTAAGAACAAGAAACCAAAAAATGATAGTAGAAGATAAATGAATGAATTTTAGGTATTCCAAATATTTATTAAGGAGAAATGTACCACAATAAGACTGATAAAGATAAAAAAATTATCATCCAAATAAACAACACAATATATTTTAAACAAATATATAGAATCTACATGAAACAAGTGGATAATAGCTACAGTGATCATTGCCATCACCCAAGGTCCCACTAGTCATGCACACAAGTAACCTCCAAGTGAATATTTTCCATTTCCAAGACATAGAATAGTGTAATCTAGAAACTATCAAAGGAAAAGGTTGAGTGTGGGAAAATCATCCTATTAGGATTCAACTCAAATTTTCATAAGTATTTTTGTATCAAATTATCCATTATTGATTCAATTTAAATAAGGGAAAGAAATGAAAAAAATAAACATTTTCAATTAGAGAAGCTCTCAAGTCATAAAGATGGAAAGTAAATCAAAAACATTCTTAAGTGAACATTTTCATAAAATAAAGGGTAATGAGTAAAATAGTTCAACAATCACTGGAATGTAACAATAAAAAAAAAAGACCCATGTTCATATGAATAGATGTTTTTTTGTTCTTATATTTAATATACTCTCACTAATATTTCAATTAATCGTGAATAAATGTGTCTACATGTCCCAAAAATCTTAGGAAGTTAGGATAAAATAATTCAATACCTCATTAGGGAAAAATTTTATCAAAATTGGTATTTTTGTTATTGTAATAATCATTCATTTTCTAGGGATACATAGTCCTGTAATTCTTGTCTTAGTCACCCAATAACTACACAAGAGTACATTTTTTTTAAAATAAACAATCAATAAAACTTGGGAAAATCATTCTTTTCAAATAAATTCTTCATTCACAGTTCAAAATCCTAATTTCATTTTTGAGAATTTAATTTTATCTTCAAAACCCAATCATATATATTTATCAAGATGATTCCCTACAAAATCCAATTTATTTTAAAACCATTGTTCTGAAGAATCAACAACAATTCATTTCATTAAATCAATTTTAATTTCAAGAAATATTTTATAAAAATCCACCCAATATTTTCAAAGCCTTTGAAAAATTTTATTATTAAAAAATATACAAAAATATTTCCAATCAAACATAAAATCTTCTCAATTATAGTAAATATATTGGAAATATATTCCAAATCAAGAAAACTATCAAGTTATCAAGTGTGGTGAAAATCCTTAAGAAATAAAAAGTAGTCAAAAAGAAATTAGTCACCAAAGATGAAATTCTAAAATATAATGATAAAGATAATGAATATTACAGATGAATACCTAGAAATAAAATCTATAAAAACTAGGTTTTGATCCACCAAAAATATTAAAATTCATCACTCTCAATTAATTTGAAAAGAAAAGGAAGATGGATTCTAAATCAAAGAGACTAGACTTACCAAAGAGAGATCAATTACATCAACTGAAACATATTTCCTAGAGGAAATGGGTTAGAGGATCAAAAATCCTCTACATAGATACTATAAAATCAAATGGTTCAAATTAGTAGGTGTTTGGAATTTATAATAGGATGTTTTGGTCCTTAATTATAATTTTTGGAGGATTAAAAAACTTTTTTCATGATTTTCTATGTTAATGAGAATGGTTAGAGCTAAATATGTTCCTAATAATGCACCCTCACTAGGATTATAGAGATCTCTATATGATTTTTCTATATTCTCATGTAGAATATGGGACAATCATTATCTCCCTCTTGGGCCACTATAGAAGGGTGTATATTCTAACTTCACTATCTAAAAACTATGTGTCAACTGTGCATTCATTCATTTTCCCAAGCTGCATGTTTTGATGGTGACGTTGCACTATTTTCTCTAACCATTACCCCCTTACAGAACTTTAATAATAGGAATGTGGTTTCTTAGTCTAAACCATGCATTTTCCCTAACTTTGTGCCAACCATGCACTACACCAAAAAAGTCCTAAAAATTTAAAAAATATCCGAAAAAATAAAAAATGGGTTACAATCTAAGGATGATCAAGAAAATGGTTTATAATTACCTAAAAGATGGTAATATGATGTTATATACCAAAATCATATCCTAAAAGACCTGAATTGTCCACTTTGACTATCTACCAGTCAGTGGATGATACGTGGTAGTATGTTTTAACGAATTCCCCAAAGACTTTTGTAATCCCTACCAAAACATGACAAAAAATTCCATTCCCTATAAAATATGATACAGTAAGGAATTCCATGAAACATTATAATCACTCAGACATAAATCTCTCCCATCACATATCTAGAGTGAGATTCTCAAATTAGCAATAAATGTTCCAATTATTCCATTCAATCAATTATAATCCAAACTTATTTCTGAATACTTAAATTTCAAGGAAACCCGATCATGAATTATATTTTTAACACATCACACTTACATAGAGTATTGTTATGTGGATAAATTAATCCTCTTGGTCATTGCAGCTCTACCTTGATCCTCTAATATGTTAGGAAAAGAGTGTTGAATCCCACAATGCCTCTCTTTATTCTCATCCAGTAGAAGTGTCACATGAGATCTAAATACATCTTCTTCAAATTTGGGTGTAGTACCCACTGAGAGGTATTAGATTCCCCCATCAAATCTTGCCTCATGGTAGAATTAAATATTACTCTTCCATGAATAATTATTATTCTTTCACTATCCATCGACCAATTGTAAATGAGTCATTTCCAATCAACCATTCCTACCTTACCATGTATTTAGAATCAAACTAATGGCTAGTTCCCAATCCATCAACATTGATATGATAAACAGGGTGAATAAAGACATTACAACATGGTCCTCATATTTATCCACTATCCTCTCATCCAAAAATATCATTAACCACCATTCCTTTTTTGAATATCTCTCTCCAATCTCCTACATTTTCTTGGTGACATAATCTGTAACAATGTTTCTCTTTACAGGATCATAATACATCTTAAAATAATATTATTATAGATTCTCCACCCAAAACCTCTTCTGTAGATTCATTTCCTTATGAGATAATTTTTTAAATATTCTCGTTGGCCTATTTATATGATAACTATATCACTGAAGATATAATTACACCAACACTTCTGATCATAGACCACAGTTTCCAATTCTAAGTCATTTGTAGTGTAGTTATACTCATGGGTTAATAGATGGAGAGACTCATAAGACAGTACCAATCCATATTCATCTGAACAACTCCTAAACCACTACCTGAGGCATCACAAAAAGATTCATATCTAATCCCAAGGTATAAAAATATTAACATTGAAGAATTCATCAATCTCCTCTTTAGATCCAAGAAGGCCTCTTCACACTGATCAATCTATTTAATCTTCAACCCCTTCTTGGTAACACAATACATAGGCATTATTGTATGGGATAAATCCAGTATGATTCATTTATAATACCCTATTAAACTAAGGAATATCCTGATCTCAAACACATATATAGGCAATTCCCAATTCATCACATCCTCTACCTTCTCATAGACCATAGAAATTCTAGACTCAGAGATAACATACCTAATAAAACATACCTACTATATCAATAATTGAAATTTCATGATCTAGGCCTATATAATATGTTGTAAAAGTTCACTAAATAAAATCTCTATGTGTCTAGAATGTATATTTGAGGTCTGTGAGTATATGGGCATATAATAAAAAAACACAACAATGAAGAAGTTAAGATATGGAAGGAAGTTCATATTTATAAGATCCATGAACACTATTGGTGTAATTTTCAACCCAAAAGTAATGAAAATGTACTCATACATTCTTTATCTACTCATGAAATGTTTCTTAGGAATATCCTATTGTCTGACCCAATGATAGTGGTATCTTGATAGTAAATAAATCTTGGAGAACCACCATGCTCCCCAAAACTGATCAAACAAGTCATCAATACTTGAAAATGGGTGTAAATTATTCATGGTCACTTGGATCAACATATTGAAGTCTACACATAATTTAATAATACCATACACATTCTTTATGAACAATATTTGATCACCCTAGGGAGATATACTTGGTCAGGAAAAACCATCCAACTTTGAATGAATGAGTTTTCCCTTAAATACCTTCAACTTGGATATCAAAATATAATATGGTATAACTGATATGGGTTTCCCTCTTGGATTTAAATAAATCTAAAATCCTACTAATATATTTGGAGGAATCCTTGAGAAATAATCTTCAATGGTATCCTAGTAATGGTCAACCACTAGAGAAAAGGATGAGGGAGTGACTGCCTGATCTACTGCAAGAACTAAACTAGATATATTCAATTTAATAGCTTCAAACTAACTCAGGTGAATACCCAGTCAACCTGATCAAACATCCTATTATTTTTTTAAAATAAACTTATATACCTTAGTCATAGTAAAAGTTACTCATCTCTTGTAGTAATTGATGTGAACACAATAACTAGTCAACCATTCCATGACAAAATTTACATCGAAAAAAGTCATCTCTTGCATCTTATTGTATCATTATTTCCTCGAGTTATCAATAAATTTGGTACATTTTGGAAATCTATGTGGATTATACTCTTTCTTTTACAAGGGTGTGTTAAGAGATAATAAGTGAAAAGATAACTTGAATATAAATTCAACCCTTTAAAAACATGAGTAGATATAACTAAATAGGAATATCTTATATCAAACAAGGAAGAAGATAGAGTAGATGTTATCATGACCATAACACAAATAGTCAATGTTCTCTCATATTCTTAACTGAAATTTTTCATTGAATTCTAAATCATATATATCCTATGTTAATTTTTTTTACCCCCATTTTAGCTAGAAATCCCAGAACTCATCCATGATGGCCTTAAAAATATTTCTAGAGATGGAATACAATTACAAATTAGTGGAACTCCATAGATAGTTTCTAAGGAGTCTTACTGAGGTGCACACTCTATCTAAAGTTGAGGCACCTAATTGAACCACCTCCCATAGAGGGAGATAATGAAAATCGATTATACTCTATTTTCATACTACCACCCAATTGTGATTCATCTCCCTTCCACTTTCTTCTACTGGAAGAGGCATCAATATAATTAATGGGGGAGTATACTAATTTTCCTACATGAATTTTAATAAAGATTAGTAGTTTTATCATCCTCTATACCCTTATCAATTGTTAAGGTCTTGCAAAGTACCTCTAGATATGTATTCTAGTCAATGATCCTATCATGACACCTTAGTTTCGGATGAAGGTGAATCTCAAACTATCTTGATTTATGTGCCTCATTCCCAACCTAATGTGGTGTGATATAATGCAAATTCACGAAACAAGTAGAGTACATAGAAACTGATATCATCCCATACTAATACTCCATAACCTCCTTTATGAGGTCAAACATTAGTGTATCTAGGAAGAAATAATGGAAGAAAGTATCCTTGAAGATCACCCTATTAAGACCATCCTAAACACCAACCTGGTTCATGACACCTCATCATCTCCTAGCATGTTATTGAAGCACGATGACAACAATGTTTAATCTTGATTCCATTGGTGTCTCCGTTAGATCTTAGATCAATTAAATGAAAAAAAATCTAGTACTATGTATCCTAAGGGCCTTTAATTTCCTTAAAGGATGGATGATGCTAGATATGCAAGATCTAAGCATAAATGAACATTTTATTTTGCGCCCCTCCACCTTGAACAATGTCTAGTAGGAAGTCTCTAGGATAGAGTCATTCCACCCTCAATACTACAAGATTAGGCATGGGAGAATTATCATCTAGTGGTGGAATATGGACTCTGTCCTTAGAGGGAGAATTATTCCTTTCTTCTCTAGGAAATAACTTTAAATGTATTATAGGAAACATTTTCTGTAATTCCATATGAATGATTACAATACCTATGATATCCTATTTACAAAAACATCCTAGGACTTTTTTGTAAACATACATGGGATTTCTATAGAATAACCTATCATATGAGGCTACCCACAACGATAAGACATAACCATCCTTACACAACCCAAGGCTCATTCTTAGATCTCTGTACCTTCACGGTAGTCATGGACATATAAATATATATTCAATAAATCCATTATGCACAAGTTAATGTACTCTAAAATTTCGGTATAATATATAATTGAATCATAGATCAAGTAATTTTATTAACAAAAATATCATGAATAGAATAAAATATTCATATATTTTACATATGATACAATTTTATAACTCATGATGCATGAACGCACTGAAATCCTATAAATTGTAACAATATACTTAGGATTATCAAGAAACCATAAGACCATAAATATAGCTATAGTCCCATCACTAGTAACTTAGTGGTACATCACATAAGTGTAGGCCAAGAACTTACATGACTCCCCTACTTGAGTTCCACATAGCCTAACCCATTTCTATATTTAGACCCCAAAAAAAGTCAATATGGAAGGAAAAGTAAAACCTCCTTTAATAAAACTTTGTAATGACCAAAACTGAATCATCCAGTCTGGGTTGAAGAGTTACATGACATCATGTTCACCTTCTCATACACAAGAGGTTGTAAACTAGTAGTGATGATTTGAATGGTGCAATTTGGAGAATATACCCCAAGTATTAAAATTCATACATCAAAAACATATCATGAAAAATGTAACAACACTACATGGTATAACAGAACTGAATAATAAAAATTCTATAATATATTTCATGTAAAGCATCTCTATGGTAGACAATATAATAACTATGCACACCTAATGTGACAGTTCAAACAATAATATAAGAAAGGAAACCAAAAAAATAAATAATACATTGTAATATCACTATAGTTCCTATCTCAGTACCATATTTGAATACCAAGATCCACCTTTTTAACTCCTTTTTAATTGTCTCGTTACCTTTCTTAAATCCTAGATCTTGACGTCTACACACACATCGAGATGCTCGTGCAGAGTGTTTGTATAAAATCTAGTATAAAACTACCAATAAGTCTTCATAAAAGTGTATATATATATTTTTATGGAAAAACAAGAAATTAATGCATAAGTATAAAATCAACCACATAAGAGTTAGGACATAATGGGATAAGAAGGTGCCATGAACCATGGAAACACCTCCATCATCACTATACTAATATGCATACCAATGTTAGTCACCGCATGTATAAAAAAATAAAACATAGTCCATGTGTTGATTCAACACCCAAATCCATTTAGTCATATGTCTACATTTCACCTTTAAAAAACACATTATTCCCCACCTTAAGCTAGTCTTCTCACCACGCATAATGGTATTCTCATATAACATATCCGGTGAATTGGATAAAAATATCCCACACAAGGTCTTTATCCCATGTCAATATTCTAACATGTTGAATATTGTTGACACTCTTTATGAACGAAAAAAGGATTTTGAAGACATCCTTTAGATATTTCAAAATATTGGACAAAAAAGTTAAAGGATGTAAAGGAAATAAAGTGAAATACACCTATGTCGGGGACCTATGCTAGGGACCTACGTGGCACACCTACACATCCAGTGGACCAGTGAACATTCTTTTTTACATCCCAGTGTGTAGCTCCTACACCACAGACCTACATTTTAGAGCTATATAGAAGACCCGCATGGAAATATAATTTCTATACCCCTAAATAGATGAGCTACACTGAAGAGCTACGCGGCCAAACTCTACAGACCACCTTCTTTCAACCATCCCCCTTCCTTGCCTATAAATAGTACCCTTGGGATCCCCATTTTAGGACTGAAAAAAGTGGGAAGAACTCTTGAAGATCCCATTTCATAGCTCTTTCACCCAGGTCCCCCAAATTTTCTCAGGTAGATCTCTAAAACACAAAAGAAGAGAGAATTAGATGGGATAAGTATGTTTGTAATCCTTTTAGAGTTTTAATCACAAGAAAAATCTAATTAAGGACCTTTATTACATAAAAAATAATTTACCTATAAAAAGGCTTATTCCTTAAGGACCTACATGGGCCTCTTCCAAAGACTCCAAAGGAGACCCTGGGTGTTTAGATTTAAATCTCACCCAAGTGTTATTTTCTTGAAAGTCCTTTTTAATCTTGAATAGGCTTAGTTGTCTTATGTTAAGTATTTTTCAATAATTCTTAGGACTTGAACAACACACCTATGTGACATACCTATGAAGTAGATCCAAGATGCATAGCTACACCTAGGACCTACGCATATCACCTTGTAAACCCTATTCAAAGCCACTCATGGCAGGGTATCTCCTTCCTTAGTTCCCTTATCTGAAAGGGACTAAGTTAACGCCTCCACCAATACCTCATGACTTATCAAACCTTTAGGAAAGGCACATCAGCATGTCTCTCATTTGGGTTTTTATATCTAAAGTCATAGGTTTCTAATATTTATCTTATAAGGGATTCAAGATCCTTGGGATGTTTTTTGGTCTGTATATCTAAAGTCACATGGACCCTAACTCTAGAGACAGTGTTGGGACGTTCCTAGTCATTGATTCTGGGGATAAGACTATGTCCTCCCCTTTTTTTCTCTAAGATCCAGAGCCTCTGGTTCCCAATAGCGAGAGTAAGGATCACACATGCTTTTCCATTTAACAAAAGAAAATTATACCTCCTTTCATGGGATCCATCTGAGGGCATCCCTCCTGGAGTAAGCCACTATCCTTTCGATTCCTAACCTAATGAACTTCACTTTCATTTCACATTGAAGGGTTCATTGATCCTCACCCTCATCCATCATCTCCCTAGCTTCATTCGTCATGGTCTCAGCCTCTTCAATTAGTAGAGGAGAAAGTGTGTTCCTTTGTTGAATCTTTCACATCCTCTTGTTTCTCACACTAAGCATGACTCACGTGGGATTAGAGGTTTTAATGATGGAAACATCCACAAAATCTACCAATTATATTAAACTACAAGAACTCTGATTCCCACTATAATTGGGATAAATAGGAAGCCTTCAACTAGGGCATGAGCTCAATTGACATTCTCCTCAAGAATACAAACCTATTTCCCATATTTTGAGAATCCTCTTTAGGAGTAGGCCCTGAATTAAGTCCTCCTTTAATCTTCATGAGTTAATAAATTTCTCATGGACCCTGTTACAAGGGAATCCTATTTAAGAGTAATACCAAACCTATTTCTCTCAAATGGCGATACCTCTCTATGAGACTCAACAAACTACATGGTCTTTGATTCCCATCCAAGTGGTATACGTAAGAAGCCTTCCTAAGGTTCAAATCCAACACTAAAAACTAATCCCATTATTTCTGATCCATATTCCTAGCAAGGTATAATCCAACTTGTAAACTCATATCCTTTCCAGGTTTCTTGGGATGCTTAGCCATAATCCCCACACTAAGCATTGACTAGGGACCTTCCTCCTAGATGTCTTTACCACATGACATTAAACTATACGGTTAAGTCCTTATCACATGAAATTAAAATGTATGATGTGTCCTATTAAGAAACACTGAACTATGGGGGTTCTAATTCCATTCACAAGGATACGTAGGTATCCCATTTATGGGTATGATTCCAATATCAAAAAAAACTTCCATCTCCCTAGATGACAATAAATTTCAGAGTGCCCCATTGAGAGGCTTAAAAACCAGTATCATCATAACAACATCTAAAGAATCTATAAGTAGTATATGAGAGGATACCATTGATGGAGATCCTTGAATACATATGGAGATATCCATTGATGAAGAATCTCGAATACATATGGATGATTATGAATTTCACACATGATAATAATTGATTGAAAATTTCCAGTGAACCTACATTACACTTAGTAAATTAATAAGGATTCATGAACATATCTTAAATGTATAAGAGAGTCTAGGAGTAGGCAATAATTCCCACTAAAATGGTACGATTATCCCAACCTCCAATCCTCTCAACTAATTTGAGTTCTTAATTATCGAAGGTCAATAAACCTAATGAACACATGTATTTGGAAAGCAGGTCTCTTTGGATATAGAACCATTGGGTGTTTTTGGATCCATAAATAAATCCGATGGAAACCATCCGGAAGTAGTGATTCCTAACCAGAACACAAATTCCATGGGAAATAGATACACATCAACCTTGCATGATCTACTCCCATTTCAATTGAACATGTCCACGATATATTACTAGTACCATCAAGTATGAAAATTCCTTATCCTTTTTCACAACACCCATTCTCTCCCTCAAATGTGTCTTTTAGCCAATTATGGGTAACCCAACCATCTCGATACATAATGAAATGTTAAATAAGATAAAAAAACCAAAATAAATTCATATTATAGAAAAAACATCTTTTATTCTCAAGAATTATTCTCACAAGTCCACACACTCACCCTCAAGAAACACACATAATGAATGGATCTCAAAACACATGAGCACATAACATTTTATAATTCAAACAACTATATACAATGGATATATATGGATAGTATATTTCTAAATAAATATTAATGGAAACAAAAATCCATGAAACATAGTCCATAAGGATCCTAAAACATCAATTCTCCAATGAGAATAACTGAAATATATGGTTCTCGAGTTGGTGAAGAATCTAAAATAAAAGGTGTCTCGTGGGTCATGATTTCACCAAGGTGAAATCATTAACCTAGAACACATTTCCCTTCATAAGTTTCTCACCATAGAAAACATAGTTCATAAATAGTTCATAGATGAAACCCCTTTTTAGGTGAAGGATGGAGATAAATCCAATGAATAATGGAGGAAACCCAAATATAAACAAAGTAAAACTTACCTTGAAACACCATGAGTTGATCCTCCAATGTTTAGGATGAAGCCAATAGTTTGAGGCCTGAATGTGATATTGATTATGAAAATGATTTTAGATTGGATAAAGATAATATAATGGGAAATTTTAGGGTTATAGGGGCCTTGATAATTGATTGGAAATATGGGAAAATATGTGTTGCAACTATATGTATAGGGATACACTGCAGTAAGTCCAAAAATTGGAAAAACTATGGAACAAAAGATATAGCCATTACCTAATGATTCATAGTCAAAAACATGTCCATAATATATGTTGTATAAAATAATAGGATCCAATAAACTAGGTAAAATTAACATGGAACAGTTTTCATCAATACAATAACGGCTCCAAGACCTCAAAAAGACACTATGATGCAACCAACATACATAATATTGTGATACAAAATTTAGCAGAACATCCTAAACTCCACCATAAAATCCCTCAAACCATATTCCATGATCCATAACAAAAATATTACATATAAATAGAACCATTAAAACTTACAACCATTCCATAGTTCCCTAACCACACCCTCTATAGAACAGAATATGCACCACATCATGGAATTATGTTTTATCTAAACAATCACTTCAACTTCCCTCTTAATAATGTAAAACTAGATATAGACAATTAATTCAAACATAAACAACTCAAAATAAAAATGATATAAAAAAATACAATAATAAAATCCTAACACACCTTAGAATTCAAGGGTTTCAAAATAACTTTACATTATCCCTCAAGGTGGGTGACACACCTATTAATGCATTATATAAAATATTATTTATATTTTCTTAATACTGTAGTAGCACTGTAGCAGGGCACTGTAGTAGTACTGTAGCAGCTATGGAACTATAACAGCGGTAGAACTGTAGTAGTGGAGGCACTTTAGTAGAAACTATAGCAGTGGCAGTACTATAGCAGGTACTGTAGCAGCCCGAGTATTGTAGCAGTACTATTCACCGAAGGGCTCTTTGGGCCAAAAAAATGGGTTGTCAGGCCTTGTATTCAGACCACTTGACCTTGGACCTTCGAGCCATGTAATGGGTCCCCCTCTACCCAGTTTGAAAGAGGTCTTTGCTTTAAATAATAAATGAGGCTTCAGCCCCAACCATTAAAAAAAATGGAAATCTCTCTTAAAGATATTTCATAGTCAATCATTGACTATTCCTAAAAAATAATATATTTTTAAATTGTTTATATTAATTAAAAAAAATGAAAACATGGGGTTGAGAAATGGAATTCAAGATTGTAATAAAACAACAAGATCAAAAATAAAGAGGTACAAAATTACTTTAGCAAGAAACAAATTGGTCATGGGGGTTGGATACATGGGTTCAATAATTATTTAATATTAATTTAAAAATTATATTTGATAGATCATCCCATTGTTTATGAACTACTACCCCTTAATTTTAGTTTGAAACTCAGTATTACATAGAGATATCTTCAACACACAAAACCTCACCTCCTTAAATACTCATGGTTGATGAACACACACCATTGAATGTGTGAAACCATCCATGACTTTTCTCCAATGTATGTGATTTCATCCCTCAAAAAACTCATATTAATCATATAGATATTTTTCCTAAGAAAATTGTTCTTATGAATATTTATCATAGAAAAGAATGTATTTGGGATTCATTCCATAGGTTTTTGGATGATCTACCCACCAAAACCTAACACTTCCCACACAAATAAAATTAAAACATGAAGAATTATAAAACAAGAATTCTAGGAGATGGGGAAAACCTCCCACAAATAAAATATTAAATTCACTCACTCACCATCGTGAGTGTGAGAGTTCACAATAAAGAAAAATAAATATATGGAGAGAGAGAGAAATATAGGAGAGAGAATAATATAATAGTTTTTAATTAAATAATATTTTATAAGAATTACAATGTAAGATAAATGATAAAAAATATAAAAAACCCAATCTTCTATTATCTAATAAATATTTAATCAATGAACCATCCCCACTAAATTGGAATAATATATATTTATTAAAGGAATGAGAGTATGGTATTACAAAAGTTTTAAAATGGATGGATGGAAATCAAGTCAAAATAAATCACTTTTTTCTGTTACATCATTGAACTTCAAAAATACTATACTATATGTGTGTAGTATTGAATTAATTTTTTCTGAGTCCTATAAATTGTCCAAAAAATTCATCCAAATCATAGAATGTATGTAAATTTCATGGTCTAATCAATGATGTGATATCTTGATTTTCAATTCTAATCTATATTGAATTTATGGTATATTACTTCCATGAAATAGTATTATCTAACTCATGGCATTTAGAGAAAACATGTATCCTAACATGTGTAATATTTTATAAAAATAACTCAAATTAATATCATCACATGTAATATTTTATTATAACATAATATAGAGAAATTAAAAGGCATAAATTTTTAATTTCCATGGAATTTCATAATTCAATATATAATTAAAAATTACTATTAAATCATCACTTAAAAATCAATGTGGGAACATTAAATAATTAAAATACTAAGTGAAATTTATGAAAATATTATATTTTTCGATTCCACTACAAATAAACATTAGACTCATAGTAAATCATATAATATTAATATCAACTCAATAAAGGAATAAATAATGAATAAATTTCTTATATCTCTTAGAAAATATATTTTCTCATATATCATCTATTAGAAAATACTTTTTATTTCCTTCTCTAGCATTTAAATTTATTCAACCTAAAAAATTAATCCATGGCCCATTAATAACCAAACTCTCATTAAAATTCATGTAACACTTCACTCAAGAGAAATTATATCTATATTTGTTCATATACTTGGAAAATTCATGTATCGTCAAAGTCTAGTAAAAACCCACACATTCCTCCAAACTATGATATAAAATTTTATTTTTAATCATGATCTATTTTTAGAGGATATTATTGGTAACCTATGGTTTCTGGGTGAAATAATTTAAAATTAAATGTTTTAAAAGAGGTTTAAATTCTAAATTAAAACTTACTGAATATTCAAGTGAAAAAAATAAATATATTTCTAAAATAATTCCCCAAAAACAATTAAGACATTACACCCCCTTTTTTGAACTTTATGATAAATTTTTCATGTAATTAATGTAATGATTGATTTCATTCTATTTATACACTTTTTTTAAGTTTTTTTATATGATGTGATAAGGAATATATTAAAGGAATGAAATATCATGTCATTTATTTTTGGGAGGTATAATAGTAATTATTGTAAGCATAATGAATAATTCAATCTCATCCCTATCATATGTATATATATTTATTATTTTTTTCTTATTTTATTCATTTTATATTTTAATTTTTTTAGTGAAAAGGATGGGAATAAATTATGTACATTGATAAAATATACATATTACCATTCCTCACCTAAATTTCCTAAATATAGACCCACACATGAACCACCCATCAATAACCCACTACCAAAAGAACACAAATCAAAGGCCCTACCCCTACACTCAAACTTGAAACACTCGTGAAAAAATATTAAGAGAAAAGGTAAGTAAGGAAATATTAACTTGTGATATTTCTTAAACCTATAAGTAAATTTATGTGTTTTAAAGACATGAAATTTAAAACCTTGATTTTTTATAAAATATGCTTTTTGAAAATAAATTTCAAGTGTTCGATAAGTTTCTTGACATGAAACCATGTGCTAAATAAACCATGATGTAGTGAACATTTAAAAAAATAAATTTAATTAAAATAGTAATAAAAAATTATAAAAAATTGTATAAATGGTTTAAATAATTCAAATGTATTAACTAATGAATAATAATTAAGTAAATAGTTTTCATTACTTTCATTTTAAGCTATACAAATATTTTTTAAAATGGTTTTTATAACATTTTTTAATTTGAAAATTATAATTAATATATACAATTCATTAAAATTTTACATTATTAAATTATTATAATATTTATAATATTCATTTTAGTATTGTTTTATGGTGAATTTTTAGGATTTTTTAAAAAGTATTTATTTTTCAATGAATAGAGAAAATTATTTTTTTTATAAAAACAAAAAAATAAAGTAAAAGTCCAATTATATTTTTAATTTTCAATTAAATTCACATAATATTCTTTTAATTATAAATAATATAAATAATTACAAACTAATCATCATTATATTTGATTTTAGTATGAGTTAGTGTTTGGGCTTTAAATCACACTTATCTAAAAACTAATTTTTATGTGTGCATTCTATTTTTTTCATAGTATATTAAATTAATATCTATTTATTAAGGATTTTAATGAAATTTATATATTATATATTCAATATTATATTTTAACATTCATTTTATTATTTTTTAAATGATTTTAATGTAAGTAAATTATGTTTTTTTCTTAAAAATTAATTTTTTGAAAACAGGTTTTCATTTTGGTTTGCGAGGTTCATTATATTAAATTCTTCCAATTACAGAAATTTAATATGGTAAATTTTATTATATATTTTGAATAATAATAATAAATTTAATTTAATTTTGTAAACTTATTTTTTTGTTATAGTTAATTGTAAATATAATATCATTTTTTTTATCGTGGTTAAGGTTAAAACTTGTTTGCCGAGGGTGAAACCAAAAGATAATGCTATGATTTCCACACAAAAATTTATAATTAGGATGAATATATATAGACCTTATCATATCATAAAATTTAATATCTAGCTATTTTTACCCACTTTCCCATGAAAGTAACCTTATATAAGTGAACTCTTTTATGAAATTCCATGTGTTCCCTTCACCAAACTTATAAAAGGGAAGCTCTTAATCTCCCTTATTCACATAATTTGATCCTTCTATATCATATAATACCTAATAAAAACCCTTCCTAAATTCCGTATCTTTTTCTTAGACATACAGGTCTTCTCTTAAGACCAATTCTTGATGGAATAAGGTGTTAGACACATGAGGTCTCTCAAAGAAGAGTTATGAATCTTAACCAAGATCTTTCAAATTTATTTTTTCTTACACCTTATATAAACCTATTGTATTCATGAAAACATGAATAATCTAGTATAAAAAATTTATTGAGATATTATTAAAATTTTACAAACACGTTTCACCCCTTATCTATCAAATGGGAAAGAAAATTACAGCTCGTGAGTACGTGTGGACCATCGCCTCCAGGTGGTGATATGAATCATTATACATCACCATATTTCATGGGTGGTTATAATGATGTATTTAATGTTTATATATGATATTTATAAGATAATTATTATTATTTAATCACAATAAAATATCTACCTTCTTACCACATGATCCACTGGTAAATGATAATGTTGCTCGTGCATATGTGTAAACTACCACCTCAACGAAGAAATGAGATTTGTATTCATTTATTATTTACATATTTGATAACAATGATATATTTAATTAAAATATATGATATTTTTTATATCATAATTATTCTGGAAAGTTTAATTATTATTTACCTTTCTTTTTTTCCATCCATTGAGCAGTGTAAATATCACTCATGTATATGTATGGATTACATTCTTCACAAAGTGATGTAATTAATTTTTCATCACCAGAAAATATGAATGGTTATAATTATAAATAAAATGGTTATATATGATAATTATATAATTATAAAAATTATATGGGAAGAGGAACTATGATCAATGTGTAAGGAATGTAACTACAGAATAAAAAAAACATGAAAAAAGAAGCAGTTAACACCAAAAATAAAAAATTCAATATATACTTATTAATAAAAGGGTGTTGAAATGTTATAAGTGTACCTACATAGTGTATATTTGTAATATTTTTTTCATAAATAAATGTGTATTATATTATATTATATAAGTATTATACGAATAGTGTACATAGAGAAACCAACAACACATTAAATCATTAATAAAGATCATTGCATTATTCAGCTATGAAACCAATGAAAATGACAAACATTGAAATTGAAAAAAATATACATTATAAAATATAAAATGTGGAAATGTGGATTTACACAATCTTTTAGAATCATCTCCCTAATATCCAACACTATAGAAATGAAATAAAATATTTTTAAACAAATCAACATCTTAGAGAATGAAAATATATTACCTTTGGAGTAGTCGTAGTGAATATTTAGTGAAATAATTAAGTGTTATATATTGGAGGTAATGTGACCATTGGAATATTAATGTTACTTTTGGAATAGTAACCTCACATTGAAAATAGTAACCTGACCATTGTGAATAGTAACCTCATGGTTAGAATAGTAATTTAACCTCAAAATAATAAAGTTTGATATAAATAATAATTTTCATGAGTTATATATTTAAATGTAAATATTATAATTCCAAAAAAAAAATCATGATAAAAAATATCAAAGAAAATATAGGCACATTTTTAATAAACTATATTTTAAATTATTTCATAAAAACCATAGTTTTTATATTAAAAATTATAATTACCAATGATAGAAATTTTTTTGGATAAAATTAATATCATTTTTTTAAATCATCACTTCAAATTTTTCCAAGGGTGGTTTTTTGATAATTTTCTAAAATACTTCAATTTTTAAGTGAATAGTAAAAAATATAATTTTTCTCATATATGTTGTATCTTAAATTACATCATTCATGGTGTAATAAAGAATTAAAATTTTCTATAAAATTGGGTTCATCCAAAGAGTATTTAATTTTAAAAATTATTCATTAAAATAAAATAAACATAATTTCTAAACCTAAAAATCTATTTCCAAAACCCAATGAAAAAAGTGATCCCTTAAAATAGAATTTTTTATTTTTTCCAATTTATATTTTAATAAACTAAGTGAATTAATATTATAATGGGTTTTAAAGTCTTAAAACCATTCTATTGTATTAATATATTATTTAAATTGTAAAAAATTAATTGTTACAAGTTTTGTATTTGATATAATACTTTAGTCATTAATTTATTTTTAAAATTCTCCTCCTCAATTATAAATAACCTCGCTCCCTCCCCTAGTAAATTGAATCTTTCCTCAATTGAAAAGGAAAATTTTATATAAAAACCTCCCACTAAATGCCCTTATAATATCTTAGGACATTCTGGAGTAAAATGACTCAAATCATCAAGGATGTTTTAGTGTCATGTAAGAGAAGCTACACCAATGAAAGAGTAAGTTTCTATCTACTCATTTCAATTTTACTTTTTATCTTTACTTTTTCTTAATTCCATTAAGAACATAATAATATAAAATTAATTAGGAAGCTTGCTAAAATTATATTAATTATTTTAACCTATAATAATTATCATAATTATTAAATATGTAAATTTCAAATGTCCCATTCCCACTCTTTTGACATTGTCTCGTCAACGGTCGGTTAATCACTAATGAGGAAATTTCCAATACCTTTATTATAACCAAACCAACTGTTAATTAAAATAAAATATTTATGATATATAATGGTATGAATATATGTTTTTAAGATTCTATAATTAATTCCTCTTATGTATAAATGACCTCAAACAAAAATAGCAGCATTGAAACAAAATAATAAAATTTAATGAAAACATGATATAAAAACATTTCAAATTTAATAGAGAGTGTTTTAAATTAGAATACAATTTTTATAATGGATAAATATTGGAAAAAAATGAACATAATTTATTTCTATAACTATGTTTTAATAATTCAATGTTAATTATTTAAGAGGTGCAAAATAAACAAAATAATGCGGGATTTAATGTAAGGGGATTATCTAACCCAACTACCTTTTTTGGGTTATCCCTCTTTCACATCAATTTCATTATGGATATTCCTATAATTTTAGTTAAATATCCTCTCACTATTATTCCATCTTCATTCATGGATAAATGTAACATCCTGTTACTATTTTTAGGCACTTCTAAACCAATACTTTAATCATGATTTGGTTGGGTCTCATTTAGTGGTGTTTTAGGTGAAATTTTGATAATTTTGGATGGATTTTGGTCTATTCACAATTGGTGTGTGGTTTTCCCAAATCATGTTCCATGACAGTGGAAACCATGTAAACCCAGAAAGTGAGGGTTTCTATATTTGGTGCATGGTTTTTCAAACTATGTGCCCACTAAGGAGAAATCATGAAACCCCACTAGTAGGGTTTCACTATTTTTCTAATCGTGTGGCCCTTCCTAGCTAACCATGAATATGGATTTAATTATTCTAAAAAAATATTTAAAAATTTATTGAACCCCCATTTATACCCGCACTTTATCCTAACTTTACCTATAATTATTTCCTAGGTCTTGGACACTCTCAAGGACCCATTTTGGCTCCTCCAAACCCCATTTGAAGTGAGTCAAAACATGTAGATTGTTTTTCAATCCTTTCCTGGTAATAATTATTTCCCCATTACTTCTCTCCCTATCTCCTCTTCTCTCCTCCCTAGTTTTTGTCAGATCTTCATGTTGTTTGAGGATCTAACCCCCATTGTTTTATATCATAAATATAGGATTAACTCTTGGATCTCTGTTGTCAATATTCTTCATTGAAAAATCCTGATGCAGAAGTTGTGCTTCATGATCCTATTATCCCAAGGTAGGTTTCAATATAATATTTTCCTATTGAGTTAACCCTAAATTTATAAATTTAAATTAAATTTATTTCAATTTAAATTTTGAAAATTGAATTGGGATTTGAAATTAATTTTTCATGAAATTGGGGAAAACAACCAATTCTAATTAATTGGGGTGTGTTTATGGAATTTTATAGAAGATTATGAAATTAAATTCTGGAATTTAAATTTTGAAATTGATTTATTTTTTTTTTTGAGAAAAATGGATTAAATTTTTTTGATAAGAACCCATTGGTATTATCCTAGAAAAGGTATAATTTTATTAAAGGATCATTTTGGTTTTTTAAATATAAATTGGCATATTGAATGGAAAAGGGGGGTAATTGTATTTTGAAAATTTTTGAGATAATTTTCACATTATTTATTGTTTTATAAAAAATGTAATCCTAGGTAGTTACTGAGTTATTTAAGACAACACTCTATTTAAGCTTTAAAACTCTAAAAAAACATATGTAGCATATCACATCCCTGATGAGATGGTGATGAGTCCTATTTGTCCAGTGAATGAGGGACATGTGTACACATATTGTTCTGATCACCTATTCGAGTGTGTGAGGATCCCATAACCTAGAACTATCATTCCTCTAGGTAGACGACCATGTTTATCCTTTTTGATTATTTTGATATATATGCCATTTTTTTTAAAATTTCTTTACACATGCCATAGGAATTTATATAAAATATTTTCTAATCCATTTTTTGAAATATTTCCATCAATTGAAATTTAAATCGTCATTTTTTTTAAATATTTTTTTATTATTCCATGACTATTTATTTAAAATTGACATCTTCATTTTTTTAATTATTTTTTAATCTTATTATGGAATCCTTGGTGATACCCTTATTGGATTTGATATCTCACCCTTCCTATACCTTTAGGTGTTTTTTAGATTTCCTCTTTCTAGGTTAGAGAAAGGGAAAGCACCACATGGATGTGGTAGTTGTTGTTAATATTTGGGCTTTGATCTGCTATGTATGTTGGGAATTTGGTTGTTTATCATGTTATCTGGTATTTTGATGATGTGAATTGGGTTTTTTATACCAATTTTACATTTGTTATAGTTCTCCCTGTTGAGCTTTAATTTTTACATACTGACTTGTAACTCTTTCTTTCATTTTGTTTGTGAAAAATCCATTCCCAATTTTATATTATTTGATTTCAGCTGCTAGTCACCAACCCATGGGGATTGGTAACACCATTAGGGATATTTCATGATCGGCATGATTATTAGGGTAAAATGGTATTCCAGAAAGTTCCTAACAAAGTGGTATCAAAGGTGCAGGTTAAGTATCTTTCCTTGATGTCTGTATGTAGTTATATAATATTTTCAAGAATTAGGAGTCATTTGTGATTGATTTCCTAGCCATATCTCACTAAAATGAGCCTTAAGTTACCAGGGGTGGTTTAGGAATGATTTATTGAGGATTATTTCTAGAATTCCCTTTCTTTTGATTTGGATAGGATGAAATCCAAATCTTATTATCTATATATTGGGATTAATTTTTCCTATTTCTCTTGTTTGAGTATTGATATGAGTATCCTTTCTGATGTCTTCAATTTTTTCCATTGATGTTGTGTAGTATAATTCCTTTGAGAATACATGTCAATCAAATACAAGAGAAAAATACCAATAAACCATATTGAGAAAAACCTATTGGGGATCAGAATATAGTTGAAGTTATCATGTGTGATGTATAAGCTCTGGGATAGGCACCTGCACCCATTCCCGCATAGGCTCCAACTGTGGAACCTCAGATGGATGAATTTAGGATTCATACTTAAGAGTTCCCTCACCAAAATCCTCTATCATTTCAATACTCTAATGATCCTCAAATGGTTGAGGATTGGTTGAGAAATATAGATCATGTATTTTAGTTCTTGGATATTCCTAATGAAATCAAGGTGAAATGTGTCACCTTCAAGATAGAGGTACCTAGAAGGAGATGGTTGGAAATTATGGTTATGGTGAATAATCAAGAGGGGTTAGAGTGGAAAGTCCTTAAAGCTCTTTTCACTGACCAGTTCTATCCAGATTCGATGGAGTTAGAAAAGGCTATAGAATTTTTAAAAATCAAGCATGATGATAGGACCATGAAAAAATATTCCATTCATTATACTGATCTTTTATGATTAAAACATAATATTATGATGAATGAGAAGATGAAGACTCTACTGTTCGAGATGGTACTTCGATCTAATATTCATTCTCAAGTTTTCTTGCTAAAGAATCCAACTTATGATGATGTGCTGGATAGAGCACTGATGGTTGAGATGGACCTGACTGGAAATTCATAGTTAATAGGAGTTCCTTTTTCTCCCATTTTAAGTGTTGTGAATTCTTCTAAAGGTAAGAGGAAGAATACTAATTCTCATGATAGTTCCTGATGGTGTGGTTCTTTTAGACCAATTATGGTTCCTCGAAGAGGCCCTTTCATTTTCTACCAGTGTGTCAAACTAGGGGATTTGAAATGGTTTTTCACTGAGGTGCCCAAATTAGGTGATTCCTATGAATGCTCAGGTCAGTTGTATAAGTTCTTCCATGTCTATTATACTCCACGTAGCATCACAGGATCATCAGTGACTAATAAAACTGTAGTGTAATCCTATGCTTCATGAAAAAATGGGTTCCATCCACAGGCATCTAGAATGAAGATTATTCACGTAGTGGAAGAGTCTCTAGAAGAAGCAGATACAGGTCTGGTGACTATAATAGGTACCATCACTGTAGCTTCACCATTATTTACTTCTTCATTTGATACTAGGGCATCCCATTTATTTATTTCAACCCATATTGTGAATCTTTTTAATCTTCCTATGAATATTTTATCTTATGTGATAGGTATTACTACTCCCCTTAGAACAACAAGAGATAAGGTTCACTATATTCCTGATTTTGTTTTCTAGTTATTGGATTTCAATCTTGATTTGGATTTTCTGGTTCTCAATATTGAACCATTTGATGTCATTTTTTTGGATGGATTGGATAATTGCTAATAAATCCAAGATTGATTTTTATCTTTGATGGGTCTCCTTTACTAAACATGATGTGGTTTCCCATGTCTTTCAAGTAGAATGGGACCCGAGTTCGAGTAGAGTCGGACCTTATTATCCAAAAATAGGTAAATTATTATCTGTGTTCACTTTTGATCTAGAGCAGGAATCCATGAGTGGTGATCTCTCTCAAGTTTTCATCGAGTTTTCCAAAGTTTTTCCTTCTGAATTCTCTAGATTTCCACTGGTGTGGGAGGTAGAGTTTTCTATCAATTTACTATCTGGTATTCAATCAATATCTATTTCTTCTTATAGCATGGAACCATATGAAATGAAAGGGTTGAAGACACAATTGGATGATCTTTTATATAAAGGCTTCATGGGCTTGAGTGTCTCACCTTTGGCGGTGCCAGTTCTCTTTACTAAGAAAGCTGATGGGTCACTTTACCTTTGTGATGATTACCAAAAACTCAATAGAGTCATAGAAAAGATAAAATATTCATTTCCATGTATAGATGTAATTTTTTACCATTTGAAAGTGGTGAAGAGGTTCTCAAATATTTATCTTCGATATGGATAACATCAGTTGAGAATAAAAGAATCTGACATTCGGAAAACTGATTTTTGAAGTATTTATGGCCATTATGACTACCTTGTTATACCATTTGGTCTAAACAATGATCATGTAGTATTTATATAATTAATTAATATGATTTCTCATGAGTACATTGATACATTTTTAGTGGTATTTGTGGATGAAATCCTTGTTTACTCCATTTATAAGGAGGATCATGTGTGTCATCGGAGAGCAGTTCTATAATTTTTAAGGAATCACCAAATTTATTCCAAATTATCAAAATGTGATTTATACATTTGGGAAAAAATTCATGGGACACATGGTGTTATAATATAGTATTTCATTTGATCCTGAAAAGGTAAAAGTTTTTATAACACGGGGACAACCATGAAATGTCTTCGATATTTGGATATTATTGGGTTTAGATGGATATTATTATTGATTTGTAAAGTAAATATCAAAGTTGGATTCATTGATGACTGATCTAATTTGGAAGGGAGTAAAGTTTTATTGGGATAAGAAATTCTAGAGTTCCTTCCTTGAGATGAAACACATATTCACAACTACACTGGTGTTGACACTTCAAGAGGTTGGGAAAAGATATGTGGTCTTATATGGAACATCAGGTTCAGTTTTGGGATGTGTTCTTATGTTGGGTTATCATGTCATTTCCTATGGATCTTTGAAACTTATCCCACATGAGATTAATTATCTGGACCCCTAACCATAAACTCACATATCTGATGAATACACTTAAGAGTTAGTGGAATTAACTTTATGGAGAAAGTTTTACCACGCATTCCAACCCCAATATCATGAGTTATATTATAAGAACTCGATTTTTGAACCTATAAGACTTTGGGTTTTTTTTGATGTTTTCCAAAGCAGGACATTCAGATGGCATGTGATTCCGAGCCCTGGTGTGGCCGGAATTGAATTTTAAGTGCGTTCACACTGCACGCGCCAAATAAACAAAATAACTCCTAAAATGTTGCTCGGATGGGAAAATTGAGGGCACTGTTGAGTCCGGAACGTGTCGTTTACCCTAGGAGGGGTATGAATTTCGCGGGCATGGCCCTTCTGTGAAAAACGCCACCAGGGGCATTTTCATAATTTAGCGGTCTCGGAAGTTTAATTTTATAACCTTTAGAACAGAGGATCGAATTAAAAATATGAGATTGCCATTGTGCTCAGAACGTGGTTTTTACCCTAGAGGCATCTCAATCCCGACCCCGACTAAAGTTCGGGTACGGGCCGACGAGTGGGTGGTTAAGTGTGTTTTTCTATTTAAACACACCATCCACCCTCTTCACCTCTCCTTGGTTTGTTATTCCCTAGCGCAAGAGATCTCAACAAGGATCCACCCTCTCCTCCACCACTCCGACAAGGCACGGCAGCTCCGGCAACCCAATCATGAAGCTTCGGGCTACGCCCAACGAGGTAGGAGGATTTGTTCTTCGTTTTGTTTTCCGTTTTTTCTTTAAAATTATTCTCCTATGTCGAATTGTTGCTCGATCATCGAGTGAAGCCCATATTCGAGTAAAAATAGTTCTAAGATTTCCAACGCATGTTTTGGTTCTAAAATCTAAGTCCCGTGGCGATCTTTGTGATCCGACGAAGTCCGGGGTGTTTTGGTGTTTTTCCGGTGAAGTTTTCGGCCATTTTCAAGGTTTTCCGGCGGTTCCGCGGTGGTCTGGCGGAATTCTGGTGCTCCGGCTCCAGGAGGTAGGCGGCGGAATTCCACGCACTAGGAGTAAGGCGGCGATGCTCTGTTCTTCAGGTGGCATGCAGCGGGCTCCGGCTTCAGGCGGCGAGCGCAGCTCCCGGGGCGGAGGGGTGGACCGGGGTCACGGCGCGCGACCCCACGGGGGAATAAAAACCCGCATCCCACGGGTCTTCACGTGGGACGACCGGCCCTCAGCTGGTCTGAGAATGGATCGTGGGTCCACTTTTGTCCTGTGCGGCTAAGTCGCGGGCCAGCGCTGCGAGCCGGGCCGGCCGGCCAGGCCGGTCCAGCCCAAGGGGCTTCATCCCCTCCGACTTCGGACACCCGTAACTTTCGCTACAGGTATCCGTTTTTCATGTCATCTGCGGAAATATAATCCTTGGCTCGAGATAAATATTTTGAGATGATTTTGGGGATTTTTAATTCCTAGGATGGGAGCTCGGTGGCGCGACACGCTCGTTAAGTATTATGCCGGGATTCTTGTTTTGGATGGCGCGGACACATCAGATGTCCGATTTGAGCGTCGTCAGCGGTGTTGCGACCCTGGCGTTGAAGCGGAGTTTTCTAGCATGGTTTCTGGAATTGATGTTCGAGTTGAGACATGGGCCACATGGGTCGTATTTTGAGTTGTGTGCTGTGTTTTTTCACCTTTTCACCAGATGTTCGTTCGAGGCTTTTGAGTAGTCATTTCCGTGTGTTTTTCTGAGAGCATCATGATGGTGTAGATTGGCCGATGAGTATCAGAGTCTAGTTGTGGTCCCCACACGGTCTGGCTATGGTGAATAGTACCATAATCACCGGTTGTCCGTTTCGGTCGAGTAAGTAGTCTATCTCGTGTGATTTTCTGCGAGGACTGCAACGATGTAATCCGTTTGGGCATGTGGAGCCTCATTTGAGATCATGTTAAATGTGGAGACATGGGAGGGTGTTGAACTGATATCCCTTTTGACGCACTCTGAACCAATGCACGGTGGCGTTGTTAGTGACACTTAGTGACGTCAGTAGCAGTGTAGAGCAATAAGACCGATTCCGGGTCTACCCTCCAGCAGGGCTGGGCAGTGGGTCACCTGATGACTCTTGAGGGTCTACCCTCTAGTAGGGATGGGCAGTGGGTCGTATGTCGACTTCTTCCAGGTCTACCTTCCAGTAGGGCTAGGCAGTGGGTCTCTTGTCGACTTCTTCCAGGTCTACCCTCCAACAGGGCTTTGTAGTGGCTCGCTTGATGATGTATTATGATTTACCCACTAGCAGGGCTGGGCAGTGGGTCACCCATTGGCATTTTAGACTCAGCCCTTCTTATGGGGATGGTCAGTGACTTTTCATCGTGACTTCAGAGGAGCATAGAGGTCATAGCAGTTGGAGCAGCATACCGCGGTCGTGCTAGAGTTTTCCGATGGGAGTTTATCCAGTTGTTTTCTTTTGGTTACCTGTTGTAGGGTTGTGGCACCTTTGTGGCTGGGCACGTGTTTTTCCCTTTTTACTTTCCAATTTACTTGTCATTACTTCTAGCACTTTACTTACTTTTTTTTGTGGTTGATGCATGATTGTGGTTGGGGTATAGCTGTTTGTCTTTTGGTTTTATTTACTCTACACTATTACATCGAGTGGGTTGTGTGTGAGAGTGTACAAGTATTTAGGAAAAGGTATCCCCGAGATTGTTACGCCTTCGGCGTTGGTTGCCAGCCTATAGCCTATGGAGGCGGGATTGAGGTAGTTGCGGCTCAGAACCGGTAGGGTCGGGTCGTGACAAAGTGGTATCAGAGGTGGTTCGTTCTTTGAGACTTTTTTCAAACGTCCCTAAAAAGGAATTGGTTGGGATTTAGGGAAATGATGTCATCGTGTCTTGAGAGCGGCTCTCAGGCCAGGGAGTCTAGTGATGGTATGGGCGGCTGATGTATCCATTCACTAAGACCCTGATAACCCGCTTGTCGACTCAGAATTCAGAGACACTTGTTGCAGGGAATTTTGAAACATGCATCCCGTAGGTTTGAGTCTTGGACTATCTTTGTTTGAGTCAGCTCCCATTTGTTATTACTTATATATATATATATATATATATATATATATATATATATATGTATGTATGTATGTATGTATGTATGTATGTATGTATGTATGTATGTATGCTCATCTGATCACAGTATCCCTTGATAATTTTCAGGATGCCCCCATGACAGCAGCCAGCCAGGTTACCCTCTCCAGCTCGTGACGGCGACCTGGCAAGTGACGAGGCATCAGTTTAGGGACTCTCACGTGATCCCCTTCTATCCAGTGCATCAGCAGTAGCCCCTCCACCTGAGGAGTGGCAGTTAGTACTGGCAGCTCAGGACGAGGTTGCGCGCAGACTGAGCGCGCTATGAGATTTCCAGTGTCATAGGCCACCGAGGTTCTGCGGGGACCCAGATCCCCAGGTGGCGGAGGACTGGCTTGAGTCAGTGGAATGACTCTTCAGGCTGGTACAGACCCCAGTAGACCAGATGGTGGCCCTATCCTCCAATATTTTCCTCGGGACACCCGGGCGATGGTGGGGTATAGTGACATAGACCCATGACGAGTCATTCCTAACTTAGGATGGCTTCCAGTGGATTTTTTGGGAGGAGTACTCCCCCTCATGTTTACACTCTGTTCAGATCCAAGAGCTTCTGGAGCTGAATCAGGGAGGGATGTTTGTGTCCCAGTACTCGACCCAGTTCACTGATCTTACATGCTACTCGCAGGACATGATTCATGACAGATACTTGATAGAACAAATATTTTCAATTAATTTATATTGAATATAATTGTATTAAACTCACAAAAGTGTTCCTCTAAGATGAATTTTTTCATTTTTATGATTTTGGTGTTATTTTGATCTGAATAGTAAAAATTGGCCATTTTGGATTTTTAACAGTTCTAACTTATTTCTGTATTTTGGCCATAACATTAACTAAATTGATCCAAATTGAAAAATTATTTCTTTTCCATATTCTAAACATCCAGGAATTCATTTACTATTTTTGGACTCAAAGCTGAATCAGCCATATGAAAGCTCAAAAGAAGCTCACAAGTTGGATCAAGAAAACTGTTTCCAGTTCTTCCTAGTTTTGGTGTGGGATCCATAACTCATCCATTGTGAGCCCAAAGCTTTTCCAATTAGGTAGATGGATGAGAAAGGAGTTTTGGAGAATCTTTTATTAAGGAATCACCGTGGGATTATGCCGCTTGATGGTCCATTAAAGCTTCCTAATCCGGGGTTTGGCGTTTTGGAGATTCTGACTGGACAGAATAAATGATCAGAGTAAAAGGGTCATAACTCTCGGAATACCTGTCCAAATCCACTGATATTTTTAGGAGATACGTCCAAGACAATTATGAACAAACTTTAATAAGGGCTCAACGCGTGAAGAGGTCATTTATTGGGTTAAAAACGCGACAACATTCGGAGGATAGAAATCTGGCTATAAAAGGAGGAGAGCTCCTACTCCTCAACACATCACATTCTCCACCCCATTCCTTCTGGGGAACCAAGGAGAAGAACTTCTCATATTTTTCTTTTATTTATTTTATTTTAAAATGTCTCTCCTCTCCCTCATTATCTCGCTTACCCCATCCATGGAGGGGTAGCTTCATTTGAGTGATCGGAAAGAGGGGAGGTTGGACCTATGTGTTGTGCTTGAGTTTTTGTGCTTGAAATGAATAAAATTTGTTCTTCTTTATTCTTCTGGTTCCAATTTTTATTTCAGTATTAAATTCCGAATGCGGTTGTGTTAAGGTTTTTATTCTGAAATTATAAATTACTTTGGTCGATGTTCACATCTCCCTCCACCCAATTCTAATTTGTATACAGTGGAACATGATTAGGGTTGGGTGGTGATTGCTCGACGGTTGTCAAGCACGTGTGTAGGATTGTATGTCGAAATCTTGGTTTGTTAGGGAACAAAAATTCCAGGTCTGGGATTGCTTTAATTAATCAAGAGACCTTCTACAACCCTAAACACATTGGAAGGAGGATAGACCAATCTAAGGTTTTAGAAAGGAAAATTCTCATCACATCTCTCTTACCAGTTTAAGGAAGAAGAAGAGATAAAATTTGGAAACCATGATGGCACAACACTAAGTCTAGCCGAACCTAATCTGATCACCATCTTTATAATTTGTTAAAATCAATAAATTTCTGTTGTTTTTTTCTCTCATAGTCATTCAAATTAATTAAAACCAATCGTTTTACGAAAACCAACAAAAAGTGACAACCTTGTTTTGTGTGCACTCTTCTTCGGGATACTACCTAGGATCAACTGCTATACTATACTTAGGTAAATAAAATATTGTTTTTCCACGCCCCACAACAGGCGTGCGTCAAACTTGGCACCGTTGCCGGGGAGGCAGTGCCTCAAAGTTTTTTTTAAAAAAAATCTCTTTTGAATGACATGAAGTTCAAATAGAAATTTATTAGAATTCGATCCAGAAATTGAGCGCACAATAACCAAATTGAAAAATCAAAATCTTCCCAAAGAATTTGAAGAAATAAATCTCACCGATTCAAGTGATACCTTGAGTGAAGACTTTGAACCTTTAATAATGGTTGTAAATCCCAACTGAACCCTACGTGACATCTGTGCACCTCAATTTGTCAATAAAAATTATCAAATTTCAATTCCTGCCGTAGAAAATGATTTTGAATTGCGAATTAACATGATCCAAGTGCTTCCTAAATTTCATGGTCTTGCAGGTGAAGACCCAAATCGACATATTCAATAATTTACCTATGTCTTCTCCAGCTTCAAACCTCGAGCAGTCGCGGAAGAGCATGTGAAGTGGAGGGATTTCCGCTTCTCAATAGAGGGAACAGCAAAGGAATGGTTCTACAATATACAACCGGGGGAGATCAGTGACTGGGAAGATCTAAAAAAATGATTTCTACAAAGATTCTTCCCAACATCTAGGAGCACTGCAATAAAGAAGGAGATTTATTTCATCCATCAATCAACTGGAGAAACACTCTACGAATACTGGGAACATTTTAAGAAGCTTTGTGCAAGTTGTCCACACCAAGAAATAGAAGAGGACCAATTCCTTGTTTTCTTCTACCAAGGATTTCTTGACAATGATAGGAATCTACTAGATGCCTCTTCAGGAGGAGCCCTCATTGATAAATCACCTGCAGATATACAAATTCTGATTGAAAAGATTGCACAAAATTCACAGCAGTTTGGCACTCGAGGTACGATCACCATAGGAATCCATGAGGTAAGAACATCTGATTCAGTAGATTTAATTAGGAATGAAATGGGTGAACTCACCAGGTTGGTTCGACAAATAGATGTGAACCATGTGAAGGAACAACAAGGACCAAATCAGGTATGTGGTTTATGCTCTTCTAATTCTCATTACACTGATCAATGTCTAGAAGTGCAGGGGACAGAAAGTTGTGCTGCAACCTATCAACAAAGGAAATACCAACTGCAAAACCAACCAGGGTATGGGTTTCAACAGAACCAATCCAGAGCACCTTTTCAGTAGCAATATCAGAACCCGATAGCATTCCAACAACCTTATCAGAAGCCCTTCCAACAACAACAAACTTTTCAACCACCACCTTTCCAGTGGAATAATTATGAGCAACCATCCACAAGTGCACCGACAAATGAAGACCAACAACTGAAGACAAGAGTTGCGGGAATAGAAGATAAGATGGACAAGCTAGCTGATCAATTTTCAAGCATTATGGATGCTCTCACTAAGAACCAAGGTAAGCTTCCTGCACAAACAATTCCCAATCCAAAAGAGAATGTTAGTGCAATCACAAACCGAAGTGGGAAGGAGCTCAAACCACCAGAACAATATGAGGAGGATGAATCTAGGAAACCTGCTGAAGCTCGTCCTATCCAACCAAAAGATGGAGTCAACAACAAAGTAGAAAGAACAAGGTTCAAGAAAGAAAGACTAGAAACACCATTGCAGAAACAAAAAAGGGAGAAAAAGGATATTCCAGCACCATTCCCATCAGCATTGGTTGAGTCAAAGAAGGGCGAAGAAGAACTACTTCAACGGGAAATTCAGGAAACCTTTCGAAAAGTTGAGATTAACATTCCACTACTGGATGCAATCAGGAAAATCCCTAAATATGAAAAATTTCTAAAGGAGCTATGTACTAAAAGAAAGTGGCTGGATAGAAATGAAAGAATCAACTTAGGAAGAAGCGTCTCAGCATTGATCACACCACCGATACCGCAAAAATGTCAAGATCCAGGGACTTTCTCTATTCCCCGCACTATCGGTTCATTAAATTTTACTGATGCACTATGTGATCTTGGAGCTTTGATAAATGTGATTCCTCACTCTATGTTTTCATCTTTTCAGATCGGAGAACTAAAATCAACTTGGGTGGTGGTACAATTAGCAAACAGATCCACCATTTTCCCAGCTGGAGTCATTGAAGATTTACTTGTAGGAGTGAGAGGATTAATCTTTCCAGCAGACTTTTATGTCCTTACCATGGAGGAAGACCGAGCACCATCCCAATCTCCCATTATCCTAGGGAGACCATTCCTGAAAACAGCAAGGAAAATCATCAACGTGCATAAAGGAACACTCACCATGGATCTCGGAGATAGTACGGTACACTTCAATATTCTTGGTACGATGAAACACCCGTCCAGCAATCACTCACTTTATGCAATCTCCCATGATGAAGGTATAGAACCAATTGAAGACTCATGTATGCTTCATGACTTTTTATCTGTGGTAGAACACTCTTAATTTGAATTTTATAACTCCCATGAACCTGAAAATTCTGATATCATGTTGGAGGATGAGGTAAAATCTGATTTTTTAGATGATTTGTTAAAAGGAAGTGAGATTATTCCTGATAATTCAACATTAGAAGTAGGAAACCTAAATGCAATATCATCCCTTGAACAACCCCCATGTTTAGAGCTGAAGCCTTTGCCATGTGACTTGAAGTATGCTTACCTAATGGAAGGAGATAAATTTCCAGTAATCATTGCCAATAACCTATCACATTCACAAGAACAAACATTGATTGACCTTCTCAAAAGGAATGTAAAAGCTGTAGGATGGAGTTTAGGTGATATTCCTGGAATCAGCCCTAAGGTATTCTCTCACAGGATATTTTTAGAAAGTGAATCTCGGCCAGTTAGAAAACCTCAAAGAAGACTCAATCCCACAATCATGGAGGTCGTTAAGAAAGAGATTGAGAAATTGTTAGCAGCTGATATCATTTACCCAATCTCTGATTCTCAATGGGTCAGCCCAATTCATGTAGTCCCCAAGAAAACTGGCCTGACCACTGTTACAAATGAAAGAAATGAACTGATCCCCATGAGAATACAAAACAGCTAGAGAGTGTGTATAGATTACAGGAAGCTAAATCAAGTTACCAGAAAAGATCACTTTCCTATTCCATTCATTGATCAGATGCTTGAAAGGTTAGCTGGAAATACTCATTACTATTTTTTAGATGGATTCTCAGGATATTTTCAGGTACCAATTGCACTAGAAGACCAGGATAAGACAACCTTCACCTGCCTTTTTAGAACATTCGCCTACAAAAGGATGCCTTTCGGGCTATGAAATTCCCCAGGTACATTTCAACGGTGTATGGTGAGTATTTTCTCGGACCACATTGAGGATTGCTTGGAGGTGTTTCTTGATGATTTCACAGTTTTTGGAAATTCATTTGATCATTGCTTGGGAAATTTGGAAATTTTTTTGAAAACATGCATTGAAAAGAACCTTGTCTTAAATTTTGAAAAATGTCATTTCATGGTTGAAAAAGGGATAGTGTTGGGGAACATAATTTCACAAAATGGGATTGAGGTTGATAAATCAAAAGTTGATGTAATAAATTCCTTGCCATATCCAACTCGTGTCAAACATGTTAGATCCTTTTTAGGGCATGCAAGATTTTATAGAAGATTCATCAAGGATTTTAGTAAGATTTCTCTCCCTCTCTCAAGATTACTTTTAAAGGATGCTAACTTTAATTTTGATTGTGCATGTAGGGAATCATTTGATGAATTAAAGGAAAGGCTGATAACACCACCAATAATGCAGCCACCCAATTGGGATTACCCTTTCGAGATACTTTGTGATGCATCCAACCAAGCAGTGGGAGCCGCTCTATCACAGAGAATTGAAAGCAAGCCTCAAGTCATCTCCGACGCATCAAGTACCTTGGATGAAACACAAATAAATTACACAACCACAGATAAGGAGTTCCTTGCAGTGGTTTTTGCACTAGATAAATTCTGATCATATCTTCTGGGCACTAATGTTGTTGTTTTTTCTGATCATGCAGCTCTTAGGTACTTAATGAAAAAGGCGGATGCTAAACCACGGTTGGTGAGATGGATTCTACTCTCACAAGAGTTCAATTTGGAAATCAAAGATAAGAAGGGGACTGAAAATCAAGTGGCTGATCATCTGAGTCGACTACCCCACACCGCTGAAACAGAAATACCAAAGCAGAACCCACTTAATGATGAGCTTCCTGGAGAACAACTCTACATCATCAACAGTGAAGTACCATGGTATGCCAACATTGTCAACTATTTGGTAACATCTCAGGTATCCTCTCATCTAAGCTCTCATCAACAACATAAGCTTAAATATGAATCAAGATTTTACATTTGGGAAGATCTGTTTCTGTGGAAAATTTGTAATGATCAAATCATAAGAAGATACTTTCCAAGAAGTGAAATTGAATCAGTGTTTGAATTTTGTCATAAATTATCTTGTGGAGGCCACTTTGGACCTCAGAGGACTTCCCGAAAATTTTTAGAATCTGGACTCTACGGGCCCACCTTATTTAAGGATGCATATGAATTTTGTAAAAGATGTGAAAAATGCCAATTTTCTGGTAACATATCCAAACGACATGAAATTCCACAAAAACCAATAATCTTTTGTGAAATTTTTGAAGTTTGGGGCATAGATTTCATGGGACCATTCCCAATGTCATTTGGAAATTCATATATTCTTTTGGCTGTAGACTATGTTTCAAAATGGGTGGAAGCAAAAGAAACCAGAACTGACGATGCAAAAGTTGTTTGTGATTTTGTTTGTGCTAACATTTTCTGTAGGTTTGGCGTGCCACGAGCAATCATCAGTTATCAGGGAACTCATTTCTACAACAAGAAAATGGATGCATTGATGAATAAGTATGGGGTGAATCATAGAACATCTACCCTATACCATCCCCAAACAAATGGCCAAGCAGAAGTCTCTAATAGAGAAATCAAAGCCATTCTGGAGAAGACTGTTAAACCCAACCGGAAGGACTAGAGCCAAAAGTTAGATGATACATTATGGGCATACAGAACGGCCTACAAAACACCGATAGGGATGAGTCCCTATAGATTGATCTATGGAAAAAGTTTCCACCTTCCTGTGGAGTTGGAGCATAGAGCCTACTGGGCAGTCAGAGAGATGAATCTGGACCTTGAGAAAGCTAGGAAAGAAAGAAGATTGCAGTTGCAGGAGTTAGAAGAAATTAAAAGGGAATCTTCTGAAAACTCAATGATCTATAAAGAGAGAATAAGGATGGCCCATGACAAGATAATTCAACCAAGAACCTTCAACCCTGGAGATCACATGTTACTCTTCAAATCTAGACTTAAGCTTATGCCAGGTAAACTTCATTCCAGATGGGAAGGCCCCTTTACTGTTATTCATGTATATCCCTTTGGTGCTGTGCAGATTCAAAAGGAAGGAGGAGGAAACCCATTCACTATAAATGGGCAGAGGCGGAAGAAGTTCCATGGGATTGTACCTCAAGAACCAGTGGAGGAGATCACACTCCTTCACCCTGAATACAAATGAACACCTACAAGGTTGCATCATTCCTTTACACTTGATTAAATTCAGTAACTCCATCTTTTTGAAACATACATAAAAAATTCCATTTACATGCATTGAGGACACTGCATCAATTAAGTGTGGGGGAGGAAATCTTGTAGTCCAAGAGATTTTTTTCAAAAAAAATTTTGTTTTGTTTTGTTTTGTCGATCCAACGACATTAAACAAAGGCGCTACCGGGAGGCAACCCGCATTTTCCCCCATTTTCCACTTGTCTTCTTAGTCATTTACCAGCATGATTGAACGGGCCTGCACTATCAATTGTTTTCATTTTTTTCAGGTCCATTAATGAAGAGGGTGTCGTGGGATTATATGTCATGAAGAAAAGGATCCATTTGACAGGGGAGTATGAGTTTCAATTCTATATTATCCGACTTTATTCCCTACATTTTTATTATTTTAAAGAATTAATCAAAAAAAGGCATGCCCACGCTTGAATTCATGTTTTACTTGACTTCTCTAGGATACATGAGTTTCATAGAAATCTAGTGATTCTATGTTTTAGATTTCAATGTTTCTGAGATTGAATGATTAAAATGGATAATTGGAAGATTAAATTGAAGCAAGGATATTGAAATAAGGACTCATGATTTAAGGGAATTAATTGATTCATGTAAATGAAATTTCCCTTTTTTTCTTTGAATTTCTGAAATTCATGTGAATTAATTTGTTATTATTAATCATGCCATGAGTGATTGTCCAATATCATATTCTCATTCCTGAGAGGATTTCTAGACCAAATGTTTTCTATTTTATCTTGAGCATATTTCTTGAGTGATCTTGGGACATGCCACCTGCTAGAACTTGTATTGAAACTTTTCAAAGCTATGACTGTACAAAACCACATTTAAAATGATTGAGGCATCTCTTTGGCTAGCCACATTTTATCCTAAGACCCACCTTTACATTTATCCTTCGTAAGCACTTAGATTCCATGAATTTCCTTATAGGTTTAAGCCATATTATAATCCAATTTTTCCTTACCTACCTGCACTTTTAGTATTTTTGCATGATTATTTCAAGTTTGAGTGTGGGGGAAGGGCCTTTCGTGTGCGTTCCTTGGGATATGTATCATTTTTGGGTGGTGTAATGTGTGCGTCATCATTTTGGGCATCGTATTATTAGAAAATTGGGCATGAGTCGTCATTTCATTATGCTTCTTTCATTTCATCTGGTTCTCCATAAAAAAAGAAAAGAAAAAAAATAAAAATAAAGTTGTGCCTGTCTGGAGCTTTACAAAAAAAATAATAAAGTTGTGCCTTTCTGGAGCTTTACAAAAAAACAGGAAGAACTTGGATGATATCATTCTTTGTAATCATTTATTGACTCATGACCCATGTCATTGAAAGGGTAGTGGTGTTTTGATTCACATTTCAAGGGGATTTGAGTGAGGTTCATCTTGTGTTTTCACTTGATTAATCATGCATTGTACTTAAGAGTCAAACCTCCTACTTCTGGCCTTAAAATTTTTCAATCATTTACCCACCAACCCTAAGCCACAGAGTCATTTGAACCTTTATTGCAAGTCCTCATGATTTTATGTGTGTTTTGTCTTTACAAAGTGGAGAAAGTAGTTACTTTACAAGCCTATGGGTAAGGAGCATGTTCTCATGATATGATAATAACTCCACTATTAATTGTATCATGACTGATGAGATAAAAGATTCATAAGTGAGGTAGATGATGATTTGGTATGTTTAATAATAATAAATTGAGAAGCTTGAATGAATGAAAGGAGAAGCTTCATTATTTTTCAAAGGGGAAAAGTAAAATGAATGAATTGATTGTTTCTTTGAAAAATGGGAAATTAAATTTGTATTTTTTTGGAACTGGAAAATTTGATTGGACATTGATAATCATTTGATTTTATTTGAAATTTAAATATTGGTGACATTGGTGCCCTTTGAATTCCATGTTGAGATTTTATGCTTGAGGACAAGCATAGTTTAAGTGTGGGAGAATTTATAGAACAAATATTTTCAATTAATTTATATTGAATATCATTTTTTTAAACTCACAAAAGTGTTCCTCTAAGATTAATTGTTTCATTATTATGATTTTGGTGTTATTTTGAGCTGAATAGTAAAAATTGGCCATTTTGGATTTTTAACAGTTTTAACTTATTTCTGTATTTTGGTCATAACATTAACTAACTTGATCCAAATTAAAAAATTCTTTCTTTTCCATATTCTAAACATCCAGGAATTCATTTACTATTTTTGGACTAAAAGCTGAATCAGCCATATGGAAGCTCAAAAGAAGCTCACAAGTTGGATCAAGAAAACTGTTTACAGTTCTGCCTAGTTTTGGTGTGGGATCCATAACTCATCCATTGTGGGCCCAACGCTTGTCCAATTCGGTGGATGGACGCTCAAGGAGTTTTGGAGCATCTTTTATTAAGGAATCACCGCGGGATTCTGCCGTTTGATGGTCCATTAAAGCTTCCTAATCCGGGGTTTTTCGTTTTGGAGATTCTGACTGGACAGAATAAATGATCAGAGTAAAAGGGCCATAACTCTCGAAATACATGTCCAAATCCTCTGAGATTTTGAGGAGACAAGACCAAGACAATTATGAACAACATTTAAGAAGGGATCAATGCGTGAAGAGGTCATTTATTGGGTACCAAACGCGACAATATTCGTAGGACAGAAATATGGCTATAAAAGGAGGAGAGCTCATCCTCCTCAACACATCCCATTCTCCACCCCATTCCTTCTGGGGAACCAAGGAGAAGAACTTCTCAGATTTTTCTTTTATTTCTTTTATTTTAAAATTTCTCTCTTCTCCCGCATTATCTTGCTTACCCCATCCATGGAGGGGTAGCTTCATTTGAGTGATTGGAAAGAGGAGAGGCTGGACCTATGTGTCGTGCTTGAGTTTTTGTGCTTGAAATGAATAAAATTTGTTCTTATTTATTCTTCTAGTTCCAATTATTAATTCAGTATTAAATTCCGAATGCGGTTTTGTTAAGGTTTTTATTCTGAAATTATAAATTTCTTTGGTCGATTATCACATCTCCCTCCACCCAATTCTAATCTGTATACGGTGGAACATGATTAGGGTTGGGTGGTGATTCCTCGACGGTTGTCAAGCACGTGTGTAGGATTGTATGTTGAAATCTTGGTTTGTTAGGGAAAAACAATTCCAGGTTTGGGATTGCTCTAATTAATCAAGAGACCTTCTACAACTCTAAACACATTGGAAGGAGGATAGACCAATCTAAGGTTTTAGAAAGGAAAATTCTCATCACATCTATCTTACCAGTTTAAGGAAGAAGAAGAGATAAAATTTGGAAACCATGATGGCACAACACTAAGTCTAGCCGAACCTAATCCTATCATCATATTTATAATTTGTTAAAATAAATCAATTTCTGTTGTTTGTTTCTATCATAGTCATTCAAATTAATTAAAACCAATCTTTTTATGAAAACCAACAAAAAGTGACAACCTTGTTTTGTGTGTACTCCTCTTCGGGAGACTACCTAGGATCAACTGCTATACTATACTTAGGTAAATAAAATATTGTTTTTCCACGCCCCACGACAGGCGTACGTCACTACTTCCGGGCGCGGAAGTTCGAGCAGGGTCTTCGCAGGGAGATCCATGCTAGTATGGTACCCTTGTGCATCCCCACTTACGTTGGGGTGTTGGAGCGGGCACTTGTGACCGACAGCTTCCTGGCCAAGGAGCACTAGATAGAAGGACCTATAAGTGGTCTCTTTAGAGCGGAGACTTCAACTGGAAGACAACAGAGAGTTGGGACTCAGTTGAGGACACCCTTCCATGAGCAAGCTCAGGGGCAGGGTCGAACACCGCAGTGGCGTCGTAGGGTGCCAGGGAAGACATGAGAGATCTGGTGCTATGCTTTTGATGGACTGGGTCACCTAGCACGGGACTGCCTGACTAGGCGTGCTGAGCAGCTGTGACAGGCAGTGGGCACACCGCAGCGGCAGAGGTAGTGCCGTGACCAGGGGTCACCTAGGCAGGGACTGGGCGGTCCTCAGGGAGGTGGCGCAGACAAAGCAGCAGGACCAGAAGGTGTAGGATGGTGTATTGAGATCCCTCCACTACCACCATTGGGTAGCCCACGCCAGGCTCAGGGAGCTGGCGGTAGGGGCCGTGGGCAGCTTCAGACTATGGGTGTTCGAGAACCTCCAGTGCACAAGATGATCTGAGGTATGCTTTTTTGTTTACTCCACACTTGCTTCAGTACTAGTAGACACTGGTTCCAGTCATTCCTTTATATCACTGCAGTTGGTACGGGAGTTGGAGCTTCCAGTAGAGGCACTGACACCTGCACTTAGCCTTGAGGTTCCTACGGGAAGTGCCTCGTTAGTGACCTTTATCTGTAGACAGTGCGAACTATCGTTCAGAGGAGGGAGTTTCACGTGGGACCTGGTCGTCATCACGATGGAACCTTATGACGTCATCTTGGGCACGGATTGGCTTTCAATGGTTCACACCCAGATCTACTATCATCACAGATGAGTCAGAGGCGTGTTTTCTGATGGGACGAGGTTCACCATCCTTGGTGAATGAGACCTCGTGGCAGAGCAGATGGGTACTCTGAGGTGGATACCCAGACCTTTTTCGCACCAGTTGGCAAGCATGGATCTTTGAGAAGTAGAAGCTATAGGCAGCTGGGTCCCTTCTGTTGTAGAGAACTATATGGACATTTTTCATGAGTATTTTCTGAGACTACCTCCACGGCGAGAGGTGGAGTTCTGTATCGACTTGCAGCTGGGGACTGCTCTGATATCTTGTGCAGCATATCATATGGCACCCACAAAGCTTCGGGAGCTACAACTTCATCTGGATGACCTTCGTGAGAAGGTATTCATTAGGCCCAGTGTGTCCCCCTGGGCAGCTCCGGTCTGGTTTGTGAAGAATTCATATGGGAGCCTATGACTTTGTGTAGATTATTGTCGCTTGAATCAGGACATGATAAAGAATAAGTACCCTTTTCCAAGGATTGACAACCTATTTGACTGGTTGCGAGGTGTGAAGTGGTTCTCGAAGATCGATCTTCGATCTGGCTACCACCAGTTGCGGGTTCGTGTGGTTGAAATCCCAAAGCTGGCCTTTTGTTGTCGATACGGGCACTACATGTTTTTGGTGATTCCCTTTGGTGTGAAAAATACCCATGTCGTCTTCATGGATTTGATGAACTAGATTTTCCAGCTGTACTTAGACCAGTTTTTGGTTGTCTTTATTGACGACATACTCATTTACTTGGCGATGGAGGAGGAGCATGCAGAGCATTTGAGGATGGTCCTAGACTTACTTTGAGAGCACCAGCTGTACGGGAATCTCTCAAAGTTCCAATTATGGATTCACGAGGTTCACTTTTTAGGAAACATCATTACGGAACATGGTTTGGTTGTGGATCCCACAAAGATAGAATCAGTGCTTACTTGGGATCCACCCAAGAATGCGTCTGAGGTGCGGAGTTTCCTTGGTTTGGTAGGGTACTACAGGAGGTTCGTAGAGGACTTATCCAGGATTTCTGCCTTTTTGACCACATTGACATAGAAGGGACGACTGTTTACCTGGAATGATCAGTGCCATAAGGCCTTTGAGGAGTTGAGGCCGAGGCTGACTAGTGCTCTAGTGTTGTGGCTGCCAGAGGAGGGCATTGAGTTCGTGGTATACTGTGATGCTTTAAGAGATAGGCTTGGGTGTGTACTGATATAGCAGCGGGAAGTGATTGCATATGGGTCGAGGCATTTGAGGCCCCACAAATAGAATTATGTTACTCATGACTTGGAGCTAGCAGCAGTCGTATTTTCTTTGAGGCTATGCAAACACTACCTTTTGGGTGAGCATTTTTTGGTCAACTCAGATCACCATAGCCTCAAGTATATCTTCACTCAGAGGGATTTGAATTTGAGGCAGAGATGCTGGCTGGAGTTTTTGAAAGACTATGATTTTGAGATAGTCTATACTCCAGGGAAGGGCAATGTAGTAACAGATGCCCTTAGCAGGAAGTCCCAGGCCCGTTTAGTGCGAGAAGCTTTAGAGTAGTTGGCTTCCCTACAGCTGAACTTGGAGGAGCAGGAGGGTAAAACTTTTCTACAGTCTATGGTGTTGAATCCTTCGCTCCTTGAGCGTGTGAGAGTCTTAGATAGGAGATGTCGACAGAGAGGCACTGTGTGATCAGATACCCACGGGCGATGCACCCAATGGGTATTCTGAAGGAGGGAATCACGAGATCCTATTTCAGGGGAGAGCTGTAGTACCGGTGGTGATGCGGGAGGAGGTGATGCGAGAGTTCCACACTTCTCCCTTGGCCATACATCCCGGTGTGGGGAAGATGTACAGAGACCTTCAGTGGTAGTTTTGGTGGTCTGACATGAAGCGGAGCGTAGCTGAGTTCATTTCTTGGTGTCTTACCTGTTAGGAGGTGAAGGTAGAGCACCAGGTTCCAGCAAGGTTATTGTAGCCCCTTGATATCCCGGAGAGGAAGTGGGATAGCGTATCTATGGATTTTGTCACAGGTCTTCTGCACACGGAAAAAGGCCATGACTCCATTTGGGTGATAGTGGACCGACTCACGAAGTCAGCGCACTTTCTTACTACCAGGGAGCAGAGCTCGGTGGAGAGTCTGGGATAGTTATATGTTCGGGAGATCGTCTTCCTTCATGGATTACCCTCGACGATCATCTTCGACCATGACGTGCGATTTACGTCGCGATTATGGTGAGTCCTGTAGGAGGCATTCGTGACTCAGTTGCGGATGAGTATAGATTTTCACCCCCAGACTGACGGGTAGACTGAGCGCACTATCCAGGTGTTGGAGAATATGCTCAGGGCATGTGTGTTAGACTTTGTCCAGAGATGGGAGGATCACCTGACCTTGGTAGAGTTTGCATATAACAATAGTTACCACTCTACTATTGGCATTACACCTTTTGAGGCCCTCTATGGGAGACCCTGTAGTTCACCGTTGTGTTGGACGAAGGTTGGGGAGACCGCCCTCATGGTCCCAGAGTTGGTGCAGGCGACGACGGAGAAAGTACAGGTCATTCATGAGCGGATGAGGATGGATCAGAGTAGACAGAAGTCCTATGCAGACCGGCATCACGGGCCTTTGGAGTTCAAGCAGGGGGATCATGTCTTTTTTAGGGTCTCCCAGCGGTGTTGTACTCGGAGGTTCGGTCGATAAGGTAAGTTGTCCCTGAGGTTCATCGGGCCCTTTGAGATCGTGCGCAGGGTTGGTGAGGTCACCAACCATCTTGGCCTACCCCCACAGCTAGAGAGAGTGCATGAAATCTTCCATGTTTCTCAGATGAGGAAATACGTGCACAACCCCAAACACATTATCGACTGGGGGGAGATGGACATTGAGGATAGAGCCACCTTTGTGGAGCACCCAGTGGCGATTGAGGACCAACAAGAGTGGACACTGCGTGGATGGACCATCCCTTTGGTTTGTGTGTGGTGGCAGCACGGGATGGTGTAGGAGAGCACCTGGGAACGGGAGAGCCAGATGCGGGCTCAGTATCCTGAGTTTTTTTTGTAGTTTTTTTTTCAGGGATGAAAAATGTGAAGGAGGGAATGATTTTAGAACTTTATTTTTGAACCGATAAAATTTTCGTTTTTCTTGATGTTTTCTAAAGAAGGGCGTTCAGATGGCGTGTGATTCTAAGCCCCGGTGTGGCCAGAATTGAATTTTAAGTATGTTCACACTGCACACGACAAATAAACAAAATAACTCCTAAAAGGTTGCTCAGATGGGAAAAATAAGAGCACCATTGAGTTCGGAACGTGTTGTTTACCCTAGGAGGGGTATGACTTTCGCGGGCGCAACCCTTCTGTGAAAAACGCCACCAGGGGCGTTTTCGTAACTTAGCGGCCTCAGGCGTCGAATATTATAACCTTTCTAATGGAGTCTTGGATTAAAAATATGATACCTCCGTTGCACTCAGAATGTGGTTTTTACCCTAGAGGCAGCTCAATCCCGGCCCTGACGAAAGTTCGGGTACGGGCCGACGAGTGGGTGGTTAAGTGTGTTTGTCTATTTAAACACACCATCCACCCTCTTCACCTCTCCTTGGTTTGTTCTTCCCAAGTGCAAGATCTATCAACAAGGATCCACCCTCTCCTCCACCACTCCGCCAAGGAACATCGGCTTTGGAAGCCCAATCGTGAAGCTTCGGGCTATGCCCAACGAGGTAGAAGGATCTGTTCTTCGTTTTGTTTTCTGTTTTGTCTTTAAATTTATTCTCCTATGTTGAATTGTTTCCCGATCGTCGAGAAAATCCCATATTCGAGTAGAAATAATTCTAAGAATTCCAATGCGTGTTTCAGTTCTAAAATCCAAGTCCCGTGGTGATCGCAGTGATCCGACGAAGTCTGGGGTGGTTTTGGTGTTTTTTCAGCGAAGTTTCTGACCTTTTTCAAGGTTTTCCGACGGTTCCGCGGTGGTCCGGAGGAATTCTGGTGCTCCGGATCCAGGCGGAAGGCGGTGGCATTCCGTGCTCCAGGCGGTGGTGCTTCATTCTTCAGGTGGCAGGAGGCGGGCTCCGGCTTCAGGAGGCAGGCGGCGAGCGTAGCTCGCGGCGCAGAGGGGTGGACCGAGGTGGCGGCGCGCGACCCCGCGGGGGAACAAAGACCTGCGTCCCGCGGGTCTTCATGCGGGACGACCAGACCTTGGCTGGTCTGAGTGTTGACCATGGGTCCACGGCCGGCCCACTCAGCTAATCCGCAGGCCGGCGCTGCGAGCCAGGCCGGCAGGCGCGGGCCGGCCCAGACCGGGTGGACCGGCAGGCCAGGCCGGTCCAGCCCAAGGGGCTTCGTCCCCTCCAACTTCGGACACCTGTAACTTTTTCTACGGGTGTCCCTTTTGTGTGACATCTATGGAAGTGTAATATTTGGCTCTAGATGAAGGTTTTGAGATAGATTTAGGGATTTTTAATTCCCGGGATAGGAGCTCGGTGGCGCGACACACTTGTTATGTACTACGTTACGATTCCTGTTTTGGATGGCACGGACACATCCGATGTCCAATTTGAGCGCCGTTAGCGGTGTTGTGACCCTGGCATCGAGGAGTAGTTTTCCAGCATGGTTTCGGGCATTGAAGTTGGAGTTGAGATTTGGGACCTACGGGCCATCTTTTGAGCTGTGTGCTGCATTTTTGCACCTTTTTCACCAGACGTTCGTTCGAGGCATTTGAGTAGTCATTTCTGTGTGTTTTTCTGAGAGCATCGCGATGGCGCAGTTTTCCCAATGAGTATCGGAGTCGGGATGTGGGACCCACATGGGCTAGCTATGGTGAATAGTACCATAATCACTGGTTGTCCGTTTCGGGCGATTAAGTAGTCTATCTCGCGTGATTTTTCATGAGGACTGCAATGGTATAATCCATTTGGGCATGTGGAGCCTCATTTGAGATCATTCTAAATGTGGAAACATGGGAGGATGTTAAACGGAGATCCCTTTTGACACACTCCAAACCAATGCATGGTGGCATTGTTAGTGACACCTGGTGATGTCAGTAGCAGTGTAGAGCTATCTGACAGATTCCGGGTCTACCCTCCAGCAGGGATGGGCAGTGGATCACCCGAAGACTCTTGATGGTCTACCCTTTAGCAGGGCTGGACAGTGGGTCACCGGTCGACTTCATCCAGGTCTACCCTCCAGCAGGGCTGGGCAGTGGGTCGCCTATCGACTTCTTCCATGTCTACCCTACAGTAGGGCTGGGTAGTGGGTCTCCTGATGATGTATTATGATTTACCCTCTAGCAGGGCTTGGCAGTGGGTCACCTGTTGGCGTTTCAGACTCAACCCTTCTTATGGGGCTAGTCAGTGACTTTTTGTCATCAATACAGAGGAGCATAGAGGTCACAACAGTTGGAGCAGCATACCACGGTCGTGCTAGATTTTTCAGGTGGGAGTATATCCAGTTGTTTTCTTTTGGTTACCTGTTGTCGGGTTGTGGAACCTTTGTGGTTGGGTGCGTGTTTTTCCCTTTTTACTTTCCAGTTTACTTGTCAGTACTTACAGCACTTTACTTACTATTTTTTGTGGTTGGTGCATGATTGTGGTTGGGGTATAGTTGTTTGTCTTTTGGTTTTCCTTTTTACTCTACACTACTACATCGAGTGGGTTGTGTGTGCGAGTGTACAGGTACTTAGGAAAAGGCCTCCTTGAGATTTTTACGCCGTCGGTGCTGGTCTCCAGCCTCTAGCCTATGGAGGTGGGCTTGAGGTAGTTGCGGCTCGAGACTGATAGGGTCGGTTCGTGACATATATATTCACCCAAAATATTTTAATCTCCTCTAGAGGCATTGGGTGGAATAACTGTAATATTTTGACTTTGACATCACATATACCTTGGGGAAAGGTAATGTATTACAGATGTGTTGAGTAGGAAACTTCCAACCTAGACTATGAAAGAATCACTAGAAGAGTGTAACTTCATTTATATTTTTTCAAAGTTTCATATTAGAGTTTGGGAATTAGGGGATGAGGTTTTATTGTCTAGTGTCTAGTTGACCTCCCTCTTCTCGAGGTGATTTTTCATAAACGGTGATTGATAATGAATTCCATAGAAATAGAGACTCTTTATTGTGGGGATACCATTTATGAGTGGTCTTTCTCTACAAAAGACATTATATGTTATCAGAATCATTTTGTAGTTCTGTTATTAGTCATAAAAGATGTGATGGGTAATTTCCATAATTCCCAATGATAAGTGCACCTAGGAACCACGAAAATGTTCTACGACATGCGTCATAGATTCTAGTGTCTAGGTATGAGATGGGGCATTGCTAATTTTTTCACTGATTGATATACATGCCAATAGGTCAAGATTGAGCACCATAAACCTTCGAGTTTTCTTCATACACTTACATTTCCAAATTGAAAGTGGGATGAGATCTCTAAGGAATTTTTTATTGGGTAGCCATGTACCGAGGGAAAGATGAACACGATATGGGATGTGGTCAATAGGCTGAAAAAATTGGATCACTTTATACCCATTTGTGATACATCCAAAGTTTAGGATCTAGGAAATATCTATGTGTGAGAGATTATTCATTTTTATAGAGTTCCATTTTCTATAGTCTATAATAGGGACCATTGTTTTACTTATCACATTTGTAGAGGCCTTTAGAATGAATTGGGATCTCATGTTCATTTGAGTAAGGCATACCATCCATATTCATATGGATTGATAGAAAGAGATCTAAATATTCTTGAGGAAATTATTCACACTTAAGTTATTGGCTTTGGTGGATATTTGGATGATCATTTGGGTCTGGTTTAGTTTTATTATAACAATAGTTAAAAATCCAGGATTAGAATGGCTCCTTTTGATACCTTGTATGGTATGCCTTATAAATATCCATTGTATGAGTTAGAGATTAGTAAAATTTCCTTGGTTGGACCAAGCATGGTTTAATAGATGATAATGAAGGTTCAGTTGATTTATTAGAGAAATTTGAGAGCACAGAGTTGGTGTAAGTCCTATGATTATCATCACCATAGATCATTGTAATTTTTAGTTGGTGATCAGGTGTTCTTTAAAGTTTCACCTTGTTTAGGTCATCGACGGATTGGGAGGAAAGATAATATTGCTTCTCATTTTGTGGGTCCTTTTTTGGTTTTTGATAAGGTGGGTAAAGTTTCTTACATTTTATAAATTCCTCCATAGATAAGGCCGATACAAAACATATTCCATGTACCTCAGATATTAAAGTATTTTTCTACTCTATATCATGTTTTGAGATAGAGCGGTCTTGATGTTAAGCCAAATTTATACATGACTGAGCATCCAATAATGATAGTTGATTCTGAAGGTAATGTACTTCATTGGAGGATGATACCTTTGGTTTGTGTACTATGGAAGCATAGTTCTGATACTCATTATACTTGGGAGATGGAGGAACTAATGATAGAGTAATGACCTCTTCTTTTTGACATGGAATATTCTTAACAAGATATATGGGGATAGAAAGTATCTATGGTAGGGAATTTATAAAATATTGTTACTTTTTTTAGGTACTCCTAAAACCCTCTTTTGATCATCCATTGGTTTTTTCTTATTTAGGGGTACTTTAGGTGAAATTTTGAAAATTTTGGACGGTTTTTGGGCTCTGCATGGTTGGCACATGGTTTACCCAAACTGTATAACCTACTAGTGTAAAATGAGCCAGTAAGGATTTTCATGGAAGCTACATAGTTTTTCAAACCATGTTCCCACCAAGGAGAAACAATGAAACCCTACCACTAGGGGCGCATGGTTAGGGTTAACATTTTTTCTAACCATGAGGCCTTGATAAGAAAACTGTGCATTTAGGATTTAATTATTCCAAAAATATTATAAACCCCCATTTAGAGCCTCACTTTACCCTAAATTGAGCTAGAATGATTTACTAGGTCTTGGAACCTCTTAAGGACCCATTTTGTCTCCTAAAAACCCCTTCTGGTGTGAATCGTAGCATGGATATCATTATTCGGACCGTTCTCGGTAAGAATTATTTTCTCGTTCCTTCCCTCATAATCTCTTCTTCTCTCCTCCCAATGGTTTTTTAGATATCCTTATTTTTTGAGGACCCAATACCTATTTTTTAGATCTATAATCTAGGTTTTATTCTCATATCTAAGTTTTCAACATTTTTCTTTGATGAATCTCATTGCAGAGGTTGGGTTTCATGGTCTCATGATCCCAGAGTAGGTGGTTTCGTTTATAATTATAAAATTGACTTAACCCAAAATTTATTTATTTTAATTGAATTTATTTAAATTTAAAATAGGAAAACCTAATTCAGTTTGAATTGGAATATGAATTTTATTTGGAAATAAATTGGGGAAGACACCCATTTTCAATGAATTAGGGAGTGTTTGTGGAATTTTATATAAAATTGAGAACTAGAAATAAGGAATTTAAATTGTGAACTTGATTTGTAAAATTGATTTCAATTTTGTATTTGAGAAAAATGGATTAAATTGTTTTGATAAGAACCCATTTTTTATCCTGGAAAAGGATGATTTGATTAAAGATTCATTTTTTTAAAAGGAAATTGGAATTCTGAAATAGAAAACAGGTTAATTGTATTTTTATGAGTTTTGAAATAAATTTATCATTATTGATTTTTGTCAGAGAACATGTAATCCTAGGTTGTTAGTGAGTTATTTGAGACAACACAAAATTGATGCTTTACAACTATAGAAAAACATATGCAGTAGTTCACATTCCTAATGGGATGGTTATGAGTTCTATTTGACCAGTTTCTGAGAGACGTGTGCAAACATATTATCATGATAACATATTTGATTATGTGAGGATCCCATAACATGGATCTATCATACCTCTTGGCATATGACCATGTTTCTCCTTTGTGATTATTTTGATATATATTCCATTATTTGTAAAATTTATTTACACATTCATTGTAAATTTATATAAAATATTTTATATAAAATATTTTTTAAGAAATTAATTGAAATATTTACATAAATTAAAATGTAAATCATTTTTTGTTTTAAATATGATTTTATATTACCATTCCTATTAATTTAAAATTGAATGGTTTATTTGGTTAATTAATCTGTCATCTTATTTTGAAATCCTTGGTGAGACTCTACTATGATTTTATCTCACACCCTACCTGTGCCTTTTGGAATTTGTAGATTTCTTCCTTCTAGGTTTTAGAAAGGGGAAAGTACCACTCGGAGGTGTTTGTTGCTGTTAATATTTGGTATTTTAGATGATGTTTTCATTGGTACTTGGGTTGTTTATCATGTTATCTGGAACTTTGATGAGTACTTTGGGTTTTGATTACCTGTTTGACTTTTGGTACAGTTCTCCCTATATATTTTTTTTACATACTGAATTGTAACTCTTCATTTCATTTTAATTATGGATAATTCATTTACACTTTCATAATATTTGATACCAGGTTCTAGTTTCCAACCTGTGGGGATCTAGAATGCACTTTGGGCTATTTTAGGATCAGCTTGGTTATTAGGGTACTAGGGTATCCGGGTAGATTCAGGATTATATATATATAACCACCTTGAATTATAATCCAAATACAATAATATTTCAAAAAATGGATTTTCATTCCAAAACACATCTTTTACTCCTCTTGAGTTATTTCTTATTCACTCTATAATTATTATGTCTATGAAAAATATATTTTCCATTATTCATTTGGAAATACCATTTTTATTCATGAAATTATTCTTGATGAAATTAATATGTAACCCATTTCATTCCATGTGTTATTTCATGAATAAAATTTGTATATGTTATATGTGGCATGTATGATTATGTAAATATTATATTGTGATGGGTGGGTTTGAATTTATATAGGCCTCTAATTCATTGGGTAAAGTGATGTATCTAATGAGATAATGTGTATTATGAATGAACATGATGTTCACTTTTTTCACAATGGTGATTTTAGGATTATGAACATATGTTATGTGTGCACAGGATTCTAAATTTTTTCACAACTATGTGTGGTATTTGACCACTATGACATGATGTTTCATTTTTATGCATCGACACATTCCATTCCATTCAAATTTTTTCCTCATAATTATGATGATGATCCTATGATTATGATATGGTAATTATGATTATGATCAACCATGTTATGTTTATTCATGTCTCTTATTCATCGTCTTACTGGGATTTTATCTCATCCCCTTATTTGATGTATACTCTCATGTGACTACATGTACTAAGGATAACATTACATTTTATTAGGATAAAGAAGAATGCTAAAGATAAACATTTATGATTTATTATATAGAAGTGATGTATGATACTAATTCTACCTAGATACTAAATCTTTATATCCTTGAATGTATAACTATTATGTTGTTTATGACTAAAATAATTTAATGGTCATGTTAGAAAAATTATGTCCGCTATAGTTGGTTTTTGAGGTATAGTTTAGTTAATTTGGGAATTAGTATTAGAAAACATTATAGAAAATCCATAAGATAAGTCTATGTATATTTAAACATCCATAAATATTTTTTATAGAAAAAGGAAATACATAGGGATCCCATAAGATATTCCTTTATAGTTAATCTATAAAAGAATAAATTATTTATTCATGATTTTTTTACTTATGTTTAGGCCTTTACTATTTTAGAAAATTATGGGAACTAGGAAAATCAAGGTCAATAACCCATGTGAGGTGTAATGCAATGATTGTCTAAATGAAATCCCCAATGACATGTGAGGTGGATTCAAAATCTTTGTGGACATTCTTACCCAGATGTCTTGGGATATGAACAATAACTTGAACTTTTTAAAAAATACTCCTTCAATCAAGAAGGAGAAACTGTCTGTTGAGTCTTTTATGTGGAAACAAACACAAAAATTTAATGGATCTTCTGATCCACTTGTTGTAGAATAGTGGATTAACTAAATGGAGAAGATATTTTTTGTGCTCCAATATTCTGAAAAGGAGAATTTGACTTTGGTCATATATCATTTAGATAGAGAAGCCTATTATATGTGGTAATTGATAAAAACACTAAGCCGAAGGATGAAATGGATGAGATGGAGTGGTAAAACTTTAATAAAATATTTATTAACAAGTATTTCCCTGAAACACTTTAAAAAAATTTGGAGAGAGAATTAATAGATCTGAAGAAAAAGGAAGGATAATATTTCATGGGTTATGTGGAAAACATCATAATGATTTCCAGATACACCTCTAGTTTTGTTATCAATAATGATTAAAAAATAGAGAGAGTATTAAGTGTTATAAAACCTTTCCTTTTAATGGATCTACTAATCCAATACATAAGGATTTGTGAAGAATTTGTTCAATGTTATCTCAAAGGAGAGATAGAGTTTAGATATTGGTTCTTTTTATATGGGGATAATAAGAGAAGAATGGAGTTCCAAGTTGGTGGATTAGAATAAAAAGGAGGAAAGATAATCAAACCACCCACATTTTAGAAATGTGAGATGAAGAATCATGGTAATTGATTCAAATTGGTGATAAAATGAATCAAGTGTTAGAGGGAAGGTCACTAAGCTCATGAATGTTGATGAGATGTGAATAATCCAACTAAAATGATGGAGTAATGGAAGTCACCTCTTAATGGACCACCCACGGTTCAATACTTCAACTATGGGGAGTAAGGGAACTATGTAAGACAGTTCATTAAACCATGGGTCCTTGAGTATAATTAGTATCAACAACCACCAAATCCAAAGGAGCAAGGTAAATCTTATTCCATCACTACTGCTGAAGTGGAGCATGAAAAATAAGTCATACAATGTACAATTACTATTAACACAAGAATGGAAATTTTTTTATTTTATTCTAGTAGTACGTATTCTTTAATATCATACCAGTTTTCTAAAAATATTGTATCGAAGACTCAAAAACTTAAAGTAGATATATAATTAAAAACAAAAGTTGGTATGATCATTGTAACCCAATTATTGGACTCTTCCCCTATAAGCATATGTGGGTATATTCTTTAATCGGATCTTGTAGTAAATACCCTGGTTGAATTTTATGTTATACTATACATGGACGGGATATCGTTATATAGAGCACACATTAACTTTTGGGGATAGGAAATATCTTTTTATAATTTGAACAACCCCATGATCCTCTACAAACACAAGTAAGATCATGAATCTTCTTTGTAGAATCTATAAACAGTGTAGTTATTGATACCCTATTTTGACTCATACCTTACCCAAATGGTTGAATCAAAGGAAGGTATAAACTGGAAGGAAATTCTCATTGTATTATAATACACTGATGTATTTTTTGAAGAGTTTCCAGACTTCACCTAGATTTTGAGGTATTGTTATGAATAAAACTAATACCTGGAGCCACTCTTATCCCAAATTCCCCTAAAATATGTCACTGATTGACCTAGGGGAGCTAAAAAGGCATTTGGACAATGGATTCCTACACCCTAGTGAATTTTATTGAGGTGCTCCAGTGAACTTTTTTAATAAAAAGGATGGATCAATATTTATGTATATAAATTATTGAGAGGTCAAGAATATAACCATAAAGAACAAGTATCCACTGCAAGATATTTATGACTTGTTAAATAAACTATGATGATTTTAGTGATTCTCAATGGTTGAACTTCATTATGGATATCATCAATTGATGGTGAAGAAGGATGATATTTCGAATAATGCTTTCCATACAAGGTGTAAGAACTAGGAGTTCATAGTAATTCCCTTTATAATTACTAATTCCAATGAAATCTTCATGGATTTGATGAATAGTGTCTTTAGAGACTATCTAGACAAATTTTTGGCAGTTTTTATTGATGATATTATAATTCACTCCAAGATAAAGGAGGATCCTGAATAACATCTAGGGATTGTACTTGAAACACTAAGGAGAAAATATATGCTAAGTTTATAAAGTGTGACATTTGTATGAAACAAGTCACATTCTTGGGCTATGTGATCAAAAGTGAGGTAATTTTTGTGGACCCTAAAAATAAAAAAGAAATTTAAGAATGATCTAGAACCACTAGTGTCATGGAAATACATAGATTTCTTGTCTTACTAGGGTTTTACTAATGTTTTGTGAGAAATTTATCACAATTTTCTAACCCACTAACTAAGTTGACATGAAAAGGGGTAAAATATGTCAGGATGGAATAATTTAAAGAAACCTTTAAGGAAATCATGAAGAGGATAGTGAATGAATATATAATCACACTACCAAAAATTGGAGAATGTTTTGTGATATATAGTGATACTTAAAAAAATTCTTGGTGTGTCTACTCATGAAGAATGAAAAAGTGATAGTCTATGCCTCATGATATTTAGGGATCCATGAGTAAAAATATCCAAAAAATGATCTATATTTATAAGTTGTGATCCTAAATTTTATTATTTATAAGCACTATCTCTATGGTGAGAATTTTCACATTTATACCTATCATAAGAGTCTAAAGTATATATTCACATAGAATGAGGTTAACATGCCTCAATGAATATGGTTAGATTTAATCAAGGAATATGATTTCTCTATTAAATACCATCTAGGAAAAGATAAAAAGGTAGATGATGTTATTATAATAAAATAACCTTCTATTTTATCCATGATTTGGATGGATAAAGTCCCTAACTTCATGGATATACAAAGGATGTATCTAAGAATCATAATGGTAGGGAATACATCCAACATGGACCAAATTATTTCTCAATCAGTTATCCAAGAGAAGATTAAGGAGGAACGAAGGGATGATATAAAGCATCAAAATATGGTGAAATAAGTTAAGGGTAATAACCTTCATGAATTCCATATCTATGATGATGGTGTGATTCGGTTTGGAAGTAGGCCTTTTTCCTTTAGTGCCTCAGATAAAGAATGTTCTATTGGATATTTTGTAGAGCTATTCTTTCTCTATCCATCCCATAAGTATAAAGATGTACTATGATCTTCAATATCACTTCTAGTGGGAAAACATAAATAAGTGGATTTGGGGTATATCTCAAGGTCTTTGGTATGTCAGTAAGTTAAATCATTGCGAATAAAGTCCAAGGGGATGATGAAACTGCTACCTATACCCATGTGGAAATTTGAGAATATCACTGTGGACTTTGTCATTGGTCTCCAAAAAACAAAAGGAAACAATGAAATATGGTTTGTGGTGCATTGACTTACCAAGATAGCCCACTTCATCTCTATTCAAGAATATTTTTCACATGAACAACATTATAAGATATATGTAAAGGTGGTGGTGTGGCTTCATGGGGTATGACTTTAGATCATTTATGATCATGATACATCGTTGAAATATAAATTTTGGAGAAGTCTTCAATACGTTTTAATTACTGAATTGAATTTTAGTATGACCTTTTACCCCCAAACTGGTGGCTAATTTGAAAGGAAAATTCATACGCTTAAGGACATGTTAGGAGTTTTCTCAATGTAATTTTAAGAAGAATGGAATAAAAATCTCCCATTAGTTGAGTTATCATATAATAATAGTTTCCATTCATGTATTTAAATGGATTCTTATGAAGATCTATATGGGAATTGACGTATAACTCTAACTTGTTGGGATGCAGTTGAGGGGATCTTCCTATAACAAATCTTGTGTAAGAAGTGATAGAGATGGTTCAGGCCGTCCAACAATATATAAAAGCTTCTCAGGGATGTAAAAAGAGTTATACAAAAAATCATTGAAGGTACATGGATTTTGAAGTTGGAGAAAAAAATTTCACTCAAATAAAAACATGTAAGAGAGTCATGAGGGTTATAATTCTATAGAAGCTTATCCTTCTATACATTGTCCCCTTTGTGTTCTGTGATCGCATAGGAGAAGTGGCCTATCATATTTATCATTCACCATATATGTATAATGGTCATGATGAGTTCCATGTATCACTCTTGAAGAAGTACATAATTTATCCCTCACATTTACTAAATCTGGAGGTGGTACAATTGGATAATGACCTATCTCAGGAGGAGAAGCTGATGAAGATCATGGAAAATAGAGATAATCTCGCATTGTCAAATTTATTTAGAGGAACTATTAGTATGAAGAGTTTAAGTGGGTAGTATAGTAGAAAAAGAAATCAGAAGTACCCTCACCTATTCTCAACTGAGAATATGAGTTGAAATTTCATGGATGACATTTATAAATGGGGTCACTTTAATAACCAAGTGTATATTAGTAATATTGGTTTCCTAAATAAAAGTGTGTTAAACTATATTATATAATTATTATACACATATACTACATAGATAAAACAAAAACACATTAATTAATTAATAAAGATCATTAAAATAGGTATCTACAAAAAAATTAAAATTACAAACATTATAATCAAACAAAATTGTAAATACAAGATCTAAAATGGGAAAATATGGATCACCCCAATCTGCTAGAATCATCGCCCCCATGGTCAACACTATAGAAATGAAAAAAAATATTATTAAACCAATAATATCCTTAGAAAATGAAAATATATTACCTTAGAAGTAATTATAGTGAATATTGAGTGAAATAATGAAGTGTTATTTATTAGAGGTAATTTTACCATTGAAATAGTAATGTGACCATTGAAATAGTAACCTACCCATCATGAATTGTAACATGACCATTAAGAAGATTAACCTGACCATCATAAATAGTAATGTAACCTCCACATAATAAATATGGGTATAAATAATATTTAACATGAGTAATATAATAAAATATAATTATAACAATTCCAAAAAATAATTATCATGCTTAAAAAACTGAATGAAAATATTGGCACATTTTTAAAATCTATATTTTATTGAATTTCATAAATATCATAATTTTTATATTAGAAATTAATATTACATATGTTATAAATTTATTATGATAAAATTAATATCATTTTTTAAATCATCACATCAAAATTTTCCAAGGGTGATTTTTTGGTAATTTTTTAAAATACTTCAATTTTCAGGTGAATAGTAAAAAATATAGTTTTTCTCATAAACGATGTATCTTAAATTGCATAATTCATGATGTTGTAATGACCTAATAATTTATAGAACATGATTTTCATCCAAAATATATTTAATTTCATAAATTATTCATCAAAATCCAATAAACAAAATTTTAAAACCTAAAAATCATTTTACTAAACCAAAAGTCAAAATTGATCAATTAAAATAAAATTTTAACTTTTTTCAACATTAATTTTTAATAAACTAAGTGAATTACAATTATAAATTTGTTTAATATCCTAATATAATTCTATTATGTTGATATATGATTTATATTGTCAAAAAATCACTATTACGCATTATACCTTTGATATAATATTTTATTCAATATTTAGTTTTAAAAATTCACATATCCATTAGTATAAATAACCCCTCAACCTCCCCAAGTAAAACCAATCCTACCTCACTTTATAGAGACAAAGTTCTTATCAAATACTGTAACACCATGAGATTTTGTGAAATATATTTTTTCAATTAATTTAATCTTTTTAATATTTCTCATTTTACACAACACTGAATACAGCTTGTGTTATATGAAAGCCCTAAGTTTGGTTTTCATTTCGCAAAACAACAAGTTATTCTTATGATACATAAAATACCTATATTATATTTCAATACATGCAATACTATGTTTGGATTTTATTACACATAATGTCGAGTTCCTTCATTATCTTTCGTTACACGCAAGACCGAGTTTTACAAAACTACAATATACTAATATTATTCAAATATTGTTATTGTTTTAAGATATATATTGTAATGGAAGATAAAAATAATATTGAATAAATTATTAAAATATGTTTTAAAAAATTTTACAAAATCAATTCTTTTTTTATCAATTAATTAGAAATAAAAATAAAAAAAATTAATATAAAGGATGATTTTTTATGAAAAACCTATTTTTATGCCCATAAAAGTGTTTTATATTAATAAATTAAATTAATAACTATTAGTGAGATATATTAATGAAATTTATATACTATAAATTAATCCAAATATTTTTATATTCATCCAATAATTTTTATAGGCCTAAAATAAGAACAAATCCAATTTTAGGAATAACATTTATATTTTTGTAAAATGAAGTTTTGAAACCTTTTAATGGAAGAATTATTTTCAAACTAATTTTTTTACACTTATATAATTTTTATTTAACAAAATAAACTAAATTTTTTTAAGTGGATTATAAAAAGTTTTTTTGGGTGATTTTTTGGTATTTTTATAAGAACTTTTGTATTTTGATGAATAGTAAATAATACTAAATTTTAATTGAAAATTTATTTTTCATCAAAATGATATATAGTGTTAAATTTTATATTTAATTGGTTTTAAAGTATAATTATATCAATTTTATATCATTTAATACAATTTTGGTCATTGATATCATTTTCATAATGAGATTGGATATAAAAGAATTTCAAACTATTGAACATTTTCACATTAAAACCCTATTGTCTCATTCCATCTGTGAGATTATTTTCAATGAAAACTATTTTTTCCTGATGATTTATTAAAATGGGTTTAATGGTTTTCAATAAATAATGCAGGGTATAACTTATTCTAACTGTTTCTAACGGGTTTTGTTCTTGAAGCCGGAAACACCCAACGACTCTCATATCCATGAAGACTCATAGAACTACTTTCCAAAGGTAGGTGTTCATTGGGGAACTTGGAAGATGACACATAAGAACTTTTATCAGTCGATAGGTTGGGAATTCAGACCCATCACACCCTTCTAGGGAACTATTTCTTATTCTGGACTCTCTTATATATTTAATATATGTTCGTGAATCCTTTGTTCATTCCCAAGTATATATACATAGATTACCCTAAGGTAACGATCCATTATGAACATGCATGGGTTATAAATCATTTGTATGTATATGAGGTTCTCCATAAATGGTACCCTTTTATTGATAGATAAGTGATTCTTTAATCATTTATTGGGGTGGATATGGTTTTAATCCACGTGATGTGGTGCTCTGTAGTTTTCTGCCATCCAGGGAGATGGAAGTTTTTTTATCTTGGTATCAAACCCATATGATTGGATTCCTACATATCCTCATGAGAGGAATCAAAACCCACATAGTTTGGTTCCACTTATTAGGGAACATCACATTTTAAGGTCATGTGATGAGGACCCAATCATGCAGTTTAATGTCATGTGTCAAGGATGTCCAATAGAAAGGTGCCTGGTGAAATATGGTGTAGGACTTATGTCGAGGTAGTCCAAGAGGACCAGAAGATATATGGTCTCCTGGGTGGATATGACCCTATTGAGGATGTGTCCTGAAGAACCATAAGGTGGATTTGGGTGATGGGTTTGGACCTCAGGGAGTCTTATTACATATCTGAGTGACTTGGGAATCAAAACCCATATATTTCAGTTAGGTTGTGGATTACACCTATGGAGAAGTCCAATTTAAGTGGGAAATGATCGGGTCTTATTCATAGAAGTGTCACATCCAATGCTTCTTCATTGGGAATAGGATCCTTTAAAGTTTGAGGCATCATTTTGGGGATTACGCATGGAAGCGGCCCATTTGGATCAAATTTGGGGCTTACATCTATGGAGAAGGCCCATATATTTGGGTATGGTTATGAGTTATATAGAATGGGAGGCCCATTTTAGGTTTGGGACTATGTGGATTTCATGATCTCTACTAAAATTTATGTCCATGTGAGTCACGCTCTATATGAGAAACAAGAGGAATCATTAGATATATAGATCACATGATTCCACTATATTCAATGGTGGATGATGTGCTGATGCACAAAGAGAGATGGAGAGGGTGTTGAGTGTGATAGTTTCCTATTTTATTTTGGTAACCTGGATAGTCACATCTGGTGATCAATATGGATACTTCTCAGGCTAAGGCGGGTAGGAGAAATAGTGTTGTCTCCCAAAATAAATTCTAGGGGATTACTCAAGTTGGGATACACTAAAATTGGTTTTTGGGGGAAGGATATCATTCCATGTCAACGGAAAAGGCATGAATTATCCATCCCCACACCTCCTGGAATGGGTAGGTTCACATGATCACCCCAAGTTTGGAACCCTCATTACCATGTGAATGTAAACTTGAATACATTTGAGGGTCTTCCTTGTTTTTAATGTTACACACATGACTTTTCTTACCATGGGTATGTAGACCTGAGAGGACATGAGGATGTTCCTGATGATCTGATCATACATTTCAGGTGTCTTTAGAAGAGGCCTTGACCTAATGCTATTAGACTAGTTCATAGAGGGGCCAACATGGGGACCCATGATATGATGAAAGAGAGTGATGTGAGGTGTAGAGTAGAACACCCTAGGATCACCCATTCCATGTAGTAGGTTCTTAGGTGGGATGGGGTTCCCTCAACGTATCATGTTTCTATGCAGATGAGGGTGTCATCCACATAGCATTATGCTATGTGGAAATGGGTTCTTCCTGTATATCATGTTACTATGTGGGGCTAGGTTCTATTTTCGTAGCGTGTTTCTATGGAGGGCCAAGTTCCCACCACGTATCATTTTTCTATGTGGGTCAGGGTTCCACCCACATACCTTTTTTCTAAGCGGGAAGTTTTTTGAAATATTTATCATCTATTTACGCATCATGAAATGAAATCTTCAAAGGGGTTTTGATTTCACCGACGAGTGGATGATTTATTATTTCCTCTTTAATTCCATGAAGAAGATGTGTTACCTTCTTAGAATTTACATATCTCTCTTGATTTGTCTTGAGGGACCCTTTTATGTGTATCCACATCGCTCATCTTCTTCATATCTCTTCATTTTGGACATATCATCACTTTTTGGACCCCCTTGGGGTCTATTTATAGATTATCATAGGGACCAGATACCAGCATGATCAGTCATCCATGGTACATCATGGGGATTCTTTTACAAGATCCCAAAGAGGGTTTCCAAGCCCACGAATGACTTATTCAGTGGGTAGTGTTTGTTCTCAAATGGGGTCCATTTGGGGGGGGGGGGCGAAAATCACTACCCATCCCCACAAATGAATTTTTTTCACTTACAGAATCTGGTGGTACCACCTCATCCAACAAATGATTTTGTTTGAGTGGATGGTTATTCATGGGGAAGAAATCATCGTCTGGCCCTGCAAAAAAAAATTTGGTTCTGTTTGTGGGTACCAGTGATGTGTCTCGTCCCTTTAACTATTTAATTCATGGGGATGCTTTATGAAATAGTATAATTCCATGTGAAGAGGCAGTCCGCAAAGCGATTTGTACTTCACAGAATCAACCCACCCTTCACAGCTCTACCCCTTTGAAAATTTTCTTCAAATATTATTCTTGGTTTATTTTTACCCTTTTCTAAGTTGTATAGAAATATTTTCTTCTCAAATGTAGAATTTTCAAGACCCAAAAAATGACTCCCATCAGAATGGGTTCTGATTGGGATGAAGAGGAGGATATTTAAATGTACAAAGTGAACCTATTTTGAAATGGTTTGTAGACCATGCATATAATTATGGGCCCAACTAATTTTTCAATTTTTATATTTCTTGAAAAATTGAGCGCTCCAAATATTCTCTCAGTTATTTATACTTCTTCATAGAGTTTCCTTTGAGGAAACCCTTTCTGTGAACTGATCTTCATTTCTCTAGAAATGAAAGTCTAAACCATGAACATTAAGCCTTGGTCTTCCACATAGTGAACAGATGCTTCACAGGAGGATCATTCCACAACATGTTACTTTGTTGGACAATTATTTACCGGTCTTCGACTTTAAAAACTTATTCTTCAAGGGGAATTATCCGTGAAGTGATGTTTCATGGGTGAGAACTCTGAAAAATGATGGTGCATGTATCCATGATTTTTGAACTAATGGTTCATGGGCCATTTATACTTTTACATTTTCATAAAAACTTACACTTTTATTTTTATGCAGGCGGTAGGATGGACCCTTCACAAGTTGCTTCTACTACTGATGTTTCTCCTCTCTCTACTTCTAAATAAAGGAGGAATGATATGATTGGTTTTGATGAAAATAATGTTGAAATCATTGTTAACCAAGTTCATTATCTCCTAGCAAGATTCATTGGTGCATGTCAATGGGGGTATTTAGTCTTGGATAGGCTTCCTCTTTATGGTTTTGTTCTACCATCTGATGTTTTGATTCTGGCACCATGCCCAAACAATCAACTTGTGCCCAAGATAATTGAAAAGATCAAAATCCCTCGAGCCAACATCAAAATCGAGTGGGAATTCATCTGGGTAACTCACACTATCAGTTCTCTTTTGAATTACACTCCTTGGTCACTAGAGGAAACCATTCCAGCATTGTATGAAAAATTACATTACTATAAGAATGTTTTAAAGAAGGCCATAGAAAGTGAGAAACTGGGTTGTTCATCGAAATGGGACCTTGTCCCTAGGGACTTATTCAGCCTATACTGGGGGTGTCCTTTCTCGGTCTACTAGATTTGCAATGAATTTAAAACTAATTGAAGGAGGTGGGTATTTATGAAAAAGTATAGTTATCACATACCTACTCCCACAAAATCCAAAAACATATCCCGTAGCTATTTAAAAGGTGGAGTCCATACACTAACACCTTCCGCCTAGTGCATGGGGAGGTCGACATCAGTCTCTGGGATGTTCGGTTGATCTCAGGGGTGACCATCATCGGTGACATGTATGATGAGTTTCGGATTCCCCTGTTATTCTGGGATGACATAGAGAGGACTCACCCTCTTTCCAATAATATTATTCACAAGGATCGGGATATTTCGAAGGGTGACACTCATCCGAAGCAAGGAATCCCATTTTCTAATTAGATTAATGCCTTGTCTATGCGTAGCATCCAATATCCTTGTGCACATAGGCTGAGGAATTACCCGACTATTGAAACCTGATGGCACATGGGTGTCTAATGGCCCATTTTTTTGAGGAGGTTCAATTCAACAAGCAGGGATGGAAGATCATTTTTAATTAAGACCAGTTATTTGGAGTGGAATCCTTTCTCACCATTTTTCTGAGTGGATGGTTCTTACCAGTGCATGACTATGGTATCAGGTTTAGATTCACCACATTCATCATGGTAGATCAATTCCCCACCAACATGTGAATATTTTCCCAGTACTGATGAAGATTTATCATTTATTGGGAAAGATTAGTGAGGGGAGGCTTCCATAATTGATGGTGTGTCCCTTCCAAGTTTTCTGGGGCTAGGTAGCATCCCGTATTGCAGGATATAGATATATCAACACTAAACAGATCCTAGAATCTACCATCTGACCATAACTCCAAAGCATAAGTGGGGTAATTACATCTGACTGGAGTGAGAAAGGAACAATGGATCGGATCAACTATCATGATCATTTTACTTTTTCTCCTTACATTCTCCCTTCTATAACTTTAGTGAGTTCCATATTTGGGGAATTCACCAAACAAGAATATCATATATCTTTGAGAGAAGTCGTATTGTTTTCCATGATTGAAAGAGAGCTTACTTGTGAGGGGTACACACCCTTTTGATTTTCATGTCAATTCAACTGCATCCATATGAGGTGTCCTCCAACCCTCAATAGTTTATGCTAAGATAAACACTTATTAATATCTTAGAAAATCTTGCTGATGATTACTTGGGAAGAAATATGATTCCATATTGGTATTCCACCTTCTGTGGGTTTCTAGTATGCACTTACCAGACCTTATGTTGATGTATATAAACGTTCATACCCTGAAGATCAACTAGTACACTCAGTTCCTACTATCAAAGCCAAAAAAGTCCCTGAGGGTATAGGAAAACAAAAGAAACCAGTCAGGCATTCTTGTCCTGGGAAGAAACCAAGGAAATAAATTATTTCAAAAACCCCCAAGAATGTTTTGAGATACTGGGTTTTAACCTAAAATGCTACTGGTGATGCCCCTCATAGTCAAGCATCTATCCCTCCTGATGCCACCATTTCAATATCCTGGAGAAAATGTTATTATTTATGGGTTTCTCATTTGGCTCACACTCTTTGGCACTTTCTTCGAGATAAAAATTATTCATTAACTGGGTATGGATACCTATTGGTGCCTACCACTATCTATTATAATGATCACCTAGAGCAGATGGGTTCCTATCTTCAAGAGAATCATGACTCAATCCATTCCCATCTTTACCAACATAGATATTCTTAGTGGGTGATTTCCATGATGAAGTCTGAGGTTAATGAAGTTTACAAGGATGATATCCATGCCTCTAGGGGTTTCGATGATGCTTATCCTCATACCATGACTGGATATGGGGAAATTCCACATTCCCATTCGTGGCATCGCAAGCACCCAACCCTAGAGGGTTCCAAGGCAGACGAGGCACCCAGAAAGTAATTGCAGTAATTGGAACATGCCTCATGTCCCAAGGCTAATCCTATATAATTAATTATCCCCATCACTACAAAATTTCCATAGGATTTTAAATAATGGGACACATTGAGAGCAGGCACATCCACCGAAGACATTTGGGAAACACTCTAGGAAGAGCCCCTTGACCTTGCAGTTTTTGGATTGGTCGATATCTTCTCATGAATATCCTCTAAAAGTGGTTATATATCTTGAATAAATCTATACCTACCTTAAATATTTCAAGGGAAATCCTTACTGTTCTAAATGAGTAGTGAACATCATAGTAATTTGGATGGAGATAGATGATATCGATGAAGAGGTAATTTTGTGCCATATATTCTTCCTCTTACCATCATGATATTGATCCCCTACTCCTAGTATTATAGGATCCTAGTGATATTCTTAATATGGTCACTTCCTTGGAGTACACCCCAAGGGGAACCATAGCTAGGGAGAATATCACTTTTGATGTGTTCATCACTGGAGAGGGCTTCCCTAGTGAAGTTGAAAATTTGGAGGTGGTTCTTGCAAATCCTATAGGATTATTTTCATACCCTTATCTATCTTCTATACTTTACGGTGGATCGTCTCCATGGAATATCATGAGGCATCAGTAGGCATCATAGCTGACGATATGTCTAAAGTTGGTTATAAGAGGTAACAGTTGCATTTACTAATTAAATTTCCATATTCAGCGTCTTTTTTTGTAGACTGGTCATTATGCACGTGAATTGTAGAAGTTCTAATGTATAATCAGACAGAAATATCCCCAGAATCTATATCCTCTACTTCTTCGAAGATAAATGTGATAACTCCAGTTGTAGTAACTAAACATGATATAAAACCCAATCCAATTGAGGTCATTGGGGGGATCCTGAACCCCATGGGGAATTTCATCATGAATAAATGATCTCTGTAATAGAAGTATGAGTGTCGTCAGAGGTCTAAGATTTAACTGGGCATATTGATCCTACCCCTATAGAAATTAATTTGATGACTCTAGCAATGGTAGCTAAATCATATGGGGAATCATGAATAATTGATGGCATTAGGTAGATCCCAAGTCCTAGGGGTTGACCATTCTTAATCAAATAACTTATACCCTCATAGAGGGGGTGTCGTTAGGGTTTGATGTTCCTATATAGTGTATTGATCCTGGTCCTCCTGGGAGCACAATTATAGGAGAGGGAGTGATTCAAACTCAAGGAGAATCAGAATTATCTATTGTTCCTAGTTCTGTGATGATTATTACTGTGAGTACAGTATTGGTGAGTTACCTTCTGGAAATCCCTGACTCAGTCAAGAAAGATTTTTCACCATGGGTTTCTATGGGAGGACCCAAAGTCAAATTTCAGACTAGGGATGCATCATTCATTCTATAGAGTGATGATGAAACAATGGTGGATAGGTATTTCAATCTCTCAACAAGTGGGGGTGAATTTTCCTCCCTTCCATTTATTCCATTTTCTTTCAGTGTTTAGGTGTTAACTATTTCAGTATTATGATTTTGTAATTATAACCTCAAGTTTCTGTAGCTGCATATGATGCTCTGATCATTCCACCTGCTGATAATTCAAAGGAAATGGCTACTATGAGATCAAATAATTATGAGGTTATTGAACAAAGACCCTCCCTGGTGGTTCTTGTACCTGAATATATCCTTCCATCCAAGAGTGATTCTGAGGAAGACTTGGAGTCTTTAGATGATCTTCTCGCATCCCTTTAGAAAATACATAAGGATATCTTGAAGTTGATTTATCATACCCTACCTGAAAACATGCTGACAATATTTCCAAAATTACATAGCTTTTTTCATTTAGGGGGTATGGGGGATTTGACTATCATTCCATCTATGACATAGTGAAGCAGTTGATTCCTACTATGGAGAAGTTTGGAACACTCTATTCTTGCCTTTCAAATGCAGATCTCATGAATCATTTTACCATGACTAGGAAGATTCTTCTTAATGAATATATTGATCATGATGGGATGGTTTTGAGGTGACAAGCTGAAATTACAGAGTAGAGGACCTTAGCGGAGTGACTTCACTAGGATTTGGATTGGCTTAGTTAGGAGATGGAGTGGATCAAGAAAGAATTATCTCACACTCATGTATCAATAGGTAAAGGTAAAAAATTGGTGGTAATGGATGAAAATATGGGATTGGATGAAGCTAAAAAGGTAGAGGCAATGCGGGTCGGTGCAGATCATGAGACCGAAACCTTGTCTATGCTCCACTGATCCATATAGGATTTGGACTAGACATTGCTCCAACATTTTGAATCTTCTAAATAAAATTTATAATCATAACATATTATTCATATGGAGAGTCTTCTGATAATGGATTCTCCTCCATCCTCATTCAATGATATGAAACTTGTTTTAACTTTTGGGATTATCCTTTATCTTATCTTGTAATGTCCATTTAATCAATAGTTGCAATGTGTTTACTGGATATCAATTTTAATTACAATCTCGGAAAATCAAATTTATATAATCATGTAATTCTCTAATTTTTTCTTAATCTGAGAAACTCAGTGTGCTTAGTTTTTATTGTTTCTAGAGTCACATGAAAAACCCTAAAATCATTGATTATTTTCTATTAACACCATAATTTTTCCTTATTTCCACTTGGGTGTGAGATTATTTTGAATAAATTGACTTTTTCTTATGACGCCCTTTGCAGGTTTTCAATTTAACAAGTTTTGTGACTCTTAACTTTTTTTTATTTCTCGATTGATGCCTAAACCATGAAAAGCATATGTCTATCGAGCTGGTACTCGACTTTTTTCTAGGGTTCCATTTCTGTGTTTTCCACATGGATAGTTATATGTATATTTTTGTGACCATTTTAGAGTCTTTCAACCCATAATAATGTGAATGGTTTTTTAGGTCAAACAAAATTGACCGTGAAATATGGGGTAAGGGCCCCAATAGGGCTTACTAACCAAGAATGTCCCAATATTTTTCAGACATGAATGTGGGATTTTTATTGAACTTGGTTTTATAATTTCTAAATCTGAGACATGATATGAGGAAAGTACATGAGGGGTAACCCTGTGAATATTTTTCAGTATGATGTTTCCAGGGCTTATGAAGGTAGGAAAAGCCTCTAATAAGGATGAATTCTCCTTTGGTTGACAAGACTTTTTTGTGGGAAACTTATGAATATCCAACTAGGGAATATTGTGTATAGTAAACTAAAAGTTTTCCTTCTGAAAATGACCTTTAATTTATGATTTCCAAGTAGCTTTTGAAAGTTAGGATTTTTCAATACTATGAATGGTGGATTTTCTGGGGAATGATGTCAAAAAAAGGAGAGGGTGTTTGTATCAACACTAGAAATGAATGAGAAAACACTCCAATATGAATCTGGATTGTGTAGGAAGGATGGATCATTGTACAATTTAATTTCACTCAATTAGGAGAAGGACCATTCAGTTTAATGTCTTGTGGAGAGGATGTTCAAGGGATACAATTTAAGGTCACTTAGCCATGAATGAAGGATAAATGGTTGTCCCTTTTCATGGTTATTTGTACAAGAATGTTTTATCATCTTTAGGCATGGAGGGAGAATATTTTGAGTTATAATATGGGGGTTTTGAAATCTGAGGAGTGATATGTGACATACACTTCCTTATAGAATAAAGACACAGGAAAATCCTCTCTTTGGGATGAATTTTTCTTTGGTTGATAGGACTTTTTGTGGTAAACTTAGGAAAATACAACTTGGGAATATTTTGAATAGTCAAAAAAAGGTGTCCTCAAGACACTGACCCTCCATTTCTAATGTTTGAGGAGGTTTATATAGATTTGGACCCTTCTAGACACATAGTTTGGTTTGTGAAAGAAGAGTGTCTGAACATTAAAGGGGAATTTTATGTTAAAATTTTCTGGGAATGGGTACAAATATTTCCCTTACGTAGGTATGAGAAGGATCCCCATGATAATCTAACCCATAAAAAGGGGAGGGGCATTTTTTGGTTGTGGATGGACCATAGAATGGAGAACCAAGTGTCACTATGTATATGTAAGGGAAGAAAAAAATCCATACATAGTTTTGGGAAGGTTCCCTCACATAATGATCAAACTTTTGTGTGGTAAATAGGAATTTCCCTTTGGATACAAGCTCACAAATGGGTGAGGCACATATTAGACTCTCATATATAGATCTAGATAATGTATAGAAGAGTGTGGAATTTTTTATGTTATGGTTAGACTAGGATATAGGATTCATGTGTGGTTATGTATCTCATCAAAGGTAGAATCATGCCATATGTAGTTCTTGTAATTCTCCCTATACAGGTATTACCCATGCACATGGTAAGGGTATTTTTTAACTTTTCCTATGACTGGACCTAGGATTGGATGTTTGGGTGTCATTATACACCCTACAGTGGTAGGGATCAATCCACAAGTAGTTCTTAGTATTATGTAGTTTTAATATAATAAATATCTTATGCAGGTTGGACCCATACGCAAGAGAAAGGTGAAATTTTTATCTCATGGATAGACATGGTATTGAGGTTCTGGGAATCACTATGTATCTTTCCAAAATGAGAATGAATCCAAAGGTATTTCTTAGTAATCATGAAGTTTAGTGACATGATACTAGGACACCATCAATGTAGTTTAATGTCATATGATGAGGAAATCATGAAATCTTTCAGTTTTGGGTCATACTGCTAAGTTGATATGTCATGGAAATGATGAGTAATAGGAGGCTCATATGGTCAGGATGTTCTGAAATGACTTGAAATTGAGTGGGGAAAGAAAGTTTAAACTATTATTCTGGGGGTTCTCAGGTCAGGATAAATGTGATGGGGAGAAAATTACAATGGGGAACAAGGAGATAAGAAAAGCCTCTCCTGGGGAAGAACATGCCTTTAGTTGGCATGAATTTTTTATGGGGAACATATGAAAATACAACTGGGGAGTATTTTTTATAGTCAACCAAAGTTGTCTTCAAGACACTGACCTTCCATTTTCAATGGCTAGAGGAGGGTGGTGAAGATCTGAAATTTCTCGGGGCATAGAGTATAATGAAGGGAAGGGGTGTGTTAGGGTATGTGAGAAACATTCAAACCATGACTGGCCATGGATTGTAAAATTCCTTATATAGATCTAAATCATACTTAGAGTATCATTTTTATTTCTTTTATAGATCCCTAAATGAGGAACTTAAACTCAAGGTCTCTTGCATAGATATTTGTTTTCATAGTGGACATGATGAAATTGATTTTAATTTTCTTTAAACCATGGATGGGACTAGGAAATAGGTCACACACATCATTGCGTATCTGATAGAATGAGAATCGAGCAACAGGTAGCTCTTGGGGTAGTATGCAGTTTAATGTCTCTGCAAAAAGGACTTCCTCCATGTAGTTTAAGGTCATGTGGTAAAAACATTATCCATGTATTTTAACATATTGTGGTCAATTAAGTTGGTCCATCAAAATTAATGAAGATGGATTTCATGAATCTGTGTAGTTTTACATCATTAATTAAGGTCGTTTTCCTTAAATTTTAACATCATGTGGTAAGGAAAATCGGTGTTCCTTTTAATGTCTCTCTACTATGACCATGGAAACCATGATGTGTATTGATATGCCTTGATCATGTGGTTAATACCATTCCAAAACACCAAACTTGTATGATTTATGCTCAGTGTGAGAAACAAGGGGTGTTAAAGGATTATTCCACCACACAAAAGTGAAAAAATGAAGGATATGAAAAATTTTGAATTTGTGGTTGTTGGACCTGGATGAAAAATCCAAGCACTGCTACTTATATTGTCAAAAAAAGAATAAGTCCATGCATACTTCATAAAAAGGAATCCCTATACAGATCTAACTCATACATAGAGAGGAGATAATTTTCATCCTTTTTCATGGTTGGACCCGGGATTAGATATCCACGAGTCACTAAATATCCTATGATGGAAGGAATAAATCCACATGTACTTCTATATGGGAAATCTCTTTACAAGTATGATTTGTATGCAGGGGTATGTTTTCTGTCTTTCATGGTTGGGCCCAAGATGTAGGGTCTGGACGTCACTATGTATCTCATAGTATGAGAATCAAGCCACATGTAGTTCTATAATTCCATGTAGTTCATCATCATGCAATAAGTATGTAGGTGACCCAACGTGAAAGAGGGGTCATGTTGTGGATGGACACTAAATATGATATTTGGGCATCACTGTGTATCCTGCATGGAAAGGAATCAAGCCATACATATTTCTCGATGCACCTCCATACACCGATATGACTCATGTACAGGGGTGTTTTGCTTGAAATGGGTCTTTCAATAGGACCAGATTTGTATTCCCCTACACTGGTTTAGTTTTTATGTAGGTGAGGGGACATTTCTTATAATTTGAAGTAGGCCAAGTAAATGATTTTTGGGCGTCACTGCGTATCTTGTGATGATAGTAATCAATCCACGCATAGTTATTGATAAAAATATCCCTATATAGGTTTGACCCATACACAAGGAGGGGAGATTTTTTACTCCTTGGGTGGCTGGACCAGGATGTAGAATCCAGGCATCACTACATATGATATGTAGGTAGGAATCAAGTTACACATAGTTCTAAAATACAACATGGTAGATGACTGATAGTGGGGAAAATTTCCTCTTAGATGAGAATATTATGGTTTTTCACAACTTAACTTCATAATACAAAGACATTGGTGTCATGCAGTTTATTGTCTTGCAACAAGGATGTTGTACCATGCAGTTTAACATCATGCGATCAGGGTGATTTTGTTTTGTATTTATGGGAATGATGATTCCATAGACTATTGAGAAACATAATCCCGAAGTTAAAGGAGGCATTTTGGCTAGAGTTTGGTAATATAATCATATTATGAATGAAGGGATATTTTTTACTGGGCCTAACATAAGAGTTATAGGAATCACCATGTATCTGATGATGATAGGAATTAACCGACACATAGTTATGGATGGGAATTATCTACGTGGGTCTGACCCAAACACAGAGAGGTCAATTTTTTCCATCTTTCATGGTTGTTCCTAAGAAATATGGTTCAGATTTCACTGCGTATCCTGTGATGATAGTAATGAATACATATTTAGTTCTTGAGAAAGAGAATCCTTACATGGATCTCTAACTCTCATGCAGAAACAAGGGCATTTCATATTTCTCCAACAAATATCTAGCTCTTTTGTGGTGAATCATTGATTAAAATGATGATTCCAATGTATTTTAACATCATCTGGAGATAATGTTGATGTCGTACAGTTTATTGGCCTAAAACATGAACAACATTTTCATTATTTTTAAGGTTTTTTGACAAAGACCAACTACGCAGTTTAATGTATTGCAGATGGAATCATGTACCTTGTAGTTTATTTTCATGTGAATGGGATGATAACCCATAATTTACATTCATATAGTTTAAACCAAAGGGTTAATCACTCTAAATGGTACATACATGACATGGTGGGATAACAAACCTGAAATGAACAAGGACAAAGATGGCACAAACACCACATACGCATTCCTGAGGAGTCTTGCATACAGTTTTAATTCATGATGCTTGGAATTGGGTTTCCAGTTTTAGGACATGGTGTTCGGACCTAGGGATGGTGGTTTCAAAAAATGGGCATATATGTCATGGAAAAGTGACAAACCTGATGTGAGTGAGGGCCTAGGTGGCCTAGTGCCACACCACACTTTTCAAATAGGCTTGCACATAGTTTAAATTCATGAATCTTGAACTCATATATGTAGTTTAAAATCATGAAACTAAGATATTTTATCATGTATTTTATCATCATGTGATCAGGAAGAAATAAAATCATGTTATTACATGAAATACTTATTCAAGAACCATTCATTGGGGGTTGTGGTAAGTTTTCCATCCGTTGAAATTAGGGAATATGCTCCATTGGAGTAGACCTTATGTACAACATAAGGTCCCTCCCATTTTGGTTCCAACATCAATGGTTTCTTTTTAGGTATCATTGGAGTCATGGTGACCAACACTACCTCTCCTTTGAGGAAAGATCAGAGGTGAAACTTTTTTTTAAAGGCTCACGCTATCCAATTTTGGTGGAATTCCAAATGATGCAAGGTATGCAATCTTTTCTCATCCAGTATATCCAATTCATCCATCCATTTCTAGGATTTCTCATCCATGTATAATTGATTTCATATGAAAATGTAGAGTGATGGAAATTAAACCTCAATTTATAGGACCACCTCCATACCATATACTAATCAGTTCGGGGTCATCGGTGTGGGAGTGCGATTCGTGGTTTGGTAATCCCACAATGCATGTTGGAGGTTGTTTGGCCAAGAATTTTTATTTTTATCTACCATATTCTAGAGTATATTTAATAGGTTTTTATTGAAGACATATTTATTTACATTATCCTTTTCATGATTGCGGTATGAATTCTTGGACCTGATGCCATACTTCATATATAGATTCTCTAATTCATAAGAATAGAAATTGGTGTAGTTGTCTGTTAGTATTGTTTTAGGGACACCAAATTTTGGGATGATGTTGGCTTTCATGAACCTGAAAATGATCCTTGACCTAGCTTATTTGAGGGGTATAGATTTTGACCCCATTGAGAATAATTTTGTTTTAGTAAAAATTTACTTAAACTGCTTCAAATTGGCAGGAGGATATGGCCCTATAACGTCCATAGCCCATATAGAAAATGTCCAGGAGTACTTGGCTATGTGAAACAACTCCGGGGGTTGGTGAATGAAATTGGCATGAACCTGGATGGAATGTCACTTTTAAGTGAATTTAGTGTAGTCTTATATTATAGTGGTCCATTAGTACCCAAGCCTTCATATTTATTGGAAATTCTTGAGTCATGACAGGTGAGTGACTTAGGATCCTACGTGAACTTCCTTCCTGAAATGAGTGGTCACTTCACCATCAATGCACTTGAGAAGAACCCCATAAATTATCCATTTCTAGAGGACCTTTTGTAGATTCGTTCTATCATACAGAACAAATTTAATATCTCATCTTTATATTTTCTCTCTTCCATATTTTTCTAGTGGGGTCTCTCCCTTTTGAAGGTAGTCTACAATGGGTTTCATCCAGTCGGTGGTAGGATTGTATGGTTTAAGGATGGGTCTAATCTCATGTATCTCTTCTATATTGGTTTTAATGAATGGTTAAACTACTCAATGATTCCCAATGATAATGATCGTTTCATATTTCTCTTTATCTATGAGAGATTTGTCAATATTTTTCATGGCATCTACTTGGGTATTTCATTACCATGGTAGATAAATCAATGTCATTTCCAAATGGAATCCTTCCATTATTCCCCAGACATGTTTTAATAGGTGGATTAGCTCTTCCTTCTGGATATCATAATCATCATTGACCTTCTTGAGGACCAATTATGAATCTCTTTTTATCGTCAATTGATTCACTTCCACTTGAAGTACCCACTCAATTCCTGCAATGAGGGCTTGATATTATGCTTCATTGTTCGTGTACCCCTTGGACAACAAGAAAGAGTAGGGAAATATTGGATTTACTTGAGAAATGAGAATGATTCTTATCCCCACATTGTTGATCTTGGAGTCTTCCATACTCTTTCCTATTAGGCTACTAGATGAACCATCAAAATACATCTCCCATATCTGGGGGGGGACTCTTAAATATATAAAACCTCTCCACTATGTAGTTCAGTTTCCAATGAATTCATTTCTACCTAGGGATGATCAGCCAAAAAATATGCTAATGCCTAACCTTTTATCACTTTTTGAGGAATTAACAGAATTTAAAAATTCTTCAGAATGACCTTTCCCCTTGAAAGACGTCCAATCAACATCGAACAGTAGATGATGTATTTGAGTGGGTTGTTATGAGAGACCTAACAAACCTCATGATTCGGTAGATAATGACTCGTCTTATGGACTAGAAATATTAGTAATAGAAATATCTTTTCAATATCTAAATAATGATTCTCAGCATCAATCATGGTTTGACATAGACAATAAAGATTGTTTTCGCTACCAGAATCATTATTTTATGCAAGGAAGGCACCCAGTGGTCACTCTGATGCTATCACATACAAAATAAGTGGCATTCCTTCGATATGTTCCATCAGTACTTGTGGGATTAAGATATATTTATTAATTTTTTCATATTATTCCTAACAATCATCAGTCCATTGATATGTAACTAACTTTTTCATCAACCTAGTGAAGGGAAAAAAATTTACCATCAATATTGTCTATGAAGAACCGGATGTAGGCTAAGTGTCCTTGAATTCCTCTCAACTTTGTGATATTTCAAGGAGGTGAAATGAAGAAGATGTCCTTTTTTCTCGGGAAAAAATTTGATTCCATTATAGAATATGATGAATCTGAGAAATCTCCCTAAGGTAACACTGAAAGCAAATTTTCAAGGGGTTCATTTTTAGGATGTGTTGTCATGGTTTATTGAAGATAGTTTTTAGATTTTTCAGGGGTCATTGCATTATCAATATTTAACAAATAGGTTAGAAACATAGAATTTGAAAAACTTTCCCATTAAATGTTTGAAGATGTGATGCATGGCACACTGTTATGAAATGTCAACATTCTTCAAGCATAAGGGAATTACCCAATAATAAAATACTCCCTAGGGGGCCTGAAGGTGATGTATTATTCATTTTATTAATCCATTTGGATTTTCTATATCTTGGATAGCCATCAAAGAAGGTGAGAGCCTAATATTATGTTGTCGCATCGATAATTAGTTCTATGATTGGGACTAGGAAATCATCCTTCGGCTAGTGCTGGTTGAGATCTTTGAAGTCAATGTAAACTCTAATTTGCATGTTCTTCTTCTGGATGGGGACAATATTGGCCAGCCACTTGGGATATTGGAATTCCTGAATGAATTTGGATATGATGATATTTTAAAAATTATCCTCTATTTTGGAAAATTGTGTTAGGTGTGTTATTCTAGTTGCCTATTTATATCCTCAGTTGTCCTCTGGCAAGCCTAGGTGGCGTGTGGCCACCATGGTATTAAGGCCTAAAATATATGTGTAGTTGTAGGAAAACATGTCCCGATGCTTCCTCAGGAAGGAGGTATATACCTCATTCTATTTAAAATATATGTCCTCACTAATCAATGTGGGTCTTGGGTGTTCCTCTATAACCATATTTATTTCTATGAGATCATTGATGGTTATAGATAATACCTCCTCTAATGCTAGAGGGGATTCCCTAGGGTCATGCTCCTCTTCTTCTTACTCATGTTTATATTCTTCCTCTTGTTTCATAGGGGAATAAATTCATGGGATTAGTGCTCCAGAGTTAGTAGAGGAGTCAATATCTTGATATTTAAAAGATGAAGTTACTTCCTATGACCAAGCTGATAGAAATAGGTTCACTTGAAACTCTGGAGGGGGTGGAGTGAGAGATGGAGAAGGAGTGTCTCTATCCTTTATAGGTAATGAGACAACCTCTTCTTATTTAAATGGTGAGGTATGGATTTCATAGAGATATAAGCATAAAATGAATGTACTTTTATCTAATCTTTCACCACTATTTGTGGAGTTAAAAAACTTTTTAACACTTCTAGACTTAGTGGCTAGGAATGAAATCAGGGATATTTCAAAATACATGCCTCACTTTGGGCTAATATACATGATATTATTGATGGATAAAAAATATTCCTCGTCGGTCTATTTAAAGGGGTTGGTCATGATCATTTATAGACCATTCAAGTTGGTAACCCATTCAACACCGTCATCCAAGGGTTGTTTCCCTTTCCCCGTATAGAATCCTGGATTGATATAATATGACTTGTAGGATTAGAACTGGGCCTTATCATCATGGAGCATCCCAATTTTTTCATTAATATAGTATTTGATGCATTGATGGTATGATGAGGGGATTATTTAATGTTGATGAAACCAAGGACTTCCTATCAATACATTGAAGGTTGTGTTCTACTGAAAAACCAGAAATTAAGAGTCAGCTATGAGGTATCCAAATTGATATTTGAGATTGATTGGGACCAATGGATTATGCTCACTTTTTCATATCCCTGCAACATTATAGTGGAAGGATCTAGGTTATCATAATTTCATCCTAGCCAAAATAGTGGTCATTCTTGGATGAGGTTAACTCCAGAACCATTGTCAACAAAGTCTTTTCAGACATCGACACCATTTATATCATCAGATACATACAAGGGTATGAATTGTCCCTATATAATAACATAGTCATATTGATTTGTGAAGGAGAAAACCATATGGAATTCCACTAGATCATTCTCCCTCCGATAGTCCTCCGAAGTGGCCACTTCTTCTTCAAATTCCTTGGGGGTTATAAAATCCTCTATGAGTACTTACCTAAGTTCTTTTGACAATCTCAGGGAAACTAGTATCGATAGCTTGGCTGGTATTAAGGATAACTGTTTATGGATGTCACCCTTATATTATAAAGGTCATCACTTCCCAGTATAAATATATCATTTCAAAATCACTTTAGGGGTTTGAGCATTTGATTTAGATGGGCCATCCATCGAAAAAGGAGTTAAAGGTGCTCCAGTCCTTGGTGGGTTGGGTTAGGAAGGTCTTTCTACCCACCGAGGGTGATCTAACACATGTTCCCCTTCTGGTTGATATTCTAGAGTGATGGGGTCAGAGTTTCTTCTAGATGATGTAGGAATATTTTCTTTTCCCTAGTAGACTTGATGAAGAGATCTTGTGTGAGTTTTAGCAACATTGACAGTTCAAGGAGGGGTGCAGCTAGAAGTTTAGATCTTTCCACGACCGCACCTTCCCCAATATCCTTGGCTCGTGTAACCTCTTCCTCCAGTTCCCTAGTCGGGTGTGGGGAACTCCAGTTCATAATAATACTCTTCATCATAGAATATATCCATTAATTTAATGAAGTTAATATATCCAAAGATCAACTCCTCATCTGATGATGGATTTTTCTGGATTATCGTTTTTGGTGATGTCGTTCGGCGGGGTGGTTCCCATTGCAGCAAGTCTAAGGGTATATATTCCAAGAGTTTAAAATCCAACATTAGACTTAGTAAAATTAAATCATCCTACTCTTGATCCCTATATTTCTATCCATGATACTTTTTTAAGGGCTGGATTTTAGAGGTTTGTGGAGCCGATGATGTCGATTGTGTTATGGTGGAAGTGGTAGGGGCATAGTTGGTTGTTTCAACTATGCTGCGAGAATGATATGAGGTCAATTGATTATTTTTCAATTCATCTAGCCATAAAATATATACACCATTATACTAACATATTATTTCCATTACAAAACTTCTTTAGGTGTAGTGGAGGAAACATACACTACTTGTGTTGGTGGCCTTCCAAACATTATATGCCTGAAATATACTATTCTATGCAGGAGGTCTTTGAAGATGAATCATTCAAGAATAGTGTGTCCTGGTATCCAGTGATAGTTGAAATAATTAGGTTATTCATAGAGACCTACTAGGTCAGCACTTTTTTCTCTATTAGGTGGAGTGAATCATTATCTATAGTGGCTATAAAATAATCACGAACTAGATCATCTTAGAATGAGTAATATTAATTTCATCACTCCTTGAGTTTATTTCAAATGGGTCCCCTCCACTCATCCTAGCTAGGTGGGGGCTGATGTTTATGACCATGAGGTGTTGTATAATATGAATCATGCTTCAGATATAGAGCAGGTACTGAGACTAGTTTAAGTTAGATGGATGCCACCTTCTCCTTTTCGACACTTTTCCTAGGGACTGGTGGAGTTATCTGGGACACTAGTTTAGTTTTTTGTATGAATTATTCCATTATTTGGGGGATGGGAGAGAAATATATACACTTTCTTGTATATTTAACTGAGATTATTGGTGTTCATAGCTCTTTGTGGGGGTTATTGATGTAGAGAGAAAGAGAATATCTTCTTGAGGAAGCAGTCAATTCAAGGAGTAGGTCACCCCTTTCCATCTTGAAATAAAATCTGAGACTCTCTCATATTCCCACTATTTTCAGTTCGAGAGGTCACTAATTATCTTCTTTTGCATCATCTATCTAAAATAAAATATTAATTTCCAACAAAGATACTCACATCCCATTATTGGTTGAGCTAGAAAACCGGTATACCATACGAAGGCTAGACCTTGTAAGGTTCCCACAAAGCATCTGAGTTTCACTACTTATTTTTCTTTTAGAGTTCCCATTATAGGGTCACAATGGGACACATAGTGCATCAAATGTTGTTCCAGATCACTTTATCCATTGAATACCAAAAATGTATGACTCATTATGTTTGGAGGTGGCGGTGTATCACTCACCCAGTTGGGGTAAGGCTTTCATTATAGGTGCACTAGTGCATACCATTCCTCAACAGCTTCCAATTGAGCTAACAATGACTTTATGGTGTTGTTATTCCCTTGTTAAGTGGTTGGATAAATAGGATCTTGGATAGGTGTGACAACTAGTAGGTTCTGATGCATTGGTTCTGCCATTTTTGAGGTGGATATCCAATCGGGGACATTTTTTTAGGGTTTCCCTGAACTCGTTCTAGTTTCCTCATTAATGGAGGGAAATCATGATATTCATCCATGATTTGGTCCAAGTAGACCAATACTATAGGAATCATTTTGAGAGGATGTCCCAAACATTATTCAATTACTGGGATGAATCCTTGTAGTTGAGGTAAACCTACTGGAATTGTACGTTGAGGCTCTTCCTAGGGAGAATATTCAATAGTAATTCTACCTCGAAGTAGCTCGGCCTTGATTCGCATTAACTCTTTTATTACTTCTACCTATCAAGGAAATATTTCTTCAAGCGTAAGGTGATCGTTCTCATCGAGTGGAGGAGGTGGGTTGTATAAGACCTTGCCTTTATTATTATATCTTGTAGAGGTTCATTGAGGATTCTGTGTGGGATTTATTAAGGGACCACCCATATTCTAGATGATTATATGGTTTTAGGTACACACACCATCATTATTATCATATAAAATAATCTATGTGGAACCATCCCCTCCTTGATCTTTTTCATTTGCATCATTTTTTTCTTTATATGTAGGATTTGCCTCAATGATGTTCACCCATGCATAATGCATTGTGGGTGCCATACTAGCTGTTGAATAGTAGGAGATCTATTTGCGCCCTTTTCTAGATATCTCCCTTCCTTTCTGGGATCCTCTTTGAGATTCTTGAAGAAGGGTGACTCAGATGGAACCTCTATGCATCCTGATCATATGCCTCCCTTATGAGGGAATTGGATCATCTGATGGGATAAACTGGGATTCCTTACCTATTGACATCCTTTTTAAATGGGAAAAGACTGATTTCAGTTTAGGGTTGGTTGAGGTAAAAATTTCTCCTTCCCAGTAGGATGGGGTCTCTCAAGATCTCTTATTGTTGTGCCCGAGTCTGGATTTATTGGTCATACGGGAAATTTTTTGTTAAAAATACCCATATCCTTGTAGGATGAGGATGCTCCCATACTACAGAATATGATTCTTTTGTTGCTTCTCTCTTGATCTTACGCATCTCAGTTCGATCACAATCCAAATATAATTTTTATTCTGCATGTGAACTATTTTATTCTGAGAATATTAGAAGTGCTTGATGATGGGATTCCCTTAAGCGAGTAGCCTGTTGATTATTCTCAATTGCCTAGTTCATGACTTTTTTGTGGATTTCTCTCATTTGGGCCAAACGCTTTTGAGACTTACTCAAGGATGGTTCTTGTTGAGTGTGATTCCTTTCTAGAGTAGGGATTTTTCTTAATAGCCACCTTGGGATAATTATGTTACAGTATTTCATCACCAGTGGGTTTTTTTGAATTTTTCATGGGGTGAAATGAAAAGTTCCATGCTCCCCCTATCCCCAGATGTGAACACCAGATGGGGTGTCAACAATTGTATGATGTAACTTATGTAGTGCATTGAGGCAGGTTAGTTGGATATCTTTCTTCTACCTCTCTAATTGTGGTCATCATATGGATATAAGGACTTCCAAGTTGATTTGATGATAAATCTCTCCCAAAATTTTGACATGGTATGTAAGGCTATAATTTTTCATTCATGTGGTGGAGAGTTGTCTATATGTTGAGATGAATGTTATGTATGCATTCTTATGACAATTCCCTTGGTATTTTGTACTAAGAATTGGTTGAGGGATAAAACTTAATGGGCATGTCATCCCTAGGAAATTTTATTCACATGAGCAACATATCCTTTTATTCTTCATCCACAGACTCCTCTATTGAATCTTTCAAACATGGGTTTATCTTAATTATTTTTTTCCCATGTAGTGGGGAAAGTAAGGATCCCATTGGTATGTGAATGGTCTGGGGTGGCTCAAAAGAAAAATGTTGCCCCAGACTGTATCTTAGTTGAGAAAGGATTTCACTTATTATTGATAGGGTATCTAATATGGATGACCCCATCATTCCAAGTGCATCAACATATGAGTGATTTCTTGTATTTGACTCAACAAGGGGAGGACCTTATTTTTGACATAAAATTTTACCATAGGGAGGATCTTCGCAGTTAGTTCTATCATGGTGAGGAATACCATAATAGGTCGATATACAACTTCAAGAAGAATTTTTGTAGCGTATACCCTGGGGAGGACCTTCAGGGTGGATGAAAACAATGGGAGGAATTTCTTGTTGTAATAAGGTGTCACTATGGGGAGGACCTTCATAATGAATTCCATCATGGAGAGGACTACCATAATATCTTGATGTATTACTACAATGAAAATTTTTGTAGTGTATACCATGTGGAAGACTTTAGGGTAGACAACGGAAATGGGATGAACTTCTTGTAATAATAAGGTGTCATTGTAGGGAGTACCTTCACAGTGAATGCCATCATGGAGATAACTACCATAATAGATTGATGTCTGACTTTAGGGTGATTTTATATAGTATATACACGGGGGAGGACCTTCAGGGCAGATAATAATATGGAGAGGACCTTCTTGCTATAATAAAGTGTTTCTATGGGGAGGACCTTCACAACAAATGCCATCATGGAAAGTACTACCATCTTAGATTGATGTCCAACTGCTAGGATAATTTCTGTAGCATATACACTAGGGAGGACCTTTAGGGTCGATAATATAAAGGGAAGGGTTGTCTTTATATTTGATCTTCTAGCTAGGAGGAGGGCTTCTGTGACACTCGTATGGAGAAAATATCTCATGATCAAATAGTTTTTACCCACAAAGGAATACCTCCTAGTCAATGATCATGGGAGGACCTATAGAGTTGTTGGTAACAATTTTATTTGGAGTACCATTGCAACTGATACTTCCAATTCTCTAATTTAGAAATAGATCAGCAGTATCTTAAGACACCATTGATAGGTGTCTGATAAAATCAATAACTCCAAATTCCATAAGGTTAGGGTCATGAATCTACTCTTAATATTCTAGTTGCCTTTGGCATGATTTATTTGTGGATTCTCTGTTGTGGGAGACTAGGGAAGCTTGTCGTAGGTGACTGCCTTCATATATGGGTTCTTGTTCGGATGGATCCAAGGTGTTGTCACAATACACCAGCGAGCTTCCTGAGTTCTGGAAAGGTTATATACATTCCCTAGAGTGTCCACCAAAGTGGAACGGTGTACCCCAGTTGGAACGAGTATTTTTGACTAATCATGTTTTTCATTTATTGGGGAATACTGCTAATGGCCCTCCTTGATGGGAGCAAGGATTCATGTTTTCTCTTGAGTGAACACCATTCTCTATAGATTTATCTCCCAACTTGGAGAGGGGGTTTCTGGCCTCTACTCCTTACTATTGAAAAATACATGATTACATATTGTCATGTCTATAGGATATGGTCATGAATTGATGTATGATCCTCCATCATTGCTAAGATGTGTTGATAAACATCCTTGGTAGGAAGAGGAATATATACCCATTATTGTATCAAATATGGGATGCATGCATGCTCCATTCCTTCATTTCCTTCCAATAGGTACTGATATTTTTCTGGTCTAGGGGCAGAGATATGAGTCTCATCCTAACTTATAATTGGACTACACTAGTTTCTTTTTCCAATTGCTTTCATATTTTACTAAAGGGATTGATATGAGTGAGTAGAAATTTGACTTCTATCGTTGGTTTCCATCATATTTGACTGATGTGCTTGATATTAATCCATAGGAATTTTCATCCACTTGTAGCTTTCCATTGTATTTGAATGGTGAGTTTCATATTTATAATAAGGTATTTGTATCTCGTGGTTGGTTTCCATAATATTTGATTGATGGTCTTGATATGCAGTAGTAGGAATGTATTTCTGCTCATAATTTGTCACATTATATGAACATTGGGTTTTATATTCATGATGAGGGATTTTCATCTACTCATTTTTTCATATTTGGTCAATGATATTGATGTGTATTGGTAGGTATATGCATATTTCTGTAATTTACTACCCTATTTTCATGGCGGGCTTAGCGAGCAGTTGTAGGAATTTGATCCTACTCATAATTTGTCGTCATAATTGACTGATAGGATTCATAAGAGGGATCAAGAATATAAATCTTCCCATAGTGTGTGGTCATATTTTCATGGTGGGATTATACATAAAAAATAGGGATGATGGAATGTTTATAATTGTTTAAACTTATCCCTTCATGAGATGACCTGGGGACCTAGATTCATTTGACTTTTGCTGGGGCTCGTGGAGCGGTGCCCTATTCTTGGGGAGGATGTTGGGCCACACAGCATTGGTGGTGATGATTTATGGCAGGGGAAATTCGGTAGGAACCCTATGTTACTTGGATGAAGTGTTTTATAACCACTTCATCAACCTCCCTATGGTAAGGGAGGAATCATTATCGCGTTCTAGGGATAGGATCCTAAAATGGTTGGAGATGGCTAGTGGATCTGTCTTGTTCTACACCATTGAACATCATGGGGTGGATATCTGGTGGGAAATCAGGGACTAGAGGGAATTTATAGCTATCTCCTAGGTGTGAATAGTACCATTTTGGTGGTACTCCCTAACTATTGCATTTGAAACCCAGTGTTGAAGACATAGGGTGGGCGATGGAATCCTCTGTTTGTTTGAGGACATAGCTGATGTAGTGATCGATACTCATGTCTATGAAGGCTGGTGAGATTCCATTAGATTTAAGAGATATCTAATTAGTGTCTATAATATATGTGATAAATAGAGACAAAAAAACTTTGGAAAAGTAGAATCTCGTGACCACCTGCATAGTTGATGGTCTTGTTTGTCCCTCTTTCTTTTTAGATGGGAAAGGGGCATGACATGGGGTAACACTACCACCTTGGTTAAGGATTCATGTTAGGATAACCATTTTGTTTTTGATGAAAATATTTTTCACCTAATGATTGATTTCAAGGAGTTGAATGGTTTTCCATAACTTACATCAGGTAAAATATATTTCAATGGTATCCTACAGGTTTTGTTATTGGGTTCAGAAATACCCAACAACTCTTATATCTATAAAGACTCATGGACCTACTTTCCAAATGTAGTTTCTCATTGGGGAACTTATCCAACGACACTTAAGAACTCACATTGGTCAAGAGGATGGGAAGTTGGGATACTCAAACCCTTTTGGTTGGAAACTATTTCCTATTCTGGCACTCTATTATAGATTTAAGATATGTTTGTGAATCCTTTGTTCATTACCAAGTATTCATACATGTATTACCCTAAGGTAATGATCCATATGAACATGAATGGGCTATGAATAATATGTATGTATCTTAGGTTCTCAATCAATGGTACCCTATAATGAAAAAATTAGAGTTTCATTGTCCATTTATTAGGGAAGTTATAATTTTAATCCATATGATGAGGAACTCTGGAGTTTACAATCATCTAGGTATGGGGAAGTTGTTTTGATGTTAGGATCGAATCCATAAGATAGGATCCCTACATATCCTCGTGAGAGGAATCAGAACCCACATAGTTCGATGCCACTTATCAAGTCACATCACCTTTTAGGCACATGTGATGAGGACACAACTGTGCAGTTTAATGTCATACGGCAAGGATGTGAATTCGAATGGTTCCTGGTCAAAGATGATGTGGGACTTACATCAAGGTGGAATGAGGGGAAAATAAGAGATGTGGTCTCTTGAGTGGATGTGAACCTTATGGGGATGTGGCCAGAAAACATTATAGTGGATTTGGATATTGGTTATAGATCTCAGAGAGGCTTTCTACGTATCCCATTTAGTTGGGAATCAAAGACCACATAGTTTGGTTATTTTGGGGCTTACACCTATAGAGGATGTCCATTTAAGGGGGTCATGATTGGGGATTAAACATGTAAGTGGCCCATCTGGTACTAATTCATTAGGAATACGAACCTTTGAAGTTTGAGGCATAGTTTTTGGGCTTACACATGGAAGAATACCATTTAGATCGATGATGGGGCTTACATCTATGGACATGGACCACATATTTGTTTGTGGTTGGGACTTATACCAAATTTGAGGTCCATTTGAGTCTTGGTATAGTGTGGATGTCATGATCACCACTAACCTCTAATCCCACATGAGCCATTCTCAGTGTGAGAAATAAGAGGAAGTATTAGATATGAAGATCACATGATTCTACCCTATCCGTAGGTGTATGAGGTGATAAATCCCAAAGGGAGAGGGAGAGGGTGTTGAGTGTGCTTGTTTTCACTTATATTTTGGTTACCCATATAATAACATCAAGTAATATATCCAACTAATGCCCAAGCTATAGAAAAGTGGGGAAAAAGTGTCACCTCCCGCAAGAAAGGATAGAGGCTTATTCCAAGAGGGATGCCATAAAATTGGTTTTGGGGGAAGGATATCATTCCTTGTCAAATGGAAAGGCAAGCATGATCCTTTCCCTCACAGCCTAGAATGGGGAGGTTCGCATGAGAACCCCAAGGTTGGAACCCTCATTGCCATGGGAATATAAACTTGAATACATTTTGATGTTCCACCTTGTTATGGAGGTTACACAAGTGACTCCGCTTACCATGGGTATATAGACCTGAGAGGAAATGTTGTTGTGCCTGTTGATATGATCATATGTGTCGAGTTTCTCTAGAAGAGGCCTTGGCATGATTCTGTTAGACTGGTTCATGGTGTGGCCAACATGGAGCCTTGTGACATGATTGAAGGTAGTGATGGGAGGTGGAGAGTATAACTTCCTAGGATTACCCATTCCACATAGCCAATTATTAGCTAGGATGGGGTTCCCTCCACATAGCATATTTCTATATGGTTGAGGGTACCATTCTCATAGAATTTTCCAACGCGAACCTGGGTTCTACTCGCATAGTGTGTCACCACGTGGGGCTAGGTTTCATTTTCATAGTGTGTTGCTACACGGTTCTTAGTTCCCACTGCATAGAGAAATGTTACAAGAGGCTGGTTTCCACCCACATAGAGTTTTTCTATATAGGATGCTTTTCCAAAAAGGTACCATCCTTTTATACCTCGCCAAATGGTTACTAAAAAGTGGTTTTGAGTTCATAGATGGATGGAAGATTTATTATGACCACCTTATTTCCATGCAGTGGATGTTTTACTTGTAAATAATTGATAGATCTCTCTTGATTCATCTCATAGGCTCCACTTTTTGCATATCCTCATCACTCTTCTCCTTTGTCTCCCTTCGGTTTGGTCTCATCGTCTATTTTTTGATCCTCCTTGGGGTATATTTATAGAAGATCAAAGGGATCAGATATCGACAAAGATGGTATTCCATGTTGAGCCATTTGGATTCATTTATAGGATCCCATGGAGGGTACCTTGGCCCAAAAATGACATAGTCAATGGGGAGAGTTCATTCATGGGATGGGTCTGTTATTTATGGGGGTAGAAATCTCCACTTGGCCCCGCAAAAAGGCTTCATTTAAGTTTTGTGAGTCAATGGTACCACATTGTCCCACAAATGATTTTGCTCATGGGGATGGTCGTTTGTGGGGGTGAAAATCATAATATGGCCCCATAAACTAATTTGGTTTCATTTTCTTTCACTGGAGGTCCATATCTTCCCCTAAACTATTTTGTATGTGGGGATTCTTCAAAAAATGGTGGAATTCTATACTGAGTGACGGTCCGTGAAGTGATTTTTACTTTAAGTAATCAACCAACCCTTAACATCTTCAACCCTTTGAAAATATTCTTTAAATATTTTTTTGTTTTTATTTCTACCCTTTTCTGAGATTGATGTAATTTTTTTCTTCTCGATTGTGGCATTTTTCGGACCATATAGAGATTAATTTTAAATTAATTTTTTTCAAATTTTGTGTTTATAATTTGGGAAAATGGATTCCATATTTAAAATAAGTATAATTTATAATGTCTATTAAGTTCAATATATTACTTTACCAGAAATATTAGTGAATATAATTAAAATTAATTACACTGATTATGGTAAAAATAAATTTACTTGGTGGGTAAACATTAACTTAAGGGGCCAAATGACTAATAAACATGTACAATAACCCTTGGATGGCCATTTTTAGACCATATCCTACCTTTTATTAAAAATTAACCATTATTGGAGGCATATGATTTAAGTGAGACCTCTCAATAGTGTTTTTATTTGTGTATTTATAAGAATTCCACTCCTCCTCCTCTATAAAAGGGCACTCAACCCCTCACTTCTCCACTCCCCTCAATAAATTTGGCTCATCCAAACCCATCCCAAATAATCTTTAAAATTTCCTCATCTCATCCTAGAATCCTCACTTTGGGAATAAATAAATCTAATTTAGTCATTTAATGTAAACCAAAAGGAATTACCCAAAGAAGAGGTAACATCATTCAATAAGAACTTTTGTTTTATTTCTTTATCCTCCGTGTCAATTATTATAATTACATGATTTAAAAATAACTAAAATATCCTCAATATAATGATATTTTTTTATGTTAAGGGTATGACCTACACTCACGCACACTTCTATCAAATAAGATGCATAATCATAATTTGTGTACTTCCATTACCACCCCTAAAGGTTTTAAATAATGATGTACTAACTATTTTTATATTATATATATGATATTTATGATGTATTTATACTTCTTGAATTATTATATAACACATAACTTCATTCTTTCCATTTTGTGAGAATATGATAACATCATTTGTCAGCGTGTGTACTACTGCCACCTCAAAGCGATGTGATTCGTTCACACTTTACATGGTATGTATTATGGATGGTTTTAATAATAATATATTATATATATGAAACAATTATAATAATATATTGATAATATATATATGATATTTTATTTCTTTCTTTCAATAAGATAAGAAAATGGAAATACTCTTCATGTGTAAGTATGGTCTACCATCTCCCTGAACAGTGTATCTCATTTTCTATTTCTATATTTTATCAATTATTATAAAGAAATATATAATTAATACATATAATATTTATATCATGGTTTACATTATGGAGATAAGGAAATCATGACCAAAGAAAAAGGACCAAAAATAACAAGTCAACCCATATATAAAAAACAAGGAGGATATTACCTGAAACATAACTTTAACATGGAATTGTTAATAAAAGTTTAATATAAAATCATAATATAATAATATATGGTTTGATATATAGTAATATGGTTTTGTGGAATATTTTTAATAAACTTATATTTATTAAACATGATTTTTTAATGTGTATAAAGAAATTCAAGACTTAAGGTAAGGGTTTTCTCATCACACTTTTTATGGAATGATGTTTATGGAACTCGTTTCTTTTTCATGGGCTAATCACATTTCAAATATATTGACATGTAACCCATTTATTTTATATGATTTAATCAACTTATGAAAGAATAATTGTTTTTATGTGTTTTTATAATGATATGAAATATGTATGTACTATATTCATGTTGTGGTTCATGGAAAACTCTTATACGAGAGGGTGGCCTAGATAGCACAGGGTAAGACTGTTATATATTATATGATGGGGTGGATCAGATAGCATCAGGTAATTCTATTATATATTATACGATGGGGTGGACTAGATAGTGCAGGGTAAGCCTATTACAACTTTTACAATGGGGTGGCCCAAATAGCGCTAGTTATGCTTATTACAACTTATACAATGGGGTGGCCAAGATAGCACTAGGTAAGCTCATTACAGCTTATACAATGGGGTGGCCTGGATACCATTGGGTAAGCCCGATACATCTTATAAGATGGGGTGGCCTAGATAGTGTCGAGTAATCCCGCTACAATTTATATGATGGGGTGGTCCAGATAATGTTGGGTAATCTCATTATATCTTATACGATAGGACCCAAATTGCATCGAGTAATAACATTACATATTATATAATGGGTAGGATCATATAGTTTTAGTTGATCATATTATAGCTATCAAGTGCATTGGGTAAAGATTTATATTTCATAATATAATTATAGGAACAAGTAGAAGGGCTTGATCCACTATGGGAACAAGGTATAACATGATCTTCCACAAGGAAGGAGCTATGACTGGGGATGGTGGTGTGTCCTTCCCAGTATGTGTAGACCCCATTTAGTGCCCTGATATGTTTTTCAATGAGAATTAACTTAGAGGGAATGATTTTACATAATTCTATGTATGCCAAAAATTATATGTCTTAATCTTATTTAATGATTTCATGAATTATTTTCTTGATTATATTATGACTCATGCATTATGAAATGCCAATTTTTATGTAATGGATTTTGATTGTGATATTTGATATATAGGTTATGATCATCTAAGTTTGTGATCATGTTCTCATACCCATATGTTTATGTTATTCTTACATATCTCCCTTTTTTACCCTTACTAAGCATCTGATCTCACCCCTTTCTTATGTTTCTGTTCCCCATGTTATGTACAAAGGTTTTAAGTAGGAATTATAAAGAGGAAATTCATTAAGGAAGATGTTTATGATCTTTCACCAAGATATAAATTTATGATTCCAAGTTTCTAAATACGTTATACTATTATGGTCCTCAGGAATATAATTTTGTAAGGTTCAGAATATTCATAAACAAATTATGTAATATCCATGTGTGTTATTCCTAGGTCATAAATTTGGTAACAAATGAATGGTTTAGTCATCATTTGGAAATTGGAATGAGGAAACTTTTGTAAAATCCATAGGGATATTTCTAAGGATATGTCTAGGGATGTCTCTTTGGATAATCCTAAGGTTTCATCAATTTAAAATAAGATTCCATGAATTAGGCATCCTATATGTAATTTTTCATCATTATGTGGTTTTCTACTATGATAAATGTTTCTCACACTATGGTTTCTAGTCTTCTTCAATCACAATAATTAGAAGGATTTGGGTCAATATTGAATGTTTTAGGTGTGGAATGTATGGGAATTATGAAAATAAATATCTGTAGTGGAAATATCATAAAGAGGATCAGGATGGTAGCATGAGTATTGGTTATACTACTAAAGAGATCGTGAATGACCTATGAAAGGTATGGTATGTACTAAAAACATTGTTAACATTAAACATAAGAATCATGAAAAAATTGATCTCAAATAACCTTAAGTCATGATTCATATTTCATATTCAAGTAAATGGGTAATAAGGAATAAGATGATGAATCCAATGTAATGGTTTAAGAATAAAGATGGATGAATGAAGTGTATAAGTATTGGAATTCAAGAATTATGTTTTATAAATAAATAAGTATATGTTTTCCATTAAGGATTTGAAAAAATAAATTGAATGGTGCTGATGAACTAGAAGATTGATTTAATAGAAAGGTGATATTTTGATTAAGGGAAGGTAACCCTTAATGTGTTACTATTATTGAGAAAATTGTGTTTATCTTGGATATAGAGATGATTATGGATAATGTAGATTGGATAGTAAGGATTACCATGGAACTGATTGTTGATTTTTTGAAAAACTAGTCTATGTTATCTTGTATGAGGTTTGAACCTTTTTTTGGATTTATGAAATATATCCAATAATAATTAGAATAAGAAAGAATGCATGTTTTAAATAAGTTTTTATGGTAATTTAGGTTATCACCATGTTTCAAGAAAATAAATGATAAAGGTGTTCACATTCTTGGTATGCGACAATCAAGAGGTACTTTATGATATATGGGGTATAAATGCTAAGATTTTTTTGAAAAATTTAGTGACTTTATTTATAATTTTATAGACTTTCATCTTTCAAGAGGGTTATAAGGTTAACCATTTATAGAATGGTTTATTTTAAACTTCTAATGAGGTTTTATAGATTAAATTATTATCTCCCCATATGAGGATATATGAGAATTATATAACATGTTCTAGTTATCTTATTGTGATAAAGAATGATTCAATGACTTATCATTCTATTTATGGATCTCATGATATGTTAATGCTTTGGGAAGGAAAATTCACATTCATTTCATAGAATAATAGATGAATTGTAAATTGATCTATGAACAATAACGGGTGAGATTATAATAAAATCATGTAAGTTTATATTGTCATGAAAATTATTCAACCTTAGGAAAATGATCTTGGAATAAAATTTTGTCTCATTATCATCATTTTTGATGATATCAATTACATTTTTGAATACTCTTTGGTTTATGGATTTGTGATCATTAAATTTCTTCTAACCATGTTCTCTATCACCCTCCATCATAAATTGATAGTTATATTTCTCTTAAATATCCATGTCTTAACGTTTCACCTATGTTCTCGTATGTGGAGACCTTGTGATGAGTTTCTTTGGGTAAATTTTGTGTTTTCAACTTTCTTTTTTAAAGGAAGTTACATAATTCATTTTTTTAATGATGTGGGTTTCTGTGAAAGGAAATTTAATTTATTAAAACTTCAATGTACCAAAATAATTTTGAGGGATAAATTCATTTTAAGAGGGGTATAATGTAATTCCCTGAGATTTTGTGAAATATTTTTGTCCAAATTAATTTAAACTTTTTGATATTTTTCATTTCAGGAGACATTGAATATAGTTTCTGTTATATGAATTCACTAATTTTGGTTCGTGTTTCACATAACACCACGTTAATCTTGAGCTACGCGGAATAGTTATATATGATTTTGGTACATGAAACACTATTTTTTTCATGTTTTACATACAATGAATATTTCCTTTGATGTCTTATATTACAAGAAAGATTGAGTTTTATCGAACTACAATATACTATTATTATTAAAATATTATTATAGTTATCACCTAGATATTAGAATGTAAGATACGAATAAGATTAATTGAATTGTAAATATATGGTTTACACACTTTTTATAAAATTATTTTTTTGGTTATCAATTAATTAATAATGAAAATAAAAACAAATATAATATAAAGGATTTTTTTTATGAATAAACAATTTTTAAGCCCACAAAATCATTTAATCTTAATAAATTAAATTAAACACTATTATTGAGAGATATTAATGAAATTTATATATTATCAATTAAACCAAATTTTTTGAAAATTATTAAATAAGTTTTATAGTAATAAAATAAGAATAAATCCAATTTTAGGGGTAAAAGCAATATTTTTCTAAAAGGCATTTTTTTCACCTTTTAATGGAATAATTGATTAAGAACTAAATTTGGAAACTTTTATAAAATTTATTTTAAAAAATAAAAAACATTTTTAAATTATAATATCATAATTTATATTGAGTGGTTTTTTTTTTGAGGACTTCTATATTTTAATGAATAATAAATAATAATAAATTTTAATTGAAAACTTATTTTTCATATAAATAATTTTTAGGGATAAATAATATTTTTAATTGGTTTTAAAGTATAATTAGATCAATTTTATATAATTTAATATGATATATGTCATTTAAATAGATTTCACATTGAAATTGGATATAAAAATAGTTGATTATTTTGAACATTTTTAGTTTAAAAACTCATTGTCTCATCCCAACTACGAGATTAATTTTAAATTAATTTATAACACTTATGTGTTTATAATTTGGAAAATGGATTTAATATTTTTAATCATCATAATGTATAATGTATAGTAAGGTCAACTTAGTTTTCACCAAAAAATAGTGAATGTAATTCAAATTAATTACAGTGATTAAGGTAACAACAAGTTTACTTTGTGGTTAAACATTAAATTGAGGGTCCAAATATCCTATAAACATGTCCAAAATCCATTTAAAATTCATATTTAGACTATATAATCCCTTTTATGTAATATTTACCACTATTGTACTCACATTCTTTAAGTTATACCTCTCAATAATGTTTTCCTTTTTGTATTTAAAAGAATTCCACTCCCCCTCCATTGTAAAAGGGCACTCACATCCCTAAACTATTCACACATTTCAAGCCATTTAGATTGTCCAAACCCTACCCAAATAAGATAAAAAAAATTGTATCCTCTCATTCTAGAATCTTCACTTTTCTCCAAAAAAATGATGTTAGTCATTTGGTGCAAACCAAAATGAATTACCCAAAAATATGTAACATTATTCAACAATCACTTTCAATTTATTTATTTCAACCAAATAAATTATTCTTATTCCATGAATATATAATAACCTAAGTATCCTAAATATAATGAGTATTTTTTTATATTAAGTATACAACCTACACTCACTCACACTTCTATAAAATGGGACATGCAATCATCATTCATGTGTATGGCGGACTACCACCTCGCGAACTGATGTCATTTGTTCTTCCATTACTACCTCTCAAGGTTGGGAATAATGATGGAAATAATAATTTTATATGATATATATTATATTAATAATGTATGTATTATTATTTAATTATTATATTACACATACCTTTATGATTTCCATTTTGTGAGAATGTTGTGACATTGTTTGGAGACATATGGATTATTGCCTCCCCAAAGTGACATGACTCGTTCACACTTTACATGGAATGTATTAAGGATGAGTTTGAAAAATATATGTGATATATTTGAAATAATAATTATAATATAATGATAATATATATATACATATGTCATTTTATTTTTTTCTTTCAATACGATAAGAAAATGGAAATAATGTTCATGTGTCTGTACGACCTATTATCTCCATGAAATGGTGTATCTCATTTTCTATTTAAATATTTTATAGATTATAATAAATAAATATATACTGAATATATATATGTGTGTGCGAAATTTATATCATGGTTTAAATTATAGGGACAAGGAAATCAGGATCAAATAAAAATGAAAAAAATAACAACTTAAAACATATACAAAAAAATGGGGATATTAACCAAAATGTAACTTAAACATGGAATTGTTAATAAACAGGTAATATAAAGTTGTAAAAAAATAATATATGGTATGATATATGTAATGACTCAGATTTTCTCTAGTTTTATTTTTATAAATTAATTAGGAAAATTTTGAGACCAGGTGCTGAGACGGCATGAGATTTCGAGGCCTAGTGTGCACGAAATGATACAGTGAAAAATGTTATGTTTTTAATAAATCACACAAGAAGTTTCTTCTTTAAATGGGAATAAATTATAAATGGGTGCCCAAATCAGAAATTAAAGGGCACTTTTTCATTTAGAGTAGTGAATTTACCTTAGGCGGGGCCTAACATCGACTGTCACGGGTCAACTGTGAAAGTTAGAAATTGGACGGAACTGTCATTAAAATATTTTATTGAACGCAGTGGAGTTTTATTTTTAATGAAACCTTTGTTAGGAATTAAGGGTTATCACCATGACCCTGTAATTCCTCTAATACATGGAATGAAACTATCTTGGTGAAGAATGTCAACAGATCGAGGATCGACAATGACACGGACCTCTGTTCTTTATCAATGACTGATCCAACCAAAAGGTAGGGTGTTTAATCTCTTCATGATTTTTCTTCCCCGTTCATTGATTCAAATGATGAACGCAGACCAACCCACGGATAGGTTGATCCACGGTTCATTCATTATTTTAGGGTGGATAAATGTTTGCGAGGTTTAAAAATGGAGATAGATCTTTGTGATTATATGTTCTTGTTCTTTGTTAAACCTTCTAACATGAACGGATCAAGGCTGGCACGAACATGGACAATATCCTTTCTTCGAACATTATTTGTGCCTTATATCTCCCCTAAACCTCATATGTTATTTTCACATTCTTTGCATGTTCTTTTCCTTCTCATTGTTCCTTTGAAACCCTACACGATAAATTTGAATTGAGGACTGATTCTGCGACTGCAGTACAAGACGGCAGCGACAGCGGTCGGTGGAGGCGGCTACGGCCAGTTCAGGCAGAGCGCTGTAGGGAAGGGCCACTGGAAAAGGAGGCATCACTATCTCGGAAAGGAAGGTCAGGCCATGTGTAGTGCTATAGGATGGTCCACCGGCGGGGCGGCCTACGGTGGTGGAAGCGTGGCAGACGGTGGCGGCGGCTGCGAGACATGGTCCAGGCGGGACTGCGTCAGAGGGAGCCCGCGACAGTGAAGCTTACGGGCAGCGACCAGGGGCTGTGGAAGGAGATTGTGGGGGATACAGTGGGATGCAGCTCAAAGTCGTGTGGATCATAGGCAGTGAGCGCATGGGGTTCATGAGCTAATAGGGTGTGATGCGGAAGCCATGTGGTCAGGGCAGACCGCATGGACCAAGGGGTGTGGCCAAGACGAGCCGTGTTTGGCAGAGTAAACTGGCCGACAACATGGGCTGCACTGGATAAGTCAGGATGCTCCAGAGACCTTGAGGGACACTCCAGTGGCCTAGTTAGCCAAACCAACAGGCCAATCCCAACGGGCCAAGCTGGTTTAGTCTTGGTGAACCGGGTCGAGTCGGGTCAGATCATACCTAGGTCGGACCTTCTCAGAAAAACAATCGTAACTTTAAAACCCTCTGTTCATTTGACGAGTTTTTTGCAGAATTGGGACCTTTACAACGAGATAGTCATTTTGAGATACTTTAAGTGAGTTTTTTGTAACTTGGTTTATGACCTAATAACTTGAGGAGTAGGTTCTCCCAGAACAAGTGCGCTATGAGCGGAATCTCGTGGCTAGATGTGACTATGTGATCTTGGTGACTACATGACTTGGGGGGTGCTTGAACCATTGACTCTATGTCTTCTATCGACACTATGTGCACCATAAATTCTCTATACTTCATCTAGGACCTGGGTGCCATCGCCGCTCCAGGTGCCATAGACGCTCTGTGCACCATCGACACTTTGTGCGCCATCAACGCTCCATGTGCCATTGACGCTCCGTACACCATCTAAACTCTGTGCTCCATTGACGCTCCATGTAACATCAATTAATTGGGCACCGTCGACACTTCTAGTGTCATGGATACTGATAGATATATAGACTACAATTAAAATTCCTTCTCTTTGTGATTTAGACTTATACTTGTGTGAGCTGACTATATTGACTATAATTCATGTGTTTCCTTTGTGGTGTACTTCATGTGTTTCCTTTATGGTATAATTTGTGTATTTCTTAGTGTTATTACCTTTTTGGTTTTGGTTTTTCCTACTAAGTATTGTTTTACTCACCCCTGCATAGGCTTTTCCTGCACGTGTCGTGTCTTGTGAAGACAAATAAAGATTTGATGGAGTTTAGGTGCACTAGGACTAGGTGGTTCTTAGAGTGATTATATGGGATAGGTATACTCCTATGGCTTCATATAGTTATCCTACACATACCCTTCAGGTAGGTTTTTTTGCTGATGAGTTTTAGAAACTTGTGGATTCACTTTGGCAGACTTTTCTTTTGGTGGGCTTGTATTCTAGCCCTATTTACTTTCTAGTTTTCCTACTGTCATACTCTATGGTTAGTATCTTAGTGTATTCATGCATTTTTTACTTAGTGTTTTTACATTTTAGCATTTTGGTCTTGGATATATATGTGTGTGTATAGATTCTTAGGAAAATTCCTCCCATTTGTGGGATATGCCTACTTAGTGCTAGTCTCCAGCCCCTGAGCTATCGGAGGCAGGATTGGGGTAGTCACAGAACAGGCCCCTCTGGGATGGGTTATGACATAGTGGCATTAAAGGAGTTCATTTCTACTAAACAAACCAAGAGACTGTGAGATTGGTTTGGGGAAATAGTGTTAAGTGTTTCAAGTTTGGATTTCAGACCAGGGATTCCAGTGTTGGTGTGGAAGTTGACATATCCATACACCAGGACTCTGAATTCTATTTTTTGACTCGATACATGAAAACACTAGTTGTAGAGAAAATAAATGGTATATGCACCATAAAGGATTTTAAGTTTGTTCCCATGTCCTTCTTTATTCAACTCACCAGGTATACTCTATTGACCATGGTACATCTTGATCTATTTCAGGATGCCTTCACACAAACAGTCATCTAAGATTCTGATGCGTGATCATGAGGATGATCCTTCTAGTGATGAGGCATCGGTATAGGGACCAGTACCAGAGATAGCACCCCTGGGTTGTGTACCAGTGATACCACCACTCGGAGAGTATCAGTTACTACCGGCTCTACCAGTAAAGGATGCATATAGGATGAGTTCATTGCATGATTTCCAAAGGTAGAGACCTCCTAGGTTTATGTGTGAGCCAGACCCCTAGATAGCTAAGGACTGGTTGGAGGTAGTTACTCATGTCTTCTTCCTTGTGAGTACACCTTCCGACCAGATGACAATTCTAGTCGCGAGCCGTCTATAGGGCTCAACGAGGCGATGGTAGAGCTCAGTGATCCAGACGCATGATGATATGACTCTCTCTTAGGAATACTTTGAGTGCCTCTTCAGGGAGCAGTTCTTTCCAGAAATGTTATGCTCAGTGCGCATACAGGAGCTCCTACATCTATAGTAGGTTAGTTAGATAGTAGTGGAGTACTCAGTGAGATTTACAGATCTTTCTCACTATTCCACAGATATGGTGTGAAACCCATTATTCAGGGCCTGAACCTTCAAGAAGGGGATATTCCATGAGATCAGAGCATCCATGATATCCCTTAGCATCCCTACATATGTTGGGGTACTGGAGTGAGCCCTACTAGTGGAGATATTTCTGGCAGAGCAGATGCTAGCAGTTTGAGATACCAATAGGCACCAAGCAGCTGAGTCTTCGGTGGTGGGTAGATGATAGCATACATAGGGACCCAAGTAGATCAATAACTCTATGAGACGACCCCAGGATATGGGATCACCAGTGTAGGGCTCCCAAGGTAGAGCGAGTCAACCGAAGTGCTGTTTGTGTTACACGTGCGGCGGTCAAGGACACATGGCTCAAGATTTCCCAAATCACCATGCGGAAAATCATAAAATGGTTGAGTTAATTCTAAGTTAGATTAGGATGCAGGATCGGAGTGGTTAGTAGGGTGGCGGGCATGGAATAGGAGCAGGCAGAGCAACAGGTGGTGGGTGGAGGTTCGACGTACTACCACCACTACCCCTAGGTGGTCCACCATGGGCTTAGGGAGCATGTGGATAGGGATGAGGCCAACTTCAGATGATAGAGTCTTATTACCCTGGTGTTCTAGAGATGATTAGAGGTATGATTTGTGTCTTTTCCACCCTAGCTATAGTTATTATAGACACAGGTTTTAGTCGCTCTTTTCTCGCTATGAACCTTGTTCGAGACTCGGAGATTCCAGTGGAACTGTTGACTCGATCCCTGCTCTTATAGACTTCTAAGTGGGAATATTCGATGATCACACACTCATTCTAATAGTGTGAACTTACTCTAGGGGGAAAGAGTTTCAGTTGGGTTCTCTTGGTGGCATCATCGAGGCCTTACGACATCATTCTTGGTATGGACTAGTTATTCACAGTTCATTCCCAGATTGATTATTTTAGGTACAGAGTGCGGTGTGTCCATTGTAATGGGACCATGTTTTCCTTTGTTGGTAAAAAGGAAACACATGTAGCGTAGGATGGACTTAGGCATAGGAGGGTGCAACCGATTACACATTAGTTGGCTAGCATGACTTTTTCCATAGTAGAGTAGATTAGTCCTAAGTTTCTTACAGTGGTAGCAGAGTATGAGGAAGTATTTCTTGAGGATATCCCTGGATTACCTCCCTATATGGAGGTAGACTTCTTCATTGATATATACCCTGGGATGGAACCAATACCTACACCTACATATCAGATGGATCCTACAGATCTTCATGAGTTGAGGGTACTGTTGGAGGACTTGAAGAGGAAGTGATTCGTGAGACCCAATGTTTCACCTTGGGTAGCCCCAATTTTTTTTTCCAAGAAGGAAGATGGGAGATTGAGATTATGTGTAGACTTACAATGCCTGAACCAGGTGATTTTGAAGAATATGTATCCACTACTGAGGATTTAAGAACTCTTTAATCAATTGAAGGGATCAAGGTGGTTCTGAAAGACAGACCTCATATCTGGATATCATCAGATTCATGTACGGGATGAGGATGTACCAAATACAGTCATCAGATATAGGTATGGACACTATGAGTACTTAGTGATTCCGTTTGGTGTGATGAACTCCCAGAAATTTTTCATGGGACTCATAAACAGGATCTTATAGCCTTGCTTAGACCGATTTGTCGTGGTATTCACTAATGACATTATGGTGTTCTCGGCGTCTGAGGGGGAGCATACGATATACTTGAGGATAGTTATAAACACACTATGAGAGAACCAGCTTTATGGGAATCTCATGAAGTGTCAATTCTGGATTTGGGAGGTACACTTTCTTGGGCATGTCATTTTATAGGCTGGAGTTGCAGTAGATCCAATGAAGATTGAAGAGGTTCCTGTTTGGGAGCCACCCAAGAGTGTTACCGAGGTGTGAAGTTTCCTTGGTTTGGTTGGGTACTATCAGAGGTTTATACCTAACTTTTCTAGAGTAGTAGCACTCTTGAAATACTTGACATGGAAGGGGCAGCCTTTAGTGTGGACAACGAAGTGTCAGCAGTGATTTCAGGAGCTGAGGGAGAGATTGAAGAGAACCCCATCTTGAGATTACTAGAGGAGGGTGTTGAGTACATGGTGTTCTATGATGCATCAGGGATCGGGATTAGTTGTGTCCTAATGTAAGAGGAAGTAGTGATTGCCTATGGTTCACTCCAGTTGAGGCAGCATGAGTAAAAATATGTGACCCATGATCTTGAGCTAGTAGTGGTAGTCTTCGCATTGAAGATGTGGCGACACTACCTGATAGGCGATTGATTTAGCGTCTACTTTGACCACAAGAGCCTCAAGTATATCTTCTATCACAAGAATCTAAACTTGAGACAGAGATGATGGGTATAGTTCTTTCAGGACTATGACTTTGAGATTTTTTATACTCCTAGGAAAGAGAATGTAGTGGCAAACGCTCTTAGTAGAAGATCCATCTTACAGTTGCTGAGTGCGGTGTTAGAGCAGTTGGTTGTGTTACAGATATCCTTTGTGGATGGAGATGGAGCATCTTACCTTCAGTCGATAGTTTTCACCCCTCCACTCTTACAGTGAGTCAGAGAGGCACAAATTGGGTATATATATTGTGAGACACTATATGCTCAGTTGTCCAGGGGGTATTCCCCTGATGGATATTTGATAGGTAGGGAGCATGTCGTTCTCTTTAGAGGTCATATAGTAGTACCAGTGACACTGCGGGAGTAGGTCATGAGGTAGTTTCACACTTCCCCTTTGGCAGTATATCCAGGAGTGGAAAAGATGTATCAAGACCTTTGACATCAGTTCTAGTGGCTGAGGATGAAGAAAGTGGTGGTAGAGTTCATTTCTTGATTCCTCACTTGCCATAAAGTGAAGTATAAACACCAGGTTTCAGCAAGGTTGACCTAACCACTTGAGGTGCCAGAGTGGAAGTGGGATGGGATATTGATGTAATTCATGATGGTTTTACCATGCACGTCGAGGGGGAATGATACCATCTTTGTGATCATTGACCAACTCACCAAGTCACCAAACTTCCTACCGATCCGTGAGTAGAGTTCGATAGAGATCTTGGGATTCCTTTATGTGAAAGAGATAGTTAGACTTCACAGAGTGACATATATGATCATATCAAGTCATAATGTGTGTTTCACATCCCGATTATGGAATGGATTTTTTGAGGCTTTTGGAACTCAGTTTCTCTTGAGCATGGCATTTCATCCCCAGACGGATGGCCAGATGAATGGCCAAATAGATATGGCCATCCAGGTTCTTGATAAAATTTTATCGGCTTATATCCTATACTTTGGTTTCTATTGGGAGGATCACCTACCACTAGTGGAGTTTGCATACAACAATAATTATAACTCAAAAAATTGTGTGGAACTATTTGAGGCCTTGTACGGGTGACCATGCAGGCACAAAAATATTGGATGGACCTAGAGGAGTCAACACTCATTGGTCAAGAGTTGGTACGGTCTACCACTGAGAAGGTGCAGATCATCCAAGAGTAGATGAGGACTGCATAGAGCTGGTATAAGTCATATTATGACAATATATAGAGGCCTATGGAGTTTGGGGAGGGATACCATGTGTTCTTTTGGGTCTCACCTCAATGGGTATTCTGGATATTTGGCCAGAGTAGCAAATTATCTCCAAGATACATCAACCCTTTTTAGATTCTGGCAGAGTTGGTGAGGTGAAGTACCACCTAGCTCTACCCCCATAGTTTCACTAGGTGAATGATGTCTTCCATGTGTCACAAATGAGGAGGTAGGTTCATGATCCATCACACATCATCGACTAGGGTGAGCTGGACATTGATGACGGGGTGACTTTTGCGGAGTACCCAGTGGTGATCGAGGATCGATGGGAGAGGGTCATTTGTGGGTGGTCGATTCCTATGGTGCGCATTCGATGGTAGCACAGGAATCTTCAAGAGAGAACTTGAGAGTGGGAGTCTTAGATTCATGCTTAGTACCCACATCTTTTTGTTGAGTAGCCTTTATTTTGTCTTTCAGGGACATAAATCCCTAATGTGGGGAGAATGTAATGACTCAGATTTTATCTAGTTTTTTTTATAAATTAATTGGGAAAATTACAAGACCAGGCGCTGAGACGGTGTGATATTCTGAGGTCTGGTGTGCCCGGAATGATATAGTGAAAAATGTTGAGTTTTTAATAAAGCGTGAGGGAATTTTCTTCTTTAAATGGGAATAACTTCTAAATGGGTGGCTAGATTGGAAATATAAGGGAACCTTTGTATTTGTAGAAGTGAATTTACCTTAGGTGGGGCCTAAAATTTACCAGTATGGGTCGATTTTGAAGGTTATAAATTGGACGTAACCATCATTAAAATATTTTAATAAAAATATTCTATTGTATGCAGCGGAGTTTTTATTTTTAATGAAACTTTTTCAGAAATTTAGGGTTATCACCATAACCCTGGAATTCCTCTAAGGTGTGGAAGGAAACTCTCTCGATGATGAACTCTAGTAGATTGAGGATTGACGAAAACACAGACCTCCATTATTCATCAATGAATTATCCAACCAAGAGGTAGGGCGTTTAATATCTTCATGATTTTTATTCCCCATTCATAGATTCAAATGACGAATGTGGACCAACCCATGAATAGGTTGATCTGTGGTTTGTCTATTATTGTGGGATGGATAAATTGTTACGGGATTTAAAAAGGGAGATAGATCTTTGTGATTATATGTTCTTGTTCTTTGTTAGACCTTCTAACATTAACGGATCAAGTCTGACATGAATAAGGCCAAGATCCATTCTTTGGGTGTTCTTTGTGAAATCTCTCTCTCCTTGAACTTGTGTGTTCTCTGCACATTCTTTGTATGTTCTTAACCTTCTCCTTGTGTCTGTGAAACCCTATGTGAGAAATATGAATCAAGGATTGATTCCAAGATTACACTGCGGAGGAGAGACGATAGAGCAAGGAAGAGGCGGCGGTGGTATGTGGTCCAGGTGGGACCGCATAAGAGGGAGCCCATAGTGGTGGAGGCTATGGGTGGTGACCAAGGTCCGTAGTAGGAGGATGTGGTGGCGGTAACGAGATGTGTCTCAGAGCTACATGGAGTGAAGGTAGTGAGATCATGGTGATCGCAGGCCAGATGGTACAACGCGGAAGCCACACGGTCATGGTGGACTGTGTGGGCCAAGGGGTGTGGCCAGGGTGGGCTGCGTCCAGCAGAGTAAACCAGCCTACAGTACGGGCCAGATCGAATAAGTTGGGCCACTCCAATGGCCCAACGGACTGGACCCAGTGACCCGGTGGGACAATCCAGTTTGGGCTAGGTCAAACCGGGGTGAGTCAGGTCGATCGGCTTGGGTCGAGTCATAAAATGGGTCAGGTCAGTCTTGGTGGGTTGGATCAGACCCATACCGGACTCAGGTCAGACCTTCTCATAAAAACAGTTGTAACTTTCAAACTGTGTGTCGGTTTAATGAGATGTTTCTAGCATTGGAACCCTTGTGAAGAGACTGTCATTTTGAAGTACTCTAAGTGAGTTTTTTTGGAATTTTGTTTACAACCTAATGGCTTGAGGAGTAGGTTCTCCTGTAACAAGCATACTGCAAGCATAATACTATGTCGGTTGTGGCTATGTGATCTTGATGACTATGTGACTTGGGGATACTTGAACCATTGAAGCTCTATGTGACATCAAAACTACATGCGTAATCGAATCTATATGCGCCATCAATTCTTCGTGTGCCATCGATGCTTTGTGCATCATCGATGCCCCATGCGCCATCACCGATCTAGGCACCATCGATGCTTTATGCGCCATCGATTCTCCATGTGTCATCGACACTCTGTGCACCATAAATGCTCTGTGCACTATCAACACTCCATGAACCATTGATGCTCGGTGTGCCATAAACACTCTGTGCTCTATCGATTCTCCATGTGTTGTCGACAATTCTAGTATCATGGAGACTGAGAGATCTATGGACTACAACTGAAATTCCATCTCATCGTGCTTTAGACTTATACCTGTGTGAGCTAACTGTATTGACTATAATTCGTGTGTTTCCTTTGTGGTGTACTTCATGTTTTTCCTTTGTGGTATACTTTGTTTATTTCTTAGTGGTATTTCCTTTGTGTCTTATGGGTGTCCTACTGAGTATTGTTTTACTCACCCATGCATGGGCTTTTCCCGGACACGTCGTGTCTTATGAAAACGATCAAAGCTTTGATGAAGTCTTAGGTGGACTTGGACCAGGTGGTTCTTAGAGTGATCAAATAGGAAAGGTGTGATCCTATGGCTTCAAACATATTTCCTACACCTACCCTTCAGGTAGTGTTTTCTACAGATGAGTTTCAAAAACTTGTGCATTCACTTTGGAAGACTTTTCTTTTAGTGGTCTTGTATTCTAGCCCTGTTTACTTTCCAATTTTCCTATTTTCAAAATTGGTGGTTGGTATCTTAGTGTATGCATGTACTTTTTACTTATTTTTTTTACATTAAATAATTTGGGGCTTGGATGTGTGTGTGTGTGTACAGGTATTTAGGTAAATGCCTCCCATTTGTGGGATATGACTACTCGGTGCTAGTCGCTAGCCCCTAGCCTATCAGAGGCGGGCTTGGGGTAGTCACAGAATGTAACCCTATGGGATGGGTTGTAAAAATATATAATAATATTTTTATTTGGTATGAGTATGATAAAATTATATTTATTATATAGTTAGTTTGAACATGTTTTAATAATTTCAAGATTTAAGGTAAGGGTTTTCTCGTTTCACTTGTATTTCTATGAGATATATGTTATATTCACCAGTTATTCTAATTGTGTGTTGTATATAATTTCCTATAAAATGTAATATAATTAATTTTATTTATTAAATTATATTAAAAAAAATTGATTCTATTCTTTTATGGATCTCACAATTCAAAAGTTACTTAAGTATTAAGGGGATTTCTAGTCTCACTTTTATTTCTGCAATACTTAGGCCTTATTCACCACTCAATTATTTTTGTGTGGTGTATGTACTAACCATGAATATAAAATATGATTATTATACTTAAATTTATGGGTATTTACATATACATTTTATTATCTATCTTTCATGGAGTTTACAGTTCAAAACTTACCAAATAATTAAAGTAATTTTGTCTCAATTTTCCTTCTTTGAGACACATGTTATGTTATGAAGCTATATAATTTTACAAGGTGTATATATTTCCATTTATAATTTTGTATAATGAATATCTTTATTTTTATGATATTTTATGTTTCATGTAATTTTTTTTATGGGTATTTTGATTCAAAGTTACCAAAGTGGTAATAGTTTATTACTAAAATCTTATTGTTTATAAGAACTATTTATGATTATGTTTCCATTGATGAAATATTATGATCCATATCTCAATAAATCTCATGAATTTTTATCTACTATGGTTATTAATGATATCTTCATGTAATGGTACTATTTTTTCCACTCTTTGTTACTTTAGATAATTAAGAAAGCTTTTTTATAAAAAACTGACCTTATCCCTCTTTTTGGTTGAGAATCAGTGTTATTTCAAAAAAAAATGTTTTCTATAAATTTTTTAAATGAAATTTTGATATCATTTTCATGGAAAAGTTTTTAAAAAAATGTTTTATGTTTTAAAAAGTGATTTAAATTATTTTAAAAGCTTCCATTATATTTTTTCAATAATATTTTCAAAGAAATGGTTTTCAAAATGTTTTTTATTTTTGAATGAGTTTTTCAAATTGGAAAGGATATTTTCCTGAAGAATTGTTCTAAATAAAATTTAATTATTATTTTGTATGTTTTAAAATTGTTTTTAAAATAATTGGATTGTGTATGTGTTATATGTTTTAAAATTTTATTTCTTAATTAAAGGTTATATTCTAAGGGATCTTTCAAAATCCTAATCCATCTAAAATGAGATCATTTGATATAGTTTATCCATTACTAAGGATATGATCCAAGGATACCATTCATATTATTTCTTTTAGATTTTTATGTTTTTATGGAATGATGTTTATGGAAACCATTTCATTTCCATAGGCTAATCACATTTCGAAGTGATTTACATGATACCCATTTCTTTTCTATGGGTTAATTATGTTATGAAAGAATTATTGTTTTTATGTGATTTTATGATTATATACAATCTCTCTCTAATATATTCATGTTGTGGTTCAAAGAAATTTATTATATTATGTGGTTTCCTAGATAGTGTCGAGTAAGCTCGTTACATCTTATACAATGGGGTGGCCCAGATATCGTCGGGTAAGCCCATTAAAACATATATGATGGGGTGGACTAGATAACATTGGGTAATCTCGTAATAGCTTATATGATGTGGTGTGATAGGTAGTAAAGGGTAATCCATTTACATCTTAGATGATAGGGTGGCCCAGATAGCATCAGGTAAGATCGTTATAGCTTATGTGATGGGGTGGACCAAATAGTGCGGGGTAAGCCTGTTACAGCTTATATGTTGGGGTTTCCCATATATTGTTGTGTAAGACTATTAAAAATTATATGATGGGTGGCCTAGATACCATTGGGTTACCCCGATATAGCTTATATTATGGGGTAGACCATATAGCACCGGGTGAGCTTGTTACAGCTCTATAATTCATTAAGCAAAAAAATATATATCATTAGATATTGATGGGAACAAATCAACGAGATTGATACACTATAGAAAGAAGGTATAACCTGGTTCACTATAAGGAAAGGGTTATGACTGGGGATGGTGGTATTTCCCACCCAATAGGTGTATCCCCTATTAAGTTCCCTGATAAGTTTTGACAGTAATCCTTGAATTATAGGGAATGATTTTACATGCATATGTGTATAACACAAATTCCATGTTTTATACCTATATTATGATATCATGGATTATTATCTTGATTATCTTATGATTCATGTCTTATAAACTACCAATCATTATTCTATAACTCTTGATTATGATATTTGACATGAATGTTATGATCTTCTAATGTCAAGATCATGTTCTCATTCCCATATGATCATATTATGCTTAAAAATCTCCCTTGTTTACCCTTACTAATCATATTATCTCACCCCTTTCTTATGTTTCCTTTCCCTAGGTTATGAAGAAAGTTTTTATGTATTATTACTAAATGTTAATATATTTAAGATATATATTTAAGGTATTTCAAAAAGATAGAATATTATGATTCTATGTTTCCAAAGACACAAACTATTATGTTCCTCAGGCATGTAATTTTGTAATGTGATGAATATTCATAAAAAATTATGTAATATCCATGTATTTTAAGACTAGGTCACTATAAATACTCCATATTAATCCCATTAAAATACATAGGGATATTCTGGAGTAAAAAAACTGCATACATCAAGGAATTTTTAGTACCAAATAAGAGAAGCTACACCAAGCAACAAGTATGTTTCTATCAACTCTTCACTTTTTTTCTTATTATATTTCTTTTTTCCCAATTACTTTCAAAAAAATATCACAAAATTAATTAATAAGTATGTTAATGTTATATTGATGATGTTAACCTACTATAAGTATCATAATTATGAAATATAAAAATTTCAAACTTCCCATTACCACTCTTTCAACAATGTCCTGTCGACGATTGGTTAATTTCCAATGAGGACATTGCCAATAAATTTATTATAACATAACCTATGGTTCATCACAATAAATTATTTATGATATATAAAGGTATAAATATATGTTATTTAATTTTATTTAATTAATTATACTATTGTATAAATGATGTAACATCTGGCCCCTCACCCCTTGGCTTGGGAAAAGGAATGTGGGTGTTACATGGCCTTAGGTGAAATCCCCAAGACACCAAAGAATGGAAATAAATTCCAAGGGATTCATAAAAAATTTGGGGATGGTTTTAAATTTTAAAATAAAACATACATACAAATAAAACCATAACCAAAAAACTTCTATATAATGCATGATTGAAAAATAAAACACAAATAAAACCAAACCAACCAAAACTATATCAGAGTACAATGCCGAAACCAAGACCAACAAAACTCAAAGACATGGAATGCATAAATTCAGTAACTCCCAACCTTCTCCAAGCTCCTACTCAAAATTTCATGCCAATAGTATCATGATGCATCGGTAAATAAATGAGATACCTTGACTTTACATGTGTCATGATATAAAACATAGAGACACACCAATGTTCCAAACCATGGGTGAGTATAAAACTCAGTAGGATTTTTTCACCGAGTTTCTTATTCATTACACTATGATATAACATGTTATCACATTTAAATAAAACAATTTAAAATCATTAAAATCATTTTATAACAAACCCAATTAGTTTTATAAAACAAAAAGTTTTCCAAGGAATGAAACCAAACAAACCTTCAAGAACATTTTTCAAATTCCATTTTTGGAAAACCCATTTTGTGTTTCCATAGATTCCCACACATGCATGTTCTGGTGATAGTTTGACACTCATGAGAAGTCTCTCATCGATCTATCAAGTCATAACAAGGTAACAATTTCTTAAGTTCTCAATGTAACTCACCCTATCTACATGGTCACATCATCTTACGCTAATGGTAAAAAAAATTATTCAGGGTCACGTTAAGGAAATGACCTCACACCAACCATATATACCAAAACCCATGCCAAATCATGCCAACCCATTTCAATAAAACATTAATTTTATTGAAATAAATTCCACAAACTTTTTCCAAGCATCAAAACCATACAATAAAATTAAAAGTATAATTTTAAAATCATAAACCAAATAATTTTTCATAAAACAAAAAAAATCATATATTCCACCAAAACCATCACTAAAGTGGTTTTCCATCAAGAATTCAACATAAAATTAATTTTTAAATTAAATAAATTTGAAATCAATCCTTCATGATATAAACTATAGGAGTTGAGAGTGATTCCACTTACCTCTCAAACTTAGGTGAAAACAAATAACAACACAACAACTTAAAAAACCTACCTTATATCATCAATATAAGACCTTATATCCTATTACCTTAAATTAAAACAATAATATCTCATCATAATTGGCATCAAAAAACATGGATCTATCTCCAACGGATTAGATCTATGATTCCAAGAGAGGGAAGAATAATCAATCTAAGGAAACAACCAGTATTGTGCACTTATCAAGGAATTCAAGCCTCCAACGCACTTTGAATCACCTAAGGATCACTCTCAGATTGATAAGATTGGTTTCTATATCATTTGTAAGGAAATGAATTTTTTTATTGCCTAACTAGGGGGGAAATATGTTATTATAGAGGTAAAATGAGTGACATCCACAAAATCCAAATCTAATTTGTAACAGTGCATGGTTAGGAAAACTATGTGCTAATAGTGCATGAGACACTAACTCTGAGAAAACCTCACATGGTTGGATCACATGGTTATAAAATCCATGCAAAAACCATGATAAACCCTTAAATCTAGACTTCCATGGTTTCTCTTTGGGTGTCCACATAGTTTGGATAAACTGTGTGCCTCCCTAGTTCCCACTATTTTAGCTGAATGGTTTCCTAGAGGGTGATACACAGTTTCTACTAATTTTTATCAAACCATAAACCTCTATAAAAGCCAGAAAAAATGAAAAATATCCTCCAAATATATAGTAAAATTACCCAATCACATTATATACATAAAATATATAAATAAAGGGTCAAATACCAAAAAATTATATGTGTTACATTCTACCCATAATTTGTGTTTCCGACCATAGAAATTAGAAAAAAACCATTGTCCTCAAAGAGTTTGGGCCATTGTTCTACCATTTCCTTCTCATTCTCCCAAATCTCTTCCTGAATCTGATGGTGTTTACAAAAAATACACACTAGAATAATGTTTTTCCAACACAAGTCTTTCTCTTGCCTATCCACAATCCATATCATCTCAAGAACCAATTTAGAATCTAGCTCAAGTTCAACATGATACCATCAAATTAAATTGTCATGATCATGTTGATACTTCTTCAATTGAGATACATAAAACACATTATGAACTGAACTGAACTTTTGTGGAAAATCCAATCGATATTCCACCTCACCAACCCATTGAAAGATCTCAAAAGGGCCTATGTATTGACGATATAACTTTCCCAGATTCCCAAAATTATGATTACCATGCCTTAGAGAGATTTTCAAGGACACATGATCACTCACCTAAAATGATAACAGTCATCGATGATGATATGCATATGATTTCTGAAGACGCAAAACCGTCTCCATTATATTTCTTATAAAATGAATCTTCCTCTTTGTCTCTTTCACAAGGCTTGATCCAACTAGTGAAGTCTCGCCTATTTCCACCCAGAAATGTGGAGAACGATAAGGATTCCCATACAATGATTCAAAAGGATCCATATATATTGGGTCCTGATAACTATTTTTATATGAGAAATCCACTAACTGTATGTGCTCCACCCATGAGGCATAAAAATCCATTACACAAGCCTGAATAATGTCATCCATCATTTGGATTGTCCTATTATATTTTCCATCCATTTGAGGATGATACACCATGATCATATTCAACTATGTTCCAAGGGATTACTACAAGGATCATCAAAAATGAGACATAAACCCTAGATCTCTTTGTGATACTATCAAAACTATTATGTGATGCCACTTTATAACATCTCAGATATATATTTTTAAAAAATATTTCCACCATATTGGATTTATTAATAGAGATGAAATGGGATAAATTTATGATTTGATCTACTATCACTCATATGACATCATGTTTTTGAACCATACTTGGTATACCTATTACAAAATCCATAGAAATCTTCTCCCATTTCTATAAAGGAATCAATAAATACTACATCACAGCCATTGGTCATTGATGATCTACCTTAACTTGTTGATAGGTAAGATATCTTAAAAAAATAATCCACCATTATTTTCTTTATATCCCACCAATATTTTGATTATAGTATCTTATAAATCTTTTGTATTCTAGGATGAACAACCCATCTTGAGTGGTGGTATGCATGAAGGAGTTGTTCCTGACAATCTGAAGTTATGACCATCAGTTCTCTAAACCGCAAAACTGATATTCTATCAATCTTCCATCCTTCAATGGTCTCCCCACTATTGAGTTTTTTCCTCATATAAACACATTCATAATTAGGTTTTTGTGCCTCTTTAACCTTATCTACCAAATTAGAAACAAAATAATCCAAAAAGAAAAAAAACTGCCTCTATCTCCACAATCTAAGTACAAGTCTTCTATAACTGGCATCATTTCCCATAGATCTTAAGCTTCCTTATCCAACTAACTATATAGAATCCTACTTAGTGCATCCACCAAAGATTTCCCCTTACTTGTTGTATACATTAAGTTAAATTCAAACATTTTAAGATACTCCAACCATCTTCTTTTTATGAGATTCAAATATCTTTGTGAGAAATTAAATTTCAATCTCTTATGATCCATAAAGACCATAAATTTCTCAACAAATAGGTAATTATGAAAAGTATTTAAATCATAGACTGGAATAGCTAATTCCAAATGGTGTGTTGGGTATTTATTCTCATTAAACCATAATTGTCGTGATCCGTAAGCAACAACATGATCTCTATATATGAGAAAAAATCTATCATATATCACAAAGCATCACAATATACTACATAGCCTTTACTTCATTCTGGAAATATCAAGATCAGTGATGATGTAAGGAGAAAATTAAACTCATGAAAAGACCTCTGACCATTATAATTCATTTGTAATGGAATATTTTTCCTTGTCAAACCTATCATTGGTGAATATAGTCATGAAAAGTCATGATCAAGCACCAATAATTATTATCCAGATTAAGGAAACGGTGTATCTCAAATATATTCTTTGGTATTTTACAAGATATCACAACCTATAACTTTTATGGATCTATAGAAACACCTTTTCTAGAAATAATGTGTCCAATGAAACATACCTATTGTTTCTAAGAACCACACTTTGAAAGTTTTTCATACAGAATATGATCCCATAAGATTCCCAATATGGTCACCAAGTGTTTCTCATGATCAAATGTTATCCTAGAATACACCAGTGTATCATCAACAAAAACGACCACAAAATAATCCACATGCATTTGAAATAATTGATTAATCAATGTCGTAAATATGGATGGTGCATTCATAATACCAAAAGGAATAACCACATACTCGTAAAGGACATATCTACTTCTAAATGATTTCATGGGAATATCCTCATTGCAAACCATCAGTTGTTGTTAACCCAAACATAAGTAAATTTTAGAGAACCACTAAGATCCCCTCAATTGATCAAATAGGTCATCAAATTTTAGAAGAGGATACCTATTATTTATCATAACTTTATTAATCTTACGATAATCCCCACAAAGCAGAAGAGTTTCATTAAAAAAAATTACAAACAAAAGAAGTTCTACCAACGAATACATTCCAACTCATCCTGCTATACCTTTAATTTTATAAATTCTTTTGGTTTTATATGATAATAAATAAGTGAGATAGGATTGGTCCTTAATAGAAGATAAATCTTAAACTCCACTTTTATTTTGGGTGGAAACCCTAGGAAATTATCTGGAAAACATCAAGTAATTAATAAAAAATGGTTGTAAATCCATAATTATAAATTTATACCATAGATTCCAATGTAAAATATTCCAATTATTATGAGAAAGTTCAAACTGATGGTGCCAACAATCATGTTCCACTTGGCTATACATTCCAATCTCCTCAAAAGAGATGCTTGATTCCATCATCAGTTATAAAAAAAATCTTTGGGTATAATGGTTTATGTAAACTTTGAACATTGTCAACTAATCCATACCTAGTATTACATCATATAAATCTATCTCAAGCATAGAGAAGTCCCAAATAAATTCTTCCCCATCAACTGTTATAGAACATTCTTTGTACATAATGGCTCGATGTTATCTTTATCAAATAGGAGTTTTATGTTTCAAAATAGAAGACATCATTTCAAAATGGAAACCTAAAATATCAAAAACTTGAGAAGAAATAATCAAATGGAATTCACATATATCAAACAAATATTTCATAAGGGTAAAAATCAAAATAATCATACTTCTCAGTATCATAGTTCTAATATGATCACTATGATCACTTACCTAGCCCCATACAACTTATTACTTGATGCACTTTGATCTTTTTTACCCTATTGATATTACATTAGTTGAGGAGGAATTGTATTCATGGAATCACCATGGATTCCTCATTTCTAATGATGAGAGTTATTCTAGTGAACTCATCCTATCGAAGAATACGACATCTGTGAAACATGAGATGTGTCCTTAGAACCTGACCACGGAACACTACAACAATAGCATGGATGATGTCCCATATAATTGTATGTGTGACATGATCTAGGTAGTGAAGTGCAATATCACTTCATGTGATCAAATAAACCACATTGGAAACTTTCATGCTTACTCTTTGGTTTATGAGTAAGATCCACTGATCCTACCACCTAATTCTAAATAATACTCCCACTTTGGAAATAGGTGTCCCTATTCAATTTATTCTAACCATTAGATTTTCCCCAAATTCTCATAGGTATCATCATGGTTCCTCTACCCATTTTACCTAATATTTTATTTTCTTCCACCATTGTTCAATAAACCATATTTATATGATTCAATATGAAAATAATAGTAATCTTTAAATGAATCTATAGCCTTAACCCCGATTCAAAAATGCATGCTTCAAGGACATGCATCCAACAAATTCTGGTGAAAAGCACACTAAATTCATAAAATTGGCTATATATTTTATCATTGTGAGATTCTTCTGCTTCATAATTAATATTTACATTGTTATAGTAATTTTGAACTTGTGAGTATAGAAATTTTAGTTGAAAAAGTATTCAAAATTATCTCATGAAATTCCTTAGAAAAACATATCATGAACTACTAAATACCACTATTATAGTTTTAGATCCAACATATATATTTCCAACTTTAATTTCACCTCACCTAGTGTTCCTAGGAAATCATATATTTGATTCATCATATTCATCCGCACCTATTATTTTCCTTGTTACAAATCACCTCAAAAGATGGGTTGATTCTACTTCTATTACTAAATCGAATGGTCCACTTTCCTTGGTTCATTATTCATGTTCCCTCTGTCCATGGACTTAAAGTCCTAGACAATACTGTGAACCAACTGTTGGTTCACCTGTGACTTATGTGAAACCATATTCTAAGAAGCTTCTTCCAGTTCATTTCTATAATTCCTACCAGGTCCCATTTTCTATTACCAAAAAAAATCCATTTATTCTCACTCTCTAGAAACTAAAGTCTTAGAAATTTAAAATTTACCACAACAAAAATATCAAAAAAAGGATTTCCAAAATTGAAAACTTTTCAATTTCAACCCATTGAGGAAAATTCCAACATAGTTTTTTAAAATTAAACATTTTTAAACATTTTTCAAAAATAAAAAATGTTTTCAAAACATCATAAATCATTAATCAAAATGAATTATGCAATTATATTGGGAATCCATTTCTATCAATGCATGATATGCTATTATCATTGGTTAAACCCATTATAATGAGATTAAAACTCCAAGAAATGTCTCAAAACACTCCTATATCCAAACTCCATGGTAAATTAATGTTCATAATAAATAGATTGGCTATGAATTTTTATTGTCAATATTTTATGTTTTGATGATACTACTCCTTGATAACATGACAACTCATGGACTAAATAAGAATGATATATCAAATCCATGATCAAACAAATGAATACCATTTGTAACATCATGACCATCACCCATTGGCTTGGGAAGTGGTATGTGGGTGTTACATGGTCTTATGTGACATCCTTGAGACACCAAAGGATGAAAATAAATTACAAGGGCTTCATAAACAATTGTGGGATGATTTTCCATTTTAAAATAAAATAACCAAATCAATACAAACATACCAAAAAACTTATATATAATGCATTAGTACAAAATAAAACTCAAATAAAACCAAACCAGCCCAAACTATATCAGAGTAAAATGCATAATCCAAGACCAAAAATATAAAATACATCAAAAAAATCAATTAAGAAACTTCTAACATTCTCCAAGATCCAACTCCACATTACATTACCCTGGTGTTATGATTCATCACTAAATAAATGAGATACCTTACCTTTACATGTGTCTTAATATACAGCATCTGAAAACATACCAAAGTTCCCAAGCAGGGGGTGAGTATAAAACATAGTATGATTTCCCCAATAACTACTATATTCACATTACAAGTATAGAACATGTTAGGACATTTATATAAAATAGTTGAAAACAATTTAATGAAGTTTATATAAAATCCAAAATGTTTTATAAACCAAATAGTTTTTTCAAGGAAAGAAACCAAACAATTGTTTAAATCATTCCTCAAATTTTATATTAGCATACCCATTCCATGTTTCCATACACACCCATACATGCATGTTCTGGTGACATTTACATAATCATAAGAGGTATCACATTGATCTACCAATTCATCACAAGGTAAAAATTTATCAAGTGCCCTAATGGCACATTCCCCTTATATAGGTCCACATCATTGTACCCCATTGGTATTTTCCCCTTATTCAGGGTCATGTTAATGAAATTAACTCACACCAACCATATATGTCAAAACCCATGAAAAATAATACCAATACATTTCAATAAAAAATTAATTTTTTTGAAAAATATTCCACAAACATTTTCCAAGAATAAAAACCAAACCATAATTTTAAAACTACCATTTTAAAATCATGAACCAATGCATTTTCCATAAAAATAAACCAATTTCACAAATTCCACCAAAACCATCACTAAAGAGGTTTTCCATCAAGAATTCAACATTAAATTCACAATTAATTATAAGATATTAAATCAATTTTAAATAAATACTTGAAGTTTTATACATGAGGATTCATGATTGAATCTACCTACCTTTCAAACTTAGTCAAAAATGAAGAATAGAACAACAATATCCAAAACATGGCTTTGTTCTTTAGGATTCGACCTTAGATCTTGTTCCCTTCAACCAAAAAAAATCATATCTCATCATGATTAGAATTATAAAATATGGATGTATCCCCAAATTATTAGATATATGATTCCAATAGAGGAAAGAAGAATAAATATTTAGAAAACAACCAAGAACAGTCACTTACTGAGGAATTAGGGCACCCAGTGCACTTTAAATCACCTATAAATCACTTTGGGATCGAAAGGATTGGCCTCCCCAATCTTTAGAAGGAATAGAATCTATGTTATGGACTAAATAGTAAAATAATAGGGATTAAGGAGGTAAAAAATTGAGATACAAAATATTCAGATCTAATTTTTAACAGTGAATGGTTTGGAAAATTTTACTCTAAGCATGTATGAGCCACTAACTCTAAGCACACCTCACATGGTTTTCTTAAAAAATTATAAGAAATGTGTTCCATACATGTTGAAACCATCTATTCAGCCTTGAAGAGTTTCTATTATGTGAATTCATGGTTTTTACAAACCATGTGCCTACCCGGTACCTGCAGTTTTAGTTTCATGGTTTCTTAGAGGGTGTTGTATGGTTTCTACTAACTGTGATTAGATCGTGCACCTCCAGAAAAGAGAAAAAATTCAAATCTACTCAAAATTTCAAAAAAAATTACCCAATCACCTTATATAATTATAATATATAAATAAAGGTCTAATTAACTGAAACCTAGGGTTCTATATATGACCTCAAATAAAAGTAACGACATCATAACAATAAAAGAATATTTAATAAAAACAAGATATCAAAACAATTCAAATTTAACAAAATAGTGTTATAAATTATAATCCAATAATTATAATGTATAAATAGTGGAATGAATGATCTTGAACTATGTTTTAATAATAATATTCTTATTATTTAGGTGGATTAAAAGTAAGGAAATAAAGCATGATTTTTTTTAGGTGGATTCTCCAACCTAACACCCTTTCTTTGGTTTGTCCCTCTTTCATATAAATTTTATTATGGATATTACTATAATGTTTATTGAATATCCTTTCACTATTATTCCAGTTTAATTTAGGCATATACATGTTACCACCTTAATTTATAATTCAAATATAAATATTTTAGAAAAAAATTATTTTTCTTTCCAAAACACATATTTTACTCCCCTTGAGTTATTTCTCATAAAACCCATTCCTTTACATTGGTTATTTCATGACTATTGTTGTTATACATTTTATAGGTAATGATTAATTATGTAAATATTATGATCTGATGGGTGGGATAAAAATTATATAGAACTTTAATGAATTAGGTAAAGTGATGTGTCTCATGATATAATGTTTATTATTCTTGAACATGATGTCAACTTTGTTCATAGTGATGATTTAATTCTTATGCACATATGTTATTCATGAACATGATGCTATCTTTGTTCAAAACAATGTGTGGTATTTAAAAACCATGAAAAGATGTTTCCATTTTATGCATCACCAAATTTCATTCCTTTATCTAATTTTTTCCACATGATTATGATGATGATCCTATGATTATGATATTATGATTATGATTATTCTTTCCCATGTTATATTAAATCATGTCTCTTATTTCTCATCTTACTGGGATGTTAGATCACCCCTTTCATTAATGATTGTCCTTAGGTGACTACATACATTAAGGAGAACATGAGATTTTATAAGAATAAATAAGAGGGATTAAGATAAATGTTTATGATTTATTATTTATAAGTGATGTATGATCCTAATTTTCTGAAGATACTAAACATTTTGGTCCTTTAATGTATAACTATTATGTTGTTAATATTTAAAATAATGTAATTGTCATGTAATAAAAATCAATGTCGATATAATAAGTGGATCATATATGATATTATAAATATTAATATTATTTTCTTATAGAATTATAATCACTTAAAATTTATTATATATGAGTTTATAATTATTAGGAATCATGTCATAGATAATGTGAGGGGTTCGCCTCAATTTCTCTTTATTGGGACATGTTTTAATGTTATACTCCAATTTCTTATTTCAATGGTGTATATACTACCCAAGAATTTGTTTTTTGAATAAACTATTATTAATTTAATGTATTATTAGATCCACATTATTTTTAGGTTTCTAATGACTTTCATTTAAAATCATACTAAATTCATAAGTTTTCTTCATATCAATTTTGTTTCATTGTTAAATTTTTAATGTTATATAGATACATTCTATATAAGGGGAATATACCACCCCATTGATATGTTTTATCATAAATATCATTATATTTATGATATTTAATGTTTCATTTGATGTTATTTCTTTTGTGGGTGTTATTATTCAAAAGTTACCACAAGAGAAAGGGTTTTATATTAAAATATCATTTGAATAGGGATTATTTAAAATTAATTTTTTTATAATGAAATTATATGATCTAAATTAGAAAATTCTCATGTATGTATCCTCTTATATGTTTCATAGAATACTACATGTTTTCCTTTCATTTTATATCCTTATGTACCTAGGAGACTAAAAGAATTTTCTTAAGGAAAACGTACTCTATTTTTTCCTTCAAGATGGAATGTTTTCCTACATTTTTATATTTTTAGTAAAATGTTTTAAATAATGTATTCAGTATTCTATTAATATTTTTAAATCTATTTTTACCAATATTTAAATTTCTATAAAAACTTTTCAAAGGAATATTATTTTCAATTTTTGAATGAGGAACTTTTGACTCTTTATAAAAAATGTTAAAATTAATTTTTATTTTAACGTACACTACATGAAATTTTTTCTCCATCATCATGAATAATATTTTCCTAGAATATTACTTTATAATTTTCTTTTGTTTCATTTGATTTAAATTTTTACTTAATAATTTGGAATCATGTAGATTTAAATAAGTGATATCAAAATGAAAATAGAATTTTCCTTAAAAAAATATATGATCTTTTAAAGGTATTTTTCTTTATAACAACCTAATTTTATATCAATCATGATTTACTGAGTATAGAATAAAATTTTATTATATTTATTATTTATCTTGATGGTTTATGATTATAATGATAAAATATTAATGAAACCTAATTTCTTTTCCATAGTTTAATATTTGATGAAATTATAAATTTTTTCATAATCTTTTGGCACATAAATGAATGGAATATGATTATATGAATAGTGGTTTAATTATAAACCATGGATGGGTGGTAAAATTATAAAACATAGATGGGTGGGTCCATTAAAGATCTCAAATGCATTGGTTAATGATGAAAGATTATATAATGTCCTAAGAGATAGAGTTAATAAAAACCTAATAGATGATGGAGTTAACTAGATATTCTTTACTCCTAAGATATTATTAGAAATGAGTAGGTAGGAATTTTCATTATGGGATTTTATCCATAATGATAGACCTGAAATAAAATCATGACTAAGAAAGTTATTTTTATGCTTTGGTGAATACCAAAAACTTATGTCTTATGCTTATGACATGTTCTCATGGATCATGATTGTTTGTTGATGATTTTGAACAAAAATGTATTTTTTGTTTTTATTAATAAATCATGATTACATGATTTATGATTAAGATATATGAATTTTTGGATATTTTTTTAATGTTTAGTTCATTTTATCAAGCACTTACTCTTATATTATGCTTACTCATTATCATTGATTGATATCTCTTATTTTTACCCTTACTGAGCATCAGAGATCACATATTCCTATGATTACTTTCCCCATGTTATAAATATTTTTTTTAACTATGATATGTCTAATAAGGGTGGTAGTTATAAATAACTTAATGGGAAATTATGAAAATCATTTCTATACTAATTATTTATTTATATATTTTTTTTTAAATACACTAAACTATCATAGTTATAGGATGGATTGTGTTGATATACAATGAATATCTCCACTAATAAGATGTAGTATTTTTTTTATTAAAAGTTTGGGGTTTCTATTGTAGTATCAATTCATGGTTTATTAATGTTTGGAAACTAAGATGAGGAAACCATAGTGAAAATCCTTAGGATAAAACTATGTAAAGGATAATAAACTATGTTATGGGAAGGAAAGGGGGTAGTTTTACAAGAAATTAATCTATGTATGGATACTACAAGTGGATGTTGTTATGGTATAGATGAATCTACGGTTAATAACCCTAAAAATAGTTGTTCTAAAATATATCAAACATCATTCTAGTGTATGGGGAATAAGACTATACTATTCACCTAGTGTGACACTCTTGAGTAATATGGTTAGGTTAACTCTAATTTTATTTATGAACCACTATGAATGATTTTTTATAGATACAAACCATGGGTGCCCTATTTTAAACCTACTGTTACATATATTTAAAAATGGTTGCATGATTTAGACATATGATGAATGATTTTTTCATGATTATATGATTTCCTATAATGATTACTATTTATCATACTTTTCTTTTTGGTTTCAAAAATTTATTGAACCATAAGGAACCATGTTATTGATGAATATGATAGACAATTCAATAATTTTCCTGATGAGAAAGATAATTTTATGGGAGTTAGAATGAAAAATATATTTGTTATACTAATGTAACATTATTAGGCTATGAATCACGTTAAACACTCAAATGATAAAAGGACGATCTATGGTATAGTTTATTACTTCTTGAAGATGCACCCACATTCTTTTAGTGGATTTTCAGATCCACTAATTGTTAAGTAATGTATCAGTACCATGAAAAATATATTTTACATTCTACAGTGCTCTAAACATTGAAATATAATCTTATTTTTATATCATTTTGAAGGTGAAGTAGATAAAATTTTAACTCTTATCACATATAAGAATAAATGGGATTAAATTTACTCCTTGAAGTGTAATGAGTTCAAGAGATTATTTTTTCAATAAGTATTTCCACGTATTCTTCAAGGGAGAATGTAAAAGGAATTTTTTGAGCTAAATAAGAAGGATTGTGAATATTTTGGTACCTATGATGAATATTTTACAAGATTTTCATGGTATTCCATATGTATTATCATTGATATAAAAAGTTATATGTATCAGTTATTTGATGGTTTAGTATCGTATATCTGATGGGGGTTTTCTATAAGAGATTTCTGAAGCTATGAAGAAGTCATTCAATATTCTATAATGGTAGATATGGAGGATGGAATCCCCCATAAATATCATGGTTTTGATAATTAATGAAAGATAGAATTTAAATTATGTTTTAATAAAGAATCATGTGGGAAGAATACAATCCTTTATTTATGCAAGAAGTGTATAGAGAAACATAAAGGAAGTTATATTAAGTGGACTAATGAATGAATTAAGTGTGTAGATGAATTTTATTAAGAAAAAAGTGTTTAAGTTATGTCAATAGTCCAATTAATGAAACGAATAATGAAAAATTACAATAGAATTCACCACCCGTACTCCAATGTTTCAAGTATAAGGGGTATGGGCATTATGGTAACCAATTACCTAATCCAAGGGGAAACTCCTAGACCATTGAAGGGAATATTATATTGCAATCATTGAAGTGTAATAATTGAAGTTTTTATGTATTTTAATTTTAGAATTATATTACTGATTTGTTTTATTAATGATATTATAGTTATAAGAATCATGAAACATCTAAGGATAGTTCCACAGTAGCTTTGCTTTATGGATTTACAAGCAAGAATTGAATGGTATACATAACCTAGAAAAGTGATTTAGTACTAAAGTGAAATTATTGTTAAATACATGATTAACATATAGATAACCCTAAATAGGTACGTGATTTTGATATAATATTTTTTAGTTTGGATAATGAGTTGATATATATAGATAATGTAAATTTGATAGAATTTTTGACTGTATAATTGATTAGTGATTCAATGAAAAAGTAATTTATGTTATCTTTGATGAATTTTATTATATTATTAGATCAAAATAATATATTTGATATTATATGATTTTATTTATGGAATAAGGATATAGTTATTTTTTTTAAGCATATATGTTTTTATTGAGGTTTTTCGATAAATCAGGTTGTTATCATGTTTTAGGAGAATTATATGATAATTGTATTCACATGATTCATATGTGACAATAAGACCTACATTATATTGTTTTTGGATTAATGTTAACTTCATTTTTTAAATTTAGTGACCTTTATTAAAAAAATTAGTATTTAATTTTTTCTATCATATTTTGGAGTAGTTTTATGGTTAACTATATATGGAATGGTTAATTTTTAACTTTGGGTATTATTTTTGTTCTTTTAATGAATAATGTATTATTTCATCATATGAGAATTTTTCTATATTAGATAAATTCTAAAAAACTTTTTTATTTTTCTTAATATCTAAATATAAAAAGAATGAATTTTTATTCATTTATGGATATTATAATCCATTTAAAGTTAATTTTAGTTCTTCTAGCATGATTAATTCATCTTGAAAATTCATTTCAAGGAGTAAAAGATGAGATGTAAGTGGAAATTGTTCAAATCACAACCAAATGATGAAATTATTCTTATTTAATGGAATAAAATAATGCAAGTATTATTTAATTTAACAAATGGTAAAATAATTCCTCAAATATAGGATACAGGTAATGGAAAATGATTTTTCCCCTTTTTTACTTCTATTTATTAGGATTTGATGGTCATTTTTACTTCTCACCATTTTATGATTTTTTGGATTTTATACTTCTCATGACCATTTTTTCTATCACAATGTTATTATTTAAACATTATATTTCTCCTCCATGTCCATATTTTAATTTACCTCTAATGTTATCCTTTTTGGGAACCTGATTATGTCTTATTTAAGTTATCTTTTATTTATCTCACTTCCCTTTTCAATGGAGGATTTATGCTTTCATTGAAAAATGTGTGTTATAAAAAATGATATTTTATAATATTGAATATTTGTTTAAAAAGATAAAAATTTGGAGGAAAAAATTTATTTGAAGGTGGATAATAATGTAGCTTCCTGAGATTTTAGAATATATTTTTCTTTAAATAAATTGCATCTATTTAATATCTTTCTCTGCATGAAACATCGAGTCTAAAAGAACTGTGATATAGTAAACCTTTACAACATAGCTATTGAATTGTAAGTCATGAATTGTAATAACCAATTTATAAAAAATAGTTATAATGGTTTAAAATAATTAAATTTTTTATTAATTAATAATAAATTATTAATCAATTTTAAGTAATTTCATTTTATGATTAAAAAATATGTTTTCATCAAAAATTATTTATACCGCATTTTTGAATTTTGAAATTAAAATTAATTTATAAAATTTTTTGAAATTTTATTTTTTGGAAACTAATATCATTTTTTAAATCATCATATCAATTTTATCTTAGGTTTATTTGTGGGGTTTTCTAAAAAGGTTTATTTTTCAGTGAATTGTGAGAAATAATTATTTCTATAAAAACTGTAATTTAATTTCGTATAATATCCTCAGTATGTATTAAATTTTATTTTAAAGTAACATAATATTAATTTAATTAGAAATAATATAACCTAAGATCCTATAGAAAAGGAGGGTTTTAGGGCTTTAGAAGAAGAAGAATGAAACCACAAGAACCAATCTGGAAAAGAGAAGTAAGAGGAGCATTATACTTACCCAGAGCTTTGATCTACAACCAACAACACTCTAAACAGCCTAGAAATAAAGAAGATCATCCCTTGTGAAGATTTGGGTGTTTAGGTTCATCAATAGGGATAGATGAGGAGGAATGGGAAAGAAAATCTGGTGAAACACTTAAAATACCAAGGGAGAAATGGTAATTTCTCACTTTTTAATGGGGAACATGGTTTGGCCACATGGTTTTCCAAACCGTGTGCCAACTATGTGCCAGCCTCTATCCAAGAGGGTTACAAGCCACAAAGTTACCTGGGGATACTGCATGGTTTGAAAACCCATGCACCAACTGTGCAGAATGCCTCTGTCCGAGACTGCATAGTTTGGATTTCCCCCTTACAAGGTTCACTTAACTGTGTGCCACACCACCAGGATAGCACAGTTTGGGTGCACTGTTTACTCTAACCATGCACCAACTAAGAAACATGCATTGGATGGCTATTTCCCCTCTTTATTTCCTGTCATGAACCCCCAGGACACCCTCAAGCCTCCACATACATCGAGTAAATATTTAATTAACCAAATTTAAGAGATTTAAACCAAAATTTAAACAAAAAAAATACCTCCCCAAAGTCTAGGATCTTACACATTAAAACCATTAGAATGTCTAATAATATATATCTCTTTAATCGAGGGGTGGAAATATAGGGGAACCTCATGTTCTATTATTGAACTCCTTATCAAATTGTGTTTTCTCTCTCATTTATTTTACACATTGCATCATCCTATCTCGATACATATAAATTTCATAAATTTGATCCACCTCTTTTCCATTATTATTACTTGCATAATATACATTAATATTAACTTTATTATATGAATATAATTTATCATTATTCTCTTAATCAATTTCATCTCTTTATCTTTTTAAAATTATTTTATTTTAAAATTATTATTTTCTTTTATCACTAATTTTTTAAAAGTTAATTCACCCCTCCCCCCTATTTCCATATACTTTTACCAACAATATCATGAATATCATGAATTCACTTCTTGATTTTTTTAAGAACTTTGACATGTCATTTGTTAAATGTATTAACTGTTTAATTCTATTTTTCATCAAGTTTCAAGTGCATAGACTATGTCTTGCTTTAGATATAGTTAAGGAAATGGATAAATGGTGGCATATTGATCTAAGAAAATTCCCTTGGGAATATTCTAACAATGAAAATAAACCAATCTTCTGAGCATCCAACTAAATGAGTTTATTGTCTCATTATATAACAAGGTTTCACCAAAAAGTGCAATCTCTTTATGATAGTTTATGCCAAAAAAAATACCCCCAAATGCATGTAATTATTATTTGTGTTAAAAGTAGTTTCAAACATAAAAAAAATATTCAAAATGATCATAATCCACATTTATTTTGGGATCAACCCAAAAAATGTTTGTAATTTGACCACATGTGTCAAGTTGCATGGAGTATAAAATGGATATATTTTCTCTTGGTTTATTATATGTGTTTTATAATATACCATAAACATCACCAAGAAAAAAATCCCTCTACCTTTTATACCATAAAAAACTATATTATTTAGTATGTTTATATTCAAGATTATCAAGACTACTTGCAATGGTTATTACAAGTAAAAATAAATCAGCAGACTTTAGACCAGTTTTGTCACACCCTAACCTTAATTTTATTTCTTATTATATCTATTTTTTAGTACATGATTTTCTCTTTAATTTTTGGTCCAATTCTCCATAAAAATTTATATTTTTTGGGTTTTTTCATAGGACCCATGGTTAGCCCACTTGTCTAGTACTAATTGTGTGACAACCGTGTGGATAACCTACTATTTTTACCAAATTTATTCCACATGGATGGAATATGATTTCCCAAACCATGTATTAAACCATGAAATGTTCTAGGTAATTCGATTAATCCCCACATGGTTAGTGAATGGTTCATAAAATTGTGTGGTCAGTCCATGCAGTCTGCCCATATTTTAAAAAGTGTGGAAATCCTAATCTACCCTCCCCTGATTTTAACCCCAAAATATCTTTTTCTCTCCCACTAATCTCTCTATACCCTAGGTATCCTTCGTCTTGGTTTTATCCTCCTTATATTGTGATTCCAAGGCTATTTCTTCAAGTTTCAAGTTCAGATTCATAAGGTAATCCCTCTATAACCCTCTCCTCTCTTCCCTTCTTCATTTGTCTCCCTTGTTCTTGCTCGGTTATGGTCTCGAAGACTTAAGTCATCACTTGGCTCATTTTTAATAGTGTATTTTCTTATTTTAGGTCTTGGTTTTAGTCTTTAAGGATTTTTCTTGCCTATTAATACTGGTTTAGCACCACATTTGATTGAAGAAACTTGGTTCCATCGATTTGAGGTTGGTTCCCCTTTCATTGGCCCTTTACATTTTAGAATCATGATTGGTTGTGTTTTTTAAGTTTATGTTTTGATTATTAAATGATAATATTAATTATTTATAAGGGTTATTTGAAACGAAAATCAAGTTTCACTTGATTTTCATTCCAATGTAAAGGATTTCTTAATTTAGAAATATCATTCGAATTTTTTTTTACTCAACCTCACACATTGAGTGTTTTGTATTATTATGCCTTGTCTATGTGTAATGTCTATTTTAGTTCTATTTATTATGATTATAAACATGGACTTTTATATATGGAATAGTCATGTTGTACTTCCATGGAGAAGTCCCTTGTTTATTTTATTTATTAGGAGAATTTTTCCTACAAGTGTATATATGTGATTCCCCAAGACTTGTTTCCACCCTAATGAAATCAGAAATGCATTGCTGGGATGTCACAGGTCGACTCAGGTGCTCGATCCAAGGGGTGTCTCAGGATAGTTCATAACAAAATGGTATCAAAGGTTGATTATTTAGAGAGACTAGGTTTTAGATACTTTCTTTTTTATATGGGTGAGTCTGGAAGATGGAGATTGGATCACCAGAGCTCAAGAGGCGGGAGTAGGAAGAGTCTAGATATCTCTTTCTCACTCTAAACCTTGAGATTCCATGAGATATCAGGTTATGAGTCTTGAATTTTGATCCTATTTTATTTATTTTGGTATTGTTTTTGGTTTATATTGGTGGTGGTTGTTATTATAATGAGTTTTATGGGTGATCCATAAGTTTTCTATATTTTGATAATGAAAAAGGAAGGGAGAACCTATAGTGCATGATTTTCCCACATGAGCTTGAAAATCATGTGGTGCCTATGTGATTGGTTATACTCCCCTTCCAGTGGTGTTTTCAAGGTTAGCACACAGTCTTCCAAACCATGCAACCAAACTATGCATAACCACTAGCCCCTTTTAAATTTTATTCTGGATTTTATTTGACCTGGATTTGTTTTGCGATATTGGTGGATGTTATTTAATATTACTTGAAGTAGATTCTCATGGTGAACTAGTGTTATTTAATTTTATTTTTATGGGATTTATTAAATAAAAACTTGGGTTTTAAAAGGGTGGAGACCGATTTTTTGAAAAAAGGGTTGAAAGTTAGTTCTAATTCAAGGAGATTTTAAATAAATGGTGACTTGATTTTAAACTAGGGGATTGGATTTACGACTAATTAAATGAAATTTTAATGATGTTGAGGTGTTTCTCAAATGAAAATGGTTCATATTTCAAAATGTAAACATGGTTCTAATGATAAGTGATGGATATTTTAATTTATAAATGGGATTTCTAAAATGTTTTAAACAAGTTTAATGTTCTGGATGTTTAGAGAGGATTTTAAGTGAATGATTTTTAAAGTTTTGAAACTAATTTCTAAAATGGAATTTAAGATTTGAAACTACAACAATTAGTTTTAAAATGGATTAAAAATGGATTTTGTAATTTGAAATTTTTTTGTCATTTTGAAGGGAAATTTTAATTTTTATTTGGTGCTTGTGATTTATTCTTGGGTTCGTTGACTTGAATTTTGATTTATGTTCAGTTTTAGGTGATTCAATTTTCTAAGATCTTTTATGAGTCTTTCACTTATTCTATCATTTTAAGTATTCCTCCCAAAGTAGTCTTAATGAGTCGTATAGTCATATATTTAGGTGTGACACCAGTTATGTCATCATGGAATTAATTAGTTAATTAATTTAATTAATTTTAAGTCATTGTGGCTTTCCAAAAGTTTTGGATTGGAATTTAAAAAAAATAAAGGTTTTAGTGTTGTGCATGTTGTGCACATGGTTATGAGTGACTGTTCATTGACCATGTGTGAGGTGTATGCACTTTATAGTGTTGTTTTGCATGGTTTGGGAATGGTTAACTCAATCGTGTGACCTGCTCCAGGTAACCGTATGGGCACCTTATGCTTTTCTATTAGGGAAAACATGTCTTACACACAATTTGGTAAACCGTGCATAAAACCCATAATGTTAAAATTTTTATTTCCTTCTAAAAATCCCCTTATGTTTTTTTAGGAAATTTCCCCCACATTACTCCCCTCCCTCACACGACCCTCTCTAGTCAAGACCCACTACATGTGTGTAACCACCCCTTATGGTCTCCTCTCCTCGGGTGTTTTGAATCTGATATCTCTAGGATTCATGGCTAATTTCTCAAGGTACAACCTCTTCTTCCATTTTTCTTTTATTTTTTATGATTTCCCCTCTCCCTATCACCCCTCCTAACACATTGAACCCTAGGTCAAGAATTTTGACCCGATTTTTATAATTCATTCATTGTTAGGGTGTGTGATGGATCTCTTGGGTTTCCTTCTTTCATGTTTGGGAATCCACTATTGAAGGTGATGCATTCCAGACCATTTCAGCTTGCCCGCCTTTGATTTGAGGTTGGTGTCCCTGTGAAACCCCATTGTATTAAACATTATAAATTTATTGGTGTGTTTTAATTTCTTTCTTGTGAATTTATAAGCATTTAGTTTGTCTTAGCATGTTCAAGTGGTTGTTTGATTGTATTTTGAGCTTGGTATGGTCCTTAGTCACATACCAAGCGCTTGTGTACATGGTTGTGTGGCCCTTAAAATTTGTTTAAGGAAACTTATAATATTTTTATTGGATTTATAATTTTCTGACATAACCTAGTTGGTTTTATAACAACTTTCAAATACTTTTAAAGACTTTCCATAGACCTATAGGATCAAAATATAGATGTAGATTCTCAATTACAAGAGGGGGTGAATCGTAGGTTTAAAAAATTTCATTTTTAACCTTAAGGGAAAAACTATGTTTAACAAAGTTAAATAAGTTAAATTCACAAACCCTCTTTAGTTCTTAACTGGTAAACAAATTTTCTTAGGGTATGGAAATATGGATCCGAAAAAGAAACTTAAGTTTAGTTAATTCAACCTTAAAGCATATAGAATCTTATTTATCAGAGTAATTAAAGGTACAATAAAGTATAAGAAAATTATAATTTCTTTGTTTAACAAAATACCACAAAAATAAAACTTAAAACAACAATCAAGTAAACAAGTAAGAAATATTTTAACCCAAAAACCTTGGATAAAGGTCCCTTGATTTATAATTTTAAGAAAGTATGTCTTACCCACACCAGGGTAATCCCTTGATAAGAATATCAGAGTCTATTTTGCTATCCCCACAAGCCCTCGAACTTTAAGGTAGTCAGCACCTCTGTCTTTCAATCCTCAGAAGCCCTCAATTGTACTCAGTAATAATCAGAGTCGCATGAAGAAAACTAAACGATATGTTCACAGATGAACAAGATGTTCATAAAATAAACAAGGCATGATATTATTTCTCTCTCTAGAAATCACTTCATAATATGTAATCTCTAGGATCATTATTCGATAGATGGATCGATAATGAGATCGTTCGAATGAACTCTTATTTATAGGAAAAACTTCAACGGTCATCTCCCTCCTCCAATAGTCATATTTTTTCTTGAATCTTAGAGAGACCTGTATACATGTCACTCAACCAACTATTAGTTAGAAAAAAATTATAAGACATCGTTTTATATAGGAAAATCTTGGGAAGCATTATCATGCTTAATAATCAATAAAATGTAAGGAAAATAATGTATTTTAACAAAAACTCAATAATCAGAGTCTAAGGAAAAATGGAAATTGAAGTATAAAAAATATAAACAATCGAATTTTAGAAACATGGATATTCAGATTCTATTTTTCAAAGAATTTAGTGTCTGAATTCTAAGGAATTCATAGTCTGAATTCTGAGGAATTCAGAGTCTGAATTCTGATGAATTTGGAATTTAAATTCTGAAGAATTCAAAGTCTGAATTCATAGGAATTTGAAGTCTGAATTTCAGAGAATTCAGAGTCTAAATTTCATAGAATTGGGAGTCTGAATTTCATAGAATTAATAGTCTGAAAACATAAAATTTAGAGCCTAAATTTCAGAGAATTCAGAGTCTGAATTTTAGATAATTCGGAGTTTTAATTTCAAAGAATTCAAATTCTAAATTTCAGAGAAATAAAAGTCTAAATTTTAGAGAATTCGGAGTCTGAATTTCAGAGAATTCAGAGTCTGAATTTCATAGAATTCAGAATCTGAAAATAGAAAAACTCGATATCCAAGAAACTATAAGATTCTAAGTATTTTGATAAGGATCAAAATTTTGACTTAGTAAAAAAATCATTAGACTTGGTTTTGAGAAGACATTGAATAAGGCATTAAAACATGGTAAGGATAAAACTTTTCTTAGAGAAATAAAATTTTCTTTAAGAAAATAATTCTTAGAGAAAGATAATTTTCCATAAGAAAATATGTCTGTGATTTTCAAAACATAGAGGAATGAAAAATTTATAAGGAAACCTTATTGACTCAACAATCTCCCCTTTTTTAGAAAGCACAAATAACCTTTCGAAAAAGAATATAAGGAATAAGGATTTTGATTTTTGAACTATAAAATAAAACTTATCTCCATTTAATTATGAACCATGATGAATATGACTAAATCTTCCTTAGGTTTTGAAATCCCTAAGGATTGTATTCTTATCTTTCTTAGGGAAGTGACTTTTTCTTGCTTAAGAAAATCTTCTTTAAGTAGACTCCTTCTTACTTAATCTCCACCTTACTAAGGGAATTCTCTTCTTTATACCTAGTTTTCTTTTGATCATTTTTCCCCCTTTTTTATTTTCAAAAAGGAATAGATGAATGAAAAAAATTGTACCTGAAACGTTAGTGATATACAAGATAAAATAATTGAAGGATAGAAAAATTTTCATTATGATAGGAAAAAGTGTTACAAGGAAAATATACAACAAAAGATCATATTGGGAGGAAAATTATCCATCCTTCTTTTCTTTCGACATGAGCTTTATCAGGGTAGCCTTTAACTTCTTAAGATATTTGTAATCATCCTCAAATATCATGAGCAACAGATCTTGATCCTGAATCTTCTTTTCTAGAGCCTTGATCTTTTCTTCTTAAGACTTTAAAATTTCTTCCTAAGACTTTACTACCTATTCTTTCTGATTGAACTTGTCTTCCAACTATTCCTTAATCTCCCTTTCTCCCTTTAAATTTAAGGCAACTGAATTTAACTTCCCATTCATATCTTTATCATCATACTTTCGGGCTACTTTCTCATGATTCAGCTTTTCTGAAAAACTTGTTGAAAGGTTTTGGATTCTATAATCTGACTTATCAAAATCATATTTTACTAAATCTTAGAATTTATCAAATATTCTCATGTATTCAGTCATTATTTTAGACCATTTTGTTATTTCCTTACATGATCTCATATGAGAACCATAACCAATATGAAATTTTTTGAAATCTGCCTCAATATTGACGAACTTTTTGATATGAATGCTTATCAAATCTGACTTCTGATTGAAAGAATGTTGAAGCAACTAGAATCTCAAATAAATACTAAGAATCAAAGGTATTGTGTTCACAAACTTCTTAAAATACTGAACAATGAAATCATGAACCATCAATGATGAATATTTTAAATGTAATTCCCTTGTAGGAGAGTATACTTTTTTTATCTCTTCATCTTTTCTCTTGGATGATCCACCAACATCCTTCTTGGATTTTACAATCACATCATTCTTAGGCGTATCAAAAACCACATGTTTTTCTTTATCCACTTTGGAAATAACCTTCTCATCCCTTGGAGACTCATGCTTACTATCAGAGAGTTGGACTATCTTATCTTCATCAACCTCTTCTTTCTCCATATCTTCCTTAACATCATTAGTTTGGATGAAGTCATGGTTTCTACTCTAATCATCAGTAGGTTTTTCAACCTCATCTTGTTTATCATCATATTTTACCTAAGAAACATTTTTGGTTGACTCAACCTGGTAAGTTCTGATTGATATATTATCTAATGGAATTTCCTTCTCATGTTATTCTTCTACTTACTTTTATCACATCTTCACTTTTGTATCCTTATTCTTCTTTTTCTTATTCTACTTCTTCTTATACTTCTTCTTGAATTATCTCTTCTTCTATAAAAGGTTCTGGAATTGACATTTTCTTTCCTAGAGTTTCTAAAGAAACTAATTCTTAGAGAAAGGATTCTGGTACCTGAATTTTTGAAGAGTCCTTTTCTGTATCTTTGAGTAAGGCTTGGATAATTTAAGGTTCTAAAATTTTCTTCTTTAGATTCTTCTCTTTTTCTTTCATTTCAAGTTATTTATCTGTTTGGATTTTCAAGGCTTTATCCTCATTAGGTTCTAACCTAAATCTTGGATCTCCCTCCTTCTTCTTCTTCTTATACTCCCTCCATTTCACTACCAATTCATCAGAGAATGTTTTTTTATTTTTCAATTTTGATGGAGCTAACTGAGTTTCCTGAACTGTAGATTTTTATTTGGTTTTTGGTTCCTTCTCTTTTATCTTCTTATGAGATTTCTTAGAAGTTTCTCCTACTTCCCCTTTCTTAATTAAATATTGAAATTCACTTTCTAAAAAGTCATAAAAATCTTTTGATTTGGTACTGAAATCAACTTTCATCCTCCTTAGAGTATCGTCACTCAACAACATGATCTTGAAGGTTCTAGGTTTAGAACTTCATGGAACTTTAAATGATTCTAAGAAAATCACTATGATCTTGAAAATGATCATTGGATAAATGATTATCTTAGACTTGATAGTTCTATTCTTTATATTGGTGATTATCAGAAGGATGTACTTTACTGAGTTTACCTTTCTAAGGTTAAACAAAGAGTCCAATATAAAGATATTACTTTTCTTTAGGGAGTCCTTGTCACCCTTTCTTGGAATAAGAAAACCTTGTACCCACAAGGCTAACATCTATAGTTCATTGAAAGATAATTTATCATTGGTGATTTTACCCCCTTGAGTCCAAGGCACTCAATTTCCTTTTCCTTATCAAAGATTCCTAACTTGTCTAGAAACATGTGAGAGAAGAAAATTTCCTCACCTTTATATGGAATCCCAAGAATATTTTCTGTCATATTTAATGAAAAATAATAGCTTTTCCCATAGATCTTAAATGAAAACTTCTCCCTTCCCCCTTCCACATAAAAACTGATAGTATCATAAAACTCTATGAGAAGGTCTGGATAAACCAGATCCTAGCTCTTCAGATTTGCAACACAAACACTTTTCAATCCATTCAACTTTATATTTTTTGTAATAAAAGAATTATACTTGGCATTGAAATTTGGGTCAACCATCCTTTACCTGTAAATTTGTCAATACTTGGTTTCCTTGCTTGAAGACAAATTTTTCTACGAGGAATCTTCAAGTGACATCTGGAATGTAAGAAAACTTGGAAAACTGAACGGCCTATTTGAAGAGGAGAAGAGCTTCAGCATACAAATTCTTGAAAAACTGATGTGGGATAAGGATTAGGGGGACTTTATATAGGATTTGAGGCAACTGTTTGAATTCCTTATTTGATCCAATTTTTGAGATAAGAACGGTCTGATCTAATGGTTGAGATGTATTTCAAAGAAGGATTTGGTAGTTTCTAATCTTTTGAGGTTTTAGGGAAAAATTGGATTTAAGGAAAGTGAATTTGATAGAGTTTTCTTAAAATAAGATAAAAATACCAACAAATGAAAAATACAATTATAAATATTTAGGTAAGGAAACATACCTTCTGGACTGCTTAGAAATAATTTTCAGATATGAAAAGGTTCTTCTTAGATTCTGGAATTTTTTGTTAAGGAAAGAAAATTTTTGAATTTAGAATTTTGGATTCTGAAAAATTTTGGGTTCTAAAAAAAATTTGATTAAGAAAGAACAATTTTGGGTTCCGAAAAATTTTATTAAGAAAGAAAAAATTTGGGTTCCGAAAAATTTGATTAAGAAATAATTTTTTTTTGGGGGGGGGAATGTAATCCCCCTATGAAAAAAGAGTTTCTTAATATAATAATAATAGTTTCAAAAAAAAATTAATATAGAAGATTACTTTATGGTTATCATTCCTAACTTTTGTTTAATGAATTAAAATCTATCAAAGGGTAAATATTTTGTAAAAATATCAACAAGTTGATCTTGAATTCTGATAAATTGAAGAATGATATCTTCTTTGAGTGTGTGATCCCTAAGAAAGTGATGTCTAATGTCTATGTGTTTTGAATGAGAGCGATGTGAAGGGTTTTTTCTTAGGGAAATGGAACTTGTATTATCACACAATATCTGTGTTTTGGTAAAACTCATGCCATATTTTGTGAGTGTGTGTTACATCCACAACACTTGAGCACAACAAATTCCAGCTACTACATATTCAGCTTCAGTAGTGGAAAGTGCTACTAAGTGTTTCTCCTTGCATGACCAAGAAACTAATGAATCTTCTAGTAAATAACAAGTTCTGGATGTACTTTTTTTATCCATTCTATATCCACCAAAATCAGCATCTGAAAAAAAAAATTAAAACCAAATGATTTCCAGAAGAATAGAAAAGTCATAAATCCATGGTTCTCTTTAAATAGTGGAAAATTCTTTTCACTGCTTTTAAATGATAATTCTTTGGATTATATTTATATCTTGTACATAATCATACTGAAAACATTAAGTCTAGATGAATAGCTGTTAAGTATAATAAACTTCCTATCATAACTTTAAAAGATGTTTGATCTATTGGTTTCCCAACTTCATCAAGATCAAGAGAATTTGAGGTACTGATTGGAGTGATTATACTTTTAGTATCGTCATATCCATACATTTTAAGAAGATATTTAATATAGTTATGTTGAGATATATAAGTTCCTTCTGGTTTTTGATATATTTGAAAACCAAGGAAAAATGTTAACTCACCCATCATACTCATTTCAAACTCATATTTCACGAGATTCGCAAACGAATAAGTTAAATATTGCTGATTTGATCTGAATATAATGTCACCAACATATATTTGAACAATCAAAACATTTTTCTCATCTTTATTTATTAAAAAAATTGGATCATTAGTTCCCTTAACATAATTGTTTTGTCAAAAAATCATGTAAGTCTATCATACTAGGCTCTAGGGGATTGTTTAAGTCCATATAAAGCTTTGGTAAGTTTGAAAACATGTTCAGGATGTTTTGTGTCTTCAAATCTAGGAGGTTGTTCAACAGAAAATTCCTCTTAAAAATATCCGTTAAGAAAATCACACTTCACGTCCATTTGAAAAAGTTTGAAATTAAAGAATGCTGCAAAGGTAAGTAAAATATGAATAGATTCAATTTTAGCTACTGGAGTATCGGTTTCTTCATAGTCTATTAATTATTTTTGATTATAGCCTTTAGCAACTAATCTATCTTTATTTCTTACTATGATTCCATTTTCGTCACATTTATTTCTGAAAACCCATTTTACTCCAATTATTTAAGTTTCCTTAGGTCTTTCATTCAAGGTCCAGACTTTATTCCTTTCAAATTCATTTAGATCATCTTACATGGATTTAATCCAATCATCAACACCTAAAGCTTCATAAGTGCTTTTTAGTTCTAATTGGGAAAGAAATGATAGATGTTCTACTTCATTTCTTAAAGAACTTTTAGTCCTTACAGGTTGATTTACATCACCAATGATACTATCACTAGGATGATTCTTAAGAAAAAACTTATTTGGTTTTTGTAACACCTTTTCATTAACATAAGGTAGAAAATATTCTAGGGTAAATACTTCAAAAACATTTTCTTGAGTATTTTCCTTATTAGAAGAATATTCTAATAAAGGATGTTAATCAAATTTTGAAAACACATCTCAGGATGTAGTTTGGGGTTGTTTAAAAATAAAAGGATTAGTTTCATCAAATTTAATATGCATTGTTTCTTCAACAATACAAGTATTTTTTTCTAAAAACTCTATAAGCCTTAGAAGTAGTGGAATAGCCTATGAAAATTCCTTCATCAGATTTGGGTGAAAATTTATTTAAGTTATCTTTAGTATTCAGAATTAATAATTTGCATCCAAAAATTTTGAAGTAAGAATGTATAGTTTTTCAACCAATTCACAATTCATAAGGTGTTTTTTTAAGAAAAGGTATTATTAAAACTAAATTTATAATATAACAAGTAGTTATAATAGCTTCATCCCAAAAGTTTTTAGCAATAGAATATTCACTTAACATGGTTCTAGTTATTTCTTAAAGAATTCAATTTCTTCTTTCAACAACACCATTCTGTTGAGGAGATCTTGGGGATGAGAAGTTATGCACAATGCCCTTTCTACTATAAAAAGTTTCAAAATCTGAATTTTGAAATTCTTCTCTATGATCAGTATGAATAGTTATCAATGAAAGGTTTTTCTCATTTTTAACTTGGTATCTAAAAGTTTTAAAATAATAAAATGATCCATATTTCTTTTCTAGAAAATAGACCCACATAAATCCAATGTGATCATCAAATAAAACAAATACATAATATTTGCCTTCAATACTTCCAGTTTGCGTTGGACCAAAAAGATCCATAGGCACTAACTGTAATGCATCAGAAGTTGAGACTTCACTGATTTATTTAAAGCTTGAGTTATGTTGCTTTCCATATTTACAAGGATCACAAACTTTTGAAGAATCAAATCTAAGCTCTGGTAGATCCTTAAAAAGTCTTTTCTTTGAGAGTTTACATAGGTTCATAAAGTTATAGTGTCCTGGTATTCTATGTCATAACCAAAATTGATCTTCCATTGCACTAAGGCAAGGTAGGTATTGGCTCCTAAGGACTTCTAAGTTTAGTGTATAAACATTCTCATGCCTATGGGCAGAAAGAATAAACTCTTCCTTGGAACTATGTACTAAGAATTTATCATTACTAAAATTCACAAGGTAACCTTCATCACATAATTGGATTATTCTAATGAGGTTGTTCTTAATACCTTTAACAAATAAAACATTTGAAATCAAAATTTTTTCAAGAAGAACAATGTTACCTATACCAAAAATTTCTCCCGGGGAATTATCTCTGAAAGTTGCTTTTCCTCCTTTCATCTTGATACTATTTTCAAAAAAATTTACCAGTCATGTTCCAGGAACATCCACTATCCATGTACCATATATTGTTGTTGGTACATTATTTATTTTCCTAAAAGTAAAAGATTTAGACTTTCAGAATCTAAACTTTCTTGGATCTGGAAATTTCAGAAAGTAAAATCTTAGGAATCTATATTTTCATAGAAAATATAAGGTTTATGAAAACCTAAGGATTGGGTTTTATCTAAAGAAAAATATTTCTCCCAATTTCCACCACATTGACATTTAGTACAAAAGGGAGCACTTTGGGGTACAAAATAATTATGACTAAAAATAGGTTTTGAATGAGTATAACCAATTACTGAATTATTCCTTAGAGGATGAATTTGTGAATATATTTTATCAACTTCTTTCCTTCCTAAAGTAAAATTTAATAAAATTTTCTCTAAGTAAAAAAATTTTGATTTTAGTCTGATGACTAAATTCTTATCCTCAAATTCATTATTTTTAGAACTTATGTTATTCTCTAAAATATTTGTCTTATAAATAACATTTTCAAGATACATAGAAAATTTATCCTTATTAGAATTAACTTCCTTAAAGTTTTTAGAAACACTTTAAAAATCAAAATTTTTTTGATCAAGATCCTTAAAAAGATCTTATACTTATTTTGTTAGAATAGATATTCTAAAATTTTCTTTCTCAAACTTCTTTTTTATCTTAAAATTTTCATTCTCAAGTAGTTTAGAAAATCTAGAAACTTCTTCAAATGAAGGTAAGGTACTATCTTCTAATGAGTAAGATTCATCATCTAAAGATTCATAATATTCTTCATTAAGAAAATTAGTATTTAAATAAATATTGGTTAAAGATTCATCATTGTGTACCTTATCCATAGGATAATGATTTTCAATAGGTACTATGGCTATAAGACCAATATTCTTCTAACTAGAAGAATCATATTCTGAAGATTCATCTGAAGATTCACCACTACTAGCACTCTAGGTTTCATTTTCTTTTAGGAATTTATTAGCCTTAGATTTTTAATACTTCTTTTTGTTTCTTTCAGAATGCTTTTCCTTCTTGTATTTTCTCTTAAGCATAGGACAATCTGGTCTAATATATCAAGCCCTTTTACTTTCATAACAGGTTACTTCAGAATATTTTTTATCTTTTCTATCTTTATTCTTATATTTGTACTGAAAATATTTCATTCCCACAATCTTGTTCATCCTTCGAGCAAGATTGGCTAATTCATTATCAGAAAGATCACTATCACTAGATTCTGTTATAACAATAGCTTTCTTAGCTTTTGATCTGGTTACCCTTTTCGAATTCTTGGATTTAGATGTAGTAGTGAAAGCTACACTTCTATTACCATTCTTAATTTTGTTAAAATCAGTATCTCTCTTCATTATTATTTCATGCTGAATAAGAGTTCCAAATAACTCATTAAGAGTAATGTTGGATACATTTTTGTTCTTGTCAATAGTTATCCTTTTAGATTTACACTCATTGGGTATAATATCAATTATCTTATCCACAATAACTTCATCATCAAGACCTTTCTCTCCCATATATTGAAGACTATTGAAAATGGTCATAAACTTTTTTTGTACTTTACAAACAAGTTCTTTATAAGGAAATAATAATCTATGATATTCATCCCTTAACATAGCTCTTCTAGTTTTTATCACTTTATAAGTTACAAAATCTGTAAATTCAAGTTTCTTCCAAATGCAGTTGGTAGCTTCACAGGAAGATATTTGAATATAAATATTCCTGGTCATAAAACACAACAAAGTATTGTGTACCTTGTAATTTAGTTGATATTCTGATTTCTCTTGATTGGTAAAGGTTCTGAATTTCTTATCAGGAATTTTTTAATCCCCAGTGAGAATTACAAAATTGTATACTCCAATGTTAATGAAAAAATCCTTCATCCTATCTCTCCAGTACTCATAATCATTACCATCAAAAATTGGTGGTCTGGTAGGATTTAATTTTTCAATGGAACCAACATTTATACCTACTATTCTATAAGAAAATACTTTTCCACAAGACTTGTTAAAAGTGAAAAATTATAAACAAAGATAAAAATATTTAAGCTATACTTAAACAAGAAAAATTAAGCAAGAAAATTTAGAACAAGGAAAATTATGAGCAAGAACACTTGTATGTAAGTATAATTATTTCAGAGACCTTCCTTTAATACTAATTATAGAATCAAATTATATATGTAGATGCACAATTACAAGAGTGGGGTGAATTAAAGGTTTAAAAACTTTCTTTTTTAACCTTAAGGGAAAAACTATGTTTAAAAAACATAAACAAGGTAAATTCACAAACCCTCTTTAGTTCTTAACTGAGAAACAAATTTTCTTAGGGTATAGAAATATGGATCATAAAAAGAAAATTAAGTTTGGTTGATTCTACCTTAAAGCGTATAAAATCTTATTTATCAGATTAAGTAAAAGTACAAGAAAGTATAATAAAGTTATACTTTATTTTTTTAACAAAATACAATGGAAATGAAACTTAAAACAACAATAAAGTAAACAAGAAGGAAATATTTTAACCCAAAGAGTAGGGTATCCAACAACCTTGTATAAAGTTCCCTTTATTTATACTTTCAAGAAATTTTGTCTTAACCACGCCAGGGTAAGCCCTCGATAAGAATATCGAAGTCTATCTTTCCATCCCCGCATGACTTCAAACTTTAAGGTAGTCGGCACCTATGTCATCCTATCCCCAGAATACCTCGATTTTACTCAGCAACAATCATAGTCATAAGAAGAAAACTAAAAAATATGTTCATGGAAGAACAAGATGTTCATAAAATGCACAAGGCATGAGAGTCTTTCTCTCTCTAGAAATCACTTCATAGCATGTAATCTCTAGGATCATCAGTCGATAGATAGATCGATAATGATATCATTCGAATGAACTCCTATTTATAGGAAAAACTTCAATAGTTGACTCCCTCCTCTAACTGTCATATTTTTCCTTGAATCTCAGAGTGACCTGTACATGTGTCACTCAACCAACAGTTAGTTAGAAACAAATTGTACATAAATTTTTTATATAGGAAAATCTTGGGAAGCATTATCATGCTTAATAATCAATAAAATGTAAGGAAAATAAAGTGGATTAACTATAAATAAATAATAGGAGTCTAAGAAAAAAATGGAAATTAGTGTCTAAAAAATATAAACAATCAAATTCAAGAAACATGGATATTCAGATTCTATTTTTCAAAGAATTTGAAGTCTGAATTCTGAGGAATTCAGAGTTTGGATTATGAGGAATTCAGATTCTAAATTTTGAGGAATTCAGATTTTTCATTCTGATGAATTCATAGTTTTCATTCTAAGGAATTCAGAGTCTGAATTCTAAGGAATTCTAAGTCTGAATTTCAAAGAATTTAGAGTCTAAATTTTAGAGAATCCAGAGTTTGAATTTTATAGAATTTAGAGTCTGAATTTCAGAGAATTCAGAGTCTGAATTTCAGAGAATTTGGAGTCTGAATTTTAGAGAATTTAGAGTCTGGATTTCATATAATTAGGAGTCTGAAAACATAAAATTTGGATATAAATTTTAGAGAATTAGGAGTCTGAATTTTTGAGAATTAGGATTCTAAAATTTATAGAATTTAGATTCTGAATTTCAAAGAATTCAGAGTCTAGATTTTAGAGAATTCAAATTCTGAATTTCAGAGAATTCGAATTCTGAATTTCAGAGAATTCAGAATCTGAAAATAGAAAAACTCAATATCCAATAAACTATAATATTCCGAGGATTTTGTTAAGGATAAAAAATTTTGACTTAGTAAAAAAATGGTTATACTTGGTTTTTAGAAGACATTGAATAAGGAATTAAAAACATGGTAAGGATAAAAAATTTCTTAGAGAAAGAAAATTGTCCTTAAGAAAATAATTCTTAGAGAAAGATAATTTTCCTTAAGAAAATATGTTTGTGATTTTCAAAACATATAGGAATTAAAAATTCATAAGGAAACCTTATTGACTCAAAAATACCTCGGTCACATGTCAAGTGGTTTTCATTAAATGTTTTTATTTTCTAAAGTGGTTAAAGTGTTTGAAATTATGTTTAATTTTAAGTCCATTTTAGAAATGGGTGGAAAAAGTTTTGAAATAATCATTTTTTAAATGGAATTAGTTGCCCTTATTGACTTTTAAAATTGGTTTTGAGACAGTGGGTCTCAGGGTGTCTTAAAATAACCTTTGAAATGAGAATTAGTGTTTTTATAAAAAGGGTGTTTAGCACCATATGATTTCTTTGAAAGTATAATTTTATTTAAAAAGTTAATTTTTTGGGAAAATTTGGATTTCCAAATCAGTGTTCAAAGTGTGGAGTGATATTTTGGTTTTCAAAGGATTCTTGAAATGTGGATTTCAAGTGGGGTTTTGAAACTAGATTTCAAGGGTTAGTGGCAACGAGAACCACCTTATAAAATATGTGTGCCTTTTTAAAGTAGTTTTATGAAATAGTTGGATTTCAAGTGGTATTTCACTATGTTTTGAAATATTGGATTTACATTGTTATTTGGAATGAGATTTAAAATGACTTTATAAATTGGGTGTGTTGCTCAACATCCCTAGTGGTGTGTTTTTAAGGTTTTTTTGGAACTTTAAAATGGTTTTATGAATGTATGAAGCCCTCTTTAATCCCTGTTTGATTCCTTTACCTATTATGAATTATAACCTGATGGGGGATGATTTATGTTGACATGCATTTTTTAATGATTATACATATATTTATGTTTGTGGTTGTTGCTTATGGGGGTGTAGTATGTGAGGTGTGGGTTATTTCCAGATGTTTTATACTTGATGCATGTGATTATGGATTCCTTACCTCCTTTCCTAACTTGTCATGGGAGTCTTAGGATATAGTAGATTACTTGTGTTAAGTTAAACCCTAGTGGTGAAAATGGGTTGACTAGGTAGTGTTGTTTGGATACTCTGAGATGGTTAGACCTAAGGGAGTGTCAGGCCTTTATGTTCTCTATATTTTGATTCCTATAGATAGAGGAATTCCAGGGACATTTACTTATCAGATAGTTTGACGGGACTTCTAAGGATGTGATAGGTTCAATAGTGTCAGCCTAGGTTCCTTGTTTTCAGTTTAGGTTTGTTATTACTAGATCTTAAGGGTTATTCCCGTGACACTAGGTCCTTTTTGGGACACTTTAGGGGACTTCATTCATGATTCGATTGTAATCCCCTAGCTCTTTAACCATTGGAACCATTGTTTGGTTGTTTATTTGGGTTGTACTTTCCTTGATACTTGGGTGCCATTGTTTGTTTTATTAATCTCCTTGTGTATGATGGTTTAATTTCAAATGGGTTGTTTTATAAATGGTTTGGAAGTGTAATTTTAAAAAGGAAATGGTTTTGGTTTTTTTAAAATTTTAAAGGAATGATTTTTCCCTAAAATCATTTATGAAAATGGGATTTCCATGAGATTATTATGAAGTGGGGAAATGTGTTTTGGTTTGTTTTCATGGTTTAAAGTTCTCTTTACTTAGTTTAAAGGTTTAATTTAAAATATTTAACTATCCTTTTTTATTTTATTAAAAAAAGGTAGATGTTTGAAAATTTTTATATCTCTTTTTTTTATAAAGCATGTAGAAACCTACTTTACACCTTATGTTTCAAACTATATTTTTATAAAAAATGTTTTACTGAGGGTTTTCCATAGTTTCGGTGGGTTGTGGTGGCCTATTAGGTGATTTTTTTCTCACACCTAATATATCGCAGTTGCATGTTCTTGGTTCACCTTCAGGCCCCTCATTGAGCGTTGATTGATTGAGGTAATTTTTTTTCCATTGGTCACATTTTATTGCATCATCTAATTGTGATTTTTTGCTTTTTATGGATGGAGGGTAGCGATATTGGTGAGAGGATAGTAGGGAATTGGGGTGGCTATAGTTTTCTTTGTAGGGGAGAAAGGCTGGGGGTGAAGGGACTGTTTGTTTACTTTCTTGTACTACTTTATTATATATATGGTTATTTTTTATTTTTTGTTTCAGTGTGGACAATCGATATATGGATGGGTCATGCTAGAATTTTATTATATTCTTCTTGTCTCATTTACTCTGATTATTTGGTGAAACCATTTCCAAGTGTGTTCTTGTGATGCCCAGACACTAATTGTTAGTATGTGGGGATCAGGAATGCCCTTCAGGCCAATGGAGGTCCAGTTTGGGCATCCGTTAGATGGACGTCATGGGTCGGTTCATTTTATTAGGGATTCCATTAGAGTCTTGTATCTTAGGAATCAAGTGAAACATTTCCAATTATCGGTCCTACCCATACACTGATTGGAGTGGTAGGCCACACCCTCTTGTTTAAAGTTTCCTACTTGTTTCCTTTTCCCTTCTAGATATTTGGACACATTTTTTGGTATGTTTTGTATTATATCATTTTGGAGATGTAAATTGTGGTCCTTTAGGTTGTTGGTCACATCATGGATCGAAATTTTCATTTAAGGCCCCTTTTTGTTTGAATTTCAGGTGATTTTTTATAAAGGACTTCATTTAGAGTTCCCTTGTTCTTCCAGTCTTGGTTTCCTTTTAACTTCTATGTTTTTTATTATGTGTCCTTGTGATTTGGGAATTTTGGATGTGATGTTTTTAGGTCTTGCTCATGTCCCATTATTTTTGGTAGTCCCTTGATGGATTTGTGTAATTTATGGTTAAGGGTGTTTTTATTCCGAACATATTAGGCATGGGAAAAACCTTATTAATGTGCTTCGAGTGACTGTGATTGATATTGAACTAATTAAGTTTTCACACTTACTAGTGTTTATTCAGGGACCACCATGAGTTGTGTTCCCATCATGTGGTCCTAAGTTACCTTTCTCTCATTTTTTGGACCCAAGGTTAAATAATTTTCTATGTTGATATATTATTATCATGATTTCTGCCTCTCTGTACTTTTTTCTTACTTAAAAATATGTTTGTGGGAGACTCAACACTCCTTGTTTGGATACTTTCCCTAATTCCTCCTTTTTCTTTGGGAATTCTTGGGTTTTTATGCCTTTTGTAGAAATGTATGTTGTTTTTTGATATATTGGATGCATCTTATTTAAGAGTTTGATTTGAGGTACTCTCAGTTGGAAGCTTGGGTAGTGTCTCATAGTAGTTCATTGGTGATGCCCTTGTTTTGTTAATCCACCCTACTAACGGGTTTCTAAATGGTGGGGAGATCCATTGTGGATCTTTTTCCTAAAATATTTTTGTTGGATCGGTTGAGTGTGAGTTGTGTATTGAATATAGGATTCTTGTAGGGTTTTATATGTTTTCAGTTAGAAGTATCTTTTTTTTGTTATACCCTTGGATCATTTTCCTATTTCTAGAACTCAATGAATTTTTGGGGGACAAAAGTGTTATGGAGGGGATAATTTTCACACATCGACCATCATTTTCCTTCTTGTTTTACCCATATGCGAGTTTGTGCTTTTCTCCTTGAGTTTCAGGCTACTTCTCCATGAAAATTTTGATTTTTGGGGTTTTGGAGCAGGGCACAAGGTTAGCCTGCACGTGTAACAAACCAACCTGGGATACCATCTAAACCAATATCCGAGATAATTCTTCACTAACCTGAAGAGCATTCTCGATCTCTACAGGTCGACGATAAGAACCTGGGAATTAAAAAATAACTGTTGGGAATGATTTCTCCCACAAAATACAACAACAATAGAGTACAATTCAGAAACATCATTATATATATCAATTAATACATATATATCAAGTATAGTGAGATGCTAAGAAAATTGAAAGTGGAAAAGAACCACTAAAACCCATCTTCGGGTGGTCCACAACCACCCACCATATCCCAAGTCACCCACCCTTAGTCACTAAGCACGAACCCACAAAGGAAGGAAAGAACATGAACACCTGTTATAAGATAATAATGGGTTGCAAACACCAAAAGGTACAAACGGGGTGTGAGTTAAAGATCCCAGTAGGATTCCACCAAAGATTATATGCAATTAATTCTTGAGGTAATTAAAATATGCTAAAATAGGAGTACAAATTGAATAGTATAAGTATTAGTTTAAAAATAGAGTTTTAAACATTTAAAAATTATTTATTAAACTAAACCTGTAAAACATATCATTTCACCATTTAAAATCAAAACATTTTATTAAAAAACTTTGAAAATCATTTCACAAGATTATGTTAGGTAATCAAGAAAATATGATAATATGCACCAAATTTGTAAAGATGAACAAGAATCAATACAATAGAGTCAAGGTGCATAATAATAATAAATGAAGCAAGCAAGTAAACTATGGTTCCAAATGGTTTAACAACCATATAAAGAGATTTCCATTTTAAATAAACTGGTTTTTCATTTCAAAAGAATATTTAAACAAATCATGATTTACATTTCAACTGGTGGAATATTTCAAAAAATGTAATTTACCTTTAATCAAAGGATACTTTTCATAATTTTCACTTTTCAAAAAATGGATTAAATAAACACTTTTATATAAAACAATTTATATAAATTCTCAAGGCATGTTAAATAGTTATAACAATGGCATATACATTTAAAATACAAAAAAGAGAGCAACATGGTCATATGAAAAATAGGTACAATAGTTCCAAGATATAGGGATCCAACATTATGAAACGACAAGTATGTACATATTCCCCTTTGGGCTTAAGTCAAAGGGGACTCTTCACCATCGCCTGAGGAATTTGATGTGCTGATATGATGTTTTAGAACTTTGTAAGTCATAAAGTGTCACACAAAATAACTCATTAACTACCTAAGTCTTGCATGTGATCAAGTACAAACAATGATGGGAAATTTATTTCAAGAATACACTAGTAGAAAAATACCCTATACCAACGGTTTGAAACTGTTGGTATATCCTATACCAACAGTTTGGAGAACCGCGGCCAAGTAATCTATGGTGATAGGTCTATACCAATGGTTTTCTCAAAACCATTGGTATAGACCTATACCAACAGTTTTCAAAACCGTTGGTATAAGTAATATGAAAAATCTATACCAACAGTTCCATAAAACATTTGGTATATGTATTTCAAAAAAGAAGAATTCGGTGGGTTTTGATCCCAGTACCTCTATTTTATGATTGAACAACCTAACCACTAACCTAACATGACTTTTTTGAACATAATTTTATAAATATATATGTGTATTATCATAAATATTTTAAATTTTTATTTATTTAATGTTCACTATAAGAATATTCCATAAACAATACATGTAACTCTACCAACGGCTCTCAAAACCATTGGTATAGACCTATACCAATGGTTTTGAGAACTATTGGTATATATTATTTGATTTTGGGACCTATTCCAACAGTTTGTCCAAAACCATTGGTATAGGTCCAAATTAGTGACCTATACCAACGGTTTGGCCAAAACTGTTGGCATAGGTCCATAATAGAGACCCTATACCAACAGTTTCCCCAAACCGTTGGTATAGGCCCCCCCTATACCAATAGTTTGTCCAAAATTGTTGGTATAGGTCCATATAAGTGAACTATACCAACATTTTTCCCAAAACTATTGGTGTAGATCTTATTTCCAATAGTGCTACTTAAAATACAATTAAATATCATCTCTCATTTCAAATATGCCAATTTTCTCTTTAAAAACCATAATGGGTTTTTAATAAAAAACATGCTTTTTCACTAAGATGAAACCCTAAGGTTCCCATAAAAACATTTTTAAGAAATTTTCACAAATAATTATTTGAAATCAATTCACTATTCCATTTCACAATTTAATTCAACAATTATAGTTCCATCAATTTTATCAAAAACCCCAATTAACTAGAATTGAGGTTTTCACAATTTTCCATCAAATTTCAATTCAAACCCTTTTATACAATTTCAACATTCAAAAAGGGTAAACATACCCACTTCCTTTCACAATTCATCATTAAAATGTCAAACAGTCCATTAAAACAATCATCAATTCATTCCAAATCCTTTTAAATAATTAAATATTTAAAAGGGTAATAATACCTGCTTCCTTTCACAAATCATCATTAAAATGAAAAACAGGTCATTATAAAAATTATCAATTCATTCCAAATCCTTTTAAACAATTCAATATTTAAAAGGGTAATAATACCCTCTTCCTTTCACAAATCATCATTAAAATGAAAAATGGGCCATTAAAATAGTTATCAATTCATTCCAAATCCTTTTAAATAATTCAATATTTAAAATCATAATACCACACGCTTCCTTTGACAAATCATCGTTAAAATGACAAATAGAACTTTAAAACAATTATCAATTCATTATAAAATCTTTTAACAATTCAATATTTAAAAGGGTAATAATACCCACTTCCTTTCATAAATAATCATTAAAATTCCAAATGGTCCTTTAAAACAATCATCAATTTTAAATCATCCCAAACGCATTTAAAGAAATTATTACAATTTAAAAAGGATTGAATAAATTTCAAAACATGGATTTATACCCCATTTCAATGAAGATAAATCATTTACTTCAAATAAACCAAGAACACCCATTTCAAAATAAATTCAAAACCATTCAAAGAGGTTTCTTGATCATTTAATAAATCCATTCATTTAAAACTATTTTTAAAACATCAAATAGTTCAATTCGTTTAAGTCAAATCATGGAAGTTCGTTTAATAAATCAAAACTTGGGCCAAAGCCCATTTAATAAATCAAAACCTGAACAAATCCCTCAATTTCACCAAAACATCCTTAAAAATATCTTTAAAAAGAAATCTAAACAATCATGGAATTTATCAATTCACAAAAAGGTGATATAAATCAAAGTCAAATATATTTAATTCATGCCATATCCGATTCTAAGGAGAATTGGTCAAAGAAGATTTTATGAGGAATTAAATGGGAAAAATCATATAACATGTTTTGTAAAATTAGAAAACATGTATCTATGAATTATCTAGCAAAAATTAATCACAAAATGAAGGAAAAGTATAGAAACACCTACTTTGAAATTAAGGAATCTAACCGCAACAAATATGGGATGTGTCACCTTTCATGGTGATCACTGGATCTAAGAAGATTGATCTTGAAAGAGGAAAGAGGATATCCTAGATCTAAAATTCCACATCAATCAACCAATATCTAACAAAATGAGAGGCCATCACGACCTTTAGAAAGAATGAATCATGAGGATAAGGGAGATCCAAAATCAAGAATAAAAGAACTCACCAAAAGATGAACACTGTTTTGATTGGTGCTTTGATCCACCAAGAGATGTTGCTGGGAGAGCCAAAATGCCTCTGTAGGGATCCTAGAACCCTAAGGATCAGATTATGATCGAGTGGGAGGAGTTTGGGTTTATTTAGGATGGTTTCAGGTCATTAATTACAATTTTTGGAAGTTTAATTACCGTGTGCACGGTTTATTGGGTTAAGTCCTCTGGTTTTCACTAACCATATGTAAACTGTGTGCCCAGAACAGAGCCATTGTAAGTGTTTCACAGTTTTTGTGCACACTTTATCAAACTATGTGTCAACCATGTGATGCCCTACTATCCAGGTTGTACACTTTTTCAAATTATGTTCTAACTATGCACAACCTATACACAGGCCCAGAAACCCTCCAAAAAGTCCAGAAAAAATCCAGAAATGACCCACGAAGATACCCAATCATTGGGTTAAAACACATAAAAACAAGTAATTGTATGTTACAACCTTCCCACCATAGGGATTTCTTTCCCCAAAAATCATCCAATCCAAAAGATATAAAAAAGTGACACACCAAGAACTCCGTCACTCATATTGTGAGGTGAACAGTCTGCAGTCCAGAAGTAAGACTCACCCAAGGGTTAACAACACACACAAATCCTAGATCAAAATACCAATATCATAACACATCGCTAAATAAGAGAAATAGTGGAGACCTAAGAATAGATCTCCCCAACATTTAAAGAATCAATAAAAAGGTATAACATAAGAATAGAACATCCCTTAAACCCAAATAAGAGACTTCAACCACTCTCTAAGGAGAATATCAATGATCAAACATCCATAAGCAAGGTGAATAACTGACAAGGATTTCTACCATGGGTAAGTACTCAATGGTAACTTAGTATTTTTCAAACTGAGCCTTATACCTATATGAGATCATTAAAACAAACACCAGCACCACCGTGTGACTGGTCTATCAAAAATCCACATCGTCTTATTTACCCAAGTACATTATAAAGGTTTATCCAACCCCATATGGAATGAGATTAAACATCAAAGACATTGAATGATAGGACACTATACTCTCATGAGGGAGATCATCCAACACATCAAAATTGATCTCTAACCATCAATTTGAAATAAGAGGAACACCAAGGAACAATAAAAAAGATGTCATGATAAGGAAACCATTATTACATCACCAATACACAAATAAACCAACCAAATTCCACAAGATACCATCCATGAAGATCCTCAAACAAGAGGTTTCCAAAAATAGACAAACCATAAGAATGAAAAACTCAAAAAGTTACCACTTCCACATCAGATACAAAAAGATGAATCAACATTAACCATATTCAGAATCTAACAGCTGAAAACCAAAACCTCCTACACTGCATGAAAAGATTGACTCTGAGGAATATGTTTGGAGCCCTCTTATCATGAAGAATTTATTTCCCCATAGTAAGGAGAAAAAATCCTTGACCGAAACATCCTTTTTCGGCCAAAAACTTACAGAACCTCTTAAGGTGACCCAAATGGCTATGCCGATTATAAACTCTCAAATATTTTTATGAGAAGGTAGACAGTAATATAAGAATTCAAGGATGGGGTTCAATGGTTGGAAAGTGTATGGTTTTATCAATCGGTGTGGAGTCTGGGTAGATTCTTTGACAAGGGATTCAACTTCTGGAAAAAGTGAATAACTACCCTAAGGAACAGACCGTAGGACCAACATTATATCTTTCTTGAAGGACTTTCTGGGAGACATTTATGAACATCACAAAGCAAAATCATACCAACTCAGGCATTAGATAACACTCATAAGGAGCACATGATCTTTTAAACAAAGTCGCAACCCATTCTAATCAAAAATTTATTGATTTTAAAAATTCACAAGATTTCATAATTTATAAAACATTACTCTTTCTTTTCAAAATGATAAATCTTATTATAAATCAATCATAGATTCAAAAACCCTTTACCAGTAGTTTTAAATTATTCAACAGTTTCAAAAGCATTAACCCCTTTTCCCAATTAACAAAATCACTTCCATTTAAATCCATCACAAACCAAAATTTCTTCTTAAAATATTATTTTACCACATCATATAAGAGTCTTTGATAATTAGTTTTTTAAACCAAACATTTCATAAAAATCACTTTTTTTCATTGAAAACATTTCTCAAAGAACATAACAAAACATTTTTTAAGACACAATTTATTTTTCCCAAAGGATTTAAAATTATTAACAAGGGATTAAATTTTAAATAACCAAAAAAGATCATGAAACAACCCACATCCATAACCCACATAACCAACCTCACATAAGTGAAGTCACTTGTAAAAAAATGGATAAGGTTTCAAGTTTAGAACCAACTTAAAATTGTAAAAGGATTGATTTTATGGGCTGGTAAACCACACAACAACCTCACAACTATTCATGGTTATATTTCCAAATCATCCACACTGATTCCTCATAATTTACCAGATCATGAAAACATGGTGGCACTATAGTCATCCTTCCATTCTGGTTCAAAAATTCGTAATAGATTAACTAAATCAATGATAGTCTCATTGGGAATCTAAATATAATTTATTATAAGGAAACAAATAACTCAAAATAAATAATCAAGTCCCAACATCCCTAGTAACTCAAGTATCACCATGAAGGGGTGGTTATCAATCACCCACTCACAGAATACCTCTTGAGTCCCAACACATCCTTAATCTCCTTTCTACCATTACTCACCCCAAATAACATGAGGATTTCAAAGTAAAGTATTTCCCTTTAATAAAATCACTGGCCTTGATACCATTTATAACAAACAAACCCAAGATACTATCTAAACTGATACCTGAGTTGATTCACCACTAACTCAAAGAGTGTTCCCAATCTCCATGGGCTGGCGACAAGCACCTGGGAATTAACAAATAATCATTGGGAATGATTTCTCCCAAAAAATACAACAACAACAATATAGTACAATACAGAAACATCATTATATATATATATATATCAATCAATACATACATATCAAGTACAAGGAGACACTAAGAAAACTAAAAGTGGAACATGACTAATAAAACTCATCTCCTGGTGGTCCATGACCACCCACCATGTCCCAAGTCACCCACCCTTGGTCAGCAAGAAAGGTCTCACAAAGGAAGATGAGATCATGAACACCTATTATAAGATAATAACGGGCTGCAAACACCAAAAGTTACAAGCAGAGTGTGATCTAAAGAGACCAGTAGGATTCCACCAAAGATTCTATGCAATTACTTCTTGATGAAATTTAAATATTCTAAAAGAGGAGTACAAATGGAAGAGTATAAGGATTAGTTTAAAAATAGAGTTTTAAAATTTTTAAAATCATTTATTAAACTAAACCTGTTAAACATTCCATTTCAACATTTAAAAAAAATATTGAAAAGCATTGAAAACCATTTCACAAGTTTATGTGAGGTAATCAAAAAAATATGAGAATATTCACCTGATTTGTAAAGATGAACAAGAATGAATACAATAGATTCAAGGTGTATAATAACAATAAATGAATCAAGAAAGAAAACTTTGGTTCCAAATGGTTTAACAACCATCTAAAGAGATTTCTATTTTAAATAAATAGGTTTTTCATTTCAAAATCATATTTAAACAAATCATGCTTTACATTCCAAATGATATAAGATTTTAAAATATGTAATTTTCCTTTAATCAAAAGATAATTTTCATAATTGGAACTTTTGAAAAAATTTATTAAATAAACACTTTTATATAAAATAGTTTATATAAATTCTCAAGTCATCTTAAATAGTTATAACAATGGAATATACATTTGAAATAAAAATAAGCGAGAAACATGTTCATATGCCAAATAGGTACGACAGTTTCGGGATATAGGGTTCCAACACTGTGAAACAGAAAGTATGTACATGCACCCCTTTGGGCTTAAGGCAAAGGGGACTCATCATCATCGCATAAGGAATGTGATGTGCTGATATGATGTTTTAGAATGTTGTAAGTTGTAAAGTGCCGCCCAAAAATAACTCACTAACTACCTAAGGCTTGTATGTGCTCAAGTTCAAACAATGATGGGTAATTTATTTCAAGACTGCTTAAAATACAATTAAATCCCATCTCTCATTTCAAATATGACAATTTTCTCTTTATAAACCGTAATAGGTTTTTAATAAAAAGCATTCATTTTCACCAAGATGAAACCATAAGGTTCCCATAAAAACATTTTTAATCCATTTTCACAAACAAATATTTGAAATCAATTCACCATTCCATTTCACAGTCCAATATTACATTTTAATTAAATGGTTTAATTTTCATGAAATTCCATAAATTTTATCACAAACCCCCAATTCACTAGAATTGGGGGTTTTCACAATTTTCCATCGAATTTCAATTAAAAAACTTTTATACAATTTAAACATTAAAAAAGGGTAACAATACCTACTTCCTTTCACAATTCATCATTAAAATGCCAAACAGTCAATTAAAACAATCACCAATTCATTCCAAATCCTTTTACACAATTCAATATTTAAAAGGGTAATAATACCCACTTCCTTTCACAAATCATCATTAAAATGACAAATGGACCATTAAAATAATCATCAATTCATTCCAAATCTGTTTAAACAATTCAATATTTAAAAGGGTAATAATACCCGCTTCCTTTCACAAATCATCATTAAAATGAAAAATGGGCCATTAAAAGAATTATCAATTCATTCAAAATCCTTTTAAACAATTCAATATTTAAAAGGGTAATAATACTCGCTTCCTTTCACAAAACATCATTAAAATGACAAATGATCCATTAAAATATTTTTCAATTCATTCCAAATCCTTTTAAACAATTTAATATTTCAAAGGGTAATAATGCATATTTCCTTTGAAAAAACATCTTTAAAATGTCAAACGGGCCTTTAAAACAATTACCAATTCATTCCAAATACTTTGAATAATTAAATATTTAAAAGGGTAATAATACCCACTTACTTTCACAAATCATCATTAAAATTCCAAATGGACCTTTAAAACAATCATTAATTTTAAAGCATCCCAAACACATTTAAAGGAATTATTACAATTTAAAAAGGATTGAATAAATTTCAAAACATGGGTTTACACCCCATTTCCATGAAGATAAATCATTTACATCAAATAACCCAAGAACACCCATTTCAAAACAAAGTCAAAATCATTCAAAGGGGGTTCTTGGTCATTTAATAAATTCATTCATTTAAAACTATTTTTAAAAAATCAAATAGTTCAATTCGTTTAATTCAAATCATGGAAGTTCATTTAATAAATCAAAACTCGGGCCAAATCCCATTTAATAAATTAAAACTCATCCAATGCCCTAAATTTCACCAAAACATCCTTTAAAGTCTCTTTAAAAATAAATCTAAACAATCATGGAATTTATTAATTCACAAAAGGTGATAGAAATCAAAGTCAAAGACATTTAGTTCATTCCATATACAATTCCAAGGGGAATTGGTCAAAGAAGATTTTATGGGGAATTAAATGGAAAAAAATCATAGAACATGTATTGAAAAATTGGGAAACATGTATCTATGAATTATCTAGCAACAATGAATCTCAAAATGAAGGAAAAGCATAGAAACGCCTACTTAGAAATTAAGAAATCCAACTGCAACAAATTCGGGATGTGTCCCCTTCAATGGTGATCACCAGATCTAAGAAGATTGATCTTGAAAGAGGAGAGAGGAGATCATAGATCTACAACTCCACATTAATCAATCAATATCTAACAAAATTAAAGGCCATCATAACCTTTAGGAAGAATGAATTGTGAGGAGAAGGGAGATCCAAGATTAAGAATAAAAGAACTCACCGAAATTTGAACACCACTTCGATTGGTGGTTTGATCCATTAAGATATGTGGTTGGGAGAGCCAAAATGCCTCCAGAGGGCTTTTGAAACCCTAAAGATCGGATTATGATTGAGTGGGAGGATTTGGGTTTATTTAGGAGGGTTTCAAGTCATTAATTACAATTTTTTAAAGTTTAATTGCCACGTGCATGGTTTCCTAAGTTAAGTCACATAGTTTTCACTAACCATGCACAAACCATGCACCCAGAACAAAGCCATTATAAGTATTTCACAATTCTGGTGCACACTTTATCAAACCGTGCACCAACCGTGTTTCCCCTACTGTCTAAGCTATACACTTTGTCAAACCATGCACAAACCGTGCACAGGACCATAAACCCTAAAAAGTCTGAAAAAACTCCAGAAAAAACCCACGACAACACTCAATCATTGGGTAATCAAATCATTGGGTCAAAACACATAAAAACAAGTAATGTTATGTTACAACACGACTAGTACTAATCGTTCCAAAACCAGGAGAATGACTCATAGTTTTTACCATATCTATTTCACATGGTTGGTACATGGTTTCCCAAACCATGCAACCAAACTGTGTGAGGTTCCAAATGTTTCAAGTGCTCCCTATACAGTTTTCCAAATTGTGCAGTCTGTCCAAGATTTAAAAAGTGTGAAATTTCTAATCTACCCACCCCTGATTTTAACCCTGAACTCTCATTTCTCTCCCAATAAAATTTCTTGACCCTAGGTCTCCCTCCTCATGGTTTTATCCTCCTCCCATGGTGATTCCAAGGGTTTTTCTTCAAGTTTGAAGTCTAGATTCATAAGGAAATACCTCTCTGTAACACCCCAAGCTTCTACGGTATGTTTCCCTTTGAATAATGTGATAGCGTGTGTTGTACGCAACCTCGAGTTCTAACACACACCACAACTAATTAAACTAGCCGTTGTGAATAGTAATACCTAATTTTTGAAATTATATATATTTTATATTTGAAAATGGACTTCATTTTTGGACTCGGAATATCGAATTTAGCCTAAGGTGAAATTTTGGTACTTTTCCGATAACTTTCATATGTTGATGAATAGTGAAAATTACTAAATTTTAATTAAAAACAACTTTTTTAATCAAAATAATTAATAGTGATAAATTATGAATTTTAGTAGTTTTAAAGTATATTTATAATATATTTTTACCATTTAATATAATGTTGTTCATTGGACATAATTTTACAATTAAACCGAACATAAACAAGTGTCAATCTTTTGATAGTTATTATCTCTTAAAAACACGCTTTTTGTTTTGACAGCGGGAATTAATTTTAAATTAATTTCTGCCACTTCTGTGTTTTGAATTTAGGAAAATGGATTCCATATTTGGAATCAGGATGTTCAAATTGTGTAAATAGGTAAATTTTATTTTTAGACATTTTGAATAATTACTGCGGTAAATATTTTATTTACCATGGTTAAGGGTAAATCCGGTAAATAAGGGTTAAAAAATAATATTATAATAATACACAATTACCCTAAAATGTGTCCTAACCTTATTGTTGGACACATACCCGACCATGGGCATCCTTGGGTCAATTTGGGGACCCCTTGGAGCCACTTGTATGTGGTAGGGACACATTATATTAATAAAGTTAAAATAAAAATAAAAATGGCATAAGCTTACATCTTTTATAAGAACAATTTTTACATAGGGTTATACATGTTGGATTTTCGATTATAAATATTCATTAGAAATCTAAAAAGATTTCCTACATAATGATGTTTTATTTATAATTTTTAGACATTAAATAATTTATTTTATTTATGACACAATGATGATGCAGTAATTACTAAAATAGTAAAAAATTAACATAATTGATATTATAAATACCCAAATAAATATAATATGAAACTTTTAATGAATTAAACTAATTTTCTAGGATAATATGATATATTAGGACTGATTTAATTGACTTTGTTCGAAGTAATCAATCTGTTATGAGTTTCAAAAAAATCAACTATTGAATAGTGTCAAAATTGACATAAAAGAGTTCTTAAACAAATATTATAATATTAATTGATATTAAATTCCTAAAAATCTAAGGTTCGGCCAAGAGACTTATATCATGATAGGTTCATCATTAATGTACCACTTGGGGGTCGCTTGGATGTATATATTAAGTTTATTAACCATATTATATAAAAATACAAAGAGACATTGTAAAAGTGAAACTAATTAACTTAGAGTTAATACTTAAAGATAAGGTTAATATAAGTACCCAAACCTGTCTAAATTCTATTGGTTGAGTGGTTTTCGACCTATCCCCACCTTAACCTTTGAATAATCAACTTTGGAGCCTTTAGAAACCGAATATTAATTAATATTTCTAGCTTTTCCAAAGGTGCCCCTCACCCCTCTTATAAAAGGGCACTCCTCCTTCTCATTTCTTCACACCTTAAAAGCCTTTTGGTTCGGCCAAAATCTGCCCAAATACTCTCCCAACATCCCTCACTACAACCTAGAGGCCTTAGTTTGATCAGAAAGCCAACCTAAGGAGCCCTTTTGATCAAATCAAAAGGAAGAACCCGAAGAAGAGGTAATGATTTCACCACCCTTTTCTAAGTTCATTTCTTCTTCCACTTCTTCTTCCTTTGTTCTTACCATTCTAAAATAATAACTCCAGTATCTCACATATACTGTGATGTTATTATAAGTATGGTACAACCATATTCAGTATTCTATCCACCCTTTGAATAACATGTCACCATACGTGCGTACGTACGGCTTACCGTCTCCACGTCGTGGTGTAATTGTTATTCAATATAATATTATTTGGATGGGTATAATAATGATGTGTAACTCATATAAATAATAAATATAACATGTTAATTATTCTGTATATATGATATACCATTCATTTATATATTATTTTAATATCAAAAGAATGATATTGTCGCTCGTGCGTACGTACGGACTACCGTCTCCACGAACGCGATGAGATTCATTCTCCATCGTATCCATTCAAGTATAATTATCATTTTATGATTTAAAAATGATGTTTAAGGACTTGATATCATTCTGGATATGAATAAGATACAACAAACATGGCTTATGTAACAAAACATATAAAAGAAAATGAGTAAGTTAACACCCGAAACGTTGATAATTCTAAGATATTATTAATAAATCAATGTTAAAAGATCATATATGATATCATATTAATATATATGATTCTTGTATAATTTAATAACAATTATTTCACCATTATACAGGAGGTTAACCTACCACAACCAAGGAAAAGTACAAGGTAAGGGTTATTTCACAATCTCTTCATTATCCGAGGTTGTTTATATGTAATAATCTACTGGGATCTCTTTATCATCCACATCCATGTTTCTTCAAAATGTATTTCAAAACATTTTTACTATTTACAAGAATATGGGTTAAAGTCATTTATACCCTTGTTTGACTTTTTATAAGAGGTTTATAAAGGAATCTTTCCGTCGTTTTCAAAACAAGGTCCTTTTTAACCTTTTCGACAGAATTGAGGTAAGAATGTTTTTTTTAACTTATACGGCGGGTGCGGTTATTTTCCGCCGTTATAAAATCGTCGAAGCTTTCCATACAAGCTTATAAGAATATTTTCAAAGAAAATGTTTTATTTTATATGGATCTTAAATGATTTCAAAATAAAAGGAGATACTTCTTTAAAAAGAATTTTGATTTCATCTATGTCAACATCCTTTGATGGATTTTAAGATTATTTGAAGTTGATTTATTATGATACAAAACTTCTATATTGTATTGAAGTTTTTGTGATATGTTTGACTGTGGATGTGATATTTTTATACCATTCATAGTTTATGGTGAAATTATTGACATTTCGTATGCTAGTTTTAATACGAATGTTTATGTTATGTTTAAACCTTTTCATATGGGAATGCATTGGACTTAATAAGTGACGGGTGGAGCCCGCTATAGCTCCTCGATGCATCGGTAGGTCTCATGAGACAAACTAGTGTCTTGGCACAAGGCCTTGACAAAATCTTATTTGTAGTCTTGGCACGAGGCCTTGGCTATGTGGTTATGATAGTCTGGCATTATGCATTCCAACATTATGAAAGTGGTTATTGATATTGCATGTGATTATTCGATTAGTAGAATATCCATGTGAACAAGTAAATGGCATTATTTCATTTTACTTTTGCCATACTATGTTGAAGTTCAATTTTAAAAGGCTTTTGTTTTAGTAATTCATTGCCTTAAATGTTTATGCTTATTTTGAATGTTCCGCTATATTGTTATCCTTACTGGGCATTTGAGCTCACCCCTTTTCTATGTTTTATTTTTCCCAGGTAGTGAAGAAGTAAATTATGAATGACTTGCAGGGATATTATGAGGGGTTAATAGTGTGGATATGAAGACTTTGTTGTTGTAGTAGTTTTTCACTTTGAAATGTAATGTAAAACTTTATGATTATATCTAGTGTTTCCAAGGCTACTAAACTAATCGGTCTTTCGAGATTTGATCTTCTTGTGATCATGCCAATGTTATGTAATTAATGCACCGACTCTGGGTAGCTGGGGTCGGGGCGTTACATTTGGTATCAGAGGAAGTTTAGTACAAACCTTGGAAGCTAGATTTAGATAAACTCTGATTAGAGCACATAGACCTAAGATGAACTTTGAGGATTAGTATAGAAGAACTTCCTAGAATTTTGGTATTGTAGAGACTTTGTGAGTTTTCCGAGCAATACATCCCTGTCTGGATACGAGCAGGTAGAGGCGGCTCTGGCACAAATGTACCTAGGGGTAAAACCCGAAAACACCGCTTTGAGCTAGACTCGAACGGGAACTGGTGCACGACAACGGGCCTTGTTGCACTCTTGGTTACGACACTCCCGGGGGATATGCTTAGGATAACTCTCACTTTCTTTACAAATCATTATGAAGGGTTTATGAGTATATACTTCCTCAAAGAAAACATATTTATGATTATGGATTATATCCATAGATAGTTCAATTTATGTTTAGTGTTTTATAAGTATGGGATTATGTATTTTGATTCATAAACTGATCTAGTTTATGACATTGTTTAGAAATGGCGCCTAGTGGAAGAAATGGAAACCGTATCAATGCACGCACTCCATGTAGGGATTGCCCTCCTGCTCAAGATAATTATAGTGGGGCTGGTGATGCAACTGGTGCTGATCAGCTAATCACCGTACTGGGACAACTTACTCAGGTTATGAATAATAACCTTACCCGTATGGAGCACCCTGATCCGCAGCGTGGAGGATCAATGTTAGATCGATTCATGAGACAAAAACCACCAACGTTCAATGGGAGTACAAATCCCTTAGTAGCTGAGCAATGGATATTTTCCCTAGAGAAAATATTTCAGGCTTTGGGGAGTAGTGAAAGGGAAAAAGTTACCATGGCAGTTTACCGCCTCACTGGAGATGCTGATCAATGGTGGTCATTGATTCAAAACATGAAGGAAGATGATGAAGTATCAAACATGGAATGGATGGAGTTCAAAGATCTGTTTTTAGAAAAATACTTCCCTCGCGACCATCGAGCAGATATGGAAAGGCAATTTCTGAGTCTGAGACAAAAGGAGGACGAGAATGTCACAAAGTATGAGGCTAACTTTACAAGGTTAGCGAGGTACGCTGGTGATTATATTCGTAACCCAATAAGTAAGATTGATCGTTTCTTTGATGGTTTAAAACCATTTCTCCGTCGAGCATTAGTCTCACAATCCTTTTCGTCGTACGAAGACATTGTCTCATGTGCTATCAAGACCGAAAAAGAATTCTCTAAGTCTTATGACTTTAAAGCGAAGAAAGAGAAGAAGAGACCTGCTGATCAATCTGGGAATGGAAATAAGGGGAAGAAGGGAAAGGTTGAATATCCATCTTGTGGTAAATGCGGGAAGAAACATCCTGGTACTTGCTTGAAGGGAATGGGAGTCTGTTACAAGTGTGGTGAAAAAGGCTACCAAGCTCATGATTGCAAAGGGAAGAAGGAAGCTACCAACGTTCAGTGCTACAATTGCAGGGAGATGGGGCATTATGCAAATGCATGTCCTAAGCGTCAGGAGAACTTACCTCAGAAAAGGCCAAGGGATCAAGGCCAGGATTATGCTATCACTACTGCTGAGGTAGAAGCTCCGAAAGACGTGGTGGCAGGTAATTTAATGGTTTCCTCAAGTTTAGCAAATGCATTATTTGATTCTGGATCATCGCATTGTTTCATATCTTCCCAGTTTGCTAAGAAAATTAGATATTTCCAATTTGATTTAATAAGGGAGTTGTTAGTTAAAACTCCTAAGGGAAGTATCGTTGCAACAAAGTTTTGTGAATCAGTCCCCATTAGAGCACATAAATTTTCTTTATCTGCTGATTTCATCGTCATACCTATGATTGAGTTTGATATAATCCTCGGTATGGACTGGCTTTCGGACTATGATGCGAAGATTTATTGTAAGAAGAAAGAGGTTACGATTCTTGATGATAATGATAAGGAGCACCTTATTTTTAGAGCAGAATCGTCACCACCTAATTCTTATTTAGATCCACCCCCTGTAGCTCAACTTAATTCAATTATCGGGGAGGAAGAGAATGAAATAACTGTCGGTGAGGAAAGGAATGTTCAAATAGAGGATGTACCTGTTGTGAAAGAATTTGTAGATGTATTTCCGGAAGATTTACCTGGACATCCTCCAGAACGAGAAGTTGAGTTTTCTATTGATTTGATTCCTGGATCAAGGCCTATATCGAAGACCCCTTATAGAATGGCCACTGTAGAGTTAGTCGAACTAAAGAAACAACTAGAGGAATTGAGTAATAAGGGATTTATTCGCCCTAGTGTTTCTCCATGGGGAGCCCCTGTTCTTTTTGTTAAAAAGAAAGATGGATCTATGAGGTTATGTATCGACTACAGGGAGATCAATGCTATAACGATAAAGAACAAGTATCCCCTACCTCGTATTGATGATTTATTTGACCAACTGCATGGAGCTCAATACTTTTCAAAGATTGACCTTCGATCTGGATACCATCAGTTGTGTGTGAAGAAGGAAGACATTCCAAAAATAGCATTTCGAACCAGGTACGGGCATTACGAGTTTACTGTAATGCCGTTTGGATTGACTAATGCACCCTCTGTATTCATGGATCTAATGAATAGAGTTTTCAAGGAGTATCTGGATGAATTTGTGGTGGTATTTATTGATGATATCTTGGTATACTCCAAAACCTACAAAGATCATGAAAATCACTTGCGCATTATCTTGAAGACTCTGAGGAGGCATGAATTATATGGGAAGTTTAGCAAGTGTGAATTCTGGCTTCAGGAGATTTCTTTTCTTGGCCATATTGTCTCTAAAGATGGAATCTCTGTTGATCCTTCTAAGACCAAGGCAATCCAAGAATGGCCAGCACCTACGAGTATAACTGAGGTACGTAGTTTTATTGGCTTGGCAGGTTATTATCGACGTTTCGTCCAGAATTTTGCCCGATTGGCTAACCCATTAACGAAGCTCACACGTAAAGGGGTTAAATTTGTTTGGACAAAAGAGTGTGAAGAATGTTTCGAAGAACTGAAGAGAAGATTAGTCAATGCTCCTATATTGACTCTACCATCGGGGAATGATGGGTTCGTTATTTATAGTGATGCATCGAAGAAAGGACTTGGCTGTGTCCTTATGCAGAATGATAGAGTTATTGCCTATGCATCACGACAGTTGAAAATTCATGAACAAAACTATCCTACTCATGATCTTGAGTTAGCAGCTGTGATCTTTGCTTTGAAGATATGGAGGCACTACCTCTATGGTGAAAAATGTGAGATTTATACTGATCACAAGAGTTTGAAGTATATTTTCTCACAAAAAGAACTCAACATGAGGCAAAGGAGATGGCTTGAATTACTCAAGGATTATGATTGCATGATACACTACCACCCGGGGAAGGCAAACAAGGTGGCAGATGCTTTGAGTAGAAAAGACCATGGAGTTCTGAACATGATGAGAATTGAAAGGGATCCAATTTTCATGGATCTAGAGAAGATGGACATGGGAATAACCAGGGAAGGTGAAACATCAATGCTTTTTCAAATGGTTGCCAAACCATCTTTACTAGAAAGGATTAAGAGTTCTCAGACCGATGATGAAGAATTCCAAAAGAAGATTAAAGCTGTGAATGATGGGAGATTAAGAGACTTTGTGTATGAAGATGGAATTTTGAAATTCGGGAAGAGACTTTGTGTTCCCGATATACCTGATCTAAAAAGGGAATTGCTGGATGATGCTCATAGTTCCAATTTCTCTATACACCCTGGGAGCACCAAAATGTATAGAGATTTGAAGGAACATTTTTGGTGGGACAACATGAAGAGGGAGATTGCTGATTTTGTGTCAAGATGTATGGTTTGTCAACAAGTGAAAGCTGGAAGGCAACAGCCTGGAGGAGTCATGCAACCTCTTCCCATACCGGAGTGGAAATGGGACAATATTACAATGGACTTTGTCATGGGGCTACCAAAGACTCCTAGAAGGAACGATGCAATATGGGTTATTGTTGATCGTCTTACCAAGTCAGCACATTTTCTTGCTATAAGAGAAGATCTACCCCTGGAACGTCTAGCAAGACTATACATTAATGAAGTTGTGAGACTTCATGGAGTACCCCTATCGATTGTTTCTGATCGTGATCCCCGTTTTACTTCAAGATTTTGGAAAAGTCTTCAGAAATCCCTGGATACTGAACTTCATTTGAGCACTGCTTACCACCCTCAGACAGACGGACAATCAGAACGGACTATTCAAACCTTAGAAGACATGTTGAGATCTTGCTCACTTGACTTTCAGGGTATGTGGGATCAATATTTACCTCTGGTAGAATTTTCCTATAACAATAGCTTCCATTCAAGTATTCAGATGGCACCATATGAAGCGTTATACGGAAAGAGATGGCGTACACCAACCTGTTGGGATGACGTTGGTGAAAGAAAACTTGTAGGCCCAGAACTGGTGGAGGAAACGGTGGAAAAGGTGAAGGTAATCCAAAATCACATCAAAGCAGCTCAAAGTAGGCAGAAGAGCTATGCCGATAATCGAAGGAAGGATTTGGAATTTCAAGTCGGTGATCATGTTTTCCTAAAGGTATCTCCGTGGAAGGGAGTCATACGTTTTGGTAAGAAAGGTAAATTGAGTCCCAGGTACATCGGACCTTTCGAAATTCTAGAACGAATTGGGGCTGTAGCTTACCGATTGGCAATGCCGCCAAGTCTCTCCAAAGTTCACGATGTGTTCCACGTATCTCTGTTGAGAAAATACATGCCTGACCCAACGCATGTACTCACCTATGAGGAATTAGAACTGGAACCCGATCTGTCTTATTGCGAAGAGCCCGTCAGGATTCTTGATACGAGAGAACAAGTGCTGAGAAACCGGACGACGCGTCTGGTAAAAGTTTTGTGGAGAAATCATAAGATGGAAGAGGCAACGTGGGAACCCGAGGAACTTATGATGAAGAACCACCCGAGTCTTTTTATGCAGTAATACCCTAGAAATTGCGAGGATGCAATTATTTGAAGGAGGGGAGAATGTAACACCCCAAGCTTCTATGGTATGTTTCCCTTTGAATAATGCGATATCGTGTGTTGTACGCAACCTCGAGTTCTAACACACACCACAACTAATTAAACTAGCCGTTGTGAATAGTAATACCTAATTTTTGAAATTATATATATTTTATATTTGAAAATGGACTTCATTTTTGGACTCGGAATATCGAATTTAGCCTAAGGTGAAATTTTGGTACTTTTCCGATAACTTTCATATGTTGATGAATAGTGAAAATTACTAAATTTTAATTAAAAACAACTTTTTTAATCAAAATAATTAATAGTGATAAATTATGAATTTTAGTAGTTTTAAAGTATATTTAGAATATATTTTTACCATTTAATATAATGTTGGTCATTGGACATAATTTTACAATTAAACCGAACATAAACAAGTGTCAATCTTTTGATAGTTATTATCTCTTAAAAACACGCTTTTTGTTTTGACAGCGGGAATTAATTTTAAATTAATTTCTGCCACTTCTGTGTTTTGAATTTAGGAAAATGGATTCCATATTTGGAATCAGGATGTTCAAATTGTGTAAATAGGAAAATTTTATTTTTAGACATTTTGAATAATTACTGCGGTAAATATTTTATTTACCATGGTTAAGGGTAAATCCGGTAAATAAGGGTTAAAAAATAATATTATAATAATACAAAATTACCCTAAAACGTGTCCTAACCTTATTGGTGGACACATACCCGACCATGGGCATCCTTGGGTCAATTCGGGGACCCCTTGGAGCCACTTGTATGTGGTAGGGACACATTATATTAATAAAGTTAAAATAAAAATAAAAATGGCATAAGCTTACATCTTTTATAAGAACAATTTTTACATAGGGTTATACATGTTGGATTTTCGATTATAAATATTCATTAGAAAGATAAAAATATTTCCTACATAATGATGTTTTATTTATAATTTTTAGACATTAAATAATTTATTTTATTTATGACACAATGATAATGCAGTAATTACTAAAATAGTAAAAAATTAACATAATTGATATTATAAATACCCAAATAAATATAATATGAAACTTTTAATGAATTAAACTAATTTTCTAGGATAATATGATATATTAGTATTGATTTAATTGACTTTGTTCGAAGTAATCAATCTGTTATGAGTTTCAAAAAAATCAACTATTGAATAGTGTCAAAATTGACATAAAAGAGTTCTTAAACAAATATTATATTATTAATTGATATTAAATTCCTAAAAATCTAAGGTTCGGCCAAGAGACTTATATCATGATAGTTTCATCATTAATGTACCACTTGGGGGTCGCTTGGATGTATATAGTAAGTTTATTAACCATATTATATAAAAATACAAAGAGACATTGTAAAAGTGAAACTAATTAACTTAGAGTTAATACTTAAAGATAAGGTTAATATAAGTACCCAAACCTGTCTAAATTCTATTGGTTGAGTGGTTTTCGACCTATCCCCACCTTAACCTTTGAATAATAAACTTTGGAGCCTTTAGAAACCGAATATTAATTAATATTTCTAGCTTTTCCAAAGGTGCCCCTCACCCCTCTTATAAAAGGGAACTCCTCCTTCTCATTTCTTCACACCTTCAAAGCCTTTTGGTTCGGCCAAACTCTGCCCAAATACTCTCCCAACATCCCTCACTACAACCTAGAGGCCTTAGTTTGATCAGAAATCCAACCTAAGGAGCCCTTTTGATCAAATCAAAAGGAAGAACCCGAAGAAGAGGTAATGATTTCACCACCCTTTTCTAAGTTCATTTCTTCTTCCACTTCTTCTTCCTTTGTTCTTACCATTCTAAAATAATAACTCCAGTATCTCACATATACTGTGATGTTATTATAAGTATGGTACAACCATATTCAGTATTCTATCCACCCTTTGAATAACATGTCACCATACGTGCGTACGTACGGCTTACCGTCTCCACGTCGTGGTGTAATTGTTATTCAATATAATATTATTTGGATGGGTATAATAATGATGTGTAACTCATATAAATAATAAATATAACATGTTAATGATTCTGTATATATGATATACCATTCATTTATATATTATTTTAATATCAAAAGAATGATATTGTCGCTCGTGCGTACGTACGGACTACCGTCTCCACGAACGCGATGAGATTCATTCTCCATCGTATCCATTCAAGTATAATTATCATTTTATGATTTAAAAATGATGTTTAAGGACTTGATATCATTCTGGATATGAATAAGATACAACAAACATGGCTTATGTAACAAAACATATAAAAGAAAATGAGTAAGTTAACACCCGAAACGTTGATAATTCTAAGATATTATTAATAAATCAATGTTAAAAGATCATATATGATATCATATTAATATATATGATTCTTGTATAATTTAATAACAATTATTTCACCATTATACAGGAGGTTAACCTACCACAACCAAGGAAAAGTACAAGGTAAGGGTTATTTCACAATCTCTTCATTATCCGAGGTTGTTTATATGTAATAATCTACTGGGATCTCTTTATCATCCACATCCATGTTTCTTCAAAATGTATTTCAAAACATTTTTACTATTTACAAGAATATGGGTTAAAGTCATTTATACCCTTGTTTGACTTTTTATAAGAGGTTTATAAAGGAATCTTTCCGTCGTTTTCAAAACAAGGTCCTTTTTAACCTTTTCGACAGAATTGAGGTAAGAATGTTTTTTTTAACTTATACGGCGGGTGCGGTTATTTTCCGCCGTTATAAAATCGTCGAAGCTTTCCATACAAGCTTATAAGAATATTTTCAAAGAAAATGTTTTATTTTATATGGATCTTAAATGATTTCAAAATAAAAGGAGATACTTCTTTAAAAAGAATTTTGATTTCATCTATGTCAACATCCTTTGATGGATTTTAAGATTATTTGAAGTTGATTTATTATGATACAAAACTTCTATATTGTATTGAAGTTTTTGTGATATGTTTGACTGTGGATGTGCTATTTTTATACCATTCATAGTTTATGGTGAAATTATTGACATTTCGTATGCTAGTTTTAATACGAATGTTTATGTTATGTTTAAACCTTTTCATATGGGAATGCATTGGACTTAATAAGTGACGGGTGGAGCCCGCTATAGCTCCTCGATGCATCGGTAGGTCTCATGAGACAAACTAGTGTCTTGGCACAAGGCCTTGACAAAATCTTATTTGTAGTCTTGGCACGAGGCCTTGGCTATGTGGTTATGATATTCTGGCATTATGCATTCCAACATTATGAAAGTGGTTATTGATATTGCATGTGATTATTCGATTAGTAGAATATCCATGTGAACAAGTAAATGGCATTATTTCATTTTACTTTTGCCATACTATGTTGAAGTTCAATTTTAAAAGGCTTTTGTTTTAGTAATTCATTGCCTTAAATGTTTATGCTTATTTTGAATGTTCCGCTATATTGTTATCCTTACTGGGCATTTGAGCTCACCCCTTTTCTATGTTTTATTTTTCCCAGGTAGTGAAGAAGTAAATTATGAATGACTTGCAGGGATATTATGAGGGGTTAATAGTGTGGATATGAAGACTTTGTTGTTGTAGTAGTTTTTCACTTTGAAATGTAATGTAAAACTTTATGATTATATCTAGTGTTTCCAAGGCTACTAAACCAATCGGTCTTTCGAGATTTGATCTTCTTGTGATCATGCCAATGTTATGTAATTAATGCACCGACTCTGGGTAGCTGGGGTCGGGGCGTTACACTCTCTAATTTTCTTCACTTTTCCTTTCTTCCTTTTTATCCCTTGTTCTTGCCTGGTTATGGTCTCAACGGCCTAGGGAAACCCTTAACATGATTTTCATTGGGTATTTTCTTATTTTAGGGTTTGATTTAGGACTCTAAGGATCGTTCGTACCTCCTCGTAGTGGTTTAACACTGCACTTGATGTAAGTAGGTTGGTTTTGTTGATTTAAGGTAGGTTCCCCTTGCATTGGCTCTTTAAATTTTAGAATCATGATTTCTTGTGTGTTTAACTTTATGTTCTTATTATTAAATGATAATATTAAGTATGTATGAGGGTTATTTAAAAGAAAAATATAATTTAAATTGATTTTCATTCCAATACAAAGGAATTCATAATTTATAAATATAATTTAAATTGGTTTTTACTCACCCTTGCACATCAAGTGTTTGATAAAATTCTTGAATGGACTTTATAAATGTTTTATAAGATTTCAAAGGGTGTTTTAGTATTCAAATCGATTTCTAAGCGTTTTTCCTAAATTTCTAAAGGGTGTGCTTGGTGATTTATTAAAAAAAAGGTAGTATGTCTTAGTTTTTGAAGAACGCGTGAAGGCTTAATTGATACCTTGAAAGAGGAGCTTTCTAAAATGAAAACCCACCCTTGGAACTTTCCCTTTAGTGTATCTGAATTGAAATGTTGTTTTTTTCTATGTGATTCTTTCCCCCAGGGGGCATTTATATTTATAATTCACAATGAAAGAGAAGGGTTAGTGTCCATGAAGGGTGTACGAAGGTGAGGGTGAGCTTGCTTATTAATTATTATTCCTTTATTCTTACTTGTTAATTATTGTGCTCATATTTGTTTTTCATCATGGTAAGTCATGCGTTATTAGGCAATAACTCTGGGAACACACGTTGCACTGGTTCATGGTGTAACATCTCAGATAAATAAAGAATATGAAATTTTCATATTTATTAATATTTTTGAATTAAATATTAATTTAAATTTAAAGGGGTTTCTATGTTCAATAGCATACCTGATACGCAACAACGGGTTTCTTTAAAATCTTACATTGCATAATAACAATATAATATTATTATTTTAAATGGTAGTTAACGCCTAATCATTGTATTGGAGGGAATAGAAATAAATAACTAAAATATTATTATACATGTTTTCTAAATGTTTTTAAATTCATCCAATAAAAGTTAGAGGCTTAAAATAAGAAAAGAATTCGATTTTAAGCATAAATACACTAATATTCTTTAAAAGGTCGATTTACCGCCTTTTGATGACGAACCCTCTTTAAATATAGTTTTGGTCACTTTCATACATTCTATTTGAACAAATAAAATCCTTCTTTAGAATCTGGACATCAAAATTTACTTTGTGTAAATTTTTGGAATTTTAACGATAAAGTTCATTTTTTAATGAATAGTGAAAATATTGTATTTTAATTCAAATCTAATTTTTAATATAATTACTTTATATAGTTAGATTAACTTTTTAATCATTTTTAAAGTGTATATAGATTATATTTTTACCATTTAACCCAATTTTGGCCATTGGAAGTAATTTCACTTTGAAATTGGACATTAACAAGTATCAATCTTTTGATGGTTATTATTTCTTAAAAACACGCTTTTTGTTTTGATGAAGGGAATTAATTATAAAATTAATTAATGAAACTTTTATTTTTTGAATTTGGTAAAATATACATCATTTTTGAATTCAGAATATCAAATTTAGCTTAGAGTGAATTTTTGGAATTTTTCTAAAAACCTTAAATTTTTTATAAATAGTGAAACCATTAAGTAGTAGTTAAAAAACTGAATTTTTCTTTTAAATGAAATTATACCACTTCTGTGAATTGAATTTTGAAAATACAACATTCATGATTGTCATTAGTAATTAAAATTTGTTTCAATGGGATGAAAATAATTTTTGGTGAATAGTAATTTTTACTTTTATTAACCGCGATTAAAGGTAATTATGGTAATTTAAGGAAAAAATAATGTTATATTACCTTAAAACTTGTTATAACATCATTGGATGAGTCATGTCCGGCCAAGAAAATACATGGGTCAATTTTGTGACCCCATGGAGTCACTTGGGTAAGATAATGGCATTAATAACTTTTTATTTAAAGTAAAAATAAAAATTTCATAAACATGTATTTTTTTACTAAAGAAATTTTTAAATGGGGTTATATAAGTTATCTTTTCAACTATAAATATTCATTATAAATATAAAAATATTCCCTAAATCTTGGTAATTTTTTTATAATTTTTAGACATCAAATAAATAAAATTATTTATGACACAATGTTGATGCAGTGTTTACGTTGTTAATGAATGATTTAAATAAATAAGAAGATAAGAATTAAAACAATACTCAAAACATGTAAAATTTTTATTGGATGATTTTATTTAAAACATGTGACACCTTATCTTATAATTTAATGTTTTTTGGACCTTTAGAATCCGAAAATCATTATATAATAAAATAATATTTTCAAACATTCCAAAAGAGCCCCTCATCTCCCTTATAAAAAGCCCTCACGTCTTACCCTTTTATCACACTTATCAAGCCCTTGGATCATCCAAACTCTACTCCAATAATCTCCCAAGATCCATCTATTCATCCTATAATCCTTACCTTAGGTATAAAGAACTTCAAGAAAACCTTTTGGTTCAAACCAAAGGGAGTTACCCGATTTAAAGGTAACGTCTTCTCTTAAGTTATTTTGTTTTATTTTACTTCTCCAACCCCCTAAAATCTTTTTATTCCTTTATTTTATAAAAAAACAAGTATCCAAAATATACAAGTATTTTTTTATGAGAATTATTCAAGCTACACATACACACACCTCCATCTAATGGGTAAAGAACATACTGTTTCAGTGGACGGTGAACTACTGCCTCACGAAACAATGATTGTTCAATTATCTCCTATCGCCTATCATGGTGGCCATTATGATGGAACTGTATCTATATATGATATATATTATATTTATTAATTCTTTATTCTTATGTATTTTCTTTTTATATCATACCTTTATGGTTCCCATAATGGGTAAATGCGATAATTTCATTAGAGGAAGTACAGACTACCACCCCCTCAAAGTGATATTACTAGTTCATGTCATACGTAGAATGTATAAAGGATATAATTTATGAACTTATGTAACATATATGACATAAATATTATAATGAAATTATAATATACCTATTAATCACTATATTTTCATTTCATTAAAATATGAAATAGAAATGAAAGTAGCATTCATGCGTACGTATGACTTACCGTCTCCATGAATGGTGCATTTCATTTGTTATCTCCAAATGTTATGTACTATTATAAATACATATATACATATATACTAGATATATATATATATATGATATATATATGACATCTAAATTATGAATATCATTCTGTAGAAAATGGACTTTTGAACACATGGACAATTTATAATTATAACAAGTTCATTTTTGACTCAAGTTCTGAACATTAACAAAATGGCCGATATGAGCTCAAATAATTAACTAATTGTTATATAAAGGTAATAAGTAATATAAAAGGAATAATAAACCTAAAAATGTTCTTAAGAAAGTATAAAGTAACTTAAGTTTATTATTCAGGAAGAAAAAGGATCATACGAGCGAGTCAAGTCGGACAACGAGGTAAGGGATTCTTATATCACATTCAAGTCCGAGAGATTTCCATTATTCGCCACTTATTTATTGAATGTAGTGTATTTTGTACTGACATTTGATATATATTATCATGATTATCTTTATATTCATGGTATTCTATGATTCATTTGGTGGTTATTAATTTTTGGTCATACGACTCGATTGTTGACAACGCGTAAGGGGTTTTCATATCACTTTTTATTCCCATGAGATTCATGCTATATTTGAAACTATTTCCTTTTGTGTGGTGTATGTACTGCACATGATTGTATTCTTTATGTAATATATTTTAATTTATGGGTATTTACATCTTCATTGTATGATTATTCTTTCATGGGGTGTATGTTTCGAAAGTTACCCAAATCGGTAAGGGAACCTTTCACCCTCCTATTTTTAAAAATACTTCTTTTTGTTATGTCTTTTAATTTACATATTTGTTTCCGACGCTTTTTTCAGGGCGCGCGCGTCCATCCTCTTGGGGGCACGACAGGCACAGATTTTGTTACCCCGTGTTCCTGCTTTCCAAAGGCAGGCGGCATCCAGTCCTTATTCAAGGATGTCTGCTCCTTGATCGAAACAGGATGATGGGATGTCAGTTCTTCCTTCCGTGGATTCCTCCTTAGAACTCGTTACCTAGTCTGTGTCTCCCCCATATATTTAATACATAGTTTGTGAAACTCTTCCCAGTTCCATATTTCCATGGACGCTGGTTAATTACACTGCTTTTGTCGGTACATTCCAAAGGGTCCAGTCAGGGCAGCAACCTTCAGTTGGGGGAGTAGTCACATCGAGGCATCATTAAAGTGTCTGAATGCTGGGGAATTGATGTGTTTGTCTTTTGTCCCTTATTATAGGGCTTCTCGAGGGCACAGAAGCCTGATGCATACCACATCGAGCTCGGGGAATCATATGCCATAGGCATGTATCTGAGGTTTTCCTCAGCTTCCCATGTTTAACACAGGGTATGCTGAAAGTTTAACGTCCAACGAAGACAGATCCGGCTGATCAGAACACCAGCTGGAGTGGATTAGATTGAGGAATCCCCCTTGAGGGAATGCTGATATCGGAGCCAGCCCGTGGGAGTCTTCCCGAATTCTATGGAGTGGAATGGGGTGACATGATCTCACCGGGATGTAGCGGCCCGGGTAATAATCAAGGTGGACGATGGAGAATTTCATGGAGTGGAGGGGGAATTAAATGGGACCATCATGGAGATAACAGAGTTGATGGGATTGATCCTCGAAGAGACTTCCTACGTATCCCCGTGGAAGGGAATCAAAGTCCGCGTAGTTTGATATGGAATGGTGCTTACACTCTGAAGTGGCCCAAGGTGGTGGGAGAACCGACATGAATGAGGTCGGAATGACCAGGTGGTGTTGGGCTTGAACCTCATGAGGCTTCCTACGTACCATGCCTTAGCACAGATCAAAGACCACATAGTTCAGGTTGGACGCTGGAGAACCGACGTGAATGAGGACCTTGGTCCGATGGGTGATGGGCTTGAACCCCAGGGAGGCTTCCTACGTACTATGCCTTGGCACAGATCAAAGACCACGTAGTTTGGGTTAGTTACAACGGCTTATCGCTGGACTGAAATGTAGTTTAACGTCATGCGAGATGAGGGTGGAACCCGACGTAAAGGAACAACCGGGCGGTGGGTGTCGGCGAACCGACGTGAAGAAGGACCTTGGTACGGGGGATGATGGGCTTCAACCTCAGAGAGGCTTCCTATGTACCACGCCTTGACATGGATCAAAGTACCCATAGTTAGGGTATGAATGTGGGTGTCGGTGAACCGACGTGAAGAAAGACCTTGGTCCGATTAGTGACGGGCTTGAACCTCAGGGAGGCTTCCTACGTATCATGCCTTGACATGGATCAAAGTCCATGTAGTTCGGGTGGGGTTTATGCCGGTGAACTGATGTGAAGGTGAACCTGTGGGTCCACTGGTGGTGGGATTGAACCTCGTGAGGCTTCCTACGTATCATGCCTTGACATGAATCAAAGTCCTCGTAGTTCGGGCATACATTTTAACGTCATGCTGGATGGGGGCATTGCCATGGTCGATGCTTACTCTAAGCCCACGTGATTCATACTCGGTGTGAGAAACAAGAGGCAGTAGAGACCTAGTGATCACATCGTGAAGGGTGCGTCTGTGAGAAGCGAAGAGGCGCTTACACGTCGAGCGGCCCATGGTGCTGGGACTTACTCTATGATGGAGGCCCAAAGTGCGACAAAGCGTAGCGGGAGAGTGATTTGGGACCAAAGATGGGAGATTCCTCATTCCCTATCACGCCCTCCATTAGCCTTGGTAGTGGGGAAGTACGGAGGTGCATGGGTGCTACCTTCTACAAGAGGGTCTAGGGGATTACACCAAGATGGCCGCCCTTTCCCCATGGACAAACGCCACTCCCAGAAGGAGGATATCATCCCCTGTGATCCAGAAGGAGGATATCATCCCCTGTGGAGGCCAGGGGGGCGTAAAGAATGTCTGAGCCAGGGGGACCCTGCGTGCGAGGCACGGGGTCAGGTCACAGTTTAACGTCATGTGTTGAGGACGAGGTGCTTGGCAATTTAACGTCCTGTAGCTCGGATGAGGTGGGTTTACTTCACACCCCTAGGACTTACATAACTGGTACCCTCTGCTCCTGGTGGGAGGGAAGGTACTGGCAAGGCCATGGAGAAGGGGGTCGCAGAGCGAACCATCGAGGGGTCCACGTTAGCGTGGCTATGCGAAGAGGAAATAGCCATTAGTGTGCCTATGTGAAGAAGAATTCGGAGAAGCAACGCTACGGGTGGTGTCATCTAGGGGACTTTGAAATCACATCATGCAAACCAGGAGGGTCGCACGGTAAGAGGAATTTCCAAGCAAAGGGGTCCACAGGCAGGGACCTTGCGGGGCTTGGTTGCTTTGCATAGTGGAGAGCACTTGTGAAGGGGTGTGCTTCGTGAAGTGGAGTTCCTTGGCCTTAGCATGGGGCAGAGGTGCGAGGGGGAGGTGCTTCATGAAGTGGAAGAGTGTTCACGAAGCACTGCCTTGAGAAGCAGAGATGCCTCGCGAAGCAAGGTGCTGGGAAGCAGTGTGCTTCGCGAAGTACGGTGACCCTGCCATGGCATGTGGATCACTTGTACAGGATGGGTGTTTTGCGAAGCATAAATGCTCTGTGACTTCCTGGGTTCCCTTGGGAATCCCTTTCCTTCACGAATTCCCTTAGGCTTTGTGAAGGGAATCCCTCTCGGAAGAGGGTCTCAAAATGAGACAAGGCGAAGGCCTCTCACGAAGCAAAAATACCACACAGAGCTCATGATTCCCAGAGCGAAGAGTTCTTTGCGATTTGAGATTTGAGGAGCAGAAAGGTCAGATTATCCATCCTGATAGATCAGGGGGAGCTCGGTATTTATAGGCAAGGGGCGCCGCGAAGTAGAGCTCGCGCGGCACGAAGGGGGCTTCGGTTGCTTCGCGGCGGGTCGCGAACGTCAACCGGATTCGCAGAGAGGTACCACCTCCTCTTCTTCGCGGAGGGTTCGCGAACGTCAAGTCATTTTTGGATCTTTACCACCTCTGGTGCTTCATGGCGGTCGCGTAACTAGGGGGGCATGCGTCGGGGCTTTGCGAGAAAGGGCACGGAGCCTCTTTTCTCTTCGTTCTTTTCTTCCAATATTTTGGCGCCAACAAATGCCCCCCCTCAAACTTGGAGCCACGGAGGGACCAAGGGTCAAAGTATGAGGGAAATATCCAAAATTCTCGGCGGTTCATGGTGCCGACCCGTGAAGAAGGCGCGCGAGGCAGGTAGGGGCCGCGTGATTTGGATGCGCCGCGAAGCTCCGTGCGGGCTGGACACTCCGCGAAGCCCAGGGGTCACCGCCTATAAATAGGGGGATGACCTCTCTTGTCTTTTTCCTTCTTTGAAACTTAGTCATTTTTCACTCTCAATTCACAAAGCTTCGCGTCCTCCATGTCTGCTTTCCACAAATCGAGCTTCGCGGTGAACTGCGAGTCTCCGACTCCGCGACTGTGCCAAGCGAACTTCTACTAGCAAGCTGAGGCCTGGCTCCACGTCTTGGCTTTGTGCCCGAGCTTCGCGAGCGAACTTCACGAAAAATATCCACAGCCCGACCCGCAATTTTTTCGAGTTCTAAAACCATAATGGACCATCAAGAAGCTGTGATGCGGGTGCTTGCAGACGCCACCTGGAGGGATGAGATGGCCAACTGTCTGGGCCTAGGGGAGTTGGTCCGAATCCACTCGGACCATAGTTATTTGATAGACCTTCTATCAGAGGGCCAAAAGAACTATCCATTGTGCAAGAAGTTTCCCTTTTATAGATTCGGACAAAGGGATGATGTCTTCATTCCTGAGGCGAGTAGGGACGAACCGTCTTGCTAGTTCAGGAGCACACCATGCCAGCGTCAACGATTCAGGGCGGCCGATGGTCAAGCGTGGGAGGAATTTACACCTGTCACTGCCGACTGTCTGTACAACCATGTGAACAACATAGATGGGAAGCCATTGCAACTGTTGACGTCCCCTCCCATGTACCGCACCATGCTGAAGGCGGCTTTGTGGTATTCAAAGAAGGGGTGGTCCGATGAGTGGGACCTGTGCCAGGGCGTCAACTTCACCAATTACTAGGCATGGGGCTACTGGGTAGGTGCCTCATGCGAGGAGTTTGGGGAAACGATGAGGAGAGTGGTACTGTATGATGCGGCATAGGCCTCACAATTCCACATTTATCAACTGAAACAGCTAATGTCGGAGCTGCTGAGCAGATGGTCGTCTAGGACCAACACTTTTCACCTGCACCATGGGGAGGTTGGCATCAGTTTGTGGGATAGATCTTGGGGGTCCCGATCTTGGGGGCCATGTATGATGAGTTCCTCCCCGTTATGAGCACATGGGAGGATCCGAAGTAGATGTCGTGCCTGGCACTGGTCCCCGGAGAGGACAAGGAGGTGGTGTGAGATGTCCACTTTAAGAAGTGGTTTGAGAAATTTCTGAACTTCTCGGTGAGCCGCGAGTTCCCTTTGAGGCCTCAAACTTGTCTGAAGGTGTCTCAATGGGGCAAGGAGTACTCGTATTGGCGGCTCTTGGAGGACAACAAATGGAAGACTTGGGGTTTCAGTGTCAGAACTGAATAGCAGCCGATAGTCAGGATGGTGGCGTTTATCGCGGCCCTTATCTGCAGTTGGATCCTACCGATGAGGGATACCAACATGGGGGTGAGTCCTAGCTCGTTCATCATGGCATCCATGCTGGCCATGGGTGTAACACCCCGAGATTTTATAAAAAAATATTATTTTAATTTCATTAATGTCTTATGTTGTATTCTACACCAAGATTACCCTGCGCTATACGCAACACCGTATTAGCTTGTAGTATACGCAACACTATTCTCGGACCGTGTTACACACAATTTTGATCATAGTTATTCTACGCAACATTGAGTATATATATATATATATATATATATTAAATGTATAAATGAAATATGGTTGGATTCTATTATACGAAACAACGAAGGATTCTTTCACAACACGCAACCCTGACTTGGCTTGCATTACACGCAATCACGACCTTCCTCGATAGCGTGTGTTGTACGCAATACCGGGTTTTAATAAACAATGTTATATTATTATAATATTGTCATGAACTAGCCGTTATGAATAGTATTAACTAAATTTTGAATTTTATAACATTATTATTCATCTTACACATTTCTAGAACATGGTATAAGAACAAAATAAATTTTTCGGGTAAAATAAGTATTTTTCAAAAAATGCAGTTTTACCGCCTTTTGATGGCACACCCACTTTAAATATAGTTTTTGTCATGTTTATATGTTCAATTTGACAAAATAATATTCTTCTTTTGAATCAGGATGTAAAAATTTACATTAGATAAAGTTTTGATATTTTTCCGACAACTTTCATATTTTAATGAATAGTAAAAACACGCTATATTTTAATTAAAAACAACTTTTTTCATCGTAATATATTATGTTGTTAAATTATAATATTGAATGGTTTTAAAGTATATTTAGAATATATTTTTACCACTTAATATAATGTTGGTCATTGGACACAATTTTACAATTAAACCGAACATAAACAAGTGTCAATCTTTTGATAGTTATTATCTCTTAAAAACACGCTTTTTGTTTTGACAGCGGGAATTAATTTTAAATTAATTTCTGCCACTTCTGTGTTTTGAATTTAGAAAAATGGATTCCATATTTGGAATCAGGATGTTCAAATTGTGTAAATAGATAACTTTTATTTTTAGACATTTTGAATAATTACTGCGGTAAATATTTTATTTACCATGGTTAAGGGTAAATCCGGTAAATAAGGGTTAAAAAATAATATTATAATAATATTAAATTACCCTAAAACGTGTCTTAAACCCATTGGTTGATACATGGTCGACCATGGGCATCTTTGGGTCGATTTTGGGACCCCATTGATCCACTTGTAAGTGATAATGACACTTTATTTTAATTAAGTTAAAATGAATACAAAATTGACACAAGCATATATCTTTTAGAAAAACAATTGTTACATAGGGTTATATATGTTGGATTTTAGATTATAAATATTCATTAGAAAGATAAAAATATTTCCTACATAATTGTATTTTATTTGTAATTTTTAGACTCTAAATAATTTAATTTATTTATGACACAATGATGATGCAGTAATTATCTTATTAATGAAATATTGACATAATTGATGTTATAAACACCAAAATAAATGTAATTTGAGACTTTTTATGAATTACACTAATTTTCTAGGTTACTATGATATATTAATGTTGATTTAATTAACTTTCTTCGAACATTTAATTCTGTTATGACTTTCACAAAAATCATATATCAAATAGTGTCAAAATTGACACAAAATAGTTTTTAAATCAAATATTATATTATTAATTGTTATTTTATTCTTAAAAATCTAAGGTTCGGCCAAAGGACTTATATAAGGATATATATATTAATAATAAACAATTTGGGGTTCTTTTGGCATGTTATAGTAAGTTTATTAACCATATAGTGAAAGAAAACAAAAAGACACGGTAAAAGTTAAATTATTTAACTTGGAGTTAAATCTAATTGATAAGGTTAAAATAATATCCTAAACTTGTCTAAATTCTATTGGTTGATAGGATTTAGACCCATCCCCACCTTAGCTTCGAAATAAGACCCTTTGGAACCATTATAAACCGATTTTGACTTTAATATAAAATAATATTTTGAGTTATTCCTAAGGTGCCCCTCTCCTCCCTTATAAAAGGACACCTCCTCCCCCTCCTCCTCACACCAATTTGAGAACTCAAGCTCGGACAACCCCTGTCAAAATCTCTTCTCCACTTCCCTAGAAACATCCTAGAGGTTCTGGTCTTCCTCAAAGACCAATTTTAGTGCCCTAAGAGGAGGTCTCAAAGAGGCACTTCAAAGAAGAGGTAATTACCGTTACCAATTCTTTCATCTTTATTTCTTCTTCCACTTCTTCTTCTTAGGTTGTTTCATTATGAAGTAATAACATCAGTATCACTCATATACTGATATGTTATTATAAGTATGAAACAACCCTATTTCACCATCTATCCATCCTACGGAAAAAGAAATCACCGCGCGTGCGTACGTACGGAATACCGTCTCCACGCCATGGTGTAATCTATTTTCCACCACCACCTTACATGGATGGGTATAATGGTGTAAAGAATAACTATACATAGTTATTACAAAATCATATTGATTCTGATATATTTTATAATCCACTCAAATTCAATTCAATATTTATAGAAATGATATCATCGCTCGTGCGTACGTACGGACTACCGTCTCCACGACGCGATGAGATTCATTCTCCATGTTAACCATTTAAGAATGATTATAAAGTATATATAAGAAATAATAATGAAATATATGACATTATAAAGCTACTGGATTTATGTATATATTTACATATGTATGTCATCTACTTACTTCCATTTCAAGACAATAAGGAAAGGAAAACAGCGTTCATGCGTACGTACGGACTACCGTCTCCATGAACGGTGTTTTTTCATTTTATTTATCTACCTATTATATATATATATATACTGAATATATATGATATATAAATCATATTTTATATTCTGGAAGTAAGTAAATCATGATATAAGTAATAATGATGTCAAGAACAACAAGTCAAAACACCTACGATAAATGAAACGATTTTACCCAAAACGCTTCTTTAACATGGAATTTACAAAAGAACGGGTAATATAATGTCATAAGTGAACCATATATGATATCATAACAATGAATATGATTCTTTAATAAGTCAATAACATGATTTAAATCATTATACAGGAGGTTCAGACACTTACAAAGCAAGTCGGACCTAAGGTAAGGGAAATATCACAATCTCATTTTTATCCGAGATTGTTTATTCGTAAGTATTTACTGGGGTGTATTTTATCATCCACATCCATGTTTCATCAAAATGTAATATTATTTCCATCCACCTACAATTTTTTAAATCCATTTTTACCCTTTGGTGAGTTTTTAGTAATATGTATGAAAGGAATCTTTTGTCGTACGAGGTACTTTTTGACTTTTCCGACAAAAGTACGAAGAACGTTTTTTTTAACTTATACGGCATGAATGGATTTTTAAAACATTGTTTCCAAGAAGATTCCTTTACAAGTTTTCAAGTTTATTTTTAATCAACTTCTTTTATTTTAAAGTTTTATGACATGTTATGAAAGGAAAAATGTTTTTGAAGAAGAAAGGATATTTTCCTCAAGAATGGAGTTCAAGTGTTTTATCAAAATTATTTTCCATCTAAGATAATAAAGGGTTCTGTTTTTATCCCTATTATTAAATTGATTTGTTCATGTTGTGATGGAATTATGAATTCCTTTATCTTATATGAATTGATTTATGATGTCATGATGTTTCAAGAATCCCATTTTTGTTATATGTGTTATGCGATGATGTATGTTTTATGATTATGTGGCACACATAAGAAAGGATTCATTATAAGATGGGTGGGACCTATATCTCCCTCCAATGAATTGGGTAAAGATTTTATATCTCATGAGATAGACATGGCTGAAATGGTAGGTTATACCGGTTCAGTGAAACAGGACTGAAACGAGGGTTACTCGATTCAGAAAGGGACTTTGTCCACTAAGATAGTCTTGGCAATGAGTCTTGACTAACAAGAAATGATCCTCTATGATTATGTGTGTATGCCACAAAGTTTCAAGTTTCATGTTATGATTATGGTGATATCATTTTCACTTCTATGATTTGTTCCATGTTAAGATATTATGATCTCTTTTGCAGGTTATGATTTTCAAAAAGATATGATATGATTTTTATTTCTTTTGTATACCCTTACTGAGCATTTGAGCTCACCCTTTTATGTTTTCTTTTCCCCAGGATATAAAGAAAGGTTTTAGGTAAAAAAAAAAGGGAAGATCTTTATGGGAGATATTGAAGATCTTTCACCTCGATTAGAAGATTACGTTCCGAGTTTCCAAAGACACTAAACTATTACGATCCTTGTGTGTGTGTTTTTGTTATGTACTAAGTATTCCGCAAAAGTAATGTAATGTCCATGTACGTCAGGCTTCGGGTCTCTACAATGGGAAGGCGGGTCAATCTGGGAATTCTGATGCTCGGCAGATTGTACAGGATGTTGCGGCATGTTAGCGAGGGCAAGAAGTCACCGAGGATATGCGGGCCCTTTCACCTTCTGTATGGGTGGATTGCGTCGCACATCAGGGGGGTTTACAAATATCCAAACCCCATCTCACCATCGGGGTCAAACTTCTACCCCTCCATCCTAAATGCATCTGGGTGCTTCCCATTCAAACTAACCATACAGATGGTGCTAAACCATGTGTGGAAGGCAGACGAATTTAACTTCCACCCATTTCTATTGCCGACAGGAGTACTCACTGACGACGGTCAGGGAATGGAAGAGCACCGTGCTTATCTCCTGGCCTTTTGAGGTGGAGTTTTGGTGGCACGGGTGGACTGTGAGCCTCTCTACGATTCGTACACCCCGCAATGGTTCACGAGGAAATTCCAGTACCTGCAGCGACTGACCCCACAGGTCTACTGGGAGGTGCATCATGAGGAGAAACTGTGTGTAATGAGGCAGTTGTGGCTCATGCTCACACGGGAATATGGGAAAATGTGAATTGAACTGCCTCCGTCCACTGCCGCCTTTGGACTGGTGAAAGAGTATGTCATCAGTTGGGAGGCGGCTTATCCTGGGGAAATGTTGAAGTAGCCAACCATTCGGGCTGGTGACGGCGGGCCTCCCCTATCTCAAGGTCAGGTTCGGAGGGAAAAGGGGGCCTCTCGTAGTGGCAGGACTTCCGTGGCAGTGAGACCTGTACCCACTGAGGATTTGGAAGCAGCGGCGGATCCAATAGTGGTAGTGGACCTGGTGGTTCCGGATGAGCAGCGCCATTCGGAGGGGCGGCCACCAAGGGGGTTTCGCAGGATATCCACTCAGGCTCCGTGGAAACGGCTACGCCATATCGACATTCCAGATAATGTTGTTTTCCCGGAGGCCTGGGACATTTGGGATGTTAACTGGAAGTTTCTCACTCCACCTGAGATGTGGGAACACCTGAACCGTCTCGAGATGGACCTACCGGGTATAGGCCCTGTTCGGGCCGGTTTCGCAGTGTCTCTGGCAGAGGCGGAGCAATATTTGGCTGAGCTGGAGGACTATGTACATTCCAGTGGTGCCCTGCGTCCAATGACAGACCGATTAAGGGTACTGCTAGATCAAACGGTTCCCCCGTAGCTGTCGGCCATTGAATTGAGAGAGCGCTTCCCCCTGCCGGAAGAATCAGATGAATCCTTTGGGGAAAATGAATCTGGCGGAGGGAGACCATTGGAGGAAGGTGAAGTCGGAGATCAAGACTCGGATTCTAATGATTTCACGGAGGTTCTCGAGGTATCATTCCAAATTTATTTCCTCAGGGTCTTCTCTCAGGCCACTATGGACCTCTTACGAATATCTGAACCATGCAGGAAGAACTTGTACGCAAACCTTGCTCTCGCCCCTTTGTGAGTGATGATGCAGGACCTTCAGAACCCGCGCCTGCGGCTGCGTCTAGTTCTGTGTCTGGCGGGGATAGAGAACTCAAGGTGACTCTTCCAGAATCTTCAGACCTTATGACAATATACGGAGGGCCACGCCTCGGGGCTATGTCAGCATCGACTCAGGAGAAGCACCAGGAGTTCGATCTCCATAAGTCTTCTCCACTGAATTCATTGTTGTCATATGTAGATCGTGTTGACTGACATCCATGACCTTCCCTATTGCGTGTAGTTCTACGAATAGCATGGGCCGCTGTGGCAAGGCTGGTCGGGATGTCTGGTGGCATCCCTCCTAGGGGTATGTCGGTGATCGTGGAGATAGTCACCCCACCTACCCGAACTGCAGCACTTCCTATCATTGGCGGGACCACCAGCAGGGTCGTTCCTGAGGTTATTGAGGTGGAGTCCGATGATGAGGATCAACCGGCCAACCCAAGTCCTTCCATGCCTGCTTCGGCGCCAGATGTCGCGCCGGATTCAACGCCAGATGCAGACCCTGTTGAAGATTTCTTGCGGGCGTATCCTGCATACAAGCCTGCCAATCGCGCGGACTGGGATGAAATGGCCTCCGATGAAGAGGACAGCAAAATAGTCTGATGTCGATCGTGGAATCTAATCATGCGCTTCATCAATGACACCCCCTAGCTCTATGTCTGAATGAAATGGACAGACTTCACTCGTGGCTACGCAAACTGTGCGCTGGGGGAGTGGATACCCAACGTCCTCATATGCTCATCCGAGATCTCATGGAAGAGAAGATCTGGGAATACGATTGTGGGCTCATTGTGGGCTGGCAGCGGAGGAAGGTGACGAATGTTAAGAAGATCCAGGAGGTTGAAAACGAGGTCCAATGGAAACAGGCATGGGCGGATGAGCACTCAGCCTCTCTCAATGCACAATCTGAGCTGATCTCGTGATTGAAGGCCCAGTTGGCAGAGACAGAAGAGCGTATGAGGCAGGCTCCTGGAGAGATGGCTGCCATTCAGGCTGACATAGAGAGGGCCCGAGCCGAGTCTGATGAACTACTCCCCATCACTGCTAAGGAGGAGCGGAAGCTAAGTCGGTGGCAGCAATTCCTGGACGCCACAAGTCAAAGGGTGGCGGAGCTGAAATGCTCTTTTGACGGGGTCAATCCGTCCATGGGGGGAGTTGATCCCCGGGTACTGTAATGATTAAAAACCCTTAAATGTACTTTCGTGCTTTAATTAAAAAAATTGAATTTTGTAGCATGCATGAGTTCTGTTGTTTACACTGGTTCATTTTGCATTCTTACAATTTTTGTGGGACATCCAGCGACAATTCCCTAAGCTCACGTGGGTCAGGCCCGATGTGAGAAACAAGAGATAGTCGCCTCATCATCCCGTCCAAGCATAGGAGGGTGAACCAAGCTTCGGTCATTCAGGGTTTGGATAACTAGTCTGTATTTCTGGGAAATAGGAGAGGCCTGGCCGGAGAAAGAAGTTCTCAGAACAGCCGAATTACCATTTTTCTAGCGCGCTCTTGTGCACGAACAGTGCAATGCCAGGGGTGATGAAATCGGTCCGAACAGGTGGGAATGGGAAGTGTGAATCACGATACCCAAGATCCGGAACATTGTGAGGGTGGCGTGACAATAAAGGACAACCATTGACCGTGGCGGAAAGACGGTGTCCTTACTGCGTTATCCTGAAATGGGGACAAAATGAGGGCCAACCGTTGACCATATTATCAACACGGGACCTAACTCAAATTTCGTCGATCAGTCTTCCAGGACGATGGCCCAGGACAGCAGGCGGACCATAGGTCGGCATCCATACTGTTAGGGGGTCCCTCGAAACATGACCAGTCTTCCGGAACGTTGTCCCAAGACAGAAGGTGGACCATAGGTCGAGCATCCATACTGTTAGGGGGTTCCTCCGGACATGAAAGGGGAGGAGGGTCCGAATAAGGGGCACGTGAAGTGTGGAATGTGGAAAGATGGTTTGTCTGAATAGAATCCAACACTCATGCAATTACACCACCATGGTGGGAGTACGCCAAATGGGCACATCGGTTTGATCATGGATCATTCTTCTTGTTTTTAGACAGAGCCTCTCTGGCGAGGTGGTCTGTCGCTTCCCAACGTCATCTTGGGGTATCCCGAACTTGTTCAGGGCAGAGTTATAGTTACACAGTCCCCTACGAGGGGTCCGTCCAGGGGGCTGGAAAGGGGGAGAACGGGATTTATGATTCCTATGGGTTGGACCCTAGGTAAAGTACCAGGGTGTACCTACGTATCCCATGAGGATGGGAATCAAGCCACACATAGTTCTGGAAACACAGTTTAACATAATGTAGGATGAAGAGAAGCCTGGTTGCACCAGTACATATCCCACCAAAACTACTAATCCCACCTGAGTCGTGCTCGATGTGGGAAACAAGAAGCAATGGGGAACTTTCCCGACACAGGAAGGGGAATGTTATGGTGAAGGGAAACTCAGTGAATACCGGCCCAATGACACTAACACATCCATGTGGTGCATCTAGATGCATGAAGAGGTAGAGCCGAGTATGTTGGAATTCCACTTGAACATGAGGAATTGGGAATGTGTGAATCATGATGCTCGAGATTTGGATCACAATGATGGTGGCGTGACGATGGAGGATAACTATTAACCATGGAGGAAACGCAGCATCTGTATTGCATTAGCCTAGAATGGGGGCAGACGAATGAGGGTCGACCGTTGACCATGTTTGAAACATGGGACCATGTCGCAAATGTTGTCAGAGATCCGTAGGGACGTTGGCCTGAAATGATTGGATGGCCCTTAGGTCCAGCATTCATGGAGATCCCTTAATCCTATCATCCATTTCATCCGAGGGTCCTTTTGGATATGGAAGAGGATGAGGATCCAAATAGAGAGCTCACAAAGCTTGGTCATGGGATGAGGGGAATGTCCCCATGAAAATCCCACACTTCGGGCTCTTTGTCAAAACACCTATGAATACGACAACGAGACGTATTAGATAGAGGGAGCAAAGTCATTTTGCATAGGGATACCATCTTTGTAAGGGACTTCATCTCAATCTACTTTCATTGAGGAATATTTTGTTTTAATACACGATTTTCTTTTATATGTTGTATAAACACCTTTGACTTTTCTTTTAATTCAAATGGAATATTTTCTATGAGATGTTTTACTAAACGACAAAAAAGTACATTTCTTTTAATGTAAGCAGTGACAACGACCTTTCTGTCACCATGAGTATTATTTGATCTTTGGCTTCCTTAACAAGCCGTAATGTTTTTAAAAGGAAAATAAATACCATATACTCTTTTATGTATTTTGGTATTGCAAATTGTTTTGATAATGGATTTGTTATGTAAATAAATTTAAATGATATATTGTGATTGAAATGTGGAAATGTTATCTTTCCTTTATGTTTGTTTTATATGTTACGAACATGTTATGGTTCTTGGACAATGTTACATATACAGGTGGTTCTGTGATAAACCTAGGGTGGGTGAGCCCAAGATATCTCTCCAATGCATTGGGTAACGTGATGGAGGTAAATGTGAATGTTTCTCCTAAGAGATTTAGGGAATATACTGTGATGGGTATTCTAAATGTAACTCCCTATGTAGTTGTGATAGCTACAATGTAAGTATGGTATGGATGTCACAAGTTACTTTTATTATTTGTGATTACTATGTGTTATTCATAAATATTATGATTTTAGAAGGTATGCTATGATTGAAAATTATGGTTTCATTGATTTTTATTTGTTGATGGGTTAATGTTTCCTTTCCTTATATTATGACCCATACTGAGATTTTTATGCTCATCCCAAGTTTTTTAAATGTTTTTCACAGGTTATAAGGAAGGTTAAGAGAAAAGAAGTATTCAATAAGATTTATATCAAGAAAAGAACTCTTGTTTTATTTAAGTATTTTTATTGCTGTGAAAAATCAGTTATATTAGAAGTGTCTACTTTGTAATATTCAAGTTGATATGTAATAGTTATGGCCTAATTCTCTAAAACTCTAAACTTGAAAAGATACTCAATGTGAATTATTCATTTAATTCAAGATTATGGAATTTTTTAAGGTCGAGTCCTTATAGTTATTATCAAAGTTTGGTTTAGATAACTTTAGAGGTTAGGGTATTCTTTAAGAATAAGTGACATTACCATAATGGTTAGGATTTCAGAAAGAGTCATAGTTTTTTTAGATAAAGTGAATGAGTTTAAGATAACATGAATAATTATATCTTAGTATTTACCCTCCTTATAAGATATTATATGATGATTTTACTAATATACTCACACTAACCTTTTTGGTTTTAGTAAATGGCTGGATCTAGCAGGAACCAAAGTAACAGTGGATGTGAATAAAACTATGACGGTTTTCTGAATGAGCAGCTGAATGATATGAGAGCTGTAATGAGAGATCTTGTGGTTATTCTCAACCAGCTATCTGGAGTCATGATTGACCATCTAAACCTTAGTGATTCTTATAAGGCAACACATATGCGAGAAACAAATATGTACAGATGTTTAGGTAATAATCATAAAGGTAAGTATGTTCAAAAACCTATGTGTCAAGGATGTGTAAAGAAACACCTAGGAAAATGTTTCAAAGGGACAGGAATATGTTATAGATGTGTAAATGAAGGTCATAAAGAAAGAACCTTCCATGGAAAAAAGGAAACATCCATTTGACTCTAGGAAAGGGAAAGAAGTTCTTTCTGAGGGATCAATTGAATGTTTTAAATGTGGTGTGCATGGTCATTATACAAACACATGTCCTATGAAGAAGTTTCGGGAATGGGATCACCAGGATCGTAAAAATATTTGTTTACCAATACCTAATTCCATTCCGATTGAGTATGAAGAAACTAACAATGACCAATGAAAGGTATGGATTATTTCTTAACAAATGTTTTGATATTATTGAATCTTAGGATATGATTCATGATTTTGTTTGTAGGGAAGAAGTATTTCAGAATAAGTTGGAAAGGAATGGTTAATGGATCATGAAGAATGTTGAATGAGTAAGAAGTCAACATATAAGGGATTCAAGAGTTATGGTAGATTTTAGGATGGTTAAATTCTTAAAAGTATTAAGGCTCTTTTGATGATGGGATTACATTAGAATACTTTTTATAGTATGTGTAACCCTGAAGTTTGATATATAAAAATTTTATTCAAGGAATAATTATCTTTTCTTTTTTTGATATAGTTATAAAGAACCATTTGGGTTTATATGATCCTTTAATTTGAGGAAATTACAGGCTAATACATTTTGGGATGCAAAATGAAAGTTATTAGGTAACCTTCTTGGTTAAAATATGTTATGGTTATTTTTGATGAATTTATATCTTTTTGGGAATGTTATAAAATTATATAGTTTTTGAAAAAGGATGACACGCGGACTGGGTGACAACCCGTCGCGTCGGACAAAGCTGCGGGAATCGAACCCACAACCAAAGTGTGACTGGTATTTATCACCTACCACTGGACTATTTGAAGTCCCTGGTCAGTATGACTAATTATTTTTATTTATATGATCTTATGAATCAAGAATAAGTTGATTTTGGGTTATCTATGGAAATGATTAACCTATCATGGAGGATATGTGATTAGGTTAATTACTTTTCAATATGAGACTTTAAGAGTAACTGATGTTATTTGGAGATAAATGTTAAGATTTATCTTGGAAGACTATGTGATTAAATCCTTCTGAGATTGGGTTTCAATCTTAGTTTGGATTAATTTGAAGAATTTTATGGACAGTTGTTTATTGAATGGTCTTTGATGAACTTTGGGTTTTTTTTGACAAATTTTGGAGATTAAGAGTAGTTTTTCTTTTTGTAAAAGATTATCCTTTTTTGGGATTATCTGATCTTGTACTAACCATTTTGGTTTTGGTTAAGGTATAAAGAAATGGGAAATATATAGTTCATCTTTTGTGGATTATGTGATTCTCTCGAAGTTGATTATAGCGCACTTAATGTGAAAAATTCATCCTGAATACTCATCGTTTGGAGAAAATATGAGTTTTTGTTATAAATCTAGTAAAAGATGAAAGTCTACATGACAAGTAAGTTTGTTTCCTTATGTTTTTAGTTAAGCTCATAAATAAATTCCTCAATGAAAATTAACTTAAAACAAAAAAAATTTATGTTAACTTTTCTTACTGAGGAATCAAATACTGTTTAACCCATCACAAGTTTGTGATTTTCTGGTGGTTAACTTTCTCCTAATCATGTTTTCTATCACTCTCCATCAGAACTTGACCATTTATTTTCTCTTACATATCCATGTTTTCCTACATGGAATCCTAGAATGGGTTAACTCGGTTAACCTTTTTACTTTTCTTCCTTTATTTTAAAGTGATATTTTTATTGACTCTTTTTTCGATGTCGGGCTTTCAATGAAGTTTCTGAGCCCAATTTTAAAATTGTGAGGACAGAATTCCCAAAAGGGGGGAAGGATGTAACATCCCGGATAAATAAATAATATGACATTTTTCATATTTATTAATATTTGTGAATTAAATATTAATTTTACTTTAATGGGGTTGCTATGTTCGACAGCGTACTCGATACGCAACAACGGGTTTCTTTGAAATCTTATGTTGCACAATAACAATATAATATTATTATTTTAAATGGTAGTTAACGCATAGTCATTGTATTGGAAGGAATAGAAAGAACTAACTAAAATATGATTATACATGTTTTCTAAATGTTTTTACATTTATCTAATAAAATGTAGAGGCTTAAAATAAGAAAAGAATTTGATTTTAAGCATAAATACTCTAATATTCTTTAAAAGGTCGATTTACTGCCTTTTCATGGTAAACCCTCTTTAAATATCGTTTTTTTCACTTTCATAAATTTTATTTGACCAAATAAAATTCTTCTTTAGAATAGGGACATCAAAATTTACTTTGTGTAAATTTTTGAAATTTTTCCGATAAAGTTCATTTTTTTAATGAATAGTGAAAATATTGTATTTTAATTCAAAACTTATTTTTAATATAATTTATTTATGTGGTTAGATTAACTTTTTAATTGGTTTTAAAGTGTAAATAGATTATATTTTTATCATTTAACCTAATTTTGTCCATTGGAAGTAATTTCACTTTGAAATTGGATATTAACAAGTATCAATCTTTTGATGGTTATTATTTTTTAAAAATACGCTTTTTATTTTGACGAAGGGAATTAATTATAAAATTAATTAATGCAACTTATATGTTTTGAATTTGTTAAAATATACATCATTTTTTAATTCAGAATATCAAATTTAGCTTAGAGTGAATTTTTGGAATTTTTTCGAAAACCTTCCATTTTTTATGAATAGTGAAACCACGAAGTAGTAGTTAAAAAACTGAATTTTTCGTTTAAATGAAATTTTACCGCTTCTGTGAATTGAATTTAGAAAATCTGACATTCATGGTTGTCATTAGTAAGAAAAATGTGGTTCAGTGGGATTAAAATAATTTTTGATGAATAGTAATGTTTTACTTTTATTAACCGCGATTAAAGGTAATTAGGGTAATTTGAGGTACAAATAATGTTATATTACCTTGACACTTGTCCTAACCTCATTGGATGAGTCATGGATGACTAATACAATCCATGGGTAAATTTTGGGACCCCATGGAGCCACTTGGGAAAGATAATGACATTAATAACTTTTTATTTAAAATAAAAATAAAAATGTCATAAACATGTATTGTTTTACTAAAACAATTTTTAAATAGGGTTATATAAGTTATATTTTAGACTATAAATATTCATTGTAAATCTAAAAAGATTTCATAAATCATGGTATTTTTTTATAATTTTTAGACATCAAATAAATAAAATTATTTATGACACAAATATGATGCAGTGTTTATGTCGTTAATGAATGATTTAAATAAATAAGAAGATAAGAATTAAAAAAATATCCAAAACATGTCCAGTTCTTATTGGATGACTTTATTTCGAACATGGGACTCATTATATTTTACTTTAATGTTTTTTGGACCTTTATAAACTGAAAATCATTATATAATAACATAATATTTTCGAACATTCCAAAAGAGCCTCTCCTCTCCCTTATAAAAAGCCCTCACTTCTTACCAATTTCTCACACTTTTCAAGCCATTGGATCATCCAACCTCTGCTCCAATAATCCCTAAAGATCCCTATCTTCATCCTAGAAGCCTTACCTTAGGCAGAAAGAACTTCAAGAAACCCTTTTGGTTCAAACCAAAGGGAGTTACCCGATTTAAAGGTAACGTCTTCTCTTAAGTTCTTTTGTTTTATTTTACTTCTCCAGCCCCCTAAAATATTTTTATTCCTTTATTTTTTAACATAACCAGTATCCAAAATATAAAATGATGTTTTTATGAGAATTATTCAAGCTACACTTACACACACCTCCATCTAATGGGTAAAGAACATACTATTTCAGCGGACGGAGAACTACTGCCTCACGAAATGATGATTGTTCAATTATCTCCTACTGCCTCTCATGGTGGCCATTATGATGGCACTGTATCTATATATGATATATATTATATTTATGTTTTATTTATTCTTCGGTATTTTATTTTTATAGCATACCTTTATGGTTCCCATAATGGGTAAATGCGATAATTTCATTAGAGGAAGTGCGAACTACCACCCCCTCAAAGTGATATGACTCGTTCATGCCATTCGTGGAACGTATAAAGGATATAATTTTTGAAATTATGTAACATTTATGACATAAATATTATACTGAAATTATAATATACCTATTAATCACTATTTTTTTATTTCATTAAAATCTGAAATAGAAATGAAAGTAACGTTCATGTATACGTACGACTTACCGTCTCCATGATTGGTGCATTTCATTTCTTATCTCAAAATTTTATGTACTATTATAAATACATATATATATATATATATATATGACATCTAAATTATGAATATCATTCTGGAGATAATGGACATTTGACCACATGGACAATTTATAATTATAACAAGTTCATTTTTGACTCAAGTTCCGAACATTGACAAAATGTCCGATATGAACTCAAATAATTAACTAATTTTTATATCAAGGTAATAAGTAATATAAAAGGAATAATAAACTTGAAAAATATTCTTAAACAAGTATAAATTAACTTAAGTTTATTATTCAGGAAGAACAAGGAACATACGAGTGAGTCAAGTCAGACAATGAGGTAAGGGATTCTTATCTCACTTTCAAGTCCGAGAGATTTCCATTGTTCACCAATTATTTATTGCATGTGGTGTATTTTGTACTGCCATTTGATATATATTATCATGATTCTCTTTATATTCATGTTATTCTGTGATTCATTTGGTGGTTATTAACTTTTGTTCATATGACTCGATTGATGACAACGTGTAAGGGGTTTTCATATCACTTTTTATTCCCATGAGATTCATGTTATATTTGCCACTATTTCCTTTTGTGTGGTGTATGTACTACCCATGATTGTATTATTTGTGTAATATACTTTAATTTATGGGTATTTATATCTTCATTGTATGATCCTTCTTTCATGGGGTGTACGTTTCGAAAGTTACCCAAATCGGTAAGGGAACCTTTCACCCTTCTCTTTTTAAAACGACTTCTTTTTGTTATGTCTTTTAATTTACATCTTCTTATGTTGGGATATGTTCTTATATATATTTATTGCTGTAAATTTTATGTCCAAGTGATGAGATACCCTTTTATCTCTCATCAACTCATTTTCTGAATTTTAAAGTGATGTTGTTAGGCTGTCAAATTTCTGTAAGGGAACTTCTTTACCCAATTTCAATTCTTTGGGTTAAACCTCTACTTCTTGATTATATAGTAATATTAATATGTGTGGATGACCTCTGATTGTTTTACACTTAATATCCACTAATATTGGATGCATTTATATTTGTCACACATAATTACATAATTGATTTATCCTTAATCTAAGGATACCATCTTTGTAAGGGACTTTGTCTCAATCTCCATTCATTGAGGCATATTTTGTTTTAATACATGATTTTCTTCTATACTCTGTATAAACACCTTTGAATTTTCATTTAATTCAAAGGGAATATTTTTCTACGAGATGTTTTACTAAACGAGAAAAAAATAATGTTTCTTTTAACGTACGTGATGACAACGATCTTTCCACTGTCGCGAGTATTATTTGATCTTTGGCTTCCTTAACAAGCCGTAATGTTTTTAAAAGGAAAATAAATACCATATAATCTTTTACGTATTTTGGTATTGAAAATGGTTTTGATAATGGATTTTTTATGTCAATATATTTAAATGATATATTGTGATAGAAATGTGGAAATATTATCTTTCCTTTATGTTTGTTTTATGTGTTACAAACATGTTATGGTTCTTGGTCATTGTTACGTATATGGGTGGTTCCATGATAAACCTAGTGCAGGTGAGCCTGAGATAGATCTCTAATGCATTGGGTAACGTGATGGAGGTAAACGTGAATGTTTCTCCTAAGAGATTTAGGGAATATACTGTGATGGGTATTCCAAATGTAACTCCCTACATAGTTGTGATAGCTACAATGTAAGCATGGTATGGATGCCACAAGTTACCTTTATGATTTGTGATTACTATGTGTTATTCGTAAATATTATGATTTCATAAGGTATGTTATGATTGAAAATTATGGTTTCATTGATTTGTATTTATTGATGGGTTAATGTTTTATTTCCTTATGTTATAACCCTTACTGAGATTTTTATGTTCATCCCAAGTTTTTGAAATGTTTTTTAGAGGTTATAAGGAAGGGTAAGAGAAAAGAAGTATTCAAGAAGATTTAAATCAAGAAAAGAACTCTTGTTTTATTTAAGGATTTTTATTGTTGTGAAAAAATAGTTATATTAGAAGTGTCTACTTTGTAAAATTCAAGTTGATATGTAATAGTTATGGCCTAATTCTCTAAAACTCTAAACTTGAAAAGATCTTCAATGTGAATTATTCATTTAATTCAAGATTATGAAATCTTTTAAGGTCAGGTCCTTATAAATGGTCATGCTCTAACTAGTGGTCTTGGGTTAGGCTTTATTTTTCTGGATTTTTCCCCTTGTTAAGGTCAGTGAGGGAAACACTGGGTGTTAGGGTGGGTTGATTGTTATCTGACACCAGCCTTTTATTATAGTTAATGTATAAAAGTGTCCTGGATTGTCCCTAGGACTTCTAGGATTCCCATGATCATTGAAATTTGTTATAAAGTATTAGTTGTGTCTCTTTATTACTATAGTGACCGTTTATCCTTTTTTTACGTTGCCATTGTACTTCTGTTTTCGCTCTTGTTCTTATTTCAATTGTTCCATGTTGCCTTCATTTTATTTTATTTTAAAAGGAAATTGATGATTTTTTAAATGTTTTGAAGGTATTTTTGGAACCCTTTTTATTTTAAATATTTAGAGAACCTATTCTTTTAAACGTTTCAAACCCTCTCCCCCTTTTACTTTAAAAGGGAGTTGTTTTAAAGGAAAGGGGCAACACATCATGTTTGGATTTAAAACTAAAATGAAAAGGCTATATTTTGTAAATGTATTTTTAAACTAGCATGACATTAATATTTTATTTAAATATGATGCTCGATGTGTGGTTTCTTTGGAATGTCTGCTAAGATTCATGCTCACACATACTTTATCATTTCAATTTCAGGTTCAGGACCTGTTCTATTTACTCTTTGATCATTTGTGGTTTTGAGGTTGGATGGTGACTCATTGAGTCTCGTGGAGGTTGGGTTGGGTGTTTGTTTTATTTTATATTATCTTTTGTTATATCTGCATCAGCCAAATCAAAAAATCTTGTATGGACCTTGTTTCTAGATTTATGTATCTTTTGGATTAGTTGTTGTTTGTTTTGTCTACTTTTGCCTTATCTATGTGTAATGTTTTTTTTAGTTACATTTATCGTGCTTCTCTGCATGGACTCTAATATTAAGAATGTCCATGCTCGACTTCCATGGGGAATTCCCTTGTTCATTTTATCGATTGAGTAAATAATTCCCATGAGTGCTCATATGTGATGCCCTGATGTTTGTCGCCACCCTTGGGATATTGAGAACACGTCTTGGAGATGTCGCAGGCCGACTCAGGTGCCCGGTCCATGGGGTGGCTCGGGCTGGTTCGTGACAAGCTTTATTATTTACATCAAACTTTATAACTTGTGCATTACTAATATGTTGTTGTGACCTCATTATATGTAGGGTTTCTGAATAATGAAACTAGTCATTGTGCTCCTTAATAAACCACCTGCACTCATACTGCTGATTGGACAGATAAACAACTCTCATTTATGCAAGACAACCTGTCTTTGTCTCAGCATGTGGAAGTTTGACAATGACATCGTGTTTCCCTGCTCTTATGTGCTTTTATTTTTTACATGTATACAATGATAATGTCACTAAACCTTCATTATTCTTATGTCTATTGATATATTTCTTTCATACACTGAAACCATCCATGCTTACGCGAACAACGTAAAATGAACAAACTTTGGTCTCTAATTTAAAAATCATCACAATGTTTGGTTTCCACACAGTGTTCCTTTTATCTATAAGGTTACTCGATATGGTGTTTTCCTATGAATCTTGAACATCATCTCCACCAACTAACATGTTAGTATTTTAATACGATTTTTTAATATAATCACTTTCATGTTCCCTTGTGTTACGGTCCATTGAATCCCCATGTCTTTTTCAAATCTACTAAATTTATGTGTTTTGGATCTCGTAAGTTGTGGCAGATGTGCTCAATTCCATCCATTCTGTCCTATCAAATTTATACCCGTAGATATAAAGACATCATTGTTGAGACAATTCATATGCATTGAAACCCTACAGTGAAAATTTCTAATGACTTCCTGCATGATTTTTCCATTGAAAACTTGTACTTAAAATCCCCACTAGAAACATTTGCTACAACTTTTCACTATAAGCCTGTAATGGAAATTAGTACTAGAAAAATCTGAGGAAAACTTCCATTGGAGAAAAAAAAATTAGTGCAAACTTAAATTGAAAACTACTAGTGGAATCCTGTGATAAAAATCGGCACTTAAAAATTTTGAAGGAAACTTCCACTGTGATAAAAATCAGTGTGGACTTTATTTTGAAAAGATATATGCTAATATGGTTCTCCCAAATTATCTTGATGTTCTTTAGTATTGTTTGATGTTTTGATGGTGATTAATTACATGAACTAAATTGCATAAATTTCACCAGTCTACAAATAGTGGGAGAACCAACTACTTTTGTATCATATACCAGAAGAGTTGTGGTTCCTATGAGTGTATGTGTTTTTAATGTGTTGTTTTTTTTGTGACTATCAGGAGGAATCATCCTTTATTTTAGGTAACTTTGTGAAGAAATTTGGTAAATGTTAACTTGAACGGAACCTCTCGATAACTTTGTTTTATGCCTCATTAAAGAGGAAACTGAATAATGGGATTCAATGAACTGTGATGATTCAAATTGTGTAATTTCCCCCAATAGAGAAAATACTAACTTTCATTGAGGTTGGGGTAAAAATTCCCACAGCCTTTCAAGTTGGGGTTATTATTGTTCTACTTTCACAAAGTTTCACACATTATTTCATAGTTCTAAGGGTTATTTTAAAAATTCCCCCATCCCTACATGCTGGGGATTCTTCTGTAACACCACAGTTGCAATTTTTGAGGATTATTTTTTTATCAGATGTTTTTTCTAAACCAATGAAAAACATAAGCAAGTCTTTGTATTTTTACGGAAAATACTTCATCAGACCTCTAATAAATTAAATTTATTTATTGATTGAATGTCTCATCATAAAACCAAATTGATTATCTGAAACTTTAGTTTCTTTTCGAATACCATGTTCAATCAATGTAAATATAGAAATGTGAAAATACCATTAAATTTTAAAAAACTGATTATCCAAATTTTATGGTATGACTCACATGATTAATTCCTCTACAATTCTCGCAACTTAAAATGTCTTCTTTGTTTTATTTTTATATACAGAAACTAGAGAATAAGTTTAATATTATATTAAATCAATGTAAATATAGGAATGTGAAAATACCATTAAATTTTAAAAAATAATTGTTACTCATGGAAATAGAAATGGGTTGGAGGTAAAGAGATAACAATTAGCAATTAAAAACTTATACCATCCAGTTGATGAACATTGAATGGGTTTTTATTAGTTGGGGTTTTACTATATAATGTGCAAATTTTTATTTGATATATTCCTCTTATATTTCATGTTTTTCAAGTTTGATTTATGTGGGATCTTAAGAAAATAAATTTTCTGATGGTATTCTCTCTCTCTATATATATATATATTGACATAAAATCTTATTATATTTTGGACACGGTTCAAACTAATCTTGATTAAAACTTGGTGGTATCCTTTAGGCAAGCATAACCTTCCATCATAGGTATTGTAGACAGCTCCCTACATGGGATGAAGTTCAAACCCTCAGCCTCACATCAGAAGGGAGAGTGTTGGGAGAAGATGGGTGAAAAAGTGAAACCAACATAAGTTAAATCACTGGAAACAAGATTATGAATCCACCAGAAGTTAAACTCCCTCCAGAATTCACGCGCAGAGACACACTACACCTTCCCTGACTAAGTGCTTCAGAACTTAAGAAGCTTGAAAGCACCCTAAATCACCATGCAAAGTCTTCCGAAAAACACACACAAACATACAAAAAATCAAAGGGAAAAGTGTTACAAATAAAAAAGAACACTCAGGTTTACGTGGTTCAGATTTTCATCCTATGTCCAGAGGATATTTCTTCAGAAGTACAAAGATTACAACTAGTGACTTTTCAGACATATGGATCACTCAGATCAAGTAATCGCATTACACATCAGCAGGTTGTCCCACCCCATATACCCATATATAAATCGGGGTTCAGTAGATCATCCGGTTGTACCAACCTCCTACAATTGTGGGCCTCCATCTATTTGCGACAATAATCATCAATATCATGTAGCAATCTTCAATTGATTGGCTACATTCGATAAATCGAGTGCATCACCATTATCTTAGACTCTCGAATCAATTGAAGACTGCTTTAAGGATCCATGGGCAACCTTCAACATTGGACAAATTCAAACTTTTCAACCCCCTTTCATATACATGAAATTCTCTTCTTCCGGTTACTCCAATCCCACTGAGGTAGAGTGTTGATTCAAGTTTCCTTGGATCATAACCTTAGTAAATGAAATTATCCACTTCCATATACATGCAATCCTCTCCTTCCATATACATGAAATCCTCTCCTTCTAGTTACTCCAATCCCATTAAGGCACAATGTTACTTTAGACTTTCTTGGATCAGAACCTTAGTACACATGTCGGTCGGATTTTTTTTCCCAACAATCTTCCGCAGTTTGACACTCCATCCTCGAGCAACTTCCGAATGTAACGACATTTCAGGTCGATATGTTTAGCACTAGAATGAAACACTAGATTTTTACCCAAGTGGATTATAACGACCCGAGCTTTCCATACGTAAATATTACATCTTAATAGATGAATATCCAATATATAACATTATTATCCACGCCAAAATCATAAAGGTTTAGTGTCTTTGAAGATTAGATACAAAAACATCTTATTTAGGTACATTCTTCACCATTTATCATAAAGTTCTCACTTTTCACCCTTATTGACATACCCTACTTAAACCTTTCTTTATAATATGGGGAAATGAAACATAAGAAATGGTGAGATCAGATTTTTAGTAATGGTAAACATGAGAGATATTGATCGATGATCATAAGAAATCCTAAAATAAACATAAAAGTATGAGATCATGACCAAAATTTACAAAGTTCATACCCAATCCGTCAAAGTTTATAAACACAAGTCTTGGTATAAAACTCATTTCAAAAGACATGAATAATAAAAGTGAGGAATCATCATAAATTAATCATGAATCATAAGTTCAGATCATAAGCATAATAACATGTCATAAGAGTGTGACATTATCATAGGTACCGAGACCATCAAATCATAGCGGGTGAATAAAGCATCAACACCTGTTTCCCATATAATAACGAATCAGACATTATCAACTGTTTCCCATGGACCAAGCATCCCTACCTGTTTTTCATAGCGAATCAAGCACATCAACTTGTTTTCCATAATTATCTCATGAGATATAAATTTTTTACCTCATATACTAGGCACTATATAATTCCGGGCCCACCCATCATATAATGAAAACCATACATATTTATTCCACAAGTTCATAAAACATTCATCATATCATCACCACATAACCCATGGAAATGAAACATGTTTCATAAACATTCAATCGTTTCATCGTAGCATAACCTGTGAAAAATAAATAGGTTTCATAAAAACATCATCAACATAATCATAGACCATCCATTGAAACAATAAGGATGACATCATTAGATTATATCCTTAGTAAAACATAATTAACATCAAAGGATGTTATCATAGATGAAATTTCTTTTAAAAGATCACTTAAATACTTCTTGAGGAAAATACCATTTTCATTTTGAAATCACTTATTTAAAAAATTTCTCTAATGTTAAATAAAACACTTTCTTTGAAAAAACCCTTTTAAACTTATAAAGTTATCTTCAAATAATTTAGTGGTCATGACAGCAAGAAATTCCATTCATGTTGTGTACGTTAAAAGAAATATCCCTTTCAAATTTTTGATAAAATTCAGAAGTACTTTGTTCGGAAAATGACAAGAATATTTATTTAAAACCATTTTTTAAAAAGTCAATGATGGATAAAAATGACCGTAACAATCATTGGAGAATAATAAAAGTCATTCTTGAAAACATTTTAAAGAAAACATGGACATGGAAGAAAAAGATTCCTGACTGAATAGTAAAACATCGTCGATTTTCCTTAAAAACATTCTTTCGGCCTCTTGAGTAATTAAAAAGCGAGGAAAATGAATGGAAAACATGTATTCCCCAGAAATAACTAGAGGAGAAGAAAAATGAAAAGGATTTATCAAATAAGAATCATATAATTTCCTCAATGAAAATTCAAGTTTAAACAATCCCAAATAAATCGGGATTTAGATGTAAATCCCTTAATTCAAGTTTCTTCTTTCTTCGTACATATTCGAGCCTCCTCTATAATAAATATATATTTATTTATACATGTATTCCAGAACTATACTCATATATATCATATCATATATGATTTACTTATAACATCTTATCATCCATTTATTAACAATTTGTTATTAAAATCACTGTTCCGGGTGATAACTGCGTCGTTTTTCATGCATGTTTTCATTCGTAAATCTAGGTCTTTGTATATTGATCATGGTTCCATCATCTCCAGTATGTTAATCATGATATAGATATTGATAGGAATGTAAGAAGGGACATGGGGTGCTAAATGGGAGTCGTAGAGTAGAGGGGGCTGCAACTGTTGGGGAGCAGGTTAGAGTAAAGGGGGCTACAGGTGTAGGGGAGCAGGTTGGAAGTCTCTAATAATGGCTAAGGGAAGAATTGTACTTTCTATATATAGTAGTTAGGATGATTGGCGGTGGGTGGGGTATTAAATAAGGGGATGAAGGTAGGGGCAAGACACATTGGTTCTTCAGTTGGAATTCTGCTAGGTAGATGGGAGGGTTAGGCCTCGGCTCTCGAAAGAAACGTCTTCAGGAGGTATTCTTCTGATATTCTACTTATTCTTCTTATATTCTTCTTCTGGTGTTCTTACTACTCTTGTATGCTGTAATCGCTGGAAATATAAAAGTGTGATGTTATTTCTTTCTCTCTCATTCGGATCTCTAACAATTGGTGCTTTCATTGAGAGGCATTCTTGAGAGAGAAATATAGAGAGAGAGTTTCTTGAAGCGGTTATTAATTGAAGATCTGTAGCGGGTGATGAATAAAACGCCTCACTGCTGTGGAAGTCGACTTGCGGTAAGAAGGTGGAAAAAAAATCGACAGTAGAGGAGACGCAGCAACACAATTCCCTCCTTCTTCCCTCTTTTACTGTTGTCATTTATTCACTTAAAACCCATAGATTAGACACCACTGGCAGGAGAACGCTGCTGGAGCAGACGATGCTAGTTAAGACCGAACAAGTCCTTCAAATCGCACCAAACAAAGTAGAACCTGGTACGTCCAAAGTTGGTTGCGAGATCAAATGCTGTGGTAGGAGACGACATACATGGAGACGCATGGAGATTTGTTGGCCAAATTGCATGTTAATCTAGAACTGTTGGCTGAGGGACTTGCAAAGCTCCAGCAGGAAATTGCAGTGTGTCAGCAGCAGGATCATCAATCACTGGCTGTATTGCATACCGAACTGGAGTCGAAGCAGGTACAAACTACAGTGAGGGAAATAGGTGCGGTTAATTCAACCTCCTCTTCTGCTACTAATCAAACTGCATCGACATCCTCTTCTATTATTGATCAAAATGCATCGAGAATTACAAGTTCCATTTGTGAGGTGGACGGACTGATACACAGCCGCAATAAGTACAAACGGTGTGTTGTACTAAATAGGAAAAAAATAGCAAGAAGTCAATTGGTTCCTATCCGGAGCGGATGGGCGGGCAACAAGAATTGAAAGGGAAGTAGCGAGAGCATAATATTGGGTCCATATACTTATCAAAACATCAAGAAATATTGGAACACTTGATAGAATCCACTATTTTGACAGAACATCAAGAAAATACAGATCAGGTGAATCAAGTGGAGGTCAGCTTTGGAAGGATTACTGAGGCAGAGTGGGCTAAACAGGGAAGGAGTAGTTTGGGCCAACTGAGCTGGTCGGCAGATTCTTTTGTGTGCAAGGAGAGTAAGAGGGCAACGATAACTAAAGTTGCAGAAAATCTTGCAGCATCTAGATTTTTTTTTACGTCTCTCATTATGGTAGAAAAATGATTGGAAGGTCGCGCAACTCAGAAGGCTGTAGTAGGACGTTATAAATAGCTGCAAGTGGATAATACAGTGTCATGGGACCAATGGGAAGATATAGAGGATCATGGACCACAATATCCAAATGAGATTCCACATATTATTAAACTTTTGGTTATGGGAGAGGTGAAGGATGGTGCCAAGCTTTAAAGAAACCTTCTAGATACTGGAGTTTCATGGTTTCTAAGACCACCGCCAGAGCCACCGCCATCTAATTGTGCTATTTTCTACATCCAGGCCATCCCTCTAATAGCCCCAAAAATTCATCATCTGGTTTTTCCACCTTGAGGACAAGGTGTTTTTTAAGACTGGTGGAATTGATAAGAATGTGGGTAGGGCGGCTGGGGTGCTGAATGGGATCCGTAGAGTAGAGGGGGTTACAGCTGCAGGGGATAGGGTTAGAGTAAATGGGGCTACAAGTTTAGGGGAGTAGGTTAGATGTCCTTAATAATGGCTAAGGGTAGAATTGTACTTTCAATATCTAGTAGTTAGGATGACTGGTGGTGGGTGTGGTATTAAATAAGGGGTTGAAGGTAGGGGAAAGATACATTGGGTCTTCAGTTGGAATTTTTCTAGGCAGATGGGAGGGTTAGGCCTCATCTCTCAGAAACAGCGTCTTCAGGAGATATTCTTCTGATATTCTTCTTCTTCTTCTTATCTTCGTCTTCTGGTGTTCTTACTACTCTTGTACGCTGTAATCGCTGGAAATATAGAAGTGTGTTGCTATTTCTTTCTCTCTCATTCATATCCCTAACAAATATCATATATATTCATTATATATATATTTAGAGTCATCCATAAAATGTAGGGATAAAAAAATTACACTATTCATGGAAACGGTAAGTCGTACGTATGTATGAACACTGTTTTCACTTCTCGACAGATGGAACGAAAGAAAGGTAAATAATAATTCATCTTTACAGAATAATTATTATATCATATATATCATATAAATTCATTAATTATATCATTATTACCATCCATGTAAAGTAGAAACAAAAAATAAATCACATCGCTTCGTGTAGGTGGTAGTTCACACACACGAAGAAATGATGTTATCATTTTTTAAAGGATGATAAGGTGGATAATGGTTTTTCTATCATCATAATAACAATTCAACATATTGAAGATACTGGAGTCCTTATTTTAGAATGGATGCCATAAATTTAGAGGAGGTATAATAAGAAATATAGCTGAAAATGCTCGGTTAAGAGTTATACCTCTTCGCTAAGAAACCTTCTATGACTTATACCTTAATCTTTGAAAGGATGGTCTTTTAGGAAGGAAAAAATCTTTAATATGTTGTGAAGGAAGCTAAGCTGATATTAGGGCAGAGATGGGTTGTGCTAGAAGACTCAAACATTGTGAATAATGAAGGAGAGGTTGTTATTTTATAAGCTAGGCGAGAGACACTAAATTAATATAAATTAAGTTTCATTCATAAATGACTTCAAATTGATATAATTTGAAGATAATATGGGGATGAGTCAAAATCATTTCATCCAATAAAATTTTAATAAGTTTTTATTATGTTTTTACCCTTCTTTCTTAGTATTAACCATCCGTCAACTCTTTTGAAAATTATCGAAATATCAAAGTTTTCTACTCTTTAAGGGTTAAAAATGTCACCACAAAAGGAAAAGTGATTCATAAATGAATCATGGTTGATATTTTCAACCATATTCCATTCACTTGGACTAAGATAAGTTTTTTATAAAATTTAAATCATTTAATAAAATATTATTTATTATAAAATACTATTAATGTCATTTTTTGAACTATTCATTTAATTTGACTTTGAAAACAACATGACAAAAAATAAATTCGAATCTAAATCATTCGCATATCTCTAATTTGTTATATTTATTTACAAAATTTGTGAACACAATAATTTATCCAAATTGTATTACTTTTAATATTTTTAAAATCATTTATTTTATTTTTCTATTAAATGAATAAATATCGTGTTGGTGTGGTGTGGGCATTTAAAGTAATTATCCAGTCACTAAAAATTACAAATAAATTACAATGATAAAAAAAATTAATTCATATTTTAAATAAACATTTAGAACTAAACTTATCCTCTTTTTATCCTTACGTCAAAATTTTAGAGATATTTAAGTCGAGAGTGACATTTTGTATTTATTCTTTTCTTAAATTAATATAAAGGTTATAATCAAATAAAAATATCACCAAGTGGCCATATATTCAAGGCTTGGATATACATGACCAAACTCCACTCATCCAATCGGATAAAGATAAGTGTTTGAATGAATTTGAAACCTCATCACATTAGTTTTAACCCTAATTAATCCATTTTACCTTTACCGTGGCCACAAAAATTTACTATGATTGCTAGTCATATTGATCAAAAATAAAAGAAACTTATTTATCAAATTTGAACCTCTTGATTCCAAATATGAAATTAATTTTTCAAGATTTATTTTATAGAAGCAACATAAATCAATTCAAGATAAAAACGCAAAAGCAACGAAAATGCAATGTTTTTATACTAAATTCAACCGTAAAATTTATTCCAATGAATATAATTGAATTATTCATAAAATAAGAACTAATGTTTGAAACCATTTTAAAATAAAATGGAACCTTTTAAATGCTTGAAACAAAAATACAGTGTTCTTTCCTCGAATTTACCATATGTCGTCCAACGAATCCCATTGAAAATGCATGCATACCATCGTATACATTAAACTTCTGACTATCAAAGCAAACAAAAGAATTTTTTCTGTGCAATTCGCCTCATATTTCATTCATATTTCTCCCCTTTGACAATTTAAAGTGCCCAACCAAAGGAGTTAAAACAACACTAAACTTCCAGCGCTTTTTTCCTTTTCAATCCTCATTCCAAGAATCTTTTTTGTAACATCAAGATCCTTCATTTCGATAATTCCAGACAACTCACACTTTAGTTATTGGATTCGTTGAATGCATGGACCCACCGTAAGTATGTCATCAACATACATGAGTAGAATGATAAAACAACTATCATTCCACACCTTCTGATGGCAACAATGATCTGATTTGCTTCACATGAAACTCTTTTCAACCATGAATGCGTTGAATTTCTTGTTCCATTGATGCGGTGCTTGTTTCTGTTGAAATAGTGGGTGCCATAGACCCAACTATGCAGTACTTTTGATTACCATATCATGTGTACAGTTTTTTATACATGATTTAATCTTACCATTATAATGTAGACTATTCTACATCCACTATATAATGGTAATGTCCGAAGATTAATTTTCATATCGATAGGTTATAGCAGATCTCAAACTATAATGAGAACCTCAAAATACTATGACATTAATCTTAAATATATGTTCTATGGTCTAGATACATCTTACTGACTGGACACAATAGTTGTTTTACTATCAGGTGATGGGGGCTCATAAGCATTGAGACTTATTCTCATGAAGTTCGCACTTGGTGATCTCTAGTTGTGAGATCATGATGACAGACCCACCAATAGGAACACCACGTGTTTTGGGTGTCATTGGTCATTCCTATCTATAGACATGTGTATTGGTCTCCTGACTTGAGACCATTACTAATGTGTATCATTTCATTACGTACTTTCATGTAAGACAAAAATCATGGTATTGAAATCGCGGTGAGATAGCTTGTGTTGGGAGCATCGTTGGTGGTATGAAATTGGTGGAATGGTCAAGAAAGGATTTGTCGCTTCTAGGTCTAGGAAGTTGTATATCTCAGGCCTGATTGATCAGGACGGTGCTACCTTTATAAGTCATTGGCCAAAGTATTTGAAAGGAAAATCCATCCGGTAAGATCAACAAATAATAAAGTAAGAAAAGGACGATGACAGAAGTGTGTGTCTGCTTTATGAGATATTTAATGACATATAGATTTTAGTACACAGTCGGTGATTGTAGGTTGGTTTTCGTTGCTATGAAAATCCTTATCTCTTTAGGGGCCATGATGGGTTGCTAGAATCCGCTCTTGGTCAGTGGATTTTATTCGCTCCTATCGACATAAGGGCCTAGAGGGTCACACACAATAGCGTATTCTAGAATACACCCTATTCAGTTGAATAGGTATATGGACATGGTGGCCCCCACCACGGGGTCTGAGAATTATCCAAGTTTTTGATCACCAAAATAATTAAATAAATTCATTAATATTCAAGTAATGAATATTTGAGATTTAATTTATTTAAATTATTTACAAGTTTAGTAAATATGGGAAAATATTAATTGAACGAATATTATTTTAATATTCAAGGTTCGTTTAATATTAAGCGGGAAAACGAGTCGAGTTAAATGGCTCGGGTTTTATCACGTAATATATTTTATATATATTATGGGTATGTGATAAAATATTTAATAATATTTACGCGGTTTAGTTCATCAAAATTATTTATTTAGTGGATGTTGAAATAAACCGGGGCTGGGGAACCCAAGCGAGTAGTTATCAACTCCACTATAAATAAATGAGGAGACTCTCTTTTGGGTGGTCATTCTTACTATTAATTAATTTTCATGGAATGAAATATGAGAGTCTCTCTCTCTCCTCTCGCTTCCTAGATATCTCTCCTCCCGCTTCCTAGAGAGAGAAGTAGTTGATCCAAGAACTCGGATCAAGATATTCCTCAAGTATCGAAGGTATCTCGATGTGGTGATCGTCGGGATGTCGAAGACATCGTCGGATCGCCGCGCTAGCATCCGGAATTTGACGATCGATGTTCCTGTGGATTTTTGAAGCATGTTTGGACGATCTATAGGGATCCTGCTATAGATCCTTCAAGCGACGATCGCCATCGACTAGTTGCAGTTGATCGCGACTTCAGATTTGAAATGAGTATGTTTTCAATTTAATTTTGTGCTCTTTATAATTTACATGAGATCCTCAAACCTTTCTGGTGCTCGGATCATCAGTGTCAACAAGTCCCGCCGACTCGTCAATGAAAAATGTTAAAATCCTCGGCCCATCGGCTTCCACTGTGGGCCCCAGAACCTTTTAGTGGTATCAGAGGGCTCGCATAAATTTTCTGAGCCTAGAAAATTAAATTTTCATTACAATTATGCATATGGTTAAAAAATGGTCCCAACGGTTCAAACCGCACATCGATCCAATGCCGAATGACCAAGTTATGGTCAGTTTAATTTTTCGGATTATATCGAATATGTGGTTTGATCTCGAGTTTTAAAATTTTATTTCATCCAGCAAAACTGATCATGTTTAGATTGGTTCATCGGATATAATTAAAATTATATGCAAATTATTAATTTTACAATTTTTCTAATTTGTATAATAATTTTATTGTTATAATAATATTTATTTTATTATTATAATGATAATATAATAATAAATTATTATATTGTTATAATAATCATATTATTATTTTATGTAAAAGGCTAGAATTAAGTCTTTTTAAAATAAGGAGACTTGTAATGTTTTTGGAAGAAGACCTCAAATAAAAAAATGGAGACTTTAAAAATTAAAGGGGATAGGAGACTTGACTATTACAAAAAAGAGGGAAGGAAAATTTTAAAAAAAACAAATGGAAATGGGGGGTGGCGCTTGAAGCTAAATCATGAATCATATCCTAAGATTCAATAATATCAAAACATATGTTAAGAAATAATCCATACCTTTTTATAGTATGTGTAACCCTGAATTTTGATATATGAAAATTTTATTCAAGGAATAATTATCTTTTCATTTGTGGATATAGTTATAAAGAACCATTTGGGTTTATATGATCCTTGAATTTGAGTCAATTACAGGTTAATACATTTTGGGATGCAAAATGAAAATTATTAGATAACTTTCATGGTTAAAATATGTTATGGTTATTTTTTATGAATTTATCTCTTTTTGGTAATGTTATAAAATTATATAGTTTCTGAAAAAGGACAACACACGGACCATGTGACAACCCGTCGCGTCGGAAAAAGCTGCTAGAATGGAACCCACAACCAAAGTGTGACTGGTATTTATCACCTACCACTGGACTACGTGAAGTCTATGGTCAGTATGACTAATTATTTTTAGTTAGATGATCTTATGAATCAAGAATAATTTGATTTTGGGTTATCTATGGAAATGATTAATCTATCATGGAGGATATGTGATTAGGTTAATTACTTTTCAATATGAGACTTTAAGAGTAACTGATGTTATTTGGAGATAAATGTTAAGATTTATCTTGGAAAACTATGTGATTAAATCCTTCTAAGATTGGGTTTCAATCTTAGTTTGGATTACTTTGAAGAATTTTATGGACAGTTGTTTATTGAATGGTCTTTGATGAACTTTGAGTTTTGTTTGACAAATTTTGGAGATTAAGAGTAGTTTTTCTTTTTGTAAAAGATTATCCTTTTTGGGGATTATCTGATCTTGTACTAACCATTTTGGTTTTGGTTAAGGTATAAATACATGGGAAATATATAGTTCATCTTTCGTGGATTATGTGATTCTCTCGAAGTTGATTATAGCGCACTTAATGTGAAAAAGTCATCCTGAATACTCATCATTTGGAGAAAATTGAGTTTTTGTTAGAAATCTAGTAAAAGATGAAAGTCTACATGACAAGTAAGTGTGTTTACTTATGTTTTTAGTTAAGCTCATAAATAAATTCCTCAATGAAAAGTAACTTAAAACAAAAATGTTGTCTGTTAACTTTTCATACTGGGGAATCAAAGACTGTTTAACCCATCACAATTTTTTGATTTTATGGTTGTTAATTTTCTCCTAATCATATTTTTTATCACTCTCCATTAGAACTTGACCGTTTATTTTCTCTTCCATATCCATGTTTTCCTACATGGAATCCTAGTATGGGTTAACTCGGGTAACCTTTGTAATTCTCTTCCTTTATTTTAAAGTGATATTTTTATTGACTCTTTTTTCGATGTCGGGCTTTTAATTAAGTTTCTGAGCCCAATTTTAAAATTGTGAGAATGCAATTCCCAAAAGGGGTGAAGGATGTAACATCCTAGATAAATAAATAATATGAAATTTTTATATTTATTAATATTTGTGAATTAAATATTAATTTTACTTTAAAGGGGTTGCTATGTTCGATAGCGTACCCGATACGCAACAACAGGTTTCTTTGAAATCTTACGTTGCACAATAACAATATAATATTATTATTTTAAATGGTAGTTAACGCCTAGTAATTGTATTGGAGGGAATAGAAATAACTAACTAAAATATGATTATACATGTTTGCTAAATGTTTTTACATTTATCCAATAAAAGTTAGAGGCTTAAAATAAGAAAAGAATTCGATTTTAAGCATAAATACTCTAATATTCTTTAAAAGGTCGATTTACCGCCTTTTGATGGCGAACCCTCTTTAAATCTAGTTTTGGTCACTTTCATACATTTTATTTGACCAAATAAAATTCTTCTTTAGAATCGAGACATCAAAATTTACTTTGTGTACATTTTTGAAATTTTTCTGATAAAGTTCATTTTTTAATGAATACTGAAATATATTGTATTTTAATTCAAAACTTATTTTTAATCTAATTTATTTGTATGGTTAGATTAACTTTTTAATTTGTTTTAAAGTTTAAATATATTATATTTTTACCATTTAACCCAATGTTGTCCATTGGAAGTAATTTCACTTTGAAATTGGACATTAACAAGTATCAATCTTTTGATGGTTATTATTTCTTAAAAACACGCTTTTTGTTTTGACGAAGGAAATTAATTATAAAATTAATTAATGAAACTTCTATGTTTTGAATTTGTTAAAATATACATCATTTTTTAATTCATAATATCAAATTTATCTTAGAGTGAATTTTTGGAATTTTTCCGAAAACCTTCAATTTTTGATGAATAGTGAAACCACGAAGTAGTAGTTAAAAAACTAAATTTTTCATTTACATGAAATTTTACCGCTTCTGTGAATTGAATTTTAAAAATCTGACTTTCAATGTTGTCATTATTAAGAAAAATGTGGTTCAATGGGATTAAAATATTTTTTGATGAATAGTAATTTTTTACTTTTATTAACCGCGATTAAAGGTAATTAGGGTAATTTGAGGTAAAAATAATGTTATATTATCTTGAAACGTGTCCTAAACTCATTGGATGAGTCATGGACGACTAATAAAATCCATGGGTAAATTTTGGGACCCCATGGAGCCACTTGGGTAAGATAATGACATTAATAACTTTTTATTTAAAGTAAAAATAAAAATTTCATAAACATGTATTGTTTTACTAAAACAATTTTTACATAGATTTATATAAGTTATATTTTTAAATATAAATATTCATTGGAAATCTAAAAATATTTCATAAATAATGGTATTTGTTTTATAATTTTTAGACGTCAAATAAATAAAATTATTTACGATACAAGTATGATGCAGTGTTTATGTTGTTTATGAATGATTTAAATAAATAAGAAGATAAGAATTAAAAAAATATCCAAAACATGTCCAGTTCTTATTGGATGACTTTATTTAGAACATGGGACACCTTATATTCGACTTTAATGTTTTTTGGACCTTTAGAAACCGAAAATCATTATATAATAAAATAATATTTTCAAACATTCCAAAAGAGCCCCTCCTCTCCCTTTTAAAAAGCCCTCACTTCTTACCCATTTCTCACACTTCTCAAGCCCTTGGATCATCCAAAATCTTCTCTAATAAGCTCTCAAGATCCCTATCTTCATCCTAGAATCCTTACCTTAGTCAGAAAGAACTTCAAGAAACCCTTTTGGTTCAAACGAAAGGGAGTTACCCGATTTAAAGGTAACATCTTCTCTTAAGTTCTTTTGTTTTATTTTACTTCTCCAACCCCCTAAAATATTTTTATTCATTTATTTTATAAAAACGCTAGTATAAAAAATATAAAATGATGATTTTATGATAATTATTCAAGCTACACTTACACACACCTCCATCTAATGGGTAAAGAACATACTGTTTCAGTGGACGGTGAACTACTGCCTCACAAAACGATGATTGTTCAATTATCTCCTACCGCCTCTCATGGTGGCCATTATGATGGCACTGTATCTATATATGATATATATTATATTTATGTTTTATTTATTCTTCTGTATTTTATTTTTATATCATACCTTTATGATTCCTATAATGGGTAAATGCGATAATTTCATTAGAGGAAGTGTAGACTACCACCCCCTCAAAGTGATATGACTCGTTCATGCCATACGTGGAACGTATAAAAGATATAATTTATGAACTTATGTAAACTTTATGACATACATATTATAATGAAATTATAATATACCTATTAATCACTATGTTTTCATTTCATTAAAATATGAAATAGAAATGAAAGTAACGTTCATGCGTATGTAAGACTTACCGTCTCCATGAACGGTGCATTTCATTTCTTATCTCCAAATGTTATGTACTATTATAAATATATATATATATATATATAATGGATATATATATATGATATATATATGACATCTAAATGATGAATATCATTCTGGAGATAATGGACTTTTGACCACATGGACAATTTATAATTATAACAAGTTCATTTTTTACTCAAGTTCCGAACATTGACAAAATGTCCAATATGAGCTCAAATAATTAACTAATTTTTATAGCAAGGTAATAAGTAATATAAAAGGAATAATAAACTTGAAAAATATTCTTAAGAAAGTATAAAGTAACTTAAGTTTATTATTCAGGAAGAACAAGGAACATACGAGTGAGTCAAGTCAGACAACGAGGTAAGGGATTCTTATCTCACTTTCAAGTCCGAGAGATTTCCATTGTTCTCCACTTATTTATTTCATGTGGTGTATTGTGTTCTACCATTTTATATATATTATCATGATTCTCTATATATTCATGGTATTATGTGATTCATTTGGTGGTTATTAACTTTTGGTCATACGACTCGATTGATGACAACGTGTAAGGGGTTTTCATCTCACTTTTTATTCCTGTGATATTCATGTTATATTTGCCACTATTTACTTTTGTGTGGTGTATATACTACCCATTACTATATTATTTGTGTAATATACTTTAATTTATGGGTATTTATATCTTTATTGTATGATCCTTCTTTCATGGGGTGTACGTTTCGAAAGTTACCCAAATCGGTAAGGGAACCTTTTACCCTTCTCTTTTTAAAAAGATTTATTTTTGTTATGTCTTTTAATTTACATCTTCTTATGTTGGGATATGTTCTTATATATATTTATTGTTGTAAATTTTATGTCCAAGTGATGAGATACCCTTTTATCTCTCATCAACTCACTTTCTGAATTTTAAAGTGATGATGTTAGGCTGTCGAATTTCTGTAAGGGAACTTCTTTACCCAATTTCAATTCTTTGGGACTTATTGATTATATCATGCTATGAATATGCATGGATGACCTCTGATTGTTTTACACTTAATATCCACTAATATTGGGTGTATTTATATTTGTCACACATAATTACTTAATTGATTTATCCTTAATCTAAGGATACCATCTTTGTAAGGGACTTCATCTCAATCTCCTTTCATTGAGGCATATTTTGTTTTAATACAAAATTTTCTTCTATACACTGTATAAACACCTTTGACTTTTCATTTCATTCAAAGGGAATATTTTTCTACGAGACGTTTTACTAAATGACAAAAAATAATGTCTCTTTTAACGTACGCGATGACAACGACCTTTCCGTCGTCGCAAGTATTATTTGATCTTTGGCTTCCTTAACAAGCCGTAATGTTTTTAAAAGGAAAATAAATACCATATACTCTTTTACATATTTTGGTATTGAAAATGGTTTTGATAATGGATTTTTTATGTCAATATATTTAAATGATATATTGTGATTTAAATGTGGAAATATTATCTTTCCATCATGTTTGTTTTATATGTTACAAACATGTTATGGTTCTTGGTCATTGTTACGTATACGGGTGGTTCCGTGATAAACCTATGGTGGGTGAGCCTGAGATAGCTCTCCAATACATTGTTTAACATGACGGAAGTAAACATGAATGTTTCTCCTAAGATATTTAGGTAATATACTATGATGGGTATTCCAAATTTAACTCCCTATATAGTTGTGATAGCTACAATGTAAGTATGGTATGGATGCCATAAGATACCTTTATGATTTGTGATTACTATGTGTTATTCGTAAATATTATGATTTCAGAAGGTATGCTATGATTGAAAATTATAGTTTCATTGATTTTTGTTTATTGATGGGTTAATGTTTTATTTCCTTATGTTATAACCCTTACTGAGATTTTTATTCCCATCCCAAGTTTTTGAAATTTTTTTCACAGGTTCTAAGGAAGCATAATAGAAAAGAAGTATTCAAGAAGATTTATATCAAGAAAAGAACTCTTGTTTTATTTAAGGATTTGTATTTTTGTGAAAAATCAGTTATATTATAAGTGTTTACTTTGTAATATTCAAGTTGATATGTAATAGTTATGGCCTAATTATCTAAAACTCTAAACTTGAAAATTTCTTCAATGTGAATTATTCATTTAATTCAAGATTATGAAATGTTTTAAGGTCGGGTTCTTATACATGGTCATGCTCTAACTAGTGGTCTTGGGTTAGGCTTTATTTTTCTATATTTTTTCCTCGGTTAGGTCAGTGAGGGAAACACTGGGTGTTAGGGTGGGTGGATTGTTATTTGACACCATCCTTTTATTATAGTTAATGTATAAAAGTGTCCTGGATTATCCCTAGGACTTATAGGATTCCCATGATCATTGAAATTTGTTATAAAGTATTAATTGTGTCTCTTTATTACTATAATAACCGTTTATCCTTTTTTTACGTTTCCATTGTACTTCTGTTATCGCTCTTATTCTTATTTCAATTGTTCTATCTTGCATTCGTTTTATTTTCTTTGAAAAGGAAATTGGTGATTTTTTAAATGTTTTTAAGGTATTTTTGGAACCCTTTTTATTTTAAATATTTAGAGAACCTCTTCTTTTAAATGTTTCAAACCCTCTCCCCCTTTTACTTTAAAAGGGAGTTGTTTTAAAGGAAAGGGGCAACACACCATTTTTTGCTTTAAAACTAAAATGAAATGGCTATATTTTGTAAATGTATTTTTAATCTAGCATGACAATAATCTTTTATTTAAAGATGATGCTCGAGGTGTGGTTTCTTTTGCATGTTTTCTAAGCTTCATGCTCACACATACTTTATCATTTCAGTTTCAGGTTCACGACCTGTTCTGTTTACTCTTGGAGCATTTGTGGTTTTGAGGTTGGATGGTGACTCATTGAGTCTCATGGAGATTGGGTTGGGTGTTTGTTTTATTTTATCTTACCTTTTGTTATATCTGCACCATCCAAATCAAAAAATCTTGTATGGACCTTGTTTCTAGCTTTATGTATCTTTTGGCTTAGTTTTTGTTTGTTTTTTCTACTTTTACCTTATCTATGTGTAATGTTTTTTTTAGTTCCATTTATCATGCTTCTCTTAATGGACTCTAATATTAAGAATGGTCGTGCTTAACTTCCGTGGGGAAGTCCCTTGTTCATTTTATCGATTGGGTAAATTGTTCCCATGAGTTCTCATATGTGATGCCCTGACGTTTGTCGCCACCCTTGGGATATTGAGAACACGTCTTGGAGATGTTGCAGGCCGACTCAGGTGCCCAGTCTATGGGGTGGATCGGGCTGGTTCATGACAAGCTTTATTATTTACATCAAACATTATAACTTTTTCATTACTAATATGTTGTTGTGACCTCATTATATGTAGGGTTTCTGAATAATGTAACTGGTAATTATGCTCCTTAATAAACCACCTGCACTCATGCTGCTGATTGGACAGATAAACAACTCTCATTTATGCAAGACAACCTGTCTTTGTCTCAGCACGTGGAAGTTTGACATTGACATCGTGTTTCCCTGCTCTTTGGTGCTTTTATTTGTTACATGTATACAATGATAATGTCACTAAACCTTCATCCTTCTTATGTTTATTGATATATTGCTTTCGTACACTGAAACCAGGCATACTTACGTGAACAACGTAAAATGAATAAACTTTGGGCTCTAAATTAAAAATCATCACAATGTTTGGTTTCCACACAGTGTTCCTTTTATCTATAAGGTTACTCGATATGGTGTTTTCCTATGAATCTTGAACATCATCTCCACCATCTAACATGTTATTATTTTAATACGATTTTGTAATATAATCACTTTCATGTTCCCTTGTGTTATGGTCCATTGAATCCCCATGTATTTTTCAAATCTACTAAATTTATGTGTTTTGGATCTCGTAAGTTGTGGCAGATGTGCTAAATTCCATCCATTCTGTCCTATAAAATTTATACCCGTAGATAGAAAGACATCATTGTTGAGACAATTCATATGCATTGAAACCCTGCAGTGAAAATTTCTAATGACTTCCTGCATGATTTTTCCATTGAAAACTTGTACTTAAAATCCCCACTAGAAACATTTGCTACAACTTTTCACTATAATCCTGTAATGGAAATTGGTACTAGAAAAATCTGAGGAAAATTTCCATTGGAGCGAAAACTTTCAATGAAAACTTAAATTGAAAATTACTAGTGGAAACTTGTTATAAAAATCGGCACTTGAAAATTTTGAAGGAAACTTCCTCTGTGATAAAAATCGGTGTGGAATTTATTTTGAATAGATATATGCTAATATAGTTCTCCCAAATTATCTGGATGTTCTTCAGTATTTTCTAATGTTTTGATGATGATTAATTACATGAACTAAATTGCCGAAATTTCACCAGTCTACAAATAGTGGGATAACCAGCTACTTTGGTTTCATCTACCAGAAGAGTTGTGGTTCCTAGGAGTGTCTGTGTTTTTAATGTGTTGTTTTCTTGTGACCATCAGGGGGAATCATCCTTTATTTTAGGTAACTTTGTGAAGAAATTTCGTAAAGGGTAACATGAACAGAACCTCTCGATAACCTTTTTGTATGCCCCATTGAAGAGGAAACTGAATAATGGGATTCAATGAACTGTGATGATTCAAATTGTGGAATTTCCACCAATAGAGAAAATACTAACTTTCATTGAGGTTGGGGTAAAAATTCCCATAGCCTTGCAAGTTGGGGTTATTCTTGTTCTACTTTCACAAAGTTTCACACATGATTTCTTAGTTCTGAGGGTTATTTTAAAAATTCCCCCATCCCTATATGTTGGGGATTCTTCTGTAACACCACAGTTGAAATTTTTGCAGATTATCTTTTTATCAGATGTTTTTTCTAAACCAATGATAAACATAAGCAAATCTTTGGATTTTTACTGAAAATACTTCATCAGACCTTTAATCAATTAAATTTCTTTATTGATTGAATGTCTCTGCATAAAACCAAATCGATTATCCGAAACTTTAGTTTCTTTTCGAATCCCGTGTTCAATCAATGTAAATATAGAAATGTTAAAATACCATTAAATTTTAAAAAATTGATTATAAAAATTTTATGGTATGACTCACATGCTTAATACCTCTACAATTCTCACAACTTAAAATGTCTTCTTTGTTTTATTTTTATATACAGAAACTAGGGAATAAGGTTAATATTATATTAAATCAATGTAAATATAGGAATGTGAAAATACCATTAAATTTTAAAAAATAATTGTTACTCATGGAAATAGAAATGGGTTGGAGGTGAAGAGATAACAATTAGCAATTAAAAACTTATCCCATCCAGTTGATGAACATTGAATGTGTTTTTATTAGTTGGGGTTTTACTATATAATGTGCGAATTTGTATTTGATATATTCCTCTTATATTTCAAGTTTTCCAAGTTAGATTTATGCGGGATCTTGAGAAACTGAATTTTCTGACGGTATTCTCTATATTTATATATATTGACATAAAATCTTATTGTATTTTGGACACGGTTCAAACTAATCGTGATTAAAACTTGGTGGTATCCTTTAGGCAGGCATAACCTTCCTTCATAGGTATTGTAGACAGCTCCATACATGGGATGAAGTTCAAACCCTCAGCCTCACATCAGAAGGGAGAGTGTTGGGAGAAGACGGGTGCAAAAGTGAAACCACCAGAAGTTAAATCACCGGAAACAAGATTATGAATCCACCAGGAGTTAAACTCCCTCCAGAATTAACGCGCAGCGACACACTACACCTTCCCTGACTAAGTGCTCCAGAACTTAAGAATCTTGAATGCACCCTAAATCACCATGCAAAGTCTTCCGAAAAACACACACAAACATACGAAACAATCAAAGGGAAAAGTGTGACAAAGAAAAAGAACACTCAGGTTTATGTGGTTTGGGTTTTCATCCTATGTCTAGAGGATATTTCTTCGGAATTACAAAGATTACAACTAGAGACTTGTCAGACATGTGGATCACTCAGATCAAGTAATCGCATTGCACATCAGCAGGTTGTCCCACCCCATATCCCCATATATAAAGCGGGGTCCAGTCGATCATCTGGTTGTACCAACCTCCTACAATTGCGGGCCTCCATCCGTTTGCAACAATAATCATCGATCTTCTGTAGCAATCTTCAATCGATTGGATACATTCGATAAATCGAGTGCATCACCATTGTCTTATACTCTCGAATCAATTGAAGACTTCTTTAAGGATCCATGGGCAACCTTCAACACTGGAAAAATTCAAACTTTTCAACCCCCTTTCATATACATGCAATTCTCTTCTTCCAGTTACTCCAATCCCACTGAGGCATAGTGTTACTTCAAGTTTCCTTGGATCAGAACTTTAGTAAATGCAATTCTACACTTCTATATACATGCAATCCTCTCCTTCCATATACATGCAATCCTCTCCTTCTGGTTACTCCAATCCCATTGAGGCACAATGTTACTTAAGACTTTCTTGGATCATAACTTTAGTACACATGTCGGTCAGATTTTTTTTCCCAACAATCTTCTGTAGTCTGACACTCTCCATCCTCGAGAAACTTCCGAATGTAACGAAATTTCAGGTCGATATGTTTATCCTTGGAATGAAACACTAGATTTTTACCCAAGTGGATTATAACGACCCGAGATTTCCATACGTAAATATTACATCTTAATAGATGAATATCCAATACATAACATTATGATCCACACCAAAATCGTAAATGTTTAGTGTCTTTGAAGATTAGATACAAAAACGTCTTATTTAGGTACATTCTTCACCATTTATCATAAAGTTCTCAATTTTCACCCTTATTGACATACCCTAGTTAAACCTTTCTTTATAATCTGGGGAAAGGAAACATAAGAAATGGTGAGCTCATATTTTTAGTAACGGTAAACATGAGAGATATCGATCGATGATCATAAGAAATCCTAAAATAAACATAAAAGTACGATATCATGACCAAAATTTACAAATTTCATACCTAATCCGTCAAAGTTCATAAAAAAAAGTCTTGGTATAAAACTCATTTCAAAAGACATGAATCATAAAAGTGAGGAATCATTATAAATTAATCATGAATCATAAGTTCAGATCATAAACATAATAACATGTCATAAGAGTGTGACATTATAATAGGTACCGAGACCATCAAATCATAGCAGGTGGATAAGGCATCAACACCTGTTTCCCATATCATAACAGATCAGACATTATCAACTGTTTCCCGTGGACCAGGCATCCCTACCTATTTTTCATAGCGAATCAAGCACATCAACTTGTTTTCCATAATTATCTCATGAGATATAAATTTTTACCTAATATACTAGGGACTATATAATTTCAGGCCCACCCATCATATAATGAAAACCATACATATTTATTCCACAAGTTCATAAAACATTCATCATATCATCACCACATAACCCATGGAAATGAAACATGTTTCATAAACATTCAATCATTTCATCTTAGCATAACCCGTGAAAAATAAATAGGTTTCATAAAAATCTCATCAACATAATCATAAACCATCCATAGAAACAATAAGGATGACATCATTAGATTATATCCTCAGTAAAACATAATTAACATCAAAGGATGTTATCATAGATGAAAATTCTTTTAAAATATCACTTAAATACTTCTTGAGGAAAATACCATTTTCATTTTGAAATCACTTATTTAAAAAATTTCTCTAATGTTAAAGAAAACACTTTCTTTGAAAAACCCTTTAAAACTTATAAAGGAAGCTTCAAAACATTGACCGATCATGACAGTGAGAAATTCTATTCATGTCGTGTACATTAAAAGAAAGATCACTTTCAAATTTTTGATAAAATTTAGAAGTACTTTGTTTGGAAAATGACAAGAAGATTCATTTAAAACCATTTTGTAAAAATTAAATCATGGATATGTTGGAACCACTTTGTGTATAGGTTTGTATTTGTTGTCAATAGTTGTCAATGGAATATCAACATGAAAGAGATCAAGAAGTACTCCAATAAAATGGAGGAATGGAAGCTCACAATGAAGGAGATCATGAAGTACTCCGATGAAGTAGAGGAGTAGTGATTCAGACGATTGTTGTGATGATTGTAAGTTCAAAGAACATGTGTCAAAGGTGATACATTGTTTACAACAATGAAGAATGTGAGGAGTAATCCATCCAAGGATGATTAAAGAAGGATGGTGTGTTTTGATGAAGACCATGCAATTACTCATGATTGTGTGAGAACCATGCTAGAGACTTCTTGACGGATTGAATCACATGGTTTGCATGAAGTTGATCATGACGGTTGATGAAGGAGGAAATGTTCCAATGAGTTGACTTATGAAATGGCCATGCACATCACATTGTCATAGAAGATGATGGTACTAAAGTTTTTCCTTCCAAGAATACATATCAAAATAGTGGAGTTTGTGATAAAATCAAAAGAGTTGCTGAAGGATACAGATCACCAAGAAGAAGTGCTGTTGAGGTGATCGTGCTTGTCGACAAAGCAAACAAACGACATACAAATTTGTTGACAAAGGAGATTCCATGGTGACATGTCGAGTTCAAGAGTTGTGGTCAAGGATCTATGTTTGATTCAAGAACATCGACAGAGGAATGGATGATCTGGAGGCGTTACAAAAAGAGCAGATACAAGGTGGCGCCGTTTTCCAGTGTTTGCCAAATTTCAGGGCCTCAAAATCAACAAATGAAGAAGAGTGATTTTGGCAAAGGGACTTGCGTGCCATACTCTTGGAGGATAGGAATCTTGCGCGCCATATGTTTTTGAAGATCAGAGCATCAAAATATGGCAAAGGGATAAGGGTCGCGCAAGTTTTGGTGAGGTCGCGTAGGTGAATTATGTGCCGGAAAGAGACTTGCGTGCCGACGCCTTGAATGAATTATAACTTGCGCGCCTATGGTTTTTCGAGATCAGAAGATCCAAATTTGTCAAAGGCAATATTTTCGTGCAAGTTTGGATGTTGATCGCGCAAGTGCCTAGTAGGGGCCGAGACTTGCGCGCCGATGGATGACTTGCGCGCCGCCGCGCAGGGGGTCCAGTTTTCCTATAAATATTGGACCACCCCTCCTCATTTCTCACGGAGCTCAAGACTTTGAGATTGTTCGAGCTCTCGTCGCGCAGGTGGTTGAACCGCGCAAGTGGTAGTTGGGTTGCGCAAGTAGAGGTTGCGCGCCGACTGATGGTTGAGCTCCCCAGGTGATTTGGGCAAGGAAGGAAGTGAGTCGCGCAGGTTTGAAGTTCAAGAAGGCAGAGTCGCGCAGGTGATTTCGAGACACTTGCGCGCCAGGTTATACTTGCGCGTCTAAGACTTGCGCGCCAGATGGAGACTTGCGCGCCGGGCTTGAAAAGGAGAGCCAAATATTGTTGAAGCACGCCCGCCTTTCTGGAGATGCATAAGAGCTAAAGATTGCCTGATACTTTCAGTGCAAAGTGAGATTGAAGAATAAATCTAAATGATACATGCGTGATCTCATGCATACATGGTGAATTGATTCTGAAAAATGCCGAGTAAGCTGAACATCATTTATTGAGCAATCACATAATTGATTATGATTCAGGAAAACGAAGATAAGGGGATCTAGTGCATTCAGACATTGCACTAAAGAAGAAAGATTGAACTATAAAGAGCATCAACTATGAACCCTGATGCGAGCAAAGTCTCATGATGAACAGGAGACAAAGAACATCAATGCACATTTATTGAAGAGACCTTCACGTCTATAAACTGAGTGGGACTTCACCAACGGCAGTGATCCAGGGGGAGTCAACGGGAGTGACCCGAGGGACGCAGTGAGCTATCCCTGAACAATTGTAAAGGCAGTGAGCCTGGGACAGAGTGACTGTACCCAAACCTTTGTAATCTACAGCTAGTGAAGCATAGTGGATTTAGGTACGACCGAAAACCTGTCGGCGTATGCTCCTTGGACGTAGCCCTTAGTGGTGAACCAAGTAAAAATAGTTGTGTCATCTCTTTGCATGTGAATGTTTAATTGCTGATCATATCCATCATACAGGTTTAAGTAGTTCCTACCAACGTGGGAACAAGATCCACAACTAAAAGAAGAAAAAGTTGCCACCCTGATTCACCCCTCCCCTCTCAGGGTGTCCCGGGGTCCTACAAGTGGTATCAGAGGGAGGTTAACATATGTTGGATATTCTCCAGTAATTCTATTGAGAATAGGATTTGAGTTTCTTTCCTATAGTCAACAATGAAGAGCAGTCTTGATAATGACGCAGTCATTTCTGAGCAGAAATCTATATCCACCAAGACTTTGAAAAATAGGAAAAAGAAAGAGAAGAAGATTATGAAGAAGTCCCCCACATCCAAAGAAGATGCAGTGTCTTGTTCTCCATGCCATTCCAATAATGAAGAAACATTAGGCTTGGAAAGTATCAAGCAGGTGGCTCAGAACTCATCCAGAGGAAAGGATGATACCCCTAATTCAAGATTTCAAGAAAAACTCAGAACATATCTACATGATATTCCAGAAGAAAGGGTTGCTATTATTTGTAGCCTATTCCAATCTATGCAGGTTGAGATCAATCAATTAGAAAGGGAAGCTGACAATATGGAAAAGGGGTTGGAAAGAAAAGTTATGGAAAGTATGAAGCTCATCAAACGGGTGAAAGTCTTTGAAGACGAAGAGGAAGTCAATAAGACTTTAAAAGAAAGGATCCATGCACTTGAAGCTGAGCTGAAGAAGAGCAATGAAGTCAAGAATTTTTGTTTGGAAGAAACTTCCATTAAATTCATGGAACTTGACTCTTTGTTACAAAACAAAGTTAAGATGCATGAAGATGATGTTGAAAGGTTGAAGAATACTTGTGAAGAGAAGATGATCATGATTGAAGATCAGAAGATCATCCTCAATATTGTGGGTCAAAGATTGGAAGCTCAGTTGACCAAGATTGAGAACACACATATTGAGACTTCACAAAATAATGAAATGAGTGATGCTTGCACTCAATGTTCGTTGGAGGAGTCTAAAGCTGAAATGCCTCCAATATGTGATAAGAAGATTATGACAACTCTTGATTATCCACATCAAGAATCAGTTGCTGCTGGTACTCAATGCTCACTGGAGGATTCTATTGTCAAAAGAACTCCAACATGTGATAAGAAGATCATGACTTCACTCATTGATCTATCACAAGCAACTGAGAAAGTGAAGGTATCGTCCAAACCATCTTGTACTCATATTTCTAAATACACTCCTACAATCAGTGCAGGTGGGAAGAAAAGTTCTAAACAAGTATGGATGAGGAAAGGTGAGAATAAGAAACCTACCACCATGGCTAGGGTGGATGGGAAGAAAATGGAGGAAGTGGGTTCCTCAAATAGAGCACAAAAGATTAAGAAGATGGCCCAACAACTTAATATAGAAGACACAAAGAAGAAAAGATTTGTGGGTCAATGTTGGTGCTGCAACAGATTTGGGAACTGTGCACTGGATTGTCTTTATAATCCCTTACATGGAAAAGCACAGAGAATGCCTATATCAAAGAGAAGGAAGCCAGAGAAAAAGAAGCTACATCAGCAGGTCCAGAAGCATCTGTTTACTGCAAACAGATTTGGAATTCTTGATAATATCTGTGATGTATGCAATGGCAGCGGTCACAATGCAGTCACATGTCCAGATCAACATGCTTTCACTGTTGAAAAGAAAATAAGACCTCTGATGCCGTCAAATAATGAAGCAGATACCTTGGGGAGAAATCAGAAGAATGTTGTGAACACACATTTCCCCAAGAAGATCTCAAGTAGGGAAGCTGAGAAGACCCAGGATTTTAGATCCATGAAATTGAAGGGTCATTCATCCAAAAGAAACACTAAGTGGGATGAATCTCGAATGAACCCATGTGGAAGACCTAAACCAGCTGCAAAAGTTCCAAATGACATATTGGTCATCTGGCCAGAATATTTGAAAAGAATAAGGAATCTTGAAGATGAGAAGGCCAAGGCTGGTGACAAAGGAAAAGGAAAACTTTCACATGATAAAGACACAGTGCAGGAGAGTTTGCAAACAAATAGAAACACACATGTCAAAGAAGTTCTGTGTGAGATATGCAAGAAATCTGGTCACATTGCAAAAGGTTGCTTAACCTTAATACCAGAGCAAGAAGCAGTCCTTAAGAGGAGTAAGAATGTATCATTCATGATGGCTGCTAAGCAGAACAATTCTCCATACAAAGCAGAAGAGAATGTGAACAGAGCCATGCCACACCGACAGATGTCAGAACATATGTTCAAATGTGCAGGCATGAAGACTGGAGTGAACAGAGGAACTTGGTTGAGAAAAGAACCTCAACCAAGCAAGTCTTCTTGATGAAGCAAGAAGGAACCACCTTATTCCCATAATCATTTGTGTATTGTATTTGTGATAATAATGTAGGGAATTGAAGGTGAAGCATGCTCTTAGGGGGAGAACCTGAGAAGTAGTGAATGCTGTCAACTCTTGATAGCCAAGCTGAAGAAGTTTCCATCCTTAGTAGATTATTCAATTGATATTCAAAGATTATGATGATGAAGGATCACTCTTGATGAAGATGATGAGGAGTGTTTCCATTGAGGGGGAGAAGAATGAAGAAGCTTCCATAATCACTGTTTCAATCAATATCAACTCCAGCTGGACTTAAAAGCAGTTACTCTGTGAATTTCATGAAGAACACGCCAATGGAGAAGGAGTTTCAGGTTGATTATTCTCTATCATAGTTGATCTTCTTCTACCTGGAATTAAAGTGGTAAACCCTTGAAGACAAGATACATGAGTTATCATCTCATGTTGGCATCATGATCTGTGGATAATGGATAGTATTGTTGACTTAATCAAATCCTCTTGTTTTCTACATCGAGCATTGCTCAAGTATACTTAGAGTGAAATGATTAATGAAACATTGCTTAAGTGTGGATTGATACCCTCCCTACCATGTGCTTTGTATTTCTTGTCAATAAGGGGGAGAGAAAGTTAAATGAACGTTTGAAAAGAAAAGTTGATTGAATAGAAGATTCTCATTTTGACATTGACAAATTCATTTCAGAAGATGTATAAGGTATTGACAACAAAATAAAAAGGGGGAGATTGTTGGAACCACTTTGTGTATAGGTTTGTATTTGTTGTCAATAGTTGTCAATGGAATATCAACATGAAAGAGATCAAGAAGTACTCCAATAAAATGGAGGAATGGAAGCTCACAATGAAGGAGATCATGAAGTACTCCGATGAAGTAGAGGAGTAGTGATTCAGACGATTGTTGTGATGATCGTAAGTTCAAAGAACATGTGTCAAAGGTGATACATTGTTTACAACAATGAAGAATGTGAGGAGTAATCCATCCAAGGATGATTAAACAAAGATGGTGTGTTTTGATGAAGACCATTCAATTACTCATGATTGCGTGAGAACCATGCTAGAGACTTCTTGATGGATTGAATCACATGGTTTGCATGAAGTTGATCATGACGGTTGATGAAGGAGGAAATGTGCCAATGATTTGACTTATGAAATGGCCATGCACATCACATTGTCATAGAATATGATGGTACTAAAGCTGTTCCTTCAAAGAATATATATCACAATAGTGGAGTTTTTGATAAAAGCAAAAGAGTTGCTGAAGGATACAGATCACCAAGAAGAAGTGTTGTTGAGGTGATCGTGCTTGTCGACAAAGCAAACAAACGACATACAAATTTGTTGACAAAGGAGATTCCATGGTGACATGTCGATTTCAAGAGTTGTGGTCAATGATCTATGTTTGATTCAAGAACATCGACAGAGGAATGGATGATCTGGAGGCGTTACAAAAAGAGAAGATACAAGGTGGCGCCGTTTTCCAGTGTTTGCCAAATTTCAGGGCCTCAAAATCAACAAATGAAGAAGAGTGATTTTGGAAAAGGGACTTGCGCGCCATACTCTTGGAGGATAGGAATCTTGTGCGCCATATGTTTTTGAAGATCAGAGCATCAAAATATGGCAAAGGGATAAGGGTCGCGCAAGTTTTGGTGAGGTCGCGCAGGTGAATTATGTGCCGGGAAGAGACTTGCGTGCCGACGCCTTGAATGCATTATAACTTGCGCGCCTATGGTTTTTCAAGATCAGAAGATCCAAATTTGGCAAAGGCAAGATGTTCGCGCAAGTTTGGATGTTGATCGCTCAAGTGCCTAGCAGGGGCCGAGACTTGCGCGCCGATGGATGACTTGCGCGCCGCCGTGCAGGGGGTCCAGTTTTCCTATAAATACTGGACCACCCCTCCTCATTTATCACGGATCTCAAGACTTTGTGATTGTTCGAGCTCTCATCGTGCAGGTGGTTGAACCGCGCAAGTGGTAGTTGGGTCGCGCAAGTAGAGGTTGCGCGCCGACTGATGGTTGAGCGCCCCAGGTGATTTGGGCAAGGAAGGAAGTGAGTCGCGCAGGTTTGAAGTTCAAGAAGGCAGAGTCGCGCAGGTGATTTGGAGACACTTGCGCGCCAGGTTATACTTGCGCGTCTAAGACTTACGCACCAGATGGAGACTTGCGCGCCGGGCTTGAAAAGGAGAGCCAAATATTGTTGAAGCACGCCCGCCTTTTTGGAGCTGCATAAGAGCTAAAGATTGCCTGATACTTTCAGTGCAAAGTGAGATTGAAGAATAAATCTAAATAATACATGCATGATCTCATGCATACATGGTGAATTGATTCTGACAAATGCCGAGTAAGCTGAACATCATTTATTGAGCAATCACATAATTGATTGTGATTCAGGAAAACGAAGATAAGGGGATCTAGTGCATTCAATCATTGCTCTAAAGAAGAAAGATTGAACTATAAAGAGCATCAACTCTGAACCCTGATGCGAGCAAAGTCTCATGCTGAACAGGAGACAAAGAACATCAATGCACATTTATTGAAGAGACCTTCACGTCTATAAACTGAGTGGGACTTCACCAACGGCAGTGATCCAGGGGGAGTCAACGGGAGTGACCCGAGGGACGCAGTGAGCTATCCCTGAACAATTGTAAAGGCAGTGAGCCTGGGACAGAGTGACTGTACCCAAACCTTTGTAATCTACAGCTAGTGAAGCATAGTGGATTTAGGTACGACCGACAACCTGTCGGCGTATGCTCCTTGGATGTAGCCCTTAGTGGTGAACCAAGTAAAAATAGTTGTGTCATCTCTTTGCATGTGAATGTTTAATTGCTGATCATATCCATCATACAGGTTTAAGTAGTTCCTACCAATGTGGGAACAAGATCCACAACTAAAAGAAGAAAAAGTTGCCACCCTGATTCACCCATCCCCTCTCAGGGTGTCCCGGGGTCCTACGGGATAAAAATGACCGTAACAATCATTGGAGAATAATCAAATTCATTCTTGAAAACATTTTAAAGAAAACATGGAGATGGAAGAAAAAGATTCCCGACTGAATAGTAAAACATCGTCGATTTTCCTTAAAAATATTCTTTTGGTCTCTTGAGTAGTTAAAAGTGAGGAAAATGAAGGAAAAACATGTATTCCCCAGAAATAACTAGAGGAGAAGAAAAATTAAAAGGATTTATCAAATAAGGATCATATAATTTCCTCAATGAAAATTCAAGTTTAAACAATCCCAAATAAATCGGGATTGAGATGTAAATCCCTTAATTCAAGTTTCTTCTTTCTTCATACGGATTCGAGCCTCCTATATAATAAATATAGATTTATTTATACATGTATTCCAGAACTATACTCATATATATCATATCATATATGATTTACTTATAACATCTTATCATCCATTTATTAACAATTTGTTATTAAAATCACTATTCCGGGTGATAACTGCGGCATTTTTCATGCATGTTTTAGTTCATAAATCTAGGTCTTTGTACATTGATCATGGTTCCACCATCTCCAGTATGTTAATCATGATATAGATATTGATAGGAATGTGGGAAGGGAGTTGGGGTACTAAATGGGAGTCGTAGAGTAGAGTGGGATGCAACTGTAGGTGAGCAGATTAGAGTAAAGGGGGTTACAGGTGTAGGGGAGCAGGTTGGAAGTCTTTAATAATGGCTAAGAGTAGAATTGTACTATATCTAGTAGTTAGGATGATTGGCGGAGGGTGGGGTATTAAATAAGGGGCTGAAGGTAGGGGCAAGACACATTGGGTTTTCAGTTGGAATTCTTCTAGGCAGATGGGAGGGTTAGGCCTTGGCTCTCGGAAGCGGCGTCTTCGGGAGATATTCTTCTGATATTCTTCTTATTCTTCTTATTCTTCTTATCTTCTTCTTCTGGTGTTCTTACTAATCTTGTACGTTGTAATTTCTATAAATATAGAATTGTTCTGTTATTTATTTCTCTCTCATTCGGATCTCTAACAATTGGTGCTTTCATTGAGAGGCATTCTTGAGAGAGAAATCTAGAGAGAGAGTTTCTTGAAGCAGTTATTGATTAAAGATCTGTAGTGGGAAATGAAGAAAATGCCTCACTTCCGTGGAAGTCGACTTGCAGTAGGAAGGTGGAAAAAAATCGACAGTAGAGGAGAAGCATCAACACAATTCCCTCCTTCTTCCCTCTTTTACTATTGTCGTTTCTTCACTTAAATCCCACAGAGAAGACACCACTGGCAGGAAAATGCTTCTAGAGCAGACGATGCTAGTCAAGATCGAACAAGTCCTTCAAATCGCACCAGAAGAAGTAGAACCCGGTACGTCCAAATTTGGTTGCGAGATCAAACGCTGCGGTAGGAGACGACATACATAGAGACTCATGGAGATTTGTTGGCCAAATTGCACGTTAATCTCGAACGATTGGCCGAGGGACTTGCAAAGCTCCAGCAGGAACTTGCAGTGTGTCGGCAGCAGGATCATCAGTCACTGGCTGTATTGCATGCCGAACTGGAGTCGAAGCAGGTACAAACTAAAGTGAGTGAAATAGGTGCGGTTAATTCAACCTCCTCTTCTGCTGTTGATCAAACTGCATCGACCTCCTCTTCTATTATTGATCAAACTGCATCGGGAATTACAAGTTCCATTCGTGAGGTGGACGAACCGATACACAGCCACAATAAGTACAAACAGTGTGTTGTACTGAACCGGAAAAAAATAGCAAGAAGTCAATTGGTTCTTGTCCGGAGCGGATGGGTAGGCAACAAACATTACAAGGGAAGCAGTGAGAGAATACGATTGGGTCCATAGACTTATCAAAACATCAATAAATATTGGAACACTTGATAGACTCCACTGTTTCGACAGAACATCAAGAAAATCCAGAGTAGGTGAATTAAGTGGAGGTCAGCGTTGGAAGGATTACTGAGGCAGAGTGGGCTAAACAGGGAAGGAGTAGTTTTGGGCCAACCGAGCTGGTCTGCATATTCTTTTGTGTGAAAGGAGAGCAAGAGGGCAACGACAACTAAAGTCACAGTGAAGCTTGCAGCATCCAGATTTGTTTTTACGTCTCTCATTATGGTGGAAAAATACAGGGAAGGTCGCGCGACTCAGAAGGTTGTAGAAGGATGTTATAAACAGTTTCAAGTGGATAATACAGTGGCATGGGGGGAAGATATAAAGGATCATGGACCACAATATCCGAATGAGATTCCACATATTATTAAAATTTTGGTTATGGGAGAGGTGAATGATGGTGCCAAGCTTGAAAGAAACCTTCTAGAGACTGGAGTTGCATGGTTGCTAAGACTGCTGCCAGAGCCACCGCCATCGAATTGTGCTATTTTCTACTTCCAATCCATCCCTCTGATAGCCCCGACAGTTCATCATCTGGTTTTTCCACCTTGAGGACAAGGTATTTTTTAAGGCTGGTGGAATTGATAGGAATGTGGGCAGGTCAGCTGGGGTGCTGAATGGGAGTCATAGAGTAGAGGGGGTTACAGCTACAGGGGAGAGGGTTAGATTAAAGGGGGCTACAGGTGTAAGGGAGCAGGTTGGAAGTCTTTAATAATGGCTAAGGGTAGAATTGTACTTTCTATAGCTAATAGTTAGGATGATTGGTGGTGGGTGAGGTATTAAATAAGGGGCTGAAGGTAGGGGCAAGACACGTTGGGTCTTCAGTTGTAATTCTGCTAGGCGGATGGGAGGGTTAGGCCTCATCTCTCGGAAGTGGCATCTTTAGGAGATATTCTTATGATATTCTTCTTCTTCTTCTTACCTTCTTCTTCTGGTGTTCTTACTACTCTTGTACACTGTAATCGCTGGAAATATAGAAGTGTGCTGTTATTTCTTTCCCTCTCATTCGGATCCCTAAGAAATATCATATATATATTTAGAGTCATCCATAAAAGGTAGGGATAAAAAAATAAATTACACTGTTCATGGAAACGGTAGGTCGTACGTATGTATGAACACTGTTTTCAATTCTCGACGGATGGAACGAAAGAAAGGTAAATAATAATTCAGCTTTCCAGAATAATTATTATATCATATATATCATATAAATTCATTAATTCTATCATTATTACCATCCATGTAAAGCGGAAACAAAAAACGAATCACATCGCTTCGTGTAGGTGGTAGTTCACACACACGAACAAACGATATTATCGTTTTTCAAAGGATGAGAAGGTGGATAATGGTTGTTCTATCATCATAATAACAATTCAATATATTCAATATGCTGGAGTCATTATTTTAGAATTGATTCCATAAATTTAGAGGAGGTATAATAAGAAATATAGCTAAAAATGCTCGGTTAAGAGTTATACCTCTTCGCTAAGAAACCTTCTATGACTTATACCTTAAGCTTTGAAAGGATGGTCTTTTGGGAAGACCAAAATCTTTAAGATGTGGTGGAGGAAGCTAATATGATATTAGGGTAGATATGGGTTGAGCTAGAAGACTCAAACATTGTGAATAATGAAGGAGAGGTTGTTATTTTATAAGCTAGGAGAGAGACACTAAATTAATATAAATTAATTTTCATGCATAAATGACTTCAAATTGATATAATTTGAAGATAAGATGGGGATGAGTCAAAATATTTTCATCCAATTAAATTTGAATAAGTTTTGATTATGTTTTTACCCTTCTTTCTTAGTATTAACCATCTGTCAACTCTTTTGACAATTATCGAAATATCAAAGTTTTCTACTCTTTAAGGGTTAAAAATGTCACCACAAAAGGACAAGTGATTCATAAATGAATCATGGTTGATATTTTCAACCATATTACATTCACTTGCCCGAATATAAGTTTTTTATAAAATTTAAATCATTTAATAAAATATTATTTGTTATAAAATACTATTAATGTCATTTTTTGAACTATTCATTTATTTTGAATTTGAAAACAACATGACAAAACATAAATTCGAATCTAAATCAATCACATATCTCTAATATGTTATATTTATTTACAAAATTCGTGAAGACAATAATTTATCCAAATTGTATTACTTTTAATATTTTTAAAATCATTTATTTTATTTTTCTATTAATTGAATAAATACCGTGTCGGTGTGGTGTGAGCATTTAAAGTAATTATTCAGTCACTAAAAATTACAAATAAATTACAATGATAAAAAAAATTAATTCATCTTTTAAATAAACATTTAGAACTAAACTTATCCTCTTTTTATCCTTAAGTCAAAATTTTAGAGATATTTAAGTCGAGAGTGACGTTTTGTATTTATTCTTTTCTTAAATTAATATAAAGGTTATAATCAAAGAAAAATATCACCAAGTGGCCATATATTCAAGACTTGGATAGACATGACCAAACTCCACTCATCCAATAGGATAAAGACAAGTGTTTGAATGAATTTGAAACCTCATCACATTAGTTTTAACCCTAATTAATCCATTTTACCTTTACCGTGGTCACAAAAATTTACTATGATTGCTACTCATATTGATCAAAAATAAAAGAAACTTATTTATCAAATTTGAACCTCTTGATTCCAAATATGAAATTCATTTTTCAAGATTTATTTTATAAAAGTGACATAAATCAATTCAAGATAAAAACGCAAACGCAACGAAAATGCCATGTTTTTATACTAAATTCAACCATAAAATTGATTCCAATGAATCTAATTGGATTATTCATAAAATAAGAACTAATGTTTAAAACCATTTTAAAACAAAATGGAACCTTGTAAATGCTTGAAACAAAAATACATTGTTCTTTCTTCAAATTTACCATATATCGTCCAACGACTCCCATTGAAAATGTGTGCATACCATCGTATACATTAAACTTCCGACTATCGAAGAAAAAAAGAATTTTTACCATGCAATTCACCTCATCTTCCATTCATGTTGCTCCCCTTTGAAAATTTAAAGTGCCCTACCAAAGGAGTTTAAACAACACTAAACTTCCAGCACTTTTGTCCTATTCAATCCTCATTCCAAGAATCTTTTTTGCAACATCAAGATCCTTCATTTCGATAATTCCAGACAACTCATACTTTATTTCTTGGATTCATTGAATGCATGGACCCACCGTAAGTATGTCATCAACATACATGAGTAGAATAATAAAACAACTATCATTCCACACCTTTTGATGGCAACAATGATCTGATTTGCTTCACATGAAACTCTTTTCAACCATGAATGCGTCGAATTTCTTGTTCCATTGATGCGGTGCTTGTTTCTGTTGAAATAGTGGGTGCCCTAGTCCCAACAATGCAGTACTTTTGATTACCATATCATGTGTACAGTTTGTTATACATGATGTAATCTTATCATTATAATGTAGACTTTTCTGCATCCACTATATAATGGTAATGTCTGAAGATTAATTGTTGTATCGAGAGGTTAAAGCAGATCTGAAACTATAATGAGAACCTCAAGATACTATGAAATTAATCTTAAATATATGTTCTATAGTCTAGATACATCTTATTGACTGGACACAATAGATGTTTGACTATCAGGTGATGGGGGCTCATAAGTATTGAGACTTATTCTCATGAAGTTCACACTTGGTGATCTCTAGAAGTGAGATCATGATGATAGACCCGCCAATAGGAACACCACGTGTTTTGGGTGTCATTGGTCATTCCTATCTACGGACATGTGTATTGGTCTCCGGAATTGATACCATTACCAATGTGTATCATTTCATTACGTACTTTGATGTAAGACAAAAACCATGGTATTGAAATTGTTGTGAGCTAGCTTGTGTTGGGTGCGTCATTGGTGGTATGACATTGGTGGAATGGTCAAGAAAGGATTTGTCGCTTCTAGGTCCAGGAAGTTGTATATCTCAGGTCTGATTGATCAGGATGATGCTACCTTTATAAGTCTTTGGCCAAAGTAGTTGAAAGGAAAATCCATCCAGTAAGATCAACAAATAATAAAGTAAGAAAAGGACGATGACAGAAGTGAGCGTCTGCTTTATAAGATATTTAATAACAAATAGATTTTAGTACGCAGTCGGTGTTTGTAGGTTGGTTGTCGTTGCTATGACAATCCTTATCTCTTTAGGGGCCATGATGAGTTTCTAGACTCCACTCTTGGTCCGTGGATTTTATTCGCTGCTATCGAGATAAGGGCCTAGAGGGTCACACACAATAGCGTATTCTAGAATCCGCCCTATTCAGTTGAATAGGTATATGGATATGGTGGCCCCCACCATGGGGTTCGAGCGTTATCCAAGTTTTCAATCACCAAAAGAATTAAATAAATTCATTAATATTCAAGTAATGAATATTTGAGATTGAATTTATTTAATGTATTTACAAGTTTAGTAAATATGGGAAAATATTAATTGAATGAATATTATTTTAATATTCAAGGTTCGTTTAATATTAAGCGGGACAACGAGTCGAGTTAAATGGCTCGGGTTTTATCATGTAATATATTTTATATATATTACAGGTATGTGATAAAATATTTAATAATATTGACACAGTTTAGTTCATCAAAATTATTTATTTAGTGGACGTTGAAATAAACAGGGGTTGGGGAACCCAACCGAGTATTTATCAACTCCACTATAAATAAAGGAGGAGACTCTCTTTTGGGTGGTCATTATTACTATTCATTCATTTTCAAGGAATGAAAGATGAGTCTCTCTCTACTCTCGCTTCCTAGAGAGAGAAGTAGTTGATCCAAGAACTTGGATCAAGATATTCCTCAAGTATTGAAGGGATCTCGATGCGGTGATCATTAGGATGTCGAAGACATCTTCAGATCGCCGCGCTAGCATCCGGGATTTGACGATCGACGTTCCTGCGGATTTTTGAAGCGCGTGTGGACGATCTAGAGGGATCTTGCTATGGATCCTTCAAGCGACGATCGTCATCGACTAGTTGTAGTCGACCGCGACTTCAGATTTGAAACGAGTATGTTTTCAATTTAATTTTGTGCTCTTTACAATTTACGTGAGATCCTCAGACCTTTCTAGGGCTCGGATTGTCGGCGTCAACAAGTCCCGTCGACTCGTCGATGAAAAATGTTAAAATCCCCGGCCCACCGGCTTCTGCTGCGGGCCCCAGAACCTTTCAGTGGTATCAGAGGGCTCGCGTAAATTTTCTGAACCTATAAAATTAAATTTTGATTACAATTATGCAGAGGGTTCAAAAACGGTCCCAGCGGTTCAAACCGCGCGTCGATCCGATGCCGAATGACCAAGTTATGGTCACTTTAATTTTTCAGATTAGATCGAATATGTGGTTTGATCTAGAGTTTTAAAATTTTATTTCATCTATCATGTTTAATTGATTCATCAAATATAATTAAAATTATATGCAAATTATAAATTTTACAATTTTTCTAATTTGTATAATAATTTTATTATTATAATAATATTTATTTTATTATTATAATGATAATATAATAATAAATTATTATATTGTTATAATAATCATATTATTATTTTATATAAAAGGCTAGCATTAAGCCTTTGGAAAATAAGGAGACTTCAAGCGACGATCGTCATCGACTAGTTGTAGTCGACCGCGACTTCAGATTTGAAACGAGTATGTTTTCAATTTAATTTTGTGCTCTTTACAATTTACGTGAGATCCTCAGACCTTTCTAGGGCTCGGATTGTCGGCGTCAACAAGTCCCGTCGACTCGTCGATGAAAAATGTTAAAATCTCCGGCCCACCGGCTTCTGCTGCGGGCCCCAGAACCTTTCAGTGGTATCAGAGGGCTCGCGTAAATTTTCTGAACCTATAAAATTAAATTTTGATTACAATTATGCAGAGGGTTCAAAAACGGTCCCAGCGGTTCAAACCGCGCGTCGATCCGATGCCGAATGACCAAGTTATGGTCACTTTAATTTTTCAGATTAGATCGAATATGTGGTTTGATCTAGAGTTTTAAAATTTTATTTCATCTATCATGTTTAGATTGATTCATCAAATATAATTAAAATTATATGCAAATTATAAATTTTACAATTTTTCTAATTTGTATAATAATTTTATTATTATAATAATATTTATTTTATTATTATAATGATAATATAATAATAAATTATTATATTGTTATAATAATCATATTATTATTTTATATAAAAGGCTAGCATTAAGCCTTTGGAAAATAAGGAGACTTGGAAAGTTTTTGGAAGAAGACCTCAAATAAAAAAAATGGTGACTTTAAAAATAAAAGGGAATATGAGACTTACTATTACAAAAAAGTGGGAAGGAAAATTTAAAAAAAAAAAACAAATGGAAATGGGGGGCGGCGCTTGAAGAAAAAAAAAATTGCGGGCTAGGTTTTGGGGGCTGCCCCCCCCCCCCCCCCCATTCAACCACGGCGCCCCAGCGCCCCACGGGGCAGCAGCGGCAAGCTCGCAACCCGCCGCCCCGGGCGACCTCCTTCCCCACAAGGCCGACCTACTGCATCCCGCCTTCCCCATTGTCGGTTGCCTTAATCCCGCGCACTGCCCATCCCAGGCGACTCCGGCCTCCGCCGCCCTCTGTCCCGAGCAGTGCCTGCCCGTCGTCCCTTCCCGGCCTGCCTCTCGGTCGTCACGCGGTTCCGCCTCCCTGCAGCGGCGCTGCAGCGCCGACCGTTCCCCTTGAGGAGCCCCACCCTCGACTCGTGTCCTCAACTGTCGTCTGGGCTCCCAGCCGCCTTCAGTCTCCTCCCGCCCACCTCCTAGACCCCACCGGTGCGCACCCACAGCAGGTCGTCATCCCAGTCGCCGCCTGCGACCCACCTCCCTTGACCGCCCCGCACGGCGCACCCACCTGTGGCCGCCGGGCTCCTCCCAGCTGGCTCATCGGCACGCAGCAAGTCCCCGCTGCGGCTGTCCTACTCCTCGGCAAAATCCCGCTCTGGACAGCCCTGCTGTGACGTCACGGGCAGTCCCGCCGGCTCCTTGCATCTCGACTGGTTTGGAAACCAGGCCACGGCCGGGACACCTTTCCGTCGAGCCCGCTGTTGGAGGTGCGTGGTACCTCAAACACACAAAATGGGAACTAAACAGAGCAACACGAGAATTTTAACGTGGTTCGGCTTGGTTTTCCTACATCCACGGGAGAAAACGTTTATCTATTTCTTCTCTCTGGTTCTCGTCGAAGGATAACAACACACACGGATTACACCACGGATTTCTTCCCTTACAAATGATGGGATTTTCATCCCGTTTTATAGAGAGAAGGGAAACCAACAATTTCCTTCGGTTGTTCATCTACCCAAGAAAAAGGTCCAGCTGTCATCTTCTCGTCCACTGCGTCGGTTGCCCGCCATAGAAGACTTCCACAACCACCTGAGTTGTTTGCCGCCCGTAGAAGACTTCTGCTGCAGCCGACAACAATGACTTCCTCCCCTGCAAAACATCCACCCCATATTGGGAGTTCCCCCCACAAATATCCCCCTCACGACCAATTTGGGGTAGAATCTTGACCTGCAGTCTCCTTGTAGGTGTTGAAAACTTCATCATCAAATCGAACGCGCTTCTTCACGCTAGATGACGTGGCACTTCCACCATCTTCACTCGAGCTTGGGCTGACTGTGGTCCCCTTCAAATGATACAACCCTTGGGACTCCTTCCCAGTAAGCTTCGCAGCATTCCCACGTGAGACTTCCAACACTCCACCTGCAATGGAAATCTTGAACCCTTTTGCATCGAGTCTACTTAATGATATCAAGTTCTATCTCATCCTTGGAATGAATTTCACGTCAATCAATTTATGAACTTCTCCATCAGGTGTCTTCAATTTTACCGTCCCGACACCTCGAACCTCGCATGTTGACCCATCACCAAGTCTCATCGAGTCTCACACCTGCTGAAAAGTATCAAATGTACATCTCATCGTACATATGTGTGTCGAGCTCCCCAAATCCAGAACTCATATGTCTTCCTTTGGATTTTGAGCTCGCTCCTTCTTCCTCTTTAGAAATCAGCATTCTCGCTTCATGTGCCTGTATCTTTTGCAGTAATGACACTGCACTTCTCCCCGTTCAACTCGCTCATCTAAGTGCATGCTTCCCGTTATCACGCAGATTTCATCATCAGCTGATAATCCTATGATGTTCACATCCTCCTCTTCAACTTTCTTCTTCCCAGCAACGTACCTTTTGCGCTCTCCACAATCACTTTTATAGTGACCCTTCTTCTCGCACCAGAAACACGTGATTTCACTTGGATCACATCCCCTAGATTTTGGCTTCCATTATTTACCTCCTGACTTCCGATGTCGGCTCCTCCCATGCTGATCATCTCACATCACCATGATTTGTTCCCCTGAATGCATCACGGGTCTTCGGAATGCCTCTGAATCATGAAGTGACACCATCACCTCGTCCAGCTTCAATGTCTCCTTCCCCACGAGCAATGCAATCACAAGCCCATCAAATGAGCTTGGTAGGGATGACAAAAGAAAAAGCACTTTATCTTCCTCTCCAACCTTCACACCGAGCCCCAATAACTGTGTCAGGATTTTGTTGAATTCATTAGTATGATCCAACAAATTCTCTCCCTCGTCCATGCGCAACTGGTACAGTTTCTTCTTTAAGAACAACTTGCTGGTCAGCGACTTCGCCATATACTGCTGCTCCAACTTCTTCCAGATGTCCTTCGGTGATGTCTCATCCAACACCGAGTACTTCACCTCATTCGCCAGACATAGCTGAATTGTGCTGACGACCCGCATCTCGAGTTCTTCCCAATCATCGACACTGGTTGTCTCGGGCTTTTCTACGATCAACGGTCTGATCATGCCCTGCTGCACCAAAAGACCATTCACCGTGCTTTGCCACAAGCTGAAATTATTATGACCATCGAACTTCTCGATATCAAATCTTTGTAGTACTCCGCCACCAGCCATCGTAGTCGTCGCAAAACGTGATCACCACCGTCGATGTCGCACATTTCTGATACCACCTGATAGAGTGAGATTTTTGAAAAACTAACCATACGGATGCGTCCGAAACGGTCGAAATAGTTGGAATCGATTCCTGGATCGCTAAAATTGGACGCCAATTGACCGAGTTATGGTCAAAACAAGTTCAACGGTCCAGATCGCTCGCTGACTTGGCGCTGACATGGCACGCCGGAATTCCTGCCGGAATCTCGTCGGAATTTTCGCTGGCGGCGTGAACAGTGACGTCTTCTCCGGCACTGGGGTACTGTTCACCCACGGGTTTGACCAAACTTTGACCGAGCATACCGGGCTCGTTTCAACTCTGTTTTCATCGCCGCTTGCGCCGTTGGAATCATCTCGTCGTCCTCTTCCTGAATATGCCCTCGGAAAAATTTTCCAACCACTTTCAATTTTCTGACCACCGGAAAAATCGTCGTCGCCTCGCCGGTTCAACTCTGTTCGCTCCGACTCTCCTCTGATACCACTTGTTGGGGCACAGCGGAGGTGCGTGGTACCTCAAACACACAAAATCGGAACCAAACGGAGCAACACGGGAATTTTAACGTGGTTCGACTTGGTTTGCCTACATCCACGAGAGAAAACGTTTCTCTATTTCTTCTCTCCGGTTCTCGTCGGAGGATAACAACACACACAGATTACACCACGGATTTCTTCCCTTACAAATGATGGGATTTTCATCCCGTTTTATAGAGAGAAGGAAAACCAACAATTTCCTTCAGTTGTTCATCTACCCAAGAAAAAGGTCCAGCCGTTAGCTTCTCGTCCACTGCGTCGGCTGCCTGCCATGGAAGACTTCCACAACCACCTGAGTTGGTTGTCGCCCGTAGAAGACTTCTACTGCTACTGACAACAACGACTTCTTCCCCTGCAAAACATCCACCCCATATTGGGAGTGGCCCCCACACCTGCACACCGCCTCCATTCCCGAGGTTCGCCGATCGCCGCAGAGAAGGTACCCTTTTGCCTGCAAGTTATTTATCGCAGGGCAAAATTGGCCCCGAAGCGATCTGGGCAGACCTACCCAACCTGGAACGGGTTTGGATGGATCGGTCCGGCTCTGTTTGGCCCTTGCACGGCCTGGTACGGCCCTGCGTGGGTTTTGACCCGACCCGCATAGGTCGTGCAGTGACGTTTTGGGGACCGACCATTTACATTAATCAAAATAAATTAATTTAATTTTAGTATCTAAATTAAATGAATTAAAATTAATTTTGGTTAATTATTTTAATACTTGGGGATATAAATTAATTTAATTTTGCAACTAAATTAAATTAATTAATTCATTTAATTTGGCATAAAAATTAAGTTAATTAGTGGACCGATGAATAGTTAAATTATTTGAATTTATTAATTCATTTAATTTAATTATATAATCCTCGTACTTATTTAATGCATTTTAATTTTATCGCGCATTTTTTACCCGCACTCTGGTCTTGAGCACTGACATGTGTTTGTTGCTTTTATTTAATTAATTATTGAACTGCGTGCGATGATTGTAATTAATTAAATAGATGATATGTGTATCATTTTTTTCGATTGAAATATATAAGGACCTTTGTGTCCAATTTTACCAGATGTACATTTATACCTCTAGTCCCCCTCGTCTGCGCACGAGTATATTTGTATTTCGAACGAAGATGACGTGATACGTGACGTCGATCCCTCCAAGATGAGGCGGTGTACATTTATCAAGACGAATCAAGACGACACTTGGATCCCGCCAAGATGAGGTGGTACTCCAAGACGTGACATGGACCCCGCCAAGACAATGCGATACTTCATATGCGAAGCGAACATGCAAGACGGGGGCAAGCTGTACTATAAGTCAAGTTTCGACTTAGGTATGATGCCCCTAGGTTGTTTAGATGATCAAGATCAGTTGGGTTGTAGTTTATATTTATGCATTTATTTATTATTTTATGCATTTTAAACAGCGGGAGAAATACACAAAATAATAGATAATAAAATGCATAAAGAATCTGTGTATGTTTTTCTATTAATGTTCAGTTGTGAGCGCGACAACATAGATGAACAAGTTTAATTGAAATGGATTACATTCGTCGAGAGAAAAACACAAAACCCTCAAAGAAATATTAAGTCACCACAGCCTTCCATCATTCAAGTTTGAACAAAACCGGGTGTTTGGGGTGCCGGTAATTCCATAACTGAGGGTGCCTCTTACTACCGGGATGTTCTTTTTAGGATGGTGGGCCGACATAACTAAAATTGCAACAAAGAAATAGCCGTAGCTAGCTTGTTGTAATTTTAGAGGCAGACGTTGAGTAATCAAGTAATGATTTTAGAAGCTGAGACTTTACTCAACAGATCAAAGAACCGCGAGTTAATGCGGTTGGTCGACCAAAAGCCTACCTTGAACCCTCTGAGTAGTGGCGTAGCCATAGCTTGTAGACTATGAGGGAAGTTCAGGGATCCTTACCACTAGAATACTCAAATGATTTAGTATTTCGATTCTAGTACAGAGGGTTCCTATAATTCAAAAAAAATTAGTGGGAGACATTTAATGATTAAATAATCAGTTGTGTCACATTTGGTAATCAACATAAAAAGTACTAATCTGCTAAAGTTTATTTGTAGAGAATGACAAGTAATACCATAAGTAAAAACTGTGATAAATATTGGATAAAGTTAATGTCTAGACTATCACAAATTTCCAAAATGTAGTATAAGCGTTTCGTGCATAATATTACTATATCGGAAATTCAAGGTGCTGGTATCCCAACCTGTTAATCCACCTCAGGAAGCGAGAGTGTAAAATTGCTTACAGGAGACTCATGAATTAAGCATATGATGGTTCTGTTATAATGCTATCATCAACGTCTGATGTTAGTTGTGGTCGCTACATCATGACATGAATGATATTTTCTGAAGTCTCATCTCCAAGAACCTATCAAGGAGTAAGCTAAGCAAGATTTGAATGTGATGATTACACTGGCTTTGTGTAAAGTGAAAGACAGTTCACAATCTTTCACGTCATCCCATTCTTATACCTTTTACACCCAATTACTCTAGTTTCTTTTAAGGATACAAACCAGCGGTATAGAGTAAGCGCTTCATTACCTTTAAGGTAAAATTCGCCAAGTAATAAGAATATTAAAGATAACACCATATTTTGTTCTTATGGCAAATATATTGAAAGACAAGGCGAAAAGGCCTATGGAAAGTTACGCCAAAGTCACCTTTGTAATGTCCTTCAAAGAAAAGTGGTTGGTTATTTAACATGAATTTATTTGCATCACATATTGAAATAAATTTATGGAAGTTTAAAAATGCAATAGACTGAAATACTAGAAGCAAGTACCTGCTTCTCATTCAGGTATATTCATCAATATAAATTAATGCTTCTAACAAACTTTTTGGGTATTGAATACAATATGACAATAACATATGTGTATTTAAATACAATAACCAAGTATATGAACATTATAAGAAGTAAATTTTCCAAGTAGCTGAGAAAGGGTGATTCCTAAGTCAACAGTGAGAAACACGTAACTTCTAATTGCCAAGTGATTGATTCAAATTGAACATGTTGTTGAGTATAACCAAAACATTTATCTCATGTGCCCATTTGGTCATAATGAGACATTATTCCAAGTTTTTGGAATGAATGTTGTTTGTGGTAACATGTTCCACAAATAGTTCATTGGTATATGAATTAAAGACAATACATGATAAATATAAAAATGTAAAACTTACCCAGTTGTGGAAATATAATTCTTTGTCAAGTAAAACTAAAATTGGATGTCAAGAATATACCCAATATGGTATTTAGGCTCAGCACATCTAAACACCTTTGGTATTATTGATGTCTTTAGTTTAAACAAAGAAACCTTTAGAAATAAAGGTATGCCACAAAGCTTCCGGGGTTAGTTCAACAAGTGAGCGTGAACTATTCCAAAGGAAAGTTAGAGGTAAAGATACTTTATAAGATTCCTTTTAAGTCATTAAGGAATGTAATACGGAAGTATATGCATGGTTAGAAGATATGAGTTGCTTCGGATCGGCATGTCGAAGAATATCTTTACTATGAAATCATCGATCATGATAATATAGCATTGAGTAATTCCTAAACACATGTTACCTTATCTACATCACGATATTGATGTTCATAAAGAGGATCGACGACGAGTCTTACATATTAACATTGATTAACAAAATGTAGCGTGCATCAATTCCTAAATGCACATTTTATACATCAGAGTTATGTATGGAGTATCAATGTTGCAAATTGCAGAAACTTCCATTATATTTGAAGATGTACTTTGCAAATAACGGCGTAAACCCATAACTAATATGCCAACTAAAAATGACAAATGGATATCATACAAGTCATAGTATGATGTAAATCTATTATGTCATAGGACATGTGTTAAAGGTGCAAAGAATTTGTTAAGGAAAAACAAACAAACATGCATCAAGCTAAACACATGGTGCATCTAAGTAATTATCCTAAAAGTTGCTTAAGATATTACATAAATCCCTAAGATAGAAAAGATGTAGTCAATTATTAGACTAAATTTCTATATAAGGGTACACATCTTTATTAGAAATAGTGGGAGCTAAATTGACTTGGACTTTGTCAATGCTCGAGATGCATAAAAGGTTGACATAGAAACAAGTTCCACAAATGCATGTGGAATAAGAACGTTTCAGTGACACATACTGCGTAGGAAGGATGAAACCATGGAGATGGTTTTATATTTACCGCGGCCAATGATAAAATATTCATTGAGAATTATAAATCCTACAAATAAGCAGTATATGGCAATGCGCTAAGATTTACAAGATCAACTAAAATTCAATTAATGGATTCCATATATCAAATTGCAAAGGGGCTTATAAATTGAATATTGCGGTGGGTATTCAAATGAGATGATACATGGATGATACAAGCCCGGTACCAATAAGGCTCGATTGGTTATACCAAGTCGGTATGCCTAAATTTATTAGAATTTTACTTGTCATAGCTAACCTTCAAGATCATTAAATTGGTCATTGGATATCATGATCATCTTTTGTGGAAGGTGTCTATACGAGGCAACCAGAAAGGGATGATGACATCATATGATACCAATAATGGTTGAAAGTTACTAAAATCCAGTTTTGGATTAAAGTAAGCAACAAGATCTTAGAGCATTCATTGGGAATAAATCTTTTCCATGTATCTACTGAAGGTTAGTGGGAGTGCCAAAGTTTTCCAAGAGAAATATGTTCGGCAACATATGGAAAACATAACTTGATCTTACAGTTAGATAAGATCAGGTTAAAATTAATTCTCCAATGATTGAATTAAAGTAGAAACCTAAGTTCTAGGGAACATGATCTACTGAGGTAGATTCAATGGTTGTTTGGACTTAGTCAATCGTACATAAAGTGACATTGTATTGAAAAATACAAGTTGGAACAATTCAAGTTTAGAATTATTGTCAATGTCACAGGGCTTAATCTCTTCAGGTTGACATGTTTGGAACATGGGAAGAGATTAAAGTTGTGAGTTGAGTTCCATACGCTCCAACGATGGATCAATCACGTATTCCATAATATGTACAAGATTTGATACTGCCAGGATATACTTCATAGTAGGCAGATATCAATTGTTTCCAGGAGCACTGCAAGTGAAGTAGTCAGAACTATCATCTTAACTAGTAATCCTTAGATCAGTTTGATCTAGTATCGCAGTTAAGCTAAGGCGATGAGCGAGTCAAGCTCATAAAAGCCAGTGGTAGCTATATCTACAAATACCAAGTATGTTGCAGCTTCTAAGGCAGCTAAGAAGCAGTTATCAATCACAACAATTTGTTCCAGTTCTTAGAATCGTACCTAGTGAGAAAAGTATTATCATAATATAAATTATGATATTCTTACTAGTTGTCAAGTTATGACAATGGAGAAAAGTTATATACTCAGGGATACTTTATCTTGAGAAGTTTTACTCAAAGAGATGAGGTGTCACGAACCAGGACGGGTCGCCATCTGACCCGACGCCCGACCCAGTCCGCGACATGGCCCGAAGGGCGTTCCCGATCCCCACGGGCTAGCACAAGTGCCCGGGTATCAAAACTAACTCATGGGAACGATTTACCCAAAACAGTAAACACAAATCAAATAATAAGATAAATAAACTGAAACTGGAAATAGACAACCAAACATGGACTTAAACTAAAAACAAGTTTAGAGGTTTACAACTTGAACCAACATCCAAAAATAAACAACGTCAAAAGAAACTAAAACTCTAACTCAAACCTCCAAGCAACAAGAGAGGCGCAACATCCACACGCCACAAACACCAACCTGTATGAGAAAACCACCACCGACCAAAACCAATGTCGCAGAGCATGATGTCACAACCTGAAATATACAAGAAACAAAGTCTACATACACCCAAAGGTGTATGTAGGGTGTGAGCCAAGAGCCCAGTAGGACGTCACCCAATAAAAAGGTTCCACATATAAACATTAAAGGACAAATACATTTGCAGGATAAATAAATGAAAGGACGCCAAATCTTAAACAACTTTAAAGAAACAGTTTCTATGAAGAAAACACTTAAAGAAAACAATTTAAATAAAAAAAATAAAAAAATAAAACACCCTTGAAGTTAAGAAAACTCAAACCTTCAAGAGAACCCAAAAGCTACATTGTATGTCGACGGTGAGTGTATAGTAATCCAGGAGCACTAAAAGTGGGAGAGGCCCTATAGGTACTAAAGCTGTGTGGGGCCCTAGAACCTCACGTCTCGGTGTACCAAAGAATCCATATCATATGTTCCTGTGCACGAGCCACTAGTAGGGAAACACCTTCATAACCCAGTGGTCTCCAGTCATCATCTAAGGTTTAGTTAGTGTTGTAAGCGTCAATCCATCTAATTGAAACTGGGCCGGGGCCACTACCGAATCACTAGCACGCTAGTCTAGTCCGCCTACCTAGTACCCAGGCTTCCCCTTTTTGTGCTCAACGTTGTTCCAATTTCACATTTCATGTCAACTCGGACAAATAAAACAACCAGGGTGTTACATAAACCAAATGCCACACTTTCACACACACAGAAAACCATTTGGCAAAGTACGCACGCCAAAAGACCTTACCCAACTCAATTAAAACAATTTCTGCATTGCTAATAATTGTTTATTAAAAACATATTAATTTTTTTTATCATTAATAATTTTATTAAATCATATTAAATTCTTTGTAACAAATTCTTTAAAAAAAGAAACATAACACAACTTTAACACACAAAAACAACTCAACCCTCTTTCATGACCAAACACACCCAACGCCACATCAAGAACACAAATTGCACACTTAGCACATCTTCACAAAGCTAACACAACTTTATAAAAACACCAGAACACCAACATTGCACTTTTCACATTTTCACAAAACAAACACAACTTTATAAAAACACTAGAACACAAGTTACATAAGTTTTCATAGCAACAATCTACTCAACCATTACAACGCCCTCACTTACAACCAAGAACACACTACACCATGTCGGACACAATTAGCACTACTTTCACAAATGAAAAGCTATCTGCAAACATTATTAAACACTAACAATTGACTAACAACAAGTTTACAAACAAAGAACATACGTGCACCAGATAAACATACTGCTAAAAAAATATAATGCATAGAAAAACTTCAAGATAATCAAATCCGCACTCATAATAATTAATCAGGTAATATTATAAATTAAATAAGCAAGCAAATTAACTTATCAGGTAATGTTTAAACGTTGAACCACCTACCCTTGATGCTAAATTTCCCACAAATGGGTGCGAAACTCCAATCTCACCATGAACGCACCGCACAAAGATCAATTGAACCCTAAAACAAGAATTCGAACCAAAATGAACCAAAATCAAACCCTAAATCGGACCACAAACCTGCTGGAAAAATCTAAACTCAAAAAAAATGGAGAGGGGGGCTTAACCAAAGGAGGTCGGATCGCCGGAAATGGGTCGGTCGGGAGGCTGGCCCTAGGGAAAGTAGGGCACGACGCAATGGGGGCTGGCAGCTGGGGTTCGTGGGAGGGTGTGCGGCGCCAGAGTAGGTTGGATGCGGGGGAGGCCAAGGGAGAGCCGGGGGGTCTGGCGGCTGGCGTGACGAGGTGAGCAGGGAGGGATGGTCGGACGTGGGGGGGGGGGGGGGGTCGGCGGCACGATGGGGTTCTCAAAGGGGATGTGGAGATAGCCTTTAGGGCACATTAGGGGGAGTCCGAAGGTGCGGTGCGATGGGGGTTCCCAGGGGAGGAGGCGCGGCGGGAAAAGGTTAAGGGGGGCACCGGAAAAAAAAAGAAACCCTAAACTAAAAATGAAAAGAAATAAAAAGATAAAATAAAAAAAAACTAATAATAATAATAATTAATATAATAATGATAATAATAAACTAAAACCAATTACAAAAATAATAGTAATAAATTTATAGTAATAAAATAAAAGTTATAACAATTATAACAATAGTGATAAAAATAATTATAACAATTACATCCTCAAATAATATTATTCTTATGACCATTAAAATAATTTATTAAACTTTTTATCACGTTTAATTTTATTTACTTATTATCAAGTCATTTTATTTAATTAATTGGACATTGGTAGGCCACCCGGTGGACCAGGCGAGGCTGTGGGGTTTCAAAACCATGCCCCGCCCGAGTCGTGCAGTCTCAAACTTCATTATGTTCTCATTTTATTATTCGTCGCATATATTTTTCATCTCCCTTAAACATTGGGCAGGTCGTGCGGTGAGCTGGGCAAGGTCTCGCGGCGACCTAGGTGAGGTTTCACGGCTTCGACCGCGGTGCGCTGGATGCAACCAAGAGCGAAACATTCGTTTCTAAATAAGAGCTCAGAAATTTAAGTCGGGGCTCGACCCGAACTATCAGATGCCCAATAAAATAATAAAATAAATAATATAAACACGACGGGTGTGAAAATTCTCCCCACCATAAATCTTTCTGTCCCTGGAAAGCCACAACTAGAACCAAACCCCAAAGCAGAAAACCACACTCCCTTAAGGTTCAAAGGAGATCCCCACAAACATCAAGCAAAGAGAGGAAAAATCATCGTGCTCAGAGAAAGTGACTCAAAGACTACATCAAGAAATGCGTAAAAAGACTTTCTCATATGTGTCGCCCACCCCAAAGAGCTGAAAAACCTCCAGTTGATTTTTTAAGAAAAGGAGCACTCACACCCACGGAAATCAACTTCATAAGCCAAAATACCTCAAGCACTATTAAACGGAAACCACACCATTTGGTTAGAATGAATAAACAAGGTCAAACCACGTCCAAGGAACACTCTTATCACTTATCACCAAGACATATTTAAAAAAACAGAAGCAAAGTATCAATATGGGGAGGCCCGAGGGGCTCCCCACCATTAGGAACTCACTGACGCTCGAGACGAGACTGGAAAACCGACACGGGGAGGTTTGAGTGGACTCCCCGCCATTAAAGAAAAGTCCAGCACCGATTCATTCTAGAGATATTCGTGCGAGACCCAATGTGGGTCTCCCCACCATTAAGAACCTACCAACGCCCAAGAAGAAACTAGAAAACCAACATGGGGAGCTCCGGGTGGACCCCCCACCATTAAGGAAAGGCCAACACCGATTTATTCCAGAGACCTTTGTGCAAGACTCATCGTGGGTCTCGCCGCCATTAGAACTAACAAAGAATACAGAACTTTGAAAAATTCCCGATGGTGACCAAACACCCCACCACAAGGGGCGGGGAGGGAGGGGGCCGACTACCGGGGCGTCAAAAGCATGACCCAAGACAAACCAGCATTTCCCACATTCCTGGATGAGCATTATTCAAATTTGAGACAGATTTACCCAACAGACTCCCATAAGGACCACTAAAGCGATTACATCCAGTGGGACACAACCCCCCAATACTTTAAGGCAATGAGACGAACACGCCTCCACATGGTCACGAAAACCTTATGCAACCAGACGGATCATTCGGAGCGGAACAACCATAGAAAAAATTTAAACTGCCTCTACTTTTAACACCAATGACAGAAATAAAGCTGGGGTCCCATACACTCTCGGGGTTCCTAACTACGCGCTAGCTTCACTCCGAGGCCTACGACTGGAGCCCTGATGTTTGAAGCATCTTCTGCCTCGTAGTCAGGTATTGAAGACTCCTGAACGGAGCTTCTCCTTTTGGTGTCACACGCATCCACACTGCAACCGAGACAACACCAGCAAACACAACACATTACGACATCCAACTGATCATACACAGAATATGCACCAACACAAGAGCTGAAATGGTGCATGAGCATCACCCTTTGTCACACTGAATGAGAGCACGACACCACAAATCATCACCTGAACATGACCATTGATGTTTAGAGAAACATTATATGGAGAGAGACTTCAAACTGAGTCTTAAACAATACGTGATTCCTACAATTGATCGTAGCATCCTCAGGTGACTGGGTCTGCCACACTAGTGGCCTGATGTAGACCCTTTCTTAAACGAAACCAACGAAGGACCAAAGGTCATTTAGAATAGTGGTCAGCACCAACCATTCCAGGATGCTTCCACCCTTTCCCCATTGGAATCTCCTTCACCGTTTCCAAATAGAACTTCCAAATTAATGAGGTCAAACTTCACCCTTGACAATCAAAGAGAACTCACACTGCAAGACATCACCGAACATGACCCTTGCAGCCGATGAAAATACTACAAAGCCCTTCAAGACACTGGTCAACACTGAAAATTTTGAATCGCCTTCACCCTTCCCACTGGAATCCCTTTCGCTGTTTCCCAGAGGAACCTTCAAACGCGACAGTGTCAAACTTCATACCCGATGAGTCAGACACTCAAAAGACCAAAACTCCATTCAACTCCCCTCGCATCTGTCATCCCACTACGAGAGGATCCCGCTTAGTTGTAAAAAGGAGGGGTGGGTTCAATTCTAGAATCCAAGAAGAGATTCCTCCGATCAACTGGAGGGCCGACCAACGGCGAATTGCATGTGGCCACACGTCAATCATATGTCAACGCTTTATGGGGGGCATACACTAGTCAAGAAATAAAACCATGGACTCAACCAAACTGGTCCAATGGCCAAGACATACTGCAAGCAGACACTAAACATGCAGGGGGGAACCACTGTAAGGGCTCCCTGATGTACTCTTCAAAAGGATTCACTAACCACATGCTTGCATACCAACTTACAAATAAGAATTCAAACTCAGAACACAAATCATTCCAAAAGGATCCTCGGCTCAAAACGTCTCACATCCGACATTTCCAAAAACACAAGGGCACACCACACAAACATGGTTTACTAAAATACCAAATTTTTATTTAGCAAAACATTTTGAGAAATAATCAAAGCTATTGGGTTGCACAAAAACCAATGGTGTCCCATGGGCCTCGCACATGCATGTTCTTGTGCCACACCAGCACCCACCTCATGTCCATCTAGGCACTCATCCGCTCGTGCCATTAACCCTTTCTCTTTCCATATACACTCATGCATGTGGTTGCCCACAAGAACATCAAGGGTCAAAACCAAACCTTTCCATTTTTCAAAACCAAAACATCCAACCCACACTTTTCAAACCTCATACCTCATTTTCTTTTTAAAGTGCTTTTATTCAAAACATTTTCCAAAACATTTTCCAAGACCAAATCATTTTTACTTAAAAACCAAATGTCCACAATTCCAAAACAAAGAAACGAGGAACGGTGTAAGAGAAAAATAGTGCCAGTGGGTGACTGGAACATATGGTTGGCGACCATACGCTAATCACGCCACTACCACGAAGGGTATTCTAGGACAGCGTCCCTGGCTCCGCATGGCTTGCCAGACCCTGCAAGCTCACTGGGACTACTGACCCTGCTCCTTTTTCATTTCCCCTCAAAAAAATTAACCACACCAACCAAAGGTTTAGACAAACTTCAATTTGATTTGGTAACTCGAGTCCCGCCACGAGGTGTGCTGGCCAAACACCTTACTCGTAGCCAAGATGTCGAGTCCCGACAACCTTAACTCCAGTCTACCGTGACTCTATCCCAAAAGAAAACGACCCAAGAGAGAAAACCTCCCTCTGATACCATTTTGTCACGAACCAGGTCGAGTCGCCATAAGACCTGGCGCCCGACCCGGTCCGCGACATGGCCCGAAGGGCGTTCCCGATCCCCACGGGCTGGCACAAGTGCCTGGGTATCAAACTAACTCATGGGAACGATTTACCCGAAACAGTAAACACAAAGCAACTGATAGGATAAATAAACTGAAACTGGAAATAGACAACCAAATAGGGCCTTAAACAAAAAACAATTTTAGAGGTTTACAACTTGAACCAACATCCAAAAATAAACAACGTCAAAAGAAACTAAAACTCTAACTCAAACCTCCAAGCAACAAGAGAGGGGCAACATCCACGTGCCACAAACACCAACCTGTACGAGAAGACCACCACCGACCAAAACCACTATCGCTGGGCACGATTCCACAACCTGGCATATACAAGAAACAAAGTCTACATACACCCAAAGGTGTATGTAGGGTGTGAGCCAAGAGCCCAGTAGGACGTCACCCAATAAAAAGGTTTCACGTATAAACATTAAATGACAAATACATTTGCAGGCTAAATAAATGAAAGGACACCAAAGATTAAACAACTTTAAAGAAACAGTTTCTATGAAGAAAACACTTAAAGAAAACAATTTAAATAAAAAAAATAAAAATAAAAAAACACCCTTGCAGTTAAGAAAACTCAAACCTTCAAGAGAACCCAAAAGCTACACTGTATGCCGACAGTGACTGTATAGTAATCCAGGATCACTAAAAGTGGGAGGCCCTATAGGTACTAAAGTTGTGTGGGGCCCTAGAACCTCACGTCTTGGTGTACCAAAGAATTCATATCATATATTCCCGTGCATGAGCCACTAGTAGAGAAACACCTTCATAACCTAGTGGTCTCTAATCATCATCCAAGGTTTAGTTAGTGTTGTAAGCGTCAATCCAACTAAGTGAAACTAGGCCAGGGCCACTCCTGAATCACTAGCACGCTAGTCTAGTCCGCCCACCTAGTACTCAGGCTTCCCCTTTTTGTGCTCAACGTTGTTCCAATTTCACATTTCATGTCAACTCGGACAAATAAAACAACCAGGGTGTTACATAAACCAAACGTCACGCTTTCACACACACTGAAAACCATTTGGCAAAGTACGCACGCCAAAAGACTTTACCCAACTCAATTAAAAAAAATTATGCATTGCTAATAATTGTTTATTAAAAACATATTAATTTTTTTATCGTTAATATTTTTATTAAATCATATTAAATTCTTTGTAACAAATTCTTAAAAAAAAGAAACATAACACAACTTTAACACACAAAAACAACTCAACCCTCTTTCATGACCAAACACACCCAACGCTACATCAAGAACACAAATTGCACACTAGCACATCTTCACAAAGCTAACACAACTTTATAAAAACACTAGAACACCAACATTGCACTTTGCACATTTTCACAAAAACAAACAAAACTTTATAAAAACACTAGAACATAGGTCACATAGGTTTTCATAGCAACAATCTACTCAACCATTACAACGCCCTCACTTACAACCAAGAACACACTACACCATGTCGAACACAATTAGCACTACTTGCACAAATGAAAAGCTAACTGCAAACATTATTAAACACTAACAATTGACTAACAACAAGTTTCCAAACAAAGAACGTACCTGCACCAAATAAATATACTGCTAAACAAATATAATGCATAGAAAAACTTCAAGATAATCAAATCCGCACTCATAATAATTAATCAAGTAATATTATAAAGTAACTAAGCAAGAAAATTAACTTATCAGGTAATGTTTGAACGCGGAACCACCTACCTTTGACGTTGAATTTCTCACAAATGGGTGTGAAACTCCAATTGCACCATGAACGCACCGCACAAAGATCAATTGAACCCTAAAACAAGAATTCGAACCAAAATGAACCAAAATCAAACCCTAAATTGGACCACAAACCTGCTGGAAAAATCTAAACTCAAAAAAAATGAAGAGGGGGGCTTAACTAAAGGAGGTCGGATCGCCGGAAATGGGTCGGTCGGGAGGCTGGCCATGGGGAAAGCAGGGCACGATGCAAGGGGGGCCGGCGGCTGGGGTTCGTGGGAGGGTGTGCAGTGTCGGAGCAGGCTGGACGCGGGGGGAGGCCGAGGGAGAGCCGGGGGGGGGGATTTGGCGGCTGGCGTGACGGGGTGAGCAGGGAGAGATGGTCGGACGTGGGGGGCGACGGGGTGCTCAAAGGGGAGGCAACGGCGGCCTTCAGCACATAGTAGGGGGAGTCCGAAGGTGCGACGCTATGGGGGTTCCCAGGGGAGGAGGCGCGACGGGAAAAGGTTAAGGGGGGCACCGAAAAAAAAGAAACCCTAAAATAAAAATGAAAAGAAATAAAAAGATAAAATAAAAACAAAACTAATAATAATAATAATTAATATAATAATGATAATAATAAACTAAAACCAATTACAAAAATAATAGTAATAAATTTATAGTAATAAAATAAAAGTTATAACAATTATAACAATAGTGATAAAAATAATTATAACAATTACATCCTCGAATAATATTATTCTTATGATCATTAAAATAAGTTATTAAAATTTTTATCACATTTAATTTTATTTACTTATTATCAAGTCATTTTATTTAATTAATTGGACATTGGCAGGCCACCCGGTGGACCAGGTGAGGCTACGGGGTTTCAAAATCGTGCCCCGCCTGAGTCATGTGGTCTCAAACTTCATTTTGTTCTCGTTTTATTATTCGTCGCATATATTTTTCATCTCCCTTAAACATCGAGCAGGTCGTGAGGCAAGCTGGGCGAGGTCTCGCGGCGACCTAGGCGAGGCCGCACGGCTTCGACCGCGGTGCGCTGGATGCAACCAAGAGCGAAACATTCGTTTCTAAATAAGAGCTCAGAAATTTAAGTCAGGGATCGACCCGAACTATCCGATGCCCAATAAAATAATAAAATAAATAATATAAACATGACGGGTGTGACATGAGGTCGCATACAACAGATATGCCACACGGCAAAAACGTGGCGGACCCAACAGTTAAAGCCATAACTTAGCAGAAGCATGATCTTTATCATGTGAGTAGCTAACTAGTTTGGTTAGCAAGTTGGCTCTAGTGTAAGTGAGAGTGTTGAAATAGTGGGTGCCCTAGACCCAACTATGCAGTAATTTTGATTATCATATCATGTGTACAGTTTGTTATACATGATGTCATCTTACCATTATAGTGTAGACTTTTCTGTATCCACTATATAATGGTAATGTCCGAAGATTAATTTTCATATCGAGAGGTTATAACAGATTCCAAGCTATAATGAAAACCTCAAGATACTATGATATTAATATTAAATATATGTTTTATAGTCTAGATACATCTACTGACTGAACACAGTAGATGTCTGACTATTAGGTGTTGGGGGCTCATAAACATTGAGACTTCTTCTCATGAAGTTCGCACTTGACGATCCCTAGTAGTGAGATCATGAGGACAGACTTGCCAATAGAAACACCACATGTTTTGGGTGTCATTGGTCGTTCCTATCTATGAACATGTGTATTGGTCTCTTGACTTGAGACCATTACCAATGTGTATCATTTGATTACGTACTTTGATGTAAGGAAAAAACCATGGTATTGAAATCGTGGCGAGATAACTTGTGTTGGGTGTGTCGTTGGTGGTATGACATTGGTTGAATGATCAAGAAAGAATTTGTCGCTTCTAGGTTCAGGAAGTTGTATATCTCAGGCCTGGTTGATCAGGATGGTGCTACTTTTATAAGTTTGTGGCCAAAGCAGTTGAAAGGCAAATCCGTCCGATAAGATCAACAAATAATAAAGCAAGAAAAGGACGATGACACAAGTGTGCGTCATGCTTTATGAGATATTTAATGACAGAGATTATAGTACACAGTCGTTGTTCGTAGGTTGGTTGTCATTGCTATGACAATCCTTATCTTTTTAGGGGTCATGATGGGTTGCTAGACTCCGCTCTTGGTCCGTGGATTTTATTCACTGCTATCGAGATAAGGGTTTAGAGGATCACACACAATAGCATATTCAATAATCCACCATATTCAGTTGAATAGGTATATGGACATGGTGTGCCCCACCATGAGGCCCGAGCGTTGTCCAAGTTTTCGATCACCAAAAGAATTAAATAAATTCATTAATATTCAAGTTATGAATATTTGGGATTGAATCTATTTAATGTATTTACAAGTTTAGTAAATACGGGAAAATATTAATTGAACGAATATTATTTTAATATTCAAGATTCATTTAATATTAAGCGGGATAGTGAGTCGAGTTAAGTGGCTCGGGTTTTATCACGTAATATATTTTATATATATTACTGGTATGTGATAAAATAATAAATAATATTAAAACAGTTTAGTTCGTCAAAATTATTTATTTAGTGGACGTTGAAATAAATGGGGGCCAAGGAACTCAACCGAGTATTTATCAACTCTGTTATAAATAAAGGAGGAGACTGTCTCTTGTGTGACCATTCTTACTATTCATTCATTTTCATGGAATAAAATATGAGAGTATCTTTCTCCCCCCGCTTCCTAGAGAGAGAAACAGTTGATCCAAGAACTCGGATCAAGATCTTCCTCAAGTATCGAAGAGATCTCGATGTGGTGATCGTCGAGACGTTGAAGACATTATTAGATCACCGTGCTAGCACCCGGAATTCGACGATCGACGTTCCCGCATATTTTTGTAGTGCATGTGGATGATCTAGATGGATCCTGCTATGGATCCTTCAAGCGACGATCACCATCGACTAGTTGCAGTCGATCGCGACTTCGGATTTGAAACGGGTATGTTTTCAATTTAGTTTTGTGCTCTTTACAATTTACGCGAGATCCTCAGACCTTTCTGGGGCTCGGATCGTCGGTTTCGACGAGTCCCGTCGACTCGTCAATGAAAATTTTTAAAATCCCCGACCCACCGGCTTCCGCTGCGGGCCCTGAAACCTTTCAGGTTCAAGCCGTAGAAACTACATTTAAGCTTACACTGAAACGTCCTGGCCCAACTCACTCCATGAACAGTAACTGGACCGGTTCGCCACAGTACATTAAACGCACCTCCCCGAACGTCAGAGGTCGCCGACAAGTAGTGGGGGTTTAGGAGGTACCGCTGACAGACTATACCCCTTGTATCAGAGTACATAGTCATAGTAGAAATAATAAATAACATACAGATTAGAGTTTGCAGAAGAATAAATAATACTGAACAAGCTAAATAAAATGAGATGCTGACATATGGCACACAATATACCACTCACTGGGCCGGTCACATATATAAACTAAAACAAAATAAAATAAATAAAAGAACAAAACACGCCTCTCTACCACCACACCGAGCCATGCCACACCCCGATCTCCAGATGACATCCGAGTTATCCCGCTCGACCATGCACAACCTGAACCTGGGCCTTAGCCCTATGCTTGTAATAACATGTGGAAGTTGCTCGAGTGTCCAAGTGCAATGACAACTCGAGTATGGTGTGAGTACAACTCAGTAAGCCGCCACTAAAGACGCCCCTAAATATAACCAGTCCGTGTAAACATTGCATGCAGAAGTGCTCCAACTGACGGATACCAAAACCAACATTTAAAATAATTTAAATTGAAAACATAAACAAACACCGAACCCGGGAGTCGGGTTCACCCCGGGAGCCGGGTTCACCCCGGGAGCCGGGTTCACCCCGGGAGCCGGGTTCACCCTGGGAATGGTACGTACCTGCTTCGGTCAGTGTGGGAGTGTCTTTGAGCACATCGCAATGACCGTGCCAACCATATTCTCTTGACCAGGGGAAATGTACCCATTCCCGATTCGAACAAGTGGCGTCTAGGGGGAATATACTCATCCTCGGAGCCCCAACGTCCCCCGGGGCAGTGTTCACCCTGGGTTAACCATAACCAGCGTCCCATGGGGGCAGCGTTCACCCTAGGTTGACCCTAAAATACCATCATCCCTTAGGGGCAGTGTTTACCCCGGGTTAACCATAAGTAGCGTCACCTGAGGGCAGTGTTCACCCTAGGTTAACCATAAATACCAACGTTCCCCCGGGCAGCGTTCACCCCAGGTTAATCGTCACATGCACAAACAAGTATACACATGCAAAATAAAACATTTACCGAAAAAACCATTTAGATTCACCCCATTTTTCTCTTTCCCAAACCATTTCAAAGGAACATTTCAAAAATCCAGGCCAACCCCCCATTTTCAATTTCGTTCCCAAAATACCATTTCTAAATACATTTCTAAATACATTTCAATAACCATTTCAAACAACATTTTTAAATGCCAAGTCCACACGCCATCAAGGCCATCTCCCATTTTTTTTTTCAAACAAACCCAATCACGTTTCCTTTAATTTCCTCAAAGACCATTTCAAAAGCCCAAACCATTTCCAGCTATCGATTTCACAACCGCCGATTTCACAACCACCGATTTAACCATTTCCCCTTTTGACCGTTCGAAACAAAATTAAGCGTTTATTTACTTCAAGCATTAAATTTAAAATTGAGCCAGGTGCTGTGAAGCTGGCTTGACCACACGACACATGCACTTATAAGAATGTGGGTCAAGTCTAGGGACCACCTGACTCATGTTTGTAGCTTTCCAATTAAAACCGCCAAGGGCCGGTGGCCCTGCCTTGGCTTCCCGAGCTTTGTCCAAGCTTACTTGAACCCACGCTGACCACCAGCCAAACACCACCAATTAATTAATTATAACTTATATAATTAATTACCAACTTGGCATAAAATGGAACAACTCACCGGGCCTTAGTCATCCGTTGAAACCTTAAGCCACCGGATGCCGACCACCTCCGACACACCCCTGAACCCACGTTGAGCCAAACCCCCAACCAACAACACCAATTCCATAATTAATTTAATTGGAATTTGGGTAAAAACTCAACAAAAACCAAAATGGCGGCATACCTTATCGAATCTCCGAGGAACCAAGTGCAGATGGCGTCTTGGGAGACCCTTGTCCCAGACTGCTTGAAACCTCATGCGAATCGAGCAATTCGACCATGCTCCAGTGGAATCGCCAACAAAAACCTAGGCGGAGAAAACAAAAATTAGAAAGGGAAGGAGGTGAACAAAGAATGACAGGCGGAGAAATACCTCGTATTGACGATTGAAACCCCTTGAGGGGGTTGAAGTGGAGAGGAAAGGGAGGGTGCCTCCAGGCCGTGCAAGAGGAAACTGTTGGGGCGCAACGGAGGTGCGTGGTACTTAAAACACACAAAAACAGGAATCAAACGGAGCAACACACAAGATTTACGTGGTTCAGCTTGGTTTGCCTACATCCACGGGAGAAAACGTTTCTTTATTTCTTCTCTCCGGTTCTCGTCGGAGGATAACAACACACACAGATTACACCACAGATTTCTTCCCTTACAAATGATGGGATTTTCATCCCGTTTAAATAAATGAAGGAAAACCTAAATGTCTTTGGTGGTTGGGGTAGCTCATCTACCATTGATCTTTCTCACGCCGCTTGCTGCAGTCCAACGTGTCGGCTGCCCACCTTGGAAGAACCCTACACCAGGTTTGTTGTCGTCCAAAGAAAACTGCGGCAACCTTCAACGACCAACTTCGCTAAAAACTCCCTTTGCCATTCACTCCCCAGATTGGGAGTGGTTCCTACAAATCTCCCCCTCACGACCAATTTGGAGTAGAAAGCATATCTGCAGTCTCGTTGTAGGTGTCGAAAACTTCATCAGCAAATCGAACACGCTTCTTCACACCAGATGACATGATACTTCCACCATCTTCACTCGATCTCGGGCTGACTGCGGTCTCCATCAAATGATACAACCCTTGGGACTCCTTCTCAATAAATATCGCTGCATCCCCACGCGAGACTTCCAACACTCCACCTGCTATGGAAATATTAAACCCTTTTACATCAAGCCAACTTAATGATATCAAGTTCCGCCTCATCCTCGGAATGAATTTCACCTCAGCCAGTTTTCGAATTCCTCCATCGGGTGTCTTTAATTTCACCGTCCCAACTACTCGAACCTCGCATGTTGACCCATCACCAAGTCTCACTGAGTCGCGCACCTGCTGAAAAGTATCAAATGTACATCTCGTCGTACATATGTGTGCTGAGCTCCCTGAATCCAGAACTCATCCGTCTTCTTTTGGATTTTGAGCCCGCTCATTCTTCCTCTTTAGAAATCGACATTCCCGCTTCATGTGCCCGTATCTTTTGCAGTAATAACACTACACTTCTCCCCGTTCAACTCACTCATCTGAGTGCATGCTTCCCGTTGTCACACAGATTTCATCATCAGCTGATAATCCTGTGATGTTCACATCCCCCTCTTCAACTTTCTTCTTCCCAGCAACATACCTTTTACGCTCTCCACAATCACTTTTATAGTGACCCTTGCACCAGAAACACGTGATTTCGCTAAGATCACGTCCCCTGGATTTTGGCTGCCATTCTTTACCTCCTGACTGTCGATGTCGGCTCCTCCCATGCTGATCATATCGCATCGCCATGATTTGCTCTCTTGAATGTGTCGCGAGCCTTCGGAATGCCTCTGAATCTTGAAGCGACGCCATCACATCGTCCAGCTTCAATGTCTTCTTTCCCACGAGCAATGCAGTCACAAGCCCATCAAATGAGCTTGGTAGGGATGACAAAAGCAAGCGTTTTGTCTTCTTCTCCAACCTTCACACCGAGCCCCAATAAGTGCGTCAGGATCTTGTTGAATTCGTTGGTTTGATCCAACAAATTTGTTCCCTTGTCCATGCGCAACTGGTATAGTTTCTTCTTTAAGAACAACTTGTTGGTCAGCGACTTCGCTATATACCGCTACTCCAACTTCTTTCAGATCTCCTTTGGTGATGTCTCATCCAACACCGAGTACTTTACCTCATTTTCCAGACACAATCGAATTGTACTGACAACCCGCATCTCGAGCTCTTCCCAATTATCTTTACTGGTTGTCTCAGGCTTTTTTCCGATCAACGGTCTGATCATGCCCTGCTGCACCAAAAGATATTTCACCGTGCTTTGCCACAAGCCGAAATTGTTTCGACCATCGAACTTCTCGATCTCAAATCTTGGTAGTAGTGCTCCACCACCCGTCATCGTCGTTGTCGCAAAACACGATCACCACTGTCAATGTCGTACCTTTCTGAAACCACCTGATAGAGTGCGAATTTTGAAAAACTAACCGTACAGATGCGTCCAGAATGGTCAAAATAGTCTGAATTGACTTCTGGATCGCTGAAATCGGACATCGATTGACCGAGATATCGCCAAAACAAACTCAACGGTCCAGATCGCCTGCTGACGTGGCACGCTGGAGTTCCTGCCAAAATCTCACCGGCAGCGTGAACAGTGCCGGCTTTCCGGCACGGGGTACTGTTCACCCGTGAGTTTGACCAAACTTTGACCGAGCCTACCGGACTCGTTTCAACTCCGTTTTCATCGCCGCTTGCGCCATTGGAATCGTCTCGCCGTCCTCTTCAAGAATCTGGCATCGGAAAAAATTCCCGACCACTTTCAATTTTCCGATCACCGGAAAAATCGTCGCCGCCTCGCCGTCTCACCTCTGTTCGCTCCAACCTACCTCTGATACCACTTGTTGGGGCGCAGCGGAGATGCGTGGTACTTCAAACACACAAAAACAGGAATCAAACGGAGCAACACACAAGATTTACGTGGTTCGGCTTGGTTTGCCTACATCCACGGGAGAAAACGTTTCTCTATTTCTTCTCTTCGGTTCTCGTCGGAGGATAACAACACACACAGATTACACCACAGATTTCTTCCCTTACAAATGATGGGATTTTTATCCCGTTTAAATAGATGAAGGAAAACCAAAATGTCTTTGGTTGTTGGGGTAGCTCGTATACCCTTGAGCTTTCTCACGCCGCCTGCTGCAATCCAACGTGTCGGCTGCACACCTTGGAAGAACCCTACACCAGGTTTGTTGCCGTCCAAAGAAAACTGCGGCAGCCTTCAACGACCTACTTCGCTAAAAACTCCCTTTGCCAATCACTCCCCAGATTGGAAGTGGTCCCTACAGAAACAAGAAGGGAGAGGGGGGTTGCCCCTCTAAAAACCCGAGGGGGCATAATGGTAATTCTACCCCTTTAAAACCTCCATCGGCTAGCCGGTGGCTTCAGGCAGCGGCTCTTGCCACTGTCTGTCCCCACCGACTTGCCAACCAGCCCCTTGGCATGGCCACCTGCTTACCGGTGGCTGCAGATTGCAGACTCGACCGCCTGACCTATCTCTTGAGCTTCCCCGCTACCCCCGACCACCTTCAGGCAGCGGTTCTTGCCACTGTCAGTCCCCACCGACTTGCCAACCAGCCCCTTGGCCTGGCCACCTGCTTACCAGTGGCTGCAGATTGCAGCCTCGACCGCATGACCTATCTCTTGAGCTTCCCCGCTACCCCCGACCACCTCCTGAGCCCAAAACCTCATCTAAAAACACCCTTTAGAGGCATCCAAAACTTCAAAAATCTATTTCGAACCTCGATTCAAAACTTGGCCCATCCAATAATTTAAAACTCAAAATCCCATGAGTTTCCAAAATCGTCCGTACAGACGCGAGACATTACATACACACCAAGTCCTTTTTCCGATTAACCTCAAAACCTATTGGTTCATGTAAATGTCTTCCTCCAAATCACCATGAAGGAACACATTCATTACATCCATTTATTCCAAACACAAATCATTGGTAGAAACCATGCTCAAGACCATCCAGATGGTAGTATGTTTTATTGCCGGTGAAAATATTTTAGAGAAATCCACTCTCTTTATGTTGAAAGCCTTTCACCACCAACCCAACTTTATACCTCTTCCGTCAACTTCTTCCTTCAATCGAAAAACCCATTTATTCTTCAATGCTTTCTTTCCTCATGGTAAATTCGGTAACTCCCATGTCTCATTGGAATGCTATGAATACATTTCTTCCTCCATAGCTAACTTCCACTTACCAGAATCACTGAGTGATGTTGGTTCTTTCGAGCTTTCAGACTCTCCTCCATCCGTTTGAAGTAACGCAAGCCATGAAAGTGACTTTCACTTACTTGAGTTGACTCTTAATCATGTTAAAATTGTTAATGGTCTGTAGTCTTCCTTCTGCCAGTCTCATGTCAAACAACCTACGCATCATAAACACTTAGTTTAAAGTTGTCGGCTTTTCATAGGGGTGTCCAAACGCGTTCCGACCAGATCGACTTGACCTAACTGTGGGGTATGGTCGGGTTGGGTTTGTTTGGGCCAGGTTGGGGTTGAGTCGGGTCACGGGCAAAATTATGACCCAACCAAACCCGACCCAACCCGAACAACCCAACCCGACCCGACCTGAACAACCCAACGATATGTATATATAATATATAATAACTAAAAATTAATATTGGTTGATAAATAATTAATAAAAAATAACTAATAATTGATAATTAATTAGTAATAGTTTCTAATAATTGATAATGATGAATAATAATTTATACTAAATAATAAATATTAACTACCAACAATTAATAATAATTAGCAATAAATTATAAGGTTATATAACGCAAATATAACGTAAATATAACATTGTATTTACATTATATTAATGTTATATTTACATTATATAACTTTATATTTTCGTTATATAATTTTATATCATATTATATTCACATTATATAATGTTATATTTAGGTTATATAACATTTGATTTACGGAAATATAACATTATATAACGTAAATATAACGCTATGTTTTATGTTTTTTTACCGCGGGTCGGGTCGGGTCATTGCAGAAAAATGGTTGCGACCCGACTCGACATAGCCACTTTTGTTTGGGTCCAGGTCCAAACCCCCCAGACCCGACCTGACCCGACTTATGGACAATCCTAGTTTTTCATACATGTCTGTCACTACAACCGTCTGTTATATTGTTCAAGAAAGCAACATTCCTTGCCAACGACATCCTAATTAAACCGAGTGCCTTACAATCCAGCCGCTCTCATTCAGCTTTCTCCATTTTCTCCGGCTTGATTCCGGTTAACAGAACTTCTAGGTCTTTTGGATGAGATAATCCTCCATTTGCATCCTTCAAAAACCAAAGTCATTTCTATCAAACTTATAAATCCTGATATTGCCATTTTTCGACGCCCTTATATTGATGCAGTAACTCCCACCGAATCAAACAACATCAGGGCAGGAAATTGAAATGAAGATGCTTGAGTATGCTGAGTTTGTCTTGTATCAAGCTCTGATACCACTTCTTGGGAGAAGACAAGCGCAAAGTGAAACCACACACAGAGTCTTCCAGAACTTAGGAAGCTTGAACACATACAAGCATACAAAACAAGCAAAGGGAAAAGTTTGGATGAGATAATCCTCTATTTGCATTCTTCAAAACCAAAGTTCTTTCTGTCAAACTTATAAATCCTGATATTGCCATTTTCCGACGCCCTTATATTGATGCAGTAACTCCCACTGAATCAAATAACGTCAGGGCAGGAAATTGAAATGAAGATGCCTGATTATGCTGAGTTTGTCTTGTATCAAGATCTGATACCACTTGTTGGGAGAAGACAAGCGCAAAAGTGAAACCACACATAGAGTCTTCCGGAACTTAGGAAGCTTGAACGCATACAAGCATACAAAACAAGCAAAGGGAAAAGTGCGGCAAAGTAAAAGAACACTTTTGGTTTACGTGGTCCGGATTTTCATCCTATGTCCATGGGAGAACACCCCAAAAATATATTTCTCCAGAAGTACAAAGATTACAACTATCTGACTCGCCACCCACACGGATCACCCAGAGCAAGTAATTGCATTACACATCAGCAGGTGGTCCCACCCCATATATAAAGTGAGGTCCAGCCGGTCTTCCGGTTGCACCGACCCTCTACAATTGCGGGCTTCCATCATTTGCAACAATAACCGTTGATCTTCTATATCAAATCTTCAACTGACTGGCTACATGCGGTATATCGAGCGCATCACTATTCTCTCAGACACCTGACCTCACTGCGTGATCCATCTTCTACTGAACTAACACTTCCATTGGAAGTTCCTCCTGATCAACCTGTCGTCTGTTGAAGCCTGTGCTGCCACTGCCTCCTGATGAACTGAATCCCGAACTTTCGGTAAATTGATTCCGGAGTCTTGAAGAGGCTTCACAATCCCAACAAATAGTTCTCTTGCCAAATTACCCAGTCCTTGCGGGTTGGATTTTCTAATGGTATACTATAGCTGTGAAGCCAGACTGTAGGCTTGATTAATCATATTAGCCAATGTGTAAAAAAAGGCAGTAAATACAATTAATTAAAACATTTTATATACGCAGCTGGAATCCTTTGCTTGAAATTCAGCAGAATGCCTAAAAGTTTTTAAAAATAAAAGCAGTGACTTCATTTTTCGGTATGTTATGTGCTCAAGCTGTAATGCCCTCTAATACATGCACTTGACAATATTTTATTAATTGCTTTTTGAAAACATTTATCAACTTTCAACTGTATTAATTGCAGTGGGAGAGGCAGTACGAGACATTGGAGGTCGAAGCTGAAGAATCTTGCAGACACTCTTGTGTCCTCTCAAATGATATCCATGATAAACCCAAATATGAAAATGTCGAAATTTTTGATAAAAATGCTGTTTATTCTCATAAACCGGGTCTTTCAATTTCTCTTGTTATGCCTTTACCAAATCATACGAATGAGAGGTATCAGATACCCCAATCAGAACTCTCTAGTGTTGGTTCTCATCAGCACACTGTTGGTTCTTTGCTTTCGGGAGTGCATTCTTGTGAAAAATCTCCGAGTTCAGAAGATCAAGTTGGATATTTTGATCTTTCAATGCCCTTTGTTTAATTTTCTTAACACAATTTTTTTTTATGAATTCCTATTATCTTGTAAATTTTTTTGAATACTTGGGATATTCTAGTTCATCTATTTGCTTAAATTTTGACCCAGTTTTCAGGAATCATGATGGATCCACCCTCTGTAATGGTAGGAAGTGCTCAGCTAATGGTTATTATAGTGGCACACTGGTAAGTTTAACTTGACAATTTTAATGTCTTCCTCAAACTTAGCTTAAATTTTACGCGGGTAATGGAGTTCTCTCTTAGTCATGTCACATTATCATACCCCTGGTAGTTCCAGTACGTGCACATGTTTTTTGTTCTTGACTTTAAGATATGTTTAGTTTCTCAATATCTGTGTTCTTGGTGGTATCCTAGATTTTAATGGTGCATTTTTTGTTCCTGTGTATAACTTTATAGCATAAATACTGCATTCATTGCGTTGTGATTTGTATAGCTGTTCCAGGTACCCCAAGATGGTGTTTTTGAGGAGCGGAGCAATTCGTCGGGTATGTTTCCTTCCCCACATTTTGAGTTTTGCTTATAAGTTATATTCCTGTAAATCTGGTGATTTTTGGTCCATTGCTAGAGAATTAGGGTAATGTTCTTATCCCTTTACTCAAGGAAATGTGCATTCCTGTGCACTTCCTCCTTGGCTTGATGCAACTGAAGCGAACCTGTAAAATTTTCAACCAAGTCCAGAATTAGGCAGTCGTGTTTCCTTGAAAGTCTAAAGTCGGGAAGTCACCAAAGCTGAACTCTAAGCGGGTAGGAGCAGCTTCGGCAGAGAAAAGAAAGATGGTGATGGAGATGGAGAAGGGTGGTGAAATTGCTGGAGATAAGTTTGATGATGATTGGCTTCCCAATTTTGGTCGAGTTTGGCAATCAGGGAGTCGGAAAGAGTCTAGAAAAGAATTTGAGTCAGAGAAACAAAAACTGCTGAAGGATGCAAGTCAATCTGAGATTTTATTCGAATTACAGCCTTACATCTGCAAGTGGACGGTATTGCTGCATTTCTTTCGATTTTTTATTACGTTTTTTTTAAAGAGCAGATCCACATTAAGTTGGAAGATTAAAGTTCCCATCTTTCAATTATGATGTCATTGTGAGATATAGATAGACAAATGGCTGTTTATGAAGAGCTTTTCCATTCCGTTAACATGCTTTGTTTCAGACTTTCTCCATCGACATTAATATGGAAAAAAAAAATCAGCAGTATTTTTTTCCCGTTCAAAGATTAATTTTTCACACCTTGTTGGAATTGTCCAGGTGGCTGGTGCACCTACCTCACGAACCAAGGACTTCAAACAAGACTGCTGCACATGCAGTCCCTGTTTTTGGCAGCCATGGGAGAAGTCCATGGTAGGTGGAGGATTGGTGGGAGTTGTGTCAAACTTGACACCTCCCACCATGGCTATTTAAGGAGATCCAAGGGAGCTTCCTTCTTCATCACCAATTCGAGCCAAGAGAGCTACATTGTATCCAAAGAGAGCCGGGAGAGCTCCATGTGTGAGAGAGAGAAGTGTAGAAAGGGAGTTTTGTAAATCCTTTGTTCTTGGTGAAATAAAGGCTGATTTCTCCCTCCATTTTCCTCTCTTCGTGGTCAGCGAACCACAACAAGTGGTATCAGAGGAGGTTCCGGTGAAACAGCGGTGGGCGGTGGAAATTTTTCCGGTGACTAGAAAATTCAAGTTCCCTGAAATCATTTTTTGAAGGTATATTTTGAAAGCCTGTGTCGAGACGATTCCAACGGCGCAAACGGCATCGAAAACGGAGTTAAAACGAGCTTCCTAGGGCCGGTCAAAGTATGGTCAAACTTTGGGTGCTACAGTACCCCTTGCCGGAGAAGAAGGTACTGTTCCGGCACCGACGAATTTTCCGGAAGGTTTTCGGCAGCTGCTCCGGCGATCCACGTCATCGCCTTGTCATCGGACGATCTCGGCCGTTGATATTGTTTTGATCATAACTTGATCAATCAGTATCCGATTTCGACGATCCAGGAGTCGATTCCACCATTTTTGACCGTTCCAAACGCAACGGTGAGCTCCATTTTTCCAGATTCTGCACCAATTTTTAACTGAATTGAAATCCAATGGAGGGATCATCTACGGGAGGGATGATCATGTTGACTTCTTCGAACTACTCCATTTGGAAGTCTTGAATGGAAGATCTTCTCAATGCTAAGGATCTTTTCGACCCCATTGAGAATGAGGGAGTCAACCCCGATCCCACAAAGGAAGCAAAGTGGAGAAGCAGAACAAGAAGACGATCGGCTAAATACGTACCAGTCAAAAACCGCTCGAAACAAGATCATCTTGTTGAAGCGGTTGATGAATCTTCGACTACAAAGTGGAAACTCTATAGCTAAACACACCAGCGAGTTCCAAAGCCTGGTGAACCAGTTGGTGGCTGCTGGTAAGACTCTAAATGATGAAGATCAGGCGAACCACTTACTCTGCACACTTCCCGATAGCTGGGATACGCTTGTCGACTCACTTAGCAACTCGGCACCTAGAGGCAAACTTACCATGGCGATGGTAAATGATGCACTGTTCAACGAGGAAGCCCGAAGGAAGGATGCGAGTTTCAACCAGACGCAAGCTCTTGTTCTGGAGAAGTGAGGGAGACAGCAAGGAGGAGGTCGTGGGGCAGGAACCAGAGGTCGAAGCAAGAACAGAGGAAGGTCCACAGATGGCAGGAGGCCAACATACAAATGCTACCATTGTGGCATGGAGGGACACATGAAGAAGAACTACCGAAAGTTGTTACAAGAAAAGGGTCAAAGTAGCAACCAGCAAAGAAGAAATAAAGACGCGCATGTGAGCGTCACCGGAGAAGTTATTCTTTGCTCCAAAGACGAAGAAGAGGCATGCTTTCATACATCAAGCCAAGACACAGAATGGGTGGTCGATACTGCAGCATCGTACCACGTCACGCCACATTGTTGGCATGGGTGATATCCAAGTCAAGACAAATGTTGGATACACAATCACCCTAAAGGATGTTCGACATGTTCCAAGCCTTCGGCTCAACCTGTTATCAGGTATAGTCTTTGATCAGCAAGGCTATGACAACATCTTCAGCAACAGAGCATGGAAGATGACAAAAGGAGCCATCATCATCGCTCGAGGACACATATGTGGTACGTTATACAAAACTCATGTGAAGATATGTGCAGACAGCCTCAACACGGTGGAAAGAGAGACGTTATCCAATATGTGGCATAGAAGGCTCGACCACATGAGTGAAAAAGGGTTATCTACCCTAATGAAGAAGAAGTACATCAGTATTGACAAGGATGCATCACTTGATACTTGTAAATACTGCTTATATGGGAAGCAGCATAGAGTCTCATTCAATACTGCTTCATCACGGAGATCAGAGTTGCTGGATCTGGTGCACTCTGATGTATGCAGACCCATGGAGGTGGATACACTCGGAGGTAACAAATATTTTCTATCCTTTATTGATGATGCATCTCGAAGGGTGTGGATGTTCTTCTTACGAACGAAGGACCAAGTACTAGAATACTTCAAGATGTTCCACGCCATGGTGGAGCGTGAAACTGAAAGGAAGCTGAAGTGTCTTCGTTCAGACAACGAAGGAGAGTACACATCCAGGGATTTTGATTCCTATTGCAGGAGTCATGGCATCCGACATGAGAGGACGGTCCCTCGCACCCCACAACACAACGGAGTTGCAGAAAGGATGAACAGAACCATCATGGAGAAGGTCAGAAGCATGATGAGTTTGGAAAAGCTCCATAAGCCATTCTGGGGAGAAGCTGTTCAGGTTGCTTGCTACCTCGTCAACCGATCACCGTCAGTCCCGCTGAATTTTGAGATTCCACAGAAGAGATGGTCTGATAAACATCCCTCTTACTCTCATTTACGAGTATTTGGATGTTTGACATTTGCACATGTATCCAAAGAGCTCAGGCAGAAGCTAGACGAGAGATCTACCCCATGCATCTTCATCAGCTATGTAGATGAGGAGTTCGAATACAAGCTTTGGGACCCGAAGGATAAGAAGGTGATCAGAAGCAGATATGTCGTGTTCCATGAGAACTAGACGATTGAGGACATTCAAAATCCTAGAATGACTCGAAGGGAAAGTGTCGAGGACTCAATTCATGATCCAACACCTATACCATCACCACCTATCATTGAAGAGGAGGAGGTGCAAGAAGACTCATCGGTAGCGAACCAGGAGGCTGTAGAGGAGGATATTGAGCAGGGGGAGACTCAATCCTCTCCACAAGAAGTTACAGAACCATCACAGGAGCTAGGTGATGTTATGCCTCCCGAACCTAACATTTCAGAGGTTCGAAGATCTTCACGAGGAAGGATTCCGTCAACAAAATATTCGGAGTCAGATTACCTACTGCTGACTGATGAGGGGGAGCCAAAAGGATACCAGGAAGCAGTGTCTCATCCTGAAAAACTCAAGTGGTTGCATGCAATGGAGGATGAGATGGAGTCTTTGATGAAGAACCAAACATTCGATTTGGTGGAATTACCCAAAGGTAAGAAGGCACTAACAAACAAATGGGTGTTCAGACTGAAGAAGTATGAAAGCAAAAGGGAGGTCAAGCACAAAGCTCGGTTAGTTGTCAAGGGATTCCTTCAGAAGAAAGGAGTCGACTTTGATGAGATTTTTTCACCCGTGGTGAAGATTACTTCAATCCGAGTCATTTTCAGATTAGTGGCTAGCTTGGACTTGGAGCTTGAACAGATGGACGTGAAGACAACTTTTCTTCATGGTGACCTCTCCGAGGAGATCTACATGAAGAAGCCTGAAGGATTTGAGGTTTCTGGACAAGAAATCCTCGTCTGCAAATTGAAGAAGAGCTTGTATGGACTGAAATAGGCTCTCAGGCAGTGGTACAAGAAGTTTGACTCATTCATGGTGAGTCATGGCTACAAGCGGACATAGGCTGACCAGTGTGTCTACATCCAGAGATTTCAGGATGGTAACTTTGTTTCCCTTCTACTTTATGTTGATGAAATGTTGATCATTGGGAAGGATGCAGTAAAGATTAGTCAGTTGAAGAAGGAGTTATCCAAGTCTTTTGATATGAAAGACTTGGGAGCAGCTCAACAAACTTTGGGGATGCAGATCATTCGTGATAGAAAGAGGAAACTATTATGGCTATCTCAGGAGAAGTATGTTGAACGTGTTCTGAAACATTTCAACATGGACAAAGACAAACCAGTGAGCATTCCTCTTCCCGGTCATTTGAAGTTGAGCAAGAGTTCATGCCCGTCGTCCAAGGAAGAAGTTGAGGCGATGAAGATGATTCCATATTCCTCAGCAGTTGGAAGCTTGATGTACGCTATGGTGAGTACGAGACCTGACATTGCCCATGCAGTGGCAATCGTGAGCCGATGTCTCTCCAATCCCGGGAAGCAGCACTGGGATGCAGTCAAGTGGATTCTGAGGTATCTTCAAAGTTATGTTTGTGCTATGGGGGAGATGAACCTATCTTGGAGGGCTATACAAATGCAGATATGGCTGGAGATCCTGATAGCAGGAAGTCTACATCAGGATACATCTATACTTTTGCAGGAGGAGCTGTATCATGGCATTCAAGGTTGCAGAAGTGCGTCGCTTTATCCACGACGAAAGCAGAGTACATTGCTGCTTCAGAAGCTGGAAAGGAGATGTTATGGCTAAAACGTCTTCTTCAGGAGCTCGGATTCAGCCAGAAGGAGTACAGGGTTCATTGCGATAGTCAAAGTGCTTTGGACTTGAGCAAGAACTCCATGTACCATTCCCGGACGAAGCACATCGACATTCGCTATCATTGGATACGCGAAGTGATGGATCAACAGCTGCTGCGACTTGTGAAGATCCACACGAAGAAGAACCCGGCAGATATGTTGACAAAGGTAGTTGCTCGGGAGAAGCTAGACCTTTGTAGATGCTCCAGCGGATTGCAGCTGGAGGGGGAAAATTGTTGGAATTGTCCAGCTGCATGGTAGGTGGTTGGTGCACCTACCTCACCAACCAAGGACTTCAAACAAGGTTGCTACACATGCAGTCCCTGTTTTTGGCAGCCATGGGAGAAGTCCATGGTAGGTGGAGGATTGGTGGGAGTTGTGTCAAACTTGACACCTCCCACCATGGCTATTTAAGGAGATCCAAGGGAGCTTCCTTCTTCATCACCAATTCGAGCCAAGAGAGCTACATTGTATCCAAAGAGAGCCGGAAGAGCTCCATGTGTGAGAGAGAGAAGTGTAGAGAGGGAGTTTTGTAAATGCTTTGTTCTTGGTGAAATAAAGGGTGATTTCTCCCTCCATTTTCCTCTCTTCGTGGTCAGCGAACCACAACACACCTGTCAGCATGTTATCACCTCTTTTATGATGCAATGCCATTAGCAGTGAACAGCTGATGATTGCGGGGAGTCCAAAATCCACAACGAATGAATAGTGGATAACGTAGGTGTTGTTATTAACATGATATATATATATATTTTTTGTTAGACCCTTTAAAGTTCCACACCGGTTTTCTGTCTTGTATTATTTTTCCTCTATTTATAAATAAAGGGTTCCACCTCTCATTGAGGTAAGGAGTACCTAAGAATGTAAATTCGGCCCGAGCCGGGCAGGGCTTACCCTCTCAAAATCCGGGCCGCATACTACTATTTGAGTCGTGCCGGGCCGGCCCAAACCGTCGGGCTAGGCCACGGGTAGACTCTTGCAGACTTTTATTCTTTTCAAAATGATATATATAATGAGTTATTATATATATATATATATATATAATTATATAAATCGTTGATATATATATATATACATCGTTGATATATAATTATATATATAAAAGGCCGTTTTTTTTTAAATGTTAACAGTACTAAATTGGGGGGTGGGGGATGGGGGTTGGGGGCGTGCGCACTAGCTGGGTGGGGACAGGGGACGTGCGTGTCGGTTGGGTGAGGGGATGAACGTCATCAACTCAATGGGAAAAAAATAAATAAAATACAAATTGTTGGATCATATATTTTATTATATAAAAATAATAAAAAATGCTTTAAATTTTTTATAAATAGTAATTAAAACATATATTATATATTATGTCCTAAGAAGATAAATAGGTAAAAGTTTTACTATAAAATAAATAAACTAAAATTTGTAAAATAAGAAACAAATCTATAAAACATGTCTTATTATATAAATGTGATAACAAGTATTTAGAAATTTTAATAAGAAATAATCACATGATAAAACATTTGTTATGTTTTAAAAAATTAATTATTCAATCATTTTTTTCTTAAAGAAATATGTATAAGATATTTACTTTGAAAAAAAATAAAATATTTCTAAAAGTTAATAAATAATATTTAAAACACAAGACATATATATTGTGTCAAAAAAATTAACATTGACATAATATTTTCAAAAAACAAAACCTATATTAACTCAAAACTATTAAAATGTCTAAAAAAAATCAATGGAACTTTTGTTATGCGTTTTTAATTTTTTTTAAATTGAAAAATTAGAATTTAATGAGATAACATGTATTTTTGGTTAAAAACTAAATATTAAAAAAATTCAAAAAAATTTATAGAATAAAAAATATTACAAATTAATAAATTAATACTCAAAACATATGTTTAATGCATTATGCTATGAAATAAATGGTGTGCACATTATAAATGATCTATAGAATATAAAAAAATGTTTGTTTCTAATATGCGATTTTTAGTTGTAAGAAAATAAAACATTTGAAGATTTTTTCAACAAAACCATACATGTTAGGCGGAGAAAGAAAGGAGTGATGGCAAGAGGGGGGGTGAATTGCCTTTTAAAAAATGATTAAAAAATTAAAATCAAAGTGAAAGTGCAGCGGAAATAAAAGAGGCAAGACACAAGAATTGATAACGGAGTTCGGCCTAAAACCCGGCCTACGTCTCCGCTCCCAACTCAACCGTTGAGAGATTTACTACCGCTTGCTTTTCAATGGTTTTAGCAAGAAACCCACTAGACTTTACAGGTAGTCTAGAACCTATTACAGCTTGCTTTTAAATGGTCATGCAAGAACCCACTTGCTTTCAATGGTTGAGCAAGAACCCACTAGCCTTCTTACAGGTGAAGGTTATCTCACCTTTGTCTCAAGCCTTTTAAAGGAAAGGCTTGACCAACCTCTTCACACCTTGAAGGTGGTGTGAGAACCCAAAAGAATGGATGAGAGAAAGAGGTGGGGTTTGTAGGCACAAACCCAAAATGATGCTCAAAATAAATAAAACAATAAAACCCGTAATGAGGAAGTCTTGGGCGCCAATGGATTGATGTAACTGATGAAGGGCACTCCCAAGCTTCTTTGGAGGTGCTCCTTGGATGTGGAAGTGTGTTGGAGCAAGTGGGGTTCCCTTGGAGGAATCCGTCGGAGGTTCGCCAAATGATGGAAAATGTGTTCGTTGGCTTCACAATAGTTCCGGCTATTTTCCTTAGGCTTCCGGGGGTTCAAGGTCCTTTATTTATAGAGGGGGAACCCTCATATGGCCGTTGGAGGCCTTTGGAGCCTTTGGAGAGGCTTTTGGAGCCGTTGGAGGCCAAGTGGACAGGCTGGTCAAAAGCCCAACGGCTAGTTTGACTGGCTCCACCGGCTGACCGGTACAGGGCCACCGGTTGGCCGGTGTGTGCAAAATGGAGGAGGGCTCGGGCTCAGGCTCCACCGGCTGGCCGGTGAGGAGGCCACCGGTTGGCCGGTGCTGAGGCAGTAGCAACCACTGTGCTGGCTGGGTGCCACCGGCTGGCCGGTGCTGAGGCCACCGGTTGGCCGGTGTGGAGGCAGTGGCTGGACTCTCGGTCTGGGCTCTACCGGCTGGCCGGTGCTGAGGCCACCGGTTGGCCGGTGCTCTGGATAGTGGAGAGCCTTTCTGTCAATGGTCCATCGGCTGGCCGGTGTCATGCCACCGGTTGGCCGGTGGACTGAAAACAGTCCAAGTTAACTCCTTTGCCACTTCTTGCTCCTGAAATCATGCCTAACAACACAAACACTTGAAAACAATATTAGATAAATGAGAGGGTGATTGTGATCATTAAAATCAAACCACGAGGGGTACGAGAGGTACAACAATCTCCCCCTATTTTGATGATCACAATCACCAAAACAAGTAATGTAGAAAATGAAATGAAAAGCAGGCTTTAAGGATTTCTCCACCAATCAACCAAGAATTTCTCCCCCTTTGTGATTATCAAAATAGCATGGGGCATAAAACTTGATTGAGGGAATGAGTTGAAAAACAAGATAGAGATTTTAAAACCAATTGAAATTTTTGAAATTTGAATTGAAAGTTTTGAATCAAAAATTGAAATGAAAGTTTTGAATGAAAAATTGAATAACAGTTTGAATTGAAAGTTTTGAAAAGAAAATTGAATAACAGTTTAGAATTAAAAAATTTGATACCAAGTGTTGAAATTGAAAGTTTGAATCGAAAATTTTGAAATTGAAATCAAAAGGGCTTAAACGATCCTAACTCCCCCTAAATAAAAACAACAAAACTCCGGGGAGAGGATTATCAAACCGAGACAAATTTTAACCCGGAGAGACTCGCTAAAAGGGATTTTTCAATCCATACTTGTCTAGTGGCGGGTCTTCTCCTATAAAATTCATCATTAAAGAAAATACTTTTGGGGCGGCCATACCGGGCATTTTTACAATTGCACTCATAGATTAAGTGCCCGGGTTTTTTTCAATAATTACAAAATTTAAATTGAGAGCTCCCCCTTACAAAAATAGTGGGTGCATGGGAGGAGGAAGCTTGCTTGGAATAGCCAAGCCCTTGGGTGGTTCTAGATACACGTTGAGAACCTAGTAGTTTGGTCAGATTTTGTTCCCCTTGGGTGAACTTGGCTAGGGATTCCCTTAAATCTTTGATAGTTGATTCCATGGAATCAATATCGGGAAGATTTTGGATTTTGAGGGTCAACTCTTCCTTCTCTTTGAGAAGTTGTTCTTTTTCGGAAGAGATTTTTTTGAAATTCTTTTTTAATGCAACAAATTTGGAAGAAAGTTCGTGAAAACCTTCCTCCAATTGATCTCTCGCATGTTGGAGATCCTCATAAGACATGTGATTGAAAGAATTGGAATTACTTGAGGATGAGGAGTCGGAAGATGATACCTCATTATATGCCATTAGGCATTTATTACCATTGTCGCTCGAGGAGGAGGAGGAGGACGAGGAGCTGTCACTCCATGTGGCCTTGAATGCCTTCTTCTTTTCCTTTTGCTTGGCCTTTTTCTTGTTGAGTGGGCAATCGGGCTTGTAATGGCCTTTCTCGCCGCACCCGTAACATTTTACCTTGGGCTCGGATTTTTCATTGGGTTGAGCCTTGCGGGATTTCTTCTTTTTGTGCTTTTTCATGAACTTGTGCATCTTGCGGGCAAGGTTCTCCATTTCGGAATCGCCGCTTGAAGAGGAAGATGATGATGAGGAGGAGCTTTCTTCTTTTTGAACTTTGAAGGCGATGTTCTTTGGAACTTTGATCGGTTTGCCTTCTTTTTCAGCTTGCCTCCTCATGGTGATCTCATAGGTCATGAGAGATCCGATGAGCTCTTCGACCGGCATGTTCTTGATGTCCTTTGCTTCTTGGATTGCCGTTACCTTTGGAGCCCATGAGCTTGGTAAGATCCAAAGGATCTTCTTGACCATCGTCTCTGCAGACACATCATCACCAAGGGACTTTCTACCATTGCAAACGTCAGTAAAGCGAGTAAACATTTCAGTTATATTTTCAGAAGGATGCATGGAAAAAGACTCAAAATCTTGACGGTACATGTCAAATCGAGTATCCTTAACTTTGTTGGTCCCCTCATGGGTAACCTCCAATAGTTTCCAGATTTCATGTGAGGAGGTGCATGTGGAAACTCGATTGAATTCATTACGATCAAGGCCGCAATGAAGAGCATTCATGGCTTTGCCATCAAGCTCGAAATTTTTAATATCGTCTTGGGTCTATTTGGATTCATCGGGAGAAGAGAGGGTGTAACCTTGCATGACAATTTTATAAATGGGATAGCCAATGCTTCTAAGAAAAGTGGTCATGCGGGTTTTCCAATAAGTGTAGTCGGTTCCATCAAAAAATGGAGCACGACCCAAAGAATAGCCTTCGGGGGCGAAAGAGGATGAAGCCATCAAAAAAAGATCTTGAATTTGAAACCGGTTAGGGTATTACTCAAATTTTGCCTTTGATACCAATTGTTAGGCGGAGAAAGAAAGGAGTGATGGCAAGAGGGGGGGTGAATTGCCTTTTAAAAAATGATTAGCAAATTAAAATCAAAGTGAAAGTGCAGTGGAAATAAAAGAGGCAAGACACAAGAATTGATAACGGAGTTCGGCCTAAAACCCGGCCTACGTCTCCGCTCCCAACTCAACCGTTGAGAGATTTACTACCGCTTGCTTTTCAATGGTTTTAGCAAGAAACCCACTAGACTTTACAGGTAGTCTAGAACCTATTACAGCTTGCTTTTAAATGGTTATGCAAGAACCCACTTGCTTTCAATGGTTGAGCAAGAACCCACTAGCCTTCTTACAGGTGAAGGCTAGCTCACATTTGTCTCAATCCTTTTAAAGGAAAGGCTTGACCAACCTCTTCACACCTTGAAGGTGGTGTGAGAACCCAAAAGAATGGATGAGAGAAAGAGGTGGGGTTTGTAGGCACAAACCCAAAATGATGCTCAAAATAAATAAAACAATAAAACCCGTAATGAGGAAGTCTTGGGCGCCAATGGATTTATGGAACTGATGAAGGGCGCTCCCAAGCTTCTTTGGAGGTGCTCCTTGGATGTGGAAGTGTGTTGGAGCAAGTGGGGTTCCCTTGGAGGAATCCGCCGGAGGTTCGCCAAATGATGGAAAATGTGTCCGTTGGCTTCACAATAGTTCCGGCTATTTTCCTTAGGCTTCCGGGGGTTCAAGGTCCTTTATTTATAGAGGGGGAACCCTCATATGGCCGTTGGAGGCCTTTGGAGCCGTTGGAGAGGCTTTTGGAGCCGTTGGAGGCCAAGTGGACAGGCTGGTCAAAAGCCCAACGACAAGTTTGACTGGCTCCACCGGCTGACCGGTACAGGGCCACCGGTTGGCCGGTGTGTGCAAAATGGAGGAGGGCTCGGGCTCAGGCTCCACCGGCTGGCCGGTGAGGAGGCCACCGGTTGGCCGGTGCTGAGGCAGTAGCAACCACTGTGCTGGCTGGGTGCCACCGGCTGGCCGGTGCTGAGGCCACCGGTTGGCCGGTGTGGAGGCAGTGGCTGGACTCTCGGTCTGGGCTCTACCGGCTGGCCGGTGCTGAGGCCACCGGTTGTCCGGTGCTCTGGACAGTGGAGAGCCTTTCTGTCAAATGGTGGAGCAGGGTTACCGGTGGCCTCAGCACCGGCCATAGGAGCCTTTGTTGCGTCCCACAACGTAGCCCGAAGCTTGGCCAAATTGTCCGCCATCCGTGACCCGTCATCCTTTGGTAAAACTCCTGTAAATCGTCGTCCCCATCAACGGTCGCACAAACCAACACAAATCCGAGGTTCGATCACGATTTGAACCGGACCGATTGTCGAATACATGAATAACGGGTTGAGGAAGCCACAAGCAATAAAGTTAGAATCATCAGTGGCCATTGCGAACCTGGTCATTGGTCATTGAACGTAATCGCTGGAATCGGGAATAGATGAAGAATCCAACACCATGGATAAATTTTAGGGCCAAAGAAAAAGAGAAATTAACAAGGTCTTGCGAAAAAACGGGGGTGAAATGTGAATCCAAAACAGATTATTAATCCATGCTCGAAATCAAAAGTCAATAGGGCAAGAATCCACAAATAACGAGCGCTACTTCGACAAAGGATCGATCTTTGGTGAAGAACAGATCCGTGTCGTTGTCGTTGGCGATCCTCATCGATTCTGCTCTTCGATCCATGAATTCTCCTCAACCGCTCAAAATCTCTCCCGTGGTGGCTCTCTCAATTATCAGGTTTATGCGGCTAACCCTGAATAATTGCCACAGCGGAGATTAGATAAGATAGGTCACTAGGTCTTACAATTCGAATAAATGAATAAATTAATTAATTGCTTAATTAAATAGGTGGACCTAATACCGAGGATGCGAGAGGCCTTGAAGTTTATTTATTGGAAAATATAAAGATGACAAAACACTCACGTTTGATGTGGGACACAGACTCCAACACTCCCCCTCAAGCTAGTCTACCTAGTTTGGATGCATATTGAAAAAACAGAGCAAAGCAAAAAAAACAAAGCAAACAAGAAACACCGTAAACACTCCCCCTCAAGCTGAACACACCCAGTTTGATTACAAAATAAGACGAAACAAAATAAATCATCTGCGATCGCAGCTCCCCCTCAAGATGAAAATGATGGATGATGCAAGATGTCGCTGAGAAGGATGGGTCTCTAAGTCGCACAAGTGGGGCCAGTCGACGGAGCGGCGGGAAAGTTGCACAGGCAGGGCCGGTCAACGGAGTGCCGGGAAAGTCGCACATGCGAGAACGGTTGATCGAGCGCCAGGAAAGCTGCATAGTCGAGGCCGGTTGATGGAGCGCTGGGAAAGCCACACTGGCGGGGCTGGTTAATGGAGCACCGGGAAATAGAATGTCAAGCGCGGCCGACCAGATCTGGCCGGATGGGAGGGAGCAACAGATGGTGGAGCAGGGTTACCGAAGGTCGTTCGACGACGAAGACCCGTGCAAGACAGTGGTGGTGGGTGGTTGGGATCTGGTCCACAGCAAAGGGAAGGTCGGCGCGGAGGGGAAGCGAGTCGTGCAGGAGGGACGTCGCACAGGGACTCAGGTATGGAAGGGCAGTCGGCGCCGCGGGTCGTGCAGGCTGGAAGGGGAGCTACGTCTAGTAGTTGGTGGTTGATGGCTCGTCGCGCAGGGAGGTGTCACGAAGGCAGGTGGCGCGGGATGACCGGGACGACCTGGACAGGGCGTAGCGGCTGATCGTGCTCCCGTCGCGAGGGGGTGCTTCCGAGGAGGGGGTGCTTCCGAGGAGGGGGTGCACCAAAGGAACCGCGTGGGCATGCCGACGAGGGGGTGCACAAGCCGACCAGCGAGAGGGGAGGGGCCGCCAGGGCTGTCGTCGGGAAGCTTCAGATCTGATGGCTGATGACGGGAGTTGGCGGCCCGAGCGGACCATGGACAGCGGGAAGCGCCAGATCGACGACAGTGACAGGAGGCCAGAGATCGAGGGCGTAGGAGGGTTGTCGCAGACGACAGAGGGGTGCATTGGGAGGGGCCGTCGCATCAGAGTCGCGGAGGAGTCGCATGGAGCAGCCGACGAGGCGGGGCACGAATACAGGCAGACGAAGGCTCATCCTGCGGGGAGGGCTGCATGCAAAGACAGGAGGGGGCGGCGACAGATTAGGGCTCGGTGGCTACGCCCCCCCAATGGGAAATAATAACAAAAAAATATGGGAGGGAGAGATCCGAAGGGAGGGAACGCTTGGTGCCGTTGCGCGCAGGGAGGTAGCTGTTGTGCTCACAGGGAGGGGGCCGTCGAGGATTCCGTGCAGGAGGGGTTGGCGTCGGGGCGGTGGATGGGGCCCGTGAGGGGATGCACAAACCGAGCGCCGAGAGGAGAGGGGTCGGCAGGGGGGACTAAAGTGATGCCTTTTGGGAGCTGCCGCCCCCCAGTGGGGGGAAACTATCGTAAAAAAAAAACCTAGGCGGAAATTTTATACTGTTTCTAGGGTTCACCCGGGCGTTCTAAAAACAACGGCGGTCTCGGTTCCCCATCCATGTCCTTGTTCAAGAGGAAATCCATTATTTCCAAAACAATGAGCGTGTGTGGTTTAATATATTTAATATTGGTAATATATCAATATCGGGGCTTCGCGACACCCGCAACTTGCGCCAACTTCACGACTGACTTCAAATATATTATTTTCAATGGAACTGCATGCAGAGACAATAAGAGAGCTGAGCTGGGGAGCAATCACGATCTCCCATCACCGGAACCACCCAAACCCCTAACCAGTCGGTCAGATTGATGAAGCAGACCAACACTGAACCACGAATACCGTTGCACCAATTGCCCACGAAGCAGCCAAAGTGTACATCCGCTGCCTTCGTCGAAGACAATGGTGACCGCCAAGAGGCCCCTAATTGCCGATCGACTCCATGGAACATAGTCTGAGTAGGCACATGATCCCGCACCCCACTTCAATTGTGCTGGAATGACCAACAAACATGAGGGAAGCCCACACGGTTTCCACCGACGATAGCCGCGTGAGAGAAGCCTGTTTGAGTCACTCATGTGGGCAAGTGTGCGTTTTTTGTTTTTGTTTTTTTCCCCTGAGGATGTCTGATGCTGACCCTAGTGAACCGTGACATACTTATAAAACTACATTGTAATTATTTATTTGCATAAATTTTAAAATATATTTTATGAAATATTTAATTTACCATATCCTTTCTCAGTGATGCTTGCAAGGTTTGCTTAGACATGGTATGGTATTTATTTTATTGATGAAAAGTTGACACAATCTGTCGTTGATTTGGAAACATAAGATGCAGTTTGCCTTTGGTGTTTACAGTTCTCAATAAAAGTTTCTTGTTTAAATCCTTGCAGCGAAGGGATGTGCAGCAATAATGGCTGTAGTGGCAACCATTTCTGTGATATCATTTGACACAGGCAATGGTTGTAATCAGAATCTGATGAAGTCAAAATAGCCAGGAAGTCAACTTTTGGTTTCTGGTATCTGTTCAAATTCTGTAGTTTTTGTCAGCAGTCACCATGAATTTTGGTCTTTACTTCTAAAGCCTCATGTACTGTTAATCCACACAGGCTTCGGGTTCTATTATCTCATCATGCTATGATCTGTAGTCAATTCAGTGATGCAATGTTGTAAATAATCCACAGTATGTGCATTTATCACAGTTGGAAGAATGGGAACGAGGGATTTCTCCAGCGTTCTCAGTGGCTGCTGTTGCCCCCACCGCCACGGCTTCTGCCTCCCGAAGTTTGTATGGCGACAGTTTGGCTGGGGTGCTTTATTGTTGTATGCCTTTTCGGTTGAGAAATCCTGCCTAGTGTGGCCCTTCCTTCACCAAACTACAACAGCAACATTGCTTCGTGAAGCCGCTGCCCACGTGTAGCTTTTCTGGAAAGCAGTTAGTATGGTTGGTTGGTGCATAAAATTTAACAGTTTTCTTCTTAAGAAAACTGGTTATTTGAATTATTTTGCAATGTAAAATATAATCGTATGACATGAATGATACTGGTTGTAAATGATTTTTCGACCTGGAGAAGGATTAAATATACCCATCCCTCATAAACCTGTTCCAAAAATGAGAAGCATTAAGGAGCCTTTTACGAAGCTTTGAGCATGTAAGATTTGGAAAGATACTTACTGCTTCTAATTCCAAGTTTGTTTTCATCTGCGGGACAACATATACACATATTTTTCCCGAGCCAACTTAGGTCCAAAACTAGAGCCCCTACCCAGTAAAGATTAGCCATTTTTTCCTTCTAAAATTGGAACAGTACCTTTGGTTAAAGGATGAATAACTTAGTAAAGGGCGTGAGTGTAAAGGACATGGTTAATGCGTTTAAACAGTTGGGAATGTGAATCTATCTTCAGTTCATCGGATGCAGGTTGCCTAGACGTAGGTTGGCCAGATTTTAGAGAGCTCGAAGATGTGATTGTCCGCAGTGTTCAGGCAGTAGCATCAGTCAACTCCAGTGGACGGCAGGTTGGCCGGATAAAGACACTTTTTTGATGGTTGTGTAGTAGGCCGAGTTTTAGTTTGGTAGATGGTATGAGTGGGAGGCTACCAGTTTGGTTTACTCTAGCAGTCATGTTGTGTTGATCATGGTTTCAGGGGAGCAAGTATTACCGGATGATGACTGATACTATAAATGGGAACCGAGGGAGAGTTAACACACATTAATTGCGATAAGTTGAATGTGTGTGGGGATTACTTTTATTTAGTAATCTGTATTGTAATTCTTGTAACTTATGATTGTAATAAAAAAGGCAACAACCGTGTTTCTCTCGTGCATGTATGACACATTGTTCAAAACACGTCAAATTTCCCATTTGCCCCCTGATTGTTTGAATTGCGTGTAAAGTTCGACGCAATGCGATGAATAAGGTGTGAAGTCTTCGTATTTTTCGATACACTTAGTCGAGGGGTCCTGAATAGGCTGGTTCCACTGTGCTGTGTCCGATGGTCTACTTCTCGAAATCGGAAGGAGTGGGTTGAGATTCCCAACAAGTGTCATCAAAGCTTGCGATTAAACTTGCTCACAACACACTCAACGACAGCTCATATTCCCTCTTGACTTGAGGTTATTTCGATTTTAGTGGGAGTTACTGTCATTAGAAGGTATGACGTTGGACAATAGTAAAGCCTGAGTTGCTAAGTTTGACGGAACCAATTTTGATTTCTGGAGGATGCAAATGAAGGATCATCTCATTCAAAAGCACTTGAATGTTCCTTTGATTGACGTTCATCCGAAGAAAAAAGAGAAAGCATAATGAGAACAGTTGAATAGAAAGACACTGACGATGGTGAGAATATCATTGGCATAAAAAGTGGCCTTCAACATCCAGGAAAAGAAAACAACAACAGAAGGCGCTGACAAATTTGATGTTTGAGGATATCTGTAGTATGATCTTGAATGAGGAGCTTAGGTGAAGAGAAGTTCGTCAAGAAGTGTGCTTAATGATGACAGACGAAGATGGTCACATTAATAGAAGAAAAATCAAAAGAAACAATCAGGCGATATGTTGTGGGAGAAGAGTCGAGACAAGTTGGCTGGCCCCAATCCTATGTTAGAGATGTGGGAAAAGAGGACATTACAATAAGGATTGCAGGAGTCTCAAAGAGAGCTCCAGAAGAACATCCACTTTTGAAAGCTCAAACTCCGTGAGTATAGCGGAGGTAGACAACAATCGTGTCAATATTTTGATGGAGTCATGAGAGATTAACTCAGGAGCATTGTTCCACTCGATGAGGGAGTAGAGATGCATGGAGAATTATGCTCCTGGAAAGTTTAACAAGGTACATTTGGTGGATGATGAAGCTCTGAAGACTGATGTAAATTAAGGTTCTAGGGCGCAGTGGAAGAGGTTGGGCTCGTACCTAACAAAATTTTCCATAAAGTTCTTCAAATTTCTCCTCAGAACTAGATAGAAATGCTTTCTCAGAATCCATGAAGACATGATCTCGCATATAATTTATAATTAATTTAGATAGATGAAGAGTTACACCGTCATGTAATTATTTCTTTGTTGTCGAATGCGGTTGACCCTTCATGTCGAACTGTTGTTGCGATGGAGGAATCAAGGGAAAATTCTCTCTAACAGTGATCTGCATGTACCCTAAGAATCTCTTGGTTCTCTCACCGCCGAAGAGGGAGGAAGAGGATCATCAATGCTCATGGAACTTGCAGTGTTCTTTCGAATATCTCTGAGTTGAGAGATTTTTCTGGAGAGCCATATGTTGTGCACAACAATTGTTAGGCAAAACCCATGTATTTATCAGAATTTTATAGTCAAGTATTTATAGAGCTAGAGTTAGAACATTATTTGCACAAAGCCCCTTTAATATTATCTTAACCCTTAGGTACCCCATGTCTAAATAATAATAATAATAATATTATTTACTAGACATGCGCATAACCCGCAAACTAATTACATATTATTTCTCCTAATTAAATAATTTAATATTTATTCAAATAATATTCTATTCTCACCGGACCATAACTCGACCCACTCGTCCTCATTATTTATCAGACCAAGTATACACTACCAGAAAAACAGTTTTTCGCAGCGCCCCCCCTTTATCAGCGCTTGTTTAGTAGCGCTGATAAAGGGTCGGCTTCAATTTTTTTTAAAATATATTAATATATTAATATATAAATATAGTTATATTGATATATAAATATAATATATAATTTTTAAATATATTTTAGATAACTATAAATGTACATTTACACTTATTATACATAATATATAAGATATTTAGTGAAAATGACTTCTTAAAAAATTAAAAAAATATTTTTAATTAATAATTTGCTAATTATTATGGAGTAATAGTCATTTAATAACAATTTGAAGACTAAAAAAATTAAAAAAATTAAAAAAAGATCCAAAATATGTTGAAAATGCAACTCAAACTTCAAACGACCATAACTTTTGATCCGGGTGTCCGTTTGAGCTCTACCACATATCAAATCGAAGCCTGCGACGAGCTCTACGTCGCTGTGACTTGGGGGGACCTCAGTCAAGCGATTTTAGAGGCCAAAAGAGGCCCAGAAGGCCTCCAAAACTAAGTTTTTAGTCGGGGTACCCCGATTTTTTAACATTTTGGGATTTTCACCCTCGTTTAAGGGGGTATTATTGGATTTTTTTGGTGGGTTATGAATTTATTCCAAGGTATTACATTCATATTGATATTATTTATTTGAAATTTCATCATTTTTTATAATGCACTGCTATTTATAATCAAATATATAACAATATATTCATATTTTTTAAATATTCACACCTAAAAATTTAATTATAAATATAAATAATAAAATATATTTACATATAAAATATATTGTCTTTATCTAAATAATAACTAACATCCATTTTATTTAAAATACAATGAATATTTATATACCTATATATAAATCTAACTATATATATATATTAATCTAAATATATATATATATTAATCTAATTATATATATATATTAATCTAATAACTATATATATATTAATATAACTACATATATATATATTAGTATTACTATAAATATATATATTAATATCACCATAAATATATATATTAATATCACTATATATATATTAATATAACTATATAAATATATATTCATATAACTATATATATGTTAATATAACTATATATATGTTAATATAACTATATATATGTTAATATAACTATATATATATATTAATATAAATATATATTACTATACGAATAAATATAACTAAATATATATATATATATAGATATAGATATATATTAATACCACTATATATATATATTAATATTACTATATATATTATAATATAACTATATATATATATATATTATAATATAACTATATATATATATTACTATACGAATAAATATAACTAAATATATAAATATATATATATAGAGATATCATGAATTGGAAAGCAAATCAAAATAGAGTAGTGGTAAGGGCTTAGGCGCGCAGGGGGGAGGTCTCGAGTTCAAATCCTGGTGGAGGCAGGGGTGTGCGCGCATGGGGAATATTGGAGCAAGCGCTGTTAAAGGGTGGAGGGGGGTGCGTGAGGTGCGTGGGGTGCTGTATAGGGGCCGAAAAGCGCTGTAAAAGGGGGGGGGGTTCAAGTGCTATAAAAGCCCCCCCTACCGATTGGCAGTATTTTTTAATTTTTTTTAACTTTTATCAGCGCTTTTTTAAAAGCGCTGATAAAAGGGTCCTTTATCAGCGCTAAAACGAAAGCACTGATAAAAGGGTACTTTTATCAGCGCTTTTTTTAGCGCTGATAAAAGTGGTCTTTATCAGCGCTTTTCGGAGCACTGATAAAGGGGACCCCCCCCTTTATCTACGTCGGCTTTATCAGCGCTTTTTCTAGCGCTGATAAAGGCCATTTTTAGCGCTGATAAAGGCCATATTTGTAGTAGTGATAATGTCTATTTATTTAAATAAATAAATAAATATAACTGCATCATGCATCGATAAATAAATACTGGCGATCGACCAATAAATTTGATTAAATATTATTCCCCTGACTTGAGAATAATATTCTAAATCTACCTTTTAAACTCATAGAGAATTTAATTGAGGTTCTTGGATACACTTAGTGTTTGACCCTCTAGACACTTTTCTATTGACATTAGACTAAACCGTCTAAAGTATAAGGTTAACGTCTATCAACACACCAAGACACCTATAGAGAAAAGAGTTAATGGTGTGATGACATTCAACCTCTTACAAATCCTTACTGTGTAATATAACCCCTTTGTCCTGATATCTCTTGTCAAATAGGTTGCATAACTTGTGTCATCAACCTATATGTTCGACTCTTTTTTTGACTTTCAAGAATTGAACACACTGATAAACCGCCATGGTCATGGATTCAATCCAACTACTTTATTCCATCAAAGGACATGATATATTCAGCTTTAACGAATGAGACAAACCCTCTCTCACATTATTCATTAATGCTATGCCACTCATGAGGCACCCAACGTATCCAACTTCGCCATGAACTGTTATTGTTACAGTTTATGAAATACATCTAAGCACGTGAGTCATGACACATTAATAATAATCTTTGAGTCAAAGGATCATTACACAGGTCTGCAGATAGGAATATCCAATGTCACATGAAACATGTAGAATTCCTATTGATGGGTCCATTCTCATAACCTCCCTTCTTGGATATTACCAATGGTGAACACCATGAGAAGGTGCCTTAATGTCTTATGAGCCTCCCACCCCTAATAGCCTATATCACTTTTGTCCCATCAGACTATATCATCTGGTCATAGAAAATAGGTTTAAGGAATACCATCATAACATCTAAAGTATCTTATCATAGTGGAGAATTGCTATGTATATCCTTAGGACATTATCACATACACTATCACACAGAAGAACAATTAGAATGTGATAATAAATTATATTATATTCAAACACCATGAATATACAATGCAATCAAAAGTATAATGAAAGTTGGTTTTAGGGCATCACCAAATCCAATAGACTCCCACTTACACTAAAGCCAAATACTATCAATTTTAAGCTCACTAGCTCTCACATGATATTCATGCTTCTGTTGAGATAAGTCTTTAGTCAAGGGTCTTCCATGCTCTCCTTCATGGATACCTTTCTCACCGCGACTTCATCTCATTGAGAAAAATCTCTCAAGAGATGAAACTTACGGAGTATGTGCTTCATCCTTTGGTAAGACATCAACTCCTTTGCGAGACACACCACTACAATATTATCACAATACACTGTGATAGGGTCTAAATTGTTAGGTAACACACCAAGATCTTGGATAAATTTGTGAATCCAAACTGATTCCTTACCTACATTGAAATCCATAATATACTCAGACTCTGCTGTAGAATCGAACACAATTGGCTGCTTTGAGCTCTTCTAGCTCACATCTCATCTATTGAGTGTGAAGACATATCCTGATTGTGATCTCATGTCATCCTGATCAGTCTGGAAACTGTGTATCCCTTGATGACTAACTCCCTGTCTCTTCCATATACTAGTAACATATCTTTAGTATGCCTCAAATACTTAAGGATAGTCTTAACAACAACCTAATGTAGTTCTCCTTGATCTGCTTGATATCTGCTTTCCATGCTCAGAGTATAATGAACGTCAAGTCTAGTACATAACATAACATACATAATCAACATTATCATAGATGCGCAAGAAATCCCAATCATCATCTGTCCCTCCCATTGTGTCCAAGGACACATTTTTTTGGAAAGATGAATGCCATGCGACACTCGAACCAATCCACTCTTGGATTGTTCTATATCAAATCTCTTAAGTATCTGATCAATGTATATATCCTAACTTAGTGCAAGAAACCTCGTCAATTTATTCTGAAGAATCTTGATCCCGAGGATGTATGTTACTTCACCTAAGTCCTTCATGGAGAAACATTGGTTCAACCATTCTTTAAATAACTATAAGACCGATACCTTGTTTCTAAAAATTAACATGTCATCGACATATACTACCAGGAAAATGACCACATTCCCACTAAACCATCAATAGACACATGACTCATTTTCATTCTTTATGAAACCAAACACTTGCATGGATTCATCAAAATGAATATTCCATGACCCAGATGCTTTCTTTAATCCACAAATGGATTTTTGCAACTTGAATACCTTTTTAGCATTACTTGGAGTCAAAAAACCTTTTGGTTGTGTCATATAGACATCTCCCCAACGGTTCCCATTAAGGAATGTTGTTTTGATATCCAACTACCAAATCTCATAGTCATGGAATGCTTCTATAGCAAGTAGAATTTTGATGATTTAAACATGACAATAGGGGAAAAGGTTTTTTCATAGTCAATTACTTGATGATGTTTAAACATTTTAGCCACTAGCCTTGCTTTATAGGTACTCACATTACCTCCCATTTCCTGTTTTCTCTTGAATAACCATTTGCAACCAATGAGCTTTACATCAATTGGTAGATCAACCAAAACCCAAACTTGGTTCCGATACATAGAATCCATCTTAGAATTCATGGATGCTTTCAATCTTGTAGCTTCTGAGCTTTCTACTGCCTCCTTGTAGGAAATCAGATCATTACTATTCAATAATAACGAGTCACCATCCTCGGTGACTAGAAAACCATAACGTACTAGTTCTATAACCTATTGGACGCTGCTACGTAGTACTCGTGTCTCAGGAACATCTTCTTCCATTGGGATTGCTGGAAGCTGTTCCTCTGCCAATTCCTGTGTATCTTGAGCTCCGACTTCATTGAAGTCAATTTTCTTCCCACTATCCTTCTTGAGGATGTGTTCCCTCTATAGGATTATAAACTTTCTGTAAATACCCCGACCCTAGTAGCCCAGAGTCGATAGTATCTTTACTACATTGACACTAGATAAAAGCGATCGCATCTCAAAAGACCAAAAATTTTAGTAGTCTTGGTAAACTAAATATACAAATGAATCTCACATTACAGTTGAAAACTTAAAATACATCATAGTATTTTATTTGAGAACACCATAATTTCCTTTAGTATATTCCTTCATATCAATTATAATACACTTCCTGACATCTTGGGGAAATTAAACATAAAAAAGGGGTGAACTCTAATGCCCAGTAAGGGTATACGTACAACAAAAGATATCATGAATAAATAAGACATAATTATTATGACAAGATAAATAACTGTAACACATTCTATTTAATCAATAACTTGAACATGAAAAATAACATGACAAGAATAATTTATGATAAAAATAATACCATATTAATAATCACATGAGCTTGAAACTTATCCATGAATATTCTAACTAATCGAATAATCACATGGACATCAATAATTAATCTCATAATGAGGGAATGTATAATGCCAGATATCATAACCATACCATCAAGGTCTTGTGCCAAGAAAACTTACATAAATGGGTAAGGCCTCGACCAAATGTTCAAGCTAGTTTGTCTCATGAGACCTATCAATGCATCGAGGGGCTATAACAGGCCCCACCCGTCACTTACTAAGTCCAATGTATTCATCATATGAAAGGAGAGAAATACAATTGTAAGAACCTGGACCTTCTTTTCAGGTATGTTTTTCCTTTTCTAGTCATTTTGAGAAAAAGGAGAAAATCTGGAAATTTTCAGAGTACACGCCGTGTACTTCGACGCCGCGCGAGGCCGTGTGCTGGCCGTGTCTGGGCCACACACACGACCGTCTGGGGTGACGTGGAGACCGCTTAAAGCGGAGTACAAAAAACCAAAGTACACGCCATGTACTCTAAAAGTACATGCCGTGTACTTTTCTTTTTTATTTCATTAATCGGGCTGGGGTCGCGTCTTAACCCTGTTTTCATCTTCTTCTCTGCCTAATTTCGTACAGGGCGTCTGAGGAGGCCGAATCTTCTCCGAGCCACCGATCCGTCACCGATTCTTCGAATCGAACACCGTCGGTTGCAATATAATCACAATGGTGATTTCTTGGTTCTTCTTTGGCCTCGTTTCCTATTTCTTCCTCTCATATGAGTTATATGAGGTTGAACGTTTTAGACGTTTTTGCAGATCTACTCCGTTCTAGGCCGGTTCACAAGCTGAGGTTCAAGTATATCAATCTACGAGGATCAAGGTAGGTGGTTTGATGCCCTACATTGAATGTCCTTGAGTTTTTGTGCAAAAGTGTCGGATATCCATGTATCGGGTATCTCGAGTTAGGGTTTTGAACCTGTTTTATTTATCTTCCTTAGATTTATTTTGTGCTTGAGGCTATTAGATGAATAATGTTTGCTTGTTAGCATGTTCAAGGATCACCCCATGGGTGTTTTCCTTCGTTTTGGCTGTTTACCGCCGTTTGGCTTAGGTTGCCTATGAGGCAAACCTTGTTGCATTGATTGTTTCCCTTGGTATGAATGTTTGCATGTAGTGTCTGCTGTTTAAATGCTTTTGTTTCATTGTAGCTATTAGCCAAGTAGTTGCTGAACATACTTAGGGATGCTATGAATCGTTTACATATGATTGCTTTTACTCATGGCTGCGGGAACCTGGTGTAGTTAGACCACAGGGGGAATTGACATTGAGTACTACCTCAGAGGGCCTGTTTAATTATTACCATTACGAGACCATAAGGGGGATTGAATTTGTGATCTCTCAGAGGGTCTGATAATTATCGAATCAAGACTAAAGGGGGAATTAGATGTAAGTGCTTCCTCAGAGAGTCTGTAGTATCGCTGCAAGACCATAGGGGGAATTGACGTAGAGTGCTTCCTCAGAGTGTCTTTGCCTTTGTTCAAATGCTTGACCATAAGGGCCTGCCCACATGAGCCACCCAGAGGGTCAGTGTAATAAATATTGTTGGTTGGTTGTGACAAGTCCACAAAGCCAAAGAACAAGCTTGGGTTTGTACTGCTTGTAGTTTAGGTAGTCTGTTGAGATACCTGTTGTGTTACTTGCTATGCCTTTGGACTATATAGATTTTGATAGATTCTTTGGTTGATGATTAAATGATTGAATTAAATTAATAAATAAATGCAAATGGAGAATTGTAGGATTGTTTACTTTAGTGTGCCCTGTTTCTCTACAGCATTTATTTCCATTACTTTTTCTATATTGCTCACTGACAGTAGGGCACAAATCTTTTGGTGGTTGCCTACTGGGATTAGTCTCACACTCTGTTTGGGTCTTGCTTTTCGGCCCAAACAGGTTATATGGTTGCAGGTGTGGATGGGGATTGTGACCCTTCTACCTCTGGTTCTTGATTACTGGTTAGAGTTGGAGAGCATGGGACTGAGCTTAGGCTTGCGATGCTGCTGGAGTTTATTGTTTACTTTTGCTGCTTGGGTTTCAGTTGTATTTCAGCACGTGGTTTTGTTTACTATTTTTCATAGAAACATGTGCCATGCTGCATCATTATTATATTATACATTGCTTCCGCTGTTTAGTTCAATTGTCGTGTTCTGTTTACTGCTTCTGCTATTGTTTATTATTTCCTTCCGCTGCATACTTTACCAAATGAGGGCATAGTTTCCCCACTGACTCATCAAGACCATCACTGCTAGTCGGTAGCCTCTGGCGTTTGGGGAAACGCGCTTGAGGTCATGTGGCGAACCGGGTATGGGGCGCCAGTTGATTGGATTCGGATTCGGGTCGTTACAAAGTGGTATCAAAGGAGTTTTCCTTCTTTTCTATTTTCCTTAATGTTTGGTGACAATAGACAGGGATAGGAAGAGATGGGTAGTTGGTACTTAACTGTGCCCGGGAGTAATTAACCCGTGTACAGGGAAAAACTATATTACCTCGTAATTGCAATTTTTAGTTTTTACAAGTGTTACAGTTGATTATATTTCACCGTTGGGTGATGCACTTGTTTTGTGATGTTACAGTTTATATGATTGTGGTTCTATTTTGTTGCAACCCGATGAGATGAGGGTATGCCATCTCATGCATCATATAGGCACTGGTTAGAAAATCACATGTCATGCATTTTACCATGTCATCTAGGGTGCATTAGAAATTGCATGCTGCTGTGATAAATGTCATGATAGATTATGCATGATGTAGTGATAGTTGCTGTGATAGAAATACCTGCTGTGTTGATAGGGTGTTGTTTATTTTACAGCTTATTTAGCATGAAAGCCAAGCTTTGGTCTTAGAGGTATTATGGGCCCTTGAGGATCGGAATTTGGAGGATCATGGGATTATCATATTTTTTACTTGTTATATGCATTGTTATGATGTCAAGCTTTGATTCGCGGGGAGTATGGGTCCCCACAGATCGGAATTTGACACATAGGTGCTGGTTTTTAGTGTTTTTCAGTGGTTTTGGGGAGTTTTGTATGCCTACTGCCCAGAAACCCAGACAACACGGCGTGTGGCCTTATGAACACACGCCATGTGTTCTTCTGTTCGGGAAGAACTAATTTTCACGGTTACACACCGTGTACTTTGAAGTACACGTCGTGTACTCTTCTTCTGTGTGATCTAGCCGTGTAGTTGAATACATGGGCTGGAAAATCTCAGGAACAACACGCCGTGTACCTCGTTGACATGCCATGTAGTAATGGTCTGTATGACCCAACCATGTAGTTGAATACATGGGTTGGAAAATCTTAGGGACAACACGCCGTGTACGTTGTTGACACGCCGTGTACGTTGTTGACACGCCGGTGTACACACCCAAGTAAAATAATTCTGGAATACGCCATGTGTGGGAACTACACGTCGTGTAACTATGTTTTCTAGTTTTAAAAGTTTTCCTCTTCTGTTCCGTTTTCTCTCTTTGAGTTTGAAACTGTGCTCGTTGTTAATAAAGGTGTACTTTTGACCTTGCAGAGTCATGCCGCCAAGATGTCCTCCCGTTGCACGTTAGGGATCTGACGATGATCGTACGCTGGATATGGCACAGTCAGTTATCCCAGATATTGGTGCAGACACACAATTCCATGAGGGATTGATGAGGTTCATACAGACCTTTCAGGGAGCTCAGCAACCTACCCGGACTATGGCGGAGCTTACGTGAGTCTTCCAGCAGCAACATCCTCCCACGTTCTCTGGGGATGGAGGACCTCAGGCTACTGAATCTTGATTCGAAGTGATGGTTTCTATCTTTCATCACCTCGAGACACCCCCAGATAGAAGGGTGAAGCTCGCGACTTACATGCTGTGAGATTCCGCCAAGAGATGGTGGGACGTAGTTTCTCTGGCAGGGCGTCAACAGATAGTTGCTTGGGAGGAGTTTCAGCATACGTTCTATGACTACTTCTACCCGGAAACACTTAGGGATGACAGAGCCAAAGAGTTCATGAACCTACAGCTGGGTACTCTATTAGTTATGGAGTATTCCTCCCGTTTCACTGAGTTACAGCATTTCACTCCCGTTATGGGGAATGACGAGCTGTTTTTGGCAAGAAGTTTGAGGAGGGCCTCAGACCAGAGATCATATCACAGGTGAACGTCTTCCAGTTGACCTCTATTTCTTTGATAGTCAACCAGGAGTTGATCATGGAGAAGAATCTGAGAGATACTGGAGTAGTGAGCCAGGGCGGTTCAGCATCCAGAGTTAGTTCTCTTTCTACTGACAGCAGGAAGCTCCACCAAGAGTCTACACGAGGTGACTCAAGGAAGCGAGATGTTCCTTTAGGTAACAAGGTTGTGTGATACCAGTGTGGTAAGGATGGGAATAAGAATCCACAGTGTCTGAGGGACCCAATGGAGTGCCGAGCTTGCGGCAAGATGGGTCACCTACAACGGTTTTGCAAGGTTCTTCTTCCAGCGGCTAGCGAAAGAGGATCGGTTTTGACTCCACGTACATGATCAAGTTTACCAGTTTCACAACAGACTGGGGGCTGGAGTTCTACAGGCCATTCAGGCTAGGGTAGAGGCCGTGGACGCAGTGGTTAGGCTCAGGGAGGATCAGCTCAGGGATCTCAGGCTGCTGCACAGGGCCGTGGTACTGGCCAGACGTTTGCAGTGGAGTAGATTCATCAGGAGCAGGATCCTGGACCTTCCACAGTGCGAGGTACGATCTTGGTAGCCTTAGTTTTATCTTCTGCACTTTTCAATATAGGAGCTTCTCATAGCTTTATTTCGGTTCACACTATGGATAGCCTTAGACATACTATCTTTACTTCCGAGGATATGATGACACTAGACACTTCCTTGGGACTTAGAACTGCTAGTGTGCGTCAGTACAAGGAGTGACCCTTGAGGTTGGTGGGTGTCACTTCTTGTGGGATATTTATGTACTAGAGATGACAGGTTATGATGTCATTATCAGAATGGACTGGCTAGTTCCTTTTCAGTCCCTTATCGATTGCTATCGCCGTAGGGTGAATTTAACGTCACCAGAGGGCGGATCCTTTCTTCACAAGGGTGAATGGGACGTCCATGCAAGCAGAGCTGGACCAGAGCATCATGGGTTGGGTGGTATTACAGCCCAGATTTCTAGGTTATATATGGACGACCAGGGGATTTCTCAGATGGATTATCCTCCAGTGGTTGATTGTTTTCAGGATGTCTTTCTAGAAGACTTTTCAGGGTTGCCTCCGGAGCGTGAGGTAGACTTCTCTATTGATCTTGTGCCAGGAGCAGCACCGATATCCATACCTCCTTATAGGATGGTTATTCCTGAGTTGAAAGAGCTCAAGAAGAAGTTAGAGGAGTTGTAGGAAAAGGGTTTTATCCGACCCAGTACTTCCCCTTGGGGTTCGCCTATTTTGTTTATGAAAAAGGCGGATGGTACTTTACAGCTTTGTGTGGATTATCGGAAGCTGAACCAGTTAACGGTCAAGAACCGGTATCCCTTGCCGAGGATTGATGATCTTTTTGATCAGATTCGAGGAGACAGGGTGTTCTCGAAGATCGACTTGAGATCCGACTGTCATAAGTTGCACGTCAGACCATCAGATATACCTCTTACAGCCTTCCGGAGCAGGTATGGTCTGTATGAGTATTTTGTTATGCCGTTCGGTCTCACAAACATGCCGGCAGTCTTTATGGCACTGATGAATAGAGTTTTCCATCCTTACTTGGATTCCTTCATGGTGGTTTTCATGGATGATATCTTGGTGTACTCTCACACTTGACACGACCATGCTACCCATCTTGAGATTGTATTGAGTACACTGAGAGAGAATCAGTTATATGCTAAGCTCTCTAAGTGCCACTTCTGGATGGACAAGATTTACTTCCTGGGTCATTTCATCTCAGAGACAGGAGTATCAGTAGACCCAGAGAAGGTGAGAGTGGTAGTTACCTAGGAGCAACCGAAGAATGTCTTTGAGGTACAAAGTTTCTTAGGACTGTCTGGATACTACATGCGGTTTATACAGGACTTCTTACATTTGGAAGTGCCATTGAAGGGCTTGAATAAGAAATTTGTGAAGTATGTTTGGTCAGAAGCCTACGATTTAGACTTTCAGGAGCTGAAGGGGAGATTGACTTCAGCATCGATTCTAGTTTTTCTAGAGTCGGACAAGAGTTATACATTTTTTTGTGATGCATATGGCATCGGGCTTGGAGAATTGCTTATGCAGGAGGATCGTGTTGTTGCATATGGATCTTGGCAGTTGAGGCCACATGTGAAGAACTATCCTACGCATGACCTGGAGTTAGCTGCTGTTGTTCATGCTTTGCGTTGTTGGAGACACTATCTTTTGGGAGATCATTTCGTGGTATATACTGACCAAAAGAGCCTCAATTATATCTTTACACAGCGTGACTTAAATATGAGACAATGGAGGTGGGTCGAGTACCTACAATCTTTCGACTTTGATCTTGCTTATATGCTTGGGAAAGGCAATGCTGTGGCAGATGCACTGAGCAGGATAACACAGTTACAGGCAGTTCGTGAGGCCAACAATGAGTGGTAGCTTATGGCTCTGTTCTCTAAGATGCATTTGGAGGTGCATGACAGACAGGGACAGACAGTTCTTTCTTCTATAGCTGTTACTTCTACTCTTCTGGATCGAGCTCGAATGAGGCAGCTATCAGACCCAGAAGGCCTAGTCCTACGAGAGGGTGTGTCAGATGGAGACCCTACTCTAGGGTGGACAGTGAGTGATGATGATGTGTTACTTTTTCATGGCTGCATATGGGTTTCAGAAGACACACGTGAGGAGATGATGCAGGAGTTTCATGCTTCAGCTTGGGCAGTTCATCCTGGTGTGACAAAGATGTATCGAGACTTACGTCGTCAGTATTGGTGGCCAGGTATGAAGAAGGATGTGGCTGGTTTTGTTATGCGGTGCTCCACCTGTCAGCAGGTGAAGGTAGAGCATCAGCGACCAACAGGGCTTTTACAACAGTTACCCATTCCTGATTGGAAATGGAATGATGCCGTGATGGACTTCGTGACAGGGTTACCGAGATCGCCTCGAGGGAATGATGCGGTTTGGGTTGTAGTGGACAGGCTCATGAAGGTTGCACGTTTCTTACCGATCAAGGAGACCTTCGGTGTGGATGAGCTTGGAGGTTGTACATCCAGGAGATTGTACGCTTGCATGGGGTTCCGAGTTCTATCATTTCTGATTGGGACGCCCACTTTACTTCGCATTTCTGGCAGGGGCTACAGAGGGCTTTGGGTACACAGATACTTCTGAGTACAACTTACCATCCCCAGACAGATGACCAGTCGGAGCACACGATTTAGGTGCCGGAGGACATGATACGAGCATGCGTCCTTGATTTTGGAGGTTCATGGGAGAAACATATACCTCTAGTGGAGTTTTCCTATAATAATAGTTTTCAAGCAACTATTCAGATGGAACCTTACGAGGCTTTGTACGGTAAGCCGTGCCGATCACCCTTGTGTTGGCTGGAGGTGGGAGAGACAGCTGTGCTGGGACCTCGTCTTGTTCAAGAGACCACATAGTAGGTGGAGTTGATTTAGAATAGGATGACTACTACACAGTCTCGGCAGAAATCTTATGCTGATCATCGGAGACGACCTTTAGAGTTCAAGGTCGGAGATCAGGTTTTCTTTCATGTTACCCCGAGGTTGGGACATAAGAGGATTATGAGACAGGGGAAGCTTTCACCGAGATACATCGGGCTGTTTGAGGTTCTGGAGAGAGTCAGGATGGTTGCTTACAGGTTGTAGTTACGTCAGAGGTATCAGGCTATGCATGACGTCTTCCATGTTTCTCAGCTTCAACAGTATTTCTCAGACCCGTCTCATGTTTTTCAACCCGAGGAGATTGAGCTGGAGCATGATGCATCGTTCGAGGAGTATCCTATTAGGACTTTTGATCGTAGTGAAAAGTTACTATGTGGCCGGTCTATCCCTCTGGTACGGGTGCTATGGAAGCACGACCATGTACAGGACGAGACTTGGGAAAGGGAGGCCGACATGCGATCATAGTGGCCAGAGTTGTTCGAGGGTTCTTCTTCTACGCCTCATTAGGAAATTCGGGGACGAATTTATTTAAGGGGGAAGTTTGTAGGAAATCAAACATTCTTTTCAGATATGTTTTTCCTTTTCTGGTCATTTTGAGAAAAAGGAGAAAATCTGGAAATTTTCAGAGTACACGCTGTGTACTTCGACACCGCGTGAGGCCATGTGCTGGCCGTGTCCGGGCCACACACACGAACGTCTGGGGTGACGTGGAGACCGCTTAAAGTGGAGTACAGAAAACAAAAGTACACACCATGTACTCTAAAAGTACACACCATGTAATTTTCTTTTTATTTGATTAATCGGACCGGGGTCGCATCTTAACCCTGTTTTCATCTTCTTCTCTGCCTAATTTCGTACAGGGTGTCCGAGGAGGCCGAATCTTCTCCGAGCCACCGATCTGTCAAAGATTATCCAAATCGAACACCGTCAGTTGAAATAGAATCACATCGGTGAGTTATTGGTTCTTCTTTGGCCTCGTTTCCTATTTCTCCCTCTTATATGAGTTATCTGAGGTTGAACTTTTTAGACGTTTTTGCAGATCTACTCCATTCTAGGCCGATTTACATGCCGAGGTTCAAGTATATCAATCTACTAGGATTTAGGTAGGTGGTTTGATGCCCTACGTTGAATTTCCTCGAGTTTTTGTGCAAAAGTGTCAAATATCCATGTATCAGGTATCTCGGGTTAGGGTTTTGAACCTATTTTATTTATCTGCCTTATATTGCTTGTGTGCTTGAGGCTATTAGATGAATAATGTTTGCTTGTTAGCATGTTCAAGGATCACCCCATGGGTGTTTTCCTTCATTTGGCTGTTTACCACTGTTTGGCTTAGGTTGCCTATGAGGTAAACCTTGTTTCATTGATTGTTTTCCTTGGTATGAATGTTTGCATGTATTGTCTGCTGTTTAAATGCTTTTGTTGCATTGTAGCTATTATCCAAGTAGTTGCTGAACATACTTAGGGATGCCATGAATCATTTATGTACGATTTCTTTTACTCAGGGCTGCAAGAACCTGGTGTAGTTAGACCATAGGGGGAATTGACGTTGAGTGATTCCTTAGAGAGCCAGTTTAATTATTACCATTATGAGACCATAAGGGGGATTGACTTTGTGCTCTCTCAGAGGGTCTGATAATTATCGAATCGAGACTAAAGGGGGAATTAGACGCAAGTGCTTCCTTAGAGAGTCTGTAGTATCGCTGCAAGACCATAGGGGGAATTAACGTTGAGTGCTCCCTCAGAGTGTCTTTTCCTTTGTTCGAATGCTTGACCACAAGGGCCTGCCCACGTGAGCCACCTATAGGGTCAGTGTAATAAATATTGTTGGTTGGTTGTGACGAGTCCAGCAAGCCAAAGAACAAGCTTGAGTTTGTACTGCTTGTAGTTTAGGTAGTCTGTTGAGATACCTGTTGTGTTCCTTGCTATGCCTTTGGACTATAGATCTTTTGCTAGATTCTTTGGTTGATGATTAAATGATTGAATTAAATTAATAAATAAATGTGAATGGAGAATTGTAGGATTGTTTACTTTAGTGTGCCCTATTTCTCTGCTGTATTTATTTCCATTACTTTTGCTATATTTCTCACTGACAGTAGGTCACAAATCTTTTGGTGGTTGGCTACTGGGATTAGTCTCACACCCTATTTGGGTCCTACTTTTCGGCCCAAATAGGTTATATGGTTGCAGGTGTGGATAGGGATTGTGGCCCTTCTACCTCAGGTGCTTGATTGCTGGTTAGAGCTGGAGAGCATGAGACCGAGCTTAGGCTTACGATGCTGCTGGAGTTTACTGTTTACTTTTGCTGCTTGGGTTTCAGTTGTATTTCAGCACATTGTTTTGTTTACTATTTTCCATAGAAACATGTGCCATGATGCATCATTATTATATTATACATTGCTTCCACTATTTAGTTCAATTGTCGTGTGCTATTTACTGCTTCTGCTATTGTTTATTATTTCCTTTCGCTGCATACTTTACCAAATGAGGGCATAGTTTCTCCACTGACTCATCAAGGCCCTCGCTGCTAGTTGGCAGCCTCTGGCATTTGGAGAAACGCGCTTGAGGTCATGTGGCGAACTGGGTATGGGGCGCCAGTTGAGTGGCTCTAGATTCGGGTCGTTACAATAATCAATGTAGACATTCATATTAAAAAACTAGCATAAGAAATGTTAATATTTTTCCCAATCAATAAAAATAATCAACATAAACATTCATATTGGAAAACTAGAATACAAATGTTAATACTTCCCCCAATCAATAAACATAATCATAAACCATCCATAATACTATGACTAATGTTATAAAAATAGTACATTCCAGTCAAATTGATCATAAACCATTTAGATAAATAATTAGGATGGTATCATTACAACATATTTCCAATGGAGCATAAGGTAAAATAAGAGTTGTTGTCACTGATGAATAAAAATACCATAAAAATGCTATTAAAAACATTCTTGAGGAAAATATCCTTTTCAATTTGAAAACCACATTCAAAAACGAACAATTTACAGAATATTAGGAGAAAATTTATTTAAAAAGAATCACGAAAATTTTCAAAGGAAGCTTCAAAACAATGAGTGGTCATGATAATAAGTAATTCCGTACATGTTGTATATGTTAAAGAAACATTATTTTCACACTGTTGTAAAAAGGTTAAAAAGTACCTCATTTAGAAACAATAAGAAGATTCATTTCAAACCATTTTGTAAAAATTAAAACATGGGTAAAAATGTCTTTAATAAATAATTTGGTTAATGTTAAAAACATTTTTAAAAATATTTTTTAGAAAACATGTGGAAGAAAAAGGATTTTCAACCGAAAAGGGAAAGAAAGTTTGATTTTATTAAAATAAATTTCTCAATAATTTTATGTACCAAAGTGAGAAAAATGGTACTATTGATTGAAAAGTTTATAAAATTTGGGTACAACCGCAAAAGTGGCACACACACAAGTAAGAAAATTACATGTAAATCGTAAGCCCGGGTACTTGACCCCGCGACCTGCCCCTCACCCCCAAGCCCTTACCACCCCAACACCAACAGTGGGGCCTTTATTGAAAAGTTTATGAATAACCAAATGATAATAAAATTTATGAGTTTATTGAGAGATAGATCATAAGATTCCATCATTGGAAACTTAATCACAAACAATCCCAATAAATGATGAGATTGTAAAATTAACCCTTAGCGCTTTGGTAACTTTTAAATCATAGCCCCCATAACATCAAATGAAACTTTAAATACCATGAAGATAAAATATTCATGATATAACATATAAAAGGGGAAGTATATACACCACAAGAAGTGGTGAATATGACATATGTCTCACAGAAGTAAAAGTGAGACGAGAAACCCTTACATCCGATCCGATTTCCTTTGTACGTGTTCGAAACTAGAACATAATAAATATAGATTTATTATACACCTATTACAGAAACATAATCATATATATCATACCATATATGATTTTCTTATACCTTTTTATCACCCTTCTATTAACAATTCTTTATTAAAAACTATATTTCAGGTGATAACTGCTTCGTTTTTCATGTATGTTTTGGTTCAATAGTTTCAATCTTCGCACTTTGATCGTGGTTCCATCATCTATAGAATGTTAATCATGATATAAATATCATATATATTTATTGTATATGTATTTAGATTAATCCATAAATGTTAGAGATAGAAAAATGTGTTACACCATTCACGGAGACAATAGATTATACGTACACATGAACGCTGTTTTCATTTTTTTTAACAGATGGAATGAAAGAAAGGTAAAAAATAGTTAACATTTAAAAAAATAATTATTATATAATATATATCATATATATTCATTAAATATATCATAATTACCATATATATCAAAATAAAATGAAAAACACTTCACATCGCTTCTTGGAGGCAGTAGTCTACACGTACGCACGATCGGCATTATCATTTTCCAACGGATTAGAAGGTAAGAGGGTATATGTGATATTATAAATACAAAAGTGTAATTATATATTAAATATAATATATACACATTAAATCAATCATTATATCTATACATGTTAGGTGGTTATGGAAAAAAAAATTACACTGGTTTGCGAGGTGGTAGTCCGCCATACACACGATCAACAATTTCGTTTCCCATTTGATGGAAGTGGAGATGGATATAGGTCATGATATTAAATAATAACATCTCAGTATATGGTATATACTTGTATTATTATTTCACCATAGTTGATGGATATTTGAAGGAGTTAAAGAAATAAATAAAATGAATATGCATGGTTAAGAACTATACCTCTTCTTCGGAAAACATCTTTAGGTTTATACCTAAATCCTTTCTAGATCAGTTTTATGACCAAACCAAAAAATCTAGGTCATGGGTAGGGATGTAAGGAAGGGATTTGGATAAGAATTTTCCAAACCAAAGGGCTTTGGAAGTGTGAAGAGGTGATAAGAGGAGTTCTCTTTTATAATCAGGGGAAGGGAACACTTGAAATATTTGAAAAGAATAAATTGTACCCACATTTTTCATATTTCACAAGGCTCCAAAATAGATCATTCTCAAACCTTAGATGATATATGGTCGAAATATGGCTAGATAATAGGAATTGGATAAGTGTTTATGTCACGACCCGACCTGATGGGGCCCGAGCCATTACTACCCGCCTCCAATAGGCCAGGGGATGGAAAGCAGTGCCGAGTAGGAATATCACACACATGAGAGGTCTTAGCCTATGGTACCTGTACACATGCACACACATCCATCTCCGTGAAATAGTACAATGGAAATAACAATTGAAACAAAAAATTCATGCATACATCTATCCCACAATTAGAGTACAACAGAAGTACTAAAAGTATAAAGGAAAAAATACAAAACCACTAAAAATGGAAAAAGCATTCAACTTGATTAGAAGGAGGGGACTTGTAACACCCTAAAATTTTGTGACATATTTTTTTTCAAATAAATTTTAAATTTTTGATATTTTTCATTACACGTAATGTTAAGATTAGCTTGTGTTACATGAAACACTGAGTTTGGATTACATTACATGCAACATCTAGTTTAACTTGTGTTATACGCAACACCGAGTTTTAACAAACCACGATATATTATTAATATTATTATTTAAACGCAACCGTAATAAGCCAGCCATTAAACTTTGTGGTATGAATAATAATAAATAATTTTTAAATATTAATTATAATGATTTTATATAAATAAAAAATATTGATAAAAAAGTTCTTAATTTTTGTTAAAGTCTATGTTTTGAAAATTCTATTTTCTCAAAAAATGTTTTTATTACTTTTTGTGAATAATAATAAAATTAATTTTTGAAAATTTTAGAAAATGAATTTTATGAAATAAAATTAATTTTTGAAATCATCATATCAAAATTAGTTTAGGGTGATTTTTTAAGAATATTCTGAAAAGATTAATTTTTTGATGAATAGTGAAAAATACTAAATTTTAAGTGAAAACTGCCTTTTCGTTTAAATTATTTATAAAGTTAAATTATATTTTAAATTGGTTTTAAAGTAAAATTAGTTCAATTATATATCTAGTAATCCAATTTAGGTTATTAAAAAAAAATTCATATTGATTTTTGATATAAAAACTTTGTAAACTTTTGAACATTTTCTCTTAAAAAACCCGCTTTCTCATTGCGTTTGCAGGATTAATATTAAATTAAAATTTTCCATTTTTTTGAATTTAATTTGGAAAATGGATTCCATATTTGGAAACAAAATAATAAATATTATCTAATAAGTTCAAATTTATTTTTGACCATAATGATTAGTGAAAACATTTAAAAAATAATTACCGCAATTAAAGTTAAAATGAGGTTTTGAGCGTTGCATGTACTTGTGTTAAAATTAACTTCCCACACACATATGGTTTTTATTTAATAAATTGGATTTAAAATTTAGAATCATTATGTTTAAAATATATATTAAGGCTTTTTTATTTTATACTTAAAAGATAAATTACCCAGGTTAAAAAAAACTAGATACCACGATGAAAGTTTAAACGGTAAAACTGAGTAAAACTGAGTAAAAATAAAAGGATAAGGAATGAAATGTTTAAAACATTTTTTTTCTGTTGGATGTGTTTCTTGACCATATCATCCAATCCCTCCATTATTTATCAATTTTGTATTCATATGAGGTGAGAGCGACCTCCCATTATTAAATACTTTTGGGTATTATAAAAAATGTCACTCCTAAATTATAAAATACCACCCCCTATCCTCTCTTCTTCACAACTTAAAAACCTTTTGGTTCACACAAAAATTGACCAAACTAATTCACTAATTCTCGCCTCTCATCCCAGAAGCCTTATTTTGGAAATAAATCCAATAGGTAATGTTCATCAGTGAGCGTTTTTATTTTATTTTTTCCTCTACCTCCTTCAATTATTATTATACCATGATGATATAATAACCTTAGTATACTAAATATATTGATATGTTTTTATGTGAAGGTAGTGACCTACAACCATCTCCACTTCCATCAAATGGTCTACGAAATCATCATTCATGTGTACGGTGGATTACCGCCTCACAAACTGATGTCATTAATTTTTCCATTAACACCTATCGCGGTTGGGTATGATGATGAATATAAAGTGTATATATGATATTTATAACATAAGTATACATCTGGAGTCATTATATCATATATACCTTTTTTTTACTTTCCATTTTGTGGGAATATGATAAAGTTGCTCATGTGTACGGCGGGCTACTGCCTCACGAAGCGATATGATTCATTCATGATTTAAATTGGTGGTAATAAGGATGGTTTTAATGAAAAAAAGTGATATATATGACATAAAAATTATTCTGAAATGATAATATATCATTTACCTTTCTTTCTTTCAATCTGAAAAGAAAATGGAAACAATGTTCATGCACATGTACAACCCACCGTCTCTATGAACGGTGTATTTCATTTTCAATCACTAAATTTTATGGATTACTCTAAATACATATATAATGAATTTATATGGTATTTATATCATGGTTAACTTTTTTGAGATGATAAAACCATGATCAATGTAAGAATACAAAAAATAACAAATCAAAACTTACATGAAAAACAATGCAGTTACTGCCCAAAACGCGACTTTAACATGTAATTGTTAATAAATAGGTAATAAAAGGTCATAAATAAATCATATATGATATGATATATATATTAATGGTTATATAATAGATGAATAATAATCTTATATTTATTATACATGAGTTTTGAATATTTATGAAGGGAGTCGACATTTAAGATAAGAAATTTCTAGTCTCTCTTTTATTTCTGGGAGACATATGAAAATTAACCACTTATTTATTTTGTGTGGTGTATACACTATCACTTTGACATGTTATATAATGAATTAAATTATTTTTATTACATTTAAAGTTTAATTTTTTGTTATTATTTAATGGGGATTACGATTTAAAAGATTACTAAAGCGGTGTGAGATTTTTGTCTCAATTTGCCTTCTTTGAGACTTATGTCATGTTATGCACCTATTATTTTTTTATGAGGTATATATATATCACCTTTGACATATAATATCATGAATTTATTTATTATCACGATATTTTATGTTTCATTTAATGTTATCCTTTCATGGGGTTTATTATTCAAAGTTACTATAATGGTAAGAGTTTTATGATATTATCTCATTGTTTATTAATATTTTTTATGATTAATTCTCAAATGTTGAAATATTATGAACTACCTCTCATGAATTCTCATGAATTTTATTTTTCTATGATTATTCATGATATTTTCAAGTAATTGTATAATTTTTCTACTATTCATTACTTAAAATAAGAGAATTTTTTTTAAAGAAAATATGGTTTTATTTCTCTATTTTCAAAAATGTTTTACCATTCTACTATGATTTTTAAAATACATTTTAACCTATTTTTTATTTTTTCCAAAATATTTTAAAAATAATATTTATGTTATTTCCCAAACGATGCCAGTTTTCCTTTTACTGAAAATGTGAAAAGAATAATTGTTTTTAACATGCACGACATGAACAATATTTCTCCTTGTCATGACCGCTCACTGATTTCAAGATTCCTTTACAAGTTTTCAAAATTTTTTACAAAGAAAATATTTCTTTAATATTTTGGAATTTTTTTAGATTTTAAATAAATAATTTCAAAGCGAAAAGAATTTTGAAAGTGTTTTAAGTTTTAAAAAGTGTTTTAAGTTTTAAAAAGTGTTTTCAAAGCAAAAAGGATATTTTCCTCAAGAAATATTTTAAATTATTTTTTAAATCTTCCTTTATAAGTTTTCAAGTTTATTTTCAAATAGAAGTTTTTTCAAAATGTTTTATGTTTTTATAAGTTTTTTAAAGTGGAGAATATATCTTCTTCAAGAAAATTTTTAACTAATTTTTTAAATCTCCCTTTATAAGTTTCAAATTTATTTTTAAATAAAAATATTTTCAAAATGTTTTATGTTTTAAAAAGTTTTTTTTAAAACTGAAGGGATATTTTTCTCAATAAATGTTTTAAATTATTTTTAAAGATTCCATTATAAGTTTTCGAAGTTATTTTCAAAGAAAAGTATTTTAAAAATGTTTTATGTCTTAAAAAGTGATTTTCAAAGAAATTTTTTCTTCCTCATAAAACATTACGAGTGACTTATCTTTAAAAATAATTTTCTATCTAATATGAAATACCTTGATGTAATTCATGATTTTCTATGGATATGAACCAATGATACCATTTTTATTCTTTATTAAATGTTTTATGATGACAAAATGTTTATGAAACCTATTTCTCTTCCATGGGTTATACCATGAAAAAATTCTTTTAAAACCTGATTATTTATCTATGGGTCATGCAATGATGAAATGATGAAATGATTATGAAACCTATCTCTTTTCCATAGGTTATGATATGATGAAATGTTTAGGAATCCCATTTCATTTTATGAGTTATGATATGATGAATGTTTTATAATCTCGTGGCACATATATGTATTATTTTTATTATGTGATGGGTAATACCTATATATCCCTCCAATGTATTGGGTAATGATAAATGTTCTATGAGCTCAGAGGGTAAACAGGTTGTTAGCACAAGCTTAAAAAGGAGGGTACACAGGTGGTTAGCCCAAGCCCTAAAAATAGGGTACATAGGTGGTTAGCTCATGATCGAAGTAGGTACATGGGTGGTTAGCCCAAGCCTAACATGTTATAAATGTCTTGGTGGGTATCCTTGACATAATATTTTCTATGATTTTATATATGACACAATTCCATGTATTATGCCAATGTTATTATCTCATGGATCATGTTTTTGTATTCACTTATGATTCATGTCTCATGAACTGCCAATCTTTATTCCATGAATCAAGATTATGAACTTTGATATATAGGGTATGACTTTAAAATGTTATGATCATGTTTTTATACCATTATGTTCATATTATTCTTATGTATCTCCCTTTTTACCCTTAATGAGCATATGAGCTCACACTTTCTTATGTTTCCCTTTCCCTAGGTTATGAAGAAAGGTTTTAAGTAGGGTATGTTGTGAAGAGTACTAAAGGGGAAGATTTTTATTGGATACATTAAAGATATTTCATGAATTAATAAGATTATGTTCCATGTTTCCAAAGGAAATAAACTATTATAGTCCTTAGGTGTGTGTTTGTATAATGTAATGAATATTCATATAAAAATATTCAATATACATGTATGAGAAGCCTGGATTTCTATAGTTGGTATCAGAGGCAAATGAATGAATCCGATCCTTGGGAAATCTCACATGTGAGCACTGGATGAAGCATGGATCTCCACCCAAGGGATTAATGAGGAAAGGAATGCCCCTAGGGTTGGTGGTGTGTCCCACCCAGGAGGTGTATATTCTCATGGAGTTCCCTGATAGACATCATTTATAGTCCACTGGAAATAATTACAAACAACTATAGTTGGTATCAAAGGAAATGTTTAGTTAAACTTTGGAAACTAGGATGAGAAAACTTTAGCGAGATCCCTAAGAATATTTCTAAGGACATTTCTAGGGATGTATCTTAGGATAAGTTTAAGGATGATTCAAAGCATTGGAAAATGTCCTGGAATCTTCGTAAAGGATAAAAAAGTGGCTTACAAGCAATTAAATCCTTGTTTATATACTAAAAGTAGATGTGGTTCTAGAATAGAGGTACCTAGGGGTAATAATTCTGAAAATGGTGCATTTAGCTAGACTCAATCGTCACCTGGTGCATGAAAATGGGCCTTGATACACAACTGATTTGACACTCCTAGGGGATATTCTTTGAAAATTCACAAAATCTTTACAAACCATCATGAATGATTTAAATAGATGATGACTATGAATTACATAGGATAAAACTAAGGTGTCATAGATTAAAAATAATCTGTCACGATTTAGACATCCTATAAGTGATTTTTATGATTATTTGGTTTCCTATCATGATTAGCGTTTCTCACACTTTGATTTTTGATTTTATTCAATGGTGGAAACTATAAAGAACTTAGTTAACATTGAATGTGATGGACAACTTTATGATGAGCAACAAAATGAGATGATGACTAGAGTAAAAGATATTGCGATTATGCCTAATCAATTATCACAAAACATGATTAACAATGTGCACCTTAACCAACTCTAAGACTCACCAAATAAGATAAGGATAAAGTTAATTGAGAGTTCAGGTAGTGGATACCTTGGAGGAAAGAATATTTAGTTTTATATATGTTGAGAATGTGGGAAGAATCACACAAGGGAATTTCTTAGAGGAATGAAAAGATATTTTGAGTGTGGAAAAGGACACAAAACAAGTAATTTTAGAGGAAAGATGAAAAGTTCAGTTAATGTAATGGATGATAATAATGGTCACCCCAAGGTATCATCGACTTTTGATTGTTTTAAATGTGGAAAGTATGGGCATTATGAAAATCGATGTCTTATGTGGAAATATCGTGGAGAGAATCATGAAGTTGTATGAGTAATGGTTTTTCTTTTGATGATAAAGAGACTAAGAATGACATATGAAAGGAAAGAGGTATTAAGGAATAATATGAAAAAGCCTAGTTGAGAAGGAAGTGGCATGATTTAAGTGTTTATTTATTGGAATTCAAAAATTATGTTATATTAATTGTGAAATATATAAGGATTGTTTAGTATGATTTTTTTGTTAAGGATTTTCAAAAATATTTTAAATGGTACCGATGGAATAAAAAAGTGATTTAATAGAAAAGAGATATTTTGATTAAGGGAATATAACCCTTAATATGTTCCAGATGTTGGGATAATGATGCTGGGATAAAGGGACGTTGGATATGAATTAGTGAATTGGATAATACCAATTACCTTGGAACTTATTAATGATTTGTTGACAAAGTGTTTTACTCTATCATTAATAGAGTTTACAATATTTTTGGATATAATAAATATATCCAATAATCTATGTTTTATGTATGGAATAAGGAATAATATATGTTTTTAATAAGTTTTTATGGTAATTCAGGTTATTACCATTTCTTAAGATAATACACAATGAAGGTATTCACATGTTTGGTATGTAACAATAAAGAGCTACTTTATAATATATGGTTGATTGATGTTAAGTTTATTTTGAGAAATTTAGTGACCTTATTTATAAATCTTGAATTTTGGAAGGGTTATAAGATTGACCATTTATGGAATGGATTAAGTTGAACCTTGGATGAGGTTATAGATATTAATGTATTATTTCACCATATGAAGATTTATCCATATTGGATAACCAATGCTAACCTTTTTTTCTAGAGATAAAAGGAATGAATTATCATTCAATTATGAATCTTGTGATCTGTTAGTACTTCAACCATAACAAAAATTAATCTTTATTTATTGGAGTAATAAATGAAGTGGAAATTGATCAAATCACAACCAAATGATGAAATTTTTCTTATGATATAATGGAAATATAATCCCTAGGTATATCAGTCCATTTGAAATTATTGATCATATTGGGATGGTAATATATTGATTCATGCTTACACTGAACCTCTCTCAGTTTCACAATGTGTTCCATGAACCATCCTGAGGAAGTAAATACCTAATCCTTCACATGTATTGAACTTAGAGGTCGTATCACGGGGGCATGATATTACTTATGAGGAATAATTGGTAGAGATTATGGATTGTACAAAGAAAGTTCTACAAAATAAGTCCACCACCTGGTCAATGTTTTTTGGTGAAACCATCCACTTGAGGAAGTTATGTGGGAACATGAGGATGTAATGATGCATAAGTATCCTTAGTTGTTAGTACCAAAGTGAGGAATTTCGAGGGTAAAATTCATTTTAAGGGGGTAGAATGTAACACTCTGAGATTTTGTGGAATATATTTTTTCAAATAAATTTAATTTTTTAGATATTTTGAATTACAAACAACATTAATTTTTTCTTAAATTACACAAAAAACTAAGTCTATATTTCATTTCTCACAACACTGATTTTATCTTGCATCACATGCAACACTGAGTTTTAACAAATAATGATATATTATTAATATTATTATTTAAATGTGACTATAAAAACCTAGCTGTTAAACTTAGTGGCATGAATAGTAATATATAAATTTTAAATATAAAGTATAATAATTAAATATAAATAAAACATATTGAAATTAATGATATATGTTTTAAAAATTCTATTTTCTCAAAAAAATGTTTATTATTTCTTTTTGCGAACAATAATAAATTAATTTTTGAAAATTTTAGAAATTTAATTTGATAAAATAAACTTAATTTTTGAAATCATCATATCAAAATTATCTTAGGGTTAATTTTTTTATAATTTTCTACAAAGAATAATTTTTTGATGACTAATGAAAAATACTAAATTTTAAGTGAAAACCTCCTTTTAGTTTAAATTATTTATAAAGATAAATTATATTTTAAATTGATTTTAAAGTAAAAATAATTAAAAAAAATATATATTAATCCAATATAGGTCATTATAATCAATTTAATATTTGTTTTTTATATAAAAACTTCGTAAAATTTTGAACATTTTCTCTTTAAAAACCCGCTTTCTCATAATATATATAATATTGAATTAAAATTTTCCACTTATGTGAATTGAAATTAGAAAAATGGATTAAATATTTTTAATAATAATAATTTCTATTATATAATAAGTTCAACTTTATTTTTTTCCATAATTATTAGTGAAAATAGTTAAAAATTAATTACCATGATTAAAGTTAAAATGGGGTTTTGTGCGTTATATGCGCTTGTGTTAAAGTTAAATTTACACACAAATAGGATTTTATTTAATATATTTGATTTAATATTTATAATCATTAGGTATAAATTATATAATAAGACTCTTTTATTTTACTCTTAAAGGATAATTTATCTAGATTAAAAAAACTAGTTACCACAATGAAAGTTAAAATAGTAAAAGTAAGTAAAAATTAAAGGCTAAGGAATGCCATGTTTAAAAAATGTTTTTTTATATTTTAGGTCAAGATATACCATATCAAAATTACCCTACATTATTTATCAATTTTGGAGCCACATCAGGTGAGAGTGACCTCCCATTATTGAATACTTTTGGGTATTTACAAAAATGCCACTCCTCCTCAATTATAAAAGACCACCCCTCTCCTCTCTTCTTCAGACATTAATTTTTTTTTGGAAAATACCTACCCAAAAAAATTCCCAAATTACCTTATATCATCCTATAATTCTTATTTTGGATATAAATCCAACCTAAGAATGATTTTAGTGCAAACTTAAGGACACTTAAAGAAGAAGTAATATTCATCAACGAGTGTTTTTAATTTATTTCTTCCTCCACCTCTTTAAATTATTATTATAACATGATGATATAATAACCTAATTATATTTGATATAGTTATATTTTTTTTATGTTAAGGTAATTCCCTACAACCATCTCCACTTCCATCAAATGGGTTACGAAATCATCATTCATGTGTACAGAGGATTACCACATTGCAAACCGATGTCATTCATTTTTCCATTACCACCTCTCATAGTTGGGTATAATTATGGATATAAAGTATAAATCTAATATTTATAAAATATAAATATATTTTGATTAATTATATCATATATACCTTTTTTACTTTCCATTTTGTGAGAATACGATAACATCGCTCGTGTATACGACACACTACCACCTCACGAAGCGATGTGATTCGTTCGCCTTTACATGGGAGGTAATAATGATGGTTTTAATGAAAAAATGTGATATATATGATATAAAAATGATTCTATAATGATACTATATCATTTATATTTATTTATTTTAATTTTATAAGAAAATTGAAACAACATTCATGTGTACGTACGACCTACCATCTCCATGAACGATGTATTTCATTTTCTATCACTAAATTTTATGGATTACTATAAATACATATATATTGAATTTATATGATATTTATATCATGGTTAATATTATTTAGATTGTGGAACCATTATCAAATTAATAATTCAAAAAATAAAAAATCAAAACTTACATGAAAAATAAAGCAGTTATTGCCCGGAATGTGACTTTAACATGAAATTATTAATAAACTGGTAATAAGAGGTCATAAGTAAATTATATATGGTATTATATATATAAATGCTTTTTTAATATATGAATAATTAACTCATATTTATTATAAATGAGTTTTCAATGTGTATGAATGAATTTTAGACTTAAGGTAAGAGATTTCTAGCCTCTTTTTTATTTCTGGGAGACATATGAAAATTCACCACTCATTTCTTTTGTGTGGTGTATATACTGCCACTTTGACATGTTATATAATTAATATAATTATTTTTATGATATTTAAAGTTTCATTTTATGTTATTATTTATTGGTTATTATTATTCAAAATATTACTAAAGTGGTGATGGATTTTTGTCTCAATATGCCTTCTTTGAGACTTATATCGCGTTATGAACCTATCTTATTTTATGAGGTGGATATACAACCTATTTTAAATTTAATATCTTGAATTTATTTATTATCATTATATTTTAAGTTTCATTTAATGTTATCCTTTCATGGGGTTTATGATTCAAAGCTACCGAAGTGTAAGAGTTTTTTTATTACAATCCCATTGTTTATCGAGATTGTTTATGATTAAGTCTCAAATGTTAAAATATTATGTTCTAACTCTCAATAATTCTAATTATTTTTATTCTAATATGGTTATTCATGATATTTTCAAGTAATTTTACCATTTTACCACTATTTGATATTTAAAATAAGTTAGAAAATGTTTTTAATAAAATCTAACATTATTTCTCTATTCGGTCAAAAAATCGTTTTCTTCCAAAACCCTGTTTTCTAAAAATGTTTTAAAAAATTTATTTAAAATTATTAAAATTATTTATTAAATAAATTTTTATCCATGTTTTAACTTTTAATTTTTTTAAAAAGGAACATTCTTGTCATTTTCCAAATAATTCCCTTTTGGATTTTACTAAAAACGTGGGAAAAATCTTTATTTTTAACAAGAACGACATGAACAGTATTTCCCATTGTCACAACCAATAAATTATTTAAATATCACATTACAAGTTTTAAAATTATTTTTAAAGAAATTTTTTTCTTTAATATTTGGTAATTTTTTTATATTTTAAATAAATGATTTCAAAGTGAAAAGTATTTTGAAATTATTTTAAGTTTTAAAAAGGGTTTTTCAAAGAGGAAAGTATATTTTCCTCAATAAATGTTTTAATTTTTTTTAAAGCTTCCTTTATAAATTTTAAATTTTATTTTTAAATAAAAGTATTTTCAAAATGTTTTATGTTTTAAAAATTATTTTTTAAAGCAAAAGGGATATTTTCCTCAAGAAATTTTAAATGATTTTAAAGCTTATATTATATGTTTTATTGGTTATTTTTAAAGAAAAGAATTTCCAAAATGTTTTATATCTTAAAAAGTGAATTTCAAAGAAAATTTATCTTCCTCAAGAAATATTTCAAGTGATTTATCTTTCAAAATCATTTTCTATCTAAGATGGAATCCCTTGATTTAATTCATAATTTATTGGGAATATGAACCAAGAATACCAATCTTATTATTTATTGAATGGTTTATAATGACAATATGTTTATGAAGACCATTTATCTTCCACGAGTTATACCATGATAAAATTATTATGAAACTTTCTTTTTTCTCCATGGATCATGCAATGATGAAATGATGAAATGATTACGAAACCTATCTCTTTTCCGTAGGTTATGATATTATGGAATGGTTATGAGGCCCATTTCATTTCATGGGTTATAATATGATGAATGTTTTATGATCTTATAGAACATATACGTATGATTTTCATTATGTGATAGGTGGGACCTATATCTCCCTCTAATGCATTGGGTAATGATAAATGTTCTATGATCTAAGAGGGTAAACAAGTGGTTATCCTAATACAAAAAATGATGGTACATGGGTGGTTAGACCAAGCCTAAAAAATAGGGTACATGGGTGGTTATCTCAAGCCCAAAGCAAGTACAAAGGTGGTTAGCCTAAGCCTAACATGTTATGAATGCGTTAGTGGGTAGACCTGACATAATATTTTATATGATTATGTATATGCCAAAATTCTATATCTTATAACAATGTTATCCTATCATGGATCATGTTATTTGATTCACTTATGATTCGTGTCTCATTAATTTTCAATATTTATTCCATGACTCAAGATTATGATCTTTGATATGTAGGGTATGATATTCAAATGTTATTCTCATGTTCCTATACCGTTAGGTTCATGTTATTCTTATGAATCTCCATTTTTTACCCTTACTAAGAATCCAAGCTCACCCTTTCTTATGTTTCATTTCCCTAGGTTATGGAGAAAGGTTTTAAGTTGGGTATGCTGTGAAGAGTACTAAAGGGAAAGTTCTTTATTGGATACATTGAAGATCTTTCATGAATTAATAAGATTGCATTCCATGTTTACAAAGTCACTAAACTGTTATGATCCTCACATGTGTGTTTATGTAATGTAATGAATATCCATCTAAAAAGATGTAATATCCATGTATAATAATTCTGGGTTTCTATAGGACTATTGTAAAATGAAACCATCTAAACAAACCTTGTTCAAGCATTGATAAACACCTCAGTCTCTCTAGATCACTATACTATGCCTTCTTTAGGCCCCCCCTAGGACTCTGTAGAAAGGCCTATCATCTATAAAAGACATGAAATGTGTGGGAAAATCCCATGTAGGGGTGAGTATAAAAATACCCAGTAGGTTCCCCAAAAACCCAAAATAAAAGGGAGCAATTGAAAGACAACAGTCTTCTTGACCCAAGATAGAGGGAATCCAAGAGAGAGAGAACAAGAAACTCCATCCTGACCATTCCTCACCAATACAAGACTATTCAGATCAATCCCCATGGCATTTCAATCAAGATATGTGACATCACCATAAGGAATCCCAAAATAAACTAGATATACTCGTATCTAAATCTAAGTCTCATGAGGTCCCAAACTCACTTCCAGCCACAAGATTCTTCTTGAGGCTCTAAGGTAATGATCACATAGGAGAACACACTTAAAGAGACCTATCATCCTATATGTCACTCATCCTAGACATTACTTTTCAGAAAAAACTCTACGATCATTGATGGAACTCATCTGAGAGAACACACTCTATCAGGTATTCCTAGGCCAATGGCACATATCCTCCATCCCATGTGGCATACAACTGAGATAGAACGCTCATTGGGTATCGCTACGAAGAAAGTCACAATATCACTCAGTTTATTGAGATACAAAGATAGGGGATCACACCCATACTAGATGGGGGCTCCTAAAACCCTACTAGATTCACTAAATATCTCATCTCATAGATAGGGGATCACACCCAAGACTGCTGGGGGATACTATGAACCCAATATGGAACTCCAGAGGTCATATCAATCAGATAGAGGATCGCACCTAGGACTTCTTGGGGATTCCAAAAACCCCAATGATCCTTAAATCCATGATACATAGATAGGGGATCATATCCAAGACTACTGAGAGATACCACAAACCCAAATCTAGATCCAACCACCAAGCAGGGGATCATACTCATGAGGATACCATGAACCCCACTAGAACCATCCACTAAGTAGGGGATCATACTCACGATGATACTACAACCCTACTAAAATTACCTTCTAAGTAGGGGATCATATATCCAATGATTCCACAAACCCTACTAATCCACCCCACTAAGTTGCAGATTGTATATCCGATGATGCCACAAAACCTACTAGGCTTTCCTGATAGATAGGGGATCAACACCTTATGTATGAAGGTTATGATGATACCATGAACCCCCCACAAAGAATAAAATATGATAGAGTATCCTGCCTCATCCTCCTAGATGGATACACTAACTCTATCTAAGGTCATACTATCAAGGGGATCACAATCCTGTGCTGTGGACGTAATGTCACACTATACCCTCATAGGGGTAGACCAAGGGAATCCACTCAACCTATACTGGTCTATATGTCACTATCCAGTGACCTGATAACCTCATTTCATGTCATGTCTCTCATGCCAAAACCATGACCACCGTCATGTCCAACACAAAAAACTACTCAAAATAGGTTACCCATGGGCCTCCATCTGAGTCCTGAAGGCAGAGGTGCGTTAGAGAGAAATTTATAAGGGGAGTACATAGTGTGTACCCATAGTACATGAAATGTCTCTAGAAACCATCCCCCGGCCATGTACCCTCTAGGTACTCAACATGTATTTGGGAATATACATGGCGTGTGCCTTATGTCACATGACGTGTGACCCTGTCTGATATCATAAGAATGTTCTCAACCATACACGGTTGACTGAACATGTCACCCCACATGATGTGTACCCTCAATACATAGTGTGTATTAGCTGTTCTTCCACTTGGTCATGTCCTCATCCCGTGCCCATGTCTGGCATCCTGTTCCCATGTACCTGGCCATATACTTTCACATGACCATGTCCCTTGACACGACATGTATGGCCATGTCCCTCAACCACATGACCTGGGATCACTACATGATGTTTACCCTCAGTAGAAGGAATGAAGTCCCTAAATATCATCTTCTATAGACAGGAATGACACACAACATGTGATCCTGAACTACACATTGTGCGATCAAGAATTATGAATGGGAATTCCCTATGAGCAGCTGAAACTTCCCTATTTCCACCGAAACTCACAAATCTACCCCCCAGGGGATCATTAACATACTTAATAGGTATCTAAAACTATAAAAAAATGAATCAAATGGGATTGGGATGTAAAAATCATAAATCATCCTACCTCATAGAGAAACTCCGAATCTTCGGGTGCAGATCCACACTCTGAAGCCATTTCACCATGATCCGAGAGAGATCACCATCAAGATCGAAGATCAATGGTGTCTCCCCTCCTTGGTTCCACCTCGGTTCATCCACCGCGTAAGGGGTATCCTCTATTATACCATGTGTGAGAACCCAAAGAGGGTGGGGAAAGGGTTTATTAATTTAATTTTATTAAATTAATAACCCTCTATTTAACACCTACCAACACACCCTCAACCGATCACCCAACATAGAAAAAATTTATATCATGCCTAGGGTAGAAAACTTGTTCCAGACTCAAACACAGTCTCATATTTCTAATATGAGACTCCAATCATGAGTTATTCCACTTTTACTAAAAAAATATGTAAACATGATAGAATATATTTAATATTTTTAATATCATCGTACTGAGGCTCTTTGGGACCTGGAATCCCATGCCAACTCAGCGCCTGACTCCAGAAATATTCCTAATAATATTTCAATGTATTACATGGAAAAAATAGAGTCTCTAAACTCTCCCCACCTTCAAAGTTTTTTGTCTTGAAAAGTGAAAATCTGTGCAAAAGGGATAAAAATAGAGCTCTCAACTATAACTTCCACACTAGTGAGCCCACCTTAGGGTTTCCATGCTATCTACAAACATGCACTTAGGGGAACCAAAAAAGACAAACAATTCCCAAATTCTAGCTCAAACTAGGTCGACATCATGAAAAGAAGTGTTCAAATGTCTCCTCAGTTATGACAGGTGGAAAACACCAAGAACCAGGTGCAACTACAGGTATAGAGTCTAGCGGTACACCACCTTGCTAACCCGACACACATACTGGCATAAACTGATAGTCCTCATCTACCCTTGGATTAACTGCACCCACAACATCCATTTATAGAACCAATTATTAGCCCAAAAATTATTTATCTAACTAGATATGACTAGTATAGGGATGACCTGCATTAAATGGTTCTATGCTGATGGTGAAGTGACAACTACACCACACCAATATGGAAACCTGAAGCATGTTATCCTAAACCCAAACTATTCTATCTACTTGGAAACAACCAACCTTATCATGGGTGTATTATTGAGGAAAATAGACCTCCTTAACACCTCATATCACAGTGTGACTGGTGTCATCATCAATCTTCAGAAGGTCAACATACTCCCCACCTTCATAATACCCATTAAGAATATATCCAGTGGATATCCAGTCACATGAGACCTTGTGAAAAGAATCTCCTAGTTTTGTCTCCCTGCATCATTGCAAAAGCAAAGGGGTGACCACCAACAACTAGAGACATGTCACGTCATCCTCAAGTGTCTCATGTGAAATATTGACGATGAGCACATGAGGGAACCAAAAACAAACATAGGGCTGACTAAGTATACACACTAGGTCTTACCAGGCCCTTTTTATAAAAACCTCCAACTACACCATAACTCATGAAGCTCCATGGGAGTCAACCTATACACTAATGCAAATATCGGGGTAATCCCCAGGTGATAGTCTATATAGAAGACAACTCTCAATGGGGAGGTAAACCCAACACATCCTTGGGAATAAATCCTAAACTCCATCACTACAGTAAGAAAGATAAATCTCATAGAACCAATTCTCTAAGGGTCATACTAGACATCTGGTAAAATTTGAGCATATCTTCCCACACATGAGCTCATCCTGCTCATCCTAGGATCAATCATCTACAAAGGAGGAACTTTGTCCCAAAATACAGAAACACCCCCACACCCACTGGTGGAAACCATTTGAGCATGGATGGTAGGAAACCAATCCATAATAAGGAAGATCATCATAGGGTCTCCCTACCATTAAGAAAATATTTTGTGCGAGGCACTCTCCTCTCCGATTTAGGTCATACCGTCGATAGAAGTGTGTAGTTAATGATCCCCTCTATAGGAGCCTCCAATATAAGGGTTAAGCATAAAGAATCCATTGGTATTTCCAAGTCCTGCTCCAACAATCTAATATGCAACCCTTCCCCGAACACACAAGTCAAGGAACCCATCTGCCACACCTTGACAGTATCCACTTTGGGCATCACTGACTTGCTCACATAGTTTTGTATCATGTTACATGAACATTTCTTGGTGGGGGAAGTTTCCCTATTTCTTATGCATCTGAAGATACATAAAAAATTACCATCATAAGGATCTATCGATGCCCTGAGTCACCCTAGATAAGCATCGAGTAAGAAGTGGAAAGAGTAGGGTACCTCACAATAGTGTCTAACAATACTACTACAAATTTAGAAAAGACACATAGTGTACCTATAATCATCCTCATAGCCTCTGAGTTATAGGCCTCCATGGACTACAACTGCCCTCACCCCCATCCTCCAGACCCCTGATCTTGGTGTGGACCACCTGGGGGTGGTTGTGGAAACATATCAAACTATCTTCCACCTCATACTGATCTCCCTACTCCCCCGCCATGTTTACCATCATGTAGAACTCCATGCTCCTATCACTATATCTTCTAGGGTGGTCTGTTGACTATCACCATCTTAGTAGCATAGTGGGTTATAAAATCTCATATGAGATGTCCCCATTAGTTAGAAGTGAAACACTGCCTCTCCCATGGCTGATTAGATTCAACATGGGATCCCTGAGTCATAGTACCTCCATCTTGGGATGGTATTATGAAGTTTATCACATGCCTAAATCCATGAGCTTACCATAGACTAGTATCTATTGAGGTCTCATATCCTATGTTACCAACACCAATAGTTGGAGTCTGCTCATCTAGAAATCTCTCCATCACTAAGTCATGCTCAAACACTCCAACATAGGTGGGAATGCACAAAAATATCACTGAAGCCATGATATCTTGATTTAATCCTTGCTTAAAGGTCCATGCTCTAAAAATGGATCTAAAACCATATACATGGAGTATTATAAAAGGTCTATGGACCTCTTTTAATACTATGACACAGTTATGCTATTCTGCTGAAGCTGCAAAAGCTCCTAGATACGCACCGATCTTAACGCGGCTTGATAAAACTATTCCCTAAAGAGCCGCTTAAAATACAGATAAGTGAGCATTATATTATTGTGGATTTTCATCACTAGATTCCACCATCTCCTAGAAGATCCCTACAGAAGACTTACCTCTAGGAACACTATTTAATTGGGAGGTTTCCTCACAATCCAGAAAACACGAGTGACTATCTCAAGCTAGTCATCAGCTACCTGGGGGTCTAGTTCACCTCGATACCTCAGATTTTTCCACCTATGGAACTCATGTAGTGCACTCATCCTACATGAAACTTAGTCTTGAATTTATAGAACAACCTTCTTCTCAATGGGTAGTGGATCAACTGTAAGAACACCCGAAGGTATTGCCTCAAAACCAGTGCCTTACATTGAATCCTCATCACTGGGCATATCATTATCACAATCCCATTGCAGAATCCTATCTGAATTTCTTCGTGGTGGTGTACTGAAATAGAATCAAGATTCACCACATTCAATGAGTATATCTTGCGAACTAAATCAAGAAGGACATGAAAATTATAAACCAGTCCTATATGATGCAGTACCAAAATTTCCTTGCAACTAGTGCCTCAATTTTCTGATTCGAAAAGAAGGTTATCAAAGTCATGGTGAATGGATACATTGAACACCACACCAACACCAGATTCTATAGTCTGAAAGATGAACTTGACACTTAAACACTATCACTATAAATCCAAAAAAAATCTCAAAAACTTTGGTCCTAAGGTAGAATTGACTCCTCTAATACGATTATGTCGTGACCTAGCCCAATGGGGCTCTGACCATGACTAACCTAAGTCTGCCTCCAATAAGCCATAGGCTAGAAACTGATGCTGAGTAGGCATATCACACACATGAGAGGCCTTATACTATGGTACCTTCACACACATACACACATCCATATCCATTAAACAGTGCAGAGATAATAATAACTGAAAAAATGCATGTCAGAGTATAGTAGAAGTATTGAAATTTTAAAAGTAAAAAATACAGGCCCACTAAAAACTACATAAGTGTCCAACATGATCAAAAGGAGGGGACTTATATCAAATAAAACCATCGGAACACACTTCGTTCAAGCACCACTAAACACCTCAATCTGTCTAGCTCACTATGCTCTACCTACTCCAGGTCCTCCTAGGATTCCATCGAAAGGCTTGTCTTATGCAAAATACACGACATGTGTGGGAAGATCCCATACAAGGTTAAGTATAAAAATACCTATTAGTAACCCCAAAAACCAAAAATTAAAGGGATTAACTAAAAGACAATAGTCCGCTCGACCCATGCCAGAGGGAACCAAAGTGAGAGAAAACAAGAAACTCCATCTCAACCACTCCTTGGATATACATGAATAGTTGGATAAATCCACATGGTATATCAATAAAGATATGTAACATCACCTAAAGGACTCCCATAATAACCTATATATACTCATCTTAGACTCCAAGTCTCATGAGTTACTGACCTTACAAACATCCATAGTATTCTACTCAAGGCTCCAAGGCAATGCTCATATAGGAGAGCACACTTCACGAACCCTTCCATTCTAAATGGAACTCATATGAGAGATCACTCATCAAGAATATCTCTACCATACTTTATGACACTCATCCAATGAAACACACTCCATCAGGTATCACTAGGTTGATGGAACATCCCCACCATTCTAGGTGGTATACAACAGAGAAAGCACACTCATCAGGTATGGCTCTGAGGAAAGTCACATTGTCACTAAAAAATATCAATACACAGATAGGGGATCACATCCATCCAATTTGGGGGACTCCTTGAACCCTATTGGAAACATTAAAGATCTCATCTCATAGATAAGGGATCAAACCCATGACCACTGGGGGACACCACGAACCCAATCTGGAACTATGTAGATCATATTTCTCAGATTGGGGATCACACCCAAGACTATTGGGGGGTTCCACTATCCCTAATGAGCCTTAAATCTACAATAAATAGATATGAGATCATGCCCAGGACTACTGGGAGATACCGTGAACCCAAATATGGATCCAACCTCCAAGTAGGTGTTTGTACTCATGATGATACCACAGACCCCATTGGAACCAGCCACTGAGTAAGGGATTGTACTCACAAAAATACCAGAAACCCTAATAAAACTACCTAATAAGTTGGGGATAATCTATCCAATGATTCCACAAACCCTACTGATCCACATGCTAAGTAGGAGATCATATATATAATGATTCCTCAAACCCTAATGGGCTACCCTGCAAGATAGGGGATCACCGCCCTATGTACTAAGGTCATAAAAATACCATGAACCCCACCCAGGGAAAAAATTACAATATAGGATACCTCCCCAGACCCCCGTAGTGATACAATAAATCTATCCGAGCTCATCTTATTGAGGAGATCACAATCCTATGTCGAGAACATAATTCCACATTGTACCCTCACAGGGGTAGATTAAGGGAATCCACTCAACTGATATTGGTCTATACATCACTATCCAGTGACCTGATAACCTCACCTCACATAATATCTCACACACCAAAACCATGGATACTACTGTATCTAATGAAAAAAACTACTCAAGATAGGCTACTCACGAGCCTCCATATGAGTCCTGAAGATGGAGATACATGAGAGAGAAATATAAAAGGGAAGTACATGGCGCATACCCACAATACACAAATTGAATTTAGAAATTATCCCCTGGATATGTCCCCTCTAGGTACTTGTCATGTATTTGAGAATATACATGGTGTGTACCTGATGTCACATAGCGTGTGACCCCATATGATCTTCTGGGTGTGCCCTTGACCATACACAGCTGTCTGACCATGTCGTCCTAAATAACATGTACCCTAAATACATAGAGTGTCTTGGATATCCAAACACTTGGCCATGTCCTTATCCCATACCCATTTCAGACACCTTGTTCCCATGTACTTGACCATGTACTTTCACATGGCCATGTCCCTTGACATGACATTTCTAGCCATGTCCCTCAGCCACATGACTTGGGCTCACTACATGGCGTGTACCCTCAGTACACAGAGTTTAGTATCCAAATATAATCTTCCCCAAATGGGAAGAACACATGTCATGTGCTCCTGGAACACACGTCGCGTGATTGGGAATTCTGAATGAGAATTCCCTACAAGCCATTTGAAACTCCCCAGTTTCCATTGAAACCCATTGATCTACCCCATAAGATCACTAATACTCATAACAGGGATCTAAAACCATAAAAAAACACATCAAGGGGGATCAGGATGTAAAAAATGTAAATTTTAATACCTTGTGGTGAAGCATCAAATCCTCTAGTGTAGATCCACATTCCGAAGCTACTGCACCATGGACTGGGAGTGATCTCCATCAAGATCAAAAATCTGTGGAGCCTCCCTCATTGGTTCCACCTCGAATCATATATTCATTCAATGGGGATCCTCCCTTATACCATGTGTGAGAACCCAAAGGGGGATGGGGGAAAGGGTTTACTGATTTAATTTTATTAAATTAATAACCCTCTATTTAACACCCTACTAACACACCCTCAATCGAGAACCTGGTGAAGATAAAATTTATATCACACCTAGGGTAAACACCATATTCCAAAATCAACCAATGTCTCATATTTCTATTCTGAGACTCCGATCAGAAGTTATTCCACTTTTATTGAAAAATTGTGTGTGCATGACAAAATATATTTAATATTTTTAATATCACCACACTGAGGCTCTCCAAGCCCTGAAATCCCATGCCGACTCAGTTCCTAGCTCTAGAAATATTCTTAAGAATATTCCAAATTCTTATATAGAAAAAAAAATTCTCTATATTTTAGTTTATTTTAATCCTTATCTTCTTAGTTTAACCTCCCAATAAACCTATTTTAACCTTAACTATGATAATAAATTTTTAGCATTTTTACTTTTCATTAAAACAACAAAATTAATTTGAAATTATTATATAATATTAATTATTATAATTAAAAATATTAAATATATTTTTAAAAATTCAATTTATAGAATTATAATAATTTAATTTAAAGTTAATCCCCTTGATGCGATGAAAAAACAATTTTCCAAAGGAAAAGTTTTCATAATTATAAAAAGTTTTTAGATTAAAATTGAATATATAATTGATTAAAATTACCTAAATTGGATTAATTATGATATAATTAAACTAATTTTAAATAAAATTTAACTTTGTAAATTATTTAAATGTAAAGACAATTTTCAATAAAAATCAGTATTGTTTCATTATTCATTAAAAAATTAATCTTTTTAGAAAATTATAAAAAATTAACTCTAAGATAATTTTGAAATTATGATTTAAAAAATGAATTTTATTTTTTCCTATAAATTTTCAAAAATTGGTAAAAAGTAATTTCAAAATAAGTGTGAAAAACACGAAAAAACTGCATTTTAGAAGAAACATAGTTTTTAAACATAAAATTGGTTTTATTATTATTAAATGCTTATAAAAAATATTAAATGAATGATAATTTTTTTATTGATTATATAATATATAAATTTCATTAAAATCATTCAATAATAGTCATTAATTTAATTTATTAAGATAAAAATACATCGCGTACATAATTTTTTTTTTGAAAAAACATTTTGTTTAATTTTAAATGATTTATATTTTCATTTATAATAATTTTATGAGAAATGAATTTATTTTTTACATGTGAAGACCATATAATTTTCATAATTTAGTTAGGCCTATTCATACTAGCCATTTTAATGGATACATTATAATGATAATATTTAAATAATTTATTTCACAGGTCCTTTAAGATCGGGGCTACGTGTTATATATGCTATAGAAGATAATATTATTATTTTAAAATACCAATATGTTATATTCTACCAACCTTAAATAAATTTCATCCTCATAATTTGAACTTGCACTCAAAAATCAAGGGATTGAAATTTGAAAAAACCTTTATTGAAAATCCACACCATAGAAAGGGTTAATAAAACTTCCTCTAGGGAAGTACAAAGATTATCTAGAATAACACATAAATAGGTTTCCAAGTAGGAAAACATTAGTGGGAAGTAAAAATATAGATATGGAATAAAATCATAAATAATTATGGATAGTGATAAAGATCATTGATCAGAAGAAAGAGGATAATCAAGAGAAATTCAATGACCAAAAATCCATAAATTTATGTTGGGTGAAAAGACTATCGATTCATCAAAAAATGAAGGTAAATGCATAATTTTTTTATTTAAAGATCATTTTCCTAAAGTTGAGGGTTTATTTTACTATCAATATAGAGAAAACAAAAAATATACTTATTCGATATCTTTTTATTTCATAATCTTAATTTCATTATTTGTTTGTGATTTGATCAATTTCCACTTCATTTCTTACTCCAAAAAATGAATATACAAGATGAATTTTTATCCCTGAAGCACTAAAATTAACTTTTATCAGATTATATAATCTATAAGAGAATAAAAATATAGTTATACTGTATTTAAAAAAACAAAAATGTTTATTACAATGTAAGATAATGCCCAAAATGAATAAACCTTTATATGAAAGAATAATACATCAATCTCCAAAATTTTATAATAAAACCAAATGTTTGACATAGATAATTCTATAAATAAATCACCCTACATCCAAATTAACCTCAATAATATCAATATTAAATAATGTTTAAACCTAAAAAGTTATTTCATACCCTTTAGTTTACACCTCTAATTACATAATAGTATTCTTCCCAAATAATCCTTTATGCTAAACCTAATGGTTATGTATACCTCAACCCAATAAAACATTCCCTAAAATATCATTAATCACCCAAAAATCTAAAAGATTTGATCTTATAATTTGTTTCCCAAAATTAAAATAATATATATCCATTAAACCATTTGAGTAAAAAGAGATTCTATATTAACTAGTACATCATGTAGGCCAGTGGTAGGCACTGTACCCCTATCTATTTGGTTGTGGGTTCAAGCCATGTGTCTTTGTAGAATGCAATAGGTTGTCACCTAACATGAAGACTATAATTTTTCTAAAAATATATTAATATAATTAATTTAACATTACAAAAAAAGATGATATACATCATTAATTAATCATCAAATCAATTTTTAACCACTAAGGTTTTCTATACAACTTATTTTTCCACAAAATCAGATAATCTTAATTAAATATTATTACCTTAACATAAATGATCATATTAACCCTAAATGTTATCAATGATTTTAAAATTATATCTAAAAAATGTAAATACATTATTTCTTAAATAACCTTTTCACTAAATCACATACCAATACCAAGGGTTTTATTTCCATAAATGTCTCCCAAAATACTCTTAATCATATTATAGTTCCTTAAAAAGAATGTCTAATACTTTGAACTTATGATTAAAATTAAACTTATAAATCCATGATGGTATACATAACTCAATTTAACATTATATGAAGACATATATGATTTTAATAATTAACACAATCCTTAGACGTTTCATAATTATTATAACCAAAATACCATTGATAAAAAACACTTCTACAAAATAACTCTTGAATCCCAATACATAAATACTTAAACCCTTTTACTTCAATGATTGATATAACATAGTTCCTTGGTATAGGAGTTAAAATTTAAAATAGGGCATTCAATCTGATAATTACCAAGTTCCCCAAATTTAATACAATGAACTATAAATGGATATCTAGGATGAAATTTATTTCTCTCTATTAAAATATCCACTTTTCCTCAGAAATTAATTGGTCCATTACCTTATTTTCCACACATAAAAAATTTTACTATTCTTTTGATACATTCTATTAGGTTTATCTTTCTAAATTTATGACATTAAGTAAATTGAGCCTTTTCCTCTATGGTCTCCACCACTCGAGCTCTTAGAGAACTCCACCATTCTCTTATTTAGTGAGCTTGAGAGTTGTTTAAGGTGAAAGTTGCTAATAATATATCATGATAACTAATTAGGCATAATCATAATGTATTTATCTCCAATAACCATCCAATTTGGTTGCTCATAATCACCACATTTCCATCACATTCAGTGTTAACATTATTCTTCCTAGTTTCGGCCATTTACTAAAACCAAAAAGTATAGTATGATTAATAATCATAGTGGGAAACCAAATAATCATTTATTGGATATCTAAATTATGAAACCTTTTTTCAATCCATGACACATTAGGTTTTACCTAGGTCATTAATTTCCATTATCTATTAAAATAATTCATAATTATTTATAAAGAAAATGTGAGTTAACCAAATCATATCTCCCAGGAGTGTCAAACCAAGTGTGTAGAAAGTCCTATTGTCATGCACCAGATGATGATTGAGTTGAATCCCAATACTACCTTTTTAGAGTTATTACCCCTAGGTATAACTATTCTAGATACACATCTACATACAATATCTAGACATGGATGTATTTATAGGAAATACACATAATCTCTACTGAACCAAAACATTAAGATGTTATCCTATACTTAGACTTATCCTCAATGTTAGTCATAGGGATATATTACCTAATATATGTTTTCCTAAATCTATCTAAAGGTTTCTACTAAAATTTCTCTAATACCAAATATAAATACCATGACCCTAATAGCCTAGAGTTAGTGTTTAATTTATTAAATTGTCACTAGATACAATTGATTGCATCCCAAAGTAATAAATAGTTTAGTAGTCTTAGTAAAATAAATACATACTTGACTCTCACATTACAATTGAAAAATTAAAATAAAACATAGTATTTTCTTTGAGAACAACTTAATTTACTTTGGCATATCTCTATATATCAATCATAATACACTTACTAGAATCCTAAGGAAAGGAAACATAAGAAAGGGGTGAGATTTAATACTCAGTAAGGGTATGTATACAACTGAAGCTATCATGAATAAATTAGGCATAATAAATATGATAAGGTAAATAACTGTAACACATTCCATTTAATCAATAACTTGAACATGAATAATAACGTGGGAGGAATAAATTATGATAAAAATAATTCCATATAAATAATCATATGAGCTTGAAACTTAACCATGGATATTCTAACTAGTTTAATAATCACATGGACATCAATAACTAATCTCATAATGAGGGAATTCATAATTCCATACATAATAACCATACCTTAAAGGACTTCTTCCAAGATATATTATATAAATGGGTATGGACTCTACCAAATACATAATCTAGTTTATCTCATGATACCTACTGATGCATTGAGGGGCTATAGAGGGTCCCGCCAGTCACTTACTAAGTCTAATGAATTCCTAATATGAAAGGAAAGAAACATAATCAATATAGATATTCATATTGAAAAAATAACATATGAAAATTTAATAATTTAACCAATTAATAAACATAATCAACATAAACATTCATATTGAAAAACTAGCATAAAAATGTTAATACTTTTCCCAATAAATAAACATAATCATAAACCATCTAGAGTACTATTTTGAATCATATCAAAATAGTACATCCTAGTCAAATTGATCATAAACCATCTAGATAAATAATAAGGATGATATCATTATAAAATATTCCCAATGGAGAATAAGTTAAAATTATAGTTGTTGTTGTTGATGAATAGAAATACCATAATAATACCGTTAAAAACATTCTTGAGGAAAATATCCTTTTCAATTTTAAAATCACATTCAAAAACTAAAAATTTCCAGAATATCAGGGAAAAAATTTTCTTTAAAAATGATCAAAAAAACTTGTAAAGGAATCTTCAAAACAATGAGTGGTCATGATGGTGGGTAATTCTATACATTCTATATTAGTTAAGAAAACAACATTTTCACACTATTGTAAAAAGGTTAAAAATTACATCATTCAAAAAAGGATAAGAAGATTAATTTAAAATAATTTTTTAAAAAGTAAAAAATGGGTGAAAATGTATTTATTAAACCATTTGGATAATGTTAAAAATATTTTTGAAAACATTTTTTTAGAAAATATGGATATAGAAGGAAAGGTATTTTTGTCTGAAAATGGAAATAAAGTTGGATTTTCATAAAATCAAATTCTCAATCATTTTAAGTACCAAAGATATGAAAATGGTAAAATTACTTAAAAAGATCATGAATAACCATAGGATGAGAAGTAATGAGTTTTTTTATAGATATAACATAATATTTTATCATTGTAAACTTAATTATAAACAATCCCAATAAACAATGAGAATATAAAATAAATTCTTTCTACTATAGTAATTTTGAATCATATCCCCCATAACATAAAATGAAACTTTAAATAAAAAGAAGATAAATATATTCATGATATAAAATATAAAAGGATAAATTTATACACCACACAAAAGAAATAAGTGGTTAATATGGAATATTTCTCACGGAAGTAAAAGTGAGACGAGAAACCCTTACCTTCGGTCCGATTTCATTCATACATGTTCAAACCTAATGTATAATAAATATATATTTATTATAAATATATTATATAAACATTATCATATATATCATACTATATATTATTTTCTTATAACTTTTTATCACTCATTTATTAATAATTCTTTATTAAAAACTCTATTTCAGGTGATAACTACTTTGTTTTTTATGTATGTTTTGGTTTAGTAGTTTTGGTACTTATAATTTGATTATTGTTCCATAATATAAATATTTTTAATAATTATATAAATACCATATATATTCATTTTATATTTATTTAGAGTAATCCATAAATTTTAGAGATAAAAAAATGAATTACACCATTCATGGAGACGGTAGGCCGTACGTACGCATGAACATTGTTTTCATTTTTTCGACGGATGGAATGAAATAATGGTAAATAATAGTTCATATTTATAGAATCATTATTATATCATACATATCATATATATTCATTAAATATATCCTTATTATCATCCATGTCAAAATAAAATGAAAAATGTTTCACATCGCTTCATGGAGGCGGTAGTCCACACGTACACATGAGCTACATTATCATTTTCAAATGGATTGGAAGATAAAAGGGTAGATATGATATTATAATCCTATAAGTATAATTATTTTATAAATATAATATATATACATTAAATACATCATTATATCTAGCTGTGATAGGTGGTGATGAAAAACGAATTATATCAGTTTGTGAGGTGGTTGTCCACCGTACACAAGATTGACGATTTCATTTCCCATTTGATGGAATAAGATATGGATATAGGTTATGAAATTAATAAAATAATATCTCAATATATGTAAGATAATAGTGTTATTATTTTACCATGTTTTATGGATATTTGAAGGAGTTAAAAGAAGAAATAAAATGAAAACGCATGGCTAAGAACTATACCTCTTCTTCGGATAACCTCTAGGTTTATACCTAAATCCTTCCTAGATTAAGTTTTTGACAAAAAAAGGACTATAGTTCATGGGGATGGATGTAAGTAATGTATTTGGACAGGTATTGGCCAAGAAAAGGGCTTTGTAAGTGCGAAAAAGAGATGAGATGGCATGACATTTTATAATTAGGGGGAAGGACACATTTGAAATTTTTGAAAAGAATAAATTGTGCCCAAAATTTTCAAAAGAAAAAATATGGTTTGAAAATATGAATTGGAAAAGTTTTTAGGACCCTTATCTTCTTAGTTTAATCCTCGGTAAACCAGTTTTAACCTTAACCATGATAATTAATTTTTATTGTTTTTACTGTTCATTATGACAAAAAATGAAGTTGAACTTATTATATAATATTAATTATAATGATTAAAAATATAGAATATATTTTTATAAATTCAATTCACAAAAGTTTTAAAACTTAATTTAAATCTAATCCCACATATGTGATGAAAAAACTGTTTTCCAAAAGAAAAGTTTTCATAAGTATAAAAAGTTTTTATATTAAAATTGAGCATACAATTGATTAAAATGACCTAAATTGGACTAATTATGATATTATTGAACTAATTTTAGCTTTATTTTTTTTAAATAAAATATAAATTTGTAAATTCTTTAAATGGAAAGATGATTTATAATTAAAATCATTATTTTTTCACTATACATTGAAAAATTAATTTTTTCAGAAAATTATAAAAAATTAACTCCAAGATGTTTTTACATTTAAATTTAAAAAACTAAGGTAATTTATTAAAATAAATTTTATAAAATTATCAAAAATTAATTTTAATATAAGTGCGCAAGACGTGTCAGAACCTCTTTTTAGAAAAAACATACTTTTTAAGCACAAAACTGAGTTTATTCTTATCCCGTGGTTATAAAAAATATTATATGTATAATAAAATATTTTATTGTGTATATAATATATAAATTTTATTAAAATTATTCAATAATAGTGATTAATTTAATTTATTAAGATAAAAACATATTGCGCGCATAAAAATAGTTTTTTAGAAAAGACATTTTTTTACTTTAAAATGATTTTTATTTTCATTTATAATCAATTGATAACCATTAAATTTATTTTATAAATGTGAAAACCATATAATTTTCACAATTTAGTTAGTTCTATTTATACTATCTATTTTAATAGATAGGTTATAATAGTCATATTTAAATAATATATTTCATGGGTCATTTAAGCTCGGTGTTGCGTGTCGTATACACTATCAAACATAATATTATTCTTTTAAAATATAAGGGTGTTACATGTTTAATCCAATATAACATTTTTTAGGGTTCATATAGGTAATAAACCTTTGTTTATTTAGGGTAACCTATAATTATGCACTTCATGCCTCGAGGAACCAGTTTGTTGCCTGAAGTGGCCATAACAAACACCTCACAACCCCATACACATAAGTTTGACAACACAAATTTTTTTCCATGCATTAAATCGAATGGAATGATGTATATCACTTTATTTAACACCTATTTTAGTGTGTATGCCACTTCCATTAATGTATATAACCAAAAATATAATGGAATATTAACAAAACTCATCATCAACCTCACCATGTCCAACAAGGTGAAATTCCTCTTTTCACTTACACCATTCCACTGTGGTGTATAAGGAGGAGTGATTTGAGATATAAAATCACAATCCCATAAAAGGTTGATAAAATCTTAGATTAAAAATTCTCTTCCTAAATCTGAATAAAACTTATTTATCATCTTTTCAAGCTGATTATCTACTTTGTTCTTGAGTTCCTTAAATTTCTCAAGGATTCAGAATTACACCTCATTAAGTGGACAAATCCATATCCACTCAAGTCATCAATAAAAGTAATTAATTATGATAATACACATTTATATTCTATTGGAAATGGGATACACACATTAGTGTGTACTGATTCTAGAAGCTCTACAGCCCTTTCAAATGTACCACTAAAAGGTGGTTTGTTCATCTTACCTTGTAGACAAGAGACAAACATGTAAAGTTGTTTTAGCTCAAAAGAGTCTAAATAACCTTATTAACATGTTGAGAATATGAATGATGATCCAAAAATTTCATTTATCTTCTCATTGATTTTTATACTCAAAACACCTTCACATGTTTTACTAATGAAGTTTATTTAAGTGAATTTCAAGATTATTTTTATTGAAATATTTATTTTACTTCCACTGAAATCCTAGAAGTAATTGGGTTAAAGTTTTTATAAGTATTATAGATGTTTATAAGGATTATGGAATAACTATTTTGAACCCTCTGTTTTCAAAGAATTTTATGTTTGGGAACCTAACTTTTGATAAGGAACACTACTTTTGTATCCTAGGTTTAAGTTGAACATTAGGTTTTGGAAACTAAAATTTCGTGAAGAACCCTATGTTTGAGGATCTAATGTATGGTCAGTTAACCCAACATTTGAAACCAACGATATGTTTTGAACCATAAATTTGAGATTCCATATACAGGGAAATTACTATATTGAAGTAGTCATTTGCGGAATTTTAATTTAAGATATTTCCTAAGATTTCAACAATGATTTCACTAGAATAAATATCTCATTAAAATATTATTGAAGACCGATTCAAATGATCTTCAACAAAATTTTAAATCATTCCTATTTCTAAGAGAAGTTATGATTTTAAGTGGTGATTTGGATTTGAATTTCAAAGGTGTTGAACATTTTAAATATCACAATTTATCTAGTGATATTTTCAGATTAGTTAGACAAAGTTCAAGTTGGTGTTATTATTTATTCTCAGTAGGATTTTTTGTTAAAAAAAGAGATAAAAAAAATTTAATGGAATATAATTTCTGATACTATATCTATTTAATCCTATCTTTTTATACTCATTCATCGATGCTTTCAACACTATACTTTGGAGACATACATGTTGTAATCTGATGTTGTGAAAGGTTATTCTATTAATTGCTATAATTTTTTGAAGATATTTTGAATCAAGTATCACTTTAGAGATATATTTAATTTAATATTTTATTATATGATGAAGAAGATCAATATTTTTTTCATTTTATATTGCAACTATTTTCTGAAGTTTCTTAAACTTCTACAATATGTCATATTAATTTGTAGTGTCGACTGCTCATACTCTTTCATGGTCGAGTGTTAGCTTCTCACAATAAACTATGGATTTAAATATTCCCTACAAAAGTACATAAATTTTTGTAAGGTATCAGCTGTATACACTCAATTATTGAGGTCCATAGTAAAAGGACTAGATTAATGAAAATCACTAAGCTTACAGAGAGAGAATTGTTGGAGTGGAATATGAAATCTTTGTACCATGAACCACTATTAAAATTAACATGTTATTCTTATTTATATTTCCATTCTTCAATATATTTGAATAAAATAATATCACATCACATCACAAAGAGATATTAATTTTAATTTATCCAAGTGTTTTTAAAAGGAAACAATTCACCCCTATTGTATATTTGTGTTTATTTCGACCCAAAATTGGTATAAAAGGAGTGATATTTTTAGAAATATATTAATATTTATCAAGAATAAGTCAAATATATCTACAAAGAAAATATTTATATGGATTAAATAAAATAAGGAATTTCAATGATCATAGTTTCATATTTCAATTGAGAAAACCATGGTTGCTGGAAAGCTCTTATGGTCATCTATTTGAAAAATCTCAGACTCAAAGTTCATATAAAGATTTTAAAACCTTATGAAATACCCACAAAACCTAAAATATGGGATGTTAAAAAAGTGGCAGAATATTATGTTTATTCAAAATCCATGAATGAAACTATCCGTGGTCTTAGTCTTGATGAGTTTAATCATGTTTCTCAACCTGACACTACCTATGAAATGTGGAAAACTATAACCATTTCTTAAGAAGGGACTAAAAATGCTAAGAAATTGAGATAAAAAACCACTATGCTAAATTTTATACTTTTAGGATGTATAATATAGAAATAATTACTCATATAAATAGAATATTGACTGAAATAGTCAATGAAGTTGGTTCCTTGAGAACTCAAATTCCAGAACTAGACTAGGTGTTGAAAGTCCTTAGAGTTTTACCCTCTAAATGGAATGGAATATCTATTGATATCAGACAATAAAAACCCATAAAAATTTTAAAAATGAAGGAATTGATCGGTACATTTATAACGCATGAAGCTGAAATGTAAGCTAAAGCATAAGATCACATAATGATCAATAGGGAAAGTACTGTTATAAAAGTAACTGTTCCATAAGAAGAAAAGAAGTGTAAGGAGGATGTTATATCCTCAAATGATTCTAGATTCTTGAATTCTAGAGAGTAATTGACTCACATATATAGAATATTCAATAAGTGATATGCCTTGAGATTTTAAAAGAACACTATGTTCAATAGTGTATACAACATGCAACATCGAACTTAAACAAACCATGAAATATGATTATTTAAATATGACTGTTATAACCTAAGAATTGAACTGGTGGGTATAAATAGGATTATACACATTATAAAACATATAAATGGCCCACTCAATAAAAAATTATTTATTAATTCTTAGTAAATAAACATGTAGTTTTTAGTAAATTTATATTTTTCTTCAAAAATATGGTTCCTTCAAAAATGAATTTTATTACTTTTTATGAAAAAATATATTTAATTTTTGAAAATTTTATAAAATTATTTTAAAAAATAAACTTTATTTTTGAAATTATCATTTAAAAATTATATTAAAGTGAATTTTTGTAAATTTTTATAAATGATTGATCTTTTGATGAATAGTTAAAAATACCGATTTTTATTGAAAAATATATTTTTGTTTCAAGTATTTTCAAAGTTATATTTTGTTTTAAAAAAATTTAAAAGTAAAATTAGTTCTTTTATTTTATTATTAATCCAATTAATATAATTTAGATCATTTTTTTGGTTGAATTTTTTATAAAAACATTTTTTGTACTTAAAAGTCATTTTTCTAAAAAATTATTTTTCGTTGCGTTTTGTGTTATTATATTAAATTAATTTTTTCCTATTAAATAGATTGGATTTTGAAAAATAGATACCATATTTGGAATAATGAGGTTTAAATTTTTTATATATTCTCCGTTTATTTTTGAGAAATATGAATAGTAACCATAACAAATTTTTTCCACATCAGTAAGAGTAAAATGGGTAAAATAGGGTTAAAAATTTGGGATAAGGCTTTAAAATTTCACCAACACTTGCCTTTATACTATTTTATGGGTGTAGTTTGGCCATGTAAATACAATTATCAAATATATGGCCATTTGATGCCATATTTATTTTATTATGACCTTTATATTAATTTAAGTAAAGATAAAGTAAAAAATGTCACACTCTTGACTTTAATATCTCCAATATTTTATCATAAGGGTAAAAAGTGGTTATTATTGGTTAAAAATATTTATTTGAAATATAAATTAATTTTATTTATAATATTAATTTATTTTTAAATTTTAGTGATTTAATAATTACCATAAATTCTTACGCAACACCGACACAATATTTATTCAATTAATAGAAAAATAAAATAAATGATTTGAAAAATATTAAAGTAATATAATTTGGATGAATTATTGTATTCCATAATTTCTTTAGATAAATATTATAGATTAGGGATGTGTGAAAATATTATACTCTAATTACTTTTTTTCTTTTCATCTTTAAAGTCAAATTAAATGAATATTGTCAAAAATGACATTAATGATATTTTATAAAAATAATATTTTAATAATTTTTTTAAAAATAATAAAAATATTTAAATAGGATAATGTGGATAAGATATGGTATAATTTTTCATCCCTTTTTCATTTATGGGACAATTGTTACCTTATAAGTAAAATTATAACTCTTTAAGAGTTAAAAAGGTGTTACTGTGGTTAAACAAAAAATAAGGTTTAAAATACTAGTTAAACTTGTGAAAATTTTATTTTTTGATGAAATTTCAACCATATACTACCTTATCTTCAAATATCTATCCATTTGGAAGCATTTTTCTTGAGAATGAATTTATTATATTCTAATCTTGTAAGAAGTTCCAAGAGTGCCACTCTCATCTCTTATAAAAGGACACCCCTTTCTCTCAATTATTTACACCACTTTGAGAAACCTAGATTGACCAATAAATACCCATTTCTCTTCTAAACATCCTTAGACACATTCTATAGGTTCTTATTTCTCTAAAAGACTAACCCTAGGGATCTTAAGAGGAGATCTAAAGGAGTTATTTCAAAGAAGAGGTCATCACCTTAACTGATCAATTTATTTTCTTAATTATTATTTTAACTACTATAAATATATTTTATTTATCATAAAATAATAACTTAATTATACTAAACATACTAAAATGTTATTATGATTATTAAACCACCACTATCCACCCTCTTTTCCATCAAATGGGAAGTGAATGTATCACTTGTGCGTATGCATGACTTACCATCTTCACATAGCGATACAATTCGTTTTTCATCGCCATATTTTATGGATGGTATTAGTGTTAGATTTAATGTTTATATATGATTTTTATGAAATAAATATTCTTCTATAATTATAATATCATACATACCTTCTTACCTCCAAATCCCTTGAAAAACGATAACATCGCTCGTGTGTACGTGTTAACTACCACCTCTATAAAACGATGTGGTTCATTTTTTATTTAAAATTTACATGGATGGTAATAAGGGTAAATTTAATAAATATATAATATATATATTTTATAAAAATTATCTCGTGAATGTTAATTATTATTTACCTTTCTTTCATTCCATATGTCTAAATGTGAAAACATCATTCAAGCGTATGTACGGCCCACAATTTCTATGAATGATGTAATTAATTTTTCTATATATATTTTTATGGAAATATATATAATGAATATATATTATATTTATATAAGTATTAAAGTTTTATATATGATTAATCCATGATAAAATTATAAGAAACACAACCGCCAAACCAAAACATACATGAGGAATGAAGAAGTTATCACTTAGAATATTGATTTTAATAAAGAATTGTTTATAAATAGGTGATAAATGGTCATAAATAAATAATATATGGTATGATATATTATTATTTTTATATAATATATTTATAATAAATCTATATTTATTATATAGGACGTTCAGGAACATACAATGGAAGTCAGACTTGAGGTAAGGGTTCTTCATCTCAAATTGTCTTCTTTGGGACATATGTTATGTTATACACCTATATTATTTTATGAGGTGTATATATTATACCTTTTATATGTTATATAATGAATATATTTATATTCATGGAATTTATAATTTAATTTTACTCTATTTCTTTCATAGGGGTTATGTTTTGAACGTTGCCAACGTTTTAAGAGTTTATTTCACAATCTCAGCATCACTCATGGTTATTTATCTTTAAGTATTCACTGGGGAAATTATTTGATCTATATATCATAAAACCAATATATTTTATTCTTATCTAGTAATTTATATGAATTAAAAATTTTCCTTTTCTATTCCTCTCTTAAATTACTCATGATATTGAAATAATGTTTTAAGAAAAAATGACTTTGTTTTTCTACTTCGTTGGGAATCTTTTTCTTTCATGTACATATTTTCCTTAAAATATTTTAAATAATATTTTTACTATTATAAAATATTTATTAAATAAATTTTTACCCATGTTTTAATTTTTACAAAATGGTCTAAAAATAATCTTCTTTTCATTTTATGAATGTGGTAGTTTTTGACATTTTTACAAAAGTGTGAAAGGAATGATTTTTAACTTATATAAAATGAATGGAATTTTATACTATCATGAATACTAATTATTTTGAAGATTAATTTAAAATTTCAAATTTTTTTATTCAAATAAAATTTTTTCTTTAATATTTTAGAAATTATTAAATTTTATATAAGTGATTTCAAAGAGAAAATGTTGTTTTCCTCAAAAAGTTTTTCAATGATATTTTATAAGTGTTTTCATCTATGGAAACATAATTTATTGAATATTATTATTTACTAAGGATATAATCTAATTATAACATCCACCATATTTTTATTTATAGTTTATGATTAGTTTGATTGGGGATAATATTGACATTATGTATTTTTGTTCTTCCAATATATATAATTATTGATTTTTATGGCATGTTAATTAAGTTGTATTGTTTATTCATATAATGAATGCATTAGAATTATTAAGTGATGGGTGGGGCTTGAAATTATATCTACCCTTGATGAATTAGTATGTATCATGAGACAAAATAGATTGAGTATTTGGCTGTGGCCTTACCCTTTTTTGAAGATGTCTTGGCACAAGACCTTGATGATATTTTTAGTTGTCTTGGAATAAGGCCTTGACAGTAAGTTTTAGATGTATGAAATCATGAATTCCATAATTATGAAATTATTTATTGATATCCATGTGATTATTTGAATAGTTATGATATCCATGGATATTTTTCAATCTCATGTGATTATTTATATATCATTATTTGATCATCATTTATTACTTCCATATTATTCTTTGTGCTAAAGTTATTGATTAAATGACATGTGTTTTCAGTTATTTTCCTTTCCATATTGATTTTACCTAATTTATTTTCATGTTAGATTCCATTGTATATATTCCTTATTAGGAATATTATATCACCCTTATTTTATTTACTTTCCCTAAGATATGAAGAAGGAATCTTTGAATGAGTTCCAGGATACAGAATATTCACATTAACTATGTTTTATATTTTATTTTCAATGTAATATGAAAATAATGTATGTATATAGTTTAATAATACTAATAAACTATTTTTTTCCTTTGGTATTTGATTCCTTATATCTAGTGATAATATAATAAAGTAACCACCAGCTCTGGGCTAGTAGATTTGGGGTCTTTATAATTTCTATCAGGTGAAGTTTAGTAGAAATCTTGAGAACTAGATTAGGAAAACATAGATTAGGGAATATAACCTAATGAATAAATTTTAGTATAAGTATAAATATAGGATAAAATACTAAAGTTTTGGTAAGGTATATATTATGTGGTTTTATTAGAACTACATCCCCATCAGGATATTATAAGTGGATGTGGTTTTGGAACATAAAGATCTAGGGATAATAACCCCAAAAGAGTTGATTGAGTATATCTTGGCCATAATTCTAGTGCATGGTGAGTCTCCCCTTATTGTGAAACTGGTTTGAATCTTCTAGGGGTATTATTGGGTTAAATCACATTTTCTTTATGAACCATTATGAAGGATTTGAATAGATGATGACCATGGATGACTTATTTTAAACCTAAGGCGAAATAGATTGAAAGAAGGTGTCATGATTTAGACATCCTATAAATGATTTTCTTGATTATATGGTTTTTCACTATTGTTATTGTTTCTAATACTATGATTTTGGTTTTATTCAATGATTAGAACCTAGATAAATCATGTTAACAATGAATGTGATGGAAAATGTGTTGATTATGAGCAACCAAATTGGATGATGATTGGAGTAAAATATATTGTGATTATTCCAAGTTAGTTATCATGGTATATGATTTATAAATTAAACCTTTACTAACTATAGAACTCACCAAAGAATATAATGATATTTTTTTTGATAGCATGGGTAGTGTAGACCATGGAGGAAAGAAGGCTCAATTTTCTTCATGTCAGAAATGTGGAAGGAGAAACCTTGAGGAATATCTCAAAGGAAGGGGAAGATGTTTTATATGTGGAAATAAAGGTTAAAGAACAACATATTATTGATGAGTTCAATGTATTATGATCGGGGAACATGGGAATTACCCAATCCAATTACCTAATCTAAGGGATAACTCCTAACACAAGGAAGGAACTATTCTATATCAATTATTGAAGAAAAAAAAATTTAAGTGTTTTTGTATTGGGATTCCAAAATTATTTTTTAGAAGTGTTTTATCAATGATATTCTGGTTATATGAATCTAGAAACATATAAGGATTTTTCTATAGTAGTTTTTCTTTAGTATTTTAAAACATATGTTTAATGAAACCATTAACCAAGAAAATTGATTTAGTGTTAAGGTGATAATGTTTATTTGGGATAAGGAGATGATTGAAATTTATAAAGTAAACTGAATAATGTTAGTAACCTTAGAAAAAATCATTAATTTGATAGTATATTTTCTGAATTTTATTTCATTTTTATATTTATGAAATATATTCAATACTATGAGATTTTATTTAAGGAATAAATAGAGAGTTAGTTTTTGGAATCATGCATGATTTCATTAAGGGTTTTTGGTGATTTAGGTTATTACCCTATTTTAGGAGAATATATTATTAAGGTATTTACATATTTGGTATGAGAAATTAAGAGATGCTTTATGTTGTTTGAGGAATTAAGGTTAAATTTATTTAAGAAATTTAGTGATATTATTTATAAGTCTTTGGATTTTGAAATTGGTCAGATGTATCTTGGAAGGGTTTTATAGATAAATACTTATGGAATAGATTAAGTTGAACTTTGGGTGTTATTGTTAAGGTTTAGAGATTATTATATTATATTGGATAACTTATGATAACCATTTTTGATTTTTTAAATATTTATAAAAATATAGACTAACTTTTCAACTTTTTATAGATCCCATGAACCGTTAAAATTTAATTTTAGTACTTTAGGCATAAAAAATTCATCTTGAATATTAATTTCTTGGAGTAATAGATGAAGTTGAAATTGATCGAAGCACAATAATAGGATAAAATTGTGATTATGAAATAAAAAGATATCAAGTAAGGTGTTCTCTATATTAATAGTAAAATAATCCCTCAACTTTAGGAAAAGGATATTGAAATAAAAATGTTATGATTTTACCTTTATTTCTAATGAATAAATGGTCTTTTCACCCATCATAGATTTATAGTTTTTTGGTCATTAACTTTATCCTAACCATTTTATTTTATCACTTTCAAATAGTCCTTGGGTGTTAGTTTTCACCTATATGTCCATATTTTCACTTCCCAATAATGTTTTCATATTTGTAAACCTAGTTTTGTGTTATTCTAGATAACCTATTTATTTCCCTTTCCCTCTTTTTGAAGAAGAAGTTTTATTAACCCTTTTTACGATGCGAGTTTTCAAAAAATGTATTTTTAAATGCCTACCCTTGTTTATTGAGAATAAGATAAAATTATGAGGTAATAGTTTATTACGGGAGGGTTAATGTGAAACCTTTATATTTTAAAATAATACTATGTTAAATAGTGTATATAACATGCAACACTGATCTTAGACGAGCCACAAAATATTTTTATTTAAATATGACTATTATAACATAGCCGTTGAATCGGAAGGTATGAATAAGTTTAACCATATTATGAAATATATAAAGGAAACACTCAATAAAAATTTATTTATTAATTATTAGTAAATAAATATGTATTTTGAGTTAATTTATATTATTCTTCAAAAATACGATTCATTCAAAAATGATTTTTATTGATTTTTATGAAAAAATATTATATTTAATTTTTTACAATTTTAGAAAATGTAACTGAAATAATAGGCATCATTTTTTAAATAATCATTTAAAAATTATCTTCGAGTGAATTTTTGATAATTTTCTGAAAAATTATTCTTTCGATGAATAGTGAAAAATACTAATTTTTATTGAAAATTGCATTTTTGTTTCAAGTATTTAAAAAATAATATTTTTTTTAAATTATTTCAAAGTAATTTTAAATAATTTTTTTATTATTAATCCAATTAAGTTCATTAGAATCAATTTTATGGTTGAATTTGGTATAAAAACTTTTTTATACTTAAAAGTCATTTTTCTGAGAAACTGTTTTTCATTGCATCTTATGTTTTTATCCTAAATTAATTTCTACCACTTATATAGATTGAATATATAAAAAATAATACCCTATTTTTAATCACAAGGTTCAAATTTGGTAGACAAGGACCTTTTATTTTTGGTCAATATGAATAGTAACCATATTAAATTTTTGTCGCATCAATAAGAGTAAAATGGGTAAAATAGGGTTAAAAGTTTGGGATACGACACTTGAATTAATCCTACTATATGTATAGAGTTCACCCATTTCTATAAAATTATCAAATATATGAATAATTTATTTTTAATTTTTAGTGATTGAATAATTTCTCTAAATTCTTACGTAACGTTGATACTGTATTTATTCAATTAATAGAAAAATAAAACAAATGGTTTTAAAAATATTAAATGTAATTAAATTTGGATGAATTATTGTGTTCCAATTTTTTTAGATAAATATGAAATATTAGGGATATTTTAAATGATTATATTCAAATTTAATCTTTTTATTATTATCTTTAAAGTCAAATTAAATGAATAGTGTCAAAAATGACATTAATGATATTTTTTGAAAACAATAATTTAGTAAATTATTTAAAAATCATAAAAATATTGGAACAGGACAATTTATATAATATATGGTCTAAAATATTATCTCTTTTCCATTTATGGAAAAAAATTTACCTTATAAGTAAAATTATAACTCTTTATGAGTGAAAATGTTGTTACCTTAATTAAGGTTATAGTTGGTTAACTAAGAGGTTAAACCAAAATATAAGGTTTAAAATATCACTAAAACCCATCAAAATTTTATTTATTTATGATATTTGAACTATATAATACCTTATAATTTAAGCTATGTCTATTTGGAAGCATTTTTCTTGAAAATGACTTTATTATATTTTAATCTTTTAAGAAATTCCAAGAGTGACCCTCTCCTCCCTAACACCCCTTTCTCTCAATTATTTACACCAAATTGAGAAAAACATCTCAAAAAATCCCTAAAAATTACTATTCTCAAAATAATTAGACAAATTTTAGAGGTTCTTTTCTCCCAAAAATACCAACCCTAGGGTCCTTAAGAGGAGATCTAAAGGAGCTCTTTTAAAGAAGAGGTAATCACCATAACCAATCACTTTATTTTTTTACTTATTCTTTTACCTCATCTAAATATATTTTATTTATCATAAAATAATAAATTCAGTATCATAAATCTACTTAAATTTTATAATTATTATGAAATCACCATTACCCATCCTCTTTTCCATCAAATGAGATGTGAAAGTATCGCTCGTGCACACATACGACTTACTGTCTCCATATAGTGATACAATTCATTTTTCATCACCTTAGTTTAGGGATGAGTATTATATTTATTTTAATGTTTATATATTACATTTATGATATAAATATTCTTTTTAAATTATAATATAATATATACGTTCTTACCTTACAATCTATTTGAAAATGATAACATCACTCGTGCGTACGTGTGGACCACCACCACCACAAAATGATGTAATTTTTTTCCATTTAATATTTACATATATGGTAATAAGGATGTATTTAATAAATATATATGATATATATGATATAAAAATTATCCTTTAATGTTTAATTATGTTTTAACTTTCTTTCATTCTATACGTTTAAAAGTGAAAACAACGTTTATGCTTACGTACGACCTACCGTATCCATAAAAGAAACAATTCATTTTTCTATATTTATATTTTATAGAAATATATATAATGAATATATATGATATTTATATCATAATTAATATTCTTTATATGATGTAACCATGACCAAAGTACAAGGATGAAAACCACCAAACCAAAACATACACATGAAATAAAGAAGTTATCACCCAGAATAATGATTTTAATAAAGAATTATTAATGAATGGTTGATAAAGGGTTATAGGTAAATAATATATGGTATAGTATATATTATTATGGTTTTATAATATATATATATAATCTATATTTATTATACTTTAAGTTCATATTCATACGAAGGAAGTCAGGCCTAAGCTAAGGGTTATTCACCTCAAATTGTTTTCTTTGGGAAACATTTTATGTTATACACCTATGTTATTTTAAGAGGTGAATATATTAACCATTTGATATGTTATATCATAAATATATTTATATTCATGGTATTTAAAATTTCATTTGAATTTATTTCTTTTATGGGGTCAGGATTCTAAAGTTACCAAAAGTGGTAATGGTTTATTTCACAATCTCATCATTATTCGGGATTGTTTATGTTTAAGTATCAACTGGGAAACTTATTTTATATTTCTATCTTAAACCAAATCTATTTTTTTCTCATGTGGTTATTTATATAAATTAAAAGTTTTCCTTTCATCCTCCTCTCTTTAAGTACTTAAGATACCTAAATAATATTTTAAGGAAAACTGATTTTTTCCTACTTAGTCAGGAATCTTTTTCGTCCATGTCCATATTTTTCTTAATTTTTAACTATTAATCAATAATTTATTAAATAAAATTTTACACATGTTATAATTTATACATAATTATTTAAAATTAATCTTCTTTTCATTTTCCGAATGAGGTACTTTTTGAATTTTTATATTAGTGTGAAAAGAATGTTTTTTAACTCATACAACATGAATTTTTTTCCATCCATCATGATTGATCATTTATTTGAATGTTCCTTTACAATTTTAAAATGTTTATTTTAAATAAAATGTTTTCCTTAATATTTTTTATTTTTTTATATTTTAAATAAGTGATTTTAAATTGAAAATTTTATTTTCCTCAAGAAGTGTTTCAACAATATTTTGAAAGTGTTTTCATTAATGTCAATATACTTTATTAAATATTATGATTTACTAAGGATATAATATAATGATACCATACACCATATTTTCTTGGATGGTTCATGATCAGTCTGACTGCAGATAGTATTGAAATTTCATAAGCTATTTCTTCCAATACAGATGATTATTGATTTTTAATGCATATTTATTAAGTTTTATTATTTATTCATATGATGAATGCAATGGAATTATTAAGTGATAAGTGGGGAATGTAATTATATATCCCCTAGATGCATTGGTAGGTCTCATGAGACAAAATAGATTGGGTATTTGGCCGAGGCCTTGCCTATTTTTGTTGATGGATTAACATGATGACTTGATGGTATTTTTAGATGTATTGGAACAATAACTTGATGATAAGTTTCATATATCCAATATTATTCATTACATCATTATGAACTCAAATATTTATGTCCATGTGATTATTTGAATAGTTATAATATCCATGGATAAGTTTCAAGCTCTTATGATTGTTTATATGACATTATTTGATAATCATTTATTCCCACCATATTATTATTCTTGCTCAAGTTATTGATTAAATGGCATGTGTTTTCAATTATCTACCTTTCCATATTTATTATTAATTATTTATTTCCATGTTATATTTTATTATAAAAACCTCTTAAATAGATTCTGATCTCACCCTTATTTTTCTTTCTTTCCCCAGGATATGAAGAAGGAATCTTTAAATGAGTTCAAGGATGAAAAATATTTAATTTCAATACGTTTTATATTTTATTTTTGATGTAATATGTTCAACATGTATGTATCTAGTTTACCAAGAATACTAAACTATTTGGTCCTTTGATATGTGAGTCTTTGTATTTAGTTCTAATGTAATAAATTAACCACCGACTCCGGGCTACTAGAGTTGGGGTATTTATAGTAATATATATAATAATAAAAGAGTCTTTAAAAAGTAAAAAAATGATTCCATAAAGAATTATTATTTATTTAAGGAGGTATAGTTATAGGAATGAAAATAAATGGAGTATAAAAAAACTAAATATCCATAACTAAAATAGGAGAAATGATTACTAGAAAATAAAGAAAATAAGTACTAGATAAAATATGATCATGATTGTAAAGGTAAAAAGGATATAAAGGCTACATGGAGAATTTTTAAAGACTACAATATTTCTTCAAACTATGACTAAAAAAATGAAAAATCAAATCTAAAAGGTAAAATGTTCTTTATAGAAAAATAAGATGAGGTACAATCATAATACTCTTTTGCTTCTGATTTTGAAAGTTTCTCAAGTGCTAAATTAGCTGGATATTGTTCTATACTTGAGGAAAAATATGAGTCCTTGTTAAAGAATCACAAATCCCTAAAAAAAAATTAAAACAATTTTCTTAATGAAAAATATTCCATATTAAAAAATCACCTTTATTTGAAATAAAAAGTAAATGTACTTTAAATTGCACTATGTATGAAACTAGGATTAAATAATTATATTTTGAAGTGGAATCTTATAAAATTTCTCATAGAATATTAAATTAGGAATAATCATATTTAAATCATATACTTGGAAATAATATTAATTAAAAATAAAAATTTGGCATAAAAAGTAATGGTGAAAAACCTAAGTTATATAGAAAATATTTGGTTCCTTGTTCAAAAAACTATAGCATGTCTAGGGATACCTATTTTTATTACATGATTAATGGTCATTATGCTAATAATTTTTGAATAAAAAATCCTTAGATAAGTGGTATCATTAAAATTTTTATTTCTAGTAATTTTTTGAATTTTATTCTAAAAATCTTGGTAAAATAAGATACATCTGGTTTCCTAGATGTTATTTGGTTGACACTTATAGACTCATGAGAATATGGTCACCATGAAAAATTTTTATTTGATATTCTTATAGGTAAAAATCCATAGGGACAAAAGTGAAATATGGACATGGATAGTGGCTGCTCAAGACACATGAGTGAATAATTTTCAAACTTGTATGCATTGTTTAAAGTAGTTAGAGTCTTGGTTAACAGTTAAGACAATCCTAAAGTAAAGATCATTGGAGTTGGATCAGTTGTAGATCTAAAAATAGTTCTGATCAATAAAGTTATCTATGTTTAAGGACTAAATCAAAACCTAATAATAATTTATCAACTCTGTTATGATGTATTTTCATTTGATTTTTCTAACATTGTATATAATTTTTTAAAGATAAACTGTTTAAGTTTAAAGCACTTAGAACTAAAAATGTTTATAATTTGGACCTTAGTTATTTATGTGAATAGAAATGGAATTGTTTAAATTATGAAATAAATGAATCCAGATATGAAATAGGACATTTAGATATTTTTATACTTTTAAATCTTTGAGAGTATTTAATAAAAAGTCAAGGATAGTTGAAGAATCTGTTCATGTGCAGTTTGATGAAAGTGATCCATTTGATCACAATATGAGTCAAACAGATTAAGTCACCGATTATTTAAATAACATGAGACTTTATTATTATAAATATGTTTATGAAAATAAATTATAATATGATTATAATCAATCTAGTTTAGAATAAAATGTCATATGAAACTCTCATATGAACTAATGTAAAACTTTATTTGGATGAAGTTGGAAAAACAATAGAAAAAATGTTATACAATGGTATGATTAGTATTCTTCTATACCTTATTACTAGTAGAATAGAAATTATGTTTTCTATTCTTTTTTTGTGAAATATTTCAATAAAACCTAAAGTAATACCATCTTACCTATATTAAAATTATTTTTAGATATTTAAAAGGAAATATTTTTTTTATCTTTACTTTATCCAAAAACTTATGGTTTTGATTTAATTTCATCTTTAGATACTGAATTTAAAGGGTTTATATTAGATAGAAAAATTACCTCAGGTACTTTTCACTTTTTATGGAAGTCCCTAGTTTCATGGTCGAGTAAAAAGTAACATTCTATTACATTATCAACAACTAAGGAATGATATATATTTTCTGGCAGTTTTTGTGCACAAGTGTGGTAGATGGAACACAAACTTCTATACTTTAGAATTAAATAAAATCATATTTTTATTTTATGTGATAATACTAGTGCTATTAATATTTCAAAAAATCATGTTATTCACTCCAAGACTAAGTGTATCGATCTTAAACATCATTTTTAAGACATCATGTTCAAAAAAGGATATATCTTTAGAATTTGTAAATAATGAGTATCAACTTGATGATATTTTACTAAACCACTTCCCACTACTAGTTTTTATTTTATTAAAGGGATTTAGGATTATTTAATTTTAATTAAATCCCTTAATTATCTTTTTAATCTTGATTTGGTTCATTAATTTTCTTTTATATGTTTTTATTTTAAAAGTTTATTTATTTACATTAATTATTTTTTTTATAAATTTTTTAGTTTAAAATTTTTATTTGCATAATTTATTTTGTGAAATTGAATTTTCAATTTTAAAAATACCAAATGATTACACTACAATTTTGGCTTTAGAAAATGAAATGTTGCTTGAAAACCATCAGAGTAAAACCCTTCTCTGTCCTACCTTCTAACCTATTTCCTTTCATGCAGCTTGAATAGTTAGAGGACCTCTGGTTCTAAAAGAAAAGTGCTACATTGAAAAGTCATAGATTTTAAATGGTTGTTCAAGATGAATCTACTATTGAAGTAAGGTATGAGATTTCAAGGACTTGAGTATATGTTCGATGGAGTAAATAAAAATTATATCTTTAAAAGAGAAGTAATGTTTTTATGATTATGCCCAGTTCAGTTTCAAAGATTCAGAATATATAATTTATTCAAATGTAAATGAAAATAATTTTTAGTTTCTACAGTCAATATCACTTAGATTTTCAGGTTCCCCCTTAAAGGGGTGTTTTATTTCAGATTGAGATTAATTGGATACAACACCCATAAGTCATATAATATAATTTATTTTCTTTTTTGGACCTCCCAAATCAGAAATATGTTTGTGAAAGTTTTTGAGGTAGACCAAAAGGACTTAGTAAAGTTTGTTCAAACTAAAGTAGTTCCATGAATAAAAAAGTTGGATATTTTTTTCCATATATGTATATGACGTTTTTTTATGCTGAGATAAATCTAATTAAATGTCAATAGGTTTAAAATAAGATACATGCATAACTGTTTCCCAAAATATGTAAGGATTTATTTCTATCCTTATAGAAATCTAGTGTTTCATATTCTGTACAAGAAAGGCATGATTTGTAACATCCTAATAGGAATGAGATGTCACCAAAAAAATAAATTATCTACAAGGATGCTCAGAAAATTTGGATTTTTATTGAGCACGACCAATGTAAAACTAATTACTATTAGAGATGAGGAAGAAAAATAGTTTTCAGCTCATGCTTAGGGGGAGAACAAGAGTTTAAAGTCGACTGGTTATTCTAGAAGAGAAATTGAGGAATTTAGAGAATATAGAGTTGAAGAAAGATCTATAGGACCTTAAGTGGTTGGAAATATAGAAGATGTTCCTTTTGGTATAACCAACATTCTAGTTAGTATAAGAAGAAGGAAAATAGTAAAAGAGAATATTCCTAAAAGGATATGGGGAGTTATTCAATTCTTTATATATTTTAAGGAATCTTACGCTTAATATAGTGAATCCATTCTAGTTCAAAGACCTAAAAAAAGGGAAGATCCTATCGAGCAGGCTGTGGCTACTGAGTTTGAAGAAGTTAATAAACCTATTTTAGTTAAATAAAGAGTTGAATAGGTGGTGAGCACTGGTATACTGATATTGAGATAGAAGGTGAGGAAGTTTCTAATATTGAAGAAAGAAATGAGGATTTTTTCTAGCTGAAGAACAACAATTTCAAGAAACTGCTCAATCTTTAGGTTCTATTTGAATTGGATAAATTCATGGTGAAGCATCTCATTCTAGTGAGTAAGTGTACACACTTTATTTTCTTACAACTTAGTTTATTGGATATCAATTAGTTTATCTTACTAAAAGGTCCTTAAAGAGTATTTTTAAAGAAGTTTTTTTAATTTACATAGGTTCTTGGTGATATTTTTAGTGAATAATTATAAGTCCAATCATTTTAATTGGTTGAAGATGGAGGTAATTATATAAGGATGAATCAAAGTTATTTATCTAATAAATATGATATAAGTTTTAAGGACCACACTCATAACTTTTCCTTGGGTATGGTTGAAAATTTTAATAATATGAAGCTATAATATTGCAAGAAGAGCTAGTGGTTTCTCATAAGTCTTGTGAATATTTGAAAAATATATCTATTTCTAGAGAAGGTTTTGAATCTCTTTAGAAACATTATGGAAGTTTGGAATATAGTTCAATCCCATGAAGATATTTTGATTATTTTAAAAGGGACATGATTGATTATTTAGGGATATTACAAGTGAGGAAGTTTCCAAATATGATTTTAATGACTTAAATAATTTTTTAGCTGGCCAGTTTGAATCTATAAAAGAAATTTCCAGCAATGAGAGAGGTTCTACTTCAAGATTAAAAAGACCAGTGGATGTATTGACAAAAGTATATAAGTTATCAGATAATATTAATACTATGAATGAAAAAGTTCAAAGGCTTAAATGTGAAAGTGTGACTCTTCACACTTTGGTTTAAAATCAGTAGCTGATTGAGAAGATAACCTCTAATGAACTAGGAATTCTAGTTTTGATCAAATGCTAAATTAAATGATGAGAAAATATATTGAGTTAGCTGAGTTTATTTATAATTTTCTATAAGTAAACCCATTTGAAGTAATCAAGATGCGCCAAGAGTGAATAATATTGACGAAATAATGGGAAGGGCCAATGAATAATTTTTTTGATATGTTAATAAAAGATTTTTAGGAAGTTCATGAGACTGTTCATGATTCTCTGACAACAGAGTCTTCCTTAGAATAACCCAAACCTAAAACCTCTTATCATCCTACAAAATATCCTTTTTTAAACCCTTGATCCCAAATATTTTTGTAATATTAAATGTTTAATGAAAGGAATTATTTTGTTTAAATTATGTCATATGTTATCCTTTTATATTATATACTATTTTATCCAAGACTATTCATTTTTAGGAAACTTTTTTTGTATTAACATAACAATTTATTAATAGTTTGGTGCAATATAATTTTTTTAATCTAACTATCTATATTATTTTTGATATTACAAAAGGGGGAGAAATTGTAACATCCCGTTACGTTTTCAGGTACTTTTGATGTTTTTGAGTACCTCTGTTTTGGAGTAAAGACTTGGGTTGCATTTGGGTGAAATTTTAAAGAAAAACTAGAGGAAAATGTGTGGTGCACGGTTTGCACACGGGTTGACAAACCGTGCGACCAAACCGTGCCAGCCTTGAAACCTAGACAGAATCTTTCGCACGGGTGGCGCACAGTTTGTCTAACCATGCGGCCAAGCCATGTGAGAAGGGTGGCGGAGACAATAGCTCACACATAGTTAGCACACGGTTTGTCAAACCGTGAGGCCAAACCGTGCGGTCACTTAAATGAGATCCTTAAATTGTGCATCTCGCTCGGTTTTGACTCTAAGTTCCTCATTTTTCCTCCTAAGTGGCCCTAAATCAGGATTTGTCTTCTCCTAAGGTCAGAGAAGGTTCTCCCATCATTCTGAAGGCGATCCAAAGGCGTCTCTTGGTGAATCAAAGTCGGATTCTTGAGGTATGTGATCGTTATTCATCATTCTTGATCGGTTTCTTAGATCTACTTAGATCTACTTCTCTTCTTCTCTCGGTTTCTTAGATCTACGCCCATTATGGGTAGATCTAAGTGTGTGGTACCAAATTTGATGAGATTTGGTCTTGATATTTCTAGGAGAAGAGATCTAAGGTGGGTTCTTAAATAAGAAACCCGATTTTCTTGAGCGTTCTCGACCGTTGTGGTTTTGGTCAAAACCTTCGAGGTAGGTGGTTCCGTCCCATCTTGAAAAATTGATTATCATTGTATTTGATTGATTTATTTAAATTATTAATTTAAATTAAATTTCTCAAGTTTATTTCAATTAAATTGATAAAAACTCGATTCCATTGAATTGAGATATTTGAAATGGTTTTGGCATGGAAATTTGGAAAACCCCAATTCCATTGAATTGGGTCTGTTTATGGAAAATTGGTTGATTTAAATTGTTTAATTTAAATTGTGGATTTGATGGAAATTCTTTCAATTAGATTGTTTAATTTAATTTCGGAAATGAAATGTGTAATGATGTAATTGGTTTTGAATGTATTTAAAACTTGTGAAAATGGCTTGAAATGATTTGATAGAAACCCATTGGTTTTATCTCGTGAAAGAGGCATGTTTTGAATAAAACCTGTTTTGGTTTTAAATGGAATGAAATTGGAACTTTTGAAATGGAAGAATGGGATTGATCGTATTTTAATCATTCTTAAAATAGTTCGCCCATCATGTAAGAGTGCATGCAATCCTTAGGTAGTTAGTGAGTTATTTGGATACACTCTACGCTACGACAACGTTCTAAAACATACTTGCAGCGGGTCACATCCCCGATGGGTTGGTGATGAGTCTCCTTTTACCATTGTCATGGGGACGTGTGTATACACATTTTTCTGAGTTCACATAGAGAGTGCAGAATCCTATAACTGATTAATACTATTGTACCTTTTGGCATATGACCATGTTGCTCTCTTGTTTATTTATATTTGAGATATAAATGTATACCAATGATTTTGAACTGCTTTACATGCCTACTGAATTTATATAAACTTTTTTATATAAATGTTTTACATAATCCATTATTTTAGAAACATTCCATCATTTGTAAAGCCTTTTCTTGAAATATTTATTTCCATCATTTGAAAATGTATAGCATGTTTTTGTTAAAATATGCTTTTGAATTGCCAAACCTATTTATTTGAAAATTGAAAGCTTTGATTTGGATAATCTATTTTTGGATTTTGTTATAGAATCTTTGTTGGTATCCTATTGGGCTTAGGCTCACACCCAACTTTTTTCCTTTGGGTGTTTGTAGACTTTCTTCTTCCAGGATCGAGCAAAGGGAAGGGACCTCTTGGAGGTGGATCCACCTATTGATCTTTGGTCTTGGTGAGTTGTGTCCTTAGGGACCTTGGGGATGTTTTTCCCATCTTTAGTACTTGGGTTGTAGTACTTTGGGATTTTTTTGCCTCTTTTTATTCTGGTACAATACTCCCAGTGAAGTTTTCTTTTGTTATGCATACTATTTGTTTTACTATTGATTCTGCATTCTTGTGGAAAATATCGTTCCCACTGGTATGTTGTACAATGCCAGGTGCTAGTATCCGACTTGTGGGGATCGAGAACGCCCTTCAGGCTATGTCAGGGCCGGCTCAGTTATAGGGTTACCAGGGTATCCGGGCTGGTTCGTGACAAATTGGTATCAGAGGGAGGTTAAGCATCTTTCCTTGATTACAGTATGCATTGAGTATTCTTGTCGGGACTTAAGAGGTAGTTGTGATTGAGTGCCTGACCATCTCTCACCACAACGAACCTTAAGTCACCAGGGTTGGTTAGGAAAATACGACTTTTAGATTAGTTCTAGTATTTTACCTGTTTTGATTTGGATAGAGTGGAATCCAAATATTTTTAATACCTTATATTAAGAGTAGTTTTACTCGTTACCTAGGTTGAGTGTTGATATAATGTCTTCTTTGTTGTCTGCTGATGTTGTGTAGAATCATGCCTCTAAGAAGACGTGGAAATCAAATCCAAAAAGAGGCTACTGCTAAATCTCAGCAAGGAAGTCCTATTGTGGATCCAAGTCTGGTAGAGGTGATTGTTCTCACTGTCCAAGATCTGGGACATGCACCACCTCTAGTTCCTATTCAGACTCCAGCTACAGATCCTCATAGTGATATTATTCAAAGTCATTCTCAAGATTTACTATGCCAGAAGCCACCAGTTTTCAAAGGCTCCACTGATCCTCAACATGTTGAGGAATGGTTGAGTAAGATTGAATGTCTGTTTGGGTTTTTGGAGACACCGGATGCAATCAAGGTGAAGTGTTCCACCTTCGTGATGGATGGACCAAGTAGGAGATGGTGGGACACGATGGTGACAACTGGGAAACATGAGGGCTTGGAGTGTAAAGACTTTAGGGTTATTTTCACTAACCATTTCTATCCAGAATCAATGGTGTTGGATAAGGCTATGGAGTTTTTCAAGCATGAGCAGGCCAATAAAACTATGACTGAGTACTCAAATCATTTTTCTGAGCTGGTACAGTTCGCTCCTGAGATTATATCTAATGAGAGGATGAAGGCTCGACGATTTGAGTTTGGACTTCGATCAGATATCCGTTATCAGGTTTTCCTACTAAAGCTACCCACTTATGCTGATGTGCTGGATAGGGCGATGATGGTTGAGATGGACTTGGAAGGAAAGTTAGGGTTGCAAGAAGTTCCTTTTCTTTCTAGTGGCAGTGTTGGTTCCTTTAAAGGAAAATGGAAGCATGATGTTTCTCATGGTGTTTCTAGAAAACAGAGTCATTCCAGACCTCCAGTAGCACTTGGAGGGGCTTCCTTGACTTGATATCGGTGTGGGAAGCCAGGAAATTCTAAGAGGGTTTGCACTGAGGCACCCAAGAACTGTAGCTCCTGCAGATGTTTAGGGCACCTACAGAGATTCTGCCATCACTTCTCTACTCCGCGTAGTGGAATAGAATCATCAGCACCTCCAATTACTGCGGGGAAATCAAATGATTCACGTACAAAAGGGTTCTAGCCACAGGAATTCGGAATGAATCTTATTCACGCAGTGGAAGAGTCACTAGAGGTAGCTGATACAGGTCCTGAAACTGTGAGAGGTACCATTACTATAGCTTCGTCTTTAGTGACAACTCTTTTTGATACTGGTGAATCTCACTCTTTTATTTCAACCCATCTGGTTAATCTGCTTAATCTGCCTATGGAACTTTTATCTTTTGCGATGGATATTACTACACCCCTTGGTGTAATGAGAGAGAAGGGTCTCTGTAGTCCTGCTTGTGTCTTCTCTCTATCAGATGTTGATCATGTTTGGAGTTTCTTGGTTCTCAACAGGAAATATTTTGATGTCATATTTGGGATGGATTGGCTCATTGCCAATAAAGCCTAGATCGATTGTTATCTTTGACGGGTCTACCTTACTACACCCAATGGTGTGCCTCTTGTTTTTCAGGGAGAATGGGACCCAAGGTCAAGCAGAGCTGGACCCTCTTATCCAGAGTTGGGGAAAGTTATTTTAGTGTTTGCCTTTGATTTGGAGAGAGATTCAATGTGTGGTGATCTTCCTCCAGTCGTCACTGAGTTTCCTGATGTGTTTCCTTCTGACTTCTCTAGTTTTCCACTAGTAAGGGATGTTGATTTCTCTATTGACTTAATGCATGGTACTCAACCAGTTTATATTCCCTCTTACCGAATGGCTCCAGCTGAACTAAAGGAACTGAAGTCTCAGTTAGAAGATCTTCTTGAGAAAGGTTTTATACGCCCGAGTGTGTCACCTTGGGAAACACATATTCTATTCGCCAAGAAGTCTAATGGTTCTCTTCGCTTATGTGTTGATTATCTAAAGCTCAATCGAGTTATGATAAAGAACAAATATCCGTTACCACGAATTGATGATTTGTTTGATCAATTGAAAGGGGAAAAGTGGTTTTCAAAAATTGATCTTCGATCTGGTTACCATCAGTTGAGGATAAAGGAATCTGACATTCCTAAGACCGCTTTTTAGAGTAGGTATGTCCATTATGAGTACCTTGTTATGACCTTCGGCCTAACAAATGATCCTGCAGTTTTCATGGCTTTGATGAACACATTTTTCTGTGAGTACCTAGATACTTTTGTGGTAGTCTTTGTGGATGAAATTCTTGTCTACTCCAAATCTGAGGAGGATCATGTGCATCATCTGAGAATAGTTTTGTGTCTTCTAAGAAATCACCAACTTTATGCCAAGCTTTCAAAGTGTGATTTTTGGATTCAGGAAGTGAAATTCTTGGGACATGTTGTGTCAGAACAAGGAATATCAGTTAATCCTGAGAAGGTGAAGGCTGTTATGACTTGGGAACAACCATGAAATGTTTTTGAGATTCAGAGATTCTGGGGCTTAACAGGGTATTATCGTCATTTTGTTAAATAATTTTCAAAGTTAGCTTCTCCAATGACTGCTCTGACTCTAAAGGGAGTGAAGTTTTCCTGGAATGATAAGTGTCAGAGTTCTTTCATTGAGTTAAAACATCTTTTGACTATTGTGCCGATGTTAACTCTTCCTGAGGCTGGGATAGGTTACGTGGTTTTCTGTGATGCATCGGGTTTAGGTTTGGGATGTGTCCTTATGCAAGGAGATCATGTTGTTGCCTATGAATATTGTCATCTTAAGCCTCATGAGAAGAACTATCCTACCCAAGACCTTTAACTTGAAGCTGTAATGCATGCACTTAAGTGTTGGAGACATTACCTTTATGGAGAAAGGTTTACCGTGTATTCAGACCACAAGAGCTTGAGTTATATCTTTTCTCAAAAAGATTTGAATCTCCGCCAAAGGCATTGGGTGGAGTACCTATAATCTTTCAACTTTGACATTGCCTATACCCCGGGGAAATGGAATGTAGTTGCAGATGCGTTAAGCAAGAAACTTATATCACAGACTGAGAAAGAATCTTCAGAAGAGTGGAGTTTGATGGCTCTTTTTGCTCAGTTGCACATTGGAGTTCAGTGGAAGGGGAATGAGGTTTCTTTAGCCAGTGTTCAGTTGAAATATTCTCTTCTTGAGTTGATTCTTCAGGAAAAACAACTAGATGTTGAGTTCCATAGCATTAAGAACTCTCTTTATGATGGGGAGACCGACACCCAGTGGTTGTTATCCAAATAGGGTGTTCTGTGTTATCGAAACCATTATGTTGTGACGTTATCATCAAGGAAGGATGTGATGGGGTATTTACATAACTCTCAGTGGGTGGTACACCCAGGAACCATGAATATGTTCTATGACATGCGCCGACAGTTCTGGTGGCCAGGTATGAGACGAGACATTTCTGAGTTTGTATCTCGTTTCTATACATGCCAGCAGGTGAAAGACGAGAAACAGAAACCTTCAGGTTTACTTCAACCACTTCCAGTCCCTACATGGAAGTGGGATGAAATCTCTATGGACTTTGTGGTTGGTTTACCTCAAACCCAAAGAAATAAGAATGCGATATGGGTTGTGATTGATAGACTGACCAAGTCAGCTCACTTTATACCTATTCGAGATACAACCAAAGTTTAAGAGTTGGGAAATGTTTATGTGAAGGAATTTGTTCGTTTTCATAGAGTTCCATATCCTATAGTCTCTAATAGGGATCCTCGATTTACTTCTTGCTTTTGGAGAGGCCTTCAGGAGGCACTGGGATCTCAGGTCCATCTGAGCATGTCCTACCATCCACAGTCAGATGGCCAGACAGAGAGAACTATTCAGATCCTTGGGGATATGATTCGCGCTTGTGTTATCGACTTTGGTGGGTCTTGGGATGATAATATAGGGATAGTTGAGTTCTCTTATAACAACATTTATCAACCTGAAATCAAAATGGCTCCTTTTGAGGCATTGTATGTCCGTCCTTGTAAATCTCCTTTATGTTGGTCAGAGATTGGTGAAAGTTCCTTGGTAGAACTGAGTTTGGTCCAAGAGACGACAACTAAGATCCAGTTGATTTGTCAAAGAATGTTGAAAGCTCAGAGTCGGTACAAGTCTTATGCTGATCATCACCATAAGACTTTAGAGTTCGTAGTTGGTGACCAAGTGTTCTTGAAAGTTTCACCCCGATTGGGTCATCGACGACTTGGGAGGCAAGGGAAGCTTTCTCCTCGTTATGTGGGACCTTTTGAGGTTATTGGTCTTGTGGGGAAAGTTTCTTACCATCTAGATCTACCACCATATCCAACATCGATACATAACATGTTCCATGTATCGCAGTTGCAAAAGTATCTCTCTGATCCATCTCATGTTGTGAGCTGGAGTGATCTTGAGATTGAACCAGATTTATCTATGACTGAACGACCAATTAGGGTTTTTGATTCTAAGACCAAGTTACTTCGTGGGAGAACAATACCTCTGGTCCATGTACTATGGAAGCATAGATCTGATTCTCATGAGACATGGTAAATAGAGGCTCTAATGAGAGAGCAGTGGCCTTATATTTTTGACAAGGAGGTTTCTTAATAGGATTTCTGGGGGCAGAAAGATCTTATGGTGGAAAGGTTGTAACATCACGTTATGTTTTCAGGTACTTTTGATATTTTTGAGTACGTCTATTTTGGAGTAAATACTTGTGTTGCGTTTGGGTGAACTTTTAAAGAAAAACCAGAGGAAAATGTGTGGTGCACAGTTTGCGCACGATTTGACAAACTGTGCAACCAAACCATGCCAGCCTTGAAACCTGGACAGAAGCTTCCGCACGGGCGGTGCATGGTTTGTCTAACTGTGCGGCCAAGCCGTGTGAGAAGGGTGGTCGAGACAGTATCTCACGCATGGTTAGTGCACAGTTTGTCAAACCGTGTGGCCAAACTGTGCGGTCACTTAAATGAGATCCTTAAATTGTGGATCTCGCTCAGTTTTTCCTCTAAGTTCCTCGTTTTCCTCATAAGCGGTCCTAACTCAGGATTTGTCTTCTCCTAAGGTCAGAGAAGGTTCTCCCATCGTTTCGGAGGTGATCCAAAGGCGTCTCTTGGTGAATTGAAGCCGGATTCTTGAGGTATGTGATCGTTCTTCATCGTTCTTGATCGATTTCTTAGATCTACTTAGATTTACTTCTCTTCTTCTCTCAGTTTCTTATATATACACCCATTATGGGTAGATGTAAGTGTGTGGTACAAAATTTGATAAGATTTGGACTTGATCTTTCTAGGATAAGAGATATAAGGCGGGTTCTTGAAGAATAAACCCAGTTTTCTTGAGCGTTCTCGACCGTTGTGGTTTTGGTCAAAACCTTTGAGGTAGGTGGTTCCGTCCCGTCTTGCCAAATTGATTATCATTGTATTTTCTTGATTTATTTCAATTATTGATTTAAATTCAATTGATCAATTTTCTTTCAATTAAATTTATAAAAACTCGATTCCATTGAATTGAGATATTTGAAATGGTTTTGGCATGGAAATTTGGAAAACCACAATTCCATGGAATTGGGTGTGTTTATGGAAAATTGGTCGATTTAAATTGTTTAATTTAAATTGTGGATTTTATGGAAATTCTTTCAATTAGATTATTGAATTTAATTTTGGAAATGAAATGTGTAATGATGGAATTGGTTTTTAATGTATTTCAAACTTGTGAAAATGGCTTGAAATGATTTGATAAAAACCCATTGGTTTTATCTAATGAAAGAGGCATGTTTTGAATAAAACATGTATTGGTTTTAAATGGAATGAAATTGGGACTTTTGAAATGGAATAATGGGATTGATCATATTTTAATCATTCTTAAAATAGTTCTCCCATCATGTAAGAGCGCATGCAAGCCTTAGGTATTTATTGAGTTATTTGGATACACTCTACGCTACGAAAATGTTCTAAAACATACTTGCAGTGGGTCACATCCCCGATGGGTTGGTTATGAGTCTCCTTTGGCCATTGTCATGGGTACGTGTGTATATACATTTTTCTGAGTTCACATAGAGAGTGCGGAATACTATAACTGATTAATACTATCATACATTTTGGCAGATGACCATGTTGCTCGCTTGTTTATTTATATTTGAGATATAAATGTATGCCAATGCTTTTGAACTTCTTTACATGCCTACTGAATTTATATAAACTGTTTTATATAAATGTTTTACATAAGCCATTGTTTTCGAAACATTCTATCATTTGTAAAGCCTTTTCTTGAAATATTTATTTCCATCATTTGAAAATGTATAGCATGTTTTTGTTAAAATATGCTTTTGAATTGCCAAACCTATTTATTTGCAAATTGAAAGATTTACTTTGGATAATCTATTTTTGGCTTTTGTTACGGAATCTTTGTTGGCATCCTACTGGGCTTAGGCTCACACCCTACTTTTGCCTTCGGGTGTTTGTAGACTTTCTTCTTCTAGGATCGAGCAAAGGGAAGGGACCTCTTGGAGGTGGATCTAGCTATTGATCTTTGGTCTTGGTGAGTTGTTTCCTTAGGGACCTTGGGGATGTTTTCCCCATCTTTAGTACTTGGGTTGTAGTACTTTGGGTTTTTTTTCCTCTTTGTATTCTGGTACAATAATCCCAGTGGAGTTTTCTTTTTTTATGCATACTCTTTGTTTTACTCTTGCTTCCACATTCTTGTGGAAAAAATAGTTCCCACTGGTATGTTGTATGATGCCAGGTGCTAGTCGCCGACCCGTGGGGATCGGGAAATCTCTTCAGTCTATGTCAGGGCCGACTTGGTTATCGGGTTACCAGGGTACCTGGGCTGGTTCATGATAGAAATTTTGTTTAAAAAATTTCTATTAACTTTTATTCATTAGTTGGGAATTTTTTTGATAAAAACAATATTTATATTCACTATTATTCTTAGTTTTTTTAATAATTATTATCTATATCTATTCAGAATTATAGAATAAATTTTATTTACTAAATCTTTTTCTATTTTATTTATTATATCTTTGTTTGATTTATTAATTAATTAAAACCTATATTTTTTGTGTTTATATTTCTATGGATTTTGTGATCATCAAAAAGGGAATGATTTTTTGTCATATGAATGATGATCCAATAATTTCAATTGATTTATCATTTATTTTTATTCTCACAAACACCCTCATATATTTTACTACTAAAGTTTATTTAAGGGAATTTCAGGATTATTTTTATTAATATATTTATTTTATTTTCTTTAAAATTCTAGAAGTAATTGTGTTGATTTTTTATAAGTATTCTGTAAGTTTATAAGGATTCTGAAATCACTATTCTAAACCCTATTTTTTCAAATAACATTAGGTTTGGGAACCTAGCTTTTGATAAGGAACATTACTTTTGTATCCTATGTTTATATTGAACGTTATGATTGGAAACTAAAATTTTGTGAAGAAACCTACATTTGAGGATCTAATGTATGGTTGGTTATCCAAAAAATTTAAAGTCAATGGTATGTTGTGAAGAATAATTTTGATATTATATAGATGGATACATCCCTACATTAAAGTAGTCATATGAAAATTTTGAATTTAAGATATTTTTCGAGATTTCAAAAATGATTTCACATGAATAAATATATCATTAAAAGCTAATTTAAGACAAATTAAAAGGCTCTTAAAAATAAAAATAAAATTTTATTATTTATAAGTGAACTTATGAGTTTAAGTGGACATTTATATTTTAATTTCAAATTCACTAATCATTTTAATATCATGATTTATTTGGTGATATTTTTGGATCTATTTTTTGAAGTTCAAGTCGATGTTTTGATTTATTCTCAATATGTTTTATTGTTAAAAAAGAGAGATAATGAAATTTTAGGGAATATAATTACAACTACTAATTCTATTCAATAATATATTTTTGTAGCCATTTTTGAAAACTTTAAGGACTACACTTTAGTTTCATACATGTTATAATCTGATGCTGTGTGTTTTTCTTGCTAACATGAAAAGTTATTCTATTCGTTTCTTTAATTTTTTTAAGATATTGCGCAAAAGAATCACTTTAGAGCTATATTTACTTAAATATTTTATTCTCTAAACAATAAATCCATATTTTTTCAGTTTCTAATGAAACTATGTGTTGAAGTTTCTTAAAATTATATAATATATCTTATTGATATATAGTGTCAACTAATTATACTCAGTTGTGGTGGAATGTTAGATTCTTATACTAAGTTATGTATATAAAGGTTCCCTATAAAAGAAACTAACTTGTTCTAAGGTGTAAACTGCCTACTCTTATTTATTGAGGACCTTGGTAAAATGACCATATTAATAAAAATCACTAAGCTCATTGATAAAGAATTATTGGGGTAAGATAGGGGATATTTGTGCCCCAAACCACTATAAAATTTCTATATTCATCGTATATATATTTCCTCTTCTTAATATATTTGATGAAAATAATAATGAATTAAATCATAAAGGGATATTAATTTTAATTTATCTAAGTTTAAAAAAATACACAATTCACCCCCTCTCATCTCTTCGTATTTATTCCAACCAATAAATAGATCATTAATAAGTGATTTTGGTTTACATGACCTATATGATTATTCCATAATTGGGTTTTATATGAGTCATGTGAAATTAATTTTTTATCAACCAACAACAATTGGTTTTTATAATTTAATACATAAAAACTGTTATTAAGTCTTTCCATACCATAAAAAATGTTATCTTTGTGAAAATAACATTAATTATTTTTGAACTTGAAAAAAAACTGTTGATATCAAGATAGGAAACTGATATGTTGTTCTTGGTAACACTTAGAACATAATTAAAATTATTTAAAACTAAGATAATCCCTATCATAATTTTGAGGTGGTTGTATCCAATATCCATGGCAGTAAGTTAAGCTCTCCTAGAACCTTAAAGATTCACCCTCCCTCTGAAAACCCTCATGAATCTACTTGGTCCCTGTATTTGGATACAAATGTGGGCACCATAGGAAATATCTAATACGAAAATGGTAGATAAAATAAGCTATACTTGATAATAAATACACCTAAATATTCCCCTTACTTATTCTATGTATAATTCTTCTTCCCATGGCCGAGCTTGCTGCATGAAAAACAAATTACATTTTGTTAATTTACCTACCGGTGGATCTTCCTCTTATTAGATAGTCACTAATTTGAATCCTTATGTTACATTATAGATTTTAAAAGAGGTATGGATCATTTATTATTTAGTTAAATCCTTTATTTTTATCTTTATGAAACTACCTAAGGGTTTAAGGAAGGGTTTTGGAGCATCTGATGCTTGTTTGGAGCCTAGAACTCTGTTTTTTAGAGAAACAGTATGAGGCCCATAGTTGGTGCATAGTTAGTCGTAACCATGAGACTCAATCACGAGACCCATATATAGAGGACTGGGTTTTGAAAAAACATGTTAGGGAAGCCATATGTCCATGTGAAATTGTGTAGGTCAGTTGTATATGTGATTCACATGGTGTGCACATGGTTTTTCTAACAGTGTGAAAATAGTGCAAGGGGTTTGTTCCATGGAATAGTAATAGTGCACGGTTGATGCATGGTTTGGTCAACCATGTGGCCAAACCATGTGACCCCTTAAAAAAGGATGAAATATAAATTTCTACCTTCCTTATTTAAAACATAAATCCTCTCCTCTATTTTCTTTTTACATAGTAGTGGTCACCTTTTGGAGACCCTCTTCTCCCTTTACCTAGGCATTGAGCCGCCTCCCTCAATCGGACTTCGATTCAAGTTCCATCCATCATATTGAATCACCATTATCAAGTACTTCAATCCTATTTCTTTATTTTCCCATTTATCTTACCATTTTAAGTGCTATTTCCATGTGATCTAATATGCCCTATTTTCAGAGAATTTTCTTATTTCCTTTTTTTCTCCTATTCTAATTCGAATATGAAGTTTCTATTTGATGGGGAGTTGTCTACCTATATAAGGTCGGTGGTATCATGATTTTTTTGTAAAATATATGATTCTTATAAAGTGCATCACTATGTCACACATTGAATTTTACATGCGTGACCCCTAATATATATATATTTTTCTAATAAAATGTTTATACCTTGATGAGATACTTCTATAGACCCAATATTTTGTCAGAGGTTTTCTACCTCAACTAGTCTCGGATCTTTGGGTGTGTTATTTTTTTTGACTTGACACTTTCTCCATGACTATATGATCAAACTGCCCAACTAAGGTGGGTTTGGAATGATATTTATGATTAAGAAGGGTAAATTGAATTAATTGAATGCTAAATGAAATGAATGGAATGTGAATGGGAAATCCATGTCACTTGAACCATGTTAAAATGTGAATTTAACATATGAATAAATGGGTTTTAATGGAAATGTAAATGGTATAAATGTATCACATGGTCCTTGATAAAATATGTATTATTCTCATGACTAAATGGGATTAGATGAAATGTGAAATGGATTATACTTCACTTGGAACTTATTATGACCATTATATATAGTTATAGGATGGACTTCCTTGAGAAATTTTTGGATTTCCCACCTGGGTTTTCCTTTACTCCTTAGAGGATGCCACCTGATTCATGGATGTGTTTTCCAAGAGTTGATACCCCTCTTAGACTCAGTCCTTGTATTATATTGATAACTACCCAAAAGTAGCTCTGTGGACTCATACATTACTTTTATTTTAATTTAGAATGCCTTGGATTATCTCCTTGGACTCATTTTGATGTCTTAAGGATGTAGAAATCCTTAAAATAGATGCCTGGGCTCTAATCAGGTCCAACTAAAGGAAACTCGAGACTTAGTCATAGATCTCTATAACATATTATTATAGGAGTGAACTTCTGGGGGTTCAACCTTGGATTAAACCCATTATCCTATAGCCAGACTACACGTGTTACCAATATGAGTTGGATTGACCTCATAAGGTCATGAATTCCTTGGTTAAACCTTGTGTCCTATCTTATTATTATTAGCACATGATCACTTACTCAGAAAAATTCTAGTTTATGTTGAATCTGGTATGTATGGAAAAGTATACAATGAGGAGCCTGAGCTTACATGGTTTATTTACTTTTTTTGTCTTACATTTCTTATACCTGCACATGGTTCCATTCTATATTTACTGATTGGATAGTAAAAGATTATATTGGCGGTGGCCAACTGAATTTTACTCACACCCTATTCAGGCGTCTAATTGGTACCTAAAAAGAATTAATGCATGCAAGTAGGGACAAGGGGAAGCACCCAACCTTGGATGATTGATTTTTGTTCTAGGATGGAGTATAAGAGCATAGGACTGATCGCATGATCACGATGCCATTGGAGATAGATTTTGGAATTTTTTCTTATTTTGTATAGAATATATTACATATGATGGATTCCATTTCCCGCTCTGAATTCCCTCATTTTTTTTGTATAGAACATGACATCATTTTGTATAAAATAGTGATACAGATATGTTTATTGTTTATGCTACTATTTCTATCATTTACTTATTTATCTAGAGGTTTATTTCTTTCTGTTGCATACTATTATCTGTTTCCACTATTGAAATATACTTTCTTCATCAATAATATCTACTTTGATCATGAGGGTATAATATCCCCATCGTACCACCTTAGACCCTCACTGTAAGTCGGTAACCTCTAGCATACAAGGAGGCGCACTTGATGATAGGTGGATATCAGGTTCAATTATTGATTAGTAAATCAGAACCGGGACACTACAAGTGGTGTTAAATCCTGATTTTCCTTTTTTATCTTACTATTTTGGGTTGGCATATAAGAGACAAGGAACATATCAGGATTTGGTAATGAGCCTGTACCTGGGAGTAACTAACCCATGCATGGATAAAAAGTTGAGTTTCTTGGGTTGGGACTCGATGTTCTGGTTTCCCCTATTATAGTTGTTCTAATTTTACCATTGGGTGACACACATGATTTTTGGTATTATTGTTATTACTATGGATTTTATTTTAGCCTTGACCAGTATAAAAAGGAGGTATTATCTCATGCATTATATTAGGAACCTAATAATTCCCATGTCATGCATATGCCATGCCATATTTATTTTACTATGTGCATTTCTTGCATCATGTTATAGTGTTTTTATTACTATATTGAAATTATTCTAAAGTTTCATATAGGAAAATGATAAATAATTGGTTAATTAACATGTTTGCATAAACTTAAATGGTTTTCCCCATATAGTTTGATGGAGGAACCTTGACTAACCAATTATGACACATTTAATCCATGAACCATTGATTATGTGGGCTGGAACAGTAGTGGTTTCAATTAAATGGATGTTAATTTCAATTTATAAAGTGTATGTTCCTTTATAAATTGGTATTGATGACCTATATAATTAAAACTTGTTCATAGAATTTTACTTCTTAGACTAGATGAAACTTATAGAATTGGTTTCAGTTACACAAAGCACTAATTAAAACTTATAAAGTGTAGAATTTTATAAATTTGAAATGATAATTCATGTAATTGAACCATATATAAATATGTATATAAGACCAATGAGATGAAATCTTAAAATTAAATGGTCACCATTAAATGGGGATGAAAATTGAAACTTAATAGGCGTTTTCCTTTATAAATTGAAATTGACACTTAATATACCGTAACCTATGATTTAAGATTTGAGCCCTTAATACACACCTAACTTTAGTAGTGGGCGTTGGGAGTATCTCTTGTGTTCATTATGATATTCTAAATTACTTGGACCTAGATTTATAAATAGGCATATAGGTGCTGAACCTTATATAGTAAGGAATTTTACCTTTCATATTATTTATTCTATAATAGTTTTGAAATCAAATATTGTCATGAGGTTTGTGTTTTTCATTGTAGAAATATGCCACCATGATGGCCTCTAGTCGTGCACTAGGAAGGTGGCGATGACAATGCTATAGAGGTGGTGGTACCTGAACCACCCTTCATACCTCTGATAGTATATCCTAAGGAACCTTATATTATTCTTATCTTGGGTTTTGATTCCCAAATTCAAGATGGGTTTATTTAGTTAGCACAATCTATGCAGACAGCTCCATGCCTTGCATAGTGTCACGAACCAACCCAGGTCGACCCCGAAACGGTCACCCGAACCGGTCCGTGGCATGGCCCGAAGGGCGTTCCCGACCCCCATGGGATGGAAACTAGTGCTGGGCATCGAGATAACCAGTTGGGAACAATTTGGACCATAACAAAGACAAATAAATAATTATAAATTGAACAAATAGATAAACAAAAGAAAATAAACTAAACAAACTAGCAGTAGAAAAAGGAATAAACCAAACAACATGACATACCTCAAGTGACCTTGGGGGTCACCATGGAACATAAACTACACTCACTCCGAGAGCGATCCAAAACTAGAGGAACCTGAAACTAAAAATTAAAGTAGGCGTGAGCACCGAGATGCTCAGTAGGAATGTCAAGATACAACAACGCCCTATGCCCTTGCCTTTTATATGAAATCCAAAACATGCTAGTTTGAAAATAGGATGTAATAAAATAATGTTTTTCATTCTTTTCAAATTCAAGTAACAAGTTTTAATTTTCAAGTAAAGTATTTCTCTCCCACTACATTTTCAAAATAAGTTCCAAGAAAGCTTTAAGGTTTCAAAATGAAAGAAAACTAATTTATATTAAAATATGGTTTTCACAAATAAGACATCAAGTATGAAACAACTGAAATGAAAATTAAATCGCAAGAATCATGTCGAAAATGGGAACCATGGGTAATCCTTATAGGTAGCTAGAACAAGTGGAACCCTAGAGACCTCTTACCTCGGTGAAACATGGCTTAGAAACCACAAACCTTAGAAAAAATGTCTTAGAAACCACAACCCTCAGAGAATGTGGCTTAGAAACCACAACCCTCATCCATTCATATGTTTAGTTAGTGTTGTTGCGTCAATCCTGCTAGATGAAACCAGGATGAACCCCTACCGTGTCATCTAGTGCACTAGTCCCGGTCCACCCACCTAGATACCTAGGTTTCCCATTGTGCTCTATTTCAAGTGGTGGTGAGTTTTCTTTATCAAGAAAACATATTTGTACATAACAATTTCTTTATTCAAAACTCATCCCACCTCTTACCACCCTTCTCCCTCCTTAAGTGATTTCCCCCTCTTTCATGTCACATAGTGCATAAGCCTCAACATTAGGCACATAATAACACATTCAACATAAAAATAATTTTCTAAAACCAAGGGGTGTGCCTCAAGAGAGGTTTTTCTTTTTCATAAAACACTTTTAATCTACCAAACGGGATTAATTACATAAAGGGAACACTTTTTATAACTAACCGGATGAAAGGAAAAACACCTTTAGAAATACTCATTACTAATTCAAAACCACTTAGGAAATCAATTTTCAAGAAAAGTATCTTAAGACTAATGGCGTTAGAAATACATTTCAATTTCCAAAACAAAGGCAGAATCATTTCTAGCAACCATAACCAGCTTTCATAGCATGTGTATATAACATAAATATAAAATGTATTTTTAAAACAGGCAAGCAAATATGAAATTCAAATTAAAGGCATAGGCATAGGGGACCTACCTCAGGGTGGAACAAAGCTATCCACTTTGGCTCTTGGTGCTTTCTAACTAAAAGTTACTGCTCCCCCACTAAGCATATGCACTTTCAAATACATATAAGGACACCTAGCCTCTATGAACATGTCCGCATGGCCAGGAACATGTGCAAGGGGATCCTTACACATATTCTTATATGCATATACTATTCTCCACTCACCTACATATTCATTTTCATATATATACATGGGAACACCGAGCCCCATACATGTATATTCACTACCATGGATTACTATACATGTAACGGGGGAACCCACATATATATATACTTACCTATGCACAAGCAGGTGAGTCACCTTGGACCCAACGACTCTAAACCATGAAGTAGAGTTCAACACACTATACCACTTAAGCATAATAAGAAGAGATGAATATCAAAAGCATCAATCACATAAACAACACAAACCTCATATGCAATAAGGGGGTTCAATAAGGGAAAACAAATATCACATCACAAGTGCCAAAAGGGCCTTCAATCATTCCATAAACATTTTAAAATCCATTTATAAACAAATCTGAAATTTCAAACACAATTATAAAGGAAGGCATAAGCGAATTCAAGCGTACCCACATAAATCTAGGGAAACTCCATTCCCATTTTATAAAACCAAACACCCTTTTTAAATTAAGGAAACTCATCGAACACAGAGACCACCCATGATAAAACCCATTTGGCCTAAAATCCAATAATCAAGTGCATTTCACACTGAAAACATTTATCAAAATTTTTATCAAACATAAAGAATTCATAAAACCCCATTTTAAAACCAAGTTGAATTTGTGCAAAGCAATCCACCATTTTGAATAAAAGTAAAAACCCCACTTGAAAAAATTTGAGGTCGCACCTCAATTTAAAGATAAATTAATTTTTCTTTTAAATCAAACACACACTAAAACCCTTTACAAACACCATTCACATCACTTACATAATTTGAATAACCAATTTCATGATTTATAAATTGACATCAAATAACATGACAAGAGTTAAACATGAAAAGTACTCAATTTCATCTAAAGATGCTACTTTAAATTTAAACACATATGAAACCTTTTTTAAAAATTTTTTTACACCCCACCTATTAACCAAATAACACATTAAATTAACCAAGTAAGGAAAATAATAAGACAAATATTGATTATACACGGAAACACCAACCTTTGATGCCGAAACCCCCAAATTTCGGTGTGAAACTTCAATTTCACCATACTCGCACCATAAGGGATAAAAGATGAACCCTAAATAACAAGAATCAACCAAAATGAGAACCCCTAAACATGTTAGGCTTCGGCCAAGATACGCGCACCCCATGAAATCAAATAAAACACCAAAATAGGGGAAGGAGAAGGGGGAATAAGCTCACCAAAGGGGTTCACACACTAAAATGGGAGGAGATTTGATCGCCAGAGGGAGAGGATGACATTATAGATCTTCTCTCGGTCATTCGGGTCATGCAAACATGGGAGAGATCTTGGCCACACAAGAGAGGAGGGCTCGACCGCACATGAGGGGTGTCGTCACCGAAGGGAGGGAGGCACGCTGGAGGGCCCTTGCCGGTGGGGGGTAGCGCAAGCGGGAGAGGGAAGGTGGGGTGGGGGTCGACCACGTAAGGGTAAGGGGTAAGGGGGAGGAAGAATTAGGGTTTAAGAAAAAAACCAAAACAAAACAAATAAAAAACATTAATGGAATAATAATAATATTAATAAAAACTTAAAACATAATAATAATAATAATCAAAATGATAATATTAATAATAACTTAATTCATAATAATAATAAACTAAATGATAATATTATCATTATTATTATTATTAAATCATTTTCCAATTATTTTATTTTATTTAATTTTGATTTTAATTTAATAATTTTTTAAACTTTGAGAAACCAAAAGACAAATAAAAATAAATAAATAAATAAAAATAACTGCGACCGCAAGATACCGGGTCTGGGTGTGACACATCGACTATGTCAAATTTTACTAGAGATTTCCAGTAACTATACTCTCCTACCTTTTCATGGGAAGGAAGTTACATGATTTATGAGTCATGGATGGAGACTATGATTACCATATTTGAGTATTTAGAGACACCTCTAGAGAGGAGGGTGAATCTCACAGCTTAAATTCTTAGAGGATCTTCCAGGAGATGGTGGGAAGTTTTGACCTAGGATGATCGACATCAGGTTATCATTTGGAGGTATTTTCAATCTAGATTTTATGATTATTTGTTTCTAAAGAAATTTATAGATGAACAATTTAGAGAGTTTATACACCTTGAGTAGGAAAAATTATCTATTATGGACTACTCAACTTGTTTCATGAAGGTCTAGCATTTTATCCCAACTTTTTTTGGTGATGAATTGTCTAGAGCTAGAATATTTGAGGATGGGCTCGGGTATGCCATCAAATCATAGATAAAAATTTTCTATATAAAAATATTTCTAAGATAGTAAACCAGGTACTCATTACTAAGTAGAACCTGAGAGAAGCTGAAGGTTTGGGCCAGATTGGTTTGGTATTGAGATAGAGAAGTTGTTTTTATAGTGGTAGGAATCATCACCTAGAGCCTTATAGTCAGGGAAATTAAATCCAGAGTAACTGCACCGGTAGTAGTGTGGTGTTCCACTAGTGTGCGAGTCACGAGCATATGAAGCCCCAGTGTACTAGGGACATAGTTGAGTGCTGATATTGTGGATGAATGGTTCATCTTCAGCATTTTTCTTGAACGTTTCCTCTATTTTCTAGTGAGAGGGGATCAACACTAACTCCAGTTTTGAGAGTAGGATCTATAACTATGAATTAAGTAGATATCTAGAGTATTATAGGTTGTTTAGGTTAAGGATTTGATCATGGATAGGGAATCTAGAAATTTGAAATGTAGTTCCAGTAGAGTAGACCTACTCAGGCTAGTCAAAGTACAGATAAGGGTCGCTGATCAGGTATGATTTATGCAGTACAACCTACACCTGAGGAGAAGCGTGATGGTCTATCAATAGTATGAGGTACGATTTTAGCATCCTTGACTATAGTATCTTATTTATTTGATAATTTAACTCTCCACTCCTTTATATTTATAGCTATTATGGAGATTCTTGGTCTTGGAATTTAGTATTTATATGGAGTGATGACTCTTGAAACCCCATTGGGCATCCAATCAAAAGATGTGCGACTATGAAAGGAGTTCCCCCTATATATAGGTAGATATAATTTCCTATGGAACCTTTTCATCCTTGAGATGATAGGATTCAACATCATTCTCATTATGGATTTGTTAGTACCCCAATTGTTCCCATATTGATTGCTATTATAGGAGGATGTCCTTCACATCACCTAAGGGCAATAATTATATTCACAAGGGTGAATGGGATGTCCAAGAAAGTTGATCTAGGCCCATATATCATGGGATGGGTGTATTGATAGCCCATAATTCTAGTCTCAATATGGATGATTAAGGAATTTTGTGTAATAATTTCCCTGTTATAGCAGATCATTTTAGGGACGTATTCATTGATGATTTTTCTATGCTACCTCTAGACAGGGAGGTGTATTTTACTACTAATATAGTTCTAAGAGAAACACTAGTGTCCATTATTACTTATAGAATGGATATTACTGAGTTGTATGAGATCAAGATATAGATATAGGATTGAGAAGCTAAGGGGTTTATATGAACCAGTACTTCACCTTGGGGTTCACTCATGCTTTTCACCAAGAAGGTGGATGGGATCCTCATACTATGTGTGGATTACTAGAAATTGAAATAGCTTATAGTTAATAACCATTATCCATTTCCTCATATAGATGAACTCTTTGACTAGCTATGAGAAGTTAGGGTCTTCTCAAAGATTTATTTGAGGTTAGAATACCATCTGGTATGAGTTTGACCATCAGATATACCCCATACAACATTTTAGAGTAGATATGGATTGTACAAGTATTTGGTCATGCCGTTCAGCCTCATGAATGTACTAACAATTTTCATGACTATAATGAATCAAGTTTTCAACCTGCATTTGGATTAATTTGTGGCGATCTTCACAGAATACATCTTAGTGTACTCACATACTTGACACGAACATACCAAACACATTGATATCATTTTTATTATGCTAACAGAGAACCAAATGTATTCTAAGATCACAAAATTCCACTTTTGGATCAATAAATTTCACTTCCTAGAATACATTATCTCTGAATCAGGAGTATTCATGGACTCAAAGAAGGTGAGAGACATAGTTTCCTAAGATCATCCCAAGAACATGTTTAAAATTTACAGCTTCTTGGGGATAGCTAGATATTATAGGTGTTTAATCCAAGATTTATTTCACCTTATAGTACCTTTTAAAAGATTAAAAAAGAAGGGTATGAAATTACTATGGATTGAATAATGTGAGAAATCCTTTCAGGATCTAAAAGTATTATTGACTTTATCCTCAATCCTGATTCTATCTAAGGAGGGTAGAATCTATACTATTTATTACGATGCATTAGGTACCATACTGGGAGTTATTCTGATGCAAGGGGATAAAGTTGTGGTGTACGGGTCTCGCCAGTTGATACCTCATGAGAATAATTACCCGATGCATGATCTTGAGCATGATATAGTTTTAATGCCATGAATTATTGGAGATATTATCTTATGGTAAAGAATTTCATAGATTATAAAGACCATAAAATTCTCAAATACATCTTCACTTAGAAGTAATTGAATATTAGATAATAAAAATGGGTTGAATACCTATAGTCAATAAATTTTTAGCTCAATTATATGTCTCATAAAGGAAATGTGGTGGAAGATGATCTGAGTAGGAAGACTTAGAAATAATCAGTTTAGTAGGCTAGTAGTGAATGGTAGATGATGGATCCCTTTTCTGAGTTTCATCTTGAGATTCAAGAGAATTACGAGTATATTTTCCTTAAAGCTTTGGAAGTGACCTCTAAACTTCTGGATAGAGTGAAGTTTAGGAAGATTTATGATCTCGAGGGCCTAGTCCTAAAGAGAGTTCTTTAGGCAATTAACTTCCACCTAGTTAGGTTGTTGATAGGGATGAGGGTTTTCACATTCATGGATGCATATGGGTTCCTACAAATATCCAAGAGGAATTTACATGTGAGTATCATGCCTTTTCTTGGGTAGTACATCTTGATATTACCAATATGTACTATGAATTTCACTACTAGTATTGTTGGTTGGGGATGAAGAAGCAGATAGTTGGTTTTGTTATTCAATGTTCCACCTATCAACCAGTGAAGGGATAACAATAGCATCCAATGGGGATTTTACAACCGTTAACCATCCTTGTGTGGAAATGGAATGATGTCACTATAGATTTTTTGATGGGTTTTCTAAGATTACCTCAGGTCAATGAAAAATTATGGGTGATAATTGAAAGGTTGACAAAGGTTTCTCACTTCTTACCTATCAGAGAGACCATTTTAGTGGATGAGAAAGGGAGGTTATATTTCAGGGAGATCATGAGCCTTCACAAAGTTATATATACCATCCTATTAGATAGAAACACTTGATTCATTCTGTAGTTATAACATGGGTTGTATAAGGTAATGGGTTTATAGGTAATTATGAGTACAACCTATCACCCACAGACCGACAGACAATTTGAGTACACGATACGAGTGTTAGAGGACATGCTTTGAGAATGTATCTTTGATTTTGGTGGTTCTTGGGAGAAACACCTACATATTTATAAATTATCTTATAATAATATCTTCCAAATGACTATACAGATGGATCCTTATGAGTCCCTATATGGTAGGCCATCCTATTTACCCCTATCATGGTTAGAAATAGGAGAGGTAGCACTACTAGGACCTTATATAATATAAAAGTCTTCAGAGTAGGTACAACTTATAAAAAGTGAATGGATATAACTTAGTATAGTAATAAATATAATGCTTATCATCATCACCAACCTATGGAGTTTCAGGTGGGGATTGGGTCTTATTGCATGTCTCACCTAGATTACAACATCAACAAACACAAAAATAAGGGAAGATAACACCTAGGTTAATTAGACCATTTGATATTGTTGAGAGAGTCAGGTCGGTAGATTATGAATTGCAGTTGTCTTAGAGGTACCAATCCATGTATGAAATATTCCATGTTTCATAGCTTCAAAGTTATTATTCAGACCCTTCTCATGTATTTCATCCTGATGAGGTTAAGTTAGACATGGATGATTCTTTTCAAGAATATTTGGTACATATCAACGAATAGAGCATGAAGGATCTCTGAGGTAGATCTGTTCCTCTATTATGGAAGTTATGGAATCATGATCATGTATAGGACAATACTTAGGAGTGATAGGACAACATATGTTCTTAGTCTCTATAGCATTTCTCATATAATGTTTTACCACCCTCATAAGGGTAACTCAACGATGAGTTGTTTTATTGAGGGGAGTTTGTAACTTAATTTTTTTAGAGAGGTATGAATCCTTTATAATTTACTTAAACCTTTTAATTTTATCTATATTAAATAACATAAGGCTTTAAGGAAGGTTTTGGGAGCATGTGGGGCTTGTTAGGAGCACGGATCTCTAGTTTTTGGAGAAATAGTATGAGGCACATGGTTATTAGTAACCGTTCAACTCAAACTATGACCCATATATAGAGGATAAAAGTTTGAAAAACCATGTTAGGGAGGCCACATGGTCATGTGAAATTGTGAATATTGGTTGAAAAGTCGATTCACATGGTATGCACATGGTTTTTATAACTATGTACAAACCATGAAAAGGGTGTGTGCTGTGGGATAGTGTTGGTGCATAGTTTGGGAAACCGTGTGGACAAACCATGCGACCCTTTAAAAAGTTTTGAAATTTCTATTTTCCCATTATTTAAAAATAAAATCATATTCTCCCTTTTCTTTTTACATAGCAACAACCACCATGGGATCCCCTCTTCTCCATTTACCAAGTAATTAAGCCTCCCCCCTCAACCAAATTTCAATTCAAGTGGTTTGTCACATTGAATTTCCATTGGTAAGATATTCATTACTTTTACTTTATTTCCACATTTATATTTCAATTTTTATATGATATTTACGTGCGAGATAATATGCCCTATTTTTAGGGAATTTTTTTAATTCCTTATTTTCTCCAATTTCACTTAGAATCTGAAGCTGATATCAGATAGGGAGTCATATACCAATATAAAGTAGGCAATCTCATGATTTTCCCTAAAAGTTATGATTCTTATAAAGTGTAACATTGTGTCATGTAGTTTATTATATGTGAGTTTCCCTTAAAATTTGTTTTATTATAATAAAATGTTTATACCTCAATGAGATACCACTATAGAAGCATAATGTTGTCGGATTTTGTCTACCTTTACTAGTGACATCCCTTTAGATGTATTATTTTTGTGCCTTGACAATTTATCAATGACTATATGATCAAACCACCCAACTAAGGTGAGTTTGGATTTAAATTTATGATTTAAAAGGTTCAATTTAATTAATTAAATGTTAAATTAAATGAATGGAACTTGAATGGAAATTCCATTTCAATTGACCCATGTTAAATTGTGAATTGCACCTATAAAAAATGGGTTTCAATGGAAATGTAAATGGTATAAATGTATTACATGGTCCTTGCTAAATGATGTATTATTATCATAACTAAATTATATTAGATGAAATTTTAAATGGATTATACTTCACTTGGAACTTATTATGACCATTATATATAGTTACAAGATAGCTTGACTTGGGTAAGTCTTGGATTCCCCACTTGGGTTTTCCTTGAATCCATAGGGGACACCACCTGATTCATGGATGTGTTTTCCAAGAGTTGATACACCTCTTGGAATCGTTCCTTATATTAATTTTATGACTACATAGATGTAGCTTCATGTAATAATCTATTATTTTTTTTTGGATTTAGTATTCCTTGGATTATATCCTTGGATTCAGCTTGATGTATTAAGGATGCAGATCACCTTAGATTACATCCTTATGCTCTAATAAGGTCTAGATCAGGTATAATTGATACCTTTTCTTAGGTATCAACAACATATCATTATAGGATTTCACTATTGAGGGTTCACCTCTGGATTACACTCATTACCCTATAGCTAGATTGCATGTTTTACCACTATGAGTTGGTTTGACCTCCGAAGGTCATGGACAACTTGGTTACACCTTGGAGCCTGTGTTATTATTATTATCACATGATCACTTACTAAGAGACATTAAAATTTAGGAAAAATAAGGTATGGTCATCTAGGAATATAATGAGGAGCCTGAGATGGCATGATTTATTTACTTTGCTATATTACATTTGTTATACCTACACATAGTTCCATTCTATATTCACTAACTAGATAACATCATATTCCGTTAGTGGTGGCCTACTGAGTTTTACTCACACCCTATTTAGGCTGCTGATTGGTACCCATATAGACTTCATGAATATAGGTAGGGACAAGGGTAAGCATAAAGATTTGGACACTTTACTTTTTCTCTAGGATGGAATATGGGAGAAGAGGACTGATCCCATGCTCATGATGATATTGAAGATATCTTTTGGCCTTTGTACTTATTTTGTATGCCACGTACTGCATATGCCACTACCATGTTCCCCTTTGTGTTCCCTAATTTTTTTTATATAATCATGAAATAATTTTGTATATGATAGTGATATGGATATGTTTATTGGTTATGATACTATTTTTGTAAGTTTCTTATTTATCTGGATGTTTATTTCTTTATACTCCATGCTATTATCTATTTATATTATTGATATATTTTTTAATTATGGTTGATCTCCACTTTGATCATAAGGGTATATTCTCTCCACCATACCACCTTATACCCTCACTACTAGTCAGTAACCTCTGGTGTACAAGGATATATGCTTGATGCTAGGTGGATCTTAGGTTCGATTACTGATTAGTAAACTGGACTCAATGCTACACCTTATAATTAGACTAAGTCTTTAGTCTCTTTTCATTTCACATCCATTTATTCACCATAGGGATCATGGGTTTATTATGACCCATATCCTGTTTAACTTGGATAATAAAAATGATGAGTTCCTTAAGATAATTCCAAACATTTATCATATTATAATTTATAATGAAATTAGTGAATCTGTGACGCGGTGAAGATTAAATGAAATCTATGCACAAATCATCATATATCTTAAAGACTAGGATGTACAATAACTCCATACAGTCAATAAGATTGACCATATGAGTCCCATTTGGCACTAAATATCCAAATTTACACATGAATAGTTCCTTGTAGATCTCAAATATCTCTTTTCAAACTTTCTCCTAGTAAATATACTAGAGACAAGAAAAAACAATAAATTAATCCATGATTTCATAAAGCTTTTGAATATCACTAGAAATATCTAATAAAAACCAAACACTAGATATTTATCACATCATCCATGTTTTTTTCATTGAGAGATAATTCCTCCTCACTAGATTCTTTTCTAGGTGGCTCAAGAACCAGGGATTCTAGCGCATATAATTTATACTCTTGGAATAGTAAAATATGAAATAATCATTACCATTCCTAGAAATTGGTACTAGTGAGAAGGTTTTATTTCTATAGGATATATCATAATGATAATTTTGATGATGAGTACTTTTTAATTTTTACAATAAATAGAGTCTATTTTAGTACCTTCCTTGTTTACCAATAGTGCAACATAATAAATTTTAATTATTAGTATCACTCTATTTTATCAAGAATTTATATCCCTCACCATAAAAAATATATTATCTCATGGATAATCTAGTGTAAAAGATCCATATTTCCCTTATCATAACCCTAATGAGGGTTGTTCAAGCTACTTAAATGTATTTAGGTAGGCAGGTCTTTGCTAAATTCTGACTTACAAATCCTTAATATGTTGAGTAGACTACCCAATCCCCAAATCCTAGACTTAGATATCCTAAAAACTTACCTATATATTTATACCAAGCTGAGTCAGGTTTAGTTAACCTGATATAAATGTGGTCAATCCAAACCAACACATCCTTTATAACTCATCGTTAGTTTAAAGAACCCTAATGAGGGTTGGTCAAACACTTTGAAACTATTGGTTACATTATAAATCAAGTAATTTAATGATTAAAAACATATTATATTATTTTATTGATTTTATCTTTTATATTATGTGTAAAATAATCCCATTTTATTAAACCACATGATTATTAATGTTTAGAAGATTTTACGTAAGTGATTAACCAAGTACATATAAAATTTATGAATAATCTGGTTTATTTAATTATATATTTCATGAATGTTAATTTATTTATTTAATAATATCACCATACATTAAAAATAAAGAATTAACCATGAAACTTATGAAAATAAATAAATTAAGTTTTATGATCATGAGAATTATTGAATAGTTGGTTTATCCAACGGATGGAAAGACAACTGTAGACCCTATGAGAAAATTCAACTTGAGATACTTCTTGGATTGTATTGGGATGAAACTTTTTACCTATTCAACTATGTATCTTATTGATTGGTTTCACCTCAAATAAAAACTTGAAACAACTCTAATCGCAAGATATATTCATCTATTACATATGTATTTACTCACACACATGTGAGGAGAACCCAAGTATGGGTTAAAGGGGGTTAAATAAAATAAACCATGAACACATAGGTCCATACATAATAATGAGGAGGGGATAACACAAATAAAATCATTTTAATTTAATAATAATAATAATTTAAAACACCATGAAATAAATTAAATTAAAAATAACTAATCACACATATGTCAGTCTAGGATCATGATCATACACAACATACAATGAACATATATTTGCACACTAGCTAGAATTAATTTCTATTTTTGATGCCCTACGGGTCACAAGAATGACTTAGTTTAAGACTTGGTTATTCTATTTTGAGGTTTAGATACTTTTTGAGGGTTGAAGGTTGAAACCATGGATTTTTGGAGAAAATATCCCAGGAATATGGTTTGGGTACATGGTTAATAATAACCACGTAGTAAACATGTGGTAACTATGTGGTATGGATTTGTGACATTCTAGTGGCATTTTTCACAGTTTGAGTATGGTTAGAAAAACTATACAACTTACCAAATAGATCATGCTAGTGTCTAGCTGGTTTCTTAGAGGTGTCACACAACTTTAGAATGGTTTAAATAAATCATGTATCTCATATATAGGAGTCTATTCACCTTTTTTTTCAAGATATAGAGGCCAAAAATAATTGGCTCATGGTTTTACTAACTATGAGGCCTAACCGTATGCCCTGATCCAAACCTTTAAAAATTTGGAATTTACCTCTTTACCCTTGGTTTTTTTATATCTAATTTCCTCTTAATCCCCATTTGGATTGAACTAAACCTTATTTAGTTCTCTATAGGACACATACCTTGGATTCTTAATGGTTTTACATCATTATTTATGGATATATTCAAGGTATGTTATGTTTTTTGATATGGTTTTCTTCCCTCTTCTTAGATCCTCTATTGATCTCTTCTCCCCTTGTCTTATTAGAACCTGATTGGGATATGGATTCTATATCTAAGGGGTTTGATATAGATTTTATGTTTTTTCTTATGTATCTAGGCTCTTAAGGACCTAATCCACTTGTTCCAAATATTTACTTTCGAAGAAGACTAGTTTTTCTTCATTGATGCGGTAGGTGTCTCTATAAAAAGGTTATAACATGTCAATTAATTTTTTTTATAAATTACTTCAGTTTATTTTATAAAAATTCTTGATTTGATATCAAAGTGGACATCTTTCAAGTGATCCATGTTTTAAAGGTGTTTTTATTTAAAAATATTTTTTTTCACACTATGTGTTTGATGAAATGTACCAAGGGCTATTTTGACTTAAAAAAAAAGAATTTATAGTATGGAAGTGGTAATGTTTCCCAAATAAAATGTTTTATAAATGGTGAAAATAGTTTTAAAATGGTTTTTAGAAAGCATAGCACTTTGGAAACCTTAGGTGCATTAGGAAATGGACATTTCTCTTTAGTGTGTGTAATACCACTAAAGGTTTGATGTCGATAGACTATGATAAGACTCAATATCAGTTGGGTTAACATGATGCCTAGATTAGTGTTTTATTTATATTACTAAGAGTGTATTACCATAGTCTAGATACCAATATTTTTCATTTTCATTTATGATTGATTTTATACATGATGGTATATATCCTGGTTGGTTTCTCACTTCCTTATATTATAACGTATGCATGGATGGTTTGGATTATTCTTTCATATTATCTAAATTTACTTGATATATTCCTAGTTTATGTGAATATAGAAATTTTTATGAAAACCAAATGATGTTTTACAAAATGATTATATTTTTATAATTCTTTATAAACTAGGGTTTTAAAGCTAGAGATAATGTTTTCATTGTATTAGACTATGTATAGATTCTTTGGTAAAATCATATTGAGATTTATGATCACACCCTATATTTTCTTTTAGGCATTTTTAGAAGCAGTTTTGCAGGGATCATGTAAAGTGAATGGCATTACATAACTTACCAACATATCTTGGTTGTCTTTACCCTCATAGTGGGACAAATTGGTGGTGAAAGATAGTCACATTGAGACTCATTCTATGGATTGTATTATTTTACTTTTAGGTTTACCCCTTTGGTATTAATGTTATATGTCTCATGGATATGTTATCATTATTCCTCTTTGTACTCTATTGGATTTACTTGTCTATTTGTTCATAAAAATTGTTTTGGATGTTTTTTTCACCTCAACATGTGGTGGTCTAACTTGGGTGTCATGTTAGGTTGAATTAGGTTGGTTCATTACAAAATTGTATCAAAGGGAATACCTAACCTGAAATGTTATGTCACTGCCTAGGTTTAGTTCATAGAATTTGGAATATAGGAGTTGGGACCATTATAATTTAGGTAGTAAGTGAGTGAGGGTTCTTGGATAGCTAACTTCTATGTCTAAACATGATTTACCATGGCCAGTTCAATATTTTAGCCAAGATTGAGACACGGTGTTTGAATTTATTTAGATTAACTGGATTTGAGTTTTATTTAAATGATATTGTTTCTTGTTAAGATATTGTATTTCATTCATAGGATACATGATAACTTTAAATTCTTATTATTTAAATACATTTATATGGATTCCTGAAGTTGGTATTTGATTTTGTAATTTTATCTTAAGATGAATGCTTATTTTATTGTGTTTATTAGATAATGAATCCTAAAAGAGCTCTTTTGATTCTGAGTGAGGAATCTAAAAGACACATTCTATATAAAAATCCACTAGCGTACCCTTCTTTGGTGAAATCTATAATCTATATTATATAGAATCTAGGTTAAGTGGGTGTTGAAAACCCAAGATGAGTAGTGGATCATGGATCATAATTTACTAAGAAGAATCCAACTATCAACTGTGGTGACAAGGGACCTTAGGAATATATAGAGTGGCTTGAGTGGATTGAAAGGATCTTCTATTTTTTGAAAAATCCAGAGGAATTTACGATGGGATTTTCCATTTACATTCTTGAAGGATTGATAAGGAGATGGTGGTACTCCATCATTTAAGCTAAGTTACATGATGATCCTACCTATATTCCCTTCAAGAAAATCTTCATCCACCAGTTTTATCCTAAAATGTTGTGTGTAACAACCCAAGATTTTCTATGAGGAATGGGTCCTTTAAATTTTATTTTTAATCCTATATTTTATCCTTATAATTGTGAACAGTCAATTATAGGAGGAATCAAGAGTGTCTGGTAATTTTTAGGATCCTGGAGATTCAAACTATGGAGAAAAGGGGCAGGCGTACAGTTTGACCAAACCATGTGTTGGAGGTCGCATGGTTTAAAAAACTGTGTGGGGTTCTATAAGTATCCCCTCAGGGGAGAACATAGGCTAAGAACAATTAGAAAAACCATGCTCCTAAACCATATGAGTCCATTATCCATGGATAGTAGTAGGTGCACGGTTTGGAAAACTGTGCATCCAAACCGTGCACCCCTTTAACTTTGGGGGTTTTTACATATTTTACATCCATTTATTTAAAGGGGAAAATCCATTAGATTTTCTCATTTCTCTAGAAGCCTCTCCCCATGTGTGAGATATCCCTCCTCCCTCTTCCATAGGATTTTAAGAATCATCTATGCCCGGGCTCCGATTCAAGTCACGTTCATCTCATTGGATTTCCATTAATAAGTGGTTTATCCATTTTCCTCTCTCCATAATTTATATCACCATATTTGGAACCATGTTGGCATGAGATCATATTCCTAATTTTTAGAGAATTTTTCTATTCACTAGTGGAAATACGGGTTTTAGCATCATCGTAATAACGTCGGTTTTTTAAAAACCGACGCGAATAGTATGTGCGGGGAATTTATGGCGTCGGTTCTACAAAAAACCGACGCCAATAATATTAGTAAACATATTTTCCACGTCGGTTTTGAGAAAAACCGACGCGGAAAATAATTAAAGAGAAATTTCGGCGTCGGTTTTCAAAAAAACCGATGCGGAAGAATTTTTTTTAGTTTCGGCATCGGTTTTGAGGAAAACCGACGCGGAAAACCGATGTCGAAAAAAAAACATATTTGGCGTCGGTTTTGAGGACAACCGATGCGGAAGATAGTTTTTAAAAAAACTTTCGGTGTCAGTTTTCCTGAAAACCGACGCCATAAGTTATATATTCGGCGTCAGTTTTCTTAAAAACCGACGCCTAAACTAAAAAAAAAACATATTTCGCGTCGGTTTTCCTAAAAACCGACGCCGAAATGTTTTTTTAAATTTTCAGCATCAGTTTTTTTTAAAACCGACGCGAAAATTCTTTTAAAATTATTTGGGGTTCAAAACCCTCATTTTGTTCGATCGTCTAAATCAAGCTCCGCTGCGGCAATTTGGACTCCTGACGACATTCGAACCTGATTTGCGATCTTGGACGGGCATTGTTGAAGGTTTTTTGTCGTTTGCACGATTTCTGGTATGCGTTCTTCCTCTTTATCTCCTATTTCATCTCCTATTGTTTGTTTCTTTTTCAAGAACCCTATTTAAGTAGGAATTAATGTTCAGTCAGATGTGTTATGAGTTTTTGTAGTCCTAAGATCGACACTACTTTCAAATTTGAGATCTGTTATGTATGGTTGTAGTAAAAATAGGATCATAATAAAACTACAGGTATGTTCTAGTTTTATCTCTATCATCATCTTAGCTTATCTTTCTAAGGTATTTTATTATTATTTTTATTTGATCTACATAAATTGTGAATCAACAATTTTGAAGAATTGGTTTTTAACTTCTGTAGGTTTTTAGTAAACATATTTGTACTGAACTGAGTCTGTGTTTGTGGTTGAAAGAATTTTTGAAATTGGTATGAATTTTTGACCCTGTTGGTATAAAAAAGTTATCATTAAGAAATTTTATATTATCTAATATTTAATTCTTGGTATAGATCCTTTACAAGTTACACTTGATAGCTTTCTTTATGACTTCCTCTTCTAGTATAAGATCTACTTCATCAGTGACTTTGAATTAAATGTGATTGAAGTTATAAAATTACATTACACCCATTTTTATTGATATCTTAAATTTTAAAACAACCAATTATATTTTTTTACTTTCAATAAAGAATTGAGATTTATTAATAATTTATACATATTTCCATGTACTCCCACATTTCACTTATTGCTTCCTTTAAATTAATGAACTAATAAATTTTAAAAGAATGATATTATAATTAAATTATAATATCAATATAACACACATGTATATAATATGAAAATAAATTGTTTACTCTATTTGTAAACATGTTTCATATCTGATGTCTTTTATCTGATTATCAATAGTTTTTATGGAATATGTTTTTTTTTTACAATTTATCTGATAGATATTTAAATGTTTATATGTTTTAATATATTCATCAATTATATTGTGATATCAGGTATTAATGGATCATAATTGGATTTATTTACGAAGAACTACTAGTGAATATGAAAAAGGAGTTGATAATTTTTTGGAATTTTCTAAACGACATAATCAAAATATTGATTTGATTTTATTTCCTTGTGTGAAGTGTGTAAATATGAGAAAGTTAAACTCCAGAGAAATCAAGGATCATCACATTTGTTATGGTTTTAGCCTTAATTATACACGTTGGATCTTGCATGGTGAAAGAACTGAAAATTCAACATCCAATGTTGATGATGATATTCATAATGAGGCATAGGATTGTATTGAAGAATTAATTCATGATTTAGGTGTTGAAACCATCGAAAAAACACCAACTGTTGAACGATTGTATGGAGATTCTAAGAAACCATTATTCCCAGGTTGTAGTAAATATACAGTGTTATCAGCAGTTTTGAGATTAGTTAACTTAAAAGAAAAAAATGGGTGGAGTGATAAAAGTTTCTCCAGTTTACTTGAGCTTTTAAAAGAGCTTCTTCCAGAAGGCAATGGACTTCCAGATTCCAATTATGAGGCGAAGAAAATATTGTGCCCAATGGGATTGGAGTATAAAAAGATACATGCTTGCCCCAATGATTGTGTACTGTATAGGAAAGAAAATGAACATTTATCAAGTTGTCCTACATGTGGAACATCACGCTATAAGATGGATGAGAAAGTCAAATCAGATTCATTTTCAGGTGATGTCATGTAACGTTATGAAAAATCAATTTTTTTACTTTCCAATGATATCATCCAATATTTTTTTCAAACAATTCTGATAAATCAATTCTGATTTATTTTTAGGTACCAGAATCAAAACTCCAGCTAAAGCAATTAGGTACCTTCCAATTATTCCTCGTTTGAAGAGTCTATTTGCAAATTCAATTGATGCAAAAAGGTTAAGATGGCATTCAGATGAGCGCATCTCTGATGGTAACTTACGTCACCCTGCCGATTCACCACAATGGAAGAGTTTTGATAAAAAATTTCATGATTTTGGAAGTGAAGTTAGAAATCTCATAATGGGATTGTGTACTGATGGAATGAATCCATATCGGAGCCTCAATAGCCAACATAGTTCATGGCCTATTTTGCTGGTACTTTAAAACTTGTCCCCACATCTATGTATGAAGAAAAAATATGTTATGATGAGCTTGATGATTTCTGGACCAAAACAACCGGGAAATGATATTGATGTGTATCTTACACCATTGATTGAGGATTTAAAACTGCTATGGGAGATAGGTGTTACAGTTTTCGATGCATACAAGAAAGAGTATTTTCTTTTGCGTTCTATGATAATGTTCACTATAAATGACTTTCCTGCATATGGAAACTTATCTGGATATAGTGTTAAGGGACATAAAGCATGTCCAATTTGTGAAGAACAAACTTCATATTATCAATTGCATAATGGAAGAAAGATAGTGTACATGGGACATTGAAGATTTTTGTGAATTGATCATCCTTATCATAGATTGAAAAAAGTATTTAATGGTTTACAAGAATACAACCTCCCCCCTCAACCATTGTCAGTTGAAGAATATTATGACAGAGTGAAAGATATTGATTCGACATTTGGAAAGAGAAAAAGTTCTGGTTTACAAAAACATATTTGGAAGAAGCAGTCTATTTTTTTTGAACTACCTTATTGGATATTTTTAGAGATAAAACATAAAATTAATGTTATGCATGTTGAGAAAAACATATGTGATAGTTTGATTGGAACTTTGTAAGACATAAAAGGAAAGAAAAAAGATGGATTACATGTTAGATTGGACTTGATATTAGTGTGAATACGTTTGGAGTAAGCTCCCACTGTGAAAGGAAACAGAACATATTTACCTCCGGCTTGTCACACATTAAGCAAGATTGAAAAGATGAATTTTTGTCAGTGTCTTCATGTTATTAAAGTACCCAGCGGTTTTTCTTCAAATGTGAATAATTTTGTGTCATTGAAGGATTGTAAATTAATAGGTATTAAATCACATGATTTCCATGTGTTGATGCAACAAATTCTACCAGTAGCAGTGCGTGGTATATTACCGAAAGCTGTCAGAAAGACAATCATCAGGTTATGTAATTTCTTTAAATCCATTTGTAGCAATGTCGTTGATCCAAATTTGTTAGATGTGTTGGAGAATGAATCAACTCTTATTCTTTGTCAACTAGAAATGTATTTCCCACCCACATTTTTTGATATAATGGTTCATCTATTGATTCATTTGGTGCATGAGATAAGAATATGTGGGCCTGTTTATTTAAGATGGATGTATCCTTTTGAAAGATATCTGAAAATTTTGAAAGGATATGTTAAAAATACTTATCGACCAGAGGCCTCTATTGTTCAAAAATATGTATCAGAAGAGGTGATTGAGTTCTGTACTGATTATTTGAATGAGGTGGAGCATATTGGTCTCCCTGTATCTCGACATATGACAGTTGATAGAGAAGGTAGAGGGGTTCGAGGCTTAAAGGTAAAGTTCATTCCACGTGATGAAGTGATGCAAGCACATTTATACATTTTGAACACCACAGATGAGGTTCAACCATATATATCCTCACATATTTCTGAATTAAAGTTACGATATCAGAAAAGAAATGAAAAGTGGTTGATGATTGAGCATAAGAAGACATTTGTTTCATGGTTTAAAGAGAAAGTCACCCCAGATATATCTGTATCAGAAACATTGAAGTAGTTAGCAGGGGGACCATCTATTAATGTGATCACTTGGTCTGGTTTTGATATCAATGGCTACACATTTTACACAAAAAACCTGGATGATAAGAGTACCGTTCAGAATAGTGGTGTGATGGTATTCGCTGAAGCAGTGGATTTTTCGAGTGCCAAAGATAAAAACCCAATTGCTGCATCAACGTCATATTTTGGAGTTATTGAAGACATATGGGAAATTGATTATATTAAATTTCGAGTCACTGTTTTTAAGTGCAATTGGGTTGATAGTAATAGTGGCATGAAACATGATGAATATGGGTTTAAACTGGTTGATTTGAAAATATTTAATCACAATGAGGAACCATTTATCTTGGCGACACATGAAAAACAAGTATTTTATGTCATTGATCCGTCGAATGATCATTGGTCAGTTGTTTTGCAAGGTAAAAGATACCATTTGGGTGATGAGGATGATTCTGATGATGCTAGTGGTTTACATGAGCCTTATTCATCTATTACGCAATTTTCAGATTATTACAATGAATATAAGACAGACATAGTGCATGCAGTACGTACCGATCATGATGAAGGGATGTGGCAAAACACTAAATTAGTCTCCTAATTTTTCTGGTAAATATTTATATTTTGGGTCTATTTTTAAAACTTACAAATGCATGCCTCTATTTTTACATATATATTTTTGTCTTCCTTGTTTCTAATTATTCAGTTTTCTAATGATATACAGGTACACAAAATTTCATTACACTTTCTAGTAGCAATGTCAGATACAGATAGAGAGGAGCAGTTACCGAGGTATATCTATTTTGACATATTATTAAATATTCAGTAATATACTTATTTAATGAAATAAAACTGTTAATTTACAAAAAAAAAATTGCAGGACTACTGATGCGTCCTCGGCGGAGGAGACTTCTCCAGTTACTACTCAAAAATCAAGTTCTCTAGTTGGTAAAGGTGGTATTAAACGTTTACCAAAACTATCACTTGCTTGTTATGATAACAAAGCACACATCCATTTTGATGATAATAATAATGCAGTTGGCCCAAATGCAGTTCAGTTTGTCAGTTATATAGCAATGCAGAGCCATTGCAGGATTAGTATTTTATATCCTGATTGGAAGTCAGTGGACAGGACGACGAAGCAATAGCTTTGGGAGGTCGTGATGGTAAAATATCTTTATTTATTTATTTTATCTCATTTTTTTAATATTATACAGTTTAAATGACATATTTAATTTTTTCAATTATAGATGACATTCAATTTTGAGGAAACCAAAGAAATTAGGAAAATACATCTCTCTTTAGCGGCGGTTCGATGTAGAGATTTTAAAAACAAACTGACAAAAAATTATGTTTTTGGAAAGAGAAGGTTTGAAAGCCCATGTCTTAAGTATCCATATATAGATGAAGAAACATGGAAGCGATTTGTTGACAGTCGTCAGGAAAAGAAATTTCAGGTATTGTAATTGTTTTATATTTTAAAATTTATGCTATATTTTACTTATTACTTAGTAGTTTATTTTTATGTAAAAAGCCTCCAGGAGATATCATCAGGATATCCAGTTGAAAAACGTATACCCTCATACTTTATCACGTGGAGGGTACTCGTATTTGGAGCAAAAAATGATTGAAGAAAAATTTGAAGCATTAAGAGCTCGATCAAGTAGTGGTTCAGAAGACGTCCAGTATGGTCCTCCATCTCCTCCCACTCGCCATGAGAAATAGAAATGAGCAAGAAGAATAAAAAATGAAAAATATCTTACAGACGAAGCTCATAAAGTGGCTGATAGAATTGTAAGTAAATATTATTTCTTTGTTAACAATTTTCCTTTTTTATAATTTATAAAAACTAATATAAATATTTTATTTTTCATTTTAGGATGAACTTCAGGAGAAAGAGACACAGGGCTCTTTTATCCCCGAGGGTAGGATGGATATCCTAGCCACTGCTTTGGGAAAGGTAGAACACCCCAGCCGTGTTAGAGGATATCAGGTGGGTGTTAGTATTCGGAAGGTTTTTGGTAAGAGTAAGCAATCAAGAGACCCAGAAATCGAATCCTTAAAAGAAGAGCTGCAGGATATGAAACGGTCTATTGGTGATCAAATTCAAACAACAGTACAGAAGGCTTTATTAGAACACTTGGAAAGACAGTCATAGTCTGATCATCCTTCTTAGGTATATTATTTACTTGTTATCAATTTTTCTTTTCTATAAATTATAAACACTGATATAACTTTTTCATTTTTCAACATTCTCAGCCTACTCACTCGGACTACCCTACCTCAAATGCTTACCCAGCACCGTCTAGGCAGCCTTCCGAGGTATATTATTTACATGTCATCAATTTTTCTATTTTATAAATTATAAACACTGATATAACTTTTTCATTTTTCAAAATTCTCAGCCTACTCACCCGGACTACCCTGCCCCATCTTCTTACCCTGCCCCGTCTGGGCAGCCTTCCGAGGTATATTATTTTATTTAATTTTTAATCAATTTTTCTATGTTATAAATTTTAAACACTAATATACCCTTTTCATTTTTCTGACTTCTCAGCCTTCTCACCCTGACTACCCTGCCCCACCTGCTAACTTTGAGCCTCCACCTCCTCCCTCGGATCAAGCCTTATATTGTGAGTTGTTTGCGGGAGATCCTCATGTACATATTGTTGCGTTAGGACAAGTTTTTTTTGGGGGACTCAGTACATCATCAGCCTATGCAGATGGGTCAGGTTAGAGTATCAGTACTTGTTATTATAGATCCTACTGCTCTACTACCATTTCCTTCTGTGGAGATCACCAGTGTTGGGGAATGTATGGGCCATTTTTTACTTTGGCCAACTGCTCTTCTTTGTTATATTTTACATGAGGTATGCGTTTTTTTAAATATTAATTACAAATGATTCCAAATTACTTATAATGTTTTCTGACATTTAACTTATATAGGATTATCTGAAAGCAAAAGAAACTGTACAAATGCAACAAAATGTTCAGAAACAGTCGGCTGTAGATACTTCTGATATTTCTTATGGGTTGAAAAGATTATCTGAGTCCTCTTCTTCCTTGAATTTTATCTATGAGTTTCGGATGGCGCTCGATATATGTGGAAGAAATTATAAATTGAGAATATTGAAAGAAGATATCATGAATTTAGTTAATTTTGAAGAGATCGGGATGAATGTGGTGTAGTTGTTTTCCATGTAAGTAAATTGACATTTGAATTGCTATTTATTTAATAAAATATTGTTATGTCATTGACTAACTATATTTTCTTTTTAAATTAGGTATCTACACAGGATTATTTTACAAAATGAAACTACAAGAATTTACAGCTTTATAGATCCAAAGTACATTTCCTTGGAAGTCAAACATGTGAAGAATGATGAAAGAGTTCAATATATATCCGAGAGATTATCACAAACAGAGATTCAGTGCTGGTTTTTTCCATTTATTGATAAGTAAGAACATCAACATAATTTTGAACTCATGATCATTATAATTTCATTAATTGTGAACTTTTTGTATTATAGGGGGCATTGGATGTTAGGCGTATTTTTCCCAAATGAATGCACCTTATATTGGTTTTGCTCTTTATTAGGAAAAGTGCATAAACCATTTTCCAACTTATTAAACAGGTAAGTTGTTTTTTTATTTTTATAAGTTTGTTATGTTTAATTTTAATTGTTTACACAAGTTTTATTAGTTCTTATATAAAAAAATGCAGTTCATGGAAACATTTTACAAAGGAAAAGAAACCAACGAAAATTAAATATGTGGAAGTACAGGTAATTAGTTTTTATATTTTTGTTATATATTGGTTTTTATTATTAGTTAAATGTTTTATAACTGCAGTTTCATCTTCAAAATGGACATGTTGAATGTGGTTATTATATTCTACGATTTATGTACGAGATAATAACAACTGGGGAAACTACTGATTTTCATAAGGTTAGTTGTATTAATTTTTTTATATATTTTCTTCCACTTTCTTCTATTTATTAATTTCATATCATTCAATATTATTGTAGGTATTCAATGATTCACAGTCTTATTCCCAATCTGATATGATCCATATTTAATCTACTTTTGCGGACTTTTTGTTATGTCTGATTAAGATTTGAGGTATGTATATACTAATATTTTTAAATAATAATACATATGGGTTTAAAAAACTAACTCTTATGATATATTAGGTGTTTGAACATACTAATAATCAAATGAATGCTTCAATAATAACCAACAATGAGCATGTCATATATTTCAGGTACGTGTATTTTAATTCCGCTTTACTTTGATTTTTCTCAAGTGCCTCTGCAAAAACTGTTTTATTGAACCTACTAATAATCAAATGAATGCTTCAACAATAACCAACAATGAGCATGTCGTATATTTCAGGTACGTTTATTTTAATTCAGAATTAGTTATTATATTTCTTTTCATTATTATTTCTTAAAATCATTTGTCTGTACAGTGACAGATCTAGAGGGTGGTACTTGGATCATGAACATAGAGATTCATATAGCGAAATAACATTCACAAACACTAAATATTGTCTCCCTTGCATGTACATCAATATCTTCTAGGCCTTTTTATTTTTTATGCAAATAAATATTGGAAAATGATTGCCGAGAAGAATATCACATAATCCCTGAAACAACGCTTAGTGGGTTTGCACAAAGATAAAATAGAAGGCATCAATTTTTAAGGTATGTTTCTTTATGTCTCTTCAATCTAAATTTGATTTCAATCTTCTCACATATTTTTTGCACTCAAACTTATTTCTCTGTTATTCCATAACTTAAACAAATAACAATAGTGAATGGATAATGCACATCTATACAGATCAAATATAAAAACCTGAGGTTGGGGGTGGTGGGGATCCTACGGTGAAGAGACACCCCCAACATCTTCAGTGGGGGAGGTGAGGAAGAGGTTGCATTGGCTGAGTGTTCCTGGAATTTTGATCAAGGGTCGTAACATATCATTTTGGTAATTAATTTTTAAAAAAATGAATGATTCAAATAAATTACACATTTTCATTTAATGTTTATTCATTGCAGTAATATCTTGGATTGATTTTTTCACGCACATCTCCTTGGTTAGTTTCATTACTGTTTTGACAGAATTGGTGTTATCTATGGGAGGAAACTCACAATGATTGATACTGAGTATGGTTAGATCAAGAAAATGCACCATGCAGGCATGCTTAGTTGTGCTCGGTAAATACTACCATCATTCAAGCATCCAAAGTTACCCGCTTGGTTATTTGATTAGAATCTTTCAGAAAAATTACTATGTGCTGAGGGAGATGTGATATACTAAGAAACTGAACTTGAACTCTACAAATGTATGATGAATATTTCCAGGTTTTTTTATTGTGAAATTGAGGGATTCATTAGATTAATAGATTCCTGGAAATGATTCATACTAGAAAATTATTGTTTAAAGATGAAATAGATTTAGTTTGTCAGTTCTGGCACAAACTATTATGGATTTTCTACCCACTACTATCAATTATGAATCATATATTCCATTATTACAAATCTTTATTACTGCTTTTCATTGAAACAGGACGTCTGGATTACTGTTATTTAGTAATAGTGCATGCCAATCAGTTCAAGTGATTTCATACCTAATAACCAACAATGAGCATTTCATATATTTCTGGTACGTGTATTTTAATTCTGCTTTACTTTGAGTTTTCTCAAGTGCCTCTGCAAAAACTATTTTATTGTTTTTATATACTCCGTTTTTTTTTCAGGGTTCCGATTTTTTTGGAGGAGAAATTATAAATATTTTATAATTTTTTTTTATTTACAGCGTTGGTTATTTTAAAAACCGACGCCGAATATTTAAAAAAAAATTATTTACGGCGTCGGTTTTTCCAATAACCGACGCCAAAAGTTTTCTATGGCGTCGGTTTTTTAGAAAACCGATGCCGAAAATCCTGTCTATATGTAGTTTCAGCATCGGTTTTCCTAAAAACCGACGCGGAAAATCGCATTTTCGGTGTCGGTTTTCTATAAAACCGACGCCGAAAACCTAGTCGACTCAGTTTTCAGCGTCGGTTTTTTAAAAGACCGACGCCGAAAATCATGTCTAAATGTAGTTTCGGCGTCGGTTTTATATAAAACCGACGCCGAAACTCATAAGATAATTATTTTTCGCGTCGGTTTCTAAAGAACCGATGCGAAAACTATATTTTTAACGTCGCCTATAAAGACGTCAGTTTATAACCGACATCAAAAATTAAAAAAAATCGACGCTAGAAAGTGTTTTTGCAGTAGTGATTTTTCTAATTTATTCCAATCTGAACCAAACCAAAGGCCGATACTAGATGAGTGTTCCTTTATAAGCCTAAGGTATGTGGTATAATGATCATAAATCAAAGTTTTGTTTCTTGATAAAATGTGTTGTGATGTTTCATGCTGCATTTTCCATGAATTTCTATAAAAATATACATAAACCTTGTTTAATTTGTTATCTTTGATATAAATGACCTCGTGCCTCCTCATTATTATTGGAATTGATTCCCATCAACTAATGCCACCCCTTGTGGTGTGCCGATGGAACTGAACTTGGATATTATAAATTCTTATGTAACTAAACAACCACCTAAGTGGTTTTGGATTGTTATTTAGATGAAATGAATATAATAAATTAATTGGAAAGTGAGTGGTATGACCACATCACATGTTTAAATAGAAACAATGGTCAAAACCTTGTTAAAGCAGAATTATAATGAAATATAAACCATTTTTTGGATCTTACTAAAGCCTATTAGATTGATTATTAAATATGTTACTTGGAAATGAAATCCCTACTGATATGATACCTAGGCATGGTTTTCCTACTATTATGATACTTGGGCATGACGCCCCTACTGATATGATAGTCAGACATGAAATCCCATAAACTTGTGATAATTGGGTATGATGACCCTACTATTGTGATACTTGGGAATACATACCCTTATGATCTATGATACTTAGGCATAGTGTCCCCTACTACTTTATAGTACCATAGTGACTAGACACAGATGCCTGAGTTATGCCTTAGGTATTAGCTATCAGTATGCATTGATATATATGGATATAAATTTTTTTATGTATATAGAACATATATATACATACATGCATATAAATTTATATGTATATGTTCTTGGTGACATCTATTTAGAGGTTTTCCCAGCACAGGATGAAGTAGTTAGTGTCAGTATGGTGTCCTTTAGAAACCATATTCGACCCTTTACACTTTACATTACTTCTTTACCATTATTATATCTACACATTGATCATATTATACATATTGGTTGGATAGTTATAAACACCATTGGTTGTGACCTAATGAGTATATCTCACACCCTATTTAGTCTTCCATTTGGTACCCAGATAGAATTCATGAATGTTGGTAGGGATAAGGGAAATAACCCAATATTAGATGCTTGATTAATTGCAGCATGGGAGCGAGGGAGCACATGACCAATCTATGGATCATGATTCTATCTGAAAATAGTCTTTTGGTCTTTTTAGTTCTTTTGATATACCTATATGTATGTGTTCCTGCTCCCATTTTTTCCTATTTACTTTTGTTAGATACATGAAGTACTCACCATATGGTATTTGGTGCCACTTTGTGCTTGTTTATTATTATTTTCTAGATAATTTACTTCCGCTATTCTAGTTTTCATTTATTACACTTACGCTATTTATCCATTTATTATACCATTGAGATACTCTAATTATGAGGGTATAGTCTACCCACTATACCACCATGTAACCTCGCTACTAGTTGGTATCCTCTAGTATATGGGGAGGCATTCTTGAGTCCAGGTGACTGACCAGGTTCAGTTACTTATGAGTGAACTAGGTCTGGGATGTTACAAATTGGTATCAAATGAGTTCTTTTCTAGAATTTCTATTTTAGGTTGGTAGAAAGGATATTAGAGTGTCATAATTTGGTAATGAGACTATACCTAGGAGTATCTAACCCATGTATAGAGAAAATACAAATTACCAGGTATGGTAATTAATGTTTTTGGATTCTTCTTATTACAGTTTATTTGATTCCACCATTGGGTGACACACATGATATTTGATGTTTTTTATTATTATGACTGGGGATTCCATTTTACCCATTGCATTAGTATGGAAAGGAAATGTTGACATATTAATCATCATAGGCATGTAGAGATTCACATGTCATGCATTATTCCATTCCATATAGGTGAATATCATTTCTTATATTACATGTTTTTATGAGTGCCTCGACTATTATATATATGTATAGAACTGTGATGATGTTTCTTACAATGGAATGAGAAAAATAATTGGTTACTTAAAGTACCTACAGCAACCTAAGAATGTTTTTATACATAAATTGATCCCAACACCTTAAGTAGTCAATTATGTCATGTTGAGTCATGGAACATTGGTCACATGTGATGGAACATGTTTATGGTTGTGATTAAATGGGCACAAAAATTCAAAGTGTATGGGCCTTTATAAATTGGAATGGGTGATCCATATAATTTAAAAATTTAAAAATATTGTTATATAAATAAGTATTAACTTAAATGAGTTTAAATTATGAAATAGATTAGTTTCTATTAAAAGGGGATTCCAATTGAAAATTAAAGGGAGTTTTCCTCTATAAATTGAAATTGAAACTCTGTATACAAGGACCCCTAGATTATAGTAGAGATCATGACCCTAACCCAACCTCAGTAGTGGATAAAAGGTAGTGTATCTTTCATTTTTTATGATTTATACATTTCCCAGACCTGGATTTAGGGGAAAGCAAAGAGGTGTGTCTTTTAGATATAAGGGATTTATACTTGTTCTATTTCTATACCTATGGATTTACTATTATCAAATCCTATCTGAGTGTGTTCTTGGATTTTTTAGAGATACTCAACCATTATTCCCTCAATTCATGCACCAGGAGGGTGGTGATTACCATGCTCTGAAGGTGGTGGGACCCGATCCTGCAATGTTACCTCCAGTAGTTCCACCTGTGAAACCTATTTATTTTCTCTATGTTCACAATGATTTTCAGTTTCGAGAGGGATTCCTATATCTTATATAGACCAAGAAGGGATCCCCATGACCTACCCCTACCTGGAAGAGTTGACATAAGAATTTCATTAGCAGCATCCTCCCATGTTTTTGGGGGATGTCAGTCCTCAGACTATAAAGTCATAGATAGAGGCCATACTAAATATCTTCAATCTCCTTGAGACACTTCTTGTGATGAGAGTGAAGATATGTGTGTATATGCTTTGAGATTATACTAAGTGATGGTGGGATGTTATCACCTAGGTTTATCATCATCAAGGTTCGGCCTAGGTAGGATTTCAAACAGTTTTCTATGACTATTTCATTCCCTAGAAACCGAGAGTGGACCAAACTAGAGATTTTATTCATCTATCGCATGATACTATGTCCGTGATGGAGTATTCTATTATATTTATAGATCTAAAGTGATTAAAATTGACCCTTACTGGTGATTAATTGGAGAAAACAATATGTTTTAAGGACGGTATCATATACGCTATTTAATCTCAGGTGAATGTATTTTAGTTGGCCACCATTTAGGAAATAGTAAACTAGGCCCTCATCACCGAGTGGAACCTGAGGGAAGATGGCAGTGTGGGCTAGGGTGATTTTTAAATGAGATAGGTAAGTAGTTTGATTAGTATTCAAAAACATAACTTTGAGACTAAATGTGGTGGAAGTGGCCCCCATGGGAAGCCTAATACTGCTCTTACCTTCCCCCTCGGTCCCGACTGTCAATTCGGGGATGGCTGGTCGTGGACAGCTCAATTACTGCACGAACCTTATTCTCTACTGCCCTGTTCTGGACCTTCTCCCCAGCCTTGAAGAGGTGTATGTTTTTCTTGACCCTTAAGTATTCTTGGGAGGTGAGGTTCTCCCTTTGGATGTCCTGAAATAGGTTCACAAAAAGGGAAATGAACCTCTTCTTGACCCTTGTCCCTCGACACCCAATGCATTGGTTTTATCCAATAGTTTCAGTTTACTATCCTTCAAGGAGCCAGGTATGGATCTTGAGGTTTTTTTCCTCCTTCCAGCGGCATCTAAACCAGATCCCAGATTAGATGGGATCTTGCTTCCTCTTCCTACCACCCAGACTACTCTTCTATGACGGGGGCCAAAACTCACCACCTCTATTCCCCATGATTTCATGATTAATATGGAATTCTCAGGGACTGGGTCTGCAGGTAAAAAATGATTTCCTTATATCTGAACTTAGATTTAGAAATGCGTCCTTGGTTAAAATCCTTGAGCACAAGCAGCAGCACTCAAGAATCTGGGATTTTACTAGTAAGTTGGGCTTTGGTCACTACAAGCATGGAGACCCAGATAACCAGCACATTTGGCTTTTCTGGGACCAGTCCTTGTCAGTGGAAAGGGTTTCCGTCTCTATCCAACATATTTATATAAAGGTCAGTTTTGGCGTTTCCTCCTGTTTAATGTCATTCGTTTATGCCAAGTGTGATCCTAAGGATAAGGAACTTCTCTAGAAAGATCTGTGTGACCTCGACACAGCTCATGAGGCCTGGATTGTTGGTGGAGATTTTAATTGCATCCTTGAATCTCATGAAAGGAAAGGTGGAGGTATTTACCCACTAAGGGAAAAACTAGATTTTGTGGGCTTCATGTCTTAATCTAGTCTCCTTGACCTCAGTTTCTCCGGAGATAAATATACTTGGTGTAATAATCGAAAGGGTAGTCGGAGAATGTGGATTCGACTCGACTGTTGCTTTGCTAATCTGAAGCTCATTTAGTCCTTCCCCGCTACCAAGGTGGAACACTTAGTCCGAGCTATCTCAGATCACTCCCCTCTCCTCCTAAACCTAGTGAGTACAAAGATCATCCATGATCACTTTTTCTATTCTAGATACTAGGAGGGCGACCCTGATTTTCTCAATACAGTGTGCTCGTCATGGGAGAGTCCTATGAATGAGAAATCTTGGGAGGGCCTTCACAACAGCCTTTGAAGGCTGAAAGAGGATTTATTTCTTTGGGAAAACTCCAAACCTTCTCGTTTCTTGGACCTAGATACCCTTAAAGCCAATATTGAGTAGTATGAGGAGGGACTGGAATCTCAATGGGATGATGTTGTTTTTAGAAACCTGGTGTGTTTGAAGAATCGGCTTCCGGACCTGCTCCTTGAGCAAGAAAGAAGTGCTAGAGAGAGATCACGAGTTACATGGCTTAAAGAGGGTGATAAAAATACTGTTTTATTTTATGCTTGCATTGAGGAGAGAAAAAGCTCCAAAGCACTGAACATTCTCCTCGACGACGTCTCTTTGACAAATGACCCACAGACGGTGGGAGGTATGCCTGCGACTCATTTTCATTCATTACTTGCAGACATTAACCCTCGCATGCAAGATGGATACCCAACAGGGCACGCAAACCTCTTTGACTCCATCCCACATATGGTATCCCATGACATCAATGAGGTCTTTGAAAGGGTTCCAGATGAGCAAGAGGTGTGGAAAGTTGTCTCAGCACTTAAATCTGAGAGTGCCCCTAACCCTGATGGTTTTCCAGGTTCTTTATATATCATCTCTTGGGACTTTATTAAACACAGACTAGTGGAATGTATTCGGGACTATTTCTGCGGGGACATCTTACCATGGGTGGCATGTTCCACCATGCTTATTATCACTCCCAAAGTCAAGGACCCCTCCTCTTTAAAGTAATTCAGGACGATCAACATGTGTAATTTCCCCTACAAAGTTCTTGCAACTATTATTAATCAAAGGCTTGCGTTGTATCTCCATAAACGGGTCTCGGATGAGCAACAAGGCTTTATTCAAGGCAGGTCCACTAAATCCGCAATTTCATTGGCTTAGGAAATGCTGGGTGATATCAACAGTAAAATCTTGGGCTCAAACATTGCCATTAATCTTGACATGGACAAAGCATATGATCGGGTTGAGTGGAGTTTTCTTATCAGAGTCATGCGGTGTATGGGTTTCTCTGAGAGGGTTGTTGATCTCTTCTTCAGATGCATTGGGTCTCTTTGGTTCTCAGTTACTTTTATGGGAAGAAGCTATGGTTTCTTTAAATCAGTTCGAGGACTATGACAGGGGGATCCTCTCTCGCCCAGTGTTTTTATTATGGTTCAGGATTCCTTTAGTAGATACCTGAATAAATGTTTTTCTGATGGTTTTATTCGACCCTTATGGTGTAAACCGAACCTCCCAAGTATCTCCCACATATTCTTTGCGGATGAACTCTTTATTTTTCTCAATGTTTACAGCAAGAACATTCAATCCCTTAATCATATTCTTGATGTTTATTGTATTTGGAGCGGGCATGTCATCAATTGTGGGAAGAGTGGTGTTTATATCTCAAGGCTGTTCTCGGATTCTAGGGGTAAGAGGATCGAAGATATCTTGGAGGTCATTCAGAGGCATTTTACCATGGATTATATTGGGGCTCCAATTTCACCGGGTCAAATTCACATTCATCATTTTGACGGTATTGTGGATAAAATTTCTGCTCGTATTCTTAATTGGAAAAACCACTTTCTTTCCTTTGGGGGAAGAATTAACTTGGTCAATAGTGTGTTAACATCTATACCCATGAATGTATTGTTGGATACTATTGTTCCTAAGATGGTTCTTCGTAATATTGAACATATTCTGGTTATCTTCATTTGGGATGACCAAGCAGATGGGAAATTCCATTGGGACTCGTGGCATAGGATGGATCGAAGTTTTTAGGGGGGTGGTTTTAACCACAGGAGTGTTTCAGATTCCATGTCCTTTTTGAATGAAAAGTTGGATTGGGATGTTTTGGATGAGAGATCTCTCTGGGCATGTTTCTCCATGAAAAAATATAGATCTCAGTTTGATGTCACAGGTGGGAGATGCTCCAAACTTTGGAATGTTATTCACTATCACATCCTTACTCTGTATCATCATTCTTAGTGGATTTTTGGTGATGGGGCGATCAACTTTTGGAGGGCCAACTGGTCGGGGAATATCCTTGGTTTTCCGAGCTGCCCCGTTCCAGTCTTTTCTTTCTTGCAGGCCACTTCTTTTCCTACCTTCACCCAAGCTATTCTTTCCCCCTCTCAACTGGATCTGTTCAACCATATTAAGATCACAAATGACCCAGACCGACTGTTGTTCACAGGATCCCAGTCCGGGTACTTCTCAGCAAAGGCTTATCGTGGGGTTTTGTATACCAACGAAGGTCATGTTTCATGGGGAGGTTTCCTTTGGTGTACTGATATCCCGAAAAATTTTAACTTCCTCATTTGTAGTCTTCGTAATCATGTGATTCCCACGGATGATGAGGTGCTTCGAAGAGGTATTTCCTTTTCCTCCAAATGCTTCTGATGTAGCGATTTAAATGAGGAGACGACAGAGCACCTATTCTTTTAGGGAGAATAGACGGCCTGCATCTGGATCATTTTTAGTGACTTCTCAGGGAGTGACGTACAAGGCCTCTCTGGGGATTCCTTACTCTAGGCATGGTTCTTCGGATTTTCGGACTACGTGCATGAGTAGAGGGCTCAATCCGTGGTGTTTTATGATGTCTGCTAGATTTTATGGGATTCTTGTAACAGGGCCAGGAACAAGGGGCGCTCCAGCTCTTGCACGTCGCCGAGGGTTAGGGAAAAGGCCCTGGTGTTGGAACTTTCACTACTGCTCAAGCAGGGCGGTCTGTACCCTTCTCCTCGATGCTTCATGGATAGTAGCAGGACTCTTTTTTCCTCCTCAAGGGGGCCTTCCCAAGGAAATTGGGTCCGATGGAACCCTCTTGGTTCAGGCCTCAAGTTGAACGTTGACGGCTCATGTATGAATGGCTGCATGAGGGGCGGGGGCATGGTTCACAATCATCAGGGGTATGTTGTCTTGGCCTTTAGTTGGTGGTTCGGTCCAGGTGATTCCCTCATGGCTGAGGCTTCCTCTCTTCTCACAGGGCTGGAGGTGTGTCGTTCCCTCAGTTTCATCATTCAACATGTGGAAACTGATTCCATGACTCTTCTTAGATCTATTAAAGGTACCTATACTACTCCATGGGATATCACTTACCTGATACACAAATGCAAGGGGATTCTTCATGATGACATTAGTCTTAATCACACTTGGAGAAAAGGCAATAAGGTTGCGGACTTCCTGGCGTCATGGGCTTCTCCTACCAACCCCCATCTTATTTTTAGCAGCATTGGTTCTCTCCTCCCTGAGTGTGTTAGCCTGGTCCACACTAATGCCTTAGGCTTGCATTATTTTAGACCTCCTTGACTGTGTTCGGGCCATGGCCCTCCCTTTTTATTGCTTAATAAAAAATTCTCAATATTGGATGGATGGAGTGTCTGTTGACCTAGAGAAAGTGAGTGCCATGGTCTCTTAGGATAACTTTGACATACATAGTTTCTTGTGGTTGTGAAATTATTACAGGTTCTTTATTCAGGAATTTTCATTCCTAGAAGACTCTCTTATGTTATTTACTTAGAAAGGTATGAAATTTATATGGTTAGAAGCCTATGAGACATCATTTTAGGAGCTTAAAGAGAGAATGACTTCAAAACCAATCCTTATTATGAAAAATCTAGGTAGAAGATATAAAATCAATTATGATGCATTAGGAATTAGGATATGATAAGTTTTGATGCATGAATATCGAGTCACAACATACAAATCTTGTTAGTTGAGGCCACATGAGATGAATTACCTAACACACGATCTTGTGTTGATAGTTGTAGTTCGCACGTTGCATTGTTGGATGCATTATCTGCTTGGAGAGTGGTTTATGGTGTTTAAAAACAAAAAAATCATCAATTAAATCTTTACATAGCATGATATGAATCTCAGATAGTGTAGATGGGTTGATTATCTACAATCGTTTGACTTTGATATTTCTTATATGCTTGGGAAGAGAAATGCTGTATAAGATTCTCTAAGATAGAGAACTCAGAAACAAGTATTTTTAGATGCCAGTGATGAGTGGTGGTTTATGGCCATATAATCTAATATGTACATAGAGACTCATGAGTATCATAGACAGCTTTCCCTTATAGATTTAGCAGTGACCTCTTAACTATTGGAGAGAGTGAAGATGAGGAATATATTGGATCCCAAGGGCCTAGTCCTAAGGGAGAATATTTTAGGTGAGGACCCACAGATAGGATTGACCATTGATGAGGATGATGTATTGCACATCCATGGATGTGTTTGGGTTCATACATAAATATAGGAGGAATTGACGTGAAAATACCATGCTTCTACTTGAGTAGCACATCCCAGTTTTATGAAGATATATCATGTTCTATGTTTCCAATAATGCTGGCCTAGAATGAAAATAGAGATAATTGGATTTGTTACAAAATATTCCACCTATCAGTAGGTTAAGGTGAAACACCTGTGACTAGTAGGGATTATATAGTGTTTTCCCATTCCTAAGTGTAAATGGTATGATGTCACCACGAACTTTGTAATTGGATTATTGAGATATTATCAAGGTAATGATGTGGTATGGGTGATCATCAATAGGCTCATTAAGGTCTCTCATTTTTTAACTATTAAAGAGACATTTTCAGTAGATGAGCTTGGTAGGCTCTATGTTAGGGAGATTATACGACTTCATAGAGATCCAAAAACTGTTGTATTAGACATGTATGTTCATTTAACTTCTCAGTTCTAGAAAGAGTTGTAGATAGAATTAGGTACACAAGTACTTTTGAGTACAAAATACCACCCTCATCCTGACAGACTATCCAAGAGGATGATATAGGTTTTTTAGGACATGGTTCGAGCATGAATCCTTGATTTTAGAGGTTATTGGGAGAAACATATACCTCTTTTTGAGTTTTCCTACAATAACACTTATCAGGAAACTATATAGATGAATCTTTATGATGCCTTATATGGTAGACCATTCTAATCACCTCTGTTCTAGTTATAGGTAGGGGAGGTATTAATACTTGGACCTCATATTATTCAAGATAATTCAGAGTTGTTTTAGCTGATCAAGATGTGAATGGATATGACACAGTCTAGGCAGAAGTCATATTATGACCTTCATCAATGATCTCTAGAGTTTGATGCCAGAGATCAGATATTCTTGCATGTTTCTACTAGATTATGGAATTGATGGTTTAGGTGTAAAGTTAAGATATCCCATCATTTCATTGTACCTTTTGAGGTTATGGAGAGAGTTGGTCTAGTAGCATATCAGTTACAATTACATCATAGACACTGGGCTATGCATGATTTCATCCATGTTTCATAAAATCACCTGTATTATTCAGACTCGACTCACATCTTTTATCCTAAAAATATTAAGTTAGAGGTAGATACATCATTTTAGGGGAATCCTATTCGTATTGTGTACTGGAGCATGAAAGATATCTAAGGAAGGAAAAGTATTGTGGAGCAAGTTTTGTGGAAGTATGACAGAGTTAGGGATGAGACTTGGGAGAGGGATGCTAATATACATTCCCAGTGGCCAGAGTTGTTCTCGGATAATGCCTTACCACCTTCAGAAGACCAACTTGGGGTTGAGGTGTCCTAATCGAGGGAGGCTATAATAACCACGATTTTTCTATGAGGTATGGATCCTTTAAATTTATATTTAAATCCACTATTTTATCCATATAAACATTCCTAATCACTCAAAGGAGTAATCAGAAGTTTCTGGGACTTTTCTGGAGCCAAAAGCTCCAAACTATAGAGGAAAGGAGAAGGCACACTGTTTGACCAAATAGTGCATTAGAGGTCGTATGATTTGGAAAAACTGTGAGGGGTGTTGTAGGGATCCATAGAGGGTATTGCATGGGCTAAGAACAATTAGTCAAACTGTTCTCCCCAATCGTGTAAGTCTACTATCCATGGACAATGGTAGGCACATGGTTTGGCCAACCATGTGGAAAAACCATACAAGTATTTAATTTTGGGAATTTTTACATGTTTTACCTCCATTTATTTAAATAGGATAACCCCTTATCTTTTATCATTTCTCTAGAAGCCTCTCCCCATACACGAATATCCATCCTCCCTCTTCCATAGGCTTTGAATAATCCTCTCCTTCAAGGCTCTGATTCAAGTGTTGTTCATCTCAATGGATCACCACATGTAAGAGATTTTATCTATTTCCTTCCCTCTATCATTTATCTCACCATATTCAGTGATATTTTGGCATGATCTTATATGCCATTTTTTCAGGGCATTTGTCTATTTTTACTATTTCTTCCAACATGGTCCAAACCAAAGACCAATACTGGATGTGTGTTACTCCAAAGCATATGGTAGGTGGTCTAGTGATCATCCCTCATATTCTTATTTCTTTATAATATGTGTTGATATGCCACATGATATATTTTATATGTGTTTCCATAAAAATAAACTTAACCCTTATTTAATTTGTTATCCTTGATAGAAATAGAATTGTGCCTCCTTATTATTGTTGGAATATATTCCCATCTACTAATACCACCCCTTGATGTGTTCTGATGAAACTACCCCTAGATATTATAAATTATTATGTGAAAAAACCACCACCAAATTGGTTTTGGAATGGTATTTAGATGAAATGACTATAATAAATTAAATGTAAAGTGAGTGGTATGACAACATCATGTGTTAAAATAGAAGTAATGGTTATTCCATTGTTAAAACAGAATGCTAATGAACTATAAAATATTTATTGTCTCTTACTAAATCCTATTTAACTACTTATTACATATGTTACTGGGGAATGGAATCCCTGCTGATATGATACTTGGTCATGACATCCCTATTGTTATGATACTCGAGCATGGAGTCCCTAATGATATGATAATCAGGAAAGGATTCCCATATACTTGTGATAATCAGGCATGGAAACCCTATTATTATAATACTTGGGCATGGAGACCCTTATGATCTATCATACTTGGGCATGGAACCCCTACCACTTTATGAGACCTTAGTGACTAGACATGGACGCCTGAGTTATGCCTCAAGTTCTGACTAGCACTATGTATTTATATATATGGATATAAACATAATTAAATATATATTACATATATATATACATACATTCATATAAATTTATATGTATATATTCTTAGTGACATCTATTTAGAGGTTTTTCTAACACAGGCCAAAGAAGGTAGTGTTATCCTGGTGTCCTTCAGGAACCAGAGTACACCCTTTACAATTTACATTACTTTACCATTATTATATCTGCACATTTCTTATATTATATACTATAGCTGAAAAGTTATAGAAACTATTGGTGGTGACCTCCTAGTTATATATCACACCCTATTCAGGCCACCATTTGGTACCTGGTTAGACTTCATGGATCTAGGTAGGGGAAAGGGAAATCACCCAGTCTCAGATTCTTGATTGATTATAGCATGTGAGTGGGGGGAGCATAGGACCAAGCTATGGATCATGATGCTATCTGGAGATAGTATTTTGGTCTTTTTAGTTCTTTTAATATACCTTTATGTATGTTTTCCTACTACCATGTTTTTCTATTTCTTTTTGTTATATACATTACATACTCATCATTTAGTATATGGTGCTACTTTTGGATTGTTTATTATTATTTTCTGGATGATTTAATTTTGATTTTTTAGTTGTCATTTATTATTCTTCCAATATTTATCAATTTTTATACCATTGTACCACTATGATAATGAGGGCATTGTCTCCCCACTATACCACCATGAACCCATGCTACTAGTTGGTAGCCTCTGGCATATGGGGAGGCACACTTGAGGCCAAGTGACCAACCATGTTTGGTTTCTTATGAGTGAACTGGGTCTGGGACATTACATTTTGTATGTAAAAGACTTGGGAATTTCTAACCATAGATTAAGGGGAACATACAATTTTGGAGCATTCCACCCATTTTTTTTAGTTAGTGCACCTAGTACCTAATCTTATTACCAATTATTACCTTAAATCTTGAAGGTTTGAGATAGGTATGAGGAATGAATCTCAGTCTATGTTGATTATCTTATGAATTTTGAAATTCATGGAGGTAGTTGACAAATACACTATGGAAAAGATTGAAATATCTTGGAATATGGGTTTAGGTGGAGCTTTGATTGCTATAGCTGTTATCCAGGGTGGGTTTTCTAGAAATAAAAGTAAACACAAAGGTACTCAGTTTTCACCAGGACCAATTTCAGGGGATTTATTAGGATAACAGAAGGTTGTATGATACCAGTGGTGAGGTATGGTCATTACAATACTAATTTTATGGAAGATATCTAAACTTGTCATCATTTTGGACAATCTGGCCATCTGAGAAATTTTTACTGAAAGATGTCCCAAGGTAGTAAGGATGGATCCACTCTCACCAAGGGTTCATAAGTTTTTTTTTGATACTTCACAAGTTAGTGGATCTTATCCTCATGCTAAGAGAGATGTTCATATAGTTAGTAAATCTCATGGAGGATTTGAGACTAGATGTATTTTTTTTAGAGTATACGACAGAGGAATTTTTAAGTAGGGCGGACTATTGTCCAAGGTATGGTGTATATTTTATCCTATATAAAACTATAGTTGTTTAATACATTTCTACTCATTCTTTTATATCACTAAATTTAATTGATATGTTGGACTTGTGTTAATAAATTTTGACATTATTATTGGATCTTTCAACACCTTTGGGAAATAGGTTCGAACAAGGTTTTAGATGTCCTACATATCGGGCGATGATAACCAACTTCGAGGTGGTATGGGATTTATTCTTCCTCGATCTTGATACCATTGACCTTACTATTTTTGTGGATTATATGATTAGTGTTGAGGTTCATATCGAATATTACTATAATTGATTTCAGTTCTTATCTTTTAATGGAGTCTCTCATGTCTTTTAGGGTAAGTAATATTTTAGATCAAGGTGATTAGGGCTTGTTGTTCCTTATGATGGAATGATCTCATACCATTTTTCAAAATTGTGTCTTGATCCCATTGCCTCTTGTTTAGTAGTCCATTTCCTAGCTTCGTGAGTGCATATCCTAAGTAATTTTTTGATGATTTTTCTTGGTTACCTTTATAGAGATAGGTTGAGTTTACTATTGACCTTCTCTTTAGTATATTGACCATCTCTATGAAACCTTATAGCATGGTACCTGATGAGTTGGAGGAACATAAGGATCAGATTGTAGACCTTGAGGCCCATGAATTTATTTATCCTATAATTTCACCTTGGTCTTCACCTATCCCATTTTCTAAGAAGTTATATAGAATCCTTATATTTTCTATTAATTATTGAAATCTAAGTCAATTTAGAATTAAGAAAAATTATCATTTTACAAGAATTGATTATATTTTTGATAAACTAAGAGGGGATTATTAGTTTTTGAAGACTGAATTCTAGCTGGGGTATTACCATTTGAGTGTCCAAAAGGAAGATATAATTATAAAAATGTTTAGGAGATGGTATGACTGTTTTGAATTTATTATTATTCTATTCTATCTCACTAATTCTCCTAAAGTATATATGGAATTGATGAATAAAATATTTCATCAGTTATTGGACTCTTTGTAGTTATATTCTTGGATAATATTTTGGTGTAATCCAATTTATATGAGGAACACATGGATCATTTTGACATCATCCTTGTAATTTTAAGAGAACATCACTTGTATGGTAAGATTTCCAAATGAGACTTTTGGATCCAATAAGTAGAGTTTATAGGGAATGTTATATCTAATAGGGGTGTCTCAATGGATCCAAAAAATAAATAGGTGGTAATGTACTGGGAGCTTCCAAAAAATGTATTTGAGATCAGAATCTTATTAGGATTGTATGATTAATACATGCGATTTGTTTAAGACTTCTCCTAAATTCATCGCCAATGATAGTTTTGAATAATAAGGGTGTTAAGATTTAATAGAATTAAAAATATTATAGATATTTTGAGTAACTGAAGATAAGGTTGAATTCTTCTATGGTTTTGATTCTTATGAAATCCATTTAAGGTTATGATGTATTCTGAGATGATCCTAGTTTAGGTTTGGGGTGTGTCTGGATGTATAGAAAATAAGTGGTTGCCTATGGATCTCTATAGTTATTCCCTCATGAGAAGAACTACCCCACCCATGATATTGAGTTGGAATCTATTAATCATGCACTCAAAAATTTGCATCACCATCTCTTTGGGGAGTTGTTCATAGTATATTTTGATAATAAAATCCTGAAGTGTATTTTCAATTAGAGGGATCTGAATATGTGATAGAGAAATTAGGTTGAGTATATTTAGATTTTTTATTTTTATATTTCTTATACACTAAGGAATGGTAATGTGGTTTTTGACACATTTATCAGGAAGGTTCCACTCATGACTTAAAGGAATAAATAGAGGAGTTGTATTTTATGAGTTTGTTTACTGAGATGATATTGGAAATGTAAGATGATGGTGGGAAGGTGTTCTTAGAATTAGTGAAGAATGGATTGTTATTTTATGAGATGGTTTGGCTTGATCAGGTGTCAGGCTCTGATTGTCAGTGATTTAGTAAAAAACCTAAATGGTTGGAAGACCTTAGGTGGTTGGTCTTGGTCTCCCATTTGTACCTTAAGTTTTTGAGGTAGGGTGTTTGATTCTATATTTATGAGGTTGGAATTGATGGATAAGGGACACAAATATTATTGGTCCATCTACCCTAGGAATACTAAGATGTATCATAATTTGAGACATCAGTATTGGTGGCCATGGATGGGGTGCTTGATTGTAGACTTTGTGTCATGGTGCCTTACTTGTCAGAGAATTATGAAAAAGTACAAGAGACCTGCTAGTTTATTGAAACCTTTTTCCATTATGTTTTGGAAGTGGGATGAGATATACATGGTGGGTTTTCCATATAATTCTAGTGGGAAAGATACAATTTGGGTGATCCTTGAATAACTTACAAAATCAGGTCATTTACTCCCTATCAAGGACATGATGAAGGTGAAGTAGATTAGGCATTTGTATGTTCGATAGGTTGTGAGACTTAATGGGATTACCTCTGTGACTGTTTTTGATAGGGACCCATGGTTCACATAAAAGTTTTATAAAGTTTTGTAAGTGGTGATGGGTTCCCAATTGAAATTAAGCACAAAATATCATCTATAGATGGATGGGAATACAAAGAGAGATATTCAGGTTCTTAAAGATATACTCCAAGTATGCGTGCTTGATTTTCGTAGTTCTTGAGAAAAGAATATTTCTATTTGAATTTACTATTGTCTTAGTCTAGGAACTTATTATTTTAATGATTCAAAATCATGTTTGTTATGTTTCTAATTAATTTAATGTTTTATGATAGTAAACTATATTCTAGCCTTAATAAAAAAAATTGACTAAGTTTTTATCTACCGTCACCACCTACCATTAGTTAAAATGATCTACCACTAGTTAAATATAGATACTGTCACAAGCTACCACTACAATCTACCATCAGTTCAAGATGTTACTATAAGGACCCGACCTTAAACCTTACTTAATATTGAATTAAATGAATAATTCACATTGAGGATCTTTTCAGGTTTCGAGTTTTAGAGAATTAGAACATAACTATTACATCTCAAAAGATTTACAAAGTAGACACTTCTACCAAGTTTCCATAAATAAAAAAAAACTCTTAAAAATAAACATGTCTAGTTCCATGTTTTATATAGCATGACATTCCCTTAATCCCATCCTTGACCTTATTCCACAATAATTCCTGTGAAAAAAATTTCAAAAAACTTGGGGTGAGCATAAAAAACTCAGTAAGGGATACACAAAGAATGAAAACTGTTACTTTTTCAAACATCAAGTAAACCATGTATACTCTATCAAAGTAATACCTTCACCTTCATGAAGTAGTAAAAACTCATCACTGAATAAAGTATCATTACTTACCTTTTTGTAACCAAAGGATTACCATAAAACCCATATAAAGAACACATAACATATATAAAGGTAATTTGGGACATAAACATACTTAAGTGGAATAACCATACGGTCGACTTCCACACATATCACTTAATAGAATAGCCATACGACCAATTTCCATACATACTTAATGGAATAGCCATACGGCCGACTTCCATACCCAATGCATTGGAGGTTATAACGTAACCACCCTTCCTGGTATTCACAGCACCACCCGTCATATGGTTTATCATGTAACCACCCGTCAAATGTCCAAGTACCATTATAAAATCATAAGACATAAGACAAACATAATGGAAAGAAAACATTTCCACACTTTGATCACAATATATCACTCAAATATATTGACATAAAAAATCCATTATAAAAACCATTTTCAATACCAAAATACATAAAAGTGTATATGGTATTTATTTCATTTTAAAAACATTACGACTTGTTGAGGAAGCCAAAGACCAAATAATACTCACGGCGGTGGAAAAAGTCGTTGTCACCGCGTACGTTAAAAAAAACATTCCTTTTTGTCGTTTAGTAAAACGCTTCGTAGAAAAAGATTCCTTTTGTATAAAAGTAAAAGTCAAAGGGGTTTATACACCGTATAAAAGAAATTTGTGTATAAAATGAAATATGCCTCAATGAAAGGAGATTGAGACGAAGTCCCTTACCTCGGGTCTGACTTGACACGATCGTTCTTTAACGTCCTGAATAACAAACTTGAGTTAATTTCTACTTGATTAAGAACCTTTTTAAAGTTCATTATTCCTTTTATAACACTTATTTCCATGTTATAAACATTATGTAACCATTTAAGTTAATAATGTTTGTTTTGTCGATATTTGGTTCTTAAGTCGAAAGCGGACTTCTTACAATTACATGTTGTTCGTGTGGTCAAAGGTTCTTTATATCCAGAATGAAATTCCTGATTTGGATATCATATATATCATATATATCCATCATATACATGTATTTATAATATTACATAATCATTTAGATTTAAGAAATGAAATTCACCGTTAATGGAGACGGTAAGCCGTACGTACGCATGAACGCTACTTTCATTTCTTTGTCATATTAATGGAATTAAAACTAAATGAGAGGTATGTATATTTTAATTCCAGAATTATATTCATAATTTATATATATCATTCATTATATATATCCATTATATACATGTACTTTTAATAGTACATTACATTTGGGGATAAGAAATGAAATGCACCGTTCATGGAGACGGTAAGCCGTACGTACGCATGAACGCTACTTTCATTTCTATCTCATACTTTAATGAAAAGAAATTATAATGATATAGAGGTATATTATAATTCCAGTATAACATCATATATAATAACTTTAAATCCATCCTTTACACGTCCCACATATGGCATTAACGAATCACATCACTTTGAGGGGGCGGTAGTCCGCACTTCCTTAAATGAAGATATCGTGTTTACCCATAATGGAAACCATAAAGGTATGCCCAAAATGAAAAATACAGAAGCTTAAGGAGAACATAAACATATTATATATCATATATAAATATAGTGTCATCTTAATGGCCACCTTTGAAGGTGTTAAAAAAATGTTGAACAATCATCGTTTCGGGAGGCAGAAATTCACCATCCACGGAAACAGTATGTTCTTTAACCGTTAGATGTAGGTGTGTGTAAGTGTAGCTATAATACTTATTATAAAAACATCCTAGTATATTGAGGATACTGGAGTTGTTACAAAAGAAAATAATAAAAAGAGTTTAGGCGGTTGGAGAAGCAAAATAAAACAAAAGGACTCAAAAGAAGACATTACCTTAAAATCGGGTAACTCCCCTTGGTTTGAGCTCAAAAGCTTCCTTGGTAAGACTTATTCCCAAAGTGAGGCTTCAAGGAGTAATATAGGGATGTTTAGAGCCAAAATGGGAAGGTGTTGGCCGAGCCAAAGGCTTTGGGAGTGTGGGTAAGGAGGTAGAGGTGGGGGCCTTTTATAAGAGGAGAGGAGGGGCACTCTTGGAAAGTAAAGATAAGTTACTTTATTTTGAAATGTTTTTGGGATTAAAAAGGTCCCACATTGATATAATTAGAGGATAAGTTGATAAGGGTTCGAAATACACTCATACAATTTGTTTTGGACATGTTTAGGTCTTAGATATTACATTATCTTTCTATTTTATTTAAATCGTTAAATAATGAGGTCATCGCTGCATCATGATGATGTCATAAATAATTTAATTTATTTAATGTCTAAAAATTATAAAAAAAATACTATGATGTAGGAAATAGTTTTATCTTTCTAATGAATATTTATAGTAAAAAATATGACTTGTATAACCCCATGTAAAAATTGTTTTAGTAAAATAACTCATGTTTGTGTCATTTTTACTTTAACATTAAATAAAAAAGTTATTTATGTCATTTTCCAACCAAAGTGGCTCCATGGGGTCCCCAAGTTGACCCATGGGTTGTCTTGGTCGGCCATGACACATCCAGTGAGGGTAGGACATGTGTCAAGCTCATCTCATATTATTAAAACATTATTTTTACCCTAAACTACACTAATTACCACTAATCGTGATTAAGAACTTAAAAGTTACTATTCACCAAAAAATTATTTTAATCTCATTGAACCAAATTTTACTTCTTAATGACAACCATGTATGTCGGATTTTTGAAATTCAAAACACAGAAGTGGCAAAGTTTCATTTAAACGGAAAATCAGTCTCTTTAACTACCACTTAGTGGTTTCACTATTCATCAAAAATTGAAGTTTTTCAGAAAAGTACCAAAACTTCACCCTAAGCTATATTTGATATTATGAATTCAAAAATGAAGTCTATTTTACAAAATTCAAAACATATAAGTCACATTAATTAATTTAATAATTAATTCCCGCTGTCAGAGCAAATAGCGTGTTTTTACGAAACAATATGTATCAAAAGATTGACACTAGTTTAAGTCCGATTTCAAAGTGAAATTAATTCCAACGACCACTATTGGATTTAATGGTAAAATATTTTCTAATTTCACTTTAAAACCAATTCAAATGATAATATAATCATATAAATAAATTAGATTAAAAAGAGGTTTTGAATTAAAATACAACATTTTACACTATTCATTAAAAAAATGAACTTTATCGGAAAGATACCAAAAATTTACACAAAGTAAATTTTGATGTCCCGATTCTAAAGAAGAGTTATATTTGGTCCAATAGAATTTATAAGATTTATCAAAACTATATTTAGTGACGGTTCACCGTCAAAAGGTGATAAGTGAACCCTTGGTGAAAATTAGGGTATAAATGCCTAAAATTGAATTCTTTCCGTATTTTAAGCCTTTATCTTTTATTGGGTAAATGTAAAAACATTTAAAAACATATATAGTCATATTTTAGTTATTTCTATCCATTCCCGCCAGTACAACGACTACGTGTTAACTAACATTTAAAATAATATTATTATATTACTAGTGTGCAACGTAAGATTTCAATGAAACTCTTTGTTGCGTATCAGGTACGCTATCGAACATAGCAACCCCTTTAAAATAAAATTAATATTTAATTCGTAAATATTCATAAATATGAAAATTCTTTATTCTTTATTTACCTGGGATGTTACATCTTTCCCCCCTTTTGGGAATTGCGTCCTCGCAATTTTATTCACTTATCAAAATAAGTGGAGGTATTTATCCCTCATAGCATTTTCAGATTCCCACGTTGCCTCTTCAATCACATGGTTTTTCCACAAAACCTTTACCTGATGAATCACCTTATTCCGTAACACCTGCTCCCTGTGGTCAAGAATCTGGACTGGTTGTTCTTCATAAGATAGGTTCTCCTCCAGCTGAACTACCTCTGGACTCAAAACATGAGATGGATCTGGAATATACTTCCTCAACATCGAAACATGAAAAACATTTTGTACCTGAGATAAACTCAGAGGTAAAGCCACTCGGTAAGCAACTGATCCAACTTTCTCCAGAATTTCATATGGTCCAATGAACCTTGGACATAGCTTTCCTTTCTTACCAAATCAAATCACACTTTTCCATGGTGAGACTTTGAAAAAAACATGATCACCTACCTCAAAAGACAGATCCTTCCTCCTGTTGCCCGCATAACTCTTCTGCCTGCTCTGAGCTGTTCTCATGTGTTTCTGAATCAACTGAACTTTTTCTGCCATCTCTTCTACCAATTCTGGTCCCATCAGCTTCCTTTCACCCACTTCATCCCAAAATGCTGGAGTTCAACACTGCTTCCCATATAATGCCTCAAATGGTGCCATCTGTATACTGGAATGAAAACTGTTATTATAAGAAAACTCAACCAAAGAAAGATGTTGGTCCCAACTTCCCTGATAATCCATCGAACAAGCTCGTAGCATATCCTACAAGGTCTGAATTATTCGTTCTGACTTCCCATCTGATTGAGGATGAAAAGCTGTACTAAAATTTAATTCAGTACCCAACGACTTCTGAAGGCCTTTCCAAAAGTTAGAAGTGAACCTGGGATCACGGTCAGATACAATGGAGATGAGAACTCCATGTAACCTAACTATCTATTTAAGATACAAACGGGAAAGTTTATCTAGGGAAAAAGTATCTCGTATATCAAGGAAATGAGCAGATTTGGTCAAGCGATCAACAATAACCCAGATTGCATTATTACCTCGAGATGTCTTCGGTAATCCCACAAAAAAGTCCATGGATATATTCTCCCATTTCCACTCTGGCACTGGTAAAGGCTGAAGCATCCCTTTAGGTAACTGTCACTCTGCTTTAACCTACTGACAAGTCAAACACTTCACAGTAAAATCAGCAATATCTCTTTTCATTCCATCCCACCAGTAATACTCCCGCAGATCTCTGTACATCTTAGTACTTCCAGGATGAACTGAAAACGGAGAACTATGAGCTTCACATAACAACTCTCTCTTCAACTGTGAATCACAAGGCACACACAATCTCTTCCCAAATCTCAAAACACAATCATTATCAATGTTGAATTCAGTCAACTTACCTTTCTGAACCAGCTCTACCTTTTTCTGCGACTCACTGTATTGCTTCTGTTCTTGCTTGATTCTATCTGATAGGGAAGATGTCACTAATACCTAAAACAAAACAGAAGGACTTCCTACACAAACAACTTCCATGCCAAAGTTCATCAAATCAAAAACCAAAGGATCACGTTCCAAATGCAACATTGCTAATGAAGCATTACTTTTTCGACTCAAAGCATCAGCCACTTTATTTGATTTTCCCGGATGGTAGTGAATTGTACAATCATAATCCTTGATTAATTCTATCCATCTCCTTTGTCTCATGTTCAACTCTTTCTGAGTGAATATATACTTTAAAATTTTGTGATCAGTATATATTTCACACTTTACTCCATACAAATGATGCCTCCAAATTTTTAAAGCAAAAAAAACAACAGCTAATTCCAAATCATGTGTAGGGTAATTTACCTCATGAGTTTTCAACTGTCGTGAAGCATAAGCAATTACCTGATCATTCTTCATTAGGACGCAACCAAGTCCTTTCAACAAAGCATCACTGTATATAACAAACTCACCATTCTTGGAAGGAAGTTCCAAAACAGGATCATTCACCAATATTCTTTTCAACTCCTGAAAACAATCATCACATTCTTTTGTCCAGATGAACTTAACACCCTTACGAGTTAGCTTAGTCATTGGACTAGATAACCGTGAAAAATTTTCAACAAACCTTCAGTAGTAACCTGCCAAACCAAGAAAACTACGGATCTCAGTTACATTTGTGGGTCTTGTCCATTCTTCAACAAATTTTGTTTTAGCAGGATCAACAGTTATGCCATCTTTTGAAACAATGTGACCCAGGAAAGAAATTTGTTGTAACCAAAACTCACACTTGCTGAATTTTCCATATAGTTTCTTTTCTTTTAAGGTTTGCAAGATAACCCTTAAATGTCTTTCATGCTCCTCTTAACTTTTAGAAAACACCAAAATATCATCAATGAAAACAACCAAAATTTTTCACCTGAGTCAACTGAGCCATCACTACAACAAACTATTTAGTTCTGATTCTGACCATCTCAGGATACTGATTTGAAAGGCCGTTTCCTTATGTATTCCTTCCCAGAAATGATTCCTTGTATCCTCTACGAAAAACCATTCTTAACACTGAAATATCTTAGGCGAACCAACATGGTAATCTGTAAATGCTATATCATTTCAATCATATTATAATTTAACACTTTTCTAACTCCTAAAGTTGTCTAAACCGACCTCTGATACCAAATATAAGGCCCCGGCCTTAAACCTTACTTAATATTGAATTAAATGAATAATTCACATTGAGGATCTTTTCAGGTTTAGAGTTTTAGAGAATTAAAACATAACTATTACATCTCAAAAGATTTACAAAGTAGACACTTCTACCAAGTTTCCATAAATAAAAAAAAACTCTTAAAAAGAAACATGTTTAGTTCCATGTTTTATATAGCATGACATTCCCTTGATCCCATCCTTGACCTTATTACACATTAAGTCCTGTGAAAAACATTTCAAAAAACTTGGGGTGAGCATAAAAAACTCAGTAAGGGATACACAAAGAATGAAAACTGTTACTTTTTCAAACATCAAGTAAACCATGTATACTCTATCAAAGTAATACCTTCACCTTCATGAAGTAGTAAAAACTCTTCACTGAATAAAGTATCATTACTTACCTTTTTGTAACCAAAGGATTACCATAAAACCCATATAAAGAACACATAACATATATAAAGGTAACTTGGGACATAAACATACTTAAGTGGAATAACCATACGGTCGAATTCCACACATATCACTTAATGGAATAGCCATACGGCCAATTTCCATACATACTTAATGGAATAGCCATACGGCCGACTTCCATACCCAATGCATTGGAGGTTATAACGTAACCACCCGTCCTGGTATTCACGGCACCACCCGTCATATGGTTTATCACGTAACCACCCATCAAATGTCCAAGTACCATTATAAAATCATAAGACATAAAACAAACATAATGGAAAGAAAACATTTCCACCCTTTGATCACAATATATCACTCAAATATATTGACATAACAAATCCATTATAAAAACCATTTTCAATACCAAAATACATAAAAGTGTATATGGTATTTATTTCATTTTAAAAACATTACGACTTGTTTAGGAAGCCAAAGACCAAATAATACTCACGGCGGTGGAAAAAGTCGTTGTCACCGCGTACGTTAAAAAAACATTCCTTTTTGTCGTTTAGTAAAACGCTTCGTAGAAAAAGATTCCTTTTTTATAAAAGTAAAATTCAAAGGGGTTTATACACCGTATAAAAGAAAGTTGTGTATAAAATGAAATATGCCTCAATGAAAGGAGATTGAGACGAAGTCCCTTACCTCGAGTCTGACTTGACACGATCGTTCTTTAACGTCCTGAATAACAAACTTGAGTTAATTTCTACTTGATTAAGAACCTTTTTAAAGTTCATTATTCCTTTTATAACACTTATTGCTATGTTATAAACATTATGTAACCATTTAAGTTAATAATGTTTGTTTTGTCGATATTTGGTTCTTAAGTCGAAAGCGGACTTCTTACAATTACATGTTGTTCGTGTGGTCAAAGGTTCTTTATATACAGAATGACATTCCTGATTTGGATATCATATATATCATATATATCCATCATATACATGTATTTATAATATTACATAATCATTTAGATTTAAGAAATGAAATGCACCGTTCATGGAGACGGTAAGCCGTACGTACGCATGAACGCTACTTTCATTTCTTTGTCATATTAATGGAATTAAAACTAAATGAGAGGTATGTATATTTTAATTCCAGAATTATATTCATCATTTATATATATCATTCATTATATATATACATTATATACATGTACTTTTAATAGTACATTACATTTGGGGATAAGAAATGAAATGCACCGTTCATGGAGACGGTAAGCCGTACGTACGCATGAACGCTACTTTCATTTCTATCTCATACTTTAATGGAAAGAAATAATAATGATATAGAGGTATATTATAATTCCAGTATAAAATCATATATAATAACTTTAAATCCATCCTTTACACGTCCCACATATGGCATTAACGAATCACATCACTTTGAGGGGGCGGTAGTCCGCACTTCCTTAAATGAAGATATCGTGTTTACCCATAATGGAAACCATAAAGGTATGCCCAAAATAAAAAATACAGAATATTAAGGAGAACATAAACATATTATATATCATATATAAATATAGTGTCATCTTAATGGCCACCTTTGAAGGTGTTAAAAGAATGTTGAACAATCATCGTTTCGGGAGGCAGAAATTCGCCATCCACGGAAACAGTATGTTCTTTAACCGTTAGATGTAGGTGTGTGTAAGTGTAGCTATAATACTTATTATAAAAACATCCTAGTATATTGAGGATAATAGATTTGTTACAAAAGAAAAGAATAAAAAGAGTTTAGGCGGTTGGAGAAGCAAAATAAAACAAAAGGACTCAAAAGAAAACATTACCTTAAAATCGGGTAACTCCCCTTGGTTTGAGCTCAAAGGCTTCCTTGGGAAGACTTATTCCCAAATTGAGTCTTCAAGGATTAATAGAGGGATGTTTAGAGCCAAAATGGGAAGGTTTTGGCCGAGCCAAAGGCTTTGGGAGTGTGGGTAAGGAGGTAGAGGTGGGGGCCTTTTATAAGAGGAGAGGAGGGGCACTCTTGGAAAGTAAAGATAAGTTACTTTATTTTGAAATGAGTTTCGGATTCAAAAGGTCCCACATTGATATAATTCGAGGATAAGGTGATAAGGGTTCGAAATACACTCATCCAATAGGTTTTTCACATGTGTAGGTCTTATATATTACATTATCTTTCTATTTTATTTAAATCGTTAAATAATGAGGTCATCGCTGCATCATCATGATGTCATAAATAATTTAATTTATTTAATGTCTAAAAATTATAAAAAAAATACTATGATGTATTAAATCTTTTTATATTTCTAATGAATATTTATAGTCAAAAATCTGACTTGTATAACCCCATGTAAAAATTGTTTTAGTAAAATAACTCATGTTTGTGTCATTTTTACTTTAACATTAAATAAAAAAGTTATTTATGTCATTTCCCAACCAAAGTGGCTCCATGGGGTCCCCAAGTTGACCCATGGCTTGTATTGGTCGGCCATGACACATCCAATGAGGTTAGGACATGTGTAAAGCTCATCTAATATTATTAAAACATTATTTTTACCCTAAACTACACTAATTACCACTAATCGCGATTAAGAACTTAAAAGTTACTATTCACCAAAAAAATTATTTTAATCTCATTGAACCACATTTTACTTATTAATGACAAACATGTATGTCGGATTTTTGAAATTCAAAACACAGAAGTGGCAAAGTTTCATTTAAACGGAAAATCAGTCTCTTTAACTACCACTTAGTGGTTTCACTATTCATCAAAAATTGAAGTTTTTCAGAAAAATACCAAAACTTCACCCTAAGCTATATTTGATATTATGAATTCAAAAATGAAGTCTATTTTAAAAAATTCAAAACATATAAGTCACATTAATTAATTTAATAATTAATTCCCGCTGTCACAGCAAATAGCGTGTTTTTACGAAATAATAAGTATCAAAAGATTGACACAAGTTTAAGTCCGATTTCAAAGTGAAATTAATTCCAACGACCACTATTGGATTTAATGGTAAAAATATTTTCTAATTTCACTTTAAAACCAATTCAAATGATAATATAATCATATAAATAAATTAGATTAAAAAGTGGTTTTGAATTAAAATACAACATTTTACACTATTCATTAAAAAAATGAACTTTATCGGAAAGATACCAAAAATTTACACAAAATAAATTTTGATGTCCCGATTCCAAAGAAGAGTTATATTTGGTCCAATAGAATTTATAAGATTGATCAAAACTATATTTAATGACGGTTCGCCGTCAAAAGGTGATAAGTGAACCCTTGGTGAAAATTAGGGTATAAATGCCTAAAATTGAATTCTTTCCGTATTTTAAGCCTTTATCTTTTATTGGGTAAATGTAAAAACATTTAAAAACATATATAATAATATTTTAGTTATTTCTATCCATTCCCGCCAGTATAATGGCTACGTGTTAACTAACATTTAAAATAATATTATTATATTACTAGTGTGCAACGTAAGATTTCAATGAAACTCTTTGTTGCGTATCGGGTACGCTATCGAACATAGCAACCCCTTTAAAGTAAAATTAATATTTAATTCGTAAATATTCATAAATATGAAAATTATTTATTCTTTATTTACCTGGGATGTTACAGTTACCACAGTTCATTTTTTACAACCACCAGGATCTGTCATCAAGTTGTGATACTGTTCAGTGGAGATACCACTACCTAAAAGAGCTTATACTGTCAACACGAATCTACCACCAGAAGATGATATCATCTCAATGTGACACCATTAGGTGAATATACTAATATTTCAAAGTGATACCACCAAATATACTTACCACCGAGTAACTATAACCAATAATATTTACCATAAAGTACTTCTATTGTTAGAATCCCGAGCTACCACAAAGGATTTCTACCACCAAATATTCTACAGTATCTTTTCTAAATTAATTTAAAAATTAAATTATATAATGGATAGTTTAATAATTAAATTCTAGATAAAGTAATGTTGATTTAATAATGGTTATTCTTAAATAAATCCATGAAGGTATCAAAGAAAAATTCATACTTCCAAGATTTTGTACTTAGTACGAGGATCCAAATTTCTTATTATTATTATGCAATGCATAATTGGATCATCTAGAATGCTATATATTCAGAGGCCCCTACGCATGAATATAAACTAGAGGTGTGTATAATTTATGTGTATATAGTGTGAACTAATAATGGAAAAATAAATACATATAGATATGTGTGTGTAGAAGAACAAAGACTAAAAATAAAATAATTTTTAGGACCTCTATGAAACTATGTTTTCCTATATTTTCTATGCAATCTCAGTTGATCCTTGAAAAGGAAGAACTAAGAGTTATTTGAAAAACTAAAGACATTCATATTGATATTCACCACATTTTATCATCCATTATTTCACACACTTTTTATTTTATCATATTTTTGAGCTATGTTTTTTTGTTTTACTTTGTTTATCTATAAAACATAGTCTCCTACACTAAACTGGAGAGTACTTGAAAAAAAATCTCTCTCTATTTTTTTTTTCATTTTTACTCCCAAGTATAACTATGGAAGAGGTCATGTTTGACTTGTATTTCTTTTATACTATGAAAAATCATGGAGATGATTTTTTCCTAGACAACCTTTTATGATGTTGTGTAAAACCCAATCTAGGTTCTAGATAAGTTTATTTTATAATAAAATTCTTGGAAGTGGGTGATTTATAAGTGTATGAGGTTAAGTCTTGTCTTGATACTGAAGACCTTATTTAAAATTCCATTTTACCTTATTTTTTTTGATTTATATGTTTTGTTTTATTTTTTTTAAATCAAACCAGTTTCTATTTTATAAATTATTAAACAGAAATTTACTCCTATAGAAATTTAAATTAGTGTTTTATATGAGTAATTTTGTTTCAAAAGTAAAATTATTTTCAAAATTATTTTAACTGAGCTGTGATCAAGCTTTTGAGAAGATTTTATTAAGATCAAATTATATAATTCTACTATTTTTATTAACTAGTCATTTCTATAAAATTGGGGGATTTAAGTTTTAAAATTTCTTTAATAGAAATTTTTATTGGAAACACAATTCAACCCCTATTGATTTGTCTATTGGGACTGACATTTGGTATCATAGCTCATTCAAAACACCTATTGTAATCTAGTTTTGAAAAAATATCTTAAATTTATATTTTATCTAAATTTATATCTTTATTCATAATAATAATCTTGAAGGAACGCCTACTAATCAAACTCTTTATTTGAATGAAACTAAGTATTCTCAATGGAAGATTAAAATGAAAATTCATATAGAAAGCATGGGGTTTGATATTTGGACTATCATTGAGAATAAATATGAGATACCTAAATCACCCAAAAAAGATTAGAATGACGCCAATAAGGATTCCTATGATTGAAATTGTAAAGATATGGATACTTTACACTATGATTTATGAGAACATGAATTTAACATAATATCTTCTTATTTAAATGATTTTAAAATTTTGGATACACATGCTGTTTCTCATGAAGAAACTTACAGTGTTAAAGAAATAAATTTGAATACTTATAATATTAAATATGATACTTTTAATACGAATCAAGATGAATCCATTTATGAAATGTATCTTAGGTTCAATAAAATATTTAACACTATTCATTCACTTGGAAAGACAATTTCTGACAAGGATCAAGAAATACAAATTTTGAGATTCCTACCAGACAGGCGGAGAGGAACCTCTGTTTCCATAAGGGAATTTTGTAACATTAGTAAGTTTCCAGTGAAGGAAATAATTGTAAAACTCATGATTTACTAAGAGGAACTAAAAGTAAATAAATTATATAATTATAAACCCAAAAGGAAGTCAACATCCTTCAAGATTTATGATTCAAAACTAAAAGAGAAGATCAAAGCTAAGAGTTCAAGTGATGATGAATCACTATTATACTATGATGAGGAGATAGCTCATCTATCTAGATGGTTCAAAAAGTCCCATATAAAGAATAAGTTCTTCAATAAATCCAATTAAAATGGTAAGTATGGTAATAAATAAAATTATAGAAAATAATGGAAAAATGATGATTCTAAAAATGAAGTGACCTGCTATGATAACATAAGAAAAAGACACATTAAATTAGAGTATCCCTAGCTAAAATATAACAAAAATTATTAGGAAAAGGTAAAATATATAAAAAGGATATAAAGGACACCTGGAGTGCATCAGAGGAAAATTCAAGTGATCTAGACTCTAGTAGAGAAGAGAAAAATGATAGATCCAATATGTGTTTCATGAAAAACACAAGTGAGGTATCAAATATTTTTCCTACATATTCTAAAAAAACATCTAATTTTTCTGAAAAATGAAAATAGTGATGAAAATATGACTATTTATGATTTATTAGAATATTTTAACATGCTATAAGATACATTTAATGAATTAAATGATAAATACGAGTCTAAATAAGTAACATGATTTTTCGGCCCAATTTAGAATTTATTTTTCTATAGGAAATGATAATAATGATCAACTATTAAATAAAAACAATGAACTTAAATTTTAAAAAGAGAAATTTAAAAAATATTTATAGATATTCACTAAAGGTATAAAAAATCTAACTCACATTCTTGGTAGAAAAACTACTCCTAAATACACTAGAGGAATTAGTTATCAACTTGGGTTGATAAGGGTTTATAAAAATAAATTTGTCACAAGTTATAGTTCTACTAAATCTGTAAACACCTACTAATACTATAGAACTAATAAAGTTTTTATTTCTTAAATTCTAATTTCTTATTATAGGAATCTATTTAATAGTTATGGATTCTTAAATATCTTATTAATAACATTTATTAACCCAAGAAAATCTGTGTACCAAAAAAATTTATTATTTAAAATTATTTATATAGGAAACCTAATTGAAAATTTATAATAAGAATCTATGGTATCTGGATAGTGGATGTGCTAGAAAAATGAATAGGGAATACTAAATCTTTAAGGAACATATCAAAGTTGATAGTGGACATGTCACTTTTGGTGAGAACACTAAAGGAAAAATTATTGGACTCTGTTAAACCGGTAACTCCAATATTTTTTAATTTATAAATTATTATTTGTAGATGGATTAAAATATAACATTCTTAGTCTTTTAAAATTTTATGAATACGATTATCATGTTATGTTTAAAAATAATACTTGAAAATTATTTCATGCCAAACATGATTTAGTTTTTATTACTTTTCAAAATGAAAATGTATATACTATTGATTTGAATTATTTATTTGCTAAAAATATTTCTTATTTTAAAACCTCTAAAAAAATATTATCTTTTGAATATGATACTTGACCATTGAAATATACACTTAGAAATATAACTAAGAAAGTATTAGTCAAGGACCTTTTAAAACTATAATTCACAACAGACAAAGTCTGCAATCCTTGTTAAAAGGGAAAGAAACACCAAATCTATTTCAAACCAAAGAAATAAGTTTAAAATTCTCAACATTTAGAGTTGGTTCACATGGAATTTTTTGGACCTTAAATAGTTTCTAGTTTTTTATGAAGACATTATGATTTTTTTATCATGGATGATAATTCATGATATACATGGGTGTTTTTCCTTTCTCATAAAAGTGAAGATTTTTCCTATTTTTATAAATATTAAAAATCCATAGAAAATCTTTGTGGACATAGAAATAAAACCTCAAGAAGTTATCATGACCATGATTTTGAAAATCAAGAGTTTGAATCATTATGCTCACAACATCGTTATAATCCCAACTTTTATTCTTCTAAGACTCAATGGTAGAATGGTGTAATAGAAAGAAGAAATATAACCCTTCAAGAAATTTCTTAGACCATGCTCAATGAGTATTATTTACCTTTTAATATCTTGGAAGAGGATATGAATATATATTTATATATTATTAATATATTTCTAATTAGACCGCTTTTAATGATAACCCCATATGATTTATGGAATAGAAGAAACCAAAAAGTTAATCACATTAGAATTTTTGGTTATAAAGTCTTTATACTTAATACAGAAGATAATTTAGACAAGTTTTCATTAAAAATCAATGAAGGAATTTTCCTTGATATTCTAAATCCAATAAATCTTATAGGGTATTTAAGAAAAGAACCAATATTGTGTAATAATCTGTTCATGTAAAGTTTGATGAGATGGATCCACATGAGCCTAAGGCCCCTTTAGAAATTTTTAGGATGATCTTTCTAACTTGGATATTAATGCTAAACCTAGTGAAAATTATGTTAGACCTCTGGTAGAAAAATCTCCCAGTTATGAGGAATAGTTTGAACCCAAACTTGTAGATGAAAAATTTGTGTCAAGCACCTTCATTACTAGAACTATTAGGAATCAAAGATACCATACTTTGGATGATATAGTAGGAGACCTAGATAAAGGAACATATAAAATAAAATCTCTAAGAAAACAAGTTAAACATCAAGATTTATTATCATAGCTTGAACCTAAGAACATCACAAAAGCAATTGATGATGAATTTTGGGTAATGGAAATGCAAGAAGAGAATAATCAATTTGAAATTAAAAAAGTGTAGTAACTAGTTGAAAGACCCAAGGACCACCTAACTATTGAAACTAAATGGGTATTTAGAAACAAGGTTGATGATTTAGGAACTATAATTTGAAATAAATCTATATTGGTTTCACAAGGGTAAAGTTAAGAGGATAGAATTAACTATGAGTAAAACTTTACACTTTTAGCTAGACTTGAAGCCATTCAAATGTTTCTTACCTATACAACACATTTTAAATTCAAATTATATCAAACAGATGTCAACAGTTCATTCTTAAGTGGTTATATATTTGATTGTGTTTTTGTTAAACAATCACCTATATTTCAAAACACTCACTATCCAAATCATGTTTTAAAATTAATAAAAGCTTAATATGGTTTAAAATAATCTCCTAGATCTTGGAACGATAGGCTCAACTAATTTTTAATTTCAAAAGGGGTTAAAAAAGTTATTACTAATACTACATTATTTATTAAAGTAATTTCAAAAGGTGTTTATGTTTTAAAATTATATGTTGATGATATTATCTTAGGATCTTCAAGAAATTATATGTGTTCTAAATTTTTAGAATTTATGAAAAGTGAATTTGAAATGAGTTTGATGGGTAAACTTAAATTCTTTCTTGGTTTTTAGATTTTTCAAAATAAAATGGAATTATTTTAAACCATATTAAGTAAAACAAATATCTTTTAAAATGTTTTGGTATATATAGTACTAATGGTAGTGATACTCCCTTGAGTTCATGCTATAAACTGGATCTTAATAAATTTGGGAAACTAGTTGATCAAACCATATATAGAGGTATGATTGGAAACTTACTATACTTAACTAATATCCGACCTAATATTATGTTTATTGTGTGTATGTGTAACCGTTTTCAAGAAAAACTACAAGAGTCACATTTACTTGGAATAAAAATAATTTTTAAATACATTAAAAATACAACTAATTTAGGACCATTTTATTCTAGAGGTCAATAATTTTATTTAGTTAGTTGTTCAGATGCATATTTTGGTAGTTGTAAGTTATATATAAAAAGAACCTATGGAACATGTAACTTTTTGTACAAGTATCTATTTTCATGGTGTAGTAAAAATAATAATTCTATTGCATTATCCACTACTAAAGATGAGTACATAGCTACAAGTAGTTGTTGTGCATATATTTTGTGGGAAAAACACACTTTAATAGACCATGGATATAAAATTTGACATGTCCCTACAAATTGTGATAACACAAGTGCTATAAAAATTTCCAAGAATCATCTGTCTGATTATAGGACCAAACATATTAATATAATACATCTCATTTTGAGAGACCATTTTCAAAAGGGTGATGTAACTATTGAATTCATTGGAACTGAACATCATGTTACTGACATATTAAAAAATACTTTGAATTTTTATTTAATTATCTATATCATACATGAACTTGGAATGATTTTTTTTTGTTTATTCCTATTTTCTTAAATTTACTTTGGTTCTAGTAGAGAAAAATCACTTGATTAGTACTACCGTTAGACATGTTACCATTATATATACTACCATTAGACATTCTACCGTTGGATGATCTACTGTTTTATGATCTACTTTTGGTGTAATACCATTGGTATTATAGTGTAGAGATCTACTGTTTGGTTGCTACAATGCATGTTCTACCACAACATGATACCGTGGCTATACTACCATTGACTGATACTGTAGGACCTATAATTCCAAATGCTACCATTCCTATTATATGTAATTAAAAGTATTATCTTATTTGATATTTATTATTAGTATTATTTGTATTTAAAATTTAATCTTAAAATTCATAAATGATATATCTACCTAAATACTAGTATGAGGAACTCTTTCTCATGCATTCCTCCTTTGAAACCTCTCATTCTCTCTTGACCTGCTACCCTTTGCCTTTAACATTTTATTGGAGTTGGTGCCCTAGAAACAACCTATGTATACTTTATGATAACCTATATTCATAGTTTTGAATATTAATAAACTTATTATCACATCATAATTGTTTTTATATGTAACATAGTATGTGATAATGTCCTAAGAGTAGCTATTGTACTAAAAGTTCATAATTATTATCTACTATGATGAGAACTGAGAAGTGATACGACACTATTATTAAGTATATACTCTATAGATGGATGATATCATTTGTGGGACACAAATGATACAGGCCATCAAAGGTGGAGACTCATAGGACTTTGCGGCACCTTCTCATGATGCACACCCTTTGTAATATCCATTGTAGGATATTATGAGAACGATACCCGCTAGTAGGAAATCCACATTTATACGTGTCATTGGGTATTTCTATCCGCAAACATGTGTATTTATCTTTAGACTTTAATATTATTATTAATGAGTATTATGAGTCATGTACTTTAATGTATTGATGAATACCATGATGAAAGATGTTTGCAGTGAGGTAGAATATGTTGGGTGCATCATTAGTAATATTGAATTAATGAATAACGTGAGAAAGGATTTGTCCCTTCCGTTCTTTAAAAAAATCTAATATCTTAGTTAATTTGAGGGTAATGATATAGCCTAAATAAATCCATGGAAATGGTGTCCTATGGGGAATTTTTATTTCTGGAATTTCAAAGAAAGAGACATTGAGAACATACGTTGATGAAACCAGGACACAACCTATTTGATTAAAGATATCACGATAAAACGATTATATTACACAATGATCATCTATATGAGGTACTATGAAATTGCAACATTGAATTATTTCTATATGGATTCCTTAGTGTGTTTCTATATTCTAACCTTGGACTTTAGGCTGTTTCACCTAATTCCATTGAGAAAGAGTCCTAGAGGGCCACACACTAAGTGTATCTAGAATCTCTATTAAATAATATATTATTATTTATTATTTAAAAATTTGAATAAATATTATACCCAAACATGGTTTAATAATTATTCATTTTTATTGATTTCATATATCCCATCACCAGTTATTCAAGAGAATATTATGTGAGTGGAATATTTAATAAATATTTATTTTATATTTATTGGATATAATATTTATGTATTTATTAGAAAATAATGTATTAATAATTATTTATTAAATAAATAGCCATTATTCGATGCCCTATAAATATTGTGGAGGAATGGAAGAATGAGTTTAATAGTCCAGTGATAAATAATATATATTGAATATTATTTTAATAAATAATATTTAATTTTAATTTGCAAGTTTAGCGCATATTGTGAAATAATAATAATAATAATATTATTATTGACATGGGGTTCTATAGGGATTAAACAAATAATAAGGGGAACTTGTTCAATTATTTATTTCTAACCCTAGTGGTATTTAAACCAAATTATATTATTCTTAAAAAGAGCCAATCCATTTTGTGTTGTGCACAATGACAACCAGAGATAATCCTCTCAAGCCCTAGAGATCTCTCTCTCCAAGAACGCTCCCAAGAACAGAGAGAGATCTTCCTCCACCTCCTACTCTCAAGTATAGATATACCAAGCATAACACTTTGGATGTGATTCTCATTTAAATCAAAGGAAAATGACACAAGTGATATGATTTTCCATGATAGCACACAAAGATTCCTACAAAAATGTTCATAGATTAGTGTAACATGTGTGGATCACTGCAAGAAGGAATCTACAATTGGTTCCTACAATGAAACTATGGTACAACGTAGATCTGTTGTCAGATCCATCAATAAAGAAAAAATTAATGCAAGGAAATTATTTAATTGATTAAATTAATTATAAATAAGATGTTATGATCCTATGCTTTGTTTTGGTATATTATCCCTTTTCTATTTTCTTTTATTCAATTTCATTGATTACGACATTAATCATTTTGTAAATCTTGGATTGATCATCAATCATGAAAAAAAATAAAAGATGGGCACGACCAGTCGCATACTTCTATTGCACCTGGAACCTTCAAGTGGTATCAGAGTGGTCACATAATTATTTATAATTATTTAAAGATCTTTGATTGATTTGTATATTTTTAATTTATTTTTCAATTCAACTTTAACCATTATTTAAACCGAATTATGAGATCTTATTTTTCCTCTTTTGTTTCTCATAGATATAATCAAATTGATTAATTTTACGAATGAAATAAAATTGAAGAACTAATATGAAGGTGATGAGGATTCTGGTCGGATAACACAAGAGTACATGCTGTGTAACCAGTGTTACATGTTGTATACTAGTGTTCAATGCACCTATAATTTATTAAAAATTCATTCAAACCATGTGCATTGAATACAAATGATGCATTTAATTTCTTACACAACATATTTATTGGTCCAACCTAGCACACTATAAGTCAGACTACATGCTGTGTATCCCACATACATAGTGTGTAGTCCTTTAAGTCATAGATGGGGTGTGTATTTTCATACATGGCCTACCTAACCAGTGACCATGTAAGTCAGAGACCACATTCCATGTAGCCCTTAAACACTCTGTGTAATCCAATTTTTCCAAGGTGCGATTTACACACTGAGTCCCTAGGCATGTTCCTTGGATAGATGATTAGAGACATACATTCCATGTATCTTACCTGTACACTCCTTGTACTTATACCAAATGACACAGAATTAAAATTAATTTATTATACTTTGTAAACTCTATCACTATGTGCTTGTGTGTGGCCATTAAGTTGATATGACACACCATGTGATGAGTTTTAATATATATATAAATACATAAATGTTTAATTAATTTTTTCATAATGTTTAGATCTGCATATCATGTATGATTCATATTACAATTATTACACTATGTACATTAAATCATAAAATGTGATAGAAAAATAATGTAATTCGTGTAATGATTAATTAGATTGTATATTTCATGAAAGTACGTGATAATTCATGTATGACATATGTCATAAGAGTAAACAATATGCGAGTATAATACATATTGGGTAGATTCAGACGGGTATTCATCGTGTTGACTCAAAGGTACAATTATATACATAGTTAATTTTAAATAATTTGTTTAATTTGTTTAAAATTATGATGGATGAGAATCTAAAGGAAATTTAGACGACAATTAATCTAAAATAATTAATTAATTAAAGAATATAATTAATTGATTAGAGCACAATTTATCTTAAATAAGAATGATTAAGAATTAAATTCTAGTTTTATTAAATGTGCAATTTTTTCATATATATGGATGATCAGGAGAATATACTTGAACTTTTTTTGTGATTGGTTTAATTTAATTTATTATTAAATTAAATTATTGGATTGCATGCCTTATCTCCTCTTATTATGTAAGGGCCTTCATTCCCATGGTTTCTTTTATGTAAAATCCTTTTCCCTCACCTATGTGTAAGTAAAATCATATGTAATGGATGGAGCTCCCAAGCTAGTAGAGGTAGTTAAAGTATGGATCCAAGGTGAAACCAATCCTAGAGAGATGCATAGGTAGATAGGTGGAAAGATGAAAAATGAACCTTAATTAGTTTAAGTTGTTTTTCCCATAGGATGATAGTTAGTTTATCATACTGTAGATAAACAAAACATTAGTAAAAGATTGTGATCATAACAATTTATTATTTTATTTCTATTAAGTTTCATGGGTATTTCATTATGGATGTTTTTTCATGATCACATGAATTAATGAATTAACAATCATTAAATATAGAACTAAAATAAATTGGATTAAGTATAAATATTATCTAAGACATGGTTAATCACTTAAGTAAATACACTTAACATTAACATAAATGAAATAAATATAATAATTAAAAATTTACACATAAGAGATAAAATATCTCAATTATATATTTAGTCAATACAACCTTCTAATACTTTAGTTAAAATAGAACTATAGTTCAAACTGATTGACCAACCAAAGTTGGGGTGATTTCAATTATCGGGGAATTTTATCATGAAGTTTTTGGCTGACTTAACTTAGTTCGCATCAAGGGTTGACTGCCAAAGCAGGACATGGTGTAACTAAGAGGAAAGGGTTGAGGAAATTCAATTTAAGGATTTTAGGATTGGGGATTCCACTTAATAGATCAAGGAAATGTGAGTTAATGAAGTTGTCATTTAGAATGCCTACCTAAAACCATTTAATTTTCTTAACCAACCAAATTTAGAGTAATGAGAAGGGGAATATGGATCCTTTAAACTAGAATGTCCAAGGAATATTATATTCTAAAGCCAATGGTGAGGGATATTGGGTTTTGATAAAATAGTAAGAGATTAATAAATATAATATTTATTTATTTGTTTAATTTTTATAAGATAAAGTAATAAATTTCTACTCATATTAATTTTAGAAATATTAATAAAAATGACATCAAACATATCACCACAATCCATACTTTATAAGGATAACCTTCTCATCAGCACAAATTTACAAGAGTGGCAAAGGCACTTATGCGTTATCCTTTTCCATTAAAGGAAATTGTATGTGTTGGAAGAACCGATTCCTAAAGGTCCTAGAAATGAGGATAGTGATGAATAATTGTCTCTCTATGAGAAACATTTGAATTATGCTATATATGTTCAATGTTTTATGCTACCATACATGAACAATGAGATTTTGAAGCAACATGAGGACATATATTTGTATAACATAATGTCCCACCTTCTGAATCTATATTAATAGAAGGTGGGACAAGAGAGATCCATGATCTCCAATGTTTTATTTACAACCAATCTTAGAGAGTCTGTGTCAGCTATGCCTCTTGTATTCAATATTATTGGATACATTGTACACTTAGACATCTTAGGGATTAAATTCATGGATGAGTTTCACATAGATCTCATACTTTCATCACTTCCCAAGACCTTCTACAATTTTATTATTAATTAAAATATGAGAAATAATGAGAAGAGCCTTTTATAACTTCTTAAATTGATTCACCAAGTGCATAAGGATATGGGGAATGAAAAACCTATGGTTCTTATGGTTAATAAAAAAAATAAGAAAAAGGAAAAGGGTCCCAAGACTCACAATAAGTCTAAAGCTCCTAATCACCATCCTCACAATAAGAGGAAGATCCCAAGATAGGGAAAGGAAAAGGAGGTAGTATAATTTTCATGTGGAAATCAAAGAAATTGGAATAATAAATGCACCTAGAAGCAAAGGGGAAGATAAACTTGCATTCATTATCAATTTTAATCTTTCAATATATACACATTGGGTATTAGATACATCTTTTAGTGCTCACATTTTTATCCAAATGCAAGAACTATGTATATTATAAAATATTTATAGAGGATATTTGGATCTGAGAGATGCAAATAATGCAAGGATGGATTCTCTAGCCATTGGTGACTACCAACTTTAATGGATAATGGGAATGATTTTTGTTTTAAAATATTATTATTATGCACCAACTGTTACCAACAACATAATTTCTGAATCATTCCTAGATACAGATGGGTTTATTTTCAAGTTTGTAAATAAAATTTGTTTCTTTTATAAATACAATATCTATTATGGTATGAAACATTTAAATAAAGGTCATTATGTATTCAATTACAAAAATAAAGTATTATTAATAGATAATTAATCATGTTCACATGAATCATATAACACCTAGTTATAGAATCACCGTCTTATTAATGTAAATGAGAATCCATCAAGATGGTTATTTAGAATCATCTGAGCTAAAACAACTTAAAATATGTCATTATTTTTTACAAGGAAAAATGACCAAACCACCATTCAATGGACAGGTTGAAAGGGCCACTGATCTTCTAGGATGGGTACACACTGATGTTTGTGGAACATTTCTAGTAGAATATAGAGGTGGATATTCATACTTAATAACTTTTACTAATGACTTGAGTAGATATGGTTATATATAGTTGATGAGGTATAAGTCTGAGTCCCTTGAGAAATTAAAGGAATTCAAGAGAAAAGTTGAGAATCAACTTGGAAAGAAGATAAAGAATATTCAATCATATCAAGGTGGTGAATATGTTAACAAAGAGTTTATTTACTTTTTTTGTGAGTTTGGGACTCTATTGTAACTCACTATACCTTACACACCATAGTGTAATGGTGTTAGTGAAAGGAGGTACCGTACCTTATTAGACATGGTAAGGTTGATGATGATTCATACATATATTCCATTATACTTTTGGGGATATGAGTTAAAAAATATGGAATAAAAATTAAATTGAGTACCAAATAAAGTGAAAAATAGAATTCCCTTAAGTTATAGAGGGAAAATAAACTAGTTTTGTCAAGTACATGTATATGTGGTTGTGAGGGATTTGTTAAGGAATTATCACACAAAAAAATATCACCCTAGGGAAAAAATTGTATATTTATAGGGTATCCCAAGGAAACAACGGGATACTACCTATACAACCAATCAGACAAGAAAGTGATAGTCGCTAGAAAAACTATATTTCTTGAGATGGTGCACATTCTCAAAAAGGATAGTGGGAGAAAGATTTAATTAGATGAAGTTGATGCCCTAGATACACAAGATTTGGTACAAGAAAATATTCCACAAGTCCCCATAGAAGAAGTAGTTTCTGAAACACAAGTATAGCATAAGAGCACAAGAGATGTAAGAGAACCAAAGAGATATGGTTTTCTAGTAAAAATGGTGACTCATTATTGGTTGAAAATGATGAAACTCTCTCATAAAAAGAGGTAGTAAAGATATCAAAATATCCAAGATGGAAATAATCCATGAATTCTAAAATGGATTCCATGTATCAGAACTAAGTTTGGGTTCTAGTCAATACACCAGTTAATATAATTCCCGCAGGGTGGAAATGGGTATTCAAGAGAAAAATTAACATGGAAGGTAAAGTGAATACATATAAAGAAAGGTTAGTGGATAAAGGGTTTAAAAAATATCAAGAAATTGACTATGGTTAAGCATTTTCAATTTAAATCCATTATAATTCTACTTTCTATAGCATCTTACCATGACTATGAAATTTGGAAGATGGATGTCAAAAATACTTTCCTTAATAGAAACCTTTAGGAAGATTTCTATATGACACAACTATAAGGATTTGTGACTTCAGGTGATGTAAAAAGAATTTTAAAGTTTTAGAGATCCATTTATGGATTGAAGAAAACATCCAGGTCATGGAAAATTCGATTCTATGAAGCTATAAGATAATTTGGTTTCATTAAGAACAAATGGGAGAAATGTGTTTAGAAGTGGTTTAGTGGAAATAATGTTTTCATCCTAGTGGTATATGTTGATGAAATATTAATTATTGGAAATGACATACCAGTATTATAGTCTGTTAAGAACTAGTTAAAAAAGTGTTTCTCTATGAAGGAATTAGGTGAAGTAGCCTATATTATAGGGATCAAGATCATTCGTGATAGACCCAAAAGGTTTTTTGGACTAAGTCAAAGTATATACATTGACCAGATACTAAATAGATTTAGTATGGAACAATCCCAGAGGGGATTTGTTCCAATGTCACATGTTTTACATATTTATAAGAAAATTTTTCCTTAAACACAACAAGAGAAATAGAGAATGAGTAAGATCCCATACACTTCAGTGATAGGATCAATCATGGATGCTATGTTTTTTACTAGAATTAATGTTTCCTATACATTAATCATGGTAAAAATATATCAATAATATCTAGTAGAAGAACATTTGTATGATATTAAGGCTATCCTCAAGTATCTAAGAAGAACTAAGGATATGTTCCTAGTGTGTGGAGGAGATGAGGAGTTGGTTATCATAGGTTATACTGATTCCATTTTTCAATCAAATCAGAATGATTTGAAGTTGTAGTTAGGATATGTTTTTTGTCTCAATTGAGGAGCTGTGAGACTGAAGATTTCAAAGAAACTAATTGTTGTTTATTATACAAAATATTATGAGTATATAGAAATTTCTAATGAAACCAAGGAATCCATTTGGATACAAAACATTTTCCAGGATCTTGATGTAATACCTAGCAGTAAAGAACCTACCACACTGTATTGTGATAATACTATAGCAATGGATCTTGTAAAAGAGCCAAGGTCACACCAATAGACAAAGTATATACTCTGAAAGTTTCACCTATTGAGGTATTTTTATCAAAAGGGTGAAGTTTTAGTAAGCTGATTACCCACAAAAGATAACATGGAATAACCCTTGACTAAATGTCTATCTCATAAAAAGCCTGAGTATCATGTGGGAGCTAGCATACTTAAGGTTGGTCGTAGTTGGATCTAGTGCAAGTGGTAGTATGTTGGAGTTAGTTCCCTAGAACCAAATTATATGTACTTTATGATAACATGCATTCATAGTTTTGGATATTAATAAACTTCTTATTATATCATGATCATTTTTATACGTAACATAGTATGTGATAATGTCTTAAGAGTAGCTGTTGCACTGAAAGGTCATAGTTGTTCTCTTCTATTATAAAAACCTAAAAGTGATATGAAACTATTACTAAATATATGTTCTATATCCAAATGATATAATTTTAGGGACAAAAATGATACAAGATATCAGGGATGGGGACTCATAGGACTTTGAGTCACCTTCTCATGGTGTATGTCATTAGTAATATCTAGTGTAGTATATTATGAGAACAAGACCCTCCAGTAGGAAATCCACATTTATATATGTCATTGGATGTTACTATATGTATAATTGTATATTTATCCTTATAATTTAAGATTATTATTAATTATTTTTATGATTCTCACACTTTTATGTATTGATAAAAACCATGATTACATATATTCGTGGTGAGGTAGTATACATTGGGCACATCATGAGTAATATTGAATTAATGAATAATGTGAGAAATTATTTTCCCTTATTTTTATTAATGTGAGTTGATATCTTAGGCCCTTTTATGGAAATGATACAACCTAAATAAATCCATGACCATAGTTTTCTATGGGAAAGTTCAATTTCTAGAAATTCAAATAAAGATACATCGAGCACATAGGTTGATGGCACCAACATGCAACCTGCTTAATTAGAGATATCATGATAAAATGATCATATTACATAGTGAGCATAAGTATGAGGTATTATATCATTTCAACATCAACTTATTTCTCTATGGGTGTCTTGGTGTGTTTCTAGATGCTAACCTTGGACTTTAGGATACTTCACCTAATACCACTGAGAAAGAGGCCTATAGGGTCACACAATAAGTGTATCTAGAATCTAAGTTAATTAATATATTATTATTTATTATTTAACAAGTTGAATAAATATTTTACCCACATATAGTTTAATAATTATTCATGTTTTATTGATCATATATATTTCATCACCAGTTATTCAAGAGAATATTATATGAGTGGAATATTAAATAAATATTTATCTTCTTTTTAGTGGATATAATATTTATTTATTTATTGGAAAATAATGTAGTGATATTTATTTATTAAATAAATTGTCATTATTCAAGGCCCAATAAATATTCTGGAGGAATGGTGGACCAATTTTAATGGTCTGGTGAGAAATAATATATATTTAATGTTATTTGAATAAATAATATTTAATTTTAATTCATGAGTTTAGCACATGTCTATAAATAATAATAATAATATTATTATTATTGACATGGGGTTATATAAGGATTAAATAAATAATAAGGGGAACTTGTGGAATTATTTATTTCTAACTCTAGTATTATTTAAACCCAATTAAATTATTTTTTAAAAGTTCCAATTCATTTTTTGTTATGAACAACAACAACCAAAGAGAATCCTTTCAAGAACTAGAGAGCTCCCTCTCCAAGAACGCTCCCAATAATTTGGAGTGATCTTCCTCCACCTCCCACTTTCGAGTATAGAGAGATTAAGGAAAATGATTTGGAAGCGATTCTCATAGTGATCAAAGGAGAACGACACAAATAATTAGATCTATCGTGCTAGCACCTGAAGGTTCCTATAACGACGTTCAAAGATTAGTGGAACACATACGAATCACCACTAGAGGGAATCTTCTCTTGATTCCTACAATGAAATTCCAGTACAATGTAGATTTTTTGTTAGATCCATTAATGAATAAATAATTCACACAAGGTAAATCTTTAATTGATTAAATTATTTATAAATAATATGTGATGATCCTATGCTTGGTTTTGGAGTTCTATCCAGTATATATTTTATTTGATTAAATTCCCATGATTATTATGTTCATCGTTATGTAAATCTCAGATTGATCATCAATCATGAAAAAAGAAAAGTTGGGCCTAACCCATCACGCTCTTCCACTGCACCCAGAAGCACAAACTTCTATGTTAAAAAACATTCAAAAATGGTATGAGTGAGGCACCCTACCAGTTTTCTTGATGAGTCATGATTTTAGAAAAATTCAAGAGGAGAATTGAGTTGACCAATAGAATTGAGAGATCATAATATTTTATCCTGAGATATTGTTACTGATAAAGAAGTCTAACCATCTTGGTTGTATTCAAGAAAATTGCTTATATGGAACATGATTCAGGACCGGGGATATGATGAATGGGTTTTAAGGAATGATCGAACATTATACTCTAGGTTGGTTCACTATTTATACTTGTTTACTGAGTATGTGTTTAAGAAAAAGAAGGATGTTATACATGTAAGAACCCGAGTTTTTAGAACGGGTCAAAATCCCGACCCTATTTGAATTTTTGGATTGTTCCTAAGGAAATAGGAGAAACTGGGTAGTTTCTAGAAATTTCCAGACTACACGCCATGTATTTTAAAGTACACACCGTGTATGTGTTAGGCAAGTACCAGCGATTTTCTTGCCGAGTACATACCATGTGATTACCGTGTAGAAATTTCTTACTACATGGCGTTTAGTTATAAACACGTCATGTACCCTAGACCATGTGAAGGCCATACATGGAGTGTGGGCGTGTTGGATGGGTAGAATTGTTTAACCAAGTACATGCTGTGTCCTCCTTGGACATGCTGTGTAGTCTAGCCATGTATGAGGGATATACATGGCGTGTGGGTAAGTCGGCGAGGAAAAGAAAAAAAACTAAGAGATGTCGTGTACCCCTAGGTACACACTGTGTACTCATGTTGGAAGGTTCTGGAAAGTAAGTCGGTGGAATTCTAGCTGCCATATGAACTGTTAAATGATATACACGGCGTGTAGTCATGAAGTACACACCATGTATTTTCTTTTTTTTTCCGATAAAATGGACAGTAGCCTTGTTTTGAGGCAGAGGGCATAGGGGGTTGCTGGGTTTCGCGAACCAAGATGGTCGGGACTTCATTCCCTTCCTCGATCTTCGTTTGAACCCAGATTCAATCGCCAACAGATGCGTTGGAACCTCCTCGATAAGGCCTTGATTCCTCTTAAGCCGTTCTTCTTGATTTCTGTTCTAGAATGAGTTATAGGGGTTTGAGAGGTTTTGATTATTTTGTAAATCTACCATGTTTTAGACCTAACTGGAGGATGTTATCAGAGGAGTAGCATTGTACGAGTCTTAGGTAGGTGGTTCATACCTTCTTTTGTGTTTTCAAAGACATTTTGGTGGTGCGGCCTTCTATGCGTTTTAAGGTATTTTGAGCGGGACCCATTTTTATCTGATATTGCATATTAAACTGTTTATTAGACCCGTGGGATGCCTTTGGGTATGCCCTTTACCTGCTTTTCTTGAGCGGGGCTGGGCGAGGGGTTGTTTCTCAATTGGGGCATTTTGGATGGGGGTGCCAAAATGGTATTAGTTGAATTGTGTTGTTATAAACTGTTGAGTTTAGTTTATTGAACATTGATATATATTATAAGAGGCCTTAGGGACCTAAATGTTGGTATAGGACAACACATAGTTAGCACATTTCAACTGTTGAGTTGTTTTCCTGTTTAAAAGTAAATCTTTTGATTATGTATGTAATTGCTGAATTGCATATGCTGGAACCTTTTGGGTTGTGTTGAGCATGGACCAGATGTTGTTGAGTTATGTTGATCATAGGTTGGGCTTGTCCCGGGTTATGTTGGGTGGTTCTGACCACGGGATTGGGCGTCATGGACGTCAGTTAGGCAGGATGAATTTCAGGTTGGGCATGGCCTGGTTACTGGGATGTTGAGACCATCAGACTTGAACGACATGGTCGCAGGGACATGAGGTGTCAGAGGTGTTGTGGCTTGGGTACTATTTTGGTGATTACTGCTCATCCAGAAACTATGAGTAGTGTGCACATAGATAGACTCCATGATGAGGTGGTTTTGACCACTCGTGTGGGTAGATGCCCCCGTTAGTTGCGGTTTAGGTACTATCAGTTTAGGGGTGCTTGTCGTAGGAAGCAACATGGAAGGTGAGGAGCCTTCAGGGGATAACATTGAGCTATCGAGTTGGGGGAAGAGGCTTTCCGTTATTTGAGGACAGATATCACTATCCCTCTGGATACTTTACTTTGAGGGTAGACATCTTTGTCCCTCCGACTACATTATTTGAGGGCAGACATCATTGTCCCTCCAGTTACTTATTAAGGAGAGGCATCATTGTTCCTCCGGGTTACTGTTTCTCAGGCGTGCCTTTGGGACGTCGGTACTTGAGACATGTGGTGTCAGGGGGCACATGGTGCTGAGTTATATTACAGAGATTCCAGCGTTGTCCGAAGCAGGTGACACTCCATCGTGGCTGCTGAGCACCAGTGGAGTTTGAGTTTATTTGTGCATCGTTCTTTTTACTTCTTTCCTTATAAATTCATGACTGCTTAAACACTTATATTAGGTATGCACCGTTGGGTGGTATCCTACTGATATTTGTCTCACACCCTACACAGGCCCTTCGGGACGCGTTCAGACTTTATGGATTTATGTGCAGGAAAGAGGACGACTTCAGGAGATGGGCTACATTAGCTGTAGCATGGAAATGATATGGACCTTGAGTTCTTTCCTAGATGGAGTTACTTTGTTTTTCTTTCTTTTTTATATCATCATGCTTGTTTGTAGCTACTGTTGGTTATCCATTGTCACCCTTTATATTTAGATGTGCATGAACTGCTTTGGATGCATGTTTTGTTGTTCAGTAGTAGTTATAAGTGATTAGCATATTGTTGTGTTTATTTCCACTGTTGTTGTTTATATTTATTACTTCCGCTGTTTATTGATATTGAATGTGCTTCCGCTCTGCGGGTCTGGTTCGAGTCTGCTGAGTCATTTATTCTACTGCATCTTTATTATTATACTTGGACCAATACCATTATTATTATCCTCCGAGAGGGTATAAACTCCCCACTATACCTATAAGACCCTCTCTACTAGTTTGAAACCTTTGGCATTCGCGGAGGTGCGCCTAAGGTAGTAGCACCCGACCCTTTTAGCACTGTTCGTGTGGCTATTCGAGTTCGGGTCATTACAAAGTGGTATCAGAGGGGTTCTTGATAGAGATTTAGTAGTAGTGTTTTGCTGGATACTAATGAGATTGAGACTTCTATTTTTGTTTCTGCCGGTTATCCTATTTGGGATATGGTAGACTAGAGACAAGTTGTTACTGGAAATAGGTTTCTAGCTTGTACTTGGGTTCCTGCATCCCTAGGTATGAGTGATGGACCAATTTTCCTTGGGTGGGAATTAATGTTTTTCTTTTTCACAGATTACAGTTTACATGATTTCCACCTTGGTGGATCACTTGGTGTGTGATGTTATTGATTATGATATGTAACCCTTGACTCGGTGTGGTAAGGGAGAATTGGACCTTGGCCTGGTATGAAAAGGCTTGTTTTTTTTGTATTTTGATAGGCACATTTTTAGGGTATTTAAATTTCATAACATCACGTATGCTTTGTGAAGTGGTAATGCCATGTGTATGATATCAATTTCTATGCCTTGTATTCTTGAAATTTGAATAGGTGAAATTCCTGATATAATTGCTGGTTTATTGCAATGTGTTGTTCCATGCTTTATATATTTGTAGAATTGCATGTGGCAGGGTATTTGGGTCTGGATATTATGAGAGCAGGCATGTACTATCAGTTGAGGTGATTTTAGTCACCAGGATTGGGTGACTCAGTCATCGGTTTGAGGCAACATTGGTTGTCAGGACAGGCATGGCCCGAGGTACTTTTGATACTTGGCTCTGTTAAGGGAGGGTAAGGAGGCCACGAGGCCGGGATGCCATGGGGCATGGTTGCGGTGGAGGAGAGTAAGGGTAGCAGTTATGCACTGCCTTTTACTGCTTTCCTTATCTGTGTTATATACGTATAAATTGTTATGTATGTGGGTTATCTGACCATTTATGGTATTCAGCGGGTTCCTCTTAGACATCTCGATGGAGCATCAGGAGAGTGAAGATATAGTGCTGTAGGATCAGGTTCAAGATCTGGTACAGGCAGAGTAGAAGCTATAGGTATAGGATCAGGTACATGATCAGGTTCAGGATCCAGTGTAGGTAGGATAGCATCTGGGTTTGGTAGTGTTCAGGCCATGGCTCGACGAGCAGCTCTGAGCTAGCCTGGTGCATGTCTTGTAGGGGATCGACAAAGGTGCACAGGGTACAGAGCCATATATGGCATATCTGACGTGGGAGTTCCAGTCGAAACACCTGCCGATTTTTCAGGGTGAGGGTGGTCTGCAAGCAGCTAAGAACTGGATAGAGAGCATATAGATGATCTTTGAGTAGCTCGAGACGCCTCTAGGGAGGAGGGTCAAGCTGGCGACATACATGCTGCGAGGACCAGCAAAGCGTTGGTGGGATGTGCAGGTTCAGGCTCGTAGGCACGAGGGACTAGCATGGAAAGACTTCAAGGACAAGTTTTTCGAGAACTTTTACCTGGAGACACTGAGAGATGAAAGAGCTTGGGAGTTCTTGAGTCTGCAGTAGGGAGACATGTCCGTCATGGACTAAAAAACCACTTTTACTGAGTTGTCTCGCTTTGCACCTAGTATGGTAAGCGATGGCGCAACTAGGTTGAGGCGCTTCAAGGATGGATTATGACACGCCATTCAGATCTTGGTGAATATCTTCAGGATAAGTTCTTTCTCAGAGGCAGTGAACCAGACGCTCATAGCGGAGGGAAACCAGAGGAATAGGGCCCAGGTTGGGCGGGGAATGGTTTCATGTGACGGTTCGGACAACAGAAAGCGAGGAAGAGATGAGTTCCAATAGGGCAGTTAGGCCAAGGACTTAGCTATACCTCCTCGTAGTAGTTCTTTAGTGGTTTGTTTTCAGTTTGGAAAACTAGTGCATGTTCGGACTCAGTGCGATAGGCTTCCAAAGGAGTGTTGGGCATGTGGACAGGTCGGGCATCTTGAGAGGTTTTGCAGGAAGCCTTCTCAGACAGCTGACAGATAGGGACCAGGATAGACAGTGGCATCTGGAGTTGGTTCATGTTCGGTACCTGGAGAGGGTAGCTGAGGTTCAGCTGCAAATAGAGGATGTGACAGAGATAGCAGGATCCACATAAGGGGTTAGTGGCCGGTGGATGGAGCAGCACCGCAGGGAGGTCAGGAATTAGACAGCCATACTTCAGGCTAGGTGCACGCCGTGGAGCTGCCAGAGGCTGAGTAGGCTGGTGAGATGACGACGGTTATAGGTACACTGTGGTGTGGCCATTATTCCCATGTTTCCTTTTTGGCATGACTTTTAGAGGCATGTTCGTTTTGAGTGCACGTGATGCACAAGATCTATATGGACTGACTAGATTCTAGTCAGTGGGTTTGTCACCATATCGGGTGTGTGATATATTTATATATATATGTATGAGATGCGTAGCATCAGGGGCATCGAGGATGTGGGTTACTTGAGGTGCCTTGGGCATCGGGGCATCACTGATGTGAGTTACTTGAGGTGATGGGAACCAGGTTCGTTTTTGAGTTTCCATGGGATGCAGGACCTCGTGGAGGCAGACACTGATGCGATGCATGATACGTGGGGTTTCGGGAATGACATAGGAGCACCAATGAGGCGCAGGGGTGACGATGCATCACAAAAGGACTATGTGTCCGAAAAACAGGTTAGTGAACCTTGTTTGTTTTGAGTTTTGTCGTGTTGAGATTGAGTTAGGCGATTCCTAAGGTGGGGATCCCCTTGAGGAATTTCACCAGGACCTTTGAGACCGGGGAAGTCCGAGTTAATTTGATCAGGGTGGTATGTTTGGTGCCATCTCTGGGTTTTGTTTGATATCTCATGGATGAGCTATGTTAAGGTGGGGAGATTATACGAACCCGGGTTTTTAGAACGGGTCAAAATCCCGACCCTATTTGAATTTTGGCTTGTTCCTGAGGAAATAGGAGAAACTGGGCAGTTTCTAAAAATTTCCAGACTATATGCCATGTATTTTATAGTACACGCCGTGTATGTATTAGGCAGGTTCCAACCGTGTGCTCACCGAGTACATGCCGTGTGATGACCGTGTAGAAATTTCTTACTACATGGCGTGTAGTTATAAACATGTTGTGTACCCTAGACCGTGTGAAGGCCATACATGGCATGTGGGCATGTTGGCCAGGTAGAATTGTTTAACAAAGTACATGTCATGTCCTCCTTGGACACGCCGTGTATTCTAGCCATGTATGAGGGATATACATGGAATGTGGGTAAGTCGGCGAGGAAGAGAAGAAAAACTAAGTACACGCCATGTACCCCTAGGTACACGCCATGTACTCATGTCGGTAGGTTCTGGAAAGTAAGTTAGCAGAATTCCAGCCGCTATATGAACAGTGAAATGATATACACGACATGTAGTCATGAAGTACACGCCGTGTACTTTCTTCTTCTTTTTTTCTAAAATGGGTAGTAGCCTCATTTTGAGGCAGGGGGCATAGGGGGTCACCGAGTTTTGCAAACCAAGCCGTCCGAGACTTCATTTCCTTCCCGGATCATCATTCGAACCTTGATTCAATCTCCAATAGATGCGTTGGAACCCCCTCAGTAAGGCCTTGATTCCTCTTGAGCCGTTATTCTTGATTTCTGTTCTAGAACAAGTTATAGGGGTTTGATAGGTTTTGATTCTTTGGTAGATATATTGTGTTTTAGACCCAATTGGAGGCCATTATTAGAGGAGTAGCCTCATACGAGTCTCAGGTAGGTGGTGTATACCTTCTTTTGTGTTTTTGCAGACATTTGGGTGGCGCGACCTTCGTCGTGTTTTAGGGTATTTTGAGTGGGACCCATTTTTATATGATATTGCATATTAAACTGTTTATTAGACCCGTGGGATGCCTTTGGGTATGCCCTTTACCTGTTTTTCTTGAGTAGGTCCGGGCGAGGGGTCGTTGCTCAATTGGGGCGTTTTGGATGGGGTCGCCAAAATGGTATTAATTGAATTATGTTGTTATAAACTATTGAGTTTAGTTTATTGAACATTGATATGTATTGTAAGAGGCCTTCGGGACCTCAGTTTTGGTATGAGACAACACATAGTTAGCGCATTTCAACTGTTGAGTTGTTTGCCTGTTTAAAAGTAAATATTTTGATTATGTATGTAATTGCTAAATTACATATGCTGGAACCTTTTGGGTTGTGTTGTACATGTCCCGGATGTTGCTGAGTGATTTTGATCACAGGTTGGGCTTGGACCGAGTTATATTGGGTGGTTCTGACCAGAAGATTGGGCATCATGGACGTCAGTTAGGCAGGATGACTGTCGGGTTGAGCATGACCCGGTTACTAGGATGGCGAGACCATCAAACTTGAGTGGCATGGTTGTAGGGACATGAGGTGTCAGAGGTGTTATGTATTGGGTACTATTTTGGTGATTACCTCTCACCCGGAAACTATGAGTAGTGTGCACATAGAGAGACTCTGTGATGAGGTAGTTTTGACCACTCATGTGGGTAGAGGCCCTTGTTAGATGCGGTTTAGGTACTATCATTTTGGGGGTTCTTGCCTTAGGAAGCCACATGGAAGGTGAGGAGCCTTCAAAGGATAACATTGAGGCTATCAGGTTGGGGGAAGAGGATCAACATTATTTGAGGTCAGATATCATTGTCCCTCCAAATACTTTACTTTGAGGGAAGACATCGCTATCCCTCGGGCTACATTATTTGAGGGAAGACATCGTTGTCCCTACGGTTACTTATTGAGGAGATGTATCACTGTTCCTCTAGGTTACTGTTTCTCGGGCGTTCCTTCGGGACGTCGGTACTTGAGACATGCGGTGTCAGGGTGCACATGGTGCCGGGTTATATGACAGAGATTCCGGCGTTGGCCGAAGAAGGTGACACTCAATGGTGGCTGCTGAGCACCAGTGGAGTTTGGGTTTATTTGTGCATCGTTCTGTTTACTGCTTTCCTTATAAATGCATGACTGCTTAAACACTTATATTAGGTATGCACCGTTGGGTGGTATCCTACTGAGATTTTCTCACACCCTGCACAGGCCCTTCAGGACGCGTGCAGACTTTATTGGTTTACGTCCAGGAAAGAGGCCAACTTCAGGAGCTGGGCTGCATTAGCTATTGCATGGAAATGGTATGGAGCTTGAGATCTTGACTAGATGGAGTTACTTTGTTTTGCTTTCTTTTCTATATCATCATTCTTGTTTGTAGATACAATTGGTTAGTCATTGGAACCCCTTATATTTAGATGTGTATGACCTGCTTTGGATTCATGTTTTGTTGTTCAGTAGTAGTTACATGTGATTATCATGTTGTTGTGTTTATTTCCACTGCCGTTGTTTATATTTATTGCTTCCACTGTTTATTGATATTGAATGTGATTTCGCTCTGCAGGTCTGGTTCGAGTCTGCTAAGTCATTTATTCCATTGCATCTTTATTATTATACTTGGACCAGTATCGTTATTATTATCATATGAGAGGGAATATCCTCCCTACTATACCTATAAGACCCTCGCTGCTAGTTGGCAGCCTTTGGCGTTCGGGGAGGTGTGCCTAACGTAGTAGCACCCGACCCGTTTAGCACTGTTCATATGGATTTTCGGGTCCGGGTCATTATAATAAAAATAGCAGTGAATGGAAATGAACTTATTTTCAATTTGAAGAAATGAGATAAATGTTTGAACATCCCTTATAAAGGTATATATGAGGACTATCAAGGATCATTTACCATTAATCATGAAAATCTTGTGAAAGAGTATGATCTTATTGAGCTCAATAGAAAATGAAATAGTTAGAAGGCATTCAAATGTTTAATTAGATAGTTAATTCCATTTGGTGTTTAAGTTTATCCATTATATGATATGTCCTAAGATGGGGGAATCTATCATAATGAGGTTTCAAGATATTTTCTTCTTGTTTCTTTTGAAAAAGGAGACAATATTAATGTTTATATATATATATATATATATATATCTGATGGTACATATGATGGAGCTATTAGTCTTTCGTTTCACCGAAGGTATGTTATCAGTGTCCCCAATTGTTATTATCCACTCTTAAGCTAGTATAGTGAAAGTGCAGGGTCGATCCACATGTAACTCGGTGAGTGCGTGAATTCAATTGAGTTTGGAATTAATTTAGTGAACTATGATGTATTTAGAGTGGGATTTTCTTGGTTTTGGATTAAGGAACTTTTTTTGGTTACTTGAAAATAATGATTAATGATTAAGAAAACAACAATGGTTTTTAATGATATTGACAGAAAAAGAGCGTGTTGAGGCTATGGTGATTATGGAGATTTATGAAGATTGCTTATTAGGTTGTATTGTTCATGATAATTCAACATTCTGGATCTCAATTATGACAAGATTCCCTTGGTCTGGTTGATTTTGTCTTGGAATTGAAGAAATTGTAACTCCTTGGTCTGGTAGTCAGTGTTTCACAATTATTAATTTCAGTTTAGTCCATTTATGAATCGATGAATCCTTTGAATGATCATGAAAGCATTCACTGTGGTTCTTCTTTTACTTCCCTAAGAATTCTACCCTTGGTCTGGATCAAAATGTTCAGTGGTATTCAACAATGGTTAAAGAAGAATGAGAAGAATTTAAAAGAACAAACACAACCATATAAATCAATACAACATACAAAATCTCTTCATCACCCACAACCCCAACACAAGGGGTGTTTAGTTACACATATTGGACATAATAAAAACAACACCTTCGATACCTGACGAGATCATTGAGTAAGACTCGAGGAGAAGTGTAAGACGGTGGAATGGCGGAGTAGTGACACCACGGTGGCTCGGGAGGAATGGCAGCAAAACTTCCCCCTTTTCTTCAAGTGTTTACCTCCCTTAAATCCAGAGGCCAAGGCCTCTATTTATATAAAAATAAAGTACACGACATGTATGAAAAGTACACGCTGTGTACTTTCGTCAATGTGTTTTTGGATCTGTTGTTCTTCGGTAGGTGGCCAGCCACGCCGCCTTTGACTCACATGGAATCTATGGTCGGTTGGTGGAGGGTACACAATGTGTAGCGCAACTGTACATGGCGTGTAGTCTCTATAAGGTGCCACCAACCACATCTAGAAGCTTGTACACGGTGTGTATAAGAAGAACACGGCGTGTCATCTTCGGCCGACCACATGGGCATGTACTCTTCTCAGCCACCAACTGTTTCTAGAATGTCTTACACGACGTGTACCAATGTGAACACGGTGTGTACTGCCTTTTTGGTTACTTGGGAATGTGTTTGTCCTGGTCAACCTATTTCTGAGTTTGAAATTCGATGACATGTATATTAGTACATGCCGTGTAGTTGGAAATTTTTGCTCGGTTTTCCTCCTTTTTGTGCATTTGGAAAAAAACCTTCTGAAAATGAACAAGATCACCAAAATCAAAGTATTTGTCCATTAGGTAGTATGTAAATGATGAAAACTTGTTCTTATTTTTCTATAAAGTATATGAAAATGTATACACAAATCGGGTGAATCAAACTCCCCCATACTTAGTCATTTTCTTTCCCTCAATAAAATATCAACATCTAATTAATAGAATCTATACTGTAAAAGGAATGGATTTAGTTAATCATAAATGTAAATAATAATTGATAGGAAAAAATTTCAAAAAGAGTACAAAGCAGTTTTAATCCAGAAGATATTCTAATCATGCCTCATATATAATTCAATTAACTACTTTCATCCTCTTTTAACACATGTTTCAACCTTTAAAAAATAAGCAAGCCACTTGATGATTTACCTCACCAAAAATATGCTCAACACTCAAGATGTTTTTAAAACAAAGTTATGCTCAATCAAATATATATACACTCTATCAATAGGTTTACAAGAAATATAGTTATCCACTTTAGAAAATTTAATTTACAAAAATCATGCGGGCTTTTCAATAAGGATCAGATGTTTCTATGGCTAAAGGTTGGTAGGTAAAGATGTGAAAAATAACTCTGAGTATTGAAAAAGGAGGCTAAAATCTTTAATAACATTGCATGATATTCAAAATTAAACTCAATGTAAAAACGTCCTTAACAAGCTTTATCAAATGATGTCATCACCACCATCTCATTTAGCTGAGTAGGAGTCACAAACCAACAAATGTGTATAAGGCCCCTTTGTTTGTACCATTTTTTTACAAAGGAAACCTTTCAGAATTTCTAAAATAGAGGTTTGTAACTCTTTTCGCCCCAAATGATCAAGAGGTTCTCCCCCATACTTAATTTCTTGACAATTCATGAATTTATACCATGTTGTGCCAATCCCTTCTTGTGAGCTCAAATGAATATTCCTGAAAAATCATAAAATAATTAGGGTAAGAAAGGAAATAGGATTGTAATAGGGATTCATTTAAAGGCTATTCATGGTCTCTACGGGCTTCACGAATATAAGATGTAGGGTAGGCTCAAGATAAAGAGGTTAACAATATTATGCCTCAATAATTTTAATGTAATTAAAAAAAATTTCATGTTTCGAAAAGAAAATTTGAAAATTCTGGTAGTTATGTATATTCTAAGAATCTCTCAAGAAAGTGGGTATTATAAAGAATATGACAAAGGGGTTTAGAATACCTCTTGGGAGTGGAAAAAATAAATAAAGAGACAATCTAGTCATGACTTGCAAAATAATTGATTAGTCTAATCGATGTAATTATCCAAGGATTACAAATTGTAATTTAAATTATATCAGAAATCATTTTTAAAATACCTAAGAATCAAAAGATGCATGTAACTTTTAAAATTTTCCATTTTCAAATTTATTATTTAAAAATATTGTTAACCAAAATGTCTTCACGTTTTCAAATATATCCTAATAATGATGTCTCCTAGAATCTAAAAAGGGAAAAGACTAAAGAGGTTGAGAGACACCCCCATACTTAAAAGCACACGTGGACCACCCAGTTCCCAATAAAGAACAAGTGAATGTGGGGACACAATAGTGGACCGGACTGTGGGGAAGCAAGGAAAGAAGGAAACTAAGAAAGAAAAGAAAACAATGGAAAAAAATAATACTCCCCTCGTGTCTAGGCATAGGAAAACGGTATGTGATGGAAAAGTGCAGCCCAAAATGTGCCAAAGTACCTGTGAGGGGGAAAGAAAAAAAACACTACAAGCTAGAATAACAAACACAGGCATAAGATACCACAAAAATATATATACAATGAAAATAATGTGTCCCTAAACGAGTCATGGGGTCGCCTAAGAAGAGGCATCATCAAGTACAATATCAGCCGAAAGAGATGGATCAGCAGCCGTGGAAGCTGGAGGCTTGGACTTGGAATTGGGAAGGGAAGCTGGAGAAGTAGGAGCCGCAACTACCGGATTCGGTAAAGGAAGGTCGGCATCCCCCCTGGACTGGAAACAGTGGTGGTGATAGCAGCAGCAGCAGCTGGGCCCATAGTAGAGATCATAACGGAATCAGTGGCCATCACAGTGAATGGCAGCGGAGCAGCAGTAGAAGGGCCAGGAACGGAGGCAGAGGCAGATGGCAGAGGTAATGAAATACCCAGATTCTGAACAATAAGCTCCAATAGATGCTCCATGTGACCTTGGAGGCTGTCGATACATACCAAATGCTGCTCCATCGCGGCCAGGTAGAGGGAAAGGGTGAGATCAACCGAGGGTGCAGGGGTAGGTGGGGCTGGTGGTGGGATAGAAGAAGGAAGGCTAGAAGAAGTGGGGTCAGTAGGTAGGGGGTGGGGTGGGGAAATTGGTGGGGGTGGGGAGGGAGGTGTAGGTGCAACAGCTGGGGCAGGAGGGTTAGTAGTTGTGTGGGGGAAAGCCTGAGAAAGGATGTAGGCACCCCCTGCTTCCGGACCAATCCCATGCAAATGAGCATGAGAAAGTCTATATGATGGGGATAACCTAATAGGTCATGGGGTAAGGAAGGCTCGAAAACCCCAAGGTGGTGGGCGAGACAAGTGGTGTAAAACCCGCCGTTCAGGTTACCTCGACGGCCGGTAAACATAGCATGGAAATAGGAGGCGGCTAGGTAAGGGACATCCGTGTAGTCCTGTCAGATGACACAGGTAAGGAGATCCATGTCACGACCGGTCACAACCCCCATATCCTCATGGCGGGGAAAAAGAATAGCGCTGAAGCACTGGTGGGTAAAATGAAGGATGATGTCAATGGTAAGGGTGCTCTTCTGTGAGGTAGGGGCGTAGCGGTGGTCAGGCCCAGCAATCTCCTGCCACATACCCACAAGCTCAGAGTGCTCGCATCTGGTCAGGGTGGAAACAGGGGGTGGGGTAAAAGGATGGGGTTAGAAACCACACCCTCGGCCAAACTCTATCATGGTGAAGGGAAATCGTCGGCCGCCCAGCCAGAACTGAACCACGAGCACCGCATCACCGGGTGTCTCCCAGTACTCATCTCCATCAAACTTGAAAGAGGCCATGAACTCCAAAAATAAATCACAGAAGATAAGAGTGCTGACCTGGAAAATGGAGAGCAGGGGAGTGTGTCCAAGGGGATCCTCTAACTCTCCCCAGATTCTGAGCTGCTGAGGAACGGTACTGTCGAGGTAGTGGCCTCTCATCGAAATCGGATGATGAGAAAAGCACCGAACTCTATCATGGGCTAGATCAGTGACTGGGAACACCATGCAGGGATAGGGAACACCTGCAGGTCCCAGCCCAGGTGGAGGTGCAGCAGCAGGAGCTGGCTCTGGGGGCGGATCGACTGCAGTAGGTGAAGGGTCGCTGGATGGGGCAATCGATGAAGTTCCAGCTGCAGAGGAGGAGATCTCAGGTGGAGTGGCAGATGGGAGGGAAGTAATGATGGTGCTCAGACCATCCTTGGTGGAGGGAGTGAGTGGTGGAAGGGTGGACAATGGAGGGAGATCGTAGACCAGAGCGTCTGGGTGTGGCTGTGTTGGAGGTCAGAGTGGAATCCAGCGAAAAGTGGGACTCTCGCCCTCAGTGGCGGAGGCGGGCCACTTCCCCCGGGAAGTATCGTGATCTGCCATAACCTGAAAAAGAAAGAAAAAAAACAAAAGAAAAAGAAAAGAAAAGAAAACAAAGAAAAAGTGAGATATCTGAAAAATAAAAGTAAACAACGTGTTCATCCAGAGTACATGTCATGTAGTACAAGCTAAGAAACATCCTGTGTTCTCTGGATAAACATGCCGAGGGGGAATAAGATTGGCCATGTAAAGGTACACGGTGTGTACTGAACATACACACCATCTGTATACGAAGTGAACATGGTCGTGTATTATAAACGACACGGCCATGAATTTATCAGTTCTAAGAATAAAAGACACGCCTTGTATGGGAAAATGGTGTGTGAGGCCGTGTGCAAAGGGTACTCAGGCATGATGGGGAAAGTACACGGTGTGTACCGAACATACACACCATGTATATTCAAATTGTGAAGCATTTTGTGTGTGGTCATGTACAAAAGTACACTGTGTGTGTTCTTCAATTCGTGGCTATGTACCGCGGAAGCCAAATGGTCGGTAGATCCAAAAACACCCTAAATGCTTCTAAAAACTTGAAATAGTGAGTTTAGAAGAGCTTACCTTGACCGAGGATCGAAATTCAAGAGAAATCCGAGCTTGAAATGAATCAAAATGACGGATCTAAGAGTGGGAGGGCGGGTGGCATTCGGGAGAAGAAAACAGGAAGAAGGGGAGGATAGGTGGAGCCGCGTGACACGGGTTGAATCCGGGTGGCCCGCGGCTTATATAGCCGTGGTACACGGTCTGTACTTTGGGACTACATGCCGTGTATCCCCAATTTTTTTAAATATATATATATATATAATTAATATAATAAACTATATAATAATTAATATTAATTAATTAAAATAATAAAAGTAAAATAGGTATATATATGTATATACAGAATTGAAAAATAATACTATACATGTAATTTAGTGGGAAAATACACGCAGTGTGTTTAAAAATTGTAAAAAGAGAAGTACAACATTTGGTATGGTGGTCGGGGTGAGGTTCGAACCGGCGATCGACCACTCCGAACGGAAGCCCTCAACCACTGGAGAGAAGGTTGTATTGATACCCATATTTATTATTTATATAAATTTAATCTATACAACCTATACAGAAAGGAATAAATAAATTCAAGGCGTGTGGTTTTTAATTATAAAAGAAGGGGATGAAGCAGGGAGATTAGCCGAGTTCGAACCAGGGTCTTTTGGATCCTGGGCCGAGACTTTGCCCATCTAGAAACTTCATCTACATGAATTACATTATATAGAAAAGTGTTTTTATATTTTAGTTTTTAGAAAGAAAATAGGGTACACATGTCGTATCTTGGAAGACACACCACGTGGTTTAATTAAAAAGGTAAATGATGGAAATGGGGCGGTTGTCAGGATTCGAACCCGGGTCTTTTGGAAACCGGGTTTTGATCTTAGACAACTGACCCATCCCCATCATGGGTTTTTCTTATAAACAAATAAATAAATATATATATATATATGGAATTTACTACACACCCCATGTAAGAAAATATAAAAAAAGGACGAACCCCATGTTGAACACAGGTCGGGAGGATTCGAACCGGGGACGACTCGGATAAACTTCAGTGACCTTACCATCATCACTGGCATCATCCCTGTTTATTTATTAGTTACTATATAGATTTATACTATTTAAGATTAAAATCTAAAAAGATAAGTACATGTCGTGTATATAAGTGGGACACAGTGTGTAACCTCTGGGTTGCTTCCCAGGAGCGCCTTTGTTTTAGGTTGTTGGCTCGACTGACTTACCTTTTCTTACCAAAGAGGGGTGGTTGAGATTTTTCCCACTGTATCTTCCATGTGATGTAAAATCTTCAGTCGTTGGACGTTCACCTTGAACGGTTGACCATCCTCCTTAGAAATTTCCACCACTCTGTGGGGAAATACTCGTATGACATGGAACGGTCCCGACCACCTCGACTTTAGTTTGCTTGGGAATAGGTGAAGACGAGAGTTGAAGAGGAGTACCTGATCACCAGGTTGAAATGTTTTTTGAGAAATCATCCGGTCGTGGATGGATTTTGTCCTCTCCTTGTATAATTTAGCATTCTCATCTGCCTCCCTTCTGATTTCATCGAGGTCTGATAGTTGGAACTTTCGCCTCTCTATAGCTGCCTTCAGATCAAAATTTAGGGCCTTGACGGCCCAATATGATTTGTGTTCCAGTTCCACTGGTAGATGGCATGGTTTTCCATAGATGAGGTGGAATGGTGACATCCCCAGTGGTGTCTTGAAGGCGGTGCGATAATCCCACAAAGCTTCGTCAAGCTTTTTAGATCAGTATTTCCGTGAGGTACTCACTATTTTCTCCAAAATTTGTTTGAGATATCTATTAGAGAGATCCACCTATCCACTTGATTGGGGATGGTATCGTGTACCCATGTGATTCTTTACCCCATATTTAGACAGGACTCATTTCATTAATGCGTTGTCAAAGTGAGTCCCCCTGTCGCTGATCAACACACGAGGAACACCGAACCTGCTGAAAATGTGCTTCTTTAAAAAGGTCATGACTACCTTAGCTGTGTCATGTGTCGTAGTAGTGGATTCCACCCATTTGGAGACGTAATCAATGCAGACAAGGATTTAGGTATTCCTGAAAGAAGGGGAAAATGGTCCCATGAAGTCAATGCCCGAGACGTCAAAGATCTCAACTTCCAGGATGGGGTGTTGGGGAATCTAGGCTCTACATCCCATATTACCTATACGTTGACATGGATCACAATGGGAAATGAAGGCTCAGGAATCTTTATGCATGGTGGGCCAGAAAAACCCAGATTGCAGAATCTTCACTATGGTACGATCCGACCCATGATGTCCTCCAACGGGTGATGCATGACAAAATTCCAAGACCCCTTGAACCTTTGTCTCTGGGATGCATCATCAGATCACTCTGTCCCCACATAATCGAAATAGGAGTGGGTCTTCCCAGAAGTATCGATTAACATCAGAGAGGAATATTTTCTTCTGCTGCAAGGAGAGGTCGGGTTGGATGGCACCTGTAACTAAATAGTTAGCAATATCAGAAAACCAGGGCCTAGGGGATTCGATAATTGAAAAGAGATGCTCATTAGGAAAATTCTCCCTTATCTCTCGATTCTCTTCTTTCTCCAAGTGTGGAAGTTCTAGATGAGATAGATGATCAGCTACCATATTTTCACTCCCCTTCTTATCTTGGATCTCTAAATCAAATTCTTGTAAGAGGAGGACCCATCAGATCAATCGGGGATTTACATCCTTCTTGTTTAACAGGTACTTAAGTGCTTCATGTTCAGTATAAACAATAACTTTAGACAACAGAAGGTAAGAATGAAACCAGTCAAAGGTGAATACCACTTCTAGAATCTCCTTCTCTATAGTAGTGTTGTTTATTTGGGCCTCATTGAGTGTCCTGTTGGCATAGTTGATGGGTCGGAAGATTCGGTCCAGCCGCTGACCCAGGACAGCTCCCACCGCATAGTCACTGGAATCGCACATTACTTCAAATTGTGCCTCCCAGTTGGGGGAAATCATCACTGGAGATTCGAACATTCAATTCTTTAGATGGTCAAAATATATGGTACATGCCTCATTTAATTCGAAAATAGCATCCTTAGTCAGGAGGTTGGTGAGGGGATGGTCTATCTTCGAGAAATCACAGACAAACCGCCTGTAAAAACCCGCATGTCCCAGGAAGCTGAGGATGGATCTAACAGAAGTTGGAATAGGAAGTCATGAGATGAATTATATTTTTGTTGGATTAACCTATATCCCCTTTTCTGAAATTCTGTGGCCAAGGGCTATGACACTTTGCACCATAAAATGACACTTTTCTGAGTTCAAAACTAGGTTAGTGTTTTTGCATCGCTCCAGTACCAGCTCCTGGTGTCGCAAACATGTAGTTAATGAATTCCCTTAAATGAAAAAATCATCCATGAAGACCTCCATGATTTGTTCCTCCATGTCGTGAAAAATATCCAGCATGCATCACTGGAATGTTGCGGGAGCATTGCACATACTGAAATACATCCTACGGTTGGAAAACGTGTTGTATGGGAAAGTGAAGGTGCTCTTCTCCAGATCTTCTAGGTAAATGGAGATATGATTATATCTTGAGTAGCCATCAAGTAAGCGGTAATATTCATGCCCTGCTAGTCTTTCTAACATCTGATCCATGAAGGGAAGGGGAAAATGATCCTTCCCGGTGGCGTCGTTTAGCTTCCTGTAATCGACACAGACTCTCCAGACCGTGACTGTGTGAGTGGGGATGAGCTCATTCTTGTTGTTAGATACCACAATGACACCTCCCTTCTTAGGGACCACTTGCAGGGGACTCACCCATGGGCTATCTGATATTGGGTAAATGATGCCTGCATCTAACAACTTGATAACCTCTTTCTTTATGACTTCCTTTATGGGAGGGTTCAGACGCCGCTGGGGTTGTCTAGATGGATTTTCTCCTTCTTCGATTAGCACCTGGTGGGTGAAAATGGTAGGGATGATACCCTTCAAATATGCAACAGTTCATCCAATTGCCTAATTTCTCTACTTGAAAACTTGTAGGAGTGCATCCTCCTGCTCCTGTGATAGTGCTGCACTAAGTATAATGGGAAAAGTGTGATGATCTACTAAATACCTGTACTTTAAGGAAGGTGGGAGAGGCTTCGGCTCTAGTTCAGGTGCCTTGAGAACTAAAGGTACCAGTGGTTGTACTTCTTCCCTCTCTTGGATGTCAGGAATGACAGATCATTTCTGGTAGTGGCCACCCTGGCCTTCAATGAATTTCATGTCCTCTGGCGCTTCATCAATGGGCATTTATGAAAAAATAATATCATTTGAAATGGAAGAACATATCAGGTCATCTTCTTGTCTAATCACTTCTTCATCCATGGTATTCAATACATATAATCCCTCATGTTCAGGTAACTTGTCTTGTTTGACAGACCTTAGAACATTGTAGAAGACTCTTTCGTCCCCACCCCGAAAAATCTGCTCCCCCTAGTGCACATCGATCAAGACTTTCCCTATGGCTAGGAAAGGTCTTCCCAATATAATAGGTGCCTCCTGATCCTCCACCATGTCTAGGATGATAAAATATACAGGGAGGATCAATATTACCATCTTCATGAGCACATCCTCCCATAGCCCTTTTGGATATTTAATGGATCTGTCAGCAAGTTAAAGGGAGAATCGGGTAGGCTTCAGATCGTGGAGTCCGAGATTTTGGAAAACTCTGAATGGCATGAGTTTAAAACTATCCCCTAAGTCGCACATGGATTTTCCAAATTCATAGGGTCCAATTGTACATGGAATAGTAAAGCTACCTGGATCTTGGAGCTTGGGAGGAAGGGAATGTTGTATGACTGCGGAGCACTCCTTTTTCAGTGTTATGGTTCCCAAATCCTCCATCTTCCTTTTATTCGAGAGGATTTACTTCATGAATTTGGTATATGTGGGCATTTGTGTCAGCACCTCTACAAATGAGATATTGATGTGCAACTTTCTGAATACTTCCATGAATTTTGAAAATTGGTGATCCAGCTTCCTTTGCTTCATCCTCTCCGGAAAAGGTAATGTAGACTCGAATGGTTTGAATACCTCCTTTACTTTGCCTGTTTGAGCCTCCGGTGATGGATTTTTGGATGAATAGGGGTATGAAATTGTAACTTTGTTGTCAATAGGGAGTATAGGTGCAGTTGAATGTTCTGGTTCCTTTTGGTGTAGATTCTTTCCACTTCGTAAAGTGATGGCATGGGCCTCCTCCCTTGGGTTCTTCTCGGTGTTGCCTGGTAGTGTACCGGGCTGTCTACCTGAGAGATGGTTTGCTAACTGGCTGGTTTAGTTCTCGAGGCTTTGAATAGAGGCCTCCTGGTTCTGAAATCGGGTCTCAAAAGTAGAGATGAATTTTGTCATAAGATCCTCTAACCTGGAGGTATTCTCTTGATGATGTGGCTATGTAGCTGGTGGAGGTGGTTGCTGCCTTGGCTGCTACAAGCGAGGGTTTTGATACCCTTGCTACTGGTAGAAACCTTGATGATTCTATTGTTTCCTTGGGTACGGGTTCTGATATTGTGGCTAACTGTAGCCAGGTTGTTGCTGGGGCGGAGGATTCTGCTGCTGTTGGCCCCAGCCTGTGTTCTGGTTTTCGTGCCATGTCGGGTTCTGGTATTGTTGATACTGGTTCGACCCTCTGTTTTGAGCAACATATTTCACCTCGCTTTTCGAAGGGTCGACTAAAGGTCCTGGGAATTCTCCAAGGATGTGGTTGTTACCACAGTCACCGCATGTTGGATGGTTCGCCGCATGGACTTGAGATGTGCCCTTGAGATTCAATGCATCGATCTTTTTAGATATAGCATCCAACTGGGCAGCAAGCATGGTAGTAGCATCAATACTATTCATACCTCGTTTTTGGGACCCCCGCTTGGAATTCCACTGGAAGCTGTTGGTGAAAAAATCTTCCAACAGTTTGAAAAGTTCTTCGGGGGATTTTCTCATCACCATTCCTCCAGCAGCTGCATCCACCACATACTTTGTATTAATTGTTAGTCTTCCATAAAAGGTTTGTACTTGCATCTAGAGTGGAAGTCCATGGTGTGGGAATTTATGTAACATCTTCTTGAAACGTTCCCAGGATTCGTACAACGATTCGGAGTCTTGCTGCAGGAAGTTGTGGATTTTAGTCCGCAAGGTCACTGTTTTTGAGGGTGGGAAGTATTTGTATAGGAACACCTGAGCCAAATACTCCCAGGTGAGGATGGATCGTTGCGGAATCCCTTTGATCCAGTCTTTCACCTTATCCCGTAGAGAAAAAGGGAATAGGCAAAGGCAAATGGTGTCCTCAGACACGCCATGGTAACAGAATGTATCGCAGATATCCAGAAAATTAGAGATATGGGCGTTCGGGTCTTCACTGGGCAAGCCACCGAATTGAACGGTGTTATGGATCAGCTGCATAATAGCAGGCTTGATTTCGAAGTGCTGGACCTGTACTGGAGGATGGACGATGCCCATGTTAGCTCCATGGATCGAAGGCAGGTCGTACTCCATAAGAGTACGTCATGGAGGTGGCTGCTGAGGGAGTGGAGGCGGCATGTATTGTTGCTCCTGAGGGGAAAAGTAGGGTTGTTGAAAGAGTTGTTGCTGCTGTTGGGGCTGGCTATACTGCGAAAGTGGTTACTGTGGTGGTTGCTGGTATTCCCTCAGGAGGAACTCCATGAAACCTCCAGTTTGGGCCTGCTCTGGTATACCAGCAGCAGGAGGCTGCTGGTCTTGGAATGGTTGTCCAGATGCAGATTTAGTGGCCGGTGCTCCCTCTTTCTTGTTCGCCATACGTAATGTTTTTTGTCTGTGCATCTCTACCAGTGCACGTCAATGTTGCAACAAGGTTTGCCCGATCTCTGGGTCAATCGGAAGAATATCTGATGACTCAGCACACCTGGACTGTGTGAGGCGCTGGTTCATGCACCTGTGATCAGACACATACACAAAACAAAACCCAGGCGTAAAAGGGAAAACAAAAGATAAACCAAAATGGGTTTAGGAAATAAATTTTTGGGAATTTTTAATTTTTTTTATTTTCACCAAATTAATTACTAACACAACTAAATTTAGCACTTGAACCGTTAACATTCCCCAGCAACGGCACCAAAATATGGACTCTCGTTTCATTGAAGGTATGTTATCGGTGTCCCAAATTGTTATTACCCACTCTTAAGCTAGTATAGCGCAAGTGCGGGGTCGATCCACATGGAACTTGGTGAGTGTGTGAATTCAGTTGAGTTTGGAATTAATTTAGTGAACTATGCTTTATTTAGAGTGGGATTTTCTTGGTTTTGGATTAAGGAACTTGTTTTGGTTACTTGAAAATAATTATTAATGATTAAGAAGAAAACAACAATGGTTTTTAATGAGATTGACAGAAAAATAGCGTGTTGGGGATATGGTGATTATGGATATTTATGCGGATTTCTTATTAGGTTGTATTGTTCATGATAATTCAACATTCTGGATCTCAATTATGACAAGATTCCCTCGGTCCGGTTGATTTTGTATTGGAATTGAAGAAATTGTGACTCCTTGGTCTGATAGTCAGTGTTTCACAATTCTTAATTTCAGTTTAGTCCATTTAAGAATCGATGAATCCTTTCAATGATCATGAAAGCATTCACCGTGATTTTTCTTTTGATTTCCAGAGAATTATTCCTTTGGTCTGGATCATAATGTTCGGTGATATTCAACAATGGTTAAAGAAAAATGAAAAGAATTTAAAAGAATAAACACAACCATATAAATCAATCCAACATACAAAAGATCTTCATCATCCACAGCCCCAACACAAGAAATATTTAGTTACACATATTGGAAATAATAAAAACAACACCTTCGATACCTGATGATATCATCGAGTAAGACTCGAGGAGAAGTGTCGGATGGTGGAATGGCAGAGTAGTGACACCACGGTGGCTCAGGAGGAATGACAAAATAACTTCCCCTTTTCTTTAAGTGTTTCCCTCCCTTAAATCCGGAGGCCAAGGCCTCTATTTATAGAAAAATAAAGTACATGACGTGTATGAAAAGTACGTACCGTGTAATTTCGTCAATGCATTTTTGGCTCCGTTTTTCTTCGGTAGGTGGCCAGTCGCGCTGCCTTTGACTCACATGGTGTCTACAGTCGGTTGGTGGAGGGTACACGACGTGTAGTGCCACTGAACATGACATGTAGTCTCTAGAAGGTGCCACCAACCGCATCTAGAATCTTGTACACGGTGTGTAGAAGTAGAACACGACGTGTCATCTTTGGCCGGCCACATGGGCGTGTACTCTTATCGGCCACCAACTATTTCTAGAATGTCTTACATGGCATGTATCAATGTGAACACGGCGTGTACTACCTTTTTGGTTACTTGGGAATGTGTTTGTCCTGGTCAACCCATGTTTTAGTTTTAAAGTACACAGCGTGTATATTAGTACACGCCGTGTAGTTGGAAATTTTTGCTCGGTTTTCCTCCTTTTTGTGCATTTGGCCAAAAACCTTCTAAAAATGAACAAGATCACCAAAATCAAATTATTTGTCCACTAGGTAGTAGGTAAATGATGAAAACTTGTTCTTATTTTTCTATAAAGTATATGAAAATGTATACACAAATTGGGTGTATCAAACTCCCCCATACTTAGTCATTTTCTTGACCTTAAGCAAATCTCAACATCTAATTAATAGAATCTATATTGTAAAAGGAAGGACTTTAGTTAAACATAAATGAAAATAATAATTTACAGGAGAAAATTTCAAAACGAGTACAAAGTAGTTTAATCCAGATGATATTCTAATCATTCCTCATATATAATTCAATTAACTACTTTCATCCTCTTTTAACACATGTTTTAACCTTTCAAAAATAAGCATGCCACTTGATGATTTACCTCACCAAAAATATTCTCAACACTCAAGTTGTTTTTAAAACAAAGTTATGCTCAATCAAAGATATATACACTCTGTCCATAGGTTTGCATGAAATCTTGTTATCCACTTTAGAAAATTTAATTTACAAAAATCATGCGGGATTTTCAATAAGGATCATATGTTTCTGTGGCTAAAGGTTGGTAGGTAAAGATGTGAAAAATAACTCTGAGGCTTGAAAAAGGAGGCTAAAATCTTTAATAACATTGCATGATTTTTAAAATTAAACTCAATGTAAAAACATCCTTAACAAGCTTTATCAAATGATCTCATCACCACCATCTCCTTTAGATGAATAGGAGTAACAAACCAAAAAATGTGTATAAGGACCCTTTGTTTGTACCATTTTTTTTCAAAGGAAACCTTTCTAAATTTACAAAAATAGAGGTTTGGAACTATTTTCGCCCCAAATGATCAAGAGGTTCTCCCCCATACTTCATTTCTTGACAATTCAGGAATTTATACCATTTGTTTCCAATACCTTATTGTGAGCTCAAATGAATATTCATGCAAAATCATAAAAGAATTAGGGTAGGAAGGGAAATAGGCTTGTAATTGGGCTTCCTTTAAAGTCTATTCAAGGTCTATACAAGCTTCACGAAGATAAGATGTAGGGTAGGATCAAGATAAATAGGTTAACAATCTTATGCCTCAATCATTTTAATGTAATTCAAAAATTCCTCATGTGTCGAAAAGAAAATTTGAAAATTCTGGTAGTTATGTATATTCTAAGAATCTCTCAAGAAAGATGGTATTAGAAAGAATATGACAAAGGGGTTTAGAATACCTCTCGAGAGTGGGAAAAATAAATAAAGAGACAATCAGGTCATGACTTACAAAATAATTGATTAGTCTAATCGATGTAATTATCCAAGGATTACAAGTTGTAATTTAAATTGTATCAGCAATCATTTTTAAAATACCTAAGAATCAAAAGAATCATGTAACTTTTAAAATTTTCCATTTTCAGCTTTATTATTTAAAAATATGGTTAACCAAAATGTCTTCACGTTTTCAAATATATCCTAATATTGATTTCTCCTAGAATATGAAAAGGGCAAAGACTAAAGAGGTTGAGAGACACCCCCCCATACTTAAAATCGCACGTGGACCACCAAGTGCCCAATAAAGAACAAGTGAAGGCAGGGAAACAATAGTGGACCAGACCGAGGGGAAGCAAGAAAAGAATGAAACTAAGAAAGAAAAGAAAACAATGGAAAAAAATAATACTCCCCTCATGTCTAGGTGTAGGAAAATGGTATGTGATGGAAAATCATAGCCCAAAATGTACCAGAGTACCTATGAGGGGGAAAGAAAAAGAACACTGAAAGTAGGCATAACAAACACAGGAATAAAATACCACAAAAATGTATATACAATGAAAAGCATGTGTCCCAAAACCAGTCATGGGGTCGCCTCATAAGAGGCATCATCCAGTATAGGATCAGCCGGAAGAGATGGCTCAGGAGCCATGGAAGCTGGAGGCTCAGACTCGACATTGGGAAGGGAAGATGGAGAAGTAGGAGCCACACGTATCGGATCCGGTAAAGGAAGTTCGGCACCCCCCTCGGGCTGGAAACATTGGCGGTGGAAAAAATTGCAGCAGTTGTGTCCATAGTAGAGAGCAGAATGGAATCTATGGCCATCACATTGATGGGTGGCGGAGCAGCAGTAGAAGGGCCTGGAACAGAGGAAGAGGTAGGTGGTGAAGGTAATGGAATAACCAGATGCTGAACAATAAGCTTCAATAGCTGCTCCATGCGACCTTGGCGGCTATTGATACGTACCAAATGTTGTTCCATCGCGGCCAGGCAGAGGGAATGGGCAAGATCAACTGGGGGTGCGGGGGTAGGTGGGGATAATGGTGGGACAGAATAAGGAAGTCTAGAAGAAGTGGGGTCAGTAGGTAGGGGTGGGGTGGGGAAACTGGTGGGGGTGGAGACGGATGTGCAGGTGCAGCAGCTGGGGCAGGAGGGTTAGCAGGTGGGTGGGGGTGATCCTGGGCAAGGATGTAGGCACCCCCCTACTTCAGGACCAATCCAATGTGAATGATCATGAGAAAGTCCATCCGCTGGGGAGAACCTAACTGGTCATGGGGTAAGGAAGACTCGAAAACCCCAAGGTGGTGGGCGAGGCAAGTGGTGTAAAACCCGCCGTTCAGGTTGCCCCGACGGCCGGTAAACATAGCATGGAAATAGGAGGCAGCTAGGTAAGGGAGGTCTGGGTAGTCCTGCCATATGACATAGGTAAGGAGATACATGTCACGACCGGTCATGACCCCCATATCCTTATAGTGGGGAAAAAGAATGGCGTTGAAGCACCGGTGGGTAAAACAAAGGATGAAGTCAATGATAAGGGTGCTCTACTGCGAGGTAGGGGTATAGCGGTGGTCAGGCCCAACAATCTCCCGACACATACCCACAAGCTCAGAGCGCTCGAGTCTGGTCAGGGTGGAAATAGGGGGTGGGGTAATAAGATGGGGGTAGAAACCGTACCCTTGGACAAACTCTATCATGGTGAGTGAAAATCGTCGGCCGCCCAGCTAGAACCGAACCACGTGCACCGCATCACCGGGTGTCTCCTAGTACTCAGCTCCATCAAACTCGAAATAGGTCACGACCTCCAAAAATAAATCACGGAAGATAGGAGTGATGACCTGGAAATTGGAGAGCAGTGGAGTGTGGCCAAGGAGATCCTCTAACTCTCCCCAGATGCCGAGCTACTGAGGAACAGTGCCGTCGATTTAGCGGCCGCTCATCAGAATCGGACGGCGAGAAAAGCACCGAACTCTGTCATGGGATAGATCAGTGACTAGGAACACCATGCAGGGATAGGGAACACCTGCAGGTCCCGACCTAGGTGGAGGTGGAGCAGCAGGAGCTAGATATGGGGGTGGATTGGCTATAGTAGGTGATGAGTCGCTGGATGGGGCAGTCGATGAAGTGCCAGCTGCGGAGGAGGAGATCTCAGGTGGAGTGGAAGCTGGGAGGGAAGTAAGGATGGTGATCGGACCAGCCTTGGTGGAGGGAGTGAGGGGTGGAAGGGTGGACAATGGAGGGAGCTCATAGACCAGAGCGTCTGGGTCTAGTTGTGTCGGAGGTCGGAGTTGAATCCGCTGAAAAGTGGGTCTGTCGTCCTCAATGGCGGACACGGGCTGCTTCCCCCAGGAAGGATCTTGATCTTCCATAACATGAAAAAGAAACAAAAAAAATAAAAAAAAGAAAACAAAACAAAGAAAAAGTGAGATATCTGAAAAATAAATGTACACAGTGTGTTCATCCAGAGTACACGGCGTGTTGTACAAGCTAAGAAGCAACCCATGTTCTCTGGATAAACACGCCAAGGGGGAGGAAGATTGGCCATGTAAAGGTACACAAAGTGTACCGAACAAACATTCCATGTTTATACGAATTGAATATGTTCATGTATTATAAACAACACAACCTTGAATTTTTCAGTTCTAAGAATAAAAGACACGCCATGAATGGGAAAATGGTGTGTAAGGCTGTGTGCAAAGGGTACTCGGGCACGATGGGGAAAGTACAAGGTGTGTACCGAACATAAACACCGTTTATATTCAAATTGTGAAGAATTTTGTGTGTGGCCATGTACAAAAGTACACGGCATGTGTTCTTCAATTCGTGGACGTGTACCGCGGAAGCTGAACGGTCAGAAGATCCAAAAACACCCTAAATGATTCTAAAAACTTGAAATAGTGAGTGTAGAAGGGCGTACCTTGACCAGAGATTGCAATTAAAGATAAATCAGAGCTCAAAACGAACCAAAACGACGGATCTGAGAGTGGTAGGGTGGGTGGAATTCGGGAGAAGAAAAAGGGAAGAAGGGGAGGAGAGGGGGAGCCGCGCGACACGGGTTGAAGCCGAGTGGCCCACAGATTATATAGCTGTGGTACACAATGTGTACTTTGGGACTACACACCGTGTATCCCCAATTTTTTTAAGTATCTATATATAATTAATATAATAAACTATATAATAATTAATATTAATTAATTAAAATAAGAAAAGTAAAATAGGTATATATATGTATATACAGAATTGAAAAATAATACTATACATGTAATGTAGTGGGAAAATACATGCCGTGTGTTTAAAAATTGTAAAAATAGAAGTACAACCTTTGGTCCGGTGCTCAGGGCAAGGTTCGAACCGGCGATCAGCCACTCTGAACGGAATCCCTCAACCACTGGAGTGAAGGTTTTACTGCTGCCCATATTTATTTTTTATATACATTTAATCTATACATCCTATACACATGGGAAGAAAAAAATTCATGGAGTGTGGTTTTTAATTATAAAATAAGGGGATGAAGCAGGGAGATTAGCCGAGTTCGAACCTGGGTCTTTTGGATCTTGGCCCGAGACTTTGCCAATCTGCCAATTACAACATCAAGCATAAACATTTATTTAATTTCTTCTTCTCTAGCTTCTTATTGGCACTTGTCCTCTCCTTAATACATGTAGCCACCTGAGGATATACATAAAAAGGGGTGATCTAGAAGCCCAGTAAGAGGATAGATAAGAATAATATAGCATGGGGTGAGCATAATCATAACATGGGAAAAAGATCATGAACATTAGAGGAATCATAAATATAAGACTTGAAATGTGGCAATGCATAAAAATGAAACATCATGTCTTAGTGGTTAACTACCACACATACTTGTGAACTAAGCTAGCATCTTGTTCACACATCATTTCACATTTACTCATGAGATTCATCACTTTACCCAATGCATTGGAGCGCTATATAATTCCGGGCGCACCCGTCACATTGAAACATTCATATTGCGCTATATAATTCCAGGCGCACCTGTCACATCATAACATTATCATCATTATGCTTTCCACATAGAACACATATAAAAAAATTTACAAAACTAACCCATGCAATGGAATGGGTTTCATCTCATATGAACACATTTATAAACTTTTGGTTCCCAAAATAAAGAGGGAATGACATACATGTTACAAGAACCGTCCACTTTGAGTGAGAAGTAAAAGGGGTGTTATTAAAAGAGGATTTATTTTGGAAAACATTTGATTTGACATAAAAACCATTTACAAACATGTATATCCCAGAAAAGTAAAGACAATGATGAAAAAATTATCTTTAATGAGTAACCATATCAAAAATGGAGTGAAAGAGGGAGAACCCAAAGGAAGAAAATTGGGTTCTACATTTCCCCTTACCTTGTACCCGAATGCTTCTTTCTCTTTAATGTTCTGTATAATGAAATTATATTCATTAATTAGAAATCCAGAACCCTGTGTACATTAATATGGTTCATTATGGTTTCATTAAGTGAATTTAGGTGCCTTTGGATGAGTTATAGAGTTTAAAAACATTATCTGGGAATGTTTGTTTTTATGGTTTTCTTGAGTGGTTCACTTGTATTCTTAAATTGAAGTTTGGAAAGAACATGGGTAAACATACAGAACTAATATTACATGTTGTTAATGATATTACAGGATTTTTGATGATCTTATAATGAATCAAATTATATCCATGTGGATGAATCATTAGGTAAGAATTAATGATGATTATTTGGGTTAATTTGAGCGATTTTTCGATCATAATGAACTTGTTTTATTTTATCACTTAGAAATATGATCATAAGTTAGTTACAGATCTTTAAATAGGAGATAATACATATAAAATATTCTAGTTCAACCATAAAAATGGTTTTATGACCAGGTATGAAGGTAGAAATGGAAGAAGAAAGTATGTCGTTCTTGAAGGTGATAAATTAACACCTCACGAACAACATTATCTTTAATAAAATAAAAGGAAGAGGGAAAGGGGGTTGGATGATATAATGTCCCATTAGAATCATAAAATTACAGTATATGTATAATACCGGAGTTAAAATACCATTTTGATGAAGATAGGTGGGGAGAGATCAAGAAATGAACTTGAACTTGAAAGGGAATTAAAGGAGAAGAGGGAGAGAAATTACCTCTTGAATACTCCTTTTGAGAACCTCCTTAAGGGCCTAATCTTGGTCTTTTGATGATACCATCAGCTCTTGGACGTGGGGGAGGGGATAGGGAAGGTGTTTGGGTAGAGTTTAGAGAAGGCTTGGAGCTTGAGAGGTGTGAGGAAATGAGGGTGTGAAGGTTGGCTTTTATAGTGGAGGGGAGAGGGGTTTCCTTAACATAAAATTCATTAGTTTATTAGTCTTGGATGACCAAGAATTGTAATCTTATCATGTGATCTCGAACCAAGTGGGATTACATCATTAGAGCATCATCGATGACTCAATTAATCCATTATTTAGCATTTATTGTAAATTATCAGATTCTACTATTCATAAAAAATTCAAGTATCTCCGAAAAATTCCAAAAATTTACCCCAACCATTTTTCAATGTGTAGAATCAAAAAATGAAGTCCATTTTTCAAAAAAAAAATTCCTAAATATTATTAATTTAATATTTAATTAAAATAATAATTTACTAAAAAAACAATTTTTAAGATTAAAACCGATTTTATAGTGATTTCAAAAATTACGTAGGGTCTTATAAAATTATCTAAAAACTATAAGATATTGATTCATTAATTTATGAATAAATTTTTGGGAAATAAATTTTCTTTTAAATTAATTAATTAATTATAATTAATTATTTATGACTTACAAAATACCAAAACATTTACTAAGGTCAAATTGTCACTTTCTAAGATGTATAAATTTTATTTAATTATTCATGGGTAAGATTACTCTTATGTTGGATGATTTACTATTCATAACGGTCATATTACTATTCATAAGGGTATGCTACTATTCCTAAGGGTACGTTACCATTCATAGAAATTTATTTTTGTTTCATTTGACTCAAAAAATCATCTTGAGCACAACCGTGTATGTCGTATTTTTAAAATTCCAAACACAAAAGTGAAAAACTTATGTTTAAAGGTCACTTATAACTTAGTAGTTCATTATGTTGTGTTTTAATGCTATTTTATGACATAAATATAAGAAGGGAATTTCCATTGAAAAACATTGGGTCATTACATTCTTCCCCCCTTAAGAAATTTTGCCCCTGAAATTTCACTTTACACAAACAGGTAAGGGTGTTTCTCCTTCATTTCCTCTTCTGGTTCGCAAGTTGCTTCCTCAAACTTATGGTTCCTCCACAACACTTTTACAAGATGGGTTGTCTTGTTGCGTAGAACCTTATCTCTCCGATCCAGAATCTTTACTAGCTGCTCCTCATAGGAGAGATCATCTTCCTACTGTACCACCTCTGAGTTTAGTACATGTGAGGGGTTTGGTATGTACTTCCTCAACAGTGATACATGAAACACATCATGAAATTGAGCCATATTTAGTGGAAGTGAAAGACGATAGGCCACAGATCCTATGCGGTCAAGGATCTCAAAGGGGCCAATATACCTTGGGCTTAGCTTCCCTTTCTTCCCAAATCGCATGAATCTCTTCCATGGAGATATTTGAAGGAAGACTTTATCTCCAACATCGAACTCCAAGTCCCATCGATGGTTATCAACATAGATCTTTTGCTGACTTTGAGCAGCTTTGATGTGTTTCTAGATGACTTGATCCTTCTCTATCATCTCTTGAACAAGATCAGGTCCAAGAAGCTTTCTTTCTCCAACTTCATCCCACCAGGTTGGAGTTCTACATCGCTTTCCATACAGAGCTTCATATGGAGCCATCTGAATACTCGAGTGGAAGCTATTGTTGTATGAGAACTCAACCAATGGGAGATGATGATCCCAACCACCTTTGAATTCAAGAGAGCAGGCTCTTAGCATATCTCCAAGCATCTGGATAGTCCTTTTAGATTGGCCATCAGTTTGGGGGTGATAGGTCATGCTGAAATTTAATTCAGTACTCAAAGTATGTTGAAGGATCCTCCAGAACATAGATGTGAACCTTGGATCATGGTCAGAGAAAATGGAGAGTGGAACACCGTGCAGTCTCACCACTTCCTTCACATATATCTTTGCAAGTTGTTCAAGCGGGATATCTTCCCGAATAGTAATAAAATGGGCAGTCTCGGTGAGTCGATCAACCACAACCCATATCACATTATTTCCCTTCGACGTCTTCAGGAGACCCATGAAAAAGTCCATAATAACATTTTCCATTTCCACATGGGTATAGGCAATGGCTGCATCATACCCTTGTACTTTTTTTTGCTCATCTTTAACTTGCTAACATACCAAGCACCTTGATATATATTCCACAATCTCCTTCTTCATGTTATCCCACCAGAAGTGTTCTCAGAGATCACGATACATCTTGGTACTCCCAGGATGGATAGAGAATGTTGAGCTATGTACATTATCCAATAGCTTCTTCTTTATCCCAGGTGATGAAGGCACACAAAGCCGCATTCCAAACCGAATCACACCATCATCGTCAATATGGAACTCTGGAAGATTTCCTTCCTTTAATGCATTCACCCTCTTTTGTATCTCCACATCATCCATTTGTTCTTACTTAATCTTCTCCTAGATGGATGGTTGCACAATAATTTGGGAAAGTTAGTATGTATCCCCTTCCCTTATGATTTCCAAATCCATTCTTTGCATATCCATGAAGATAGGGTCTTTCTCAATCTGTAGCATGGATAGAGTAGCAGGTTCTTTTCTGCTTAGAGCATCAGCTACCTTGTTCACCTTTCTAGGATGATAGTGAATAGAGAAATATTAATCCTTTATTAGATCTAACCATCTCCTTTGATGCATTTTGAGCACCTTTTATGTGAATATATACTTTAGGCTCTTATAGTTGATGTATATGTCACACTTCTTGCCATAAAGGTAGTGCCGCTAGATTTTCAAGGCAAAAATCACGGTTGTCAGCTCTAAATCATGCGTCAGGTAGTTCTACTCATGGATATTTAACTGTCGTGAGGCGTAGGCTATCACATTATCATTTTTCATGAGTACACAACCCAAGCCTTTATTTGAGGCATCACTGTATATCACAAAACGTTCTCCACTTTTCGGTAGTGTGAGTACAGGTGCAGTGATCAGAATTCTATTTAGCTCCTTGAAGCTTCCCTCACATTATTCCATCCACAAATACTTTACCCCTTTCCTTGTTAACTTAGTTAGTGGACTTGACAATCATGAGAAGTTTCTCACAAAATGTCGGTAGTACCCAGCTAATCCAAGAAAACTACGGATTTATGTGACACTAGAGGTCTTGGGACATTCCTCGATCACCTTTGTTTTTGAAGGATCCATAGAAATTCCCTCACTTGTGATCACATGTTCCAAGAATGTGACTTGTTTTATCCAAAAGTCACACTTTCTGAACTTGGCGTACAACTTCTCATTTCTCAATGTCACCAAAAAAGGTCTTAGATGTTCTTCATGTTCCTCCTTTCTCTTGGAGTAGATGATAATATCATCGATAAACACTACCACAAATTTGTTGAGGTAATTTCTAAAGACTCTATTCATCAAATCCATGAAGATCGTAGGGGAATTATTAAGTCCGGAGGGCATCACCAGAAACTCATAGTGCCCATAACTTGTACGGAAGGAAGTCTTCTAAATATCTTTCTTCTTTCACCTTTACCTGATGATATACAGAATGAAGATCCACCTTTGAGATGTATTGAGCTCCTCTTAACTGGTCGAACAAGTCATCAATCCTTGGGAGAGGATACTTGTTCTTTATGGTGATCTTGTTGAGTTCCCGATAATCGATACACAGCCGCATTGTTCCATCATTATTCTTCACAAAGAGCACTGGTGCACCCCAAGGTTATGCACTAGGGCGTATAAAACCTTTGTCCAGATGCTCTTGCAACTGCTTCTTTAACTCCTCCAGTTCGATAGGAGACATCCTATAGGGACACTTCGAGATAGGAGTAGCTCTGGGTATGAGTTAATTAAGAACTCAACCTCACGATCCGGGGGAATTCCAGGTAACTCTTCAGGAAACACATCACCATATTCCTTTATGATGGGAATTTCCTCAAGGTTGGAACTTTCCTTCGACTCAACCATTTGGGTGAGGTATGCTTCTTCATAGGGAATCAACACCCACACCATTGAAGGTTTTTTCAAAGGAGATTCATGATCTTCCTTGAATTTGTATAGGAGCATGGGATGGTTCAGAATATGAAAAGATATTTCCTTTTCATGAAAATTGATATGTGCTCTATATAATGAGAGCCAATCCATTCCCATTATAGAGTAAAATTCCACCAAGGGAATTATTACGAGATTTTCTGGAAGAACCTTCCCACATACACCAACGAGAGAAGAGTCAAACACTTGGGTTGAAATGATTGCACCACTCAATGTTTTTATAGATATCTCTACTTCAAGGTTTCAGGGCTTCGATTCTATAGTTCTAGAAAACTTGCAAGATATAAAGGAACGCGTAGAACCAGAATCAAATAAGACTTTTTCCATTATTGAGTGAATAGTAAGTGTACCTTGTATGACTTCATTATCATGATCCACCTCCACAGTAGTGATGGCATAAGCCTTCCCTTGTTCCTTTAGCTTTCGTGGCTACTAACACTGATTACCCTCAAGAGCTCGAGGTTTAGTGCACTAGTTTGCATACTGCCCTAGATCCTTACAGTTGTAGCATTGAACCATGAGTGGTTCTCTCCTTTCATCGACTACATTCTCCTTCCTTTTCATGACTTTTCGACACTCATGAGCATGGTGTCCTTCTTTCCCACACTTGAAGCATTTCCCCGTCCCTTTGAGGTAGTTCCCATGGTGCAACTTCCCACATTTTTGGCATGTGGGTCGTTGATTTTTCTTCCCACCTTTTTCATTAGATCCACCAGCTTGAAACTCCATATTTCTTTTCTTATCACTATAGCCATGTGACCATTATCCAAACTCCATATCCACTTTGAGAGCACACCTAACAACTTCTTCATAACTCCCAAAGTCTCTAATTGCAAGATCCTTTCGAAGGTTTGGTTTTAATCCACTAAAGAATCTATCAATTTTGCTATCATTGTTGATAACAAAACCCAAAGCGTACCTGAGAGCCTTGTGAAATTCACTTCATAGGTTGTGACAGATTCTCCTTCTTTTTTCTTGAGCTCTATGAATTCTCTCTCCATCTTCGTGAGAAGAGTTCATGGGAAATACTTATTAAGAAACATTATCTTAAAGTCTTCCCATTCCATTTCTTCAATTTCCTCCCTTGGTTTGGTGTTCTTAATCAAATCCCACCATTGATCATCTTCTCCATCTAGACAATAAACAGATAGGGTCACCTTCTCCATCTCGGAATAGTGAAGAACAAAAAAGATCTTCTCTATGGAGTTGACCCACTTTTCCACAACTAGTGGATCAGAAGATCCACAAAACGTCGGTGGTAGTTGCCGCATAAAAGATTCGATAGCCAGTTGATCCGTCTTTGGTGAAGGAGGAAATTCCCCATTATTATGGTTATTATTCATAACCTGAGATAATTGGGTAAGAATCGCCATGAAGTTCTGAACTCCACCCCCTAAATCATTGGGGATGTCGTTCGGGCAATCGTTTCATTGGCCCTCGCATGAGTTGTTGGCCTGATTTCTCATAGTTCCCACCATTTTCTAAAATAGAAAAGGTTAGATTAAAACATAAGTAAACAATTCATGAGTACATAACTTATTCATTTGAACAATTTATACTAAAATCATAACATATGGGATCCCTATGTAAACATTATTGTGTGCATTTTTGTACTTAGTCTCATGTTAGAGGTTTTCTCTAGGGTTCACTAATCCTAATTCCCAAATTAACTAAACCTTTCCTCTGATACCAAATGTGACAACTGGGCTCCACCCACCAGTTTCTTCGCAGACACGTGGGCCCCACCCTAGGTCCCACCCACGTGCCCGAACGGGTTATCTGACTAATGACAGTCCCCACATATGGGATCCCTATGTAAATATTCTTGTGTGCATTTTTGTACTTAGTCTCGTGCTAGAGGTTTTCTCTAGGGTTCACTAATCCTAATTCCCAAATTAACTAAACCTTGCCTTTGATACCAAATTTGAAAACTGGGATCCACCCACCAGTTGCCCCGGTGACACGTGGGCCCCACCCTAGGTCCCACCCACGTGCCTGAATGAGTTATCTGGCTAATAACAGTCCCCACAGGCCAACACATGTCCTTTCCAGTGTGTTTTGTCCTCACTCACACACACCCTGAGAAACTTCCCAAGAGGTCACCCATCATGATCAGGTAGGCTCCCGAAATGGAAGGTGCACCTTGTTGACATGAGTCATATCATTTATTCATTTAATCCTTTATCATTTGGGGGTGTTACAATCACCCCCCCTTTAGAGCACAATGTCCTCATTGTGGGCCCTACATCTCAACCCAGGCAGTGCACCACACTTAAGGCTGGGTACCACCTATGATACCAACTATAGCGACCCAGCTTTTTATTACATTACTATTACATAATTTTAAAGATAAAAAACATAAAATTATTACACATAGAGGATCCAAAGGTTTAGTTTCTTGGGAAAACTAGGACTATCCATAACAATTACAACATTAATCATAAACATTTTTTTAATTTCTTCATCTCTAGCTTCTTATTGGCACTTGTCCTCTCCTTAATACATGAAACCACCTGAGGATATACATAAAAAGGGGTAAGATTGGAGCCCAGTAAGAGGATAGATAATAAAAACATATCATGGGGTGAGAATAATCATAACATGGGAAAAAGATCATGAACATGAGAGGAATCATAAATATAAGACTTGAAATGTGGCAATGCATAAAAATGAAACATCACGTCTTAGTGGTTAACTACCACACATACTTGTGAACTAAGATAGAATCTTGTTCACACATAATTTCACATTTACTCATGAGATTCATCACTTTACCCAATGCATTGGAGCGCTATATAATTACGGGAGCACACGTCACATTGAAACATTCATATTGCGCTATATAATTCCGAGCGCACCCGTCACATCATAACATTATCATCATTATGCTTGCCACATAGAACACATATAAAAAAATTTACATAACTAACCTATGTAATTTAATGGTTTTCATCTCATATGAACACATTTATAAACTTTGGGTTCCCAAAAAAAAGAGGGAATGACATACATGTTAGAAGAACCGTCCACTTTGAGTGAGAAGTAAAAGGGGTGTTCTTAAAAGAGGAGTTCTTTTGGAAAACATTTGGTTTGACATAAAAACCAGTGAAAAACATGTATATCCAAGAAAAGTAAATAAAATGATGAACAAATGATCTTTAAGGAGTAACCATGTCAAAAATGGAGTGAAAGAGGGAGAACCCGAAGGAATAAAATTGGGTTTGAGATTTCCCCTTACCTTGTACCCGAATGCTTCCTTCTATTTAATGTCCTATATAATGAAATTATATTAATTAATTATAATCCCATAACCTTGTGTACATTAATATGGTTCATTATGGTTTCATTAAGTGAATTTACATGCCTTTGGACGAGCTATAGAGTTTAAAAACATTATTTGGGAATGTTTGTTTTTATGGTTTTCTTGAGTGGTTCACTTGTATTCTTAAATTGAAGTTTGGGTAGAACATGGGTAAACATCCAGAACTGATATTACATGTTATTAATGATATTACAATATTTTTTATGATCTTATAATGAATCAAATTAGATCCATGTGGATGAATCATTAGGTAATAATTAAATGATGATTATTTGGGTTAATTTGGGAGGTTTTTTGATCATAATGAACTTGTTTTATTTTATCACTTAGAAATATGATCATAAGTTAGTTCCAGATCTTTAAATAAGAGATAATAACTATAAAATATTCTGGTTCAACCATAAAAATGGTTTTATTACCAGATCTGAAGGTAGAAATGGAAGAAGAAAGCATGTCGTTCTTGAAGGTGATAAATTAACACCTCACGAACAACGTTCTCTTTAATAAAATAAAAGAAAGATGGAAAGGGTTTGGATGATATAATGTCCCATTAGAATCATAAAATTACATTATATGTATAATAATAGAGTTAAAATACCATTTTGATGAAGATAGGTGGAGATAGATCAAGAAATGAACTTGAACTTGAAAGGGAATTAAAGGAGAAGAGGGAGAGAAATTACCTCTTGAATCCTCCTCTTGAGAACCTCCTTAAGGGCCTAATCTTGGTATTTTGATGAGACCATAAGCTCTTGGACGTGGGGTAGGGGCTAGGTAAGATGTTTGGGCAGAGTTTATAGAGGTATTGGAGCTTTAGAGGTGTGAGGAAATCAGGGTGTGAAGGGTGACTTTTATAGTGGAGGGGAGAGGGGTTTCCTTAATATAAAATTCATTAGTTTATTAATTTCCCCTAATACAAGGAATAGTGAGTCTTGGATGACCAAGAATATTAATTTTATCATGTGATCCCGAACCAAGTGGACTTACATCAGCAGAGCATCATCGATGACTCAATTAATCCATTATTTAGCATTTATTGTAAATTATCTGATTCTACTATTCATAAAAAATTCAAGTATCTCAGAAAAATCCCAAAAATTTACCACAACCAGTTTTCAACTTTTAGAATAAAAAAATTAAGTCCATTTTTCAAAAATAATTTTCTAAATATTATTAATTTAATATTTAATTAAAATCATAATTTACTAAAAAACAATTTTTAAGATTAAAACTGATGTTATAGTGCTTTAAAAAATTACATAGGGTCTTATAAAATTATCTAAAAACTATAATATATTTATTCATTAATTTATCAATAAATATTTGGGAAATAAATTTTCTTTTAAATTAATTAATTAATTATAATTAATTATTTATGACTTACAAAATACCAAAACGTTTACTAAGGTCAAATCTTCACTTTCTAAGATGTATAAATTTTATTTAATTATTCATGGGTAAGGTTACTCTTATGTTGGATGATTTACTATTCATAAGGGTTATATTACTATTCATAAGGGTATGTTACTATTCCTAAGGGCACGTTACTATTCACTAAAATTTATTTTTGTTTCATTAGACTCCAAAAAACATCTTGAGGACAACCGTGTATGTCAGATTTTTAAAATTCCAAACACAAAAGTGAAAAACGTATGTTTAAAGGTCACTTATCACTTAGTAGTTCATTATGTTGTGTTTTCATGTTATTTTATGACATAAATATAAGAAGGGAATTTCCATTGAAAAACATTGGGTCGTTACACCCATCATGGGTTTTTCTTATAAACAAATATATATATATATATATATATATATGGAATTTACTACACATTCTGTGTAAGAAAATATAAAAAAAAGGAGGAACCCCGTACCGAAGGCAGGTTGGGAGGATTCGAACCAGGGACGACTCAGATAAACTCTAGCGACCTTACCATCGGCACCTGCATCATCCTTGTTTATTTATTAGTTACTCTATAGATTTATACTATTTAATCTTAAAAACTAAAAAGATAAGTACACATCGTGTATATAAGTGGGACACATCGTGTAACCTCTGGGCTGCCTCCCATGAAGCGCCTTTGTTTTAGGTCATTGGATCGACCGACTTACCTTTTCTTACCTGAGAAGGGTGGGGGAGATTGTTCCCGCTGAATCTTCCATGTGATGGTAAATCTTCAGTCGTTGGTAGTTCACCATGAACGGTTGACCATCCTCCTTATCAATTTCCACTGCTCCGTGGGAAAATACTCGTATGACATGGAACGGTCCCGACCACCTCGACTTCAGTTTACCTGGGAATAGGCAATGATGAGAGTTGAAGAGGAGTTCCTGATCACCGGGTTGAAATGTTTTTTGAGAATTCATCTGGTCGTGGATGGATTTTTTCCTCTCCTTGTACAATTTAGAATTCTCATATGCCTCCCTTCTGATTTCATCGAGTTCTGATAGTTGGAACTTTCGCCTCTCTTTAGCTGCCTTTAGATCAAAATTTATGGCCTTGACGGCCCAATATGATTTGTGTTCCAATTACACTGGTATATAACATGGTTTTCCATAGAGTAGGTGTAATGGTGACATCCCCAGTGGTGTCTTGAAGGCGGTGCGATAGGCCCACAAAGCTTTGTCAAGATTTTTGGACCAGTCTTTCCGTGAGGTACTCACTGTTTTCTCCAAAATTTGTTTGAGCTCTCGGTTGGAGAGCTGCACCTGTACACTTGATTGGGGATGGTATGGTGTACCCATGTGATGATTTACCCCATATTTAGACAGCACTCCTTTTATTAATGCATTTTCAAAGTGAGTCCCCCTATCGCTGATCAACAAACGAGGAACATCGAACCTGCTGAAAATGTGCTTCTTTAGAAAGTTCATGACTACCTTAGCTGTGTCGTGTGTCATAGAAGTGGCTTCCACCCATTTGGAGACGTAATAAATGCAGACGAGGATGTAGGTATTTCTGAAATAAGGGGGAAATGGTCCCATGAAGTCGATTCCCAATATGTCAAAGATCTCGACCTCCAGGATAGGGTGCTGGGGCATCTCGGCTCTACATCCCATATTACCTGTATGTTGGCATGGATCACAACGGGCAATGAAGGCTCGAGCATCTTTATGCATGGTAGGATAGAAAAACCCAGATTGTAGAATCTTCGCTAAGGTACGATCCGAACCATGATGTCCTCCAATGGGTGATGCATGACAAAATTCCAAGACCCCTTGAACCTTAGTCTCTAGGATGCATCATCGGATCACCCCATATCCACAGAATCGAAATAAGAGTGGGTCTTCCTAGAAGTATCACTTAACATCAGAGAGGAATCTTTTCTTCTACTGAAAGGAGAGGTCATGGTGGATGGTACCTGTAACTAAATAGTTAGCAATATCAGCAAACCAGGGCCTAAGGGATTCAATAATTGAAAAGAGATTCTCATCAGGAAAATCCTCCCTTATCTCTCGATCCTATTCCTTCTCTAAATAAAATTATTATAAGAGAAGGACCCATCAGATCAATTGGGGATTTTTATCCTTCTTGTTTAACAGGTACTTAAGTGATGCATGGTCAGTATAAAAAATAAATTTAGATAACATAAGGTAAGAATGAAACATGTCAAAGGAGAATACCACTTCTAGAATCTCCTTATCTGTAGTAGTGTAGTTTAGTTGGGCCTCATTGAGTGTTCTGCTAGAATAGTAGATGGGTCGGAAGATTCGGTCTAGCCGCTGACCCAGGACAACTCCCACCGCATAGTCGCTGGAATCACACATTGCTTCAAATTGTGCCTCCCAGTTGGGGGAAATAATCATTGGAGCTTCGACCAGGCACTACTTTAGATGATCAAAAGCTATGTTACATGCCACATTGAATTTGAAAATTGAATCCTTAGTCAAGAGGCTGGTGAGGGGTTGGGCTATCTTCAAGAAATCACAGACAAACCGCCTGTAAAAACCCGCATGTCCTAGGAAGCTGTGGATGGATCTAACAGAAGTTGGAACAAGAAGTCGTGAGATGACTTCTATTTTCACTGGATCCACCTCTATCCCCTTTTCTGAAATCTTGTTTCCAAGGACTATGCCACTTTGCACCATAAAATGACACTTTTCCCAGTTCAAAACTAGGTTAGTGTTTTCGCATCGCTCTAGTACTAGCTCCAGGTGCCACAAATAGGTAGTAAATAACATCCCATAAATGGAAAAATCATCCATGAAGACCTCCAGGATTTGTTCCGCCAGGTCATTAAAAATATCCAGCATGCATCGCTGGAATGTGGCGGGAGTGTTGCATATACCGAAAGACATCCTGCGGTAGGAAAACGTGCCGTATGGTCAAGTTAAGGTTCTCTTCTCCTGATCTTCTGGGGAAATAGAGATCTGATTATAGCCTGAGTAGCCATCTAGGAAGCAATAATATTCATTTCCTACTAGTCTTTCTAACATCTGATTCATGAAGGGTAGGGGAAAATGATCATTCTTGGTGGTGTCGTTTACCTTCCTGTAATCGACACAGACTCTCCAGCCCATGCCTGTGCGAGTGGGGATGAGCTCATTCTTGTTGTTAGATACCATAGTGATACCTGCCTTCTTAGGGACCACTTGCAGGGGACTCAACCACGTGCTATCTGATATTGGGTAAATGATTCTTGCATCTAACATCTTGATAACCTCTTTCTTTACGACTTCCTTCATGGGAGGGTTCAGACGCCGCTGGGGTTGTCTAGATGGATTTGCTCCTTCTTCGAGTAGCACCTTGTGGGTGAAAATGGTAGGGATGATACCGTTCAAATCTGCAACATTCCATCCAATTTCCTTCTTTCTCTGCTTCAAAACTTGTAGGAGTGCATCCTCCTGCTCCAGTGATAGTGCTCCACTAAGTATAATGGGAAAAGTGTGATGATATCTCAAATACCTGTACTTTAAAGAAGGTGTGAGAGGCTTCAGCTCTAGTTCAGGTGCCTTGAGAACTGAAGGTACCAGTGGTTTTACTTATTCCCTCTCTAGGATGTCAGGAATGACAAATCGTTCCCAGTAGTGGCCGCCCTGGCCTTCAATAAATTTCAGGTCCTCTGGTGCTTCATCAGTGGGAATGTCTGAAAAAATCATATCATCTGAAATGAAAGAACATACCAGATCATCTTCTTGTCTTCTTAGTTTTTCATCCATGGTAGTCACTGCGTAGCAACCCTCATGTTTGGGTAACGAGGATTGTTTGACGGCCCTTAGAACATTGTAGGAGACTCTTTCGTCCCCCACCTGGAAAATCAGCTCCACCTGGTGCACATCGATCAAGACTTTCCCTGTGGACATGAAAGGTCTTCCCAATATAATACGTGCCTCCTGATCCTCCTCCATCTCTTGGATGATAAAATCTGTAGGGAGGAACAATCTTCCCATCTTCACTATCACATCCTCCAGTAGCCCTTTTGGATATTTATTGGATCTGTCAGCAAGTTGAAGGGAGACTCAGGTAGGCTTCAGATCGTGGAGTCCGAGCTTTTGGAAAACTCCGAATGGCATGAGGTTGACACTGGACCCTAAGTTGCACAGGGATTTTCCAAATTCATAGGGTCCAATTGTACATGGAATAGCAAAGATACCTGGATCCTGGAGCTTGGGAGGGAGGGAATGTTGTACGACTGCGGAGCACTCCTTTTTCAGTGCTATGGTGCCCAAATCCTCCATATTCCTTTTATTAGAGAGGATTTACTTCATGAATTTGGTATATGTGGGCATTTATGTCAGCGTCTCTGCAAATGGGATATTGATGTGGAGATTTCTGAATAATTCCATGAATTTTTAAAACTGGTGATCCAGCTTCCTTTGCTTCATCCTCTTCAGAAAAGATAATACAGACTCGAATGGTTTGATGACCTTATTTCCTTTGCCTGGTTGAGACTCCGATGATGGATTTTCGGATGAAGAGGGGTCTAAAATTGTACCTTTGTTGTGAACAGGGAGTATAAGTGCAGTTGAATGTGCTGGTTCCTTCTGGTGTAGATTCTTTCCACTTCGTAAAGTGATGGCATGGGCCTCCTCCCTTGGGTTCTTCTCGGTGTTGCTTGGTAGTGTACCAGGCTATCTCCCTGAGAGATGGTTTGCTAACTGGCCGATTTGGTTCTCAAGGCTTCGAATAGAGGCCTCCTGGTTCTGAAATTGGGTCTCAACAGTAGAGATGAATTTTTTCATAAGATTTTCTAACCTGGAGGTATTCTTTTGCTGAGGTGGCTGTGCAGCTGGTGGAGGTGGTTGCTGCCTTGGCTGCTATGAGCGAGGGTTTTGATACCCTTGCTGCTGGTAGAAACCCTACTGATTCTGTTGTTTCCTTCAGTATGGGTTCTGATACTGTGGCTGACTGTAGCCAGGCGGTCGCTGGGGCGGAGGATTCTGCTACTGTTGGCCCCATCCTATGTTCTAGTTTTCACGCCATGCCAGGTTCTGGTATTGTTGATACTAGTTTGACCCTCTGTTTTGAGCAACATAGCTCACCTCGCTTGTCGAAGGGTCGACTAGAGGTCCCGATAATTCTCCCAGGATGTGGTTGTTACCATAGTCACCGCAAGCTAGATGGTTCGCCACATGGACTTGAGATGTGACCTTGAGATTCAATGCGTCGATCTTTTTGGATACTTCATCCAACCGGGCAGCAACCATGGTAGTAGAATCAATACTATGCATACCTCATTTTTGGGTCCCCCGCTCGGAATGCCACTGGAGGCTATTGGCAGACATATCTTCCAGCAGTTCGAAAAGTTCTTCGGGGGATTTTCTCATTACCATTCCTCCAACAGCTACATCCACCACAAAATTTGTATTTGTTGTTATTCCTCTATAAAAGGTTTGGACTTGCATCCAGAGCGGAAGTACGTGGTGTGGGAATTTACGTAACATCTCTATGAAACATTCCCAGGATTTGTATAGTGATTTGGAGTCGTGCTGCTGGAAGTTGTGGATTTCATTCCGCAATGTCACCGTTTTTTAGGGTGGGAAGTATTTGGACAGGAACGCCTGATCCAACTCCTCCCAGAAGATGGTGGATCGTTATGGCAACCCTTTGATTCTGTCTTTCGCATTATCTCATAGAGAAAAAGGGAATATGAGAAGAAGACTAGAATCCTCAGACATGCCATGGTAACAAAATGTATCACATATCTCCAGAAAATTGGAGAGATGGGCGTTCAAGTCTTCACTGGGAAATCCGCTAAATTGAACGGTGTTCTAGATCAGCTGCATAATAGTATGCTTGATTTCGAAGTGCGGGGCCTGTACTAGAGGACGAACGATGCCCGTGTCAGCTTCATGGATTGAAGGCAGGTCGTACTCTATAAGAGTACATTGTGGAGGTGGCTTTTGAGGGAGTGGAGGCGGCATGTACTGTTTCTCCTGAGGGTAAAAGTAGGGCTTTTGAAAGATCTTCCGCTACTGTTGGGGTTGACCGTACTCCGGAAGTGGTTGCTGTGGTGGTTGCTGGTAGTCCCTATGGAGGGACTCCATGAAACCACCAGGTTGAGCCTGCTCCATTATACTAGCAGCGGGAGGCTGATGGTCTTGGAATGCTTGTCCAGCTGTAGCTTCAGTGGTCAGTTGTAAGACCCCAAGCTTCCACGGTACGTTTCCCTTCGAATAATACAATGGCGTGCATTGTACGCAACTTCGAGATTCTAACACACCACAACCAATCAAACTAGCCGTTATGAATAGTAATACCTAATTTTTGAAATTTAATAAATTCTATATCTCAAAATGGACTTCATTTTTGGATTCAGAATATCAAATTTATCCTAGGGTGAAATTTTGGAACTTTTCGGATAACACTTATATTTTGATGAATAGTGAAAATTACTAAATTTTAATTAAAAACAACTTTTTAAATCAAAATAATTTATAATGATAAATTATATTATTGAGTGGTTTTAAAGTATAATTAGAACATATTTTTACCATTTTATCCAATGGTGTTCATTATAATTAATTTCACTTTGAAATTGGACCTAAACAATTGTCAATCTTTTGATATATATTGTTTCTTAAAAACACGCTATTTGTTGTGACAACGAGAATTAATTATAAAATTAATTAATGCAACTTATATGTTTAGAATTTTGTAAAATAGACATCATTTTTGAATTCGGAATATCAATTATAGCTTAGGGTGAGATTTTGGCATTGCTCTGAAAAACTTCAATCTTTGATGAATAGTGAAACTACTAAGTGGTAGTTAAAAAAAACTGAATTTTTCATAAAACATAATTTTACCGCTTCTGTGAATGGAATTTCTAAAATCCGAGAGACACGATTAATATCAAGAAGTAAAATTTGGTTCAATGAGATGAAAATAATTTTTGGTGAATAATAATTTTTTACTTTTATTTACCACGGTTAAAAGTAAATAGGGTAATTAAGGGTAAAAATGATATTAATATTACCCTAACACCTGTCCTAATTCTATTGGACAAGTGTATCTCGACCAAAAAAAACCTTAGGAATAAAATATTATCATTTAGGTCTACTTGGATTAGATTAGGACATTTATTATTATTTAATTCAAAGAAGAGTTAAAAGAGTAAAAATCAAAGTTTATTTACTAAAAGTTTTTTAATATAGGGTTATACATAAGATAAATTCAATTTTAAATATTCATTAGAAAGATAATAAGATTTAATACATAATGATATTTTATTTATAATTTTTATACATTAAATAATTTAATATATTTATGACACAATGATGATGCAGTAATTACCATAATAGTGAAAAATTAAAATAATTGATATTATAAATACCCAAATAAATATAATTTAAGACTTTTAATGAATTACAATAATTTTATAGGATAATATTACATATTAGGATTGATTTAATTGACTTTTTTTGAAGTAATCATTCTTTTATGAGTTTCAAAAAAATAAACTATTGAATAGTGTCAAAATTGACATAAAAGAGTTTTTAAAACAAATATTATATTATTAATTGATATTAAATTCCTAAAAATATAAGGTTCGGCCAAGAGACTTATATCATTATAGGTATATCATTAATGGACCACTTGGGGGTCGGTTGGATGTATATAGTAAGTTTATTAACTATATAATATAAAAATACAAAGTGACATGGTAAATGTCAAACTAATTAACTAAGTGTTAAAACTAAAAGATAAGGTTAATATAGTAACCCAAACCTGTCTAAATTCTATTGGTTGAATGGTTTTCAACCTATCACAACCTTAAAATTTGAATAATAAACTTTGGAGCCATTAGAAACCGAATATGAATTTATTATAAATTAATATTTCTAGCTTTTCCAAAGGTACCCCTCACCCCTCTTATAAAAGGGCACTCATCCTTCTCATTTCTTCACAACTTCAAAGCCTTTTGGTTCGGCCAACCCCTGCCCAAATAATCTCTCAACTTCCCTCACTAAAACCTCACTGCCCAAATACTCTCTAAACTTCCCTCACTACAACCTAGAGGCCTTAGTGTGATCAGAAAGCCAACCTAAGGAGCCCTTTTGATCAAATCAAAAGGAAGAACCCGAAGAAGAGGTAATGTTTTCACCACCCCTTTTCAAGTTCCTTTCTTCTTCCACTTCTTATTTATTTGTTATTACCATTCTAAAATAATAACTCCAGTATCTTATATATACTGTGATGTTATTATAAATATGGTACAACCATATTCAGTATTCTATCCACCCTTTGAATAACATGTCACCATACGTGCGTACGTACGACTTACCGTCTCCACGTCGTGGTGTAATTGTTATTCAATATATTATTATTTGGGTGGGTATAATAATTATGTGTAAATCATTTAAATAATAAATATAACATGATAATGATTCTGTATATATGATATACCATCCAATTATATATTATTTTAATATCAAAAGAATGATATTGTCGCTCGTGCGTACATACGGACTACCGTCTCCACGAATGCGATGATATTCATTCTCCATCATATCCATTCAAGTATAATTATCATTTTATGATTTAAAAATAATGTTTAAGAACTTTATATAATTCTGTATATGAATAAGATACAACCTATCCATGACAAACATGGCTTACATAACAAAACATATAAAAGAAAATGAGTAAGTTAACACCTGAAACGACGATAATTCTAAGATATTATTAACAAAGCAATGTTAAAAGATCATATATGATATCATATTAATGTATATGATTCATGAATAATTTAATAACAATTATTTCAACATTATACAGGAGGTTAACCTACCCCCAACCAAGGAAAAGTACAAGGTAAGGATTTTCTTATCTCACTTTTAATTCCATGAGAATTCCATTGTTCACCACTTATTTATTGCATGTGGTGTGTGTACTGCCCATGATTATATCCATAGTGTAATATACTTTAATTTATGGATATTGACATCATCATGGTATGATCCTCTTTCATGGGTGTATGTTTCGTAAGTTACCTAATCGATAAGGGAATTTGAAATTTCAATTTCCACTCATTTGGCTTTACGCATATTTCATTGATTATATTACCCCATGATTATGTGTAGAATCACTATTCATTTGATTATGTAATAATTTCCACTCTCCTTCTTGTGGATATACTTTTGATACACATAATCACTCCATTGATAATTTCTCAAGTCATTGATATGAATTTGATAAGAGTAATTTTAACTCATTCTCCATTTGTTGAGTTAAACATCCAATTTGTTGGTGTTGTTTTTACAAGAATATGTGTGAATGTTGTTTGATTGTTTTACACTGAATATCCAATAATATTTAGTGTATTTATATTTTTCACACATAATTATGTCATTGATCTATCCTTAACCTAAGGATACGACCTTTATGAGAGATTTCATCTCAATTTACATTCCATTGAGACTTCTTTGTTGTTATAAACCAAATCACTTTTATGTGGTGTATATAATGTACTTTGACATAGTATATCATGAATTCCTTTATTATCATGATATTACAATGTTTTGATTACCTCAATCATTTGTATTCAAGTGTCTCTCTTTTGGTTAGAAACTCTAACTAAAATACCATTTTTAAATGTTTTAAGGACTTATTATTCTAAATTTTGCTCATTAATGCCCATGTTTTAAAAAATGGTTTTAAGGATTTATTTATATGGACATTAAAGTTTTAAAATTAAAACTCCTTTTAAAATTTTCAAAGTGGTATGGGACACTTTGATTCAAAAATCTATTTTTAAATAGCTTCTTGACAAATAGTGTGACTTTAAATGATTTCAAGAAAAAGGGGGATATTTCTCTCAAATAGTTTTGATGATTATTTTCATCTATGTCAATATCCTTCATTATTCTCGATTGAGGTTAATATGATACAATACAATATTCCATATTGTATCGAATGAGTTATGTTTGACTGTGGATGTTCTATTTTTATACCATTCATGGTTTGTGGATAAATTGTTGACATTTCGTATGCTAGTTTTAATACGAATGTTTATGTTATGTTTCAAACTTTTCATATGAGGAATGCATTGGACTTAGTAAGTGATGGGTGAATCCCGCTATAGCTCCTCGATGCATCGGTAGGTCTCATGAGACAGACTAGTGTCTTGGTACAAGGCCTTGGAAAAATCTTATTTGTAGTCTTGGCACGAGGCCTTGGCTATGTGGTTATGATAGTCTGGAATTATGCATTCCATCATTATAAAAGTGGTTATTGATATTGCATGTGATCATTCTACTAGTAGAATATCCATGTGAGTAAGTAAATGACATTATTTTATTTTATCTTTGCCATTTTATGCTGAAGTTCAAGTTTAAAAAGCTTTCATTTTAGTTATAAACTTCCTTAAGTGTTTATGCTTATATATGAAAGCTTCTGCTATAATGTTATCCTTACTGAGCATCTGAGCTCACCCCTTTAAATGTTTTATTTTTCACAGGATTATGAAGAAGTAATTTATGAATGATCTGTAGGGATAGTATGAGGGGATATGAAGACAAGATGTTGTTGTGGTTTTTTTACCTTATGATGTAATGTAAGACTTATGAATATATCTAGTGTTTCCAAGACTACTAAACTAATCGGTCTTTCGAGACTTGATCCTTTGTGATCATGCCAATGTTATGTAATAATGCACCGACTCTGGGTATCTAGGTTTAGGGCATTACAGTTGGTATCATAGGAAGTTTAGTACAAACCTTGGAAGCTAGATTTAGATAAACTCTGATTAGAGCACATAGACCTAAGATGAACTTTGAGGATTAGTATAGAATAACTTCCTAGAATTTTGGTATTGTAGAGATTTTGTGAGTTTTCCGAGCAATACATCCCTGTCTGGATACGAGCAGGTAGAGGCGGCTCTGACACAGATGTACCTAGGGGTAAAACCCGAAAACACCGCTTTGAGCTAGACTCGAACGGGAACTGGTGCACGACAACGAGCCTTGCTGCACTCTTGGTTACGACACTCCCGGGGGATATGCTTAGGATAATTTACATTTTCTTTACAAACCGATTTGAAGTATTATATATATAAGATGAGAGTAAATGACCTTGGTTAATACTAATGTGTTTCAAATTGAGAATATGGTGACATGTTAATCTCTAAATGATTATATGACTATTATTACTCACACAATGATTTCTGGTTTTAGTCAATGTCTGGATTCCAAGGAAGTCATAGTGACTTTGAGAATGATGTAAAAGGTGGGAACGGTGGTGGAAATGAGCAAAAAAATGGAATGTTGATAGGCGTAAAAGATATCGTCTTTATGCCAAATCAATTTTCCAAAAATATGATCAACAATATATATATTAACCAATTAGCAGAATCAACAAAGAAGATAAAGGTGATGAATGATAAGAGCTCTAGTAGTAGAGACCATGGAGAAAGAAATCCTCAATTTCCATCATGAAGGAAATATTAAAGGAGACACCCAGGAAAGTGTCTCAATGGGACAAAGAAATGCTTTACGTGCGGGAAGGAAGGACATAAAGTGAAGAATTGCCGAAGCAAAATGAAGAGTACTATGGAAGAAGATAAAAATGGTCCCAAGAATCCATTTACAGTCATTTGTTGTAAATGTAGGGGACCTGGCCATTACCCGAGTGAATGTCCTATTCTATAGGATATTTTCTTGGTCAGAGAAGAAGCTATGTCGAAATAAATGGTTGGATAAATGTTTAAAAATTATTAGTGATCCTTGTTGAAGGGTTTACTTTGGAATAATTTTCTCTTGTATTTTTAATCCCAACGTTTGCCATGTGAGAATGATATTTATGGAAGAATTATCTTTTCTCTTGTGGATATAGTTATAAATAACTATTTGGTTTTATATGATCATTGGGTTTGAGGCAATTACAAATTATTATAATTTGGGATGAAAATGCAAGGTATGAGATAACATTTCTGGTTAAATTATGTTATGGTTATTTTGAGGAAATTATCTCATTTTGGTAATGTTATAAAATATAGTTTTTGAAAAAGGACAACACGTAGACTGTGTGACAACCCGTCGCGTTGGACAAAGCTGTGGGAATTGAACCCACAACCAAAGTGAGATTGGGATTTATCGCCTACCACTGGACTACGTGAAGTCCCTGGTTAATGTGACTATTATTTTTAGTTAAATGATTTTTTGATTTGGGATCTTATGTCTTACCAAATGAATACCCTTAGTATAGGAAAATGATTTAGTGATTAAGTGATAAATGTTATTTTGGAAGTTGTTCGCTTTGTTGATAACACTATATGCCAAAGGAAAATAGAGTAGTATGGGATTTCATTTGAGGAGTAATGGTGGATTTTTATCTATGTTTTTATTGTGGATTTATAATGATTTGGGTTATTTATGGAAATGATTAGGATAATTACTTTTAAGTATGTGACTTTAAGAGTAATTAATGTCATTTGGAGATACAATTTAACGTGGAAGAATACATTCTTAATAAGTTTTGGTTTTCAATATTAGTTTTTATTATATTAAAGGATTTTAAGGACAATTGATTATTGAATGGTATTTATTTAACTTTGGGGTATTGTTGGTTTAATTTTGGAAATTTAGATTAGTGTTTATTTCTCTCAAGGAATATCCTTTTGGGGGATCATTAGATCTTGTACTAACCATTTTGGTTTTGATTAATCTCTAAAGACAATGTAAATATATAGTTCATCCTGCATGGATCATGTGATTCTATAGAAGTTTATTCTAGCTCTTCCAGTGTGACCAAGTCTTCTTGAATACTAATCGTTTAAAAAAAATGAGTTAGTGGTGGAAATTTATTAAAGAATGAAACTCTACTTAAAATGTAAGTATATATCTTTATATTCTTAGTCAATATCATAAATAAATTTCTCATCCTTATGTAATGTAACATAAAACAAAAAAATGTTGTCCGTTTACTTTCCTACTAAGAGACTAATGGTCGTTTGTCCCAACACAACTTTGTGGTTTTCTTATTGTTAACTTTCTCCTGATCATGATTTCTATCCCTCTCCATCAGAACTTGACACTTATTTTATCATCCATATCCATGTTTTCCTACATGGAATCCGAGTATGGGTTATCTTGGTTGACCTTTATACCTCTCTTTCTTTCTTTTAAAGTGATAGTTTTATTGAATCTTTTTTCCGATGTGGCACTTTCCATTATATTTCCAAGCACAATTTTAAAAATTTCGAGGACGCAATTTATTGAAGGAGGGGAGAATGTAACACCCCAAGCTTCCACGGTACGTTTCCCTTCGAATAATACAATGGCGTGCATTGTACGCAACTTCGAGATTCTAACACACCACAACCAATCAAACTAGCCGTTATGAATAGTAATACCTACTTTTTGAAATTTAATAAATTCTATCTCTCAAAATGGACTTAATTTTTGGATTCATAATATCAAATTTATCCTAGGGTGAAATTTTGGAACTTTTCGGATAACACTTATATTTTGATGAATAGTGAAAATTACTAAATTTTAATTAAAAACAACTTTTTAAATCAAAATAATTTATAATGATAAATTATATTATTGAGTGGTTTTAAATTATAATTAGAACATATTTTTACCATTTTATCCAATGGTTTTCATTATAATTAATTTCACTTTGAAATTGGACCTAAACAATTGTCAGTCTTTTGATATATATTGTTTCTTAAAAACACGCTATTTGTTGTGAAAACGGGAATTAATTATAAAATTAATTAATGAAACTTATATGTTTAGAATTTTGTAAAATAGACATCATTTTTGAATTCGGAATATCAATTATAGCTTAGGGTGAGATTTTGGCATTGCTCTGAAAAACTTCAATTTTTGATGAATAGTGAAACTACTAAGTGGTAGTTAAAAAAAACTGAATTTTTCATAAAACATAATTTTACCGCTTCTGTGAATGGAATTTCTAAAATCCGAGAGACACGATTAATATCAAGAAGTAAAATTTGGTTCAATGAGATGAAAATAATTTTTGGTGAATAATAATTTTTTACTTTTATTTACCACGGTTAAAAGTAAATAGGGTAATTAAGGGTAAAAATGATATTAATATTGCCCTAACACATGTCCTAATTCTATTGGACAAGTGTATCTCGACCAAAAAAAACCTTAGGAATAAAATATTATCATTTAGGTCCACTTGGATTAGATTAGGACATTTATTATTATTTAATTCAAAGAAGAGTTAGAAGAGTTAAAATCAAAGTTTATTTACTAATTTTTTTTTAATATAGGGTTATACATAAGATAAATTCAATTTTAAATATTCATTAGAAAGATAATAAGATTTAATACATAATTATATTTTATTTATAATTTTTATACATTAAATAATTTAATATATTTATGACACAATGATGATGCAGTAATTACCATAATAGTGAAAAATTAAAATAATTGATATTATAAATACCCAAATAAATATAATTTAAGACTTTTAATGAATTACAATAATTTTATAGGATAATATTACATATTAGTATTGATTTAATTGACTTTTTTTTGAAGTAATCATTCTTTTATGAGTTTCACAAAAATCAACTATTGAATAGTGTCAAAATTGACATAAAAGAGTTTTTAAAACAAATATTATATTATTAATTGATATTAAATTCCTAAAAATCTAAGGTTCGTCCAAGAGATTTATACAATGATAGGTATATCATTAATAGACCACTTGAGGGTAGGTTGGATGTATATAGTAAGTTTATTAACTATATAATATAAAAATACAAAGTGACATGGTAAATGTCAAACTAATTAACTAAGTGTTAAAACTAAAAGATAAAGTTAATATAGTAACCCAAACCTGTCTAAATTCTATTGGTTGAATGGTTTTAGACCTATCCACACCTTAACCATTTAATAATCAACTTTGGATCCATTAGAAACTGAATATGAATTTATTATAAATTAATATTTATAGCTTTTCCAAAGGTGCCCCTCACCTCTTATAAAAGGGCACTCCTCCTTCTCATTTCTTCACACCTTCAAAGCCTTTTGGTTCGGCCAACCCCTTCACAAATACTCTCTCAAATTACCTCACTACAACCTCCCTACCCAAATACTCTCTCAACTTCCCTCACTACAACATAGAGGCCTTAGTTTGATCAGAAAGCCAACATAAGGAGCCCTTTTGATCAAATCAAAAGGAAGAACCCGGAGAAGAGGTAATGTTTTCACCACCCCTTTTCAAGTTCCTTTCTTCTTCCACTTATTCTTTATTTGTTATTACCATTCGAAAATAATAACTCCAGTATCTTATATATACTGTGATGTTATTATAAATATGGTACAACCATATTCATTATTCTATCCACCCTTTGAATAACATGTCACCATACGTGCGTACGTACGGCTTACTGTCTCCACGTCGTGGTGTAATTTTTATTCAATATATTATTATTTGTGTGGGTATAATAATGATGTGTAAATCATTTAAATAATAAATATAACATGATAATGATTCTGTATATATGATATACCATCCAATTATATATTATTTTAATATCAAAAGAATGATATTGTCGCTCGTGCATACGTACGGACTACCGTCTCCACGAACGCGATGAGATTCATTCTCCATAATATCCATTCAAGTATAATTATCATTTGATGATTTAAAAATAATGTTTAAGAACTTTATATCATTCTGGATATGAATAAGATACAACCTATCCATGAGAAACATGGCTTACATAACAAAACATATAAAAGAAAACGAGTAAGTTAACACCTGAAACGACGATAATTCTAAGATATTATTAACAAAGCAATGTTAAAAGATCATATATGATATCATATTAATGTATATGATTCATGAATAATTTAATAACAATTATTTCAACATTATACAGGAGGTTAACCTACCCCCAACCAAGGAAAAGTACAAGGTAAGGGGTTTCTTATCTCACTTTTAATTCCATGAGAATTCCATTGTTCACCACTTATTTATTGCATGTGGTGTGTATACTGCCCATGATTATATCCATAGTGTAATATAATTTAATTTATGGATATTTACATCATCATGGTATGCTCCTTCTTTCATGGGTGTATGTTTCGTAAGTTACCTAATCGATAAGGGAATTTGAAATTTCAATTTCCACTCATTTGGCTTTACGCATATTTCATTGATTATATTACCCCAAGATTATGTGTGGAATCACTATTCATTTGATTATGTCATAATTTCCACTCTCCTTCCTATGGATATACTTTTGATACACATAATCACTCCATTTATAATTTCTCAAGTCATTGATATGAATTTGATAAGAGTAATTTTAACTCATTCTCCTTTTGTTGAGTTAAACATCCAATTCGTTGGTGTTGTTTTTACAAGAATATGTGTGAATGTTATTTGATTGTTTTACACTGAATATCCTATAATATTTAGTGTATTTATATTTTCCACACATAATTATGTCGTTGATCTATCCTTAACCTAAGGATACGACCTTTATGAGAGATTTCATCTCAATTTACATTCCATTGAGACTTCTTTGTTGTTATACACCAAATCACTTTTATGTGGTGTATATAATGTACTTTGACATAGTATATCATGAATTCCTTTATTCTCATGATATTACAATGTTTTGATTACCTCAATCATTTGTATTCAAATGTCTCTCTTTTGGTTAGAAACTCTAACTAAAATACCATTTTTAAATGTTTTAAAGACTTATTCTTCTAAATCTTTCTCATTAATGTCCATGTTTTAAAAAATGGTTTTAAGGATTTATTTATATGGAAATTAAAGTTTTAAAATTAAAACTCCTTTTAAAAGTTTCAAAGTGGTATGGGACACTTTGATTCAAAAATATATTTTTAAATAGCTTCTTGACAAATAGTGTGACTTTAAATGATTTCAAGAAAAAGGGGGATATTTCTCTCAAATAGTTTTGATGATTATTTTCATCTATGTCAATATCCTTCATTATTATCGATTGAGGTTAATATGATACAATAAAATCTTCCATATTGTATCGAATGAGTTATGTTTTACTGTGGAAGTTCTATTTTTATACCATTCATGGTTTGTGGATAAAGTATTGACATTTCGTATGCTAGTTTTAATACGAATGTTTATGTTATGTTTCACAATTTTCATATGAGTAATGGATTGGACTTAGTAAGTGATGGGTGGAGCCCGCTATAGCTCCTCGATGCATTGGTAGGTCTCATGAGACAAACTAGTGTCTTGGAACAAGGCCTTGGCAAAATCTTATTTGTAGTCTTGGCACGAGGCCTTGGCTATGTGGTTATGATAGTCTGGAATTATGAATTCCATCCTTATGAAAGTGGTTATTGATATTGCATATGATCATTCGACTAGTAGAATATCCATGTGAGTAAGTAAATGGTATTATTTTATTTTATCTTTTCCATTTTATGTTGAAGTTCAAGTTTAAAAGGCTTTCGTTTTAGTTATAAACTGACTTAAGTGTTTATGCTTATCTATGAAAGCTTATGATATAATGTTATCCTTACTGAGCATCTCAGCTCACCCCTTTCAATGTTTTATTTTTCCCAGGATTATGAAGAAGTAATTTATGAATGATCTGCAGGGATAGTATGAGGGGATATGAAGACAAGATGTTGTTGTAGTTTTTTTTACCTTATGATGTAATGTAAGACTTATGAATATATCTAGTGTTTCCAAGACTACTAAACTAATCGGTCTTTCGAGACTTGATCCTTTGTGATCATGCCAATGTTATGTAATAATGCACCGACTCTGGGTATCTAGGGTTGGGGCGTTACACTGGTGCTCCCTCTTCCTTGTTCTCCATAGGTAATGATTTTTGTCTGTGCATCTCTACCAGTGGAAGTTGATGTCGCAACAAGGTTCGCCCGATCTCTAGGTCAATCAGAAGAATATCTGATGACTCAGCACTCCTAGACCGTGTGAGGCGTTGGTTCATGCACCTGTGATCAGACACATGCACAAAACAAAACCCAGGCGTAAAAGGGAAAACAAAAGATAATCATAAATGGGTTTAGGAATGAAATTTTTGGGAATTTTTATTTTTTTTTATTTTCACCTAATTAATTACTAACACAACTAAATTTAGAACTTGAACCGTTAACGTTCCCCGGAAACGGTGCCAAAATTTGGACTGTCGTTTCACCGAAGGTATGTTATCAGTGTCCCAAATTGTTATTACCCACTCTTAATCTAGTATAGCGCAAGCGTGGGGTCGATCCACATGGAACTTGGTGAGTGCATGAATTCAGTTGTGTTTGGAATTAATTTAGTGAACTATGCTATATTTAGAGTGGGATTTTCTTGGTTTTGGATTAAGGAACTTGTTTTGGTTACTTGAAAATAATGATTAATGATTAAGAAGAAAACAAAAATGGGTTTTAATGATATTGACAGAAAAAGAGCGTGTTGGGGCTATGGTGATTAGGGAGATTTATACAGATTTCTTATTAGGTTGTATTGTTCATGATAATTCAACATTCTGGATCTCAATTATGATAATATTCCCTTGTTCTGGTTGATTTTGTCTTGGAATTGAATAAATTGTGACTCCTTGGTCTGGTAGTTAGTGTTTCACAATTCTTAATTTCATTTTAGTCCATTTATGAATTGATGAATCCTTTAAATGATCATGAAAGTATTCACTATGATTCTTCTTTTACTTCCCTAATAATTCCACCCTTGGTCTGGATCAGAATGTTCAACAGTACTCAACAGTGGTTAAAGAAGAATGAGAAGAATTTAAAAGAACAAACACAACCATATAAATCAATCCAACATACAAAAGCTCTTAATCATCCACAACCCCAACACAAGGGGTGTTTAGTTACACATATTGGACATAATAAAAACAAAACCTTCGATACCTGATGAGATCATCGAGTAAGACTCTAGGAGAAGTGTCAGATGGTGGAACGACGGAGTAGTGACACCACGGTGGCTTGGGAGGAATGGCAGCAGAACTTCCCCCTTTTCTTCAAGTGTTTCCCTCCCATAAATCCAGAGACCAAGGCCTCTATTTATAGAAAAATAAAGTACACGGTGTGTATGAAACGTACATGTCTTGTACTTTCTTCAATGCGTTTTTGGCTCCGTTTTTCTTCGGTAAGTGTCCAGCTGCACCGCCTTTGACTCACATAGCTTCTACGGTCGGTTGGTGGAGGATACACGGCGTGTAGCACCACTGCACATGGTGTGTAGTCTCTAGCAGGTTACACCAACCACATCTAGAAGCTTTTACACGACGTGTAGAATTATAACACAATGTGTCATCTTCGGCCGGCCCCATGGGCGTGTACTCTTCTCGGCCACTAACTATTTCTAGAATGTCTTACACAGCGTGTATCAATGTGAACACGACATGTACTACCTTTTTGGTTACTTGGGCATGAGTTTGTCCTAGTCAAACCGTATCTGAGTTTGATATTACATGGCGTGTATATTAATACATGCCATGTAGATGGAAATTTTTACTCAGTTTTCATCCTTTTTGTGCATTTAGCCAAAAACCTTCTGAAAATGAACAAGATCACCAAAATCAAAGTATTTTTCCACTAGGTAGTAGGTAAATGATGAAAACGTGTTCTTATTTTTCTATAAAGTATATGAAAATGTATACACAAATCGGGTGTATCAGCTATTCAAGTACTCCTCAATATTAAATTATCTTTCCTACCCTAATATGATCTCTAATATTTTTGAAGCTAGAGGTCTTGTTCTTGAAGGAGAATAACAAGTAACTAAATGTGCTGGTTTTTGTCTTGGTCAAGTAACTTTCAAGAGTATGAGAGTCAAATGGAACCCTTGGATGAAGATATGGGCTATAAACAATGATAAATTGAATGATAAGTTTAAACCAATTGAGAATACTATCAAACCAAGAGATATGGTTGACCCTATCCTAGATCCAGATGAAGTTGTAGATTATTCATCAAATGAAGAAGTTGAGGTTGAGGTTGAGGAAAAAGAAGTTATAGATATGGAAGAGGAGTCTATTTCAGTGGACCATGGGAGTTATATTTATATTTTTAAGAGTCCAAATATATTATATGGATCTCTTAGTCCACCCATATCCTTTCCTATCAGAGTGAGTTTTCTAGAAGAAGAGGATGAAACATAAGAGACTAAAGTCTCTAATGGTGATCAACCTAAGAAATATACTTTAAAGACTCCAAAGAATGATGTTGATATTTATTATGACTCTAGGAATGATAGTAATTATGAAGATTAATATGAGGAATAAAAATCAAATTAAACCTCTTATAAGTATACTGAGTCTACTAGTAATGAAGGGAAAAATATACAGATGCTTTAGTGAAAGGATTTTATGGTGTATGAACTTAGGGGGAGAAATATCCAGGATCAACTATTTTAGGACTTGCTTATTTAGATTTTTGTGATACTGATGATGGGGATGATAATCAAGGTTTTCCAAAAAGTTATGTTGGATATTCTATCTCAATTAATCAAAGAGATCCTATGAGATCATTGTTGGATAGAATTGATGCATATGAAAAATTATATCCTTTTTCTTCTTAGGTAACTATTATGAAACCTAGACATGAGAATACTGCCTTACCTAGATAGGAGAGAACTTAACCTCCTTATCTTTCTTTTCCTCCTAATTCCATCTATTGAAATCCAGATTATCTTAATAACTTCAAAAAAAAAATCTTATATCAGATATTAGTGGTAGGATTAGGTCCTTATGTGTTCAATATACAAAGCTAAGTGAAACTAATACTAGGATAATAGTTTCTTTAGTAATTGCTCATCTCCAACTGAAACTCCTCTTAATGATGGGAAACATATAAATAGAGAACAAGTGGTTTGTAAAATAGATGAATTCCATTAAAAATTATATGGAGTAAATGAGTGATAGCTTCACAAGAAAAGAGATATCTCTTTTGGAGAGGCTGGTGTATTTGTTTACTCTTGGAGATTCTTATTCCAGATCTTCACCTCATTTTGCTCCAATTTCAGTTGATGCTTAGTTGATCAGTTTTTTTATGAGAGAATAATTTCAATACGTGATGGGTGATTTCTCCAATTCTCATTATAATGATATTTTCTAGATAAAATATCATGGTTAGAAAATTTACAAGTTTTTTAAAGAATTATTGAATGAAGCTAGAAGTGATAGGGAAACAATTACTAAAGATATCAAGTAATATATCTCTTTGATTTATACTAAGCATGATCTGAATTATCACTTTAATTTATTAGATGAGAATCTAAGAATGCCCCTTGTGACCAAGGACTTTAAGGAGCAAGTGGCCCAGTTAAAGACTTTAGAACCCCTGCTCATTTTTTTATGAAAGATAAAACTAACTTCTTTAGAGTAATGGAACATGGTGGATGTGTGATTACTCATTTTATGGAATTGATGGAACCATTTTTGTATAAAACTAGGACTTTTGTCATATCACCTTTATCCATACCAATTAATGACTCCTTCTCTGCATCCTTATCAGTAACCCTGTAGACCACCTCCAATACAGTTAGTCTATTTGGACTTACATTGGTTGGGGATATGAGGAATCTCAGACCTATTGTATTTTGGCCTCCTGTACCTCCTGAATCCTCATATTATCCTCCCTTTATTTGAAAAGGAAAGAACTCAGTGGATCCTACCTCTACCAGAGAGAAATATGATTCTTCAAACTCATATTTGGATTTGAAAAAGAACCACTTTTAAAAAATCCTTTTCTGATGTAAAATTTTGACATTATTTTCAATATAACTTCTATATTTTTATTCATAAATTTGGGCTTTGTTTACTTTAATGGTTAGTTATTTTTTTGATAGTCCCAAAAAGGGGAGAATGAGTGTAAAAAATCTATATTAATTGTACACATTCCAAAAGAACTTTTATTTTTAAGTATCTTGTACTTGTTGTATTCATTTTATTCATATGTTAATATATTTTTGTATAATTATTAATGGTTATGAATGCCATGATTTGTGATAACAAAAAAGGGTGAGATTGTTGGATTAGTCCAACACTTCCATATTTTAATGATCCCAAATCCCATTTGTTATGTTTCTAATGAATTCAATGTTTTATGATAGTCAAATATATTTTGTCCCAAATAATTTTTTTGACTGAGTATTGATCTACCATATCCATCCATTGTTAGTTAAAATGAGCTATTTCTAGTTGAATAGAGATACTATCACAAGTAACCACTCCAATATACCATCAGTTCAAGATCCTACTGCTATTTCAATTTCTATTAATTCCAATATTTTCTATTAGGTTGTGATACCATCAAGTCGAGTTATCACTAATGCCAAGTTCTTGTACCATCATTACAGATCTAACACCAAAAAATGACACCGTTACATAGTTCTACCGTTAAATGAAGATATCACTAGTTCAAAGTGATACCTCTAGATATACTTATCGCCAAGTAACTACCACCATGTAATATACCATCGAGTGCTGCTACTGTTAGTAGCTATATCTACTGCCAAGGCTTTCTACCACTAGATATGCTACCATATCTTTCAGAATTAATTTCAAAATTAATTTCTCCAAATTATAGTTTAATCATTCAATGTTATACATAGGCATGTGTATTTAAGAATGATTATTATTAAAAAAATACATTGAAATATTCAAGAAAAATTTAGACTTACTAGATTTTATATTCAGTATGAGGATATAAATTATCTTATCATTATTTTGTAATGGATAATTGGATCATCTGGAGTTCTATATATTCAGAGGCCCCTCTTGTATGAATTTTCTTTACATGTGTGTGGAATTTATGTGAATGTAGTGTGAACTAATAGTGGAAAAATAAATATATATAAATATATGTGTGTGGAATAACATAGAATAAAAACAAAATATTTTTTCAATACCTCTACAACACTTTGTTTTCCTGAATTTTCTATGCAATCTCAGTTGAGCCTTGAAAAGAAAAAATTAATAGTTATTTGGACAACTAATGTTATTCGAATTGAACTGCACCATATTTTATCATATATCATTTCTTTCCCTTTTTTGTTTCAGAATACTTTTGAGTTTTTTTTACTCTATTTATCTATAAAAAATAGTCTCCTATACTAAATGAGAGATTTCTTGACACACACACACATACACTCACAATTATTTTCCTTTTTACTCCCATGTAAAACTATTTAAGAGGTTGTGTGTGACCTGTATTTATTTTATACCATAAAGAACCATGGAATAGGATTTGTTCCTAGATATCCTTGTGTGCTATTGTGTAAAACCTAATCTAGGTTTTGGATTAGTTTATTTCATAATAAACTACTTTTTAGTGGGATATTTTTAAGTGGAGGGGTTTAAGTATCAATTTGATATCAAACCCCTTATTTAAAATTCCACCATTACTTATTTTCTATGATTTATTTATTTTGTTTTCATTATTTTAAATAAAAATAGTTTATATTTTCTAAATTAATAAAAAAAACTTTAATATGATAGTTATCTAAAATTAGTGTTTTATATATAGTGTTTGATATGAGTAAATTAGTTTCAAATGTTAAAATATTTTCAAAAGTATATTAACTAAGCTATGATCAAGATTTTGAGAAGATATTCTAAAGATAAAAATATATAATTATATATTTTTTTTGTTAACTAAAGTATTTTTATCAAATTGGGAGATTTAATTTTAATTTTTAATATATTTTTTATTGGAAACTCAATTCACCCCTCTAGAGTTTTCAAATGGGACAAAAATTTACCGATAACAATAGTTATCAGGATTTTATTAAGATTGTTTCCTTTAAATAATTGTATAGGAGGAAATGTAAATATCCCTTTTTCTAGGACGAGATGGGATATTGTTCTTTGGATGGCTTGAGCCTTGTTCAAAATATGACAAAAAAGGTGTAATTAATCCATAAGAGATTGGTCATAATGCAGAGTCATCAGAAATCCTATACCGACTATCCTCATCAGCCACTAGAGTTTGATTTTGGTGATTTTATTTTTCTCAAAATTTCACCTCGATTAGGACACCATTAATTGTGTAAGCAAGGTAAGTGGGAACTGAGGTTTGTTAGCCCCCTTGATATCATTGAGTGTCTTGGAAATGTGTCTTAACGATTGGATTTTTCATATCTCTTAATAATGATTCACATTGTGTTTCATGTTTCCCAGTTGAGGAGGTATCAATTGGACCCTTACCATGTGATCAAGTGGGAATATGTTTATCTAGATATTGATACCATAATGGTTGAGAAATCAGTTCAAATTATGGATCACTGAGAAAAGGTTCCATCTGGTAAAAAAAATTTCTTTATTCTATGTACTATGGTAGTGCAAATAGGAAATCCATGAGAGATGTTAGAAGGAATAATTTTCATGGTAATAGTGAAAATCTATATTTGTGAGTCCAAAATATAGAGTACTTTATTAGGACAAAAATATTTTATAGTGGGAAGAATTGTTGTTCCCTCTGAGTCACATATATTCCTTAGTTTGAGCCTTGGTTTTTCTCATTTGGGATTCTGGATGTTTCCAAGGGCCAGAGATAAAAAACTTGGTTTTTAAGATAAAACAGTCTAGCTAAATGGTTTGGGTGCATGGTTAGTACTAACTGTGTGGAAACCATGTGGCATGGATCTGTGAGATTTAAATGTTGTTTTGTATGATTTGAGAATGGTTAGTTAAACTTTGTGGATCACTAAATAGACCATGATGGTGTCTAAGTGGTTTTCTAGGGTTTTTTCATGGCTTGAGAATGGTTTTCACAAACCATGTGGATTGTATATAAAAAATTTTATGTCTTGTTTTTCTAGAGTGAGAGGCCACTCATGATTAGCTCATAGTTTTTCTAACTATACGACCTAACCATGTGCCCTGATCCAAACCTTTAAAAAGTTGGAATTTACCTATTTACCCTTAGTAAATTTTATATCTAATCACCTCATAATCCCTATTTGGATTGAACTATACCTTCCTTATTTATCTAGGGGATTCTTATCTTGGATTCTTAGTTGTTTTCCATCATTCTTGATATATCTCTTCAAGTTATATTATGTTTTTGATTTGATTTTATTCCCTCTTACTAGAACCTCACTAAATCTCTTCTCCCATTATCTTTTTGGAAACTTATTGGGATGTGGATGCTATATATAAGGATTTTGATAGATATTTGGTGTTTTTTATTTTGGATTTAGGATCATGGGAACCCAATATACTCATTCCCAATCTTTATTTTCAAAGGTGACTAATTTTCCTCTATTAGCAAGGTAAGTGTCTCTATACAAAGGTTATAACATGTGAATTACATGAAATTATTTTAAATTCATTTTGTTTTTTTTATGAAAATTCTTGATTTGATATCAAAATGTATTTTTTTTCAAGAGATGCATGTTTTAAAATGGGGTTTTTTTTAACTATAAAATTTTCCACACTATGTATTTGACGAAATGTCCTAAGGTTGGTTTTTAATTAAAAATGTATTTCTAGTATGAAAGTTGTAATTCTTCACTATGAAAATGTTTTATAAATTATGATAATTTTTTTAGAATTGTTTTTGGAAAGAATAGAACATTGGGAACCTTGGGCGCATCAATAAATGGACATGTCACTTTAGTGTGTGTACCACCACTAGAGGTTTGATATTGACATAATATTATAGGACTCAATATTTATTGGATTAATGAAATTTCTATGTTGTGTTTTATTTATATGTCTGAGTACATATTCCCATAGGCTATAGCCCAATATCATGCTTTGTAATTTATGATTGGTTTTACACATGATTGTATATTTCACGGATGGTTTCTCACTTGATCACCTTATGATGTATGTGGGATGATTTGAATTAGACTATCATATTATCTCACTTGTACTTGACATATTCTTAGTTTATATGAATATGGAAATGTTTATGAAAACCAAAAGAGGTTTTACAAAATTTTCTTCTTTTGATAATACTTTATTAATTGTTTTTTAAATATAGAGATAACATTTTCATAGTGTTAGACATTTTATATATTATTTAGTGAAATCCTACTAGGATTTGTGCTCACAACCTAATTTTTTTTACTTTAGGTATTTATTGATGTTGTTTTATAAAACTTAGGTAAAGGTAATGGTACTGTGTAGCTTTCTATCTTCTCTTGGTTTTCATCTTCTTTATAGTGGGATAAATAGTCACATGAAGAATCCACCTATGTATTGTCTTATTTTACTTTTAGGTTTATCCCTTTGGGCTTTACATTGTATGTATCATGGATATGTGCTCTTTCTTTCACTTTGTACCCTGTTGACTTGCTTCATTCTAGTTGTCCATGGGACTTTTTTTGGATGTTTTTCTACACCTCACCATGTGGTAGGACAACTTGGGTGACATATCACATTGACTATGGTTGGTTCATTACACTCTTAATTATTATTATTTAGTTAAATCATGATCAAATTAATTAAATTAATCAAACTAATTAATTAATTCTTTATCTTTTATGTCCATCAAAATTATTCTATTGATGCCATCATTTTGTAATTTTAAATTTATTAAAATTACGTAAGTACACGATTTGTACTTTAAGTCCACACAATATGTACATGACTACACCACATACCGTAAGCTCTTAACTCATATACTGTTCTACATGACATTTATTACTACATAATGTGTTTCCTTCTTACATGGAAGGTAGAACCCATGTATAATTGATAGAGATGTGTACTTTCATTAAATGGACATATAATGTACACATGGTTTTAATGGATTACACCATATGTAATTAAACAATATAGAATTAATTATCATTTATTACCCTATAACATGGGTTGTATGACCACATACACACCATGTAGTTTGATATTAACTGATAATTACTTTCTTTCTATGTAACTAATTTCATATAGTTACACTCTGGATCAACATGTAAACTATGTGATGTATATTAAGATAAATGGGATGCACACATGATACATGTTGTGTTCTATTATACTATCACGTATGATTCACATTACTAGGGGCACAACGATTTTCTCAGTCATAGAAATTTAAGGGGAACATGATGTGTGCACCTACCACATGTAGTGTATTCCTCCCACATTTGCATTCCCACATGTCAAAATAAATTTGATTCATTAATTACCATACATAGGATGATATTTACACTATAATACCGTGTAGACTACATGATGTGTATGACTATGTACACAATGTATAATTTGAAAATGCATATACCCACTATTTGGTTAACATGTGGTGTAATAAATACACTAAATCCATTAGTTCTACCATTTACCCCATGAGGCATCTCGATGAGGTAAACCTTGGTACACAACATGTACAACCACATACATGTCGTGTATCCATGTATTCAAACATTAATCTCTAACACTTCATGATGTCCTCCTTGGATTCTTCCTCCATCGATCTTTAACCTATTCTTGATTACATGAAGCTGATCGATCATAATAAATATAATCAAATTAAGAATGAATAAACTAGAAATGAATCTAACAATTAATTCATGCAATGATCAACAGAACAAATAATTATAAATTAGCATATGACTACTTTAATACAAATTGAAGGATATGGGGAACAAAAGAAGCATTCGATCCCATGATTAATAATTTTTTTTCTATAAAATTCTTTAAATTTATCCTCAGAAATAGATATAAATAAATTCATAGAATCTATGAAGATAGGTTCTCACATGTAATTTCTAATTAGTTTAGATATATAAATAATTACCTCATCTTGTTATTCTTTATTCACAGTCAAATGTAGATGACCCTTCTTGTCAAACTATTATTGTGATGGAGGAATCAAGGGAATATTATCTCAAATAGTGATCCACACATGTACCAAGAATCTATAAATGTCATGTTAGGGTTCTCTGAATGCTAGTGCACATGTCCCTATGCCTTGTGTCATTCGTTGTTGATCATGCCATATAATCCCAACAAGGCATGTTGGATTCTCTTGGTTATCTCACAATAAAAGTGGAATGACTAGGATCACCAATTCTCATGGAACTTAGAGCATTATTAATAATATATCTGAGAATATATAATTTTTTTGAGAGTCAAATTTTACGCACAACATTTTTTTGGAAAAACCCATGTATTTATGAGAATTCTATAGTGAGGTATTTATAAATAAAGGGTTAGAATATTATTTGGAAAAAATACCTTTTAATATTTTATTAACCCTTATCATAACCTATGTCTAAATAATAATAATAATAATAATAATAATAATAATTACTTGATATGCGCTTAACATGTATACTAATTAAAAATTATTTATCCCAAATAAATAAATTAATATTTATTCAAATAATATTAAATTCCCATCAGACCATAACTCGGTCTTTATGTACTCCTTATTATTTTTGGGACCAAGTATAATGAATATTTATTTATTTAAATAAATAAATAAAATTGTGTTATACACTAACAAATAAATACTTTCGATCAACAAATAAACCATATTAAATATCATTCCTCGGACTTGAGAATAATATTCTAATTTACTTTTTAAACTAAAATAGAATTTAATAAACTTAGTATGTGACCCTCTAGAAAATTTTCTTAGTGGAATTAAGATAAACCACATAAAATCCACTATTAACATCTATAAATACACCAATTCACCCATAAATAAAAAAATTTAAGTTGTAATGATATTAAAACTTATATGAACCCTTACATTATAATATAATCCATTTTTCAGGATATCTTTGGTTAAGTAGGTTACGTAAATTAAGTCATCAACCTATATGTTTGAATCAATTTCTTTGACTTTCCAAAAATGAAAACACTGATAAACTTCCATGGACATGGACTTAATCTAGCTATTATATTCCATCAAATGGTCTGGAATATTCACTTCTAATGGAAGAGATAAATACTCTCTTGAATTATCCATTAATGTTATGTCGATATCATTTCACCCAATGTATCCAAAATCACAGTGAAATTATATCATCATAGTTTATGAAATACATCTAAACAAACGAGTCACAATATGCATTAATAATAATATTATTTTCAAAATATTATTACACGGTTTTGTAGATAGGAATGTCTAATGATACATGAAACATATAGAATTACTATTGGTGGTTTCATTATCATGACATCTCTTATTAAAGATTAACAATAGAGAACAGCATGATATTATGTATTAATGTATTATGAGCCTCTAAAAGGTTCTTTTGTTGGTGCTCTCAAATGAAGTGTGATTTTTGGGTACTTAGGTGCAGCAGAGTGGCTGACCAAGGTCATCTCTCAAAGGAGGAAGTAATTTAAAGACTTATTAAAGGTATTTTGAAAATAAAATAAAAGGGAACAAACACACTACTTAAAAGGATGGGGGATTTATGTTTATAAATATATAATAAGTATTCTAGAATAATATTGTATTTTTTGTTTTAAAATGTGACTGAGAAAAAGCAACGAGAAGATGTTTTTTAAGAAAATATTTTTAAAAGGAACAATCGATCTAACTATACCTATTCATTTCATTATTAATAATTATCATTTAAATTAATATCAATTTAATTATTATCCCTTAATTTTTAAACCTTGAACCATATGGGAGTTAACTTAACCACAAAGATGAAATTAATTAAACCCTAGGATAGCTTTGAAACATGCAATCACAACACCATACTTTGATTGATGTTCTAAGGCTAGATTATGGTTAGTGGTAAATTATAGAACACATCCACTATATAAATTATGATTAATTGAGTTTATGTATTATATTTTAACTCTAAAAATTTATCCCATGTGGTTTTGTATTACTGATTAAGATCACGCTCACACAATTCACACAATACTCGACCTCACGTGTTTTATATTAATTGTTCAATTACTTGATTAGTTTTATTTAAATTAAAAAATAAATTAATATATCATATTAATTGAGTTAAATAATATCATTGATTCAAAATAAATTAATTAATAAGTTAAGCGGTAGATCGATTACTAAAAAGAACTACTCTTCCATGGGTGGTGTATTCATCGTAGAAACGTATTACATGTGAAAAGGTTTAGAAAGGGTATAACCCCTTGATTTCTAGAAAAAATAGGATGAGTAAAGAAGAATATAATTGAATAAAAAATAAGAAAATATAAGAAACAAAAGATAAACTAAGAAGTTTATTATGAAAATACAAAAATTACAAAACGAAGAAGAAGAAGAAGGTTTAGATGAAGGGATCCTTGTTTCAAGAGATACCCTTATTAAAATGCTTGGATAATTAGAGTGGAAACACTTTCCCTATACCCTAAACTTCCTAATTCACATTAAAAATACTACAAATTATAACAATATATATTTATAGAGTGTAGTGGAGGCTAGGTTACAATTGGTTTCAAGTGTGAATAGGAAAATTTAGCCAAATATTTTAAACCAAGTTTCACTGACCATTTGACCTCCAAAAAGTGTAAACCGGTAGTTCTTACAGAAGGATTATTTGTGATAAATTATGTACTATATCTTAAATCCAAATTTGGTTCCAATCCAAGGATTGATAAAGAATTTATGTCCTAAATACTGAAGTGGTGTCCAATCTGTCAAGTCCATCCCATATTTGACTTCATGGCCCATTTAGTTCAATCAAACGAGCAGTTTAGATCACATGTACTCAATAAAAGTTGGATAAAATTATGTTAGGAAGAATGTTACAAAATTTAATGTTCAAATAAAACAAAAAACTATCTATATCTAAAATACTACAGTGAATTTTAAAGGGAAACACTGGAATTTTCATCAAATTTTCAAATGAATGATCTAATTCCAAATATTTTATAAATAAACAAATTTAACAGAATTTCGGAAAATTATATCATTTATTATCAATAAAATATTAAATAAAATTATGTTTTATCAACTCCCCTACACTTACCCTTTTGCACTCTTGGTAAAAACCTCATATCATGTATTCCAAAAAGTTATGACAAGATATATGCATGTTCGTATTCCCCAATACATATTGAAAATATAGGAAAAGTAATATTCCCATAAAGTGTGAATATTAATAAATTTTAAATTCATTATCTCATAAGTTTCTCAAAATAAAATCTAGTGAGATTAATGACACTAATCATAGAAAAACAAGTTATGGGTCTACCATGACAATAATTACCCATGTGTGTGTCTGCTAATAATTTCAAGATCATATCTCCATCCTTTATTGAGCATATTAAGGTATAGTAAAAGAATTTTTATTATCTAGTTTAATTCACCAAACCTGTTCTACATTCCTTTGCAATCAAATTTCAAGACCCACTCACTTAAGCATCCCTAAAAGTCAAACCTTAACATCCTCACCTAGATATCCCCACATATTGTACATTTCATCACTCCCATCTTTATTAAGATAATATATATATATTTTTGTTTTTTTAATTTTTATTTTTTGAGTGAGTACAACTGTCGGATATCAAATACACACGCATAGGTCAATTTGGTACAATAATGAAATTTATTGTTAGATAAACGAATGTATGGATCAACCATTGATATAAGTTGTATTTTTTTACCTAACTTGGCTATATATGGAATTGAGTAGAAAATATTTCAAAAGTCATAGTTGTATGAAAATTTATGTGGATAAATCAATGACAAGATTTAGTATGAATAAATATCATAAATAATGGTGTCAAAATATAAAATATTTTATAATGACATGACCAATCATATCATCCATGAATCCCATTTTTATAAAAATGAACCCTTGTTGAAGAAAAATTTCTTATGCTTATCACGCCACTAATGAATTTTTAAAACATAAATTTTCCATGTATTCCATATCTAAATTATTATGTTACATGATATGTTTTGTTTGAAAATTTTACCCAAAAACCTAATAGAAAATCCACACAAAATACACAAATGAAAATCCTAAATATTTACCCCAAAATGTTTTCCCCTCCCCCACACTTAAAATATTTCATTATCCTAAATGTTAACCTATGAGATGATACATGCACATGAAATGAAGAATTTTAAATAATAAAACTAATATAAAATAGAAAGGGTTAGGAAAAACATGATATTATCAACTGATGATGGGGTCATGCAGTGTGATAAAATCTACTACATCAGTAGAAATTCCCTCAATGTATTGATTCAAACATTTACCATTGAATGTAAATCTCCTTTTAGTGTCCTATTGTGTGATCTCCATTATACCAAAAATAAAAACATTATATATAACATAAGGACCTAACCATCTATAATGCAACTTACTGGGCATCAACTTCAGTCATGAACTATGCAGTAGAACTTTTTCTCATACATAAAACTCCCTTTGTTGGATAATTATTTCATGAGTTAATTTTGATCTTTCCTTATAAAGCGTTTATTTCTTATATTATGTCAATAAAATCTCTTCAAGATCTTAAATTTACAACTTCATTTTAATTCTATCTTGGGTCAAATCCATGTTTCATTTCTTTATTTCATAATATTCTTGATACTTGACTTCCACTGGGAGATGACATCCTTTCCCAAAAACAATCCGAAATGGGGATATACCAATGGGTGTCTTGTATGTATTCCTATAAACCCAAAGAACATAATCTAATTTCTTTCTCCAATCCTTCATATTTGGCTGCATGGTTTTCTCCAAAATTTGTTTCAGCTCCCGATTTGAAACCTCATCCTGACCATTTGTTTGGGGGTGGTATGTTGTTAATGTTTTGTGTGTCACCCCATACTTCTGAAGAAGGGAATCCAAATTCCAATTGTAAAATTGTGTCCCTTGGTCACTACTGATGACTTTTGGTACTCCAAACCTATAAAAAATTAAACCTTGACAAAGTCCAATACAATATGAGAATCATCAGTCCTGGTGGACTTGGAATCCACCCATTTGATAACAAAATCAACGAAAACAAAAATATATAAAAAAACAAATGAAATAGGAAAATTACCCATAAAATCAATTCCCCATACATAAAAAAATATAATAGAATAGTATGGGTTGTTGGAAAATATCGTGTCTCCTCAAAATATTTCCAGTGTATTGGCAATGCGAGAACAACTTACAAAACAAATGAGTATCATGGAATAAACTAGGATAATATAATCCAGAGTCTAAGACTTTATTAGCTATTAGTTGGGGTCAAAAGTGCCCTCATCATGAAATTGTATGGTAGAAATGAAGAACAGACTCAAAATCATTATTAGGAATACACCTCCTAATAGCTTGATCACTACACATGCTCCATAGGTAGGGATCATAACATATATAAAACCTAGAATCACTATTTAATTTTTTGAATTAATGTTTCTTTAAATTTTCAAGAATTTCATAAGAAAAAAGGTAGTTAACTAAGTTAATATACCAAGGATGTGTAATTGGTAGTGCATAAAGATTATCATCAGGTAAAGTGTCCCGAAGTAGTACCTGGTCCAAGGTTTCAGACTCTAGTGTGTGAGTAATTATACTCATGTGGTCCACCACCAAGTTTTATAACCCCTTATTTTCCTTTATCTCAATATAGAATTCTTGAAAGAGTATCCATCAGATAATCCTAGGCTTTTCATCTGATTTCTTTAAGAGGTACCTCAGAGTTGTGTGGTCAGAAAAAACAACTACTTTAGAGCCTAATAAATATGAAAAAAATTTATCTAAATAAAATATGATGGAAGGAATATCCTTTTCCATGGTTGTGTAGTTTTATTGGGCTGAATCCAATGCCCTTGAAGAAAAATTAATCACATGTGAACGTCCCTCCACCCTTTGAGATTAGACAACTTCAACCGTGAAGTTGGACGCATCACACATAAGCTCAAAGGAGGAAGTAATTTAAAAAATTATTAAAGTTATTTTGAAAATAAAATATAATTGAATAAACACACTACTTAAAATTATGGGGGGTTTCCATTTATAAATTTAGAATAAGTATGATAGAAGAAGATTATATTTTTTTTTGTTTTTGAAATGTGACTGAGAAAATATAATGAGAAGATGTTTTTTTAGAAAATATTTTTAAAAGGCATAATAAATATAACTATACATATTAATTTAATTATTAATCATTATCATTTAAATTAAAATCAACTTAATTATGATCCCCTAATTTTTAACCCTCAAACCCTACGGGAGTTAACTTAACCATAAATATGAAATTAATTAAACCCTGGGCTAGCTTCAGAAAATGAAATCACAAAACCCATATTTGATTGATGTTATAAGGCTAGATTATGGTCAGTGGTAAATTAAGGAACATATAAACTCTATAAAAGAGGATTAATTGAGTTTAGGTAGTATATTTTAACTCTAAAAATTGATCCCAAGTGGTTTTGTATTACCGATTAAGACAACGCTTTCACAATTCACAGAATACTCGACCTCATGTGTTTTGTGTTAGTTGTTCAATTTCTTGATTAGTTTAATTTAAATTAAAAAATAAATTAATAGATCATATTAATAGAATTAAATCTGTTCATTGATTCAAAATAAATTAATGAATAAGTTAATAGGTATATCGATTACTAAAAAGAACTACTCTTCCATGGGTGGTGTAGTCATCATAGAAATGCATTGCATGTGCAAAGGTTTAGAAAGAGTATAAACCAATATATTTTATGCTATTTATTTATATAAAAAATAGTATTATTAAATAAGAATATAATTTAATAAAAAATAATAAAAAATAATAAATAAAATAGTAACTAAAAAGTTTATTATTCAAACAAAAACATTACAATGTGAAGAGAAGAAGAAGGCTTCGATGAAGGGATCCTTTCTTCAAGAGTTAACCTTATTGAAATGCTTGGATAATTAGAGATTAACCACTTATCCTCTGTGATAAACTTCCTAATTCATGTCCCAAACCATCAAATTGAGAAAAATACATATTTAAAGAGTTGAGGGGAGGCTAGGTTACAAGTGGTTTCAAGTGTGAATGGGGAAATTTGAAAAAATATCTTAAGCCAAGTTAAACTGATTTTTTCACCTTAAAAAAACATGAACCAACTTGATTATTGAAGTATTATTTATGATAAATTGTGTCTTTTAGATTATATCCAATTTTGGGCCCAATAAAAGCATGGATGAAGAATTAATGTCCCAAATACTAAAGTGGTGTCCAATATGGAGAGTCCATCCCATCTTTGAATTCCTAGAGCATTTAGTCTAATCAAATACATGATTTAGCTCACATTTCTTGAATAAAATTTGGATAGAATTAAGTCAGGAACACAGTTACAAAATTTTATATTCAAATAAAACACATAAAAATATTTATGTCTGAAATACTATAGTGAATTTTAAAGGGTAAAAATAGAATTTTCATCAAATTTTCAAATGAATGATCTAATCCCAAATATTTTATAAATAAAAATATGTAAAAAAATTGTGAAAAAATTATATCATTTTCTATCAATAAAATATTCAATAAAATTGTGTTTTATCAGCCTCCTACCTCAGATTGCTTGTATCTTCCATGCCCCATCAGAAAATATCATCCGACCATAAACATGGGTTTGAGGAATATTGTTACAACATATAAAGTATCTCATCATAGCAGGGAACTGATTTATAATTTTTATGTGAAAATTATTATTAGTTAATTATCACATAAAATATATTTTATAATAATAATAATTATTTGATAATAAATTATATTATATTCAAACACCATGAATATAGAATACAATCAAAAGTACAAGGGTAGTTGGTTTTAGGGAACCACCAACTCCAATTGTTAATGCCCAAATGAATAATGAAATATTATTAAAGTTTAAAGAAGTGAGTCACATACTAGGTATATGAAATACATTAATTTACATAGGGTAACTTTATTATATGGGTTATGAGACTATATTTACCAACAATGTTTGGAAGGTTACTCGATGTTTTATATTGGTTGCATGGTGAGTAAATGATAAGACCCTATGTAACACCCAAGAATTTTAGAATATATTTATCTTTAATAAATAAATGTTTTAACTTGATTATGAAGCATTGAACCCTCAAATTATGGGAATAATTCTTATAAATTATAAAATTAATCACATTATATGGTATTTAAATGAAATATAATTGTTGAAAATAATTTCTAATTCACTTAGAAAATACTGTTGATCCTAAATAACTGTTTTGAAATAATTTTTTACGAGCATTGTTATTTTCATATATGTTTTATTTAAAATTAATGTATAGTATAAATATTATTAAAAATTATTTTTTACACATTTATAAATTGAATTCGATGGATATTAATTGGATACAAATGAAAATAGAAGCATTTAAAAGTAAACATAGATATTTTTTATGAAAAATTCCTTTTATGCACACAATGTTTTTTTATCTTAATAAATAAAATTAATCACTATTGATGAATTATTTTAATAAAATGTGTACATAAAATATTTAATAAAATATTTTAATATTAATTTAATGGTTGTTACTAATAAATAAATGAGAAAAAATTTAGTGTTATGCTTAAAAATGCAATTTTCTAAAAATGGATTTTATTGCATTCTTTACGCTTATTTTAAAATGAATTTATATAAATTATATGAATTTAATTTTATAAAACAGTTTCCATATTTTAAATAAAAATTTTAATTTTTTTAAATAGTTTAATTTTATTTTTAGTCATAGTGAATAATAACCGTGATAAACATTCATTACTACAGTAAAGTTTAAAAGGGTTAATAAGGGGTGAAAATAACCTAAAAAATTGTCAAAATTCTATTGGTTAATTATATTTTGACCCAAAATTATATTATTTTATAATTTTTGTTTCTTTAGTGACTCTTTCACTTAAATATGAATTTATTATATTTTAATGCTTTAATTATTTATAAGAACGCCACTCCTTAATTTTAAAAGGAGGTCCTATCCTCCTCACTAATTCACACATTTTAATCCATCTAGATTGGTTAATACCTATAAAAATACCTTCCTAAATCAATTAAACATATCCTAAAGGTATTGATATCACCAAAAGGATAACCTTTGAAGGAATAAGGTGCAAGCCAAAGGAGTTTTTCTAAATAAGAGGTAATTTTCTTTTCCAATCTATTTTGAGTTTCGTTCTTCCTTAACCTCATCCAAATATTATATTAACATATTAACATGATAAAATAGTCATAATTAATATAATTAATTTTTTAATGTTAATGTTACATGTATTTTCTACATTCTTTTTATATTTTTGGGAATGATAACGTCATTCATTCGTACATGTGGACTACCACCTCTACGAAGCGATGTGAATCATTTTTATTGTCCGCCATACATGGATGGTCATATGGATGGATTTAATGAATATATATATATATGATATATATGGCATTATTATTTTTAATATTATTTAAATATAGATAATTATTTACCTTTCTTTCCTTTCATTCATTGGAAAATAAATACATTATCGTGTGTATGTACGAACTACCATATCTACGAAGTGATGTAATTCATTTTTCATAACCACCTTATATGAATGGTTATAAAAGTGTATATAATGAATAAATATGATACTTATGACATGAATAATATTCCATGGATGATGAAACCATGACCAATATGCATGTACCGAAATCATCAAATTGAAACATGCATGGAAAACAAACTAGTTTTCACCCAACTATTGATTTTAATGAATAATTGTTAGTAAATAGGTAATTGGAAATTATAAGGGAATGTTATATTTTATTATAAGTATCAATATGGACATGGTATAGATTTATAATAAATATAAATTTATTATATAGGAACTTAAGAGCGTGTACGGAGAAAGAGAGGACCTGAGGTGAGGGTTTATGTCAATCACATTTGTTAATTGGTATTGTTTATGTTTGAATATACTTTGGGGGAATTATATAATATTTATATCTTAAATATATTATTATTTTCTATTGTATAGTTATTTATAGGGTTTTCATGTTTTCCTTTCATTTTCTCTCTTTTTTACTTGAAATGATTGAGAAAATGTTTATAAGAAAAACTAAACTTATTTCTTCTTAATTCACTGCAATTTTTCTTCCATATTCACATTATTTATAATGTTTTCAATAATTATCTTTTCTATGATAAAATTATTATTTAAATTCATTTTCAACCATATTTTAATTTTTTTAAAGGGATTAAAAACAAATCTTTACAATGTTTTTTGAATATATTATTTATGATTTTTTATAAAAATTGTGAAAGGAATATTTGTTTTAATGTTTACCGTATGAATATATTTTTCCACCATCAAAATTATTATTTTATTTTAATCTTAATTCACAATTTTCCATGGTTATTTTTAATGAAAATAATTTTCTCAATATTATAAATTGTTTTATTTAAAATATTATCAAAATAAAAAGACATTTTTATCATGTTTTCAAAGAAAGTTTTGAATGTTCTTTTAAAGGTATTTTTAATTTATGTCAATATACTTTGATGTTTATTTTTCTTCACTTGGGATATTATATAAATGTTATTTATCCATATGTATTATGATTATGATGTTTTTAGGATGATTCTGTGAAACCCATTACTTTTCCATGGGGATTTATTCACTATGTGATGATGGTCTTAGAAATGATCCTTGATTAATGAAATGAGTTTATATAATTAGGATTGTTCCATAATTCCAATGAAATGTTATTATGATTATTATATACTCTCATGTATCATGATTGATTAATTATGATTCATAACTCTTATGTATCATGTATTTTGAAATGCTAAATCTTTATTCCACAACTCATGATTTTGGATCTATAAACAATTGAGTATGAATTTTATAAGATATGATCATGATATCATACCCTTATGGTTATCTTATGATTATATATGATCATTAATTAGTATCTCCCATGTTTACCCTTACTGAGTATCTAATCTCACCCTTTTTTACATTTCCATTTTCCCTAGGTTATGAATAAATTTTTTAAGTCCGATATATTTAAGAAGGGTATTATAAGAGAAGAAATTTGCAGGATATATTTATGATCTTTCATGAATGAATTTGATTATGTATTTATTCTCTAAATACACAAAACCATTTTGGTTCTTGGGCATGAATCATTGTATAATATATTTAATTTTAATCTAAAATAATGAAATATTTATATATGAAATGGTTGTGCTTTTTCAATTGGTATTAGAGTAGGGTTTATTTATTTTTTGAGATTAGTTTATAAAGAATATGCATATAGAACATATTAAAATCTATAATGAACTGAAAGTGATATATAGTGAAACTAAAAGTTTCATAGGTTGATAAGAAGGTGTCATAATTTAGTACATCCTAGGAATTATTTTTCATGATTTATGATTGATCACTTTGATTATTGTATATTGATGCTTTCACTATGTTTTTTAGTTTTAGTCAATAACTAGAATCGGGAGGAATCATGTTAAAAAAAAAAGTGGTAGATAATGTAATGATTATCCTCTTGATTAATGATAAAGTATGAGAACTAGAATGAAAAATATTATTGTTATCTTCACATAACTCTATTAAGACATGAATTATACTAAAATTCCAAATGAGAAAATTATGGACCAATTCACTATTGATTATTTCATGAGACAACATCCACCTTTGTTTAGTGGGTCCTCTAATACACTAGATCTCGAGTAATGGATTAGTACCACCAAAAATATATATTTTGTTATCCATTTTCTGGAGGATGAAATGTTGTTCTACTGGTGTATCATTGTAAGGTGAATTAGATCAATGGTGGAATATTATTAAGAATATGAGGAAATAGAATGAAATTGAATCTATTGAATGTGATGAGTTTAAGAGGGAATTTTTTAGTATGTACTTTCCGTGAATTCTTCACATAAAAATGGAAGTGAAATTCCTTGAGATTAAGAATAATGATGATGAATATACTGGTATTTATGAGGAAAATTTTATAAGACTTTCGAGGCATGACTTTTGTTTTATCATCGATCCTGAAAGAAAAATATATTGGGTCTTTAGTGGATTAAGACTAAGTCTCCAAAAAGAATTTTCCATAATGGAATTAAGTAGATATAAAAAAATTGTTCAATGTTATCTCAAGGTAAAAATGGATATTGGATATTCCCATCATTCTCATGGTTCTGAAAAGAAGATAAAGATAGTGTTTTTAAGAAATTATAATAATAAAATCCATGGTGGAAAGAAAAAGAACCTTATTTTAAGCTATAATAATGGAAATAAGTATAAGGGGATTTTTAAGGGAATTATTAAATGTTTTAAGTGTGTAAAATAATGAAATTGAGGACGTTAATTCCAAAAACATGTAAAGTGGAAAGATAATGAAATGATTTTGGAGAGAACTTAACTGAATGCACCACTGACACTCGAATGCTACAACTCCAAGGAGTATGGGAATTATGTTCACTAGTGAATGAATCCAAGGGTTAATGAAAAATTGACATCATCATCTTATTAAGAAAAGATATAAATGGAAGTATCATGCGATCATAATCGCTGAAGCGGGTCACAAGAATGAAGTGGTGAAAGGTAAACTTCTCATCTACTCTAGAACTACAAATGTCTTATTTGAATATGGATCCACTAACTCTTTTATAACTGAATAATTTACTAAGGGTATAATATCCCCATCTAAATGATTAGATATTAAATTATTGATGAAAACTTATAATGTTACGAAGATTTTATCTCAAGTCTATAGCACATATCTGATAGAAATTTATGGGAATGATATTTCTGTAAATATTGTAATTTTTTCTCTTATTGAATTTGATGTGATTTTGGGAATGAATTAGATTTATTTATATAGATCCCATATCAATTGAAAAGGAAGGTAATCACATTTCATATTTAGAATGAACCAATGATTTTTTTTCAGTGTGAGGATGGATATGAACTTATAATGGAAACTAATTCCAATATATGTGTCATATTACTTATTCATGAGGGGTATTTATCATAAACGTTTGGGTATAAAATAAATATTGAAGATATACCTATTGTATGGGAATATGTAGATATATTTCCTAAAGATTTTCATAGTATTCCTATGAATCATGGAGTTGAATTTTAAATTGAACTCATACTTGGTGCTACACCTAATTTAAAGACTCCTTATAGAATGACCCTGATTGAGTTACAAGTATTAAATAAGAAACACCAAGAGAATATTTATAAGGAATTAATTTAGCTAAGTGTGTAACAATGGGGTGTACTTATTCTTTTTTTAATAATAAAAATGAGTCAATTTATCTTTTCATTTATTATCAAGAACTTAAAAAGATCACTATTAAGAATAAGTATCATATACCTCATATTAATGATTTGTTTGACCAACTATGAGGGGATCAATACTTTTAAAAGATTAACCTATGATCTGGATATCATTAGTTAAGGGTCAAAATAGAGTACATATCCAAGGCAACCTTACATATAAGGTATGATCATTATGATTTTATTGTGATTCCATTTTGAATTACCAATGCCAAAACTATGTTCATGGATCTAATTAATAGAGTCTTTAGAGATTTACATGATCAGTTTGTGGTATTATTTTTAGATGTAATTATTATATATTACAATTACAAGGAAGTGTATAAAGATCATTCAAGGAAAATGTTAAATACCTCGATGAAGGATAATTTTCATGATAAATATTGTAAATGTGAATTTTGGAACTATAAAGAATCATTATTATGTCATGTAATTAAAATAGAGTGCATGCTAGTAGATCCCTCAAAATAGAAGTTAGTGAAAAATGGCCCAGACCAACCATGATGACTTAAATTTATAGTTTATTAGGTTGTTTGGATATTACCGAGGATTTTTGAGAAATTTATCATGGATATAAAATACACTAACCAAGTTAATAAAAATGGGAGGCAAGTTCCTTTGGATAAATTAATCTAAACAAAATTTCAAGGAAATGAAGAGAAGGTTAGTACGTGCACTTATTCTCACACTAAAATTTAGTGGAGAAGGAATTTTGGTCTATATTAAGGCATTAGAGAAGGGATTGAGATATTTTTTCATGTATACTTATACCTCATACCTTTTGGAGGTTCATGAGAAAAATTACCCAACTCATGATTTGGATCTAATAGTGGTAATTTTTTATTTGATGATATGGAGGCATTATATTTATGGTAAAATGTGTGACATATATAATAATCATTAAATATTGAAGTATATATTTACATTTAAAGGAGATATATGCTGAATAATATGTTCAAAACTTTAAATATTATGATTTCTCAATAAACTACCACCCTGGAAAGGATAACAAGTTGCCTAATGCTCTGATTTGGAAGGACCATACTAGTTTTTCCATGAGGAGGATTGAATGATATTCAATACTTATTTATTTTTATAGGATGTACCTTGAAATCATAAGTAAAGTAGAAATATATTATATTTATTAGATGGATTTTCAACCATTTATTCATGTTAATATTTAAGTGACGTATAAGGATGATGTGAGGTTGAAAAAGAAGGAATTTTCTTAAGTTTAATTATGATAATGATGTAATGATAAGGTTTAATAATAAAGTATGTGTCCCATAAATACTATAATTGAATATAGATATATAAAAAAAAAGATTATAGTTCATCATTATCTATTCATATCTGGAGTATGAAGAGGTATAGATATTTTAAAGATCATTTCTAGTGGGATAATATGAAGAGTGATATTAGTATGTATATCGATGCGTGGTATACCAGAAAGTTAAGGATGAGAGAAATAAGTACAAGATGATGTTATAAATATTACTTAAACTTAAGTGGAAATAGAAATACATCACCATGGATTTCATCATGGGACCCCCAAGACATCTAAAGGGAATAGTAGTATTTGGGTTATAGTTGGTCACCTTATAAAATTAGCACATTTCATTACCATCAGAGAATATTTATCTCCTGATCATATCACCCAAATATATGTTAAAACAGTGGTATGGTTTCATGGAGAACTACTCTCAATCAAATCCAATTGATATTTGAGGTTTAACTCAAAGTTCTATAGAAGTCTTTAGAAAGATCTGAATATGGAGTTGATCTTTAACAATTTATATTATCCTTAGATAGATGGTCAGTATGAGATGAACATTCAAAACCTATATGATATATTGAGAGATTTATATGTGGATTTCAAAGGAGTTTGGGATCAACACCTTCCTATAGTTGATTTTTCTTATGACAATATATTTTACTCAAGAATTCATATGTCTCCTTATGAATCCCTATTTGGAAATAGGTGTAGGACTCTAACATGATGAGATGATTTTGGGGAATGAAAGCTATTGGGACCTGAGCTAGATGAGGAAATGGAAAAGAAGGTCATATATATTCAACAAAAAATTATAAAAGCTCAGATTTTATAGGAAAATTATATTGAAAATCACTAGAGATATTTAGAGGTCAAAGTTAGTGATACAATATTCCTCCAAATATCTCCTTGGAAGAATGTTATGAGATTTTCAAACAAGAGAAATCAAATCCCCAGAGACATCAGTACCTATGGGATTATTAATCATATTGGGATGATGGATTATCAATTGGAGCTTCATAATAACCTATCCCAATTTAATTATGTCTTCTAAGTATCTCTTTTGAGAAAGTACCTACCATATCCTTCACATATACTGAACTTATAGGTCAGACCATTGGAGCATGATCTTTCCTATAAAGAACAACTGGTAGAAATATTAGATCATAGGGATAAAGTGATACAAAATAAGATTAATAAACTAGTTAAGGTTCTCTATAAGAATAAAAAATTTTAGGAAGCTATGTGGGAACATGAGGATGTAATGAGTCAGAGGTATCCACAGTTTTTTGTATCTAGATGATAGAATTTTGAGGGAAAATTCTTATAAGGGGGTATAATGTAAAACCCCAAGATTTTAGAATATATTTATCTTTTAAAAAAATATGTTCAATAGCTTGTGAATCATTATAAACTGAAATCATGTGAATATTTATTATATATTATAAAATAAAGCACATTATATGGGATTTAAATGAAATATAATTGTCAAAAATAATTTCTAATTCACTTAAGAAATACTGTTGATCCTAAAGAATAGTTTTAAAATATATTTTTTAACCGTTGATTTTTCAATATATGTTTTATTTAAAAATTAATTCTAAATATTAAAATTACGAAAAATTATTTTTTACATAGGTAGAAAATGAATTCATTGGTTATCAATTGGTTAGAAATGAAAATAAAATAATTTGAAGGTAGAAAGCGATGTTTTTATAAAAAACTGATTTTATGTGTGCCATGTGTTTTTATATAAATAAAATAAATTAATAAATATTTATGAATTATTTTAATAATTTTTTTATAATATATTCAATAAAATATTTTAACATTCATTTAATGGTTGTTACTGGGTAACTAATGAGAATAAATCCAGTGTTATGCTTTAAAATGAATTTTTTTAAAACGATTTTCATTATGTTTAGAATAATTATTTTGAAATGAATTTATACCACTTATATGAATTCAATTGGATAAAATGGTTTCTATATTTGAAATTATAATTTCAAAATTTGGTATGAAGGTAAATTTAAGTTTTGGTCTTAATGAATAATAATTGAGGTAAAAATTCCTTACTACAATAAAAGTTAAAAGAGAAAATGAGGGGTTAAACTAAAGAGATAAGGGTTAAAATAACCTAAAAAATTGTAAAAATAATTTTAGTTAAGTGAATTTAGACCCAAAATTATATTATATTCAAATTTTTATTACTTTTTTTACACTTTCACTTGAATATAACTTTATTATATTTTAATATTTTATATATTTATAATAATTCCACTCCCCTCACTTATAAAAGGAGGTCCTCTCTCACTCACTTTTTCACACCTTTTGAGCCATATAGATTAGTAAATACCTCACAAAAACACATTTATAACTTCCTTACCCACTTCCTAGAGGTCCTGGTCTCACCAAAAGAGCAACCTTTGAAGGCTAAAGGTGTAAGCCAAATAAGGTTTCCCAAGGAAGAGGTAATTATATCCACCGATCCATTTTAGATTTATTTATTCCTTAACCTCATAAAAATATTCTATAAACATATTAACATCATGAAATTGGAATAATTAATATACTAAAATTTTTCTATATTAATGATACGCCACTTTATATTCTTCAAGATGAAACCCATAACATACTTTTTTTGATAATTTTTAACAAATGTAATGTGTTATATAAATAATTATTTAAATATTAATATTTCCATTCCAAAACCAAAAAAAATAATTTAATTAATAATATAATATTAAATAAGTAATTAATTATCCATAACCATCAATGGTAAAATAATTTTTACATCATCCTTGTTTGTGGTTAAAGTGACGCAAACAAAAACACGTTATAATCAATGAATGAGTAAGATTATGAAGCAATTTTCTAAAATATAATTATTACGTAAGTATAATGATATTATTTAGATGTTATTAGTGTAATAAATAATAATTTGGGGGGGGGTGTTAGAGGAATAATATAATTTTAAATAATTATAATAAGTCATTATTTTCAAATATAAAATTATATATTCTTTTGGAAGCATTCTTTGATTTGAAGGATTTGGGAATCCAATTGAGACACAAACCTCAAAACTGTATAATTAATGAAATTTAGAGTAAAAACAAGCATAATATATGGATTAATATGAAATTTTTATGTTTTAAAAAGGATGGTGGATAATTCGTTTGAAAAGTGATATGGAGAATCATTTTCATAAATATGCATTTCTTCTTATTTAAGACACATAATTTTACAAGAAAGTGAATCCAAAATTATCATGGAATGAAGGTAGAAAGACCATGATCTCATAAAAACAATTTCATGATATTTTATAAAGATATTTAAGGAATTTACACCATAAATTCTCTATTTAACGTAATTTTACACTTTATAGTGGTAACTCACTTTTCACTTGAGTAAATTATATATATTTTTTTTTCAGAAAATGAAATTGATGTTATTAGATAATTTTTATATGATAATTCCAAATGTGAAATAATTTTATAGGATTTATTTTCTAAAATTCATTAAAATTAATTTTAAAATTAAAATTCATAACGCACAATTTTTTTTCTAGAAAAATAACTTTCTAACAGGAAAATTGGTTTATTATTATTCCTTAATAATTAATAATCCTTATATGAATGTTAATTTTTTATATCTATAAAAAATAATATCTTTTAAAAATAATTTTTTAATAGTGATTAATTTAATTTATTAATGTAAAAAATCCTAATATATAGAAAAATAATTTTCTGAATAAATATATCTAATAAAATTTAAAAGATTTTATTATTATTTATAACCAATTACCAATGTTTTAATAATTTAGGATTAATTATATATATATATATATAATACATTTCATTTAATTTCAATATCCAAATATGGGAAATTTACCCTTTAAATAAAACATATGATATAAAAATATTGTTTTTTAGTAAAATATATTTCTTTGGATAGAAACCATTTTATATTTATTAATTATAATTTATTTTTTATTTATTGTAAGTTATTTACTTATTCTATAAATCATTACTTTAATTTTTTCAATCCATTTTTTAAAATCATTCTTTTAATTTATTAATTTTAATAATAATGAATAATTCCTAAAAACAATTTCTTTATAATAAATGGTATTTTCACTAATGAATTATTATCCAATTTATATTCTAGAATAATTTATTTTATTTTAGATAAATTATGTATAATTAAAATATACATATTAAACATCTTTATAAACTTCATTTATATCAACTATAAACCGTAATTCTGAACTAGTAATATGTTTACTATTATTATAACCAATGAATATATACCATTTTATAAGGGTAATATAATGGATATTTTACCCCCATTATATTCTATAATTTATTTCAATTCCAAATTCTCAAATTAGACTTCTAATTTCATTAATTTTCTTATACAATTTTACAAATTTATTTCTTGTTTCATGATTTTTTCTCATTATAGGTTTATTTATACTAACAACGGGTTTTAAGGTTAAGGATTATCTAGGGGATTTTCTTGTTAGGAAAATAATATTATTTTTTATTTATTATCTAATTTTATTTCATTGACTATATGGGTTATCTTTATTCATGTTATTTAATAATACTTGGTTTGTAATACTTCGTTTCATGTTCTTTTCTATAATGTACTATTGTGATTGGATAGATTTTTATTTATTTGATTAATATCATGTAAAAATTTTATTCCACTCAATTTTTTATTTATTAAGAAGATTAATATAACTATCATAGTTTATGAAAATTTATATTTAAATCTAGTATGTTATATATATTCAATATCAATATTTTTAATTGTTTCCAATTAAAATATTTTTTTTATGAAAATGTGCTACATGGGATAGATTAAAAATAAATCCAGGGGATATTTATCATTTGAAACTAAATTATAATGTTTTAATATAATAACTATAATTTCGCATATTATATAATTAATTTGGGCTTCAAGTATTGTGATTGAAAGCTTTCCAAATATTATATAAAATATTTTCATTAGTATAATGATGAAATGTTCAACTAGTACACACCCATAATAAGTTATAGGATAGTATATTTATATAATGGTTTATTCAAATACTAATCTAATTTTCTAATTTATTGATCTATTTTTCATTCAATTAATTATTATTTTAAAATATCTAGAAATAATAATATAATATAAGAAAGTATAGAACCAAAATAAAATAACATATTAGTAATTTTTTAATAAATAATAAGAGCACCTTCTATCACATTTTTGGGAACCTCAACCTCTTCGGTTGACATTGAAAATGAATTATTTTTCTAATTGGTGTTTTATTTTTTATGTTGAAAGTAACTTTTTAGAATTCATTATTTAGGAACTAATTTAAACAATTATTTAGTCCCACATAATTAAAATTTTTGTTGGTAGTTTGATCATGAATCTTCTATCTTTTTCCAAATTTTATATTTTATATTTTTGAAGTTATATCTCTATGAAATTCCAATTGTAGGAGAAAATCCAGTCTCACATGTAGAAAATTCCACTTCCTAGCTTAAATTTCCCTATTTTATCCCTCCTAAACTATTAAAATGAGACTAATTGAAACATCTTTCCTCCATGATTGGATAATGTGAAAAGATGTTTTTATGTCCTTATATTATTAAAAATAACTCCTCATCACTATTTGTTTTCTATTGACTTCATTTAATCCCTTCTATCATAATTAAATACTTCATTATATATAAAAAACATTAATTTTTGAAAAATTTCTAAATTTGTGGATTTAAACCATTTAAAACTATATCAATTTAAATTTAATGTTGAATAAAAAAATGATGAGACGTACCTAGATAACTTGGTGAATTTAGTATTATATACCTCAATAATCTATTCCTATTTAAATTAATATTTGATTAATTTTCTCCCTCATTTCTAATATATTTGGCATAGTTTTTTATTAAAAAAATTTCAAATGATTCCCACTCACCTAATGTATTTTCATCCTTATTTATGTTTTTTATCATCTTCCATTATTTATATACCTCTCCTTCTAGTAAAAAGGCTATTAACTTTACCATTTTCTTCTTTTAGCCTTCCAATACGACAAACATCACCTATAATGAATTTATCCCTCATAAAACCATTAATGTATATGTGTAACCAATATATGATAGTAGTTAATTCAATTTTAATTCATCAAGTGCTCAAGATCTACTACATTATAACGACCCACACTTTACATACATTGTTAATACTTCAAAATTGAAGCACACTTATTACAACATATGAAAAAAACCACAAAGGACCGTATAGGTATAGTGTCTTTAGAAACTGGGGAAACATAAACAACTGGTTCATAAATCTTCTACAGTGTCTCCCATTTATTTCATCATATCTAGGGTCCCTTTTAGCATATTCTACTTAATATCAATCTTCCTGACCTGGGGAAAAGAAAACATAAAAGGGTGAGCTCAAATGCTCAGCAAGGGCAAATAAAAGAAATAAAAATCATATCATATCTTTATGAAAATCAAAACCTGCAAAAGAGATCATAATATCTTAACATGGAATAAATCATAGAAGTGAGAATGAGATCCCCATAATCATAACATAAAACTTGAATCTTTGTGGCATGCACACATAATCATGGAAAATCATTTCTTGTTAGTCATGACTCATTGCCAAGACTATCTTAGTGGACAAAGTCCCTTTCTTAACCGAGTTCACTCCTCGTTTCAGTCCTGTATCACTGAACCGAAATAACCTTCCGTTCCAGCCATGTCTATCTCATGAGATATAAAATCATTACCCAATGCATTGGAGGGAGATATAGGTCCCACCCATCTTATAATGAATCCTTTCTTATGTGTGCCACATAATCATAAAACATACATCATCGCATAACACATATAACAAAAATGGGATTCTTGAAACATCATGACATCATAAATCAATTCATATATGATAAAGGAATTCATAAAAATAATTCCATCACAACATAGTCAAACCAATGTAAAAATATGGATAGAAACAGAACCCTTTATTATCTTAGATGGAAAATAATTTTGATAAAACACTTGTATTGAATTCTTGAGGAAAATATCCTTTCTTCTTCAAAAACAATTTTCCTTTCATAACATGTCATACAACTTTAAAATAAAAGAAGTTGATTAAAAATAAACTTGAAAACTTGTAAAGGAAGCTTCTTGGAAATAATGTTTTAAAAATCCATTCATGCCGTATAAGTTAAAAAAAACATTCTTCGTACTTTTGTCGGAAAAGTCAAAAAGTACCTCGTACGGAAAAACGACAAAAGATTCCTTTCTTATTCTTTACTAAAAACTCACCTAAGGGTAAAATTGGATTTAAACTATTTCAAGTGGATGGAAACAATATTACATATTGAGGGAACATGGATGTGGATGATAAAATACACCCCAGTAAATACTTACGAATAAACAATCTCGGATAAAAATGAGATTGTGATATTTCCCTTACCTTAGGTCCGATTAGCTTTGTACGTGTCTGAAGCTCCTGTATAATGTTTTAAATAATGTTATTGACTTATTCCAGAATCATACATATTGATATGAGATCATATATGGTCATATTATTAGCTTCTTGTTAGTAATATTTCATTGTTACTTGTTACTCGGGTCTTTATAACTTTTTGTTCTTATGCGTGTTTTGTCGAATAAATTCTTATTCTTATCTTTAGGTTATAGATAATTCATTTCCAGAATGGTATTAGAGTAGTATATACCATATTAATTCATTCAATTCATTTATATAATCATTATGAAATGAAGATCATGTAGAACGAGTCGCATCACATCGTGGAGACGGTATTCCGTACGTACGCACGAGTGATGATATCGTCCCTATGATCGTGGAATTGTATTGGAGTATATATATATATTATTTCAGTATCAATATTACTTAATAATAATCATATATAGTTACTGATTACACCATTATACCCATCCTTGTAAGGTGATGGTGGAAAATAGATTACATCACGGCGTGGAGACGGTATTCCGTACGTACGCACGCGCGGTGATTTCATTTTTCCGTAGGATGGATAGAAGGTGAATTAGGGTTGTTTCATATTTATAATAACATATCAGTATGTAAGTAATACTGATGTTATTACTTTATCATGAAACAACTAAAGAAGAAGAAGTTGAAGAAGAAAGAAATTGAAAAGATCGGTAATGGATATTACCTCTTCTTTGGAACGCCTTTTTGAATCCTCCACTTAAGGAACTAAGATTGGTCTTTGGAGAAGACCAGGACCTCTAGGATTATTCTAGGGAAGTGGAGAAGGGAAAATGGCAGGGGTTGGCCGAGCTTGAGTGCTCAAATTGGTGTGAGGAGGAGGGGGAGGAGGTGCCCTTTTATAAGGGAGGAGAGGGGCACCTTAGGAATATCTCAAAATATTATTTTATATTAAAGTCAAAATCGGTTTATAATGGTTCCAAAGGGTCTTATTTCGAAGCTAAAGTGGGGATGGGTCGAAATCCTATCAACCAATAGGATTTAGACAAGTTTAGGGTATTATTTTAACCTTATCAATTAGATTTAACTCTAAGTTAATTAATTTAACTTTTACCGTGTCTTTTTGTTTTCTTTCACTATATGGTTAATACACTTACTATAACATGCCAAACGAACCCCAAATTGTTTATTATTAATATATATATCCTTATCTAAGTCATTTGTCCGAACCTTAGATTTTTAGGAATAAAATAACAATTAATAATATAATATTTGATTTAAAAACTATTTTGTGTCAATTTTGACACTATTTGATATATGATTTTTGTGAAAGTCATAACAGAATTATATGTTCGAACCAAGTTGATTAAATCAACACTAATATATCATAGCAACCTAGAAAATTAGTGGAATTCATAAAAAGTCTCAAATTACATTTATTTTGGTGTTTATAACATCAATTATGTCAATATTTCATTAATAAGATAATTACTGCATCATCATTGTGTCATAAATAAATTAAATTATTTAATGTCTAAAAATTACAAATAAAATACCCTTATGTAGGAAATCTTTTTAGCTTTATAATGAATATTTATAGTCGAATTTATCTTATGTATAACCCCATATTAAAAATGATTTACTTATTAAACTTTGATTTTAACTATTTTAACCCTTCTTTAAATAAATTAATAATAAATGTCCTAATCTAATCCAAGTGGGCCTAAATGGTCATATTTTATTCCTAAGTTTGTTTTTGGTCGAATTACACTTGTCCAATAGAATTAGGACATGTGTTAGGGTAATATTAATATCATATTTACCCTTAGTTACCCTATTTACTATTAACCGCGGTAAAAATAGTAAAAAGTTACTATTCACCAAAAAATTATTTTCATCTCATTGAACCACATTTTAGTCCTTGATATTAACCGTGTCTCTCGGATTTTTGAAATTCCATTCACAGAAGCGGTAAAATTAAGTTTTATGCAAAATTCAGTTTTTAACCTACCACTTAGTGGTTTCACTATTCATCAAAAATTGAAAGTTTTCAGAAAAATACCAAAATTTCACCCTAGGCTAATTTCGATATTCTGAGTCCAAAAATGAAGTCCATTTTGAAAAATAAAATTTATAAAATTTCAAAAAGTGGTTATTACTATTCATAACGGCTAGTTTTAATAGCATATTGTTGTTTAGTGAAACTCGGTATTGCGTACGACGCAAGCTATCGAGGAAGGTCGCGATTGCGTGTAAAGCAAGCCAAGCAAGTGTTGTGTAGAAAAAGATTCCTTTGATGATAACATAAAAGTCTCGGGTGTTACATTCTACCCCCCTTAAAAAGAATTTCGCCCTCGAAATTCGTCACTTTGTAACAAACAAATGAGGATACTTCTCCCTCATCATATCCTCAAGCTCCCATGTAGCTTCTTCAAGTTGGTGGTTTCTCCATAAAACTTTCACCAAGCGAGTGGTCTTGTTTCGTAGGACTTTTTCGCTACGATCCAGAATCTCTATCGGCTGTTCTTCATAAGAAAGATCTTGCTCCAGCGGTACAACTTCTGAGCTGAGTACATGTGAAGGATCTGGTATGTACTTTCTCAGGAGAGATACATGGAACACATCGTGAACTTGAGAGAGATTCGGTGGAAGCGCCAATCGGTAAGCTACCTTCCCAACACGATCCAATATTTCGAAAGGACCGATATATCTAGGGCTCAACTTCCCCTTCTTTCCAAATCTCATAACCCTCTTCCAGGGAGATATTCGTAAGAACACTTTATCACCCACTTCAAACTCTAGGTCTTTTCTTCGGTTGTCGGCATAACTTTTCTGTCGACTCTGAGCTGCTCTTATGTGTTGTTGAATAGATCTGACCTTTTCTGCCATTTCATCAACGAGATCAGGTCCTAATAGCTTTCTTTCCCCAACTTCATCCCAGCAAGTTGGAGTCCTGCATTTCTTTCCATAGAGAGCTTCATAAGGAGCCATCTGAATACTGGAGTGAAAGCTATTATTATAAGAAAATTCCACCAAAGGTAGGTGTTGATCCCAACCTCCTTTGAAATCCATAGAGCAAGCTCTCAACATATCTTCTAGGGTTTGAATTGTTCTCTCAGACTGACCGTCTGTCTGGGGATGATAAGCAGTGCTGAAACTCAACTCTGTATCCAGAGTATGCTGAAGACTTCGCCAGAACTTCGAGGTAAATCTCGGATCTCGATCAGATATAATAGAAAGTGGTACTCCATGCAATCTTACCACTTCCTTTACATATATCCTGGCAAGATGATCTAGAGAGAAATCCTCTCTAATAGCAATGAAGTGTGCAGACTTTGTAAGACGATCAACTATGACCCAGATAGCATTATTGCCTTTGGATGTTTTAGGAAGTCCTGTGACAAAGTCCATAGTGATGTTTTCCCATTTCCATTCGGGTATGGGTAATGGTTGTAACATCCCCTTAGACTTCTGTCTCTCAGCTTTAACTTGTTGACAAACCAAGCATCGAGAGACATATTCAGCAACATCTCTTTTCATGCCATCCCACCAGAAGTACTCTTTCAGGTCCCTATACATCTTCGTGCTTCCAGGATGAATAGAGAATGAAGAACTATGAGCCTCATCCAGCAGCTCTTTCTTTAATTCGGGGATGGGAGGAACACAAACCCGATTCCTGAACTTTATTATCCCATCACAATCAAGGTTGAATTCAGGAACATTTCTCACCTTCTTTTGTAACTCGACATCTTCTTTCTGTGCCTCTTTAATCTTCACATGTATAGATGGTTGAACATTCATTTGAGAAAGATAAGATTTTTCCCCTTCCATTATAATTCTAAGATCCATCCTTTGTAAATCCATAAATATTGGATCTTTTGTGATCCTCATCATGGATAAACTAGCATGGTCTTGTCGACTTAATGCATCTGCCACCTTGTTTGCTTTCCCAGGGTGGTAATGGATTGAGCAGTCATAATCCTTAATCAGCTCCAACCATCTTCTTTGGCGCATATTCAGCTCCTTTTGTGTGAAAATATACTTTAAACTTTTATGATCAGTATAAATATCACACCTTTCACCATAAAGGTAATGCCTCCAAATCTTTAATGCAAAGATTACCGCAGCCAACTCCAAATCATGTGTTGGTTAATTTTGCTCATGGATTTTCAACTGTCGTGAGGCATAAGCTATCACCATATCATTTTGCATAAGAACACACCCCAATCCCTTCTTGGATGCATCACTATAGATCACAAACCTTTCTCCACTACAAGGCAGTGTGAGCACAGGTGCACTGGATAACCTTCTTTTCAACTCCTTGAAATTCTCTTCACATTCCTCTGTCCAGACAAACTTAACTCCTTTCCGAGTCAACTTGGTGAGTGGATTAGATAATCATGAAAAATCTTTTACAAAACGTCGATAATATCCAGCCAAACCAAGAAAACTTCGGATCTCAGTTACTGTTGTTGGTCTTGACCATCTTTCGATAACCTCTGTTTTTGCTGGATCCACAGATATCCCCTCTTTTGAGATTATATGACCCAAAAATGCAACTTTTTGAAGCCAAAATTCACACTTGGTAAATTTGGCATAAAGCTTCTCCTTTCTCAGGGTCTTCAATATAATTCTCAAGTGATCTTCATGCTCTTCCTTGCTCTTTGAATAGACAAGAATATCGTCTATAAAGACTACCACAAATTGATCAAGATAGTCTCTAAAGACTCTATTCATTAGATCCATGAAGATAGCAGGGGCATTAGTAAGACCAAATGGCATCACTATAAATTCATAGTGTCCATACCTTGTACGGAAAGCCGTCTTTGGTATATCCTCCCTTTTGACCCTTAATTGATGATACCCTGAACGAAGATCAATCTTGGAAAAGTATTGAGCTCCGCGTAGTTGGTCAAATAAGTCATCAATGCGTGGGAGAGGATATTTGTTCTTGATAGTGATCTTGTTAAGTTCTCGATAATCAATGCAAAGTCTCATTGATCCATCTTTCTTCTTAACAAATAGAACAGGTGCTCCCCAAGGTGACGCACTAGGGAATATGAATCCCTTATCAAGATTCTCTTGGAGTTGCTTCTTCAATTCCTGCAACTCAATTGGGGCCATTCTATAAGGTGTCTTTGAAATAGGCAAAGCACCCGGTACGAGTTCTATTGAAAACTCAACTTCACGATTTGGTGGAAGACCCGGCAATTCCTCCGGAAAGACATCATCAAACTCCCGTACAATGGGCATATTCTTAATCGTGAGTTTCTCACCAACCATTTGAGATAAATAACCTTCATTTAGTGGAATCAATACCCATAATATGGAAGAAATTTCCACTGGAAGGTTATGTTCATCCTTGCATTGGTATACGATCGTAGATTGATCTGGAATATGAAATGTGACTTCCCTTCTTTGGCAATTGATATGAGCTCCATGTAGAGAAAGCCAATCCATGCCAAGAATCACATCAAATTCCACTAAAGGAAGGATCACAAGATTTGCAGGAAGCACTTTCCCACAAACTTCGATTGGAGAAGAATTATAAACTTCTGATGCGATTGATGTGCCATTAGGTGTTGTCACAGCTAACTCAACATCTAATTGTTGAGGTAATACGGTGATACCCTTAGAAAATTTTTCAGAAATAAAAGAGTGGGTGGATCCAGAATCAAATAAAACATTTGCTACTTTAGAGTGGATGGTAAGTGTACCTTTCACCACATCGTTATCGTACTCCACATCGCTGATAGAAATTGCATGTGACTTTCCTTTTTCTTTAGCCTTAAGAGTTTGTTGACGTCGACCATCATCATCAACCCTTGGATTTGGGCATTGATTGGCATAATGCCCCATCTCCTTGCACTTGAAACATTGAAGTGTTGTAGGTTCATTCTGTGTATCCCTTCCTTTGTTTGCGTCATTAGACATCTTCTTCCCATTATCACGGCATTCAAATGCCCGATGACCTTCCTTTCCACATTTAAAACATTTACTTGTCCCTTTAAGACAACTCCCTCCATGTTTCTTTCCACACTTTGAGCATAAGGGAAAGTTCATCTTCTTTTCCGTGTGCTCTTTAGATTTTTCTTTGAATTCCATCTTCCTCTTCTTATCAAACCCATGTGACTGATGGGTTACTCCAATCTCCATCTCGACTTTGAGAGCACATCGAACGATTTCCTCGTAGCTATTGAAGTCCCTTATGTCTAACGCCCTTCGAAGACTTGGTTTTAAGCCACTAAAGAATCGATCGATCTTACTCTCAGGTTGGATAATAATACCAGAAGCGTACCTTGCAAGTCTTGTAAAATTTGCTTCATAGGTACTAACAGATTCATCATCCCTTTTCTTCAGTTCAAGGAACTCTTTCTCCATCTTTGTTCGGAGAATACGAGGGAAGTTCTTATTGAAAAATAAGTTCTTGAACTCGTCCCATTCCATAGACTCAATTTCATCCCTTTGCCTTGTATTCTTAACAAGATTCCACCATTGATCAGCATCTCCTTCCAAACGATACACTGCTAGGATGACTTTATCATGCTCAGAACATTGAAGAACTGAAAATATCTTTTCAGTAGTACTAATCCATTGTTCAGCAACTAATGGATCAGTAGACCCGCTGAAAGATGGTGGACGCTGCCTCATGAAGGATTCAACAGAATGTTGCTCCCTCCTTTGTTCATTTGGAAATCCTGCATGATTCATAGCTTGAGAAAGTTGTGTGAGCATGGCTACAAGATTTTGCATTCCAGCTCCCATATCGTTTGGTTGCTCAGGGGGACAATCATTGCATTGCCCATCACATTCCGCATTAACACGGTTCCTTCGGGTTCCAGCCATTGACTAAAACCAAGAAGAATAGTGTGAGCAACACTAATTATAATAGGAAACCACATAATTCAAGAATAAAATTTTCATGCTTATGGTCTTATCCTAGGTTATTCATGGCCATTTCTAAGATTGTGTTCTATGCTTAGACTTATCCTTAGGGTTCTTACTAAGGCTTTCACATCCTAGTTTCCAAAGGTTGACTATACCTTTCCTCTGATACCAACTATAACGACCCACACTTTACATACATTGTTAATACTTCAAAATTGAAGCACACTTATTACAACATATGAAAAAAACCACAAAGGACCGTATAGGTATAGTGTCTTTAGAAACTGGGGAAACATAAACAACTGGTTCATAAATCTTCTACAGTGTCTCCCATTTATTTCATCATATCTAGGGTCCCTTTTAGCATATTCTACTTAATATCAATCTTCCTGACCTGGGGAAAAGAAAACATAAAAGGGTGAGCTCAAATGCTCAGCAAGGGCAAATAAAAGAAATAAAAATCATATCATATCTTTATGAAAATCAAAACCTGCAAAAGAGATCATAATATCTTAACATGGAATAAATCATAGAAGTGAGAATGAGATCCCCATAATCATAACATAAAACTTGAATCTTTGTGGCATGCACACATAATCATGGAAAATCATTTCTTGTTAGTCATGACTCATTGCCAAGACTATCTTAGTGGACAAAGTCCCTTTCTGAACCGAGTTCACTCCTCGTTTCAGTCCTGTATCACTGAACCGAAATAACCTTCCGTTCCAGCCATGTCTATCTCATGAGATATAAAATCATTACCCAATGCATTGGAGGGAGATATAGGTCCCACCCATCTTATAATGAATCCTTTCTTATGTGTGCCACATAATCATAAAACATACATCATCGCATAACACATATAACAAAAATGGGATTCTTGAAACATCATGACATCATAAATCAATTCATATATGATAAAGGAATTCATAAACATAATTCCATCACAACATAGTCAAACCAATGTAAAAATATGGATAGAAACAGAACCCTTTATTATCTTAGATGGAAAATAATTTTGATAAAACACTTGTATTGAATTCTTGAGGAAAATATCCTTTCTTCTTCAAAAACAATTTTCCTTTCATAACATGTCATACAACTTTAAAATAAAAGAAGTTGATTAAAAATAAACTTGAAAACTTGTAAAGGAAGCTTCTTGGAAATAATGTTTTAAAAATCCATTCATGCCGTATAAGTTAAAAAAAACATTCTTCGTACTTTTGTCGGAAAAGTCAAAAAGTACCTCGTACGGAAAAACGACAAAAGATTCCTTTCTTATTCTTTACTAAAAACTCACCTAAGGGTAAAATTGGATTTAAACTATTTCAAGTGGATGGAAACAATATTACATATTGAGGGAACATGGATGTGGATGATAAAATACACCCCAGTAAATACTTACGAATAAACAATCTCGGATAAAAATGAGATTGTGATATTTCCCTTACCTTAGGTCCGATTAGCTTTGTACGTGTCCGAAGCTCCTGTATAATGTTTTAAATAATGTTATTGACTTATTCCAGAATCATACATATTGATATGAGATCATATATGGTCATATTATTAGCTTCTTGTTAGTAATATTTCATTGTTACTTGTTACTCGGGTCTTTATAACTTTTTGTTCTTATGCGTGTTTTGTCGAATAAATTCTTATTCTTATCTTTAGGTTATAGATAATTCATTTCCAGAATGGTATTAGAGTAGTATATACCATATTAATTCATTCAATTCATTTATATAATCATTATGAAATGAAGATCATGTAGAACGAGTCGCATCACATCGTGGAGACGGTATTCCGTACGTACGCACGAGTGATGATATCGTCCCTATGATCGTGGAATTGTATTGGAGTATATATATATATTATTTCAGTATCAATATTACTTAATAATAATCATATATAGTTACTGATTACACCATTATACCCATCCTTGTAAGGTGATGGTGGAAAATAGATTACATCACGGCGTGGAGACGGTATTCCGTACGTACGCACGCGCGGTGATTTCATTTTTCCGTAGGATGGATAGAAGGTGAATTAGGGTTGTTTCATATTTATAATAACATATCAGTATGTAAGTAATACTGATGTTATTACTTTATCATGAAACAACTAAAGAAGAAGAAGTTGAAGAAGAAAGAAATTGAAAAGATCGGTAATGGATATTACCTCTTCTTTGGAACGCCTTTTTGAATCCTCCACTTAAGGAACTAAGATTGGTCTTTGGAGAAGACCAGGACCTCTAGGATTATTCTAGGGAAGTGGAGAAGGGAAAATGGCAGGGGTTGGCCGAGCTTGAGTGCTCAAATTGGTGTGAGGAGGAGGGGGAGGAGGTGCCCTTTTATAAGGGAGGAGAGGGGCACCTTAGGAATATCTCAAAATATTATTTTATATTAAAGTCAAAATCGGTTTATAATGGTTCCAAAGGGTCTTATTTCGAAGCTAAAGTGGGGATGGGTCGAAATCCTATCAACCAATAGGATTTAGACAAGTTTAGGGTATTATTTTAACCTTATCAATTAGATTTAACTCTAAGTTAATTAATTTAACTTTTACCGTGTCTTTTTGTTTTCTTTCACTATATGGTTAATACACTTACTATAACATGCCAAACGAACCCCAAATTGTTTATTATTAATATATATATCCTTATCTAAGTCATTTGTCCGAACCTTAGATTTTTAGGAATAAAATAACAATTAATAATATAATATTTGATTTAAAAACTATTTTGTGTCAATTTTGACACTATTTGATATATGATTTTTGTGAAAGTCATAACAGAATTATATGTTCGAACCAAGTTGATTAAATCAACACTAATATATCATAGCAACCTAGAAAATTAGTGGAATTCATAAAAAGTCTCAAATTACATTTATTTTGGTGTTTATAACATCAATTATGTCAATATTTCATTAATAAGATAATTACTGCATCATCATTGTGTCATAAATAAATTAAATTATTTAATGTCTAAAAATTACAAATAAAATACCCTTATGTAGGAAATCTTTTTAGCTTTATAATGAATATTTATAGTCGAATTTATCTTATGTATAACCCCATATTAAAAATGATTTACTTATTAAACTTTGATTTTAACTATTTTAACCCTTCTTTAAATAAATTAATAATAAATGTCCTAATCTAATCCAAGTGGGCCTAAATGGTCATATTTTATTCCTAAGTTTGTTTTTGGTCGAATTACACTTGTCCAATAGAATTAGGACATGTGTTAGGGTAATATTAATATCATATTTACCCTTAGTTACCCTATTTACTATTAACCGCGGTAAAAATAGTAAAAAGTTACTATTCACCAAAAAATTATTTTCATCTCATTGAACCACATTTTAGTCCTTGATATTAACCGTGTCTCTCGGATTTTTGAAATTCCATTCACAGAAGCGGTAAAATTAAGTTTTATGCAAAATTCAGTTTTTAACCTACCACTTAGTGGTTTCACTATTCATCAAAAATTGAAAGTTTTCAGAAAAATACCAAAATTTCACCCTAGGCTAATTTCGATATTCTGAGTCCAAAAATGAAGTCCATTTTGAAAAATAAAATTTATAAAATTTCAAAAAGTGGTTATTACTATTCATAACGGCTAGTTTTAATAGCATATTGTTGTTTAGTGAAACTCGGTATTGCGTACGACGCAAGCTATCGAGGAAGGTCGCGATTGCGTGTAAAGCAAGCCAAGCAAGTGTTGTGTAGAAAAAGATTCCTTTGATGATAACATAAAAGTCTCGGGTGTTACATACATGGTGACTTTTTCTATGAAATATAATTTTTATTATTTTGAGTGAAATTAATCACTTGAATGAATATAAAAATTATATTTTAGATACTCATGATATTAAAATAGATATTAAATACCTGCATGCACCATTTTATTCAAACTATTTAATGAAACTTCTTGAAATCATTATTCCTCAAACCATCATAGGAGATGTGATTAAAATTAATATGTGATATTATATAATATAATCATTTATCAAATATATCCTATCACATATACTTTTGAAAATGGTAAACTATAATTTATTCATATATTTTAACTATTTTTCCATAACCTATTATAATGAACTCATTACCATATTATATTTTGAATACACTAATAATTATATTTATTAGTGTGATATTTTCTAAATATTAGTTTATAGATTCCAAATTTGAAAATTTAATATAATTGTTTTAGTTTTTTTGAGAAAAAATAGAATCTCACTTGAAATTTTATGGGGATAATCAAATATCACATAAGTAATAAAGGGGTATAGAATTTTTTATTTCTATAAAAGTTATAGAGAAGCCATATTTGGTTTATATAAATCTTTTGAGGGGTTCAACAATACTCTTATGGTTTACCTAATATTTTATATTAAATATGTAATATATATTTTTCTCTAAAATTTTATAAACCAAACTACTCTTCTCCCTTCTTATAATTTTTATAATGAACCAGGGACCTACACTCCTCATGTTTCCCCAACTCACTCTTCATTTATTCTAATTCCCATTTTATTTTTACCAGATTCAGTATTGGTTATATGTATTGGGATCTAATGATTGAGACTAAGATAAGTTATATCTTATTATTTACATTTTTTATATGTTATTTCAATGTGGCCCAATTTATTTTTTATTTTTTTAAAGTTTAATTATTGATTTCATATTATGATATAAAATTATCCCTTCAAGTGAAATTTAGATTCCCTTTTAGTAGGTGGACCCAAATTTCTATTGGTTTTTACCTAATATTTGTGTAGGAGTTTACGATGGGTAAATGAAATTGGGAACATGTAACCTAAAGGAAAATATACTATTTATTTCTCTTATGAGTAAATTTCATAAAAATAAGAACATTTAATGTTTTCATTTTTTACTATAGTTTTTTTAATTTTCCTTGTCCACATCTATTTTGGTTTGGGTTTTATGGGGTGTGAATATCAAAACGGATAGGATAAAAGGTCAAAACACCCCATAAAAGAAATTTTTATTTAGTTTGGGGATCTATTTTATATTTAAGCATGCTCATGAAATATTATATGGTGATAACACAAGTTACCATATTGAGGAAAGGAATTAGTTGACACAGGTTTATTTTAAAGAATTTTTCATAATGAATTATGTTATCCCACATTCAATAAATTTTATTTATATAATATAGTATAAATACATATAGATACAAATTTTAAATTTAATGCAATCCAAGAAGGAAAATGTGATAAAAAAGGTGCAATAATACATGGTTTTGGGATTGGGCCAGTAGGGGGATTCCAATGTATCCTATAAGTTGATTCAAAAGACATGTGGTTTGATATCATTGTTTAAATCCATAATATAAGGAATCGTACCTACATTACTAGGTTATTTAAATTAAGGCTATCTAGAAAGAATAACATGTTGTTTAACTCTATACAACTTAGTAATTATATACCATTTAATATTATATTATGAGGATAAATGGTGTTCCTTTTAGAGTCATAAAATCTAGACAAATGGTGTGACTTTTAATTTCATACTTCTAGTACTAATGATGTTCCTTTCTATGTTGTCAAAACAAAATTAATACATCTTGGAGTTTAAGATCATAAAAATTAGAATACTAGGGAAAATATTTCTATAAATGGATTAATTGTTGGACTTGTATATAAGTATCCCAATATTAAACATTGGTATAAGAACTCAATGAATTTATGATAATTAAAATCAAGTGGAATGCCTATTATGTGGAATACTTAGTGTTAAATTTTGCTGATAGCATTGAAAGTTTAACTAAGGAAGGTACCTAAATTAATAGATCTCTAAAAGGAGTATGAGTGGGAGTAGAGAAAAATGGTAATAATTACACTAGAAAGGTATCCTAAGAAATTAATTTCTACCTAAAATCTAATATAGGGTTTAGAGATATTAGGTGTCTCATAGGTTCTATAAAATAAATAGTTCTAATTAATAGAGGGATACACAATTTACCACCCTTATAGGATCTTTGATTGAAAGAGGAACACATTAGGTGAAATATTTTATGGGATACATGATTCCCATTATCAAAGAAATACCTTATCATGAAGGATGGATCATTATTGAAAATTGTCCTAACTTGGTGGTAGGGTGTTAAAAGTAAAAAAACAAGTGGGGATATATTTATATATAAAATACCAAAGTTAAATGATTCTATATGGTTTATATGAGGTACATCAGAGAAATGAATTTTTTCCCAAATATTTTTCTTTGATAAGGGTTAATCTCATATCGAGTAATGAAGTCTAGGAAAAATATGAAAATACTATAGGGGGTTTTGGATAAATGATTTTTTTCTTATCTACCTCATAATTTTACTCCTAGTGTCTCCTCACCCATATCTTTATTTGATACATGGATAAAGGGGTATTTAATGAAGTTTTTGTATCTAAAATATTTAGATAACTAAAATTCATCCATTTCACATATTTTTCCCCCATGTTTTGATTCATAAATCACTAGTTAGATATTATAGAGTTCATACATATTGAAACAAGAGTTTCTCTCTCTCATTTTCACTATAGTAATCCATGTTGTTCTTATAGTCTTGTATTGTAAAGAACCAAATCCGGAGCCACTCAACTGTCGCCCCATACCCGGTTCGCCACATGACCTCAAGCGCATTTCCCCAAACTCCAGAGGCTGCCGACTAGCAGTGAGGGCCTTGGTAAGTCAGTGGGGAAACTATGCCCTAATTTGGTAAGATATACAGCGGACGGAAAAAAATAAACAATAGAGAAAGCAGTAGACAACACACAACAATTGAAACTGAACAGAAGAAGCAATGTATAATATAACAATGATGCAGCATGACACATGTGTCTATGGAAAATAGTAAACAAAACAACATGATGAAATACAACTGAAACCCAAGTAGCCAAAGTAAATAGTAACTCCAGCAGCATCATGAGCCTAAGCTCAGTCCCATGATCTCCAGCTCTACCCAGCAATCAAGCACCTGAGGTAGAAGGACCGCAATCCCTATCCACACCTATAACCATATGACCTGTTTGGGATGAAAAGCAGGACCCAAACAGGGTGTGAGACTAATCCTAGTATGAAACCACCAAAATATATGTGCCCTACTTTCAGTGAGTAATATAGAAAAAGTAATGGAAATAAATGCAGAAGAGAAACAAGGGTACACTAAGGTAAACAATCCTACAATTCTCCATTCACATTTAATTATTAATTCAATCATTTAATCATCAACCAAAGAATCTATAAAATAGCCATATAGTTCAAAGACCTAGAAAGTAACACAACAGGTATCCCATCATACTACCTAAACTACAAGCAGTACAAACCCAAGCTTGTTCTTTCACTTGGTGGACTCATCACAACCAACCAACAATATTTATTACACTGACCCTCTGGGTGGATCACATGGGCAGGCCCTTATGGTCAAGCATTCGAACAAAGGCAAAGACACTCTGAGGAAGCACTCAACGTAAATCCCCCCTATGGACTTGCAATAATACTACAGACTCTCTGAGAAAGAACTTACGTCTAATTCCCCCTTTAGTCTCGATTCGATAATTATCAGACCCTCTGAGAGAGCACAAAGTCAATCCCCCTTATGGTCTCGCAACGGTAATAATTAAACTGACCCTCTGAGGAAGCACTCAACGTCAATTCCCCCTATGGTCTAACTAAACTAGGTTCCTGCAACCCTGAGTAAAAACAATCGTGCGTAAATGATTCGTACAATCCCTAAGTATGTCCAAAAAACTACTTGGCTAATAGATAAAATGCATCAAAAGCATATAAACAGTAGGCAAAGCATGCAATCAACTATATCAAGGCAATCAAGCAATGCAACAAGGTCTTCCTCACAGGAAACCTAAGACAAACGGTGATAAACATCCAAATAAGGGGAAACACCCATGGGGTGATCCTCAAACATGCTAACAAGCAATTATTAGTTATCTAATAACCTCAAGCATACATGCAATCTAAGGCAGATAACAAAACAAGATCAAAAACCTTACCCGAGATACCCGATACATGGGTACCTGAAACTTTTGCAACCAAAACTCAAAGACATTCAATGTAGGTCAACAAACCACCTACCTCAATTATCGTATATTTATATACTTGAACCACGAATCTTGATTCTCCTTAGAACATTGTAGATCTACAAAAACTCACAAGAAACCCAGGTTGATTCTCCAAGAACTGCCTTAGTTATCTTCTCCTCACAAGACCAAGACCCAAACTCATCACATTTGGCATCCACACACTTAGATCTACCCATAACAGGCATAGATCTAAGAAATAGAGGGAAGAGAAGAAGCAGATCCAAGTAGATATAATAAAATGATAACAGAGGAGAAAGATCACATACCTCAAGAATCCAGATTCGATTCGTCAAGAAAATCCTTAGGATCGCCTCCAGAATGCTTGGGAGAAGTCTTCTAACATTCAAGGGAGAGTAATACCGAGTTATGGCCCCTTAGGGGCTAAACGAGGTGATTAAAGGAAAAAACGAGTTAGATCCAAAAATTTCAGATCTAGATTTAAGTGCCTGCATGGTTAGTCCGCACGGTTTGACAAACCTTGCGCTAACCATGCGTTATATTCTGCCTCGCCAAACACACCATGCACGGTTAGGCCGCACGGTTTAATAAAACCGTGCGCTAACCTTGCGTTAGCCACTTCCTCCAAGATTATTTACGCATGTTTTGGCCGCACGGTTAGACAAAAAGTGAGCTGTCCGTGCAGCTCCCCTTTTTTCCTAAAAACTTCATTTCAAGTTCCTCTGACTCTCCCAACATCACCCTTATCTTTAAAACCAAGAAAAACATCAACCAAGGGTCACATACCTGAGAAAGAAGATCCATGTTCTTACAAACTTCCCCCCTTAAAGAAATTCGTCCCTGAATTTCCTAATGTGGTGTAGAAGAAGAATCCTCGAACAACTCTGGCCACTACAATCGTACATCGGCCTCCCTCTCCCAAGTCTCGTCTTGTACTCGCCCGTGCTGCCATAGCACCCATACCATAGGAACAGACCAGACACGAAGAACCTTGGAACTACGATCAACAATTTTTATAGGTTGCTCCTCGAAGGATGCATACTATTCCAACTCAACCTCCTCGGGTTGAAAAACATTAGACGGGTCTGAGAAATACCGTTGAAGCTGAGAAACATGGAATATGTCGTGCATATCCTGGTACCTCTGAGGTAACTTCAACCTATAAGCAACCAACCCGATTCTCTCCAGACCCTCAAACGGCCCAACGTATCTGAGTGAAAGATTTACCTGTCTCCTAATCCTCTTATGTCCCAACCTCGGGGTAACAAGCAAGAAAACCTGATCTCCAACCTTGAACTCCAAAGGTCGTCTCCACTGACCAACATAAGACTTCTATTGAGACTGTGCAGTAGCCATCCTCTTCTGAATCAACTCCACCTCCTCTGTGGTCTCCTGAACAAGACGGGGTCCCAGCATAACTGCCTCTCCTGCCTCCAGCCAACACAAGGGTGATCAGCATGACCTACCGTACAAAGCCTCCTAAGGTGCCATCTGAATAGTTTCTTGAAAACTATTATTATAGGAAAATTCCACTAGAGGTACATATTTCTCCCATTAACCTCCAAAATTAAGGACACATGCTCGTAGCATGTCCTCCAGCACCTGAATTGTGCGCTCTGACTGAACATCTGTCTGGGGATGGTAAGTTGTACTTAGAAGTACCTGTGTACCCAAATCCATTTGTATCCCCTGGTAGAAATGCGAAGTAAAGCGTGAGTTCCTATTTGAAATGATAGTGTTTGGAACCCCATGAAGTCCTACCACCTCACGAATATACAACTTCCCCAGCTCATCCACACCGAAGGTCTCCTTGATCGGAAAGAAGTGAGAAACCTTCGTGATCCGGTCAACAACAACCCAAACCACATCATTCCCTCGAGGCGATCTCGATAACCCTGTCACGAAATCCATCGCGACATCATTCCACTTCCACTCAGGAATGGGTAACTACTGTAAAATCCCTGATGGTTGCTGATGTTCTGCCTTCACATGTTGACAGGTGGAACACCACATAACAAAACTAGCCACATCCTTCTTCATACCTAGCCACCAATATTGACAACGTAAGTCTCGATACATCTTTGTGACACCAGGATGAACTGCCCAAGCTGAAGCATGAAACTCCCGCATCATCTCTTCACGCATGTCTGCTGAAACCCATACGCGTCCATGAAAACGCAACACTTCATCATCACCTACTGTCCACCCCAGAGTAGGGTTTCCATCTGACACACCCTCTCGAAGGACTAGGACTTCTGGGTCTGATAGATGTCTCATTCGAACTCGATCTAGAAGAGTGGAGGAAACAACTATAGAAGAGAAAACCATCTATCCCTGTCTGTCATGCACCTCCAAATGCATCTCAGAGAACAGATCCATAAGTTTCCACTCGCTGCTGGCTTCCCGAATTGCCTGCAACTGAGTTCTTCTGCTCAGTGCATCTGCCACAACATTTCCCTTCCCAGGCGTATAAGAAAGCTCAATGTAGAAATATTATAGGTACTCGACCCACCTCCGCTGTATCAGATTTAAGTCACGCTGCCTGAAGATATACTTGATGCTCTTGTGGTCAGTATATACCACAAAATTATCTCCCAGAAGATAGTGTCTCCAACAACGCAAAACATGAACAACAGAAGCCAACTCCAGTTCGTGCGTAGGATAGTTCTTCTCATGCGACCTCAACTGACGAGATCCACATGCAACAACACGATCCTCCTGCATAAGCACTACCCCAAGCCTGATGCCATATGCATCACAGAAAACTGTATAACTCTTGCTCGGCTCTGGAAGAACTAGGATTGGTGCTGAAGTCAATCTCCCCTTCAGCTCCTGAAAGGATGAATCACAAGCTTCTGACCAAATGTACTTCACGCCCTTCTTAGTCAAGCCCGTCAACGGTGCTGCTAAGTGTGAGAACTCTTGTATAAACTTCCTGTAGTAACCAGCAAGCCCCAAGAAACTCTGTACCTCGAAGACGTTCTTCGACTGCTCCCAGGTAACTACTGCTCTCACCTTCTCTGGGTCTACTGATACTCCTATCTCTAATATGACATGGCCCAAGAAGTGAATCTCGTTCATCCATAAGTGGAACTTTGAGAGCTTAGCATGTAACTGATGATCCCTCAGTGTACTCAAAATGATATCAAGAAGGGTAGCATGGTCGTGTCGAGTGTGAGAGTACACCAAGATATCATCCAAAAAGACCACCACGAAAGAATCCAAGTAAGGCTGGAAAACTCTGTTCATCAGTGCCATGAAAACTACTGACGCGTTTGTGAGACCAAACGGCATAACCAAATACTCATACAGACCATACCTGCTCCGGAAAGATGTAAGAGGTATATCCGATGGTCTGACACGCAACTGTTGATAGCCGGATCTCAAGTCGATCTTTGAGAAAACTCTGGCTCCTCGAAGATGATAAAAAAGATCATCAATACTCAGAAATGGATACCGGTTCTTGACCGTTAGCTATTTTAGATTCTGATAATCCACACAAATCCGTGAAGTACCATCTGCCTTCTTTGCAAACAAAACAGGCGAACCCCAAGGAGAAGTGATGGTTCGGATAAAACCCCTTTCCTGTAACTCCTCCAACTGCTTCTTGAGATCTTGTAGCTCAAGCATAGCCATCCTATAAGGAGGTATGGATACCGGTGCTGCTCCTGGAACATGCTCAATAGATAATTCTACCTCTCGCTCCGGAGGCAAACCTGAAAAGTCTTCTGGAAAGACATCCAGAAAATGATCAACCACTAGAGGGAAGTCTATCCGAGAAGTCCCCCGATCATCCAGATATAAGCTAGAAATTTGGGCTGTAACTCCACGCAAACCATAATGCTTTGGTCCATCTATGCTCTCCTGGACATCCCATTCTCCCTTTTGAAGAAAAGGTCTGCCCTCTGGTGACATGAAACTCACCCTACGACGATAGTAATTGACATGGGCCTGAAAAGGAACTAGACAATCCATTCTAAGAATGAAATCATAACCTGCCATCTCCAGGACATAAAGATCCCACAAGAAGTGACACCCACTAATCTCAAGGGGGGACTCCTTGCACTGACGAACGCTAGTAGTTCTAAGTCCCAAGGGAGTGTCTAGCGTCATCATACTCTAGGAAGTATGGATAGTAAGTTTAAGGCTCTCCACAGTGTGCATAGAAATAAAGCTATGAGAAGCTCCTGTATCGAAAAGTGCAGAAGATAAAACTGAGGTTACTAAGATTGTACCTCAAACTGTAGAAGGTCCAGGATCCTGCTCCTGATGAATTTTCTCTACCGCAAACGTCTGGCCAATACCACAACCTGAGATCCCTGAGCTGATCCTCCCTGAGCCTGAACCTCGTGTACATGGCCTCTACCCTGGCCTGAATGGCCTGTAGAACTCCAACCCCCAGTCTTCTGCGGAACTGGTAAACCTACTCCTTCACGCGGAGTCGAAACTGATCCTCCTTCGCTAGCCGCTGGAAGAAGAACCTTGAAAAACCTCTGCAAGTGACCCATTTTTTCGCAAGATCGGCACTCCGCTGGGTCTCTCAGGCACTGTGGATTCTTATTCCCATCCTTCCCACATTGGTAGCACACCACCTTGCTACCTGAGGGAGCATATCGCTTCCTCGGGTCACCTCGTGTAGACTCCCAGTGGCGCTTCCTACTGTCAGTAGAAAGAGTACTGACTCTGGATGCTGAACCGCCCTTGCTCACTACTCCAGTATCCCTCAGATTCCTCTCCGTGATCAACGACTGGTTGACTATAAAAGAAATAGAATTCAACTAGAAGACGTTCACCTATGATATGATGTCCGGTCTGAGTCCTTCATCAAACTTCCTTGCTAAAAAAGGCCGTCATTCCCCAGAACGGGAGTGAAATGCTGCAACTCTGTAAAACGAGAGGAATACTCCATAACTGATAAAGAACCCTGCTATAGGTTCATGAACTCTCTGGATCTATCATCCCTCAGCGTCGTTGGGTAGAAGTAGTCATAAAATGTGCACTGAAACTCGTCCCAAGCAACTATCTGCTGATGCCTGACCTGTGAAACTACGTCCCACCATCTCTTGGAGGAATCTTGCAACATGTATGTCATGAGATTCACCCTTATGTCTGGGGGTGTCTTGAGATGGTCGAAGATAGAGACCATAGCCTCGAACCAGGATTCAACAGCCTGAGGTACTCCATCCCCTGAGAAGGTGGGAGGATGCTGCTGCTGGAAGACTCACGTAATCTCTGCCATAGACTGGGCAGGTTGATGAGCTCCCTGAAAGGTCTGCATGAACCTCATGAACCCCTCACGGAACTGTGTGTCAAAACCAGTATCTGGGATAACTGCCGGTGCCATATCCAGCGTACGATAATTGTCAGATCCCTAACGTACAACAAGAGGTCGTCTTGGCGGCATGATTTTGCAAGATCAAGCACACCTTTATTAACGATGAGAACAGTTGCAACTTAAAAGAGTGAACTGGAACAGAAGAGGAAAAACTCTTAAAACTATAAAAACATGGTTACACGATATGCAGTTCCTATACATGGAGTTCTCTATAAGTATTTTTCACATCCGTGTCGTTAGTCACATGGACTGGTACACGACCACTACTACACGGCGTGTCAACAATGTACACGACGTGTTGTATCTAAGATCTTCCAACCCATGTACTCAACTACACGGCTGGGTCACACAGAAGAAAAGTACATGGTGTGTACTTCAAGTACACGGCGTGCAACTGTGAAAAGTAGTTCTTCCCGAATAAAAGAACACATGGCGTGTGTTCATAAGGCCACACACCGTGTTACCTGGGTTTCTGGGCAGTAGGCATACAAACTCCCAAAAAAAACTGGAAAACATTGAAAACCAGCACCCATGTGTCAAATTCCGATCCGTGGGGGCCTATACTCCCCGCGAATCAAAGTTTGACATCATAACACTGCATATAACAGGTAACAATATGATAATCCCATGATCCACCAAATTCTGGCCCTCGAAGGCCCATAACACCTCTAGGATCAAAGCTTGGTGTCCATGCCAAATAAGCAGTGAGATAAACAACACTCTATCAACATAGCAGGTACTTCTATCACAACAACTATCACAACAACATGCATAATCTATCACGACATCTATCATAACAGCATGAAATTTCTAATGCACCTTAGATGGAATGGTAAAATGCATGACATGTGATTTTTCTAACCAATTCCTATATGATGAATGAGATGGAATACCCTAATCTCATCAGGTTGCGACAAAATGGAACCACAATCATATAAACTATAATAGCACAAAACAAGTGCATCACCCAATGGTGAAATATAATAAACTGTAACACTTGCAAAAACTAAAAAGTGAAATTACGAGGTAGTATAGCTTTTCCCTGTACACGGGTTAATTAATCTCAGGCACAGTTAAGTACCAACTACCCATTCCTTCCTATCCATGTCTATTATTGCCAAATAGTAAGGAAATATAAAATAAAGAAAACCACCTTTGATACCACTTTGTAACGACCCGAATCCGGAGCCACTCAACTGGCGCCCTGTACCTGGTTCGCCACATGACCTCAAGCGCGTTTCCCCAAACTCCAGAGGCTACCGACTAGCAGTGAGGGTCTTGGTAAGTCAGTGGGGAAACTATACCCTCATTTGGTAAGATATGCAATGGAAGGAAAGCAATAAACAATAGAAGAAGTAGTAGTCAACACACAACAATTGAAACTGAACAGCGGAAGCAATGTATAATATAATAATGATTCAGCATGGCACATGTTTCTATGGAAAATAGTAAAAAAAACAACATGCTGAAATACAACTGAAAACCAAGTAGCAAAAGTAAACAGTAACTCCAGCTGCATCGCGAGCCTAAGCTCGGTCCCATGCTCTCCAGCTCTACCCAGAAATCAAGCACCTGAGGTAGAAGGGCCACAATCCCTATCCACACCTGCAACCATATAACCTATTTGGGCCGAAAAGAAGGACCCAAAAAGGGTGTGATACTAATCCCAGTAGGCAACCACCAAAATATCTATGCCCTACTGTTAGTGAGTAATATAGCAAAAGCAATGGAAATAAATGCAGCAGAGAAACAAGGGTACACTAAGGAAAACAATCCTACAATTATCTATTCACATTTATTTATTAATTCAATCATTTAATCATCAACCAAAGAATCTAGCAAATATCTCTATAGTCCAAAGACCTAGAAAGTAACACAAAAGGTATCCCAGCAGACTACCTAAACTATAAGCAATACAAACCCAAGATTGTTCTTTGGCTTGGTGGACTCGTCACAACCAACCAAAAATATTAATTACACTGACCCTCTGGGTGTCTCACGTGGGCAGGCCCTTATGGTCAAGAATTCGAACAAAGGCAAAGACACTCTGAGGAAGCACTCAACGTCAGTTCCCCCTATGGTCTTGTAGAGATACTACAGACTCTCTGAGGAAGCACTTACGTCTAATTCCCCCTTTAGTCTCGATTCGATAATTATCAAACCCTCTGAGAGAGCACAAAGTCAATCCCCCTTATGGTATCTCAATGGTAATAATTAAACTGGCCCTCTGAGGAAGCACTCAATGTTAATTCCCCCTATGGTCTAACTACACCAGGTTCCCACAACCCTGAGTAAAAACAATCGTGCGTAAACGATTCTTAGCAGCTCTAAGTATGTCCAGCAAACTACTTGGATAATAGCTACAATGCATCAAAAGCATATAAACAGTAGGAAAAGCATGAAATCAACTATATCAAGGCAAGAAAGCAATGCAACAAGGTCTACCTCACAGGCAACCTAATCCAAACGGCGATAAACAACCAAACAAGGGGAAACACCCATGGGGTGATCCTCAAACATGCTAACAAGAAATTATTAGTTATCTAATAACCTCAATCATACATGAAATCTAAGGCAGATAACATAACAGGATCAAAAACCTAACCTGAGATACCCGATACATGGGTACCCGACACTTTTGCAACCAAAACTCAAAGACATTCAATGTAGGGAAACAAACCACCTACCTTGATTCTCATAGTTTGATATACTTGAACCATGAAGCTTTATTCTCCTTAGAACAATGTAGATCTAAAAAAACGCATAAGAAACCCGGGTTGATTCTCCAAGAACCGCCTTAGGTCTCTTCTCCTCACAAGACCAAGACCCAAATTCATTACATTTGGCATCCACACACTTAGATCTATCCATAACAGACATAGATCTAAGAAATCAAGGGAAGAGAAGAAGTATATCCAAGTAGATCTAAGAAAACGATTAATAACAGAGGAGAAATATCACATACCTCAAGAATCTGGCTTTGATTCGTCAAGAAAAGCCTTCGGATCGCCTCCAGAATGCTTGGGAGAAGTCTTCTAACCTTCAAGGGAGAGTAATCCCGAGTTATGGCCTCTTAGGGGCTTAAATGAGGAGATTAAAAACAAAAACGAGTTAGATCCAAAAATTTCAGATCTTGATTTAAGTGACCTCATGGTTAGTCCGCACGGTTTGACAAACCGTGCACTAATCGTGCGTTAGCTTCTGCCTCGCCAAACACACCTTACACGGTTAGGCTACACGTTTTAAGAAAATCGTGCGCTAACTGTACGTTAGCCACTACCTCCAAGATTATTTACGCACGGTTTGGCCGCACGGTTAGACAAACTGTGCGCCACCCGTGCAGCTCCCCTTTTTGCCTAAAAACATCATTTCAAGTTCCTCCGACTCTCCCAACATCACCCTTATCTTTAAAACCAAGAAAAACATCAACCAAGGGTCACATACCTGAGAAAGAAGATCTGAGTTCTTACATGTATGGAAGATGAGGGGTTTAATTATAGGAAAAAATCTCTTAGTCTCCCAAAATTGATCTTAGCACTGGGGAAATTTCTTAAATTATACATATTATTATACTCTATTAGGGTTTACACTAAACTTTTATTAAACTAAAAATTTACCCTTGAGTAAGGGATGTTATTATCAATGAACGTGTCTTATGATCATCCTTGGGAAAGGCATGTACAATACCCTTATATTGTAACACACTAACCCTTTATAATTTGATATATTTCATCATAAAATATATAAAATTATGAAATCATAACTTTTGATGTGGGTGTATATTTTACCTCCATAAGATATTAAATCTAATCTAACTAAACAATTTACCCCTTAGAAAATGGACATACCATTATTCTTTTTTCATGAAAAAAATGGGTCCATGAGTTCATAAATAATGAATCTAATTTAAATGGATATAATCCATAGTATAATATTTATATGAGGTTCTCACCAATACATAATCATAATGGAAGATATTTCTGAAGAATATACATTCCTTAGTGTGTGAGTATTCATATGGTACATTGAGATCCCATTCATATCCACTTCATGGAGTGAGATAAAAATTCACACCAGATATGATTATTTTCATTCAAGTGAGGGTTATATCATGGTATTTATGGAAAAGTGTATGGAATAAATATCTATAGGCTACATGTACCGACTCATGTTTTTGAGCCAAGGTGAAATTCTAAGGGAATTTGAATTTTGGCATTTATTGGATGGGTCATTTCTTGAACCAAGAATAATAATGTAATTATGAGATTTGTAACACTTAAAAGTGTTGGTATTAGAATTGGGTAAAGTCATGAGAGGTCCCTAGGGTGTCTTGTTGAGTTTTGGGAGCATCAGGATCTGAAATCTCAAGTTTTTGTGGTTTTTATAGGGTGCACGGTTTATATGAAACTGTGTGTCCCCCAACAGAAAACTGTGTGGCTTATAGAGGGGAAAATATATGAAATGCATGGGATTTTCACTATTTACCTAATCTATCAGCCTTCCTACAAGGTTAGTTTCACTTAGGAAGCACCTAATCACTATTCTTTGTATGGTTAGTGCATAGTTAGAAAAACCTTGTGGCACAACCATGTGAGGTGGGTTTCTTAGGCAGTGGGTGTCGTACAGTTGTCCTACAGTTTAACTAAACTATACAACCCAGTTTTGAGGGTGAAATGACCATTTTACCTTAAAGAGATATTTTAAACTCTTTTATTTTTCTTTCTTCTTCCTGCAGCTAGTGTCTCCTCCTTCATGGCATTATGGGTTACCTCTAAGACTATTCTAGGCATGGATAGATCTCCTCTATCCATCATTAGAATCAAACGTTTTTAACCTATATAGATCCACATAAGTAATCTCTCAATTACTTTTGAATCCTTATTCATTTAATCTCATCTCGATCGAGTTATCATGATGCAAGATCATTTTCCCTATTTTCAGGGAAAATATCTGTTTTGTTGATTTCTTCCAAATTGAACCAAATCAGACCTCGATATTGGATGATTGGAATGTCCTAATAATGAGGTAGGTGTTCTGTGAATTCTTCCTTAAATTTCCATCATTTTATAAAAAGTGTTTTTGCACCTCACACTAGACTTTTTCACATGTTGCATTAAAAATGTTTTCTTCAATCAAAATTGGTTTACACACATAGTATTACTCCCATTGAGCGTTGTTTATTAATTTGAGGATTCCAAACTCAAAAATGGAAACCACTTGGGTGTGTCCACTCTTATTTCCCCTTTATAATTAAATGGTTAAATGCTTGGAACGCCTTCTATACGTTCAACTTGGATTAATAATGGAATTTTGCCTAGTCAGGAATTGTCTAGATGCTAATGGTGCCTCCTAAGTGTCATATTGATATTTATAAATTCTTTTACATGTTTGGTTGTTTTATTTTAAAATGCATCACTTGTGTTAACTGAGATATGATTATTGAAAATGATTCTTAATTGTTTAAATGAGTTTTTTAATAAACAATGACATATTTTTATAATAAAAGAAATCAGATGAGGTGTGCTGTATTTGAAATTAAAAAGTGCTAATTATTGAATTTAATCTTTCTTGGCATATTTTCCTTGGGTTTTCCCTACTATTTTGTTATGGTTATTTTCATGGAATGTTTAATACATGGCCCTTAATGACATTCTTACGTGGAAATTTCCGCATCCTATATACATGACTAATGGACCAAGATCCTTCTAAGGGATTAGATCTATTAATAAATGGGATTAAACATCTAGGTAATCTCCCAATTATACCACGGTATATCCTAAGCACCTTTTTATCCTTGTCAAAATGAATTTTCATGTTTATTATATACAATGGACCATATTAATTTGAGTATATTTTTCATGATGGATCACTTTCCTTCAATGTATTAAATGGTTTAATTAATGAGATTGATTTGGGTGGTATGAACAAACCTCTTGATTATATTAAATGGATTATGTGAATTGTTATAATTTGAAGTATTGATTATAATGGCTTGATAAATGTAAATCATGATAGGTAATACCTCATGGCTTCAATTATTATTTTGAATATGATTACACCTTTATATAGGATTTGGAATGATGGTAAGGGTTATATTGAGAATGGTGGTATCATGCTCCCTTACATCGGGTTTTGATTCATTTCGTCTTTTACCAGTGATACTATTGTATGGTGGGTATGGTGCACCACGTCCCTTATAAGTGTTGACAAGATGGTGAACTCACTACTATTTGAGTATTGACATAGCTGTGCACTCGCTATCTCGAGTGACAAGCATGATGTCTCCCACTCATTATGAGATGTAGGTAATATACCCTTTTTACTTGAGTTTTAATGCTCATTCAGACTAGTTATGGATGATTGAGTTATGCCCTGCTGTTAGGTCCACTAGGCTGGATACCCTGAGAGGGGGGGTGAATCAGGGTATGACTAATTAAAAATTAATGCCCGTTCTGATCTTGTTTCGCTGTTAAGCAAAACACTCTTCTCTCTTTTCCCTGTTGCACGATATAAAAAGAATGTAAAGCAAGCACAGGACACAGCAATTTTACTTGGTTCACCGCTAAGGGCTACGTCCAAGGAGCATACGCCGACAGGTTGCCGGTCGTACCAAATTCCACTAATCTTCACTAGCTGTGGATTACAAGGTTCGGGCTAGATCACTTCTATGCCCAGGCTCACTGCCTTTACAATGTTTAGGGTCAGCTCACTGCTTTCCCAAGGGTCACTCCCAGTTTCTCTCTCTCTGGCTCACTGCCGGTGGAGAGGATCACCTTCTTCCTCTTCCTGAGCTCACTGCTCTTGGATGGAATCCACTCACAGTTTATAGACCTGTAGGTCTCTTCATTTTCCTGAAAGAATGCATATTCTCTTGTATGTAGATGCTCTGTTGAAGTTTAACTTTCACCCGTTGATGAATATCTCTTTGCACCGAAGGTATCGGGCACACTTCCGGCTTCCACACAGTCTGAAAATCACTGTGGGAACAAAACCTTACTTGGCGCACAAGTCAACCTCGGCGCGCAAGTGTCGACGCGCAAGTCACAACGGGCGCGCAAGTACTCCTCTGACACTTGCGCGACACAAGCTTCCTCAACTCCAAACTTGCACGACTCTCTTCCCTTTACGCCCAAACCACCATTGGTGCTCAACTGCAAACCGGCGCACAACTTCTAACATCGGCGCACAACTTCAACCACTGGCGCGCAAGTCCCACCTGCGCGACCACACACACCACTTGCGCGACCACCACACCTGCGCGACGGGAGCTCTCGTCTTGAACTCTGGTGAGAAATGAGGAGGGGTGGTCCGGTATTTATAGGCAATCTGACCACCCTGCGCGACGGCGCGCAAGTCACCTGCGCGACCCAATCTCGGCGCGCAAGTCTTCTCTCCTTTAGACACTTGCACGACCAACTCCCAAACTTGCGCGAACCTATTTCCTTATCCATATTGTGATCTTCTGATATTGAAAAACATATGGCGCGCAAGTTTCCTGTACACCATGTTCGGGGCGCGCAAGTCCCTTTGCCAAAAACACTTTTCTTCATTTGCCGATTTTCAGGCCCAAAAATTTGGCAAACACTGGAAAACGGCGCCACCTTGTATCTGTTCTTTTGTACCGCCTCCAGATCGTCCATTCCTTTTATCGACGTTCTTGAATCAAACATGGATCGTTGACCTCAGCTCTTAAACTCGACATTCCACCAGGAAATCCTCTTTGTCAACAATCACAACTCATATGTCTACTTTGTCAACAAACACAATCACCTCAAAAAGGCTTCAATGATACCTTGAGGGATTTTTGCCCAACACCTGCTCTAACCAACACCTAGTATTCCATGTATATGGACACTTACGCCCATATGTACTTGATTCATATTGGTGGATGCATTATATAACTATACTATGTAAATATTATTACTGTAAACATATGGTTACTATTCAGATACTCTTTTCAGCCATGATCCAAAGCAAGTAGAGTTGAAAAGTTTCCTTTTGGAACCTGAGCATGCTAGTTTTTGTTTATTTCAGTAGTTTTTATTATTCATATTACCTGCACACTACATTACTTTATATTCACAGAATGGATCCATTTGTATACACCGTGGGTGGTAACCTACTGGGATTTATATCTCACACCCTGCTCAAGACTTTATTGCACTGGTGTACCCAAGTAGACCTTATGTTTTCATGACCATGGATGATTAATTAAGTTGTTTTTCTTGTAATTGGGAGTTAAGAGCACTAGACTGAGATGGATATTTGGATTCTCATGGAGATCTCCCTTAGGGAATTTTATTTCTTTATTTATTTTATATTTTATTGAATCCCTACCTACTGTATGTCTAATTCTTAGTTATGTATCATCATATGGAAAGGAATGCATCTTTTATATATTGGAATTGGCCACATATTTTTTATATAGTTTATATTATTCTTTCACTTCTCTATATTTCCTTTACTACTTCTTTCCCTATGGTCTGATGTTTATTTTTTTTATACCACTATGCTACTATGACACGAGGGTATAATCTCCCCACTATAGAATCTTTACACCCTCGCTTCTAGTCATCAGCCTCTGGTGTATGGGGAGGCAGGCTTGAGGCCATGTGACCCACTAGTCTAGCTACCATCTTTGTGGTTAGTTGGGTTAGAAAATTACAAATTGGTATCAGAGGGTTTTTTTCCTTTGTTTTACTATTTTGGGTTGGTAGACAGAATACTAGGAATGTGTCAGCTCTTGGAAAATATTTGTGTCTATTACTGATCATCCCACCCATGGGGAAAAGTCCAAGTAACTAGAGGTTATATTATTGATTGTTTTGTTCATTATTACAGTTGATTATTATTTCACCTTGAGTGAATGATGTACTTTCTTCTATTTATTGATTTATGAGATTTATGGTATTTTACCCTTGGATTGGTATGACAAGGATGAAGCATTACATGCATCATTATAGGCCCATAGAAATTCACATGCCATGTATATTCCATGCCATATAGTTTCATTTTTAGGCTTCTTGCTGATTTGATTATGTGACTTGAGTTTTATGAAATTCTTAGTTTGTATCTGTTTAGGTAATTTTCTTTAGCATGCCTGCTTATATAACATGATTGGGTGTTAATTTAGTATGTTGATCTACTTCTATGATTAGGTAATTATATTCCATGATTCTTGATTAATTATTATGTTTTGTCTATGTATCATGCTTTTGTGTTTATGGCATGTTTATTTGTGTATACTGGTTATGATAACATGCCTAGTTTTATTGACATGTAACTGGTTTCATGGGATAAATATAGTGGTTTCAATTGTAAGGTGTATGTGTGAATTATAATTTGGAAAAGGTAACCTATATACTCAAACCATCTTTGATCTTTATACATGCTTAGAAACCTTTGTTAAAATGTGAAAGCTACTAAAGTTCAAATTTAGAAATGGAATGATTTAAATTAATGGGATCCAAATTCCAACCTATAAAGTGTATAGTCACTTTATATATTGGTAGATATCCACCCATATAACGAAACCATTATATATGATCATGGTATATATTTTGAAATGGTTAACCTAGAAAATCTATTTAATTTGATTTAAAATGAATTGGTTTCCCCTATAAAGACTTGTGACTCTATCACATAGGTATGGAGATCATGTGATTGGATTCATAAACGAACATCTGGACCCAAGTAGGTCATTTGGAGCATGTTTCTTATGAGATAAACTACTATGAGTATTTTAAACTTTGGTAGTTAAGAAACTATTATTAGGTTGCACTCTGATGAACCTAGGTTGGATTAACAGGACCCTCGGAGGTCACCTTATCTATTATAACATAAAAAGTAATTTAATTCATAAATTGCCTAATTATGACATGATGTTAATAAAATGGCTGACGTTTAAAAAATAAGTTTGTTAATACTTTCCTATTATTCCTTAATGTTTTGGATTAAATCCTTTAAATGCTTAATGTTTGATTATAAATCAATTTAATGACTTAAAATAGAACCCTAGGTGGTGTCATTCATTTAAAACCTTGTGTAAGGGTATTTTAAATTATCTCCTTGAGTTTATTTGGAATGGAAATGCGATCATTTTCCATAGGACTCCTTTTCCTTTTATAAATGGCTTAATTGACAGGATCTTGAGCCTAGTGACTTTCTGTTTGGTGTGACATAGTGATAGGGTCGATGCTTATGCTTTCGTAAGGGGATATCCTAAGGTAGTTAGGACCCTTAGAGCTTAAATTCCATGATATTTCTATTGTGTGGTTCCATTTAGGTTCTATTGTTCCTAGTCGGAATCTTAGCTTCTAAATGACACCCCTATTCAAATGGGTGGTCATGTTTCCTTAACCCTTGTTATGGGTGTGAGCATCGGGTAATGCTTGGTTTCAGTAGGATAGAAATTCCAAGGGAATGGTAGGTCACTTCATAGGTCTTGTGACCCTTTTCTCTTTCCTTGGGTGACTCTGGAGGTCGTTAGTCTATTTTATAGTCATATGGGATAATGAGACTTGAGCTAGTTTTCTGTGTGGGACATCTAATACTTGATGAATAGGGTGGGAAGCCTACGACTAGTATTTATGATGTGTCGTCTTTCTCGTATAATCTTGGGGAAGTATACGTTCATATACGTAGTGTACATCAAGTTGTTAAATGATGTAATTAACCGGTTGAGTTTGGTGAAATCGTTGATCTTTAAGCTATTTAGTACATTCGTAGGTCATCTTTGTAGTAGAGTGATCTATGAGTTTAAAGGAATAGAATTTTTCCCAATGCTTGGGATTTAGTTTTAAGAGGATCAGGTGTTTTTACATGTCAGTCAGTTGGATCTTTGATTTCATTCAAAATTATCTAATGTTGTGACATGGTGATCGTGACTCGGAGGATAGATTCATGTGTGTTTATGGTGGTTTTTATCTATCATGCTTGCGAGGGGATAGTATTTCTCCCTTCGTTTGAAGACTAGTAAACTCCTAAGGTGGGGAAAATGGTGTCAATTCTTGTGAATATGTTTTCTTACAAGTAGAAGGAAAAAAATTGAAGAGGACCATTTGGAAATGGTCAATATTGTTTGAATAAACTTGAGGATTGAATGTTTTAAATTATGTTATTGTTTTCTCAATAGCCTGATGTTGATGTGTTTGGTTGTGTATGAAACCCTTGAGAAATACCATTATTTTTGGATGATCTTAATTGGTAAAGCTTTAATGATAATGGAAATCCTTTGGTGTTAAAGGATTGGTGATTATTAGGTGGTGATGCGTCTATAGGTGAAGTCAAGATTCTTTTGGGAAGTTGACTAGTAGAGGTTCAAAAATTATTCTACTGGTATTATTTGTTTCCTCTTAGTGTAATCTTATGAAAGATATGACCATGTCCCCTATCTTGACGTCGTCCTCTATTCACAAATAGAACATCATTATTACACGATGATAAAGTTTTAAAAGTTTTTGGAATTTTTTTATGATCTCTATCAGAGTTTCACGCAGAATGCATGGTTTTTAAATGGGTATGGTTAGTCATGAGTGATACTAGGGTTCCCGTGTAGGAACAACTTGGATGGAATCTTGGACACCAGCTCCTTCCTTTGACTTGACCACCAGACAGATGTCATTATGGGCTTAGTCAATGATATTATGTTGATTTTGTGTCCTTTACCAGCATCTCCATGTAAGCATGGATTATCGACTACCTTGGGTTTGTTACTTGGACTCTATTGGTTGAATCTAATGTTATACCAAACTTGTTTCCGGGATTGTAAGTGATGTTTAAAGGGTGGAAATTCTAGTGGTCTGGATCTAGATTAAACCTTATTTTCATGATGAGGCATGATGGTTGAAATGACCTGGTGATTTTATGATCATGGAACGTCATTGGAATTCATGTATAATCTTTCGTTAATGTTCTTGTTGTGAATACGAGATTCCTTGGAATAAGGTGTTTCAATTTAGTTTGTAATGCGCCAACTATCTAAGCTGGGAATTTTAGAGAAAATTTGTACAGTGTGGCTTGAATTTTTATTCTTCTTGTTCAATGTTCATGGTTTAATGGAACCATTTGAAATCATGTATTTATGGTAAGGAGGGTGTGGTTTTTAATGTTGGTTGTTCCTTTCAATGGAAGATTGCATGAATAGTTTCAGTTTGTTCGATTGAGATTCAAATGTTTCTTTCTAGAGAGGTCTCTGATATGAACTTAGAAGTAATCATATTTTCCCATTTCATGAAATCATTCCAGGAGAATTGATAAAATTCTTAAGGCGTTCTTCATTGGATATTCTGATGATGGAGGCACCATTATTCGGAATTGGACCCTTTGGATGTTAAATCTTAAGGTGGGGAGAACCTTCATATAGACTTTTAATGAGATGATTACATGATTTTGTATTTATATATTCAAGCTCAGGTAATCTTTATTTCATTATTTTGTTCAAAAAATGAGCATTGGATCGAGTTTTGATGGCTTAATTTCCATTTTCTAAAAGTGATGCGTGGAGGTGTGTTGGTCATTTGGGAATGCAACATGGCCATTTGAACGAGAATTTGTGACCCTCATAGGTTGAGTCATGGTTTTTTTGTTCTTAAAGGATTCTAAATGATGATAATTTCTAAGGTGGATAGGTTGTAACGACCCATGTTTTTGAGCCAAGGTGAAATTCTAAGAGAATTTGAATTTTGGAATTTACTGGACATGTCATTTCTTGAATTGAGATTCAGAATGTAATTATGAGAGTTAGAACCCTTAAAAGTGTTTATTTAGACTTATGTAAAGGAAATAGAGGTCCCTCAGGTGTCTTGTTGAGTTTTAAGAGCCCCAGGATCCGAAATCTCATGTTTGGGTGGTTTGCATAGGGTGCACGGTTTGTCTAAAATCATGTGTCCCCTAACAGCAAACCGAGCGGCTTGTGGAGGGGAACAGATGTGAAGTGCATGGGTTGTGTACAATTTATCTAAACTATGAACCTATCCCAAACAGTTACTTACACTTAGGTAGTACATAATAACTATTAATCTGACGATTGGTGCACTGTTAATAAAATTGTGTAGTACAACCATGCAAGGTGGGTTTCTTTGGTAGTGGGTGCCACACGGTTGGTGCACGGTTTATCCAAACCATGTATCCAAACCATGTGACTTAGTTTTGAGGATTAAATAACCATTTTTAATTAATGTGATCTTTTAAACCCATTTATTTTTTTTCTTCTTCCTCTAATGGGTTCCTCCTCCTCTATAGTGTCATGGGTTACATCCAAGCCTATTATAGGCATGGTTAGATCTCTTCCATCCCTCATCAGAATCAAACTCTGTCAGTCTCTATGGATCCAAATCAGTAATCTATCAATTCATTTTAAATATTTCTTATTTTAATATCCTCTATATCGACTTATCATGGTGTAATCTCATTTTCCATATTTTCAGGGAAAATATCTGTTTTTTTCAATTTCTTCCAAATCAGACCGAATGAGACATTGAAATTGGATTAGTGGAACGTCCTAAGCATTAGGTAGGTGTTATATAACATTTACTTAACTTTTATCCTTTTTTAAAAAGCGATGTTGTGCCATATGTTGACCTTGTCACACATTGGTTTAAAAATGTTTTATTCAATCTAAATTGGTTTACGCACCTAGTATTACTCCCGTTGAGCATTGTTTATTAATTTGAGAGTGTCAACCTTGAACATGGAAACCCCTTAGGTGTTCTAGATCCTATTCCCCCTTTATAATTAAATGATTAAATTCTTAGAATGCCTTATAAGTTTTCATCTTGGATTAATAATGGAATTTATCCTATTCAGGAATCTCCTAGATGCTAATGGAACCTCTTAAACGTCATGTTGATATTTATAAATGATTTTTCATGTTTGGTTATTTTATTTTCAATAAAAATCTTGAGTGAACTAAGATATGAATCTTAAAATTGATGCTTAATTTTTAAAATTATTTGTTTGATAAAAAATGTCATGTTTTTATAATAAAACCCATTGGATGAGGTGTATTGTTTTAGAAATTACAATGTGATAATTAGTGAATTGAATCTTAATTAGAATAGTTTTATTGGTTTTTCCCTATGCTTTCGTTATGGCTATTTTGTGGCATGTTTAGGACATGGATGATGTTCTTAAGTGGAATTTACCCTTCCTATATATATGAATAATGGACCAAACTCCTTCTAAGGGCTTGGATTGCTTAATAAATGGAATTACCCATGTAAGTAATTTCCCAATTACACCATGGTACCTCTTAAGTACCTATTTATCCTCGTTAAAATGAATTTCCATGTTTGTTATATCCAATGGACCATATTAATTTGAATAGATTGTTCATGATGGATTTATTTCCTTGAATATATTAAATTGTTTAATTAATGAGATTGATTTGGGTAGTATGACCAATCCTATTAATTATATTAAATAGTTTATATGAATTATTATAATTGTGAATACTTGATTATAATGGATTGATAAATGTAAATAATAATAGGTAATGCCTTTTAGATTCAATTATTATTATAAATATGATTATAACTTGATATAGGCTATGGAACAAAGGTAAGGGTTCTGTTGAGAATGGAATTATCACGTTACCTTACATCAGGTGTTGAGTCATGGAGTTTTGCACTAGTGATACTATTGGATAGTGGGCATGGTGCACCATGTACATTATGAGTGTTGACATGACAGAATACTCACTACTGTTCGAGTGTTGACATGATGACACACTAATAATCTTGAGTGAAAATCATGATGTATCCGACTCATTATGATATATAGGGCATGTACCTTTTTTGTTGGATCTTATATGCTTGTTCAGACTATTTATGGATGAATGAGTTATTCTCTGGTCTATCCAGCACCTAGTATTCCAGGTATGTGGACACTTATGTCTGTATGTACTTGGTTCATATAGCTGGACACAATATATTACTACACTATGTATATATTATTACTATATATATATGGTTACTATTTAGACACTCTTTCCATCCATGATCCAAAGAAGGTAGAGCCACCAGGTGTCCTTTAGGAACCTAAGAGGGATAATTTTTATTTATTTCAGTATTGTTTATTATTCATATTACATACACATTCCTTTAATTTTTATTCATAGACTATAATTAGTTATAGACAACGTGGGTGGTAACCTATTGAGATTTATATCTCACACACTGCTCAGGCCTTCATTTCCCTAGGGTACCCGAGTAGACCTTTTGTTCATAGGACCATGGATGATTTATTGAGCTATTTTTCTTATACCTGGGAGTTAGGATCACAATACTGTGATCGAGCTCAAGATGCTCATGAAGATCACCCTTGGAGTGATTTTTTTATTTCTTTATTTTTTACTGTACTGTATCCATGCTTTTTATATGTCTACTTTTTAGTTTTGTTTCATCATTTAGACATGTATGCATCTTTTTTATATTGGTGTTTTTCATATCTTTTGTATACAGTTTATATTATTCTTATGCTTCTTTTTCTTTCCTTTACTACTGATTCCACTATTGTCTAAATTTTTATTTCTATTATACCAATGAACTACTCTAACATTATGGTATCTTCTCCCCACTATACTATATTTACACCCTCTCTATTAGTCTGTATCCTCTGGCATATGGGGAGGTGCGCATGAGTCCATGTGACCCACTGGTCCGACTACCATCTTAGTGGTCAACTGGGTTGGGATGTTAAACTATATATCATATCCCCCCTCAAAACAATATTTTATTAAAAAAATAATAATTGATTCTAAGGGGAAATAGGAAACTTTTGTACATCCTTGGTATGTTGGTAAGTTTAAGTTACTCTTATAGTCTTATCATTAAGAAAAAAAGTGTAAATTAGTGGAATATTCTAAATATAAGTTTAAATATCATTTCATAATCATTATGAAGTGAGCTATACAAGAAGATTCTTTCCAAAGGATAATATTTACTTAAGGATTTTATCTTTACACTAAGGAATTCCCATATATGAAATATTGTGAGGATAACAATTTATTAGGTTGGGTTGGTATGATATATCAACCATTACTTATTTCTAGAAAACCAAGTTATTAACATTCCAAATATAGGTTATCCCTTGATAACAATAAAAAAAATTCTCAAATAGTGAAATCCAAATTAATTGAACCAACTTAAACATGAATGAGGGATTGAATTTGTAAATTATGGTTAAAGATAATTTATTCGTGGATAAAAGGGTTATACTAATCAATTATACATTAATATTTTTCTCTTGGTTAGGTATATGTGAGATTTATATATGGAGAATTTATTTTCACCATGATACAAGGTTTATTTGTTAGATTAAATATGAAAATAATTTGTTTTTTCTATGATATATACTTTGGGATGAGTATATATAGGTTTTATATGTGGTGCCTGTATCATCATTATAAGTAATATTTTGACCATTTTTATAATACAATGTGAGGGACACTAATATATTAAAATCATAAAGTATAAATGATAATAAAAAAATGTTAATGATGGGATTGAGAACCATAAAAATACTTTATAATTATTTTTTTACAAGTTACTTGAATTGATTTATATGAGTAACATGAATATATCAAACATTTACCTAGATTCTTAGACTTAGTGACTATTGATTTGGATTTTTCACGCATAAAGAGATAATCCCCACATTATTTATTTCTTTTTTCATGTTGTACCTATTTATTAATCCATGCAAGGTTTGTTCATAACAATGTAATATTTGAATTTTATTAAAGATACCCTCGATAGGTTTTCAACCTAACTTGTTTTGTATCATTTTATATTCATTTATAGTTTTATGCCTTCAAATATTTATCAAACTCACTTGTTTGATGCTTATATTCATACACCATTGACTGATAATGTATATAATTTAAGATTATATAGCTTTAAAAAAAGTATCTCTAGAGTTTATGGTCATATAGATTTGAACCAAAATGCGGACATATTATATGGTTATAAAATAATAAAAAATGGAAATATTTATTTTATGATTTAATTAATTTGATAAAATCAATTTTTTACCCATCATAAAAAAATTAACCTAGTGTTAATTTTGACCAAAACACCAACACAAGTAAATTGATATTGAGGAATATAGATATAATTTAAAGTTATACTACTTAGACTACATATTATATCTGAATATTAAGTTTATATATCTTTCAACCAATTTTTCAAATAATTTATTCTCACATTTTAGGGATATAGGTTTTATATAGTGGTTTCAATCACCCAATGTACATTAATTTTACTCGGGATGAATGAATAATAAATCCTGTATAATGGATTGGGGAACACTAACTTTCCATATAAACCACTCTAGTGGTTTTAATGATAAAAAGAAAACCATATAATTGTATAAATGAAGAAAAATCAATCCCTTGAATACTGGATTAATGTATAAAGTAAATCATATAATGAAATATTTGGATCGTATGTGGTGAAATGAAAAAGGTTAGGAAATTATGACCACTAAACATATTATAATGATGTGTTTATGGTCATATTGTTTGATAGATATAAAAAATTATCATGTTGAACAGATTTGAATGATAGGTTCCCATATAATACTCTCAAAGTTATATAGGATTAGGTAATATTTTTCTTTAGGATAAATATATTTCATTAGATAAGTATTGGTTTTACATATATGTTCAAAATATGTCATCATCATGATAAAGGGAACCCTTTTGATTAGATATTTTTTTTACAATAACTATTATGGGTTTAAATAAATTATATTGTTCAAGATATTACTTATAATATATGGTAAAAATGTTATTAATGATATTTATAAAATTGATACTTTATGAAATTCAAGAGAGAGTCGATATAAATCAGTGGGAACTTATTAAGAAGATAACCCTAACATAAGAAAGTTGGTTTAAACCCCATCATGGATTTAAGAGTTGATAATAATCATATGATGATTTAATAATAGGTTGATGAGAATGAAAGTTTTTGGTTGATCCTGAAAGTGGAGATTCATTTATTTCAATGAATCTTGTAATAATAGAAATAAAACCACACATATTTTGAGAAAAAAATACATCTTAGTGTAAGGTAAGTAATAAAAACCCGATGTGAACTATTGGTACAAAAAAGTGTGATGGTTTGATTGATGTGAAAGGGAAATTCATGGTTTTTCAATTGATAGGAGATCAATGGATCACTATTTTTACCATGAAAACATGAATCAAGTATTTAAATACATGAAATTATCATACATAAATATTTCATCTTAATAGAAGAATATTCATTACATAACATAATGATCCATGACAAAATAATTTAGGTCTAGTGCCTTTAGAAACTTGGGCACATAAAAAAATAATCCATATATGAGATATGTAATATCCCTCAATGTTATTCATAACTAACACCCTTCTTAGACATATCATACACAATACCTTTCATCATAACCTAGGGAATGGAAACATAAGAATGAGTGAGCTCATATTCCCAGAAAGGGTAAACAAGAGAGATATAAATATACTATGAGCATAAAGGTATAAAAGCATGAGAATAACATTTTAAAACCATACCCTAAATATCATAGATCATAAAATCTAGTCATGGAATAAATATTGGTAGTTTATAAGACATGAATCATAAAAGTATCAAATAACATGATCCATGAGAACATCACATTTTCATAAAAAATAGATTTGTGGAATACACATAAATATAGAAAATATTACCTCAATGTTACCCAACAAGGAATTAATAATATTTTAGGATTGGGAAAACCACCCATGTACCTACTTCGGGCTTGGTATAACATCTTTTGTACCCTATTTCGGGTTGGGGATAACCTCTCATGTACCCTCTTTAGGGATTTGGATAACCTCCTATTAACCATATTTTATGCTTGGGATAACCACTTGTGCACCATTTGAGCTTATATATCATTAATCATTACCCAATAAGAGATATATCTCCCACCATTCATGTAATTAAAATCATACATACATGTAACGCAAGATTAAAAAACATTCATAATATCATGACCCATGAAAAGAAATGGTTTCATAAATATTTCCTTTTTTTTGGTTTCATAAATATTTCATCATAGAATAACCTATATAAAAGAAACAAGTTTCATAATCAATTCATTTTTTATGTATATCATATCCTGTGGAAAAAGAAGTGGGTATCATAATAATTTTATCATGGTATAACCCATGGAAGAGAAATAGGTTTCATAAAAATATTTTGTTGATAAACATAAACCATCAAGAGAAAGAATAATAATGGTATCCTTGGATCATATCCCCAATAAATCATAAGTAACATCAAATTATGTCATATTAGATGGAAAAAACATTGAAAGAAAAATCACTTAGAAAGTATCTCAAGAAAAAAATATTTTCTTTGAAATTGAATTTTTTAATTACAATTTTATAAAATATTAAGTAAAACCTTTTATTTGAAAATAAACTTTAAAACATATAATTAAACTTCAAGAATCATTTAAAACATTTATTATGGAAAATATACGTTCCACATTGAAAACAATTTAGCACAAAACATTCTCAAAATAATTTTATTTGAAAATAAACATTGAAACTTATAATTTAATCTTTATAACATTTATTATTCATGAGGGTAGAAAATTTAGAACATTCCGTACACAGTAAAACAAATATTCCTTTCAAATTTTTAGTAAAATCCAAATGATCTATTTTTAGAAAAAGAAATAAATATTCCATTCAAAGTATTTTATAAAAATTAAAACATGGGTAAAAATTTCTTTAATAAATCATTTGTAAAATATTAAAACATTTTTTAAAACATTTCTAGAAAACTTTGTTTTGGAAGAAAAATCATTTTCAACTGAAGACATAAAATCATATTTTCATAAAAAAAATTATTTTGATCTATTGAGTACATAAAGAGAGAAAAATGAAGGGAAAACATATATTCTCAGGAAATAACCATATGATAAGAAAATAAATGATTTTCTTGATAGATATATATTATAATTTCATCATTTTAAGCATAATCATGAACAATCCTGATAAAATATGAGATTGTAACATAAAACCCTTAACACTTTTGTATCTTTGAATTGTAAGACCCATGAAATAATAACCTTAAATAAAACTTATAATATCATTATAATAATTAAATTCATTATATTACATGTAAAATTTGATGTAAATACATATCATAAAATAAGATAAGCTTATAACATAACATATGTCTCAAGTAACAAAAACTGGGACAAAAATCCCTTACTGATTTGGTAATTTTTGAGCTGTAAACCCCTTGAATGGGAGATATTAAAATTTATATTTAAATACCTATAATTTTAATTATAAGAGTAAAAAAATACATTCATGTGAAGTATATATAACACATAAAATAAATATGTGGTAAATATGGTAGGTGTCTCACAGAAGTTAAAAGTAAGACCGAAATCCCTTACCTTAAGTCTCAAATTTATTCATACTCATTAGAAACTTCTGTATAATAAATAAAATATTATTATAAATTTATTAATTAACCATAATAATATTTATGATAATATATATTATTTAATTTTGACTTTTCATTAATTGTTTATAAACAATTCCTTGTTAAAATTATGTTTTAGGTAATAACTGCTTCAGTTTTGAAATATATTTTGGTTTGGTATTTTTAGACCTCTTAATTTGATCATGGTTAAATAATATTTAAGATTTTGAACATGAAATAAATTTTATATATATTCACTATATATTTATTTACATTAATCCATAAAATTTAGAGATAGAAAATAAAAAACATCATTCATGGAAACAGTAGGTCGTTCGTATGCATGAACGCTGTTTCAATTTTATAAATGGATTAAAAGAAATAAAGTTATATAATAAAATTCCCTTAAAAAATAATTTTTTTTTCATATATACCACACATTTTTATTTAAATATGTTCTTATTAATTTCAATATAAAGTGTATTTGAAGAACGAATCACATCGCTTCACATGGTGATAGTCCCCCATACACATGAACAACGTTATCGTATTCCCACAGAATGTAAGGTAAAAATAAATATGTGATATAATGATTCAAAAAGTATAATAATATTATAAATATAATATATTAACAATAAATCCTTCATTATATTCAGTCATGATAGACAGTGATGGAAAACGAATAACATCAATTCGTGAGGCGACAATCCTTCGTACACACGAATGATGATTTTGTAATGAATTTGATGGAAGGGGAGATGGATATAGGTAATAACCATAAAATAAAAAATCTCAGTATATTTAATATAAGAATTTTATTATATCATCATGTTTTAATTAGAATTTATGGTGGTGGATTAATAGATAAAATAAAACTCCTGGTTAGGAACATTACATATTCTTTGAACAACCTCTTTTGGTTTTCACAAAAATCATTCTTAGGTTGGATTTATAAAATAATAAGGCTTATAGGGTGATAATATGGAATTAAGGTATTGATTTGTTTAGGGTTTGGATGAACCAAATAGTTTTGGAAGTGTGAAAATGAGAGGATAGAGGGTGTCCTTTAAATAGTGAGGTGAGTGGTAGTCTTGTAATTTTGGCAATAAAAAATGTGTACACACATATGTATCAAGAATAAAGGATAAAAAATGAAGAATTATTGAGAATAAAAGATATAAGGTGAAAATATGTCCATAAAATTGTTTTTTTATAGTTTTGGGTTCATTTTTAACTCTTATCCTTTTAGTTGAACCCCTTAGTAAATCCATTTTTATATTAATCATGGTAAATAATTTTTAAACATTTTACTATTTATTAAGGAAAAAAATTATGTTCAAATTATTAAATAATATAAATTATACCAATTACACATATGGAATCCATTTTTCCAAATTCCATTCATATAAATATAAAATTTTAATTTAAAATTAGTCCCACTAACATGATGGGAAAATTGGCTTTCAAAGATAAAATATTCAAAAGTTTACAAAGTGTTTATATAAATATTAAATATGAAATTGTTTCCAATGAAATAAAGTGGGTTAATATATATATAATTTAACTAATTTTACTTTTAAAATAAAATTAAAATAATTTTAATGATTTTAAATTCTTTAAAATAAATAATAATTCACAATAAAAACCAGTATTTTTCACTAATCGCTAAAAATTATATCTTTTCAGAAAATTATGAAAAATTAAATCAAAGATAATTTTGAAATGTATATTTCAAAAATTAAGTTTATTTTCTTAAATAAATTTTTAAAATTTATAAAAACTACTTTTATTATTTTTTCATAAAAAGCAATAAAAACTTTTTTTTGAGAAAATAGTATTTTCGAAACATATAAATACTATTCTAAAAATTAAGTACTTTTTTTATCAATATGTTTTATTTATATAAAAAAATTATATTTATTATTTAAAAATTTGTTATTATTATTCATATCACAAAGTTTAATGAAAAGTTTATAACAGAAGTGTTCAAATAATAATATTAATAATATATCGTGGTTTTTTAAAACTCAGTGTCACATGTAATGAAAGATAAACATTGTGTTGCATGTTACACAAGCATAACATAGTGATGTTTTTGATGAGAAATATATAAAAGGTTAAATTTATCTAAAAAACATATTTCCCAAAAACTCTTGGTGTTACATTATACCCCCTAAAATGAATTTCTCCCTCGAAATTTGTCACCTTGGTACCAAAAATTGAGGATAATTTGACCCCATTGCATCCTAAGGTTCCCATGTAGCTTCCTCAAACTAGTGGGTTTTCCAAAAAAAATTACCAGGTTTTTGGTCTTGCCTCATAGAACATTCTCTATATGATACAGAATCTCCACCAATAGGTCCTCATAAAAAATATCATACTCCAATGGTATAACCTCAGAATTCAGTACATGTGTTGGATTATGAATGTACTTCCTCAAAAGAGATACATGGAATATATTGTGAACCAAATAGATTTACAGTGGAAGAATCAAGAGATAATCTACAGTACCAATATAATCAATAATTGAAAGGGGACTGATATAACTAGTGTTTAGTTTTCCATTCTTTCATCGATGCATACATTCATTGAAACGAATTCTTAGAAACTTTAAATTATAGATCACATTAATTTTTATAATTATAACATTTATTTAAAATTTTTTACTTCCCTTGCATGTTTCTAATTGGATATAACCTTCAATTCCATTTCACCAGTTAGCTAAGGTTGTAAAATATATCTCTCTACAAATTAATTCCAGTACATTAGAGTTTTACTTTACTTTCTATAAAGGTATTCATAAGGATCCATCTAAATGATAAAGTAAAATATATTTTCATATGAAAGATAAACTAAAGGAATGTCCTGATCCCAACCACCTTTGAAATCCATAGAATATGATCATATCATATTAAAAGAGTGCTGTTGTGGGTGCCCTCAAATTATTAGTGTGATTTTGGGCTACTTAGGTGCAATAGAGTGGCTGACCAAGGTCGTCTCTCAAAGGAGGAAGTAGATTTAAAACAACTTTTTAAAGGTATTCTAAAAATAAAATATAATAGAATAAAAACACTATTTGAAAGGATGGGGGTTGGATATAGTTTATGAATCTAGAAGAAGTTTTCTGGAAGAATATTGTATATTTTTTTTGTTTTTAGTTTTGAAATGAAGTTCGATTAAAATGACACAACAAAAAGATGTTTTTTTAGAAAATATTTTAAAAGGCGTAATCGATCTAACTCTACCTCCTCATTCACTTATTAATCATTATCATTTAAATAAATATCCACTTAATTATGATCCCCTAATTTGTTATCCCTCGAACCCTACATGAGTTAACTTAACCAGAAAGATGAAATTACTTAAACCCTAGGCTAGCTTCGGAACACGCAATCGCAACACCCTGCTTTGATTGTTGTTCTAAGGTTAGATTATGGTAAGTGGTTAATTAGAGAACATATCCATTCTGGAAATGAGATTTAATTGTGTTTAGGGATTATATTTGAACTCTACAAATTTATCTCGTATGACCTTTTATTACCGATTAAGATTGCGCTCTCACAATTTACACAATTCCCAACCTCACGTGTTTTGTGTTAATTGTTCAATTGCCTAATTAGTTTCTTACAATTTAAAAAACACAATTCATGGATAATATTAAGTGAATTACATTAGTTCAATCATTCAAAATAGTTAAATGAAGAAGGATAGAGGTCAATCGATTACTAAAAAGAACTACTCTTCCATGGGCGGTGTAGTCATCGTGGAGACGTTTTGCATAAGCAAAGGATTGAAAGGGTAGAACCCAATATTTTATCCACTCTTGATTCCAGACCAATTAATACGATTAAGATAATAAGAGTAGGGAAGAACACAGAAGATTATTTGAAGAAAAATTCAAGAAATAAACATGAAATAAAAGAAATACAAAGAGGAGGTGGGAGAGGATAGCCTTTTTGGAAGAGATGTTTGCACAAAGGATTACTTCTTCCAAGAGTTGTGAGAGGATCACAAGAGAAAAACTTTTGGAAACACCTTCCCAAAGCCTCGAACAGCCCTCTCAAAGAGTTAAAACCCCCTTAAATAGATTTTGTGAGGGCTAGGGTTACATAACTTTTTAATTGTGAAATGAAAAACTCGTCCAAATATTTTATTCCATGTTTCACCGCCTATTTGACCTCCAAAAACGTGAATTGACTGGGCTTCCAGAAGTATGGTTTGTTCCAAATCATTTCCCCGAGCTTTCCTCAAAATCTGGACTCAATCCAAGCCCGGATGAAGAAGATATGGCTCAAATACAGAACCAATGTCCATTCTGCCGAGTCTACCCCACCATTGGATTAATGACCAATTTACTCCATCCAAATGCACTTTTTAGCTCTAGTGTCCTGAATGAAAGTTGTATAAATTTAAGTTAGAAACACGTTTACAAAATTTAAAATTCAACTAATAAATATAAAAATATTTATCTTCGAAATACTACAGTGCACTATAAAGGGTAAAACTTGAATTTTCATCAAATATTCAAATGAATGATCTAATCCGAAATATTTTATAAATAAACATATTTAACACAATGTGAGGAAATTATATCATTTATTATCAATAAAATATTCAATAAAATAGTGTTTTATCAACTCCCCCATAGTTACCCTTTTTCACTCCTGAACAAAACCTCATATCAAGTAAACATCAATATCAAATCAAAACCAATTTTAAAACACATATCCTTGAGATCAAACAATTACACACCAGGAAACAAAAGATATCATGCCTCATAAAAAACCATTATTTCAAGTTCTTAATTTATATAATTCAATATATTTCCACTTTATTTATCCTCCCATGCACAAAACACTTACCTCATTTGAATTTTCTCTTATCACACAAATGTCATTTTTTTTCAATGTCTTTCTCATCCAAACTCATACAAGGGTCACCATAGGCTTGATAGATTCCTACATCGCTACCCGATGTGAGTCAAGGACATATGTTTATCATGAGGACTTTTTAGGGTTGTTCTGTGGCTTTCGGTTGGTAGGATTTAGATGTGAAAAATTCTGAGGATGAATGAGGAGGGCTTGACTCTTTTTGAAGCAAAATTGCATTAATCTAATTTTCACTTAAATATGGTCTTCTCCTCAATCCCCATAGTATCAATTCAGCTCCATCATCATGAAAAGTCATGAAAAGTTTACACCATTCATCATTTCAGCATAAAAAATGTCAATATTCTCAAACATGATTTTCTTGAAAGCTCCAGATGGGCACAACTTTCCACCTCAAATAGAAGCTCCAGAAAAAGGAACAGCTTCACTTGTCATGAAAGCTCCAGAAAAGGTACAGCTTTCAATATAATGGCTTTATTCAGTAGAAAACACATCTCTTAAAAATTTAATTTTCCACCCAAAGTATCACAGAATGTGGTGGCACAACACAAGATAGATTCCCCCACACTTAAGCTCAACTAGATTATGCAATTTCACTTCAAGAGTTGGTTGGATAGGGAAAATTGGCTTGTAATGTGGCTAACCTAACAGGATGTGCATGGATTCTAAGGGCTAAAAGGATTAAATATTTAAGGTAGGACATTATAAAAAAGGATTCTTTGAAATAGGGGATTTAATACCAAACAAATGCCTCAATCATTTAAACATAAGTACCTCAAACCCTCAAGTTTTGACAGGAATAAATCAAATTATCATTAAATCAAGCATGGTTTGGTTCTCTCAAGAAGTGAGGTGAATGTAAAGAATATGAAAATAATGGTTTAGAAGCCTCACAAGAAAGTTATTTCAAATATAAAGACAGTGAGATGTGGCATCAGATTCAAAATTCGGTGTACTTTCCATGAAATTACTAAATATTTTAACTTGAAACAAAGTCATTTTCAGCATTCATTTAAGCTTAGTTTCAAGGGATAAATTGTTTCACTCATTGATATGCATTTCAAAATTGTGATGAGAATCATTTCAGCTCAAAAATTTCAAAAACACAAAGAAAATTGAAAAAAAATAAACACACAAAATTTGAAAAAAACACACAATTTTTTTGTTTTGTTTTTTAAAGGAAAACAATTGAAATTACTTAACTAAAAGGTTCCCTCCCCCACACTTAAAATATTTCATTTTCCTCAATGTGAACCTATGAGATTATATATGCACATGAAATGCAGAATTTTTAAATAGGACAAATAATATAAAAGTGAAAGGGTTAGGAACAGCCTGATGTGATCAAGTGATGATGGGGTCATGCAGTGTGATAAAATCCACTGCATCAGTAGGAAGTCCCTCAATGTATCTCTTCAAACGTTGCCCATTGACTGTAAAGCTCCTTCCAGTGTCCTCTTGTGTGATCTCTACTGCACCATAAGGAAAGACATTAGATACAATATAAGGACCTAACCATCTGGAATGCAACTTACCAGGCATCAGCTTCAGTCGTGAACTGTAGAGAAGGACTTTCTCTCAAACATGAAACTCCCTTTGTTGGATCATTTTGTCATGAGATACTTTTCATCTTTCCTTGTAGATCCTTGAGTTCTCATATGATGACAATATAATCTCCTCAAGCTCTTGAATTTGCAGCTTCCTTTGAATTCCAGCTTGGGCCAAATCCATGTTGCATTTCTTTATAGCCCAATAAGCCTGATGCTCAACTTCCACGGGGAGATGAAATTCTTTCCCAAACACAATCTGAAATGGGGACATACTAATGGGGGTCTTGTATGCTGTCCTATAAGCCCACAATGCATCATCAAAGCGCTTGCTCCAATCCTTCCTATTTTGCTGCACAGTTTTCTCCAATATTTGTTTCAACTCATGATTTAAAACCTCAGCCTGGCCATTTTTTTGGGGGTGGTATGGTGTTGATGTTTTGTGTATCACCCCATACTTTAGAAGGAGGGAAGAAAAATTTCTATTGCAAAAGTGTGTCCCTTGGTCACTGATGATGGCCTTTGGTACTCCAAACCTACAAAAAATATGTGCCTTCACAAAATCCACAACAACATGAGAGTCATCAGTCCTGGTGGCCTTGACCTCCACCCATTTGCTCACATAATCCACAGAAACCAAAATATACAAGAAACCGTATGAACTTGGAAAAGGACCCATAAAATCAATGCCCCATACATCAAAAATCTCACAGAATAGTATGGATTGTTGGGGCATCTCATGTCTCCTAGAAATGTTCCCAGTGTGTTGGAAATGAGAGCATGACTTACAAAACACATGGGCATCATGGAATAAGCTAGGGAAATATAATCCAGAGTCCAAAAAATTCCTAGATTTCCATTGGGGTCCAAAGTGTCCACCACAAGAAAGTGTATGACAGAAATGCAAAACAGAATCAAACTCATGATCGGGAACACACCGCCTAATGACTTGGTCACTACACATGCGCCAGAGGTAAGGATCATCCCACACATAAAACCTAGACTCACTTTTTATTTTTTGGACTTGATGTTTCTTTAAATTTGCAGGGATTTTAGAGGCAACAATGTAGTTAACTAAATCTGCATACCAAGGATGCGTACCTGAGATGGAATAAATATGCTCATCGGGGAAAGTGTCCCGAAGTGGTACCTGGTCCAAGGTGTATTCCTCTAGTGTGTGAGTAAGCCTACTCATGTGGTCTGCCACCAAATTCTCTGATCCCTTTTTGTCCTTTATCTCGATGTCAAACTCTTGAAGTAAGAGCATCCAACGGATAAGTTGTGGCTTTGCATCTGGCTTCTTTAGGAGGTACCTCAAAGCTGCATGGTCAGAAAAAACAACTACTTTAGAGCCCAATAAATATGAACGGAATTTATCTAAAGAAAATATGACAGCAAGAAACTCCTTTTCTGTGGTAGTGTAGTTTGATTGGGATGAATCCAATGTCCTTGATGCATAGGTGATCACATGTGAACGTCCCTCCACCCTCTGAGATAAGACCTCTCCAACCGCGAAGTTGGAGGCGTCACACATAATCTCAAAAGAAATCTCCCACCGTGGGGGATGTATAATAGGTGGAGTGGTTAGACACTTCTTTATCTCATCAAAGGAAGTCCTACAAGAATCGTCAAACACAAAATCATAATCCTTTTGAAGTAATCTTGACATAGGAAGAGCAATATTACTATAGTCTTTGATGAAGCGCTGATAAAATCCTGCATGCCCTAAGAAAGATCTAACATCACGCACACATGAAGGATATGGTAAGGATGAAATAATATCTACCTTTGATCTATCAACCTATATCCCATGTTTTGACACTACATTCCCTAAGACAATGCCATGCTGTACCATGAAATGACACTTTTCAAAGTTTAGGACCAGATTCTTCTCAATACAACGATTCAACACCTTTCCCAAACTAATTAGACATTCATCAAATGAAGACCCATACACTGTAAAATCATCCATAAATACCTCCATGAAAGTCCCAATAAAATCAGAAAAATACTCACCATGCATCTCTGGAAGGTACCTGGGGTGTTGCAAAGTCCAAATGGAATCCTCCGGTAGGAAAATGTGCCAAAGGGATAGGTGAATGTAGTCTTTTCCCGATCCTTTGGAGCTATAGGAACCTGAAAATATCTAGAAAATCCATCCAAGAAACAATAGTGTGTCTTCCCAGCTAGTCTCTCAAGCATCTGATCAATAAATGGGAGGGGGAAATGGTCTTTGCGAGTGGAATGATTTAGTTTCCTATAATCAATACACACACGCCAACTGTTTTACACCCTCATTGGAACTAACTCATATTTCTCATTTTTAACAACAGTAACACCACTTTTCTTAGGCACAACCTGAATAGGACTTACCCACTGAGAATATAAAATGGGAAAGATTATACCTGCCTCGAGCAATTTCTCAACTTCTTTTTTAACAACTTCCAGGAGGGTGGGATTGAGTCTCCTTTGTGGTTGCCTCATCGGTTTAGCCCCATCCTCCAAGAGAATCCTATGCATGAAAATTGAGGGGATAATAACTGATATGTCAGCCAAGGTCCACCCAATCGCCCTGATGTTCTCCCTCAAAATATTCAAAATCTTTTCTTCATGTTCAAAAGGGAGATTTTTATTAATGATAATAGGTAATTTCTCACCACTCAACAAGTATGAGTATTTCAGATTTTGTGGCAATGGATTGAGTTCTAATGAAGGAGGGTGTAGTATGGATGGAGACATTGAAGGAACTAAAATATGTGCTCAAAGAGCATCAATATCAGAATAGACATCATCCAAATCAGAGAATAAAGCATCAAATCCATCAGCATACTCAACATCCATGTCATAATCAGAGTGAACATGATCAAAATCAGAATATGAATCCACATCAAAATCAAATCCAAGAAAGGATTGTGTATTAGAAACATGTGTGGAAGTTCTCTTAGACATCAAACTCGAACCAATACTCATAATCTCCCTAAGCATAGGACAATCAAATTCTATGGAGTTTTTATTTGGTGGTTCAAAATGGGAGATAACAAAAGCAGAATGGTCCTCTGAGGGGTACTTCATGGAATCCATGACATTAAATATCACAACTTCATCTCCAAACTCCATGCAAAGTGTACCCTCATTGACATTTATGATAGTTTTTGAAGTCTTGAGGAAGGGCCTAACTAAGATAATGAGGGCATGAGAACTTACCTGATCATCCTCCATGTTAAGCACATAGAAGTCTGCTGGAAAGATCATGTCTCTTACTCGGACAAGTACATCCTCAAGGACTCCCGCTGGATATGTCGTAGCTCTATTCGCCAACTACACCACTACTCTTGTCGGCTTCAACTCACTAACCTGCAAGGAAGAGAATACAGAGTGAGGCATCACATTTATGGAAGCACCTAAATCACAAAGTGCATCAGAAAAGTGCAAATCCCCTATGGTGCATGGGATGGTGAATGTCCCTGGATCCTTGCACTTTGTTGGCATTTCTAGAGTTGGTGAAATGAGTGCTGAGACATTCCTTCCAAGGTTGATCCTATCATTTCCCTTGATCCCTCTTCGATTGTTGCAGATTTCTTTTAATAATTTGGCATACCTTGGGATTTTCTTAATGGATTCAAGTAGAGAAATGTTGATCTCCACATGCTTGAATGTGACCAAAACCTCCTTTTTCATTGCTTCTTCAGACATCTTCTTGGTTTGAACAACCCTGTTTGGAAAAGGAAGGGGTTTAGGAGGAATATCATCAATCTTTTTCTTACCTTTATCTTTCTCCTTGGATTGCTCATCAGTTGGTATAGAATGCGGCTTCTCTGGAGTTGAGGTGAATCCCGGTGGAATGGTAGGTACAGATGTATCGTTCATTTTCTTCCCACTTCTCATTGTGATGGCACTAAAATTCCCCTTTGGATTTGGAGTGGGTTGGGAGGGTAGATTTCCGGAATTATTACTTACAAGTTCATGGAGGGCGGTGGAAATATGGCTCATTTGAGTCTTTAACTCCCTCATCTCTGAAACTTGACTCTTTAGCTAATTATATTGATTAAGAACAATTTGTTTCAAAAGATCATCAGTGTTAGAGTCTACTTTGTGTTGGAGATTCCCTTATTGCTGACTCGTTGATGTTTGGGCTTCGAATCTTCTTTGGGGTTGTTGGAAACCCTATTGGTAAGGTGGAGGCTGCTGGAAGTTTGGTTGAAAAGGGGGCCTTTATTGTTGTTCAGAGCCATACCTCATGTCCGACTGATCTTTCCACCCTTGGTTGTATGCTGGATCAAACTTCATTTGGGGATATGGTTTTTGTTGTTGCTGATGATATGGTCTCCCAGGGAACACTGCTGCACAATCTTCTGTTTCTTGGAGTTTTGGGCAATAGTCAGTTGGGTGGCTTGTCTCAGTGCAAATAGCATAAGGCCTTGAAGGAGGGGGTAGAGACGTTTTTTGTGCCAAAGCAATTTGTCTCACCATAGTGGTCAATTATTCCAACTTATTATCAATCAAATGACTTTCAAGAGAAGAAGGACTTACTTGATGTACTCCCCTGACATGTGGTGTACCTCTATCACCAAATTGTTGGGAGTTTTGGGCCATCTTGTCGATCAATGCACGTGAAACTACTGGTGTCTTTTCCACCAATGCTCCTCCAGCAGCAACATCTACCATGCTTCTCTCCATAGGTGTGATTCCTTCATAGAAGTACTGGATGAGTAATTGCTCACTGATTTTGTGATGTGGGAAGCTTGCACACAACTTCTTGAATCTCTCCCAATACTCATACATTGACTCCCCTTGGGCTTGATTGATCCCCGATATCTCCTTTCGAATGGATGTTGTCCTTGATGCTGGAAAAAATATTTGCAAGAAAAGACATTTCAAATCATTCCAACATGTTACATCTTCAAGTTTCAAATAATACATCGAATCTTTTGCAGCTCTATCAAGTGAGAATGGGAATTCTCTTAATTTAATTTGATCTTCAGAAACATTTCTTGGTCTTAAATTTGAGCAAACCACATTAAATTCCTTAAGGTGTTTGTTGGGATCCTCACCAGATAAGCCATGAAACTTTGGAAGAAGGTGAATTAATCCAGATTTCAATTCAAAGTTCGATTCGAGATTTGGGTATGCAATACAATTTGGTTGATAGTTAATATCAGGTGCAGCCAATTCTCGAATGGTTCTATTAAGTTCATTTCCATTATTTCCAGCCATTGGTTCCTCTTTTATGTTTGAATTTGAATAACTTCCAATTCCAATGTTTCTAGAAGAGAGGAATTCACCAACTGGCTGAATATTGAAACTTCCCGTAGACTAAGAGTGTCTGAATCATGCCCTAAGGCTGCGTTAAATCTCAGGGTCAAGATCTAAGAGATCTTCGGGATTAGTTCATGTCATAAATAAAATAAAAATGAAAAGAAATAAAGTGAACCATAGTAAAATAAAAATTATAATTTTGAGTTGATGGTCCAAAAAGAAGTAGAAGGAAATAAAAGAAGAAGGAAAAAAATCAGATTGGGTAAAGACGGAAGAAAGAAGAGAAGAAGAGAATAAAATGTAAAATAAAATAAATACCTATAATTGGTCGAAATAATTAATTTTCTCCCCAGAAATGACACCAATTTGAAAGAGCACTGTCATGGGCGCCCTCAAATGATTAGTGTGATTTTGGGGTACTTAGGTGCAGCCGAGTGGCTGACCAAGGTCGTCTCTCAAAGGAGGAAGTAGATTTAAAACAACTTTTTAAAGGTATTATAAAAATAAAATAAAAGAGAATAAAAACACTATTTGAAAGGATGGGGGTTGGTTATAGTTTATGAATCTAGAAGAAGTTTTCTGGAAGAAGATTGTATATTTTTTTTGTTTTTAGTTTTGAAATGAAGTTCGATTAAAATGACACAACAAAAAGATGTTTTTTTAAGAAAATATTTTAAAAGGAGTAATCAATCTAACTATAAATCTTCATTAACTTATTAATAATTATCATTTAAATCAATATCTACTTAATTATGATCCCCTAATTTTTTATCCCTCGAACCCTACGAGAGTTAACTTAACCACAAAGATGAAATTACTTAAACCCTAGGCTAGCTTCAGAAAACACAATCGCAGCACCCTGCTTTGATTCTTGTTCTAAGATTAGATTATGGTCAGTGGTTAATTAGAGCACATATCCATTCTGGAAATGATAATGAATTGTGTTTAGGGATTATATTTGAACTCTACAAATTTATCCCGTATGGTCTTGTATTACCGATTAAGATTGCGCTCTCACAATTTATGCAATTCCCGACCTCATGTGTTTTGTGTTAATTGTTCAATTTCTTGCTTAGTTTCTTAAAATTTAAAAAACACAATTCATGGATCATATTAAGTGAATTAAATTAGGTCAATTATTCAAAATAATTAAATGAATAAGGATAGAGGTCGATCGATTACTAAAAATAACTACTCTTCCATGGGCGGTGTGGTCATCGTGAAGACGTTTTGCATAAACAAAGTATTGAAAGGGTAGAACCCAATCTTGTCTCCACTCTTGATTCCAACCCAATTAATAAGATTAATAGAAGAAGAGGAGGGAATAACACAGAATACTATTTGAAGAAAAATTCATGAAATAAGCATGAAATAAAAGAAATACAAAGAGGAGGTGGGAGAGGAGAGCCTTTTTGGAAGAGATGTTTGCACAAAGTATTACTTCTTACAAGAGTTGTGAGGGGCTCACAAGAGACACCCTTTCGGCCACACCTTCACAAAGCCTCTACCATCCCTCTCAAAGAGTTAAAATCCTTTTTAAACAGAGTTTTTGAGGGCTAGGGTTACATAACTTTTTATGTGTGAAATGAAAAACTCGGCCAAATATTTTATTCCACGTTTCACCGCCTATTTGACCTCTAAACGCGTGAATTTACCATCCTTCCAGAAGGATGGTTTGTGAAAAATCATGTCACAGATCTTTTCTCAAAATTTGGGCTCAATCCAAGCCCGTATGAAGAAGATATGGCCCAAATACAGAACCCATGTCCATTCTGCCGAGTCCAGCCCACCATTGAATTAATGGCCCCTTTACTCCATTCAATGCACTTTTTAGCTCTAGTGTGATGAATAAAAGTTGTAGAAAATTAAGTTAGGAACACTTTTACAAAATTTCAAATTCAAATAATAAATATAAAAATATTTATCTTCGAAATACTATAGTGCACTATAAAGGATAAAACTTGAATTTTCATCAAATATTCAAATGAATGATCTAATCCCAAATATTTTATAAATAAACATATTTAACATAATGTGAGGAAATTATATCATTTATTATCAATAAAATATTAAATAAAATAGTGTTTTATCACATATCCTCTAGAATTTTAATTTATATTTCAGAGTGCCCCTCTATCTACAGATTATATGCAATGTTGAAACTAAAATCTACATCAATAGATTGTTAAAGACTTAAAACTTTAACTTATACAAAACCAAAGGGTAGTATTTTCATAAATATCTCTTAAAATATCCTTATTATTGATAAAGTCCCAGTATATAAAATCTAAAAAGGGGTATCAATGACTTTGAAATTATGATCAAACTTAAACTCATAATCCAATGATGGTATCCATAACTCTTAAGTTAATCACACACAGAGACATATACACATCCAAAAGTTAATTCACCCTTTATTAATTATATAAGATCTTATAATTTACAGAAAACATTTTCATTGAAAGCGTCTGTTCAAACTTGTACTGATAAAATATCAAATATGATTTCAATACTCCAAAATCCATATAGAGGGAGATAATCAATGCTCAAAACCACATGAAATTTAACTAAAGGATGAACAATAATATTTTCATAGGGTTCATTCATACCAAATAAAAAAATAAATTACCAACTAAGGAGGGGAGGATAATGTTCCCCAATCATAATGATTCACTTCATCCATTGTGATTTCATAAGCTTTCCCTTTTTACTTTGTATGAAAAGGTTGTTGCACCTTATCATCCACATTAGCCCTTGGATTGGGGTATTGATTCACATAATTCCCAAACAACTTGAACTTAAAACAATATAGTGTTATAAGTGCATTATATTGAGCTCTCTCTCCATTCATTTCATTGCACGTCCTCATCACAACACTACTACATTATTTTTCTCAGTGTTCAGGCTTCGTACACTTATAACACACTCTTGTTACACTCTATAATTTTATTAAGTGATCCTTACCATATTTATTGCATGTGGGTGACTGAAATTTCTTTCCACTGTGTGATTTATTCAAGTTCTTATTATACTCAATGTTCCTTTTCTTATCAAGTCCATATGAATGGTCGAAATATCCAATATCCAATTATAGATTTAGTTCACATCAAATGAATTATTTATAGCTACTAAATTCTCTTATATCCAACAGAATTCAAGGAATTGGTCTTAAGCCACTACAGAATCAATAAATTTTTCTTTCTGTGTTGATGATTAAACTAAACCATGAATGTCTTGTAAAATTAGCTTCATAGGTACTAATAGATTCACCATCGTCGTATTTTAGATTTAGTGATTCCTTCTCAATACTTGTTAATAGGATATGAGGGAAGTATGTATTGAAACATATCCTATTAAACTCATCCTATTCTATGGATTCAATTACCTCTTCTTGACTCATATTCTTAATAAGGATTGACCATTTATCTTTTTTCTCCTTCTAAATGATAGACAACCCAAATGACTTTTACATTATCTGAAAAATAGAGAATGGAAAATATCCTTTTAGTGTCATTGATCCATTGATCAAATACTTTTGGATTAGTGTACCCACAAAAAGAGAGTGTATTTTTCCTCATGAAGGACTAAACAAAACATTATCCCCTTATTTTCTCATTTTTAATTTCATTATGATTCATAGCTTAAGAAATTATTGTGACTATAACAACAATGTTATGCATTCTAAATCCCATAACATTAAGTTTCTTGGGAGGAAAAAACTTTTGTTCTCCATTTAATACATCATTAACATAGTTCCTTCAGGTTCCAGCCATGAACTAAAACCAAAAATCATAGTGTTAGAAACACTAATCATAGTGGAAAACAACATAATCATGAAAAATAATTTATAGTATATCTAAATCATGACACCTTCTTTTTGAATGAAACATATGGATTACATTGGCAATTAATAGTCATTATTTAAATCCTTTGGAATGGTTCTTAAAGAGATCGTGAATTTATGAAGAATATCCTCCGGGAGTGTCAAACTAGGTGTATAGTAAAGCCCATTTTCATGCACAAGGTGATGATTGAGTCCATCACATTGTAGACTTGTCAGTGTTCTTACCCCTAGTTACCTTTGGGTTAGAACCACATCTAATTGGATTATCTAGATAGAGATGTAATTTCTTGTAAACCACTCACTCCATCCTTTACCAAAATTCCAGGACATTTTCCTAGGCTTTGAATCAACCTTAGACTTATCCTTAGACATATCCTTAGGGATCTTAGAAAACTTTTCTAACTCAAGTTTCTAAAGTTTAACTAAACCTTGATCTGATACAAACTATAAAGACATGAACATTTAATATATAAATATTACATATTAATAAATGAATGTTCATTACATAACATAAAAATTCATGACAGAATCATTTAGATCTAGTGCCTTTTAAAACTTGTACACAAAATAATTGATCTATAAGAGAGTTTCACTATCTCCTAATATGTTCTCCATAATTACAACCCTTATTAGAAATTTTATACACAATACCTTTTGTCATAACTTATGGAAAGGAAACATAATAAAGGGTGATCTCAAATGCTTAGTAAGTGTAAATAATGGAGATATCAACATATCATGAGCATAAGGATACAAGAATATGAGAATACAATATGAAAATGATACCATGTATATCATAAATCATAAACTTCAGTCATGGAATAAATATTGGTAGTACATAAGACATGAATCATAAAGGAATCAAAGAACACGATCCATGAGAAAATAAAATTGGCATAAGACATAGATTTTTGGCATATACATGAGCATAGAAAATATTATGACAAGGCCACCCACTAATAAATTCATAACATATTAGGCTTGGTCTAACCACCTATGTACCTACTTCATGATTGGGATAGCCTCCTACGTATCCTCTTTTGGGATTGGGATAACCACCCATGTACCCTATTTCGGTCTTGTGACAACCTATTATATACCCTCTTTTAGGATTATGATAACCTCTAGTTTACCCTCTTTCGGGCTTGGGATAACCTTATGTGTACCCTTTGAGCTCATATAACATTAATTAATACCCAATTCATTAAAGGTAGATATAGATCCCACCCATAACATAATTAAAATATTACATATGTGTTCCAAAAGATCATAAAACATCCATCATATCAAATCCCAAGAAAATAAATGGGTTTTACAAACATTTAATTATATCATAACCTATGGAAAAGAAATAGGTTTCATAATAATTTTATCATTTAATCATAGCATAATCCCTAAAAATATAATCAGGTTCGATAATATTTTTATCATGATATAACATGTGGATTGGAAATAGGTTTTATAAACAGATTTTCATCATAAATATAAACCATCTAGAGAAAAAATAAGAATAAAATCCATGGATCATATCCCCAGTAAATCATAAGTAACATAAAAGGATATCATAATAGATGGAAAATGATTTTTAAATAAAAATCACATATAATGTTTCTTGAGTAAAATATCCTTTCTTTAAAAATTATTATTTTTAATTAAAAATTAATAAAATATTTTGTAAATTTTTTTCTTTGAAAATAAATTTGAAAACATATAAATGAAACTTTAAAAATCATTTAAAAATTTTCTTGAGGAAAATATCCCTTCCACATTGAAAAATATTTTTTTTTAAAAATAAAACATTTGAAAAATTATTTTCCTTAAAAATAAACCCTAAAACATATAAAGGAAGGTTTAAAAATTGAGTGGTCATGACTGAAGAAAATTCCATACATTCTGTACACATTAAAAAAAATCCATTTCACATTTTTGGTAAAATAAAAATGGGCCTTGTTTGAAAAACAACATGAAGACTGATTTCAATTTTTTTTTGTAAAATTAAAACATTGGTAAAAATTAATTATATAAATCCTTTATATAATGTTAAAAATATTTTCAAAACATTCCTAGAAAACATGGTTTTGGAAGATAAATCATTTTTGACCGAATAGAGAAATAAAATGGGATTTTCTTAAAAACATTATTTTAAACTATTGAGTAAATAAAGGTAGGGAAATTGAGGGAAAAATGTATTCTAATGAAATTACCAAAGTATAATAAAATATATGAGTTTCTTGAGAGATATATCATAATATTTCATTATTTTAAGCATAATCATGAGAAATCCTGATAAAAGATGAGATTATAACATAAAACCCTTACAAATTTAGTAAAAATGAATCATAATCCCTATGAAATAATAACATTAAATTAAAATTCTAATATCACGAGAATGGGTAAAATAATGATATTACATGTCAAATGGGTTGTACATACACCTCATAAAAGAATATTGTTTCCCAATAATACATATGTCTCAAAGAAGGCAAATTGAGACAAAAATCCCTTATAGATTTAGAAAATTTTCAAAAATAAAACCCAGGAAAGAGAGATATTAAAATGGATATGTAAATTTCCTTAATTTTCAGTATAATCATCTTAAAACCATTCATGGCCAGTATATACACCATATGAAATAAATAGTTTGTGAATATTGCAGGCGTCTCAGAGAAGTAAAAAGTGAGATTGAAATCCCTTACCTCAAGTTTCGATTTCATTCTTACACATTCAAACCTTTTTTATAATAAATATAATTTTATTAAAATATATTATAGAACCATGATCATTTTTATCATAATATATATTATTTACTTATGAATTTTTATTACAACTTTATTAAAAATCCCTTGTTAAAATTACGTTTTAGGTAATAACAGCTTTTTTTTCGACATATGTTTTGGTATGGTATTTTCAGACATCTTATTTTGATCATGGATGCATCATATATATAATGTTAAAAATTATATAAATATCATATATATTAACTAAATATTTATTTAGTGTAATCCATAAAAGTTAGAGATAGAAAAAAAATACACCATTCATTGAGACAGTAGGCCATACGTACACAAGAATTATGATTCCGTTTTCTCAACGGACTGAAATAAATAAAGTTAAATAATATATTAACATTATAGAATAATTTTATATCATATATATCACATATTTTTATTTTGAACTTCCATTTTTACCTTCCATGTAAACCATATGTGAAGAATGAATCTCATCACTTCGTGTGTTGATAGTCCGCCATACACACGAACGATGTTATCATATTCCCACAGAATGAAAAATAAAAAGTAATATGAGATATAATGATTTAATAAGAATAATAACATAATAAATATTATATATAAATAATAAATCTATCATTATATTCAGATGTGATAGGTGGTTATGGAAAATTAATAACATCGGTTCGCGAGGCAGTAGTCTTCCATACACACAAGTTATGATTTTGTAACCCATTTGATGGAAGAGAAAAAGAATATATATCACAAACATAAAATAAAAACATATAATTAGATGTTATATACTTTTATTATCATATCATAATGTTTTAAAAATAATTTATGGAAGTGGAAGAAGAAATAAAATAAAATGCTTGGTTAGGGATGTTACCACTTCTTTATACAACTTCTATTTATTTGCAAAAAATCTTTCCTAGATTGGATTTATGAACAAAATGAGGATTTTAGGATGAGATGATGTAATTAAGTAAGTGTTTTGGGAAGTTATTGGCTGAACCAATGTGGTTTGGAAGTGTTAATAGGATATGATATTGGTTTCCTTTCAAAGGTGAGGCGAGTGGCACACTTCTATGTTTTGAAAATAAAAAGGTGTAACCAAATTTTTATCATAAAAAAGGATAAAAAATTTATGGTGTTAGATATGATAATATATAAGGTCTAAATATTTATATTCGTTTCATTTTTAAATGTTTTGGATCTTTTTAACACTTATCTTTTTAGTTTGACCCCTCTGTAAACCCAATTTCACCTTAACCATGGTAAATAATTTTTCTATTTTTTCTATTTATTATTGTCAAAAATTAAGTTACATTATTATATAATATAAATTATTCTATATTAAAATATGGAATCCATTTTTCTGAATTCTATTCATAGAAGTGTCCAAATTTATTTTAAATTTAATCTCCCATACACAATAAGAAAGCGGGTTTTCAAAGAGAAAACTTTCAAAAGATCACAAAGTTTTTATATAAAAATTAAATAGGATGTTGATTAAAATGACTTAATTGGACCAATAGATATATAATTTAACTATTTTTAATTTTTAAACCATCTTAGAACAATTTTTATGTTTTTAAAAACTTTAAAATAAATGAAAATTCTTAATAACAACTAGTATTTTCACTATTCATCGAAAAATTTATCTTTTCAAAAAAATATCAAACATTAACTCCTATTTTTTTTTGAAATATAGATTTAAAAAATTAATTTTATTTTTTAAAATACATTTTCTAAAAGTTTTTAAATCTAATTTTATTATTTTTTCACAAAATGAAATAAAAACATTTTTTTTGAGAAAATAGTATTTTTAAAACATATAAGGACATTTCTAAGATTTGAGTACTTTTTATAAATATATTTTATTTATTTTAAAATATTTTACTTAATATTTAAAAATCAGTTATTACTATTCATATTTCTATGTTTAATTTATAGGTTATAATAGTTGAGTTTAAATAATAATATTAATAATATATTACAGTTTGTTAAAACACAGTATTTCGTGTAACACAAGATAAACTTAATGTTTTTTCTATAACAAGACTAACTACGTGTTTTGTGTAAAAAATATCAAAATGATTAAATTTATTTGAAAAAAATATTTCACAAAATATCGTGGTTCTACAAATCCCTATATGGTTTGTAATTTATAATATAACTTGAGAAACCTCACATGAATTAATTAAAAGTATAAATTTTTAGTCATGATATAAATAAATGTGATTGAGTAAATGGGGTACCTTAGTGTGACCATAATCACTATAGATATAAAATATTATCATATCCATCAAGTATCCCTAAAAAAGGATCATATATAAATGAAGCTCTTATGAAAGGAAAGTCGTGTAGCTTTAAGTTATGCAGTATGGACTAATATATGAAATTAATGGCTATGTGAGATATACTATATGGACCACTCTAAGAAATTAATGATGGAATACATGTTTTATAGTTTAAGGTTATATATTAAGGACCATAACGTATCTAATTTTTGTCCATATGGTATGAGCCTAATGTCATTTTATTTAAGTTCTTGTAACAAGGACATATAAATCTAATGAGAGTATTTCATGAGAAATATTTCTTGAAAAAACATGAATTGGTGGTTGGAAGGATACACTCTATATCCTATATAATCAATGAGTATGTTTTATTAGAGTACACAATCTGTATAATGTAAGGCCCTTCCTATTTGTGAACCAATTTCAATTGTTTCATTTCGGTTATCATCGGTGTTCATAATTCCAAACTCAGTACCCATTAAATAAATGTGAAAAGTATAAACTTCTAAAAAAATGATCATGCTAACTAATTTTGGTGAACCTAAAACATATTTAATTCTCATAAATTTTATCAATAGGAACATCCATCCCATCCAATTAAATTTAATATTTTTCATCCACTATCAGTTGATCATATATGGTTGATTTATGTAAAGGAAGTTGATCCTTAATAAGAAATCCCACATTGATACCATACACTAATGAATATGGGTTTACATATAAAGGATTATGTGTAGGGGTGTGGTATTCCCACAAATAATTAAGGAGTTTATCAAGAAATGAATTCTTGTATCTATTCAATATCATATATTAAATAATTAATAATGACCTATAGAAGACCTTAATCTATCCATGTGTATCCATGTGAAATGGGAAGAATTATTAGACTAGATTTTGTGCTTTAAATAAAATTTCATAATCTCCAACACTCACAATTTTATGTCATAATTAAAGAGGATAATATAATGTACACCCAATTTATAGATGATGTTATAATTAAAAAACATTGGTCATGAATTTCATTATTATCTCCGCTGATAGTATAATATCTATATATTTAGAAAATATTTAGATATTTATAATTATGAACATGAACTACTTAGCATTTTTTGGAGGGTATTTACCCCTAATATATATCCCATATATAGAAAATTTACTGAAATATTTTATAGAATGTAAGAACTCTAGGAATAGGTGAATGAATTTGTGTTTCAATTGAATTGAGTGTAATTTCATTATGAACTCTACATAATCATAAATCGTAGAGGGTCAAAAGCATTAAATTGACATAATTTAGTGAGACAAATTACTTCTTGTCAAATATAAATTCCATATTCCAGCATGGACTACATTCATAATTATAAGGCTCCCTTATCTTTGGATATTATTGAGAAGAAACCTCATAAAAATCTTGTTCACATAGAACTATAAAGGATATTTAATAATTATAAAGGAGGACTTTTTTTTACCTATTGATAAATATATATTACTTCTACTCATTCCCAAGAAAAAAAATATTATTTTTAGGTAATAAATTATTGAGGACATCCAATTCACTACTTAAAAGGTATGTGAAGATGCAAAATTTCCAGAGTAAAGGTTATATAAATCTCATCTATTTATTATTATTAAATACTAGTGAATGGGATGAATATCATCTAATATATAATATTAATGATAATACCCTTCTAATCTAAGTTAGAGAGAGTAGTTGGATGATTTTTAAATAGTTATAATTTAGTAACTTCCAATAGAGAGATATAAAATAGCTATATTATCAAGGGAAATAGTACTATAAACTATATAATATGGTCTAAAGAAGGTATTAATTACACTTTCCAGATAACATATTCTCTATTTATTTTCTAGATCACTAATTCTGAATAAACATGGATATTTAGTTGAGTTCCATGTATCTATAAGGTAAAATATAAACTTGTGATAAGAGATTTATATTATAATTCATTATTGATATAAGCTTTTTAATAGAGGGAAGAGTGGGATAAAATGGCTTTTCTATAGATATATATTGTACCATCCCGGTCTGGATCATTTTGAATAGAAACTGAAATCATGGTGAAACATGAACTCAGGAGAACCTCCCCAAACTCTAGATACTTAAAACTATAATTGAGGTTCTAAGGAGGTATTATGGGGAGGTTATGCCCCATGAATCAGAGTGCACAATAACATATAAAATAACAGAACATCTCACACAAACTATAACCATCATGGTATGAAAATAAATAAAACATCCAATAATATTATGAGGTGTGGAAGTATAAAAACAATAATACAAACTATATATCACACTAAGAAGATCACATGTATAAAAAAATAATTAAAAAATAAATGCATTGAGGTTCAAATACCATTCTAATACATACCTCATACCATCTTCTAACATCATTCAAGACATCCCGCTTGATCATGAAGTACCGATGTTTGGCCCAGCCTGAGCATGTAATAAAAGAGGGTTGCTTGGGTACCCAAGTTGTGAGGTCCCATACCCTAATGCCACTTAATAGGTGCCCCGATCCCAGTGGGACATATGGCCTCAAGCACATCTCCCAAAATTCCAGAGGGTACCTACTAGCAGTGAGGGCATAGGGTGTATCCATGGGGAGACTATTACCTCATTAGAAAAGTGTAGCACATTGGTTAAATATGAACTGAGATAAATAGATGAAGAAATATAAGTAAATAGAAGGCATAATGAAAAATAGAGACAATAGTATCAATAAATGAAATAACTGGAATAACATACAAGCATATAAAAACTGATGATGATATGTCATGTCACTTGAAAACTAGAAAACATGGATACAAGAAAGTATGCATAGCTTGTTCCACCAAAGTATAATAGAAATGAAAAGACTATCCCAAGAATCCCAAGATTTGGCTTGGTCATCTACTATCAAGCTCCCTCGTTAACAACAAGTAATCAAGTGTTTGAAGCCATATGATTCCCTTTATCAACACCTACATTTAGGTAATCTACTCTGGGTACCAAATGGTTCCCAGAGAGGGTGTGAGATAAATCTCAGTGGGACATCACCAATGGTTTCTATATCATCTGAAACGTGTAATGGAAATTTAATAGTGTGAAAGCATGCATATATAAAGTAAATAAGTGAAATTTAACTAAATTCCAAAGTACCTACTTCAGCCCTAGGTTGACGTATGAAGGTAACCATTTCATTAATTGATTATTACCAGTTTATAAATAAGTCACTTGTTAAAAATAGTTAAGCTTACAAGTTATGATAAGGAAACTTGCAATAACATTTAATAATGAAGTTCCAAGGTAATAACCAAGGAAATGTATACCTCAAGGGTTTCCAACTTAGTAATAACTTTATCCTAGCTAAGGGTAAAAGTGTAATCCAAGAAACATATTCCAACACATTCCACAATAAGATTCCTACTGAATCCAATGTGATCATCCATAGTAAAACGGTGCTAAGAAGAGACAAGGCTCTATGGGATATAACCATGGAACCTACTTATCAATGCCAAATCCAAGTATTTTATCCAAGGAATCCTTTAATACTATGTGAGGGATACTATAGTATCATTATAGGAATCCAAGAATAGATAAGGATCGGGATCAAGGTGGGTCTCAACCTATGCAATCCGTATCCTTTAATCAGAATGGGGTTCCCGAGTTTTCAAGGCATTCCCCTATAAGAATCCAAGATGATCTCGAGTCAAGGAACTCATGTTTAATTATGAAGTCAAGTAATATTTCATTTGGTTCAAGCCTTTCCTTTCATTAGTGCGATAAGGTCAATTATCATGAAACCTTTTAATCAAGTCATAATTAATCAATAAGTAATTTTTGTTCAAGCCTTTCCTTTCATTAGAGTGATAAGGACAAGTAGCATGTAACATTTATTAATTCCATTTAAGGAATAATCAATAATTAAGGATCACTATGCTACCTTCTATTAATTTGGTAAGGGTTCTATGGACATGCAACCTATTAATCATTCACATTTAATCCAGTCAAGTCATATACTTAGTATACTTTCCAAGTTCCCTTTTAGATTTAATTATCAATTTTAAGAACATACCTTAGGTGGGTCAAGTGGAAGTGACATGGTACTTTCCATTCACTATTACATGATACAATAATCATTTATGATAAGGAGGCCTACCATTAGTGTGTTTATTCTCGAGAACATCCAAAAAATGGCTTAAAAGTGTCAAAACACTAAAAACTCAATTATGGAATATCATCCTACATGGGATGGATGGATTTGTGGAAATAACCACCAACAATTTATCACATATATAGAACGATAATAATCATACAGTTATAATGATTATAATCATGGCATATAAATTCAATAAACGACACCCGATGAAATCGATGGGCCCTACACAACAATTCCAAAATCAACGAACTTGAGGGATGAGTTATAGACCACCCACCTTTGGTTTATATGATCCTTCTACTCTGATATTGGCCTCTAATTCAACTTAGAATGGAGTAGATCTGAGAAAAGAGGAAAAAATCTCACACCTCGATAACTAGGTTTAGAGCAAGAGAGAAGAAGAAAATCTCAAACAAACTTGAGTACTTACCATTGCACATCCAACATGATAAACAGAAGCTCGATCAGATCCCGGATGAAGGAGATATTTTAATCCATACCTTAGTCCTTCAAAGAGCTCCAAAAGGGAAGAAAAAATTTTCAATCTCGCATAAAATCAGATTATGAGGAAGGAGGGGGTAAATTAGAACATTAAGGGGAAAAAGGTAAAAATACCCAAAAATTAGCCTGTGCACGGTTTGTCCGCGTGGTTTGAAAAACTATATGCAAACCATGAACAGTTACCTGGGAAGAAGGGGAACTCAAATAGTTAGGCTGAATGGTTGTGTTCCAACCATGCAATATGGATTTTCCAAAAAATAGACCATCAACAGTGTTAGGAAAACTGTGTGCCAACTGTGAAACATATCCAATTTCCCCAAAAATTTGTGTCCCGGGCTCCAAACAAGCCCCATACACCCTGAAAAACTTTGATAACCCATTAGGCATCCATATAATGTTCAAAATAACTAATTAGACAAAAATTTAATGGATCCATACCTAAGTGAAAAACCAAGTTCTTAAACTCTTCCCCCTTAAAATAACTCACCCCCAAGTCCACCTTATAAGGTTGGAGAAACACTATATGAGAATAACTCTGGCCACTGGGCACATACTTCAGTATCTCACTCCCAAGTCTCATCCTTCATGGGTCCATACTTCCATAAAACCCATACTATAGAGAAAAACCAAACTCAGAGAACCTTTGAGCTCCCATAAATGATACGTACTGGATACTACTCAAAGTTAACATCATCATCTAACTCAACTTCCTTGGGATCAAAGGCATGAGATGAGTCGAAATGATATTGAAGAAGCTATGAAACATGGAAGGCATCGTGCATGACATGGTACCTCTGAGGTAATAACAACTAATAGGCTACTAGCATGGCTCTATCTAGAATCTTAAACAACCCTACATAAGAAGGTGATAACTTCCCTTGCTTCTATAACCATCTATGCCCTAACCTGGGTGATACCCGAAGGAAGACATGATCCTCGACCTCAAACTCTAGAGGTCGTCGACAGTGATCAACATACCATTTCTATCTATACTGAGCAGTAGTCATACTCTTCCTGATTAGATAAACCTGCTCCAAATTCTCCTAAATGAGATGAGGACCTAGTAGGGTTGCTTCACCTGCCTCTAGCCAGCATAAGGGTGAATAACATGGCCTACCATACAAGGTATCAAAAGGATACATCTGAATTGTATCTTAAAAGCTATTATTATAGGTGAACTCAATGAGATGTATATGATTCTCCCAAGAACCACCAAAATTAAGGGCACATGCTTAAATAATATCCTCTAGAACATGTATTATCCATTCTGATTGTCCATCAGTCTGAGGGTGAAAAGTTGTTCTTATAATCACTTGTGTTCCCATAGCATCCTGAAATCCATGCCATAACTATGATGTGAAATGAGAATCCCTATGTGAAATGATACTACGAGGGACCCCATGGAGTTGTATGATCTCACGAACATACAATTTTTCCATCTCATCAACTAATAAAGTCTCCTGAATAGGAATTAAGTGGGTTGATTTCGTCAGTCTATCAATGACAACCCATATAGTGTTGCTAACTCTAGGTGAACTACGTAAACCAACTAAAAAGTCCATAGCAATATCTTCCCATTTACATTAAGAGACTAGAAGCGTCTGTAAAAAGCTTGCAGGTTTCTAGTGCTCTACCTTCACCTGATGATAGGTGGAACACCAAGTGATAAAGCCTGCCATTTGAGGCTTCATTATAGGCCATCAATACGGGAATCACATATCTCGATACATATTCAAGATTCTTGGATGAACTTCCCATTAAGAGGCATGGGAATCATTCATCAACTCCTCTATAATATCTATAGGTACCCTGACACATCCATGGATATGAAGGATTCCATCTCTGTCTACAAAACAATCTAGAGGTGGGTTATCTTCTGATATACTCTCACAGAGTACCAAGCCTTCAGGATATAAAAATTGTATACTCTTTACTTTCTTAAGGAGGGAAGAGGTAACTTCCAAAGACGATAGATGATAATGCTTATGACCATCATGAAACTCTAGGTGTAGTTCAGAGAATAGGGTCATTAACTTCCATTCATCACTTGCTTACCGTACTACTTGTGCCTGAGTTTTTTGACTCAGTGCATATGCAACCACATTTCCCTTCTCAGGGGTATATGAAAGATCAAAGTCAAAGGATTGTAGATATTTTACCCATCTATATTGTCTGAGGTTCAATTCATGATGAGTAGAGATATATTTGAGGATATTGTGATCTGTGTACACCATAAAGAGATCACCCAATAGATAATGTCTCTAGTAATGTAAGGCATGGACAACTGTTGCTAGCTCAAGGTCATGAATTTGGTAATTTCTATCATGTGTCCTAAACTGCCAAGAACCATACACAATGACTTTGTCCTCCTACAACATCACTTATCCAAGGCTGATGCCTGATGCATCATAGAAGATGGTATAACCAATTCCTGGATCTGGACGAGTTAGAATAGGTTCCAACACAAGAATCCCTTTCATCTCCTGAAAGGATTTCTCACATTCTTATGACCATAGAAACTTGAAACCCTTCTATGTAAGGCTAAAAAGTGGTTAATAAAGGAAAGACAATTACTATATGAAACACCTATAATATCCATCCAACCCCAATAAACTCCATATATCGAACACTTTATTGGGATGCTCCTAGGAAACTACAACACTAACATTTTATGGGTTAACATATACTGCTGATTCTGAGATAATATTACCCAAGAAGTGAAATTTGTTTATCTAGAAGTAACACTTAACAAGCTTGGCATAAACATAATTCTCCCTCAGTGTACTCAGAATGATTGAAAGATAATTGGCATGGTTGCTAAAAGTGTGAGAATACACCAAGTTTTTGTCCAAAAAGACCATGAAAAATGAATCCAAATTGGGGTGTAACACCCTATTCATCAGATCCATGAAAATAGAAGGCATGTTCATAAGACCAATTGACATAACTAGGTACTCTTACAGACCATACCTATTACAGAAAGCTATATGAGGTATGTCTGAAGGTCTGACTTGCACCTAATGATAACCCAATCTCAGGTCAATATTAGAGAAGACCTCAGCTCCTCATATTTGGTCAAAGAGATCATATATTCAAGGAATTTGATACAGGTTCTTGACCATAAGTTGGTTCAAATTTCTGTAATCCCTGCACAGATGTAAGGTTCCATCCGTCTTCTTGGAAAAAAGCACGAGAAAACCCCAAGAGTATGTACTGGGTAGTATAAAACCTTTGACCTCTAAATATTATAACTATAGATTGATCTATTAAAGCATTGTAGGTGTCATCCTATATGGAAGAATGGACACTGGAGCTACTCCTGAAACAAGGTCAATTATAAACTCTACCTCTCTCTCAGGAGGTAAGATAGAAAAAATCATTGGGAAAGAAATCCTTGAAATAATCCACTACTGGAGAGAAATCAACTTGTGATAAACCCTGATCCTCTATGAAGAGATTTTTAATTTGGGAAGTCACTCAACTTAGCCCATGATGCTATGGTTCTTCTCTAACAGCCTGGACATCCCACTCGCCCTTATGTAGATAATTTCTTCTCTCTAGTGATGTAAACGATACCCTACGGTGATAACAGACTACAAAATCATGATAATGAACCAACCAATCCATCCTAGGAAAGAAATATAAGCCCTTTATCTAGAGAACAATGAGGTTCTATAAGAAAGGGTAACTTCCCAACTCAATGAAAAATCCCTACACTGGTGTATACCCTCTGTTCATACCCCTAATATCCTATCCAGGGTCATTACACCATAGTAATACTACATCTCTAGTCCAAGAATTTTCATGATAGATAAATAGATAAAAGAGTTTGAAGTACCTATATAAAATAAATCAAATACTATAGTATATTCCATAATAATAGTACCTCATACTGTAGATAGTCCCGAAACCTGATCCTTGGGTATTGGCTGTAGTGCATGCAATTGGCATGTTCCATGAACCTATGGAAGAGATGAACTACCATGATCATAACTTCCCTGCTAATGGTGCAGGTGATCAAGGTTCTAGTTATCATGACCACAACCTCCTCTTTGGCCATTCTTTCTAGTGCGATTCCAACTCCCCACCTGACACAACATAAAAGAACCCTCTCCTGAAGGTGGAGTTGGCACAAAAAATTTTCCACTTGAAGCTGGTGGAATGGTCCTAAAGAATCTTTGAAGATTCCCCATACAGCCGCAATCCTGACACTCCAGTGGGTCTTTATCACACTGAGGCTTCAGGTGACCCGATTATCCACATTGAAAACATAATAAAGAGCTATCAAAATGGGCACTCTGGTTATCACCACCTTGATGAGAAACCTTGAGAGAACACTTACTTCCATCAGAAGAACTACTGGCCTGATGAAACACTGGTCTTTTAGGACCAATACTATTTCCATCCCTCAGTTTACACTTAGTGATAAGATCCTGATCGACTATTTCAGAAAAGTTAGGAAGATGAAATAAATTCACCTACATATAGATGACATACACACGACCATCCTCAAAGCACCTAACACGTGAAATATCATCACCGGCTAGAAGCAGTGAAAAGAGTTGTAGTTCTGTGAGACATGCTGAATACTCTATAACTTACATATAACCTTGTTAGAGATGCCTAAATTATCTAGATCTATCAGATCTCAATGTATGAGGAAAGAACTGATCATAGAAGGTAGTATGTAAATCAACTCAAAACATTCCCTGATGATGACCAACCTGGGTAACCACATCCCACCAATGCTTGGCTGATTCCTAAAGCATGTATGTAGTAATCTTGACTCTCCGCTTTGGATGCGTATTCAGATTATCAAAGATATATAGGGTGTCTTTTAGCTAAGACTCAATAGCCTGTGAACCACATCCCCTGAGAGGGTAGGAGGATTCTCATGCTGGAACTCATGAGTTAGATCATCCATCGTAGGTGAAAGCCATGGAGAACCTTGTATGGAAAACATAAAATGTAATAAACTATAAAAAACTTGGGAATCAATTCCTAGATCAGGTAAAATAGGTAGTTCCTATAGTTTCACTCCTGGTGGTAAGACTGGCCGCTCAAGGCCCACCACGTCTAAATCATGGTCGTCACCATCCTCCTAGCGTATGATACAAGGATTTCATGGTGGAATTGGTCTAAAAATTCCAATAATATGCCTCAGAAAAATCTTTTAAGTATATAGATAGCATCACTTATGAAGGATAAATAGGGAATGCTCAATACCCAAGGTATACTACCCCAACTACCCGCTTAGACGACTAGGTACTGGTAAGTTCTCAGGTGTAAGTTTCATTTCATTTTACAATAAATTCCCAAGTTCACTCCTTAAACTTTTATAAACATGATAAGGAGGGATAATGATGTACAACCAATTCATTTTAAATGTCATGATTCACTTTATAATAGATAGTCATTCCTATCGAATCAATACCCATATACCTTATCACTAGAAATGACACCCATTTATTTATAGCACAATGGCTCAAATTGGTAAATTATTCATCCCAAGCCATGAGGGCCCATACACCTCATGAATTGAGATAGTCAATCACTCAATTGAAACCAACAATAATACAAGCATAAGCTAACTATCACATCATCACTCAATAATTACAAGTAAATCAAGTAATGAAAAATAGTGAAATGCACCTATATGGCATGGAAATATATATGAAAAGTGAATTCTAGGTACCTATATGATGCGTATAACATTTCTCCTTACCCTAATCACATTAGTACAAGAATAAGATAGAATATCAATCATAATAATAATCAACAACGCCACATAGTATGTGTTTCACCCAATGGTGAAATAATGTCAACTGTAGTAGGTAAAATAGAACAACAATTATAATTTAGAAAACTCAGCTTTTACCTCGAATATGGGTTCATTATTCCCAAGAATGGCTTCTGATCAAGTCCCAAGTGTTTTTAATCTCTAATATATTATATCTAAATAGTAAAGAAAGAAAATTAAATCCCTTTGATACCACTTTGTGATATCCCGGGCTTGGATGCCACTTAACAGGTTCCCCGAGCCTAGTGGGACATATGGCCTCAAGCGTATCTCTCCAAATGCCAGAGGCTACCAACTAGTAGCGAGGGACTAGAGTGTGTCCGTGGTGAGAATATTCCTTCATTATAAAAGCGTAAAAAAATGGTTAAATATGAATTGAGGAAAATAGTGGAAGCAATATAAGTAAACATAAGGAACAACAAAAAACAGAGACAACAGTAATAATAAATGAAATAATTGGAATAACATTCAAGAATATAATAATTAATGATGATATGTCATGTCATAAGAAAACTAGAAAACATGGATACAATATAGTATGAATAACATTTTACACCAAAGTATAATATAATTCAAAAGACTATCCCATGCATCCTAAGCTCCCTCTCGGTCATCTACTATCAAGCCCCATCCTAAACAGCAAGTAATCAAGTGTTCGAATTCGTATTCTTCCCTTTATCAAAACTTACATTCATGTAATCTACTCCATGTACCAAATAGTACCCAGAGAGGGTGTGAGATAATTCTCAGTGGGCCACCACTAACATGTTCTATATCATCTAGCCGATGTAATGGAATTGTAACAGTGTGCAAGCATGCATATATAATGTAAAGTAGTGCAATGCAACTAATTACCCAAATACTTACTTCAGCCCTTGAATGGCATATGAATGCAACCATTCTATTAATTGACTATTACCAGTTTATAAATAAGTCACATGTTTACAATAGTGAAGGATCCAAGTTATGACAAGGAAACCTGCAATAACATTTAATAATGAAGTTTCAAGGTTATAAATAAGGAAATATAGACCTTAAGGGTCTCCAAATCAGTAATAATTATAGCCTAGATAAGGGTAAGAGTGTAATTCAAGGATCATATTCCATGGAATTCCATAATAATATTCTTACAGAATCTAAGGTGATAATACAAGGTAAAATAGGGCTAAGATGAGATAGGGCCCTATGAACTATAACCATGGAACCTAATTATCAATGCTGGATCCAAGTAGTGTATCCAAGGAATCCTTTAATACTATGTGAGGGATCCTATAGTGTCATACCAGGCATACAATAATAGACTAGGATCAGGGTCTAGGTGGGTATTAACCTAAGCAATCCATATCCTTGAATCAGAATGGAGTTCCAAAGTTCTCAAGGCATTTCTCGGTTAGAAGTCAAGGTGATATTGAGTTAGGACACTCCTATTTAATTATGAAATCAAGTAATATTTCATTTAGTTAAAGCCTTTACTTTAATTAGTGTGATAAGGTCAAGTAGCATGCAACATTTCAATCAAGTCATAATTAATCAATAAGTCCATTTGGTTCAAGCCTTGCCTTTCATTAGTGTAATAAGTCCAAGTAGCATGTAACCTTTAATTATTCCATTTAAGGAATATTCAATAACAAAGGCCATTTATTCTACCTTACATTAATGTGGTAAGGGTACTATGGACATTCAACCTATTAATCATTCACATTTAATTTGGTCAAGTCATATACTTGGTATACTTGTCAATTTCCCTTTCAAATTTAATTATAAATTTGAATAACTTACCTTAGGTGAGTCAAGTGGAAGTGACATAGTAGTTTCTATTCACCATTACATGATACAATAATTATTTATGATAAGGAGTCCTACCATTAGTGCGGTCAAGCTCAAGCACATCCGAACAATGGCTCAAAAGTGCCAAAACACTAAAAACTCAATTATGGAATATTATCATACATATGATGGATAGAGTTGAGGGTGTAACCACAAAAAATTAATCACATATATAGAAATAGAATAATCATACATTTATAATGATTATAATCATGGAATTTAAATTCAACAAATGGAACCCAATGAAATTGGTGAACCCCACATGACAATTCCAAAATCAAAAAACTTAAGGGATGAGTTATAAAACACCCACCTTAGGGTTGTATGATCCTTATAATTTAATATCAACCTTTAATTAATCTTCGAAAATAGTAGATCTGAGAAAAGAGGAAAAACAATCACACCTCGCTAACTAGGTTGAGAGAAAGAGAGAAGAAGAATGCCTCAAACGAACTCGAGTACTATCCATTGTGCATCCAACGTGACGAACAAAATCTCCATTAGATCATAGATTAAGGATATATTTCAATCCCTACCTTAGACCTTCAAATAAATCCAAAATGGAATATGAATAGGTTAATCCTACATAAACTTGGATTAGGAGGAAGGAGGGGGCTTAACTAGATCATTAAGGGAAAAAAATAAAAATACCCAAAAAATAGCTTGTGCATGGTTTGTCTGCATGGTTTGAAAAACCATGTGCAAACCATAAATGGTTACCTGGGAAGAAGGGGCACTAGCATGGTTTGGCCAAATGACTATTCACTAACTATGCAATATGGTTCTACCTGAAAATAGACCATCCACATGGTTAGGCAAACCATGCGCAAACCTTGTGACATGGATAGTTTCCCCAAAAAGATGTGTTTTGAGATTTTTAAAATCCTTGAACACCCTTAATACCTTTTATAACCAATTATGAATTCATATAAGGTCCAAAATATGTAATTAGACTGAAATTTAAAGGATCCATACCTGAGTAAAAAATTGGGTTCTTACACAAGTATAGTGGTAGCTCAGGTAAGGTGTAAGTTTACAACTTAGGTGACCACCAGCAACATGGTCCCATAATATAAGATCAATAAAGTGATATGTGTATGTGAAATTATCTGAATAAGTAAATAATTTTTGAACCATAATAAATTAAAAATCAGTAATTCTTACTTCGTTCTAATTTCAGAATGTCTTTGAGCACACAACGTGGACCAAAAAAACCAATATACAATGTACTATACATTGTCGATCATTAGGTCTGTGAACTTGATTGATCATAATATATTTATCTAGTTCTATGGTGTCTCATTATATTTTTATAATGATTATACCACCATATAACAGACTTGATCCTCCCATATATACATATCAGGTGACACAGACCTCTCCTATGGGAGTATTCACTTCCTAGGAATAGCTTGTAAGTATCAAAAAAATTAGGTGTTCTCCTAGAAAGATACATCATAGTATTTAGAATCATCCTTGGCTCAAAATCTAGGTAATCATCACCAATAGTATCATAGATCTCTCATATGGGATTTTTCTCAACCAAGTATCATATAATAAATCACCGCCCTTGGGTTTGTTCCACAAAAAATAAATGAAAACCCTTAAGGTTCTACTCCATTTCATATAAAAACCTCCAAGAAGGATCACATCATAAAAAATCATAAATAAAAATAAATATCAAGGGTTGTTCAAATTTCAAACCTTTCATCACTAGTCATAGCCATGTACACCCTCTCACTTGGGTCAACATGTCACCGTGGCACCCAATGGGTCCACTCGGTCACATAAATCATAGACTGTATCAACCGAGGAAAAGTTAAATTAAATTATTTTAATTTCATATTATTATTCATTAATTATATTTTATAGATATTTATTAATTATAATAGTATTATGTAATTGATTAGTCGAAATAAAAAACATTTATTTCTAACCAAAGTTGGTTCCATACATTATATGGTTTTATATAAAATATTGATTTAAAAATTATATATTTTTAATTAAAAAATATGAAATTAAATTTTGAATTAATCAAGTTACAATTATATTATTATAAATTTTTGATAATTTTATGAAAATTTTGAGTTTTCAATGAATAGATAAAAATACTGATTTTCACTGATATTCTTTTCTTATCAAGTTTTTAAAAATTCACATTTTATTTTGGTTTAGTTTTAAAATTTAACTATTTTATTTTGATTAAAAATAATCCAATAAATTTTATTAGAATCAATATTATACTTTAATTTTTTATAAAATCATCTTTATACTTGAAAATACATTTTTCTAAAAGACAAATTTTCATAATGTTTTATGGGTTTAATTTTAAATTTAATTCTTCAAATTCTATAAATTTAATTTGATAAAATTGATTCAATATTTTTAATTATAATAATTAATATTGGGCCATAATTTCAACTTAACTTTTCATCATAATTAATAGTAAAAATAGTAAATATTTTATAACATAATTAAGGTAAAAATAGATTTTCACGGGGTTAAACGAAAGTGATATGGGTTTAAATGACCTAAAAATATATATAAATCTAATTATATGGAAATATTTATTCCCTATATCATGTAATATTAAAAAATGGAAAAAAATTATCCATTTTTCTTGAATAAGGCATTAATATATTCTAATATTTTTAAAATTTCCATGTGTGTCCTCTCCCCACATATAAAAGGACACCCCCTATCCTATTTTATAGACACTTAAATAGCCTTTTTATCAACCAATACCTACCCAAATCCATTAATTACATACCTTCCCACTTCCTAGAGTTCTTAGATTTATCAAAAAACCATCCTAGAAAGGATTAAGGCATAAAACTAAAAATGTTATCCAAATAAGAGGTATAGTTCTCAACTGAGTGCTTTCATTTTATATCTTCTTATACGTCTTTCAAAACTCATTAAAAAATTATGAAATAATATAATAATTATCATACATATAATAAGAGTCTATTATGCTATTTTAATAAGCTATATCTGTCTCCATTTCCATAAAATGGGAAACGAAACCAATGTTCATGTTTATAGTGAACCACCGCCTCTCGAAATGATGTAATTCGTTTTCCAACACCACCTCTCGCAGATGGTTATAATGAAAAATTTAATCTATATATATGTATTATATTAATGACTTATTTATCACTATATAAATATAATATATCATATAAGTTCTCACTTTCATATCCATTGAAAAATTATAATGTTATTTGTGTGTACATGTGGATTACCACTTCTACAAAGCGGTGTGATTCATTTTTCGTGACCAAATCACATGGATGCTAAATATAAGTGTATTTAAATAAATAATATGATATTTATGAGGTAATAATATTTTTTAAGATATTATAATAAATACCGTATTTCTATCATGTTCATTGGTAAATAGAAACATTACCCATGCATGCGTATGACCAACCGTCTCCTTGACTATAACTTAGTTCAGTTTTCATAACCAACCTTCATGGTTGGTTATAAAAGTATAATTGATGAATAAAAAATATTATTATTAAAATATTATTATATAGATAATTTAATAATGTTGTCTTTGTCCATATCCATCTTACCAAATTCATTTTGGACATATGAACTGAATATCCTCAAAACATGTGACATGAACTTGATTGATTATGTAGTTGTATATAAAATAGAAATAAATGAAATAAAATAAATAATAAACATGAGAAATGTTCTTATAAATTAAATAATTAACATAATATTATTATTTGGTAATATAAATAATGTATATTATGTTTTTAACTCGAGGTAAGGGATACTTCACCTTAAAAACCCCATTTTACATGTTTTAAGGATTTATTTTCAAAATCATTTTCTTCCATTCCCATATACTTAAAATTATGATATTAATGTATCTATATAGACATTAACTAATTTTAAAGGAAAGTTTATGTGAATTTTTACATCCTTTCAATGGATTTTAAAAGGAAAATTTTTATGTATTTTATACAGAACCTTTTAATAAAAAGAAAAAAGGAATGTTTTTTTAAACACAAGGCATCAAAAGTTTTTTCAATCACAATGAAAGTTATTTTTTGTTTGAATTGCATTAAAAAATTTCATTTTTTCATCAAATAAAAACCCCACTTCCCTTTGTTTTTGGAATTTTTAAAATGGGTTTTAAATGGAATGAATATTTTTATATCTACAAATGGTTTTCTTATGGTTGAAAAGAATATTTTTATGAGTATGATAATAGAAATGAAATTTTTAGGTATTATGACTATTCTATAATAATTAGTAATTTTTTATGATGATGGGTTAGCCAGATATATCTCATGATGATGGGTGAGGCTAATATAACTTATCATTATAGTTGATATAATTTAGCTCTCTAATGCACTGGGTAAAGAGAAAAAGGTAACTGGTTAGTTTTTTACTAGGAGATTATTAAAATTTACCAGGCAGGATATTATATTTATAAGAGTGATTGTAAGAGTGGTATGGGAATCATCTCTCAATTTACTCATATGATTTTTCTATGCTTACTATTGGTTTTCATATAAATATTATGATTTCACAGGGTATACTAGTGAGCATAAGTTTAAAAGGTATGTCTATTATACTTTATTAAGGGTGAAATGATTAACAGTTTTGAAATATTTTTCATGATATTTTCATGATTTCAAAGAAACATTTATTTGTTTTAATTTTACTTTAGAATTTATTATAATATTTTTCATGAAAACACTTAGGTAGATTTTTTGATTTCTTAATTATTTTTTTTATATTTTCAGATCATGTTTTATTTTGAAAATAGAAAATGTTTATGATTATTCAAGGAATAATGGATTTTCTTCCTTATTTTCATGTATCCCTTACTGATATTTTTGTGCTCATCATTTTTTTTAAAAATAATAGGTTTTTATGGATTCTTAAGGATAAGGATGAGGTCAAAATGAAAATTATGAAGATATTTTATGGAAATAAAACTTATTATATCTTAGAAGCTTTATATTTTAGTAAAAATGTATAATAAGTTTAATAATTCTCTTTGTGATGTAATATTTTATATTTTAATGGTAATGAATTAATTATCTAAAACTATAAACCCAACTTATCACTTAAAATAGAATAAAATTAATTATTTTCTAAAGAATATATTTTAAAGATTGTTTTAGTTTATGTCCTTATAGTTGGTATCAAAGGACTGGATTAGATAATTTTAGATCTTGGGATAATGTAAGTAAATACCATAAAGTGATTCTAATTTATAGTAATAATGATATATAATTTTAGGATTAACATATTGTTTCATATGAACTATATATATTCAAAATGTGTTTTCTTAGAGAAAATAAAGAAGGTGAAGTATAAAAGAACAAAAAAAAAACAACCTTCCAAATCAGCAACCTGGGATGGTTGGAATTAGAACTGAGTAGTTTTTTTCTATGATGGATTAGTTTACATTGTCTATAAATGTTTTTGGTATCCATACTAGAGGGAATACAGATCTACCAGATAAGAACATGACAATAATGGAGAATTTATATGACATAACCCTTCGGTATTTAGTATATCATCTGACCTAGTGGTAGATGAAGATTGGATTAAATCATTAAAAAATATATTTTGTGTCATGGGTTATTTATAGAATCAAAAGGTGAATCTTTTATATTTACCATTTTTTAGGTTAATCCAATTAATGGTGGTTAATTGTTAAGAATACCAGGGAAAGATAAGGTATTGACACCATGGAAATGGATACCTATAAAAAATAATTTCCTTGATAAATAATTTTCTATGGTTTCCAGACATAGAATAACAAATAAATTCTTGGAATTACGATATATCGAAGATGATTCAGTGGATGCTTGTGAAGAAAAATTCACCCAATTGTAAATCCACATGCCAAATTATGTTTAGGATCTTGATAGTAAAATTAAACAATTTTACTCAAGAATAAATCCAATATAATAAAGAGATTTGGAATTTGTGAATTTCAATGTTATGAGAAACTTGATTGATATCTCAAGAGGGCGTAAATAGAGTTTTTCTATGATCACGTGTCATATAAAAACAATTAAAAAACATTTCTAGGAGGAAAAAATGGGAACAATCTATCAAAGAAATATGATGGTAAAAAAATAAACTTCTCAATTTTTGATAAATGTGGTAAAAAGAACCCTGGGGAATGTATTGTTAATTATTGGAAAACATATAAATTAGTAAGTTTGGTAATAAGGATTATGTTTTCAAAGAAAAATATCTTGGTATTATTAAGTCCAATTTTGATAAATATGATGTATAGTTTTTTAAATGTAACAAGATGGTTCATTATGAAGATGCATGTATAAAGAGGAGAAATAATGATAGGAAACAACGAAACTATAAGTATAAGGTTGTGGTGAAATACTTTGTAACTACTTATAAATATGTTGGTCCATAAAATGAAGTGGTAAAATGTAAATTACTTTTCTATTCAGATCATTCTATTGTCTTGTTTCGCTTAGGTTATAGACATTATTTCATTTATGAAAAATTAGATGTTAAAATGAAAAATTCACATCAAGAAATAAAGTTAGGATATTTGGTAAAAACACCCAGGGTTAGTATTAAAAAAATAATTTTTAAAGATCATATTTTTTTCTTTGGAAGGGTTTTCCCTGAAAACCATGTTGTCTTTCCCATTATGTAATTTGTTTTCATTCTTGGTATGGATTGGTTTTTAGTTTATTATATTAAGAAATATTGTTGAGGTAATGATTTTTTTTTAAAATGAGTTTCAATTTGTTTATAATAATGAATTCATTCCATTTATAATATATCAATAAGTTTAGAAATAGTTCATAGATATAAATTAAAGTCATATTGATCATATTAATGAGAATAAGGAAACTGCGTAGATTAATGAAGTGAAAGTAGTAACAGAATATCTGGAAATTTTTATTAATGAGTTACCTTGTATTATAACTTATCAAGAAGTTAATTTTACTATTAAATTAATACCTGATTCTAATACAACTTCAAAATACCATTTTCAAATGGTTATTTTAGTTTTTATTACTAGGTATAGAAATTATGAGTTTTTTATTCCCTTAGAATTTAAAAATTTTCTAATTGTATTCATGGATCTTATGAATTGAGTTTTCCATGAATATTATGATAAATTTATAATAATGTTTATTGATGATATTTTGGTTTATTCAAAAGGTCATAAGGCTTAAGGAAAACCTTTAAGTATTTATTTAAAAACCCTAAATAAAAATAAGTTATATGTAAAATTTAGTTAGTTTTATTTTTGTTATGTCATACTTCATTCCTTGGATATATCATAAATAAAGATAACATAACTATTTATCCAACTAAAACTAATGTGGTTGATGAATGGCCAAGACCTATAATTGTTTCTGTGATTCATAGTTTTCTTATATTAATAGATTATTACCTGTGGTTTGTTAAAAAATAAGCAATCTTATCTAGCCCACTAACCAAGTTAACATGAAATGAAGTTAGGTTCATTTGGATAAAGTAATGTGAGAAATATTTTTACATATTGGAAAAAATATTAGTGAATGATATAGTTTAGTACCATCCATATAGAAATGGTAACTTTTTTTCTGTAGAAATAATTAATTAAAACGATTGGTGATTTTTTTAATAATAATGGTTAGGTAATGTTTTATTCATCATTTCAATTAAAACATAATTAGCAAAATTATCCAACATATGACCTAGAAATACCGATTTTAGTGTTTTATTTAAAAAATTAAAAACATCATTTATATGGAGTAAAGTATTAATTATATACTAATAATTAATGTTTGAAGTATATATTCACTCAGATAGAGTTGAAAAAGAGTGTAAAACCTTGAAATTTTAAAATAAGAACATTTGTTCGATAATATATATGACATGCAACATCGAGCCTAACTGAACCATGATATACTATTTAAATGTGACCTTTATGACCTGACCATTAAAATTGGTGGAATAAAAAGTGATTTTTTAAATTATGTATTAATATTTTAGATAATGAAAATATATCAGTAAATAAGGACTTGTTTTTTAGTAAAGTCTTTACATACATAAAAAAATACATTTTCATCAAAAATATTTTTATTACTTTATGTTAAAAAATAATATAAATAATTTCATTCATTTTTATAAATTTTATTGTAAAAAATTACCTTAATGTTTTAAATCATAATTTAAAAATTAAATTATGGTAAAAATTTGTGATATCTCTGAAAATATAGATTTTTCAGCGAACAGTGATCAATACCACTTTTTTGTAAAAACAAAATTTCTTTTAAAAAAATAACTTATTTAAAAGTCAAATTATTATTTTAATTTTACTTTAAAGTAACATAAGTATAATTTAGTTATGTTTAGTATAATTAATTAAATTTCAATAATCTTTATACCAGATTCTGGAAGTATTTTATTTTTAGGCTTAAAAACATATTTTTTCTGAAAACTGATTTTAAGTGAAAAATTCTTATCCATTTTTATTAATTAAAATAAAAAATAATGGATAATTATTAAAATTAAATTTATATTATATATAGATATTAATTAAATTAATATATTTGTAATTATTAGTCTTATAGTCAATGTAATATCATTTTATGCTTAAAAATATATTTATAGAAAACCCATTTTTTGGACATGATTCAAAGGTTCATATTTAAATTAACATTTTCCACTTATGTGCATTGAATTTGATAAAAAATATTCCATGTTTATAATTAGATTAAATAATATTAGGTAATAATATCAACTTCGTGATTTTTCATAATGAATATTAAAAACAGAAAAAATAATTACTACAGTTAATGTTAAAATGGGGTTTCTACGTTACATGCGCTTCTATTAAAATTAATTTTATTGAAACATAGAATATTTATTTTATAAATTAGATTTAATATTTAGAATAATTGGGTCAAAATTATATAATAATTATCATTTTATTTTATTATTAAAGGATAAATTAATTAGGTTAAAAAATTAGTTACCTTAGTGAAAACTAAAATGGTAAAAGTGAATAACCTTGGAAGTAAAGAAAATATCTTGTTTAAAAAAATTATTTTTTGTTTTGGAGGTATTTATCAAACTTAAATTTCCCACACTCCATTATTTATCAATTTTATAGGCACATGTGGTGAGAGAAACTTCCCATTATTGAGTAGTTTTGGGAATTTATAAAAAAGAAACTCCACCTCAATTATAAAAGGGTACCCCCTCCGCTCACTTTTTCACACCTCTAAATTCATTTATCTAGACCAAAACCATAAAATATCTCTCACAGAGATCCTTATCTATATTATATAGGTTTATTTCTTCCAAAAATTCAAATCTTATGGTTCTAAATAAGATATCTAAAGGAGTTTTCTCTGAGTGAAGTTAATCATCTTCATAGCGGTATCTCTTTTTTAATTCTTCTTATATCATCTTAAATTATGTCTTAAAAATTAAAATATAATAAAAAATTATCTCATATATAATAAGATGATATTATGTTTATGGAAAAATATTTATCCATCTCATTCTCCATCAAATGGGAAACAAATCCATCATTCTTGTGTATAAAGGACTACCATCTAACAAACCAATGAAATTTATTTACACTCACTGACTTACATGGATAGTCATAATGATTTAAACAATTAATATATATTATAAATATAACATGATAATAATTTTATAAATTATTATATCATCTACTTACTTACCCTTTCACCCATTAAGGGAATGATATCGTCACTCATGCGTACATACGACCTACTGTCTCAATGAAGAAATGTGATTCATTTTCCCTATACAAAATTAAATAATTATTAAAAAAATTATATAAGTAATAAATATGGTATTTATAATATTAATATAATTATATAAATTATGTAATTACATCATATTCAAAAGAACTTGAACTTCCTCAACAAAACATACATGTGAAAACAAAGCTATTAACACTCGAAACAATGGAAAAAATGAAATATAATTAACAAACGAGTGATACGATGTTATAATAAGATCATATATGATATTATAAATATTAATATGGTTATGATAAAAGTTAATAATTTTTTTAAAATCGTTATATAATATGTTAAAACACATTCAACAAAAGGGAAATGTGAGGTAAGGGACTTCGTCTCAATTTCCCTTCGATAAGGAATATGTTAATTTTATGCACCTAATTTCATTTATATAGTGTATTTACTACCAATTTTATATGTAATATCAAGAATCCATCATATTTAAAATTATTTTAATTTTAAATATAAATTATGTCCTCCAATGGAATTTGAATTCAAAGTTATAAAGTTTTAAGGAATTTCATAACTGAATTTTCTTTCCTTGGGTTATATTATATCCCCATTATATTTGATATTCTAAGATTATGTGTGAAATTTATTTTGATTATTTTATATATTTTTACCTATTTTATTTGTATTTATATTTGATGCACATAATAAATCCATTTATAAATATCCACTTCAATAGTATTATCATTGTAGGAGATTTCGCTTCAATTTCCCCACCATTGACACATATTAGGTATTATGCACCTATTTATTTTTATGAGGTGAATCTACTTCCACTATGATATTTTATATCATGAATAAAATTATATTAAAGTTATTTAATGTTTCATTTAATATTATTTATTTAATGGGGGTTATGATTCAATAGTTACCAATACGGTAGGATTTTATACTTCAATATCACTTTAATCAGAATTATTTATGATAGAATCTACTTTAAAGGAAATTATTTGACCATTATCTAATAAACCCATTTAATTTCTCCCCTATCATTAATCACAGTGTTTTCAATTAATATTTCTATTCTCCTTTCTTTGTTTCCTAAAATTATTTGTAAAATTATTTTTAAAAAAAAAATCCAAATTTAGTTTTCTTTTCGATTGAAAATAATTTTTATTCTATATCCATATTTTTATTAAAGATTTTAAAGAATATTTTAATATTCTCCAATTATTTATTAATGAAAATTTTAACCTTGTTTTAAATTTCACAAAAAAAGTAAAAGGAATATTATTTTCATTTTCTAAACAAGTTACTTTTTGACTTTTTTTTCTAAAAAATATGAAAGGATTTTTTTAATATACATGGAATGAACGAAATTTACCACAATTATTACCAATAATTTTATTGGTACTTACATTATAAGTTTATATGTATTTTTTCAAATATATATTTTTTCCTAATATTTTGTGTTTTTTTAGTATTTAATGTGATTTTCAAACTAAAAAGGATATTTTCCTTAAGAAAGTATTTGATGATCATTTTTTGGTTTTTATATTAATCAATGAAAACCCTTTATTTTAATTATAATCCACTTGGGATATATTATAATGATTCTATCCTTGTTTATTTCTTATATGGTTTATGATTAGTTTGAACAAGAAAAGTATTTACATTCACTTTATTCATTAATTTTGTATTCATTAACTTTCCCTTAAAACATTCACTTTCATGTGATCATTGGAAATTAAATTAATCATAAATATCCATATTTTTAACATGGATTTGCTTATTTTTTAAATATTATACCATTTCTAAATACGGTGTTAACTTTGAAAGTTATTTTATTAACCGGTAAAATATTATTAAATCAGTATTCTTTACTCAATACAGATATTTATTTATAAGGAATATTGTTTATGAATTAAATCAAACATTTTATATGTAAAAAATGATTCAAACATATAGTTATTGGTGGGGACTAGAATTATATATCTCATAAATTCATCGATAAGTCTTATGAGACAAATTAGTTTACCAAATTAAATGGTGTTTAACCCGTAGTTTTAAATTGTCTTGACACAAGGTATTGACAGTATAAATATGATGACGTCTGAGAATATAAAGTCTGATATTATGAATTTCTTTCATTGAGAAATCATTTATTATTATCCATGAGATTATTTCATTTATATTACCTATGGATTCATTTCATGCTCAATTTATTGATTAAATGGAAAGAGTTTTCATTTATTTACCTTTCCATATTTTTATACCTTATTGCTCATAATAGATTCCATTGTACATAACCCTTACTAAGCATTTGAGATCACCTATATTTTGTTTCATTTCCCTAGGATATGAAGAATACTTCTATGAATAAATTCAAGAAAGTAGAATATTTACTCTTACAATGTTGTATTTCCGGTTTTCAATTGTCATGAGAGACTCATGTATGTACCTATTTTAACAATTCTAATAAACTATTTGGTCCTCTAGTATATGATTTCAAGTATATTATGAAAATTTAATAAAGTAACCACCAATTCTTAGCTACTATAGTCATGGTCATTTCACTGATATAGAGAATATGTATAGAACTAATTAAGTATTTTGACTTTACTATTTATTACCATCTTGGTAAACCATAAAATTTAGTTGATTCATTCATCATGAAAGATAATTCTACACTAACCATGATATATATAAAACATTAACCATTGTTTAATGATTTGATGAATTTTGTCTTAGAAATTTTTTATCCAGGAACTCCTTCTATTTTGTTTCAGGTGTTAGTAAAATCATCTTTGTCCGATAGGAATCGCTAAGATCCGAAAGAAGTATGTGAGTTATAGGAAAATGTGGAATTAGTTAACAAGGGTAATGTACATAAATTTAGTATTTAAAAATAATGTTTTTTTAGATTCATAGAAGGTTATGCATCTCATGTGATCCCCAGTTGAAGAAATAACAGCTGAGTGAGGCTCATAGTTCAATATTTTCTATTCATCCTGACAGAACAAAAATGTATAGAGACCTTTTGGAACATATCCAGTGGGAAGGACTGATGATATATATTTCTTATTCTATTATGAAATATTTTACTAGTCAATAGTTTAAAGACAAATGATAATTACCAAATGGGATGCTTCAGCCTTTTCTAGTGTCAAAATGGAAATAGGAGAATATATCTATGCATTAATGGGGGGATTATAAATAAAAACTCATGGTAATAATGTTCTTTGTGTAATTTTTGATCTATTAATTAAATATTCACATTTTCTTACTATTAAAGAAAATATATGTTTAGATCAACATTCTATAGTCTATGTCAAAGAGATAATTGTCATGAGCCAAGACAGAGTGTCATCTAACCCGACACTATACCCTGTCCATGGAATGGCCCGAAGGGTGTTCCTGATCCCCATGGGCTGAAAACTAGTTCCTGGGTACTAACAATATGATTTGGGAATGATTTCAGCCATTCGAATAAGCATAAGTAACCAAAAAAATATAAAGAATACATAATTGAATATTCATAACCGAACATGGTATAAATTTTTTTAGGTTTAACATTTACAACTTTAACCAACACCCAAGATGAAACAAAAGAAGGGAAAACGACAAAATAAACCAATAACTCCATATGATAATTGGGACATCACCCTTAATCCACCACCACTAAAACCTACACGAGGGGAACTCTAGCAACCTGAACCACCAACACAACACACCTTTTCTTTACTTGTGTCACGACCCAAACCTACCCGGGATCAAGCCGCAACTACCCCAAGCCCGCCTCTATAGGCCAGAGGCAGGCGACAAGCACCGAAGGATAAACAACTCGAGGAGGCCTTTGCCTGAGTACCTGTACACACACACGCAGCCCACTCAATGCAATAGTGCAGAGTAAAAGAGAGAGTAAAGTACCAACTGCTATAAATAAACCAGAAATGTGCATCGACCTCTAAACAGTACAAAGTAAAAGGTGAAGGTAAACGGAAAAGAAAAAGGGAAAAACAGGAGCCCAACCAGAAAAGTGCCACAACCCAGAAATAGGTAAACAAAAGTACAACAACTGGGAGAGTCCCACACCTGGAACCCGACTATGACCACCGCACGCAGTCCAAGCTCTCGAACTCCTAAGCTCCTCTGACATCACGACCAACCTGTCCATCGTCTGCAAGGGAACACCAAGTGTGGGAAAAGCCCAAGAAGGGGTGATTATAAAAAATACTCAGTAGGATGACCTGAAGTCTCTAGGGAGAAATAAAGGAGGTACTGAAGAGGTGAGCAGTTGATCGAACATGGAAAAGTAAAGGAGTACAACCGAGAGTGCAGTAAAGAGTACAACTCAACCTAAAAAGAAGAAGGAAGTAGAATCATCCAAACACAAGGAGCTAGAAACGGTGAGAAGATGAACTTCTCGTCGAGTCTTCGCTACCTATAGCGGGAGATTAGACTCGTCCAACCATGAGAAGCTAGACACGGAAATCACGTGGCATACCCTGCACGTCTTCGCCTCTTTGGGAAGAAGATTAACCAAAACCCAAGAAGTGGGTACTGGAACAAGGTATATACATATTCATATGCTCTGTCAAGAAACCCGAACAAGATCGTAATGTGATATCCATACCGTAGCTCATCCCAGAAAGTGAGTAGCCATCAGTTCTAGAAGTAAACACCATTGATGCCCAGTACCCCACACGTCTCCCCCGAACTGCAAGCCAAGGGGCTCAAATCACCACACCTTGACACTATCCTCTTTGGGCGGCACTGACTCCCCCGCATGGTTTTATATTGAGTCACAAGGACGCGTCTTGGTGGGTAAAGCACCCCTCATACTTGAGAGTTATGGGGAAATTCAAACCACACCTCATCACTGTCACACAGTTGAGAGGTCTGGTCAAAGTAGAAGTCGTCACATCACAGACCCGTACAACCAAGGGTCCCACTCCGGTAATCATGAAAAAAAAGCCATAGACTAGCCTAGTAGTAAGGAATGAGTCTGAAAGAAGTCGTCAGGTAACCCACTGCCCAGTCTCTACTGGAGGGTAGACCCTAAGAGGTCGTCTGGTGACCTACTACCCAGTCTTTGCTAAAGGGTAGACCCTAAGAGGTTGATAGGCGACCCACTGCCCAGTCTCTGCTAGAGGGTAGACCCGGAAGAAGCTGACATGCGACCCACTGCCCAGTCTCTCCTGGAGGGTAGACCTAGAAGAAGTCGACAGACGACCCACTGCCCAGCCCTGCTGGAGGGTAGACCTGGAAGAAGCCGACAGGTGACCCACTACCTAGTCTCTACTAGAGGGTAGACCCAGAAGAAGTCGACAGACGACCCACTGCCCAGCCCTACTGGAGGGTAGACCTAGAAGAAGTCAACAGACAACACACTGCCCAACCCTACTGGAGGGTAAACTTGGAAGAAGTTGACAAGATACCCAATGCCCAGCCCTACTGAAGGGTAGACCTAGAATTGGTCCGATAACTCAGCACTGAAACTGACATCACCAGGTGTTACCAACATTGCTACCGTGCGTTGGTTCGGAGTGTATCAAAGGGACCTCCATCCAACACCCTTTCATGTTTCCACATTTAACATGATCTTAAAAGAGGCTCCACATGCCCAAACGGATTACATCATTGTAGTCCTTTCGAAAAAAAATGCGAGATAGACTACTTACTCACCCGAAACAGACAACCGGTGAAAATGGTACTATTCACCATAGCTAGCCCGTGTGGGTTCCGCACCCCGACTCCGATACTCGTCGGGCGAACTGCTTCATCACAATAGTCTCATAAAAACACCCTGAAACGACTATCCATACGCCCCAAATGGATGCCTAATGAAAAAGTTGCAGTAAATTGCACACAACTTAAGAGACAGCCCATGGGGCCCACACCTCAACTCCGGCTTCAATGCTTAAAACCACCCCGATCAATTTCGCCTCGATGCCAGGGTCACAACGCCGCTGGCGACGCCTGAAACAGACTCCGGATATAGAGGCTTCCATTTCCCGCGTTATACGCAAACAGGACCCCATGGGGCCCACACCTCGGGCCTGAATTTAAGCAGGCGGATTACACCGTTGCAATCCCCTCAAAAAAACACTCAGAAACGAGTACTCAAACACCCCAAACGGAAGTCGGGTGAAGAAGTGGTGTTCCGCCGCAAAACGTACGAACTAGGCCCTATGGGGCCCGCACCTTATCTCCAACCCAAACACTTCAGAAAGCATCTCAAAAAGTCCGTACGAGAACTGGGGTCACGTTTCCACTGATGGCGCGTCAATCGGACATCCCAAGTAGGAGTTAGGTCTGACGCAACAATTAATTAATTAATTAATTATTCATATTTAGCGTTTCGTGCTACCGAGGAACAAAACCAACCCACAAGGGCTCCGAACCAACCTTGGAAAAACCGTCTTAGCTCCAGGGCCACCTTGCCTTTGATGGCACGTCAAACGGACGTCCGGCTCGCGAGGTGTGTCCGTTGCGAGCTTTAATGATAATTTAATATTATCGAATTAAAGCTCTCAGGTTACCCGCCTCTGGGCGAATAACCAAAAAAACCCCAAAAATCACTTTAAAAGGGCCAACTCGTCGATATGGTCCCACAGCCGCAGACGGCGCGTCAAACGGATGCGCCATTTAGGAGATACGACCCCCGAATGCAAGGAGGGCCTAACCGGGCCGGTTCACCCCAGCCGGCCCGGTCCGAACCGCCGGTCCGCGGCCCGATGGCTGTGGCCTGCCCAGCAGCACCGGACCCGCTCCTTGGGTCTGGTTTTAAAAAATTACCGGCCTTTTTGGCCAGTCTGCGTGTCATCTCCCAACATGACCCGCATTAGGCGGGTCCTCGTCCGCCCCCAAATAGACCGGCTTTGGCCGGTCTCTGTTGACACGCAAGGAGGACCCGCACGGCGCGGGTCCTGGATTCCTTCACACACCCGAGGCCAGAACTCAAGCTCCCCTTCGACCATGAAGGCCCGCAGATGCCGGCTCTGCCTCCCGCAGCACCGCTGCACCTCGCCGCATGCCGCTCCACCCCCGCCACTTTGACGCCGCCCCGACCTCCTCAGCTCCTCCTCCGGACGCTGCTGCTCACCAGTGCTGCTCCACCTGGGGCTCCCTGCTTGACCATGCCAGCTTCCGAAGCCCGACCTCACCTGAGCCGCTCGATCGCTCCACCTTCCGAATCCCCTCGGTCCTTTGCCATGCCGCAGCCGCAGCCGCCTAGACCCGCCGGCACCGCCTCTCCGGCCTCGGCCACTCCGCCCTTCCGACCGCGCACCGCCTTCGGCCAGCCACACCTCCCTCGGCCAGTCGGAGACACCCGACACCGCCCAGCCGCCTGCCACTTCGGTCCGAACCCCATTCGCGACCGCTTCCTGACGCCCGAACCCCTGCTGCGCCACCCCGAGCTCCGACCATCGCCCTTGCCGGAGCCGGGACTTCCGACGGCCGCCAGCACTGCTCCGGTGACCCAATTCCAGATCCGAAAAAGGATTAGGAATCCTCGAGACGAGGCTTTCTCAGTGCCTGCCCCCGATCAATGATCCAATGAATATTTGGTGCGTCCAAAAATTTGGACGAAGAACGCCCATGATCAATAATTGAACGGGACTCGAGCGTTGGTCATGTTCGTTCGTCCAACACCCCAATTCTAAAATTTAAGAATTCCAAACGACAAAAAAATTAACGAAGGGGCGGAAAACATAACTGAAATCCTACTTCGATTTCGATGCGCATCGTAGGCGATGCGTCCGCGAGGCTCCACCTTTGATCCGCCGTGGTTTCAGCAAAAATCGCCCCTCGATCCGGCGAAGAACAACGAAGAATGGATAGAGAGAGAGGGAGGGAGGGAGGGAGAGAGAGACAGAGACAGAGAGGAAGAAAATGGGTTCTCCCTTCCAACACTTAGTGAATTTATAGAAATTCACTAAAACTCTCCCAATGGGCACAGATTCTGAAACCTCTGCGCCCACCAATTTTATATCACGCCTAGGAAAAAAACCCCATTTTGAACTAAATGGATGACTCAGATTTCAATTCCGAGACTTGGATTGAAAGTTATTCAAAAAGAACGCCAGTGATAAAAATCACTAAGTCATTAATCCAAAAAGACGGTTTTGCCCCTGGGTGACATCTCTCACAGCGGGCCCACGCCCGAAACTTTTACACCCTGCCTAGGGTAAACAGAATGCTCCAGACTCAATGGTACCCTCGGTTTTCTCATCCGAGCAACTATTTAAGATATACTTGAGTTTAACCATTAAACGAATAAATTAATTAAGTAATTTATCCATTTCACATTCGGATAACGATCGAGGGGTCCAAACGTCCCACGCTGACATGTTTTATGTTGTTACTAGGGTAAACACCCCATTTAAGACCCATCAGTACACTCATATTTCTGATCTGAAACACGGTTTCGGAGTTATCCCATTTATTTGGTGTTTCCAATGTGAACGCATTGAAAGTTTAATTCCGACCACACCGGGGCTCAGAATCGCACGCCGTCTGAAGGCGTTGCTCTGGAATAACATCAAGAGTATTCCAAAGTCTTTTATAGAAAAAACTGGGTTCTTACATCATTCCCTCCTTCAAGATTTTCATCCCTGAAAAGAAAAACCAGTGAACAACTTAGGGTACTAAGCCCACACCTAGATCTCTAGTACCCAAAAGAACTCTTGCATAGTCCCGGGTCACCGCAGACAGACCAAAGGATTTGTTCTATTCCCGGGAGGTCTGCCCTTGCCGATGAAGTGCATCAGAGTATGCCCACATCTCCTTAGGTAAGCCACGCGTGAGACGCCATGCACCCACTCCCAACCTTAGGGTTAGGGAAAGGCGGTAGGGAACCTCACCATCCCTTCGCACAATCTCAAACGGCCCAAAGGCCCTCAGGGGTAGCTCACCTTCCCAGATGAACCCCTATGTCACACGCCGTGACTGGGATCACCGTTTGGACCCGGGACAAAGCCCGATGATTCCCTCCTTTAGAATATCCATATGGTGAAACACCCAAGGATATCTGGTCACACAAGATTTCACAGTCGATGTCCCATGAACAAGACTCTCTTACACGCTCAAAGAGCGAAGGAGTCGACACCATCGACTAAATGAAAAGGTCCCATGCCTTTTACCTCACCAACACAGGGTTACACCGACGCTCCTCCCCACCCTGGTAACAACTCAAAAAAGGAGAAGGGGGAAAAATAATTTCACACATAGAGTCTAACAATTCTACTTGAAAAAAGTAGAAGAGTTGTAGAGAGTACCTCTTATCACCTCATGCTCTGCAGGATCGTAGACATCCAAAGCTCGTGCCTGCCCGTGGTCCCAACTGTCAGCTCCTGAATCCTTATGTGGACCACCTGGTGGTGATGGGAAGACCTCATAAGGTCTTCCTCCACTTCCATCTCCTCGCACTCCTCTGCGAACACAACCTCTTTAGGCGCTACTCTGATCACGGTGCTGCCTCTGCCATGGTGGTGCACCCGCTGCCTACCTGATATTCTTAGCATGCCTGGTCGGGCAGTCCTGTGCCCGGTGACCTCGCCCATCACAATAATAAAACCGACTCTCTCTGGGCTGCCCTGGTGCCCTTTGGCGCCACTGTGGTGTACGACCACGCCCCTGAGTCCGGTTATCGGAAAGCCACCTGCGTCGAGGTTCTGTCTGCCGACGCCCTCTAGCTATGGCAGACGTCTCAGCTCCATTGTGCCTATTGCCACCACCAACTGTAGAGCGTGACAGGAATCTCTCTATCACCAGCGCCTCCTCTAGCACCCCGACATAAGTGGGAATGCCCAAGGGTACTATGACAGCACAAATCTCTCTACAGAGACACTTCTCGAACTTCCACGCTCGGATGTTGCCATCATGGACTAAGTCTAGATAAAAACGTGCACGGTTCACAAACCTAGTCGCGTACTTAGTCACCTTCATCACTCCCAACTGAAACTGCAAGAGCTCTAAGATCCGAATGGAGCATAAGAAGGAGGGGTAAAACTCCTCACGAAACAACAACTGAAATTCATCCCACGAAAGCGATGACTCATTGAGTAACTGAGTCACCAAACTCAACCAACGCCCAGCTGCTTCGTGGAAAAGGCTGACAGCCAAAGACACCATAAGATTTTCCAGTGCCGGCACAAGACTGAAAAGGCAAACCACTATCTCGAGCCAAACCTCTGCTGCCTGAGGGTATGGCTCACCACTGAATCTCAGCGGTCTCTATTACTGGAACTCATGGAGCACGCTCAACCTACGATCAAGCTCAGTCTGCTCTGCTGATGCTGTCTGCTGCTCACCAGGCGGGGGTGTTGCTACCGGCCCACCCGGAGAAAGGGACTCGTATGATGGGTCCTAGACTGAGGCCTTGTAGCTCGCAGGGTCGTTGTCACGAAACAAATCTAGTATCCTGATTGGCTGTCTTTGTGGAGATATCCTGAATATTATCAAGGAGTGGCGTGTTTAGATGAGCATATATGTATATAACAGTAAAAAAAATGGAAAGATGACTCAAGAAGGACAGTCAAGACTCAATCCTATGTGACGCACAAACCAATTTCCCTGCAATGAGTGTCTCAGCATGCCGAGTCGACAAGTGGGTTATCAGGGTCGTGGTGAATGGATACGTTGGCCGCTGCACCATCACTAGACTCCCTAGCCTAAGAGCCACTCTCAAGACATGTTGACACTGTTTCCCTAATCCCAACTAATTCCTTTTTAGGGATGTCCGAACAACATCCCAAGGAACGAACCACCTTTGATACCACTTTCTCACAACCCGACCCTACGCTGGCTCGAGCCGCAACTACCCCAAGCCCGCCTCCATATGCCAGGGCTGGTGACAAGCACTGAAGGCTAAATAACTCGAGGAGGCCTTTTCCTGAGTACCTGTACACACACACACGCAACCCACTCAATGCAATAGTGTAGAGTAAAAGAGAGAGTAAAGTACCAAATGCTATAAATAAACCACAAATGTGCAATGACCTCTAAATAGTAAAAATTAAAAGCTGATGGTAAACTGAAAAGAAAAAGGGAAAAACACGTGCCCAACCAGAAAAGTGCCACAACCCGGCAATAGGTAAACAAAAGTAAAACAGCTGGGAGAGTCCCACACCTGGAACCTGACTACGACCACCGCATGTGGTCCAAGATCCATAAATCCTATGCTCCTCTAACTTCACGACCAAACTGTCCGTTGTCTTCAAGGGCATACCAAGTATGGGCAAATCCCAAGCAGGGGTGAGTATAAAAAATATTCAGTAGGATGCCCCGAAGGCTCAAGGGAGAAACAAAGGAGGTACTGAAGAGGTGAGCAGTAGATCGAACAGGGAAAAGTAAAGGAGCACAACCGAGAGTGCAGTAAAGAGTACAACTTAACCCAACAAGAGGAAGGAAGTAGACTCATCCAAACACAAGAAGCTAGAAATGGTGAGAAGATGAACTTCTCATCGAGTCTTAGATACCTATAGCGGGAGAGTAGAATCGTACAACCACGAGAAGCTAGACACGGAAAGTATGTGGCATACCCCGCGCGTCTTCGCCTCTCTAGGAAGGAGAGTAACCAAAACCCAAGAATTGGGTACTGGAACAAGGTATATACATATTCATATGCTCTGTCAAGAAACCCAAACAAGATCATAAGGGGATCTCCATCCCGTAGCTCATCCTAAAAAGTGAGTATCCAACAGTCCCAGAAGTAAACACCATCGACGCCCAGTATCCCATACGTCTTCCCCGAACTGCAAGCCAAGTGGCTCAAATAACCGCACCTTGACACTATCCTCTTTGGGCGACACTAACTCACCCGTACGATTTTAGATCGCGTTACAAGGACACATCTTAGTGGTTAAAGTTCCCCTTATACTTGAGAGTTTTGGGGAAAGTCAAACCACACCTCGTCACTGTCACACAGTCGAGAGGTCTGCTCAAAGTCGAAGTCGTCACATCACTGACCCATACAACCAAGGGTCCAGCTTTAGTAATCACAGAGAAAAAGCCACAGACTAGCCTAGTAGCAAGGACTGAGTCTGAAAGTAGTCAACGGGTAACCCACTGCCCAGTCTCTACTGGAGGGTAGACCCTAAGAGGTCATCGGGTGACCCACTGCCCAGTCTCTACTGAAGGGTAGACCCTAAGAGGTCGACAGGTGACACACTACCCAATCTATGTTGGAGGGTAGACCCAGAAGAAGCCGACAGGCGACCCACTACCCAGTCTCTGCTGGAGGGTAGACCCAGAATAAGTTGACAGGCGACCCACTGCCCAGCCCTACTAGAGGGTAGACCTAGAAGAAGCCGATAGGCGACCCACTGCCTAGTCTCTGCTGGAGGGTAGACCCAGAAGAAGTCGACATGCGACCCACTGCCCAGCCCAGCTGGAGGGTAGACCTGGAAGAAGTCGATAGGCAACCCACTGCCCAGCCCTGCTGGAGGGTAGACTTGGAAGAAGTCGACAGGTGACCCACTGACCAGCCCTGCTGGAGGGTAGACCTGGAATTGGTCCGATAACTCAGCACTGCAACTGACATCACTGGGTGTTACCAACATCGCTATAGTGCGCTGGTCCACAGTGCATCAAAAGGACCTCCATCCAACACCCTTTCATATTTCAACATTTAACATGATCTCAAAAAGGCCCCACATTCCCAAACAGATTACACCATTGCAATCCTTTCAAAAAAACACGCGAGATAGACTATTTACCCACCCAAAACGGACAACCAGTGAATATGGTACTATTCACCATAGCCAGCCCGTGTGGGGACCGCACCCCGAATCAGATACTCATCGGGCGAACTGCGCCATTGCGATACTATCAGAAAAACATGCTGAAATGACTATCCATACACCCCAAACGGGCGCCTAATGAAAAATTCGTAGTAAATTGCACACAGCTTAAGAGACGGCCCGTGGGGCCCATGACTCAACTCCGACTTCAATGCCTGAAACCACCCCGGTCAATTTTGCCTCGATGCCAGGGTCACAATGCCACTGAGGGCGTCTAAAACAGACTCCAGATGTAGAAGCTGCCATTTTCCACGTTATACGCAAACGGGACACCGTGGGGCCCACACATCGGGCCCGAATTTAAGCGGGCGGATTGCACCGTTGAAATCCTCTTGGAAAAATGCTCTGAAATGAGTACTCAAACACCACAAATGGATGTCGGGTGAAGAAGTGGCGTTTCACCGCAAAACGTGCGAACTAGGCCCTATGGGGACCGCACCTTGTCTCCAACCCGAATGCTTCAGAAAGCATCTCAAAAAGTCTGTACGAGGACTGGGGTCACGCTGCCACTAACAAGACGTCAATCGGACATCCCAAGCAGGAGTTAGGTCCGACGCAACAATCAATCAATTAATTAAATAATTAATTAATTATTCACATTTAGCGTTTCATGCTAATGAGCAACGAAACCAACCCTCAAGGGATCCAAACCAACATTGGAAAGACCGTCTCAGCTTCGGGACCACCGTGCCTCTGACGGCACGTCAAACGGACGTCCAGCTCACGAGGTGTGTCCGTTGCAAGATTTAATGATAATTTAATATTATTGAATTAAAGCTCTCAGTTTACCCGCCTCCGGACGCATAACCAAAAAAAACCCGAAACTCACTTTAAAAGGGCCGCCTCGTCTATACGGTCCCACAGCCGCATACGACGCATCAAACAGATGCTCCGTTTAGGAGATACGCCCCCCCGAATACAAGGATGGCCTAACCGGGCCGGTTCACCCTGGCCGGCTCAGTCCGAACCTTCGGTCCGTGGCCCGCTGGCTGCAACCCACCCAGCAGCACCGAACCCGCTCCTCGGGTCCAGTTTTACAAACCGACCGGCCTTTTTGGCCGGTCTGCGCATCGTCGCCCAACAGGACCCGCATTAGGCGGGTCCTCGTCTCCCCCCAAACAGACCGGCTTTGGCCGGTCTTTGTTGACACGCCAGGAGGACCCGCGCGGTGCGGGTCCTGGCTTCCTCTGCACACCTGAGGCCAGGCGTTGGGCTCCCCTTCAACCCCAACGGCCACCAGACACCGGCTTCGCCTCCCACAGCACCGCTGTGCCTCGCCGTGAGCCGCTCCACCCCTGCTGCTTCGACGCCGCCCCGACCTCCTCAGATCCTCCTCCAGACGCCACTGCTCGCCCGCGCTACTCCACATGGGGCTCCCTGCTCGACCGTGCCTCCTTCCGAAGCCTGGCCTCGCCTGAGCCGCTCGACCGCGCTGCCTTCTGAAGCCCCTCGGTCCTCTGCTATGCCGCAGCCGCAGCCGCCTAGACCCGCCAGCACCGCCTCTCCGGCCTCAGCCACTCCGCCCTTCCGACCGCACACAGACTAAGGCCAGCCACACCTCCCTCGGCCAGCTGGCGAGACCCGACACCGCCTGACCGCCTGCCACTTCAGTTCGAACCCCATCCGCGACCACTGCCTGACGCCCGGACCCCTGCTGCGCCACCCCGAGCTCCGGCCTCCGCCCTTGCCGGAGCCGGGACTTCTGACAGCCGCCACCACCGCTCCGGTGACCCAATTAGAGATTCGAAAGAGGATTCAGAATCCTCGGGATGAGTCCTTCGCAGCGCCTTCCCCCGATCAATGATCCAACGAAGATTTGGCGCTTCTGAAAATGGGGGCAAAGAACACCCAAGATCGATAATTGAACGGGACTCGGGCATTGGTTGTGTTCATTCGGCCAACGCCCCAATTCTAATATTTAAGAATTCAAAACCACAAAAAAATTAACCAAGGGGCGGAAAACATAACCAAAAGCCTACTTTGATTTTGATGTGTGTCATAGGCGATGCGTCCGTGAGGCTCCACCTTCGATCCGCTGAGGTTTCATCAAAGATCACCCCTCGATCCGGTGAATAACAGAAAAGAATATCTAGAGAGAGAGAGAGACGGAGGGAGGGAGAGAGAGAGAGAGAGAGGAAGAAAATGGCTTCTCCCTTCCAACACTTAGTGAATTTATAGAAATTCACTAAAACTCTCCCAAAGGGTGCGGATTCCGAAACCTCCATACCCATCTATTTTATATCACGCCTAGGAAAAAAACTCCATTTCGAACTCAATGGAAGTCTCGGATTTCAATTCCGAGACTTCGTTCGATTGTTATTCAAAATGAACGCCAGTGATAAAAATCACTAAGTCATTAATCCAAAAAGACAGTTTTTCCCCAGGGTGACATCTCTCATAGCGGGCCTGCACCCGTAACTTTTACACCCCTCCTAGGGTAAATGACATGCTCCAGACTCAATGGTACCCTCAGTTTTTCTATCCGAGAAACCGTTTAAGATATAATTGAGTTTAACCATTAAATAAATAAATAAATTATTTAATTTATCCATTTCACGTTCCTATAGTGAGCGAGGGGTCCAAACGCCCCGTGCCGACATGTTTTATGTCGTTCCTAGGGTAAACACCCCATTTCGGCCCCATCAGTACACTTAGATTTCTAATCCAAAACACCGTTTAGGATTTATCCCATTTATTTTGCATTCCCAATGTAAACACACTGAAAGTTTAATTCCAGCCGCACCGGGGCTTGGAATCGCACGCCGTCTGAAGGCACTACTCTGGAATAATATCAAGAATATTCCAAAGTCTATTATAGAAAAAAACGGGTTCTTACAACTTGTTCCAAACAAACAAGTTCTATATACACCCAAAGTTATATGTAGGGTGTGAGCCAAAGCCTAGTAGGATACCACCCAAAAATAAGAATTCCATTCTATAACATCAAAATATAATTAACATTTTCATTTATGTAAAATCCTTTGAAACATTTTCAATAATTTTTTTAAAGAAAGACCATTTTTATCCCAACACTTCCAATGAAAAAACTTTTAAAGATAACATTTCAAAGGAAACATTTATTAAGATAAAATTTCTTTAAGATAAAAATCACTTAAGTTCCATAGTATTCTAAAAAATGGTACCACATTTCATAAGACTCAATAGATCATCATGGGTAAATCCCTAGGGGTAATCTAGCTTGAGTGAGACACTAGAACCTCATACCTTGGGTAAAGGTTGTATAGTAACCACAACCATCAGTGTTTTCATGCACGATCCACTAGAGAGAAGAAACATCCAAAATTATAGTGGTGATCAATCATCATCATAGTTTAGTTAGTGTTGAAATATTCAATCCTACTAAGTGAAAATAAAACAAACCACTTCTATATCACTAGCATACTAGTTCTAGTATACCCACCTAGATACCCAAAATCAATTTTTTTCTCAATTCCATGTTCACATGTCACACATACCACCACTTCCACACACACACACATCAAGAATTATAAACACACCTATAAATCACCATTTTCATAAACCAAACCATATCTCATTTTACACAAACCAAAAAAAATTTCAAATACATTTTAAACCACTATAAAATTCATGAAACCCCTTTTTAAATTATCATAAGAAAGTTACATAATCAATTTAACCATTTTCATGGGACAAGACCCTTTCAAATCCATACACAAACCAATTTCACTTTAAAACATGATTTCCTTCATTTTCACATTTCACAAATCACATTAAAAACAAAAAAAAACCAATATGCCAAAGTAATATATTTCCTTAAAAAAACTACATTCAAAATAATTATCACCTCAAGTTCCTTTACAAACCCACATAACACCTTTAATATAACCATAAAAACACATTTATGAAGCACCAGAAAAAAGAACTTAAAAATGTTCACCATTTTTCCATTGAAAATACCATTTCATCATATATTCATGTCAGAACATTTCCAAAATAGATTTCACACACACCATAAATTCATAGAACAAATTTATAGAGAAAAAATCATATAAAAATCATCTTAAAATATTATGTCATTGAACCACCTACCTCATGTGTATAAATTTATAGAAAAATGATCTAAAACCGCAACCACACCCCCATGAGACCCTAGTAAGGAAATATACAACCAAGGACATAAATACTTATCCTTAAGAAACATGATACAACCCTAAAATTACCACCCAACCCATTAGAGATATGAAACCCCGTGAGGGAAGAAGAGAAACCATAGAAAATAGGGGAAACATAAAGGATAATCACTTAAAGATTTATTTGAGTTTCCAAGCCAAATCTAACAAAAAAAATAGATACCTAAAGGATCCATGGGAGGGGGAGGAGGCTCCTAGGGTTAGAGATCTATAATGTGGAAGATAGGGGTAGATTTGGGGATAAAAACTGGGGAGAGTGAAAAATAAAAACATAATTTTTAATGGACTGGACATCGTACATGGTTTTCCCACATGGTTTATCAAACCATGCGATGAACGAGAACCCCTCTCTAAATAAGAGGCACCTACTGCATGGTTATCCCAAAAAAACAACTTACCATGAATATGACATGAAATAGCTTCTATAAAAAAAATATCAACCTACTTCATGGTTACCTGGAGAATGGTGCACGATTTGGAAAACCGTGCACCAACCGTACACATCAATCTTCCCACCAAAAAAATTTCATTTTTTAGGAAAAATAAAGGAGGGAAATCTTGGAAAATGAGTAGACTGAAAATAAACAAAGTAAATACCTCCAAATTCATACCACTCACACCCAAAACTCTAGGGAAAAACTATTATCCAAATATGAACAAGAACAAAGGATGAAAACAAAACTGGGGTGTGGAAATTATCCCCGCCATAACATTTTCTGCCCCCAGAAAGCCACAACTAGGAATGATCTGAAAAAACCAATACTCATACACAACTCCAGGGGTTTCCCAATGAACGTCAAACATGAAGAAAACAAGAACACATAGAATAGAAAAATACTTTCACAAGTTTGAATTTAGGAGGCCAGAATGGACTCCCCATCATATGACTTCTGGCCCCAAAATGATACGAAACCTCCAACTGATTGATCAAAGAAAATGAATTCTAACAATGCAAAATCCAACCTATCCATCCAAGATCACTTTAGACATTTCCAAACAAAACTCATACCACTTAACTGGAACTAGAAAACAATCTCAAACCACATATCGATGAATAATTCCGCAATATTACTTCAACAACACTACTGGGTGAACTCCAACTCTAAAGTTTACTCAAATAAGGAAATTGAAATTAGATAACTCCAAAAAAGACTATCCACTTTCAATTCAACACCAGAAATCAAATCAGATTGTCAACACTGGGAGGCCTGAATAGACTCCACATCATTATAAACAAACCGACACTACATTATTATAGAATAAATTTCAGTAAGACCCACAATGGGTCTTCCCACCATTAATACCAACCTACTGGCTTATCTAGAACATGCTGGTATGGGAACCTGACATTTGATAACTTTTTAACTTCCCCCACACACAAAATCCCCACCAAAAGGTACTCGATGAAGAAACTCCAAACAAAATGAAAAACACTATGAGATTCACCATTCCCATGGGATGAAACTTCTCCAAGATGAGAACAAACCAAAACCAAAACCGATTCAGAGGGCCTACCACACATGGAAAACCAAATAAAGATTCACTTAAAAAGGCACAACCCTTAGAGTTTAAAGAAAACAAGATAAACAAGCCTCTTTATAACCAAGGAAGAACTCTTACACCCACATCGGTCACAATGAAGAATGAGGACTTCATGAGACTTTCCACAAAATGAGACCTTTCCAAAACAAAGGTGTTATAATAGAGAATATTGAACTATTTTCATCTAACATTGGAGACCAAGCCGAGCCAAGGCCCCTCACACCCTATGCGATTCTTGACTATGTGCCATCTTCACTCTAGGGCCTATGGATGGAGCCTAGATGTTTGAAGTATATCCTACCTCATAGTTAAAGAGTTGAATATATCTGATAGGAAAACTTTCTTTTGGTTTCATTAGTGACAAAAAAATATTCCAGTTGAAACCAAAAGAACACCAGATATGATGGAACTCACTTCAACTCAATATGGTACTTTACTAGGATAAGGGATTAGATTATGCGCATGCACCATCCCTTATCACCTTTAATGGTAAAAAATGGAAACATGAATACATGGAATACACATCCTTTCTTAACAGAGAAATTCAAAATTCTTGAAGGGAAAACACACTTCTTATTAAAACCTTACATCTCGAATGAATAAGCACTTCAAATGCCATAAATCACTACCAGACATGACCATTAAAAATGAATGAACATTTTAAAAAAAGGTGGGAACTTTAAATAGAGCCCTGATAATTACACTATTTCTGAAAATGGATACAATGGATACTTATGACTAGACTTGGTACACTGATGGCACAACAATATCCTATGTCTAAAAGAAACTGACGAAAGATCCATACACCTTTCAATACTATTGCCATCACCAATAGCCTCGGTCCAATCACCACTCTCCATTCTATAATTCCCTTTACTACTTCTGGATAGGACCTTCAAAATAGAGGTGAAAAGATTCATATTTAACGACTCAGACAATTCGAGGAAACTAAGGCTTCTTTCTATTCTCTGCATCCACTCTTCATCCTTGAGAGGACTCAGATGATTATAAAAGATAAGAGGAATCAACTCTTGAAATTAAAGAAGAAAATATATGGTCTATCAACTAGAGGGTTTTCCAATGGTGAAGTACCTATGACCACACTTTGAATATCCACATAATCTTGCAGTAGAATACACTAGAAAATAGGGGAACCGAGGACCCAATCAAACTAGTCCATCAACCAAAATGTACCCCAAACAAACAGTGAGCATGAAAAGGGAACCAATTCAAAGGCTTCCTATAATTTTTTTCAAAAGGATCCACTAACACATATTTCAAAACCAACTCATTGACAAGGACTCAAACATAAAACACCATTTAAACTATAAGAGTTTTCAAACTCAAAACATCGCATTTTCTCTTAAAATCACACTTGAAAATAAAACAAGATTGGTGGAATGAACACTTTCCAAATGTATTCCATGGAGTCTCACACATGCATATTCTCATGCCAATACATGTACTCATTCACTTTCCACACATATACTATGCATGTATTCACTAATGGGGATACCAAAGGTCAAAAAAAACTTTTCCACTTTTCAAGACAGACATTCAACTCACACTTCCATCTTCTCAATCCACTTAAAATTTTAATAATTCATAAATTTTTTAAAATCTCACTAGTTACCAAATCAAAGACCATTTTCAAACTCCACACATCAATCCCAAAACATCTTACCCCATTAAAAACCCTTTTCAAATACCAATTTATCTAATTCAAAACACTTTTCAATAGTTTAATAAATCCCATTTAAAATAGATTTCCAAAAACCCAACTTGAAATGCTTTATGTTTTCCAAACAATCAATTTTTATAAACTACATGTTTTAATTATAAAAATCAAATTATCATTGAACTCATCACTCATTCATTCAAAAATCATTTTATAAAAACCCACCTTTCCCAAGATTCCTTCAAAATGATTCTGAAAAATCCATTCTCCATATTCCCTAAAACCAAACCATCACCATTTTTTTAAAAAATAAAATTTCACAATTCCAAAATAGGGGGTTTCAAAACAATATTTCAAAAACTAGGAACACAAAAAACAATTTACAATGGAAAACTAGTGCCGCTGGGTGACTTGGGCATATAGTTAGCACCATATGCCAAACATGCCACCATCATAGAGAGTCTTCTAGGTCCATGTCCCTAGATCCATATGGATTTACAGGACTTTTGAGATCATGGATACCATTATCCCAACTCTCTTTTCATTTCCCAAATACAAAATAGCTGATAAGAACCAAATAAACAAAAGAAACATGAATTCCCATAGGAACTCATTTTCCATCATGATGTGTGCTGGCCATGCACCCTACTCGTAACCAAACATCAAGTCCTGATAGTCCTAGATTTGTTATATCCAGACTCTTCCCCAAATAACATGACCTAAAAAGAGAGAAACTCTTATGATACCATTTTATCCTGAACCAGGCCAGAGTGTCATCCAAACTGACACCCGACCCGGTCCATGGCATGACCCAAAGGGCATTTCTGATCCATATGGGCTAGAAACTAGTTCCTAGGTAACAATAATATGCTTTGGTAATTATTTCAACCATTTAGATAAGCATAAGTAACTAGAAAAATATAAAGAATACATAACTGAATAGACATAACTGAACATGGAATAAAAATTTCCAGGTTTAACATTTAAAACTTTAATAAACACCCAAGATGAAAAAATGGAAGGGAAGATGATAAAATAACCCAATACCTCCATATGACAAGAGGGACATCACCCTTAAGACACCTCCACAAAAACCTACACGAGGAGAACTCTAGAAACTCGAACAAAAAACACAACACACCTTTCCTTTACCTATTCCAAACAAATAAGGTCTACATACACCCAAATGTGTATTTAGGGTGTGATCCAAAGCCCAGTAGGATGCCACCGAAAAAGAAGGATTCTATGATATAACATAAAAATATAATTAACATGATCATTTATGTAAAATCATTTGAAACATTTCCAAGATTTTTTTAAAGAAAGACCATTTTTAGAACAACAATTCTAAGGAAAACAATTTTAAAGATAAAATTTAAAAGGAAAAATTTATTAAGATAATATTTCATTAAGATAAAATGAACTCAAGGTCTATCGTATGCTGATGAATGGTACCTCATTTCATAAGTCTCAAGAGAGAACCATGGGTAAATCCCTAGGGGTAATCTAGCTCGAGTGAGACACTAGATGATCTTACCTTGATGAAAGGTGGTATAGTAACCATAACCATTAGTGTCCTCATGAACGAGTCACTAGAGACACTACTACAAATAGGGATTTTAAAAGAACTAGAAACCGTCTTTAAAAGGTCTAGAAAAGTGCTGTTAATCGTGGAAAAGATGGGGTGGGGGTCCCCTTTAATAGTGTTAAAAAAGCTCTAATAAAGGGTGACCTTTATCCGTGCTAAAAAAAGCATTGATAAAGGTCCCCCTTTATTAGTACTTTTTTAGTGTAGATAAAGGGACACCTTTATCTGTGTTATTTTGAGCGTTGATAAAGGCCCAATTTTTTAATGCTATTTTGAGCGCTGATAAAGGACCAATTTATCAACGCTTAATTAGCACTGATAAAGGACATATTTCCTAAGCAAACCCAGCACCTACACAACACCTGCACTCCTATACACCTACACACCTGCACACCTACACACATAGCACAAAACAACACCTGCACACATAGCACAAAACATAACACCTACACACAGACAAAGCATAAAAGAATAGAACAACACACACAAGAGTGTCCCAAACAATTCCATATACATTTACTTGAAATCATGAATACAAAAACACACACTGATATATACATTTAAATTTTTTTATATGGTTACAATTACAATTATCCAACAAATAGTTAAAAACATTAATGTTTCATCCTCTTTTCATCTGTGATCCCCTCTCAGAAATTTTCATCCATGGTATTAGCTGCCGAACAAATAATCCAAACTCAAGAAAAAAATTCCACCTATATAAGAAAACAAATATTATGTTAGTAATACAATAATAAAATAAATTAAACATTAATATGAAAGAATACATTAATAATATGTCAGTTTTTAATAAAAAAGACACATTTGGCTTGGTAGAGGGATATAATACTATATGATACTTGATACCTAACCTTGATATGGGTAAGTAAGAGGCCTTGAGACCATATGTTGTTTGATATGGTGTGGTAACAAAGTGTAAGGGTGGTGAGATGTGTTACTTGTTACAACCTTTTCTATTGGTGATATTTGTATATATACATTGATATGTCTGTTTGATCATTATGAGATGCGTTACCTATTACAACCTTTACATGTATATATTTCCTTGTATTGAATTAATATTTTAGAAGAGGTACAAGATGATTCATTGATTATGAATGTTGTTTTGTTATGATTACATGGATGAGAAAAGAAGAGGAAGAAATTTCAACAACAACATGTAATCCAAAAGGTTTCATTTATTGACAATAAAAAAAGGGAGGAATCTCCACAATATAGAGTCTCTCCCATAACTCCCCAAATATGGGAGGTAGGATAAAGTTAGAATAATCAAAAAAGAATGCGCTCAGAATACCCCCTCGAGCTCTGATATCCAATTCTCCAGAGTAGCTATGTATTAGCACAAATGATCAATTGATTTAGTTTCCACATCTACACCCTATTTTAGTGCCTATTCCCTTCTTAAAACATCAAATATGGACTTTTTTGCAACATTTATAAGATTATGCTGCTCTATAATTATTTTCTATACTAAATTAAACATTTATTATAGGTGATACAATTCATGTTAGAGGCTGTCTATCTCATACCTCCCATCAATGACTAAATTTTTATGAGCTTCTACTTCTTTTGTACACATGGATGCTTCATTCAAGTCCTCATTGTGATGTTGAATGTTCGAATTTTATGCCTCCACCATCGATAATATCAGATCAATGAACCTTTTTTCTCCCTCATGGTGACCACCTCCTTCACACTAACATTGATTTCTTTATAATATAACTCACTATAATTAGAGAAGATCCTCCACAAATTGGAACTTATTTCATAGGAACACCATATATTGTTACCAAATTAGTTTCCACCCTCCTAGTTAATGGTGTTGGATCTAAGTGACTCATTTGCTTCTAAGACATCTAGAGAGCCGTTGGTCTTCTAGAAGATGTTTTTTTGTCTGGAATATAACTTTTTGATGATGCCAGAGCCCTTGTGTCCTCCTCCTCATCCAATATTAAAAGATCTATGTGCTTTATCAACAATAGAGAAAACTGACCATTCAGGTATGATCGGACCAATGTATCAACATAAGCCTTGGAGAGGCCAAAATACACACTATCTAGATGTAAGGTAACCCGAACCTAAGTTTCCTATCACATGAACATTATCCACAATTTTTGAACCTCCATGGGATGAATTTCTGAATGGATGTGGGGACGAGTGGGGAATTTCATCTAAATGAACTCAACTATCACCCAAAGTGGTATGATGCATACCACTCGTAGAATATCTTTTAGTTAATCCAAGTGGATAAAACACCCTCACATATGGCTAAAAGATAGGCTTAATCTATAGGATCACCCTTTACATTATTGGTAATTTCACAGGTTGGTGCTCCATATGGAATAAAAAATCTAATCATATTAGTTCTCTTTTCTCTTGATCTCCTAGTTATTTAGTGTGATTATCCATACCCCACTAATACTTTATAAAAATTTCATGAACTAGTAACTTGGAATGTTTTGTGTATTAAGTAACTCATATCCACCAATTTGGGCCCCCATCCAACCCCACCACAATTGGAAGGGGATGAATATTCTGAACAAGGCATACCACTATAGATGTGGAGAAGTTGGAAATATAACTTAGCCAACATAGGAACAAACAAGATGATAATCGTACCACCTTTAATCACCTCTACCATCATTAAGGTGGAATTTATAACTCAACCTCATTTTTCATTGTGAATAAGTACCCGCTTAGGTACATTGCTAAGAAGCTTACTAGATGAAGAAGGGGATGGTCTTGGGAGGTGAATGACCATCCCTAGTCATTGAATTGACACTCTTAAACTATTTTAAAGTGATAAACCTCTTCCCCATTGGATTCTCATGATAGACAAGACTTGGGATTCTTATTCATACACTCATGTTGAGTATCTTGATGAACAAGTCAGCCCACTTCTTGAAGGGGATGTAAACCCCTCGATATGGGACCTTCCCAAGGGATGTTCTAGACAGATTGATGAGATCCTTCATAATGGAAAGATTCTATTCAATGTCATCCCGAGTATATGGGGGATGAATTTACTCATCATACTTGTCTCCTAAATCATCGCACCATAGATCATCTTAATGTCCCATATACTACTGTCAAACTCACCATACATAAAATGAAACGTGTTCATGTATTGAATCTATAAAATGAAAAATTATACCGTCATAATTTTGTTTTAATAAGTAAGGGTTTGGTAAGCCTAAATAGATTCATAAAATCCTATATTTTTCAGCTCAACCACAAACTCTTTGGCAGTACACTAAACCAAGAAGGTACAATCCTGGTTCATCCCAAAGCTTCCACATGATCGAATAACCCATCCAAATAACCACCAAAAAATCTAATTTAATATATAATTATACATTTTTTATATATAATTATGGGTTTTAAGCTCCAAATAATGTTATAACCCTTTAAAATCAATCCACATAGGCTTCAAACTTAACCACTAGAGATGTCTTATTTAGAGATGAAATTACCCACATATGAGATGTTCTACGTAAATATATTATTAGTCTTAAGGATGTAGGAGAGAGTAATGATCCCTTCATGAGATGGATATATCATAGTATCATTTCAAATAACAAACCCATATAATGGAAACTAATTAGAAAATTGAAAATCATAGATATTGGTCCCCATCATGCTTTTAAGATGCTCATGAGTGGACTGAATGACTATGCACTGGTCGACTTCTATACTATTGAACATTATAGTCCAATAAACTATAGACTCCTTAGATTAAATTCTTGAATTCATTTGTATCATAAGAAAGATAAACTTTAAATTAATTATGAAAATTGAGGATTTTGGGTTAAAAAATGGACTTGAGTAAGAAAGGGGAACATGACTAATTAGAAATATTATATTAAGTGTATGGATTGTTCAAAGTCATGTGATCACATGACCATAATAGGATCACTTGATAAAATTAACCCAAGATATTTATATGATTACATGACCCTTGAATCTTCATAAAATCATGTAAATAATAAAAGAATACACAAATCCTGGTTCAAGTGAATTACCTTAATTGATCATGTGATTTATTTATGTGAGGTGTGTAGGCACCCATATTTTGATGGGAATGGATATGTATATATGATGTGGCGTTATTTGAGAAATTTTTGAGATGCAAGATCTATGGAAAATGAGTTTACTATGAAAACATCAAGATTACCTCTATGATTGAGCAGACATAGTGTCGTTGCTCTTCCTGCAAAGGCATGTCACATGGATATAAATATTATAAAATAAATGAACCCTATAAATAATAATGAAAATAAAATAAACATTTCATTATATAATTTTTCATTAAAATATACATATTATATCGTAACAATACCTTTACATCTTTCCAAATGGTTTATTTGGTCCAGATATAATCTAATAAAAAAACTAATGACTCTTTTTTCACTTTAATACTATTGGTTAACTACCTCTTAGCATAACATCTAATCTGAACTTTTGATCTGATGTCCCCGTGATGCTCTCATCCGACACCATCTCTATGATATCATCATTCATCATTCACCATTCACTTTTCCTTATCTTCCTACACCTATTTACCTAGTAAATGGGTATAAGGAGAGAAGTAAAAGTGTAGGTTGAATGATGATATCATAGAGATGGTGTCAGATAAGTGCTTCAAGGGGACACTAGATCATATGTTCAGATAAGATGGTATGCTAAGTGGTATTTAACCAACAGTAGTGAAGAATCCTTAGTTTTGTTATTAAATTTGTGAGTGTTGCACAACCAATATTCTTCCAACACACTGCATCAGTAGAAACAGCTACATAAATGACCAAAATACAGAATATAAATGATCTATTCCATAATAGTTTAGGTTTAGTTCTTTTAAAAACATGGAAACATAAAGAACTAGTTCATAAGAGTCTCTCATGAAGTTATGCTTTACTAGAAAGACAAATCATTTCTAAAACCATTCTTCATAACCTAAGGATATAAAACATAATAAAGGGTTATAATATATTCTCAATAAGTTTAAAAAAGTGAGATATCAATGATCATATAAGGATAACATAAGTAGTATGAATTCACCTTCATCCTATTTGTGTACAATCTTCCATCAGGTATGCTACCCATTCGTTTCTAAACACAACTATATCATCTTGTGAATATGAATTTTTGTGACAGTTATAGTAATACTGAAAAAATATAAATACACAAAGGATTAATAAATATTTTAAATTAAATCATAATTATTTTAAAAAATACCTCTTTAGGGATGCTAGTTTTTTGATGAAATATGATCTCTTTCATAAATTTACAAACATAATAACCAAATTATTTTCAGTTTTTTTTTGTTTTGGACACTGGAGAGAAATCAAGAAAAATAAGTAATTTGTTTTTATATGTGTTTGGATAGTGCAATATTATTATATATACCAGGATACTTTTCCAGTTGTAGATCTTGTAGGTGTTCTTGTCCTTAGGCTCTGGATTCATTCCATAAAGTAGGCGATATTGATGAACAAAACTATCATAATATAATCCTCATTAAAAGATAAAATAAATTATATAACTAGATGTTTAGTTCTAAAATGTTAGATCTTGTGTATTAAAAATTAACAAATTCCATCATGCATGGTCGGTTTGTTGCATATCTGTGCATTAAACCTAGAAAGTAAATCTTTGGAGTATCCAAATTGACTGCAATCAATATCCAATGCTACCCAAAAACACAAAAAGTAATAAGTAATGAAAGAAATGAAAATATAGTTTATAGGATTAAATTTTAGAGTTTTATCCATGCATCGTTGGTATTAAAAAGACTCTGTCATCCCTAATCTTGTTTTCAAACAATTTGAACAGGGATGACATTATTTCAAACTCTTTATTATAATTTATTTCTTCTTTTGAAGAGGTGATATGAGGACTAATGAGTTTAATTTTTTGTTTGTGGGAAAATACCTTCAATTGTTTTTCATATATACACGTGTGAAAAATATGAAATGTATTTAGTCATAATTATCATTGTATATCATATTTTGTAAAATCAAATCATGAAAATATACCTCATGTATACATTTACAACTGAGGCGCCTAACCATTCTTACTTAAGGATTTCACTTACATTTTCTGCACTAATGAAATCTGATTTTTCCTCTCCATAAATATTTTTTTCAAAATCAACTGTGTGATCATTTCCATCTATCAACTTTGTTTCCACATGATCCTAAAATGATGTTAAATGTGGATATAGAATGGGCGGGGTGAAGGTGATCTCAGTAGATCATTTCAATCAGTTGTTTGATCCTTAAGAGAGTTTTGAGATGATCTTTCATTTCACCCCATTCTCTTTGTCATTCTGTAATAACATTCATCGGTTCAGACCTTTTTTCATTAAATGTTAAAGGTTTAGCTTAAAAAATAAATTGGAAATGGATACCTCCCTGTCGATTTTTTTTAAAAGAATTGAAGACCATGCGATGAATGTTCCAACAACTTGTTTAACTGTATGAATGTCGTCATCGTCATTTGGAATAATTATCTTGACACTCGGCTCATTAGCTATGCTAACCGATACTATGACATGATCTTTTGGAAGTTTTCTATTGTGTAGCATGTCATTATTCATAATGAACACTGTATCCATCGCTACAAGGCAATAGGTGGGAGTTGATAGATATAAATCATTGTCATTTTCACCCTGTAGAATATTAGTACAGGAAAGGTATCAGTGTCTATGTGATTTACATTTCATAGAAACAATTATTATAACATTGATTACCTCATATAAGTATGATTTTTTAGGGGAATGGCTCACCTCAAAGCTGGTGGGGGGTGGGGATGGATCTTCACGCATAGGTTGTTGTTGAGTTGTTTCTTATCTTTGCCTCCCCCCATAAAACTTGCTATCATATATCTATTGTATTTAAATTCTTCTTGAAACATAGATTTTGTTTCTCTCATATTTTTAATTTCCCTAGTTTGATCCTCCACTTGTTTTTGTTTTATAAAAATATGTTTGGGGTGTCACCCCAAAACCTGCACCTTTGACGCGACTATACTATTTTGGATGCTTCAAGGCCGTTGAAAGTATGTCTTCATCTGGTACAGGTTTTGTTGATTACTATGACTATGTCAGATAGAAAATATAGGAAAATAAGTAATCATTTTTATGTAATAAAGATTTAAAGAAAATAAAATTTATATTATTTCATACTTACAGATTTTACCCACACTTTTTATATGTTTTCATCTATCTTATACCCTCTTTATTTACATGAGCCTCATTCCATAGCACATGGCGTGGGATAAAAGTGGCTTTCGGTTTTGATTCATCAATATTTATATAAATAAAGAAACATGGTTATGGTGTTGTTTTATGTCACATAAAATTACTACAATAGATTTAAAATACGTACCAATTTTTTCTCAAGTGAATCATACCCCATCCTTGCTTTACGATAGGGGTACGCTGGTTTTGTTGCATGTTATTTATTTTCAGCACTCATTTGCAGTTTCATAAATAAAAAACTATCAAAGTGACGAATACAAGAAACATTAAACAACGCATTACCAGACACAATATACCTGAAATTTTTTCTCCCCACGACAGTTGATAAATGCATCCCATGATCCTTAGGATATCAAGTGTGTATAAAGAGGATGTGGATGTGGCTTGATTTTCCCTTCAGTATCTTTAAGAAGATATTTCGTTAAAATTGTGTGGAAGCCTCTATAAATCCTTCCTAAAACTCTTAATACATATTCCTTGTGTGAGGAATCTACTATAAATTCACTCTTCAATGGATGATGAAGAGTAAGCCAATGTTTTAATATTTTATTTTATTTTAATAAATTAAAGAAATGATATCATAATGTTATCGTAATCTTTTCCTACATTAGTGTCTTAAGACCAATGAAAACACGGTGCCATGACTACACATCAATCGGTACACATTTCTGAGTGATGATTCCAATGTATCTACTAATGATGGATTTATTGGGGTTAACATGTTGGCCTTGCTTATTCCATTCCACTTTAAATTTTATGCCTTTTGCTTTTGCCTTAAGGATTTTGGCTAACACTGTCAAAATACGATGCTCTTGTTTTTTTTCACCTTTAGGGTTTCATTTCCTACCATTTCCTCAGAATAATCATCATTATGTTCTTCTGGAGTTCTAGCATCGACACTGGGACCAACAGCAATAGGTTGAGAAACCTGTTGTACCTTAGCATTAGGACCAACAACAACCGGTTGAGAAACATGTTGTTGCTATGCACTGGGACCAACAACAGCAGGTTGATAGACCTATTGTGCTTCAGGATTAGGAACATCAGTAGGTAAAGAAGTAATTATCTACAGAGGTGTTTTAACATTTAATTTAGATTACATAAAATTAGAAATGAGTAGATAATAACATAACATAACACAATGTATATTACAATAAACAAACAACCTGATTATTGAACTCTCTTTTTTTAATGGCTGGAGAAATTTTACCCCTCTATCGACTATGTGAATCCCTTCATTGTGGTCTCCTATGAAATAAAAAACTCCTTCTACATTGGGACCACTGTGAAATGATTTCAAAGTCCCACTAAAAGGGTCAACCTCCGTTGAACTTTCATCTGAACCTTCAGTTGTTTTTTTTGATAATAGAACAATTGAATAGTTTTGGTTTGTGGGATCTGGAATATAAAATACTTTTACTTCCTATGATTCCATTATAAATGGTTTTTCTTTCTCCCCTTCCTTATTGAAATAAAATTTCACAAATCCCAATTCATCTATTATAACAACACTTTTGTTATCAATCCACTTTCATTGAAAAATTGGTACTTGGAATTTTGTATAATCCAACTCCCATATTTGTTTGATGATGCCAAAGTATGACATATTCACATAAATTGGATTTCTACCCTTAGAACTGGAAACATGCATCACTTCATCCACAAGTGTAACCCCACTATTCTACATGGTACTATCTTTATCATGTTCATTAGTATAGAATGTATAACCATTAACTACATAAGCATTGTAAGATAGTACATACACACTTGGTCCTCTGGCTAGCCATCAAAGTCATTATGAAATTGAGTCTGTATTTTCATCTAACATCTTAAAAACATGGTCCCAAAACCATCCTATAAACTATCAATTATGTGTATCTGATATCTATTTTTCATCCCTAGATGGATTGAAATCCCTAAGAATTTCTTTTGGGTTTGAACATATGGATCAACATCGAAACTGTTATGAAAAACGTAAAGGTGGGCCTGCTCCCAATCTATAATATTGATTTTGACAACCTCTCTTACAAAAATTCCTTCACCCTTAAGCCGCCTAGTGTGACGAGATTTCGGTAGGCCAATGTTTTCCACACAAGACAGGTATTTAGTACAAAATTCAACAGCTTCCTCAATAATATATTTCTTCACAATACAACCCTTTTGAAGAATTTTATTTTTGAAATAACCTTTCAAAATATTCATAAACCATTAAATGGGGTAAATCCATCTATAATGTACAGGACCACATAGTCAAATCTCTCTCACCAAATAAACCATCAAATGAACCATCATATCAATGAATGTCAGTGAGAAGAACGTTTCCAATTCACATAACATGCCAATAATTTATCTTTCCATAGTTGAAAATTTCACTGGGTCTATAACTTTGCTGCATATAGCTTTGAAGAAGAAAGAGGGCTTCGTTAATGTATGAAATACATTATTGAAAAAAATGCAATGTAAAGAAATATGAACTATATCTTGTATCAAAACATGGAAATCATACGATTTCAGACCCTTTAACTTTAAATAGATCATTGAAACGATGTTCTTGATATTTGATCAATACCCTTATGGAACCTTTACATCATTCAAGAAGTTGAGAAACTGATATCTCTCCTTCCTGTAAAGAGTGTAAGCATCTCGAGAAAGAAATGTTCGTTTTTCACTCTTCACTAGGGCTAAATATTCTCGTATTCCCATCTCAACCATGTCCAATCTAGCCTTAATTCCATCCTTTGTTTTTCTGGGTGCATTTAGCAATATGCTGATGAAACTATCACATACATTTTTTTAAACATGAATAACATCAAGAAAATGTCTGACATACAAACAATTCTAGTATGGTAATTAAAAAAAACTGATCTCTTTTTCCAACTAGTTTTTGTAAGTTTTTTCAAAAATATTTTACCAAAATTACTGTCTACATATTTTACTTTCTAAAATAATTGATCACTTGTTAGTGGAGATGGTTCTGTACACTCTTCTAAACTTCCATTGAATGATGTCATCCAAGATCGGTACTTATGCCGCCGGGGTAGAAATCTACGATGTCCTAGAAACACAGTTTTTGATGAATGTTTCAAACTAATTGACTGTGTAGATTTTTCACAAATGGGACACACTTGAGTTCCTTTAATGTTATATCCTAACAAATTTCCATTAGTAGTAAATTCATTTATCGTCCCGTACAACATGGCTCTCAAACTGAAATCTTTATTTTTGTAAGCATCATACAACGTAACACCTAAATCCCACAGTAATTTCAAATCCTCGATCAATGGAGCCAAATAAACATCAATATCACTACCTGATTGTTTTGGTCATGACATAAGCATAAATAACTTGATGTATTTTCGTTTCATTCATAACCACTGTGGTAAGTTATAATTTACCAACATAACTGGCCATGTACTGTGACTACTGCTGTGAAAACCAAAATGATTCACTCCATCTATAGATAATGAAAGACGAAGGTTTCTCGTCTAATTTCCAAATTCAGGATACTCAGGATCAATTCTATTCCACTAAGGAGAGTCTTCTGTGTGATGTAGTTTCCCACCTTTAATTATTGTATCTATATACCATGTCAATTTTGATGCATTCTCCTCACTTTCATATAGGCGCCTAAACCTTGTAATGATTGGAAAGTACCATACAACTTTTATAGGACTAGATTCAACTTTCTTGTAACGAGAATCCTCACACTTTGGGCATTCATTAAGTGATTTTGGGTCCTTGTGAAACAATATACAATCATTCAGTTAGGTGTTTATTATTTCAAATATCATACCCATCGAGCGTAGCATTCATTTAGAATCATATGTTTAGCTCGGGAGCTCATTATCTTTTGGGAGCATATCATTCAGGAGAGTAAGTAGTTATATAAAACTGGTGTCACTCCACCCATTGCCTTATTTCAAATTACATAGCTTTAGTTCATCTGAAAATGCTTTATATTTAGTGCAACCATCATACAATGACATCTTTGTACAACTCTTTAACTTCTCAAACAATTTTGGTCAATCACGAATTTCATCTTAAATTGTCCTTGTCATTTCCTCAATACGATCTTCATCATCATTCACATCTATAATCACATCCTCCATACGACCATCTTCATTTTTCACGCTTGTAATCATATGAGATGATCCATAAAACACAGTGCTATCACAACCACTACCTCCATTCATTTTTTCCCCGTGTTTATTCCAACATGTATAACTTCGATATATTCCGTGACAAATCATGTGTTCTTACAACTCCTATGGACTAATTTGTCTTGAATAACGACAATGTAAACATAGAAAAAGGATTTGAGAAGGTTCATATGCATGATATTTTGCAAACTTGATAAACTCTTTCATGCCATCTTCATACTCTTTTGTCAACCAATTGGCATTCATCCATTATTTATTCATATTCATCTTATTTGATACATTAATATTAATATTTAACAAAATAATTACACAAAAGATGTTCAACTAGGGTCATCATCCAACTAAAATCAATGGAACTAGCTATGTTAAACAATACCCTTACCTCTCCATGCATTACTCATGACCAAAGTAGATCACACCCATCTTCCCAACCACCTGATCAATAGAACTAGCTATGAGAAGCCATTGCACTAGAATGCTTTTTTATCCCATATGTGATCTATATGCATTGTTGAAAACCATTTTTTAGTGTTTCTATAGAAACATAATGTCTCTAGTCAAGAACTATAGTACTAAACTAATAGATGGTATGATTTTCAATAGAGTTCTTGTGGGTGGAAGGATTCATTACATGTGTTGTTATGGTTATTTGACTAGGGTGTCTATAAAGTGTCTCATAGAGTCCTCTAGTGAAGTGGTTTTCTAAGATTCAGTAAAATTACACTAGTAACAAAGTGGTGGTGCCATTGAAATGGGTAAAGTTTAGATTGATATTCAACGGTGGAAGAATTGCAACCTGGAAAAAAAATGGCATAAAAATCATGCCAACAACCACAACACCATACAAACACACAATCATGATCACAATCGTAACACCATACAAACCAGACAATCAAAATGTAAAGACCCGTAAATTTCAAGGAAATTTTTTTCTTAATTTTCTTTGGAATTTTACAAGAGCGCAGTTTCTGACGGCACCTGATTCCGAGGCCCGGTGTGCCCGGAATCATTTTCCAAAGTTTGGTTCGGGTACGTTCAATGAAAGATGAGCGGGTTTTTCTAACTTTTGAACCGGTGCCCGGAATCGAATTCTGAGGGCACCGATGAAATCGCAGCGCCGGTATTCGCTTAGAAACGCCTCTTCCGGAGTTGCGTTTGCTCGGGTGTGGTTTTTAATTTTCGGGCTTAAAGTTAAGAAATAAAATAATTTTGCAACAACTTTATTTTATTTCACTTAAGCCACTTGGAAGCCACTTGAAGCCACTTATTGATGGATTGAACTGAGTTAAACCGGATAGGATGCTATCCAGAAATATCCTACCCCCTTGGTAGGATATTTGTGAGGTGGGGCCCGCACGATCCTCCGCCGTTTCTTTCCGCTAAGAAACGCACCCTCGAAAACCCGTCTTTATGAAAGTCAACTGACACGTTTCTTAAAATCTTAACAGACCATTTAATTGGGCGGTTTATTTCGTGAATTAAATAGGCTGTTTCTTTCGTTGAATTAATTCAACGAATTGATGGATCATTTCTTAACCAGTTTTCAAATTCGTTGATGTAACAATAAAATAAGGCCAACGCTTGACCTCTGGTTATTTGCACATTGAGAAGATTTGAGAGGACCCTTGTATCTTCTTCTCCCTTGCGAAGAACGCGAAGAACGCGAAGAACGCGAAGAACGCTGAACCCGGAAATCGACGACGCTCCCATCCGAGACGTTCTTCCCCGCCCCGATCTCCGATCACCAACCATTTGAGGTGAGTGATTTCGGGTTTCCTCTAAAGGTTCTTTTTGGTTTTAAACGAAACACAGATTTAATTATTTATAATTTAAATCTGTTGTTCTTGGTCCGTTGAGCTCGCCGACTCAACGCCGGATTCCGCGACGACGCGACGCCTTCCCGCGACGACGCGACGATCCCCCTCTTCCGCGACGAGCTTTTCCGCGAAGAACGCCCGCGCGCGACGACCAATGAGGTAGGGATTTATTTTGGGAATTACCCCTTTTTTTTATTCCCGTTTATGAAACATTTTTATTTCATTTAGAATTGTTTCAGATATGCGTTCATGTGTTGAACTTAAATTCCTCCCGTTGTTTATCTCTAACGCGGAGGGTGTGGGCCAAACGAACACGACCCGACGACCCTTCGCCGTTCTTCGTTTTGTGCGGATTTGACGGGCGACGGCGGAAAGTGCCGCAATGGATGTTTGATGATACCGTAGTGAAGAACGAGTCCCGGGAGGAGCATTGGCGTAGACGAGAAGAGAATCGGACCACCGGAACGATCCCGGTGGCCCGCGGAACTCGTCGGCGGCGCCCCGACGCGCCATCGGACAGGCCGCCGCGGCTTCAGCCGCGGCGGCGGCAGCACCCGCGGACCCGCGGCCGCGCGGGTCCGGTTCCCTCAAACGCAGCTGAAGCCGCGTCCTCGACTCAGCGCAGCCCCATGCGGGGGGCCGCGACACCACCAGGCCGCGGGGGCAGCGCCCCGAGGCGCCAGGCCGTTCGGCCGCTCGGCCGAACCGGACCAGGCCGGTCCGACCGGCCGGGCCGCGCCCTGGCCGGACCGGACCGGGTCGGGTCGACCCGGTTCGGCAGACTCCCCGGGGCGGGGGGGGGGGGGGGGGGTCGGCCCGGGTCGGCCCGGGCCCGTACCCCCCGTCTTCGGACAGTCTTCGTTCAAATGGACGTATCTTGAGCTACGGGCCTCCAAACGACTCGCTGTCAGCGACAACAAGATCCTTGGATCAAGACGGTCGTTTCGGTATATCGCACTCAAGGTTTCAGAACACTTTGAGTTCGGCCGGGTTGGTTCGTACACGAAACCAACCGGGCCCTCGGAGCGGAAACGCTCATATCTTGAGCTACGGACGTCGGATTGACGTGCCTTCAGCTTTGTTGAGTTCCTCTTTGTGAGACGGATCTTTTGGAATACTCCGCCCGAGGTTTGGATGCAGGTGGATTATGGTCGGGTTGGTTTTGCCTTAAAAACCAACCGGTCCCCTGGGACGAAAAAGCCAATAACTCTCAGACCGGGCGTCCGATCGACGCGCCGTCTGCGACGTTGAGTTCCTGTTAGCGATACGGAACTTTTGGATACATCAACTTCGGAATTTGTGTCAGTTGATGTATCAGCCTCTCGGCTCGTGGAGCGGACCCTCCCGAACGAGCTTGCTGTGTGCGGAACCCTAGTGCTGGCTGCGACTGCTTCTTCGACAGCGACGACCGTGCAGAGATCCTCAGTGGACTGCGGCGATGACTGTGCAGAGATCCTCCATGGACTTCAACGACGACCGTGCAGAGATCCTCAGTGGACTGCGGCGACGATTGTGAAGAGATCCTCAGTGGATTGCGATGACTACTGCACTCAGCGATCCTGTGTGGATCAGTGCTTCAGGTCCTGTGTGGGCCCGGTCCTGTGTGGCCCCGATCCTGTGTGGGTCCGATCCTGTGTGGGTCCGCGCTCAGCGGTTCTGTGTGAGCCAGCGCCTACAGGTCCTGTGTGGGCCCGATCCTGTGTGGGTCACTGTGGGGTTAGTACCTATCGATCCTTCGTGGGTCCGACGACTTAGATGGTTTAGTGATCATCTTTATCATCATCCGAAGAAGTATACCTGTGTGAGCTGAATCTTGTATTTACTCTCCTTTGTGGATTGTGTTGAGCTATCCTGTGTGGATTTACTGTTTACTCTCCTTTGTGGATTGTGTTGTTCTATCCTGTGTGGGTATACATTTGCTTTCCTGTGTGGACTGGGTTGTGCTTGGGCTCAAACGTTGGAGCCGAACGGGAATTGATGACTTAGGTATATGTATGGGCATATACCTAAGCCGTGTCAGATGTTACTTCTTGATTGTATCTTTCCTTTGTGGATTATCCTTTGTGGATTTCGGGAGACCTTCGGGGGTCTCGGGGTCCCTACTGAGTAGCTTATACTCACCCCTACACGGGCTATGCCCGCACTACGTTGTGTTGGTTGCAGAAGACGGACAGCGCTGACCGTGGTGGAGGCGTGCGGAGCAGGATAGTACCTAGAAGTGGACCACTGGGCGGGACGTACTCGGAGCGGTCAGGTGGACCCGAGGAGCAGTGGAGGCTATCTGTACCCACCCTTCAGGTGGGACTTCCAGAGGACGGCTCGACGCTGCAGTTTTTCCTTTTCAGTTGCTGTTTTTCCTTTCAGTTGTACTTTACAGTTGGGCTTGTATTTCCGGCACCTTTTACTTTCAGCACAGCTTGTACAGTTTTTACTTAGTGTTTACTTTTCCACTTGCTTACTCTGTGGTGCTTGTTTACTTTTCAAAGGCAATGCCTTCCCTTTTTGTTGGGATTTACGCCTTGGTGCTAGTCGCCAGCCCCTGGCCTATGGAAGGCGGGCTTGGGGTAGTCACGGCACGGGCCCCGAGGACGGGTCGTGACAAATTGGTATCAGAGGTGGTCGGTTCTACCGCAGACTCTGATCTTTCTTCTATGTGAAGCAATAGAGTTTAGCGTATTGAGTGTGGTTATCAGTCAAGGGAGTCCAGTGTTGGTGCGGCGACCGACGTATCCATACACAGGGACTCTGACTTCTGATTTCTGACTTAATGCACGAAAACATTGATTGCATGTGTGTTTCAAGTTTTCTTCGTGATTACTTGTGTCAGCTCACCAGGTATACTGTTATGACCATGGCGCACTTGTTTCCTTTTCAGGATGGCACGACGACAGCAGCCAGCTAGGGTTCCTAGGGTAGAGCGCGACGACAGCCCGCCGAGCGACGAGGCCTCGGTACACGGCCCGTTGACAGCAGAGGCACCAGCGATACCTTTACCCGCCGAGCCCCCGATGCTTCCAGCATTGGAAGCTGACGACGCACGACGCCTCGGAGCTCTGCACAAGTTCCAACTCCAGCGACCACCCAGGTTCCGTGGGGAGTCGGACCCCCAGGCAGCCGAGGACTGGCTGGAGGCGGTCGTCCGAGTTTTCAGGCTAGTGAGGACACCAGCAGACCTCATGGTGATCCTCGCGGCGAGCCTACTGCACGCAGCAGCAGGGCGATGGTGGAGCCTGATGCTCTAGGTACACGATGAGGCCTCCCTCATCTGGACGGACTTAGAGAGCCTCTTCTGCTCAGAGTTCGTCCCGGCCACCCTCAGTGCGGTGCGCATCTAGGAGCTTCTTCAGCTGCGGCAGGGCAGCTTGACGGTCGCCCAGTACGCGGCGAGGTTCACCGACCTTTCTCGATAGTCGACAGAAATGGTACGGGACCCCTTCTTCCAGGCCCGGACCTTCGAGCAGGGATTGAGACACGAGATCAGGGCATCACTGATCTCCCTCAGCATCCCGACCCAGGCAGGAGTGCTAGAGCGAGCCCTCCTGATCGAGAGCTTCCTGGCTGAGTCCACAGCAAGACCTACCGCAGAGCGGCAGATAGCGGAGTCTTCGGCAGCAGGTAGCCGACAGATGACTCAGGGTTCCAGGCAGACCAGGCCTTCTGGAAGATGACCTCGGGACACTGGCTCAGCGGTGCGGGGCACACAGCACGGAGCCAGCCTTCCGAGAGGCAGACAGTGCTATGAGTGCGGCGGGCAGGGCCACATGGCTCGTGACTACCCGACCTGTCATACCGAGGGGCAGCAGACGGTGGAGGGACCACCCAGGCAGAGGCAGAGGGTCGACCTTGGCGGTCCGCAGGGAGGAGGCGGACGAGGCAGAGGAGCTGTCCGAGCAGCAGGTGGTGGACGACGCTTTGAGGCTCTGCCACCAACACCACCAGGAGGCCCGCCCCGACCACAGGGAGCTAGCGGGCAGAGACAGGCTCAGCTCCCGGCAGCGGAGGCCTATGACCACGGCGCGCCAGAGATGATTCGAGGTACGATCTGTGTCTATTCCACCCTTGCTGCAGTTCTGATAGACACAGGAGCGAGTCACTCTTTCATAGCCACTGCCCTTATTCGGAGCTCGTAGATTCCGACAGAGCCGTTGGCTCGATCCTTACGGCTAGAGACTCCTACGTGAGCAGACTCGACGATTACGCACTGGTGCCGGTAGTGTGAGCTTACTCTAGGAGGCGAGAGCTTTGGCTGGGATCTTCTTGTAGCGGTGTCTAGGCCTTACGACGTCATCTTGGGCATGGATTGGTTATCTACGGTCCATGCTCATATTGACTGCATTAGGCGCAAGGTGCGATGTGTGCGCACCGACGGGAGAAGGTTCACCTTCATCAGCGAGAAGGGAGCCTTAGAAGCACAAGATAGACTCAAGCAGAGGAGAGGTCATCCCATCACTCATCAGTTGGCTAGCCTCATCCTGGGAGCAGTTGACGTGCGGAGTCCCAGTTTTCCTACAGTGGTGGGTCAGTACGCGGACGTTTTTCCCGACGACGTTCCAGGACTACCTCCTCGCAGAGAGGTAGACTTTTATATTGACATGTACCCCAGGACAGCCCCGATATCCACTCCAGCATATCGGATGGCCCCCGCTGAGCTTCGAGAGCTGCGGGTACAGTTGGAGGACTTGCAGGGCAAGGGGTTCATCCGACCCAGTGTTTCACCCTGGGATTCCCCGATTTTGTTCGCCAAGAAGGCGGATGGAAGCTTGAGACTGTGTGTCGATTATCATCACCTGAACCAGGTGACAGTGAGGAACAAGTATCCGATACCCAGGATTGATGACCTCTTCGATCAGCTCAAGGGAGAACGGTGGTTCTCGAAGATAGACCTCAGGTCAGACTATCATCAACTCAGAGTTCGAGACGAGGATGTGCAGAAGACGACCTTCAGGTGTCGGTATGGCCACTACGAGTTCTTGGTTATGCATTTCGGCGTGACCAATGCTCCAGCAGTGTTCATGATCCTCATGAAAAGGATCTTCCAGCCATACCTCGATCGATTTGTCGTAGTCTTCATCGACAACATCTTGGTGTACTCGACCATGGAGGAGGATCACGCCTACCACTTGCGTGTTGTACTAGACACACTCCGAGAGCACCAGCTTTATGACAAGCTCTAGAAGTGTCAGTTCTGGTTACGTGAGGTCCACTTCTTGGGGCACGTCATTTCTGAGGCGGGAGTTCCAGTGGATCCCGCGAAGATCGAGGCAGTGCTAGCTTGGGAGCCACCCAAGAGCGTGACGGAGGTGCGTAGTTTCTTGGGACTAGCCGGATACTATCGGAGATTTGTGCCGGACTTCTCCAGAGTTGTGTCCCCACTCTCAGCATTGATAAAGAAGGGGAAACCCTTCGTGTGGTCAGACAGATGTCAGCAGATCTTCCAGGAGCTGAGGCAGAGTTTGACCAGCGCACCTATCTTGAGGTTTCCTGAGGAGGGAGTTGGATACGTAGTCTACTGCGATGCATCAGGGACCGGACTCGGGTGTGTCCTAATGCAGGAGTGGTCCGTGATTGCCTATGGATCACGTCAGTTGAGGCCTCATGAGCAGAACTACGCTACCCATGACCTGGAGTTAGCAGCAGTGGTCTTCGCCCTGAAGACATGGCGGCACTATCTGATGGGCGAGCGCTTCACAGTCTTTTCTGACCACCAGAGTCTCAGGTACATCTTCTCTCAGAAGGACCTGAACCTAAGACAGCGGTGATGGCTCGAGTTCCTCCAGGACAATGACTTTGAGATAGTCTATACTCCTAGGAAGGGGAACGTGGTAGCCGATGCCCTCAGCAGGAGGACGGGCATCCAACTACTTGAGGAGGCGATAGAGCAGCTATTCGCCTTGCAGATATCCTTCGTGGATAGAGACGGATCAGCCTTCCTTCAGTCTCTCACAGTCTCTCCTCTACTTCTACAGTGGGTCAGAGAGGCACAACATGGGGACGCTGACTGTGAGACACGGCGTGCACAGATATCCTCAGGACAGGCACCTGATGGTTTCTCCCTTGGAGCAGAGCACGACGTCCTTTTCAGAGGACGTACCTTGGTACCAGTCGCTTTACGAGAGGAGGTGATGAGAGAGTTTCACACTTCTCCTTTGGCGGTACATCCTGGAGTGGCGAAGATGTACCAGGATCTCAGACGACAGCACTGGTGGCCGGGCATGAAGAATGTTGTGGCAGAGTTCGTTTCACAGTTCCTCACCTGCCAGCAGGTGAAGGCAGAGCATCAGGTACCAGCAGGCTTGGTACAGCCCTTGGAGGTCCCGGAGTGGAAGTGGGACGGGATATCTATGGACTTCATGAATGTACTTCCACGTACTTCCAGAGGTCACAACTACATTTGGGTGATTGTTGACCGACTCACCAAGTCGGCACACTTCTTACCCATTCAAGAGCAGGTCTTAGTGGAGAGCTTGGGGCGTCTCTACGTTCAGGAGATTGAACGGCTTCACGGTGTGCCATCGACTACCGTCTCCGATCGGGACGCTCACTTTACTTCCCGGCTTTGGAAGGGGTTGCAGGAGGCGTTCGGGACGCGGCTACGTCTGAGCACCGCCTTTCACCCTCAGACGGATGGTCAGACGGAGAGGACCATTCAGACCCTCAAGGACATGCTCCGTGCATGTGTCCTCGACTTTGGTCGCAGCTGGGAGGACCACCTACCCTTGGTGGAGTTTGCGTACAACAATAGCTACCACTCCACCATCAGGATGGCACCCTACGAGGCGTTGTACGGCAGGCCTTGCAGATCTCCTTTGTGCTGGACAGACCCTGGGGAGTCAGCACTTGTGGGACCAGAGATGGTCCGGTCCACGACAGAGAAGGTCCAGGTCATCCAGGAGCGGATGAGGATAGCACAGAGCTAGCAGAAGTCATATGATGATAGGAGGCGGAGGCCACTAGAGTTCGAGGATGGCGACCACGTCTTCTTGCGTGTCTCACCTCGACGTGGTTTGCAGAGATTTGGCCGAGGCGGCAAGTTGTCTCCACGCTTCATCGGGCCTTTCTAGGTCCTTAGCAGGATTGGCGAGGTGGCTTATCACCTGGCTCTGCCACCTCAGTTGCACCGGGTGCACGATGTCTTCCACGTATCCCAGCTGAGGAGATACGTGCACGACCCGACGCACATCATTGACTATGGGGAGCTAGACGTGGATGATGGGGCGACTTTTGCGGAGGTCCCAGTGGAGATAGAGGATCGACAGGAGCGGGTCCTATGTAGGCGATCGATTCCTCTTGTGCGCATCAGATGGCAGCACGGGAACCTCCAGGAGAGCACTTGGGAGCGGGAGGCTCAGATGCGTGCTCAGTACCCACATTTGTTTCCCTAGTTTATGATGTATCTTTACGGGGACGTAAAGTCCTGAGGTGGTAGTAATGTAAAGACCCATAAATTTCAAGTAAATTTTTTTCTTAATTTTCTTTGGAATTTTACAAGAGCGCAGTTTCTGACGGCACCTGATTCCGAGGCCCGGTGTGCCAAGAATCATTTTCCGAAGTTTGGTTCGGGTACGTTCAGTGAACGAACGAGCGGGTTTTTCTAACTTTTCAACCGGTGCCCGGAATCGAATTCTGAGGGCATCGATGAAATCGCAGCGCCGGTATTCGCTTAGAAACGCCTCTTCTGGAGTTGTGTTTGCTCGGGTGTGGTTTTTAATTTTCGGGCTTAAAGTTAAGAAATAAAATAATTTTGCGACAACTTTATTTTATTTCACTTAAGCCACTTGGAAGCCACTTGAAGCCAATTATTGATGGCTTGAACTGAGTTAAACCAGATTGGATGCTATCCAGAAATATCCTACCCCCTTGGTAAGATATTTGTGAGGTGGGGCCCGCACGAGCCTCCGCCGTTTCTTTCCGCTAAGAAACGCACCCGCGAAAACCCATCTTTATGAAAGTCAACTGGCGCGTTTCTTAAAATTTTAACAGACCATTTAATTGGGCGGTTTATTTCGTGAATTAAATGGGTTGTTTCTTTCGTTGAATTAATTCAACGAATTGATGGATCGTTTCTTAACCAGTTTTCAAATTCGTTGGCGTAATAATAAAATAAGGCCAACGCTCGACCTCTGGTTATTTGCGCATTGAGAAGATTTGAGAGGACCCTTGTATCTTCTTCTCCCTTGCAAAGAACGCGAAGAACGCGAAGAACGCCGAACCCAGAAATCGACGATGCTCCCATCCGAGACGTTCTTCCCCGCCCCGATCTCTGATTACCAACCATTTGAGGTGAGTGATTTCGGGTTTCCTCTAAAGGTTCTTTTTGGTTTTAAATGAAACACATATTTAATTATTTATAATTTAAATCTGTTGTTCTTGGTCCGTTGAGCTCGCCGACTCAACGCTGGATTCCGCGACGACGCGACGCCTTCCCGCGACGACGTGACGATCCCCCTCTTCCGCGACGAGCTTTTCCGCGAAGAACGCCCACGCGCGACGACCAACGAAGTAGGGATTTATTTTGGGAATTACCCCTTTTTTTATTCCCGTTTATGAAACAGTTTTATTTCATTTAGAATTGTTTCGGATATGCGTTCATGTGTTGAACTTAAATTCCTCCCGTTGTTTATCTCTAACGTGGAGGGTGCGGGCCAAATGAACACGGCCCGACGACCCTCCGTCGTTCTTCGTTTTGTGCGGATTTGACGGGAGACAGTGGAAAGTGCCGCAATGGATGTTTGACGATCCCGCAGGGAAGAACGAGTCCCAGGAGGAGCATTGGCGTAGACGGGAAGAGAATCGGACCACCGGAAAGATCCCGGGGGCCTGCGGAACTCGCCGGCGGCGCGGGTCGCCGGCGCGGCGGCGCGGGTCGCCGGTGCGGCGGCGCCGGCAGCCGGGAGCGGAGGCGCCCCGGTGCGCCGCCAGACAGGCCGCCGCGGAGGCGGCGACACCCGCGGACCCGTGGCTGCGCGGGTCCGGTGCCCTCGGACGCGGCTGAAGCTGCGTCCTCGACTCAACGAGGCCCCACGCGGGGGGCCGCGGCACCACCAGTCCGTTCGGCCGCTCGGCCGAACCAGACCAGGCCGGTCCGACCGGCCGGGCCACGCCCTGGCCGGACCAGACCGGGTCGGGTCGACCCGGTTCGGCCGACTCCCCGGGGGGAGGGGGGGGGGGGTCGGGCCGGGTCAGCCCGGGCCCGTACCCCTGTCTTCGGACGGTCTTCGTTCAAATGGACGTAAATTGAGCTACAGGCCTCCAAACGACCCGCCGTCAGTGGCAACGCGATCCTTGGATCGAGACGGTCGTTTCGGTATATCGCACTCAAGGTTTAAGAATACTTTGAGTTCGGCCGGGTTGGTTCGTACACGAAACCAACCGGGCCCTCGGAGCGGAAACACTCATATCTTGAGCTACGAATGTCCGATTGACGTGTCGTCAGCTTTTTTGAGTTCCTCTTTGTGAGAAGGATCTTTTGGCATACTCTGTCCAAGGTTTTTACATAGGTGGAGTACGGTCGGGTTGGTTTTTCTTAAAAACCAATCGGGCCCCTCGGACGAAAAAGCCAATAACTCTCAGACCGGGCGTCCGATCGACGTGCCGTCTGCGACGTTGAGTTCCTGTTAGCGATACAATACTTTTGGATACATCAACTTCGGACTTTGTGTCAGTTGATGTATCAGCCTCTCGGCTCGTGGAGCGGACCCTCCCGAACGAGCTTGCTGTGTGCGGAACCCTAGTGCTGGCTGCGACTGCTTCTTCGACAGCGACGACCGTGCAGAGATCCTCAGTAGACTGCGGTGATGACTGTGCAAAGATCCTCCGTGGACTCCGACGACGACCGTGTAGAGATCCTCAGTGGACTTCGGCGACGACTGTGCAGAGATCCTCAGTGGACTGCGACGACTACTGCACTCAGCGATCCTGCGTGGATCAGTGCTTCAGGTCCTGTGTGGGCCCGGTCCTGTGTGGGCCCGATCCTGTGTGGGTCCGATCCTGTGTGGGTCCACGCTCAGCGGTTCTGTGTGAGCCAGTGCCTACAGGTCCTGTGTGGGCCCGATCCTGTGTGGTTCACTGCGGGGTTAGTACCTATCGATCCTTTGTGGGTCCGACGACTTAGATGGTTCAGTGATCATCTTTATCGTCATCCGAAGAAGTATACCTGTGTGAGCTGAATCTTGTGTTTACTCTCCTTTATGGATTGTGTTGAGCTATCCTGTGTGGATTTACTATTTACTCTCCTTTTTGGATTGTGTTGTTCTATCCTGTGTGGGTATACGTTTTCTTTCCTGTGTGGACTGGGTTGTGCTTGGGCTCAGACGTTGGAGCCGAACGAGAATTGATGACTTAGGTATATGTATGGGCATATACCTAAGCTGTGTCAGATGTTACTTCGTGATTGTATATTTCCTTTGTGGATTATCCTTTGTGGATTTCGGGAGACCTTCGGGGGTCTCAGGGTCCCTACTGAGTAGCTTATACTCACCCCTGCACGGGCTATGCCCGCACTACGTTGTGTTGGTTGCAGATGACGGACATCGCTGACCGTGGTGGAGGCGTGTGGAGCAGGACAGTACCTGGAGGTGGACCACTGGGCGGGACGTACTCGGAGCGGTCAGGTGGACCCGAGGAGCAGTGGAGGCTATCTGTACCCACCCTTCAGGTGGGACTTCAAGAGGACGGCTCGACACTGCAGTTTTTCCTTTTCAGTTGCTGTTTTTCCTTTCAGTTGTACTTTACAGTTGGGCTTGTATTTCCGGCCCCTTTTACTTTCAGCACAGCTTGTACAGTTTTTACTTAGTGTTTACTTTTCCTCTTGCTTACTCTGTGGTTCTTGTTTACTTTTCAAAGGCAATGCCTTCCCTTTTTGTTGGGATTTACGCCTTGGTGCTAGTCGCCAGCCCCTGGCCTATGGAAGGCGGGCTTGGGGTAGTCACAGCACGGGCCCCGAGGATTGGTCGTGACACAAAATTTCAGATTTTACAAAGAATCCCTTATTCAATTCCGTTTGTTAATTCAAGGGTTATCATAGAAGTTTTATCATCCTAGGGAATTCATTCATTAGTCAAGTATACGTAAATTACATATTTTTATATTCAAATGTTCAATAGGAACCAACCAACATTCAATTCATTTAGTGAACAAATAAGGACCACCAAGGACCACAATTTTTAGCGGGGCATTTAGCCTGTACATTTCACAAAATAACCATCAATATGAAATAGTAATAGCAGGTTAACAAGAGGAAACCAATGAGTAAGAGGAGAAAACTCACCGTGAAGGTGTTGTTTAGCACGCGACAGAGGTGTGTTCATGGTAGAGGAGAGGCGCACAACAAGGGATATTTCCAACTTAAAAGAAAAAATAAAATGAGAACTCACATGTTAAACAATTTTATTTTTCAATAGTGGGATTTTATTTTTTATCTATGATATCTACTTCCTATTTATTTATTTTTTACATATCTACTATTTTTCTAGATGTTCAACTTCTGAATGGGACGTGTCTGCTTTTTAGGAGAAATATTATTTTTAATTTACTCTAATTTAGGGGTAAAATATTCCATATTAATTGTATTTTTTTTCTAGGGGGTCATTGCTATCCCGTAGGGATCATGAACGCCTCTTAGGTTAGTGGAAAGTCAGGTCAGTTGTTTGTTATGATACCAGCCTGGGAAATATCATTACATTTCCAATTGTAATTGACCCATGTCCATTTAAATATAGGATTGTGGGGGGGGGGGGGGGTCAGACACTAATATATAGAAGGAATAAGAGACGTAAAAATCATCCTAGGCTATCCAATACAAGTGATGAAAGATGAAACATACACTGGGTGAGGGAGAACCACCCAAGAGGATAAAAGGGGGAGGGTGGATTAGTGCGGAGGGGTTTTGGATGAGAAAAGGAAAAAATCCAATAAAACATAAAAGGTTCAAAGGGTAAGGGGGCGGGCTGTCCGGGGGTGTGGTGGGGGAGGGGTAGGGGCTGAAGGGGTGTGGGGGGGGGGTGTGGGCTGTCCAGGGAGGGGGGCTGTCTAGGTGGGGGGGGGGGGGGTTTAGGGGTGTGGGTGAGGGTGGTGTGGGTTGTCCAGGGAGGGGGGTGTGGGCTGTCCAGGCGAGAGCTATCTAGGTGGGGGGGGGGGGGTTAGTGGTGTGGGGGAGGGTGGTGTGTGTTGTCCAGGGAGGGGGGTGAGCTTTCCACTATGAAATGAGCATCAGGGATCCTAAAGAGTGAATTATGATAGGGTAAAATTATGGGGAAGAGGGGTTTGGGCGATGGGGTCGAGTGGATAATAAGGAATAAGGGAACCTCATTTAAAAGACTAAAAAAAATCTCTTTTCATTTCAAGAATAGGGAAATTATGGTGTAGCCTAAGGGTCTATTGCATAGTGCACCCTATGATGTCACATTGTTGAATTACCACAAGGTAGACACTGCAACACTCATCCCCTAGGCAGAACCATTAAATCTTGATCATGAATTGTGATGTGACTATATGCCTCATCGAATAACATCCACCCCCAAAAAAATAGTATGGAGGGTATAACATAGCCAACCTCCCACATTATACAAACCATAAACATAAGTCGGGTCCCATTGATAAACTCATATACATAAAGGAGGACCTAAATAGGAATAACCAATCTAACCTCAAACACAATCTAAATCACTAATACAAGGTTTTCCGCATGGATAATAATATATACTAGAAGTGGATCTTGAGAAGGTCATAAAAGAGACAACTTACTACCTGAGAAGGACTAAAAATGTAGAACATAACCTTTGGATAAATTAACATATATAAATAAGATACTAGGGTGGGTATAACATAGCTAACCTTCAACACAATCCAAACCACTAAAATAATTTATTTCTTGTGTAAAATCGCATATACCCCATGATGTATAGACAAACATAAACTTTAAAAAATTTTAAAGAATGTTCCACTTGGTGGAGTATCTCTACATTGCGATCCCAAGGTCTCTAGGCCTCATCCTCATCATAGATAAAACATAAAGATTAAGATATAATGAATAAGAAAGAAAGATAAGCCTCATCCTAGATCTTTTCTAGACAATGATTGATACCTAGCATCGAGCAAGAGGTTATTACATAAGAATATCATAAATGACCCATCCTAAGAAGCCTCACTAAACATATCCATCATTAGCATATCCTATAGTTAAAAAATATATCATGGTGATCCCAAGACCTATAGGTAACAATATATCAACAATAAATATCTTTATTCATATTTAGTTACCAACCTACACCACTACATATGTGAATTTCCCTACCCTTATGGTCATAAGGAATCAACATTATTATTTCCACTAACATCATAATCAACCCCTTTCCATGTACTATACCTATAAGGGTTACAAAGAAGATGTCACAATTTTATATAGCCATGATAAATATTTTCTGTGGGTTAATCAATACAAACCATATACTCAACATGATATAATATTTAAAATAATCCTTGATATATCTCACACAACAACCTACCCACTGGTTATTCCATCACTAGTACCCACCAAGGCATCTCCCCAATCACACTATGCAGTACTACCACAAAGGCCCAAAACATAGGATATCTAAATCTCTAGTAAAGGCATAGTCTTTACCAATAAATTTTACATCAATATCACTCTACTCCAATTAAAAATCCATATAAAGACCCTTTCTATGTGATTACCAATATTATTCTCTCAAAGAAACCTCTACCCATGACCCTTACAACATGATTGATCATAATCCCATTCATACAGTTTCAAACTAGGCTATTATTAATTAATAACATGAACCAAAACCACTATAGGGTCCATTATACCTAACTCTGCACACCAACTGTCTTTCTAATACAGAAGAGTAAAAATTCATTACATAAGAGACTCACTAGGGGGAATCCGTGCACTATAGAGGAGGCTGCCGGGATAGTCGTCAGATAAGGAGGGCGCACCGAAGCAGGTCGTGTGGACAAGGGAACCACAAAAGGAAGATGAGGAGAAGGAGGTGGAGGAGAAGGAGGAGGAGGAGGCCGTAGTAGAGGAGGATCTGTCGGTGGCCGGAGGAGGAGGAGGGGTCACAATGGAGGAGAGGTCGATAGCGTAGGGTTACGCTTCTGTGAAGGCTTGAACAGGTGCGAGGGAGGAGGGGCATGTTTGGATTATTTTGTAAAAAGCACTAGAACCTTTATAAGCGCTAGTTAAAAGTGCGGATAAAGGTATGTTTTATCTGTGCTAAAATAAAAGTGTTAATAAAACATACCTTTATCAGCGCTAAAATTATAGCGCTGATAAATACTTATTTTATCATTCCTTTTTAGCGATGATAAATATATGCCTTTATCAGCGTTAAAAAAGTACCGATAAAGGTATAATTTTAATAATTTATTTATATTTGTATATATTTATTTAAAATGATATATAAGATAAATATATATTTATTTATTAATAATTATAACTATAAATAATATATATTTATAAATATTGGTATATAATTGTTAATATATTTATAATAATAAAACTATATATACAAATGTATTTGAAAAGTATTTATATATATCATTAAAAATATAAAAAAATATTTATTATTTAAATATATTTATTGTAATTTTATAAGTACATTTTTTAGAACATATATAGTTCATATGTGTAACATTAAGAATTAATCAATATACCACATCATGTAATGTACAAATGAACATTCATGCATATGATACATAACATATATGCATATATTCATTGACAGAATTCATTAGAAAAAACATATATATTCAATAATTTTAATTATATATATATTATAAATTATTATATATTTATAAATAAAATAAATTTAATAAATATATTAAATATAAAAAAATATAATAAATACAATGAATTAATCTAATTAATATAATACATATCTAATAAATATAATAAATATAATAAATATAATAAATATATTTATTATTTAATGTAATTTATTATAATCTTATAATTATTTAATTATATATATATATATATATATTTAATTATAATCTTAGAAATAACTTTTTCAATTAAAACATCATATATATATATATATTTTAATTATTAAAAAAAATATATTAATTATAAACATTTGTTTTTTATTTAACATATTAAAATAAACATAATTTTGAATATAAATATAATAATTTTATATAAATTAATAAGAAAAACTTTTATTAGTGCTTTTAGCTAGTACTCATAAAGTCCCACCCCTTTATCAACGTTTTCTGCTTAGAACTAATAAAGGGTAGTGCTTCCCTTGCCCTATTTTGTGGTAGTGAGAGGATAAATATACAAAATTCTAGCAGTGATCAATCATCACCATAGTTTAGTTAGTGTGTTAACTGTGAATCCAGCTAAGTGAAATCGGGACAAGACACTTCTATATCATTGGCATACTAGTTCTAGTCTATACACCTAGATACCTAAGATTCCCATTGTGCTCAATTCCACATTCACATGTCACACATACCACCACTTCCACAAACACATTCCAAGCATTATAAATATACCAGGAAATCATCATTTTTATAAATGAAACCACTTACCATTTTACACACACCAAAAAAATTTTCAAATATAATTTCCACCACTTGGAAAATTCATGAAACCCATTTATAAATTATCCTAATAAAGTTAAATAATTAATTTAACAATTTTCATGGCCCAAGACCCTTTCAAATCCATACAAAAACTAATTTAACTTTAAAACATGCTTTACTTCATTCTCAAAATTCACAAATCACATTAAAAATGCACAAAAAAACCAATATTCCAAAGCAATCCATTTTAATTAGAAAAACTACCTTCAAACTAATCCTCACCTCAAGTGCATTTACAAACCCACTTCGCACCATTCACATAACCATAAAAATACATTTAAGAAGCACCACAACAAAGCACCTACAAATGTTCACCATTTTTTCATTAAAAATCCCATTTTCCTCACATATGCATGTCAAAACATTTCCAAAATAGATTTCTCACCACACCATAAATTCATAGAACACATTTTTAGATAAAATAAATCATATCAAAAAAATCTAAAAATGTTATGTCATGGAACTTCCTACCTCATGTGTATAAATTTTCATAAAATGATACAAAACAAAAACCGAACCTCCACGAGAACCTATAAAGGAAATATCCAACCAAGGATATAAATATTGAGCCCTAAGAAACAAGATCCAACCATAAAAGACAACCCAACTTGCTGTAGATATTAAACCCCATGAGGAAGAAGAGAAACCCTAGAATAGATGGGAAATAAGGAGGAAAACCACTTACTTGAAGATTTAATTGTTTTTTAAAGCCAAATACACCATAAAAATAGAGATCTTAAGGAACCATGGGAGGGGTAGGAGGTGCCTAAGTCTGGAGATCCCAAATGGGGGAGAGGGGTGGAATTGGGCATAAAAATTGGGGATAAAGAAAAATAAAAACTAAAATTTTAATGACATGAACATCACACAGGGTTATTCTGCACAATTTTTCAAATCGCGCGGTGAATGTGCACCCCTATCTTCCTAATAGGAACCTATCACAAGGTTATACCACATTACCTAACTTACCATGTGGAAGCCATGTGGTATCTTCTGTCTAGAAATATCAACCTACCACATGGTTACCTAGAGAATGACACACGATTTTGAAAACCATGTGCCAACCATGAACATCAATATGCTAACACAAAAACTTGATTTTTTTCATGAAAAATCATGGGGAAACTCTTGGAAAAGTAGTTGACTAAAAGTAATAAAATGAAATTGTTTAAAATTCAATCCAGTCACACCTGGAACTCGACCAAAAAACTGTGATTCAAATTTTAACTGAAACAAAGGATGAAAAAAAACCCAGGTGTGATAATAATAATATTACATGGATCCCTAATTTCCATTATACATGATAATGTGCCTAAATTCACCTCTATTTTCTAGAAAGGGTTTCATAAGTTATTCAGTTTGAATTAAATTTTAGTGAAAACTTTTATCCACAATCTGATGGATAGTTAGAGTGAACAATTCATAATTTGGATGATATCCTCTAATATTATCCAATGGATTATCATGGAATTTGGGATCAACATCTGACTTTGTTTGATTTTTATTATAACAATAGTTTTTATTCCAGTATAGAAATGGAGAATTTTGAAGAATTGTATGGAAAGTGGTGTTAGACTCCATCTTATGAGGATGTTGTCGGGGAATGATTTTTTTGCGACTGTAATTGGTAGAAATTTTTTTTGAGAAGATGAAGATGATTTAGTAGTAAATGTAGAAAGCTTTGAGAAGGAAGAAAATTAATATAGATAACTGGAGGAAATATATTTCTATTGAGGCGAGTGATAATGTTTTTCTCAATGATTCTCCTTGAAAAGTTATATGTTTTAAGAAAAATGAAATTCAAGTCCCCAATTCATTGGACCACGTGAAATTATAGAAAATATTGGAACGAGTTCATTCTAAGTGGAATTGCCTCTCAGTTTAGCTCAGGTACTTGACATATTTCATGTTTTGTTGTTAATAAAATCAATATTCGATGCATCTCATGTTTTGACCCCTAAAGTGGTTCAATTGTAAGGGAACCTTTCTTATGAGGAACATCCTATTCTGATTATTGACCACATATAACAAGTTTTGTGGAATAAAGTGATTTAACAGGTTAAGGTTTTATGGAAAATCCATATAATGGAAGAAACAACATAAGAATCTGAAAATACTATGAGGGAAAGATATTTTCACTTATTTAAATAGTAAATAAAATTACAAATATTAAATTTAAAAATCGGGAATATGTAATTGTTTGTGAATATGAATCTATGTATTTCTATTTTATTTGATTACATGTTATTTTATGTTTTTAAATATATCAAAACCCTTTTATTATTTTATATGAAAAACCATTATTAAATTTTTTTTGTATATTAATTATAAAATACGTTTTAGTGATAATAATTTAATAAATTTTGATTTATATAAAAGAAAAATAGTTTATATATCTTTTATTAAACTACAATATTATCTAACTATTTCTCTAACATGATCTCATTTAATCCTGAACATGACTCATTTTTTCTCTCAAGAAATGTTCTCAGAATAAAATGCTTTAAATTTTTCTTCTATGTTTTATTTATAACATAAATTATAAAAATTAGATTGTTTATAAACTTACCCATTTGATAGACAACAAATTTTTTCTTGATTTCATTAGAATAAATTAAGGCCTTATTTTATAATTTAAGGGTTGCACCATATGTATGGATATCTTGAAAAATATCCACAATTATGAATTTTCCATAATTGAGAAACTTTTATGTTTCTTTTATATCTCATTTGTTTATAATCGGAATCACTCAGTTTTTTTCAGTTATAAATCTAATTTTTTTCTTTATTTCATTAAAATACTTGAAACTATAAAAATGTATTTTACATACCTTAGAAAATGGATTATTGTTATAGTTTTTTTTTCAATTTCTATTTCATGTTTTCATAGTATTTTTATCATATCTATTTCAATACATATCAGAATTAAACAATTCTTGATTAGCTGGAAAGATATCAAAATTATATTCATTTAAGTCTTCTAGAACAACTTCTAATTCCATTTTTTAGATGTATTAAAAATGTACAAATTTTTTTGTCTTCATCTTGTACATGAGTTGATGCACTATCCATCAATTATTTTTTTAAACCATCCATTATTTTTTTAAACCATCAAATTTTTTAAATCATTAGTTAATTTTTTAAAACCATTGATTAATATTTTTTATAAAAATAAATTATTATTTTTAAAACCATCAATTAATTTTTTAAAACCATCAATTGATTTTTTAAAACCAACAATTAGTTATTTTTTAAAACCATCAATTAATTATTTTTTAAAATTATCAATTAATTTTTTAATACAATTAATTTATTTTTTTTAAATATCAATTTTTTTAAACCACTAATTTTTTTCTTCTTAAAAAAATCAATTAGTTTTTTTAATAACATCAAAATTTTTAAACAATAAATTAATTTTTTTAAAACCATTAATTATTTTTTAAACCATCAATTATTTTTTTTAAACCATCAATTAATTTTTTTTGAAAAACTATCAATTTATTTTTTTAAACCATTAATTATTTTTTTAAAACAATTAATTAATTTTTTTAAAAATAGAAATTATTTTCTTTTTAAAATAACCAATTATTTTTTTCTAATGATCAATGAATTGTTTATATCAAGGGTTATTTTTTTTCAGATTGTCAATTTTTTTTTCTAATGGCGAATTAATTTTTTATTTATAGTGGTGGATTGATTTTTCATTTCTAAGGGTGAATTAGTTTTTTTTTATTTTTAGGGTGGATAAATTTTTTATTTCAATGATTGTAGATGCTTTCTGCTGCGAGTTGAAATTTTATTATTCTAATTTTTATTTCATTACTCTGTTTTTCATCATTTTTTTTATACTTATGAACTACATACTCATATTAATCAATTTAAGTATTTTATTAATTTCTAAAATTAATATATATTATATTTTATCAAAGCGGTGTGTGTTAAATATATTTGTTAAGTGTTTTAAAAATTGTATTAATTTACTCTTTATTTCTGCACATACCTACAACATATTTCTGGGATATTTATGTCTTAATATTTTGAGTTAATTTATTTAAATTATTCTTTTATAAATTATTATTTTAGAAAATTTGATCTATTCAAATAAATTTTATATTATTTAAATTAGTATAATTAATTTTTAATTTACATGCTTCATTAAATTAAAATTTATTTAATATTTGAATTTAAACATTCAAATTGACTTACAATTTTATGGTATTACCATTGAATTATTATTATAATTTAACGAGTTATTTAAATCGGTTTGAATTGGTCTTTACATTTTGAATTTAAATAATTATTTTTACGATTATTATTGGCATTATTATTCTCTCTCATGGGTAATTATTATTTGAATTTAAATTATTTAACCCATGAAAAGTGTTTGTTAGTATTTATAGATATATATTTTAAGTGGTTGTTAAGCAGCCTTGAAAGACATGAAACACACTAGTTAACATCTTCGACTCTATTTTTTCACAACAAAAATCTATGAACCTCTCAAGTGTTGTACAAACTGAAGCCCTGTGCGATACCCTGTTTCATCACCTGGATATTCTCTCAAGTGTAGGATTACTTATTCTTTAACTTCTAATGCCTTGATGAGACATGTCAATCTAATTATCAAGAACTAGTTCCTACACTTTTATTGTTTATATTATCCTTTATCTAGTTTCTTGAGTCTGTAACACTATTTCTCATCTCTCATGGGCACTCAGTTTTTATGTTTATGCATTTATATTAAAAATAATTATTTTTTCTTCTCTTCCTTGGGTTGTGACTCCTAAATTCATAATTCAAGATCTGAGGGTTATGACTCCCAATATCTAAAGTTAGAACTGATTGAGTTGTGACTCCCACTGTCTAATGTTAGGTTGTATGTTTTGGGACTCCCTATACAAAAGTTAGTGTCATGATTATCCCTCTACTAAAAGAAGATTCTGTAAAATTTTATGATTCCCAGTGTACATGTATCTCTCACCGAGTAGAGAGATATAAGACTCGACTAGATCCACTTTGTACTGAACCAGTATAAAAATTCACGTGTTCTTTAATTTATTTCTATTGATAATTAAATATAATAATTAAATTTAATAATAAATATAATTAATCAATTTATTTGATTAATTTTTTTAATCTGTTCTATTCAACCCCCTCTAGACTCTCTATCATTACCATATCCGACCTAACAATTGGTATCAAAGGATAAACTTATTATATAATATTTTATATCTATCATTCTCTTCCTCAATACCACATATTTTTTTTGAAGGATATTCCTTTTGGGATAATTAAATCCCTCTATAGTGTCTACTTTTATTTTATCTATGATAACCTATACCTAGACCTCACAGTCTAAGGACAAGATATTTAAGATGGTAGGATTGAACCCAAATGATTAATGAATTCATCAAAATCCACCTCACTTTGATGAAAATGATTATGCCTAATAGAGATCCTGAATGGTGGTATAACTAAAATAGTTGGGAATTGATCACTAGTCTATCATGGAAAAATCATACACACTTATTGAACCTGACCCAGATACACTTATAGAAAATTATGCTACTAGATATGTTTAAAATTTCAAAGTTGTTAATATTTTATATTGTTCTATTAATAAATTGGATTTTAGTCATGTGTTTACTTGTAAGACAGATCATGAATTTGGAAGATTCTACCAGTAACTTACCTTGGCTCAAACAAATTAATTTGTACTAATCTTGAAATGCTTCAAGAAGAGTTCCAAGACTTCAAGATGGGTGAAGATGAAATTGTAAACCAAATATATCATATATTTACATGTAATGTGAATGGAATGTATTCACTTGGAGAAAAATTAGAAAACTCAATACATGTTGAATGATCCCTACAAAAATTACCAATTAAATGGAATTCAAAGAAGGTTTGCATTGATGAAATAAATAAATTAAAAGAGTACACTCTGGATGAATTGATTAGATCACTACATTAGTATGAACTGGAACTGAAGAAAATAGATGATGAGGTAAAAAAAAGAAAATATGTAGCTTTTAAATCTATGAATTTTTTTACTAATGAATTTTATAAATCTGATATATAGGATATTCAAAAAGAAAATATAGCTCAGATTGTGACTGGGTTTTAAAAAATAATAAAAAATAAATGATTCAAAAACTATTTTAGAACAAATCCTTAAAAAGGAAAACATAAGGGAGATAAGAAAGATGGTACAAATTATAATTATTTAGATTCAAATTGTTATGAGTGTAAGAAGAAATTACATATCAATACCGACTGTCCTAAACTAAAGAATAAAAAAATAAAGATAAAAAGGAATTGACCACCAGTTGGAGTTTTATAAACGAATATAATTATAGTGAACAACATGAAAATGAAAAAGAAATTGATAACATTTGCTGCATGGAATTACTAGATAAGGTTAGTAATTCTAGTTTTTATTCTAGATGTTTTGATTCTGACTATGATTCTGAAAACCTATATGTTTCTAAATTAAATTAAGAAATTGAAAGATTATGAAAAAATATTTTCAATGTTTCTGATTTATATAATAAGCTTAAGGAAAATAATGAGAAAATTATTTCTAATAATAAGGTAATTTTACAAAAAAATGAAAAATTAAGAAACACTACTTCTTCTTGTCATTATACAGTTTATGATAGTTTTAATTATGCTCAAGATATAAATGAAAAATCTAAAAAGGAATTTAAGAGTCATAAAAATAGTTTATCTGATTTTATTCATGGACATAAAAATATCATAAGATGATGTATTCAAATAAAATTGATAAAAATAAAGATGGTTTTTTTATGATAAAAGATTACCTCAAATGTTTAAAACTCATTTTGTTAAAATTAAAATTTTTTTTACTTATATTGTTACTTGTTTTAAATGTGGATTAAAAGGTGACTATGTAAAATATTATTCTCTCAAATTCAAAAAATATTTGGGAATTTTAAAAAAGATATTTATAAATCCTTTTATCTAGAGTACCATACAATAAGTGTTTAAATTATATATGGGTACCTAAAAATTTCATTACTAATCTTATTGGAATAAAAGAATTTTGGGTACCAAAATGGTCAAGTAATTGATTTTTTTAGGCAAACTTAATTGGATGTCTAAAGAGAAACATATGGTACATGGAAAGTGGATGATCTAGTCATATGACCAAAGAACCATTAAATTTTACCACTTACAACATATGTTATGGAGGAACTGTTACTTTTGGAGATAATTCCAAAGGCAAAGTAAAAGGATTTGGTAAAGTTGGTATTTCTAATTCTACCTTTATTTCTAGAGTTTTATATGTTGAATGTTTAAAACATAATTTAATTAGTATATCATAATTATATAATGATGGAATGAAATTTAAATTTTAAAATGATAAATTAAATGCGATTATATATTATTTTAAGCTAATAAGAAAAATATTTATACTATTGATTTTATTGAAATAACTATTCAACATGTTAAGTGTTAAAATGATGTACAGAATTAAAAAAGAATTTTTAATTTATGTTTAGATCATGTTAATTTTAAAATGTTACATAAGATCTCAAAATATCAAAATATTTTACAATTACCTTCCTTGGAGAAAAAACAACTCCATGTTTTTGATGCTTTCATGAAATGGAAGAAACAAAACATTTCCTTTAGACTTATAAATCAGATAATTACTAATAGACCTTTATAATTATCAAAAATTTATTTATTTGGTTGTACTAATACTTTAAGTCTTGGTTGAAAGAAATTTACTTTAGTTATTGTTTATTATTATAGTATATTTACATGGATATACTTTCTTGCTTATAAAAATGAAAATTTATCTCGATCTACTGATTTTTGTAATTTATTTAAAAATGAAGAAGGTTATATGATTATTTATATTCATAGTGATAAATTAGGTTAATTTTATAATTTATATTTTAATTTTTTTTGAAAATAATAGTTATTTTCATAACTTTTCTACTCCTAGAACACCACAAAAAATGGTGTTGTAGAAAGGAAAAGTAAAACTTTCCTTGAAATGGATTAAACAATGTTAGGTGAATATAATCTCACTAGATATTTTTGGGTTTAGTCTATTTTTTATGCTTATAATATTTCAAATATAATTCTTATTATAACTTTTTTAAAGAAAACTCTTTATGAATTATTTAAAAATAAAAATCCTAAAGATGGCTACTTTATAGTTTTTTGGGTGTAAAGATTGTTTTTCAATTCATAAGATAATTTAGATAAATTTGATTCTAAAAGTGATGAATTTATTTTAATAATAGTAAAACTTATAGAGTTTATAATAAAATAAATATAGTTATTGAATAATATATTCATGTTATGTTTCATGAAAATAATGTTAAATTAAATTCTGATTCAAATATTTTTTTATGATCAGTTTGGAGATTTTAATTTTAGTAAATAAAAAACTTGGGATAAGAATGAATCAATTGAGGGGGATAAAACTCCTTCCCAACCTTATCCAAGATCATGAAAGATTCATAAAGATCATTATGTTGAAAATTTTATTGTTAATGTTTATTATGTTGTTAAAACAGTAAATTTTGTTCCAAATTTTTATGTCAATTATGTTTTTGTAATGACCCAAAATTTCATTAATGGAAATCCCTCTTGATCTAATTAAATGTATCTTTATGTAAAATGTTTATATAAAATGTCAAGTTCTTTGGTTTTATGTTTTTTGATTTTAAAATATTGTTAAGAATTGGGACTGTTGTTAATATAGCCTTTGAATAGTGATCACATGGTTAGTATAAATATAGGTCTTTAACGAATCCAATTTACTCAGAAAAAGGAAGCGATGTACTCATCCAGTAGACGTGCCACATATGAAGCGCATTTGTTAGAGCTCGGAAAAGAGGTGGCGTTATTGGGATTTTCTCTTGACCAATCCCAAATTGAGCTTCAACAGGTTAATCTTGAGTGGGACCACCAACGAGAGAAGTGAATGTTGATAGAGATTACCACCCAAGCAATGTTATCCGATCCACCCCAAGAGTATGTCACCATCGCACACCTTAATCTTCAGTCTTATTCAGGTTTTATAAGGGGGTATGTAACAAGAACTTAGCACCATGGTTATGTACATTATTTTTGTATATAATAATGAATATACTTTCATTTTATTAATGTTACCTTGTAAATAGTTTTTAAAGAACAAATAGTATTTTTAGTTAATGTTCAACTAAGAAGTCTATTTTGATGAATTAATGGATTTTTGAATTAAATAATATTTTAATAAAATATTAATATTATCATTATTAAATTAATTTTTATTAAATATAAATTATCGTATAATTTTATGAATGAAATTGTAAATTTTATTAAGGTTTGAAAGCCATTTTTGTCAAAACCCGCGAATTTTTGATAAATGTCGGTTTTTATTTTAAAAGTGAAAATTAACATATTTATAAAATTATTTAGATAAAATAAATATTATTTATGGAATCAGAATGTTGAAATTATCCAACGGTGAATTTTTCATAATTTTCTGAGACAGTCAAATTTTTGGGTAAAATTTAAATACCTTTTAAATATATAATATGTTTTATGACATCATAATGACCCAATAGTGATGTAATAAAATACTATAAGCCTTATGTTCGTCCAATATACGTTTTACTATTAAAATAATGTGATTTTGGGTTTTGTTGACTTATTTTACAACGCATTAATGGACCCTTCAAGGCTTATTAAACATCTTGTCTTTTTAAATTGTTTTCCTTGAGAGTGTGACTCACCTCCACATAAGCAACCCCATTATTTTAAGAATTTAGGACATTGTACTTATAAAATATTTTTTTCCACTTCCCTTATCCAAAAACCATGGGCAAGAACCATGAGATTTTTTGTGGTATGGATTAGTTTAATGCGAGTTGTCCCAAACCTAAATAATAAAGAATTCCCCCACCTTTCCTATATAAACCCACCCAAGCTCCCACTTTATCCTCAATAAAAGCCATCGGAGTTCATTATAACTCTTCAATACTCTATCTAGAATCCTCCCAAGGTTTCCCAATCTCCCAAGAATCCTCTCTCAAGCCTCTCTCAAGCCTTTGGAAGCACACTTCCAAGGGTTTTTCTTCCTTTCTCATTTTGTCCAATTTTATTTAAATTGTTATGACCTTTTAATTTCAATTATAAATGTTGGGGTATGGTTTAGAACCTCAAAAATACCACCCTCTTTATGTTTTAATGATGGGATACCACTTTATCTCTCATTAAATGCCTTCCATGTACACCCGTTACTATGCCGAAATTCTGAAAGGAATTTCTCTCTCCTATTTTACATTCAAGCAATTATTTTGTATCATGACTCTAAATTCCATTACAAATGTTGGGACATGTATCTATATTACCCTCTTAATTTATATTTCAGGTACATAATATGATATTACCCTTTCTCTCTCATCAACCATTTTTATGAATTCTTACGTCATGCTGTTACGCTGCTGAAATTGCACCGATTTTTAAAGCCAATGTCATTGTGTAGTGAATACCATGCCCATTTCTCTATCAAGGGTATTCAAATTTATGCACATTACTTATTGATTATAAATTACTGTGTATTAATTCCACATTACTTTATCATGTAATAAATGATTATGTTTTATGAATCCATGTTATATGATCCATGTGGCACACTTATGCATAAAATGAAATGTTTAAGAAGGGTGCACCCTTATAGCGCTTTAATGAATTGGGTTAAGAATAGTATCATGATACTTCATGTGCAATGGGTTTTTAATTATGATAATTCAAGTGAAAAAAGGTTTTACTCGTGCTTCATGTGAAACAAGGATTTACTCATGCTCCATGTGCAATGAGCCTTGGCTCATGCTAATTCCAAGTTAAGTGTTGTTACCACATTTCCATGTTATGATTATCATGATTTATCATGCATTTATGTTTATTCTTATCTTGTGATCTATTGATATAACTATTGTCTAACATTTATTGTATTCCTCATGTTATTCCATTATTATTCCCTTACTGGGCTTTGTAGATTACCCTTTTCTTATGCATGTCCTCGGGTTATCCCATGCAATGCTAAGTACGTGGGAATGTAGTGGTCATGTAAAGGAAGTTTTCAATAAAGATGTCGTATTTCATGTTTTAAGTTGTTATGTAATGATCCTAAGCCCCAAATACACTAGACCTCTCGCTCTTCTATATTTTATCAAGTGAAGTTTATGTAATAAATTATTCTTAATTATGTAATAAGAGATCATGGTTGTCATAGTTGGTATCAGAGGATAGGTTTAGTTATTTTTGGGATTTGGATTATAAAACCCTAGTGATGTCTTAGAGACAAGACTAAGTATAATAAAAACATCCCTATGTTTTGGTGAGTATTGAGTAAGTGATTTATCAAGAAAATACATCCCTATCTGGATATGAGCAAGTAGAGGCGGCTCTGGCATAAATGTACCCTAGGGGTAAAACCCAAAAACACCGCTTTGAGCTAGACTCGAACGAGAACTGGTGCACGACAATGAGCCTTGCTGCACTCTTGGTTATGAAAATCCCAGGGGATATGCTTTGGTAAATTTACAAGCTTATTATAAACCATTATTAAGGGAAAAAATTCCCTTAGAATATATGTTTGAAAGTAGATCATGGATAACATAGACTGAAGCCAATAGATTCATATGTTAAGGAAATAAAATTTATTTATAAGTCTTTAGTTTTGTACTTGTATTACCCTTTATGTGTTACCCCTAAATTTCCTTTTATTCCAGTCAATGACTGATAATAGGAGGACTCGGGCTAATAACCGATGTTAAGATCAATGTGACGACTGTACTAATGAGATGACCAATCCAATGGGAGTGGGAATCACAAAATTTTTTACACTTCTCTCTCAGATAACTCAAGCTTTTAATAGAAACATGGATCAATAGGAACGTTCAACCCCCCTAGGAAAGAACAAGTCGCTATCGAGAGCTTCATGAGACAAAGGCCTCCTACTTTTAATGGATCATCTAATCCCTCAATCACTGAACAATGGATCAACTCCATTGAAAAGATCTTCTCCATCCTACAATGTTCTGAACAAGAGAAGGTTCTCCTGGATGCTTATCGTATATAGGGTGAAGGTAATCAATGGTGGACCTTGATAAAAAATGTGAAGCCTGAGGAGGAGATAGAGTCATTGGAATGGAAGGATTTCCAGAAGATGTTTATCGATAAATATTTTATGCGCACCATCCGACTTAAGATAGAAAGGGACTTCCTTACAATCAAGCAAAAAGATGAAGAATCTATTGGAGCGTACAATGAAAAATTCACAAGGCTTGCACGATACGCTTCCAGATTTGTCGTTACCCCCAAATGCAAGGCTGACCACTTCTTTGGTGGACTGAAGCCTAGCCTACGAAAAGCACAGGCGATCCGTGACTTCGATAGCTATGAGGAAATTGTCCGATGTGCCATCAAGTTTGAAATAGAGATCAAAGAATCTCATAAGTATCATGAGGATAAGAAGCATAAGGTGGACTTCAATGATGGTGGACCGATGGATAAATCCAACGGTGCTAAGAAGATCTAACACCCCACTTTCCAAAGGTGTGGAAAGAAGAACCCCGGAAATTGCCTGAAGGGGACGAGGAAATGCTTTAGGTGTAGAAGAGAAGGGCACCTTGCTATTAACTGCCGACAAGAAAAACCCGTGGATGCAATAGAGGAGAGGAACGCTCCATTCGAACCTCAATGTATTTTTTATTGCTACAACTAAAAAGAAACAGAGCATCTTTCAAATCAGTGCCCTAATCCAAGGGTTTTCAAAGGCAACCAACAACCTCCAAGGCAGCAAGGGTGAGCTTTTTCCATCACTACTACTAAATTGAACCCCAAAAACGAAGTGGTGACATGTACAATAGTTATTCATTCAAGAATAGTGAACATAATTTTTGATTCAGGTTCTACTAATTCTTTTATATCTCAAAAGATTAGTAGATCAATCCCAGAACCACCACAAATCATGGAAGTGAATATGTCGGTGAGTACGGAAAATGGGGCAATCATTTCATCCCATGAATATAACTCCTCCCCTGTCATAATATGTGGATTGAACTTCCTAGTAAACCTTGTCATACTCCCTCTGGTGGAATTTGATTCAATTCTTGGCATGGATTTACTTTCCTTATATAGAGCCAACATAAATCGTCGTGAGAGGGAAATCACTCTCCATGTGGAGAATCAACCCCTGATTCTTTACAAGTGCAAGGAGGAAGATGAATCTTCTTTAGCTCCATCATCTCAAGAGCGGATATTACTAGCCTATGAGCATGCGTATCTGACTCAGATGATTGAGTCTAAGGAGGAAACCATCCCAGAGGACATGCCTATTGTGAGGGAATTCACTGAAGTGTTTCCCGAGGAATTTCCTAGTCTTCCTCCTAGAAGAGATGTTGAATTATCAATTGAACTTATACCTGGGGAATTACCAATATCCATGACACCATATAGAATGGCTGTTATGGAGCTTGAAGAGCTGAAGAAACAACTACAGGAGAATCTGGATAAAGTGTTTATACGCCCAAGTGCTTCACCATGGGGTGCACCAGTCCTCTTTGTCAAGAAGAAAGATGGGTCAATGTGCCTTTGCATTGATTATCGTGAACTTAACAAAATCACGATAAAGAACAAGTATCCTCTTCCAAGAATAGATGACTTGTTTGATCAGCTACGTGGAGCACAATACTTCTCCAAGGTGGATTTTCGGTGGGGATATTATCAAGTAAGGGTGAATAAAGAAGATATCCTCAAGACTACTTTTCATACAAGATACAGGCACTATGAATTCATAGTAATGCCTTTCAGACTCACTAATGCTCCAGAAATCTTCATGGACTTGATGAATAGAGTCTTTATAGATTACGTCGACAAGTTTGTGGTAGTCATTATAAATGTATTCTGATATACGCCAAAACCAAGGAGGATTATGTGGAGCATCTAAGAACTGTACTAGAGACCTTGTCGAACGATAAGATCTATGAAAAGTACAGAAAGTGTGAGTTATGGTTGAAGGAGGTATCATTATTGGGCCATATCATCACAAGAAATGGTATATTTGTGGATGCATCCAAAATATATGTAATTGAGGGATATCCAAGGCCAACATCAGTAATGGATATCTGTAGCTTGTTGGGGTTAGCTGGATATTATCGACGATTTATGAGAAATTTCTCATGATTGTCCAACCCTCTTACCAAGCTAACTCAGAAGGCAGTAAAGTTTTCATGGAGTGATGAATGCAAAGAGAGATTCAAGGAGTTGAAAAGGTGTCTTATCATTGTGCCCATGCTCACTTTACCCACAAGTAGGGAACTTTTTGTGGTATTTAGTGATGCTTCGAATAAGGGCCTGGAATGTGTGTTGATGCAAAATGAAAAAGTCATTGCCTATGATTTAAGGAAATTAAAATTTCATGAACATAAATATCCAACACATGACCTTGAGTTGGCTATAGTGATCTTCACTTTGAAAATTTGGTTGCATTATCTCTTTGGGGAGAAGTGTGAAATATATACGGACCACAAAATCCTCAAGTATATATTCACACAGAAAGAGTTGAACATGAACCGATGAAGTTGGTTAGAGTTGATCAAAGGCTATGACTGATCAATCCATTACCACCCTAGAAAAGTGAACAAGGTGGAGGGTTCCCTAAGTTGAAATGACCCAACGATTCTATCATTGATGAGAATTGAAAAGGATCCAATCTTCTTAGATTTGATGAAGATAAACATGGGAATCATAAAGAAGGGAACATCATCAATCCTTTCACAAATGATTACTCAACCACCACTTTTGGAAAGGTTAAAGGATACTAAAAAGGATGATGTGGGAATTCAGGAAAAAGTGGAAGCTATCAGAAAAGGTAAATCCTCGGAGTTTAATGTTAATGAAGAAGGAATTGTGAGATTTGGGAAAAGACTATGTGTTCCATCAAGTCTGGAGCTGAAGAAGGAACTTTTGGATGATGCACATAGTTCAAATTTATCTATTCACACAGGAAACACAAAGATGTATCGAGATCTTCGAGAGCATTATTGGTGGGATAACATGAAGAAGGAGATCATTGAATATACATCAAAGTGCCTGGTGTGTTAGAAAGTGAAGGAAGAGAGGTAGAAGTCTAAGGGGATGATGCAACCATTTCTCATACCAGAATGGAAATGGGAGAACATCACCATGGACTTTGTCACCAGACTTTCGAAGACATCCAAAGGCAATAATACAATCTAGGTTGTTGTGGATCGTCTTACAAAGGCTGCACACTTCATTGTTATTCGGGAGGATTTCTCGTTGGATCAACAGGAACAGATATATATTAGGGAAGTGGTAAGGCTGCATGGAGTACCACTATCTATTGTGTCCGATCAATATCCAAGATTTACCTCTAAGTTTTGGAAGAGTCTTCAACATGCTATGAATACTGAACTGAACTTCAGTACAACTTATCATCCTCAAACTGATGGCCAATCCGAGCGGAATATCCAAACACTTGAGGAAATGTTAAGAGCATGCTCAATGGACTTTAAAGGAGGATGGTATCAACACCTTCCTCTGGTTGAGTTCTATTATAATAACAGTTTCCACTTGAGCATCCAAATGGCACCATATGAAGCCCTTTATGGGAAAAGGTATAGAACAATGGTGTGTTGGGGTGAGGTCGGTGAGCGTAAGCTTCTTGGACCATAAATGGTTGAAGAAATGGTAGAGAAGGTGAAAACCATTCAGCAGCATATCAAGGCAGCCCAGAGTCGACAAAAGAGTTATGCATATAACCATCGATGAGACCTTGAGTTTAAAGTTAGAGACATGGTATTTCTATTCATATCTATGTGGAAGAAGTACATGAGAATTGGAAATAAAGGGAAGTTAAGTCCAAGGTACATCAGACCCTTAGAGATTCTTGATCATGTCAGGGATGTGGCCTATCAACTAGCACTTCCACCTACCATGGCCAAAGTACATGATGTCTTTCATGTATCCCTCTTAAGTAAGTACATACTGGACACTTCATATGTACTCTCTTTAGAGGTGGTACTGTTAGAGGATGATCTTTCTTATGAGGAGAAACCAGTGAAGATCTTAGATCATAGTGAAAAAGTTCTATGAAATAAGACAATGCCCCTCATCAAGGTGTTGTGGAGAAACCACAAGTTTGAAGAAGCAACGTGAGAATCAGAGGAGATGATGAAGTAGAGTTACCCACATCTGTTTTAGTGTGGGAAAAGAAAATTGCGAGGGTGAAATATTTTAAGGGGGGAATATTGTAATGACTCAACCTTTCATTAATGGAAATCCATTTTAATCTAATTAAATGTCTCTTAATGTAAAATTTTTATATAAAATGTCAACTTCTTTGGTTTTATGTTTTTGGATTTTAAAATACTATTAATAATTGTGACCATTGTTAATATATCTATTGAATAGTGATCACATGATTAGTATAAATATAGGTCTTTAACGAATCCAATTTACTTAGACAAAGGAAGTGATGGCCTCATCCAGTAGATGTGCCCCATACGAAGACCATTTGTCAGAGCTCAGAAAAGGGTTGGCGTCATTGGTCTTTTCTCTTGACCAATACCAAGCCGAGCTTCAACAGGTTAAGCTCAAGTAGAATCGCCTATGAGATAAGTGGAAGTTAATAGAGATTACCACCTGAGCAATGTTATCTGATCCACCCCAAGAGTCTGTCACCATCACACACCTTACTCTTCGGTCTTATGTGGGTGTTATAAGGGGTTATGTAACAGGACCTTAGCACTATGGTTATGTACATTATTTTTTATATAATAATGAATATACTTTCATTTTATTATTGTTACATTGTAAATAGTTTTTAAAATACAAATAGTATTTTTAGTTAATGTCCAACTAAGAAATATATTTTGATGAATTAATGGATTTTTGAATTAAATAATATTTTAACAAAATATTATTATTATTATTAAATGACTTTTTATTAAATATAAATGATCATATAATTTTATGAATGCAATTGTAATTTTTATTATGGTTTGAAAGCCATTTTTTTCAAAACCCGTAAATTTTTGATGAATGACAGTTTTTATTTTAAAAGTGAAAATTAACATATTTAGAAAATATTTAGATAAAATAAATATTATTTATGGAATCATGATGTCTAAATTATCCAATAGTGAATTTTTCATAATTTTTTGAGACAGTCAAATTTTTGGGTAAAAATTAAATACCTTTTAAATATATAATATGTTTTATGACATCATAATGACCCAATAGTGATTTAATAAAATACTATAAGCCTTATGTTCGGACAATATATGTTTTACCATTACAATAATGTGATTTTAGGTTTTTTTTACATATTTTACAAAGCATTAATAGACCCTTCAAGGCTTATTAAACATCTTGTCTTTTTAATTGTTTCCCTTGGGAGTGTGACTCACCTCTACATAAGAAACCCCATTATTTTAAGAATTTATGACTTTTGACATATAAAATATTTTTTTCCATTTCCATTTTACAAAAAAAATGGGAAAAAACCATGGGATGGTTTGTGTTTTGGATTAGTTTAATGTGAGGTGACCTAAACCTAAATAATAAAGAATTCTCTCACCTTTCCTATATAAACCCACCCATGATCCCACTTTCTCCTCACTCAAATACATTGGAGTTAGTCCAATCTATGAAATACTCTCTCTAAAATCCTCCCAAGGTTCACCAAGCTCCCAAGAAGCCTCTCTCAAGCCTCTCTCATGCCTTTGGAAGCACACTTCCAAGTAAGGGTTTTTCTTCCTTTCTCATTTTTGTCCAATTTTATTTACATTGTTATGCACTTTTAATTTCAATTATAAATGTTGGGGTATGGTTTCTCACCTCCCACATACTTACCTATTTATTTTTTAATGATGGGATACCCCTTTATCTCTCATTAAATTACTCCCATGTACACCCGTTACTATGCCAAAATTCCGAAAGGAAATTCTCTATCCTCTTTTAAATTCAAGAAATTTTTTTGTATCATGACTCTAAATTCCATTAAAATTGTTGGAAAATATATCTATATGACCCCATTACTGTCCATTTCATGTACATATTATGAGATTCACATTTATCTATCATTAAACATTTTTATGAATTCTTATGTCACGCCGTTATGCTGCCAAAATTGCACCGATTTTTAAAGCCAATGTCATTGTATAGTGAATACCATGCCCATTTCTCTATCAAGGGTATTAACCTTTATGAAAATTTACTTATTGATTATAAATTTACATGTATGAATTAAAAATTCCTTTATTATGGAATAAATTATTATGTTTTATGAATCCATGTTATATGATCCATGTGACACACTTATGCATGAAATGAAATGTTTAAGAAGGGTGCGCCCTTCTAGCGCTCCAATGCATTGGGTTAAGAATAGTATCATGATACATCATGTGAAATGGTTGTTTACTCATGATAATTCAATTGAAATGAGGTTTTACTTGTGATTCATGTGCAATGAGGATTTACTCATGTTCCGTGTGCAATGATCCTTGGCTCATGCTAATTCCATGTTAAGTGTTGTGGCCACATGTCCATGTTATGATTATCATGATTTATCATGCCTTTATGTTAATTATTCTCTTGTTCTCTATTGATATTCCTATTGTCTAACATTTATTGTATTCCTCATGTTATTCCATGATTATTCCCTTAATGGTCTTTATATCTCACCCTTTTCTTATTAATGTCCTCAGGTTATCCCATGCAATGCTATGTACGAGGGAATGTAGTGGTCATATAAAGGAAGTTTTACATAAAGATGTTGTATTTCATGTTTTAAGTTTTTATGTAATGATTATAAGCCCCAAATACACTAGACCTCTCAAAATTCTATATTTTATCAAGTGAAGTTTATGTAATAAATTATGTTTAATTGTGTAATAAGAGATGAGGGTTGTCATAGTTTTTATTTCTGATTTTTCCTAAAAATATTAATGTGCTTCAAATTATTCTAACTAGATTGTTTCTATGAAATATGACCTTGATAAACTTTTTTTATAAATAATGTCTGATCATTAGTATAATTTCTTAAGAATAAGCAAGTTATTATAACCAAATGAATATTTAGAAACAAGCTAGATGAATCCAGACAGATTGTGAAAAACAAATCCAGATTTGTTTGTCACGGATACTCTCAAGAAGAAGGTATAGACTTTGAAGATTAATTTTCACCTGTTTCTAGTTTATAAGCTATTAGAATTTTGTTTAATTTTTCTTGTTTTAAAGGTTTTAAATTACATCAAATGGATATAAAAATTTATTTCTTAAATTGGTTTATAACTAAAGAAGTTTATTTTTCTCAACAACGTTGTTTTGAAAATAAAAAATTTCATGGCCATGTTTTAAAATTATCTAAATATTTGTATGGTATTAAATAAGAACCCCATGTTTGGAATGAAAAGATTTATTTGTTTTTATTAAATAATGTTTTCAAGAAAATAAATTTTGATCCTGCACTTTTTATTAAAATAATTTCGAATGATTTATTAATTGCACAAATTTATGATGATGATATTTTTTTGGTTCATCTAGTGAATTACTTTATAATGATTTTTAAAATTTTATTTCTTCTGATTTTTTTGTGAGTTTAATAAGATAATTAATTTTATTTCTTGTGATTAAAATTTCTCAAAGAAAATATGGAATGTTTCTTATTCAATCCACGCATGCTAAAGAGTTAGTTAAAAAATTTGGTCTTTATGCCTCTAAATCTAAGAATTATATTCATTTATGTCTTTTAGATCAACTTATAATTCATTTTTAGATGGACTAAATATTCACTAAAGTTTGTGTGTTCATATTGTACATGTAATGATGCACTATTTATCAATATTTTTTTTAAAACAATCAGTTAATTTCTTTTAAAACTATCTATTAGTTTTTAAAAACCATCAATTAATATTTTTAAAAACCATCAATTATTTTTTTAAGGCCATCAATTAATTTTTTTAAAACCATCAATTAATTGTTTTTTTTTAAAATAAATTATTTTTTGAAAAACATTAATAATTTTTTAAAACCATCATTTTATTTTTTAAACTATTAATTTTTTTTAAACCATCAATTATTATTTTTAGAACCATAAATAAATTTTTTTAAAACATCAATTAATATTTTTAAATTATTTAATTATTTTTTAAACCATCAATTAATTTTCTTTAAAAATACCAATTAATTTCTTTTAAAAAACCATCACTTAATTCTTTTTAAAACCTTCAGTTAATTTTCTTCAAACCATCAATTAATTTTTTATAAAATATTCGATTATTTTTTAAACCATCAATTAATTTTTTAAACAATCGATTAATTTTTTAACCATTAATTATGTTTTTTATATAGTTAAATTAATTTTTAATTTCAATGATCAATTAATTTTTTTTATAACGGTAAATTTTTTTTTCTAATGGTAAATTAATTTTTTATTTCTTACAGTGAATTATTTTTTTATTTCTAACAGTGGATTAATTTTTTACTTTAATGGTGGAATAATTTTTTATTTCAACAATTGCTTATGTTTGTTGCTAACTACTAATCTTTTATTGTTCTCAAAAAATTATAGTACTATATTTTCCATTATATTTTTTATTTTGTTGAACTACATACTTATATTAATTATTTTAAGTATTTTATTGATTCCCAAAAATTAATATATATTGTATTTAAGAAAATATAAGTGTGTTAAATATATTTTTTAAGTGTTTTAAAAATTCTATTAATTTACTCATTTTTTCATATGTGCACCTACAACATTTTTTTGGAATATTTTTGTTTTAATATTTTGATTTAATTTCTTAAAATTATTCTTTTCTAAATTATTATTTAGTGAAATTGGATTTATTAAAAGACATTTTATAGTATTTAAAGCAGTATAATTTATTTTTAATTTACATTCTGTATTAAATTAAAAGGTGTTATATATTTAAATTTAACCAATAAAATTAAATCACAATTTTTTTGGGATTAACTTTGACTTATTATTATCATTTAATAGGTTATTTAAATAAGTTTGAATTGATCTTTAAGTTTTGAATTCAAATAATTATTTTTACTATTATTATAGAAACTAATATTTACTCTCCTAGATAATTGTTAATTGAATTTGAATTGTATTACCCATGGATGGTGTTTGTTAGTATTTTTAGATATCTATTTAAAGGGGTTATTGAGAAGCCTTGAAATACATTGAACACACTAGTTAACATCTTCAACTATCTATTTTTTCATAAGAAGAAGTTGTGAACTTCTGAATTACTGTACAAATTGAATCCTAGTGTGATACCTTATTTCATCACTTGGATAATCACCCAAGTGATGGATTACTTCTTCTTCGACTTCTAGTACCTTGACGATACATGTCAATCCAATTATCTAGAACCATTATCTATGATTTTATTGTTTATCTTATCCTTCATCTAGTTGGTTGGGTTTGTAACACTATATCTCATCTCTCACACGCACTCAGTTTTTTTGTTAATGATTTTACAATAAAAAAATTATTTATTCTTCTCTTCCTCAGGTTATGACTACCTAATTCTAAAGTTAGTATTTGAGGGTTGTGACTCCCTGCATCTAAAGTTGAGACTATTTGAGTTGTGACTCCCATTGTCTAAAGTCATGTTGTTTGGTTTATGACTCCCCATTCAAAAGTTTGTTTCATTCTTATCCCTCTACTATAAAAGTATTTTATAATGGGTTATAATTCCCCATTAAAAAACAAGTACTACATGTGTATCTCTTAGTGAGTAGAAAGATATAAGACTAGATTATGTCCACTTTGAACCGAACCAGTATAAAAATTCCTATGTTATTTAATTTATTTTAACTTGTAATTAACTATAATAATTAACTTTAACAATCAATTTAATTAACACATTTATTTGATTAAAATTATTATTCTGGTCTATTCACCCCCTCTAGATCATCTTCTATTACCCTATCTAACCTAAAAGTAAAAACCCATGTAAAGTTAAAAAATAATTTTATTATCTTATTAGTATTTAATATTTATATTTTAAAGGTTAATATTAACTATAATAATATTAAGTAATTTTTTAATCAAAATAAAAAAAGAATTATTTCTAACCAAACTCGGTTTTCATGCATTATATGGTTTTATTTTAAATTTTTATTTAAAAATTATAGAATTTTAATTTGAAAAAATGAAAATTTTTAAATTCAACATGCCAAAACTATCTTAGGATTAATTTTTGAGAATTTTTTGAAGATTTTGATTTTTCAATGAATAGTTAAAAATACTAATTTTTATTGAAAAATATCTTTTATTTTAAAGTAATTACAATTTCACATTATATTTTTGATTAGTTTTAAATTTTAATTAGTTATTTTTCATTAAATATAATACAATAAATTTTATTTGAATCAATATTAAAAAAAAATTCGCATAAAATCATTTTTTATACTCAAAAATGAATTTTCTAAAGAATGTTTTTGTCATGTTTTACGGGTTTAATTTTAAATTATATTATTCTATATATGTTAAATAAATATGAAAAAATAGATTTAAAATTTGGAATCAGAATAATTTATAATACATAATACGTACAATTTAATTTTTATTCATAATAAATAGTAAAAAAAATTAAAATTTGTTACCACAGTTAAGGTAAAAACTGATTTATCAAGGGTTAAAATAAAGTGATAAGGGTTAAAAATGACCTAAAAACTTATTTAAATCCAATTAAACTTCCACATACAAACCCTATCTCATCACATCTTCATAAATAGTCTATATTAGAGAAATTGTTCTTTAGTAATACATTAATATATTTTAATATTATTGAAACATCTAAGTGTGTCCTCTCCCCTACTTATAAAAGGGCTCACTCTCTCCTCTATCTTCCAAAGTTCAAGAGTCTTTTTATTTTTTCCTATCCTTATAAAAATCCATTAAATACATCCCTACCCATGTACTATAGTCCCTATTTTGAAATTAAATTAATCTAGGAAGGATTTAGGTATAAACCTATGGAGATTATCTGAATAAGAGGTGTAGTTCTTTATCGAGCGTTATAATTTTATTTCTTCTTATACCTCCTTTAAATCTCCATAAAAAATTTATAAATGATAAAATCATTATATTTCATGTACCCATATTTTATTAAGTTAATATAATAACCAATATCCATCTCCTATTCCATAAAATGGGAAATGAATCCATTGTTCTTGTGTATGAGAAACTACAACCTTACAAAATGATGTAATTTGTTTCCCATTTTAACCTCTCATAGATTTTTATAATTATATATTTAATGTATATATATGATATTCATTACTTATTTATCTTTATTTCTGGATAATACATAATCTACTTTCTTACATTTCTATCCACTAAAAAATGATAACGTCATTACTGCATATATATGGATTACCACAACCACAAAGTGTTGTGATTCATTTTTCATGACCACATCTCATGGATTATATATATAAGTGTATTTAAGGAAATAATATAATATTTATTATATAATAAAAAAAATTAATTTTAAAATATTACTTTCCATCTTTTTATCAGGTTTATTGTAAAATGGAAATGAAATTCATACGCATATATGCCTTACCATCTCCATGTTTGTAAGATAGTTTATTTTTCATAATCATCATTAATGGTTGGTTTTAAAAGTAGAATTTATTCATAAAATCATAATTATTCCATTATTATTATCCTTTAAATAGTTTAATAATTTCCATTTTTACCATAGTCAACATACTATAGTTATTTTGGACATATGATATGAATATCATCAAAGAATTCAACGTGAACTTAATTGATTAAGTAATTATATATAACATTATAAAAAATTAAATAAAATTATTAATAATTTTAAAAAGTTTTATTAATAATTTAAATAATAAACATAATTTTATTATTCATAAAGTTAAATAACATATTTGACAAGTCATATTTGTGGTAAGGTACACTTTACCTTAAAAAACTCATTATAATTTTTTTAAATATTTACTTTATAAATTTTTTTATTCCATGTCCATATTCATAAAATTATTCTATTGATGTATTTATATAGACATTAATGAATTATAAAGGATTTTTTTTTCACTTTTCACTTTCTCTCAATGGTTTTCAAAAGGAATATTTTTAGTTAATTTATAAAGAACATTTTGAAAAAAAATGTTTTTTAATGTAAATTGTCTCAATAATTTTTCTAATCATAATAACTATTATTTTATGTTTTTATTCCTATAAAATTTTCATGTTTTTATTAAATAAAAACCTTTCTACCCTTTTTTTTTAAATTTTTATAAAGGGTTATAAATGGAATGGATATTTTGAAATCTAGTTTTTTTCCTATTATGGGTGAAAATAATATTTTTATGAGTATGATGATGGAAATGTAATCTTTAATAAATTGTTATTATGTTATGGTTCATGAGAATTATTTATGATGACTATTAAACTTGTTATACCTTTTGATTATGGGTTATCCCATATATCCCATGATTATTTATGAGCCCGATATAGCTCTCCAATGTATTGGTTAAATATACCGAGTTAACCGACTATGTTTATCATAAGAGATTATTAGAATTTATTGGGTAGGTTATTCCATTTCTAAGATTCATCATAGGAGTGATAAAAATTATTTACCAAGTTACCAACATGATTTATCTATTATTTCTGTTGGATTTCATAAAAATATTATGATTTCACATGGTAAGATAATGAGTTTAAGTTTAAAGGGATGTTTATGATACTTCATTAAGGGTGAAATTCATATCTTTTTATAAAAATGTTTTCATGAGTTTTATTGATTAAAAAGATACATTTATGTGTTTTATTTTACCTTTAATATTTATTGTGATTTTTTTATAAAATTATTTGGGTAGAGAAGTTATTTTATTTATTCAGAAAAAGTTTATTTTTAGATCATGTTTTATTTTTAAAATTGAAGATTATTATGATTATTAAGGGACTAATGAGTTACTTTATATTTTTATATAAACCTTACTAAGATTTTTTTATCATTCTATATTTTCAAAAAAATAGGGGTTAAATGATGAGTAGTGACATGGATGAGGTCAGGATAAAAATTATGAAGATATATTATGAAAAGAAAACTTGTTATATGTTAAAAGTTTTGTATTATGGTAAAAATGGATATTGAGAGGATGTGTACAATTTGTGATGTAATATTTTATTTTGAATGGTTATAAACTAATTATATAAAACTATAATCCTAAAATATCACTAGGAATGTATGAAAATTAATTCTTTTCTAAAGAATTAATTTTATGGATTGTTTAAGGATGGGTATTTATATGGATACCCAAGCTAGGTTTTATCATTCAAATCCCATGTATCAGGTCATAATAAATTAAAACATTCATAGGAAAACAAGGGTATAACTCATCAAAATTCCACTTAAGAAATGGAATAAATCCCATCTATAACTCTATTTTCACTCAAGGTCAATCACTCACCCAACCCACAGTAATGATTTGACCCATCAGGACTAACTCATACCATATCAAAACTTCCCCCCCATAAAAATTTCAAGGGGAACCTACGTTGTAGACTCTAAACTAAAGAACATTTTATTTATTTTTATTTCAACCCTCTAAATAAGTATTAACATCCTTTGGAAATAAACGTTCAGAGCCTTGACCATCGACGACTAAGGAATAAATCCATTTCACAAGGTCCAACATGTCCTTTTCACTTTGTTATATTTATAGAATACTAATTTAATTAACAAAATTGATTAATCATTAAAACATTTAAATTATATTGGGAAACACCCTATATATCATGGTTTTACATTCATACATCATAAAAAAATTTAACAATCCATAGGGAATGTTACAAGGAAAACCTACCTTTTAAAATATTTATATTTTTTTCCAAGGTCCGCAGTAGCTACCAATGCTCATCTATTCCCATTCAGTCTTGTTCATGATCAACTAATCTCACCTCAATGACCTGATCTCCTAAACCAATCTAAACATTAATTATTCAATAATTATAAAATATATAATTTATTAATTAATTCAATTCAAACTTGATATATTTGAAAAAAACCCACCAGATTATAAATTTTCACTAGATACAAATCCAAATAGCCATGATATAAATGCATCAGACCTTCATAAATTTTTTATGCCAAACCCCTAATCACTAAAACCGATTCCATAGATAATTTAATTTAATTTAATAGAAATTTTTTAAATAATTTAGTGGTGTGACGTACCTTTAACAAAATATCAAGCGATGGAAAGAAGATGTTATCTAAGGTCATTATCGTCATAGGTTACATAAAAGACCCATGGAAATCATGAAATTGATCCATTATCTAGTGAGATAATCAATTTTCAATATAAAATAAAAAACACTAAATCATAAAAAAAAGCAAGGATATGGAACAATGGATAGAGAGGAGCATGTACCTTGAATCACAAAAAAATATCCCAAAAACCTGACACCAAATAATGAGGAAGAAAGAAATTAATGGGGGAGGAGTCTCTCCATGTCACGACCCATCCCTCGGGTCCCATGCCATGACTACCCCAAGCCCTGTCACAAATTCCATGGAGATTCCATCCCACTTCAACTCCAAAACCTATAGTGGTTGTGCTAAGCCTACTCAAACCTGATGCTCGTCCTTCACTTGCGGACTAGTTAGGAATCGTGAAACAAACTCCGCTACAACCGTCTTCATCCCTAGCCACTAGTGCTGATTCCTGATGTCCTGATATATATTCGCCACACCAAGATGTACCACCAGAGGCGATGTATGTAACTCCCTCAACACCTCCTCCTGTAATGCCACTGATACCATGGTACGTCCTCTGGAGAGGATGACGTGCTCCCTGCCTTCAGAAAACCTATCAGGTGCCTGTCCTGAGGATATATGAGCATGTCGAGCATCACAGTCAATTTCCCCAAGTTGCGACTCCCTGACTCGCTAAAGAAGTGGTGTAGTGAAAATCATAGACTAGAGGTAATATTATCCATCTCTATCCACAATGGATATCTGCAACATGACTAAGTGTTTTGTCACCTCACTCAGAAACTGTAGACCAGACCTCTTGCTGAGTGTATCTGCTACCACATTCTCTTTCCTAAGAGTATAGATTATCTCAATGTCATTGTCCTAGAGGAACTCTATCCATCACCACTATCTTAGATTCAGGTCCTTCTAGGAGAAGATATACCTGAGACTCTTGTGATATGAGAAGACTGTAAAATGTTCTCCCATCAAGTAATGTCGCCACAAATTCAAGGATAAGACCACTGCTGCTAACTTCAAGTCATGGGTAGCATAGTTCTTCTCATGTTGTCTTAGCTGTCATGACATGTAGGCGATCACTTATCACTCCTGCATTAAGACACACCCATGTCCGGTCCCTAATGTGTCGTAGTTAACTACGTACCCAACACCCTCTTCAGATAGCCTCAATATGGGAGCACTCATCAGTCTCTACCTCAGATCCTGAAAACTCTTCTGGCATCTCTCCATCCATATGAAGGACTACCCCTTCTTCGTCAATGCTAAAAAGGGTTCCACAAATCTAGAAAAGCCAGGCACGAATCTCCGATAGTATCTAGCTAACCCCAGGAAACTCTTCACCTCAGTCACACACCTGGGTGAATACCAAGCAAGTACAACCTTTATCTTTGCTGGATCCACCACAACTCCATCCTCTGAGATAATGTGTCCCAAAAAGTGGACCTCTCGAATCCATAACTGCACTTTGAGAGATTACCATAAATCCAATGCTCTCGGAGTGTACCTATAACTATCTGCAGATGATAGGAATACTCTTCCTGCATCGCTGAGAATACCAAGATGTCATCAATGAAGACCACCACAAAGAGATCAAGGTATGGCTGGAAGATCCTGTTCATGAGTCCCATGAACACTGCAGGGGTGTTGTTCACACCGAAAGGAATAACCAAAAACTCATAGTGGACATATCGACATATGAAGTCCGTCTTCTGCACATCCTCATCTTTTACCCTAAGCTGATGATAGCCTGATCTGAGGTCTATCTTTGAAAACCAATGAGATACCTTTAGTTGGTCGAAAAGATCATCAATTCTCAGAAGTGGATACTTGTTCTTCCCGGTCACTTGGTTCAAGCACCTATAGTCCACACAAAGTCTCAAACTCCCATATGCCTTCTTGGTGAACAAAATCGAAGCTACCCAAGGAGAGACACTGGGCCTTATGAACCCCTTATCCTACAATTACTCAAATTGTACCCATAACTCACGAAGCTCTTTGGGATCCATCTGATATGCTGGTGTATACATCAGTGTCGTCTTGGGGTATAGGTCGATGAAAAATTCTACCTCTCTGCATGGAGGTAGTCCTGGTACATCATCAGGAAAGACATTGGCATACTGGTCTATAACTACAGGATAACTCGGACTCTCAACATCAACTGCCCCGAGGGTAAGGCAAGCCAATTGACGTGTGATCAGCTGCACCCTCCTCTGGGTAAGTCTGTCCTGTTCTGTAAAGGTTCCCTTCTCACTGGTGAAGGAAAACCTAGTCCCATCTGTGCAGACACACCGCACTTTATGCCTAATACAGTTGATCTGAGCATGGACTTTGGATAACCAATCTATACCCAAGATGATGTCGTAAGGCCTTGACGCCACTACTAGGAGATCCCAGCCAAAGCTCTCACCTCCTAGAGTAAGATGAAACTGCCGACACCAATGTGTAATCATCGAATCCACTCCTATAGGTATCTCTAGTAGTAAGGATCGAGCCAATGGCTCCACCATAATATCCAAACTCAGAACGATGGTCGTGGAAATAAAAGAGTGATTGAAACCTATGTCTATAAGTACTACAACTAAGTTGGAGTAGACACAGATCATACCTTTAATCATCTCCGGAGCATCGTGGTCGTAGTGCTCAGCTGCTTGGAGCTGAGCTCGCCCCTGTCCACCTGCTCCCGATGGTCAGAGTGGACCTCCTGGAGGTGGTGGCGGTAGAACCTCGAATCGCCGCCCACCGCCTATTGCACGAACAAATCCCCTGACATGTCTTCCTTCTGCCTGCAGACCTCCCCGATCAAATCTCTATCTCTATCTCGGCGGTCCCTTGACCGTCTGCTGGTTGTCCGTATAGCGGTTCGGGCAGTCGCGAGCCATGTGGCCCTGCCCACCACACGTGTAACACTATTTGGATCCCTGCTGACTCCGTCTAGTCTGGGAGCCTCATACTACCGACCCGAAGTCCTGGGCTCGCCCTCTGAAAGATCTATCCTTCTTGGTCCCACGCACCATATTCCTGTTGCCTTCAAAAGACTCTGCTTCATGGGGTCTACTGGCGGCTCTAGATGTCGGTGCCTATTCCGTCAGGAAACTTTCCACAAGAAGGGCTTGCTCCAGCACCCCAGCCTGGGCGGGGATGCTGAGGGTCACCACTGAATCCCTGATCTCCCTCCTGATCCCCTACTCGAAGGCCCAAGCCTTGAAGAAAGGGTCTCACACCATATTCATGTAGTAGCTAGAATGCTATGTAAACCCTACCGAGTACTCGAACACTATCATGTTTCCCTACTAAAGGTGGAGCAACTCCTGAATGTACATATAGCGCAACGTCATGGGGAGAAAATATTTCCGAAAAAGACTCTTGAATTCAACCTAAGTGAGGGTCGCCTCATCGTGAACCTGGATGGTCAAACTCCATCATCTCTCAACTGATCCCTGTAGAAGGCTCACTACCAAGATCACCATCTGGTCGGGTGGTGTCCTCACTAAGCGGAATACCCACATCACGACCTTTATAAAGTCCTCAGAAACTCGAGGATTTGTCTCTCCCCTAAACATGGGAGGTATCTGCCTCTGAAACTCATGTAGGGTGATGAGCCTATGAACGTAATCTATCAGAATTTCCAGTAGCAGGGGCTGACCATCGGGTGGTGGTAACACTGGGGCACCACCTGGTGGGACCATCTCAAACATTGGTCCCTGGACGGATGCCTCATCGCTGGGAGGGATGTCCTCATGCATATAGATCCTGGCTGGTCATCCTCATGGAGGAATCATGAGATAAATCAAGATGTTCCACAGTTAGAACATTATACCTGGTGAGCTGACTTTTCATTTGAAATCACAAAACAAAAATGCAACCATTATTCTCGTGCATTGAGCTGAAACGAAGGACTCAAGGTTCCAGTGTATGGATACGTCGACCTCCGCACAAATCCAGGACTCCCCGAACCAGATGGTCGGACTCATAACACTTAAAACTGTTTATTTAAAATAAAAACATAGACTTCTGGTCTCTGAGGTTGAACGGAACACCATTGATACCACTTTGTCATGACCCGTCCCCTGGGGCCCGTTTCGTGACTACCCGAAGCCCGCCTCCTGAAGGCTAGGGGATGGCGACTAGCACCTAGGGCATAAAATTTCAAGTGGGAGTCATTTTCCTAGATACCTATATGCACATGCAAACCCAAATAAGTACCAACTCACAAGAATAGAGATAGTATACCACTAAGAGGAAACTGAGTACGGTCACAACTAAAAGAAAAAGGGCCAGAAGACAAACCCCAAAAGAAAGTACTGAAAGTTGTAAAGTACAAGATTTATCTAATGGAAATCCATATAAATCCCCACCAGATCACAGGAGTAGTGTAGCTACTGGAAGCCAAGGGAGTACGTCACGTCTGTTGGATCTCACTGTGGTCTGGATAGTCCAATTCCACCAAGTCTGTCGTCGAAGCGTCGATCGTCTGCACGTGACATGAAACACACATGGGAAGGGCCTGTGTAGGGGGTGAGTAACACTAAACTCAGTAGGGACCCCCAAAAAAACATGTAAAGACCAAACAACAAACCAGAAGTATAACACAAATAAAAAGTACACAACAAAAGTCAGCTCACACCAGGTATCACTTTAGGTCAAGGATATAAGGATCATTAAATCTTCGAACTCCTCGACTACTTGAGAACTCCTCCTCTATCGAGTATAGTGGGATTTCCAGGTCACACAGTTCCACTTACCACTAACCTTTAACTATTTTGGTACTCATTCTTGATGGGTACCGTGGTCATGTTGGGTCACACAGAGCTGCTTCCCACCGTGGGCCTGTCGGGTCACAAAAAGCCGCTTCCCACCTTGGCTGAACTGAGGTACTCCTCCTATCGAGTACTTTGGGTCTACCAGGTCACACAGAGCCACTCCCCACCATGGTCCTACTGGGTCACATAGTGCCACTTCCCATTGGGCCATCGCCAAGTAGTCTTCAGGTCTCAGCCAACCGCAGGGTTCTGTACATAGTCTTCTTGGGAGAACTGCTCATCAAGACACTTTCCACATCTTGTTATCCATGGAAGTCACCAAAAAGTATTTCAAAAGATATTTCTCATCAAGGGAGTCCCAAATCCACAAAAAGATCTTAAATAGGATGCACGGGTAGCAAGATATGGGTGTTTTAGTGCCGAGGGCTCAGTTGGATTCATGTTTGATCTAACCTGGTCGTACCCCAACTTTCTCCAAAACTCAATTGAAGTATCTCAAAAGGACCGCCTTGTCCTAAGGATCCAAAATCCGTAGATATTTCATCACTTGAACATTCAGTTTAGAATTTAGGCCCGTTTAGCGTAACTGGTCAGTACCAGGTTGGGCCGGTCCAACTGGGGCGGACCAGACCTAGACTCAGTACTGACCAGTTACACTAAACAACCCCTAACTTCTAAACCGAAAGTCTGATTGATGAAAATTATACAGAATCGGGATCCTTAGGACAAGAAATTATTTTTGAGATACTCCACTTGATTTTTGGATAAATTTGGGGTATAGATGGGTTGGATCGAACATGAATCCAACCATGCCCTCATCATTAAAACGACCGTATCTTACAAACCGTGCATCCGATTTACGAACCGTTTGTGGGTTTGGGACTCTCTTGAGGAGATAGATCATTTGGAATAATTTTTGGTGACTTAAATGGATAACAAGATGCAGCTAGTTTCTTGAGGAGCGATTATCCCAAGAAGACTATGTATGGAACCCTACGGTTTGATGAGACCTGCAGACTGCTTGACGATGGCCTAGTGGGAAGCGGATCTGTGTGACCCAGTAGGCCCACGGTGGGGAGAAGTTCTGTGTGACTCAGCAGACCCATGATACTCAACGGGAGGAGTACCTCAGTTCGGTCAAGGTGGGAAGCAACTATGTGTGACCTCGCAGGCCCATGGTGGGAAGCCGCTCTGTGTGACCTAGCATGCCCATGGTACCCATCAGGGATGAGTACCACAACAGTTAAAGATTAGTGGGAAGAGGGTATGTGTGACCTGACAATCCCACTGTACTCAATAGAAGAGGAGTTCTCCAGCAGCTGAGGAGTACTAAGATTTTATGATCCTTCTATGCTTGACCTAAAGTGATACCTGGTGTGAGTTGACTTGTGTTTTGTACTTTTGCTTTGTGCTAAACTTCTAGTTTGATGTGTGGTATTTTCGTGTTTTTTGGGGGTCCCTATTGAGTTTAGTGTTACTCACACCCTGCACGGGCCCTACCCATGTGTGTGCCATGTCCCGTGCGTATGATCGATGCTTCGAGGATGGACTTGGTGGCTTTTGAATAGGCGGAACACAGTGAGATCCAACAGATTAGATTTACTCCCTCAGCTTCCAGTAGTTACACTACTCCTACAATAAGGTGGGTATTTATACAGATGGCCATTAGAGCACTCTTATACTTTACTGCTTTCAGTACTTTCTTTTGGGATTTGTATTCTAGCCCTTTTTATTTCAACTGCGACCGTACTCAGTTTCCTCTCAGTGGTATACTATCTCTATTCTTGTGAGTTGGTACTTAGTTGGGTTTGCGTGTGCATATACGTATCCGTGCAAATGCCTCACACTTGCAGGTTTATGCCCATGACGTTATTCGCCAGCCGCTAGCCTTCGGGAGGTGGTCTTGGGGTAGTCACGGTATAGGCCCCGGGGGATGGGTTGTGACACTCCATCCATGAATGAAAGAGAAGGGATGAAAATGGGGCTTCCCCCTTTAAAGAACCGAAGTAGAAATAGTCATTTCCCCCCTTTAGGGACACCAGCTAGCTGGTGAACTCAGTAGGCTAGCCAAGATAATTTCTAACCCATTGACTAGCTCGTGGATAACTAATGTCTAGTCGATGGCTACAAGATATTACTATCCTCCATCCTAGCCACCATAGGATGCCTCTAGTACTCCTATATTAGAAATATCTCCATAATTAGCCTCAAAACCTTCCAAAAAACACTCCATATAATTGTTCAAAATCTTGGAACCATGTTTTATATCTCATTTCAAAATATGACCCACTCACTAATTTAAAATTTTAAATTCCTCTTGAAATTAAATACTCATCTATACAAACAAGCATTATAAACTCCCCACCATATCACTTATGATCCCTGAGAATCCCCGATGATAATCTGACCAAATATTCCAACATATCATGGTTGTTAATTCCTATTAAAAAATCCTCATTTTATTTTTAATGATAAATGTTCTTTAAGAGTTCCACTTCTATAACTATAGAACTAAAGAACAAAAACCTTATAAAATACCTATAACCTTCTCCAAAACACTAATACAGAACTCACCTATGACCACCTAATCTTAGTCAACATAGTGTTCTCATCCAATTGATCATCTATCCTATGGTTCTACCAACCAAACACTTCTTCCATTTATATTTTATACTAACACGCAACACATGTTTTATAATGATATTCCTCAAGAATTTTCCCAATATACAACACTAGATCACACAAAATAGAATTGTTCAAATATCGGTTCCCATTATCACTTCTAAATTCCACATCACAATGGGTATTTCTCCACTGTCTAAGAAAAGAATGATCCCACCATATTTCTCTTAAAAAATATTTTACTAACTCTTGAAGTAAAGCCTTCATATCCATAATGAAGAACCTCGTATGATTTATTTCTCACTATATCCAATTACACCCAAAATATCACAAACCAGCATGGAAATCCTAGTACCTTGATGCCTGAATAGGAACTGACATAGCCTGAAGAGTTTTCTCTATTCCCACAGGTTGGATACTAGCAACTAGAATCATACAAGATAAAAGAGGGAATGAATTTTCTACAAAATAGTGGAAAATAAAAGATACAAGTCAATATTATCAAAACTCCAAAGGGATATAGTACTATAAACCAAATAGGTATATTAAAACCCAAAATAGTACATCATAAAATTACTCAAAAAAGGAATAAATCCCAAAGGAAACATCCCTCCAAGCCTAAAGGATCAAGAAAATCCTCTACCTCAAATTGGTGCTTTCCCTTTTCTCATACCTGGAAGAAGGAAATATAAAAAATCTTGAAGGAAAAGGTAGGGTGTGAGATATAATTCCCAGTGGGGTCTCACTTGTGTTCCATAAAAAGATTCCAAAATAATAAACCAAATCCTGTATTCAATTTTAAATAAAACATGGCATGGATAAGAAATTGAATATTTAAACCAAAAACATGATTTCATTTCAAAAGTATGGAAAACATTTCAAAAATGGATTAAATAAACCTTTTATATTAAAAAAGTTTATATAAATCATTATACATGATTAAAATAGTTCTATAATCGACAACATATATATCAAAATAATCACAATAATCACCATGGTCATCTGCACTATGATATAATTGTTTCCTGATAACAGAATCATCACACATCTCATATCAGTGATCCCAAAAATATATTTACTAATGTCCCTTAGTATCAGGATGAATAGGACTTATCAATATCCTATTGAGGATAAGATCTACTGAACTAGGTTTTTGTTATATTTTTCATTATCAATATTTTTGTAGTGAATTACCATCCAAGCATGCTTGTCCCAAATAACCCACTAACCACCCAGGCTCACCTTTATTCAATTAATCAATCAATAATGGGAAAATCAACTCATTTCAAATAAAATCATCATTTATAATTAAATTTTCCAATTTTATATTTCAATATGACAAATAAATTCCAAAACCAAAACATGGGATTTCCATTATTTCATTTATTTTCAATAAAATACCAATCACAGGTTTTGATAATTTCAATTTTGTCCATTTTCTAAAATAAATTCTAAAATCATTTCACAAATTCCATCAATTTTAAAATAGACCCCAAATTCTAATTTCAATAGAATTTGGGTTTTTTTGACCAAAATACATTCCAATTCCCTTTAAAATTCAAAATCATATCAATTTGGGTTTTCATAAATCAATTTAAATCTATTTCAAACAAATCAATAAAATCAAGGTTTAATTTTATGGCACAATCTGAAATGAAACCACCTACATTTATTACAGAAATCCCAACACACAACCCCATAAATGGGATTTCCCAAAAAGAATGAGGTAAATAGATATCAAGAAATAAAATATAGAATAAATGTTAAATTAAATAGAGTTTATATCCATCAATGACATGATGATCTAATAGTCTTTAAGGAGGAGAGAAAGAGAGATCGGGGGAAGACACACGAGTGGAGATTCACTTACATGGAGGAAATATAACAGGATCTATTATGCTTTGAACTACCAAGTAATGGGTCCAGAGGATCCAAAATCACCCCTAGATAGATTTTGAAGCCATGGAATTTGATTTATGTTGAAATATGGTTGAGTGGGTACATAAACAAGATTTTTGGAGTTTTATTAAAAAAATCAGAATAAAAGAGTCTTGTGTGCATGTATTGTTGGGAAGGGCCTCATGGTTAGATAAATTATGAAACCTAAACATTAAACCCTAATCTAGAGAGAATTATTTATACTAGGTGAAGAATTTTTTTTAAACTATTCACTAACCATGAAAATTTCCACAGTCCAGGGTTGCATGATTTTCACTAGGGGTACATGGTTTGGGGAAACTGTGAACCATCCATGCACAGCCCGAAGAGCCTTCAAAGTTTAAAAAATTCCACTCAAAGATCTCCTAAAAAATACTAAACTAAATAATTATTATAAGGATGTTATATGAGTAACTGAAAAGTAGTGACATTATTTTACCCAAAATCACTTCGTCAAACCTCCTCCGACCGACCTACCTCAAAAAAATTCAATCACACCCACCAACCCACTCCCAAAAGAAATAGCTAACTCTATACTAGTATTTCCATTAACAACCCTTGGAAAAAGTATAGCAACCCAGGATTTTCATACATGGATATTACATCTTTTTATATTAATATTCAATAAATTACACAAACACATGCCTAAGGACTATAATATTTTAGTGTATTTGGAGACTAGGTACACAATCTTCTAATTTTTTGAAAGCTATTAAAAATCTCATATAAAGATATTATCCTTTAGTACTCTTCACAACTATACCCTTATAAAAAACATTTTTCAAAACCAGGGAATGGAAACCTAAGAATGGGTGATCTCAGATGCTCGGTAAGGGTAAAAAAGGGAGATGTATAAGCATAATATAAATATAAGGGTATTAGAACATGATCATAAAATATTAAAACCATACCCTACATATCAAATATTATAATCTTGAGTCAGGACATAAGGATTGGCAATTCATAATACATGAATAATAAGTAAATTAATGAACATGATCCAAGAGAGTATAATATATTTATAGGACATAGAATTGTGGCATACACATAAACATAGAAAATCATTTCCATGGTAGTAAAGGCTCACTGTCAAGGCAATCATAGTGGAATGTGTTCACTCCCAAAACCATCATAGTATTCATGGTTCACTCCCAAAATTATCAGAGAATAAAAATTCCCTTACTGAACTGGATTCACTCCCCATTCTAGTCCTATCTATCTCATGAGATATAAATATTTACCCAATGAATTGGAGAGAGATATCGGTCCCAATCATCACATAATTAATATAAAACATATGTGTGACAAAATATATTAAAACATTAAAAATATCATCTAAAATGAAATGAAATGGGTTTCATAAAAATTTCATCATATCATAACCAATGGAAAATATATTGGTTTCATAATCATTTCAACATTTCATCATAGAAAAATCCATGAAAAGAAGCAGGTTTCATTAGTAGTTTATCATGGTATAACCCATGGAATAGGAACAAGTTTCATAAAAATCTTTTCATCATAAACATAAGACTTCATAGAAAGAATAGGAATTGTATCCTTGGATAATATACCCAACAAATCATAATTAACCATAAAGGATTTCATCTTATGCAACATCCTGTTACCCTCTTTTAGGTAATTCACTTCTCTCCACTTGTTTTCCTCTTGATTTGGGAGAATCTTGGGACACATAGAAATGCAGATAATTATTTGGGGAAAATGAATTAAAGTTTGGGTATGGATGTTTATTTGAATTAATGTAATCTGAGTATAAACATGTAATGGATTTTTGGGGTTATCCCTGAGTTCGGAGGATTCCCCAGTCGGTTCTGGAATATTCTGTTGTATGATGGGTGAATACATGACGTGTAAATGAATTACATGACATATAATTAATATCTAGAGATTTTTTTTAAATTTTACATAACATGAAGTAAGTACATGTTTTTTAATAGTTACAAAATGTGTAAAAATAAAAGAATGTTTTTTAATAAAATAAAAATTATTTTTCGGCATACTTGATTGATATGGATTGCAGGTTGTGTATAGGAGTTACATGTCTTATAACTATCAATAGGTCAGATTTTAGGGTGACGCATGACTGATATTTTATTTCTTTCTCCCACGACTCTCTTTAAACTTGACCTATAATCTTTCTCTATCTATTTTGGGAGTCTTCGTTAGATATAGATTGATTTGTTCGTTGTTGGATCATCATATAAGTTGGTTCTCATATCTTCATTTAAGTGATCCTTTTTGAATATTTGTTTATTTGAGAATGGTAAAATTATAGATTTTAATTATAGTATCTGTTAATAAGTGATGATGATTCCTCTTGTTTCTTTATAGATATGTGGTGCGATATTATTCTAGGGGTCGTTTCATTTTTTTGGTTGTGGTACAGTGGGTGTGCTCTCTTGAAGTATGTGTTGTTTCCTCCCCTCCTCCAACCCTTTTGTTAAATTGAATCAATTATAATATTTTTATATTGATTCTAGCTCCTATATTTTAATTATTCCATTCTTCTTGTTGGTGGATCCTTTATGGGCATGTGTGACCCTGAGTTTTGAGGTAGGTTGTTCCGTATGTAGTTTGTGTTGGTGAATTGAATCACTCTTGTTTTGATAAATTGTTTTTTTAAATTAAATGAATTGATATGAATATTTTTTAGTGTCTTTAAAACTTGTTTTTTATAAAATATGTTTTCCCCTAGTTTTGGGTAAATGTGAATGGTTTTCAAAGAATTATTAAATTGTTTTATAAAATGGATTTTAATGCATGAAATGATAAATGGTTTGGTGAACTACTTTAGAAAATGGAACACATGAGAAGCCTTGGGTACTTAGGTGCAAGGTATCATAATAGGTCTCATATACTATCAGAGTATTTTCTCATGGGGATTATATCTACTCTCTAGGCCTTTTGTTTTATGGACTTGGTAGACTTGTTGGGGAGTTAACTTTATGGGGTGTTCCTCTTCCCACTAGGCTTGATACATATGTCTAGTGGCTTGATTGTTTTGTGATTTAATATGTTAGGTACGAGTGTCCTAGATATGATATAATATGTGATGTATGTTTTGTTTTGAGATGATATATTTTCTAAGATATTTGGTTAGGAAATGATTTGAAACTAATTTATCTACTTTATCTGAAAATATGAAAAATGGAAAATTTTAAAAAAAAATCCATGGTTTTGATATATTTTTTTTAAACTATTATCATGCCTTGTTTTCTTTAAATTCTAGCATTCTTGGATTATTGTTCAGAGACATGATATGTAACAACTAGTTGAGACCCTACTCATACTATTATCTCACACTATGTGTACCTATTCATAGGTGCATATACTTGGTTATGTATTTTGATGTAGGAAAAGGAAATGTGCCATAGTGAGGTGATGAGGATTTATGTTAGCAGGGATGGGTAACTGGTAGTGATATGATGGGAGTCTACCCACATTGTCACATGTAGTAGTTGGTTTTACTGTCTTAGCAGTCCTTTTTTGTTGGAATTATACTTATGGATTATTTCTACTCTCAAGTTTTTTAGTTTCCACTATTTGGTTTTAATTATGGAATATATTTATCTTTTCTACTGTTGTATCTATTATATATATTCCATGACATTTCCTCTGATTGGGAGAAATCATTACCTCTATTTTTTGTATGATGCATGGGTGCTACTCGCCATCATCTAGGGATCGGGAATTCCCATCAGGTATGTGGAGTATCGTGTTAGGTACCAATTTTAGATGGTATTCAGGTAAATTCATTACAGTTTGGTATCATAGCCCTAATATTAGGGTTTTTACTTATCTTGGGTTTTTTGGTATATGAGAGATAGGATTATTGGGACTTGAGAGGTATATTACAATGAGTGCCTATCCAACTCTTGTTGTGTTGAGACTCAAGTTACCATGTTATATGGGGATGTGTTTATAAGGACTCAACCTTAAACATTAAATATTCTTGTGATTTTAAACTAGAATTCACATTATTACATTTCCAATAATCTTTTTGGCATAGTTTTTTAGTGATTTATAACTAAATCTTACATAATAAACCCATAAATAACAAGTGGTCACTTATTACTTGTATCAATTTCTTCCATAAAACAAAAATCTTAAAATTAAAACAAGAATTATTTTCATGATTAATCTTAAAATTTTTCCCCTTATTCTCATCCTTATCTCTATTATCCCTTAAATCCTATGAAAAACATTTTAAAACTTAGGACGAGAAAACAAGCTCAGAAAAAAACATAAAATAAGGGAATAAATTAGTTCAATGAAAATCCATAAAAACATTTTCATAAAAAACACCTTTTTATTCAGAAAAAGGAACCATCATTTCAAAAAGATCAATATCTTAACTTTTGAAAATCAATCACTTATCAAGAAATCTCAATATCAAGATTCTAAAATATAAGTAGGTAAATTGGGACATCATTTTACATATCACACATAAAAAATAAATTATGGGATTACCTGGTGCTATCTGGGCCATCCGATGTTAACCTATAATAGGCTTACTTAGCGCTATCTAAGCTAACCCATGTTAATATATAACGGGCTTTCCTGACACTATCTGATCCACCCCATGTTAAACTATAACGGGCTTTACCAGTGCTATCTAGGACACCAAATTTTAATTATAAAGTACCATATAATTAATAAAACATTTTTTTTTCAGAATTCATAAACGATTTTAAACTCATAAGAAAATCACTTTTAGATATCAAAATTCCCATTCCTTTTAAAAAATTTTTAAAATAAAAACACTACTCATATCATAAAGAAACCATTTTCTTTGAAAAAAAATAAAAATTTATAAAATAAGATTCAAATAAATAAAGAGTCACAATGGGAAGAAAATCATCTCATGACAAATAAGTTTAAAAATCATTCATTCTGTATTTTTATCGGAAAGGTCACAAAGAAACAATTTTAGAAAAAAAAATAATAACATCAATTTTTTTTGTAAAAAGTAAATTGTGAGTAAAAATAAATTTGAAAAACCATATGATAATAGTAAAGAAATTGTAAATAATTTTATAAAACATGGACACGAAATAAAAAGATAGTTTAAAGGGCATCTTTAAAAATATAAATTTTAAAAGAAAATCCCTTATAAATATCATATCGTTGAAGTGGGAATTAATAAAATGATGGAATATTTGTATCCAATTTAAATAAAAATAAAAAAAAGTGTAAATAACACATAATATATTCAAAATTAATTTCCCACATAAGTTTATAACGACATAATCAATAAGTATAGTTTTAACCCAAAGAATGGAAATTGCGTTAAGAAGTTCCTTCCACTTTGTAATCAGTCGAATAATTTTCACCATAAAAGTAATAACAATCAAATAAAACATTAAATACCATTAATAAGATAAGATTCATGATATAATATATCAATGTTCAGTATATATACCAAATACAAGAATTAAGTGGTGAAGAAGGAATAAATCTCACAGAAGTTAACGTGAGATGAGAAACCCTTACCCCATGCTTCCCTTAAGTTTTACATACTTTAAACTCTTACATAATAAATTAAATAATGTTATTAAATCATTAGAAAACAATATTAGTACTTATAATACCTTATGTGATAATTTTATAACATCTTATGGCCCATTAATTAATAATGTTTCATTATTTACATGGTCTCGGGTGAGTTTATTTCATGGTTTCATAATCGGTTGATTTTTGTATAATTATTGATGTTCATGTAAAATGGAATTAAAACTCCATAATTATAATTAAATAGTATTAAAAAACTTATATAAGTATAAATGTTCCTATATACCATTTTTATGTCTTTTATTAGGCTGGTTCATTTGATAAAATGTTAATGATAAATGTTTTGTTTATTTTGGTGGTTTTTCCAAGCATCAGGATCTAATTTTATTTTATTTAATATTATGTGTATATATTAGTTCCATAAACTTAAATAGTTTATAAAATATCTATTAAAATATTACTTAACCATAATAATACTTTTATGACCATCCATTAAGGTAGTAATAGAAACCAAACAAACATATTATTCACAGAGATGGTAAACCACCATATTTTGGACAATGGATTTGTTTCATTGAATAAGAGAAGATGAGGAATGAAATGGATATGGGATATTATATTATAAAAATAATAATCCATTATATACATGATTCTATAATTATAATGTCTTGATGGATTAAGGAGGTGATGATGAAATAGAAGAAGAAAATAAAATAAGAGAGGTGCTTTGAGAAAATTACCTCTTGAATATCACCTCCTTGAGGGACCCCTTAAGGACCTTGGATTTGGTGTTTGGGGGACCCCAATAGTAATAGAAAGTGAATAGAGTTATTAGTAGAGGTTTTGGTAGGGATTTTATGAGCTTCAAGTCTTATGAGTAGAAAATGAGGTGGTGATGGGTGTTATTTTTACTTGAGGAGGGGTGGTTTTAAGTGATTAAATGATGATTATTTTATAATTAAATCCAACCAAATTGAGGTGGAATTAATATCAAATAATTTTGTTGATAATTAATATTTTAAATGCTTGTTAGGGTTTATAAATACTTTAAAAACCCATTTAAAGTAGTAATTTTTATGTATTTTAAGCTTTTACCTTTTAACTTTAACCCGTTTAATTATTTTACCTATGCTACGGTAAATATTTTTTTTAACATGGTAATTTTTTTATGACTAAAAAATTAAAATGAAATTATTAACTAATTTTTACCTTATTATTCCAAATATTGAATCCATTTTATGAATTTCAATTCATATAATCACCCAAAAAATTAATTTTGTAGACGCAACGAAAAAATGAGTTTTAAAGTGAAAAAGTTCAAAAGTATGAATTGTCTTTATATACAATTTCAACATGAAATTAATTCAAATGAACTAAATTGGATTGATATATGAATTATATATCTAATTTTACTTTAAAACCCATTTAAAATACAATTTAGCATTATAAATTATTTATAGAAAAAGTCAGTTTTCAATTAAAAAGTACCATTTTTAATTATTCGTCAAAAAATAAAATTTATCAGAAAAATAAAAAAAATCACCCTAAACTATTTTTTATATTATTTAAAAATTAACTTTATTTCATAAAATAAAATTTATAAAGGTGTTAATATTTGGTTTTAAAATAGTTCCTCCATTAAAAGGTGTCAAAATTTCTTTTCAGAAAAATGTTGCTTTTATGCTTAAAATTGGATTTATTATTATCTTAATCTTATTAAAAATAGTGTATGAATTTAAAAATATTTTATTTAATATATAATATATAAATTTCATTAATATATCTCAACAATAGTGATTAATTTGATTAAATATTGTAAAATTCCATTATGGGCATAAAATAGTTTTTTTGTAAAAAACACATCCTTTATATTAAATTGGTTTTTATATTTATTTATAATTAATTAGTAACCAATAAATTAATTTTATAAAAATATGTAAACTATAATTTCAGAATTTAGTGAATATCATTCATTCCCATCATTCTAGTGGCTAGGTGTTATCATCAAACTAAAATAATAATATTTATTCATTTGTTTAAGCTCAATGTGGCATATATTGTATGAAATTTAACATAGTGTTTCCTTTTAAAATATCAGGATGTTACATCCCCCCCATTTAAATAAATTTTTCCCTCACAATTTGAACATGGGATAAAAAAACTAGGGGTTTGAATTTTCAAAATATATTTTTCTAAATCCCATATCATAAAAAGGAACAATAAAACTTCTTCTCAAAAAGAAGTAAAGGAAAATGCAAAGGTCACTAAAAAAACTATAATTCCGATTAGTGGAAAGTGAAAATATGGGAAGGGAATAGAACTATAACTATAATTTTTTTATGGAGAGTGATAGAGAACATGGTCACTAGAAAATTAATCATCACAAAATTATATGTCTATGATAGGTTAAGAAGATATTGATTTCTTGGAAATAAAAGTAAACGAATAATGTTTTTGTTTCAAAATAATTTTCGTAAAATTGAGGAATTATTTTACTAAATAGAATATGAACATAAGGAAACATACTTACTTGAAATGTATAATTTCATCCTTTAATTGATTTCCGCCACACTCTTGTATTTTCTCCAAACGATGAGTATTCAAGATGAATTTTCATACCAGAAGAATTAGAATCAACTTATGTGGATCACATTGTCCACAAAAGTATAACTATATATACAACCGCATTCTTAACTCAAACCATTTTTTTAATTTTCTAAAAATCCACTTTAGGAGGAGTGGTCTCCGTACATTCAAGTTTTAAAAATTTAAACACTGATGAACCAAATTCAAAATTTAAAAATAAACAATGTTGGCGCCCTTGAATCCTATAGCTTCATGTGCCCACTGCTAGTACATCCATAGGTCAATCTTTGAGAAATATTCAAGCCTCAATCCAGGTAAAATCACCATCACGCATCAGATGAAGTCACATCACCGACCTCTATCATTATTACATCTCCACCATTGGAACCATCGTCTCCCCACCACCATTGGAGCTGGTAACTGGAAAAATCAACCCCTAAAGTAGAGCCATAACAATCGACCTACCATTGCGAAGGAAACTATCACCTTCACCTTCAACTTCAACATCACCATCTTCAAAACACCATTCAATACTCACCCTCACTTTCATCGCTTCACCCTCGTCAACATTCCATATACAAAAATCACCGAAACTCGAAACCACTTCACAACAAACAATAAGAACAGTCCGTCGGAGCCCAACGCCTCCGCCTTAAAAACCAAAACAGAACACCACAGAAAATGCTCAATAACCACTCAAATTGACAAAACCACCATAGATATAAACTTTCTTCGAAAATAACCAAATCCAAGAGAAACTCTAATGGAATCCCAGAAGAAGAAGAAAATCCAACCCATGAATCACCTCCTGGAACCCCATCATCCACTCAACCAGCAAGACAGAATCCTCCTAGGAACCATTGCACTAGATCGACCGGGTGAGGAGTGATGGAACTGAAGGCCAAAGTAGTGGTTGAGCCGACTGAGGCCACAAAAGAAGGAAGAACATTTCTAGAACCATCAACCTTTCCTAAAATCCTCATTGACAGAACTTCACCAGAGAAACACACCCCAAATCCCATGCCATCAATGAACAAAATCTATAAATAACCACCGCGACTAAGAACAAAAGTAGTGATAGACACACCTCCTAAAACACTATCGACCGATCAGACAACACATCCCAAAGCCTCCTTGAATCCACCACCACAGACCGACTAGGAGATCCGTGAAGGTACTTGAAGCCAGAGCAGAGTTCAAAAAGATAACTCATCATTTATTTCGTGAATAAAATTCCATAGTATTATTTTTACCTTAATCATACAAGGTTCCCAAAATAGTGAACATCTTCCTAAATAATAATAATCTGTTAAACAACAAATCTTTTTCTAATACCATGGTTACCAATATGATAAACATATGTTCCAAAAATAAAATTAACCTTTATTCCTTATATATTTTAATAAATAAAAACAATTTCATACTAAACAGGGCATCACATAGCTAAGTGGTTGGCTATGCACCCTTGTTAACCCTCAATTGTGGTTTTGATCCCCATGACCTTGTCATATGTGATAGGTTGTCATCCATCCTATAAGTTGACTTTCTTTTAAAACTATATTAATATAATGCTTACAAATTTATAGAAATTCAAAAAACATCCTCAAAATAATCCTTAATATATTTAACCTCAATGGTTATCTCATACCTTTTTTTTTCATCCCAAAAAGTAAGAACCAATAATTCCCTCAAACTCAAAGATCATATAATCCAAAAAGACTTCCAATACCTTTAAACATATTTACACAAAAATTAAAGGAACTATTCCTCAAATAACCTTTTTAATATCATAAACATAAGTGTTACCTTTACCTCAAAATTTTATCAAAACTCAATAAATGTCTCCCCATAATTATCACATTTTCACCATTTTTCAAAGGTTTTGATTCCATCTAACATATGTTTCCAAATTTATGGAAACAAAACCTACTATTTGAAAATACATAAGTGTTCCATGATTCCCATAATATTTATAAAATACCACTATATCATATATTTGAATACTCAATACATAAAAAAATCCTTCATTCAACTTCCTTCTTAAACCATTAATCACGATTCACTGTCTTATTTATCAATACTTCATTCCTACATTCAATGATATGAATTATATATTTATGACTCATAAATATCATCTCCAAAATATTTCATACATAAAACATATATAAAATAAATCATACCTTAAATTCAAAGATCAGGATTTCTTTGATATCTTGTTTATCTTTTAACATGATGTAAAACTTCCAGAAAGTAAATGACCATATCCTTTTATGGAATTTCACTTTTCAAGATAGATGGAAAATCTGTGAATTTTTAATAAAATGAAAAATATACCATGAACCATAAAATTTTTGGATAAAAGAAAAGTTTTGATATAAGTCAAATAGTTTTCTTGTAGGTGATTTGAATACTTTGAAAGTTTTAAAAAACCATTTTAACAAGATTTCACAATAACAGTGATAATCAAATCATTCAGACGAGATAAGAAGGTTTTAAAATATCTATTTCCTTACATCTTGAAAAAATATCCTTAATATATAGAAAAGAACATCATTTAAACATGAAATGAATTATTACATGTTAAAATGAAAATGTTCCTATTAAAGATAATACCCTAATAAAATCTATAATTATTTAACCTTTAAATACTTTATACCTAAAGTGATTACCTCTGTAAATACAATTTACAAAAATATAATTAATCTCCTAGAAATACATTACTTTAAACCTCAATAGGGGTGTATAAGCTTTCAAAATTATAATCATCATTAAACTTATAAACACTATGATGATATTTATAACTCTTAAGAAACCATCCTAATATCTAAAGTTATCTAAACCTTACTATGATACCAACTATAGGTACCCAACCTTGAACATTACATTTTATATTGATTGTAAACTATAATTCACATTATTATATTTCCAAGAATATTTTTGGTTTAGAGTTTTAGAGAATCAGGACTAACTATTACCAAGTCATCCCTTACATAGCAAGTGGTCACTTATTCTTAGTATCCATTACTCCCATAAAAAATATTAAAAATAAAATAAGAATTATTTTCATGATCAATATTCAAAATTTTCTCTTTTTTATCTTCATTATCTATATTCTCACATAAATCCTCTGGGAAAAAAATTTAAAACGTGGTATGAGCAAAAATTTTCATTAAGGGACATAAAAAAGGGAAAATCTTAGTTCAGTGAAAATATATAAAAAAAATTCATAAAAAAATACATTTTTATTTAGAAAAAGTAACCATATTTTTTAAAATGATTCATATCTTTGATTTTGAAAATCAATCAATTTTCAAGAAAAGTCATTAACAAGCATCTAAAATTTAAGTAGGTTACTTGGGAAATCATTTCACATCTCACACAAACAAAATATATTACAGGATTACTTGGTTCTATCAGGGCCACCTCATGTTAAGTTGTAATAGGCTTTCCGAACGATATCTAGACCACCCCAAGTTAAGATATAATGGGCTTACTTGGTGATATTTAGGCCACCCTATATTAAGCTATAACAGTCTTTCCTAGCACTATCTAGTCCACACCATGTTAAGCTGCAACAAGATTTTACAATTTGGGCCACCCCATGCTTAACATTGAAGTACCATATAATGAATATTTTTTTTATTCTTGTAATTTTTTTTATCATTAATAATTTCAAAAACCATTTTAAACTCATAAGAAAATCACTTTTAGATATCAAAATACCCTTTCATTTTTAAATAATACTTTTAAAATAAAAAAACTGTGTATATCATAAAGAAACCATTTTATTTTAAAGTAACTGTGAAAATTTATAAAATAATAATCAAAGAATTAAGTAATCTTGATGGCATAAAAACTAGCTCATGCTGAATAAGTTAAAAAAACACTCCTTCTGTATTTATTTTCGGGAAAGTCACAAAGTACCCCTTTTAGAAAATGACAAAAAATAAAACTTTCAATTTTTTTTAGAAAATTTAAATATGAATAGGAATGATTTTAAAAATCATAGGATAATAGTAAAAACATTTTTGGATATAATTTTAGAAAACATAGACATGAAAGAAAAATTTATTATTAAGGATAACTTTAAAAAAATTAAGATAAATTACATTATAAATATCATATCACTGAAGTATGTATTAATCAAATAATAAAATATGTGTATCTAATGTAAATCCAATTTTTTTTGGAAATAAAACATAATATATTCAAAATTCATTTCACACATTAGCATAGAATGACATAATCTGGGGGTAGAGGTTTAATCCAAAGAATTGAAATTGGATTAAGAAGTCCCTTGTACTTTGTAATCAGTCAAATCCTATTCACCATAAAAGTAATAATAATAAAATGAAACATTAAATACCATGAAAAAAATTATATTCATGACATGATATATCAAAGGGAATTATATAATTCACACACATGATTTAAATGGTTAATAAGGCATAAATCTCACAGAAGTAAAAGTGAGATAAGAAACCCTTACCTCATGCTTCCCTTTAGTATTGTGTACTTTAATCTCCTTTATAATGGATTAAATAATATTATTAACTCATTATAGAACAATAATAATACTTATAATACCTTATGTTATTATTTTATTACATCTTATTACCCATTAATTAATAACATTTTATTATTTTCATGGTTTTGGGTGCGTTCATTTCATGGTTTCATGATCAGATCATTTGTGTATGATTATGGATATTATTGTAAAATTGAATTAAAAATACATAATTGGAATTAAATAGTATTAATGAACTTCTATAAGTATGAATTGTACTATATATAAGTTTTCTTTCTTTTATGAGGATGATTCATTTGATAAAGTGTTAATGATAAATGTTTAGTTTATTTTGGTGGTTTTTCCAAACATCATGAACTAGTTTCATTTTATTTAATATTATGAGTATATATTTGTTCCATAAAATTAAATAGGTTATAATATATCTATTAAAATATTATTTAACCATAATTATACTTTTATGAACATACATGAAGGCAGTAATGGAAAATGAACAAAATCATTATTCACAAAGACATTAAACTGCCATAATTTGGACAATGATTTTGTTTTATTGAATAAGAAGATATGATAAATGAATTGGATATGATATATTACATAATAAAAATATAACTCCAGTATATACATGATTCTATAGTTATCATGCCTTTATATATGAAGGAGGTGATGATAAAATAGAAGAAGAAAAGAAAATAAGAGATGCACTTTGAGAAAATTACCTCCTGAATATCACCTCCTCGAAGAACCCCCTATGGAACTTAGATTTGATATTTGAGTGAATACATAAGCACTTGGAATTGGGGAGATTGATAAGGATAGGGTTTTGGAATATATTTTAGGATCTTCAATTCTTGTGAGGATAAAATGGGGTGTTGAGGGATGATATTTATACTTGGGGAGGGGTGGTTTTAAGTGATTAAATAATGATTATTTTATAATTACTCGAACCACATTGAGGTGGAATTAATTTAAATTAGTTTGGATAACAATTAATGTTTTAAATGCTTTTAGGGTTTATAAATAGTAAAAATACCCATTTAAAGTTGTTTTTAAGTATTTTATGCTTTTAATATTTAACTTTGACTCATTTTGTTATTACTTATATTGTGGTAAATATTTTTTTACCACAATAAAATTTTTATAAATAAAAAAATAAAATGAACTTAATAAATAATATAGGCCTTTTTATTCAAAATATGGAAACTATTTTACCAAATTAAATTCATATAACTAGATATAAAATTAATCCTACAGATGCAACGAGAAAACGGGGTTTAAAAGTTAAAAAGTTTGAAATGTGTTCATATCTAATTTAAATTTGAAATTCATTACAATTATCTAAATTAAATTTATATATTTATTATTTATATAGTTTTACTTTAAAAAGAATTTAAAATAAAATTTATCATTATAAATTATTTAGATGAAAATGTAGTTTTCAATTAAAAGACAGTATTTTTCACTATTCACAAAAAGTAAAACTTATCATAAAAATACCTAAATTTCCCCCTAAGATATTTTTGATATTATAATTTAGGAAATGATGTTTATTTTTTCAAATAAAATTTTAAAAAGTATAAAAATTTAGTTTTAAAATAGATGCACCATTAAAAGGAGGAAAAATTACCTTTGAGAAAAATATTTCTTTTTTATGCTTAAAATTGGATTTATTCTAATCTTAAGACTATAAATCATATTTTATGAATTTAAAAACATTTTATTTAATATATAACATATAAATTTCATTAACATATTTCACTAATAGTGATTAATTTAATTAATTATGGTAAAATTCCATAACTTTCATAAAATGGTTTTTTTATAAAAAAACATCCTATATATTAAATTGATTTTTATATTAATTTATAATTAATTGGTTATTATGGGAAAATCACCACATAGAGGTGATTTAATCTTCCGAAATATGCTGCTGCAGCAGTTTCTATAAACTACGTCTAAATTGTGTGTCGACATACAATACAAAGTAGTTTCTTCAATTTAGCGGTGGTTTATGTTAACCGTTGTAGTGAACGTATTTCGCGAAGGTTTTTTGTGGTTTTATCAGAGGTTTTCCCAGTGGGAAATGATTTTTTTTCGTGGTGGTTTAAACCGTCACTAAAAATTATTTTTATTTTCTCTGGGAAAACCGTTTCTAAAACCAAGATAAATGCCGTGAAATGATAGCAAAAGATGAAAACTATGTAGAAGTGGTTAAAACCTCTAATAAATTATTGTATTTAGCGGAGGGTTTAACTGCCTCCGATAGTAAAATACCAAATTATAGAGAGAGTTTTAATCGCTACAAAATATCATCCATTTTCTTAGAGACAATTTAAACTACCGCTAAAGCTAGATTTACAAAAAAAACAGAACTGATTCTGCACCCCCAGTACCAGTGCCCTGAAAAAAACCATTCCAATTTCACATGTACATATATCCTACATCCAAAATAATACAAAGAAACCAACATTTTCATTATAAAAATCACTTTAAAATACACACACACTTGTCTGAGTATCACTCATTGATTTTCTTTATGTTTTAAATACTAATGATTCCATGTGTAGAGCCATTCAATCTTATAAATCAAGTGGATTTAATGAGGTTCACACCCATAAGAAATTTAAATTATAAATTCAAAAGAGACATGTATTAATCAATCCATAACTTATACCATTTCATTTAATTAATTAGGTAGTCCATTTTAGAATTAAAGGTTTCTAAGAATTGAATAAAAATAATAGGTCCATTTGGACTACACATGGCAGTTAACACCATACATGAAAAGGTATGTGGTATGCCATGCTAGCATGTATTCCATATGAGAACATCTAGTTCGCTCAATAAGACTTAGGCCCTAACCCCCTAAAAGAGGGTTTGATCACTAAGTCATACATAGGGGGTTTTCATGTCATCCCACAATTTATTTGAACTTCACTTTGATAGTTTAGAAAACAATACACTTAAAAGGGGGTTTTATTAGGAAAAAACTAATTTTATTAAGTCATTCAAGGATTAAAACATTATTTTTGGTTCAAATTTGAGGATTATAGTCCCTAACATGGACAATTTAATAAACAAGGGATACTAATCCTAATGAACTATGTTCAACAAATTAAACAACAAATTCACAAGTCGCTGCATGGAAGTCCTACCAGAAATCATAGTGACACAATTTATAAAACATCGAGATAGGGAAATACTATAGACCACCTAACAAATACCATGGATGACTGATATGACCAATATCAAGGCATGTTTCTATCCACATCGAGAGAAATTATGGAAATAAATGAATTCCCTGATAATATGGTGAATTTAGTAGCACCAAAATAATGCATTTAGAGAGGATGTAAATGTAGAAAGAAGGGAGGAAGATTCCTAGACTCACTGAGTGATATAAAACTCACATGATAGAGGTTGAATTCAGAACCAGATAATGGGGATTAATCCAACCCTTTGAGAGGATAGGATATGAGAAGCATGGGTGGGATACCCCTTGAGCACAAGAAAAAGAAATAAAGTCATGGTGAAAAGAAATAAGGAAGGAGGGTATTTTTTTGTAATTTCTTTCCTATTTAATGAGGTACACAATTGTTCTACATGGTTATCCATACTGTGTTCCAACCATTCTAATGCCAATGATTATGGAGGTTGTTCACATAGTTTATGATCAAAAACCGGGAAACCGTGCACAAATTGTTCATTCTACCTCTTTTCAATATCTGCATCAAGTTGTACTGGTGAAGGGATCTTTGTTTTTTTTCTCTACAATTGTGAAACTATTAGATGAAAGTATAATGATCAAGTGGGATGATTTTGAGTGTGGTATACACCATATATGGATATATTTATAAAAGTTTCCTTATTTTATTCATAGCATGACACTGGTGGATCATATAATCTTGGTGAAATTATAGATAATTCCAAGGACTAGCCTTTTGTTTTGAAAGTTGAAACTTGTAAATATTTGTGTCTCTTGTGTGTGTGTACTGGGTTGTGTTTATTGAAATAAAAAAGATAAATTTAGTGAGAGAATAATAGAATCACTCACCTAAATGTGACAAATTAAAAGTTAACATGGATTAAAATTTATTAATTGGACTCCAACACTGATTCAACCCCCCTCTCAGTATTGATTATATCCCTCCTTGGATCCTATAAATTGGTATTAGTGTGTAGGTTCATATCTGATTGGGTTATCTATTGTAAGTTTATTTTATTTTTAATATTTGAAGTTTCTTTCATGATTTATGATGATTTTTGGTTTTAGATAAGAATGATTTGACTTTGATCAGAATTTAGTTTCTTCCATAACTTTGATAAATAAAAAAAATAAAGAGAAGAAGAAAATTATAAAGATGTCCCTATTGAGTAAGAAATATATTTCTCCATAATATAATAATAAATATGATAGATATAATTTATAAGGAGAAGTGATGTTGGTTTATTCTACTCTAATGAAGTGGAAAATCCCTCTACCTCAACAGGATCAAGACACTCAAGTGTTCAACAGATATTTGTAAATTCGTATCAAAACTATTTTGAATAAGAGGAAAAAATAAGTGGGAGTGATCACATGCCCACTATAAAATATGAGATGATAATACTATAAAATTTGAAGAAATAAGGGATATCCACTAAAAAAAAGGTGAAGGGAGTTACAAAACTGGATATTCCCCAGAAAATCAATATGAAGGTTGATCGTTCATCCTTGGGTAACAAACCTAATAAATCTAAGAAAAATGAATCTTAAAAAATGATTCATTATAATAAATAAACTTAGAAGATTCCATGTGGGAAGTACAAGAAGGTTTTAAATATACTTGAATACATTTTAATTATTTTAGAAATAGCACCAAAAACCTCCTCTTGATCATCTACACCATAGATATAACAACCTATAATTTTTTACACATTATTATATGATTCATAAATATAAATATCCATTAATCCAACATAAGGATCGTAAATTCCTAGTATCTTTGGAAGAATAGGTTCATAATACATAAAAGGAAACATGAGAAATCAAGAAACTGTTAGGTCATGAAAATTTTTGGTGGAAAATTTGTGCCACACATGATACATATACAAACCGACTGTTACCATATTTTTCCAACATATCAACAATACAACTAATCACTATCTGATGATGAACATAGATCATCACCCTCTCCACCTCCTTCTCTACTTCATACGACCACCTATAAGAAACTTATATTTAAAATTAAATACTGTTTTATATTTGTATTTAAACATAAAACCAATAAATGTTTTCAAACTAAGTGATTTTGAATTTTTGTGATTTAACTTCTCACCACCGATCAATGAAATACCACCGAGGGTAGATCTAGTCATCTTCTGATATAAATCAATCAAACCATTCTGAAAAGAAGATATATGATCCCCCTATTCTTGAACTGTGATTCAAAGAGAAACAATCTCTCTATGAGTATCTCGGGGTATGGGCTGACTACAACCAGAAGTAGATGCAGTTGCAATCCCCAGTGGCTTGCCAAAGACCTTAGATGGTACAGGTCTTAAACACATCTCGCACACTCTACCTGGATGATCCTTCCCAAGGATTTTCCTATGGACGAGTGTATTCAGAGGAGGGGTATTTATTTAGCCTCACGCTACTTATGTTGCTCAAACTCGAGGAGGGAATCTACTGACCATATTTTTTGCGCAGAGTTACTGGGCGGTAGAGATATGATCTCTTTGCTCCCCAAATCCAAGGTTCAGCCTTCATAAGTCCTCATTCAATTAACTAATGTCCTATTGGATTCAAGGTGTGGAGATTAAGAGAATGGAATGTAGAGTGCGGGCTGTCATCCTTGCCTCCATCAGCTGGACAATTTGGGAGGAGAGGAAATGTTCTCATTTAGGTACTTGGACTGCTGCTTTGCTTCTTCTTCTGAGGTCTAAATCCTTAATCTATGAACTACTCTCACTCCTAAAAGGGAGCCAACGATTGCCCCTCGTGTGTAACTTTCTCAACAAGCCCTTTTCGCTTGGGGGTTTGGGGGGAAGGTGGGTTAGATGGAGTCCCCCTTCCAGCGGGTTGAAACTCAATATTGATGTATCTCTTAGAGATGGTTTCATGAGAGGCGACGGAGTTCTTCGCAATGGTTGTGGTTTAGTTCTTATGGAATTCAACCCTTTCTATGGTCTAGGTAAATCTCTGGGGGCGGAGGTATGAATGCTGCTTTCTGGGCTCTAAGTTTGCCTGGAGCGTGGCTTCCAAGTGTCTGATGTGGAATCAGATTCAGATTCCTTGGTGAGGATAGTCCAAGGATGGAATGAGACACCATGGGACCTAGCTTATATTATCAGAAAGTGTGTTATGGAAATCACATCAGGTCAAATCATCCACCATAGTTGTAGGGAGACTATTTTTGTTGCGGATTCTCTTGCAAGCATGGGACAGTCAAGAAAGGGGATTATCATTTTTGACAGCTTAGGGTCCCTTCCGTGGGCATGCCAAATTTTTGCGGAAAATGATTCTCTTGGGCTTCACTATTTTTTCCCACCCTGAGGGTTGTTTTTTGGGGGTTTAGTCCTCCTTTTTACAAATAATAATAAAAAAGTAATCTTCAGTCATTAACAAAACTTCCATCATATTTTTTGTGAACATTCAACTACACTTCTGTTCAGGATTCTTGGTTCCCTAAACTCTATGAATGCATTAAACAAAGATCAATCAGAAATTTAATACATTAAACAGATATTATTGTCTTATAAATATTTAAAATAATGAAAATATTAGTTGAGATGATCAGACTCTAGAAAAAATCATTGACCCCACAATTTGAGGGATGACTTTCTTAGCCCAGCTTGATGCATTCTTCCTTGAAGGATCCTGAAATAAATAAAAAGAAATTTAATAGTAATGTATTCAATGAAATATCCTCTTCATATACATGTATAAATGTAAAATGAGATTAATATAATAATATATATTTAAATACCATCTGCTTCTCATCACGATGTCTGTTAACAAAAACATTCCACTGCTCTTTTGTTACCCCATTGAGTAGCTTGTCATACATCTGTTGGGTGGTAAACAAAGTATCTTTGACATTAATCCACAATCTAATTTTAAAGACTTTACATTTCTTACCTATACTTTTTAATTTCCACTTTTTTATGAGCACATCAGTAACTGTAAAGTGGAAAAAAATCTGTACAAAGAAATTCATTTTGAAAATATAATAATTTAATAACATGACATTCAATTACACTATAATGCATGAAAATTTCCATTATTTGGGAACAAAAAACTTTATTTTTCCAAGTTGAAGTCATATACCTCCAATAATCATAAGAAAAAGGAAGGGAAGCCGGCTTCACGGCCAACTGTCATATAACCTGGACAAGTAATCTTGCGGTGTCATTCGTAGAGACCCCATATGAATCAAATGGGACAACTATATTCTCTCCTGTCAGATTCTATACAAATGAAATTTTTATATTTTTCTCCATACTTGAATTATTTCCATCTTTAATAAACAAACAATTAGAATAAAAAAAGAGCAATAAATTTATTCATACTGAAATTTATACCTATAAATATCACCCTCCGGTATCCCTGTGAATAACTAGATGTGGCACGCCGCTCTATCATTACTGAGGCTACTGAAGGGGGAGGCAATGACTGAGCTTATGAAGGGATGCTCCCAGATGGTGTAAGAGATGGTGTAGGGGGAGATGGTGTATGGGGAAAGAGGATGGTGGCTCTGATTCCATAGGGAGGGAGACAGATGGATTGTTATTTGTCGCATTGGTCGATGAAATAGTATATCGCTTTCTCCTTGGAATTCTTGTCATTTAATCCAATCAAATTACGTTCAGAAAATATATTTCAAAAAAATTATTCATAAAAAAATTAAAAATGATAATAGATGCACAATACTAACAAAAAAAACATACCAATGATAATGAATGACTGTACAAATGAAATAAGTCGTAGCTAAATGAATGCATAACTATACATACAATCATTTTCCCCTTCAATCAAGTTAGTTTTCTACTCCATTACTTCATCCACTTCATCCATCCTTGATAGACTAATATTTTCAATATCATGATGGAAAAATAAGTCTTCTTCTTTTTATTTATGAGATTCAATGCCAGAGGTCAAATCTTCCACTTAATCACCCATATCATACAAATCTTTTTGTTTTACGTGAGAAACTACACTCCAACCCTCATACACAACATCATTCACATAATATATCATTTTTTCTTACAATGATAAGATATACAGATCATGCAGTTCATGATCACCAATATCCATCAAGCGATAGAAGTTAACAGAAGTAAATTGCAAGGAATCACTTTTAACACCTCTGATAATATCAACCCAATTTCATTTGAATAAAACAACTGAAAAATTACCGTGATAGTTTAATTCAATAATATCCGTAAACTTTTCATAGTATCCCACTTCATTAAATGTAAATATACCACTATTTTGTGTTTTCAAACCCTATTCTCGATTGAATGTACGAAATATAAATCCATTCACATTGTAAGCGTTGAACTTTCTAACTTGTTTTAGAGGACCTCGATCAAGAAACGTCAAATATTTTGGCATCTATGCTCGAGTATCAGTATTCATGATCTAAAAAAATATACATTATTAGATTTAAAAAATACATTTGTCAACCTAATATCCATATTTATTGCAATATTTATGAACATACACATCGTGAAAACTATTATACAAGCTCTTTATTAAAATCTTTTTTTTTATATCGTTCTCATTTTGTTTTCAGCCTCTCATCCATCTATTTTTTTATCCTCAAATATTTAATAAATGGATTTGTAATTTCACTATTTAGTAACACATATCTATGTGCCTGTAATAATTCTATTTATGTCAGTGTAACATTTGAGGTCCTCCTAACTGATCGGCCAATAGCAGGAAATATTTTTGATTTCCCATGTACAAGAGATTGAGTTGATGTGTCATCAACACATCCAACTCGATTAAATATTGTCTCAATATCATCCAAATATCTATAGAAAAAGGTAAGATACTACTCTTCCAAATAGCCTTTAGCAATAGAGCCTTCTGGTTGAGCTTTATTTCTCAGGTATGATTTCAAATCCCAAGACATCGATGAAATAAAATAAAAAACATAATTATAAATTTAATTAAGTTAAAATAATTTTTTACTTAACTATAAAACATATAAATAAAGTAACTCTCAATTGGATACATCCATCGATAATGTACGAGGCCTCCTAATTTAGCTTCCTCAACCAAATGCACAGTTATATGCATCATGAAAGAAAAAATGATGGAGGAAATATCATCCCCATTGTACAAAGTGTCAATAAAAACCTCTCCTGAAGGATTTCAAGCTCAAATGGATTTAGTTATTTCTCACACTATTGTCTGAAAAATGTGTATAATTGGAGTAAAACAATAATAACTTTTTTTCGGTAATAATATACAAAATTACAATTATAGTAACTACTGTAAAAAAATATGTGAATTTTGATTTTTCAATCAATGTAACCTATGATTATTTAAGTCAAAACACCTCAAAATGTTACTTGAATACCCATCAGATACCTTCACATGCTTTAAAATTCAAAGGAAGGTATCTTTGTCCCTATTTTCATTGAAAAATTGTTGATGCATACTTTTCATTCTCATATAGCTATAGATCATGTTTTATGTTCATTACTTGTAAGTATTTACAATCATTGAGATAATCCTTCACATTTCCATGCTCATTAAGAAATGCGAAGATCAAATTATTATATACATTCCTATCAATATGCATCACACCAAGATTATTCTGCAACAAATTAAATTCTCAATATGGAAGTTTAAATAATATACATTTTTATTCCATTGTTGTGTTCCGATTTCACTTGACGATTCACTTTGAACTCGTTTCCCACTATAATTCAAATGATGAACATTACCAAATTATGTTTCAAAATTTACAAGTTGTGTTAATATTTTAGAACCATTTAACAACTTTGGAGGTGGTCTACAATTAATGAAACCATTAAATTTTGATCTGTTCAGCCAAAATCTATGAGATGAATCGAAAAATCTTAGATGCAATAAGAAGTACCATTTTCTACTATGAGGTAGCCATTTGGGATCAAAATAAAAGTTACAAATAGGGAAATACAAACCCATGTAAGTTTTCCAACCAGATACATTCCCAAGTCCAGGGAAGTCACTAATGGTCCTAATTAATACAGCATGCATTTTGAACATTGTTTTAGAAGAATCATCATATATCTCAACACCGTTTCTCCATAACTCCTATAATTATTCAATTAAAGGATGTAGGTATACATCAATATCATTTACATGATTTTTTTCTAGGAATTATCATCTAAATGAAAAAGGACATTTGTTACATACACATCCATGAAGTCAAATTGTAAGGGATCAAAACAACTGGCCAAATGCTATAACCAATACTCAAAGTCCCAAATGGGTTGAATCCATCGATATCCAATACCAATCGAACATTCCTAGGATCAATTGAAAAATTTGGATTTAATTAATCAAATGTCTTATATGAGTGTGAATCTCGTGGATGTCACATTAACCCATCATTATTATTATCTACAGAATTCCACTTCTTGTGTTCAGAGGTTTTCAATGACATGAATAATCTTTGCAATCAAGGATTTAAAGGAAAGTAACTCAAAATCTTTATATGTGGGTTCCTATTCTTCTTCTTTATGGTAGTATGTTGATTCTGACTTCCAACATCACCCATTAATTGCCATCGAGAAGAAGAACATTTTTTGCAGTCCTATCTACTTGAATCCTCTCACCAATAAAGAATACAATAATTGGGACATGCATGTATTTTTGTATCATTCAGACCAATCATGTTAACAATTTTTTTCCTATCATGAAAATACTCAAGGATGTTTGCTTCAAAAAATTCATCACATAATAATTCAAATATCATGGACATTTCATTATTTGTAATTCCACATAGACATTTAATATGGTACAACTTTAGTAGAAAAGAAATTTTTGAATATTTCCAACATCCACTATGAAAATCTTGATTTCCATCTTCAACTAAACCATGAAATGTATTTTCCTCAGTGAAGTTTTATCTTACATTAGTCTCCATAGAATCAATAGGAGGATCCAAATATATGTTACAATCTTGATATGGTTTTCCTACAGTCTCAAAAACATCACTTGTCACATTTCTATTTTTTGCATCCTCATATGGTTGTTCTGATATGTTTTGATGTTTATGGTGGGGGTCTTTCAATGAAAAATTCATCATTTATAATATTTTTCTTTTCATTTTCTATTGTTGATGAAGTTGGGAGCTCATTCTATGGATTGACATCAGTGTTCAACCTTTCTGTAATGTTTAATTCTCTGTTCCAAATCCAACACAAATATTGATCAAGGAATTGCTTCAATATTAAATGTTTATAAACTTTATCTCTCTTCAACCATCTTCTAGAATTACATTTAGGACATGGGAATCTTATTCTATCTTTAACGGATTGATTGGAAATTAAAAAATCTAAAAACTCTTCTAAACCCTTAGCATACTAAGGTGTGTTCCTCGGTAATGTGATCCATCTTTTATCCATGTATATCACAATGTGCCTACACAATATTAAAAAAACTAAAACAAATAACTATTACCAAATAGGAAAAGAGATTCATATATACTACTTGAATATATATATAAATATGTTAAATAATTTTTTCCTATATAAATACATATAGTAAATAATGAACCCACCCACCAGAAAACCAAAGCATGCAAATTAAAAAGATCTATAAAATAATAGAAAGTTAATAAAAAACAAACCATGCTATAACAAATGAACTATATACTACATTTCATTAAATGAATACATTAGTAGTAGATCACATACATTAGAAACCAAAATTCCAAAAGAAAAAACTAGGAAAAACCTTGAAGATGGTCCCAAGTCTAAACCTAGTCCCAAACTCCCATGATTTTTCCTAGTAATCCAATCATCAACCACTGAGCCTTGCCCAAACCCAAGCCTACAATCAAGTAGCATAAACTTGGCTATTAAGTTCTATGGTATATTGAGAAAGGTGTGACTATAATTAAATAGGTCACCACCAATGATATCCCTAAATATAACCAGACTATAATAATGTACATGTATAAGTGGTACAAATAAAAAAATTAATAATTTAATTAAATGGTAGTAAATAACCACTAATTATCGAGCTCCGTGATGACACCTGAGTAGATGATGAAAAAAATATCCCTTGTGAAAGAAAATGTAATGAATATATGGATGAAATACATTTCACTGATGATAATAATATTGCATGCATTATCGATCGCACTAATGATAAAAAATACATATAATAAACCAATTTAATTATTGAAACTAAGTGTATATATGATGAAAATGACACTAAAAACATTGACGCATTGTATGACATCAAAAAATAGATAACACCAATTAAATGGATGACAAGGATTACATGGCTACGAAAAAAACACTAACAATGTTTATGATTCCAAGAACAACAACAATTATAATGATTGTGATGATGTAGTAAAAACCTTTGATGATGAAGACCCCAATTAACTGAATAACCAAGAAGAAAATGATGTTGATGAAAAAACTAATAACCACAATGACACTAAATACATAGATCATACTAATGATATTGATGACATGGACCATAACATTGGAAATTATGACATAAATAATTCAATGATGCCAATGAAATTGAATACATCTATGAGACAAACAACATCAGTGACACCTATGAGATGAAGCATACAAAATAAACTCTTGAAAAAAAAAACATATGAAACCAATAACTCTAAAAAAAATGGGGACACATATCACAATGATGACACTTATTACCATGAGCACATCAACATAACCAAATATGATAATTAATGTGGCAGCACTGATGACATCAATGATGTTTATGATTATAATGAAACCGTAAATTCTAGAAAAACTAATGAACCCAATGAGACTAGAGACACTGATGATATTGATGAGATAGAAGTGTCCAATTACATCTCCCCCACTTATAAACCTAATAACAATGATAACATGGGTGACATTCAGGACACTGAGTACTTTGATGAAATAGTAGATAGTAACCAATATAAAAACATAGTTTTACTGAATGAAACTTAATGCATAAACGACATGGGTGACAAAAACAACCCTAATAAATCTTATAAAATCAATAAAACTGATGATGTCAATGACTTAAATTACACTAACAAGACTGATTACACTAATTATATAGATGACCTAAACTAATGATATAGTTTTACCACATTGAGGGCTTTAGGGGGTCGTTTGGGTCATAGGGGTTGCCTGGGTCATGGGCTCTTAGGGCTTCAGGGGGTTACAGGGGTTGCGATGGGCGGTGAGGTGCAGTGAGGGGAAAAAAGGCGCGATGATGACTTCAGGGGGTCTATGGGGTCTCATGGGTCACCGGGGTCCTAGGGGTTTGGGTGCTCATGAGGATTGAGGGTGTCGGGGGAGTCGGGGGGGGGGGGGGGTGAATTTTTGTTTCTATAAAAAAATCACATTTTGCAGTGGTATATTAAAAATCACCACTAATTTGTCTAAAAAAATTTAGCGGCAGTTTAATAAATTGCCGCTAAAAAACCACCGCTAAAGGCTAGTAATGTTATAGTGGGTAACCAATAAATTAATTTTATAAACATGTGTAAAATATATTTTCATAATTTTGTTAATATTAATCATTCTATCCATTCTAATGGATAGGTGATAACTATCACACTAAAATAATAATATTTAGTCATTTTTAATTTTGATGTGGTGTATCTTGTAGGATATTGAACATAGTGTTTCATTTTAAAATATCAAGATGTTATAGAATGTATCATGTTTTTAATTTTTTATGTTAATATCATTTTTTCTTATGATTTTTCTAGTTTTAACTGATATTGTTATGTTTTCTGATTATTATTTTCAGTGTGCAATAGTATGACTTTGAGATGTATTCAGCAAGTTCATTAGGAATGTGTAGCCGATGGTCCTCAAGGGAACCCTCTGATGGATCAAAACTTTATCAAGTCTATTGGTAAAGTAATTCATGTTATTTACTAAAATGTTCAACATGTTCAGAATGCAGTTGTTGAGGTATAACCGGGAGATGTAGGAGAAATGGATCAATCATTGGAGTTCTTGTGTGAGAAGCCACAATACTTTAAAGGTATTAATGAACCTCAAGAGGTAGAGTACTCACTTGACAAGATCGATTAGATCTTCAAATTCTTGAAAATAGTTGAGAATATCAAGATGAATTGTGTAGCATTTAGGCTTGAGGGTCCTTAAAAGAGTTGGTGGGATTCCATGGTACTAGTTGATAAGCATGTGGTCTTGGACTAGAATGGTTTTAAGGATCTCTTCTTCTAGTAGTTTTTTATAGATTCACTGATGATGGAGAAGTATCTAGAGTTCCTCTATTTTTAGTATGAAGATAATTCAGTGTCATCATACACTAATTGGTTTGCTGAGATGGTTTGCTTTTCACTAGAGGATATAACGAATGACTAGATGATGTATCTGAAGTAACTACAACATTTGCGACTGAATATCATATCATAGGTATTTATAACAAAGTTTTTGACCTATATGGAGATAGTGGATATGGATATAATGGAAGATATGAACATAGTAGGAAAGGATGGATATTCCACCCCTTCCCTTCCATATATTGGCATATTCAATGGAAAACTAGGGAAATAGAGGAAGTTGAGGGATCATTACTGGAGTGATGGAGGTGGTTCTTGGAAGAAGGCATCTTCAGCACCACCATTTAGATCTATTGGAATGCATCTAACTTGATATCAATGTGGAAAGATCAAACACAAATGACGTTCTTGTCTTGAAACAGTAAATATATGTAATATCTGTGGCCGTTACAATCATCTGCATCACTTCTGTCACACTATTTCTATGCCTCGTTATATTTAGGGATAATCAGATCCAAATTATACTACATCACAGTCATATTCTTCAAAGAATAATGGGCTCCAGCCATAGGCCTTAGGAGTAAAGGACCTTCACACAATAGATGAGTTTCTAGTGGAGGTAGATATGATACCAGTGATAGTGAGAAATACAGTCATTATTTCATCCTATGTAGCAATTGATTTATTTGATATTGGTGCTTCCCACTAATTTATATCTAGCCATTTTTTTGATATTCTTAACCTTACAATAGATCTTATATCCTTTTTCACATAGTTAGAAACACATCTTGGAAAGAGTAAAGAGGAGGAGTTTCAATGTCCTTCTTGTGTGCTATCGATAGTTGATACGGATCTAGTCTAAAATTTTCTTGTTCTCAATTTGGATCTATTTGACATCATCATTAGGATGGATTAGCTTGTTGATCATCAAGATAAGGTTTATTTTTATCATCAACTTATCTCATTTCTTGAGGTTTATGGGAGATCATATGTGTTTTAGAGAGAATGACATATAAAGTTTGGTCGTACAAGACCTTCATGTCCAGAGCTTAAGAGTAAGTTTTCTATTGTTGAAGTTGATCCCAATGATGTTTCTTAGGTTGTTGGTCTTCCCGTTGTTGTTGGGGAATTTCCTTTAATTTTCCTAGATAATTTATCTGAGTATCCTATAGATGTGGTTTTATAGTATATAATTGACCTAGTTCTAGGAACAAAAACAATGTCAATAACCACTTATCATATGACACCAAAAGAGTTGAAAGATCTCAAGATTCAATTGAATGACCTGGTGAAAAAGGGTTTTGTTCTTCTTAGTGCTTCACCTTGGGCAGCCCTAATACCCTTTTCTAAGAAGGCAGACAATTCACTCTATTTGTGCATGGAATATGAGAAGTTGAACCAAGGATCAGTTAAGAACAAGTATCCTCAACCTTGTATGGATGATTTGTTTGATCAGATAAAGGGGGTAAAGTGGGGTTTGAATATTGATCTTTAGTCGGGTTATTACCATCTCTAAGATCAAGAATCTGATATACCAAAGAAAACTTTCAGAAGAAGGTATGACCATTATGAATATCTTGTGATGCCATTTGGTCTGACTAACTATCCTTCTGTTTTTAGGGATTTAATGAATCAGATATTCCATCAATATCTTGACACTTTCTTGGAAGTGTTTGTGGATGATATTTTTTTTATTCAAGATTAGAGTGTGAGTGTGAGAACCATATAATATTGATTTTGGAAATCTTGATGAGTCACCATTTTTATGGAATGATTTTTAAATGCAGTTTCTGGATTCAAGAAGTGAAATTCCTGAGGCACATGATTTTTGATCATGGATTGTCAGTTGATCCTGAGAAGGTAAAAGTTGTATTTTCATGGGAAGAGCCACATAATATCTTTGATATTAGAATATTCCTTGTTATTTTTGGATACTATCAAAAGTTTGTCAAGGATTTCTCAAAGCTAGTGCCACCTTTGACTACTATTACTAGTAAAGGGGTTAAATTCACATGGGATAAAAAGTTTCAGTCTTCTTTTGATGAGATGAAACAACTTCTGACATTAGATCCCATGCCAATATTTCTTAAGTTTGGTAAAGGATATGTTGTTTTTTGTGATTCTTATAGTGTTGTTTTGGGTTGTGTGATCATAAAGGATGATCATGTTGTAGTGTAAGGTTCTCTTCAACTTCAACTGCATGAGAAGAATTACCCACCTCATGATTTAGATCTTTCCATAGTTATGAATGTGATTAAGTATTTACAGAATTATGTTTTTGAGGAAAGGTTGAAAATATTTTCTAAAAAAGGGAGTTTGAGCTAAGTATTTTCATAGAAATACATGAATTATAGATAGAGGTAGTGGGTGGAATTCCTCTAGATGTTTGACTTCTATATAACCTACATTATGGGTAAGGGGAATGTTGTGGAAGACACTCTTAGTAGGAAAGTTCCATCACAATTTATTCAAGAATTAAAGGAATACTATAACCTCATCGGTCTTTTTTGTAGAGGCTCGGGTTTTTCCATGTAAGACTTAGAAATATTATTAGGAATAATTTCAAAGTCAGGTGCTGAGATGTTGCACGATTTTGAGGCCCAATATGCCCAAAATTAATTATATAAAAATATTAAATATATTTTTATTACACACAAGCATTGTTTTCTAGAAATAATGTAATATATATAAAACTATTGATTAGTTTAGAAATCTGAGACCAAATTTGGGTCTGAATCATGGTGCTTACACTAGATGAGATATAAAATGATTTGGCATGAGACGTCTGAACCCATCACTTGTTGGTGGTATGTTAAATGGATGAATTAAATTATTAATTAATTCATTCAATATCTCAAACAAAAATATTTCATAAACATAAGATCATATCAGAAATACAGGGGAACGATTGAGTCTTGGATGCGACGTTTACCCTAGTTAGAGAACAACTTTTGTCAGCATGGGTCATCTGTAGAAAGAGTCACTGAGGACATAACTGTAAAAAAATAATTAAATAAAATTATTTTATTTTTTTAATGCTAATCTAAATAACTCATTAAAGGGGACTCAGATTGGAAATCTGAGGCTAGATTTGAGTTTTTAATATTGTGTTTTCCCTAAGCATGTCCTAAAGTGGGGTGGCGTGGGACATTCGGATCAAAAATTCATTGGCGGTACATTCAGTGAGTTAATTAATTAATCATATTAATTAATCAATTCATTTTTACCTAATGATATATCTAAAAATATATCTCTATGAAGATTTTACTAGGGTTTCCTCATAACTATGATATTTCCAAAGATGACTTCTCCTCTCATTTCTATTGGTAAAGGATAACAAATGATGAAAGATGACGTTGAAACTTCAGATTGAGGCGATTCGAAACTTGATGAAGGAAATGGATCTTGGTGAGTGATTTATTCACAAAATATGATCGATAAAATCTAGGTAGGTCTTGTCAATTGGTATTTTTCACACTTTGATTAAATTTATGAGTATATTGAACATTATTCTTCAATATGAACCCCTGTTGCAACCCTTTTCATGAGCCTAAGTATTGAAATTCCTTTTATAGTAGTTATTTATTTGTTTTCCTAATTAGAATTTACCAGTATTGATCGGTTAACCAATAAATCTTGACCAACGATTATCAAAACCTTTATTCTTGTGCATCCCTCCCTTGGTTCTTCACGTTCTTCACTATGGAATCCCCGTGGATCCCAATTTGACAGTTGTCGGGCAACCCGAGCCTGCTCGGGTGCCTGGATTTGTGGAAGAACAATAGAAACCAACAAAACTATAAAAGGATCATAGATCTGGGACTGTTTTAATGAATGGATGATGAATCCGAAAGTTTTATGGTGGATTGGGTTTTAATGGAGGGGTGGCGTCATACGAAACGAATGGAAAGGCTGATCGGTTCGGCCGGTACGAGCATGACATGAAACAACGATGTCCGGAAAGGCCAAGTTAGTAAGGAGAGGTAGAGGATCATTATGGTGGATTATGGTATCTTTTGGGTGAGGCAAGAAGTCTAAGAGGCAACATCCTGAGGCGACGGGTAGCAGGATGGTGGCTGGCAGCTGGTCCGGGCTAGACATGGGCAACATCGACGTGACGTGGTGGTCTGGTGAGTGAGGAGGTGGGGGTCTGTGAACATGGTGGGAAACGTATAGGGTTTAAGAGGGGGAGGCAGAAGCCCTCATGGGAGAAGAAGGGGGGGGGGTACCCTAACCATAATAAAAGAAAAAGAAAAAGAAAAAAATTATTATTATTATTAACAAATGGTTCTCCTACCATAAAGCCCCCATAGATCGTCTGATGGATGTACCGTCAGCAGTTTTGTGAACCTAATTTTGAGGTGGATGTTTTGAGACCAATTTTAGGATTTTAATTCAGTATCGAGGTGTGGGTCCCATGAGACACCATTCGAGCATAATGTAGAGAAATATGTTTTTCCATCAGGTGTTTTATTTGGGAGAATGAATAGTCGACCTTGTTCACTTTTCTATAAGTATCACAATGGTGTGGCCTGTTTGATTATCTAGGGCCTCCAAATTTCATGCTCACTGTGATGTGTGGAGCCTTATTCTTGATCTCATTAAATGTGGAAACATGAATGGAATATCAGTAAAAGATCCTTCTGATTTATTTGAAGAGAACCCATGGTTTAGGTTATGACCGACTCTTGTGATAGTGGAGAATATGTATGAAGATATGATATCAAAGCTTATGGGACCATTTGAGGAGGCATTTTATTGAAATTATGTTTTTCCCTTCGGATCAACAACGAGCATCGTGCGATCGTCATCCTTTTGGCCACATATTCCATGTACTCTGGGAGTACACTGGCATGCCTTGGGGTATTTGTACATAGTTTAGTACTTGAGTATGGATAGTTACATGACCAGGCGATGAGTTGGGGTCACATGTTGTGTGGGGCCCATACGTGTTGTGTACCTCATTATTAATCTTCTACCTCTTGTATCTCCATCTTTTCGACTCAGAATTTGGTTTGCGAGTAGCCTATCCTATGTTTTTTTCCAGGTAGAACGTGACGATTCTTTCCATAGTGGATTTTAAGATATAATGAGATTTCATCTAGGTAGTGTTCATAAAATTTATTAGAGGCTTCTTTTTGGGTGATGATCCCCCTGATGTACTAGGGAACGAATCCCCAATGACTAGAGTGTTGACCCCCCATCAGCATGGGTATGGGTCATTTATAGCTACTTCCAGGTGTTGATCCCCCTGATGTACTAGGGTGCGTATCCTTGATGACCAAAGTGTTTACCCCATATCAGTAAGGGTGTGGTTCTTATGTATCTACTTGATATGTAGTACCCTCCAGCATATACCCTTTAGTGAGTTTAGGAAGTTAGTCCCCATCGACTTCCAGTTGTTGATCCCCCTGATGTACTAGGGCATGGATCCCTGATGACTAGAGTTAACCCCCCCTCCCCCCCCCTCGACGTACTAGGGTGCATGTACTCTACAATTCATGACCCATCGACTATGAGACACAGTGATGAGACATGATTTGATGTACCTTTGGATTCACAAGAAAGAGGGATACTTTCCCCACTAAGATGCATCCTTGTGATACAACCTAAAGCCGTGCGGGCAAGTCAGTTCTACCCAAATTATATATTATGAAGGTGTGGTGATTTATTACCTTAGATTTATGTGTTTATGGTAGACATGTGGGATGTTGGTAATCGTAGATGGACTTACCTTGGAACTATTGGTGGCTCTTCTTATTGGGATGATCTATGAGATGAATATATCCTTACCCTCTTGTTTGGGATTCTTTGAGTGAACATATATATACACAGATATATATATATATATATATATATAGACACACACACACACATACATCCTATTTAAGTACCCACTCTTTGGGGTTTGGTTACTCTCCTTCCAGGAGAGGTGAAGATGTGCGGGGTATGCTACGTTCTTTTTGTGTCTATCTTCTCATGGTTTTACCAGTATAATCTTATTCTATAGGTAGAAAAGACTCAACAAGAATTTTATATTCTTACCATTTCAGGATCCTTGTGTTTGGACGATCCTAATCTCACTCCCTTGTTGGGTTGAGATTTTCTCTTTTACTGTACCTTGTTCTATCTACTTCTTCTCTTCGGTTGTATCTATTATTTATCCCCCTTCGCCTTTTTGGGGAATTTTACTGGGTATGTATATAATCACCCCTAAATGGTCCTTTACCAATACATGTCGTGTCTTTTTAAGATGGTGGTCAGGTCAATCATGACTATAAAGAAGCTTAGGGATATGGGCTTCTTGGACCGCGTACGGTGGTCCTAGCTTGGGATATAGTAGCTGGGCTCTCTCATTTGTTACTCTTTCCAGGTTTTTTTGGTTGGGACATGTTTCTAGTTTGGGAATGTATTTTTATCCCTTTACTTTCAAGTATACACTACCATACCTTTTTATTTTCTATAGGTTCATGCATGTTCGTTTTACCTTACAACATTTTCACCTTTTCTACTTTAACTATGCACATTTTCATTGAGTTTGTTGTGTGCGTGTGTAAATGTTCTTAGAAAACGGTCTCCCTTATTTTTTTGTGCCTTCAACACTTATTTCCACCCATTGGCCTATGGAGGTGGGCTTGGGGTTGTTGCAGATTGATCCCCAGCTTGGGTCAGGTCATGAAAGATTGGCATCATAAGTGGTTCATTCATTGGGACATTGTTCAGACATTCCCTAAAAAATGAATTTGTTGGGATTTAGGGAAAAAATTTCAAAGTCTTTCAAGTGTGGCTCTTAGGATAGGGATTCTAGTGGTTGTACATTCATCCAACATATCTATTCACAAGGACCCTGATTACCTTCTTGTCGACACAACACCCTGAGACATTTGTCGCAGGGGACAATGGTACATGCATAATATAGGATTGATTCTTTGACTGTCCTTCTTGAGCCATCTCCCCATTTTTATTATCAATATATATATATATATATATATATATTCTCATTTGGTCATGGTACTCCTTGATAACTTTTAGGATGTCTTCATAATGACATCTAGCCAGGATACCAGCTCCGGTTCGTGACAATGACCCTATGAGTGACGATGCCTCAGTTCAGGGTCCATCCCACGATACCCTACCTCCAGGTGGATAGGTAGTAGAACCTCCAACTATTGATTAGAAGATAGTCCCAACATAGTATCTTAAGTATGTGCACATGTTGAGCACACTTTGCAAGTTCAAACATTAGAGACTCTTGAGGTTACGTGGCGAGTTAGATCCCCAAGCAGTAGAGGATTTGATAGAGTTGGTGGTCTACATTTTAAGGCTTGTTCAGACCCCGACATATCATATGGGGGATTTAACAGCTAGTCTTTTCTATAGAGAAGTTGGGCATTGGTGGAGCCTAACTAATCAGATGCACAATGAGTCGACGCTCTCATGGGATGACTTCTAGTATCTATTTTATATGGAGTGCTACCCCTATCACTTACGCTCCATTCGGATACAGGAGCTTCTAGAGATTCAAATAGGGGATATTACTATAGCAGAGTTTGTGGCAAGGTTTAGAGACCTTATGCACTACTCTCTCAGCATGATCATAGATGCCTACTTCCATGAATGGAAGTTCGAGCAGGGACAACGTAGAGAGATCTAATCTAGCATAGTGACCTTGTGCATCCCCACCTATTACAGGGTGATGGAATAGGAAACGGTGACAAAGCGATTTCTATCAGAGGGGTTCCAGATATCTAGAGCTGGATGTGGGTGCAACAGAGATGAGACATCCTCTACCACTAACAAACGCCAGTCGACAAGATCTTGGCATAGGAGGCCTCCCCATAATTAGACTCATGAACATGGTTAAGGAGATCGTAGGGGACCAGGATATCCTAGAGAGGGATGGTACTAAACATGTGGTGGTAGAGGTCACATAACATGATATTTTATGACATGACATGTCGAGGAGTACAGACAGATAGGTGATGGACCTCCACAATAGAGACAATGCCACGATTAGGGAACTGGTGGTCAAGGCTACGGGCAACCATAATATTTGGATGTCTATAACCCTAAAATGAACAATATTTTAAGAGGTACAATCTATGCCATTTATACCTTCTATAATAGAAATTTTTAGACACTATTATGAGGTACTCTTTTCTTTTCTCTCCATGATCAAGGTTCAGTTGGGGTGATGCAGGGCGTCAGTGTAACCCTATGTCAGTATTCTTCTAAATAACTTCAAATTCACAAGGACGAGGGGTTATTCCCCCCAACGAGACACATTTTTGAGATGCGAGAAAAACCATGAGGGTGAATTAGTGCCTCCGAAATAGAATAATATCAAGTTTTGGTGGATGAGCCCCTCTGACTTATGAATTCAGGGCGAGGTTGTGCGATGGAGTGTAAGAGCAGGACCTGACATTGTCGGTAGAGTTTTTCTTCTTAACCCTTTTCGCATGGGATTCCAATAGTAGGTGTGGTAGAGTTTTTAGGTTGGGGGTTACTCTCATTCCAAGAGAGGTGAATACACTCAGGGTATTCCATGTGATTTTTATGTGTAGCTTTTCGTGGTTGGATGACTCTACCCACCTTCCTTGTTCGTTGGTACTCTTGTGTGCTCGACATCAACCTTAATTAAACATCAGACAGTTATCACAAGTGGGTTTGGGAAATTAATACCCCATGAACAGAATTATGAGACTCCCTACCTAGAGATGACAATGGTAGTATTCACGTTGAGAATGTGGAGGCACTAACTTATGGGGGACATCAACTGCAGGGTCTTTCATGACTAGATGTTCTTAAGATATTCACTAGATGGATTCTTTTAAGAATGTAATCACACCATAATTTTTTATGGAAGGATGGTGATTCCGGTCATGTTACGAGAGGAGGTTTCTTTACCCGAAGTGACGTGTGTATAGGGTATACAAAATGGTCCGATGAGAATTATCACTCATCTGTTATGGTAGAGAGTCTCATGTCTCTATCTTTGTTTTGTCCATATCTATGTTGTTATCCTTTATGGGGAATTGGATTGACCCCATGGGGATTTGGATGTTTATCCCTTCCACATTATGAAGGAGGTTCCACAGTCAAATGGTCCCAGTGGTAAATTTTACGGGGTTAAGTATTTGTGTAATTAGTCATCTTAGGATTTAGTTTCTTAGATGGTCTCCAATGGGTTTATTTGTGGATCTAGAAACACCCAACGACCCTGGTATCCATGATTCGTGGACCTTCTTTACAAAAGAAAGTGCTCATTAGATAAATATTTGTTCAATGACACTTAAGGACTCCATTGGTCAAAATTATGGGAGGTCGGGCTCATCACACCCTTTTGGGGGGAATTATTTCCTATTCTTGGACTCTCTTATAGATTAAAGTCGTTTTCATGTGTTCCTGAATCATTAGTTCATTCCTAAAGAGTGTATATGCAGGCTACCCCTAGGTTGCAGGGTTATCATAGATATACATAGATTTGATGCTAAGGAGGCAATGCTAAGTTATGCCATGCAATAAGGCACTCTCGAGTTTATCATCATCCAGAATAGATGGAATATGGTTTGATGTTGGGGTCAGACCCATAAGATGGTATTCCTACATATCCTCATGAGAGGAATCTGAGTCCACGTAGTTTTGTTATATTTGGTCTTGGACCTGGGAGAAGGCCCAATTGTTAGAGGAATAATTGGGTGGACCAATTTGGAAGGGCACCCCTTTGAGCTTGGGCCTTCAAGCAGGCGTTGTACGTATCCTAGTTTGCACAAAAATCAGAGTTCCCAAAGTTCATTTTCAGTGGGGATTACACATTGAAGATGCCCGTTTGGGGTGACATGATTGGGTGGACCCTTTTGGAAGGGCACTCCTTAGAGCCCGAACCTCCATGAAGGCATCCTACATAACCTAGTTTGAATAGGAATCAGAGTTCTCGTAGTTCAAGATATGAGGTTGATTGTGTGGATGTTGTAATCATAAAAAATCTCTAATCTCACATGATTCATACTCGGTGTAATAAACACGAGGATATGTGAGATTCAACAAACCACACAACTTCTCTCTCTCTGATGGAAGAGGTCGGGCCTATGATGGAAGAAGCCAAGGTGATAGTGGGTGAGGGAACATAGCGATGAAACTTTTAATGTAGGATGACATTAGGGGTCATGTGGCTCGAATATTGGACGGTTAGGGACTTACCTTAGTGGGAGTTCCCTTGAGATGTCATATGTGTTATACTATAGTTTAAAGTCATACAACTTGGATGATGTCATCACAGTTTAATGTCATGTTGTCGGGATGAGTTCCATATAGATTAATATCAGGTGGATAGGAACATTTTGGGTCTTGTATTTTAGGGTCATACAAGGAGGAAAGTTTTTTATATAAACCTTGATTAATTGAAGGAAAACCGTGTTTGGAAGTTATGATGTACCTCAAACATGAGAGGGACATAATGTGTAAACCATGATTATGGAGGATATCGGATAAGGAGAAATGATACGAGGCATGGAAGCCATTGAGGTGTATAGAGGTAGGAGAGGCCTCTCCTGAGGAAGAAATTGTCTCTTGTTGACATGCCATTTTTGTAGTCAATATATGCTGCGACATTGGGGAATGATATGCATAGTCAAGCAGAGGTGTCCTTAGGACACTGATTGTCCATTTCTAATAGATGAGGATGTTTATGAAGATCTGAAATATCCTAGTATACTATTATTTAAAGTCATATTTATTGGATGACAGAATTACTGTTTAATGTCGTGTTGTATGGAATAATACCATATATTTTAATATCATGTGTTTAGGATGATAGCTCATAGTTTAGGGTCATATATTTTGGACCATTTTTTATTGAATCTATAATTAGATGTAGGATAATCGGGATGGGATGTTTTGAAATGCCTCGAACATGAGAGGGAATGAAAGTGTAAATTGTGACTCTAGAGATTCTAATATCATGATAAATGATATAAGGAATGGATGACATTGAGGCGTACATAGGTAGGAAAGACCTATCTTGAGGATGGATTTTCCTTTGGTTGATGATCGTTTAGTAGGAAACATATGCAGAGCCACCGGGGCATGATGTGCATAGTCAAACAAAGGTTTTTCCAGGACACTTGCCTTCCACTTATGATGGCCATGGAGGTTTATGAGGATTCAGAATCACCAAAGACATAGATTTTGATGGATAGAAAGAATGTGTCTAGTCATTAAGAAAAATTCAGAATGTGATTTCCCATGGAGTTTTGGGTGAATCTGGCATTGGAGGTAGGTGAAAGGGTTTTCAGGAGGTGCATTAGGAATGTATATTCTCATGGTATTTAAGGTCCGGATGTTTGTGGGGCATAAAGGTGAAATGGAAAATATCATCGACCCGTCCCCAAAAGTTGATGGTACAACCCTCTATTATTCATGGGGTCTAGATGTGAGCTATCTTTCTGCAAAGGATGCTATTTGCAAAGAATATAGCTGCGTAGGATGGTACACATATTGTTTTCGGCAAAGAATCTTTCACAAACTATTGGCCGGATAATATTTGGTTGCACACTATCTTCCAAAAAGGGGTGTTCGCATACTGCATTCCGCATAGAAAGTCTGCAAACCATTTTTATTAAATTATTTATTTATTTTCTGGTAAGATACAAAGGTTTTTTCTAATATGGTTCATAGGGAGGAATTCCAAAAACTACGTTTTGAATATGTTTTGTGGGATGGAGTTCATGAAATTCTTATAGTTCTTGGGATGGAATTTGTGAACTGCTTAAAATAAAGGATAGAGTCCCGTAAACTACTTCGGGTTCGAGATGGAGTCCTGCGAACTGCTTTGTGTGTGGGAGAAATTTTCCCTTCACCCTCCATGTTCTTAATCCATTTTTCAACCATCCCAAATCTCTCTATATGTCTTATTCCACCCCCCATTCAGTTCTCCTAGTGGTCCTTTTATAGAGTGATGTGGAATCCCTATCTACGATTCATGTGACACCTTTTGCAGAATCCCATGGAGGAAATATGGCCCATAGATGACTCAGTGAACCGTGATTTGTGGAGGTGTGGGATGCCTCAGACTTCTCCTTATCCGTGAACCAAATAATTCATGGGGATGGTGTGCAGGGCGTACCTCCATCGAATTCTCTCCAATGAAAATGGTTCGTGGTGGATTTGGATTGCGGGTGGAAATTCACTATGAATAGTTTCATTCACTGGACAATACCTCATAGGCCAGAATGTCATAGGCCATCTGCGTACCAGTGGTTCGCAGTTTCTGCCTTCTGCGAATCTTTCCCAGTAATCAGTGCATGTATATTCTTGGGTCCTTTTCCAAACCTAATTTATTCACTTTTCTCCTCTATTTTTTAATCTAACCATGAATTTATTTTCTTCTCCCAACTCGTGGGTGTATTTTCCTTCCTTTTGATGGATTTTTATGACTCTACAAAGGTTATGAGGGAGTTTCACACTTATCATTAGTCCATACATCCTGGTGTAGGGAAGATCTAGGTGTAATCTCAGTATCCCCATCTCTTTTCTTAGTTTGTGTTTTTTGGGGATGGAAATCTTTGAAGTAGGGAATAATTTAGAGACTCAGGTTTTTCTATGTAAGACTTTTAAATATTCCTATGAATAATTTCAGAGCCAGGTGATGAGACAGTGCATGATTCTGAGGCCCAGTGTGCCCTAAATTAACTATATAAAAATATTAAATATATTTTTACTGCATGTAAGAATTTTTTTTCCAAACATAATGGAATATATCTCAAAGGTTTGACTGAATTAGAAATTTAAGACCACAATTGGGTTCAGAACACAGTGCTTACCGTAGATGCTACATAAAATGAGTCGTCATGGGATGTTCAAACCCCTATCTCATTGGTGTTATGTTAAATGGGTGAATTAATATATTAATTCATTAATTGAATAGTTTAAACCCAAATATATCCTAAATGGAAGCTTCGATCATAAATCAAAGCGAACAGTCAGGGTAGCGATGTTTACCCTAGGCTTGATAACTCTTTTGTCAGCAGGGGTCATCTGTAGAAAAAGTGACCAAGGACATAACCATAAATAGAATAATTAAATTATTTTATTTTATTTTTTAATGCTAATATAAATAACTCATGAAAGGGGACTCTGATTGTAAATCTAATAACACTATTGAGTTTGTAATGTGGTGTGTTCCCTAGGCATGACCTAAAGTGGGTCGATGCAGGATGTTCGGATGAGACAGTCACTGACAGTACATTCAGTGAGTTAATTAATTAATTAAAATAAATAAATAATTAAAATAATTAATTAATTTTCATTTAACCCAATGATATATCTATAAATATATCATTACGGAGGTTTTCCTAAGGTTTCCTCATAACCCTGATATTGCCAATGACTACATCCTATCTACTTTCCATTGGAAAACAATTATGAATGTCAAAAAACAATGATTAAACTTTGGATCGAGGTGATTCGAAGTGCAAAGAATGCAACGGATCTTGGAGAGTGTTTTCTTCACCAACAACAATTGATCAAATCCATGTAGGGATCATCAATTGGTATTTTTCACCCATTGATTAATTTTTTTATCAGTTTTAATGTTATTATTTAATCTATTCCCCTTTTAAAACCCTTTTCATGAGCCTAAGTATTGAAACTCAATTTCTATTAGTTATTTATTTATTTTATTCATCTTAATTGTCAGTTCTTGATCATTTGTATAATAATTATTGACCTACGATTATCAAAACCTTTGTTCTTATGCATCCCTCCCTCCATTCTTCACATTCTTCATTGTGGAATCCCTGTGGATCCCGGTTCGACAGTTACCAGGAAACCCAAGCCTGATTGGGTGCCTAGATTTGTGGTGGAATAATGAAACGATGATGAAACCTTGAGTGGAGCTTAGATATAGGATCTTTTCAACAAATGGATTATGAATCCAAATGTTTTAGGATTTATTGGGTTTGAACGGAGGTGTAATGACATGTGGAATAAACGATGAGGTTGAGAAGTTTAGCTGGTATGAGAAGGTTGAGCATTAGTGACGTCTGGTGAGGCCGAGGTGGTCACGTGAGGATGGAGGGGTGGCGGCTTGTAGAGGTGTCTTGAGGTAGCTTATGAGTGAGGCAGGTGGTTCAGGTGATGAAATCCCAAGGTGACAGGCTGAAGGGCGACGACAGGCGACCGATCCGGGCGAGATAGGGGCAACAGTGGCATGACACGACGACCCGCAATGGTCTAGTGGGTGAGGAGGCAGTGGTATGTGTTCATAGCAGGAAGAGGCTAGGGTTTATAGAGAGAGGTGGTAGCCCATGTGGGAGAAGAAGTTGTGGAGCCTAACCCTAATGAAATAAAAAAATAAAAAAATATTATTATTAACAAATGGTTCTCCTACCATAAATCCCCCGTGGAGCATCCAATGGATGCACAATTAGTAGCTTTGTGACCTTGATTTTAAGGAAGCCGTTTTTATTCCAATATTTGGATTTTAATTCAGGATCAAGGTGTGGGCCCCACAAGACGTCATTCAAGTGTAATGAGGAAAAATAATACTTTTTCATCGGGTTTCTAATTCGAGTGAATGAATAGTCAATTCAATGTGATTTTCCTCAAGGATCGCAATGGTGTAATCCATTTTATTATCTAGGGCCTCCCAATTTTCTACTCACCCTGATGTGTAGAGCGTTATTCATGATCTCATTAAATGTTGAAACATGAAAGGAATATCAGTGAAATATCCTTCTGATGTGTCTGAAGAGAACCCATGTCTTAGTTCATCACTAAATCTTGTGATATTGGCGAATATATACAATGAGATGTGGTGAAATTTTATGAGGCTGTTTGAGGAGGCAAGTTAGTGAAATTAATTTTTTTTCCCTTCGGACCAATGACGAGCATCGTGCGCTCATCATCCTTTTGGCCAGATGTGCCATGTACTCAGGGAGTAAACTAGAATGCCTATGGGTAAATGTACATAGTTTAATACCTAAGTATGGATAGTTACATGACTAGGAAATGAAATGGGGTTCCACATTGTGTGGACCCCATACTCTATGTGTACCTCATTATGAAAATTCTACCTCTTGTATCTCTTTCTTTTGTACTCGGACTTTGGATTGTGATTAGCCTATCATGATTGCTTTTTCACTTAGAATGTGATGGTTCCCTCCATAGTGGTTTTAGAGATATGATGATATATCTCTTAGGCAGTGTTCTAGAAGGTTATTAGAGGCTTCTTTCTGGGTGATGGTCCCCCCGACCTACTAGGGCGCAGATCCCTGATGACCAGAGTGTTCACCCCCCATCAACATGGGTGTGGGTCCTCTATAGATACTTCTGAGTGTGGATACCCCTGACGTACTAGGACACAAATCCCTTATGACTAGAGTAATGACCCCCCCCATCAACATGGGTATGGGTCCTCTAAAAATAATTGATGGGCAATACCCTCCAGCATATACCCTTTAGTGGGGCTGGGAAGTGGGTCTCCATTGACTTCCGAGTGTTGATCCCCCTTAAATTATAAGGAGCGGACCCTCAATGACTAGAGTGAACCCACCTGACGTACTAGGGTGAAGGTCCTCCATAGTTCATGACCCTCGACTGTGCATCACAATGATGAGATGTGGTTTGACATACCTTTGGACTCATGAGAAAGAGGGACACTTTCTCCATAGAGATGCATCCTTGTGATGCAACCAAAAACCATGTGGGAAAGTCAGTGACACCCAAAGTGGATAGTTTCAAGGTGTTGTTATTGAGTTCCTTAGAATTATGTGTTCAGGGAAGACATGTGGGGTGCTGGGCATCAAAGATGGACTTACCTTGAAACTATTAGTGACTCTTCTTCTTGGGATGAGCTATGAGATGGACATCCCCTTACTCTCTTGTTTGGGTTTCTTTGAATAAGAATATATATATATATATATATATATATATATATCCTGTTTCAGTACCCACTCTTTGGGTTTTGTTTACTCTCCTTCCAGGAGAGGCGAAGACAAATAGGGTATGCCACTTGATTTCAATGTCCATATTCTCGTGGTTTTACGAGTATACTCTCCTTCTATATGTAGAGAAGACTCAATGAGATGTTAATATTCTCACCATTTTGGGATCCTTGTGTTTTGATGAGTCTACTTTTACTCTCTTATTTGGTTGAGCAATTCTCTTTTACCATACCTTGTTCTATCTACTTCTTCTCTTCAGTTATATATCTTATTTCTCCCCCTTCACCTTTTTGTGGAATTGTGATGGTTATGTATATACTCACACCTATATAGGAATTTCCCATAACATGTTGTGTCTTTTTCATATGATAGATAGGCCGATTGTGACTATAGAGGAGCTTAGGGATACTGGCTACTTGGACTGTGTACGGTGGTCAATGCTTGGGATATATGAGTTGAGATCTCTCAGCTGTTACTCTTTCTAGTTTTGTTCAGGTTGGGACATGTTTCTAGTTTGGGCATGTATTTTCTCCTTTACTTTTTAGTATACAATACCGTACCTTTGTACTATCAAGAGGTTCATGCTTATTCATTTTACTTTACAGCAGCTTGCACCTTTTCTACTTTCCCTTTGCACTTTTGCATTCAGTTGGCTGTGTGAGTGTGTATAAGTTCATAGGAAAAGGCCTCCCCAAGTTTGTTATGCCTCCGTTGTTTGTTTCCACCCCTGGCCTATGGAGGTAGGCTAGGGTAGTTTCAGCTCAATCCACATCTTGGGTCGGGTTATGATATTTTTTCTTAGTTCCATATGCATTCTTAAGAAGATGTTTCAGGTATGGTTCTAACCTGTGTTACGTTATCATCATCACTCCTTGAGTCTATTCTATAGAACCATCAATAGAATGAAAATTTCAATGGAAATTTGAGAAACCCTATAGGGTGGGGGGTAGTTTTTGGTAGGTCTCTCTCTTCATATTGTATACGCAATTTTGGGGATCAATTTATCATCCCAGCATCTTTATGGAGCTTAGTTTTTTTGATTGTCATAGTTATTCATGGTCCATTCATACAGGCTCTATAAAGATATATTATTACATGGGATGATGATTCTAGTGGATGGTTATGAGGCATGAATTTGTTGAGTATGTGTCTCAATAATACACATACCAATAGATTAAGGTATATCATTTGAAAACATTTGGTTTTCTCAATCCTCTTTAGGTACTTGTTTAGAAATTAGATGAGGTATCCATGGACTTTTTTGTTGGATTTCCATGGAGTCCTAGAGGGAGGAATTATATCTAGGTGGTGATTGATCATTTGACAAAGCCAACTCATTTAATTATAATCACAGACACCACAATAGTTGAAGATCTAGGTAAGCTGTATGTGGAGGAAGTGGTGAGGCTACATGGGTTTCCTTCTTCCATTATTTTAGAAAGTTATCCTAGGTTTACTTGAACATTCTAGAGAAGTATCCAAGGGGTGATGGGTACTCTGTTCAGGTTGAGTATAACTTATCATCTATAAACTTATGGTCATACAAAGCATGTTATTTAGAATTTTGAAGATATGGTTCATGCCTGTGTCCTAGAATTTTGTGGATTATGGGATACCCATTTGGGACATGTTGAGTTTTCATAAAAAAATAGATACCTTTTATTTATTAGAATGGCTCTCTATGAAGCTTTTAATGGTCACCTATGTAGATAACCTCTTTGTTGTGCATAGGTGGGTGAAGCTAATTTGGTAGGATCGAGTTTGGTTCAGTAGACATCTGTGAAGATATAGAATATACATTGACGTCTAGTTACAATGTAGTGTTAGTAGAAGTATTATGTGGATCATGGAATCCTCCTTAGTATTTTTATGCAGTTTAATGATTTTTATTGAAAGTTTCACCTTATTTTGGTCACCATCATCTTGGAAAATAGGTAATGTTGTCTCTAAGACATGTGGGATTGTTTGAGGTCATTGAGTGGCTTTGGAAGGTTTCTTATCAATTGGAACTTTCTAAACACTTGATAAGAATTCATGATGTTTTCCACATATCACAGCATGAAAAATATAATCCTAACCCCTATCAAATTTTGAGTTAGGAAGAGATTAAGTTAGATCTAGATGTTTTCATTATTTAGAATCCAGTTGATAAATTTGATTCTCAAGTGGAACTCTTGTATGTGAAGTCTATTTTTTTGGTCAAAGTATTATTGTAGCATAGATGAGATTCACATGAGACATCAGAGTGAGAGTCGTTGATGAGAGAGAAATGATATAACCTCTTTATCATACTTCATTCTTCCACATGACTTCCCAGTGATGGAAAGTGTTATGGTGAGGAGTTTGTAACATCTGATTACTCACTTTCAGGTAATTACCATCTCTTTACTTGATTTCTTAATGATTTTGGTGCATCTTGGGAATCTATAGGATAAATATCATTTGTTGGAGAAAATTACTTAAAGTTAGGGTATAAATGTCTGTTTGAATTAATGGAATCTAGGTATAAACATGTAATGGATTTGTGGGGCTCAAAAAAATTTCAGAAGATGTTTGAGTTGGTTTTTTTGTTTTCTACTATATGTTGAGAGATTACATGATGTGTAAATGGGTTAAATGATGTGTACTTAGTCACCAGACACAAGTTGTTAAATGTGTACACAACATGAAGTAACTACATCTCATGTAACAATTATAAGAAGTGTAAAAATAAAATATCAATTTTAAATAAAAAGGTGATGGGTTTTTCAGCGTACTTGAAGATCATAGATTACATGTCATGTAAAAAAGTTACACATCATGTAACTATTGGGATCTCATATTTTAGGGTGCCTATCACCTGAAATTTTATTTAATTCCCCTACATCTCTCTTTTATATCAACCTATAACCCTTCTCTTATGATTATGGGAGTCTCTATTCGACCATGATTGATCTGTTCGGTGTTGGATCACTGTATCAGTTAGTTCTAGTCTCTCTTAGAAAGTATGCCTTTATTATTCTTTGTTAATTTTATCATGGTAATTTCTTAGAATTTATTTATTAGATATATTGATCCATGATAATTATTTGTCTTTTTTCCTTATAGATCGGTGGTGCGATATCATTTTGGGTGTTGTTTCCTTTGTTGGTTGTGGTGTGGTGGGTGTACATTCTTTAGGTATGTGTCTTTTCCTCTCATATGATGACCATTTTCTTAAATTGAATCAATTATATGATCTGTAGATTGATTCTAGGGCCTATTTTTTCATTTTTTAATTCTTCATGTTGGCGGATCCTTCTTGGGTGTGTGAAACCTCGAGTTTTAATGTTGCTGGTTCCATCTATCGCCTATGTTGGTGTACTACATTGCTATTTTTGTTTAATTTTTTTCATTTAAATGAAATATAATTATATGAACAATTGTTTTGTGTGCGTGTAACTTATTTTTTATAAAATATGGGTTTCCCTTGGTTTTGGTTAAATGGAAAGGGTTTTTAGAGCATTGTAAAATGGTTTTTAAAGCATGAAATGATAAATGGTTTGGTGAAATGGTTTGAAAAATTTATCCCATGGGAAGAATGGGTTAATTAGGCGGAAGTTATAGTAATAGGTATTTAAAACTTTAAGGTGATTTTTTAATGGATATTATCTCTACTCTCTACACCTGTTGTTCTAGAGACATGTTAGACTTGTTTGGGGGTTCACTTTTTGTGTTGTTCCTCTACCTGCTAGACTTGATGCATATGTCTAGTGGACTAATGAGTAAATGATTTTATATGTTTGTTATGAGTGTTATAACTATCATAACCTAATGTGATCTTATCATGTTGTTACCTGTGCTTCTTAGCTGATTTTGGCTTCTACTTTTGGCTTGTACAAATTTTATTCTACTTCCATGGAATTGATAGGATATGTGATGCATGATTTATTTTGAAATGATATATCTAATATGATTTTTGGTTATGAAATTATTTGAAAATTATTTAATTTCATTATTTAGAAATTTGGAAAAAGGGGAAATTAAACTATTTTCCATGATTTTGATATAAAAAAGCAGTTAAACTATTATCATGCCTTGTTTCCTTCAAAGTTGAGAAAGATTGTATTTTTTTAAAGAATTTGATATGTAACACCTAGGTGAGACTTTAATAATACTATTATATCATAACCTACATACCTCTTCAGCGGTGTGTAGACCTAGTTATGTCTTTCAATACAGGAAAAGGCAAGGCACCATAGTGAGGAGGTGATGTTTTTTGTTAGCTAGGATGGGTAACTGGTGGTTAGATGGTGGTATTATGTACATGTTATCTCATGGAGTATATGGTTTTCCTATTTTATTAGTCCTTTGTGGCTATAAGTTCACTTTTGGATCATTTTTACACTTGAGTTTTTTAGTTTTCACTGTTTAGTCTCAGTTATGGACGATATTTATCTTTCTCGTTGTTGTATCTATGATCTATGTGCCATGAAATTTCTTATGGTTGGGTGAAATGATTCTCTCTATTTGTTTTATAATGCTCAAGTGCTAGTCCCCAGCCCATGGGGATCTGGAATACACTTTGGATATGTGTCATATCAGGTCGGGTACTAGTTTGATAGGGCATTCGGGTCAATCATTACATTTTAGATGGAGAAATATTTTGAAAGAAAAATCACTTGGTATATTCCTTGATGAAAATAACCTTTATTTGAAAATCAATTTTTAAAACTAAAATTTTTAAAATACTTTTGAAATAATTTTCATTGAAAATAAACATTGAAAAATTATAAAGGAATATTAAAAAATCATTTCAAACATTTCTTGAGGAAAATAAACTTTCTACTTTGAAAAACACTATTGAAAACATAAAAAAATTTCAAAATCCTTTTCATTTTAAAATAATTTATTTAAAATCTAAAAAATTACCAAATATTAAGGAAAAATTTTCTTATAAAATTTATTTGAAAACCTATAGGTTATTTTTGAAATCATTGAGCTTCCATGATAGTAGTAAATAATATTTATGTTAAAAACAAAGATTCTTTTTACATTTTCACTAAAATACAAAGGGGGATCGTTTGAAAAAATACATAAAGATTCATTTAAAAAAATTTAAAAAAAAATTCAACCAACGGTAGAAATTTATTTAATAAATCATTTTAAAAATGTTAAAAATATTTTTGAATGTTTTTTAGAAAATGTGTTTTTAGAAGAAAAAAGATTTTTTGACTAAAGAGAAACATTTTTTTTTAAAAACATTTTTTTGAGATCATGAGTACATAAAGAGTTTAAAATAATGAGATAACATGTATTCTAATAGTATAAACTAAAGAGAAGATTATTCATGAGTTTTTTTGAGATAGATCATATGATTTCATCATTAGAAGCATAATCGTAAACAATCCCGATAAATGATGAGATTGTAACATAAAACTCTTAACACTTTGGTAACATTTAATTGTAATACCCATGGATTAAAAACATTAAATGAAACATAAAATTTCATGATAATTAATAAATTCATGATATTACATTTAAAATGAGCTGTATATACACCTCGTAAGAGATGATAGGTTTATAACAAGACATAAGTCTCAAGGATGGAAAATTGAGAGAAAAATCCCTTACCGCTTTAGTAATATTTTGAATTGTAATCACCAAAAAATAATATCATCAAATAAAACTTTAAATATCCTTAAAATAATGTTATTCATGATATAACATGTCATAGGTATAGTATATACACCACAAAAAATAAATGAGTGGTAAATTTTCATATGTCTCCCAAAAATAAAAGAGAGACTAGAAATATCTTACCTTAAGTCTTGACATGCAACGTAATTTTTTTTACCTATTGTATATTAAATATAAGTTTATTATAAATATATTATCAATCCAATATTATATATATATATTATACCATATATTATTTACATATGACCATTCATTACCTATTTATTACCAATTTCTCGTTAAAATAACGTTTCGGGTAATAACTACTTTGATTTTCATATATGTTTTGATTTGTAATTTTTGATCTTCTAACTTTGATCATTATTACATCAGATTAAAAATAATAATAACGAAATAATTATCATATTCATACATATATTACACTTTTAATTCCAATAATTAAATATATTTTTTAGAAATGAAGTACTTTACGATCATTGTGATGGTAAGCTATACATACACATGAGTAACATTTTGATTTTGAAAAACTAATTATAGAAAGTAGGTAATTGAAATTTTATATTAAAAAAATTATAATAATATCATAAAAACCATTTTATTTCATTAAATATACTTATACATATTATCCATGTTGTGTGGTGATGAAAAGAGAGAGTTGCATCGCTTCATGAAGGCAGTAGTCCACCCGTACAAAAATAACGTTATCATCTTCCAGTGAGTGAAAAGGTAAAAAAATGATATATTATATATTAATAATGATAAATATTTCATTATATAATAATTATTTTTTTTATATCAAATATGTTATTTAACTTTACCTTATTATCTTCCATGTAAAGTGTTAGTGAAAAAAATCACTTCGTATCGTAAGGCAGTAGTCCGTCGAATACACGAGAGACGTTATCATATCGCCTATAAAACAAAAAATAAAAAATTTAAATATGATATAATGACCAAATATGTATAATTATGTTATAAATATTATATATATACTTTATATAAATCATTATAACTTACCATGATAGGTGGTAATGGAAATATGAATGACATCATTTCGTGATGTGTTAATTTGTCGTACACATGAATAATGATATCGTAACACATTTTAGGAAAGTGGAGATAGTTTAATGTCATGAAATTAACATAAAAAAATATGTGTATATTTAATATAATGAGGTTATTATTTAATAATTTTTTAATAATAATTAAAGGATGTGGATGGAGAAATAAAATAAAAAAACTCTTTGAAGAACATTACCTCTTATTTAGGTATCCTCCTTAGGATTGAAAAATGATTTCCTAGGATGTATTTATACCAAAAATAATGCCTCTAGGATGATAGGAGTGAAATTGGTGAGGGATTTTGGTAGTTAATGGATGATCAAAAAAGATTTTAATGTGTAAATAAGAGAGGAGAGATGGTGACCCTTTATAAGTGAGGTGAGTGGAACACATGTAATTTTTTAAAAAAGAAAAAGGTGTACCCATGTTTTTTATAGAGACACAGGCTTATCATACATGGATATTACAAATTTTTAGTTGAATATACATTAAATTACACAAAAACATGCTTTAGTAACATTATAGATTAGTACCTTTGGAAACTTGGAACACAATCTTCTAATATGGTGAAAGATCATAATTGTTTCACACAAAGATCCACCCATTTAGTACTCTTCATAGACATACCCAACATAAAAAATTTCTTCATAACCTTGGGAAAGTAATTATAAGAAATTGTGAGATCATATTCTCAATAAGGGTTAATAAGAGATATACATAATCATAACATGAATATAAGGTCATGAGAGCATGAGCATAACATTTGAAAACCAAACCCTGTATATCAAATATCATAATATTGAGTCATGGATTAAAGAACCTAATTTTATAAGACATGAATCATAAGATAATAAAATAATATAATCCATGAGGGTATAAAATTTTCATAATAAATAGTTTTGTGGCATACACAGAATCATAGAAAATCTTATGTCAAGGCTACCCACCAAGTCATTCATAACATGTTAGGCTTGGGTTGACCGTTTATATACTTTCTTCAGGCTTGGGTTGACCACCAGTGTACCTTTTTTTGTGGGAATGGGTTGACCACCCATGTACCCTCCTTTAAAAATTTTGGCTGACCACCTATGTACCCTTTGATCTTGTGGATAATTTATCTTCACCCAATTCATTGAAGAAAGATATAGATTCCAACCATCACATAGTTAAAACCATATTTATGTGTGCCACAAGATCGTAAACAATAATGATATTATAATACATGAAATGAAATGGGTATCATAAAATTTTTATCATATCACAACCTATGGATAATATATAGGTTTCACAATCATTTAATCCAAGTATAAACCATGAAAATAAGCCGGTTTTGTAATAATTTTATCATGGTATAACCTGGGTAGGAGAAATGGGTTTCATAAACATCAGTCCATCAAAACATAAACCATTTAGAGAAATAATAAGGATGGTATCCTTGGATCATATCCCCAATAAAGCATAAATTTTCTAGAATGATGTCATCATAGATAAAATATAATTTTTAAATATTATTTAAAACATTTTGTGATGAAAGTATCATTTCTTATTTGAAACATACTTTTAAAAAACATTTTGAAAACATTTTTCTTTGAAAATAACATTGAAAACTTATAAAGGAAGGTTTAAAAATCATTTAAAACATTTCTTGCAGAAAATATAATGTTCAATTTTAAAAAAAATCATAAAAACATTGCAATACTGTTTCTTTGAAAATAATATTGAATAATTATAGAGTAATAATCAAATAAATAAAGGCGGAAAATTACTTTTATTCCTTCCACGTTAAAACAAAAATTCCTTTAAAATTTTTAGTAAAATAATTAATGGAATTATTTTTTAATATGACATGAATATTCAATTATTTTTTTCTAAAAGTCAAACATGGTTAAAAATTTCTTCTAGAAATCATATAATTTAAGAAAAAAAATTGAAAACATTTTTAGGAATGGTTTTGGGAGTAAATCGATTTTTTATCGATAGGAGAAATAAGTTCAGAAATTATTAAAAAAATTATTAATTATATTAAGTAACAAAGAGTGGAAAAAAAATAACATTAATTAAAGATGTCATGAATAACTCGAGGATAATAAAATTCATTAAAATTCTTCAGATGTAGATCATGAGGTTTTAGTATTAAAGACTTAATCATAAACAATCCTGATAAACAACGATAATGTGATATAAAATTTTTATCAGTTTGGTAAAATTGATTCATAATCCCCATGAAGGAATAAAATACAATGAAAATTAAAATATCATGATTATTAATAAATTAATGATATTAAATTTTATATGGGTTTTATATACACCTTGTGAAAGAATATAGGTGCATAACATAATGTAAGTCTAAAAAAATGAAAATTGAGACAAAATCCATTAAACCTTTGGTAAATTTTTAATTATAAACCTAATGAAAGAGAGATACTTAAATTGACATATAAATAACCATAAATTTTAGTATAATAATAATAAAATATATTTATGGAAATTATATATGCCTCATAGAAGAAAGAGTTGGTGAATATAACATGTGTCTCACAAAAGTAAAAAGTGAGACGAAAATACCTTACTACTAGAGTAACATTTGATTCATAATCCATGCGAAAGAATAACATCAATGAAAATTATAATTACCACTAAATAAGATATATTCATGATATATCATGTCATAGGGTAATATATACACTATACAAAATAACAAAGTGGTGAATATGACATACAACTTACAGAAAAAAGTGAGACTAGAAATCCCCATTCCTTAAGTATTGACTTCCATCGTACTAATTAAAACATAATTTATAATAAATATGTGTTTATTATACAAATATAATATAAAAATATTCATAAATATGATACTATATATTATTTTTTATTACTTTATATTACCTGTTTATTAACAACTCCATGTTAAAGTTTTGGTTCGGGTAATAAACACATTGTTTTTATACTTGTTTTGACTTTTTATTCTTGGTCCTCTTAATTTTACCATGATTTAATAATATAAATAATTTAAACCATGATATAAATATCATATATATTCATTATATATGTATTTAGATTAATCCATAAAATTTAGTGATAGGAAATGAAATATATCATTCATGGAGATAGTAGGCTGTATGTATGCATTAATATTGTTTTTCCTTTTCTTATTGGTTTTAAAGAAATAAAATTAAATGATGTATTATTGTTAAATAATAATTTTTATTTCATATATATTACATTTTTTTATTAAAATCATCCTTAACACATTTCATGTAAAGCGTGAATGAATCACATCGCTTTGTGAGGCGGTGGTCCCCCGTACATATGAACGACATTATCGTGTTTCCACAAAATAAAAAGCATAAAGGTATGTGTGTTTTAATAATTAAATAAGCCTAATTATATCATTAATATCATAAATATAAAAAAATAAAGAGTATTTACATCATTATTTTCAACCATGAATGGTGGTAATTAAAAAATAGGCATCAGTTCGTGAGGCGGTAGTCTATCGTACACACAAATGATGATTTTATAACCCATTTGATGAAATTTTGTGTGGTTTTAGGTTTTAACCTTAACATAATAACATATAAATATATTTAAGATACTATTTTTCTTATATAATCATTATATAAAAATAATTTAATGGTTTTGAGGAAGAAATAAAACTAAAACGTCCGTTGATGAACATTACCTCTTCTTCAGGTATCCTCCTTAGGTTTTCATTAAAAGCCTTATTTGGTTGGATTTATATCAAAAATAAGAATTATGGAATTACGGAAGGGATTTTGGGAAGTTATTTTCATAGATATTTCTCGATCTAAATTTCTCGAGAGGTGTGAAGAAGAGAAGATATGGGATGGACTTTTAAAAGTGTGTCAAGTGGAAAACATGTAAAATTTTAAAATAAAAAATTTCGACTATGTTTTTCCCATTTAAAGTTCTTAAAAATTAGGCAATTATATAAAATTATAGGTTTAATAGTATAAGAAATAATTCTAACCATGTTTTTTACCTTAATTGTTGTAATTATTTTTTACTACATTCATAATTAATTTTAGTAAAATATTAAGTTGAAATTATTGGAAATTAGAAATTATTATTATTCCAAATATTGATTAATTTTTTCTAAATTCAACTCATTTAATTTTAAAAAATTAATTTAAAATTAATCTTATAGAGGTTTCTAGAAAGTGTGTTTTTAGAGCAAAAATTATCAAAAGTTCACAAATTTTTTATAACCAATTTTAATATGAAATTAATCGTAATTGCCTAAATTAGATTAATATATGTATACTTTAACTAATTATACTTTAAAACTAATTTAAAATACAATTTTACTATATAAAGTTATTAAAATAAAAGCCCGTTTTCAATTAAAATTCAGTACTTCTCACTATTGTTCAGAAAAATATACATTTTTTGAAAAATATAAACAATTCACCCAAAGATAATTTTGACATTATAATTTAAAAAATGAAGTTTATTTTATCAAAATTAATTTCTAAAAAGTTCAAAATATTAATTTTATTATTGTTCACAAAAAGACATAAGATCCATTTTTTAGAAAATAATATTTTCAAAACATATAAATAATTTATCAAAAATTGTTTATTTTATTAAAAATATGATTCGTTTATATAAAAACATTATTATTAATATTTAAAAAGTATTTATTACTATTAATATCACAAATTTTTACATCTAGGTTATAATAGTATCATTTAAATAATGTTAAAAATATATCATTATTTTGTTAAAACTATGTGTTGCATATAACAAAAGATAATATAGTGTTGCATTTAGAAAAATATTAACTTTGTGTTGTGTATAATGAAATATTAAATTGGTGTTTCTTATAAGACAATCCATCAAAGAAATTTAATATATTCAAAAAAAATTAATTCACAAAAACCTAATGTGTTACATTCTACCCCCACCCCCCATAAAATGAATTTCATATTTGAAATTCTTAACTCTAATACAGAAGAATGACAATACTTTTTCCTCATCATATCATCAAGTTCCCACATAGCTTATTTAAGCTAGTGGGTTTTCCACAAAACTTTTACGAGGTGAGTGGTCTCGATTAGTAGAAATTTCTCTATTCTATCCAGAATCTCTACTAGTTATTCCTCATAAGAGATCTCATGCTCCATTAGTATGACCTTTGAGTTCAGTATATGTGATGGATATGGTATGTGCTTATTTAAGAGTGATACACGGAACACATCATGAACCTAGGAGAGGTTTGGTGGAAGCTCCAAACAATAAACTACTATCCTGATATTATCAATTATTTTAATGGTATAGATATAACTAGTCCTTAGTTTTCCCTTCTTTCTTCCCCAAAGAAATTCATATAAAGGAATTATTATTAAATTCAAATTCTATATCTCACAAAACATTATCATCATAAAATTTATATCAACTTTTCACAGTTATTAAATGTTTTTGAATGGTTCTTAACCTTTTCTGCAATCTAATTAAATTAATCAAGTCCTAATAGCTTTCTTTCTACAACTTAACTTCAATACATTGAATTTCTACACTTATCTCCATAAATAGATTCAAAATGATCCATACAAATACTTTAGTGAAAGATTTTATTGCAAAAAATTTGACTTGGGGAAGGTGTTGATCCCAATCAAATTCATAGATGAAGATATTTGAGTATCCTTAAATTATAAATCCACAAAGTGTAAATCCACTTTTCCTTAAATAACATTGTCACTAAAACATAGATGAAACCAAATGGGCGTATTATCATAAAGGTATCTTAAAATATCCTTAATATTAATTAACTCTCATCATGTAAAACCTAAAGAGGGCTGTCTAAAAATATGAAATTATTATCAAACTTAAACCGAAAAACCCATGATGGAGTACATAACACTTATGTTAATCTTACATGGATACATATACACTTCCAAATTTTAATTCATCCTTTATTAATTATATAATATCTAACATTATAAAAACATTCTTTGGAATCTTGTGTTCATCCTTATACTAGTAGAATATGTGATTTTATTATTCTATAATCCATGTATATGATCACATGAAAATTCACTGAAGGAAGAACACTAAGATTTTCATTGGGCTCAGTCATACAAAATCAAACAAGAAATTCCCAACTAAGGAGGTGAGGATAAGTGTTCCTAATTATCATGGTTCACTTAATCCATTATGATAACATAATATCTCCCTTTGTTCTTTTTTATTTTGAGGATGCTTTGGCTTATCATCCATATTAGGCCTTATATTGGGGAACTTGTTAGAATAATTCTTAAAATCCTTGAAATTGAATCACTGAAGTGTGAATGGTTCATTATATGTGGATTTTTAATTATTTTCATCATTAGATAACTTTTCTTCCATTACTCTAACGACACGTGATTCCGAGGCCCGGTGTGCCTGAAATCAATATCTGAATTTTTGTTCGGGTACGTTCAGTAAACGTATGATCAGGTTTTTATAAATTTTGAACGAGTGCTCGGAATTGAAATTAGAGGGAACTATTGAACTTATAGCACTGGTATTCCCTTAATAATTCTTTCACCTTGATGATAGATGGTCGGGAATGAAAGTTAGTTTTTGGGTTTTATGTGGGAATAATAAAATAAATTTACTGATTGTCTTAATTTATTTTTAGTTGATTAAAACCTCCAAGAGGAGGTTAGAGGTGGGGGGGCACCACACCTTAACCTCCCATGAGAGGTTATGGTGGTGGGGCCCACCCGAGGTCTAAACACATCTTCTTAATTAATTTGGTGGGAACCACCCGAGGTATAACCTCTTGGACCCCCCCATTAAGTGGGGAGAAACCCCCTTTAACTCCCCACTTATGGTGCCAACCCTATCAATTATTAATTCAACACATTCAATTAATTAATTTAAACCTTTTGAATTCTATGCCAACAGTTTAATAAGATGTCATAATCTATTATTTTGTTAGCATTTGTATTTTGGTGGAGCTTGGGAGAAAAAGAACTCTCCAATGAAGAACACTTCTTCTACCAACGAAGAACAATCTTCAACCGGGGAAAGGGGGTAAGTGTCGTCCTTGAAGAGCACCGATGATGACATCCTCGACTTTTTCATCTTCTTTCCCAATGCCAACGAATCTAAGTCTTCCTTTTCGCGACATCATCAACGAACAAAGAACCTGAGGTAAGGGATTTAAGTTTGAATTTGTTCCCATTATTTATCATTCAAATATTGGTTTACGATTTTCCGATTGATACCACCATAACACAGAGGGCGAGGACCGAATGAACACAGATCGACCCTCCCCTTCCGTTTTTTCTCTCTTATTGAAGATGATGGCGGTGCAACAGCGGCTAGAGTCGGGCCGACCGAGAAGGAAACCTGTGGCGCAGGGCTGTCATAGTAGGCCGCGACGACGTATACAGGCGGCTGATAGGCCCCCGGAGGGGCGCGACGTCGTTGTGCCGTGCAGAGGAAAACGCAAAGGGCCCTGGCTGCGACAGTGCACATGGGCGGCCGCCAGGCCACTGTAGGGGCACAATTCCCTCACTCTGCATAGAGGAAGAAGCCATGACCCCCTGGCTACGGTGGTGGAGCAGAAGCTGCCGGCTGGGACGGTCACCGGCGGAGCAGACCGACGGGCCACTCGGCTAGCCGGACAAGGCGGGACCCTCCTAGGTCCCGCGGGCTACCGAACCGGTGCTAGGCGCCGGTTCCGTTCAGAAGATGGGGGAACCCCCCTTCTATTCGGTTAGGGAGGGCCCCGTAGGGCACCACCAGCCTCTGGCCACCTAGGCCATGTGGTTCGGGCCGCCAAGCGCGGGTCAGGCCGCCGCCGCGGGCCGAAACGGTTCCTGCAGGCCGGGCCGGTTCCGGAGGACTGGGTCGGACCCACAGATCAAGTCGGACCCTGGTCTGGACCCATTACGGTTCAGGTTGACCCGAACCGGGATGGACCAGGCTGGGTCGGGCCGGGTCGGTCCGACTGGGCTGGACCCGACCCAGACCCATTTGACCCGATTTCACCATTTCACCCATAACGTGGGCTACATGTGTTCGATTGAAAAACCATATGAAATGACGGAAATTTTGGAGTGACAAGGTTCTTTTGGAATACCCCACTTGGGGTTTGGATGAAATTGGGGTATGGTTGGGTTGGATTGAACCTAAATCCAACCGGGTCCTTAGAATGGAAATGCCAATAACTCTCAGACCGGGCGTCCGATCGACGCATCGTCTATCGCATTGTGTTCCTTTTGATGAGACAAAACTTCGAGATACATCAAATTGGGATGACTTGGAAATTGATGTATTGAATCTTGTCTTGAGGAGCAGACCTTCCCAGAATCAAGCATGCTAGTGGAAATCATGAGGCTGGCTATGCACTGTTGACAGTTCCTGGATCATGTGTTGGTCCGACAGTTCTGATGATTGTTCCAGAATCATGTGTTGGTATGACAGTTGTGACTTCTATTCCTAGATCATGTGTTGGTCCAACAGAATAGCTGGTCCTGGATCATTTGTTGGTCTGACAGCTCTAACTACTGTTTCTAGATCCTGTGTGGGTCCGACAGTTCTAACCACTGGTCCTAGATCCTGTGTGGGTCTAACAGTTTAGATAATTCAGTGGCTACATATGATCATCTCTATCTCTCTACAAAAGTTGTATACCTATGTGATTTGAGTCAGTAACTTTTGTTTTCCTCACGATTGAGATGGATTACTAGATAACTTAGGTATATGTATGGGTATATACCTAAGTGGGGTTATCTATTGATTTCATACTTTTTGGTTTATCCATGTTGTATTTTGTGATACCTTGAGGGTCTTAGGGTCCCTACTGAGTATCGTTATACTCACCCCTACATGGGATATGCCTGCACCTCATTGTGTTGGATGCAGACGACGGACAACGCTAACTGAGGCTGAGTAGTAGGACTGGATGGTACCCGGAGGTGGACCTTAGGACGAGTCGGTACCCGGAGGAGACTGATGGATGTGGAGTGCTGAGGAGGCCATCTGTACCTACCCTTCAGGTAGGAACCCCAAAATACGACCTAGTAGTTTCTTTTATTTTTCATTTATACTTGTTTTTCAATTGTACTTGCACTTTCCAGTTGGGCTTGTATTTCCGACCCCTTTACTTTTCATCACTCTTTTGTATACAGCTTTACTTAGCGTTTACTTTCAACTCGTACTCCGTTGTGCGTGTGTTTTCAGTTTATAAAGGAAATGCCTTCCCAGTTTTAGGGATTTACACCTTTGGTGCTAGTCGCCAGCCTATGTACTAGGGAAGGCGGGCTTGGGGTAGTCACGACACAAGCCCTAGGGGACGGGTCATGAAAAATTGGTATCAGAGGAGTCGGTTCTACCGCAAAACCTAGGACTCTGATCTTGATTTTTTTGAAGCAATAGTGTTAAGGGTACTAAGTGTGGTTTTCTGTTCAGGGAGTCCAGTGTTGGTGCGGCGGCTAATGTATCCATACACCAGGACCCTGACTTCTGATTTCTGACTCAGTGCACGAAAACACTGATTGTGTGTGTGTTTTAGGAGTTTTCTTTGTGATCTCTTTGAGTAAGCTCACCAAGTATAATTCATTGATCATGGAACACCTGTTTCTTTTCAGGATGCTTCCATGCAGACATCTAACCAGGGTTCCAAGAGTTGTATGAGATGACATCCCACCGAGCGATGAGGCCTCGATGCAGGGCCCTATTACAGTAGAGGCACCAGCGGTACCACTACCCGTTGGGCCACCAATACCACCATCCCCAGTAGGAGAGAGTGCATGCCTCTTGAGAACGTTGCACGAGTTCCAGCTCTAGAGGCCACCCAAGTTCAGAGGAGAGACGGACCCGCAGGTAGTTAAGGATTGGTTGGAGGTTGTGGTGAGAGTCTTCAGACTAATAGGGACACCAGCAGACCTTATGATGATCCTTGCCGCGAGTCTCCTTCAGGAAAAAGCAGGCAGACAGTAGAGCCTGATTCTCCAGGTGCATGATGAGGCGACACTTCTCTGGGCAGACGTTGAGAGCCTGTTTCGGGTGGAGGTTGTCCCAGCCACCCTACGTGCGGTGCAGATACAGGAGCTACTTCATCTACAGCAGGGTAGCATGACGGTGGAACAGTACTCAGCCAGGTTCACCGATCTCTCACACTACTCCACATATATGGTGTGGGACCCATTCTTCAGGGCCCGAACCTTCGAGTAGGGGATCAAGAGAGAGATCAGAGCTTCGATGATCTCCCTCAACATCCCGACGTAGGCGGGGGTGTTATAGAGAGCCCTCCTAGTGGAGAGTTTTCTTGCAGAGCAGTCACCAGCAGCGAGACCCATCACTAGTCGACATGTAGTGGAGTCTTCTACCGCTGACAGTAGACAGATGTCACATAGGTCCAAGAGGACCAGGCCCTCCAGTGGACGACCTCAGGATACATGATTAGTTGTGCGGGGCACATGATACAGAGCCAGTTATGCCCAGAGTGGGAAATGTTACTCTTTCAGCAAGTAGGGTCACATGGAACGTGACTGTACGACCCTCCATACTGATGATCAGAAGACGGTCGAAGGACCACCCAGGAAGAAACATAGATTTGATTTAGGCAGATTGTAGGGAGCAGGAGGATGTGGCAGAGGAGATGGATGTGCAATTGGTGGTGGATGATGATTCGAGGTGTTACCGCCACCACCACTGGGAGGTCCACCCCGGCCATAGGGAGCAGGTGGATAGGGGCGAGCTCAACTCTAGGAAACTGAGGCATATGATCATGGAGCTTTGAAGATGATTCGACGTACGATCTTTATCTACTCCACCTTAGCTATAGTTTTTATAGAAACAGGTGTCAGTCACTCTTTCATTTCCACTTCCCTCATTCAGAGCTTGGAGATTCTAACAGAGCTTTTGGCTTGATCCTTACAGCTAAAGACTCCTACGGGAGTAGACTCAACGATTATGCATTGGTGCCGACAGTGTGAGCTTACTCTAGGAGGTGAGATCTTCCGCTGGGATCTCTTTGTAGCGGCGTCGAGGCCTTATGGCGTCATCTTGGGTATGGACTGGTTTTCTATAGTCCATGCTCAGATCAAATGTATTAGGCGCAATGTGTGGTGTGTCCACACAGATGGGACCAGGTTCACTTTCACCAGCGAGAAGAGAGCCTTTGCATCACAGAAAGGACTTACTCGGAGGAGGGTGCAGTCAATCACTCATCAGTTGGGCAGCCTTACCCTCGAAGTAGTAGATATGAAGAGTCTGAGCTATCCTGTAGTGGTGGACCAGTACGCAGATGTTTTCCATGATGATATCCCAGGTCTACCTCCTCGCAGATAGGTGGACTTATACATTGAGTTGTACCCCGGGATGGCACTGATATCTACACCAGCGTATCAGATGGCTCCCGCGGAGCTTCACGAGCTGCGGGTACAGCTAGAGGACTTGCTAGGGAAAGGATTCATCTGACCCACTATTTCTCCCTCGGCAGCCCCGATTCTGTTCGCCAAGAAGGCGGATGGGAGCTTGAGGCTTTGTGTCGACTACTGTCACCTAAATCAGGTGACCGTGAAGAACAACTACCCACTCATAAGGATTGACGACCTCTTTGAATAGCTGAAGGGAGCAGGGTGGTTCTCGAAGATAGACCTCAGATCAGGCTATCACTAGCTTAGAGTTCGACATGAGGATGTGAAGAAGACGAAATTCAGATGTCGGTATGGCCACTAGGAGTTCTTGGTTATGCCTTTCAGTGTAACCAACGCTCCAGCAGTGTTCATGGGATCATGAACAGGATCTTCCAGCCATACCTCGATCTCTTTGTCGTAGTCTTCATTGATGAAATTATGATCTACTCGACTAATAAGGAGGAGAATTCCTACCATTTGAGGGTAGTACAAGACACACTTCGAGAGCACCAACTTTATGGTAAGCTCTCGAAGTGCTGGTTTTGGATTCGAGAGGTTCACTTCTTGGGTCACATCATCACGGAGGCTGGAGTTGCAGTGGATCCAGCGAAGATTGAAGCGGTACTTTCTTGGGAGACACCTAGGAGTGTGAAAGAGGTACAGAGTTTTCGGGGTTTGTATGGTTATTACCAGAGATTCATTCTAGACTTCTCCAGAGTTGTAGCACCACTATCAGCTCTGATGAAGAAGGGGAAACACATTGTGTGGTTGGATTGATTTCAGTAGAGCTTTCAGAAGATGAGGCAGAGGCTGACTAGTGCCCCCATATTGAGGCTTCCAGAGGAAGGCGTATGGTACGTAGACTAATGCGACGCATCAGGGACCAGACTCGGGTGTGTCCTGATGCGGGAGTGAGCAATGATCGTATATGGTTCCCAGCAGTCGAGACAACATGAGAAGAACTATGCTACCCATGACCTGGAGTTAGTAGCATTGGTCTTCGCCTTGAATATGTGGCGACACTATCTGATGGGAGAGCGTTTTACCGTGTACTCTGATCACAAGAGTCTCAGGTATATCTTCTCTCAGAAGAACCTAAACCCGAGACAATGATGTTGGATTGAGTTCCTCCAAGACTATGAATTCGAGATAGTCTATACTCCAGGAAATGGAAATGTTGTTGCAGAAGCACTCAGCAGGAGATCTGGTATATAGCTGCTAGGAGAGGTGACAGAGCAGTTGATTGCTTTACATATATACTTTTCAGATAGAGATGGAGCACCATTCCTATAGTCTCCTATAGTCACTCCCCCACTTCTTCATCTTCTTTCCCGACGTTAATGAATTGACGTCTGCCTTTCTGCGACATCTTCAACAAACAACGAACCCCAGGTATGGGATTTAAGTTTGAATTTGTTCCCGTTATTAATCGTTCAAATCATGGTTTACGATTTTCCAATTGATATCACCATAACGTGGAGGGTTCGGGCTGAACAAACATGGCCCGACCCTCCCCCTCCATTTTTCATGGCTTGTTGATGAAGGAAACCGGAGGCACAGGGCCACCGGGTCGCCAGAAGGGTGCAGTGCCGTCGCGCCTTGTGGAATAGTAGGTCGCAGCGGTGCACACGAGTGGCCGCCAGACCACCGGAGGGGGGCGGCGCTGTCGCGCCGCGCATAGGGAAAAGCTGCATCCCCTGGTCACAATGGTGCACACGGGCTGCCACCAAGTCACCGGAGGGGAGCAGCGCCGTCACGCCACGTAGAGAAATAATCTGCGAACCCCTGGCCGCGGCAGTGGAGCAGAAGCGGTCGGCCGGGCTGGCCGCCGGTGGAGCAGACCGGCTGGCCGCTCGGCCAGCTGGATGGGGCGGGACCCTCCTTAGTCCAGCGGGCTACCCAACCAGCACTAGGAACCAGTTCCATTCGAGAGAAGGGGGGGCACCCCCCCCATACGCGACTAGGGCGGGCCCCGTTGGGCGCCGCCAGCCACTGGCCACCCAGGCCATGCGGGCCGCGCTACCCGTGGGCCGGGCCGACGCGTGGGCCGGGCCAACACGTGGGCTGGGCCGACGCGTGGGCCGGGCCAACACATGGGCCGGGCCGACGCGTAGGCCGGGCCGCCCAGCGCCGGCGAGGCCTCCGCCACAAGCCGAACTAGTTCCGGCGGGCCGGGACAGTTCTAAAGGGCCGGGTCGGACCCACGGACCAAACCGGACCCGGGTCAGGTCGGGTAGACCTGAACCAGGATAGCCCAGGTCGGGTCGGGTCGGGTCGGTCTGACTGGGCCGGACTCGAACCAGACCCATTTGACCCAATTTCACCTTTTCGCCCATAACTTGGGTTACGTGTGTCCGATTGACGAACCGTCTGTGGCGAAAAAAATCTTGGAGAAAGATGGTTTTTTTTGGAATACCCTACTTGAGGTTTGGATTAAGTTGTTGTATGATCGGGTTGGATTGAACCTAAATATAATCAGGCCCTCGGAACGGAAATGCCAATAACTCTCAATCCGAGCATCTGATTGACGCACCATCTGTTGCATTGTGTTCCTTTTGACGAGACAGAACTTCGGGATACATAAAATTGGGATGACATGGTAGTTGATGTATCGAATCATTGATTGAGGAGTAGACCCTCCCGGAATGAAGAATGCTAGTGGAAACCCAGAGGATGGCTGTGCACTATTGACTGTTCCTCGATCATGTGTTGGTCCGACAGTTAAGTTGACTGAACCTAGATCATGTGTTAGTCAGACAGTTCTGAATTCTGTTCCTGGATCATGTGTTGGTCTGACAGAATATTTTGTCCTGGATCATGTGTTGTTCCGATAGCTCTGACTACTATTCTTGGATCCTGTGTGGGTCCAACAGTTCTAACCGTTGGTCCTGGATCATGTGTGGGTCCGATAGCTTAAATTATTCAGTGGCTATATCTGATCATCTCTATCTCTCTACAAAAGTTTTATAACTGTGTGAGCTGAGTCAGTAAGTTGTGTGTTTCTCATGATTTTGATGGATTATTAGATAACTTAGGTATATGCATGGGCATATGCCTAAGTGGGGTTATCTATTGATTTCATACTTTGTGGTTTATCCTTGTTGAATTTGTGAGACCTTGAGGGTCTCGGGGTCCCTATAGAGTATCGTTATACTCACCCCTGCATGGGATATGCCTACACCTCGTTGTGTTGGATGCAGACGACGAACAACGTTGACTGAGGCTGAGTAGCAGGACTGGACGGTACCTAGAGGTGGACCTTACAACGAGTTTGTACCCAGAGGAGACTGACGGGCATAGAGTGATGAGGAGGCCATCTGTACCTACCCTTTAAGTAAGAACCCCTGAGGACAACCCAGTAGCTGCTTTTATTTTTTAGTTGTACTTGTTTTTCATTTGTTCTTGCACTTTCCAGTTGGGCTTGTATTTCTGGCCCCTTTACTTTTCAGCACTCTTTTGTATAAATCTTTACTTAGAATTTACTTTCAACTCATACTCTGTTTTGTGTGTGTTTTCTGTTTATAAAGTTAATGACTTCCCAGTTTTAGGGATTTACGCCTTTGGTGCTAGTCATCAGTCCCTGGCGTATGCAAGGCAGGCTTGGGTTAGTCACAACACAGGCCCCAAGGGACGGGTCGTGACAGGAAACTTGTGTTCATTCTTATTCTGGTAGAATATGTAATTTCATTATTCTATAATCCATGTATACTATCACATGAAATTTCACTAAAGGATGAACACTAAGATTTTCATTGGGGTCATTCATACAAAATCAAACATGAAATTCCCAACTAAGGAGGGGAGGATAAGTGTTCCTAATTATCATGGTTCACTTCATCCATTATGATAACATAATCTCTCCCTTTGTTCTTTTTTATTTTGAGGATGCTTTGTCTTATAATCCATATTAGTCCTTGTATTGGGAAATTTTTTAGAATAATTGCTAAACACCTTGAAATTGAATCACTAAAGTGTGAAAGGTTCATTATATGTGGATTTATAATTATTTTCATCATTAGATAACTTTTTCCATTACATTGACATTAACCCACTCCAAAACCTTACTTTTCACACATAAAACATTTACTAGTATCCTAAATACAATTCCCTTCATGTTTCTTAACAAAAATTGAGCATAATGGAAAGATAATATTCTTATCTCTATGGTTCTTAGATTTATCTTTGAAATCTGTCTTTATTTTCTTGTTAAAACCATGATATTGATATGAAACTTTAACCTGAATTTCAACCTAGATAACACAACTCACAATTTATTTATAGCCAGGGAATTATCTTATAGATAACACCCTTTAGATACTTGGTATTAAGGCACTACATAATAGATCAATATTACTTTTTGGAAGGGTGATAATACTTAAATTGTACCTCATAAGTCTTGTAAAATTTTCCCCATAGGTACCAATGAATTCATCATACTTTTTATTTAGATCAATTTACTCCTTATCAATATTTGTATAAAAAATATAAAGAAAGTAATTATTGAAAAATAAGTTTTAAAATTTGTCTCAATCCATGGAGTCAATTTTATTATTTTTCCTCGCATTCTTGATAAGAGTCCATCATTGATCTGCTTCACCTTCCAAAAGGTAGACATCCAAAGTAACTTTTTCATGTTCCAAACACTATATAATGGAAAATATCTTTTTAGTGGTACCTATAAAATGATATGAAACTATAAAATTAGTGGATCCTATAAAGAATGGTGGATTCTATCTCATGAAGGACTCAAGAGAATGTTGTTCCTTTTTTTTCTTATTTGGAATTCCAACATGATTCATAGCTTGAGAATGATTTGTGAGTATAAAAATAGTATTTTCATTCCATCTCTCGTAACATTTGTATTCTTAGGTGGAAAATAATTTCATTTTCCATCTCACTCATAATTAACATGGTTTATTTGGGTTCTATCCATTGACTAAAACTAAAAGCATAAAAAAATAAAACATAATCATAAGTAGGGACTATATACTCATGAAAAACCTCATATGGGATGTCTATACCATAGAAACATTTTAATTTATGACACATTAGGTTTATACTAGGTTATTAATATTTTATATTCTATTTAAATCCTTCATAATGGTTCATAAATAGTTTGTGAATTTCCAAATCATATCCCCTGGGTGTGTCAAACTAGGTGTAAAGTGAGGCCTATTTTCGTGCACTAGTTCCCGATCGAGTCTAGGTCAATACTATGTTTGTAGGGTTTTTATCTCTATATAAATCTATGATAGAGACATATCCACTTGTTGTATTTAAATAAGGATTTATTTTCTTGAAAACCAATTTCTCTATCCTTTACCAAAATTCCATGAAATTTTCCTATACTTTGACTCATCCTTAGACTTATCATTAGATACATACCTAGACACATCCTTATAAATATACCTCTGGATATCACTAAAGTATCTCATCCTTGTTTTAAAGGTTAAATAAACCTTCCCTTTTATACCAACTATAGAAACCAAGGGTTATCATATATGGAAATTACATTTTTTAGATGATTATTCATTACATTACAAAAACACATATATGAGGATCATTATAGATTAGTGCCTTTGGAAAATTGGAACACAATATTTTAATCTGGTAAAATATCTTCAATTTTTTCCACAACGATCTTCCCATTTAGTACTCTTCATAAACATATCCTATAAAAAACCATTCTTTATAACCTGAGAAAAAGAAACATAAGAAAGGTTGATCTCAGATTCTTAGTAAGGGTAAACAAGATAGATACAGAATCATGACATGAACATGAGGGTATGAGAACATGAGAATAATATTTAAAAACAACACCCTTCATATCAAAGATCATAATCTTGAGTCTTGGAATAAGGATTGAAAGTTCATAAGAAAATAATCCTATGATAATCAATGAACATGATCCATGAGAGCATAACATTGGCATAAGACATAGAATTTTGGAATACACACAATAATTTAAAATATTTTTTCAAGGATACCCATAAATACATTCATAACATGTTAGTATTTGGATGACCACCTCTGTAATTTCTTTGGTATTAGGATGAAAACCTATTTACCCTCCTTTATGGGCTCAAGATGACCACCATTTTACCCTCCTTTATAGACTTGGGTTGATCACCCATGTACCCTTTTATCTCATAGAGCATTTATCTTTAACCAATTCATTGGAGGTAGATATAAGTCCCATAAATAACCTAATTAAAAGATTATTTAAGTTTCCCACAAGATCATAAACATTCCTCATATCATAAGACATGAAATAAAATGGGTATCATAAACATTTCATCATATCATAACCTATGAATAAGAGAACAGATTCATAATCATTTCATTATAACATAAACCATGAAAATAATCCTATTTCACAAGCATTTTACATTGGTATATCCCATGAAATAGAAATGGGATTCATACATATCATTTCATAAAAATATAGACCATTAAAAAGAAATAATATGAATGGAATCCTTAGATAATATCCCTAATAAAGCATAAATTATATTAAAGGATGTCATCTTAGATTAAAAATATTTTTTAAATTTGATTTTAAAATTTTCATGAGTAAAATATACTTTTCTCTTTGAAATTTTATTTTTTAAAACATAAGACATTTTAAAAAAAAAATCTTTGAAAATAACATTAAAACGTATAAAGGTAGCATTAAAAATGATTTAAAATAGTTCATGAGTAAACTATTCTTTACACTGTGAAAAATTTATTTTACAACATAAAACACTTTGAAAACATATTTATTTTAAAATAAACATGAAAAATTAGAATGTAATATTTTAAACAATGATTTTGAGAAATTCTATTCATGTTGGACACATTAAAATAAAAATTACATTAACATTTTATGTAAAATCTAAACATGAATTCTTTTAAAAAACACCATGAATAATCCTTTCATTTATTTAAAAAATTAAAACATGGGTAAAATGTCTTTTAAAAATAATAAGAGAGTAATAAAAAATTTTTGAATACATTTTTGGGAAACATTGTTTTGTAAGGGAATGAATTTTCAACTGAAGAGAGAAATAAGGTTGGATTTTCATGAAAAAAATCCTAATTATCTTAAGCACAAAAGAGTGGGAAAATGGTACCATTAATTTAAGATATCATGAATAACCAAAGGATAAGAAAATTCATGAGAATTATTTAGAGGTTGATCATGAGATTTCAACATTGGATACTTAATCCTAAACAATCCCAATAAACAATGAGATTGTAACATTAAATATTTACCACTTTGGTTAAATTAATTCCTAAACCCCATGATGGAATAAAATAAAATGAAACTTAAAATATCACAATTGTGAACAAATTAATGATATTAAATTTAAAAGGGGTTGTATATACACCTTGTGAAAAAATATAGGCGCATAACATAACGTACGTCTCAATGAAGGAAAATTGATGTGGAATCCTTGACCGCTTTGGTAACTTTTGAATCGTAAACCTAATGAAAGAGAGAATATTAAATTGAAATGTATATATGGATAAATATTAGTATAAAATCACAAATAGATTCAATATATTTATATACACCACATATAATAATGAAGTAGTGAATATATCATGTGTCTCACAAAAGTAAAAAGTCAGATGAAAATCCCTTACCGCTGGAGTAACTTTTGAATCATAATACCCTTGAAATAATAAAATAAATGGAAATAATAATTATCATTAAATGAGGTATATTAATTATATATCATGTTTTAGGGTATTATATACGCTACACAAATGAAACAATTGGTGAATATAGCATAAGTATCTTAGAAATAAAAGTGAGACTAGAAATCCCCTTACCCAAAGTTTTGACTTCCGTCATGCTCATTAAAAAATCATGTAAGATAAATATATTTTTATTATAAATATATCACATAACCATATTTATATATATCATACTATATATTATTTTCATTTGAATTTATATTACCTATTTGTTAACAATTCCATGTCAAAGTTATGCTATGGGTAATAACTGCTTTGTTTTTCATACACATTTCAACTTGTTGTTCTTGGTACTATAACTTCAGTCATGATTTAATAATCTACAGAATTTAAATCTTAATAAAAATATCATATACATTAAATACATTTGGATTTAGTATAATCCATTAAATTTAGTGATAGTAAATGAAATGCACTGTTCATAGAGATGATATTCCATATATATGCATGGATGATGGTTTTTAGTTTCTTTTCGGTTTGAAAGAAGGAAAAGTAGACGATATATTATCATTAAAAAATCATTTTTATTTCATATAAATTGCATGTTTTTATTAAAAACATCATTAATAAGTTATATTTTATCTGTGAAAGAATCACATCACTTCACGAGGTGGTAGTTCACTGTATAAACAAACAACGTTATTGTGTTCCCAAAAAATAGAAAGCATGAATTAATGTGTGATATAATAATTAAAAAATAATAATAATATCATTAATATAATAAATATAATATATAAATAGAATTAAAATCATTATTACTAACCATTATAGGTGGTAATGTGAAAACAAATGACATTGGTTTGTGAGGTGGTAGTCCACCGTCCGCATGAATGGTGAATTCGTAGCCCATTTGATAGAATTGTGTGTGGTTGTAGGTTGTAAACTTAACCTAAAAATATCACAATATTTGGAATATAATAAGTTTATTATATAAGAATGATATAAGAATAATTTAAGGGGTTTTATAAATAAATATAACAAAAATTATTATTGATGAACATTACCTCTTATTTGGGTATCCTTCTTAGGTTTTCACTAAAATCCTTCCTTAGTTGGATTTATGTCCAAAATATGGATTATAAGATTATGGTAGGGAACATTTGAAGTTGTTTTGGCAGATCTAGGTTGATCCAAATGGATTGAGAGGTGTGAATAAGAGGAGAGAGTGGATGTAATTTTATAAGTTAGGTGAGTGACAAACTTATATATATTTGAAAAAAATAATTCCCCCCACATTTTTTCCATGAAAAGTGGATAAACATTATTCCACTCACTAATTTCAGAGGTTAAATAGTCAAAATATGGTCTTATGATGGTTTTTAGAAAAGTTTATAGGATAATTTTACACTTATTATTTTAGTTTAACCCCCAGGTAAACCCATTTTACCTGTATCATGGTAATTAATTTTTACTGCATTCACAATTCAATTTGGTCATTATTAAGTTGAAATTATTAGAAATTATAAATTATTATCTTTAAAAATATGGAATAATTATTTTTCCAAATTCCATTCAGATAAGTGGAAAAAATTAATTTAAAATTAATCCCATAGATGTGTCGAGAAAGTCAATTTTTAAAGCGAAAATCATCATAAGTTCACAAAGTTTTTTTTTATCAAATTTCAATATGAAATTGATTAAAATGAAATAAATCTTCTTAATATATATATATATATAATTTAACTAATTATACTTTAAAATCAATTAAAAATGAAATTTAAATTTAGAAATAAATTAAACAAAAAAGTAGTTTTCAATTAAAATCTTGTGTTTTCACTATTCATAAAAAAACAAAACTTTTCTGAAAAATCCCAAAAAATAACACTTAGATAATTTTGATATTATGGTTTAAAAAACTAAGTTTATTTTCTCAAATTTGATTTCTAAAAGTTTCAAACTAAAATTAATTTTGTTATTCCTCACAAAAGACAAAAAAAATAGTATTTTAGATTATAATATTTTCAAAAACATATAAATACCCCACCAAAAATTATGTATTTTATTATAAATATGTTTTATTTATATAAAAAAACAATAATTAATATTTAAAAATTATATATTATTATTCCTATCACTAAGTTTAACTGGTAGGTTACAATAGTAGCATTTAAATAATATTAATAATATATCATTATTTTGTTAAAACATAGTGTTTCATACAATGAAAGATAATCTAGTGTTGAGTGTAGTGAAAACATAACATGTTGTTTAGTATAATTAAATCTTAAATTTGTGTTTCATGTAACATAATACATTAAATAAATTTAATTTGTTCATAAAAAATTAATTCATAAAAACTTGAGGTGTTACATTTTTCTCTTACTAAAAGGATCCAAAATTGATTATTCTCAAGACTATAACATTATAAGTTTTATATATTCATAAAAAAACATGATTTTATATAAAATTTTTGGGCTGTTTTTACCCTTATCATTTTAGTTTAACCTCTGGTAAACCCACTCTTTCCTTAACCTTGATAATAAATTTCTACTATTTTCACTATTTATTGGTCAAAAATTAAGTTGAACTTATTAGAAAATATAAATTATGATTATTAAAAATTTGGAATCCAATTTTTTAATATTAAATTCACAGAATTGGAAAATTTTAATTTAAAATTAATCCCACATACGCGACAAGAAAGCAAGTTTTCAAAGAGACAATGTTCAATAGTTTACAAATTTTTCATATCTAATTTCAATATGAAATTGATTAAAATGAACTAATAGATATATAATATAACTAATTTTACATTAAAATATAATTTAAAATATACTTTTAGAGTATAAATAATTTAAATGAAAAGTGGTTTCAACTAAAATTCATATTGTCACTATTCATCATAAAATTAATCTTTCTATAAAATTCTCAAAAATCCACCATAATATAATTTTGATATGATGATTTAAAAAAAGATTTTTTTTGAAAATAATTTTTATAAAGTTTAAAAAAATAGTTTTAAAATAAGCACACAGAAAAGGCTACAAAATTGTTTTTTAAAAATACAAATTTTTAACATAAAATTGTATTTATTGTTATCTATTATATAAAAACACATAAAATGAATGTTAGAAATTTAATTGAATATATAATATATAAATTATATTAAAATATTTCACCCAAAGTTATTTGTTTAATTTATTGAGGTAAAACACATTTTTGTGCATAAAAATAGCTTTTCTAAAAAGGATTTCCTTTATTTTCAAATATTTTTTATTTTTGTTTTTAATTAATTAGTCCCCAATGTCTTTATTTTTTATACATGTATAAACCATATATTTTCATAATTTAATTAATATTATCCAAATACACCATTATAATAAATATGTGATAACTATCATAACTATATTTTAATTATATGTCACATTTCATTTAAACTCAATATTGTGTGTAACTCAAGTTAAAATGGGTGTTGTTTGTAATGAAAAATATCAAAAATATTACATTATTTTGAAAAAAATATTTTATAAAATATTGGTGTGTTACTATCTATCCCCCTTAAAAATAAATTTCTTATGTGAAATTCATCTTGATCATCAAAGGTTTAAAATATGAGCATTCTTTTTTAGAAAACCATATCATAAAAACGGATAATAAAACATCCCATTGAAAAAGATAAATAGATGTGATAATGTCATATTTAATAACACATATTAGGTTTCCAAATAGGATAACATAGGTGTTAAGTGAAAACATAGACATAAAATATAAATCTAACAACTAAATATTGATAGATATTGATATAGAACATTGATCACAAGAAATTGGTCGATCCAGAGAAAGTTAACATCCACAAATACTTAAACCAAAGATGCATGAAAAGGGTCATTGATATCATACAAAATGATGAAAACAAGACAAAATTTTATTTCAAGATCCTTTTACTAATGTTAATGAATTATTTTTCCATCTATATTGAGAACATATGAAAATTTACTTACTTGATATTATTTATTTCATAGGTACAATTTCATACTTTAGTTGTGCCTTGATCAATTTCCACTTCATCTCTTACTCTAAGAGATAATTTTTTAATGTATAGAGCACCAAATAAGACCCATAATAAAATTCTATGTCATTATTTCTCTCTCTAGTTAAAAAAAGTTTAACACTAGTTATATAATAGGGATAAATGTTTATATAGTTAAGTAATATGTTAATATCTAAAACCCCATCAAATGTTCAACTTAAAAAATTCCAAACTTGACTAATCTTATCACACATCAAATATTCTAAATTTATAAATAAGGTCACTCAATTTCTCGAAATCAACTTTTCATTAATCCCTCATATATCATAAATTAGTTCTTGATTATAACATACCAAACATGTGAATACCTTTATAATGTATTCTCTTGAAACATAATACTAACATGAATTGATATAAAATATTATTAAAAACAAACATACTTACTCATTCATTAAATAAAGAACATATTATTGTATATATTCCATAAAACAAAAAATGTTTTAATCTCCATTAATGATATAATAAACTAATTTGTCAATAAATCATTAATCAGATCCAAGGTAATCAGTATTATCTAATTTACTTACTCATATCCATAAACTCTTTATTCCAACATCATTATCTCAATATCTAGAACTATTAAAGATTATCTTCCCTTAATAAAAATATCAATTTTCCATTAAATCACTTTTCTATTCAATCATTATTATTTAACATATTTTTTTAAAATCATTAATGGAAAACTTATACTAAAAAATCTTTATATATTTTATAATCCTTAAATTCAAATGCATTTATACTTGAATCATCCGACTTACTTCTTAAACTTTTAACTAAGATTCATCATCTTATTCCTTAATGTCTATTTCCTTTTATATTTCATTCATATTATCTTCATTTTCAATAGAAAAAACATTATTCATACCACCTTGTTGATTCTATTCATAAGATTCCCCCTCAAGACATCAATTTGTATAATTCCCATACTTTCCAGATTTAAAACATTCATCATTTGCTGGTACCTTAGCGTGACCATTATTTTCATCCAATGCATTAACCAAAATTTCATTTTTCCATTTTCACTTCTATGATTTCCCCTTCTTTTACACAATAAAAACAACTTCTTGTCCCTATAATACATTCCCTTGAGTGCTTCTTCCCACATTATCAACATATAGAAAATTGAATCCTCTTTCCTCTATGTCCTCCACTACCAAAACTCTCAGTGAACTCTATCCTTATCTTCTTTGGGGAGTTTTATATTTGGTTAAGGTTCACATTGTTAATCATGTGTCATGATATATGATTATGAATAATTACAACATCCTTCAATCCAATCATCATCTCATTAGGATACTCATAAGAAAATTGTCCGTCAAATTCAATGTTAACCCAATTCCTTATGGTTCTCACCTTTGTTTAAAACAAAAAAGAGTAGTGTGAGAAACAAAAATCATAATGGGAAACCAAATAAACATGAAAATAACTTATAAGAGATATAAATAGTGACATGTTATTTTTAATCTATGAAACATTAGGTTTATCCCAGGTCCTTTATAGTTATCATTTATTTAAATCCTTATTGATGGTTTGTAAAGAGTTTTTTTGAATTAAAAAAACATATCCCCCATGAGTGTCAAACCAGGTGTTAATCAAGGCATATTTTCATACATCTGGTGATGACTGAGTCTGGATTAATGTTAACTTTTTAGAGTTATTACCCCTAGGTACTTTTGTTCCAGATCTATGTCCACTTATTATATCAAGATAGGTATGTGATTTGTTAGAAAAAAATTGATCTTTCCTACAAAAAAATTTCCATACATTTTCCTATATTTTGACTCAACCTTAGACTTATCCTTAGAAACATCCCTAGACATATACGTAGAAATATACCTAGGTATATCACTATTTTTTTCTCATCCTAGTTTCTAAAGGTTAACTAAACCTTTCCTCTGATTCCAACTATAGAAAATTGGGATTTTCATACATGGATATTACATATTTTTATATGAATATTAAATACATTAAACAAAAAAAATCTTGAGGACCATAATAGTTTACCTTATTTGGAGACTAGGTACAAAATCTTCTAATTTGGTGAAGGATATTTTATATTTTCCACAATTATCTTCTTCTTTATTAATCTTCACAAAAATATCCTAATTAAAACCATTCTTCATAACATTGGGAAAGTAAATATAAGAAAGGGTGAGCTTAAATTTTCAATAAGGTTCAACAATTGACATGTATAAGCATAACATGAACATAATAGTATGAGATCATGTTCATAAAATATGAAAATTATACCCTACATATTTAAGATAATAAACTTAAGTCGGAACATAAATATTAGTAGTTCATTAGAAAAAAAATAAAATCAATGAACATGATCTATGAGATTATAACCTTTTCATAATACATGGAATTTTGGAATACACATAATCACATAAAATCCTTTCAATACTAGTCAAGGCTCAATTCCAAGTCTATCATAGTGGAATGGGATAACTTTTCAAACCATCATAGTAATGATGGTTCACTTCCAAGACCATCATATAAGACAAAGTCCCTTACTAAACTAGGCTTAATACCTATTACAATCTTATCTATATCATGAGATAGAAATATTTACACAATGCATTAGAGGTCGATATAGGTCTAACCCCTCACATAATAAAAAATATATACTTCAAAAAGATCATAAAACATTTAACATATCATAACCCATAAAATTAAATGGGTTTAATAAGAATTTCATCATATAAAAACCTGTAGATATAAGATTGGTTTCATAATTATTTCATTATATACTAACTTGTGAAAAGGAGTAGGTTTCACAAGAATTTTATCATGGTATAACCTGCGGAAGAGAAAAGGGTTTCATAAAAATATTGTCATCATATACCTAAAACATTCAGTGAAATAATAGGAATGTTATCCTCAGATAATATCACTAGTAAAGCATAAGTAACCCCAATTTATTTCATCTTATATGGAAAATAATTTTTAAAAGAAAAATCACATGGAACATTTCTTAATGAAAATACCATTTATTTGAAAATCACTTTTTAAAACTAAGCTTTAAAAAATAATTTTGAAACAATTATCATTGAAAATAAACATTGAAAACTTATAAATAAATATTTAAAAATCATTCAAAAAATTTCTTTAGGAAAATATCCTTTCCTCTTTGAGAAAAAACTATCGAAAATATAAAAAAATTTCAAAATCCTGTTCATTTTGAAATCATTTATTTAAAATATAAAACTTTCCAAAATATTAATGAAAAAAATTTATATTAAAATAAATTTGAAAACATGTAATTTATTATTGAAATAATTTAGTGTTCATGACAATAGAAAATAATTTTCATGATTTTTTTGTTAAAAAAATATATCATTTTTTCACTTTTTCAGTAAAAACCAAATGGGAATTGTTTGGAAAATGGATTGAAGATTCATTTCAAAATATTTTGTAAAAATATTTAAAAATCGGTAAAAATATAAAAAATAAATCATTTTAAAAATGGTAAAAATACTTTTGAAATAATTTTTATAAAACATATCTTTGGATGAAAATGGAGTTTTCGTCTAAAGAGATAAATAAAGAAGATTTTTCTTGAAAAAATTATTTTTAGCAATTGAGTATATAAAGAGTGTAAAATTATGGAAAAATAAGTATTTTTATGTAATAAATATAAGATAATAAAATTCATGAGTTTCATGAAATATATATCCTAATATTTCATTATTGGAAGAATAATCATAAACAAGCTTGATAAACGATTAGATTGTAACATAAAAATCAACTGCTTTGGTAAATTTGAATTGTAATCCCAATGAAGTAATAACATTAAATTAACCTTAAAATGTCATTATAATAAAAAAATTCATGATACTAAATTTTAAATGGGATATATATACACATAATATAATAATATTCATTCATAAGATGACATAAGTCTCCAAGAATGAAAATTGAGAGAAAAATCCCTTACTACATTAGTAATATTTTTAATCGTAATACCCAATAAAGAATAAAATAAAATGAAAATTTAATATCAATAAAATAATTATATTAAATATATAACATCTCAAATTGGTATCATATACACTATACAAAAATAAGTAGTGAATTATCATATATATCCCAGAAATCAAAGATAGATTAGAAATCCCTTACCTTAGGTTTTGACTTCCATCATACACATTCAAACCTAAAATATAATAAATATAAGTCTATTATAAATATATTATAGAACCATATATATATATATATATTAAACCATATATTAGTTACTTATGATCATTCATTCCCCATTTATTACCAATTTCATGTTAAAATCATGTTTTTGGTAATAACCGATTTGTTTTTCATATATGTTATGATTTTTTATTTTTTATCCTATTACTTTGATCATGGTTAAATAATATAAAGAATAATTATCATGAAATAATTATAATATTTATACATAAATTAAACTTTTAATAATTATAATGAATGATGGTTTTTATAAATGTAGTACATTACAATCACATAGATGGTAAGTCGTACGTATGTATGCGTAACATTTCCAGTTTTCAATGATATTTATGGAAAGGATTATATTAATATTTTATATTTAAATAATTATAATTATATAATAAATACAATATTATTTCATTAAATATAGTTACAAGTATCATCCATGTGGTGTGGTGATGAAAATAGAGAGTCACATCACTTCATGAAGGTGGTAGTCCACACACACAGGAATGAAATTATCATCTTACAATAAGTGAACATGTAAGAATAAAATAATATATTATCTTTAAAAATGATTAATATGTTATTAATATCATAATTATATCATGTATATCACATATATTCATTAAATATATACTTATTATCATCCATGTAAAGATTTATTTGAAAAATGAATCACATCACTTCACATGGCAGTAGTCTGCCGTACACTTGAGCGATGTTATCATATCCCCTACCGAATGGAAGATAAAAAGGTATATATTATATAATTACTCAATAGGTATAATTTTATTAAAAAATTTCATATATAAAATTTAGATCCATAATCATAAACAACCATAAGTGGTGGTAATGGAAAAGTGAATTACATCAATTTGCGAGGTGGTAGGCATCCATACACATGAATAGTGATTTCATAACCCATTTGATGAAGGTGGAGATGGTTTTAGGTTAATAAATTCACATAACAACATCTCAATATATTGAATATGATGAGGATAATATATCATCATGGTTTAGAAATAATTGAAGGAGGTGGAGGGAGAAATAAAATAAAAATACCCGTTGAAGAACGTTACATCTTCTTCAGGTATCCTCTTTAGGTTTACACCAATAGCCTTCATATGTTGAATTTAAGACAAAACTAAGACTTATAAGATGAGAGGAGGTATGTTGGAAAGGCATTTGGGAATGTTTTTATAGAACCAAAAGGGTTTTAAGGTTTTAATAATATAGGTGATGTGGTGACCTTTTATAAGCGAGGTGAGTGTCACACTTGTTAATTTTTTTTAAAAAGGTATAACCACGTTTTTATCATGAAAAAATGATATAAAATAGATTATTCTTGATTCATATACATTATAGGGTAAAAATAAGGTCATGTAATATATTTTAAACAAGTTTTTAGGTTATTTAGACCCTTATCTTTTTAGTTTAACCCTACAGTAACCCATTTTTTCCATAATCATGGTAATTAATTATTAATATTTTCACTATTCATTTTGGTAAAAAAAGATTAAATTATTAAAAAATATCACCTAAAGTTCTCAGGACCCACAAAAATATAGTTCAAAACTAAATTATAAAATATTTTGTGAAATTTAATGCATTAGAAGGGGTTTTATAAATACGAGAATGAAGCACATCCCGCATGTCTTCCTCAATCGATGATGAGTAGTGATCATGAATCTAAAAGGACAACATCGTTCTTTTCTATAAGATTTCCATATTTGGAAAATCATTTTTAAAAAATTTGGCTTCCCTGTATGCATGTTAAACCCTCCAATTAAGGTGGTTAATGACTTGGATGCAATTAATAAATTGAGGTTGTTCTCTCCATGGTGCATCCCTGGTATGTAACCTAAGGTAATTAATAGTTAGTTGAGAATAATATTAGATCTATATATGATCCCAATTATGATGTGAAAAATGTTTGAAAACATATATCAAGGCATATAATTTAACATCATAAGTAGTTTCATTGCCTATAAAATTCGAGAAACATCCCTTGAGGATACCACGGTGGGTGCTGAAGACATCGCCACACCCCAATAGACCTGGTGCACCAAAGGATGAACCATCAACATTCACCATTATCCATGGACTGATCGGAAGAATCCATTAGATTAATTTCATGATAATTGATCTTATTTCCCATTATGAACACAAATCATCTGAAGTGTGTTGATATCAGAAAAATAGTAATTTGTAGAACCTGTTTGGATATGAGAGGCTGCATAGACATCCCTGTGAATTGTTATTATACCGAAATTAATAGAGGGTGGATGGTTGTTAAAAAATACTAAATTCTTATCTATTTAAGTGTATGAAAAAATAGAATCTATAACTACCAGGATAAAGTTGTATACATGTGCCTTTTCTATAGTAGTTGCGATGGTGTTTAGAAGGTGATCCATGTGACACTCCCAGCTTATACTTGTTCCAAAGATCCCTTGGATGTACCCCCAAAGCATAGAGATAAATTAAAAGTCAAAAAACATTACATATTTTTTCTTAATATCCCATAAATTAATGACATGATTAATCCAAATGGAACCCATCCCTCTAGAATTGATCATGATTGGGTAGTATTTTTCTCTAAATTTTCCATAGGATGCAAGATCTTACAAGATGGATGAAAGATGTCCAATATTTTAGAACCCATATAAGAGTGTCGATACCTCCCTCACAATTGAGCATACAGAAGTCCCTGAAATTAAACTTTCCATTCTTATTCAAATACTATACAAGATTGTCCATTTCTATGATGGTGTACCTCTGTATTTCAGAAGAGTAATGAGAGGGAACACTCACATCATGTATGTGCCTAATAGAAAAAAATTAGTATTGGAGAGTATTTTTATATTCAGAGGGAAAGTAATTCTTTCTTCATCAGGGTTTTCCAGAAAATGAGTGGTCCATTAATTGAGGTTTGAATGATTTCATACAATACATTTTGAACTGTCCATCAGGACATTGAAATATTTTCTAATAGTCATTCAGGTGGATATAGCCATGTAATATGTCAATATATTTAGAAAATTTTATTTTAAACTAATATAAGAAAAATCAAGAGTGGTATCCATATAATCTATAATATTCTAGCAGAACATGGTGAGAAGTGCATCATTAATCATCCTAATATATTTTATGTCAGGGACTCCCATGTCCTTTGGTTTAATACAATCCTTTCATGACATCATGATGAGATTACTTTCAAAAATAGACCCATTTTAGATAAATTTCATGATCCTTCCTTGGATTTTATTAATGAGGCTTCTAGTCCACCTATAAAGAGAGAGGTGATCACCAAGTTGACCAAACACACCCTCCTTGCTTGATAGATGGATCGCCCCTTCCATTTGGCTAGTAGATTGAGAATACTATATAAATTAATAGAAAATATTAATTATTTTGATTCCAAATATGGAATAATTTTTTTCAAATTAAATTCATATAAGTTGAAAATTTTAATTTAAAATTAACCACACAGACGCGATCAGAGAGTGGGTTTTCAAAGAAAAAATGTTCCAAAGTTTACAATGTATTTATATCCAAGTTCAATATGAAATTGATTACAAAGATCTAATTTTAATTAATAGATATATTATTTAACTAATTTTACTTTAAAATAAATTTAAAATATAAATTATTTTTATAAGTAATTTAAATAACATGACTATTTTTAATTAATTTTTAGTATTTTCACTATTTATCAGAAAATTAATCTTTTAATAAAATTCCTAAAAATTAACCCTAAAATAATTGTGATATTATGATTTAAAAAATGAATATTATTTTTAAAAATAATTTTTTTAATATTTTGAAAAATTATTTTCAAAATATGTATACAAAAAAAGGTGATCAAACTATTTTTTTGAAAAATACTATTTTAAGCATGAAATTCAATTTTTTTTATCTGTTGTATAAAAAATATAATATGAATGTTAACCATTTTATTGAATATATAATATATAAATTTCATTAAAATAATTCACCCAAAGTGATTTATCTAATTTATCAAGGTAAAACACATTTGTATACAAAAAAATAGTTTTTATAGAAAAATATATGATTTATTTTCAAATGGTTTTTCTTTTCATTTATAATTAATTATTCACCAAATAATTCATGTTAGATATATTTTTAAAACATATATTTTCATAATTTGTTTAATCTTATTAATATACACCATTCCAATGGCTAGGCGATAACTATCATAATGATATTTTAATAGAATATCACATTTAATTTAAACTCATTGTTACTTTTAATGCATGCTAAACTTGGTGCTATGTATAATGAAAAATATCAGAAAGATTAAATTCATTTAAAAAAAATATTTCCCAAAATCTTGGATTTTTACACATTGGGTGTCATTTATTCCCAAATCCATGGAACTATCTTCTCATTCATCTCAAAATAAAACTTTACTTTATTTCATCACAGGATTGACCCCCTAAACCACATGAAGAAAAAAGTTTTATAAAGACCCAAACATTTCATATTTAAATATTACATATTATCATATGGATATTCAATACATATCAAAAGTATACATTCCTGAGGACTGTAAAAGATTTTTTTTGTCTTTTGAGACTAGTAATATAATAAACTTATTTCTTAAATGATTTTAAACATATCCGATAATATATATTTATATTATTATATTATTTTTACATATCATACTTATAAAAATCCATAAAAACATAGAGAAAGAAAACATAATAAAGGGTGAGATAAGATGATTAGTAAAGGTAAACCTGGGAGGTATAAATCATAATATAATATAATTATTATAATGGTTTGATAATGTATTGAAGTAAATTTTCTCAATATAAAATATTCATTACCCAATAAGATTAAATGAAAAACTCTATAATCAATTCATATACTAAAGAATGATCAATAAGGGTGTTAAAATGATAATCATCATTCAAGAATCATAACATAGTAATATGGAATCCTATGTATAAGAAATCACAATCTTGTGAACATAGCTAATTTCAGTCATGTCTATGAATAATCATGTAAGAATACCTATAAAGCGATCAAAAACACACATAAAATTATGAACATATCCATTAAAAATAATTTCTACACATTGTCATTTAGGAAAATCTAGAAGCAATCATACTCACACATCAAATTTTAAACAAAGTTATTCACAATAATTTCCATGCATAGTCTTGTAAGCATATCTAGAATAAATATTACTCATACATCAAAATGTGAACAAATATATTCACCATCATGTCCATGTTTATCATCATAATCATCTCATGAGATATCAATATAAAATTATCCAATGCATTTGAGGGATATAATGGATCTAACCAATACATTACCATAATTCATTCATTTGTAAACCATAAGGTCATGAAATCAATTTTCATTTCATAATTTCATTAACCATGGAAAAGAAATTGGGCTTGATTTAGAATTAAACATCATAATTAATAACCATATAGAGAAACAAAAATGATATTATCATTATATCATGTCCACAATGAAGCATATGAAACATCAAAGGATGTTTTCAATGATGAAAATACCTTTAAAATATCACAGGAATAGTTCTTGAAGAAAATACCATTATCATTTTTGAAATCACTTATTTAAAATATAAAATTTTCTAGAATATTAAGATTTTTTTTGAATTGAACCATGTAAACATATAATGTAGTATTCAAATAAAATATTAGTCATTGTGGTAAGAAAATTAATTCAGACAATACATCTGAAAAAAAATATTTCATTCAAACCAATGGTAAAGAGTACCTCATTCAAAAAACATAGGCAGATTTCTTTAAAACCATTTAATAAGAATTAAAACAAGAATAAAAATAAAATTAATAAATCATAAAACAATAGTGAAAATATTGTTAAAAATATTTATAAAAAATATGGATATGGAAGAAAAAAAGTTCTAACCAAATAGGAAATAAATTCTGTTTTGATAAAAACATTTTATCGATAATTTTAAGTGAAAAAGAGATTAAAATGGAAATATTAATTAAAAAATACATTAATAATAACATTATAATAAATGATAAGTGTTTTATAAAATAATAATCATACAATTTCCCAAAATGGATATTAAATAATAAGTTATCCTGATTAAAATTACATTGAAACAGAAATTCCTTACTGCTTAGATAATATTCAAATAAAAACCCCATGAAAGGTAGAAAATTAGTTTTATTTTAAACACTATAACTTTCTTGATAATAATAATTAAATTCATTAATATTTAGTATATACACCACCCAAAATAAGTAGGTGTTGAATATGGAATATGGGTCACATAAATAAAAGTGAGATGAGAAACTCTTACCTAATATTTCATCTAGCTTCATATGTGTTCAAACCTCATTTATAATAAATATAGTTTTATTATATATTAATATATATGAGAACTATATTCATGTATATCATAAAATATATGATTTAATTATATTATATTTTCATCAATTTATTAATATTTCTTTATTAAAATCACTATTCCAGGTGAAAGTTTCTTTGTTTTTCATGCATGTTTTAGTTCAGAAGTACTAGTACATGTACATTAATTATGGTTCCACCATATTTGGAATGTTAATTATAAAATATTTAACCCATTTATTCATTATATATAATTTTATAATCTCTCATATAAATCAGTGATGAAAAAATAAATATATCACTTCATGGAGATAGTAGTCTGTACGTACGCACAACTGGTGTTTCCACTTTTTGATGTATGGAATAAAAAAAAGCAAACTTATAAGTCACCATTAAAAAAATAATTATTATATAATATATATCATATATAATCATTAAATACATCTTTATTACCATCAAAGTAAATATAAAATTATTTATTAATCACGACGCTTTATTGAGGTGGTAATCCACGCATACACATGAGTGACGTTATCATTTTCCAACAGACGGAAAGGTAATAAGGTTGATAGAATATTATAATTATAGAATTATAATTATTTAATTAATATCATATATAAATATAAAATAATTCATAATAACCAACTAGAAAATATAGCGATAGAAAATGAATCATATAACTATGTGGAGGTGGTAGTCAACATATACGAATGAGGAACACTTTATTTTCTACATTTGATGGAAAAGAAAATTGATAAAGGTTATTTCATAAACATAATAAAAACTTATTATATGGTATATAATTATTTTATAATATTTTAATCAATTGGATATAAATGATGGAGGAAAATGAAGAAGTAAAATAAAAGAGATCGGTTAAAATGATTACCTCCTCTTTGAGATACCTCATTTGTATTTTTTCTTAATGACCCCGTGGATGGTCCATAAAAGTGAATAGAAACACTAAATCCAAAATAATAACTTTTAAATAGTTTTTATAGTTTTTGATCTATACAGCTCAATGTGGTGTGAGAAATAGAGGAGGGGTAGTGTCTATTTATAGTGAATTAAATGACACAAATTAAATTACTTAAAATATTTAAATATAATTAATTTTTTTCATATAAAAGTGAAAAAAATTGATAAATTTAGATTATATGATGGTTATGAGTCTAAATAATATCGTAAAATAAAATTTAAACAAATTAATGTTATTTCTTAACCTATATCCTATAGTTTTAATGCCTATTAATCATTTTTATAAATACCGTGAATTAAATGTTTTTTACACTTTAGAGGTCAAGAAAGATACTATAAATGGTAAATTGATCCAAAAGTGAATAATGGTTGATATGTTATAAAATATATAATTCACATGGAAAAATAAAATATTTTTATAAATTTTTGTCTTTTAATAAATTATTATTTAATATAAGATTCCATTAAATTCATATTCGGGACTATATACATAGTTTGACTTTAAAGACATCAAGATTGAAATTAAATTTGAATATAAACTTTTAACACATAACTAAAATTATATATATATATATAATTCTTATGACACAATAATACATATAAATTACATTACTTTTAATATATTTAAAATCATTTATTTGATTTTTCTATTACATGAAACAGTATTGTGTTGGTGTTGCGTAAACATTTTAGTTAATTATTTCACCATTAAAAATTTAAAAAATAATTTTCCCTGATAAAAATCATTAATATTTATGAAAACTATTTGGAACTTAATATATCCTCATTTTATTCCTTTGAAAAAATATTACAGATATTAAAACAGAGTGAAATTTTGTATTTATTCTCTACTTAAAATAATATCAAGGTCATTATCCAAGAAAAATGGAACCAATTTTCCATATTTTCTAAAAATGGATGATAATGGATGATTTAAACTCATCCAAAAGATATAATATAGGTTTTAGATAGATTTTTAAAGCCTTATGAAAATATTTTTGACTGTAATTACCTGATTTACTTGTACCAAGGTTACAAATACTTTCCACGATTACTATTATTAATGATAAAAAATAAAAGGCACCTTTTAAAAAAATATAGGGAAAATGATTGAAAATTTGGAATCCATTTTAAAATATTAAATTATAATAGTTGTAATAAATTACTTTTAATATATGAAAAAGCATATGAAAATATTTTTTTAAGAAAATACTTGATTTAAGTGTGAACATTATTTTACATTGAAATAAAGTAAAAATATTGATTTATAATAATTTATTTTGTCATTTAATAATAAATGTATTGTTTTTATAATTTTTTATCAATACAAAATCTAATGAAACATTTCAATCATTTCATTAAATGCAATGACCAGAAAATAATTATTAATTTGAATAAAATATAACTAATGTTCACAAAAGCCAATCTTGGGTAACCAAGTTCAATATAATTTTTTAAAATAAATTATTTAACTATTTAAATATAAATTTGGTCATTAAAAAAGTTTAAGAAATTATTAATTCATGCTTACATCATAATATTTCATAAAAGCGACAGTATTTGAAAAATCGGTATTTTTCACTATTTACTCAAAAATCAATCTTATCAGAAAATTAATGAATATTCATCCTAATATTATTTTTAAATGATGATTTTAAAAATGATATCCAGTGTTTCAAATAAAATCTATTAAATTGGTAGAAATTAATTATTACATTAATACACAAAATTTAATAAAAACCATTTTGAAGAAAGTATGTTTTTGAAGAATAAAATGAATTTATCCTCATTCCATTCATAATAAAAAATATTTAATGAATATTAATTTATTTTTTTAATTTATTATTTTAAAATTTCATTAAGAAAAATCATAAATAGTAATTAATTTAATTAAATAAGATAAAAACACATTTCATGCAAAAAAAATAATTTTTCAAACATAAATATTTTTTTCCATTAAATGGAATTATTTTCATTTATATCTAATTTATAACCAATAAATTAATTTTATATAGGTATAAAAAATAATTTTTCAATATTTAGTGGGTCATTTTCATTCCTGATAATAAAAAATCTATACGATAACTATAAAATTAAATAATATTAATTCAATAGTATAACACAGTTAATTTAAACTCATTGTTGTGTGTTAAGAAAGATTCCATGGTTATTGTTATTTTAAACTAAATTTTTTGGGTCTTACATTCTCTCTCCCCACATACATAAATGGTGACTTCTTAATTTTAATTATCACTTATTAAAATTAGTGTATCATGGAATAGTAATAAAATATAATATAGATCCTACCATGATAACTAATTTCTATGTGAGTAGGAAAATTAGTTTTCCTAAATTAAATATTTCTATGTCTTGGTATGTATCCTTATAAGTCTCATGAGTTTACAAAAACATACCATAATAGTTTACCGATACTTTCTACATACTACTCAATAGATTTATCTTCCCCTTTCTTGATTTTAGGAAATCATTGACGATCAATTTAGAGAATAAGAGATAACATACAAAAACAAATTCTTTCCATAACATAATAATAATTTCACCCTTTGGTTTTTCTTCAATAAATTTAAAATTTATCTCTTACTCCAATAAATTAATATTCAAGATGAATTTTTCATATTAGAAGCACTAAAATTAAATTTTAACAGATCATAATATATATAAAATAATGTCAATTAATTCCTCATGTATTTAGATATTTACCCAAAATAAAATGGTAACATAGGTTATTGATTATGGATAAATCATTATATGATGATATAATACATTAATCTCTAAAATATCAAAAATAACACTCAAATTTTAACTTAACCCATTACATAAATATATAACCTTCAGAATCCTCCAAAATATGTCTTGCCCAATTTAAATCCCAAAAATTTCAAAATACACATAATAAATTTCCAAACATAATCTTAACTTTAATCACCAAACAATATATAGAAGCTCATAATGTCACATACCAAACATGTGAATATCGTGATCATATATTATCTTAAAACATGCTAATACATTCCCAAAATAACCTAAATCACTATAAAACCTAAATAAAAACATTATTATTTCCAAAAAATTACTCTATCATTATTCCTTAAATAAAATCCCAAACTATTGAATATATTCAATAAATCCAAAAATAAATTAAACTTCATCAAACAAAACATAAATCAATTTTTCATAAAATTACTAATAATTTCCAAGGCCATAAATACTATTAAGTTTCTTTATCTATATCAATAATCTATCTATCACAAATAAACATTATTATCTTAACATCAAGAATATATTATTGTTTATTTATCCCTTAATCATGTGTTTTCCATAAAATATCACCATAACACTAAATCACTTTTTTAGGATTTCAGAACCATTTAACATATACTTGAATATCCTTAATGAAAAACTTCTACATAAAAATACTTAGGTGTTTTCTTATTATTATAACCAGAATATCATTAATTAAAAACTTATATATGATAATTATATAATCCCAATACATAAAAACTTAACTCATCCCACTTTAATTATTGGAATAACATAATCTATTCCTTGGTCTAGGTGTTACCCCTTAGATTAAGGAATTGACTTTGATAATTCCCAAGCTTCCCTCATATAATACAATGAGGTATAAATAATCCCTTAGTATGAGCCTCATTTCCCTCTAGCGAACTCTTAATTTTCCTCAGTAGTTTCTTACTCTATTCACTTATTTTCCACACATATTAAATATTCTCTTCCCTTTGAGATATTTCATTTTTATGATTCTTCCTAATAATTTTTATTTTTGAATCTGAATATTATTCCCTCAATGGGAATCATCAACTAAACTCCCATGAAATACTATTTCTTTCATATTAGGTATGTTATAAAAATCACCCATTTTTTGGTTTTTAATCATATAATGAAATTTATGACTATGTATAATCACCAAGTTTCACATTAAATTTATTCTTTTATTATGTTTCTCATAAATAAAATCATTCCATTGTCCATTACATTATATCTTCAGATAAATCTCCTAGTTCCTAACATTTACTAAAACCAAAAATCATATTGTGATCAACAATATTCATAGTGAGAAATCATATAATAATGAAAAATCATTCATAGGATATTTTAATAATGAAAACTTCCTTTCAATATATGACACTTTAAATTCAACCTCAATTATTCATGGTCATCATCTATTCAAATCCGTTATAATGGTTTGTAATGATAATTTGAATTGACCCCATCATATCCCCTAGGAGTGTCTAGCTAGGTGTGTAATATTAAGACCACTCATTATCCACCAAATATGATCAAGTTAGTAACCAAAAAACCCTTTTAGAGTAATTAACCCTAGGTGAATATGTTCCATAACTATACACACTTTCCAATATCAAAACAAGGGTGTATTTTCTAGGAAAATAATATAATATAAAATTTACCAAAACTTTAAGATGTTATCATATACATAGACTTATCCATTGGGTTTTCAAAAAATATTTCTAATATTAATCCCCAAAAATAACTAAACCCTAATTTTATTATAGAGAATCAAACATTTTATATAAAAATATTACATCACATTAGATGAATAATCAATACATATCACAAAGATACACGCCCAAGGAATGTAAATGTTTAATGCCTTTAGATACTAGGTATATAATCAACTTAATTATTAAATGGTTTTAAATATCTCAAAAAAATATCATCATATCAGTACCCTTATAGAAAATTAATACATAGAACCATACATCAAAACCTTGGGAAGGAAAACATAAGATATGGTGACATCATATATTTAGTAATGGTAAACATGGGATATATTAATCATAATATGATAATAATGGTATGATAATACATCCATGTGTATATTATAAATATAAAATAGCCATACCCATAAAATCATAGATCATAAGATCCAAAATTACATCATATCCAGAAGAATTATCAACAATTGTTTCATATTAGAAATTTTCATTCAAGAGTCATAACATAGTCATGTGGTATCTTAAGAATATGAAATCATAATATCATGAAAAAATTTAATTGAAATCATGTCCACACATAATAATGGGAGAATAGATCAAATTTGATAATACTCACACATCAAATTATAAGAATATCCATTCACAGTCTTTTCCATTCGTAATCTTATAATCATAGCATTATGAAATCATACATACACATCGAAATTTGAAAAAATAAATTATGAATCATGTCAATGCATAATCCCGTGAGCATTGCTATATGAAATCATACTCTTGCATAAAAATGTGAAATATGTTATTCTCAATGATTTATATTCTTATCATTATAATTTCATTTGATATCAATATCACATTATCCAATTTATTGGAGGTACATAATAGATCTAACCATCACATAATCAAAATCCATTCATATATAAGACACATGGTCATGAAAAAATGTATCATTTCATCATAGCTTAACAAATGGAAAAGAAAATGGGTTCCATCAAGATTTCATCGTCATAATAAATAACCATATAAATTAATAATAAGTATGGTATCATTTGATCATGTCCCCAATGAAGCATAATTATCATAAAATTATTTTTTCATAGATGAAAATATCATTAAAAGATCACAATAAATTTTTTTGAGGAAAATTACCTTTTAATATATAAATTAAAAATTAAAAATATAAAATTAACAAAATAATATGATTTTTTATTTAAAATGATCAATATAAACTTATAATGGAAGCCTCAAAGAAATCATTAGTCATGATGACAGTAAAATATGTTCGTTCAGTACAAGATAAAAAAATATTTTATTCACACCTTTGGAAAAAAGTACCTCATTTGAAAATAGACAAGAGGATTCCTTTTAATTTTTTTTAATAAAATTAAAATAATATTAAAAATAAAATTAATAATTAATTGGATAATATTAAAAACATTCTTGATTTTTTTAAAAAATATCAACATGTAATTATATGATTCCTGACAAAAAAAAAAGAAATAAAGTCCATTTTTATTAAAAATATTTTCTCAGTAACTTTAAGTAAAAAAAGAGAGTAAAATTGTAATATTACATGAAAATTTTATAAAAAACAAATGGATAACAAAATATAATCAGTTAATTAGATAATAATCATATAATATTACTCAATATAAATTCAATTATAAACGATTCTGATTAAAATGATATTAAAACATAAATCCCTTATCACTTTGGCATTATTAAAATAAAACCCTCTAGAAAGAGAAAAAATTTTATTTATTTATATTTCCAAATTATTTTAATAATAATAATCATAAAATACATTCATGTTTAGTATATACACCACAAAAAAAGAAACAATCAGTGAATATGGAATATATATCTCATCGAAATAAAAATGAGATAAGAAACCCTTACCTCAAGCCTCTTCTAGCTTCATAAATATTTGAACCTCCTATATAATAAATAAATTTTCATCATAAAACTATTACAGAACCATAAATATATATATAAATCTATATATTATTCACTTATAACGTCTTATCAACAATTTATTTGTAATTACTTATTAAAATCAATGTTTTGAGTGATAAATACTTCACTTTCATGCTTGTTTTGGTTTAGAATTATCGGTACTTGTACTTTGGTCATGGATATATATTCTCAATAATTTTAGTAATTACATATTTATAAATTTTATTCATTATATACAATTTTATAATCATTCATATAAATTAGTGAAAAAATGAATTACATCACATCGTAGAGACGGTAATCTGTACGTACACATGAGTAATGGTTCAAAATTTCAATGGATAGAATGAAATAATGGAAAATAATTATTAAAATTTAAATAATATTTATTATATCATATATATCATATATAATCATTAAATAAATCCTTATTTTAATCCATGTAAAGATGAAATGAAAAATTAACCACATTGCTTTTTAGTAGTACTAGTCCACTCATATGCTCGGACAACATTATCATATTCCAACAAATCAGAATGTTAGAATTTATATCAGATATTATAATTATAAAAGAATAATTATATCATAAATATCATAAAATGTAAAGACCCGTAAATTCTGTGGAATTTTTTTTTCTTAAATACACAAGAATTTTATGAGTGCGCAATTTCTGATGGCGCATGATTCCAAGGCCCGGTGTGCCTGTAATCAATTTCTGAAGTTTGTTTAAGCTTAAGTTAACGTGCGTAAGCAGTTTTCTTGAAAAATTGGAATAACTCTTAAACAGTAACTCAGATCAGAAATTTGAGGGCACTGTTGCACTCAGGATGGTGGTTTTACCCTAGGTGTGACTTAAGTTTAGTCGGCGTGGGCCTCTAGTGAGAAATCCCGAAAATGGAATAACCGTAAATAAAATAATTAAATAAAGTTATTTTATTTTTAAAAATCTTATAACTCATAAACGTTAGCTCAGATTAAAAATCTGAGACCATCGCTGAACTCGTGAGGGCTTGCTTTATTTAAGAAGATACTAACTTTGGCCAGCGCGGGCCACCAGAAAAAGTTTGTTTTTGGCCGAAAATAAAATAATTAAGTGACAATTATTTTATTGTAAAATTAATAACTTCTAAATAGTAACTTGGATTAAAAATACAAGAGTACCATTGGGTTCGTTGGGGCGTTTTTCACCTAGGCAGAGCCTAACCTCAACCGCAGTGGGTTGAGGGTGACGGATAATAATATTCCAATCTTTTTTTCAGGTACGTTCAGTAAACGTGCGAGCGACCTTTCATATATTTTGAACCGGTGATCAGAATTGAAATCTGAGGGCACTGTTGAACTCAGAATGCCGATTTTCACTTAAGAAGGCTTTCACCTCGACGTCGGATGTTTGGGAATAAAAGTTATTTTTTGGATTTTTTATAAAAAATAATAAAATAAAGTGTAGCCACACTTTATTTTATTCCAGCCGCCATGTGAGTGTGGGAAGTTAGAACCTCCACATGGGAGTCGGTGGTGGGGTCACCACACCCTGACCACCCATGAGAGGTTATGGTGGTGGGGCCTACCTGAACCCAGCCTCCCATGTGAGGTTAATTGAGGTGGGGACCACCTGAGATGCATAACCCCTCATTAATGAGGGAGGACATCTTGACCTCCTCTGCGCAATTAATTATGCCAACACACACACAATTAATTTTTTCAATGCACCACATCATTGCGCCAGCATAAATTAATTGGATTTCCCCTTTTTGAATTAAGTAACCGCATCGTTGGAAATTAGGAAGCTTCCTAATAAATGAACCATCATAAATTACACGATGGTTACTTACCTCTCCCCCTCTCATATAAAAAGGAAGCTTGGGAAAAGGTTTTGGGATGGCTTCTTCAAGCGACGAAATGCTAGAAAAGAGATGTGATGCCCAACCCTTGGAGAATTATTCTCCTAATGAAGAATGCGAAGAACGCTGGATTTCTTCTTTGACTTCTTCCTCCGATGTCTTCTTCCTTCTTCTACCGGAACAAGGAAAGGGAAGCGTCATCCGTGAAGAACGCTGACGTCATCCTCGTCTTCTTCTTTTCTGATGTCAATAGAATGACTCTCACTTTCCGTGACTTCATCAACGACGAACGACAAGCGAAGTTGGGGTTTTTATTTCATGAAGTTTTTATACTTTTTATTATCCCATTCATCGGATAGAAATGGTTTGTTTCGGGCATGTTTTAATCAACTACTTATCTCGTTGAGCCTTTTGATTTCTCATGTAAATGGGGAGGATGTGGGCCAACCTAACATGGTCCAACATCCTCCGTCAATCTACTTTCTTGTGACACCCTACGACACGACGAAGAAGCGACAACGACAAAGGAGGTACACGCAGTGATGACGACGAAGGCGGCGAACAAAGGCAGCGCTACCCGCGACCTCCATGAACTATCTCCCATGCAGTTCCCCAATGCGCTACCCACACCCAGCTCCCCACGCCCCTATCGGCATGCACCCGGCACCGCACGCCCCTTCTGGGGCGCCCCCGGCACCCTGCACCCATGCCTGTGATCATCTGGCGCCCCGCGCCCCTGCCAGCGCGCACCCGGCGCCCTGCACCCCTACCGGCATGCACCTGGCACCTCGCGCACCTGTCGATGTAATCCTGGCACCCCACGTCCCTACCGGCGCACGACACAGTGCCCCGCGCCCCTGCTGGCATGCTCTCCGACACCCCATGCCCCCTGCCGGTCCGCTGCCTGCCTGCCCAGCTTCTACCGCGGCCTGCCCAGGGTACCCGCGACCTGGACGGAGTCCAGCCTCCCTGCCCATGCATCGCATGGCCTGCTCGTAGGCCTCTGGGATACCAGCCTACTTAGCCGCCCCTCAGAGCCCCCGTGGTGTTGCTGGCTGAACCGGACCGGTCTTCAGGGCCAAGTTACCGAGCCGCCTACGTGGCGACTATTGGGCCGAACCACCCACGCGATCCGCTGGGCCGGGACCAGCGGACCAGGTCATAACATAGCGGGCTGACCCACCCAATGGACTGGGTCCGACCGAGCGAGTCAGACCGGTTCAGACCGGATCCGGGCCTACTACTGACCCTTTACCTTCTTGGGTCATATCTTTGGAACCAGACGTTCCATTGATGAACCGTCAGCGGTGCTGATATTCTTGGACTATAGATGTACCTTTGAGTATATCCCACTAGATTTCGGGGCATATTTGAGTCACGATCAGGTTGGTTCATACACGAATCCAACCGGGCCCGTGGGACTAAAATGCTAATAACTCACAGACAAGGCGTCTGATTGACGCGCCTTCTGTTGCGTTGAGACCCCCGATGACATGGCAGTCCTTTGAGATACTTCCACCTGAGACTTGATGATGCTTGGAGTATCGACCAGTAGCTCATGGAGTAGATCTTCCCAGAGATGAGCAGACAGAGTACAGAGACCTAGTAGCTGTAGACCTGACGACTGCTTGAAAGATTAGACTCGGAGTGATTCGACTAGCCCAGTGGACGGAGCGCCCGGTTTGGCAGCATACCCACGGCAGACGGAGCGCCTGGTTTGGAAGCAGACCTGCGGTACTCGACAGGAGGAGTACCTCTGACGACTATTATGGGGAGCGCCCGGTTTGGCGGCTGACCCACAGAAGACGGAGCACCCGGTTTGGAAGCAAACCCACGGTACTTGACAGGAGGAGTACCTCAGCAGTTTAAGGTTATTGAGTAGCCCCTCAGAGTCGCGACAGGGCCACTGTACTCGATAGAGGAGGAGTTTTCCAGCAGCCATGGTTTCGATAATGAAAATCCCGATTTGAGCTGAGTCAATGACCTTTGTGTTTTCCTCATTATTGAGATGGGTTACTTGATAACTTAGGTATATGTATGGGAATATACCAAAGTAATGTTTATCCCTTGATTTAATAATTTGGGGTTTATCATTGTTGGATTTTGTGAGAACTTAAGGGTCTCGGGGTCCCTACTGAGTATCGTTATACTCACCCATGCACGGGCTATGCCTGCACCTTGTTGTGTTGGATGCAGACGACATACAGTGTTGACCGAGGCAGAGTGTGTGGGGAATGGACGGTGCCCAGAGGTGGACATCACGACGAGATGGTACCTGGAGGAGACGAATGGACGTGGAGCGCCGAGGAGGCTATCTATACCTACCCTTTAGGTTGGATCCGTGCTAGACGATCCAGGAGCTGCTAGACACCTTCCAGCTGTTTGTATTTTTTTGTACATGTTTGTCTTTTCCTTGTACTTTACTGTTGGAATTTTATTTCCGTCCCCTTTTACTTTCCAGCACATCTTTTGTTATACAGTTTTTACTTAGTGTTTGATTCCTCTTGTACTCTAGTTGTGTGTGTTTACGTTTTATAAAGGAAATTCCTTCCCAGTTTTAGGTAATTATGCCTTTGGTGCTAGTCAACAGCCCATGTCCTATGGAATGCGGGCTTGGGGTAGTCATGATACGGGCCCCGGGGGATGGGTCGTAACAATTGGTATCAGAGGAGTCGGTTCTACCGCAGAACTTAGGACTCTAATATTTTCTTTCTGTGAAGCAATGTTGTTAAGGGTACTAAGTGTGGTTTTCAGTTCAGGGAGTTCAGTGTTGGTGCAGCGGCCGACATATCCATACACTAGGACTCTGACTACTGATTTCCAACTTATTACATGAAAACACTGATTGCGTGTGTATTTTCAAAAATTTTCTTTAAGTCATCTCACTAGGTATAATCTTTTGACCGTGTCACATCTGTTCAGGATGCCTCTATGCAGACAACCAGTTGAAGTTTCGACAGAGTACCCGATGAAGGCCCACCGAGCGACGAGGCTCCGGTGCAGGGCCCTCTTACTATGTTGGCAGCTTTAGGTAGTGTACCAGCAGCACCACAACCCGTTTGGCAGCAGATGCCACCAGCAACACTGGAGGATAGTGCACACCGACTGAGCATGTTGCATGAGTTCCAGCGACAGAGGCCTTCGAGATTACGAGGCAAGACAGATTCCTAGGGAGAAGAGGAATGAATGGAGGCGATTGGTATAGTTCTCCACTTAGTTGAGACACCAGTAGAGAAGATGGCGATCTTAGCTACCAGTGTTTCCCGGTGAGTGACCCTGAGGTTGGTCCGCATAGTGATGAAGCTTTGGTATGTGGACCTTTGCCCGAGATTATACCTTCAGGTAGTGTGTCAGCTATATCACTGACTGTTGGTCAAGATTTTCAACCAATGGTACTGGTTGATGACACATGTAGGCTTAGTGCCTTACACATGTTTTAGCATCAGATACCCCTCAGGTTCCGAGGTGAGCCCAACTTACAGGCGGCTAAGGACTGTCCTGAGGAGGTGGATGAGAGTTCTCTAGAACTTTTATAGCTTCGACAGGACGACATGTCGGTAGCTGAGTATTCATCGAGGCGTACCGATCATTCCTAGTACTCGATGAATACGAAACGATCAGTGCTTCAAATCTTGGACCTCCAAGTGAGATGTGTTTAGGGACATCCAATCCAAAACTTTTTTTCTGTGTTAGGATGCTAGAGAGAACCTTTTCATTTGAATGTTCTTTGGTTGAGCAGATACAACCAGTGAATTTTATTAGTGGTAAAGCAGGAAACTAGCACCAGTATCAGAGACTTGGGCGTGTAAACTGTTTCAGAAAGAGGATGTAACATGGATAGATGAATCTTCAGGGAAGCAGACATGGAAGCAGAGCTAGGAGAGTAGTATGAGGTGGTGTACATTTTTACATGTTACAACCACCCACCTTTGTAGCCCCTGCCAGGATCAGGGAGTTGGAGGGCAGAAGAATAGAATAGTTGTTTGCGGTCAAGGAGTGTGACCCGAGGGCTCTAGGAACGATTTGAGGTACGGAATGTGTCTACTACTAGCTACCGTATCAATAGACATAGGTACCAATCATTACTTCGTTCCATGAATTTTGTCCCAGACCTAGAGTTTCCGGTTAAACCCTTGACTTGACCCTCACGTATGGAGATACCTTTGGGAGGAGACTCAATAATCACACGTACGCTGATGGTGTGATCTGACCCTTGAGGTGAGAGTTTCGGTTTGAACCCCTTGGTGACAGCGTCGAGGCCTTATGACATTAGTTTGGGTATGGACTGGGAAACCACAGTTCATACACAGATTGACTGTATTAGGAAAAAAGGTTTTTTTTATCTACAATGTTGAAATGAAGTTTTCCTTAGTTGGCGAAAAAGGAAACCCAGGAATCACGGGTTAAACTCATGCATAGGAGGGTGCAACCGATCACTCTTGAGTTAGCCATCCTTAACCTCATGGCAACATCAGTTTTCAGTTTTCATTTCCTCCAGAACTATGACTTTGAGATTGTACATACTCCTGGGAAGGGGAATGTTGTTGCAGATATGCTCAGCAGGAGGACTGGTATAAAGCTTCTAGGCAAGGCGACAGAGCAGCTGGCTGCCTTATAGATATCATTCATGGATAGAGATGGAGCAGCCTTTCTACAGTATCTTATAGTCACTCCTCCACTTCATCAGTGAGTCAGGGAGGCATAGCGTGGAGACACTGACTACAAGACACGACGTGCTTAGATACCTACAGGGCAGGCACCTGATGGATTTTCTAAAGGTGGGGAGCACGTCATCCTCTTCAGAGTATGTACCATGGTACCAGTTGCACTTCAGGAGGAAGTGTTGAGGGAGTTCCACACATCCCCTCTAGCGGTACATCCAGGTGTGGTGAAGATGTACTAGGACCTTCGACGACAACACTGGTGGCCAGGTATGAAGAAGGCGGTAGTGGAGTTTATCTCTCGATGCCTCACTTGTCATCAAGTGAAGGTAGAGCATCATGTACCAGTAGGCTTGGTTCGGCCTTTAGAGGTCCCAAATTGGAAGAGAGATGAGATATCCATGGACTTCGTGACGGGTCTTCCACATATGTCCCGGGGACATGACTCTATTTGGGTGATCATCGACCGACTCACCAATTCAGCCCACTTCCTTCTGACCATAGATGGTACGAGCTACCAAGGAGAAGGTGCAGGTCTTCTAGGAGCGGATGATGACTGTACAGAGTAGAAAAAATCGCATGCTGATAGGAGACGGAGACCTCTGTAGTTCGAGGATGGCGACCACGTCTTTCTACGGGTCTCACCTCGACGAGGTCTATGGAGATTTGGATGAGGAGGAAAGTTATCTCCGAGATTCTTCAGACCTTTTCAGGTCCTCAACAGAGTTTGTGAGGTGGCATACCACATAGCTCTTCCACCTCAGTTGCACCGGGTGTATAAAATATTCCACGTATCTCAGCTGAGGAGATACGTGCACGACCCTTCCCACATCATCAACTATAGGGAGCGGGACATCGATGACAGGACAGCTTTCACAAAGGTTCCAATGGAGATTGAGGATCGATAGGAGTGGGTCCTGTGTGGACAGTTGATACCTATGGTGCGCATTTGTTGGTAGCACAGGAACCTCCAGGAGAGTACATGGGAGAGGGAGGCTCATATGCGTGCTCTATACCCCCATTCGTTCCCTTAGTTCTAGTTGTAGCTTACGGGGATGTAAAGCCCTGAGGTGGAGAGAAGATAAAGACCCGGAAATTCCATAGATTTTTTTTCTTAAATACATAGGAATTTTACGAGTCCGCAGTTTCTAATGGTGAATGATTCTGAGGCCCGGTGTGCCCAGAATCAATTTTTGAAGTTTTTATTAAGCTTAAGTTAATGCGGGTAAGCAGTTTTCATGAAAAAGTGGAATAACTCTTAAATGGTAACTCGGATCAGAAATCTTAGGGCACCATTGTGCTTAGGATGGAGGCTTTACCCTAGCCATGACTTAAGTTTAGTCGGTGCAGACCTCCTGTGAGAAATCCCAAAAATGGCATAACCATAAATAAAATAATTAAATAAGGTTATTTTATGTTTCAAATGGTTATAACTCATAAACGGTAGCTCGGATTAAAGATCTGAGACCACCGCTGAACTCGTGAGGGATTGCTTTATTTAATAAGATACTAAATTTGGCCAACGCGGTCCAGCAGAAAAAGTTTGTTTTTAGACGCAAATAAAATAATTAAGTGACAATTATTTTATTGTAAAATTAATAACATCTAAACAGTAACTCAGATTAAAAATACAAGAGTACTGTTGGGTTCATTGGGGCATGTTTCACCTAGGAAGAGCCTAACCTCAACCACAGTGGGTCGAGGGTGACTGATAATAATATTCCGAACTTTTTTGTGGGTACATTCAGCAAAAGTGCAAGCGGCCTTTCATATCTTTTGAACCAGTGCTCGAAATTGAAATCTGAGGGAACCATTGAACTCTCAGTGCTGGTTTTCACTTAATAAGAATTTCACCTGGACGGTGGATGGTTGGGAATAAAAGTTAGTTTTTGTATTTTTTATAAAAAATAATAAAATAAAGTGTGTCCACACTTTATTTTATTCCAGCTTCCATGTGAGTGTGGGTAGTTGGAACCTCCACATGGGAGTTGGTGGTAGGACTACCACACCCTAACCTCCCATGAGAGGTTATGGTGGAGGGGCCTACCCGAACCCAACCTATCATGTGAGGTTAATTGAGGTGGGGACCACCCGAGATGCAGAACCCCTCATTAATGAGGGATGACCTCTTGACCTCCTCTGCGTAATTAATTGTGCCAATATACACACAATTAATTTTACCAATGCACCGCATCATTGTACCATCGTAAATTAATTGTCTTTCCCCTTTTTAAATTAAGTAACCGCATCGTTGGAAATTAGGAAGGTTCCTAATAAATGAACCATCATAAATTCCACAATGGTTACTTACCTCTCCCCCTCTACTATATAAAGGAAGCTTGGGGAAAGGTTTTGGGATGACTTCTTCAAGCGGTGAAATGCTGGAAAAGAGATATGACACCCAACACAAGGATAATTATTCTCCTAACGAAGAACGCGAAGGATGACAGATTTCTTCTTCGACTTCTTCCTTGGACGTCTTCTTCCTTCTTCTACCGGAACAAGGAATGGGAAGCGTCATCCGCGAAGAACGCCGACGTCATCCTCGACTTCTTCTTTTCCGACGTCAACGGAACGACGCCCACTTTCCGTGAATTCATCAACAATGAAAAACAAGCGAGGTTGGGGTTTTTATTTCATGATGTTGTTATAATTTTTCTTATCCCATTTATCGGATAGAAAGGGTTTGTTTCAGGCATGTTTTAATCAACTGCTTATCTCGTTGAGCCTTTTGATTTCTCCTCTAAACGGGGAGGATGCGGGCCAACCTGACATGGCCCAACATCCTCCATCATTCTACTTTCTTGTGACACCCTATGGCATGGCGAAGAAGTAACGAAAACAAAGGCAGTACACGCGGTGACGGTGATGAAGAAGGTGAACAAAGGCTGCGCTACCCGCGACCTCTGTGATCTGTGTCGCCCCAGCGGCTCCCCAGTGCGCCACCCACACCCGGTGCCCTGCACCCCTACCGACGTGCACTCAGCACCCTGTGCCCCTATCGGCGTGCTCCCAGAGCCCCGCGCCCCTACCGGCGTGAACCCGGCGCCCCGTTCCCCTGACGGCGTGCACCCGGGGCCCCGCGCCCTTGCCGGTGCTCACCCGACTCACCACGCCCCTCCAGTCGCCCAACCGGTGCCCTGTGCCCCTGCTGGCATGCACACGGCGCCCCACGCCCCTGTCGAAGCGCACCCAACGCCCCGCACACCTTCCGGCGCACTCCCGGTGCCCCGAACCCTGCGCCCCTGCTAGCATGCTACCCGGCACCCCGCGCCCCCTACCGTCGCGCTGCCCGCCTGCCGCGGCCTGCCCGGTGTAGCCGCAGCCTACCCGGAGTCCATCTGGCCCGCCCATGCCACGTGCGGCCTTCCCGCAGGCCTCCTAGCTACCGGCCTGCTGAGCCGACCCACAGGGACCCCACGGTGTCGCTGAACGACCCGACCCGGTCTTCCGGGTGGAGTTACTGAGCTACCTACGTGGCGACGATCGGGCCAAACCACCCACGCGGTCCGCTGGGCCTGGCCTAGGGGACCGGGTCAAAACTTTGCGGGCTGACCCACCCAATGTGCCGGGTCAGACCCAGCGAGTCTGATTGAGTCGACCCAGACTAGGTAAGCCCAGACTGGTTTGGGCTAAGTCGGTCTGACTGGGTCGGACCGAACCCGAGCCCACTACTAACCCTTTACCTTCTTCGGCCATATCTTTGGCACCGACCGTCTGTTTGACGAATCGTCAGCGACGCTGGTATTCTTGGAGCATATTCGTCCCATTGAGTATACCCCACTGGAGTTTGGGGCATAGTTGAGTCACAATCAGGTTGGCTCGTACACGAATCCAACCGGGCCCCCGTGTCAAAAATGCTAATAACTCACAGACTGGGCGTCCGATTGACGCGCCATATATTGCATTGAGACCCCGATGATGTGGCAGTCCTTTGAGATACTTCCACCTGAGACTTCGTGATTCTTGTAGTATCAACCAGTAGCTTGTAGAGCAGATCCTCCCGGAGATGAGTAGATGGAGTGCGGAGACCTAGTAGCTATAGACCTGACGACTACTTGAACAATTCGAATCAGAGTGATTCGACTAGACCAGTGGACGGAGCGCCCGGTTTGGCTGCAGACCCACGGCGGACAGAGAGCCTAGTTTGGCAGCAGACCCACGGTACATGATAGGAGGAGTACCTCTGAAGGCTATTAGGGGGAGCGCCCGGTTTGACGGCAGACCCACAGCGGATGGAGCGCCCGGCTTGGAAGCAAACCCGTGGTACTCGACATGAGGAGTACCTCAGCAGTCTAAGGCTAGTGAGTAGCACCTTGGAGTCGTGACAGGTCCACTATACTCAATAGAGGAGGAGTTCTCCAACAGTCGTGGTTTCGATAATGAAAATCCTAGTTTGATCTGAGTCAATTACCTTTGTGTTTTCCTCACGATTGATATGGGTTACTTGATAACTTAGGTATATGTATGGGCATATACCTAAGTAATGGTTATCCGTTGATTTCATACTTTGTGGTTTATCATTGTTGGATTTTGTGAGACCTTGAGGGTCTCTAGGTCCATACTGAGTATCGTTATACTCACCCCAGCACGGGCTATGCCCACACCTCATTGTGTTGGATGTAGAGGATGAACAGTGCTGACCGAGGCAGAGTGTGCGAGGACTGGACGGTGCCCGGAGGTGGACATCACGACAAGACAGTACCCGGAGGAAACGGACAGACATGGAGTGATGAGGAGGCTATTTGTACCTACCCTTCAGGTAGGATCCATGGTGGATGATCCAAGAGCTTCTAGACACCTTCGAGCTGTTTGTCTTTTAGTTGTACCTATTTTTCTTTTCCTTGTACTTTAGTATTGGGCTTGTATTTTCAGACCCTTTTACATTCCAACACATATTTTTTATATATGTTTTAATTAGTGTTTCCTTCCTCTTGTACTCTGGTTGTGTGTGTTTACGTTTTATAAAGACAATGCCTTCCCAGTTTTAGGGAATTACGCCTTTGGTGCTAGTCGCCAGCCCCTAGCCTATGGAAGGCAGGCTTGGGGTAGTCACGTTACGGGCCCCAGGGGACGAGTCGTGACATATAGAAATATTTAATTGACCATAATAAGTGACAATGAGATATGGTTATGAAAATTTTATCAGTAGTCCACATATACACATGAGTGATAATTTCATTTTTTATTTGATGGAAAGAGAGGTGGATAAAGATTATAAAATCAACATGAAAAATAACATTATTTGATATATACTTATGATAGTATATTGTAATGATTTTTTATAAAAACTAAGGAGGTAAAAAAATAAGTAAAATGAAAGAGTTTAGTTAAAATGATTACCACATATTTGAGAAACCACCATTAGATTTCTTCTTAAGGGCCCTATGGATGGTCTTTTAAAGAGACCAGAACCCCTGAAACATGAATAAAGATGTTTATAAGAGGTTTTGGATGATTTGTTGAATATATCATGCTTAAGGTGGTGGGATGAAGTGAGGATGGGTGGTTTCCTTTTAAAATAATGGAAAAGAAACACTTATTATTACATAAATGATTTAAATATCATATATTATTTCCCTTGTTTATGTGAAAAAAGTTTATATATATATAATATATAAATATAATTAGTCTAAATAATCACATACAATAAAATTTACACAATTTTATGTGATTTTTTAACCCTCATCGCTTATTTTTAACCCCATGTTAACCCTTTGGCCGATTACTATGATATCAAATTTTTTTAATCTTTAAGGGTAATAAAAGTTATTATAAAAGGTAAAGTGACACATAATTGGATAATGGATGATATTATAGTCAATATCCAATTAAAATGTCTAAATATAATATTTTTATGAATTTCAAATCTGTTAATAAATTATTATGTAACATTAAATATCATTAAACTAACTTTCAGAACTATTCACATAATTTGACATTTAAGACATCAAGATAGAAGTTGAATTCAAATATAATCATTAAAAACAACTAATATGTTAAATGAATCTAATAAATTTATTGAATAAAAAAATTAATCAAAATAATATAACTTTTAATATTTTTAAAATCATTTAATTGATTTTTCTATTACATGAAAAAGTATTGTGTCAGCGTTGCATAAGAATTTAAGGTAATTATTCCATCACTAAAAATTAAAACTAAATTACAATTATAAAAAAATAATTAATATTTTGAATAAAAATTTATAACCAAACATAACGTGTTTTTAGCCCTACGAAAAAATATTAGATATATTAAATCAAAGAGAGTGACATTTTGTATTTATTCTTTACTTGAAATGATATTATGTTCATTATCAATAAAAAATGGTACCAAGTTTCCATAATTTTAAAATATGGATGAGTATGAAAAAATTCATCCCAAAAAATAAAATCTATTTAGGTGTTAGATATATTTAAAAATCCTTAAAAAATTATTTTTAACCTTGATTACCTGATTTACCCTTACGAAGATGATAAATATTTAACACGGTTACAATTTATAATGGCTAAAATTAAAACATGGATTTAAACAAAAATTAGAAATAATGATTCAAAATTTTTATTCCATTTTGCTGAACTCAATTTCTATTGGTGGTATAAATTAATTTTTTGTATAAAAATAGAAAAGACATGAAAACTGTTTTTAAGAAAACACCAAATTTAATGGTAAAAAATATTTTAAATTAAAATCAAGTGAAAACATGATTTCCATGATTTTTTTGGATATTTAATAAACAATGGAATGTTTTTAAACTTTTCTATCAAGAAAAAAAATTAAATTAATCTTCCAACTAAATCGTTACATGCAACGACCAAAAAATAGTTTGTTTTTATTTTAATAAAATATAACTTATGTTAACAAAAGACAAGATTGTGTTAGAAAATTTAATAAAATGATTTAAAATATATTATCTAATTCCTTGAAAAAATATTTGGTTGATAAAAGGTTTCAAAATCTATTAACTCATTCTTACATCCGAATAATCTAAAAAATGTGACAATATTTGAAATATTGGTATTTTTCGCTAATCACTTAAAAATGAATCTTTTTAAAAAATTACAAAACAATAATCGTAATAATATTATGAAATTTTTATTTTTAAATTTATATCCAATTTTTAAAATAAAATTTTAAAAAGTGTAAGAAATTAATTATAATATTCACATGCAGAAAGAAATAAAGCCCATTTTAAAGAAATAATAATTTTTAAGTAAAAAAATAAATTTATTCTCATTTACTACCTAATAACCATAATATAATCAATTTTAATATATTTTATTAAATATATTATCTAAAAACTTTATTAAAATCAATTATAAATAGAAATTAACATAATTTACTAAGATAAAAACACCTTACGCGCATAAAAAAGTACTTCAGAAAAATATCTCTTTTTTCCATCAAATTATTTTATTTTTTTCCTAAACAATTATTAACAAATAAAATATTTTATTAAAATATAAAAAACAATTCTTTTTATAATATATTTATTCATATACATTCCCAAAAATCTAATGTATATGAGATAATAGTTAAATTGAATGATAATAATTCAATAGTATATCGTGGTTCATTTAAACACGGTATTGTTTATTAAGAAAGTTATCAAGATTATTATTATTTTAAAAAATATTTTCTTGGTGTTATAGGGTAAAACCTATGAAACATGTTTGGAACTATGATTCACCTCATGAATCAATTTCATTTCACACCAAAAACTATTCTGAGCTTCATTCCAACACAACGACTGAACCAATATCTCATTTGAATCTAAAATTTGTTATTTACACAAGACTGCTGAAAAATTGGATCCATGGATTAAAATAATCCATAAACACCTATAATATCAAACTATCAGACCCATAATTATAATAACCCTTCATTCATAAGGTTTGTGCCTCTACAGCTTTTACTTTATCCATTTCCTCATATAATGATTGGATGTGACCATCTTTCTCAAAATTGTGAGTCAACACAACCATAAGTTACTGCATATTTATAAAATATAATGAGGTTATCTCCCTAAAATTACTAGTTGTGCACCTCCACACCGTTTTATATAACTTATACAACTCCTCACTTTACTATCATGATTGCATGTATCACATCCAAACTCCTCATCCATCAACTTATAGAAGACTATCACCAATTTAAATTTTATAGGTCCTGCAAATATACAGTATTTGTAACCCAAGTCTACTTGAAAAATTAAATGTGTTTGATCACATACACTAGGTCACCAAAACCACATCATGATCTTTATAGTTTCATGTCACCTAATTAGGTTGACCTTTCCCCATAGTTGGTCAATTGTTTCTATCCAAAGTTCCGTAAGAACTCCACTTCAAAATAAAGAACCTTTCTTATACCATGATATATATCGTGATAACACACAAAATGGGTGGCATTCCCAAAACATAGGTTTTCATACATTATCTAATTCATTTCAATATCATCTATACACTAATCTACCACCCGACACTGAACTAAAACTGAATGTGTATACTCATGTTATCCTGAGATCTGGAGCAAATCCTAAAACAATATAGTCGGGCACACAACCGGTCCTACCCTTGAAACTAGATTCTAAATAAAAATCAAAATCACTCAAGGTGCTTAGTCATAAGAAAGGATATGTTATAGCCATGACAAACCATAATCTTGATGACACCACCCATGCATCGATCTTGTCCCCAAAGCACCTATATGTGTATCCTATAACTAAAGAAAACAAAACCCCTAGATAACCCCTTCTGTGGGTTTCTATAAATCAAAAAAGTTGCTAAATCACCAAAATATGAGTAAAAAAAGGGACTCTAGGTTTCGTATATATCCTAGAATTTCGGTCTCAAATAGAGAGCCAAACTCATCCAACTAGGTCACCAATGCTTATAAGGATCAATATAAGGGACTACCCCCTTGAGAATCAAAACTCACTAGGAAGGGTCTATACATAACTGGTCTATCTCATATGATATGTATCGAGTAACTAGAGTCATAGGATTTGGTTATATTGAATTCCACTCTAATATTTAGAGGAAAACACCATATAGGTTTTTACTATCACTTTAAACAACCCAACCTGAATAATTATAACCCACAATGGGTATCTCCCTAAGGAACCATATGCCTTACTATAATACAAGGGTCTTTCAACATCCCATGATCCATATAACTAGATCATCACCATTGAAATGATCATTCATCTCACTATAAGATCTATATTACCTGGAACCTTAATAAAATGAATATATAATAGTTGTCCTCACTTAGTAGAATGCCACCATGTACTTGTACAAGAAAACAATATAAGAATTTATTGACACATTAATAAGTTTAAACTCAATATTTAGCAATATGAACCACACTGGTAAGAACCTACATGTCATAAAGATCATGGGTTCTTGATATAGTGCAAGAGAAGCCTCTTGCCTCTATAGGCCAATATCCAAATCCACAATTAGATTATTGCTAAGAAACCACGATCCAGAAATATGACAAAGCATAGATCATAAATATTAAACATTATATGTGTAAAAATATGTGAAAATTACAAGAACAATAATATATCAAGCCAAAAATATCAATCCCATTTCCATGCTAACCTGGACTTCAACTGGGATTGGTGTTTGAGATTCCCAGTTCGGATTTCATCTCAAACTTTGACACATCTCTATGAATCATGTCTACCAAATATAGAAAAATTAAGATTAAATAAATTAAACTCTTTGATAACAATTCATAACATCCCAATATTACTTACCTTGAGTAGTAACTACACTAGTGGCACCACATGACATCAGGAGCAGCACCCAGAAATCCAAAGGTTTTTGACTAGGAGTGGGGGTCTAAGGAGGTATTGTGGGGATAATTCATACTATTTATAAAATCACACAATAACATATATAATAATTAAACACCATACAAAAACTAAAACCATTAGAGTACATAGATAAATAAAACATCTTACAATATCATTATGAGGTGTGTAAGCATACATACAATCAAACATACTCAATCACCCACTGGGATAACCACACACACACACACATATATATATTTAAACAAATAAATACATTGATGATACTGTTACCCTCCAAGGAATACCTCATTCAACTCTTGGTGTTATCCGAGCTACCACACTCAATCATTAAATACATATCCTTGACCCAACCTTAACCTCAACCAAGTGATGGATGTTTGTGTGCCAAAGTGCAGTGGTGGCCTAAAAAGGCTGTAAGTACAGAACTCACTATGGAACCACCAACACGCTCCTATAATAAAATAGAAATGTATGGATTTGTGAATGTGATAGATTGAAAATAAATAAATAACTATTAAACTATAAATTAAATAACAACCAACAATACCAACTTCAACTTGATATGAGAATGTCTCGCAACACGTCGCATGGAATGTGATAACCCATACACTATGTGCTATGCATTTTCCCCTTAGTTTTGTGTCCCTGATCTACCATACATGTTTCATCTATTTTTGGGGAGTCTTTGATAATATTGTGATGAAATTATCTCCATATAACATACCCAAGTCTCCCATGTATATATATCACGTAACATAAACCTTCTATATAGGATTTTTATCATTCCTAAAATATCCTGTAACTATCAAAGACCCAGGGAATGATCCAGAAATATTAATCTCAGTATACTAAGTCAACTTTGACTCCATATCTACAGAATCCCCACTAATTATATGACATGCCTCCTATAAGGTTTTTTTTATCATCCAAGGGTATATCCCACGTGTTTCAAAAATCTCCCTAGTTAGAGTTTTCTCATCAATGTATCACATAATTAATCACCACACCTTGTTCATATTACATAAAAAATAAAAGTCCTCACTTAAGTTTGTTTTCCATTTCATATCAAAAAACTAACTAGAGGGTTCACACCATAACACATCACAATTAAAATAAAGAAAAATGGTTTTAAGAATGCCTAACCCCCCATCACTACTCATACCCAAGTACACCCTCTCACTAGGGTCAACATGTCATTAGGTCCCCTCAGTCACACCATGCATGAACACCCATGATGGGGTTTCCTATCCCAATATCATGTCTCAGTTCATAATCAATGAACATCATCATTATTAACTAGGTTATACCTCATAGGAAACCCACTAAAAATATGGCTTAAATCCCATATTAAACTCCATGTTTACCAAATATTAGTTACTTATCTAACCCATGATAAGGATATAACCCACTAAGGGTAACCCGTACTAACTCACCCCCCCCCACACATAAGGAAGGTAAAGGGGCGCCTATTATAGGTCATATAAACTAAATATCATATCATTTAATTTTATTATATCCCTCTAAAGGGGTCTCAATGTCCAAGTCTAGTGAATAGTCAATGCCTCATCCATCGATAGCTAAGGCATAGGGCTAGTGTTCATGTTCCAACATGGGCTTGCCAATTTATTCTATTTGGGGCATACTAATTTAATTAAAAAAATAATTAATCCTTAAAAAATTTAAATTATATAGTACAAAACCCTTGTTGGCAAGGCTACACATCCATCCATCATAAAAAATGAAATAATCCATAGGGAAAGTACTAAGGACCACATACCTTTTAATAATCATACCTATTATTGTTTGAATGCTGAAAGTAGATACCAAGGCATATCTCATACTATCCAATATAATCCATGATCAATCAAGATCATCTAAATGATCCAAGATCCTAGCACAAATTAAACATGAATAATTTATTATTTATAACATTCATAATTAGTTATTTTATTCAATTAAAAATTTCAATATTTATAGAAAACTCACCATGTTACTAAATCAAACCAAAACCTAATATAACTAGATATGGTAGTCTTGTATCAGACCTATGATACAAATCCTATCCAAATCCTATGATATGGAATAAATTTTAAAACTAATTTAATTTATTTCAAAGTAAAAACGGAAAATAATTCGTTGGTGTGATGTAACATTGATGAAATTGTGAGAGATGATAGGTGGATGTTGTCTTGGGACATCCCCTTCCTAGAAATCAAGAAAACCCCATAAAAATTAGATGATTTCACTATTATTAGATGAAATTTTCATTTCCATCCTAAAGTAAAAAATGTTGAATTGGTGTGAAAGATGAAAGATGTGGAACAAAGGAAATAGAGGAGTCTATACCTTGAATTGCTGCCAAAATCAACCAAAAACCACAACCCAAGTCAAGAGAAAGAAGTAAGGGAAGGGAGAGAAGGCCCTATATTAATGGATTCAATAGAGGAGAATAAATAGGTGTAACCCCTTTAAAAACCCAAGGGTAAATATTCATTTTAAACCCTTTAGGGAAACCAGCTATTTGGTCAATGCATGCTTTATCCACCCTACAACCTAGCTATCCCGGGCTACCTCTAATGCTCCTATTAACCCAATGGTAACCTTATGAGCCTCCAAACTCCCCCCAATAAATTAATTATTGATCATAAAAATCTCAGAATGATATTCTAGATCCCAATTAAAAATTCAACATGCTCACTAATTGAAAAAACAAATTCCTCTTGAATTTAATGACTTGTACGTACATACATACATTAAATATATATAAATCACTAGAATACTTGATTATGTGTTAGATCAACCATCCTCTTTAAAGTTAGTCTTTGAGAAACAACATCAAATTTCATTTCATAATATCATTAATCTTCATTGACATAGAAGGATTTATTATTGGGGAATGACATATCCAAATGTAAATTTTTTAGGGAAGAGTGTGCCAACATAAAATACAACAAGTAAAATCATTTTTTAACTTCTATGAGATAAATAGAATATGAAAAATAAAGTATAATGGTACATATAGTTAATCACCTCATCAACATGGGATGGTCAATGATTTATTTCAAATGATCAATATAAGATACCAATTGAACCACATTATGGTACAAATAAGGTTGCATATATTTTTATGAAATGATCATAGAAATAATATTATTAAAAATTGTATTATATCTTATCAAAACCTCCAAAATTATCTGGATAATTTAAATAGATATATTCTCATCCCCAATAAATTTTTTTAGTCTAGATTGGTGTTAGGATCATTCTGAAGTAGCCACAAAAAGTACTAGTGGATTTCTCTCTATAAGAGGAATTAAAATAAGTAGATTCTATAAGTATTGATAGAGAGTATGAAATTAACTTTATAAATTCACCTCCCACAATTAATTTCTTCCCTTTTAATTAGCTTCATGAAGGGTTATCATGCTCATGATTGTGTTTTAATGAAACACCTTATGTTATGGATTTGTTCTTGATGTGATTGAAAATTCATGAATATTTTCAATATGTATCTTGAGTGTCACCTTAGTTTTCTTAAGAAAAGTTATAATATGAAAATAATGTACTATAAATCAGATAAATTACATAGTTTTTAAACCAAATTTGAAATTATTTATAAATATTTTCAAATTATATGAACGATGTTTGGATAAGACCATATCATATCAAAAAATAGATCTAGAAAGTAGTGTTACTTAATGAATAGATTGTCAATAGACAATTTAGAAGTCTTTCCTAAAACAGCTTAAAAACAAGATCTATCACCCTCATTTAGTTGTATTTAAGAACATTTAAATTGAAAATAATCCCCTTGTAATAGTATATCCCTTAGGATGTTTTAATTGTGGTGGCATTCTTACCTTTTTGGGTTATTCATATTTCATCATATCTTTAAAACCCCATTAATATAATAGAGGGATTTAAAATCTATAATAGAATTAATTCAAAATACAATAATTGGAATAGGGAAATTTTCCTTTATGAAATGATAGTTAATATCCATTGAGTCATTTTAAACACTAATTTTCCCTTCATTATTCTTGATAGGGAAAAGTATAGCTAGCCACTTTTTGTATTGAGATTATAGAATAATTGAGTCCTTGATCAACTTATCTACCTGAAATTCCAAAAATCACTATAAGAGCATAATATAATTTTCACCACTAATTTTTAACCATAGAGGTTAGCGGGTACTTCTATGTAACTAACAACAACATGGGGATATAATCGTTGAATATTGGTGTAAAATTTCTTGGGTAAGGAAATATAATATTCTATATCTTTGGGTTTCATAGATAAACTTAGTAATATAAGATATGTAAATTATTTAATAACCATATTTACACATGTATATTTATTAACAGTTGATGAAATTTCTTCTATAATATATGGTGTTCTATCTTCTAACTGGAGAGGATTCCGATTCATATGAGTTTGTTATTTTTTTCTTATATTTGGTTATTTTAACTTCCCTCTTGTAGTATCTAGCATTGATGAAATTATTTTTTTAGGATTAAAAAGTTAAGTTATCACTATAATGTACAAATAAATTTCCATCAATATAATACTTCATGGAATAATGTTTTGAAGAGGGGATTCTATATGCATATGGATCCATTACCTTCATAATAGGGTAATGAAAGTGGCATCTTAATGAAAGACCATAACCTAAACGTTATAAATAGGATCCCAAATTATAGTTTATAACTTAATCTTACCTAAAATATTTTTTAATCTTTTTATAACAATGAATAATTAAAATATTAATGTTGTAACACCCCAACATTCTAAAATACTAACATTATATTTGATAACATGTATGAAATGCAACACCAAGCATGTGAGGAAATATAATATCCCAAGAGTTTAAAATATAATTACTATTTTCAATAAATTAAATATATTATATATATTTAAATTCATGAAATAATGAGTTATATTGAATTACATGCAACAAAGACTTTCTTTGGTATCTTGCATTACATGCAAGACTAAGTTTACCGACCAAAAATATATTATTTTTGATAAATTATTTAATTTATTAATACTTAACCTAGCCATTAAATTAGTAGTTATAAAAAGTTTAACTTACTTTTGAAAATATATGGTATACAAAAATATAAAAGGAATTCATTAGTTACTAATTAATTAGAAACGAAAATATGTACTAATTGAATATAAAGGGAATTTTTTTATTTTTACACTCACAAAGATGTTTCATCTTAATTAATTATAATTAGTGAATTATATTAATGAAATATATATGATATATATTTAATATAATATTTTTGATATTCATACAATAGATTTTATAATCATAAGATAAGAACAGAACCAATATTTCCAAAAGAAATCAATATTTTTCTAAAGGCACTTTTATCGCCTTTTAATGGTGAACCTATTTTAAAAATATTTTTTGGAAAATTTATAAATTTTATATTTAAAAATAAACTTTATATTTTAAAATTGAACATAAAAATTATCTTAGTTTGAAATTTTGGTATTTTTATGGCAATTTTCATTTTTTAGTGAATAGTGAAAAATACTAATTTTTAATTCAAAACTCCTTTTTCATCTAATTTATTTATATTATTAAATTATATTTAAATTTTTTTTAAAGGAAAATTAGATCAATTATACACAAAATAATACAATATATTTCATTTTAATCAATTTTACATTTAAATTGAATATTAAAAACATTGAAAATGTTTGAACATTTTTACTTAAAAACCCCGCTTTGTCATCCCATCAGCGGGATTAAATTTAAATTAATTTATGCAACTTATGTGGTTATAATTTTGAAAATTTATTGAATATTTTTAATCAGAATAGTTTATAATGTCTAATGATTTTAACTTATTTTTTGACCAAAAATATTAGTGATATTAATCCAAATTAATTACAACGATCACGAGAAAAATTAGATTAACAAGGGTCTAAATCATAAAATTAATGAAGAAAATGACCTATAAAAATGTCAAAAATCAATTAGATATTAATATTTATACCCTATAAATCATTTTATATATTTGTTTTTATTAATGGATCCAATTTTAATAGGAAAAATGTTGGTGGAATTCCATTTTCAAATATTTATAAGAATACCACTCCTCCACTATAAAAAGGCACTCACCTTCCCACTTCCTTAAACCCCTAAATACACTTTGTCTTGATCAAGATATTCCCAAATAGATTTTAAAAATCCCTCTATTTATCCTATAATCCTCACCATGGGTATAAATCCATTCAAGTAATCCCTTTGGTGCAAACCAAAAGGAGTTACCTGAATAAGAGGTAATATCCTTCCTCAAGCTCTTTTGTTTTATTTTCATTCTACACCCCCTAAACTATTCTTATTCCATGATTACATAAAAAATTATTATTTAAATATATTAATATTTTTTTATTTTAAGGTTTTAAACTACACTTTTACACACTTCCATCTAATGGGTAACAAACTTATCATTCATATATGGAAAACTACTGCCTCACGAAATGATGATTTTCCATTTTCCTTTACCACCTCTCATGGTTGGAAATTATGATGTACATGATTTTTATATAAGATATAAATGATATTTATAATTTCTTTATGATTCTTTAATTTTTATATAACACATAAATTTATGCTTTCTGTTTTTTTGGAATACGATAACATAATTTGTGGAAGTGTGGACTACCACCTCCTCAAAGTGATGTGATTCGTTCTTGCTATACATGGAAAATATAAAGGATGTTTTTAGTAAACATATTTGAAATATATGACATATATATTTTACTTTAATTATAATATATATATATATATCATTTACCTTTCATTCTTTTAAAAATGGAAAATTAATGAAAGTAGTGTTCATGCATACGTACGACCTACCATATCCTCAAATGGTGCATTTTATTTCCTATCTCAAAAATATTATGGATTATTATAAATATATATATATACTAGATATATGTGATAAATACATAATGTTTTATATTCTATATATGATGAAACCATTATTGATGTATGAAGAACAAAAATAACAAGTTAATACATACTCAAAAAATTAGGCAATTAACACTCGAAATAGTGAAAATAATAATAGATTATTAAAAAAGGTAATAAGATATTATAAGAAGATAATATATGAAATTATAAATATGATTAATGTTATGATATAATTTATTGAAATTTTTAAAGGATGTTCACCCAAATGGAAATTCAAGGTAGGGGATTCTTGTCCCGCTTTTCTTTTCGGGAGGCATACACCATTATAACCACATATTTATTTTTTGTGGTGTATATACTACCCATTTTGATATAAAATTAATTATTTTATATTCATGGTATTTAAATGTTTCATTTTATTATTATTATTTTTATGTCTTCTAATTCATATGTTACCACAGTGGTAATGAATTTCTATCTCACCTTTTACATCTGTGAGATAAATGTCATATGCAAAACCTACTTATTTTTTGTGGTGTAACTACTGCCAATTTTGATGTATTATATCATGAGTTCATTTATATTCATTATATTTAAATTTAATTTTAAATTATTTATTTCAGTGGGATTATAATTCAAAATTTACCAAGTAGTAAGGGAGTTTCTCTTAATTTTCAATCATTGAGAGATACTTTATTTTTGTGCACTAAATTTCTTATATATGGTGTAAATACTATAAATTTGACATATAATATCATGATTAATTCATTATTCCTGGTATTTTGAGTCTCAATTTGAATTATTTATTCGAATGGGATTTGAATAAAAAATTACCAAGTGGTAAAGAATTTCATAACTCGATTCCCTATCATTATGTTATATTACTTCCTTATTGTCATTAATATTATAATATTATGTGTGTAATCACTTTTTTACTCTCTATTATTTTATATAGACTTGTTATATGTGGATTTAAATTTTATAGACATAATTTAATAATTTATTGATTCTCACATCAACGTTATGATCTTTTCAAGGATTTACTTCATAATGTCATTTTGTTCGGGATTGTTTACACTTGAATTTTCATTAAAGGAATTTATTAGAGAACCTATTTTCTTCTAAAAAAATACATGTTTTATAAAAATGATTTCAAAAAGGTTTTAAACCTTTAAAAATGATTAATTAAATAATTTTCCCCCTTTTTCCTTTTATAAAGTTTTTAAAAGTAATCTTCTAGACTCTTTCCAAACAATGCAATTTTCTAACCTTTTTATCATGAAAGTGGAATAAACTTTTTACCTTGTACAACATGTACAATTTTAACCACTATATTTTCTTTGAAGTTTCATTTTAAAGTTTAAAAGTTTAATTTTTAAAGACAATGTTTTCAAAAGTGACTTTCAAATAAAAGGATTTTCAATTTTTTTAAAATAAAAATGATATTTCATTATTAATGTTTTCAATGTATTTTATTTATTTAGTCAACAATAAAAATCCCTTATTTTACTCCACTTGGGATATGTTTTATTGATACTATACTTATTATTACTCTGGATATTTTATTATTTATTTGGACAAGTATAGTATTTAAATTCACTTTTTTGATTCCTTTGTTAGTCTCCTTTGAAATATTCAATTTCCTATGATCATTTTACATTGAATTTCCCCCATATAATTTTATCATGGATATGTTTATTGCCTAAACTATATATCATTTTTATAAATGGTGTTTATATTCACATGTTAAATCATGAATCTCCTTATTATCATGATATTAAAAGTTTCATTTAATTCATGAGGAATTGTGATTTAATTGTTTTAAAGTGGAATGAGATACTTTGGAATATTTAAAGATTATTTTCCTCAAGATTTTTTAAGGATGTTTCAATGGTATATTCATTCATCAACGTCAATAACCCTTTTTATTAATTATTGTGCACTAAGTAATTATTGATAAATCCATATTCTTATTTCAATATTGATATTTGATAAGGCATATTATTTATTAATTAAATTGTTTAATCAATATGAGGAATGTTTTTGATAGACAATGATGGGTGGATCCCAAACTTTATATACCCCCTCGATGAATTGATAGGTTCTCATGAGACAAATTAGTTACCCAAATTAAACAGGTTTCTACCTATTGTTTTAAAAAATATTAAGGATATAACTTGATAGTAGAGGTTTTCATGTATCTCAGACATGATGTCCAAAAATTAATCATTTCTTTCATTTTGATTTAGTTATTATTTATCCATGAGATTTTGTATCAATATATCTATGGATGAAATTCATTCATAGTACGTTGATTAAATGGAATTTTTTTAGTTATTTTTTTTACCATATTGATTATATCTTATCGAGTTATCTGAATGACATGTGTTATTATTTATTTACCTTTCCATGTCGATTGATCCTCATCAATTCATTATTTATTCCTCTTTAATTTCCCATACTAAGTATCTGGGATCACTCTTATTTTATGTCTCTTCCCCAGGAATCCAATAAGGGTACTAAGAAAGATATGAAAAGATATCATAGATTGAATGAAGTTATCTTTAAAATAAAAAAATTATATTGTAATTAGTGTATTAATTTGTAATAAAAATCTCATGTATGTATCTTGTTTATCATAATTACTAAACTCTTCAGTCCTTTAGGATTAAATTCCTTATATTCATGCCAATGTAATGGTAGTAGACACTGACTTTGGGATTCTAGGGTTGGGTCACTGCAATGGTGAATAATAAGATTCATTTTTCCCCAATGTATAGAGCTTCTGAGTCCAAATGATGTTCATTATTAGTTATAATACACTAGGGATCAAAAGATATTGATTTCTTTGATCTTTATAGACAAATATATGGGTATTATGTGACCTTGCATTATTTTGTATTGACCATTGTTCAGAAATGAGATCAATCATTGAAATTTAGTGGATATAATATCGACACAATATGTCTTAGTGGTGGATACATCTGTATTAACATCTGATGATTTTATAATGACTTGATAAAGAACTCTATAAGTTATTTATAAATATATAAGAAATCTATAATTGAGTATCCTACTAAAACAATGAAGACATATTCAACATGTCATATTTATAAACTATGGGACAATGTTTCTTTCCACACACTAATAAATGAGCTTCGGGTATATAAGGATGGGTTGTTGGTGAAGTTGGTATTATTAATTCTATATTTAAAGAATTATTTATTTATTTTGGGTTAGGATGAATAAATATTAGTGTATTTCATGTATGAATAGATGGATGATTTTTAGATAATAAGTTTTTCTATAAGTAATGACCCTGACCTGAATTGCCAAGAGTTAGTGGTTACTTTATTACATTGGATTAATAAACAAGAAATTTCATCTCAAAGGACTAAATAGTTTAGTTTTCTCAGTAACTAGATACATACATAATTATCATTTTACAAATAAAAACATAAAGTACAAAAAAGTATTTTGTTCAATTTCATCATTATTTCCTCTTGTATAACCCTACATATTAATTATAATACTCATCTTGGCATCCTAAGGAAAAACATAAGAAAGGGGTGAGCTCAAATTCATAGTAAGGGTATACATATAGTGGAAGATATCATGAATACATAATAAATAATAAACATGACAAGTTAAATAAATGAAACACATTACATTTAATCAATAACTTGAACATGAAGAATAATATGGAAATAATAATTGATTATAAGATATTACATATAAATAATAACTTGATCTTGAAACTTAACCATGAATATTCTAAATCATCAAATAGTCACATGGAACATCAATAACCAATATCATAATGAGGGAATGCATAATGTTGAATATCATAACCATATCTTCATGGCCTCATTCAAATACATCTTATATTAATGGGGATGGCCTTGGCCAAATACCCAATCTAGATTGTCTCAGGAGACCTACCTATGCATTAATAGGATATAGAGGGTATCATCCATCACATATTAAGTAAAATTAATTCTTCATATGAATGAGATGAAAAATAATCAATAAAAACATTCATATTCAAAAACTATCATATGAAATGTTATAAAATACCCCAATTAATAAACATAATCATAATCCATATATAGTAATATGTATAGAATAAAATGTGTTCTTCCCCTGTTAAACAAATCATAAACCACCTAGAGAAATAATATAGATTAAATCATTATAATGGATACTTGGGGTAGAATAATTAAAATAAATGGTTTATGTCATTGGTGAATAGAAATACCATTCAAATGTCATTAAAATATTCTTAAGGAAAATAACCTTTTTTAATTTGAAAATAATTTAAAAAATAAAAGTTTAAAACATATTTCGAAAATAATTGTATTTTAAAATAACCTTTAAAATTTATAAATGAAGATTTATAAGATTTATTATTCATAAAAGAATAAATTCCATACATTCCATGAATGTTAAAACAAATATTCCTTTCACATTTTTTATAAAATCCAAACGAGCCTTATTTTGAAAATGACATGAATATTCCTATAAAAAAATTTAAAAATTGAAAAATGGGTAAGAATTTACTTACTAAATAATTTTTTTAATTTTAAAAACTTTCTTGGATTTTTTTGAAAACGTGGTTTTGGGAAAAAGGATTCTTGACCGATGTGAGAAATAAAGTTTGTTATGTTAAACACTTTTTTTCAAACATTTTATGTAAAAAATAGATGGAAATGATACTATTCCATGAAAAAGTTATTTTATAACCATAGGATAAGAAAATATATTATGTTTAAGAAATATCAAATAATTCTCACAATAGAGACTTAGACATAAACAATCTCTAATAATGATGAGATTGTGAAATACACCCTTACCATTTTTGTAACATTTGAATCATCAGGCTCATGAAAGGAATAACTTCAAATGAAAATTTAAATTACATTAAGATAAATATATTCATGATATTACATATAATAATGGGAAGTATATACACTATATAAATTAATAAGTGTTGAATATGAAATATGTCTCACGAAAGAAAAAGTGAGATGAGAAACCTTACCTCAAGTTTGATTTCCTTCATTTGTGTCTGAACCTCCTATAAAATAAATATAGGTTTACTATAAATCTATTAAATAACCATAATAATATATATTATACCATATATTATTTATTATTGGTATTTTATCACCTGTTTATTAACAATTCTTTATTAAAATTATTGTTTTAGGTGATAATTTCTTCGTTTATCATGTATGTTTGGGTTCTGTAATTTCAGTCCTTTGACTTTTACCTCGGTTCCATAATATAATTTTTCTTAACCATGATATAAATACCATATATGTTCATTATATATATATTTTATAGTAATCTATAAAAGTTATATATAGAAAATGGATTACAGCATTCATGGAGAAAGTGGGTCATACATTGAATGAACATTGTTTTCATTATTCTTGAAAAATAGAATGAAAGAAAAATAAATATTAATTCATCTTTAAAGAATAAATATTATTTTATATATTTAATTTATATTAATAAATTATATATTTATTACCGCAATGTAAAAATTAAACGAAAAACCTTTCATATCGATATGTGGAGGTGATAGTCTACTTGTACGAATGAGTGATGTTATCATGTACACCATAAATCATATGGTTTGAATTTATATGTGATATAAAAAGTAAATAAATTTCATATTATAATGTTAAATCCATCACTAAATCCATCCTTGAGGGGTTATTATAGAAAAAAATTACATCGGTTTATGTGGCAGTAGTCACCCATACACATGATCGATGGTTCCGATTCACATTTGATGGAAGTGTATATAATATTGGGTTATTTCAGTAAAAAAATAACATCTCAGTATATAAGGGACAATAATTTTATTATATTATTGTAGTTTAATATGATTTTAAGTAGTTTTACTAAGAAAAAAAACAGATATGCATGTTTAAGAGTTTTTCCTCATCTTTAGAGAGACTCATGAGGTTTATACTTAAAGGATTCATAGGATGGATTACTAATAAAAATAAGGAATATAAGATGAGGAGAGGTATTTTAGAAAGATATATGAGATTGAAATGGTCAAACCAAATGTTTTTACATGTGTTAAGTGGGGAGGAGAGAGGGAATCTTTTTATTAGTGGGGGGGGGGGCACATGGAATTTTTGAAAAGATAAAGTAAAACCCATATTTTTATCATGACATAAGGATAAAAAATAGGTCATTATCAACAATTAGATTTGATAATTTTAAAATATTTCTCTATTTTTTTGGAAAAAATTTAGGTTATTTTGAATCTTTATCTTCTTAGTTTAATCCCCAGGTAACCTAATTTTTACCTTAACCGTAGTAATTAATTTTTATTATTTTCACTATTCATTGTGGTCTAAAATTAGCTTCACCTTATTTTCTAATATAAATTTTTATGATTAAAAATATTAAATCTATTTTTCAAATTTTAATTCAAGTAATTGTAAAAAGTTAATTTAAAATTAATATACAAACACAATAAAAGAGCAGTATTCCATAGATAAAATTCTCATAAGTATAGAATGATTTAATATAAAAATTAAAAATAAAATTGATTTAAATGAACTAAATTAGTCAAATTTTAATATAATTTTACTAATTTTACTTTAAAAAAACTTTAATATATAATATATCTTTGTAATAATTTAAATAAAATGTCCTCTTTCAATAAAAATCAGTATTTGCACTATTCATAAAAAAATTAAACTTTTCAAATGGTATTCAACCAAATTTTTTTTACATGTTTATTTCAAAAATTAATTTTATTTTTTATATAAATTTTATAAAATTTTTCAAAATTAATTTTAAATTTTGTTGGAAAAGCGCAACTAAACCACCTTTTAGAAAAATATAGTTTTTCAAAAAACATTTCTCATTCTTTTAAATGTTTTTTTATATTTTTTTTCAAATAAATATATACCCATTTAATTTATTTTATAAAATATGATTTTTATAATTTATTTATTTCTATTCATACCCACCAACTTAATTTCTAGTATATAATGGTCATTTCTAAATAATAATATATTAATAGCGTATTGTGTTTTGTTTAAACTGGGTGTTGTGTGCATCTCAAGCAATCAAAGTGATTGGATCTATTTAAAAATAATTATATCATAAATTATTAGTGTGTACAATTCTATTAAAAACATTTTTTATGTGATATATTCTATTGTACATGATGTTCCTCTTTTAAAACCTCTAATAATTACATTTTACCCCCTTAAAAAATGTGTCCTTGCAATTTAATCTTGATATCAAAAATTAAGGGTTTGACATTTGAAAATACCTTTTTTGTAAACCCACATCATAAAAAGGGTCAATAAAAAATCCTATTGATAAGAGATAAATTAATGTAAAATGGTCATCTTGAATAACACATAACTTTTATTAAATGTAATAGAATATTGGTGGGAAGTGAATATATGGACATATAAGAAAAATTTAAATAATTATTGAGAATGATAGAGATAATTGATCATAAGAAAGTTAATAAAAATTGGAAATTTAAATAACTCAAAATTATAAATTTGTGATGATTTAAAATAGCATTTGATTCATCAGATATGAAGGTAATATAATAAAATTTCTATTTCAAGATCCTTTTCCTAAATTTAAGGAATTATATTATTTTATAATAATATAAGTACACATACTTACTTGATGTATTTCTATTTCATAATCACAAATTACTCCTTTAGTTTTGATTTGATAAATTTCCACTTAATATCTTAGTCCACAAAATTAATATCCAAAAATGGATTTTTTTAATGCTGGAAGCACTCAAATTAACTTTTAACAGATTTTAAGATCCATAAAAGAGTGAAAATGCTTTCTGTATATCTCTAAATATTTAACAAAAAAATGCTTATAATGTGATATAAAATAATATACATTAATATATAAACCTCAATAGTAATAACCAAAGTTCAATATAATTTATTTTATAAATAGTTACACATCCTTAATATGTATGACTAAATTCAATGTCCAAAAAATAAAAGTAAGGACACTAAATTTCCACAATCTACATAACAATATTTCACCCAAAAGAATGAAGTATCTCTTAATGTAAAATAAAAAATATTTGAATCCCTTAATCACCATAAAAACTTAATGAAAACATGCATGGTTCCAAAAAAAATCACTTTGTTAAATATATTCCATAAATCCAATCATGCTTTATACTGTAAAAAATATAACATAAACCATCCAATCACTATAAAATTTCAAGGTCACCAATACTATTTCTTAAAACTATTTCTGTTATTATTATATCATAATCAAGAACATATTAAGGGTTATTTTACCCCAATCATGTGTTTTCTAAGAAGTTCAACTTTCCAATGAATCAATTTTCTTGGTACTATTACACATGTGTATTAAAATCCTTATAAGAAACAACTACAATATAATAATTTTACATTTTATTATTCTTATAAATATAATATCATTTATATAATAATTATAAAATAAAATTATTTAATTAAAAAACACAATATCTTTTATAATTACACTTATTCTAAAGTAATAACATAATATTGACCTTGATAAATTTTCATATTTTCAAGTATATTCCATCAATAATTGTGAAATTAAGTTGTTTAGTTACTCATATCCTTATATTTTAAGCATTGCACACTAGAATATTCATTCTTTCTCATTTAATCATGATCATTTTGGCCTTTCTCTCCCCACTTGTAACAAGCTCCAATTCCCTCCAAGCAATTACCAGGTAGTTTCTTTCCAAAATTATGACATGCGGGAAAATGATTCTTTACCTTATACCCTTATCCACATTTTACTCTATCATCCTATTCTTATCATGCTTACCTTTTAAGTCATAATAAATTTATAATTATTTATATAACTTGATAACACATGATAATATGTCTATATATGATTAGATTATTTGGGAGACTAGTTCTCTTCGAAGTATTGACTTCAAACCATCAAAGAAATGGTCAGTTTTCTCTTTGGAATATATTTATAAACTATAGCATTCTTTAATAACATTCTAAAGTTGGATTTATATTTAGAAACATTTTTATCCTCATTTTTTTTAAATATAAGAACTATCTCTCTATATCCACTCATTTCTTATGAGGAAAATATTTCTCCATGTTCACTATTTTTTAATCATACTTAGTGTTTTGAATCAATGAACACTATTTATATTCATATTATGAGATATAATAAACATACATGAAATCATTCTCCCTTTCATTAATACCCAAACCAAGAAATATATTTTCTAAGGAACTTATCCACTACTCAACTACAAATGGTTTTTAGTCTAATTGAATGATGGGGGTTTCTAAAGCATGAAGAAGTATAACATTGTTACACTGCATGGTGGATCAGTAGGATACTTCATCTGGGAAATGTTATTTTTCATAAATAGAGTTAGATACCCAAACGTGGTTTTTATTTTATCATTTTTAACTACATCTCTAGCTTCATTATCTTTCCTAAGAGGTAAATACCTATAGGGAATATGTTCACTGATATGGTTCACATCCCTTCCTCTAGGTACTATTTCTAAAAATTACATACACTATATTAGATCATAAAATTATGAAACAAAATGTATAATCCCAAAAGTAGTGAGAAACTTAGCATAAATTGAAAATTTTATATATGGATAATATCATAATCATAAACATGTTTTCTTTAGAAAGTTTCCAAATCATTTTTTTAAATCCTTCATAATTTTTTGTAAAGAAAATGGGAATTAACTAAAGTGTATCCCCTATAAGTTTCAAACTAGGTGTGCAGGAAGTCCTATTATTATATACTGAGTAATTTTTGAGTCAATCCTGACACACCGTTTTTAGATTCATGACACCTAGGTACATCTATTCCATAACCGTGTCCACTTTTAGTATATAAAAATGATGTATTTCTAAGAAAAACCACATAACATATTTATTTAAAAAACATTAATATTTTCTTCTATACTTATCCCCAAATTTTATCAAAGGGTTTTGTTCCCTAATCTATGTTTTCTATAATCTAGTTCCCAATGTTTCTACTAAACTACCTCGGATACCAACTATAAAGTCCCTAACACCAGTTTTTGAGTGTTAGTGGTTACTTTATTACATTGGTATAAGATAGAAGGAATCACATATCAACATAACTAATAGTTTATTAATACTGGTAACTTGATACACACTTGAATATAATTTTAAAAATTAAAACATAAAGTTCAATAAAGTTTTTTCTTCAAGTTCATCATTATTTCATCTAGAATCACCATGCATATTAATGGTAATACTCATCTTTATGTCTTGGGGAAAGAAACATAAGAAAGGGGTGAGATAAAATTCTCAGTAAGTTTATGCATACAATAGAATCTATCATGAATATATAACACATAATCAATATAGTAAGGTAAATAAATTAAACACATGTTATTAAATCAATAACTTAAATATGAGGAATAATATGGAAGAAATAAATGATGATAAAATAATGTCATATAAATAATAACATGATCTTGAAACGTAACCATGGATATTATACCTAATCAAATAATCACATGAAAATTTAATAAATAATTTTATAATGAGGTAATACAGAATTTTTTAATTCATAAACATACCATAAAGGTCATGTTCTACAACATCTTACATAAATGGGTAAGTCCTTAGCCAAAAACCCATGCTAGTTTGTCTCATGAGAATTAAAAATGCTTTGAGGTGATATAGAGGGACACTCTTGTGACTTATTAAGTCCAAAAAATTCCTAATATTATTGGGTTGAAACATAATCAACATAAATATTTGTATTGGAAAATTATCATATGAAATGTTAATAATTACCTCAATCAATAAACATAATCATAAAGCTTCCAGAGTTATATGAATGATATCAAACTGGCACATGTCCATCCAAACTGATCATAAAACATTCAAAAAAAAAATAACAAGGATGGTATAATAACACCATATCTTTAGTAGATTATAGGTAAAATAAAGGGTTGATATTTTTGAAAAATATAAATACCACAAAAATTTCATTAAAAACATTCTTGAAGAAAATAACACTTTTTACTTTGAAAATATTTTTGAAACCAAAATTCTATAAAATGTTTTTTTTAAATAATTTTATTTTAAAATAAAATTCTAAAATTATAAAGGAATTATTAAAACATTGATTATTTATGATAGTGAAAAATCTATATATGTCATGTATGTTAAAACAAATATTCTTTTCCCATTTTTAGTAAAAGAAAAAATGAGATTTTTTTGGAAAATAACATGAATATTTATTTCAATTTTTTTCAAAACATAGAACATTGGTAAAAATTTATTTATTAAATAGTTTTATGAATCTGAAAAAAAAAATTAAAACATTTTTTTAAAAATATTTTAGAAAACATTTTTTTGAAAAAAAAAGATTTTCGAATGAAGAGAGAAATAAATTAATATTTTCTAAAAAAATATTTCCCAATCATTTTATGTAACAAAGGGAGATAAAATAGTAATATTAATTGAAAAAGTTAATTAATGATAATATTAGAATAAAATATATTGAGTTTTATAAATTTAAATTAATTCCCCCTAGAGAGACTTAAACATAGACTATCCAATATAATAATGAGATTGGGAAATACACCTTTACCATTATGGTAACACTTGAATCATAATACCCATGAAATAAATAACATAACAATTTAAATTTAAATAACATAAATATAAATATATTAATTATATAACATATAAAAAGGGTAATTATATACATCATATAAAGGAATAACTGGTGAATATGGCATATGTATCACAAAAATAAAATTGAAATGAGAAACCCTTACCTCAGGTCTGATTTATTTTGTATGTGTCAAAAAATCCTTTATAATAAATATATATTTATTATAAATCCGTTAGAGAACCATAATAATATATATCATAAAATATATTATTTAATTATGGTCTTTTTTCACACATTTTTAACAATTCTTTGTTAAAATCACTATTTCAGGTGATAATTAATTTGTTTTTCTTGTATGTTTTAGTTCAGTAATTTTGTTAATTTTACTTTTATCTTTATTAAATAATATCTTTAATGTAAAAAAATTATATAATTATAATATATTTTATTTATATTTTTATTTAGAGTAATCTATAAAATTTATATATATAAAACGGATTACCGTTTTCAGGGAGACAATACGTCGTATGCATAGATAAACGTTGCTTCAATTTTTAATGATTGATCACAAAAAGGAAAGTAAATAATAAATCACCTTTATAATTCATTATTATTTCTTATATTTCATTTATATTAGTCAAATATATTCCCAGTACCATCCATGTAATATATAAAATGAAAAACATTTCACCTCACAGCGCGAAGGCAGTAGTCCACGCTTAGACATAAGCGACATTATTATATCCCCCATGGATTGGAAGGTAATAATATATATGTGATAGAATAATAAAAAAGGTATAATAATTTCATAAATATCATATAAAAAAGTTAAATCCATCCATATATTCAGCCTTGAGTGGTGGTGATGGATAATTAATTACATCAGCCCCCGAGTTTGTAGTTCACCTTACACATAATTGACAGTTTCTTTTCTCGTTTGATGGAAGTGGTGATGGATCTATATTATTACATTAACATAATAACATCTCAGTATATTTGGGATGTTTTTTACATTATATTAGTGTATTTTTGGATTATTATTAGGATATGTAAAAATAAATAAAACAAATACACACGTTTAATAATTTTACCTCTTCTTCAGACAACCCCATTAGGTTTATAACTAAATGTTTCATAGGAGGTATTCCTAATCAAAATAAGGAAAATAATATTTGGAGAGGTATTTAAGGAATATATTATGTTATTTTATAGGCAAAAATGGTTTTCTAAATATTAAGAGGAAGTTTATGGGTGTTTTTATACTCATGGGGGTGAAGATATACATGGAATTTTTGGAAAGATAAAGTGATACCCACATTTTTATGATTTATAAAGCCTAAAAAATATGTCATTATCTTACCTTATAGGTTATGTGTTCTACATATTTGAATAAAATGGGTGTTTAAAAAGTTTTATATCATTTCAACCCCTATCTTCTTAGTTAGGTAAACCCATTTTTTACTTTAACCGCGATAAATAATTTTTACAATTTTCACAATTCATTATGGAAAAAAAAGTTGAGATTATTATATAATATAAATTATTATTATTTTAAATATTTAATCCAATTTTTTAAATTCAATTCACATGAGTTGCATAATTCGATTTAAAATGAATCTACAAACATGATTAAAGAGTGGTTTTCTAAAGAGCAATTTAACATTAGTATAAAATGTTTTAATATAAAAATTTATTATGAATTGATTTAGGTGAACTAAATTAGACAAATTATTAAATAATTTAACCAATATTAATTTAAAAATAATTTAAAATATAACTTAACTTTTTAAATAATTAAACTAAAAAGTTGTTTTCAATAAAAATTATTATTTTTCACAATTCATAAAAAAATAATCTTTTCAAAAAATTATCAAAAACTAACCCAAAGATAATTTTGAAACATAATTTTGAAAAATTTATATTTTTAAAATTAATTTTCTAAAAGTTTTAAAAATTAATTTTCAATTACGTTCCCCAAGCATGGTTAAACCACCTTTTAAAAAATTACAATTTTTAATAAACATTTATTTTTCTTTCAAATGATTTTTATTTTATTTCAAATAAATGGATAACCATTGAATTTATTTTATACCATAAAATTTTAATATATTTTTTATTCTTATTGATACCCTCCAAATTAACAACTAATTTATAAGGGTCGTGTTTAAATAATTATATTTTTATAGAGTAGTGAGTTTTGTTTAAACATAACTTTGCATGTGAAAGCTATCAAAGTGATTGAATTTATTTAAAAATAAATATATCGTAAAGTATCAAGGTGTTTTATTCTCTTTTAATATTGGTGTTACATGTTATATACACTATTAAACATGATTTTCTTATTTTAAAATATCAGGTCATTACAATTTTTAAAAGGAACATGGTGTGAAATAGAGGGCCCCATACTAGGCTGACCCTCCTATTATTATCATTTAATTTCCTTCCTTTGGGTTTTCATAAAATAAATTATATATTCATGGATAAATATTTATCCTTTAATCATGACTTGGTTGTATTTTCCTCTACCCCATATACATCCTAAATTATTTCTAGATGAGTCGAGTTCAAAAAATTATTCTTCCATAAAACACATGTATTGCATTAAAATGATGATGATATATGTGAATTGTTATCATTTATCAGTAGAGGGTTTCATTTGGATAGTTTGTGACCATAATCCTAATGATTTTTTCATGACGTTTATGAGAGTTTTTACTAGTTTAGGTAACCATAGTGTTTCTACTTCTTCTTATATATTTCAAAATCATAAATTGAACAGATTATTAAGAGACTACAAAGTCGATGGTGAGATTCATATTAGAGATGTAAAATAAATTTCTGTTGTGAATATAAAATTCAGGTATTTGTAAGGATTACAGATATATTATTTATTAATATTTGGGTCATCATAATATAAAATTTCTATATATTGAGGTTTAGATTCTCCTACAATTCCTTTCTTTCCTTGGGAAATTCATCTAACATATGATAATTCAAGACTAGCTAATCTTCACCTGCCATCCTTTGACTATTTTTTTTGATAAAAATTAATTTGGATTGTGTGGCCTTGTAATTAATGAAAGGGGAAAATATTATGGCATTTTTTATCCTTTCCTCATTATATTTTTAAAAATGTTATGATTTGATAATTTTATTTTATAAACTATAGAAAATACAACCTAAGACTTGATAGTTCGTAATATAATTGTAATTATTAGTTCTATTTACAATATCTATATTCTTTAGTATCTTATTTCCATTTTTTTTGGATTATGGAATATAGGTTGTTTCTTTTTCTTCTATAGAGGAGACACAATCTTGAATCTTACTAGATATTATGTTAGAGTATATATTATAGCTATCATGAGAGTGAAAAAATTTCTTCATCCATTAAATACCATATAATTTAGAATGGAGGAATCTTCCAATGTTTCCTATTTATTTTTTTGTATAATTTCTTCTAAATTTGGAATTTTTTTAACAAATTATTTTAATGAATCGGTATTTTTGGACAAATAAAAATTTTAGTTACCTTATCTTTCATGTTTTTTATTTTTATCTGAAAAAGACACTCCTACATAATATAAATCATTAAATAGTTTATAATAACATTCAATATATCTATAAAATTACTAATTGTATCATTATCTCATTACCTAGAGTTATAAAGGTCACAAATACCTTTTTATTTACTGTACGACTTATTATTTAGTGGAATTTCCCATGGATGTCAACCTTATTAGTAATATATATTCATAATAGGTTATTATACCAAATAAATATAGATCTTTATAAAGTATGTATAAATCTTATGAGTTGGAATACCTCATAATATTTGGATATCCCCACTATTGGGATACACCATAAAGAAAAATGAATTGGATAGTACTAAAGTTTTCTCATACAATTAAATAATGAAAAGTTATGGTTACAAATATTAGGCGGTGGAGGGGTTAACTCCACTCTAAAAAGACATGATATATTCTCTATTTATACAAATGTTTGTTAATATTTAATATCCTCCAACTATGTAGTGATAGAAATATGTATTTATGCTTTTAATTTCCTTTCTTGTTTGAGTGTTTGACCCAGATGACTCACCTAAGCCTATGATAGATGGTTTCTTAAAAGAAGAAATTCCATGTAATCTATTAGTACTTTGATTTAATGTATGAGATGATAAATTTTCATGATAACTAAATGGATCAATTTTTCTTTTGTGGGTAGATTATTCTCCTCCAATAAATGAGCTTCAACCAAAGGAGGTGTAACTTCATAATTAAAATCACATTTATGGGTATATTTATTCAAATAAAATCAAAATTGTTTTTGTAAAGTTTTCTATATTATCCTTTAATTAACAAATAGATTACTCAATAGAGAAATCATTAACATTCTCAGATTTTGGTTGGGGAGAAATCAATACAATGGATTTACCTTAATCCATGGAATATTGAACATATGGAAATGAAAGATTATACGGAGACCCTAATTATTGGGAATGTCTTTGATACTTTGTACATACCAATTCATCATGTACCTTTCTATAATTAAATTTATCCAAAAATTAAACTTATTTGACCTACTGACTATTCATATCATGTTCTAAATCATTAGTTGTTCTAGTATTTATAACACTTACTAATATGAATCTCTTGACTAAAAATAATTCCTTACCTATATTTATGAATTATGGAGCTTCATCAGCTTCATATAAGTTATCAAGGGTTTGAAAAAAGTTGTCCATCACTATTGAACTATTATAGGGATTTACATATTTACATCCCTTAAGATATTTTTATTTTTTATTCTGATATCTATGTCAAGGTGAAGTATTTTGATTACCATAATAAGTTATTTTTAGATAATTTTATCTAACCACCTATAAACATGATCTAAGTGGATGAGTTTTATTAGGAACTATCAATGGAGTTATCATAATCCTATAAATATTGAAACCCTCAAAGTAAGTATTTCAGTGATTTAGGTATAATTATTGTATGATGACACTGGGGGTGATTAGGGGGTAAATATTCACCTTCCCAATAGGTCTTGATCACCCAAGTGGTGTTTCAATTTCGGCCTACACTCTACTCATTTATTGGGTACATATTATAATGAGTGAAGTATATGGATTGTAATTCATAAATTATAACTTTTAGGTGTCAATAAAATATAATTTTTATAATTTTATTGAGTTTAACCACAGTAACACTATTGATTATTTTAATTTCATGTTATCATAATTCATTATCTTATCAATTTTTCATTCATTTTGGTCATTCCACTTATACACTATAGAGATATAATTATTTCATTAGACCAAAGGATTTATATTTTTATATTTTAGATTTGGTACATGATCAAGGGTAATCATTAAAAATATAATTTTGGTGGTGATTTTATTGATAGATGAGTGGGGAAATTAAAATGGACTAAATTATCCCTAAACTCTATTATATATATAAGGGGAAGCCTCCTTAATTATTGGGATAATTTCTACCAGGTTATTCAAAAGGGCCTACTAAAGTGACTTATATTATTTTTTTTATTTGGGATTCCATGATACCAGGGGGTGGTGAGGTTAATCTGGATACACTATTGATAATAGACCTTAATAATATCATCATAGTCTTAGAGGTAAATCAATTACCTCTTAAACATTTTAATTTATCTTATTGATTATGGAAAAACATTATACATAGTATTCTATAATTATCTTACTGATAAAATTATTAATGGTGGTGATGGTATAAAAAATGATTGGTATTTTATTAGAAAACAATAACTTCCACATATAATTGAAATATTTTTTTCTTTAATTGATAACAAATAAATATATTCTGGCCAAAAGGGTTACTTCTAGGTTGTTTTTTTCCAAAAAGGTTGAGTTATTTGGTGCACATATAGTTTTACCCAAGTTCATATAGTTTGAAAGAGGTGTCAATTAAGACCATGGAATTGGATCACATATTGATTGAATAGAATAATCATAGTCTATTTAAAGAGTTTTAGATAAGGTTGAATCCTATTTTATAAGAACTTCTTTGTATGTGAGGAATTTTAGATTGATTTTCATAGGGGGACCTCTTTGTTAGATTCAAAAATTATTATGGGGAGGGAATTTAAAATGGGTTATAACGGGAGGAACATTTTGGCTTATTGCAATTCATTTACGGGGAGGTCCTTTGTGATGCATATATATTTCATAATGTTGATGACCACTACAGTGGGTGATATAGGTATAACAACTATGAATGGTGTATTTTTTATTCTTGTAAAGTGAAGGAAATGCATATAGGATTGAAATGTCTTTATACAGAGGACATCTATGTTAGTTACTATGGGGATAACCTTCCTGGATATTTCATTCTTTATTTTTAGTAAGGGGGGTATCTTAGTTTCAGATTTTTTTCATAGAGAAGACCTTCATAATGGGTATCATGGGTAGGATTACAATGGAAGAATCATTGTTATTATTCATTTTGTTGAAATGTTTCATTACAGGTAGGACCCTCAATGGTTTGAACCCTAGGGATGACCTCCATGATTGAGGAATTATTCATTTTAATCTTGAGGAGGACAACTGTGTTGACTATATATTTAATTATGGAAAGGATGTCCTCAGTGTGGGAAATGGGGAGGACCTCCAGGGATAATGGATTCTTCATTGTTAATATTAGAAGGAAATTTATGTAAGAAGTATGAATTATCATGAGGAGAAGATAAATGATGGGCGTTATAAGGATCACCCACATGGTTGATGTACTCATTATTTTTGACATGGGAAGAACCTATATGTTACTATATGGTTCATCATGGAATGGATATCTACGGATGGAACCATGGGAATAACCTCCATGGATAATTAATTCTCCATTGATGGCATATGGAAGACTCCAGAATAGTTATATATTTTGGAATGTGGTGGTTTCCCATAGTGAGAACCATTAGGATAACCTCTATAAATGATACTCTCTTCATTAGTAGTAGAGAGAATACCTCTTTGTTATCTAGAATGTTTTATGAGGAAAACCTCTACAGTAGGAACCAAAGATAATACCTTCATATTTTATAATTTTTTGATTTCTATAATGAGTACCTCTAAAGTGAACTTTTTCTATGTTAACTACCACATGGAGGACCTCTATGGTGGATAGAATGGGTAATACCTCTATGGTTACTATATAAGTTGTTGTATAGAACGCAATCGTAATGATACTTTCTTTCTCTTAGGAGGAACAATTAATTGGTAGGATTTTTACTGTCTCTCACATATTTTATTTTGGATTCCTATTGAGAGTAACTTGGAACTATCCGAAATGCACTATCAGGATTTATCAATTGATTTCGAAAGTGGTGGATGTTCTAGGAACATTGAACTATTCATAGATTAGATTTCTTGGTTTCCCTTGGTGATCACTCAATCATATATTTTGAGTATAGAAAACCAAATAAAAATTTTCTTTAATAAAAATTATAGAAAATAGGTTATTACATCGATGAAAATAGTCATGATTTATAGAATTAATTTATAGTAGAACCTGAGTCACCAGATGGATATATGGGACACCCTTACCAAATTACTCTAGATAGAAAGTATGATCATAGTCTCAATTAGGAGAGAGACTCCCAAAATGTTTTTATTCCATAATAGGGTCCACTTTTCCACTACTTACTTATAAAAATGACATTTCATTTAAAACATTCAGTCACTCCATAATTTTATAAGTTCTTTCCAAAATTATAATATTTACACTGAAGAAAAAATATTGTGAAAATTTATTCGCCATCTAGAATTTCAAGTTATTAGAAGGTTACTCCATAATTCAATGCTGAAGATATGAGAAGATGTTGTGTCAAAAATGGTAATATAAGTTCATAGTTCCACCGGTTAGGGACTCATATCAACCTTTGATGCTATCCAATTTTTACAAAGATGATTATATATCTTGATACCTTATTATCTATTAGTTATAGATACTATTTTGATTCTATGGAAGAATTAATAGATAAATAACTTGTCAATACAAAATCACAAAAGGAAATTCATGGTCAATAATTCTATTTCAATAGTAAATGACTTCATATTAGGATTTTTTATATAAATTCCCCTTATGAAACTATTTTGTGTTGTGCTTATTGGGGTGTGTATATTGAAACTAAGAGGGTTCTAGGTTAACTCATCCCACAAAAGATATTTCTACCTAGTCTAAGACTATCTTACATATTGAAACATATTCATGAAAATTTTCCTTGTAATAATAAGTTTTACCTTTATTATGAATGTTATTTATTGAAACTAATGTATTTTTAATAATATTTTATAATGAATTATTCTATGAAAAATTAAAAAATATTTTTATTAAGATATATTTCAAAGACATTTAGAAAGAAACTATAGAATTTAAATTTGCCTAATGTGGTTTGTGAGATAAGAAAATGAAGGTGGTTACATGATATACAGATAGGTCTTGTTGAGAATTTCACATATATAACCTATGAGGATTAAAAACCCACATAGTTCATTGTTATAGTTTAAATCCATATGATAAGTTATAATGCCTATATGAATAGGGATTTAATATTTTTTCCTAACAAGAATAAATAACATGATTCTTAATGTTTTACTGATTTGAAATACCTTTTAAAGTAGAGTGATGAAGAATAGTGTTGTACCTTTGAAGGTTATAAAACCAAACCAATATTTTTTCATTTTAATTGTTAGACAACTAGGACCAATGTTATGCCTGTTTATATAACTAATAGATATAATTCTTGAAGTTTTATGTCAAATGAAAAGAAAATTTTTGTAAGATATGACTATCCAAGGATTAAGTGTGATACATACACATTAGAATACAAGTATTTAGGATTCATATATGAAATATAAGTGGTTTTTAAACTTATATCAAGTGTAAGGTCGTTGATTAGGAAAACCATTTGATAAATATAACTAAGACAAATTGGTGTTACAATAAAAATGTGACAAAAATGGTTAGATCCTTAATAAGACTATAAGTGGGAGTCGATAAACAGTGTAAGGATTAAGTTAGAAAGGAATTTTGGGGAATTTATTTCAATATGATGAATTATACCGAGGTTTAATTATTCCAGTTATTCTATGGGTTCTCTAAAATAAAGGATCTAAATTATCATAGAGATACAAGATTAACTACCCATGGTGGATGTATGAACAAAAGAGAAACACCATTGAGGAAATATTTTGTGGGATACTGGATTACCATTATCTAAGGAATACATTATTATAATGTCCACATCAATATAAGAAATTGATCTACCATGTTGATAGGGTTGTATATATAATGGTATAAGAAAATATATCTCTATAGAGTGTGGAAAAGAGTAAAAAAATTATATTAGTATTAAAATAGGTTCATAGTTGAAATTAAATATCTTTGACCAGATACATGTCTTTGGAAAGGTTTGATCCCATAAAGATTCATTACATCCTAGAGAAATATGCTCCAATTAAAGGGGTATTTGTTTTGAATCCCTTTAACTTAACTTCCATGGAATATTCCTAATAGGTCTTTTTGTCCATGTTTGTATATAAGACATGGGAAAAGAGAATTTTCACTAATTTTTTGCCTAAAAAACCTTCAGATGAAATATGATCGCCCATTTTCCACCGCTTTCAACCATGTTTTTATTCGTAAATCGTTGGAAAGGGTTTATGGAGTTTGGAAAAATTCAAATGAAATTATTTATCTCTTTTTATCTCTTTTAGTTCCTTGTCTCGTCAATGATGATTATGGAATCCAAGGTTTCTATTCATAGGAAAAATTGTCTCGGTCTCTCAAACACGATCCTAGTAAAAGTGATCTACCTTGAATAATGTATGTGTGTGTTAAGACTTCAGTAGAATGCATGTTCAACATAGAGAATGGATAATTCTCTATATTATTTAATGTGTCCACTCACCCTTTAGTAGGTTGTGTGTCTAACTTTAAGCAAGGAATATGCTCAACCCACATCTTAGAATGCAATAACCCTCAATCATTTCATAAAATTCATCATAAAATTTCCTACTAAAAATGGATATAAATTTTCATTTAGCTGCTCATTTTAACTCCATTAGATATAAAATTGATACAAATGGAATTATTTAACCTCCACACCCCCACTACAAAGTACATATGGGTCCTTTAATTTGAAAGGAACAAAAAAATTAGAATTCCTTTAATAATTCATATATAGTTAATTGATGGTATTCATGGTCTAATAATGGAAGGAACTTCTCTACAGTATATCATCTTATTGGGAATTTTTTTGAAGATTATACATTCCATGATGTGTGAGAAATAATTTAACATGTGAAGATACTATATATACATCCTCATGGAGTGAGATACACATTTAGTTAAAACTTTACTCATGTTATTTAGGTGAGGATCATATATTAGTCTTCATAACAAAGTTAATGGAAATGCTTTTGGTCCCTATAACATTGATAAATATATTGAGGGGAATGTATTTATGTAATTATTTTAAATTTATTTGATGGAATATTTATACTGATATATAACTTGATTTTTTGGTGAATTGTTTTTAAAAAAAATTATTAAAATTTTCCCTTGTCGATTTTTTAAGTCAATATATGACTCTAATTAAATATTTAAACACAAGATAAATAAGCATGGAATTATTTATGTCTTCTTATTATGAGAATTTTTAAGATTAATATATCCAATTATTGATAGGAATGCTATAATATAAATGTTTTGTTATTTTTGAAAATATTTGAAATTTAGAATAAGATATAAAATGAAAAATGATGATTGAGATTAATTTATCATATGTGTCTGTGTGTAATACCCTGATATTTTAGTATTAGTTTTTTAAATAAATACCATATTTAATATCTTGTACCATAATCAACATAGAACTAAAATGAACAATTATATATTTTATAATGCAAGATAAACATTAATATATTATGAGAATAAAATGTGAAATATCATTATCAGGATTTTAAGTAGAGTAAAACCTCATGTAAATAAAAAGATAGTTAAAATGATTTATTTTAATTACTTAGATATTATAATTATTATATTAAATATGAATTTGTTTTATAATTCCCCTAAAATGGATAAATTTAATGGTTAGAAGATAAAATATTAAATTCAATGTGGTGAGATTAAAACCATTTAGTGTTAAAAAGGATTATTACTCAAACAAATTGTATTTTTAAATATGTTATGTAATTTTATATTAATTAATTTAATTTAAATATTTTAAATGATTATTTTAATAAAAAAATTCAACATGAAAAAATTGAAACTCATTTAATATGTTATTGATATGAAATTTTATTAAGAACACTTAATGTTTGAAAATTCATTTTTAATAAGAAAATTATTTATATTTAGTGTATTCATTTAAAATTTAATGTATAAAATTTTAGAATTTTAATTTGATAAATTTTAATTCATTTTTATATTCAAAATTTCAATATTATCTTAGGATAATTTTGTTTTTCTAAAAAGGATGATTTTCAGGTGAATGGTAAAAAATATATTTTTTAAAAACTATACATGTTTTATGAAATCATTATAATATAAGAATGATATAAAATTTATAAAACCAATTCTTTAATGAAATATGTATTTTTGGAAGAAATGAATTCATTTAAAAAAATATTTGAAACTTATAAACCTGTTATTGGCATTTTCAATCCTGAGATATATTTAATTCTAATAAAAGTAATCTTTTTGGTCATTTTCCTTTAATTAATTATTCAAAATATTCCATTTGGTTTTCCTTAGATTAAAATAAAAATATCCATAATTTACTAATAATAAAACAGTAAATATATTCGGTATTAATTTTATTCATAATCCTTGGCTTAAATAAGTATTTTTAATCATAAAAATGCAGTTTTCAAAATAGTGTTTTTAATAAGTTTTGTGTACTAATATTGAATTTAATTTTTATAAAATTTAAAAATTGAGTTAAATAATATATATTTCAAATTAGGAATCAGTATAATCATTTTTATAAAATATTTTCCATTGAATTTTATTATAAAAAAATCAGTTACCAAGGTAAAAATTAGTCACCATTAAAATATTAAATTGAGTTAAAAGTGTTAAATCAAGAGGTAATGTCTAAATATATCAAAAAAGTTATCCTTAAATGGTATGATATGTGATTTTATCACCACACCATATCTTATCCTCACTGATTATCAATTTTGGATCCACTTTCCTAGAACATAACATATGCTTTAATATTCAGAAATTAGTATTTATAAAAAAATTCACACTTGAGGCACCCTAGACCCTCACTTATGAATACGGTGCTAAAAAAATATTATTTACACATTTTTTGATACAAAACATTATTTATAAGATATATCATATATAATTTAACATTTATATTCCTATGATCTATTTAGGTTTAGATTTTTATAGAATTATAAAAAGTATTTAACGAGTAGAATCCAAATTCTTTGTATTAAGCATATATTTTCCCCGCTATTTATGCACATTATTAATTCATAAAAATTCTTCAAAATATCCCACTATTTCACTAATTAATATAATATTTTATAAATTTCATACATTTCTTATCCAAAAACCTAGAGAAATGGAAACATAAGAAAGGGGTGGGAACATATTGTATGGATGGGTAAACATATATAATTAAATGGTTTCTAAAACCTTTACTTTGTGATTTACCTATGAATGGAGATGTTAGTGGGTGTATTGGATCTTAATTTCCATTAAATTATCATGTTTAGTCTCATGGTCACACAATACTTTCTCATGATTAATGATTTGGTCTCACAGTCATATAATCCCTTCTCACGGTCATATTTTTTGACTTCACTATCAAAGAATTTTTAAACATGTTCAAAGTTTCTTATCACTATCATATTTTGGCCTGAATATCTATTTGTTACTCATGGTATCACAATCCTTTTTCATAGTCAAAATTTTGGTCTCATGGTTGTAGAATTCATTCACACTGCCAAATTGTTTTCTCATGGTCTCAAGTGTGTTGGATAGTCAAATCCTTCCCATATATAGAACCTTCATGATCTATCCAATATATTTTTTTAAAATATATATTTTACATGATTTTATGGATTTTTTTAAATAAGTATCTCAATCCTAAATAAATTCTTTTTGAAATTATTTTGTAAGGACCAATTCTAGAAATTTATTTCCTTAAACATAATTGTTTTAAAATGTGTAATTCCATGTGAAAATTAAATGAAAATTACATAAGGAAGTTGATGGTGTTAATATTCAAAAAACATATATTTCATTAAAAAATTACCCGACCTTCAAGTATTTTCTATTTTTCTTTGACTTTGGATGAACTCATGCCATGTTATCGATCATTGAAAAGTTGCCTTCATCCACTTATTTGTGATTCTAGGAATGTACAATATCCAAGTTTCCAATTCTTCTTTACAATAGTGTGTCAAATTTGAGGTAGTATATTTTTTCTCCTTTATATTTCCTATTCTATATAAAATTGTAAAGATTTATTAAGCCCTTATCTTTGGGATATCTAGGTGTTGAAATAAAATTTTCCCTCTGTTTTTTGTGAAGTGTTTTTTGGGAACTTCATTTCCATGTGGGGGATTTTTGGATTATCCTTGTTCTTTAAAAATAAAATTTTAAATTATAATGATTTATCTTATTGATTAATGGTGGAATTAAACTTAAATAATATTAAACTAGAATTAAATAAAAATCAGTTTTTGGTTATAGTGATCACATTTGTTTTATAATGTGTTAATAGTTTTCCTCTTGTTTTTATAGATAGAGTGCTATCAATTTTTATTATATGATTTAGAATATTTGGTGTTCTTTGAAATTTTATAATTAATATAAAACTTTTAATTATTCTTCAGTAAATAATTGAGATACGGGATTAATTTTTTATTATTCTTCCTCATGTTAATGAAATTGGAAGTTATGCTTAGAGCATGTTAAATAAATAAAAAGTTATAAATATGTGATGATTTAGTATTACTTTGTATATTAACTATGATAAATGAATTGGTTAATTAAATACATTAAATAGTTAGTTTTTTTATAACGGTAATTTCTTGGGGTTAAGAAATCCCATTTTTTTGTAAAGGGTAAATTCCTTGGTTCTAGTGCCTAGATGCCCTGTTAAATGTATATTGTTTTCCTAATGTCTTGTGTGATTTATATATATGAGGAGACTTTATATATTATTTGATGTGAGCCTCAGATGGATAGATTTTTAGAAAGAATGGAAAAAGAGGCCTATGTTTATGTAAATTATTAGTGGTTGTAATGGAGTGTTGAATGTTGATGTGTATATTGGTGTCAGGGATGGAATTGCTACTAATGGAATAGTTTTCTTTCCCATTATTTTTTGTTATGAAAGATAAGATAATTTCTTGTTTATCAATTTTCTTCAAGGGATAAATGGTTGGGTTTTTTTTGTTTCTACATTCCCTTCCCCACTTCTTAAAACAAATAGTTGTTCTTGGTATGTGAATATTTTATGGTATCCTAGTATAAGTCCTCGAATACCTTGAATTATGGAATGATAGTAAATAATTAATGTTTAACCTGTAGGGTTGGGTGCTTAATGGAATATTGGATGAAAATAATTCTTGAGGGACCATGAAACGATTTTTTAAATCTATGAGGGCAAAATAATTTGTTTTAAATTAATATAATAATAATGATTTGAGCGATGGTTTTAATTAATAGAAGGATTCTTTAAATTCCTATGTGTATATAGGATATCTAGTCTATAGTAGTAGAAGTTGGGTATCCAAGAGATGATAACTATAATTGATCATATGACTAGGTAGTTTCTCTTTGTGTGGTTGTGAGCTGTTTATATTCTATATTTATTTTGTATCATATGATACATTGCCCATGTATATAGGGAAAAGAAACTCAGTGGACAATGTATGGTGTTTTCCCCAACATCTAGGTTCTTGAGGAATGAATTGCTGACTAACCCGCTATTTCCATGCTCTCTTCTCATAATAGTATTATGTGATGTTATGCATAGTGTTTAACTTTTCCCTTTATTTTTTTGTAGAGATATAAAATGTATTGTGGTTATTTCACACACATGGATATATAAATAAAGTATATAAGGATAATTATAGGTATTTTTTTATGGGTTATGTTGGATTTAGGTATAATACAAGACGTAAGAGATGTAGTGGCTCCCAAAAATTACTCTGTTACAATCTAGAGATATGGATGTGGATGATGAGATGATGTGATACACGAGGTACATGATATGTAATAGTTTCCCAAGTTCTTATGGGTTTGTTTATTTAATTTCAGAAATATGGATCGGTATGTGAAACATTAGGTAAGAGTAGAAAACTAGTGGTAATGTTATAGTAAAGAACATTTAATTTATATTATATAGGATATTATATTATTACTCTTATATGATATTTGGTGAGATATCCCTAGTGAGTCCAGGAACATATAATAAATTTTTTTGTGAGGAGTTAGTTTTACTTGTTTATTCAATAGGATTTAGTATGATTTCTTCACATTTTCATGATAGGATCTAAGGATAATCCTATAGAGTATAGCTCTTATGATCAACCTATATATATAAACTATTTTTGGTGTTCACATGAGATGGTTGGTGATTGGAATATACATTACTTGCTCATGGATTTATCCAATGGATGTTTAGACTTCATGGTCACTGTTGAGGATTTTATTTTGGTACATGTAGTTTTTTGTAGTTTTTTCAGTTTGTATAGCAGTAAATGCATGTATTGGGATCATTTATTCATTTTGAATGGGATATTTTGGTTGGTTTATTTTATCTCTCATTTATCATAATCATATTGGGAAATGAATCCCATTTGTGTGTTTGATATACCCTTTGTGATTTTCACGAACCCATGGCCTATTAAAGGTGGGAATCATACATCATTACCTACCTTATCTCATTATAATCCCATGTGGGGTACATCTAGGTAATGGGTTCATGACAAAGTGATATCAAAGTTTTAGGTTTAGGGATATGATGGTGTTTCTAGGTTGGCACCTGTGAGGACTACATGGTATTATAGGGAAATGTTGTTAGTTGATTTAATAATGTGATTTTAAAAAGGATTACCATCTAAAAAATGGGTATTTAGGCCCCAACTATGATACGATGCAAAAATATTCAAGTTTTTCAATCCTACTATGTAAAGTTATACTATTTTTAGGGTACATACCTCAGAAAGGATCATTAATCATTCAGGTTTACTCTTATGTTTGAAATGGGTTGGACTTGGGTTTTGGTTTAACTATAATGAATTAATCATAAATATTACAAAATATAGGTTTAAGAGTCTACAACCATTTTTTGGAAGGTATGGGTTTAGGTTTACATCCTCATCAAGTTTGCTCTAGAGATGTTAAATAGGATGTGCCAGTAGATTTCTATAGGGTTGATGTCAATGATGAAGAAACATGGTGGAGGAAACTGTAAGTGTTTCAATTCCAGAGTATATAAAAGTATAAGGGATAAATTTTGGAATCAATGATAGAGGATGAGTTTGTGTTCGTAGAGATAACTTTCAATTTGATGTTTTCTCAGAAGGAGCACTAGGTATTTTTTGGAGTGACTATGCTTTGTGAGGCATCCAATGAGTGGTGTTATTTATTACTAAAATGTCATGACGATTCTTCGATTTCATGGAATAAGTTATTAGATCATTTCTAAGATGAATTTATTTCTTAGACTATAATGGAGGACAACTGTCATGTGTCATTTACCCTTTTTCAGGGAATTTATATTGTGTAAGAGTTTTTGATCCATTTTGAGTAACATTATTTGGTATGCTTTAGTCCTATTTATAGAAGAGGAGGCCCGATTAAGAAAATATGAGAAGGCTTTATATCTAGATATCTAGTTCTAGTTTACCCCATTTAAATTTTAGTTGTTTCTAAAGGTACTATGTTGAGTCAATAAGGTTTACTTATGAATTTTCCATTCCTCTATGTTTTGAAAATCACAAACACTTTATCATAAGGAAAATAGTTTTTTCCCTAAGGATAATTTCATAAAAAAAAATTTCCTTCTCTAAGGGAATTTTTATCCTTTACTTTGTTTTCACTGTCCTCTTTATAATCCCTCTAAATATAACTATTTTTATTACTATGTCTAAAATTTATTTTTACATCTAAAACCTCAGAATCCTATAATTCCTTGGATATAGAGTGTTCTATTTTCAGATTCCAAATTCTCTAAATTCAGGTTCTGAATTTTCTAAAATCTAAACTCTAAATTATCTGAAATTCAGAATCCGAATTCTCTGAATTAAAGTTCCAGATTCTCAGAAATTCAGACTTTGAATTCTCTGAATTCAGGTTATAAATTCCCTAAATTCAGTTTCCAAATTCCTCAGAATTTAGACTCCAAATTCCTCAAAAATCAGACTATGAGTTACTCATAATTTAGACTTTGAATTCCATAGAATTTAGAATATGAATTCCTCAGAATTAAGACTCCAAATTCCATTGAATTTAGACTCTGAATTCCTTAAAATTCAGATACCAAATTCATTGAAATTTATACTATGGAAACTATAGAATTTAGATTCTGAATTCTTTGAAAAACAGAATCTGAATATCCATGTCTTATAGACTCTAAATGTTCATTTGATTAGATTCTGAATTTTATTTTTCCTTAGACTCCAAAACATAGATTTGGTTAAGAAACCTTATTTTTCTTACACATTTTATTGTTATGAAACAATTTCATAGAATCTGTTTCTAACTAACCATTGTTTGAGTGAAACGTGTCTAGTTCCCTTCAAGATTCAAGAAAAAATATGGCCATTGGAGGAACGAGCTGACCATTGGAGAAGTAACTATAAATAAGCACTCATTTGAACGAGCTTATATATGTTGATCACTCTAGAGATTTCATGATAGTGAAGTACTTTCTAGAGAGAGACTCTCATGATTTCTGTGGTTCTGAACGTCTTTTTCATCTTGCTTCGTGCGACTCTGATTGTTTCTAAGTACAATCGAGGGATTCTAGGAATTAGAAGATAGAGTTTCCTACTACTTTAAAATTCGAGGACTTCTGGGGATAGGAATACAGAGGTTCCAACTACCTTAAAGTTCTAGTGATTTTGAGGATACCAAGACATATTTTGATTTTCTTATCGAGGACTTAACTTGGTGTGGGTAAGACATACATTCTTGAAAGTATAAATCAAGGGACCTTTAACCAAGGATGTTGGATACCCTACTATTTGTGTTAAAATATTTCATACTTATTACTTGTTTTGTTTCAAGTTTATTTCTATAGTAATGATAAAGGAATAAATTATAACCTTATTATACTTTCTTGTACTTTTTTATATTCTGATGAGTAATATTTTATACACTTTAAGGTAGAATATTTTCCTTGTAAACTTTCCTTATGTTTCATTTTCAGAATAATATTTTTGAAACCATGCAAGTTTAATTATTAGAACTAAAATTGGTCTTGTGAATTTACCTTATTTAAATTTTGTAAACATTGTTTTCATTAAGGTTAAAAATGAATGTTTTTTAAACTTACAATCCACCACTTCTTTTAATTAAGAATATACATCATTATTTAGATCCTATAATTGATATAAAAGGAGGTCTCTGAATTACTTATATTCATACATAAATTTTCTTGCTCAAGTTTTCATTGTTCTAAATTTCTCCTTGCTTGGGTATTTTTATCTTTTTTTAAAAACATTTACTATTAACAAGTTTTTGTGGAAAGATATTTTTTATAGAATGGAAATAATGAATATTGGTTCAATTGAAAATATAAATCCTACCAGACCACTTATTTTTTATGGTAATGATTATAAACACTAGAGAGACCGAATGAAGAATTTTTTTATTAATACTGGAGTAGAAAACTTTATCATGATTACTAGTGATTATAAAATTCCTGATGAACAAGATAGTTGGAAAGAAGGACATTCAATATAAATATAAGAAGAAAGAAAGAGAAGACAAGAATGACTCGGAAGTCACTTGCTATGAATGCAAAAGAGAAGGGCATATAAGGCCAAAATGTCATATGCTTAAGAAAAAGGATATAAATGAAAAGCATTCTAAAAGAAATAGAAATAAGTACTACAAGGATAATTCTAAGAAAGGTTTGAAGGATAAGGAGACTTGGATTTCCAGTGGTGGTGACTCTTCATATAAATCCTTAGAATATGAATCTTCTAGTCATAAGAATATTGGTCTACTATCAAGACCACCCATTGAAAGTCATTGTATAATGGACAAGGTACACAATTCCGAATCTATTACCAATGTATCCTTAAATAAAAATTATACTAATGATAAATATTATGAACCATCAGATTTTGAATCTTCCTCATCATAAGATAATGCATTACCTTCTTATGAAGAAGTTCCTAGGATCACTAAACATATTGAGAATGAAAATTCCAAACTCTAGAAAAATCTTGATAAGGAAAATTCTAGATTATCTATCTTAACCAAAGAAGTATTATATATTTCTAAATATCTTGATGAGAAAACTTTTGATTTTAAAAGTATTTCCAAAAATCTTAAGGAAGTTAATTCTAAGAAGAATAAACCTTCAAAGGATATTGAAAATGTAATTTCTAAGAAAAATATTTTATAGGCTAACTCTAGTTTTAAAACTAATGTTTTTGTGGATAAAAACTTGGTTATAAAACTAAAGTTAGAAATATATTCCCAAAGGAAGTGTTTGTTAAACATTACCTCTGGTAAGGAAAATTTTGACAAGATGTATTCCCAAATTTTTTCTTCAAGGAATCGTTCTGGTTTTGGTTATAACCATTAAAAACTTATTTTTAGTAATAACTATTTTGTTCCCTAAAGTGCTCCATTTTTCACTAAATGTTAGTGTGGTGGAAATTGAGAGAAAAATATTTCCTTAAACAAATCCCAATCTTTAGGTTTTCATAAATCTTATTTTTCTTAGAAAATGTGGATTCCTAAAATTTTGCTTTCTGAAATTTCCAGAACCAATAAAGTTTGGATTCCGAAAGTCTAACACTCTTATTTTTAGAAAACTAAAAAATGTACCAACTAAAATACATGGTACAAGGATAGTGGATGTTCCTAACATATGACTGGTAACAAAACTTTATTTGAAATGATTATCAAAACGAAAATAGGAAAAGTAACTTTTAGAGATAATGCTTACGGAGAAATTATTAGTATAGGTAACATTGTTCTTCTTAGAAAAATTTTAATTTTAAATGTTTTATTTTTTAAGGGTCTTAAGAACAACCTCATTAGCATAAGTCAATTATGTGATGAAGTTTACCTTGTGAATTTTAGTAATGATAAATAGTTCATACACAATTTCAATGCAGAGTTTATTCTTTCTGGCCATAGGCAAGATAATTTATACACACTAAACTTAGAAGACCTTAGGAGCCAATATCTACCTTGCCTTAGTGCAATAAAATACCAATATTTGTTATGACATAGAATTCTAGGACACTATAACCTTAGGAACCTATAAAAACTCTAAAAAAAGACTAATCAAGGGAGTACACTTGTTTTTTAGTCAAAATTTTTCATAGTCAAAATTTTTCGTAGTCAAAATTTTACATAGTCAAAAAAATTTGTAGTTAAAATTTTTTATAGTCAAATTTTTTTATAGTCAAAATTTTTCGTAGTCAAAATTTCTCATAGTTAAAATTTTCCATCGTCAAAATTTTTTGTAGTCAAAATTTTTCATAGTCAGATTTTTCGTAGTCTCAAATTTCATTTCTTTAATAAAATTTTCCATAATCTAAAGTTCTTCAAAAATAATTTTCTCTATTACAGATAATTTTACTAGCAATCCGGAATGTATGTTTCCTTACAGAAATTTTCATAATCAAATTCTACTTATTCGTATTTTCCTCTTGTTTTAAGAAAATTTTTTAGATTCAGTTTTCTCAAATCAGAATATTTTACCTTGAAAACCTCAAAATATTTGAGTCTACCAAAAGACTTCTTTGGTATTCATCTCAACCGTCAGATCAGATCAAGCTTATTTCAATCATTGGATATTTTTGGGAATATGAACCATCGCCTCAAACACATATATAAAGGCCCCATGATTGTTTTACCACATCAGTTATCAATATTTGGCGTGCTAAAACTATACTGCTTTACTTAAGGCTCATTAATTTTTTTTTTCTTGTTTTCTCAAATCTGAATGTCGTTAGAAGCATCCCCACAGAAGAAAATGTCGTTTGTAAATGAAATATGTGAATGGAAGATCTATAGGGAAATTTTAGTAGATCTGAAGTTCTTTTCCAAATATAGTTCACTTATTTCAAATAATATCATGTTTAATGGATGAGAGAGTCTATATTATCAAATCTAAAGGGACAAGATCCGGTATATCCATAGTTTCTAGTATAATTTTGTAAGACCGTAATTTTTTATGTTCAAGATGGAAAGGATAAGTTTTATTTTAAGAGTTATGGGAAAAAATATTCTCTTTCTTTCAGTATGGATATTAATATCATTGGAATTTCTTATGAGGGGGAAGTAGAATTCTACACCCACAAGCTACCAAATATATCAGGAAGCTTTTATAAGGAGAAGGCCATAGAGTGCCTTGGTTTATTAGAAGTGAAGACACCAAAAATCAATCATCTTTCGACAAATTATTGGATTATAGAGTTATGGGTTCAAGGTTTTATCATTCTGAGAAAAGGGGATAAGAACACCTTGAAGAATAGTGAAATTTATATTCTGGATTTTCTATTGAACCTCAGGAAGATTAATCAAGTGCATTATATCTTGGTTATATTTTCTAATATCAATAATGGAACTATCAAGTCTCAGATTATTATGTATCCGACTATTCTTTCTAATCTCATGGTTCCTTGTATTGATTTGTTCAAAATTCCTTGTATCTCTAAGCCAATAAATTTCAAGGTTATGTTTCTTAGTGATGATACCTTGAGAAGGATGGAGGTTGGATTCAATAGTGAATCCAAATAATTCTATGATTTATCTAAATCTGAAATCGAATCTTTATCCAAGAAACTGGATTTGGCTGGTACTTCCAAGAAATGTGGGAAGAAGAGAAAGGTGAAGGAATAAGAAGTCAAAGAAAAAACTCCTGCATTTCATGAAACCCAATCTGCACCTCCAAAATATAAGAATCAAAAGACTTATAAGGATGAAGTTTTTTCCAGGTGGAGAGAATATAATAAGAATATGAAGGAAGGGGAGCCTGGTTTTGTCTTAGACACTACTGAAGTAAAAGACATGAAGATTAAGGCTGTTGAGGAGCATGAGAAGAAGGAAAAGCTAAAGAAGCATAAGAAGAAGATGTTGGAGGATGAAATGGTTCAATCTATTCTTAAATACACTAATAAAGCCTCTGAACAAATCGAGGTACCAGAATCATTTTTTCAAGAAACACTTCTAGTGTCTCTGGGAAAGAAAATGATGATTCTGGAAACAGAAGAAGATGAAGAAATTGTGTATGAAGAGGAAGTGAAAGAAGAATAAGAGGAGGAAGAAGGGGATGACACCAATGATGTTATATGTTAGGTTGATGAATATCACAAGAAGGATATTCCATCTGAAAAATTTTCAATCCAGACTTCCCAGGTCGAATCTTCAAAACTTGATACCCCAAGAAAATAATAAGAGGGTCATGAAGAAGTAAACAAACCAACTGGAGAAGAGAGTAGCAATCATGAATTGGTTTAACAAGATGAACTTGTGGTAGAAGCCAAGAAATAAAATGTTGAGGAAGAAAAAATATTTCAACTATCGAATGTTGAACATGAATCACCAAAAGTAGCAGAGATTATTCCAAGAAATGATAAGGGAAAACAGGTGTTGGGTGGTACATTAAGGAAAGGTATAGTGGAAAATAAAGATTTTGGTGATTCTTCAAAGGGAAAGGATGATGAGATAGAGAAAGAATCCTCAACTACTAGATAATCTGATTCAGAATCTTCCTCTCTGGGACATGACTTTGTGGTCCAATCGTTGAAGAAGTAGGTTGATACCATTCCTTTGTTTTTGAGTATAGACTCGAGGTGCCAGATGCTTCAGCACTCATTTAATCAGAAATTAGATTCTATTTCCATCCTTATGGATAAGTCTATAAGGATTGAGGCTAATTTCAAATCTTTCTTTATTGGGTATGATGCTCACAAGAGGTCATGTATGGAAATTACAAAGTGGTCAAAGAATAAAATTGAAGAGCTAAGAATATTTGATGACTTTCAAGATAATGTGAAGAATTATTTTGATACCGAAGATGTCAATATCAAAGACATTACTTCAAGTTTTAATGAGAATCTCAATCTTGAACAAAGAGTTCAGAAGCAGGAAGTCAAAGACCTAAATGGGAATCTTAATTCTATAGATTTGAATCTGAAAAGGGAAATAGATATTAGAATTGAGTTCAAAGAAAATTTTAGTAAGAAAGAAGTGATTTTGAAGAATCAAGCATAAATTCTTAAGGATCAAGAAAAAAAGTTCAATGTTCTGGAGAAGAAAAATAAAGACCAGGATTATCTTCTCAAACATTTTGAAGAAGATCATAAGAAGCTTAAAAATATGAAGACTATTATCAAGAAGCTTACACCGAAGAAAAAAGAAGGATGGTTTTTCCTTAACTCCAATATTTTGTTTTATTTTCTTCCTTGTACAAAATTTTCCAATTATAATGAAAATTTTGGTTATACTTTATGTGTTTTGTTTTATAGTGAAAATATTTTAGGTATCATTTTTTCCATTTCCTTAATTCCTTTTTGAAAATCACACAGGGGGAGAAAGTAATGATGAAAGGAATACTAAGTAAAGAAGATAATTCCTTAATTAAAGGGGGAATTTATCTAAGGGGGGTTTTATCTAATAAGATTTTATTGTGAAAGAAAAATAAAAATCTCTTTAAGGAAGTCAAGAATATGATGGTTAGGGATTTCAAAACCTAAGGGGGAGTTAGTCGTATTCACTATGATCCATAAGTAAAGGTAGATAAGTTTTTCTTTTAAGTTTATAAAAAGAAATCTATGTCCTTATATTATTTTTTGTAAGGATGTTTGTGCTTTCAAAAAAGGGGGAGATTTTTTAGAAAATAAGGTTCCCTTATGAATTTTTCATTCCTTTATGTTTTGAAAATAAAAAAAAACTTTATCATAAGGACAATATTTTTCCCTAAGGATTATTTTCATAAGGAAAATTTCCCTTCTCTAAGGAATTTTATATTCTTTTTTTTTTCATTGTCCACTTTATAATCCCTTTAAATCTAACTCTTTTTATTACTAAGTCTAAAATGTGGTCTCACATCTAAAACCTCAGAATCCTATAATTCCTTGTATATAGAGTGTTCTATTTTTAGATTCCAAATTCTATGAATTTAAGTTATGAATTCTCTAAAATTCAGACTTCGAATTCTCTGAATTCAGGATCTGAATTCTCTGAAATTCAGACTCAGAATTCTGTGAAATTCAGACTCAAAATTCTCTGAATTCAAGTTCCGAATTATTTGAAATTTAGACTCTAAATTCCGTAAACTTAGGTTATAAATTCTCTGAATTTCAGTTATGAATTATTCGTAATTCAGACTCTAAATTCATCAGAATTTAGACTCCAAATTTCTTAGAATTCAGACTCCAAATTCCATAGAATTTAGACTCTGAATTCCTCATAATTCAGACTCCAAATTCCTCAGAATTAAGATTCGAATTCCTCAAAATTAAGACTCTAAATTCCTCATAATTCAGACTCTGAATTCCTCAGAATTTAGACATTGAATTCCATAGAATTCATACTGCAAATTCGTCAGAATTCAGACTCCTAATTCCTTATAATTCAAATACTGAATTCACTGAAATTAAGACTCTGAAAACTATCAAATTCAGATTTTGAATTCCTTGTAAAACTAAATCCTAATATTCATGTCTTATGGACTCTGAATGTTCATTTGATTGGATTCTGAATTTTATTTTTCCATAGACTCCAAAAAATATATTTGGTTAAGCAACCTTATTTTTCATACACTTGTTATAGTTATGAAATGATGTCTTACAATCTATTTCTAAATAACCATTGTTTGAGTGACATGTGTATAGGTCCCTCCAAGATTCAAGGAAAAATATGACCATTGGAAGAGGTATCCAACCATTAGAGATGTGACTATAAATAGGATCTCATTTGAACAAGCTCATATATGTTGAACACTCTAGAGATTGCATGTCGGTGAAGTGATTTCTAGAGATAGATACTCTCATGCTTTGTACGGTTCTAAACATCTTGTTCATCTTGCTTTGTATGACTCTGATTTTTGCTGAGTACAATCGAGGGCTTCCGGGAATAGGAAGATAGAGGTGCTGACTACCTTAAATTTTGAGGACTTTTGGGGATAGAAAGACATAGGTCCCAACTACCTTACTGTTTGAGGGATTGCGAGGATAGTGAGAAAAATTCCAACATTCCTATCGAGGAGTTACCCTTGTGTGGGTAAGACATACTTTATTGAATGTATAAATCATGGGACCTTTATCCAAGTTTTTTGGATACCCTACCCTTTAGGTTAAAATATTTCATAATTGTTACTTGTTTTGTTTCAAGTTTATTTCTGCTATAATTTGATAATGGAAGAATGTATAACCTTATTATACTTTCTTGTACATTTTTATACTCTGATGAGTAAGATTATATATGCTTTTGGGTAGAATCTTTTCCTTGTAAACATTCCTTAAGTTTCATTTTCGGAAACATATTTTCGAAACTTAACAAGTTTAATTAGTATAACTAAAAGAGTTCATGTGAATTTACCTTGTTTAGCTTTGTTAAACACAGTTTTCATTAAGGTTAAAAATGAAAGTTTTCTAAACTTACAATTCACCTCCCTCTTGTAATTGAGCATCTACATAATTATTTCAATCATACATACTATAGAGAGTATATTTTGCTGATAGAATGATGGTAAAGACTAAATCATCATTATAGAGGAGTCATTTTGATTCTCTATATAGAAGAACAATTGTCCTTGGTTCCCTTTTACCTAGACAAAAGGGTTTTCAGATAGTAGGGGATAGGTCCCAACCCCATTGTTCTCATTTCCCATGGTACTACGACTCCTAGGACACTAAAAGGGATCAAGTATCTATTTTTTCTTATATAGTACATGGTAAAAAAAATGAGAGTGTCCAGTGTTTCTAAAAAGTAAATGGGTGGCTAGTGTTCCACTTCATGTTGTTATATTTCAATAGTTTAAGCTGAGGCACTTGAGGCAGGGTGCTCTAAATGTTGGTCAGAAGAGGGGCGATGATGAATTTTGAGGACATCCCCACAATGCTCCTTGACCTCGGATAGTTGATAAAATCCATGTAGGTGGTCCCCATCATGGTCCGAGTGGTCATGTTTCAGGTTGTGTTCAATTTCATATTTTGGATTTTCTAGTGCCTAGTGATTAATACATCATTCAAGGTATACATTTCTTATTTTATACTTGGTTACATGTCTTCTAAATCAAGAGCTATATACTCCTTCATTTCACCAACCCTAGTACATGCTTTTGGGTCATGAGGTGGAGAGACTTCAAGTTCCCATGGTTTTGAATACACTAGTTAGAGGTTGATCCTGCTTATACGAAGTATATAGAGAATATGATCTAGTACTGGGGAAGAACTACTCTACGGGAGAATTCATATCATTTTGGATACAGCCATATGACACTATCGTCATCGTGGAATAACTGTATTTGGTATGGGTTATCTTGGATTTCTTTAGGAGACAATTTATATTCTATAATGTGATAGATAATCCATCATGTTTATTAAAAAACACCCTCGGATTAGGGGGAGGCATGTTGCATTCTTATTTTACCAAATGGTTGATTTTTTATGAGTTTTTAAGAGGCTCATCCAGGGGTGTTTCCTCTAATTATAGGGAGTACCATGAAGTGGTTGTGGCAGTCCCCCTCAATGGGAGATCGATTTTGGGATAAAGATTCATCTAGGAACTTATATGGTCATAATGTATCCATATAATATGGTTCCTTATGTTTTTTATGAGAAACATATAAATATAAATGATCTATTATAGTGAGGTTTTGTTCGGCCGAGCGTGTGCCTTGGGAAGATTCAGTTTGGTTTGAAAAGAAGGTCGATGATAACCTACATATGTGAATAAATTATCATAACTAGAACTATGTGACAATGAAGAATCACTTCCATCTTATATGTATTTATGATTTATTCTATCAACAAAGAGGTGGTAGTTGGTTATCAAATATCAATTTAGGGTTAGAATATCACCAAATGGGTGTTAAGTCAAAACATATTATGTAGACTAATTTTTTATGTCAGTGTTGATGCTCCTTTTCATCACATTGTCTAAAGGAATTGAAAGGAAAATGACTTAGCACAAATTGATTCAGACTTTGAAGAAAACATCAAAAATCGACAAAGGCATGAAAAAGGATTCAAATGCACATGCACCGCGCATGTTCCCTCACTGTCGCGCAAGTATACTTGCGCACTGCCTAATGGCCGCGCAAGTGACTTGTGCGCCCTCTTTGAAAACTGCCCAGGGTCCTCTCCAACCTATAAATACCCTCGTTGGGCTCCCCAGGGGGAATTATTCCAGAATTTAGATACAGAGCTCTGAACGCCCAAGTCTCTTATTCAAGTCTTCCAAACACTTCTGAGGTACTTTTTTACTTAGAATGGAAGGTCTAAACAAGAAGAATAAGGTCTAAGTGTTAGAATTCACTAACACTTGCACGGCTAAGTGTTTTACCCTTAATGGAAATGGACACACTTGCGCACCTCCTTACCTACTCATTGAAACTTGCGCACCACTCTTCTGGAAGTACCTCAGGATGATTCTAAAGGATTTGGTCAAGAATTGCCCAAGTATTACTATACTGGTCAAGGATCGCGCAAGTACCCATGTGCCGCACAGGTATACCTGTGCGACCAGGACTTGCGCGCCCACGTAGTACCTACGCACGCCTCTCTTTTTAGGCGCCCTTCCTGCCCATTTCACCTCTCTTATGCCATTCCGCCTCTCCTATTCAAGATTCAGTCTTTAGGACACTCTTCAAAGCCATTTATGGAAAGTTTTCTTGATTGACATCCTTATCTGAAAGGAATTACATGTAATATCTCTCAAAATCTAGTGATTTTCACATCATTATATCACTAAAGTTAGAGAGTTTATTCATTCAAAATCATCCTTTAAGATGAGAGAATCCTTTAACCTGGGCCTACTTTTTAGGAGTAAGCCCCAGTCCAAATCCCCTAATTTGGGAATCCTCCTCAAGAGTAAGCCCCAAAACTTAATTCCCTTAACCTGGGTTTCCTTTTCATGAGTAAGCCCCAGTCTTAAATATGGTAATCCTCCTTAGGAGTAATCCCCAAGTCCTCATTAATTTGGGCCTCCTTTTTAGGAGTAAGCCCCAAGTCCCTTAATTTGGGCATCCTCCTTAGGAGTAAGCCCCAATCATAATTCCCTTAACCTGGGCTTCCTTTTTAGGAGTAATCCTCAGTCTCAAATATGGGAATCCTCCTCAGATGTTAGCCCCAATCATAATTCCTTTAACCTAGGCCTCCTTCTCAGGAGTAAGCCCCAGTCTTAATTTCTCTTAACCAGTCTTAATTTACTTTTGATCTGGTCTTCCTTCTCAGGAGTAAAACCCAATCATGAGTCCCCTCCTAATTTGGGCATCTTCTTCAGGAGTAAGCCCCAAGTTAGAGTACCCAAATCTCCACGAAGTACATATACCTTTATGGACCTTGTTCCTGGATTTCTTCCCTGAAGTAAATCTTAATCCTTATCTATTTTGGGCATTCATACATACATAATCCCCACATCATTGAATCTTTAATGGCACAATTGTCTGGTTTCACCAATACCTCTTGTTTCTCACACTGAGCATGACTCACGTGAGCTTAGAGTGTAAAAGTAATCATGAAATCTTTCTTTGAGCCATCAATAATGCATAAACATCATACTCCCTTACTCAAACTATGTGGGTTTTGATTCCTTTTCCAAAACAAAGGATACTTAGGTAGCCCATCAGTGGGTACGATCCCAACTCTGAAATAATCCATGTCCTCCTGAATGACAATAAACTTCAAGTGCCCCACTGAGTGGATTTAAAACCAGTATAGTTATCATAATGACCAAGAGAATTTTATGTACTGAAGGATACCATTGACTAGGAATCTCTAACAAATACAAATGATTCTCTATCGATGAAGAACCTCGAATACATATAAAGGATTCTCTAAATTTCCTACATATCAATCATTGATTGTCAGATCTAACGGAAAGCTCATTTTATATTTGGTAATGTAATAAGGATTCACGAACATAACATAAATCTATAAAGAGAGTCCTATAGTAGACAATAATTCCCCTAAAAATGTGTGATGAGTCCGACCTCCCATCCTCTCAACCAATGAAAATTCTTAAGCCTCGTCAGTCCACAACTAATAAGCGCCTACCTTTGGAAATTAGGTCCAAATGGATATGGAATCATTGGATGTTTCCGGTTATATGAACAAACCCATTATAAAATGATTGGAATGTTTGAACCTTCAATCAATGAGGTCATCCCCAATTCCAAAGGAAAAAAAATGGTGAACCCGACGTGAATCCTTAACCATGTTGAAATGATACTTTTCTTATTTGTTAGGCCCCTATTTAAAACTCAATGAGAGGGCCAAAAAAACAATCAATAACATATTTTTCTCATCCAAAAGATTTAGTGGTCGAACTTATCTTGATTATGTCTATTATATCAAACAGGCACTCTTTTCCAAGATCTTCTGCATTATGAAAATGGCTTCTCTCAAGTTTACACCCGTGAATAAGTCTGCTATGAAAACTTCTGATGCAAATGCCACTGCTGCTACTCCTACTAGATCATCATCCGCTCTGAGGATGACATCACCTACTCAGCGTCTTCAACGCTGGGTATCAAATGCACTAGTTAAGGAGTACCGTCAAAATAGTACTATTCCAACTCTGGAGGCTTCTCGACAAGCCCTCCAAGTCAATAATTCAACCTAGTCGTCCGGACACTGACGACCAACGATCAAGAAGCAGGTGGTGTGAACCACCATCTCCAACTATTTCGGGTTGTTATCCCCTGAACGCAATTACCATTCACTCCCATATTCTGAGGAGGCGAAGGAGCAGGTCCATCAAGGCCTTAATTCAAGGAAGCAGGAGTCCTTCCCGAGGGCTCCCATCAACAATCGCCACCAGACTCGTGCGGCAGTGCACCCTCAACATGATGAGTGTATCGACTCCAGGCGTTCTACTCAGGTTCCTCGAAACTGAGCAGGCAAGACAAATCGCCAGAGGTGAAATCTGGCCAAAAGTGAGCAGTTTCTCATCTCTTCCATCTTTGGAGAAGTCCACCAACCTAACTTGGTGGCAAACAATGAGCGGGCACACACACCCGTCTGTTTTAATTCCGTTTTCTAGCAGACTCGTCTGGCAGCATCACGCCAATCCCGCCAGGAAATTCCAGCAGAGTACTATAGGCAGGAACATACACCTATTTATACATCATCAGCTAGTTAGCAGACTCGTCTGACTACATATGATGGATCTCGTCAACCACGTTCGGTGAAGTACAATCAGCAGGCACATACACCTGCTAGTATTGATCAAGCCAACCAACAGTCTCACTTGGTAGCACTCAGAGAAGTCAGTCGGAAAGCTCCGGTGACAAATAGGAGGCAGACTCAACTCTCTGCCCCCAAACTTGAGTACTGTCAGGATTCAATGACAGGAAAAGGAGGACACGAGCAGGCACACACACCTACTCCAAGCACGGAATGGACGTATATCCCCATTACGGCTGCTGAAGTCACCAAGCATATTCTATAAATGGTGAAAGAGTAGAAGAAAATCCATGCTCATATTCTGGATGCTTTCCAGGATATTATAATAGCTTCAACAACATCTCAGGGAAAGACACATAAATCTATCCATACCAGTGGAGTGACACATCAACAGTTCACTCCGGAATAGACACACACATATGTTCCAGTCGAAGACGGTTGTGGGGCGTACTCCCCTATATCATACGGACAACCATGTCAGGAACATACACCTGGTTTGAGCAGAGATAATCAGCCTAACCTGATCATTTCTCCTGAGCAGGCACACACACCTACCAAATTGAGTAAGAAGGTGTTTAAGAAGAATACCCGCCCAGCACAGTCAAGAAATCAAAGTCCCATCTGTAACAAGGCCTTACTCATTGCTGTAGTTCTTGATGCACTCAGACAACTATCTGTTGCAACTCAAGATTCTGATCTCTTAGTTCCCAATAGTGGTAACATTAATTCTAAAGTTCTGCCCCAGACACTTCCTGAAGAAGGCTTGCTTCATGATAATTCGGTCGATCTCGAAGTTTCAACTTCAGATGAGAGCCACAATAACTCTCTGTGTGGTCAGAAGATCAAGGAGAAAGATATCTCATCTTTTGTTGTAACCCAACATGGTGGTCCTTCCCATGATGATGAATTTCGCGGTGAAAGTCCTCTCTATAGTAGTAATTCGCATTGTCTGGAAAATTCTTCAGAAGACAATGCAGTGACGAGAAAGCCCTCTTATCTTGAGGCACTTGCAAAAGTAAAGCTAGTCATGTCTGATGCTTTACCATCAGCAAGTGAAATACTTTCTCAACAAGAATATAGCCCAGGGTGTAGGTCATTCTCCAAACTAACGCTAAGTCATGCATCTTCTAGTTTGATCAGTGATTTCTCTACCAGTCTTGTTGAATCTGATGAAGCAACAAGTAAGAACCAGCTCTGGTCTAATCAGGTAGAAGAATATTCATTGAATGATAAAGAGGAAGTGTTGAACATGAGAAAACAACTAGAAAAAGGTGAAGTGCCAGTCATATTCTGGCCTTTGGCTGACTCTCAGTATGACATTCCAGAGATGTTGATGGAAGATGTAATTCATGATATTCGTATCAACATATGGAAAACTCTTTGTCAGTTGAATAAGAAAGTATTATCTTATGATGAATATGAAAAATCATGTTAAGATAATAGAAGGGTTACAACGCCAAATTGACTTGGCATCTCTATCAGTCTCTCGATATCCGAAGGCTGAAAAGCAATAGAGAGCCCTTCAACGTTCGTGCCTTGGCGCACTACGAAGATTGCGCCAGTTAATTTCCAATTCCCCATCTGGTATTCATATCAGGGGATGGGGTGTTCATGGAGTGCTAAATTTCACTATGCTCTCCAGTCAGCAAAGCCCGCAAAAAATGGTCTCATGCAATGTTATTGCCCATAGACGGCCACAGTCAATGGGTTTTGTTTGTAATCAAATGCTTGCCGGAGAACAGGCTTCAACTAGTTCCTCTCAAAATCAGGAATACAGAGAACAAGTTGTTGAATTACTCTTGCATCAAGAAAACGAGAATATTGAACATGCCTCTCATTTGGAGCAAGCACATCACCAAGTGACAGAAGTGTTAGAGACCATCCTATGGTCTTTTGAGCGAGGTGAAAAAAGTGGATGTTGAATGATACATCCAGCTAATTTCTGGACCAAAGTCTGCAAGATCAAGAGAGATTTTAAGAAAGTCTCAGACATAGCATGTCAAGAGCCACCCCAGCTTTCCAGACTGGAGACTCTTTTAAACCAACCCTCAGAATCAACAAATAGGATTCGAGGAGTTGAGAAAAGATGGCATGAGCAGCCCCAGTCCACCAGACTGGGGAATTTTTCAAATCATCAATCCCCTCCTCAGCGAAAGTAAGTCTTATCTCGATTGGGGAAGAATGCACAGGAGGAATGAAGAGCCAAATTATCAGGAGATTCTCTCCAAATTACGGTTTGCCAAGAATTTCTTGAGGGATCTAATCATCAAAAGGCAATGTCTCATCAGGGACATGTAAGAAGAAAATATCATAGAAATGTCGATAGAAGAAATGAAATGCGTTATGCATCAATTAATGTCATTAATGTCATTGTTGCTGATCCTCTAGAACATGAGGCTCACTCAGAGGGATCAGATGAAGAGGTTCCTGCTCAAGAAGTTGTATGCACCAACACAAATGAAGAAGCTGTTCATACACAAAATCAAAGGATTACCCAGAATATAGTTAATCCTTCAAGTAAACCACTTCCCCCTCTCCGAAAGGGAGATAACAAGGGGAAAGGGAAGAATCAAGTTATATACCCTTCCTTTGGAGAAGGCTAATCACTCTCACTAGAGAAATGATTTTTACAACAAGAGGAAGCAATGAAGGAATTGAGTAGGATTAATGCAGAATTACTTCAAGGTAGTCTTCCTCTTGAGCGTTCTAGAGTCAGTCATCCAAGGGAGTTTGTTAAAGTTAATGAGATGGATCAAGAATATCCTCCTCTATTAGTAAACCATCACAACTCTAATCCTACAGGTCAAGTACAACAAAAATTGGCAATGCTACCATCAATTTCAGTACCAACCACCACATCTGTACCAGCTCCAGTCATTGCACCTGTTCAGGTCTAGGCTCAAACAGATGATTCTCAAAAGTTAATAACTACTATTGAGTCATTAACAGCTTGGTTAGAGACTATGGAAGGAAAGTGTGCACAGGTTCAACCAGAAAAGAGAGTTTACACTGAATGGGTAGATTCAATCCTTCGCCCATCAAGTTTGTGGAACGCTGTATTCCCTATTTTCAATGGATCAGACGATCCTGAATAGAATTTGACGCATTACGTGTCTTTTTGCGATCCTATGATGGGAAATCCGGAATAGAAAGAAGCAGTGAAACTCAGATGCTTCGTGCGAACCTTTCAAGGACCATCTTTTGTCTGGTACACAAGCTTGAAATCTTGGTCAATTACTGGGTGGGAGGATCTTCGTAAAAAATTTCTTCTTCAGTTCAGCTCAACGTTGCCAAAGACAACAATTTTTGATCTTACAAACTGTAATTAACGGGAAAATGAAAGGGTCTCAGATTTCATTGATTGCTGGAAGGGATTAACATATTCCCTAAGCTTAGCACTCCCTCACGAAGAACTGTTTCCAATCTGTGTGGCAAATTTACGTGATGAGTTGCATACACCGCTGATTCCTGTGAAATACACAGGAGGGTTTAGAGACCTTAATTCAATCGCTCAACAGATTGAATATTCTCTTATAAAGACTAAGGATAAGGCTCATATAATTCCATCAACTCTAGGAAGGAGAATGGGTAAAGTAGAGACTGCTACAGTTATGCTTAAACAAGCACCTATACCTGATTCTACTTCAAAACCTTCATCTTCTCGAAGGGATCCACCTCCTGAGAACCAACAAAAAATGTTTTTTCATCAAGATGATCAAAGAGATCAAAGATGGAAACAATTTGAGGATCTAAAGAGAAAAACATACTCTTTCTGAAATGAAAAAGTTCATAGTTACTTCATTTCGGCTCTGGAAAATAATTTGGTTCAATTTCCAAGGCCCAAGAGGCCAAACGGGGAAGGAGATGAAGACTGTCCCAACTATTTCCCCTTTCATCAAATGTTGGGGCATCCCATCCAGGAGTGTTTTGTCTTCAAATACCTCCTACAAAAGATGGTCGACTCGGGACAAGTCAAACTAAAAGGCTCTTCAGCCCAGGTAGCATGTGTTACTACTACAGTTCCAGAGGAATAAGGCAAATGACAAGAAGTCAAAAGAAAAAATGCGTTTAAATATGATGATTGGATGGTTAGAATGACTATCAACCGAAATCATACCATTTTGCGAACGCAGTTGAAGAAACCAATTGTTCCTTCTGCCATGAATGCCACAGAAAAACCCTCTTCATCAGAGGTAAAATCCTCAAAGAAACAGCATGATTCAAAGAAAGAAAAATAATCAGAAGAAGATGAGTATGTGTCAAAGCCTATGTTATCTTTGACTCTAGAAGACTTCATGCCATCTACTTCAAATTCACGGGCACAGCCCCACCAAACAGCATAGCCTAAACAGGCTAATCAGACAGAGTCTTCATCGGATGAAGAGTTGATCTTTGGTTCTGTTAATATGATTCAATTAACATATCCATATTCCAGTCGCAGGTTCGATTTTGATGAGCCCGAATTCCCTATATTAAATAGAGGAACCAGATGAAGTTCCATAGGATCAGGATACAGGGGAAGACGTAGATCTTTTAGAGGACACTATTCCAATTCTACCCCTTCTAGAACTGTGTATGCAGCAGAAACTCGTGGTAGAGACCTTCAACGAGCTCAAAAAGAACAAGCAAGTTCTTCCACACAAGGCAGACTCAGCCCTAGCACAATTATTCTGGAAGATCGGTTGAAGGTTCCATATTCTTCCTCTCAGCAATTAAATAGACCTAATCGGTTTAATATTCCAAAGCCAGAAGTATTACCAACTCCTATCCTGGTATAAGATGCATCAAATTCCAAAGCATGAACTTCCAAGGCACCTGCTAAACCACATGTTCCTATTGGGAAACATAGACCTTTGGATCAAAAGTATGATATATTGAAACACCTGGCCCATGTACCAACCAAGTTATCAATTCTAGATGCCTTGAATTTATCAAAAGATCTTCGGGAGGCACTCATTGAGGCTTTGTCAAGTCCTCAAGAGTTTGAGACTGAAATTACTGCAGCTGAAGTCTACCATATAGAGAATAATCCTGCAGAATGCCATGCAGTGATATCTTTCACAGATGAAGATGAAGATGATTTCATGCATGGACATATTAGACCTTTGTACTTATCTGGCAAGGTCAATGGCATAGACATCCTAAGAGCTTTCATTGATAATGGTTCAGGCGTCAACCTCATGCCCATTCATACACTTCGTTGATTGGGCCTCACAGAATCTGATTTATCTCCTTCTACCATGATGTTACAAGGATATGATAAAAATGTACAAGAACCACTGGGCGAGATTACACTTAGAACTCAGTTTGGAGATCTTCTGTCCAATTTAGATTTCATGGTTGTTGATCAAGACTCAGCCTTCAACATCTTTCTTGGAAGACCCTCGCTACATCGACATGCGGCTATCCCTTCGTCATACCATCAATGTCTCATGTTTTTTTTTCAATGGTCAAGTTGGGACATTATATGGTGATAAGGCCCTATTCAAGACATGTGAATCTCAATACATTGAGGCGGAATTCTACCACATGAAGGGAAAGGAGGAATCCACAACAAATGAGATTAAAAAAGTTAATGCTCCGTATGGTTTGGAAAAGATTCCAGTAAACCTATTAACACATGTGAGTACTGATTATGTGTTGCCTATCAGTCAAATTGACAGGATAGACCCAAATCAAAATACTATTATGGAAACCTCCTTAATTTCAATTACAACAATCAAGCCAGACAACATGGGAGAAATTGGTGATCCACCAAGCAATGATGAAAGCTCAAATAGAAATTTCTTCATTTCATCTGCTGAAACCCAGTAAGTCTACACTTCGCCAATCAGGCTAGGGAATGTTATAGTAATGTCAGAGGTAAATGATGATGTTGATTCTCAATCCATCATCTCCTCTTTCTTACCCAAAGAAGACCCTTCATCATCAATTGGATCGGAAATGGAAGCTTCTTCTTCACGATGTGCAAGTTTTAACATCTCTTCTGATCATGGAAATTCTGCTTCATCATCTACTATGAAAGTAGAAACAGAAGAAGTAACACATGTTGAATAAGAAGAGGAAGATCTCAGGGATGCTCCTCCAGCATTTGAAGAGGGTATCTCTACCACTATGGACAAACTCAGAGAAATCAATCGGGGTACAAAAGAAGATCCACACCCTACTTTAATCAGTGTGTCCATGACTCTTGAAGAACAAGAGGTGTATATTTTCTTTTTAAAGTAAAATCGAGATATATTTGCTTGGAACTATAAAGAGATGCCAGGGCTTGATCCTGATGTTTCCACTCATCGTTTGGGTTTTCCATAAGAACATCGATGATTCAAACAAGCTTCTAGAAGAACACACCCAACATATGCTTCCAAAATTGAGGCTGAAGTGGATAAGCTTATCAAAGCTAACATTGTCAGAGAAGCTCAATATCCCAAGTGGTTGTCTAATATTCTCCCAGTGAAAAAGAAGAATGGGAAAATTAGAGTTTTCATTGATTTCAGAGATCTTAATTGGCATTGTCCTAAGGATGATTTTCCAGTTCCGATTACAAAACTGTTAATCGATGCAACAGCTGGATATAAAGCACTTTCCTTCATGGATGGGTATTCCATATATAATAAAATCCGAATGGATCCAGAAGATGAGGAATCTACAGCTTTCAGAGCCCTTCAGGGTGTGTTTTGCTATCGGGTAATTCCATTTGGCCTAAAGAATGTAGGCGAAACATATTAGCGTGCCATGCATAGTATCTTCAAACCCTTTCTGGAAAAGTTTGTTGAATGTTATGTGGATGATTTGGTGGTCAAATCCAAACAACGTTCTAATCACTTTTCTGATTGGGAAATCATATTCCACAAACTTTGGCAACACAATTTGAAGATGAACCCCTTAAAATGTTCTTTTGGGGTAACCTCAGGAAAATTTCTCAGCTTTGTTGTACGCCATCGTGGTATCGAAATTGATCCTGAGAAGACCAAGTCATTCCTTGGTATGTCACCTCCTCAAAATCTGAAATAATTGAGAGGACTTCAAGGACACTTATCCTATATTCGGCGTTTCATCACTAATTTGGCAGGCAAAAGTTTACCCTTCACTAAATTGATGAAGAAGGGAGTCACTTACCAGTGGACTGAAGAATGTCAAGAAGCATTAGATATTATCAATAAGTATCTCTTGAGTCCACTGGTACTTATGCCACCTATTGAAAGAAGACCACTTATCCTCTATGTGACAGCTTTAGAGCGATCATTGGGTGCCTTTCTTGCTCAGAAGAATGATGATGGGAATGAAAAAACCCTTTACTATCTCAGTCAGACTATGCTTGAAGCAGAAACCCAATATTCAAGTATTGAGAAGTGCTTCCTGGCATTAATATTTGTAGTTCAGAAGTTGAGACACTACCTACAACATCACGAGGTCCAATTGGTATCTCGCAATAACCCGCTCAAATTCATCCTTAGTCGTCCAATGCTTACAGGACGTCTGGAAAAGTGGGCAGTTATCTTGCATCAATTTGATATTCAATATGTGTCTCAAAAGGAAATAAAGGGCCAATCTCTGGCTGATTTCCTTGTTGAACACCCTTCAGTGGAAGACACATCTTCATATATTGAACTCCCTAATGAAGAAGTATTTTCTATTCAAGAAAGTATTCAAATATGGGAAATGTACTTTGATGGTGCTTCCAGAAGTCCAACAGGGAGGAAAATGGAAAATCCTAAATTCAAGAAAGTTGGGTTAGGAGTTGTACTCATTTATCCCGAAAAGGTAGTGTTACCTTATTCCCTCACATTGTTGGGAGGCGGTAAAAATAATGAAGCGGAATACCAAACTGTCATCGCAGGCTTGGAGGTGGCTCTTCAAGCACAAGTGAATCACTTAAAGGTGAAATGTGATTCAGACCTGGTAATCAAACAAGTCAATGGGGATTATTCCATAAAAAAAGAAGAACTAATCCCTTTGTATGATTATGTCATAGAGTTAATGGCGGAGTTTCCTTTGGAACCGACATTTTTCTATGTCCCAAGATCACAAAATGCCCAAGCTGATGCTCTAGCTAATATAGCCACAGCTCTGGAAAATCCAAATCGGGACGAGACAACCATCAGTATTTCCCACTATCATACAATTTCACCTTATGCTCAAGCCAGAACAGAGGAAATCAATGAAATTAGTCCCATCTTTGAACCATATGGTCATACTACAGGATGGATGACACATATCAGGGAATACCTTCAAAATGGAACACTTCCACCTGATAGAGCCAGGAATGAACAAATCCGGAGACATTTGGTCAACTTTACTCTTTATGATGGCCCATATCACCTAGAGAAAATTCTTTACAAGCGTGGTTTTGATGGAGTTCTCTTCAGATGCATTGATGGTAAAGAGACAATGGCTGTCATGAAAGAAGTGCATGTAGGAGTCTGTGGTGGCCACCAGTCTGGACATAGACTGTCTGATTAGATTCGAAGGCTTGGATACTTTTGGCCTTCAATGATACAAGATTGTGTTGATTTCACAAAGAAGTTTCATTCATGCCATGTACATGCCAACTTCATTCATCAACCTCCAGAGTTGCTTCATACAGCTAAATAATCGTGGCCATTTTCCACATAAGGAATGGATGTGGTGGGACCTTACCCTTCAGCTACGGCCAAGCAGCTTAAGTATATTCTTACTGCTACTGACTTCTTTTCCAAACGGGTAGAGGAAATAACTCTCAAGGAAGTCATTTATAAAAGCATTTTTAGCTTCATCAAGTCTAAAATCATTACTAGATTTGGTGTCCCTCATTCCATATTGACGGACAATTGCACCAACTTCTATTCATCTGAGGTGAATAAGTTGTATCAAGAATAAAACATCAAATCCAATAATTCATCTCGGTATCATGCAGCGGCCAATGGCCAGATAGAATCCTTCAACAAGACTCTGTCAAATATACTGCAAAAGATGGTGGATAAAGATAAAAATTCATGGCCTGATAAACTCTTTCATGCTTTATGGGCGTATCAGACCACCACCCGCACTACAACGCGGTCAACTCCATATTCACTAGTATATGGAACGGTTGTAGTATTTCCCATTGAAGTTCAACTACCCTCACTCAGGGTAGCCATTTGTGATCAATCATCTACAAATGAACAATCTCAAAAGCGATTGAATGAATTGGAATAGTTAGATGAGAAAATATTGTGCACTTTTCACCACTTGCAAGTCTATCAGAATCGAATAGCACGAGCTTTCAACAAAAAAGTTCATCTTCGTTCATTCGTTCAGGGGGAATTGGTATTAATTCTCAGAACTCCAATGATACTAGGAAAGAAGCTTCCCAAACTTGAGCCAAAATGGGAAGGACATTATTCAATACATAAGATCTATTCCAATGGAGCATATTCATTAATCTCAATGGATGGAGAACTCATCACTACTCCAACCAATGCCAGATTTCTGAAGAAGTATTTTTTATAAACACAAAATACATTGTTGCGGTCTATACATATGACCTTAAAATATTTGTATTACTTTCGTCCCACACGACGTTAAACTGTGACGTCCTAACTACATGACGCTAAACTGTACAAAAGTCTCTCATGTCCAGCAAGACATTAAACTGCACCATCACTGGTCTATGCATATGAATTTAAACTATTTTCATCCCTTTCGTCCAACAAGACGTTAAACTATAACATCCTAGCTACATGACACTAAACTGTATAAAATTCCCTTAGGTCCAGCAAGACGTTAAAATGCATAATCAACGGTCCATGCATATGACCTTAAACTATTCACACTTTCGTCCAACATGATGCTAGACTGTATCATCCCTTTTTCGTCCAACATGACGTTAAACTGTGAAAAAGTCCCTAATACGTCCAACAGAGTGTTAAAATGTGTTCTATTTTGTCCTTACAGTATGACATTAAACTGCACAGTCCCCCCTTCATCCAACATGACGTTAAACTATATTTTCCCCATCGTCCTAGCTACCTGACACTAAACTGTACAAAAGTCCTTTCATATGTCCTACATGACATTAAACTATACTTTGTCCCTGCTACATGACATTAAAATATGTAGCACCAATAGTCCTAACTGTAAGACTTTAAACTACATAGTCCCTTCAAATGTCCTACATGACATTAAACTATGCATCGTTAAGGTTGTTGTTACCTCTTGTTTCTCACACCGAGTATGACTCACATGATCTTAGAGCAAATTTCAACCATAACACCCTCTTTGGGCCGCTAACCACGCATAAGTCCCAACATCATTTTTTAGGTCATTGTCCCCAAGAACAACTTGATCATTAATTCATTCTTTAATTTAACTACACGGACTTTTATCCTTGCCTTCTAGGATGGGTACGTAGGCAACCTCCCAAGGTTCAAGCCCAAAACCAATCTCTTCACATTGGTTCACCTTCGTCCTTGCTATACGATGTTAAACTATACAACACTTTTTGTCCTGTACGACAATAAACTATAATATTCTTTGATACCCTCACCTGAGAGGGAATCATTATTTACATTTATTTTTAATCATGTTATATTATAAAACTTTGTGCATATATGGAAATACCTGAACCTTTTATCTTGGGTTAAACCATCATTGCATTAAAGTCCCCTTTCACCCTTCACATGTACGGACCCAATTTGTACAAAGGGTATTTCTAGAACTACGTGGACTTGATTCCCATCTTTATGGGATACGTAGGAACATTTGAGTGTCCCTCGAATCCATCCCCAAGTCTTTTGGGCTTAACCCCAAATTCCACTTTCAGTCCCTTGGCTAAAAAGTCCCCATGAAAACACACACTGTGCATTTCTTATAAATGGTCCAAGATCTATGACCCTAAACTAAGATATCCTATATTTTCATCCCATACGACGTTAAAATGTAGTTTAAGAACTACGTATGGATTGATTCCCATCCTTATGGGATACGTAGTGAAGTCCAAATATTTCAAATTAGGATCCAGCCACAGAATGATTATGGTTAGCATTGATCTGTGTATCTATACATACATTGGACAATACCCATATTTATGTGTCATAATCCTAACCTTAAATATTTTCAGATCTTCATAACCCATTTCTTGAATTCTAGTCACAAAAATGTCAAATTTCTGAGAGTTCTTTTGCCTGACTATGTAGCACGTGACCTTAGGCGGCCTTGCATAAGTAGTCTACATAACGGACCTGTCATCCAAAAGATACTATTATTTGACTATGAAACCAATGCCCTTAGGTGGACCTACATAATTAAACCCCCTAATGGGTTAGTCAGATACTGGTAACTTCATTCTTTGGAGGAAAACCTATTTTGTCCTTATTTGTCTTAATGAAAATATATAGGGATCCGCAAAAAATATCCATCCTTAACATATTTGTCTCATATCCTTTTTCATGATGTGAAAGTAATCAAGCCTATGGTTTATATTTTCCTTCCCTACATTTGGGTCAGACCTTCGTAGGAGTGATATTCATCCAGTTCTTCGATAATCTTGTTTGGAAATATCTTCTTTATATTGAAGTACTTCTCTCCATACAACAAACTCTATACTTTGGAAAATTTGAATCCCCATAAACTTCCATTGGCTTTTTAGCAGTAGAAAAGTAAATTTCTGAGAGTTCGTTGGCCTGACTATATAGCATATGCCCTCAGGCGGCCTTGCATAAGTAGTCTATATAACGGACCTGTCAACCAAAAGATGCTATTTATTTGACTATGCAGCCAATGCCCTTAGGCGGCCCTTCATAATTCAACCCCCTAACGGGTTTGTTAAATAATGGTAACTTCATTCTTGGGAACTACTTCTTCTAATGCATTTTTAGCTCTTTTTCATATCATTCCTCAGATTCAAATTTTCTTAAGTCATAGTTTACATATTTTCCCTCATACTTGAGTATGGTAATATATTTTTAGATAAATTGTCAAGGAATTGAGTCAATGTTAATCCATTTGGTCAAAGCTATTTCGACCTTAAACATTAGCCTTTTTTATGTCCGATGTGCATGACTTTAAACTGCCCACAAAATAAATGGGAACATTGAATAAAAGTCAAGTTCCAGCTCACTAAACATACATTTTGTATGATTTAGGTAATATTGAGCAATTAAAAGATTCAAAGTTTGTAGGTTTATTTATAATAATCCTAGTAAAAATCAAACTATGCTTACTAGGCCCATTGGATTAGGTAAAATTAAAAGAAGGTAGCAGGAAAATATATGTACAAGTGATTGAAGATGAAAGCATTCTTTCCATTTGATGGAAAAGAATTAGAAGGACATCCACAGATTGGAGTCTCTTCTCTTTTCTAAGAAATTACAAGAGGTTTTCAATATAAGTCTTCACTTGATGAACAACATCCCGAGATTCATCAGTAGTTACTTGAATCTCATGCACCCGACCAACTTGAATCTTTTCAGCCTGATGGAGTGCTTTCTTGGAATTTGCGAGGGCCTTCATACCATTCGTTTGATCTCCCTCCAGTGAGTTATTGAGTTGGTCAAGTTCCCCAGTAACAGCGTCTAACTGTTGCTGAAGGTTCATTTGCTGGACGACTTTATCTTTGATCTTATGCTTTAGCTCCTTCATCTTGGCAGCATAGTCAGCCTCAGCTCAGGATACTGCAACCTAAAATTCACTAATATTGGCTGACAGTTTTACCCTGGTCAGATCTTCATGACACTTTTGCTCCTGCTCCCTCCTAAAAATTACCTGTTTCATCGCGGCATGGATCTTTTCATATCCAAAACCGCCAAGTCCCAATATGAAAAATAGGGATGATAGCCAGGGAATCTTCGATGGAAGCTCCTCTAGAGGAACTTTAGATATGATTTTCCATATGTTCTTTCATGCCTTGCATCGTGAAAATTGGAACGCCTTTTGAACATCCGGGTCTGACTCAGCGTCACTGTCACAGAGGGGAGTATAATATAGGATTAATGCACTTAGGGAGTAAAATCTTCGAAATATGCGCCAAGTTCCATCATTTCATCTAATGTCATCTCAGAATCCTGGTTAGTCTCACCATTGGGAGCATTTGATGTGTCTTTTTGGAGACTTTCATCTTCTCGCAACAGCAGCAGGAGTGATACTGGGAATAGATGCTGGCTCTTCTCCAAGAGCAGGCAAGTCAGCCTGACTTTGCAATTGTTTCACAGCACCCTCCGCGGTCCTCAAAGGAGGATCAGTCCTTTCCCTCAGAGGGGAAATTGAAGAAGCCCCTGAAATCCCCATAAATATGTGAAAACTTTTCATGGGTATAGATTCATGATTATCCGAAGGACTTACTGCTACTAATGATGCGTTTAGCGGTGGATTTCCTCCTTCGTTGCCTTTGCTTCTTTGGTTTTCTGGGAGTATCGACAGTCTCTCTTACAGGAACTTGAATTGGAGAATGGAAGGACATGTCCAACTCCTAATTCATAGCCTGCTGGCCAGGAGATATCTCTCCCGATTCGCAAGCAGATTCAGCGGCAGCCCCAATGGCAGTACCACCAGGGCTGTATTGTGGTGAAGGAACCTCAACTGTTCCTTTCTTTGTGAGCTACAGGGTGAAGAAAATAATTTTCTTGAGTAACAAAGCATCGAATGAAATCAAGTTGCGAGGAAAATAAGGAAAGAAAACTTACATCTTCAGGAGCCACATAATTGTGCCAGTCATCATCAGTCCCCTCAGCAGCGCCACGATCTATCATTTCCTTCACCCGCTTGGTGACAGGAATGGAATCGTCAGTGGTGTATATGATCATTTCCAGCTCTCTAATTTAAGCTCGTACTTCATAGGGGTTCTTCTCGTATTGGATATCTGTAGAAGCCATAATATTACCTATTCCAGGGAGTTTTAGACCCTTGCACAAATCTAGCTAGGCAGTCTCAGTACCACAATATAGACTCTGCCATGTCTGGACAACCTCTGGTCGTAGATATTCAATGCCTGTACTAGAAGACTGTGAGGAAGGGCCTACAATCTTTGACTTCAATTTCTTCCCATATCCTGCACCTATTGATAGAGAATAAGAAAATATGACTTATTTCTTTATAAAGTGATGGTGATTAATTTACCATGATGAAGTAACTTACCAGGAGTTGATGGAGTAGGTCTTTCGATTCTGACCGGAGGATTATATCGGGCACGAGGCCTCTTTTCCACATGTTCTGCCTCATCATACCCATCATGGCAATCCAGTGAATCAGTCCTAGAGGAGGAATCTGGCTGTAACACCCTAAGATTTTATGAAAAATATTCTTAATTTCATTAATGTCTTGTGTTGTACGCTACACAAAAAGGAGCTTGCACAACACACATCCTTGAATTGACTTGCATTACACACAATCACGACCTTCCTCGATAGCGTGTGTAATACGCAATACCGAGTCTCACTAAACAATGACATGCTATTAAAATATTATTAGAAGTAGCCGTTATGAATAGTAATAACCACTTTTTGAAATTTTGTAAATTTTATTTTTCAAAATGGACTTCATTTTTGGATTCGGAATATCGAAATTATCTTAGGGTTAAATTTTGGTACTTTTCGGATAGCTTTCATATTCCGATGAATAGTGAAAATTACTAAATTTTAATTAAAAACAACTTTTTTAATCAAAATAATTAATAGTGATAAATTATTAATTTGAGTGGTTTTAAAGTATATTTAGAATATATTTTTAAAATTTAATACAATTTTGTTCATTGGATGTAATTTCACATTTAAACCAGACATAAACAAGTGTCAATCTTTTGAAAGTTATTATCTTTTAAAAACACGCTATTTGTTTTGACGACGGGAATTAATTTTTAAATTAGTTAATGTAACTGATATGTTTTGAATTTGGTAAAATAAACATCATTTTTGAATTCATAATATCAAATATAGCTTAGGCCTAATTTTTGGTATTTGTCTGGAAACTTTCATTTTTTGATGAATAGTGAAACCACTAAGTGGTAGTTAAAAAAACTGAATTTTTCATAAAACTTAATTTTACCGCTTCTGTGAGTAGAATTTCGAAAATTCGAGAGACACGGTTAATATTAAGGACTAAAATGTGGTTCAATGAGATGAAAATAATTTTTGGTGAATAGTAACTTTTTACTTTTTTTTACCACGGTTAAAAGTAAATAGGGTAGTTAAGGGTAAAAATGATATTATTATTACCCTAACACATGTCCTAATTCTATTGGATAAGTGTAATTTGACCAAAAACAACCTTAGGAATAAACTATGACCATTTAGGAACACTTGGATTAGATCAGGACATTTATTATTAATTTATTTAAAGAAGGGTTAAAATAGTTAAAATCAAAGTTTAATAAGTAGATAATTTTTAATATAGGGTTATCCATAAGATAAATTCGACTATAAATATTCATTAGAAATCTAAAAAGATTTACTAAATAAGGGTATTTTATTTTCAATTTTTAGACATTAAATAATTTAATTTATTTATGACACAACGATGATGCAGTAATTATCTTATTAATGAAATATTGACATAATTGATGTCATAAATACCCAAATAAATGTAATTTGAGACTTTTTATGAATTACACTAATTTTATAGGTTAATATGACATGTTAATATTGATTTAAGTAACTTTTTTCCAACTAAGCATTCTGTTATGAGTTTCACAAAAATCAATTACTAAATAGTGTCAAAATTGACATAAAATAGTTTTTAAAACAAATATTATATTATTAATTGTTATTTTATTACTAAAAATATAAGGCTCGGAAAAATGACTTAGATAAGGTTATATATATTAATAATAAACAACTTGGGTTCGTTTGGTTTGTTATAGTAAGTTTATTAACCTTATAGTGTAAGAACACAAAAAGACACGGTAAAAGTAAAATTATCTAACTTAAAGTTAAAACTAAAGGATAAGGTTAAAATAGTAAACTAAACTTGTCCAAATTCTATTGGATGAGAGGATTTCGACCCATCCCCACCTTAGCTTCGAAATAAATCAATTTTTAACTATTTAAAACTGAATATGGCTTTATAATAAAATAATATTTTTAGTTATTCCAAAGTTGCCCCTCTCCTCCCTTATAAAAGGGCACCTCCTCCCTCTCTTCCTCACTCCACTTTGAGCCTTCAATATCGGCCAACCCCTGCCCAATTCTCTTCTCCACTTCCATAGAGACATCCTAGAGGTACTGGTATTCTTCAAAGACCAATTTTAGTGTCCTAAAAGGAGGTCTCAAAGAAGCGCTTCAAAGAAGAGGTAATGTCCGTTACCGATTCTTTCATCTTTATTTCTTCTTCCACTTCTTCTTCTTAGGTTGTTTAATTATGAATTAATAACATCAGTATCACTCATATACTGATATGTTATTATAAGTATGAAACAACCCTATTTCACTATCTATCCATCCTACGGAAAACGAAATCACCGCGCGTGCGTACGTACGGAATACCGTCTCCACGCCGTGGTGTAATCTATTTTACACCACCACCTTACTTGGATGGGTATAATGGTGTAAATAATAACTATATATGTTTATTGTAAAGTTATATTGGTTCTGAAATAGTATATATACACTCCAATACAATTCCACGATCATGGGAATGATATCATCGCTCGTGCGTACGTATGGAATACCGTCTCCACGATGTGATGCGACTCGTTCTACATGATCTTAATTGCATAATGATTATATAAATGAATTGAATGAATTAATATGATATATATTACACTATCATCATTCTGGAAATAAGGTATCTATAACCAAAAATAAAAATAAGAATTTATTCGATAAAACACGCATAAGAACCAAAAGTAATAAACACCCGAATAACAAGTAGTAATGAAATATTACTAATACGAAGCTAAGAATATGACCATATATGATATCATAAAAATATGTATGATTCTGGAATAAGTCAATAACATTATTTAAATCATTATACAGGAGGTTCAGACAATTACGAAGCAAATCGAACCTAAGGTAAGAGAAATATCACAATCTCATTTTTATCCGAGATTGTTTATACTTTGGTATTTAATGGGGTGTATTTTATCATCCACATCCATGTTTCCTCAATATGTAATATTATTTACATCAACCTACAATTGTTTAAATCCATTTTTACCCTTTGGTGAGTCTATAGTAAAAGATATGAAAGGAATCTTTTGTCGTTTTTCGTATGAGGTACTTTTTGACTTTTCTGAAAAAAGTACGAGAAGAATGTTTTTTAACTTATACGGCATGAATGGATTTTTAAAACATTATTTCCAAGAAGCTTCCTTTACAAGTTTTCAACTTTATTTTTAATCAAATTCTTTTAGTTTAAAATTGTATGAAATGTTAAGAAAGGAAAATGTTTTTGAAGTAGAAAGGATATTTTCCTCAAGAATGGAGTTAAAGTGTTTTATCAAAATTATTTTCCATCTAAGATAATATAGGGTTCTGTTTCTATCAATATTATTAAATTGATTTTATTATGTTGTGATGGAGTTATTTTTATGAATTCCTTTATCTTATATGAATTATTTTATGATGTCATGTTGTTTAAGAATCCCATTTTTATTACATGGGTTATGCAATGATGTATGATTTATGATTTTGTGGCACACATATGAATGGTATCATTATGAGATGGGTGGGACATATATCTCCCTCAAATTCATTGGGTAAAGATTTTATATCTCATGAGAGAGACATGGTTGGAACGACAGGTTAAACCGGTTTAGTGAAACAGGACTGAAACGACGAATGAACTCGGTTCATATTTGGACTTTGTCCACTAAGATAGTCTTGGCAATGAGTCTTGACTAATAAGAAATTATTATCTATGATTATGTGTGTATTCCACAATGTTTCATGTTTTATGTTATGATTATTGGGATTACATTTCACTACTATGATTTATCCCATGATATGAAATTATGATCTCTTTTGCAGGTTAAGATTTCCAAAAGATATGTTCTTATGAATATGATGTGATTGATATTTCTTTTGTTTACCCTTATTGAGCATTTGATCTCACCCTTTTATGTTTTCTTTTTCCCAGGATATAAAGAAAGGTTTTAGGTAAAAAAAAGGAAGATCTTTATGGGAGATGTTGAAGATCTTTCACCATGATTAGAAGATTATATTCTGAGTTTCCAAAGACACTAAACTATTACGGTCCTTGTGTGTTTGTTTTTGCTATGTACTAAGTATTCCACAAAAGTAATGTAATATCCATGTATGTCAAGCTTCGGGTCTCTACTGTTGGTATCAGAGGAAAGGTTTAGTCAACCTTTGGAAACTAGGATGCGAGAACTTTATTGAGATCCCTAGAGATATTTCTAAGGTATGTCTAGGGATGTCCCTAAGGTTAAGTATACGTATAGGTTATAGTCCTAGAATTGCGCTAAAAATCTTAGAATTTAATCTAAGATGTTAGATATTGACGGTACTCCCCCTTTACTATGTTGTTTTCCCTAACATGATTTTTACCTCTCACACTATTCTTTTTAGGTTTTAGACGATGGCTGGAACCCAAAGAACCGTGTTGATCAATGTAATTGACAATGAAATGATTGTCCTCATGAAAAAAAAATGTTATGGGAGATAGAGTAAAAAATCTTATTGTTATACTTACACAAGATATGAATCATTCCGGACATCCAAATGAGCAGAGAAGGGAACAATATTCTATTTAGTCCTTAATGAGGCAACGTCCACCTTATTTCAGTGGGTCTTCTGATCCACTTGTTGATGAACAATGGATCAGTACCACTGAAATGATATTTTCAGTTCTTCAATGTTCTGAACACGATAAAGTCATCTTAGTAGTATATCGTTTAGAAGGTGAAGCTAATCAATGGTGGAATCTTATCAAGAATATGAGGCAAAGAGATGAAATTGATTCCATGGAATGGGAAGAGTTCAAGAACTTATTTTTCAATAAGTACTTCCCTCATATTCTTCGAAAAAAGATGGAGAAGGAGTTTCTTGAACTAAATCAAAAGGATGATGAATCTGTTGGTATCTATGAAGCGAATTTTACAAGGCTTGGAAGGTATGCATCTAGATTTATCATCCAACCCGAAAGTAAAGTTGATCAATTTGTCAGTGGCTTAAAACCAAATCTTCTAAGGGCATTAGCTAAAAGAGACTTCAGTAGCTATGAAGAAATTGTGTGTTGTTCTATCAAGGTAGAAATGGAAGTTGGTGTTACTTATCCATCTCATAGTTTTGAAAAGAAATGAAAGATGGAGTTCAAGGCGAAATCTCAGAATAATGGTGAAAAGAAGATGAATGTTTCCTTATGCTCAAAGTGTGGAAAGAAGCATGGTGGAGATTGTCTTAAAGGGACTAGAAAATGTTTTAAGTGTGGAAAAGAAGGTCATCGAGCAACTGAGTGTCAAAGTATTGGAAAAAGGGTTTCTAATGATGTGAATAATGAAAAGACTGTAGAGAATGCACCACCAACACTTCAATGCTTCAAGTGCAAGGAAATGAGGCATTATGCTAATAAATGCCCTAATCCAAGGGTTAGTGATGATCGACATGAGCAACCACTTAAGGAAAATGACAAAGGGATGTCACATGTGATCACTATTGGCGATGTTGAATATGACAACGATGTGGTGTAATGATTAAGTGTTTATGTAATGGGATTCCAAAATAATGTTGTATATAGTATCGTGGAATATTGGAATATTTATTTATTCGTCTATTGTGGTTTTCAATGGTACCAATAACCCTGGAAAGTGATTGAGATATTTTTGGGAAAAAAAGATGATATGCGCATAATGAAGGGAAAATGATAAAATGAAATGTTTTACAGTATTCATGAGCTCATGATTGACATAAGGACTAAGTGATATCATGGTTTGAGTATATATAATTTTGAGGATTTTGGTATGTGGAAAGAGTTAACTTTTAACAGCATTCATGTTTTCAATAAGGTTCAATGGGTATTCATTTTTTTTCAAGAGAATACATGATTAAGGCCTTCGAATGTTTGGAATGTGACCAACAAGACATATCTCATGATATATGGGGATCAACAATGGTATTAACATGCTAGTTGTATGAACTCTTTGGTAATCATTTTCACTATAATATGAGATTAGACAGTATTATTTTGGATAAGCCTAAAGATTGGAATGGAATATGTTGTACATAAGTTAGTATTGTTTAAGGATAGAACCTTTTTCGATATTATTTATGGGATGTTATAGTAATGTAGTTTTAGAAAAAGGACAACCTGCAGGATGGGTGAAAACCCATCGCGTCGGACAAGGTTGTGGAAATCGAACCGACAACCGAAGTGCGACTTGCCTTTATCGCCTACCACTAGCCTCTCGGAAGTCCCTATTTAGTAGAACTAGTTTTATTATATTAAGTAGTATGATATATGAAGTTTAAGTCCATTTTAGGAACCATATATGATTAATCTCACTATAGATGGACTAATGTATTTTTTTGATAACTTTTCTAACCTTTTGTTTGAGACAGATGGAATGACCCATCATTCTATCACAAGATCCGCTAATACATCACGATTGACAAATTCAACTTCTTTTCATTAAGAGATGAAGTGGAAATTTTCCAAAGAATTTCCAACGGTGAGACTATACCAAAATCACGAAAGTATTTCTTCTAATTCCAATTTCATCAACTTTAGGGAAATGATCTTGAAAACCAAAAATGTTGTCCTAGTGCTCTTATATCTGATGAATCATATGGTACCTTAGATCGTCACAAATCTATGGATTTGTGATTAGCTGGCTTTTCCATAGCCATTTTCTCTACCACTCTCCATCAGAACATGATGGTTAGATTTCTCTTCCATATCCATATTTTCACCTATGTGGAAACCCAGTGATTAGTTTATTTGGGTAACCGTTACGTTTCGTACTTTTGTTTTTTAATATTGGTTTTGGTATTCCTTTTTACGATGTGGGTTTCTATTAAAGAAACTTTCGATTAGTAAACCATTTATAACCCCGACGAATTTCGAGGGAGAAATTCATTTTAAGGGGGGTAGAATGTAACACCCCGAGATTTTATGAAAAATATTCTTAATTTCATTAATGTCTTGTGTTGTACGCTACACCAAAAGGATCTTGCACAAAACGCATCCTTGAATTACCTTTCATTACACGCAATCACGACCTTCCTCGATAGCATGTGTAGTACGCAATACCGAGTTTCACTAAACAACGATATGCTATTAAAATATTATTAGAACTAGCCGTTATGAATAGTAATAACCACTTTTTGAAATTTTGTAAATTTTATTTTTCAAAATGGATTTCATTTTTGGATTTGGAATATCGAATTTAGCTTAGGGTGAAATTTTGGTACTTTTCGGATAACTTTCATATTCTGATGAATAGTGAAAATTACTAAATTTTAATTAAAAACAACTTTTTTAATCGAAATAATTAATAGTGATAAATTATTAATTTGAGTGGTTTTAAAGTATATTTATAATATATTTTTACAATTTAATACAATGTTGTTCATTGGATGTAATTTCACATTTAAACCAGACATAAACAAGTGCCAATCTTTTGAAAGTTCTTGTCTTTTAAAAACACGCTATTTGTTTTGACGATGAGAATTAATTTTTAAATTTGTTAATGTAACTGATATGTTTTGAATTTGGTAAAATAAACATCATTTTTGAATTCATAATATCAAATATAGCTTAGGCCTAATTTTTGGAATTTTTCTGGAAACTTTCATTTTTTGATGAATAGTGAAACCACTAAGTGGTAGTTAAAAAAACTGAATTTTTCATAAAACTTAATTTTACTGCTTCTGTGAGTAGAATTTCGAAAATCCAAGAGACATGATTAATATCATGGACTAAAATGTGGTTCAATGAGATGAAAATAATTTTTGGCGAATAGTAACTTTTTACTTTTTTATACCACGGTTAAAAGTAAATAGGGTAGTTAAGGGTAAAAATGATATTATTATTACCCTAACACATGTCCTAATTCTATTTTATAAGTTTAATTCGATCAAAAACAACCTTAGGAATAAAATATGACCATTTAGGACCACTTGGATTAGATCAGGACATTTATTATTAATTTATTTAAAGAAGGGTTAAAATAGTTAAAATCAAAGTTTAATAAGTAGATAATTTTTAATATAGGGTTATGCATAATATAAATTCAACTATAAATATTTATTAGAAATATAAAACTATTTTCTACATAATGGTATTTTATTTGTAATTTTTAGACATTAAATAATTTAATTTATTTATGACACAACGATGATGCAGTAATTATCTTATTAATGAAATATTGACATAATTGATGTTATAAATACCCAAATAAATGTAATTGGAGACTTTTTATGAATTCCACTAATTTTCTAGGTTAATATGACATGTTAATATTGATTTAAGTAACTTTTTTCGAACTAAGAATTCTGTTATGAGTTTCACAAAAATCAATTACTAAATAGTGTCAAAATTGACATAAAATAGTTTTTAAAACAAATATTATATTATTAATTTTTATTTTATTCATAAAAATCTACGGTTTGTCCAAATTACTTAGATAAGGTTATATATATTAATAATAAACAACTTGGGTTCGTTTGGCTTGTTATAGTAAGTTTATTAAACTTATAGTGTAAGAACACAAAAAGACACGGTAAAAGTAAAATTATCGAACTTAAAGTTAAAACTAAAGGATAAGGTTAAAATAGTAAACTAAACTTGTCCAAATTCTATTGGATGAGAGGATTTAGACCCATACACACCTTATCTTAGAAATAAATCAATTTTGAGCTATTTAAAACCGAATATGGATTTATAATAAAATAATATTTTTAGTTATTCCAAAGGTTCCCCTCTCCTCCCTTATAAAAGGGCACCTCCTCCCTCTCTTCCTCACACCACTTTGAGCCTTCAAGCTCGGCCAAACCCTGAAAAATTCTCTTCTCCACTTCCCTAGAGACATCATAGAGGTCCTTTTCTTCTTTAAAGACCAATTTTAGTGTCCTAAAATGAGGTCTCAAAGAAGCGCTTCAAAGAAGAGGTAATGTTCGTTACCGATTCTTTCATCTTTATTTCTACTTCCACTTATTCTTATTAGGTTGTTTCATTATGAAGTAATAACATCAGTATCAATAATATACTGATATGTTATTATAAGTATGAAACAATCCTATTTCACTATCTATCCATCCTACGGAAAACGAAATCACAACGCGTGCGTACATACGGAATACCGTCTCCACGCCGTGGTGTAATCTATTTTCCAACACCACCTTACTTGGATGGGTATAATGGTGTAAATAATAACTATATATGATTACTGTAAAGTTATATTGATTCTGAAATAGTATATATACAGTCCAATAAAATTCCAAGATCATGGGAATGATATCATCGCTCGTGCGTACGTACGGAATACCGTCTCCACGATGTGATGCGACTCGTTCTACATGATATTCATTGCATAATGATTATATAAATGAATTGAATGAATTAATATGATATATATTACACTAATACCATTCTGGAAATAAGGTATCTATAACCTAAAAAGAAAAATAAGAATTTATTCGACAAAACACGCATAAGAACAAAAAGTAATAAACACCCGAATAACAAGTAGTAATGAAATATTACTAATAAGAAGATACGAATATGACCATATATGATATAATAAAAATAAGTATGATTCTGGAATAAGTCAATAACATTATTTAAATCATTATAAAGGAGGTTCGGACACTTACGAAGCAAATCGGACCTAAGGTAAGGGAAATATCACAATGTCATTTTTATCCGAGATTGTTTATACTTTGGTATTTACTATGGTGTATTTTATCATCCACATCCATGTTTCCTCAATATGTAATATTATTTACATCCACCTATAATTGTTTAAATCCATTTTTACCCTTTTTTGAGTTTATAGTAAAAGATATGAAAGTAATCTTTTGTCATTTTTCGTACGAGGTACTTTTTGACTTTTCTGATAAAAGTACGAGAAGAATGTTTTTTTTAAATTATACGACATGAATGGATTTTTAAAACATTATTTCCAAGAATCTTCCTTTACAAGTTTTAAAGTTTATTTTTAATCAACTTATTTTAGTTTAAAATTGTATGACATGTTAAGAAAGGAAAATGTTTTTGAAGTAGAAAGAATATTTTCCTCAAGAATGGAGTTCAAGTGTTTTATCAAAATTATTTTCCATCTAAGATAACATAGGGTTATGTTTCTATCCCTATTATTACATTGATTTGATTATGTTGTGATGGAATTATTTTTATGAATTCCTTTATCTTATATGAATTGTTTTATGATGTCATGTTGTTTAAGAATCCCATTTTTATTACATGGGTTATGCAATGATGTATGATTTATGATTTTGTGGCACACATATGAATGGCATCATTATGCGATGGGTGGGACCTATATCTCCCTCCAATTAATTGGGTAAAGATTTTATATCTCATGAGATAGACATGGCTGGAATGGCAGGTTAAACCGGTTTAGTGAAACCGGACTGAAATGAGGAATGAACTCGGTTCAGAAATGGACTTTGTCCACTAAGATAGTCTTGGAAATTAGTCTTGACTAATAAGAAATGATTATCTATGATTATGCGTATATTCCACAAAGTTTCATGTTTTATGTTATGATTATTGGGATTACATTTCACTACTATGATTTATCCCATGTTATGAAAGTATGATCTCTTTTGCAAGTTAATATTTCCAAAAGATATGTTCTTATGAATATGATGTGATTGATATTTCTTTTGTTTACCCTTACTGAGCATTTGAGCTCAACCTTTTATGTTTTCTTTTCCCCAGGATATAAATAAAGGTTTTAGGTAAAAAAAGGAAGATCTTTATGGGAGATGTTGAAGATCTTTCACCACGATTAGAAGATTATATTCGGAGTTTCCAAAGACACTAAACAATTACGGTCCTTGTGTGTGTGTTTTTGTTATGTACTAAGTATTCCGCAAAAGTAATGTAATATCCATGTATGTCAAGCTTCTGGTCTCTATAGTTGGTATCAGAGGAAAGGTTTAGTCAACCTTTGGAAACTAGGATGCGAGAACTTTAGTGAGATCCCTAGAGATATTTCTAAGGTATGTCTAGGGATGTCCTTAAGGTTAAGTATACGTATAGGTTATAGTCCTAGAATTGCACTAACAATCATAGAATTTAATCTAAGATGTTAGATTTTGAGGGTACTCCCCCTTTACTATGTTGTTTTCCCTAGCATGATTTTTACCTCTCACACTATTCTTTTTTGGTTTTAGACGATGGCTGGAACCCGAAGGAACCGTGTTGATCATTGTAATGTACAATGCAATGATTTTCCTCCTGAACAAACAAATGTTATGGGAGATGGAGTGCAAAATCTTATTGCTATACTTACACAAGCTATGAATCATTCTGGTCTTCCAAATGAGCAGAGAAGGGAACAATATTCTATTGAGTCCTTCATGAGGCAACGTCCACCTTCTTTCAGTGGGTCTTATGATCCACTTGTTGCTGAACAATGGATCAGTACCACTGAAAAGATATTTTCAGTTCTTCAATGTTCTGAACATGATAAAGTCATCTTAGCAGTATATCGTTTGGAAGGTGAAGCTGATCAATGGTGGAATCTTATCAAGAATACGAGGCAAAGAGATGAAATTGAGTCCATGGGATGGGACGAGTTCAAGAACTTATTTTTCAATAAGTACTTCCCTCGTATTCTTCGAACAAAGATGGAGAAGGAGTTTCTTGAACTAAAGCAAAAGGATGATGAATCTGTTGGTATATATGAGGCGAATTTTACAAGGCTTTCAAGGTATGCATCTGGATTTATCATCCAACCCGAAAGTAAAGTTGATCGATTCTTCAGTGGCTTAAAACCAAATCTTCGAAGGGCATTAGCTATAAGAGACATCAGTAGCCATGAAGAAATTGTGTGTTGTGCTATCAAGGTAGAAATGGAAGTTGGTGTTACTTATCCATCTCATAGTTTTGACAAGAAACGAAAGATGGAGTTCAAGGAGAAATCACAGAATAATGGTGAAAAGAAGATGAATGTTTCCTTATGCTCAAAGTGTGGAAAGAAGAATGGCGGAGATTGTCTTAAAGGGACTAGAAAATTTTTTAAGTGTGGAAAAGAAGGTCATCGAGCAACTGAGTGTCGAAGTAATGGAAAAGGGTTTCTAATGATGTGAATAAAGAAAAGACTGCAGAGAATGCACCACCAACACTTCAATGCTTCAAGTGCAAGGAAATGGGGCATTATTCTAATAAATGCCCTAATCCAAGGGTTAGTGATGATCGAAATGAGAAACCACTTAAGGCAAAAGATAAAGGGAAGTCACATGCGATCACTATCAGCGATGTTGAATATATCAATGATGTGGTGGAATGATTAAGTGTTTATGTAATGGGATTCCAAAATAATGTTGTATATAGTATCGTGGAATATTGGAATATTTATGTATTGGTCTATTGTGGTTTTCAATGGTACGGTAACCATGGAAAGTGATTGAGATATTTTTGGAAAAAAAAGATGACATGCACATAATGAAGAGAAAATAAGAAAATGAAATGTTTGACAGTATTCATGAGCCCATTATTGACATAAAGACTAAGAGATATCATGGTTTGAGTATATAGAATTGTGAGGATTTTGGTATGTGGAAACAGTTAACTTTTAACAGCATTCATGTTTTCAATAAGGTTCAATGGGTATTCATTTTTTTTCAAGAGAATACATGATTAAGGCCTTCGAATGTTTGGAATGTGACCAACAAGACATATCTCATGATATATGGGTATCAACAATGGTATTAACATGCTAGTTGTATGAACTCTTTGGTAATCGTTTTCACTATAATATGAGATTAGACAGTATTATTTTGGATAAGCCTAAAGATTGGAATGGAATATGTTGGACATAAGTTAGTATTGTTTAAGGATAGAACCTTTTTCGATATTATTTATGGGATGCTATAGTAATGTAGTTTTAGAAAAAGGACAACCTGCAGGATGGGCGACAGCCCATCGCGTCGGACAAGGTTGTGGGAATCGAACCCACAACCGAAGTGCGACTGGCCTTTATCACCTACCACTAGCCTACAGGAAGTCCCTGTTTAGTAGAAACTAGTTTTATTATATTAAGTAGTATGATATATGAAGTTTAAGTCCATTTTAGGAACCATATATGATTAATCTCACTATAGATGGACTAATGTATTTTTTTGATAACTTTTCTAACCTTTTGTTTGAGATAGATGGAATGACCCATCATTCTATCACATGATCTGATAACACATCATGAATGACAAATTCAACTTCATTTATTTAAGAGATGAAGTGGAAATTGTCCAAAGAACGTCCAACGGTGATACTATACCAAAATCATGAAAGTATTTCTTCTAATTCCAATTTCATCAACTTTAGGGAAATGATCTTGAAAACCAAATATGTTGTCCTAGTGCTCTTATATCTGATGAATCAGATGGAACCTTAGATCGTCACAAATTTATGGATTTGTGATTTTCTGGATTTTCTATATCCATGTTCTCTACCACTCTCCATCAGAACATGATGGTTAGATTTCTCTTCCATATCCATATTTTCACCTATGTGGAAACCCAGTGATTAGTTTATTTGGGTAACCGTTACGTTTCATAATTTTGTTTTTAAAGATTGGTTTTGGTATTCCTTTTTACAATGTGGTTTTCTATTAAATAAAATTTTGAGTAGTAAACCATTTATAACCCCGACGAATTTCGAAGGCGAAATTCATTTTATGGGGGGTAGAATGTAACACCCTGAGATTTTATGAAAAATATTCTTAATTTCATTAATGTATTGTGTTGTATGCTACACCAAAAGGAGCTTGCACAACACGCATCCTTGAATTTCCTTGCATTACACGCAATCACGACCTTCCTCGATAGCGTGTGTAGTACGCAATACCGAGTTTCACTAAACAACGATATGCTATTAAAATATTATTAGAACTAGCTGTTATGAATAATAATAAAAACTTTTTGAAATTTTGTAAATTTTATTTTTCAAAATGGACTTCATTTTTGGATTCGGAATATCGAAATTAGCTTAGGGTGAAATTTTGGTACTTTTCAGATAACTTTCATATTCTGATGAATAGTGAAAATTACTAAATTTTAATTAAAAACAACTTTTTTAATCGAAATAATTAATAGTAAAAAATTATTAATTTGAGTGGTTTTAAAGTATATTTAGAATATATTTTTACAATTTAATACAATGTTGTTCATTGGAAGTAATTTCACATTTAAACCAGACATAAACAAGTGTCAATCTTTTGAAAGTCATTATCTTTTAAAAACACGCTATTTGTTTTGATGACGGGAATTAATTTTTAAATTAGTTAATGTAATTGATATGTTTTGAATTTGGTAAAATAAACATCATTTTTGAATTCATAATATCAAATATAGAGTAGGCCTAATTTTTGGTATTTGTCTGGAAACTTTCATTTTTTGATGAATAGTGAAACCACTAAGTGGTAGTTAAAAAACTGAATTTTTCATAAAACTTAATTTTACCGCTTCTGTGAGTAGAATTTCGAAAATCTGAGAGACACGGTTAATATCAAAGACTAAAATGTGGTTCAATGAGATGAAAATAATTTTTGGTGAATAATAACTATTTACTTTTTTTTACCATGGTTAAAAGTAAATCGGGTAGTTAAGGGTAAAAATGATATTATTATTACCCTAAAACATGTCCTAATTCTATTGGATAAGTGTAATTCGACCAAAAACAACCTTAGGAATAAAATATGACCATTTAGGACAACTTGGATTAGATCAGGACATTTGTTATTAATTTATTTAAAGAAGGGTTAAAATAGTTAAAATCAAAGTTTAATAAGTAGATACTTTTTAATATAGGGTTATGAATAAGATAAATTCGACTATAAATATTAATTAGAAAGATAAAAATATTTCCTACATAATGGTTTTTTATTTTTAATTTTTAGACATTAAATAATTTAATTTATTTATGACACAACGATGATGCAGTAATTATCTTATTAATGAAATATTGACATAATTGATGTTATAAATACCCAAATAAATGTAATTTGAGACTTTTTAGGAATTACAATAATTTTATAGGTTAATATGACATGTTAATATTGATTTAAGTAACTTTTTTAGAACTAATCATTCTGTTATGAGTTTCACAAAAATCAATTACTAAATAGTGTCAAAATTGACATAAAATAGTTTTTAAAACAAATATTATATTATTAATTGTTATTTTATTCCTAAAAATCTAAGGTTCAGCCAAATGACTTATATAAGGTTATAAATGTTAATAATAAACAACTTGGGTTAGTTTGTCTTGTTATAGTAAGTTTATTAACCTTATAGTGTAAGAACACAAAAAGACACGGTAAAAGTAAAATCATCTAACTTAAAGTTAAAACAAAAGGATAAGGTTAAAATAGTAAACTAAACTTGTCCAAATTCTATTGGATGAAAGTATTTAGACCCATAACCACCTTAGCTTAGAAATAAATCAATTTGGAGCTATTTAAAACCGAATATGGCTTTATAATAAAATAATATTTTTGTTATTCCAAAAGTGCCCCTCTCCTCCCTTATAAAAGGGAACCTCCTCCCTCTCTTCCTCACCCCACTTTGAGCCTTCAAGCTCGGCAAACCCCTGCCAAATTATCTTCTCAAATTCCCTAGAGACATCCTAGAGGTCCTGGTATTCTTCAAAGGCCAATTTTTGTGTCCTAAAATGAGGTCTCAAAGAAGCGCTTCAAAGAAGAGGTAATGTCCGTTACCGATTATTTCATCTTTATTTCTTCTTACACTTCTTCTTATTAGGTTGTTTTATTATGAAGTAATAACATCAGTATCACTCATATACTGATATTTTATTATAATTATGAAACAACCCTATTTCACTATCTATCCATCCTACGGAAAACGAAATCACCGCGCGTGCGTACGTACGAAATACCGTCTCCACACCGTGGTGTAATCTATTTTCCACCACCAACTTACTTGGATGGGTATAATGGTGTAAATAATAACTATATATGATTATTTTAAATTTATATTGCTTTTGAAATAGTATATATAAACTCCAATACAATTCCACGATCATGGGAATGATATCATCGCTCGTGTGTACGTACGAAATACTGTCTCTACGATGTGATGCGACTCGTTCTACATGATATTCATTGAATAATGATTATATAAATGAATTTAATGAATGAATATGATATATATTACACTATTACCATTCTGGAAATAATGTATCTATAAACTAAAAAGAAAAATAAGAATTTATTCGACAAAACAGGCATAAGAACAAAAAGTAATAACCACCCGAATAACAAGTAGTAATGAAATATTACTAATAAGAAGCTAAGAATATGACCATATATGATATCATAAAAATAAGTATGATTCTGTAATAGGTCAATAACATTATTTAAATCATTATACAGGAGGTTCGGACACTTACGAAGCAAATCAAACCTAATGTAAGGGAAATATCACAATCTCATTTTTATCCAAGATTGTTTATACTTTGGTATTTACTGGGGTGTATTTTATCATCCACATCCATGTTTCCTCAATATTTAATATTATTTCCATCCACCTAAAATTGTTTAAATCCATTTTTACCCTTTGGTGAGTTTATAGTAAAAGATATGAAAGGAATATTTTTTCATTTTTCAGACGAGGTACTTTTTGACTTTTCCTACAAAAGTACGAGAAGAATGTTTTTTTAACTTAAACGGCATGAATGGATTTTTAAAACATTATTTCCAAGAAGCTTCCTTTACAAGTTTTCATGTTTATTTTTAATCAACTTATTTTAGTTGAAAATTGTATGACATGTTAAAAAAGGAAAATGTTTTTGAAGTAGAAATGATATTTTCATCAAGAATGGAGTTCAAGTGTTTTATAAAAATTATTTTCCATCTAAGATAATATAGGGTTCTGTTTCTATCCCTATTATTACATTTATTTGATTATGTTGTGATGGAATTATTTTTATGAATTCCTTTATCTTATATGAATTTTTTTATGATGTCATGTTGTTTAAGAATACCATTTTTATTACATGGGTTATGCAATGATGTATGATTTATGATTTTGTGGCACACATATGAATGGTATAATTATTAGATGGGTGGGACCTATATCTCCCTCCAATGCATTGGGTAAATATTTTATATCTCATGAGATAGACATGGCTGGAACAGCAGGTTAAACCGGTTCTGTGAAACAGGACTGAAACGAGGAATGAACTCAGTTCAGAAATGGACTTTGTCCACTAAGATAGTCTTGGAAATGAGTCTTGACTAATAAGAAATGATTATCTATGATTATGTTTGTATGACACAAAGTTTCATGTTTTAAGTTATGATTATTGGGATTACATTTCACTACTATGATTTATCCCATGTTATGAAATTATGATCTCTTTTGCAGGTTAAGATTTCTAAAAGATATGTTCTTATGAATATGATGTGATTGATATTTCTTTTGTTTACCCTTACTGAGCATTTGATCTCACCCTTTTATGTTTTCTTTTCCCCAGGACATAAAGAAAGGTTTTAGGTAAAAAAAGGAAGATCTTTATGGGACATGTTGAAGATCTTTCACCACGATTAGAAGATTATATTCCGAGTTTCCGAAGACACTAAACTATTAAGGTCCTTATGTGTGTGTTTTTGTTATGTACTATGTATTCCGCAAAGGTAATGTAATATCCATGTATGTCAAGCTTCGGGTCTCTACACTGGCGAATCAGCTTCAGGTGGGGAAGCATAACCTTCATGAGGAAGGGTTTCTTTCTCTACAATCCTCTTCCTTTTCCCCACCTGATAACCTGGGTGATTCAGCACCCCTTTAGGGTATGATGCTATCCATTGCTCGACATACCATGTAGTCAAGTTATGTGCCACTTTTTCAACTGGTAGATAAAAAACACCGCCCTAGTCTTCTCCCTAGACATCAGCAACCACAGTTTCCGAGCAACCATCGGATGTTGCTCTAGCCTGACATTTACAAGGGGAGATACAGAAATCTATTTCAAACACATGAATTGGCATGAAAATCTATATGGATCATAGGCCTCACATATAATCTCTTCGTTAATCCTGGCGACTAGCACAACATCTCTACAGGCCAGCATGTATACCCTCAAATCCAAGTGGGTTGTTCCATCATCAACAAACCGCCCGGTTGGTGGATTTCCATAGGGAACGAAGTTGAATTCCTTAAAAATGCTCAGCCTCACTTTCATGTCGTATTCATTAAGATCTAATGGGGAAATTCCAGAGAATTCTTGCACTGATGGCCTAAAAGAACTTCCAGGAATTTTTACTCCGTTCTGTACATTATATGTCCTGAAGTGAGTGGTGATCCATCCCCATAAAACTTAGAATGGTCCCACTATTCTCAAAGGAGATTTACCCATGAAGACATGAAATAAAGTCCTGTGAATCTTTGTTAAAATGGGGGTATTCAACCCAACCATTTTTCCCTCATCCAACTTTGCCGCAATAACGAAGGTCCCTGGACTGATGCCTCCCTTCGAGTCCCTGGATGGAAAGAGATAAACGCTGATCCACAAAGCCAAGAAGCCCGCCAGACGAGTCTTCTTTGGGATCCTTTGATTCACCTCATATCTCCACTTCTCGAACTCTCCTGCTTCTAGAGTTGGCAAGAATGTGCCAGGAGCACCCCTCTTCTCAGTTTTTGGATAGGTGGTAGGACGGGTGGGCCTCTTATCCTTGGATTTATTTTTCTTGGATCTTTTCTCCTTCGGATCATTCTTCTTTGGCTCCTTCTCTTTCTTCTCAATAAGAAATATATTCATCCACTCCACCAGATGAATATCCTTTCTAGAATGAGTTAAGGAGGTCTCTGAACTCTTGATCCTATAGAAGATTTTAAATAATTCCCGAGCCAAAGCAGGAGTCTTCTCTGAATCAGTCCAAGTCACCTTAGGAGGAATGAATTCATCATACATGTCGCCCAAAATTGGAGCCCCTGAGATCCTGTGGACATCCCACAGACTAATTCCTACTTCTCCATGAGTCAGATGTAAAGAATTGGTTTCTAGGATCCAATGGTTGAGTATCTCCGGCACGAAGCTATCATGTCTGTAAACATATGTTTGCCCAACCCAGACAGCTTCGTATATCACAACTCCATTCAGATATTCGACAAAATCTGCACAGGTTTTTCATACCCAGTATGCCCACATCCAAGTTGGCTTCACAAATCCCCCAGGACGGAAGTCCCAAATTTTCTTCTAGCCTTTGGATTGATCCATATGAGCATTTTGAAAGATTGAAAGATGACAATGTGGTTGCAGCTCAGGCTTATGAGGTTTCATATCTGGCGTACAAGGGCTATGGTGCATCATGTGGGCCTTATCCACTGTTCCAGAATTTATAAATCCTCCTCTACATGAGATATTTGCTGAAGAAAAGTTAGTGTAATTCTGAAACCACGAAAATGGGAGATAGTTCTTTGCTTTTGGAATAGTGACTTCTCGCAGATGACCATAACCGTACAAAGGTAGATAAGTGCTTTATGTGAAATCAAGGCGATCTTTCTTCAGATACATAGCCAAATCTGGGAGAGTGCTGTCGCAGACAGTATAGTAATCGTGGCCAACGATGTCCATCATATCATCAAGACGTTTGCTTGCAAGTTCATCAGCCATTCTGATTCTCTTAGGAGCCATTGAATATATACAAAAGTTGAATAAATTAACTCTTAAATGGGTTTATGTTTCATAAAATTTGTGAAGGAATTAAGAAAAATGGCAAAGGAATTAAGGGGCGCAAGTCTGATCTTGGATCAGAAGTGTAGATGTGTCGCGCAAGTATAACGTTCCGCACAAGTATTTGGTGCACAAGTATCACCACGAAAGTCCAGATACATTGACAGCAACACGACAGCAATGAAAAGCGAAAAAATGAGAAACTTGCGCGGTGAAGGGGACCTGTGCAGCCAGAGCTCGAAAATCCGGAATTCAGTAGTATGCGCGATAAATGAACGCATATTTATAGGCCAGGCTGGCCACCTGTGCACCTAAATCACGCGTGCTCCAGCCCTATACGACGAGTGTTGCGCGCTGAAAACTTGCACGCCTCTTTACCTTTGGTTTTCTTATTTTCCTCAGAGTCACATCCTTATTCTTCCAGATCCAACTCTGAGGGGGGACTTTTGTTGACGCTCCTTTTCATCAAATTTTCTAAAGGAATGGAAATGGAAAGGACTTAGCACAAATTGATTCAGCCTTTGAAGAAAACATTAGAAATCGACAAAGGCATGAACAAGGCTTAAAATGCAAATGCACCACGCAAGTTCCCTCACTTTCACGCAAGTATACTTGCACGCCACCTAATGGTCGTGAAAGTGACTTGCGCTCCCTCTTTGAAAACCGCCCGGGGTCCTCTCCAACATATAAATACCCTCGGTGGGCCCCCCATTTCGGAGGAAATTTTTCAAGAATTCAGATACAGAGCTATGAACGCCCAAGTCTCTTCTTCAAGTCTTCCGAACACTTCTAAGGTAATTCATTACCTAGAATAGAAGGTCTAAATAAGAGGAATAAGGTCTAAGTGTTAGAAATCACTAACACTTGTGCGCCTAAGTGTTTTACCCTTAAGGGAAATGGAAACACTTGCGCGCCTCCTTACCTACTCATTAAAACCTGCACGCCACTCTTCTGGAAGTACCTCAGGATGATTCTAAAGGCTTTGGTCAAGAATCTCCCAAGTATTACTATACTGGTCAAGGATCGTGCAAGTACCCATGTGTCGCGTAGGTATACCTGCGCGACTAGGACTTGCGCGCCCACATAGTACCTGCGCGCCCCCAGGACTTGCGTGCCCCTCTCTTTTTGGGTGCCCTTCTTGCCCATTTCACCTCTATTATGCCATTCCACCTCTCCTATTCAAGATTCAGTCTTCAGGACACTCTTCAAATCCATTTATGGCATGTTTTCTTGATTGACATCCTTATCTGAAAGTAATTCCGTGGAATATCTCTCAAAACCTAGTGATTTTAACATCTTTATATCAGCACAAAGTTAGAGAGTTTGTTCATTCAAACTCATCCTTTAAAATGAGAGAATCCTTAACCTGGCCCTCCTTTTTAGGAGTAATCCCCAGTCCAGATCCCCTAATTTGGGCATCCTCCTCAGGAGTAATCCCCAAACTTTAATTCCCTTAACCTGGGTTTCCTTTTTAGGAGTAATCCCCAGTCTCAAATATGGACATCCTCCTTAAGAGTAAGCCCCAAGTCCTCATTAATTTTGGCCTACTTTTCAGGAGTAATCCCCAAGTCCCTTAATTTGGGCATCCTCATTAGGAGTAAGCCCCAATCATAATTCCCTTAACCTGGGCTTCCTTTTTAGGAGTAATCCCCAGTCTCAAATATGGGCATCCTCCTCAGGAGTAATCCCCAATCATAATTCCTTTAACCTGGGCCTCCTTCTCAAGAGTAAGCCCCAGTCTTAATTTCTCTTAACCAATCTTAACTTACTTTTGATATGGGCTTCCTTCTCAGGAGTAAAACCCAATCATGAGTCCCCTCATAATTTGGGCATCTTCCTCAGGAGTTAGCCCCAAGTTAGAGTACCCAAATCTCTATGAAGTACATATACATTTATGGACCTTGTTCCTGGATTTCTTCCCTGAAGTAAATCTTAATCCTAATCTATTTTGGGCAGTCATACATACATAAGCCCCACATCATTTCATATTTCATGGCACAATTGTCTGGTTTCACCAATACCTCTTGTTTCTCACACCGAGCATGACTCATGTGAGCTTAGAGTGTAAAAGTAATCATGACATATTTCTTTAAGCCACCAATCATGCATAAACATCATACTCCCTTACTTGAACTACGTGGGCACTGATTCCTTTTCCAAAACAAAGGATACGTAGGTATCCCATCAGCGGGTACAATCCCAACTCTGAAATAATCCATGTCCTTCTGAATGACAATAAACTTCAAGTGCCCCACTGAGTGGCTTTAAAACCAGTATGGTTATCATAATGACCAAGAGAATTTTATGTACTGAAGGATACCATTGACTAAGAATCTCTAACAAATACAGATGATTCTCTATCGATAAAGAACATCGAATACATATAAAATATTCTCTAAATTTCTTACATATCAATCATTGATTGTCAGATCTAAAGGAAAGCTCATTTTATACTTGGTAATGTAATAAGAATTCAAGAACATAACTTAAATCTATAAAGAGAGTCCTAGAGTAGACAATAATTCCCCTAAAAAAGGTGTGATGAGTCCGATCTCCCATCCTCTCGACCAATGAAAATTCCTAAGCCTCATCGCCCACAACTAATAAGCCCCTACCTTGGAAAAGTAGGTCCAAATGGATATGGAATCATTGGATGTTTCTGGTTCTATGAACAAACCCGTTAGAAACCGATTGGAATGTTTGAACCTTCAATCAAAGAGGTCATCCCCAATTCCAGATGAAACAGTCAGTATAGGGATTATGAGTTCACTGTAATAAAATTTTGTGTGTTGAAAACTCCATCTATATTCATGGAATTGATGAATGAACTTTTCCAAGAATTTATTGATTGATTCACGATGATTTTCATTGATGATATCCTTGTGCACTTTGTGTATAAGGAGAAACACCTAGAGCATATGTAGGACATTTTGGGAGTTCTTCATCATCATCACCTATTTGGGAATCATTCTAAGTGAGAGTTATGGGTTTGTGAAGTTTTTTTCTTGGTTCAGGTCATGTCATAGTTTGGTGTAGTCATGGAGCCTTTGAAGATTTAAGCAATTGTTTCTTGGGTTTCCCCCAAGATTGTTGCGGAGGTTCATAGCATTCTAAATCATATAGGCTATTATAAAAGGTTAATGCATGAATTTTTCTTAGACTACGAATCATTGAATATCCTTGACTAGAATGAAACATATTTTCTTGGTGAATAGTCAAGGTTATACATATTTTGAGTATATAAAAGATAAGCTATTTAGCTCCCCAGTTAATCTTTTTCCAGAAGAGGGAGTTTGATTTATGATTTTCTATGAGCATTTGTTTCTTGGATTGGTCAATCTTCTAATGGAGTAGAGAATAGTTTTTTATGGGTCTTAGAAGTTACACCCCCATGAACCTAACTCTTCCACCAATGATCATGAGATGTAAACAATTGTGTTTTCCTTAAATTTGTCACAACACCACCTCAACAGTGATGGATTTTTGGTTTTCACTAATCAAAAGTGACTGAGGTATGTATTATCCCAGTGTAACATTAAATTGGATAGTGATATTTTATGGAATTCATATAGGATTATAACATCATGATTTAATATACACAAGGAAAGGGTAGTGTTGTATCTAATCCTCTAATAAGGAAGTCCCATAGTGATTTAATTCGTGAATCTAGAGATTCTTGGAGAATGTTGGAAGAGATCTCAATAATGCATCTTGATATGGGATATGTTAGTGGTATCATATAAATTTTTCAAATTATAGTGTAGTCATATTTAGTGTGGTGGGTAGAGGAGTCACATATATTGGATTCCATTGTAAGTGTTTTCTGAGATCAAGTTATCAGTGGTGATTCTTATAATAGATAGTCTAATGAGGACGAATAGTGGATGTTATTCTAAGGGAGGATTTTAGTTCATTCAAGGATATGTGAGGTGGTTATTTATGAGTTCCACGGCTCACCCATGGTGAAAAATCATGGTGTGACAAATATGTACCATGTTTAGAGAGTTTAATTATGGTATACTAGGTTGAATCATATAGTTATAGAGTTCATATATTGATGTTTATTCTATCATAAGGTGATGGTTAAACATCATGTTCCTAGTGGGTTTCTCTAACTATTGGATATTTTTCAGTGGAAGTGGTTGGAATTTTTTATGGAATTTTTCATAGATTTGCATCTAGAATAGGGAGGCTGTGACACTATGTGGTTAATAGTGGACCATTTTACAAAATAAGATCACTTATAAGAAATAAAGGGGTTGATCTTAGTGGTGGTTTTTTCAAGTGAGTATCTAGGGGATGTGGTGAGGCTCTGTAGATTCATAAGGATGAAAATATCTTATTATGATCCTCATTTCATTTATAGGGTTTGGATAGGTCTTCATTATTATTTTTTCTCTCAATTGATCCTTAGAACAACCTTCCATCTAAAGAAACGCATTTAGATAGTATGGATTATAAAGACTCTTAGATACATTTTGTTCACTTGTGTCATGGAATTTGGAGGTCCATGGGTGAGGCACCTACCCCTAGTATAGTTTTCTTATAATAATTTATTAAACTTCACTACTAGTATGAAACTATTTGAAGCTTTTTATATCCAACCTTGCAGATCACCTTTGTTCTGGACTAGGGATGGAAAGTTAAAAATTCATTGGTTGGAACTAGTGAAAAGCATGGAATTGAAGGTCTAGGTGACTAGCAAGAGGATGAAGGCAATGTAGTATTTTAATAATTCATAGATTTACTATTGAGGGAGGCATATAGAGTTTGATGTTAGAGATAATTTATTCTTAAATTTAACCTCTCAACATTGGAAGAGAAGTTTTGGTCATGGGAGTTAACTTTCTCCATGGTTTCTGGAGCCTTTTGAGGTGTTGGATAATGTTCTAGATATCATGTATCAAATATCACTTACCTGAAGATGATTCATATTAATAGTTCCTTTCATGTGTCATAGATTTTTATTTATCTTCATAATTATTCTCATGTTATAAATTGGGTTGATATTGATGTTGATGATGATGAGAACTTTGAGGAGTGGACAATGGAGATCTAGGACCTCCATGAGAAGGTGTTATGTGGGTGATATATTCCATTACTTTTTGTCCTTTAGCAACACAATATAATGGATGAGAGAACTTGGGTATGTGATTCACATATATATGATCAATATCCTCAGTTTTTTTAATGCATTTAGTTTTTACTTTTGAAAGAGATGATGTTTTTAACCATATACTTTATATGAGATCAAATCTCCCCCTCTAGTTTAGGATGCCTCATTATTGTCTATTTTTTTCTTCCATTTTGGTAGGTTTCTTATTATAGAAAGATCCCTAAGAGGTGTCTCATGGATGATTTCATAGACCTCCTTTCCATTTCTTTCTAGGTTCTATTTCAATTCTTGAGGATGAGAATTATTTTATAGATATATGATTTAATTCCAAAATTACTAAAACAATTCTGTTGTAATTTTCTTATGCCTAGAGGTATCAAGGGAATGGTTTGAGATCTTATTTTCCCTAAAATTCACACATTTTGACTCATGTTCATAGAATCCCTATAGCTCCTAGATCCACACACCAAGATCTAGTGTTGAAAACACTTATCATAGAACACTAGATATGATACATATATATGATTATAATATATTTAACACATTTAAAATCCATTGAAATTATAGTATAATGTTTTACAGAATTAAGAAAAATCACTAACTAATAAATCTCAGGTCTCCTCATAAAATTGATACATTTTCTCACTATATAAAAAGATAATAAATCCATATTGAGCCTTTAATGACTCCTATAAATTCTCCAAAAAAGATAATATTCTAGGATTATCATACTTAACCCTATATTTCATAACCTAGGGAAATGTAAACATAAGAAGGGACATATTAAATTGTAACGACCCGAAATTTTGAATAAATCTTGTTTCCTAATTTTATGTGTTATTTTTATTTTATTTTTATACTCAACAAAAATGTTTCATTTGATAACATGAGTATAATTAAAATGATATAATTGGTTTTTGACTGTTATATGACCATTGGTCAATATAACCGCTGGAAACTAAACGTTTTGATTATTGTCTCTAAATACAAGTAATCTTGGTTAATTAATATAGAAAGAAGATTCGATGGCCTCACCCAGTAGTCTTGGACCGATCGAAGCCCATCTAACAGAACATGGGAAGGAGGTAGCACCACTGGGCTTTGCTCTGGACCAAACCCAAGCTGAACTTCATCGTGTGAAGCTAGAACGGGATCGCCTTCGCGAGAAGTTCAAACTGATAGAAATTACTACTCGCGCGATGTTGGCCGAGCCTCCCTCAGATTCTCTAACCTTAGCACACCTTACACTTAGGTCCTATGCTGGTGTGATAAGGGGCTATGTAAGGAGACCATAACTGCCTTGTGTAATCCTTTGTTTTAAATATAAATTGGAATTTATTCTTATGATGAAGTTTATGAATTTTCAAATGACCAGATAAATATAGTATGCATATTTTTGATGAATTTTAGAGAAAGGATATTTTAAAAATGTTTATGTAAACCTTAAATAAATAAAAAATGTGTAATGATTTTCAAAAAATGGTCTTCTACAAATATGTTCAGTACGGAATTTAGAGTCTAATAAGATCAACTTAATTTTTGATGAATAGTAAATTATGAATAGTGATTTTATGATTAGGATTAGTAATGTGACTAAATGGATTAGTAATCTCACTTAAAGAAAGTATTAATATAATCTAGGCACCTTGATTTAAGTAATGTGATTCAATAAAATAGTTAAAAACGGTTTCATAAATTATTATTCAAGTATTAGTTTTTCGGGTGAAAATTGTTTTTTAATTAAAATTTAAATTAAAAATATTTAGAAAATTATTTTTATAAAATGGATTTCATTTTTGAACTCAGAGCATCGATATTATGTTAAGGTAATTTTTGGGGTTTTTTCTAAAAATAATGAATTTTCGGTGAATAGTGTATTTATTTAAAAAATAAATTAAAAATATTTAGAAAATTATTTTTATAAAATGGAGTTCATTTTTGAAATCAGAGCATTGATATTTGGTTAAGGTGATATTTTCGGATTTTTCTGAGAAAGTTGAATTTTTAGTGAATAGTAAAAATACAGTTTTAGGGTTTCGGTATGTTTAATGACATCATAACTATGTCATGATGATGTCATGAGATATTTTAAAGGATGTTAGACTAAAGAGGATGAATTATTGTGTGGGGGTCCCCATGTGGCCTAACTTTATGGGAAGTACCATGGGAGGGCCCATGCTTTTGAGAAAACCACTTTTGAGGTGTCCCTTGGCCATTAATGCCTTGTCCCCTCACTTTCCCTATAAATACCAAACCCTACTATCATCTTTTCGACTACAAAACCATCCTCAACGAGGTTCTGGTCTCCTTACCTCCCAAGGAGTCCTCCCAAGGTTCCCCCAAGCCCTCAAGGTCCCAACCTTTGAGTTTTAAGAGTTACGTTTTAAGGTAAGGGATCCGACCTCTCTCTTTCACTTCAAGTAATCTCTTTTATGTCATTCCTTTTATGCTCCATGTTCTTATGTTGGAGGATATTATTTTATACTCCTATTACTGCCCTTTTCATGTTAATATAATGAGATATACCCTCTTACTCTCATTATTTCGTTTTATGAAGTTTTAAGTGGCGCCGTTAGGCTGCCGAAATTTTTGTAACGGATTTTTTCTCCCTTCTCATTTTTCAAGATCTATTTTCATGTAAAGTATTTCAAGTTCCTTTTTATTATGTTGGGGTATGATCTCTAAATTTATCATACTGATCTTTTATGATCATATGACGAGAGACCCCATTTGATCTCTTCAATTCAGTATTTTGATGTTTTAAGTGGCACCGTTAGGCTACCGAATTTGTTTTAAGGGATTCTTTCACCCTCCTCATTTTTCAAGTTCGATTTTCATGTCAATTCTTTCAAGTTCCTTTTTAATTATTTTGGGGCATTATCTCTATATCTATCATACTGAACTCTTATGTTCACATGATGAGAGACCCTATTTGATCTTTTCAAATCATTTTTGTTGAAGTTTATGTAACGCTGTTAGGCTGCCGAACTTTCATAAGAGAAATCTAATTTTTGTCTTCCTTCCATGTTTTTAATTTCAAATGGTATGTCCTTGAAATTTCATTACCATGATCATTTATCCTTCTTATTCTGTCCATCTAATGTTTTATGGGTCATTTATGAATGTTTGACCCATTTTCCCTCTCTTTTTAATGTCTTCTAAAACCTCGTAACAAAGCCGTTATGCTGCAGAATTTCCATCTCAAAATGTCTCTCTCTTTTTCTAAAGTTCTTTTATATTATTAAGTGAATACTCAAAGCTCTTTATTCTAAAGGGGTATTCACATATATACCAAAATGTTCTATTTTAAATTCTGGGATTTACATACATGAGACCCACCTTCCTTTTCTGTGGGTTTTAAAGTGACGTAAAGATCATGTCTTTAAAGCAGTTTTTAAAACGTTGTGATTATGAAATGAAACCCATATATTTTATGCTATATGGGTTATTTATGAAATTTTTGATGATGATATATGTGGCTAACATGATAATAAAGGAAAATTTAAGGGTGCGCCCTGATAGCACTCCAATGCATTGGGTAATGATGTAACCACTAGAGATTACAATTTTCACGATACCTTGGTGAATAACCTTGGTAATTTTCAAATGACACCTTGGGGATGGACCTTGGTGATATGTTCATGATTGTCTATGTTAAATGATGTAGCCACATCTTCAAGTTATGAAAAAGTTTTATTTTTATTATGATATGCCTCATGATTTCATTTTCATGCCTTAAAGTTCTTTTCATGACTTTATTGATGTATCTCAAGTTCATATGTAAAATGTTTCACTTCTTTCCCTTGCTGGGCCTTCTGCTCACCCTTTCTTTTGATGTATGTCCCCAGGTTATGAGATGCAGTAATGAGCCTAGGGGGAACATGAGGAGAATCCTTTCAAGTGTTTAAGAAGAATGTTTTATGTTTTCATGTTTTAAGTTTCTAGTTTACAAGACACTAAACCTTAAATATCCTCAGTTTTGTAAAATATAATGAAAGTTTATGTGATAAAAAGGCAGGATGCTATAGTTGGTATCAAAGGATGATTTAGTTATTTGTGAAAATTTGGATATGAAAACTCTAGGAAGAACCCTATAGAAAAGTTTAAATATAGGAAATCTTCCTCGTATTTTGGTGAGTATTGAGTAAGGGGTTTCCAAGCAAATACATCCCTGTCTGGATACGAGCAGGTAGAGGTGGCTCTGGCACAGATGTACATAGGGGTAAAACCTGAAAAAACCGCTTTGAGCTAGACTCGAACGAGAACTGGTACACGACAACGGGCCTTGCTGCACTCTTGGTTACGACACTCCCGGGGGATATGATTTGCTAAATTCATAAGCTTAGTATGAACCATTGTTAAAGGAATAAAGATAAAATAAAATAAAGGTTCACATAAGAATATATGATCATGGATAACCTAGAGGGGAACCTAGGGGATCACAAGTTAGGGTATAATTTTCAACTATAAGTTATCCTTATATGCTTTAAGTTTATTTTCATGATTATTGGCTAAGTATTTAAGCCCCTATTTATAGTTTCTTTTCTTAGTTAATGGCGGTAAATGGAAGAACATGTCCCAACAACCAATGTGATAGGAAATGCTACGATTGCCGTATTAATACGACAGAGATGATTAGGGGATTAAAAGATGATTATTATTTTGGAAGACGTTCACTATTTTGAGGACCCTATATGATCGAGGTAAATATATTACTACGGTATTTTCATTGAGGAGTAAGGTTGACTTATATTTTGAAGAATCAATGAACTTAAGGTGGACTTATAGTAATTTAGGTTACTTATGGGAATGATTAACCTATCTTGGGTAAAATATGTTTAGGTTAGATACATTTGTTATAAGATGTTAGGTGTGGTTGATGTTTTTTGGAGATGAGCAATGAAGTTTATTTTTGAAGACTACGTTATCAAATCCCTCTTGTATTTGGGTTTCAATCTTAGTTTGGTTTATTTTGAGGAATTTTAAGGACCGTTTTTTATGGGATGGTCTATGATGAACTTTGGGTAGTACCATGGAACTTTGAAGATTTAAAAATAGTTTCCCTTCCTATGGGATTCTTTCTTTTTGAAGAGTTGTTTTACCTTACCCTTTCTGTTTTGGGATAATGTTTAAAGATAGAAGAAATAGATAGTTAATCTTTTGTGGATTATGTGATTCCCTAGAAGATGATTCTTGTGTTTTGATGAGACCAAGTAGTTTTGAATGCTCATCATTGGGAGAAAAGATTAGTTTTGGTAGAAACTTATTAAAGGATGAAACTCTACATGAAGGTAGGTATATTTTCTTATGTTTTTGTTCTATGTAGTAAATGAATTCATCAAAATTATGAAAAGGAACGTAAAACGAAAACGTTGTTGGTTTACGTTTCCTACTAGGTAATAAATGACCGTTTACACACATCATAAGTTTGAGATTTTCTTATGGTTAACTTTCTCCTAATCATGTTCTCTATCACTCTCCCTTAGAACATTACCCTTTGTTTTTCTTCCATGTCCATGTTTTCCTACATGGAATCCCAGTGTGGGCTTACTCGGGTGACCTTCATACTTCACTTTCTTTCTTTTAAAGTAATAGTTTTACTGAATCCTTTTCCGATGTGGGACTTTCAATGAAATTTCAAAACCTAATTTTAAAAATTGCGAGGACGCAATTTCTTAAGGGGGGAAGATTGTAACGACCCGAAATTTTGAATAAATCTTGTTTCCTAATATTATGTGTTATTTTTATTTTATTTTTATACTCAACAAAAATGTTTCATTTGATAACATTAGTATAATTAAAATTATATCATTGGTTTTTGACTGTTATATGACCATTGGTCAATATGACCGCTGGAAACTAAATGTTTTGATTATTGTCTCTAAATACAAGTAATCTTGGTTAATTAATATAGAAAGAATATTCGATGGCCTCACCCAGTAGTCTTGGACCGATCGAAGCCCATCTAACAGAACTTGGGAAGGAGGTAGCACCACTGGGCTTTGCTCGGGACCAAACCCAAGATGAACTTCATCGTGTGAAGCTAGAACGGGATCTCCTTCGCGAGAAGTTCAAACTGATAGAAATTACTACTCATGCGATGTTGGCCGAGCCTCCCTCAGATTCTCTAACCTTAGAACACCTTACACTTAGGTCCTATGCTGGTGTGATAAGGGGCTATGTAAGGAGACCATAACTGCCTTGTGTAATCCTTTGTTTTAAATAAAAATTGGAATTTCTTCTTATGATGAAGTTTATGAATTTTCAAATGACCAGATAAATATAGTATGCATATTTTTGATGAATTTTAGAGAAAGGATATTTTAAAAATGTTTATGTAAACCTTAAATAAATAAAAAATGTGTAATGATTTTCAAAAAATGGTCTTCTACAAATATGTTCAGTACAGAATTTAGAGTCTAATAAGATCAACTTAATTTTTGATGAATATTAAATTATGAATAGTGATTTTATGCTTAGGATTAGTAATGTGACCAAATGGATTAGTAATCTCACTTAAAGAAAGTATTAATATAATCTAGGTACCTTGATTTAAGTAATGTGATTCAATAAAATGGTTAAAAACCGGTTTCATAAATTATTATTCAAGTATTAGTTTTTCGGGTGAATGGTGTTTTTTAATTAAAATTTAAATTAAAAATATTTAGAAAATTATTTTTATAAAATGGATTTCATTTTTGAACTCAGAGCATCAATATTATGTTAAGGTAATTTTTGGGGTTTTTTCTAAAAATAATGAATTTTCGGTGAATAGTGTATTTATTTAAATAATAAATTAAAAATATTTAGAAAATTATTTTTATAAAATGGAGTTCATTTTTGAAATCAGAGCATTGATATTTGGTTAAGGTGAAATTTTGGGATTTTTCTGAGAAAGTTGAATTTTCAGTGAATAGTAAAAATACAGTTTTAGGGTTTTGGTATGTTTAATGACATCATAACTATGTCATGATGATGTCATGAGATATTTTAAAGGATGTTCGACTAAAGAGGATGAATTACTGTGTGGGGGTCCCCATGTGGCCTAACTTTATGGGAAGTACCATGGGAGGGCCCATGCTTTTGAGAAAACCACTTTTGAGGTGTCCCTTGGCCATTAATGCCTTGTCCCCTCACTTTCCCTATAAATACCAAGCCCTCCTCTCATCGTTTCGACTCCAAAACCATCCTCAACGAAGTTCTGGTCTCCTTACCTCCCAAGGAGTCCTCCCAAGGTGCCCCCAAGCCCTCAAGGTCCCAACCTTTGAGTTTTAAGAGTTACGTTTTAAGGTAAGGGATCCGACCTCTCTCTTTCATTTCAAGTAATCTCTTTTATGTCATTCCTTTTATGCTCCATGTTATTATGTTGGAGGATGTTCTTTTATACTCCTATTACTTCCCTTTTCATGTTCATATAATGAGATATCCCCTCTTACTATCATTATTTCTTTTTATGAAGTTTTAAGTGGCGCCGTTAGGCTGCCGAAATTTTTGTAACGGATTTTTTCTCCCTTCTCATTTTTCAAGATCTATTTTCATGAAAAGTATTTCAAGTTCCTTTTTATTATGTTGGGGTATGATCTCTAAATTTATCATACTGATATTTTATGATCATATGATGAGATACCCCATTTGATCTCTTCAATTCAGTATTTTGATGTTTTAAGTGGCACCGTTAGGCTGCCGAATTTTTTTTAAGGGATTCTTTCACCCTCCTCATTTTTCAAGTTCGATTTTCATGTCAATTCTTTCAAGTTCCTTTTTAATTATGTTGGGGAATTATCTCTTTATCTATCATACTGAACTCTTATGTTCACATGATGAGAGACCCTATTTTATCTTTTCAAATCATTTTTGTTGAAGTTTATGTAACGCCGTTAGGCTGCCGAACTTTCATAAGAGAAATCTAATTTTTGTCTTCCTTCCATGTTTTTAATTTCAAATGGTATGTCCTTGAAATTTCATTAACATGATCATTTATCCTTCTTATTCTGTCCATATACTGTTTTATGGGTCATTTATGAATGTTTGACCCATTTTCCCTCTCTTTTTAATGTCTTCTAAAACCTCGTAACAAAGCCGTTATGCTGCAGAATTTCCATCTCAAAATGTCTCTCTCTTTTTCTAAAGTTATTTTATATTATTAAGTGAATACTCAAAGCTCTTTATTCTAAAGAGGTATTCACATATATACCAAAATGTTCTATTTTAAATTCTGGGATTTACATACATGAGACCCACCTTTCTTTTCTGTGGGTTTTAAAGTGACGTAAAGATCATGTCTTTAAAGCAGTTTTTTAAAACGTTGTGATTATGAAATGAAACCCATTTATTTTATGCTATATGGGTTATTTATGAAATTTTTGATGATGATATATGTGTCTCACATGATAATAAAGGAAAATTTAAGGGTGCACCCTGATAGCGCTCCAATGCATTGGGTAATGATGTAAGAGATTACAATTTTCACGATACCTTGGTGAATAACCTTGGTAATTTTCAAATGACACCTTGGGGATGGACCTTGGTGAAATGTTCATGATTGTCTATGTTAAATTATGTAGCCACATCTTCAAGTTATGAAAAAGTTTTATTTTTATTATGATATGCCTCATGATTTCATTTTCATGCCTTAAAGTTCTTTTCATGACTTTATTGATGTATCTCAAGTTCATATGTAAAATGTTTCACTTGTTTCCCTTGCTGGGCCTTATGCTCACTCTTTATTTTGATGTATGTCCCCAGGTTATGAGATGCAGTAATGAGCCTAGGGTGAACATGAGCAGAAGCCTTTAAAGTGTTTAAGAAGAATTTTTTATGTTTTCATGTTTTAAGTTCCTAGTTTCCAAGACACTAAACCTTAAAGATCCTCAGTTTTGTAAAATGTAATGAAAGTTTATGTGATAAAAAGGCAGGATGCTATATAAATTATCATTAAGGGAAATCATAATAATAAATCATAACATGAGATACATGAGGTAAAAAATGACATCATAATGAGGATGATCATAATAATTGAAGCATTGAATAAAGAAATTATATCATATTTATAAGGATTAACCAATAACCATAACATAAGAGCATGTAATTATAGGAAATGTATAGGTAACATAAACATGAAATCACAAGTATAAGTCAAGGCTAATTGACTCTTTAATATTACATAGTTGGTTAGGTTAATCACCCACACATCATAATTGACTCTGATCACATCCCATACACCATGATATCTCATGTAATATAAATATTAATTAATGCATTGGAGGAATACATAATTCTAGGCCTACCCATCACATAATGAATTTCATACATATGTGTGCACATGGTTTCAATAAAAATATCATAAAAAAGAACGTAAATAAAACAAGTTTTATATTCTTTTCAAGTGGTTCCCTTATAAAATATTAATTATTTCATCAGAAAATATTACATAATAAAAATGTGGAAAATAAATTAGTATCTAGTGAATTTAAGAACCATAATAGGTAAATATTACTCAAAATAGATAATTACTTATAATGAATTTACACTACATAGTAAATGGATATATATATGGTTTAGACAAAAATTTCCACAATTAACCAATATATCGGGATTCTAGGTGAAAATCATTCAATCAAGTATTGGAAATTAAGGAATTGATAGAGAAAAATAATAGTAATTAAGTTATTCTTATACAAGAAGATTGTTAGGAAAGAAAAAATTAGCGATAGATCACAACCTAGATTTAAAATTGAATTTTACAAGACATCCAAATAAAGAATATGTATGTTATAATTTGAAGAATAAAATTGATCAATCATGCGACATAGATCAAGAATAATCTTAAAATTATTTGGAAAAATAATTTTGAAAATAATAATTTATCTTCTCCTTTTAAAACATTTAAAATGGATTATTTTTTTAAACTGTGATAATAATAATTTTCTTTATAAATCTTGAATTAGTGGAGATTTTGTCTCTTAGGAAACAAAAAATATAGTAGAAAGATACATTCACATTGAAACATGTAGAATAGGTTAATTCCAACAAAAATAACCCATGAAGAAAACATTAAAAATATTTTCTTCTAACACATTTTTAAAGGGAATTAATATAGATGAAAATATATTTAAAATAATATTGAATTAATTCTTTTCAAAATATTTATAACATTACTTGAAAAGAAATCCTTTATTCAAACTTTCCATTAGAAAAACATTAAATATCCTCTAAAAACATTTTATGAAATCTATATCCTAAAAAAGTATAATAAAAAAGTAATTTGAAAATAGGTGAAGGTAAACTTGAAAGTAACTTGAGGAGAAAAAATGTGAGTTATAGATCACACTTTCTATAGGAAAAACATTGAAATAGAATAAAAATATCCATTGGAAAGTATAATATTTTTTCCTATTAGCACCATTATTTTATTTGAGGGAGAATTTAATCAAATACGAGATTATTAATAAAGATATATAATATACCCAAAAAACATAAATCTATCATTTTATAATATAATGGTAGTATAAAGAGCTTTTGAAGATCAAATTGAAGAATAAATTTCATGACCAAGGGGATAAATAACTTTAGTCAAGAACAAAATTAAGAATTGAGTAATATTTTAAAAAACCCTTTAAGGATAAATATCTTAAAAATAAACCTAAAATACAATGAATAAAATATATTTTAGGATTAAAAAACAATTTGGTAGCATATACACCATATAAAATTAAATTGATACATAAAGTAAAAGGTATCTAAATGAAGGGAGTTTGAGACTAAAATCCATTACAGCTTAAGAAAAGTAATATTAAAAATCCCCCAAAAAGAACAGTATCTTGAAAAATGAAGTTAAAATACCTTTTATAAGGGTAATAAATGATATTAGATATCCAATCGATAGTATCTACACCATTTAAAATAAATTTGGTGCATAAAAAACATGTGTCTCAAATAATGATGTTTTGAGATGAAACCCCTACAACTTTAGTAAATTTTTAATAAAAATTAATTGGTAGATTGAAAATAATTTATTTATATAATTTCATTTAATTAAATAATTTATTACACCAAAATAAATTATTGGAAATTATATACACTATAGAAATAATTAATTGGTAAATAATAATTAAACATGTCTCAATGAAGGGGAATTGAGAGGGAACCCTTAGCTTTATATTTGAAAGTGTTTTTAACTTGTAATTAAATTCCTATATAATTAATTTATGATGATTGAAATAATTAATAAGAAACTTATTGATATACTATTAGTTTCCTAGGAACTATTTATTTTTTTAAGATATTAGTTTATTAAATCTTTTCTACTCCCATCGGTAATCTGAGTTGGTTTGGTCGTTTTTTATATGATTCTCTTGACATAAATTCCATGGTTAAGTTTATAGTGAGAATAATTCCATAGCCTAAAAAATTTAAATATATTAATAAACATAATTTCTTTACATCGAAACAATTTTTAAAGTTATCCAGGCTATGAAATAATGAAAAATGAAATGTATCATTCACATGGATGCGGTAGTCTTTATGTACATACAATTAACAAAACAAATTCCAAATGTATGGATAGAGTGACTTTATAAAAAAATTTAATATTTCAGAATTATAATAATTTTATAAAAATAATATTTTATCATTAATTACACTTTTAGTTCCATCTATGTTAGTTTTTAAGAGAAAGCAGACACGTCATTCATGGAGTGAGTAGTCTGCACATACACATGATTAAGGGTATCATTTTTTAAAGAATTTATGGATTAAAGGTAAATAAAAAATGTTATCATATAAAAATTTTATAAGTTACGTAAAAAACATAATTATTCATCAAACACTTCCTTGATACCAGCCATAAGATCCAGTGATGAAAAACAAACCGCAACATGTCATAGAGGCGGCAGTTTGCACACTTCACGACTGATGCTTATGCATTTCTTAGTGGATGAATGGGGATGAATAATTGTTTTCAAATAAATATAATGAAAATTAAGTATATAAATGATACTGAATAAATTATTTTAATCATTTTATTGATGATATGGATAAGAAAAAAATTAAAAAATTATTAAGAAGAATAAATACTTGTGTTAGTAACTTATATTTTCCTAGTAATTCTCCATGGAAAAGAAAGGATTAATCTAATTAAATATGGTAAAAGGATTGAGTTTTTGGGGAAAATTATATATTAAAAAATGGGAATAGTTTCACAAAAAAATTCATGGAAAGTGTGCGTAAATAAGGGGTGTAAGTGTGTCCTATTATTAGTGAATGGAAGTGTAGTTTTTGAAATTACCTTAATATATTAAATTATTTCATTTCTCTATTCATGGTCAAGGACTTCCATATTTAGAAAATATGGATTTTAGGATATTTTATGCTCTAAAATACTCCTGTAAACTCATTTTGGATACAACTAAGAGTGATATTGGGCCTTTTCCTTTTACTTTTCACTTTACCAAAGTATACTTCAGCCTAAGTAACTTTTCTTTTAACCAATGGTAATTAATTAATTTTTTTATATTAATGTTCATAATAAAAAATAATTTGAGTATTATAATACTATATATTATATTAATTTTATAAAATAAAATTAACATGATTAATAAAATTTATCTTTTTAAATAACTCACATAACATTTAAAAACATTTTTTTAGATAATCATTTTTTAAACCTTAAAATTTATGTGTGAGTGAAAATTATTTATGTAAATAATTTTAAAAATAAATTGATTTATTATTAATAAAATTAAGTTTATATAAAATTAAAATAAATATATAAATTATTTTCAAAAAAATATTAATTAATTAAAATAAAAGAAATAATACATTTTTCTTTATTAATGTATCATTTTACATTTGTTCTAATTTTTTTGGTAATGGGTATTTAAGTTCAAATAATATTTTAAAAAGAAAAAGTTTTTTACTTAATTTTATATTTTGTCACTTAAATGGTTTTGTAACCTTCCCGGTCATTCTAATATATTGATAAATTCATGAAAATTAATTTTTTTTAAAAAAAACCACATTTTTACTAAACTTCAATATTTTCATAAAATGATTAAAACATCATACTAAATAAATTCTATTATTATAAATTAAAAACAAAGTTAATTTTATGTAATTACATTTCTAAAAAAATAGATTTAAATTTTAATAAAAAATAGAAAAATATAAAGATAAAGAGATTTTAATTAAATTTATCCTCTATAAACAATAAGTGTTTCTAATATTATTTCATAAAAAATTATAATTTACTGAATTTTAATATTTTATTTCATATAAGGATTTCATATACATTATCATAATTATTTTTTAAAAAATTATTATTTTAATTTACTAAAGTATCATGAATATCATTTTAGTGTTTTTGAAGAAATATATTGAACTCAAAACTATTTAAAGGAAAATAGATATTTAATAGAATATAGGGATGTTTCATTCTCCCCGATTAAATAAATTATTTCAAAATATATTTTATAGATAAGTTAATTAAGGATGTTAACTAGATATACAATAATTAAGAACAAATTTTAAATAAAAATTATACATTAACATCTAATGTAAAAATAGATGACAAATCTTCTTCCTCTATCTACTTAATTGAATGCTTCATTTTCCTTTAGTATCTAGATGCATTTTTCCTCCTTTTCCACATATAAAACATTTTTTTGTTCTATAGAGACATTATCCGGTGTGTATTTCCCATTTTTTTTAAATGAACTGTAAGATACCGACCTATTTTGGAGAGAAAAAATTCTTACTTTTAGGTATTTATTTTTTCTTTGTTTTAGAATACTTTGGTTGGGTTTTACCTTGGGGTGATTTTGGTTGAAAATTTAGAAAAAATGATAGAAGGATTGTAGTGAACAGATGGAACACGGTTTTCCCTAACCATTCACCCAACCCAGAAAATCATGTAACCTTAGATAGTGGGTATTTTCATGGTTGGGGCATGGTTTGCCTAATTGTGGACCTTATTAGGGGAAACCATGAACTAATATAATAAAGTCACACAGTTAGGGCATGATTAGGGGAAACCATGCACCCCTGCCCAGAAAAACATGCGTGTGAATTAATGTCATCCAAAAATTAGATTTTTAATTACACAAACCCCTTAAATAACCTAAAATCGACTCTCAATTGACCCTTGTCTTTTATTAATGATTTTTAAATCATCCAAACATATTCTAGGACTTCCCAACCTCTATTCTTTGTGATTCGATGCCCAGATTTAATATTTTCACCCCTCCACGTAAGTGGACCATATCCCATTTGTTTCTTGTTCCTTTTCCATTCTCCCCATTCAAGAAAGGGTATATTCATTAAATTTTTATTAGATCTATATCTATGATTATGGATCTAGATCTAGATTATTAGGATCTTGATTTATTCAATCTTGTTTTTGGTTTATAGATTCAGATCTCATTCTAAGTCGTTGTGTTTCTCAAATTAAGGGGATTTCCATTGGGCGATCACTCATCAACTAATAATGGTAGGTGGTCTATAATTAAAATCCCAATGTCTTTATTTAAATTACATTTATGTAAATGTTTAATTCTATTGATTTTTAGAAATTGTGTTCTTGAGTGAATTAATTAATTTAGTTAATTAATTAATTAAAGAGATATGAAATTAGGGATTTGGGAATTATACATTGAGATAATTAATTGATGAACTGACTATGAGATATCGAGTTATTTATTGAGATAGTTAATTTATTAATTACTTATGAGATATTAAAATTATATATTGGATAATTAATTGATGAATTAATTAGGAGATATTGAGTTTTTTTATTGAGATAATTAATTTAACAATTAATTATGAGATATTGGGTTTGTGAATTGAGATAATTAATAGTATAATTAATTATGAGATATTGAGAATTGAGAATTGAGATAATTAATATGATAATTAATTATGAAGTATTGAGTTTGTGAATGATATAATTAATTATGAAAATAATAATGGAATTTTTGAGTTGTGGATATTGATTAATTAATTAATGAATTAATTAATGGGATTCACGTAATTAATTAATTGGGGAATTAATTAATGGGATTTATGTGATAAAATAATTCTTTAATTAGTAATGAACTTGGTGTGATTAGTTAATTTTAGAATTAACTAATGGAATTGTTGTGTTTAACTAATTATTGGATTTATAATGGAATTTATGTGGATAATTAATTATAATAATTAATAATGTTTTGATGAATGGTAACATGGTCATTTGATTGTGAGGTTATGAATGGTAACATGGTTATTCATTTGTGTGACAATAATTGTAACATGGTCATTCAATTGTTTGTTAAGAATGGTAACATAGTCATTTTATTATATAAATTACAAATGGTAACATGGTAATTCAAATATGAATTAAAGAATGGTAATAAATGCATTCTGAGATATGGTATTCATTGGGGATGGTTCATACTCCAACATGATATGAAGTAGGTATTGAGATACGAGTTTTCATGGGAACCTGAGGTTTTATGTGGTTAAGTAAGGAATGGTTGAAAATGTGATAACTAATTATTTATGCATTTTTATGTATTGTTTATACAACTACATACACTATTATTTGACTGGATATTGATTTAGATGTCATTGGGGGTGGACTACTGAGTTGTAATCACATCCTACTCAAGATACTCGATCGTTACCCAAATAGATTTCATGGCTGTGAGATAGGATAAGGGAAAAGGACTCATGTTAGGTGGATGAGTCGCGAAGGAGCATGGATGAGGGAACCATACATGGTTTGGGACCCTCTTGAGAGTTATTAGTGTCATTACTTTTGATTTTTCATTTTGACACTTGGCATGTACATTATCATGGCATATGTATTGCTCAGTTTTGATATTGTATTCCTAGTTTGGTCATCATGGGCATCCTTATGGTTATGGTTATATATTTGATTATTTTTTAACTTATTTTATGCTAGTGTTTTACTCTAATAAAAGAGAGTATAGTATCTCCATGATTGATATTAAACCCCCCACTTCTAGTTGGTATCCTTTGGAATATGAGGATACATAATTTACATCATGTGACTGACTGGGTTGGGGCACCGTTGTGTGGCACCTGGGTCAGGATGTTCAAAGTGGTATCAGAGGAGTGTTCTTTAATTTTTATTTGTCTTACTATTTGGGAAAGGTACACATGAGACTAGGAAGAGTTTAGACTTGGTTATGAGCTCATTCATGGGAATAAAAAACCCATTTATGAGGAAGAACCCAAGTTCCTAGGGTAAGATTGTTATTATTGATGTTTGTTATTACAGTTGAATATTATTTCACCTTGGGTGATGCACTTGGGGTTTGAGGTGATTGTTGATTCTGAGACATTTTGAGAATTGACTTGTAACCCAATATGGAAAGAGAGTTGAGTTTTCATGAATCATACTAGGAACTCAGGATTATTTTGTGACATGCATCATTTTTGGCATGCATGGGAAAATGGGTTATGGGTATGTTATTGAACTTGAACTATTTTTCCTTGTGAAATTGAACTGAAAATGTACCTGATATAAAATTAATAATTTAAAAATGATGAATAAATTGAAAAAATGGGCGCCTAATGTGAAAACTTGAATAATGATAATTAATACACCCTTTGTTAACCATTACCTAGGTGTAGGATGGTTGAAGATAGCGATAATGCCTCAGTTATGACCACACATAGGGGTTTGTGGAAATGACTTGTTGTAACATATTGTGTTTCCTTTAATTTTTTTAATTTTATGAAATGTGTCCCAAGGTGTGTTTTTGGAATTATATGTTTATGTATCCATGATGACACTTTTTGTGAGGATTATAGGAGGATATGGTTGGAGATTCTTGCCCAGTGGTGGAACTTGAGGCACCGATAGTGTCGGGTGAGGAAGCATGAGAGCAGTTTTGAGATAAATTTTCTTGGTTTATAAATTTTATAGAAAGATGCCCAGAGAGTATTGTGAGGATCATATATGACCTTACTCAGGTGTTTTAGATGCATCAGCCTCCAAATTTCACTAGAGAGGGTGGACCTAAGAAAGATGAGTTCTAGGTTGAGTCCATCGAGACTATACTTGACCATTTTGAGACACTTGCAGAGAGGGGGGTCAATTTGTCTAATTATGATATGAGGATTATAAAAGCATTAGTGAGTCATTTAGGTATGAAATGGATAGGCTGATGGTATGTTATGGAAGAATGTTTTAGTGAATTTCCTTGAGAACTTCTATTCAGAGATGCTATGGTAGGAGAGATTTTCAGAGTTTATGAGGTTGACTCAAGAGAGTAAGTCCATGAAGGACTATGTTGTATTCTTTATAGACTTGAAATGATTTTCTCTAATGTTGGTAGCGGATGATATGACCATGAATATTCATTTCTAGGATGAACTTAAATTTGGGATTAAGTCCCATGTTAACATTTTCAGGTTAAAAAAGTTTGTTAAGGTTATAGATCGGGTTCTCATAGCTGAGGGGAATCTAAGAGAGGATTCTAGTGTAGGAAAGGTGGTGGATTCTGAATGATCACGAGGTATGACTTCCTTGAGTTGGAAGAGTCACCATGACAGTGTTAGTATGGTTAGTGGGAAGTAGAGTGCATAGATAGAGGGATCTATTTCTCAAGATCTTTCTCAAGTGATTTGTCACCAGTGTGGTAGATTGGAACACTTCTGAAGATTTTTCCCTCAACCACTAGTAGAGTACTGGTATTTTGGAAATATGGGACATATACAAAATTTATTCATAACCCAGCGACTAATGAGTAGTGATGGACGATATAGACAAAACTAGGGTGTGGGAATAGGATATTTTTCACCATATAAGTCTGTCAGATGGAATTCTACTAGATGAGGAGGTAAAGATATTGGAAGTTGTGATTCTGGAAAAGAGAGTCCATATCAGCAAGGTGGTGTAGCTCAATAGAGTTGTACTACATCATAGGGAAGGGGGAAGGACCACTGTGTGAAGTATATCATACACTTGTGGATAGAGAGGTTGGACCATCGATAGTGAGAAGTACTATTCTTGTAGATTCTATGCTAGCTAGTTCTTTATTTTATACTGGTGGCTCTCATTCATTTATTTCTTCAAAACTTGTGAATGGTTTGAATATGTATGTGGAGTTATTGAGAGGGGTTTTGTTGATAAACACTCCTTTGACAGTACAGCCAAGAGACATTTTCTTATGCAAGGATTTTTATCCTGAGGTTGAGGAGTATAACTTTCTATGGGATCTTTATATCCTAGACTTGTAGGGATTTGACATGATTGTGGGTATTGGATGGTTAGTAGCATACCAAGACCACATATATTATTATCACAATATCGTGACTTTCACATATCCTAAGGGTGAAAATTATGTTAATCTTAGAGAATGGGATATCCAGGCACGCCAATCTGGGCCTATTACTTAGCAACTTAGGGAGCTCACAACCAAGGTTTCTAGTCTAATACTGAAAGATGGTGGTGTAAATTATGATGTTTTTTCACCTATATTGGACCATTTTTAGGATGAATTTTCAGAATAATTATCATAGTTTCCACCTAAGAGCTATGTGGAATTCACTATTGAAGTCATGCATGGGACTGAGCCAGTTTTTATTCTACCTTACATAATTACACCGAAAGAGCTACAAGACCCCAAGACTCGTCTGGAAGACTTAAAGGATAATGGATTTATCTATGTTAGTACGTTTACTTGGGGTTTCTTAGTTCTATTTTCCACGAAGGTTGATGAGATTTTATACCTATGTGTTGATTACAAGAAGCTGAACTGGATGACTATGAAGAACCAATATCTTATTCTGTGCATCGATGATCTGTTTGACCAGTTTATAGGAGATTATGTATTTTTCCAAGATATAATTGAGATCAATGTATTATCAGCTAAGAGTGTGGAATTATAATATACTAAGGATTTCATTTAGAAGTAGTTATAACCTATATGAGTTCTTCGTATTTCTGTTTGGGTTGATGAACACACTACTAATGTTTATGGCATTGATGAACAAAATATTGCATCCCTACCCAGATCATTTTTGGGGGTGGTTTTTGATAAAATTTTGGTGAAATCTAGGACTCATCACAATCATGACCAACATCTTAATATCAACCTGAGTGAACTGAGAGAGCATCAAATATATGAAAAGATATCTAAGTTCCAATTTTGGATCGAACAGGTGCACTTCTTGGGTCACATCATCTTGGGGGAAGGTTTGTTAGTAGAAATAGAGAAAGTTCCGGAAATGGTTTCTTGGGAAGAGACCAAGGATGTGTTTGACATCCTTATCTTTTTGTGGATATTTGGATATTACAAGAGGTTCATTCAGGACTTTTTCTTATTAGAAACACCACTTTTGGTGTTGATCAGGAAGGGGATATAGTTTGAATTTCCTGGGGCATGTGATAATGACTTCCATTAGTTGAATTATCTCTTGACATCGACACCGATCTTGATCCTACTTGAGCTAGGTGAGGAGTATAATATGTACTATGATGCTTCTGGTATAGATATTGGAGCTGTGTTGATGCAAGGAGATCAGTTTCTATCATATGGTTCTTGATTGTTTTGGACAAAAGAACAGAACTACCATATGCATGATATAGATTTGGCTATAATGGTTTATGATTTAATGTGTTGGAAACATTATCTATTGGGAAAAAAGTTTACAAAGTTTACAGATCACAAGAGCTTAAATTTAATATTCTCATAGTATGATTTGAATATCTGGAAACAAAGTTGTACTGATTATATTAATTCATTTGATTTTGGGATAGAATATACACCATAGAGGGGGGGGGGGGATTTGTTAATTTGTTGAGTATAAAAATTCAGACTCATGAAATTCTAGATTCTATTTTTGAGTAGAGGATGATGGATTTGTTAGATGGGATTCATGTGGTATCTCAGGAGTGTCGGGAGGAGATGAATATGGTATTAGTTTTAGTGAAGTATACTCTTTTTGGATAGATCAAAGATATAAAGTATGAGTATCAAAAGTTCTTGACCTTGAGGGAAATCCTTAAAGGTGGAGATTAACCTTTAGATTGGAGAATAGATGAGAATGATATCATCTATGTCAGGAATTGGGTTATTGTGCCTACTAGAATGTGAGAGGTGTTGATGTGGGAATTTGATGCCTCAAAGTGGGAGATACATCCAGGTGTGACCAAAATTTCTGTTGAACTATGACGACAGTTTTGGTGGTCAGACATGAAAATAGAAATATCATGGTTTATGACATGGATCTACACCTGTAAGTAAGTGAAGATCAAGAGTCAACGACCTGTAGGTGTACTACATTCAATTTCCATTATGAAATGAAAGTTTTATGATGTGACCATGTAATATTTGGTGGGTATCACTAGGATAAATCATAAGAATGATTCTATTTGGGTTGTTGTGGATAGACTCATGAATGTAGTGCATTTCTTTCCTATACGGGAGACTTTATCAGTAAGAATATAAGAGATTTGTATGTATAGAAGATAGTCCATCTACATGGGGTTCCATGGAATATAGTTTTAGACCATCACTCATGATTTAAACCTCACTTTTATCAGTTCTTATATAAGGATTTGGGTACATAGGTTTTATTGACTATGACATTCCACCCACATACATATTGGAAGATAGAGCGTACTATACAGATGATTGAGGATATGCTACGAGTGTGTTTTCTTAACATTGATGGGACTTGGGAGAAGCACCTTGAACTAGTGGAGTTTTCCTATAAAAATAGTTATTAGGAAACTATTCAGATGGAACCATATGATGCTCTATATGGTAGGCTATGCATATCACAAATATGTTGGATGGAGGTAGGTGAGTCTAAGGTATTGGGACCAAGTCTTGTGTAGGAGACATTAGAGCACATATAACAAATTTGGAAATGTGTGGATATGGTTTAGAGTAGATAGAATTCATATAATGATAGACATCAATGACCCCTAGAGCTTATAAAAGGTGATCGTGTATTCCTTCATGTGTCACCTAGGTTGGGGAACTGCAGGATACAGAGGTAGGTCAAGTTGGTGATCAGGATTTTGATACTTTTTGAGGTTTTCTAGAGAATCCGGTTAGTGGAATACTGATTCAATCTTCCACAGGGATACCGTGTTATGCATGATATTTTTCATGTGTCACAAATTTAGTGGTTTCACCCGGATAATTCTAATTTGATCAATATGGATGATGTTGATCTTGATATAGATTCTTCCTTTAAGGAGAATCTGATACAAGTTCCTGAACATAGTGAGAAAGTGTTGTGGGGAAAGACCATACTAATAGTTTTTTACATTGTGGAAACATGGACATGTATATGAAGAAACATTAGAAAGGGAAATAGATATGAGTGCTTAATGACCCAATATTTTTGGTTCAGAATCTTATAGATTCTTGGGAGTACATCTCGAGGACGAGTTGTTATAAGGTGGGAAGATTATAATATTGAAACCTCTTCTGGAGATGACACATGATTTTTTTCATTTATTTATTTTTTCTTTTTTCATCATAATTTGGTTGGGTTTTACCTTGGGGTGTGTTTGGGTGAAAATTTAGCAAAAATGAGAGGATAGAAGTGCATGAGGGGCGCACAATTTTCCCTAACAGTGAGCCCTAGTCCAGCAAACTGTGAAACACTGTACAGTAGAGATTTTCAAAGTTAGTGGACAGTTTTTCTAATCATACACCCTATTAGGGAAAACCATGCAACCCTATAATAATGGTTTATGGGTAGACACGTAATTTGGGGAAACTTTGCACTCGTGCACAAAAAATCATGCGTAGGTATTAAAGTCACCCAAAAATTTGATTTTTAATTACCCAAACCCCCTAATTAATAAAAAACTAACCACATTCTACCCCAGGTTATCTTACACAATTTTGGAACTCTCTAGATAGATTCCAAGCCTTCCTATCCTCTTTTATTTATTATTTGAAACTTGGATCAAAGATATTCACCCCTCTCAGTTAGTGGAACCTATCCTATTTGGTTTCCCATTCCTTTTCCATTATTCTCCCATTATGGAAATGGGATATTATTCATATTTGGATTATATATAGATATAGTATTGTGTATCTAGATCTTTATTTTAAGGGTTTTGATTTATTTGATTTTGATTTAGAGTTATAGATTCAGATATCATTATACATCATTATGCCGATCAAGTTAAGTGGACTTCTATTGGGAGATCACTCATCAATGAGTCAAGGTATGTGGTATATAATTCTAATACTGAAGAATTTATTTTAATTACATTTTTAATTTATAATTTCTATTATATGTTTATAAATTTCATTCTTAAGTGAATTAATTAATTTGGGGACTTAATTAATTAATGAGATGTGAAATTATGGATTTGTGAATTATATATTGAGATAATTAATTATAAATTAATTATGAGATATTGATTTTAGTGATTAAGATAGTTAATTTATGAATCGATTATGAGATATTGAAATTGTTCATTGAGATAATTAATTGATGAATTAATTATGATATATTGAGTTTTTTTATTGAGATAATTAATTGATAAATTAATTATGAGATATTGGGTTTTTTTATTGAGATAATTTATAGTATAATTAATTATGAGATATTGAGATTTGAGAATTGAGATAATTAATTGGGGTTTTAATTATGATGTATTGAGTTTTTGAAAGATATAATTAATTGGGGAATTAATTATGGTATTTTGAGTTGTTGATATTGATTAATTAATTGATGAATTTATTAATGGGATTGACATACTTTATTAATTTGTGAATTAATTAAGGGTATTTTTCTGATAAACTAATTTTTGAATTAGTAATGAACTTGGAGTGATTTATTAATTATTGAATTGACTAATTGGATTGTTGTGTTTAACTAATTATTGGATTAATAATGGAATTTATGTAGATAAATAATTGTGAGAATTAGTTTTTTTTGATAAATGGTAACATGGTCATTAAATTGTGAAGTTATGAATGGTAATATGGTCATTCAATTGTGTGATAAGAATGGTAACATGGTCATTCAATTGTTTGTTAATAATGGTAACATGGTCATTATATTTTATAAAGTATGAATGATAACATGTCCATTAAAATATGAATTAAATAATGGTAAAAAAGTCATTCTGGGATATGATATTCCTTAGGGATGGTTCAAACTCAGTCATGACCTGAAGAAAGTATTGAGATACGAGTGTCCATGGGAACCCAATGGTTTATGTGGTTAAGTATAGAATAGTTGATAATATGATAACTAATTATGTATGCATTTTTATTTATTCCTTATATAATTGCATATACAATTATTTGAGTGGATATTGATTTAGACACATTTGATGGTGGCCTACTAAGTTGTATTCACACCCTACTCAGTCTTCCTGATCATTACCAAGATAGATTTCATGGTTGTAGGATAGGATAAGGGAAAATTCCCTATTTTAGTTTACTGAGTCGAGATGGAGGATGGATGAGGGAACCGAATGTGATTTGGGACCCGCTTGGGATTTGTTAGTGTCATTACTTTTGAGTTTTCATTTTGACAATTGGAACGTACATTAACATGAAATATCTATTGATTAGTTTTGACATTGTATTCCTAGTTTGGTCATAATGTGATATTGACATCATTCTGGTTATGTCTATATAATTGGTTATTGTTTATCTATTTTTTCACCTGTGTTTTACTCCAATAAAAGAGTTTAGAGTCTCCCCATGACTAATATTAGACCCTCACTACTAGTTAGAAACCTTTGACATATGGGAGGAACGTTTGAGGTCATGTGACTGACCAGTTCGAGGTATCAATGTGTGGAACCTGGAACAAGATGTTACATGAAGTAAATTTATCTTCGTTCTTTTATCATCTTCATCACTAATATTTTTGTAAGACTCCATCAATCACATATTTTGTCTAAAATGTAATTCATCTATGTTCATATTATTAATTATAATTTGTGATAATTTATTTTCTATAATAATAATATCTCTAATCCTTGTTCTTACAAAAATAGATTACAGGTTCAGAAAATCACAACATTTTCCATCACATCCATTATTATCTTGGTTCCTTCTTTTTACAATAATTACATTAAAATAATGTATAGGGATGAGAATATAAAAATTTGTAAAATTTCATTGGGAAAACTATGAGATTAGAATAAATAAATTTTAAATGATTTTCATACTCTTACTTATGATCCTTTAGCTTAAATATAGCTTATCCATGGTCATTTTACTATTAGGTTCAATAATATTATTAGCTTCCATTAAATCATATATTCAAATCATTCATAATAGTTCAAAAATAGAAAGTGAATTAACTTAATTATATCCTCTAAATGTGTTTTTCTAGGTGCATTGTTAGGGTCTAGTCACCACACACCAAAATTATGGCTGAGATATACCCAACATACTCTTTTTGGGGTTATTTACCCTAGATGCATTTGTGTCAAAATTGTATCAACATTCCAATATCATGATAGGGATTTAATTTCATGGAAAACCACAAAATATATTCTTTACAAAACATTTAAAAGGTTCTACTAAACATAGACTTATGCATAGGGTTTTCACTAATGTTTTTTATCATAATACCCAAAAAAAGATATTAAATGCTTATAACTTAATGGGTTATCTACACCATTGAAACCAAGATCATACTTAACTCATCAACCCTTGATTTCATTCCTAAATCTTAAATCATCCTCATCTAATAACATCCTAATCTATAAATTTATCTCAACACTTTTATAATTCTATCTTTACCACCCTAGACCTATGCTCCTAAATCTACTACCGAAAAAAAAACTTATAATACTGAATTTTATAAAATATTATGATGAAAATATCCTTCATGAATTTACAATCCAATAGCCTTTTCGTTTAGAGTTTAATATAATTTATATAAATCATTTAATATTAAATAAAATATCTTCTCACCAAATGGATACATTTTTCCACTATATAAAAATATAATAAATCCATGAAGATCCCTCAATATATCCCACAAATTCTCCTCACAAGATACTCTTTTAGGATTGATATACTTACTAATTTATTTCATAACCTTAGGAAAGGGAAACATAAGAACATGTGAACTCAAACAATCAATAATAGTAAACATAAAAATAAAGCATAACAGGAGAGGAATGAGAAATAACATGCTATCATAATGAGGATGACTATAATCTTGTAATCATGGAATAAATTGAGGTATCAAAGGTACATGGATTGAAAAATTATCATAATATAAGAGCATGTCATTGTAGGTGACATGGAGAAAACATAAACATTGTTGGATTACAATGCATACATAGATGAAAAAATACAAGAGGGGGGGGATTGTAAGATTAAAAAATTTTGTTTTTATACTTAAACGAAACTTAGTTTAATGTAATTAAACATATCATATCCTCAAACCTCTTATGCAATTAAATGATAATTGGATAGGGCCTTGGGTTGGATGGATAAAGTATGGTAATTAGTAGGTTACGATAAGTATTCCATATGTTGTATTTGAAATTAATCACACTCACAGTAAGAAGATGATTTAATCAGAGTAAGCATGATATGGATCATAATCACAATGGTTATAATAAATTGAGTGAAACAATTAATGATTCTATCATAAAGCATATAGAATTTTATTGGGAAAATGAATTTATTGTAATCACTAGATCAAAATTATAGAGGTCATAATCACATAATAGATAATAGAAAAAATTAAAATATAAAATAATTTAGTTTTTATTATAAAGTAATGGAAACATAAAACAAGTAAATAAATACAATTATTTTAGCCTAAAGAGAAGGGTATCCAATAACCTTGGATAGAGGTACCTTCATTTATTTTTTTAAGGAATTCTATCTTACCCACACTTGGGTAAGACCTCAATATGATGATCAGCTTCTATCTTACTATCCCTATAATCCCTCAATAAAGAAGGTGATCAGTACCTCTATATTCATATCCTTGGAAGCCCTCGATCTAAAAATGATTGACACAATTGTCTTCCTATCCACTGAAGCCCTTGATCCATAAATGATCAAAACATCTATCTTCTGATCCTTGTTACTTTTCTTATATAGATACTGGAAATATTTCTTTCCAAAAATCTTTTTCATCCTTCTAGTGAGACTGGATAAATCATTTTTAGAATGTTTTGATTCAATTGAGTCTTATTAAACTACCACTTCATTTTTCATTGATGACTTAACTATCTTTTAAAAAGTTTAATATTTCATTTGATTTGAAGTATAAGTAAAAATAATACTCCATTATTCTTTTTTTCTTTTTCATAATCTCTTTTCAAACTATTATTATATTGAAAAAGAGTTCCAAATAACTCATCAAGAGTTAAATTTGTGACCTTCCTTTATCCACCAACAACTGTCCTTTTTTATTCTCATTCATTCAGAATGATATCAATGATCTTTTCAACTAGGATCTCATCATATATTCCTTTTTCAACCAAGGCTTGTAGACTAATCAAAATTGTCATAAATATCTATTGAACCTTAACAATAAGTGTAACACCCCGATCTTCCACGATACACTTCTCATTCAATAATACAATAGCTTGCATTGTACACAACTTCGAGTTCTAAAACATCGCGACAAATCAAAGTAGCCGTTATGAATAGTAATAACCACTTTTTAAAATTATAGAAATTTTATATTTCAAAATGGACTTCATTTTTGTATTCCTAATATTGAAATTACCCTATGTTGAATTTTTTGTAATTTTCTGAGAAATTCAAAAATTTTATGAATAGTGAAAAATACTTAAAACAACTTTTTTAATCAAAATAATTCATAGTGATAAATTATAATATTGAGTGGTTTTAGAGTATAATTAGAATATATTTTTACCATTTTATCCAATGGTGGTCATTAGAATTAATTTAACATTGAAATTGGACATAAACAATTGCCAATCTTTTGATATAAATTGTTTCTTAAAAACACGCTATTTGTTGTGACAGCGGGAATTAATTATAAAATTAATTAATGCAACTAATATGTTTGGAATTTTGTAAAATAGACATCATTTTTGAATTCGTAATATCAATTATAGCTTAGGGTGAAATTTTGGCCTTTTTCTGAAAAACTTCAATTTTTGATGAATAGTGAAACCACTAAGTGGTAGTTAAATAACTGATTTTTCGTTTAAATGAAATATTACCACTTCTGTGATTTGATTTTCAAAAATCCGACATACATGGTTGTCATTAAGAAGTAAAATGTGGTTCAATAAGATTAAAATAATTTTTTGGTGAATAGTAACTTTTAAGTTCTTAATCGCGATTAGAGGTAATTAGTGTAGTTTAAGGTAAAAACAATGTTTTAATAATATTATATGAGCTTTACACTTGTCCTACTCCTATTGGATGAGTCATGGCCGACCAAGACAACCCATGGGTCAACTTGGGGACCCCATGGAGCCACTTTAGTTGGAAAATGACATTAATATATATTTATTTAATGTTAAAATTAAATTGACACAAACATGAGTTGTTTTACTAAAATAGTTTTTAAGTGGGGTTACACAAGTCCAAATTTTGATTATAAATATTAATTAGAAAGCTAAAAAGATTTCATACATCATAGTATTTTTTTATAATTTTTAGACATTAAATAAATTAAATTATTTATGACATCATGATGATGCAGTGATGACCTCATTATTTAACGATTTAAATAAAATGGGAAGATAATGAAAAATCCAAGGCTTACACTTGTCCAAAGCCAATTGGATGAGGATATTTCGAACCCTTATCACCTTAGCCTCGAATTATATAAGTGTGGGACCTTTATAATCCGAAAAGCATTGTGAAATAATGTAACATTTTAATCTTTCCAAAAGTGCCCCTCCTCTCCACTTATAAAAGGCCCCCACCTCTCCCACCTCATTTACACTTTCAAGCCATTTGGCTCGGCCAACCTCTGCCCAAATACTCTCCCAACATTCCTCCCTTACTCATAGAAGCCTCACTTTGGGCAGAACTCTTCCCAAGGAAGCCTTTGGCTCAAATCAAAAAGAGTTACCCGATTTTGAGGTAATGTCTTTTCTAATGTTGTTTTGTTTTATTTTTCTTCTCCAACCCCCTAAACTCTTTTTATTCATTTATTTTGTAACAAAACCAGTATACTCAATATACTAGGATGTTTTTATAAGAAGGATTCGAGCTACACTTACACACACCTACATCTAATGGTTAAAGAACATACGGTTTCTATGGATGGCGAATTTCTGCCTCACGAAACGATGATTGTTCAACACTCATTTAACACCTTCAAAGGTGGCCATTATGATGTCACTATTTTTATATATGATATATAATATGTTTATGTTTTACTTATGCTTCTTTATTTTTCATTTGTGTCTTACCATTATGGCTTCCATTATGGGTATACGCGATATCTTCATTTTAGGAAGTGCGGACTACCGCCCCCTCAAAGTGATTTAAATCGTTAATGCCATATGTGGGATGTATAAAGGATGGAGTAAATGGTATTATACACTATATTATACTGGAATTATATTATACATTTATATCATTATGATTTAGTTCCATTAAATATGAAATTGAAATGAAAGTAGCGTTCATGCGTACGTACGGCTTACCGTCTCCATGAACGGTGCATTTCATTTCATACCTCTAAATGTTACGTAATATTATAAATGAATGTATATACTGGATATATAAGATATATATGACATCTAAATCATGAATATAATTCTGGATATAATGGATATTTCACCACATAAACAACTTGTAATTATAAGAAGCTTATTGTTGACTCAAGTACCAAAGATCGACAAAACGACCGTTATTAACTTAAATAATTACATAATGTTCATATCATTGAAATAAGTGATATAATAAGGATAATGAAATTGAAAATGGTTCTTAATAAGGTATATATTAACTCTAGTTTATTATTCAGGAGGTTAAAGAACGGTTGAGTCAAGTCAGACACGAGGTAAGGGAATTTCTTAACCCAACTTCCATTCTTTGGGTTAATCTCCTACTTTCAAATTATGTCATGATGTTATTATGTCCTATTTTGTATTTTTACTTTCTTTATGTGTACCTATAGTGAATACACATAATAGATCTATTTTATTTTAAAAATGATCTTTTTAAGGACTTCGTCTCAATCTCCTTTCATTGAGGCATATTTGGTTTTATACACAACCTTCTTTTATACGATGTATAAACCCCTTTGACTTTTACGTTTATTCAAAAGGAATCTTTTTTATACGAAGCGTTTTGCTAAACGACAAAAGGGAATGTTTTTCTTTCCGTACTTATGCGGCGACAACGACTTCTCCGCCGCCGTGACCATTATTTGAGATTCGGCTTCCTCTACAAGCCATCATTTTTTTAATGAAAAATAAATACAAAGTTTTAACTTTCTTTTATTTTGGTATTGAAAATGGTTTTGAAAGCCTTTTTATTATATCAATGTTTTGTATTTATATCTTGTGATTAAAATGTGGAAATTTTATGTTTCCTTTATGCATGTTTTATGTGATACGATTATGTTATGGTTTATGATATGTTTAAACCTATTCATATGAGGAATGCATTGGACTTAATAAGTGACGGGTGGAGCCCGCTATAGCTCCTCGATGCATCGGCAGGTCTCATGGGACAAACTAGTGTCTTGGCACGAGGCCTTGACAAAATCTTATTTGTGGTCTTGGCACGAGGCCTTGACTACGTGGTTATGATAGTCTGGCATTATGCATTCCATCATTATGAAAGTGGTTATTGATATAACATGTGATTATTCGACCATTAGAATATCCATGTGAAGAAGTAAATGGCATTATCTCATTTTACTTTTGCCATATTATGTTTATGTTCAAGTTTAAAAGGCTTTTGTTTTAGTTATACATTGCCTTAAATGTTTATGTTTATTTATGAAAGCTTCCGCAATATTGTTATCCTTACTGAGCATCTGAGCTCACCCCTTTCAATGTTTTAATATTTTCCAGGATGTGAAGAAGTATTTTATGAATGACATGCAGGGATAGTTAGAAGAGGATATGAGTGTGGACTATAGAGACTTTGTTATTGTAGTTTTTCACTTTATGATGTAATGTAACGTTTACGAATGTATCTAGTGTTTCCAAGGCTACTAAACTAATCGGTCTTTCGAGACTTGATCTTTTGTGATCATGCCAATGTTACGAAGTAATGCACCGACTCTGGGTAGCTGGGGTCGGGGCATTACAGTTGGTATCAGAGGCAGTTTAGTACTAACCTTGGAAGATAGATTTAGATAAACTCTGATTAGAGCACATAGCCCAAAGATAGACTTTGAGGATTAGTATAGAAGAACTTCCTAGAATTTTGGTATTATAGAGATGTTATGAGTTTTCCGAGCAATGCATCCCTGTCTGGATACGAGCAGGTAGAGGCGGCTCTGGCACAGATGTACCTAGGGGTAAAACCCGAAAACACCGCTTTGAGCTAGACTCGAACGGGAACTGGTGCACGACAACGGGCCTTGCTGCACTCTTGGTTACGACACTCCCGAGGGATATGCTTAGGATAATTCTCATTTTATTTACAAACCACTATGAAGGGTTATGAGTATATACTTTCTCAAAGAAAACATTTCTTTTTATGATTATGGATTATATCCATAAATATTTCAATTTATGTAAAGTGTTTTACAAGTATGGAATTATGTATTTTGATTCATAAACTAATCCAGTTTATGCCATTGTTTAGAAATGGCGCCTAGTGGAAGGAATGGAAACCGTATCAATGCACGAACTCCGTGTAGGGATTGCCCTCCTGATCAGGATAATTATTGTGGATCTGGAGATACAACTGGTGCTGATCAACTTATTACCATACTGGGACAACTCACTCAGGTTATGAATAATAACCTTACTCGTATGGAGCACCCTGATCCGCAACGTGGAGGATCAATGTTAGACCGCTTCATGAGGCAACAACCACCAACCTTCAATGGGAGTACAAATCCTATAGTAGCTGAGCAATGGATAAATTCCTTAGAGAAAATATTTCATGCCTTGGGGAGTAGTGAAAGGGAGAAGGTTGTCATGGCAGTTTACCGCCTCACTGGAGATGCCGATCAGTGGTGGTCGCTGATTCAAAACACAAAGGAAGATGATGACGTATCGAATATGGAATGGAGGGAGTTCAAAGATATTTTCTTAGAAAAATACTTTCCTCGTGACCATCGAGCAGATATGGAAATGCAATTTCTGAGTCTGAGGCATAAGGAGGATGAGAATGTCGCAAAGTATGAGGTTATCTTTACAAGGTTAGCGAGGCATGCTGCCGATTATATACGTAACCCAAGGAGTAAGATTGATCGTTTCTTTGATGGGTTAAAACCATTTCTCCGTCGAGCTTTGGTATCACAATCCTTCTCATCATACGAAGATATTGTCTCGTGTGCTATCAAGACAGAAAAGGAATTCTCTAAGTCTTATGACAACAAAGTAAAGCAAGAGAAGAAGAGAACAGTGGAACAAGAGACAGATAAAGGGAAAAAAGGGAAATAAGGATTTTCCTTTATGTGATAATTGTGGGAAGAATCACCCTGGTACTTGCCTAAAAGGAATGGGAGTTTGTTATAAATGTGGAGAAAAGGGTCACCAGGATCGTGATTGCAAGGGAAAGAAAGCGGCTGTCAAAGTTGAATGCTACAATTGTAGAGAAATGGGTCATTATGCAAATGAATGTCCTAAGCGTCAGGGAAACTTACCTCAGAAAAGGCCAAGGGATCAAGGCCAATCTTATGTTGTGACTACAATTGAAGCGGAATAATTATTGTATTTGTGTTTTTGGACTCAAGAACTAGATTATGGTTATAAGAATAATGTGATATATAAGGATTGTACTGCAGTACATGTTGTTTTCATTAAGGATTTAATATGATGAAGGTAATCATATTTTTAGTATGTGACAATAAGAGAAACTTTTCTTTGTTCGGGGAATCTGATGTTACAATTGATTTTGGAATTTAGAGACCTTTTAGAGAAAGTCTGGATGAAGGTATTTTGGATAACTATAAAGGTTGGAGTGGATTAAGTTGAACTTTGGATAGAATTGTTTAAGGTTAAAACATTTATGAAGATTATTTTTGGAATAGTATAGTACTATATTTTTAGGAAAAGGACAACCTGCAGGGTGGGGAATAACCCGTCGCGTCGGACAAAGCTGCAGGAATCGAACCCACAACCATAGTGCGACAAGCCTTTATTTCCTACCACTAGCCTACAGGAAGTCCCTGGTTATTACAAAATAGTTTTACTAATCTAAATGGTATGTGTTAACATTTTGAACCTTATACAATTAGGATAAATAGAATATTTTTGAGTTCTGTTACCATTTAGAGTAAAAGTTGGGTTTGTGGTAAAAATTTATTAACGAATGAAAGTATACATAACAAGTATGTATATTCCCTTACGTTCTTAGTAAATCTCATAAATAAATTCCTCAACATTATAAAAGGTAACTTAAAACAAAAATGTTGTCGGTTAACTTTTCCAACTGGGGATTCAATGACCGTTTAACCAATCACAAGTTTGTGATTTTCTTATGGTTAAACATTCTCCTAATCTTGTTTTCTATAACTCTCCATCAGACCTTGATGGTTTGTTTTTCTTCCATATCCATATTTTCATAGAATCGTAGAATGGGCTATATCGGGTGACCTTTGTACTTATCCTGCTTTCTTTTAATGTTATATATTTATTAACCTTATTTCCGATGTGGGTTTTCCACAAAGGTATTTTCTATTTTCAACCTTTTATTATCAAAGAAAAATTTCAAATTGCGAGGACGCAATTTATTGAAGGAGGGGAGAATGTAACACCCCGATCTTCCACGATACGCTTCTCATTCAATAATACAATAGCTTGCATTGTACACAACTTCGAGTTCTAAAACATCGCGACAAATCAAAGTAGCCGTTATGAATAGTAATAACCACTTTTTAAAATTATAGTAATTTTATATTTCAAAATGGACTTCATTTTTGTATTCCTAATATTGAAATTAGCCTATGTTGAATTTTTTGTAATTTTCTGAGAAATTCAAAATTTTTATGAATAGTGAAAAATACTTAAAACAACTTTTTTAATCAAAATAATTCATAGTGATAAATTATACTATTGAGTGGTTTTAGAGTATAATTAGAATATATTTTTACCATTTTATCCAATGGTGGTCATTAGAATTAATTTAACATTGAAATTGGACATAAACAATTGCCAATCTTTTGATATAAATTGTTTCTTAAAAACACGCTATTTGTTGTGACAGCGGGAATTAATTATAAAATTAATTAATGCAACTAATATGTTTGGAATTTTGTAAAATATACATCATTTTTGAATTCGTAATATCAATTATAGCTTAGGGTGAAATTTTGGCCTTTTTCTGAAAAACTTCAATTTTTGATGAATAGTGAAACCACTAAGTGGTAGTTAAATAACTGATTTTTCGTTTAAATGAAATATTACCACTTCTGTGATTTGATTTTCAAAAATCCGACATACATGGTTGTCATTAAGAAGTAAAATGTGGTTCAATAAGATTAAAATAATTTTTTGGTGAATAGTAACTTTTAAGTTCTTAATCGCGATTAGAGGTAATTAGTGTAGTTTAAGGTAAAAACAATGTTTTAATAATATTATATGAGCTTTACACTTGTCCTACTCCTATTGGATGAGTCATGGCCGACCAAGACAACCCATGGGTCAACTTGGGGACCCCATGGAGCCACTTTAGTTGGAAAATGACATTAATATATATTTATTTAATGTTAAAATTAAATTGACACAAACATGAGTTGTTTTACTAAAACAGTTTTTAAGTGGGGTTACACAAGTCCAAATTTTGATTATAAATATTAATTAGAAATCTAAAAAGATTTCATACATCATAGTATTTTTTTATAATTTTTAGACATTAAATAAATTAAATTATTTATGACATCATGATGATGCAGTGATGACCTCATTATTTAACGATTTAAATAAAATGGGAAGATAATGCAAAATCCAAGGCTTACACTTGTCCAAAGCCAATTGGATGAGGATATTTCGAACCCTTATCACCTTAGCCTCGAATTATATAAGTGTGGGACCTTTAGAATCCGAAAAGCATTGTGAAATAATGTAACATTTCAATCTTTCCAAAAGTGCCCCTCCTCTCCACTTATAAAAGGCCCCCACCTCTCCCACCTCATTTACACTTTCAAGCCATTTGGCTCGGCCAAACTCTGCCCAAATACTCTCCCAACATTCCTCCCTTACTCATAGAAGCCTCACTTTGGGCAGAACTCTTCCCAAGGAAGCCTTTGGCTCAAATCAAAAAGAGTTACCCGATTTTGAGGTAATGTCTTTTCTAATGTTGTTTTGTTTTATTTTTCTTCTCCAACCCCCTAAACTCTTTTTATTCATTTCTTTTGTAACAAAACCAGTATCCTCAATATACTAGGATGTTTTTATAAGAAGGATTCGAGCTACACTTACACACACCTACATCTAATGGTTAAAGAACATACGGTTTCTGTGGATGGCGAATTTCTGCCTCACGAAACGATGATTGTTCAACACTCATTTAACACCTTCAAAGGTGGCCATTATGATGTCACTATTTTTATATATGATATATAATATTTTTATGTTTTACTTATGCTTCTTTATTTTTCATTTTTGTCTTACCTTTATGGCTTCCATTATGGGTATACGCGATATCTTCATTTTAGGAAGTGCGGACTACCGCCCCCTCAAAGTGATTTAAATCGTTAATGCCATATGTGGGATGAATAAAGGATGGAGTAAATGGTATTATACACTATATTATACTGGAATTATATTATACATTTATATCATTATGATTTAGTTCCATTAAATATGAAATTGAAATGAAAGTAGCGTTCATGCGTACGTACGGCTTACCGTCTCCATGAACGGTGCATTTCATTTCATACCTCTAAATGTTACGTAATATTATAAATGAATGTATATACTGGATATATAAGATATATATGACATCTAAATCATGAATATAATTCTGTATATAATGGATATTTCACCACATAAACAACTTGTAATTATAAGAAGCTTATTGTTGACTCAAGTACCAAAGATCGACAAAACGACCGTTATTAACATAAATAATTACATAATGTTCATATCATTGAAATAAGTGATATAATAAGGATAATGAAATTGAAAATGGTTCTTAATAAGGTATATATTAACTCTAGTTTATTATTCATGAGGTTAAAGAACGGTTGAGTCAAGTCAGACACGAGGTAAGGGAATTTCTTAACCCAACTTCCATTCTTTGGGTTAATCTCCTACTTTCAAATTATGTCATGATGTTATTATGTCCTATTTTGTATTTTTACTTTCTTTATGTGTACCTATAGTGAATACACATAATAGATCTATTTTATTTTAAAAAAGATCTTTTTAAGGACTTCGTCTCAATCTCCTTTCATTGAGGCATATTTGGTTTTATACACAACCTTCTTTTATACGATGTATAAACCCCTTTGACTTTTACGTTTATTCAAAAAGAATCTTTTTTATACGAAGCGTTTTGCTAAACGACAAAAGGGAATGTTTTTCTTTCCGTACTTATGCGGCGACAACGACTTCTCCGCCGCCGTGACCATTATTTGAGATTCGGCTTCCTCTACAAGCCATCATTGTTTTAATGAAAAATAAATACAAAGTTTTAACTTTCTTTTATTTTGGTATTGAAAATGGTTTTGAAAGCCTTTTTATTATATCAATGTTTTGTATTTATATCTTGTGATTGAAATGTGGAAATTTTATGTTTCCTTTATGCATGTTTTATGTGATACGATTATATTATGGTTTATGATATGTTTAAACCTATTCATATGAGGAATGCATTGGACATAATAAGTGACGGGTGGAGCCCGCTATAGCTCCTCGATGCATCGGCAGGTCTCATGGGACAAACTAGTGTCTTGGCACGAGGCCTTGACAAAATCTTATTTGTGGTCTTGGCACGAGGCCTTGACTACGTGGTTATGATAGTCTGGCATTATGCATTCCATCATTATGAAAGTGGTTATTGATATAGCATGTGATTATTCGACCATTAGAATATCCATGTGAAGAAGTAAATGGCATTATCTCATTTTACTTTTGCCATATTATGTTTATGTTCAAGTTTAAAAGGCTTTTGTTTTAGTTATACATTGCCTTAAATGTTTATGTTTATTTATGAAAGCTTCCGCAATATTGTTATCCTTACTGAGCATCTGAGCTCACCCCTTTCAATGTTTTAATATTTTCCAGGATGTGAAGAAGTATTTTATGAATGACCTACAGGGATAGTCAGAAGAGGATATGAGTGTGGACTATGGAGACTTTGTTATTGTAGTTTTTCACTTTATGATGTAATGTAACGTTTACGAATGTATCTAGTGTTTCCAAGGCTACTAAACTAATCGGTCTTTCGAGACTTGATCTTTTGTGATCATGCCAATGTTACGAAGTAATGAACCGACTCTGGGTAGCTGGGGTCGGGGCGTTACAATAAGTTCTCCATAAAGAAACTCAAAATCCTGATAATTTTCCCGTAGCATGGCTCTACTTGTTTCAACAACATTAAATGTACCGAAATGTGTAATTTATCGATTCATTAAAATATTGTTGGCTTCTTCACAAGATGAAATTTGGCTATATATATTTATAGTCATAGAAAAAATTAAATTATTTCATACCTTGTAATTCAATTGATATTCATATTTCTCTTGATTAGTAAAGGTTATAACTTCCTTATCAGGAATTTTATATTCTCTAGTTAGCATAAAAAAGTTATCAACTCCATTATTGATTAAAAGGTATTCATTCTATCTCTTCAATATTCATAAGATTTGTCATAAAAATTTGGTGGTCTTGTAGGATTTATATTTTCAATTGAACCGAAATTAAGTCTAGCCATCATAAAACAATAAACAAAATTCTTTTTCCACAGTACACGTTAGTGTAAAAAATATTTAGAACCAAAAAGTTTATAAAATAAATATAACTTACTTTAAAAAGTAATGTAAGAAAATATATGAGAAGTGTAAACCTACTATGATACCAATTATGGCATCATAATGTATATGCAGATGAAAAAATAAAAGAGGTTTAGAGAATTGTATGTTTAAAAACTTTCGTTTTTAAACTTAAACAAAACATAGTTTAATGGAATTAAACTAATAATATTAACCAAACTCTTATATATTTAAACTACAATCAGAAAAGGACCTAGGTATGATGGATAAATTATAATAATCATAAGGTTATGATAAGTATTCCATATGTTGTATTTGAAATTAATCGTATTCAAAATAAGAATATGATTTAATCAGAGTAAGCATGATATGGATTGTAATCACAATGGTTACGATAAATAGGGTGAAGCAATTAATGATTCTATCATAAATAATATAGAATTATATTGTGTAAATGAATTAATCGTAATCACTAGATTTCAATTATAGATATTGTAATTAGAGAAAATAGAATAGAAAAATGAATATATAAAACAATTCAATTTCTATTACAAAGCAGTAAAATGTAAAACAAGTAAATAAATACAATTCTTTTAACCCAAAGGGAAGGGTATCTAATAACCTTGGATAGAGGTCTCTTGATTTATACATTCAAGCAAGTATTTCTTACCCATAGTATGGTAAACCCTAAATACGATGATTGGATTTTGTCTTTATATCCTCGAAAGCCCTTGATCAATAAGGTGATCAATGCCTCTTTCTTCTTATCCTCAAAAGACCTCGATCTGTAAATGATCAACGCATCTCTCTTCCATTCCATGAAATCCATCAATCATAATCTCCAATGATCGGCGTCACACTATTCAAAGTCAAAATACTTGAAAGTCACAAGTATGTAGAAGAAATAGTTCACTACTTGTACTCTTCAAAGTTTTTGCATGAAGAAACAATTTGATAGAGCTCTCACACAATGTCTCAAAATTTTCAAACATTCTAAGCTCATTCAAATAACCTGATATTTATAGGCCAACATCCCAATATACTTCTTGGATTCCAATGGTTGGATTTTCTCTTAAAAATTCGAAGGGACTTGGACACCTAGCACTCTAATAGTCATCTTATTACTGAAACAACAACATCATTTAATAAAGAATATCGAAATAGAATACAAATCAGCCTTTTGATTTAATAGTTTTCAATTCATTATGATATAGTTTTATGGTTACGATAAAATGAGTTTGAAAGGATCATATGATTCTCATTATGAGAGTCAATACAATTTTTATCGTTACGATAATATTTTCAGTACAAAAACAAAACATAGTGTTCCATAAAAAAATCATATTTGGTGTGTATGATCGAAATCGTATCTAGGCTCGTTACGATAATAATGTAATGTACTATTTCTATAAAACTCATGAGTACAATTATAGTCATACGTATATGAAAAATCATAATGATGAAAAGTAAAACAAAATACTTAAAGAAAGTATGATAAATCAATATATGAATTTATTTTAAAAGAGATTTTGTGATTTCCACAACAAAAAGGAATAGAAAAGTCAAAATAAGACTTTGTAATCAACAAAAATGACATCTTAAGAATAAGTCGAGGCTCCCTTTATCATTAACATAACATAGGTGGTTGGGCTAACTAATTATACAACATAGTTGGATAGGTTCAATTCCCACACAACATGATATATCTTTGGATAGAAACATTACCTAATTAATTTGAGGTTTATATAAGTATAGGCCCACCAATCATATAATGAAAATCATAAAAATATGCACCATATGGTTTTAATCAATATTTCATAAAAATAGAGTTAAATAATGTGGGGTTTATATTCTTTTATAGTGATTCCATAAGGAATAATTCATGATCATCAATAAACACAACATTATAAACCCATGTAAAATAAATGTTTATCCAATGAATTTAACAATCATTCTAGGTAAATACCACACAATAAAGATGAATACTCATAGGGTATTTCTACCATATAAGAAATAGATATATGTTTTAGAAAACTATTTTTAATAATCAATTTATTTATTGGGAATATAGGTAAACAATCCTCAATTAAGTAATTTAATAGAGATAATTCACATAGGAAAATATTAGAAGTAAATCATACATATACAATAGGATGATTAGAAAAAGGAAAAAGCAGTGACAAATCACACCATAGATGTAAAATAGAATTTCATAATCCATCCAAATAAATAATGTGGATTGTATAATTTGAACAATAACCTTGATTAAGCATATTCCATAGATGATAAATACTATTATAAGCCTTAGGAATATTTCATTGAAAATATGAATTTCCATTCCCATTTGAAAAAACAAAAAAAAGATGATTTTATTAAACCAAGAGAATAAGAATTACATATTTAAAAACTTGAAATAATATAGAATAGGTCTATTAAAAATGATAAAGGGGTTAAAATATGTGTTTATATGAAATTGTATAAAATAGATTCTTTCCATCAAAAGGGAACCTTATGGAAAATGTTAAAAATATTTTCTTAAAAAAATTAAATAGACTCAATGTATTTAATAAGAACTTTAAAACAATATTGAATAATGAACTTTTAAAATATTCATAACATTATATAAAGAATTTTTTTTGAAATTTATACTTATTGAATGCATTAAATGTCTTTTAAAACCAATTTATGAAATCCACATAAAAAAGACAATAAAACACTCATTTGAAAATAGGTTAAGGGAAATTTTATTTTCACTTGAGGTGAAACATATTTCATTTGTATACCACACTTTCTATTGGAAAAAAATTTACATAGAAGAAAAATATCACTTGGAAAGTATATAAGATATTCTTATCAACATTGTGCTTATATTTGAAGAAGTGTTTCAAAAAAGGGGTTGATATTAATAAAAATATTTAATAACCCTAGGGAATAATAAATCTATTATTTTAATAGATAATGGTAGGAAAATTATACTTGGATGATCAAGAGAAAGAAGAAATTTAATGACTAATGGGAAAAACACTTGAGTTGATAAAACAATTAATACTTGAGTAGCATTTTAACAAAACCCCTTAAATGAGAATGAACTTTAAAATGAACCTAAAATTTCATGAATAAAATATAATTCATAATCTAATAACAATTGGGCTGGATATAACCTATATAAAATTAATTTTTTGTATAATGTGAAATGTGTCTCAATGAATGGGGTTTGAGATGGATATCCCTTATGGCTTAAGAAAAAATATAAAAAAACCCATTAAGTAAATAGAGCTTTAAGGTAAAGTCAAAATACCATGAATAATGATATTAAATGATATTAAATATACAATTGGTATTATATTAACCATTTAAGATAAATTAGGTTCATAAAGGAACATGGGCCTCAAATAAGGATGTTTTGTGATAAAACCCTTACGACTTCAGAATTTTTTTAATAAAAAAGTCATTGGAAGCTTGAAAATCATATGGTTATGTAACTAAATTTCATTAAATCGTTTATTATGATAAAATATTCTCTTTATAATTAATTCACCATAGAAATGATAAATTTATACATAAAATTAAAACATGTCTCAACATTGAAAAATTTAGACATAACCAATACCATTATGTCTGAAAGTGTTATGCACTTGTACATAAAATTCATTATAATTAAATTAAGTTTATTAAAAACCATAATAATAACCTCATTCTTATATCATTATTTTCCCATGGTCTATTTATTTTCATATTTTTTTTATTTATTAAATGTTTTCCTCTCTTGTCGGTTATCTGAGTTGGTTTGGTCTATTTTTACATGATTCACATAACATGTTGACCATGGTTTTGTTTATATTTTAAAAAATTTATAACCTATAGAATATGAATATAATTTTAAATATAATATTTATAAATCAACTTCAATTTCAATTTCATCCATGTTAGTTTATAATGGAAAACAAAATGTCTCGTTTTTGTGGAGGTGGTTGTCCGTGTGTACGCACAATTTAAGAACCCATTTTACAATGTATGGAAGGAGTGAAGGTATATGTAAATTTTTCATTTAATAATAGTAATAATGTTATAAAAATAATATTATTCCTTATTTACACTTTTAGTACCATCCTTGTGAAATTTTTAGAATAACTTGGACACGTCATTTAGGAAGGTAGTAGTCTGCACATACATATGATTTAATATCTCATTATTTAATGAATGGATGGAATGAATGTAAATTAATAAGAAGGTACTATCATAATTTTATAAGTGAAATATACAAAATAATTATTCCTTAAACACGTCCTTGATACCCTCAAATAGGTGGTGATGAAAAACAACTGCACCATATCATAGAGGTGGTAGTTCAAACAACACCTGGTCGATGATTATGTTTTTCTTAGTAGATGCATGGGGATAAATAATTGTTTTTAAATAAATATAATGACCCATAAGAATATAAATGATAATGAATCCATTATATTAATGGTTTAAATGATGATAATGATAAGGATTATTTTAAAAAAAATACTAAGAATAAAAAATACTAATGTGGTAGACTTAGATTGTCCTTTTAATTATCCTTGTAAATAAAACTCTTAAGCTAAATAAATAAGGTAAAGGACTTATTATTGTGCGACATTGTTCTCAGATGAAGAAATTGAAAAATTATTACACATAAATTGGAAGTAAATAGTGTGTAAAGAATGGGTGTAAGTGTGTTCTTTTTTAACTGAAGGGAAGAGTATTTTTGGAATTACATTAAATTATTTATTTACATTATTCAATGACAATGACTCTAATATTTTGAAAACATTGAGTTTGGTAAATGTTAAGGTATAAAATACTCACATATACTGATTTTTTAGACATTAAAAATGGATTTAAGGGCTTTTACTTTTACTTTTCACTTTACCCAACTGTACTTCTACCTATATTTTATATTCAACCATGGTAATTAGTTAAAATTTTCTCCTGTAATATTGATAATAAAATATAATTTGAGTATTATAATCATATATAAAATATAAATTTTGTTAAATAAAATTATTTTTTTTAATTAATGTTAATTTTTTAAAATAATGCATTTAACGTTTCAAAACAGTTTTTAAGATAATTTGATTTTTAAGAATAAAATTTATGCTTGAGTTAAAAATTATTAATGTAAATATTTTTATAACATAAATTAATGTATTATTAATAAAATAAGTTTTAATTTACATTAAAATAAATCAATAAAAAAATTATGAAAATATTAATTCATTAAGATAAAAAACAGAAAATAGTATTCATTATTTAAGTAACCTTTTAGATTAGTTATAAAAATGTTTTATAAGGGTTATTATGTTAAAATAATTTTTTTAAAAGAACATTATTATTCCTTAATTTTATATATAATCAATAAAATTGTTTTATGAACTTCCAAGTCATTCTTATATATTGATAAAGTCAAGAAAATTACAATTTTCTTTAAAAATAAATTTAAACTAAAAATAAATATTTTCAGAAAATGATACAAAAGAATAATAAGCCAATTTTTATATTCCAAATTCTAAAAAAAAATTAATATTATATAATTCAATTTCCAAATATTACATGTTTAAATTTTAATATAAAATAAAAAATAGAAATAAAAATTGCATTCATTTAAAAATGACCTTAAGAAACATTATGATTTTTTAATATTATATCATATAAAATTTCCAATTTAAATAATTTAATATTTAATTTGATATATAGATATATTATATGTTATAATAATAATATTTTTAAAGATGATTATTTTAATTTACTAATGTATCATGACCTTCATTTTTGTGTGTGTGTTAAATATATAAAACTCAATATTATTTGAAGGAATATATATATATATATATATAAGAATAATGAAATGTTATAATCTATTCTCAAAATAATAGTTTTGGTCTTACAGTTATAAAATATTTTTTCAAGGTCACAGATGTGGTCTTATAGTCACATGATTCCTTTATAAAAACAAAATTTATTTATAGGGTTGTTTTTAGCCTCATGGTCACAGTTTTCTCTCATAGTCACACAATCCCTTCTCATGATTATAGCTTTGGTCTCATAGTGGAATAATTCCTTTATAAATCTAGAGTGTGTTCTCATAATCACAAGTATGCCTCAAAATCAAAATCTTCTCATTGATGGACCATTCAGGGTCACACCAATAGTTATATTTTTTTTAAATGTCCAAATTTTGAAAAAAAATCATGAATTATTTTTTATAAAACAAAGGAATTAAAGAAATACTAAATGATTTTAAAATATTTTTTTTTGGATTTTAAATCTATAAATTAATTTTTTTAAACCTCATGGTGATAAAAGTGTCATTCCACATGTAAATTAAATGAAAACGAAATCATGAAGTTGGACATTTAAATATTTGGGAAAAACATATCTCACATCTCAAAAATGTGAGACCTTTAAGTCATTTATTGTTTTCTTTTAGTCTGGATGAGTCAACACCAAATCTATGAACAATGAAGATCACCTATATCCACTTATTCAAGACTATGGGAATGTTCAGATTCTTAGCTTCCATTCTATTTTTTACAATAGTGTGTCTCTTTTGATATAAGTTGAATGTTTTGCTTTATAATTTAACTTCATTGAAAAAGTTTTATGGTTGATTAAGAAATTATATTTTTGATATCTATGGAGAGATGAAATATTATTTTACCTTTTATTAGTGCAGTGTGTTCGGGAACTTCCTTTACAAGTAGGTAATTCATTTATTCTAATTATACTTTAAAATTATAATCATAAAGTTTTTATGCTTTATCACTTTGGTTAATAGAAGAATTAACCTTAATGAATATTAAATTAGAATTAAAAAAGAATTGGTTTTTTATTTTAGTTTTGGCATGTGTTTTATTTCATGTTAACTAATTGTATTTTATTTTTCTATATATTGTTCTATCTATGTTTATAGATTAGCTTATCATATTTCTTGTGTTTTTAAATTTGATAAAGAACACATTTTTAGTAATGCTTGATGACTAAATAACAAAGATTAATTTCTAATATGTAATAACTATTCCTTATAATGATGAAATTAGATGTTATACTTGAATCATGTTAAATTAATTCAAATCTATTGATATATGATTAATTAGGATGCTTGTGGTTTTAACTTGTGATGAATTAATTGGTTAATTCAAGTTGGTAAATAATTAGTAGATTGATAATGATAATTTCTTAGAGATGAGTGAGGTTATTTTCTTATGAAGGATGAATTCTATGGTTCTAGGGCATAGATTCCTTGTTAACTTTTTTACTTTTTTCATTGTGTTATTTATTTGGATGAGGATCCTTACTATATGATGTGATTTGATATTTTATAGTATATGGTTTTATGATAATGGTTAGAGAGTCCCTTGTCTATGAAAATATTCAGCACTTATAATGGTGAGATGGATGGTTAAGTGCGTAGTGATGTTGATGATGGAACCATGACTAGTTGACTTGGTTGAATCTGGATTGCCTATTTTTATGCTCAAATGTAAGATTAGTTTATTTTTATGAATGATCTAAAAATTTTGGATGGGTTGGTTTCTTTTTTCTACATTCTATTCTCCACTTCTTAATGTATCATGATGTTCTTGGTATGTGAATTCTTTATTATAGTTTTGGATTAGTTATATAATACCTAGAATTATGGAATGATAATGATAACTATTGATTAATTTGTTTGGTTAGGGACTTAATAGAATGGTGGATGATGATATTTCTTTATGAACCATGAAATAGTTGGTTTATTCCAAGGGGTATAATAATTGATTATTAGTTAAATTTAATTTTAAAATTTTAATAGAAATTTATAATTAAATGAATGATTCTTGAACTGATTACATTCTTATAGGACATATATTCCATAAATGTGGAATCTGAGTGTATAAGAGATAATAGTTATAGTTGATCCACAAGTTAGTTAGTTTCCCTTAGTGTGTTTGTGTGATATATATATTCTGTATGTTTCGTGGTTTCATACACTTCCTCACCCATTCCAGTAGGGAGACTGAAACCTAGTTGACATTGGAGGGTGTTTTCTTCAATATCCAGGTTGGCGAGGAATGGACGGAAGGCTACCCCCTCTTCCCTATATATCTTATCCTACTAATATTATGTGATCATATTCATGAGGGTTACCTTTTAGACATTTATTTTTATAAATATTTTTTATGGATTATGGTTATTTAACACACATGTATCTATATATATAATATCCTAATGATTATTATATGTATGTTGTGTGTGGGATGTGATGTTCTGAGGTATAATACACAAAATAAAGGTTTTGGTGGATCCTAGAAACTAATAGATTACTATATGAAGATGTGGATATTAATGATGAGATTATGAAATTCATAGGGTGTATGATATGTTATAGTTTCTCTTGTGTTTATAGGAATGTTTGTTTATTTGGAGGGAGATTGATCAAGTCGTGAGATATTGTGGCAGAGAAGAAAACTAGTGATGAAGTGATAGTCGGGAACCTTCATTTAATATTATGTTTGATATTAAATTATTTCTTAAATGAGATACTTGGTGAGAGAACCCTGGTGAGGCTGTGAACATATCATACCTGTTTATGTGATGAGTTAGTTTCACTTGGTTATTCATTGTAATTTAGTATGATTTCTTCACTTTTTCATGGGAGGATTTGAGGAAGATCATACTAATTATACTTGTTATGTTCACACTTATAGACACACACACACACACACACACTATTTTTATGGTCCATAAGAACTGATTGTCCATCAGGATAAACATTACTAGCTTGTGTAGTTGTTCAAGGGTTGTTTGGACTTTATGGTCACTATTGTGGATTTCCTTTTGGTACTTATATTTTCTTTTATATATTTCCTAGTTTTTAAAAAACAACTAAATGTATTAAGATACCAATATTCCTAAAGGGTAATTCCTTTTGGTGGTTTTATCTTCAATCTAATTACTTATTACACTAGAGGGTAATTCCTCCAATTTGAGTGAATGATATACCCATAGTGCATGTCACCATTCCATAGAATATTCGAGGCAGGATTCAGGCATTATTATCTCCCTTATCTCAATGTCATACTAGGTGGGATAACTTTGGGGGGAGGGGTCGTATAACATATTAAATAATAATTAAATATAATAAGAAAACATAAGAAGAGAATAAGGGTATAATTAGGAAATATATGAAATTTATACCCAAAAAATCATAGATCATAAATCACGATTTATAGAGTACATCATGGTAAAAAAATAATAAATGAATCACAAGAGTGTGGGAAAATATGTAAATAAAAATTTCCCATAAAATAATTTTTGTATTCATATGAATAATCATGAGAATGTAGTGGAAACTAGATCATAGGTGACTATAACATAGTAGAGTAAGCTACACCACCTGATTCCCATTACATGGTGGAGTAAGATATACCACCTGATTCCCAAAACAAAGTGGTGAAGTCTAAAACCACATGCTTCCCATAACACAGTATAATAAGAATCAATACTTAATTATCATAGTGGATAAATCATTCCACACTTTATTTCTATAATTATCTCATGATATAAAAATAATTAACCAATGCATTATAGGGTGATATAGGACCCCACCCTTAATAATCTATACATACGAGTTCTACTTGTAATCAATCATTCATCATATCATAAAGAAATCATGGAAAGTGAAAAAGGGATTAATTAAATACATGATAAAAAACCATGGAAATATAATGTGTTTCATATTCTTTTCAAATGGAATCAAATATTGAAATCACTCAAAATAATAACAAGATAAACCCATGGAAAATAAATATTCCTCCTTTATTTCCTTCTTCTTTTTTATAAATAAAATCTTTAATTGTCATTCATTCAAGTATAGGATATCAACATCCTATAGATAAAATGGTATATACTATAGACAATAATTTTCCCAGTCTAATCGATGTATGAAATCTATATGAACACCCTTCAAAAAAATAAATATAAAATAGTGTATTATCAAAGAAAATAAATTCAAATAAAGATCATGCCTATAACATAGGATGATTCAGATTGATATAGGAAATTATGGAGCATATATCTTATAGAAAATAAAATTAAATAAGCTATAAAAATAAATAATTTTGTTTATAAAAATTAAATAATATACTCAATTAAGTATAAAATATGTCAACAGATAATGATTTATATGAAAACACTTTTTTAGTTTTTGAGAAATCAATTCAAAAATATGAAATATAGTTGATATTTTGAAAACGAATTAAATGTAACAGTTTATAAAACTAGGATATAAATAATTTATTTTTGAAACTAAGAAAATTTAGATATAAAGTTTTATATAAAATGGAAAATGTGGGGAAAATATTTGTCTATACAGAAAATGTTAATAAGTGATTATTTTCACATTTTGAGGAAAAGGACCCATACTGAAAATGATAAAATTTTATTTAGAACCTTAAAATAAGTTCATGTTACATAAAATGGAATTAAAAAAATATTTATGCATATAAAATGATATTCATAAATTTATCCAAAGGATATAGACATAGAATAATGGAGGTTTTTAACAAAGATAAAGGCAGTTTTGGCTTCCTTACTACAGTTAAAAAATGATACATTGGGGAAATGAAATAGGGAGAATAAAAGAAATCCCAAAAATTGATTATAGGATAATAATATGAAATTATTTTTAGATATAAAAGTATAAAAATTCCCCAAATGGACTATCATTAGAACTAAATCTCAATTTAAAAATGAGATTGGTGATAAAATCCTCATGGTATAGGCAACGTAAGTTTCAAAGGAGATTGAGATTAGGATCATGAAATGGTCATAAAAGTATCATTAAATGGAAAATATTTAATACTAGAAACAAATATTAAAGTGAATACACTATATAAAATAAGTAATGGGAGGTAATATAAAATATATCTCATGAAACAAAATTTAATACAACTAACTCTTTATAAACATAGAAAAATTCTAGTCAAAACCCCTAGATGGATATAATTTAAAATGAAACATTAATTATCATGAATAATAATATGTTCCTTACACACAATATTAAAGGTTTATTAGATAAATTATACCATATAATACGTCATTTATACAATGAAATATGTCTCAAGGGTGAAAATTTAAGATAATAAACCCTTAGCCTTTTCCTGATTCACTCTTTGCATGAGTTTAACTTCTAGAATGATTAAATTAAGATTATTATATTCCTTATTAGGAATTTTATTCATAATTATTTCATTTTATATTAACCATTTATTATCAAATTTTATTTATTTATTATATATTTTTAGCCTGTGTCTATGTGAAAATTGAATCAGTGTTGACTTCTTTCAGTTATTTAAGTGATCAAAGATGAAATTTTAATGATAATTTAATTAATTCATATATATATTAATAATGCAGAATACAATAATTATTTTATCATTAAATTATAATAACTTTATTATTTACGTTCCCATAGTCATCCATGATATATTTTTATTAAATTGTTCAAGTAGGTGGTTAAACCAACCCAAAACATGAACATGCAATATCTCAGTGGGTACGTATGGTCAAGGTTGTTTATAATATAATTATAATATAAGAATAATGATATAATTTATATCTTTTAAGTTTTTGGAATCAATTTTTTTCGATTAGATTAAGAAAATATCAAGATGAAAAATAAATAAAGTTAGTTCGAAGAAGTGGTAATCCACACAATGCACAGTTAACGCTATTTTGTTTTTCTATATGGATGGAATGGAATTTATAATGACTGTGACACTAATATAATAAAAATTATGTATACTAATTATATTTAGGGAATTATATTACAGTATTTAAAGTTAGTTTGAAATATATTTATTAGTAATAAAAGGTAAGGAGTAAGTAATACTCACTTTGGTGCATTTAACATCCTCTTGAAATCCTACATGGAAATGAAGGGATTAAGATAACTTATATTGAACAATGGATTTATTACATCCAATGGTATTATATAAGAGGTTAATTGGTTTGGGTTTTAACCTATTTTTTATATTATATATTAAAAAATGATGTTATTTTTAACACATTAAATTTATAAAATTTACATATTTAGTTTTTTAAAGGAAATACAAAATATAATAGAACTCTTTTGAATAAATATACTTTTAAACAATAACTATTTATTATATTATTTCATACATATAATTAATTTACATAATATAAGAATATTAGTTAATGTATTTAAATATTATTTATTATTTTAAAAATATTTTAAAATTAGTGAATTTAATTTATTAGGGTAAATTACACAATACCTTAAAAACACATTTACTTTAAAATCCCAATCCTTTTCATATTACCTTTTTATCTTCTAAATATAATCATTTTAAATTGATTCATATACTTTTATTTAGCAATTATTTTATTGTTATTATATTTTCATTATTAATTATTATCTAATATTTCATAGAACATTTTTTAAGTGTTTCATGTGCTTGATATTGTCTGTGGAACATGTTATTAAAGATAAAATTAATTTAAAGGATACAAAATCGTGGGTCATTATAACCCCTATCACTTATAAAAGTACCCCTTCATTAATCCACTTCTCATTACACCCAAATAATTTTAACACAATAAATATATTCCAAAACCCTTTCCCAACACTGATATCCCTGTCTGAAATGTTATGGTCTCCTAAAAATACAACATTTCAAAAGCGTGATCCAATTATCAAAGGAGTTTCCCCAAGGAGTAAGGTAAGGACTCTTAATCACTCATTTTAATTTTTATTCCTTTAATTCATCATATATATCATTAAAATATATTATAAAAATCATAATATAATTAAATAAGTTGATTAGTATACTAAAATGATATTATGTTAATATAAAAAAAATTGTCTATGTTTCTTCAATCCGTTTAAAAAAAAGAATGTATCACATGTATTATGGTTGGTTCACCACATCCATAGTCGACATATATCATTTTTCATCACCAACTCACATGAATTGTTCTAAAAATGGATTTGATGATTAATATGATATTTATAACATGATTACGATTCTACAAAGATAAAATTTAAATTACATTTATTATATTAAAAATAAAAGATCATAGAAATTTTAACCATGAAAAATGAGTATACTGAGACATTTTTCATTATTTAAATTTATTTTTGAAAATCCATTGAGATGTATAAATTTTATTCTAATCCAATGATAAATACTCTATAAATATATAATTTTTTACATGATGAAATCAAGAACGTGGAATGTAACTGAAACTATACAGAGAAATCGAAAAAGAACCATTAAAATTTTTAATACTGATGGTCAATAATACCTAAAAATAAACAATAACTATGTAATAAATGAATATAATATATTAATATAAAATTGTATTAAATATAAATAATATTATAAAATAGATTATTAATGTGTCTTAGTTTATTATACAGGAGGTTAGAGCATGACTGAAAAAGAAGTAATCCAAGGTAAGTTCTTTCTGTCTCAATTTCAATTCCTTAAGAAATATTTATTATTATACACCAATTTAGTTTTAAATAGTGTAAATATTACCAAATTTACATATTATAACAAAAATAATTTTTATTAGGATTTTCAGTTTTATTTATGATCTACCTATTTCTTTTCCTTTAATTTATATAGTACTTAAGTCATAAGGGTTGTTGTTAACTTAATTTACTTTCATTTAGTTGTAACCTTTATTACTGAAATCAATAATTCTAGGTTTGGTTTCTTCCACATTATTATTGTATTATATTTTATTACCTATTTATTTTTTAGTTTACAATATTCTAAATATCTCACATCTATTTGGTTAACAATTCAACTAAATTGTTTCTTATATGTGAACTGAGTATTATCTATTCTTTATGGTCATGAATCCTTTTATTTTATGTCCATATTGTTTATACTATTTCAATATTTTTCTACTATATAATTAAATGATTTTTAGCTAATTTTCTTTTATATTTTAATTTCTTTATAATGTTTAATGTAAATTTCTTTAACCTTTTCCATAAGATACATTTTTTACTATCTTTAGAAAAGTGTAAGAAATATCATTTTTAATATTTAACACAAAAAATATATTATCAATTTTATAATCATTTTTATTAATGAATATTACTATTCGAGTTTTCATGGTTTTTCAATGTAATTTACATTATCATTATTTTGTCAATTTTTTTCAAATAAAATAATGGTTATAATTTTTAAATAATAAATAAATGGATATCATTCCAATTATTAATATTTCTATCTTCCACTACACATTTATTGTCTTCACATAATTTATTTTCATGTATTAAATATTTAGAATTTTTTTCAAATTAATATTTTAAATTTACTCCTTTTTAAACTCATGAAAATGAATTTTTGATGCAGTGTATTAGTTTGTTTTTACAACCCTGTTACAAAATTTTGATGAAAATTATTTTCTATAATTTTGCATCCATTTTACTCTAAAAGTTTAAATTAATTATCTCATTTGGGGTAATAATTAAAGAATTAACCTCTAAATTATATTATAAATTTGTATTTCATACTTCACCTTATTCGTAAGGGTTATATTCTCTCTCACTCTCCATCTCTCTCTTGACTTTATTTTTCTATTTCATGTTCCTGTTCTTTAATTTCATGGATATATTCTTTACCACATAAACTATTTATATATCATGTTTTCTATTATTGAATTAACCATATACCCATTACTATATATAATTTCAGTTTGAAGGTTTCTTACCATGAAAGTTATTCAATTTACTTAATAAAAAATAATTAAATTTTGTATACATTTAATTTTAAAAAAATATTATCATTTACGAAGGAATGTAGGCTATGTAATTTTTTGTTTATTCTCTACTTAAAATGTTGAATGCATTGGTATTAATTAGTAATAGGCGGTGCCTGGAATTTTAGATCCCCTCAATGTATATGAAAGTATTGTGAGACAAAGTAGCTTGTGTATTTGTAGCATTTTTAACTATTTATATATGATCTCTTAGAATAAGGCCTTAAATGCATATTTATGATGTCTAAAATTATGAATCCCTTTACTATAAAATTATTTATTGTTTTCTGTTTGATTATATACATTGTTATGTTATCCATGGATATATCACATGCTCATGTTTTTTCTTATATAAAATTATTTGTCTATTATTTATTCTTACCCTATTATACATGCCTTGTTTATTTCATGATAACTTATGTTGCACACTATACCTTTCTAAAAATTTGATTTCACCGTATTTTATGTTTCCTTTTACCCATGTTATAAAGAATGGTATTTAGTATGAAATTTATAGATGGGTTTCATTTTTGGATTATTTTATGATAAATTTAGAATACTTATTGTAAAATAAGGAATAATTTGGTTAATGGGAAAAAGGTACATTTAATGGTAAAAATATTGGTTTTATTAATTATTTTTTTCCAAATTATTTAAAACTCTAAATTTAAAAGGTCTTTAGTGTATAAGTGGATCAATATTGGTTTTTTAAATTATGGAAAGTTATATTTGGGTCACTTCATTCCGTATCAAATATTCTATGTAAATAATATTTTATCAGCACTAGATCTGGGAGTTTAGGTTTGGGGAACCATAGTATTAGTTATGGAAGTGTTAATTATTATGATTACACACTGATATTATTTGATAATAATTGGGATATATTTTGTTAAATCATGTTACTAACTATATAATAATACAAATGAAATTTTTTATTTTTGGCCCCTGTTAAAGGGTAGAGGGTTGATACTGGTTTTGTAAAACTAATAGTATCTATAAATAGGGTCTTAGGTATTGTAAGGATTATGATGTAATCTCTAGGGAACTAAAAATTATAGAAACAGGTATATTATATCTGTAGTTATGTGGAATATAGTTTCTCAAATATTACTATAAATTAAGTATAGATTAGATTGGGATATATGGTATTGCAAGGGAACTAGGGGTCATAGTGGTACATTTTGTATTATCTAGGGATAGTGGGCTAGAGAAATGTAATTATTATCATAAGAGTCCAAGAAAATTGAGTGATAAACATTTTGAAATTTATGATTTTAATAAACTGTTATACCAATATAAATAATATCTATATATATAACCTCCCATGGAATGTTGTTACATAATTATATTTACTTCCCTTGAGTATTAGGAGGTTATTAATAAAATTATTTAAACAATATGACCATTATAAGTACTAGTTGAAGAAGGTCCAATCACTCCAATTTTTTTACATTAATAACATAGATTATTTTAAACATTTTCATGAAAATAAAATTTGGGTTATTTTTATACATGATTCATGTGAATTGATTCATATTACATGATTAGTTGCATTAGGGTCATTTATAAAACATAACCTACATTATAATGATCAAATAAAACATGATAGGTACTTTTAGAATCCATTTATGTTCCTGATGATTCATACAAAATCACACCCTACATGAATACATACATGTTTTTCTATAGATTTTCAATTTCATTATTATATTTGGGTAGAGGTCTTAGTGATGGGTGGTTGATTGTTATTGACCATTTTAATAAAGTATATAGGTGGAAAATAGAAAAAAATGGGTATCATTTTGATGGATCTTATCTTTGTAAGTATTTATTATGATTATTTTTATAATTTCATATTTTTCATATAGTAACCCCATGGGAGAACTATGTAACCATTAGTATGAGGAATTTATTATTACATTAAAAATAATGTATTTCATTTGAGGGTTATTATATTATAAATTATTTTAATTATTATTAAGGAATAATTATTTCTTATATGGGTGAATATTTATTTTTTGTTCTATTTCAATATTTTAGGGATGAAAATTTTCTCCTTGGTTATCTTTCAATAACTCTTGAAACTTGTTTACATTCACTGTTAATCATGGATCATACCCAATGATTTTTGAATTTTATGTTTGATATTTATGGTATGTATTAAGATGATTTATTGAAAAATTTTAATGGACCAAAATTTATATATTTTTAATGTATTTTTATACTGGTTTAACTAGATATATAATCATAAGATCTTGGGAAGTAAGATATAAATATCTTTGATTAGAATAATTGTAGTGGATCTCATGTTTCTATCATATTTCAAAATATTATTGATTTATTGAGTTTTATGGTTATTTATTATATTATTTTGGAGTATGTCTCATGAATTATAAATTATTTATATTTTTTCCTAAGAGAGGCACCAAAGTGTTGATCCTCCTATATCATATATCATCATACCAGAACTTATAAAATGTTGTTTATTATATGTGTATATAAAATTTTGATTGGAAATGATTTAAAATTGGGCTATAACATAAAAATAAATAAAAATTCAATAAAATTCACTAATAAATCTAACATTTTTTGTTAAATATTTATTGATTTATACATAAAAATTTGTGAGTATAAATGAGTATTTTTTATGAAACATACCAACTATTGATTTGAATTATGGAATTTTATTTTCATCTCCCTTCTCAATTTTCATGTTTATTCAAGGTTGTTCATACTTTTATCCAACCTATTAAGTATTATAGGAATTTTTTTCATTTTTTGGATTTTGGGATGTGTACTAGGAGTTTTCTTGAGATTAAACGTGGTACTATAGCTATAAAAGATATAAGGATTCCAGTGTCTAGCCGGTGAGACCCATTGGACATCTCGTAGAATAATATAATTAAGGATTTCCTATGAGAAGTCTACCAGGTCATTTATGAGACCCACCAACCAACCAATGGAATGTTGGTATAATGGAGTTCTTAGAGGAACTTCGTCATCCAGTTGATGGGGTTTCTTGTGTTGTAGGCATTCTTCCTAGCACCACAGGCTAGTTGGAGAAAGCCAGTGGCTATCTAGTGATGTCAGTATATGTGAGGAAATATAGGGTAGTATCATATATTTATTACTAAAGCCTCAATTTTAATAGTAATATCTTATTCCTAAACCTCCATTCAACCCCTTTGACCTTGGAGACTCTTTTGAGGTGATTTTTCCCCATTATGCCTTAAACCTTCTTGGATTAAACTGCCAAATGAATGTCAAATCTCATTTAGTATATGTAGAATCTATCTAATGGTGATTTAGTCCTTCTTAATTTATCTTATTATTTGAGTGTTTTGGATCCTCTTGTTGTTGATGGATTAAGATATTTATTTTTTAATTGTGTTTCTATGATCCCCACTTTATTGTTTCTATCCCATTCTTCTCTTTGAGTGGGAATCATGTGTTGGGCGATTTTTGATACTATGGATTGATATTGGTGTCATCAAAACATAGACCCTATAAATTAAAACTATTTTATCTTGGTTTATTTGAAACATATGTTTAATATATTTCCATATCATGATTTGAGATTCTTGATATATTTTTTCAAATGACATAGTGTGTGTTGCTACCTCTTAACAATGGATTTTAAACAGAACTTTTAATTTCCAAAAAATGACTTTCATCTAAAATAAATGATTTAAATAATTAATTGGGTAATTATATTTGAGAAAAGAAGATTTGATATGTTATATGGATTTGAAAAGAAATAATTTTTTTGAAAGTAATGATTTTTTATAAAAATCATTAAAATTGGTTTTGAAATAAAGTTTCACTTTTGAAAACTATATTTAGGGTTTCTTGAATGATGATTGATTAAAGTTATTTTAGATGAATGATTTTTCCTATGATTGATTTCATTGAAGAACATGTTATCTTATTTAGTTAGGTGGGTAGTCCAGGAAAGGAATACAAGGTATTTATTGTCCCTACCTCACAGTGGAATGATGACAAAAAATACTAACTAAAAATTTATGATGGAAGGAATTTAATTTATTTAGATGGACTCCTATTTATCATAGTATTGATATCAAGGTAATTTTACACACCTAAATCCATATTTACAAAAGATGTGTGAGTATCCTTGAGGATTCATCTAATTGACCCTATGGATTATAATCTTGGTTCTATAATTGAAAATGAATTATACATTCCAATGGTTATAAAATTATTTACACATATATTTTTTGATTGATATTTTGATTAATGACTATTTTGATAGAAATTCTAATTTATAGTAGAATTATACTTAGAATTGAAATTATTTTAAAATAATATTTTATTATAAGTTTTGAAAACAATTATTATTCTATTTTCTAATTAAAATTAATCATATTGGGTTTATTGATTATAGACTAATTATAAAATATTTGGGTGGGATCCTAGTGTTATAATGTTGATCACACAATATATATACCTTTGGGTGCATGTGCACTTTATTTTTTGAGGTCTAGGAAACTGAAAATCACCACTAGGAGATGGTGGGTCTTATTAATAGCGGGACCTAGAGAGTTCTCCATGATAGGCAGAGTATGTGATCCATATGTTCCAAGGAGATCTTGGTGGTTATGTTTTCAATGGTTTTCATGAATCCTTAGTTTGTTGTTCAAACTTAGGTTGTGAACATACATTTTCTGGTGTATTCATCTAATTATATCTAATAAAATATCAACTATTTAGGGATTCATTGTGATTATTTTGTCTTGATTGGTTATTATTGTGGTGAAATCATTCCCACGTGATTGTTTTTTATTCTCAAGATTTATTCGCCCAACTATGGGGTTAAAGAATGACCATAGAGCTATGTCAAGTTTGACTCAGGTTCAGGTTAAGCAAGTTATCCAGGACAGGTCATAAAAACTATTATCAAAGGTAGGTTCTATCTCTTCTTGGATGTGGGTATGCAATTTTGGATCTCTTGGTACACATGAGATAGGATTTTTAGGACTTCATAGGTAGTTTATTATATATTTTGTAGCTAGATCTCATTGTGACAACCCTTATGTTTCCATTGGTGGTTAGTAAATAGTGTGGTTAAGGAATTTATTTATTTAATTATATAGTTTTCCTAAACTCTATTCTGATACTTTTTCCCGTGTTGAGTTTTAACTGATAAATTTGATATTCATGTGTTTCTTAACTAGTATATTTGACATTTTCAGTTAATTTTGTGTAGTAAAATACCCACAAGAATAATTATGATCAAGATTCATGTTAGAGATTTTTATAAAACACAAAATTTGAATCCTCCAGTTTACCAAATCCTCATTAAAGCACTAGTTCACATGGTATGATATATGGACCAAGGAACTACACCTACCCTCAATCAAGGTGAAGAGGTGGAACCTTGAAGATATGATAGTACAGTTCATATTGAGGAGTTTTATAAATATATAACACCATGCATTCAAGGAATGAACAATCCTCAAGATGTGGAGGATTGGTTGGGAAATATTGAACATCTCTTAGAGTTCTGGGAGACTACAAATTCAATTAAGGTGAAATGTTTAGTCTTCAAGCATGGAATACCTAGTAGAATATGGTGGGATTATATTGTTATAGAGAATACATTGAGGGATCAGAGTGAAAAGATTTCATGACCATTTTTACAGATCCATTTTATCTAATGTTTAGGGTATTGGCTATGTCCAAGGAGTTCCTCAACCATAACCTAAGTGATTAGAAAGCGACTCAATATACCAACTTTTTTGTTAAACTTGATCATTTTTTCACTTGAGGAGGTATAAAATAAGAATATTAATTCCAAAAGGTTTAACATGGGTCTTTGATTAGATATATTATCTCAATTACTTATCCTAAAAGTACATATTATGGTAATGTTCTAGATAGATATTTGATGGTAAAATTTTACCTTGCTAACAGATGACTTCCTACTCCTAGAAGAAGCTTTATTGAGGAATAACAATGATCCTTGTTGTGAAAATAGAAGTTGTTTTCCTTAATAAAAAACATCATCTAGACTCTATTGGTGTCTAGTAATGAAAAAATGACTTGCTTATAGTGTGGAAATATTGGGAAAATGGATTGTTCTTTCATGTAATCACTAAATAATTTCATCTCATGGGGACATCCATGCCACATACAAAAGTTTTTTCATGTTTTTACAACCCTTTGTAGTGTGAAATGATTTTCAGTACTGATAGGATATATGAATAAATCAGATTCTTAAAAAATTGGATTATGGCCCTGAGAATTAATAATGAATCTACATCACATAGTGGGTGAGTCTCTAGTGGGAACTGATATGGGTCTTGTGATAGTGATAGGTACCATTACTATGTATTCAGATTTAGTTACCAATTTATTTGATATTTTTTCCTCTAATTATTCCATATCAACCTACACAATGGGTCCATTGAGTATTCTTATAGAGCTTATAACTTTTGTGATAGAGAATGCAACACCCCTCAAGATAATGAAAGAGAAGGGTCTCTAATATCCCTATTGTGCTTTCTCTTTATCAAAAATAAAGATAAACTTGGGATTTTTTATTCTCAAAATGAAATCACATGATGCTATTCATATAATGGATTGCTCCATTTCTCACAACTTTTGGATTTAATGTTATCATCAAAAGGTGTCCTTTACTACCTCTCATGGGGAGTTCCATGTTTTTATAGGAGAACGGGATATGAGGTCCAGTTTTTATTGAATTTATCATCTAAATATGGGTATTATTTTATCCAGTATTCCATTGAAATAGAAGATGAAAACTCTTATTATGAACATCCTATGGTAGCTATTAAATTTGTAGAATTGTTTCATTCATATTTCCATATCTACCATAAGAGAGGGAGGTAGATTTCTCTATCAACTTCATACTAGTTACACTACTAATATTTATTACCTTGTATATAGAAGTAGTTAACTGAAGGAATTAATGTCTTAGTTGGATGACTTGATCCCAAAAGGTTCCATTCAACCTAGTGTGTCCCCTTGGGCATCACTGGTCCTTTTCACTAAGAAGTACAATGGAACCCACCACTTATAACATGATGAATGGAATCTCAATCGAGTTACAGTCAAGAACATGTAGTTATTTTCCCCAAATTGATGATTTTTTATTAGATAAAGGGTGTTAAGTGGTTCTATAATATTTATCTTTCATTAGGTTACCATCAACTAAGTATTAAGATATATGACATTACTAAAAACATATTTAAGAGTAGGTATAGTCAATACGAGTATCTTTATTTCCATTTATATTAATCAGTTCTTCAGTTATGTTTATTGTGCTATTGAACATTATTTTACACTGGTATCTTAACATTTTAATTTAGTATTGGTGGATTATTTATAGGTTTATTTAGTTACAAAATAGGATCATGTAATTCATTTAAGAGTTTTATTGGACATCTTGAAAAATCTCCAAATTTATGCCAAAACATCAAAGTGAGAATTCTGGATTTGGGAGGTGAAGTTATTAGGGAAAGTGATATTGGAACATGAAATCAATTTTTTTTCATGAAAAGTTGAAATAAATCTTTCCATGCGATAAACTATGGAATGAATTTAAGATTTAGATCATTTTTAGTTTAGTAGAGTTTTTTCACTGGTTCATGAAGGAAATCTTGAAGATGGTTTCTCCATTGATTATTATTACTCTAAATGTAGTGAATTTAATCTGGGACTTAAAATTTCAAGATTCATTAGATGATTTCAAGTTTCATTTGACTTATTCTCCAATTTTGAATCTTTTGAAGGTTGGGAATTGCTACGTGGTCTTTTGTGATACTCCAGGTTTGAGTTTACACTGCGTTATCATACAGGGTGAAAATGTGGTGGATTATAGTTCATGTATACATAATTCACATGAGAATAAATATCCCATAAATTATTTGTAACTCAGAGTTATAATACAGATTATTAAGAGTTGCAGGTGGTAGCTTTTCGGGCAAAGGATAACCATTTAATCTGATTATAAGAGATTAAGTTATATATTTTTATAGAAATACTTGAATCTTCGACAAATTAAATGGTTGGAGAACCAGAAATATTTTGACTTTGTCATTACCTAAGAACCTAAGAAGGGGAAAATTTTAGTTAAAACTCCGAGAAATAATTTTATACCCCATGAAATAAAGTATTCATTAGAGGAATAGAATCTCATGGAACTTTTTTCTCACATTTGTTTTGGAGTCCAAATGGATGATACTAGGGATATTATTATAAGTTTTCAGTTATCATTATCTCTTTATAATATAATCATCTAAGATAATCAAAACAGTAATGATTTTTTAAGAATCATGAATTATTTATATAGTGGGGATACCATCAATAAATACTCACTATCTCTAGAGATAATTCATTACTTCAGGAACCATTATGATGTTCTTTCACCTATGATAAAGGTTGTGATATGTGATTTTACTTATTATCTGTCAATGGTTAACATTGGAATAAATAAGATGTTTTATAGTATGAGGTACTGATTTAGGTGGCAAGGTATAAAATAATAATTCATGAATTTTTTTCATGTGGTTATACCTTGTAAAAATCATAATTAGAATCAGAAGTCTTTTTGTTTTATTCAACCCCTCACCATGACTACATAGAAATGGTATGAGATCTTGATGTACTTCATTATTGGGTTGTCATGTAATCCTCAAGGAAATAATTTGATTTGGGTGGAGGTTTAATGATTAAATAAATAAACTCATGTTATTCCGATCTGTGATACAACCGAAGATGTGGTTTTGGAAAAAATGTATGTGTAGGATATTTTTTTTAGTGGAATAGAGTTCCAAATAACATTTTTATAGGGTTACCCATTCCATATCTTAGTTTTAGAGGGGAATCTAAGTGGAAATGGGATCCCAAGTCAAATTGATCATAATTTACCATCTTCATATGAATTGACAAATAGAATGTCCTATATATATTATTTAAGAATTATTTCATGAAAGAATATTTGACTTTGGAGGAGCATGGGATTTTAATTTGGGTATAGTTGAGATTACTACAATAATAATTATCATTTTTTCATTAAAATGGAACCATTTAAGGCCTTATATGGTCAGCCTTGTAAATATCAACTTTATTGGAATGAGATTGGTGAGGCTTTTTTAGTGGGACCTAGCTTGGTCCAAGAGACAGTGACGAATATTTAATTGATTTCTCAGTGGTTGTTAATCGATAATAGTGAGTGAAAATGATATGTGGATCATCATTAATTTCCTTTAGAGTTCTTGATTGATGATAAGGTGTTGTAAATATTATTTCCACTTTTGGGTCATTGATGGGTTAGAAAATAATAGATATTGGCTCTGAGATACATGGGACCTTTTGAGGTTGTTAAAAATATTGGAAAGGTTACATTACAATTCTCTATTACACCACAAATAAGTTTGATTCATGATGTGTCTCATGTGTCTTGGATCAAGATATATCATTGAAACCCTCATAATTTTTTAATTTGAAATGTATGGATATGGAATAAGATATGGTTTTGACTAAAAAGTTGATTTGGATTATTGATTTTAAATTAAATATGTAGAGGGATAAGTCATTTCCCATAGCCTAGGTTCTATAAAATCATAGTTTAAACACTCATGACATGTGGTATCACAAGGTGATAATGGGAGAGAAGTGGAATCAACTTTTTGTTGACTAATCATCTTAATGAGGCTTTCTAGGATTAATAGGAATTATGGTGTGGAGTATAGTAATATCCCTAGTCTCTCTTTTAGGTAAAATATTTTTTTCATTACAGTATTTAATTTTAATATTTATTATTGTTTTTAATTACTTGAATCTATCCTTTCAATGGTATGAAGAGTAGTTTTGATTACTGTATAGGAGTTTGTGTGGTTTCCTAAGAGTTTGGATTGAGAGTGGACGTGGTATTATAATTATAAAATTTATAGGGAGTCCACCATCTTTATAGTTAGACCCACCAACTATGTTCTATAATGTTAGAAGTAATAATTTTATATAAGAAGTCTACTGGATAGCTGGTGTGACCCAACAGCTAGCTGGTGGGAGGTTAGAAGAATTTATTTTCTATAGCTACTCCATTGGCCAATTAGTGGGTTTTCTAATGTTTGATTCATTATACATAGTACCATAATATGGATGTTTTAATCCAGTGGCTATCTAGTGACACTGATGTGTGTGACGAAATTAAAGGTAGTATTGTAAATTGATTCCTAAAATATTAATTTTAATTCTAATATTCATATCTTCAAACTCCAATCAACCCCTATTATATTAGAGACTATATTGAGGTTATTTTATCCCTTACAACCTTGAAACAACCTAGATCGAAGTGTTTATGGAAGAATTTAATCTCTTTCAGTAATTATGGACTTGATCTAATAGTTATTTCTTCTTTCTTCATGTATCTCCTTACTGTAAGGTCGCGGATTCAAGTGTAATTGACAAATCCAAATCTTGATTTGGGTAATGTGTTTCTATGATCCTTTTATGATTAGTTTTATCCTCTTCATCTCTCTAAGTGTGGTCCTATGTTGGGTGATTGTCGATACCACGAATTGAGGTTGGTGGTTTTATAATGTAGTTGTAATCAATTGAAACCATTATTTCTTATTGGATTTGAAATAGATTTTTAATTGATTTCAAAAGCATGATTTTATATTCTTGATTATTGTTTTGAAATGTAATTGTGTGCAATGCTACCTCAAGATAATGGATTTTGAAATAAATATTCTATTTTTAGAAAATGATTTTTAATTAAAATAAGCGATTTGAAGAATTAATTTGATGATGATTTTTACAAAAGAAGGAATGAAATGTTTTATATATTTGAAATGAGTTTATTTATTTTTAAAGGAATGATTTTATATCAAAAACATTTATGTTGACCTTGAAATAAAATCAAATGTTTGAAAACATGATTTGGGGATTCATGAATGATGATTTATGAAACCATTTTGAGATGAATTATTTTCCTAATGATTTATTTCTTAGAAGGACATGAGTGCCTTGGTAGTTGGGTTGGTAGTCCAGGATAAGCACTCTTGGCATGTATTAGTTCTATATATAAACATATTGATTATGAGAATTCTAACTAAAATGTAATCGTGTTTGGGAGTTCATTTGTTGGTGTTCACTCCTATTCCACCTAGGCCTAGGATTTGGGGAATTATGCACACTCGGAGTCGTATTTCACCAAGATGTGTAGGGAACCTCTGATTGTGACCTAATTAACCTTAGGGATTATAACCATATTTATATAATTAAAATTGAATTATAAATTCCATTTTTTAAAACCCAATTAATTTTGATATAATTTTTTTATACACTCATTAGTTAATTATAAAATATTAGAGAAAAAATCGGTTAAAAGGAAAAAAGATTTATTTTTAATAAAATTATATTTTTCTATATTATATGATTTTATTTAGAATCATGGTTTCCAAATTATATAATTTTAATTTTAATAAAATTAAATTAATTTCTCAACTCTTAATTTAAAAATTATCTTAATATGAATTTTTTATAATTTTCTGAAAAGTTTTATTTTCAAAGAATAGTAAAAAATACTAATTTTTATTGAAAACTATATTTTATTTTAAAGTATTTATAAAGTAAAATTGTATTTTATATTAGTTTTAAACATTAATAAGTTCATTTTTATTTTAAATAATACCATTATTGTTTTTTAAAATTAATTTTATACTTGAATTTATTATAAAAACATTTGATACATATGAAATGCATTTTTAAGAAATGAACTATACTTCATTGTGTTCTTCCAGTTTAATTTTAAATTAAATTCTGAATCTTAAATGTTTTCAATTATGAAAAATGGATACGATATTTGTAATCATTTTTTCAAAATTTTAAAATAGTTCCCGTTTAGTTTTGGTCAATATGAATATTAATCTTAGTAATTTTTGTCACTATGGTAATGGTTAAATCATGTAATTAAGGTCACAAATTAAATGATAAGCACTAAAGAATGACCCTAACAAGGGCCTCAATTATAGTTTATGGATATATATCACCCATAATCATCCAAATGTCTAATATATGTCCTTTTTCCATTTATATATGATTATATCCTTTATAATATTTTATGTAAAGAAAAGTAAAAAAATTCATACTGTTGTTATTGATAACTATATAATTTCCAACATGGGAATAACCAGAGGATATGTTTGGTTAAAAATAATTATTTGGAAGATAAATTATTTATATTAGTCAAGATAATTTATTTATTATTTAGTGAAAATTTAATTACCCTAAATTCTTACATAATGTTGATGCATTAATTATTCAATTAATGGAAAAATAAAATAAATGATTTCAAAAATACTAAAAGTAGTTTAATTTGAAAGAATTAATGTGACTCGAGAATTTTTTAGATTTATGTGTATATTAATTGTATTTGAATACCTTCATTTCTTGATGTTATTAATGTCAAAGTAAATGAATAGTCCTAAAATTGACATTAATGATATTTTATAATAAATAATATCCTATTAAATTATTTAAAATTCATAAAAATATTATATTTGTCCAAATGAATGATATATGGAAAATTAAATAAATAATTCTCTATTTATGGGTCTTTTGGGATCTTGTAGTATCATTATTAACCCTTAAATGTTATAATACTTTAATATTACAATAATTGTCAAAAGGGTTAATGAAGAGTTGAAACAAAAATATAAGGGTAAAAATGTGATAAGAACATGTCCAAAAAATTGTATACAAGATTATTTTGACTCATCCTAATATTATATTTGAATATTATAAATTTGGGTCCATTTGTACATCAAAACTAATTAATATTAATTTAATATTTTTATAAATTCCAAGAGTGCCCCTCCCAACTTATAAATGGGAACCACTTCTTCTCATTTCTTCACACTTCAAAACCAATTTAGTCCAACCAATATATTCCAAAATAACTTAATATAATTCCTCACCACATTCAAGTGGCCTGATTTTAGGTCTAATACCAATTTTAGAGGTCTTAAGGTGTTATGAAAAGGATATTTTCCAAGAAGATGGAGATAAATAACATATGTGACAAGTCCAACTTAAAGCACGAGGCATTATTTTTAAAATTACTCAATTAAAGTTTTCCTTAAAACTATGTTTTTATTCAATGTAAATATTTTTAATATTATTTAATGGATTTATTTATATGGATATAAAAGAATTATAAATTATATTTTATATCTCTTTTGAATTTATTTCAATGGTTTTGAAAAGGAATATTTTTGTGGAATTTTTTGAATTTATTTACAAAATAAAAAGTAATGTTATATTTTAACATATATAGAGACAATGAATTTTCTATCCACTATAATTGTTATTTTATTTTTGTATTTCCATATAATATTTCATGTTTTATTGAAAAACCCACATTTCTTTTCATTTTAGGAATTTTAGTTTTGAAAAATGGGGTTTAATAGATAGGGATATATAAATATCTTAAAATGTTTTATTATAGGTGAAAATAATGTTTTCTAATGAATGATTTTACATACTATATTATTCTATTCGGGATTTTTTTTATGAGGAAGAGTGGTTTTGTTATAACTCAAGGGTGGGTGAGCCCTTTATAACTCTCTAATGCATTAGGTAAAGGGACAGAGTTAATCGATTTAGTTTCTCCAAACAGAATATGAGAATCTACTATGATGCTTATTAGAAATATGGGATAGAGTTAACTTATTGTATTTCTCCTAAGAGATTATGGGAATATATTATGATTGTTATTCCAAGTATATACTTTGTAGTTATTCCATGTGAAACATTGAGGGTTACTCTATATATAATGGTGATATGAAAATGATTACCATGTTTCTAATATGTTTTATATATTCTTAATATATATTTTGAAACATTCATTTGATAAAAAGTGTTTTTTTTCATTTGTAAATGGTTTATTTCATAATCTCAAATAATAATGTAATAAATTTAAGTATTTATGGGTTTTCATGGTTTTTTACTAGACGAATACATTTATTTTTTTTATCCCTTACAAAACATTTTGTAATCATACATAATTTTAAAATGTTTTTACATTGTTTAAGTATGGTTCAATGAAAATAAGAAGATAATTTTGAATGTCTTAAAGGTTTTTCATGAAAAAAATCTTTCTTTTTAAAATCTATTATTGGTGGTAAAATTGGATATTAAGAGATGTTTCCACTTTGTATTATATGTTTTCTTATGTAAGAGTTATTAACTAAATCTATAAAATTATAAACTTAAATGATTTTTGGAATGAAATAAATTAATTTTATTCTAAAGACACTATATTATATAATGATTAAGGATGAGTCCTTATTTTTTGTATCAGATAAAGGTTTAGATAACATTGGAGGTTAGTATAATGTTAATAAAACACCCTTAATATATTTTACATAATTTTCAAGTTGAAATCATATATAATTTGATTATTACCATGTATCTTTGTTGAATCTATGTTTTATCGGAATAGTTTTTGGAAGAGGGAATTGACAAGATGAAGTAGGAAGGTGTCGATGGGATGATATCATTACGAATCAATAACCCAAAATGGTTGGAAATAGAAGTGAGTATTTTTTCATACTGATGGATCAGTTGACACATGATATAACTGTTGAGTGGCCTACCATATCTTCTATAGAGAAACATGACAATAGGGGATAATTTTATAAGAAAATTTCATCTAGAATTCAGTGGATCATATGACATAGTTTTAGCTGAATGATGAATAAAATCCCTATAAAAGATATTCTATTTTAGTGGATGTTCATATCTTAAAATGTAAACTCTTTCTATTTACCATTTTGAAGGTAATTATGACTAGTGGTGGTAAATGGACAAGAATATCATGGAAATAGTCAATTTATACCTTTTAATTTGATGAATTTATGAATATTTTCCTTGAGAAATATTTTCTAAAAGTGGTTATACATATGATGGAAAATATATTCTTGGAATTGAATAAAATTAAGGAGGATTAAGTGGTTGTTTAAGAAGAATATTTCGCCCGATTAGTAAGGTTCATACCTCATTTTATCTAGGATCTTGATATAAAAATTAATTAGTTTTTGTTAGTATTTAATATAAGATATCTAAAGAAATTGGATTTATATGAATTCAAAAGTTATGAGAAAATTGTGTGATTTGATGTAAAAGTAGAAATGGAGTTTTCTTATGATCATGTGTACATCAACAACTAGTAGAAAAAGAGGTCTAAGTGGAAGGAAAGGTGAAAGAATGTTTTAAATAAATATGATGGTGGAAAATTTATATTTTTAGTTTTTGATAGTAATGGTGAAAATCACATAGGGGAATTCCTTATTAAGTCTGGTAAGTGCTTCCAATGTAGTATGTTTGGGTATATGAATCATAATTTAAATGAGAAATATATTGGTAGTGGTAAATACAATTCTAATAGATATATAATAAAGTTTTTTAAATGTAATGATATGGTTCATTATACACATGTGTGTCTAAATAAGAACCTAAATGATGGGAAGAATCTAGAATATAAGCAGAAAGGTGTGTTGAAATCCTTGTAAACTACACTAGTAGATGTTTGGTTATAGAATGATATGGTATCAAGTAAATTGATTATTTTTTCAGATTACACTAATTTATTTTTTTGTTTAAGGGATATAAATTATTTCATTTAGAATAAATGTTTTGGTAAATTAAAAATTAAAAATCATGAAATGAATCCTAATATTATGTAAAAAGGACATGGGAGAATTATTAAGGCAAAATAAAATTATATGAATCTTCCTGGAATTGTGTGCAGAAATATTTTACATTAAAACCTTATTTAATTTCCCCTAGTAGAGTTTTTTGTTATTTTGGGAATGGATTCGATCTCAATTTTCCATGATAAGATTTATTTTAGAGATAAATAAGTTATTTTTTAGAAAGTGTTTCAACTTGTATACAAGAATGAATCCATACCTTCGATAATATATCAAGAAGAAAATAAACTGCTAAAATATGGAAATGAAATTTATCTTACACACATTTTAAAAATTATGGTAATTTATCAGATTAATGACGTGGTGGTAATAAAAGAATACCTATATGTTTTTACTGGTGAGATCCTCTGTGTTATACCAGATCAGGATAATGAATTTATTATTTACTTGGTTCTCAATCCTAAACCAATTACAAAACCCCTTATCGAATGGGTCATGTAGAACTTATGGAATTGAAAAAGAAGTTTTAGGAGTTTTTTTATAAATGTTTCAATCATCATAGAGATTCACCATAGTGTGTACCTATTTTTTTTAAAGAAATATGGTAACATGAGTATTTTAATTTATTATAAATCTTTGAATAACATTACTATTATGAATAAGTTTATGTTTCCTCACATTGACGATTTTTTTAATCATCTTCAAGGGGCTCAATATTTTTCAAAGGTTTTCCTATGGCCTAGGTACCACCAGCTGAAGGTGAATGAGTATTATATTCTAAATATAGTATTTTAGATGATGTATGGGAATGATTAGTATGTGGTTATGTCCTTTGGGTTTAAAAATTCCCTAGTTGTATTTATGGATATTATAAATAGAGTCTTCTATGAATATTTAAATAATGTTTTGGTTTTTTATTGAATATATCTTTATTTATTTAAAATTTTATGAGGACCATGAAGAATAACTTTAGAATTTTCTATAAACCATGAAATAAAACATGATATATAGAAAATTTGTAAAATTTAATTTTTGGTTGTAGTAGATTTCATAACTTTGACATATCATAAATAAATATGAAATAATAGTTCATCTCATAAAAACTAAAGTGTTCAGTGAATGGATAAGACCTGCAAATATTATTAGGTTTTATCATTTTCTTAGATTAGATGGTCATTACCCTTGGTTTTTTGAAAACATTACTTTCTTATCAAGCCCACTAACTAAGGTAACCCAAAAGAGGGTTAGGTTTATCTGGATAGAAGAATGTGATTATTATTTTCATGAACTAAAAAAATGATCAGAAAATTATCTAATTTTGTCCCTACCCTCTATAAATGAATACTTTGTTATATATATTTATTCTTCATTAACAATATTGGTTCATATACTAATACTGAATGATTGGGTAGTCGCTTATGTTTTACATCAAATAAAACCACATGTGAAAAATTATCCTACCAATGACCTTGAACTAGAAGATTTAGTGTTTGCATAAAAACTTTTGAGACATCATTTATATATATATATATATATATATATCCAAGTGTAAAATATATACTCATAATTTTTTTTGATGTATATATTCACTCATAAATAGTTGAACATGTGACTGAGGAGATAAATGTAATTGAAAAAGGATTATGAATGAAAAATTCATTATCATCTTAGAAAATAAAAAAATTATGTGATTATTTGAGTAAAAAAATTAATTATTAACTAACCATATCACATTTTTAAAATGACCATTTAGTTAATGATTTAATAAATTTTTTCTTAGAATTTGTGGATGCAATAACTTCCTCTATTTTGTTTTAGGTTTTAGTATAGACAAACCTATCAAAAATAATTAAGCAAGACATGAAGGAAGACCATGAGTTACAGGAAAATGTAGATTTAGATAATAAGGGTATGTTTCATAAATTTAACACTGGTAAATATTTTGTTTTTATATTTGGAAAAATAAATTGTGTGCCTAGTGATTCCTAGTTTTAGAAATAAGTTTTGAGTGAAGCTCATAGTTCCTTATTTTCCATTCATCATTTTGGTACTAAGATGTACATAGACCTTGGGGGTATTGATGGTGGGATGAAATGAAAAGAGATATTGCTAATTTGAACTTGAAATGTTTTACTATCCAATAGTTTAAGGAATAACGATAAATTATGAATGCGATGCTTTATCTATTTCAAATTTTGGGGTTGAAATAATAAAATATATCCATTGATTTAAAAGTGGGATTTCGAAATACATCTTGACATAATAATAACATTTGGGTTATTTTAGAAAGATTATCTAAAAATGTGTATTTCTTAACCATTTGAGATATTGGTACATTAGATCATCCTTCTTGATTATATCTTAAGGATATAGTTGGGTTACATGTAGTTCCCCTCTCTAGTGTTTCTTACCATGATCATAGGTTCACTTCTAATTTTTTGGAAAGGACTTTAGAATTCATTGGGTGCTGAATTAAATTTTATTATAGACTTTCATCCTTAGTTTGATGGAAATTCTGAATAATCCATTCATAACTTGGAATACATGCTTCACACTTTTTCAATGGATTTCTAGGGATGTTCGGATCAACATATTTCTTTATTTGAGTTTTCTTATAATAATAGTTTTCATTCTAGTATAGAGATGTAACATTTTAATGTATTCTATGTAATGATTTGTAGAAATCATGATTTTTTGGATGAAATAAGTGAAATTAAGTTTATGAGACTATAATTTCTAGATAAAATAATTGATAAGGTTATTCTAATTCAATAATATATTAAGGAAGAACAGAGTAGGAATAAAAGTAATGAGAATAACCAGGTAAAATATCTTTCTTTTGAGGTGGGGGTCTTGTTTTCCTTAAAGTATCCTCAGGGAAAAGAATTATTTTAAAAAAAGGGATGTTAAGTCTATGGATAATTGTATTGTGTGAAATCCTAGATAAATTTAGATCATTTTTATACTGACTTAACTTACCTTTGAGTTCATCCTAGGTATGTAATGTTTTTCATGTTTCAATGTTAAAAAAGTATGTGTTGGATTAATCTCATGTTTTGAGCCATGAGATAGTTGAGTTTTAGAATAAAGTTTCTTATTAAGAATACCCTATTTATATTCTTGACTTTAGAGAGAAAGTTATTTAGAAAAATGTAATTCACTAAGTTATTTTTTTGTTGAAAAAACATATGGTTGAAGAAGAAACACGGGTGGCTGAAAATTCTATGAGGGAAATAAATTTCCACTTGTTTAATAAGTGAATAAAATTTCTAGGATTAAATTTCCAAAGAGGGGGGGAGAATGTAACAACCCAATTAATTTTTATATAAAACATTTGCATATATTAATGTGTTAATTATAAAATATTAGACAATTTTTAGTCAAAAGGGAAAATCGTTATTTCTAACCAAATTTGTTTTTTATGTGTTATAGAGTTTTATTTAAAATATTTATTTCAGTAATATTTATATATATTTATTTTTTAAAAATGATATTTTTCTTAATTCACCATTTCAAAATTATCTTAATATGGATTTTTGAAAATTTTCTCAAAATATTTATTTTTTAATGAATAGTGAAAAACACTGGGCAAAGAAGGTGCAGGACCGGGCATGCTCAATCCCCCAAAATATATTAACAAAAAAAGTGCAGAGCATAACAAGGGACATGGTCAAGCAAAACACACCAAAATAAAAATCTATATATAAAAAGGATCAGTATCATTACAATACTCATATTCAGAAGCTTCCCCCGCTTTAGCTGACTCCCATTCAGATTGTGAATTTCTTTTTCTTAAAGATTACAGAATACATCTCCCTTAACCTTTGCTGCTCAAAATAAAGATAACCCCTAAAGGAATACATATTGTAACAACCCATCTTGGGATCAACAATAGTATTTTTTGAAGCTATAGAAGAGGACCTGGTAGATACAGTCCTTGACATGTTTGAATAATACTTCCTTAATATTCTCTTTGGGGGAGTATAAATGAATCCCTCGATATCATTCACCGTTGTCCTTCTATGTGTAATGATATCACTAACCAAGGAATTACCATAATTCAAGTATTTATAATTATTAACATTATTATTTTTACCATAATAAAAAACATCCTCCCATCTCTTAGAAATTTGTGATCAATTGTGAATTTTTTGAATCTCTTCCTGCAAATTATTCTGTTGTATGTTGGTTCCATGATCCTCATCACCCGGATCCTACACTGGCATATAAAAACCAATTGCATGCATGAAGACACATCCCATAAAATATGGATGAAAATTAGTGTCCTCTAAGACCAAATAATGATAAACCTCAATAACTATTTATTCCCCATAGTCCTCTTCATTCATCACTGAAATTGAGTGAATGACCTGAACCTCACTCTACTCATTCCCATCACAAACATCCTAAACTAGTTCTGTATCATCCCTCACCCTAGAAATCGATACCCCCACATCACAGTGTGAGATATAATCATTTAAATTATAATTATAATTACATGGAGACAAAACATTATCCAAAGTCATAATAGCTTCAGAAAAAAACACCCAAATCAAAATTTATTCAATCATAAACAACAGAGACTTTTGGATCAGGTAATGTAACCTGAAGAGGATTTTGATGTGTCTTGACAACACCACCTAGGATCATAGTATCATCTCCAATGAATCCATTTATTTCATGTAGATTGGTCCGAAAAATCTATTCTGTACCAAAAAGTTCTTGTGTATCCCCTTAGTGTCCATCACCTCATACCGATTGGCAAGCTGAACTCTATCCATAGTATTCACAGAATCATGCCCATTTATTATAGCCAAGTGCACCTCCTACTCAGTTAAAATCCCTTTATTAATAGAATCATAAATAAGATAAGGGGTTATGGAGCCACCTTCAGGTTCCCCTTTCACACCCCCTGACTGCACCATGGGCTTAGAGGGCTCTCACCCAAGTAAGTCCTCAATTTGTCGAAGATCGCTTTAACCCGAGCCTATGTGAACACTGTTCAAGCCCCCTACATAAAGCCTTTAGGATGATCCCTCACATTGGGATTCAAATGGAAAACTTCTAAGCCATTAAAATTAACAAAATTCACCTTCTTCATTCCCTGATCATTCTTGCTCTGAGACACACTGTAATAAACTGTTTCATGGTGCCCCAACTAATTACAAGAAACACAATAGTTTGTCCATGAATCAAATCTAACATATTTCTACCATAGAAATTATTTTCCATCCATTATCCATACCCAATTAATTATTGGTTTGGAGACATCAACCTCTACACAAATGGAAAGATAAATATGATGAAAAACCACTTCAGTTCTTGTGTCTGAACACTAGTAACGACCAAATATGCTCCCAAGAATACGCAAAATGAAGGGGTTTTGGAAGGGTAATAGGAGTGCATGGAAGCTTACCCAGATCTATGAAGTTATAGTTTCATGTTGTACATGAAAATAAAAGATCCACCAAAAAAGATAGAAGAAGGATCCATCACATCGTCATGGAGCCTTGTACCAAGCGATAATGAGATCTTCCATTGACCCAAACCAGATCATAATATGCCTTCAGTCAAGAATTATAACAACCACATGTTCTTGAAGACCCTGGTATTTAAAGACAAATTGTTCAAAATCATCAATAGAGGGATGATGATGCTAAAAATGATCGACCAGAGTCATATTGAAGATATCTGAGGCATTGTTAAACTGTAATGGAAATAGTGAAAGTTGAGGTAATCCTTAGTATGGATCCGAGACTTTAGGGAACATTTTGTCACTTATATGTTTTTAAGTTTTATAAATGGGTACCATATTTAAAATTATTGATTCTAAATATGGTAAATCTTTCAATTTTTTTTCAATATAAATAGTAACTTTAGTAATTTATTTTACCATGGTAATGGGTAAATTGAGTAATTAAGATTAGAAATAAAATGATAAGGACTAAGGAGTGACCCTAAAAATTAGATTAATTTTTTTAGATGAGTATATATCATTCATAATAATCCAATGGTCAAATATATGGCCCTTTTTTCAATTGGACGTGATTATAACAATTATAATATTTTATATAAAGAAAATCCAATCATTTCACTCTCTTTTTTAATAAATATATTATTTTTATCATGGTTATAACTAGAATATATGTTTGGTTGTAAAAATTATAAAATATTTATATCCATAAGGGTAATTAATTTTTTTTATTGAAGAAATATTTACCATAAAATTTTATATATCACTGACACAATAATTATTCATTTAATAGAAAAAATAAATGATATTTAAATATTAAAAGTAGTGTGATTTAATAGAACTAATGTGACCTGAAACATTTATAAATAAAAATTAAAAATTATAGAGGAATATATTTATTATATTATGATTCTTTTATTATCCTGATGTTATTAAAGTCAAAGTAAATGAATATTTCAAAAATTAAAATTAATGATATTTTAAAATAAATAATAGTTTATTAAATGATTTAAAATTCATAATAATATTAGATTCATACAAATTAATGGTATGTAGTTAATTAAATCAATCATGGTTCATTTGGAGTTAATTTGGAATTTTATAGTAAAATTATTAACCCTTAAATGGTATAAAACATTAATATTGTAGTAATTATCAAAAGGGTTAATGAAGGGTTAAAACAAAAGGATAAGGGCCAAAATGTGATCCAAACGTGTCCAAATTTGATTGGATGAGATTATTTCAAAACATACTAATGTTAAATTTTAATACTATAAATTTGGATCCATTTGAATATGAATATTAATTTATATAAATTTAATATTTTAATAAATTCCAAGAGTTCCCCTCCCCTCTCTTATAAATGGGCACTAATTCTTCCTATTTTCTCCACACTTCAAACCCCATTAAGTTCAACCATGATCTACCCAAATCCCTTACTATAATCCTTCCCCCGCAATATAGATGCCTTATTTTGGGTATAATACCAATATTTTAATACTTAAGATGCCAAGAAAAGGATATTTTCCAATAAAGAGAAAGATAGAGAACATATATGATGAGTTTGACTCAAGGTAAGGGTCATTATTTTAAAAAATAGTCTTTTAAAGTGTCCTTAAAACTATATTTTTCTTCCATTCCAAAATTTCTAAAATTAATTTATTGATGTATTTATATGGACACAAAACATGTATAAATGAAATTTTATGTCACTTTTCACTTTATTTAAAGGTTTTGAAACAAAATATTTTTAAAGTATGTTTTGAATTTAATTACAAAAGACAAAATGAATATTTTATTTTAATATATACGATGATAATTAATTTTCCCTCAACCATAACCATTATTTTATGTTTTTATTCCTTTATATCATTCATGTTTTATTCAGAGTAAAAACACCCTTTCCCTTTGGTTTGGGAATTTTTGATTTTAAAATGGGTTTTAAAGGAAAATGATATATTAATATCTAAAATGTTTTATTATGGGTGAAAAGAATATTGAATGATGTAGGATTTTATATACTCATTTATGTATCTCGGCATTTTTCTATTAGGATGGTTAGTTCTATTATAAACCAGGGTAGGGTGATTATTTTATATCTCATTAATACATTGGGTAAAAGGACTATGTTAACCGATTATGTTTCTCCTAAGAAAATATGGGATGAAGTTAACCTATTAAGTTTATACTAAGTGATTATGGGAATGTACTAAAATGGTTATTTCATGTATATTAATTATAGTTATTCCATGTATAAATGTGAGGGTTACTCAATATATAAGAGTAATATGAAAATGATTCCCAATTTTATTACATATTTTATCAATATATGTTATGGGTTTTGAAAGATTAATTTGAGTAAAAAGTGTGTTTTTTAATCGGGAAATTATTTATTTAATAATATCAAAAAATAATGTGATAATGGTAATTATTTAATGGGATTTCCTAGTTTTTTACTAGACTAATAGATTTATTTATTTTTATATCCCTTACTAATCATTTGGGTCTCATCAAAAATTTTAAAAAAAAATCATTGTGTTTATCTATGGTTATGAGAAAATAAGAATTCAAGTTAAAATTCCAAATACCTTTTCATGAAAATATAAAATATTTATTTTTTAAGGTTATGTTTGGTGTGAAAAATGGATATTGAATAGAAGTTTCCACTTTGTATTATATTACATTGTTATGTAAGAGTTATAATGTAACTCTATAAAACTCTAAACCTAAAATATCATTGGAAATGAATGAAATGAATTATATTCAAAATACACTAGGTAATGTAATTTTTAATGTTGGTTCCTTACACCAATGTTTATAAAATGATTTACTCATCTCTATTTTGGTTGGGATATTGATTCATGCCTTTTTTTAAAGGAAATGATTAATTGTAATTACATTATACTTTCTATTGAATTTTTTTGAAAAAAAATTATTATAAGTTTTAAAAATATTAATATTATATTGTTTATTTAAGATTAATAATATTTTTTTTATTATGAACTAATTATTAAATCACTAGATGGGATCCAACTAGCCTATTATTTCTCACACCCTATGTATGCTTTTTGGGAATATGTATAATATCTTTAATCTAGTCTGAGAAAATTAAAACCACCAATTTGAGATGGTGGGTGTTCTTGATAGTGGTACCTTGGTATTAGGTGGTGGTATGTGGAGTATGCGATCCACTTGTAATAAGTGTATCTTGATGAAGATATTTTTAGTGTTGTTCATGATGTCATGGATTGTAGTTCTGACGTGGGTTGTGTACTTACCTTTTAAGGTATATTATTCTTCTTTTCTATAATGGAATGATGACTATTTATGGATTATTTTAGTTTATTTTATCTTGTTTGGTTATTAATTTTGTGAAATAATCCACCCTTGATTGTTTTTATGGCTAGGTGCTAGTCGCCAACCCATGGAGGTTGAGAAGATCCTTCTAGTTGTGTTAGGTTTGACTCGAGTTTTGGTTTAGTGGGATATCTGGGTCAGGTCATGATAGTTTGTCAAATTATTTAATTATTTTGTGTTTTTATTCATCCCTAATACTAGCATTATAACTTTATCTAATATCCATAGACATTCTTTATGGAAATAAGAGCAGGATGATTCTTTTAATATCATCAGGAACAACTATTGAATCTTTATCTAATAAAATTATTCAAGAGTATAGGGAATATTGTTACTCTAAGAAATTATAAGAACCACCTATAATAGAATAATTTCCTATGTTTGTTCGGAATATAAAACTTAAACAACATGAAGAGATTCCCACTATTTTTATGCATTTAATTATGATGGAATAATAGTATCCAACTCCACCTTCAGTAACACCTTTTATTTAATCTTTTTTTCAGCTTAGTTTGTTCCTAACAACTTCTATGATTAATGGGTTTTGTAACGGGAGAATCAAAGTTAATAGGAATAAATAAAATAATTGAAACATATAATCCAAGTGATTTCTCAATTCCTTAATCCATTTAATGAGTTAGAATGAATACTTTTGAAATAAATAAATCACTTGACCAATCCAACATGTAATCATTAATACATTGAATATAGATTAAAATTAAACAAGGATCTAGAATAATAATAATAATAAATGGATCATATAATCATCAATAGGAATTTACATTTCACTCTAAAAAATCCACAAGAATCCAATCTATTTTTTTTGGAAATTAGGGAGAAATCATTGTATCATGTTATTTGATTAAACATATGTTACGATATAAAGATCACATGATTTACATAAGTGTAATAGGTTAGCTATAGACCAAGAATAATTTTATGGATTTTTAATATATCTTAAACTAGAATATATAGGGAATGATAATTTCTAATCAACACTAATCAATAAAGATTTAGAACAAATCCCTTCAAATCAGCATCCTTTCTCTTGGAGAAGTATAGGAAAAAACATCCATCACCACTCAAACTAGGGTTACCAATGAGAAGAGTTCACCACCACCCTCATTGATATTTAAAGTTTATTTATTATGACTATATTATTAATGTATAATGTTTTTAAAATATAAAATAATAAATATAATGTGGATTAAATTGTGTTATTATGTAACATCCCAAGTAAGTAATGAATAACAGATATTTTTATCTATGTCTATTAATGATTAAGATAGTGTTATAGAGGCTTAAAATGAAAATAAATACAATCTTATGCATGGAATACACTAATATTCTTAAAAGATTGTTTTACTGCCTTTTGATGGAAAACCATTTTTGAATCTATATTTTGACAATTTTATAAACTATGTCAAAATAAACTTATTCTTTATGATTGGGACATCAAAATTTACCTTGTGTGAATTTTTGGTATTTTTCGGATAATGTTCATTTTTTTAATGAATAGTGAAAAATGCTGCATTTTACATCAAAACTGCTTTTTAACCTAATTTATTTATATGATTACATTATATTTTGAATTGGTTTTGAAGTGAAATTAGAATATATTTTTACCATTTTATCCAATGTTTGTCATTGGAATCAATTTCACTTTGAAATTAGACTTAAACTGGTGTCAATCTTTTGATACTTATTATTTTGTAAAAACACGCTTTTTGCTCTGGCAGCGGGAATTAATTATTAAATTAATTAATGTGACTTATATGATTTTAATTTTGTAAAATAGACTTCATTTTTTAATTCAGAATATCAAATATAGCTTAGGGTGAATTTTTGGTAATTTTCTGAAAAACTTCAATTTTTGATGAATAGTGAAACCACTAAGTGGTAATCAAGCAAACTGATTTTTCAGTTAAATGAAAGTTTACCACTAATGTGTATTGAATTTTGAAAATCCGACATACATGGTTGTCATTAAGAAGTAAAATGTGGTTCAATGAGATTATAATAATTTTTTGGTGAATAGTAACTTATTAAGTTCTTAATCGCGATTAGTGGTAATTAGGGTAGTTTAAGGTATAAATAATGCTTTAATAATAGGAAATGACCTAGACACATGTCCCAAACTTATTGGTTGTGTCATGGCCGACCAAGACAAGCCATGGGTCAACTTGGGGACCCCATGGAGACACTTTGGTTTGGAAATGACATAAATAGCGTTTTATTAAATGTTAAAGTAAAAATGACACAAACAAGAGATGTTTTACGAAAACAATTTTTACATGGGGTTATAAAGATCAGATTTTTTATTATAAATAGTAAATGGAAATATAAAACGATTTCCTACATCATAGTATTTTTTTTATGATTTTTATACATTAAATAAATTAAATTATTTATGACATAATAATGATGCAGCGATGACATCATTATTTGACGATTTAAATAAAATGGAAAGATAATGTAAAATCTATGAACTACACATGTCCAAAACTTATTGGATGAGTGGATTTAGAAGACTTATCACCTTACCCACGAATTATATCAATGTGGGACCTTTTTAAACCGAAACACATTTTCAAATAAAGTAATATTTCTTTACTTTCCAAAAGTGCCCCTCCTCTCCTCTTATAAAAGGCCCCCACCTCTACCTCATTTCACACAATACTCAAGCCTTTGGCTCGGCCAAACCCTGCCCATTTACTCTCTACACATCCCTCTCCTCATCCTATAGGATTCCCTTTGGGAAGAATCCTTTCAAAGGAAGCCTTTAGGCTCAAATCAAAAGGAGTTACACTTTTTAAGGTAATTCATTCTCTCATGTTCATTTGTTGTATTTTGCTTCTCCAACCCCCTAAACTCTTTTTATTTAATTCTTTTGTAACAACACCAGTATCTTAAATATACTAGTATGTTTTTATAAGATTTATTTGAGATACACTCTAACACAACTACATCAAATGGTTAAAGAACATACGGTTTCCGTGGATGGCGAAATTTTGCCTCCCGAAACGATGATTGTTCAATACACATTTAACACCTTCAAATGTGGACATTATGATGTCACTATTTTTATATATGATATATAATATGTTTATGTTTTCCTTAAGCTTCTTTTTTTCATTTTGGACATACCTTTATGGTTTCCATTATGGGTAAACACGATATCTTCATTTTAGGAAGTGCGGACTACCGCCCCCTGAAAGTGATTTGATTCGTTAAATACCATATGTGGGACATATAAAGGATGGAACTATGATATTATATATGATATTATACTGGAATTATAATATACCTTTATATCATTATGATTCCATTATATAAAATACGAAATAGAAATGAAAGTAGCGTTCATGCGTACGTACGGCTTACCGTCTCCATGAACGGTGCATTTCATTTCTTACCTCTAAATGATTATGTAATATTATAAATGCATGTATGTACTGGATATATATTACATATATGATATCTACATCATGAATACCATTCTGGATATAATGAACCTTTGACCAAATTAACAACATGTAAGTGTAAGAAGTCTATTTTTGACTTAAGAACCAAATACTGACAAAATGAACATTATTAACTTAACTGATTACATGATGTTCATAACATGGTATAAAAGGAATAATGAACTTGAAAAAGGTTCTTAGGAAAGTAGAGATTAACTCAAGTTTATTATTCAGGAGATTAAAGAATGGTCGGGTCAAGTCGGATACGAGGTATGGGACTTCGTCTCAATCTACTTTCATTGAGGCATATTTTATTTTATACACAACTTTATTTTATACGGTGTATAAACCCCTTTGACTTTCACATTTATTCAAAAGGAATCTTTTTTATATGAAGCGTTTACTAAACGAAAAAAGGGAATGTTTTTGTCATACGTATGCGGCGACAACGACTTCTCCGCCGTCGTGACTGTTATTTGAGTTTCGGATTCCTCTACAAGTCATACCTTCTTTTTAAAAGAAAAATAAATACCATGTTTTACTTTTCTTTTATTTTGGTATTGAAAATGGTTTTCATAATGTTTTTATATCAATGTGTTGTATTGATATCTCGTGATTGAAAAGTGGAAATTTTATGTTTCCTTTATGCATGTTTTATGTGATATGATTATGTTATGGTTCTTGGGCATTATTATGAATACGGGTGGTTCCGTGATAAACTAAGGGCGGGTGAGCCCGTTATAGCTCTCCAATGCATTGGGTAACACGAAGGAGTGAAACGTTAAGGTTTCTCCGAAGATATTTTAGGGAATATACTGTGATGGGTATTCCAAACGTAACCAAGAGGGTTACTCCCTACGTAAGAATGTTATGAATGCCTCAAGTTACTTTTATGTATTATGATTTTCTATGATTTATTCATGATTTTATGAGGTATGTTAAAGTGCCTATGTTTTATGGGTAAAGTATTATTTCATTCTTATGTATATATGAACTCATGTTTCCTTTCCATGTTTTTTTTATAACCCATACTGAGTTTTTATGCTCATCCCAAGTTTTTGAAATGTTTTTCACAGGTCAAGGGAAAGGTACATGATAAGATGATAGAGTCAAGGATGTGTCAAGAAATAATCCATGTTTTATTTTAAATGTCTTTCCATTGATGGGAATGAAGAATACTATCTTTATGTAACCACTTTGTTTATATGTGGAATGTAATGCAAGTTTTATGATCTAATTCTCTAAAACTCTAAACCCGAAAAGATCCTCAATGTGTAATCTTGTAATAACTCAAGATTAAGTAAGGTTTAAGGCTGGGGCCTTATAGTTGGTATCAGAGGTCGGTTTAGATAACTTTAGGAGTTAGAATTCTATTAAATGATTATCCAAAAATATTTTTTACGAAATGATATAGCATTTAAAGATTACCATGTTGCTTCATCTAAGACATGTTTGTTCAGAATGGTTTTCCGCAGAGGAAACAGGGAAGCAGTGCTAGGAAGGCATACAGTAGGAAATAACATTCCGAATCAGCATCCAGAAATGGTCGGAATTGGAACTGAACAGTTTGTTGCAGTAATGGCGCAGTTGACTCAAGCGATAAATGGCGGTGGTATCCATGCACGAGATCAGCCAGACCAACCGCAAAGGAACATGTCAGTGGTGGAACATTTCATGAGGCAACATCCGCCATCATTCAGAGGATCATCTGACCCTGTGCTAGCTGAAGGGTGGATTAAAGCACTGGAGAAGATTTTTGATGTCATGGGGTGTTCAGACAATCAAAAGGTTAGTCTTTCTATTTACCGTTTGGAGGGTGAAGCAGATCAGTGGTGGTCTATGGTTAAAAATATCAGGGACACCGATGAGATTGATGCTCTTGACTGGGATGAATTCAAAGGTATGTTTCTTGAGAAGTATTTTCCTAAGGTTGTTCGACTTAGGATGGAAAATCAATTCTTGGAATTGAGGAAAGAGGAAGACTCAGTGGCTGCATATGAAGAACGGTTCACTCGATTGGCAAGGTATGCTCCAAATTTTATCCGGGACCTTGATAGTAAAATCAATCATTTTTACTCAGGTTTAAAGCCAAAATATGGAAGGGAATTAGCTTCTAGTGAGTTTAAAAGTTATGAAAAGCTTGTTCGATGTGCTGAGAAGGTGGAAATGGAGTTTGCCGATGACCAAGTTTTCTATAACAACCAGCAGAAGAAGAGACCGAGGTGGCAGTAGAAAGGTAAGAATTCTTCAAAAAAGTCTGATGGTAAGAGAACTAAGTTTCCAGTTTGTGATAAATGTGGCAAAAGTCATGCTGGGGAATGTCTTCTGAATTCTGGGAAGTGCTACCGATGTAGTAAGATGGGACATAAGGCTCGTGATTGCACTGAAAAGGATCAAGGTGAAGGTAAGAACAAATTTGATTTACAGTTAGTGAAATGTTTTAAGTGCAATGAGATGGGTCACTATGAAAACGAGTGTCCGACAAAGAGCTTGAGTGATGGGAAGCAGTTAGACTACAAGTAGAAAGGGGTGGTGAAATCCTTTGCAACTACTTCAGTAGATGTTGGGCCATCGAATTAAGTAGTATCAGGAGTTAAAAAGAAGATTGGTGAATGCTCCAGTTTTGCACTACCTTCTAGGAATGGTGAGTTTGTTATATACAGTGATGCTTCATTGAAAGGACTTGGTTGTTTCCTAATGCAGAATGATCAGGTAATTGCTTATGCTTCATGACAGTTGAAAACTCATGAGGTAAATTACCCTACACATGATTTGGAATTAGCTGCTGTTGTTTTTGCTTTAAAAATTTGGAGGCATCATTTGTATGGAGTAAAGTGTGAAATATATACCGATCACAAAAGTTTAAAGTATATATTCACTCAGAAAGAGTTAAACATGAGACAAAGGAGATGGCTGGAATTAATCAAAGATTATGATTGTATAATTCATTACCATCTGGGAAAAGAAAATAAAGTGGCTGATGCTTTGAGTCGAAAAAGTAATGCTTCATTAACAATTTTGCGTTTGGAACGTGATCCTTTGGTTAAGGATTTGATGAACTTTGGCATAGAAGTTGTTGGTGTAGGAAGTCCTTCTGTAACAGCCCAAGATTTTATGAAAAATATTCTTTTTAATTTTATTAATGTCTTGTGTTGTACGCTACACCAAAAGGAGCTTGCACAACACGCATCCTTGACTTCCCTTGCATTACACGCAATCGCAACCTTCCTCGATAGTGTGTGTAGTACGCAATAACGAGTTTCACTAAACAGCGATATGCTATTAAAACTAGCCGTTATGAATAGTAATAATCACTTTTTGAAATTTTGTAAATTTTATTTTTCAAAATGGATTTCATTTTTGGATTCGGAGTATCGAATTTAGCCTAAGGTGAAATTTTGGTACATTTCGGATAACTTTCATATTCTGATGAATAGTGAAAATTACTAAATTATAATTAAAAACAACTTTTTTAATCGAAATAATTAATAGTGATAAATTATTAATTTGAGTGGTTTTAAAGTATATTTAGAATATATTTTTACAATTTAATACAATGTTGGTCATTGGACGTAATTTCACATTTAAACCAGACATAAACAAGTGTGAATCTTTTGATAGATATTGTTTCGTAAAAACACGCTATTTGTTTTAATAGCGGGATTTAATTATAAAATTAATTAATTCAACTTCTATGTTATGAATTTGGTAAAATAGACTTCATTTTTGAATTCGGAATATGAAATATAGCTTAGGATGAAATTTTGGCATTTTTCTGAAAACTTTAAATTTTTGATGAATAGTGAAACTACTAAGTGGTAGGTTAAAAACTGAATTTTGCATAAAACTTAATTTTACCGCTTCTGTGAATGGAATTTCGAAAATCCGAGAGACACGGTTAATATCAAGGACTAAAATGTGGTTCAATGAGATGAAAATAATTTTTTGGTGAATAGTAACTTTTTACCTTTTTTACCACGGTTAATAGTAAATAGGGTAACTAAGGGTAAATATGATCTTAATATTACCCTAACACATGTCCTAATTCTATTGGACAAGTGTAATTCGACCAAAAACAAACTTAGGAATAAAATATGACCATTTAGGCCCACTTGGATTAGATTAGGACATTTATTATTAATTTATTTAAAGAAGGGTTAAAATAGTTAAAATCAAAGTTTAATAAGTAAATCATTTTTAATATGGGGTTATACATAAGATAAATTAGATTGTAAATATTCATTAGAAATCTAAAACGATTTCCTACATGATGGTATTTTATTTGTAATTTTTAGACATCAAATAATTTAATTTATTTATGACACAACGATGATGCAGTAATTATCTTTTTAATGAAATATTGACATAATTGATGTTATAAGCACCAAAATAAATGTAATTTGAGATTTTTTATGAATTACACTAATTTTCTAGGTTACTATGATATATTAATGTTGATTTAATCAACTTGTTTTGAACATTTAATTCTGTTATGACTTTCACAAAAATCATATATCAAATAGTGTCAAAATTGACACAAAATAGTTTTTAAATCAAATATTATATTATTAATTGTTATTGTATTCCTAAAAATCTAAGGTTCGGCCAAATGACTTAGATAAGGATATATATATTAATAATAAACAATTTGGGGTTCGTTTGGCATGTTATAGTAAGTGTATTAACCATATAGTGAAAGAAAACAAAAAGACATGGTAAAAGTTAAATTATTTAACTTAGAGTTAAATCTAATTGATAAGGTTTAAAATAATATCCAAACATGTCTAAATTTGATTGGTTGATGAGATTACAACCCTATCTCATCTAAGCTTCGAATATGAGTCATTTTTTGAGGTTTTTAAGTGGGGTTAGATTTATTATAAATTAATATTTTTAAGAATTCCTAAGGTGCCCCTCTCCTCCCCTATAAAAGGACACCTCCTCCCCTTCCTCCTCACACCAATTTGAGCACTCAAGCTCGGCCAACCCCTGCCAAAATCTCTTCCCAACTTCCCTAGCAACATCCTAGAGGTTCTGGTCTTCCTCAAAGACCAATTCAAGTGCCCTAAGAGGAGGTCTCAAAGAGGCACTTCAAAGAAGAGGAGGTTCGGACACTTACAAAGCAAGTCGGACCTAAGGTAAGGGAAATATCACAATCTCATTTTTATCCGAGATTTTTTATACTTTGAAATTTACTGGGGTGTATTTTATTATCCACGTCCATGTTTCCTCAATATGTAATATTATTTCCATCCACATAAAATTGTTTAAATCCAATTTTACCCTTCGATGAGTTTTTAGTAAAGGATATGAAAGGAATCTTTTGTCATTTTTTCGTACGAGGTACTTTTTGACTTTTCTGAAAAAAGTACGAAGAATGTTTTTTTTAATTTAAACGGCATGAACGGATTTTTACGGTTTTATAAAGCCTTATTTTCATGAAGCTTCCTCCAAAAGATTTCATGACTATTTTTAATAAAATCTCTTTCTTTTAAAATTGCATGATGTTTTGTGAAAAGAAATTGATTTTGAAGAAGAAAGGATATTTTCCTCAAGAATTCATTTCAAGTGTTTTATCAAAATTATTTTCCATCTAAGATAATAAAGGGTTCTGTTTCTATCCATATTTTTACATTGATTTGACTATGTTGTGATGGAATTATGTTTATGAATTCCTTTATCTTATATGAATGGTTTTATGATGTCATGTTGTTTAAGAATCCCATTTTTATTACATGGGTTTTGCAATGATGTATGATTTATGATTTTGTGGCACACATAAGAAAGGATTCATTAAGAGATGGGTGGGACCTATATCTCCCTCCAATGCATTGGGTAAAGATTTTATATCTCATGAGATAGACATGGCTGGAATGGTAGGTTATACCGGTTCAGTGAAACAGGACTGAAACGAGGATTACTCGATTCAGAAAGGGACTTTGTCCACTAAGATAGTCTTGGCAATGAGTCTTGACTAACAAGAAATGATTCTCTATGATTATGTGTGTATGCCACAATGAGTAATGTTTTAAGTTATGATTTCATTTCACTACTATGATTTATCCCATGTTATGAAATTATGCTCTCTTTTGCAGGTTAAGATTTCCAAAAAAAAATGTTATGTTCTTATGAAAATTATGTGATTGATATTTCTTTTGTTTACCCTTACTGAGCATTTGAGCTCACCCTTTTATGTTTTCTTTTCCCCAGGATATAAAGAAAGGTTCTAGGTAAAAAAAAAAGGGAAGATCTTTATGGGAGATGTTGAAGATCTTTCACCACGATTAGAAGATTACGTTCCGAGTTTCCAAAGACACTAAACTATTACGATCCTTGTGTGTGTGTTTTTGTTATGTACTAAGTATTCCGCAAAAGTAATGTAATGTCCATGTACGATAGGATACGGGTCTCTACAGTTGGTATCAGAGGAAAGGTTTAGTCAACCTTTGGAAACTAGGATGTGAAAACGTTAGTGAGATCCCTAGAGATATTTCTAAGGTATGTCTAGGGATGTCTCTAAGGTTAAGTATACGTATAGGTTATAGTCCTAGAATTGCGCTAACGATCTTAGAATTTAACCTAAGATGTTAGATATTGAGGGTACTACCCCTTTATTATGTTGTTTTCCCTAGCATTATTTTTGCCTCTCACACTATTCTTTTGGGGTTTTAGACGATGGCTGGAACCCGAAGGAACCGTGTTGATCAATGCAATGGACAATGCAATGATTGTCCCCCTGAGCAACCAAACGATATGGGAGCTGGAATGCAAAATCTTGTAGCCATGCTCACACAACTTTCTCAAGCTATGAATCATGCAGGACTTCCAAACGAGCAAAGGAAGGAGCAACATTCTGTTGAATCCTTCATGAGGCAGCGTCCACCTTCTTTCAGTGGGTCTACTGATCCATTAGTTGCTGAACAATGGATTAGTACTACTGAAAAGATATTTTCAGTTCTTCAATGTTCTGAACATGATAAAGTCATCTTAGCAGTATATCGTTTGGAAGGTGAAGCTGATCAATGGTGGAATCTTATCAAGAATACGAGGCCAAGAGATGAAATTGAGTCCATGGACTGGGACGAGTTCAAGAACTTGTTTTTTAGTAAGTATTTCCCTCGTATTCTTCGAACAAAGATGGAGAAAGAGTTTCTTGAACTGAAGCAAAGGGACGATGAATCTGTTGGTACCTATGAAGCAAATTTTACAAGACTTACAAGGTATGCTTCTGGTATTATCATCCAACCTGAAAGTAAAGTTGATCGATTTTTCAGTGGCTTAAAACCAACTCTTCGAAGGTCATTAGCTATAAGAGACTTCAGTAGCTATGAAGAAATTGTGCGTTGTGCTATCAAGGTAGAAATGGAAGTTGGTGTTACATATCCATCTCATGGTTTTGACAAGAAACGAAAGATGGAGTCCAAGGAGAAATCTCATAATAATGGTGAAAATAAGATGAATGTTTCCTTATGCGCAAAGTGTGGAAAGAAGCATGGTGGAGATTGTCTTAAAGGAACTAGAAAATGTTTTAAGTGTGGAAAAGAAGGTCATCGAGCAGCTGAGTGTCGAAGTAATGGAAAAAGGGTTTCTAATGATGTGAATAAAGCAAACACTGCAGAGAACGCACCACCAACACTTCAATGCTTCAAGTGCAAGGAAATGGGGCATTATGCTAATAATTGCCCTAATCCAAGGGTTAGTGATGATCAACATGAGCAACCACTGAAGGCAAAGGACAAAGGGAAATCACATGCGATCACTATTGGCAATGTTGAATATGATAACGATGTGGTGGAATGATTAAGTGTTTATGTAATGGGATTCCAAAATAATGTTGTATCATGGAGTATTGGAATATTTATGTATTGGTTTAATGTGGTATTCAAAGTGATTGAGATATTTTTGGAAATAAGATGATATGCGCATAATGAAGGGAAAATAAGAAAATGAAATGTTTAACAGTATTCATGAGCTCATGATTGATATAAGGACTAAGTGATATCATGGTTTGAGTATATAGAATTTTGAGGATTTTGGTATGTGGAAAGTGTTAACTTTAAACTGCATTCATGTTTTCACTAAGGTATTCAAGAGAATACATGATTAAGGACTTTGAATGTTTAGAATGTGACCAACAAGACATATCTTATGGGGATCGACGATGGTGTTAAATCTCTGGTAATCGTTTTCACTATGTTATGAGAGTGGACTACAGTATTATGTATAAGCCTAAAGATTAGACTAGATTATGTTGGACGTAAGTTAGTATTGTTTAAGGATAGAAATTTTTTTTTCGATATTATTGATGGGATGTTATAGTAATATAGTTTTGGAAAAAGGAAAACCTGCAGGACGGGCGACAGCCCATCGCTTCGGACAAGGCTGTAGGAATCGAACCCACAACCGAAGTGCGACTGGCCTTTATCGCCTACCACTGACCTACAGGAAGTCCCTGTTTAGTAGAAACTAGTGTTATTATATTAAGCAGTATGATATATGAAGTATAAGCCCATTTTAGGAACCATATATGATTAATCTCACTATAGATCGACTTATGTATATAATTTTTGCTAACCTTTTGTTTGAGACAGATGGAATGACCCGTCATTCTATCACATTATCTGCTAACACTTCACGAATAACAAATTCAACTCCATTTATTTAAGAGATGAAGTGGGAATTGTTCAAGGCACGAACAACAGTGAGATTGTACCAAAATAAAGTAAGTATTTATTCTAATTCAAATTTTCAACTTTAGGGAAATGATCTTGAAAACCAAAAATGTTGTCCTAGTGATCTTATACCTGAGGAATCAGATGGTACCTTATATCATCACAAATTTATGGATTTGTGATTTTTGGCTTTTCCATAGCCATGTTCTCTACCACTCTCCATCAGAACATGATGGTTAGATTTTTCTTCCATATCCATATTTTTACCTATGTGGAAACCCAACAATTAGTTTATTTGGGTAATCGTTACATTTCATACTTTAGTTTTTAAAGCCAAGTTTTGGTATTCCTTTTTACGATGTGGGAAACTTTCGAATAGAAAACCATTTATAACCCCGACGAATTTCGAGGGCGAAATTCATTTTAAGGGGGGTAGAATGTAACAGCCCAAGATTTTATGAAAAATATTCTTTTTAATTTTATTAATGTCTTGTGTTGTACGCTACACCAAAAGGAGCTTGCACAACACGCATCCTTGACTTCCCTTTCATTACACGCAATCGCAACCTTCCTCGATAGTGTGTGTAGTACGCAATAACGAGTTTCACTAAACAGCGATATGCTATTAAAACTAGCCGTTATGAATAGTAATAATCACTTTTTGAAATTTTGTAAATTTTATTTTTCAAAATGGATTTCATTTTTGGATTCGGAGTATCAAATTTAGCCTAAGGTGAAATTTTGGTACATTTCGGATAACTTTCATATTCTGATGAATAGTGAAAATTACTAAATTATAATTAAAAACAACTTTTTTAATCGAAATAATTAATAGTGATAAATTATTAATTTGAGTGGTTTTAAAGTATATTTAGAATATATTTTTACAATTTAATACAATGTTGGTCATTGGACGTAATTTCACATTTAAACCAGACATAAACAAGTGTGAATCTTTTGATAGATATTGTTTCGTAAAAACACGCTATTTGTTTTAATAGCGGGATTTAATTATAAAATTAATTAATTCAACTTCTATGTTATGAATTTGGTAAAATAGACTTCATTTTTGAATTCGGAATATGAAATATAGCTTAGGATGAAATTTTGGCATTTTTCTGAAAACTTTAAATTTTTGATGAATAGTGAAACTACTAAGTGGTAGGTTAAAAACTGAATTTTGCATAAAACTTAATTTTACCGCTTCTGTGAATGGAATTTCGAAAATCCGAGAGACACGGTTAATATCAAGGACTAAAATGTGGTTCAATGAGATGAAAATAATTTTTTGGTGAATAGTAACTTTTTACCTTTTTTACCACGGTTAATAGTAAATAGGGTAACTAAGGGTAAATATGATCTTAATATTACCCTAACACATGTCCTAATTCTATTGGACAAGTGTAATTCGACCAAAAACAAACTTAGGAATAAAATATGACCATTTAGGCCCACTTGGATTAGATTAGGACATTTATTATTAATTTATTTAAAGAAGGGTTAAAATAGTTAAAATCAAAGTTTAATAAGTAAATCATTTTTAATATGGGGTTATACATAAGATAAATTCGATTGTAAATATTCATTAGAAATCTAAAACGATTTCCTACATGATGGTATTTTATTTGTAATTTTTAGACATCAAATAATTTAATTTATTTATGACACAACGATGATGCAGTAATTATCTTTTTAATGAAATATTGACATAATTGATGTTATAAGCACCAAAATAAATGTAATTTGAGATTTTTTATGAATTACACTAATTTTCTAGGTTACTATGATATATTAATGTTGATTTAATCAACTTGGTTTGAACATTTAATTCTGTTATGACTTTCACAAAAATCATATATCAAATAGTGTCAAAATTGACACAAAATAGTTTTTAAATCAAATATTATATTATTAATTGTTATTGTATTCCTAAAAATCTAAGGTTCGGCCAAATGACTTAGATAATGATATATATATTAATAATAAACAATTTGGGGTTCGTTTGGCATGTTATAGTAAGTGTATTAACCATATAGTGAAAGAAAACAAAAAGACATGGTAAAAGTTAAATTATTTAACTTAGAGTTAAATCTAATTGATAAGGTTTAAAATAATATCCAAACATGTCTAAATTTGATTGGTTGATGAGATTACAACCCTATCTCATCTAAGCTTCGAATATGAGTCATTTTTTGAGGTTTTTAAGTGGGGTTAGATTTATTATAAATTAATATTTTTAATAATTCCTAAGGTGCCCCTCTCCTCCCCTATAAAAGGACACCTCCTCCCCTTCCTCCTCACACCAATTTGAGCACTCAAGCTCGGCCAACCCCTGCCAAAATCTCTTCCCAACTTCCCTAGCAACATCCTAGAGGTTCTGGTCTTCCTCAAAGACCAATTCAAGTGCCCTAAGAGGAGGTCTCAAAGAGGCACTTCAAAGAAGAGGAGGTTCGGACACTTACAAAGCAAGTCGGACCTAAGGTAAGGGAAATATCACAATCTCATTTTTATCCGAGATTTTTTATACTTTGAAATTTACTGGGGTGTATTTTATTATCCACGTCCATGTTTCCTCAATATGTAATATTATTTCCATCCACATAAAATTGTTTAAATCCAATTTTACCCTTCGATGAGTTTTTAGTAAAGGATATGAAAGGAATCTTTTGTCATTTTTTCGTACGAGGTACTTTTTGACTTTTCTGAAAAAAGTACGAAGAATGTTTTTTTTAATTTAAACGGCACGAACGGATTTTTACGGTTTTATAAAGCCTTATTTTCATGAAGCTTCCTCCAAAAGATTTCATGACTATTTTTAATAAAATCTCTTTCTTTTAAAATTGCATGATGTTTTGTGAAAAGAAATTGATTTTGAAGAAGAAAGGATATTTTCCTCAAGAATTCATTTCAAGTGTTTTATCAAAATTATTTTCCATCTAAGATAATAAAGGGTTCTGTTTCTATCCATATTTTTACATTGATTTGACTATGTTGTGATGGAATTATGTTTATGAATTCCTTTATCTTATATGAATGGTTTTATGATGTCATGTTGTTTAAGAATCCCATTTTTATTACATGGGTTTTGCAATGATGTATGATTTATGATTTTGTGGCACACATAAGAAAGGATTCATTAAGAGATGGGTGGGACCTATATCTCCCTCCAATGCATTGGGTAAAGATTTTATATCTCATGAGATAGACATGGCTGGAATGGTAGGTTATACCGGTTCAGTGAAACAGGACTGAAACGAGGATTACTCGATTCAGAAAGGGACTTTGTCCACTAAGATAGTCTTGGCAATGAGTCTTGACTAACAAGAAATGATTCTCTATGATTATGTGTGTATGCCACAATGAGTAATGTTTTAAGTTATGATTTCATTTCACTACTATGATTTATCCCATGTTATGAAATTATGCTCTCTTTTGCAGGTTAAGATTTCCAAAAAAAAAATGTTATGTTCTTATGAAAATTATGTGATTGATATTTCTTTTGTTTACCCTTACTGAGCATTTGAGCTCACCCTTTTATGTTTTCTTTTCCCCAGGATATAAAGAAAGGTTCTAGGTAAAAAAAAAGGGAAGATCTTTATGGGAGATGTTGAAGATCTTTCACCACGATTAGAAGATTACGTTCCGAGTTTCCAAAGACACTAAACTATTACGATCCTTGTGTGTGTGTTTTTGTTATGTACTAAGTATTCCGCAAAAGTAATGTAATGTCCATGTACGATAGGATACGGGTCTCTACACCTTCTGTTTTGTTTCAGGTATCAGTGAGATCATCTCTATCAGATAGAATCAAGCAAGCACAGAAGCAAGACAGTGAGTTGCAGAAAAAGGTAGAGCTGGTTCAGAAAGGTAAGTTGCCTGAATTCAACATTGATAGTGATTGCGTTTTGAGATTTGGGAAGAGATTGTGTGTGCCTTGTGATTCACAGTTGAAGAGAGATTTGTTATGTGAAGCTCATAGTTCTCCGTTTTCAGTTCATCCGAGCAGTACTAAGATGTATAGAGATATGCGGGAGTATTACTGGTGGGATGGAATGAAAAGAGATATTGCTAATTTTACTGTGAAGTGTTTGACTTGTCAGCAGGTTAAAGCAGAGCGACAGTTACCGAAAGGGATGCTTCAGCCTTTACCAGTGCCAGAGTGGAAATGGGAGAATATATCCATGGACTTTGTTGTTAGATTACCGAAGACATCTCGAGGTAATAATGCAATCTGGGTTATTGTTGATCGCTTGACCAAAGCTGCTCATTTCCTTGCTATACGAGATACTTTCTCTCTTGATCAACTTTCCCGTTTGTATCTTAAAGAGATAGTCAGGTTACATGGAGTTCCTCTCTCCATTGTATCGGATCGTGATCCCATGTTTACTTCTAACTTTTGGAAAGGCCTTCAGAAGTCGTTGGGTACTGAATTAAATTTTAGTACAGCTTTTCATCCTCAATTAGATGGACAGTCAGAACGAACAATTCAGACATTGGAGGATATGCTACGAGCTTGTTCTATGGATTATCAGGGAAGTTGGGACCAACATCTTTCTTTGGTTGAGTTTTCATATAATAACAGTTTTCATTACAGTATACAGATGGCACCATTTCAGGCATTATATGGGAAGCGGTGTCGAACTCCAGCTTTCTAGGATGAAGTGGGTGAAAGGAAGTTGATGGGACCAGAATTGGTAGAAGAGATGGCAGAAAAAGTTCAGCTGATTCCGAAACACATGAGAACAACTCAGAGCAGGCAGAAGAGTTATGCGGATAACCGGAGGAAGGATCTATCTTTCGAGGTAGGTGATCATGTTTTTCTCAAGGTTTCTCCTTGGAAAAGCGTGATGAGATTTGGTAAGAAAGGAAAGTTGAGTCCAAGGTTTGTTGGACCATACGAAATTCTGGAGATAGTTGGATCAGTTGCATACCGAGTGGCTTTACCTCCGAGTTTATCTCAGGCACACAATGTTTTTCACATTTCGATGTTGAGAAAGTATATGCCAGATCCATCTCATGTTTTGAGCCCAAAGGTAGTTCAGCTGGAAGAGAACCTATCTTATGAGGAACAACCAGTCCAGATTATTGACCACATGGAGCAAGTGTTACGGAATAAGGTGATTAAGCAGGTAAAGGTTTTGTGGAAAAACCACATGATTGAAGAGGAACATGGGAATCTGAAAATGCAATGAGGGATAAGTACCCCCATTTATTTGATAAGTAAATAAATTGCGGGGACGCAATTTTCTAAAGGGGGGAAGGATGTAACATCCCAAGTAAGTAATGAATAATAGATATTTTTATCTATGTTTATTAATGATTAAGATAGTGTTATAGAGGCTTAAAATGAAAATAAATACAATCTTATGCATGGAATACACTAATATTCTTAAAAGATTGTTTTACTGCCTTTTGATGGCAAACCATTTTTGAATCTATATTTTGACAATTTTATAAACTATGTCAAAATAAACTTATTCTTTATGATTGGGACATCAAAATTTACCTTGTGTGAATTTTTGGTATTTTTCTGACAATGTTCATTTTTTAATGAATAGTGAAAAATACTGCATTTTACATCAAAACTGCTTTTTAACCTAATTTATTTATATGATTAGATTATGTTTTGAATTGGTTTTGAAGTTAAATTAGAATATATTTTTACCATTTTATCCAATGGTGGTCATTGGAATCAATTTCACTTTGAAATTAGACTTAAACTGGTGTCAATCTTTTGATAGTTATTGTTTTGTAAAAACACGCTTTTTGCTCTGGCAGCGGGAATTAATTATTAAATTAATTAATGTGACTTATATGATTTGAATTTTGTAAAATAGACTTAATTTTTAAATTCATAATATCAAATATAGCTTAGGGTGAATTTTTGGTAATTTTCTGAAAAACTTCAATTTTTGATGAATAGTGAAACCACTAAGTGGTAATCAAGCAAACTGATTTTTCAGTTAAATGAAAGTTTACCACTAATGTGTATTGAATTTTGAAAATCTGACATACATGGTTGTCATTAAGAAGTAAAATGTGGTTCAATGAGATTATAATAATTTTTTGGTGAATAGTAACTTATTAAGTTCTTAATCGCGATTAGTGGTAATTAGGGTAGTTTAAGGTATAAATAATGCTTTAATAATAGGAAATGACCTAGACACATGTCCCAACCTTATTGGTTGTGTCATGGCCGACCAAGACAAGCCATGGGTCAACTTGGGGACCCCATGGAGACACTTTGGTTTGGAAATGACATAAATAGCTTTTTATTAAATGTTAAAGTAAAAATGACACAAACAAGAGATGTTTTACGAAAACAATTTTTACATGGGGTTATAAAGATCAGATTTTTGATTATAAATAGTCAATGGAAAGATAAAAATATTTTCTACATCATAGTATTTTTTCTATGATTTTTAGACATTAAATAAATTAAATTATTTATGACATAATAATGATGCAGCGATGACATCATTATTTGACGATTTAAATAAAATGGAAAGATAATGTAAAATCTATGAACTACACATGTCCAAAACTTATTGGATGAGTGGATTTCGAAGCCTTATCACCTTACCCACGAATTATATCAATGTGGGACCTTTTGAAATCTAAACACATTTTCAAATAAAGTAATATTTCTTTACTTTCCAAAAGTGCCCCTCCACTCCTCTTATAAAAGGCCCTCACCTCTACCTCATTTCACACACTACTCAAGCCTTTGGATCGGCCAACCCCTGCCCATATACTCTCTCCACATCCCTATCCTCATCCTATAGGATTCCCTTTGGGCAGAATCCTTTCCAAGGAAGCCTTTAGGCTCAAATCAAAAGGATTTACACTTTTTAAGGTAATTCATTCTCTCATGTTCATTTGTTGTATTTTGCTTCTCCAACCCCCTAAACTCTTTTTATATAATTATTTTGTAACAACACCAGTATCTTAAATATACTAGGATGTTGTTATAATATTTATTTGAGCTACACTCTCACACAACTACATCAAATGGTTAAAGAACATACGGTTTCCGTGGATGGCGAAATTCTGCCTCCCGAAACGATGATTGTTCAATACACATTTAACACCTTCAAAGGTGGCCATTATGATGTCACTATTTTTATATATGATATATAATATGTTTATGTTTTCCTTAAGCTTCTGTGTTTTTCATTTTGGGCATACCTTTATGGTTTCCATTATGGGTAAACACGATATCTTCATTTTAGGAAGTGCGGACTACCGCCCCCTGAAAGTGATTTGATTCGTTAAATACCATATATGGGACATATAAAGGATGGAACTATGATATTATATATGATATTATACTGGAATTATAATATACCTTTATATCATTATGATTCCATTCTATGAAATACGAAATAGAAATGAAAGTAGCGTTCATGCGTACGTACGGCTTACCGTCTCCATGAACGGTGCATTTCATTTCTTACCTCTAAATGATTATGTAATATTATAAATTCATGTATGTACTGGATATATATGACATATATGATATCTACATCATGAATACCATTCTGGATATAATGAACCTTTGACCAAATTAACAACATGTAAGTGTAAGAAGTCTATTTTTGACTTAAGAACCAAATACCGACAAAATGAACATTATTAACTTAACTGATTACATGATGTTCATAACATGGTATAAAAGGGATAATGAACTTGAAAAAGGTTCTTAAGCAAGTAGAGATTAACTCAAGTTTATTATTCAGGAGATTAAAGAACGGCCGGGTCAAGTCGGATACGAGGTATGGGACTTCGTCTCAATCTCCTTTCGTTGAGGCATATTTTATTTTATACAAAACTTTCTTTTATACAGTGTATAAACCCCTTTGAATTTCACGTTTATTCAAAAGGAATCTTTTTTATACGAAGCATTTACTAAACGGAAAAAGGGAATGTTTTTGTCGTACGTATGCGGCGACAACGACTTCTCTGCCGTCGTGACCGTTATTTGAGTTTCGGCTTCCTCTACAAGCCATACCTTCTTTTTAAAAGAAAAATAAATACCATGTTTTAATTTTCATTTATTTTGGTATTGAATATGGTTTTCATAATGTTTTTATATCAATGTGTTGTATTGATATCTCGTGATTGAAATGTGGAAATTTTATGTTTCCTTTATGCATTTTTATGTGATATGATTATGTTATGGTTCTTGGGTATTATTATGAAGACGGGTGGTTCCGTGATAAACTAAGGGTGGGTGAGCCCGTTATAGCTCTCCAATGCATTGGGTAACACGAAGGAGTGAAACGTTAAGGTTTCTCCGAAGAGATTTTAGGGAATATACTGTGATGGGTATTCCAAACGTAACCAAGAGGGTTACTCCCTACGTAAGAATGTTATGAATGCCTCAAGTTACTTTTATGTATTATGATTTTCTATGATTTATTAATGATTTTATGAGGTATGTTAAAGTGCCTATGTTTTATGGGTAAAGTATGATTTCATTCTTATGTATATATGAACTCATGTTTCCTTTCCATGTTTTTTTTATAACCCATACTGAGTTTTTATGCTCATCCCAAGTTTTTGAAATGTTTTTCATAGGTCAAGGGAAAGGTACATGATAAGATGATAGAGTCAAGGATGTGTCAAGAAATAATCCATGTTTTATTTTAAATGTGTTTCCATTGATGGGAATGAAGAATACTATCTTTATGTAACCACTTTGTTTATATGTGGAATGTAATGCAAGTTTTATGATCTAATTCTCTAAAACTCTAAACCCGAAAAGATCCTCAATGTGTAATCTTGTAATAACTCAAGATTAAGTAAGGTTTAAGGCTGGGGCCTTATATATTATATATATAAGATAGTGTTACATTGCCCAAGGGAATATATATATATGTTTATTGATAGTGAATTATACCTTGGTTTATTTTTTAAAAATAATTAAAAAAACATATATTTAAATATTATAAACCTTATAACATTTTATTTTCTAGATTTATATTTATTATTCTATATTAATTTGATATTATTATAATTTTGTGTAGGGTATATAACACTACATGTTTTATGAAAGAAAACATAATTACAAAGACACTGTATGGGAAATATTTTGTGAAGTTACTAAGAGGTTAATGTGTGCAATATTATCAACACGCAATTTCTAATGTTATGATGATCAATTTCCCACATTTTTTTTAAAAAAAATTAATATAATATTAATTTAAATATTTTAAATGCATTTTAAATTCATTAAAACTATTATTTCTTTTTTTATAAGATAATTTTTTGAAGTGGTTTAATGTTTTCTAATTTTTTAATGAGTTTTATTTTTATAGTATGGTTTTAAAAGAATATTATTATAATTACTTAGGCTTTACATATGTAGATATTTCATCTTAAATGAATAATATTCATTTCATGATACAATAACATGATTGAGGACCATAAAGGTTTAGTATCATTGGATATTAGTTACAAAATATTCTAGTCTCATGAAAGATCTTCAATCTCTTTTATAAATATATTCCCATTTATTAATCTTCATAGAAATACCATACTTAAACCATTCTTAATAACCTAGAGAAAGGAAACATAAGAAAGGGTGAGCCTATATGTTCAGTGAGGGTAAACATGGAAGATATCAATAGATGATCATACGAAATCATAACATAAACATAATGGTATAAGATTACAAATATAACTTAAAAAGTTCATATCCAATATTTCATGGATCATAAGAATGATCCATGAAATAAAACATTTTCCCATTTCATAATGGATTAGGAATCAACACATGTTTCCTATAGTAGATTAAGCACATCATTCTAGTTCCCATATTTGGTCAATCATATCAGATTTTTTCCAATCATTATCTGATAATATATAAAACATTACCTAATTAATTATATGGAGATATAGGTCACAAAGATCACATAATACAAACATTTGTGTTCCAAGAGACCATAAAACATTATTAATGTCATAACCCATGAAAAAGAAAATGGATTTCATAAATAATTCATTACATCATAACTCATGGAAAATAAATGGGTCTTATAAAAATTTACTCAATTAATTATATCATAATCCATGAAGAAGTAATGGGTTCACATATATAAAACATAAAAATAAATAATAATGATGTTACCATTGGATCATATCCCTAGTAAACAAATAACACCAAAGGTTTTCATCGTTGAATAATATAAATTCCATAAAATATCATTAAATATTTCTTGAGGAAATTATACTTTTTAATTTGAAATCACTTATTTAAAATATAAAAAATTCATAAAAATTAAGTCAAAAAATTTATTTGAAAATAAACACGAAATATATTAAATTAATTTTCAAATAATTCAGTATTCATGATAGTGAAAAATTCTATTCACTCTATAAATGTTAAAACAAAGATTTATTTCTCATTTTAAGTAAAAACTAAAAACTACCTTTTTTGGAAAAAACTAGAATATTTTAAATTCTTTAAAAATCATTTTAGAATAGTAAATATTTCTTTAAAACCTTTATAGAAAAAATTGACACCAAAGAAAAAGGGTTTTTAACTGAAGAGAGAAATAAATTTTGTTTTTCCTTAAAAATAATATTTTGAAATATTGAGTATATAATGAGAGGAAAGATTAAGTAAAACATTTAATTTCAATAAATATATATAGTATAATAAAAATAATTATTATCTTTATAAATAGATAATTTTACTTCATCATCGGATACTTAATCACAAACAATCTTAATAAACAATGAGATTCTAACCTAAACAATTTCCACATTGATATATTTTGAATCATATGAACCATGAAATAAATAAACTTATATGATTATTTATATGATATAATTTCAATAATAATAATCATAAATTATATTAATGGTCCATACATACATAACAAAAAATTAATAAGTAGTGTATAAGGCATATATCCCACATGAATAAAAGTGAGATGAAAATCTATTACCACTTTGGTAACATTTGAATCAAAAGTTATATAAAATAATAACATCAATAAAAACTTTATTGATTATTAGAGTAATTATATTCATGATATTAAATTTCAAATGGGTAGTATATACACCACAGACAAAAACTGGTGGTGAATTTGACATAAGTCTCCCAAAAAAATGAGTCAAGAAATATCTTACCATGAGTCTCAACTTTATTCATACATGTTAAAACATAATATATAATAAATATAATATTATTATAAATATATTATAGGAACATACTTATATATGTCATACCATATATGATTTACTTATGACCATTTATTTCCTTTTTATTAATAATCCTTTTTAAAAATCACTTTTTGAGGCAATAACTGCTTCATTTTTTATATTTGTTTTTGTTTGGTATTGTTGATCCTTTTAATTTTATCATGATTAAAAAATATTAATAAGGTTAATAATTATATAAATATCATATATATTTATTATATATGTATTTATATGAATTGAAAAATTTAAATATAGAAAATGAATTACACCATTCATGGAGATAGTAGGTCATATGTACACATGAATGTTGTTTCCATTTTCTTGATTGGCAGAATGAAAGAAAGGTAAATAATATATCATTAATAAATAGTCATTATTATTACATATATATTATATATATTTATTAAATTTAACCTTATTACCTTCTATGTAAATCATAAGTAAAAAAACAAATCACATCGCTTCGCGAGGCGGTAGTCTGCCGTACACATGAGCGACATTATTATACTCCAATAAAATGGAATCTAAATAGGTATATGTGATATTATAATTCTAGAATTATAATTATTTTTTTAAAATCATTAATATAAATAAAATTCATCTTTATATTCTTTCATTAGAGGTGGTAATGGAAAACAAATTACATCGGTTCACGAGTTGGTTTTATATTGTACACACGATCGACGATATCAATTACAATTTCATGGAGGGGGTGATCGATATAGATTTTTCCATAAAAATAATAACATATAATTATATTTTATATTTTTGTGTTATTATATTGGAATTATTAAGTCATAATTAATGGTGTTAAGAGAAGAAGTGAAGACAAAGTGCTTAGTGACGACAATTACCTTCGCTTAGAGAAACCACCTTTGTATTTCTTATTAAGAACACTGGGGTTTGTATTTTGGGATTAAAGGAATCGATAGAACATGGATAAATATTATTTATATTAATTTTTTTATGGGTTATTCTATTCAAAATTGATTATGAGGTGTGAAGAAGTTAGGGGAGCAGGTCCCCTTTTATAATTGAGGAGTTTCATTTTTGTAAATACCCAAAACTATTCAGTAATGGGAAGTCACTCTCATGTCATGCGACTCAAAATTTGTTAAATATAAAATTAGAGGTATTATATGGTAGATACATTAATCCAATGACAAAACACATGTTTCAAACATTTTTTCCTTAATATCTATGTTTACTCATATTTATCATTTTATTATTTACCATAGTAACTGGTATCTTTTTATTTACCTAGGTAATTTATCCATTAAGAATAAAATTGAAATGAGACTTATTAGATAATTTGGACCCATAATTATAATTTTTAAATCCAGTTTACTAAATAAAAAACCCATGTGTGTAGAAATTTAATTATAACACAAACATGTGTAATGCGCAGAACCTAGTTTTAACCTTAAACAGAGTAATTAATTTTTACTATATTTTACTATCATTATGAATAAAAAATAAATTGAACCAATTATATAATATAAATTATTATTATTCCAAATATGGTTTTTACTTTACAAAATTCAAATCAATGTAGTGGCAGAATTTATTTTAATATTAAACCAATAAACATAATGAAAAATGGTTTTCTATGGAAAGTTATTTCAAATGTATAAGGGTTTTTATTTCAAAATTGAATATAAAATTTATTACAATGAGATAAATTTGATAAAAATTATTATTATTGAACTAATTCTACATTTAAACTATTTTAAAATATAATTAATCTTTTAAATACTTTTAAAAAAAGTAGTATTTTTCACAATTCAACGAGAAATTAATCATTTTATAAAATTATCAAAAATACACTCTAAGATTATTATTACATGATGATTTAAAAAATAATAATACTTTTTTCACATATATTTCCCAACTTTTTCAAAACTTATATTTAAAATATTTTCACAAAAAACAACGAAACCGTTATTTAGAAAAAATATAGTTTTTAAGAAGTATACTAGATTTATTATTATATTATTCTTAGAAACAAATATTAGATGAATGATAAAACATTTGATTAACATTATAATATATGATCTTAATTAAAATAATTCACCAATAGTGATTAATTTATTTTATTTAGATAAAATCATTTCAGGTGGATAAAAACAATTTTTGAGAAAAATGATTCTTTTGATTTCATTTCTAATCAATTGATAACAAATGAAATTATTTTTTTAATGTATAAAATGAAAAACTTTCATAATTTAGTCAGTATTATTCATAACCCCCAATTTTATAGCTAGGTTATAAGGGTAGAGTTCAAATATAAATATTAATAGTACATTATTTTTTTAAAAATCAGTGTTTCATTTAACGTAAGATATCAAATAAATTAAAATTATTTTTAAAAAGAAAATTCATAAAATCTTGGGGTGTTATATTCTAACTACTTAAAGGAAGTGTGACCTCCAAATTTTAACTTTATGTTGGTAAACAGGGGTTTGAAATATGGAAATTCCTCTATGTAAACCCACTCCTAAAAGGGTTGATAAAACATTCTCTTGAAAAGAGAGAAAGTTAAATATATTGGTCATATTTAAATAACAAAAAATTATGTTTCCAAATTAACGAAAAATTGTTAGAGGTAAAAAATGGGTTTGGAAGGAAGATCCTTTTAATTGATAACATTTTACCAATTCTATTTATGAGAGGTGAGATAATATATTTATCATAAATCAACAACATTTTCACTTAAAGATCCATTTAAAAAACTTTGAAGGATTATTTTACCATCTAGTTGAAGAAGATAGGGAAATATACTTAGATAATAAGTATAATTTCATACTTTAATACATTTTCACCATAATCACATACTTTCCTCTAAATTGTGAGTATTGAAGATGAATGTTTTATGCCTAATGCACTAATGAATCACAGGATCCATAAAAATTTATAATTTTTTCTTATATATCTAGTTATCATCAAAACCAAAATGGTTATCACAAGTTATCCAATATGGATAAATCTACATAAGATGAAACAATATATTAATCTCTAAAATCTCATCCAAAGTTCAAATAAAACCATTTCATAAATTGTTGACCATAAGACCCATCAAAAATTCCAAAACAAATTATAAATAAGTACAATAAATTTTTAAAATCAACTTAATATTAATCCCAATAATATAGTAAAGTAGATCTTAATTGTCACATACAAAATTTGTAAATAATTTTCTTATATATTCTCCTAGAACATAGTAATAACTAGAATTACCATAAAAAACTCAATGGAATTATGAACTCTTCCTCATTCCTAAAATAAAACTATATATTATTAAATATATTCGATAAATACAAAAAATGTTTTAAAATCTGTTAATGATAACATAACCCACTTTTTCATAAAATAATTAATATGTTGCATAGTCATTAATACTATCCAGTTTACATTATCCATATCAATTTTTATCCCAACTAAACACCATTATCTCAACATGAGGAACATATTTAGGGTTATCTTTCCATTAATCATGTATTTTTCATAAAATATCACTTTTCTATTAAATCACTTTTATATTTCATCAGTACCAGTCAATATATTCTTTCAAATCCTCAGTGAAAAAATTATACAAGACAACCCTTATATATTTCATGACTCATATAATATAATTATTAAGTTCCAATACTAATACACATATATCATTCCAATTCATTATTGAAATATTAACTAGGATTCATTATCTTATTCCATAATACCTCTTTCCTTTTATAGGTCATTTTTAGTCACTTAATCATTGAAAAAAACATTAATTATACCACCTCATTGAACCTCTTCTTGAGATTCCCCACTAGGACATCAATTTGTATAATACCCATACTTTCCACATTTATAACATTCAATCATTGATGATGGAATCGAGAGCCCATTATTCTCATTCATTGTGTTAACTAAAATTTTCATATTTCTTCATAAATCACCTACTCTCTTCCCTACGTATCAACACATAAAATATCTTCTCATTTCATTGATACATTACCCAGGGTGCTTCTTCCAACATTATTAACATATAGAAAATTGAATTTTCATTCCTTTTTTGTCTCTACTACCCCAGCTCTTAGAAAACTCTATCCCTATCTTTATTGGAGAGTTTGAGAGTTGGTTAAGGTGGAAGTTTTTAATCATATATTATGATAAAAAGGTTGGAATAATAATAATATCATTCACTTAGGTCATCATCCTATTTGGTTTCTCATTAACACATTATATATCACATTCAACAATAACCCATTTCCATCTAGTTCTCTCAATTGTCTGAAACCGAAAAGCATAGTATGAGAAATAATAATGATAGTGGGAAACCACATAATCATGAAAAATAAATTATAATATTTTTAAATAATGAAACCTTCATTTCAATATAATACACCAATGTTTTAACATAAAACATTCATGATGATAATATATTAAAATCCTTTAGATGGTTCAAAAATATTTTTTGAATTTCCAAAAAATATCCCCCAAGAGTGTCAAGATAGGTGTGCAATAAGGAATGTTTTCCCACACTAGGTGATCATCAAGTATATCTCAATACACCCTTTTCAGATTTATTACCCCTATGTATATATATTTCAGAGCCACATCAACTTTTATTATCTAGACAGTGAAGTAATTTCTTAGAAACCACTAGCTCTATCCTTTACCAAAATTTCCTGATGTATTATTATACTTAGGCTAATACTTACTATTATCCTTATAAATATCCTTATACATATCCTTATATGAATCCCTAGGTATCTCACTAATGTTTTCTCATCCCAGTTTCAAAATATTAACAAAACCTAACTCTGATACAAACTATAATGAAGCTGTATTTTCATAAATAAATATTATATATTTTTATATTAATATTCATTATATTCCAAAAATAAAAAACAAGAGGATCATAAGGGTTTAGTGTCTTTGAAGGATAGACATAGAATCTTATTTTTTCCTGAAAGATCTTCAAAAAATCCCATTATTATATTCCTATTTATTACACTTCATATAAATAATGTATTTAAATATTTCTTCATAACCTGGGGAATAAAAATATAATAAAGGGTTAGATCAGATGCTCGATAAAGGTAAAAATGGACGATATCAATTAATGATCACATGAAAACGTAAGATAATAATAAGGGTATTAGATTAAAAATATAACGTAAAATGATAATACCCAATATATCATGGATCATAAGCATGAACGAGGGAATAAAACATTATCATTTCAAAATACATGAACCATTAGAGTAAAAGATAATCGTAAATAAATGTTGAACTAGAAGTTCATGTCATTTAAGTGTGGCATAATCATATGTATAAAAACCATTTCTATATAATGTTTAACATCTAAAAAAACAAAAAAACAATGGATTAGGAACCAACACATATTTCCCATTTCATAAAGGATCAGTCATTATCACCTATTTCCCATAGTAGATCAAGAACATCATCTTATTTCCCATAGCTGGTTAAGAAAAACAAAGTGTTTCCCATCATTATATCATGATATATAAACCTTTAACTAAGGCATTAGAGGGAGATATAGATACCACCCATCAGATAAACCATAATTTTTTCATAATATTATAATACATTCATTATTTCATAACACATGAAAAAGGAAATGGGTTTCATAAACATTTCATTATATCATAATCCATGAAAAATAATTGGGTTTCATAAACATTTCATTAATTAATCATATCATAACCCATTGAAAAGAAATGAGTTACATAAACAATTATTAAAAATAATAATAAAAATAAACCATATAAAGAAATAATAATAATGGTACCATTTGATTATAACCCTAGTAAAATATAACCAAAAAAAGGCTATTGTTATTGAATAATAGAAATTCCATAAAATATTATTAAACCATTATTCAGGAAAATATATTTTCATTTGGAAATAACTTCTTTAAAATGTAAAAAATTCCAAAATATTAAGGAAAATAATTTATTTTAAAATAACCTTGAAACATTGTAAAGGAATATCTAAATAATATAGTGGTTGTGATGGTAGGAAATTTAGTTCATGTGATACACATTAGAACAATGTTTCCTTTCACATTTTTTGTAAAAAGTAAAAAATACCTTGTTTGAAAAATAAAAAGAAGATTTCATTTTAAAAAATTTAAACATTAAACATGGGTATAAATGTATTTAAAAATTCATTATATAATATCAATTAATTCATTAAAACATGTTTATAAAACAAGGACAAGGAATAAAAAGGGTTTTTGATCGAAGATAGAAATAAATTCATTTTTTCATTAAAAACTTATTTGGTAATATTATGTATGTAAATAGAGTGAAGTGGAAGGGAAAATTTTAATTTCATGTAATTATCATAGTATATAAAAATTATTGAATTTATTGAGAGATATATAATAAAATTTCATTATCAGAAACTTATTCGTTAATAATCTGGATATACAATGAGATTATAACAGAAAATCATTACTATAGTATTATTATTAGAATCATAAGAACGATAGAAGAATTAACATTATAGGGTTATTTATGTCACATAATTCTAATAATAATCATAAAATACATTCATGGGATATACATACACAACACATAAGAAACAAGTTGTGTATAAGGCATGTGTCCCACATAAATAAAATTGAGTTGAAAATTCCATATCACTTTGGTAACCTTTGAATAATAGGCCCCATGAAATAATAATGTCAATAAAAAATCATTTTTCATGAAAATGATTTTATTCATGATATAACATTTAAAAGGGGAAGTATATACACCAAAAAAAAGAAACGAGTGCTAAATTCGACATTAGTCTCCCAGAAATAAAAGTGGGACTTGAAATCCCTTACCTTAAGACTCAACTTCATTCATACAAATTCAATAATACTATATAATAAATATAGTTTTACTATAAATATATTCTAGGAAAATACTTATATATATATATAATACAATATATGATTTACTTATGACCTTTTATTAACCGTTTACTAACAATTATTTATTAAAATTATGTTTTGAGTAATAACTACTTCACCTTAAATATATGTTTTGGTTTGGTATTTTTATTCTTTTTAATTAAAAAATGATTCCATAATATTCATAATGTTAAAAATGATATAAATATATAATATATTCACTATATATATATATATATTTATATTAATCCATAAAATTTATATATTGAAAATGAATTACATCATTCATGGATATGGTAGGTCGTACATATGTATGAACATTATTTCCATTTTTTGGCAGATGAAATGAAAGAAAGGTAAATAATATATCACCTTTAGAGATTAATAGTTATATCACATATATCATATATATATATATATATTAAATTAATCCTTATTACCTTTCATTTAAAGTTAAAGTGAAACGAATCACATCACCTTGTGAGGCGGTAGTCTACTGTACACATGAGCGACGTTATCGTATTTCCATATAATTTGAAGTAAGAATGTATATTTGACATTATAATACCATAATTATAATTATTCTATGAATATAATATATATAATTTCTATAAATCATTATATCCTTTTCTGAGAGGTGGTGATGAAAAATGAATTACATAAGTTTATGAGGCGGTAGTCCGCTATATAAACAACTCACAGTTTCGTTTACCATTTGATGGAGGGGGATATGGATATTGGTTATTACATAAAAATAAAAATATCTTAGTGTATGGTAGATAATGTTGTTATTATATTTTAATTATGAAGGCATAATTGATGTTGGTAAGAGAATAACTGAAAAGAATGTGCTTAGTGAAGACAATTACCTTATTTTAGAGAAAATTTCATTGGATCTCTTATTAAGTAACTTAGAATTGGTACTTCAGGATGCAAAACAACTCTAGAAAATTTAGAAGGATGTTTTGGAGGTATTTTTTTGGGGTTTTATTGAATAAAATTTCTTATGATTTGTGAATAAGTATGGGGAGTAGGTCCTCTTTTATAATTGAGGAGTGACATCTTTGTAAATACCAAAAACTATTCAATAATGGGAAGTCACTCTCCTTCCATTTTTATATAAATTTGATAAAAATGATTTTAGAGACGATATGTTTTATCCACACATCTACCATATAAAACTCATATTTTAAACATGTTGTTCCTTAATCTTAGATTTTACTCACTTTTACCATTTTATTTTTCACCACGGTAATTAGTCTATATTTATTTACCTAGGTAATTTATCCTTTAACTATAAATTTAAAATGATCAATATTATATAACATGGACCAACTGATTATAAATTTTATATCCAATTTATTTAATAAAAATCTTATATTTTTGGAAAAATTACTTTTAACAGAAGTGCATGTAACGCACTAAACCCCATTTTAACTTTAATCGTGGTAATTAAATTTTACTATTTTTTACTAATGATTATTAATAAAAAAATTAACCTTATTACCTCATATTAATTATTATAATTCCAAATACTGATTCCATTTTACTTGATTCAAATCATAAAGTAGAAATATTTATTTTAAAATTAAACTCATAAATAAGATGAAAAATGGTTTTCCAATGAAAAATCTCTCAAAAGTAAAAATGTTTTTATATGAATATTGAATATGAAATTTATTAAAATGAAATAAATTAGATTAATTGTAATATAATTGAACTAATTTTACTTTTAAACAATTTAAAAATATAATTTATCTTTTTAAATACTTTAAAATATAAGGAAATTTTCAAAAAAAATTAGTATTTTCACTATTTATTGAAAAATTATTCTTTTCATAAAATTATCAATAATAAAATGATCTATAATTTTAAAATTATTATTTAATAAATAAATTTAATTTTTTAAAATAAATTTTCTAAAATTTTAAAAAATAAGTTTTCAAATATGTGTGCAAAATGCGACAAAACCAATTTTTACAAAAAATGTCATTTTTAAACATAATGCTTCATTTATTCTAATCTAATTTCTAGAAAAAAATATAAGATGGATGATAAAACGTTTGATAAAATATATAATATATAAATTTCATTAAAATCATCCAAAAATAGTGAATAATTTAATTTATTTAGGTAAAAACAATTCATTTGCATAAAAACAGTTTTTCATAAAAACATTTCTTTTACTTTCAAATGCTTTTTAAAATTTAATTTATATTAAATTGATAAAAAATTAATTTATTTTATTATTTTTTAATCCATATAATTTTCCTAATTTATGTATTTCTATCAATTCCCACTAATTTAGTTGTTGGTTTATAAATGTCGGGATTATATAATAATATTAATATGATATTGTGTTTGGTAAAAACTTGGTGTTTTGTATAACACAATATATCAAAAAAATTATTTGGAAAAAATCATAAAATACATGTGTGTTATAATTAATAATTAAAAAATAAAATTTTATGATCAAATGATACATATAATAAGATATTGGATAACGCTAAATAATAAATCCATTATACCATAAGTACAAATAAGTGATATGGATGAACCATGACTTATGTGACTAAAATAAATAAATAGATATATTTATTTTTTTCTTATAATTAATCATGGATTATAATATGGATATACTATTTCCAACACTATATCATTATAGTTAAATTTATATGACACTAAATATATAACTTTACCCTTGATGAGTAGACATACCTTGAAATACAGATAATGTTACAAGAATGTTGGTATTTAATGATATTATACACCTATTTTAAAAACTACTTTTAATATTTCCTAGGGAAACCTTTATGAATTTATTAATGAGAAACAATAAACTCATTACTATAAAGATATCATTTAGGATCTTCTATAATAGGTTAAAGTGATGTGATGAGGAACAAATAGATATTATAGATGAAGGTGACCATCAAGGAAATTTATTATTTAATAAAATTATGTGAAAATAAAAAAATATAATATGATAGAGGGGAAACCCATGGTGAAATAGAAATAACTACATACTAATATAATAAACAAGATCATTGAATATTTCTATGTTTTTGTGAAACTTTTGAGTACTGCATCATTAGAGTTTGAAGCAACATAATCTTCACTACTAGTTGTTTTCTTTTTTCTTTTTTATTTAATTTTTCTATTAATGTTAATATTTAAATTTTCAACATGTTTTTACATACTATTTATGATAACTTACATAAAAACAAGTCACTCAAGAGTTATTAATTCCCATTAAAAAACCATTGTGATTATGTTTACCATTTAATGTATCAGAGTTAGATTGTTCTCCTTTAAATGGATATATAAGTCACGCCACTCCATGAAAATGATTTTTTTATTTTTATAAATAAAAAATATTGGTTTTAAAAAATGTGTATAAAATGAATATCACTTTTTTTAATAATTTTCCCCTATAAAATATAGATCTAAATGTAAACCCTATCGATTTGGTAGTTAAAAGGTCTAAGTGTATATAAGGATCATATTGACCTGAACTACAATAAATATATATCCACTATTTTTATATTTACTTAATTATTTTCACTATGAATTTTCATTATAACACTATTTATCACATTGAATTATTTTTTTAAAAAATGTTAAAATAATATGATAAATCACTACTAATAAATTCGTTTGCATAACTCTAAAAAAATTTAGAGGATAATTAACCTCCACTTTTCAAAATATCCACCACCCATTGGTGCCAATAAATTACTATAACAGAATATCCCATTTATCATTTGTATTTTTTAATATATTTGACACTATTTTTATATCTATTATTGAACAAATTTTTTATTTTAGACCTTAAAATATTATGGTTAATATTTTTTTTTTCGGGATAGTGATGGGTTTTAATATGGATTTAATCATTATATAACACTATTATTTTAATGGTACAAACTATTATACCTAGAATAAATAAATCATAGACTTCTTGAGGACTATCGTTAAATAAATTTAGGATATTATAGTAAATTTAAATAAGAGTCATGATTTTTTGGTTTTGTGAAACTATTATTGATTTATTTTATTAATAAACTACTTATAATCTTATATGAAAATCCCTACAATATTATAAAATTTATTTAAACACTATAATTAAATAAAAGTGTGGAAAAATGACGAATTTTTTGTTTTAAAAATACTTTTTTTACACTTCCTCATCTTATGATAAAATAAAATATATGATTCATGTCATGGATCCCTAAGAAATAAAATTTAAATAAAGAAATATAAAAAACAATAATGAAATAATCATTCATTTTTTTCAAATTTAACTCATGTACCTTCAATGGGGGGATGCATTAAATAATAATATTTAACGTTAAAAGTAGTTGAGGTATCATTTTATCTTCATTATCAATTAATTATCTTAATTATCATATTAAAATATATAATTTAAAATAGTGAGATGATGAGATAGATGAAGAATGAAATGCGTTTAATAATGATATATCTAGTGATATATCAATTAAAACTCTACTTAAATAGCTTATTTATAACTTATATGTTGATGATATTACTTTTATTGAATTATATCACTTACATAATATAGCAGACATAATAATTGACATGTATTTAAATTTAATTCTTTTATTATTACTTTATACAAAATTTCACGCTATAAGAATAAAATAAAAAGTTCATAACCATTTCTTCTATTTTTTGTGTGTTAAATATTAAATAAATTTTTTTATGTTATCATAAATAGTTGGGGAAACATATAATATCACTACCAATATAGAATCCATAAATGAATAAAGGTTTTTATAATATTTAATTGTAAAATAATGTATTTTATTACAAAAAAACATGTTTTTATAATATTTATAAAGCTTCTAATAGGATATCAAGACAATCATGAAATTTGAATTGTGATTTAAATTCAATAATTTTTATGAATCTCAATATTCATGTTAATTTCTATTATTGGGTTCCAATGTTTTCCAAGAATTTTATTATAAGACATTATCATTTAAATATGACTTGTTTTTTATGTCTAATGTTCTTATAATGGATGATTTGTTTAATTAGTAATTTTTATTTTATTCTTTTTTATTATATTTTATTTATAATTATTTAAATATCATTTACTAATATTCATTTATCCATTTATTAATATTGTATTCATCATGATACCACTAACTTAAATAATGTTGAAATATTTTTTATCTATTATTCAAGGGGTTCTATGATTTAGTTTTTTAAGTATAATATTATACTATATTCTCTATCTAATTCCCAAGGAGATGTTTTTCTTTATTAATATTATTCTACCTAATCCTTCATGTAATTAGATACTTGTCTCTGTGGTTTTTATATTCTCATTTTTTAGTCTTATATATTAAAATGAAGGGGAAAGTTGGAAAAGGGAGATGGTGTTTAAATATTGTAATATATTTATTTTTGTTATTTATATCAACTTATAAAAAAATATTTTAATTGTTTTTGTTATATATCTTTCCATTATGATAAATTCAAAAAAAAATTGAATTTTTGTTATGTGTTTTCATTATTTGAAAGATGGATCGTATTGGAGCACTTTACCTTAGTTTTATTTGTTTAAATAATTACATATAAAATAGAAGATTTTTTAATTTTAGAAACTTTATATTAAATATTTTTAATATTATTATTTATTATTTACATATTTTTGTAATGTTTTTTTTGAGTTTATAACCTTTAATTTTTTAAAAATTGAAAATTATATCAATAATTTTGGTTGGGAAAATGTTGCATTTGGTTGGAGAGTTTCTAATGTGGTCAACGTTGTAACCATAATTATATTAATGTTATGATATGATACTGAAATATTTATAATAAAAAAAAAAATTTAATAGTGTTTTTTATATTTCAAAAACATTATATATAGTGTTATGTAGCTTTCTTATTATCGGGTAATAGATAAATTATTTGTTGTGATTTTTTATTTAATACACTCACAGTTATAAATTTTATCCCTTGTTTTTTGGTTGAAATAGTGTTAAAATTTTAAATTTTGGGGGTTAATGCTCCATAGGAATGAAATGTATGAATCACTAAGGTGGTAGGTAGTGGTGAATTAGTATAAAAACCATTCTAAAAAATATTAAAAATATTCACACGCCTTTTCAAAATTGGATCTCAAAAAGATCAACCAATGAATGTTTACGATAGATGTATATAAAATATAACATGAAAAAATATGTTTTCATAAGTCTTGCCAAATATTTTTAATGAGTGGAAACAAACTTGTTTATTTTTTATTTCTATCCAATTTCACACATCATTACTTCATTATCAAACAAAATATAGAATTTTAAAGTAATAATTTGGTCCTGAAATCTAGTATAAGTATAAAAAATCAATACATGGAAGAAATATTAAAATCATATTATAATGAATAAGAAAAATATTATTTTATCCTCACCAAGTTCCTCCATATATTGATCAAGTGTTTAACTTTTTTCTTCTCCTTAAAAATTCTCCTTTATACTATAGATGCTCCAAGTAATGTGTGGCTGAAAATCTCAAAATTTTGACATACCACCCCAAACAAAAATTTAACCTTAAATGAGGTCCACCAAACTATGAAATATTGAGTTAAAACATAACATGATATCCTTCAGTCAATGAAAGATCCAAATACCCTAAAAATTAATAAGATTCTCTATTTAATCTTAGAGTCCATTTTCTTCTTAAAATTATATCTCTAACTAAGACCGTGATGTGTTCATCTTTGGGTTATTACATAGATCTTAGGCTATGTTTTGTGATCTATATGATAAGAGGTAATTCAATTTGATATATTCCATATTCACCCATACTATTAAATGGTTTCACTAAGAATAGAAACTCAAATGTTTAGTAATATTCTATTTAGACCACTATAACCAAATTCTCTATTTTAAATCAATTACACCAAAAATCTATAAAAAAAATTGTTTTCTTCTCCTCATGGTAGATAAGTTAGTCCACCCTTCAGATCTAGGAACCATGACTCAAACCCTAGAATGTTTCTTCATAAAAAATTAAATAAATCAATTCTATGTCAGGGTTTTATTCCTTATGGTAACCCAAAATTCTAGAAAATAATCACATGAAACTGTAGGATACGAAATAATAAATTGGTCTAAATCTCTTCATATGATTTTTCTATTATAGCAACCAAAAAAAGTTTTCTTATAGTCCTTAAATTGGTTTATGATTAATATGTATTCTTATAATTCATTTCTAGACTCTTCATCTCTAATATTTCTTTATTCATTCACAAAGGATGATGACTAAAATACATTATTGCAACATCATAAAATCTTATGAATAAATCAGTCAATAAACTATTCATAAAAATATCATAATTTTAGTTTGATTTAAACTCTACATTACTATATAGAGTAATTGTATATGAGTTATAAATACTATGGTGTATAGATCAGTACTATATTGAGAAAATCTCATTTAATACATTCTCTATTACCCCATTATTAACAAACTTAATTATAGTGACCCTTACTTTTAATACATAGATATTATATATTATTATATGAATATTCATTTTATAATATTACATTACATACTTGAAAAAAAAGCTTTAGTGTCTTTTGAAACATTGATATATTAAAAAACTAGCACACAAATGATCTAAATCATCTCCTAATAATTTCTTTATAATTATCACACTTCTTGGATATATCAAACATAAAACCATCCTTCAAAACCTGGGATGGGAAACATAAGAAAGGGTGATCCTAAATGCTCATTAAGGGTTAAAATAAATGATCATTTAATAATAACATGAGCATAAGGGTATGAGAACATGGTTTTAACATCTGAAAACCATAACCAATTAATAATATATCATAAACATGAGGCATGTAATAAATCATAGTATATTATAAGACATAAATCTTAATGAAGACAAAAAATATGAGCCATGATAACATATCATAAGCATGAAAAATATTTTTTTTATATAGACATAAGAATATATAATAATTTCATTCATTAAGGATCACTTATAATACTATCATTATGGATTTATTTCACTCCTTATACCATCATATCCTTAGTCATAGTTTACTCCCAAGACTATTATAGTGGAAAAATTCCCTCGCTGAACTAGGTTCACTCCCCATTCGAGTTCTTATTACCTCATAATATATGCATATTTATCCAATTCATTGGTAGGTTATAAAATTTAGACACCACCCTTCACATATTAATCTATTTATATGTGTTCCACAAGATCATAAAACATTTATAATATCGTCATATCATATCTCATGCAAAAGAAATGGATTTTATAAACATTTCATCATTTCCTCATATCATAACCCATGGAAAAAAATGGGTTTCATAAAAAACTCATCATTGTAATCATAAACCATTTATATAACTAATAAGTACCGTATCACTGAATCATAACCCCCATAAATCATAAGTAACAACAAAGTATCTTATCATCGAATAAAAATTATTTTAAAATATCACTAGAATATTTATGGATGAAAATACCATTTAATTTTGAAACCAACTATTTAAAATATTAAAATTTACCAAATATTAAGTGAAACAATTCAATGAAAATAACCAAGTAAAATTTTAATGGAATCTTAAAATCATTAATCAGTCATGATGGTGGAAAATATTTTTCATGATGTGTATATTAAAACAAATATTCCTTCTTCATTTTTAGTATAAAATCAAAATTACCTCATTAAAAGATGATAAAAATGTTAATTTGAAAAAATAGAAAGTAAAAAATGGGTAAAAATGGATTTAAATAATAAAATGGAAATGAAACAAACGTTTTAGAAAACAATTTTAGTAAAGGTGGATATGGAAAAAATGATTTTCAACTGAAGAGGGAAATAAAGTATGTTTTCCTTAAAAACATTATTTTAGTATTTTGTGTAATTAAAGAGATTAAAATGAAATAAAAACATGTAATATTCAAAAATAATGATCACAGAATAAAATTTATGAAATTACTGAGAGGTAGACTATAAAATTTCATCATTTTAAAATAGTTGTAAACAATGATGTTGTCACAGAAATCCCCTACCACTTTTTAAAATTTCGAATCATAATACCCATGATAGAATAAGTTATAATGAATCAATAAATATAAATAACATAAATATATTAATGATATAACATTTATAAGGATAATTATATACACCTCATAAACATAAATAGGTGTATAACATCAAATATGTCTTAGCAAAACAATTTTGAGATAATAAACCATTACAAATTTGGTAATTGTTGAATCAAAACATCATGAAACAATATTCATTAGATGGATTTTTAAATCCCAATAATTTTATGTTTATGAATCATAAAATATATCCATGATCATTATATAAACCATAAAAAATAATCAAGTTGGTAATATGACATATGTATGATAGAACTAAAAGTGATACTAGAAATTGTTATCTAAAGTTATACTTTCTTTGAAAGCTATATAGCCTCATGTATAATAAATTGATATTTATTATTATTATATAAAATAATCATGTACATAATTATAATATTATATATGATATAATTATAATATTTCAATGCACATTTATTAATAGTTTCTTTATAATATCATCAATTTTAGGTGCTAACTATTTCATTTTACATGAATTTCTCGGTTTGGAAACTATATTCCTTGTACATTGATCATGGTTCCATTATCTCATAATTTTCAATAATGATATAAATACCATATATATATATTAATTATATATATATATTTATATAATTACATATATTAGGATTCACCAATAATATTTAGAGATATAAAAATGAATTATGTCGTTCATGGATATGGTAAGCCATACGTATGCATGAACGATGTTTTCATTTTCAAAAGATAAAAAATGAAAAATAATAATATTATATCATTAAAAAAATAATTATATTATAATTATCATATATAAATAATTATTCTACTATAATAATCAACAATGAATGATTATTATGAAAAAAGAATTATATCACTTCGTGGAGTCAGTAGTCCACATGTATGTAAGAGCGATAATTTCACATCCTATTTAATGAAAGAACTGGATGAATAATAGTATAAATATGATAAAAATAGAATTTAAATATATTTAGGAAACTAAATTTATAATATTATGAATAATAACAAGGATTTATAGGAGGTATTAGAAGAAATAAATTTAAAAAGATCATGTGGGATGATTACCTCTTCTTTTATAGAACTCCATTAGATCCCTTTTTAAAGACTGTTTGAGTTGTATTTTAAGAATAATAAATTATATAATTAGTTTATATTGAATTTTATAAGATAATTATTCAGGGTTTTTCTAATATATATTACTCAAAGCTGTGGAATGAAGAGAAATGAGGGGTTTCCTTTCATATGAGAGGGAAATGGAACTCTTTTAATTTTTCAAAACATAAAGTATTATAAAGTTACATCCATATACAAGTGTTTTTTATGTTTCTTAATTTATAATTATAGATTATATAGGATCTAAATTCACTCATAAAATATGATTTATATAAGTTTTTAGGTAATTTTTACCCCTATATCTTTAGTTTAACCCCACATTAACCTGCTTTATCCTTAACCGCGGTAACATATTTTACACTCATTAATGGTTATAAATTTAATTATATGGTAAAAATTATCTCCCAATTGATAAAGGGGTGTAATTTTAGTCCATTTAACATGATACCCTCACATATAATTTTTTTTAATATTTTTATATAATTTAATAAAATATTATTTTTCACAAAATATCATTACTTTAATTTTTGGAACTATTCATTTAATATGACTTTGAATACATTATATTAATTTAAATAATTCAAATATAAAATCTCAAAACATAAATTATAAAATATTATTAACCATAAAATTCATTTTATACCATAATTTATCAAAAATAAATAACTTTATTATTAAAAAACATTTATTTTCAATTTTCTACTACTTGCACAAGCACTTTGTCAGTGTTACATAAGAATTTAAGTTAATTATATAATAACTAAAAATTATAAATAAATTACCATCATGAAAATAATTTAATTATTCTCAAAATAAATTTTAATATTCACTCAAAACTTATTTTTATCCGTATTTGAACATATAAGAGAATTAAAATCAAGAGTGGAATTTTAGAATTTTCTTTACATAAAATAATAAAAATTTCATCATCAAATGATAATTGCACGAAATTTATATATATTATAAGTTAATATGTAAATGGTATAATTTCCCTTATAAAATTATATTTTATCATGTTTTGGGTTGATTTTGAAACCTTTTCTCATAGTTTTAACCATGTTTTAACCCTTTTACCCCTACCTCGGTGATAAATATTTACCATAGTTAATATTCAAAATGACGAAAAATAAAAGGGAACTATTTATTGAATTTGAACTCAATTATTATAAATAAGTTATCCATTTTTCAATATTTAATCTCTATAAGTGGATGAATTTTTTTAATATAAATGTATAAAACATGATGAAGAATAGTTTTTTTAAATGTGTTTCTAAGAACAAAAATTAACTTATATAAAAATCAAGAATATTATTTAATCAAATGGAATTAATTTGATTATTATAAATCAAATGAATCATGTTTCACTTTAATACCAAATCCAAAATATAACAGGACATCAAAATTAATTGATTTAATGAAAATAAATGAGAGTTTTAAAAATCGATATTTTTCACTATTCAATGAAAAATAAATCATTTTAGAACAATCAAAAAAATTATCATATTTTAATTTAGAAATTTTGGATTTATAAAATATAATTAATAAATTTTGAAAAAAAATTATAATTTTCTGGTGCAAAATGAAATAAAAAACATTTTTTAATGAAAATTTAATTTTTAGGAATAAAATGGATTCACTAAACACTAAGTTCTTAATTACTAATAATTAATATATTTTTTTTATTTTATAGGATAATTATACATATATTTTATAATTATGTTACTCTTATTCATACCTTCCAATTAAATGGATAGATTATAACAATAACTTTTAAATAATAATTTTTTTATAATATATCTCAATTATCTTAAATATCGGTGTTGTATGTTATGAAAACATTTGAGCTTGTAATTATTTTAAACTAAATTTTTGGGATTCTAAATTCTCCTCAAATAAATAAATCAAAACATCTAAAATTTATCTTAGTTATAAAAGGTTCAATATTTGTAAATAACTTTTTCAAAATGCACATGATGCAGAGGGATAATAAAGCTTCCTTTAAAATGTTGAAGTCAGAAACATAATGTTATCATAGATAACACATAATAGGTTTCTTAGATAAGGATAAAATTATTGGGAAGTTATAATATTTACATGAAGGAGAAACATAAATTCCAAATACTAATATAGAGTTATGCGTAAAATGTTCATAGAAAATTTAATGGCCACAAAACCATAAATCAGTGATAGCTAAGAAGACCATCAATGCATCATAAATGAAGGTAAAAGAATAAAATTATTATTTATAGATAACTTTACTAAATTTGAGGGGTTATTTTACTACTATAATATAAAAATTTAAAAAATACACCTACTTGATATCTTTTCACACTCTCATCCTCTACTTGTGATTTGATCAGTTTCAAGTTCATCTCTTAGACCCGAAAATGAATATTTAAGATGATTTATGCCAAGGGAACTAAAATAAACTTTTAATGGATAATAATATCTATAAATAATGAAACTTCATTAATTTTATCTCTAAATATTTACCAAAACCAAAATGGTTAGAACACGTCATCTAATATGGATAAATATATTACATTAATCTCTAAAACAACAATAATAAAATAAAAATTTCCACTAAATCTATTAAATATACAAATAACCTTAATGATACTATATAATATAAATTACCTAATTAAAAAACAATAAATTCAAAATATTTTATCAAATTCTTTTTTATGATCCACATTAACATTTACACCCTAAAAACATGAAGTAACCTATAGTGTCAGATACTAAACAAGTTAATACCTTGATCATGTATTCTTTTAAAGCATGCTAATAGATTTAATTTGCATAAAATCTTAATGAAAACAAATATGATTCAAAAAAATTAACAATATCCTTTTTCATTAAATAAAATAACAAATTATTGAATATACTCCATAAATCCATAAATATAATTAACTTCATCAAATGTCACCTAAATCAATTTGTCATCAACCACTAACAAATTTCAGGGTCACCAATACTATCCAATTTAATTTACTAATATATTAACCTAAACTAAACATTATTATCCAAAAATTGGGTGCATATTAAGGGTTATTTATTCCTCAATCATGCGTTTTTCATAAAATATCTCCATACCACTAAATCACATTCTTATGTTATCGGTACTATTCAAATTATGATTGAAAATCCTTAAAGAAAAACTAAAACAAAAATCTACTTAGATGTTTCATGATTCTTGTAACTATAATATCATTGATAAAATAATTTTATAACTTAATTTTTAGATCATGATACATAAATGATTCAATTACACTTTAAAAATTATCATATCATTGGCTCATGCCTGGCCAAGGTGTTAGCCCTTCGACTTGGGAATTTATTCAGATAATTCACATTATCCCTAGACATAATACATTGAACTATAAATTTTACATTAGGATGATATTTATATCCATACCTAAAACTATTCATTTTTACTTGTAATTTAGTTATTTTATGCCCATATTTTCCACACATAAAACATTTTCTCATTCCTATGAGACATTTTCTAGAGTGCTTTTTACCACATACTTATCATGTAGGAGGCTGATTTTTCTCTCCTAAAAGGTCTTCATAAAACTAAACTCCAATGAATCACTATTTTTCTATTATTATTTGTATCAGGAATCACACCCAATTTGATGTTGTTAATCATATAAAGAGATAGATGATAAGGTATACTCACCAAATTTCACATTCTATATTTAGTTTCATTTGGTTGATCATGGAACATCCATTCCATTGTCTATCATGTTTATCATTAACATGGTTCCTTATAGTTATATCCATTTACTAAAAAAAGAATATTATGAGGAATAATAATAATAATGGGAAATCATGTTTTCATAAAAATAATTTAAAGGATGTCTAAATATTGACACCTTATTTTCAATATACAACACCTTAGGTTTAACCTAGGTCATCCAAAATCCTCATATATTTATATACATCATAATTATTCATAAACAAAATGTGTACTAACCCAATAATATCCCCTAGGAGTTTCTAGAAAGGTATGAAATCTAAGAACCACTCATCAAGCACCAATGACAATCGTGTTAATAGAAAATTATCCCCATTAAAAGTTATTTCTTCTAGGTTCATCTATACCAAAACTATATCAAATTGATTATATCTATAAAATGATATATTTTATAGGAAAACAAAACTGCTTTATTTACCACATCATAGGATGTTCTCTTATAAATAGGCTTATCCTATGGGTTCTCACTAAAGTTGTCTCATCCTAGTTTCTAATACTAACTAATAACTACTATGATACCAACTATTTCAACCCATACATTTCATACATATATATTAAATCTTATTATATGAGTATTAGGTACATAACATTACAATTAATTCTAGAGACATAAAGGTTTAATGTCTTTGGAAACATGGATACAAAAAATTTGTACAAAAAATATCTACACAATCTTCCAATAACTTCTTCATATCTAGAACCCTTCATAGACATAAAATAATTAAAACCTTTTTTTAAAACCTAGGTAAGGAAAGAATAAAAGAGGGTGAGATCATGTGCTTATTAATTGTAAAAAAGGGAGATATCACTAAACATTTAATCATAACATGATTATAAGGGTGTGAGAACAAGATATTAATATCAAAAAACCAAACCTGGTAAATCATAGATCATATATGTGAGACATGGAATAAAGTTTCATAGATCACATGACATAAATCATAAAGAAACAAAATAACATGATTTCTGATAACATATCATAAGAATATGTCATATGTTTTTGGAATACACATAAGAATAGAAAATCATTTCCTTAGTCTAGAATTACTACCAAGAATATCATAGTGGATTTAGTTCACTCTCCATTTCATCATATCCTCAGTCAAGCTCCACACCCCAGACTATCATCATTGACAGAGTACGTTATTGGACTAAGTTCACTCCCTATTTTAGAACTTATTATCTCACGAGATATCCATATTTACCCAATGCATTGGAGGGATATATAATTTATTACCCACATTTCACATAATAATAAATTCATATGTGTTCCAAAAGATCAAAAAACATTTCTAATATCATTATACCATTTTATCCTAACTCACGGAAAGTAAACAAGTTTCATAAAAATTTCTTCATTTCATCATAGTATGAACCATAGAAAATAAATGGGTTTCATAAATATCTCATCATAATAATATTAAACAATTTATAGAAATAATAAGTATAGTATCATTAAATCATATACCCTATAAAGAATGAGTAACATCAAATGATGTTACCAAAGAATAAAAATTCCTTTAAAATATCATTTTAATATTTATAGAGTAAATTTCTCTGTCAAATTGAAATTAAATATTTAAAATACAAAAATATACCAAATATTATGGAAAAGATTTTCACCAGAAGGAACCATGAAAACCAATAAATTAACATTTAAATCATTGATATATTATTATTTTGTGAAATTCTATTCATTTCATGTATATTAAAACATATATTCTTTTCTCATTTTCGTTAAAAATTCAAAAGTTTTTCATTTAGAAACAAATGAAGATTACTTTTAAAAAAAATTAGAAAGTAAAAACTAGGTAAAAATGAATTTAAATATTCATAGTGAAATAATAAAAACATTATTTATTTTTTTAGAAAACATGGATATGTTAGAAATACGATTTTTGACCATAGAGAGAAATAAAGTTGGTTTCCTTAAATGATTTATTTTAGTCTATTAGGTAGTTAAATAGAGGAAAATAAAAGGAAAAAATTTAATATACCAAATCAAACAAATGATAATAATTTTTATGAAATTATTTAGATTTATATTATAAAATTTCATTATTATAAATTTAATCATAAACAATCCTGTTGAACAATGATATTGTAAGATATATCACTTACCACTTTGGTAACTTTTGAATAGTAAGACCCATGAAAGTATAACATAAAATGAATCAATAAATATCATTAAAATAAATATATTCATTATATAAAATTAAAAATGGGAATTATATGCACATTACAAACAGAAATAGTTGTATAAAATCAAACATGTCTCGATGAAACAATATTGAGGCGAGGAACCCTTACAAATTTAGTAATCTATGGACAAAACCCTCATGAAATAATATTCCTTATATATGAAATAAAATCCGAATAATTTTCATTATAAACATAAAAAAATAAATACATTGGAATTATATACACAACAAAAAGGAACCATTGGTGAATAAGTCATATGTCTCATAGAAATAAAAGTGTGATTAGAAACTATTACCTCAAGTTTGAATTTCATCGAAAGAAATATAACCCACTATATAATAAAATTAAATTTATTATAATTTTAAAAAAAATTATGTAAATAGTAATATCATATATAATCCAATTATATCATTTCAACAACTCTTTATTAATAATTCCTCATTAAAATCATTGTTTCTCAGTGTTAACAGTTTTGTTTTTCATGAATGTCTCGATTTGGAACTTCTGATACTTGAATTTTGACCAAGATTCCATCATATCCAAAATTTAAATAATGATATAAATATAATATATATTAATTATATTAATATTTATAGTCATACATAAAATATAGACATATAAAAATGATTTATAATGTTCATGTAGACGATAGTTCGTACGTATGCATGAACACTGTTTTCATTTTTTAACAAAAACAAAAAAAAATCAATATAAATAATATTTTATAATTATAAAAATAAAATTATATCAAAATTATCATATATATTAATTAAATCCATAATAATAATCCACCATGAATGATGGGGATAGAGAATAAATTATATCACTATGGGGAGGCGGTAGTCTACACGTATGCACAAGAAGAACTTTCACTTCCCATTTGATGGAAAAGTGGGTGAGTAATGGTGATTACATGATAATAATTAAATTTTGGTTTATTTATTATATTTAATTTCTTATTTTATAGTGACTAAAATATATTTATAGGAGTTAGATGAAGAAGTAAATGGAAAGAGGTCGGGAAGGCCAATAATCTCTTCTTCGATAGAGCTCCTTTATATCCCTTATTAAGGACCCATAGAATGGTATTTTAAGAAGTTAATAACATATAATTAAAGTGAATAAATTTTTTGAAGATTATTTTGTAGGTTTTTGTTGATAAATATGCCTCAATGTGGTGTAAAGAAGAGAATTTAGGGGTTTCCTTTTATAAGGGAGGGACGGGGAACTCTTGTAATTTTTCAAAACATTAAAATATTATAAAGTAATGTTCATGTCCATTTGGTTCCAAATTGAATTAATTTATAATTAAATATGATATAATATATAAATTTTAACACCCCAAGCTTCCATGGTAAATTTCTAAAAACATACAATTTTTGATGAATAGTGAAAAAAACTATGTTATTGTTTAAAACCAACTTTTTATTTAAATATTTATTTATTTTTTAAAATTTATTTTTTGTCAAAATAGATACATAAAACTTATATAAGTTCAATTTAATTCATTGGAGTCATTTTATAATAAAATTATATGTGTAAAATTTTATTGAACATTTTAACGTCTTTTACCCACATTCTTGGCACATTTGAAAATTTTCATAAAACGTAATTTTAACACTTCTATGAATTGAATTTAGAAAATACTAGATACATGGTTTACATCATTAAGTAAAATTTGGTTCAATAAGATGAAAATAATTTTTGGTGAATAGTAACTTTTGAATTTTATTTACCATGGTTAAAAGTAAATACGGTAATTAAAGGTAAAAATGATATTATAATTACCCTAACACATGTCCTAATACTATTGTATAAGTGTATTTCGACCAAAATAAACCTTCATAATAAAATATTATCTTATTTCATCCACTTGGATTAGATTAGGACATTTATTTTAATTTTATTTAAAGAAGAGTTAAAAGTGCTATATTCAAATTTTAATAACTAAAACGTTTTTAATATAGTGTTATACATAAGATAAATTGAACTATAAATATTCATTAGAAATATAAAAATATTTCCTAAATAATGGTATTTTAATTATAATTTTTAGACATTAAATAATTAAATTTGTTATGACACAATGATGATGCAGTAATTACCTTATTAATGAAAGACTAAAATAATTGATATTATAAATACCCAAATAAATGTAAATTGAGACTTTTGATGCATTCAACTAATTTTATAGGTTAATATGTCATGTTAGGGTTGATTAAATAAATTTTTTTCTAAGTGGTAAAGTTGTTATGACTTTCACCAAAACAAAATACCAAATAGTGTCAAAATTGACATAGATGAGTTTTTAAAACAAATACTATATTATTAAATGATATAATATTCATAAAAATATAAGTTTTGGCCAAAGGACCTAGATAAGGTTAGATATATCAATAATTAACCACTTTGGGTTCTCTTGGATTTTTATAGTGTGTTTATTAACCATTTATTATAATAATACAAGAATACATGGTAGAAGTTAAACTATTTAACTAAGAGTTAAATCTAAAAGATATGGTTATTATGGTAACCTAAACCTATATAAAACCTATTTTTTATAGGTTTTATACCCATCCCAGCCTTATCCTCTAAATAAATCCATTTATATCCATTATAAACCGAATATGATTTTATAATAAAATAATATTTTAAACTTTTCTTAAAGTGACCCTCACATCTCTTATGAAAGTGTACTTCCCCTTATTTCAAAATAAAACCTCCATATCCATTTGGATCGGCCAACCACTACTCAATTATAATCTCAAATACTCTTAATTCATCCTATAGGACTTATTTTTATCATAATCACAACCTAAGGAGACCTTTTGATCAAATCAAAAAAGAAGCACCTGAAGAAGAGGTAATAATTTCATCACCTCTTTCAAAGTTCTTTTCTTCTTCCACATCCTCCTTCTTTGTTGTTTCCATAACAAAATAATAAATCCAGTACCTTCTACATACTGTGATGTTATTATAAATATAGTACAACCATATTCATTATACTATCCATCCTATGAATGACCAAGTCACCATACCTGTGTGCGTACAACTTACTATCTCCACGTCGTGGTGTAGTTTGTTATTCAACACTTAATTATTTGGATGGGTATAATAATGAATATAATTGATGTAAATAATAAATATAACATATTAATAACTATTTATATGTAATATACCATCCAATTACATATGATATTTCCATCAATATAATGATATTGTCGCCCATGCGTAAGTGCAGATTACTGTCTCCATGAATGCGATGAGATTCATTCCACATCATAACCATTCAAGAATACTTTTCATTTTATTATTAAAAATAATTTTTAAGAACTTAATATAATTATGGATATGAATCAAATAAATAATATCCAAAATAAACATGACTTACATAACAAAACATATAAAGTAAAACGAATCAGTTTACACCCAAAACAATGATACTACTGAAATATTATTAACAAATAAATATTACAAGATCATATATGATATAATATTTTTGTATTTGGTTCTTTTATAATTTAATAACTATGATTTAACTATTATAAATTATGTTAACATACCCTCTACCATGGAAAAGTACAAGTTATGGGTTAATTTTACAATCTCTTTATTATCCAAGGTTTTTTATATGTGAGTATCTACTGGGTCCTCTTTATCATCCACATCCGTGTTTCTTAAAAATTTAATTCAAAACATTTTTTAAAATTTCCTAAAATATGGTATAAATTAATTTATACCCTTGTTTAAATTTTTATAAAAAGTTTTGAATGGAATCTTTCCGTAATTTTCCAAACAAGGTACTTTATGACCTTTTCAAAAAATTAAGGTAAGAATGTTTTTAACATATACGGCAGGTGCAGCTATTTTTAACCATTTTAACATCTTCAAAGCTTCCATTAAAAAATTATAATAATACTTTCAAAATAAATGTTTTCTTTTATAATTATGTGACTTTTAAATGATTTATAAATAGAAATATATATTTCTCTCAAATAGTTTTGATTTCATCTATGTTAACAACCTTTGATGGATTTTACACTTGTTTGAAGTTGATTTGTTATGATAAAATATTCCATATTATATTGAAGGTTTTGTGATATGTTTGACTATGGATGTGTTATGTTTATACCATTCATGTTATATAGTTAGTGTATTAACATTTTATATACTAGTTTTAATATGAATGTTTATGTTATTTTTCAACCTTTTCATATTAGGAATGCATTGGACTTAGTAAGTGACTGGTGGAGCTTTCTATAGCTCCTTAATGCATCGGTGGGTCTCATGAGACAAACTAGTGTCTTGGAACAAGGCCTTGACAAAATCTCATTGTATTCATGGAACGAGGCCTTGACTATGAAGTTATGATGTACGACATTATACATTCCATTATTATGAAATTAGCTATTGATATTACATATGATTATTCGACTCGTAGAATATCCATGTGAATAAGTAAATGGAATTATTTGATTTATCTTTTCCATATTATTCTGAAGTTTATGTTGAAAAGGCTTGTGTTTTAGTCTGATACATTTCCATAAATTTTTATGCTTATTTATGATAGTTTCTGCTATATTGTTATCCTTATTGAGCATTTGAGCTCACCCCTTTATATGTTTTATTTTTCCCAGGATGTGATGAAGTATATAACAATTAACCTACATAAATAGGCTAAGGGATATGAGTGTGTTCAAAGGGAAATTTTTTTTGTTGTTTTTTCATTTCATGATGTAATGTAAAACTTATGTATGTATCTAGTACATTCAAGGCTATTAACTAATTGATCTTTTGAGACATGATCTTTTCTGATCATGAAAATGTTATATAATAATGCAATGACTCTAGGTAACTATGGTTGGGGCATTACACTTGGTATCAGATAATGTTTAGTACAATCCTTGGACACTAGATTTAGAAAAACTCTGATTAAAGAACATTACCCTAAGATAATCTTTCAGGATTAGTATAGAAGAACTTCCTATAATTTTGGAAATGTAGATATTTTGTGAGTTTTCTAAGAAATAATTCCTTGTCTGGATACGATCAGGTAGAGGCAGCTTTGGCATAGATGTACCAAGGAGTGAAAACTCTGATATTGAGTTTCGGGCTTGACCTAGGGTAACCTGGTATACAATAATGGTCCTTGTTGCACTCTTGGTTATGACACTCTCGGGGGATATGCTTAGGATAATTCACATTTTCTTTATAAACCATTATAAAGGATTTTTGAGTAAATACCTCCTCAAAGAAAACATTTTTATGATTATGGATTATATGCATAAACTATTCAATTTATGTTAGGTATTTTACTAGTTGGGAATTATGTATTTAAATTCAAAAACTAATCTAGTGTATTCCATTGTATAGAAATGGAACCTAGTTGAAGGAATGGAAACCGTATCAACGCACATAATCCATGTAGGAATTTATCCCCTACCCAAGATAATTATTGTGGAGATGGTGATTCAATTGGTTCTGAACATCTTATAACCATTCTGGGACAACTCACTCAGGTTATGAATAATAACCTTACCCTTATGCAGAACCCTGATCCACAACGTGGCGGATCAATGTTAGACCGCTTAATAAGGAAACAACCACCAACATTAAATGGGACTAAAAATCCATTTGTAGCTGATAAATGGAAAAGTTACTTAGAGAAAATATTTCTTGCTTTGGGGAGTAGTGAAAGGGAAAAAGTAGTCATGGAAGTTTATCACCTCACAGGAGTTGCAGATCAATGGTGGTCATTAATTCAAAACACAAAGGAGGATTAAGAAGTATAAAATATTGAATGTAGGGAGTTTAAAGATCTTTTCTTAGAAAAATACTTTCCTTGTGACCATTGATCAGATATGGAAAGAAGATTTTTGAATCTAAGGGAAAAAGAGGATTAGAATGTTGGAAAGTATGAGCCTAACTTTACAAGGATATCAAGGCATGCAGTAGATTATATACATAACCCAATGAGTAAGATTAATTGATTATTTTATGGGTTAAAACCATTTCTCCATTAAGAATTAGTATCACAATCCTTCTCATCATACGAAGATATTGTATCATGAGTTATCAAGAAATAAAATGAATTACCTATGTATCATGACTTTAAAGAAAAGGAAGAGAAGAAGAGATATGTTGAACACTCTAGAAATGGAAATAAGGGGAAGAAGGGAAAAGTTGAATTTCCATATTGTAGTAAATGTGGGAAGAAACACCCCAGTACTTGCATGAAGGGTATGAGTGTAACATCCCAATTAAGTAATGAATAATAGATATTTTTATCCATGTCTATTAATGATTAAGATAGTGTTTTAGAGGCTTAAAATGAAAATAAATACAATCTTATGCATGGAATAAACTAATATTCTTAAAAGATTGTTTTACTGCCTTATGATGGAAAACCCTTTTTAAATCTATATTTTGACAATTTTATAAACTATGTTTGTCAAAATAAACTTATTCGTTATGATTGGGACATCAAAATTTACTTTGTGTGAATTTTTGGTATTTTTCTGACAATGTTCATTTTTTAATGAATAGTGAAAAATAATGCATTTTACATCAAAAATGCTTTTTAATCTAATTTATTTATATGATTAGATTATCTTTTGAATTGGTTTTGAAGTGAAATTAGAATATATTTTTACCATTTAATCCAATGGTGGTCATTGGAATCAATTTGACTTTGAAATTGGACTTAAACTGGTGTCAATCTTTTGATACTTATTGTTTCATAAAAACACGCTATTTGCTCTGACAGTGGGAATTAATTATTAAATTAATTAATGTGACTTATATGTATTTTATTTTGTAAAATAGACTTCATTTTTGAATTCAGAATATCAAATATAGCTTAGGGTGAATTTTTGGTAATTTTCTGAAAAACTTCAATTTTTGATGAATAGTGAAACCACTAAGTGATACTTATAAAGACTGGTTTTCCGTTTAAATGAAATTTTGCCATCATTGTGTTTTGAATTTCAAAAATCCGACATACATGGTTGTCATTAAAAAGTAAAATGTGGTTCAATGAGATTAAAATAATTTTTTGGTGAATAGTAACTTATTAATTTTTAATAGCGATTAGTGGTAATTAGTGTAGTTTAAGGTAAAAATAATGCTTTAATAATATGAAATGACCTAGAAACATGTCCCAACCTTATTGGTTGTGTCATGGCCGACCAAGACAAGCCATGGGTGAACTTGGGGACCCCATGGAGACACTTTGGTTGGGAAATGACATAAATAACTTTTTATTAAATGTAAAAGTAAAAATGACACAAACATAATATGTTTTACGAAAACAATTTTTACATGGTGTTATAAAGATCAGATTTTTGATTATAAATATTCATTTAAAAGATAAAAAGATTTACTACATCATAGTAGTTTTTTATAATTTTTAGACATTAAATAAATTAAATTATTTATGACATAATAATGATGCAGCAATGACATCATTATTTGACGATTTAAATAAAATGGAAAGATAATGTAAAATATATGAACTAAACATGTCCAAAACCAATTGGATGAGTGGATTTAGAACCCTTATCACCGTATCCACGAATTATATCAATTTGGGACCTTTTAAAACCGAAACACATTTTCAAATAAAGTAATATTTCTTTACTTTCCAAAAGTGCCCCTCCTCTCCTCTTATAAAAGGCCCCCACCTCTACCTCATTTCACACACTCCTCAAGCCTTTGGCTCGGCCAACCCCTGCCCATTTACTCTCTCCACATCCCTATCCTCATCCTATAGGATTCCCTTGAGGCATAATCCTTTCAAAGGAAGCCTTTAGGCTCAAATCAAAAGGAGTTACACTTTTAAAGGTAATTCATTCTCTCATGTTCATTTGTTTTATTTTGTTTCTCCAACCCCATAAACTCTTTTTATTTACTTCTTTTGTGACAAAACCAGTATCTTCAATATACTAGGGTGTTGTTATAAGATTTATTTGAGCTACACTCTCACACAACTACATCAAATGGTTAAAGAACATACGGTTTCCGTGGATGGCGAAATTCTGCCTCCCGAAACGATGATTGTTCAATACTCATTTAACACCTTCAAAGGTGGCCATTATGATGTCACTATTTTTATATATGATATATAATATGTTTATGTTTTCCTTAAGCTTCTGTTCTTTTCATTTTGGGCATACCTTTATGGTTCCCATTATGGGTAAACATGATATCTTCATTTTAGGAAGTGCGGAATACCGCCCCCTGAAAGTGATTTGATTCGTTAATACCATATGTGGGATGTGTAAAGGATAAAGTTAATGATATTATATATGTTATTATACTGGAATTATAATATACTCTTATACAATTATGATTCCATTCCAGAAAATATGAAATAGAAATGGAAGTAGCGTTCATGCATACGTACGGCTTACCGTCTCCATGAACGGTGCATTTCATTTCTTACCTCTAAATGTGATGTAATATTATAAATACATGTATATGATGAATATATATGATAAATATGTTATCCAAATCATTAATATCATTCTGGATATAATCAACCTTTGACCAAATTAACAACATGTAAGTGTAAGAAGTCTATTTTTGACTTAAGAACCAAATACCGACAAAATGAACATTATTAACTTAAATGATTACATGATGTTTATAACATGGTATAAAAGGAATAATGAACTTGAAAAAGGTTCATAATCAAGTAGAGATTAACTCAAGTTTATTATTCAGGAGATTAAAGAACGGTCGGGTCAAGTCGGATATGAGGTATGGGACTTCGTCTCAATCTCCTTTCATTGAGGCATATTTTATTTTATACACAAATTTCTTTTATACGGTGTATAAACCCCTTTGACTTTTACGGAATCTTTTTTATACGAAGCGTTTACTAAATGAAAAAAGGGAATGTTTTTGTCGTACGTACACGGTGACAACGAATTCTCCGCCGTCGTAACCGTTATTTGAGTTTCGGCTTCCTCTACAAGCCATACCTTTTTTTTTAAAGAAAAATAAATACCATGTTTTACTTTTCTTTTATTTTGGTATTAAAAATGGTTTTCAAAATGTTTTTATTATATAAATGCGTTTTATTGATATCTTGTGACTCAAATGTGGAAATGTTATGTTTCCTTTATGTATGTTTTATGTGATACGATTATGTTATGGTTCTTGGGAATTATTATGAAGACGTGTGGTTCCGTGATAAACTAAGGGCGGGTGAGCCCGTTATAGCTCTCCAATGAATTGGGTAACGCGAAGGAGTGAAACATTAAGGTTTCTCCGAAGAGATTTAGGGAATATACTGTGATGGCTATTCCAAATGTAACCAAGAGGGTTACTCCCTACGTAGGAATGTTATGAATGCCTCAAGTTAACTTTATGTCTTATGATTTCTATGATTTATTCATGATTTGATGAGGTATGTTAAAGTGATTATGTTTTATGGGAAAAGTATGATCTCATCCTTATGTACATATGTACCCATGTTTCCTTTCCATATTTTTATAACCCATAATGAGCTTTTTATGCTCATCCCAAGTTTTTTTGAAATGTTTTCACAGGTCAAGGGAAAGGTACATGATATGATGATAGTGTCAAGGAAGTGTCAAGAATGAATCCATGTTTTATTTTAAATATGTTTACTTTTATGGGAATGAAGAATACTATCTTTATGTAACCACTTTGTTTATATGTGGAATGTAATGCAAGTTTTATGATCTAATTCTATAAAACTCTAAACCCGAAAAGATCCTCAATGTGTAATCTTGTAATAACTCAAGATTAAGTAAGGATTAAGGCTGGGGGACTTATAGTTGGTATCAAAGGTCGGTTTAGATAACTTTAGGAGTTAGAATTCTATTAAATGATTATCCAAAAATATTTTTTTTTGAAATGATATAGCATTTAAAGATTACCATGTTGCTTCATTTAAGACATGTTTGTTCAGAATGGTTTTCTGCAGAGGAAACAGGGAAGCAGTGCTAGGAAGGCATACAGAAGGAAATAACCTTCCGAATCAGCATCCCGAGATGGTCGGAATTGGAACTAAACAGTTTGTTGCAGTAATAGAGCAGTTGACTCAAGCGATAAATGGCGGTGGTATCCATACACGAGATCAGCCAGACCAACCGTAGAGGAACATGTTAGTGGTGGAACATTTCATGAGGCAACATACACCATCATTCAGAGGATCATCTGACCCTGTGATAGCTTAAGGGTGGATTAAAGCACTGGAGAATATTTTTGATGTCATGGGGTGTTCAGACAATCAAAAGGTTAGTCTTGCTATTTACCGTTTGGAGGGTGAAGCAGATCAGTGGTGGTCTATGGTTAAAAATATCAGGGACGCCGATGAGATTGATGCTCTTGAATGGGATGAATTCAAAGGTATGTTTCTTGAGAAGTATTTTCCTAAGGCTGTTCGACTTAGGATGGAAAAGCAATTCTTGGAATTGAGGCAAGAGGAAGACTCAGTGGCTGCCTATGAAGAAAGGTTCACTCGATTGGCAAGGTATGCTCCAAATTTTATCCGAGACCTTGATAGTAAAATCAATCGTTTTTACTCAGGATTAAAGCCAAAATATCGAAGGGCATTAGCTTCTCGTGAGTTTAAAAGTTATGAAAAGCTTGTTCGATGTGCTGAGAAGGTGGAAATGGAGTTTTCCGATGATCAAGTGTTCTATAACAACCAACAGAAGAAGAGACCGAGGTGGCAGGAGAAAGGTAAAAATTCTTCAAAAAAGTATGATGGTAAGAGAACTAAGTTTCCAGTTTGTGATAAATGTGGCAAAAGGCATGCTGTGGAATGTCTTCTGAATTCTGGAAAGTGATACCGATGTGGTAAGATGGGACATAAGGCTCGTGATTGCACTGAAAAGGATCAAGGTGAAGGTAAGAACAAATTTGATTTACAGTTAGTGAAATGTTATAAGTGCAATGAGATGGGTCACTATGCAAACGAGTGTCCGACAAAGAGCTTGAGTGATGGGAAGCAGTTAGACTACGAGCAGAAAGGGGTGGTGAAATCCTTTGCAACTACATCAGCAGATGTCGGGCCATCAAATGAAGTTGTATCAGGTACTTTGTTTTTTCAGATTATGCCAGTGTGTTGTTTGATTCGGGGTCTACGCATTCTTTCATCTCTGAAACCTTTTCTAGTAAAATGGGAATACCATCTCAAGAAATGACTCCTGAACTTTTGGTAAAAACACCTGGGGGGAATGTTGAGGCAAAAAGAATTTATAAGAATCTTCCTATCCTTATCTGTGGAAAGAACCTACTTGCAAACCTTATTGTTCTACCTCTAGTAGAGTTTGATGTTATCCTGGGTATGGATTGGATCTCTATTTACCATGCTAAGATTGACTGTAGAGATAAAGAGGTTTCTTTTCAGAAAGACTTTCAGTTTGTTTACAAGAATGAACCCTTACTTTTGATAACATATCAAGAGGCCGAGAAACTTGTAAAAGATGGAAATGAATGTTACCTTGCACACGTCATTGAAAATAAAGGAACTGTTCAGATTAATGATGTGCCAGTGGTAAATGAGTATCCTGATGTTTTTCCTGATGAGTTGCCTGGAATAATACCAGATCGGGAAGTTGAGTTTACTGTTGACTTAGTTCCTGATGCTAAGCCAATTTCAAAACCCCCTTATCGAATGGCACAAATTGAACTTTTAGAGTTGAAGGAGCAATTGCAAGATTTATTAGAGAAAGGTTTCATTAGACCTAGCACATCACCATGGGGTGCTCCTTTTTTGTTTGTTAATAAAAAAGATGGTTCTATGAGACTTTGCATTGATTATAGATCCTTGAATAATATTACTGTTAAGAACAAATATCCTTTGCCTCATATCGAGGATTTGTTTGATCAGCTCCAGGGAGCTCAGTTTTTTTCAAAGATTGACCTGAGATCGGGGTACCATCAGCTGAAGGTAAAGGAGGCAGATATTCTGAAGACCGCATTCCGTACGAGATATGGCCATTATGAATTTGTAGTAATTCCTTTTGGGCTAACCAATGCACCTGCTGTATTCATGGACTTAATGAATAGAATATTCCATGAGTTCTTGGATAAGTTTGTGGTGGTTTTCATTGATGATATTTTGGTGTTTTCTAAAAGTAAAGAGGAGCATGAAAGACATTTAAGGGTTATCTTTCAAACCTTAAAAGAAAAGAAATTGTATGGGAAATTCAGTAAGTGTGAGTTTTGGTTGCAACAAATTTCTTTCCTTGGTCACATTGTTTCTAAAGATGGAATAACTGTTGATCCTACAAAAACAAAAGTTGTGGAAGAATGGCCAAGACCCACAAATGTAACCAAGATTCGTAGCTTCCTTGGTTTGGTGGGCTATTACCGAAGGTTTGTTAGAAATTTTTCACGGTTATCTAGTCCAATGACTAAGCTAACTCGGAAGGGTGTTATGTTTATCTGGAAAAAAGAATGTGATGATTGTTTTCAGGAATTGAAAAGAAGATTGGTGAATGCTCCAGTTTTGGCACTACCTTCCTAGAATGGTGAGTTTGTTATATACAGTGATGCTTCATTGAAAGAAATTGGTTGCGTCCTAATGAAGAATGATCAGGTAATTTCTTATGCTTCATGACAGTTGAAAACTCATGAGGTAAATTACCCTAGACATGATTTGGAATTAGCTGCTATTGTTTTTGATTTAAAAATTTGGAGGCATCATTTGTATGGAGTAAAGTGTGAAATATATACCGATCACAAAATTTTAAAGTATATATTCACTCAGAAAGAGTTAAACATGAGACAAAGGAGATGGCTAGAATTAATCAAGGATTATGATTGTACAATTCATTACCATCCGGGAAAAGAAAATAAAGTGGCTGATGCTTTGAGTCGAAAAAGTAATGCTTCATTAACGATGTTGCGTTTGGAACGTGATCCTTTGGTTAAGGATTTGATGAACTTTGGCATAGAAGTTGTTGGTGCACGAAGTCCTTCTATTTTGTTTCAGGTATTAGTGAGATCATCTCTATCAGATGGAATCAAGCAAGCACAGAAGCAAGACAGTGAGTTGCAGAAAAAGGTAGAGCTGGTTCAGAAAGGTAAGTTGCCTGAATTCAACATTGATAATGATTGTGTTTTGAGATTTGGGAAGATATTGTGTGTGCCTTGTGATTCACAGTTGAAGAGAGAGTTGTTATGTGAAGCTCATAGTTCTCCGTTTTCAGTTCATCCGGGCAGTACTAAGATGTATAGAGATCTGCGGGAGTATTACTGGTGGGATGGAATGAAAAGAGATATTGCTGATTTTACTGTGAAGTGTTTGACTTGTCAGCAGGTTAAAGCAGAGCAGCAGTTACCGAAAGGGATGCTTCAGCCTTTACCAGTGCCAGAGTGGAAATGGGAGAATATATCCATAGACTTTGTTGTTGGATTACCGAAGACATCTCGAGGTAATAATGCAATCTGGGTTATTGTTGATCGCTTGACCAAATCTGCTCATTTCCTTGCTATACGAGATACTTTCTATCTTGATCAACTTTCCCGTTTGTATCTTAAAGAGATAGTCAGGTTACATGGAGTTCCTCTCTCCATTGTATCGGATCGTGATCCCAGGTTTACTTCTAACTTTTTGAAAGGCCTTCAGAAGTCGTTGGGTACTGAATTAAATTTTAGTACAGATTTTCATCCTCAATCAGATGGGCAGTCAGAACGTACAATTCAGACCTTGGAGGATATGCTACAAGCTTGTATTATGGAATATCATGGAATTTGGGACCAACATCTTTCTTTGGTTGAGTTTTCATATAATAACAGTTTTCATTCCAGTATACAGATGGCACCATTTCAGGCATTATATTGGAAGCGGTGTCGAACTCCAGCTTTCTGGGATGAAGTGGGTGAAAGGAAGTTGATGGGATCAGAATTGGTATAAGAGATGGCAGAAAAAGTTCAGATGATTCAGAAACACATGAGAACAGCTCAGAGCAGGCAGAAGAGTTATGCGGATAACTAGAGGAAGGATCTATCTTTCGAGGTAGGTGATCATGTTTTTCTCAAGGTTTCTCCTTGGAAAAGTGTGATGAGATTTGGTAAGAAAGGAAAGTTGAGTCCAAGGTTCATTGGACCATACGAAATTCTGGAGAGAGTTGGATCAGTTGCATACCGAGTGGCTTTACCTCCGAGTTTATCTCAGATACACAATGTTTTTCACGTTTTGATGTTGAGAAAGTATATGCCAGATCCATCTCATGTTTTGAGTCCAGAGGTAGTTCAGCTGGAAGAGAACCTATCTTATGAGGAACAACCGGTCCAGATTCTTGACCAGAGGGAGCAAGTGTTACGAAATAAGGTGATTAAGCAGGTAAAGGTTTTGTGGAAAAACCACATGATTGAAGAGGCAACATGGGAATCTGAAAATGCAATGAGGGATAAGTACCCCCATTTATTCGATAAGTAAATAAATTGCGGGGACGCAATTTTCTAAAGGGGGAAGGATGTAACATCCCAAGTAAGTAATGAATAATAGATATTTTTATCCATGTCTATTAATGATTCTGATAGTGTTTTAGAGGCTTAAAATAAAAATAAATACAATCTTATGCATGGAATAAACTAATATTCTTAAAAGATTGTTTTACTGCCTTATGATGGAAAACCCTTTTTAAATCTATCTTTTGACAATTTTATAAACAATGTTTTTCAAAATAAACTTATTCATTATGATTGGGACATCAAAATTTACTTTGTGTGAATTTTTGGTATTTTTCTGACAATGTTCATTTTTTAATGAATAGTGAAAAATAATGCATTTTACATCAAAACTGCTTTTTAATCTAATTTATTTATATGATTAGATTATCTTTTTAATTGGTTTTGAAGTGAAATTAGAATATATTTTTACCATTTAATCCAATGGTGGTCATTGGAATCAATTTCACTTTGAAATTGGACTTAAACTGGTGTAAATCTTTTGATACTTATTGTTTCATAAAAACACGCTATTTGCTCTGACAGTGGGAATTAATTATTAAATTAATTAATGTGACTTATATGTATTGAATTTTGTAAAATAGACTGCATTTTTGAATTCGGAATATCAAATATAGCTTAGGGTAAATTTTTGGTAATTTTCTGAAAAACTTCAATTTTTGTTGAATAGTGAAACCACTAAGTGGTACTTATAAAGACTGATTTTCCGTTTAAATGAAATTTTTCCATCATTGTGTTTTGAATTTCAAAAATCCGACATACATGGTTGTCATTAAAAAGTAAAATGTGGTTCAATGTGATTAAAATAATTTTTTGGTGAATAGTAACTTATTAAGTTTTAATCGCGATTAGTGGTAATTAGTGTAGTTTAAGGTAAAAATAATGCTTTAATAATATGAAATGACCTAGAAACATGTCCCAACCTTATTGGTTGTGTCATGGCAGACCAAGACAAGCCATGGGTCAACTTGGGGACCCCATGGAGACACTTTGGTTGGGAAATGACATAAATAACTTTTTATTAAATGTAAAAGTAAAAATGACACAAACATAATATGTTTTACGAAAACAATTTTTACATGATGTTATAAAGATCAGATATTTGATTATAAATAGTCATTGGAAAGCTAAAAAGATTTCCTACATCATAGTAGTTTTTGTATAATTTTTAGACATTAAATAAATTAAATTATTTATGACATAATAATGATGCAGCAATGACATCATTATTTGACGATTTAAATAAAATGGAAAGATAATGTAAACTCTATGAACTACACATGTCCAAAACCAATTGGATGAGTGGATTTCGAACCCTTATCACCTTATCCACGAATTATATCAATGTGGGAACTTGTAAAACCGAAACACATTTTCAAATAAAGTAATATTTCTTGACTTCCCAAAAGTGCCCCTCCTCTCCTCTTATAAAAGGCCCCCACCTCTACCTCATTTCACACACTCCTCAAGCCTTTGGCTCGGACAACCCCTGCCCATTTACTCTCTCCACATACCTCTCATCATCCTAGAGGATTCCCTTTAGGCATAATCCTTTCAAAGGAAGCCTTTAGGCTCAAATAAAAAGGAGTTACACTTTTAAAGGTAATTCATTCTCTCATGTTCATTTGTTTTGTTTTGTTTCTCCAACCCCCTAAACTCTTTTTATTTACTTCTTTTGTAACAAAAACAGTATCTTAAATATACTAGGGTGTTGTTATAATATTTATTTGAGCTACACTCTCACACAACTACATCAAATGGTTAAAGAACATACGGTTTCCGTGGATGGCAAAATTCTGCCTCCCGAAACGATGATTGTTCAATACTCATTTAACACCTTCAAAGGTGGACATTATGATGTCAATATTTTTTTATATGATATATAATATGTATATGTTTTCCTTAAGCTTCTGTTATTTTCATTTTGGGCATACCTTTATGGTTCCCATTATGGGTAAACTTGATATCTTCATTTTAGGAAGTGTGGACTACCACCCCCTGAAAGTGATTTGATTCGTTAATACAATATGTGGGATGTGTAAAGGATAAAGTTAATGATATTATATATGTTATTATACGGGAATTATAATATACTCTTATATCATTATGATTCCATTCCAAAAAATATGAAATAGAAATGGAAGTAGCGTTCATGCGTACGTACGGCTTACCGTCTCCATGAACGGTGCATTTCATTTCTTACCTCTAAATGTGATGTAATATTATAAATAAATCTATATGATGAATATATATGATATATATGTTATCCAAATCATTAATATTATTCTGGATATAACGAACCTTTGACCAAATTAACAACATGTAAGTGTAAGAAGTCTATTTTTGACTTAAGAACCAAATACCGACAAAATGAACATTATTAACTTAAATGATTAAATGATGTTCATAACATGGTATAAAAGGAATAATGAACTTGAAAAAGGTTCATAATCAAGTAGATATTAACTCAAGTTTATTATTCATGAGATTAAAGAACAGTCGGGTCAAGTCGGATACGAGGTATGGGACTTCGTCTCAATCTCCTTTCGTTGAGGCATATTTTATTTTATACACAACTTTCTTTTATACGGTGTATAAACCCCTTTGACTTTTACGGAATCTTTTTTATACGAAGCGTTTACTAAATGACAAAAGGGAATGTTTTTGTCGTACGTATGCAGCGACAACGACTTCTCCGTCGTCGTAACCGTTATTTGAGTTTCGGCTTCCTCTACAAGCCATACCTTTTTTTAAAAGAAAAATAAATACCATGTTTTACTTTTCTTTTATTTTGGTATTGAAAATGGTTTTCATAATGTTTTTATTATATCAATGTGTTTTATTGATATCTTGTGACTCAAATGTGGAAATGCTATGTTTCCTTTATGTATGTTTTATGTGATATGATTATGTTATGGTTCTTGGGCATTATTATGAAGACGGGTGGTTCCGTGATAAACTAAGGGCGGGTGATCCCGTTATAGCTCTCCAATGCATTGGGTAACACGAAGGAGTGAAACGTTAAGGTTTCTCCGAAGAGATTTAGGGAATATACTTTGATGGGTATTCCAAATGTAACCAAGAGGGTTAATCCCTACGTAGGAATGTTATGAATGCCTCAAGTTACCTTTATGTCTTATGATTTCTATGATTTATTCATGATTTGATGAGGTATGTTAAAGTGCTTATGTTTTATGGGCAAAGTATGATCTCATCCTTATGTACATATGTACCCATGTTTCCTTTCCATATTTTTATAACCCATACTGAGCTTTTTATGCTCATCCCAAGTTTTTTTGAAATGTTTTCACAGGTCAAGGGAAAGGTACATGATATGATGATAGTGTCAAGGAAGTGTCAAGAATGAATCCATTTTTTATTTTAAATATGTTTCCTTTGATGGGAATGAAGAATACTATCTTTATGTAACCACTTTGTTTATATATGGAATGTAATGCAAGTTTTATGATCTAATTCTCTAAAACTCTAAACCCGAAAAGATCCTCAATGTGTAATCTTGTAATAACTCAAGATTAAGTAAGGTTTAAGGTTGGGGGCCTTATAATGAGAGTTTGTTACAAGTGTGGTGAAAAAGGTCACTAAGCTCGTGATTGAAAGGGAAAGAAAGGGGATGTCAATGTTGAATGCTAAAATTATAGATAAATGAGGCATTATGTAAATAAATTTCCTAAGAGCCAAGAAAACTTACTTTAGAAAAGGACAAGGGAGAAAGGAAAATCTTATAAAATCACTGCCATTGATTTTGAATCTCTGAATGATGTGGTGGCAGGTAATTTAATGGTTTCCTCAAATTTAGCCAATGCTTTATTTGATTCTGGATCATCGCATTGTTTCATATATTCCCTATCTGCTAAGAAAATTAGATATTTCCAATTTGATTTAACAAGGGAGTTGTTAGTCAAAACTCCTAAGGGAAATATCATTGCATCATAGTTTTATGAATCAGTTCCCATTAGAGCATATAAACATGCTTTATTTGTTGATCTCATTTTCATACCCATGATTGAAATTGATGTAATCCTCAGAATGTATTGGCTTTGGAACCATGATGCGAAAATTTATTGTAAGAAGAAGGAGGTTACAATTTTTGATGATGATAATGAATACCTTATCTTTAGAGTAGAAATGTCACCATTTGATTCTTATCTAGATCCACCCCCAGTAGCTCTATTGAATTAAATTATTAGGGAGGAATAGAGTGAAATAACTATGTGTGGTGAATGGAATGTTCAAATAGATTACGTACCTATTGTGCAAGAATATGTTTATGTGTTTCGAGAGGATTTACCTAGAAATTCTCCAGAATGATAAATTGAGTTTTCCATTGATTTAATTTCTGTTTCAAGGACCATATCAAAGACCCCTTATATAATAGCCACTGTGGAATTAGTGGAACTATAGAAACAACTAGAGTAATTAATTAATAAAGGATTTATTCTCCCTAGTGTTTCTCCATGGGGAGCCCCTATTCTTTTTGTTAAGAAGAAAGATGGATCCATGAGGTTGTGCATTGACTATAGAGAGATCAATGCTATAACAATGAAGAACAAGTATCACATACCTCGCATCGTTGATTTATTCAATCAAATTCATGGAGATAAATATTTTTCAATGATTTAACTTCGATCTAGATATCATCAGTTGTGTGTGAAGAAGGAATACATTATGAAGACAACATTTCGTACCAGGTATGGGCATTATGAGTTTACAGTAATGCCTTTTAGACAGACTAATGCACCCTCTGTTTTCTTGGATCTAATTAATGTAGTTTTCAAGGAATATCTTGATTATTTTTTAGTGGTATTTTTGTATGATATCTTGGTATACCAAAAAATATACGAAGATCATGAAAATAACTTGCGCACTATTCTAATGACTCTTAGAAGAAATTAATTATATGGGAAGTTTAGCAAGTGTGAATTCAGGATTCAGGGGATTTATTTTCTTTCACCTACTGTCTCTAAGGATGGAATCTTTGTTAATCCTTCTATGACAAGAGAAATACTAGAATGGCTAGCACCGATGAGTATAACTGATGTACACAGTTTTATTGGTTTATATGGTTATTATCGGAATTTCATAAAGAATATTTCCCGATTGGCTAACCCATTAACCAAGCTCACATGTAAAGGGGTTAAATTTGTTTGGAAAAAATAGTGTGAAGAATTTTTTGAAGAACTGAAGTGAAGATTATTCAATGCTCTTATCTTGACTCTACCATTGGGGAATGATGAATTTGTTATTTATAGTGATTCTTCAAAAAAAGGACTTGGTTGTGTCCTTATGCAGAATGATAGAGTTATTGCCTAGGCATCACGATAGCTAAAAATTCATGAACAAAACTATCCCACTCATGATCTTGAGTAAGCAGCTGTAATATTTTCTCTGAAGATATGGAGACACTACCTCTATAGTGAAAAATGTGAGAAATATACTGATCACAAGTGTTTGAAGTATATTTTCTCACAAAAATAACTCAACCTGAGGCAAAGGATATGGATTAAACTACTCAAGGATTATGATTGTACTATATACTACCACCTGGGGAGGGAAAATAAGGTGGCAAATGCTTTGATCAGAAAGGATCATGGAGTTTTGAACAAGATGAGTGTTCAAAGGGATCCTATGTTCATTGATCTAGTAAAGATGGATATAAGAATAATAATGTAAGGTGAAACATAAATACTTTTTCAAATTGTTTTTAAACCATCTTTACTAGAAAAGATAAAAAGTTCTCAGACAGAAGACGAGAAGATTCAAAAGAAAATTAAAGCTTTGAACGATGGGAGATTTATTAACTTTTTATATAAATATGGAATTTTGAAATTTGGGAAGAGACTTTGTGTTCCTAACATACTTGATCTAAAAAGGGAATTGTTGGATGATGCTCATATCTCCAATTTCTCTAAACAGCCTGGTAGAACTTAGATTTATAGACATTTAAAGGAATTTTTTTGGTGGGATAACATGAAGAGATAGATTATTGATTATGTTTCATGATGTATGGTTTGTTAATAGGTTAAGGCAGGAAGACAACATCCTAGAGGAGTCATGAAACCTCTTCCCATACCTGAGTGGAAATGGGATGATATTATGATGGAATTTTTCATGGGGCTACCAAAGACTCCTTGAAGGAATGATGCAATATGGGTCATTGTTGATTGTCTTACCATGTCATCATATTTTATTTTTATAAGAGAAGATTTACCACTTGAACTTTTAGAAAGACTATATATCAATGTTGTTTTTAGGCTTCATGGTGTATAACTATCGATTATTTTTTATCATGATCCCTGTTTTACATCAGGATTATAAAAAAGTCTTAAAAAATCCATAGATACTGAACTTCGTTTAAGCACTACCTACCACCCTTAAACTGATGGACAATCAGAACAAACTATTCAAACCTTAAAAGACATGTTGAGAACTTTCTCACATGACTTTCAAGGTTTGTGGGATCAATATTTACCTATGGTAGAATTTTCCTATAACAATATCTTCCATTCAAGTATTCAGATGGAACCATATGAAGAGTTATATGGAAAGAGAGGTTGCACACCAACTTTTTGGGATGATTTTGGTGAAATAAAACTTATAGGCCCATAGCATATTGATGAAATAGTGGAAAATGTGAAGATTATCCAAACCCACATCAAAGAAGCTCAAAGTAGACAAAAGAGATATGTCGATAATCAAAGGAAGGATTTTGAATTTCAAGTAGGAGATCATGTTTTCTGGAAGGTATCTCTATGGAAGGGTGTTATACGATTCGTTAAGAAGGGTAAATTAAGTCCTAGGTACATTAGACCTTTTGAAATTCTAGAACGAATTGGCATTGTATCTTACCATTTGGAAATGCCTTCAAGTCTCTCCAAAGTTCATGATGTGTTACATGTATCACTCTTGAGAAAATACATGTCTGACCTAACGCATGTACTCACCTATGAAGAAATAGAACTATAACCCAGTCTATCTTATTGTGAAGATCCTATCAGGATTCTTAATACCATAGAACAACTGTTGAGAAATTGGATGACTCCTTTGGTGAAAGTTCTATAGAGAAACCATAAAATGGAAAAGGCAACATGGGAACCTAAGGAACTTATGATGAAGAACCACCTGAATCTTTTTATGCAGAAATATTCTAAAATTTCGAGGACAAAATTATTTGAAGGAGGGGAGAATGTAACACCCCAAGCTTCTATAATATATTTCTCTTTGAATAACACAATAGCTTGTGATGTATGAAACTTTGAGCTCAAGCACACTACGACCAATCAAACTAGTCGTTATGAATATTAATACCCACTTTTTAAAATTTTATAAATTTTATTTTTCAAAATTGAGTTAACTTTTGGATTCGGAATATCAAAATTATCTTAGTCTGAATTTTTGGAATTTTTCTGAAAACTTTCAATTTTTGGTGAATAGTGAAAAACAATGTGTTATTGTTCAAAACCTACTTTTTATTTAAATAATTATTTATTTTATTTAAATTTAAGTTAGGTCAAAATAGATACATAATACCTATATAAGTTCAATTTAATTCATTGGAGTCATTTTATAATAAAATTAGAGGTATAAAAATTTATTGAACATTTTAACGTCTTTTACCCACCTTCTAAGCACATTTGAAAATTCGCATAAAACATAATTTTAATGCTTTTGTAAATTGAATTTTAAAAATCCAAGAGTCACGGTTGACATCAGTAATTAAAATTTGGTTCAATAAGATGAAAATATTTTTTTTTTAATAGTAACATTTGAATTTCATTTACCACGGTTAAAAGTAAATAGAGTAATTAAAGGTAAAAATGATACTATAATTACACTGACACATGTCCTAATTTTATTGGATAAGTTTATTTTGGACAAAATAAACCTTAGGAAAAATATATGATCTTCTTTGATCCACTTGTATTAGATTAGGACATTTATTATTATTTTATTTAAAGAAAAGTTAAAAGTGTTAAATTCAAATTTTAATAACTAATACATTTTTAATATAGGGTTATGCAAATGATAAATTCGACTATAAATATTCATTAGAGAGCTAAAAAGATTTCCTAAATAATTGTATTCTATTTATAATTTTTATACATTAAATGTTTAAATTTATTTATGACACGATGATGATGCAGTAATTACCTTATTAATGGAAGATTAAAATAATTGATATTATAAATACCCAAATAAAGGAATGTTGAGACTTTTGATGCATTAAACTAATCTTTTGGGTTATTATGACATGTTAGGGTTTATTAAATAAATTTTTTCAAAGTGATAAAGTTTTTATGAATTCTAGAAAAAACAAAATACCAAATACTATCAAAATTGACATAAATGAGTATTTAAAACAAATACTATATTATTAAATGATATAATATTCCTAAAAATATAAGCTTCATCCAAAGAAATTAGATAAGGTTATATATGTAAATAATGAAATTCTTGGTGTTCTATTGGATTTTTATAGTATGTTTATTAACCATGTATTATAATAAGACAAGAATACATGGTAAAAGTTAAACTATATAACTAAGAGTTAAATCTAAAAGATAAGGTTAATATGTTGACCTAAACCTATCTAAAACCTATTGGTTGTGAGTTTTTAGACCCATACCTACCTTATCCTTGAAATAAATCCATTTGGATCCATTATAAATCTAAGATTAGTTTTTAATAAAATAATATTTCAAGATTTTCCAAAAGTGACCCTCACCTCTCTTATAAAAGGGTACTTACCCTTCTCTCAAAATCACCCCTCCAAATCCATTTGGCTTGACCAACTCATGATAAATTATCTTCTAAACTACCCTCACTTAAGCCTATAGTGATTAATTTTATGAGAAATCCATCATAAGGAGTCATTTTGATAAAATAAAAAAGGAAGCACCTGAAGAAGAGGTAATAATTTCATCACCTCTTTCAAAGTTCTTTTATTTTTCCACTTACTATTTATTTGTTGTTTCCATAATAAAATAAAAAATCTAGTACCTTCTATATATTATTGTGTTATTATAAATATGTTACAAAAATATTCATTATTCTATCCATTATATGAATGAAAAAGTCACAATACGTGCATACATATGGCTTACTGTCTCCATGTCGTGGTGTAGTTTGTTATTCAGAACATCATTATTTATATGGGTATAATAATGAGTATAATTGATTTAAATAATAAATATAACATATTAATTATTATTTATAAGTAATATACCATCCGATTACATGTGATTTAACCATCAATAGAATGATATATACGCTCGTACGTGCGTACAGATTACCATATGCACGAACGCGATGAAATTCATTCCTCATCGTAACCATTCAAGAATAATTTTCATTTTATGATTAAAAATAATGTTTAAGAACATAATATAATTTTTTATATGAATCAAATACATTATATCCATAACAAACATGACTTATGTAACAAAACATATAAAGGGTAAAAAACCAGTTAACAACCAAAACAATGATACTACTAAAATATTATTAACAAAGCAATATTAAAAGATAATATATGATATCATATTTATGTATTTGGTTATTTTATAATTTAATAACATTTTTTTAACTATTATACATGATTTTAACATACCCTAGACAAAGGAAAATTACAAGTTAATGGTTAATTTTACAATCTCTTCATTATCTAAGGTTGTTTATACGTGAGTATCTACTGGGACCTCTTTATCATCCACATCCGTGTTTCTTAAAAATGAATTTCAATTTTTTTTACTATTTCCTAGAATATGGTTTAAAGTCATTTATACCACAGTCTTAATTTTTATAAAATATTTTTAAAGGAATATTTTCGTTGTTTTCCAAACAATATACTTTATGACCTTTTTGTCAAATTATGGTAAGAATGTTTTTTAACGTATACGGCGGGTGTAGCTATTTTCTGCCATTATAACATCTTTGAATATTCCCTTACAATATTATAAGAATATTTTCAAAATAAATATTTTATTTTATAATTATGTGACTTTTAAATTATTTCAAAATATAACGATATATTTCTCTCAAATAGTTTTGATTTCATCAATGTCAACATCCTTTGATGGATTTTACACTTATTTGAAGTTGATGTGTTATGAGACAATATTCCATATTGTATTGAAGGTTTTCTGATATTTTTGACTATAGATGTGTTATTTTTATACCATTCAGGGTTTATGGATAAAGTATTAACATTTCGTATGCTATTTTTAATACAAATGTTTATATTAGGTTTAAACCTTTTCGTATGAGGAATGCATTAGACTTAGTAAGTAATGGGTGGAGCCCATTATAGCTTCTTGATGCATCGGTAGGTCTCATGAGAAAAACTAGTGTCTTGGAACAAGTCTTTGACAAAATCTTATTGTAGTCTTGACAGTGAAAAATGTGGAAGAAGGTTCCCTTGGGTCACTATCGCATAGATATCAACATAAGATTCAATTTGATAGGTTGTAGAGCTCAAACGGACACCCCTCAAACGGACACCCAGATCAAAATTTATGGTCATTTGAAGTTTGAGTTACATTTTCAACTTATTTTAGATGTTTTATTAATTTTTAAGATTTTTTTGTGTCTTAAAATTGTTATTAAATGATTATTAATCGATGATAATTGAAAATTATTAATTAATAATATTTTTTAAAATATTTTAATTCCATTTTCACTAAATTTATTATATATTCAATTTAATAGTCTATTTATACTTATCTAAAACATATTTAAAAAATACATATTATATTTATATCTATATAGATATACTTATATAACAATATATTATTCTTCATTTTTTTTTAAATTTTTCAGCACTAGAAAAAAGCGCTGATAAATCCCCCCCCCCTTTATCAGCGCTACTAAAAAAATGTTGATAAAGGGTGGCGCTACGAAAACCCAATTTTGTGGTAGTGTTGTTTTCTTTAAAATGTTTTGTTTTATTTTATTTTAGATGGTTTTTTAATATGTATGATAAAAAAAATTATATTAAAGGTTCTCATTGTTTTATTTGAAAATGGTTTTAAAATGGGTTCTTTGATTAAATAATTTTTAGGCTAAGGAAACACTTTCAAAGTGATTATTTTAATTTAAAGAATACAAAAGTAAATGTTTATAAAATTGTTATAGAATTTATATGTGTTATCATGTGACAATGATTGAAAAAAATATTTTATAATTGTATTTAAAACTTGAATTTATGAATTTATATAAAAATAAACTTCATAAATTCCTTGGTGACATCCATCTGGGCTTCTTATCTCACACCCTAAATACACATCAATTTTTGGTTATGTAGCACTAATCCTATGTATAGGTTATAGATTCCACCTCCAACTTGAGTATCTATTTACTAGTCACTAAAGGGTGTGTTGGTTTGGTAGTGAGAAACTAGAGGTTTCCTAGAATACTTCTAATGGAACAATTTCTTTCACATCGATTTTTTTGGGATGTTGTATACTCCATTTTGGCCTAGTGTACTTTAAATTGTGTATTTAATAATTTTTATTCTATTATATAATATTTTTGTGGCTATCTATTTATCATCAATGTATGTTTATTTAATTATATTTTTTTTCTTTTACCTACATTTATTTATTTATTTATTTGGTATAAACTTCCAAAGTATGGATGATCCATGCCAAAATTTTTAGAAAAATAGTCACTATTTTTAACACTAATTTAAAGGAAAAATCATTCGCATGGGAGTGTTCTTCAATTTTGAGAGACTTGTTTCTATCTCATGGGGATCCAGGTTTCCCTTAGATCCCAAGGGTGAGTTGAGTCTGGTCAACCTAGACGGGTTTGTTACAAATGGTATTAGATTCTAGGTTCTTGAAGGGGGGCTAGATTCTGAATAAACCCTCTTATTATTTGGGGTGTGTCATGGAGTAAATGAGATTAGGGTCATCAGGGCTTTAGAAATGGAGGAGAGAGTCTAAATGTCTCTCTCTTATCTCAAGCCTCCATTTTATATGGGTATTTGGGTTTTCAATTGTAAACTCATGGATTTTTTTGTTTTTGATGTATTTTGAGGTGAAGTGAAAATATTTTGATTCCCTTTGAGTATTATAATGATTTTATATGTATCTCTTTCGTTTTAGTGTGAAAATAAAAGAAATAATGAGTTTCATGGTTAGCTCACATGTTATAAACAGTTGTGTGGAGCATGTTCACTTTGGGTATGAAATCTTCATAGAGTGAGTTTCATAGTTGGGGTAGGGTTTCCAAGACCATGTAGCTATAATATTCAAAACCCATTTTCATCCCTAATTTAGTTTTTTGACTCATCATGATGTTAAGAATATATTATAGTTATATCCACTCATTGGAAGAAAAATAAAGGTATCATTGATGATTTTTGGATATGGTAATAATGAATTTTTTGTTAAATTTCTAGGGTTTTAGTTATGATTTATTTTTAAAGGATTTTTTAGAATCTTTATTTATGAAAATACTATTTGAAAATTTTATTTTTATGGGTTATTTGAAAAATAATTTCCCTTATTTTCCAAGTAATGATTTGCAGAGTGGTTTTTCATTTTAATATTTGTAAAAAAAATTAAATGAAAATGTATCTTCTATATAAGCACCTGAAAATGAATATAATTGAATTAGATTTTATTTTAAATGATAATTGAGTTCTGAAATGGTTTTAATTAGTTTTAAAATAGAAAAATATATGATTCACTAAGGTTGGGATATTTTATAAAAGGAAAATGATTCAATTTTTAAGTGCATGCCTTGGTGGAGCATGTTTTCAAAATCTCTTGTTAGAAGTTGGTGATTTTAAAAGGAAAGGGTTAATTTCTAGGTAAGTAATTGATCTATTTTTTTGTGATTTATTTTTTTGATTTATTCCCTAGTTTATTATGATATTTATTGATTTATGTTTTTAATTCATGAACAAATGATGTGCACATTTTGTGTCAGTAATACTATGCCTCCTAGAAAGGTTTACATAAAATTAGAAGTACTTTCACCAAGGATAATCATATCTGTGAATCATATCATAATTTAGAAGGATTTATTTCAATTTTAGAATCTACCCATACTCTAAAAAGAGTGGTGAACTCAGAACCTTCTCTTCTCTTAGTCTATATCTTAGAAGTATTGAATCAACATTATCCTTATTTCTATAGAGATCAGGGTTCTACTAAAGTAGTGGTATTTTTAGAGGTAATTAAGGGAATCATAAATTCTACTGGTACCTATGAAGCTCCAGGGATGAGAACTATTATGATCCTGATTGTTGGGTATTGATAGGTATGGTGGGAGTTAATTGTACTTTCTCATCTATGCTAAGGTATGTCTTGGAATTTCTTCAAGATGAAACTTATCAAGTGGTTCTACTATAAGCTCATGAAGGTATAGAAATATCTTGAGTTTGTGATGATTTTATGGATGAGCGGTTAGTGATGTAGTTTTTTGATAACTTCTTATAGTTTTTCATCTTTTCCCTAATTTTGGTTATCAATGATTTTGAGAAAGTAAATTTCTTTGAAGGACAAATTTCCCCGGATCATTGTACAATTATACTTGGTTTTGTTCTCACATCCTTCAATGAGGTCATCAAGGAGTCTATTTGGTTGTAAGTTGACCGCTCTTGGAAACTGGTGTTGGGAAATGGCTAGGTTACATCATATGGGAATGATAGTATTTTGGGAGGTGTGTAGAATAAGAGGGGTGAACCCTAATTGGAAGTGAAGATCCCCCTTCGTTGGAAGAAGAGACCTATTGTGTGTTTATCATGTGGGGAATAATGGAACTCTAAGCCTTAATTTCATAAATATTAGAGGAACTTCTTCCATTTTATAAGTTTAGGGAATATTTGAAAATTTTATAAAATGTGTTATCTGAATAAATATCATATGAGATATATTTGTGGATGATGGATTGTTTTGGGATATTTATTTTATGGATATAGGATAATGTGACCATTTTGGAGTTATGTTATCATATTTTGGGAGTCTTATATAATTGTTTTATTAGGATGGTTATGAATGTTGGTTTTAAAGTTGCCTCGATGTTTGGATGTATAATTATAGATATTTAAGGGATTATGATGGATGGATGTATTGGTATTTGAGTTTTGCAGTGGTTAGGATTAGGGAAAATCCCTGGGGTCATATTTGGGTTACTAGGGTGGGTGACTCACTAGTTGAGATAATGCACTAGCTGTTATTTTTCTTGGACTTTATGTGATTCACTATGAGATAGTGATATGGTTTGAGACCCTAGATTATCCTTATGTGTTATGGACTTATATTATAAATCATTTCCTTCTTGAGGTTTTGTATGGTTTATTCTTATTTATTTTATTTTATAAGTGTTTATTGTTTGAGGGTGCATTTAATTTTATGGTTTCTTGAGTGTTTTAAGGATGTATCACTATTTGATTTATTTTGGTTCCACCATATTAGAGGAAATCTAAATTATGGGTAGATCATAATAGGTCTACCTTCTTCTGAGGATTCATGTTTTTGGGTTTTTCTTTGGTTGTTTATAGAAAGATCAATAAATTTTTGGATGATCGGTTAAATTATTTCAAGGATTTTAGAAGGATGGTTTCATTGATGGGATATATTGGGTGGTTCTTCTTTTCTTGTAGTTTTCCAAATCATTCCCAAGCCTAACCACCACCTTTTTGTAGTGTGAAGGGTTTTGTTTTCAATTTCCTTATATTTTTTAATAAATAATTTATGGGGGTAATAATGTAGCATAATGGAGAGAATTTTAGTACCCACATATAATTATAGTTATTTATTTTGTGTTATATTATATTATTCTATGTTACTTTGAGTTTGATAATTTTTTTTGGATTGAGATTTGATTTTTTTTGAATTTTTCTTGTTGTTTAATGATTATATTTAATGAATAGAAGTAATTGTTCATCATCCTTGTAAGGGGTGTTTTCATAGTGATAATTGATTTTTTCATTGTCTTTACATGGTTTTTACAACTGTGAGAGACTTATCGGGAACTGTTCATTTTGGATTGGCGTGTAAGGGAAATAATGCATGGTTGGCACATGGTTATCCATAACCATGTGGCCAAACCCTTCACTTCACCTAGTTTTAAAATTTTAGAAATACCTTAGTTTATCCTCCATGATTTTCAATACATGGACCCCTATCATCCTCCCACTCAACTCGGATATCCCGAGGTGCACCTCCTTCTTTTTTCTCACCAACTCCAAGGGATTTTTCATGGATTATTTCCATGTTAAAGCTTGATTTTTTATGTTAATAATCCTCTAAATCTCTCTTCCTCCATTTCTTATCTATTTTCCTTGGTTTTAACTTCTCCCACAAACCCTAGTGGCCTTTTTGAATGATTTAATATTTATGCTGGACATTATTTTAGATATTTTTATTTCTAGGTATTATAAACAATGTCTCCTTCTTTATTTATGTGTCCACCAATGAAGGTTACACATTCTTTCTTGTTGCGACCTGATTTCCACTTCTATAAGGTAGGTGTTTCTATGAAACTGATTTATCATAAAATACATAGTGTTATTGAGTTTTATAAACTAATTTCTTATTAAAATTAAGATCATATTTAACATGTGCGTGGTCTTTATAACTTCTTTCCATGAATTTTAAGCTTTCCATAAAAGGGTCCTTCTTATGAATTTCAAATATTTTATTGAAATAAATTTTTGGTTGTGGAAATCCATTTATAAAAATATATTTATGGGTATTTTAAATAATTTTTAGGGAAATTAAATGAAATTATCCTTGTTTTTGTTTTCAAGAAGATATTTCAAGTTTTAAAATGGGGTGTTCTAGAAATTATAATGGTGTGTGTGACCTTAAAGGCCTGTTAAGAACTTTATAATATTAATGGATTATTTTATGGGAAATATTAATTGATTTACCCTTATTATTTAACATGTTAATGGTTTTTAAATTTTTATGTGATGTTTGTATTTTATGAAATGTGGTTTTTCTATGTGAGAAGTTAAAGTCACTTGATAGTTATGGATTGTGCCTTATTTATTGACATTGACATTATTATTCACCCAACTCCAATTTTTTGGCCATGGGTTCCTTCATATCTAAGTGGTAGATCTATATTTATACAACACAAGTTCGTACACACAGTACTAGTGTCCCCTATAGAGTGAGATTGGTCTAGGCGGGGATTCAATCTCAATGTAGTCGGTGCAGGTTAATCGGGTGTCTTTTGTTGGGTGGACATAACAGATGCCAACTATTAGTCCAAATCTAGTTCAGTAAAGCCTAGAATAATTTCACATTAGAAACTAGGTTATATCCCATGACACAAATTCCTTTATAATTGGCTTATTCAGGGTATTATTATCTTAAATTTTATTTTATTTTTCTTTACTTGTATTTATTGTGATACCCATTATATTTTATAATTTTTTTGTTTTCTTTTAACTTGTTATGTGCATAATGTGGTATGATTAAACCTTCGTATTTGGGTTGTTTTATTTTAAAAAATTTAGTTGGTTTTATTTTATAAAGTTTTAAAATATATTTGGGAATCTATTTTGGATTGAAGTATCTCATTTTGGGGTTTCAAAGTATTTTTAAAATGGTTCCTTGATTAAATAAGTATGAGGATAAGTAAATGATTTCAAAGTTATTGTTTTCATTTAAACAAAATAAAAAAGTAACATTTATAAAATAGTTATGGAATTGATAATATTTTTATGTTTTTATGTTTGAAAACCCAATTATCTAATTTAATTTTGAACTATAATTTATTCATTTCTATATAAAATAAATTTAAAATATTCCTTGATGAGATCCTACTATACCTCTTAGATCACAGCTTGTATACAAATCTGTTCTTTTTTTATGCATATATTTTCATTTTTATAGGTTCTAGGATCTACCTTCAACTAGGTTATATCATTCTTTCTTACAGATTGGTGAGTTGGGGATGTGGTGAGAAACATAAGGTTGTAAAGAAGAGTTCTAGTATAATGTGTTCTTTCACATTGTTTTTGGTTTGGGATGTTGTATCAACCATTTATATCTAGTGTAATTAAAATTTTTTCTTTACTAATTTTAGTTCTATCAAATATGGACTTCAGTTTTTCTTCTAATTATTTAGTTATTTAATTGTTTTTTCTCTAGCTCTCCCTTTTCAGGCTAAATTAGATTAAAATTATGAATGTATTTATTTTCAACATATGTTCATATTTGGTACATGGTTAGTGGAAACTATGTAGAATCCATGCATTTATGTCTGTAAATTTTTAGAGACAAATTTCATGATTAGTGAAATGTTAAGTTAAAAATTCACCCTCTATTTTCGAGGTGATAAATACCATCAATGAGAACTAGTATGGTAGGTGTATTATTTGGCCAAACATGTTCAATACCCAATCCCTTAAAAAATTTGAATTTACAAAAATACCTTCTTAAGGTTTTGATAAAAAATAGCACACCACTATTTTCTCTCACACCCACTCACATCACACCAAATAAACGAGACTCCTACTCCCTTTCTTCCAGCTTTACTCCTTAGAAAATTTTCATTGGATTTCAGGTGTGATCTCCAGAGGTGAGGTCTTCTTTTAATTATTATTCTTTTTTATCTTTAAGGTTTTGTTTTCCTCCCATCCTTTAACCATGGATCACTATATGTAAAAACATAGGTAAGTTATGGATTTTGATTTCTTATGTCTTGGGGAGTCCAGGGTGTGTGATGTCCTTTTTGGGTCTGGTTCAACCTGTATTCAATGATTCTAACCATCTATGATTTATTCAATTTAGGTTACCCAATGTTTAATACTTTAAAATTTGGAACACTTTCTGATTATTATTTAAACTCTTGTTTTATATGTTTATAGTTATTAATAAATGATTATATGATACTCCTTGAAAGTGTAAACCTATTTTTACTTGGTTCCTAGAAAGTATAGTGGATTTTTATTTAAAATTTTATGATTTAAAATTATTTGGTAAGTGACTTGCACAACAATTGTTTTATAAATTCTTAAATGGAATTTTTTAATGTGTTTAAATGTTTCAAAAAGTTTATTCTATTTTTTAAAATGAATTAAATTTTTATCCTTAATATTTATTTTGATTTTCAAGTAATATGTAAAATTCCAAGTATTGATAAAGTGTTTTGAATTGATTTTTAATAAATGTGTGGGGTTTTCAAAATTTCTTTTTATTTATTGATGGTTATGCACATATACATGGGTATACATATATGTGTGTGTGTGTGTGCGCGTGTGTGTGTGTGTGTTTACAAATTCACATTGGAACATGTGAAGTTTTTCAATATATGGGAATATGTGTGTTTGTGTGTGTTTGAAATTATATATGGGAATATCAGAAGATTAACTTTAGGAATTTAGAGAATGGAATCATATATTGTCCTTGATTTTTAAAAGTGTCTTTGAATTGAAATATTTTTCTAAATTTGAATGATTAGTCCCATTTTTCATTTTCAATGAATTTTCTCTATAGTTTTTATTTGAAATGGTATTTTAAGTGGGTTTTTCAAAAATAAGTGTAAAGGACCAATTGGCATGACCTATATTGCTTATGGTATTTTATAAATGGAATAATAATATACTAAAACCATTATAACATAGTTTTTTATGATTTATGATATATCACTTAGGTGTATAGTTTTTTTCTCATTGATAGGAAATTGAACTGGTTTAAAAGAGGCAATTTTACTTCTGAGGAGTGAAATGGTTAATAATGGGTTGATAAAAGGACCTTAATTTTTAAATGAAATATAATGTTTTAAAAACTAGTAAATAACATTGAATGTTGGGTATCTAATAAGGGAGAATATATTATATATCACTTTTTATTATGTCTCTTTACTAAAAAACAGAACAGGAAGAAGGCCATTGTGTCATAGAAAGGTGAAAACACCCCACTAGGTTGTGACATATACTCCTTAGTAGATGAACTAGAAATTGTTTCATATATAGAAAAAATCATCTTTATAGGCCAAGGGATGACCTTGTTAGTGTTATATCGCTAAGATAGGACATGTACCCCTTAGTTTACATGGATATTGTTTCATAGAAGGAAATCATGATGCCACTAGGCTATGAGTTTTTCTCATTAGTGGTTATGAACACATTGGTTATTGACTCATGAGATCATGAGATGATACAATAATCTATGGTTCCCAATAACATTATATGAACTATGGATTTTTTCAATGGTTTATGATTATGAAATGTTATTTTTATGGTCAATGTTGGGATAACTTTTTGTATGAAGATTTCCTTTGTTGTCAATTGTTGTCAATGCTGGTCAAAATGAAGAAGAAGATGGAGAAGAACTCCAAAGTTAATGGAGATCGGCTGAAGTGAGGGTGCCTAGAGAATTGTTATGAAATCATAGCATTGAATTTCATGCTTGGGAAATTCTCTATGAAGTAAAATTAGATTATTGTTGAAATGATCATAAGTTCAAAGAACTTGTGTCAAAGGTGAAACATTGTTTACAACAATGAAGAATGACGAGGTATCTTCTATCTAAGTATGATTGAAAAAGAATGAGGATTTAAAGAAGACCATGCAATGCTTCACGATTGCATGAGAACCATGGAAGATCTTAGTTGTAGAAAATAATCATATGATTTTAATGAAGTAGAGAATGATGGCTGAAGAAGAAGAGAGATTATGGAAGGGCTTGGAATTCTAATAAGGTCATGAATTACACATTTCCTTGAAATCAGATGATTTTTTCACTGTTCTTAACACTTCAAAAGGCATTGAGGATTTGAAGTGTGGATGAAGAAGTACTTTGGAATTCATATTCCAAAAAGAATAGAAGAAATCAAACAATGCTTTATTGATTTTTATTTCACAAATATCATAAGTTAGGAGAACTTGTGATGAAATCCTTATAAAATAAATGGGGATAAATGATGATGCCAATCATATACAATTTTGATTGGAAGGAATGATGCTGCTGGAAGATGGGATGTTTTAGTACTTCCCATTGTAACTCTCACGATGCTAAAGATGATCTATCAAAGGATATATATCATGATTGTGGAGTTTGTGATGAAAGCTGAAGAATGGTTATGGGATGTAGTGAAGAGGGAAAAGACAATGCAATGGAAAATCTGTGGGAGGCACAAAAGCACAGTTTAAGGTGGCATTGTTTTCCAGTGTTTTCCAAATTTTAAGGCCTGAAAATCAGGAGATGAAGATGTGCTTTTGGCAATGGATATAGCATGCAAGATTGAAGATGGTTTAGATTTTTTGTGCGCAAGGCATGATTCAAGGTCAGAACATCGAAAAATTCCAAAGGCATAGAGTGCATGGAAATTTAGGCAAGTTACGCAAAATAATAATGTGGTGCGTGAAATAACAGTGGTATGAGCGAAATGAGATATGGATGCGTGAAATATCAGCGGGTTACGCGAAAAATAATGGTTGGGTGAAATATTGGTGTGGTGCGAAAAATAGAGGAATGGATTTTTTCACGCAAGAGGTGTTTCGAGATCAGAAGCACGAAAATTTGAAAAGGCATGAGGTGCGTGAAAAATTGGATCATTGCAAGAAATACGATGTTGCGTGAAAGGATGGTTTTGTGCGCAATATGGAACGCGGTGTGGAATTTTGCGTGCAATTGGTGCTTCATGCTTAGAATTATGAAAAATGGAAAATTCATGAGGTGTGTGTAGAAACCCGAAGCTTGACGTACATGGACATTACATTACATTTGCGGAATACTTAGTACATAACAAAAACACACACTAAAGGATCGTAATAGTTTAGTGTCTTTGGAAACTCGGAACGTAATCTTCTAATCGTGGTGAAAGTTCTTCAATATCTCCCATAAAGGTCATCCCTTTTTTTTACCTAAAACCTTTCTTTATATCCTGGGGAAAAGAAAACATTAAAGGGTGAGCTCAAATGCTCAGTAAGGGTAAAAAAAAAGAAATATTAATCACATCATATACATAAGAACATAGCTTTTGGAAATCTTAACCTGCAAAAGAGATCATAATTTCATAACATGGGCTAAATCATAGAAGTGAAATGTAATCCCAATAATCATAACTTAAAACATGAAACTTTCTGGCATACACACATAATCATAGAGAATCATTTCTTGTTAGTCAAGACTCATTGCCAAGACTATCTTAGTGGACAAAGTCCCTTTCTGAATCGAGTAATCCTCGTTTCAGTCCTGTTTCACTGAACCGGTATAACCTACCATTCCAGCCATGTCTATCTCATGAGATATAAAATCTTTACCCAATGCATTGGAGGGAGATATAGGTCCCACCCATCTTATAATGAATCCTTTCTTATGTGTGCCACATAATCATAAAACATACATCATCGCATAACACATGTAACAAAAATGGGATTCTTGAAACATCATGACATCATAAATAAATTCATATAAGATAAAGGAATTCATAAACATAATTCCATCACAACATAGTCAAATCAATGTAAAAATATGGATAGAAACAGAACCCTTTATTATCTTAGATGGAAAATAATTTTGATAAAACACTTGAAATGAATTCTTGAGGAAAATATCCTTTCTTCTTCAAAATCAATTTTTTTTTCACAAAACATCATACAATTTTAAAAGAAAGAGATTTTATTAAAAATAGTCATGAAATATTTTGGAAGAAGGTTCATGAAAATAAGGCTTTATAAAACCGTAAAAATCCGTTCGTGCCGTATAAGTTAAAAAAAACATTCTTCGTACTTTTGTCGGAAAAGTCAAAAAGTACCTCGTACGGAAAAACGACAAAAGATTCCTTTCATATTCTTTACTAAAAACTCACCTAAGGGTAAAATTGGATTTAAACTATTGCAAGTGGATGGAAACAATATTAAATATTGAGGGAACATGGATGTGGATGATAAAATACACCCCAGTAAATACTTACGAATAAACAATCTCGGATAAAAATGAGATTGTGATATTTCCCTTACCTTAGGTCCAATTTGCTTTGTATGTGTCCGAACCTCCTGTATAATGATTTAAATAATGTCATTGACTTATTACAGAATCATATTCATTGTTATGATATCATATATGGTTCACTTATGAAATTATATTACCCGTTCTTTTGTAAATTCCATGTTAAAGAAGCGTTTTGGGTAAAATCGTTTCTTTTATCGTAGGTATTTTGACTTGTTGTTATTGACATTATTATTACTTATATCATGATTTACTTACTTCCAGAATATAAAATATGATTTATATATCATATATATTCAGTATATATATATATATATATAATAGATAAATAAAAAACACCGTTCATGGAGACGGTAGTCCGTACGTACGCATGAACGCTGTTTTTCTTTCCTTATTGTCTTGAAATGGAAGTAAGTAGATGACATACATATGTATATATATACATAAATACAGTAGCTTTATAATGTCATATATTTCATTATTATTTCTTATATATACATTATAATCATTCTTAAATGGTTAACATGGAGAATGAATCTCATCGCGTCGTGGAGACGGTAGTCCGTACGTACGCACGAGCGATGATATCATTTCTATAAATATTGAATTGAATTGGAGTGAATTATACAATATATCAGAATCAATATGATGTTGTAATAACTATGTATAGTTATTCTTTACACCATTATACCCATCCATGTAAGGTGGTGGTGGAAAATATATTACACCACGGCGTGGAGACGGTATTCCTTACGTACGCACGCGCGGTGATTTCTTTTTCCGTAGAATGGATAGATGGTGAAATAGGGTTGTTTCATACTTATAATAACATATCAGTATATGAGTGATACTGATGTTATTACTTCATAGTGAAACAACCTAAGAAGAAGAAGTGGAAGAAGAAATAAAGATGAAAGAATTGGTAACGGTAATTACCTCTTCTTTGAAGTGCCTCTTTGAGACCTCCTCTTAGGGCACTAGAATTGGTCTTTGAGGAAGACCAGAACCTCTAGGATGTTGCTAGGGAAGTGTAGAAGAGATTTTGGCAGGGGTTGGCCGAGCTTGAGTGCTCAAATTGGTGTGAGGAGGAGGGGGAGGAGGTGTCCTTTTATAAGGGAGGAGAGGGGCACCTTAGGAATTCTTAAAATTATTAATTTATAATAAATCTAAACCCACTTAAAAACCTCCAAAAATGACTCATATTCGAAGATTAGATGAGATAGGGTTGTAATATCATCAACCAATCAAATTTAGACATGTTTGGATCTTATTTTAAACCTTATCAATTAGATTTAACTCTAAGTTAAATAATTTAACTTTTACCGTGTCTTTTTGTTTTCTTTCACTATATGGTTAATACACTTACTATAACATGCCAAAAGAACCCCAAATTGTTTATTATTAATATATATATCCTTATATAAGTCATGTGGCCGAACCTTAGATTTTTAGGAATAAAATAACAATTAATAATATAATATTTTATTTAAAAACTATTTTGTGTCAATTTTGACACTATTTGATATATGATTTTTGTGAAAGTCATAACAGAATTAAATGTTCGAACCAAGTTTATTAAATCAACATTAATATATCATAGTAACCTATAAAATTAGTGTAATTCATAAAAATTCTCAAATTACATTTATTTTGGTGTTTATAACATCAATTATGTCAATATTTCATAAATAAGATAATTACTGCATCATCTTTGTGTCATAAATTAATTAAATTATTTGATGTCTAAAAATTACAAATAAAATACCATAATGTAGGAAATCTTTTTAGCTTTCTAATGAATATTTATAGTCAAATTTATCTTATGTATAACCCCATATTAAAAATGATTTACTTATTAAACTTTGATTTTAACTATTTTAACCCTTCTTTAAATAAATTAATAATAAAAGTCCTAATCTAATCCAAGTGGGCCTAAATGGTCATATTATATTCCTATGTTTGTTTTTGGTCGAATTCCACTTGTCCAATAGAATTAGGACATGTGTTAGGGTAATATTAATATCATATTTACCCTTAGTTACCCTATTTACTATTAACCGCGGTAAAAAAAAGTAAAAAGTTACTATTTACCAAAAATTATTTTCATCTCATTGAACCACATTTTAGTCCTTGATATTAACCGTGTCTCTCGGATTTTCGAAATTCCATTCACAGAAGCGGTAAAATTATGTTTTATGCAAAATTCAGTTTTTAACCTACCACTTAGTGGTTTCACTATTCATCAAAAATTGAAAGTTTTCAGAAAAATGCCAAAATTTCATCCTAAGCTATATTTCATATTCCGAATTCAAAAATGAAGTCTATTTTACCAAATTCATAACATAGAAGTTGAATTAATTAATTTTATAATTAAATCCCGCTATTAAAACAAATAGCGTGTTTTTAAGAAACAATATCTATCAAAAGATTGACACTTGTTTATGTCTGGTTTAAATGTGAAATTATGTCCAATGACCAACATTGTATTAAATTGTAAAAATATATTCTAAATATACTTTAAAACTACTCAAATTAATAATTTATCACTATTAATTATTTCGATTAAAAAAGTTGTTTTTTAATTATAATTTAGTAATTTTCACTATTCATCAGAATATGAAAGTTATTCGAAATGTACCAAAATTTCACCTTAGGCTAAATTCGATACTCCGAATCCAAAAATGAAGTTCATTTTTAAATATAAGATTTACAGAATTTTAAAAAGTGGTTATTACTATTCATAACGGCTAGTTTTAATAATATTTTTATAGCATATCGTTGTTTAGTGAAACTCGGTATTGCGTACTACACACGCTATCGAGGAAGGTCGCGATTGCGTGTAATGCAAGGCAAGTCAAGGATGTGTGTTGTGCAAGCTCCTTTTGGTGTAGCGTATAACACAAGACATTAATGAAATTAAAAAGAATATTTTTCATAAAATCTCGGGCTGTTACATTCTACCCCCCTTGAAAATGAATTTCGCCCTCGAAATTCGTCGGGGTTATAAATGGTTTACTATTCGAAAGTTTCTTTAATAGAAACCCACATCGTAAAAGGGAATGCCAAAACGTGGCTTTAAAAACTAAAGTATGAAATGTAACGATTACCCAAATAAACTAATCACTGGGTTTCCACATAGGTGAAAATATGGATATGGAAGAGAAATCTAACCATCATGTTCTGATGGAGAGTGGTAGAGAACATGGCTATGGAAAAGCCAGTAATCACAAATCCATAAATTTGTGACGATCTAAGGTACCATCCGATTCATCAGGTATAAGAGAACTAGGACAACATTTTTGGTTTTCAAGATCATTTCTCTAAAGTTAAAGAATTTGATTTAGAATAAATACTTACTTTATTTTGGTACAATCTCACTGTTGTTCGTGCCTTTAATAATTTCCACTTCATCTCTTAAATAAATGAAGTTGAATTTGTTATTCGTGAAGTGTTAGCAGATCATGTGATAGAATGACGGGTCATTCCATCTGTCTCAAACAAAAGGTTAGCAAAAATTATATACATAAGTCGATCTATAGTGGGATTAATCATATATGGTTCCTAAAATGGACTTATACTTCATATATCATACTGCTTAATATAATAAAACTAGTTTCTAATAAACAGGGACTTCCTGTAGGCCAGTGGTAGGCGATAAAGGCCAGTCGCACTTCGGTTGTGGGTTCGATTCCTACAGCCTTGTCTGAAGCGATGGGCTGTCGCCCGTCCTGCAGGTTGTCCCTTTTTCTAAAACTACGTTACTATAACATCCCATCAATAATATCGAAAATCTTCTATCCTTAAACAATAATAACTTATGTCCAACATAATCCAATCTAATCTTTAGGCTTATACATAATACTGCAGTCCACTCTCATAATATAGTGACATCGATTACCAGATATTTAATACTATCGTTGATCCCCACATATCATAAGATATGTCTTGTTGGTCACATTCCAAACATTCAAAGTCCTTAATCGTGTATTCTCTTGAATACCTTAGTGAAAACATGAGTGCAGTTAAAAGTTAACACTTTCCACATACCAAAATCCTCAAAATTCTATATACTCAAACCATGATATCACTTAGTCCTTATATCAATCATGAGCTCATGAATACTGTCAAACATTTCATTTTCCCCTTATCCCTTCATTATGCGCATATCATCTTCATTCCAAAAATATCTGAATAACCTTTCATGGATACTGGTAACATTAATGAGACAACAATGTTACAATCCTTACATGTCTCTTTATTCCATAGTACCATGAGATTACTTATACAACATTACACATGATAAACATATAATCATTCCACTACATTCTTAAACCATTGACCGAGCTTCAACAATTCTTTCATCTCACATACCATTGGTAGTCTCTTCATCATCATCCACATAAATACTTCCCATATGACCATACTGATTCTCTTCATGAGTCTTTCCCTTAGGGCATTTGTTTGCATAATTCCCATACATTCCACATTTAAAACACTTAACCATTTTTGATGTCGTAGCAATACCATTATCCTCATCCCTGGTATTAACTGAACCTTTTCCTTTGCACTTACTGGCTTTGTGTCCTTCTTTTCCACACCCAAAGCATCTTCCAGTTCCTTTGAAACATTCTCCTTGATGCCTCTTCCCACATGATTTACATAGGGGAAATTGAACTTTCTTTCCTCTATGATCATCATGAAACTCCATCTTTCTCTTATTAGCCGAGTCAGGAAACTTACCAAATTTTACTTTATTGATCATATTATGAGATTGCTGATTCGGCATAATAATGATGTTTGGACTTCCAAATCCCATTTCATTTGGTTGCTCATAAAGAATATCATTCCATTGTCCATCATTTCCTCCATTATCGTGAATCACCTTGTTTCCAGCCATTTTCTAAAACCCAAAAAGAATAGCGTGAGAGGCAAAAATCATGCTAGGGAAAACAACATAATAAAGGGGGAGTACCTTGAACATCTAACATCTTAGGTTTAATTCTATGATCGTTAGCGTAGTTCTAGTACTATAACCTATATGTATACTTAACCTTAGGGACATCCCTAGACATACCTTAGAAATATCTCTAGGGATCTCACTAACGTTTTCGCATCCTAGTTTCCAAAGGTTGACTAAACCTTTCCTCTGATACCAACTGTAGAAACCCGAAGCTTGACGTACATGGACATTACATTACATTTGCGGAATACTTAGTACATAACAAAAACACACACTAAAGGATCGTAATAGTTTAGTGTCTTTGGAAACTCGGAACGTAATCTTCTAATCGTGGTGAAAGTTCTTCAATATCTCCCATAAAGGTCATCCCTTTTTTTTACCTAAAACCTTTCTTTATATCCTGGGGAAAAGAAAACATTAAAGGGTGAGCTCAAATGCTCAGTAAGGGTAAAAAAAAAAGAAATATCAATCACATCATATACATAAGAACATAGCTTTTGGAAATCTTAACCTGCAAAAGAGATCATAATTTCATAACATGGGCTAAATCATAGAAGTGAAATGTAATCCCAATAATCATAACTTAAAACATGAAACTTTGTGGCATACACACATAATCATAGAGAATCATTTCTTGTTAGTCAAGACTCATTGCCAAGACTATCTTAGTGGACAAAGTCCCTTTCTGAATCGAGTAATCCTCGTTTCAGTCCTGTTTCACTGAACCGGTATAACCTACCATTCCAGCCATGTCTATCTCATGAGATATAAAATCTTTACCCAATGCATTGGAGGGAGATATAGGTCCCACCCATCTTATAATGAATCCTTTCTTATGTGTGCCACATAATCATAAAACATACATCATCGCATAACACATGTAACAAAAATGGGATTCTTGAAACATCATGACATCATAAATAAATTCATATAAGATAAAGGAATTCATAAACATAATTCCATCACAACATAGTCAAATCAATATAAAAATATGGATAGAAACAGAACCCTTTATTATCTTAGATGGAAAATAATTTTGATAAAACACTTGAAATGAATTCTTGAGGAAAATATCCTTTCTTCTTCAAAATCAATTTTTTTTCACAAAACATCATACAATTTTAAAAGAAAGAGATTTTATTAAAAATAGTCATGAAATATTTTGGAAGAAGGTTCATGAAAATAAGGCTTTATAAAACCGTAAAAATCCGTTCGTGCCGTATAAGTTAAAAAAAACATTCTTCGTACTTTTGTCGGAAAAGTCAAAAAGTACCTCGTACGGAAAAACGACAAAAGATTCCTTTCATATTCTTTACTAAAAACTCACCTAAGGGTAAAATTGGATTTAAACTATTTCAAGTGGATGGAAACAATATTAAATATTGAGGGAACATGGATGTGGATGATAAAATACACCCCAGTAAATACTTACGAATAAACAATCTCGGATAAAAATGAGATTGTGATATTTCCCTTACCTTAGGTCCAATTTGCTTTGTATGTGTCCGAACCTCCTGTATAATGATTTAAATAATGTCATTGACTTATTACAGAATCATATTCATTGTTATGATATCATATATGGTTCACTTATGAAATTATATTACCCGTTCTTTTGTAAATTCCATGTTAAAGAAGCGTTTTGGGTAAAATCGTTTCTTTTATCGTAGGTATTTTAACTTGTTGTTATTGACATTATTATTACTTATATCATGATTTACTTACTTCCAGAATATAAAATATGATTTATATATCATATATATTCAGTATATATATATATATATAATAGATAAATAAAAAACACCGTTCATGGAGACGGTAGTCCGTACGTACGCATGAACGCTGTTTTTCTTTCCTTATTGTCTTGAAATGGAAGTAAGTAGATGACATACATATGTATATATATACATAAATACAGTAGCTTTATAATGTCATATATTTCATTATTATTTCTTATATATACATTATAATCATTCTTAAATGGTTAACATGGAGAATGAATCTCATCGCGTCGTGGAGACGGTAGTCCGTACGTACGCACGAGCGATGATATCATTTATATAAATATTGAATTGAATTGGAGTGAATTATACAATATATCAGAATCAATATGATGTTGTAATAACTATGTATAGTTATTCTTTACACCATTATACCCATCCATGTAAGGTGGTGGTGGAAAATAGATTACACCACGGCGTGGAGACGGTATTCCGTACGTACGCACGCGCGGTGATTACTTTTTCCGTAGAATGGATAGATGGTGAAATAGGGTTGTTTCATACTTATAATAACATATCAGTATATGAGTGATACTGATGTTATTACTTCATAATGAAACAACCTAATAAGAAGAAGTGGAAGAAGAAATAAAGATGAAAGAATTGGTAACGGTAATTACCTCTTCTTTGAAGTGCCTCTTTGAGACCTCCTCTTAGGGCACTAGAATTGGTCTTTGAGGAAGACCAGAACCTCTAGGATGTTGCTAGGGAAGTGTAGAAGAGATTTTGGCAGGGGTTGGCCGAGCTTGAGTGCTCAAATTGGTGTGAGGAGGAGGGGGAGGAGGTGTCCTTTTATAAGGGAGGAGAGGGGCACCTTAGGAATTCTTAAAATTATTAATTTATAATAAATCTAACCCCACTTAAAAACCTCCAAAAATGACTCATATTCGAAGCTTAGATGAGATAGGGTTGTAATCTCATCAACCAATCAAATTTAGACATGTTTGGATCTTATTTTAAACCTTATCAATTAGATTTAACTCTAAGTTAAATAATTTAACTTTTACCGTGTCTTTTTGTTTTCTTTCACTATATGGTTAATACACTTACTATAACATGCCAAAAGAACCCCAAATTGTTTATTATTAATATATATATCCTTATATAAGTCATTTGGCCGAACCTTAGATTTTTAGGAATAAAATAACAATTAATAATATAATATTTGATTTAAAAACTATTTTGTGTCAATTTTGACACTATTTGATATATGATTTTTGTGAAAGTCATAACAGAATTAAATGTTCGAACCAAGTTTATTAAATCAACATTAATATATCATAGTAACCTATAAAATTAGTGTAATTCATAAAAATTCTGAAATTACATTTATTTTGGTGTTTATAACATCAATTATGTCAATATTTCATAAATAAGATAATTACTACATCATCTTTGTGTCATAAATTAATTAAATTATTTGATGTCTAAAAATTACAAATAAAATACCATAATGTAGGAAATCTTTTTAGCTTTCTAATGAATATTTATAGTCGAATTTATCTTATGTATAACCCCATATTAAAAATGATTTACTTATTAAACTTTGATTTTAACTATTTGAACCCTTCTTTAAATAAATTAATAATAAAAGTCCTAATCTAATCCAAGTGGGCCTAAATGGTCATATTATATTCCTATGTTTGTTTTTAGTCGAATTCCACTTGTCCAATAGAATTAGGACATGTGTTAGGGTAATATTAATATCATATTTACCCTTAGTTACCCTATTTACTATTAACCGCGGTAAAAAAAAGTAAAAAGTTACTATTTACCAAAAATTATTTTCATCTCATTGAACCACATTTTAGTCCTTGATATTAACCGTGTCTCTCGGATTTTCGAAATTCCATTCACAGAAGCGGTAAAATTATGTTTTATGCAAAATTCAGTTTTTAACCTACCACTTAGTGGTTTCACTATTCATCAAAAATTGAAAGTTTTCAGAAAAATGCCAAAATTTCATCCTAAGCTATATTTCATATTCCGAATTCAAAAATGAAGTCTATTTTACCAAATTCATAACATAGAAGTTGAATTAATTAATTTTATAATTAAATCCCGCTATTAAAACAAATAGCGTGTTTTTAAGAAACAATATCTATCAAAAGATTGACACTTGTTTATGTCTGGTTTAAATGTGAAATTACGTCCAATGACCAACATTGTATTAAATTGTAAAAATATATTCTAAATATACTTTAAAACTACTCAAATTAAAAATTTATCACTATTAATTATTTCGATTAAAAAAGTTGTTTTTTAATTATAATTTAGTAATTTTCACTATTCATCAGAATATGAAAGTTATTCGAAATGTACCAAAATTTCACCTTAGGCTAAATTCGATACTCCGAATCCAAAAATGAAGTTCATTTTTAAATATAAGATTTACAGAATTTTAAAAAGTGGTTATTACTATTCATAACGGCTAGTTTTAATAATATTTTTATAGCATATCGTTGTTTAGTGAAACTCGGTATTGCGTACTACACACGCTATCGAGGAAGGTCGCGATTGCGTGTAATGCAAGGCAAGTCAAGGATGTGTGTTGTGCAAGCTCCTTTTGGTGTAGCGTATAACACAAGACATTAATGAAATTAAAAAGAATATTTTTCATAAAATCTCGGGCTGTTACAGTGTGAAAAAAATCCAGGTGGTGCGCGTAAATAAAGGAAGGTGCACGTAATTAAAGAAGTGAGATAAAATTTTACGCGCTGGAAAGAGTTTTACGCACAGGAAGGGGTTTTACGCGCAGGGTCAAAAATGCCTATAAATATGAGGTGACCCCCTCTCATTTTAAGACTCTTGACACTTAGACAAATCTCGAGCTCTAACGCATGAAAAAATTGAAGTATAGAGTATTGCGCGAAAAGAAGAAGTGCAGCGCGAAAAAGAAGTATTGCGCGAAAAAGGGGAGTTCTGCGCGAAAAAGAAGAGTTGCATGAAAAGAGGTGTTCGTTCCAAAAGGTGTTTTTATGCGCAAGGCTTGAATTTTACATGCAAGCCACCTAGAAGGTTGCATGAAAAATTTGAGGGTAGCGCAGGAATTTGATAGGTGCATAACACTCTCGAAGTAGTTTTGAGAAGAAGAAATAATAGTAAAACATTCGGTTTCACAAAGAGAAGTTGAACCACACTCACACGACTAGTGTTTATCACCCTCATTGTACTTTGTGAAGTAAAGAATAACTTGACATGCAATTGAACTCACATCTTCAAAAAAGAAGAAGGTAGTATACCGACACACTTAAGTATTGGTATTGAGAACTGAAGAAAGAGATTAAGACACTACAGTACCATTCCATATTCTACTGTGTCATAGAAAAAGGAGAGAAGAAGAAGAATAACAGAGTATTCCCAATTAAATGCTGAAAATTGTTCAGGGAAGTTAGATTCAGATGATTCCAAGTGAATTGATCTTCACTGCCTGATTAATCACATTGGTATATGTGATTCTTGCTAAGAAAGAAGAACAAGTGTAAGTGCATTTTGTCATTTCACTGAAGAAGAAGAAGACGTCCTAGTACAACTGGTTTTTCACTAGTGAAGAAGAAAAGAGGAAGATAAGAAGAATTACTTACCTACTGCTTTGCAAGTAATCAAGTGAAGAGCACTAAAGAAGACCAATAGTAGAGTCTACCTTTTGAAAAAGTAAGATTACTATCTCTATAGGCAGTATAAAGAACCAACTAGGGGCTGCAAGTTGGACTAGGTCGTCACCATTCCAGGGAAGAGGATTGTTTCCCACCCCCCTCTAAAGTGTAGGGACTCACACTGGATAGAGGATTGCTTTCTTAGCCACTCCACTGTAATTGAATATCACACCATAGTGGAGAATCCCTGCACTGGTCATATCCATGCATGGCAAGGATGTAGTTACTCTTATTGAGTGGTGAACCTTGTAAAAATATCATGTGCATATTTTTACTACTTTCTATTATTGCATGCGACAGGGAAAAAAGAATAAGAGAATCAAGATCCTAATAGGTCAAGAAGTACAGGGATTAAAGTTGGAATTGGATTAAAAAGACCCCAACACTAATTCAACCCCCCCCCCTCTCAGTGTTAGGTATATCCCAAACTGGTCCTCTCTGTCAATTCCTTTCTTTGATAAAATTGTTAAAGTGTGTTTCTATCTTTCATTTATAAAAATGTTAAATCATGTCATTGGAACTAATTAAATGTATTTATTCACCATGATTCATGTTATCCTTGCATATTTAAATGTTTTAAATCATTTAAATAAAAAAAATTCTATCTAAAGGCCTTTAAAAATCGTTTATAAATAGGTTTTCAAATAATGGTGTTGTCGGTTAAAAAATCATTTTCTGATTTGTTTTCATTTAATGAAAAAAAATTAGAAGAAAATTAGAAAAATTGTATTTTCACATTATGTACTCATTTATAAAATACATTTTTTTAAAATAATTTAGTTTAAACTACATGAAAAGAATCCTTAAATTAAAGACTTTACCTAGGGTATGATTTAATTTATCATTCCTACAAAGATATTTTTCTCATGTTTATCTATATATTTTTAATTTTATGTTTTTACTCTTTAATTACAACTTTATAGGCATTGATTAGTGTTTTTGGATGGTGAATCATGAAGTAACATGGAGGTATGTCATTTGTTTATTTTTTTTTAGTTGTTTTCTTCAAATCATCCATGTAGTCCTTTTTTTATTTCTATAGTTATAGGTTTACTATTATTACAGTGGCCAAGGATAGGAATCTAGTGGTGGTCATTTCTATAGGGAAGGGATACTAAGGTGAGTTGAATGATTTTTTTATTTTTTGTTTGAAAATTTTATATCCAGCTATTTGTTTTATTCTTTATGCCAATTTTATTTTTCATGGAAGTAAAACTTATGGACAAGCCATAATGAAGTTTTATTTAGTGTCTAATATTGTTTTCTTTATTATTTATTAAGAAAAATCATTACCATGTGGTGTTTCCAAGATTCCCAGACACTTGTGCTAGCCCTTTGGGATCGAATATTCACTTTAGGTGTGCCATGGGCCTGCTTAGGCATCTAATGGAAAAATACCCAGGTTATGTTTGGGAAAAAATGGTATCAAAGGACTAGGTTCCTAATTGGGACTATTTTTTGAATTCACAATTTGTTATTTAGGGATTCTGGATGATCATATTAGGATTGTTGGAACTATAGAGGAAACAACCTAAAGATTCTTAGTAGATTTTTCTCATTATGAACCTGTAACATCCCAAGTAAATAAAGAACAATACATTTTCATATTTATTAATATTTGTGAATAAAATATTAATTTTACTTTAAAGGGGATGCTATGTTCGATGACATACCTGATACGCAACAATGGGTTTCTTTTAAATCTTCTATTGCACACAACATTGGGTCATACTGAAAAATAGTAATATAATATTATTTTCAATTGTAGTTAACATCTAGCCGTTGTATTGGTGGGAATGAACAGAACAAACCAAATTATGATTAAACGTGTTTATTAAATGTTTTTACATTTATCGAATAAAAGTTAAAGGCTTAAAATGTGAATGAATCTAATTTTAAGCATAAATACTTTAATATTCTTTAAAAAGTCGATTTACCGCCTTTTGATGGTGAACCCTATTTAAATATAATTTTGGACACTTTTTTATGTTCTATTTGAAAAAAAAAATTATTTGGAATCAGGACATCAAAATTTACTTTGGGTAAATTTTTGGTATTTTTCTGATAAAATTCATGTTTAATGAATAGTGAAACATATAGTATTTTAATTCAAAACTTCTTTTTGATATAATTTATTTATATGTTTATATTAACTTTTTAATTGTTTGTAAAGTGTAATTAGATTATATGTTTACCATTTAATCCAATTTTGGTCATTTTAAGTAATTTCATAATGAAATTAGACATAAACAAGTGTCAATCTTTTGATAGTTATTATTTTTTAAAAAACACATGTTTTGTTTTGACAACAGGAATTAATTTAGAATTAATTAATGCAACTTCTATGTTTTTAATTTTGAATAATAAACATCATTTTTGAATTAGGAATATCAAATATTTCTTAGGCTTAATTTTTTGGTATATTTCTGAAAAACATCAATTTTTGATGAATAGTGAAAACACTCTATAGTAGTTAAAAAACTGACTTTTTCATTTAAATGAAATTTTACCGCTTATGTGAATTGAATTTAAAAAATCCTACATACATGGTGGTTATTATTATGTCGAATTTGGTTCAATAATATGAAAATAATTTTATGGTGAATAGTAACTTTTGACTTTTATTTACCGCGGTTAAAGGTAAATAGAGTAATTCAAGGTAAAAACAATATTATAATAATATAAAATTACCTTAACACTTGTACTAACCTTATTGTATGAGTAATGGCCGACCAAGAAAATCCTTGGGTGAGACTTTTGGCCTTTCAAAGCCACTTGGGAAAGATAATGATATTAATAACTTTTTATTTAAAGTAAAAATTAAAAAAATCATAAACATGTATTGTTTTTCTAAAAAAAATTGATGTGGGGTTATATAATTAATATATGTGACTATAAATATTAATTATAAAGATAAAAATATTTCCTACATTATGGTATTTTTTTATAATTTTTATACATCAAATAAATAAAATTATTTGGGACACGATAATGATGCAGTGTTTACCTCATTAATGAATGATTTAAATAAATAAGATTATAAAAATTAAACAAATATCCAAAACCTGTCCAATTCTTAATGGATGATTTTATTTCGAACAAGAGTCATCTTATCTTTGACTTTAATAATTTTTCAACCTTTTGAAACCAAAAATCATTATATAATAAAATAATATTTTCAAACTTTCATAAAGAGCCCCTCCTCCCCCTTATAAAAAGCTCTCACCTCTAACCCATTACTCACACCTCTCAAGCCCCTTGTCTCATCCAAACTCTACCCAAATAGGCTCTCAATATCCCTATATTCCATCTATAACCCTTAACTTAGGCATAAAGAACGTCAAAAAATATTTTTGGTTCAAACCAAAGGGAGTTACCTGATTTAAAGGTAACGTCTTGTTTTAAGTTCTTTTCTTTTATATTATTTCTCCAACCCCCTAAACTCTTTTTATTACTTTATTTTATAAAATCAATAGTATCATCAATACACTAGGTTTTTGTTTTGAGAATTATCTTAACTACACTTACGCACACCTCTAACTAATGGGTAAAGAACATATTGTTTTTGTGGACGGCGAACTACTGCCTCACGAAATGATGATTCTTCAATATTATCCTACCACCTCTTATAGTAGCCATTAATATGGAACTGTATTTACATGTGATATATATTATATTTATATTTTCTCTATACTTTTTTATTTTACATTTATATCATACCTTTATGGTTTCCATAATGGGTAAATAGGATAATTTCATTTGAGGAAGTGTGGACTACCGCCCCCTCAAATTGATATGACTCGTTCATGCCATACATGGAAAATAAAAAGGATGGAGTTAATTAAATTACATAACATAGATATTATAATGGAATTATAATATACCTATGTATTATTAAGTTTTCATTTCTTTAAATATAAAAAATAAATAAACGTAGCGTTCATGCGTACGGACGGCTTACCGTCTCCATGAAAGGTGCATTTCATTTCTTAACTCCAAATGATATGGAATATTATAAATACATATACACTATATATATATATGTTATATATTATATCTAAATCATGAATATCATTATAGATATAATGGAATTTTTACCACATGGACAATTTGTAATTATAACAAGTTCATTTTTGACTAAAGTTCCGAACATCGACAAAATGTCTGATATGAACTCGAATAATTAACCAATTGTTATAGAAAGGTAATAAGTACTATAAAAGGAATAATAAACTTGAAAATTTTTATTAATGAAGTATAAATTTACTTATTTTTGTTATTCAGGAAGAACACGGAACATACGAGTCAAGTCGGACACGAGGTAAGGGGTTTCTTATCTCACTTTTAATTCCGTGAGATTTCCATTGATCGCCACTTATTTATTGCATGTGGTGTATTTTGTACTAACATTTGATATATATTATCTTTATTATATTTATATTCATGGTATTATTTGATTCATTTGCTGTTTATTAACTTTTTTTCATACGACTCGATTGATTACAACATGGTAAGGGGTTTTAAACTCACTTTTTATTCCCGTGAGATTCATGCTATATTTTACACTATTTCATTTTGTGTGGTGTCTGTACTTCCCATGATTGTATTATTTGTGCAATATACTTTAATTTATGGGTATTTAAATCTTCATTGTATTATCCCTCTTTCATGTGGTGTATGTTTCATAAGTTACCAAATCGGTCATGGAACTTTTTAACCAAATTTCAATTCCTTGGGTTAATCTTCTAATTCTTAATTATGTCATGCTATGATTATGTGTGGAATCATTGTTTATTTATTTATGTTGTAATTTATACTACCCTATGTGTGGATATAATTTTGATACACATAATCACTCCATTGATAAATTCTCATGTCATTGATATGAACTTGATAAGGGTAATCTTAACTCAATTTCCATTCATTTAGTTAAACATCCAAGTCTTTGGTTTTGTTTTAACAAGAATATATTTGAATGTCCTATGATTGATTTAAAATTAATATACAATAATATTTAGTGTATTTATAATTTTCACACATAATTATGTCATTGATTTATCCTTAATCTAAGGGTATAGACTTTATAAGGTATTTCATCTCAATTTACATTCTATTGAGACTTATTTGTTGTTATGCACCAATTCACTTTTATATGTTGTATATATTGTCCTTTTGAAAATGGTTTGATAAAGCATTTATTATGTCAATATCTTGAAATGATATATTGAAATTTGGAAATGTTATCTTTACTTTATTATTATTTTTGTTATTAATATGTTATGATTATTTGGAATTGTCTACGTAAACGTGTGGTTCCATGATAAACCTAGGGCGGGTGAGCCCAAGATAGCTCTCCAATGCATTGTGTAACGTGACAAAGGTAAATGTTAAAGTTTCTCCTAAGAGATTTATGAAATATAATTAGATGGGTATTCCAAGTGTAACTCCTTGTGTATCAGTGAAAACTATAATGTAAGTATGATATGGATGCCATAAGTTACCTTTATGATTTATTATTTATATGTTTTATTCGTAAATCTTATGATTTAATGATGTATATTAATGAGCTTATGTTTTGAATGTATTGATAAACTAATGTTTTATTTCTTTATTTTATAACCCTTACTAATATTTTTATGCTCATCCCAAGTTCTTGAAATGTTTTTCACATGGTATAAGGTAGGGTAAGAGAAAGAAATAAATCAAGAAGATTTATATCAAGAAAATAATTATTGTTTTCTTTTAAGAACTTTTATTTTATGAAAAAATGGATACTGAGTAGAAGTGTATACTTTGTTATTTTTGAGATGTAATGTAATAGTTGTGAATTAATTCTCTAAAACTCTAAACTTGAAAATATCCTCAATGTGAATTATTAACTTATTTAAATATTATGTAAGGTTTTAGAAGGGGGCCTTATAGTTGGTATCATAGGTCGGTTTAGAGAACTTTTGGGATTATGTGTTTTTTTAGACACATGGTTAGTCTTTATGTATACTCTTTAAGTTAAATCATTATATTGTAACTTATTTAGATCAAGTATGTTACAAATGGAACGAGGAGGATCTCAAACAAAATTCTTATCTGTTCCAAATGACATGCTTGAAATAATTATTGCAAAGTCATGTTCAGATGATTGTGATACATTTTCTAGCATACAACTCACTTACAAGGAGTTATTTGAGATATCAAACCCCTCCACTATACCTCGATATCATCGTGGATCATGGGTTGTATTTAATCAAATTCTATTTTCACAATATTCTCATATTTTTAAGAAAGTTAAATATTATCAAGGCATTTTAAAATATTTTACCTTATCAAAATATTTTGAAGCATATTATGATTTTGAAAAAGGTTTTGAAGAAGTAGACCCTTGTACAACCTATTTGTACTTGATTTTAAATTATAGTATTTCAGCACATACTTATGGTATTTAAAAAGCACCATTTATTTAAATTTTCAACTCAAACTCAGTCTGACTGTTTTATAAAAATAAAGTTTTATCAGATGTTTTGAAATTATATGTTATACATGATTAATTTCCAAAACTATTTTTCTATGAACACCCATATGACCCATGTTTAACAAGGTGTATTTATATGAAGGAATAAAATGATTTTAAAGGATATCTAAATCATTATGGAAATGCATAGACATTCTACCTATGTGAACAAGATGAAAATGAAACCATGTGGACACCATGATCAAGGTATGATGTTATTTATTTTGGGAATAGTTTTATTTTATCATATGGAGGTGAAATAAAAAAATGAAAATATATATAATTCTTCATTAAGATGTTGTGTTCTTAATAAGTTTGGATGAAAATGATAGGTATAAGACAACCTTTGAGGTTAAAAAATGTTAGGGTTATTTTTGAGATTTATAAAAAGGACAACTCGTAAGATGGGCGACAACCCGTGGTGTCTGACAAGGCCATGGGAATCGAACCCAAAACCGAAGGGACACAAGGGCGCATCAAATACCACTGGCCTACGTGAATTCCCTGATTAGTATTAGTTATTCCTTTAGTTAAATTATTTTATAGATCAAGAATAAGTTGATTTTGGGAACTTATGTTTTATCATGTGGATATCCTATGTATAAGAAAATGATTTGGGGATTAAGTGATAAAGTTTATTTTGGAAGACCTTCTCTCTTTTGAGGAAAAACTATATGCCTAAGAAAAATAGAATACTATGGGATTTCATTTGTGGAATAATGGTTGACAGTTTATTTTGTAAGAATCTATGTTTTATGGATATTTGGCTTATTTATGGAAATGATTAACCTCTCATAGATAATATGTGATTAGGTAAATTACACTTAAGTATGAGAGATTAAGAGTAGTCAATGTTATTTGGAGATAAATATTAAGATTTAATATGGAAGACTATGTGATTAAATCTTTTTTAGTTTTGGGTTTCAATATTAGTTTGGTTTACTTTGAATAATTTTATGGACAATTGTTTATTGAATGGTCTTTTTTGAACATTGGGTATTTTTTGTCGAATTTTGAAGATTAGGAATAATATTTCTTTTTTAAAGGATTGTCATTTTTTGGGATTATCTGATCTTGTACTAACCATTTTGGTTTTGGTTAAAGTCTAAAGACATTGAAAATATATAGTTTATCTTTTGTGGATTATGTGATTCTCTAGAACATGATTTTAGCACTTCATATGTGAACAAGTCTTCTTGAATACTCATCATTTGGAGAAAATATGAGTTTTTGGTAGAAACATATTAAAGTATGAAACTCTACTTGAAAAGTAAGTATATTTCCTTATGTCCTTAGTCAATATCATAAAACAATTCTCTAACTTTATGAAAAGGAAAATAATTTTTTTTGTATGTTTACTTTTCCTACTGGGAAACAAAATACCATTTAACCTATCACAAGTTTTTGATTTTAGGGTGGTTAACTTTCTCCTAATCATGTTTTCTATCACTCTCCATCAGAACTTGACACTTAGTTTCCCCTCCATATCCATGTTTTCATGGAATCATAGTATTGGTTATCTCGGGTGACCTTTGTACTTCTCTTTCTTTCTTTTAATATAATAGTTTTATTGACTCTTTTTTTGATGTGGGACTTTTAATGATGTTTCCAAGACCAATTTTAAAATTGAGAGGATGCAATTTCTAAAAGGTGGGAAGGATGTAACATCCCAAGTAAATAAAGAACAATACATTTTCATATTTATTAATATTTTTGAATTAAATATTAATTTTACTTTAAAGTGGATTATATATTCTATGGTGTACCTGATACGCAACAACGAGTTTCTTTGAAATCTTACGTCGCACACAACGTTGGGTCATACTGAAAAATAATAATATAATATTATTTTTAATGGTAGTTAATGCCTAGCTGATGTATTGGAAGGAATGAAAATAACTAACCATATTATGATTAAACAAGTTTCTTAAATTTTTTTATATTTATCCAATAAAATTTAGAGGCTTAAAATGTGAATGAATCTAATTTTAAGCATAAATACTCTAATATTCTTTAAAATGTCGATTTACCACCTTGTGATGGTGAACACTCTTTAATTATATTTTTGGTCACTTTTATATGTTCTATTTGAAAAAATATAATTATTCTTTATAATCGGGACATCAAAATTTACTTTGGGTAAATTTTTGGTATTTTTCTGATAAAATTCATTTTTTAATGAATAGTGAAAAATACTGTATTTTAATTCGAAACAAAATTTTAATATAATTTATGTATATGGTTAGATAATAATTTTAATTGGTTTGAAAATGTACTTAGATTATATTTTTACCATTTAATCCAATGTTGGTCATTGTAATTAATTTCACTTTGAAGTTGGAAATAAAAAAGTGTCAATCTTTTGATAGTTATTATTTCATAAAAAACACACATTTTGTTTTGATAATGAGAATTAGTTTTATATTAATTAATGAAACTTCTATGTTTTTAATTTGGTAATATAGATATCATTTTCTAATTTTGAATATCAAATACAGATTAGGCTGATTTTTTGGAATTTTTCTGAAAAAACATCAATTTTTTATGAATACTGAAAACACTTAGTAGTAGTTAAAAACTGACTTTTTCATTTAAATGAAATTTTACCTCTTCTTTGAATTGAATTTAAAAAATCCTAACTACATGGGGGTTATTATTAAGTCAAATTTGGTTCAATAAGATGAAAATAATTTTATGGTGAATAGTAACTTTTGACTTTTATTTACCACGATTAAAGGTAAATAGGGTAATTTGAGGTAAAAACAATATTATAATAATATAAAATTACCTTAACACTAGTCCTAACCTTATTGGATGAGTATTGGCGGAACAAGAAAATCCTTGGGTGAGACTTTTGGCCTTTTAAAGCCACTTGGAAAAGATAATGATATTAATAACTTTTTATTTAAAGTGAAAATAAAAATATCATAAACATGTATTGTTTTGATAAAACAATTTTAATGTGTGGTTATATAATTGATATATTTGACTATAAATATTCATTATAAATATAAAATTATTTCCTACATCATGGTATTTTTTTATATTTTTTATACATAAAATAAATAAAATTATTTTTGACACAATAATGATGCAGTGTTTACCTCATTAATGAATGTTTTAAATAAAGAACATTATAAAAATTAAAAAAATATCCAAAACCTGTCCAATTTCTATTGGATTATTTTATTTAGATAATAGTCATCTTATATTCGACTTTAATAAGTTTTTTACCTTTAGAAACAAAAAATCATTATATAATAAAATAATATTTTCAAACTTTCCTAAAGAGTCACTCCTCCCCCTTATAAAAAGCCCTCACCTCTAACCCATTACTCACACCTCTCAAGCCCCTTTTATAATACAAACTCTACCTAAATAAGCTCTAAAGATCCCTATCTACCACCTAGAAGCCTTACTTTAGGTAGAAGGCACTTCAAAAAATCCTTTTGGTTCAAACCAAAGGGAGTTTCCCGATTTAAAGGTAACATCTTTTTTTCAGTTCTTTTCTTTTATTTTACTTCTCCAACCACCTAAAATATTTTTATTCCTTTATTTTATAACAAAACCAGTATCATCAATATAATATTTTGTTTTTATGAGAATTATTCTAACTACACTTACACGAACCTCCATCTAATGGGTAAAGAACATATTGTTTCTTTGGACGGTGAACTACTGCCTCACGAAACGATGATTGTTCGATCTTCTCCTACCACCTCTTATGGTGGCCATTAACATGGAACTATATTTACATGTGATATATATAATATTTATATTTTCTCTTTACTTTTTTATTTTACATTTATATAATACCTTTATGGTTTCAATAATGGGTAAATACGATAATTTCATTTGAGAAAGTGCGGACTACCACCCCCTCAAAGTGATATGACTCGTTCATGCCATAAGTGGAACGTATAAAGGATGGAGTTAATTATATTAAATAACATAGATATTATACTGTAATTATAATATACCTATAAATTATTAAGTTTTCATTCCTATAAATATAAAATAGAAATGAAAGTAGCGCTCATGCGTACGTACGGCTTACCGTCTCTATAAATGATGCATTTCATTTCTTAACCCCAAATCATATGGAATATTATAAATACATACAAACTAGATATATATGATATATATTATATCTAAATCATGAATATTATTATTAAGATAATGGATTTTTGACCACATGGACAATTTGTAATTATAATAAGTTCATTTTTGACTAAAGTTCCGAACATCGACAAAATGTTCAATATAAACTCAAATAATTAACTAATTGTTATAGAAAGGTAATAAGTGATATAAAAGGAAGAATAAAAATGAAAAATGTTATTAAGAAAGTATAAATTAACTTAATTTTGTTATTCAGGAAGAACACAGAACATACGAGTCAAGTCGGACACGAGGTAAGGGTTTCTTATCTCACTTTTAATTCCGTGACATTTCAATTGTTTGCCACTTATTTATTGCATATTGTGTAATTTTTACTTCAATTTGATATATATTATCATTATTATATTTATATTCATGTTATTCTATGAATAATTTGGTTTTTATTAACTTTTGGTCATACAAATCGATTGATTACAATGTGGTAAGGGGTTTTCATCTCACTTTTTATTCCCGTGAGATTCATGCTATATTTTACAATATTTCATTTTGTGTGGTTTGTGTAATTCCCATGACTGTATTATTTGTGTAATATACTTTAATTTATGGGTATTTACATCTTCATTGTATGATCCCTCTTTCATGTGGTGTATGTTTCATAAGTTACCAAATAGGTCATGGATCTTTTTAACCCAATTTCCATTCCTTGTGTTAATCATCTAATTATTAATTATGTCATGCTATGATTATGTGTGGAATCACTGTTTATTTATTTATTTTGTAATTTCCACACCACTTTGTGTGGATATAATTTTGATACACATAATCACTAAATTGATAAATTCTCATGTCATTGATATGAACTTAATGAGGGTAATATTAACTCAATTTCCATTCATTTAGTTAAACATCCAAGTCATTGGTTTTGTTTTTAGAAGAATATCTATGAATGTCCTATGATTTACTTACAATTAATATCCAATCTTATTGAGTGTATTTATATTTTTCACACATAATTATTTCATTAAATTATCCTTAACCTAAGGGTGCGGTCTTTATAAGGTATTTCATCTCAATTTACATTCTATTGAGACTTATTTTTTGTTATGCACCAATTCACTTTTATATGGTGTATATACTGTCCTTTGAAATATTTTATCATGAATCCATTTATTCTCATGATATTATAAGGTTTTGATTAATTTTATTCATTAATTATTTTTATTCAAGCATTTCTTATTTGGTTAGGATCTCTTTAACTAAAATATCATTTTAAATGTTTTAAAGATTTATTCTTCTAAATGTTTATCGTTAATGTTAATGTTTTAAAAATGGTTTTAAGGATTTATTTATATGGACATGAATGTTTTGAAATTAAAATTTCTTTCAAAAGATTCAAATTTTTATGTGACACTTTGATTCAAAAATCTCTTTATTAAATATTTTAAATGATTTTGAAATTGGTTTGATAAATCATTTATTATGTTAATATCATAAAATGATATATTGGGATGGAAATGTGGAAATTTTATCTTTACTTTATGCTTGTTTTATGAGTTATTAATATGTTATGGTTATTGGGCATTGTTTATGTATACATGTGGTCTTGTGATAAACCTAGGGTGGGTGAGCCTGAGATAGCTCTCCAATGCATTGGGTAACGTGATGGAGGTAAACGTTAAAGTTTATCCTAAGAGATTTAAGGAATATACTATGATGGGTATTCCAAGTGTAACTCCCTATGTAGCTGTGAAAGCTACAAAGTTATTATGATATGTATTCCATAAGTTACCTTTATGATTTATGATTTCTATGTGTTATTCATAAATCTTTTGATTTCATGAGGTATGTTAAAGATCTTATGTTTTGTATGTATTGATGAACTAATGTTTTCTTTCTTTATTTTATAACCCTTACTAAGCTTTTTATGTTCATACCATGTTTTTGAAATTTTTTTCATAGGGTATAAGGCAGGGTTAGAGAAAGGAAGAAATCGAGAAGATTTATATCAAGAAAATTATTATTATTTTATTTTAATAATTTTTTATGAAAAAATGGATACTGAGTAGAAGTGTTTACTTTGTAATCTTTGAGATGTAATGTAATATTTATGGCCTAATTCTCTAAAACTCTAAACCTAAAAATATCCTCAATGTGAATTATTAACTTAATTTAAGATTATGTAAGGTTTAAGGAGGGGGCCTTATAGAACCTAAGGTTTCTATGGGAATTTTTGTTTGATGTTTTAGATTTTTAGTTTATTTTAATTTATTTCTGGTATATTTTAAGGATTTTTTTGTTTATGGGATGAAACTTAGAGTGAGATGGGGGTACCCACTAATCTCACAACATCTAGAAAGCATTAAAGAGTCTAAGTACATGGTTCAAGGTGACTCTTGATGCCAGTTGTGTGGTTGATATATTATCTACCAAGATGTGGATTCAGACAACACAAATACACTATATCCCCTATTTAATTTTTTATTGGATTTATTTTGTTTTTGGTTTATCTTTATCAAGACTTTTTTGGGGTAAATCACATGTTTAAATCTCAAAAAATTGATTTTAAAATTGCAAGTAATAGGTTTTAAAAGCGATAATTGTTTTCCCTAAGTCAATTAAAATATAAATTCAATTTTTTTATTACTAATAAATCTTTTTAAAATGAAAAAATTTGTTTTTATTAATGATTGATGTAAATGATTTTAAAAATATAGAATCGATTATTATAAAATTTATTTCTAATTAAAAAATTACTTGATTTATAAAAAGGTTATTTTTTAGATAGGGTGATCTCAAAATGTGGGGGGAGGTGGTATTTTAGAAATTGATTTTAAACTAAATTTTCTAAATGCGAATAAAGGAATTTGAATTATATAAAGAAATATATAATTTTTTTTAAAAGGTTTTTTAGCTTGGATATTTATCTTTCAGGGTATGATTTTTTTTGATTTTTTTGTCTTAATTTGTATGGTATGGCTTATTTATACACATGTATCATGTTATTTTTCTTATTAATCCCAAAAATATATGGATTAAAGTAGTGAGTTTTATACTTATATATAATATTTCATTAGTTATATAGGTGTAGGTATGTTCTAAAATGGTGGTGGTTTTCCATTTTGATACTTGATATTTCCAAACTCAGTTTAGATGGAATAATTGATTGATTCTTGATCGGTATTTTTCCTTGGGTGTTCCTCTAGTTGACCACTATAAGAAGTATTTTTTTTCAGAAATTCCTTATCCAAGTTTTTGGTAGACCCACTTCTGGCATTGATGTGATGTTATCCCAATGGGGAGTTTTTGGGGAGTGTGTGAGTGACTATGAATAGTTATAGATTCTATTTATACAATAGGATTCACTCAGAATCATTTTTTCAAAATGATAGTCCAAGGTTACTCTCTATCATGACCCAATTCTATAACCTTGTACTTTTTTGGGGGATGGTTCTATTTGAGTTTTTTCTAGTTGTGTCTTTTTAAACATACCTAGATGGTTTTGGTAATCTTTATCTAAAATGGAGGTTAGTCCTAAGCTCTTATAATTGGTTTCTTGTTTTGGTATTTATAGATTTGAGAAGTATCCCTAGAATACCCTTCCACTTTTTAGTAGTCTTGATCTTGTGGCTCTTGAGATTGAGTGAATTTATTTTAGATTTTGTCGGTTCTTTAATAAAATTTTAATATTTTAGGGGAGACCACCATTGATGGTTCATTCTAGGATCTATGTACTTTTACCATGTGTTTGCTTATTAATTTTTTTGGTTGGATCCTTGTTTGTGATTTTCTACCCATCCACTCCCACCCAATGAAATAGTTTTTACCCTTAATCTTCATTGTTTCTTTCTATCATGCCCCTATTGTAACATCTTAGCTAGAATAACCACTAAACCAGTAGCCAAACTGGTCACCACATAGCCTCAAGCATGCATCGCTGTATGATTGAGGCTCTGGACTAGTAGTAAGGGTATAATTGTGGTATGATGGGGAGACTATACCCTCATGGTCATATTCACACAATGGTATATTTGGTGTAAATAAATGGAAAATAGTGTAATCATTAATAATAAATGACAAGAAGTGAATGAAAAATATAATGACAGAATAAAAGTAAATAGCCAATACTAATACATATGATAATGCATGCATGTCCATATTGGGCTATAAGATACAATAAGGATGTACAATAGGTATAAAAACACAATAAAAAGAAAATACCACAAAGTCTAACTCCACTAACATTCCGAGTGCTAGATCAGTCTTGTGCTACCTATCTCCCATGTACACAGCACAAAATGAGCAATAAATCCATGGACCAGCAATAGGGATATCTGCTTGGGTACCCCAGTGAAATGGTGGTCTGAGTAGGGTGTGATAATTAATACCAATATGACTCCACCAATTGTGTCTCAGTCAATCTAGTTTGTGCACTATAAAATGAACAGTCTTCCAATGTAGGTGAAATACAAGGTGATAAATAAATACATAAATAAAAATTCACTCTGGGTTCTTAAATGGAAACCCAACTGATTATACCTGCTTCATTCTAAGCTGGATTTCTGAACTAAGGGAACTTATAGAAGTAATATGGTATGCACCATGTTCAACATTAATAAGGAATCAAGTGTGTACTAACCACAAGTTTTTGTTTTTCCTTGGTGGACATATCCCTAGTATAAAAATTAGGTATGATGATAATTAATTAAACAGACATCACACATAATCCAATAAAGTAGTACATCAAATCCAATAATGGAATTATAAGCTCATACAAGGATATCTATAGTGAAATCCCAAGGGTTTCTAAAGGATCCCTAAATATAATCAATACTGCAGAGTCTTTCCAATGAAACCCATAATAGATTCCATTGAATCACTCTTGGTATGGTAAACTATAAGTTCGTATTACATATCTCACATATGAGACTATTTATCACCTAAGGTATGGCATAGCCATCTTTCCAAAGAGACCATCCATGGTTTCTCCCCCATGGAACCGGTGTCACCCACGAGTATAAGTAATCCTCCAAGAGAGCCTATCAAAGAAAAACCAAAGGTCTCTCTAGCGCATGAAGTAATACCAAGACAAGCATGGAAAGTCCCTAAAAGACATCCTTAAGTCAGGACTTGTGTTCTCTGATGACCCATAAGAAGGTGAGGCATAGTATTCTCAATAAAATCTCATCAAAAAGGAAAGCATTGATACAATCTAAATAAGCTAGCCCAAATATTTCATACATTCCATGAAAATATGGCATAAGACCAAATACAATAGACATAGGGGATAATAAAAAGCACAAGTTTATAAGGTAATGAACACATGTCAATAAGAATACACCCATGGATTTAAGCATAACCACAATTCATTTAACATAAGTCATTAGGCACATAGTATGAGGCATTGGCAGTAAGAAATGAAGCATGAAGCATAAGTCCAAAGTAGTAAGTACTTGTTATATGGAATAAGGAATCAAATGTGAAACATAAATCATAAGAAATAATATGTAAATCATGATCTATAAATATAAAGGGCCTAAATCACGGCCTACAATTATTATCAACTAATTTCATAGATTTTATTATTTTATTAAAGTTGAAACACACTAAAAAGGTTTTCCTAAAAATCAAGGATCAAGTGAATATGTCCCGTGTCATGACCCCATCCCCATAAATTGTATCTATCCTGGGTCAACAATGTGAGAAGGGAGATAATGACACCTGAGTCCATCCTCTAGTAGGCCTTGGGTTGGCGACTAGCACCGAGGGTATAATAATCACACAAATGGGAGGTATTACCCTCTAAGAGAATACATGTGAAAGAGAGAGATAAGATAGATACGAAATATATATATATCATACTGCAATATAAAAAGTAACCCAAGTACACATATGTAATGTCATGCAAAGACTACTAGAACTGAAAAGGGAAAATTGCAAGTACCAAAAGAAAGTAAAATAGCAGTGACCACGAAGCCCAAATAGCTCCGGGAACCCCAATCTATTAGTAACCATCCCGATCTCCAACATGATCTAAATGACCTGAAAAAATAGTTGTATATACATAGGGTGAGTATAACAATACACTCAGTAGGATCCTCCCTAGAGCCTCTCGTGCAAAAGTAACAAAAGCATGCTGAAGTACAGTGAACAACAAGTGAAACTAAATTTCCATATAAGAAGGTATACTATGTTCCCAACCACACCGTGGATACTCCCACCAAGTATCACATATAAGAGTATATAATATAATAATGAATATCAAGGGTACCCTGCTACCACTTCAACACTGGTTTTCTGCTTTTCCACAACATCTCACTTCCTAAGCATCTCTCTCAAAAAAGGCTTGCTCGTAGACACCTGGGCGTAGCACCACAACATGCACTTCATGAAACCCCGCCACCATTCTCACATCATCAAAGTAACCTGGTAGTTTTCAGAATCCATCACAACTCTCATAATGTGTATCATATGTCTGACATTATACCTCAAGCCATTATAGCCCATACGCTGGTTAAGGATCCTCAAGCCATGATTGTCTATACACATTACACCTATAGAAGTACATATATCAAGAATATATGTGTGTGAATAACCACAAGCCTTTAAACCCCTCTACACACATATATGTGGAAAACAAACCACCATGCCTACCAGAACAAGTAACTACCAAGAGAAGAGAGTGGGGCCAAAGGGGGTAGTCAGTCATCCATCCTCCCACCAGAATGTTAGGGAAAAAAGCCCCCCCCCCAGGGCTCAGAATCCTCAGGGTGTTAGTTTCCCTAACCTATAAGGTAGATTAGAGTATAGAAACATAAAATTATAGAATATAATTCAGACTATAACCACACTTTTGAAAAAACCAAGTCCTACACTCAACTGTACCTAACATCTCTAAGACTCTCAACTACCACTCCTATGACTATATAACTTATAATCATATAACCATTTAAAGAGAGATATTAAGTTACTTATCCCTTTTTATCAGTTTCACTTTATGTAATTAATTATTTAACCATTAATTAACTCTTATGAATTCAACATTACATCTAATTAACATCACACCAAGTTCTATGCCCTCCAGGTATAACCAAACTAAGTGCACAACTTCTCAGAAATATTACCTCAGCATTTCATCCCTGAAAGCTCCAAACCCATGGGTTAACATCATTTATTCAATAATTTATTAACAAAATTATTACTTTCCCATAATTCAAGGAATTCTAGAAAATCAAAACCAATCTACCAAACACAAGGGGCTCAACACTTTGAGTAGATGGACTACCTGTCGAGCCTTTGCCACCTATAGTAGGAGTATAGACCTATCCATCCTCAAGAAGATAAAAACAGAAAGAACATGGCATATCCAATATGTATTCACCTCTTTTGGAAGGAGGGTAATCATGACCAACTACCTTATGCAGTGGGTAAATTAAAGAAGATAAACTACCAATAAAATTCAACAAGCATCTAACATTCATAGCCGACCTGTTTCATCATCTCTGGTGTCCTCCCCAACACCCACATTCATAAACCAATGCATCTCACCACTCTAGGAATCAATTTTTACCCCAAACACTAGGTCTCCCTAACCCACATGCCACAACAGCTTCCCAGGATCAGCCATCCAAGGCTCACACCACAACACAAGTAGCTGGAAAACAATCAGCAAGTAGCTGGTCTCTTGACCCCAAGCAAGGAATCTTTACTTCACACACAACGAGCACTCACAGATCCAAGAATAAGGATCTTGGACTTTAGAAGCAATAGGGTAACTCAGAACCCTACCAAAAATTATCATTTATCAAACAAATGGTTATTTAATCCATCTTGAATTATCTGGTTCATTTAAACATGCATAACTATGTCCATTTGATTATCAATAGTTTACCACATCAAAATTGGATTAAAAAACATTCCACTTTTTCTTTATACAATTAATTTATAATTAACCATAGATTTAATTTCATTACTAATTTTCATTAAGAACAATATGCTAAATAAGGCATGCATAGATATCACACTATCTATTGAAAACAAGAGGTAACAACATACGATCAATACCAATTTATTTATCCAGTTCAAATATATATTATGAAAATTTCATTATGATCCAGTAGGCTAAAACATGATAACTCTACAGTTTCTCATAAAAGAATATAGAATTTATGAATACCCTACCTCAAAATATTTCAGATGTTATTTGCATGAGAACGTCCAACACAACTGATCACGGTCACCTCCCCTGGAAGACTGCATCCACCCGAGGATGCAGAGACACCACCACACCAACCAACACCGAATAAAAATCCATTAGTAACATGGATATCACATTACATAACATGGAAAGGAGGAATGAAATGAGATTAACCCATAAGAATGGTGGTAGAACATGCCTTATATCAATGACAAATCGACACTTCCTAGTTGCACCCAAATAGGGGGTGTGCATGCAGTAGGAAGAAACTCTAGGGAAGACACGATCCAAGGCTACAACACTACGCACGAATCCTATGGGATGGAAAGAAAGGTTCAAGAATATCGTACTAGGAAATAATTTGGAAGAACAATGGAGGAAGATATCTCAGCCCTTTAGAAGATTTAATGGAGTCGTGGTTTAAGATACATTGGATTTCCCATTAAGATCAGATCTGTTAAAGATCACACGTTTTGACCAAGTAAAAGATTCCCAGCTATTATGAAGAAAATTAAGATAGGACTTATGGTCTTTGAATTGGCCTTAAATCCCTTAAAACAAGGCCTTGATTTCATTTTACATCAAAGGAAACGTCAAATGGGTGAAATTGTAGGACATTTGGAAAAATCTAGAAATTTGAAAAAGGAAATAACACAGTTATGGAAACACTGTTCATGACACTGTTTTTGTGCCACTTTTTCAGTGCCACTTTTTCTGTGCCATCATTTTGGTGCCATAGTTTTGGTGCCACCATTTATGTTCCACCATTTTGGTATACCATTTAAGTGCCACCATTTCTGCACCGCCATTTCGGTGCCATCATTTTTGTGCCACCATTTTTGTGCCACCATTTCAATTCCACCTTTTCTATTCCACTGTTTTAGTGACATGGTTTTTGTTCCACCATTTCAGTGCCACCATTTCTATTTGACAATTTTGATTATTTGGAAAAAGAAAAGATACAGTTATGGAAACAATGTTCAAAAAACTGAAAATACGGAATAGTGTTGGGGATAAGTCATATTGACATCTCCGAACACCTCCAACACCAAATTTTAGCAAAGTAATGGATCATAGATGTTCGGGATATTTCATTGGATAACTCTAAAAACATTCTTGTCCCCAATAATCCAAAACCAAACTAGATATAAAACAGAAAAGGGTCCTGAGAAACCACTCTTAGAGATACCTCTCAAGGATCTCACCACCAAAGGAGCTCAAATGCTTTAAAAAGTAACATGTGAAACCACACGACAACTGCAACCAACTTCTAAACCATATATTGTGGGAGATACCTCTCGAAAGATACAAATCCACACAAAAAATAAGAGAATACATCTCATAACCAAGAAAGTTCTACAACCATGAACCAAACAACATTACAAAGAAAGAGTTAAACATTAAATAGCTCAGGGTACTAAGAATGTATCTGTGACTCATTTTCCTAGGTACTCTCCTCTACACTATTGTTCCTTCACAAGATACAAACCAAGGGAATAATGCACCCATGAAACACCTTCTCCTTGTGGTCTTAGATCTCTACAGGATGCTCCTCGAAGGTCTCATCATAATCAACATCGATCTCACCCCAATCGATGACATGAGAGTCATAATGAGGATAACAATAGAGTTGTGACACATAATAAAAATCATGTATCCATCTCATCTATGGAGGAAGTGCTACCTGATATGCCACAGCTTCAACTTGATCCAACACCTTGAAAAGCTTAAAAACCAGGGAGAAAGATTACTCCCATGACCAAACCATCACTACCCATGATGGGGAGTCACCTTCAGAAAAATGTGATCCCCAACATCAAACTTTAGAGGTCTCCTCCTATGATCAAAATAATATTTATAATGATATTATGTTTCCTTCATCCTCTCATGAATCACCTAAACCATCTCCAGCATATTTTGTACTAGATATAGCCTAAGAATTTATGACTCTCCGACCCCAGTCCAACACAATGGAGAACGGAAAGTTAAGTCATACAAGGATTCAAAAGAATCCATACCAATGGTGGAGTGAAAACTATTATTGTAAGAAAACCCTACCAAGGTAAGGTGCCTCATCCACGAACCTCAGAAATCCAGGACACAAGATTGCAACATGACTTCAAGAGTTTGGAGGCCTACTTTTTCTGACCATCCATCTGTGGATGAAAAGAATTTATATGGCATAAATGAGAACCAAAATCATGCTGGAGACCAAACCATACCTTTGAAGTAAAACAGGGTTCTCGATAAAAAAATTATCTTCCTCAAGACACTATGGAGTCTCACCACCTCCTCCGGATACTGCCTAAAAAACCTCAACTAAGCTCGACTCCTTGATCACTATGAATTGGGATGATTTTTCCAAGCAATCCACTACCACCCATATAGTGTCATAGCCTCAATGAGCTTGAGGTAAATTGGTAACAAAGTCTATTGATATGTCCTTCCACTTCCACTAAGGAACATCCAATGTCTAGAGAAAACCACTGGGAGCATAGTTCCCATCCTTCATCTTCTGCCAGACCAAACATCGAGACAAAAACTCTACAACCGCACGCTTCAACCCAAGCCACCAAAACAGACTCCTTAAGACATGGTACATTATCATCATGCCAGTATGTACCACTATGGGAGAACCATGGAAAACATTGAGAACCATATCACATGTCACCAAAGGAACAAAAAACCTTTCTTAAAATAACAATTAGTGTTGTTCATACTTAGAAAAACCATCAAGGGATTCACTGCAAACAACTCAGCCTCTCTGGACCTCTACCTCTCGATCCCCCAACTGGGACTCTTCTACCTGCTACACCAGATATGAATGTACCGTCATCTGTAAAAGACAACCTATACTCCTAACTTATCCCATATTCATATGCAACACTGAAAGATCTTCCATCACTCTCTTGGAATCATCAAATTCACTCCCTGCATCACAACATGACTTCCTTCTCAAAGCATCGTCTATAACATTCCCTATATTAGGTGTATACAAAATTTTGAAGTTGAGATCCTGTAAGAACTCCACCCACCAACGTTTCCTCAAGTTAAAGTCATGCTGGGAGAAAACATACCTCAATCTCTTATGATTAGTGAAAACCACAAAGCACTCACCGATGAGGTAATGTATCAACAACTTTAGAGTGAACACCACTGCCACCAACTCGAGATAGTGGGAGACATAGTTACTTTCATGGGGATGCAACTGCCATGACCCATAAGAAAAAAATGATATTTACTACATCATAACACAGCCTAACCCAAGATGTGAATCATTGCATAAAATATCAAACTGAACTCCATATACTAGAAGATAAAGAACCAGAGCACTGAGAAACTTCTATTTCAGGTGCTCAAAAGATGCATGACACTAATTAGTCCACATGAATTCTTGATCCTTCTTGGTCAATGTTTTCAAAGGAGTCACAACCTGAGAAAAACAGGTCCTGAACCTCATATAATAACCTACCAGACCATGGAAACTTCGCACCTCTGACACTGTATTAAGGGCTTCCCAAGACACAACTGCTTATTTCGTCGATGGATCCATAGCTAATCCTTACTGGGATACAACATTCCCCATGAAACTGACTTCTCATTCCCAAAACTCACACTTCAAAAACTTCCCAAAAAGCTGTTTTCGACAAAGAACTCCCAAAACTACTTGAAAATTCTTTACATGCTCCTCCTAAAATGCTGAGTACATAAGGATTTCATCGATGAAAACTACCATGAACAAATCTTGGAACTCACATAACGCAGCGTTCATTAACCCCATGAAAACAGTTGGAGAATTTTTCACACCGAATGGCATCACTAAGAACTCGTAATTCCCATGACGAAAATGGAAAGTGGTCTTTGGAATATCCTCATCCTTCACTCACATCTGATTTTACCTAGACCACAAATCGATCTTTGAGAACCAAGTCTAACCCTTCAGTTGATCGAATAAATCATCCATATGTGGAAGAAGATAGATATTCTTCAATGTCATTTTGTTCAAGCGATGATAATCAATACACAGATGCAAACTATCATCAGCCTACTTCGCAAACAAAAATGGTGTGCCCCATAATGACACACTTGATCGAACAAAACTGCACTGAAACAGACCATCGATCTGTATACGCAGATCCTATAACTCAGAAAGGGTCATCCTATATGGAGAAATAGAGATAGGAGACACTATTGGTTGTAGCTCGATCGCAAACTTGATCTTTCTTCAAGGGATTAATGTTACAACCTCTTCTGAAATGACATCAGGGTGATCTTCAATGACACTAGGAAACATCGACTGTTGAACCTTCAACGAAATCAACATCAGTTCATCCATCAAGGATTATAAAGAAGAAACCTGCCTCAACCCTATTCAAGGGTCTTCCTCACCAATAAACATTGTTGTCTCTCCATCAGCATCGAAGAACACCACCTACCTCTGGAAGTAATCCCTAATAGCCTACACGAAATACAACCATCCATGTTGAGGATGAAATCATAAGGTTGTATCTATAAACATAGGAAATCTCCCCAAGAGTGGGGTTTCCCCAGCACTATCTCATGGCCTCTACATACTTCAAACAAGTCACCTCGACCCTGAACTGGCATAGTCAACACCAAGGTCACTGGAAGCCTCTCTACCTCAAGTCACAAAGGATGGAAAAGGGTAAGTGATATGAAGGAGTGTGTGGTTCCTGATCCAAACAAGGAATACACTCAAGTATAAAACAAGAAAAGGGTACCTCAAGCGATATCTGGCTCATTTGGAGTTGGCAACGCTAAAGCATAAAGCTGACCACGTCCTACTCCATGACCTCTCTGAACTAGATGAAAACCACCACCATGGTTCTTATCTACTCTCAAAGGATGGGGAGCATCCTGGGGTTTTCCTCTTCCTGCCCCATCTAATATCTACTGATCCAAAGCTGGTACAACCATGTAATGACCCAAAACCTTGAATAATTTTTTTTTGTAATTTTGTGTGTTATTTTATTTTATACTCAACAAAACTATTTCATTTAATAAAATGAGTATAATTAAAATAAGACCGTTGGGTTTTGACTGTTTTATGACCACTGGTCAATATGACCATTGGAAACTAAATGTTGCGATTATTTTCTATAAATACCAGTGATCTTGATTAATTAATATAGAAAGAAGATTTGATGGCCCCATCCAGTAGTCTCGGGCCGATCGAAGCCCATCTGACAGAACTTGGGAAGGAGGTAGCACCTTTGGGCTTTGCTCTGGACTAAACCCAAGCTTAACTTCATCGTATGAAGCTGGAACGGAATCACCTTCACAAGAAGTTCAAGCTGATAGAAATCACTACTCAGGAAATGTTGGTTGAGCCGCCCCAATATTCTATCACCCTAGAACACCTTACTCTTAGGTCTTATGCTGGTGTTATAAGGGGCTATGTAATGAGACTGTAACTGCCTTGTGTAATCCTTTGATTTAAATAAAAATAGTGATGTCTTCTTATGGTGATGTTTGTGAATTTTCAAATGTCTGGATAAATACAGTATGTATATTATTGATGAATTCTATAAAAATGATTTTTTAAAATATTTATGTAAACCTTAAATAATTAATAATGTGTAATGATTTCTAAAAAAAATTCTTCTACAACTGTGTTCAGTATGAAATTTATAGTCTAATAAGATCAACTTAATTTTTTTGTGAATAGTAAATTATGAATAGTGCCTTTATGCTTATGATTAGTAATGTGACCAAATGGATTAAGTAACTTCACTTAAAAAGTATTAATATAATTTTGGCACCTTGATTAAGTAATGTGATTCAATAAAATAGGTAAATAACTGTTTCAAAAATTATTAGTTAAGTATTAGTTTTTTTCCAGGTGAATAGTTTTTTAAAAGAAAATTAAATTAAAAATATCTAATTTTTTTTTCATAAAATGGAGTTCATTTTTGAAATCAAAGCATCGATATTTCGTTAAGGTGAATTTTTGGGATTTTTCTAAAATAGTTAATTTTTAGTGAATAGTGTTTTATTTAAAAATTAAATTAATAATATTTAGAAAATTATTTTCATAAAATGGAGTTCATTTGTGAAATCAGAGCATCGATATTTTGTTAAGGTGATTTTTTGGGATTTTTCTGAAAAAGCTGAATTGTCGGTGAATAGTGAAAGTACGGTTTTTGAGTTTTGGGGGTTTAATGACATCATTAAGGATGTAATAATTATGCAAGAATTCTGGTCGACGTATCAATAGTAAGATAAGGTATGAGGTGTCTCAAGTTTCCAATACCATGTGCAAATAACATGGGCAAGCCCATGGTTTCTCCAATACCACCAATGAGGTGTCCCATGGCAATTAATGCTTTGTCCCCTCACTTCTCCTACAAATACCAAGCCCTTCCCTCATTTATTTCATTTCCAAATCCTCCACAATAATGTTCTGGCCTCTTTACCTCCCAAGTATTCCTCCCAAGGTGCCCTCAAGACTCCCAAGGTCCCGACCTTCAAGCTTTCGAAGTTACTCTTCAAGGTAAGGATCCTTTCACCCTCCTCTTTTAAGTCAGGACTTCTTTTATGTTGTGTCTTATATTTTCCATCTCTTTATGTTGAGGTTATGTTATTATATGTTATTATTACTGCCCATTTCGTGTCCAAATGATGAGATACCCTTTCTTCTCTCATCAATTTATTTTCTGAATTTTTAAGTGACGCCGTTAGGCTACTGAATTTTTCCTAAAAGAAATCGCATCTTCTATTTTCCTTCATGTTTCCTTTTCATGTGATATGTCATTCAAATATTAATACCATGATCTTATTCAGTACCCATACTATATTATGAGTTATTTATGAGTGGGTGACTCTTGTCCCCTCTCCTTTAAATGTTTTCTAAAACCATGTTATATAGTCGTTATGCTGCAGAAATTTCATCTTAAAATTTCTATCTCTTTCCCTCAAGAAATTCTATTGTTTATTTATGTCAATACCCAGACTTATTTCGTTTCCATGGGTGTTCATAAATATATAAATATGATATATTTGATTCTATAATTGACATACATATAACCCTCACTCTATTTCCATGGGTTATAAATGACATAATGATCTTATTTTTAAGCTCTTTTTAAACGTCCTGATTTTGCATGAAACCCATTTCTTTGATTCAATTTGGTTTATGTATGAAATGTTTGAGTATGATCTATGTGGATAAAGTGAAACTAAAGACATATTATGGGTGCTCCCTGATAGCACTCCAATGCATTGGGTAAAGAATTAATCTCTAGAGATGAAAAGTTTTATGATACCTTGGTGAATAACCTTGTTGATTTTTATGAAACCTTGGGGATGGACCTTGTTGATATGTTCATGAATGTCTAAATGAAATGTTGTAGCCAGATATTCAAGTTATGTTCCAAGTTCTTTTCATTATGATATTCTTATTCTTCCATTTCTCATGTCTTTATGATTTTATTCAAGTTCTTATTGATATCACAAGTACATTGATTCCCTTGCTTACCCTTACAGGGCTTTCTGCTCACCCTTTCCTTTGATGTCTATCTCCAGGATATGAGATGTAGTAAATGTACATAGTATGAACCTTTGATGAAGCCTTACAAGTGGTTTAGAATAATTTTTATGTTGTTTTCATGTATTATGATCCTGATTTCCAAGACTCTAGACTTTAAATATCCTCTATTTTAAAATGTAATGAAAAGTTATGTATTAAAAAGGCGGGATTCCATAGTTGGTATCAAAGGATAGTTTAGTTATTTGTGTAAATTAGGATAAGAAAACTTTAGGAATAACCCTATATAAAAGTATAAATATAGGTAATATTCCTGGTATTTTGGTGAGTATTGAGTATGTGATTTATCAAGCAAATACATCCCTATCTGGATACGAGTAGGTAGAGGTGGGTTTGGCACAGATGTACATAGGGGTAAAACCTGAAAACACCGCTTTGAGCTAGACTCGAATGAGAACTGGTACACGACAATGGGCCTTGCTGCACTCTTGGTTACAACACTCATGGGGGATATGTTTGGTTATTCACAAGCTTTTTATAAATCATTATGAAGGAATTGTAGGAAGATGTAATTGTCTAAGCATGAAGTTTTAAGACATAAAATCCTTTTTAGTTAAAAGATTCATAAATAAAATAAGTTTCTCATAAAGGATTTATTATTTTATAAAATTTCCCCATCATCTAGGAAAACGTTGATGTATTTCTTGAGGAGTTACCCGAACCTCCCCCAGAAAGAGAGTTAGAGTTCTCCATTGAACTCGTACCTGGATCTCATCCGATTTCAAAGACCCCCTATAGGATGGAAAATGTGGTGCTAGAGTAATTAAATAAATAACTCCAATATCTTTTGGAGAATTGGTTTATTCGACCAAGTGTGTCTCCTTGGGGAGCACCAGTTCTCTTTGAGAAGAAGAAGGATGGGTCGATGCAGCAATGCATTGATTATAGATAACTGAATGAGATCATAGTGAAGAAAAAATAATCTCTTCCAAGAATTGATGACTTATTTGACCAACTTTGTGCAGCTCAATTCTTCTCTAATATTGATCTTCATTCTGGCTATCATTAATTGAGGGTGAAGAATGATGATATGCCAAAACCTGCCTTCCAATCAAGATATGGGCATTATGAGTTTGTTGTTATGCCCTTCGGACCGACTAATGCACCTGAAATTTTTATGGATCAAGAATAAGTTGATTTTGGAAACTTATGTTTTACCAAATAAATATCCTTTTTATAGGAAAATGATCTGGTGATTAAATGATAAAGGTTATTTTGGATGATGTTTTCTCTTTTGGAGTACTATATGCCTAAGGGAAATAAAATACTACAGGATTTAAATTGAGGAGGAATGGTTGAATTTTTTTTGTAAGAATTCATGTACTTATTGTGGACATATGGTGATTTGGATTATTTCTGGAAAATGAGGAACCTAGAATAGAGAATATGTGAATAGGTTAATTACACTTTAGTATGATACTTTAATAGTAGTGGATGTTATTTGGAGATAAATGTTAAGATTTATTGGGGAAGACTATGTGATTAAATCCTTCTTAGTTTTGGGTTCCAATATTAGTTTGGATTATTCTGAAGAATTTTAAGGATGATTGTGTATTGAATGGTCTTTCTGGAACTTTGGGTACTTTTTTTGAATTTTGGAGATTAATATTCATATTTCATTTTATAAAGGATTATCCTTTTTTGGCATTATATGATCTCGTACTAACCATTTTAGTTTTATTTGATGACTAAAGGAAAAGGAAAAATATAATTATTCTTTTGTGGATTATGTGATTATCTAGAAGATGATTCTTTTGCTTTTGATGAGACCTAGTCTTTTTGAATTCTCATTGTTTGTAGAAAAGATTAGTCTTGGTGGAAACTTATTAAGGGATGAAACTCTACTTGAAGGTAAGTATATTTGCTTATGTTTTTATTCTATGTAGTAAATGAATTCCTCAAAATTATGAAAAGGAACGTAAAACAAAAATGTTATTGGTTTATGTTTCCTACTGGGTAATCAAGGAACGTTTAACACATCTTAATTTTGTGGTCTTATTGTGGTTAATTTTATCCTAATCGTATTTTCTATCACTCTCCATCAGAACTTGACCCTTTTTTTCTCTTCCATATCCATGTTTTCCTACATGGAATCCTAGTATGGGTTAACTCGGGTGACCTTTGGATTTCCCTTTCTTTCTTTTAAAGTAATAGTTTTACTGACTCTTTTTCCGATGTGGGAATTTCAACAAAATTTCCATGGCCAATTTTAAATTGCGAGGATGCAATTTCTTAAGGGGGGAAGAATGTAATGACCCAAAATTTTGAACAAATTTTGTTTCCTAAATTTGTGTGTTTTTATATTTTATACTCAACAAAACTATTTCTTTTAATAAAATCAGTATAATTAAAATAAGACCATTGGTTTTTGACTATTATATGACCACTGGTCAATATAACCATTGGAAATTAAATGTAGCGATTATTGTTTATAAATACAAGTGATCTTGATTAATTAATATAGAAAGAAGATTTGATGGCCCTATCCAGTAGTCTCGGGCCGATCGAATCCCATCTGATGGAACTCGAGAAGGAGGTAGCACTTTTGGGCTTTGCTCTTGACCAAACCCAAGAAGAACATCATCGTGTGAAGCTGGAACGGAATTTCCTTCGGGAGAAGTTCAAGCTGATAGAAATCACTACTCGAGGAATGTTGGCCGAGCCTCCCCAAGATTCTATCACCCTAGCACACCTTACTCTTAGGTCCTATGCTGGTGTTGTAAGGGGCTATGTAACGAGACCATAACTGCCATGTGTAATCCTTTGATTTAAATAAAAATTTTGATGTCTTCTTATGGTGAAGTTTGTGAATTTTCAAACGTCCGGATAAATACAGTATACATATTATTGATGAATTCTAGAAAAAGGATATTTTAAAATATTTATGTAAACCTTAAATAATTAATAATGTGTAATGATTTTCAAAAAATGGTCTTCTACAGCTGTGTTCAGTATGAAATTTAGAGTCTAATAAGATCAAATTAATTTTTGGTGAATAGTTAATTTTAAATAGTAATTTTATGCTTATGATTAGTAATGTGACCAAATGGATTACGTAACTTCACTTAAGAAAGTATTAATATAATTTAGGCACCTTGATTAAGTAATGTGACTCAATAAAATAGGTAAATAACTGTTTCAGAAATTATTGGTTAAGTATTATTTTTTTTTCGGGTGAATAGTGTTTTTTTATGTAAAAATTAAATTAAAAATATTTAGAAAATTATTTTCATAAAATGGAGTTCATTTTTCAAATCAGATCATCGATATTTGGTTAAGGTGATTTTTTGGGATTTTTCTGAAATAGTCGAATTTTCAGTGAATAGTGTTTTTATTTAAAAATTAAATTAAAAATATTTAGAAAATGGAGTTCAGTTTTTAAATCAGAGCATCGATATTTGGTTAAGGTGAATTCTTGGGATTTTTCTGAAAAAGTTGAATTTTCAATGAATAGTGAAAGTACAATTTTTGAGTTTCAGGTGTCTAATGACATCATTAAGGATGTAATAATTATGAAATAATTCTGGTAGACCTATGAATAGTAATATGAGGTATGAGGTGTCCCAATTGGCCAATACCATGGGCATATACCATGGGAAAGCCTATGGTTTTTCTAATACCACTGATGAGGTGTTCCTTGGAAATTAATGCTTTGTCCCCTCACTTCTTCTATAAATACCAAGACTTTACCTCATGTATTTCATTTAAAAATCCTCCCCAACGAAGATATGGTCTCTTTACCTCCCAAGGAGTCCTCCCAAGGTTCCCTCAAGCCTACCAAGGTCTTGACCTTCATGCTTTCGAAGTTACTCTTCAAGGTAAGGGATCCTTTCACCATCCTCTTTTAAGTCATGAATTCCTTTATGTTGTGTCTTATATTTTCCATCTATTTATGTTGATGGTATGTTATTTTATGTTCTTATTACTTCCCATTTCATGTACAAATTATGATAGACCCTTTATTCTCTCATCAATTTATTTTCGGAATTTTTAAGTGACGTCGTTAGGCTGCCGAATTTTTCGTAAAATAAATCGCATTTTCTCTTTTCCTTTATGTTTCCTTTTCATGTGGTATGTCATTCAAATATCCATACCATGATCTTATTCAGTACTCATACTGTATTATGATTTATTTATGAGTTGTTGACCCTTGTCCCCTCTCTTTTCAATGTTTTCTAAAACCATGTTATATAGTCGTTATGATGCATAAATTTCATCTCAAAATTTCTATCTCTTTCTCTCAAGAAATTCTATTGTTTATTTATGTCAATACCCAAACTTATTTAGTTTCCATGGGTGTTCATAAATATATAAAGATGATATATTTGATTCTTTAATTGACATACATATAACCCTCACTCCCTTTGCATGGGTTATAAATGACATAATGATCTTATTTTTAAGCTCTTTTTAAATGTCACGATTTTGACATGAGACCAATTTATTTGATTCCATTTGCATTATTTATGAAATGTTTTATTATGATATATGTGGCTCACATGAAATTAAAGACATATTAAGGGTGTGCCTTGATATCACTCTAATGCATTGGGTAAAGAATTAATCTCTAGAGATGACAAGTTTTACGATACCTTGGTGAATAACCTTGGTAATTTTTATGACACCTTGGGGATGGACCTTGGTGATATGTTCATGAATGTATAAATGAAATGTTGTAGCAACATATCCAAGTTATGTTCCATGTAATTTTCATTATGATATTCCTATTCTTCCATTACTCATGTATTTATGTTTTTATTCAGGTTCTTATTGATATCACAAGTACATTGGTTCCCTTGCTTACCCTTACTGGGATTTCTGCTCACCCTTTCCTTTGATGTCTATCTCCAGGATATGAGATGCAGTAAATGTACATAGAATGAATCTTTGATGAATCCTTACAAGTGGTTTAGAAGAATTTTTATGTTTTTTTCATGTATTATGATCCTGATTTCCAAGAAACTAGACCTTAAAGATCCTCTGTTTGTAAAATACAATGAAAAGTTATGTATTAAAAAGGTGGGATTCCATAAAACTAATACTTATACTGTGGATAGAACTACCTCAATCAAGGAACCTAGAGCAGAAAACTTGGAGCATGCTGATCACTCTGAAAGGTCGAGAACTCTCGCTGCTGATTTCCTCACCCTCCACAAGAAAAAAAAGTGTCTGATCCCTTGGCATAGGGCTAAGAGATGACCCCCCAGAGAAATGAGAAACTGAGGTTCTGTACCTACCCCCATCCGAATGAAAACTCTTCTTCCCTGAAAACCAGGAACCCTGGAACACATCTCTACTTTGTGAGGAATCCTGAAGACTCCCCTCTCATGAAGATATGGTTCTGGATAATGTTCTCTTGATGACCTCTACCCTCTCCAGCACCTCAAGATATGTGTTTAGCATAAACAAGGTGACATGGTTCTAGACATCTAAATGAAAATCCTCCTCTAAATGCCACACCCTGGCCTCCTCATCTATAAAATGGTCTAAAGAATGTTGTAAAAGTTTTCTGAAATGGATTCCAAACTATTGCACACTGGAGCTCCCTTGTCGAAGGGTAAGCAGCTTCTGGTGACTGGACACCTTCACTGTTGAAGAAAGAAACTTGACTCTGAACTTGTCTCAGAACTCCTCCCATGAGGTCACTGACTCCTCGCAATCTCTGAGAAATAAGAACCACAACTGCCTCGCTTCCCCATGTAGTATTGTTTCAACCAATTATACTATATGCTCCTTCTGAGCACAGATTGAGCTGAAAGCTATCTCAACCTCCTCCAACTAGTATTTTGTGACTATATTTGGAATGGATCTCTCATAATTATTTAGACTCTGGTGATGAAACTCTAATAGTTTCCTCCTCCAAGTGTTATTGTTGTTGACCTCCACTTTTTGGTGATCTGCTAACGTAGCTTGTTAGACATCTTCTGCGCAAACCTAATGGGGATGTTGACCTGGATCCATACCTGAAAAATAATAAACATTTAGAGCTCCAAAACCTAGAATATGGAAGACTCAATATTAATTAATTGTTTTCTTTTATTCATTTTTGGTTAACCTCTCCCATGGTCTACCCATTAAAACACAGGTGAAAAAAAATAATGGTGCATGATCCTTCCCTAGGTCTCTACCCTGAAACAAGTATCACCTCATTTAGTAGCCACTATAAACTTAAAGTTATGTGCATTAGACCATAGGTTCCCTAAATACTAGTGTCTCAGTCGGTCTCCAGTGTTTACAGCACTTTCTAAACTTGACTGACATTGTTTCCCTACCAACCCATTCAACCTCTCCTATTCCTAACTCCAAATCCATCTTATCCCTCAACCATACCTCTAATACCACTCTTTCACAACCCCCTCCCCACAAAATTTACCCCTCCTAGGCCAGAAATGTGAAAAGGGGGATAGTTACACCCGAGTATCACCTCCAATAGGCCTCGGGTTGGTGACTAGAACCGAGGGTATAATAATCACACAGATGGGAGCCATTACAATCTATAAGAACACATGAAAAAGAGATTGATTAGACAGACACCAACCAAATCCATCTCACACTTCAATATAAAAAGAAACTCAAGTGAACATATGTATTGTCAGGAAATGACTACTATAATTAAAAAGGGAAAACTATAAGTGCCAAAAGGAAGTAAAACAGTAGCGACCATGAAGCTCAAACAGCTCCTGCAACCCAAAACAAGTAGTAACCAGCCTGATCTCCAACCTGTTCTAAGTGACCTAAAAACAATTGTATATACGTAGGGTTAGTATAACAGTATACTCAGTAGGATCCTCCCTGTAGCCTCTCATACAAAAGTAAGGAAAGCATGATAAATCACAATGAACAATAATTGAAACTAACTCACCACCTAAATAGGTATACTGTGTTCCTAACCTCACCATGGATACTCTCACCATGTATCGCATACAAGAGTGTATAATCTAATAAATAATATCAAGGGTACCCCATTACCACTTCCCCACTGGTTTTCCACTTTTCCCCAACAGCGCACGTTCTAAGCGTCTCTCTCCAAAATGGCTTGCTCGCAGACAACTGGGCATAGCACCGCAACATGAACCTCATGTAACACCACCACTATGTATATATAACCAATGTAACCAGGTACTTTCTGAAAGCCACCACAACTCGCATAATGTGTATCATACGTCGGGCATTATACCTCAAGCCATTACATCCCATACTCTAAGTAAGGATCCTCAAGCCATCACAAACTATACATGTTACACCTAAATTATTCCATAGGAAACTATATACAAAATATATGTGTATGAATAACCACAAGCCATTACATCCCTCTACACACATATAAGGGGAAAACTAATTGTCGTCCCTACCATCACAAGTAACTACCAAGAGAAGAGAGTTGGGACAAAGGGGGTAGTCATCCATCCATTCTCCCATCATAATGTTAGGGAAAACACCCCCCCCCCCCAGGGATCAGAATCCCTAGGGTGTCAGTTTCCCTATTTGATAGGGTGAAGTATCATATAGAAACACAAAAGTACATAATATAATATAGTTCACAACCATTCAATGGGAAAAACCTAGTACTAAACTCAACTGAAGCTAACTTCTCTCAGACTCCTGGATACCACTGTTAAGATTGAATATCCTATAAGCATTATTAATTCCACATTACATTTTATTAGCATCAGGCTAAGTTCCATGTCGTCCATTCATAACCAAAACAAGTCCATAGCTCTCAAAATTACTACCTCATCATTGAATCCCAGAAAACTAAAACCCCATAGGTTAACATCATTTATTCAATCATTTATTAATAGAGTTATTTCTTTCCTATAATTACGGGAATTCTAGAAAAGAAAAACTATGCTACCAAACATAAGGGGGTCAACATGGTGAGTAGATGGACTACCCATCGAGCATTTTCCACCTATAGTAGGAGTATAGAACCATCCACCCTCAAGAATCTAAACATAGAAAGCACATGGAATACCTCACTCGTATTCACCTCCTTTGGAAGGAGGGTAAGTAAGACCATATTCCATAAATATTGGGGGAAATAAAGAAGATAAACAACCAACAAGATTTAACAAGCATCCAACATTCATGACCAACTTGTTTCATCGTCTTCAGTGTCCACCCCAACACCTACATGAATAAACCAATGCATCTCGCCACTCTAGGAATCAACTACTACCCCAACCATTGGGCCTTCCTTCCCCTCATACCACAATATCCCCCCAGTCTCATCCATCCCAGTCTCACACCACAACAAAAAAAGTAGGAAAAGAATCAATAAGCAATTGGGCTCTCGACCCCAAGGAAGGCATCTAGACTTCACAAACAACGAGCGCTCATAGCTCCAAGCATAAGGCTCTTGGAATTTACAAGTAAGAGGGTAACTCAAACCACTTATAGGAATTATTTTTTATCAAACAACAGGTTATTTAATCTATCTTGAATTAGTTAGTTCATTTAAACATGTATAACTGCAAACATTTTATTATCAAAATTTTACCATAGCAGCAGCCAGATTCAAAAAAACTCCGCTTTATATTTATCTAATTAATTTAAAATTAATCATGAATTTACATTCCTTACCAATTTCAATCAAGAATTCCATTCAAAACAAATCAAGCATAGATATCGCACTATTTAGAAAAAACAAGAGGCAATGACACACGATCAATACCAGTTTATTTATCCACTTCAAATATTTATTATGTCAATTCCATTATGATACAGCAGGATAAAACATAATAACTCTATAGTTTCATGTAAAATAATAGATAATCTATGAATCCCCTACCTCAAAATTTTTTTGACGTTATTTTCACGAGAACGACCAATACAATAGATCACGATCACCTCTCCTAGAAGACTACATCCACTCGAGGATACATAGTCACAACCACAAAAACCAAAACCCAAGAAAACACCATTAGAAACATGTAGATCACATTCCATAACATGGAAAGGAGGAATATAAGGAGACGAACCTAGAAGAATGGTGTTAGAACATACCTTATAATGAAGATGGATCGACACATCCTTGTTGCACCAAAATATGGGGTGTGCATGTAGTAGGAAGAAAATCTAGGGAAGACACAATCAAAGGCTACAACATTATTAATGAATATTATGGGAAGGAAGGAAATGTTAGAGTTTCTTGCATCAGGGAACTATAAGGAAGAACAAAGGAGGAAGATATCTCGACCCTTTAGAAAATTTAACAGACCAACGGTTTAAGATAGGGTGGATTTTACATTAAGATTGGATATGTCAAAGATCACGTGTTTTGACTGAGTGAAGGTTTCCTAAGTATTAGGGAAAAAATTTAAGATAAGAGTTATGGGATTTGAATCAGCCTTAAATTCCTTAAAACAAGTCCTTGAATTCATTTTACATTAAAGGAGATGTCAAACGAGTGAAACTGTAGGAAATCTGGAAAATCCTGGAAATTTGAAAAAGGAAATGAAACAGTTCTAGAAAAATTGTTCATGACGCCATTTCAGTGCCACCGTTTCAATTACACCATTCCTTTTCCACTATTTTGGTGCCACAGTTTCTTTGTCGCTAATTTTGTGCCACTGTTTTAGTTCCATCATTTCGGTTCCACTGTTTCAGTGCCACCATTTTGGTGCCACCATTTCTGGTCCACTGTTTTGGTGCCACTCTTTCATTGCCACTGTTTCGATGACACAATTTTGGTGCCACCATTTCTATGCCATACTTTTGGTAATTTGGAAAAGGAAAAGACATAGTTTTGGAAACACTTTTCACATAATTGAAAATTTGGAAAAGTGTTGGGGATAAGTCATCTTGACTTCCCCGAACACCTTTAATACCAGATTTTAGAAAAGGAATGGATCGAAGAGTTTTGGACCATTACATCCCCAAAGGAGGAACCACACCCATCAAATTGTATGAGTTTAGGTGAGAAACCATAGGGTTGATTCTCCACTCACAAGGTTCATGAAGGACATGGAAACATATTCAATTAAATTTATTTGACAAAGAGAGGTATTGTTGGAAGAGTATGGTGCATGGAACAACAAAAAACCATATAAAATTAAATGAAACTTTGGTAAAGATTCTATACCACCTACTTCATACCAAGGAAGACCCACGCATCTGATATCGAAGCCTGGTTGGGTCCAGTTCAAGAAAAATCAAAGAAATAGATGAATTCCCTAAAAAATAGATCAAATTAGATCATGCCAAAATAGATCATAGTGGGAGAATATAAAAAATAAAATAAGTAACAGAAGTTATAGACATACCAAGGTCTCTCCAATTCCCTTGAAGACACTCTAATTACAGTCCCAAAGAGGGAGATATTTCCAAACCTAGAAGATAAGAGGAGATACCATAGAGGAGGTTGTTGTGCGTAGAGGAGGAATAAGAAAGGAGGAAGAAAATATATTTTATTCATTAAGGGAAAATATAATTTTCCCTTAAAAGAGGGTTTATATGGGTTGGATACATGGTTTGGACAAACTGTGCACCAACTGTGTGGCTCCCACTTCTTAAAAACCACACCCAGCATAGTTTCCCTACATGGTTTGACCAATCATGCACTAATCATGTGCCGAACAGTGCACACATAATTCTTAAATGTAACTAAGTGTGTTGGATTGGTCTCATGGTTTTAAATACTATGCACAACCTGTACACACACTCTACTAAAAACCATAGACACATCGCACGGTCATGCACCTCCTTCTTCATGGTTAGATCATATCGTACAACACCTCCTATGTAAGATCATGACTTTTATATCAGGTGTAGGTCCTTTTGATTTTGGTCTAATTATTTATTTTGGTCCTAATATGGATTACCTATGAGGTTATAAAGGTTACAGTAGTGTCTAGGGCTTGTTCAGAGATCAAAACCCCAACTGGTGGGAAAACAGTCTGGTCGCACGCTTAGGAGAAACTATGTAGGGTAGGCCACATAGTTACCCCTAACCATGTGGGGATTGACAGTGAGTAGTTTGAGGCTTCCTAGTTTGTGGAAACCATACATATTGGACCACACAATCATATGGATGGTCTGCAGTTTTTAACAGATCCATTTCACATAGTTGGTGCATGGTTTCCCTAACTGTGTGGTCTAATCACGTGGGTCCCCTTCTAGGGCAGTAATCCTTACATTTTTTGGGCAACCGTGCATCCAAACCATGGCCCTGGTTGTTTGGGTAAAATTACCAAATTTCTTATAAAAACATATTAAATCAACCCTCCTCCTTATTTTCTCTATTCTTCCGGCATGAATGGGGTTTCTCCTCTTATTGATCTCCCACCTTGACTAATCTATGTTCTTCAATAACTTCATGATCTAATGTCTGATTCAAGAATTATTGGTCTCATTGGATCCACATTGATAATATATCAATTAATTTTTATCCATTCTTTGTTTTTATTATCCTATACATTGTTATTTAGGTTTAGGGTAATATTCCCTATTTCCAGGGTGTTGTTCTATTCTTAATATTTCTTCTAATCCAGGAGTGCATATCCTATAATCCTAGAAATATGGTCTCTATTGATGATATTAAAATGGAAATTTAAGAAATGGATTATAAACTTCAGGAAAATTGGGATGATGGTGTGTTTGGTTTAATGATGGAGAAAAAATAAAATTTCTAGGAAGATATATGTCATTGAGAGAATTTATCAAGAGAAAGAAAGTGGCCTGTGGAAAAAATAAGGGGATATAAATTCAGGGTAAATCCATGCCTACATAAAGTAAAGGATGTATTTGAGGAAAATATACCTATTATTAGAGGGTGAGATGTACACGGTAGATGTGGATGTGGCTGGGAAAATAATTATTAAGAATTTTGAAAACCTCCTAGTGGGGCCAAGTTAGATGGTGGTGAAATTAGGACAATAAGATTAAGAGAAGAGATATTTTTGAGAACCATTCCAAGGATGGTCCAATAGAATGACAATGATCTTTTATAGGTTATTCTTAAGGAGGACGAGATTATAAAAGTTGTTATTACTTTGAATGAAGACAGTGCTTCAGGGCCTGATGGATTCATGGGGTCCTTCTATGTTGCTACTTGGGAAATTATATCACCTTATGTATGTGAAATGGTGGAGGAAGTTTTTATAGGTGGTCATATTTCCAAGTCTATTTGTGCCTCCATGATAGTTATCATTCCGAAAGTGAACTACCCGATTAGTGTTAATCAATACAGGCCGATAAGGATTTTCAATTTCTTCTATAAAATTCTTTCTAGTATCCTTAATAGGATACTGGGCATAGTTATTCCTTGAGTTATCTCATACTAATATAATGGGTTCATTCAGGGAAGGATTATTCAAGTTATGGTAGAAATAACAAAAGAGATAGTGGACAATCTTAATAGAAATTCTATAGGATCTAACATCATGATTAAGGTTGACATGGATAAATATTATAATAGGATGGATTGGAATTTTATCCTAAATTTTATGAGTTTATTTGGCATTCGGGGTCGGGCTTTTCATCTTCTATTTAGGTGTTATGCTTTGACGTGGATATCTATTTATTTCTTGGGTCGAAATTTTATGTTCTTCAAATAATTGAGGGGTATTCATTAGGGAGATCCACTATATCCCAGTCTCTTAATTATAGATCAAGAGGCTCTTTATAGGAACTATAATCATGGGATATATTGTAGAGAGTTTATTCCATACAATAATAGTTCTGAGATAGGTATCATATCTCACTTAATGTATGCTGATGACATGATATTTTTCTAAATGGAAGGACTAATTCCATTGATGTCTTTAAAAAAATTATTAATAATTGTAGAGATTAGAGTGGGAAAAATCAGTCTCTAAAAGATATCTATATATAGTTGAAGATCATTCTTGGACCATCGAGCTAGTAAAATTCATGTGAGAATGGGAATTCAAAGAAGAAATTTTCCGATGACCTATCTTGGTGCTCTAATTTCTAATGGGAAAATCAAAAAGGTGATCTTTGAGGACCTATTTAGTCATGTGATATGGTGTATCTATGATTTTAAGAACAAGATGTTGTCATTTGGAGGAAGGATAGCACTAGCGAATAGTGTTATGACTTCTATTCATATACACATTTTCTCTGTTATTAAGTCCCTTAAGGGAACCATACTAAGGATGGAAAAAATTATGAACTCATTCATCTAGAATTTGAAATAGGAAGGGAGAATCCATTGGGCCTCATGGAAAATAATGGATAGACCTCTTGAGGAGGTCGGTATCAATATTCATAATGTGCAGATTCTAATGCATGGGTTTTAGGGTAAACTAGCATGGGACATAGCTGAAGGAATATCCTTATAGGAAAGATTTATGAATGATAGATATGTAGATGATTGGAGGTGGTGGGATGATAATTCTACCAAATACTCGAGCCTAGTTGGGTGTATGATCACTCATTTGTGGAAGATGAAGAATAGTATATAGTGGGTTGTTGGTAGTGGAGAAATTAATTATTTGAAGGTCAATTACGTTGGATCCTCTCTATATTTCCCTAGATGTCTAGTTCCTAAAATACCTTTCAGGAGGCAAGCTCTCACCCGAGGGTGATTTCAACTACTCTTGATGAGGAGAAAAAGGTTAATTTTGATTGGATTAGTCTAACATACAATATAGATAAATTTTTATTCAGTCCTAATCAAATGGTAACATAAAATCTCAGGTCTATAGTTTATAGTGGATTGACGAAAGAGATCCGGATGTTTGGGTGACTAAATTATAATGAAAGATTGTTCCTTCTAAAATGAGTTTTCAAGTGTGGGGGATTCTAAATAGAGTAATCCCAACTAATGAAAACATTCAATGAAAGGGTGTGAATATGGATTCATGCTTCTTATGATGTGAGAATCCCCACATCGAGACCACATGGCATCTATTTTTTATAAATGATTGGGATTCTTCTCTTGGAGGCTCATTAGGAGAAAGTTTGTTTGTTCTGTTCTCAGTGATAACATGAATTTTTTCTTCTTTTCATGGTTCTAGAGGTCTAAGAAACATCTGCATGAAGTCTGGTGTCAGCGTATGGCTTTCGCCTCAGTGTGATGGATACTATGGGAGGCACACAACAAGTGTAGGCAAGGATCGAGGTGCACTCTTCTGTTTATCAATTTTTTCTTCCTATCATTGATTGGGGAGTTGGATTCCTTGTACTTGGGAGTCATTCTTGACAACTGTAGTAGCGGGTTGAGCCCAGTGACGGACCCACTAGGCAGGTTTCCTATGAAACATGGAATATGGGTTAAGTGGAGGCCTCGCTATATCGGCCTAAAGATAAATGTGGAAGGATTATATAGTCAGGGTGTTATGCGGGGAGGTTTCCTAGTCTGGGACAACAGGGGTTCAGTTCTTCTCATTTTCCATACCTTATTTAAGTCGGTAAACTCCATGGAGGTGGAATTTATGGCCATGATCAGTGGTCTTCTTTTCTAAAGATTGTACAATATTCACATTGAGGAAATATATTCTGACTCCCAATTTCTTGTCAACTACCTAAGAGGTAATCATATTGTTCCTTGGTTTGTGTTTTATGACATTTAGAAATGTAGGTCCCTTCTTAGCAATGATATTGAGTTCCCCCACACCCTAAGGGAGGGGAACTTCACTATAGACAAGCTGGAAGGTAAAGGTGATCCTAATGGCAGCCTCATTATTTTTGTGACATAAGTTCTCTTCCTAATGATTGTAATCTAATTGTTACTGGTGATGCACAATAGATTAATCACTTGTGACCCCCCCCCAACCATTTATTTTAAATAAAAAGTATTTTTTAAGTGAGTGATGAGGATATTTTCATGAGTATGATGTAGGTGGTCAATAATTTATTCCAAATGTTTTGGTGTTTTATAATATGTTTCATTGCTATTCACACTAGATTCACTATATTTTGCTCCTAAACGTCAATTTCCTTAAATCAGTTTCTTTTCTTAGAACCTGAAGACTTTTTAGAACCCAAATCATGTCAATTTTTACTACCTCTGATTGAGCCATCCCTTAGGTGTTCCCTCTTACATGCCTAATTGTCTCCCTTGAGTATATATCCCAATAACCTACGGTAGTGTTTGGTCTTTCTTCAAAATTGTGATATTATAAATGAAATGGATGGATGTTGTGTTGTTTCATGGATAACAATCTTAAATAAAACTCAATTGAATAGTGGTGAGTGGTAAGCCCACATCACCTATATTAAATTTAACAATGGTTACACCCTTATTGAGATTAAATGATAATGATAAATGGATTATACCTTCGATCATATTAAATCCAATGGTAATTTATTAATGAATGGTCATGATGACCCTTGTGAACTAAAATGAATGTCCATGAATACCCTTAGGCATGTTTAATATAAATTGGTATGGAAACCCTTGTTTCTTAATACCAAATGGGCATGATTACCCTTAATAATTATTTTAAATGGGTATGATTACCCTTGAACATGTTATATTCAAATGGGCATGGTGACCCTCATATAAATGTGATACTATAAGGGCATGGTATCCCTTGTGACACTTTACAGGCATGGCATCCCTTGTGATACATTATGGGCGTGGAATCCCATGTGATATTATACATGCATGACGTCCCTTACTATGATATCGGGAATGGAGACCCTATACATGATATTAGGCATAGAATCCATTATAAATATGATAATAGGCATGGAATCCCTTATAAATGTGATATTGGGAAGGTCATCCCTTATAAATGTGATATTGGTCATTGTTTCCCCTGATACTTTTTCAAATTTATTATAGTATGGGCTAAAGTAGGTATTGTCAGCCTTGTTTCATTTTAGGAACCAAAGTCGGACCATTTATAGTTGTTATTACTCCTTTACATTATTATATATGCACACTATCATATTGTATACATAGACTAGATATTTATAGATATTGTTAGTGGTGTCCTACTAAGATTTATCTCACACCCTACCTAAGCCACCTATGGTACCTAGGAAGACTATATGCTTTCATGGATAAACAAGGAGAATTGTCCTCTTACGTATGTGTAACTCCTATCATGACTTAGGATGAAGCTGGTAGCAGATAACCGGGCTAGAGATCAGGATGATGGTATTTTTTTTTTTTGTACTTTTTGGGGTAGTACTACTATATGTTTATATATCCATGTTTTCTAGATTTATAGATACATGAAAAAAATTATTATCCTTTCATCTATGATACAATATCTAGTTATTAATGGATTATTATTGCTTGGTTGTTTATATTTTCTTATTTTTTTATATATATTATAATACTTACGTTATTTATCTACTAATTACACTATTTTTATACTCTAATAATTAGGTAATAGTCTCCCCATGGACACAACCAAGTCCCTTGATGGTTTTCAGCATCCTCTAGCATTTGGGGAGATGTGCTTTAGGCCATGTGGCCAGATATTCTTGGGACACTATTTATTAGCATCAAGGTCTGGGATGTCACAAAGAGGGATCATTGCATTTATTTTGTTTATTTTCTATCTTTAGACAATATAAAGTAGATCATTAAGGTTTTGGGGTTTGTCAATGAGTTCTTCCTATGAATAAGTAACCCATCTATAGAGATGAAAAATTACCTAAAATTGAAATTGATATATACTAATTTTTTCTTTTTACAGTTGATATGATTCCGCCATTGGGTGATGCACTTGAATTTTGATATTATTATTGATCCAATTGAGGTTTATATTTTATCATTGTCCTAATGAGATGAGGGAAAGGAACCATTGAGCAAGCATCATATTAGGCACCTTTTACAGAATTCACAATCCACATATATTCCTTTCAATATAAAAGAATTGTGATGGTTGCATCACCTATAACTACCATGAGTGCTTGACTATTATAAATTGAATTGTTATAATTCAATGATTCATGTAGGGGATTGAGAAAAAAAAATCATATATGGTACTTATTGTGTCTACCATGACCTAAATAGTGTTTTCCTGATTAGTTTGTGGCAGACATCATAAGCATTCAGCTATGGAATGTTGAGTCATGGACTATTGGTTGCATGGACTTCAACGTGTTATGGTATGGATTGAGAAAACACTATATTTTGGTTCATAAGGTGTATGGTAACTTATGTATAAGAATTGTTGAACCACTTGGTTCAACTATTTAAAGATTAATTGAAATTCAAATATTAATTAATTAAAATTTAAATCACAAAACACAGAGCTTGACCCAGTCTCGACCTTAGTATTGGGTAGTAGGTAGTGTCTATATTGTTCTATATAAATGTTTCAATCACATATGCATGAATCTTTGAGATGGAACAGGGGTTATATTACTATATAGAAAGACCTTGTACTTATTCTGTATCTTTGTTATGGCTTGTTCTGTTATCAAATTCTATTTGAGGCATGTGTTTGTAAATTTTAGACCAGTTCCACAATAACGTCCTCCGATCGTATACCAGGAGGGTGGTGATGACCATGCCTTAGAGTTAGTGGGCCTTGAGACACTAATTATACCTCTAGAGGTGCCTCCTATGGAACCTCTTACTATTCCCAATTAGGGTGATGATTCCCAGTTTTGAGGAGTTTTTATGCATCTTATGAAGACTTTACAGGGATCTCCACACTCTTCCCCTTATATGGGAGAGTTGACTTGGGAGTTCCAACAGCAGCATTCGACCCAATTTTATAGGGATGGAGAACCATAGACAGTAGCGTAATGGATTGAGATTATCATGTCTATATCAAATAATTTGGAGACACCTCCTGATAGGAGGGAGAAACTCACTACTTATATACTAAGAGGATCCACCAAATGTTGGTGGGATAGTCTAAATCAGGATGGTCAGTATCGAGAAGTGATGTGGAGGGAATTACAGTCAAGATTATTTGATTATTTCTTACCTAAGACCCAGAGAGCCAATTTTTCTAGGGATTTCATGAACCTGAAATAGGGTTCGAAGGCATTCATGGACTATTCTACTCGATTTACAGAGCTTCATCACATGGTGCCTATCTATACTTCTAATGAGCCAGTGAAATTAATATGATTTGAGGATAGGATGAGGAATCCTATTTACTCTCAAGTAAATGTTTTCCAATTGACTAGCATATCTGGTATAGTGACAGAACCTGAGGGAAGAATATGGTGTGAGCCATGGAGGTATAGAACTCAGACGGAGCAATGGTTATACTAGTGGTTGGAAACAACCATTTGAGTTTGCACGCATGAGAAGAGGAATCCAGTTGACACCCATAGATAGTTATATGGTATGTCATTAGTGTGGGAAGCCTGGGAATAAGAATCACCAGTGTCCTAAAGACCCCATCAAGTGCCATGGCTGTGACAGGTTGGGTCAACTTTAGTGATTTTGTAGGACCTTCCCATCTGTTCTGAGTGGGAGATGATTCATTCTAGATCTATGTTTAGGATAAGGTTAAGTACCACCTCTACATGTAGCTAACTAGAGTAATACTACTCATATAGACAGAGCAGGAGGTCATGGACATAGTATACAAGCTTCATATATACAACGCCAGCAAAGCAGAACTTCTCTTGGTAGTTAGGTTGCAACATAGAGTCGAGGATTAGGCCATATCTATTCTGTGTATCCTATACCAAAGGAGAAGGATGTTGGTCCATCTACTATTTGAGTTACTATTCTAGTATCCTCTACTATCATTTCTTCTTTATTTGATATAGGTGCATCACATTCATTTATATTTGTTTCTATTTTAGAAAGTCTCAGACTTCATGTTGAGTAATCTTGTTGTGTAATGATTTTAGATACACCTTTGGGTATACGATCAAAGAGAATATTCCAATTCAATGATAGTCCTCTTAATGTAGGAATCCATTATTTCTTATAGAACCACATTGTTCTCAAGATGACCGAATTTAACTGCTTGGTTCTTTATCTTGCCAATGTGGAATGCTATCACTGGAGGGTGTTGTTTACTATCGATCTAGTACCTAAAGCTACACCAGCATCCATTCCTCCTTACAGGATGGATACTATTGTGTTGTAGGAGCTCAAGAGGTAGCTATAGGATTTATAGGCCAAAACTTTTATATGGTTTAGTACTTCTCCCTATGGTTCATTGGTCCTTTTCACAAAGAATCTAGACGTAAAACTCAAAATTTTCATGGATTACTAGAAATAAAATCAGAATATAGTGAAAAATTGATATCCCTTACCTCACATAAATGATCATTTTTATCTGCTCAGAGGAGAAAGGGTATTCTCAAAGATCAACCTGAGATCAAGATATCATCAAGTTTTAGTTAGGCCTTTCGATATTTCACATACAACATTCCATAGTCAGTAAAAATTTTACGATTACATTATGATTTTTTCGGTATTATAAACATTACTATCATTTTTAGGGTTTTGATGAATAGTTTCTTCCATCCCTATATGGATTCCTTCGTCATGGTATTCATAGATGACATATTAGTGTATTCTCATACTTGAGACAAGCATGTCACTCATATTGATATCATTTTGAATGCACTAAGAAATAACTATTTGTATTATAAACTCAAAAAAATCATTTTTGTATCAATAAGGAACAATTTTTGGGACATATTATCTCAAAGGAATGAGTTTTAGTTGACCCAGATAAGGTTAGATTTGTGGTTACCTTGGAGAATCCCAAAAATGTCTTTGATATATGAAGTTTCTTAGGACTAACCATTTACTACATTTATTTTATACATGACTTATCACTCTTATCATCACCCCTTACACTATTAAACAAGAAGGGTGTGACATTTATATGGTCTGAATCCAGTGAGACATCCTTTCAGGAGTTGAAAGGGATATTGACTTTAGTGTCGATCGTAACTCTACCAGATCTGGGAAGAAGCTATAAAGTATATTGTGATGAATCAGGTATCGGTCTAGGATAAGTTCTGATGCAGGAAGGTAGATTTGTTGTGTACATATCATAGCAGTTGAGTCCTCATTAGCAGAATTATATGATTCACAATTTCGAGTTGGTAGTTGTTGTATACTCCTTATGATGTTTGAGTAATTACCTACTGGGAGAGAATTTTTTCGTATTTACATACCATAAGTGCCTAAGGTATATTTTTACATAGCCACACTTGAATATTAGGCAATGAAGATGAGTTCAATATTTATATTCCTTTTACTTCGAGCTAGACTGTACACCTAGGAAAGGAAATGATGGTGTTGATGATCTTAGTATGATGAAATAGACATAGGCAGTTCAGGAGGCCGGTATAAAATTAATGATTATGGCTTCATTTTCTAAGACGCATATAGAGGTTTAGGACCATCATGGACAGTCTATACTTGCATCGCAATCAGTGAGCACTTAAATTCTGTAGTAGGTGAAGTTGAGGAAGATTTTATATCCAAATTTCGTGGTCATATGAGAGATTATTATTGGTGAGGACCCACCTCTGTATTGGTCAATCGATGATGCCGACATCCTGTGTATTCATGGGTGTATCTAGTTTCCCACATATATGAGAGAGAAGATGATGTGATATCACTTGATTCTCAGTGTGAAATTCACCCAGGTATCCCCAAGATGTATCGTGACATGCGCCGAATGTATTGGTGGCTAGGGATGAAGTGCCATATGGTAGTATTTATCAGTATGTGTTCCACATATCATCAGGTGAAGGTGGAGTACTAGCGAACTATAGGCTTGCTACATCCATCATTGGTTCTAAAATTGAAATGGTAGGATTTTTAAATGGATTATTTCATCGTCTTATAAAGTTCACCTTTTGAAAGTGATGTAGTTTGGGTATTCATTGATAGAATGATGAAATTAGACCACTTCCTTCCTATCTATGAGACTTTCTCTGTTGATGAGCTAGAAAGATTGTATATGTGTGAGATTATTTGACTACACAGGGTCCCTCATACTATTGTTTGAGATAGGGATTCGTTTTTTACATTGAGGTTATGGTAGGGATTTCATAAGACTATGGGTAAACTGGTTCTTCTAAGAACATCCTTTCACCCTTAGACTGATGGCCAATCTAAATGGATAATACATGTTTTAGAGGACATTATTTAAGCATGTATCCTTCATTTAAATAGTTCATGGGAGAATAATATCTCTATCATCAAGTTCACCTACAATAAAATCTATCAGGAAATGGTAAATATGTATCCTTATGAGTTTCTATATGGTAGGTTGTTTCATTCACCCATAAGAGGCATGAGAGGCAGTGATATTGGATCCTCGTCCCATTCATGATACATTGGATCAGGTTCGTCTTATTAAGAAACTCATGACTACTTCTCAGTCTAGATATAAATCATATGTTGATCACCATCGATAACCTCTAGAGTTTGAGGTCGGGGATCATGTATTCTTGTGAGTATCACCCAGAACTGGGAATAGATGAATTCAAAGTCAAGGGAAGATTTCTCCATGCTTTTTCAGGCCATATGAGATTCTGGAGAGAGTGGGTTGATAGCCTATCTATTTCTTTTACCTCATAGGTATCATGTCATGCACCAAATATTCCACATTTCACAAATTTTCAAATATCATTATAACCCATCTCATACGTTTTATCCCTAGAATTTCCAGTTAGATGTTGATGCTTCTTTTGAAAAGTATCTTATATCCATCATTGATTGCTTCATTAAGTCTATCTAAGGTCCTAAGTTTCCTTTATTATAGGTCTTATGGTTTCACAACTAGGTTTATGATAAGACTTCAGAGAGGGAGGTTAATGTATGTGCTCAGTGGATGAATTTATTCTTTAATGAAGTTTTACCACCCTTGGATGGTGAACCCGGGGAAGAGTTCCTTTAAGGGGGAGCAATGTAAGATCCCTACTATTATATCAGGTATGGATTCTTTTAATTTTGATCTAACTATTTATTTTAAACCTAAGGTGGATTCCATGTGAGGTTATAAATGTTATGGAGGTTTTTGGGTCTTATTAAAAGATCCTAACCTTGGTTTGTTAAAAAACAAAATAGTCACATGGTTTGGATAAATTGTGTAGGGAAGGTCGCACGGTTACCCCTAACCGTACAGGGATTGAAACTGAGTAGCAAGAGGCTGCACGGTTTGAGGAAACCATGCAGATTGCATCGCATAGTATGTGACTGGTTTGAAATTTTTAGCAGAGTCATTTCACATGGTTGGAGCATGGTTTCCCTAACCATGCGGCCTAACCATGTGAGTCCCCTTACAAGGTAGTGACCCTTGCATGGTTGGTTCATGGTTCGCCCAACTGTGTGACCAAATTATGTGCCCCCATTTTTGGGAAAAATTTCTAAATTTACCTTAAAACTATTAAATCAAACCTCCTTATTCTCTCTATTATTCCAACATATAAGGGGTTTCTTCTCCTATTGATCTCTCACCATGTATTATCTATTTTCTTAAATAACTACTTGATTTTTTGTTTGATTCAAGAACCATCAATATTGTTGGATCTATACCAATAATATCTCAATTCCTTTTTAGAATTTCTTCATTTCTCTTCTCCTCAAAATTTTTTTTGAGGTGCTGAATCATATGCCCTATTTTCAGGGTGTTGGTTCATTATTAAAATTTCTTTTAATCCAAGATGAACTAAATTTTGATACAGGATGAGGAGATTCATACAAGTATGAGGTAGGTGTCCTATAATTTATTCTACAAGTTTTTGTGTTTTATAATATGGTCCATTATGCCACACACCATTTTCACCTATGTTGATCTTAAAATATAATTTCTTTAAATGTGTTTCCTTGATTGGAACCTGATGACTAATTAGAAACCAAATCATTTCAGGGTTTACTACCTTTGGGCGATCCATCCCTTGGGTGTTCCCTGTTACATGCCTAATTAGATCTCTTGGGTATATATCCCAAGCACCTGTTATAGTGTTTGGTATTTTTTCTAAATTGTGATATTATAAATGAAATGTATGGATATTTTGTTTTATCTTATCTAACACTCTTATATATAATTGAATTGAATAGTGGTGAGTGGTAAGCCCATGTCACCTATTTTAAATTAAACAATGGATATAACCTTTTTGATATTAAATGATAATGATAACTAGATTATACCTTGGATTTTATTAAATCCAATAGTTATTTATTAATGAATGGCCATAAAGACCCTTGTGAATTAAAAATAATGGGAATGAAGACCCTTATAAAGGTTTAATATAAATGGGCATGGATACCCTTTCTATTTAATACTAAATGGGCATGATGAACCTTAATAATTATTTAAAATGGCCATGATAACCCTTGAACATGTTACATTAAAATGGACATGGTGACCCTCATATAAATACGACACTACATCGGAATGCAATACCTTGTGATACTTTACAGGCATGGCATCTCATGTGATACTTTATGGGCATGGAGTCACATGTGATACTATACAAGAAGGGAATCCCTTACTGTGATACCATGCATTGAGACCCTATACGTGATATTGGGCATGGTTTCCCTTATAAATGTGATTTTGGGCATGGAGTCCCTTATAAATTTGATTTTGGTCATGGAGTCCCTTATAAATGTAATAATTGGAATTTCATCCCTTAATACTTGTTCAGAGTTATTCCGGCATGATATGAGGTAGGTATTATCAACCTAGTTTCCTTTTAGGAACTAGATCCAACCCATTTATAGATTTTTGTTACTAATTTACCTTATTTTATCTTCATACTATCATATTTTATACACATACAGGATATTCATAGATGGAATTGAAGGTGTACTACTGATATTTATCTCACACCCTATCTAGGTCACCTATGGTACCTTAGAAGACTATATGCTTGTAGCTATAGAAAAGGGGATGTATCCTATTATGGATGTTGAATCCTAGAATGACTTAGGATGGAGCTGTAAATAGATGACCATGCTAGAGTTCAAGATGCTGGGACCGATTTTTCCCTTTTTATACCTTTTTTAATAGTGCTACTACCTGCTTTTGTATCCAAGTTTTCTTGATTTATAGATACATGACATACATTATCACCCTTCCATATATAATACAGTCTCTAATTATAAGTAGATTATTATTTCTTGGTTTTTTATATTTTATTTTTTTTGTGCCATCTATTATACTACTTCCAATTTTTATCTATTGATTGTAATATTGTTCTACTATGGTAATGAGGGCATAGTCTCCGCACAAACACACACAATTCCCTCACTTATAGTTAGAAATCTCTAGCATTTTGGGAGATATGCTTGAGACCATGTGGAAAACTGGACACAGGGCACCGTTTAGTAGAATCTAGGTCTGGGATTTTACATCCTACTCCACTAGAACAAGCCTCATGGTTTCCTATAATGGCCACATGGTTTCATTCAAATCATGCCCCATGCCTACTTCTTCTTTAAGGTGGAATTTCAGGCCCCAATGCTCCTGAAATATGATGTAATTCCCGAGGGACCCCTCAATCCTTAAACCAAGTCTAAAAATAACACTTTGATGTGTCCCATATCTTGTAATTCCATTCTAAAGCTCGGTTTAAAACATCAGAGTGTCCACCAAAAGAAAAAAAATTCTAATTCCTTTGGAATTTCATCCGGTCCAAAAATATGGGAAAATAAAATCTCCCCACCTTAAAACTTCTCATCCTCGAGAAGCCTTGGGGAAATGATGAGAACATCACTCAAACTACTCGGGTTATGAAGCCTTGTAAAAATTATCATGTTTCATTTCCAAATTCTCAATGAACCTTTGAGAAACACTTTAACATACGATATATAAGCAATAAAAACTCAAGCTAGTGCTTGTTTGTTTCGAACTAAAAAATTGAGATAGTGCCTACCCAAGACTATCTCACCAGAGACAAGATCACATCATCATCACCTTCACCTATAGGTTCCTACATTTTTATGGACAAAACATATTCAAAATGTTCCACATATGGAACTAATAATTTAAGCATGATCTTAGTTCTCTAACAATGCCATCAACAAGATCATCAGATTGAATGAATGGTTGACTCCCAATCAACCTCAAAATCCTATTCTATTATAATTTTCATGAAATATCTCATATTATGCTCACTGCATCTTCCACAACTCAAAAAAATTCTAGTAAATGGTTACTCACTAACCATATGTGATAAGAAATAGGAATAACCAGCCAAACTGTCTTCGGTCGACTACCCTCAAATCAATCATCTTAGATGGCTAGTGCATTTCAAAATATAGAACTTATTTCTTTAGATGGAGGAACCTAAAAATTTTCTCTGATCACATTCACTAAGTCCCATAACTAGATTATGGTGAAGCATCTTTCCAAAACATCCATTTAAACTATTGTGCCTTTTCATGACCATGGGATTACACCCAATCCAGATCACTTGCTTCGATACCCCTTTTTAAACAACTCATCTGATCCTGACTGAGGTCCAGGGTAACCTCAGAATCATAAAAAGGATTCCAAGGATCTCATTAAAGGAAAATATTAAATGAAATTTATTAGGGAAATTTTTGTACAAGTTCAAACGTCTATATCTCAATAATACTAACTGAGTCTAAAGTGTCATTCGCCTGACGATCACATCAAAGGGAAAAAGCTGGCGTCCATGAGTCTGGCCATGGTGTTCCTACTTGGGAAAATAGGTATTACATAGGACTAGACATTACTCTAAGTACAACCACTCTTTTATACCACATTCTGATAGAGGCAACTTATCAATCCCAACAAATTTTAAATTTAGTGCGGTGTATAACCGATGCTCCTTCAATGTACCTGAATGATGTCAAGGTAGGGGACATGATCATCATTTATCTGAGAGTGAACTTAGGGGTTTTGAATGAAATCTAAGAGGACCATAGTAACCCATTTTATATGGGGGATATGGGATCATTACTGTTTCAAACTAACCCTTACGACTGCATAGAGAAAGCCTAGTCAAACCTTTTAGGCTAGTTTACTTTGAAAATTCTTGACATCACCCACTAACACATTAACATTATTTGATCACAATCCCTTTACAAATATTGGTATTCCATGATCTCTCAAGGTAAACAACCAAGTTCCATCTCTAAATAATAGTTGCTATAGTGGTTGTGTACATAACCAACCATAACATTTTCATTCTATCATGCAAACACAATCTTAAAACTAAATATTACTCTCCACATGGCCTTTTAAGAAATACTAACCACTTCCAAATGGTCTTTCCATATTTTTTATAATTATACATGAAATGAAACACTCTTTCTACATGATACACGACACTCCAAACCTTAAAAGGGTCCTTATCATCAGATCTATTGAAGAAGGGATCACATCACATGGAACACGCTCCATCGACCACTAACCACATGTCCTAGAGTTGGTCATCACACTTTAGCAATAATTAAACCAAAGAGATAGAAAACCATACACATTAGAGAACTAGATTATATTAACATCTATACATATACATGACTCTCCTCTAGAGTTATGCTACATGTGGCATAACATTAGGTGTAAAATCCAAAACAACTTACCAGTGTTCCAAACACCCAATTCTCTTTAAACATCATACCCAACATTAGGGTGTGTTTTATTTTCCAATTTTTCAGGTCACATTGCTCTCAAGATAACCTTTTATTATTGTGTCATATCTCAAGACTTAAATAGATTCCACTAAACCCAAAAGGTTCATTATACCATTTATTAACTTTGTAGTGTCATATATACCGATGCATACTACACCAAGATCACCAGAGAAAAAAGCACATCCATGATAGTTACCATAGGCTTATTAGCCTTATGAATTTATGTACCAAATTTCCCATTAAAAATAACTAACCTAGAGTTACATTACTCTATACAACTATAGAACTATCTGATGACCTTCCGAGTCATCCAATAATGAAAAGGAAGGAAAAGAAGGGTCATGAGATCTACTAAGTGGATGACCATACCCTTGGAATGTATATCCCACTAGAACTAAGAATTTAATAGAACTCACACTCATAGTAAAGGTTAAAACAACACCTGAACACCCATCAAAATAAGGGTCTCATTTTAGAAACTAAGAGTCCTACATAGACAATGACACATAAACAATATCACTCATCTAAAATATTATAACATTTATCAAGGATTTTAAGGATCTGAGGGTGTTTCCTATAAAGGGTTATCCACTTACCAAAGCTCAAAGCATCAAATAGAAATGATTTTATGCCAATGAAAAGTCATTAGGATTAAGATACTATCATTTAGGTTCATATAGTATGGAAATTGGCCTATAGGTAAATCTCACATTAATGTTTCAAGTAAGCTACTCAAGAAAAAATACACAAGGTATTTAAACTACCCTTACACGAGGGTTAATAAAAAACCCCAATTTAATGTTTCATTGATCTGGTTCATTTATTTACAATTTGAACTCAAAAATTTTAAAGTCTTGGTTTCAAAACATTAGATATTAGTCATAATACCATGTGATTTGGTACTCTATTTAGCTTAAGACATAAGAAAAAATAGGTAAGTGATATTAAAATTTATTTTTAATAATTATTTATTTCTTTACATCCTTTTATAATCAGGTAATTTCATCACATAGACCCCATTTAAAAACCATTCATTTATTTATAAGTCATTATAGTTGGCCTAGTTAAAGAAAATGTCAACTGAATTCTATAGAGGAAAACACCCTTTAGGTTTTAATTAGAATTTTAATTAACCAAGGCCCAATACAATTACATCTCGAATAAGATTTAAATTTATTTTATTAATTAAGGAAGAGATTTGTCAAGTGAGATTTAACCAATCATTTATATGTAAAATCCTATAAATGGTTGTAGACAATTTATATGACCATCACTAAAAATCATATGCACACCACCCCTAGGTTAATAACTAAGGTAGAAAAGATTACGTAAGGGTGACCTAAGAGGGTCTCATTAAGCCATACCAGGTTCATCTTAATGCAACCCCATTTTATTTAAAAAATTAAGATTTTTATAATGCCCTTAATGGGTTTATCTCATAAGCACAAGCACCATGACCAACCTACTTGGGTCAATCCAAGTCTATCTCATAATAAAAATTCCCCAACTAACCTATATAGGTCCATTTGTGCATTAAGTATGTGTTAATATGGCTTATCATTCCTAAAAAATTGGTCTATAATACTTAATAATGAAACTAAAACATTTAAGGTCAAATTTTAACAACATTTATATTTAAAATAGTTTCTAAGTATAAGGCTCATAACAAATGGTTCTGTTATATGGGTCACCACTTCTCAATTTAGAAAGTGCCTATAAAATTTACAAAGTAAAGGTGGGTCCCATCTAACTACAACCATTTTATCTATGATTAAAAGAAAATTCAATAGCCCTAACATTTATGAAATATAATTTAATTATATAATGTTCATCTACAATGGTTCGATTGTACAACTTTCCCTTTTTCCAATTCATAAAGATCCCATAAACTTTATAGATTGAAAATTTTCTCACATTTAATCGCAACCAATAAAGATGATTTGATCCCATTATTTTATTTAACTCACCTTTTTTATCATAATTATGTTTTAAAAAAGCGATACAAGTAATAAATCAAAGTAAACATGCTGAATAAGATCATAAGCATCGAATGTGAGAAAAACATACTAATTAATTACCTAAAAATGGTAGTAATTAGGCATATTAAATGAATTAGGAGGCATGTTGTGTAGGAAAACATAGTAAATAAAATTCACATAATATTATACAAAATAATACAATGAAATACCTAAGAAGGTAAAATATAAGCATGTTATAGCAAGTAGGAAAATAACACACAAGGAACATCAACAATTTCAAATATCCTTTCAATGAAATCTATATGGCATGGAATATGCATGGAATGTGAATCCCTATGTGCCTATCATTATGCATGTAATTATACTTCCTTCCATTGTTGGTCTAAGTGTAAATTTTTTAAATCTCATAAATCAATAAGCAGGGTAAAATAATTCAATCACTCAAGGTGAAATCATAATCAACTATAAAAATGAATAGCATGAACAACAATACCATACCTGGACACTTGGAAGTTTCCTCGTACGTGGTTTGATCACTCCCAAGAATGGATATTTACTAAGCATTGACACATTTCTAGTCTCTTGTTTACTAGGCCAAAACAGTAAGACAATGGAAAAAAGGAGGCTCTAATACCACTTTATAGCATCCTTTCCCAACTGACCACTAAAACACTAGTCAGACCGTTCACCACATCACCTAAAGTGCATCTCCCCATACACCATACGATTTTGACTAGTAGTGAGGGTCTAATGGTGGTAAAATGGGGAGAGTATATCCTCATTTTCAGAGTCGCACAACGGTATATCTAGTGTAATTAAATGGAAAATAGCGGAAGAAATAATAATAAATGAAAAGTAGAAGAAAATAAATATAATGAGTGAATAAATGTAAGTGAATAATGATAATTCATATGATAATTCATCCATATACATATAGTGCTACAAGATACAATTAGAAGGTACAATAGGCAGCACAATACAATAAAAAGAAAAGAACCCAAAGGCTAACTCTACAAGCATCTTGAGTAATATCTCAGTTTTTTCTACCTAGCTCTCATGTATATAGAACAACACAAGAAATAAATCTATGGACCTAAAACATGAAGATCATCCCAGGTATCCCAATGCAATGGTGTCCCAAACAGGGTGTGAGATATAATCCCAGTAGGCCACCACCAATGTTGTCTATATCAATCTAGTTCATGCACTATAAAATGAATAATGTTCCAATATAAATGAAATGAAAGGCAAGAAATAAATAAATAAATAACACTTAGGTTCCAATTCTTAAATGGATACCCAATTGATTCAACTTGATTTATCCAAATTTGGATTTCCAAACTAAGGGAACCTATAGAATTAATATAGTATGCACAAATTTCAACATTAATGAGGAAATCAATTATGGACTAACCCCAAGCTTGTGTTTTAGCTTGGAGGATGCATCCCTATTATATCAATTAGGAATTATCATGATTAATTAAAAAGTCATCACACACAATCCAAGGAAGAAATCTGTAAAATCCAGTAATGGTTTCCTAAGCCCATCCAAGGTGATCTATAATAGAATCCCAAGGGTCACTAAAGGATCCATCGATATAACAAATACCACAGATTCGATCCAAGGTGACCTATAACGGTACCCATAGTATCACTATTGGTATGGTAAACTCTGAGTTAGTACCAGGTATCTCACATAGGGGAATGAGTATCACCTAAGGCATGGAATATACATTTATCCAACAATACTATCCATTATTTCCCTCCTAGGGAACTGATGTCACCAAAGAGTATAAGTAATATTTCTAGAGATCTTGTACAAGGAAAACCAAGGGTCACTCTAGGTGCATCAAGTAGTACCAATGCATGTACAATGAATCCATCCACGGTGTCCTTATGTCGGGACCCGTGTTCTCTCTTAGCCCGCAAGTAGGTGAGGTATATAATTCTAAAACACATATCATAAATGATGAAATAATTAATACATTCTAAACAAGCTATCCCAAACATTTCATACATGCCAAGAAAATATGGCATAAGTCTAAAGACAATAGACATGGGAGTTAAGAATAGGCATTAGGCTACAAGGTAATGCACATATGTAAATAAGAATAATCACAAGGATTTAAGCATAATAACATTGGATTTAACAAAATTCATTTGGCATGATGTATGAGGCATAGGAAATAATAAATGATACATAAAGCATAATCCTAAAGTAGTAAGTACATGATATATTCCACATGACATCAAATGTGAAGCATAAATCATAAGTAATATAATCTAAAACATGATGAATTAATCTCAAAGGACTAACTCATGACCTATAATTCTTATAAATTCAATGTATATACTTCATGCGTTTATTAAAGGTGGTACATGAAGGTTCCGGGTGCAGCGGAAGCGCGTGGGTGGATGTGCCCACTTGGATTTTTGTCATTAGCAATGATCAATCCAGGATCAATACGACGATAAACGCCAGTCTCCACGGATCAAATCATAGAAATAGACAAAAGAAATAGAAAGCCCCAGAACCACAAAGTAGGATCGTTCAGGTGGATTATAATTAATTTAATCAATTTAAAAGAAATACCTTTTGGGTGTTCTTTCTTCATTGATGTTCTTGATCACGTTCCTATGTGATTCGTCGTTGCGTCGCAGAAGCCAAGTGTAAACTTCCTCTAGTGGTGATCCACACGTGTACCTCGTATCTCGGGACATCGCCAAAGGATTCTCCGAGTGATAGCATGGAGAAACCTTTGCTTGAGTTGTCCGCCTTAGATCGTCTTGATCCGATGGAAGAGGATCTCTCTCGGTCTTGAGAGCGTTCTTGGAGGAAGAGGTTCTTTCAGCTTTGAAAGAATTCTCCAGAGATGTGGTGAGTGGGAAAAGATTTGGGGTTGTGAGGATATTTATAATCGGGTGTGTGAGGTTATAGAGTTATGACAATAAATAAACGTGTTACACATTTTATTTATTTCATTGATTCTAATTTAAAACCCTCATGTCGAATAATTAATTCCTTGACATGCTCCCACGCTGATTATTATAAATATCATTTAAAACAATATTATATCCTCAAAATCTCGACTGGAAAAACTACACGGCGTGTATTAATAAATACACGGTGTGTACTTGTTTTTCATTGAAAACTACACGGCATGTACATTCAATGTACACTACGTGTATATCTTATTTTCATTTATTCATTCCCTTTCCATAAAGAAAACTACACGGCGTGTAATTATTAATACACGGCGTGCACTTGTTTTCCATGAAAAACTACACGGCGTGTAATCTTTAATACATGACGTATATATCTTGTTTTTCATTTCCTTCTTCATTAAAACAATTTAGGCTTCCTTGAATAATTATTAAACCACGTACGGGAATAATCTTTATTCTACTTGAGATACTTGAATACACTTAGTGTGTGACCCTCTAGGCCTCTTTCTCGTTGGCATTAGGCGGGTTTTCCTAAAGTCTGATATTACTGTCTATCAATGGGTCAAGGAACCCAAGAGAAAGAAGTTGCCGCCGCATTGATGTATCACCACATACGAATGCTTACAGGGTAATTTAATCCCTTTTTCTCGATATCTCATCAAGAAGGTTTCATGGCAGTGTCATAAACCTATATGCTTGATCCGTCATTCTTTGACTACCTGAAATAAACTTTTCGTTCACACCGTGGCCGTGGAATTCAATATGACAGTTCTATTTCAATCAAAGGGCCAAGATATCAACATCCATAAATGGAAGGGACAACTCCTTCCTCGACTTATCCATTAACAACATGTCACTCATGACGCACCCAACGTACCCTAATTCCTGCCAACTGTCTGCATGACGGTTTTTGTCAGTAAATCTAAGTGTGTGAGTCCTGACATGAGTTAATGATAATCTTCCAGTCTAAGGACCATTACACACACTCGTAGATAGCAATGTCCGATGACACCAAGACATGTGGAATTGCTACTAGAGGGTCTGTTCTCATAATCCCCCATCTTGGAGATTACTAAGTGAAAACTCCATGAGAGAGAGTCTCGTCTTCTTACGATTACTCGCACATGACGGTATGTATACTATGTGTCCTGTCATATTATTTCATCCAACCGTAGAACTTTATTTAAGAATATTGTTATAGAATTTCAAGGTTCTCATCATAGCGAGGATCTTCCATGACCTTATCAATGCAACAAATATTCCAAGACATTATTATATTATAGTCATGCAGAACAATGAAAAATATATAATAAGTGAACATTCAAGTAATAAAGTACAAAACAGTTGGTTCTTAGGACACCAACCCTTACAAACTCCCACTTGGACTAGAGCCAACAGCCTACAACTTTTAGTCCACTAGACCTCACATGATTATCATGTTTCTACTGAGTCAAGGCTTTAGTCAAGGGGTCCACCACATTGTGTTCCTTGGAAATACTGCTCACCGCAACTTCACCTCTCTGATAAAAATCCCTCAAGAGATGATAATTCCGAAGTATGTGCTTTTTCCACTGATGTGACCTTGGATCTTTAGAAAGTTCCACCACTGCAGTATTATCACAATATAGTGGGATAAGATATTTACTGCTCGGTACTACATCCAGTTCTTGGACGAAGATTTGCATCCATACTGCTTCTTTAGCTGCCTCAGATTCTGCGATATACTTGGAATCTACTGTAGAATCTTCCACCACACTTTTCTTTGAGCTCTTCCAGCTCACTGCACCTCCATTCAAACTGAAGATGTATCCAGTATGCGACTTCATGTAATCTTGATTAGTCTGGAAACTAGCATCTACATGTCCTCTGATGAATAGTTCCTCATATCCTCCATAAACCAAGAACATATCCTTAATACGCCTCAGATACTTAAGGATAGTCTTGACTGCCATCCAATGGCGGTCTCCTGGATCAGCTTGATATCTGTCTACCGCACTTAATTTGTAAGTAACATCTAGCCTTGTACATATCATAGAATACATGACTGACCCAATTGCGGATACGTAAGGGATCCTTTCCATTCTCTTTCTTTCCTCATGTATCTGAGGACACATTTTCTTGGAAAGATGAATGCCATGTGACACTGGAAAAAATCCCCTCTTGGACTGTTCCATACTGAATCTCTTCAGTATCTTGTCAATGTATGTAATTTGTCTCAGGCCCATCATTCTCTTGGATCTATCATGATGGATATTGATCCCAAGAATATATGCTACCTCGCCCAAGTCTTTCATGGAGAAGCATTTATGCAACCATGCCTTAACTAACTGTAAGATAGGTACTTCGTTTCCAATTAGTAATATGTCATCAACATATAATATTAGGAAAATGACTGCACTTCCACTAAACCTCTTGTAGATACAAGGCTCACATTCGTTATTAACAAAGACAAATTATATTACAGATTCATCAAAATGAATGTTCCATGACCTTGATGCTTGCTTTAATCCATAAATGGATTTCTGCAACTTGCATACCTTTTTGGAATCCTTTAGAGTCACAAACCCTTCAGGTTGTGTCATGTAGACATCTTCCTGGAGGTTCCCATTAAGGAATGCTGTTTTGACATCCATTTTCTAAATTTCATAGTCCTGGTAAGTGGAAATGGCCAATATGATTCTGATGGATTTTAGCATCGCAACCGGTGAAAAAGTTTCTTCATAGTCAATTCCTTGATGCTGTCTAAAACCTTTTCCAACCATTCGTGCCTTGTAGGTGCAGACTTGCCCCTACATGTTCATTTTCTTCTTGAATACCCATTTATTACCAATAGGCTTTACATAAACTGGAGGATCTACCAAAAACCAGACTTGTTTTTGGTACATGGAATCCATTTCAGAATTCATGGCTTCTTGCCACTTGGCAACGTCTATGCCTTCAACTGCTTACTTGTAGGCAAGAGGATCATCATTGTCAACCAATAATGAGTCACCATCCTCGGTGACAAGAAAACCATATCGTTCTGGTTCTCTCACCTCTCTCGTGCTTCTACGTAGTTCTTGTGTCTCTGGAACAGATTTTTCTTCCACGGGGCTTTGGGGAATCTGTTCTTGTACCAACTCTTGTGTATTTTGAGCCTCGACTTCATTGAAGTCTATCTCACTTCCACTATCTCTTTTAGAGATGTTCTCCCTATCAAGGAATATCGTGTGTCTTTCCACTGTAACCTTTTTGTATGAGGGGTTGTATAGGTAATATCCCCTTGTTTCGTTGGGATATCCTATAAAGATACACTTTGTTCCTCGGGGTGCAAGTTTGTTACCTAAAGAGGCCTTAACAAATGCTTCGCTACCCCAAACATGTAAATTCGATAACATGGATTTGCGTCCACTCCATAACTCGTATGGAATACCATTTATCGATTTAGTTGGTACTTGGTTTAGTATGTGCGTTGTCGTTTGTAATGCATATCCCCAAAAGGATAATGGAAGACTCGCATGACTCATCATTGATCTCACCATGTCCAACATGGTTCGGTTCCTCCTTTCACTTACACCATTCCACTACGGTGTGTAAGGAGGAGTGAGTTGAGATATAATCCCAAACTCCCGTAAGAAATCAATGAAGTCCTGATTAAGATATTCTCCTCCTCTGTCTGAGCGGAGATTCTTAATCTTCTTACTAAGCTGGTTCTCAACCTCATTCTTGTATTCTTTGAACCGATCAAAAGAATCTGACTTATACCTCATTAAGTAGATATATCCATATCTACTAAAATCATCAGTAAAAGTTATGAAGTACAAGTACCCACCCATTGCCTAAACTGGAAATGGCCCACACACATCTGTGTGAACTAACTCTAGAAGCTCATTATCTCTTTCACCTTTCCCACTAAATGGGGCTTTGGTCATTTTTCCTTGTAGACACACATGACATACACCAAGTGGTTTTAGTTCGAAAGAATCTAAATACCCATCTTGATGTAGTTTTGTCAAACGTTTCTCATTGACATGACCTAGCTGGTGATTCCAAAGTTGGGTGTGGTATGAGTCATGTGAATTGACTTTTTCATCGATTTCCATTACTTGGTTTGTGTAGTCTAACACATAAATTTTGTTATATAAATGTGCCCTACCAAAACAAATTCTATCTTTATAAAAGTAGAAACATTCATTTCCAAAATTGAACATGAATCCATAATTATCTAATCTGGATACTGAAATAATGTTTTTAGTAATAGAAGGCACATAATAAAAACCCTTTAACAACAAGATCATTCTAGTTGGAAATGTGAGGTGGTAGTCTCTGATAGCTACAACAGCAAGTCTAGCTCTGTTGGCTGCTCGTAGATCTACCTACCCTCGATCAATCTTCTTGAATCTACTTGGTTCCTATATATGGATACAGATTTGAGCACCACAAGAAGTATCTAATACCCAAGTAGTAGAAACAGATAGATTTCATTCGATAAAAAATGCACCTAATACTTCCCCTTGCTTCCTTGGCTAGGTGCAGTTTTTCTTCCAGTGGCCCTTCTTGCCACATGCGAAACAAACAGCATCTTATTCCTTTGCCTCCCCTTTGATCTTCCTTTTCTTTGAAGGCCTTGAAATAGCTTTGGGCTTAAAGCTCTTCGCCTGCCCTTTCCTTTTATTCACCATAAGGACAGAAGTATTTTCACGCTTCATGTCATTGTCCACTTGGTAAATAAGGATAAGAATATCTGATAGAGACTTCTCAATGTTGTTCATGTTGAAATTAACAACAAAGTTTGAGAAGCTCTGGGGGAGTGATGCAAGAATGAGATCAGTACCCAGTTCTTTGGGGTGTTTAAACCCTAGAACCTCCAAGCGCTCAATGTAGCCAATGATCTTGACTACATGAGGCCCGGATGGGGCACCCTCTCTAAGCATGCTCTGAAATAGATCCTTGGAGATCTCAAACCTTTCCTATCTTTCTCTCTCCTGGTATAGACCACGGAGGTGCTCGAGCATGCTATAGGCATCCATGTCATCATGAGACTTCGTGAGCTCACTAGACATCGATGATAGCATCAAACATTGAACGTCGAGAGAATCGTTCAAATGTTGATCATAGACCAGGAAATCTTCATCACTCGCCCCTGGGGCAGGAGAATCAGGAAGTGAGGACTCCAGCACGTAAAACTTTCGTTCATGGCATAGGATAACCCGAAGGTGCCTAAACCATTCCTAAAAGTTACTGCCAGTGAGGATATTGTCTTTATCTAGTATTGATTGCAGAGAAAATGTGGTTGATGAGTTTTTCATCTTGATTCTACAATTTAAAAGAGCATATTTATTAGTACTTTCATGATTAAAATTTATGAGAAATAATGAATGAATTAATTAATTCTCTCATTATTTTATCATGTCCCAATGGCCCTCACCATTGAACTCGGAATATCCAGTTGCTTTGACATTCTAGTGGCAAGGATCCATATTTCCCTTCGCATAACCCCAAAAAGGGTTGGTCAAGCTATTTGAAGGTATTTAGGTAGGCAGGTCTTTGCCAACTGTGAGCTTAAATTTCCTTGATCTTTTGAGTGGAAACCCCAATCCTAAAATCCTGACTTGGATTTCCTCAACTCTTGCCTCCAATATTACATCAAGTCTAGAAAGGGCTACTCCTCTTGATGTAATATGGTTAAGTTAACCCGAAACCTTTCATAAGGGCTTCCTTTATAAAAGTAAGTGTCCCAACAAGGGTTGGTCAAACACATAGTTTTATTGAGTCTTTCCCTTAATCAAGTAATGGAAGGCTTGGTCTGACGTAATATTCTATTTGAGATATTTTATTCTTTATGCATAGTTTTGCATTATCACATGCTTGTTAATATTAAGTGATGCTTGCTTAAGTGATTAACCATGTTCTGATAATGTTTACGCATAGTCCAGTTTTTATTTTATTCCATATTTGCATGCTTTTTAATTTTATTAAACATGTGATCACGTCAACACATACATAATAAATAAACCATGAAATCAAACAGAAATAAAATAAGATGGCATGATCATGAGATTATATTTGGTTAGCTTTTCTAGCGGTTTTGATAAACTAACCCTGGCCTAGGGAAAACACCTTGAACCTGATGGTTCGTGTTTTGTAGCTCCCACCTGTCCACCTTTGTATCTTCTTGCATCGGTTTTTCCTCATCTTTGGGATTTGAATTGTCTCCTCTGTCTTGAGGGATCCTCCATTACATGGGTTTACATTAAAGAAACCATAGGCACGCAGGCCCTACATTTTATTGGAAGAAGGCTCGCAGGCCAACAAATTTAAATTAAATAAATTTAAATGAAACCATACACATACAAAGGGTCTTTGTTCTAGCTCATGATCATCCATAGCATGCAACGACATTTACTCATATTTAGAATTCAAATTCTTTTAACCGTTCTTTCATTTAAGATAAGTTGCACTTGAATTTAATTAATTATGATCTTATAATTAATTAATTCATTATCTTAAATTCTTTTCTGAATTTACTTGAGATTCTTCTCATCCATATTCCTTGTACGGGTCTTTGTACATTGGAGGAAACCTGGTGAAATTCCATTTCTGGAAAGTACACGGCGTGTAGTTTATAATTACAGGGCGTGTATTTATTTTCGCCCTTTATCCAAAGTACACGTCCGGGGATTTGGCGTGTTTTCTTTAATTTGGAAATTTTGGAGTACACGGCATGTAGATAAATCACACACGGCGTGTACTTCCTTGTTACGCAGTAACTGGCATGGCGATCCCATGTACACGGTATGCGGCTTATCCTTGTACACGGTTTCACCTAGGCTGAAACGGAATACACGGCGTGTTGCTCCAACATAAACCCCATGTATTCCAGTTTCCACGCTCCCATCAATTCTGGTTAACACGGCGTGATTAATACTTAGGCATATTCAATTCACACGGCGTGGTTTGGCATACCAGTGCCGATTCGCTGAACCTAAGTACAGGACATGTAGTTTTAATTACCCGCCCTGTAATCCCGTGTTGTACAGTCAGAAAGAGAGGCTCCTCCGGATGAGTTCCTCAATTTTATTTTAATAAAAATTAAAATTAAAATTCTGTTTCTGTGCTATGAATCGAGAAACGAAGGATGAAGAACAGATCTCGTTTATTCAGATTTATAGAATGATTTATTTCAAATTGAATCAAATATAAATGCTTAAATTATCAATGAAAATTAAATAACTATAATAAATCCTTGTAACCTCACTTTGATACCATTTTAAGGTTCCAGGCGTAGCGGAATCACATGGGTGGATGTTCCTACATGGCTTTTTGTCATTAGCAATGATCAATCTGGGATCAATACGACGATAAACGCCAGTCTCCACGGATCAAATCATAGAAATAGACAAAATAAATAGAAAGTCCCGGAACCAAAAAGTAGGATCGTTACAGGTTTATTATAATTAATTTAATAAAGTGAAAAGAAATAACTTTTGGGTTTTCTTTCTTCATTGATGTTCTTGATCACGTTCCGATGTGATTCGTCGTTGCGTCGCAGAAGCCAAGTGTAGACTTCCTCTAGCGGTGATCCACACGTGTGCCTCGTATCTCGGGACGTCACCAAAGGATTCTCCAGGTGCTAGCGTGGAGAAACTTTTGCTTGCATTGTCTACCTTAGATCTTCTTGATCCGATGGAAGAGGATCTCTCTCGGTCTTGAGAGCGTTCTTGGAGGAAGAGGTTCTTTCGGCCTTGAAAGAATTCTCCAGAGATGTGGTGTGTGGGAAAAGAGTTGGGGTTGTGAGGATATTTATAATCGGGTGTGTGGGGTTATACAGTATGACAATAAATAAATGTGTTACGCATTTTATTTATTTAATTGACTCTTATTTAAATACCCCGTGTCGAATAATTAATTCCCTGACATGCGCCCACGCTGATTATAATAAATATCATTTAAAACAATATTATATCCTCAAAATCCCGACTGGAAAAACTACATGGCGTGTATTAATAAATACACGACATGTAATTGTTTTTCATTGAAAACTACACGGCGTGTACATTAAAGGTACATGGCATGTATATAATGTTTTCATTTATTCATTTACTTTCCATAAAGAAAACTACACGGCGTGTACTTGTTTTCCATGAAAAACTACACGGCGTGTAATCTTTAATACACAGCGTGTATATCTTGTTTTTCATTTCCTTCTGCATTAAAATGATTTAGGCTTCCTTGAATAATTATTATACCACGTATGGGAATAATCATTATTCTACTTGAGATACTTGAATACACTTAGTGTGTGACCCTCTAGGCCTCTTTCTCGTTGGCATTAGGCGGGCTTTCCTAAAGTCTGAGATTACTGTCTAGCAACAGGTCAAGGCAACCAAGAGAAATAAGTTGACATCACATTGAAATATCACCACATACAAACACTTACTATGTAATTTAATCCCTTTGTCTCGATATCTCATCAAGCAGGTTTCATGGAAGTGTCATAAACCTATATTCTTGATTCGTCGTTCTTTGACTACCTGAAATAAACTCGCCATTCACACTATAGCCATGGAATTTAATGTGACAGTTCTATTTCAATCAAAGGGCCGAGATATCAACTTCCATAAATGGAAGGGACAAATCCTTCCTCGACTTATCCATTAACAACATGTCACTCATGATGCACCCAACATACCCTACTTCCAGCCAACTGTCTGCGTGATGGTTTTCGTCAGTAAATCTAAGTGTGCGAGTCCTGACATGAGTTAATGATAATATTCCAGTATAAGGACCATTACACACACTCATAGATAGAAATGTTAGGTGACACCAAGACATGTAGAATTGCTACTGGCGGGTCTTTTCTCATAATCCCCCATCTTGGAGATTACCAAGTGCGAACTCCATGAGAGAGAGTCTTGTCTTCTTACGAGTACTCACTCATGACGGTCTGTGTACTATGTGTCCTATCTTAGTATGTCATCCAACCGTAGAACTTTATTTAAGAATATTGTTATATCATTTCAAGGTTCTCATCATAGCAGGGATATTCCATGACCTTATCAATGCAACAAATATTCCAGGACATTATTATATTATAGTCATGCAGATCAATGAACAATATATAATAAGTGAACATTCATGTAATCAAAGTACAAAACTGTTGGTTCTCAGGACACCAAACCTTACAATACACACCCAAAAGGGTGTCCAAACAATCAAGGATCAATGGAATTTGGCCCCAAAGGAGGAACCATGTCCATTGAAATGGAAGGAGTCAAGGTGATCAGCTAATTGATTGATTCACTACTCACAAGGGTCATTTAAAACATTGAAACAAATCCAATTTAATTTATTTGACAATGAGATGTATATTTGGAAGATTCTAGAGAGTGAACAATGGTTCACCATATAAAACGCAACAAAAATTATATTACGAAGATAGACCACCTACCTTATACCAAGGATGGCCCACACATTTAATATCAAGGCTTAATTGGGTATATTTCAGGAGAAATTGGATAAATTGATGAACACCCTAAAAAATAAGGTGAATTAGGTTTCACCAAAAAACGGTCATAGGTGGAGAAGTTAAACAATGAATGCAAGCAAGAGGAGTCATAGAATTACATAGGGATCTCCACCACACTTGAAGACATTCGAATCGTAGGTCAAAAAAGGGAGATCTTTCCAAACCTAGAAGACAAGAAGAGAGAACTATGGAGGAGGATTATATGTGAGGAGTTAGAATAAGAATGGATGATGAATATATATTTTAGTCATTAAGGGAAAAAAATATAATTTCTCTTTCAAAAGAGGGTTAGGCAATTTGGATGCATGGTTTTTCTAAACTGTGTGCCAACTATGTAGCTCACACTACTTAAGAAACACACCCTTCATGATTTTCCATCACGGTCTCACCAATTTTTAGATAACCATTGGAAAAATAGTGCACACATACCTCCTAAATGGCACTAAGAATTTGGGTTTAGCTTCATGGTTTGAAAACACTTGTGCAACATGTGCGAACCCTCTACTAAAAGTTTTAGACACCCCACATGGCCATGTGCATCCTTCCACATGGTTAGATAAAATCATGCAACACATCTTTCTCCTCCGGACCAGGACACAAAATTTCCTCTAAGGGTTTCATGGTTCCATAAAAATTCCATGCCTTGCTTGCTTCTTCCTTAAAAATGGTTTTTAGGCCTCAGCACTCCCAAAACCTTAGAGAACACTAGAGGTACCCCTCAAGCTGTAAACCAAGTCTAAAAAACACATTGAAGTATCCCAACTCTCAGAATTCCATTCAAAAGCTTGGTTTACATAACGGACCATCCGCCCAATGAAAAAAATGCAAATTCCTTTGTAATTTCATCTGATATAGAAACATAGGATGTTACACCTATTTGTTGGGATTTTCTTTTTGTTTTTAAATGTTTCCTTAGTAATTTGACCCTTTTCCATGTCTTTGATATACCCTTTATTGGTTTTGAGTTATTTATAGTCATTTGTAATGAGGGAATTGGAAAATTTTGGTATATCCTATTTCCATATTGAAAATGATGTTATCAATCATTTGATGAAATTATAGTAACACTTTGTATCTCACGGGTTATGTTATAGGTATGGGGGTTAAATCTATTTTCCATTTGAATCAATACTTTCATCCAAGGATTTCCTAGATAAAAATAGTTATGGTGGGGATTTTTACAACATACAGAACCTATTTATTAATTTTATTTATTTATTAATTTATTTCGGATCTCTTCCTAGAATTCTAGGCTAAACCAGTTTATAATTTTTAATTTTTATAATTTCATTATAGGTGTATGGTTGGTGTACAGTTAGTGGAAACTGTGCGGCCACTGTGCATCTGCATATGTAATTTTGAATATATAAATGTATTATTCAAGGAATGTTTATGTTAATGGTGAACCCTAATTTTTGGGGGTTCTCAAAAACATCAAGTAGATCTCACATAGTTAGCACATAGTTTGACCAACCATGTGGAAAAACTGTTCACAGTACATAGCCCTTTAAAATTTTTAACATTAAAAAAATACCAACTAATGATTTTAATTCAAAATCGCACCCTCTCTTTCCCCTCACCCCCACTCATGTCATAACTAGGTATGGAAAACCCTCGTACTTTCCCTTATTTAAATATCATCTCCTTGGTGATTTTTCATTTGATTTCATGTGTAATCTTTTTAGGCTAGGTTATTATATTCTTATTCTTATTTTTCATCTTCTTCTTCTATGTTCTTGTTTTCCAAGGTTCTTCTCATTATAGACCACCCTTAGTCAAACTATAAGTGAGTTTTTTATCTTTATTTCATATTGATTTGGGTTTTTATGGTGTGAAATGTCCTTTTCGGGTCTCATTCATCCTATATTCGAAGCATCGTACCATCTGCACTTGATTAAAGGTACACTACTGGAAAATGGACCTATCCCCACGGGTTTCGCCAAAACCGTGGGGATAGACCCCCCTTATAACCACGGTTTTCCAAAACCGTGGGTATAGGTGACTTTTCATGACCTATACCCATGGTTTTCCAAAACCGTGGGTATAGGGGGGTCTATCCCCATGGTTTTCCAAAACCGTGGGGATAGGTCCGGAAAAGTGACCTATACCCACGGTTATGAAAAACCGTGGGTATAGGTCAATTTTCCGTGCGCGGGAATTTTTTTTTTCGTATGAAGGAATTTTTTTTTTTGGCGGGAACCCTATACCCACAGTTCTTCCCTCTATACCCACAGTTTTTATAACAATATTTAACTATATATATATAGGTGATGTTAGGGTAGTGGTTAAACGTGGTGTTTGTAGCGAAGAGGTTGCGAGATCGAAACTCGGCGGCTACATTATTTAGGACCTATACCCATGGTTTTGAAACCGTGGGTAAAAGCCGTTGACACCGTGGAAAATGGCTATGTTTCGGTGACACGGTGGCAGGACACCAATACCCACGGTTTTTGAAAACCGTGGTTATAGGCTGGGGACCTATACCGATGCCGTTCCAGCCCACGGTTCCCAAAACCGTTGGTATAGGCTATACCCACCGTTTTGGGGGCTATACCCACGGTTTTGAACTGTGGGTATAGGCCATTTTTTCAGTAGTGGTAGTTTTCCCAATTTTTAAGACTTTAAATTTTGAAACCCTGAATGATTATTCTTTAAAATTATGTTTTAATTGTTTATTATTATTATTAAAGGTTTCTATGAGCCTACATGAAAGGGGAAACCTTGTTTTACTTAATTTCCATCAAGTTTAATATATTTTTTTAAAAAATATATGTTTTAAAATTATTCGGAAACTACCTTGTTCACTAGTTGTTTTATAAATTCCTAAATAAACATTGTTAATATTTAAAAAAAATAACCAAATTTTTTGTATTTTTAAAAATGATTTATCTTTTGGTATTCCAGATTTAGTTATAATTTCAAGTAATACTTGAAATTAGAAATATTTATAAAGTGTTTGAAATAGATTTTTAATAAAAGTGTGGGGTTTTTTAAATTCCTTTCTATGTGTAGATGGTTATTCACATATACATGTATGTATGTATATATATATATGTGTGTGTGTGTGTGTGTAAGTCTAAAAATTCATATAGGAACATTTGAATTTGGGTAATTGATGATGTGTGCATGTATGTGAAATTGTATATGGGCATATTGGGAGATGAACATTACAAATTTAGAAATCAGGCTCATAAAATTTCCTTGTCTTTCATTGTATATTTGAAGTTAAATCCTTTTATAAAATGGAATTATTAGGCCTCTATTTTATTTTCAATGGAATTTCCATAAATTTTTTAATTAAAAATAGATTTCAAGAGGTTTCTTTAAAAGTTATTGTAAATTCAAGATTTACATGGCCTTATTTTCTTATTATAATTATAAAATTATTTCAAAAATTTACTAGAATTATGTTTTGATATTTTTTAATCATTTATGATATATCTATTTTTTGTTTAAATTTTTTTCTCTTTGATTTTAAAATAATATTGTTTAAAAGATGCATGTACACTTTTGATGATTCAAATTATTTGTAATGGGTTGATGAAAGGCCCTTATTTTTTAAATGGAATGATATATTTTCAAAATGGGTAAAACACAAGTAAAGTCGATTGTATAAGAAGGAATTATAGAATATGTATCAATTTGGATTATTCCACTTTACTAACCAAAAAAATATAAAGATCATGGTGTTTTAGACTGGCAACACCACCCCGTTAGGCCCTGACATGCACTCCATAGCAGGTTAATTGGACATAGTGTCATTTACAGACGACATCATCCCCCTAGACCATGGAATTACCTCCTTGGTGTTACAAAACTATTTCAAGGCATGTACACCTTAATACACATACACACAGTGTCGTGGATAGATGCTACCATGCCACCTACCCTAGACATGTTCTCCTTAGTGATTGTGAAAACATTAGATATTGAGTGATTATATCATGAGATAATACAATGATATACGGTTCCCACTAAACTTATACGACTTAGAGATTTCCCCATGGTGAATGTTTATGAAATGGTTACTTTTATGGTGCATGCCTCTCTTATATGAAATTATTAATGTGTGTTTCTTAATTTTTGTAAAAAAAATTATTGCAAATATTGGGTTTTATTGAATGAATTTTTTCAATATTTCTTATGCTTCTGAACATATTTAAAAGTTTCAATGTTTTAAAACAAAAAATAGTTATTATAAACATATTTTGAAAATGGTTTAAAAATGGGGATTCATATAACAACAGCGTCGGCTGAAGAAATGTTTTCCAAGTGAATTTCTTCATTTAATGAAAATAAATCTTAAAATTGATATTGGATCTTCATGTACTAATTTATGAAACCCCTATTTTCACCTACTATATTTAAAACTAGAATAAAAAATGATCCTTCATTTAAATACAATACTTGGGATGTAGTTTCGTTTGGCATGCCTATTAAGCTTCTTTTCTCACACCTATCTATGTATTTTCAATTTCATTTTTCTACTCGTTCATTACCACTCTATGAGCATTTATTAGTGTGGTTAGATTATGACTCATGGAGTCACATGGTGGTATGTTACTTATTTATTATATTTTAATATTTTTCTTACCATCAACCATGTAGGCCTTTTTTTTACTTTCTACTATTGAAGGATTATTATAGTTTTGTTAGCTAGGGATAAGTATATTGCAATATTAATTACTAAAAGGGAGGGAAATTTGAGTGAGAAGTTTTTTTTTGACTTTAATATTTACTAATTTTATATCCTATTATTTTTTTATTTTTCTAGACTATTTGATTGAGTGTGGACATCTGACTTACAGATGAGACATGCTGAAATTTTATTTAATTTTTACTAGTTATTTTATTAATTATTTATTGAGTAAAAATGTCCCCAAGTGGGGTTACCTAGATTTATAGAGAAATTTTTCTACCTATGGGGATTGGGAATTCCCTTCGGATGAGTCATATGTCATCTTAGGCATCCAACTAAGGGAAATTATAGGCCATGTTCAAGACAGATTCTGCTATGTATTATTTTTGGGGATCAATTGTATTTTGTGGATGGAATTTTATTTTATTTCTCATTTGGTTATTTTATTTAATTCTATTTTTTATTATTTTATTAAAAAAATATAATGTATGGACACTTCATTACATAATGTTTTAGTAAAATATGAATTTTAATTTAACTCTAATTCTTGGGTGAAATTGTTCCCAAAGGAGTGTTCATTGATGAATATAAACTAGTCTCTTGACCTTGGGGAATAATAAAACCCTTTATACCTAGTGGGAAGGTGGTTTGGGAGATGAGTCGGGTCATCTTAGGATGATTCATTACAAAATAACTATATAACTACTGAAATTACCAGAAAAACACAAAAAATACTACTAAAAATCTAATAAAAAATAAAACAAATTATACTAACCACATTCTAACACTCATCATAAATTTATTATCCTCAAGTAATTTCTCTCAATAATAATTCTCACCCTATTTTATGTTCATCTAAAATTTTATTCTTGGGTCAGTGAAGGATAAAAGTCATGAAATTAGTATAATCATACTATTAATATTAAAAACCTTCTATAACACCTCTCTCTTGAGTTACATATAAGATATTCCCTTTTATATTTTATTAATCAAACATACAAAATAATCTTATATGTCATCTTCCCCATATTCATTTGAGTTCAACATTCCCCTCATTATCTATATCCTTTAATAATCAGGCATCAATAATATTTTTATTTTTCTTAAACCATTTACTTTTATTGCACTTGTTCAGTGAGTAACACTAATATAGAACTAAACCATCTATTATAGTAGAAATACCCTAAGTTTAATTGTAATAACCAATCCGTGTAACAAGGGTAAGTGTAGTTGGATATTATATTTCCCTCAACTCTTATTTTGTTCTATTTATTTTCACTCAAATACCATGTGCCAAGCTAACTTAGGAACATTTAGTTATATCCCAACTACTCATTTTAATCTGGTCCTTATGACTTATGAAATTATAAATTATGTTTTCTCCCTAAGGATTTAATTTTTCACCATAAAAGAATTTCCTATTTTTATGTTAAAAATATAATCAAAACATGTTTTAATATTGATTCATAAAAAAATATTTAATTTAAAATCATTTCACTAGTTCTTATAATTAAGTTTTAAATGTGTTCAGTGTGACTTTTTTCTCTTATAGCATATTAAAAAAAATCTCTCAAGTTTCATCTCTCACAAATAATACTCACTCCCCCCTCCCACACTTATTGTAAACCTTATAAATGATATGTACCAATAAAATAAAATGAATGAATGATTTATAAATTAAATTAAAATTAAATTATAGTCAATAAAAAAATACACCCCTTTCATATTTTCCTATCCATTATAGATATTTTCATTCACATTTATATTGATTTTCTTATTTTTGCTACAATCTATAAAAATTACACAGTCTCTCAGTGGGATAAAAATTCTATTATGGAAAAATTTAAAAAAATCTATGAATTTAAAAACATTTTATTTTACATGGGCATAAACTTAAGAATTTATTGAGTCATAAACCCTTGAGTTAGTGTTTCTTAGAAAACTACCCCTAGTTAGATTGGGGATTTGTATTCTTATATAAGAACATCCAATAGTGTTTTCCTCCTCTTTTGATCTATATGAAAGTTTCTACCTTGAGTATTGGATGATACATGGAATAACACTTCTCCTAAAATGACGTAATAGACTTTTGGATTTTCCCGCTTCTAATATTGTGCATTAAATAGTCTGCATCCTTAATAATGTCTCAAATTATGATTAATTTATGAGAGGGAGTAAAATTGGTGGGGTTTACTCCTCTGGTTACTCTTGGTGTTCACGGACCCTTTCCACTTCCAATGTGGTCCTGTATTCTTTTTAAATAATATATAAATCCTATAACTCAAGAAATTAATGTGTTTTAGCCTTGAATTATTATTCTTTTTATTATTAATTCTCCATATATTGGGTAACAATATAAACCTTCCCTTGATTCTCCTTGATATTTATTTCTTGATCCATTAATATGGATATCAAATGTTCATTTTTGGTATGGGTTATAGGGTTTAGTTATACCAATTGTTATTCCATACTTTATTATTCTTCCATGATTTCCCCAAGTCTTTCAATGATCGGTTAATGTTTTATGAACTAATATTCAGTGTGTTATACCTCTTCATGTTGGGTTTTCTTCCACCAAAGACATCTGAAACACTATAATAAGTTTCTTATTTTTCTGAAAATGAAGCACCCTTCCTCTTGTTGACCTCTCTAATCAAGTCTATTCATTTCCTTAAAATTACATTGTAAATAATGAAGTAAAAATTAGTGAAATTAATAGCCAAAAAATATAATACACAATTAATACAATCAATAATAATGTTTCATTTAATTTATCTAAAATAATATTTCCATTTAATATTATTAATTTTTTTAGAGATTTATAATTTTTATAGTTTTATGGATTTTTAAATTTATTTGGCTTTTTCAACAAAAATGGAAACAATACCAAAAATATTCCACAACAATGATTCCCATTTGTGCATTGAATTAAATTCAACATAAATAAATATGTATCGGAGGTCCATGTCGAACACAAAGATATATTGGTTATAATAGGGCTTCTGGTTAGTTTAAATGGGAAGTATATATTTAAAGGGGGAGTGGATAGGATGAGCAGGGGAATCAGTTTCACGCTGAATATATGGGAGGATAGTGAGGTGAAGTATAGTCATGGGTTTAACTGCCAAATATATAGAATCAACTAAAATGGTATTTACTTTTTTGGAAATATTAATTAAATGAAATATCATTATACTATATATTGATAATGATAAATCCTTGAGAAAATCTCATTAGTCACCTAATGATACTCTCCCATTCCAACTTATAGAGTTAAGATCTCACACTGTATAACGATTTATATCTCCACTTTATCACAAAAGTGGGTTTTCTATTTAGGTTTTCAAGATCAATAGGTGTAGTTTTCAATCACCATAGTATATAATATAAATTTATATACTTTTAAGTCTCATAATCTTAAATCATATCCTTAGTTAACATGGAAATATTTAGATCTCACAACTTCACTCACTCCCCTATGATCATCCTCTTTAACTTTATATTCTCCCCTTCCTCTTATGTACTATAATTCTTAATTTTTCATACCTTTGATTTAATTTTTATGGCCTATTATTATACATGATAGGAACATTTCCATTTTTTCCAAACTGTATCATCTGAACATGTGATAGTGGTAACTAGTATAACTTCTATATGGTATCCTCAATTCCTTCACCCCATGTTTTTTTTCAATGAAAAAATCCCTCTTCATGATCTTTAACCATGAATAATGAATTTTAATACAATGTATAATTTTGTTAGAGAGTTTTGTATGAGGAATCCTAGATACTCTCCTTATACATTCATGTGTACTATGTGAAAAGTATTTTTCATCCATATAGAGATCAATTCTTCACATTCTTAGCTTATCCACATTTTTGTATCCTCTCTCCTAAAATAAAAATTAGATCTCCAAATAGTTATATTATTGTATTAATATATAGTGATTTTGGAAAAGTTTTAAAGATATCATTATCACAATAATATTTATGAGAAAATATACATGTGATAACATAAGTTACATTGACTTTTTGGAAAGATTCTAAGTGGTGATGTAGTGTTCATTGGAGTTTGAGGTTGAATTGGATCAATAACACCTCATGTGTTTGTACATAAAGCTACACTGGATATCCAATAGACTACCTCACTGTAACAATCGGATTTTTGAAAAAATATATCTTCTAAATACTCATACATTTTAGAGGATTCGTAATATTTTTTTTTGTAAGGATGTATTGGTTTTTTGATGTAGTCTTAGGCTCGTACATGAGACAACATTAGCTCTAAGCAATTTCTTAGGTATCTTCATGAGGGAACATTAGGCACATCCATAGTTCTAGTGGTTGGTGGAGAATATGTTGGCTTCCCAAAACCATCTTAAGATATGGAAATGTGACATGGTTGGAAAGGTGGAATACTAATAACCCTTAATGCAAGACGAATTATCCATGAAATATTGTCTTGGTCCACTAAGTTAATTAATACATAACCTATTGATTTTCCGTATTTAATAATTCATAGAAAAATCCACTTCATTATTTAACACCAAATATAACTACAATTCTCAACCATAAAATTTATTCTAAAAAACAATAATTAATAAATCAATTTTATCACTCCACTAAAATTTTAACTGTCATGCTTAAAATTTCATTAAAATATGAAAAAAGTTATATAACTACTGAAATTACCAAAAAATCACAAAAAAACACTACTAAAATATTTATGTAAAATAATAACTAATTTATATTAAAATAATAGCCTTCATATACTTTTTCTTCAACAAAAAAAAATTATTTAAAGGTATTCTCAGCACAATATTTTGTGGAAAAAATGTATGAAACACATTTATTTTGATACATTACCACCTATTTTATTATATTATCATCATTTATTTTCTTCTATGTAAAAATTTTAGTATCTAAAGGGATGATTTATTGTTTAATAAGATAATCATGAAGTTGTTTTATGACAGTGTTGGATTTATTTTTTTCTTTTCAAGATTCTTTAATTTCATGGATAACATTCTTAAACTCACATTAAAATTTCTCCAATGAATTTTCAACTTCATCAAACTTCAATTAAATTTTTTAACCACAAAATTCATTATTAAAAAATTAGTTTTCATTATAACAAGAATTGTTTTTTCTTACCAAGAATTGAATTTAAATCAAAAATATTATAAATATATATATATTTCATTTTCAAGATCCGTCCAAACATTTTAATTTTGAATTAATACCTTCAATGAATAATTATTATTATTTAAAGATTTATTTTCCCATTAAATTATTTTTTATAATTCAGGAACACTAAAAGTCTCATTTTTTATTTTAATTCCTTTGGTGTCTCCTCATTTTGACTATAAATGTTTTACTAATTATGTCAACAAATGATTCATTAGTGTGATTTGATTAATCCATGCATGTAAGAAAAAATTCATCCTATGATTTATGATCTTTATATCTTTTTCCATCAAAGTATGATTACACATGTTTGGATTAAAAATTCCTCTTCTTAAATAGATTGGAGATTATTTTACTTTCATATAATTTTCTTCTTATTTGGCCACTTTTAAATTATTTTCTTTCCTTTGGTGGTCTTTTGGTATGATCATCCTTTTTTTTCATTACTTTTCTCGAGTAAATTTACTAAACATTAACCATTAAATATATAATTAAAATACTTTAATATAATATTTCTTTAATACTTACCTTTTAACATTTTAAATCCTTTATAAAAAACAACATAACTTCATTGAATCTCAACAAATTAAAATTCCAATTCTTATTCTTAAGCCCTTTTTATTCAATAATTTTTATTCCTTTATATAATTTGAACATTTCCTCCTAATATTTTTTTTATTCTTATTTTTTTTATTTTTCATATATCATATACAATCAATGTGTTTTTGACTTTTTAAATGGTAGACTCATCGCTATATTGAAAATCGATAGTTAATATTTTAGCATCAAATATATCTTCCAGAATATGCATTAACATATTCACCAGGATATAATATTAAATGACCTTTCTAAAACCCTTTATTAAGATAATTTTTTTCATCGAATAAATATTTACATACCAATTCAAATTCTTCCATCCTTATATACTCAAATTTTGGATGATAGGATTTATTTCTTGGTTATAAAACCTCATTATATACTTTATGAATATTATAAAGATTCTATAATATTGGGTTTTCTACTTTATAACTCAGGAATAATATTAATTCTTTCTAAGAGATTGATAAGAGTAATAAATTATTAGCTCCCTCATTAACTTTAATATTATTTGTATTCACTAAAGTAAATCCATATCGATCATTGAGTAAAATAATATTGTTCTCAATAATATCAAGAATATAAAAACCTAATGAATTTAATATTTAATCATTGTGTTTTTTATAAGTGAAATCATTTTCCATCAAATAAGAAAACACATTTTTTTATAAAATTCATACTCTCTATGAAAAGTTTTAAATTTAATTATTATAAGATATTAATAAACAACTCATATACTTGAAAATAATATAAAATCATATCACTATAATCACTTGGTAAATGATTCATGATGGAATACCTTTCTTCAATAATTAATTATTAATGGAAAAGAATAAAATTTGAGATACTCAAGAATAACCCACTTTAATACCAATTGAAACACCCTAGGAAAGAAAAGTGTGAAGCACTAGGGGTGGGTAAATTAGTGGGAACAAAAACTTTTTGATATATCATACAAAAATTATTATACCAAATAAATTACATGATAAAAAAAGCATCGAGAAAATAATTTTGTGACATATAGAGATATAAAATAACATGATCTATGTAATTTTACAAATTTTAACAACTATTTTTATTAAGTGGCTATATCACTATTACTTATTGGTGAAAATAACTCTTCACACATGTTTCATTTACCATAAAAATTGAATTGATAATTTTATATCAAGAATATGTTTACGAATTCTAATACAAGTACTCTAAATAAATAAAAATAATAAAGATTAAACGTGAGTACCAAAAACCACAAACGATCTTCACCATTCCTCCTTAAATTCCTCTATGTATTGTTCAAGTGTGAAACCTTTTTTTTATTAAACATATCCCTCTACATGATAAAAAAACTCTTAGTAATGTAAGGTCAATATCCTAAAAAGTATTATCTCACCTTATGAAAATAAATGTAATTTTAAATAGAGTTAACGAAACTGTAAAATGGGTTTTTATACCATAATATAGTTTCCACGAGTCAGTGAATGATATAAATATGATGGCCACAAATCACAACATCACCCGAATCCTAACCACAATGTTCTTTTAATAATTATATCATCAATCAATATGATGATGTCATTTTCTATAGACCATGAAGCAAGGATGCAACTCTACCTCCATAATCTAATTACTATGATCATTTTCTATTCTAATCATTCCATGATATCCAATAACATGATGTTGTTTCTTTATGAATGGACCGCTAATATTATATAAATTTATTATTAATTACACAATGTAGAAATTTCTAATTTTTCATTAATTACCCCATAGTATAAAAAATATGATATTTTCTACTCTCCAGGGTAGATAATAACCTGTTAACTCTAGGAATCCTAACTCAAACAATGAATTATTTCCTCATAAATAACAATATAAGAGAAATTTTAATCATTTGTTTTGCTTTCCAAGGTTGTCTATAAATTCATGTAAAAATTATTCAGAAACCAAGTTAAATGAAAGTGAAACAATCCCTCAAGATCAAAACTATTTTTTTCTATGACATGAACATTTATATGTTTTCTTGAACACCACAACATAGTTTGTGATTCATCATAAATTTATCTATTAAATTGTCACCTCATTATCTAAAATATATCTATAATTAGTCCATGAACATGTTGAAAATTTAAAACATGAAAATATCTTTATTGATTATGAAAAACCATCTCATGAAACTAGTCGTTGAAATCTATCACTTTTGGAGAAATCTAAACACCATAATACAATATGGGGGAATGATCTGTATATGTATCCCACTCTTGATGTAAATATCAATAATATGTTGAACATGTCTCAATTGATGTTATCTCAACTCCCCTTAAGTTAAATTAATTCATGAGGGATCTTTAATATATCTCTTTCTATTTTTTATTATGTTTTAATCTTGAAATAAAATTTTGAGCTACCAAAAAGTATCCACTTATCCCATTGTAAGGAAAATCCACCTAAATCATTTTCCCCCTTCATCAATTTTCCAAGTGATTTTGGATGCTCCCATTTACTTTAAGATCTACCAATGTATTATTCCAATTTTTTAAATATTAATAGGAATTTTCTTATGTAATATTAAACCATAATGTTATAAGAATTTTTGTAGGGAATGCAATCTGAAAAATACTTTCATGCACAATTTATCATCCTTAATCATGGTTTTTTCATGATATAAATGAAATCCCCATATTATAAAATATAATCCAAGTTTGTATCACCACAATTCACATTATACTTAATAAATTTATATATTATTTCACTAAATATTGGCCTAAAATGTTGCCTCAACTTATTTGATAAATTAATTTCACTTTGATTATCATAGAAAATCATCAATGGATATATGAATTTCACTCTCTTGTACTTGATTCATGACATCATTCGTATCATTTTATTTTATTCTTATGAAGCCATATCACCCTCAATATCCATTTTTCTTGAACTCACTAAATTTTACTTATTGTTTTGGTAAGATACAAATCATACACTATTAAAGGAATCACATCTAGAATTAGTTTTACAATATTCAATTACACATATCCAATAAGTATCAGAAAAAATATAAAGAAATAAATATTTATATTTTATATACCTCAAATCATACCGAACATTAGATTTAATATATCATAGTACCCTTAATTTTGTTTCTATGGAATTAATCCCAAATCATAATATCATAAATGATGATTGGTCACAACACAATTATGTAGAGTAATATACCAATTGACATTTAAAATATATTTCAGTCCACAATACTTCTATATTCATCAGAAAAAAAATTGATATATCTTTTTTTAGATTTATTATATCATGTCAATTTAATGATAACATATTTTTTTTAAAATGATGTGATCAAAATAAGAATATTTAAGGTTCCAAGTGTAGAATAAGCACATTTTTGTGGGATATATATTCAAATTTCTTGTAATATTTATTTTCTTGAAACCCCAAGTGAGGATCTTTCAAGTTAAATTTGTAATTAATTAATTTATATTTGAAGAAAATAAATACACTTTCCTCTGATACTTTATTTGATAACATTTTTGATAATTTAAAAGACCCTTTTTCATATTTCCTTTATTATAATATGAGGATCCAAGGATATAATTTCTATAGCGATGATCCGTACATGAACCTTTGATCTCTGAGAGACACCAATTGATTTCTGGGTGCCAGTGTGGAAAATCAATTATCTTGCATCATTTCTATTAATCACTCTTGATTCAATATTGAAGGAATATATATTTTGTTTCTCATTCTTGTTAGGAAGATAGAAATAGGAGAAATTAAATAGGGAGATATAAAGATAATTTCATTGTTTGAAATGATTATCTATTCTCAACTTTTTTATGATTTACTCAATAGAGATAACCGTCTACTTATAGAGCTAGGGTTTTGGTTAAAATAAGTATTTAATTTCATGTCACCCAATAAATAATATTATAATATTTAATAAACCTCATGCCACATAATAATAATATTATTATTATTATTTAATTGTGCATGACAACATGTGAAATGATAAATAATATTTAACGACTTGTGAATAAATATTTATCAATAAGTGTGATCTTGGTCTGTTTATCCTCCGTGGTATTTATTGAATATAGGAATAAATATTTAATTTAAATATTTCATTCATTAATAAATATTTATTATTGATAAAACAATAATTTTAGTATTCCTCAGTCCTGAGAATAATATATATTCTATTAATTAAATTCAAATAGAATTTAATCAAGATTATCAAAATCACTTAGTGTGTGATCCTCTTTGATTCATTATCATTAGAATTATATTTGATTGCCTAATTTGCATGATTAATATCTAAAAATGATTCAAGGATACCAAGATAAAAAAACTTAATGTCATAATGATGAAAACCACATACAAACACCCATTGTTTAATATAATATCTTTTTCATAATAACTCATCAACAAGGTTACACATCTGTGTCACAAACCTATATGCTTGATATGTCTTTCTTTGGATATATGAAATAAAAACATCAATACACAATAGTTATGAAATTTAATGTGATGATTTTATTCTAATAAAAGTTCTAAGATATTAAATTCTATAAATATGGAAGGGAAAAATCCTTCCTCAACTTATACATTATTTACATGTTAATCATGACACAAACAACATACCCTACCTTGTAAAAAACAAATAGCATCATGGTTTTAATTAGAAAATCCAAGTGTTTGGTTTATTAAATTCATTAATGATAATATTAATGTATAAGGATCATTACACATGTTCACATATAGGAATATCTGATGACACCAAAACTTGAGGAATTCCTATAGGAGAGTCTGTTATCATAATATCCCATCTTGTTGATTACCATGTGTGATATAATTAAAATAATTACCATCCAATTATGAGTACTATCACCTAATAGTCTGCATAAAATTCCCCCTTTCATAGTATGTTATCCAACTACTAAACTGTTTTCAAGAATATCATCCTAAAACTTCAAGTTTCTCATTATAGTGGGGAACTACTATGACCTTATCAATGTGATAGATACTCTATGACATTATTATGATAAATTTATATATAACATTGAAAAATATATAGTAATATATTTATTAATATTAAAATCAATGAATAAACATGTAATCAAAGTACAAACAATTGGTCCTAATACACCAACTCCAACAAACTTCCACTTGGACTAGAGCTAACTGCCTATGAATTTTAGACTTCTAGACCTCACATGATAACCATGTTTCTTATGAGTCAAGGATTTAGTAAATTGGTCTTCCATATTTTATTCTATGGAAATAAAACTCACTATAACCTCACCTCTATAAGAAAAATCCTTTAAGAGATGATACTTCTAAAGTAGGTGCTTCATTCACTGGTGTGACCTTAGCTCTTTTACAAGTGCGAATAATACAGTATTTTCAAAATTCAGTGCGATTGGATATTTATTTTTAGGTACCATTTCATGATATTGTATGAATTTATGTGTCTATGTTGCTTCTTTAGCTTCCGCAAAAGCCACAATATACTCAGACTCTACTATTAAATCAACAACTATACACTGCTTTGATCTCTTCCATATCATAACACCTCTATTAAAAATAAATATATATACTATTTGTTATTTCTTTTCATCTTGATCTATTTGGAAATTATCATCATCATATCCTCTTATGACTAGTTCCTCATCTCCTCGATTGACCAAGAACATATCCTTAGTATGCCTCAAGTACTTTAGGATAGTCTTGGCTGCCATCCAATGGTAGTCACCTAGGTATTCTTGGTATCTACCTACAATAATTAATGGATAATAAGCATATAGACATATACATAGCATATCATACATGACTGACCTAATCTTCGATGTGTACAGAGTCATTGACATTATTTGACTTTCCTCATTTTTCTAAGGGAACATTTTCCTATAATGATGAATTCCATTTGACACTAGTAATAATTATCTCTTGGATTATTTCATACTAAATATCCTCATTTTATTGTCAATATATGTACTTTGAAATAGGTTAGGAAGACTCTTGGATATATCATAGTGGATGTTGATTACAAGAATATATTCTACCTTGATTATGTCCTTCATGGAGAATCATTTATTAAACCTTAACTTAATTGAATGTAAGACTGGTATTTAATTTCCAATAATTAATATTTCATTGACATATAGTATTAAGAAAATAACCACACTCCCACTAAACTATTTATATACACATGGATAGCATTAATTATTTATGAAACTAAATTTCATGATGGATTTATCAAAAGAAATTTTCCATGAACTAGATGGTTTCTTTAAACCAAAAATGAATTTTTGAAAATTTTATATCTTATTAGAATCCTTGGAGTCGCAAACCTTTCTTGTTGTGTCAAATAGACAACTTCCTAGAGGTTTTCACTAAGGAAGTCAATTTTTACTTCCATTTTTCAAATCTTATATTCATTAAAGACTGTAATAGAAAGTAAAATTCTGATGGATTTCGACATTGAAAATAGTGAAACTATTTCATCATAGCCAATGTATTGATGATGTTTAAAACCTTTTTCAACCAGATATTCGTTATAGGTGACTTATCCTTCCATGTTTATTTTTTTATTGAATACCTATTTACTAAAAATAGGAATTATATACCTATGAAGATCTACCAAAATCTAGGTTTGATCTTTGTATATAGAATCTATTTCATAATTTATAGATTCGTACCACTTTTCCACATTTGTTCCACTTGATGATTCTTTGTTGGTTAGAGGATAAGTATTATTAACTAATAATTAATCACCATTATGAGTGACTAAAAAAACATAATTTTATATTTATCTATACTCTCTTATAATTCTGTGTAATACTTGTGTCTCTGAAATAGATTATTCATCCATGGGATTTAGTAGAATCTGTTCATGTGCTAACTCTTGTGTCGCATGAACTTCAACTTCATTAAAGTTTTTCTCACTCAAGTTATCTCTTTTATAAATTTTCTCCCTCTCAAATAATATATTGTGTCCTTACATTATTACATTTTTTCCTAACAATCCATATAGGTAATTACCCCTTGTTTTTTTGGGGTATCCTATAAAGGTACACTTTCTTTCACGGGGTGAAAGTTTGTTACCTGAAGAGGCCTTAAAAAACATTTCACAATCCCACACATGCTATTATTACAACACATGTTTCTTTCCATTCCTTAAATGGAATGGTATAACAACTTCCAACTTATTTCAAACTTGGTTTAGTATTTGTACTTATTTTTATGATTTATATCCCCAAAATGATAATGGAAGAGTCACATGACTCATAATTGATCTCAGTGTGTTCAACAATGTGTGGTTCCTCCTTTCACATAAACAATTCCATAGAGTTGTGTAAGGAGGAGTGAGTTAAGATATAATCTCAAACTCCTATAAATAATTAATAATGTATTTATTAACATATTCACCACCTAGTTGTGAGTGGATTTTCCTAATCTTATTACCAAGATGGTTCTCAACACCATTCTTTTATTCCTTCAAAATTTCAAAGGAATCAGACTTATACCTCATTAAGTAGACATATACATATCTACTAAAATCATCAATAAAAGTTATGAAGTATTAGTACCTACCCCTTGGATCAATAGGAAAAGGTCCACACACATCAGTATAAACTAGTTAAATAATATATTTTCCCCTTTCTCCTTTTCCACTAATGGGGATTTAGTTATTTTGCCTTGTAAACATGTGTGACATATACCAAGTAGTTTTAGTTAAAAATAATATAAATGTATATATTGATATAATTTATTCAATCACTTTTCATTTATATAACCTAACTGGTGATTCCATAGTAAGATGTGGTATGAGTCATGTGATGTAGTATCTTTATCTATTTCTTTCACTTAGTTTGTGTAATCCAACACATAAATACTGTTATTCAAATGTACCTTACCCTAAAAATTGTTATCTTTGTAAAAGTAGAAACATTTATTCCAAAACTTGAAAATAATGTTATTTGTATCTATTATTGATATATATATATAATCTTTTTGGAAACATATGGTGAAAAATAACTATATTTAAAAACCTAGATCATTCCAGTTGGTAATGTGAGGTGGTAGTCACTGATTTCTATTATAGAAATTTTATCTTGGTTTGGTACTCATGGATCTACCACCCCTAGGTCAATTATTTTGAATCTACTTGGTTCCTATATTTAAAAACATAGGTTAGAAACACATGTTATATCTAATATTCAATTTATCAAAACAGAAAAATTATATTTGATAAAAAATGCACATGAATCTTTTACTTTCATCTTTGGCTTAGTGTAGTTTTTCTTTCAGTGTCCCTTCTTACCACATGTAAAAAATTGCATATTTCTCCCTAGAACTCCCCTCGATCTTCCTCTTCATATAAGGGCATTGTAAATAAACTTCGGGCTTAAGACTATTCAATTGGACATTCTATTTATTCACCATAATGGTGGAAGTCTTTTTGTGCTTTGTATCCTTATCTACTTGTCAATGAAGAATAATGATATATGAGAGATACTTTTCAATGTTTTTTATGTTAAAATTAAAAATGAAGTAGGATAATCTCTGAGAGAGTAATGCAAAAATTAGATCAGTTTCCAATTTTTTTGGATTTTTAAACCCCAGAACCTCTAGATTCTCAAAATAGCCAATGAGATTTACTATGTGAGGCCTAGTTGGTGATCCCTCTCCATGATTTCTCTTAAAAAGATACTTGGATATTATAGAACAACTCATATCTATCTCTCTTATGGTATATTCCATAGAGATTATCAAAAATACTATAAGCATCTATTTTTTATGATACTTTATGAGTTAATTAGACATATAAAAAAGAAACAAACATTTAATGTTGAACACATCATTCAAAACTTTTCATAGATAAGGATCTCTTCATCATTCACCTCCTTAACATGTAGATCAATAAGTGAGGATTCTAGAATGTAATATTTTTTGTTCATGGTGAATCACCACCCGAATGTGTTTAAACCACTCTAAGAAGTTAAATCCAGTAAGGAGAAGGTCTTTATATAGTATAGTTTTTAGGGATATTTTGGTTGAAGAACTATCCATTTTTCAACAATTATAATAGATAAAATTATTATCGCTTTTATTGATTAAAAATTATGTGAGAAATAATAATAATTAAATTTTATTAAATCTCTCACTATTTTATCAAGTCCCAATACCCCTCACCAATGTAATTTAAATGTCTAGTTTCTAGGACATTCTAGTATTAAGGATCCATATACCACTTCACATACCCACAAAGTCCATGATCAAGGCAACCCCACTCCTACTCAAATTTATTAATAAAAATAAGATACAATAGTCAGAACATCACAAGGGGGGGTTTACAAGGCCTAGTATAGAAAGTTACACATGAATCCGCCTAAAAAAATGTGAACAGTAATCAAGGACCATAAAGGACCATGCCGAACATGAATCTACAATTTCTTTCTTTGACAAAGCAACAACAACCTAATTCACCTCCCGTATAAGCATGCATCACATCAAGGGTGAGACCACCAATGAGCTGAAGACATTCAACCCAAGGTGACAACATCACCCAAGGGATATTCCTTGAATACCTCTTGAGAATATCAAAATCCACCATTGAATTTGATTCTAGCCAGAGAAAATGTCATCCATGATGAACTGCATTAGTGATGTCTATAATCATTATCCATAGTTCAACTTCAATGGAAGAGACTTGTCCAGTGTAATGATAATATAATCCCTTAACAAAGCCTCGATAGGTATGAGAAACACCACCACAACCTGTAGTCCCAGGTGCACCAACAGCCGCCCCATCAACATTTACTTTCACCCAATAAGGGATTGGGGGAATCCACCTAATTGACTTTAACAGCAATGACTTTTTGGTCCTTCTAGAGACACTAAATTTTCTCAATATAACAATGTCATACACTTCACATAACCACCATGAGGGTTAGTCAAGCTACTTGATGGTATTTAGGTAGGAAGTTCTTTACCAACAGCGGGCTTGTATCTCCATTATCCTTTAAGTGGGCTCCCCAATCTTGAAATCCTGACATGGATTTCCTCAACACTTACCAACAAGTTATATCATTTATAGTGATGGATACTTCTATTGATGTAAGATAGTTAATTCAACCCATAACCTTCATAATAAATCCACAATAAAAGTACTTTTCCCAAAGAGGGTTGGTCAAATACTTAGTTATAAGTATTTCTTTCCTAACCAAGTAATGTAAGGCCAAGTATTACTTAATATTTAGTTAAGGGATTTTAATTTATTACGCCAACATTTTATCTTTTTTTGTCCTTTACATGACCTTCTAAATATTAAGTGTATTTTAATTAATTAATAAACCATGTTGGATAAAACATTTACACATAATCCATTTTATTAAATTTTGTCATTATGAATTAATTCATTTATTTATGTGATCATGATATAGAATACATAAGTTAAATAATGCATGGATAGAAATAAAAAATGATTTTAATAACCTATTCATGAGTTTATCTTATGGTTAATATGTTGATTGAATAATAAATCAACCTTTGACCTAGTTTAGTAACTCCTTGTCCCAATCTTGGCATGATAAGTAGCATTCTACTCATCTACCTTTGTATCACCTAGGTTGGAATCATTATGGTTCCATCATTAACTACCTCCCCACACCTTAGGATACTCCATTAATTACAATTATTTATAACTCACACCTAGGTAAGGGGAACCAAAGGACTGATTTAGGGGAATTACATAAATAACCTTGGACATATAGGTCCTACATAATAATGGAGGAAGGGATGACGTGTAGGTCATCATATTAAATTTAATTACAAATAACCGTAAAACCATGTAATAAAATAATATAAATAATGTCAAAACATACATTACTCTTGGGGAAGCATAGGAACTGTCATACATGCATTGAATTTTCAAAATTAATTGGCTAATATTCATTTATTTTTCATTCATTATCATTATGAAAAACAAACTTTTATTAATTAATTGATTAATTCCATTTCTTCTTAATAACTATCTAAACTCAATTAGAGATACCCAAAATTAATGGAATTCGTCGAAAATAAACAACAGAACCAATAAACATAGATTTATTACAAAAAATTAATTTATAATTTAAATATTTTTTAAACACGTTATTAAATTTTCAAACACAATAGGTTCCAATCAAAAAAATAATGTTCTAATGTTGAAAATTTTAATATAATGTAATTTAATTATTTAATTAATTATGATATTACATGTCATGTACTTTCCAACTACACTTTATATACCTCGATTGCCATGTATCTAGGGTACATGACTGGGGAATCAGTGTGTACCTTATCCGAATTACATGGCATATAATAACAAGCTACACTCCATGTGTTCTTCTTTCCATGTTCCCAAGAAATCCCTCAAAACTCAACATGTTCATGGAAGAGGGACTACATGACATGTATAATCCAGATACACACCATGTATCTTGCATGCCATGTGTCCTCATAACTCACTGAATGGATCGGTATGCTCTTTGGTCAAGGGAAATGATGAATTATATGTTGTGTGCACCATATACATGATGTGTATATAATTAATTCTCAAGGACTTAAATCTCATGCAGTTTAACTATGTATAATGACCACACAGATTACGTGAAATTTGCTACTAACCCTTGTAGACTACACAACATATGGGCCAGCTACACATTATGTAATATGTTATGCCATGTTCTACATTATCCTGATCAATTTGTAGTATGAAATAAATTTACAATGTGTAATTTATTACTTGTTGCATTGTGTATCCCATGACACAGCCAAGTACAGTGCACTTGGGTATAGGGTGTTTACTCTGATTACACACTATGTAACCCAATCTTACAGGCTAAAATTTTGGCACTTCCTAATGGTATATCTAGTCATTCTTCATATTTTATTAGAACTATAAGAAAATGAAACACTGAATTGACATATTTATACATTTATAACATGTTAATTCAACTCAAATTAAATAATGAGTAATATAAAATGAAAATATAACCACTATTGCATATAGATCAACAATCAAATAAATAATTATAAATTTATAACATGGCCGCTATGAAACCACATTAATTTTTTCAGAATAGCATAAGAGCCTTTTAGTGGGGGATATATTAGAATTTCATTTAATATTTAGTATCCCCATACCCTAAGAAAGTATATTCCATTTTAAATTTATAATTAATTTATTTATATCAGTAGAAAATAAATACCTTCTTTTAGGATCCATTATTTAATGAAATTCTTGATCTTACAAAAGACCCATTTTCATCCTTCCTTCTTTGAAATGTGAGTACCCAAGGATAGAATCCTTCTAGTAATGATCCTTATCTACTCATTTAATCTCTGAGAAATTCTAGTTGATTTCCAGTTGCTATCATGATAAATCAATTTTCTTATATCCTTCATGTTGATCACTCATCCTTAAATCTTGAAGAAATCTATCTCATGTTTATTAACCTTCATAGCAAGATAAAAATATGAGGAATTAGATAGAGATGTAGAGGGAGAGAGGGAGAGAGGTCTATTATGCACAATGATTCTCTGTTCTTAAATTTTCTACACTTTACTCAATAGAAACAAATGTCTATATATATATAGCTAGAGTTTACCTTAAAATAATTATTTAATTTCACATTGAAACTGAAATAATATTATAATATTTAATAAAACCCATGCTTTATAATAATAATAATATTACTATTATTAATATTTTACGGTGTTCTCCAACTTGCGCAATGATAGATAATATTTTTCATCTTGTAAATAAATATTTATCGATGGATGTTGTCTTGGTACATTAATCCTCCTCAACATTTACTTAATACCATAGTAAAGGTTTAATTTAAATATTTCATCCATCAATTTATATTTTTTATTGATAAAATATGAATAAAATTTTTCTTTGAGCTTTATAATAATATTTATTCTATTGTTAAAATTCAAATAGAATTTAATTGAGATCATCATCAACACCTAGTGTGTGACCCTCTATGATTATTTCTCATTATAATTAGATAGGATTCCCTAATTTTCATGATTTTTATATAGCAATGGGTTATATAACCCAAGATAAATAACTTAATGTCATAATGAAGAAAACGATATAGGAATTCTCACAGTGTAATATAATCCTTTTTCACAATATCTCATCAAGAAGGTTACACATTTGTGTCACAAAATTATATGCCCAATATGTATTTCTTTGACTATATGAAATAAACACTTTGATACACCATGGAAATGGAATTTAATTCTATGGTTCTATTATAATTAAATGGTTGAGATATCAACTTCTATAAAGATTGAAGGGACAAATCCATCATTGACTTATCCATTAATGACATGTCAATTTTGATGCACCCAATGTACCTTACCTAATCACGAACATATATAATCATGGTTTACATCGTCAATTATAATTGTATGAGTCATAAAATGCATTAATTAAAATCTTAAAGTCTAATTATGATAAATCACACTCACAGATTAGAATACTATATGACACAAAAACATGAGAAATTTTTATTGGTGGTTCTATTATCATAATCTTGGGTCTTAGAGATTACCTAGTTTAAAATTCAAGATAAGATGCCTCATCCCTTTATGGGTACTCACACCTATTATTTTTTATACTATGTTTACTTTAAATGTATGTTATAGAACCACATGAACTATATTCATGAATGTCATCATACCACTTAAAGGTTCTCATTGTAGCGGGAAACTATTGTGACCTTATCATTTGGAAAGATAATCTAAAATATTGTTAGATTAATTTGTTGTATAATATAGAAAATTATTTAATAATAGACTTTATTAATATTAAAATCATCAAATAAACATGTAGTCAAAGAAAAAATAGTTGGTACTAGGACACCAACTCCAACAAAGTAATAATATTGAAGTGCTCTTGTATATTTTTGGGTGAATTTTGGAATTGTATTTGAATTTTTGTGTATGAAAAAAAAGATTCATTAATATACAATATTATCAATTATCAATTAATTTTATATGGTGATTATTTTATGATTTTGTATTTTTCTTTTTGATTTTAATAAAAGAAAAATTCATCCCCTGACACTGTTTTAAAAACCATGGTGTTATTTTACATCCCATGTTCTGATAAATATGGGATTCATATGTTAATATTAATCATATTTTCAACTTATTAGTAGTTATGATGGTGTCCTATCATGAAAAAATAGTATTGGAGAAAATATTTTTGGACGGTTTTTTTAAAAGTCATTGTTTAGGAAGAGAATGGGTTGTTAAGGATCTAGTATTACTTAAACGTTTTATATGAAATAGGATCATGAAACTAATAAGAATATAGTGGGTTGATATGATTATTATCATATACTTTGATCATCTATAGATTATTATAGGAGGAATAATGAACTTTTTGATGTGTGTATATATTTATTTTTATTTTTACATCATATAATTTGTGGTCTTGATGATTTTCTATTCAATATAATGACTTTTTTTCTTTAATGTATTTTGAGGTAGTTTAAATTGATAGAATCTATATAATCCTTTGAATTAAATTCCTTACTAATAAATATTTACACTTTTTATATGTTGAAATTAAAATATATATTAATAGAGGTTCAAGGAACCAAATACTATTAATTCTTTAATTACAGATCTAGAAGCTATGAAAGTATGGATACCTTCCTTACACGGATTTAAATAATGGAAATTATCAAATTATTGGGAGTCTATTTTTTATAAGGACTCTAATAAGTTGTGGGATGATATAAAGGGATCCCTTTGAGATTATTAAAAATATTGAGTATAACTATATTCAATTTAATTTTAGATTATTGTATTAGGTTACATGATAATGGTGGATGTTTTCTCTCAAATATCATGATATTTCCTTTATCCACTGTATTCAATTCTGATATATTTTTGAGATTTTTTTATTTTTTACTCTTCAATAAAAGTATCAATTATATTTATTGGTTATTTAACAATGAAATTATAGTGTTTTAAATTATGTAGTAATTTTTATGAATATATTATATTATACCTTCTATTTTATAACATATGAGGAGTGTGAAGATTGTAATTTTTTAGAGGTGACTATGACCAGGGATTTAATAACTACTCTACCCCTTTACTATGATTATGTATATTAAGGTGTGGATAAGGATAAGGTTATTAATGAGACATTAGAATGGATTTATTATGTTTGATATAGAAGATGATAAATTTTAGTTTAGGTTAGATCTATGAAATGTATCCATTATTTCATGGGGTCTTTAAGTCATCAATATAAGCCATGATAATCAAGATTCTTGAGATCTTTTGATTCACCATCCTTATGAGTAAATAATGAATTTATATGTTATTTTTTATAGGTAGAGGGTTTTTTATATCATATTATAATCCTAGCATGGTGGTTATCCTAAAACTAGGTACAATGTGGTGGTATATGAGTCACTGAGGGAGTTACTATATCAACCACAACCATTTCCATGTAAATAACATGAAGAAAATATAGGAATACTATATTAGATTCATGTTAGTACACTAATAGGATAAATATAATTGAAAATGGGTCTTTAACATAAAATATATAATAACTAATTTTAAAAACAATTAATGTATTTTATTTAAATAAGTGACATTAAAACCCCAATGGGAAGGGTTTTAACATTTTTATTTAAACAAATGATCTTAAAACCCCTATTATGGAGGGTTTTAATGTCTATAATTGAAATAAATTAGGTTTAAACAATTAAATTTTTTATCTTTAACATCTATTATTAAAGTAATGAAAATTTAAAATATAACCCCAATATATAAAATATATTTTATTCACATAATTACAACATCATTTCATTTTTCCATCTAAAATGTATTGTTTAATACATTCAAATTCTATTTTTTGGGATCATTCACACATCATTTTTCATCAATTCATATAAATCAATTATACCTTGCCCTATATTTATCATTTCAATCACAAACATTCATTTCATCCCACATCTAACAATATATCATCCCCATACGATTTCAATCCCAAATTTTGTTTCTCCCATTATTCATGATTTATTGATTCAAAATCATTATAGAATACTATTCATGGATATGTACCTAGATTTAATTCTATGAGGGAGAAATAGCGTTGTCTGTGATAAAAAAAATGGTGAACATCAATGATACTTTTATAGATATAAAAACCAGGGAATGACCTATTTTATTTGCATTTAATTTATTTTAGGTCATTGATTATAATATCTATAATTTTAATCATAATTTATTGAATTATTTTTATTAATTTTAGTTTTTTATTTAAAACTAATAATCTTATAATTTGAAACTAAAATATAATACCACAACTGATATATGTTTTTTAGTTCTAATTTCATTGATGATTCATTGAAACAACCATGTTGAGTTATGGTTTATATATTGTTTTTAAAAAATATATATATTAATTTCATGTCAATTATATGGATAATTAACCTAAAAATTATAATTTCACATTGTTTATTTAAATAAAAAACAGTAATGGTTATTTTTTACGTCATATTTTCCAAAAAACAGAAATGAAAATTCCAGTTTCCAAAAATAACCATCATTGTAAATTTTTTTAAAGTAAATTATAGACACTGATGTAAAAAATATGTTGATGACATTTCTTGAAAATAAATCACCTCAGGAACTAATGCTAAAATCCCAAAAAAGGTGGAGGAATTTTTTTAGTAGTGGTAGAGATGAACCCAAAAAAACATTATTCATATTTTGGTATTAGGGGATGAATATATAAAGGTAGAGTTAGAAATATAAGGTATCATGGATGGGGTATTGTCTATGTATAACTACATTTAATTAGAGTTAATAATCCTATGGTGGAGTGATGTATAATGTATATTTTTAAGTCCCTTGTATCGATTTTATTTTACCCTAGTGACTTTTATTCTTTTATTATTCTTAGTCTAGTAAAAGTGTTAGAGATCCAAATAGAGAGGTTTCATTAACCTCTAGAGTTATAAACTCAATTTGGGATCAAGGTTAGTTGAAATTATTAAAATTTTCATGTTATTGATATAAAGGGATCAATTTAAATTAATTATAATTTTTTTATATATAAAAATATAAATGTTACACTATGTGGGATTAGTCATACTCTTTGAAAGCCTTAATTGATTTTATTATAAGAAGGTAAAATTTTCTACTCTATGAGGATGTTATATAGTTTAAATCATATAATTGGTTTGATGAAATATTTTATAGTGTATTATAACTTATAAAATCATATCTAAATTGAATATTTTAATGAGTTATATACATGATGTATAAGTACAGCAATTCAATGGGTTATAAAAAATGGTGGTAGTTACTAAATAGATTACCAATTTACCACTAATAATGGAGATCAAGTTCAATATAGAGTTATATATGTGTATGTAACCTATATAAATGGAAACTTATTAGATAATAACAAGTGAAATTTTATAGATATAGGTTATGATTTATGATATGTTACAACAAGGGATAATTTACCATAGTGTATTTCCATAGATTGTCTCAGTGTTGTTGGATGAGAAGGACGATGGTGATTTGAAGTTATGTATTGATTATCTATATTTAGAGGTTATAGTGAAGAATTTTTTAACATTTTTAAAAATTAAAAATCTATTAAATTAGTTAAAGGAGTATATTTTTTTTTGAACACATATTTGTGTATAGTATTCCATTATATGAGGTAGAAATAAGAGGATATTTAGAAGATAGTGTTTTGATGTAGTTATAGGCATCTCAACTTTATTTTTATTCCATTAAGTGTTAATAATGAAATATTTTTGTTCTTAGGGTTAATTTAGTGGGTATTTTTACCTTTAAAAGATTATTATTTTTTGGTTTTAATCTATGGTATCTTGGTTTATTTTAATTTAGTGGTTTGGTATGCTAAGTATCAAAGGATAGTTGTAGGGATTATTTTCCACAAAAAAATATTTAAATATATTTAAAAAAAATATATGAGATTTTTAACTTCTTGGTAATGTAATTTATTATCAGAGGATAAATATACGATATATGTGAATTTATCATATATTATTCTACAGAATGTTTCTAAGGTATATAAATATATTAGTTTAGTTGGATATTATCTTAGGTTTGTTACCAAATTCACATTGATTATGAGTACCTTATATATTTTGACCATGAATGGTTATCCCCTTTTTTGGAATTAAAAAATAAATCAAACATTAATCAAATTCATAATTTAACAAAAAAAGGTTTTATGTTTTTAGTTTATGGTAATGCTTTATTTCATGGATTGGAATACATATTAATGTAAAAGGGAGTTTTCATGTCATATAGGTCTATATTTTTTTCCTTATAAACAAAATTAAACTACGCATGTTCCTTATTTGATAGTTAAGGTGGTCTCCTTGAAAGAATGGAGAAATTGTTTCTCATGATAATAATGTTTACTTTACACTGACCAAAATACCTTATAATATATATTTTAGAAGTTGTATTTATGCATTCCTCTCTCTAGATGAAATAAAAAATTTAATTGATTGTTATTTTGAAATTATTAACACTCATAGAATGGGTAATTTTTTAACTTCTTATTTAATTAGGAAGATCTTGGTGTTATCATTATTAATGAATATAAGGAATGATAGATGAAGGACTAACTTAGGACCATGTATTTAAAAATCAACAAAGTTAGTGGAGGAGGATGTGTATAATAAACAAAAATGAACTCTTCCTTATTTCATTGGGTAATATAATAACTTTTGGGGATTTAATGATCCTCCTTAGGTTTGAATTTATTTTATTTTTGTTCAGTTAATGTGTGTTTTGACTACTTTTAGATCTGAAAGGGGTGAGAGGAGGTGTAAGTATATGACCTTAAAAATAACATATTATAGTGTTTTTGAACTAGAATTCACATTCTATGATCTTTTCAATTTATAGTTTTAGAGAATTAGTACAAAATCCTACAAATTAAACCGATACATTACAAGTTGAAACTTATTTTCAGTATCCATTTTTTCACCAAGGGGATAAATTTTAAAATAAAACATGTTTTCATTTCTAGACACATATTCAATTATTTCATCATGACATCTTATTTTCCATTACCAATCTTAATACCCATGAAAATCATTTTAAAACTTAGGATGAGCACAAAAATCTTATTAAGGGATATAAATAAAGAGAATTTTTAGTATAATGAAAACATAAAAACTCTTATAAAATTTACCTTTATCTTAGAATTTATTTGAGAATATTAAATAAAACATTTTTCCATGAAAAAAACACATTTCTTCCAAATAAAATAATTAAAACGCATAGGAGGAATTTAAAACTCCTTTAGGTGACTTAGAGAATTATATACATAAAACCCTTTCAAAACCATTTCAATTGTAATAACCATATGGTCAATGTCCAATTAAGATATTATGAGATTACCTGAAACTGTCTGGACTACCCCATGTTAAGCTATAACAGGTTTTCTCGGTGCTATCTGGGCCACCCCATGTTAATCTACAATAGGATTACCCAGCACTATATGGGACACCCCATGTATAATTTGTATCAGGATCACCCATTTCCTATAATTCTCAAGTATCATGTCATTAATAAAACACATTCATCATAAAACCCTTTGAAAAAACTTTTTTAATCCCATATAAGAAACACTTTCTTATAAAAATACCATTTTCTTTTTTAGATCCCATTTTCAATACCAAAACACCATTTTCATTAAAACCCATTTTCAATATCAAGATACCCAAAAAAATAAAGAATTTTTTTAATTTAATGAAACATGGAATCTTCTAAAGGAATATGAAGGTAAAATAATTTCCATAGTGGCAAAAAAGTCATTATGGTCATAAATGATAAGAATAAAACATTCTTCTATTCATTTGTCAAAACGTTCCATATAAAAACATGTAAAAAGATTAATTTTGGAAGAAAATTGAATAAAATTAAAAATAAAAATAAAAATTCATTTATAATTATTTTATATCTATATAAATAAATATGTAAAATAATATTAAGAATATTGACATGGAGAAAAATATTTGATAATTAAATCTGTAAACATTCAAAGTGTCTCATTCCATTTTGAACTTTTAAATAATAATATCCATGAAAGAATAAATTTAATAAAACATTAAATAACATTGTCACATATAAAATATTTCTATTAAATGTTATAGTATCTGTATATACACCTTATAAAGTAATAAAGGTGCATAACATCATGAAATGCCTCAACGAAAGGAGATTGAGACGAAATCCCTTACCTTAAGCATGATTTGGCATATATTTCCTCTATTTTCCTGAATAATGAACTTATGATAATTATTTACCTTCATGATAACATTATTAAAGTTTATTATTCCTTTTATATCACTTAATATCATGTTATAACAATTACATAATTATTAAAGTTCATGTCAGATTTTTTTGATGATATTTGGTAATTGAGTCCAAAATGAAATTGGTATGATGTCAATATTAAAAGTGTTCATAGGTCCATAATTTCAATAATAATATTCATTAAATAATAATAAATTTTATACATAAATTATAAATTTAAATCCATTCATTAAATGTGGATATGAAAAATGAACTACGTTATAATCATGGAGGTTGTAAGTCGTACAAACGCATGAGTAACATTTTCATTTTTCAATGATCGTTATGGAAAGAAGGTAATTTTTATTTTATCTATAAATAATTATAATAATATAATTAATATCATATTAAACATTTAAATATACTTATATATATCATCATTGTGATGTGGTGATGAAAAATGAATCACATCACTTCGTGGAGGTGATAGTTCACATGTACGTATGAACGACGTTATCATTTCTATGTACATGGAAAGGTAAGAAAAAATGATATATTATCCTATTATAATGATAATAATGTCATTAATATCATATATAAATATTAATTCCATCATTATAACTAGTTTTGAGAGATGGTAAGGGAAAATGAATTATATCAGTTCATGGAGGTTATAGTTCCCACGTACACCCGAACGATTAATTGTTTTTCCATTTGATGGAATTGTAGGTGGATTTAGGTGTTTTTATTTACATATTAACATATTATTATATTAAGGATATTTTATTTATTATTTCATCATGTTTTTATAATATTTTAAGTAAGTGTAAGAAGAAATAAAATATAAATACATGATTAAAACAATACATCTTCTTCAGGTGATCTTCTTTGATTAACACCTTAAGTCCCCTAAGAAGGGTGTTATGCCTAAAATAAGACCTCTATAATGTGTGTAGGGATTATATTAAGGTATTTGGGTAGATATTGGACTAACTAAATAGGTTTTTAAGTGAGAATAAAAGAAAAGAATGGGTGACCTTTTATATGAGAATGGAGGGGCACTCTTGGAATTCTTCAAAATATTAAAAAATAAAAAGTATATTCTAGATCCAAATACTTCTAAATAACTAATAAATAAATATGGTAAGAAATTTTAAACCATATCTAACCCCATTTATGATTATTTTACAATTTTTGGATTTTTAAAAAATTTAATAATATATTAATTCAATAAAATATCAATATTGTCAATTTTGATACTATTCATTTAATTTGACTTAAAATACTTCAAGAAAAAGTGGGAATTCAGATTTAATGTTTTAAAATATCTATAATAAATATTTTAGATATATAAAATTCGTTATACATATTAAATAATACAAAATATATCAAAATTAATATTTTTAATATCAATTATTTTGTTTTTCAACTAAGTAAATAAATATTATCTTAGCATTAAAGAAAAATTTAATTTAATTATATAATATCTAAAAATTAAAAATAAATAATATAATGAAAATAATTTTATTATGATAAAAATAGAAATTTATATTCATTCCTATCTTCATTTTATCCCTACGTGGACACATACACAATATTAAATACAAAGAGAGTGATATTTTGTAATAATCTTTGACTTAAAAAATATATAAGTTATTTTCATGGAAAAGTTTCCATTAAACAACTATAATTCAATATTAAGGTAATATGTCTCAAATAATATTTATACAATAATTTTTAGAGAGGTTTTTATTATTTTTTTAATCCTTATCTTTTTGTTTTAACCCTTATTTAACCCTTTTAACTCTTACCATGATATCATTTAATTTATACATTAAGGGTTAATATAATTACTGTAAAATGATAAAATACCACTAAATGAGTAATTGATGACATTTTGAGATTTATCCCTATATGTAGGATTAATTTTATATTTTTATATATTTTATATCATTTAATAAAATATTATTTATTTTAAAATATAATAAATGTCAATTTTGACACTATTCATTATTTTGTCTTATACAACAATCAAAACGACGAGTTAAATTCAAAATAAGACGTATAGAACATCACTAAAATGAAAAATTAAACAAAAAAATTGGATGATATTAAATCTCTCAAATTATATATTTCTAATATTTTTAATATCATTTATTGGATTATTTCATTAATTAAACAATTAATACATCATAGTTGTGTCACCATTTAATTTAATTATTTATTTCTTAAAAATTTTAAATAAATTACCATGATGTATATAAACATTTTATATTTAAAAATTATATTTATAGTCAAACATATCCCTTATAAAACTCCATCATAAAAATTTTCTTTTGTAAAAAACAAAAGTATGAGAAAATTGACTTTCCTTTGAATATAGTATTATAGAGGTTATATTCTCATCAAAAATGCAATAAATGGGATCATAAACAATCCTATAATAGTTATGGATAAAAAATAATCCTCAAATAAAATTAGTACATGTGTTAGGGTAAATTTATAATATTTATAATATTATTTTTTCCCTTAATTACCCGATTTACCCTTAATAGTGGTAATAAAAATAAAATTAATAAAGTTACAATTCATATTATCCAAAAAAAATTATCCTATTTAATAAATTTTGAAATTATAATTCCAAAAATGGATTCGATTTTTTAAAATTACAAACTCATAAAATTTAGAAATTAATTAAAAATCAATCTCATTGATGGAAGAAGAAAATGGGTTTTTAAAGTAAAGCGTTCAAAAGTTCACAAAGTTTTATATCCAATTTCAATGTGAAATCTATTCCAATGACCTAAATTGGATTAAATGATAAAAAAATATGTAATTATACTTATAATCATTCAAAAATATAATTTAACACTATTAATAAATTTGAGGAAAAAGTAGTTTTCAATTAAAATGCATTATTTTTTCATTATTCATCAAAAAATGAAACTTCTTAGAAAATAAAAAAAATTCAAATAAGAATATTATTTTGTAAAATATAATTTTTTAAATTTTTAAAAAATATATTTAAAATAGGTGCATCATCAAAAGGTGATAGAACTGCCTTTTTTGAAAAATACTTCTTTTATCCGTAAAATCAAATTTGTTCTTATATCATGTCTAGAAAACATATAAGATGAATTTAAAACATTAAATTGAATATTATATATATATATATATATATCATTAATAGAATCCTAGAAGAGTGATTTTAATATTTTATAAATACACTTATTTTCATTTAAATAGTTTTTCAGAAAGACATTTCCTTTTATTGAAAAAAAGTTTATACATTCATTTATTATTAATTGGTCACCAAATAATTAATTATATATGCATTTATAAACCCTATATTCATAATTCAGTTAATATTGTTCATTATTTCTATTCTAATATCTAGGTTTTAATAGTAACATTTAAATTATAATATTTATATGTTCGTATAAGATCGATGTAGCGTATCATATACGGTATTGAACATAGTGTTTCCTTATTAAATTCCTAGGATCTTACATTCTCCCCCCCCACATTTAAAAAATTTCAACCTCATAATTTGAACTTGGTATCAAAAAATTGGTGTTTGAATTTTTAAAGTACCTTTATCGAAATTCCACATTGGAAAAAAGATTAATAAAACTTTCAATTTAAAAAAAGAATGAGAAGTACTAAGGTCACATTAGATAACATGTAATGGGGTTACATGTAGTAAAAAATGTACATGTAAGAGAAAACTAAATATCAAGGACTAATTGAGAGTGGTAAATAACATGATCATGGGAAAGTTAACCATCACAAAACTATAAATATGTGATTGGTCCAAAGACTATTGAAATAAGTAAATGAATAATGTTTTTGTTTCATGATCCATTTCATAGAGTTGAGGAATTATTTTACTAAATAGATTAAGAACATAAGAAAATATATTTACCTGAAATTTAGAGTTTCATCATGTAAAAAAATAATCTTTTTCTCCAAACGATGAGAAATTATGATGAATGTTCAAACCTAAAGCACTATAATCAAATTCTATAGAATCACATAATCCAAAAAATATTCACTATCTATTTCACTTTTATTTAGACATTAACCAAAATCAGACTGTTTAGAATAAGATAAGATAATTCTAAAAAAATAATAAACCTTATATGATGTAAAAACTACTTCAATCTCCGAATTCAATAGTAATACCCAAAGTTCAACATAGACCATCCAAAAAATAACTACCCTTAAAATTACTAAAAAAAGTATTCTAGACTGAGATTGAAACCCAAAAATTATTTTATCACATAATCTTCCGAGATAAATGTAACATTTATCTCCAAATAATATTAATCACTCCTAAAGTCTTATACCCAAAAGTAATTTACCTAATAATCTTCAAGGTACACTAACCATTTCCATAAATCACCGGAATCACCATAAATCCACAATAAAATCATATTTGACTTCAAAATACAGTTCAACCATTATTCTCCATAATATTATATTTACCTTAATCATATAAAGTTCCCAAAATAGTGAATGTCTTCTGAAATAACTTTAATCACTTAGTCACCAATGCATTTTCCAAACCCATATGTTCCCAAATTCAACTTATTATTCATACATAAAATCATTTAACTAAAAAAGAAAAGGTTATACTAACTAGGAATTCATGTAGTATTGTGGAAGGTGATACACACTTGCTTACCTTTAGTCGTGGGATCAAAACTCATGACCTTTCTGGACGCAAAGATTTTTCAGCCATCCAGTTGGTTTTCATTTTTTTAAAACTATATAATTCATATAAAATTTCCAAAATATGATAAAATTTTAAAAAATATATTTCTCAAAAAATAATGTTTCACCTAAAAATTTCATTACATAAAGCCCAAAAAGGGTTTCTAATACACTAAACTTATTATCAAACTTAAAATTATAAACCCATGATGATATCCATATCTCTAAAAATTAATCCTAATCTACACAGTTTTCTAAAACATCCGTTTATACCAAATGTAAGGAAACAACCTTAAACACAACTTATTATTATGTTTTTGTACTATAATTCACATTTTAGGATCCTTTTAGTTTTGATTTTTATAGAATCTGGACAAAACATTAGAAATTAAACCCATACATTACAAGTGGACACTTATTTTCAGTATCTATTTTTTCCCAATGGAAACCATTTTAGAATAAAACATGATTTATTTTTTAGACACATCTTCAATTATTTCATCACGAAATATTATTTTCTCTTACCAATCTTAATACCCATGAAAAATATTTTAAAACATGGGATGAGCTCAAAACATCTCATTAAGGGACATAAAGAAAGAGAATCGTTAGTCTAGTGAAAACATGAAAACTCTTATAATTTTACATTTATCATTAAAGTTATTTGAGAATATTAAATAAAACATTTTCACATGAAGAAAACAAGCATTTTTCTCAAATAAAAACGTTAAAACCCATAGTAAGAATTTAAAACTCTTTTAGGTGAATTAAATCACCATATATAGAAAACCCTTTCAAAACCCTTTTAATTGGAATAATCATATGGCCGAATTCCAATTAAGATATTACAGGTTTACCTGAAAATATCTATCCCTCCCATGTTAAGATATAATAGGCTTACCCAGTGCTATTTGGACCACCCCATGTTAAGTTGTAACAATATTTCTTGACACTATCTGGGTCACCCCATGTTAAGATATAACGGGCTTACCCAGTGCTATTTGGACCACCCCATATATAAGTTGTATCGGGAAAACCTATTTACTATAGTTATAAATTATCATATCATTAATAAAACACATTAATCATAAAACCATTTTAAAAAAACTCTTTCAATACCATAAGAAAAAAATTGTATAAAAATACCATTTTACTTTTTAGAACCCATTTTCAATACCAAAATCCCCTTTTCATTGAAAACCTATTTTCAATACCAAAATAAGAAAAAAAATTAGTATTGTTTTTCATTTAAGGAATTATTAAATCTTAAAAAGTAATATTAAAATAAAATAATGACCATGGTAGAAGAAATTCCATTGTTGCTGTATATGGTAAGAATATAACATTCTTTTTTCGTTTGTCAAAATGTTCCATATAAAAACTTGTAAAAAAGATTCCTTTTTGAAAACCATTGAATGAAATTAAAAATAGACATAAAAATCCTTTATAATCATTTATATCCATATAAATAAATATTTCAAATAACATTAAGAATATTGACATGGAGAAAAATATTTGATAATTAAATCTTTAAACATTCAAAGTGTCTCATACCACTTTGAACATTTAAATCATAATCATCATGAATGAATAAATTTACCAAAACTTTAAATAACATGATTATAGATAAAATATTTATATTAAATTTCATATTAGCTTTATATACACCTTATAAAATAATAAAGGTGCATAGTATCAAGAAATCCCTCAATGAAAGTAGATTGAGATGAAATCCCTTACCTAGAGTCTGATTCATCACGCATGTCATTTACTTTCTTGACTAATAAAATTATGTTAATTATTTAATTTATTGAGAAAACTTTTTAAGTTTATTATTCCTTTTATATCAATTAATATAATTCTATAACAATTACTTATTTATTAAAGTTTATATCCGATGTTTTGATGATATTTGGTACTTGAGTCCAAAATGAAATTAGTATGATGTCAATAGTCAAAGTGGTCATAAGTAAATAATCTACAGAATAATATTAAAGACATAATAATAACTTTTATAAATCTATAATAATTTTAAATATATTCATTAAATATGGATATGAAAAATGAACTATGTTATAATCAAGGAGACGGTAAGTCGTATGTACGCATGAGTAACATTTTAATTTTTCACTGATCATTATGAAAAGAAGGTAAGTATTATTTTATCCCTATATAATGATAATAATATAATTAATATCATATTAAAATTTTAAATATACTTATATATATAATCCATGTGATGTGGTGATGATAAAAGAATCGTATCGCTTCGTGGAGGTGATAATTCACATGTACGGACAAACAATGTTATCATTTATATATACATGGAAAGGTAAGAATAAAAGGATATATTATCCTCTTATAATGATAAATTTTTTATTAATATCATATATAAATATTAATTCCATAATTATAACTAGTCTTGAGAGATGGTAATGAAAAAATAATTATATCAGTTCGTGGAGGAGATAGTCCACACGTACATACGCACGAATGATTAATTATTTTCCCACTTGATGGAAGTGGAGATGGATTTAGGTGATGATATTAACATAATAAAATATAAGTATATATATTATACTCGATTTATTACTTCATCATTGTTGGAGAAGATTTTAAGGAAGTGGAATAATTAATAAAATAGAAACACATGATTAAAATAATGCCTCTTCATCAGACAATCTTCTTTGATTAATAGCTTAACACCTCTAAGGAGGGTGTTATGCCTAAAATAATATCTATATAATATGGGTATGGATTTTAAGAAGGGATTTGGTCAAATATTTTATGAACCAAATAGGTTTTTAACTGTGAAGAAAAGAGAATAATGGGTGCCCATTTATAGGAGAGGGGAGGGGCACCCTTGGAACTCTCCAAAATATTAAACTATAAATGGCTATTCTCAATCCAAAGACTTAAAAATGGATAGTAAATGAATAGGTAAATGTATTTTAGACTATATATTATCCCATTTTTTATTATTTTACATTTTTTTATTTTTAAAAAAATTAATAATATATTAATTTCGTAAAATATCATTATTGTCAAATTTGATGTTATTCATTTAATTTGACTAAAAATACATCAAGACAAAGAGGTAATTTAAATTTAATGGTTTCAAACATCTATAATATATTTTATATACCTATAAAATTCTATAGACATGTTAAATCATCAAAAATATATCAAAATTAATATTTTTAATATCAATTATTTTGTTTTTCTGTTAATTAAATAAATATTGTTTTAGAATTAAAAAACATTTAAGGTATTTATATAATATCTAAAATTTAAAAAAAAAACTCTATAATGAAAATAATTTCATAATGACAAAAATAGATATTCATATTCATTCATATCTTTATTTTTTCCATATGTGGACACATAAAAGATATTAAATACAAAGAGAGTGATATTTTGTAAAAATCTTTGACTTCAATATTGTATAAGTTATTTTTTTGTAAAAGTGTCCATTAAACAACTAAAATTATATATTATGGTGATAAGGTTCGAATCCTATTTGTCCAATAATTTTTGGACAAGTTTTATTCATATTTTTATTCCTTATATTTTTGTTTTAATGCTTATTAAACACTTTTAATTCTTACCCTGATATCATTTAATTTATACATTGAGGGTTAATATAATTACAATAAAATGAAAAAAAACCCACTAAATGAATCATTGATAAATTTTTGAGATTTATCCAAATAATCTTGAATTAATTTTTTAATTTTATATATTTTATATCATTTAATAAAATATTTTTTATTTTAAAATATCATAAATGCCAATTTTAACACTATTCATTATTTTATCTTATAAAAAATTAAAAAAAAATCTAAATTTCAAGAGAGACTTATATAACATCAATAACATGTCAAATGAAATAAAAAAATTCTTTTATTATATTAAATCTCTCAATTTATATTTATTTTAATATTTTTAATATCATTTATTTGATTGTTCTATTAATTAAACAATTATTGTATCATCATGGTGTCACCATTCCATCATGTAATTTTTTATTAGAAGAGGGGGAAAGTATAAAGGAAAAATAGAAGAGAAACAAAAGAGAAAATAAGGAGGGACAAGCAAAACATAAGAGGACACGATGGGAGACCCCTCCCCCCCTAGCCAAGACAGCCTAGGGTGGTCTGAAGTGGTGAAGACCCAGCGCGTCTCCTTTGATAAATTCAATCACCTTGGGATGAATACTCCCTGTAGTGTGAAGAAACACCTCCTCCGTGCTATTAGTGTCCACCGAGGCCAAGTGATCCATGACCTGGTTCCCTTCTCTCCGGGTGTGAAGGATACTCACTTTGGTATTGATCATTCTTATACATTTCCTAATGACATAGTTAATCGACCAAGGAGGATCAGTGCACCCATTCAAGGAGTTGTACACAATAATGGAGTTTGTTTTGATTTCAGATATTGCTAAACCTTTTTGCATGCAAAGGTTAAGCCCAGTGAGAATTGCATTCGCCTCTTCTTGCAGAGAAGACCCCTGGCCCAAACTGGCCGAGAAATCGAGGTAAACCGAACCAAAGTGGTCAAAAACCACTCCACCTCCACGCAGGTTCCATTGGACGCAAGATCTATCTATATTCAGTTTTAAACCCACCTAATGAGGATTCCATCAAACCCAGTTTCCTTCCCTGCTTCTATGTTCCATGTCCACGTTGGGTCCCCTTTGAAACCGACGAAGAGAGGGGGCTTCCTTCCATGAATTCACAGCCATGATCAGATCCAGAAGAATTTTTTTCCCAAATAATAATGACCCAAGCCAAAACCCCGACCCCCTCGTGTTTCGATTTGTTCCGAGCCTGACATATTGACCAAAACCCCTCATGCAGCACCACTACTCGGGCCACCCTATCCGGACCTCTTTCCTCAGAGCCTTGGAACTACTTATCAAGAAAGGCAGGGACAGAACCATCTGAGGGAAGTTGCGTAGAGAACTCCCCCAGGAAATTCTACACCTCATGTGCCCAGTCACTGTCAAAGAACAGATGTCCAATACTCTCCTCACTAGGAAACCTACAGCATACGCACCTGGATGCAAGAGGGATACCACATATACGGATATTGTCGTCTGTCGGGAGGCCTCTGTTATGAATCCTCCAGGTGAAGAAGTTGATCTTGGTTGGAATGTTTTTCACCCATAGAAGCTCATCCCATCCCTCATCCTACCTCTTTCTATTTCCAATGCGACGGAAATCCTTCGACGGTAGCATGCCCGAGGATGAGGTCGTGAACACACACATGTCCTCCTCTTCATTAAGCTTAATGAGTTGAAAATACTCCTATTTATCTTTATTCAAAACCAAGTCGGTGAATTGTGGGAATATGATGGCCTCCTTGAGTGAAATGCCCGTCACTGGGCATCCAGGAAAACCCAGCACTGTGCCACACCAATCTTGATGCCAGAAGGATATCTCACCCTTCCCCACCATCCATCTCAAGATGGGACGAAGGATATCGACAATAGGGTCGATCACCGACCAAAGGGGGGAAATATGCCCCTCACCTGGAATGCGGAGGCGCAACACGTATGCATGCATGATAGTCCCCCACAGGGTACGATGTTCCAGGACACTCCATGAAAGCCTTGCATGCATGTAATAAATGGTATCCGCCAGGTTGCGTACCTCGATACCGCCTTCATTCACGGGTCGCGCCATTTTCCCCTAGGCCACCCAATGTTTCTTTCTCTCCAATAACGGATCCCAAATGAAATTGGATAGAATCCTATCGATCGATTTAATAACCCCCTTAGGGAATTTGATGGAGGACATACCATGGATCGTAGAATCCACCAGAATGTTGTTCACCATGGAAATGCGTCCGCCGAAGGATAAGAATTTATTTTTCCAGTTGAACACCCTATCTGAGACCCTGGTACAGAGTGCGTCGAAGTCTGGAATCCGAAGTCTCCCAAGAGAGATAGGCGTTCCTAGATAGACTATATGAAACTCGCCCCTTTGGATTCCAAGAAGTCTACTAATAGTTTTCACCCTCTCAGAGGAGCACATGTGCGAGATATATAAATCACTTTTCCCCCTTTTAATGACCCGGCCAATCCAACAGTTGTAATTCTCTAGCACTCCGTTCAGGCTCCATATTGATCTGCTCTTTCCATTCAGGAATAAGATGGTATCATCAGAAAACATAAGGTGGGTTATTTCCAGAGCCCTTGATCGACGATGATATGACGGAATGCCTCCATTGTTTATACTCCTCTAGATGAGCCTACTCAAAACATCCTGAATAATGATGAACAAAGATGGTGAGATAGGGTCCCCATGCCTGATGCCTCGGGTAGTCTTGAAGAACATGTAAGACTTTCCCATGAAGTTCACTGAGAGCCATGAGGAACTGAAGAAACTAAAGATAATATCAACATTCTGATAATTGAGACCCATACTTGAAAAAACTCTGTTAATGAATCTCCATTCCACCCGATCATAAGCCTTGATCATATCCAATTTGATGATCAAGTTAGATCCACGGGTTTTGAGGTTGAGGTCGGTGAGCATCTTTTGGGTAAGGGTGATGGATTCCTGAATCGAGCAGCCTTTAACAAAGACGAGTTGATCTGGGGAGATCCACCGAGTAAGATACACCACTAGTCAGGAGTTAATGATACTGGCCATGGTTTTTTATGGCATGTTACACATACTTATTGGGCAGTAGTGTGAGATAGATTAGGGGCTCTTGATCTTGGGAAGGAGAATAAGGGTAGTGGTGCAGGTGACCCTGGGTAGACACCCTCCTCTAAAGAAATCTTGGATGGCTGCGATCATATCTTCCTTAATCTGATCCCACGAGGCCCTATAGAAAGAGGCAGGAAAACCGTCAGGCCCTGCAGCGCTCTCCGAGTTCAAATGCATGAGCGCCTCCTTAACCTCCCTCTCATCACGAACGACTCCTAGGAGATCATTTATCTGGTTAGACGTAAGGATGGGGATTATGTCGAAAATATCTAAGGGCTATGAAGGATAATCAGTCGGTAGGCGTTCATTGGGACCAACTAGAAGATCTTGAAAGAAGGTGTTGTCCATGCCCCCCATTGTGTACTTGTCATCCATGAAGGACCCTTCTTCTAACCTGATGTTCAGCTTGACCATATGCTCCCTCTCCTTAATGCACACATGGAAGAAGGCTAAGTTTCTATCTCCCACCTTAAGACACTTGACCCGAGCCCTCTCCCTGGACAGGTGTTCCTGCTTCAGAACTAACTCAGACATGAGAACCTTCTTCCCCGTGAGCTCCTCATAGACCGGATCATCCTACACATCCTCCAAATTTTTTTCCAAGAACCCAGCCTCCTCCATAACGATTTTCAAATCCTCTTCTGGAGAAGAGATTTCTTTGGCCCATGTTTGCAACTCAAGTCCCAGCCTACAAAGTTTCTGATGAAGGATTGTCCATTAGTTCCCCTACCGAGGTGCATTCCAAAAAGAACTCACCAGTTCATGGCAACCCGGTATGTCCACCCATATATTTTTGTACCTAAAACGCTCTTGAGACTAGTGCAAGGATTCCAGGGAGACGAGAAGAGGAGAGTGGTCCGAGATCCCCCGCACCAGATGGGTCATCGTAATGTTGGAGAAGACAAAAATTGCCTGATCATTGGCTAGAAATCGGCCCGGAAGACTCCATGAGCGGTATGCCCCTCGTTGTTTATTGCACCACGTAAACTTATCACCTAAAAACCCAAATCCAAAAGTCCCTTCACCGCCATGAAATGAATAAAATCAAGGCTAGATTCCCTATTAAAAGGGCCTCTCCCCTTTCTTTCAACCGGGTTTGTTACAGCATTTAAATCCCCCCCCCCACAAACCATGGATCGGGTGCAGGATCAAACATCATGAGTGCCTCCCACAAGGAATCCCACGAGTTCTTGTTGCATCTCGTATACACAAAGGAAACATAGAAGAAAATGAGTCCAAGGGTTACCTTCACAGTAAGGAACTGGTCCCCATCTTGGATCATGTCCACAGTGCATCTCCTTTTCCAAAAGACCCAAATATGTTTATTGGGTGGTTCAACCTGCATACTCCCATGCATGCATAGCTTCTTGGAGAACTCTCCAAATTTTTTGGGGATCTGTTTGTGTTCGAGGACAGCCACCACTGCTGCTTTGTGACTAGAGATCTCGGATGAAAGAAATTTTGACTTGACCCGTGCACCTATCCCCCGAGCATTCCAGATTATTAATGGTATCATTTCAAAAGAGAGGGCATTGGGACTGGATCCAGAGCATTTAGACTTATCAAATATGGATGTCGAATGCCCTTGATGTAGCTTGACTTTAGATCTAGTGCACACCCCAGACTCTTTGGACAACAACATAGTGGGAGATGCAGGACGGGCTGACCTAGACACGTTGCGCTTTCTCCTATTACGAGTCACTGTAAAAGATCTATCTTCCTTGGCTACTTCTGAGTAGGGGAAAGGATCCCCCAGGAGACGTTGGTGGGAAGTCGATGTGGGGGGAGAGGAAAAACCCCCAGAGAGTCCACCTGAAACCTGAGAAAACATCACCATGGACCACTGTTTGTCTATGTATCACTAACCGAGGTAGCCATAACGTTGGGAAAAAGAAACGTTGGCCCCAGGACCATCATCCTTGAAATAATACCCATAAGAGGGTGACTCGAGAGGCATCCAAGAGTTAGGGTAGGAGAGGGGTCCTGAGTAGCAAAATCATTCCTCGCCATGTGGGGGATGAGCGCTAAGATATCCTTGGGGCTGACCCAGTCCCCCGTAGCATAGAAGGGTTCTGGTACCACCTTAAAGGTGAGAGGAGGGGGAGAATCCATAAGAAGAAGGTCAACCAGAATCTCCTCTGACGCAGCCAAGGGAGAAGCACATCCACTACCCCCACCCCCTGCCACCATACCAGGTTCCCTCTTGCACCCCATGTGGCCACGCCGATGACATACCTGAACTGAGCGCCCTTGAAGATTACAGTGTGTGCAGAATCTGGGGAATGCCGGGAACACCAAATCATTCACCCAGGTGAAAGAGGCCTCCACCTAGAGTTCTAACTTCTCTGGAAAGGGACACGCGATGTCGAGATCAACACATATTCGGGTTGATGTGGTCGATAGCCCTTTCCTCGTGTCCTCATCGGAGCACAAATAAACCAAAATGGAGTCACCAATCACCTTCAAAAATCCCTCATTCTGAAACAGCAATGGAAACCCTGGAAGAAAAACCCAAACAGCTGCATGAGATCCTTCCTTGCGTCTTTGGGCTTCCATGGACCACCTAGTCAAGTTAAAACTCCAACGGCCCATGGTCAATGGAACCTTACAACAGACCTTAAGGAAGTCCTCCTCCAAGCCAAGCACGATATAGAAGAAGTTCCTGTGAAGGGACAAGAACATCACTAACTGACAAACACCCCACAACGAAACCCACCATTGGAACACAGTAAGCAGCAGCTTGGATGCCCCAAAACGGGCCACCAGAGTCCATTTTAGGAAAGATTTAGCCTCTTCAAACACAATCACCGGTACATTCAGCTACACTCGATTCCCCACCCGCAACGGCTATACCAACGGTACGGAGATCTCCAGAAAATAGGGAGGTGGGGGAAACTGCTCTGATCCATAGAGAGCCTCCCAAAAAGAAACACCAGCACCAACCGGACAGAAAACGCCATTGAGAGGTGCAGGAGGGGCACCTCTATCTGGATCCAGCTCCGCCGGACTGATGTTTGTGTGAAGGGAGGAATATCCCACCTCGCAAACCATCTGGGAGTTTACTGGCTGCTTGGTAGGATCGGTAGTAATAAAAATGTTTCTCTTGTAAAAAACAAAATTATGAGAAAATTGACTTCCCTTTGAATATAGTATTATAAAGGTTATATTCTCATCCAAAAGGCTATAAATGGTCTCATAACCAATCCTTTAGTGCTTAGGGACGAAATGTAATCCTCAAATAAAATTATGAAATGTGTTAGGGTAAATTTATAATATTTATAATATTATTTTTACCCTTAATTATCTGATTTACCCTCAACCGTGATTATAAAAATAAAATTTCTAAAGTTACTATTCATGTTTTCCAAAAATAAAATAGAACTATTTACTAAATTTGTATACTATAATTCTAAATATGCAATCAATTTTTCAAAATTAAAATCATGAAAATTGCATAAATTAATTAAAAATTAATCCCATTGATGGAATGAGAAAACGTGTTTTTAAAGTAAAAACGTTCAAAAGATCATAAAGATTTTATATCCAATTTCAATGTGAAATTTATTACAATGACAAAAATTGGATTAAATTATAGAAAATATATCTAATTATACTTTAAAACCATTCAAAAATATAATTTAACACTATAAATAAATTTGATGAAAAAGTAGTTTTCAATTAAAATATATTATTTTTTCACTATTTATCAAAACACGAAACTTATTAGAAAAATAAAAAAAATTAAATCAAAGTAAATTTTTATAATCCCATTTCAAATAATAAGTATAATTTGTAAAATATAATTTTAAAAACATTGAAAAACTAGATTTAAAATCTATGCACACTCAAAAAGCTGCAAAACTGCCTTTTTAGAAAAATACTTCTTTTATCCGTAAAATTGAATGTGGTTCTATATCATGTCTAGAAAACATATAAGATGAATTTTAAACATTAAATTTAATATTATATATATTTTTATGTATATATATATATATTTCACTAATAGAATCCAACAAGAGAGATTCTAATATTTTATAAACACACTTATTTGCATTTAAGTAGTTTTTTATAAAAACATTTTTTTTATTTAAAAAAATGTTTTACATTCATTTATAATTAATTGGTCACTAAATAATTAATTATATATACACGTGTAAACCCTATACTCTTAATTCAGTTAATACTATTCATTCATGTTATTCTAATGGCTAGGTTTTAACAGTAACATTTAAATAATAACATTTTGATGTTTGTGTAAGATCAATGTGGCATATCATGTATGTTATAAAAGATAGTGTTTGCTTATTAAATTTTTGGGATGTTATATAAGGAATAATAAAGGTGGTGTAAATATTCCAAGTATTATATTTCTCAATGGAAGCCTGATGAAAATTTACCAAACATTTTGAGGACTAGTAAGGGTCATATTCCCCCACCACTGAATCTTTTATGGTTATAGTCTAGAGCCTAGTGGACCACTGATGTCCTAGTGGTAGTCTACATGATTTCCAAATGTGGTCCACTAGAGTTATAGTGAGAGGTTTAACCCTATATTTTAAAGAATAATTTCATATTTTTTGGACTCAAAGATTTTATTAAAATATTTATTATCCTCCTCCAAAAAATCACAATGAACCTCTTCATCGTAGTTGAGTTCTCCCTTGGATATGGGATAATATCCCTTGATTCATGATAAAATCACTTCTTTCATGTTATATTGGATTTATAGAGTTAATATTAACATAATAGAACCTCTAATCCAATGAAACCATTACAATATCTTTGTGTTTTTTTAATATCTAATTTGGGAGATTGTTTTGTGTTTTTAATATTTGTTATGATTAAGATTAATTCAACTGATGAAATTAAAAAATTAGATTCATACAACTATGAGGCTTGTTTTACCTAAATTATTTTTTCATTTCATATGTGTTTAATTTGTTTTATGATATGAAAGTGTAGATAGGAAATTCAAAATAACTTTAAATGTTACCAATTTTTGCCATGAACCAAGTTGGGATGTCATCCAAACTGACACCCAACCTAGACCGAGATATGGGATGAAGGGAATTCCTGGTCCCCATAGGATGGAAACTAGTACCTGGGTATCACCAATGAACTTTAGGAATAATTTCACCCATTGAAATAACTACAAATAACTAAAAAATAGTAAACATCATATAAATTATAATAAGAACCAAACACGGTACAACATTTTTTAGATTTAAAATTTAAAACTTTAACCAAAACCAAAAGTACTACAACAGAATGGGAAAATCAAAACTATCCTGAAAACCTCCATGAAACAATAGTTTTATCACCCTCAATTCACCACTACCAACACCTTTATGAAGTAGAACTCTAGCAACTGGGTCCACCATCACCACCATGATACATATTGCCTTTATCTAGGTTATACATAACAAACTCTACATACACCCAAATGTGTATATAGGGTGTGAGACAAATACTAGTAGGATTAAACTCCAAAAAAATATTCCATTTTATAACATTATAATGAAAATCAACATGAATGTTTCCATAATATTATTTGAAATATTTCTAAGAAAATATTTTAATGGAAAATTTCTCAATAAACATTCTTTAAGGAAAACCTTTTTTACAAATAAGATTGCTTGAAATAAAAATGTATACAAGGCCTACCATATACCATTGCTAGAAAAACATCACATAAGAATCATGTCATAGGAGATAATCATGGGTAAATCCTTATAGGTAACTAGAACTAGTGGGACCCTATGAACCTTATACCTCATTGATCAAAATCCCCCAACTAAACAACTAATAGTGTTCATGTGCACAAGATACTAGGGGGATCCCATCCCAAAATAATTATGTTCTCCAAATAATAAGCCAATAAAAATAGAATTATCATGTATGATCTACTAAAAAGGATCCCATCCCAAAATTCCTGTGGTCTCTGACAATATCACATGTTTAGTTAATGTTGAAATCGTCAATCCTACAATATGATTTTGGGCTTCAACACCTTCTGAATCAACTAGCATACTAAATCTAATTTTCCCACCTAGAATACTCGGTATTCCCTTTATGCTCAAATAAAATTTCATATATCACATAAATTTTCACATTCACATACACAGTCTAAGCATCACAAGAAAAAAAATGAAATAACCACTTTCCATAACAAAACCTTTTTTCCATTTCACACGCACACCAAAAACGTTTGGAAATACATTTATCACCATTTTCACAGTTCATAAATCCAATTTAGAAACACAACAATAAATAACCCATATGGAATCCAAAAATTTTCATGGGAAAGCCCATTTCAAATTCATACTCACATCAAACCCATTTTCTAACATCCTTCATAACACTTTCACAATTCAATGACACATTTAATGTGCATAACAAATAATCCAACATGCAAAAAAAACCCATTTCTCTTGTAAAATTCATTTTCATCACATTTTTAACTTTAAATATATTTTAAAAAAAATTTACCACCTTTAGCACAAGGCATAAAACAAATATAAGAAACACAAAAACAAACCACACATGAAAAATAACCACTTTCCTTCAGAAAAATCATTTTGATCACATTTACATCTCAAAACCTTTTTAAAACATATTTTGCATCACGAAAGTAATCCAAAGAACACATTTTAAAACTCATTCAAGCAATAAAAACTCATTTAATAATTTAAAAACATGGAACCACTTATACCATACTTGAGAAATTCTAGAAATTGGTGGAAAACCAAAATTGCACCACCATAAGACCCTATCAAGGAAATATCGAACAATAACCATCAATATTTCACCCAAAAACACAAGATAATACCCTATTTAGGTCAAAAAACCCATTTTAAAATAAGAAATGGATAATAAGGGAGGATAAACCTTATAATAAGAAAGTAATCATGAAAAAAGAGGCATACTGTCACAACCCAGCCTTCGGGGCCCGTTATGTGACATACCCCCAGCACGCCTCCCATAGGCTAGGGGTTAGCGACTAGCACTGAAGGTGTCAACCTACAAGTGGGAGGCATATGCCTGAGTACATGTATATATGCACACACAACCATCTCCCAAAACTATAAAAGTAAACAATCATTACACTAAACAACCACCGAGTACATGTACAACTGAAAGTCAAAAGGGACAAAATACAAACCCAACAAAAGGCTAATTAGAAAATAGGAAAGTACAAAAGACAATATGGGTATCCATCCACTAAACACCTCACCTGATGGGAAGAGTAGTGTATCTACTAAAATTTTTGGGATTATTCCATGCCTTCCGGATCTCATGAGGCCCCACCTGGTCCTAGGCCACTAAGTCCTCCATCGAAGCATCGATCATCTCCACCAGACACAACATGTGTGGGTGAATCCCGTAAAGGGGTGAGTAAAAAATAATTAGTAAGGGACCCCAAAACATAAAGGAAAGACCACAAATCAATCCAAAAACAAACCATAAATCATGATCACCAAGTGTGATCATGAATAAAGACACCTCACACCCGGTATATTCAATAGTATGATAGTAGAACCATTAGTCACATCATTGAACATTGTGGGATGCTGAAGAACTCCTCCTCAATGAGTATAGTGGGACTTCCAAGTCACACAAAATATGTTTCCCACTAACCTTATAATTGATGTGGTACTCATCCATGGTGAGTACCGTGGGTATGCTAGGTCACACAGAAGTCGCTCCCCACTATGGGCATGTCGGGTCACACATAAGCTACTTCTGACCTATGGACATACTGAGGTAGTCCTCCTGTTGAGTACCATGGGTCTGTTGGTTCACATACAAGTCACTCCCCACCATGGGTCTACCAAGTCACATCGAATCTACTTCATACTAGGCCATAGTATATGATCCACATAGGGTCTCTCGTCACCAGTCTTTAGGTCACAGCCAACCACGGGGTTTCCACAGCTAGCGCGCTTGATATTAGGATAACCTCTCCCCAATACATTATTATAATTTCAACTTCCATTAAATCATATTTAGATTATTCCAAAATATCTTTCTCAACATGATGCTTCCAATTCCACAAACATCTCGTCAATCAGATGCCCGGTTTTAAAGATATTGGAGTTTTTCCAAAAATGGGTCGGTTGGGTCAGGGTCTAGTCCGACCTGGGAAGACCAAACCAACCCGAACCCAGACTGGCCTGGGTAAGTCCGTTTGGATGTGGGTCCATCTTGTGCCCTACCCGGTCTGCCGAAGGTCGACCGGTTTGTCCACCTAATCGGGACGCAGATGGAAGCTAAGTCCAGAACCCTTGCCTTGCGGATCGTCCATGGGGAAAACTCCTCCCTACTGTGGTTGGTTGACCATGTCCCCTCGCGTGCAATGCAGCGCAGTGTCACTTCTACCGCTGCTAGCTACCATAATGTAGGCTGGTGTTATCTCTCACTGCAACGCAGCCTGATCCGGTCATGGTGGTCTTCTCTAGCATGCCAGCGGGGAATTCTGCGGACCACTGGGTCCGCATCGATGGTCTGTTCTTCAATCCACTTGGGCCTATGGCCTCGAGGGGATTCCATCTTCCCTGTGATGGCCTCAAATCTTCCTTGACACCCACTTGGAAATTAGATCACTAAGAATGCACAAGAATAGGGGCTCGGGCCTTGTTCGTGTCGGATCATACCCTCCACGTTAGGATTTTAAAATAGGGGAGATTCGGGGATTACTTTTCTATCAGTCATAAAAAACTAATCCCAAATAGAAAACCCTAGAAACATTACCCTCCCACAAGAACGGATGATCTGCAGATCAACCTGTTCGTGGTTTCATCCACGTTCTTTGTTTATAATGAAGAATGGGGAAAACATAAAACAAAAAAAATCCATACCTAGAAGAAGTTCTATGTTGAAGCGGTCCGCCCGGGAATATTCAAGAATTCTGAGGTGTTTATTACTTCGCAGCTCCATTCTTTGAGGTACATCGAAGTTTTTAACGTTTCTCCAGCATTCTTCGTTCTTCATTGGAGAGAACACTCATCGGTGTTTCATTATAGAGTTGTCTGTCATTTAATTATCGTTTCCCCCCTACGCATTAGCTTATTAAAAGAAAACACGTCACAACATTTCTATTATGCTGAAACTTCATGCCGTTACAATTTATTTAAAGCGTCATTATGATACAAATTAATGAGCCATTAATGATCCAATTTTAATGCGTCTGTTAGTCGGCTCGTCACTGCACCGCAACGTCGTCGTCCACTAGTCAACGATGCGAAATAAAATAAAATAACATTTTAAGTTATTTTATTATTTTCCAAAAATTCCAAAAAATAACATCTCCATCCGACCCTTTCTAGTCAAAGTTAATTACTTTCTAGGAGAATCCTGGTGTTTCGAGTTCAATTTTGCCCTCAGATTTTCAAACCAAGCACCAGTTCAAAATTTAGAAAAACCAACTCACAAATTTACTTAAAAAAACGTAACAAGTTTAAAATCCAATTCCGGGCTCACCGGGCCTCAGAATCATGTTCCATCATAGCATGTGGTCTCGAAATAATTCCATACAAATTAAAAAAATTATACATAAATTCTGGGACATTACACATAAATGAATATTCCTTGAAATTATCAGGATAAAACTACCCAAAGGTTGATTCTTAAAGGCTCAAAGAAGGTATGAGGGAATCTTCCATGGAAAAAAATCCTAAATAGGGTGGATGGTGGCAATTTAGGTTTCAAATCGAAGAGGACAAAAAGGTAATTTTCCACATTTAATGACCTAGATAGGTCACATGGTTATCCCGTGTGGTTTTCCAAACCATGCGGAAACAATACATCTCTCACTATCCATGGGGAACAATATGCACAGTTATCTCACATGGTTTTCCAAACTGTGCGGAAACTATGTGGTCACTACTATTCAAAATGAACATTTTCCACACTGTTTTCTAGGTGAGGGTTCATGGTTTCCCCTAACCTTGCACCAAGAATGCGGCACCTACTAACAAGCCCAAAATATCCATTTTTCACAAAATACTCATGATTAATCCTAAGGATTGATACCAAGACAAAAATAAATGAAAGAGTAACTCAAAACCAATATCACAGATATTAAAATTCTCCCCACCATGAAAACTTTATGCCCCTAGAAAGTAAACTCAAGGCTTGATCAGAGGAAAAAAATAGATACTCTTCCTTAATCTAAGACTTCATCTCCCAAGTCTCATGCACATCCTTACCATCCTTCCAAAGAACTCAGACCAATATAATAGACTTCCCTTAAATCAATTTCTCCTAAGAATCTACAATTTGCAATGGTCGCTCAAACATAGATAAATTAGGTTTGAATTCCAACTCTTCCCAATTGAATAATTGAGATGGATCTAGGTTATAATTTTTCAAAAGAGAGACATGGAACACATCATGAATTAATGTAAAATGGGAGGGAAAATATAACTTGTTTCCACCTTACTAATATATTTGGTGATCTTAAAAGTTTCAAAATTCCTTTTTGTTAGCTTCCCTTGCTTACCCAAATGAAGGTGGCCCAACTAAAGTTCCACTTTCAGGAACACCCTACCACCAATGAAAAACTCTAAAGCTTGGTGCCTCTCAGAGGCATAAGACATATGATGAGTGTGTCCTTTAAAAACTAATTTCTGGTCAACTTAACTTTATCAAAAGTTTAATGCACAAGGATTGGTCCCAACAATGAGGTCTCTCCCACCTCAGCCCAACGTAAAGGTGACTGACACGGTTCACTATAAAGCACCTAAAAATGATCCATTCAAATCGAGGATTGGAAACAATTTTTATATGAAAACTCAACTAATCCCAAATGGTAATCCCACAAACCTCTGAAATCTAACAAACATTCCTAGATCCTTTCTTCCAAAATCTGATTTTTTTGCTCTATTTAACCATCCTTTTGAGGATGTAATGTTGTTCTCAACTTGAACTATGACCCCATTGCCTTATAAAGGCCTTACCAAAACCACAAGGAAAAACAGGGGTCCCTGTCAAAAATAATTTCTAACTACACACCAAGGAGCCTGACAACTTCCTGAACATACAACTGACCCAACTCATCCACTTTGGCTAAATCCTTGATTGGAATGAAATGGTATGATTTATTCAAATGTTCAATCACTACCCAAATGGAATTCTGTCCCTGAGGTGTACTAGGTAATTTTACAATAAAATACAAGGTGTTCTCATCCCACTTTCATGTAGGAATATATAGCGGCTATAGCAAACATGAGGGCCTTTGGTACTCTGTTTAACCTACTGACATGTGTACCTCCATGATAAAAAAATTATATATATCCCACCTCATACCTAGAAAAAAATTGCCAATTCACATCATAAAAAATGTAAAGACCCATAAAATTCAAGGGACTTTTTTTCTTAATTTTCTTTGGAATTTTACAAGAACGCGGTTTCTGACGGAACCTGATTCCGAGGCCCGGTGTGCCCGGAATCAATTTCCGAAATTTGGCTCGGGTACGTTCAGTGAACGAACGAGCGGGAATTTCTAACTTTTGAATCGGTGCTCGGAATCGAATTCTGAGGGCACCAATGAACTCGCAACACCGGTAATCGCTTAAGGGAACCTTTACCGTAGTTGCGTTTGAGCAGGTGAAGAAGTTGATTAATGGGGTTTAATTAAAAAAAAGTAAATAAAATTGTTGAATCAATTTTATTTCATATCAAGGTGGTTATTTCCTCTCATGGGAAGTTGGTGGTGGGGCCCACATCCACCCAACTTCCCATATGTGGTTAATTGAAAGGGTGGGGCCCACACGAGCCCCCCCCCCACCTTTTCAGATCCCTTAACTCCCTAACTCCTCTTAACCCTTCACTTTCCTAACTCCCCATTAACTCACTTTCATTAATTTTTGACAACTTGTTTTAATTAATAAAGTGAGTTACTTAATTTCAAACTCTTGAAATTCAAATGGTTAGGTTGTGTTAATAAATTAAGACTTGGTCTTCTTTTAATATTGTTAGAGTTTTTTCCACCTTGAGAGGATTGGGAAGCGTGAAGTCTTCTTCTTCTTCAAGCTCGACAAAGAACGTGAAGAACACCACGGACTCTGATGCAGAACACCGTTCTTCAACGAGGAACCTCTCCGCCGAAGAACGCGACGTCTTCTTCCAACGACCTTTCCTCTTCGAACACACCTCGATGAAAATAGAATCGACGTTTGTTTTCCACGATGCCCGACCTCTGCGACGCTCGTCTTCCACGGCTCAATTGTTGTGCACCGTTCCTGAACCGAGGTAGGGGTTTTATTTATTTAATTGTTTGTGAATACCAACTTGATGATCTTCGTGGATTAAAACCAATTGTTATCGAATAACGCGAGGGGGTCAGACTGCACAAACACGGCTGCCCCTCCTCCTTATTTTCGTGTTGGTTTCTTTGTGGTTGGTATGGGAAAGTGTGGTGTCGTCGCACCACGCGGATTCATGCGAAAGGAAATGCGTAGCGCCGTCGCACTGCGCTGTGGAACGAAATTCAAGGACGCGGCGCTGTCGCGCCGTGTCGAAGAAAACCGAAGATGTCACGGCCGGAGCGGGGCCGCGGCAGAGGGGCGCGGTGACGTCGCACCGTGCCGGACGACAAGGGATGCGGCCGGTTCCAGGCCGCGGCAGAGCAACGTGACCGGCGGCCGGACCGGGCCGCCGGTGTCGGAGCTGGAAGGGGACCGGCCACCGCCGGTCCCGTTGAGCAGGAACCGGCCAGACAGGGAGGAGCCGAGGGAAATAAATTCCCCCGGCCGGCTTCAAATGGCCCCCTTAATTGAGGGGGGGGGGCGGTTACACAGGGGGGCAGGCGCCCCCCCCCCCCTTACCGAAACGGCTCGGCCAAAGGCCGAGCCAGACAGCGCGCTGGGCGCGCTGTACCCAGCCGGACCGGCGCCTGGCCGGTCCTCCAGGCCGGGCCGGGCGGACCCGGACCCGGGGCGGGTCGACCCAGTCCGGGCCGACCGGGGGGTCTCGGGCCAAGTCGGTTTGGGCCCGAAACACCCGTTTTCGGACCGTTTGGGTTCAATTGCCCATAACTCGGGCTACAGACCTCCGATCGACGTGCTGTCAGCGGTGACACGATCCTTAGAACGAGACGGTCGTTTCAGTATATCACAATAAAGGTTTCGGAATACTTTGAGTTCGTCCGGGTTGGTTCGTACACGAAACCAATCGGGCCCTCGGAGCGAAAACACTCATATCTTGAGCTACGGACGTCCGATTGACGTGCCGTCAACTGTGTTGGTTTTCTCTTAGTGAGACAGATCTTTTGTCTTACTCCGCCCGAGGTTTGGACGCAGGTGGAGTACAGTCGGGTTGGTTTTGCCTTAAAAACCAACCGGGCCCCTGGGACGAAAAAGCCAATAACTCTCAGACCGGGCGTCCAATTGATGCGCCGTCTGCGACGTTGAGTTCCTGTTGGCGATACGGAACTTTTGGATACATCAACTCTGGACTATGTGTCAGTTGATGTATCAGCCTCTCGGCTCGTGGAGTGGACCCTCCCGAACGAGCTTGTTGTGTGCGGGAACCCTAGTGTTGGCTGCAACTGCTACTGTGACGATGACGACTGTACAGAGATCCTTAGTGGATTCGACGGCGATGACTACAGCACTCAGCGATCCTATGTGGATCAGTGCTACCGATCATGTGTGGGTCTGATCCTGTGTGGGTCAGTGCTCAGCGGTTCTGTGTGAGCCAGGACCTACAGATCATGTGTGGGTCTGATCCTGTGTGGGTCTTTGCGGGGGTTAGTACCTATCGATCCATTGTGGGTCCGATGACTTAGATGGATCAGTGATCATCTCTATCGTCTTTCGAAGAAGTATTACCTGTGTGAGCTTAATCCTGTTTACTTTCCTGTGTGGATTGTGTTGTGTTATCCTGTGTGAATTACGTTTGATTTCCTATGTGGAATACGTATACTTTCATGTGTGGACTGGGTTGTACTTGGGCTCAGAGGTTGGAGTGTATTGGAATTGATGACTTAGGTATATGTATGGCCATATACCTAAGCAGTGTCGGTTGTTACTTCGTGATTGTATCTTTCCTTTGTGGTTTATCCTTTGTGGATTTTGGGATACCTTCGGGGTCTCAGGGTCCCTACTGAGTAGCTTATACTCACCCCTGCACGGGCTATGCCCGCACTACGTTGTGTTGGTTGCAGACGACGGACAGCGTTGATCGTGGTTGAGGCTTGCAGAGCAGGACGGTACATGGAGGTGGACCACTGGGCGGGACATACTCGGAGCGGACAGCGGGACCCGAGGAGCAGTGGAGCTATCTGTACCCACCCTTCAGGTGGGATTTCCAGTGGACAGCTCGGCATAACGGCTTTACTTTTCTGTTGTTGTTTTCCCTTTCCAGTTGTACTTTACTTTCAGTTTGGGTTTGTATACTGGCCCACTTACTTTTCCACACTTACTCTTGTACCAGCTTTTATTTAGTGTTTACTTCTACTACTTGTTTACTCGGTGGTGTTTGTTTATTTACAAAGGCAATGCCTTCCCTTTTTTACCGGGATTTACGCCTTGGTGCTAGTCGCTAGCCCCTGGCCTATGGAAGGTGGTCTTGGGGTAGTCATGGCACGGGCCCCGAGGACGGGTCATGACAAATTGGTATCAGAGGAGTACGGTTCTACCTCGAACTCTGATCTTTTCTATGTAAAGCAATAGTTTTTAGCGTATTGAGTGTGGTTATCAGTCCAGGGAGTCCATTGTTGGTGCGGAGGCCGATGTATCCGTACACCAGGACCCTGACTTCTGATTTCCGACTTAATGCACGAAAACATTGATTGTGTGTGTGTTTCAAGTTTTCTTTGTGATTACTTTGTATCATCTCACCAGGTATACTGTTCTGACCGTGGCGCACCTGTTTCCTTTTCAGGATGGCCCCACGACGACAGCCAGCTAGGGTTCCGAGAGTCGAGCGTGACGACAGCCCACCGAGCGACGAGGCCTCGGTGTAGGGCCCGTTGCCAGCAGTGGCACCAGCGGTAGCTCTACCCGCTGAGCCACCGATGCTTCCAGCGCCAGCGACCGCCCAGGTTCCGCGGGGAGACGGACCCCCAGGCAGCCGAGACCTGGCTGGAGGCAGTTGTACGAGTTTTCAGGCTAGTGAGGACACCAGCAGACCTCATGGTGATCCTCGCTGCGAGCCTACTGCACGCAGCAGTGGGCCGATGGTGGAGCTTGATGCTCCAGGTGCACGATGAGGCATCTCTTCTTTGGACGGACTTTGAGAGCCTCTTCTGCTCAGAGTTCGTCCCAGCCACCCTCCGTGCGGTGTGCATTCAGGAGCTTCTTCAGCTGTGGCAGGGCAGCATGACGGTCGCTCAGTACTCAGCGAGATTTACTGATCTCTCGCGCTACTCGACCGACATGGTACGGGACCCATTCTTCCGGGCCCGGACCTTTGAGCAGGGATTGAGACATGAGATCAGGGCATCGCTGATCTCCCTCAGCATTCAACTCAGACAGGAGTACTGGAGCGATCCCTTTTGATCGAGAGCTTTCTTGCTGAGTCTACACCAGCGCCGAGACCCACCGCAGGGCGGCACGTAGCAGAGTCTTCTGCAGCAGGAAGTCGGCGGATGACTCTTGGGTCCAGGCAGACCAGACCCTCAGGCAGACGACCTCAGGACACTGGCTCAGCAGTGCGGGTAACACAGCGTGGAGTCATTCTTTCGAGAGGCAGACAGTGCTACTCGTGCGGCGGGCAGGGCCACATGGCTCGTGATTGCCCGACCCGTCGTGCCGAGGAGCAGCAGACGGTTGAGGGACCACCGAGGCAGAGGTAGAGGGTCGACCGTGGTAGTCCGCAGGGAGGAGGTGGACGAGGCAGAGGAGTTGGCCAAGCAGTAGGTGGTGGGTGACGCTTTGAAGCTCTACCACCACCACCACCAGGAGATCCACCCCGACCACAAGGAGCTGGCGGACAGAGACAGGCACAGCTCCAGGCAGCTGAGGCCTACGACCACGGCGCGCCCGAAATGATTCGAGGTACTATCTATGTCAATTCCACCCGTGCTGCAGTACTTATAGACACAGGAGCGAGTCACTCTTTCATAGTCGCTGCCCATGTTCGGAGCTCGGAGATTCCGACAGAACCGTTGGCTCGATCCTTACGGCTAGAGACTCCTACGGGAGCAGACTCGACGATTACGCACTGGTGCCGGCAGTGTGAGCTTACTCTAGGAGGCGAGAGCTTCGGCTGGGATCTTCTTGTAGCGGCGTCGGGGCCTTAGGACGTCATCTTGGGCATGGATTGGTTATCTACGGTCCATGCATAGATTGAATGTTTTAGGCGCAAGGTGTGATGTGTACGCACCGACGGGAGCAGGTTCACCTTCACCGGTGAGAAGGGAGCCTTTGCAGCACAGGATGGACTTCCGCGGAGGAGAGGAAAGCCCATCACTCATCAGTTGGCTAGCCTCATCCTAGGAGAAGTTGATGTGTGGAGTCCTGGTTTTCCTGCAGTGGTGGATCAGTTTGCAGACGTCTTCCCCGATGACGTTCCAGGGCTACCTCCTCGTAGAGAGGTATACTTTTATATTGACATGTACCCTGGGACAGACCCGATATCGACTCCAGCATATCGGATGGCCCCTGATGAGCTTCAAGATCTACGGGTATAGTTGGAGGACTTGCAGGGCAAGGGGTTCATCCAACCCAGTGTTTCACCCTGGGCTTCCCCGATATTGTTCGCCAAGAAGGCGGACGGGAGCTTGCGACTTTGTGTTGACTATCGTCGCCTGAACCATGTGACAGTGAGGAACAAGTATCCGCTACTGAGGATTGATTACCTCTTCGATCAGATCAAGGGAGCATGGTGGTTCTTGAAGATAGACCTCAGGTCAGGCTATCACCAGCTCAGAGTTCGAGACGAGGATGTGCAGAAGATGGCCTTCAGGTGTCGGTATGGCCACTATGAGTTCTTGGTTATGCCCTTCGGCGTAACCAACTCTCCAGCAGTGTTCATGGCCCTCATGAATAGGATATTTCAGCCATACCTCGATCGATTTGTCGTGGTCTTCATCGACGACATTTTTATTTACTCAACGACTGAGGAGGAGCTTGCCTACCACTTACGGGTTGTACTAGACACACTCCGAGAGCACCAGCTTTATGGAAAGCTCTCGAAGTGTCAGTTCTTGATACGTGAGGTCCACTTCTTGTGTCACATCATCTCTGAGGTGGGATTTTCAGTGGATCCTGTGAAGATCGAGGCAATGTTAGCTTGGGAGCCACCCAAGAGCGTGACGGAGGTGCGGAGTTTCTTGGGACTAGCTGGATACTACCGGAGATTTATGCCATACTTCTATAGAGTTGTGGCACCACTCTAAGCTTTGACGAAGAAGGGGAAACCCTTCGTGTGGTCAGAAAGATGTCATCAAAGCTTCCAGGAGCTGAGACAGAGATTGACCAGCGCACCTATCTTGAGGTTGCCTGAGGAGGGAGTAGGGTACGTAGTCTACTGCGATGCATCAGGGACCGGACTCGGATGTGTCCTGATGTAGGAGCGGGCAGTGATCGCTTATGGATCATGTCAATTGAGGTCGCATGAGCAGAACTATGCTACCCATGACCTGGAGTTAGCAGTAGTGGTCTTCGCCCTAAAGACGTGGCGACACTATCTGATGGGCGAGCGCTTTACAGTCTTTTCTGACCATTAGAGTCTCAAATACATCTTCTCTCAGAAGTATCTGAATCTGAGACAGTGGCAATGGCTCGAGATCCTCCAGGACTATGACTTTGAGATAGTTTATACTCCTGGGAAGGGGAACGTGGTAGCTGATGCTCTCAGCAGGAGGACGGGAATTCAGCTACTTGAGGAGGCGACAGAGCATCTAGCCTCTTTGCAGATATCCTTCGTGGATAGAGATGGAGCAGCCTTCCTTCAGTCTCTCACAGTCACCCCTCCACTACTGCAGTGGGTCAAAGAGGCACAGCGTGGGGACGCTGACTGTGAGACGCGGCATGCACAGATATCCTCAGTATAGTCACCTGATGGTTTCTCCTTTGGAGCAGAGCACGACATCCTTTTCAGAGGACGTACCATGGTACCAGTCGCTTTACGGGAGGAGGTGCTGAGAGAGTTTCACACTTCTCCTTTGGCGGTACATCCCGGAGTGGCGAAGATGTATCAGGATCTCAGACGACAGCACTGGTGGTCGGGCATGAAGAAGTTTGTGGCAGAGTTCGTTTCTCGATGCCTCACCTACCAGCAGGTGAAGGCTGAGCCTCGGGTACCAGCAGGCTTGGTACAACCCTTGGAGGTTCCGTAGTGGAAGTGGGACGACATATCTATGGACTTCGTGACTGGACTTCCATGCACTTCCAGAGGTCACGACTCCATTTGGGTGATTGTCGACCGACTCACTAAGTCGGCGCACTTTCTACCCATCAGAGAGAAGGGCTCAGTGGAGAGCTTGGGACGACTTTACGTTCAAGAGATTGTGCGGCTTCATGGTGTGCCATCATCTATCGTCTCCGATCTAGATGCTCACTTTACTTCCCGACTTTGGAAGGGGTTGCAGGAGGCATTCGGGACGCAGCTACGTCTGAGCATAGCCTTTCACCCTCAGACGGATGGTCTGATGGAGAGGACCATTCAGACTCTCGAGGACATGCTCCATGCATGTGTCCTCGACTTTGGTCGTAGCTGGGAGGACCACCTACCCTTGTTGGAGTTTGCGTACAACAATAGCTACCACTCCACCATCGAGATGGCTCCGTATGAGGCATTGTACAGCTGACCTTCTAGATCTTCTTTGTGCTAGAAAGACCCTGGGGAGTCAGCACTTGTGGGACCGAAGATGGTCCAGGCCACGACAGAGAAGGTCCAGGTCATCCAGGAGCGGATGAGGACAGCTCATAGCCGGCAGAAGTCATATGCTGGCAGGAGGCGGAGGCCACTAGAGTTCAAGGATGGCAATCACGTCTTCTTGTGTGTCTCACCTCGACGTGGTTTACGGAGATTTGGCCGAGGCGGCAAGTTATCTCTGCGCTTCATCGGACCCTTCCTGGTCCTCAGCAGGATTGGCGAGGTGGATTATCGCCTGGCTCTACCACCTCAGTTGCACCGGGTGCACGACGTCTTCCACGTGTCTCAGCTGAGGAGATACGTGCACGACCCGACACATATCATTGACCATGGGGATCTTGACGTTGACGATGGGGCGACTTTTTCGGAGGTCCCAGTGGAGATTGAGGATCGACAGGAGCGGGTCCTACGTGGACGGTCGATTCCTCTGGTGCGCATCAGATGGCATCACGGGAACCTCCAAGAGAGCACTTGGGAGCGGGAGGCTCAGATGTGTGCTCAGTACCCTCTTTTTTTTCCCTAGTTTTCGATGTATCTTTACGGGGACATAAAGCCCTGAGGTGGGAGTATTGTAAAGAGCCGTAAAATTCATGGGCATTTTTTTCTTAATTTTTTTTTGAATTTTACAGGAACACGGTTTCTGACGGCACCTGATTCCGAGGCCCGGTGTGCCTGGAATCAATTTCTGAAATTTCGCTCGGGTACGTTCAGTGAACGAACGAGCGGGAATTTCTAACTTTTGAACAGGTGCTTGGAATCGAATTCTGAGGGCACCGATGAACTCGCAACGCCGGTAATCGCTTAAGGGAACCTTTACCGTAGTTGCGTTTGAGCGGGTGAAGAATTTGTTTAATGGGGTTTAATTAAAAAAAAAGTAAATAAAATTGTTGAATCAATTTTATTTCATATCAAGGTGGTTATTTTATCCCATGGGAAGTTGGTGGTGGGGCCCACATCCACCCAACTTCCCATGTGTGGTTAATTGAAAGGGTGGGGCCCACACGAGCCCCCCCCCCCCCACCTTTTCAAATCCCTTAACTCCCTAACTCCTCTTAACCCTCCACTTTCCTAACTCCCCATTAACTCACTTTCATTAATTTTTGACAACTTGTTATAATTAATAAAGTGAGTTACATAATTTCAAACTCTTGAAATTCAAATGGTTAGGTTGTGTTAATAAATTAAGACTTGGTCTTATTTTATTATTGTTAGAGTTTTTGCCGCCTTGAGAGGATTGGGAAGCGTGAAGTCTTCTTCTTCTTCAAGCTCTACAAAGAACGTGAAGAACACCTCGGACTCCGACGAAGAACACCATTCTTCAACGAGGAACATCTCCGCCGAAGAACGCGACGTCTTCTTCCAACGATGTTTCCTCTTCGAACGCACCTCGATGACATTGGAATTGACGTTCGTTTTCCACGATGCCCGACCTCTGTGACGCTCGTCTTCCGCGGCTCGATTGTCGTGCACCGTTCCTGAACCGAGGTAGGGGTTTTATTTATTTAATTGTTCGTGAATACCAACTTGATGATCTTCGTGGATTAAAACCAATTGTTATCGAATAAAGCGAGGGGGTCGGACCACACAAACACGGCCTACCCTCCTCCTTATTTTCGTGTTGGTTTCTTTGTGGTTGGTACGGGAAAGTGTGGTGTCGTCGCACAATGCGGATTCATGCGAAAGGAAATGTGCAGCGTCGTCGCGCCGCACCGTGGAATGAAATTCAAGGACGCGACGTCGTCGCGCCGCGTCGAAGAAAACCAAAGACGCTGCGGCCGGAGCGGGGCCACGGTGAAGGGGCGTGGTGTCGTCGCACCGTGCTGGACGACAAGGGCCGCAGCCGGTTCCGGGCTGCGGCGGAGCAAGGTGACCGGCGACCGGACCGGGCCGCCGGTGTCGGAGCTGGAAGGGGACCGGCCACCGTCGGTCCCGTTGAGTAGGAACCGGCCGGCCAGGTCGGGCCGGCCGGACAGGGAGGAGCTGGGGGAAATAAATTCCCCCGGTCGGCTTCAAACGGCCCCCTTAATTGAGGGGGGGCGCGGTTACAGAGGGGGGCAGACGACCCCCCCCCCCCCTTACCGAAACGGCTCGGCCAAAGGCCGAGCCAGACAGCGCGCTGTGCCCAGCCGGACCGGTGCCTGGCCGGTCTGCCAGGCCGCACCATGCCGGGCCGGGCCGACCCGGACCCGGGGTGGGTCGACCCGGTCCGGGCCGACCGGGGGGTCTCGGGTCGGGTCGGTCCGGGCCCGAAACCCCCGTTTTCGGACTGTTTGGGTTCAATTGCCCATTACTCGGGATACGAACCTCCGATCGACGCACCGTCAGCGGCAACACAGTCCTTGGAACGAGACGGTCATTTAGGTATATCGCACTCAAGGTTTCGGAATACTTTGAGTTCGGCCGGGTTGGTTCGTACACGAAACCAACCGGGCCCTCGGAGCGGAAACGCTCATATCTTGAGCTAAGGACGTCCGATTGACATGTTGTCAACTGTGTTTGTTTTATCTTAGTGAGAAGGATCTTTTGGCTTACTCCGCCCGAGGTTTGGATGCAGGTGGAGTACGGTCGGGTTTGTTTTGCCTTAAAAACCAACCGGGCCCCTAGGACGAAAAGCCAATAACTCTTAGACCGGGCGTCCGATTGACGCGCCGTCTGTGATGTTGAGTTCCTGTTGGCGATACGGAACTTTTGGATACATCAAATCTGTAATATGTGTCAGTTGATGTATCATCCACTCGGCTCGTGGAGCGGACCCTCCCGAACGAGCTTGCTGTGTGCGGGAACGCTAGTGCTGGCTGCAACTGCTACTGTGATGACGACGACTGTACAGAGATCCTCAGTGGATTCGACGGCGACGACTACAGCACTCAACGTTCCTATGTGGATCAGTGCTACCGATCCTGTGTGGGTCCAATCTTGTGTGGGTCAGCGCTCAGCGGTTCTATGTGAGCCAGCGCCTACAGATCCTGTGTGGGTCCGATCCTGTGTGGGTCTTTGCGGGGGTTTGTACCTATCGATCCTTTGTGGGTTCGACGACTTAGATGGATCAGTGATCATCTCTATCGTCTTTCGAAGAAGTATTACCTGTGTGAGCTGAATCCTGTTTACTTTCCTGTGTGGATTGTGTTGTGCTATCCTGTGTGGATTACGTTTTCTTTCCTGTGTGGAATACGTATACTTTCCTGTGTGGACTGGGTTGTACTTGGGCTCGGAGGTTGGAGCATATTGGAATTGATGACTTAAGTATATGTATGGGAATTTACCTAAGCAGTGTCGGTTGTTACTTCGTGATTGTATCTTTACTTTTTGGTTTATCCTTTGTGGATTTTGGGAGACCTTCGAGGGTCTCGGGGTCCCTACTGAGTAGCTTATACTCACCCCTGCACAGGCTATGCCCGCACTACATTGTGTTGGTTGCAGACGACGGACAGTGTTGATCGTGGTTGAGGCTTGTAGAGCAGGATGGTACCTGGAGGTGGACCACTGGGCGGGACATACTCGGAGCGGACGGCGGGACCCGAGGAGCAGTGGAGCTATTTGTACCCACCCTTCAGGTGGGATTTCCAGTGGACAGCTTGGCATAGCAGCTTTACTTTTCTGTTGCTGTTTTCCCTTTCCAGTTGTACCTTACTTTCAGTTTGGGTTTGTATACTGGCCCACTTACTTTTCCTCACTTACTCTTGTACCAGCTTTTACTTAGTGTTTACTTCTACTGCTTTTTTACTCTGTGGTGTTTGTTTACTTTACAAAGGAAATGCCTTCCCTTTCTTACCGGGATTTACGCCTTGGTGCTAGTCGCCAGCCCCTGGCCTATGGAAGGTGGGCTTGGGGTAGTCACGGCACGGGCCCTGAGGACGGGTCGTGACAAAAAAAAATTTATGGCACTAGGATGAAAGGACCATTGAGACTGGTGTCTATCCTACATCACCACTTTTCTCCATGATAATGGCACCATGAAGAAACCCTTGAAGCAAAAAAAATCCCTCAAGAGATAATGACCATTCACAAGGAACCTCCTCTCCATTTAGGAACTACACAAAATGATGTCACAACTAATCACTTGAATGCAATTTCCGAATCATCTCCAGAAGAGAAGTTTCCAGCTACAGGCTAGCCAAGAACACACCTCCATTGTGTTCCTTGGTCTTGAGATGCATCTGAGTGAAAAAGACACATCAACATCCACTCACCACTTTACTTTTTATATGATTTCACTAGAACTTTCCTACTCAAATCATCTGTCACTCAATTTCCTTTTCCTAGTGTATAGACGATTCCAAAATAGAACCCTTAAAGGTACTTAATAAAAAGATGTTACCTCAAATTTAGATCTTTTGGGGAGAAAATGTAGTCTGAACTCTTATGATTCAAAGAAACTAAAAACTTCTCCCCCAAAATATAATGGCACTATATGTTTAAGGAATGAATAACCACTATTAATTTAAGGTCATGGGTTAGGTAATTCTATTAATGTGTTCGGAGTTAGCGTGAACCATAAGCCACCACATGGTCGTTCTATATTAGCACACACCCAAGACCCATACCAAAGGCATCATAATAGACCACATATCCCTTTATAGATTCTGGTGAGTTCAAAATAGGGGATGTGGTAAACTATTTTTTGATCTCCTCAATGGACGTATGACACTCTAGGCTCCATTTAAACATCAACCCCTTCCAGGTGATCACTATCTTGGATAAATCAAGCTATGATAAATCCCAAACAAACTACCAGTAATACCATGCAAGGTCTAAAAATCTTCTTATTTCAGACACATTCTTCAGTTATTCCCATGAAATGACTATAATAATCTTATCAGGATCCACTGAAACCCCCTCTTCTAGGATCACATCACATAGAAACTTTACCTTCCTGGTCTAGTATGTGCACTTAGAAAACTTCACATAGTCACAATGATCTCAAAGGGTGCATAGAACCTTCCTAAAATGTCTATCATCCTCCTCCTTAGTCCCGGAATAGACCAAGATTACATCCAAAAATACCATAATAAAGGAATTGAGATACTAGTGGAATACCCTATTCATAAGATCCATAAAGACCATTGGGTTATTAGTCAACACAAAGTTCATGACCGAATACTCAAAGTGGTCGTACCTACTTAGAAAGGATGTTTTTGGAATATACACCTCTCTAACTATGAATTGATGATATCTGGAATACAAATCAATCTTGTAGAACCAACTCACCCCCTTATGATGATTGAAGAGGTCATAAATACAGGGAAAAAGGTACTTATTCTTGATCGTTATCTTATTAAACTTTCAGTAATCAATACACAGAGAGAGAGATCCATCGACCTTTTCACAAATAGAATTGGGGAACCCCAAGGTGAGACTATTGGGTGAATAAATCCTTTAGATATAAAACTATTCATATATACCTCTAATTACCTCAAATAGATGGCAACATATGGTATGAGGGAAGAGATATCAGCTATGTTCCTAGTTTGAAATCAATGGATAACTCCACAACCTACTCTGGAGGCAAACTTGAGAAATCCTTTGAAAAAATCACTAGGAACTTATTCACCCTAGGAGGAAATCCACTCTCAGGAGCACCATCATATTCCGTTAATGTTAGTAATTAGATCTAATGAACAAGGTATCCCTATTCAAAGAGTAAAGGTCCCACACATCTCGACTGAGGATCTCATTCACTGTAAAAAACATGGGTACATACATCCGGTGCCAAAAAACTCACTCTCTACCTATAAAAAATAATGTGCACCTAAAAACATACCATAAAATCCATACCAAGTGTCACATCGAAGATGTACATATCCAAAACTAGGATATCTCATTTCAGCTTAACCCTTGACATGGTGAATTCTCAAGACAGACACCTGAAACCCTTCCCTCGCTTCTTACCAAGAAGTGTTACCAACTCCATCGCATATGTAATGAGATTGGTTGGAAACTTAAACAAATCCACAATATGAGAAAAAATAAACTAAACTAAATCATTAGTATAAAACATAACAATAGATAAATATGATGAAATAAGAACTATACCTTGAACTATCACAGACCCTACATCTGATTCCACTACTGCTTGATCCACTGCATGAAGTTTCCTCATCTCTAAATGAACCTATGAACAACGACTTACCTTTGGTTCTGCCCTGAATTGAATCTGACCAGATGAGAGTCCATCTCTTCTTACACGACCTCAAAACCAATAAACCACTATCTTGGATGATTCCAACTAGGTTGACATCCCTTTTAAAGATACAAATTTTTCTCCACTTTGATATAGGCACACCACTCTACAAAATCATTGAAAGTGCCTCATAGCTTTTCACCAAGGACAAGGTATGGGTAAAGATGAGCATACAGATTGCATTCCATACCTTCCAACGTTTATGGCACACACATGAGCTAGGATATAAAGACACAAACAAAGAGAGCCAGGAGGGGTGGCCTGAACTACTTCCTCCCTTCTTCCCCTACTCATCCCACTTCCTCTTATTCTCAGATGAGCTATCACTTACCACAACTAACACTAATACAGAGAAACCAAAATTTCCTTTGTGATCAATTTCAACCATCACAACATGATCAACCACATCAGCATAATTCTTCATTGGAACAACATTTGGTTCGAGTGTGACTCGACCACCCTAGTTCATGCCATTAGGACCGGAAAAACAAGATTGGTATGGAAGATGACAAGTAAATGGATAAATTGCATTGAGAAAATCTCCTCCTTTAACTACTTCATCATGAAAACCTTTCGGGAGGTGAACTACATTGCATATGGCCTTTCAAACAAAGCGGTATTAGAAGAGAGGGACATACACAACAACACCATTCCTAGTTACATGGTCCCACTTCTTACTAGAGACAAATGTAAAATGCCTTATTTTCATCTTGTGTAATGTTTGTTTTATCAATTTTAGAGCCCCCATGCTCGTCTTTCTAAAAAAACTTATGATCTTTCACCTACTCATTGGAAATGACCTCGAGAGTATGCTGAACTAACTTTGAAAAGTGGTTAACATACTCCGTCATGGTCTAGTCTCCCTGGATATGCACCATAAAATTTTAGGACCTAGAAAAGACAAGAATATCATGACAATAATGCTCAATGAAGAAAACCTTAAAATCTTTCTAGCCCATCTGATCGTGCTTCCCAACTTTCACCAATGAGTCCCACCACTTTCGATTGGGACGTTCCAATAAGAATGAATCACAATTCAATCTAACTGCCTCAAGATTATCAATAAATTCGAAAATCCTCTCTATATTATCAATCAAATCCTCTCCTTAATGGGGTTTCATGCTACCCCAGAAAGAAATAGGTTCGTTCTTGAGAAACTCTTGAGGTATGTCTTTTCCAGGACCTAGTTCAACTACTCTATCCTAATTAGTAACAAATCCTACTCCATATCCTAAATCATGGACATTATAAACCACATATTTCACTAAAATTTGATCAATTAGTGAGAGATAACTCTCTTCAGCCTCATCCCATAGTTACATAGTAATTCTCTGAGGAGGCATTTTACAACATCGAACAACAACCACAAGAAAAGACTATCAATGCACATTTTGAAAATTTTCATGCACTACAACAAATATTAAACACTTCATTAAATAAAAACATAACCAAATTCATTACAATAATAATAAAAACCAAAATACTCCACCCCCATATGGTGTCCATATACAGTATGTAACCTGTATGTCTCACCTAGAGGAGAAGTCAAACTAAATCCCAATATCCCATTGTGACTCGAGTCCTGTCACGGGGTGTGTAGGCCAAACACCCCACTCATAACTAGAAACTAAACCTCTAATAATCCAAGATCTATTATATCTAGACTCATCCAAAATAACTCAACCCAAAAAGAGATAATCCTTCTCTAATACCATTTTGTCACGAACCAAATCTGGATGTTATCTAACTTGACACCCAACCTGACTCAAGACATGCCCTGAAGGGAGATCCCAATCCCCAAAGGCTAGAAACTATTGTTTGAGTATCAAAAATGAACTTATTGAACTATTTCACCCATTTAAATAACCAAAAATAACCAACAAGAGTAAACATCACTAACAGATCATAACCAAACATGGTACAACAATTTGTAGATTTAAAGTTTACAACTTTATCCAAAACCAAAAGTACTACAATGGAATGGGAATAATAAAACTATCCCAAAAACACCATGAAAAAAGAGGGTCATCACCCTCAAGACACCACCACCAACACCTTTAATAATTGGAACACTGGACACCATATCCATCATCACCACCATGATAGATTTTTCCTTTACCTGGATCATACCTAGTAAAGTCTACATACACCCAAAGGTGTATGTATAGTGGAATCCAAAGCTTGGTAGGATGACACTACAATTAAAGATTACATGCTATAAAATTAGAATAAAAATAAATATGCACATTTCCATTAGAATATTTTAAGCATTTCTAAGAAAAAATTTTAAGGAAAACTTTCACAAGAAACTCTTTCTTAGAAAAACACTTTTTAAAAATAAGCTTTCTTGAAATAAAAATGTACACAAGGTCTACCATATATCAATGTATATAACCATATAACATAATCATCATGTCACATGAAATAATTATGGGTAAATCCCCATAGGTAAATAGCACTAATGGGGCCCTATGAACCTCATACCTCGGTGATCAAAATCCTCCAACTAAACTACCAATAATGTTCCCGTACATGAGAAACTAGAGGGGATCCCATACCAAAATTCTAGTGGTATCTAAATCATAATCGAATACCAATAGTTTTATCATGCATGATCCACTAGAGGGGATACCATCTAGAAATTATAGTGGTCTATGATCATATCACATGTATAGTTATTGTTGCAATCGTCAATACTGCTAGATGAATTCGAGCCTCAGCCACTTCTAAATCAACTAGAATAATAGTTCTAGTTCACCCACCTAGAATACTCAAAATTCCCTTTTTACTCAAATTCCAATTCACATATCACATAAATCATCAATTTTACATACATGTGACAAGAATCACAAGCACATAAGAAAATCACCACTTTCCAAAACAAAACCATTCTTCTATTTCACACACACACCAAAACCATTTGAAATACATTTATCATAGCTTTGATGGTTCATAAACACCATTTGGAAACACAAAAGGAAATAACACATATGGAATCAAATAATTTTCATTGGATAATCCCCTTTCAAATTCATATTCACATCAAAACAATTCTCTAAAATGCTTCAAAACACTTTCATAATTAAAAGACACGTTTATTGTGCACAACAAAGAAGACAACGTGAAATAAAAACACATTTCTCTTATAAAATCTACTTTCACCACAGTTTTACCTTTAAATCTCTTTAAAAACACATTTTACTCCTTTTACACAAGGAATAAATCATATTAAAGAAACAACATAGCAAAACACACATAAAACACAACCACTTTCCTTTAGAAAACTCATTTTCATCACATTTTCATCTCAAAACCTTTTAAAAATGTATTTCACATAAAAATGATAATCCAGAGAACACATTTAATCACTCATAAAATAAATACAAACTCATATAATAATAAAAAATCATGGAACCACCTACCTCACACTTGGAAACTTTCTAAAACTAGTGGAATACCACAATCGCACCACCACAAGACCCTTTCAAGGAAATATTGAACAATAACCATAAATATTTCACCCAACCACACAATATCAAACCCTCTTTAGGTCAAACAACCTGCTATAAAATAAGAACTAAAGAATGAGGCAGGAGAAACCCTAGAAGAAGGATGAAATAATGAGAAAATAGGATTACTTGAAGATTCTTTTAAGTTAAAAGGATAAAACACCCAAATATTGGTGATAAAAGGCTCTAAGAAGTATTTTATAATGCTCCCATTGATTAAAAACCTGAATGGGGTTGATGAGGGTGATTTAGGGTTAAAATAGAAGAGGATGCAAAGGTAATTTTCCACTTTTTAATGACCTAGATAGGTCACATGGTTATCTCGCACTATTTTTCAAACTGTGCGGAAACGATGCCTCCATAAATATCCAAGAGGAACAACCCTCACTTTTATCCCATATGTTTTCCCAAACCGTGTGCCAACTGTTCAATTGCTACTATCCAAAATGAAAATTTTCTATATGGTTTCCTAGTAAAGGGTGAAGAATTTCCCTTAACCATGCACCAACCTTGCGCCACTTGTTGATAGGACTAAAATATCTATTTATCACCAAAAACTCATGGGGAAACACAAGGATAGATGCAAGACCCAAAATAAATGAAATAGTACATCAAAACCAAGATCATATATGTGAAAATTTTGGGTTACCCTTATTTATCAGAGATTACTGAGCATAATAAATCCCATGATAGGTCCTCTAATCCTTATATTTGGTAAAGACGGTTTTTGATGGATATTCCACCTAGGATAGTGGAAATATATTGGGATAATAGAACTATAAGGGTTTTTATTTATTTGGAATTGACTTAGTGATCCTTGTTTGGAATCCATTAAAATTATTTGATAATAAAAATTGTGTGTATTGGTTAATCTAGTTGTTAATTATCCTTATTGTGGGATTATTATATCGATAGTTCCAAAAATAGTGTCTATTTTTAGATACATATTTTTTGGGAATAAATTATATTCCAAGGTAAGGTTGGGCTTGTAATTTGTGTCTCACTTGTATAATATCATGTGCATGGGTAACCTATTGAGTAATATAGATTTAGTGGAACAAATTTCATGGTAGGTATACCTTACCCCATGATTATGATTATTTTATGATTATATTATACTAATCAATGATTATATATCCACATGTGATTATTATTATACTAGTGGTCCTTTTTCATTCACCCTTTTTATGATTATGTTATTAGTGATATTCCATTCTCCATTGTTGTGATTATATTTATTATTGATTACAAATTCATCCTGTATTATGTTTATCTTATTATTGATTCTCTATTAATAATTCATATAACTATGTTACTAGTGATGTTTTGTACAACCATTTTATGCCAATGGTGATACTCATTCACCCAAGGTTGTTATTAGGATATTTATAATGCATTCATCTATATTCCATTTTTTAGTAGTGATAAACCAATCACCTTCTTATTTATCTTTTGATGATATTGCATTAACCTTTATTTTGATTCCATTTAAGTCTCATTCATATTACTTAATTTAAGAGTTATTATGAAATGTTCACCCATACTCATGTTATTTGAGTGGTAACCCATTCATAATTATGATACTTGTTATGGTAAAATAAATTTCACCTATGTTATTGATTATAGTGTTAACATGTTCACCATATGGTTGATTTTAGTGATGATATATTCACCTTTTCTTATGGTGAGTGATTAATACCCATTCAACTATACCCATGTATTTTTTTCATAACTAATTCTTGATTATTATTTTCATTATAATGATTATTTGTTCACCTATTGTTATTTATTAGTCAGGATGGCCTATTAAACCATACTCAATATTGGTGGTGATACATTATTCGCATATCATATTGTTACTATAGATAATAACTAGTGAATTCTATAGTTATAATCTGAATCTGGGAATATCCATCCTATTATGATACTAGTCATAGACATTATGATCATTGGTGTTGGTGGATTCCTATTAGCCCATGAGATGTATATTTCTATATGTATAATTATTTTTTATCATATCATTATATTTATAAATTCATATATTTCTAGATTTATTCAGGGGAACCATTACTGGTGTCTAAAAAATATATTTCTCAAACCCTATGTATACACCTAGGTGGACTTATAGACTTTATGATCCTAAATGTATGAAAGTTCAAGGTCCCTAGAGTCGATGGTTGAGCTGGGATGCATGGAGGGACTAGGAGACATAACTAGGAATAGCTTCATAACTATAGTTTTTACTCATATTAATTATTTTTTATATTTTACACCATGTTATGTATATGATTTTCTCATAAGTTAATCTTAATCCTGGTCTATTCCTAGCATGACATTAAATTAGATCATATTTTGTTATATAAATTTATGGCTATTTATCTATTTTTATTATATATTTAATGTTTATAATATACTATTAATTATTAATGATTGGATCATTATTTTCCACTATTTATTTATTTTTATATGATATAGGGTATAGTCTCCCCATGGGATCAATAGACTCTTGCTACTAGTCAAACTATTTATGATATTTTCTCTCAAAGGTGAAAACACCATCTCCTCATACATGGAAGAAGTAAACCATGAGGTCTCATATATCTAGATAGTTACTAAGGAGTCTCTTATGAGGGATATCATTCATCATATCCATTTTAATTTCATTACTAACCCTATTTCCCCAAAGGTCATGTGAGAAACCCTTCCCTAAAATATATTACTAGGAACCCCAGAGGTAGTCTAAACTGAGGGAATTATTACCCCATCATCTAAGAGGAGGTAGATATATATGATGATTTCATAACACCTTATTACATTCTCTCAAACTATATAGTGACCTTGTGAGAGTCCTAAGTAACAATGCAATGGGGTCTATATCCACTTAATATACATATACTAGTGGATCTACCTATAGATTCTTTACCCTCTAAGGACACCACCCAATATATATGTTTCCCCATGGATTTTATAATATCTATTATAGTGTTACTACCCCATATAGGTTGAATCAGCTAATATTGTGAATAATTTATTTTTAAGATCCAATAATATTATAACCATTGATTTATGAGCCTAATCAAATAAGTGGAGGAGATTCAATCTATTCTATATTTTCTTCACATGTATATTTACATTTAGATTAGGATTTTTATCATCAATACATCTTTCTATAGAACTAAATAACTAAATTCTAATCTGGTATAACTAAGAAACCATTATCTAAAATATTCCCTAGTAATGAAAAAAAAACCTCTTACTATCATATCCTTATGAGGTCTATTTCTCCACATTAGTCATTATTGGTTAATGTTTATAAAATATTACTATTAGATACACAAAAACAATGGTTATCATTTATTACATTATTGGATCAATTAAATTTGAGTAAATCCAAGGATGATCAATAAACTATAGAATTTTCCAACAAGGAGGTTAGAAATAAACTCTTGTACAAAAATCAATTAAATAACTCTTTTACTAAATAAAAGGTTAATGATTAAAATTATTGAGAGAATTAATATAAAATAAAATTAAAATCATGTATTATACTCTTTCCACCCATATATTTTCCATATCTATGTTTTTTAGGGGAAATTATGAGTCATACTATCACCAAACCCTATGGTATAAATTCAATATATTATGTAGTCAACATAAAATGTATAGTGGATATGAATTTTTTTCAAAATTATCAATTAGAAATTCTAATAAGCCATCCTCACTACTCTCTCAATAGTTATGAATCCAAAATCTAATTGGTGGTGATCCATCCTAGATAGGATCATGAAAATTTTTTAATTTATTAAAGAATATTCCCATTATGATTGTATTAGGGTATGAGAGAGATATACCACACCAAATATTTTCCTCTGGTACTACGATAGTAGGAACTTGAGAGCCCGATCGTGACTCTTTCCTCTAAGTGATAACATGAGAAGGAATTCAATGTTTCCAGTTTTTATCACATGTAATATCCATGAAAATATAATCTAGATCAACCAACTTTAATAATATTTTCCCATCACCAAGATAAAAAAAGAGGCATGCTTAGAGCCAGTGATAAATTAACCAGGTAATTAACATAGCCAAACATGCATCTAGGGAGACACTAAATTAGGAAAACATGAGACCCACCAGTACTATGAAGACCCCCATAATAGATTACCCATGACTAATATATCCTAGGCCAATGGAAACTCTATAATACCTCTATATATATTATCACATTATCACCTCTATGGGTGATAAAATATGTCAATGAAATTGTAACTATAACTCAAGTGAAACCCCAACCCATATGGCTTGAGAAATTTTTATAACCACCATCAACTACATGGTTTACTTAGTCTAAATAGATCTAGTCATGGGGGTAACTCCCCTAATAATGTTTTTTCATAATGATGGGGTAGCCCTAAAAATAGTTTATAAATCATTAACCCCTCTTTTTCCATGTTTAGTAGAACTTTGGTAATATTCACTTCAAATAAAATAACTTATAGGTTACATTAATTAATCTATAAGAGTTCCATATAATTATAAATATAAATTCAAAATGGGATAAAAATTCATAAGACCCATTGAAAAATCATTCACTAAATATGATAATGACTTCTACTTAGGAAGAAATTTTGAACCAGAAAAATTACATTATTATATAGTTATAAAAGATAAACTAATCCTTGAATGTTACACATCATAAATGTTTCTAATACTAAAATTGTTGATTTCATATCACATGATGTGGTATATAAGCCATACATGGGTGACCCATCATTGTATACTTCCCCTTACACATAAATAATTTAATAATGTGTATTCACCTGACAAAAAAATTATAATAGACCAAACCACCCAAGGTCATGATAGTCTCTGCTTTGGGAAAATCACCCCCTCTAACTTTTTTTAAGGATAACCCCCCAAATTAATTCCTTATGATGGGAGAGGTATACACACCACCCTATAAATGGGTGATTCTTTTACTTCCACCTCAATTGTGGGACTGACATATTCACCCCCCCCCCCACCCACTCAAGGATCTTGTGTCTTTGTTGGTAGATTGGCTGGGTTTTGTCTTAGATAACACATTATAGAACCCCCATCATGATTCTCCTCCATAGTGACCTAACATGGTGACACATAACTCAAGAACTCTTCCTCAAACACTCGAGTAAACCAAATAGTGGTGATATTCATTGGATAAAATGGAGATATTATACCCCTTTGGTAAATAAAACCTTAAATACTAGTGGAATGAATACAAAAATATCCATCAAAATAAAAGGATATAAAATATAGACATCACGGAAAAATTCTAATCACAGTGAACAAAATAATCCATTCTATAATAATAAAGAAAATTTTAATGTCGCAAAGCCATATATATATATATATATTTACATATGAACATGATCTCCCTTGGGAATATAATTTATAATGTATCCCAAAATTAATCAAAATATTTGAGATGACTAAAAAATATTGTAACACTTTATATATTATGATGTATTTTTTTGATCGAATATTCACTAATCCTCATGTATTTTAGTTTTCTGAGGGATTTTGAGGTGTTGGAAGGGGATCAGTTTTATATTTAAAGTGGTTCAACATAGTGATGATACGTTTTCATGAATCCAAAAGTAACTTGGTACTTCATTGTCTAGTATTAGATTCCTATTAGACCCCCAGATGAGGAGGGGGTTGTGAGGGACATCTGGTATCTTGTAGATGGTTTGCTGGTACTCGGTTGGTACCTACTATGATTTTTTAAATAATAAATAATTTAATTAAATGATAAGTTTTTAATTAAAATTCTCACACTTTTACCCTCTCATTTTCATTCCACTAGTCTATACTACCTCCCTCTATCCCTCCTTAGTTTTCTCTCCAATAAAGATTAATATCTCCTCTATTCATCATTGGATTTCTAAGTATCCTACCCCAGTAGAACATGTAAAATATGTTTATTGGTATTATTACCTTAATTTATTATTTCTATCACTATTTTAGAATTTTCCATTGATTATGAAAAAAAATTGAGGGTTTATGATATATTATACAATTTCTTCCATCAAAGTTCAATTTATCTAGAAAAATAACATGGGAAATATCCTACAGTTATGAGGTTGGTGGTACCTAACCATTCTTAATTGTTTATACATGTTTTAGGTGATGTGTAATACATGATATCATTGCACATGTGTGATTTATCTAAAACTAAATTTAACTACTTTTCCATAACACATTGTTTTTTACAAGGATGTCTAGGGACATTATGGACACTTTGGTCACCATGCCTTGATGCCTTGGTCACACAGTGTCCTGAGACTGATCTAATGAATATTGGTATTATAATTAGAACTCATAAATGGATTCCTTGAGTCTTGATATGATGTAAAGGACCTAAAGTGGTTCCCTTAACCTCTTTAGATATGATATATTTGTTTAATACTAATATTTCATCTTATGGATTGATCCATATGGAACAAGTGGGATGTCTATAGCCTTATGGATAATTTAATTATTATTTTGGGTGACTGTTTCTCACCTATTATCTTGTACTTATCTATGTTGTTTTACCATGGTATGAGCATGGAAATAGGTTGGTCATGTTACTAATAGCTTAACTTAAACTTTAAGTGTGTTAGATGTTATGCCAACACTCATGTGAATGTATTATATTTTGTTTCATGAGTTGGTCTTATGAAATATTATAATTTATATTATGTTGTTGTTTAAGTTACTGTCTCTATCTATTATTGGCCTTGGTAGGGGGATGTTATTCCCTCTACGATGGTGTTTCTTATGGATGTAAAGTAATTCAAATTTTTTATTAGTTGATTATGATGAGGGATGTTATTCCCTCTATGATGGTGTTTCTTATGGATATAAATTAATTCCAATTTTTTATTAGTTGATTATGATGAGGGATGTTATTCCAATTATATATTATACTCATGAATGAGATTAAATTCCCATGGTAGTGGGATATAATTCCCATCATCTTGTAGAACATAATTCCCACATTGCCTTAATTTTTATGAAGGTTGGATTCTATACCTGGTTATTTCTATTTCTCGTAGAAGTGGAATATACTACCCATGTTGTGATGCTTCCATGGAAGTGAATAAAATGGGCATAAATTTGTGGTGGATTCTAGGATGTCATTCCACCATAATTTTGATCCTTGTGACTATAAATGTTTTTTCTATTATGATTTTTCATTAGTAGTGATTTTATACCCTCTATTGATGATATAGTTTCGACATGATGCCCACTTTTGTGTGATTACTCTAGGAATTGATGCCCACTATAGACTAATATCAATAGTATGTTATGAAAATAACTACAACTAGATTATCATTATGTACTTACCATGATTCATCTGTTATGTTATGAATGAATATTATTCCTATTAGATATGAATTGGGATGTGATGTCGAGTCAGTATTCATGTGATATATTTAGAGACACCCTTGTATTGGATAATTTCTATCACCCATGTATGTAATATATTTATTATCACTATATTTTTATATTATTTAATAACAAGAATAGAAAAATATACATTCAAATATATACACAAGATTTTTTTGAGACAATTTTGGTGTTGTCCTACTGAGTTGTACTCAAAACTTTCTCGGGTGAATTAGTTCCCAAGAAACATTTATAGTTCTTGATATAAGTAGGGGAAAGGGAAATTTTGTTAATATATGAGATATAGAGAATAGTTAGAGATGGGGAATGAGACTAGGAATGGATTTTATACTAATTTTGTAGTATTATATGGTGTTTTCTCATTTTTATGATATATAGTATATGATATGCCCCTGGGAGATCCTATTCATATATGTTTGACTCTGTGATGATATATTTGGACATTTTTTTATAGAATGGGTTATGTGGTTCTCTTTGATTATCATTTACCTATGGTATCCATCATTACACTAGTTAATTTTGGATGAAAATTTATATATTGTATGAAAATCCATATTTTAATACAATTTAATTCATGATTTAATACAAATAATATATACACTTAATATAACACCATAATATCATGAGGCATAGTTTCATCAAGAAAGTGGGTACATGAAATAATAACTTAGAACATGGGTACAACATCATTATTTAAAAAATATAAAGCATTCCCTTATATTCCATGGATCTTCTAAAACTGCATAGGATAACCTGGGGATGTACATAAGAAAGGGGTGAGCTATAAATCATGGTAATAAAATAATAAAAGAATAATATTTTGAAAGTATTACATGTGATTAAATATTAATATAAATAAGACATAAAAGGGGTGAGAATAATAATCTTTAATAGTGAGTCATGACATAACATGATAGCATTAAGGAAACATAGGAATGTGGAAACAACATAAAACATGATAGTATAAATATAAATCAAGTATAAAAACTAAGAGATTATAAAATAGTGTCATTATGATACCCTCTTTTTTAATATACATGTAATATCATGAGATTAAAACATTACCCAATGCATTGGATGGATATATAATTCTAAGCTCACCCATCACATTTATACCATGTACATGCACAAGTTTGGCATATAGATAATATAAAATAGAATCATATTTAATCACATTTAATCCCAATATTAAGGAGTTTTTGTTACATATATGGTAGTCCCAAATAAATTAAGGATATTTCTATCTATGTTAATACCCTTGAGTGAAAATTTGGATAGGTATTAACTATACAAATGTTTGGTATGGAAAATCATGGGATAGTTTTTGCAGTATAACAGGGATATATAAAGGTTTATGGGAGGATAAAATGAGATTGAAAGGTGTATTTCATCACTTTTACGTCATAATTACATTATGTGGGATCTAAAAATATATCCTAACATGAAAAATTGGAAATCAAAAGGCATAATATAAATGTGGTTCTTAAATAAAGTGGTGAAGGAGAGGATCCCTTACCTTGAGACGGAACTTCTAAAAGCTTTGGAGGTTTTTCTTAAGAGATTTAAGATACATTGAGAGGAATACATAGAGGTAAGGGTAGACTAAATTTATTCTCCAATAGTTTTGAGTTAATAAGAATGGGAGGTTTTTTGGGTTTATATAGAAAAAGAGAGGATACTTCTTTATAAAGTTTAAATCATAGGTTTTGGACTCTATATGATAAAGTAATCAAAACCACAAACCATAATATAGTTTTTTAAAATGGTTTAAACCAAATAGGAATGGTTATAATTATTTTATAAGTCTAATAATTTATCACATTAAAATAATTTCCATGGGGGTGTGTAAATGAGTCATGTTTATAAAGAATTTATTTTAAAACTATAAAATATAATATATGTTTTGGAGGATTAATTTCAGATTTATAAAATGAATAAAATGACATAAAAATACATTATTTTAAATGATAAACATAATTTTGGTCGTGGATACTCATTATAGTATTTATAACATCACTTTTGGGATTTTGTGATGTAATAATACATACCATATAATTATACTGTATTTAATTTTTACCCTAAAATTCAGCTATCTCATAAAATTATGAAAAATTCACTATTGGATAATTTTTATACTCTATATTAAAAAATAATACTTATTTTATCAAAATAATTATCTAAATATATGGATTTTTTATTTTAAATAAAAATTCCTTAATTATTGAAAAATAATGGTTTTCTTGACAATAATAGTTTAATGACCATTTTAAAAATTGCATTTTACTATATAAAATTATATTTTTATTTATATTTAATAAATATTATTTATTAATTATATTTTAAAATATATTTTATTTAAAAAAATCATGGATTCATCAAAAAGAGTATCTTGATTGAAACTATATATTTCAAAAATACAATTTTTGTTTCATCATATCAAAATCTAATTTTTATCAACCTTATTATTTAATCATTATAAAGTAATAATAAAGATAATATTATTATTTTAAAAATATAAATATTCATAAAATTATGTTCTAGATATATATTCCTTTATTACACCAATGAATGATCTAAGGGTAAGGTGTACAGTGGTGAGATTTTTTTAGGGCTGTTCACGTATATGGTTTAGGTCGCGATCTAAAAGATCTTAAACTTCTCCCATAAATGGTTCTTATCATGATTTAGTTGTTGAATATCATCTTGGGCTTAGTCAAGGTAAAAAAACATTTATTCTATCAACCTTGAAATCTCTGATAAATGGGATTTATAGGGTATGATCCTACTGGTCAAGGACATTGATTCCTTTGTCTGTATCAATTGGATTTATCATAACTCTTAATATATATTAATCTTGTGATCACTATATAATCGATATATTATTAGTGGTTGTAATTCTTAATGATTTTCAATGATATAACTTATAGAAGTATGAGATAACCATAGTAGTGTATGTGTTTTATATAACTACATTACTTGATAATGTATTTATTCACTCAAAAATGGAATTTCATTTATAAAAGTTTAAGTCATTACATTATTCACCCTTTATAAATTTAACCCTCAAGATTTCAATTTCATATGAAAAAAATAAATGAGGGTTATTTTGTTTCATCACCTCTTCTAGTTACCAAGTAACTTCCTCAAACTTATGGTTCAACCACAGCACTTTGGATAGGTGAGTTATCTTGTTTCCTATAACTTTTTCTCTATGATCTAATATCTTCATCAGATACTCCTCACATGAAAGTTCATTATCTAATTGTACCACCTCTTGATTCAGTACATGAGAGGGTTCTGGTATGTTCATCATTAAGAGGAATACATGTAACACATCATTATTTGATATAGGTTTGGTGGGAGTGTTAGTCGATATGACACTACTCTGATGTGATCAAGGATATCAAAGGGATCGATGTATATAAGACTAATCTTTCACTTCTTTCCAAACCTCATGAATATATTCTATAGAAATATATGAAGGAACACTATATCTATGACCTCATACTCTATGTTTTGAAAATGATTTTCTTTATATATTTTCTATCTAATTTGTCCAGATTTCGTATACCATTGTACGGTTTGAACATTATCTATCATTTATTAGATAAGATTAGGTCCCATTATCTTCTTCTATCCAACTTCTTCCCAACATGTATGAGTCTGACACCTCTTCCCATACAGATCTTCATAATTTTCCATTTTAATACTATAATTGAAACTATTTTTATATGACAACTCCTCTATGGGATGGTTCTTCTCCTAGCAACCTTGGAAATCCATTTAACAAGATATCAACAGATCATAAAGAGTTTTAATGGTCCTTTCAGTTTGACCATCCATCTGAGGGTGATAATAGTGTTGAAACCTAGTTCTATATCCAATATTTGTTGAATTATTATAAAAAATCTAATTGAAAAGCTTAGATCTCGATCAGGTACAATATAGGGCTGAAATCCACGAAGTATTTCCACTTCCCTTATGTATATCTTTTAATGTTAGTTATAAGATAAATCTTTCTTAATACCCTTAGACTTTATTCATTTTTCCTTAACTTGTGGGCATACCAAGTATCGATATACAAATTTTGAAATCTCCCTCTTCCTGTTATCCCTTTAGAATTTTTACTTAATTTCATTATACATATTAGTTATTCCTAGATTAATAGAGAAGGATGATCAATTATCATCATCTAGAAGTTTACCCTTGGTTATGGTTTTGTTGGGACACATATTCGGGTTCCAGACCTTATAAATCCATTTTTGAAAAATTTTAACTCTAGAATATTCACAACCTTATTCTATATAAATTCATCATATTTTTGTTCCTCCTTGATCCTACTAATAATAAATGGTCAAGTAGTTATTTGATCAAGTTAGTAATAATATCCTTTAATTATTCCAATGTCTATCCTTTTCATGTCCATGAAGATTGTATCCCTTTTAATCCACATCATGGATAGTGTTGTGGGATCCATTCTATATAGAGCATCTGCCACAATGTTTTCCTTCTCAGGATTGTAATGGATTGAACAATCATACTCCTTAATCAGAGCTAACCACCTTTATTGTATCATATTGAGAAACTTTTTTTGAATATATACATGATGATTTTATGATCTGTATATATTTCACACTTCTTCCCATAGAGATAATGTTGCAAAATCTTCACCATAAATATCACTATATCCAATTATAAATTATGTGTTTAGTAGTTCTAATCATGGATCCTTAATTGGTGGGAGATATAGGCTATCACTATTTCATCTTGCATGAGTACGCATCCCAATACCTTTTTGGATGCATAATTTTAGATCAAAAACCATTCCCCACTAGTGGGTAATATGGGTACAGGTATAATGATTAGCCTATTATTTAGTTCTTTAAATATTTTTTCGCATTCATCATTCCAGACAAACTTCACCCCCTTATGAGTTAGCTTGGTTCGTGGGCTTAAAAATCTTGTTAATTTTCTCAAAAATAAATGATAGTTCCTAGTTAACCCAAGGAAACTATGGATTTATATCACATATGTTGGTTTGGGACATCCTTCAATTACATCAGTTTTTTAAGTATCAACAGATATCAATTTTCTTGTAATAAAATGCCCATGGAATGTTACTTTTCCATACAAAACTCATATTTATTGTAATTTTCATCCACATTTTCTTTTTTAAGGGTCTTTAGTATAGCATAAAAATACTCCTTATGCTCCTACTTTATTTTTAAGTAGATATGAATATCATCTATAAAGGCTACCATGAATTTATTGAGGTAATCCTTAAATAATCTATTCATCAAGTCCACGAATATTTTTAGAGAATTAGTGAGTCTAAATAGAATCACTATGAACTCATAGTTCATGTACCATGTATGAAAAGAATAATTGGGGATATCCCCCTTATTCACCTTAAATTTATAATATCCTAACTAAATATCCAGCTTATAGAAATACTAGACTCCATGTAGCTAATTGAACAAGTCATAAATCTTCAGTAGAGGATAATATTTATTTATCATGATTTTTTTGATCTCATGAAAATCAATACAGAGGCAGATTAACCTAGCATTATTCTTGATGGATAGGATTGTTTCACCCCATGGTGAAGCACTTGGGCTTATAAACCCTTTATCCATATTCACATATAGTTGCTTCCTCAACTCCTCAAGTTAAAAATTGGTTATTTTACATGGAGTCTTAGAAATTGTAAAAGATCTAGGTATAAGATCAATTAATAAAATCTCATGTTTATAAGGAAGATCAAGTAATTATTTGGGAAACAAATTAGTGTAATCCATCACAATGGTCATGTCATCAAGGATGGTATTTTTCTTTTTCTCGGTCATTTGATCTAGAAAATATTTCTCATAAGTTAATAATATACATTCTTGTGATTATGATACCAAATAACACTCATAAATCTCCCTGAACTTGTATATAATTGTAGGTATATTTGATATACAAAGGGTGATTTCCATCTCTCGTAAATTTATGTTTCCTCTAATAGGTGAATACAATACATGCCCATAATAGCATTAAATTATAATAAAGGGAGTATCACAAGGTTTTCTGGTAAATTCATCCTACAAATTTTTATTGGGGACTAATTATATGTTTGGGATGCAATAAATTACCCATTTCCTATTTTCATAGATTACTCGACTTTCATGTTTTGAGGTGGTGTTTGAATAGTTCCACTAAAATTTCTTGATATGAAATAATGATTACAAATATAATAAAACCAAATGTTCACTATCCCTAAATGAATAACTATCACACTAGTCAGAAATTCATTTTCAGGATCTAACTTAGCAGCTGTGATGGAATATTACCACCCTTTCTCTCTAGGCCTCAGAGGTTTTTGTTATCCGTTGTTATCAAAATCCCATGCTTAAGAAATTTATTTTCATAGTGTCATTATCCCTTATGGTTGAACCATTGTATGACATTCTAATGGTTGACTGGAGAATTCCTTTCTTCCATCACATTTGTGGGTTTATCCCTCCAAAATCTCTAGCTAGGTTTCCTTCCTTCCCACACCTAAAGAAATTCCTTTTCTCATTTAGGGAAATTTTTTTGATTCCTCTTCCCACACTTTTGAAAATTTGTATTATGGGCTTTATTTCCACTATTATATCTCTCCATCATACCAAAAAATTAAACTCTAATTTCTACTTCTTATCCTTATGAGAACATTGAGATTCATTGATCTACATTTCAGATTTGAGGTCACATCAAAAAATTCTATCATAGATATCAAAGTACAAAATTGATAAGTCTTTTCATAGACTTGGTTTTATCCCACAAAAGAAGAAATCAAATTTACTTTTAGTGGTAATGATAAATTTGAAGGTGTATCATGAAAATATTTTGATGTTTTACTCATACACCATAATGGAATTGTCATCCTTTTCATGAGCCTAAGAAAATACTTCTCCATTTTAATTCATTGAGTGAGAGGGAAATATTTATCAAAAAACATTTTCTAAAATTTCATCTGGTACAATATTTTGATATCCTCCTCTAGTTTTTTATTTTTGGCCAATATCCACTATTGATTAACTTCTCCATCCATGTTATAAATAGAAAGAATGACCTTATCTTCTTTAGAAAATTAAATGATGGGGAATATCTTTTCAATATATTTGATCCATTTCTCTATGATTAAGGTATCAAAAGATCCACTAAAATTTAGAGGCATTTGTCTTATAAAGGTCTCAATTATCACTTTTTCTATCTTATAAGGATTTTAGAGTTTTTAATAATTTAGTTTTCAATTAAAAACTTGAGGTAATTGGGAAATTATTGTCATGAAGTTCCTAGACCCTACTCCCATTGGGTTGGGCATCTCATTCAAGTTTCCATTACATTGCTCATCACATTAGTTGTTGACACATTTTTTCCTATTTTGAAAATTTTGACTTGAAAAATGGAAAATTAGGAATGTTTTTTCTTAAACTATTAAACACATAAATGGGAAACCATAAACATTAAAGAGATAACTCACAGATGAAATATATTATTTAACCTATGAATTTCTTGGTTTCAATCAAAGTTATACATGATCTATTTCCTAACATAAAATTTTATAGTAATTTTCACCCATATAATGGTTTGTAATGAGATTGTTAATTTACCAAAGCATATCCCCCAGGAGTTTAATACTAGGTGTGCAGTAAGGACCATTTCCATGCACCAAGTCATGATAAATTCCATCACAATGCACCCTTTACATTTTTATGACCCCAAGGTATAAATGTTCTAGTGGAATATCCACTTGTAGTATCTATACAATGATTTATTTTCTTGGAAACCACTTAATTTATAATTTACTAAAATTTAGTGATGTTTTACTATGTTCAGACTTATTCATTAGGATTCCACCAAAGTTTTCTAATTTTAAACCAAAAAAATAACTATACTTTTCTATGATACTAACTATGACAACCAATATTTTAATCAACTTTATTTCATGATTAATTACATAAATAAACACTTCAAAATACCCCAAAATATTGTGAGGCCTAGAGTATTTGGGAAATTAGGTACATGAAATAATAGCATACAAAATGAGTATAAAATAATTATTTCAAAATGTAGAAACATACCATTATATACCTTGGATCTTCTATAACTTCATGGGATAACCTATGGACGTACATAAGATAGAGATGAGCTATAAATCCCAATAGGGGAATAATAAAATAATAATATGATTAAATTAGAACATGTGACTCAATAGGGATATCATTATTACATAAAAGAGGTGAGAATCATAATCTTGAAAAATTAAGAATGATATAACATGGTAGCATCAAGGCAACATATAAATGTAGAAACAATACAAAAACCTGACATCATAAACATAAGTGAAGTATATACACCAAGAAATTATAATATAGTGTACATAGGATAAAATCCCATGAAATATACATAGAATCTAATTAGATTAAAATATACCTAATCCATTGGAGAGAAATATAATTTTCCGCCCATATATCACATTCATATCATTTACATGCATAAGTGCGCCACATAGATCATTCAACATGGGATTATATTTAATCAGAAAATTAATTAATGTGGATTATATATATATATATATATCTATAATAAATTAAATATAGGCACGTCTAGGTGAATACCTTGAGTGGAAATGGGAATGGGTATTCACTACAAAAATGTTTGTCATGGAAAATCGTAAGATAATTTCGACATCATAACCGGGGTACGTAAAGGTTTATGGGAGGGGATAATGAGAGTTAAAAGGATAAATAATCAGTTTTACTTAATAATGAAAGTATAAGTGATTTTAAAAAACATATCCCAACATGAACATTTGGAAATAAAATGGTATAATATAAGGAAAGTTCTTGAATAAAGAAAAGGAGAGGATCCCTTACCTTGACAGGTCACTTATAAATTTTTAGGGAGATTCTTACGATATTTGGAGAACCCTGGGAGGGATATATAGAGGGAAAAAATATTAAATTCATTCTCGAAGAGTTATATGTGTAGATGAATGAAAGGTTAGGTGGGTTTATATAGAAAAAGGGAGTATAATTATTTATTAATTTCTAATCATATGTTTTAGATTCTATATGATAAAGTAATTAAAAAGAAAAATCTTCCCATATTTTTTCCCACTTTTTCAACCATATAGGAGTGGATTTCATTATTTTATAAGGATAACAACTGATCATATTAAAATAGTTCCCTTAGTGTTGTAGAAGTGAGTCATGTTTAAAAAGAATTGATTTAAAAACTTTAAAATATAATATAGGTTTTGGGTGATTCATTAATGATTTATAAAAATAATAAAATAACTTCAAAAACACATTATTTTAAATGGAACCCATAATTTTGGTCATGGGTTCTCTTTATAGTATTTATTACAGAACATTTGGGCTTTTATGATGTCATAATACATATCACTTGATTATAACATATTTAATTTTTACCTAAAAATTCAATTGTATCAGAAGAATATAAAAAATTCACCTATAGATTATTTTAACATCCAAATTTCAAGAATAATATATATTTTATCAAAATAATTTCCTAAATATTATAATTTACACTTTTAAATCAAAAAACTCATTTTATTTAAAAATAATGGTATTTTGAAAATAAAATTTTCATTCCCCTTAAAAAAATAAATTTGACTTCTTAAATTATCATTCATATTTAATAAATATTATTTAATAATAATATTTTATTTAAATATAATTTATTTCAAAACTTCCTGAATTCATAAAAAAAATTCCCTTGATTGAAACTATATATTTAAAAAATATTATTTGTGTTTCATCGTATTAAAATCTAATTTTTATCAAACATATTATTTAATCATTATAAACTTTTAATAAAGATAATATTATCAGTATAAAAATAAAAAAAATATTACTATTAGGTTCTAGATACATATCCCTTTATTACACTAGTGAATTATCAATGGGTAAGGTGTGCGATGGTGAGATTTTCTTAGGGTGCTTCAGCATACGTGGTTTGGGTCATGATCCCAATGAGCATGTAATTCTCCCATAAATGTCCTTTCTCATACTTAGTTTTTTAATATTAACTTTTTCTTGTTCAAGGTAAAATTTCAATGATTATATCTTCATCAAGATCTCTAATAAATGGGCTTTATAGGGTAGAATCCTTCTATTCGAAGAAATCACTTCCTTTGTCTATATCAATTGGATTTATCATAGAACTTAATATATATTAATCATTTGATCACTATAAAATTTTATATTTTCAATAGTTTTTTTTCTTAATGGTCTATTAAATGACATAACTTATAATATCTTGAAAAAAACAAAGTAGTGAATGGGTTTTCTATAACTACATTACATGATAATGTATTTATTCATTGAAAAGGGAAATTTCATTTTTAAAAGTTGGGGTATTTACATATTTATTTTTTTGGGATTTATAATTATTTATACCAAAGAAAAAATGGTCTCTCCATGAAATCCATATACCATTATCACTAGTCAGTAGCCTCATGTGTATGAGAATGCATGCTTAAAGGAATTTTTCTTGGTTGGACCACGATAGAGGTAAATCATTTTGGGGATACTATAAAGTTTAGTCAAATCCTTGATTTTATTATGTCTTGTTATTTGGGATATGGTAGATAAGAGATAAGATGTTTTTAGGATCTTATATGGACCTTAAAAATAGGCATAGTGAACCCACGTATTTGGACAATCAAGGTAACTGAAAATGGGATTGTTGTTCTTCATATTTAATTTTATTATTTTATTATTTTTAAGAACATGATGTTTAATTTATTGATTGTTAGTTTTACTCTTGGCTCAATCTGGAAAAAGGTAATATGTTCATACATCATTTTTGGTTTTTAGAATTTCCATGAAATTTATGTTCTTTATTTTGACTGATGAGATTCATTATTATATGGGGTTTTGTAAATTAAATAATTATAAACAACTTATATAGTTCATTCCTATAAAATATGATGGTGTAATTCTACTTATCAAAGCCTTTATTATGTTATCTTGTTTCAAATTGATAATTTGTATCCTATTTTTATTTAATTATAACTAGAGAAATTGTATTAGGGGATAGAGAGCTCCTAAGGTTATCTAAGACATCCAAAATGTTAGGCAATGATTATAACATAGTGAGATTCTCTACCTATTACTTCTTATATATTATATAAGATCTAATATAAATGTGATTATAAGTTTTCTGTTTGGTATTTTAGTAACATCCTACCATGATGAATTCTTATTGGATTCAAGGATGGTAATAATGAGCATGCCCCACTTTTTACTATGTACGATCCCCTAGGATCACTTGTTCCAAAGATTGATCAGAAACTCCAAGAGAGTCCTCTATGGTTTATTTAGTTTAGAGGGAAGGTAGATTTAAGAGTGGTTCCATCTATTTTTTATCTAACCCAATAGTTATAATTGTCTCACCCAACTTTATTTACTAGACAGGCTAGACATAGTTTGTCATGTTCTGAACCAAGCCTGTGAAGAAAGTCTTTAATCATCTTGAGATTCCTCCTGAGAAGTGGGTGAATCTTGATATGTATATTCTTTGTGGTCCAGTTAAGTACTAGTGGTATGTCCTAATATAGCATGATCAAAATGTAGGTTTGTCCTATATGAATATTTATGTTCTCTTTTTCATTTATTTCATTCCCAAGATGTTGATAGATGATAATTCTTTTGTGTTTAGGCATCTGGTTTAGGGGTGTGTGTCAGTGATTGACTATGAAGTTCATTTTACTAAGATTATTAAATTTTAACCTTCCTTATAAAGAGATGAGACTATTAATGTTCACCATTTAGTGTATGGTTTGATAAACTCTATTCAATTACATGTGAACTTATTTTGACTTATTTTTTTTCTAAGGCTAAGTATTATACCCTTATTACAAAGAGAACCCAAACCAAGGATAGGTTTTTTTTAGTTATCTAGATTCCACTAATGGCTCTAGGAGGGGGTATTTAGGTATCCAAAATGGGTGTTTTAGTGGTTCTCACTAAAGTGGAGGTATAAAATTTATTCAGGGAGTTGAATCTTCTTCTTCACATCATGGGAGGATTACATCGGTATGTTATCAATGTTACAATAAAGGTAATACTTTACTGTAGTGAAAATAACAACCTATTGAGTGTAATTATTTTAGTAATATGGGTTATCTATAGTTTTTTTTCATATCTCTTCTTAGACAACTATTATTTGTGGTTATGGATAGGTTTAGGGATCAATATCAAGATTCAAGGTTAAAATATAGGGTGTTACTTTGAGTTCTTATAGTTTTCTAGGGCATAGAGGTAGAGATGGATCTTATGGTACGTATAGATAGTAGTGCATTGTTCCTTAGGGTAGTTGGGAATATAAAATATATGGAATAATATTGGGGTAAATATGGCTACATGTTATAGATCCAACACATATTGATCATAATGATGGTACATTATTATTCGATGTATGATCTTAGTGGAATCAATCCTTGCATCTTCATTATTAGTTTAGGTTATTCAAATTATTTTATATCTTCTTAGTTTATTAAGGATATGGGGATCATGATATAGTATCATTAAGGGGTGATGTCTATAGATATTATCCTAGATGTTTGATATGAATATATCTAAATATTTCTAAAGTGTGACATCATTATCAATGGATGTAGGATTCTATGAGAGTTCATTATATTATAGATGAAAATATATAGTGTGATACTAGGTATAGATTGGTTGATGTATTATTTAGTACAACTAAATTATAATCATTGGTGGATATCCATAATTTCTCCTAAGACTGATTGAAATACCCATGTTAGGGAGTAGACTTTGTAAGAAATTCATCAATACTGGACCATCGGTATCTAAGGACACTGTTGGAAACCAAGGCTTTCCCAAAGGTTCACAACTGTTGGTAAAGGCTGCCAAACCATTGGGTGATAAGGCGTTGGGATAGCCTTATACCAATGGTTTGTTTGAAACTGTTGGGTTAGACTAGTAAAAAATTCAACTTCCCTATGGTTTTCTCCAACCGTTGCAATACAAAAGTACCAACGGTTTGTAACCGTAGGTAAATGTAACTCTATAACCTATACCAATGGTTTACAAACCATTGGTGTATAGGTTTACCAATGGTTTTCCTATAACCGTTGGTATATATTATATGTATAACTTATATACCAATGGTTTTATCTAAAACCATTAGTATAGAAGGTTTATTTAGCTTTATACCAACGGTTTATAAGCTTTTGTAATATAGTACTCCAGGATTACACAGTAGCCCTCTTTCCTACCCTGTACAGAAGCTTTCCCTCTGTCCTACCCTATACAGCCTCTACTGAATTACACATCAACCTACATCCCCTCTTGACTCCCCTATCCAATATATTGAATTCAACACCTAAAGATACAACAGTCAATATACAATAATTATCTAACATGTGAAAATACAGAATTCATAAAAACACTCATGCCCGCCATAAAATGTATAGAATTCATAAAAACACTTGTGGGGGGTTGTCCAGGGGGTGGGGGATGTCTAAGGGGGTGGGGTGTCTAGGGGTTTCTAGGGGGTGGGGGCTATCTAGGTGGGTGGGTGATGTCTAGGGGGTGGTGGTTGTCCAAGGGGGTGGGGTGTTTAGGGGGTTGGGTCTATCCAAGGGGGTGGGGTGGGGGTGTCCAGGGTTGGGGTGGTTCAAGGGGGTGGTGTCCAGGGGGTGGGGTGGTGTCCGGGGGGTGGGGGTGTCCAGGGGGTTGGGAGGCTGCCCAAGGGGGTAGGGGTGTTCGGGGGGGCTGTCCTGGGGGGTTTTCCATGGGGTGGGGTTGTCCAGGGGGTGGGGGTGTCCAGGGGTGGGGTGGTGTCTAGGGGGTGGGGTTTGTCTAAGGGATTGGGGGCTGTCCAGGGAGGTAGGGTTGTTTAGGGGGTGGGGTGTCTAGGTGTTGAGGGTGTCCATGGGGTTGGGTGGTGTCTAGGGGGTGGGGGATGTCCAGGGGGTTGGGGGATGTCCAAGGGGGTTGGGGGTTTCTGGGGGGTGGTGGTTGTCCAGGGGGTTGGGGGATGTCCAAGGGGGTAGGGGGTTCTGGGGGGTGGTGGTTGTCCAAGGGGTGGGGGGGTTGTCCATGGGGGTGGGGGTGTCCAGGGGTGGGGGTTATCCAGGGGGTTGGGGGTTGTCCAGGGGGTTGGGGGCTGTCCAAGGGGGTAGGGGTGTTGAGGGGGTGGGGTGTCCAGGGGGGTTGTCCAAGGGGTGGGGGGTTTTCCATGGGGATGGGGGTGTCTAGGGGGTGGGGGTCCAGCGGTGGGGTGGTGTCTTGGGGATGGGGGATTTCTCGAGGGTTGGGGTCATGTCCAAAGGGGTAGGGGTGTCCAGGGGTGGGGGTGTCTAGGTGGTGGGGTGGTGTCCAGGGGGTGGGGTTTTCCAGTGGGTTGGGGGGCTATCCAAGGGGGTAGGGGTGTCCAGGGGTGTCCAGTGGGTGGGGGGCTATCCAGGGGGTGGGGGTTGTCCATGGGGGTGGGGGGTGTCTGGGGGTACGAGGGTGTCCAGGGGGTGGGGGGTTGTCCATGGGGTGCGGTGTTCCTGGGGTGGGGGTTTCCAAGGGTGGGGTGGTGTCCAGGGGGTGGGGTGATGTCCAGGGGGTGGGGTGTCTATGTGGTTGGTCGTCTATCCAAGGGGTAGGGTGTTTTTGGGAGTGGGGGATGTCCGTGGGGGTGGGGTGTCTAGGAGGGGTGGGGTATCTAAGGGGTGGGGTGGTGTCCATGGGGTGGGGGATGTCCAGGGTGCTTTGGGTGGCTGTCCAGGGGGGTTGGGGGGTTGTCAATGGGGGTGGGGATGTCCTGGGGGTGGGGGTGTCTCGGGGGTGGGGTGGTGTCCATGGGGGTGGGGGCTATCCAGGGGGTTGGGGCTGTCCAACGGGGTGGGGATGTCCAGGGGGTGGGGGTGTCTAGGGGGTGGGAGTTGTCCAAGGGGGTTGTCCAAGGGGGTTGGGGTGTCTAGGGGGTGGGGGTCTGGGGGGGGGGGGGGGGGGGGTCTCTGGGGGTGGTTGTCCAAGGGGGTGGGGGTTCCATGGGGGTGGGGGTGGTTTCTCGGGGGTGGGGGCTGTCCAGGGAGTTAGAGGTCTATCTAGGGGGTGGGGGTGTCCAGGGGGTGGGGTGTTAAGGGGGTGGGGGTTGTTCAGGGGGTTGGGGTGTTTTCTTGGGGGTGGGGGTGTCCAGGGGGGTTGTTCATGGGGTGGAGGTTTTTCATGGGGGTGGAGGTTTTCCATGGGGGTGGGGGTGTCTTGGTGGTGGGGTAGTGTCTAGGGGGGTGGGGGGACTTTCTAGGGGGGTTGGGAGGTTTTCCAATGTGGTAGGGGTGTCCAGGGGGTGGGGGTGTCTAGGGGTGGGGGCTATCCAGAGGGTGGAGGTGTCCATGGGGGTGGAGGTGTCCAGGGGGCTTTCCAAGGGGGTAGGGGTGTCGAGGGGGTGGGGGTGTCCGGGGGATGAGGGTGTCCAAAGGGTGGGGGTGTCCGGGGGGATGGGGGTGTCTAGGGGGGTGCGGACTGTCCAAGGGGGTGGGGGTGTCTAGAGGGTGGGGGTGTCCGCGGGTGGGGGTTGTCCAAGGGGTAGAGGTGTCCAGGGGTGTTTAGGGGGTGGGGTGGTGTCCAGGGGGTGGGGGTTGTCCATAGGTTTGAGGGGTTGTCCAAGGGGGTAGGGGTGTCCAGGGGGTGGGGTGTCCAGGGGTGGGGGCTATCCAGGGGGTGTGGGGGTTGTCCAAGGGGGTGGGGTGTCTGGGGGTGGGGGGTGTCCAGGGGAGCAGTGAATCAGTCACAAAAAAACATCAAGTCATGTTTTATTATTTATAGATAAAGAAATAATGATAATGTGACCCACCTGATCACACATATATTCAGGCACAACAAATCACCAAACATCAAATGTCAGTAATTTTAGTCAAAAATGTAACGAATCAATTTTTCCCTCATCACCATCACTATCATCACTGTCATTATCACCCTCACCCCATCCTCATTATCATCCCCATGATCATCCTTTCCCTCCTCAACACCCTCCTCCTCGCCCTCGTAATCCTCCTAGACCTCCTCCTCACCCTCCTCCTCCTCCTTGGCCTCCTCCTCGCCCTCCTCCTCCGCCTCGGACTTCTCCTCGCCCTCCTCCTCCTCTGCCTCGACCTCCTCCTCACCATCGTCTTGACCACGACTAGAACTGACACCTAGTTCACTATATATATAATACATTGATGACATATATTCATCACAAGTTGTGATAACCTCTAGTGGAAGTGTTGTACATGAAACTTCCATCAGTTTCATAAATGCATTTTTTCCCTAGCATACTATTCTGCCATCTTTTTGGCCCTTTTTTAGCCTATTCTTCCTTTTCTACTCTTTAAGGCTTAATGTAGTCAATGTATATGATCCAGGAATTCCTCCTATTTGAGGAATTGATGGAAAACTGTGTTCAATTTTCTCATACTATTCTTCTTCCTTTCTCATTAGTATGTTCATTCTTGTTGTAAGATCAGATAAATACATAGAGCAGAAATCTATACATTTTCTATCCAAGTAACCATTCACGATATAACCTTCGGTATGATTCATGTTTTGGATATAAGACTTTAATTTGTACATATTTATTTCCGTTGGATACATCCAATGAAAAGAAATAGGACCTCCAAGAAGTATTTCAGTTGGAATATGGACAGTCAGATGCAGTATGCATGTGAAAAATTATGGAAGAAATATTTTCTCAAACTCACATTAAATTAATGGGGCTTTTGCCAACATTTTTTGCAAGAAAGACTTTGAAAAATTCTTATCATAAAGATATATAAACAAATAGTACAACGTAATAACATCCAGCCTTACATTATTGGAAAAAATAAGATGGATTGATATTGGAATAAACTCATGGATAAGGATGTGATAATCATGAGTGTACAAATATTTTAGCATCAACTCGCTTTTATTGAACCATTTATATATATTGATTGAATATACATGAGTAACTTTAATAGACACTAGTACATCCAGAAATTGCTTTTTTCTTGGTTTCATCACATAAGAATCACATGGAACTTGCCATTTATTTTCACTAATATGCACAGGATGCAATTCTAGTCTGATGCCCCAATCCACCAAGTCATGCCAAGACCGTAAATCATATTTCGTATTTCCATTAACATTTATAAGATTCGAAAGAAACATTTCACATATATTTTTTTCAATATTCATTACGACTAAGAAATTATTTAACAAATTGGTTGACCAATAAGTAAAATAAAATAAGATACTTCTCTTCTTCCAATTGAAACAAGTTTCAGTGGAAACATTATTTCTCTTTCCAGATTTCATTTGACCCTTACCGAATGAAAAAATGAAATATTTCAATTCATTAAGCACATCAGTTCCAAACCTATGATGAGGTGGATCATCGGTCTCCATGGTATTGTCAAATCCTTGATGATTATTTCTATATGGATGGTCCATTGGAAAGAATCGTCGATGTACCGTAAAAATAAAACTATAGTGATTTTTCTGTCTTCTGGATTGAGTATTCTTCATACAAATAGGACATGATAGTTTTCCCTTTGTTCTCCATCCGGACATCATTGAATAAGTAGGAAAATCATTGATCTTCCACATAAGCATAGCATGAATCTGAAATATTTCTTTCGAATAGGCATTATATGTGTGCACACCCACGTCCCAAAGAAGTTTAAAATATTTTATTAAAGGTTTCATGTATACTTCTATATCATTTTTGGGATCAGAAGGGACAGATATGAGTATACTGGTGAAAGTGAAAGGTTTTTTCATACACAACCATGGGGGGAAGGTTATAAATGTGTATAAAAACCGCCCAAGTGTTGTGTGAAGTAAGCATCTTCCCAAATGGACTAAAACCTTTACAGGAAAGACCCAGCCTCACATTATGCATTTCATCTGCAAAATCAGGATATTGAGCATCAAATCTCTGCCATGAAAATCTATTTGTAGGTTGAACCAACTCATCATTAGTCTTATTTATCTCAGTATCATTCCATTGAATTTTTTTGATATTTCATCATACATAAAAATATTTTGGAGTCTGGGAATCAATGGAAAGTTCCACATTACTTTCTGTGGCACATGGCCACCCCCCCCCCCACCTGGATACCCCCCCACCCCCACCTGGATATCCCCCCACCCACCCACCCCCACCACGTCACCCCCCCAACCACCTTGAAAACCCACCCCCACCCCCACCTGGACAGCCCCCCCCCCCCCCCCAACACCAGAACACCCCCCTCCTGGGACATCCCACACCCCACATCCCCCACCTGGACAGCCCACCCCCGCCCCCTGGACAACCCCCCTCCCCCAACTGCACAACCCACCCCTACCCCTAGACAACCTACACCCCTTCCCCCACCTAGACACCCCACCCTGACCCCCCTAGACAGCCCACACCCCTCCTTATATAGCCTTCCCCCCCCACCACACCCCCCACCCCCTATAGCCCCTACTCCCTAGAACCCCCCCTACCCCCATGCATCCCCCTTAGGGTAATTTTATTTAAAACAATTTTATTCATTAAGAAAGAAAACCCATCATTAATTATCCATTTCATTCAAAAAAACTCATTCAATTTATCAAAAAATGACAAATTCAATTTATAAGTCTCTATGGTTCACTTAGTAAATGTCATCGGGGAAAGGGGAAATCACTTACATTGTTAATTCCAATTTAAAAACTAGGCCAAGCACTAAGGAGGTGGTGTGGTGTCTAGGTGGTGGGGTAGTTTCCAGGGGGTCTATCCAAGGCAGTGGGGGATATCCAAGGGGGGTGGAGGGTGTCCAGGGGGTGGGGGTGTCTAGGTGGTGGGGGCTGTTTAATGGGGGTCCAGGGGGTGTCCAGGGTGGGGGGTGTTATCCAGGGTGGTGGGGGTGTCCAGGGGGTGGGCGTGGGGGTGTTCAGGGGAGGAAATACTCATATAATACCTTAATAAGTACCTATACCCAATCCAAACAACATCAAAATTTCAATCTAGCACCCAACCAACAGCCAATTCGTCCTCAATATCACTACCCTTCCCATTTTTCCTTGAACAAAAACTATAAATACAAAATCCAAATCCAATTTTCAACTAAACTAAAGTCCATAGAAACTACCCTATCACCCCATCAAAAAAATGGAAAACCACCTACACCACTACCTGAACCATCCCCAATCCCTTCACATGGACCATATTTATATCCATTACCCACCTCAAGACCATATTACTAAACAAACCATTTACCATCTTTGAGAGGGGATACATCTACCCAGCACCCATTAGTTCATATGGTTCAAAAAATCTATAAAAAAGGAGTGTATATGAGGACTTCAAATAAAGGTGATTCACACAATCATGACACTTTAATTCTAAAACAAAAATAGAAAACAAATCAAAGTGTTCGGTATACCATGCCACAGACCGCACAGAACTCTGGTTTAGGCCAAATCAAAATATAAAACAAAAAAAATAGATGCATAACATTAAAACTAAGGTAGAACTTACAAAGTTTAAGTGTAGAAATAAAAAATATATTGATTAAAGATGTATCTATCAGGTGGAAGGAGTTTCGCATCCTAGGGTACAGAGAGAGATTAAGGAGAGTTTCGGATTAGGGCCTGCAATCACACGGATGGGGGAGCTGAGCTGTTGTGTATTTGGGGGAAAGCTTTTCCAATGGTTTTTAAAACCCATTGGGAAATATATTCTTTACCAAAGGTTTTAAAAAAACTGTTGGTATACATTAGATGAATTAAATATTTCTGAATGGTTTGAGTAAACCGTTGGGAAATCTTCATTCTAAAAAATGCCTATGGTTTCTTCAAACCATTGGGAAAGGTTTCTATTTTTACATTATACCAACATTTTATTCAAACTATTGGTATAAAAGCAATAGGAAAACCTCCATTTCCACTAGTGATATGATTTTATCACCATTAAAAAAAATTCTAGATGATGGGGAGATTAAATAGATGGTCTTTCATCATATTTTTGAATGAATCTGGGACATATTTCATGAGCACTTATTAGGGTTTCCACTCGAGAGAGAGATAGAGTTCATGATCAGTATTATACCAAGTATGAAGTTTATATCCATTCCATGATACCAAATGTCTCATGTAGATCTTATAGATCTAAAATCTTTGTTAGAGGATTTGAAGGTGAATAAATTTATCCACACAAACATATCCCATTATGGTGTTCTTATCTTGTCACAAAGAGTGTGGATGGATATTTTTATTTATGCATAGATTATGATGGGTTTATAAGGATTGATTAATACTTAATCAATATAATGGATACTATTAAAAAACTCCACTTCTAAGATCTACCATGCTTTAAACTAAAACAATACATAAACTAAACTGAATACATTTATATAGATTACACCTATAATCTATGTGGAATCTTTTTTAATTTTATATGATTAAACAAGATCATATAAAAGCATCTAAATAACTCCCTACACCAAGGTGTTTACATGGTTCAAAACTAAATTACCCATCACGTGTTCTGGACCCTATCATCTCCCATGAAATGATACTACCTCAAAAAATGAAAAAATAAGGAGGAAGAGAGATAAGATAATTTGAAAGAATATTCTAGGATTACACATCCATCACAAGGTTAATTACTCCTTTATACATTTTTTGATGATTATTATTATGTTCCATTCATTTACTCATGTGTTAAAATGTGTAACAAACCAACCCAAGTCAACTAGACACTCCACCTGAGCTAGTCCGTCGTGGTGATGTGGTGCAAAAAGATAACAAAAAAAGTCTTTTATAAAATAAAACATGACATATGACTAGATTAAAAAAATCAAAAGAAATAGATGCATCCATGATCTAGAAAAGCCAATCCAAATCAGATAAATTGAAAAGTATGAAAAGGTAATACCAACAAGTCTCCATGTGACCAATTATCACCTCCAAACCATCCCACTATAAAGGAATTGATGAAAAGATAATCTAGAATTCCACAAGATGCCCTTCCCTTTACCTAGGTCCTAAAAAATCTACAACCATAAAAACGTAAAAATATTATGTGATAAAAATTCCAAATATGATACTACCATATAGTCCATATAAGGTCTAATAATAAGAATTTAGTAGTTATTTATTTTTAAAAAATAGTTTTATAATGAATTATCATAAATCCAAACTAATTTGTAAATAATTTCCTTCAGTTTTCATAAATGCATTTCATATTCAAAAATCCATAAATATAAAAATTATAAGTGATAAAATATTAAATCACATTGATGCACTATAAGTTAAGAAATTAAACACATATCTCTAAAATAATACATCATATAAAACCATGTGATACACCCTCGTGAAAAACATGTGAGCAATAGTCTGTGAAAAAATCCAACATGAGACAAAAAACCGTAAATGAAAAATCACTCCATATTAGAACCTAACCTATGGGAATATATAATGTACATAAAATAAGACTAAATCAAGAATATATTAGTACCAACTAATATCATGTATTGTTATAGTCCATCAATATCACCAAAAAACTAGTGGCATTATGTGCACTAGAGTGACATGTCTGTTCCTAATAGACACAAGGTTCCCAATGTACTAAGTTAGTAAAAATAAATTTCAAAACTATGATAAAAATTTATAAAACATTTTTAAATACAATATAATCCACTTTGGTGTTTTAAAACCCATTTTCAAATCAGAACAACCATTCAATCATTTAATAAAATACTTGGTTTACAAAAACCTGTTTTAAAGAAAACCCCATTAAAACATGCATCTTTCTAAGGAGTACCTTGAAACCAAAAATCATGTCAATTAAAAGAATAAACCAAAATATTTTTTAAAAATAATAATTAATAGATATAATTACCCCATTTTAAATAAAAACCTACCTCAATTATAGATGTAGAACTAATCTCCTTCGGCAATGGTAACCAAGGAAGAGTAGACCAGGACCTCACAATACTAGATCCACAAGAAAACATAAATTCTCTATAAAACCACTTTTATTTGGAATAAATATCCTCTTAATGTTACAAAATATGATAGTAGGAGAGATCCAATGAGGATCTAAGAAGAAAAGGTAAAACTAGATAAAAACACTACATACCTTGAGATAGTCTATCAATAATGAAGGAGATCCACCTAGAATTCCAAGATAGAATCCTCTATAATTCTATGAAATTATTAGGTCAATAAAATATGATATTATAGGGTAATTAGATGTTAAAATGGGTTCTAGGTATTTTTAATTAAAAATTTAGAGTATTAAAAACCCACGTGAATGGTTTTCTAGAGAGGTTGCACGGTTAGGAGTAATTGTACACCTAAACAGTCCACCCTATATAGATATTTTGTTTAAGTTACATGGTTTTACTACATGGTTATTTTATCCATGAACAAATCATGCATAACCCCTTATAATAGGGGTTCATGGTTTGGAAGGTGGTTGTGTGGTTAGAGAAAACCATGCGCCTCCCTCTAATGGACTATTCTTGCAACATGGTTTCTTAGGCCAAACAACATGGTTTTCTCTAACTGTACACAGACCCAAGGGATCCCAAAAATTTATGAAAAAACCTAAAATAACCCCAAAATAAGAACAAACCAAATCACTATCAAAATAAAGGTTAAAGAGTACCTAAATGATAGTAATGGAATGTAAAAATCTCCCCACCCTTAAAGATTTTTGTGCCCAAAAAGTGCTCAAGATTCCAAAATTGCACAAAGATAAGGACAATAATTTCTCATTAGCAATTCTCACTCCCATATCTTGTGGTTAACCCATTCAAACTACAATATTACATAGAATAAGGGATGTTTTACCCCATAGCACCTTATCTTGGTGATGCATAATCTAAACTGCTTTCTCAACAATGGTGGTATCGCGATCAAGATAAACATCCTCCCATTTAACCACATGGGAAGTATCTAGGTGGTACCTCATCGGATGGGAAAAATTAAACACATCATGAATCATAGTCAAATAAGATGGTAATTCCAACCAATATTCCACCTTTTTGAGCCTCCCACTAATCTCAAAGGGACCAACAAACCTTGGTGCCAACATACCCTGCTTACCCAAGTGATGATGTCACATGTGAGGTAAAATTCTAATAAAACCTCGATCACCAAAATCTAACTCTATCAGTTGATGAATATGGTCCACATAACATTTTTGATTGCTCTTTTATATGAGTAAACTCATCAAAATTAATTTTACCTTTTTCGTTATCTCCTAAACAAGTCTTGGACCAAACAAGGATCATTCTCCCAAATCTTCCCAACACATGGTATATCTACATTGCCTCCCATACAATGCTTCAAAAATATATATATTTATCAAATCCTGATAAATATTTTTATAGGAAAATTTGACCATAAGAAAATTCTTTTCCCATGATCCACCAAAATCAACCACACAAGACTGAAGCATATCCTCAAGAACATTTATAGATCTTTCTATCGGTATATCCACCTACAAATGATAAGCCATGATCAATTTAATTTGAGAACTCATCATCTCATAAAAACCTTTCTATAACACATATTTTGACATAAGGTCCATATAAAAAACAATCATATAGGAAACACCATGAAGTCTCACAATCTCTTGGATATACAAGTATCTAATTTATCCCACTTTCATCATCTCCTTGATAGGTATGAAATGTGATGATTTTGTAAGTCAATAAATGATAACACAAATCACATCGTTTACAATAGGAATCCATGGAAAAACAATGATTAAGTCCTTTTAAATCTAATCCCACTTCCATACCGGAGTGGGTAAAGGTTGTAATAAACCAGTAGGTCTCTGGTGCTCCACTTTTATTTTTTAACAAGTGAGACATCGTGATATAGGGTCTGTAACCAACCACCTTATACCTGATCACCAATACTGATGTCTCAAGTCATGATACATATTTTTATATCTAGTGTGCATGGACTAAAAATACCAGTTTCTAAATCAACTCCTACGTCAAATAAAATTAAATAACTAACCTATTACAAAAACAAAAATCTCCAATAGGAGACTAAGAAACATCACTCGAGGTATCCCCATAATAAAGGCTTTTAATAAAGCATTGGAACTTTGTTTCTGTAACCTGTTTGAGATTAAATATCTCATAAAAGGATGATTATTATTTCATTGAATCAAATAATACCGGTCTATAATACCCTTCCACACCTAAGATCATCTTAGAAAAAAATCATCAGATACCACTCCTCAAATGATTTATTCACAGCTTGTGTCGGTAATTTTTTGTTTAATGCATTAGAAACCACATTCCATTTCCTAAGGGTTTATGCAATGTAAAAATAAAAAGTATAAAGATAATACACCCAAAAAATATTTCACAAGTTCATACCCCTCTAATTAAAAATATTTTTAGGCTCTTATGATCAGAATACACTATAAACCACTCCCCAAATAGATAGTGATTCCATTTTTTGAGTGCAAGCTTAACTGCTTCTAAATCAAGATCATGGGTAGGGTATTTCTTCTCAAGAATTTGTAACTATAGTTATAAATAGGCCACAACATATTTCCCCTACATTAAGACACATCCCAAACCCATACTAGAAGCATTGTAGAAAACATCATAACTAGAACCTAGTTCCTGAATAATAAAAATTGGTTCTAAATTAAACCTCATATTTATCTCTGAAAAAGATATGTGAAATTTTTTATTCCATTCAAACTTTACACCCTTAAGTGTTAAATCATTAATTGAAGATGTGTTCTTGGAGAAATCCTAAACAAATTGTCTATAGTAACCAGCTAAACCTAATAAGATCTAAATATTAAAAATGTTTCCAAGTTTCTCCCAAAACATAATAGCCTCTAAGATACCCCTCTAATATATAAAATTCCCTATAAAATTCCCTTATTGGATCCAAAACTCACATTTGTAAAGCTTTCTATACAAATGATATTATTTCAATATTCAAAGAATTATATCTAAATGGTCCACATGATCCTCTTATGACTTATAGTACACAAAAATATCATCCATTAACATAATAAGAAAAAAGTGAAAGAACCAAAGAAATATTTGGTTCATCAAATCTATAAATATCTTAGGTACGTTGGTGAGATCAAATGGAATAACCAAAAACTCAAAATACCCATACCATCTCTTAATAATTATCTTAGGTATATCCTCTTCTTAGGATCTCAAACAATGGTACCATTTCCAAATTTCATTCTTTGAAAACCATTTTTCCCCTATAAGCTATTCATAAATATCATCAATCATGGGTAAAGGATATTTGTTCTTAAATGTCACCTGATTTAACATTTGAAAATCCATATAAATTTTGATACTCCCATTGTACTTCTTAGAAAATAGGATAGGAAAAGACCATGGTGGAATTCTATTATGAATAAATCCATCAAACTCTAGATCCTCAAGTTTTACTTTAAGTTCCACCAACATAGAAGGTTCCATTCAATGTGATAGAATACAAATTGGCATTGTACTAGTGAGTAGTTCAATAGTAAACTCAACCTCTCTCTTCAATGGTAAACTATAAAAATTATCTAGAAAGACCTTGGTGTATACTCTCACCACTATAGGAATAAGTATTTCCAAAAAAGATTCAATGTCATCAAGAAACATATCTTACAATTGGAATAAGACTACCCTAGAATAAGGAACAATAGGCCCTACCCTCCCCGATCTAGATTCCCACTCACCCTAAAAAACATGATAGACCCCATCAGAAGATAAAAAAAGAACCCAATGTCAATAACAGGCTATATAGTCCTTAACATTGATCATATAATCCATGCCAAGTATCAAGTAGAAGATGTAAATATCACGAACTAAAAAATACTATGCCACCTCGAAGTCAACTATTACCTCCGGACATGTGGGACACTTGAAACCTTGTTCGGACCTCTTTCCCAAGGTCTTGGAAATATCCAACAACAAAGGAATAAGTTCTAAACATAATCCAAAAACCTCAACCAAATTTGATGATATAAATGAATGAGTATCACTTGTATAAAACACATCTAGAATCATAGAAGATGAAATAAGCATTGTACCTCTAACAATAGTTGGTCTTGCTTCAGATTACTCTAGTGCACACTCTTCCACATAAATTTGTCTGGTCTTATCCATATTAACACCCCCCTTGACTTGAGTATTATACCCACAACCCTTGGAATCATTGTTAAGAACATTATAACCCTTATTGAAAGTGTATCCTACCATACTTCCCTGGGATATCCTTTCCCAAAAATGATTTAGGTGACAAGATTGTCCCAAATGATGACAAGTATTAGGAGCCTCCACATAGTTGGTCTTGAAATTTATATTCCTTCCACATTGGTAGTAGGTAACTTGATGCTACACTAATGAAGCCCCTAAAATAGATCCTAAATTAAATTGACCCCCCTTTCACAAATTCACCCTGGATAAAAACCACACTAACCGAATGTAGAAACACAGGTTTTTCCTGTAAGACATTGTAATATTTATACGAATAAGTGAAGAGCTAGGGGAAAAGATGACATGCGATTCTGAGGCCCAGTGTGACCAAAATTAAATTTATTAAAATATTAAGTATTTTTATATTATGCACAATGCGGGAAAGCGTTATCTCTTAAATGGTAGATTGGATAAAAAATATGAGGGCATGGTTGCATCCGTAGTGTGTCGTTTACCCTAGGCGGGGTATAACCTTTGCTGGTGCGGGCCTACTGTAGAAAAAGGTGATCAGTGGAATTTTTGTAAATAAATGAACAAGTTTATTTATGGGCATCAGCTCGAATAACTCCAAAATTGAGTCTTAGGTAGATTTTATGACCCCCTCCATTACATTCATAATGTTGTGTTAACCCTAGGGGTGACCTAATCTCCTCCCCACCAAGAGGTCTAGTCGGGGGTGTTGATATAATTAATTAATTTAATTAATTAAATAAGGGAAATCAATCAAGCCCCCCCCCCCCATTTCTCTCCTCTATGTACGTTGTCGATCCCCCTCCTCTTATCCTCCTTTATTCACCTTTGATCTGCCAAATCGAGAAAACAAAGTGTTTTCGGTCTCACATCTTGACAGTAGACGCTCCCGGATCGTGCAACAGTAGCAGTGGAGCCTACAAAGCATCGATGTTCCGCCAAAAGGTAGGAAGTTTGAGTTTTAAAATAATGTATCCTATTTATGATTTTTTTTTTCTTCAAATATTCATAAGGGTTGTGTAGTTTGGGTCCTGAGCTTTCCGAAACATGTTTCAGATCTGATTTTGGAGCACTGAGGTGCTCCCGGTGGTTCCTAGAAGTTTTCTGGTGGAAAACCCGCATTCTGGCGGTGGCCATGGAAGAATCCAGCGAGGTCGGTGGAGGTGCGCTGATAGTGTGGTGGTTTCTAGATCTGGAATGGCATATTCCAGGTCTGGAATAGTGGTGTCCGGTGAAATAGGCGGTGGTCTGGAAAAAATTTTCCGAGGTTTCTTTAAACCCTCGTAACTCGCAAACTGAATGTTCGATTTCACGATCTGTTTACAGCGATGCATTTATTGCATCGAGGAGAACCTTTTGAGTTTGCTTCAGAGATTTTATGAGTCAATTTCATGGATCAGGGCCACAAAACATTGAAATAATAATAATATTTTATTATTATTCAGCTTCGACCCACCGTAATGTCTGCACGGAGTGTCTGATTGACGCGCTGTCAGTGGAATTGTGATCCTAATAGTAAGGCGGACTTTTCAAAATAGTTTCTGGGCACTGGGATTGAGATCATGGTGTGGTACGCATGAGTCTGGTTTTGGGCATTTACGGAGAAACATAACTTTTTCATTGGTGTCCGTTTTGGACAAACGAGTAGTTGATATCATGCGTTTTTTCTAGGGGATTGCGATGGTGTGGTACACTTGATTATTTTCAGGATCAATGTGTGGGACCCACCTGGGATTTCTATGGTTAATAGTAAATTTTTTACTGGTTGTCCATTTTGGGCAATTAAATAGCCTATCCTATGTGTTTTTTCGCATAGAACATGGTGCTGGCCTCGGTTTGGACCTAGGAAGTGCGTAGTGTGGCAATGTTGCTGGTCGATTGGGTTAGCAACATTTGGACAAGTAGTGGTTGAGTATACTCCCTTGGTTCATTCCTATGAGTTTTTTTGAGGTATTACAACCATATTATATGTTTGTGACCCCCTCAATAGAATGTTTTCCTGGTAGAGTTGTGGCAACCCTCCAGTGGGTCCGGAGTCAGATCCTCTAGCTTCGATTCCCTAGATCGGATTCTTGGTATCATTGTGACTGCTTATAAACTAGCGATGATATCCTATCTAACATGTTAACTCCTTAGGGTTTGAGGCATCATCGGGAATATGATCCCCTACGCAGTGGGCCATTTAGTAGGGTTGTGGTATCGTCAGTTATATGATCCACTAATCAGTGCATGGTTTTAGTAGGGTTATGAAATCATTGGTTATACAATCCCCTACTCAAAGTGTGGTTTCTCTAGGGTTGGTGCATCGTCGATTTGATCCCCTACTTTGCGATTTACCCATATGGGGTTTTCGGCATCATTGTGACCATCTTCACATGGGCGACAATTCTCTATCTGAGTGATGTGAACTGTGGAACGTCAGATCGGGGTGTGGTATCTCCCAACAGATCTTGGGAGTAATCCTCTATCTATGAGATCTTTGATATACTGGATTGGTTTCTTGTATCCCCTAGCATACCCTAGGAGTGATCCCCTATCTGAGAAGTTTGGTGTTTCTACTGTTTCAGCGTGATGTTCTTAGTGACGATATCTGACGAGCGTGATCTCTCAGATGGTCATCTGGGATGTTGGTGTGAGACCCCATGGAGTGTATCTCTTGGAAAAGTGTCATCTGGGATGATAGATCTTATGGAGTATGTTCTCTGGGTAGTGTGTATAACCTATCACTGGGGATGGGTTGGAACCTCATGAGGCTTGGTACGTGAAATAAGTATATCTGAATGTCTATGGTATATGTATGGTCATATACCTAAGCAAAGTTGACTAGTATTGTTTAGCTGAGGATGGTTTTGAGATGGAGTTTCTCTCTCATTTGGGTTCCCTCTGGCTAGGATGAGCTCATTGTTGCATTTCATTTGCTCTCTTTTATTTTGGGGTTTTTGGAGCGCCTACTAAGTATCTTTATACTCACCCCTGTATAGACTTTTCCCACACTTGTTTGTGTATTTTGCAGACCACAAGCCTTTCAATGGAGTCCCAGGAGGACCCGGAGAAAGAAGATCTTGGTGATCTTGACCGAACGGGGTGTTTACCAGAGCTATGGTGAGGATCTTTAACGTGGGATCCATTTATAGCAACCCCCTCCTTCTGAGAGGGTTGGACACTTTTACAGTTTACTTTTGGTGGGTCCTGTATTTTCCCTTTTGTAATTTTTTTGAACTCTAGTTGTGGTATAGATGTATGCATGCATTTATTTTCAGTTTTTATATATATCTTTTCACTATTTCATGAAGGTGTATGTGGGTGCGTGTGTATAGGTACTTTAGGCTAATGTCTCCCATATGTGTGATAGCCTACTCGAAGCTAGTCGTCAGTCCCTAGACTATTGTAGGTAGGCTTGGGGAGTCACGACTCAAGCCCTGTTGGTCCAGGTTGTGACAGAGTGATATTAGAGGAGGTTCCACATTTTGGATCTATGAGTGTATGTGGTCTAACTGTGCGTTTGGTTTGGGTTTCATAGCGGTAGTGTTAGGATGTTTCGAGTTCAGCTTTCAGGACAAGGACTCTAGTGTTGGTGCGGTGGCCGATGTATCAATTCACCAGGACTCTGATAACCTGCCTTTGAATTGGGACATTTGGACACCAGTCGCAGGGACATAATGGTATATGCATCATATAGGAATGGTTTTTGGGTTTTCCTTGTTCTTATTAATTAAGCTCCCCAAATATAATCTTTGACCGTGTTGCGTCTTGACTCAGTATGCCTCCATGACGCCATCCAGTAGGGGTTCCGCAGCGGGATTGTGGTGATGATCTACCCCGAGTAGAGGATTTGGAGCAGGGTATAGGTTCTGAGGCTGGACCTCCAGGTGGTCTGCCAATTGAGCTACGACCTATAGAGCAACTGGTTGTTCCGGTAGTGTAGGAAGAGGTTTCGTGTAGGCTGAGTGCATTTCATGAGTTCCAGAGGCAGCGACCTCTGAGGTATTGGGATGATCTAGACCCTCAGGAAGCTGATGATTAGCTCGAAGCAGTCACCTGAGTTTCCTGCATGGTGAGGACACCTCCAGATCAGATGGTGGTCCTAGTGTAGATCCTTTTAAATGGCTCATCTGGGTGATGTTGGAGTCTAGTGATGCAATCCCATGATGAGGAGACGCTCATGTGGACCGAGTTTGAGTGTATCTTCAGTGAAGAGTTATATCTGATGATCCTGAGGTCAGTTCGGATCCATGAGCTTCTGCAGCTTCAGCAGGAGGGCATGACTGTGCTCGAGTACTCAGTGAGGTTTACAGACCTATCGCGCTACTCAATGGATATAGTTCGAGACCCGTTATTTAGGGCTTGGACCTTCGAGCAGGGCTTACATAGAGACATCAGGGCCGGTGTGGTTTCCTTGTGTTTTCCCACCTATGCTGGAGTGCTAGAGCTGGCCTTGGTGGTAGTGAGCTTTCTAGATGAGAAGATTCCACCAGTCAGTGTTGGGAACATGGGATTTGGGACCTTGGTAGCTGTTTCGGTAGCTGGTAACTGACAACAAGATCAGGGTTCCGAACGTGTGTGAAGTTTTTGGAGGTGACCCCAAGATGGAGGATCTGAGGCTCATGGCTCTCAGAGACCTCATGCCGGTTTTGGTCTGTCGTAGGAGAGGTGGTGTCACACTTGCGATGGATGGGGAAATCTTGCTAGGGATTGTCCGAACCACCATGTAGTTGAGAGGGATATGGATGAGAAGATTCCTTGATAGAGGTAGCATCTTAAGTATGGAGGTCCTCCGGGCAGCGGACGTGGCGACGGAGCTAGTGCAGCAGTGGGAGGTGGTAGGAGGTACAATTTTCCACCACCACCACTCCAGGTGGTCCACGCTGAGCTCAGGGATCTAGAGGTCGAGGGAGAGGACAACTGTAGGCCTTAATGTTTGTTGAACCAGAGGCTCCGCAGATGGATAGAGGTTTGCTCTATGCCCTTTCTACTTCAGCAGTAGTTTTGATAGACATTGTTGAGAGGTACTCTTTCATTTCCATTGCTTGCTCGGGGTTTGTTCAGGGCGTTGGTAAGACCCAGTGTGGGTGTTTTTCAACATTCTATGAATGCATGAGGAAGAATGATCCTTCCCCCACCGAGACACATTTTTTTGGTGCGATTAAAACCATGTGGGTGAGTCAGTGCCACCCAAAGAGGATGTTGTCGAGGAGTGGAGGACGATTCCCTCTGACTTATGTGTTCGGGCATGGTTGTGTGTTGGAAAACTTGCTGGTTTGGGAGACCCATTTGAGATTTCAGTTTCTTCCCCTCATGCTTATATATTTTCGAGGACAAATATTCCTAAGGTGGGGAGGATGTAGCAACTTGAATTTTTCCATGTCAGACTTTGGAATATTCCTACAAATAAGACCCGAGCTAGGTGCGAAGATGGCGTTTGATTTCGAGGCCTTGTGTGCCCAAAATTAATTTTATAAAAATATTAAGTATTTTTATACTATGCACGATGCAGGAATGATTTATCTCCTAAACAATAGCTCGGATCATAAATCTAAGGGCACTGTTGCTTCAGGAGCGCGTCGTTTACCCTAGGCGGGGTGTAATATTTGCGGGCGCGGGTCTACTGTAAAAAAGGTTATCAGTGGCATTTTCATAAATAAAATAACAATTTTATTTATGGGTGTTGGCTCGAATAACTCTTGAACGGAGTCTCAGATCAGTTTTCTGAGCCCGTCATTGTGTTCAGAACGTCGTGTTTATCCTAGGGATGACGTAATCTCCTCTGCACCGAGAGGTCTGGTCAGGGGTGTTGATTTAATTAATTAAATTAATTAATTAAATAGTGAAAAAAAATCAAGCCCACCTATTCCTCTCCTCTATGTGCATTATTGATCCCCCTCCTCTCCTCCTCTGTTCTTCGTCATCGATCCGCCAAATCGAGAAAAAGAAGCGTCGTTGGTCTCGAATCTTGATGGCGGATTCTCCTTGATCATGCAGTAGTAACAGCGGAGCATGAAAAGCATCTGCAATCTGCCAAAAGATAGGTAGTTTGAGTTTTAAAATCTATGATCCCGTTTATACGTTTATTTTCTTCTAATATTTATAAGGGTTTCATATTTCGGGTCCTGAGCTTTCTGAAACATGTTTTGAATCTAATTTTGGAGCACTGGGGTACTCCCGGCGGTTCCTAGAAGTGTCCTAGCAGAAAACCCAGATTCCAGTGGTGGAAATGGAAGAATCTGGTGAGAGAGGCGGCCGGGATACTACGACGTGGTGTTTTCCAGCTCCAGCATGGTGGATTCCATCTTCGGTGCGGTGGTTTCTAGCGAGACAGGCGGTGGTTCGGCTACAATTTTCTGGGGTTTCTTTAAACCCCTGTAACCCACAAACCAGGAGTCTGATTTCACAAGCTATTTGTAGCGACGCACTACTTTCATCTAGGAGGATATTTTGAGTTTGTTTCAAATATTTAATGAGTTGGTTTCTTGGCCTGGGGCCACGAAATGTTGAATTAATAATAATAATTTATTATTATTCAGCTTTGACCTGCCGCAACATCTGCACAAAGCGTCAAATTGATACACCGTTAGTGGCATTGTGATCCTGATAGTAATAGGAATTTTCAGGATAATTTCTGGGTGTTTGGACCGAGATCAGGGTGTGGGTCCCATGAGGCTGGTTTTGGGCATTTACGGAGAAACATAACTTTTTCGTCTGGTGTCCATTTTGGAAAAACGAGTAGCCGATCTAGTGCATTTTTTAAGGGGATCACGATGGTGCGGTCCACTTGATTAGTTTTGGGATTGAGGTGTGGGCTCCACTCGAGCCTACTATGGTGAATAGTACCTTTTTCACTAGTTGTCCATTTCGGGCAAGTAAATAGCCTATCCAACATGTTTTTTCACGTATAACGTGGTGGTGGCTTCGGTTCGGGCCTAGGAGGTGTACAGTGTGGTGATGTTGTTGGTTGCTCCGGTTAGCGATGTTTGGATAAATAGTGGTTTATTCTACTCCCTTGGTTCATTCCTATGAGGTTTTGTGTGTAATTACAACCCTATTATAGGTTTTTGATCCCCTCAAAAGGATGTTTTCTAGGAAGTGTTGTGGCATCCCTCCGGTGCGTCCAGAGTGAGATCCTCTACCTTCGCTTCCCTATATAGAATTCTTGGTATCACTATGACCGCTTATGCATAGGTGGGGATCCCCTATCTAGCAGGTCAACTCCATAGATTTTGAGACATCATTGGGAATATGATCCCTTATGCAGTGGGCCATTTAGTAGGGTTGTGGTATCGTCGGGTATATGATCCCCAACTCAGCACGTGGTTTCAGTAGGGTTGCAGAATTGTTGGTTATATGATCCCTTACTCAGAGTGTGGTTTTGATAGGGATGGTGCATCATCAGTTTGATCCCCTACATCATGAGTTATACCATATGGGGTTTTCAGCATTGTCGTGACCATCTTCACACGAGTGATGATCCTCTATCAGAGTGATGTAAACTGTGGAATGTTAGATCAGGTTGTAGTATCCCCCAGTGGATCCTGGGAGTGATCCCCTATCTGTGAGATCTTCGAGACACCAGAGTGGGTTCTTGTATCCCCAAGAGGACCCTAGAAGTGATCCCCTATCCGAGAAGTTTGGTGTTTCCATTTTTCAGCGTGATGTTCTCAGTGATGATATCTGATGAGCGTGATCTCTCATATAGGCATCTGGGATGTTGGTGTGGGACCCGATGGAGTGTATCTCTCAGATGAGTTTCATCTGAGATGATAGAGATCATGGAGTGTGTTCTCCTAGTTTTGTGTAGAACCTTTTTTGGTGATGGGTCAAAACCTCATGAGGTTTTTTGTGTGAAACAGGTATATCTAGGTGTTCATGGTATATGTATGGGCATATACCTTAGCTAAGCTGACTAGTCATGTTTAGTTGAGGATGGTCTTGAGATGGATTTTCTCTCTCGTTTGGGTTCCCTCTGGCTGGGATGAGCTGACTGTTTCATTTCAGTTGCTCTCTTTTATTTTGGGGTTTTGGGGAGCCTACTGAGTATCTTTATACTCACCCTTGCACGGGCTTTGGCCACATATGTTTTGTGTCTTGTGCAGACCACATGCCTTTTAACAGAGTTCCAGGAGGACCCGGGGAAGGTAGAGCTTAGTGAGCTTGACCAACCGGGGTGTTTATCATAGCAGTGCTGAAGAGCTTTCTGGTGGGTGCCTTTGACAGCGATCCCCTCCTTATGAGCAGGTTGGACGCTTTTACAGTTTACTTTTTTTGGGCCCTATATTTTTTCTTTTGTATTTTTTCTGTACTATGGTTTTGGGTTAGATGTATGCATGCATTTCTTTTCAGTTTTTAAATATATCTCTACACTGATGCATGAAGGTTTATGTGGGTGTGTGTGTACAGGTACCTTAGGATAATGCCTCCAGTGTGTGTGATAGCCTACTCGGCGCTAGTCAGCAGCCCCTAGCCTATTGAAGGTGGGATTGGGGAGTCTCAGGTCCAGCCCTGTTGGGTCGGGTCATGAAAGAGTGGTATCAGAGGAGGTTCCACCTTTGGGATCTCTAAGTGTAGGTGGTCTAGCTATGCGTTTGGTTTGGATATCATAGCAGCAGTGTTAGGATGTTTCGAGTTCATCTTTGAGGCCAAGGACTCAAGTGTTGGTGTGGTGGCCAACGTATCCATTCACCAGGACTCTGATAACCTGCCTTTCAACTCAGGATATTAGGACACTAGTCTCAGGGACATAATGGAACATGCATCATATAGGATTGGGTTTTGGTTTTTCCTTTTTCTTCTTGAGTTATCTCCCCAGATATACTCTTTGATCGTGGTGCGTCTTGACTGTCTTTCAGTATGCCTCCATAACGCCAGCAAACAAGGGTTCCGTAGCAGGATTGTGGTGACGATCCGCCCCGAGTAGAGGCTTTAGAGCAGGGTACAGGTTCTGAGGTTGGACCTCTAGGTGGTCTTCTAGTTGAGCCACCACCTGTCGAGTAGCTAGTTGTGCCAACAATGCAGGACGAGGATGCACATAGGATGAGTGCACTGCATGAGTTTCAGTGGCAGCGACCTCTGAGGTATGGGATGATCCAGACCCCAGGCAGCTGATGACTGGCTTGATGTAGTCACCTGATTTTTCCACCTGGTGAGAACACTTCCATATCATTTGGTGGTCCTATTAGAGAGCCCTTTGCATTGCTCGAATGAGTGATGGTAGAGTCTAGTGATGAGGTCCCATGATAAGAAGACACTCATGTGGACCAAGTTTGAGTGGCTCTTTAGGGAAGAGTTATATTCATTGATGCTGAGGTCAGTTTGGATCCATGAACTTCTACAACTTCGGTAGGAGGGCATGACTATTTTGTAGAACTCAAAAAAGATTACAGACCTATCATGTTACTCCCTGGATATGGTTTGATACCCATTATTTAGGTCTCAGACCTTCGATCAAGGCATATGTAGAGACATCTAGGTAGGTTTTGTTTCATTGTGCTTGCCCACATATGTTGGAGTGTTGGAGCCAGCCTTGGTGGTAGAGATCTTTTTGGATGAGCATATTCCACCTATCAGTTCTGGGCACGTGGGAGTTGATACCTCAGCAGCTTGTTCGGTAGCTAGTAGTCGACGACGGGATCAAGGGTATGGACATATACTACATTTTAGGAGGTGACCCCAGGACAGAGGATCTGAGGCTCAGGGGTCTCAAGAATCTCATGCCAGTTTTGGTTGGCCATAGGAGAGGTGGTGTTACACTTGTGACGGCTGGTGAAATCTTGCTAGGGATTTTCCGAATCACCATGTAGCTAAGAGGGATTTGGACGATAGGCCGCCTTGGAAGAGGTAGAGTCTTGGGTATGGAAGTCCACCGGGCGACGGATGTGGCGACAGAGCCGGTGCAGCAGTGGGAGGTGGTAGGCGATACAATTTACCACCACCACCACCCCCAGGTGGTCCATGATGATCTCAGGGAGCTGGAGGTCGAGGGTGAGGATAACTGCAGGACGTAGAGTTTTTTGACCCAGAAGCTCTACGAATGGATAGAGGTACTATTTGTGTCCTTCCTACTTCTGCATTAGTTTTGATAGACATTTTTGGGAGGTACCCTTTCCTTTTAGTTTCTTTATTGGGGTTTGTTCATGGCATTGGTAAGACCCAGTGTGGGTGTTTTTCGACGTACTACAAATGCATGAGGAAGAGGGATCCTTCCCCCACTAAGACACATTTTTTTGACGGGATTAAAATTGTGTGAGTGAGTCAGTGCTGCCCAAATAGAATAGTGTCAAGGGGTGGTTGATGAGTCCCTCTAAGTTATGTGTTTGGGTGGGGTTATGTTTTGGAAAACTCACTGGTGTGGGAGAACCAGTTGAGAGTTTATTTGCTTTCCCTTATGCTTATGGATTTTTTGGGACAAAAATTCCTAAGGTGGGGAGGATGTAGAGACTCGGGTTCTTCCCTATCAAACTTTGGAATATTTCTACGAATAAGTCCAGATCTAGGCATAAAGACAACAAGTGATTTCGAGGACCAGTGTGCCTGGAATTAATTTTATAAAAATATTAAGTAGTTTTATACTATAGACGAGGTAGGAACAATTTATCTCCTAAAGTGTAGCTTGAATTAGAACTCTAAGAGAATGGTTTCATTTGGAGCATTCCATTTACCCTAGGTGGGGTGTAACCTTTGTGGGTGCGGGTCTGCTGTAGAAAAAGGTGATCAGTGGAATTTTCGTAAATAAACTAAAAAGTTTATTTATGGGCGTCGGCTCGAATTACTCCTGAACGGAGTCTCGTATCCTTTTTTTGAGCCCTTCGTTATGTTCAGAATGCCATGTTTACCCTAGGGGTGACCTAATCTCCTCCGCGTCGAGAGGTCTGGTCAAGGGTGCTGATTTAATTAATTTAATTAATTAATTAAATGATAGAAATAAATCAAGACCCCCCTATTCCTCTCCTCTTCATGCGTTGGAGATCCCCCTCCTCTCATCCTCCATTCTTCACTGTCAGTCCTCCAAATCGTGCAAACAAAGCACCGTCGATCTCAGATCTTGACGGTGGACGCTCCTGGATCGTGCAGCTGCAGCAGAGGAGTGTGAAAAGCATCGACTTTCTGCAAAAAAGGTATGCAGTTTGAGTTTCAAAATCCCGAATATCATTTTTTCATTTTTTTTAATATCGTCATAAGGGTTGTGTTTTTTGTGTCCCTAGCATTCTGAAACATGTTTCGGATATGAATGTGGAGCATTGGGGTGCACCCGGTGGTTCCCGGAAGTTTTCGAGCGGAAAACATCGATTATGGTGGTGGCCTTGGTAGAATCCAATGAGGATAGTGGTGGCACGGAAGTGGTTTGGTGGTTTCTGGCTCCGTCACATAATATTCCGGCTCTGGCAAGGTAGTTTCCGGTGAGACTGGCGGTGGTCCAGCCAGAATTTTCTGGTGTTTCTTGAAACCCTCGTAACTCGTAAACCAGAAGTCTGATTCGTGATCCATTTGTGGAGACACGTTACTTGCATTGAGGCAGACCTTTTTAGTTTGCTTCATAGATTTTATGAGTCATTTTCATGTACTGAGTTCATGAAATGTGGAAATAATAATAATATTTTATTATTATTCAGCTTTGACTAGTTGTAACGTCTGCACGGAGTGTCCAATTGACTCACCTTTAGTGGATTTGTGATCCTGATGGTAAGGAAGACTTTTCAGGATAGTTTCTGGGCACTGGGACAATGATCAGGGTGTGGGACCCATAAGGCTGGTTTTGGGTGTTTACAGAGAAACATAACTTTTTCGTCTCGTGTCTGTTTTGGACAAACGATTAGTCGATCCCATGCATTTTTCTGAGGGGATCATGATGGTGTGATCTTCTTGATAAGTTCCAGGATGATGTTGTGGTCCCCACCCAATATTTCTACGGTATATAGTACCTTTTTTACCGGTTGACTATTTCAGGCGAGTAAATAGCCTATCATGCATGTTTTTTCACGTAGAACGCAGTGGTGGCCTCGGTTTAGGCCTAGCAGGTGCGCAGTGTGGTGATGTTGTTGGTCGCTCAGGTTAGCAATGTTTGGACCAACAGTGGTTGAGTGTAATACCTTGGTTCATTCCTATTATGGTTTTTGTGGAATTATAACCCTATTATAGGTTTTTGACCCCCCTCGATAGGATGTTTTCCTGGTAGAGTTGTGACATCTCTCTGGTGGGTCCAAAGTGATTTCCTCCAGCATCTCTTCTCTAGATCTAGTTCTTGGTATTGTTGTGACCTCTTATACATGGGTGGTGATCCCCTATCTAGCAGGTCGACTCTATAGGGTTTGATGCATCATCGAGAATCTGATACCCTATGCAGTGGGCCATTTAGTAGGGTTGTGGTATCATCGAGTATATGATCTTCTACTTAGCGTGTGGCTTTAGTAGGGTTACGGAATTGTTGGTTATATGATCCCCTACCCAGTGCATGGTTTTGGTAGGTTTGATGCATCATCGGTTTGATCCCCTAAATCGTGATTTGTACCAAATGGGGTTTTCGGCATCGTCATGACCATCTTCACAGGGACGACGATCCTCAATCTGAGTGATGTGAACTATGGAACATAAGATCGGGTTGTGGTATCCCTGAGAAGATCCTGGGAGTGATACCCTATCTATGACATCTTTGAGATACCAAAGTGGGTTCTTGTATCCCCTAGTAAGACCTAGGAGTTATCCCCTATCCAAGACGTTTGGTGTTTTTGATGTTTCAGCGTGATGTTCTCAGTGAAAATATCTAACGAGCGTGATCTCTCGGATGGGCGTTTGGGATGTTGGTGTGAGACCCGATGGAGTGCATCTCTTGGATGAGTTTCATCTGGGATGACAGAGATCGTGGAGTGTGTTATCTTGGTTTTGTGTAGAACCTATCGTTGGTGATGGGTCGGAACCTCATGAGGCTCGGTGCGTGAAACAAGTATATCTGGATGTTCATGGAATATGTATGGGAATATACTTGTGCTAAGCTAACTAGTCATGTTTATCAGAGGATGGTATCGAGATGGAGTTTCTCTCTCTTTTGGGTTCCCTCTAGCTGGGATGAGATGACAGTTTCCTTTCAGTTTCCCTCTTTTATTTTTGGGTTTTTGGGGTTCTTACTGAGTATCTTTACACTCACCCTTGAACAGAATTTTCCCACACATGTTTTGTGTCTTGTGCAGACCACATGCCTTTATAAAAAGTCCCAGGAGGACCTAGAGCAAGTGTAACTTAGTGATATTGACCGACCGGGGTGTTTATTGGAGCTGTGCCGGGGAGATTTCCAGCGGGTACCTTTGACAGTGATCCCCTCCTTCTGAGAAGGTTGGATGCCTTTGTAGTTTACTTTTGGTGGGCCTGTATTTTCCCTTTTGTACTTTTTTTGTATTCTGGTTGTGGGTTAGATGTATGCATCCATTTCTTTTTAGTTTTTATATATATCTCTACACTGTTTAATGGAGGTGTATATGGGTGCGTGTATACAGGTACCTTAGGCTAATGTATCCCATGTGTGTGATATCCTACTTGGTGCTAGTCACCATCCCCTGCCCTATTGGAGGTAGGCTTGGGGAGTCACAGCTCAAGCCCCGTTGAGTCGGGTTGTGATAGAGTGGTATCAGAGGATGTTCTACCTTTGGGATCTCTGAGTTTATGTGGTCTATTTGTGCATTTGGTTTGGGTTGCATAGCAGATGTGTTAGGATGTTTTGAGTTTGGATTTCAAGCCAGGGACTCCAGTGTTTTTACGGAGGCTAACGTATACATTCACTATGACTCTGATAACTTTCCTTTCAACTCACGACATTTGGACACTTGTCGTAGGGACATAATGGTACATGGATCATATAGGACTAGGTTTTGGGTTTTCCTTGTTCTTCTTGAGTAAGCTCCCCAGATATACTCTTAGACCATAGTGTGTCTTGACTTTCTTTTAGGATGCCTCCATGATTCCATCTAGTGAGGGTTCCATAGTGGAATTTTGGTGACGATCTGCCCAGAGTAGAGGATTTGGAGCGGGGTACAGGTTCTGAGGCTGGACCTCCAGGTGGTCTGCCAGTTGAGCCACCACCTGTCGAGCAGCTGGTTATGTCGGCTGTGTAGGATGAGGAATCATGTAGGATGAGTGCGCTTCATGAGTTCCAGAGGTAGTGACCTCCGAGGTATCGGGGTGATCCAGACCCCCATGCAGTTGATGACTAGATCAAAGCAGTCACCCAAGTTTTTCTCTTGGTGATGACACCTCTAGATCAGATGGTGGTCCTAGCAGAGAGCCTTCTGCATAGCTCGAACAGGAGATGGTGGAGTTTAGTGATTCAATCCCATGATGAGGAGACACTCACGTGGAGCGATTTTGAGCAACTCTTCGGGGAAGAGTTATATCCAGGGATGCTGAGGTCAGTTCAGATCCAAGATCTTCTTCAGCTTTGGCAGGAGGGCATGACTGTGTTAGAGTACTCAGATAGATTTACAAACATGTCACGCTACTCCCTGGATATGGATCGAGACCCGTTATTTAGGGCTCGGACCTTCAAGTAGGTCATACGCAAAGACATCTGGGAATTTTTGGTTTCCTTATGGTAGTCCACCTTTGCTGGAGTGCTGGAGTGAGCCTTGGTGGTAGAGAGCATTTTGGCTGAGTAGATTCCACCTGTCAGTGCTGGGCACGTGGGAGCTGAGACCTCGGCAGCTGGTTCAGTATCTGGTAGCTGACAACATGCTCAAGGGTCCGGATGTGTACGATGTTTTAGGAGGTGACCCCAAAATGGAGGATCTGAGGCTCGGGGCTCCCTCAGATCTGATGCTGATTTTTTTCAGCCATAGTAGAGGTAGTGTTACGGTTACGATTGATGGGGATATATTTCTTGGGAGTGTTAGACCCACCATGAAGCTGAGAGGGAGTCATACGATAGGCCGCCCTGATAGAGGCAGTGTCTCGAATATGAAGGTCCATCGGGGGTGGATGTGGAAAAGGAGCTGGTGCAACAGTGGGAGGTGTTAGGCAGTATTATTTTCCACCACCACCACCCCCAGGTGGTCCACGCTGAGCTCAAGTAGCTGGAGGTTGAGGGCGAGGAAAACTACAGGCCTAAGAGGTTGTTAACCCAAAGGCTCTGTAGATGGATAGAGGTACGCTCTATGTCCATTCTACTTCTGCAGTTATTTTGATAGACATTTTTGGGAGGTACTATTTCCTTTTTGTTGCTTTCTTACGGTTTGTTCAAGGCGTTGGTAAGACCCTATGTGGGTGTTGTTCGACATGCTATGAATTCATGAGGAAGAGGGATCCTTCCCCCACCGAGACACATTTTCTGTGATGTGATTAAAACAGTGTGGGCGAGTCAGTTCCACCCAAAGCGGATAATGTCGAGGTGTGGTGGACGAGTCCCTCTGACTTATGTGTTCAGGAAGGGTTGTGTGTTAGCGAACTTACTGGTGTGGAAGACCCAATTGAGAGTTCAGCTGCTTTCCCTCATGGTTTTGGATTTTCGAGGATGAAAAGTCTTAAGGTGGGGAGGATGTAGAGACTCAGGTTTTTCCTTGTCAAACTTTGGAATATTCCTACGAATAAGTCCAGAGCTAGGCACGAACACGACATGCGATTCCGAGGCCCGGTGTGCCTGAAATTAATTTTATAAAAACATTAAGTATTTTGATACTATTCAGGAGGTGTGAACAGTTTATATCTTAAACAGTAGCTCGAATCAGAAATCTGAGGTCATGGTTGTGTCCGGAGCGTGATGTTTTCCCTAGGTGGGGTATAACCTTTGTGGGAACGGGCCGACTGTCAAAAAAGGTGATGAATGGAATTTTTGTAAATAAATGAACAAGTTTATTTAAGGGAGTTACCTTGAATAACTCCTTAAGGGAGTCTCAGAATGCTTTTATGAGCCCACCATTGTGTTCATAACGCTATGGTTACCATAAGGGTGACCTAATCTCTTCCGCGCTGAGAGGTCTACTCAGGGGTAATGATTTAATTAATTAAATTAATTAATTAAATATGGGAAGTCAATCAATACCCCCTACCCCCTATTCTTCTTCTCTTCTTTCATTGTCAAGAACCCTCCTCTCCTCCTTCATTCTTCGCCGTCGATCCGCCAAATCGAGCAAATGAAGCATTGTCGGTCTCGGATCTTGACGATGGATGCTCCCGGATTGTGCATCAGCATCAAAAGAGCGTGAAAAGCATCGGTGTTCCGCAAAAAGGTAAGTGTTTTGAGTTTTAAAATCCTGGATCCTATTTATGCGTTGTTTTATTCAAATCATCATAAGGTTTGTGTAGTTCGGTTCCTGAGCTTTCTGAAATATGTTTCAGATCTGATTTCGGAGCACTGGGGTGCTCCCGGTGGTTTCTAGAAGTATTCCGGTAGAAAACCCATATTTCGGTGGCAGATATGGAAGAATCCAGTGATTGCGGCAGTAGTGCGGTGGTTTCCAGCTCCGGCATGGCAGATTCCGGCTCCGGCACAGTGGTTTCCGGTGAGATAGGCGGTGGTCTGGCCAGAATTGTTCGGGGTTTCATTAAACCCCCGTAACTTGAAAACTGGAAGTCTGATTCGCGAGCCTTTTGCAGAGATGCATTCCTCACGTCGAGGCAGAACTTTCATGTTTTCTTCATAGATTTTATGAGTTGGGTTCGTGGCCCAGGGCAAAGAAACATTGAAATAAAAATAATATTTTTTTATTATTCAGCTTCGACCCTCCGTAATGTCTGCACGGAGCATCCGATTGACGCTCCATTAGTGGCATTGTTATCCTTATAGTAAGGCATAATTTTTAGGATATTTTTTGAGTGTTGGGACGGAGATCGGGGTTTGGGCCCCCTTAGGCTGGTTTTCGGCATTTATGGATAAACAAAACTTTTTCTTTTGGTGTTTGTTTCGGACAAACGATTGGTCGATCTCATGAGTTTTTTTGAGGGGATCATGATGGTGTGGTCCGCCTGATGAGTTTCGGGATTGAGGTGTGGGCCCCACATGGTATTTCTACATTAAATAGTACCTTCTTTACCGGTTTTCCCTTTCGAACGAGTAAATAGCCTATCATGTATGTTTTTCCACATAGCATGTGGTGGTGGCCTCAGTTCGGGCCTAGGAGGTGCGCAGTGTGGTGATGTTTCTTGTTGCTCGGTTTAGTAATGTTTGGACCAGCAGTGGTTGAGTGTACTCCCTTGGTTCATTCTTATGAGGATTTGTGTGGAATTCGACCCTATTATAGGTTTTTGATCCCCTCAATAAGATGTTTTCCTACTAGAGTTGTGGCATCCCTACGGTTGGTCCAGAGTGAGATCCTCTAGCTTCGCATCCCTAGATCAGGTTCTTAGTATCATTGTGACCACTTATACATGGGAAGTGATCTCCTATCTAGTAGGTAAACTCTTTAGGGTTTGAGGCATCATCAGGAATATGATCCCCTATGTAGTGGTCCATTTAGTAGGGTTTTGGTATCGTCCGGTATATGATCCCCTACTCAGCACTTGGTTTAAGTAGGGTTGTAGAATCGTTGGTTATATGATCCCCTACTTAGTGCATGGTTTTGTAAGCTTAGGTGCATCACTGGTTCGATCCCCTACATCACGAGTTATACCATATGGGGTTTCTGGAATCATCTTGACCATCTTCACACGAGCGAAGATCCTCTATCTGAGTAATGTGAATAGTGGAACGTCCGATCAGGTTGTGGTATCTCCCAGCAAATCCTAGGAGTGATCCCCTATCCGTGAGATCTTCAAGATACTAGAGTGGGTTCTTGTATCCCCTAGAATACCTAAGGAGTGATCCCCTATCTGAGAAGTTTGGTGTTTCCACTATTTCAGCGTGATATTATCAGTGACAATATTCTGATGAGCGTGATCTCTCGGATGGGCGTTTGGGATGTTGGTGTGAGACCCAATGGAGTGTATCTCTCGGACGAGTGTCATCTAGGATGATAGAGCTCATGGAGTGTGTTATCTTGGTTGCGTGTAGAACCTATCACTGGTGATGGGTTGGAACCTCATGAGTCTTGGTGAGTGAAACAATTATACCTAGATGTTCATGGTATATGTATGGAAATCTAGCAGAGCTAAGACGACTAGTCATGTTTAGCTAAGAATGGTCTCAAGATGGAGTTTCTCTCTTGTTTGGGTTCCCTATGGATGTGATGAGCTAATTGAGGCCTTTCAGTTGCTCTCTTTTATTTTGGGTTTTTTGGGGCGCCTACTGAGTATATTTATACTCACCCCTGCATGGGCTTTGTCTGAAATTTTTTGTGTCTTGTGCAGACCACAAGCCTTTTGAAGGAGTCCCAGGAGGACCCAGAGTAGGTGGAGCTTAATGAGCTTGACCGACCGGGGTGTTTACCAGAGCAGTGCTGAGGAGCTTTCTAGTGGGTTCCTTTGACAGCAATCCCCTCCTTCTGAGTAGGTTGGATGCTTTTGCAGATTAATTTTGGTGGGCCCTTTATTTTTTCATTTGTACTTTTGTTTTACTCTCATTGTGGGTTTGATGTATGCATGAATTTATTTTCAGTTTTTATATTTATCTCTGCATTGTTGAATAGATGTGTATATGGGTGCATGTGTATAGGTACTTTAGGCAAATGACTCCCATGTGTGTGATAGCATACTCGGCGCTAGTCTCCAGCCCCTGTCCTATTGGAGGCGGGCTAGGGGAGTCACGGCTTGAGACCTTTTGGGTCAGGTCGTGACACCAAAGCTCCATCCAAATATATATTTCTAGGTATATATGACTCAACAAAAGAATTATTATTGTCTTCCTCCACAAAGGTCATAAGACACAATAGAATCATCATCAAATGAATATTAGGCCTTAATCCCAAATCAAAACTTCTAGACTTTAGGTACTCATTAGTGATAGGATCTAGTGCTAGATGCACTAGCTAGAAAAGGGTGGAATACTCTAGAGAAGTATGATCCCCTTGATCCAAGGTCAGAAACTCTTGGGTCTTCTCTACACATAACATCTCAGGGTAAAAAAAAATATTGAATATTTTCTTGAAATAATTATATGTAAGTTCCTCATGAAACTTATCTATCATTATAGAGTCTCACCACATCCTTTATAGTCCCTCGAGTATGTATGTAGTGAAACCCACCATAGAGTCTTTAAGAGTCTTCAAAAAGTTAAATATTCTCTCAATCCACTCAAGACACTCCTCATATTATTGAAATACTTTTTCACCATTAATATGGATAGATTTTTCTTAGTAAATTTTGATCCATGATACACTACTAATCCAAGGTTCTTAACACCCACTTGACCTAGATCATGAATTGTCTGGAATATAGCTTTAACCAAAGAAGGGACCACTAAAGGACTCACCTGCAGATCTTGTCTCGTAGCTTCCTCTCACAAATTTTGAAGAGACCTTCTAGAAGGCGTTTTCTTTTAAGAAAAATATGATGACCACTCATATTTAGATAATGTTCCAAAATATTTATAATAACTTCAATAATTTGTGCCAATTCCTTAAAACATCAATAATTTAAATAAATCATGAACTCTACAAATGAAAATTAAGCTTTAAGAAGAAACATGTTCATTCAAATAAACTTCCCATTCAGTTCATTTAAATGAACTCAAAAACCAAGTCTCAAACCTGGTAAAAATTTCCAACCATCCATTATAACTTAAGTTTTGAATTAGAAGTGAGTTGTATGAAAACCCTCCCACACTTACTACATGAATTCTAATAGTCATAAACCCTATATTCCCAAGACACAAAACCATAATAAGGAAGTGTTAACACAATTATTATGATTATTACCTCGAATACCATTCTATAATGAAACAACCTGAGTTAAATAGAAAAACCACACAAGTTGTCCCTTCACGGTGATGAGGTGTAACAAGATGATTGAAACAAGTCTCGTATAAAACAAAATAAGACATACAATCAGAGTAAAAAATAGGAAGAAATGGATACATCCATGATCCATAAAATCTAAGACAAACTATATAAACCAAAAAGTTGAAAATACAAGACCAAAAAGTCTCCATGTGACTAACCATCACCTCCAAACCATCCCGCTACAATGGAAACAATGAAAAGAGAAGCTAGCATGCTACAATATACCCTTCCCTTTACATTATTCCTACAAAAAAACATCTAAAACCACCCAAAGGAAAAAAGTTGAGTTTGATCACAAATACCAATACGATACCACCATATATTCTTTACAAGTTATAATAACAAGAATGTAGTAGATATATATTTTTAAAAAATTAGTTTTATAAATAATTTTCATAAATCCAAGACCATTTTTAAATCATTTCCTTTGGTCTTCATAAAATCCTTTTATATTTAAAAATTAAGGAATATGAAAAGTATAAGTGATAAAACAAGAAATAATATCCACACACCAAAAGTTTTGTAAGTAAACACATATCCATGAAATAATTCATTATGTGAAACCATGTGATATAACCTCATGTGAAAAACATGTGAGCAATAATCCATGGAAAAATCCATCATACAATAAACAAACCATAAATAAAAAATCACTTCATATTAGGACCCATACAATGGTAATGAAAACAAGACATAAAATAATCATAAACAATGCATAAATTGGTACCAAAAAATATCAATTACTTCTATATTCTATTGATATCACAAAACCTCTAGTGGTATTATGCACACTATGAGTGACATGCATGTTCCTGATACACCCAAGGTTCCCAATGTTCCATGTTTGTAAAAATAAAATAAAAACCCATGCTCAAAATTTATAAAAAAATTCAAATCCAATTTAATCCTCTTCATTGTTTGAAAAAACCATTTCCAAATAAAAACCATTATTCAATAATTTAGTCAAACACATGGTGTACAAAAACTCATTTTTAAAAGAAAATCCCCTTAAAATACATGCATATATCTAATAGATACCTTGAAACTAAAAATCACATTAATTAAATTAATAAACCAAATGAATTTTACAATAATGATAATAAATTCATATAATTAACCCATTCTATAGAAATACATACCTCATAAACATAGGTAGAACCAATCGCCTTCAATAATGGAAACCAAGGAAGAGTAGATTGGGTCCTCAAAATACTAGATCCACAAGAAACACATAAATAATCTTTAAAACACCTTTTATTTGAAAAAAAACATTCCCCTTAGATTCTACAAGAGGAGAGGAGAAGATATCTATTGAGGATCTAATAATAAAAGGAAAAAATGGATCAAAAATGCAACATACCTTGAGATGATCCATCAAGAATGAAGGAGATACACCTAAAATCTCAAGAGAGAATTCTATAGACCAATAGGTAAGTATTATTTCAAGAAAATATGATATTTTGGGGTCATTAAAGGTTAAACCAGGGTACCATTTATTTTTAATTAATAATTCATAGCAATAAAAACTTGCACTTATGGTATTCTAGAGAGGCTTCATAGTTAGGAGTAAATGTGCACCTTAACCATGCACCCTATATAGAGATTATGTTTGGGTTGAATATTTTTTCAGTATAGTTACATTAAATATTCAACAACAATGTATAAACTTTATTCTTAGGTGTGCATGGTTTGGAGGGGTGGCCACACATTTGGGAAAAATTGTGTGTCTGCCTCTAGTAGATCATTCTTTATGCATGGATTCCAAGGACAAACAACACAGTTTCCTTTATTTTCCACATCCCAAATGGATCCCAAAAATTTAAAAAAAACTTTTTAAATTACCCTAAAGAAATACCCAACTAAATAACACTCAAAATAAGCTTCATGGAGTACCTGAATGAATGTAACAGAACATTACAAAATACATCAGTAAATGGTTTTTCTAGTTATAGCTTTTGTAACCATTGAATAAATAAGAAGTTACCATATAAATTCCTTTTTTATTCTTAACAACATTTAATATTATAAAAAATTTATAGTAAATTATACTCAATATAAGTAAAATACAATAATGGTAGCACTTATAATTTTGTTATCAAAAGCAGTAGAATGTTATTATTAGGACATGCATTGTGATATGATTTTAAACTCTATATATGTCATATTGTAAATACATGCATGTTAAACCATGTGATAAAACTATATATAACCTTATGATATAGGCCATAACACATCATATGTGTATTGAATTTAGGTAATATCTCATTTAGTCTCCCACTTATATTAAATCCTAATTGACTTGGTAACAATTAACCTTATATTGTATCATATATAATAACTTATGAAATATAAACATGAAATTAATTTTGAATATTTTTCAAAACACTTTTTTAAATATATAATTAAATTCACAATTTATCACATAAAATTACATTCTTTGTGAATACGTATCCAAAACTCATTTTGTATAAACTCTAAAATAATTTAAGAGTATCTCTCTGAGAAAAACTCAATCTCCATTTTGTAAACAACAAAGTGCAACCCAATGGACCTTTTTTAGTTTTGTAAACAATTTTTAATTATTGAATTAACAAATTTAAGAAAATATGGGGCACAATTAAATGAACCCATCTATCAACTGGTAAAACAAATAGGCCCATAATTTGTTCTAAAGCTAGGGAGGAAATCAGGGATGACTTGTTTTCAAGATTGGGTAATCCTAGACAAGAGGCTTCCTTCCTCATTTGTTAATGTTATCTATTATAATATTGTGTTCTCAAGGATAGGGGGAACATGAAAAATGTGATTTCATATCCACTGAATCTAGATTAGATATCACTTCTGTTGTGGTCATTTTAGATCCAAAATAGGAGGTGGACCGTATATCTATTTATTCCAAGAGTATAGGTTATTCTCATCACATGAACTCTTCACCTTATAAAAAATACATCCATGTTTTTCGGAAACAAGGTATATAATTTGAGTTGGTGGATTCTATGGTTCAGTGCATCACTACTAAAATTATCGCAGGAGGAAATGAACTCTACTTCTTCTTAATTTATGAAAGTTTTGAGCCGCTGGAGATATCGGATCTCTGGTATCATCTAGGGCTACTTTAGTTGGGTAACAGGACTTGATTTGTTGTTGGGGACTTCAATTATATTATGGAAGTTTCATAGAAGAGAGGAGGGTTATAGGCTTCACTAGTTCCATGAAAATTTTCAAAAACTTCATAGAATCTAAATTTTTCATGGATATAGGCTATATCAATAACAAGTATAAGTGGTGAAATAATTGTAAATGGATCAACCACATATGGAGACATCTCGATGTTTCCTTTCCAACCTATAGGGAATGGATTCCTTTGTCTAATACATGTTCTCCACCTTGACTAAATAGTGATACGGCCAGGCACCATTATTGGTGGTGTTGAAGAAAGGTGATCTAAGGAATTAACATTTCTTCTATTCTTTAATATGGAACTATATGGATGGTTTCACGCAAATGATGGAAGTCTCATGGGAGAGTGTGGAAAATAAGAGTTCTTTGGTTGTCCTCTATAACTACCTTTGGTGTATCAAGAAGAAAATTCAAGCTAGGCTGATGGATAATTCAAAATATTATGTTAGTTTGTAACGTCTCAAGGGGTGCATTGAAAAATTAGAGGAGGGTCTCTAAGAAAGATGGGATGATGGAAGATTTTATCTCCTAAATGATAAATGAAGCTTGTTGGATGAGAAATTCTTAGATATTGAGATGGTTAATAGGGAGAAATCGATAGCATTGTGGCTCAAGGAGGGGGACTAAAATACCATGTTCTACCAATAATGGTTAAAGGAGAAAAATAAAAATATGAGAATCACATTAGAACATGAAAATTATTCCCTCACCTTGTATGTAAATGTAGCTAGAACATTGGTTCTTGAACACTTTGAAGGCCATCTGGAAAGACCATGTATCCCCAAGGGTGATAGTTTGGGTAGATCTAATGATGAGGATGATTTTATGGGTAGTAATCAAGGTCTTGTTGGGATTACTAACAATGATTTTTTTGTGGAATTACTTAAGGAGTAAGAGATAAAGGAGACCATTTTCAACCTGAAACCGGATAGTGCTCTGGTCCCTGATGGATTCTCGAGTTCTTTATATGCTATGAAATGAGACTTCATGAAGTTACAAGTTGTGGGAGTGGTGAAGGATTTTTTAGAGGTGTTTATCTTACTAGAGGGGTGTGTGTTTTATGGTTTTCTTAATCCCTAAGGTAAAATACCATATGACAGTTATCCAGTAAAGGTTGATCTTCTTGTGTAATTTTTATTATAAAATTATTTCTAGAATAATATCTAGGAGGCTGAGTGGAATTATTCCAAGGATTATCTCAGAATATCAGCATGGTTTTATGAAGGGGTGAGGTATATAAGGGGAAATTGGTATTACAAAAGAAATTGCGGGGGACATCAATAGGATTACTATCAGATCTAGTGTTATTGTCCAAGTATACATGGACAAAGCCAATTAAAAACATGTATAAGGGTTTATTATTAGTGTTATCAGAAGATTTGGATTTCATGAATGGTTTTTTGATCTATGATATATGTGTTATTCTTTTCCATGGATCTCAACCTCACTCATTGGATTGGTTTTTGGCTTCTTCAAAAATGTGTGTGATGCCAGCCATGTATATCCATTGTCTCCTTATATCTTCATCATGATCAAGGAGGAAATTTCAATGAATATTCACAATATCCTAGAGAAAGGGTTTATGCTTCCTTTTATCAAAAAAATTGGGAGAAATCTTGTTTCTCATATTATGATTGATGATTATGTTTTAGTTTTTACTAATGGCATGTATAGATCAACATAAATCTTCATGATAATCATGTCAATTTATGGAAAAGAGAGTGGCCAAAACATTGATCTGAGTAATATCAAGATTTTAATATCAAAAAAAATCTCTGGAAGATACAGTGGTGAAATTTAAGAGATCTTGGGTATACAAAGGAAACAACTACCAATGGCCTATCTTGGATCCCCTATCTCTAATGGTTGAATCAAAATTCAATCTTTGATGATCTCTTCAACAAGATCATGAGAAGAATTTTCAACTAGAATAAGAAATTCTTATCTTTCAGATGAGAGGGTTACTTTGATCAATAGAGTGCTAACATCAATTATAATTCATGTTTTATCTATTATCATCCTTCCGAAGGAGAAAATCACTAAGATGGAAAATATCATGACTACTTTTTTATGGGATGTAAATCAGGTGGGAAAGTGTCACTAGGACTCATGAAAATTCATGGAAAAGAAAATTGAGTAGGGTGGTGTGGGTCTTTGCAATGTTACTAAAGGAATTAACTCCATGCAGGCACAGATCGCATGTGCCATTATCGTAGGAAAATATTTATGGGTGGGATTTATTCAGGATAGTAACTATGAAAGATGGTAAAACTGGACATGTCAAATTAGGAAGTTATTGAACCTCTTAAAGTGAATATTTAAACATATGGAAGATCTGCATGATTATACAATCTAGAAAGTATGAAGAGATTTTATTAACCTTTAGACAAATAATTAGTCTAGAGAGATATTGTATCTCTCTAGGTGTCCAACTCTAGATATCTCCATCAAGGAGGTGATCAGGAACCCAAAAATGATGGAGGACATTATTAATGAATAAAAGGGGTAAAATTTGAAATAATTTTCATGGTTGATGATCAAGATAAATTCTATTTTATAGTTTTGATCTCAGTAAGTTTTAACAATAGAGACTACATGGAACCTTTCCATAAATGAAGTGAGATTGACAATTCCGAAATTAAGTTATGGTGTAAAGAGATACTTACTAAAATGAATTTCATCATCTGGAGAATAAGGAACTAGGCCATTCTAATGGATGATAATTTGCAGCAAAATGGTTGAATATGGATTCTTGGTGCTATTGTTGTGACATACCAGAGTCAAAATCTATAGTGCATCTCTTTGTTCAAAGTGAATAGGATATAAGGTTGTGGTATTTCATGGGGAAAATCCTAGATATCTACAGTGATGGTAATTCCATGAATGGGTTTATCACTGATTGGTTCTAGGGAATAGAGACCCAAGAAACAGAAAGGAAGATGCATAGTTTAATCTTCACGGATGTCTATTGGAATCTATGGGAAGTAAGAAACATTGAAAGAGAGTGTGTAAGATAATCCTTAATTTTTATCTAGGTGTGGATTAATTCACTTATTACTGATCTAGGGTCGACTATATGAGGTGGGTGGAACTCTTATACGATGTGCAAGTTTCTCTAAAGGCAATGTTTGATCTTGTTCTTGCACCACGACAACTAGGGTAGATGGGTTAGATGGATCCCACTAAGTATAGTGATAATGATAAACATGGATAGTTCCCATATGGTTAGGGAGATGAGGGGTGGGCTAGTGAGAGAGATAAGAGGTTCGGTTTTCATTGGTTTTAGTGCTTTCAATGGTTCGGGTAGCTCTATTGGTGTGGATATCATATCCATTCATAATGCCATTTACTTGTGTGGGAGGTTCGATATTTTGGTTGATGAAATTGAATCTGATTATGAGGTGTTGGTTAAGAATCTTCAAGGGGAATTAGACCCTCCATGGGAGTTAGATTATTATGTTAGGTATGGAATATTAAAAACCAACCAAGGCAGTATTATTGGACATGTTTAGAGATAATGAAACATTATGGTAGATGGGTTAGTTTATGAAGGAAGGGTGGATGAGAAACCCATTATTTACAACAGTGTGGTTTCCTCTTCGAATGACTAAAAACACGTTATCCAAGGATATGCACTCTTAATTCATCATTTTAAGCCATCGTGATTTTTTTTTATTTATATATTCTTATTCTGTTTTTGTATACCTTATCATTTTCTCAATAAAAAATTATTTTTCAGTCACTCATTAAGGGATTTTTTGTGATCTCCATAAAAAACATGAATCATTATGCCCATGACCACCATTCTCATCATATACAAGAATGTATTTTTATATAATCAATTTTTATAAGACATTAAATAACATTGGTACATAGAGTATTTCAATCCCATATAACTACTCATGTGTTCTTGATTCTTTAATTATAAACTGGCTAGGCTGATGAATATATCACATATAATTCAACTTTATAGATGATCACATCATATTACCCTCACAAAAATAGATAATCACATCACATTTATTTTCTATATATAGTTATAAACTTTTTTATTATATATCGATAGAGATCCCATATTTCATACTCATCATAAGAGATAAAAAATATCATCATGGTTAAGTTCCAACTAGTGACATGATCACCAACATAACAAAAAACCCCCTTATTAGTAAAAAATTAAGGCTTGAAAATAATGGTATTAGAACATGAATTTTATGATGCTATTATCTCACCTACCTCAAGTTTTGGAGAAATAAAAATATGATACATGCACCCCTTTTATACCAAAGACAATGATTTTGATACTCCATGTGGTATAAATCATCAGTCATCCAGCACACAAAACCTATTTTATGCCTCTTAAAAATATTCTATATCTTTATAAAACAATGTTACTCATACTAACTTTAACATTTCTTTATAATCGACATTAATCCATAGAAAATATCAGTTAGGTATCACTCAATGCCATACTTTGAGAGTTCATTTATCATTTCACTTCATGATATATTTATATGAATCCAACATGAAAGAATAGAAAAGTGGATATTACCTTTAGTATAACATGATACATTTTATATTCTTAAATATATTTAAAAATACTTAACAAAACCATAAATAAGAACCAATATAACATATCATATATGATAGAATACCATATCAGTCTTATGTTTTATGTACTCTTAGGGGTTTTATTATGCTCATTACTTATCTATTTAATACCTATCACATCACTATGTGACCACTATAAAACTCCTACACTATAAAATTTAATCAGTAACATCTATAATGTAATATAGTTTGGATAATTGTGATATTTAGGAATCATATTCATATTTATCAACAACTTGAATGTATTCAAACTCCTTAACTTGACAACATCTAATTTTATAATATTAATAAATTATTTTCTCAACAAAGAAATTTGGATAATTTCATCATCATCCTTGTAACATTTTCCTTCAAAGATCTTCCTTGAAATATTTTGGTAAAAAATTTAACTATTTACATTAATATTTTTCTGATATACCCTAAACCATTTAGGATATTTAAGTGTCATTCTCTTTGACTAGTATAATATTTTATTTTTTACCTTCAAACATCTCAATGTCCAAACAATCTTAAACTAGCCTATTAGACACTATATTATATTAAAAATATTATGATAATATTTAAAAACTCTTTTGTGTATAAAAAGTAACATTTATTTCTTTTAGTGGAAATATTTACCAAATAAGTTATTATCCTTATCAAATATGGTATTCTATCTATTTTGGGAAATTTTTTGATAATAAAACTTTATTCATTAAAATATGATATTGTTGGGAGGTGGTAATTTGTTCCCTTATATTTTAATTTATATAATAGATAAAAACTTTTTTACTAGATATAACTCCTTTTATCCATATCTTATTCTCAAATATGCTATTTAATCTGATGAATCTTAAACCATTTTTTCCAAAACCATCATTTCATATTGTTTATAACATCTATTTGTTAATAAAAATTATTCTCTTGTCACAAAATATAACAATGTGAAAATAAACATCCTTTCTAAATATCCATTTGAGATTGATATATATTCATTTCCATCCATTTCATTATTTAGAAACACTTTTCTTCATTGTTTGAATGTAAAATACAAGACCTATGAACTATTTCCTTGATTTTTGAACCCATGTATATTTATAACACTTGTAAATTATAAATTTGGTTTCATATATCTTTCAAAAAAATTATATCTATAAATAGATGTTACATGGAGTATTATTGAATTTCCAAAGGATCCAATAACAACTAAGAAGGGGGTTTAATTAGTTGTTCCCTTTTTATAAGTTTCAATAATTTTCAAAACTTAACCCTTGCACCTGTTAAAATTTATTTCCTTATCAAATTTTTTTAAATACTCATTTATATAAAATTAGGAAATAAAGTAAAGCACAAAATATTTATAAGGTTCATCCTTGATGTGAGAACCTTCATCCTTTCCTTAGCCACTCCCATGGGTCTATGGAAATCCACTATTATAAAGAAGTGAGTAAAACTTATGACAACTCCCATTATACAAAATCTATGTTATAACAAGAAAAATTATATTGAATCCTATCATTTCAAAATATTTTATTATAAAACAAATTTAGTCAAATAAAATAATAAATACTTTATTGAAACTACTCCATAATATTGTAATTTGGATGAATCCAATTTTCTCAATCTGATAAGTCTGGAACTTATTCTATCAATACGATGAGTACTATATCTAATTCTCTCAATATTATGATTAATGGATCTGATTATCTCAATACAATGAACTAAATATGATGGATCCATTCCCAATCTGAAAAACTCAAACTCTCCTAAAATTCTCAATATGATCTTCTTCAGTCTGATTAACTCAATCTGTTTGACTGAGTACGATCCTCTCAACACAATATTTTTCAATCTGGTAAAAAAAATTCAACTTTCTGATCCTCCTCATGAGACATCTAACCATCATTGAATTTCAATTGATTTCTCCAACTATCCACCTTTTCCCTATGCATGAAAAATCACTAATTAAAAAATGATCTGAGCAAGTATTTATATGAGACTCAGAAAACAAAAGCAGAAAACTCATTAACATTCCCTGCTTCCTCAAATTTCCAAACTCTGAAAATATCTCACATTTTAAAATTAATAATTGACTTCTTTAAACCTACATAGATTTATCTGAGGTTTACACAAAATTTAATTTCAAGTTTGACCTCTTCAACTCTTCATAAAACTTCTAGAATTTTATTTCTGATTCTTCTTCATAATCAACTCTTTATGATTTTGTTTTCTTATCATCTCATTATAAATATGTTTCCTTCTCATATCATTATTAATTATGTATCCTTATTAGTGATTACGAATTTTGTATCCTTTTTAGTTATTATGATGTAATTTCCCATTATGATGGATTTTCCCATTTTGATGGAAATCGCATTATGATGGAATTCCCATTACGATGGAATTCCCATTATAATAGAATTTTACCATTATTACAGAAATATCATTACAAAAAAAACCCATTATAATGAAATTCCCATTCTACAACTCTGAAAATAATGAAACATCTCCACCATTTCTTCAAAATATTTTATCATGAGAGTTTTCATGATTTGTCAGAACATTATGACCAGAAAAGCATCGTCTGATTTTGATTATAAAGTTTGAAAATTTTCTAACTCATTAATTAAATATATTCTTGAAAAACTCTTCAATAAAAATATGATTTCTTTACTCAATAACTTTTTCCTTTCTAAATCAATAATTTATTTCTTTCTCTAATTATGGCAAATACAAACTTTCAGAAAACAACAATTTATGCCTCTGATTTTTTTTGGATATGATGATCTGAATATGATGCAGATGGATTTGATTATTTTAGAAACTTTCAAATTTCTTATAAAATATCATTATGATAGACTATATATGATTCTTGGATAACAAAAAAATCTTATACAAAAAAGTTACTTGTCAAAAAATAAAAAACTTTGTTAAAATAAAACACCAAAATAGTTATTCAATTATAAATACCTTCAGATAACCCAAATGATTACATCACATGAAATCAATTTCCTTCCCTCCTAAATTACCTTAAAGTTTCAATGATCTTTACTTACTATTACAGGGAAACATTTTTGGACTCTCTAACTAACTATTTTTTATCTTTTTTTTTTGATTTTGACCCACTTGTACTATCTATACAACACTTGAGAATAAACATCACATTTCATGCTCATTTTTCCTTAACACTTTGAAAAAATGGGTTAAATATTTCTAAAATTCCATTAAATTGTTAGAAAATTTCAAATGATGATTATAGATTGAATTATAAATTGAAAACATGACTCAAAGAAAACTTTTTTTTACCCCAAATCATTAACATATTCAACCATATTGAATTTAAGAGTTGAAACTAAAGTTTTATAGGTTATTTTTCATCTAATTACTTTTAAACCATGAGTTAATCATTTTATTCTTTCTATAAGAATATAGATTCAACTGTTGAAAAATATCAATAGTTGATTTGTTTAGTAATAAGTTACTCTTTCACAAAATTTTTTTATTTTATCACGAAAAATTATAATGGTCATATATCAGTCTAATAATTTTTTTACATTAAGATTATCCTATTTAAGGATTAATCTCAATATAATTTTTAACGATTAATATGTCATCTATTTACAAAATAGTACTTTATCATATGATTATTATGTATTTTATATATTTAATAAGGACTTTTATTAAATTTATTCCCATTAAAATTATGACCCATTTTAAATTTATCATATCCATTAATGGGAAAGATCCATATTTTATCATGAATTACACCAATTAATCATGAAAATAATAAATTACTATATATAGAAGACTCTCATGTCAATAATATCATATATGACTCTTAGATAGTTGGTTGGATAACTCTTTACCCAATTTAATGTATGGAGTATCTCACATAAATTTCTATGTTATCATAATTGTTATGGATTCCCTACTATGATTAGAACAAATAATATACCAAGTACATGGACCAAATAGTAAGACCACTACATTAATTTCTTTCCTTATGAATGATAATACATAAGAACCTAATGGTTAGGGTCACCCATACTAAATGATCGAGGTCTTTCCAACTGTTTCTTTAGAAGGATCCTAGCATTTCTTATTTTTAAATGGGATTTAATCTCAATATCTTATCTCATGTTATTACCTATTATGTATGTTTTCTTATAATGATTTTTTATAGTCTAATTCATTAAACCAATTCAATATGTTTAAACCATATTGGTGTGTAACTCTTTACACAACTTATATCCTGTGTTACAATCCCAAATTAAAATCCATCTATATTCATACATATAAAAATGTATCCCATGTATAAGTTATATAAAACCCTTAATATAATGAATTAGAATTATATGAATCAAAATATTCCCAAAATATTAAGCATGCAATGACAAATTTCCAACCTCCACTTTTCTAGATATGGCATAAACCTCTAGGCCAGTGAGCAGTTTGAACCAAGGTCTCTATACCCCAGGAAAATTTACTCAAAATAGATCTCAATCCCATTTTAAATCTAATAACTATTATGTATAAACTATAATCATATTCTTAATTCAATATCATAACCCAATACAACCCAAAGTTAAGGTAAAATAAAACTAAATCCATTATCATATCAAGCCAACAACTCCTTATATGTGTGTCTTAAAATTTATAGAAGTAGTTTAACACTCCAAACTAAAGAATACACATATTCATTATATAAAAAATATTAAAATTAATAAAATTGAAAAAATAAAAAAGCAATTCAAATATTTAAACTTGAGATAAACAATTTATGAAAAAATCATAAATATGGAAATTATAAACACTTCATAATTTTACCATGCATTAAAGTCATTCCATTAAAAAATAAATAGAAAAATTATATATATATATATATATAGTATGAAATATTTCATATTATTCATTATATGGAATTTAATTTAAATATATGTTATTATATAAAATATAAACATTTTATATTTCAATTCTATTATGAAAACTATTCGCATAATCAAAATATCACATATTTAATATAATTTAAATATTGATCAAATTAGTAAAAAACCCCATTTTGACATAGTTTAATTAATATATCAAATAAGGCCTTTAATTTGACCAACTCAAATTAATTAATTTTTAATAAGTAATTATTTTAAATAAAAACATCATTACATTTGGCCTTATTTTGTAATTTTTAAACCCTGTATAAATTTTCTCATAATTTCAATATAAAAATGTATATTTAAATTATACATTATTACATATAAATTAAAAATTTTACATTAATATTAATGACTAATATTATGAGGTATTTATTTAATTAAATGTTTAATAAACATTTAATTAATTAATTTTAAACAATTTAAAATTAATTAATTGATAAAAAATTATAAATTAATCAATATTCTAATATAATTTATTGTGATTTATAAACATTTTATAAACCATACAATTCAATTCATAACTGAAATATAAAAAACCCATTATTCTACTACATCATATTAGATTATATATGTATACCATACTAAATAGTTTTGAAGCCAAAACACACTGGAATATTTAAGTGATTATCAATTATAAATTATGATTGATAATCTAACTTGTGTAGCATAAAATATGAACCATGGTGAAATATGAAATCAATGCTTTATAATTGTGGCTTACGATATAGATTGCGTAAGATTAACTTAGAAATGGAGGCTCATGAAAGAGTAATTTGTGAGTTTGGGATTCAGAGTTTATGATATATTGTATGTAATATTAATCCCACACAACAATGGATTGTGCAATAATAAGTCAATATGTGAAGTGATTACGACTTATAACACACCAAGGTAGGATTAATATGTACCTGACAATCATGTAATATGATATATGTTATATCGTATTTGTATTTTGGTACTCTATTTTATAGAAATTAATTATCACCATCATACACCATGACAACTTATATCATATGTTATGATATATCAATCAAATAAATAAGAGAACTATGTCATCAATTATGATGTCTCTTATCGCATGAGATGATACAATAACTCATTAGGATATCAAATATCATATATATTTCTATAGAACAAAATATCATTTGAAATTTATTATTATGAAGAATATATATAATAAGATATCAATTATCTTTATTTTTAACATGATTTAGATAATAAAAATATATGGTAACGATATAATACCACTAATGGGTTTCTAAGGTTCAATTGACACTTAATTAACATAGCTGAAGTGATTATAAATCTCATTTACGAAGATCTACCTTACTTGAAATTTAAACCATCCAAAAACTAAAATAAATGACTTTTGATACCTTATACTGATTATGGTTGCAACATCTTTATTTATCTTATATGCTTGATGAATATCACTTAGAGGTATACAAAGGAATCCCTCCTCTATGGTGTATACATGGGTCAAAACTAAATCACCCATCACATGGGGAGGACCCTCTTATCTCCCATAGAATGTTAGTACCTCAGAAAGTAAAGATAGGATGATAAAGACAACTAGAAGAATGAGAGAGAACTATATATGATTACACTCCAATCACATACAGATATCATGCTTTATATAATATCTCAAGAATGCTCCTTGAGTTCTATGCATTTACACATAAAAGAAAACACATGTGTAAATGGATTTTCTAAGTTCAGATTTTGTAACCCCCAACCAACTAAGATTTCACTATATATATTCCACTTTTATTCTTCTTAATGTTTCATCTTATAAAAAATTAATAGTATATGATATCCAAAATAGGGAGAATGCACAAATGATAATACTTATGATTTTTCTTTCAAAGGCAGTATCATGTTATCGGTACAACATGTTTTATGATATACTATTAAATTATAATACAAAAGACCTTAAATCCATGCATATAAAACCATGTGATATAACTATATCATACCTTATGATATAGGCCATAGCATATCATATGTAGATGGAATTTAGGGAATATCTACTTCATATTCGCAATGTTTTAACCATGTTATAGTTAAGAATCGGTAATCCCTTCCTCGCATCATTGTTTTATTTGATCAGCTGAGATGAACCAAGTGGATATTCAAGATCAACTTGAGGTTAGGTTATCATCAACTACATGTGATAAATTTTTATATTCCTCAAACTGATTTCAAGATAAGGTATGGCATGTATGAGCATCTCATGTTTCCATTAGGATTGAAGAATGTGTCATTAGAATTTATTTCCATGATGAATTGGGTATTCCATCATTACCCATATTCCTTCATAGAGGTCTTTGTTAATGATATCTTGGTATAATCCCATTAATAAGAGGACTATTATTGATATTTATAGATTTTTTTAGTATTTTGGTTATGAATCAACTCTATTCCAACCTATTGATGTTTTAGTTATGGATCTATGATTTCTATTTCTTGGGACATGTGATGTTATATGTTAGTATATAAATGAACCTAAGATGGTTCAAGATATTCTATCTTAAGAGAATCCTAATAATGTTTTTGAGATAAATAACTTCCTTTGATTAGAAATCTAATATTGTAGATTCATTTATGGATTTTCCTTTTTATCTGTGACTATGATGACCCTAATAAATAACAGGGAAATTTTTATTTTTTTTGTCTTTGTGAGAGATCCTTCTAGTAACTGAAGGGTACATTGACTGTTTCACTAGTTCTTACATTTTTTTAGTTGGGTATGTATGCATACCTTGTATGTTAATTCATGAAGGGTTCTTGTGGGGTATTTGATGATTTGTGATGGGTGTGTGGTTGCCTAATAATCTGGGTAGTTTAGATCATAACATTTGAATTAATTGACTCATGATTTTTAGTTGGAAAATGTAGTTCCATCACTAAGATGTAGGGGACCCAATCTTCTAGGAGAGAGGTGTGTGGTTTGTGCTAACCACAAGATCCTTGTATATATATTTTCCAGGTATGACTTAAACCTTCTATGGGGGATTTTTGTAGAGTGCCTTTCATATTTTGACAATGATAGGGAATATACCCCTATAATGGGTAATGTTATATATGGTTCACTAAGTAGAATTTCTTAGTTATAATTGGTGTACAAGGCTAGTAGTCATATAAAAATGATGAGTCTATTAGATGATATGTGTCTCAATACCCAAGAGTATTAGTGTATAGTGACCATTGTGTCATTGTCTATTACCTCTTCACTCCCCAAGAGGGTGAAGGATAGTTCATTTTATAACATGGATTGTGAAGTTATGAGGTTCAATATATACGGTGTAGTGATTCCACATATTGGTTTGAGGATGGTGAAAGATATAGTATATATAATAATTAGTTGTGGTTCCCTTAAAAAGGTTAAAGGATCTGATATGTGATTTACATTCCTTGATATAGGTTGTTCACATAGGGATTATCAAGATGTATCATGACATGCATAAGTAGTAATAATGGATTGGGGTGAAGAGGGATATATTGAGGTATTTTTCATGATTCTTACCTGTTAGTAGGTGATGGATAATCATTATAAATACACATTAAGACTTCCATCATTACATATTCACAAGTGGAAATTTGATAATGTGGAGATGTATTTTGTGATAGGGTTACTGAGAACACCTCATGGAGGTGATGTGGTATGAGTTATTACGTATCAATTGATAAAATTTATGCATTTTTTACTAATGAGGGAGACTAGTTAATTGATGAGATAGGAATATTTCAAATCTGAGAGACAATACATTTTCATTTTTTACCTAGGATTATCTTTTAAGATTAAAAATATGATTCTTATATCTCTTGAGTAGGGTCTACAGAAGACTTTTTATACTTTAGTTTATTTGAGCACACCATACCATCCTCATACTGATAGAAACTATGAGCATACTATCTAGATTTTAGAGGATATATTGTGGCAATATATCCTTGATTTTTACTATTTATTATATATTCAACATGATTTAGTAGATTTATCTTATAATAATAGTTATCAAACATCTATTCATATAGAACCTTTCATGGCCTTATATTGTGGTCATGTCATATTCATATATACTAATCACATATAGGTGAGACATGTATTATCTATATGAGTCGTGTTCAAGAGAAGTTAGAGAATATCTATTTTATCTATAAGATAATATATATTTCACATAGTATGAATCATTCATATGTACACAAGTGATGTGGATCTATTGAGTATGAGATGGGTGATTGGGTTTTTTTATTAGTATCTCATCTTCTAGGATAATATTATATTTGAAGGTACGTTAAGTTAAAACCCTAGAATGTGGGGACCATTTATGTTGTCAATAAGGTTGGCATAGTGGAAATCAAATTAGCAACTTTTCATAGCTTTTTAATATGAATGATATGTTCCATGTATCTCATATTAAAAGATACCACATTGATCTTTCCCACGTAACCAGTATCCTTAATGCTAAGTTCCATCCTAATACATTGTTCGATGAATGACCATGTTGTATAGTGGATAAAAGTGAGAAGATCCTTTATGGGAATAAAATGCCTCTCATACATGTATAGTGTTGGAATGGTTATATCTAATAAGAGACTAGGGACTCGATGACTGGTATATGGGTATAATAGTCATAGTTTTTGTTGATGAGGCTTGGGGGTTTTATCAAGGATGAGTTTCCATACGGTGGTATTTGTTTTCAAAACTCTTCATATTTTATTCTATGTTTTCAATATAATTTTTCACAATATATATATATATATATATTGTTTTAGGGTGTTAGATGTGTTATTGTGGTACTTAGAGTGTCCATTTTGGGAGGATGGAGTAGGTTATAGAACTTATTTCTTGTAGTTAGAATCCACTAGGTACTCTGGAGTCTTATTCTTGGTACCTGGTGGACACCTAGGTGAAGGGGGTATGTATAGTATATTAGGTAGTTGGATCCCCTAGAATGGGTAACTAGAGGTTACTGAGTAGCCTTTGGATGGATAAAGGGTACTCAGTGAGAACCATCTATGTTTTCTAAAAAAATAATTTTTTAATTAAATTATTTGTTTTAATAAAAAATCACCCTTAACCCCTCTAATTTTTATTCCACCAGGCCGCATGCCCTTCCCCTTGTAATCCATGGTTTCTTCTCATCTCAAGAGTAAGATCTCATCCATTTATCATTTAATTAAGGATCCATCTATTCGAGTATATCTTTTATGGTACGGTTGTCACTAATCTTCCCTCCATTCTTTCTTTTTATTATTGTTTCAACATTTTCTATTGATTATACACTAATTTGGGGATTTATGATAGATTATTTGATTTAATCTATAAGTGGTTTATTCATTTTTTTAATTTTTATGAGAAGTATGCAACAGTTATGAAGTAGGTGGTCCTTAATAATTACTAATTATTTTTTCATGTTTCATGTGACATTTGATATATGATATCACCACCCCTTTGCTATTTGTTAGAGTTGGTTCCCTAGAATCAATTGATTTTGTACTTTTTACTAATTGAATTTAAATAAATATATTATCACATGATAATTTATATTTTTTATAATATTAATGTGATAATTTATTTCAATAAATGTTCTCATAAAATGATATAATAGTCCCCTGATATAATGAAATCCATGAAATTCAGTGACAATTTCATTAAAAAATATCATATGGTCTAGATAAAATGTATTTAAAGGGACACATATAATGTTTTACTTTCAAGTTTTGGGGTATCATAATACATTGATACTTATTCTAATAAACTTCACACATCATAATCTCTGAAAAGGGAGGCATATAAGGACATACCTGCCAATAGGAATTGTAAATGTTATATATGTACTTAAATATTCTAATCTACAGACATATATATTGATCTATATACTTGAGATTATTATTAGTGTATATAATGGATCATGTAATTTGATGTATAGAAGAAAACTATGATGACATGTTCTCATAGTGATGTAGCATATATTGGGTTCATGATAAGTGAAATGAAATTAGTCACAAAATGATTCGTCTCTTCAGGGTTAATAGAAGAAAATATCATTGGCCTTTTGATTAAAAAATAAATATATTATTAAATTCATGCTCATGGTTATTCATTAAAAATTTCATTTTAGGTGATCATAGAAATATAAAAGAAATTATATGGGTTGATCTCACAAGTATTCAACTTGGTTGATGAGATATCAAGAAAAAGGAAATATATTACAGAGTAGCATTCATATGATGGTATTTTTCATTACGATATTAACTTCTTTCTATATATTTTACATGCTATATTTCAAGAGGTTTTCCTTGTACTTTAGGAAATTTCACCTTATTCCATTAAGAAAAAGGCATATAGGGTCACATATTAAGTGTATCTATAATCACATTAAATTCTATTGAATTTAATTTTCATAATAAATATTATTTCCTGCTCGTGGAATAAAAAAATTTCAATTTGGGTTGATCACATAAATTCAATCAACATATATTAGAGTTTATAAAATGTGAGTCAAATTTTATATCTTATTTATAATTCATAAGGTAATAAATAAATATTTATTTTATTCACCAGTTTTGTGAATGAATTAATATATAAATATTTTTTTAGTTACATGAATATTAAAATAAATATTTAAATGAAAGTTTAATAAATATAATATTTATTGAAACAATAATAATTTATGATATTAGTGAATATAATATTTTTTATTTAATTAATAATGATTATTTATTAAAAATGATATTTTCTTATTTATGGTTTGATAAATTATGAGGAGGATTCATGAGACGAGTTAATGTCTTGAAGGAGATGTTATATTTATTAGTGAGTTTAGTACATTCAGTGGGATATAATAACAATATTTTTTTATTATTTGACATATTAATTATTAGGATAAATAATTACATAATGTAATCTAGTATAATTATGAATTGTTTAACCATAATTATAAAGTCCCCATTATATAATTTTAGATAATATGAGTCATTGTGCACAGTGGTGAGACTCTAGAATTCTCTTAAGACCTAGATAGAAAATGCTCCTCCCTCCCTCTCCAAAAAAATATAGAAGAATGGAAAAAAATAAATCAATTAAAAATTATTTTAATCACTTATCACTACCATTATAACACTAAAAGATTCATGAAAATTATTCAATGATTCATAGAGCTTGTGTGGATAAAAATAAAGGGTTTCTTGTTTGGATTCTCAACTAAAATGATAACATGATAAGAGAAACATTAAAATTTAATCAAAAGTAATTTCTTAGTTTGATAGAATTATAGTTTTTAATTAATTATTAATTAAATTTAATGATCCCCTCTTAGTTGTTTATGGGGTTTCCTTTATCTAGTTTTTTCATATATTATCCATTGAAATAGATGAAAAACCATTATTGGTCACTGTCACTTCCACTTCACCCTCGTAACCTTCAATTAGTATCAAAGTAGTCACATTATATTTTATAATTATTTATTATTGATTTGATCAATTTAAACATATTTTTAATTAATATTCATCTCTATTTTTTCAATACTAATCCAAAAGTTGAGATAACATGTTTTTTTTGAATTCATATGACAAAGAATAAATGAAGAATGCTCAATGATACGATCTATAGGTCCTAATGTAATTAGCTATATGACATGAATACATGGTATGTAATAGTAAATTACACGTAATATACCCTCAATAAACCATAAAAGGCATGTGTTTCATCAATCATAACACACTATCTGTATTTTTATATGGTGTCATTACACGCCATGTATTAACCACGATATTAGCATGTGGATTAACTATGAGTACACAACATGTAGCTGGTGCATATTCCATGTAACCCCATATGGAATTTAATACACTTAAATCATATCAATAAATGTGGTAAAAAAAATTGGCCTCATTACATTTCACAAAATGACTTCCATCTGAGTGACACAGTCAGACATGAATCACATGGTGTGCAGTTGTCTAAAACACCAAGTAACACATGATAACCCATGAGGGATATACCCTGAAACTATTGGTTTGATGTGTGGGGGTAAAGTAACATATTTCACATCATGCAATTTTTTACACCCTAATTTTTTATGAAATTTGTTTTTTGCAAAAAAATTAAATTTCTTTGATAACTTGTGTTTCACACAACACTCAGTTTTACTAAATTGTAATATACAATTATCATTATTATTTAAATGTTAAAATTATAACCTAGATGTTAAAAATGAAAAAAAATAGGAATAAAACATTTTAAAAATTAATTATAATGTTTTTATATAATGAAATTATATTGATAAAAAGTAATTAATTTTTAGTAAAGTCATTATATGTATTGAAAACACTATTTTATCAAAAACAATTATTGATTTTTATGAAAACATAATAAAAGTAAAATTTTCAACTTCTAGAAAATTTATTTGAAAAAATAAACATAATGTTTAAAATCTATGTGTCAAAATTATCTTTGAGTAAATTTTAGATAATTTTCTTCAGAGATTAATTTTTTGATGAATAGTAAGAAATACTGATTTTTATTTAAAAACTATATTTTTTTAAATAATTTACCAACTCTATTTTATTTCAATATGGTTTTAAAAAGTAAAATTAGTTTAATTATATATTTATATATTTATATATTCAATTTAGGTCATTGGAATCAATTTTCATATTGAATTTTGATATTAAAGCTTTCTATAATTATGAAAAAATTATCTTTGGAAAAATGATTTTTCATCGTATTTATGGGTTTAATTTTAAATTAGATTTTGAGACTTAAGTGAATAAAATTTATAAAAATGGATTATATATTTTGAATTATAATATTTAATATTATATAATAGGTTCAACTTAATTTTTGGTCAAAATGAATTTTAAAAACAGTAAAAATTCATTATCATGGTTAAGTTTAAAATGGGTTTACTAGAGATTAAACTAAAAATATCATGGTTAAAATAACTTATAAACTTAAAAGTAAATCTTATTTTATTTCCATATTTATACCTTATACAATCTAAGTATCACTAAATATCTATTTCTGATCCTTTTGGAATGTTTAAAATACCGGTACACCTTTTTTCAAAATGTCCTAGTGTGTCATCCCCCTACTTATAAAAGGGAACCCCTCTCCTCTCCTCTAAACACTTCCAGAACCCTATGGTTCCATAAATACCCACCCAAATAAATTCCCTCCACCCCTTAACACGTCATAGAGACCATATTTGTATTTTTAAACTCTCTTAAGAAGGATTTAGGTCTGAACTTAACGGGGTTCTCCAAAGAAAAAGTATAGTCATAAACCTTGTGTTTTTCATTTTATTTATACCTATAAATCATTAAAATATTATTAAACTATATCAATATAATAACATAAATATATAACATATACTGAGATGTTATCATGTTAATTCTATTGGAGTTAGTTCCCTAGAACCAACTTCTTTAAACATTATGATAAACATATATTCATTGGATGGATATCAACAAACTTATTATCACATCATGATTGTTATTATGCATAAAATTGCATGTGATAATGTCCCAAGAGTATCTATTACACTAAAAGGTCATTGAAATTCCCCGATATAATGAAAACTCAGAAGTGTTCTGACATTATTTTTAGATATAAGTTCTATAGTTGGATGGTATCATTTGAGGGATACAAATGATACATGCTATCAGGGGTGGAGACTCATAGGACTTTGAGACACCCTCTCATGGTGTACTCCCTTGGTGATATTCATTATGATATTATGATAATGAGACCCAACAGTAAAAAATCAACATTTATAAGTTTCATTGGATGTTCCTATCTGTGGATGTGTGTACTGGTCCTTAGACTTTAATATTATTATTAATGGGTATTATGACTCACACACTTAGATTTATTGGAAAAAACTTTAACAACATATGTTTACGGAAAGGTAGGATATGTTGGGTGCGTCGTGAGTAATATTGTATTAATTAATAATGTGAGAAAGGATTTTTACCTTCTATTTCATAAAAAAATTTGATATCTCAGGCCCTTTAAAGGAAATGATATAGCCTAAATAAATCTATAGACATGGTATTCTATAGACAAATTGAATTTCTTGGAAGTCAAAGAATGAAAAATTGAGTACATGGGTTGATGGAACTTGCATGCAACCCGCATGATTGGAGATATCAAGACAAATGGATTATATTACACAGTAAGAATTCATATGAGGTGATATATCATTGTGACATTAAATTCATTCTCTATGGGTGACTGTGCATGTTCCTAGACACTAACCTTATACTTTAGGCCACTCTGTATAATGCCACTGAGAAAGAGGCCTAGAGGGTCACACACTTAGTGTATCCGGTATCTCAGTTAAATAATATATTATTTATTATTTAACAAGTTGAATAAGGATTATTCCAAATTTTGGTTTAATAATTACTAATGGATGCATGATCGCATTTATTTCGACACTATTTATTCGAGAGAATATACTATGGGTGGAATAAATAATTAATATTTATATTATATTTAGTTAATATAATATTTATATATTTATTGGAGGATAATGCAGTGATATTTATTTCATAAATAAATAGCCATTGTTAAAGGTTAAATAAATATGGTGGGGGATTGGCGGACTAAGTTAAGGGTTCGGTGAGAAATAATAATATTGAATATTAGTTTATTAAATAATATTTATTTATAACTCAAAAGATAAGTTCACGTCAGGAAATAATAATATTGTTGTTATTATTTGACATGGTGTTTTTTTAGTATTAATAAAATAATTAAGTAACTTGTGAAAATTATTTATTATTACCCTAGTGAATTAAATACACAGTTATATTATTCTCTTATTAGCCAATAGATAGACAGGAGATTATTTTTATTGTTGTGTGCAATGAATTGGAGAAAATATATCAATCCTAAATTGGAGAGACCCGAAGCTTAACGTACATGGACATTACATTACTTTTGCGGAATACTTAGTGCATAACAAAAACACACACACGAGGACCGTAATAGTTTAGTGTCTTTGGAAACTCGGAATGTAATCTTCTAATCCTGGTGAAAGATCTTCAACATCTCCCATAAAGATCTACCTTTTTTTATACCTAAAACCTTTCTTTATATCCTGGGGAAAAGAAAACATAAAAGGGTGAGCTCAAATGCTCAGTAAGGGTAAACAAAAGAAATATCAATCACATCATATACATAAGCACATAACTTTTTGAAATCTTAACCTGTAAAAGAGATCATAATTTCATAACCTGGGATAACTCATGGCAGTGAAATGTAATCACAATAATCATAACATAAAACATTAAACTTTGTGGCATACACACATAATCATAGAGAATCATTTCTTGTTAGTCAAGACTCATTGCCAAGACTATCTTAGTGGACAAAGTCCATTTCTGAACCGAGTCACCCTCGTTTCAGTCCTGTTTCACTGAACCGGTATAACCTACCATTCCAGCCATGTCTATCTCATGAGATATAAAATCCTTAACCAATGCAATGGAGGGAGATATAGGTCCCACCCATATCATAATGATACCATTCTTATGTGTGCCACAAAATCATAAATCATACATCATTGCATAACCCATGTAATAAAAATGGGAATCTTTAAATATCGTGACATCATAAAACAATTCATATAAGATAAAAGATTTCATAAAAATATTTCCATCACAACATAATAAAATCCATGTAATAATAGGGATATAAACAGAACCCTTTATTATCTTAGATGGAAAATGATTTTGATAAAACACTTGAACTTCATTCTTGAGGAAAATATCCTTTCTACTTCAAAAACACTTTTCCTTTCTTAACATGTCATACAATTTTAAACTAAAAGAAGTTGATTCAAAATAAACTTGAAAACTTTTAAAGGAAGATTCTTTTAAATAATGTTTTAAAAATCCATTCATGTTGTATAAGTTAAAAAAACATTCTTCGTACTTTTGTCGGAAAAGTCAAAAAAGTACCTCGTACGAAAAAACGACAAAAGATTCCTTTCATATTCTTTACTAAAAACTCACCGAATGGTAAAATTGGATTTAAACTATTTTAAGTGGATGAAAATAATATTACATATTGAGGAAACATGGATGTGGATGATAAAATACACCCCAGTAAATTTCAAAGTATAAACAATCTCGAATAAAAATGAGATTGTGATATTTCCCTTACCTTAGGTCCGACTTGCTTTGTAAGTGTCCGAACCTCCTGTATAATGATTTAAATCATGTTATTGACTTATTCAAGAATCATATTCATTGTTATTATATCATATATGGTCCACTTACGACTTTATATTACCCGTTCTTTTGTAAATTCATGTTAAAGTAGCGTTTTGGGTTAAATCGTCTCATTTGTCGTTCGTGTTTTTAACTTGTAGTTATTAATATGATGACTTGGATCATGATTACTTATATCCAGAATGTAAAACATTATTTATATATAATATATATTTATAATATATATATATATAATATCGATAAATGGAATGAAATACACCGTTCATGGAGACGGTAGTCCGTACGTACGCATGAACGCTGTTTTCGTTTCCTTATTGAAGTGAATGGAATTAAGTAGATGACATACATATAAATTTACATAAACCCAGTATCATTATTATGTCATATATTTCACTAGTACTTATTATATATACTTTATAATCATTCATGAATGGTTAATCATTGAGAATGAATCTCATCGCGTCGTGGAGACGGTAGTCCGTACGTACGCACGAGCGATGATATCGTTCCCATGGTCGTGGAATTGTGTTGAAGTGTATGTAGACTATTTCAGTATCAATATAACTTTATAATAATCATATATAGTTACTCATTACACCATTATACCCATCCTATTAAGGTGGTGGTGGAAAATAGATTACACCACGGTGTGGAGTATTCCGTACGTACGCACGCGCGGTGATTTCATTTTTCCGTAGGATGTATAGAATGTGAATTAGGGTTGTTTCATATTTATAATAACATATCAGTATGTAATTAATACTTATGTTATTACTTTGTCATGAAACAACTAAAGAAGAAGAAGTTGAAGAAGAAAGAAATTGAAAAGATCGGTAATGGATATTACCTCTTCTTTGAAACGCCTCTTTGAATCCTCCAATTAGGGAACTAAGATTGGTCTTTGAAGAAGACCAGGACCTCTAGGATTATTCTAGGGAAGTGGAGAAGAGATTTTTTCAGGGTTTGTCCGAGCTTGAGTGCTCAAATTGGTGTGAGGAGGAGGGGGAGGAGGTGTCCTTTTATAAGGGAGGAGAGGGGCACCTTAGGAATATCTCAAAATATTATTTTATATTAAAGTAAAAATCGGTTTATAATGGTTCCAAAGGGTCTTATTTCGAAGCTAAAGTGGGGATGGGTCGAAATCCTATCAACCAATAGGATTTAGAAAAGTTTAGGTTATTATTTTAACCTTATCAATTAGATTTAACTCTAAGTTAAATAATTTAACTTTTACTGTGTCTTTTTGTTTTCTTACACTATATGGTTAATACACTTACTATAACATGCCAAACGAACCCCAAATTGTTTATTATTAATATATATATCCTTATATAAGTCATTTGGCCGAACCTTAGATTTTTAGGAATAAAATAACAATTAATAATATAATATTTGATTTAAAAACTATTTTGTGTCAATTTTGACACTATTTGATATATGATTTTTGTGAAAGTCATAACCGAATTATATGTTCGAACCAAGTTGATTAAATCAACACTAATATATCATAGTAACCTATAAAATTATTGGAATTTATAAAAAGTCTCAAATTACATTTATTTTTGTGTTTATAACATAAATTATATCAATATTTCATTAATAAGATAATTACTGCATCATCATTGTGTCATAAATAAATTAAATTATTTAATGTCTAAAAATTACAAATAAAATACCATTATATAGGAAATATTTTTAGCTTTCTAATGAATATTTATAGTCGAATTTATCTTATGTATAACCCCATATTAAAAATGATTTACTTATTAAACTTTGATTTTAGCTATTTTAACTATTCATTAAATAAAATAATATTAAATGTCATAATCTAATCCAAGTGGACCTAAATGGTCATATTATATTCATAAGGTTGTTTTTGGTCGAATTACACTTATCCAATAGAATTAGTACATGTGTTAGGGTAATAGTATTATCATATTTACCCTTAGTTACCCTATTTACTATTAACCGCGGTAAAAATAGTAAAAAGTTACTATTCACCAAAAAATTATTTTTATCTCATTGAACCACATTTTACTTACTGATATCAACCGTGTCTATCGGATTTTCGAAATTCCATTCACAGAAGTGGTAAAATTAAGTTTTATGCAAAATTCAGTTTTTAACCTACCACTTAGTGGTTTCACTATTCATCAAAAATTGAAGTTTTTCAGAAAAATGCCAAAATTTCACCCTAAGATATAATTGATATTCCAAATTCAAAAATGATTTCTATTTTACAAAATTCCCAACATATAAGTTGCATTAATTAATTTTATAATTAATTTCCGCTGTCACAACAAATAGCGTGTTTTTAAAAGATAATAACTATCAAAAGATTGACACTTGTTTATAACTGGTTTAAATGTGAAATTACATCCAATGACCAACATTGTATTAAATTGTAAAAATATATTCTAAATATACTTTAAAACCACTCAAATTAATAATTTATCACTATTAATTATTTCGATTAAAAAAGTTGTTTTTAATTAAAATTTAGTAATTTTCACTATTCATCAGAATATGAAAGTTATCCGAAAAGTACCAAAATTTCACCTTAGGCTAAATTCGATACTCCGAATCCATAAATGAAGTCCATTTTGAAAAATAAAATTTACAAAATTTCAAAAAGTGGTTATTACTATTCATAACGGCTAGTTTTAATAATATTTTTATAGCATATCGTTGTTTAGCGAAACTTGGTGTTGCGTACAACACACGCTATCGTGGAAGGTCGCGATTGCATGTAATTCAATCCAGGTCAGAGATGTGTGTTGTGAAAGCTCCTTTTGGTGTAGCATATAACACAAGACATTAATGAAATTAAAATGAATATTTTTCATAAAATCTCAGGGTGTTACATTCTACCCCCCTTAAAATGAATTTCGCCCTCGAAATTCGTCGGGGTTATAAATGGTTTACTATTCGAAAGTTTCTTTAATAGAAACCCACATCGTAAAAAGGAATACCAAAACCAATCTTTAAAAACAAAAGTATGAAACGTAACGGTTACCCAAATAAACTAATCACTGGGTTTCCACATAGGTGAAAATATGGATATGGAAGAGAAATATAACCATCATGTTCTGATGGAGAGTGGTAGAGAACATGGATGGAAAAGCTAGCAATCACAAATCCATAAATTTGTGATGATCTAAGGTACCATCTGATTGATCAAATATAAGATCACTAGGAAAACATTTTTGGTTTTCAAGATCATTTCCCTAAAGTTGATGAAATTGGAATTAGAAGAAATACTTCCGTGATTTTGGTATAGTCTCACTGTTTGTCGTTCTTTGGACAATTTCTACTTCATCTATTAAATAAATGAAGTTGAATTTGTCATTCGTGATGTGTTAGCAGATCATGTGATAGAATGATGGGTCATTCCATCTGTCTCAAAAGGTTAGAAAAGTTATCAAAAAAATACATAAGTCCATCTATAGTGAGATTAATGATATATGGTTCCTAAAATGAACTTATACTTCATATATCATACTGCTTAATATAATAAAACTAGTTTCTACTAAACAGGGACTTCTTGTAGGCCAGTGGTAGGTGATAAAGGCCAGTCGCACTTCGGTTGTGGGTTCGATTCCCACATCCTTGTCCGACGCGATGGGCTGTCGCCCGTCTTGCAGGTTTTCCTTTTTCTAAAACTACATTACTATAACATCCCATCAATAATATAGAAAATATTCTATCCTTAAACAATACTAACTTATTTCCAACATAATCCATTCTAATCTTTAGGCTTATCCATAATACTGCAGTCCACTCTCATAATATAGTGAAAACGATTACCAGAGATTTAATACTGTCGTTGATCCCCATATATCATAAGATATGTCTTGTTGGTCACATTCCAAACATTCAAAGGCCTTAATCACGTATTCTCTTGAATACCCATTGAACCTTAGTGAAAACATGAATGCAATTAAAAGTTAACTCTTTCCACATACCAAAATCCAAAAATTCTATATACTCAAACCATGATATAACTTTCTCCTTATATCAGTCATGATCTCATGAATACAATCAAATACCTCATTATCTTATTATTCCTTCATTATGCGCATATCATCTACTTTCCAAAAAATATCTGAATAACATTTCATGGTTACTAGTACCATTAATCATACACTTTAAAAACTCAAGGAAAGTCAACAGTGTAACAATCCTTAGATGTCTCTTTATTCCATAGTACCATGAGATTACTTATACAACATTACACATGATAAACATGTAACCATTCCACTACATTCTTAAACCGTTGACCGAGCTTCAACAATTCTTTCATCTCAAATATCATTTTTAGTCTCTTCATCATCATCAACATAAATACTACCCATACGACCATACTAATTCTCTTCATGAGACTTTACCTTAGGTCATTGGTTTGCATAATGCCCGTACATTCCACATTTAAAAAATTTAACCATTGTTGATGTTGTAGCAATACCATTATCCTCATCCCTGGTGTTAACTGAACCTTTTCCTTTGCACTTACTGGCTTTGTGTCCTTCTATTCCACACCCAAAGCATCTTCTAGTTCCTTTGAAACATTCTCCTTGATTCCTCTTCCCACATTATTTACATAGGGGAAATTGAACTTTCTTTCCTCTATGATCATCATGAAACTCCATCTTTCTCTTATTAGCCGAGTCAGGAAACTTACCAAATTTTACTTTATTGATCATATTATGAGATTGCTGATTCGGCATAATAATGATGTTTGGACTTCCAAATCCCATTTCATTATGAAGAATATCATTCCATTGTCCATCATATTCTCCATTATCGTGAATCATCTTGTTTCCAGCCATTTTCTCAGACCCAAAAAGAATAGTGTGAGAGGCAAAAATCATGCTAGGGGAAAACAACATAATAAAGGGGGAGTACCTTCAATATCTAACATCTTAGGTTTAATTCTATGATCGTTAGCATAATTCTATGACTGTATCCTATACGTATACTTGTCCTTAGGGACATCCCTAGACATACCTTAGAAATATCTCTAGGGATCTCACTAACGTTTTCGCATCCTAGTTTCCAGAGGTTGACTAAACCTTTCCTCTGATACCAACTGTAGAGACCCGAATCTTAACGTACATGGACATTACAATACTTTTGCGGAATACTTAGTATATAACAAAAACACACACACGAGGACCGTAATAGTTTAGTGTCTTTGGAAACTCAGAACGTAATCTTCTAATCCTGGTGAAAGATCTTCAACATCTCCCATAAAGATCTACCTTTTTTTATACCTAAAACATTTCTTTATATCCTGGGGAAAAGAAAACATAAAAGGGTGAGCTCAAATGCTCAGTAAGGGTAAACAAAAGAAATATCAATCATATCATATACATAAGCACATAACTTTTTGAAATCTTAACCTGTAAAAGAGATCATAATTTCATAACCTGGGATAACTCATGGCAGTGAAATGTAATCACAATAATCATAACTTAAAACATTAAACTTTTTGGAATACACACATAATCATAGAGAATCATTTCTTGTTAGTCAAGACTCATTTCCAAGACTATCTTAGTGGACAAAGCCCATTTCTGAACCGAGTCACCCTCGTTTCAGTCCTGTTTCACTGAACCGGTATAACCTACCGTTCCAGCCATGTCTATCTCATGAGATATAAAATCCTTACCCAATGCATTGGAGGTAGATATAGGTCCCACCCATCTCATAATGATATCATTCTTATGTGTGCCACAAAATCATAAATCATACATCATTGCATAACCCATGTAATAAAAATGGGAATCTTTAAACATCGTGACATCATAAAACAATTCATATAAGATAAAATATTTCATAAAAATATTTCCATCACAACATAATCAAATCCATGTAATAATAGGGATAGAAACAGAACCCTTTATTATCTTAGATGGAAAATAATTTTGATAAAACACTTGAACTTCATTCTTGAGGAAAATATCCTTTCTACTTCAAAAACACTTTTCCTTTCTTAACATGTCATACTATTTTAAACTAAAAGAAGTTGATTAAAAATAAACTTGAAAACTTTTAAAGGAAGATTCTTGGAAATAATGTTTTAAAAATCCATTCATGCCGTATAAGTTAAAAAAAACATTCTTCGTACTTTTGTCGGAAAAGTCAAAAAAGTACCTCGTACGAAAAAACGACAAAAGATTCCTTTCATATTCTTTACTAAAAACTCACCGAATGGTAAAATTGGATTTAAACTATTTTAAGTGGATGAAAATAATATTAAATATTGAGGAAACATGGATGTGGATGATAAAATACACCCCAGTAAATTTCAAAGTATAAACAATCTCGAATAAAAATGAGATTGTGATATTTCACTTACCTTAGGTCCGACTTGCTTTGTAAGTGTCTGAACCTCCTGTATAATGATTTAAATCATGTTATTGACTTATTCCAGAATCATATTCATTGTTATTATATCATATATGGTCCACTTATGACTTTATATTACCCATTATTTTGTAAATTCATGTTAAAGTAGCGTTTTGGGTAAAATCGTCTCATTTGTCGTTGGTGTTTTTAACTTGTAATTATTAATATGATGACTTGGATCATGATTACTTATATCCAGAATGTAAAACATTATTTATATATAATATATATTCAGAATATATATATATATATATAATATCGATAAATGGAATGAAATACACCGTTCATGGAGACGGTAGTCCGTACGTACGCATGAACGCTGTTTTCGTTTCCATATTGAAGTGAATGGAATTAAGTAGATGACATACATATAAATTTACATAAACCCAGTATCATTATTATGTCATATATTTCACTAGTACTTATTATATATACTTTATAATCATTCATGAATGGTTAATCATTGAGAATGAATCTCATCGCGTCGTGGAGACGGTAGTCCGTACGTACGCACGAGCGATGATATCGTTCCCATGGTCGTGGAATTGTGTTTAAGTGTATGTAGAATATTTAAGTATCAATATCACTTTATAATAATCATATATAGTTACTCATTACACCATTATACCCATCCTATTAAGGTGGTGGTGGAAAATAGATTACACCACGGCGTGGAGTATTCCGTACGTACGCACGCGCGGTGATTTCATTTTTCCGTAGGATGGATAGAAGGTGAATTAGGGTTGTTTCATATTTATAATAACATATCAGTACGTAATTAATAATGATGTTATTACTTTGTCATGAAACAACTAAATAAGAATAATTTTAAGAAGAAAGAAATTGAAAAGATCGGTAATGGATATTACCTCTTCTTTGAAACGCCTCTTTGAATCCTCCACTTAGGGAACTAAGATTGGTCTTTGAAGAAGACCAGGACCTCTAGGATTATTCTAGGGAAGTGTAGAAGGGATTTTTGCAGGTTTTGGACGAGCTTGAGTGCTCAAATTGGTGTGAGAAGGAGGGGGACGAGGTGTCCTTTTATAAGGGAGGAGAGGGGCACCTTAGGAATATCTCAAAATATTATTTTATATTAAAGTAAAAATCGGTTTATAATGGTTCCAAAGGGTCTTATTTCGAAGCTAAAGTGGGGATGGGTCTAAATCCTATCAACCAATAGGATTTATACAAGTTTAGGTTATTATTTTAACCTTATCAATTAGATTTAACTCTAAGTTAAATAATTTAACTTTTACCGTGTCTTTTTGTTTTCTTACACTATATGGTTAATACACTTACTATAACATGCCAAAAGAACCCCAAATTGTTTATTATTAATATATATATCCTTATATAAGTCATTTTTCCGAACCTTAGATTTTTAGAAATAAAATTACAATTAATAATATAATATTTGATTTAAAAACTATTTTGTGTCAATTTTGATACTATTTGATATATGATTTTTTTGAAAGTCATAACAGAATTATATGTTCGAACCAAGTTGATTAAATCAACACTAATATATCATAGTAACCTAGAAAATTATTGTAATTCATAAAAAGTCTCAAATTACATTTATTTTGGTGTTTATAACATCAATTATGTCAATATTTCATTAATAAGATAATTACTGCATCATCATTGTGTCATAAATATATTAAATTATTTAATGTCTAAAAATTACAAATAAAATACCATTATATAGGAAATATTTTTATCTTTCTAATGAATATTTATAGTCGAATTTATCTTATGTATAACCCCATATTAAAAATTATTTACTTATTAAACTTTGATTTTAACTATTTTAACTATTCATTAAATAAAATAATATTAAATGTCATAATCTAATCCAAGTGGACCTAAATGGTCATATTATATTTATAAGGTTGTTTTTGGTCGAATTACACTTATCCAATAGAATTGGTACATGTTTTAGGGTAATAGTAATATCATATTTACCCTTAGTTACCCTATTTACTATTAACCGCAGTAAAAAAAGTAAAAAGTTACTATTCACCAAAAAATTATTTTTATCTCATTGAACCACATTTTACTTACTGATATCAATCGTTTCTGTCGGATTTTCGAAATTCCATTCACAGAAGCGGTAAAATTACGTTTTATGCAAAATTCAGTTTTTAACCTACCACTTAGTGGTTTCACTATTCATCAAAAATTGAAGTTTTTCAGAAAAATGCCAAAATTTCACCCTAAGCTATAATTGATATTCCAAATTCAAAAATGATTTCTATTTTACAAAATTCCCAACATATAAGTTGCATTAATTAATTTTATAATTAATTTCCGTTGTCACAACAAATAGCGTGTTTTTAAGAGATAATAACTATCAAAAGATTGACACTTGTTTATAACTGGTTTAAATGTGAAATTACATTCAATGACCAACATTGTATTAAATTGTAAAAATATATTCTAAATATAATTTAAAACCACTCAAATTAATAATTTATCACTATTAATTATTTCGATTAAAAAAGTTGTTTTTAATTAAATTTTAGTAATTTTCACTATTCATCAGAATATGAAAGTTATCCGAAAAGTACCAAAATTTCACCTTAGGCTAAATTCGATACTCCGAATCCATAAATGAAGTCCATTTTGAAAAATAAAATTTACAAAATTTCAAAAAGTGGTTATTACTATTCATAACGGCTAGTTTTAATAATATTTTTATAGCATATCGTTGTTTAGCGAAACTTGATGTTGCGTACAACACACGCTATCGTGGAAGGTCGCGATTGCGTGTAATTCAATCCAGGTCAGAGATGTGTGTTGTAAAAGCTCATTTTGGTGTAGCGTATAACACAAGACATTAATGAAATTAAAAAGAATATTTTTCATAAAATCTCAGGGTGTTACATAAATATTTCATCCCTCTCTAAAAACGCTATCAAGAATGAGAGAGGTCCTCCTCCACTAGATAAAGGAGAATGCTTTGGAAGTGGTTATCAAGGTGATCGAAGGAAGACATCGCAAGCACAATGATCTTCTGTACTAGTACCTAGATACTTTTTCGGTGACATTTGGAGATACATGGAACAAATGTGGATCACTGGTAGAGGTGATCTACCCTTGACCTCTATAATTCAATGAAGGTGCACTGCAGATTTGTGGTCGAACACATCAATGAAGAAAGAATCTACTTGGAGGTAATTATTTAATTTAATTAAATCCATTATAAACAAAATATTTTGATCCTCTCTCTTTGTTCCAGGTTTTTATTCCTTTGTCTAAATCCTTGATTCAATTCTGTGGATACTAGAGTTAATCGTCGTATTGATCCCAGATTTTTTATTAAATATGGAAAAAAATCATGTTGGGCATCGTCCCTCCCAGTCATCCGCTACACCCAAAACCTAAAAGTGGTATCAAAGGGGACATATTATTATTTATAATTATTTAGTTTCATTAATTACTTACGCATTCATAATTTAGTTTTTCAATTATAGTTTAATCATTATTTAAATATAAATTATGAGATCTATTTATTCCTTCATCATTTCTCACATATCTAACAGAAACAATTAATTTTATGAATAAAATAAAATCAATGAACTCATCTAGAGGTGCCAAGGATCCTGGCCATACAACACCAGACTGCACACCGTGTAATAGGAAGCTGTGTATTATTGTTCAACGCATTAAGATTTCGTTCGGTAATAAATTTGACATCTTGAATTAATTAGGAATTAATGAAACCATTAATAAACTTTAATTCACATGTTGTTGACTAGGATTAACCGGCACATGGAAACCAGACTACACATTGTGTGTCCCACTGAACACGGAATGTAGTCCCTTACGGTCAGAGTCGATTCGTGTATCCCATACATGGATTTCCTGGATGGTGACCATGTAACGTGGAGTCTACAAGACATGTGGCCCATTGTACATTCCATGTACTCCAAATATTTCTGAATTACATCTCACACGTCGTTTCCCCAGGCATGTAGTTCGGATAGAGGGTGAGGAGGGTACACGCCGTGTAGCCAGATCTACACACCGTGTACTTTTTCTAGATTACATAGATTTAAAATTATTATTATATTATGTAATCCTTGAGACATGTACCTTCATGTGGGTGTAAATATAGGACACAACATGTGATAGACGTTTGATATATATATATATATATATAAATGTTAAATTAAAATCTGGTTAATATTCAAAGATATGCACATCATGTATGAGTTGTTTTACAATTAGAATTCTGCATGCATGCTAAATTCCACAAAGAATAAACTATATATAATTATAATACATGTTGGGTAGTTTTGTATGGGTAGTCACCAGGTTACCTCCAAGGTACAAGTTATGTATAAGGTAAATTTTAAATGAATTCTAATTTTTTAAAATTGTAATGGATGATAATCTCAAGGAAATTCATAAAAAGGTTTAAGATAAAAGGATTGATAAATAAAGATAATAATTAATAAATTCAAGTGAAATTTATCTTAAATACAAATTATTAAATAATTGAATGATATTTTTGTTAAATGTGTAAATTTTTTGCATGCATGTGGATGATCATGATCTTGAATAGACCTTTTGTATGTGATTGGTTTCCTTTTAATTTATCGACTTAAATTGTTGGTCTACGTGCATTCTCTCCTCATTAATATATAGGGCATATGTGCCCATGATTTATTTTATGTGAGCCCTATTTTACCCCTCACCTGAATGTGAGTAAAAGCATATGTAATGTATAGAGCTCCCAAGCTAGTGGAGGTGGTCAAGTCAGGAGTTGAGGCGAAACCAATCCAAGGAGATACAAAGGTGGATAGGTGGAAAGATGTAAACACAAACCTAATTGGTTCAAGGTTTTTATCCCCTAGGTTAGCTGTCAGTTTATCAATCAATAGGTAAACTAACCATTAGAACACACTCATGATCATTCCCTTTATTTTATTTCTGTCATTTTCATAGTTTATTCATTATAGATGTATTGTCGCGATCACATAATTTATGAATTAAACAATAATTCAAGATTGAACTAAAATAAACTAGATTATGCGTAAATATTATCTAATATATGGTTATTCACTTAATATTATACCATTTAATATTAAAAATCATGTGAAAAGATAATAAATATAAATTTACATATAAAGGATAAAATCCTTCAAAAACATATTAAGACAGTATAGTCTTACATTACTTCAGTTAGAATCAAACCATAGTTCAAAGTTCTTGACCAACCAAAGTTGGGGTGCTTTAAATTATTAGGGAATTATAATTTGAGGTTTTGGGTTGACTTGAATTAGTGTACATCAAGGGTTGACAGACAAAGTAAAACATGGTGTAACTGAGAGGCAACTGTTGATGAAATCCAAAATTAACGATTTTAGGATTGGGGAGTCCACTCAATGGATCAAGGAGCTGTGAGTAAATGTAGTTGGAATTTGGAATTCCTACCTAAAACCTTTCAAATTGCTTTACCAGCCAAATTTTGATTAATAAGAAGGTAAATATGGATCATTTCCACTATAATGTCCAAGAAACATGATATTCTGAAGCCAATGCTGAGGGCTATTAGTTTTCAATAAAATAGTGGGAGACTAATGAATATTTATTTATTTATTTATCTTAATTTTATCAGATAAAGTACTAAAATTTTTTCATCTTATTAGTAGAAATGACATTAAGATGAAACTAAACATATCATTGTGATCCATACTTAAGAAGGAAAACCTTCTCATCGGCACTAATTTCCAAGAGTGACAAAGGTTCCTTCAGGTCATCCTTTTCCATGAAATGAAACTATATATACTATAAGAACCTTTACCAATTATTCCTAGAAATGAGGTGAGTGATGAGGATCTCTCTATGTATGAGAAACATCTGAATGATGATACATATGGACAGTGTCTCATGATATCATCCATGATTAATGATCTCTTGAAGTAACGTGAGAAAATGGATTCTTATAGCATGATGTATCACCTTTAGGATATCTATCAAGAGAAGGAGAGAAAAGAGAGGTATGATATCTCTAAATCCTTTTTAACCACTAAGCTAATAGATTTTGTGCCAGTTGGGACACATGTAGTCAAGGTTATTAGCTACATTGAGCATCTAGACATCTTAGGGATTAAATTATCGGATGAGTTTCATACATATCGCATACTATCATCACTTCCTAAGACGTTCTTTAGTTTTATTGTGAATTATAATATGAGAAATAATGAGAAGAGTCTATTAGAACATATTACTTTAATTCTCCAAGTGGATAAGGACATGAGACATGAAAAATGCATAGTCTTTATGGTGACTAGGAAGGGGAAGGATACAAAAAAGGGGCCTAAGAATTATAAATAGTCTAAAGCCCCCATGCACCATCAGACTAAGAAGAAGAAGATCTAAAGGCAGGGCAAGGAAATGGAGATAGTATACTTTGCATGTGGAAAGTCAGGCCACTAGAAGAGGAACTACACCCAGAGAGGCAAGGGGGGTCCAAAGGTTCTTTCATTATCGAGTGAAATCTTTCCATTTCTACACATTTTGTATTAGATGAAGATTGTGGTACTTGCATTTGTATTCAAATATAGGAACCAAGTAGATTCTAGAAAATTTCCAGAGGATAGGTGGATCTGAGAGCTACCAATGGTGCAGGGTTGGCTACTCTTAACATTGGTGACTACCACCTCACATTGATAATGGGAATGATTTTGGTTTTATATTCCTATTATTGTGTACCAAGTGTTACCAAAAACATAATTTCAATATCAAGTTTGGATACAGATGGGTTTGTCTTCAAGTTAGAAAAAAAGTTGTTTCTTTTATAATGACAGCATATGTTATGGTATAACGCATTTAAATAATATTCAGTATGTATTAAATTACGAAACCATGTTTTGTAAATTGATAACGAATCAAGTTCACATGAATCATATAACACCCAGTTGTGGAATCATAATCTCAGTCATGTAAATGAGAATCATTTGAAAACTCTTTGTCAAGATGTTTATTTATACTCTTCTAAGATAAAACCACTTGATAGATTTCAGTCTTATTTAAAAGGTAAAATGACCAAACTTCTATTTTTTAGACAGGGTGAAAGGGCCAGAGAGCTTCCAAGATTGGTACACACTGATGTGTGTGGACCATTTCCAGTATAAGATAGAGGTGGATATTCTTACTTCATATATTTTACTAATGACTTGAGTAGATATGGATATATTTACTTGATGAGGTATAAGTCAGATTCCTTTGAGAAATTCAAGGAATTCAAGAATGAAGTAAAGAATCAGATTGGTAAGAAGATAAAGAAGCTTTGATCGGATAGAAGTGGAGAATATCTTAACCAAGAGTTCATCAACTTTCTACATTATTTTAAGATTCTATCTCAACTCACTTCACCTTATACACCAAAATATAATGGTGTTAGTGAAATTAGAAACTATACCTTGTTGGACATGGTAAGTTTGATGATGAGTCATGTAGATCTTTCATTATCCTTTTGGGGATTTTCATTACAAACTACAACATACACATTAAACTGAGTACTAAATAAGGTGAAAAATGGAATTCCCTTCATTTTATGGAGTGGAAAGAAAACCATTTTATTGCATACATGGGTATGGGGATGTGCGGGATATGTTAAGGTTTTATCAAGCAAAAAAGTAGCACCCCGAGGCATGAGGTGTATCTTTATAGACTATCCTAAGGAAACAAAGGAATAATACCTATACAACCCCTCAAACAAGAAATTAACTATCGCCAAACAAGCCATATTTATTGAGAGGGAGAACATCCTCAAAAAGGATAGTGGGGGAAAGATTGACTTCGATGAAGTTGATGTTCAGGATACATAGGAGTTGGTACAGGAACAAGCTCTAGAAGTCCTTATGGAAGAAGTAGTTCCTGAAACAAAAGTATTGTATGGGAGTGTAAGAGAGGTTAGGGAACCAGAGAGATATGGTTTTCTTGTCACTGAGGATGGTGACTCATTATTGTTGTAAAATGATGAACCTCTCTCCTACAAGGAGGAAGTAGAGAGCTCAGAAGATGAAATATGGATATAAGATATGAATTTTGAGATGGATCCCATGTATCATAACCATATTTGGGTTCTGGTTGATGTGCCAGTTTATGTAAAGCCTATTGGATGTAAATGGGTATTCAAGAGGAAACTGGATATGGAAGGTAGAGTAAGTACCTATAAAGAAAGACTATTAGATAAAGGGTTTAAACATAATTAATAAATTGAATAAGATGAAACCTTTTCACCGTTTTCCATGTTTAAATCCATCAAAACCATATTTTCCATAGAATATTACCATGACTATGAGATTTGGAATATGGATATCAAAACTAAATTCCTTAACAGGAACTTTCTAGAATATATCTATATGACACAACTAGAATGGTTTGTGACACCAGGTGATGCCAAAAGGATTTTAAAGTTGTAGATATCTATTTATGGATTGAACCAAGCATCTAGGTCATGGAACATTCAATTTGATGAATCTATAAAATAATTTGGTTTCATTAAAAACAAATGTGAGTCATGTATTCATAAAAGGTGTAATGGGAATGTATTCATTATCCTAGTAGTATATCTAGACAACATATTACTTATTGGAAATAACATACCAGTCTTACAGTCAATTAAAGACTGGTTGAAAAAGTGCTTCTCCATAAAGGACTTAGGTGAAACAACCTATATTCTAGGGATCAAGATCATTCGTGATAGATCCAAGATGATTCTTAGGCTAAGTTAAAGTACATATATTGACCAGATACTAAATAAATCTAGTATATAACAATCCAATAGGATATTGTATCTAGTGTCACATGGTTTACATATTTCTAAGAAAATGTGTTCCCAAACCCAACAGGAGAAAGATAGAATGAGTAAGATCTTATACACTTCAATAATAGGATCTATCATGTATACCATGTTATGTACTAGACTTGATGTTGCATATTCATTGAGCATGGTAGGAAGATATAAAGAAGATCCAGGAAAACAACATTGGACTACTGTTAAGACTATCCTTAAGTATCTGAGAATAACTATGGATATGTTCCTGGTGTATAGAAGAGATCAGGATATTATCATCATAGAGTATGTTGATGATGGTTTTCAGATAGATCAAAATGATATGAAGTCACAATTTGGATATGTTTTCTATCTCAGGGAGGAGCTATGAGCAGGAAAAGTTAAAAGAAGCTATTTGTCACTGATTCTATAGTAGAGTCTGAGTATATAGTGGCATCTGATGTAGCCAAGGAAGCTGTTTGGATTTGGAACCAAGAGATTGATATAGTACCTGGCAGTAAATACACTATCACATTTTATTGTGATAATACTGTAGTGGTGTCTCTTGAAAAAGAGCCAATGCTACATAAATGGACAAAACACATACTCTAAAAGTATCACCTCTTGATGGATTTATATAAAAGGGGTGAAGTTGCAGTGAGAAGAGTATCCATGGAATAAAATGTGGTGGACCCCCTGAATAAAGGCTATCTTAGTAGAATAATAAATATCATGTGAGAACTAGCAGACTTAAGATTATTAGTAGTTGGCTCTAGTGCAAGTGGGAGTTTATTGGAGTTGGTATCCTACAAAAAACTTCGTTGTACTTTATGATAAACATATATTCATTGGATGGATATCAGTAAACTCCTTGTCACATCATGATTCTTCTTCTATGTAACATTGCATGTGATAATGTACCAATAGTAGTTGTTATACTAAAATTTCATAGCAGTTCCCCACTATGATGAGAACCCAGAAGTGCAATGACATTATTCTTAGATATATTTTCTATATCCAGATGATATCATTTGAGGGACACAAATGATACAAACTATTAGGGGTGGAGACTCATAGGACTTTGAGACACATTCTCATGGTGTACGCCCTTGGTGATATCCAGTGGGATATTATGAGAACGAGACCTGACAGTAGGAAATCCACATTTATAATTGTTATTGTATGTTCCTATTTTAGGATGTGTGTATTGGTCCTTAGACTTTAAGATTATTTTTAATGGGTATTATGACTTGCACACTTTGATTTATTGGAAAAAACTGTGATGATATATGTTTACAGTGAGGTAGGATATGTTGGGTGTGTCATGAGTAATACTACATTAATGAATAATGCAAGAAAGTATTTGTTCCATCTATTTCATAATTAAAGTTGATTTATTAGACACTTTGATGAAAATGATATAGCCTAAATAAATCCATTTCCATGTTTTTTTATAGGCAATTTCAATTTTCGGGAAGTCAAAGAGTGAGAAATTGAGCACATGGGTTAATGACACTTTCATGCAACCCACTTGATTGGAGATATTGAGACAAAGGGATTGTATTACATGGTAAGCATTTGTATTAGGTGACATGTTGTTGAGGCATTAAATTATTTCTATATGGGTTCCTTGGTGTGTTTCTAGACACTACCTTGGAATTTAGGTTTCTCTACCTAATTCCACTGAGAAAGAGGCCTAGAGGGTCACACACTAAGTGTGTCCAGTATCGCATTTAAATAATATATTATTTATTTTTTAACAAGTTGAATAAAGATTATTCCTGGTTGTGTTTTAATAATTATTCATGTATTTATGATAGTAATTATTTTGATACTATTTATTCAAGAGAATATAATGTGGATAGAATAATTAATAAATATTTATTTTCAATTTAATGAATATAATATTTATATATTTAATGGAGAATAATGCAGTGATATTTATTTAATAAATAAATAGTCATTATTAAAGGTTCAATAAATATGGTGGAGTATTGGAAAACTGATTTAAGGGTCCGATGATAAATAATAATATTGAATATTATTTTTATTAAATAATATTTAATTATAACTTGCAAGTTAAGCGTATATCAGGAAATAATAATGTTGTTGTTGTTATTTGACATGGGGGTTTCACTATGATTAATAAAATAATTAATGAACTTGTACAAACTATTTATTATTTCCCTAGTGAATTAAATACTTGGTAATATTATTATCTTATTATCCAAGTAATATCAAAGCGATGATTATTGTTGTTATGCGCAATAAATTAGAGAAAAGATCTCAAGCCTAGCAAGTTCATCCCTCTCCAAGAACTCTCTTAAGAAGGAGAGAGATCCTCCTCCACCAGATCAAGGATAATGTTTTGGAATCAGTTCTCAAGGTGATTAAAGGCGTACATTTCAAGCACAAGGATCTTATGTGCTAGAACCCGGAGACTCCTTTGGTGATGTTTGGAGATACATGGAACACGTGTGGATCACCGCTAGAGGAGATCTACCCTTGATATCTACAACGCAATGAAGGCACACTATAGATCTGGGATAGAACTTATCAAAGAACAAAGAATCACCTTGGAGGTAATTATTTAATTAAATTAAATTAATTATAAAAAATATATGTTGATCCTCTCTCTTGGTTTTATATTTCTATTCCTTTTCCTAAATCCTTGACTCAATTGTGTGGATACTGGAATTCATTATCATATTGATCCCGGATTGTTCATTGAATATGGAAAAAATCAAGTTGGGAAATGTCCCTCCCATTCTTCCTCTACATTCGGAACCAACAAATTCCATTACCTACATTTATATCCTCTTCCATCAAGTGGGAAATAAAACTGTTGATCGTGTGTACGATGGATTATCGCCTTACAAACCAATATAATTTGTTTTTCATCAATGTATCTCATGGACATAGATAATGATATATTTAATGTATATATATTATATTCAATACAATACTATTTTTTTGGAATTATAATATCACAAATAACTTCTTACTTTCCATTCTGTTACAATATTATAATGTCGCTTGTGTGTATGGCTAACTATCGCCTCACAAAGTGATGTGATTTTTTTCACTTATGATTTACATGGAAGATAAAAAAGTTAAATTTAATGAATATATGAGATATATATGAAATAATAATTAATCTAGAAACTTTATATTATATTTAAATTCCTTTCACTCCATCTATTGAGAAAATGGAAATAGTGATCATGTGTATGTACGACATACCATCTCCATGTATGGTGTAATTAATTATCTCTCTATAACATTAATTTATTATGATAAAAAATATATATATAATGTATATATATTATATCTATATAATATTTAACATTATGAAGATGATTGAACCATTATCAAAGTAAAATTACCAAAAAATCCAAATCAAAACATGCATGAAAAACAAAGCAGCTATTACTCAAAACTTGATTTTAAAAAGAAATTGTTAATAAACCGTTACTAAAATGAAATAATTAAATAATATATAATATGATATATATGATTATGGTTTTGGGATATATTTATAATTAACCTATATTTATTATAGATTATTTTAAACATGTACGCAGAAAGTCGAGACTTGAGGTAAAATATTTCCATCTCACATTTATTTTCATGGAACACATGCCATATTCACCACCTGTCTATTTTTTGTTGAGTATATACTTCCCCTGAATGTATTATATAATTATTATATTGAAAATTATTGGATATAAAAATCCTTGTAACTTTATTTCTTTCATAGGGATTTTAATTTAAAAGTTACTAAATTGGTAAGGTTTTAATGATACAATCCTATTGTTTATCTGGATTATTTAGGATTAGGAATCTGATGATAAAATATTATTATCTATCTATCAAGAAACTCATGAGTATTCTTCACCTCTAATTATTTCTTTAGAATACATTTTTTCCTTCCATTTTCCTCTCTTTAGAAACTAAAGAGACTAAAATAATTTTTTTAATAAAAAAGGACCTTATCTCTCTCATCAGATGAAAAACCTTTTTCTTCCTTGTCCATGTTTTCTAAAAGTGTTTAAAAGAATTTTTTCTATTATCCAATTATATTATAAAGACATTTTTACCCATGTTTTAGTTATTACAAAAAATTTTAAAAGGAAACCTCATTTAATTTTCCAAAAAATCTCTTTTGGATATTACCAAAAATGTAAAAGGAATATTTATTTTAACATATACTGTATGAATGATATTTCCCTCCACCATGACTAATCAATGATTTAAATAATACTTTACAATTTTTCAAGTTTATTTTCAAATAAAACGTTTTCTTTAATATTTGGAAAGTTTTTTTATTTTAAAGAAGTTATTTCAAAGTGAAAGTGATATTTTCCATAATAAATGATCTATGTGATCTTTCAAAATCATTTTATATCTAGGATTACATTCTTTGATGTTAATTAATATTTACAGGGGATATAATACAATGATACCATTCTTATTCTTTCTTAGGAATTTTTATGTTTATGAAACTCATTTCATTTCCAGGGTTAAGTTATGATGAAATTATGAAATGTTTATTGGACATGTTTCTTTTCCCATGGGTTATACTATGATGAAATGTTTATGAAACCAATTTCTTTTAATGTTTTCCATTATGATTAATGATTTATTATCTTGTGACATAAAAATTTATAAATTATTTGATAATTGGGGCTTATATCTACCTCCAATTCATTGGGTAATGATTAATGTTCTATGATCACAAAGGGTACACAGGAGGTTATCGCAAGCTTGAAAAAAGAGGGAACATGGGAGGTTATCCCAAGCCTGAAAAAAGGTTATATGTAGCACCCCAATACTTTACTGTATTTACCTTTATATTTTGTTGGTATCTTTGCAATACACACAACACCTGATCTAAACAAAAGATTATTTAGTCATGTTTTGCATAGTCAATTAAATTCTAACACTTTTAGAGAGTTTATGTCCTAATTTTTTATATTATATATTCAAATAAATATTTCTACATATGTATAATATATTTTAGATAGGCATAAGATAATAACAAACCCAATATTACACACAAATTACTACATTTTTATTAAAGGTAGTTTTATCACCTTATGATGGAGAACTAATTTTAAATCCAAAATTTGACCCTTTTTTAAATTTAATATTTCAAAATAAAATTAAACTTTGATATAGAAACATAAAATTTATCTTAGGGTGATTTTTTTTGTATTTTTCTTTGAAGATTCAATTTTTAGTGAATAGTTAAAAATACTAAATTATAGTATAAAACTTATTTTTCATATAATTTATTTATAAGGTTAAATTATTATTTTAATTTGATTTAATATTTATTTAGATAATATTTTTATCAATTAATAAAATTTATTTAATTTTAATCGATTTCACTTTGAAATTGATTATAAAAACATAGCAAATTTAGGACGTTTTTACTCTAAAACCTTGAGTTGTCATCCCACCTATAGAATGAATTTCAAGTTAATTTCTGACACTTATATGATTGGAATTTGGAAAAATGGATTCCATATTTGGAATAATAATAATTTTTTATTTCTAATAAGGCCAAAAAAAATTCACCAAAAATATTAGTGAAAGTGATTAAAATTAATTGCAACGATTAAGGTTAAATTAAGATTAATAAGGGGTTAAACCATAAACTTAAAGCCTTAAATGACCTATAAACTGTCCAAAGAAAATTTTATGGCCATATATTGACCTATAATATCTTTTATTTAATTTGTTCCATTATTTTATCAACTTTAAACATGAAACATTTTCATGGAATTTCCCTGTAAAAATATTAAAAGAGTGTCACTCCTCCTCCACTATAAAAGGACACAACTTCTCCTCATTCCTTAGACCTATAAAACCACTTATGTTAGGCCAAAATATACCCAAATATCTTCCCAACATCCCTCCTCTTTTCTTTGAATAATACCTTTATGAATAAAGCCTTCCAATAAATCCATTTAGTACAAACCAAAAGTAGTTACCTGATTAAGAGGTAATGTCTTCTCTCAATCTTTTTAATTTAATTTCCATACCCCCCTTAAAATCTATATTTTCTATTATTATGTAATAAAAACATTATCCTCAATATAATATAATGGGTAATGATCATATTTTTTTGTGTATGACGAACTACTGCCTCACGAAATGATGATTGTTCATTTTTCCCTTACCACCTCTCATAGTGGCCATTATGATGGAAAATATATTTATATATGTTATATATTATATTTATAATTTCTTTATTCTTTTATAATTTTTATTTATAACACACCTTTATGTTTTTCATCTTGTTTAAATTTGATAATTTTGTTTGAGGAAGTGCGGACTACCGCCCCCTCAAAGTGATATGACTCGTTCATGAAATACATGGAATGTATAAAGGATAGTTTTAATAAAACTATATAACATATATAACATATATATGATACTGGAATTATAATATACATATTCATCATTTAGTTTTCCTTTTTTTAATACAATAATGAAATGAAAGTATCATTCATGCGCACGTACAACCTACCGTCTCCATGAACAGTGCACTTAATTTATAATCTCCAAATATTATGGACTAATATAAATACATATATAATAATTATATATGATAGCTAAGTCATGGTATATATTTTGGAGATTATGAAAGTATGATCTAATTAGTGATAACAATAAATAACAAGTTAAAACTTACTCGAGAAAACTAGGCAATTAACACCCAAAATAGTAAAATTAATAAAAGTTGTTAACAAATGGGTAATGATATATTATAAGAAGTTAATATAAGGTATTATAAAATTATTATGGTTATGATATTGGTTAGTAATATATTTTAAACCAATATATAGGATTCTAAAGACCATACAATAAAAAGTAAGGATAAGTTAAGAGATTTCATCTCAATTTACATTCCATTAAGACTTATTTTGTTATACAAAAATTAACTTTTATTTAGTGTATATACAACCATTTGACATGATGTATCATGAATTGAATTGCTCTCATGATATTATAAGTTTCATTTAATTCACTTGGAATTATGATTTAAATGTTTCAAGTGGTATGGGACACTTTGGAATGTTTAAAGTTTATTTTTCCTCAAGAATGTTTTAATGTCAGCAACCCTTATTGTTACTCATCCTAATTTGAGGTATTATTGATAAATAAATATTATTTATTCAATATGGATATTTTATAAGGCACATTGTTTATTAAATATATGGGGAATGATTTGGACATTCAATACATCGGTTGGGGACCATTTAATGAAAGTCCTATAGGTTGGGGACTGGTTAATACAATCCCCTCAATGCATCGGTAGTATCATGAGGCGAATTAGTTTTCTAAACAGTTTAAAATGTCTCTTTATGATAAAGGTATTATGTTTCTTAGAAATATGATTTCCAATAATTAATCATTTCCTTTATTAAGAACTAAATTATTATTTATCCATGATATTTTGTGTCGACATATTTATGGATGCATTTCATTTTTAGTTTATTGATTTAATGGCATGTATTTTCAATTTCTTACCTTTACATATTGATATTTTCTTATTTACTTATTTTAATGGCATGTGTTATCATTTATTTACCTTTCCATGTTAATTTATTCATATTGTTTCATTATTTATTCCACTTTAACTACCCTTACTGAGCATTTGAGCTCACCCTTATTATGTTTACTTTCCCTGTGTTATGAAGAATAAATATTTGAATAAGCATTCAAGGAAGAATTATATTTAATTTTATGATATATCATGTTTGTATTTTATATTTCCTAATGTATTATGGGTATTATGTATGTAATATGGTTTTCCAAAACTACTAAACTGATCAGTCCTTTGGGATTTGATTCCTTGAAATCATGCCAATGTAATAACATAATTCATCATCTATGGAATTATGGGTTTAGGGAGTTACAATTGGTATTAGAGGATATCTAGCAGCAACCTTGGAAATTAGATTTATAGAACTTATATTAGGGACCATAACCCTAAGATAGATATTGAGGATAAGTATACAAGAACATACTAGAATTTTGGTAGGGTATAGATTATGTGGTTATTCTTAGAAATACATCTATGTCTAGATACTACAGGTGGACATGCTTCTAGTATAGATTTACCTATGAGTAAAAACTCTGACAAGGTTTTTTGGGCTTGACATGGTGTAACCTGGTACATGGAAATGGGTATTACTGCGCATCTAGTTTGACACTCATGAGGGATACACTTAGGAAAATTCACATTCTCTTTACCTATCATTATGAAGGATTTAAATGTAAAAATGCCCTCAAAGTGACCAAAGTTATGATTTAAGATGAATTTATGTTGATTATTATACCATATTTGATATTTATGATTTTATGAGCTAATCTGATATACGCCATTTTTTAGAAATGGTTCCTAGAATGATGAATGGTAGTAATACTCATGGAAAATGTAGAGATTACCTAGCTGAGGAAACCAATATAGCTGGTATTGGAATGGAGAAAATTATGGAAATATTAGGGAATCTTAGTCAGGTTATGAAAAATAACCTTGACTGAATAGAGCAACTTATTCCACTGAAAGATTCACCTATACTAGATCGTTTTATGCAGAAGAATCCCCCATAGTTTAGTGGGACTACTAATCCAATTATAGTTGAGTAATGGATTAAGTCTCTTGAGAATATATTTACCACCTTGGAATGCAGTTAAAACGAAAAAGTTACACATGCAGTCTATTGTCTCCAAGATGATTTTAATCAGTGTTGGTCTCTAATCCAAAATACTAGAGAGGAAAAATAAATTTAACTCATGGAATGGAGTAATTTTAAAGAGACATTTATCGATAAATACTTCCCTCATGATCAATAAATTAAGATGAAGAGGAAGTTTGTTATCTTAAATAAAAATAAAGAGGAGAGTTTTGTAGATTATGAAGCTACCTTTACAAGGTTATTTAAGTATTCTATGGATTATAAATGTATCATGGTGCGCAAGATCAACCAATTTTTTGAAGGCCTTAAGAAAAATCTCTAAAGGGAACTAGTTTCTCAAAAAAAAAATCATACAAAAAATAGTTTTATTTTCCATCAAGATGGAGAAGTAATTCTCAATATCCTATTTATTTAAAGAAAACTAAGAGATGAAGATGTAGGATCGAAATATGATGTAGTTGCTCAATTAAAAGAGGGGGGTGAATTGTAAGTTTAAAAACATTCATTTTTAAACTTAAGGAAAACTATGTTTAACAAAGTTAAACAAGGTAAATTCACAAGACCTTTTAGTTCTACAAACTTTCTAGGTTCCGGAAATATGGTTCCAGAAAAGAAACTTAAGGAAAGTTTACAAGGAAAAGATCATACCTTAAAGCGTATAGAATCTTATTAATCAGAGTACATAATAGAACAATAAATTATATGAAAGTTATACTTTATTCCTTTAATAAAATGAAGAGGAAAATAAACTTGAAACAAAATAAGTAACAAGTATGAAATATTTTAACCCAAAGAGTGGGGTATCCAACAACCTTGGATAAAGGTTCCTTGATTTATACTTTCAAGAAAGTCTATCTTACCCACACCAAGGTAATCCCTCGATAGGAATATCATAATCTATCTTGTTATCCCTAAAAGCCCTCAAACTTTAATATAGTTGGAACCTCTATCTTCTTATCCATGGAAGTCCTAGAACTTTAAGGTATTTGGAACCTCTGTCTTCTTATCCCCGGAAGTCCTCAATTGTACATAGTAAAAATAGAAGTCGCATGAAACAAGCTGAATAAGATGTTCAGTATGCACAATGCATGAGAGTCTCTCTCACTAGAAATCACACCAGCAGCATGCAATATCTAGAGTGATAGATCAGTATTGAGCTCGTTAAAATGAGCTCCTATTTATAGGCATTTCTCCAATGGTCAGCTCCCTCCTCCAATGATCATATTTTTCCTTGAATTTCAGAGGTACATGTACATGTGTCACTCATATAATGGTTAGTTAGAAACAAAAAGTATGAAATCATTTCATAACTATAACAAGTGTAAGAAAAATAAGGTTGCTTAACCAAATCTATTTTTCAGAGTCAGGAAAAATAAAGTTTGATGTCTAAGTAAATAAACAATTGGAGACTATAAATCATGGATATTCGGATTCTTTTTTTCAAGGAATTCGGAACCTGGATTCTATAGATTTCGGAATCTGAATTATAATGAATTTAAAATCTGAATTCTTAGGAATTCAGAGTCTAAATTATGAGGAATTCAGAGTCTAAATTCTGAGGAATTCAGAGTCCGAATTCTGAGGAATTTCGAGTCAAAATTATAAGGAATTCGGAGTCTGAATTATGAGGAATTCTGAGTCCAAATTATGAGGAATTAGGATTCGGAATTCTAAGGAATTCGGAGAAAGAATTCTGAGGAATTCGGATTCAGTATTCTTAGGAATTCAGAGTTATAATTATGAAGAATTCGGAGTCTAAATTATAAGGAATTTTTATTATGAATTCAGAGGGATTCGGAGTCTGAATTTCAGAGAATTCGGAGTCTGAATTTCAGAGAATTTGGAGTCTAAATTTCAGAGAATTCGAAGTCTGAATTTCAGAGAATTCAAAGTCTGAATTTCAGATAATTCTATGTCTGAAAATAGAATACTCTATAACCAAGGATTTATAGGATTCCAAGGTTTTAGATATTAAACCGAATTTTTCCCTTTACAAATAAAAAGAGTTAGATTTAGAAAAACTATAAAATGAAAAATGAAAACATAGGTAAGGATAAAATTTCCTTGAGGAAGGGAAATTTTCCCTATTAAGATAAATATTAGGGAAAATAAAATTTTTCATAAGACAAGGTGTTTGTGTTTTTCAAAATATGAATGAATGGAAAAGTCATAAGGAAACCTTATTGACTCAAAAATCTCCCCATTTTTGGAAAGCACAAATATCCTTACAAAAAAGAATATAAGTACTTATAAAATTTCTTTATTTGTCACGACCCATCCCAGTGGGGCCCAAGACGCAACTCCCCAAGCCCACCTCCAATAGGCCAGGTGCTGGTGACTAGAACCGAGTATGCATGCTACTAACATGGGAGGAATTGCCTATAAACTTGTACACACACACACATCTCCAAGCCCACAAAGCTGAAAAGTAAAAACTGATAAAATGAAAAGATGCATGCATACACTAAAACCCAACCACAGAGTACGATAGGAAAGTAAAGTGAAAGAAAGTAAAACCCTGGCCCAAAAGTAAAATCCAACCAAAATAAAGTCTATAACAAAGTACAACCTGTAAGGAAAGGTACTGGGACTATAATATGTAGTTGTAGGAACACACCCCGGCCTGCCTAATCTCACTGAGCACCGTCCGGTCCTGGTCCACATAGAATCCTATCAAAGGATCGCTCGTTTGCACAAGACACGACACGTGCGGGCAAAGCCCATGTAGGGGTGAGTATAACAATACCCAGTAGGACACCCCGAAACCACAAAGGAAATACAACAAGGGAAAAAATACCACAAAGGAAAGATACTGTCAGCTCTACATAGTATATGTCTGCTGAACATATAACAAGAATTTCCAGAAATACTCATACACAAACGACCATCGCGATACCGCCACAAGGATCCAGCTCCAAGATTCCACTAAGCATGCAACAAGGAGAACACACTCCAAGGTCTGAAGAGAGAGTCGTGAAGTACTTGTTCCAGGAGAACACACTCCACAAGTACTATGAGAACATGATGCTCAGATGAGGATCACGGCCAAGTAATGGGGTGATTTTGACAACTCAGTCTGAGCTAATCCACTAAGAAGAGGATCAACGCCCAGGTAAAGTTGGTCACATCGATACCAAGAACTCTACCTAGGGTTCCGAGAATTAATAGAGGATCTGTCTCTAAGTCTCGTAGAGGGGATTCCAACAACTCTATTCAAGAAGTCCTGCTGAAGGGATCATACTCCTATATAAGGGAAATAATACCAGAACCTTCAGGGAAAAGACCAAGGGTACGAACCCTAAGAAAACTAGTCCAAGTCATAGAAGGAAGTAGCTCAAGCATTGAAGGATTTATTACATGGTGTGTAGTATGGTTACACGCCGTGTCCCTTGACCTCGGGTACTGCCTGTGTAAATGGCTCGTATCGTCTGTCCGGTCTGTGGAAAACTCAACTACACGGCGTGTAGAAAAAGTACACATCGTGTTCCTGACTCCGGGTACTGCCCGTGTAAACGGCCCATGTCACCCGGCTTGTCGGTTATAAAGTAACTACATGGCGTGTAGAAGGATCACACGTCGTGTCCGAGCACCAGGGGCTCACTCCGTGTATGTTGGCCATGTGCCTGTACATGGTCTCTTCTCGTGTCCGTGTCGCCTGCCCGTGTACCAGTACACGGGGTATCCCGTGTATCTGGTTGGGTCTGGCCGGGGAAGGGTATACACGGTGTGTCCTTGGCCGTGTACCCAACCCGTGTCAGTGTCTCCTGCCCATGTACTAGTACACGGGGTATCCCGTGTATCTGGCTAGGTCTGGCCGGGGAAGGGTATACATAGCATGTCCTTGTCCGTGTACCCAACCCATGTCCGTGTACTCCCGAAGTACACGCTAGGTAAATCCGTTGATGAACACACGCCGTGTAGCCCATATTACACGGCGTGTAGTCGGGAAAATTCCAGAACACCGTCTTCTTCCTCGCGCTTCGGCTGATCTTCCGAATCTGTGATCCATCATCCGTCAGTCCCGATACTCCAGGGTTTGGTTCGGCTCATCATAAGAACACCACGATGGGTGTTTTCTCCCTTTAAAACAGATCATAAACCTCGAACGATCCATCCGAAGAAAAACACATGAAAACTCATAACTCTTGATCCGCTCTGAATCGTCCACCGATATCGTCGTCGCACCTCCGTGACACCGCTTCGAAGTTGGATCCACTGTTTTGGGATCGTTGCATCATAGAACGGATGTGCAATGATCCATTGTTCATCTCCCCATGAAGAACGTGAAGAAAAGAAAGGGAGAAATCCAAAGAAAAGAAACTGAGGAATGAACCTCCACTGTCATTCGTCACAGCATTGATCTACTCTTGGTAATGGGATTAAATGGAGTAGAAAATCAACAACAATGGATTAACATGGATTAAATATCCCAAAAATCCCCAAAAAAAGCCCATCCCACAAGAACGATCGATCTGAAGACTAATATGTTCGTGGATTATCCCACGTTCGTCGTAGAAATCAACAATGGGGAAGAAATCACAAACAAACGTCCGACCTATATTCTGCGGCGTTCGTCGGTGATGATCTGGTCGCTGCGTCGTCGTCACTGTGTTGGGAGGTTTCCTCCAGAGCCTCCAGAGCCGCCAAGGGTTTCAAGGTTATGAGGTTTGTAACCCTGGACCCTTGTGCCAACCTTTAATTAAAAGGGTAATGGATATCTGTTGTAGCAGATTTAAAAGATTTGGCTGCATAATAAAATATTTTATTTAAATATTTTATTACTCTTACGTCCCAAAAACTAGATTCCACCACCGTTATGCGTCGGCCGATGTTAGGCCTCGCCTAAGGTAAAATCGATGTTCCAAACAAAACGGTGCCCTCAGATTTCTAATCTGAGCACCTGTTCAAGAGTTATTCCACTTTTTCAGGAAAACCGCACGCGCGCGTAATTTAATTATTAAATTAAATTCAAACATTTGTTCCGGGCTCACTAGGCCTCGGAACTGCACGCCGTCTCAGAACCTGGTCTCGAATGAATTCCCATATAATATTAAAATAATACATGGAAAAATCAGAGACCTTAAATCACACCCACCTTAGGTATTTTACGTCCCCGAAAAGCCAAAACAATGGCTACTCAAAAAGATGTGGGTATTGCACGTGAATCTGAGACTCTCGCTCCCACGTGCTCTCCTGGAGATTCTCATGCTGCCACCGGACACACACCAAGGGAATAGCTTGTCCACGAAGGATCATCTCATGTCGATCCTCGATCTCCACTGGGTACTTTGCAAAGATCTCCCCATCATCAATGTCCAGCTCGCCCCAGTCGATAACGTGCGATAGATCATGCACGTACCTCTCTAGCTGCAACACATGGAAGATGTTGTGTACCCGGTCCATTTGAGGAGGTAGAGCCAAGAGATATTCCACCTCTCCAACTCTACTCAGAATCTGAAAAGGGTCGATAAACCTCGGATATATCTTGCCGCCTCGGCCAAATCTCCGCAATCCCCGTCGAGGTGAGACCTGAAGGAACACATGGTCTCCTTCCTCGAACTCCAACGGCCTCCTCCTCTTATCGACATAAGACTTTTTCCAACTCTGTGCAGTCTTCATACACTCCTGGATGACCTTTACCTTCTCTATAGTATCTCTCACCATCTCTGGGCCCATAAGTGATGACTCTCCTGGGTCATTCCTGCAAAGAGGTGACCTGCAAGGTCGTCCGTATAGAGCCTTGAATGGTGTCATACCAATAGTGGAATGATAACTGTTGTTGTAAGAAAATTCCACCAGTGGTAGGTGATCCTCCTAGCTATGACCAAAGTCAAGAATGCAAGCTCGAAGCATATCTTCCAGGACCTGGATGGTCTGCTCTGTCTGACCATCAGTCTGGGGATGAAACGCTGTGCTCAAGCGCAAATGAGTCCCAAAAGCTTCCTGCAATCCCTTCCACAATCGGGATGTAAGACGAGCATCATGATCTGAGACGATCGTGGATGGAACTCTATTAAGTCGAACTATCTCATGCACGTAGAGGCGTCCCAAGATCTCTACTGAATTCTGCTCCCATATGGCTAGGAAGTGGGCCGACTTGGTGAGTCGATCAACGATCACCCAGATGGCATCGTGTCCCTTGGACGTACGTGGTAAACCCGTCATGAAGTCTGGATATCATGTCCCACGTCCACTCTGGCACCTCAAGGGGATGGGTCAAGCTTGCTGGCACCTAGTGCTCAACCTTTACTTACTGACAAGTAAGGCCCTGAGAAACAAACTCTGCCACACACTTTTTCATTCCTGGCCACAAGAATTGACGTAAGAGGTCCTGATACATATTTTCCACCCCTAGATTCACCGCCCAAGGGGATGTATGGAACTCCCTTAGAACCTCCTCCTGCAACATCACTGGTACTAATATACTCCCTCTTAAAAGAATAATGTGCTCCCCGCCTTCTGAATATCCATCAGTTGCAACACCTGTGGATATCTGAGCACATAGAGTCTCACAGATATCATCCTCACGTTGTGCTTCCCTAACTCGTTGTAGGAGTGGAGGGGTAACAACCATTGACTAAAGGTAAGATCCCTCATCTCTATCCATGAAGGATAACTATAAAGAGGCCAACTACCTCGTCGCCTCATCCAGTAACTTCGAACTAGATTTCTTGCTGAGAGCATCTTCCACTACATTCCCCTTCCTAGGTGTGTAAACAATCTCAAGTTCGTAATCCTGGAGGAACTCAAGTCATCGCCTCTATCTCAAATTCATATCCTTTTGAGAAAAGATATATTTGAGACTCTTGTGATCAGAGTAGATGGTAAACCGCTCGCCCATCAGGTAGTGCCGCCACATCTTCAATGTGAATACTACTGCTGCCAACTCAAGATCATGGGTCGCGTAGTTCTGCTCGTGTGGCCTCAACTGACGTGAGCCATAGGCAATCACCGCTTGCCTCTGCATAAGGACACAACCAAGCATGGTTCCTGATGCATCACAGAACACTACGTACTCGACACCCTCCTCCGGTAATATCAAGATTGGGGTGCTCATCAAACTCTGTCTCAACGGCTGGAAAGACTGATGGCATCTCTCAGTCCACACAAAAGGTTGCCCTTTAGGTTCAAAGCTTTCATGGGTGATGCAATTCTAGAGAAATCAAGGATGAATCTCTGATATTAGCCTACTAACCCAAGGAAACTCCACACCTTTGTCACGCTCCGGGGTGGCTCCCATGCTAGCACGACCTCCACCTTGGCTGGGTCCACTGCTACCCCATCAGCTGAGATGACGTGTCCCAGAAAGTGGACCTCCAGTAACCAGAACTGACACTTAGAGAGTTTCCCATACAACTGGTGCTCTCGGAGTGTGTCCAGAACCATCCTTAGGTGTCTCGTGTGCTCCTCCTTGGACACAGAGTACACAAGGATATCTTCAATGAAGACCACTACAAATCGGTCTAGATAGGGCTGAAATATCCGGTTCATAAGTCCCATGAACACTTCCAGGGTTTTCATCACGCTGAAGGGCATCACCAAGTACTCATAGTGATCGTAGTGGCATCTGAAAGCCGTCTTCGGTATATCCTCATCCCGCACTTGCAATTGGTGATAGAATGATCGTAGATCAACCTTCGAGAACCATCGTGCCCCTCTCAACTGGTCGAAGAGGTCATCAATCCTCGGTAGTGGATACTGGTTCTTCACGGTCACCTGATTCAAGCGTCGGTAATCCACACATAGCCTCAAGCTCCCATCTTCCTTCTTGGAAAACAACACTGGGGCCACCCAGGGTGAAACGCTGGGTCTCACAAAGCCCTTCTTCTCCAAGTCATCCAGCTACACTCTCAGCTCACTAAGATCTTCAAGAGCCATATGATATGCTGATGATGATATCAGTGTCATCCCATATTGCAACTCAATGCAGAAATATATCTCCTGACGGGGAGGTAGCCTGGGGAAATCCTCTGGAAAGACGTCCTCGTACTTAGCCACTACTGCTGGAAACTGGAAACTCGTAACATCTGTTGCGCCAAGGGCTAGGCTAGCCAACTGATGTGAAATCAGTTGTTCCCTCTTATGCACAAGTCCATCCTGTGCTGCATGGGTCTCTCTTTCACCGAAAAAAGAGAACCTTGTTCCATCAATGTGGACACACCGCACCCTTAAGCTAAAATAGCCGATCTGGGCATGAAATTTGGATAGCCAATCCATACCATGAATTACATCATAAGGCCTCGATACTACCACCAAGAGGTTCCAACCAAAACTCTCACCTCCAAGGGTCAGGTCACACTGTCTACAGAGGTTTGTGATCTCTGAATCTTCTCAAGTCGATGTTGCTAAGCGTAAGGGTCAAGTGAACGGCTCAACTGGAATCTCAAGGTCTCGAACAAGATAAGCAGCCATAAAGGAATGACTATCACTTGTGACTATCAGTAAGGCATCCAAAGTAGAAAAGACATTGATAGTACCTCTAATAATTCCGGGAGTACCTAGGTCATAAGCCTCTGTCGCCTGCAACTGTCCCTGCCTCTATCCACCGACTCCCTGAGCCTGGGGTGGACCTCCTGGGGGTGGTGGTGGTAAATGGTCAAAATGCCAACCACCTCCAGCTGCTCTCCCAGCTCCTCTACCGAATCCGTTGCCTTGCGGATTTGTCTGCTCCACACGTTTCCTCTACCTCGGTGGTCCATCCACTGCTCCTGTGTTAGTAGTACGGAGGGTCGGACAATCTCGAGCGATATGTACCTTTCCATCACATGAGTAGCATTGCCTCTCTTGAAGCTGGATGGATGCGCCCTGCGAACCCTGTACGGTAGATCCCCTGTCCTGGGATCTCCTTTGGAAACGTCTCCCACGCCTGGATCCCTGACGTCGGCTCCCTACTGTCGAGGTCTCTGCTCCAGCTCGCCCACTACTGACAACTGTCGGTTGTCTCTGCTCTGCCAAGAAGCTCTTGACCACCAAATCCCGCTCGAGCACTCCATCATAAGTGGGAATGCTCATAGGGATGATGCTAGCTCGTATATCTCTGCGCAAGCCCCGCTCGAAAGTTCGATCTCTAAAGTACTGATCTCTGACCATATCCATCGAGTACCGCGAGAGATTGGTAAACCTCGACGAATAGTCAGCCACCATCATGGCTCCCTGCTGGAGCTGAAGAAGCTCCTGTATGTGTATTTCTCTCAGGGTAACCGGTGAAAACTCCTCTCTGAAGAGATGCTCAAACTCTGACCATGCAAGTATCGCCTCGTCGTGGGTCTGGATAACCAAAATCTACCATATCCCTACCGAACCCTACAGAAGGCTCACTGCCAAGATCACCATCTGGTCTACTAGTGTCCTGACCAAATGGAAGACTCTGGACACTACCTCAATCTAGTCCTCTGTTGCCTGAGGGTCAGGCTCGCCTCGAAACCTGAGGGGTCTCTGTCTCTGAAACTCGTGGAGTGCGCTCAGCCTGTGCTCCTCCTCCACTAGTACAGCAGGCACTAAACACTTCTCTATAGGTGGAGGAATAACTGGCACACCACCTGATGGTAAAAATGGGGGATCTGGTCCCTGTATCGAAGCTTCATCACTGAGGGGGTCATCCTCATGATCGAGCTGCTGGATCCTAGTGGGTACGGGTCACGGAGGCATCCTATAAAGAAACAAGATGTATCTCAGTCAGTGAGTATATCTGGAGAGCTGACTCAAGAAGGACATGGAAACCACAACTCATTTCTATATGACGCATGTACCATTATGTTCCCCTATAACTAGTTTTCTCATGATCCGAGTCGAAAAGAAAGTTATCAGAGTCCTGGTGTATGGATACGTCATCCACCCGCACTAACACTGGGATCCCTGGACTGAAAGCCGAACTCAAAATGCTTAACACTGTTGCCCCAAACCAACTCACAGACTCTCGGTCCTAAGGTAGAACCAACCAGCTCTGATACCACTCTATCACGACCCGTACCAGTGGGGCCCGAGCCGCAACTCCCCAAGCCCTCCTCCAATAAGCCAGGGGCTGGTGACTAGCACTGAGTAGGCATGCTGCTAACATGGGAGGCATTGCCTATAAAACTGTACAGACACACACACATGCATCACCAAGCCCACAAAGCTGAAAAGTAAAAACTGCTAAAAGGAAAATATGCATGCATACACTAAAACCCAACCACAGAATACGATAGGAAAGTAAAGTTCAAGAAAGTAAAACCCTGGGCCAAAAGTACAATCCCACAAAAAGAATGTCTGTAACAAAGTACAACCTGTAAGGAAAGGTACTGGGACAGTAATCTGTAGCCATAGGAACACACCTCAGCCCCCCTGATCTCACTGAGCACCGTCCGGTCCTAGTCCACCTAGAATCCTGTCAAAGGCTCGCTCGTCTACACAAGACACGACACATGCGGGCAAAGCCTGTGCAGGGGTGAGTATAACAATACACAGTAGGACACCTCAAAACCACAAAGAAAATACAAAAAGGGAAAAAATACCACAAAGGAAAGATACAGTCATCTATACACAGTATATGTCTATTGAACATATAACAAGAATATCCAGATATACTCATACACAAACGACCATCGCGATACTGCCACAAGGATACAGCTCAAAGATTCCACTAAGCATGCAACAAGGAGAACACACTCCTAGGTCTGAAGAGAGAGATGAAAAGTACTCGTTCCAGGAGAACACACTCCACAAGAACTATGAGAACATGATGTTCAGATTAGGATCACGACCAAGTCATGAGGTGATTCCGACAACTCAGTCTGAGCTAATCCACTAAGAAGAGGATCAGCACCCGGGTAAAGTTGGTCACGTTGATACCAAGAACTCTACCTAGGGTTACAGGAATGACTAGAGTATCCAACTCTAAGTCTCACAGAGAGGATTCCAAAAACTCTATTCAGGAAGTCCTACTGAAGGGATCATACTCCTATATAAGGGAAATGATACCAGAACCTTCGGGGAAAAGACCAAGGGTACAAACCCTAAGAAAACTAGTCCAAGTCACATAAGGCAAGTAGATCAAGCCCTGAAGGATTTATTACACAACGTGTAGTATGGTTACGCATCGTGTCCCTTGACCCTGGGTACTGCCCGTGTAAACAGCCTGTGTCATCTGTCCGGTCTGTGGAAAACTCAACTACACGACGTGTAGAAAAAGTACATGTCGTGTTCCTAACTCCGGGTACTACCCGTGTAAACAGCCTGTGTCACTCGGCTTGTCGGTTAGAAAGTAACTACACGGCGTGTAGAAGGATCACACACTGTGTCTGAGCACCTGGGGCACGCTCCGTGTATGCTGTCCATGTGCCCGTACACGGTCTCTGCCTGTGTCTGTGTCGCCTTCCCGTGTACTAGTACACGGGGTATCCCGTGTATCTGGCGGGGTCTGGCCAGGGAAGGGTATACACAGCGTGTCCTTAGCCGTGTACCCAACCCGTGTCTGTGTCGCCTGCCCGTGTACCATTACATGGGGTATCCCATGTATCTAGCCGGGTCTGGTCGGGGAAGGGTATACACGGCCTGTCCTTGGCCGTGTACCCAACCTGTGTCTGTGTACTCCCGAAGTACACACCATGTAAATCCGTCGATGAACACACACCATGTAGCCTATACTACACGGCGTGTAGTCGGGAAAATTCCAGAACACCGTCTTCTTCCTCGTGCTTCAACCGATCTTCTGGATCTGTGATCCCTCATCTGTTCATCCCGATACTCCAGGGTTTGGTTCGGCTCGTCATACCAACACTGCGACGGGTTTTTTCGACCTTTAAAATGGATCATAAACCTCAAACGATCCATCCGACGAAAAATTCCTGAAAACTCATAACTCTCGATCTGCTCCGAATCGTCCGTCGATATCGCCGTCGCACCTCCGCGACACCCCTCCAGAGTTGGATCCGCAGTTTGGGATCATTGCGTCATAGAACGGATGCGCAAAGATCTGTCGTTCATCATCTTGAGAAGAACGCGAAGAAAAGAAATGGAGAAATCCAAAGAAATGAAACTGAGGAATGAAGCTCCATCATCGTTCGTCACGACATTGATCTGCTCCCATTAATTATATTAAATGGAGCAAAAAATCAACAACAATGGATTAACACGGATTCAATCTCCCAAAAATCCCTACAAAAATCCCATCCCGCAAGAATGATCGATCCGTGGACTAATCTGTTCGTGGATTAGCCCACATTCGTCGTATAAATCAACAATGGGGAAGAAATCACAAACAAACGTCCTAACTGGATTCCACGGAGTTCATCGGCGATGATCTGGTCACTGCGTCATCGTCGCCACGTTGGTAGGTTTCCTCCAGAGCATCCAGAGCCACTAAGGGTTTCAGGGTTATGAGGTTTGTAACCCTGTACCCTTGCGCCAACCTTTAATTAAAAGGGTAAGAGATATCTGTTGCAACATATTTAAAATATTTAGCTGCAGAATAAAATATTTTTATTTAAATATTTTATTACTCTTACGTTCCAACAACTGGATTCCACCATCGTCCTGCGCCGGCCGATGTTAGGCCTCATCTAAGGTAAAATCGTTGTTCTGAACGCAACGGTGCCCTCGGATTTCTGATCCAAGCACCTGTTCGGGAGTTATTCCACTTTTTCAGTACAACCGCACGCGCACGTAATTTAATTATTAAATTAAATTCAAACATTTTTTCTGGGCTCAATGGGCCTCGGAACTTCACGTTGTCTCAGATCCTGGTGTCGAATTAATTCCCATATAATATTAAAATAATACATGGAAAATTCGAGACATTACATTATGGATATAAAATAAAAAACTTATCTCCCTTTACATATGAAACATAGTGAATACAAATAACTCACCCTTAGGTTTTGAAATCCATAAGGATCATATTCTTGATTTCTTGAATGAGATTTTACATTTTCTTGTATACGAAAATCTTCTTTGATATGTACTTACCCTTAGATGAACTCCCCCTTACTTAGGGAAATCTATTCTTTACATAGAATTATTTTTATCGTTCCTTTCTCCACTTTGTGATTTTCAAAAAGGAATATAGATAATGTAAAAAAAATATGGTACTTGAAATATTAGTACTAAACAACCTAATATATGAAGAACAAACAAAATTACATTAAGTTTAAAATAATATGTTCAAAAAAAAGATCAGATTTGGGAGAATTATCCTTCTTTCTTTTTTTCATAAACTTCTCCACAATGGTTTTCATCTTCTTAAGCACCTTGTGATCTTCTTAAAAATGATTCAGTAGTTGATCCTGATCTTCACTTTTCTTCTCCAAGGATTTAATTTTTTCTTCTTGAGTCTTAAGATATTATGCCTAAGCCTTTAAGACTTCTTCTTGCTTTACAAGCTTTTCTTCAAACTCAATTCTGAGATCCCTTTCTCTTTTCCAATTAATATCCATATAATTAAGCTTTCCATTTAATTACTTGACTTCTTGCTTCGGAGTTTTATGTTTGAGAGTTATCTTTTCCTCAAATCTTTTAGTAAGATCATTAAGCTTTCTATCTTCGGTGTCAAAATCATCTTTCACATTATCTTGAAATTCATCAAAGACTCTGAGCTCTTCGACTATCTTTCTTAACCAACATGTAATCTTCTTGCATGATCTTTTATGATCCTCATAGCCAATGAGAAAAGATTTGAAAAATGCCTCATGTCTGAAAAATTAATCCATAAGCATTGAAACTGAATCTGATTTCTGATTGAACAAATGCTGAAGCAACTGGCATCTTGAATCTATACTCAAGAATAATGGAATGGTATCAACCAAATTTTTTAAAGACTTTACCATAAAATCATGTCCAAGATAGGACTATTCTGAATCAGAGTTGTTGAGTCAATAAGGTTTTCCTTATGACTTTTCCATTCCTTCTTATTTTGAAAATCACAAACACCTTATCTTTAAGGAAAATTGTTTTTATAAGAAAAATTGCTTTTATAAGAAAAATTTCTTTTATAAGAAAAATTGATTTTATAAGAAAAATTGTTTCTTTAAGGAAAATTGATTTTATAAGAAAAATTGTTGTTATAAGGAAAATCGCTTTTGTAAGAAAAATTATCCTTATCATATTTTCATTCATATTTTTCCTAAGTACAAGATTCGAATTTATTTCTATATTCTCGGAATTGTTTGAAACTTTGATATGAAGTATTCTATTTTAGGATCCGAATTCTGGATAAGAACTGTAATAAAGTTTCACTCCGAATTCTGGATAAGAACTGTAATAAAGTATTCACTCCGAAATTCTGGATAATAAATTTAATAAAGTTTCACTCCGAAATCCAGATGAGAACTGTGATAAAGTTTCATTCCGAACTCCGGATACGAACTCTGATTAAGTTCTACTCTAGATTCAGGATACGAATCCTTATGAAGTTCGACAACAAATTCTCATTACGAATTCTGATGAGGAATTCTCATTACGAATCCTGATGATGAATTCTCATTACGAATTCTGATGACAAATTCTCATTCTGAATTCTCATTCCGAATTCACCTATTAAACAGAATCTGATCATATTTTTTTTATACACTCGGTATTTGTTTAGACTCTGAAAAATTATTATTTTTACACTCCGAACATTCATTCCGAACTTTTGAGTTAGATTTTAAACGGTGTCGTACATTCTGTTACACTTGTTTTGTTATAAAACAATTTCGTCTATTCTGTTATAAACTAACCGTTGGCTAAGTGACACGTGTACAGGTCCCTCCGATTTTTAAGGAAAATATGACCGTTGGGAAGGAGGCCGAACTTACCTATAAATAGGAGCTCATTTGAAAGAGCTCAAAAGAAGTAAGTTGATCAATCTATAGACCACACGCTGCTAAGGTGATTTCTAGATAGAGAAAGCTTTTCATGCCTTATGCGTACTGATCCACTCGTTCAGTTTTTGCTTCGTGTGACTCCGAATGTTGGTGATTACATTCAAGGACTTCCGGGGATAGGAAGATAGAGGTGCGACTACATTGAAGTTCGAGGGCTTCCTTGCTGAGGAAGAAAGGGGTGACCAACTACCTTGAAGTAGAGGGCTTGCGGGGATAGCAAGACAAAGACTCTGATCTTCGTATCGAGGGCTTACCCTGGTGTGGGTAAGACAGACTTGCTTGAAAGTATAAATCAAGGGACCTTTATCCAAGGTTGTTGGATACCCTTCTCTTTGGGTTAAAAGACTTATATCTTGTTACTTGTAGTTTTGCTACTTGTTTATTTCCGCTGCATTTTGTATTGTATGGAAAGTATAACTTTCTTATACTTCCTTACTTGTACTCTATTTCATTTAGATTCTATACGCTTTAAGGTAGAATCTCATATTGTAATCTTTTGTTAAGTTTCAATTTTCGGAACCATATTTCCGGAACCTACTTTCGGAATCTCTTTCCAAGTTTTCATTTGGTATTAGAGGTGTTGTGAATTTGCTTAAGTTTAACTTTGTTAAACTTAGCTCTTTCTTTTCCTTAAGGAAAACACAGTTATTCTTAACTAACTTTAAAGGTTTCAAAGGAATTTTTAAAGTATATAATTCACCCCCCTCTTGTAAATTGAGCATCTACATCATTATTTCGATCCTACAATTAGTATCAGAGAAGGTCTCTGAAATACTTGTACTCATGTATAAGTTTTTCTTGCTCACTTTATCATTCTGAACTTTCTCATTCCGTACGTTCCAATTCTGTACTTTCACATTCCGAACTTTCCCATTCCGAACTTTGTTATTACGAATCTTTTCTACTAACAAGTTTGTGTGCCGAAGGTTATTATAAGTATGGCAGGAATTAATGTTGGTCCTATTGATAATCTATATCCTACAAGACCACCAATCTTTGATGGCAATGACTATGAGTACTGGAGAAATCGAATAAATAATTTTGTTATCAATACTGGAGTAGACAATTTTGTTATGCTTACTGGAGATTATAAAATTCCTGACAAGGAAGTTAGAACTTTTACTAACCAGAAAAAGCAAGAGTATCAACTCAATTATAAGGTATGCAATACTCTACTTTATTCAATGACCAGAAATATATATAGCCAAATTTCTTCTTGTGAAGCAGCTAATTGTATCTGGAAGAAGTTAGAGGTTACACACTTTGGAACTTCTAAAGTGATTGAGACTAGGAGAGCTATGCTTAGAGCTGAATATCATGGCATAAATTTTCCTTATGGAGAACCAATTTGTAAAGTTCAATAGAGATTTATGACTATCGTCAATAGTCTACAGTCTATGGGAGAAAAAGTCTTAGATGATGAAGCTCTTGTGGATAAGATAATTGATATCATGCCCAAGGAGTGGGAATCCAAAAGAACTGTTATAGATGAGAATAAGAAGGTCACTCAAATTTATCTTGATGAGTTATTTGGAACTCTTCTCCAACATGAAACCAGAATGAAGAGAGATTCTGACAACATAAAAAAGAAAAATGGAAATGGTACTGTTTCTTTTACAACAACATCAAATCATATGAAAGCTAAGACTCCTGAGAGAGTAACCAGATCCAAGTCTAAGAAGATGGTAGTTCAGTCAGATTCTAGTGAGAGTGAAATATCAGAAAATGAATTAGCAAATCTTGCTCGAAGGATGAACAAGATAGCTGGCCAGAGAAATTTCCAATCCAAGTATAAGAAAAAGGAAAGGAAAGATAAGAAAGATGGAGAAGTTACTTGTTATCAATGCAAGAGAGCTGGACATATCAGACCAGATTTCCCTTTGCTTAAAAAGAAAGAAAGGAAATAAAGGAATTCAGACAGGAACAGAAAGAAGTATTATAAAGCCAAAGCTAAGAAATTTTTGAAAGCTAATGATACCTGGAGTGCTAGTGGTGGTGATTCTTCAGATGAATCTTCTGATTATGAATCTTCAGGACAGAAGAATCTTGGTCTTATAGCTAGATTACCTATTGATAATCATTGTTTTATGGATAAGGTATGAAATGCTGAATCATTGACCAATGTTTCTTTAAATTCTAATGATAGTAAGTATTATAACTCTTCTAATTAAGAATCCTCTTCTGATGAAGAAAATACTTTACCTACTTATGAAGAAGTCTCTAGGCTTGTTGAACTTCTTGAGATTGAGAATTCTAAACTCAATAAAAAACTTTATAAGGCAAACTCTAGGAATTCTATTCTTACAAAAGAAATATCAGATCTTTCTAAAGATCTTGATAGGAAAAATGTTGATTTTGAAAGTATTTCAAAAAATCTTGAGGAAGAAAGTTCTGAGAAGAAAAAACTTTCTAAAGAATTAGAAAAAGTAATTTCTAAGAAAAATGTTTTCGAGCCTAGATCTAGTTCTAAAACTAATGATTTTGAGGATAAAAACTTGGTTATAAAACTCAAGTCCGAAATTTTTTCCTTAAAGAATTGTTTATCAAACTTTACCCATGGTAAGGAAAATTTTGATAAAATGTATTCCCAAATACGACCTTTAAGAAATAAATCCGGATTTGGTTATACCCATGCAAAACCAATTTTCAGTAACAATTATTTTGTTCCTCAAAGTGCCCCATTTTGTACCAAGTGTCAATGTGGTGGTCACTGGGAAAAGAATTGTTCCTTAAACAAAACCCAATCTCTAGGATTTCACAAAGCTTATTTTTCTAAGAAGATGTGGGTACCTAATATTTTATTATCTGGAAATCTCGGATCCAAGCAAGTTTGGATACCGAAAGTATAATTCTCTTCTTGATTTCAGGAAAATAAAGATAGTACCAGCAACAATACATGGTACATGGATAGTGGATGTTCCCGGCACTTGACTGGTAACAAAATCTATTTTGAAAAGATTATCAAAACGAAAGGATGAAAGGTAACTTTCGGAGATAATACTAAGGGAGAGATTGTTGGTATTGGTAATATTGTTCTTCTTGGTAAAACCTTGATTTCAAATGTTCTTTTTGTTAAGGGTCTTAAGTACAACCTCATAAGCATAAGTCAATTATGTGATGAATGTTACCTTGTGAATTTTAGGAATGATAAGTGCTTAGTTCGCAATTCCAAGGAAGAATTTATTCTCTCAGCCAATAGGAAAGAGAATGTTTACACCTTGAACCTAGAAGACCTTAGAAGCCAAGATTTACCTTGCCTAAATGAAATGGAAGATCATTCCTGGTTATGGCATAGAAGACTAGGTCACTGTAACCTTAGGAACCTATGTAAACTCTCTAAAAAGAAACTAGTTAAGGATCTACCGGAGCTTAGATTTGATTCTTCTAAAGTTTGTGATCCTTGTAAATATGGAAAGCAACATAAATCTAGTTTTAAATCAATCAGTGAAGTCTCAACAACTAAAGCATTACAGTTAGTGCACATGGATCTTTTCGGTCCAACACAAACTGGAAGTATTGGAGGAAAATACTATGTGTTTTTTCTAGTTGATGATTACACTATATTTACTTGGGTCTATTTTCTAGCAAAGAAGTCTGAAGCTTTTTCTTATTTCAAAAGTTTTAGATCTCATGTTAAAAATGAGAAAAACCTTCCATTGAAAACTATTCATAGTGATCATGGAGGAGAATTTCAAAATTCTGATTTCGAAACTTTTTGTAGTAGAAAATGTATTACTCACAATTTTTCAGCACCTAGAACTCCTAAAAAAATGGTGTAGTTGAGAGAAGAAATAGAATTATTCAAGAGATAACTAGAACCATATTGATTGAATATTCTATAGCTAGACATTTCTGGGCTGAAGCTGTAAGTATAGAATGGTAGAAAACCAAGACTATCTTACTTCAAGGTTTTTGGTTGAAAAGTATTCATTTTGAATACTAAAGATAAGTTACATAAATTCTCACCAAAATCTGATGAAGGAATTTTCTTAGGTTATTCCACAACTTCTAAGGCTTATAGAGTTTTTAATAAAAATACTTGTACTGTTGAATAAATAGTACATATAAAATTTGATGAGTCTGATCCTTTTGTTTTTAAACCATCCCAGCCTACATCCTCGGATGTGTTTTCAAAAACTGATTATCAACCTTTGATAGAAGGATCTTCTGATAAGGATAATGTTTAAGAAGATATTCCTGAAACATTTACCCCAGAAGACTTTCTACCTTATGTTGATAAATAGGATTTTCAAAACCCAAATCATGCGTTTCTTAAGAATCATCTCAGTGATAGTATCATTGGTGATGTAAATCAACCTGTAAGGACTAGAAGTTCCTTAAGAAATGAAGTAGAACATCTAGCATTTCTTTCCCAATTAGAACCTAAAAGCACTGATGAAGCTTTAGGTGATGATGATTGGATCAAAGCCATGCAAGATGAAATAAATAAATTTGAAAGGAATAAAGTCTGGACCTTAGTTGAAAGACCTAAGGAAACTTCTGTTATTGGAGTAAAATGGGTTTTCATAAATAAATGCGATGAAAATGGAGTCATAGTAAGAAATAAAGATAGAATTTTTGCTAAAGGCTATAATAAGCAAGAGGGAATAGACTATGAAGAAACCTATTCTCTAGTAGCTAGACTTGAATCTATCCGTATTCTACTTACCTTTGCAGCATTCTTTAATTTCAAACTTTTCCAAATGGATGTGAATTGTGTTTTTCTTAACGGTTATGTTCAAGAGGAAGTTTTTGTTGAACAACCTCCTGGCTTTGAAGATACAAAACATCCTGATTATGTTTTTAGACTTACTAAAGCCTTGTATGGCCTTAAAAAAGCCCCACGAGCATGGTATGATAGACTCACTGGATTTTTTCTTCAAAATAACTATGTTAAGGGAAATGCAGATCCAACCCTTTTAATAAATAAATATAAGAAAAATGTTTTGATTGTTCAAATTTATGTTGATGACATCATATTTGGTTCAACTCAGCAATCTTTGACCGACTCTTTTGCAAGTCTAATGAAATCTGAGTTTGAAATGAGTATGATGGGTGAGTTAACATTTTTCCTTGGTTTTCAAATTCCTCAAAAACCAGAAGGAACCTACATATCTCAACATAATTATATTAAAGATCTTCTTAAAAAATATGGTTATGACAACACTAAGAGTATAAGTACTCCTATTGGTACCTCAAACTCTTTAGATCTTGATGAATCTGGGAAACCAGTAGATCAAACATCTTTTAGAGGTATGATATGGAGCCTACTATACTTAACAGCTAGTCAACCAGACTTAATGTTTTCAGTATGATTATGTGCAAGATATCAATCCAATCCTAAGGAATCTCACTTAAAGGCAGTAAAAAGAATTTTTCGCTACCTTAAGGGAACCATGGATCTAGGATTATTTTATAATTCTGGAAATGATTTTATCCTAAAAAGCTTTTCTGATGCTGACTTTGGTGGATGTAGAATGGATAGAAAAATTATATCTGGAACTTGTCATTTCTTAGGAGAGTCATTAGTTTCTTGGTCCTGCAAGAAGCAACATTCTGTAGCACTCTCCACTACTGAAGCTGAATATGTAGAAGCTGGAAGTTGTTGTGCTCAAGTGTTGTGGATGCAACACACACTCATAGACTATGTCTTGGGTTTTACTAAAACTCAAATTTTGTGTGATAACACAAGTGCCATTTCCCTTAGTAAGAACCCTGCACATCACTCCCATGCAAAACACATAGATATTAGGCATCACTTTCTTAGAGATCACACACTTAAAGGAGATATTATTCTTCAATTTATCGAAACACAAGATCAACTTGCTGATATTTTCACAAAATCTTTACCTTCTGATAGATTTGAATATATTAAACAGAAGTTAGGAATGATAACCGTAAGGTAATCTTTCATAATTAAACTTTCTATTGAAAAAGTATCCTTACAGCAATAAACTCCTTTTCATAGGGGGAGTACATTTTATTGTTAGATTAACAAAGTTTTTCAAAATTTATTTTCAAACTTTTCGGAACTAAACTTCCAGAATGGAATTTCTAGAACTAAAACTTTCCATAATGTATATTTTCATATAGAAAACTTCTGGAATGGAAATGTTCGTATTGAAAACATCCAGAATGGAAAATTTCGTACTGGTATTTTCATAACGGGATTTTTGTACCGAATCGTTCATAATAAGTTTTTCGTTTTCAAATTTTGTAATGAAATTTTCGTACTGAGTTTTTCTTACCGAGTTTGTTTTTCGTAGTGAGTTTTCCAAATTTTGTCTTTTCGTAATAAAGATTTTTTCATAGTTTTCATAAGAATGTTACCAATTACGAATAATCTTCCTAATCCAATCCGAAAGGTATGATTTCTTTACTCAAGTTTTCATTATCATACTTTACTTGCTGGAATTTTCTTATATTTTGTTTTCGGATTATAGTTTTCTTAATTCTTTGTTTTAATAAAAACCTCAAAAGATCGGATTCAAGAGAATTGGTTTTCGACCGTTTGATATGATCTTATCTTATCACAACCATTCGATCAACCGTGGAAGTTGAACCGTTTTCTCGTTGCCTATATAAAGGGGACCCCAAACGGTTGTCCCATATCGGTTTTCAAGCTCTAGCGTCGCAAAGATCTGCCTCTCTGTTTTAAGACTGTTCCGAACCTCAGCTTTTTCCGTTCCGAACTTCTCATAAGTCTTCGGATCTGAATGTCTGTGTAAGTATCTTCTCAAGGCATGTCTTCCTCTAAGCCGATTTCGAAGTGGTAAGTATATAGAGAGAGGCCGGTTCATCCGGATTTCTTCAACAAGTATGACTCTATTATTTCCAAGAATATTAAGCTTAATGGATGGGAAGATATTGCGGTGTCAAAACCCGGGAATCAAGATGAAGTGTATTCATATTTGCTTATATAGTTCTATGAAACAGTCTCCTTTCTTAAGGAAGATGGAAGGGAGAAGTTGTCTTTTAAGTCTTATGGTAAGACTTATAAGCTTTCATATGCCAAGGCATCCAACTTGGTAGGGATGAATAATGAAGGTGAAGCTGAATTCATATCTCATGTGTTGCCGGATTCAAAGGGTAGCTTTGACAAGGAAAAAAGCATTAGAAACTCTTGGACTGGAAGATGACAAGGCTCCAAAGATTGCTAGTTTATCTACAAATTTCCGGATTCTAGAATTATGGGTACAAGGTCTTATCGTACCAAGGAAGGGTGACAAAGATAGATTAAAGAAGAGTGAGATCTACATATTAGATTTTCTGATAAATCTAAGGAAGTTTAACCTGATGAAGCACATTATCATTACTCTTGAGAATGTTAAGAAAGGAAATCTAAGAGCTCAGATTATAATGTATCCAGCAATCCTCTCAAAGTTGATAGTTCGGTTCCTTGATTCTTTCAAGGAGTCTTTCAAGTCTAAGCCAAGAGTATGCAAGATTATGCTGGTGAGTGATGGTACACTTAAAAGAATGGATGTAGCTTTTGGCAAGAATACTGATCAGTTTATTGATTTACCTGCTCAAGAAGAAATAGTTACGAAAGTTGCTGATCTGGAATCCTCTAAGCTGGTAAGGAAGAGAAAGTTGAAAGAAGTGCAAGTAGAAGCATAGAATCCCAGGTCTAAGGAAGTTCATTCCGCACCTCCAAAACCAAAGAAGAAGAAAGCTTACCCAGATGAGGTAGTTGCTAAATGGAGGGAGATCAAAGAAAAAAGAGTGCAAGGGGAGCCTCAGTTTGGCTTGGACCCTGCGGAGGCTAAGGCCTTGAAGGAAAGAACTGAGGATGAGCTCGAAAAACAAGTGAAAGAAAAGAAGCTCAAGAAGAAGATGTCTGAGACTGAGGTAGCTCAGGCTTTGTTAAAGTTTAACGAGATGGTTTCAGCAAACATTCATGTTCCGATATCTTTTTCATTGGAATCTCTACCTGAGACTCTAGGAAGGAACTTTGTTGCTCCGGAAGAGGCAGTAGCTAAGCATGTTGAGGAAATAGAGCAGATTGAGCAAGTAAAAGAAGAAGAAGTTGTTGCTGAAGGAAGTGGTGAAACCGGGGATGTGTTGAAGCAAGTAGATGACTATAAGGGGACTCCTTCCGAACATTTTTCACTCCGAAACTCAGAAGCTGAGTCTTCTAAGCTAGTCACTCAGGCAATGGAAAAAGAGAAAGGAGAAGAAGAAGTAGATTATCATGTAGAGGAAGAACAAATTCTACAAGATATTTCTCAAATAGAGAATGTAGAGGTTGGTGCTCAGAAAGTTCTTGATGAGGAAGACAATATTGTTCAAGTTTCTGATAGTGAAAAGAGAACTCCGGAACATGATTCTATTCCGAAAAGAGATAAGGGAAAGCAAATTCTTGCTGATACTCTGAGCTCAGTAGTGATGAAGAGAAAGGAAGTTGGTAGTTCTTCAATGAAAAATATTGACCTAGTTGAAGAAGAAAATATTCCAAGCAGAGTTTCGGATTCGGAGTCATCTTCGTTAGGGAATGATTTTGTTGTTCAGTCTTTAAAGAAGCTGTTAGGTTCTATTCTGAATTTCTCAAGCATTGATTCAAGATTCCAAATGCTCCAACATGCTTTGAATCAGAAATCAGACTCTGTATCTATGGTTATGGACAAGTGTGTTGAAATAGAGGCTCAGTTCAAAACGTTCTTTGTCGGCTATGAATCCCACAAAAGATCTTGCAAGAGGATGACTAGCTGGTCGAGGAAGACAGTGGAAGAAATTAGGCTCTTTGATGAATTTCAAGATAATGTTAAGGATGCTTTTGAGACTGAGGACAGGAAAATAAATGAGCTGACTTCTTCCTTTGAAGAGAAGCTGACAGATGAAAAGAACTTTCGGATTCAAGAAGTCAGAGATCTGAATGGGAAGCTGAATTCTGTCTCTCAAAACTGGAAGTTTGAAAGGGATCATCGGATTGAGTTTGAAGAGAAATTGAAGGCTCAGGAAGAAAAGATTAAAGCTCAGGAAGAAAAGCTTCAAGCCCAGGAAGAAAATATTGAAGCCCAAAATGCAAGAATTGTTGTGTTAGAGAAGCAAGCTGAAGAAGATCATAAAGACTTAAAGAAGATAAAGACTATTCTTAAGGGTCTCATGGCGAAATAAAAAGATCCAAAATAGACAGATTCGATCTTTTGTTGTATCTAAATTTCTTTGTTGTTGAGCCTTTAAAACCTAATGAAAATTTGTGCTTTCTCGTTTCTTTTGTTGTTGCTACTAATTTTTCAGGTACTTTGTTATATTTTCCATTACCTCGAATTCTTTTTGAAAATCACAAAGGGGGAGAAGGAAAAGATCCTTAATAAAAAAGAACTCTAATAAGAGCTTATCTAAGGGGGAGTTTTTCATTAAAGAAGACTTTCTTATTCATAATGAAATGTCACTCCAGAAATCTAGAATACGATCCTTAGAGTTTCAAAGCCTAAGGGGGAGTTAGTCGTATTCATCAATATCCTTAAAGCAAAGGGAGATAAGACTTAATGTTTTTCTTTCTTCTTAAAATTTCTTTTTCGTAAGGATGTTTGTGATTTCCAAAAAGGGGGAGATTGTTGAGTCAATAAGGTTTTCCTTATGACTTTTCCATTCCTTCTGGTTTTGAAAATCACAAACACCTTATCTTTAAGGAAAATTGCTTTTATAAGAAAAATTGCTTTTATAAGAAAAATTGCTTTTATAAGAAAAATTTCTTCTTTAAGGAAAATTGCTTTTATAAGAAAAATTGTTGTTATAAGGAAAATCGCTTTTGTAAGAAAAATTATCCTTATCATATTTTCATTCATATTTTTCCTAAGTATAAGATTCAGATTCATTTCTATATTCTTGGAATTGTTTGAAACTTTGATATGAAGTATTCTGTTTTAGGATCCGAAATATGGATAAAAACTGTAATAAAGTTTCACTCCAAATTCTGGATAAGAACTGTAATAAATTATTCACTCCGCAATTCTGGATAAGAACTGTAATAAAGTTTCACTCCAAAATCCAGATGAGAACTGTGATAAAGTTTCATTCCGAACTCCGGATATGAACTCTGATTAAGTTCTACTCCAGATTCAGGATACGAATCCTTATGAAGTTCGAAAATGAATTCTCATTACGAATTCTGATGAGGAATTCTCATTACGAATCCTGATGATGAATTCTCATTACGAATTCTGATGATGAATTCTCATTCTGAATTCTCATTCCGAATTCACCTATTAAACAGAATCTGATCATCTTTGTTTTATACACTCCGTATTTGTTTAGACTCCGAAAAATTATTTTTGTTTACACTCCGAACATTCATTCTGAACTTTTGAGTTAGATTTTAAACAGTGTCATACATTCTGTTACACTTGTTTTGTTATAAAACAATGTCGTCTATTCTGTTATAAACTAACCGTTGGCTAAGTGACACATGTACAGGTCCCTCCGATTTTTAAGGAAAATATGACCATTGGGAAGGAGGCCGACCTTACCTATAAATAAGAGCTCATTTGAAAGAGCTCAAAAGAAGTAATTTGATCAATCTAGAGACGACACACTGCTAAGGTGATTTCTAGATAGAGAAAGCTTTTCATTACTTGTGCGTACTGAACCGCACGTTCAGTTTTTGCTTCGTGCGACTCCGAATGTTGGTGATTACATTTGAGGACTTCCGGGGATAGGAAGATAGAGGTGCGACTACCTTGAAGTTCGAGGGCTTCCTTGCTGAGGAAGACAGAGGTGACCAACTACCTTGAAGTTGAGGGCTTGCAGGGATAGCAAGACAGAGACTCTGATCTTCGTATCGAGGTCTTACCCTGGTGTGGGTAAGACAGACTTGCTTGAAAGTATAAATCAAGGGACCTTTATCCAAGGTTGTTGGATACCCTTCTCTTTGGGTTAAAATACTTATATCTTGTTACTTGTAGTTTTACTACTTGTTTATTTCCGCTGCACTTTGTATTGTAAGGAAAGTATAACTTTCTTATACTTCCTTACTTGTACTCTGTTTCATTTAGATTCTATACGCTTTAAGGTAGAATCTCATATTGTAATCTTTTGTTAATTTCAATTTCCAGAACCATATTTCTGGAACCTACTTTCGGAATCTCTTTCCAAGTTTTCATTTGGTATTAGAGGTGTTGTGAATTTTCTTAAGTTTAACTTTGTTAAACTTAAATCTTTATTTTTCTTAAGGAAAACACAGTTATTCTTAACTAACTTTAAAGGTTCCAAAGGAATTTTTAAAGTATACAATTCACCCCCCCCCCCTCTTGTAAATTGAGCATCTGCATCATTATTTTGATCTTACAAGAGTGTTTGGTTGGTGAATATTTTTTTTCAATATTTTCAGCTTTCCTCTTAGATGAACCACCAAATTGTTTCTTTTTCACCAAAGATTTACTTGGTGTATCCACTAACACTTAATTTCCCTTATCAGCTCTTGGAATTATTTCTTATGCTTTGGGAGATTCATGCTCACTATTTGATAACTAAACAATCTTATCTTCCTCGGGCTTTTCTTTCTTAGCATCTTCCACAACATCCACTGGCTGAATAAAATCATGATTGTTTCTTTCTTCTTCAGATATATTATTGGCTTCTTCCTGACCCTTATCATCTTTTCCAAGTGTAGCAAGTTTTGAAGACTCTTCTTCATAAGTTCGGATTGAATGTTTCTTAGAAGGACTTTCCTTTTCATGATAATCCTCTACTTACCTTATCATGTCTTTTGTATCACCGCTTCCTCCTCCTCCTTCTTCTTCCTATTATTTCTCTTGAACTATTTTCTCTTTTTGTTCAGGTTCCGGAATCACTAACTTCTTTCTTGGAGTCACAGGGAGTGATTCTTTCAAAAACGATTCTAGTACTTGGTATTGTTCATAGGCTTTCTCATCATCTTTGAGAATTTATTGGACTATCTCAGCTTTAGACATCTTCTTTCTTTGCTTCTTTTATTTATCTTCTTTTTTAAGAACCTCAACATCCTTTATCTTTAAAGATTTTGCCTCAGTAGGGTCCAAGCCAAAAGTAGGACCCCCTTCCTTTCTGTTCTTCTTGGACTCTCTCCACTTAGTCATTACTTCATTAGGGTAAGACTTTTGCTTCTTTGGTTTTGGTGGTTCATATTGTGTTTCCTTAGCCGTATGGGTTTTTTATTTCTCTTCTGGTTCATTTTCCTTCCTCTTCCTTCCACCCTTTTCAGAAGTCTCAACCACTTCCTGTTTCTTTGATATAGCTTCTGTTTCTGATTCAGAAAAATTATAAAAATATCTGGATTGACTATTAAATCCATCCTTGATCCTCCTTAGAGTATCATCACTCAAAAACATTAATTTGAAATTCTTTGGCTTAGAACTGCAAGGAATTTGGAATGACTCAAGACAAAGAACTATAATTTTCGAGAGTATATCCAGATACATGATAATTTGAGACTTCAAATTTCCATTCTTGATATTCTCAATTGTAACCAAGATATACTTGACCGAGTTTATCTTCCTGAGTTTTACCAAGAAATCCAGAATATAGATGTCACTTTTCTCCAGGGAATCCTTATCCCCTTTTCTCAAAATGATAAAACCTTAGATCCATAACTCAAGAATATTAAGGTTTGTAGATAGATGAACAATCTTCAGAGTCTTCACACCTTTCATACCAAGACAAGATAGAGCCGTATCCTTATCAAAAGATCCTAATACATCGGGTAATTTTTGAGTACAAAATTCTGCTTCACCCTCATAAGGAATTCCAATCAAACTTGCTGCCTTACTATAGGAAAGGTAATAGGTTTTCCCATATCTCTTGAAATAAAACTTATCTCTCCCTCCTTCATTGAAGAAACTTTCTGACTCATAAAATTCAATCAACAAATCCAGATAGACTGGATCCTATGCCTTTGGTTTCGATATACGTAGACTCTCCCAGCCATTCAGCTTGATATTCTTTGAAATAATAGAGTCAAACTTAGCATAGAATTTCAAATCGACCAACCTTTTCCTTTAAATGTGCCACTCAGATATTTCCTTTACTAAATACATATCTTTCTGAGGAGAGGCTTCTATAAACATTTGGAACTGAAGAAAACCTGAAGATTTGGAACAAAATTAAGTACAGGGGTAGAGATTCAACACGCCAAGGCTTGAAAATCAATGTGGGAAAAACACCGGGGGGTCCTTGTATAGGCCTTTAAAATGATGGTTCAACTTCCTTGATTGATCCAACAGTTGAATAAATTCTTGATGAAATCTGACGGTTATGATGAAATCCGAAGAAATAATTTGGTAGGTTCCGATCTTTTGAGGTTTTTAAATATAAAACGTTCGGATTTAAGGAAAATTGAATCCGAAAAAATTTAAACAAAATGAAAATACCAACATGTAAAAAGATGATTAGAAAAATTTAAGAAAGAAAACATACCTTCTGGATTACTAGGAAAATTATTCATAATGAGGAAAATTATTCTAGATGAACTTTGGATTTTGTAAAATTAAAAAAACTTTGATTATAAAAAAATTGATTACAAAAAATTTTGTTACGAAAAGTTGATTATGAAAATTTTGAATTCGAATAATTTTGACTACGGAAAATTGATTTCAAAAAATTTGACTATGAAAAATTTTGATTAACAAGCAAATATACCCCCCTATGAAAAGGAGTTACTTACTGTAAAAAAGATAAGTTTCAAAAAGAAGTTAATATGGAGGATTACCTTATGGTTATCGTTCCTAGATCTATTTAATATATTCAAATCTATCAGAGGGTAAATATTTTTTGAAAATATCAGCAAGTTGATCTTATGTTCTGATGCATTGAAGAATGATATCTCCTTTTTGTGTGTGATCCCTAAGAAAGTGATGCTTAATATCTCTTTGTTTTACACAAGAGTGATGTGTAGGTTTTTTAATTATGGAAATGGAACTAGTATTATAACACAATATTTTTGTTTTGGTAAAACTCATACCATAGTCTGTGAGTATGTGTTGCATCCACAACACTTGAGCACAACAACTTCCAACTGCTACATATTCAGCTTCAGTAGTGGAAAGTGCTACTGAGTGTTGTTTTTTCCATGACCAAGAAACTAATGAATCTCCTAAGAAATGAAAAGTTTCGGATTTAAATTTCGTATCCATTCTACATCCACCGAAGTCATCATCCAAAAATATTTTTAAAACAAAATCATTTCTAGAAGTATAAAAGAGTTCTAAATCCATGGTTCCCTTTAAGTAGTAAGAAATCCTTTTCACTGCCTTTAAATGAGATTCCTTAAGATTGGATTGATACCTTGCACATAATCATACTAAAAACATTAAGCCTAGACTACTAGCTATCAAGAATATTAATCTTCCTATCGTACCTCTAAATGATGTTTGATCCACTGGTTTCCTAGCTTCATCAAGATTAAGTGAATTTGAGGTACTAATGGGAGTACTTATACTCTTAGTGTTTCCATATCCATACTTTTTAAGAAGATATTTAATATACTTATGTTGAGATATATAAATTACTTCTGGTTTTTGAGAAATTTGAAAACCATGAAAAAAAAGTTAACTCACCCATCATACTCATTTCAAACTCATATTTCATTAGATTTGCAAACGAATCAGTTAAAGATTGCTAGGTTGAACCAAATATAATTTCATCAATATAAATTTGAACAATCAAAACATTTTTCTTATCTTTATTTATAAAAAGTGTATGATTATAATTTACCTTAATATAATTGTTTTGTAATACAAACCTTGTAATTCTATCATACCAGGCTCTAGGGGCTTGTTTAAGTCCATATAAATCTATGGTAAGTTTGAAAACATGTTCAGGATGTTTTGTATCTTCAAAACAAGGAGACTGTTCAAAAAAAACTTCCTCTTGAACATATCCATTAAGAAAAGAGCATTTAACATCCATTTGAAAAAATTTAAAGGTAAATAATGATGCAATGTCAAGTAGAATACGGATAGATTCAAATATATCTATTGGATCATAGGTTTCTTCATAGTCTATTCCTTCTTGTTGATTATAGCCTTTAGAAACTAATTTATCTTTATTTCTTACTATGATTCCATTTTCATCATAATTATTTTTGAAGACCCATTTTACTCCAATAGTAGAAGTCTCCTTAGGTCTTTCAACCAAGGTCCAAACATTATTTCTTTCGAATTCATTTAGCTCATCTTTCATAGCTTTTATCCAATCATCATCACCTAAAGCTTCATCAATTATTTTTGTTCTAATTGAGAAAGGAATGATAGATGTTCTAATTCATTTCATAAGGAACTTTTAGTCCTTACATGTTGATTTACATCTCCAATGATACTATCACTAGGATAATTGTTAAGAAACAATTGATTTGGGTTTTGTAAGATCTTTTCATCAACATATGGTAGGAGATCTTCTGGGGTAAAGGCCTCATAAATGTTTTCTTGAACATTTTCCGTATTAGAAGGATCTTCTATCAAGGGTTGATAAGAAGTTTTTGAAAACACATTCGTAGATGTAGGTTGATGTTGTTTAAAAACAAAAGGATTAGCTTCATCAAATTTAACATGTTATGTTTCTTCAACAGTACAATTATTTTTATTAAAAACTCTATAGGCCTTAGAAGTTGTGGAGTAACCTAAGAAAATTCCTTCATCAGATTTGGGTGAAAATTTATGTAAATTATCTTTAGTATTCAGAATGAATACTTTGCATCCAAATACCTTGAAGTAGGAAAGTATAGGTTTTCTACCATTCCATAACTTATGGGGGTTTTTATTAAGAAAAGGTCTAATCAAAACATGATTTATAGTATAACAATTAGTACTTACAGCTTCAGCCCAAAAATGTTTGGCTATCGAATACTCACTCAACATGGTTCTTATTATCTCTTGAAGAATTCAATTTCTTCTTTCAACAACACCATTTTTTTTAGGAGTTCTTGGTGCTGAGAAGTTATGAGTAATTCCATTTATACAATAAAAAAGTTTCAAAATCTGAATTTTGAAATTCTCCTCTATGATCACTATGAAGGGTTATCAATGGAAAGTTTTTCTCATTTTTCACTTGGGCTCTAAAAAACTTAAAATAAGAAAACACTTCAGATTTCTTTGCTAGAAAATAGACCCACGTAAATCTTGTTTAATCATCAACTAGGAAAAACACATAGTATTTTCCTCCAATGCTTCCAGTTTGCGTTGGACCAAAAAGATCCATATGCACCAACTATAATGCATTATAAGTTGAGGCTTCACTAATTGATTTAAAACTTGATTTATAATGCTTCCTGTATTGATAAGGATCAAAAACTTTTGAAGAATCATATCTAAGATATGGTAGATCCTTAATAAGTTTTTTCTTAGAGAGTTTACATAAGTTTCTAAGGTTACAATGTCCTAACCTTCTATTCCATAAGCAAGATTGGTCTTCCATTGCACTAAGATAAGGTAGATCTTGGATCCTATGGTCTTATAAGTTCAGTGTGTATACATTCTCTTGCCTATGGGCAGAAAGAATAAAATCTTCCTTGGAATTGTGTACTAAGCACTTTTCATTCTTGAAATTCACAAGGTAACCTTCATCACACAATTGAATTATGCTAATAAGTTTGTGCTTATGATATTTAACAAATAAAACATTTGAAATAAAAGTTTTTCCAAGAATAATAATGTTACAAATACCAATAATTTCTCTCTAATAATTATCTCTGAAAGTTAATTTTCCTTCTTTCGTATTGATAATCTTTTCAAAAAAGTTTTTGTTACCAATCGAGTGTCAGAAACATCCACTATCCATGTACCATGTATTTTTGTTGGTACTATCTTTAATTTCCTAAAAATAAGAGTGTTATACTTTCGGAACCTAAACTTTCTTGGATCCAAAAACTTCAGAAAGTAAAAATTTAGGTATCCACATTTTCTTAGAAAAATAAGCTTTATGAAAACCTAAATACCGAGCTTTGTTTAAATAACAATTTTTTTCCCAATGTCCACCACACTGATATTTAGTGCAGAATAGAGCACTTCGAGTTACAAAATAATTATTACTAAAAACTGGTTTAGAATGAGTATAACCAAATCTAGAATTATTCCTTAGAGATCGAATTTGGGAATACATTTTATCAAAATTTTCCTTACCTAAGGTAAAGTTAGATAAACACTTAAGGAAAATATTTCTGACTTTAGTCTAATAACTAAGTTTTTATCCTAAAAAACATTATTTTTAGCATTATAGTTAGTCTCTAAAATATTTTTCTTATAAATTACATTTTCAAGATCCTTAGAAAGTTTATCCTTCTCAGAATTAACTTCCTCAATGTTTTTTGAAATACTTTCAAAATCATAAATTTTCTTATCAAGATCTTTAGAAAGATCTAATACTTATTTAGTAAGAATATAAATTCTAGAATTTTCCTTATCAAGTTTTTTCATGAGTTTGGAATTTTCATTCTCAATTAGCTTAGCAAACCTGGATACATCTTCATAAGTAGGTAAAGTATTATCTTCATCGAAAGAATATTCTTCATCTGAATATTCATAATATTTATTATCACTATAATTATCATTTAAGGATACATTATTTATGGATTAAGAATTGTGTACCTTGGCCATTAGTATATGATTTTCAATAGGTATCTTGGAAAGTAGACCCATATTCTTCTGATCAAAAGATTTATATTTTGAGGATTCATCAGGAGATTCACCACCACTATTACTCCAGGTGTCATCGGCTTTTAAAACTTTCTTAGCTTTAGCCTTGTAGTACTTATTTTTATTTATCTCAAAATGCTTTTCCTTTCTATCCTTTTTCGTAATCATAGGACAATATGGAATTATATTCCATGCTCTTTTGCATTCATAACATGTTACTTATGAGTCTTTCTTGTCCTTTCTTTATTTTATCTTAAACCTGTACTGAAAGTCTTTCTTTCCAACTATCTTGTTCACCCTTCAAGAAATATTAGCTAGCTCATTCTCAGAATGTTCACTTTCACTAGATTCAGATAAAACAGTGACTTTATTAGACTTGGATCTAGTAACTCTTTCAAGAGTCTTGGATTTAGTATTAGTAAAGGCTACACTTTCATTTCCATTCTTCTTCTTATTCATATCATCATATCTTTTCATTCTTGTCTCATGTTTAAGAAGAGGTCCAAAAATCTCATCACGAGTAATTTGGGATACTTTCTTATTCTCATCAATAGTTGTTCTCCTAGATTCCCACTCATTAGGCATGATACCTATAATCTTGTCCACAAGTGCCTCATCATATAAACCTTTCTCACACATTGATTGTAAACTATTAACAATAGTCATAAAACTTTATTGTACCTTGCACACTGGTTCTCCATAAGGGAATAGAAATTCATGATATTATGCTCTAAGCATAGCTCTTCTAGTTTCTATAACCTTAGATGTACCATAATGAGTAACCTCCAATTTCTTCCAAATAAAATTTGCAGCTTCACAAGAAGAAATCTGACTATATATATTTTTGGTCATGGAACATAAAAAAGTATTGTGTACCTTGTAGTTTAGCTGATATTCTATCTTTTCTTGATTAGTAAAAGTTCTGACTTCCTTATCAGGAATCTTGTAATCTCCAGTAAGCATAACGAATTTTTCCCCAATAGTATAAATAACAAAAGTCTTCATAATATCTCTCCAATATTAATAATCATTCCCATAAAATATAGGTAGTCTAGTAGGATTTATATTTTCAATCGAACCAACATTTATTCCTGCAATCTAAAAGAAAATGTTTTTCCAAAAAACCTTGTTAATTGTAAAAGTTTGTAAACAAGGATAAAAATCCTAAGAAAAGAAAATATTTAGAACAATGAAAAATTTTGAAAGAAAACTTATATGTGAATATAAGTAATTCATAGACCTCCTCTGATACCAACTGTAGGATCGAAATATGATGTAGATGCTCAATTACAAGAGGGGGTGAATTGTAATTTTAAAAACTTTCATTTTTGACCTTAAAAAAAACTATTTTTAATAAAGTTAAATAAGGTAAATTCACAAGACCTTTTAGTTCTACAAACTTTCTTGGTTCTGGAAATATGGTTCCGGAAATTAAACTTAAGGAAAGTTTATAAAGAAAAGATCATACCTTAAAGAATATAGAATCTTATTAATCATAGTACATAAGAAAACAAGAAAATATATGAAAGTTATACTTTCTTCTTTTAACAAAATGCAGTAGAAAATAAACTTGGAACAAAATAAGTAACAAGTATGAAATCGTTTAGTAGTTGGGGTTTGGCTTAGAGGTAATCACCCCTTAATTCTACATGAAAAATGGGGGTTCAAAACCCATTGGGAGCAGGTACTATAGAAGTAATATAGCGTACTGTAGCAGTGGCAGACTGTAGCAACGGTGAGCACTGTAGTGGTGGCAGGTCACTGTAGCGGTGGCAGAGTACTGTAGCAGCAGTGGGTACTATGCAGTATTATAGCAGTGCGGGTATTGTAGCATTACTATTCACAGAATGGGATTTTGGCCAAAAAAAATGGGCCTATAGTCCATGTAATTGGCTAAATGCCCACTGGGCCTTCGGGCTATGTAATGGGTCTCCCTCTACCCAGTTAAATAGGTCTTTGGTTTGCTTTAATAATAAATGAGGCTTCTGCCCCAACCTTAAAAAAATGTATGAAATCTTTTAACCCAAATAGTAGGGTATCCAACAACCTTGGATAAAGGTCCCTTGATTTATACGAAAGTCTCTCTTACCCACACTAGGGTAAGCTCTCAATAGGAATATCAGAATATGTCTTGCTATCCCCGCAAGCCCTTGAACTTTAAGGTAGTTGACACCTCTGTCTTCCTATCCACAGAAGCACTCAAACTTTAAGGTATTTGGAACCTCTGTCTTCCTATCCCCATAAGTCCTCGATTGTACACAGCAACAATCAGATTCGCACGAAGGAAGCTGAAAAAGATGTTCAGTACGCACAAGGCATGAGAGTATCTCTCACTAGAAATTACTTTAGCAGCATGAAATGTCTAGAGTGATGGATCAGTAATAAGCTCATTCAAATGAGCTCCTAATTATAGGAATTTCTCTAATGGTCGGCTCCCTCCCCCAATGGTCATATTTTTCTTTGAATTTTGGAGGGACCTGTACATGTGTCACTCATAAAACAGTTAGTTAGAAACAGAAAGTACGACATCATTTTATAACTATAACAAGTGTAAGAAAAATAAGCTTTCTTAACCAAATCTATTTTTCAAAGTTAGGAAAAATAAAGTTCAAAGTCTAAGTAAATAAACACTTGGAGACTATAAATCATGGATATTTGGATTCTGTTTTTCATGGAATTCAAAACCAAAATTCTATAGATTTTAGAATCTGAATTCTAATGAATTTGGAATCTGAATTATTAGGAATTCAGAGTCAAAATTATGAGGAATTTGGAGTCTGAATTATGAGGAATTCGGAGTCTAAATTATGAGGATTTCGGAGTCATAATTTTGAGGAATTCAGATTCTAGATTCTGAGGAATTCATAGTCATAATTATGAGGAATTTAGAGTCCGAATTCTGAGGAATTCGATGTCATAATTCTGAGGAATTCAGAGTCTGAATTATAAGGAATTCGGAGTCTGAATTATAAGGAATTCGGAGTCTGAATTATGAAGAATTTGGAATCAGAATTCTAAGGAATTCAGAGTTGGAATTCTGAGGAATTCGGATTCTGAATTTTGAGGAATTCGGAGTCTGAATTCTGAGGGATTCAGAGTATTAATTTCCAATAATTAGGAGTATATATTTTAGATAATTCAAAGTCTTAATTTCATATAATTCGTAGTCTGATTTTTAGAGAATTCGAAGTTGAATTTCAGAGAATTCAGAGTCTAAATTTCAGAGAATTTGGAGTCTAAATTTCAGATAATTCGGAGTCTAAAAAAGAATAATCTATAACCAAGGATATATAGGATTCCGAGGATTTAGATATGAAACTGAATTTTACCCTTTAGAAATAAAAATAGTTAGATTTAGAAAAACTATAAAATGAATAGTGAATACATAGGTAAGGATAAAATTTCCTTGAGGAAGGAAAATTTTCCATATTGAGATAAAGCATAGGGAAAATAAAATTTGTCTTAAGATAGGGTGTTTGTGATTTTTGAAAGATGAAGGAATGGAAAAGTCATAAGGAACCCTTATTGACTCAACAAAAGAGGTATTCTAAACATCATGAGAAAGGAAAATTTTCAAATAAGAAGAAGGGAATGAGGCAATTCCCACCTGGTGAGAACTGTGGGAAAATTAATCTACGAAATACTTGAAGGGATTGGGAGTTTATTTTATGTGTGGAGAAAGGGATCGTCATATTAAATACTAAAAAGGGAAGAAGGAAAATGATGATATTCATTGTTTCACCTGTATGGAGATGGGGCACTACTCAACTGAATTCCCCAAGAGTTAAGGGAATTTACCACAGAAGATCCCAAGGGGAGATGTCAAAGCGTATGTGATCACTATAGTAGAGGTTGAAGTGACAAATGATGTGGTAGAAGGTACACTTACCCTATCTTCAAATTTAAAAAATTCATTATTTGATTTTGGATATTCACACTCTTTTATATCTAACCAATTTTTCAATAAAATTAGAAAATTTCCCTTCAATTTAATAAGAGAGTTTTCAATCAAAACTCCTAAGGTAAGTATCATTGCAATAAATATGTGTCAGTCATTCCCAATTATGACACACAAACATTCTTTATGTGCTGACCTTATCATCATACCTATGTTTGAATTTGAAATAATCATTAGTATGGAATGGATCTTGAAATATGATGCCAAAATTTATTTCAAAAGAAAGGATATTACTATTTGTCTAGAAAATTTTGAATCTATCATATTTAGAGCAGAAACTTTCTCATCTAATTCTTATTTAGATCCACCCCTTGTACCTCTAATAAATTAAATTTTTGGGGAAGAAGAGCAAATATACTCTAGTCACAAAAAGTTAATCTTAAAATCTAGGATGTACCAATTATGTAAATACACATTAACATATTTCTTGATGATTTACCTAGACATCCCCCAGAACATAAGGTTGAATTCTCCATTGATTTAATCCCTGATGTAAGAAAAATATCAAAGACTCCCTATAGAATGGCTACTGTGGAATTGGTATATTTTAAGAAACAACTAGAGTATTTGGGTAATAAGGGATTTATTCTCCCTAGTGTTTCACTATGGGGAGCCCCTACCCTCTATTAAAAAGAATGATGGATCCATAATGTTGTGTGTTGATTATAGGGAAATCAATCCTTTTATAATAAATATCAAGTATCCTCTTCCACAACTTTGATGAATCATTTTATCAACTTCATGAATCCAAATATTTTTCTAAGATTTATCTTTATTCTCGGTATCACCAATTACGATTGAAGAAGGAGGACATTCTGAAGACTACTTTTTCAAATAAGGTATGGACATTACGAGTTTACAATAATGCCATTTGGATTGACTATTGCACCCTATATTAATATGGACCTAATGAATAAAGTATTCAAGGAATATCTTGATGATTTTTTTGTGGTATTCATTGATGATATTATAGTGTATTCCAAAATCTATAAGGAATATGAGAATCACTTGGGGCTTATTATTAAGACTCTTAGAAGGGAAGAGTTATATGGTAAATTTAGCAAGGGTAATTTTTGGATTTAAGAAGTTCTTTTCTTGGCCATATTGTCCCCAAGGATGGAATATCAATTGATCCTATAAAGACAGAGGCATTTATAGAATTTCATACACTAAAAAACATAACTGAGGTATGTAGTTTCATTGGTTTTCCAGGTTACTATTGGCGATTCGTTCAAATATTTTCCCGATTGGATAACCCGTTATCCAAGATTACACGAAAAGGGGTTAAGTTTGTTTGGATTAAGGAATGTGAATAATTCTTAGATGATTTAAATATAATATTATAAAATGCTCCAGTTTTGACTCTATCATCTGTAAGTGATGGGTTTTCCATATTCAGTGATGCATCGAAAAGGGGACTTGGTTGTGCCCTAATTCAAAATGATAAATTCATTGCATATGCATCAAGGAAATTAAAAACTTATGAACAAAACTATCCAACCCATGATCTTGATTTAGAATTTATGATATTTTCCTTGAAGATATAGAGAAATTTTCTCTATGTTGAGAAATGTGAAATATACACAGATCATAAAATCCTAAAATAAATCTTTATACAAAAATAGCTCAACATGAGACAAAATTGATGGATCGACCTACTCAAGAATTACGATTTATCAATACACTACCACCTAGGGAAAGAAAATAATGTGGTAGATGCATTTATTAGGAAGTATCATAGAGTTATAACCTAAATGAGGATTGAGAAGGATACTTTGTTCATGGATATAGTAAAGATGGATATGGGAATTTCTAAGGAAGGGGGGAAATCAATTATATTTCGAATGATTACAAAACCATATTTATTAGAGAGGATAAATAATTCTCAATCTGATGATGAGTAATTATAGAAGAAAATAAATGGCATGAATGAAGGGAAATTATAAGACTTTGTTTTTGAAGATGGTGTTCTAAAATTTGGAAAGAGGTTTTGTGTTCCATCTATACCTGGTCTAAAAATAGAATTGTTGGATGATGAACATAGCTCAAATTTCTCTATACACCCTAGTAGCACAAAGATGTATAAGGACTTAAAGGAACACTTTTAGTGGGATAACATGAAGTGGGAAAATTCTGGATTATGTTTTTAGATATTTGGTTTCTCAAAAAGTGAAATTTGTAAGGCAACATCCAAAAGGAGTCCTGCAACCTCTTCCTATTCTTGTGTGGAAATAGGATGAAATTACTATGGACTTTGTCCTGAGACTTCCAAGGAAACCTAGAATGAATGATGAAATATAGGCTATCATTGAAATCCTAACAAAATCTGCACATTTCATTTTTATAAGATAAGATCTTCCTCTTGAACACCTCGCAAGGATCTATATCAATGAATTTTTAAAATTACATAGTGCACTTCTATCAATTGTCTCTGATTGAGACCCCCACTTTACATCAAAATTTTAGAAGAGTATTTATAAGGCTCTTGACATCAAACTTAATTTGAGCACTATCTACCATCCTCCAACTGAGGGACAATCTAAAATTACAATTCAAATATTGTAGGACATGTTGAGTTCATACTCACTTGACTTTCAAGATATGTGGGATCAATATTTACCTTTGGTGGAATTTTCTTATAATAATAGTTCCCATTAAAGTATTCATATGGCACCATATGGAGCACTATATGGAAAGTGGTGCCATAATCCAACATGTTGGGATAAATTTGGAGAAAGGAAACTCGTAGTCCTAGAACTTGTTGAAGAGATGATGAAAATGGTGAAGGCTATTCAGACTCATATCAAAATGGCTTGAAGTAGGAAAAAGAGTTGTGTTGATAATCAGATGAAATATTTAGAGTTATAAGTGGGAGATCATGTTTTTTTAAAGGTATCTCCATGTAAGGGTGTTATCTGGTTTTCTAAGAAGGGGAAACTACATCTCGGGTACATCAAACCTTTTGAAATTCTTGAAAGAGTTAGAATCATTGCTTATTGGTTGTAAATGACAACCAATATCTCAAAGGTACATGATGTGTTCCATATATCTATGTTGAGGAAATATATTCCTGACCAAACACATGATATAACCTCTAAAAATATAGATTTGAAACTATACCTTTCATATTTTTAAGAACCCATCCAGATTCTTGATTTTAGAGAGAAATTATTGAGAAATTGGTTGACTTGTCTGGTAAAAGTTCTCTGGAGAAATCACAAAATGGAAAAAGCAACATGGGAACCAGAGGATTATATGAAGGATAAATACCCAAATCCTTTTTAAGGTAATAAACCTAAAATTTCACGGGAAAAAATTTTGTTGGAGGGAAGAATGTATCACCCCAATACATTACCATATTTACCTTCATATTTTTTTGATATCTTTGCAATACACACAACACTTGATTTAAACAAAAAATTATTTAGTCACATTTTCCATAGTCAATTAAATTGTAAAACATTTATAGATTTTATATATTAAATTTATATATTATATATTTAAATAAATATTTTTACACCCATCTAATATATTTTAGATAGGCATAAGATAGGAACAAACCCAATATTACACACAAATTACTATATTTTTATTAAAAGTAGTTTTGTAGAATTTTGATGGGAAAACTACTTCAAATACAAACTTTTACCCTTTTATAAAAACAATATTTCAAAATAAACTTCATCCTTGATATAAAAACATAAAAATTATCTTATGGTGAATTTTTGGTATTTTTCTGTGGAGATTCAATTTTTAGTGAATAGTTAAAAATACTAAATTTTAGGTTAAAATTTGTTTTCATCTAATTTATTTATAAGGTTAAATTATTATTTTAATTGGTTTTAATATTTATTTAGATAATATTTTCATCAATTAATACAATTTATTTCATTGTAATCAATTTCACTTTGAAATTAATTATAAAAACATAATAAAATTTAAGGTGTTTTTACTTTAAAACCCCGTATTGGAATCCCGCCTGCGGGGTGAATTTTAAATTAATTTATGTCACTTATGTTATTGGAATTTTGAAAAATAGATTCCATATTTTAAATAAGATTAATTTTTAATTTATAATAATACCAAATTTTTTTGACCAAAAATATAAGTGAAATTGATTAAAATTAATTACAGCGATTAAGGTTAATTTAAGCTTAATAAGGGACTAAAACCTAAAATTAAAGCCTTAAACAACCTATAAACATGTACAAAGACCATTTTATGGCCATATATCGACCATAAACTCTCTTGGATCGAATTGGGTCCATTATTGGATTCACATTCAATATGAAAAATGTGCATGGAATTCCCTTGTCAAAATATTACAAGAGTGACACTCCTCCACTACAAAGGCCACCACTTCTCTTTATTCCCCACACATCTCAAAACACTTAATTTTGGACGAGATATGCCCAAATAGCTTCCCAAAATCCATCCCATATAACTTAAATCCTCCCTTTAGTCATAAATCCTTCCAATAAATCCTTTTGGTACAAACCAAAAGTTGTTACCCGATTAAGAGGTACATCTTCTCTCAAGATTTTTAATTTCATTTCTATTATCCACCCCTAAAATCTATTTATTCAGTTATTAGGTAAAAAACAGTATAATAAATATATTAAGATTTTTTATGTAAATTTTTTTACCTAAACTTACACAAACCTCCATCTAATGGGTAACGAACATGTTGTTTCTGTGTATGGCAAACTACTGCCTCACGAAACGATGATTGTTCGTTTTTCCCTTACCACATCTCATGGTGGCCATTATGATGGAAACTATGTTTATATATGTTATATATGATATTTATAATGTCTTTATGGTTATTTATTTATTATTTATATCATACCTTTATACTTTCCATCTTGAGTAAATATGATAATTTCTTTTGAGGAAGTGTGGACTACCGCCCCCTCAAAGCGATATGACTCGTTCATGCCACAAATAGAATATATAAAGGATGGTTTTAATAAACCTATGTAACATATATATGATACTAGAATTATAAAATACATATGTATCATTTATTTTTCATCATTTTAATACAACAATGAAATGAAAGTAGCGTTCATGCATATGTACGACCTACCGTCTCCATAAACAGTGAACTTAATTTCTAATATCCAATTATTATAGACTACTATAAATACTTATTTACTGATTATATATGATAATTAATTCATCTTATATATTTTTGAGATGATTAAACCATGATATAATTAATGATAACAACAAATAACAAGTTAAAAATTACATGAGAAAACTAGATAATTAACACCCAAAATAGGTAAATTAATGAAAGTTGTTAAGAAACAGGTAATGAGATATTATAAGAAATTAATATATAGTATTATGAACATGATTATGGTTATGATATTAGTTATTAAAATATTTTAAACCACTATAAATTAGTATAAATACCACACAACAAAAATTAAGGACAAGGTAATGGATTTAGTCACAATTTACATTCCATTGAGACTTATTTTTTTATACACCAATTAAATTTTATTTGGTGTATATAGTTCCCTTTAACATGATATATCATGAATCTACTTATTCTCTTGATATTATATGTTTTATTTAATTCATGGGGAATTATGATTTAAATGTTTCACGTGTTATGGGACACTTTGGGATGTTTTAAGTTTATTTTTCCTAAAGAATGTTTTAATGTCAACAACCCTTGTTGGTACTTATCCTAATTTGATGTATTATTAATAAATCCATATTATTTATTCAATATTGATATTTTATAAGTCACTATTTTTATTCAATATATGAGGAATTCTTTAAACATGAAATACATGGGTTGGGGACTGTTTAAGGCAAGCCCTATGGGTTAGGGACCAGTTAATACAAGCCCCTTGATGCATCAGTAGTCTCATGAGGTGAATTAGTTATCCAAATAGTTTAAATTGTATCTTGAAGGTAAAGGTATCATGTTCCTGGAAAACATGATGTCTGATAATTAAGCATTATCTTTTTAAATAATTTAGTTATTATTTATCCATGAGATTTTGCATCAACATATCTATAGATGAATTTCATTTTCAGTTCATTGATTTAATGGCATGTGTTTTCAGTTTATTACCTTTCCATATTGATATTTCCATATCTAGTTATTTTAATGGCATGTGTTATCAGTTATTTACCTTTCCATATTAATTTATTCATATCGTTTCATTATTGCCTCTGATTTACTTAACCTTATTGGGCATTTGAGCTCACCCTTATTATGTTTCCTTTCCCCAGGTTATGAAGGAGAAATATTTGAATAAGAATTTAAGGAAGTAGTCCATTTAATTTTATTATGTATCATTCTTGTATTTCCTATTTCCCAATGTATTATGGGTATCATGTATGTAATATATCTTTCCAATACTACTAAACTAATCAGTCCTTCAGGATTTTATTCCTTATAATCATACCAATGTAATAAAATAATACACTAGCTCTGGACTTTTGGGGTCAGGGAATTACATTATACCAAACCCAAAGTAGGTACACAGGTGGTAATCCCAATCCTAACATGTTATTAATTTCATGGTGGGTAATCTTGACATAAGGTTTTCTATTCTTATTTATATGCCACAAATATATGTCTTATGACAATGTTATCATATCATACCTCATGTTCTTTGATTTCTTTATGATTCATGTTATATGAACTACCATGATTTATGCCATGATTCAATTTTATGATCTATGATATGCATAGTATGGTTTTCAAATGTTATTCTTTTGTTATCATTACCTTATACTCATGTAATGTTGATGTCTCCCTTGTTTACCCTTTCTGAGCATATGATCTCAACCATTCTTATGTTTCCTTTCCTCATGTTACAAAATAATGTATTATATATTATATGTCTAAGAAGGGTGGTAGTTATAAAAAACTAAGTGGGAGATGTTGTATTTCACTTATAAACTAGTTTTTTACATATCTAAGTTTCCAAAGTTAGTAGTACCATACAATTATAGCATGAATCATTATATTATATATTTAATATTCATCTATTAACATATGATATCTATATATGATAAGTGTGGGTATTTATAGTTTGTATTATAAAAAGTTTTAGTTAACCTTTGGAAACTAGGATGAGAAAATATTAGTAAGAACCCAAAGGATAAATTTAAGTGAAAGAAAATGTCCTGGAATTTTGGTGAAGGATTGAGTTAGTTGTTTCGAAGAAATTATATCCCTATCTAGGTAATACATGTGAATTTGGATCTATCATAGTTTTACCAAGGGTTGATAACTCTAAAAATGTCACATTGATCTAGAATCATTCATCACCTGGTGCACAACAATGGGCCTTGCTACACACCTAGTTTTACACTCCTGGGGGATATGCATTAAAATTCAAAAACTCTTTATGATCCATAATGAGGTATTTAAATAATGACCATGAATGACTTAGTTTAAGACAAATATGTAATAGATTTAAAATAATATGTCATTATTTAGACATATTATAGGTGATTTTTCATTATTATGGGGTTTCCTACTATGATTATTATTGATCACACTATTTTTTTTATTGAATGGATAGAACCCAAAGTAATCCTATTAATACTAAATGAAATGGACAGTTTAATTATTTTAATCTCGAGAAACCAAATATTATGTAATGTGGAATGAAAAATATTGTTGTTATGATCACACAACTTTCTCGGGATATAAGTCATGATAAACTTACAAATAAGAAAATGAGGGAACAATATTCTGTTGAGTCCTCCATGAGAAAAATCCTACATTCCTTTAGTAATTATATTGATCCACTAATTTCTGAGTAATGGATAAATACCACTAGAAATAAGTTTTCCATTATCCAGTGTTTTGATTATGAAAAATCCATTTGATCTATCTACAATTTGGAAGATGAATCAGATCAATGGTGGACTCTTATTAAGAATATGAGGAAATATGAAGAAATAAAATCCATGGAGTGGGGTTAGTTTAATAAATTATTTTTCAATAATTAATTTCATTGTATTATTCAAAAAAATATTGAGAAGGAATTCCTTGAGATAAATTAGAAGGATGGTGGATTTTTTAGTACCTATGAGGAAAATATTATAGGACTTGTGAGGTACAATTTTGGAATTATCATCCAACCTGAATGTAAGGTTGGTCAATTATTTAGTGGATTAAAACCAAGTCTCTGAAGGGAATTATCTATAAGGGAATTCAGTAGATATGAATAAATAATTTTATGTTCTATCAAGGTGTAAATGGAGATTGGAGTTACCCATCAATCTCATGGTTTTGGTAAGAAAAGAAAGATGCAATTTAAAGGAAAATATAAAAACCAAGGAGAGAAGAAGGTGATATTTCCTTTATGCTCAAAGTGTTGAAGGAAACATGGAGGAAATTTCATTAAGGGGACTAATAAATTTTTTAAGTGTTGAAAGGAAGGTCAAATAGCATATGAATGCAGAAGTGATGGAAAGATTTTTTCTAATGATACAAATAAATAGAAAGTTCAAAAAATTAACCTCCCACACTTCAATGTTTCAAATACAAGGATTTTGGGAATTATGCTAACAAGTTATAAAATATAAAGGTTAATTATGATGATAAAAATTAGAAACTACTTAAGTTGTGAGAAAAAAATGAGATTTTGTGTGATCACTATTTATGATGATGGGTACGATGACAATGTTGTGAAATGAACACTTACCATCCAATCTAGAATTGCTAATGTGTTATTTGAATATCGGTCTACCCACTATTTTATATATGAATAATTTTTAAGGGTATCACAAAATCACCTCAATGATTATATATTGAATTAGTAGTTAAAACCCCAAATGGCATGGTAATATCATCTCAATCATATGGTTCTTCACTTGTTAAAGTTTATGGGAATGTGTTTCCTATAAACCTCATTAATATTCATATAGTTGAATTTGATGTTATCTTAGACCTGGATTGGGTTTCAATATATAAATACTACATCAATTTTCAATAAAGGGAAGTTACATTTGATATTTCCAATCAATGAATGATCTTATATCAGTGTGATGATAAATATTAACTTCCATTGGAAATTACACCCATCGTATAGGTCTTGATTACAATTCAAAAGGGTTGTTTATCTTAGATGGTTGGGAAGACACTTAACATCAATTATATTCCTATTATGTTGGAGTTTTTTATTTATTTTTTGGAATATTTTCCTAGTCTTCCACTGAATCATGAAGTTGAGTTCTCAATAGAACTCATACTCAGTGCCACACATATTTCAAAGAATCCCTATTGAATGGCCCTGATTGAGTTGAAATAATTGAAGAAGAAACTCCAAAAAATATTAAAAATAGATTTATTTAGACAAATGTTCCACCTTGGGGTGCACCTATCGTTTTTAAGAAGAAATATGGATCGATGTGACTTTATATTAATTATCAATAACTAAACAAGATCACAATCAAGAACAAGTATCCTCTAACTTGTATTTATGATTTGTTTGACCAACTGCAAAAATATTAATACTTTTCTAAGATTGTAATTTATTATAGATATCATAAATTGAGGGTTAAGAAGGAGTATATACTAAATACATCATGCAGTACAAGTTACGGTAACTATGAATATATAGTGATTCTATTTGGTCTTAATAATGACCCTATTATCTAAATATATTTAATTAATAGAGTCATTATAGATTACCATGATCAATTTTTAGCAGTGTTTATAGATTATAGTCTTATATATTAAAAGATCAAGTAAGATCATGAAGATCACTTGAGTATTTTACTACATGCCTAAAGGAAGGTGAAATTGTATGAAAAAATTACAAGTGTAAATTTTGTCTATAAAAGGTTTCATTTTTGGTCATATAATCTCAAGAAAGGGTATATTGGTGGATCCATAAAAGATAGAGGCTATTAAACATTGTTCCAAACCAACCAAAGTGAGTGAGACATAATGTTTTCTTTTATGGTTGGATATTATCGACAATTTTTGGAACATTTCTCATGATTTTCCAATCCACTCACCAAGTTAACTATAAAGGGATCCAAGTTCCTCTAGATTGATGAATGTGAGGAAAATTTCAAGGAATTTAATAGAAGATTAGTCATCACACCTATGATTACATTACCCAACACTGGATAAGGGTATGTAATTTATAGTGATGCATCAAAGAATAGATTGAGATGCATTATTATATAGAATGATATGGTGATAGATTATGCCTCATGAAAATTGGAGGTTCATGATAAAAATTTCCCAACTCATGTTTTGGAGTTATCTATGGTAATTGTTTCATTAAAGATAGCTAGGAATTACCATTATAGATAAAAGTGTAATATATATACTTATCATAAATATTTATAGTATATATTCACATAAAAGGAGTTAAACATGCACTAGAGAAGATGGTTGGAGCTGATTAACAATTATGACTACTCATTACATTACCACCTAGGCAAAGCAAACAATGTGGATGATTACATGAGTTAAAAGAACAATTCTAGATTATCTATGATAAGGATTAAAAAATATCCAATATTTATGGATTTTTAAATAATGGATCTGGAAATTTTGAAGTAAGGGGGAAATATTATCTTCCTTAAATAAGTGTTCAACCATATATACAAGTAAATATTAAAGTGTCATAGAAGGACGATGTAGATCTATAAAAGAAGGTGAGAAATATTCCTGAGTATAACCATGATTATGATGGAATGATAAGGTTCAATAACTATGTATGTGTTCCATCTATATCAGATTTGAATAAGGATCTGTTAGAGTGGTGTAATAGTTCTTCATTCTCTATTCATCCAATATGTATGAAGATGTATAGAGATCTAAAAGAGTGTTTTTGGTGGGATGACATGATGATAGATATTATAGAATATGTATCTCGATGTTTGGTATGTCATAAAGTTAAGGCTAATAGAAAAAATTATAAGGATATATTACAACCATTACCCATACCATAATGGAAATGGGGAAACATCACCATATATTTTGACATCGTACTCCCCAAAATATCTAAAGGGTATAATTCTATATGGGTTATAGTTGATCACTATAAAAAGTCAATGCACTTAATCGCAATCAAAGAATATTTATATCTAGATCATCATTCTATGATATACATTAAGGAAGTGGTGAGGTTCCATGGAATGCCACATTTTAGTGTATCAGATCAGGATTTGAGATTTACCTTAATGTTTTGGTGAATTCATCAGCAATCTATTAATATAGTGTTGAGTTTCAACACTGTGTATCATCCTTGGATAGATATTCAATCTAATAGAATAATTAAAACCCTAAAGGATATGTCACTACAAAAAAAATATTATTTAACAATATATTTTTGCATTAGTGTCCTTTATAAATGTCTCTAAATGAGGTGTCACTAAATTAGAAAGTTCATAAATGTCTCTAAATCTTAATTACTAACATATTTTATAAATTTTGGTAAATAAATATCTTTAAATTAGAAATGTTTATAAATTTATATATTTAGTGAAACCTCATTTAATGACATTTTCTAGACACATTGGTAAATGATGCTTCATTTAATGACATTTCTAGAAAACATCATTAATTAATTTATTTGAATTTTTTATTTATGTCTTTTTTAAAAGATGTTTGTAGAAAACATCGTTATTTTTTTTTTTGAAATTTTTTTGCCTTTTTTTAATTTCATAAAAACCAAATCAATTCCTGCCCTATAACCCACCCGCCTCCCTCCATTTCTTCCCCGTGTGTCTTATATCCCACCCGCCTCCCTCTATTTCTGCCTCGCTACCTCAATGCCTCACCCCCATCCTATAACCCACTCACCTCCCCTCCATTTTCTTATAGCTCCCACCATTTCTTCACCACCACCAAAATTCATTTCCAAACCCACACTCTCACCCGACCCCAGTCCATTGTACACACATCTGGTTGTACGCCCACCTCCATTTACTTAAAAACATTTGACCACTAGAAATTTGATCCTTAGACCTCCAACATTACAATAGATTAATAGACCAACTCACCTATTAAATTTTTTTATATATAAATATATTATATTATATTTATATATATTTAAATAGATTTAAATATTTAAAAAAATAATATTATATATGTGTGTTTATATTTCACATATATATCTATATTTTATATTACATATATATATATATATATATATTTATATGTTTATATATATGTTTATATGCATGTTTTTATTTTATTCTTATAAATATTTTTATATTTTATATTTATATTTTATGTTTATTTATATGTTTATATATATGTGTCAGTATTTAGAAAATTAATATTATATATATATATATAATTTTATATATTAATATGCATATATTAATATATATGTGTGTGTCTGTGTGTCTGTGTCTGTGTGTTTATATTTTTTATATATGTTTATATTTTATATTATATATATGTGTGTGTGTGTTTATATGTGTGTGTGTGTTTATATGTGTGTGTGTGTTTATATATCTATATATATATATTATATTTTATGCTTATATGTTTATATTTTCTATTTATATATTTTCTTATATTTTATATATATATGTGTGTGTTAATATTTTAGATAAATATGTTTATATATATATGTGTGTGTGTGTTTATATATATATATGTGTGTGTGTGTGTAGATATTATATATTTATATATATTTTTGTGTGTGTTTATATGTGTGTGTGTGTGTGTGTTAATATTTATGTGTTTTTTTTATATATATTAATATAAATATATATATCTAAATATATTTTTACTTTGATGTGGGTAAATTAACTATATAAATATTTTTAGCGATGTTTTTCAAGATATGTTGTTAATTTAGTGACTTTTCTCAAAAACATCGCTAATTTAGTGACGTTTTATAGCAAACATCACTAATTCAGTGATGTTTTTTTTCAAAAATGTCGCTAATTTAGAAATGTTTTTCCACAAGAGTCTCTAATTTAGTGACCTTTTTCCAGAAGCGTCCCTAATTTAGCAACATTTTTTCAGAAGCGTTGTTAATTTAGTGATATTTTTCTGGAAGCGTCGCTATTTTTTTTTTTTGAAAGATTTGCTAAATTTTGAAAAATTTATGAAAGAATCACTAAATTAGCGACGTTGTTTCATAAATGTCACTAATTTAGAGGCTATTTTAGAAAATTTTGATAAATTTAAAATTTAGTGATTTTTTTGAAAAGCATCACTAAAAACGTTTCTAAATTACATTTTTTTAAAGTGTGTTGATATCAAATTCTATATATTTCAAAGGTAGTTCGAATTAACACCTTCCTCTAGTTAACTTTTTATACTAAAATAGATTTTACTCAAGCATTTAGATGGCTCCTTATGAATCCCTCTATGAAAAGAAGTGTAGAACTCCAACATAATGGGATGAAGTTGGAGAAATAAATCTTTTGGTAATTAAGATAGCTATTGATTTGAAAATAATTTTAGAGTCATTCATCAACACATAAGAGATGAACAACATCGGTAGAAAAGTTATGCTGACAATCATTGGCATGATCTGGAATTTGAAATTGGTGAAAAGGTGTTTATAATAAATTCTCCAAGGAAGAAGGTTATCAGATTTGGGGATAAAGTTAAGTTTATCCCTATGTATATTGGCCACTTCAATATTATTTATCAATTAGTTAAGGTTTCTTATCGCTTCGTGCTTCCACTGAATCTCTCTAAAGTCCATGATGTGTTCCATGTTTGTCTCGTGAGGAAGTATATAACTGATCTATCACATGAAATAAACTCAGAGGTCATATCATTAGAATATGATATTTCTTATTAATAAAAACTGGTTGAGATTTTGGATCATAGATTGAAATTTCTATAAAACAATACCACTCACCTTGTCAAAGTTTTGTTATGGAACCACTAATTTGAAAAAGCTACGTGGGAACTTGAGGATATGATGAGGTATAAGTATCCTCATTTATATATATCAGAGAGACAAATTTCGAGGTTAAAATAAATTTTAAAGTGGGTAGAATGTAACAAATCATGTTAGTATGAAATTTTTTTTTTGAATCAATTAAATTTATTTGATATCTTTCTTTACACATGACAATGAGTTTTAGTAAACCATAATATACTATTAATATTATTATTTAAACAGGACCATTATAACCAAACCTTTAAACTTTGATCCATGAATAATAATAACCAAATTTTAAAAATCCAGTGTAATGTTTTTATATAAATAAATCACATTGATAAAGAAGTATTAAATTTTTAGTAAATTCTTTATATATTTCAAAAATACTATTTTAAAATAATTCTTTTTCTATGAATAAATAAGAAAATAAATTTTTTCCACTTTTGGAAAATTTATTTTTTAAAAGAAATCATTTTTTAATCTACATTTCATAATTTTCTTTTAGTGAATTTTTTATAATGTTCTACATATATTAATTGTTTTATGAATAACAACAAAATTCTATTTTTTATTAAAAATGAATTTTCATTTAAAGATTTTAAATGACCCATTTTATTTTAATACGGTTTTAGATGTAAATTTATTCAATTATATATTTTTTAATTAATTTAAGACATTTAAATCAATTTCATATTGAATTTTTATATTAAAAATTTTTAACCTATGAAAAATTTCTCTTTCAAAAGTTTTTTTTCATCACATCTATAGATTTAATATTAAATTAAAAAAAATCACTTCTATAAATATAATTTTTTAAAAATTATACTATGTTTGGAATGGTAATAATTAATATTATATAATAAGTTTGACTAAATTTTTTATCAAAAATAATTTTAGAAATATGAAAAATTTATTACCACGATTAATGTTATAATGGGTTTACTAGGATTTAAATTAAAACAATAAGAGGTAAAATGACCTAGAAACTTTTCCAAGTCCTATTTTATGGCCTTATTTATACCTTATTCCATATAAGGTTTTACAATGAGTCATTTTGGATTCTTTTATCATGTTTAAAATGTGTGTGAACCTTTTTCTTTTTAAAAATTCCAAGTGTGCCCTCTCCCCCACTTATAAAGCAGAACCCCATATTCTCTCCTATAAACACTTCCAAAACTATTTGATTTAGTAAAAACCTACCAAAATCCATTCCTTACTTCCCTAACCACATCCTAGATGCATTGTTTGATTAGAAAACTATACTAATAAGGCTTATGGTGTAAACCTAAAGGGGTTCTCCGAAGAGGAGGTATAATCCTTAACCATGTTTTTTCATTTTATCTCTTCCTGTAACTCATTGAAATATTCTTAAACCATGATAATATAATATAAGAAGTATCTAACATAAAATAAGATATAATTATACAAATTTAATGACCTATATATATCTCCTCTTCGATCAAGTGGGAAATGAAACTGTCGATCAGGTGTACGACGGACTACCACCTCACAAACTGATGTAATTAGTTCACCATAACAACCTCTCACAGTTGGCGACAATGATGGATTTAATGTTTATATATGATATTAATGAAATTAATATGCTTATAAAATTTAAATATCACATATAAATTCTTTATTTTCATTCCATGTAAATATGATAAATGTCGCTCATGTGTACGGCGGACTACCGCCTCGCGAAGTGATGTGATTCATTTTCCATGTAAGTTTTACATCAAAGGTAAAAATGATAAATTTAATGAATATATTTGATATATATGAAATAATAATAAATATGTAAAGTTGATATACTATTTAACTTCCTTTTTATTTATCTTTTGATAAAATGGAAATAACATTCATGTGTATGTACAACTCACCATCTCTATGAACGGTGTAATTCATTTTCTATATCTAAATTAAATGGTTTAATATTAAAAAAATATCATTAATATATATGATATTTATATCATGTTTAAAATTATGTATATTATTTAAACATGATCAAAGTAAAACTATCTAAAATACAATACTAAGACATGAATAGAAATCAAAGCAGTTATTACCCGAAATGTGATTTTAAAAAATAATTTCTAATAAATGGGTAATAAAATATCATAATTAAACCATATATGGTATGATATATCTGACTATGGATAAATAATAAATTTATAATAGACCTATATTTATTATACAGAAGGTTTGAACATGTATGATGAAAGTTGATACTTGAGGTAATGGATTTTCACATCACTTTTTTTGTGGGACACATGCCATATTCGCTACTTGTTTATTTTTATGTGGTGTTTATAATGAACATGTATTTATTTTATGATTATTATAATTAAAATTATTTTATATTCATATCCATCTATTTTTTTATTTCATCGGGATTTTGTTTCAAAAGTTACCAAATTGGAATGGTTTTTATGATAAAATATCATTCTTTATCGGGATTTTTTTATGATAATGCTTCTGGTAATGAAATATTATGATATATCACTCAATAAACTCATTAATATTCTTATACTATAGTTTTTTTGAGAATATTTTTTTTACTTCCATTTTTCTCTCCTTAATAAATAAATGGACAAAAATATTTCTTTTAAAAAACAACTTTATCTCTCTATTCAGTAGAAAATTATTTTCTTTCCGGGCCAATGTTTTCTAAAAATGCTTTAAATAATGTTTTTACTATTATAAAAAAAATTCAAAGACATTTTTACCCATGTTTTACTTTTTCCAAAATATTTAAAAAGGAATCTTCTTTTCATTTTTACAAACATGTCCCTTTTGTATTTTACCAAAAATGTTAAAGGAATATTTGTTTTAACATATAAGACATTAACTATATTTTATATTTCCATGAATGCTCAATGATTTGAAGATTATTTTATGTTTTTTCAAGTTTAATTTCAAATAAAATGTTTTATTTAATATTTTTTATGTTTTTAGATTTTAAATAAGGTATTTCTAATTGAAAATTATATTTTCCTTAAGAAATGTTCCAAGTGATCTTTTAAAATGATATTCTCTATAAGATGTCATCCTTTAATATAAATTAAGATTTAATAGGGATATTATCCAATGATACAATTTTTATTATTTCTCTTTATTTTTTATTTTTTTTGATGATAATATGTTTTTGAAACCCATTTTTTCATAAGTTATGTTATGATGAAATTATGAAATGTTTATTGAAATTATTTCTTTCCCCACATGTTATTCAACCATGAAATGTTTTTGAAACCCATTTATTTTCATGGATTCTGATATGATGAATGTTTTATAGTCCTATGGCACAAAAATGTATGGATTATTTGATGGGTGGGACCTATACCTCTATCAAATTCATTGGATAATGATTAATATTCAATGAACTCATAGGGTACATAAAAGGTTATCCCAAGCTAGAAAATTAGTGTACACAATAGTTTATACCAAGCCCGAAAAAAGGGTATATGGGAGGTTACCCAAATCCCAAAGAAGGTACATGGGTGGTTAGCCCAATCCTAACATGTTATTAATATATTGGTGCACTAATAAAAAGATGGTTTTATCCAGTGATAGGGATTTAACAATTCTAGATAAGAACACTATTAAAGACACCCTTTGTCAGTGCTAAAAAAGCGTTATTAAATGGGGTCTTTAATAGTGCTTTTTAGCGCTGTTAAATGGGGTCTTTAATAATGCTAAAAAATGCTGATAAAGGGGGGGTTTATTAGTACTTTCTTACAAGCATTAATAAAAGTATACTTCAAAAATAATATATTTCATTAAAAAATATATTTATATTTATATTTATATTTATATTTATATTTATATTTATATAAATATAATATATATTTTTTAAAAATATGTTTTTGATAAGGTAAATAGCCATTTAAACTTAATATATAAGATATTTAGTGAAACTGTATTATAAGATAACTAAAAATAATAATTAATAATTTTCTTATCATTACTGAGTAATATCCATTTAATATCAATCTAAGATAAAAAATCATAAAAAATAATAAAATATCTAAAATAAGTTGAAAATGTAACTCAAACTTCAAACGCTCATAACTTTTGATCTGAGTGTCTGTTTGGGCTCTACCACATATCAAATAGAATCATGTGATGATATCTACACCCTCGGTGATAAAGTTAAACCTATGTAACATTTTTCAAGGCCACAAAATGTTCATAAGTCCTCTAAAACAATTTTTTTAGCCGAGGTACCCCAATTTTTTAACATTCGATGGATTTTCAACCTTGTTTAAGGAGGAATTTTTCCCTTTTCAATGGGGACTAAATTTATTCTCAGGTCTTATATTCATATTGATGTTATGGTTTTTAAATTTTATCATTTTTCACAACATAATTTTATTTATAATTATATATATGCATGATTTTTATATTTACTTATAATAAATCACACATATAAATATATATATCAACATATTTATGTAAAATTGTATATTCTAATATATCTAAATAAATATATATTTTAAAAATTATTTAAAACAATATCTAACTATTTTTTACATTATAAAAATATATTTATAATGTTTTTATATACATATCTATGTGTATTACTAAAGAGATATATATTTATATTATATTATATTATATATAAATGAATATAATATATAATGTATTTAAATAAATATATGTATATATATCACACACACATATATTTTATAAATGTATTTAAAAATAATTATATAAATATATGTAAATATATTTGTAAATTTATATATAAATAAACAGAAATATCATTAAATAGACAACAAAACAACATGGTGTAGTGGTAAAGGTGTTCCATCTTTGAAGGGAATGAGCAAGGTTCGAATTCAGGTAGGAACACATGAGGCTAAAAATTTACAAAATGCGGATAAAAGGGGCAGTGGGGTGAAAAGCACTGATAAATGGAGGTTGGAGCACTGTTAAAGGATTCATAGAAGAGCTGATTAAGGGGTCGGGCTAAAATATTTCTGAAAAAAAAAATATAATTTTACCCCCTTTAATAGCACTGATAAAAGCTTTTGGATTTTAACCATGCTCCTATTATCATCACTTTTTAGCACTAATAAAGGCATATTCTTGCATTGTTAAAGTAATTTTTTAGTATTGGTGGGTATCCTAGATATAATGTTTTCTATTCTTATATATATTCCAAAAATCTGTGTCTTGTGCTAATGTTATGATCACATAGCTCATGTTCTTTGATTACTTTATGATTCATATCTTATTAACTAACATGATTTATTCCATGAGTCACGTTTATGATCTATGATATTCATGGTATAGTTTTCAAATTTTATTCTCATGTTTGCATAACCTTATACTCACATCATGTTGATATCTCTCTTGTTTACCCTTACTGAGCATTTGATCGCAACCTTTATTTTGTTTCCTTTACCCTAGGTTATGAAGAAAGGTATTATGTATGATATTTCTAATAAGGGTTCTAGTTATGAATATCTATGTAGGAGATGATGTAGTTCACTTATGAACCAGCTGTTTACATATCTATGTTTCTAAAAAAACTAGACCTATATGATTCTAGCATGGATCATTATGTTATTTAATGAATATTCATATATTAAGATGTGATATCTATGTATGATAAGTGTGGTTCTTTACAAAATTTCATATGCACACTATGTTATACATAAAATATCATGCAAGGTACATACCGAGATAAGTGTTTCATGTGATTCAACACACAGATAATTCATGTGATACCAAACCACATGGAATGTTATTAGATATAAATTCCATGTGGTATGGTATTCCACACCTATTATATACTGGTTATTTTTTTATGGGTCATATGGATATAAATTATAATTATTATCCATTTAAATTCTATAAGTAAAAAATGTGTAACGAACAAGTAAAAAACATTTTAGTTTGGGGTATCCACAAAAAAATCCATATCCACTGAAAAGAACATCAAGTGGTTCAGTGTCAGCCTCATGTTAAAGTGTTTCTATTGTAGTAACCCATGGGAGGGAACAACAATGCACTTGTTTTTCAAAATTTATTGGGCCTATGTGATATGGAGAAAACATGGTGAACTCACTAGCATGTCTAGTAGCATTGCTTCAGGAGCTCCACTACTGTACCGATGGTTTCCTGGTGCAAAGAGTAATCAGGCTAAGTAGAAGGAAAGATTGATTGTTTTTTCTAAAAGGTATTAGTGCAGCTAGAAATCTTGGAACAAAGACAAATATGAGGGTCTCTCTAGTTTGAGTTTGAATCTCTAAGTTAGGATTATAGGTATATCTTGATCCTTCAAAAAAAGAAATGATCCCCCTCTATCAATTTCCTCTATATCTCCAACTCTCCCCCCCCTCTTTCCTCTAAAACCCTTCAAGGGGACTGGGTCAGATGGAAACCTCACAGGAGAAGACCAAAGTTGAATATGGATAGATCTTGCAACCTAGGCATGATATATAGTGGGCCTAGTTCCGGATTCCAATGGTTTGATTCATTTAGATTTCACAACTTTCTTTGGGTTTAGAGACTCACATTAGGCGGATACCTAAGCACTTCTCACATGAATTCAGCTCTGTAGATAGCATAATATTCTTCTGGTAGTATTTGAAACAGAATAAAATATTATTTACAACTCTCTTCTTGGAAGTTGCATCACTCCATGGAAGATCTCCTACTATATCCATATGTGAAAATAACTCACTAACAATGGCATGGAAGTCCTTCACACTTGGAGAGAGAGCAATAAAGTCACAAATTTTAATCCTCCAAATATTCTTAAAGAGAATTAGTGACCTTCTTCTCTAGATTGGGATATTTCCTACCTGGTAGAATCAATTTTTTCCTAGGTAGTTTTCTTGGTCTCCATTTCTATAGGTCCCCGTAGTTTTTCTATATGTTTTATACTTCATCCTCTAGGCCTTTCATTCATAAATAAAATAATGATGATGTGTAACATACAAGTACACACTCTTTACTTTATGTGCATTGTTAGTGGTAAACATTGCATGTATTTATGGAATATTGTGTGGTTATACATTCCCTATATACTACAATTATTGAACCATGAAACTAGACACCATTTATATCAAAACACACTAAGTGAAAAATCATTTAGTTTAAGTACACAATACATGATGACCATACACATAATCATTTATTAAAAAATGATTTATCAGACAAATAAAAACTTAAATAATATCATTATTTCTCTTGTATAATTATATCATAGAAAAACACCTCATAATCATTCATTAAATCAAGGTATGTTCATGTTTGGGTTAGTTTAACCACCTAATTGTACAATACTATAAATTTATATCATGAATGAATATAAAAACATAAATACTACTATAATATGATATAAATGTGTAAATAATGATTTTATTTTTGTTTTTTAACTGTTATATCAATAATTAATTAATTAATTAAGAAAACACACTCTGATTGTCAAGAATCACTAAAAAATTCTTATTATCGATTTCATCTTCAATGATAAAGATTAAAAAACTCATGAAATGGATTTTAAAAATTATAAATTATTATTATTAATCGTTAATATTAATATTATCTATGACTAACTTTTCAAGAATAATTAACATGGATATTTCTATTATGAAACTAGTACAAACAATCAAAACTATAAACAACAGAAGTGGAAAAGCAGCAGAATTATTGGAGAGAATGACTAATTTTAATAAATATAAATGAAAATTAATATGATTAATGTTATGAATTAAGTGATTAAGATATCTATTTTTTTATATATGATGTTAAAGTATGTTAATAGAATTTAGGACAATAGGTAAGGGTTTTTCTTCTTAATTTTCCTTCATTTAGAAATGTATTTTATTTATGCACTTATTTTCATTTTCATGGTGTGTGTATTAAAAATTTAGATATTATATAATGGATTATCTTATAATCATTCTATTTTAATTTAATTTCAAACCCTATCTTTCAAGGGGTTTTAATTCAAAAAATTTATAAAGTTGAAAGGGTTTGGTCTCAATTTCCCTTCACTGAGACAAGTATTATATTTATACACCTATTTTCATTTTTAAGGTGTGTATACTTCCAATTAGGATATAAAATAATGAATTATCTTATAATAATAGTATTTTATGTTTAATTATAAGTCATATATTTCATGGGGTATTGATTCAAAATTTTCTAAAGTTGTAAGGGTTTCCTTGATCTCAATTCTCATTCTTTAAGACATAATATATTTTATTCACCAAAATTATTTTTATGGTGTATATAATTTACATGGATGTAAATTTATCTCACTAATTGTATTTAAATATATTTAATAGACAAATAATTTCCCCTTATTCAATTGGGTATTGATTTGGCCATTTCCCTAATAGTGAATATTTTTGGTAACTTAATTTTTGTTTATTAAGTTATGATTATTATTTGAAATTAGTTCATATAAGTTAGGTATATTAAATAATATTATTGTATTATGTGGTATTATATATTTTTTTCTATGGATATAAATTCCTACCACATAAACCTTTTGATAATTATTTCTCACTTCTTGGAATATATTCTATTGAAACCATCCATTTTATTTCTCTAGATGGCTTATGATCACTTTATTCCAGTTTTTTCTTACACATATTCACATTGCTCTATATGATGTGAACTTCACATTTTAAAAGAATAAAATTAGATGATATTCACATATAATGTATGATATTATATTTACATGGAGAAAATTATTGGATTAATATATATTTTATTCCAATATAGGTGATTATTGGAAATGTTGATTATGAATATTGTATTCATTTTCTCATATTAGGAATGATTTTGACTTAAAAAACTGATGAGTGGGGACCAAAATTATATAGTAGATTGATTCATCGAAATCTATCATGAGATAAAATTGGTTGGGTTTTGGTGTATGCCACTTCCCATCACAATAGATTATCTTGGAACAAATCCTTGATAGTAGGATGTCTTAACTGCATTAACAATGAAAAGTACAATTTCTTGGCATAAGGCCACGATATCTAGTTTTTGATGTTAAAAATTATAAATTACATCAATATGAGATTAGTATTATTGATATCCATATATTCATTTACTTCCATATATAGGCTATTTTATCAGTTTCAAGTTGATTATGGTTTCATGTATATCTATTCATACCATAATTTTTTTCCATGGTATTTTGGTTTTTTATGCCATTATTAATTCAGTTATATATTTCCCTTACTAATAATTTGATCTCATTCATTCTTATGTTTACATTTCTTGGGATATATAGAAAATTGAAACACATTACATGTTTATAAGGATAACATATGTGAAATAATTTTTGGGATAAATTAAATATTGTTCATGAATTAAGTAGATTTATATATAATGGGAAAATTTCTCATTTGATACAAATAAAATGGGATTTATAAGCTTATTTTTCATATTATTTCTATAAATCTATAAAATTGAAAATATCCTTTATATGTAAGTGATATGATAATTAATTTTATTTGGTAATTAATTTTTGTTATATCTAAGATTTTACAATTGATGTCAAAGAAATTATGTAAAGTAAGAGTCTATGAGAATTGAATCTGAGGGCGTAGGTTTGGGGCATCATTTATACCTCTTTAATGATTTCATCCTAATTAATTATTTTTTTAGGATATCCTTGTATATTCCTCTTATTTTTCTATAACCTAGAACATCCTTGTACACATAGAAGTGTGATTCCAATATTTTCTACATCGATAAAATATGAGTGTAAGTTTATATTATAATTTTACCACTAATTTTCTATTATGAAATAGATTAAATAAAAAATAAAATTGATTTCTTTTCCCTATAAATCATTTTTCGTAGAAATAATTTCCATGGATTAAAATATCATCTCTATAATTTTCTTTTTCATGATTGGATAGTATTTATTCTTTTTCACCTTATATGATATATTTATTTTATAAGGATAATATGTGAATAATATTTTGATATCCCTTTCTTAAATAACTATGAAAATTATATTGAATTTTTTAGGTAGTTTTTGAAAATTATGCTTCACAATTCTCATATTTTTAATAAGATCACCATTTATATGAATATCAACCATTATGCTAATAACTCAATGGAAGAATATGTCAAAGAAATATATTAATTACATATTCACATTTAAAAAAAATATTAGATAAGTATATTTACATATTTGGAATTTGGATCACCTTCATCGATGTTAAAAATATTTTCTCACATAGATTTGGAAGATTTACTTGTAATAACCTTCATGTATAAGGTTTTACATAGTCCCCCCCCCTAGAGCTTTAAAATCATTAAAAATGTTAAATAGATACATGTGGTTATTTTTAGATAAATATATACCATCCATGTATTTGATACTGATTCAATGTTTTACAATAATATATACAATTATTTCATGAGATTAAAAATATTTTATCATATTGAACTTTTATAACTAATATTTTTTAATTAGATATTAGAATACATTTATGATTTATTAGATACATCATATTATCCACCGTTATAAGAAATATACCAATTATAAATTTTTAAATATTTGATACCATTTGATAGTCCCACTAGGAAAATACCCAAAGTTTGGTTGAATTGGGGTATTTAATTTTTTAATCATTTTAAAACTTTATTACATTTTGATCTTGTTCACGTGGTTGGTTAAAACACATATATATTCTCTAATTCCTCAAATTATCACATGGTGAAACTAATAATGAAAACCATATATGATTTTACTTAGGTTTCCCCTAATGTAGATACTATATCAATAGTTAAAGAATTTATAATTATTATCTTACTCAAGTAACTATCATAAACAATTGATTATGATGGTTTTTGAGTCGAATCAATACACCTATCTAATTATATCCCTCAAAATGATTTGTCTCGCTATTATTACACTTCATATCTAAATACATATAAATATAAAATCTTTTTATTCAAAGGTGAAGTGATGTTCTCTATGTTCTTTGTACAATATGATTTAATAATAATATTTAATCTATATATATAATTTTCTCCCTCAAAATAATCTCTAAAAATCATTTTCACTTTGAGAACTCTCTTGCACTTTATTTATGTCACAGAAATTCTTTATATATGAAATATATTTATTAATAGAGATATTAATATACTCATGATATTATCTCTTTTATATTATCATCTTATTTATTCTTTAATAGATCTTCAAGTACCATTTAGTTTAATTATATAAATATAAGTAGAGTTATTATATTAAATATCTAATAATTTGATATCTATGTTATATAAAAATTAATATTTTTATTCTTTATTGGGGGAAACCATGTCAATTTTTTATCCACTAAAGTCTTTTTTTTCTAAATAAATGAATCTCTTCTAAAAATCAAGGATGAATATAATATTTTCCATTATTTTTTGCTAGTTTCCTTTACATTAATTTTAAATTTTTGAACTAACCTTGATCATAGCATGCACACCATGACATTGTTCACTCTCTATTAAAAAAATAGCTACTTTCCATAGAGTCCCCACAATCCTCTGTTATTTTAACTAGAAACAAAAAACATAAACTTATATCCATTGAGGAACATGGTACCATAGTTTCCTTAAACAAGGTGTATAATCTAGGGATATTTAAGAAATATTCTCCAAAACTACTTATATTTATTGGTTCATAAAAACTAGGGATGTCATCAAATAGATTTTAATAATCCTCCTTTAAAATTAAATTTATATGTTATTATATCAACATGTATTGTACATACATGGTTATTATATCATTTTTAAGATAAAAATATATAATAATGCAACTCTTAAAATTGATAGGTTTCGGTTATGTTTGGTTATGTTTTAAAAAAAAGAAAAGAAATAATTTCCTAATTCATAAAAGAAAATAAATGAATTGAAATGATTTTCATTTCTCTTCATTTTGTTCTGATACAAAATTTAGTAAAAGAAAATAAATGAATGTAATTTCTCTCCATCTTGTTTGGTGAAAATTTTTAAAATAAAAGAAAATAAATGTTTTGAAAATATGACAAAAATCACCCTTATTAAAAAATATAGTTTTACAATACTCAATTATTCCAAATAAAAAAATATTTTTATTTTAAATTTTATCTTTGATTTTAAAATAAATATATTTATTTATTTTAAATATATATATTTATAAATATATTTATTTATTTATAATTTTATAAACAAACCTTCATGAATATATATATTTATAAAATAAATTTATAGCTATATAAATATGTTTTTAATATATTAGATATATATTTATGAACATATTTATATAAATATATTTATAAATATATATATATAAAAAAATTAAATTTGAAATTATTCCCTAATTATTAATTCGGATGGGTTTTGGTTTCTCAAAAAATATAGTTTTCCAATACTTAATTATTTAAAATTGAAATATATTATAATTTTAAATTGAATATTTGATTTTTATATCATTTCAATTATATAGACATTTAATTTTGAAAAATATATTATCAATGATTTATTTTTTATTTTTTTATCATGTAAATTATATAAAAAACATTTTTTATTATAATCAATCATTATTTTTCATGTCACCAAAATTAGCTAAACATTATTAATTCAAAATTATCATTAATTAAAAATAAATATTAATTCAAAAATATTAACTCAATTTTTTTTATAAATTATTAATATAAATTATTAATTTAAGACAATTAAAATTATTTATAATCAAAATAAACTATAATCAAAATTATTTAAAAGTCGCGTTTAAAAAAATATTTATATACATATGAAAATAATAATCGTAATTATTAATAATAAAAGAGATAATAATTTATATTAATACTAATTCAATAAAATATTAAATAAAATAAAACACGCATAAGGGTGTGATAGGAAATTTTAAAAAAACATCACACATTGAGCTCGTTTATTTCTAAATCACCCCAATTTTGGGGTGATTGTAAAACTGCAATCGAGGAAATCTATTTCTCTCAGTTTCCCTCATCCACCATTTCTTTCATCCAATCATTATCTCACCAAACAATGGAAATTGATTTTCATCCTCTAGTTTCATTTCATTTATTCCCAAATCACCCATTCCAAACGAGCTCCTAGTATCTGGAAAAAATTAGGTTTATATAATATGAATACATAATAAAATTTAAAATTTATTTAAATCCTTTAGCATAGTCCTCCTATTAGGTTTCATAATACACTTAATACATCTAATCAAATGGTGATATGCATTAAATAAAGGGTAATATAAAAGTATGGAAAAGTGAGGAATGAGAACATGAGACATGGTGAACATATTCATCATAATCATAAACATAAGAAAAACAGATGAATAAATCATGGAATATATCATTACAAGCATAAAACAAAACTATGAGAAAAGAATGAGTTTCATAATTATATATTAATAAATATGTCAATGAATAAATATGTATGTTCCCAAAACAATAAGGTAAAACGTTGTCTTATAAATTCAAGGTAGATTCAACCAAGATAATATTATATTTCATGGATAAGAGAAGATTAAACTCAAAAGGGACTAATGATAAATTTTGATAAAAATATTTATTAAGAATCATAAAGGTGGATAAGAATTTTTCCCATTGAAATAAAGGCCTTAATATCCAAATAAGAAGAAAAAAATGGAAAATTAAATAGGATACATTTATAATGTATTTTAGAAGAATCATAGGAAAATTGGGGGGAATATGAAGTAAAAATAGAAAATTGAAGTTTTGAGAGTCTATATACCCTGGTTCCCATTTTGTTTCATCACATTTCATATCTTCTATATCCAATTTCTAGTTATTAAAATAGTAATTATGAAGTATATTACATTCATTTATGTTATTATTGATCAATCATAATTATTATAATTTATTTAATAAAAAAATTGAAGATAAAATGGTTTGATTCTATGTTGTTTTAGATTATATAATTTTTTTTTTGATTTTATGGTTTTACTTCATTGTTATTTATCCAATAGATAAATTACCAATATAATAATAAATTTACATAATTATTCATTATACATAAGTTAGTTTATAGAACATGAAAATTCATTAGTTTTACATTGTAATTCAAAGATTTAATTCCAAAATATTTCATAATAAAATTGAATTAATCACATATTTAGTTTTTAGGTTTTTTAGAGTTTATTGTGAGAATTTATGAAAATATTATATTTATAAATCATGTTATTTTCATGATTTGAAATATTTAAGACCATATAATCTATGTTTTGTTTTTTTTGTTTTATAGGTGAAGAAATTATCTGTACAAAGAGGTATTGGAATTTATAATATTAAAATGGAAAATTATTGATATATATAAGTTTAATTTAGTTAAAAACACTAGATTAATAATAAAGTTTAATTTATCTCTTAGCAGAGAAGATTTTCTAGCTATGTAATAATAACTTGGTTGTTTAGATGCTTCATAAGGATAACTCAGTCAAGTCAATATTGAATAAAATTTTTAACATATCCATGAAAGTGAAATGTAAATCTATGTAAGAATAAAATGTTGACTGCATAATATTATTATAATTTTATTGAATAATTCTTCCACACATATAATAAAACCCCAAGATATACATTGGGTATGTAATTATATCCAACACATATGTATGATTAAACTGTATTTTCTAAAGGGTATATAAGTGTAAATAATACATGTGTAAGATTAAATGAGAGTTTTAAATAGATATGTAAGATTAAATTGTGACTTATATAAGAATAAAAAAATCCACATCCTAAATAAGGCTTTTACCTTGATGAAATTTTTCAATACAAATATAGAAGAAGAAGAGGAATCAATGTCGTGGATAAAGAGAAATATACCCATAGAAATGAATCCTATAGTCAAAAAATAACCTGATAAAGAAGAAATAATTACTGAAGCTACACGGCCACATGCTCGCATCCTTACTTTTGATAGGAACAAGGGACTATGAAATGATTTTGAGTAATGAAAAACTAATAAGAATCTAGAAGTAAGCCATGTGAAATATCCTTCTTCCAATTCCATTTCCATGTGTAACTATATCCATGAACATCAAGTATTACTCATATTCCCTCTTCTTTCCCATTTAAAACCCTTATCTAATTCATTATAAAGGGTTTTAAACCCTAACCAATCATATTAGAGGACAAATTAGTATATAATTTCTATTTTATAAATTTTTTATATATATTTTCAATACATTAGTTGTATTTTCCTCTTCACTCTCACTTTCTTCATGTTCATTCATCATTCCTCTTTAAAAATCCCTAATGGGGGAGTATCTAACCCAAGGAGTGATCCTAAGGGAGGTTTAATGGTTTTCCTAAAATCTTTTTCCCATTTTCTTGTTGTTTTAATTCATTTTTAATGAGGAAGTGGGTGTGTCTAGGATTAGTTTCTTTATTTTCCATCTTTCCATAGAATCTACCATAGTTTTATTCCATTCCATTAAAAACCTTTTACCCCTCCATTATCTCAACCTACATTTCATATGATAGAGTCGGGTTGTTCAAGGGATGAAATTACATAATAGGTAGTCGGTTTTGGGATAGAAGTGTACACTCAATTGACATGTTATTTTCATTGAATACTATTAAAGGATATGAGACTTAGTGTGTCTAAGAGATATCTAAAAGTGTACTAGGACCTAAAAATTAAGTAGGTAATAGTGATATATGAACAATATTGAGTGTGAAATTTCATATAGTCAAACACCCCATGATAGGTTCTGTCTAAATTTGGCATCATTTCTAGGGATCCATCTAGTCACTTATTTTTTCTTTCACGCCCTATAAATAATTGTTTATTTATTTTAATTATTCATTTTTATTTCATTTAATTTGTTCAAATATTTATAAGATGAATTTTTAAGAAGAACAATATAATTCATGAACCAATTACTCTTGGGTAAAAGAATAAATTCATAATATAAGAAAGGCCAGATAAATTTGGGAGGTGAAACAAAAAATTAAATTAAATTTTTAATACCTAAAAGCATATAATAACTAGTAGATGAAGAAAAATGAACAATAACTAGTGTAGGAATAAATTTCCCCACTAATATTTCAAATTTAAGAATCTAAGGAGGCCAATAAGGAACTAGTTGAAGATATGCAATTTAACCCTTCTCTACCATTTCAAGAGAATATTACTAATGTATAAATTCTCGGTGATATTTTTTGGGAGATCAATAAGATTTATATGAATTCTTGAGTGATTTTATAAGGATTTAAATGTCAAGTGAACCTCCCATCTTTGAAATTTAAGATTTAACCCCACTCTACCTCTCTATACAATTGGAAGAAGAATACACCTCTAATGTGGTGACACTTTAAGAGATACTAGATATAATTGAATACCTAACATCAACTCCAACCACATACCTTACAAATTAACTAATTAAAGAATAGGAGTTGAAATCCAAACCAATATAGGCATATAATATTTTCTTGAACTTATTCCAATAAAATATATTTTAAAGTGAATTTAGCAATAAATCCAATATTTTGTGTTTTTATATTTTTTCAATTCTTATAATACCCTAGAGAGTGATAATAAAGATGAATCACCGATAAAGGAATATATAAAGCTCCCAAAATATGTTAAATGTTTTTTTGGAGGGATTATAAGAAGAGATAAATTTTCTGTCTTATTTTACTAAATAGACAGAACACCAAGTTAAATTAATTAAGGGGGTAATTCATATTCAAATTAATCATGTATTAATTTATTTTAAATTTGAATTGTTTACTTTCATACCCTATGATAAAATTTAATATACATAACAAATGAGGTAGGCCCTTGTTCTCAAGGAAGAATAAATTATATAAGTGGTGTAAAATAGATAAAAATTACATTCTACTACTCCCAAAACCTGAGAAATATTTCACCATGAAAGGGGTATAAGAAAATACTCACATTGAGGTGGACTCTTAAACCAGTTCATTTGGATGAGAACTATAAGGGAAAAATATATAGTGGCTTAGATCACATAATCTAAATCCCCCTTAAAATTTTGGATAACATGTGGTACTTCCTATCTAAATGGAGTGTTAATATAGTACAAAAACTAGGGTTAAACTAAAAATCTTTCCTTTAACCTATTTATAATATTTATTTATTTAGTTTGAAACAAATTTCTCATTGATTTTTTTATTTTATTGGTAGTATGAAGAAACATATAATATATTTTATCATGTCTCTAAAAAAAATAACTCATGAGTTGTATGTTTCCTTCCCATGTGTTTTTATTACCCTACTCATCTTATATTTCTCAAACTTAAATAATGTTAGTAATAAATTAGTGTTCTAGAGTGTCAATTGGAATTTTAGGTGTGTTTTATTTCTTGTTTTCATTTTATTTTATTTTTTTTATTTTAAGAAATTTGTGATTAAATTAATATACACTATTGGGTTAATTATAATATATTTTTCAAGAATTTTTAAGATGTGTATTTTAAATAATTGTTGATATATAATTTTTCCATAATTTTGATATTTAAACATTATTATGAGTTTGACCAATTTTTAAAATACATATCCTTGAATTCTGACCTAATGTATATCTCTCTCTTGAGATTTATTCTAAATCATTTTGTAATAATCTTCCTAATACCCTCACTTTATTTATAGAAACATAGATTTTGTGTGAAAAAAATAACTTATTATTATTGTTTTAAAAGAATTTGGAGTTCATGAAAAAAATACGATAAAGTAATTTCTTTGTAAATCCCACATGTTTTTCTTTATACCAATCTCTATATCAACACTTATTAAGAACTTTTCAACCCATGAATGGCCTTACTGTGTCAAGACACATTTAAACCTGATTTTCCATACTGGCCTTCACTCTTAATATAATTGCATGACTATTTGAATTTTGATTTTTGGGGAAGAACATTTCATGTGTGTTACTTTAGAATTAGTTAAATTTTGGGAGATTGTGAGAGTGTATTCATCATTTTTATCATTTGAAAAATTAGACACGAGACACGTCCAGTATTAATGATTTTTATCTCATTATCCTTTGAAATATATATATATATATATATATATATATATATTTTAAAAAATAATAAATTTATATATATATATATATAATAATATATATATATATATATATAATTAGGTATAATGAGTATAGAAATATTTCATTATGGTTTATTGCTTGACTCGTGGCCCAAAAAAGGGACTTAGATGGAATTCATGTTTATAAAGGTAATTGAGTAAGGGGTTTTCTATAGATTTACTTTAATATTAATGAACTATAATTTATATTAAACCATCCCTTTTTTATACATTCATCATTAAATTATTTATCTCACCAACCTTTATCCACAAAAATAAACTTTAAATTAATTACAATTTCATTGTCTCACTATCTGGAGAAATGATATTTTTTACAATCTTAAGGTGATATATTCATTTTCCATGTATGAGCATAAATCTATTTTTAATTACTATTAAGTGGAGAGTGTAATGAATATTAAGGTGAGTTATGTTGTGATTAGTTCATGGGTGGATTTCTAAAGTTGAAAAAAATTGAATATGTGAAGAGAGAATAAATGAAAACAAATTTCATAAATCGGATATGATAAAATATATTTTGAAAATATTTTGAAAAAATATATCATTATTTTTTTCTTATGTAAATTTGATATGGATATATGTTTATTTCCTTTGAGTGTTTTAAAGGCACCTGTTTTTTCTTGGGCCTTCCCTTAGTATTCCAAGAATGTTTCCTTTTGGTTTGGAGGTTTGAGTGAATTTTTAGAAACTTTTATTTAAAAATATAGTTTTGAAAAAAATAAGTTTTGTAAGTTTTTTAACTTATTTAGAGTCTTTAAAATGTTTTAAAATAATTATAAAATATTTTGGATATATGATTATAATTTTATATTATTAATGAACCCTGTTACTAATAATTAGTAAGTTTGATCTATGAAAATTTAAAGTTTTTAAAGAAAAAATTACCCTTATAAAGGAATTATTATCTACATAAGGGTAAAGATGTTTTTATAAAGGTTATATAAGGGTAAGATCAATATACCCTTACGTGAGACTTAGAATAGTGTGGTGTAAGGGAAAAACATGTTACCCTTATGTAGATAATCTACCATGTATAAGGGTGAGGTGTAATTTTCAAAGTGTGCATAAGGGTAAACTCAAGCTACCATTACTTGAGCCATTTCATAGCACTCTGAAATAGTAAAACAATTTACCACTACACAAAAAACCTAACTTATAATGAGTATATTTTTTATTTTCTTCATGTTTTATTATTCCTTTTCGACCTGTAAACCCCTTAATGCCTTTTAAATGGGGGTTTCGATGTTGTATTTATCAAATATGCATTATTGTTGTTTTGAAATACTAAAACCCCACTCACTCCACTTTACCTTCATTTTTAATCTCATTTGGATGACCCCAAAATCCCCTCTTCACGCTGAATATCTTTAGTAGTTTGTAGGAACTCTTCCCTTGAAATTTCTAGGAGTGGCAGAACATTTTCCCTCCTATATTTCTTGGCTACAAAATTTTTCCTAAGTGAAAATACTAAGTAGGGGATTCATTTATTATCCTATTATTTTATGTTCAATTTTAATGTTAACATTAATTATTCATTTGGATGGATATGGAATTGAGAATAATAAATATTTAACCAGAATAATAGAATAAATGCTTTGTGGATTTTAAAAATAGCATATTTTTCCACCATAATAATGGTTTTTCTATTGATTTCACTAGATTGTGTGATATCTATGATTATACTTAGTTTAGAATGTTTAATTTGATAAAAATGGTTAAATAATATAAATTTGGTAATATTGGTTGGTTAATGAATTTAAGAGTCATGTTTTAATAAATCATTCTTTTTATGTTTGTTCGAAATAAAAAGTAATACTTAATGAATTCTTAATTAATTTTTTATTCCATATGATAATTAAATTGTATATAAAACATGAAGTTGGAAGTTTTTTTTCATAAATTATTAAATTCATTCCAATTTAAATGTCCATCATTAGAGTTTAATGAAAGTGGTATTTATTCTTAGAGGCATGTTGAAATAATTATTATCTTTTATAGATGACGCTTTAGGTTACCCATGGTTGTAACCTATAATAAATTAATTAGTTAATCTATGATGGAAAAAGAACCAATTTTTTGATAGAGATAGTTTTTGGGGGGTGATTGATAATGTTTTCATGTAAAGTCATGATGCCTTTTTTTCGGGATTAGATTCCATATTGACTATTTCTATTGTTTACTGCCCTTTTTGAATGATATTTATGTGATACTTACTATGAAACATTATGTAAGCCTGGGATAGCTAATGGTATGATGAGAAATTGGTAGGGAGACATGGGTTTGTGTAAGTATATGATTCCTGAGATGGAGGGATGCATAAAGATATGCATGATGGTGTTGAGGATGGCACCGGGACGGATAGAGTTGAATGAAGTTGGGATTTCATATTGTTATACTAAAATATGGTATTATTGACTTTTTATGAGTCTTATTAAAGGTTTAATGATCATGTTACTTGTTTGTTCATTCCTTTCTCTACTTCTTGGGGCAGCTGGTTGTGCTTATTTCATGCATCTCTTTTATTATAGCATAGGAAGTTTACTATAATAATTCGAGTTATGGAATGATAACATTTAGTAAATTATTCAAACCATGGGGTTGTTGTTTCTTGGAACACTAAAAAGATTATAATCTTGAGAAACCATATAATCAGTTAGATTATGTTTGGATGGTATGGACTTTAGTTTAAAATATTATTAAGTAACATTAAATAATATTGAATGGTTAATGAATTAAGAAATTTTTAAAGGAGATAATTAAATAAATGAAGTACTTTGAATGCTTATATGATTTTAGGATATCTAGTCCATAATAGTGGAAGTTGGGTGTCCAAATGATGTGAATGGATGGATAACTACCCCCCTCTGACCCTGATCTCTTCTCTTGGTATTATTATATGCTAGTATACATAGTGTCTATCATTCCCCATATATGTGTGTAGAGGTATGTAACATATTATGGTTATATAACACACATGTATCTTCAGAAATAGTATCCTAACAGTTCTTATATGTATTTTTTGTATGGGATGTGATGGTTTAAGGTATAATACATAATGTATGGGTTGTGGTGGATCCTAAAATCTACTTGATTACAATTTGGAGATGTGGATGGGATTATTACATTCTATGAGACACAAGGTGAATAATATGATACTTTAGCCCAGGTGTATTTGGTATACCTTACTGATTTAGTCTAAGTTTCTTTAGGATATCTTACTACTTTATCCCATGTGTTTTTGGGGAAGATTACTTTCGGAGAGAAAAGGATCAGAACATGCGATGTTAAGGTGGAGTGGAAAACAAGTGGGGATGTGGTAGTGGAGTACCTTTTGATATATTTTGGTTATTATATGATCTATTGTATGATATGATTTTTGAGAGATATCCATGGTGAGGTTGGGAACTTAGAATACCTATTTAGGTGATGAGTTAGCTTTACTTTTTATTCACTATTCTTTAGTATAGTTTGTTTATCCTTTACATGAGAGGATCCAGAGAGTATCCTACTAAGTATTCATTTTATTATAACTCTACATATATATAATATGTATTTTAGGACCATGGTAACTAGTTAGAGGTCGGGCTCAATACTACTAAATTTGGGAGTTATTTAGGAGTTATTTGGACTTCAAGGTCACTACCAAGGATTTTCTTTTGGTTTTTTTATTTATTTTTTAGTTTTATCAAATTTTTATGACATCACATGCATGTGATTGGGGTCTTAATTTAATTTTATATTGAGAAGTTTTTGTTGGGTGTTTTATCTTATCTCTTGATTCTCATATCTTAGAGGGTAATGCCTCTCATTTTTGTGTATATAATTCCCTTAGTGATTTTCACCAACCCATGTCCAATTATAAGTGGGATTCAAGCATCATTATCTCCAATCTCTCATTTTCAATAAAAGAGGGATACCTTTAGGGGGATGGTTTAAGTCATAGTGTTATTACAGGGAGGTTGAGGGATATGATAGAGTTTTGAGTTAGGCACAAGTGATGAATACATAGGCTGCTAGATAAATGGTGTCATTTGTGTTATGTAAGCGATGTAAATAAGGGATACTAGCTAAGATATGGGTATTTAGGGCCCCCTATTATCAGATTCATGGACCATTAAGTTTACATATCCTTCTAAGTTAAGTGATACTGGTTTCAGGGTAGAGACCTATGAAAGGATCATTCATCTTGATTCTTTGTGCCTGTTTTTAAAATGGATTGGCCTTTTGATTAGATTAAACCTTGAATAAATAAATAAATAATTAATCTTAAATATTCCACATTATATATTTTTGATTCCATGACTATTTTGTATTTTTATTTTATGGCTCTAAGTCAACTTTCCCATTAGGTATGCACCGAGGATGTTCAAAATAATGTGCTAGAATATTATCATAAAGTAGAGGTCAACGGCGATGAAACTTTGAGTATGACACTTTGATATTTTTTAGTTATATATTCTATAGAATTATGAGTTATTCATTTTATACTCAGTGATAGAGAACTAATTAGAGGTTGTGGAGATATCCTTCTATTTGATCCATGATTAGAAGGATCATTGGGTTTCATTAGCATTCAAAACCTTACATGGAGTAGTGAGAAAGTGGTGGTTTTTGTTCCTTGAGCATCATGAGGAGTTAGAAGTCTCATGAGACATGTTACAAGACTAGTTCAGAGTATAATTTATTTCATGGACCATGAATTCTTCCAGTCTCTAGGATATTCTTACACTTTAATGGGAAATATCCAATGTGCGGGATTTTGAGATCTAATTTGGGACCATTCTTCATTATGATTTGGACCTATTTCCAGATGAGGAGGCCATGTAGAGGCACTTTGAGGAGTCTTTTAATCCATAGATCTAGCACTAATTCACCACATTTAATATACTAAAATATCTCAAGGCTCTGGTGAGAATATATGTTCTTGAGAGGACACTATCTAGAATCAGATCATCATGAGAGGGAAGTCATCATGATTCTTCATAAAGCAGATCTAAGGTATAGGGTTTCAAATTAGTGATATAGAAGATATATCAAACATATAAGGGTATTTCTCAGACATCATAATCTCATTTATCTTTGGGTAACATCTCTAAGTTCCTTACCAAGGGATTATATGCATTTTTTATGGAGGTTGAGGGCATCAGTGGAAAGAGTTCCTAGAATTTTTTATTAGTTTCAGCTGAGGTAGAAGTAGAAAGGTTCTCCAGTTATAGATCAGCAGAGAGGATATGGGGAAGGTGGAGTAAATCCATAAGATTCCTCTCATCCTTATAGATCAGTTCATATCCATGGAGGTTATCATTATCATGGTCATAGAGGTCATGGAGTAGGTTGTGTCCAACTATATGCTCTAGAGTTTCTAGCTTTAGGTGAGCCATACATCATTTTAGGTAGTTGTTGCTACTTGGGTGCATGATTTGTTTAATTCAAAGTATATTTACTCCTTTATATCACATTACCTATAAATATTGTCTTTATGAAGTATATAGAGACTGTCATCTAGTGTTGGGGTAGCACCACTCATGGGGAGACTTCTTATGTTTATTGATATAGTCATATGACATCATCTTGGCATAGACTATATGTATTCATTAGAATCTATTATGTATTTATTTAGGAGGAATATTGTGTTCTATAATGATGATGGATAGTATGTTATGTCTGTTAGTGGTCAAGGCCCTTTCATGGGTCAGAGGCATGTTTCTTTTATTGTCTTCCTTGATGGTCGAGATATTGCTGAGTTGGTAATGCATTCATTTGAAAGTGTTTCCTAGGGTTATGGAAGAGTACCTTGATGTACTTCATGATGAGGATATGTAATTACCCTTATATAGAAGATAAATTTTGGGATAGATCTAAAACCAAGAACTTCTCTGATCTCGATGTCTCTATACAGGATAGTGCTTTCTAAGTTGTGAGAGTTGTGAGTATAGATCAATGATCTATTATATCGGATAAAAAATTATTTAGTCTTGTAGACTATTATAGGAGGTTCGTAGATGATTTCTATCAATTTTCAAATCCTTTGATAGCCCTGACCATAATGGATCATGGGTTCTTATCGATTGATCAGTCTTAAGAATCTTTTGAGTATCTAAAGGAAAAGTTTTTTAGTACTCTAATTCTTTATTTTCTAGAAGAGGGACTTTATTTTGATGTTTTATATAGATCATAACATCTTATATTAGGTTTTAATATAAGGAAATATAGAAAAATTATTTCATATGGGTCTTGGTATTTATATCCCAATGAGTATAACTATGCCACCCATGATATCGATTTGGCAACAGTTGTGTTTTCCTTGAGGTTGTGGTGACATTACCTAATCAGTGAATATTTTGTGATTTTTACCAATCATAGGAGTCTAAGGTATTTCTTCTCCTAACGTAACATGAACTCTCAATAGTGATGGTGGATGTAATTCTTTTAGGATTACCACTTTGAGATTTTATATACACAGGGAAAGGGTAATATTGTACTTAATGTGCAGAGCAAGAATTCATACAATGATGTCATGTGTTAATCTGGATATTCTTACAGAGTAATGGAATAACTCTTAGTGATTCATCTTGATAGGGGATAGGTTAGCGGAAGAGGTTTCCCTTTTTAAATGACAGTGTGATCATATTTGGTTTAGTGAGTGGATGAGTCCCAATCGGGGTATTCCGAGGTGGAGGTCTAGAGAGACCAAGTTGTTGGTGGTGATTCTTCTGATGGTTGTTCTGAGGATGAATAACATTGGGTGTTATTCTAGGGAAGGATTTTTAATCCCTTGGTGATGTATTAATTAGTTCTTTATGAGATCTATATCATATCCTAAGAAATACATCCTGGTGTGATAAAGATCTACCAAGCTATGAGAAGTCATTTTTCATGTCCTAGGTCAAAGTATTTAGTTATAGAGTTTGTTTCTCACTATTTGGTTAGCCATAAGGTGAAGGTCAAGCATTATATTCCTTCTGGTTTTCTCTAACTATTGTATATTCCTCAATGGAAGTGGGAGGAAATATAAATGGAATTTTTTACCAGTTTACCTCGAGCTCATAGAGGATATTATTATATAGGGGTGATAGTGGGTCATATGATTAAATCAACTTACTTTATAACAATTGAGGAGTCGATCTTAGTTGGGTTTTTATTGAGGAAATACCTTGAGTAAGTTATGAGGCTCCATGGAGTATCAAGGATCATTATCTTTGATTGTGATCCTCATTTTACCCTTAGGGTGTGAAGATATCTCCATCATGCTTTTTCTTATTAGTTATATCTTTTCACTAGTTTCCATCCATTTATGGATGGTCAGGTGGATTGAAAAATCCATACTCTTGAAGACATGTTTTTCACTTATGTTCTGGATTTTAGAGGTTTTTGGATTAAGTACCTACCTCTGGTTGAGTTTTCTTATAATAATAGTTTTCACTCTACCATTTATATGGACCCATTTGAATCTTTTTATGGATAACATTTTTGTTATCCATTGTTTTGGAATGGTATCAGAGATTCAGTAATTCTCATGTTGTAACAAGTATAGAATAAGACAAATATGGTTAGGTGATTTGTGAGAGGATGAATGCAGTTTAGGATCATCAAAAGTCCTATATCGATCATAGTATGAGACCTATAAAGTTTGATGTTAGAGATAATGTGCTCATTAATGTGTATCTTAATCATGGGAAGTAGAGGTTTGATTGTGGAAGTAATCTTTCTCTCCAGTTTTTTGGGCCTTTTGAGGTGTTGGTTTGTGTTGGACTCATGGCATATTTGATAGAACTTCCCCCATAGATGAGTTGGATTCATTATGTCTTACATGTGTCGCAACTTCAATTTTATCTTCAAGATGGATCTCACATTGTTGCTTGGGTAAGGATTGACATTTAATATGATAAAACCTTTAAGGAGTGGAATGTGGATATCCAAGACAATCAAGATAATTTGTTGTGTGGATTAGTTATTCCCTTGGTCTTTGTATTGTGGAAGCATGGTGGCATGGAGGAGAGTACTTGGAAACATGAGTGGTAGATACATACTCAGTATCTTTAGTTGTTTTATGTTTAGTCATTATTTTGTATTGATGTTTTGTAGATGTTATCATTTATCTGGATTATGATGTGGTTCTATCTTTATGATGCCTTACTTGTGGTCTCACTCTTGTTTGAGAGGTATCTCCACTGGGAGAATGTTTAAGAGATTATTTTTAATGTTATATAGTTTTACACATCATACCTCTAAATGAGGTGGTTAGGCTCTAGTGATGGAGATATTCTTGAGAGGTATCTCATGGGGTAACTGTTTGGATAGACCTTTTCCCTTTCCATATCTCTAGGTTTGGTTTTAATATTTGAGGATGAGAATTTTTTGAGAGTTATATAATGTAAAGGTATGGATTTTTCATTAATCATTATATTTGTCTTCCAATGATGTTTCCTTGTGATTTTCAAGTTCGAGTGACTTTTTAGAAAAAAATTATTTAAAATTTTGGTTTTGAAAAAAATAAGTGTTTTAAGTTTATAAATATATTTAGAGGCTTTTAAATGTTTTAAAATATTTTTAAAATATTTTGGATGGTGTATTATAATTTTTATATTATTAATGAACCCTTTTAATTATAATTAATAAGTTTGTTTCATTGAAAATTTCATATTTTTAAGGAAAAATATAACCTTACGTAGGACCTATTGTCTATATAAGGGTAAGGATATTTTTATAAAGGTTGTGTAAGGGTGAGATCAAGACACCCTACATGAACATTGGAATAGTGTTTCGTAATGGTAAAACAAGTTACCCTTATGCAGACCACCTATTGTGGATAAGGGTAAGGTATAATTTTCTAATCATGCATAAGGGTAATATTATGTTACCCTTAGGTGAGAACTTCTATAGTTTTTTATAAGGGTAAAACAAGTTACCATTATGAAAAACCCCCTAAAATCAAGGAAATAATTTATTTTGACTCCTTTATGGATTTTAACTAAGATTTTGTGGATTTTAATTACTCCACAATTAAGTTTCAATTGTAAAACAAATCATTGGTAAAATTAAATGGGGGTTTCAAAATTGTATTTTATGATTATTTTTTAATGCTATTTTGAAATAATTGAACCCCTTTCCCTCTACTTTCCCTTCATTTTTCCTCTCATTTGGATGACCCCAAAATCCTCTCTTTAATTAAATGATCTTCAATAGTTTATGGGAACTCTTCCTTTCCAATCATTCTTCTTATGTCAAATGGAAATCAAAAGTAATGATTAATACATGTTTAATTAATTTTTTATTTCATATGTAAATGGAATTGGGTAAAGAACATGTAGTTTGAAGTGCTTGTTATTATAAATGATTAAATTCATATCAATTAAAATGCTCTTCCTTAATGTTTAATTCAAATGGTATTTATTCTGGGAAGTATGTTGACATAATTATTAAATTCTAGTAGCTAATACTTTAGGTTTATCATGGTTGTATCCTATGATAAATGGATCGGTTAATAAATATTGTAAAATAACCAGTTGTTTGATAAAGATAAATGGTTGGGGATGAGTGAGAATGTTTTCATATAAAGGATGGATTCCATTTTTTTAATTCCTAGATTCCCTGTTGAATTTGTTTTTTTTTTTACTTCTATAATTACTCTAGATGCGAGACTTTCTATGAGACATGGTGTAATACTTGGATGGATGATGGTTTGAAAATACAAGGGCAGGAAGGCCAGGTTTTTTGGTAGAAGATGATTTCTGAGATGGGGGAATTCATGGTGATATGAATCATGGTGTTAGGGATGGAACCTAGGTGGATGGAATGGGATAAATCTTGTATTTCCTATTTTTATGTTAAAATATGGTATGCTTTACATTTTATGAATATTATTAAAGGAAGGATGGTCGGGTTTCTTGTTTCTGTATTCCTTTCTCCAATATTTTTGGTAGATGGTTGTGATTGGTTTATGAAACTCTTTCATGGTATCTTAAGAAATTTATGAGAATACCTATAATTATAGATTGATAATGTTTAATAAATTATATAAACCATGGGGTATGTATTTTTTGTAATGCTAAAATGATGATATTCTTTGGAAACCATACACTTGGTTGGATTATGCTTAGAGGGCATGGACTTCAGTTGGAAATACATTTAAGTAATATTAAATAATGTTTAATGGTTAATTAATTAAGAAATTTTTTAAGGAAATAATTAATTAAATAAATATCCTTGAATTATTTTATAATTATAGGATATCTAGTCCTTAGTAGTGGTACTCGGGTATCCAAGAGACGATAGCTGCAGTTGAGCCTAAGTCTAGGTAGATTACCATAGTGTGGTTGTGAGATATATATATCATGTATGTTATGTGATTTTCATATGATATCTAACCCATTTTAATAGAGATACTAAAACTCAGTGGACTCCAGGAGGATTTTTTCCCCAACATCCATGTTGACAAGGAATGGATGGCTGACTATCCCATCTGACCTCACTCTCTTCTCCTAGTAGTATTATGTACTTGTATGTACGATGGTTATCTTTCCATGTATATGTCTATAGGGGGTTGTAATTCTTTTTGGTTATTCCACACATATATATCTCTAGATATAGTATCCTAATGGATATTATAGGTATGTTGTGTATGGGGTGTAATGGCTTGAGGTATAATACATGATGTGTGGGTTGTGGGGGATCTCGGAAACTACTTGATTACTATTTGTAAATGTAGATGGTATGATGATATGTTTTGATTCATAGGGTGCAAGAGATAATAATTTATCCTGGGTTTCTCTAGTATGGATTACTACTTTAGCCCAGGTGTTTTCTAGATAGATTACTTTTGGAGAGAGATTTCTCAGGATGTGTGACATTTTGGTAGAGTTTCAAACCAATTGGGAAGTTTTAGTGGGGCACCTTATGATATATATTGGATATTATATGATATATTGTATGCAATATTTAGTGGAAGATATCTATGATGATGTTGGGAACTTAGCATACTTGTTTAGGTGACGAGTAAGCTTCACTTGTTATTCACAAGGCTTTAGCATGATTTCTTTATCATTTTCACGGGAGGATCAAGGGATGATCCTTCTAAGTATACATGTTATACTAACCCTATATATATATAATTTTTTTCAGGACCACACGAGTTGGTAATAGTTTGTGTTGGATACTACTTTCTCGGGGATTTTTTAGGAGTTTTTTTGGCTTCAAGGTCATTGTTGAGGATTTTATTTGAGTTTTTTTCGTTTCCTTATTAGTTTTAATAGTATTGTATGACATTCCATGAATGTACCTAGAATATTTCTTTAATTTTATATTTAGTATGTTTTATTGTGTTTTTTTATCTTGTCTCTCAATTCTCATATCTTATAGGGTGATGTCTCCCATTTGTGTATACGTTATATCCTTGGTTTATGTCACTAACCTGTGGCCTATTTGAGGTAGGATTTAGACATCATTATCTCACTTTTCTCATTTCTGACCTAGGAGGGTACCTTTTGGGGGAGTGGGTCATGTAAAGTGGAATGTTTAAGTGTGGGGGGTGATAAAACATTAAAAAACATTAATTTTACTTTTTAATTTAATGATTTAAATCCCAAAAATTTCATAATAAAAGTGAATTTATCACATATTTAATTTTTAGGTGTGATTTCAAAGTTTATTATGAAAATGGACTCAAATATGATTTTTAATGATTATATAATTTTTCTGTGATGAAATGTTTAAGGTCATACCTTTTAAATTGTGGTTTTTTAGATTTTCTGAGTAAAGAAGTTACACTTATGTAAGAGTATGGTAATGTATAACACTGAAATGAAAATTTAATGAGTTGTATAAGAGTAATTTAGTCAGAAACTATAATTGCATAAGAAAATTTCCATTATTGCTTAAGAGAGGATATTGGCTGCCTGTATAAGAATAAATCTCCAACACATATGTTGTTTAAGAATAACTTTTCCAGGAGGATGCTATATAAAATTTTTACCTTAGTTTTTTAACTGAAATTTCAAGCTAAATAATAATAAAATGTTGGTTATGGAAGAATATTGGACTTGCATAATAATAGTTTGTCTGCTAAAAAAAGAATAACCTAGAAAATACATAATGTGTGTAATTGTAACCAACACTTACGTATGATTAAATTATATTTTTCTATGGTTATGTGAAAGTAATTGGGACCTGTATAAGATTAAATTAAATTTGAAGTTGTATATAAATAATTAAATAGGGACCTAAATATGAATAATACCAAATTTTCTCATTATATATAATATTTTTACCTTGGTGAAATTTGATGAACTAGTTGTAGGAGAAGAAGAGGAACCTTCATCATGGATAAAGAGGAATATTCAGATGGAAATGAACTCCATAGCCATTGAATGATTACATAGTAAGGAATAATTAACCAAACTTCACTACCATATGATATCATTCTCTATTTTGAAGGGAACAAAGGATTATTGAATGGTTTTTAGGTATAATGATCCGAGACAAATCTAGAAGAAACCCATAGGGAAATAAACTACTACCAACACCATTTCCATATGAAACCATATCCATTTTTAATGAGGATTAATAGAGTTCCATGTTTCTACCTATTTAATACCCTTATCCCCATTCATTATAAAGGGTTCAAAACCCACATCTATCAGCTTAGGAGATAAAGTGGTATATAATTTCAGCCTTTTAATTTTCTTTCTATATATTTTCAATACAGTAGTTGTTTTTTCCTCTTCTCTCACACTTTTTTCTTATTCATCCACAGTGCCTCTTCATTACTCTACAATAATGGATTAGTTAACACAATTAGTGATCCTAGGGGAGGTTTTAATGAAGGTTTTGAATTTATATTATTTTATTCTTAATGTTTTAAACCATTTGTGATGAGAAAGTGGTTGTGTCGAAGATTTGTGTGGTAATTCTCCACTTTTAATAGAATCTCCCATAGTTTTATTCCATTCCCTTCAAACAATATTTCCCTCCCTTCTCTCTACCTAATCTTTTTAGTATGGATTTTGGTAGATTAAGGAATAAAACAACATATTATGGAGTCATGTCCAGGATGGTAGTGCATACTCAATGGACATGTATTATTATTATTTACTATTGGTGGATGTGAGACTTGGTGTACCTAAAAGATATCTAAAAGTTCACTAATCCCCATAAATTAATTAGGGTATGGTAATCTAGGAATGATATTTACTATAACCTCAAAAAAACACTAAATAATTAAAATGGATAGTGAAGAAACCCATGTAGCCAAACATAGAATCCATTTCTTTCCCACTAATACTAGTGTTTCCTTTAAATTTTTAATTCAATGTTTTTTCAGAAAATACTGAACCCCCTTCCCATTTATACTATTTTAAATATTAAAAATACCAAAAATATAAACAAAGAGAAAATAATAGTGAGTGATCCATAAATCATCCTTGAGAGATAACCTTGAGGTTAGTTGTTATAATGCACTCTTAGGATAAGTATAAATATTATTTTTTACACCCCATGTATGGTTTTATCATTACACTAACTTATTGTTGAGGAGGTGATGGGTAATGAATTGACAACACATTAATGGGTTGTAAAACCAATGATTAGCATGACATTGTCAAGGAGGGGATGTAGATAATAATTATACAATATAAATAGTTTATAATGACTATATAGTATCATAATAACATCTTTATATTGATATATAATCTACAAAAAAAAACCATAAATTAAGTGATAAATAATGAATTGATAATTTCCTTACTGGCAGGTAAATGGACCATTAAAAAGACTTTGTCAAAAGAGGGAGAGAGATAAGATAGATATTATAAAAAGTTTATAAAAACTTTAAATTGGAATAATAATATTTATGTAATTTTGGTATACTCATTAATCTATTTATAGATGATTTTTTTAGTACAGTGAATCAGAATAGAAAGGTAGGAGGAAAAATTGAAAGAAAAAAGTGAGAAAGGTTACCTCATTCCTCAACGTTCCTCCTTTTCTAAGACCTTGATATCTTAGAGGCCTTGAGTTGGATGAGACTAAAAATTTCTCTAAATATCCTAGAAGTATTTGGATAAGATAATTTGGTAGATATTGAGAAATGATAAGTGTTTTTGAATCAATTTGATATGGTGGGTGAGTGGGGATATTTATACTTGAAGGGGAGGGGTATTTTAGCCTAAAATAAAGAATAAAATATTATTTCAAGAGTAAAACATTCAATAGTTGTCTTATTTGAAACTATGAATAGTATTATATTAAACATGAAATTTTTTATGACTTCAATCCCATTTAAACATTGAATTTTTTATTTTATAAAAAATAAAGAAAAAATAATTTTTTTTAATTGTTGCTTTATTTTTTAGACTTTGGAATTTAATTTTAAGTTTGGAAATAATGTTTATTAATTTTAAATGTATAATTTATATTATTAAGACTATTTTTTATCAATAATTATATTTTATAATTTATTAGACCATTATTATATCAATATTCTGACATAAAGCATGCAGCATTTGAAAACATGTTTTTTACTATTCGCCTAAAATGGAAGTTTTCAAAAAAAAATAGTAAAAATAACTCTTATACAATTATAAAATCCTGATACGAAAATTAAAATTTATTTTATCAAAAAAAATTCAAACTTAAGTAATTTTAATAATTAAATATTAACATTAAAATTAGGATTTTAAAAAATGTAAAAATTCATTCCATTAAAATGTACACTTATACTTTATTTCATTTTTACAATTTATATATTTATTTAATATTATTTAAAAAATTATATTTAATTGTCCAAATCATGATACATATTATTTAATTAATATTTTACTATTTTAATTTTCAATATATCTTTATGATGGTTATGTTAGTATTTCGATGATCATTTTAAAATTTCAACAGTCATATTTACTGTTCCAATGGTCATACTGGACTTATACTTCCAATATATACCACTTATTTCATTCATTCAACTTTAAATTATATTTTTTCTCAAAGTTATCTAAATCCATTATAAAATTACAATCATATTCCTAATGTTTGGTTTTTTTCTATATTATTGATCTTCAGTGTGATATTTCTAGGAGATGGTGGCATAATAGATTTTTAAAATATGTATATGTTCTTTATTTGTTTTTATCATCCAATTTTACTATTTATAATTTTATAGAGTGTATTTATCCTCTATATGTAATTTTTTATATTGATTAAATAAATTAGTCTTTATTTCTCTTATACGGTGCATGTGATTTATTTATAGCATATGTACACACAATATAATTTCTTAAAGAATTAATTCGACTAATCAAGGCATAAAAATGTTTAAGAGAAAAAAATATGAAAAACATCATTTATAAACTTATAAATTATTTAATTTAATTTTTACATGTATATAAATTAATAGAGAAAATTTATAAAAATATATATGGAAATCAAGGATGTCACATTCTACCCCTTTAATGAAATTATGTCCTCATATTTTTTACTCAATGATAAATACCTATTAATTTTTCCAAATATTTTATCCAAACACATTACTAATCATTAAATTTATATAAAACATTAACTTATACAAATCATTGATATGAATCAACACATTATAAATGTTAACACAATGTGTACATACTAGTTTTACTTGTATTACTTATTTAAAACTAAAGGTTATATACCTAAGGCTTTATAAAAAAATGTTTCAATATCCTAATTCAAAAAAATAACTAAACTCTATTCTAATAACAAATGATACATCCCCAGGCCCACACTATTAAATCTTGTGCAACACATACATACTTTACTTACATACAATGAAAATTTCAACCATTCCAAGAATCCTTTGTTTAATGTTTTTGGAAACTAATATCTCTATTTTGTATACATATTTTGAAGTGTATTTACATATGAATTCATTATGTATTAATTGATTTAATCTAATATATATTATTGATATTAACATTTTGAAAATTCTTATATAGGATTGTCGTTTGGAGCAATATAAAGGAAAACATGGAAATTGGAAAAGCGGCGTGACACCAGATTTTTGAGAGAGAAGAAGAGATGGAAACTGAAGAAAAATGATTACACATCGTGTACTGAGAGTACACATCATAACCATATCATGTGAAATAGATCTGCATTGGACAATTCATGACAATAGAACATGTTTTGAACTAAAATTACACATCATGTAACTCTAGTACACAACGTGACTAGAGTCAAACCAGCATACGAAGATTCTTAAGATCCAACGTGGTGGAGAAAAACTCGTATCTGAAGTACACGATGTGTAGCTCGAGAACAAGTCATGATGAAGGTGATACACTGAAACTTAAATATGACACGCTCCATAGGTTTTGGAAGAAATAGCTATAAATACCACCCTCGTCCACCCTTCTAAGATATTCTAAATCACTCTGGACCTGAGGGAGAAAGCACGACCATCGAGAGCTTCCGTCGGATTCCACCGTACATAGGTTTTGTTTATGTTTTTATTTCCTCTATTTGATGTAATCGATTGAAGGATTTCTATTTTAATTCCAATATCTCTTTTCATTATTTTTATCTCTTTCTATCTCTTCTATTCTCTTCCCTATGGAATGTGGTTTATTCATCATTGGAAATCACCCAACGATGATTGGATAAATCTGAAGGGGTGATCAGAATCAGTAAAAATGGGTGTGTATCAATATGTTTTATTTCATTCTTCACTTGCACAATAATTCTATTCAGATGGTATCATGTTTTGACTCATTATTATAATATATGTTATTGAATCATAGACTAAGTGTGTTTAGTAATAGACAAAAACCAACATGATTAAGATAATTAGTTCATGACCAATGAATGTGATTATTCTTCTACAATTTCAATCTGAACTAAATTCACTATAGATATTTTGATTCATCTGCCCAGGATGAATTGGGATTCTAAGGTATTTTGATAGGGAATGAACATTTCTTCTACTGATGAAACTGTTTGGTTGTGTATCCATTGAGTATTATTGTTTTGCAAGTAAATTCATGATTTATCTTTAGAAAAACTACCCATGGAAACTGATTCCCATCTATTTTGTTTCTCTATTTTAATTCTCTTATTTTAATTTTATAATTATTTTAATAAAATCAAGACCTAACCTTTAGTTAAGAGTTTTCATAATTGTGTTCCCCACCCTCTATGGGTTCAACACCTCACTTCAACTATACTACACCATTGTAGATAGTATGGTTCGGGAAATGATAAATTTCTAATTTAAATCATGCCTAGAGGAATTAACGACTCCTTTTGGGGGCATCAAATTTTGACGTTGCTGCCAAGGAGTAGCAGATCATTGTTGGAGACTCAAGACCGATTGCTTAGGATGAGTTTTTAAATGACCTGGTATTATGTTGCACCCCCATCAAAATATCTAGAGTATTCGGCCACTTGGGAAGCACTGAATTCAAAATGGTGGACACATCAGGACGATAGTCGGAATGACTCATATTCTCATGAGTATGATAAATCTCAACCCATGTAGTGGAATGAAACCTACTATCATCCCGATAGAGGAACTCCAGACTATCAAAGCTACCAAGTCAACTGTTGGCCCAATCAATACACTAATTATAACTACTAATTTCAACAAAATAAATTGTTACATCCTAATGAAATACTATCCATATTTCTCACCCAATGTATTAAAATTTGGAAAAAAAGATAGATTATAATGAGGCTGAAATCAATAAGCAGAGAGAATTGACTACTCACCTTTCTCAAATCCTTTCAAATTTTAATTCTCTTGTTAATTTCCTATCAGTAATTTTTAATTCAGATACAAGTGCCTTTGAAGATGATGAACATAACTAAGTGGAATAAGTCCAAGAAGTTGAAATAAAATAAGCTCAAGAGTAGTAATTTCATGAATACCATTCCTTTCCTCAACTTCAGGAGCAGAAGTTTGATGACAGACTAGCCAATTTTCTCTCCAAGTTCATTCCAGTGTTGGGTAAGCGGATGGATGACCATGAAGCCCAACTCAGTGAACATGAAGATTTTATTACTCACCTTTATCATTTTATTTCAAATATAAATTCCCTAATATGAAACTTACCATTAAAATCTAATCCAAATATTGTTTTTTTTAAGATGAAGAAGATCAAAAGGTGGAGGAAGTCAATATTGCAATAACGAAAATAGAAGAAAAACATAGGCATAGAACAAAGAACATTACCTAGATCATGTTATAAACATAGAATAATATGACCCTATAGATTTAGAAGAAATATCAGAACTAGAGGCATCTCTTCTATACATAAAAAAGTACCAAGAAAAACAAAAAAAAATTCTCTTGCAACTACGTGATGAAGAGGAAAGAAAAATGATAGAAATTTTTAATTGGATGGTTGAAGAGGAAGAGGAAGAGGTCAATATACTACAATATATAGAATTATAGGAAGAATAAGTGTTAAGGAAGGATGACCAGGAGGTTAAGGATATAAAATCCAGTGAATTTATGAAGGAAGAAGAACAATTCGAGGAAGAGGATAATGAACAAACATGTGTTGACCTCACTGGAATTCTCAAGACTGAAGAAGAATGGGACTCCCTCCTACACATTCAAGATGAAGAATATAAACCAAAGGCTCTGACTCAAAAATCCAATCTAAAATGTGAAAGAGAGGAAGAAAATTATTAAGTGGTGGTAGTGCAGGAGAACTATAAAATCTGGTTAGATTTCAGTTTCCTATTATTTTCATTACATTTTTCCTTAAATTGCAGCCCACCAATAGCCATGATGAACCAATAGATGAGGAAGCGATGGACAACCTTGGATGCACAGTAGTGCCAGATGTGGTCAAATCCAAGACAATTAGCATTGTATCATGTTCCAATTAGCTAAAAAAGGTAAAATCTCAAGCTAAATTACCATAAACAAGAGCAGATACCGAGAGGAAACCCGGATTTTAAAAAATTACTCTCTAGGACTTAGATTTATTTTATTTTATTTTAGTTTAATAAATTTTCCCATGGTTGGTATATTTACCTGTATGATCCAAAAAAATTTAAATTATCAATGGAACTTACTTTCATGGTTTATTTTTATTTTAGGTCCCTAGAAGGAAGAAGCAAGAAGCAAATTAAAAGCTATAAATTGGAACATTTCACATCATGTAATCATAATACACGTTTTGAACCTATCAATACAAAACCTAAAAGAATCATTCGGAAACATCAATGGAAGGGGATTACAATTTCTACTTGTTAATATCATTTCTCCCATAGTTTTTTTTAGCACAAGATTGAAAAATTAATTTAATTATTTCATGAAATTAATTGAATCAGATTCTCCCACAAATTCTTGATTTTTTTTGTCTTAGACTCACTGCTCTAGGATACATTAGCACCGAGGAGTAATATTTTTACATTTTTGAAAATTTAAAATATTATGACCATAAATTAAAAGATATAAATGTAAATTTTGGAATCCAATTTCTTAATTTAATTTGGTATTTCTTGAAAATGATTACTGATATGATTTCTTTTCATGATATTGATTCCTAGAAACATGCATTGGGTAAACTAATTATTGATTTTCATTCCATGACCTGATTGACACATATTCTATTCCCATTCCTGAGAGGATTCTAAACCAAATTTTTCCTATTTCTCTGAGCATATTTCATGAGTGAAACTTAGGGCATGTAAACCGACTAGAACTTTAATTATTATCTTGTCAAATCTATGACTGTAAAAATTCACTTTTGAAATGATTGAGGCATTTTATTAATGATATCTTGTATCCTGAGACCCACCTACACATTGATCCTCCTTTATCCTATAGAAATTATGGATGACCTTTTTATGATTAAGCCATTTTACAAGCCATTATTTCCTTTCCTACCCACCTCTTTTTATTTTTCATGATATTCAACTGAATGAGCATGGGGGGTTGTTTGTGGTATATATGAGATGTCATATCTTGAGGAGATATTGTTGGGTGTTTTCATGTGATTGTGGGGAAGGTTTGTATTTACATTCATTGTATTCCATTGTATATCCATCTTGTTGTTACAAAAAATGAAAAAATAAAGAAAAAATGGGTTATGAATTGGGAGAATCAAAAATCACCATTTTCCAGACTGATGAATTTTATAATATGTGGTTAGGTGGTGGATGTGAGGTTTATTTCAATCATGACTTTCGAAAAAAAAAAGGAAAAAGAAAAAGAAGGAAAAAACAATAACAACAAGATAGTGTTATTTTTTATTATGATTACTTTGTCTATGATCCTTCACTCTATGCTTTGGGGTGTGTGTGAGATGGAATTGCATTTTTATGGACGAGCAATTTAATGAGCTTGTATTTTGAATATAAAGAATTATAAATTAGATTTTATCCCCCTTCTTAATCCTTATTTTAGTTTAAAAATTTTACTTACCTACCCTTAGCCATAGAGTCATATGATCCTTATTTCAAAGCCCTCACGATTAATTGTGATACTTGTCGTTATGGGGTGGATAAAGTAGATTCAATAAAAGACTACAGTAAGGAGAATATACTTGAGATATGAGAATAACTCCATTAAATTTTTACCTTGAGTGATGAGTAATAAAATTAAATGGTGAGGTAAATAATAAATGGCATGGGTGTTGATGAAAAGTTCAAAACTGTGTGTGGAAGGGTACGAATGTTTTGAATTGTAATTTATAAATGAAACATGATTTTTGGATTCTTTATTGGGTATGTGATTTTGTTTTTCATAATATTCAACTTTAACTTGTTTTTTTAAGCATCATAATTTGAAAATTACCTTATTGATGTATGGACCCTTGGTGATTTTATGTTGAGGTTTTGCTTGAGGACGAGCAAATATTTGAGTGTGGGGGTACTCGATATCTCTATTTTGTATAAATATTTTTATGTGTTTTTACATATGAATTCATCGTGTATTAATTGATTTAATATAATATTTATTCCTGATATTAATGTTTTGCACATTCTTATATAGGATTTCATTTGGATAAATATAAAGGAAAACATGGAAATTGGCGAAGCAGAGTGACACCGAATGTTTGAGAGAGAATCAGAGCTATAAACTGAAGAAAAATGACTACACGTTGTGTATTGATAGTACACATTGTGACCATATCATGTGAAACAGATCTAACAGAACACATTGTCAACTACAAGTATGCGTCGTGTAACTCCAATACACTATGTGACTAGAGTCAAACCATCATATGAAGATTATGTGGATTCAACGCGGTGGAGGAAGACTCGGATTTGAAGTACATGATGTGTATCTTGAGTACATGTCATAATGATGGTGATACGCTATCACTTAAATGTGACGTAGGCTGTGGTTTTTGGAAGAAATAGCTATAAATACCACCCTCGGCCACCCTTCCAAGATATTCCAATGCACTATGGACCTGAGGGATCAAGTACGACCACCAAGAGCTTCCATAAGATTCCACCATACATAGTTTTTTTTTATGTTTTCCTTTCCTTTCTTTGATGTAATCTATTAAATTATTTCTATTTTAACTCTAATATCTCTTTTCATTCCTTTTTTTATCATTCTCTCTATTCTACTCTCTTCCCTATGGAATGTGGTTCATTCATCGTTGGTGATCACCCAATGATGATTGGATAAATCTGTAGGGGAGAGAGGAATCGGTCGAAATGGGTGTGTATAAATATGTTTTATTTCATTATTTTCTTGCACAATAATTCTATTCAAATGGTATCATGTTGTGACTCATTATTATAATACCTATTATTGAATCATGGACCAGGTGTGTTTTGTAACAGATAAAAACCAACTTGATTAAGATAATTAGTTCATGACCAATGAATGTGACTATTATTTTGCAATTGAAATCTGAAGTAAATGAAATTTAGATATTTTGATTCATCTAACCATGATGAATTGGGATTCCAAGGTAGTTTGATGGGGAATGAACATTTCTTCTATCGATGTAACTTTTCGGTTGTGTAGCCATTGAGTATTATTTTATTATAGTGAAGTCATGATTTATCTTTAGAAAAACTTCCCCTAGAAACAGATTCCCCTCTCTTCTGTTTCTCTATTCAAATTCTATTATTTTAATTGCATAATTAGTTTAATAAAATCCAGACCTAATATTTAGTTAAGAGTTGTAATCATTTTGTTCCTTGCCCTCTGTGAGTTCGACCCCTCAATTATAATATACTACACCATTATAGATAGTATGGTTCGGGATATTATAAATTTTTAATTGGACCCATGCCCATAGGAATTAACAATGCCTTTTGGGCACATCAAATTTTGGAGCCATTGTTGGGGAGCAACGAAGCATTGCGGGTGACTCTGGACTAATTGTTTAGGATAAGATATCAAATGACCCAGTAATATGCTGAACCCCCATCAGAATATCTGGAGTATCTGACCACTTGGGAAGCACTAAATTCAAAAGGGTGGACACAGCAGGAAAATAGTCAGAATGACTCATGTTCTCATGAGTATGATGAATCTCAACCCATACAGTGGAATGAAACCTACTATCAGCATGATGGAGGAACTTCCAACTATGAAAGTTACCAAGGAAATTGTAGGGCCGAGCAATACACTAATTATAACTACTACTTTCAAAACACTCAAGAGTTATATCCTAATGAAAGACTATCCAGATTTCTCACCTAGGGTATTGAAGTAATGGACAAAAGGATAGACTATAACGAGGCTAAAATCAATAAGTATGGAGAAGTGACTACTCACCTTTCTCAAATCCTTTCAAATTTTAATTCTCTTATTAATTTCCTATAAATAGTTTATAATATAGATACAGGTGCCTTTGAAGATGATAAACATCAAGAAGTAGAGAAAGTACAATCATTTGAAATAAACCAAGCTCAAGAGCATTACTTTCATAAAGACATTCTTTTCCTCAACCTCAAGAGCAGAAGTCTGATGACAGACTAACCACTTTTCTCTCCAAGTTCATTCTAGTTTTGGATAAGTGGATGGATGACTGTGAAGCCCAACTCAGTGAATTAAGAGATTTGATTAATCACCTTTCTCATTTTATTTCAAATATAAATTCCCTATTATGAAACTTACCTATAAAATATAATGCAGAGATTGCTTTGTTTGAAGACAAAGAAGATCAAAAGGTAGAGGAATTCAATTCAGAAGTAACGAAAAATAAAGAAAAATTAGAGGCATAGAACAAAGAACATTACCTGGATCATGTTGGAAACATTAAAAAATATGACCCTCTAGATTTAGAAGAAGTATCAGAACTAGAGGCATCCCTTCTATACATACAAAAGTACCAAGAAGAACAAAAAAATCTCTTAAAACTATGCGATGAAGAGTAAATAAAAATGATGAAAATTTGTGATTGGATGGTTGAATAGAAAGATGATGAAGTCAATGTAATATTATCTATAGAATCAGAGAAAGAAGAAGTGGTAAGGAAGGATGACCAAGAGGTCAAGGAGGTACAATACAGTGAATTTATGAAGGAAGAAGAAAAATTCAAGGAAGAGGATAATAAAAAAACATGTGCTGACCTCACTGACATTCTCGAGACTTAAGAAGAATGAGACTCCCTCCTACACATTCAAGATCAAGAAGAGAAATAAAAGGCTCCAAATTAAAAATCCAATCTAAAATTTTAAATAGAGGAAGAAAATGATGAATTAGTGGTGGTGCAAGTGAACTATAAAATTTGGTCAGATTTCAGTTTCCTATTATTTTCATTACATTTTTCCTCAAATTTCAGCCCTCCACTAGCCATGATGAACCAATAGAGGAGGAAGATACAAACAACCCCCAATGCACAGTAGTGATAAATGTGGAAAAATCCAAGACATTTATCTTTGTATCATGTTCCAATTATCTAACAAAGGTAAAAGGTCGAGTTGAACGACCATAAACAAGAGTAGCTACCAGGAGGAAACCTAGATTTTAAAAAATTGATTTCTAGGACTTAGATTTATTTTATTTTATTTTTTGTTTAATAAATCTCCCTGTGGTTGGTCTCTTTAACTACATGATCCATAAATTTTAAAATCTTAATAGAACGTACTTTCATGGTTTATTTTAATTTCAGGTCCCCTGAAGGAAGGAGCAAGAAAAAAATTAAGAACTATAAACTAGAACATTTCACGTCATGTAATCACAATACACATCGTGAACCTATCCAGATAGAACCTGATAGAATCATTCATAAATATCAATTGAAGGTGATTACTATTTCTACTTGTTAATATCATTTCACCCCTAGTTTTTTCTAGCAAAAGATTGAAAAAAATGAATTGAATTATTGCATGAAATTAATTGAATCAAATTCTCCCATAAATAATTGAATTTTTTTATCTTTGACTCACTAATAAATGATACATTAGAACCGAGGAGAAATATTTTGACATGTTGGAAAATTTAAAATATGATGACTATAAATGAAAAGATATAAATGTAAATTTTGGAATCTGATTTCTTACTTTAATTTGGGATTTCTTGAAAATGATTGTTGATATGATTCCATTTCATGATGTTGATTCCTAGAAACATGTATTGGGTAAACTGATTATTGATTTTCATGCCATGACCTAATTGACTCATATTCTATTCCCATTCCTTAAAGGATTCTGAACCAAATTTTTTCTATTTCTTTGATCATATTATTTGAGTGAAACTTGGGCATGTAAACCGACTAGAACTTTCATTATTATCTTGTCAAATCTATGACAGTAAAAATTCACTTTTGAAATGATTGAGGCATTTTATTCATGAACCCTTGTATCCTGATACCCACCTGCACATTGATCCTCCTTTAGCCTATAGAAACCATGGATGACCTTCTTAGGATTAAGCCATGATACAAGCCATTATTTATTTTTCTACCTAGATCTATGTATTTTTCATGATATTGAACTGAATGAGCATGGGGGAGGTGTTTTTTGTGGGGTATATGAGATGTCATATCTTGAGGGGAGACTTTTGGGTGTTTTCATGGGGTTTTGGGGAAGTTTCATTTTTACATTCATTATGTTACATTGTATATCCCTCTAGTTGTTATAAAAATGAAAAAAATGAACAAAAAAATGGGTTGTGAATTGGGAGAATAAAAAATCACCATTTTCTAGACTGATGAGTTTTATCCTATGTAGTTAGGTGGTAGATGTTATGTTTATTTCAATAATGAATTTCAAAAAAAGGAAAAAGAAAAAAAGAAAAATAATAATAACAACAAGAGAGGGTTATTTTTCTTTATGATTACTTTTTCTATGATCCTTCACTCAATGCTTTGGGTTGTGTGTGAGATATCATTACATTTTTGTGGAGAATCATTTTAATGAGCTTGTCTTTTGAATATAAAGAATTATACATTAGAGTTTATCTCCCTCCTTGAGCCTTACTTTACTTTCAACATTTTACCTACCTACCCTCATCCACAGATTCATATGATCCATATTTAAAATCCCTCATGATTAATTATGATGTTTTTATTTATGGGGTAGAGAAAGTATATTCAATGAAAGCCTATGGTTAGGATCAAGTACTTGAGATATAATAATAACTCCATTAAATTGTTACCTTGAGTGATGAGTGGAAAAATTAAATGGTGAGGTAAATCATAAATGGCGTGAGTGTTGATGAAAAGTTGAAAAATGTGTGTGGAAGGGTATGAATGTCATGAATTGTAATTCATAGATGAAGCATGATTTTTGGATTCTTTATTGGGTATGTGATTTTTATTTTACAATATTAAGTTATAAATTGTTTTTTGTGAGAATCATAATTTAAAAATTTCCTTGTTGATGTATAGACCCTTGGTGATTTGATGTTGAGGTTTTTCTCAAGGACGAGCAAAGATTTCAGTGTGGGGGTATTTGATATCTCTATTTTATATACATATTTTGATGTGTTTTTACATACAAATTCATTGTGTATTAATTGATTTAATATAATATCTATTCTTGATATTATTGTTTTGAAAATTCTTATATAGTATTTTCATTTGGAGAAATATAAAGGAAAACATGGAAATTTTTGAAGTGGCATGACACTGGATGTTTGAGAGAGAAGCATAACTAGAAACTGAAGAAAAATGACTACACGTCATGTACTGAGAGTACATGTCGTGGCCATATCAAGTGAAATCGATCTACGCTGTACAAGTCATGATAAAGGAACATACTCTGAACTACAAGTACACAGCATGTAACTCTAGTACACGACATGACTAGAGTTAAACCAACATGCAAAAATTTTGCAGATTCAACACAGTAGAGGAAATCTTGGATCTGAAGTACATGATGTGTAGCTTGAGTACACATCATGATGATGGCGATACGCTGAAACTTAAATGCAATGTGGGCCATAGGTTTTGGTAGAAATAGCTATAAATACCTCCCTCGACCGCCCTTCCAAGATATTCTAGAGCACTCTGGACCTGAGGGAGAAAGCATGACCACCGAGAGCTTATACATGATTCCACCATACATAGGTTTTGTTTATGTTTTTCTTTCCTTTCTTTTATGTAATCGATTGAATTCTTTCTATTATTATTTCAATATCTCTTTTCATTCCTTTTTGTCTCATTATCTCTCTCTTTAATTCTCTTCCCTGTGGAATGTGGTTCATTCATCATTGGCAATCATCCAATGATGATTGGTTAAATCAATAGAGGAGATCATAATTAGTCTAAATGGGTGTGTATCAATATGTTTTACATCATTATTCACTTACACAATAATTCTATTCAAATAGTATCATGTTTAGATTCATTATTATAATATCTGTTATTGAATCATGGACAAAGTGTGTTTAGTAATAGACAAAAACCAACATGATTAAGATAATTATTTCATGGCCAATGAATGTGATTTTTTTTCAATTGCAATCTGAACTAAATTCACTTTAGATATTTTGATTCATCTGACCAGGATGAATTGGGATTATAAGGTAGTTTGATAGGTAATGGACACTTATTATATTGATGAAATTTTTTGGTTGTCTAGCCATTGAGTATTATTGTTTTTTAAGTGAATTCATGATTTATCTTTAGAAAAGATTCCCATAAAAACTGATTCTCATCTCTTATGTTTCTCTATTTGAATTCTCTTATTTTAATTGCATAATTAGTTTATTAAAATAAATATCTAACATTTAGTTAAGAGTTTTCATCATTTAATTCCTCACTCTCTATGGGTTCGATCCCACACTTCTTCTATACTATACCATTGTAGATAGTATGGTTTGGGACATTATAAATTTCTGATTTGACTCATGTACGGAGTAATTAACGATTTCTTTCAGGAACGTCAAAAACTCGGTGCATATTACATATTCAAAGTATATAATATGATAATAAATTTAAAAAATGATTAATAAATAACTTACTATAAGTTGACTAAAATTTTATTATTACTTTCAATTTCCTAGGGTCATTCATTGAAGAACTGATGAGCTAAAATCCCAATAAGGGGAGGAATAATATGAATAAACATAAGACATAAATCCATATTAGTATATTGTTGATCATAATTATTATAATCATATATAAGCATAGAATAATATAAATAAGAATATGAAAATCATTTTAATAAGACATATAATGTGACATATTCATAATAATTAAACAATATAAGAACTCTTTAAGTCTTACCTCTAAGATATCATAATATTATGGAAAAAGATAACAATATCTTTTCCATGCATAACATTTTAGATAAAGCTAACTTCATCATGTTTTCACATAATGATCTCATGATATATAAAACTTAACCCAAATCATTATATGGTTATATAATTCTAGTCTCATACATCACATCATAATATGCTTAGAATCATGCATTTGATATAGAAATGAAACAAATATCAATCATAAACAAGAAACAAATCCATAAGAAAATAATGGGTTTCATTATGATATCATAAGGAATATATCAATGAATAAAAAAGTTGGATAAAAAATAAATAAATTAATTATTTTTAACATTAAAGGGTAGAATAAATAATTATAAGATCACATTTCTTTGAGAGCAGAAAAATAAACATAATAATAATCAATGAGATATTTCTAGAAAATTTATATCAATAATAATTAATGTGGATAAGAATGCATAATAATGAAATAAATACATTAATATCCCTAGGAAAATAAAATTTGAAGTTAAATAGAATAAATTTAGGAGGTATTTTAGAAGATTTTTTTTAAAATAGATAGAAAACGAGTGGAGGGAAGAGTTGAGATTCCTCTTTTCTTTGGTCCTATTTTGTTTCATTAAATTTTCACCTCCAATATAAAAAAATATTATTAAAACATTAAAACTAAATTATATAATATATATTTATGTTATTATTGATCAATTGTAGTCATTATAATTTAATTATTAACATTTTATTGAAGATAAAATGGTTTTATGCAATGTTTGTTTGGATTATCACATTTTCGTTTTGATTTTATAGTTTTGGTTCATTGTTATTTTTTCATTAGAAATATTTACATAAGAATTATAAAATTAAATATTTATTTATTATACATAAGTTAAAATAACCATCCATGAATTTAATGGTAAATAAAGAATTGAAAATATCCTCGAAGTCTGTAAAACCGACCATTAACAAAACTTTGTTGTAAGGAGAGAAAGATAATACCTACACATTATAAATAGTTTATCTTGAGTATATGGTATCATATGAATATTTATAAATAGTTATATAATTTTCACTAACCATTCATAAAGGTGGTGGAAAATAAATAATTGGAAATATCCACATAGGAGGGAAAACTGACCAATAATGGTACTTTGTTAATAGAAATAGAGATATGATATACAAGTGATAAATAATTTATAAAAACTTTTAGATAGAACAATAACATTTATTTCATGATTATATACACATTAATTAATTTATAGAAAAACATTATAGGAGAGAATGATAATGGAAGAGTGGATGGAGGAAACATTAAACGGGGAAAGAGAGAAAGGTTACCTCATTCCTTGATGTTGTTTCTTTTCTAAAAACTTAATGTCTTGGAGTAATGGGGTTGGATGAGACAAGAATGTATCTAAAGATAATATAAGGATTAAAAGAGATAGTTGGGTAGATAATGGTGAATTAAAAGTGTTTTAAGGTTTATTTTCCAATGGGGTGAGGGGTTATACATGAAATGGAGGGAATTTTAGGTTAAAATAAGGAATAAAATATTATTTCTAGAGTAAGACTTAAAATAGTTTTCTTGAGAATATGAATAGTATTTGATTAAAAAAATGATTTTTATGACTTTAAACCCATTTAAAAACTAATTTTATAAATTTATACAAAGGAAAGGAAAAAATCATTTTTAAATGGTATAATTTATCTTTTTTAACTTTGGAAATTATATTTTAGGTTTTGAAATTATGTTTATTGTTTTAAAATCAATAATTTATCTTATTAAACCCATTTTTATTCAATAATAAATTTTAAAATCTATCATTTTGTTATTACATCAATATTATGTGACAAAACATATGGTATTTGAAATTTTTAATTTTTACTATTCACCTAAAAATTGATGCTTCTCAAAAAAATCAAAAAATTACTCTTAGATAATTTTGATATGATGGTTAAAAAAATTATTTATTTTTATAAAAATTATATTCAAATATGGAAATTTTAATATTTATATATTCACATTTATATTAGTTTTTTTACAAAATATGTTAAAAATTTATTAATATGTACACTTTTGTTCTCTTTGAGTTTTATTATTTGAATATTTAGTTTATGTTATTTAAATATTTATATTTACTTATTTAATTCATGTTATGTATTAATTATAAGTTATTTTACTATTTCAATGGTCCATATACTATTATAATAGTCGGGAAACTATTCTAACACTCATATTACAATTCTAGCAGGAAAGTTTTCTATACAAATAGTTATTTTAGATTTATACACCCCATATATACCAATTCTTTCATTAAATTTTCATTCACTTAATTTTATATCATATTTCCCAATATCATTTATAAAATTAAAATCATATTCTTAATATTGTTTTTTCTATTTATAGTATTTTTCAAGAGTGTGATATTTCTATTTAACCATTACCCAATGGATTTTAAAATTCAATTTATTTTTTATTTTTTTTTATTGTTTAATTATACTATTTTTAAGTTTATATGGCATATTTATTCTATATATTCAATGTAATATATTTATGAAATAAATCAATTTTTATTTCTTTTATGTGGTGCATGTGACTTATTTATAGCATTTAATTATACTATAAATTATTAAGTAAATAATTCAACTAATAAAGGTATAAACACATTTTAGGGGAATATATATAACAAATAACTTATCATTAATTATCCTAAAAGGTTTTGAATTTAATTTTTATACATATATAACTTAAGGGATAAAATTTATTGAAATATATATTGAAAATGTGTGATTGTTTGGTTATAGTCAATCCATTATAGGCATAGTATCTAGAATGGACCACATCACCTTACACCTATAAAACCATAAAACTATGAGGATACCTTCATCCACTATATTAACCCCCATGACATACAACTAAGAACAATTATGTGGTTTTTTCTTTATCACCAAACATAATTTATCATTATCCAAGCTTCATGAAACTTCCCTAAAACATCATCTATGATAATATGAAGAGTTAAATCACTAATATTTCTAGAAAACTATTCAAAACTCCAAAATCAATTTTATGATAATAAAATAATAAAAATATCAAGTCCATTATTCTTTTATAAATACTAATAGTTTATCCTGTCATATCTTTGATAATATATATCATAATTAATAGTTTTTTCACATATGCAAAGATCTTCTTTAAAGCCCTTATTTGTGGCTCCTTATAGTCCGACTAGAATATTCTACATATCCTAAAAACATACACTATATCAATCATTAATATTTGTTGGTATAATATAATCATAATAATATTTATATATTATTTGAAACCAATACATTTTCCTTCATCTTTATTGTTATACTTTACAAAAAAATCAGTGGTGAAAATCCTTATTTACAATCCTCTTCAAAAAAAATCTACATGACCTTAGAAAATATCCATTTAAATAGAAATTAGTTTTTTATTTTTTATAAATCTATAATCCCAATGAATATTATTTCCCACTTAATAAAAAATTCCCAAAAAAATATTCATGTGATTAAAAAGATACTAAAATATATACTCTATATATCTTAAAAAACTTATATATTAGTTATTTATTATCTAAATAAGGGTTTTAATGTTCACCTCACTTACAAAAATATTTATTCCCACTATTAAAATATTAAATTTCACTTACTTAAGTTATTTTCCATCATATTCTATAATCACTAAGATTTATCATTAAATCTTCATAAATTCTTATTCATATTTTATAACATTTTATCATCCACATCAAGGAAAAAAACCCTATGAATGTTCAATTATAATCCATTATTTTACTCTCTATTTAGAAATGTAAAATTGATATCAAATTGATAGAAATTGAAAGTCCATAGAGATAATACGGTTAATAAAATTCTCACATGTTTAATTTTTTTAGTAATTATAAATGTATAATCAAAATCAATTCCATTAACATGCGAAAAACCTTTGCATGTTAGTCTTGTTTTATTCTCTACAACAACATCATTGGTTTATATATTTGTTAAAACCCCCATGGTTCTAATTATTAATTTATATTTTATCCTATTAAATGAATATTAAGTAACAGTTTTATAATTTTAGCCTATATCTAGATTCTTATCAATCGCCCTATATATTTTCTCAATATCATTAACTCCTGAACATGTATCAATTCATAATATATAGTTATAAGTTAGATTTATTAGGTTTATTCTAGTATTAAGAGGTGTATATTTATCTTTAATAATTTTTTTATCACCCAAAATATTTCTTTAGTATCATGTAACCATTTTAAAAGAAATAATTGATAAAATTTTTATTAATATTAAAAGAATATCCATCCTACACCAAAATCATATAATTTTTATAATATACTTTATAATAATTTTTATGAAATCAACATTTTTTCAAATAATTAATTTTAATATTCAATATCTTATTAATAATTTATTTCTAAATTATTTGAAATTACCATCACAACATAATAATATAATTTTCTATAGTCTTCTATTCATACACTCTTAACCACTTATACTAATTATATATTTTATAAATATATATCTATCAACAATTGTATAAAACTTTCCATTACCTTTAAATTTAAAAATTATAATATATAGACTGAAAATTAACTTTTTTATTATCAAAACACTTTTAAGGGAAACGTGAGAAACCACAAAATCCAGCATTACAACCAAATATAACCATAAAAAAATAAAACCCAAGAAAAATATATGTTCTGCCTCTCCATAGAAACTATATCATGATAACAAACCTTCACCAATGCATGACCCTCGACCGGTTATCCCATGCAAGGATGCACAAGCCTGGTACCGATGGAATATTCATTCCCTCTCAGTCTTCCAAATCCAAATGGCATGAATAGGTGAAGGTTTATTGATATGAGCCCATTCTAAAGAAGATCCAAGTAAAATGCTGGATACGTTCCACCAAACATCACTTCAAATCACATAAAAAAATTGATCCAAAAGTAGACTCAATTCGAACCAGAATACCTCCCAAAACAAAGTAACAACTTCCACTAATTTTAACCAAAGTCATTCAAAAGTAATTTAAGATTACCATAATCTATTTCCCTAAAACAATTACATGACATAGATGTTACCTGGATGCTTGTTGTCTCCATCATCAGATTTTCAAACTTAGAGGCCAGCTAGTCCCAGGACTGTATATACACCTCTATGCTAATCTTTCCTTTATTAAATCCCTCAACAAGAATTAGGTCATGTTTGTCAACCCAAACCTATTATTCCTCATTAAGGGTCTCCCATAAAGACCTCCCCATCATTTTAGCTACCTCATCCTCAGAATCATTAAGTAACAAGACCTTCTCAACCACTTCTTCTTTAGAGCTTAACAGTAATTCCAAGGTTTGATCACCCTGGTCCCCTAGTATCTGATAGATCGCATCCTTAAAGTCTACCTTTTTTATTTTTACCTTCCTAGCAGAATGAGTCTCTAAAGGAGGTGGTAAAGAGGAGTAATCCTTCTTAACCTTTCTCCTCCTATTACTCCTCTTACTCTTTGGGCTTGAATCTTCACCTACCGAATGACTGGGTTCATCTCTATTGGATTCATTCGCGCATCCCCTGACTGCATCAGATGAGTTAGTATGATCAGAACTCAAACCTACATTTTCAAGTCCTTCAAATATGTTTCTTAATTGGATTGAGGTTCGGCTACTTGAATCATATCCCCTTGATTTCCCATCACTAGTTTGATAGGCCAACTCCATATCAGGCCCATGTATCCCCTTCCGAAAATCACCACTAACCAACCCAAACACCTCAGCAGGAATATACTCCTCATCGTCCGCCATCTGCACCACAATAACGTTACTCCCAATCACCCGGTTTCCCACTCAAGCCACATCCTTCTGAACCAAACCACCCTCACTCACATTATCATTTTCGATTAGTGCATTACAAGAGGAAGTTCAATCCAGGTCCTACCTCAACCTTCTAAAAACATTAGAAATTGGTGGATTGTCCTGAGACACCAATGACTTCTTCACAGGCGGCCAAGTTTGGGTTGTCCAGCTAGGCCCTGCCTCAATTGGCGCATCACAAACCCTTGGAGCACTGACAGATCACATATCCACCATTCGAAAACTACCAGAGTAATCACCCCTACCAATATTATCTTCTAAAATAGTAGGCATATTATCTAATATCTATACCTCATCATGCACCTCAGGCTCCTTACCATAACCATTACCCCTCCTCAATGCAGTCAACCGAGACCCCCTACAATAGTAGTCTATTGAGTGTCCTAGGCACTTGCATCCAAAGCAGAAATCAATCCAGGTTTCATAGACAACACATTGTTTTCAATGATACTCCTCACCCATAATAATCCACACATACTCTAATGGAACTCTTGACACATCCATTTCAACACAAACACACAGATTGATAGGATGACTAAGGGCCTCAGTGAGACTATCCTCACACATATATCTACTAATAAGATTCCCTATCATATGCATAACATAAGGATTTGGAAATGGTAGGGGGAGATTGGGAAACTTATCCAAGTCTCCATAGTAGGAGGATCTCGCTTCATATGAAAATCAAAGGACCATAATTATCATTACGATTTAATTCCAATGAAATTTTATAGTGAATTTTAACTTTTATCAGACTAGATATAAAAAAATATTTAACTTTTGAATAGTTCTATGAAATAATTCTATTTATATTTTCATCTAGGTAAGAAGTATCGCAGATTCATATAAATTTTTATTATGATACATCATCCAAGGTGTGAAACCCTTCTATGGCATAGTTTATTATAATATTTTTTTTAAAATATTTTTGAAATTTATTTATTTCCTTTCAAAAACTAATTGATATTTTTGATTTATTTCCCTATAAAATTTTTCCTATAAGTAAATATCTTGATGATTAATTTAATATTCTAAAATATATCACCCTTTATAAAATCATACAACTAGATAACACTCATAATTTTTTTTATGACATTAAAAAATATCATATCCATTGGCATTATTTTTTTTGACTCAATGTTTGTATTATCAATAAATTTTATTTTTGAAATATTTTCTTTTCCAGATGTCAGTCGATAATAACTCTAACATTTCAATTATTCTATATTATTTTTTAACTCTCATTATGTATGAAGAATAATAGTTTTAAGTATCCATGGATTATCATTTATTGTATATTATTGGCACAACATCCACACCTATCTATTAATCTACTATTCATATCATTTGAGTAATTTTTAATCCCTTTCCTAATTTTTGGGAGATGGAAATATTATTAAACAATCCTCGCCATTATTTAAAATTCTACCACATTTCATAAAAACTATCCAAGTCCATAAAATAATTTCTAAACACTCAAATTTTAACTCTTATTAATCAAAATCCTTTATATATTCAATTTTCACTTCTCATTTATGATTTTACTCCCTCAATTATTTCCAAATATTACCCTTTTAAAATAAAAAAAATAAATCACAATATATATAATTTATCTCCATAATATCTAAATCACCATAAAAATCCACTACATTTGGATTTTATTCACTATAGTATGTGCATTCCAATTATACTAAATTATTGTTTTTGAATTGTATAAGTTATATATGCACTTTATTTGAGAAAATATTTTTCAAAGACTTATTTATAAAAACTATTGATATATTGTTTCTTTTATATAAATTTTTTCAAACTATATTTGTAAAAATATTTTCATTTTTCATACCCTATATTCTAAAATAATATTAGAATTTTGTGAAAAATATTAATTTTACCTAATTACATTAAATTAAATAGAATGCATATTTAGAAAAAAGTAGGTCATATATTCTCATAATGTGGGTTATATATAAGATAATATACTCCCTAAAAAATTAAATATATTTTTACATAATAAACACTAATGATTCAACATTGATATTATTTTATTTATCAAGATAGTACTTCATTTTATTCAAATTTTCATCAATATTAATATGCTTAGATTAAACCTTATTCCTCTTCAAAATATACATTTTACACAATATATTCTTAAATATATTCATTTTCAACAATATTTAATTTCAATATATTGGTTTCTTCATTTAATTCAATCATCTTATTCTAAAACTCTCCTTAACTAATATTTTGTTATTAATCCAAATTTCTAAATATATTTCAAATTTTTAGTCTGTTATTTTGATGAAAACTTGTTTCATTATAATAATTTCAACATCAACTATAAATTTTTAAACTCTCTGTTAATATTTTATTCTTCATATGAGAAACTTTCCTTAGTATATTTTTCTCCCTCATCATTCATTATCAATAATATATTTCTTTTTTTAGAATAATTTATTATCATTGAGAACCTTATTATATTTCTTAAAATTATATTTTTTTTTAAAATTATTCATGAAACATATTCATTATAATTTTCATTATAATTTTATATATTATACATTTATAGACAATCCTTGGAAAGTTTTCTAATAACTTTATAGATGATTAATTATAAGGTATGTTTCTATTTTCTCTTTCTTTTACATTTTGTAAAATTCCTTTAAATTAGAGATAACATATGGTCATATTTTATTCCTCTCTTTCTAGTCAAAATTTTATTATAACACTTATTTACTTTCACTCATCTTTAAATTAAATGATTTGAATACAATTTCTCTCGTATTTTTTTATTTTATCTTTGCACCCTATATATTTTATAAGTACATATGAAATAATAATTCAGTGGATGTTATCCAGTGTCAACACATCTATATATTTTTTATCAAGTGTTAAAACCTTTTCCTAAAATTAATCAATTAAAATTATAAGTAATTTATTTAAAAAAATAGAATCGTAAATATTTTAAACATATACCTTGATGGTGGACACAATCTAGTTGAATCAATTAATAAACCCATAAATAGAATCATTATTTTTTATAATAGTGTCATTAAAAATCACTTTATAGTGTTTTACCCTAGGATCATATTTTTATTAACATCAGATATATTTTTAATTTTTATAAATTATCATTGGTAGTTATGAACCCCACTACATCAGTAAATTGTTTCTCAAACAATGATCAGAATGGTTAGTCAAGGAATAAAATTCCTTGACCTAAATCAATAATTTAATATTGTAAAAGTATGAAGGTGGGAGATTTAAATTTTTCATTCTCTAATAAACCATTCAAATAATGTGTCACTCCCTATATCCAAACAATGGAATTACAAACAACCCCTTTATTGGAATAGAAATATGAAAATGAATTGTTATCCCTAAAGGTATGAGAAATTAAAAAAAAATAGAAATTGGTCCTAAAGAAATGTGATCCATTGTGTAATAAGCTTCAATGGGAGATGTATTTTATATTATTAATCTCTTTAATAGTGTATATATATTCACATTCAATCCATAGGTTCCACCATTCCTTTTGGATCACAATATGCAATTCCCTAGTAATAGTATCAAATATTTAAAAATTTGATGATTGTTCTTATCTAAGGTGGATAAATTTTTTTCATTCAAAGAGTTAAAATTATCCATATTTAATGAATAAATATTTATATAATATTATAATATAATGAATAAAAAATAAAAAAATATGGTCTTCGCTTATGGAACCATTAGAGGGAACCATGGATCTTATACTATATTAATGTATAAGAAAGGTTATATATCGAAATTGAATATTGAAGTTAATAGTTATTGATATAATTTTAATAGTCTATTAAATTAACTTTTTTTATATGTTAGAGTAAAATATCAACATTTATTTTTAATTTTACCCGTGCCTATATAAAAAAAATAAATTAAAACCAAAATAACACAATTGATTTGAAACTTTTTCCCCTAATGTGGGAATCTAAATCCTTTTTATGACTGATATCACCCCCATGAAAAATACACTAGTTTTATACAGAGATATAAAATTATATAGTAGTGTCTCATCCTTAACCAAGGTATACTTACCTAGTTAAAATTCACAACAAATATTACAATTAAAAAATTAATGAAACATTTTAAATGAATAATATATTTTTTGTTGTACTATATTTGACTACATCAATTTAATATTCTCATTTGGTTGTGTTGGGAGTATTGATAGACTTACAAGACTTCTTTATGTGTTGATATAAAATTGATGGAGATATTCCCTAAAGCCTATAATAGAAATGATGTATTACTCTTATATCATATTATATGATATTATATATGTTTTATTTTACAAGTCATATGAAACTAAATAATATTGTATGCCTTGTTATAGGATATCGTAAAGTGTGGTATAAGTGATACCCCACCACTACCAAAGGCATATCATTTTGTAAAATATAGAAATATAATAACTATAATGATTTATGTTTAAATTCTAATGTATGTTTAGTATTATAATCCAAATGATATGTAGTAATGTTTGGGTAATGTTATATATAAGCTATCATTAGTCATATAAGTTTCTTATAATGAAACATTTGGGATAATTAAATAATTGTTTAAATTTTAAACACATTTGGTCGAGTTATTATAAGATTCATAACCATATAATTACTCGATTTTTTTTAGCATATAAGTAAATTTTTGAAGGCTTAGGGATCATCCCTAAGGTATATATAAACAAGTTGAAGGCTATGAAAATTTATCCATGGTTCTTGTAAATTATCTCTATTTAAGAACTCTTTATCTTCATCCATTGATTTGAGATGTACTAGCATACCATGGGAGTTTTAGAGGATCTCATGCACTTTTTTGGTGATTTAGGTTAGTCTATGGATACACTATAAAGGAAGGGTCATGTTAGATTCCTCTTAATAATATTAATAAAACTCATGATTGAAGACCATAGTTACATCTAACATCGATGTGTGGTATATAAGTTCTTCATTTATATTATACATCATTTTGGTTTTATATTAGGGGGATCTTGGGATTTGGTCTTCATTGACGTATACTTTTACTTAAATAAGTTTTATTTAATAATTATAAAACCATCGGTGATATACAAGACTTTACAAACATTTTTATTAATGAAATATTTTTAAAAATGAAGAAGAAATGGATATCATTTTAATTTCAGAGTGGATGTCATAAAAAATTGTATTGATTTTGAATTATGGATTGATTTTTTAAAGAGTATTTCATAATTTTTTATTGGACTACACTATATGATATGTGATAAAATAACACATTTTTCAATATAATCCTTTAGAATTTTATATATCATAGTGTATGATATAGGGAATCATAACATAATATGGCACTAAAATTAACTTTTAATTTGACTGAAAATAGAGTATCATATAACTCATAAAATATAGAATATATAATAAAATTTTATTCACGTTCGTAACACCCCAACCCAAATCACCAATTCTGGTCTGAAATTCCACATGACCTTTGGCATGCCTCCATGTTTAGAAAAGTCTACTGACTAGAAACAAGGGTCCCATTTGGTACCATGGGGAGACTATGTCTTCAATAAAAGTGCACAATAATAATAAATAACTCAACATTTAAATATTATATAATCAGAGTAAAAAGAAACCAATAACATACCAGTAGTATGGATGTATACGAAAAAAATAGACTTAAACCTAAGTACACGGAAATGATCACCCACAGATCTGATCATATATACAAATAAGAAAAGGAATAAAAAAAGAGGTTATGCTCCAACTCCAAGCTATATCTTATCCCAGTATTTAGAATCATATTGATCTATTCATCTAGATGATCAACTTAGACCTTATCCCAACTTATTCATACAACTAGTGGGGGATTCTTGGGTACCCAAGTTCTATGGATGCTCGAGAAGGGTGTGAGTACAAATCAGTAAGACAACACAAAAATGGTCTAGTACCTAACCAGTAATACACAATGTACATGCCTATGATAAGCTCAGCAGAAATTAACTGGAAAAATATAAATACAAAAGAATAATGTAACCACTAATAATATATAAGCAATAATAACTATGTGTCTAGAATTCGTGTGTTTACCAAGCCACAACAAACCCCCGGTCATACCTGATTTGGATCTATTATAGAATATAGTCATAACATATTTCATAAGTAACCATGAGCAAGTCACAAGCTAAGAGTCATATGTCAATCCATACTAGACTATAATGACATTTCTCTCTTTCATCAATAGTATAGTCCCTAGGCTACTAGGTCAAACTTCACTAGTCTATCATTCCCTATTACTATCTCTCAGGTCAGGTAGGAGCTATACTCAAAGAAGATCAAAAATTGTATAGGCCCTAAGCCCCTACGTAAAACCCTAATAGAACATTATACAATGTTTCTATCTCTCAGGTCAGGTCACATAGACTATCAAGCCCCACTGTATCCTCTTAGGTCTTTTCAAATATGACCATCATGACTCTAGGTCAGGACACACATGTCTATCATGCCCCATCATTTATCTCGGTCTCATGATCATGTCATATATAGCATATGAACATGCTCCCCATATTGGGCTATTGATCCATAACTGTTCCACCTATCTCTTAGTTACCATGCTCAAAAAAAACACAACACATACCATACATATCATAAGGAAATAGTGGAATCATATTAGTCACACATATTCAATGTCATAGCACAAAAAATATAGTTCTCTCACATAGGCATGTCATATCACACAATGAGTCTTTATACTATGATTTTATACATGTGATCACTAATAAGCATGGTAAAAAGGTTTTTACAACACTGGTATCATATCAAATAAATAGAGGTATGTATATAAGCAGATCACGACATGTCATTAAGGGTCATAACAACTACACATGCGATTAAACATAAAACATGGTCTTACGATGACACAACCAGTCAAGCCTTAGCTATTGATGGGTAGGCAACAAGCCAGCCCACAAGGTCCAACATTGACCTTGAAACATTTTTGATTTATTATGCATTTTTATTTAATTAATTAATACTTAAGTATTATTAATTAATTAATAATTATTAGTTATTCATAACACAATATTATTTAATGGCTGTTCATCCAAAGTGGTGAACCTCATATCTCATTCCAATGAATGTGCATAATAATACAGGGTAGAGTACATAGAACAACATACCTTAATTTTTTCAATGTCAAATTCATGGTTTGTCATGGAATCATCACCTAAAACACATCCATGTACTCACCACAAAAAGACACCCACCAAGGATTCCTAAAATTTAATACAATTATTTTATTTCCAAAAGAAATAAAATATCACATATGATAACAAATTTCTCTCTTCAGGATAATAGATAAATTATAAAATTAATTTAAGGCATGTGATGACCATTAATTCTATAAAAAATACTTATAATTCATCTCTGATAAGATTATATCTCTTGAATAAATTGAGATAATAATTATAATTATTTTTTACCATTTTCTAATAATTATGGGATATTTCAATTTAAGGATTTGAAACCATATTTCTCAAAAATTCTTAATAAATCTCACCTTTCAATTTAAATAGTGGGAAATTTTTTTAGAATTTTATCCCTTGGAAAATCATTTCTCTTAAGAATATAGATGATAAAATGGGTTTAACCACACCTATAAACTAGAAAGAGAACCTAGTTCATTAAAAGAATACTTCATAGATCTTGGAAGAAGAATTTTTAAGCTTCCTAAACTCAAGAGGATATAAAAAATGAAAGTGGAAAGGGCTCAAATATTTTATATATAATAGTACTTCATAACAAGTTGTGGTATTAAATCCATAAATTAATTGAAATTGTGAATTTTTTCTCAATTGTTTCTTAAATGAGGAGCATTTAAGTCTTTATAAATATGATTATAAAACAATTAAGAAGTCAAATAATAAATTCTCATAATTTTTAGGCTTTTAAAATAATAAAAACATGTTATAAGGCCAATCTGTTGAAGAAAGAAGAGAAATTATAAAAAATTTGGGTAAAAATTGTTACCCTTACATGACTGCCTAGCATTGCATAAGGGTAATTTGTTTTAATGATAAAAAGCAACATAAATTGGTTACCCTTACATAGAATAATCTTATGTAAGACTGTTACACTTACGTAGTATAGAGTTTTACCCTTAAAAAATCGATAGAAATCCCATTTTTCCCTTATGCAACTCATGATTACCCTAACGTAGGTCTAGAGTTACCATTGTGTAGGAAGGTTCTACCCTTATACGAGTAGCGGGTTTCTCATTCTTACCTTTATACAAGACATGATTACCCATACACAGCCAATATTAACCTTACACACCCATGATTACCCTTACACATCTAAGATTACCCTTATATAGTGTATTGTATTTTAAGTTTATCTTTATGTCAGCCATGTTTTACAATTACACAACACCTAAAAAATGGGTTTTATCCTTATAAAACTCAAGGGAAAATATTTATACTTATTAAAGGCTTAAAACCCAGTTATTACCCTATAATAACCCCTATTAATCAAGTTTTATCTTTATGAAACAACATAAAACCATAAGTAAGAGTGACTTTTACTGAAAAAATAAATTTTCACATAAAAATACTTATAAATTATAAACAAAAGAGGATCTGAAGATCAATTTAAATTTGAAAATATTACAATTATCCCCCTATAAATACTTATCATCCCTAATAAGTAACTCTAACTATCCTGATCAATACCTCAATCATAACCAAAATAATGAGCTCGATGAAATTCTAACCCACTGCATTCAGGTTCCCATGGAAATACTAATCAGAATTTTCTAGTTCTCATCCTCTAAAGGTAATCGACCTAACAACTGATACTCCATAAACCACCAAACATGATTCCTTAAGACTCAGATTCATTATTATAAAGGGTCCAACTAACATGGTTACAATTTCCCTTTCTTATGTAAATGATGATGACCCAACCAATGTGACATTATCAAGAAAACCCAGTCACCAAAAGAGAAACATCCAATATCTGAAACAAAAACCTCAATAAATAGTTGGTCTGAAACACCTCAATGATTCCCAAAGCATAAAATGATATAAATATCCATCAATGAACAAACCATCTAAAAGAAATACATATAACTGAAAAGTATCTCTGCCCTAGGAATGTACTCGATGGTAACCTAGGATTTTCAACATCACGCTTCACCCCTTAATGATCACATAAAATCATCTCCCAGCACCTCTATGTGTCGAGTCTATCAAGAATCCACATCATCCTAGCTACTTGATTATATTCCAAAGGACTATCCAAGTCCAACTGAAAATATCTTTAAATAATAAGTAAATTACACAAATATCACACTATACTCTCATGATGGATATCATCTATCACGTCAATATTGAGCCATAATCATCAAGGAAAAAAAATATGATACAAAGGAACAACAATTCTCATCATAATAGGTTCTATACACAAGATTTCATTCCATCCCCATTACCAAAACAAACCTCAAGGGTTTTGAAACCATTCATTAACAATTCCAACACCATTTAAGAGAACACATCCACATGGAGTAATAAGGATATCTTGATTGAAGGAAACCAATAACACAATCACAATTAAGGTCCAGAGGATAAAATAAAAAAAGGACCCATTGTAGTACACAAGAGATACCTATAACCTGAAGGTCCTAAATGAATTTGTAGAACATTTCCTGGTTGGTTCATTAACCACTATCACCATCCACAAGGCTCTCAACCATGAATCAATTAACCAACAATGTAACCCCTCCTCATATTGTACTTATTTTTATCCTAAGTCTAAAGTTCACATCTAATTCCCACTGAGATCTATATCTAAAACAATCATCAGACATTCAACGCAGAACCTGATACTCTAAGTTCTAATACACATTGATCTCTAGAGTCACCACAATCATCCAATATTGAGTCTTATGCAATCCATGAACCTTCTATAAGAGAGGTCATTTCACAGATGAACATGTTGATACTCCCAACCACATGAGTTTCCTTATTGTTTTCCCCTCATGCACAATGGTATTCTAATCCATTGTGAATTCCATTTTCAACCATAGAGACAAATCCTTAATCATTAACCACTAGGATTCCAAAACTATGAGTTTCATGCCAAATACATTGGTTTCCAACACCAAGGGTGATATTAAACTGAAAAAACATTAGTATCCTACCATTGAAACTCCACTAGGCTCATCCACAAGACCAGAAACATCCTCATCAGTCAATACATCACCCTGTTTTTTCCAACCCATGTGTAACCACTTCATGAATTCTCAAGCATCAATCATTTCCCATTAAATCATTAAAACACCACTTGTTACTCCAACTGAGTTATTTCTTTCCACTGAGTCATGGACCTCAGATTCAAAATCAAAAGCCTTAATGTTATCTATGTATCGCCAAAACCAAACATTTATAGTTCTTCTATTATAAATTATAACTCATTTCCACTCAGTTTCACCATATATCACCCATCTCATGAGTATCAACTTAAGTTTTTAATCTTCCACCATGCCCTAAAAATCAACCTTGAATCACGAATACTATTACTATCAGTGCTTAATACTCTAAATCTACAAGATAACCTAAAAATACCTTCTTTTAAGCCTTATAAAGGTTACTGACATGAAAAGGGAATTACCAATATTGAGAATTTCCATTCAAAATTAACCTTAAATATTCCTTAACAAGGAATTTTCTCACTCTAGTTACTTCTAATCAGTGTGAAACATTGGATTTCTAGTAAACCATGTTGTATTTAAAAGGCCACCAAGTCTTACACAAAACCAATATAGGGTTTCACTACTAGTTATAACCCACTGAAAATCATCTAGGAACACTTTTAAAGATATTCCACATTGGATTCACCCTTAAACCAACCACATAGAGAGTCAAAGATGCCTGGTACGGTTAATAAGGATGAAATTAGGTTCTATATATAGAAATATACATTGACTATATTTGGAACCTTAATCAAATGGACCTATCCATAGGCTACTTGAATGAGGTTATTCACTAAGGAAATTAATACCAAAAAATGACCATGCAAGTTAACTACACCACCTGTTCACAAAGGTATTTCATCATGGTCTTCATCATCATCTCCATCACTATAATCATCATCATCACTGCCAAGGTGAACCAAATCATAATCTCACATGACCTTATATTAGAATTAGACATGCATAGGGGTTAATATAACCACACATAAGAAACATACATGTGATGAGAAGCCTATAATCCAAATATGATTCATGTGATGCCTCTTTATGATACATCCAACATTAGAATCCATATAAAATCACAAACACAAAATCTATGTATGCCACATGAGGTGAAAACATAAAATAAAAACTCAAACTGAGAACATAAAATCATGACCTGGTAACCTCAAATTCCATCAGAAAATGTGTTTATGAAGAACTAGTCTAAGTTTCATCACAAACTCTAACACATTCTTATGCCACCTATCTAATGACTCCCCAAAATAAAATAAAAAGACAGTTAGTGCTCAGATATCATTTTGTAAAATCTCATTCTAAATCACCAGGTCTGAATCAAAATTCCACATGTCCTCATACACACCTCCCCATATTCTAGAAGCTACTAACTAGTGAGGGTATTTTGTGGTACCATGGGGTGACTATACCCTCAATCTTAGTGCATAATAATAATAAATATCCCAACATGTAAATAGTATGTAATCAGGGTAAGTAGAAACCAATAACATTTGAACTATATGAATGTATTTGGAAACAATGGACTCAAACCTAAGTATAAGTAATTTATCACGCATTATTCCAATCACATATGAAAATAAAAAATAACTAAGTACAAGATTTTATGCTCCCACTCTAAGCCACATCTTATCCCGATCACTATACTCATAGTGAGATATCATGTTATACAATCAATTCAGGCCTCAGGCCAACCTATAAAAGTAACAAGTGAGGGATTCTCAGGTACCCAAGTTCCATGGAAACCCGATAATGGTGTGATTACAACTCAATAGAACACCACCAATGTGGTCCAGTAACCAACCAATAATATGAAATGTACATACATGTGATAAGATCAGTAGAAAGTAATAGAACAAACATAATTGTGAAATAATAACATTATCACTAACCACACACAAGAAACAATAACCATATGTTGAGTGGTCATTCACTTACCTAGACGTTACAAATTCCCATCCATACCTACTTTGGATCCTTGTTGGAATATAGTCATAACATATTTCAAAGGTAAACAAGATCAAGTCACAAGACTAACAGTCATGTTTCATACCACACTAGGTAATCATGCCTTGTCTCTCTTTCATCTATAGTACAGGACCTTAGCCACTAGATTATACCTCACTACAACATAATTCCCTATTGCTATCTCTTAGGTCAGGAAGGATCTAGCATCAATGTTTCTCAATATTAATACAATCCCTAGGCCTCCAGGTTAGACGCCAATAGGCCATCATACCCTATTGATATCTCTCTAGTCTAGTCCCATATACCATTATTCTCCACTTTCACCTCTCAGGTTTTATCATATATAATTGTATTTCCCTTAAATCTATCCATAAAAAACCATCATTCTTTATCATATATCTCAATATCATCATCACGTCGCATGAAACTTCTGAACACGCTTACCCTCTGGAGCTACTGATCAATTATAGTTCCACCTATCTCTTAGGTACCCTACTCAAAACATAAACAAAACATTATATACCATAAATATCATAAGTTATTATTGGCATCATATTAGTCACACATATTTAGTGTCATAGCAGAACTAACATACTTATCAAACATAGGCATATCATATCACATAATGGGTCTCTATACTGCACTTCCACACTTGTGATCACTGTCAAGCATGGTCAACAATTTGTGCCAACATTGGTGTCAAATCAAGGAAACATAGGTATATATATAAATAGATCATAGTATATCATCATTATTATAAACATCTATAGGTGTGATCAAACATCAAACATGGTCTTACAGCTACACAACCAGTCAATCCTCGGTCAACGAAGACTGGTAAGCAAGCAAGCACAAAAGGTCCAACATGGCCCTTGGAACCTAGTTAATATATTAAGCATATTTCATTAATTAATTAATAATTAATGATAATTGATTAATTAATCATTATTAGTTATTCATAACAGAATAGGATTTAATTGGTTTTCACCCAAAGTGGTGAGCCTGATATCTTATGCAAATGAATGTGCAAAATACCACAGGGTAAAGTACATGCGACAACCAACCTCAAGGTTTTTTATTTCAAATTCAAGGTTCACCACATAATATTCACCTAAAATATGTCTATGTATTCATCAGCTCAATCCCCCTACCAAGGATTCCTAAAATAGAATCCAACTATTTTATTTCTAAAAGAAATAAAATATCACATGCGAGAACAACATTATCTCTCCTAGATAATTTATATATAATCAAATTAATACAAGTCATGTGATGACCATTTATTATTTAAATAATAATTATAATTCCCCATGAAAAAAACATTCTCTCTACTAAATTACCAAAGATAATATTGATAATTATTCTTTACCATTTTCTGATAATTATGGGTTACTACCATTTAAGGATTTGATATCATCTTTCTCTAGAATTATTAAGAAATATTACCTTTAAATTTAAACAAGTAAAATATTACCTATAATTTTAACCCTTGAAAAATCACTTCTCTAAAGAATAGAGAAGAGAGAGAGGTTTTGGACACACTCAGAAACCATAAAGAGAGCCTGGTTCATTTGAAGAAGACTTCTCAAGTCTTGGAAAAATAATTTTTAGGATTTCCAGACTAAAGAGGATATCAAAAATGTAAGGATAAAGGGTTAAAATAATTTAGATATAATAGTAACACCTAAAAAATCATAGCATTGAAGCCAAAAATTAATTATCAATTTAATTTTTCACTCAAAAATTTATTAAATAATGATAATTTGAGTCTTCATTAATATGAGTATCAAACCTTTATGGAGCCAAAGAATCAATTCCTGTATTTTTTAGGCTTTTAAAACTATCAAAATTTATTATAGGGTCAAGCTAGGGAATATGGAAAGGAAATTCTAAAAAATAGGTTAAAAATCATTACCCTTATGTTTCAGCATTGTGTTATGTGAGGGTAACTTGTTTTACCCTTTCACTACAGTAGAAATCCACTACCCTTATGTATAATACCCTTATGTGGGATTATTACCCTTACACATCACAAAGTCTTTCCCTTATTCAGACTATATAAATCTCAATTTACCATTATGAAACACATGGTTACCCTTAATTTGGTCCAGAGTTACCTTTACACAAGCAGGCTATAACCTTACGTAAGCAAAGGGTTTCTCTTGAATACCTTTATACAATCCATGATTACCCTTAAATATCCAATATAAACACTCATACAACCATGCTTACCCTTACACAACAAATCTTACCCCTATGTAACATATTATATTTTTAGTTTATCTTTACGCAAGCCATGTTTTACCTTTACACGACGCCTAAAAAGGGATTTTAACCTTACAAAGCTCAAGGAAAAACCCCTCCATCCTTATGAAAGGCCTAAAACCCCTTATCACCCATAAGTAACCCTTATAAATCAATGGATGCCTTTATAAAACACCATAAAACCATAATTGAGGGTGTTTTATATTAAAAAAATTAAATTTTCAAAAAATAAATACCGATAAAATATAAGAAAAAGAGGGTTCAAAGATCAATTTAAAATTGAGAATATTACACCAGTCACCGAAGATGATATCACAGGATGATACACCCTATATCCGAGAACGCATTAAATTTTTAAATTGAACTATGACTTATGATATAGATATATCATAGAATGTAATGGATAATGGTTCATTTTCAATTTTATATTGTGATACACCAATCATAAATCATGATTACAGTGATCAATATAGTAGAAGATTATGACATGGCTATATCATTAAATATGATTTAATTTTTTTTTATAATTTTTCAAAAAATATTTAAATTATATATCTTATAAAATGTTTATAATTTAAAAATATATATATTTTAGAATATTTTTTTAATTTATAAGTTGTTCATTAATTAATTAATTTTAAATTGTTTATAATTAATTATTAAAAGTTTAAGAAACATTTAATAAAAAAATATCTATAATATTAATTATCAATATTAATGTACCTTTTACATTATATGGCATGGCTTATAATTTTGATATAAAATGTTCATATAAAAATTATGAAGTAATTTAAAAATTGTTCATAAATTACAAAATAAGGCCAAATATAACAAATTTTATATTGAATTGTGAATAGTTCATAACTAATTTTTTATAATTTTCAAATTAAAGGGACTTGTTTAAAAAAATTATATAAAACATGTCAAAATAAGTTTTAATAATTTATATGATCAAGGTTTAAATAATATTAAATATGTTATATTCTAACTATATAAAATATTTACAAAATCAAAAATTAAATATAAAATGTTTATATTTCAATTATTAAATATTTAAGTAAAATTTCATATAAAAGGATAAATTAAGGAGTTCACATTTGAAATGAATAAAAATTGATTATATTGACTTAATTACGTAATATTCATGTTGAATGACTAAATTATAAAAAAATTATATTTTATTGATTTATGAATTTTTCATAAATGTTTATCACATGTCTAAATTTATGAATTGTTCATTTGTTTAGTGATTCCCCTGATTTTTGATATTTTTAATTCATGCATGCTTTAGTTTAAGATTTTATAATACTTATATAAATTTTATACATGCATTTAAGGAGTTATATATTTGGTATGATAATTGGTTTGGTTTTCTTCTACCTTAGCTTTGGATTGTACTATGTTATAATCTTTAATTAAGAATTTTAATATGGTTTATACATATTATCTATTAAAATTACGATAGAATTGATGTCTCTATTAAGTAAGGAACCATGGGTAGAGGGACTTTGGGTTGAACTTCTCACTTAACAAAGAGCTTAGGCTCTATCTCGAAAAGTGAGGTTTTACTACCTATCACTCAATACTTACTCTTATATGAATTATTGGTTTCATATGATTCTAAAATCTAACATGAAATTGTTTCATATACCTTATGCATGGGATGTATGTAGATATGAATAAATATAGTTTTCCTATAATTTGGGTTAGTAACACAAGTTATGAGTCTTTTAAAGAATGACCCATCAATATGGCTTGAACATATTTATTTTTAGGAAGGATATTGATTCAAAACTAAATAATTAGAATCAAGAAAACCAATAAAATGTAATACATGAGATAATATGGTGAGACAATAAAAACCCCTTAAAAATACTAAGTGTTATATTTATTCTAAAGGTAACCCTTTTCTAGACCTCAATCTTTCTATTGGGTAGGTCATACCAAAGCTAGGTGCCCATGGATTATCTTTTGTAAGTAATTTAGGTTATGGGTGACCCTAATAGGATTAGGTGACCATATATATAATGATATTTGGGTCACACATAGTTAAATAAACCTAACATTAAAATTCAAAGATACCCAAATCTTAGTGAAATATAAATTTTAGACCCCTAATGGAAATGATATAAATTAAAATTGGTTATCATTTTAGTGTGAGAATATCTAATAAAAGTTATTATTAAATTCATGTAAAACATTATACTCATTTGAAAAATGTTTTTTATGGATATAATTTTTTTATCATCATTAAAAATTGCTTTGAGATCAATCCTTGTGGATTAAAATATTAATGGAAACAGTTTTATAGATAAGTACAAAAATATAATAATTATTCATAAGAAAAAAAGTAATGAAAATTAAATGTGTTATAGAATCTCATTATAGAGTAACCAAATGTTAAATTTATTCAATAAGTGGATTTATATTCTTGTAAGAATTATACATGAGTTTACATAAGGTTTTAAAAGAATATTTTAGATTATTTATGATCTAAGGAAATTTAGTCTCCACTAATGATCCCAATATGATTAGATACATTAATTAATTTAATAGATTGATGGTTTTCATCAAGTATTGATCTATTAGTGGACTTATTCTGTTGTTATTTATGGAATTATTCTAAACAATATGAATGAGTATAAAAAAATTACCTAGTTTTGGGAGATGTGATGCCTGGTTTATAGTGATGTGTTTTTAATATAAATGGGTATATGTTAAAACAAAAGATGAAAAGTATATTGTAAGGTATAACAATAAATATTCCAATATCCATTTGATGAAATTAAAACCTAATGGTGGTATTATGAATGAGCTAAAAAATTTCCATAGGGTGGAATTTTTTATGATACCTAAAGGAGTTTGAGAAAATCCATGGAGGGTATTTTTTTATTAATGTTATAAAAATAAATTCAATGATTTCGAAGGGTCTATGATACCAAATGAATGCATTAAAAATATTTTAAATATAAATGAGTTCAATAATAAATGTTACAATTGATAGAACTTATATTTTACATTCAAGTTTAATAGAAAAGGTTTCTCTTGTGATTATATATAATGTAATGGAATATTTCAAGCTCATATGGACTTGATAAAAGGATATGTATTCTTATCACATTTCTATTATATGATAAGTGAATTTTTTGTTAAGAAATATTTATTGTATGAAATATGAGATGGTAGTAACGATATACACTATTTATCATTCATCAATATCTATATTTTAATGACTCAAACTTTTATAAATAAAATCCCCATTTTGATTGAATTAAATTCCCTATTATTTATTATGGTTATAGAAAACGTATGAAATTATTTGTTTTTTTTAATATTATATCTTATATAATTTAAAACATTGTTAATAATCATAAGCATTGATAATATAGTTTTTGAATAGTGATCATATGATTAGTATAAATATAGGGTATTGATAAATCTAATTAACATAGACAAAGGAAGTGATGGTCTCATCCAGTAAGATTTTCCCCTATGAAGCTCATTTATTAGAGCCTCCAAGGGAGATAGAATCATTGGAATTTTCCCTTAACCAAGACCAAGCTAAGATCTAACAAATAAACCATGATTGAAACTATTTGTGATATAATTTCAAGCTCGTCAAGATCACGACTCAAACTATGTACGCCAAACCACCCCATGAAAATATCACCATCATTCACCTTACCCTCAAGGATTTTTCTAGTGTAATAAATGGATATATATCAATATCCTAAGAATATGAATATGTATATTATATTTTCAATAGAATAATGGTTGTATTTACTTATTATCATTGTTAATTTATAAATGACTATGATTTTGATATGATAAAATAAACAATGTATTTTTAGGTAATATACAATATCAATTAAGACATTAATTGTAAGAACCCATTTTTTGCTTCGAAACACTTTGGAATATTCTTGATGATATTCCAGAGCAGTGCCTTTAGACGATGTGCGATTCTGAGCCCCGAAGTGGTCAGAATTAAATTTTTAGTGTGTTCACACTGGAAACGCCAATTAAATGGGACAGATGGGTCCAGAATGGGGTTTTTACCATAGGAACGACATAAAACATGTCAACGTGGGACATTTGGACCTCTCACTCGCTTTCGGAACGTTAAACGGATAAATTAATGAATTAATTTATTTGTTTAATGTTGAAACACAGGTATCTCTTAAATGGTGGCTTGGATTGGAAAATTGAGGGCACCATTGAGATCGGAGCATGCCGTTTACCCTAGGAGGGGTGTGAGTTTCGCGGGCGCGGGCCGTTTGTGAAAAATGGCCCCAGGGGCGTTTTTGTAATTTGGCGGCCTCATGCGCTAAGTTTAATAACTTTTGAACGAGGTCTCGGATTAAAATTCCAAGACCTCCATTGCACTCGGAGCGTGGTTTTTAGCCTAGGGGAGCCTTAATCTCGACCCCGTCGAAATTTCGGGTTCGGGGCTATCGGGCGGGCGTTTAAGTATTTTCTACTTAAAAGTATCCCCCCCTCCTCTTCTTCTTCTTCTACCTCAAACCCTACCCTATCCTCCACTCCGGAAAAGAACTCCGGTGAGGCAATTCCGGCAAGGCAGCGGTGCGACGGTGGACTCCCCGTGAAGCTCTGGGCATCGCCCAAGAGGTAGGAGTCATTTTTGTTTCGTTTTATTTCCCGCACCATGTTCGTCCTAATTTTTCTTTGTCGATTTGCTGTCAGATCTTCGATCCAAGCCCATAGTTGTGTAGATCCTATTCTGACCTTTCTGGAATGCTATCCGGATTGAATTTTCGACCACCGGATTGTTTCCGGTGGTCCTCTAAAGTTTTCCGGCCACGAGGCCGGATTCCGACGGTCGGCAAGGGGGTCCGGCAGACGACGGCCCCATGGAGGACGGCGGTGCGGCAACAGCCATGGTGGAAGGCCGGCCGGCCATCCGGCCGGCTGGACGGCACCTCGCCAGTGCAGGGCGGCGCAGGCGGACCGGCCGACGGCACCGGCTGCGGGCGCCGTCGAGGGGCAGCGCAACCGGGGTCGCGGCTCGCGACCCCAATGGGCAGACCGAGACCCGCATGATGTGGGTCTCCGCGTGGAAATCCGACCGGCCATGTCGGCCGGTCGGTGGAGGAGTCGCCCGCGCGGCGTGCGGGCAAGCGCCTCGCAGGAGGCGGTGGGCCGCATGCGGCAGCTCGCGGGTTCGACTGGGCCAGGCCCAGCGGCTGGGCCGCGGCTCAGCGGACCGGCCGAAGCGGGCCGGTCTGGCCCAGGGTTAATCCCCTTAGACCTTTGGACGCTCGTATTTTGAGCTACGAGCGTCCGTTTTGCATGCCGTCTACGGTGACGCGATCCTGGGATCGAGGGGAACGTTTTGAGATGGTTTTGGTAATTTTAAATTCCTTAAACAAGGGGCCTCAGTGGCGCGACGCTTACTTTAAGTGAATTAGCGTTTTTCCGAGGGTCTTGTCGGGGTGTGTGAGCAGTCGTTTTGGGGTGTTTTTCCGAGGGCATTGCAATGGTGCAATCCGCCCGCTCTAATTCAGCATGATGGTGCGGGGCCCACGAGGGTCGTTTGGGCGTTAACGGTGATTTTCCATCTCTATCACCGGGTGACCGTTTTGGACAAGTGAATAGTCCATCTTGTGTTCTTTTTCTAGAGGATCACAACGGTGCGATCTGTTCATTGTGTTTTGGGACCAGGTTGTGGGTCTCACGAAGCACTGCTCGTGTTCAGTGCGCCGGTATGCACCTTTTTCTCCAGATATCCATTGCACTCAAGTGAGTAGTGCTTTTGACGTGTTTTCCCGAGGGGATCGCATTGGTGCGTTGCGTCCGACTATTTTCAGGGCCGAGGCTCAGGATCACGGGACACCGATCAGGCGTGAGGCTGTGTTGGTGGCTTTTCCCTCAGATATCCATTTGAGGTGAGTAAGTAGTCTATCTCGCATGTTTTTCTGCAAGGATTACAACGGTGTGATCTGTTTAGGTGAGCGGAGCCTTTTACGCAATATTATTAAATGTGGAAATGTGAAGGTGCCCCGGGGGCGGTTCTTCTACTGTGTTTGTAGCGTACCCTTGGCGTGTTATCACGTGCACTCCCGTGTGAGTGAAGTAATTCTTGAATAGATGTGGTTGGTCATGCCCCAGTCATAGAGGCGGCAAGTTGGAGATGTTACGTCACACCTTCGTGTTGATGTTGGGTGACGTGTGCACGATAGCCCTTGGGCTGAAAGTGAGGTATACTCTGGGAGTATACGGGAGTGCTTGGAGGTACGTGTGGTTTGTACCTGAGACGGTTGTGTGCTTGTTTGGGGTTAACTTGGGGCCACATGTCTTGTGGGCCCCAGGTGCATGTCATGTTCTGCTTTGCGTAATTTTGACCTCTCGCGACGTAGAGGGTCCCTCGGTTCTCTTTTGTTGACCAGAGGGGATGAGTATTCCCCCGGCTCTGTGCTCGATGGTTTAGATCAGCATGGTTGAGTGGTTTCCCCTCATCTTGTTCCGGATTCAGATGGTTGCGCGATACCCACTCCGTGTTCAGTTGGCCAGTGTTGTACCATCCAGTAGAGATGGCCAGAGCAGTTATGGGTTTACCCTCCAGCGGGGCTGGGCAGTGGGTTACCCATTGACTTCTTAGGGTTTACCCTCTAGCAGAGACTGGGCAGTGGGTTACCTGACGACTCTTGAGGGTCTACCCTTCAGCAGGGCTAGACAGTGGGCCACTCGTCGCCTTGTTTCAGGTCTACCCTCCAGCAGGGCTGGGTAGTGGTTCGCATGTCGACTTTTTCAGGGTTTACCCTCTAGCAGAGACTAGGCAGTGGGTCACACGGCAGCTCTTGAGGGTCTACCCTCCAGTAGGGCTGGGTAGTGGGTCGCCCCGTCATCTTATTCCGGGTTTACCCTCCAACAGGGCTGGGCAGTGGGTCACCCATTATAACGACCCATACTTTACATACAATGTTAGTACTTCAAAATTGAAGTACACTTATTACAACATATAACAAAACCATGAAAGGACCATATAGGTATAGTTTCTTTAGAAACTGGGAAACATAAACAACTGGTTCATAAAGCGTCTACACTGTCTCCCATTTATTTCATCATATCTATAGTCCCTTTTGGCATATCTTACTTAATAACCTTATTCCTGACCTGGGGAAATAAAACATACAAAAGGGTGAGCTCAAATTCTCATTAAGGGTAAACAAAAGAAATATCAATCACATCATATTCATAAGAACATAACATTTTGGAAATCTTACCCTGCAAAAGAGATAATAATTTCATAACATGGGATAAATCATGGTAGTGAAATGTAATCACAATAATCATAACATAAAACATGAAGCTTTGTGGCATACACACATAATCATAGATAATCATTTCTTATTAGTCAAGACTCATTGCCAAGACTATCTTAGTGGACAAAGTCCATTTTTGAACCGAGTTCATTCCTCGTTTCAGTCATGTTTCACTGAACCGGTTTAACCTACCGTTCCAGCCATGTCTATCTCATGAGATATAAAATCTTTACCCAATGAATTGGAGGGAGATATAGGTCCCACCCATCTCATAATTATACCATTCTTATGTGTGCCACAAAATCAGAAACCATACATCATAGCATAACCCATGTAATAAAAATGGGATTCTTAAACATCGTGACATCATAAAACAATTCATATAAGATAAAAGAATTCATAAAAATAATTCCATCACAACATAATCAAATCAATGTAATAATAGGGATATAAACAGAACCCTTTATTATCTTAGATGGAAAATAATTTTGATAAAACACTTGAACTTCATTCTTGAGGAAAATATCCTTTCTACTTAAAAAACACTTTTCCTTTCTTAACATGTCATACAATTCTAAACTAAAAGAATTTGATTAAAAATAAACATGAAAACTTGTAAAGGAAGCTTCTTGGAAATAATGTTTTAAAAATCCATTCATACCGTATAAGTTAAAAAAACATTCTTCTCGTACTTTTGTCGGAAAAGTCAAAAAGTACCTCGTACGAAAAATGACAAAAGATTCCTTTCATATCTTTTACTAAAAACTCACCAAAGGGTAAAATTGGATTTAAACAATTGTAGGTGGATGGAAATAATATTACATATTGAGGAAACATGGATGTAGATGATAAAATACACCCCAGTAAATTACAAAGTATAAACAATCTCGGATAAAAAATGAGATTTTGATATTTCCCTTACCTTAGGTCCGATTTGCTTTGTAAGTGTCTGAACCTCCTGTATAATGATTTAAATAATGTAATTGACTTATTCCATAATCATTATAATTGTTATGATATCATATATGGTCATATTCTTAGCTTATTATTAGTAATATTTCATTGCTACTTGTTATTCGGGTGTTTATTACTTTTTGTTCTTATGCGTGTTTTGTCGAATAAATTCTTATTCTTCTTTTTAGGTTATATATAAATCATTTACATAATGGTATTAGTGTAATATATATCATATTTATTCACTAAATTAATTTATGTAATCATTGTGCAATGAAAATCATGTAGAACGAGTCGCATCACATTGTGGAGACGGTATTCCGTACGTACGCACGAGCGATGATATCGTTCCCATTATCGTGGAATTGTATTGGAGTGTATGTATACTATTTCAGAATCAATATCACTTTACAATATTCATATATATTCATTCTTTACACCATTATACCCATCCAAGTAAGGTGGTGGTGGAAAATAGATTACACCACGGCGTGGAGACGGTATTCCGTACGAATGCACGCGCGGTGATTTCGTTTTCTGTAGGATGGATAGATGGTGAAATAGGTTTGTTTCATACTTATAATAACATATCAGTATATTATTTATACTTATGTTATTAATTCATAATGAAACAACTATATAAAAAGAAGTTTAAGAAGAAATAAAGTTGAAAGAATCGGTAACGGACATTACCTCTTCTTTGAAGCGCTTCTTTGAGACCTCCTTTTAGGGCACTAAAATTGGTCTTTGAAGAAGACCAGGACCTCTAGGATATTTCTAGGGAAGTGGAGAGGAGAAATTGGCAGGGTTTGGCCGAGCTTTAAGGCTCAAAGTGGTGTGAGGAAGAGAGGGAGTAGGTGCCCTTTTATAAGGGAGGATAGGGGCTCCTTTGGAAAAACTAAAAATATTATTTTATTATAAAGCCATATTCGGTTTTAAATAGCTCCAAATTGATTTATTTCGAAGATAAGGTGGGGATGGATCTAAATCCTCTCATCAAATAGAATTTGGACAAGTTTAGTTTACTATTTTAACCTTATCATTTAGATTTAACTTTAAGTTAGATAATTTTACTTTTACCGTGTCTTTTTGTGTTCTTACACTATAAGGTTAATAAACTTACTATAACAAGACAAACGAACCCCAATTTGTTTATTATTAATATATATAACCTTATCTAAGTCATTTGGACGAACCTTAGATTTTGAGGAATAAAATAACAATTAATAATATAATATTTGTTTTAAAAACTATTTTATGTCAATTTTGACACTATTTAGTAATTGATTTTTGTGAAAATCATAACAGAATTATTAGTTCTAAAAAAGTTAATTAAATCAATAATAACATGTCATAGTAACCTATAAAATTAGTTTAATTCATAAAAAGTCTCAAATTACATTTATTTGGGTATTTATAACATCAATTATGTCAATATTTCATTAATAAGATAATTACTGCATCATCTTTGTGTCATAAATAAATTAGATTCTTTAATGTCTAAAAATTAAAAATAAAATACCATTATGTAGGAAATTTTTTTATATTTCTAATGAATATTTATAGTCGAATTTATCTCATGTATAACCCTATATTAGAAATTATTTACTTATTAAACTTTGATTTTAACTATTTTAACCCTTCTTTAAATAAATTAATAATAAATGTCCTAATCTAATCCAAGCGGGCCTAAATGGTCATATTTTATTCCTAAGGTTGTTTTTGGTCGAATTACACTTATCCAATATAATTAGGACATATTTTAGGGTAATAATAATAACATTTTTACCCTTAATTACCCTATTTACTTTTAACTGTGGTAAAAAAAAGTAAAAAGTTACTATTCACCAAAAATTATTTTCATCTCATTGAACCACATTTTACTTACTGACATCAACCGTGTCTCTCAGATTTTTGAAATTCCACTCACAGAAGTAGTAAAATTAAGTTTTATGTAAATTTGCAAATTCTCCTAGGAGGTGGGTAAAAGACGGTGAAAAGTTCAATAAAATTTTTATATATCTAAATTTATTATAAAATGACTCCAATGAATTGCATTTAACTTATATAGGTATTATGTATCAATTTTGACCTAAAATAAATTTAATTGAAATAAATAATTATTTAAATAAAAAGTTGGTTTTTAAATAGTAACCCAGTGTTTTCACTATTCATCAAAAATTGAAAGTTTTCAGAAAAATACCAAAATTTCACCATAGGCTAATTTCGATATTCCGAATCCAAAAACAAAGTCCATTTTGAAAAAATAAAATTTACAAAATTTCAAAAAGATTTTATTACTATTCATAACGGCTAGTTTTAATAATATTTTAATAGCATATCGTTGTTTAGTGAAACTCGGTATTGCGTACGACGCAAGCTATCAAGGAAGGTCGTGATTGCGTGTAAAGCAAGCCAAGATAGTGTTGTGTGTAGTGAAAGATTCCTTTGATGATTTATATAAAATAATAATAAAATATTTCTTATAAAAGTCTCTGGTGTTACATTCTACCCCCCTTAAAATGAATTTCGCCCTCGAAATTCGTCACTTGTAACAAACAGATGAGGATACCTCTCCCTCATCACATCCTCAAGCTCCCATGTAGCTTCTTCTAATTGGTGGTTCCTCCATAAAACTTTCACCAAGCGAGTGGTATTGTTCCATAGGACTTTTTCACTACGATCGAGAATCTCTATCAGCTGTTCTTCATAAGAAAGATCTTGTTTCAGCGGTATAACTTCTGAGCTGAGTACATGTGAAGGATCAGGTATGTACTTTCTCAGGAGAGATACATGGAACACATTGTGAAATTGAGAGAGATTCGGTGGAAGTTCCAATCGGTAAGCTACCTTCCCAACACGATCCAGAATTTCAAAAGGACCGATATATCTAGGGATCAACTTTCCTTTCTTTCCAAATATCATGACCCTCTTCCAGGGAGATATTCGTAAGAGCACTTTATCACCCACTTCAAACTCTAAGTCTTTTCTTCGGTTGTCGGCATAACTTTTTTGTCGACTCTGAGCTGCTCTTATGTGTTTTTGAATAGATCGGACCTTTTCTGCCATCTCATCAACAAGATCAGGTCCTAATAGCTTTCTTTCCCCAACATCATCCCAGCAAGTTGGAGTCCTGCATTTATTTCCATAGAGAGCTTCATAAGGAGCCATCTGAATACTGGAGTGAAAGCTATTATTATAAGAAAATTCCACCAAAGGTAGGTGTTGATCCCAACCACCTTTGAAATCCATAGAGAAAGCTCTCAACATATCTTCTAGAGTTTGAATTGTCCTCTCAGACTGACCATCTATCTGAAGATGATAAGCAGTGCTGAAACTCAACTCTGTATCCAGAGTATGCTGAAGACTTCTCCAGAACTTTGAGGTAAACCTCAGATCCCGATCAGATATAATAGAAAGTGGTACTCCATGCAATCTTACCACTTCCTTTACATATATCCTGGCAAGCTGATCCAGAGAGATATCCTCTCTAATAGCAATAAAGTGTGCAGAATTTGTAAGACGATCAACTATGACCCAGATAGCATTATTTCCTTTGGATGTTTTAGGAAGTCCGGTGACAAAGTCCATAGTGATGTTTTCCCATTTCCATTCGGGTATGGGTGATGGTTGTAACATCCCCTTAGACTTTTGTCTCTCATCTTTAACTTGCTAACAAACCAAGCATCGAGAAACATATTCAGCAACATCTCTTTTCAAGCCATCCCACCAGAAGTACTCTTTCAGGTCCCTATACATCTTCGTGCTTCTAGGATGAATAGAGAATGAAGAACTATGAGCCTCATCCAGCAGCTCCTTCTTTAATTCGGATATGGGAGGAACACAAACCCGATTCCTGAACTTTATTATCCCATCACAATCAAGGTTGAATTCAGGAACATTTCTCACCTTCTTTTGTAACTCTACATCTTCTTTCTGTGCCTCTTTAATCTTAACATGTATAGATGGTTGAAAATTCATTTGAGAAAGATATGATTTTTCCCCTTTAATTATAATTCCAAGATCCATCCTTTGTAAATCCATAAATATTGGATCTTTTGTGATCCTCATCATGGATAAACTGGCATGGTCTTGTCGACTGAATGCATCTGCCACCTTGTTTGCTTTCCTAGGGTGGTAATGAATTGAGCAGTCGTAATCCTTAATCAGCTTCAACCATCTTCTTTGGAACATATTCATCTCATTTTGTGTGAAAATATACTTTAAACTTTTATGATCATTATAAATGTCACACCTTTCTCCATAAAGATAATGCCTCCAAATCATTAATGAAAATATTACCGCAGCTAACTCCAAATCATGAGTTGGGTAATTTTGCTCATGGATTTTCAACTGTCATGAGGCATAAGCTATCACCATATCATTTTGCAAAAGAACACACCCCAATCCCTTCTTGGATGCATCACTGTAGATCACAAACCTTTCTCCACTACAAGGCAGTGTGAGCACAGGTGCACTGGATAACCTTCTTTTCAACTCCTTGAAATTCTCTTCACGTTCTTCCGTCCAAACAAACTTAACTCCTTTCCGATTCAACCTGGTGAGTGGATTAGATAATCGTGAAAAATCTTTCACAAAACATCGATAATATCCAGCCAAACCAAGAAAACTTTAGATTTCAGTTACTGTTGTTGGTCTCGACCATCTTTCGATAACCTCTGTTTTTGCTGGATCCACAAATATCCCCTATTTTGAGATTATGTGACCCAAAAATGCAACTTTTTGAAGCCAAAATTCACACTTGGTAAATTTGGCATAAAGTTTCTCCTTTCTCAGGGTCTTTAATATAATTCTCAAGTGATCTTCATGTTCTTCCTTGCTCTTTGAATATACAAGAATATCATTTATAAAGACTACCAAAAATTGATCAAGATAGTCTCTAAAGACTCTATTCATCAGATCTATGAAGATAGTAGGGGCATTAGTAAGACCAAATGGCATCACTATAAATTCATAGTGTCCATACCTTGTATGAAAAGACGTATTTGGTATATCCTCCCTTTTTACCCTTAATTGATGATACCCTGAATGAAGATAAATCTTGGAAAAGTATTAAGCTCCGCGTAGTTGGTCAAATAATTCATCAATGCACGGGAGAGGATATTTTTTCTTGATAGTGATCTTGTTAAGTTCTCGATAATCAATGTAGAGTCTCATTGATCCATCATTCTTATTAACAAACAAAATAGGTGCTCCCCAAGGTGACACACTAGGGCGTATGAACCCCTTATCAAGATTCTCTTGGAGTTTCTTCTTCAATTCCGGCAACTCAATTGGGGTCATTCTATAAGGTGTCTTTGAAATAGGTAAAGCACCCGGTACGAGTTCTATTGAAAACTCAACTTCACAATTTGGGGGAAGACCTGGCAATTCCTTCGGAAAGACATCATCAAACTCCCGTACAATGGGAATATTCTTAATCGTGAGTTTCTCACCAACCATTTGAGATAAATAACCTTCATTTAGTGGAATCAAGACCCATAAGATGGAAGAAATTTCCACTGGAAGTTTATGTTCATCATTGCATCGATAGATGATCAAAGATTGATCTGGAATATGAAATGTGACTTCCCTTATTTGGAAATTGATATGAGCTCCATATAGAGAAATCCAATCCATGCCAAGAATCACATAAAATTCCATTATAGGAAGGGTCACAAGATTTGCAGGAAGCACATTCCCACAAACTTCAATCAGAGAAGAATTATAAACTTTTGATGCGACTGTTGTGCCATTAGGGGTTGTCACAGCTAACTCAACATCTAATTGTTGAGTTAATACGGCGATACCCTTAGAAAATTCTTTAGAAATAAAAGAGTGGGTGGATCCAGAATCAAATAAAACATTTGATACTTTAGAGTGGATGGTAAGTGTACCTTTTACCACATCGTTATCGTACTCCACATTGCTGATAGAAATTGCATGTGAATTTCCTTTGTCTTTAGCCTTAAGAGTTTTACGTCAACCATCATCATCAACCCTTGGATTTGGGCATTGATTGGCATAATGCCCCATTTCCTTTCACTTGTAACATTGAAGTGTAGTAGGTTCATTCTTTGTATCCCTTCCTTTGTTTGCATCATTAGACATCTTCTTCCCATCATTGCGGCATTCAAATGCCCGATGACCTTCCTTTCCACATTTGAAACATTTACTTGTCCCTTTAAGACAACTCCCTCCATATTTCTTTCCACACTTTGAGCATAAGGGAAAGCTCATCTTCTTTTCAGTGTGCTCTTTAGATTTTCCTTTGAATTCCATTTTCCTCTTCTTATCAAACCCATATGACTGGTGGGTTACTCCAATCTCTATCTCGACTTTGAGAGCACATCGAACGATTTCATCGTAGATATTGAAGTCCCTTATGGATAAGGCCCTTCAAAGACTTGGTTTTAAGCCACTAAATAATCGATCGATCTTACTCTCAGGTTGGATAATAATACCAGAAGCGTACCTTTCATATCTTTTACTATAGACTCACCAAAGGGTAAAAATGGATTTAAACAATTGTAGGTGGATGGAAATAATATTACATATTGAGGAAACATGGATGTGGATGATAAAATACACCCTAGTAAATTCCAAAGTATAAACAATCTCGGATAAAAATGAGATTTTGATATTTCCCTTACCTTAGGTCTGATTTGCTTCGTAAGTGTCCAAATATCCTTTATAATGATTTAAATAATGTCATTGACTTATTCCAGAATCATAATAACTGTTATGATATCATATATGGTCATATTCTCAGCTTATTATTAGTAATATTTCATTGCTACTTGTTATTCAGGTGTTTATTACTTTTTGTTCTTATGCGTGTTTTGTGGAATAAATTATTATTCTTCTTTTTAGGTTATAGATACCTCATTTAAAGAATTTTATTAGTGTAATATATATCATATTTATTCACTCAATTCATTTATGTAATCATTATTCAATGAAAATCATGTAGAACGAGTCGCATCACATCGTGGAGACGGTATTCCGTACGTACGCACGAGTGATGATATCGTTCCCATGATCTTGGAATTGTATTGGAGTGCATGTATACTATTTCAGAATCAATATCACTTTAAAATAATCATATATATTCATTATTTACACCATTATACTCATCCAAGTAAGGTGGTGGTGGAAAATAGATTACACCACGGCGTGGAGATGGTATTCCGTACGTACGCATGTGCGGTGATTTCATTTTCCGTAGGATGGATAGATAGTGAAATAGGGTTGTTTCATACTTATAATAACATATCAGTATATGAGTGATACTGATGATATTAATTCATAATGAAACAACTAAATAAGAAGAAGTGGAAGAAGAAATAAAGTTGAAAGAATCGGTAACGGACATTACCACTTCTTTGAAGCGCTTCTTTGAGACCTCCTTTTAGGGCACTAAAATTGGTCTTTGAGGAAGACCAGGACCTCTAGGATGTTTCTAGGGAAGTATATAGGAGAAATTGGCAGGGTTTGTCCGAGATTTAAGGCTCAAAGTGGTGTGAGAAAGAGAGGGAGGAGGTGCCCATTTATAAGGGAGGAGAGGGGATCCTTTGGAAAAACTAAAAAAATTATTTTATTATAAAGCCATATTCGGTTTTAAATAGCTCCAAATTGATTTATTTAGAATATAAGGTGGGTATGGGTCGAAATAATCTCATCCAATAGTATTTGGACAAGTTTAGTTTACTATTTTAACCTTATCATTTAGATTTAACTTTAAGTTAGATAATTTTACTTTTACCGTGTCTTTTTGTGTTCTTACACTATAAGGTTAATGAACTTACTATAACAAGCCAAAAGAACCCGAAGTTGTTTATTATTAATATATATAACCTTATCTAAGTCATTTGGATGAACCTTAGATTTTTAGGAATAAAATAACAATTAATAATATAATATTTGTTTTAAAAACTATTTTATGTCAATTTTGACACCATTTAGTAATTGATTTTTGTGAAAATCATAACAGAATTATTAGTTCTAAAACAGTTAATTAAATCAATAATAATATGTCATATTAACCTAGAAAATTAGTTTAATTCATAAAAAGTCTCAAATTACATTTATTTGGGTATTTATAATATCAATTATGTCAATATTTCATTAATAAGATAATTACTGCATCATCTTTGTGTCATAAATAAATTAAATTATTTAATGTCTAAAAATTACAAATAAAATATCATTATGTAGGAAATTTTTTTATCTTTCTAATGAATTTTTATAGTCGAATTTATCTCATGTATAACCCTATATTAAAAATTATTTACTTATTAAACTTTGATTTTAACTATTTTAACCCTTCTTTAAATAAATTAATAATAAATGTCCTAATCTAATCCAAGTGGTCCTAAATGGTAATATTTTATTCCTAAGGTTGTTTTTGGTCTAATTACACTTATCCAATAGAATTATGACATGTGTTAGGGTAATAATAATAAAATTTTTACCCTTAATTACCCTATTTACTTTTAACCGTGGTAAAAAAAAGTAAAAAGTTATTATTCACCAAAAATTATTTTCATCTCATTAAACCACATTTTACTTACTGACATCAACTGTGTCTCTTGGATTTTTGAAATTCCACTCACAGAAGCGGTAAAATTAAGTTTTATGTAAATCTGCAAATTCTCCTAGGAGGTGGGTAAAAGACGGTGAAAAGTTCAATAAAATTTTTATATATCTAAAATTATTATAAAATGACTCCAATGAATTTCATTGAACATATATATATATTATTTATCAATTTTGACCAAAAATAAATTTAATTAAAATAAATAATTATTTAAATAAAAAGTCGGTTTTTAAATAGTAACTCAGTGTTTTCACTATTCATCAAAAATTGAATGTTTTTAGAAATATACTAAAATTTTACCCTAGGATAATTTTGATATTCCGAATCCACAAACGAAGTCCATTTTGAAAAAATAAAATTTACAAAATTTCAAAAAGTGGTTATTACTATTCATAACGGCTAGTTTTAATAATATTTTAATAGCATATCGTTGTTTAGTGAAACTCGGTATTGCGTACGATGCAAGCTATCAAGGAAGGTTGTGATTTCATGTAAATCAAGCCAAACTAGTGTTGTGTGTAGTGAAAGATTCCTTTGATGATTTATATAAAATAAAAACAAAATATTTCTTATAAAAGTCTCGGGTGTTACACCCGTCGACTTCTTCCAGGTCTACCCTCCAATAAGGCTGGGCAGTGGGTCTCTTGTTGAATTATTCTAGGTCTACCCTCCAATGGGGCTGGGCAGTGGGTCGCCTAATTATGTATTAAGGTCTACCCTCTAGCAGGGCTGGGCAGTGGGTTTCCTGATGATGTATTAGGGTTTACCCTCCAGCAGGGCTGGGTAGTGGGACACCTGTTGGCATTTCAGGCTCAGTCATTTCTACTAGGCTAGTTTGTGGCTTTCCTCCGTGATTACCGAAGCAGGACCCTTAGTTATACGAGTCAGTGTTGTGACAGCTTTGACTTTGAGAAGACCTCTCGACTGCAGGGTAGTGATGAGGTGTGGTTTGACTTTCCCTAGAACTCTCAATTATGAGGGGCGCTTTTCCCCACCGAGACGCATCCTTGAGACGTGACCCAAAACCGTGTGGGCGAGTTATTTCCGACCAAAGTGGATAGTGTCGAGGTGCGGTGATTTGAGCCCTTTGACATGTAGTTCGGGGCAGATGTGCGGGATACTGTGCATCGATGGTGTTACTTCTGGGACTGTTGGCTACTCACTTTCTTGGGCTGAGCTACGGGATGGATATCCCCTTACGATCTTATTGGGGTTTCTTGTTGAGCATACGGATATTTATATACCTTTTTTCGGTACCCACTTCTTGGGTTTGGTTACTCTCCTTCCAGGAGAGGCAAAGATGCGTGGGGTACGCCACGTGCTTTCCGTGTCTAGCTTCTCATGGCCGGACGAGTCTACTCTCCTACTATAGGTAGCGAAGACTTGACGGGAAGTTCATCTTATCACCATTTCTCACTCCTTGTGTCTGGACGAGACTACCTTCTTTCCTCTTGTTGGGTTGAGTTGGACTCTTTACTGCACTCTCTATTGTACTCCTTTACTTTTCCTGTTCGCTCTACTGCTCACCCTTCGGTACCTCCTTTGTTGCTCCCTCGAGCCTTCGGGGTATCCTACTGAGTATTTTTATACTCACCCCTGCTTGGGATTTGCCCGCACTTGGTGTGCCCTTGCAAACGAAGGACAGGTTGGTCGTGACATCAGAGGATCTTAGGAGCTGGGAGCGTGGACCACGTGCGGTGGTCGCTGTCGGGTTCCAGGTGTGGGACCCTCCCAGTTGTTTGCTGTTGTTTTACCTGTTGCCGGGTTGTGGGATTTTTGGTTGGGCGCGTGTTTTGCCCCTTTTCTTTTCAGTTTACTTTCAGCTTGTACTTTGTACTGTTTAGAGGTCGATGCACATTTGTGGTTTTTATATAGCAATTGCTCTTTTACTCTGCTTGTCTTTTCTTTTAATCTACACTTTTTCATTGAGTGTGTTGCGTGTGTGTGTACAGGTGCTTAGGCAAAGGCCTCCCCGAGTTGTTGTGCCTTTAGCGCTGGTTGTCGGCCCCTGGCCTATGGTGGCGGGCTTGGGGTAGTTGCGGCTGGAGCCCGGGTAGGGTCGGGTCGTGACATTAATTTTGATGAATTAATGAATTTTTGAGATAAATTATATTTTAATAAAATATTGTTATTAAAATAATATTTATTAATTATAGTCTATAATATAATTTTACAAAGTTAAAAATAATTTTTATAAGGGTTTGGAAAATTGTTATTGTCAAAAAACCCAACATTTCTCAATAAATGTCAATTCTAGTTTAAAAGTGAAAATTAAAATATTTAGAAAATTATTTTTAAGAAATAAATATTATTTTTATAAAATAAATATTATTTTTTGAATCAGAACATTGAAATTATCCAATAGTAAATTTTTCATAATTTTCTGAGATAGTTGAAATTTTTGGTAAAAATTAAATATGGTATAAATATATGGTGCATATTAAGACATCATAATGACCCAAAAGTGATATAATAAATAGTATACATGGAAAAATATGTGTTTCCCTTTTAAAATAATTTTATTTTAAGGTTATTTGATTAATTTTATAAAACCTTTATGAATCCTCCAAAACCTATATTATATTTTTAGGTTTTTAAATCAATTCATTATAAGCCGGACTCACTTCCACAACCCCAAGGGTAATATTTTATTAATTTAGGAACTTTTACTTATAAACTAATGAAAACAAATCCTATTTGGTAGAAAATATGGGAAAAAATATGAGAATATTTTTTGGTTTTGACTACTTTATTATATAGAGTCCTAAACCTATGTTTGGGAAATAATAAAGAACTCCCCTCTCTTTTCCTATATAAAACCACCCAAGATCCCATTAATATTAACTCAAAAACCATATATCACTTCCTTAATATTCTTTAACCTATCTATATTCCTTCCAAGGTTCCCCAAACTCTCAATATCCTCCATCCAATCTTTTGGAATCACCCACTCAAGGTAAGGGACCTCTCTATCTTCTTTCCAATTCAAGAACCTTATTTGTATTTAGCCTTTTGAATCTCAATTGGTTATATTTTCATGAATTTATAAATATCCCTCTATATTAAAATTGATATATATAATAATTAAATATCATTTATCCCCTCTCATTATATCATTTACCTAGCTATTACTATGCCAATTTTAGTAAGGGACCTCCCTCTCTTCTTTTCAATTCAAGAACCTTATTTGTATTTAGCCATTTTGAATATTAATTGGTTAGGTTTTAATTAATTTATAAAGATACCTATACTTTAAAATTTATTTCATATTAAGGATTTATCATTTATCCCCTCTCATTATATCATTTACCTAAGTTGTTACTGTAATGAAATTTTGTAAAGGATCTTTTCCTTCTCCTCTTTATTAAAGTATCTTCTTCATTCTATGCCTTTAATTTCCAATTCATAAAGTTGGGATATATTTTTTCACATCCATATTACTATACATTTTATTTAAAAATTAGTATAGATTCTTTTCACTATAATTAAACCATTTTATGAATCTTTAAGTACCACCATTATGCTATCAAAATTTCACTACGATTTTTCCATGCAAAACCTTTATATTGTAAATACCATTACTATTTCCACTCAAGGGTATCCACCTATACATACCTATACTTAATTGATTGGGTACTTAAATTTATTTATTCAACACTCCTTGATTTTTTAATTAAATGTGATGAAATATAATCCTATTTTTAATGATCTATATGGCACACTTATTCATGTACATGATATGAAAGCGACAGGTGTGCCCATAATTATATAGTTCTATATTGATTTGGGTAGTGTTTTAGTCTCATTAGACATCATTTATGGTATTAGGTAGTTAACATAATCTATTATGTTACTTTTTCCACCGTTTTATGATGTCTTTGTGGTTATCCTTGACTTATGTTTATGATTTCATGTTTAATGTCGTTGACACTTTCCCATGTTGCCTTCATGTTATCATGATATATCATGACTCATTGTTCATATTTATTATTATCACCCCTTTTATGTCAATTTTAAATTCTTATTATCTAGAATGTAATAATTTATTCATGTTATGATTTATTTATTCCCTTTATAGGATTTATAGGACTCCCCTTTATTATGTATATCCCCAAGTTATCCAATGTATTTTTAAGAACAATGGAAAATTATGAGCATGTTAATGAAGTTTTCAATAATACTAATGTACCACCTATTTTTAATTCATTATTTAATGTACCTAATTCCAAAATACACTAGTATTATTTATCATTTGTGTTTTATTATGTGTATTTTTATATAATAAATCAATAATTAATGTGTAATAAAGACAAGGGTTTTCATAGTTGGTATCAAAGGAAAGTTTAGGTATTTTTTGGGATTACGACTATAAAACTCTATCGAAATTCTTAGAGATAAATATAAACATAATAATAAATACCTAAATTTTGGTAAATTATAGATTAAGTGGTTTCCAATAAAATATATCCTTGTATAGATAAAAGTAGATGTGTCTCTGGAAAATATGTACCTAAGGGTAACACCTAAAAACACTATATTGAGATAGACTCGATCAGGAACTAGTGTATGAAAATGGGACTTTCTGAACACCTAGTTTGAAACTATCAGGGGATATGCTTTATTAAATTCACAATCTCATTAAAAATCATTATTAAGGGAACAAAAAATCCCATAAGAGTATATGTTATAAAATAGATCATGGATAACATATATTAAAGCCTAGAAATTCATAAGTTAAGGAAAATACATGTCATTTATAAAATATTCCTTTAATGTTATTAGATTCCCATTAATATGTTTAATAGTTTTAAAATTATCATACCTAAGTCTATTCTAGATGAAATAATTGTTTAGAATCAGAATAAAGAATTTATAGGTAGGTTTATCATTTATAGTTATATTAATTCCTTCTTATCACTCAAGTTTAGTATAACTATTAAAACACCACCATAGAACATGGAAGTATAGATATCAGGGAAAGTGATAAACAGGATAATTATTTCATCCCAAGTATATAAATCCTACCCTATCAAAAAATTTAGGATATATATCCTAGGAAAACTAATGATACTCCCTTTAGTTTAATTGGATGCAATTCTAGGTATGGATTTTCTTTTTTTATATATAGCCAACATAAATTTTTACAAGAAGTAAATCACTCTCTATATCGTGAATCTCCCTATGATTCTGTATAAGTGAAAGGAGGAGGATGAATCTTCTTTATAAGTAATATCTCAACCATGTATATGATTTCCTTATAAGAAATCATATCTAGCCCAAATTATTGAGTCTAAGGAAAAGATCATCCTTGAATACATTCCCATTATGAGGTAATATGTTTATGTGTTTCTTGAGAAATTTATTTGTCTCCCCCTATCTAAGAGGTTGAATTTTCAATTGATATTATATATGGGGATTTGAAAATATATAAGAATCCATATATAATGGATTTTATGGAACTTGAGGAGATGATGAAACAACTACGAGAGAATCTTGATAAAGGGTTTATATTTCCAAGTGCTTCACCATGGGGTGAACCAGTCCTCTTCATCGAGAAGAAGGATGGTTCAATGTGTCTTTGTATTGATTATCATGATCTCAACAAGATCAAAATAAATAACAAAAATACTCTTATATGGATTGATGACTTGTTTGACCAACTATGTGCATCCCAATACCTCTCTAATGTGGATCTTCAGACAAGGTATTATTAAGTAAGGGTGAAGGAGGACACCCCCAAGACTATTTTTTGTACAAGTTACAGACACTGTGAGTTCATAGTAATGCCATTTGGACTCAAAAATTCTCCATAAATCTTCATGGAATTAATGAATATATTCTTTAGATATTACCTAGACAAATTTTTGGTAGTCTTTACAAATGATATTATAATATACTCCAAAATCAAGGGGGGCTTGATGAGAATCTAAGCACTGTGTTAAAGACCTTATAAAAGGATAATATTTATGAAAATTACAGAAAATGTGAGTTATTGTTTAAGGAGGTATCATTATTGGGGAACATTATTATAAGAAATGGGATATATGTGGACCCTTCAATAAAAAAAGCAATTAAAGGATTGTTAAGACCAATATCTATGATAGATATTGTCACACCCTGACCTTTGTAATTACTTTATTTTATTATTTTCTTGGATTTTGATAATTTTTTTGGGATTCGGGTTGAGTCCTGGTTTGAATTTTTGAGTTTTTATTTAAAGATGAGTGTTTTGGGCTTGGAAGAATCTGGCGCATGGGTAGAGCACGGTTTCAAGACCATGCAGCTACACCCTGGTCACTGTGCATCCTGCTCGGTATTCAAAATAAATTTAAAATTAAATGAATAATAAAATGAAGTTAAATAAAAGTTAAAATAAAATAAGAAAAAATAAAATAAAATTTAAAAGTATTATTTTAATAATAATGATTATGATGATAATTTTATTGGGATTATTATTATTATTATTAAGAATGTTATTAATTATTATTGTTGTTGTTATTGTAAATATTATAATTATCATGAATATTATTATTAATAATAAGCTTATTTTTATTAGTATTATTATTATTATATTTTTAGTTTAGTATTTTTTTAGGGGGGTTCCTACCCATCTCTCCCCCCTTCTCCCTTGCACTACCCACTTCCTCCCCCTTCCCTGTTCAGCACGCCCCCTCCCTGTGCACACCTCCCTAGTCAGCCCTCTCCTCTGGTGAACCCTCCTTAGGCCGGCTTCTCTCCCCCATCGGCGCCCTCTTCTCCGAAACACCCTCTAGAGTGCCTCTCCCCTTACATGGCCTCCTTCTCATGCACGATAGTTAGCATATGAATTCTCTATGGCACTCCACCCTAGTCAGTGGCCCTCCTCTCCAGCGGCTGCCCTCCTCAAGGCACGGTCGGGCTCCTCTCTTCCCCCTTTTCTCAATGGGGTTTTAGTTTCTAGCGGATAGGGTTTTTGTTTTGGGGGTTCTTTTTTGAGTATTTGGGTTCGATATTCATATTTAGGGTTCCTTCTTGACCCCTGAAGGTGAAATTGTGGTGCAATTGAGGTTTCACACCGATTTCGGGAAGTTATTTGTCATTTGAGGTAGGTTTTCCCATGCACTTGACTTTTTAATTTAAGATTCATTAGTTTCATGTTTTTCACACCTATATTTATTAATAAATAGTGTTATATGATCCTTATATTAATTTTTTGGTGTGAAAAAGTACCAATTTATGCCTTTTTTATGTTGAATAGTGTTGTTTTGTTAAAAATGTGCACACCGCATGTTTGATAAAATGATTTTCTAGATTTGGAACATATTTTGTGATGTTTAGAACATGGTTTAGAAATTTTAATAAATTTTTGGCATGAAATTGGGTGTTTTATGCCTTTTTGGGTGTTACATAGATTTTATTTTGTTAAATATTTCATGCCTAGTGCGTGATTAATTTCCCAATTGGTTATTATGGGTTAAATGTGATATAAAATGATTTTTTTATTTATAAATATATTTTAAGTGTTTGAAACAATATTTTGGGTCCCTTATATAGTTTACCAAGTGTATTTAGTTTTTATAAGGAAATTTGTATTGGGTTTTAGCATGTTTTGGCATGTGTTGCCAATGAATGGCCCATTTAGCATTTTTATAAGAAATGGTTTGTCTTGAAAATGTATTTTGAATGTTTTAAGAGGATTTTATAAATGTTTTTATGTGGAAAATGGTGTGTTTACACTATATTATGAAAAGTGGATTTTGCATCATTGATAAAGGTTGGTTTTGTGAAATACTTAAAGGCCCGTTTGGAAACTTTGAGAAATTGATAAAAAAATATTATGAAAATCTCCACTGGATGTTTCTCATTTCTTTTATAGGCATAATGGATGGTATTTCATCGATGTGAAATCCTCATGATCCATTATTATGGTTCCTCAGTTGGAACACTTTGTGTTATATTTATTCTAAGGCCTGAGATTAGTCCTTGGGGAGACTCGGGGTGAGACCTATTGTGAATTATTATTATATATATATGTTTTGATTGGATGCTCAGCTGGAATTAGTTGTATCAACCCCATTATATACATGATACATGGGAATCTAGAATATTGAGATAATTTTATGAGAATGATTGCAGCACTGGTAGGTCAAGTACTAACTAGTGGGCCATAGTAGGTGGATATATTTAGGTTTATTGCTATGGTATTGGGCCCCTCGGTCTATCCTGAGTTAGAGTGATCGAGCATTTGGGTGTTTTTTATTTCATCATGTGTGGTGTGCTACCGAGTATGGGGTCTCATGTATTGGTATGTTCTGGATTGTTCTTGATCTCATGGGTTCACCTATGTCTATTAGGTCTTAGTTTCTTGTAGTGATGAATGTGATACTTGTATGATTATTTTCGTTTCCCTTACCATTTTATTACTCTAGTGTCTTCTTGTATAATGTTTTTCTTAGAAATTTGTGTGTTGGTTTTAAAAAGGTTTATGAAAACTATTTTCAAAGAAAAGTGTTCTATCCTCTTCATGCAAGTTAAAAATATAACATCACTTTACCCTTGGAAATGTTAAGAATCGCTAATAGGATGATCTCGGATTTGGAAATAAATAAGGGCAATGAGTTGTACATTGTTTTTAGGTAAAATTTGTGGAAAATCATACTTTTATATATTGTAGTTCAAACTTAAAAATTGATATTTCTTTTATTTTAAAGGGAGTGTATTGGGAATAGATTATCGGGCTAGCCTACTAAGTTTTAACACTCATGACTATAGTCCTTTTCTATTTTTATCCCTTATGCAGGTTTTAGATTGAGTTTGATCACCTTGGGAAACAAGTGATTGTTGTGTTGGAGAATGACTCGTGGGGTTACATCGAGGTGTCGTGGTTGTCAGGTTATGTTTGTGTTTCCTTGTGTTGTTGGTTGTTTAGTTTTTTGTTTCTGTAATTGTACTTGTAAATGGTGTAAAGTTTGAAAATCGTATTTATTTTGGTTTTCTGATTTATTTATTTTGTTTCCTTTATTTATTTCGTTAGGTAAAACCATTCTCATTATCTATTATGATTCCCTTGTCAATTATCACAACCCTAGGATGATCGGGAACACCTCTCAGGCCTTACCACGGATTGGCTTGGGTGACCAGTTTAGGGTCGACCTAGGTTGGATTATGAAAAAATGGTATCAAAGAAGGTCGAATCTTTTGAGGACCTTTATTTTTATAGAACATGTTGTTACTTGGGGATGTCAAGGTATAAGGAGTATGATTGTCAGGGCTTAAGGTATAGGAACAAGATAGATGTTATGAACCTTTTTTTGTTTCAAACCTCGGGTTACCATGGGATGTTCAGGTTTGTTGGTGTCCTTTGATTCTTGTGAATTGGTTTGTATTGGGAAATGGAAAGGGAGTTGGTAAAGTAGACTTAGTGAGCTCAATGGGCCTACAAATCCATGTGGAGTTAAGGACATTACCCTAGAATTATCTCTGTGATGGTGGCATGATAGGAATATTGCCACCAACCATGTGTCTGAGTCACCCACCAATACTAGTTTCCCCTCGTTAATTTTTTGGATCTTCCTTAATTCTGAAAATTTATTTGAAAAGTCTTGTTTTGTAATTGTGAAAAGATGAATTTAAAATGGTAATGGTTCTGCTTTGAAAATTCAAATATGGATCTTCATAACTTATTTTAATAAAGGTTTATAAATTTGGATTTTCATGAGATGAAATTTTGGGGTAAAATGGGAATGGTTTAACAGGATGTGTTCAACTATTGAATTTTTTTTAAATCAAATAAATTAGTATTTGGAAAAAAAAATTAAGTGGGGTGGGATGATTTGAAAATAAATTTGTGGAGTTCAAAAATGGTTTTGATTAGGTGTTTAGTGAATCTTTGGGAAGCTTTCTAAATTTTGGAAATGAAAGAAGTGTCTTAGATTTGATGTGAAAATCTTGAAAATGGGTTTTCAATTGAATGGTTAGAGTTTTTCTATAAAATTTTTGTGAGATTTAAAAAGTAAGTGTGATTTGAAAGTTTATCCTTGAAAGGTGTTATTGAAATTTGGTGTTTCTGTGGGTGACCGCATACATAGGTATGTATGAGAAAGTGGATGGGTACCCAGTAAGGCATGAGGATATGCATGGGTGAGGCCCATGGGATATCATTGGTGGGTTTAAAATCCTTTAAACTTGTTTATTTTTTTCAAAAGTGATTTTAAAGGAAGGTGTAATGTTTTTTTAACTTATAGTGGTGTGGTTTATCTCTTTTATTTTGGGATTGATGTTTCTTTTTTGGTGTTTGGGATGAAGAATCCTTGTTGTTGTATTAGTCTTGATTGGGTTCCGTGTTTCCTTATTTCTTAGTGTGTTCCCCCACAAAGATTCAATGGATGCCCAAGGTGCAGATTTGGGTGGTTCATCTTTAAAAAACACTCCATTTGATCAAACTATAGACTATGTTCATTAATTTCAGAAGTTGAACCCTCCTATATTTTATGGTCAAGCATATCCTCTCGAGGTGAAGGAGTTTCTGTGGAGGATTGATAGGGACTTTAGTTTCCTTGTATTTCCTAAGTCATTAAAGGTAAATTTTTCTACCTTTATGCTCGAAGTTCCAACCTAGAAATAGTGAAAGTCAGTGTCTCGAAGCAAGCCCCGAAAGATCTTACCTGTGATTTCTTCATGTATTTTTCATCCAACGGTATTTTTCTAAGATGAATAAGGTGAGAAAGAAGATGGAGATGTGAATTCTTAAGTAGGGTGTTGGATTGGTATTGGAATTCTATCAATGATTCTTAAAACTAGTTCTATATGAACTAGAGTATCTTGAAAATGATCTCATGAAGGTTATACATTTCGATTTTGGGCTCTGTTCTGAGTTGTAGTTGAAGGTGGCAGATCTTAACTTAACCACTTTATCTGATGTGGTGAGGCAAGCCTTTCATGCTGAATCTAAGTTAGCAAGAGGAATTGAGATGGATAATCTTCCTCTGGTTTTTTAGAGTGGTGAATAGGATTCCGATAAGAATAATGGAAAGTGGTCTGATGCTGGTGGTGCTAATAGGGTAATTAAGAGGCCTTCATACCTCTCATCAACCTCTTTAGGGAATAATACCATGATTTGTCATCAGTGTGGAAAGTTGGGTCATAAGAGACCATTATGCCTGAGTGATCCAAGAACCATCCACACCTATGGATACTTGGGTCACTTTGATCGGTTCAATCAGGGTGTTTCCAAGAAGCATTGTGAAGCCAGACCCAACTCTTCAAAGGTAACCCCATCCCATTCGTAAGAGTGGGGTTATGTTTAGGATCAGTTTGGGGTTTTCTCTCTATAATTTTCCTTAGATGTAATGGTCATATCTGGTGGAATTTGGGGTGTTTATTTCTCTTTAAATTGTAAAAATTGACATTATTGAACCTTTTGAAACTTCCACTTTAATAGAAGTATGTTTGTGAAATTCACATTCATGTGCTATGTCCAACAGTTTCTAATTCCTGACTGCAAGGTAGGATATGCTTCAAACAACAGAGCTCCATCTATAGGTTATAAGGTGAAGTTGGTGCATAGTCAGGAACCCCCCCCCCCTAAGGTTCAAAGGATCTTGGTTAGTTCTTATGGTGTGGATACCCATAGTGGTTCTCGTCGAGTTACCCCTGAAGTAATCTAGTGTTAGCCTAATCCTTATGGTAAGGAGTCCGTTCGGGCCTCCCCCTCTATTGGGATTCCAGATTCCATCTCGGGTGCTAGTTTGTTCCCAATGGCGAGGAGTCTGTTTGGGCCTCCCCATTTTGGTCATCTGGTATCACTTCAATTTTTAGGTTATTTCTTATGATGGGGATTCTATTCAGGCCTCCATGTATCAGTACTTCTTGTTTGTTCCTAGTGTTAGCTTAGAGGTAGGTAGTCTCATTCGTACTTATCTAACCTCAAGTTCTTATATTCAGTAAATTTTGGTATTGGGGTACACCCAACGGTTTCATTTAGGCATGATTTTGAAAGTGCTCTCGGAAGTTTTGGTTAAGGTCATGATGTGGTTTGATTTTTTCTGCTCGTTTTAGGCAAGTGGTATGGGTTTCATTTAGTAATGTCTGAGGTGTTTTGGTTTAATAGGTTGGATTGTAGCATGAGAGTTTCTTTCCTATGATTGATAAACTATAGTGGGGATTCCATTTTGGGTCTCCTCAATTTATTTTGTAAGTCTCTTTTTTATAGCGATATTGTCTCTTCTTGTTTATCAATCTTTGGGGATCTCTTTAACTTTGAAGGAGTATTGGTTTTTGTTTTTGGGTTAAACTTTGTTGTTTATTTTAAGGGGAAGAAATCATTATGGTGGGGAGAATTTTCACACCCTAACCTTTATAATTACTTTATTTTATTATTTTCTTATCTTTGGATAATTTTTTCGGGGTTCAGGTTGAGTTTCAGTTTTAATTTTTGAGTTTTTATTTAAAGATAAGTGTTTTGGGCTTGGCAGCATATGGCACATGGTAAGAGAACTATTTAGAGACTATGTGGATACACCATAGTCACCATGCGGCCTACCTGGTGTTCAAAATAAACTAAAAATTAAATGAATAATAAAATGAAGTTAAATTAAAGTTAAGATAAAATAAGAAAAAGTAAAATAAAAATTAAAAGTGTTGTTTTAAAAATAAAGATGATGATGATATTATTATTGGGAATATTATTATTATTATTAAGAATATTATTAATTATTATTATTATTATAAATATTATAATTATCATGATTATTATTATTATTATTAAGGTTATTGTTATTAGTAATATTATTATTATAATTTTTAGGTTAGTATTATTTTTTAGGGGTTCCCCCCCCCCTCTCTTCCCCCTTCTCCCACACGCTATCCCCCCCCCACTTACCTATTCGGTGCACCCCCTCCCTATGAGCACCTCCCCAGCTGGCCCTCTACTCCAAAAAAAACTCCTTTGGTCGGCTTCTCTCCCCTACTAGTGCCCTCTTCTCTAGCTCACCCTTTGGAATGCCTCTCCCCTTGTGCGGCCTCCTTCTCGCACACGACAGTCAGTGGCCTACCCCTCTCTAGTGTGCCACCCCAACCGACAGCCCTCCTCTCTGGCATTCGTCCCTCCTCACGATGTGGTCGGACTCCTCTCTTCCCCTCTGGTGATTTCCCCTTCAATTGTAGGGATTCTCTTTGGGGTTTTGGTTTCCAGCAGCTAGGGTATTTGTTTTGGGGGTTTTGTTTTGATTATTTGGGTTCGATATTCATGTTTAGGGTTCATTCTTGACCCTTGAAGTTGTGGTTGTGGTACGGTTGAGGTTTTTCATTGGTTTCAGGAAGTTCTTTGTCATTTGATCTTGGTTTTTCCATGTACTTGCCTTTTAAATTTAAGATTCATTAGTTTCATGTTTTCCTCACCCCTATTGATTAATAAATAGTGTTATATGATCCTTCGATTAATTTTTTGGTGTGAAAATTAGTGGTTTAGGCTTTGATTTATGTTGAATAGTTTTTTTGTTAAAAATGTGCACACCCCATGTTTGATAAAATGATCTATTAGATTTATTACATGGTTTGTGATGTTTAGAACATGGTTTAGCAATTTGAATAAATTTATGGCATGAAATTAGGTGTTTTATGCCTTGTTGGGTGTTAAATTGAGTTGTGTTTGTTAAATATTGCATGCCTAATGTGTGATCAATTTTCCGGTTATCTCTTATGGGTTAAATGTGATATAAAATGATTTTTTTGGATTTATAAATATATCAGCAGTGTCAAAAAAAATATTTTGGGTACCTTATATGGTTTCCCAAGTGGTATTGGTATTTATAAAGAAATGTGTATTGGGTTTTAGCATGTTTTGGTATGTGTTGTTGATGAATGGCTCGTTTGGAATTTTTATAATAAATTGTTTGTCTTGAAAATGTAGTGTGAATTTTTTAAGAAAATTTTATAAATGATTTGATGTGAAAAATTGTGTGTTTACACCCATTTATGAAAAGTGGATTTTGTATCATTGATAAAGGTTGGTTTTGTGAAATTCTTAAAGGCGTGTTTGGAAACTTTGTGAAATTGATAAAAAAATGTTTATTATGAAAACCTCCAATGTATTTTTCTCATTACTTGTCTATGAATAATGGATGGAATTTTCTCACTGTCAAATCATCGTGATCCATTATTAGGGTTCCTCAGTTGGAACCCTTTGTGTTCTATTTATTCTAAGGCATGAGATTAATCATCAGGGAGACTCAGGGTGAGACGTGTTGTGAATTATTATGTGTGTGTGTGTGTGTGTGTGGTGATTGGATACTCATCTGGAATCATTTGGCTCACCCCCATTATATACATGAGAAATGGGAACCTGGCATATTGTGATAATTTTATAAGAATTATTACTGCACTGGTAGGTCACGTACTAACCTATAGACCATAGTTTGTGGATATATTTGGGTTTATTGCTATGGTATTTGGCCCCTAGTTCTGTCTTGAGTTAGGGTGGTCGGGCGTTTGGGTGTTTTTGATTTCATCATGTGCATCTTGCTACTGGGGATGGGATCTCATTCATTGTTATATACTGGATTTTTCTTGATCTCCTGGGTTCACATATATCTTTTAGATCTTAGTTAATTATAGTTATAAATGTGATACTTGTATTATTATTTTCATTTCCCTTTTCATGTGATTACTCTAGTGTCTTCTTGTGTAATTTTTTTTCTTGGAAAGTGATGTGTTGGTTTTAAAAAGGTTTATAAAAACTATTTTCAAATAAAATTGTTTTATCCTCTTTGTGCAAGTAAAAAATATAACATCACTTTACCCATGGAAATGTTAAGACTCACTAATCAGATAATCTTGGATTTGGAAATGAATATGGGCAATGATTTGTACTTTTTTTAATTAAAATGAGTGGAAAATAAAAATTATATATATTGTAGTTCAAACTTTAAAATTGATCTTTATTTTATTTTAAATGGAGTGTATTGGGAATAGATTATTAGGCTAGTTTACTAAGTTTTAACACTAACTCCTATAGTTATTTTCTATTTTTATCCCTTGTGTAGGTTTCAGATTGAGTTCAATCGCCTTGGGAGATGAGTGATTGTTGTGTTGGAGAGTGACCTGTGGGGTCACATGGAGGCATCATGGTGGTCAAGTTCTGTTTGGATTTCCTTGTGTTGTTTGTTATTCAGTTTTTTGTTTCTTTAATTGTAATTTTAAATGATATAATGTTTGAAAATCATATTTAGTTTGGTTTTACAATTTATTTATTTTGTTGCCTTTGTTTATTTCATTGGTTGAAACTATTCCCATTGTCTCCTATGATTCACTTGGCACTTTTTGCCAACCAAGTAGGATTGGGAATGCCTCTCAGGCCTTTCCACAAAATGGTTTGGGTGACCGGTTTAGGGTCAACCTAGGTTGGTTCGTGATAAATATCCATAGTTTCCTTGGACTGGTTGGGTATTATTGTCGATATGTGAGAAATTTCTCATGATTGGAAAATCATCAAACCAAACTAACTTGAAATGGATTCAAGTTTTAATGGAATAATGAATGTGAATATATCTTCATGGAGTTAAAAAGATTCTTATCATTACACATATAATTATGGTACCCACAAGTGGGAAACTATTCATTGTATACAGTGATGATTTGAAGAAGGGGTTGGGTTGTGTACTAATGAAGAATGAAAAAGAGATATCCTTTTCTGCAAATCAATTGAAATTTCATGAATAGAACTACCCAGAACATGATTTGTAGTAAGCTATAGCAATCTTTACATTGAAAATATGGCATAATTATCTCTTTGGGTAGAAGTTTGAAATATATAAGGATCATAAGATCCTCTAGTATATATTCACATAGAAAGAGCTGAATATGTACTAGTGAATATGGTTAGAGAAGATTAAGGAAAATGACTATTCAATCCACAACCACCTTGGGAAAGAAAATAAATTTTTAGATGCTCTAAGTATAAAGGATCCAACAATTTTTTCATTGATGATAATTGAGAAGGATCTGATCTTCTTAGACATGAAAAGGATATACATAGGAATCAAAAAGGAAGGAACATCATAAATATTTTCACAAATTATCACTCAAATATCCATTTTAAAGAATAAAAAGGATGTTCAAATAGATGATGTGGATATTAAGAAGAAGTTGGAAGCTGTAAGAAAAATGAAATCCTCAGAGTTCAAAATTAATGAAGAAGTAGTTATAAGATTTGCATCATGGCTATGTGTATCATCAAATCCTAAGTTAAAGGAGTTGTTGGATGATGCGCATAGCTCAACCTTCTACATCCATCTAAGGACCAAAAATATGTATCGATATATCCAAGAGTGCTATTGGTGGGATAATATTAATAGGGAGATAGAGTAATATACATAAAGTTGTCTTGTATGTTAGAAATTTAAGGTTGAAAGGAAAAATTCTAAGGGGATGATGCAACTATTACATATACCTATTTGGAAATGGGAAAACATAACCATGGAATTTTTCACTGGTCTTCCAAATACATCAAGATTAAATAATTCTATATTGGTTATGTTGGATCTTCTTATAAAGACTGCTCACTTCATTGAAATTCGAGAGGAATTCTCACTCAATCAACTTGCAAGGATATACATTAGATGAAGATCCCAGAATTCATGGAGGTATTTCCTTGTTTAAAATTTCGGTTTTAAACTTTTTTTAGGACAATGAAATGTTTCTTGGGTGAATGATGGTACTTGGGGAGTGTTCTGGGGGTTTGGGAGAAAAAAATAAAGGAAAACCGGGATAAACTCAACAAGGCGCACAGTTGGCACATGGTTAAGTAAATTGTGTAGCCTTCCCAAGAAAACTGTGCAACCTTAGGCAGTGTAATATCACATAGCTAGCACATGGTTTTTCAAACGGTGTGACCTTCCTAGGTAATCATGCGATCTAACTTTCCTTGTACACTGTCTCATGCATGGTTTCGCATGGTTTGGTAAACCGTGTGGCCCCATAAAGCTGGGAAAATTTATAAAATTTCTTCCTTTATGTTCTAACTCAGGATTCTACTCCATTTCACCTCCTTCAACTCTAGGGATGAACCCTAGAGACCTAAGATTCAAATAGGTGATTATACTTCAATTCTAATCTATTTGGAGTGTTGTTGGTTGTGGATATAATATTTGGGTGAGTATAATCCCTATATTTCTTCTCTTTTTGGTTTAGGGTTTTCATCCTTATCTTATCTCAATCTGAAGCACTAAAACACTATTTTCCAATAGTATCTAGGTTGAAGCTTAAAATGGTGGTTGAATAGATATCTAAGGTTGTGATTAAGAGTGTTTTCATCAACATATTTGAGGTAGGTGGTCTATAAGACATATCTCATAGTTTCATGGTAGATTTTGCATGTTTGGTTTTGTTCTTGGTTATCTCTTGTTGTGCTCTTGATCCCTTTGCTGAGGTTTGGTAAAATGGGTGTCAAAATGAGGAATATAACCCCTCATGGTCCCCATGGGATGCATTGAGGATGATTTGACCTGTTTAGGTCCACCCATGGGGTGCACCAATGTTCCTGGACTAAGAAGTTAATTAAGTAAGTGCAATGTCATTATGTGATAATGTAGATCCCTTGTTGAGTATGTTGATGTGTTTAATAGAAGTGAAAATAGAATATGGGTAATGTGTCTAGATTTGGTAACTAATTAATGGGTTGTTTTGCATGACATGTAAATTTATTAATTGGGTGAATCGAGATTGTGACATGGGGCTTATGAATTAAATTTGAAATGCCTAAGAGAGTTAGTGAATATAAAACGGTGAATATGTTAAATTGGTAATGGTATGTGAATTAAATATGTTAAATGAGATTTTATAAGGTAATTGATGAATAAGCGAAAAGGGCATGACATAACGCAATTATTAAATAGGCTTAGTGATTTGGGCATAGGAAATGGGAATTGGGATAAATGGTTATGGGATATAAATGATAAATTTGTTAATGGATTGTGGCATAATATCGATTCCCATATTAGTTTTTATTGATAGAAACATTGATAATGATATTTGTTATGGTTTATTGTGATGTATTTATGTGTGGTGAATGGATAAATAAGAATGTGAACATGGCTTGGTAGATTGGGGTATTGACATGAGGTTCTACACCCGTGGGTTGAGTTGGACTGAGGCTCTAAACTTCACCCCTCAATGCACGGGTTAGAGAAGGGGATAGAGTTACATTCCCATAATGGTTGAATTCCACTTAGACTGAGGCTTCAAGGTGAGGATAATTTGTTTTTTGTGATGTGTTTACTAGTGATATTGGGACTTGAATTATTCCCATATGCTTTATTGTTGATGAATATGCCTAATCCGTTAAACACATGATAAAGGTGAATTAAGCACTAAGATATTATAAGTATTGAATATGGATTTAATGATAGAATAACTTTGGTGAAATTTTTTAACTAATGGAAACTTGAACTGTCATTTATTTACTTTTCATTTAATTAATAATTGCATGCAATATCTATTTAGATTAGATATTTTTTAGACATTGTTGGTGGTGGACTACTGAGTTGTACTCACACCCTTCCCGGGCCACCATTGGGTACCCAAGCAGATTTCATGCCTTCAGGTCAGGACAAGGGAAAGGGCTCTATACTAGGGAGTTTAGTTAGTCCTGGACATGCATGGATAAGGTTCTAGAATTGGGGTTGGGAATATTTTGGGGATTTTTTTGTTGTCTTTATTTTTGGGTTTTTTCACTTAATATTGTTGCATGACATGTCATATTTACTGTTGGTTGTGGTTTCTACCCTATTTTGGGAAATGGTTATTTATGCTTGTTAATTTATTATTCTATATTGTTTCCACTTTTCTATTTACTTTATACTGTGTATTACTATCGTAAAGAGTGTATAGTCTCCCCATGTGACTTTTAGACCCTCGGTGCTAGTCAGAAACCTCTAGAATATGGGGAGGTGTGCTTAAGGTCATGTGGTAACCCGGCTCAGGGAATCGGTTTAGTGGATCCCAGGTCAGGGATGTTACATTATAGAAGTTATGAGGCTACATAAAAAACCATTATCAATTGCATTTGATCAAGACCCATGATTTACCTCCATGTTTTGGAAGAGTCTCCAACACACTTTAAATATTGAGTTGAATTTTTTCATGGATTATCACCCTTAAAAAAATGTCCAATTTGATCATACTATCTAGATAAATGAGGACATATTGAGAGTATGCTCAATGGACTACAAAGGAGTGTGGGATAAATATCTTCCTATGGACAATTTCTCATACAATAATAGTTTCCACTCAAGCATATAAATGGATCCCTATAAATACCTCTATGGTAATAGATGCATAACACATACATTCTAGGATAAAGTTGGTGAACACAAATAGTTGGGTCCTGAAATAGTTGAAGAAATGGTGGAAAAGGAAAAAATCATTCATTGTCACATCATGGCTATTCAAATTCCATAGAAGATCTATACTAACAATCATCGATGAGACCTAGAGTTTGATAATATAGATAAGGTATTTCTCTACATATCTCTATGGAATAAAGTCATGAGATTTAGGAATAAGGGAAATCTTAGTCCAAGGTACATCGGTCCCTTTGATATCCTTGATCGAATTGGATCGGTGGCCTATTGACTAGCACTCCCATTTAAGCTATCTCAAGTACATGATTTTTTCTATAAATCTCTATTGAGAAAGTACATACCAGAACACTCACATGTGCTAAATCCAAAGGTAGTACTGTTATAGAATGATATTTCATATGAGAAGAAGTCAGTGAATATATTAGATCATAGAGACAAAGTTCTATGAAATAATACAACACACCTTGTCAAAGTGCTATGGAGAAACCAAAAGTTTGAATAAGTGTTGTGGGAACCAGAGGAGGTGATCAAATAGAATTACCCTCATCTATTTTAGTGTATGCGATGAAAATTTTTAGGGGAAATTTTCTGAGGGGGGGAAGATTTTAATGACCCAAACTTTTATAAATAAAATTCTCATTGTGATTGAATTAAATTCCCTATTATGTATATGGTTATAAAAAACATATGCACTTTTTTTGTAATATTATATCCTATATAATTTAAAAGATTGTTAATTATCATAACCATTGATAATATAGTCATTGAACAATGTTCATATTATTAGAATAAATATAGGGTTTTGATAAATGCTATTGACATAGACAAAGGAAGTGATAGCCTCAACCAGTAGGATCATCCCCTATGAATCCCATTTATTGGAGCTTCTAAGGGAGATAGAATAATTGGGATTTTCCCTTAACCAATCCCAATCTTAGATCCAATAACTAAACCATGTTGAAATCGTTTATGGGATAAATTCAAGCTCATCAAGATCTCATCCCAAACCATCTGTGCTGAACCACCCCCATGAAAATCTCACCATCATGCACTGTAACTTCAAGGTGTTTTTTGATGTAATAAAATACTATATATCAATACCCTAATAATATTAATGTGTATATTTTATTTTCAATATAATAATGGTTATATTTAAATCTTATTTTTGTTACTTTATAAATGATTTTGATTTTGATACGATAAAACAAAAAAAATGGGTAATATAACATTTCAATTATGACATTCCTTTTGATGAATTAATGAATTTTTGAAATAAATGTTATTTTAATAAAATATTATTATCTAATATTATTTATTAATTATAGTTGGTGATATAATTTTATTAATCCAAAATAATTTTTATAAGGGTTCGAAAAATTATTATTCTCAAAAAACCCTCCATTTCTCAATAAATAATGATTCTTATTTTAAAAGTTAAAATTAAAATATTTAGAAAATTATTTTTTATAAATTAAATAATATTTTTGTAATAATCATATCTAAATTTTTCAACAATAAAGTTTTCATAGTTTTCTAAGACAATCGAATTTTCGGGTAAAAATTAAATACGGTATAAATATACGATGTGTATTATAACATCATAATAACTTAAAAGTGATGTAATAAATTATATAGATGTTATTAACAACCAAATATATGTTTCAATTTAAAATAATGTTATTTTTAGGTTATTTGATTGATTTTATAAATCCTTTATGAATTATTCAAAACTTATATTATATTTTAAGGTTTTAAAATCAATTCTTTATAAGCATGATTCACTTTCACAACACCAAGGGTGATATTTTATTGATTTTGGAACTTGGTATTATACAATAATTAAAACCAATCCTATTTTTTAGAAACCATGGGAAAAAAATCATGGAATGTTTTTTTGCTTTTGATTACTTTTTTAAATAGATTCCAAAACCTGTGTTTGGGAAATAATAAAGATATCACCCCCTCTCTTTTCATATATAAACCCACCCAAAGTCCCATTAATCTTCACTAAAAAACCTTGGATCATGTTCTTACTCTTCCGTACCATCTCTATATTCCTCCCAAGGTTTCCAAATCTCTCAAGAATCACCTCCCAAGATTTTGGAATCACCCTCTCAAGGTAAGGGATCTCTCTCTCTCTTATTTTCAATTCAAGAACCTTATTTGTATTTATCCTTTTTAATCTCAATTTTTTATGTTGTTATGACTTTATAAAGATCCCTCTACTTTAAAATTTATTTACTAATAATTATATACCATTTATCCCTATTAATTATAGCATTTACCTAATTCATTACTATGCTGAAATTTAGTAATGGATCTTTGTTTCTTCTTTTAAATTCAAGAACCTTGTTTGTATTTATCCCTTTTAAATATAAATTGGTTATATTTTCAGGAATTTATAAATATCCATATACTTTCCAATAGATTTACTGATAATTATATATCATTTATCCCCTCTCATTATAGTATTTACCTAAATCGTCACCATGAAAATTTTTATAAGGGATAATTTTCTTCTCCTATTTATCTATGCATCTTCTTCATTTTATGCCTTTTATTTCCAATTCCTAATATTAGGATATGTTTATACACATCACTACAACTATACATTTTATTTCCAAATTATTATAGGCCTATTTAACTCTCATTAAACTATTTTATGAATCTTTAAGTACAGTCGTTCTGTTATCGAAATTTCATTGTTATGTTTTCATGTCAAATCTTTGTATTGTGAATTCCATCATTATTTTCACTCAAGGGTATTCACCTAGACATACTCATAATTATTTTATTAGGTAATTCCATGTATTTATTCCATAATCCTTGATCATGGAATTAAATGTGATGAAATATGATCCTATGTTGAATGATTTATGTGGCACACTTATGCATGTACATGATATGAAAGAGATGGTTGTGCTCAGAATTATTTAGTGCTTCAATGTATTGGGTAATGATTTAGTCACATGAGACATCATTTATGGGGTTAGGTAGTGAACCCAATACCTTATGTGAATTTTTCCACCAAGTTATGATGTCTTGGTGGTTATTTTTTACCAATGTTTATGATTTCATGTTTAATGTTGTTTCCACTTTCCCATGTTGTCTATACATGATCATTATATATCATGCTTCATTGTTAATATTTATGATTCTCACCCATTTTATGTCCCATTGAAATTATTATTTTATAATATATAATAACTTCTTCATTTTATTCTTTTTTTATTCCATTACTCAGATTTATAGCTCACCCGTTTCTTATGTGTGTCCCTGGGTTATCCCATGCAGTTTTAAGAACAATAGAAAATTATGAGAATGTTAAGGAAGTTTTCAATAATGATGATGTACCACATATTTTAAATTCATTATTAAATGTACCTAATTCCAAAATACACTATAATTCTTGATATTTTCGGTTGTATTATGTGTATCCTTATGTAATAAATCAATAACTAATGTATAATAGAGGCAAGGGTTATCATATAAAACATGTTTCAAAAGGAGACAAAAAAAATTATCTTGGTTAAAGGTGATTATCCAAAATATTTGTTAAAATATGAGGAATTAATATTCCACTTCCAATTACTATAATATTTAAAATAATAAAGACTTATTTTTTAATACTTCTCCAAACACATAGTATACCATATGAGATAAGAATATTAATAGCTAATTTTTTAAATATTACCACTAAGGGAAAATAAGTGTTATTTCCTGAACATAAATAATTTTTTGTTTTTTATAAATATATTATAGAGATAATATAGTTTCTAATAAGATAATAATTTTATATTTTAACTTGAAGAATTTTAAAATTTAATAAATAAAGTATTTTATGAGTCTAAATTCAATGTGAATGTCACTTAATATCATAAAAATATATATGGTTATATTGAGAAAGGAAATAATGAAAATAGTTTCATATTATTACCATGATAATCTCAATGTAAAATATTCAATGGAAATTTTCTAAAAAACGATAATGATAAACATATAAATAATTTTATAAAGGCCAAAGAAATTGTTAACATCATAACAATCAATTTTGTGATGTAAAAGAGTTTGAATGATATGTTTAAATTGTTGTGAATTATAAATATGATTCCTAAGTATCACTATTATTAAAATAGTATTTATTCGTATATGTCACCCATTAAATAATTTTAGTGTGATGGTTTTATCATATGGACACATAGATTTATGGCAGGAATTACATTGTGATGTAATGAGTTTAACCAAAGCCTCAAATTATATCAAACATAATATCTCTCTTGTGGTATATCATATGTGATATAATTATATAGGTTCTTATGTATGGTTTTTTTAGTATTCTTAAAAAAGTTTATGGATATAATATATGTCATTTTATAAAAAATTAAGCCTCTTATTTATCATTATTTCATATCTAATGTATATATTGTGTGATGTGTAATGATAATTGACCTCTCAAAGTATAAATTTGAGTTATTCCTATTGATTTTCATCATGGATTATTATAGGTTGTGAAGAAATATTATAGTTATAATGTGTTTAATTTCATATAGCGATATATAATATCCTCATGAGACAAAAAAAAGAGTTTTTTGTGTCAGATTTTCCACCATGTATACAACATGAAGTGTCTTGCACTGTATCAATGGTATACTATGGGTGTATGTTTCATATTGAATTCCCATAACCAAGTTTTTAATGATACCTAGCATGAGATCCATTATACTTTGATACCTTTATTATTTCATCCATTAGGCTGAACTAATTAGGGAGTAGTTAAAGCTTAACCAATATGGTATTTTACCTCCTATATAATGAGTACGACATTTGGTTCCTTGATCGAGATAGAATAATAAAGTTCATGTCCATATCTAGATAAGGTGTATGTGATGTGCATATCTGTTAGATGAGGGTAATGTACTGAGCCATCCTCTTGATTAAATGTCCTGTAATATGTTCATCTATTTGGTCAATATAAGAATTGATAATTCATGGGAAGATATATGGGATTTACAATCATTATGTATCATGTTTACTCAATTTATTTGATAAAGGGATTCTATGAAAATTCATGGTTGTATGTGACACATCTGGTGGAAATTATTAGGAAGTGTGAAGAGTTTATTATGTTCTCATTCTAATTTTCAAGAAGGATTGACTCTAGATATCAAGTTCTACATCATGAGGGAGCCTTGAGATAGTTTAAGTATATCTATTACAGGTTGTTCTGGAAGGTTATGTTTTGGAATCAAGTGGGAAATTGGTTGTGTCTAAATTATGGAGTGAAAAATTTATAGATCATGTAAGAATCACTTTTATATAGTTACATTAGGTTTGCTTGGTGGTTTTCAAAGTACATGTATAAATAATAATATATTTTAATGATAATGACATGAACTATTTACTAGAATAAATATTTGAGGAAGTGTTTTCTATTGGAAACTAGAGTTGGCAATGTCCAATAGTTGGATTCCCACAAATATTGTATGGGGACATAAATGGTTGAATGATTAGGCCCCACTCAAAATAAATGGGTTGGGACAAGTTTTACTATGTTATTGTGAGATATAATATCAACTGAATTAGTCAATTATGATTATAATCTTTTTTCATCCATTAGTATAAAAAATAATATTATTCTACTATGGATGTATGAATAAAGTCTAAACCATGTAAATATCTTATTATCAACTCCCTTGGTTATTTATCTATACTTTTCTAAGTGTTATGGGAGATTTATGTGTGTGATATTTATTTCTTCGGTGTGGTGGAAGGTTTTTATTTTTATTCTCAATTTTAAAACATCATTTCATTGGATTTTCTGATTATGGGTGTTCTAGAATTTTTTTTCTATATGTTGATGTTTTAGTGTATATATTTTGGATCGGTGGATCTATGGATCCAAAAAAGTGTTATATGTGATTCTAGTTTATTAAGGATTGTTTTTTCAGCATCCACCTCTTTTTTTAATGCTCTTGTCCCTATGATTTTTATTTTAATGAGATTCAATGGTTTCAAAAAAAAGGCATCAAAAGATATAAAGGTTCATCTAGACAAGTTAGATAGAATGGGCATTGGTTTCTAGAAGATTTGAATAGAGATTATGTATATTAAAAGGACATCGAGGATTCGTTGAAATGAGTTAAACTAGATGAAATTAATAAATTATAATGTTAAAGTCTTGATAGGAAGAAATTTATAGTGATATGGATTTCCTTAGTGAAAAATGTTTCCAATAAAATCCAAGAGTAGGAAAAAATGGATTTTATGAAGACCCTAGAGAATATATATCAAAAGACAACAAAAATTAATAAATTATAGATGATGAATAGGTTTTTTGTTATGATTATATAGGAAGGAATACCATCAGTGGATCATGTCAATGAATTCAACATGATTTGAGGTCATATTGAATCAGTTAAAATGAAATTAATGGAAGATGTGTTGGATTGTTGATACGTTTATCACTTTAATATTTTTGATATGTGATGTTGACTAACATAATAAATTATTATAAAATGAACAATATATCATTTAAAGACATTTATCATCACATTATGAAATTAGATATCGAGTAAAAGGAAGTTCAAGATCCTTCTAGAACCATACTTAGTGTGGAAGAAATAAGATGTTATATTCAACATAATGGTTAGAAGAAATAAAAAATCTAGATCAAGGGAGATAATTTCAAGTAAATAGGTTGATACCTAGACTATATATATGTATTTTTGAATAAATGGTAAAAAAATAAGGATTATATATATTCTAGGGTGAATTTTTAAAGGGGTGATTCTAGATGTTAAAGATCTGTAAACACTAAAGCTGAGGGTGAGAGAAGTTTACTACTAAATGTTAATATCTCATTGGTACTGGAAATAATTAATTCTAGGGATTCATTCTATTATATGTCTAATAGAGGATAAAAGGAGAATTATGTGACTGATAGGTTTGGTGTGGTCTATCTAACTGATGATGAAGATCTCGATCATGGGGAAGGGTGATGTGAATATGAATTTTAAATTGAATATTCATGGAATTGTAAGAAGTTCAGATCATTCCAGGGTTTTATAATAATCTAATTTCTATTGGTCAGTTAGATGAATAAGGTTTTGGAATAATATTCATAAATTTATTATGGAATATTACATAGAGTTTCATGGTTATGTACATAGGTGTTAAATATGGTATGTTATATCTAATGGGAAGATCCAAGGGATAAAAAATTTGGTAATAAAAACTTATGGATGTCTAGAGTTGTTGTATTACCATCTTGGGAATGTTATTAAGAAAAATATGCATGTATTAGTGGCTAAATGGTTACTAAAACTCAATCACATGGACTTAAAAACTTATGATAGTTATATCCCTAGAAAGTAGGTAAAGGTATCATTTATAAAAAATGGAAGGATGCATATGTCTAGAAAGTTATATTTCATGAATATGGATGTTTTTAGGTATATTCTAATATGTTCTTATAGTGGATAATTATACTTTTTCTCTTTCATTGATTATTCAACAATAAAATTATGGGTTTACTTCCTTAAGAATATATATGAGGTATTTCGAGTGTTTGTTCGATGGAGATCCAATGTGGAGAAAGAAACTGGAAATAAACCTAAGTGTTTAAGTCCTAATAAAGGGGAAGAATATAATAATAGGGAATTTTAGATGTTTTTTAGGATAAATGGAATTATTTTTGAGGAGACAACACTAGGAATGTAGGAAACAATGGTGTATTAAATAATATGAATAGAATATTAATTGAGAAGGCTCAAAGAATGAGGTTGCACATAGGGCTCCCAAAGTATTTTTGGATTGAATTCCTAATTTGTGTCACTTATCTCATGAATAGGAGTCATTTTAAACCATTGGATCATGAAATTTTATGAACAATTATTGACTATAAAACCAATGAATGGTTCCTTCCATAAATTGTTCATAATCCTTTCCTATATTCATGATGATTCCCAAGATAGGGGAAACTTGAGGACAAATACTGAGAATGTTTCCTTGTTGGTTTTGGAGAAAAAAATTAGGTTTTTTATTTAGGGTAATTAAAATCATAATATTATTTAAATATGGAATTTTATATTTAATGATAAGGTTTTTGGAAAGACCGAAAAATTGTGGAAGATAGAGTTTTTAGAAAATAATCAATTGATAATATCCAAGTTGATCTAAATGGATGTTTTGGAAGTTCTATAATTTTTAAATAATTAGGTTCCATAGAAGTTTTGGAAGATCTGAAAAGTATAGAAGAATTAAAGGAATAATGAAGGACTTTAGAATATTAGAATAAATTTATAGAATGTGAAGTTATAGAAGATGCGGTTTTGGAAATATGGGAACCATAGGTTGAGTTGTGAAGGTATAAAAGGTTAAAATGACTTGTTTAAAGATTAATAAACAATATTCACTATTTTCCCCTTGTGGATAGAGGATATCATGATAATCCATAATAATAGGTGAGTCTCAGTAATTCAAAAAAGTGGTAGTTATCTATGAAAGAGGAAATGGATCCATTCTACGTAAACAAAACTTGGGAGCAAATGAAAATACCAAATGGGGAGAAAGAACTGCAAAAAAATGGTTTTTTTGGTTGAAATATGAATTGTATGGTAGAAATTGGTACAAGGATAGGTTATTTGTGAAATGTTTTTAACAAAATTAAGGGATATATTTCTATAAAAAAATTTCTCCTATTATCAATCATTAAACCATCCATATAGTGTTAATTCTAGTTTATTTTGAAAAACATTATCTATAATAGATAGATGTAAAGATAGTGTTCTTTAATATAAATTTTTAAGAGAAAATTGTATGAAATAGTCATAGGGTTTGTTGGAAAATGGAATAAGTCTTTGGTGTCCAGGATAAAGTGGAGCCTTTATGGTTTGAAGAAAAATCCATGGTAGTGAAATTAGAAGGTTGATTCCTTCATGGATGGGAAGGGGATAATATAGAGAAAATTGGATAATGTTTTCTAACAGAAGTTGTTCAAGGATGGGGGTTACATCACCCATATCTTGTACATGGATGGTATTCTCTAGGAGGTTCTAGATATGAAATATATTCAACATGTGAAATATAATTTATTTGTAAGCTTCAAAATGAAGGATTTCAATGAAAAAAATAGGATATTATGGATATGGATTGAAAGATGCTGGAAGACTGGAGATTTGGTTTTGTCTTAGAGGGAGTACATGATTCAAAATTACGAGGTATAAACCTATTTCTGCCCCATTGGTTTTACACTTTAATTTATCTAAATAGAAAAATAAAAAATTTATATATGAGTACATTTATATGGAGAAAGTTCCATATTACTCGATGGTCATAAGATTTATATATGGTATGGTTTTTATAAGGCTATAAAATGAACATTCAGTTGGATTTATTAGTCAGTTCATAGAGAATTGGGGAAAGGAACACTAATTATCTATAAATTGGATACTTCAATATCATAAAATTTGGGTGATGTAGACTTGTGTTTTGGAACAAATAATCTATTGTAGAGATATGTTTATGTGGAAAATGGTGGGGATATGGATGCACATAATAGTACTATAGGATTTTTATTTTCCTTTGGAGGGGAAGACATAAGTTGGATGTCAAGACTGCAACTGGTGGAAGAATTTCCCACAATAAAAGAAGAGTATGTTGTTATCACAGAAGTAGGGAAAGAATTGATCTAGATGAATTTTTTATTAAAGTAACTTAGAATAATATAGGAAAATTATGTGTTAATCTATGATATTCAAAGGTAAATCCACTTAGATAAAAATTCAGTCATACAATCATAGATAACTAAACATTTTCTAAATTATCATTTCATTCAGAAGATACTAGGTGATGGAGTGATAGAGATATGAAATATTATAGAAATAAAAAATCCAGATAACATGTTTACTAAGGTATTAGTTAAGGAAAGTCTAAGGGAACATTATACCTTAGTGGGACTTGGGTGACTTCAATAATGTATGGAGACACTGACTTTTTTTGAAGTTGAAATATTCATAATTTTCCATAGTAACGGTGGTTTTATTGAATCCTTGAAATATGTCTTCAAAAAAGATATTTTTAGAAAATGTGAAGACACTTTCATGTTTTTATTCTCAATATTTAGGAGTGAATTTGAAACTTTGGTTTCAGATCTTGAGAGAACTTTTTAGTAGAGGAAGTCTAGCATAGGTCAGTTAGTTTAAAAGGTGGTGTTTTGGAGCGTGATGGGTAACTATCCATGCCTAGATGATAGATTAATGAATATCTATCTGACAAAATAATCACATTGATAGTGTTTTATTAGGTTTTCCTAGTGGTTTTCAAAGATATGTGTAGATAATTAAAGATCTATGTAATAATGACTTTCACTATTTATCAAAAGATAGAATTTGAAGTAGTGTTTCCTATAGGAAACCAAAGGTGGCCATGTTCAATTATGATCTCCCCAAAAATATTAGAAGGTGGTAGAAATAGTTGACTGACTAAGTCCCTATAAGTATATGGGATGGGATCACTTGTACTTTATGGTTTTGGTATATAATATTGACCAAATATATTGAATATTATTGTAATATTATTATTCTTTTGTTATTATAAAAAAAGTAGTATTTTTCTTCTATGGATGTAGGAATGAAGTATGAACCAGGTAAATTTCTTTTTTTTCCTCCTTTAGTTCTTTATTTTTTCTTTTGTTTTTTTCTATGATTTTTTAGTGTGTGAGAGTGAAAATTTTGGTGTGGTATCTAGGGTAAATTTTTATTCTCAATTCCAAAAAATAATTTCATATGATCATATGATTATGATAGTTCCATACATTTTTCTGCATGTTTAAATTCTGATGGTTTTCTTTCAGATCAGTGGCTCCATGAATCCCAACATACATCACGATATAGATATTTATTTTTTATGGAGATCACATCATATCCCTTGGTATATTGACTACCAATTATGTTTTTCTAGCAACTTCTATTTGCTTATGTAACACCCCGAGATTTTATGAAAAATATTCTTTTTAATTTCATTAATGTCTTGTGTTATACGCTACACCAAAAGGAGCTTTCACAACACACATCTCTGACCTGGCTTGAATTACACGCAATCGCGACCTTCCACGATAGCATGTGTTGTACGCAACACCAAGTTTCACTAAACAACGATATGCTATTAAGATATTATTAAAACTAGCTGTTATGAATAGTAATAACCACTTTTTTAAATTTTGTAAATTTTATTTTTCAAAATGGACTTCATTTATGGATTCGGAGTATCGAATTTAGACTAAGGTGAAATTTTGGTACTTTTCGGATAACTTTCATATTCTGATGAATAGTGAAAATTACTAAATTTTAATTAAAAAAAACTTTTTTAATCGAAATAATTAATAGTGATAAATTATTAATTTGAGTGGTTTTAAAGTATATTTAGAATATATTTTTACAATTTAATACAATGTTGGTCATTGGATGTAATTTCACATTTAAACCAGTTATAAACAAGTGTCAATCTTTTGATAGTTATTATCTCTTAAAAACACGCTATTTGTTGTGACAGCGGAAATTAATTATAAAATTAATTAATGAAACTTATATGTTGGGAATTTTGTAAAATAGAAATCATTTTTGAATTCGGAATATCAATTATAGTTTAGGGTGAAATTTTGGCATTTTTCTGAAAAACTTCAATTTTTGATGAATAGTGAAACCACTAAGTGGTAGGTTAAAAACTGAATTTTGCATAAAACTTAATTTTACCGCTTCTGTGAATGGAATTTCGAAAATCCGACAGACACGGTTGATATCAGTAAGTAAAATGTGGTTCAATGAGATAAAAATAATTTTTTGGTGAATAGTAACTTTTTACTTTTTTTACCGTAGTTAATAGTAAATATGGTAACTAAGGGTAAATATGATATTACTATTACCCTAACACATGTCCTAATTCTATTGGATAAGTGTAATTCGACCAAAAACAACCTTATGAATATAATATGACCATTTAGGTCCACTTGGATTAGATTATGACATTTAATATTATTTTATTTAATGAATAGTTAAAATAGTTAAAATCAAAGTTTAATAAGTAAATCATTTTTAATATGGTGTTATACATAAGATAAATTCGACTATAAATATTCATTAGTAAGCTAAACAGATTTCCTATATAATGGTATTTTATTTGTAATTTTTAGACATTAAATAATTTAATTTATTTATGACACAATGATGATGCACTAATTATCTTATTAATGAAATATTGACATAATTGATGTTATAAACACCAAAATAAATGTAATTTCAGACTTTTTATGAATTACACTAATTTTATAGGTTACTATGATATATTAGTGTTGATTTAATCAACTTGTTTCGAACATATAATTCTTTTATGACTTTCACAAAAATCATATAGCAAATAGTGTCAAAATTGACACAAAATAGTTTTTAAATAAAATATTATATTATTAATTGTTATTTTATTCCTAAAAATCTAAGGTTCGGCCAAATGACATAGATAAGGATATATATATTAATAATAAACAATTTGGGGTTCGTTTGGCATGTTATAGTAAGTGTATTAACTATATAGTGTAAGAAAACAAAAAGACACGGTAAAAGTTAAATTATTTAACTTAGAGTTAAATCTAATTGATAAGGTTAAAATAATAACCTAAACTTGTCTAAATCCTATTGGTTGATAGGATTTCGACCCATACCCACTTTAGCTTCGAAATAAGACCCTTTGGAACCATTATAAACCGATTTTTACTTTAATATAAAATAATATTTTGAGATATTCCTAAGGTGCCCCTCTCCTCCCTTATAAAAGGACACCTCCTCCCCCTCCTCCTCACACCAATTTGAGCATTCAAGCTCGGACAACCCCTGAACAAATCCCTTCTCCACTTCACTATAATAATCCTAGAGGTCCTGGTCTTCTTCAAAGACCAATCTTAGTTCCCTAAGTGGAGGATTCAAAGAGGCGTTTCAAAGAAGAGGTAATATCCATTACCGGTCTTTTCAATTTCTTTCTTCTTCAACTTCTTCTTATTTAGTTGTTTCATGACAAAGTAATAACATAAGTATTACTTTCATACTTATATGTTATTATAAATATGAAACAACCCTAATTCACCTTCTATCCATCCTACGGAAAAATGAAATCACCGCGTGTGCGTACGTACGGAATACCGTCTCCACACCGTGGTGTAATCTCTTTTCCACCACCACCTTAATAGGATGGGTATAATGGTGTAATGAGTAACTATATATGATTATTATAAAGTGATATTGATACTGAAATAGTCTACATACACTTCAACATAATTCCACGACCATGGGAACGATATCATCGCTCGTGCGTACGTACGGACTACCGTCTCCACGACGCGATGAGATTCATTCTCAATGACTAACCATTCATGAATGATTATAAAGTATATATAATAAGTACTAATGAAATATATGACATAATAATGATACTGGATTTATGTAAATTTATATGTATGTCATCTACTTAATTCCATTCACTTCAATAAGGAAACGAAAACAGCGTTCATGCGTACGTACGGACTACCGTCTCCATGAACGGTGTATTTCATTCCATTTATCGATATTATATATATATATATATTCTGAATATATATTATATATAAATCATGTTTTACATTCTGGATATAAGTAATCATGATACAAGTAATCATATTAATAATTACAAGTTAAAAACACGGACGACAAATGAGACGATTTTACCCAAAACGCTACTTTAACATGAATTTACAAAAGAACGGGTAATATAAAGTTATAAGTGGACCATATATGATATAATAAAAATTAATATGATTCTGGAATAAGTAAATAACATGATTTAAATCATTATACAGGAGGTTCGGACACTTACAAAGCAAGTCGGACCTAAGGTAAGGGAAATATCACAATCTCACTTTTATCCGAGATTGTTTTTACTTTGGTAATTACTGGGGTGTATTTTATCATCCACATCCATGTTTCCTCAATATGTAATATTGTTTCCATCCACCTAAAATTTTTTGAATCCAATTTTACCCTTCGGTGAGTTTTTAGTAAAATATATGAAAGGAATCTTTTGTCATTTTTCGTACGAGGTACTTTTTGACTTTTCCGACAAAAGTACGAAGAATGTTTTTTTAACTTATACGGCATGAATGGATTTTTAAAACATTATTTCCAAGAATCTTCCTTTACAAGTTTTCAATTTTATTTTTAATCAACTTCTTTTAGTTATAATTTTATGACATGTTAAGAAATGAAAAGTGTTTTTGAAGTAGAAAGGATATTTTCCTCAAGAATGGAGTTCAAGTGTTTTATCAAAATTATTTCCCATGTAAGATAATAAAGGGTTCTGTTTCTATCCCTATTATTACATTGATTTGATTATGTGGTGATGGAATTATATTTATGAATTTCTTTATCTTCTATGAATTGTTTTATGATGTCACGATGTTTAAGATTCCCATTTTTATTACATGGGTTATGCAATGATGTATGGTTTATGATTTTGTGGCACACATAAGAAAGGATTCATTATAAGATGGGTGGGACCTATATCTCCCTCCAATGAATTGGGTAAAGATTTTATATCTCATGAGATAGACAGGGCTGGAACGGTAGGTTATACCGGTTCAGTGAAACAGGACTGAAACGAGGGTGACTCGATTCAGAAAGGGACTTTGTCCACTAAGATAGTCTTGGAAATGAGTCTTGACTAACAAGAAATGATTCCCTATGATTATGTGTGTATGACACAAAGTTTCATGTTTTAAGTTATGATTATTGTGATTACATTTCACTGCCATGATTTATCCCATGTTATGAAATTATGATCTCTTTTGCAGGTTAAGATTTCCAAAAGTTATGTGATTGTGTATACGATGAGATTTATATTTCTTTTGTTTACCCTTACTAAGCATTTGAGCTCACACTTTTATGTTTTCTTTTCCCCAGGATATAAAGAAAGGTTTTAGGTATAAAAAAGGGAAGATCTTTATGGGAGATATTGGAGATCTTTCACCACGATTAGAAGATTATGTTCCGAGTTTCCAAAGACACTAGACTATTATGATCCTTGTGTGTGTATTTTTTGTTATGTACTAAGTATTCCGCAAATGTAATGTAATGTCCATGTACGTCAAGCATTGGGTCTCTACAGCTTACATTTATAAATTCATGAATTCCTATTTTTTATCAATGTTATAAAATCCCTTGGGGTTAAAGAATAAAGTTGAGTGAATGAGGATTGGGTTTTATAAAGCTCAAAAACCTATCTAAAAGTGTTTAAAGATTATCCAAAAGGATTTTTGGATTAATATTAGCATGGTATTTCAAAAGATATGATACATGTTTAAGTTGATAATAGCCTTCCAAAAGTGTTTTAGAAGATATCCAACATGAATTTTGTATATATTTTCAAAAGATATTGTATATGATATCATATAAGGTAAAATGGTACAAAGTCAATGATTCATTAGTTAAAGTAGAATATTAATGGATATATTCACAAATTTCCATAACACATATGATTTATTATGACTATATCATATTATAAGATATAATATATGTCATAGTGTACAACACATATTAAACCAAGGTATATCATATGTCATATTTTTGGATATTATAATGTGTGGTATAATTGATACCACACCACTAGAAAAATATCATATTAAATGATATGGATACATCATATGTGGTATGATTTATGTATATGTCATAATATATGGTTGTTATTCAAATATGAATGTTCAGTGTTAACTTTTAGGTAATCTTCCATATAAGCTATCATTAATCATATATGTCTTATATGATGAAATATTTGGGATAATTAGAGTATTTAAATATTGAACACATTTTTTGGAGGTAATATAAGAGTTATAATCATAAAATTACTAATTTATGAAGGCTCATGGATCATCCTTTGGGCCTATATAAATAGTTTGAAGGCTATTATAATGGCATATAGGGTTCTTAATAATTATCCCTACTAATGTTATCTTCTCCTTTTTCCATTTCTTTGAGAGGTACTAGCATGCCATGGGAGTTTCAGAGGATCCCGACCAATTGTTGTTTGATTTTGGAAGGCCATTGGATACCTCTTGAATGAATGATCCTATTGGTTTCTTCTTAATGATATTTTATGAAACTTGTGATTAAAGAAAGTATTTTCAGCTATCATTGGTGTAAGGTAAACATGTTCATCATTTATATTATACATATTTTTTGTTTCATAGTATGGAGATCTTGGGATTTATATTTCTTTTATTTTTTCCCCTACATGAATAAGTGTCATTCGATCCTTAGAAAACCATCAAAAATAACATTTAATACATATAAATAAGTACTCTAAGATCTTTAAAGAAAACACTCTATTAACATTTCCCAATCATGACATAAATTAATTATAAATTGATTAAACAATTCATATTATTATACCATAAGAAAATAACATATTCCTTAACATCTAGAAAATTTATCTTTTTTAATTTTAATAATTTTCTATAATTTAAATTTTATATTCCAAGAAAATTGAAATTTTCAAAATTTTAAAAAAAATTAAATAGTCATAATGATCATCTAATAAAAAAATTAAATCTCAAAATACATCCTTTTTATTAACATAATTTTTCTATTATTAAAAAAAATTCATTATTTAAAATCATATTGTATCCTTTAAAACAAATGGGTTCATTAATTTAAATTTTATTCATTTTAGTCTTTGTAATAAAAAATTAGGTCAAAATATCCCACTACACACTTTCATGTAAATTATTTAACTCTCTTATATATTATGTGTAAAGTGAAATGAGTGAGATTTTTTGTGTGTGGAAGATAATCAAAGTATAAAATATAAGATAAAATTATTCATTAAATATAAAATACATTTTACACTACCATGAATTTTTAATTTTTGATTTGATGGGTTAAAAAATAATTAAACTAGTTCATGGAACTCATTTTTTATAATTAATACTCTTACAATACTCCATAAAATACATCTATATTGAGAATAAATCCAATAATAATTTATATAATGCTATTTAATTGTATAGAATTATCAATTTTAGTTTACATGACTAAATTTTGTTGTTAGAATATTTATTTATACTACACACAATAATGAATACCCATGGATTGATCAAGAAATATGGGTAGGGGTTAGTCAGTGTTCTAATTTTTTTTAAACATTTCAAAGTTAAATAAATTTACATTAGTCATAGGGCCCCACTGGAGGTATTTAAACTCAATTTTTGATATATATTGATTTAATGAATGCATGGGGTGAATATGGGTATTTTCTAAGGGTTTTTAGAGAGTGTATGAGTGGTTCATAATGTTAAGAACCATTCATAATCCACAGGTAACCATGTGGGGGATTATAGAGGAGATAGAGTGGGATGCAAGATTGTGGCACAGTAATTTATAACATTCATGATGACTATGAATTCTAAAAAAATTATTTTTTGGGCTCTGCATGGTTGATTCAGGGTCACTGAGACCATGCATTTGATCTATGAATCAATTCAAAATCCCTATTGAATCTTATATTTTAACCCTTTTTTGAGATTCTAGTCCAATTATCCCCCCTACCACTTAGACCTATCATTTTTATGGTGATTTTGGATGGTCATAGTTAGATCTATCATTCCATAACACATCTCACTTGGATCCATGTGTGGTTACTATTTAGATTTAAGGTAAGTTACCTTTAGGTCTCTCATATTTTCTTTTTTTTTCATTATTATCTTGAAAAAAAACCCTAACTACATATGGTTTTGTGTGAAATTATAGGGTTTCATTTGAATATATTTGGATCTTTTGGTTGTTAGTGGTTGAGAAGGGAGAGGACATTAGGGATCTCAGGTTTGGTGGAAAAAATTTACTCTGTCACCAGGATGAGGTATATTTAGTCTTCTACAGCTAATTTTTTGAGAAATCTATTGTGCATGGATGTAATGTTTTAATTAATTTTTTTATATATTATAAATAAATTTATTATATTGGTCTATTTTTTGTGATATGAGGTTTTCTAGAGTGACTAGTTTTGGTTTAAAATGAAATGGGTGGATACCAGAGTATGGGTTTGTGTTTCAAAAATATCTGTAAATGATAAAGTGTTTATTGAAATTTTTGTTAATTTTTTTATTGAGTTTCATTATTATCAATGCTTATTTTATTATTTTAATAATATTTCGATGAGGGATTTGACATGGGTTGAGAATTTATACTTTATTGTAGTTTCCTTATCAAGGTTAACATGGTTTTTAATTACTATTTAAGTGTAGATGACTCAGAATTGTTGATGTGGTTGTCATAAAATATTTGACTAGTGGTCCGCTTATAATTAATAGAAACTTATGGTGATTATGGTTTGTTTCCCATGGTATATCATAATAAGCCTGAAGGCCTTATATTTTTATTTATTTTTAGATAAACCCCATTTTTAACTAGGTTGAGAGGGAACCCTATATGATTCATAGGCCTAGTGGCATAAGGCCTAGTACATGACCCTAGGGCCCAAGGACCAAACACCCAGAACAACCCCTCCCTATATTCTATCTACTTGATTCTTCTAAGAACCCATTCCGCATATTTGATCAGATAGAATTTTCCAATACAAAATTGCATGGTGCCTGGTATCGATAGTGAAGGACATACCCTCTCTTCATTCCCAATACAGTTAGATCTAATGGTGGTTTCCGTATGCTCTAATTTTTCTCTATTTAGGGCCTGCACCAGTGGATCTAGCCAAACCGCCACCTTTCCCAAGCGTGGCATGCGCCTCGGCTTCCATAGCTTCTGTATAAATGATCCCTACTATCATGTTACCCCCACTATAGTGGCCCCTACATCATCATTACATACCCCCATTATCATGCCTCCTGACATCTCATTCCACTACCAATCCTCCAAAAGTATCAATGAATCTCACCTACCAATGTCATGGACACTATCTCTGATCTTCTAGCTTGTGCTTTTGAGGCTCCTTCCACATCATGGTTCATAACCAACACCATGAAACCAAACCCCCAAAACTACCATGGTCCCTCTTCTACCTCACTACTATAACAACCCTTCTCTTTATTTCATATTTAAACATGATTTATTACATAAATTTAACTTAATGCAACTCATAAGATTGAGAGTTCTATCATCTTTGGGACTTAGAAATATTACATAAAAACTTAAAACATGAAATAAAACATCTTTATTGAAAACTTATTTTACATGACAACAACATTCCTTCATACTTAACATTGCATGGGATACCTGAGGACATACATAAGAAAAGAGTGAGCTATAAAGCCTGGTAAGGGAATAAATATGGCATAACATGAGAAAGAAAATACATGTTAGTAAATAGGCGTATCAATGGAGTAGAAAATAAACATGAACATAAAGTCATGATATAGTGTGATAATCATAACATAGAAATGTGGAAACAACATACAATATGATATTAGAATGACTCAAGGCTCATTACACATGGATTAGCATGACTAAACTCTCATTGCACATGAATTAGCATGAGTAAACCCTCATTGCACATGAATTAGAATGATTAAACCCGAATTTCACATGAATTATCATGATTAAACCCTAATTTCACATGATTTATCATTATACTAACATTACCCAATGAATTTGAGTGCTATCAGGGCACACCCTTCATAATCATTTTGTTTTCATGCTTAAGTGTGCCACATTGATCATTCATTAAACATCATAATCTATCCCATGAAAAATTAATGTGGAATATATACATTTAATTCCCCAAAAAATAATTACATGAGCATAATTTGAACACCCTTGATAGAGAAATGGATATAGTGTACACTACACAATGCTTTTGGCATGGAAATCATGGTGCAATTCAGCAGCATAACGGCATCAAATCAAAATTCGTAAAATGGTTTGATGAGAGATAAAGGGGTATATCATCATTTATTAATTAAATTGAAAGTAATAGGGATATGTAAGAACATATAACAACTTAATCAATTAGAAAATTAAAGGTTGTGTCATAAATGAGGTGCTTGATAAAAAGAGGAGAGAGAAATCCCTTACGGCATAGTAACGACTTAGGTGAGGGTCTAAATTGGAGAGGATAAATGATACCTCATTGAAATAAAATAAAATGGATAGTAGGTAATTGATTATAAAATGATTAAAATATAACCAATTGAAACTAAAAAGACTAATTTCAAACAAGGTTCTTGAATTGAAAAGAGGAGAGGAAGGTGAGGATCCCTTACGAAATTTCGGCATGGTAATGGGTGTATATAAAGGATCATGGATGGATTAATGAGAGTGGAAAGGAATATATCATTATTTATAAATAAAATGTATAGTAATGGGAGTATGTATGAACGTATCCCAACATATGAAAATTTATATTAAAAGACATGTCAGAAAAGGAGTGCTTGATAAAAGAGGAGAGTGGAAGATCTTTTACTTGGACGTGTGACTCCAAAGGAATAGGATAAGCTTCTTGAGATCTTGTGGGAGACTTGGAAAAAATCTAGGGATTATAGAGAAGAGTTTGGACGAGCTTAAAAGAGTTTTAGTGAAGATAAATGGGAGCTTGGTGGGTTTATATAATAAAGGAGGGGGATTTCTTTATTATTTTGGTTTTGGACACCTCATAATAAAATATTCAAAATCACAAACCATCCCATGGTTTTTACACATGGTTTATTGAAAATTGTAGTGGAAAAAATTATTTTATAAGACCAAGGTTCTAACATATTAAAATATTTTCCTTGCTTATGTAGAGGTGATTCATACTCTCAAGGAAATTATTTTAAACTCTTAAGATATTTTATAAGCCTTGGCAGATTCACTAAGACTTTATAAAATAAGTTAAAAAAATATAAAACATGTATTTTTCTGAATATACCTTTTATATTATTTATTACATCATTATTTTTCCATTATGATGTCATAAAACACATCGTATATTTATATGGTATTTAATTTTTACAAAAAAAATTGGTTGTTTCAGAAAATTATGAAAAATCCACCATTGGATAATTTCAATGTCCTGATTCCAAAAATAATATTCATTTTATCTAAATAATTTTCTAAATATTTTAATTTTCACTTTTAAAATAAAAACTGACATTTATTGAAAATTGATGGGTTCTAATAAAAATAGTTTTCAAACCATAATAAAAAAATCATTTGGATTCATAAAATTTATGTGATCGTTTTTATTTAATAAAAGTAATTTAATAATAATATTTTAATAAAATATTAATTATTTCAAAAATACATTAATTCATCAAAATAGATTTCTTAATTGAATTTGAATATTAATCAAAAATCATTTACAAAGTAACAATAATAGGAAAAATATATTCATTATTCTATACAAAAATAATGTACATATTACTAATGCTAGGGTCTTGATACATATCCCTTTATTACACTAGCATACGTTGTAATGCTCCAAAAACTTGTTTCTCGTGTAATAGTAATATTGAGGTTTTATTTTGTTATCTGAACAAAATACAAACTTCAATGTAAATATTATCGCACATTGTTTAAAGAATAAAATAACTATTATTTTCAAACATAATTTATTCTTATCGAATAATTATTTAATAGAATATTTTAAATAATAACTATAATAACATAACTAATTTGTTTTTTTCCCAAATTTGAAATATATATATATAGATATATTTGTATTTGAATGAAGATACTATTATAAAAATTATAATTTTACATGCGGTTATACATGACATAAAATATTTTTATTTTAAAATATTTAAATGACATTATTTTTGTGTTATTTTAATTATGCAGACAATTATTTGATCTAGTATATGAGTTCGCAAATATGTTATATATGCATGTATATATATATAATGTAATAATTCTTAGATTATAAATTAAAATTTTGAGTTTTGCTTAATAAAATTATATATATTAATAGAATGATTAAAATGGTACAAATTTGGATAATTATTATTGTAATATAATTCCAATTATCAATTTAATTTATAATTTTTTTGTTTTAAGTATATATAATTTTACCATAAACAAAAACACTTTAAATTTATATGCTAAAATGGATAAATAATAAAATGTTATAATATAAAATTTAATGAGATTTATATAATAAAATGAGAAAAATAATGTTGTGTAAAACAAACAAATGGAAAGTTATTAATAAAAAGTAAACGGAAAATCAATCTTAAAGAAGAAGAAAAAGTGATTGATTAAATAATTCTAATATATTATTGGGTTTAAACTTTTGACTTTTCTTAAATTTATTGATAATATAATATAAGATAATAATAGATTAATGATATGATAAAATAAGAATAAAAATATAATAATATAAATAATAGCGGAGAAATCAGACAAAAGAGATAAAAAAAGAGAATCTCATAATGGGATTTGGGGGCCGATTTTCAGGGGAGTCTCGCGACGCCAAGAGGGAGAGAGGGAGAGTCGGGCCTTGATTGGGGGTGCGTCGTGATTCGGGTGTTGGTCATTGGGTTAGATGTTGTACAAATAAGAAGTAGGTTCGGCCTCAGGGGTGCGTCCCGCTTCGGCTGTAGGTTGCAGGTCGAGCAGGCCTGCGGGTCTCCTTCGGGGTGTGCCGCACTCAAGGGTGGCTTCAATCAGGGTCCGATGTCGGTGTCGGGGCGTGAGGCATGGGATTCTCAGCCTTAGTTTCATGAGGCGTTGATGAGGCCGGAGCTGGTAAGTCGGGTTTCGTCTGGTTCTGGAGCCGATTTGGGTTAGGGTTCCATCCTAGTTAGATTTTATCAAATCTGCAATTAGGTTTAGTTTATTTTATTTTGCTATCTGAATCTTCGGTTTTTGAGCCATACTCAATATATACACATACCCTTTGTCAATTTTTGTATAGTTGATACATTAATTTCTTCTAACTTCCTATTTACGATTTGGTTTTAAATTTATGTATGATTGTCGTTGTCCATTGAAGATACTGTTGTAGCAATTCTTTATTGTTTGGTCTTTGTTATGTGGGTAAAAAAATTTGGTCCGTGAATGTTTTGTTGTTGTTGTTATTATTATTATTATTATTATTATTTTAGCCATTGTGTTCACAGCTTGCACATCAAGCTTATTTTGATGTCACTATTTATACAGTGGGTATTTTGTTTATAAAAACCCTGAATTGAAAGCGCAAAAAAAACTTTTCACCCTTAACCTCTTGGGTTCTCTTCCTCAAATCTCCAGCAAGCCCTCCCTTATCCGAGTCTCTCATCCAAGCCATGTAAGGGTTTTATAATTTCTTTTTTTTTCTTTGAGAGTATATATGTGTGTGTGTGTGTGTGTGTGTGTGTGTGTGTGTGTGTATATATATACATTCTCATGAAAGGATAACCTTGCGGTTTAGTTTAAAAATTCTTCTTCATTTGAATCTGGGCCTTCGGGTTTTGGTTTCGGATAATATGAAAGATGTAATGGTTTAATATATTTTTTATTTCCTTTTCAAACATGAATATACACTAGTATATATATCATATATACATTTATATAGTTTTATTTCACCCAGTTCTAAATCTTCTAAGTGATGATTTGCAATGATGTTTTAGAATGTGATGGGTGGAAATTATTTTCAATTACGGTTTTTGGTATTCAAAATGGGAATGAGGAGAGAATTATCAAATTTATCTTATTTATTTTAATTTATACGAGTCATGTTTCATTTAAGGTGGTGTAAAGGTTATGTTTTAATATTCTTCATTAAATGTATATTTATAAGGGTTTAGTTAATTTGATCAACCTTTTCATCTATTTACAAAGGTATACACATATATACTTGTGTATAAATGTTTATATGAACCTAAATAACATATTATTTTACGAACTGGGTTATGATTTTAAAATCTATGTGTTGAAAGTTTGTTAATTGTTTTCCTCAAACCATGTTGTTATAAAATGTTATATGTGTGCATATATATATATATACAAACATATATAACTTATTATTTTATGTGTACATAAGTTAAGGGTCATTTTTATTTTCTGCACATTCGGACATGTACACATAGATCAATCTATTTCTATTTTATTTTATTAAAGATTTTATTACAATATTTGAATAGAGACTTGGATGCGAATTATGTTTTGGGTTCAAATGGATTAGCATATTTATTACACATACACCCATAGAGTTTTAATCCACCCGGTTAATTTTCAAATGATGTAAGGTAAGTTTATTTATATATATTTATACTATCTAATTTTATAGTTCTCGCAAAGGAGTTCATTTGATTAAAATATGAATTACTTTTATGGTGTTAAGGTTGTAATTATTAAACAAATTACATTTCTTTTAAGGTGTTAATATACATACACATATATATACATATATATATATATGTATATTTAATTTTTAGTTTTCAGAATTTATAAAGGGTGAGACATGTACATATTTTATGTATATATTTATAGAGTTATGTGTATTTACCTATAAGTTTTAATCATAATCCAAATTAACTTGGCCTAAATAAACTTCGGTGGTTAAATTATGTTTTTGATATGTTTAATTTAATATATGCACTACATAAAACAAATGATGTGCTGCAAATCAATTAGCATTATATGTTATGTAACATAAGGCATGTCCATTTAATAAGACATGATTATTTATCAGTGCATGATTTGTGTACAAATTACATTTTTCTTATTTCAAAATTAGTCATTTAAAACTATAAATATTTATTTCCATAAATCAAGGGTTTTGAAAATTAAGGAACTATAATTTTATGTGGTAACCCCATCCAATTATTACTTACGTATTTTGAATCAATATCACATGTGAAAATAACATTTACTATATATTGAATGTCCTTGAGAAATTTATTAACTAAATAATAACTGACACATTATAATTTAGTTCAATGTCATTTCCTTTATCAGCACATGAATTGAGTAAGAATAATAACTATGTATTTTATTGCATTAAAAGTTTATAACTATGGAAGATTTGTAAAGTTATTATTTTATGTGATAATCAAACAATTTTTTATTAATAATTTATGAGATAAGAATTTAATTATTCAAGGTGGTATGGGACACTTTGAATAATGTGAATTAAGAAACCAAATAATATGTGTACTGGGAATTATAAGTGATTTAATAAATCAAAGTGGTGTGTGCACTTTGATTTAGAGTTATTAGGAATGAATTGGACCTATTATGTTTGAGGTGAGGACCAGTAAAAGTAAGCCCTCTGGGTTGGGGTCAGGTTACAACAGACCCTCCGGATTGGTGTCCGGTTACAGAGGCACTCCGGGTTGGTGTCCGGTTATTAGAGGCACTCTGGGTTAGAGTCTGGTAATAGAGGCTCTTCGGGTTGGGGTCTCATTACAGTTAGCCCCTAGGTCTTGGCATGAGGCCTTGACATGGTTCGTCATATGCACTTCCCTCATCATGACTATGTAATTTAATTAACCAGAAAAATATTCACCTAGTAGAATATTTGGTTAAATATCTTATGGATTTTCGATCGAGGCCTTAAATTATTAGACATCTTGGCCAAGGCCTTGACAAAATGTTTCATAATGTCCTGCATATTCACTTCCCTCATTATGTGTATGATATTAATTAACCAAATGAATATTCAACTAGTAGAATATCCATGTTTAAGAGCCATTAATTATGAGTATTAGAAAATTAAAATATTATGGCATGACATATGTATAGCACTCAGTGATTTTTGTATTTGATGTATGAAATTGAAGTGATTACCATTATACGAAACTCTGAATATTCATTACACTTATCTGTTTTATTTGTTCTTACATGTTCTTATGTAATACATGTTTAGAGTTTATTTTATTCAGCATGCCTATATTTGAATCGTGTATCCTTTTGATTCTGTTAACATGTTTTAAATTGAGCACCTTTATGATGTGTACATGTGTTACAGCTTTTATTTAAGAAGATTTTTTTATGAAATGGTTTAAAGAATGTTTTCAAAAAGTTATATTGATTTATTTTAAAACCCCTTACTAGGAATTCTTGTGCTCACCCTACGTTTTTGGTTAAAAATTTTCAGGTATGGGATTTTACTAAATAAGTTTTTCAGAAGTAGATGGTTTCTCAGAGCCCGAACCGAATTCGATCCTCTGTATGGCACCAGCTCCGGGGACTCAGAAGCTGGGGTGTGACAGATGGTATCAGAGGATTCAGTTTATTTAACTCTGGGAACCAGAACCGAAAAAAGAAAAAAAAGAAAAAAATTATTATTTAAGCATTACTAAGTATGATGTTTTCTTGGAAAAAAATGCACACCTTGGGTCTCTTCAGAGACATCGGATAATGTTAGAACAATATTGAAAACTTGGTAATGTGTTACTAAGTAGTATTTTCCTTAATTTTTCAGATGGCTATTGAATCATGCCTTTTTTTCTCTCCCAACGAAGATAGTAGAAATCATAGTGGCCAAGTCATGTTCAAGAGGTTACGAGACTTTCGAAAACATTTGATTGTCTTATAAACAACTCCATCGGGTGTCAAACTGCCCAAACATCCTCCATCTTTACCAAGGAAGCAATATAGACTATTACCGTGTTGCAATTGGAAAATTTTCAGCTTATAGGCAGAGGGGAAAGTTTCATGAAGCACTTTTTCTATGTTTCACTTTGGATGATAACTACCAAGATGTAGGTAAATTTATAGACTCTGATTTGAATGGTGACCATCGAGTGGCCTACCTATTCTAGTTCCTGAGTTTTAGTATGTATGGAGAACTTTACGACATCAATATTTTCAAGAACGATGCAGTACGGGAGACTTATAGAGACTTAGTTCACTCTGAACTTTCCAACCTCTACACTTCTCGTGCCTCTCTATGGAAGGCCGAGTGCTTTAGGCACAAGTATAACCCCAGCTATTCACAGTGTGTTAGGGCCAAAGAGATCAAACGGCTGAATATAACCTTAGGAATTCACCTGAGGTCATCAGCACCCTACCATCGGTGGTGTTCCTGGTAAAGGGACCTCATAAGTGACGAGTTTCTGGTGTTTCAGTGGTTTGTGAACAAGCATTTTAGAATTGCGAGGACACAATTCTTTGTAGGAGGGAATAATGTAATGCCCCAAAAACTTGTTTCTCATGTAATAGTAATATTGAGGTTTTATTTTGTTATCCGAAAAAAATACAAACTTCAATGTAAATATTATCGCACAATGTTTAAAGAATAAAATAACTATTATTTTCAAACATAATTTATTCTTATCGAATAATTATTTAATATAATATTTTAAATAATAACTATAATAACATAACTAATTTTTTTGTTTACCCAAATGTGAAATATATATATATATAGATATATTTGTATTTGAATGAAGATGTTATTATCAAAATTATAATTTTACCTGCGGTTATACATGACATCGAATATTGTTATTTTAAAATATTTTAATGACATTATTTTTGCGCTATTTTAATTATGCAGACAATTATTTGATCTAGTATATGAGTTCGCAAATATGTTATATGTACATGTATATATATAATGGAATAATTTTTAGATTATAAATTAACATTGTGAGTTTTTCTTAATAAAATTATATATATTAATAGAATTATTAAAATGGTACAAATTTGGATAATTATTATTGTAATATAATTCCAATTATCAATTTAATTTATAACTTTTTTGTTTTAAGTATATATAATTTTACCATAAAAAAGGTTTAAATTTATATGCTAAAATGGATAAATGATAACATGTTATAATATAAAATGCAATGAGATTTATATAATAAAATGATAAAAAGTGTGTTGTGTAAAACAAACAAATGAAAAGTGATTGATAAAAAGTAAACAGAAAATCAATCTTAAAGAAGAAGAAAAAGGTGATTGATTAAATAATTATAATATATTATTAGGTTTAAACTTTTTACTTTTCTTAAAGTTATTGATAATATAATATAAGATAATAATAGAGTAATGATATGATAAAATAAGAATAAAAATATAATAATAGCAATAATAGAGGAGAAATCAGACAAAAGAGATAAAAAATGAGAATCTCATAATGGGATTTGGGGGCCGATTTTCAGGGGAGTGTCGTAACGTGAAGAGGGAGAGAGGGAGATTCAGGTCATGCTCGGGGGTATGTCACACTTTAGGTGACGGTCGTCGGGTCGTATGTCACGCAACTAGGAAGAAGGTTTGGCCTCACGGGTGCGTCCCGCTTCGGTTGCAGGTCATGGGTCGAGCAGGCATGCGGGTCTCCTTCGGGGGGCGTCGTGCTCAAGGGTGGATTCAAGAAGGGTCTGACATCAGTGTCAGGGTGCAAGCCATGGGAGTCTCAGCCTTGGTTTTATGAGGCATTGATGAGGCCGGATCTAGTGAGTTAGGTTTCGTCCGGTTCTGGAGCCGGTTCGGGTTGGGGTTCCATCCTAGTTAGATTTTATCAAATCCACAATAAGGTTTAGTTTATTTTATTTTTCTATCCGAATCTTCAGTTTTTGAGTCATCCTCAATCTATCCACATACCCTTCATCAATTTTTGAACAGTTGATACATTAATTTCTTCTGAATTTCTATTTACAATTTGGTTTTCAATTTATTTATGATTTTCGTTGTCCGCAGAAGATATTGTTGCATCAATTATTTATTCTTTGATCTTTGTTAGGTGGGTGAACAATTTGGGTCTGTGAATGTTTTATTTTTGTTTTTGTTATTATTATTATTATTATTATTATTATTATTATTATTTTATCCATTTTTTTCACAGCTTGCACATCAATATTATTTTGGTGTCACTATTTATACAGTGGTTATTTTGTTTATAAAAACCCTGAATTGAAAGTGCAAAAAAAACTTTTCACCCTTAACCTCTTGGGTTCTCTTCCTCAAATATCAAGAAATCCCACCCTGATCTGAGTCTCTCATCCAAGCCATGTAAGGGTTTTATAATTTCCTTGTTGTGTTTCTTTGAGAGTATATATGTGTGTGTATATATATACATTCTCATGAAAGGATAACCTTGCGGTTTAGTTTAAAAATTCTACTGCGTTTGAATCTGGGCCTTCAGGTTTTGGGTTCGGATAATATGAAAGATGTAACTGTTTAATATATTTTGTCTTTCCTTTGCAAACATGAATATGCACTAGTATATATATCATATATACATTTATATAGTTGTATTTCACCCGGTTCTAAATCTGCTAAGTGATGATTTGTAATGATGTTTTAGAATGTGATGGGTGGATATTATTTTCAATTACGGTTTTTGGTATTCAAATTGGGAATGAGGATAGAATTATCAAATTTATATTATTTATTTTAATTTATACAAGTCATGTTTCATTTAAGGTGGTGTAAGGGTTATGTTTTAATATTATTCATTAAATGTATATTTATAAGTGTTTAGTTAATTTGATCAACCTTTTCATATATTTACAAAGGTATACACATATATAATTGTGTATAAATGTTTATATGAACCTAAATAACATATTATTTTCTGAACTGGGTTATGATTTTAAAATCTATGTGTTGAAAGGGTGTTAATTGTTTTTCTAAAACCATGTTGTTATAAAATTTTATATATGTGTGTGTGTATATATACACACATATATAACTTATTATTTTATGTGTACATAAGTTAAGGGTGATTTTTATTTTCTGCACATTTGGACATGTACACATAATTCAATCTATTTCTATTTTATGTTATTAAAGATTTTATTACAATATTTGAATAGAGACTTGGATGCGAATTAAGCTTTGGGTTTAAATGGATTAGCATATTTATTACGCATACACCCATAGAGTTTTAATCTACCCGGTTAATTTTCAAATGATATAAGGTAAATTTATTTATATATATTTATAATCTCTAATTTTCTAGTTCTCTCAAGGGAGTTCATTTGATTAAAATATGAATTAATTTTATGATTTTAAGGTTGTAATTATTAAACCAGTTACATTTCTTATAATGTGTTAATATACATACACATATATATACATATATATATACATATATATATATATGAATATGTAATTTTTAGTTTTCATAATTTATAAAGTAAGGGTGTGACATGTACATATTTTATGTATATATATATAGAGTTATGTGTATGAACCTATAAGTTTTAATCATAATCTGAATTAACTTGGACTAAATAAACTTCGATGGTTAAAGTATGTTTTTTATATGTTTAATTTAATATATTCACTACATAAAACAAATGATGCGCTGCATATCAATTGGCCTTATATGTTATGTAACATAAAGCATGGACATTTAATAAGACATGACTATTTATTAGCGCATGCTTTGTACACAAATGACATCTGTCTTATTTCAAAATTAGTCATTTAAAACTATAAATATTTATTTCTATAAATCAAGGATTTTTAAAATTAAGGAACTATCATTTTATGTGGTAACCCCATCCAATTATTACTTACGTATTTTGAATCAATATCACATGTGAAAATAAAGTTTACTATATACTTCATGTCGTTGAGAAATTTATTAAGTAAATAATAACTAACACATTATAATTTAGTCCAACGTCATTTCCATTTATTAGCACATTAATTGAGTATGAATAACAAGCATGTATGATATTTCATTAAAATTTTATTACTATGGAAGAGTTGTAAAGTTATTATTTTATGTGATAATAAAAAAAATTATTAATAATTTATGTGATAATAATTTAATTATTCAAGGTGGTATGGGACACTTTGAATAATGTGAATTAAGAAACCAATTAATATGTGTACTGGGAATGATAAGTGATTTAATAAATCAAAGTGGTATGTGCACTTTGATTTAGAGTTATGAGGAATGCATTGGACCTAGTATGTTCCGGGGTGGGGACTGGTAAAAGTAAGCCCTTCGGGTTGGGGTCCGGTTACAGAAGACCCTCCGGGTTGGTGTCCGGTTACAGAGGCACTCCGGGTTGGTGTCCGGTTATTAGAGGCACTCTGGGTTGGAGTCCGATTACAGAGGCTCTCTGGGTTGGGGTCTGGTTACAATTAGCCCCTAGGTCTTGGTACGAGGCCTTGACACGGTCCGGCATATGCACTTCCCTCATCATGACTATGTAATTTAATTAACCAGAAAAATATTCTCCTAGTAGAATATTTGGTTAAAGAGATTATGGATTTTCGGCCGAGGCCTTAAATCATTAGACGTCTTGGCCAAGGCCTTGAAAAAATGTTTCAGAATGTCATGCATATTCACTTCCCTCATTATGTGTATGATATTAATTAACCAAATGAATATTAGACTAGTATAATATCCATGGTTAAGAGCCATTACTTATGATTATTATAAAAGTAAAATCTTATGGCATGACATATGTATAGAACTGAGTGATTTTTAGTATTTTATGTATGAAATTGAAGTGATTACCGTTATGTGAAACTCTGAATATTCATTAAACTTAGCTATTTTATTTGTGCTTACATGTTCTTATGTTATACATGTTTAGAGATTATTTTATTCAGCATGCCTATATTCGAATCGTGTATCCTTGTGATTCTGTTAGCATGTTTTAAATTGATCACCTTTATGATGTGTACATGTGTTACAGCTTTTATTTAAGAAGATTGTTTTATGAAATAGTTTAAAGAATGTTTTCAAAAAGTTATATTGGTTTATTTTAAAACCCCTTACTGGGCATTCTTGTGCTCACCCTATGTTTTTGGTTAAAATTTTTCAGGTATGGGATTTTAATAAAGAATTTTTTCATAAGTGGATGGTTTCTCAGAGCCCGAACTGAATTCGATCCTCTGTATGGCACCGGCTCCGGGTACTCAGAAGCTGGGGCATGACATACGCCCTAAGCGTACGGTGTGCAATGCTGAGTATTTCATGGGGTCGTTCGGTGAACGTGTTTTGGGTTGTGATCTTGATGATCTTGAACTTCACCCATAAATGGTTTCACTCATACTTAAGTTGTTGGATCTCATCTTGGTCTTGGTATAGGGAAAATCCTATAAATTCTATCTCCCATAGAATCTCTGATAAATGGGATTTATAGGGTATTATCCTACTTTTTGAGGTCATCGCTTCCTTTTTCTTTTCAAAAAGGATTTTTTAAAACCCTATATTTATACTAGCCATGTGATCACTGTTCAACAGCTATATTATCAATAGTAATGATACTTAATGGTCATTTAAATCTAATTAGATAAAATAAAAAAAGTGAATTTATCTTCTATATCTATAAGACATTTAATTAAAATAAAGGGAATTTTATTCCTAAATGTTTGGGTCGTTACAACCTTCCCCCCTTAAGAAATTTTTCCCTAAAAATTTTCTTTCCATGCACTAAAATAGATGGGGGTAACTCTACTTCATCACCTCCTCTAGTTCCCATGTTTCTTCTTCAAACTTGTGGTTTCTCCACAACACCTTGATGAGGGGAATTTTCCTATTTTGTAGAACTTCTTCTCTATGAACTAAGATCTTCACCAGCTTCTCCTCATAGGAAAGGTAATTCTCCAATAGTACCACCTCTATATTGACTATATGTGATGGATCTAGGATGTAATTCCTTAATAAGGATTCATAGAATATATTATGCACTTGAGATAGGTTTTTTGGGAGAGCTAGTCGATAGGCCACTTCTCTAATGTGATCAAGGATCTCAAAAGGGCTGATGTACCTTGGACTAAGCTTTTCCTTATTCCCAAATCTCATCACTCTCTTCCATAGAGATATGCGTAGGAATACCTTGTCTCCAATATTGAACTCTAGGTCACGTCGATGATTTTAATCATAGCTCTTTTTTCAATTATGGGTAGATTTGATGTGTTGTTGTATGGTCTTAACCTTCTCCACCATTTCTTTGAACATTTTTAGACCTAGATATTTTTTTCCCCAACTTTATCTCAACATGCTGGTATTCTTAACATCTTCCCATAAAGGGCTTCATAGGGTTCCATTTGGATGCTTGAATAGAAACTATTGTTATAAGAGAATTCCACCAAAGGAAGATGTTGGTCCTATCTTCCTCTGAATCCCATTGAGAAAGCTATAAACATATCCTCATGTTTTTGGATAGCCAGCTTATATTGGACATCCGTTTGAGGGTGATAATATGTACTGAAGTTCAGATCCGTGTTTAGAGCATGCTGGAGACTTTTCTAAAAATTAAAGGTGAATTTTGGATCTCAATCTGATACAATTGATAATGGTACTCCATATAGCCTTACCACTTCATTGATGTATATCTGTGCTAGTTTATCCCGTGAGAAATCCTCTCCAATCGCAATGAAGTATGCAGTCTTTGTAAGATGATCCAACACAAACCAGATAGAATTTTTTCCTTTGGATGTCTTTGGAAATTCGGTGACAAATTCCATGGTGATGTCTTCCCATTTAAATGTTGGTATAGGTAATGGTTGAATCATCCCCTTAGAATTATTCTTCTCATCCTTCACTTGCTGATATACTAGTCACTTTGATGTATATTCAATGATCTCCTTCTTCATGTTATCTTACCAATAGTGCTCTTAGAGATCTCGATACATCTTTTTGTTTCCTAGGTTAAGGGAGAAATTCGAACTATGTGAATCATCCAAGAGTTATTTCTTTAACTCAAGATTTTATGGAACACATAGTCTCGACCCAAATCTCAGAATTCCTTCTTCATTAACACTAAAATCTAAGGATTTCTCTTTTCTGATAGTTTCCACTTTCTTCTGAATTCCCTCATCATCTTTTTTAGAATCCTTTAACCTTTCCAAAAGAGATGGTTGAGTAATCATTTGTGAAAGGATTTATGATGTTCCCTTATTTATGATTCTCATGTTCATATTCATCAAATCTAATAAGATTAGATCCTTTTCAATTTTAGTCAATGATATAATTTCTAGGTTATTTCTACTTAGATCATCTACCGCCTTGTTTACTTTCCTAGGATGGTAGTGGATTGAGAAGTCATAATCCTTGATGATATCTAACCATATTAATTGGTGTATATTCATCTCTTTATACGTGAATATATATTTGAGACTTTTGTGGTCTGTATATATTTCACACTTCTCCCCAAAGAGATAATTCCACCATATTTTCAATGCAAATATCATAGCTGCTAACTTCATATCATGTTTGGGGTAGTTTTTCCCATGAATTTTCATCTACCTTGAGGAATAGGCAATGAATTTTTCATTTTCTATCAACACACATCCCAATCCCTTTTTTGAAGCATCGCTGAAGATTACGAAAATCTCCCCACTTGTGGGCAGTATGAGCATAGGGGAAATGATAGGCCTCTTTTTGAACTCCATGAATCTTTCTTTACATTTATCATTCTAATAAAACTTGACTCCCTTCCCAGTTAGCTTGGTAATAGGGTTTGACAATCATGATAAATTTCTCACAAATCGGTGATAATATCTAGCTAACCCAAGGAAGCTATGGATAACCATCACAGATTTTAGCCCCAACCATCCCTCAATTGCCTTTGTCTTGTAAGGATCCATAAATATATCATTTCTTATGATGATATGCCTTAATAATGATACCTCCTTCAACCAAAACTCATGCATGTTGTACTTTTCATAGAGCTTCTCCTTTAGAAAGTTATTTAGCATAGTGCTTAGATTCTCCTCATGCTCCTCCTTGGTTTTGGAGTATATTAAAATATCATCTATAAAGAATTCCAAAAAATTATTGAGGTAATATCCAAAGTCTCTATTCATCAAGTCTATGAAGATTTTTGGATCATTAGTGAGTCCTAATGGAATCACTATGGACTCATAATTCTCATACCTTATAAAAAAGTAGTCTTGGCGATATCCTCCTTCTTCACCCTTACTTGGTAATATCCCAACCACAGATCCACCTTGGAGAAGTATTTTTCTCCACGTAATTGATTTAACAAGTCATCAATTCATGGAAAAGGATACTTGTTCTTTATATTGAATTTGTTGATATCATGATAATCAATGAAAAGGTGTATTAACCCATCCTTCTTCATGATGAAGAGGACTGGTTCACCCCACAGTGAAGCACTTGGATGTATAAATCCATTATCCAGATTCCCCTATAGTTGTTTATTTATCTCCTCAAGTTCCACAACATCCATTCTATATGGATTCTTGGAAATTTTAAACATCCCAAGTATAATATCAATCGAGAATTCCATATATCTTCTAAGAGGAAGACCAGGAAATTCCTTAGGAAGCACATCATCGAATTCTCTCACAATAGGCATATCTTCAAGGATGGTTCCTTCCTTAGACTCAATCATCTGAGCAAGATACATGTTCTTATAAGATATTAATATCCATGATTAATATGATGGTTCTAAGGAAGATTCATCCTCCTCCTTGAACTTGTACAGAATTGGGGGTTGATTCACCATATGGAGAGTTATTTACCTATCACGGAAATTTATGTTGCCTCTATAGAGGGAAATCCAATCCATGACCATAATTGCATCAAAATCCACAAAGGGGAGTATGAAAAAGTTCACTGGGAATTTCAATCCAAAATTTTTGATAGGGGATGAGCTATATTCATGGGATTCAATAATTTCCCCATTTTCCATTTTCACTAACATCTCTACCTCCATTATTTGTGGTGGTGTTTGTATTGTTATATTGAACTTTTGGGATATAAAAGAATGCATAGATCCAGAATCAAAAAAGTATGTTCGCTATTCTTGAATGAATAACTAGAATACCTATCACCACTTTGTTGTTGGTATTCACTTCGGTGGTAGTGATGGAAAAATCTCATCCTTACTACCTCGGAGGTTTTTTTTTCCTTTGAAAATCCAGGGCTTAGGGAAATGGTTCGTAAAGTTCCCTGGTTCCTTGCATTTTTTGCAATGAACAATGTGTTGAGGGTCTAATGGAAGGTTCATTTCCTCTATCATGTTGATGGGTTTCTCATGTCAATAACTATTATCCAGATTCCCTTCTCTTCTGTATCTAAATAATTTCCTTCATACCCTTAAGCTATTTTCGGGGTGCTTATTTCTGCATCTATGACAAGCGAGGTGCTGTAATTTATTATCATCATTGGATTTATCCATCAGACTACCAAAATTAAAGTCTGATTTCCTCTTTTTATCCCTATGATACCCCTAATATTCACCAATATCCATCTCAAATTTTAGGTCACATCAGAAAATTTCCTTATTGCTATCAAATTCATGGATTTCTAGGGATTTTTGTAGGTTATGATTTAGCCCACCAAAGAAGTGGTCAACCTTGAAATTAGAGGTAACATCAAAACTGAAGGCGTATCGATTCTGGTGAAGTTATCCTCATGTGCCCCAAAAAATTCATCATCATTTTTCTTGAGTGTAAGGAAATATCTTTATATCTTAAGATGAAGGGTGTGGGGAAAATATTTATCAAAAAATATTTTTCAAAATTCCTTCCACTCCATTTCTTCAATATCCTCCTCAGACTTCATATTCTTCATCAATTTCCACCACTGATCAGCTTCACCATTCATACAATAAATAGCCATAAGAACCTTCTCTTGTTCATAACATTGAAGGATAGAGAATATATTTTCGATGGAATTGATTCATTGCTCCAAGATTAAGGGATCAAATGATCTATTGAACGTAGGATGCATTTGTCGCATGAAGCTATTGACTGTGGGTTTCTCTCTCTTAAGTGGGGTTAGGTGATCCTCTTGATCTAGGTTTTGATTCAGAACTTGAGTTAACTAAGATTGTATTGTAATAATGTTTGCGATTCCTACTCCCATTATGTTGGACATCTCATTGGTGAAATCCTCACACTTCCCTTCGCATTGGTCATTAACCCGATTCCTCCTATTATCAGACATTGTCTAGAATAAAAGGAAGATTAGGGATGAGTATCTTAAATAGTTAAACACATAAATTGAATCCAATTACATTAAAGGGATAACTTATAAATTACATTTACCTCCTTAACTTATGAGTTTCTAGGCTTCAGTCTAAGTTATCCATGATCTACATCCTAACATATATTTTTATGGGAATTTTTTTGTGTTCCCTTAATAATGGTTTATAATGGACTTATGAATTTACCAAATAATATCCCCCAGGAGTGTCAAACCAGGAGTTCATCAAGGCCCATTTTCATGCACTAGTTCTCATTTGAGTCTAGCTCAAAGCGGTGTTTTCAGTTTTTACCCCTATATACATCTGTACCAAAGCCACATCCACTTGTTCGTATCCAGACAAGAGTGTATATGCTTGATAAACCACTTATTCTATACTCACCAAAATTTAGGGATTTTTTTCTTATACTTAGTATTATCCTTGAGGGTTTTTACTAGGGTTTTCTAATCATAATCCCAAAAATAACTAAACCTTCTCTAATACCAACTATAACAACCATTCTCTTTATTTCATATATAAACATGATTTATTACATAAATTTCACTTAATAAAACTTAGAAGATTGAGAGTTATGGAATCTTTGGGGATTAATAATATTAAATAACAACTTAAAACATGAAATACAACATCTTTATTGAAAACTTCTTTTACATGTCCACAACATTCCTTCTTACTTAACACTACATAGGATAATCTGAGTACATACATAAGAAAAGGGTGACCTATAAAGTCGAGTAAGGGAATAAACATGGCATAACATGAGGAAGACTATACATGTTAGTAAATACGCACATCAATGGAGAATAAAAGAAACATGAACATAAAGGCATGATATAGCATGATAATCATAACATGGAAATGTGGCAACAACATACAACATGATATTATCATGATTCAAGGTGCATTATATATGGATTTGCATGAGTAAACCCTCATTGCACATGAATTAACATGAGTAAACCCTCATTGTACATGAATTATAATGAGTAAAATCTCATTGAAAATGAATTATCATGATTAAACCCTCATTTAACATGATTTATCAGGATACTAAACATTACCCAAATACATTGGAGCGTTATCAGGGTGCACCCTTCATAATCATTTTGTTTTCATGCTTAAGTGTGGCACATAGATCATTGATTAAACATCATAATCTATCCCACAAAAAAATTAATTTTGAATACATACATATAAGTCCCAAATAAATAATTACATTAGAATAAGTTGAACACCCTTGATAGAGAAATGGGTATGGTGTTCACTACATGAAGATTTTGGCATGGAAATCATAGTGTAAGTTCGGCAGCATAGCATGTCAAATAGAAATTTGTAAAATTGGTTGATGAGAGATAAAGGGGTATCTAATCATTTATTCATGAAATTTAAATTAATTGGGATAGTTAATAATTTATCCCAACATAATAAATTGTAAAATTAAAGGTCATATCATAAATGAGGTTCTTGATAAAAAAGAGGAGAGAGAGAAATCCCTTATGGAATTTTGGCATAGTAACAGCTTAGGTAAGGGTCCAAATGGGGGAGGATAAATGACACCTAATTGAAATAATATAAAATGGAAATTAGTTAATTGATTATAATATAATAAATTGAGACTAAAAAGACTAATTTAAAACAAGGTTCTTGAATTGAAAAGAGGAGAGGAAGGTGAGGATCCCTTATGAAATTCTGGCATGGTAACGGATGTATATAAAGGATCATGGATGGATTAATGAGAGTATAAAAGAATCTATAGTTATTTATAAATAAAATTTATAGTAAGGAGAGTATGTGTGAACATATCCCAATATATGAAAATTGAAATTAAAAGGCATATCATAAAAGGAGTGCTTGATAAAAGAGGAGATTGGAAGATCCCTTACTTGGATGTGTGACTCCAAAGGCTTGAGAGAGGATTCTTGGGAGATTGGGGATGACTGAAGAGGATAATATGGATTATATAATAGAGTTTGGATGATATTCAAGGAGTTTTAGTGAATATTAATGGGATCTTGGGTGGGTTTATATAGGAAAGGAGGGGTATTTCTTTATTATTTTGGTTTTGGACACCTCATAATAAAATATTCAAAACCACAAACCATGTCATGGTTTTTTCCCATGGTTTCATCCAAAGGTGTTTGGAAAAAATTATTTTATAAGTATAAGATCCAAAAATATTAAAATATTTCCCTTGATTATGTGGAGGTGAGTCACACTCTCAAGGAAATTATTTTAAAATCATAAAATATTTGATAAGTTTCATAGGATTCACTAAGGCTTTATAAAATAAATAAAACAAATATAAAATCATATAATTTTAAATATAAAACATTTATTTGGAAGAATATACCTTTTATAGTATTTATTACATCATTATTGGTACATTATGATGTCATAAAACATACTTTATATTTATACAATATTTATTTTTTACACAAAAATTCGACTGTCTTAGAAAATTATGAAAAATTCCCCATTGGATAATTTTGAAATCCTGATTTCAAAACTAATATTCATGTTATATAAATAATCTTCTAAATATGTTAATTTTCACTTTTAAAATAAAAACTTACATTTATTGAAAATTGATGGGTTCTAACAAAAACAGTTTTCAAACCTTAATAAAAATTACATTTGACTTCATAAAAATTATATAATCATTTGTATTTAATAAAAGTAATTTAATAATAATATTTTGATAAAATATTAATTATTTTAAAAATACATTAATTCATCAAAATATATTTCTTAATTAAATTTTAATATTAATCAAAAATCATTTACAAAGTAACAATAATAGGAAAAATAAATTCATTATTATATAAAAAAATAATGTACATATTACTAATGCTAGGTTCTTGATATATATACCTTTATTACACAATCATATTACCTGGGAGTAAGGTACGTGATGTTGGGGATTTCATGGGGTTGTTTAGTGAACATGGTGTGGGTCGTGATCTCGATGAGCTTGAACTTCTCCCATAAACAGTTTCACTCATGCTTAAGTTATTGGATATTAGCTTAGGCTTGGTATAGGGAGAAACCCAGAGATGATATATCCCTTGTAATATATGATAAATTGGCTTCATAGGGTATGATCCTACTGGTTGAGGCCATCACTTCCTTTTTCTATGCAAAAAATGATTTTTTTTTGAAGCCCTATATTTATACTAGTCATGTAATCATTGTTCAATGGTTATATTATCAATAGTAATAATACTTAATAGTCATTTAAATCCAATTGGATACAATAAAAAAAATACATTCATGTGTCTTCTATATACATAATAAATTTACTTAAAAGAAAGTGAATTTTATTCATAAATGTTTGGGTCATTACAACTACACTGTGTCCAACACCCCATCGAGAATAATCCCTAAATTTGAGGCCATAAAGATATTATCCTAGGATTCATATATGATTATGGTTCTACCATAACCACTAGTCCAAACCCTAAATACCCATGGTATCCATATTACCTCATGTTTTTGTTATGACTTTGGATATGTGTGTGTGGTTTGGAAAAAGGGATAATTCTAACATGTTTGGAATGATTTATATAATGTTGGTTCTATATTAAATTTTATATTTTTTCTTAAGAATTTATAAGCTACCATTAGTTGGGTAATATTTTATAAAAAAATTAAATCTTGGTTTATTTTTATATGCATGGGGTACATGGTAAAGCCATGGGGAAATATTATTGGGTATTATACTCACCCCCTACTTACCAACTTTTTAGATAGGTATATTATATGAATCATTACATAGGTTGGGTAAAGATATCCTACTTTACTAGTAGTGGGTTATATCCATGTAAGTGTAACTATAGTGGAGGAGAAGTTCTAGATGATGGGATTACTTATGCTATTTTTGGGAATATGGAGGATTCATTTGGATTACATTTTAGGAAGTCTCTGTTTGTTTCCATTTTAGCCTTAATTTTGGATTTGTCTACACTTGTTCAGTTATTGGATTTTGTTATCTATGGTTCTTGTTTCTATGTAGTTTTAGTTTTCATCATATATGATTTGAGACAATATTAATTCCAATACATTGTATTTTTTTTCATATATGTTGAGAAAATATAATATAATAATACCACATTCAAAAAACATTACATGATCTTTATATGAGGAGTTAATTTTCTATATGGATAAATTATCCACTAACGGTACTTCTTATACCCTCAATATCTATTTATATCCATTAATCATCATGAGGATGCACCTAAGGTATATGGACATTCTAACTTGACTATAGTGAGGTTAAGGGGTAAAAGGTGATGTTATATTGTCAAAAATGGTTTTGGTTTTGGTTTTTATAGGTGGTATACTTGAATATATATTATATTGGGAGTCATCACATAGCTAAAAATGGGATAACTAACCTATTTATAGTGAACCATGAGTTACAGATATGTGTAGGTATACCAAGTGGTTAGTAAAACCATTAATATTCTTATTGAAATCAGTGTGGTTAGTTATCTGAGGTAAAATAAAAGTGTGGTCTCATGCATTATATATAAATTCAAGGATAATAAATACATTATGATTTCATGTTTTTTAGTAAATGTTTTATATTTACTATGAATTTATTTCAAAAAAATTTATCTGAAAATGGTGATTTTTAGAGTAGTTTTTAAATAATATTATGTTATATAATGATGGAAATATTTATCCTTTGTATTGAAATCATGAGTGTTAAAGGACCCTTAAGAGTAGAGAGGATTTATAAAGTTTTTTTGAGATATTTTTACATGCATATTTGGGAAAATTAGGAAATGCTTGTGTGAATTTTTGTGGCCTATGATATTTCTTTTAGGGTTATAATGTGAGGGTTTTTCATTTATGATTATATAATTATTCACCCATGGTATACTACTATCAATCATTATGAGTATCCTTCCCATAAATTCATACTTAAATATCTAGAACCAGATTAAGGTTTCTTATGGGGTTAAGAATGATCTTATCAGGCATTTGGTGTGGCTATTCCACCTCAGCATGCTCAGGTGGATAGCTCCTTAGAATTTAAAATGAAAAAATCTACAATATTTTGAGGTGATTCATAAAATAAAGCAGTGTTGGATTGGAAAAAGTGAAATAATAAGATATTTTATTTATTATATATGTTTATGGATTTTAATTTTATATTTTGAATGTATATATTTAAAGGGATTGTGAGAGAATTGTGGGATTTTCTAGATCAAAAAAAGTTGTATGAAGGGATGAATTGTGAAGGGTTTGAGAAGATATTTAACCAATAATTTTACACACATATGTTCAAGTATTAAATATAACTATGTTCAATTCTTTTCAGTAGAGAGATATTATGGTCATGGAGTATTCCACAAAGTTTGTGACTTTGTATCAATTTGAACTAGAAATAATAGCCAGTGAGTGCTTAATGGTTATTAAATTTTTGTAAATATTATTACAAGATATATGCCCAATGTTGGTGATGTTTTGTATTGAATCATATATTGTGATGGTGAATAAATTAGTAGTGGTATAATATTATACTTTAGAAAATCCCTTGGGTGAGAGTATATTCACTCAACCAAGTAGAGGTTGTGGTTCTAGAAGCGGTCAAAAGTGAAGGTGAAATTAGACTTCTCGAGGGATTACAGATTCATATGGGAAAAATAATTTAATGTTTTACTCTATGGGATAGTGGGATATTGAGGTAGGATGTTTTTTTTTGTTTTAAAGGATCGTCACATGGTCAACATATCATAAGAAACCCATAATAAAGTCCCTGAAGGAGTTGACTTAGTCCAAGGGGATTCCATTGGTCTACACCATTTTAAATCCCTGTATTTCCCCTATTCTCTTGTACTTGTACTTGTACTTTACCTTTACCTTGCCTTATTTTTCGTTAAAAAATAAATATTGATGAATTCCATGATCTATCTCCATTAATCAATATATAGAATTAAGAACATAATATAAATAGGTGTACCTCATATGTAATTTGATCTACATCTATCAAACCCATTGAAATTTTCTTAATGGATATCACCAAGTGAAATCCTAATGACTCTCTCCTCCATAGGTAGTACACTAGGCACAAGAATCCTCATTCATAATGAGAGGACCACTAAACTTCAAAGTTGTAATATCACCTTCCTCTGTGAAGATAAATAAAGTATCAATTAGTAAAGAGAATTTCGACTATGTCCCGATCATATTCCATGTGCATAACCATGAATTCCAATAAAATGATCAAATTATTTATATAGATATCCCTTCACTCAATAAAGGGATTCGAATGTCTGTAATCATCGCATAGAAGCCAACATATGTTACAATAATATATGTTTGTTGGGGTTTAATAATCATTTAAGATTTCATTTATTATATCATTCATGCATATAAATAAATGAATAAAACCATTAAATCATAAGTTAAGGAAACCATGTGGATGATGTGGCAGTGTGCATGAACATTATAGCCCATATTTCTTATTTATCATACACAATGACAAATACTGATTGTAGGATATGATAGAGGCAATATAATACCATATCACAATCTAGAGCTTAGGGGATACCGTATGATACAATATCCATATTTTAGTTCATTTCTAATATTCTAAAACTTTCACTAAAATACCATAAGTACTTATTGAAAAACTTCACAACTCATTGTGAATCCATCAAAACTCTTTTGGATACGGTTTATCAAATTCACTTCATTTTAGAAAAAAACACTTCTCCCAAATTTAATCCTTATTCTAAGGCCTAACTATGTGACCCTAAGATCCTTTATAGCATTAAAAAAAATTAAAATCCTAATATCATGGATATACATAAAGATAATCCTTTAGAAAAACATATATACTATTTAAGCTACAAAGGGGTCCAGTGTGATCTTGATAAAACATGCTAATTTATCCATAAAAACATGTCCATCACAATATGTATCATATAAATCAAATATATACCTATATAAAACATGTTTCCATGAAATCAATATACCACTATACATATAACATCTCAATCTAGTATAAGAAAACTCATATATTTATGATTCTATTAAATAGACTGACTAGGTTGATGAATACAATACATGTCATTCCTTTAGTAGATGAACACATCACTTATCCATCATCCAAGTAGTTGATAACATCACATGTCACTCAACTAATAATGGACATAAATTTTCCTGATCTAACTAAATCAAGGGCCTAGATTTATTTATCTCATTATATTAGTGTAAAAATCACATCTTGGTTGAGCACCAACTAAATACATGATTAGAAACATACCCAACCACCCCCAATTAGTTAATGCATAAGTATTTAATAATAAATGTATCAAATTATAAGGATTCTCATTCTATTTTTCCCACCAACCTTCGATAATAAGGATTCCTAATAAGCACACACACATAAGTATATCAATAACCATATGAAATTTCATACAATATACTTTGGTGGGTTAATATAGATAATAAGTATCAACCTATTACCTTATGAATATATCCTTTGTATCTCATATAAAAATATTTGTATTGAGTATAAGATTCCCCTCACACTAATGTTAACATATCATTACAACCCATAATACTCCATGATGATCATTGATTAGAAACAACTTAAAGTCATATTTTGAGGGGATAATTATCATTTCACTTCTTGTAAAATATGAAACCAAATTGAAATAATGATAAAGTGGATATTAAATTTGTTACAATATTATGAATTTTATATTCTTAAACTTGTTTAGGAACACTTAAAATAACCATACATAAGAATTTTTCCAATATATCATGGATTATATACTTATAGATTAGCCTTTTTTTTGTTTCACATTCAAGGTTTTTATTAAAATAATTACATATTTATGTAATAACTATCACATTTCTACATTACCACCTCATGAAAATCCTCCCAAAAAACTCTTTAGGGATTAACATATATAAATTAATATAGTTTGAATAATGCTGAGACATATAAATCCTATTCTTAATATTCTTCTCCTTAAAAATATTCAAACTCCTTAACTTCACAACATCAAATGCAATGATGTTAATAAAAAAATTTGTCTGCTTAAAACTCTTTTTAAATTTATCATTATCATTATTTGAACATTTTCCATCAAAATTTTCCCTTAAAATATTTTTATAACTAATATAACTATCTACATTGATCTTATACCAACATATCTTGAACATTTTAGGATATAAATTGGAATTCACTTTTTATTTTGATCATATCAATCCATTATTTGTTAACTTTTAACTTCTCTAAGTTGAAACACACTCTCATTATCCTCTTATACTCTATATCATCTTTAGAAAATCAATCTAAGATATAAAAAATCCTTTATGTTTTGGAAATAAATATTATTTATTTTTAGTTGAAATGTTTAACAAATAAACCTATGTTTACATATCACATATAATATTCTATGTGATGGAGTATTTTCTTATAAAAAAGACTTTATTATTTAAAATATTCCACTTATTGGTGGCAAGAACACCTTCCCTCATATTTTAATAACCTGGATAAACATTTTTAACATGAATAAAACATTTTTAACCTTATCTCCTTTTCAAACATGTTATAGAATCTTATGAATCATAAAACATGTGTATTAAATCCATAATCTCATATTTTTAATTATAACACTTTATTAACGAACAATTTTTTTTATCATATAAGATAAATGAGATAAATATACACATAATTTACTTATATCCATTTAAGAATGATATATTCCTTTTTATTCAAATATTTGATGTAAAAAATAGTTTCTTCATCACTTGAATGAAAAATACAATATATATCAATTCTTAACTTGATTTTGAACACCTATATACTCACAACATTTTTAAAGTATACTTTTGATAACACATACCCTTTAAAACTGAAGAATTTTGATCCATAACATCGATACCTGACATAGATATTCCAAGGAGTTTCATAAACCCCTTCAGGTGTCATAGATAATTCCATATTATGGAATCATTATTAATTATTCTTTATAACACATTTAGGTTTAATTTACCTTCACTACTACTATAATAAACATTTTTGGAATTTCTAAATAACTTTTCTTCTTTCATTTTTAACTTTTACCCACTTTTACTATCAGTACAGAACTAGAAGCGTGGCATTACATGACCAATTCAAATATCCTTGACAATTTTATAACATTAGGTAAAATTTCCTTGAACACATTCACATTGTAAAAATATTTCATTAATTCCAAAAGAATGAATTCCATAACAAGTTCAAGCATTAAGGGAAACTACAGTCGCACCTAGTCATAAGCATACTACATCATATTGAGTATATGATCAGAGAATGATTTTACCAAGATAATTTTTCATATAATTCCCTTGAAAAATAAAGTGAATCATTTTTTCTTCTAATTTGCCTCTATATTTCAAGTGTTGAATAATTATAATAGTTTGGTTACTTCGGAGGGTATTTCTTTAGCACATTGAATATTTATTTCCTAAGAACCATTCTAAAGTTAAAATTATATAAATCTCTTTACATTATGATTCTCTAATTCAAGGATTGATTTAAAAGCTAAGTTTAATTATTATGATATCATTTATCTATAATAGAAGCTTTTATCAAATGATTTTCATGTTTTACCATTATTTAATATGGACTTTTATTAAATGGGCACCAACTAAAATTAAAATCCCTTCTAAATTTATCATATCCATTAGTGGGAAAAGTTACCAATTTAACTATGAAATTAATCCTCTATGTAATTACTCTCACCACTATGTTATTTAGGTATGTTATCATCCCAATTATATCAGATATGATTATTATATAGTTAAATGGACAACACTTTACCCAAATCCATTATTTGGATAAACCTAACTCTATTCATCTAGTATCCTAACTCTTATAGGGTTTCCTAGCTAATTCTAACATAAATAAAAAAATATTAATAGAAAATTAATCATATTAGGTTCACTCATTACTTTCATAACTTATAAAAAATAATCTAGGGTCACTAACTATGGAATAACCTACCTGGTAGGATGATCGAGGTCTTAAAAAGTGTAACTTTAGAAGGAATCTAACACTTAGAATTTTAATGGGATTTAATCTCACCATAATATCTAATTTCATTCCCCTTAAATGTATTAATTCTTCTAGTGATCTATTTTGAAATATTATTCATTACACTATGTAACAATTTACATGACTCATAGTTTGTGTTACACACCTAAAAATAGAATCTAATATATTTGAACATATCTAAATGAATCATATACATAAGGTAAATTAACTTTTCATGTAAATTTTTAGAATTATATGAAATTAGAAATCTCTAAATGAGTAAACCTGGCGCCATATATATTGAAACACCACCTTCCTAGAATAAGGCACAATCCTCTAGGGTAGTAAGAATTCTTACCCAAAGCCCCTCTACCCAAGAATACTTTACTCAATAGAGATTTTAATTTATTATAAATTTAATACCAAATATGTATAAACTATATTCAAAAACCAAATTCAAGATAATAAATTTAATTTCAATCTAAATTCATGGAAGAAAAAAAACTAAATCCATAATCATACCTAGCATGTAACTCTTTAGATTCATCTATGATAATTTATAAAATCAATTTAAGTACTTTAAAATAAATTATACATAAAAATTCATAATATAATAATTTTATTTATTAATAAAGCATGGAATAAATTTTAAATTAATTAAAATTTAAACTATTTAAATATGAGATAAAAATGTATAAACAATTCATAAATTAAGCTAAAAAAATTATAATTTGGGTAACCTTATATAAATTCCATAATTTTTAATATAAACACTTTATATTCATTTTATAGTATTAAATCTTTCGTGTTATTCATTATATATAATTTAATTTAAATATATGGTATTACTTGTAATATAAACATTTTATATTTCAATTCCAATTATGTAAATTATTCACATAATCCAAATATCATATTTAAATTAATATTAAAACCTTAATCAAATCAATCATAAAAACTTCTTTTTAATTGGTTTAAATAATTTACACAAATAAGGCATTTAATTTGAATAATTCATATTAATAATTATAAAAAAATAAAAATTTTGAATGTAAAATATTTTTATATTTGGCCTTATTTTAAAATTTATAAACACATTATAAATCAAACTTTTAATTTCATTGTAAACACCTTATATCTAAAGTATAATTCATGCCATATAAATTTTATTATTTTAATATACGTCATATTCATATTAAATTCATAACTATTTTATCCCATTCAATCTTTATTGTCTCATGTTTTATTCCTCTATGCATACTAAAAAATCTATAAGTACTAACTTATCTATTATATTAAGCCATAAATAATATTCAAATTATATAAAAAAATTATAAATATAAATATTCAAAAGAAATAAACATATAAATAAAAATTTGATTCATTTAAAAAATGTGAGATATAAATATAAATATTTCATACTTTATTTAAGCATGAAAATATCTTATTCTCAATGCCTAACACTTATCATTTATAAACAATTTATAAACTATATGATTTTTTATCAAAAATAATAAATTTATTCATTTTGGGTTATATCTTATTTTATGATTGATAATGGGGAATTATCATGTGTAATTCGTGATAGGAATTAGTGAGTACCTTTATGATTCATTTATGTGGTAAAAGAAAAAAATAATTATGTTTGGGGTAACCCATGAGTAAGATATTCGTAAAAACCCTTAAATATTGAGTAACCCATACATAATATTTTTATCATACAAAGGAAAAATCATTACATATAAGAAATATCTTATGTATGGAAAATTTCTTATATATAGGCCTATAATAATCAATGATATACACTATGTCACCATTTATGATTGGATACTCTGTTTTTAAAAAAAAGGAAAAAACTTTTATGTATGTAGTGACTCATATGAAAGAGATTTTATCATCCAAAGGAAAAAATATTAGGTATGGGTGAATCAATTATGTATGGATTCCAATAGTGTAACCCTTATGTGTCTAGTTGTATTTGATGATATACACTATATCTCCATTATGACATGATGCACAAATTTTATACAACACAAGTTTATATTGTATCTTTTAATATCACTTACATCATAGATTAGGTACACATCAAAACCATGGGTTTTTAACAAATCATACCTTAAGATACATATTATTCATACCCTATGACTAAGAATAAAACCTTTCATTATAATATATTATGTCATGATGTTAGGTAGATCGATCTGGTGGCTGGCATTCAACTGTGACATATCATAAGATGTAATATGGCCTCAGTATATTATGATAAACTTGTTCTTCATGAGAATGGTAAAAGAAATTATTTATTCATTAATGAAATTGGATTTGATACCACTTATGGGTTTTATAGGATCATCACATGATCAAATACGTGGAAGAAACCTATAATAAAGTGCCTATTCTATCATCATGAATCAATATGCATTATTAAGAAAAAAAGAAAATAGGAGTACCTCATATACAATGTGCTCCAACTTTTTTGATCCCATTGGAGTTTTCTTGATGGAGATCATCAATTGACAGCCAAAAGAGTCTTTCCTCCCCCAAGTAGTACATTGGATATTGTAATACTCATTAATAATGATATGACACATTAACTTCAAAGGTGTGTTACCACCTTCCTCGATGAAGATAAATGAAGTGTTAAGAAGTGGTGATATTTTCAGCTATGGATTGATCATATCATAGGTATATTCTCACACAAACCAACATGAGGATTATTTCATTTATATATATATTCCTTCATTCAATGGATATAGTTGGATTTTTTTTTATTTCATGGAAGTCGACATATGTTATGATAACATATATTTGTTTGGTTTTAATAACCATTGAACATTTCAATGATTATATCATGTATGTATAACTATAAATGAATAAACTCTTTTATTTATAATAGAATGAAACCATGTAGAAGATATGATGGTGTGCATGTACTTGATATCCCATATTGATTATATGTCATACACTATGACAAATACCATTCAGGTACTATGGTAAAGAAAACTACATGCCATATTATAGGCTATGATTCAATGTAAATAATATAATACAATATCCCTATTTTAGTGTATTTACAATGGTTTTTAGCATAGATCCATTGACCATGTGAATATGGAGTTACCATGATAGACTGAAAGTTATTGTAGGTATGGGAACATTGTTACATGTAAAATAGTATTATAGGAATCCAACTTATGCATATATGGTAGAGGGTTTAAATAAAATGAAAGTACCTCAGACTCAAGTATGAAGGCCTTGAAATACTAGTCTATTCTAGTATCCATGCTTCATATATACTAACTATATGAATACTTAGTAATCGTAATAGGAAACATCATAGTATGGTGGATGATCCTAGTCTAATAAGACTTGAGGTTTCTTTCTTGTGACAGAGAAGGATCCACCAAAGGTAGAGGCAGGACCATCCACAGTTAGTGGTTCTATATTTCTTGATTATATTAACATTAATACATTATTTTATACCTTTCCAAATCATTCATTTATTATGGAATGGGTAGTTGATCATTTATGCTTACATGTATAAATGATTTCATATATCATGCATATATAAACACCTATGAGAGAATAGAATAGTCGAGGATTCGAGAGTTAATCATTATTTTCATAACATGAGACATGAAATTATCATGGGACCTCACCATACTTGACAATATAATGTTTTATATCATCATGGACATGTATTATTTGAGTATATATAATTCTCGTATTGACTACTATAGTATAAAATTGATGTTCTCTACTATAGAGGGGGAGACTCATGTATTTAAGGGAGAATGGGAAGTTCATATAGGAAGATATAGGCCTATAAAGATAGGGGTGGATAAAATATCATGATAGTTATTCGAAATGGTATTGGGTGGTGATATAAGTATTTGGTCATGTGTGATTTCTATAGGTAGTTGTCCACTATCCAAATGTTTTTAAAAATTATTTTTGAGGGTTACCTCTAGAGTGTGAGGTAGTGTTTTTTGTTATTTTTATTGATGATCCCTATATATCTTCTTTCATACCAGATTGTAATTACTAAACTAAGGTAGTTTGATGTCTATTTTGGAGGAATTGAAGAAAAAAGGATTTTTTTACCAAAAACCTCACCTAAGGATACACTAGTTCACTTTGTGAAGAAATTGGATGGCACATTATAATTATGTGTTGATTATTGAAAGTTGAATAAAGTTGTCATCAATAAAAAGAATACACTTTTTATAATTGGTTATTTATTTTATCAGTTGAAAGGCACTTGATTTTTTTTAAATAAACTTGAGGTCAGGATACCAACAAGTCGGATTTAATAAATAAGATTTACCGATGAATTTTTTTTTAAGTAGGAACAAAAATTATAAGTATTTTTTATATCATTTATCCTTATTATTGATCATTTTTTTATAGTTCTCAAAAATAAAATATTTTTTTGATATATTTAATCTTTTTTCGTGGTATTTATTGATGATATAGTTTTTTATTCATGATCATGGGATAATTATGAATGAAACATGGAGATTTTTTTAGCTCATTGTGGGATGATTGTCTTTATACCAAATAAGAACCTATCTCTTCACTGAAGTTTAGAACAGTTATAATTTTGTTAAGCCTCATTTAAATTTTCTTAGTTGATGTATTTAGTGGGTAATAGGTGTTATATGAGTGTTTCATGGGTTTGGGATATGGAGTTGGGGCTATAACATGATCTTGCGGCAACATCGACTGGCCGGTACAAGATCACTAAATATCTAGTAGCCCTACTGGGATGCTAGGCTCATCATCCAGCTAATGACCTCCAAGGAAGTTTTTTTTAATGGAATGAAATATTTTCACTTTTCCCCTTATCCTACCACTTGATTTTTCCTCCCTTATTCATTCCAGTAGCATCTCCTCTTCCTCCTCCCTTCCCAATGGTGTAACTCCTTTGTGCTTTCATCATTTTGAAATTATTCACTTATTTTGGAGAGCCTAAGGTGAGTCTATCACTTCACTTCCCTCTATTCTAGTTTTATTATACTATATAAAGTTCTTACATCATTTCAATCTAATATTCCCTATTTTAGGACTTTCTTCTATTTACTCATTTCCTTCTTATTTAGGCCAAACTGAAAGCTGATATTGGATATGTAGACTCTCATAATATTAAGGTACATTTTCCTTAAACCTAATCCATAGTCTCCCCAATTTTTCCCAAGTGTATGCATGATGAGATCAAGCTGGTCATGTCGTGATTTGACCTCGGTTTAATTAAATGTTTTAAATTGAGTTTTCTTAGTTAAATATCCCATTTAACATTCCTTGAACTATATAAAAAGGATAATTAAATGTGGGATGATCTTAGTTGATCTTGACCTTCAATGGGAATAGTGTGAAAATTTGTTAGCTAAGTTTAAAGGTCAAATGAGAAATTTCATTTTGGATAGATGGATGTGAAATGGAATTTCACAACCATTGATAAATTTTGATGGGTCGGATCATTTATGTGTACTTATTTTTATGTGATAATTTAATTTGAAAATAATATTTTGAGATTTATCATGGTATTAATGGAATGAAATGGTGAATTACAATGTATAACCTATAATATAAATTGTTAGATGATAAATGATATTTGTAAAAAAATAAAGGTTGCCTTGGGAAAATGATAAATGATTTATGTAATTTAATAGAATATGATGTATAGAACATCTTGATGTGTGATCTATTTTTGGGTAGAAGTACTCCAAAAAGAGGACCCTAGGGGTTTTGTTCTCAAATGAACTTTTTTTTAATTCAAAATTATTTCCTGGTAAATAAAAAAAATTTAATCAAGTTATTTTTATATGATTATGTGTTGGAATGCCTTGGGAGTATTCCTTGGAGTTTTTATGGACCTAGAATTATATATAATTTCATGAGTGGGCCTTATATTACACTATAGGACTTGTATAAATTCCATGGTGTAATGAACCCATAGGATTCAAAGAGCAATGGTTTTGTGGAATGCCATGAGAAATCCATTATCAGTTGGATTGGTCATAAAAATGGTACATGTTGGTAATCTGAAGAACATGCATAATGTGCCTCTGATTTTTGAATTTCCACTGACTGTTGGTGAGATTCTAGTTGGTCCTGCGATGGTGGACCCTCCTCCTTTTCCATTAGAGACCGGTCAACCTAGATTTAGGATCCCTTTTAACATTTTGAGCTTACCTCTGAATGTTATTCCTTATGATCTGGTGGTGGAGTCCACATTTGGTATGTCCCTCAAAGAGGTCCTGCTCTGGCATGTTCCCTCCCATGCACCTCGGCCCCCTCAAATCCCAAACATTCCAGCCTTGGCTTCTCACTCTGTTTCGATAGAGGGAACCCCAGTTCTCATCGCCATGTCCTCTTACTTTGAGGAGGTGGCATATTTCCACAAATTGAACCTCGTAGCTAGATTTACAGTGTGTTTGGTGAGATTTTAGTAAAAGAAAAGAAATGATTTGATATTTTATAAAATAAAATAAAAGAAAGGAAATTATTGTGATTTCTATCCTTATGTTTGGATAAATAACTTAGTAAAAGAAAATAAATGATTTGTATTTCTATCCATCTTTTTTGGTGAATATTTTTAATGGAAAAGAAAAGAAATTATTTTTTGATACATGTAGAAAATAGGGATAAAATTGGAATTTTAAAATATTAATAACCCTCCAACATCATTTCATTCCAAATCATCTCAATTTTAAGGTGATTTAAAAACAATAGCAGGAGAGAAGTTCATTTCTCTCTATTTCTCTCCTTATCATTTATCTCCCTTTAAAATTATCTCCCAAAACATGATAAACCAATCTCTCCCCTCAATATCATTTATTTTCTCTCTGTATCACCCCTACCAAACTAGCTCTTAGGGTGGAAAAACCTAACCTCTCAATTTTTCAAGATTTTGTCTATTCTTAGGGTTTAGGATCTCCTAACTCTATCTTTGTCCTAAATATGAGCTCCTTGTACATATTCCTCTGCTATAGGGATGAATTCAAAAATTATTGGTCCTCATGTCCCAGATCTATTAGGAGTTAGAATTTCAATCTCTTCCATTAGTCCATGGACATTCATTTTGGGTTTGATTCTCCTAAGGCGGCGATCTAGGTTCTTCTTCCAAGGCTACCTCTCCCTTTATTCAAAATATCTTTTCTGTAGAATATTGGAGACTCCTTAGGCAAGTTCCTTTATGATTATGAGTGAATAATGAACCTCCATGAAGCCTCAGTTGGGTGGACCTTCATAGCCATGGACATTTCTCAAGCACTGCCCTCCCAGATCCTTCTTCAGGCCAAAAACCTTTTATAATGGATGCAACCTCTCATTTACCCCAATCCTCCTCAATTTTACTAGCATTTTCACGTTCATGGACACATAGTTTAAGTGTTCATATGATAGTGAGCGGCTCAGGATTATTGCAGGCAGCTAAATTTTGCTGTCACCATTGGTCCAAAACCATCTTCAACTGCTAGAAAATCTCACGAGGAAATGCTTGTTCTAGTGTAGTCCAATCCTAACAATGGCGACTTTGTTACTTCCTATCTCCTTCCTCAAAATTATTCTCCGGCCTGCGGTTATCTACCTCATGAAACCAATATTATTTCGAGCAAACTAACACTATACACGTACATAGTTCTTTTCGAGCTGAAGCCTCTATTTTCCCCATGTCCAGGTAGAGTCCATGTCCTCTTGATGATTCAGAGCTACATATAGGTTCACGGTATGGAGATAGTTCTCCCAAGAATCCCCTCATCCCATGACCTGATTCATCCAAATAGTTCTACTGTCAATACCTCATAGGGTTCCTTCTCATGACATTTGTCTTTCGAGGATGCTTCTTAGGCTATCCTTTACTATGTCTCAAGATATCTACCTAGATCTCTAGTTACCACCTCTAACTCCTTTAAGGCATTATCATATGTATCAGATGATGAGGATTTTCCTTATCCAGTGTCTACCTCGATGCCCAGTGGATTCTTCACTATATCTTTATCAAATCGGGTCTCGTCTTGTCCCTCTCGTTACCCTATAGGTCCTGATTCATCGAGGTCCAACACCAAGAGATCTCTTTTTTGATGAATTCCTCTATCGTGTAGAATGGTCATGGCCTTGGTGTCCAAGTTAAAATCGATTTTCTCTCCACTGAAATCTCTGAGAACAATCTTTTTCTAAGATTTATGACTTTTCTCACAAAATGGGTCTCCATAATTCCATGCAAAGTTGTCCCATGAACCACCATATCTAGGTATTTTTGTGTAACTATGTTGTAGTGAACCTCATTTCAGTCTCCAAACAACATATCATAGTGAGTTCGGGTCATATTAATTCAATGGTTTTCTTCTCATTTTTGTATGTGAAGTGTGATCCTAAGATGAGAGATTAGTTGTGTCAATATCTTGAATATTTTGATCCAAGTAACATGACCTAGGTGATTAGAGGTGACTTTAACATTATCTTAGACCCTTCATAGAATAATGGTGGTGGGGATATCCATTGGAGGGACATGAAATATTTGTCCTCTTTCATGGATCATAAAGGATTACTAGATTTGGGGTTCACTAGGGATAAATTCACATGGTGTAATACCAAAAAATGAAAACATTGAGTGTCTAGAAGGCTTGACCGTTGCTTAGCCAACATGCACACCATTAATGCCTACCTGAGTGCTAGGGTCTCCCATCTGGTGAGATCTCTTTCTGACCATTCCCCTCTCCTGGTGAATTTGGATCCTAGTAAGGAGGTTAATAATAATTTCTTCTTTTCCAAGCGGTGGACATCTGATCCACATTACCACTAAATTATCCAGGTTTCCTGGACCAAACCCATGCATGAGTCAATATGTCTTGGCTTTCACAAAAATCTCAGGAATTTGAAAGGTGACCTCCAGAAGAAGATCAAGAATTTCCCTCTGAAATTATAGGACCTGGAAATGCTGAAACTAGATGTTGAGGAAGATGAGATCAGGCTTTACTAATGTTGGAATGACAAATTATTTAACATTATGGTTTATTAAAAGAATAAAATATCATATATACTCTTTGAATAGTAAGGCGTGGCTCAGGATAGATCAAAAAAAACTGGTGGAAATTTGGCGATTGGAACACTTTTTTCTTAAATGCTTATATTAGAGAAAGAAAATGGAGTGGTCCCCATAACCCCATAACATATAAATGTAGGATGGATCTTTTTAAGTGAAATAAATGTGGTGGGAGGAATGGTGGGAGATCATTTTAAGAATCTACTTGCAGGTGTCAACCCATCTTTGCTGGAGGGCTATCCATAGGGACATTCTGATTTATTCAATGTTATCCAAAATGTGGTGTCACATGTAGTCAACCTGGAGCTGGAGAGTTTCTCCAAGGATGGTTAAATTTGGAATGAAATTCCTTACCTTAATAAATAAATCTCTCTAGGACTTGATGGATTCTCGATATCCTTTTATGTGGCTTCTTGGGATTTGATTAAAAGTTGTCTTTTGATATTATCTAGGATTTCTTTCATGGGGGAAATCTTCCCTGGTTGGCTTCTATAACTACGCTCATGATCAGTCATAAGGTGAGAGACCCATATTCTATTTATCATTATAGGCCTATCAGTATGTGAAATTTTCCATACAAGGTTATTTCCAGCATGATCAACAGAAGTCTCTCACCTCACCTTCATAAGTGGATTTCCAAAGAGCAACATGGTTTTGTTAAAGGGAGATCTCATCAAGAGGCCATATCTCCATCTTAGGATATGATAGGGAATATTAATATAAATACATAAGGCTCCAACTTGATGATCAAAATTGATAAGGATAATGATTATGACAGACTCAAATGGGGATTTATTCTAAAAGTGATGTTTTGTATGGGATTCTCTATATGGGTGTCGGACTTGTTCTTTAGGTGATTTAGTTCATCTTGGATTTCTATAAACTTCATGGGTAATAAATGTTGCTTCTTCAAATTAGTGTAGGGTATTAGATAGGGAGATCCTATTTATACAACCCTCTTCATCTTGTCTCAAGATTCCTTAGGAAAATTTTTATTATATATCATAAATAACATAAGTATTATTACTTTCATATGCATTGGTAATTTTAATGGAATTACTCGTATCCTATTTTCTGATGGCATTCTTCTTTTCACTGACGGTAGTAGGAGATCCCTTAGATGCATCTCTAGTTTTTTGGAGGAATATGATAAATGGAGCAGCCAGTGTCTTAACTACGAGAAAATTTGTATCTTCATTTCAAATTTATGTTCTAAGAGCCAATTAGAAAATTGGAATATATATTAAGAATCAAAATAAAATCCTTTCCTATAGATTACTTGGGGTCCCCTATATCCCTAGGAGGCATACGTATCCATTATTTTGATTTTTTGATTTCTAAAATCAAGGGGCATATCAATAATTTGAAAAGGTGGTTCTTATATTTTGGGGGTCACATTACATTGATTAATTGTGTGTTAAACTCTATCCGGGTGCATGCTCTTTCTGTTCTTAAAGTCCCTAAGGTGGTGGTCCAAAAAATAGAGAACATCATGGTTTCTTTTTTTGGGATTCCCACATGGATGGTCATTGTCACTGGGCAGTGTGGGGAAAAATGGCCAAGCCAGTGGAGGTGGGAGGAATCGGTCTGAGGAGTGTGGCAAATAATATATACAATCATGAAGAAAAATTGGTGTGTGAGGTCATGGAAGGTCATTCTATGTAGGGGAAGTTTATTTTTGGAAAATATGATGATGAATTGGATAAAACCAATGGTAAGGTATCCAATCTATGGAAAATTATGTGTGGGAATTTACTGGAGATTCAATGCCAATCCAGGTGGATTGCTGGGAGAGTTAAAATTTTCTAATGGAATCATAATTGGGTGGGTTCTTCCCTTAGTTTCTTAGGTTTCCCAACCCCTGACATCTCTTTCACATTGGCTAGTAAATATCTAAGGCTCATTCATTCCGTTATCAACTCGCACCATCTTGATGTCTTTAATAGTACCCATCTCTCTTCAGATCCTGATAAACTCAGTTTTTCAAGTGCATCATCTAGTATTTTCTCATCCAAATACTATTGTTTGTCTCTCTAAATTAGTTTTATGGTTGAAGTGGACCAATTTCTATGGTGAAATTTCTTCTGATCAAGTTCAACTTCCTTGAGTGTTGTATATGGCATCACATGATTTTGACAGATGATATGATCAGATGCAAAGAAATTTTCATGGTTTCCAAATGTTCATATTGTAGTAGCACCAAAGAGGAATTGATTTATCACCTTTTCTTAGAAGGTTATAGGGAAAGGGATGTCTGGGGTGGTTTGGGGGATATTACTGGTCTTGGATTTTCAGTTGAAAATGGTAACATGTTTGTTAACTCTTGGTTTCATGGGATGGAGACAAATGGAAGAGAGAGAAAGATGAGGGCCATGTTCATCGTAGCTAGATATTGGACCATCTAGAATTCTAGAAATAAAACTTGGATGAAGGGATCCATGATCTATTTCTTGGACCTTCAAGCGTGTTCCAGGAGATATATGATTGATCTTGGTTATTTTTTGAAAAACTAGACCAATTATTTCTCCATGAGAGAACTTATGGTAGGTGGGAGTTCTGAAACTTCATCCCAAAGAGTTACTTTGCCCAAAAAATGGTTCCATTGGAATCCTATAGGCAGCGGTTTTAAACTCAATACTAATGGATCTTGTAACCTTGGCACCATGAGAGGGGGTGGTGTGGTTCAGGACTCAAGAGGCTCGGTGGTGATTTCCTTCAGTGGGTTCTATGGTCAGGGTGATTTTCTCATTGTATAGGCAAAGGCCTTGCTGAATGTTCTGAAGATTTGAAGGTCCTCTAATATTACTCTCATGGAGTTTAAAACTAATTATTATGTCCTCCTTAACTCTCTTAAAGACACAAATTACCCCCTTGGTTTATTTCTTATATCATGAGAAGATGCAAGAATTATATTGGTCGAGCTAATCTAAAACATACCTAGCACCAAGGGAATGTTGTTGCAGATTGTCTTGCCTCAAAGGGTGACCAAAAAATCCCTCTTATTATATATTCTAATCTAGTTTCCATTTCCTTTGAATGTACTAATTTTTTTTAGGAAGATTCCCTTGGCCTCCATGATTTTAGGCCTCCATGATTCTATTTTTTCATTGGTTCACTTAATAAAATTTCTTACTTTGAACATGAGAAATCCATTAGATTCCACTTAGATTCATTATCATAAATTCCTTGGGGAGTCTCCCACTTAGATATAGGTAATTTCTATATTTATTGATTCTATGGATTAATGTTATTGATTCTATGGATTAATGTCATGGATTCTTGCAAAGCTCCTTATTGAATGCCACAAGATGATCTTCTTGGATTCATATTGATATCTTTTGGGTGGAATAACTTTGGTGTCACTAGTGTAGGAAACATTTTTAACGTCACCATTTTTTACGTCAGTTATATATAATCGATGTGAAAATCTGTGATATGTAGTTTTTTACGTCGGTTATAAAATAACCAATGTAAAAAATATAGAGAATAAATTTTTTACGTCGGTTATTTGATAACCAACGTAAAAAATGAGGCATCTAATGAATTTTTTACGTCAGTTATTCTATAACTGACGTAAAAAAGGCGGCATTTGAGGCCTTTTTGACATCGGTTATTTGATAACCGACGTCAAAACCAAACCGCAGAATTTTTTGCATCAGTTATATTATAATCGATGTATAAACCAACACATGGCAGTTTTTACATCAGTTATTAAATAACCGACGTAAAAAACCAACACGCGGCTTTTTTTACGTCGGTTATAAAATAACTGATGTAAAAAATGTGGTATATGATATATTTATAACGTCGATTATTATAATAACCGACGTTATAAATGTAATAAAAATATTTTATAACATCGGTTATTAAATAACCGACGTTATAAAACATTTAAAAAAATTATCACACCCCGTGGATTGTCATTGCTGATTTTTCAATCGAAAGACCTATGACGCGTCTCTCTCGTGCGGAAAACCTAGAATCAACTCTTTGATCTTGTTTTTTTTAAATCATTTTTCCATCATCATTTATCATCTTTACTCTCCTCAGATCTATCATCTCCACTCGCAACACGCAGGTCAGCCTCCCACGACTTTATTTCATTCGTTTTCTTTCCTGGATAGTCTATATTTACGTTTTGCAATTTTTTTGTTTAAACTAGGTAAGATTATTTGATTTTGAACCCTCTTACCTCATTTTTCCATCATCATCTTATTTATTATCACCATATCTATTAGACCGACTCACAATATTCAAGTAAGCCTCACCTACTTCTATTTCATTTTTTTTTGTTTCGCGGATGCCCTGTATTTATGGTAATATTTGTTTTCATTGACAACTAATCATCTCATTCACCTATATTACTGCAAATTATATTTAAACCATTGTGATACACCCATTCTGTGTACCAGTGTGATTTATTTTATAAGTATATATGGTTTTTCATGGTGGAATGTTTGTTTTCGATCCTTGGTTGTTTCTATTTTGGGTATCACATTTTTTTGTTCCATAAACTATTTACGTCCATTATTTTAGTGGACTATTATAAGTCTTCATATTCTATTAAAACCCAATGCATTGAACAATAGATAATTTTATACTAGTAGGAGATATAGTTCATGGTTCTCATTTTGAATAATGGCATGATACCAAAACTAGTAGCTTGAGGTTAAAATCCCTAGATATGCCAAAACTAGTAGCTTGAGGTTAAAATCTCATGGTTTTGGGGGATTTCCTGAAGTTTGGGGGCTGTACAGGGGGTTGGGGGTTGTCCAGAGCTTTGGGAGATGTCCAGGGTGTCCATGGAGGTGGGGGGGCAGTCCAGGGGAGTGTGGGGGGGGGTCCAAGGGGGTGGGGGTGTCCAAGGGGGTGGGGGTTGTCCAAGGGGGTGGGGGCCTGTCCAGAGGGTTTGGGGGGTTGTCTGGGGGGGTGGTTGGCTATTCAGAGGGTTGGGGTGTCCAGGGGGGTGTCCATGGGGGTCGGGGTGGGGGTGGTGTCCAGGAGGGGTGGGGGTGTCCAAGGGGGTGGGGGTGCTGTCTATAGGGGTGGGGGATGTCCAGGGGGTTGGGGGATGTTCAGATGGGTGGGGGGTTATCCAAGTGGGTGGTGGTGTCCAGGGGATTCCAAGGGGGTGGGGGTGGTGTCCAGAGGGTTTGGGGGGCTTTCCAGAGGGTTGGGGGTGTCCATAGAGGTGGGGGGGCAGTCCAGGGGTGTGGGGGTCCAAGGGGGTGGGGGTGTCTAAGGGGGTGGGGGATGTCCAAGGGGGTGGAGGAATTTCTAGAGGGTTTGGGGGGTCCTGGGGGGGGATTTCTAGAGGCTTGGGGTATCCAGGGGGTGTCCAAGGGGGTAGGAGGTGGTTGGTGGTGTCCAGGAGGGGTGGGGGTGTCCAGGATGGGTGGGGGTGTCCAAGGGGGTGGGGGCTATCTAGGGGGTGGGGTGGTGTCCTGAGGGGTGGGGGCTGTCCAAGGGTGTGGTGGTGTCCAGGGGGGTGTCCAAGGTGGTGGGGGTGGTGTCCAGGGGGTGGGGAGGCTTTCCATGGGGGTGGTGGTTTCCAGGGGGTGTCCAAGGGGGTGGGGGGTGGTGTCCAAGGGGTGGGAGGCTGTCCAAGGAGGTGGTGGTGTCCAGAGGGTGTCCAAGGGGGTGGGGGATAAGTGTCAGTTGGGATTGACTATTGCATCGTGGTTTGTGAGATTATGACATGATGATTGTATTGTTTCATGGATATTAGTGTTGCAATATGATTCCATTGTACCATGATGATTGGCTTTACATTGTGATTTTCTCCATCTGAGTTTTTATTTTAAATTTGATTTGATTATCAGGTTTACTCCATTTTCTCCAATTTTCTATCAAACATTGGAGGCCCCATGGTTTTCTTTGATTCCATGGAATTTAAAACTGTTATATCTAACTATATTTTATTTTTAAAATCATATTCAAGCATATTTTTTTTAATACGCATAGACTTTATTTATATTTCAAAATTGTTTTACATTCAAATTATGATTTTTTTAATATAAACATATATTTGTCTTATCTTAAAAAGATGTATAATTTTGATATTTTTTATAGGTAATAATGAGTCGAAGTTGGATTACGTCACATCGAATGAGCAATGAATATGAGGAAGGTATTGATTCCTTTTTGGAATTTACTAAATGAAATGTTCCAAGTATTGAAATTTTTTTTTGTCCATTCCTGAAATGTTTGAATATGAAGAAGTTGAAAAGTAGAGAGATAAAAGATCATCTGATTTGTCATGGTTTTAATCCGAGTTACAGCCCTTGGATTTTTCATGGTGAAACTGGACGGAATGTCACTGATGATGATGATTTGAAAGAAGGTGACTCCAATGGAATTGAAGAAATGATTCGCGATATTGCAGCAGAATAAATTGAGATAGAACCGACAGTTGTGTGTCTATATGGTGATACTGAAAAACCATTATGTCCTAGTTGTACATATTTTACGGTTTTTTTGGTGGTGTTAAGATTGATTAACTTGAAGGTGAAACATGGATGGAGTGACAAAAGTTTTATAGAGATGCTACAATTGATGAAAGACATTCTTCCAAAAGATAATGATCTTCCATATTCACATTATAAGGCCAATAAAATATTATGCCTGATGGGATTGGGATACAAGAAAATATATGCATGTCTGAATGACTGTATGATATATAGGAAGGAATATGAATTTCTATCAGAGTTTCCTAAATGTGGGACATCATGGTATAAGGTGAAAGAAAAATCACAGGCTGATGTAGAGATTACAAATATCCCTTTAAAGGTATTTTGGTATCTTCCTATAATTCATCCTTTCAAACATTTATTTGCTAATTCACATGATGAAAAAAGGTTAAGATGGCTTTCTGATGAGCGTTTATGTGATGGAAAAATATGTCATCCAGCTGATTGTCCACAATGGAAGAAAATTGATGAGCAGTATCCTACATTTGGAAATGAAATTAGAAATCTCAGACAAGGGTTGTGCACAGATGGAATGAATCCATACCGGACCCTCAGTAGCACACATAGTTCATGGCCTGTTTTATTGGTAATTTACAACCACTCTCCTAAAGTTTGTATGAAGCTCAAATATGTCATGTTGAGTATAATGATCTCTGGTCCGAAGCAACTCGGCAATGATATTGATGTTTTCTTGTCACCGTTGATTGATTATTTGAAACTTTTATGGGTGGATGGTATTAGGGTGTATGATTCTTATAAAATGTAATATTTTCAACTGCATGCAGTGCTTTTGTTCACTATAAATGACTTCCCAGCATATGAAAAATTTTCTGGATACAGTGTTAAAGGGCATAAATCATGTCCAATTTTCGAACAACATATGTCATATTGTCAATTTCATCATGGGAGGGAAACAGTGTACATGGGTCATTGAAAGTTTTTGCCTATGGATTACTCTTATAGAAGACTAAAAAAGGCATTCAATGGCTCATAAGAATTTGATATTGCTCCAAAACATTTATCCCCTAATCTATATTTTGAGAGGGTGAAAACCCTAGATGTGACATTGGGAAAGACATAGAAATCTGGTAATGATAGACATATTTGGAAGAAAAGGTCAATATTTTTTGAGCTACCATATTGGAGATATCATGAAGTTAAACATAATATTGATGCCATGCACATGGATAAGAATATTTGTGATAGTTTGATTGGAACATTGTTAGATATTAAAGGAAAGACAAAAGATGGGTTGAATGCAAGATTAGACTTACTATCAATGGGAATATGTTTGGAGTTATCTTCCACTCCTAATGGAAGATGAACATTTCTTCCCCCGGCTTTTCATACATTATCAAAGAGGGAGAAAATTAGCTTTTGTCAGTGTCTTCATGATATCAAAGTGCCTCAAGGTTATTCTTTAAATGTAAAAAAAATTGTCTCATTGAAGTACTTGAAGTTGATTGGTATGAAATCTCATGATTGTCACATCATGATGCAACAACTTCTACTAGTTGTATTGCGTGGAATATTACCCATCCGTGTAAGAAAGACTATAATTAAGTTGTGTTATTTTTTCAATTCAATTTTTAATAAGGTGATTGATGTGAATGCTTTGAACATTTTGGAAAAGGATGAAATTTTTATACTTTTTCAATTGGAAATTTATTTTCCTACAACTTTTTTTGATATAATGGTGCATTTAATGATTCATATGGTTCGAGAAATAAATCTTTTTGGACCTGTATATCTTCATTGGATGTATCCTTTTGAAAGGTATATGAAAATATTGAAGGGGTATGTTAATAATCCATATCAACCTAAAGCCTCCATTATTGAAAAGTATATTTCTGAGGAGGTTGCAGAGTTTTGTACGAGCTACTTGGTTGTGGCGCAATACATAGGTTTGCATCCATCTCACCATGAATGAGTTAATAATGAGGGAAAGGGGATTCATGGCTTGAAATTCAAATCGTTGTCATTTGAACAGATGAAGAAGTTAGAATCATAAATCTTGAATAACATAGCTGATGCTCAACCATATATCTCATTGCATATTAATGAGTTGAAACAATGTCATCCAAAGAAGAAAGAAATGTGGATTTTGAATGAGCACAACAAAAAAAAATCATGGTTTAAAAAGACCTTTCTTGGTAGATCAGATATATCAGAGACATTAAAATGGATAGTGGGTGGTCAATGTTTTAAATGTGATAACATGGTCCGGTTATGACATTAATGGCTATACATTTCATACGAAAGCTCAGGACAACAGAAGTGCAGTTTAGAATAGTGGTGTATTGGTGTTTGCAGAAGCAATGCATTTTTCGAGTGCTAAGGACAAAAACCCAATTTCTGCATCAAGTGCATATTATGGAGTGATTGAAGACATATGGGATGTGTATTACTTTAAAATTAAAGTTCATGTTTTTAACTGTAAATGTTTTATCGGTAACAAAAGTATCATACACGATGAATTTGAAATGACAGTTGTTAATCTGAATAGATTGGAATACACAGTTGATTTTTTTATAATGGAAACACATGAAAAACAAATTTTCTATATAGTAGATCAATCAGATAAGCAGTGGGCTGTTGTTTTACAAGGGAAAAAACAATATGATGGTGAGGATGAACTTGATGAAGATGCTGATTTATGTGAGATACCTACTTCCATGGAAATATTAATAGAACATAATGATGAGCATGTTGAAGACATGGTTTGTGCCATAAGGAATGATCACGACGAAGGAATTTGGGAAAATAATCCATTTGTACATTCCTAAAATTACAGGTAACATTTGTTTATTTCTTGTTTACATTTATTATTTTCATAAAATGGTACATATTTTAAGTTTTTTCTTTATTAAAACATGTATTAAAACAAAATAATTATAAGTTTTTGTTTGTTTTATTTTTGTTTATTTTACTTTATCATGTTTACCATTACATTAATTATATATCTATTGTTTTTTTTCAGTGATAATTAGTTTACCATGTTTACCATGTTTACCAGGTTTAACATGTTTTAATTTTGTTTAGTTTAATTTATCATGTTTACCATTACATAAATTATATATCTATTATTTTTTTCAATGACAATTACTTTACCATGTTTACTATGTTTACCATCTTGACTATCTTTACCATCTTTACCATTGTTTAACATGCTTACCATATTAACCATGTTTACTATTATGTAACTTAGTACAATTTTCTATTTTCTGATTACAGTAGTATTAAAATATTTGAATTTGTATATTTGTGAACTAATGTTTGTTTTTTTGATTTGAAGGATAATGACAGATCAATCAGTTGATCAACCACATGATTCTGGAGATGAGCATATTGTTCATACCTCTGGGTAGAAACACTCGCATGATCCTCTTGATGTTCCCCAATCTTCCTCATGTGCTCCCATTACTACAAAGAGTTCAAGAGTTAGTAAACGTGGGTGCACACGTTTACCAAAATTATCACTTTCTCATATGCAGGATCAAAGGATACTCATTGAGTTTGATGAGGATGATATTCCCAGAGGTCCAAATGCAAAAGATTTTAAGAGTTTTGTATCCACTCAAGGTAAAAGCAAAGTAATCATTTTGTAAGATGACTGGAGAAGTGTGGACAAAGCGATAATCTATCATTTTTGGGAGACGGTTTTGGTAAGATCTTTTGCTATTGTTTTCCTATTTTTTAAATTTTTCTATTATATATAATATGTTTAACCTCTTCTTTATCAGATGACATTTGATATTTCTGACAATGGAGGAGTCGGGAATAAATTCTTATCGATGGCTTCCAGGAGATAGAGGGATTTCAAATCAACCCTCACATCTGATTTCATTTTTGGTCATAGGTGTCATGACAATTAATGTCGTATATATCATTTCATAGATGAAGACACATGGAGACAGTTTGTTGAAATTACAAGAAAAGAATAATTTTTGGTAAGGGCAATGTAAACTTTTATAAGATTTATTATATAAATGATCTTATTACTGTTTTGTTAATGATTTCTTATTCTTAATTTACAGCAAACAAGGAAATCTCATTAGGAGATCCAATCTAAAAATGTATACCCTTATAGTTTATCTCGGGGAGGGTATACATTATTGGAAGAACAAATGATGGCGGAAAAATTACAAAAACTAACAGTTGAGTCTTCAAGATCTGGAGAGGTGGCCCCTCCATCTGCTCCATCTAGACATGAAAAATTGAAGAGATCTCGGATGGGAAAAAAAGTACAATATATTTCGGAATATTAGAGAATTGTAGTTGAGAGGATTGTAAGATATATATTTTATTTATTTAAGTTAACTATTTTATTTATATAATTTCAATCATTACAGAAATGTTCAATTAATTAATACAGGATTCTCTTGAGGAACAGAGCTCACAGGGGGTATTTACAGCTGATGGGAGGCAAGATATTTTATCTGCAGCATTGGGAAAGCCTAAACATCCTAGTCGTGTACAAGGATATATGGAAGGTGTATCGGTAAGAAAAGTGTTGCCACGTTCCTCAACTACTTACGTTGAGGGTGTTTATAAAAAAAATAGAATCCTTGGAGGCTGAAGTTCATAATATTAATGTGACGATGGAGGAAAAGATTAGAGCATCGGTATAGTATATGTTTGCAGACATGCAAAGAAAATTTCAGACGGAAACTCTCACTCCTCCACCTCCCCTTGCAGACCCCATTATTTATCCTCTACCTCTGCCAGTAGCTCCCACTCCCCCACCTCAGCCCGCAGACCCCATTTTTTATCCTACTCCTCCACTACAGCTTCCTACTTATTTTGAGTTGTATGTTGATGATCCTCAACATCATATAGTTTCATATGGGTTTGTATATTGTATAGGAGATATAGTTCATCATCAACAATTAGAGGTATAGAATCAGAGGGTCACTGTACAGGATATTATAGATAGATCAGCTCGAGTACCATTACCTATAGATGAGGTGACGACAGTTGGACATAGTATCGGCCATTTTTTAATTTGACCATCTAGACTTCTTCGACTCATTACCATAGAGGTATGTATGTTATATCTTCTATTTTTTTATTAAAGTTGTTTTATCATTTGAAAAATAATATATTTTTCTATTTATTTTTACAGGAATACTTTAAAGGTAAATAAATACTGTATAGAAAACAACAAAGACAAATGGCTATGACATCATATACAGATTCTAGTAGTCTTGACAGATTATCAAGATATTCAAATTTGTTGGCGGATCATTATGAGTTTCCAATGGAAGCTCATGTTTGTGGACGTGCAATAACTGTGTGGATTATGAAAGCTGATATCATGGAGCCTATTACTGGAGATAAGTTGGGCATCAACGTGGTACAGATTTTTTCCATGTAAGTCTTAACACACTTTCCCTATGTTATATTTATTAAAAATTTATACTTATTTTTGTTTTGTATTAGGTATATTTATAAAATTTGTTAGAATAATGATAAGACATATGTATATGGGTTCATGGACCCACATTTGATTTCCCCTGAAGCATGTGCATTGGATGAGAAACAAATAATGGTTTATATTGCTGAAAGAATTGAACATAATATAGTCACGAAATGTTGGATGATGCCTTTTTGTGAGAGGTATGAAACACATCTCTCTCAAAGAGTTCATTATATTTTAACATAAAAAACCACTAAACTTAATTTTTTTTTATCAGTGATCATTAGATGTTAGGGGTTTTTTTCCCAAGGGAGAAGGCACTTTGTTGGATATGCTCTGTCCATGGTGATGTGCGGGAAAGTTTTAAGAAAATGTTGGAAAATTAAGTTTCAATTTCTCAATAGTTTTCTATATTATGATGAATTTTAAATTTATCCCATTCATATTATTTTCTAACAGGGTATGGGTCTAATTTCAAAAAAACACAAAGAAAAGGAGTGTGAAGATCAAATATGTAAATGTAAAGTTAAATTTCCATTTATAATTTGTACTATTTTATGTATTACATACAAATAATATATTGAATTTACACTCATTAAAATAGAATGGTCATGAACAACAAGGCGTCATCGAATACGGATATTATATGTTAAGATTTATGTATGAAATAATAACAACTGGGAACGTTGTGAACTTTGACCTTGTAATATTTCCTTTTAAATATTGCCATAATATTTCATTTGATTTATTCATTATACACGTTAACTACTATCCTTTTAATTTGTATCTATTTGATGAACCTCAACCCAATAGTGTTGAAGACGTCAAACACTTACAAGTGGAATGGTCAAATTATTTTACAGGTTTGATTGATTTTTATTTGTTTATAGTGTAAAATGTAATTTTGAATAATGTCATTGTAATTGTGTATTTGGTAGTCATTTAGGTTGGATTTAGTTTTTTTTTTAAGTTGACATTGTAAGTTTTGAATGTTATATATGTGAATGTTTAATTTTTCTCTACTTCTTGTTTTGGTCTACTTATGATGGTTTTTCTGGTATGGATTCTGGTTTAGGGGGAGGGGTTCCAAGGGTGTGGGGGTGTTTAATGGGGTGGGGGTATCCAGGGGTGTGTGAGGGCTATCCAGTGGGGTGGGGGTATCCTGGGTGTCCATGAGAGTGGGGGGGCATTCCAGGGGTGGGAGTGTTTCCAGGAGGGTGGAAGGGTTGTCCAGGGGAGTGGGGGGCTGTCTAGGGGGTGTCCAGGGGTGTGGGGGTGTCCTGTGTGGTGAGGGGGTTTCTAGGGATGTGGGAGGGCTTTCCAATGGGGTGGGGGGTCCAGGGTGTCCATGGGGATGGGGGGAAGTCTAGGGGGGTGGGAGAGGAGGCGCCTCCATCCCTTGGGGGGGTGAACACTACTGGAAGGTACTCATCACTCCCACATGTGAAACATTTTGAGATCTCAAGCTTTGCATGTGGGAGTGATGAGTACCTTCCAGCGGCATGCCCCCTGAGGGATGGCGGCGCCTCCTCTCCCAACACCAGCTATCCAGGGGTTGTCTAGGGGCTGTCCAGGGGGTGGGGGCAGTCCAGGGGTGTGGGGGGTGTCCATGGGGTGGTGGGGCAGTCCAGGGGTGTGGGGGTGTCCAGGAGGGTGGGGGTTGTCCAGGGGTGTTGGGGGATATCTAGGGGTGGGGGCAGTCAAGGGGTGTGGGGGTGTGGTGGGGTTGTCCAGTGGGGTGAGGGGGTTCTGGTCTTTTTTTGGTAACTTTTTGGTCTGTTTCAGGGGTGTGGGAGGGTTGTCCAGGGGTGTGAGAGTGTTGTCCAAGGGTGTGGGAGTGTTGTCCAGGGGTGGGGGGTATACCGGAGGGTGGGGGCTGTCCAGGGGTGGTGGTGATGTCCAGGGGTGTGGGGTGTGTCCAGGGGTGTGGTGGGGGCAGTTCAGTGGGGTGAGGGGGTTCTGATATGTTTTTGGTAACTTTTTGGTCCTGTTTCATGGGTGTGAGAGGGCTGTCCAGGGGTGTGGGAGTGTTTTCTAGGGGGTGGGGGTATACATGAGGGTGGGGGGGCTATTCAGGGGTGTGGGGGTGTCCAGGGGTGCGATGGGGGTTTTCTAGGGGTGTTGGGGGTTGTTCAGGGGGTGGGGGTAGTCCATGGGTGTGGGGGTGTGGTGGGGGCTGTCCAGTGGGGTGAGGGGGTTCTGGTCTATTTTTGGTAACTTTTTGGTCTGTTTCAGGGGTGTGGGAAGGTTCTCCAGGGGTGTGGGAGTACTTTCCAGGTGGTGGGGGGTATACAGGGGGTGGGGGGATGTCCAGGGGGTGGTGGTGATGTTCAGGGGTGTGGGGGTGTCCAGGGGTGTTGTGGGGGCAGTCCATTAGGGTGAGGGGGTTCTAGTCTATTGTTGGTAAATTTTTGGTCCTGTTTTAGTGGTGTGGGAGGGATGTCCAGGGGTGGGGGAGTGTTGTCCAGGGGTGGGGGTATACATGAGGGTGGGGGTTGTCCAGGGGTGTGGGGGGCTGTCCAGGGGGTGGTGGGAATGTCCAGGGGTGTTTGGGGAAGTCCAGGGGGTCGGGGGCAGTCCATGGGTGTGGGGGGTGTCTAGGGGTGTGGGGGTGTCCAGGGGTGTGGTGGGGGTTGTCCAGTGGGGTGAGGGGGTTGTCCGGGGGGGGCTGTCCAGTGGGGTAAGTTTTAAATGTTATCAATGTAAATGCTTAATTTTTCTTTGGTTCTTGCAATGTAAATGCTTAATTTTTCTTTGGTTCTTGTTTTGGTCTACTTCTTTTTTTCTGGTACGAATTCTTGGTTTGGTTTCTGGTTATTTCTGGGGAGAGTAGAGGACTGCTTTATATTTAAAAAAAATTGGTTTTTCACGTCGGTTATTTAATAACCGACATGATAAACACCCCCTGTACTGGTTTATCACGTCGGTTATTAAATAACTGACATGATAAATCCCCCCCTATTTTATCACATCGGTTATTAAATAACTGATGTGATAAACACCTCTCGCACTGGTTTATCACGTCGGTTATTTAATAACTGACGTGATAAATTCCCCCCACCCTGGTTTATCACGTCAGTTATTTAATAACCAACGTGAAAAAAGCCTGGGAAATGGTTTATGACATCAGTTATTAAATAACCAACATGATAAACCATTTTCCAAGGGTTTAGCACATCATTTATTTAATAACCAACGTGATAAACACCCCCCGCACTGGTTTATCACATCAGTTATTTAATAACCGACGTGATAAACCCTCCCCCTCCTGGTTTTTTCACGTCGGTTATTTAATAACCGGCGTGATAAAATCTTGGGAAATGGTTTATCACGTCGGTTATTAAATAACCGACGTGATAAACACCACGATGTTATGTTTTTTTACGTCGGTTTTTAAATAACTGACGTAAAAAATCAAAAATAACCAACGTAAAAAACATTTTTTTCACTAGTGTGTAAGCTAAGGATTCCTATCAAGTCATGATTTTGAATGTCAAGGATGAATCCTTGAGTTAAAACTAGTATTTTGGGTTAATGGAATGCCAATATTCACCCACCTTGGATTCCCTATGGGATTTATATGAGAGGGGATGTCTAGTTGAGCCACATGGATTCCATCAAACTATTGTGATTATGGTTTCCTTGGTGGTATAACTTTGAATAAAAAGATCCATATTATATATCATGGATATAGAGACATTGAAACTAGCTGAAGTGGGAAGTTATGACCTCAGGGGTCATTATGATACCTAGGTTCAGAGGTTTTATTACTTATTTATTTTGTATTAAATTAATTTTTTATCGGTATCACTATTGCATGAACTTGTTACACAAAATGGTTATTTTTATGGATTTCATTGGTAGTGTTCTACTAAGTTGAATTCACATAGTTCTTTAGTCACCATGGTACTTGGGTACTCAATTAAAAGACTATTTGTTTGAAATTTCATGTATGGGTAAGTGTCTAATTGATTGCTTCAATGTGGCATGGAATGTAAGGAGTGAGGTATGGATGATGGGACTTGGAAGAACTTGGATCCATCCTAGGAAGGAGTTACATTTTAATTTTATTTTTTCCTTTTATTATTCTTTTTTTATGATCCACCCATGGGGGATCGGATATGGAATGTATGGAATACTCCTTGTTACTGCATTTTGATATTATAGTTATTGTTATCGTTCTACCTAAATTATCTATGGTGTTCCTTTATTATAGTTCTTGTGAATTATTATTAGTATGTTGTTATTGGTACTTTGACCTGAGGGTATAGTCTCCCCAAGGTATCCTCATAGACCCTCTCCATTAGTTAGAAACCTCTAGTATATAGGGAGATTTTATTGAGGCTGTATAGCACCACTAATCTAACTACTTCTCATAGTGAGATAGAGAGAGATGTTAAAAATAGTATCAAACCTTTATTTTCTTTTTTGATCCTATTTGGGAATGGTAGGTAGGAGACTAAGAATTTGTTGAGACTTGTAAATGAGCTCGTTCTTGGGAGTGATAAACCCACAAATAGGGGAAACCCAGTTTTCCAAGGATGGGATTTATTATTCTCGGAATTCACATTTATATTTATGATACTTTCACATTGAGTGATGCACTTGGTTTATTATTTTATGATTTATGGGATTTTTACTCTTTTACCATTATGATAAAAAAGGGTGTTTTTGTTCATGCATCATGTTAGGCGCATAAGATTTATATATCATTTTTATGTTTCATGTGATTGATAGTGATTATTATTATCCTATGATTTTATTTTTCTAGTTTATATCTACTTATGGTTTGTAACTATTTATTGGTAAATGGGGGTGGGTTATTGAAAGTTTTGGTAATGTCTTATATAGTGTTTTCCCATATAAGTCTATGGTGGAATCTTAATTGAAAAATTCTTGGGTCAATTCCTTGATATATGTGTAGATATAAATGAATTTATAAATGAATTTTTAGGTTAAATAAAGTGATACTAAGAAACTTATTGGGTGTTTCCCTCTATATCTTGTGAATGAAATTATATTTAACCAGTCCTTGAAGTCCTAAAATCTAGAAAAAGTTGGAAATAATTAAATGTATTCCTTAGAAACTTATTAAATATTTGAAAGATTAAAATTAAATCTTAAATTATCATTGTGCTCAAAACCCTTATATATATGTGTCTTGGCCTATGTATGGGTCGTTGGGGTGGTTGTGAGCACCCAGGTTATTGGATCCCTGTGAGATGTGTTGAGATAGACCATGTGAGGGTGATGTGGACTTTAAGTATTTAGGTAGTTTTGACCCTTTTAAATGGTATTGGGGTATATAGAGAGATCTTAGTTTGTAAAACCCATGTTGATGTGTGTCATATAGTTTAGTATGTGTTACACTTGATGTGGATTCAGTTTGATTTGTGACCTTTAAGTATCATGAGAAACTATGATGTGTAGTGGAAGCCTATGACCCTTATGGATTATACTAAACATGATAGTGGGTAAGGTATATTGGGTTCTTTCTTTTATATGAAACCTTGAGGTAGGAATTGGTAATGTTATATATTGTGTGACCTTGAGATGGAGATGAGTGTTATCCCATGAGAGGTGACCCTTGTGGGGATCAGTTTAGGGGATAGGTGGTAGGGATGAGTAGCCCTTGGGAGTGACTCGGGTTTAGTGATTCATTATTTTTTAATGTGTGAGGGTAACACTTGGTAGGGGTGGGATAATTTTGAAAGTTCCTTTGAGGTAGGAAGCATAGCATAATTCTTATGTTATGTTATAAGTTTAGTAAGTTCCTTAGGATGTGTGTATTTTTATGAAATTACTTTTTGATGTTGATGTGAATGAGGTACACCTGGATGGTATTTTGGTGTTGGGAATGAGATTCCCATGTATTTGTACACCCATAAGAGGGTTTGGGGAAATTCAAGGGGGGGATGCCTTGAGTTTTTGATACATGAAGAATTGAGAGTGTTAATAAAATTCATTTATCCTATTGGTTTTTGATACACCATTAGGATAATAGGGGATTATGGGTAGGAGTTATGGTGTTGGAACAACATCAGTGGGTGGTGACCATGTGTTTGACATGGCTATGATGTCGTTTGGCCTAAGGAATAGATAATAGGAGATAGTGTTCCTATTATGTTGGGATGATATTGGGCAGCCTGTATTGGTCATGCACGATGCTTGATGAGCTTAGATCAGTGCATGTGAGGTGAGAATAGGTATATAGAATAGGAATAATAATGAATTGGAGGGTTTAAAACATGAAATCACTAGGGGTTATGGTGCTTCGTAAAAAATTTAGAGGTAGAGGGAAGTATCGATTGAGTGCAGGGACCTATTGTGTTTGGAATGTGATTCCAGTTACTTGATGATAGTGGGGATAAATGCTTGTAGTTTTTTAATTATTCTAGTTTGTGGGTGGTCGTATGATGGACCTTGGAATAAATGAGGTGCATAATTTTGATAATAAGTACTGAAGGTACTCATAGTTAAGTAAATCTAACTTGTGAGTGAGTATGGTCAATGATTTATCTGTGTGAGCCTAGTTTGGATGTGACATGGCTCATGGGAGTATGAGTTGTATTATGTTATCATGTGGTGTGGGAGTGTGAACCCATTTTTATTTGATGGATAAAGGTAGTTCACAATGATAAGTGTAGTTTCTACTGAATTGTGGATCAGTGAGTGGTCGTATATAGGCTGGGGGATGATGACCTAGAGTGAGAATTATGGGCATAGTTACCCAGTGTTTTGATGGAAAAGGGAAAATACCCTCTATTGGGAGGGGTGGAATTATTTTTGATCAAATTTTTTATTAATTTATTGATCCATGAAAATGACCCTAGTCAGATATTGGTGGGATGGTAGGTGTGGCTCAAGAAGAGTGACATGTGTGTGCTGATAGAAGGACCCATTGGGGTCGACACTCAAGGAGTGATGTAAGGAAAGTTATATGGTGGGGATCTTACCATAATAATTTATAGGGTGTGGCCATATCTTTTGATGAATTTCAGTGATTGATGAGGATGGTTTTTCCTAATATAGAAACATAAAATGTTTAACCTCTAGAGTGGCACTCGGTTATAAGTGAGTTAGTTATGTTTTTATTTTCATGTTCAGTGATATAAAGGACATGGGTCATGGGATTGAGGTTTTTGACCAAGTAGAGAAATGAAAAAAGAAACTCCTATGTTTGGGAGAATCATTTTACTTGGGTCATGTATCCCTTTAGGCAATAAAGGAATATTGAGTTTATAAATTAGTAGTGGGACTGATCTTCAAATGGTTGTGATGGCGCTAGATGCTGGTATGATGTAGTTTTAATAAAATCTAGATTCCTTTATAAATTCTAGGGGATGATTTATATTCTATGTTGGTTGGATTCCAGCAATATATTTGGAATCAATATAAAATGGTGTGATTCCAACATGGTTCAGTGTGGTGTCACACTAGTGCTCAGGTGAGAATAGGGTTAATAGTGTGAGTGGTTAGTGATTTGACCATGGAATCACATTGAGGGTCATGTTAGACCATAGTGTGTGTCAGGATGATCATGGGATACCTCCGGTGATCAATTCATCATTATCTAGTAATTTAAAAACACATTGGTAGGTAAATATGGATGCTTTTATATGGGTTTTATGGAGGGAGGTCCAACCTATTATTTTGGTGAAATTTGATGTGGAGGGTTAGGAACCATATCATACATAATCTTTTGAATAAGATAGGTGTTGTATAGTTCTAAATTAGGAATGAGGTTCAATTTTGATGCTTAAACCACTGTTCTTGAGTATGGATGGAATTGGTTGGGAAGCCCAATGTTGGGGAGCACACCATAGAGGGGATGGGAATGTTATGATCATTTATATAGAATCAATAAAAATCGAATGTAATGTGATGATGAAGTAAAGTTGGGTTTGGTTTTGGTATTGAGGTGTCACTTTTAATCAAGTGGATGAGTTGGGAAAATATGGAAGTTACCCATGTATGGGTAATTGTTGAAGATTTTTGGATGGAATCGATATATTCAGTAGTTCATAACCATTTAAAACAGGATGATGGTAAAGTATTATGATCAGGTGTGATCATCAAGAAGAAAACTGTTGAAGTATCAGAGCCAATGGGAGATAAATGTTCTATATTGGCATGTGGATATGAATATTTAGGTAGGTTCTCATTTTATAAATGGTCTCGAGAGTGATATTAAGTGTTTTGAGAAGCATTATTGGGTGAATGACCAACTGGGGTAGATTGAGAATGTGTCCAGTGGGGTGTAACATCATAAATTTTGGGATCCTTAAAATGCCATCAAGAGTGGAGCCTCATGGTATTTTTGGTAGAAATATCTCAATGCCATGGTGTATGGGCCAATGAGAGTTTAAGAAGTAGAGTGGGTTCGAGGTGTTGTTTTAGCATGACCACTACCAATGGGTTGCTTGTTTTTTATTTTTGTATTGAGGTTTGGTGATGTTTGAGGGTACAGATCGAGGTTGAGATTATGTATGGTGTGGATATTATAAGAAAATGTCTATTCACCAAATTATGGACCAGTTAAAATTTTATTGAACCACATGTAGCTTGTCGTAATCGATGTGTTTATGGGGTAAGAGGTGTGATGGGAGAATTATGGGGGTTTTTCACATGGATTATGGGATACAACATTATGTTATAGCACTACCGGCTAGCCGGTGGCCAAGGTAGTAGCCTTGGGGGGCTTCTATACTCATCGGTTATTTTGTTATCTAGGACCGACCAGTCTATGGAAACCTAGTAATTTTTTAAAAAATGGTGTAATAAGTTATTTTACTCTCTTTTTCTTTTTAGCCACCCTCTCAATTTTTTCTGGATTATTAATTCCATTAAAATCCTCTTGGGTTCCCTCATCCTCCTCCATTTCATATGGTATAATTCCTTGGTTCCTTTTCCATTTTGAATTTTATCTCTTGCATTGGAGAACCTAAGGTGATTTTATCACTCTTATTCCCTCTATTCTAGAATTCTTATTCTTAAAAGTAGTGTTTCATTATTTCAATCTAATATAACTTATTTTTAAGTATTTTTATGGATTTTTTATAGTTTCACATTTTCTTTTGAGTTATCCCAAACCAATGGAAAATATTATATATATAGACTCTCTTAAGACTATGGAAGTTGGTCTATAAACCTAACCCATAGTCATGCTAATTTTTCTCGAGTGTCTGCATAATGTGATCAAACTATCCATGTCATTATTTGAACCTGGTTTTATTAAATGTTTTTAATTAAGTTTTTATTAGTTAAATGTATCATTTAACATTACTTGAACCATAGAAAAATGATAGTTCCATGTGGGGTGACCATAGTTGATTTTGGCCTTCAATGGTCTTGGTGTGAAAAATGGTTAGCTAAGTTTAATGGTTAAATGAGAAATTATGTTTTTTATCGATGATTGTGAAATGTAATTTCAAAACCATCAATAAATTTTGAATAGGTTGGATATTTTATTTTTAATTATTGGTATGTGATCATTGAATTATAGAATGATATATTTAGAAAAATGTAAAATTAATGGAACAAAATAGTGAATGCCAATGTATATCCCAAAATTGAAATTGTTAGATGATAAGAGGTGTTTGTGAATTTTAATGGTTTCCTTGGGAAAATGATAAATCATTTATGTAATGGAATGTAATGTGATTTATGGAACATCTTGACTTGGGAATAGATTTTTGGTAGAAATGGACCTTGAAGAGGACATAAGGAATTTATTTATAAATGATTTTTTGTTTTATTTAGAAATGATAAATTGGTAAATAAAGATTTTTTAGTTGAGTTATCTTGATATAATTATGGTTTTAAATGACTTGGGATGATTATTTATAGTCTTTATAGATGTATAATTATGTGTAATATTATTAATGAGCCTTGGATTCCACTATGTGACTCATATGAATGTCATAGTATGATGAAACCACTGGATTCATAGATGTCTGGTGATATGGAATGCCTTCAACAAGCTATTGGATTATTCTTAGATTCATTATCATAAATAAGTTAGGAATAATCCCCCTTATATTTAGGTAATGTATATATTTATTAAATTCTATAGATTAATGTTGTGGATTCTTATAGGGTACCTTGTATAATGTCATAGGATGAGATCCTCAAATTCATCTTTATTTCCTTCAGGTAGAATGCCTCAGGTGTAGGTTGAGGATTCACATCAAACCACACTTTTGAATTTCAAGGATGGTTCCTTGTATTTTTATTGGTAGTTTAAATCAGTTAAATTCCAAGGTTCACACCCCTTGGATTCCCTATGTGGATTCTATTGGGAGGGAATGGCTAGTTAATCTATAGGGATTACCTCATACTATTGTGATTATGGTTTCCTTAGTGGTATACCTTCGAATAAGAAGATCTATATTGTATATCAAGGATAGAGATACACTGTTATTGGCCGACATGGGTAGGTTTAACCTCACTGGTCACTACAGATCCCGAGTTTAATGGTATTGTTACTTATTTATTTTGTAGTAAACTAATTTATTATCAATATCACTCCATGATTCATTTCCTATACAGATGTTTTATTTTTAGGGATGTCATTGATGGTTTCCTACTAATTTTTATAGAATTTTAATATTGTAGTTATAGTTGGAATTTTATCTGACTTATATGCAACGTTACTTTATTCTAGTTCTTGTGATTTATTATTATTTTTATATTATTACTACTCTGGACATAGGGTATAGTCTCCCCAATGTATCCTCATAGACTCTCACTACTATTCATAAACCTTAGGTGTACACAGAGGTGCACTTGAGGCCATGTAGTACCACCGATACGGTTATTGTTTACAGTGATCCAGGGAAGGAATTACACTAAACTATCTAAGTGTACATTTTGGATTCTGAAGGTGAAATTTATCAGGAATGTGATTTCATAGAAAGGTGTTTTATTCAATCCTAATAAGATAAAAATAGTGGTATCATAGAAAGCATTGAAGAACATTTTTGAGGTGTATAGTTTTCTAGGGTTATTTAGTTATTATCTGTGATTTTTTTATGATTTTTCATGGTTAGACTAACTTATAGGAACACTGATAAGGAATTATATATCCTGCATATGGAATAATTAATGGAAGAGGAATTTTTAGAAATGGATGACCAGGATGGAAACAATACCCATTATTATACTTCCAAAATAGGGTTATGTTTATATTTTTTATTATGATGTTTTACCAACTGGGATTAGTTATGTATTTATATAGGGTAATCATGGTGTTGTGTATGGATCATTCTAGTTGAGGGTGCATGAAAATAATTACCCAATGAACATTCTCAATCTTGGTATAGTTGTTTATGGTTTAAAAACCTGGTGTTAGTATTTGTGCATTTAAAAGTATATAGTGTACACATATCACAAAAAAATTGAATTATATCATATCATAGTATGATCTAAATGTGAGACAATGTAAATAGATAGAGTATTTTTAAACCTTTGAAATCAAGCTAGAACACATTCTTAGGAAAGGTAATATGGTAGGTAATGAATTGATCTAAAAATCACACGATGATATTGTTTAATAAGATTTATAGGAATTTAAAATAATGAGTTTATTTACCAAAATATAATTTTATATTGATGAGAAAGTTGATTGAATGATATTATCAATAATTTTTATTAGATCGAAATTTTTAGATGAGGTTCAGGCTGCTCAACTATTATATGTGGAATGTGTGGCTATGAGGGATCCCCTAAATGGTGGGAATACCTTAGATAGATAGTTATAAGAGTTAGATTTAATGTTTTGTTTTTAAAAGTGGTTTTTTGTTCCATCCTTAGTGAAAGTGGTATTATAAAGGGAATACCATCATTCTAATTAAGCGGTTTGAAGTGCCCAGATCTATGTCAAATCACTGATAGGGGAGGGGTGAATCAGTGATCCCTTTACTCTTTTTACAAATTGATTATTTTCAATTAAACCTCTATGGTTGGTTAAAGCCTTAATTCACTCTTCTCTTGCCTCTCAACCTTACCTAAAATTATGTTGTAAATATAAAAACTCACCCAATATTAATTCAGGTCAAACATGAATTCTCATCACTATCAGGGATGCCGCCTTACTTCAAAAAGATCATTGTGACAATTCCATTGGGAACTTTTTGATCCTCCAACGTCTGCAAATTGAAGGCCTCTACAAAAAACTAAGGGATTAAATTGAGGTGTTTTGGCAGGCCCCTATTCCTGGATGGATAAAGATCAATGTGGATGGATCTTCCAAAGGAAATATGGGTCCAGTGGGATTTGGAGCTATTTTCAGAGATTTTCTAGGACATTTCCATGGATATTTCTTTGGAAGTTGTAGTAATGCCTCTTCTCTAGAAGAAAAAATGATGGTTGTGATTCAGGCTGTTGAATTTGTCAAAATCAAAGGCTGGAACGACATCTGGATTGAAATTGAATCAACCACCATTGTCCAAGCTATTTGGAATGGGGTGCCCACCTTGCCTGGCCGCTTACTTCTCAATGGATGAACTGTCTAGATTCACTTCAGGAGATCAGATACATTTCCACTCATGCTTATCGTGAAGCGAACATGGTGGCTGATGGTCTTTCCAATAAAGGAATCAACCATATCGTTACATGGAGCGATGATCTTCTGGTTGATCTTCTTCTTCTCTATTAACGAGATTGTAATAAAATCCCCGCCTTCCAAATTTTATAGTTTCTTTCTTGTTTTTTAATAAATTGTGTCTTGTTCTTTGACTAAGGCATTAACTTTAAAAAAAACATGGTATCTCTCCAGAGTCCCATAGGAGTTTCTTTATACTGCATCTCACAGTGTTACCAGAGTCTCATTGGCCTACTCCAGAGTCTCTCTGAAGTCTTATACTCCTGAGTCTCACAGGATACTCTTTGCTCTCGAATCATAAGATCAGATTTCTCCTTTGAATTATTCTGATTCACTATAGATTGATCTTATGCTCTTCCCCCATGAGCTTTCTAAAACACACTTGCTCGTGTACCTGTTCAAGAATCTTCAACAACCTTTGGTGAGGTCTATTAGGCTTGCTCAATAATTCTGATCACTTTTTCTGATTAGTTGCCTCAGTGAAACAATTATTGGGAAATTCTTCCTTCTTCTAATGAAGACCCAACCTCAATTATAGGTGTGTAGATTTTTCACACAACTTCTTTAAAAATATTAATAGGCAAGAATAATCTTGAACTATATCATATCTTTTCTATCTCATTGAACTCTCAAACACTGTCAAATCGGATATAAGATCTTGTTTAATTCTTCCTAGATTTAGTCTCAATAAAAATACACTTCATGCATGGGTTTCATGGCATCCTAACTTCTTGTATTTGGTTATCTCACTTAATTATGCTTTATTCATGAGTTGCACAGAGTTCAAAGCTTCTTGACTTGGATATCTCAATTAATTCTCACACGTGCATGTGATTATGCATGATTGCATGCATGTATAATGTATTTCTTATAAACCCAAACACACACTATTCACTTGAATCAATGGTTTATATTCAATGTGTGTGTTTCATATATGTTTACACATGTACCATCCACTCAATTTATTCTTCCTCAATACAGACAATTCCTTTTTTATGTGTGTATGGACATGCATGAATGCATGCATGTTTAGATAGGTTTAATGCACACACTATTCATTCCTTTCTTCTTGTACACCCATTATTTAGTTAAATTCTCTTAAGAAAAAATCAAGATAGGCTCACATAGGTGTGTGGCATACTGCCTCTTTTGCACAAACCTATATGAGTATGGGTAGATGTTGTGTTTGGATTCTTCTTCAAATGTTTTCCTGCATGCACAATGTCCTCCTATTTTTTGTCTTTTTCATGCACACATAGCCTTGTCTTCTACAATTAATTCATATGAATTCATATACATATGTACCATCTTCATTCCATTTTATCAACAAAAAAACATAAACCCCTGTAAAATAGTATATATAAATCATGTAAACTTGAGGGAATTTTTCTTCTCTTCGTGAAACTGTGGGGTTCACAGATCTTCCTCTTCGAAACTACCTCACAGATTTATCAATCAAAACTCATAAACTAGAGAGGTTTTGTGCTTCTGGATGTGTCACACAAATAAGGGAGGTGCAACGCACTGTCTCCTTTTGGTTTCACATACCAGTTCTTTGCAAAATGACTCAAGAGTGAAAAGCACTTATTGAGCGTTTGTGGGAGCCTTCTCCTTCATGTATGATTATCACGAGGAGGACTTATTTCCTCAACCAATCAGGAGCTTTATATAAGTCTTCTACACAGTTCTCTATTTCTCTGGAAATAGGAGCTTTCTCAATATCCTCAACAGAAAACCCTCGGTCAAGGGCTCTCTATTTATAAGCGAGGATCAATGTGTTTCACCACGTTCAAATCCCATAACAATCATTGTTTGAATCATACCTGTGAATATCCAATAAATTCATCTATGAAATCTTAAAACGTGGATAATAGATATACCTCATATATCAGTTTGTTTCTGTTCAATGTGGGATTCTTATTTGTGGTGTAACCCTCACATGCATGTGTTTATGAATGCATGTAAAACATCTCCCTGAATCATCGAATGGTCAGTGCGGCCTTGGAAACTCCATTTACTCTCAACCATGGACGATATTCTTTGTTATGTAGCAAGCATGAAAATGAAATTGTATGAATGATCTTCTATAATCTGGATGATCCTCATGCAGTAAGTTTGATCAACATAAGTGGCTGTAATCATGATCATGGATTCTCAACTTCATCTCTGGTGAGTTGTGGCATCATGAGGTTCAGAGGTTGAAGACGACATGTCTACGGAATCATCAGATGGCCCTAGTTCAAACACACACAGCACGAGATGCATAGACGACCTTGATTATATGGAGAAGCGCGAATGAGATGAGTGGATCAGAATATACGAGGAAAGATTGGACGATGGGGATTGCTTTAGCGTTTTTTAAACTATGAATAGTAACCGCAAAACGCGTCCCACATCAAATCGGCAATGCGGGGAAGCTGTGGTTTAAGTATCAACCCACTCCAAGCACTATCCAGATTACTCCTCCTCCCTCCACGGTACTGCCCCACACTGTGTTCTCCCTATGGACGTTCTCTAATCCCAAACTATGCTCTCTGCCACCATGGTGCTTTTCTGGCTCTCCCATGATCCCATGTGGGTGTGATCTAGTGTGCCCCCATGCGATCCTCAACTATAGTTGTGATAATGCTGTCTAGCTAGCTGGGGTTAAGGCTCAGCCCTCCACTTAGTGGTGCATACTTCCCCCCCTGGTTGGCTAGTTGGATTGGCTGGCCAATTCCAAATTTTTTGAATAAAGGATCATTTAAAAAATACTTTTCAAACATAGTATAATGTCCTCTTCAAATATATTCCAAAACCAACTTATCCAAACCTTTTCATCCTTAAGTATGATGCCTCTTCTTATATTCATTTTGGAATTAATATTACAAATTACTTTAAGAATGTACCCAATGTGTAAACATGTTTTGTACACCTCTTAGACATTTAGCATTATCACAATCTTCTCAAACACTTCATACAATCAGAAACCATTGGATTGATGTATCTTCCAAATTCATCATGAAATAGAGTATTGTATGGACTTCTTAAAATGTTGTAACACAGTTTTTCATTCATTGACACGTGTCTTGGAACTTAATATCAGTTCAACAACTGTCTTAATTATTTCCTCAATCTTCATCAGATTGATAGTAATGAGATATTCCCATCTCATTGATCACCATTAAAATTCATAATCAAAGTGGTATTTTCACTGAGTCATTAAAAATTATTTGATCATAATCACTTTGATCATCATCACTGCTTCAGTCATTACCTCTCTATACACATCCATCCAACGGCCCGAAGGCATTCAAATTTTTTATTATATGAGAAAGCCCCCTTTTAAGGGATGAAGGGGGGAAACCCAAGAAGACTTCAATGACATAGGACAAATCACACTCCAAAGAAAAAAGATTAAAACCAAAATTACAACATAGATCTAATCCTCCCTAGCATTTAACCATGATGAATCTCTCTACCATTACAAGATTTTTCAGCAAGAAAGTGTCCCATGTCGAAGAACGGGCCCGATCTGATGGCTAATGCCATACCCTCTCAAACATCCAAATCCAAAAAAACTCTGCAAAGATAAAACGCCAGCTCTGGATCCTCCTCTAAAGCCTATTCCATGAATTCAAGTCCAGTTCCATATATTGACACATTATTGACAACAAATGCAACATTATTCTCAACACAGTTTACCCTAGTTCCAATAAAATGTTAATGATATGAAAACCTAATTTTTGTGGTTGGGTAATAAGAAGTATGTTTAAGATTATGTTTAAAATTTTATTACCTATAAATATATAAAGATAAGACATAAAATGATATTAGGAATGTTTTAACCATTATATATTCCATTTAGGAAGTGCGATCAAATTTTGATGGATTGTATGGTATCCTTTCCAAATATCATTAAGAATCATGATTATATTTGGGTGTTCATTAATTTAATAAGTAAATATTCTCATTACATATTAATTTAATTAAAAAATGTAGTTTAATAGTTTAAAAATATATGTGCATAGGAAATAATAATTCTCCATGAAATAAAAAATTAATTGTCAATAATAGGGATCCTCTGTTTACTTATAGGTTTTAGAAATATTTACAATGATAAATGGATACATAATTAATATTTAATATCATTTATCATCCTAGGATGGATGGTCAATCAGAGTGGAAAATAGATATTAAAGGACATGATTTGATCATCGGTTATAGATTTTCATGTTTTATGAGAGGATCATATTACTTTACTTGATATTTCATATAATAATAGCCACTAGAGTATTATTAGGATGGATTCATTTTAAGTGATATATGGGAGTCCATGTTTTTATCCTCTATATTGGGTTGAAGCGGGGGAATCTTCCTTATTTAGATAAATAATGGTTTAGAAGATGATGAAAAAGATACAGTTATTTCAAAAGTGAATGGTTATATATTAGAGTAAGAAAAAACATATGTTGATCCTTACCTATAACCTTCAGTTTTCATTGTGGTTGATCATATGTATTTAAATTTGTATCCATGATTTGGTAAAGTATTCATAGGAATAATTGGAACTTCATTCATAGATACATGGTATTATTCAAGATTATTTAGTATATCTAGGATGTAGCGTAATGGTTGGAATTACCTCCTCAATGTAGAGTTATGAATGATGTGTTTTACATGCATAAATATTTTTTGGGCCCTTCACATGTTATTAGGTAAGATCAAGTTGAGTTTGACCAGGAAGAAATTTTTTTGGAGTAACCCATTTTTTATATTAATTTTAAGATAAAATATTTCACGGTCAAGATATTTTGTTGGCATATGTGTTGAACCCACGTGGAGTTCAGTTGTATTTTTTTTCAATAAGCATGAAGTTAAAATAGTTATGTTAATATGTGTTAATAATTGAATCTTGGAACAAGTATGAATTAATTAATCATATGAGAATATTAAATAAAGAGATTGGTTATAGTTCCCTCATGATTTATTATACTAAAAGAAGTTTTTCAAAAAAGAAGGAAGATAAAATTTAGGTTCTTCCATGAATAATTTATAGGAAAGATGTTTGGGATATGAACTATTGGAGATATATTAACATATATAAAAGGTTAAAGATCTATTTTATTTTCTACTAATAATAATATTTCTTGAAGAATATTAATTTGGAAAATATGGTTATAAGTTTATCTTATTATTTCTTAATTTCTAACTAAGAATATTTCATAATTTGAGTATGTCAAGTAATTGGATTTTGATTAATTGAAATCTATTGAGAAATACTTAGAAGTTAAGGATCTAGAAATTGAGGCTCCAAAGTTTTATTGAGAAGACTCTAGATATTGGGTAATTAGAAGTTGTGACTCTAGAAGTGATAATCTAAAAGATAGTTTGAGGCCTTAAAGATCCATTAAAACACTCAATTTTGATTACTCATATACTTTAAGGATTTATAAATTATTTTTAAGAGAACTGGGAGAACTATAATAATGTTCAAATCCATTTAATTTTTTATGATCTTTTTTTATGATTATAGATGAATTGAGAAAAATTAAAGATATTCTTAGCTAATTTGAATAAGTTTTGGAAATTAAAATTGGAGCTAAAATTTAGAAATGGCATGGAATATTTAAATATACTTATGATGATACATAATAGAAACTATGAAGTTGCTCTAAATATGTAAGGGTGGTAAATAACTTGCAGGACTAAAAATTAGAAAAGGGTTGATCCCCACTATGATACATATAACACCCTGATATTTTAGTATATAATTATCTTTAAATAAATTCAATTTATTTTATATCTTTCTTTAGATGCAACACCAAGTCTAAACAAACCACGATATAAGATTTAATTATTATTATTTAAGTGTGACTATTATAACCTAGTCATTAAATTGGCGGTATGAAAAGGAATTAAAATATTATGAAAATATATATAAAAAAGTTTTATATAATGAAAATATATTTATTAATTCATAATAAATAAGTACTCAATTTTCATTAAAGTCGTCTTATGCTTCAAAAATGTGATTTCATTAAAAATGGTTTTTATAGCATTTTGTGTAGGGAAATTATAATTAATTTTTTCCATTTTTATAAGTTTTATTTTTTTAAATTAATATAGTTTTATAATTCAGTATTATAATATTAAATTAGGGTAAATGTTTGGGATTTTTATGGGGAAAATTGATTTTTAGGTGAATGGTAGAAAATATCGATTTTTTATGAAAACTATATTTTCTTTTCATGTATTTACAAATTCAAATTCTATTTTTGATTGGTTTTAAAAATTTATTATTCCCTTTTGATTAAACATAATCCAATAAATTTTATTATAATAAACATTACATGTGATATTTTTATTAAAAAAATATATTTAAGAAGGACTTTTTCTTGAAAACTATTTTTCATAATGTTTTGTGGGATTATTTTTAAATTAATTTATTACACTTATAGAAAATGAATTTTATTAAAATAAATCCATATTTATAATCATAATTTACAAAAAAAAATTATGATTCCACTTTATTTTTTATTCATTATGAATAGTTTCTCTGGTAAAAAGTCAGTTACCACAGTAAGAGTTAAAACTAGTTAAAAGGGATTAAAAATAAAATGATATAGGTTAAAATATACTAAAAACTTGTCTAAATACTATTTTATAGTGATATTTAGACCCTATCTCATATCATATTTTATTTTGAGTCATTTTGAATCCATTTTCCGTGGGTAAGACATTAATATATTTTAATCTTTTATAAAATTCCAAGTGTGTCCTCTTTATCCCTTATAAAAAGACATCGCATATCCTCTCTTCCTCACACTTAATGAGATTTTTATATTAGTAAATCCCTACCCAAATACTTTTATAATATTCTTACCCACATCTTAGATGTTCTGATTTGATTATAATACCATTCTATAAAGACTTTAGGTATAAACCTAAAAGGTTTTTTGAAGAAGTGGTATAATTCTTAACCGATATCTTTCAATTTTATTCATTCTTACCCCATTTATAAAAATAATATATCCATAATAACATTATGAAAAAGGTTTCATAAATATAATTATATTTTATTATTATGAAGTTATAACATTTTTCTTCCTCCTTTCCATCAAATGAGAAATGAAAGTATCGAGTGTGCGTACGTGTAGACTATCACCCCCACATAGCGATATGATTTATTTTCCAGCACCATCGTTCATGGATGGTTATAATTATGGATTAAATATTTATATATTAAATTTATTATATATTTATTATTTTGGAAAAAATTATATTATCTACCTTCTCAACTTCCCATCCATTGGAAAACGATAGTGCCGCTCGTGCATACGTGTGGACTACCACATCCATGAAGCGATGTGATTCATTTTTTATTTTTTCATTACATGGATGGTAATAAAGAAATATTTATTAAATATATATTTTATTTATGATATAATAATTATTCTTAAATTTTGAACTATTATTTACCTTTCTTTTGTTCCATCCATCGAAAAGTGGAAACATCACTCGTGTGTACGTACGGATTACCATCTCCATGAAGTGATGTAATTTATTTTTCACCATTATTTTATATGAATTTTTATAAAATTTTATATAATTATTACATGTTATAATTATTACATGATTAAAATTCTAGATATTATAGAACCATTCTCATGATTCAAGGATCATAACTTCCGAACCAAAAAGTACATGAAAAACGAAACAATTAACACCTAGAAATGATAATTTTAATAAATAATTATTAATAAGTGGGTAATTATATGGTTTTTTAATGATTTATAATAAATTTAAATTTATTATATATGAGGTTAGATCACTTACAAATCAATTCAGATTTTATGTAAGGGTTTATGTTACAATCTCATTTATTTTTAGGATTTTCTATGCTAAATTTTTGTTGAGGGGGATTTTATAGATATTATCCTTTAAAAATCATATATTTTATTCTCCTAATATTATTCTTGTAATATTCAAGTATTATTAAAATTATTTATCTCTTTGGTACTTAAAATGATCAAGAAAATGTTTTTAAATAAAATCAAATCTATTTTCTCTTTGAGTGGTGAACTTTTTATTCTATGTTTATACAATTAAAAAATTTATAATAAAAGTTCTTAAATAAAGTTTAAATTTGTAAGAAAATTCATTTTCACTACCTATTACTTTATTTACAATGTTTTAAAATTAATCTTTCTAAAAAAATTCAAACAATTCATTGTTGACTTTTTACAAAAGTGTGAAAGGGATGTTTTCTTTTAATATGTACGGTATGAATAGGTTTTCCCTATTTAATGAATATTATTTTATTTTAATGTTCCTTTAAAATATTCCATAATTATTTTCAAATAAAATTATTTTCCCTTTATTATGAGAATTTTCATTTAAAATTTTATCAAAATAAAAGGATTTTTTTCTCATATTTTCAAATAAAGGTTTGAATTTTATTTTAATGGTATTTTTCATCTATGCTAACACCCTTTAAATATTTTTATGCTTCATTTAGGATATAGTATTATGACACCATCTGCTTTATTTATTTTTATGTATTATATTGATGATTATAATTTAAGGATGATTCTATGAAACTCATTTCTTTCCCATGGGTTAATTAAGTTATGATGAAAACTTTATAAAACTTGTTTCTTTTCTACAGGTTATGCTATGATAAAATTATGGAATATTTATAGAACATGTTTACTTTCCATGGGTTATGATAAGTAGAATTTGTAAATGTTTTATAATCCTATGGAACAAATATGTATGGTTTTCATTATGTTATAAGTGTTCATAGAATTATATATCCCTATAATGTATTGGAAAAATCCTTATATCTCATAAAATAATTATGGAAAATAAGTTTATGTGTTTCATACACTATGGGAAATGGGTAGGAATTTCTGATCCACTATGATAAGGGAAACATGTGGTGAAGCATGATCTTCTATGAAATAATGGTCTTGGTAATTAACCTTGACATGTGATATGGTTTATAAGACTATGATGGTGCCACACACTTATGAAATGTTGATATGCTTAAATTTAAACTCATGACTCCGGATTGATTTCTTTTATGATTCCACAATCTTGTGACATACTAATGTTTTATACAATGAATCTTTATTATGATATATGAATTTTTAGGTATGATTTTATATTGATAATTCCATGTTCTTATACCCTTATTCTTATGATATGATTACATATGATAGTTGTTTGATATCTCCCATGTTAACCCTTATTGAGCATTTGATCTCACCCCTTATTATGTTTTAATTTGTCCCTAGTTTATAAAGAAGGGTACTAAGTATGATGATTCTAGAAGGGTGCCTTATGTAAATAAATATGTTTGATGTGATGAAGATTGTACTTAAATAAGATGTGTATGTATCTAGTATCCAAGTAAACTAAACCTTTATAGTTATTAGACATGTTTATTTGGGGGATATATTAAATATTCATTGAAAATATGTAATATCTATGTATGTTACACTTGGGTCACTATATTTGGTATTAGAGTAGGATTTGATTATTTTTAGATATTAGATTATGATAAATATGGTGATAAAACCTAAGACAACATATGTTGAACTTTAAGTGGTATATGATGATCCTTAAGTTTCATAAGTTGATATGAATTTATCATAACTTAGGATATTATAGGAATTATTTTCATGATTATATTATTTATCACTCTTTTTATTATAATTAAATTATTACAATATGTTTATTGGTTTAATTGAATGCCTATAACTAGAAGTAATAATGATAACAATGAATGTGATATACAATGAAATGATTGTCCTCTTGAGAAACTAAATTTAATTGGATTTGGAATATATGATCTTTTTTTATGCTCATGCAACTTTATAAAGACTTGAATCATGCTAGTATTTTGTATGATAAAATGTGGTAACAATGTATTATTGATTCGTTCATAAGGAAACATCCACCTTTATTTAGTGCATATCCTGATCCACTTGTGGTTGAGTGATGGATCAGTACCACTAAGAAAATATTTTACGTTCTTCAGTGATCGAAACATAAAAACTTTTTCTTATTTTTTATCATCTATAAGGTTAAGTACATCAATGGTGGAATATTATTAAGAATATAAGGTGAGATGAAGAAATTGAATCTATGGAATGGAATGAGTTTAAAAGGATATTTTTTAGTAAGTACTTATTTTTTATTATATATAAAAAAAATAGAGAAGTAATTCCTTGAGCTTAAGCCGAAGGATGATGAATCCATTTGTACTAATGGGAAAAAAAATTACAAGCAATTCAAGTTATACTTTTGGTTTGATCATTATCTCTAAAATAAAAAATGATCGATTATTTGGTGGCTTAAAACCAAGTCTCTAAAAGTCGTTAGCTATAAGGGAATTCAATAGCTATGAATAAATAATTCAATTCACTCTCAATTTAGAAATATAAATTATTGATTCCCATTATTCCCATGGTTTTGATAAGAAGAGGAAGATGGAGTCTCATGAAAAATCAAATTAATCACATAGAGGAATTAAATTCCAATCACTTGCGTGCCGAAAATGTGTGAATAAACTCTAAGAAAATTTATTTAATGGAACTGGGTGGTGCTTTACCTATGGAAGGGAAAGTCATAAATCCCATGAATGTTGAAAGGTTATAAATAGGTTGGATGGTATAATAGAGGGAAGGAATGTGTCAACTAATGCACTACCCACACTCCAATTCTTTAAATGAAATGAGTATAAGCATTACAATAACTAGCCTGAATGTCTTGAAGGCCTTATTTTTATTTTATTATAGATAATCCCCCTTTTAAGGGGTGTAGGGGAACCTATACATGACCCGTAGGCCCAAGGAACAAGGCCCGACACGACCCACAATACATGACCCAAAGGCCCAGAGGCATACCATGCCAAATACATGACCCGTAGACCCAACCCACTAGAACTGCCCTTCCTCAGCTTCTGCATCATTGATCGCCTAGCTCCCTACCTTGCATTGCTGATCGGATAGCATTTCCCCATACAAGGTCGCGCGGTGCCTGGTCCCGATGTCGGTTTCCATACCCTCTCATTCTTCCAATCCAGTTAGCTCTGCTTCTAGTGACTGCTATTCTTATTACTCTGATCCTCTTTCGGGGATTTCTCTGTGTGAAATGGGATACTCCATGGTCTTTGTGGCTCGAAGGCCCTGAGGCCTAAAGGCCTTAGATGACCTGAAGTCCCTTGAGACCTGTAGACCCAAACTGGTGGCCCGAAGGGCCAAATCGGGTGAATAGTTCTAGCTACTACAGTACCAAACAATACCTACTACAATAATTTTATAGTAACCTAGAAATTCACCTCCACCTAGTTTTGAACTTGGGTCTCTTGGATGCCAAGTAGGATCCCTTACCACTCGGGTACGGTCACATTGGCAACATTACACTAACTAGTACACAATTCTAAAGTTTAATTATTATGATCAGTTTCAATAACATATTAATCTTAAAGAAAAAAAATCTCATGTGATCATGACTGCCAAAGTGATTTACAAGAATGAAATGGTGAAAGGTGCACTTATCATCCACTCTAGAGTGGTTAATGTATTATTTGATTCTATCTATACTCAATTTTTATATCTAAGGGATTTTCTAAGGATATCATAATACCACCTAAATGATTAGATGTTGAGTTAGCAGTGAAAACTCATAATGTAATTATGATCACATCTCAATTATATATCTTCTCTACATTATAAGTGTGTGGAAATGTGCTTAATTAAAATCTTGTGATTCTCCATCAAGTTTAATTTGATGTGATTTTGGGCATATATTTTCTCTCTATATATATATTTCATATCAATTTTCAAGGAATTAAAGTCATGTTTTATATTTTGAATTAACCTGTGATCATCTTTCAGTGTGAGGATGAATATGAACTTTCAATGGAAGTTACTTACTACCTATTAATTATGGTTATTTATCTCAAATGGTTGGGTAGAAACTCAACATTGAAGATATGCCTATTTTTGGGGATTTTGATAATGTATTTTCTAAATACTTTACTAGTATTCCCACAAATTATGAAGTTTGTTTTTCAACATAAATCATACCTGGTACTACACATATTTCAAAGACTCTGTGTAGAATGTCCCCAGTTGATTTGTAATAATTAAAGAAGTAATTCTAGTAAAATTAAAGAAGTAATTATAGGAGATTCCCTAGTGCGTCTACATGGGGTATACATGTTCTTTTATTTAAGAAGAAATATAGATAAATGAAAATTTACATTTATTATCAATAACTTAACAATATCACTATCAATAATAAGTATCATCTACCCTGTATTGATGTATTGTTTGATCAAATGTGTGGAGCTTGGTACTCTTCCAAGATTGACCTTCATTCTGGATATCATCAATTAAGTCTCAAGAAGGAGGATATACCCAAGATAGACTTCTATATGAGGTATAGACATTATGAATTTATAGTGATGCCATTATGAATTACTAATTACCCCACTATCTTCATGGATTTAATGAATAAAGTCTTTAGAGATTACCTTGATCAATTTGTGGTGGTCTTTATAAATTATATTATCATATATTCAATGAGTAAGGAAGAGCATGAAAATAATTTGATAATTGTGTTAATGACTCTGTTGAAAGGTAAATGTATGATAAATTTAAAAAGTGTGAATTTTGGATTCATAAAGTTTCATTCTTGGGTCATATAATCTCAAGTAAGGGTATATCGGTGGATCCTTCAATGATGAAATTCATTGAGAAATGGCTTAGAAAAACAACTATAACTGGGATATGTATTTTTCTTAGGTTGTATGGATTCTACCAATAATTTATGATATATTTATCATGACTATCTATTTTTCTCACCATGTTGACTCAGAAGGGAGTTAATTTATTATGTACAGACAAATGTGAAGAGAATTTTAAGAATCTAAAGTGAAGGTTGGTCAGTGAACCTATGCTTCCACTTCCATGCAGTAGAGAATATTTTTTTATCTATAGTGATTTATCAAAGAAGGGACTAGTATATTTCCTTATGTATAATGTTATAGTGATAGTATATGCCTCTCTTCAATTGAAAATACATGAGAAAAATTACCTAAATCACGATTTAGATCCGAAAGCAGTGATTTTTGTGTAGATGATATAGAGTAATTATCTTTGAGGTGAAAGATGTGATGTATATACTGATTGTTTCCGACGCTTTCATCGGGGCGCGCGCATCCGTCCGTCCGTGGAGGAGGATGCGCTGCGCTGTTGCCCCGCGTTCCCGCTTTCCAAAGGCGGGCGGCATTCGCTCCTTATTCAGGGACGTCTACTCCTTGATCGAAACGGGATGATGGGATTTCGGTTCTTCCTTCTATGGATTCCTCCTCAGAACTCGTCACCTAGTTCGGGGCTCCCTCATAGATTTAATACGTTGTTTGTGAAACTCTTCCCAGTGCCATGTTTCCATGGACACCGGTTAATTACACTGCTTCTGTCGGGACATTCCAAAGGGTCCGGTCAGGGTAGCAACCTTCAGTCGGGGGAGTAGTCACGTTGAGACATCAGTAGCTTGTCTGGATGTTGGGGAACCGGAATTTCTGTCTATTATACCTGGTCATAGGGCTTCTCGAGGGCGTGGAAGCCCGAGGCATCCCACATCGAGTGCGGGGAATTATATTCCATAGACACATATCTGAGGTTTTCCTCATCTTCCTGTGTTTAACACAGGGTATGCCACGAGTTTAACATCCAGTGGAGATGGATCAGCCCGATCAGAGCATTAGCTAGAATGGATCGGATTGAGGGATTTCCCTTGAAGGTGTGCCAATACCGGGACCATCCCATGGGCGGCTGTGAAGAGGAGCGTACCGACATGGTCTCACCGGGATATGACGGTCCGGGCGAGAATCAGTGTGGATGATGGATAGACGAATGAAGTGGAGGGAGGAATGGCAAGGAACCGTCGCAAGGGAAATGGTGAAGTTGGGATTGAGCCTTGAAGGGGCTTCCTACGTATCCATGTAGCAGGGAATCAAAGTCCGCGTAGTTCGAGATGGTGTCGGTGAACCAGCATAAGGGTGGATCTTGGTCTGATGGGCATCATCAGCGAACTGACGTGAATGGGGAGGACCAGGAGGGTCCTAATGATGGTGGTCTTGGACCTCGGGGAGGCTTCCTACATACCATGCCTTGACATGGATCAAAGACCACGTAGTTCAGAGGGGCTTCGTCGGCGAACCGACGTGAAGGTGGACCTTGGTCCGACGGGTGGTGGGCTTGAACCTCGGGTAGGCTTCCTACGTACCATGCCTTGACATGGATCAAAGACCTCGAAGTTCAGATGATGGAATTTGTCAGCGAACCGACGTGAAAGTATACCCAGGGGTCCACTAGTGGTGGGCTTGAACCTTGGGAAGGTTTCCTATGTACCATGCCTTGACATGGATCAAAGTCCTCGTAGTTCAATGGATTGATGGAATACAGTTTAATTTCATGCGGGACGGTAGTGAACCCTGACGTGAATAAATGACGGGCGTTGGGCTTGAACCTCATGGAGGCATCCTACGTATCATGCCTTGACATGGATCAAAGTCCCCGTAGTTTGGAATGGCGGTGGGTGTTGGTGAACCGACATAAATGAGGGACCTTGGTCTGATGGGATATGGGCTTGAACCTCTGGGAGGCTTCCTACGTACCATGCATTGGAAAGGATCAAAGTCCTCGTAGTTCAGATTGAAAATGGGGGGCTTGGTACACCGACAAGGAGACGGTTTGGGCCAATGATTGTTGGGCTTGAACCTCAGGGAGGCTTCCTACGTACCATGCCTTGACACGGATCAAAGTCCTCGTAGTTCGGGTTGTGACAACGGCTTTCCGTCGGGCTGGAATGCAGTTTAACGTCGTGCTGGACGCAGGTAGGACTCGACGTGAATTTGGTGACGGGTGGGCTTGAACCTCGTGGAGGCTTCCTACGTACCATGCCTTGACATGGATCAAAGACCTCGTAGTTCAAATGGGTGTGCAGTTTAATGTCATACTGGACGGAGAAATACAATTTAACGTCATGCTAGACGAGGGCATGCAGTTTAACATCATGCTGGATGAGGGAATACAGTTTAACGTCATGATGGACGAGGTATTGTCATGGCCAATTCCAACTCTAAGCCCATGTGAGTCGTGATCGGTGTGAGAAACAAGAGACAGCAAGGACCTGACGATCACGAAGCGAAGGGTGCGTCCGTGAGAAGCGAAGAGGGGCTTACGCATTAGGCGGCCCATGGTGCTGGGACTTACTCCAAGATGGAAGCTCGGAGTGTGACAAAGCGCAGCGAAAGAGGGATTTGGGACCAATGATGGGAGGTGCCTCATTCCCTATCACGCCCTCCACTGACCTTGGTAGTGGGGAAGTACGGAGATGCAGGGGTGCATCCATCCGTTGGGGGACTAGGGTCACCCTCCTCCTGAGAACATACGCAAATCCAATAAGGAGGATATCATCCCTTGTGAATGGGTGATTCCACTCCTATGGAGACGAGTGGCGTAAAAAAATTTCGAGCTGGGGGGACCCTTCATGAGAGGCACGAGGTCGGGTCACAGTTTAACGTCATGTGTTGAGGACGCGGTGCTTGGCAGTTTAACGTCCTGCAGCTCGGATGAGGTGGGTTCACTCCACACCCCTAGGACTTACATAACTGGTACCCTTTTCTCCTTGGGGAGGGAAGGTACCAGTAAGGCCATGGTCAAGGGGGGTTGTAGAGTGAACCATCGAGGGGTCCACATTAGCGTGGCTATGCAAAGAAGAAATAGCCATTAGCGTGCCTATGCGAAGAAGCATTAGGCGAAGCAACGCTACGAGTGGTATTGTCCATGGGACTTTGAAATCACATCGTTCATACCTGGAGGGTCGCACAGGAAGTGGAATTTCCAAGCAAAGGAGTGTGCTTCGCGAAGCGGAGTGCCTTGGCCTTAGCATGGGGCATAGGTGTGAGTGGAGGGTGCTTCGAGAAGTGGAACAGTATTCACAGAGCACCGCCTCGCGAAGAAGAGGTGCCTCGCAAAGCAGGGTGCTGCGAAGCAGTGTGCTTCGCGATGTGTGGTGATCCTTCCTTGGCATAGGGATCACTAGTACAGGTTGGGTGTTTCGCAAAGCATAAACGCTCTGCGGCTGCCCGGGTTCCCTTGGGAATCCCCTTCCTTCGTGAATGCCCTTGAGCTTCACGAAGGGCATCCCTCTTGGAAGAGGGGCTCAAAATGAGTCAAAGCGAAGGCGTCACGCGAAGTAGAATTTCCTCATGGATCTCATGATTCCCGGGGGCAAAGGGTGCTTCGTGATTCGGGAGAGGAGAATCCGAAAGGTCGGATTTTCCGTCCTATGGGACTCAGGGGGAGTCCAGTATTTATAGGGAAGGGGCACTGCGAAGCAGAACTCGTGCGCCGCCTCAGGTTCTTTGCGGCGCGCTTGCGAACGTCAAACTCATTCATAGAGAGTTACCGCCTCCCGAGCTTCACGGCGGGTCGCGAACGTCAAACTCGTTCGCGGAGAGTTACCGCCTCCCAAGCTTCGCGACGGGCTCGCGAACGTCATAGGCGTTTGCGGAGAGTTACAGCCTCCGGAGCTTCGCGAGACCGTGCTGCTCGGGGTGCTTCACGTCGGGGCTTCGCGAGGCAGCAGGCCGGCCTTCTTTTTCGTCCCTTCCTTTCGTGCAATATTTTGGCACCAACAAATTTCCCCCCTCAGACTTGGATCTGCGGAGGGTGAAGGGTCGAAGTCTGATGGAAAATCGCAAAAAATGTCGGCGGTTTCGCGAAGCGGCTTCGCGAAGAGGGCCCGCGGTGCTGACCGGGGCCACGGATCCGGACGCGTCGCGATGCTCCGTGTGGGTGAGGCGCACCGTGATGCTCCGGGGTCGCTGCCTATAAATAGGGGGTCGACCTCTTTTGTCTTTACGCGATTTCTTTGTCTTCTTGTGCGCTCGATTTCACGAAGCTCCGCGTACTCTGCACCTACTCTCCGTGAATCAAGCTTCACGGCGAACCGTGGGTCTCTGACTCCACGACTGCACCAAGCGAACTCTTGTTTTCCGGCCTAGGCCAGACTTCGCGGCTTGGTCTCGCGACCGACCTTCGCGATTCGGCTTCACGATCCGGCTTCGCGATCCGTTCTGAAAAAATTCTTTTCTGAGTGTCGTAATTGAAATGGCCCATCAAGAAGCTATATTGGGGGTGCTTGCAGATGTCGCCCGTTGAGATTAGATGGCCAACTGTCTAGGCCTTGGGGAGATGGTCCGAATAAGGGGCACGCAAAGCATGGAATATGGAGTGATGGTTTGTCCGAACAGAATCCAACACTTAGGTAGTTACACCACCGTGGTGGGAGTACACCAGATGGGCGCATCAGTTTGATCATGGATTATTCCTTCTTTGGGACAGGGCCTCTCTGGAAAAGGGGTATGTCGCTTCCCAATGGGATATTGGGGCATCCTGAACTTGTTCAGGGAAAAATTGCAGCTACATAGTTCCCCCCGAGGGGTCAGGCCAGAGGGCCGGAAATGGGGAGGAACAGGATTTTGTGATTCCTAGGGCTGGACCCTAGGTGAAATGCCTGGGTGTCTCTATGTATCCCATGAGGATGGGAATCAAGCCGTACGTAGTTCTGGAGCACAGTTCAGTCATAGACCAACACTGACAGGTGAAATCTTCTCTGGCAGAGGATCTGGTGCATCCCATGATTAACATGGGGCATCCTGAACTTGTTCGGGGTAGAACCGCAGTTTAGTGTCATGCGTTGAGGACACATGGACTCTTGTAGTTTAACTTCATACGATAGGACGTGGAATAAAAGGGAAGATCCCAGAGAGCGTGTGGTGCGGTAGATATGAAACTGACGTGAATGAGGACTTGGAGTCCAAATCACACCACGTACCCCCGGAGGAAACTCTTCAGGTCGAGGGACCAATAGTGAGGATTAGGCTGGGCCCGAAGCACAGTGGTTCGGCGTTCCTACGTACCCCATGAGGATGGGAATCAAGCCATATGTAGTTCTGAAAGCGCAGTTTAACATCATGCGGGACGATGAGAAGCCTGGCTGTGTTGGTACACATCCTGCCAAAACTACTAAGCCCACGTGAGTCGTGCTCGGTGTGGGAAACAAGCAGTAGTGGTGGGAATTTCCCAACACAAAAAGGGGCAGGTTAGGGAAAAGGGACGCTCAGTGAATACCATCCTAATGACACTAACATGATCATTTAGCGCACCTAGATGCGTGAAGATAAATAGCTGAGTATGATAGAATTCCACTTGAACATGAGGAAGTGGAAATGTGTGAATCATGGCGCTTGAGATTCAGATCACGATGATGGCGGCGTGATGATGGAGGATAACTATTTACCATGGCGGAAACACAACATCAATATCGAGTTAGCCTAGAATGGGGACAAACAAATGAGGGTTAACTGTTGACCATGTTCGAAACACAGGACCATGTCACAAATGTTGTCAGATATCCATAGGGATGTTGGCCCGAAACGATTGGAGGGCCCTTAGGTCCAGCATTCATGGAGATACCTTAAGCCTATTATCCATGTCATCTGACGGTCCTTTTGGATGTGGAAGAGGATGAGGATCCAAATAGCGATCTCACGAAGCATGGTCATGGGATGAGGAGGATGTCCCTATGAAAATCCCACACTTCGGGCTCTTTGTCAAAACACATCTGAATACGACAACGAGACGTATTAGATAGAGGGAGCAGATTCCTTTCCCATAGGGAGATCTTAGTTTAGGGTCGTAGAATTCAGACCATGGATGGGGGGAGACATAAGAGGTACATGGTGGAGTAACTCAAACACCTGGAATGAATGGGAATAGGGGGTGTGTACGGTGCGGTGAACAACCTGACGTGAATGAGGATGTAATCCCATATCACACCGCACAACCCCCTTGGGAGTGGTTTTAGGTAAAGGGACCAAAAGCGAAAGTTAGGCTGGGCCTGCGGGGAAGTGCCCGGGTGCTCCTACGTATCTCATAAGGATGAGAATCAAGCCTCACATAGTTCTTGATGGACCTTAGACCATAAATGGGTAAAGGGATTAGGGGACACATGGAAACAAAACCCGACGTGAAGGAGGACCTAAGCCCTACTTACCATGCGTTCTCTGGGGAGATGCTCGAGTCGAGGGACCGAACACAAAGGTTAGGCTGGGCCCGCGGGGAAGTGCCCGGGAGCTCCTACGTATCTCATGAGGATGAGAATCAAGCCACACGTAGTTCTTAAATGTGACATGGTAAAATACCAGTGCCAGGGGAAAAGGGGAGTGCAGTCGTGGCCCTTGCACTAAAAGAAGCGGAATTTGATAAATATTTTTTTCCTTTAAGGTGAGTGGTTTTTTTTGTGAAGCGACAGGCCTAGAGTAGTAGGTCGTGGTGTCGCCACAAGGATCAAGCCGTGATGGGTGTTAACAAATGGAATGGCACGTGACCAATACCCAATGTGATGTCCTCTATAATGAGGTCACTACAATGCAGTGTTGTTTTTCGTCGTGCGGCCAGGACGATAGTGTCACAGTTTAGGGTCGTATGATAGGACCAAGCATGCATTTTATCGTCATGCAGCGCAGACATAGCAGAGACAATGCTAGGCAGGGAATGTGCGTAGTGTTATAAAACACACTTGATGGAGACATGATCCCACATCACATTGTACGCCACTCGAAGAGGGAGACCTTAGGCTGAGGGGCCTATATAGAGGTAAGAGGTGAAACAGGGGGGAGAGACTAGCTCCCTAAATGGGCTGAATCCGAAGACAAGGTGTATGGGCGGTCCTACGTATCCCATGAGGATGGGAATCAAGCTGAACGTAGTTCTAGATGGATCTTAGTTTATGGTCTTAGAGCTCGGACCATGAATGGTAACAACCTCCCAATTTAGCACAGACGTCATCCCGATCCCTAAGCCCACGTGAGTTAAACTCAGTGTGGGAAACAAGGGGGGGAGATCCTTATCGCAACACTTGTGGCGCCCATCAGAGGGGAGTCGGCAGAGAGCCCCGAAGGACACCTTTGACGCAGCTTCTTTCCCCAACGTGCAGACGTGCACGGAGGAAAAGTACCAAGAGTTCTGAGACTCTACTTGGACACGGTGAAGTGATGAAGGGTGTGAATTGTATACCCGGCATTTTGGGCTTAATGGATTGGCGTGGCGATAGAGGAAAACTGCTAACCATGGTGGAAACGCAGCGTCCATATCGCGTTAGCCTGAGGTGGGAAAAACAAACGAGCATCGACCGCTGACCATATTCGAAACGCGGGATTTTATCGATTTGTTGTCTGAAACCCTCGGGGGCGTTGGCCTGTAACGGTAGGAGATACCTTGGGCATAGTATCCAGGCCATTCCTGGGGGTCCCTCCAGGTTTGAAAGATGATGGAAGACCTAATGTAGGGATACACAAAGCCTGGAAAGCGGGTGCGGACGTGTCTGAGTAAAGCTTGGAATTCCAGGTAATGAACCAGAGTACTCTTAGGCACATTGGTGAACCGCCGAAAAGGGATCGACAAAACAGATCAGGAGGGAGAGGTACATGGAGTGGTCATTACGAGACCAACGTGAATGAGTACATAATCCCACACCACACCATATAATCCTCTCATGAAGGAAGGGTAGGCCAAGGGGCCAAGATGGGATGAAGATTCCCGAGAGATAGGGCTGGACCCGAATCCTAGACATTCAGGTGGTCCTACGTATCCCATGAGGATGGGAATCAAGCCACACATAGTTCTCTAAACGTATTTTAATGTCATACAGGACGAGGGGGGGTAATATACCCCCAAACAAGGGAGGTGTACTATACGGAGAATAAACCAACGTGAATGAGAAAATAACCTCACGCCACACCATACACTCCTATAAGAGAGGACTTGGTCCAGGGCCCGAAAAGGCCAAGGGGACTAATGGTTAGGCATCAGTCAGGAAGTCCTGAACGGTTTGCAGTTTAACGTCTTACATGAGGACGGGGGGCCGGGGACCCAAGGATGCCAAGGGGCCTGAGGCTGGGCCTCATAAGAGAAGGTGTACGACATGGTACCTTATCCCTACGTAAATGAGGACATAGTCCCACACCACACCGTACACCCTGGGTAAGAGGTTGGGCAGAGGGGCCGAGAAGGCCAAGGGGCCTAAGGTCAGGCATCAGTTAGGAAGGCCTGACGGGTCTGCAGTTTAACGTCTTACATGAGGACGGGGGCCGGGGACCCGAGAAGGCCAAGGGGCCTGAGGCTGGGCCTCGTAAGGGAAGGCGTACGGCATGGTACATGATCCCGATGTGAATGAGGACGTAGTCCCACACCACATTGTACACCCCTATAGGCCCGACCGCTAGCACCACCCGGGGGGAAGTTTGTCACTTCGGTATGGGGTAGAATGAATCACTACACTCGATGTCTGGGACATCTCGGGGTGGACTCGAAGATCCAGGACACTGTTGACCATGTTCGAAACACAGCGTTCCTATGGTGACCTGATATGGGAGCAACAAATGAGCATCGACCATTGAACAAATTCACAACGCGGGACTTGTATCGGCTTGTTGCTTGAAAACCCTCGGGGTTGTTGGCCCGTATCGGTATGAGAGCCCTTGGGCGTAGTATCCAGTCCATTCTTGGGGGTCCCTCTGGGTGTGAAAAATGATGGAATCCCATTCAAGGAGTGGGTGAAGCATAGCTGTATCCATCCACGAAAGATGAAAACATCTCCAGGGGGGATGTGCAGCCGGGTCGAGGCTTGCTCGATGTGAGTTGGGGAAAAAGTGTGCACCCTGCCATATGTCTTGACCCGAGGGGAATATTTTGGATTTTGGGCTGGGCCAACAGACAAAATGTCTGGGCGTTCCTACGTATCTCATGAGGATGAGAATCAAGCCATACGTAGTTCTTGAAGGCCATGCAGTTTAGCGTCATGCGGTGAGGACGTGGGAGGATAGAAGAACGGGAGTGGGCACATGGTGCGACCCTTACAATCCTTGTGTGAGTGGGGTTGTATGAGCGGGGCTAAGAAAGCCTACTCCCTGCTACACAAAGATCCTCCAAGGAAACTATTCCCAGGGGGGATAGTGGAAGAGAAAAGCTTGGGGATGGACTCAAGACGAGGCGTCCGGGCGTTCCTACGTATCCCATTAAGATGGGAATCAAGCCACACGTAGTTCTTGAGATGCAGTTTAACGTCATGTGGGATGAGGATGCATCTCATTTGGGGATATGTAAGGTGCAGCAAGTAATCCGACGTGAATGAGGACGTAGTCCCACCACATACCGTACAATCTCGCGAGAGGGTAAGTCGTGGAAAACCAAGGGGCCTGAGGCCGGACCGCGGTCAGGGAGACCTGACCAGCTTGCGGTTTTAACGTCTCGCGGTGAAGATGGGGGTCGTGGGTCCGAGGAGGCCAAGGGGCCTGAGGCTGAGCCTCTGTTAGGAAGGCCTTACTGGCTTGTAGTTTATCATCTTGCAGTAAGGACGGGGGTCGTGGGACCGAGGAGGCCAAGGGGCCTGAGGCTGAGCCTCGGTCAGGAAGGCTTGACTGGCTTGCGGTTTAACGTCTCGCAGTGAAGACGGGAGGAGATCTTAGTTTAAGGTCATGGAGCTCGGACCATTTTGTAGTTTATCGTCTTGCAGGATGAAGATGTAGTTTAAGGTCGTGCAGGACCTTACAGTTTAAGGTCGTGTTGGACCACAACGTGCAGTTTAAGGTCATGCGGGATCATTTTGCAATTTATCGTCTTGCAGGATGAAGATGCAGTTTAAGGTAGTGCAGGACCCTTTTGCAGTTTATCGTCTTGCAGGACGAAGATGCAGTTTAAGGTCGTGCAGGACCATTTTGCAGTTTATCGTCTTGCAGGACGAAGATGCAGTTTAAGGTCGTGCAGGACCATTTTGCAGTTTATCATCTTGCAGGACGAAGATGCAGTTTAAGGTCGTGCAGGACCATTTTGCAGTTTATCGTCTTGTAGGATGAAGATGCAGTTTAAGGTCGTGCAGGACCATTTTGTAGTTTATCATCTTGCAGGCTGAAGATGTAGTTTAAGGTCGTGCAGGACCATTTTTCAGTTTATCATCTTGCAGGACGAAGATGCAGTTTAAGGTCGCGCAGGACCATTTAGGATCAGGCGAAGTACCGCTTGAGGAACCTGGCATTGGTGGGAGGGGTTATGCGTTCTCCATCTGTGGTCACCAAGGAGTATGCTCCATTGGGGTAAACATTATGGATGATATAAGGCCCTTCCCATTTGGGTTCTAACTTGGGCGGTTTCCTACCGGGGATCATTGGTGCTTGAAGGGCCAGTACTAGGTCGCCCTGTAGAAAATAGCGGAGACGAACCTTCTTGTTGAAGGCCCTCGCTATCTTATCTTGATGCCTTTCCAGATTGTGCAGGGCACGAAGCCAGTTCTCATCCAGTGCTTCTAATTCAGCTAGACAGATTTCGGCTACCTCATCTGATTTCTGGTGATCATAGACTGCAATGCGTAACGATGGCAGCGGGATCTCAATGGGTAGGATGGACTCAGCTCCATACACCAGGGAATATGGGGTCACCTGGGTAGAGTTGCGATTCGTCATCCAATAAGCCCAGAGGGCGTTGGGGAGTTTGTCCGGCCAACTTTTCTTGTTCTGACCAACCATCTTCTGCAGAATGTTAGAGAGGGTTTTGTTGAACGCCTCGATCTGTCCGTTTGCCTGCGCGTGGTAGCGGGAGGTATGGTTCGAACGGATGCCGTACTTGGAATATAATTTCTCCAGTTCAGCCGCTCGGAAGTTGGTGACGTTATCGGTGAGGACGGCGTGAGGGACCTCAAACCGGTGGATAATATTGGAGCTCACAAAGTCAACGATGGAACGGGCCTTGACCTCTTTGAGTGGAACTGCCTCTACCCACTTGGAGACAAAATCTGTAGCAGTCAGGATGAACCTACACTGTCGGGCTGTTTCCGGTGGATATGGTCCCACTACATCAAGTCCCCATACCGCAAATGGCCAAGAGTACTTGGTGGGGTGGAGGGGCTCTGGCGGCCGATGAAGGAAGTTGGCGTGAACTTGGCACGCGTGGCATCTCTTGGCATACCCAATACAATCGTGGATCATAGAGGGCCAGAAGTACCCCAACCTCCGGATTTGATGGGACAGCTTCGGCCCAGCTTGATGGGCGCCACAGGAACCGGCATGAACCTCTTGCATAACTTGAGGAATCTCTACTCCTTGAATGCAACGGAGGAGGATGCCATCGAAGCTCCGCTTATAAAGGATCTCTTCAAGATTGGGGCCACTCTGGAGGGTAAATTGTAGCACGTGGCGTCGGATTCGCTCGTGCTCGGCCCGGTCGTCCGGGAGGCGACCATTTTGGAGATACTCGACAAAAGGTGCCCTCCAGTCGGGAGTGGCTTCGACCACTGTGTCTGACGAACCCGGGACCCCTGACGTAGAGGGTCCCGCAGTGAGATGACTTACCCATAGGCCATCATTGTCCTCTTGGGTGACGGGGGAAATGACTCTCCGGTGTGCCACATGTATGATCAAATCATCTTTCTCGGGTTCTGCGAGCGACGCGGCCAAGCCAGCTAAGGTGTCTGCTTGATCGTTCTGTGACCGTGGGACATGGGTAATCTCTGGTCGAGAAGATAACTGGTCCATTAGGCGGAGGGTGTACTCCAGCAATGGTACAAGCTCCAAATTTCTGACGATGTAGTCGCCATTAACCTATTTGATTACCAGCTCAGAATCTCCCTTCACATGTAGATGGGGCACATTGATCTCAAGGGACAACTCGAGACCGGTGATGAGAGCCCGGTACTCTGCCTCGTTGTTCGTACAGCCTTCTGACAACAGGAACGAGTATGGCAGGACGTCTTGCGCCGGGGTAATGAAGAAAATACCCAGGCCCACTCTGTTGAGATTAGGATCATTGAGCCGCCTACCGATAGGGCTCTGGGAGGCACTGTCAAAATGCATTTTCCAACACAGGACGGCATGATCGACTGAGAGGATCGTCTCATCAGGAAAATCTAGGTACAGGGATTGATCCGCAGAGGTTGGATGGGCAGCTAAAAAGTCTTCCAACGTCTGTCCCTTAATGGCCTTCTGAGGTACGAACCTGATATCAAACTGCTGGAGAATTACCACCCACCGTGCTAGTCGGCCAGTCAGCATGGGGCGGTTCAGGATGTACTTCAGTGGGTCTACCCGAGAGACCAATTGCACCTCATGGTGCTGCAGGTAATGTCGCAACTTCTGCACGGCGAAGATGAGTGCAAGGCAGCTATTTTTGATAGGGGAGTATCTGACCTCCGTATCGAGAAGCATACGGCTGAGATAGTAGATACTGTTCTCAGTACCCTCATTATTCTTATGGGTGATCAATGCACCGAGGGATCTTTCCAAGGTGGTCATGTAAAGGACCAGCGGCTTTCCGGAGACGGGTGGCATCAAAACCATAGGTTGGATCAGGTACTGCTTTATTTCCTCGAAGGTGGTCTGACACTCCTCATCCCATTCGTAGGCGGTGCCCTTCTTCATGAGCCGGAAAAAGGGCTTACACTTGCCGGCCATATTTGCGATGAATCGGCGTATATAGGCTAAGTGGCCTTGGAGGCCTCTAATATCCTGAATGTTTCTTGGGGGAGGCATTTGGCTGATGGCCTTGATCTTCTCTGGGTCAATCTCAATACCTCGGTATCTAACAACAAAGCCCAAAAACTTACCAAAGGTGACCCCGAAGTCACACTTCAACGGGTTCATCTTTAGGTGACGGGAATGGATGAAACCGAACACCTTCTCAAGGTCTTTGAGATGGTCCTGGCACTGACATGATTTTACCACTAGGTCATCTACATAGCATTCCACCAATGTTTCGAGAATCGTCTTGAATATGCGATGCATGGCCCTCTAATAAGTGGCACCTGTATTTTTCAAGCCGAATGGCATAACCTGGTAGCAAAAGGTACCTTGGGGAGCCCTGAAGGCAGTGTACTCCTCATCCTCGGGGGCCATCCGGATCTAGTTGTACCTAGAATACCCATCCATGAAAGAGAGAGCTTGAAACCCGGCCATGGCATCAATCAATAACTCCGTCACCAGGAGTGGGAAGTCATCCTTTGGGCAGTGGCGATTAAGATTGCGGAAATCGATGCAGACTCTGATCTTCCCATTCTTCTTCCTGACTGGCACAATGTTGGCAAGCCACTTGGGGTACTGGACTTCCTTAAGGAAGTTGGATTTGATAAGCTTGTCAACTTCGGCCTCGACCATAGCACCATGAGAAGGGTGCATCTTCCTGGGAGGCTACTTAAACCCACGATGTTTTGCCAGGAGGCCCAGACGGTGAACGGCTACCTGGGGATCTAGTCCTGGAATCTCATTGTAACTCCAGGAAAACACGTCACGGTGTTGTTTGAGGAATTCTACGTACTACTGCCGCTCCTCGGGGGACATGGCTGCACTTATCAATGTGGGTTTCGGATCTGCCTCGCTACCAAGGTTCACCTGTACCAGTTCATCAATCGTGGTAGAGACGCCTTCCTCAAAGGCAGGGGGAGCATCCTCCAGGTCTTCCTCCCCACCCATGGGGGGATTTCCCGCGACGGGAGATACTTCTGGGCTATCAAAACCTGAGGGGAAGCTGGTGTTGGCTTGGGCAGCAGTGGTCATCATATCAGGAGACTCACTCGCAATTGAGACCATAGAAATGAAGGCAGTCGACCCTATCCCATCTGGACTTCGGCCTAAGGGGCCACGTTTGATGACATCAAAGCAGTGGTGACGTGTCGGCCTGAGTCGGTGGATTCCAGCTTGGCGGAAGAGACACGTATGGCGTACCGCCGTTGTCATAAGCTTGACATTCCGGTACCGTACAGGGGTAGGAGGTTCCGGGATCACCTGATCCTGGTTGATGTAGGAGTACGAGGTGATTTTCTGTCGTCGCTTGGACACGGGAACATGCCTTCCTTGTGTACCCGAAACAACAAAACATTGCCCCATGTCGGGGGTTGTGGCCTCCAATAGGTGGATCGGGAGGATGTAGGCGTCATCCATGATTGCCCAGGGATCACTTGTGACCGGGGCGGGTTCATCCTCACTTACTAGGATTTTCTTATCCTTACTTTTTGTAATAACCAGCATCCAGATAGTGGGCCTCACAAGAAGCGAAAGGAGATGCATCTCCTTGGAGCACGCCTACTCAACCGTTGAGTGAGTATTTGAGACACTGGTGATATGATGAAGGGACCGCTGCATGTAGATGGATCCATGGCCTACACATCAACGCGTTGTAGGCGGTGTCCTGAGAGACGACCATGAACTCGGTGTTGGCAATTAAGCCACCGAACTGAGTCTTCAGGCAGATCTTGCCGATTGGGGTTTTCTCGGTCCTATCATACCCCTGGATCCTGAGGTTAGAGGGAGTTAAATTTCCTTCAGACAGACCCAGCTTTTGCAATGTCCGAGTCGGAATTAGGTTGATTCTGGAACCCGTGTCAACGAGGCAGCGGCGGACTTCCACACCATTGAAGTGGCTAGTGATGTACAGCGAGCGAATATGCCCCTATATAGGAGGGTCCTCATCTTCACCGGAGAACGAGATAACTACCTGACATTCGGCGTTCTCAATTGTCTCAGTATGGAAGGCTTCTGCAGCTGCTACCTCCGTCTCAAACTAAAGGGGGCTCCTTAGGGCCTCGGAAAGTGCCTCGCGCATTTCGGATGACAGGCGAAGGGCCTCAAGGATAGAAATCCTTGCCGGAATGTCGGCCAGGTGCTTCAGGACATCATACTTTCGTGCCAAATGCGAACCTCTACCTACAAGAGGTCGTTCGACATTTGGAGTCATAGCGGGTCTTGCCAGTTGAACCGGTGATCGGCTAGTACTGGGTACATCCTACTGCCTACTAGTTGAAGCCTGGAGAGTAGTCGCCAGACTAGGATCGGACAGCGGAGGCTGTCCTGTAGCCGGGCAAGACTGACTGTGATACGAACGAGGAAGCTCTCCTTGATCTAGTAGCACAAACGGCGGTGGAGGTAGATATGAGGGCATTAGATGGGGTTGCGCATGCTGAGCTCTGTGTTGAGCCTGTTGTCTGGTCTCAGTAGCATGTACGGCTTGGCTGAAAGTGCCCGCTGACGTACCTCGATGACCAGCGCGGTTGCGATTCTATTGACGTTGATGTCGGCTGGAAACGTTGGGGAGGTTCGCCTGGCGTTCCCCCTCGTCGGGAGTCATATAGGGATTTACTAGCTCCACGGTGTTAATTGAAGCGTACCCCTGGCTGTCGTTCGAGGATTCATCCACCACCGGGCGGATTCTGGGAGGAATCCCCATTTCAGGGGGCATAAAGTCGTCGAGAGTGCGGTATGACGACGGTACCGGCGGAGCGCGTTGCTTCTTCTTGCGTCGCTGCTGCTTACCCTTTTGGGAAGAGGTCGACTGTGAAGGCGATGCGGAGGTACTGGCTACTTCTTCTGAAGGTTTCGGATGCTTCAGGCATTCCCGGATGATACCATGGGCACGGATGATGGTTTTTTGAGCCATCCATTCTTCGTATTTCCGGGATCTGTGGCTAGGAACCTGCTGCCACTCGCCTTCGTTGTCGCTACCGATCTCTGACCCTGTAAAGACACCTGCCACTTGTGCTGGTGCCGGGCCCAACTTGACTATTTTGTTGTTGACCTAGTCTTGAATCCAGTCTTTAAACACATAGCATTGCTTGAGGGTGTGCCCCAGAATCGGTTGATAAGGACAGTAGTTGGGGTGATCGGTGAGATTCACCTCTGTCGGCCTTCTGCACTCGGGCAGGCGCACAATCCCTTGCTCTAGAGCACTTCGGAAGTAGCCAGGGACCAGATTTTCATTGAACAAATAAGTCTGGTGACTTATTTCTGGATAGGGGGCCCTGGGGGCCTGGCCCTGACGAGGGCCGGAGGGGCCTGTAGAGGGGGTGGCGCCTGATTGTCTCGCCTAGGTGGAGGTGGCGCATTGCGCGGGGGAACCTGTCGATTCCGAGGCGGTCGCTGCTGGGCAGGAGCCTGTGTTTGAGGTGGAGGACCTCTGCGGGGTTGTAGGGATGGTGCCGATGGCAGTAATTCTAGCTGCCTAGGGTCTTCTATTTGTGCCACTGCGGTGGGTTCAGCTCTGGAGGTCCTCCTGGCTAGGATCATAGGGGGCAACGAACGTGCCTGACTAGCCTATTGCAGAGCCTCCTCAAGGCGCTGAGCCTTATCTGAGAAATCTCTGAACCCTCCAGGGTAGTTTTGGGTAATCAGGGAGGGCACCAGCTCTTTTTTGACGTTCCCTACACACATCTTTAGTAATTTCTCCTGGGTCAGTGGCATATCGAGGGAATACGTAAGTCCCTTCCACCGGGAAATGAAATCTATGACTCGCTCATCAGGCATTTTCTTGCACTTGAAGAGGTATGCAATGCTGGTCTTCCGCGTGGTGGAGCTGAACTGGTATAAGAACTGTCGGCGGAGATCCTCTCAACCGGTCACCGATCCGATAGGGAGCTGGCTGTACCAGACGAATGCAGGACCTTCCAATGTCTGCACGAAACATTGGAGTTGGGTGGCTTCTTGCTGAGCCGGGGTCCCCAGCATGGGGCCACACCTAGAAGAAAAATGAGCCAAGTGCTGCGGCGGGTCCCCTGTCCCATTGAAGGGCAAGAAAGTGGGGTTCCTAAAACCCGGGGGCGCGGGCATATCATCCACCCACGCGGGATATGGCTTTCCATCCGGTGGGACCGCCACCTGCCGCGTTTCCAACGCTTCGAGGCGGGCTGTGAGTGCCGTTATAAGATCATCCGGGTGGGGGTCCCTGTCTTGACGGGGATCCCTAACCACAAGTGCGTTTCCAGGTTCTTCAACATGGAAGATGGCTTCAGCAGCTCGTGGATCGACTGGCGGAACAACCTGCGGGGTGACTGGGGGAACCCGGACTAGATTCTTCATATTTCCCCATCGTTCGGGGGGGTTTGGCGAGACGTATCGCGCCCTCTTGCCGTAAGCTCCGGCTTCTGCCCTGTCTGAGGAAGTAGCGTGATCAGGGTTGCCTGGAGGCATCTCACCGGGGGGAATTGTTCCTACACCTGCTGCCCCGGCCTGGGATTACCATAGTCGGGTCGCCGCTCTGCGGTGCGCTCAGCCAAGAGTTCGTCAACCAGCCTCTTCTGCTCAGCAAGCTGATAGCGTAACGTGGCCTTCTCGGGATCTTCGTCCGTTTTCTGCACAGAGGCAGATGGGTCGGAGTGCTTGACAGTTCCGACGTGCTCCTTACCCTTGCCAATATTTCGACCGAGTACCAGTGACTCGGTGGGTACGGGGAGGCCTAGCAGGTTCCTCTGCTGACGGGTAACCCTCCCTGATGGGTCCAACAGTGGAGGTACGCCCTCAGGGGGTAATTCTCCATCAAGGAATTCAAGCTTGTCTTCCTTGTCCACTACGTCAGCATTGTGGACCGCGACCCCTCTCGAGGGCATGTCCTCAATGTCGCATAACGAATCGGGCTGCCGTCGGATGGGTTCAAAGAGGAGAGCGGCATAGTGTCCCCAACCACAGACTTGCACATGGGGGGTATCTTCCCTGATGACTCTGTGGAGTACTTTGAAACTCTGAACACATTTCCGTTGAAGGGCGCTCTGACGTCCTGGCGACTCAGGGTGCTGGGCCACAAGGAGTGCGGCCAAATTGATTAGGAGGCATTGCTCGCCGATTTCTTCGAAGTGATCTCGACTTCTGGGGTACACCACCCACTCATAAAGAAGTTGGAAGTGTGTTTCCCATAGGGTTCTACAAAATCACCCCACTTCTTCAGGGGTAAGGGACTCTGGTGCGTGAAATTTCAGCACCGCCATCGGCCAGAATTTCTCCGGGAAGTGATCTGCTGCGAGAATACTCCAGAAGATCATGGGTTCGGACTCGGGGTCTGGCCCTATATTTCCCCACTCGTCAACTGGGGGCAGATGAGGGACCGGTAGTGGTACCGAGGTGGACCTCTAGGATAGAAAACTCGACGACGGAGAATACGGCGAACGAGCTGACTGGCCGCCGAATTCTGGGCCATCCTCTGAAGAGTGAGGTGACCTGGCCACGATGTCACGATACGATGGGCTGATAGCCACAGCTTCCGGAACAGGAGTCACGGTTGCCGGTGATAGGTCATGTCGTCTCTCTACCACCATTGGCCCCAAAAATAGCTCTCTGTGATCTCTGGTAGAGGTAGAGGGTGCTTCTGGTGACAATGGTGGTGATTGCACGGTCGAGACCTGTGGAATTTCCACGATTTCTTCCTCCTGGATGTACCTACGAAGGGAGATGGGAATCTGGTGGACCTCGCATTCCCAGAGAATGAGTCTAACATGCCTGGTTCCTGCCCCAGTCCTTGACACGGAGGAGCGGGGAGATGGTTCCATCGCTGAGTCGCATTCCGCTTCAAAATCCGAGAAACGGGCCGGTTTGATCTCCACCCGGGCCTTCCTAGGACTCTTCTTGTGGCGGCGACGACCCGCTCTCCTACCCCGGGGTGGCTCTTCGGGACAGGGTTGATCCCTAATAGGTAGCCTCGGGGTGGCACTGGCACCGTGGCGGAGAGGGACCCCACTCGAGATAGCCGAGGTGTGAGGGGCACCAGGGCAAATGTCGAAGGGTACATGGGGGGGACCTCCATGGACAGCACCCATGTGGGCGGAGCCTCTGTTGGAATCGGAAGGAGCATGGGGAGGACCTCCATGGTCGATGCGGGCGGAGCGAGGATGACCTTCACTCCTCGAGTTGTTAGGGCGAGGAGGACCTTCACCCGTTGCAGAGAGGACGTAGGGAGGGCCCCCACGTTGGAGAAGGACCGGATGGACAGTGCCTTCAGATCGGCGGTCGGGGGCAGGAGGATGGACTCCATACCCTGTATAGTGGGCGTGGGAAAGGTTTCTACGCCGAGCATCACTGCCGCTGGGCAGGTCTTCCTTCGGGATGGGGGTAGCACGAGGCATTCCTCCATGACGAGCTTCGGAGCGGGGAAGGCCCACGCTCTGTGGAGTAATGGTATGGGGAGGGCCTCCGTACAGGGGAACATCACCACAGGTTAGTTCGCGGTGATCACCACTTGGGCCTACAACCCGGAGAGTCAACCCAGCCTGCCCATGGGGCGGTTGGGGTCTTGATCCTGGTTGGGTGAAGGAGTGCCCCTGCTCAGCGTATGTAGGGACTCCATGATGCACGTCAGCGGTGGCTCGAGCCACTGTAGCTTTTGACGTCAACGCATCTGGGCGAGCGTCCTCAACCCGGGCCCGGCGCTGACGTCGGGTCAGACGAGCTGGCGCAGGTGGTGCAGGGGCATGGCATGCCTGCTCTTCCTGCGGAGTCGGACGGTGGCACTAACGCGGCCGAACGGGAGCCCTCGCCTGGAGCCCTTGGGTCAGGACCCTGAGTGGGCCGAGCCGGACGGCGCCCGACTCATCAGCGTAAGGCGAGGAGTCATCAAGGCATTCCGGGGACAGGCTCCCGAAACGGTTGAACGTTGGGGTGGGGAGCAGGGGCTCCCTGTGCGGCCTGTTAGGGCGGCATTGACGGTGGGGCCTGGATTCCTCCAGGTCCAGGTGGGCCATATCCCGTGTTGGGATGACCCCTTCCTCCTCTTACCTGCGTACGAGGTTGTGTATCACCCTTCGCTGGATGACCTCTGATGGGGAAAGGGGACGTGTGCGCCCCGTATTCCGCGATGTGGCGGCCTTCGTGGTGGTGGCGGTGCCATGCGGGGTGGATGTAGCGGTGTTTCCCCTGCCCCTGCGTAGGTGAGCGGGCGGTGATCTTGTCTCTGTAACAGCAACTTGGTTCCTGGAGAAATGAAGGGATCAACTCATCAGCACTGCGAGGAAAAGGATTGACAACCAGTGCCCCAGCGTCCTTCCATTATCCACGTCTGTAAGAAGGATCCACGCCAACACGCTACAGAATGGAGTGCCCCACGTTCTACTTCCCCGACTTCCGGTGAGTTTCACGACAGGCCCGCTATTTGCTTGGCGGGACCAGGCACCGGATATCTGGATCTGGTGACACGTCAATCTACTGGTGTCTCGAACGCTACTAATCTCCACATTGAGGAGAAGAAATTCACGTCGGGTTCACCATTTCTGTTTCCAACGCTTTCGTCGGGGCGCGTGCATCCATCCGTCCGCGGAGGAGGACGCGTTGCGCTGTTTCCCCGCATTCCGGCTTTCCAAAGGCGGGCAGAATTAACTCCTTATTCAGGGACATCTGCTCGTTGATCGAAACGGGATGATGGGATGTCGGTTCTTCCTTCTGTGGATTCCTCCTCAGAACTCGTCACCTAGTCCGGGTCTCCCTCATAGATTTAATACGTTGTTCGTGAAACTCTTCCTAGTGCCATGTTTCCATGGACACCGGTTAATTACACTACTTCTGTCGGGACATTCCAAAGGGTCCGGTCAGGGCAGCAACCTTCAGTCGGGGGAGTAGTCATGTTGAGATATCAGTAGCGTGTCTGGATGCTGGGGAACTGGCGTGTCTGTCTATTATCCCTGGTCATAGGGCTTCTCGAGGGCATGGAAGCCTGAGGCATCCCACATCGATCGCGGGGAATTATATGCCATAGACACATATTTGAGGTTTTCCTCAGCTTCCTGTGTTTAGCACAGGGTATGTCGCGAGTTTAACGTCCAACGGAGATGGATCAGCCCGATCAGAGCATTATCTAGAATGGATCGGATTGAGGGATTTCCCTTGAAGGGGTGCCGATACTGGGACCATCCCATGGGCAGCTGTGAAGAGGAGCGTACCGACATGGTCTCATCGAGATATGACGGTCTGGGCGAGAATCAGGGTGGATGATGGATAGACGAATGAAGTGGAGGGGGGAATGGAAAGGAACCGTCGTAAGGGCAATGGTGAATTTGGGCTTGAGCCTTGAAGGGGCTTCCTACGTATCCCCGTAGCAGGGAATCAAAGTCCGTGTAGTTCGGGATGGTGCCGGTGAGCCGGCATAAGGGTGGACCTTGGTCCGATGGGCATCATCAGCGAACTGACGTGAATGTGGAGGATCAGGAGGGTCCTAATGGTGGTGGTCTTGGACCTCGGGGAGTCTTCCTACGTACCATGCCTTGAAATGGATCAAAGACCACATAGTTCAGAGGGGCTTCATCGGTGAACCGACGTGAAGGTGGACTTTGGTCCGACGGGTGGTGGGCTTGAACCTCAGGGAGGCTTCCTATGTACCATGCCTTGACATGGATCAAACACCTCGTAGTTCAGATGATGGAATTCATCAGCGAACCGACGTGAAAGTAGACCCAGGGGTCCACTAGTGGTGGGCTTGAACCTTGGGAAGGTTTCCTACGTACCATGCCTTGACATGGATCAAAGTCCTCATAGTTCAAAGGATTGATGGAATACAGTTTAACGTCATGCGGGACTGTAGTGAACCCTGACTTGAATAAACGACAGGCGTTGGGCTTGAACCTCGTGGAGGCTTCCTACGTATCATGCCTTGACATGGATCAAAGTCCCCGTAGTTCGGAATGGAAGTGGGTGTCGGCGAACCGACATAAATGAGGGACCTTGTTCCGATGGGAGATGGGCTTGAACCTCTGGGAGGCTTCCTACATACCATGCCTTGGCATGGATCAAAGTCCTCATAGTTCGGATTGAAAATGGGGGGCTTGGCACACCGACAAGGAGACGGTTTGGGCCAATGATTGTTGGGCTTGAACCTCAGAAAGGCTTCCTATGTACCATGCCTTGACAGGGATCAAAGTCCTCGTAGTTTGGGTTGTGACAACGGCTTGCCGTCGGGCTGGAATGTAGTTTAACGTCGTGCTGGACGCAGGTGGGACTCGACGTGAATTTGGTGACGGGTGGGCTTGAACCTCATGGAGGCTTCCTACGTACCATGCCTTGACATGGATCAAAGACCTCGTAGTTCAAATGGGTGTGCAGTTTAATGTCATGCTAGATGGGGAAATACAGTTTAACGTCATGCTGGATGAGGGCATGCAGTTTAACGTCATGCTGGACGAGGGAATATAGTTTAACGTCATGCTGGATGAGGTATTGTCATGGCCAATTCCAACTCTAAGCCCACGTGAGTCATGCTCGGTGTGAGAAACAAGAGACATCAAGGACCTGACGATCATGACGCGAAGGGTGCGTCCGTGAGAAGCGAAGAGGGGCTTACGCATTAGGCGGCCCATGGTGCTGGGACTTACTTTAGGATGGAAGCCCAGAGTGCGACAAAGCGCAGCGAAAGAGGAATTTGGGACCAATGATGGGAGGTGCGTCATTCCCTATCACACCCTCCACTGACCTTGGTAGTGGGGAAGTACGGAGATGCAGGGGTGCAGCCATCCGTTGGGGGACTAGGGTCACCCTCCTCCTGAGAACATATGCCACTCCAATAAGGAGGATATCATCCCTTGTGAATGGGTGATTCCACTCCTATGGAGACGAGTGGCGTAAAAAATGTTCGAGCTGGGGGACCCTTCGTGAGAGGCACGAGGTCGGGTCACAGTTTAACGTCATGTGTTGAGGACGCGGTGCTTGGCAGTTTAACGTCCTGCATCTCGGACGAGGTGGGTTCACTCCACACCCCTAGGACTTACATAACTGGTACCCTTTACTCCTTGGGGGAGGGAAGGTACCAGTAAGGCCATGGTCAAGGGGGGTTGTAGAGTGCACCATCAAGGGGTCCACGTTAGCGTGGCTATGCAAAGAAGAAATAGCCGTTAGTGTGCCTATGCGAAGAAGCATTAGGCGAAGCAACGCTACGAGTGGTATTGTCTGTGGGACTTTTAAATCACATCATGCATGCCTGTAGGGTCGCACGGGAAGAGGAATTTCCAAGAAAAGGAGTGTGCTTCACGAAGCAGAGTGCCTTGGCCTTAGCATGGGGCATAGGTGTGAGTGGAGGGTGCTTCGCGAAGTGGAACAGTATTCACGGAGCACTGCCTTGCGAAGAAGAGGTGCCTCGCGAAGTAGGGTGCTGCGAAGCAGTGTGCTTCGCGATGTGTAGTGATCCTGCCTTGGAATAGGGATCACTAGTACAGGTTGGGTGTTTCGCGAAGCATAAACGCTCCGCGGCTGCCCGGGTTCCCTTGGGAATCCCCTTCCTTCGCGAATGCCCTTGAGCTTCGCGAAGGGCATCCCTCTCGGAAGAGGGGCTCAAAATGAGTCAAAGCGAAGGCGTCACGCGAAGTAGAAGTACCTCGCGGAGCTCATGATTCCCGAGGGGCAAAGGGTGCTTCGCGATTCGGGATAGGAGAATTCGAAAGGTCGGATTGTCCATCCTCTGGGACTCAGGGGGAGTCCAGTATTTATAGGTAAGGGGCGCCGTGAAGCAGAACTCACGCGCCGCCTCAGGTGCTTCGCGGCGCGCTCGCGAACGTCAAACTCGTTCGCGGAGAGTTACCACCTCCCGAGCTTCGCGGAGGGTCGCGAACGTAAAACTCGTTCGCGGAGAGCTACCGCCTCCCGAGCTTCACGGCAGGCTCGCGAACGTCATAGGCGTTCGCGGAGAGTTACCGCCTCCGGAGCTTCGTGAGACCGTGCTGCTCGGGGTGCTTCGCGTCGGGGCTTCGCGAGGCAGCGGGTCAGACTTCTTTTTCATCCCTTCCTTTCGTGCAATATTTTGGCTCCAACACTGATCATAAAAGCTTTAAGTATATATTCATAGAAAAATAGTTGAATATGAACCAGAGAAAATGTTTGGAACTGATTAAATATTATAACTACACGATACATTACCACTCTGGAAAGGAGAACAAGGTGGTTGATGCTCTGAGTTAGAAAGATCGTGAAATTTTTTCTATAATGAGGATAGAAAAAGATCTTATATTTATTGATTTTCATAATATGGATCTTGAAATCATGGGAAAAGGGGATAGATCATATCTTTTTTGGGTGAATGTTCAAACATCCATCCATGTGAGGATTAAATGGTTGTATAAAGTGGATGCATAACTAAATAAGAAAGTAAGAAATGTTCCTAAGTAAAACCATGATTGTGAAGGAATGATATGGTCTAGGAACCAAGTATGTGCCCCATCAATACCAAACATGAAGAAGGATATGTTGGATGAATATTATAGTTTATCATTCTCTATTCATCTTGGAAGTATGAATATGTATAGATATCTGAAAGAATATTTCTGGTGGGATGGCATAAAGAGAGAAATTAGAGAATATATATATATCAATGCTTAGTATGTTATAAAGTTAAGTATAATAGATATAAGTAGAATGGGATGTTACAACTATTAATCGTGCCTGAATGGAAATGGGAAAACATCACCATGTATTTCTTCACTGGACTCTCCAAAACATTAAAAGGATATAATGTTATTTGGGTTGTAGTTGGTCACCTTATGAATTCAGAACATTTTATTACCATTATATAATATTTATCTCTTGATCATTTTATGAGAATATACATTATGTAAACGGTAAGATTTTATAGAGTAATACATTTTATCATATCTGACCATGATTTGAGGTTGACCTCAAAGTTTTGGAGAATTCTTCAGTAGACTCTAGATACAGAGTTGAGCTTTGGTACTATATATCATTCTTAGATAGATGATTAGTCTAATATGACCATTAAAAATCTATAATACATGTTTAGATATTTCTATAATTATTTCAAAGTTTTTTGGGATCAATAACTTCTATTGGTTCAATTTTCTTACAATAGTAGCTTTCACTCGATCATTCAGGTGGCTCCTTATGATGCCCTTTATGGTAAGAAATATAAAACTTCAATGTGTTAGGAAAATTTTGAGGAAATAAAAGCTATTTGAACCTCATCTATCTAAGTAAATATAAGATAAGGTTAATGTCATTCGATAATACATCAGCAAAGCCTAGATTCTATATAAAATTTATTCCAACAATCATTGGTGGCATCTAGAGTTTGATGTTAGTGGAAATTTATTACTATCAATATCTCTTTAGAATAAGGTTATCATATTTGGAAAGAAGGTAAATTTGAGCCCTATATATATCGGTACCTTCAAAATTCTTGATTTCATTTGGGTTATATTTTATCAATTGTCTCTTCTACTGAATCTCTCTCAAGTTCATGATATGTTCCATGTATCTCTCTTGAGGAAGTACATACTTGATACTTTATATATACTAAACTCAGTAGCCATACCATTAGAGTGTGATCTCTCTTATGAGGAACAACTGGTGTAGATTTGGTATCAAATAGATAAAGTGCTTCAAAACAAGACCACTCTCATGATCAAATTTTGATGGCCAAACCATAAATTTGGGGAAGATATATGGGAACCCGAGCATGTGATGAGGCGAAAGTTTCATCAGTTATTTATATCAAAGTGATATAATTTTAAGGGTATAATTTTTATAAGGTTTTTAAAATGTAAAAAATCAATATTTTAGGATATATTTCCCTTTAAAAAATTTAATTTCTTTGATATCTTGTTTTACATGTAACACTGAGTTTAAATGAACCATGATATGCTATTGAATTATTATTAATTAAATGATACCATTATAATCAAGTTGTTAAATTGGTTTTATGAATAGGAATAAAAAATTATGAAAAATATATATAATGTTTTCATACGATGAAAATTTATCAGATAATTCATAATAAATAAGTACTCAATTTACATTAAATTCATTTCATGAATCAAAAATATTTTTTCTTCAAAAATTGTTTTTATTGCATTTTGTGCATAGAAATTACAACTAATTTATACTATTTTAAGAAAATTTATTTTATTAAATGAATATTTTTTTAATTATACATTTCAATATTAACTTAGGGTAAATTTTTGATATTTTTCTAAGAAAAAATGTTTTTTGGGTGAATAGTAGAAAATAGAGATTTTTTATGAGAACTATCTTTTATTTTCATGTATTTACAAAGTAAAATTCTAATTTATATTGGTTTTAAAATTTCATTATTTCATTTATATTAAAAATAATACAATAATTTTCATTGAAATAAATATTACACTTGATTTTTGTATAAAAACATTTTTATACTTAAAAATGAATTTTTCTGGAAAAATATTTTTCATCAAATTTTGTGGGTTTGTTTTTAAATTAATTTATTTCACTTAAAGAAATTAAATTTGATAAAATAGAATACTTATTTTGAATCATAAGTTCTAAATTTTTTTATGATAACACTTTCAATATTTTACATTATTAATACTAACTTTGGTAAAAATTCAGTTACCACAATATGAGTTAAAATGGGTTTAAAGGGTTAAAACTAAAATGATAAGGGTTTAAATGATCTAAAAACTTTTCCAAATCCTATTTTATGGTAATATTTAGAGCTTATATCATTATATCTTATAATATTATCCATTTTAGATCCATTTTTCATGAGTGAGACATTAATATATTTTAAAATTTTGAAAAAATTTAAGTGTGTCCTCTCCCTCCTTTATAAAAGGACACCATCAATCATCTCTTCCTAACACTTAATGAGCCTTATATCTCAACCAATAACTACCCAAATACTTTACTAAAATCCCTCCCCGCATTATATATTTCCTATTATGGTCATTATACTATCTTATTTAGGCTTTAGGTATAAATCTATGGAGGTTCTCCAAAAAAAGAGTTATAGTTCTTAATTGATCTATTTCGGATTTATTTATTCTTCCACCATATATAAACTTATTATATTCATAATAAAATGATTAATATAATATAATAAATATAATTTTATTTTATTATTATGATTTAACAACCATTTTCCATCTCATTTCCATCAAATGGGAAATGAAAGTATCATGTGTACGTATGTGTGGACTATCGCCTCCACATAGCGATATGATTCATTTTACATCACCATCATTAATGGGTGATTATTATGATATATTTAATGTTTATATATTAAATTTATGACATAATTATACTTTTTTAATTATAATATCTTATATACCTTTTTACCTTCTCATTCATTGGAAAATGATAATGGCGTTCGTGTGTATGTGTAGATTACCACCTCCATAAAGAGATGTGATTCATTTTTCATTTCCACATCACATGGATATTAATAATGATATATTTAATAAATATATATGATATTTATTATCTAATAATTATTTTGGAAAGGTGAATTATTATTTACCATTATTTAGTTCTATCTATTGAAAAGTGGAAACATCACTCATGTGTACGTACAGATTATTATCTCCATGAAGTGATGAAATTCATTTTTCATCACTATTTTATATGAATAGTTTAAAAAAATTATATAATGATTAATTTTATAATTATTACATGATTAAAATTCTATACATGATGTGACCATGATCAAGATTCAAGTACCATAACTATCAAACCAAAACTGATATGAAAAATAAAACGGCTAACACTTAGAAATGATGATTTTAATAAAGAATTATTAATAAATGGGTGTTTAAATTCATAAGTGTATCATATATGATAATATATTTATTTTTATTTTTATTTTAAATAATTATAATAAATTTAAATTTATTATACATGATTTTAAATCACTTACAAAGAAAGTTGGACTTGAGGTGGGTATTTTAGTTACAATCTCATTTCTTTCCAGGATTGTCTATGACAAATTTACATTGAGGGAATTTTTTTCGATCTTATACTTTAAAACCAAAATATTTTATTAATATATTTTTATTCCTAAAATTTTCAAGTATAAATTCCATTTTTATCTCTTTGGTACTTAAAATGATCTAGAAAGTTTTTTTAAAGAAAATCTAACCTTAATTCCTCTTTGGTTGATGAAATTTTTCTTCCATGCTTGTACTGTTAAAAATTATTTTATGAAAGTTATTACCTATACTTTATTTTATTTTTAAATCATTTTCACTACCTTTATTTTATTTACAATTTTTTAAAAATAAATCTTTTAAAAAAATTGAACAAGTCATTTTTGACTTTTTAAAAAGGTGTGAAAGAAATGTTTTCTTTTAATGTATACGACATGAGAAAATTTTACCACAATTATGATCATTTTTTTCTTTGAATATTACTTTAAAAGTTTATATGGTTATTTTCAAATAAAATAATTTATAAATATTATGGTAATTTTCAGTTAAAATTTTATAAATAGATAAGGATATTTTTATCATATTTTCAAAGAAAAGATGGAATGTTATTTTAAAGGTATTTTTAATCAATGTTAACATCCATTAAGGATTGTTATGATTACTAAGAATATGATCTTATGATACAATCCACTTTCTTTATTTGGATGTATTATAATGATTATGTTTTAAGTATGATTCTATGAAACCCATTTCTTTCCAACAGGTCAATTAATTTATGATGAAACCTTTTTGAAACTTGTTTCTTTTATACAGGTTATGATATGATGAAATAATGTAATGTTTATGAAACATATTTCCTTTCCATGAGAAATGATAGGATAAATTTATGAATTTTCTATGATCTTTGGGTATACATATGTATGGTTTTCATTATGTGATGGGTGAGTCCTGAATTATACAGCCCCCAGTGTATTAGGTAAATCCTTATATCTCATGAGATAATTATGTGAAATGATTTGATGTGCTCTATACACTATGAGAAACAGGTAAGGATTCTTGATCCACTATGATATGGTAAATGGGTAGTGAAGCCTGATTCTCTATGATATTATGGTCTCAATAGTTAACCTTGAAATATGATTTGGTTTCTATGCCTATGATGGTTCCACACTGTTATGAAGTGTTGATATGATTATAATTTGAAATCATGGATCATTATTGATTTCTTTAACGATTCCTTAATCTTATGACATAGTGAATTTTTATGTCATGACTCATGATTATGATATATGAATTGTTGGGTACTATTTTCTATTTATAATCTCATGTTCTAATATCCCCATGCTCATGATATTCTTATATATGGTCATTGATTGATATCTCCCATGTTTACCCTTGCTGAGAATTTGAGCTCACCCCTTCTTATGTTTTAATTTTTCCTTAGGTTATAAAGAAGGGTACTAAGTATTATGAGTCTATAAGGGTACATTATGTAAAAAATTATTTTTGAGATGATGTTTATGTATCTATTCTCTAAGTACACTAAACCTTTATGATTATCAAGCATTTTTATTTGGGAGATATATTGAATATTCATAGAAAAGATATAATATGTATGTATGTTATACTTAGTTAATTATAATACATAAGAGTAAATAGGAGGATATGTAAAACTACATATGATTCTATAGTTAATACATAAGGGTATTTAGTACATGTTCAAATGATAATACATAATGGTACTAAGAGGGAAGATGGAAAATTTATAAAATTAAAGATCTACCCTATAATGTGTAAAGGTACACAGCTTCATATGTAATAGTCATTTAGAATTTATTGACATTGAAAACTTGGTAAACCTCTTAATATATAAGAGTAAATCTAAATAATGTGTAAGTAAAAGAAATTGGAAAGGTAAATAATCTCATTATGATACAAAAGGTATAGTGATTAATATGTAATGGTAATCATGGTGTCAATGGAAATAAATAAAGGTACTAAAATATTCCAAATAATATTTTAAATTCAAACATATGATACATAAGATTCACTTATATAGATAATTTTTCAAAGTGTTTTGTTTCATTGAAATGTATAAGGATTCCTTATATGTTTTGAGGAATATGTATGGGTTTTGATATAATGCATAAAGGTCATTCCTTTTCCAAAAAGTTGAGATTTATGAAATTAAATATTCTTAATTTTAATTCTGAATATTCTTGATCAGTTATTCTATGTTTGAAATATCATGATTAATGTTATAATTGTGATTCAATCAAAAGGATTCAATGATAAAGATTAAAAAATATGAATGAGTTGAGAAGCAGTCACATCATATATAATAATTTCATAACACGATGATGTGTTAAATTTTTTGAGGTTTTGGTAAAATAAGGATATCCATGTCATGATGGTGATTCCATGTCATAGTGTAATGTTATATATATATGAATAACTATTGTAACCTGAGACACCCTAAGAGGGGAGGGGTAAATCATGGTGTGAACTTTTTATTTTTTACTTCATCAAATATTATTCCTATATTAGTAGGAACTAGTCAAACTTGTTACATTTTGTGGCACATCTACTAAAAAAATTCATAAATGAGAACAAGTCACAACATATTTACTTTGTTCACCACTAACGGTTAGTCTTAAGGATAAAACACACAGTGTTGTGATGGTGTACTTGAATCCACTAATATTATCTAGTTCAATGAATATAGTTCTTTGGCTATGTTCACTCTCATTTAGGACCATTTTTGTTAAAGTATTAAAGGATATTTCACTGCTTACCTTGGATAACTTCCATAAAATTCCCCTCACCCGCTTATTTGGATGAATTCTTCCTAATTTTAATGACTTGAAGGTAACTTATATATCATCAATAAAGTGTGTTTTGATTTACATTATGAAAAACAAATGTATGATGATCCAATGTAATCAAATTCCTTAATAACATCTACAAAAATTACTTCAATTAATACTAAATTTCCCTCAATTTTGTTTTCCTAAGTCCCTTCACTCAAGTATCATCCTTGTATTAGGTTTGTTTCACCTAATCGAGTTCACTCAAGTATTTCTCATTCAAATACCATCATGTTACTTCATTCACCTAAGTTGTTCACTGAATTTATGTTCATACAACTTCCTTTAATAAGGTGAGTTATAAAAAGTATCTTCACTCTAGTATATTTCAATAAAATGTGTTCATAGAAGTTCCTTTGCTCAAACTCCTTCACTCAGCCACATTCATACTACTTTCTTTGTGAAACTACCTTCTATACAACTTTCATCGCCCTGATATTTTATTCAAGTACAATTCATGATAGTAACACTTAAATTAAGAGATATACCTTAATCCTCATATTAATCATTATTTATAGCTAATGAGTGGATAATTAGGTATTTATAGTCAAACCCCCACCTTCATGAAACTTGGCATGCTCTAATAATCATGTTGTGTCAATTTTGAAACTCCATTTATACAATTCTACCTTTCTCACAATCTATATACTATTCTAAGAAGCATGATATTCATGAAACTAACAATTTCACATGAGTCATTCCAACTATCTCAAATGTCCAAACATAGGATGGATCATGCTTGGAATAGAATTAAACATACTCCATGAGCATGAATGCACTCTTACTAGCATGAAACTCTGTAATTAACATCAAAATCAACTTTACACATATTTCAATAAATTTCCATCTCCCAATATCTATATTCCATCATAATTTGTCTTCAAACTTATAGAAAAACTTGTAAAATGATGTCCAATAAATACAATACATCTTTAAACTCCAACATAGATCACTTTGGTCCCAACATTCTCCCCCTTTAGGTTTATAGGGAATCCAAAGTGAAATTGTCCTTTGCACACAATTTACTGATTCCATGTGATAAAGGAAAAACGCATCCAACTTTATAAGTTTTTGTGAGTATTTCTCAAGGTATAAAAAAGAGTTCAAGAGAGTATTTCATGCCTCCTTTCATTTATTATTCCAGAACTACCCCTAAATTCCAACTCGATCAAACTATATTCCACCATTCCCCATGGATTATATTTGTAAGATCTTAACCTTTTCTAGAGTTGACTCGGGCATGATTTTAGGTACTCTTTTTTCCTTATTTGAGTATTTTTTTATTATAACTTGGAGGATGTTTGGGGGGAATTTTTAGAAAAATGGAAGAAATAGGGTTGTGCATGGTTGGCGCACAGTTTTCTCTAACTGTTCTCCCCAACACAACTAACCATGAAACCCTGGACAGAGGATAATTACATGGTTGGAACATGGTTTTTCAAATTGTGTGAAATATTAGGAGTAACTATGCACCCCTATAACTGAGGTGCATGTTTTAGGTGCACAGTTAGGGGAAACCATGTTCCCCTACCTAGAAAACTGTGTGTAGGAATTTAATTAACTCAAAAATTAATTTTAATTATTCTAAAACAACCATTTTAACCCCAATTTAACCCCCAGTCAGAACTAGGATATCTTTCACAATTTTGGAGCTCTCCGGACGGATTCCAATCCTTCTCAACCTCTTTATTGTAAATTTGAAGCTCGGTTGGCAGATATGCACCACGTCAGGTATGTGGTTTCTTTTCGAATGAATTCTCATTATTATCCCATTCTTGTTGATTTGGTATCCCTCTTATTTTGAGTTAGATTTATATGTAGAATTATATAAATAGATATAGGATTTTAGATCTAGAGATATCTTGATTTAATTGAACTTTCATTAGGTATTATATCTAGATCTCATTCTACGTCGTTGTGCCACTCAATTTTGGAAATTTCTGTTGGGTGATCATCATCAATGAATCAATTTATGTGGTCTAAAATTAAAATATCATAGCCATGATTTTGATTACATGTATGAAAATTGTAGAATATCTAGATCTATTTATCAATCAAATCTTCCAATAGAATTAATTAATTATCGAATTGTGAAATTGTGGAATTTGGGGATAATTAATTGTGGAATTAATAATGGGATATTGATGTTGTGAGTTGAGATAATTAATTATGGAATTAATTATGTGATATTGATGTAGCGAATTTATATAATTAATTGTGGGATTAATTATAGTATATTTATGTTATAAATTGGATAATTAATTGGTTAATTAATTATTAGGTGTAGATATTATGAAAATATTAATTAATTATTGAATTAATTAATGGAATTTAATTGGTTAATTAATTTTTGAATTATTATAAAGGATTGATGTGATTAATTAATAATTGGGTTAATTGATATAATTGGGTTGATTAATTAATTTTTGAATTAATTAATAGAAATAACGTGATTAATTAATTATGGAAATAAATTAAATAGGTAGATATGATTGATTAATTAACAAATAAATTAATGGAATTATTTGTGAGATTGATTTTGGTTGTGTAGAAATTGGTATGATTATGTTGGAATGGAGTATAACATGGGTTAACCGGGGTGTGAGTGAGTGATTTTTGAGGAAAACTATGAGAACTTATATTTTAATTTCCATAGGACCGTGAGAGCTTTTAGGGAAGAGGACCATGAGAACCTTTGGGTAATAGGACCATGAGAGCCTTTGGGAAAGAAGACCATGAGAGTTTCCATTTTGATTCCCAAGGGACTGTGAGATCTCTTGGAGTTGGGCCAAGGGAAAGACTGTGATAGATTCCCCCTCTACCAATTAAGAAATTATGCTTTGTTTAGTCTTACTCACATTAGACCCTTGAGATTAGATCCCTAGGTTCATATTACTCATGTAGGACTAATTTACATGTTTTATTTATTTAATCAGATATAAATTGTGATAATGAATGGTAACATGGACATTCGGATATATGATATCTATTGGGGATAGCTCAGACTCTTCCATGATCTGAAGAAGGTATTGAGGTTTGGGTATCCTTAGGAACCCGGGAGTTATGTGCTTAAATAAAGAGAAAATGAATAAACATAAATTGTTTACTTTATTGCTTTTATTTTATTCTCTATACAACTGCATACATTGTTTGACTAGATATTGTTTTAGGCATCATTGGTGGTGACCTTCTGAGATTTACTCACACCCTACTCAGGATGCTTGATCAGTACCTGAATAGATTTCATTGACGCATGATAGGTTAAGGGAAAAGGCTCTATGTTAGGTGGTTGGGTTGGGTTGGAGCATGGATGAGGGAACCAGATGTGGTTCAGAACCCACTTGGGATTCACCGATGTCTTTATTTTTAGTTTTCATTTTAGATACTTGAAACATACATTAGCATTGAATACTTTATATTTTAGTTATATATCGTATTTTCTACCTTGATGTTTTTGAGATATTAGTATTGTTTATGGTTATATATGTTTCTACTATTGTTTATTATTTCTGCCGGTGTATTACTCCTATAAAAGAGTGTATAGTCTCCCCATGATTGACATATCAGACCCTCTCTACTAGTCAAAAGCCTCTGGAATACAGGGAGTCATTCTTGAGGTCACATAAGAAATCATCTTGGGGCATCGGTGTGTGGCACTTGGGCTGAGATGTTACAAAGTAGTATTAGAACAGTATTCTTTTCTTTTTCTTTTGTCTTACTATTTGGTAAAGGAAGATATAAGACTAGGAATATTCGGGCCTTATTTATAATACTGTGCATGAGAGTTTCAAACCATTATATGGGGGAATACCCAAGTACCCAGGGTGGGAGTATCATTATTACTATTTACTGTTATAGTTGAATATTATTTCACCTTGGGTGATGAACTTGTTGTGTGATGTTATTATTATTTCTAAGATTTTTTTTAGAATTGAATTATGGACTGATATGTTGTGAGATTTGATTATTCATGTATAATTCTAGGTACTCAATATTATTTTTTTACATGCATCATTTTAGGCATGCATGGTAAAACAGGTTTTGGGTAAGTTGTTGAACTTAAACAATTTTTCCTTACTTATGAAATTGAATTGAAATGGTACCTAATATGAAATTAAAAGTGTTAAAATGATACACTAATGTGAATAATTATGTTTCTAAATGAGAAACTTAATATTTGAATGATAATACCTTTTTATAACTAGGACCTAGGTGTAGGATGGTTAAGGGTAGTGATAGCACCTTAGTTTTAACCATGTGAAGAGGTTTGGGAAAATGACTTGTTGTGACTTGTTGTGATTTTCTTATTATGTAAATGTGATAAGGTTTTGTTATGAGTCACAATATGTGTGTTTGGAATTGTAGATTTGTGACTCCATGATGATTCTTTTTGAGAGGATGATAGGTGGTTATGGCTGGTGAGGCTCTATCAGTAGTGGAACATGTGGCACTGATAGTGTCAAGCGAGGAAGCAGGGGAGTAGTTATGAGAGAACTTTTCTCACTTCATACAATTCATGGAAAAAGAACTAGGGTGGGTTATGAAGATCATGTCTGACCTTACACGAGAGTTTCAGTTGCATCACCCTCCGACTTTTACTTGATAGGGTGGACCTAAGGAAGTTAAGTTCTGGATTGTGTCTATCTAGACTATACTTGACCATTTAGAGACTCCAACTTAGAATAAGGTCATGTTGGATACTTATAAGCTATGAGGATCAACAAAGTGTTGATGGGAAATTCAGGTGCGTACTATATATGTTTATGGTATGCTATGGAAGGAATTTTTAGAGAATTTTATGGATTACTTTTATCCAAAGACACTAAAGTAGGAAAGAGAAACTGAGTTAATGCGGTTGACTCAAGGGAGCATATCTGTGATGGATTATGCTGGATTATTTACAGAACTATAATTCTTTTCTCCAACATTGGAAGGAGATGATATATCTATGGAGAGATATTTCTAGGATGGACTTAAGTGTGATATTAAGTCCCAAGTTAACCTCTTTAGGTTAAAGAAGTTTACTGAGGTGTTGGATTGGCCTCTCATAGCTGAAGGTAACCTGAGGTAATCTTCCAATGTAGGATAGGTGGTTTCTTCTGCATAGTCAGGAGGTGATTGTTTCAAAAGTAGGAAGTGTATTTTTGATAAATTTATCCAAATTAGTGTAAAATAAAGTGTCCATGGGAGAAATTCAGTTACCTAGGACCTTTCTCTAGTGATTTTCAACCAGTGTGGTAGGTTATGACACTATCGAAAACATTATCCCTAACCACCGGTGGACTTTTGAGAATATTTCAATATGGGACATCTATAGAGGTTCTATAAGAAATCGTGGCAGATAGTTAGTGATGGGGGAACTGGATAGAATCAGGGTGTGGGAAGGGGATCTTCTACACTATATCAGTTTGGAAGCTAGAGTTCTACCAGTCGAGGAGGTAGAGGTAGTGGACATGGTGCTTCTGGTAAAGAGAGACCATATCAGTATAGTGGTGAAACTCAAGGGAGTCAGATGGTATCACAGGGAAGAGAGGCAGGATAGTTGCATGCAGTACAGCCTACACTTATGGATAGAGAGACTGGGACATCGATAGTGAGAGGTGCTATTCTTTAAGATTTTACATTAGCTAGTTCCTTATTTGATACAGGTACCTCTCATTCTTTTATATCTACAGAACTTATTAATGGTTTGATCCTGGTGGTGGATTTTTTGAGTAGGGTTATGACCATAGATACACCATTGGGAGTATGGTCAAGATAAGTCTATTTGTCCGAGGGGTGTTCTCTCAATATTTGGGAGTATCATTTTCTCTGGTATCTCTATATTCTTGACATGTTAGATTTCAATATAATTATGGTAATGTACTGGATAATTTCATATTGAGACCACATAAATTTTTATCATATGATAGTGACCTTCACATCCCCTAAGGGTGTCAACTATTTTTATCATGGAGAGTGGGATATCCAGGAAGGCTAAGTAGGGCCAATTACTCAGCAACTGGGAGATCTCAAAGACCAGGTTTCAAGTCTATTGTTGGATTATGGAGGTGTAAAGCTAGATGTATTTCCATATATAGTGAACTAGTTTCAGTATTTGTTTCCTAAAGACTTCTCAGGGCTTCCACCTAAGATAGATGTGGAGTTTGCTATTGATATCATGTTGGTTTCTGAGATATTTTCAATTCCTCCATACCAAATGGAACTGATAGAGCTTCAAGATCTCAAGACTCGGCTGGAGGAATCAGAGGATAAGGGTTTTATCCGATTGAGTATGCCACCTTGGGGTTCACCTGTGTTGTTTTTTAAGAAGTATAATTGGAGTTTATGTTTTTGTTTTGATTATTGTATGTTTAACTAGATGACTATGAAGAACCAGTATCCTCTTTCATATATCGATGATATTTTTTACCAGTTGAGGGGATCTTGTGTATTATCTAAGATCAACTTGAGATCAGGTTATCATTAGCTGGGAGTTTGGACTTCTAACATATCGAGGACTTATTTTAAAGTTGGTTTGGACTATATGAGTTTGTTATAATTTCATTTGGGTTGATAAATGCACAAACAGTGTTTATGGCCTTGATGAACAAAATCTTGAATCTGTACTTGGATCAGTTTTTGGTGGTGTTCATGGATGACATCTTGGCGTACTCCAAGACTCATGTCAATCATGCCTAACATTTTTACAACGTCCTAAGTAAACTGAAATAGAATTGGTTATACACCAAACTATCTAAGTTTCAGTTTTGGATTGAACATGTACACTTCTCTAGGAACATCATATCAGAGGAAGGTGTGTCAGTAGACCCTAAAAAGGTTCAGAAAATTGTGTCTTTGGATTATCCCAAGAATGTTTTTGATATTCATAGATTTCTAGGGTTAGTAGGATGTTATCATAGGTTCATCCAAGACTTTTTATGATTGGAAGCACTGCTCTCAGGATTGACTAAAAAGGGGATTAAGTTAGAATGGTCAGAAGCATTCGAGATTGTCATTCAAGAGCTGAATAATCATTTAACATCAAAACCAATCTTGATCCTACCCGAGACAGGTTAGGAGTATATGGTGTATTGTGATGCTTCTAGGATCAGACTCAGATATGTATTGATGTAAGGGGATCGAGTTTTAATGTATGGGTCTTCGAAGCTGAAGCCACATGAATGGAACTACCCTATGCACGACCACAAGTTAGCAACAATGGTTTATGATTTGAAGTGTTTGTAGAATTATCTATTGGGAGAAAAGTTTACTATTTATACTGATCACAAGATCCTGAAGTACAAATTTTCACAAATATACTTGAATCTCTGGTAGTGGAGATGGGTTTAGTACATACAGTCATTTGATTTTAAGCTAGAATATATTCCGAAGAAGGGAAACAGTGTGGTTGATGCTTTGAGTAGGAAAACTCAGAATCAGGAAGTTCATGAGTCTAGTGCTGAGTGGAAGATGATGGCCTTACTGATTGAGATTCATGTGGTGGTTAAGAAGAGTCAGGAGAAGATAAATCTAGTATCAGTTTTAGTGGAATCTACACTTTTTAAATAGATCCAAGATGTGAAGTATGATGATATGGAGTGTTTGAATTTGAGGGAAATCCTTGAAGGTGGGGAGTCTCCTTCTGATTAGATAATAGATAAGAATGATATCATCTATGTTAGGAATCTAGTTGTTGTGCCTGTGAGCATGTGAGAGGAGATCATGCAGAAATTTCATGCCTTGAAATGGGTGGTACATCTAGGAGTGACCAAAATTTACTGTGACCTATGATTACTATTTTGGTGTCTAGGCATGAAAAGGGATATAGAAGGGTTCATGACACGATGATACACCCATCAGCAGGTGAAGGTAGATCATTAATTACTTGGAGGTTTTCTATATCCGTTACCCATTTTGGAGTAGAAGTGGGATGATGTGACCATGGAATTTGTGGTGGGTCTCCCAAATATTCCAGGGAAGAATTATGTTATTTGGGTTTTTGTGGATCAACTGATGAAAGTAGTGAACTTATTTCCTATATGGGAAACTTTCTCAGTAGAGTAGCTGAGAGAATTGTATATTCGAAAGATATTCTATCTGCATAGGGTTTCATGGAGTATAGATTCAGATCATGACTCATGCTTCACTTCATGATTCTGGAAGGGATTGCATAAGGTGCTCAGTACATAGGTATTATTGAGTACAGCCTTTCTCCCACAGACAGATGGGTAGTCATAGCACACTATAAAATTGCTTGAGGATATGTTATGGGCGTGTGTCCTTGACTTTAGTGGTTCTTGGGAGAAGCACTTGGCCTTAGTGAAGTTTTCCTATAACAACAGTTATAAGGAAACTATAAAGATGGCACCATATGATTATATTTATGGTAGGCCATAAAGATCATCACTAAACTGGATGGAAGATGGTGATTCAGAGTTATTGGGACCGAGTCTCGTGTAGGAGAAATCAGAGCAGGTTCAGCTGATTTAGAAGCATATGGATACAACTCAGAGTAGATAGAAGTTCTATACTGATAGACGTTGATGACCCCTAGAGTTTATATAGGGTGATAATGTATTCCTTCGGGATTTTCCTAGGTTGGGTCACCACATGATATGAAGATAGGGAGAGTTGGAGCCCGGGTTTTTCAGACTGTTTGAGGTTGTGGAAAGAGTCAGGATGGTGGCTTACTGATTGGCTCTTCTATAGAAATACAGTGTTATGCATGATGTTTTCTATGTGTCAAAACTACAGTGGTATCACCCTAAACCTTCTCATGTGATCGATGTGGATGATGTTGAGATTGAGATAGGTGTTCCCTTTGAGGAGTATCTTATACATGTGTTGGATCATAGTGAGTATAGCATCCCTCCTTTTTCATTACATAAAGTTTCATTACATTATACAAAACTGGGGATCTTTAAGGTTTAGTGTCTTGGAAACCAGGAACCCAATACATGACAACATAAAAAAAATCTTCTTAAACACTTAAAAGGATTCTTCATTGTCCATCATATGTTTATTATATCATCTCATAACCTGGGAGAATACATCAAAGGAAAGGGTGAGCAGAAGGCCCAGTAAGGGAAACAAGAGAAACATTTTGCATGTGAACTTGAGATACATCAATAAAGTCATGATAAATAGCTTTAAGGAATGAGAAAGAGATCATGAGGAATATCATAATGGAAAGAACATGATTCATAACTTGAAGATGTGGATACAACATTTAACTTAGACAATCATGAACATATCACCAAGGTCCATCCTCAAGGTGTCATTTGAAATTACCAAGGTTATTCACCAAGGTATCGTTAAAATTGTAATCTCGAGTGGTTACATCATTACCCAATGCATTGGAGCACTATCAGGGATCACCCTTAAATTTGACTTTATTATCATGTGAGACACATATATCATCATCAAAAATTTCATAAATAACCCATGTAGCATAAAATAAATGGGTTTCATTTCATAATCATAACATTTTAAAAACTACTTTAAAGACATGATCTTTATGTCACTTTAAACCCATGGAAAAAGGAAAGAGGGTTTTATGTATGTAAGTCACAGAATTAAAATATAAAATTTTGATATATATGTGAATACCCATGTAGAAGAAATATCTTTGAGTATTCACTTAATAAAATAAAAGAATTTGAGAAAAAGAGAGAGACATTTTGAGACGGAAATTCTGCAGCATAATGGCTATGTTATAGGGTTTTAGAAAACATTGAAAAGAGAGGGGACATGGGTCACCCACTCATAAATGATCCATAAAATAGTAGAGGGACAGAATATAAAGGATATAAGAATGTGGTAATAAAATTTGAAATACACACCATATGAAATGAAAAACATGGAAGGAAAACAAAAATAAGATTTCTCTTATGAAAATTCAGCAGCCTAACGGCGTCACTTAAAACGTCAAAAAATGAATTGAAGAGATAAAATAGGGTCTCTAATCATATGAACATAAAATATCAGTATGATAGATATAGAGATCATACCCCAACATAATAAAAAGTAACTTGAAAGACTTGACATAAAAATAGAACTTAAAAATGAGAAGGGTGAAAGAATCCCTTAAAAATCTGGCAGCCTAACGGCGCCACTTAAACATTCTTAAAATTAATTGATGAGAGAAAGAGGGGGTATCTAATCATATGAACATAAAAAGGATAGTAGGATGAATATAAAATAATATCCCCAACATAATAACATGGAGCATAAAAGAAATGACATAAAAGAGAGTACTTAAAAGAAAGAGAGCGGTGGGATCCCTTACCTTAAAACGTAACTCTTAAAACTAGAAGGTTGGGACATTGAGGGGCTTGAGGGAACCTTGGGAGGACTACTTGTGAGGTAAGGAGACCAGAACTTAGTTGAGGATGATTTTGGAATATAAAGGATGAGATGATGTCTTGGTATTTATAGGGGAAGTGAGGGGACAAGGCATTAATGGCCAAGGGACACCTCATTGGTGGTATTGGAAAAACCATGGGCTTGCCCATGGTATTTTCCCATGGTATTGGCCACTTGAGACACCCCATACCTTATATTACTATTCATAAGTCGACCAGAATTATTTCATAATTATTACATCCTTAATGATGTCATTAAACACCCGAAACTCAAAAACTGTATTTTCACTATTCACCGAAAATTCAACTTTCTCAGAAAAATCCCAAAAATTTCACCTTAACCAAATATCGATGCTCTAATTTAAAAAATGAACTCCATTTTATGAAAATAATTTTCTAAATATTTTTAATTTAATTTTTAAATAAAAACACTATTCACTGAAAATTCATTTTTTTCAGAAAAATCCCCAAAAATTACCTTAACATAATATCGATGTTCTGAATTCAAAAATAAATTCCATTTTATAAAAATAATTTTCTAAATATTTTTAATTTAATTTTTAATTAAAAAATACTATTCACCTGAAAAAACAAATACTTGACTAATAATTTCTGAAACAGTTATTTACCTATTTTATTGAATCACATTACTTAATCAAGGTGCTTATATTATATTAATACTTTCTTTAAGTGAGATTACTAATCCATTTGGTCAAATTACTAATCCTAAGCCTAAAATCACTATTCATAAATTACTATTCACCAAAAATTAAGTTGATCTTATTAGACTCCAAATTTCTTACTGAACACATTTGCAGAAGACCATTTTTTGAAAATCATTACACATCATTAATTATTTAAGGTTTACAAAAATATTTTAAAATATCCTTTTCTTTCAAATTCATCAATAATATACATCCTACATTTATCCAGACATTTGAAAATTTACAAAATTCACCATAAGAATAAAACACAATTTTATTTATCTCAAAGGATTACACAAAGCAGTTACGGTCTCCTTACATAGCCCCTTATAACCTCAGCATAGGACCTAAGTGTAAGGTGTGCTAAGGTAAGAGAATCTAAGGGCGGCTCATCCAACATCACACGAGTATTAATTTCTATCAGTTTGAACTTCTCGCGAAGGCGATTCCGTTCTAGCTTCACATGATGAAGTTCAGCTTGGGTTTGGTCCAGAGCAAAGCCCAGTGGTGCTACCTCCTTCCCAAGTTCTGTTAGATGGGATTCGATTGGCCCGAGACTACTGGATGAGGCCATCGAATCTTATTTCTATATTAATTAACCAAGATCACTTGTATTTAGAGACAATAATCACAACATTTAGTTTCCAACGGTCATATTGACCAATGGTCATATAATAGTCGAAACCCAACGGTCTCATTTTAATTATACTCATATTATTGAATGAAACAGTTTTGTTGAGTATAAAATAACACACAAAATTAGGAAACAAAATTTATTCAAAATTTCAGGTCGTTACAATCTTCCCCCCTTGATAAATTGCATCCTCGCAATTTTAAAATTGGTCTTGGAAATTTTGTTGAAATTCCCACATCAGAAAAGAGTCAGTAAAACTATTACTTTAAAAGAAAGAAAGGGAAGTACAAATTTCACCCGAGTTAACTCATACTAGGATTCCATGTAGGAAAACATGGATATGGAAGAGAAAACAAAGAGTCAAGTTTTGATGGAGAGTGATAGAAAACATGATTAGGAGAAAATTAACCACAAGAAGATCACAAACTTATGATGTGTTAAACGGTCTTTGATTACCCAGTAGGAAACTTAAACCAACAACGTTTTTGTTTTACGTTCTTTTTAATAATTTTTAGGAATTCATTTACTACATAGAATAAGAACACAAGGAAATATACTTACCTTCAAGTAGAGTTCCATCCTTTAATAAGTTTCTACCAAGACTAATCTTTTCTCCAAACAATGAGCATTCAAAAATACTTGGTCTCGTCAAAGCACAAGAATCATCTTCTAGAGAATCACGTAATCCACAAAAGAATAACTATCTATCTTTAAACATTTATCCCAAAAACAGAAAGGGTAAGATAAAACAACTCTTCAAAAATAAAGAACCCCATAGGAAGAGAAACTACTTTAAATCTTCAAAGTTCCACGGTACTACCCAAAGTTCATCAAAGACCATTCCATAAATAACTATCCTTAATATTCCTCAAAATAAACCAAACTAAGATTGAAACCCAAATATAAGAAGGATTTGATAACATAGTCTTCCAAGATAAACTTTATCGTTCATATCCAAACAACATCAACCACTCCTAACATCTTATAACAAAAGTAACTAACCTAAACAAATTTTCCCCAAGATAGGTTAATCATTTCCATAAGTAACCTAAATTACTACAAGTTCACCTTAAATTAATTGATTATTTAAAATATAAGTCAACCTTTACTCCTCAAAGAAAATACCGTAGTAATCTATTTACCTTGATCATATAGGGTTCCCAAAATAGTGAACATCTTCCAAAATAATAATCATCTTTTAATCCCCTAATCATATTTTTTTTTCAAGAAGAATAGATTCACAACATCAACATGTGGTACATAACAATAGATGTTTTTCATAATGATATACAAACCATCTTAGGTAGTGACTCGATGTTCTTAGAAAACATTAAAGATATGCTCATAGGGAACGAACTAGAATACAACATGACATAGACAATTATTGTGAAGAAGATACATGTACTTTAGTCATCATGATCCATCTCAGCATAGGACTTGCAATGTTACCTTGTCCTTGAAGATTTTTGATGCTCATCATGCTTCTCATCCCTTCCAAGAGAGCATTGCCTTGGATAATGTCCAACTTCTCCACATTTACGACATTGAAAATTATAAGGTACATTAGATCGAACCTTATCTCTATTCATCACATTATCCATTTTTTTAAATCAATTGGCTACTTTATGCCCTATCACCCCACACTTAAAAAATCTCACAGTTCCTTTGTGACATTCTCCTTGGTGCCCCTTTCCACACTTTTTGCACAAATGAAATTGGGTCTTCTTTCCCTTATCAACTTTATCAGATGAACATCTTTGAGACTTCGTCTTCTTCTTCCTTGATGAATTTGGGCATTCAACTAGGTACCAATTATTAATTGTGATTTTTGATAGCTGGTTTGGCATAATCACAATATGTTCAACTTGATCTCTCGCCATATCTGTCATATTAATAGGGCAATCATCACATTTCCTATCACATTGGTTGTTGGGACATGTTCTTCCATTTCCCTCCATTAACTAAGAAAAGAAATTATAATTAGGGGGCTTAAATACTTAGCCAATAATCATGAAAAGGAAACTTAAAGCATAGAAGGATAAACTTGTAGAAGAAAAGTATACCCAAAATTTTGATCCCCTAGGTTCCAATATAGGTTATCCATGATCATATATTCTTATATGAATCTTTATTTTATTTTATCTTTGTCCCTTTAATAATGGTTCATACAAAGCTTATGAATTTACCAAAGCATATCCTCCGGGAGTGTCAAACCAAGAGTGTAGCAAGGCCCGTTGTCCTACACCAAGTTACCCCGGGTCAAGCCCAAAACACCTTGTCAGATTTTTCACTCCTAGAAACATTTGTGCCAAATCCACCTCTACTTGTTCGTATCCAGACAGGGATTTATTTGTTTAGAACCCACTTACTCAATACTCACCAAAATACCAGGAAGGTTTCCTATATTTAAACTTTTCTATAGCATTATTCCTAAAGTTTTCATATCCTAATTTCCACAAATAACTAAACTATCCATTGATATCAACTATAGAATCCCGCCTTTTTCATTACATAAACTTTCATTACATTATACAAAACCGAGGATCTTTAAGGTTTAGTGTCTTGGAAACCAGGAACTCAATACATTACAACATAAAAAAAATTATTCTTAAACACTTGAAAGGATTATTAATTGTCTATCCTATGCTCATTATAGCATCTAATAACCTGGGAGCATACATCAAAGGAAAGGGTGAGCAGAAGGCCCAGTAAGGGAAACAAGAGAAACATTTTGCATGTGAACTTGAGATACATCAATAAAGTCATGATAAGTAGATTTAAGGAATGAGAAAGAGATCATGAGGCATATCATAATGGAAAGAACATGATTCATAACTTGAAGATGTGGCTACAACATTTAACTTAGACAATCATGAACATATCACCAAGGTTCATCCCCAAGGTTTCATTTGAAATTACCAAGGTTATTCACAAAGGTATCGTTAAAATTGTAATCTCTAGTGGTTACATCATTACCCAATGCATTGGAGCGCTATCAGGGCGCAACCTTAAATTTTCCTTTATTATCATGTGAGACACATATATCATCATCAAAAATTTCATAAATAACCCATATAGCATAAAAGAAATGGGTTTCATTTCATAATCATAACGTTTTAAAAACTGCTTTAAAGACATGATCTTTATGTCACTTTAAACCCACAGAAAAAGGAAAGAGGGTTTTATGTATATAAGTCCCAGAATTAAAATATAATATTTTGATATATTTTTGAATAACCCTATAGAAGAAATAGATTTGAGTATTCACTTAATAAAATAAAAGAATTTGAGAAAAAGAGGGATACATTTTGAGACGGAAATTCTACAGCATAATGGCTATGTTACAGGGTTTTAGAAAACATTGAAAAGAGAGGGGACATGGGTCACCCACTCATAAATGATCCATAAAACATTAGAGGGACAGAATATAAAGGATATAATAACGTGGTAATGAAATTTTAAAGAAATAACATATGAAATGAAAAACATGGAAGGAAAACAAAAATAATATTTCTCTTATGAAAATTCAACAGCCTAACGGCGTCACTTAAAAATTCAAAAAATGAATTGACGAGATCAAATAGGGTATATCATCATATGAACATAAAAGATAAGTATGATAGATATAGAGATCATACCCCAACATAATAAAAAGGAACTTGAAAGACTTGACATAAAAATAGAACTTGAAAATGAGAAGGGTGAAAGAATCCCTTAAAAATTCGGCAGCCTAACAGCACCACTTAAACATTCTTAAAATGAATTGATAAGAGAAAGAGGGGGTATCTAATCATATGAACATAAAAAGGACAGTAGGATGAATATAAAATAACATCCCCAACATAATAACATGGATCAGAAAAGAAATGACATAAAATGAAGTACTTGAAAAGAAAGAGAGTTGTAGGATCCCTTACCTTAAAATGTAACTCTTAAAACTCGAAGGTTGGGACCTTGAGGGGCTTGAGGGAACCTTGGGAGGACTCCTTGGGAAGTAAGGATTCCAGAACTTCTTTGATGATGATTTTGGAATGGAAATGATGAGATAATGTCTTGGTATTTATGGGGGAAGTGAGGGGACAAGGCATTAATGGCCAAGGGACACCTCATTGGTGGTATTGGCAAAACCATGGGCTTTCCCATGGTATTTGCCCATGGTATTGGCCACTAGGGACACCTCATACCTTATCTTACTATTCATATGTAGACCAGAATTATTTCATAATTATTGCATCCTTAATGATGTCATTAAACACCCGAAACTCAAAAACTGTATTTTCACTATTCACTGAAAATTCAACTTTCTCAGAAAAATCCCAAAATTCCACCATAACCAAATATCAATGCTCTGATTTAAAAAATGAACTCCATTTTATGAAAATAATTTTCTAAATATTTTTAATTTCATTTTTAAATAAAAACACTATTCACTGAAAATTCATTTTTTTCAGAAAAATCCCCAAAAATTACCTTAACATAATATCGGTGTTATGCATTCAAAAATAAAGTTCATTTTATAAAAATAATTTTCTAAATATTTTTAATTTAATTTTTAATTAAAAAACACTATTCACCCAAAAAAAATAATACTTGACTAATAATTTCTGAAACAGTTATTTACCTATTTTATTGAATCACATTACTTAATCAAGGTGCCTATATTATATTAATACTTTCTTTAAGTGAGGTTACTAATCTATTTGGTCACATTACTAATCCTAAGACTAAAATCACTGTTCATAAATTACTATTCACCAAAAATTAAGTTGATCTTATTAGACTCCAAATTTCTTACTGAACACATTTGCAGAAGACCATTTTTTGAAAATCATTACACATCATTAATTATTTAAGGTTTACAAAAATATTTTAAAATATCTTTTTTTTCAAATTCATCAATAATATACATCCTACATTTATCCAGACATTTGAAAATTTACAAAATTCACCATAAAAAGAAAACACAATTTTATTTATCTCAAAGGATTACACAAAGGAGTTACGGTCTCCTTACATAGCCCCTTATAACCCCAGCATAGGACCTAAGTGTAAGGTGTGCTAAGGTGAGAGAATATGAGGGCGGCTCAGCCAACATCGCACGAGTAGTAATTTCTATCAGTTTGAACTTCTCACAAAGGCGATTATGTTCTAGCTTCACACGATGAAGTTCGGATTGGGTTTGGTCCAGAGCAAAGCCCAGTGGTGCTACCTCCTTCCCAAGTTCTGTTAGATGGGCTTCGATTGGCCGAGACTATTGGATGAGGCCATCGAATCTTCTTTCTATATTAATTAACCAAGATCACTTGTATTTAGAGACAATAATCGTAAAATTTAGTTTCCAACGGTCATATTAACCAATGGTCATATAATAGTCGAAACCCAACGGTCTCATTTTAATTATACTCATGTTATTTAATGAAACGGTTTTTTTTAATATAAAATAACACACAAAATTAGGAAACAAAATTTATTCAAAATTTCAGGTTGTTACAGTGAGAAAGTGTTTTGGGGAAATATCATACCAATAGTTCATATATTATAGAAACATGGGCATGTGTAGGAGGAAACATGGGAAAGGGAAGAGGATATTTAGGAGAAGTGGCCCATTCTTTTTTACTCGAAATATTAGAGATTCTTGGGAGTGAAACTTAAGGATGAGCTATTATAAGGTGGGGAGATTGTAACACACTAAACTTTTCTAGAGTTAACTAAGGATTGATTTTAGGCACTATTTTTTCCTTATTTGAGTACTTTTGTTTGGATTATAACATGGAGTGTGTTTGAGGGGAATTTTGAGAAAAATAGAAGAAATGGGGTTGTGTATGGTTGGAACACTGTTTTCCCTAACCGTGCACCCCAACCTAACTAATTGTGCAACCCTAGACAGAGGAGAATTGTATGCTTATCACACGAATTTCAAACTATACACCCTCTTAGGAGTAACTGTGAACCCCTATAAATGAGGTGCATGGTTTAGGTTCATGGTTAGGGGAAACTATGTTCCCCTACCCAGCAAACCATGCATTGGAATTTAAATAACTTAAAAATTAGTTTTAATTATTCTCGAACCCCATTTTAACCCCAATTTTACCCTCATTTGATCCTAGGCCCTCTTTTAGGATTTTTGAGGTCTCTAGATAGATTCCAAGCCTTCCCAACCTTCATTCTTGGTGATTCAAAGCCTGATTGGTTGATCTTCACCACGTAGGGTATGTAGTTTCTTCCCTCATGAGTTCTCATTCTTCTCCAATTCTTATTGATGAGTTATCCCTCCTATTTTGGGTTAGATTTAGATCTGGAATTGTAGATATAGATCTAGGATTGTAGATCTAGATCTAGATTAGAGATATCTTTATTTAATTAGTCTTGATTTAGGTATTAGATCTTGATATCATTCTAGGTCATTGTGCCACTCAATTTTGGGGATTTCCATTGGGCGATCATCATTAATGAATCAAGGTAGGTGGTCTAAAATTAAAATCTCATAGTCATGATTTTGATTATGTGTATGAAAATTTTATAATTTCTAGATCTGTTTAACAATCAAATTTTATAATGTAATTAATTAATTTGGTGAATTAATTAATTATGGAATTGTGAAATTGTGGGATTTGGGGATAATTAATTATGGAATTAATTATGAGATATTAATGTAGTGAATTGAGATGATTAATTGTGGAATTAATTATGTTATATTGATGTAGTGAATTGAGATAATTAATTATGGGATTAATTATAGGATATTGATGTTATAAATTGAATCCTTATTTAGTTAATTAATTATTGGGTGTAGATATTGTGAAAATATTAATTAATGGTTGAATTAATTAATGGACTTAAAGTGATCAATTAACTATTGAATTAATTATAAAGGATTGATTGAATTAATTAATCATTTGATTAATTAATGGAACTGGGTTGATTAATTAATTTTCGAGTTAATTAATATAAATAATGTGATTAATTAATTGTATAAATTAATTAATGATATAGATATGATATATTAATTGTTGAATCAATTAATGGAATGATTTTTTAGATTTATTTTGGTTTTATATCAATTGGTTGTGATTATGTTGGCATGGAGTAACACATGTTTTAACTGAGGTGTGAGTGAGGGATTGTTGAGGAAGAATGTGAGAGCTTCCATTTTGATTTTTGTAGGACTGTTAGAGCCTTTGGGGAAGAGGTCCATGAGAGCCTTTGGGGAAGAGAACCATGAGAGCCTTTGGTAAGGAATATCATGAGAGTTTCCATTTTGATTCCCAAGGGACTATGAGAGCTCTTATAGTTGGGCCAAGGGAAAGCTTGTGAGAGCTTCCCCCTCTGCCAATTAAGAAATTATGTTTCATTTATTCTTACTCACATTAGAACCTTGAGGTTATATCCCTAGGTGCCCATTACTCATGTTAGATTGATTTGCTTGTTTTATTTATTTAATCAGATATAAATTTTGATAATGAATGGTAACATGAAGCCAACGAGCCCATACCTGAGTGGTAAAGGCTCCTGCTTGGCATCCAAGAGACCCAGGTTCAAAACCGAGTGGAGGTGAATTTTTCCGAGTACTGTAGCAGTACTGTAGCAGTACTGTAGCAGTACTATAGCAGTACTATAGCAGTATTGTAGTAGTACTGTAGCAGTACTGTTCGGTACTGTAGAAGGCACTGTAGCAAGCACTGTTCGGTACTGTAGTAGGCACTGTTCGGTACTGTAGCAGCCGGACTATTCACCTGATTTGGGCTTTCAGGCCACCGGTTTGGGCCTACGGGTCTCAGGGCCTTCGGGCCATCAAAGGCCTTCGGGCCACAGGGCCTTTGGGCCATTGAAGACCATGAAGTAGCCCAGTTCACACAGAGCAGGCCCCAAATGAGGATTAGAGCACCAGTAGCAGTCACCAGAAGCAGAGCTAATCGGATTGGAAGAATGAGAGGGTATGGCAACCGCCATCGGGACTAGGCACCGTGCAGCTTTGTACGGGGCAATGCTAGCCAATCAGCAATGCAGGTGGGGATCTAATGGCAACCAATGATGCAGAAGCTGGGGAGGGGAAGTTCTAGTGGGCTGGGCCTACGGGTCATGTATTGGGCATGGTATGCCTCTAGGCCTTCGGGTCCTGTCGGGCCTTGTTCCTTGGGCCTACGGGTCATGTACGGGTTCCCCTTCAACCCTTAAAAGGGGGATTATCTATAATAAAATAAAAAAAGAAGGCCTTCTAGCCATTCGGGCAATGGTAACATGGACATTCAGATATATAATATCTCTTAGGGATAGCTTAGACTCCAGCATCAGCTGAAGAATGTATTGAGGTTCAGGTGTCCTCTGGAACCTGGGAGTTATTTATTTAAATAAAGAGACAATGAATAAATGTAAATTGTATGATTTATTTAATATATTTTATTCTCTATTCAACTACATACACTGTTTGACTGGATATTATTTTAGACGCCATTGGTGGTGGCCTACTGATTTATACTCATACCCTACTCGGGTTTCCTGATCAGTACCCAAATAGATTTAATTGATACGGGATAGGTTAATTGAAAAGTTCATTTTTTAGGTGGATGATTCGGGTTAGAGCATGGATGAGGGAACTAGACGTGGTTTAAGACTCGATTGGGAGTCATCAATGTCTTTATTTTTAGTTTTCATTTTATAAACTTGAATCGTACATTAGCATGGAATGCTTTCTATTTTAGTTGTATATTGTATTTCTTGCCTTCATATTCTTGAGATATTGGTATTATTTATGTTTATATATTCTTCTGCCATTGTTTATTATTTCTTCTAGTGTATTACTCTAATAAAAGGGGTTATAGTCTTCCCATGATCAACTTATCAGACCCTCGCTATTAGTCAGAAGCCTCTGGCATATGGGGAGACGAACTTGAGGTCACATAGCAAACTGGATAAGGGCAACGGTGTATGGCACTATGGTCGGGACGTTACAATATATCCCCCTAACTTGCATACCATGTAATCCCTCTTAATGATATAATCTCAACACAGTCGAATATTACCACTGGAACCACTTGATGGGAAATATAATCATGATCCAATTGTCACTAAATTTCACCAGCAGCATAGACATTATCCCCCTTTAACAATAAACCCAAAGGGAAAGGACCTTCTAAACACAAAATGAAATATATAAAAAATTATAAACAAATAGGGAGAGGGGAGATATTTAAACCTCCTCAAGATAATGTAGGTGATTGAACATAGATAGTTTATCTGTGTTTTATAAAAACCAAAGTCTCCAATGGCTTTATCATGATATCTACCACTTGTTCATTTGTTCCAATCTGATCCACTATGACCATTCCTTTCTCCATATTTTCTTTAATAAATTTAAACCTGATCATAATATTTTTTGTATGATAGTTTTGTACTAGATTTTTTATGAGATCAATTGCACTCATGTTATTTTATAAGTTCACCATGGGCTATTTTACTTCTTTACATATATCTTTTAGTAGTTTATTTATACATAGAATCTAATTGCATGCTTTGATTATTGTAGTGTATTCTACCTATATCATTTTTAGTAAAGTGATTTCCTGTTACTTTATCAACTATCCCACAAATTTATTTTTTATGAATAAATAACCACCACCTATGGACTTTTGGTCTACCACATCACTAGCCCATTCATCATCAAAACTGATAATGGTTCATTATTCTTCCCAACATAAAATAGTATCTCATACTTGAAAATACCTTATAGGTGCCTCATAATCTATTTAACTAGTGTGAGATGTTCTTCTTTCAGATTATTCTAAAAACAGACTGAAGGAAATATTTCAAAGAAAATATCAAGCAATGTTGTATTCAAGAACAGTAATCTTTTAATTATCTTCTTTTATAGGGTAAGATCCAAAAATTTCCCATATTTGTGCTTCCCAATCTTGATTATAACTATAATCAATGTTGACATTTGTTTGAAATCCTATATGTAATTTTTTTTTTTCAGAACCTATCACTTACTTATCCTAGAATACAAAAATGTATCACTCCTTATAAATCAATTATATCCCTAGAAAAATCATAAGCTCACTAAATATAGACATCTCAAACTCTGAAGTCATTAGACTATAAAATTCATTTAAATGTTTTTATCTACTTGTACCAAATATGATGTCATCCACATAGACTGGCCTCATGAACTATTTTTCATTGGATGGTTTCACATGAATATTGTGATCAACCCTACAAATTTTAAATTATTTCTTTTTATATACAAATTGACTTGATCGTACCATGCTTATGGTGCTTCCTTTAGATCATAAAAGGTCTTATTCAATAATCACACATTTATTTCATCATTTCTAATCAATAAACCCATTTTTTTATCAATATAAACTCCTCTTAGAGTACCTCATTTAGGAATGTTTTTTTTACTTCCATCTGATAAATCATAAAACCTTTTCAGACCCTTATTTCCAAGAAGATATGATTCAATCAATTCAAGCCACTTGTGAAAATTTTTCTTCAATATTAAATAAATATATCCAATAATAGCCTTTAAAAACTAAATGTTCCTTATTTTGAATCACATGTCTATACTTGTAAAATGTATTCATGAAGATCAACTTCATTCCATTCATGTTATGATGTTCAAGTTTCTTCACTAGTCCCCAAGTTTGATTTGTGTCAATATGATCCATTTCATTATTCGTGGATCTAACCTAGGATTCATTATTTATTGATTATTAAAATTATGTTTATTCTTACATTGATAATATAGAATCATGATCCATATTCCTCATCCTTTATATTAATGTAGGAGTAGTTTTATATCCAATTATATTGGATGAATAAACTTAAGTTATCATACTTCTCTTCTAAGTTTTAGAATAACTTTATTAATAAATCATCTCCTCTTCTGATTCAACCTCCCAATATTTATCATTTACACTACTTTGTGTAACCATAGAATTTATGTAAATATAATCCTCTTCGTTATAGTTTTCATCAAAATATGATCTCCTTGAATTATTCCCATACTTTTCTTTAATAAATTTGATGTAAATACACATCACAGTTTTATTTGGTGTTTTTTTAATCATTTAGAGTCCATAATATTTTTTTAGTATCCTAAAAATAATCTTTCATATGTCATATTTCCATTATTTCTCAGATTACCTTCTTATTTTTGAATGTATCATCTAATTTTAAATACCCTAAAATGTTTTAATATGAAATTACATCAATTCCACAATTAATATAGTGTCATATATTCCCCTAGGCTAAGAACCTCATGATTTTTATTATACACTACAACTTTCATTACTGTATTCCAATGGTAGTGAGAGATTGCACTTTCAATGAGCAATATTTTGGAAATATTATTCACCTAGTGATTTCTTTGTTCCATGATAAAATTAGGTGGTGGAGTATGTATTGATAATACCTCATAATTCATTCCATGTTTCTCAAGGTAATTTTCAAATTCAATGGACGTGTATTTTGTTCCATTACTGGATCACATGATCTTGATTGTGTGTCTAATTTTATTTTCCACTCTTTTCTTGTACCTATTCATGAAATCCATCACTTCCCTATTTATTCACAAGAACATAACACAAGAAATTCTATTATAATAATCATTAAAAAGAATAAATTACCTTTACCTATATATTCCTGATATATTCATTAGTCCATAAACATCAGTATACACATGGTATATGATATTGGATTACCTCTTATTCATTTACCAATAAATTTTTGGGCCATCTTTCCCCATATATAGGAATCAAACTTATTTTCATGATCTCGTTTTAGATTTATAATATCCAACATAGATTTTATCTTGGATAGGTTCTCCATGTTCTATTGGTTAATATGGCCAAGCCTCTAATAATGCATGTTTTTCACATCATCTATTATTAAAAGACAAGAATTTTTTTTCCCACCGGGTATAGATTACCAATCATCCTCTAACATTTCATGAGTGGATTCATGGAATTTTATTTGATCAAGTAGGACTTTTCATTAAATTTGACGTCAATTCTAGAGTCATAGAGTTGACTCGCACTTAATAGGTTGTGTCATGGGCCATCCTCATAGAGCACTTATATAAGGACTCAACCTTAAACATTACATAATCTTGAATTAAGTTAATAATTCACATTGAGGATCTTTTCAGGTTTAGAATTTTAGAGAATTAGTTCGTAACTATTACATTACATTTCAAAAATTACAAAGTAGACACTTCTACTCTATCTAAATTTTTTCACAATAATAAAACTAATTAAATAAAACAAGAGTTCTTTTCTTGATATAAATCTTCTTGAATTCTTCCTTTCTCTTACATTTCCTTATACCCTTTGAAAAACATTTCAAAAACATGGGATGATCATAAAAATATCGGTAAGGGTTAAGGAAAGAAAACATTAGTCCATAAATACATAAAAATCAATGAAATCATACTTTTCAATCTTTAACATACCACAAAAAATCATAATTTTTATGAATAACGCATGGAAATCATAAATCATAAAGGTAACTTGTGGCATCTATAACATACTTACATTGTAGCTTTCACAACTACATTGGGAGTTATGTTTGGAATACCCATCACGGTATATTCCCTAAATATATTAGGAGAAACATAAACATTTACCTCATTCACATTACCCAATGCATTGGAGATCTATATCGGGCTCACCCGCCCTAGGTTTATCACAGAACCACCCGTATACGTAAATAATTCCTAAAAACTATAGCATAATCATAACACATGAACAATCATAAAGGAAAGATAAAATTTCCACATTGAAATAACATTTAAATATATTTACTTATCAATCCATTATAAAAAAAATCAATACCAAAATATGTAAAAATAGTATATGGTATTTATTTTCCTTTTAAAAATACTACAACTTGTAGAGGAAGCCAAATATCAAATAATGCTCGCAGCGGCGGAAAGGTCATTGTCACCGCGTAGGTTAAAAAGAAACATTCCCTTTATATTTTCTTAAAACTCTGTGTATAAAAATATTCTCTTTGAATGAAATTAAAATTAAAAGGGTTTTATACACCGTATAAAATAAATTCTTTTATAAATCAAAATATGCCTCAATGAAAGGAGATTGAGACGAAGTCCCTTACCTCGTGTCTGACTTGACTTGTTCGTTATTTAATCTCCTGAATAATAAAATAAAGTTAATTTATACTTTATTTAGAACATTTTTTAAGTTTATTATTCCTTTTATATCACTTATTACCATGTTATAAAAATTACATAATCATTTAAGTTAATAACGGTCGTTTTTTGGTATTTGGTACTTGAGTCAAAATGAACTTGTTAAAATTACAAACTATCCATGTGGTATAAATTCCATTTTCTCCAGAATGATATTCATGATTTATATATCATATATATCTAGTATATATATATATATATATATATATATAACAGTACATAACATTTGGAGATAAGAAATAAAATGCATCGTTCATGGAGACGGTAACGCATGAATGCTACTTTCATTTATTTTTTGTATTTAATGGAATGAAAACTTAATGATATGTAGGTATATTATAATTAAAGTATAATATCATATATAATTTCATTAAATTCATCCTTTATACATTCCACATATGTCAGGAATGAATCATATCACTTTAAGGGGGCGGTATTCTATACTTCCTCAAATGAAATTAACGTATTTACCCATTACGGAAACCATAAATGTATGATATAAGTAAAAAATATAGAAGAATAGAGACAATATAAATATAATATATATCACATATAAATAAATTTCCATCATAATTTCCACCATGAGAGGCGGTAGGAGATAATTGAACGATCATCATTTCGTAAGGCAGTAGTTCATCATCCACAGAAACAGTATGTTCGTATCCATTATATGGAGGTGTGTGGATGTGTAGTTTGAATAATCCTCATAAAAACATACTAGTTTATTTAAGATACTAGTTTTTATATAAAATAATGTAATAAAGAGAGTTTAGGGTGTTGGAGAAGGAAAATAAAAGAAAAAAACTTGAGAGAAGATGTTACCTGTAAATCGGGTAACTTCTTTTGATTTGAGCCAAAGGGCTCTCTTGAATTGCCTTATTCCTAGGGTAAGGATTATAAGAGGAATAGAGATATGTTGGGATCTTCTTGGAGTAGAATTTTTACAATCTAAGGATCTTGAGAGGTGTGAGTAATGGGTTAGAGGTGATAACCTTTTATAAGTGGGGAGGGGCTCTTTAGAAAAGTTTGAAAGTATTATTTTATTATAAAATTATTTTAGGTTTAAAAAGGTCCAAAACTTATTTAATTATAATATAAGGTGAATATAAGTCGAAATAAAATCATTAAATAATAATTTGATAGGTTTTGGATATTTTTTTAATCTTTATCTTTTTTATTCAACTCTTTGTTAACTTATTTAACTTTTACCATGTCCTCTTATATATTCATACTATATGGTTAATATATTTAGTATAAAATGTCAAACGAGCCAAAATGGATCATTTATGACATATTTAAAATTATTTAAGTCATTTGGATGAATATTATATTTTTAATATTATTTTATCATTTAATAAAATATTAATTGTTTTAAAAACTCATTTATGTCAATTTCTAAATTATTCATATCAAGACTTTTAAAAAAATCTATAACAACTTGATTATTTCGAAAATTTTTAATTAATTAAAATATAACAAGTCATTATTGTCCCTAAAATTTTTGGATGGTATAAAAGTTTCAAAATAAATTTATTTTAATATTTATAATATCATTTATTTTAATCCTTTATTAATGAAGCAATTATTGTATCACCATTGTGACATAATTTAGTTTATTTATATAATGTCTAAAAATTATAAATAAAATACCATGATGTAGGAAATATTTTTATATTTAAAATTAATATTTATAGTTGAAGATATCACTTATATAACCCCATATAAAAAATTGTTTACTAAAAGATATATGTTTATGTTACTTTTTTCTTTACTTTAAATTAATTAATATAAAGTGTCATTATCACTCTCAAGTAGCTCCATGGGGTCACAAGATCGACCCAAGGATTCCCTTGGTAGGAAATATCTCATATAATAGAGTTAGGACAAGTGTAATGGTAATTTCATATTATTATAATATTATTTTTCACCCTTATTTGCTAGATTTACCCTTTAACCATGGTAAATAAAATATTTACTGAAGTAAATATTCATAATATCTAAAAATAAAATTTACCAATTTACACAATTTGGACCTCCTGATTCCAAATATTGAATCCATTTTTCCAAATTTAAAACACATAAGTGGAAAAAATAAATTAAAATTAATTCACGTTGTCAAAACAAAAAGCGTGTTTTTAAGAAATAATAACTATCAAAAGATTGACACTTGTTTATGTCCAATTTCAAAGTGAAATTACATCCAATGACCAGATTTGGATTAAATGGTAAAAATATAATCCAATTACACTTTAAAACCAATTAAAATGTTAATTTAACCATATAAATAAATTAGATTAAAAGGTAGTTTTGAATTAAAATGCAATATTTTTCACTATTCATTAAAAAATGAACTTTATCAAAAAAATACCAAAATTTTACCCAAAGTAAATTTTGATGTCCCGATTCTAAAGAATAATTTTATTTTTTCAAATATAACATAAAAAAGTGACAAAAACTATATTTAAACATGGTTTTCCATCAAATGGCAGTAAATTGACCATTTAAAGAATATTAGAGTATTTATGCTTAAAATTGGATTCATTCACATTTTAAGCCTCTAAATTTTATTAGATAAATGTAAAAACATTTAACAAAAATGTATAATCATATTTTAGTTAGTTATATTCATTCCTATCAATACAATGGCTAGGAGTTAATAACCATTTAAAATAATATTATATTATTATTTTTCAGTATGACTCAGCCTTATGTGCAACACGAGATTTTCAGAGAAACCCATTGTTTCATGTCAGGTACACCATCAAACATAGCATCCCATTTAAAGTAAAATTAATATTTAATTCACAAATATTAATAAATATGAAATTTTCATATTCTTTATTTACCTGGGATGTTACATCATTCCCCCCTTTTGGAAATTGTGCCCTCGTAATTTTAAAATTGGGCTCAGAAACTTCATCGAAAATCCCACATTGGAAAAAGAGTCAATAAAAATATCACTTTAAAATAAATAAAGATAAGTAAAAAAGGTCACCCAATATAACCCCTACTAGGATTCCATTAAAACATGGATAGGGAGTAGAAACTATGTCACACCCTGACCAGGTTTGACGCGTGACTTCTAAAAACTGTGCGACAACACGCAGTTGACTCTGTAGGCGGTTAGTGTTGGGTGGCATGGTTAGAGCACACCTTGATTGACCACACACTTGACGGAACGCGAGCCGTGAGGTTTCTCGACATCCAAAATAAGTAAATAAATTAATTAAAGGAGAAGTGAGATGAAATGAAGTAAAATAAAAAAAATCAATAAAATAGAGTTTGAGAAAAAAATGTTTAAGCATAAAATAATAATAATAATAAAGTTTTAATAATATTATTATTATTATTTTGGTGGTTTTTATTATTATTATTATTAATGTTATTATTATTATTTTTGTTGGTGGTATTATTATTATTATTATTATTATTATTGTTATTAATGTTTATTATTATTATCTTTATTGTGGTTATTTTATTATTTTTATTTCTGGTTTTATAATTATTGTTATTATTATTATAAAATGAAAAAAAAACCTAATTTTACCCAGCCATCCCCCCCTTCCCCTTTCCTTGTCGCGAGCCACCCCTCTCCTCCCGGTCTCCACTCCCCACGCGATCCCGTTACCCAGCCGAACCCAGCCAGCCAACCAGCCTCCGCACCGGCTCCCGCGTCCCGTACCTCTGGCTTGCCACTCTGACCTTCCACCTTGCGCCAATCCGCCATGCCCGCAACCCTCTGCACAATCATCCTGGCCTCCCCGGTTTTCCCTGCCCAGCCGCCTCTAGCCGACCAGTCGGCCTCCTCCCACCTCTGGCAGCCGCCCCTCCTCGCTGCGGCGCGTTTGACCTCCCCTCTTTTCCTACCGTTAAGTATTAATCCATTTTTGTGATTTTTATTTGGATTTTTTGTTTTTGAATAAATTCTAATGGATTGGGTCTATGTGCAGTTCGTTTTTCTTGGATGTTAGGTGTTGCGAATGGTCGTTCGGGGTGTACTCTTCCTTCGAAGGTTTTGTCAGAATCGCGTGCCTTTGAGGTAGATGAAACCATATTCTTCCTCTTTCAGAGCAATATTTTGGTGTTTGCGTTGCTTTAAATATTACTTTTACTTGATTCGCTGTTTAATGATATATCTAATTAGTCCATTATGATGTTTATGGATTATTATAGCATGTTAAAAATAGTTTTTTAAGTGTTTCTTGTTTATGTTTGTGCATGTTAATGCCCAATTTTGTTTTAATCACTTAGTGAATTATCATGATGATTTCTTGAGAGTATAATTTATTAAAACTATATTTTGAAGTGAATCTCCAATTATTTCAATGTGCGCATGTGTCAAGTGTTTTTGGTTAAATGTCATTTGGGTTTTATATAGTGAAATTAGATGTTTTATGTGGTGCGTAATATTTTTCAGAAGTGTCTTGACATGAGTATATGGTGAAAAAGGATTTTCTAAATGATATGGTTATGTTTTCATTTGTGCTTCATTAGGGTACTTCTTGGAAGTGTTTTTAGGACTATGCAAAATGTGTGAAATGTGTTTTTTAAGGAACATGATATGTGAATGCATTGATAGCGGGTTTTTACAAAGGGGTTTCATGAATTGACTAATTAATGGTAAATGTATTTGAAAAACGATTCTTGTGTGTCTTGTAATGCTTTGTGTGCCACTAGATGTTGACACACCCATGGGTCCACTAGGTGCAAACATGGGGGTGTCATCAAAGGAAGGTGATGCTTTAAAATGGTGTTTCCTTGAAAAATTGTTTTCATAAATGGTTCCTTTTTTTTTAAATGATGTTGGTTTCTCTAGGTTAATTAATTAGAGTTTGAGTGGATTCTTAGTGGTGCACACGCACACATACATAGGTACGTATGTGTGTATGTATATATATATATATATATATATATATTCCTTGCACATATTCCCTCATGGTGTGGGGAATATGTTCAATGTATTAAGGGTATATATATATGTATGTATGATAATGTATGTGTGTGCTAGTGTGAGCCTTTTTCGTCGAAAGCTTCAAGAGCCGAAGTGTCTCGGCTTGGTCTGCTTCCTTCTTTGAGGTAGGATCTCTATGCATTAACCTTTAAATTTATGAACCATTTATTTCTTGCATTTCACAACTAGTTTTAATATTAATTATTGATATAGAACTATTAGTAAAATTTTCTGTCTTGAATTGGAGTGGTTTATTTCTTGTAATGTGTTCCAATAAGTGGTTTGATTGTGTTTTCACATCAATTTCATGATGAAATTCTCCTTTGGCCTTTGTGAATGTGTTTTAGATTTAAAATTCTGGTTTGGGTTTCTTAAATGGGTTTCAAAGTGTATTTATGGTTTTCAAAGTGGTGTGCATGTGATTCTTAAGAAATGGTTTGGCATGAGAAATTTATGTGAGTCCCGGCTGGCACTTTTTTAAAACCAGTTATCTTATGAAAACTCTCCTTGGATGTGGTCCCCTTGCTTTGGTTGAGTTATATGTTATAGAAGGTATGTCGGGTAGGACTTTCCTATGATCAAATGGTTGGAAGGTGAGGGACGTATTCCTTGGGGTAACTCGAGGGTGACTTTGTTGTGTGTGTTGCTTGTGTGTGAGGAATGTACTTGTGACTGCTTACTTGTTTGACATTTTTGTCTCACCCCCTTTATGTCTGAACATGGGAACCTAGCATTGAGAGCGAATTTTCAATGAACGATTGCAGCACTAGTTTAGACTACGCACTGGCTAGTGGCCCTTAGTACGGATTATACTCTACTAGGGGATTGGTCCCCTCGGTTAGGCCAGGTAGGGAAACACCGGGCGTTTGGGTGTTAAGACATCATCGAGAGTAGACATTCCTTCGGGATGAGTCACATGTATAGTACGTTCTAGACTATTCACGAGCTCCTAGGTTTTCCCATGTATATCGGCACTTAGTTGTCTGTGGAGGATGATTATGGTGCCTTGTTTGGTTGATTACTCTTACTTGTTATTTTCCATTTCCCTTGTGTGATTATTGCTTTTTCCTTCGTGTATGATGAATCTCTTTGTTAAAGTGGATAAAAGTGATCCTCAAAATCTTGTGGAAAAATGTTTTTAAAATTTTTTACACTTCACTATCCCTCTTTCTCTAAAAAGGTTAAAGCTTCATCCTTGGAAAAGAACTTAGTTTAAAATATGAAGGGAAATGGATCATGATTTACTTTTAAAGAAGAAAATGTTTAAAAACCTAGTAATGTACATTTTATTTCAAACTTTAAATTGATGGATATTTTATTTAAAGGAAATGCATATGAGAATATATTGTTTGGGCATGCCTATTGAGTTTTAATACTCACGCCTATAGTTTTACCTTTGTTTTTTTAGCTTCGATTGTTAGACCTTGATTAGATTCAGTTGCAATAGCGCTACATTGGTTTGAGGTTGGCGGTGACCCATAGGGTCACATGGAGGTATGTACGACTTTGTTTTCTCACTGCTCCTAGTTTTCGTTTCCATTGTTCAGTGTTTGTTTATTTATTTGTCTTTTATTTATGGGACAAATCGTTCCCACTTGTTTAGTTTTGATTCCCGGCACTAGTTTCCAGCCCTTGGGGATCGGGAACGCTTCTTGGGCCATGTTGCGGGCCGGCTCAGATGATCGGTTCAGGGTCGACCTAGGTTGGTTCGTGACAAAATGGTATCATAGTAGATTTGTGTTATTTGGGATGTCTGGTAAATGTAGATTAGGATTTTCGGGGCTTAGGAGGTAGGTTGCGGGTCGGTGCCTGATCACCACCGCTCGTGACGAAACCTGAGCTATTAGGGGTAGTCTAGGTTTTTGGTCTTTTGACACTGTTTTGGATTGAGGGATGACAATAGAGGTGACTCAGTGTCACATTGTGACCCCACATGGAGTAGTGACCCATGTGAAGCCCAGGTGCTTGGTTTAAGGTCCTCTAGGGTTATGTCTTACTTGGGGCGTGGCTCACTACCATGTCACCGGGTTGGGCATAAGCACTAGTTCCTCATTCTGGTTTGCCATTGTTGGTTGTGATTTGTCTTGATTTTGGTTGGCTTTATAGGGTTTTTGGAAATGAAGGTGGTTTTTAATTGAAAGGGGTCTTTCTTTAATGGTTTTAAAATTGGTAAAAAGGGGATTTATTTCAAGTTGTTTTGAAATTGGAAAAGTGGGTTTTAAAGATTAAGTATTTTAATTTGGAAAATTTTGTCTTATATTTGGATTTGGTAATGGAACAGAAAGTGAAACCCTTGGTATTCCTTAGGATCGTCCACATATGTGTGTGTAGATAAATTAAGTGCACATCAACACATATGTATGGGTGATTTGAGTGGAAAGGGATGAAGGATTATGCGGCGGTTCATAGGATTCCATGAGTGGGGTTTTGGAATTTAAGGCTTGGATTGATTTTTCTAAAATGTACTTGAATGAAAAAAAATGATTTAGGGACTTGTTTTTTTCTCAAAAAATGGGTTTTGGTATTTTTGAAAAGTGTATTTTTCTTGTGTTTGTATATGTTTGATTTATGAGTCTGTTACCTTTGGCTTGTGGTGTTTCTTTTGTTTGTGTTTGAGCTTGTTCGGGATTATGGGCTAGTTGTCTCAACTCGTGGTGTTTCTTTTGATTGATTTCCGGCTTGATTCCAATTCCAATTTTGTTTTTCATGTTGTTCTGAATATTCCACCTAGAAATGTACACAAAATTTGTTAATGAGTCATGCCCAATTCTGGTTTCTATTAAGTGTTGCTTGTATTTCTAAGAATTTAGGGTTCGTTAGAGGTAGTGAAGCGGTTTGAGGGGAGTAGAGCATGTCTTCAGGTGGTTGGGGACTTCTGAGTTTGTTAGAGTTCATATTATCTTAGGTTTAGTGGATGGTCCAGCCTTGGACCAATGGGGGTGGATGTCTCATCATACTTGGAGTTGGGATGATGTGGGAGGTGTTAAACTATGTCTCTATCCAATGGATCATACCTAAGGAGGTGAAGGTGAAAGGAGGTGAGAGTCTATCTGTAGTTCACAAGGCCAGTGGTTGGTGAAGGCCTATGTAGGACACTTTAAGGAGACGACATCTGGATCGCAAGTGCTTGGAAAATCTAGTGCCTATCATCATTCATAAGGGTTTCTCATTTTTTGAGCAGGGTGTATGAGAGGAACCTACCTCTGAAGAAATCCCTTTTGTCGGTGTCGACTTCTGGTTCGTCAGACTGCTTTCTAATGTGCCATCAGTGTTGTCGGTTCGAGCATCCTAAGCCATCTTGTCTCATCCCTCCGAAGTCCTACTATTGTGTGACCATTCAGGTCACTGGGAAAGGTTCCAAAATAAGTTTCGTTCAAATAAGGAGTCATGATCGGGGGATGCTCATGTATGACTGTGAGGAATAAGATGCTTCTTCCATAAGAGCCCCAGCCTTAGGTCTCGGGGTGAAGCTCACGCACAGTCAGGGCATCAGAGGCATGTGAAACCTTCACTTGGTTCTTTATCTTTCATCTTGGAATAGAGACATTCAGGATTTCCATGTCCTTGTTTTTCCGCTGTTGTGAGTTCATCTTTTGCGGTAATAGTGCGATGAACTTATTCTTTCATGATCGTAGTAGTTGTGTTCTTATGAATGTGGCCTCTAGAATTGTATGTTTTTCTTAAAATGGTATTTGGACTTGTGTGGGTTGGTCCTGATTTCATTAGTGATTGTTTGGAGATGTGAGTGTTGGGGGTTTTTGTCTTGTGCCAAGAGTTCTGGGTTTTAGTGGAAGCGTTTTCTTTCTCTTACTAAGGGAGTTAGATGTGTTGGGAGTTTAAAATAGGTTTGGGGAATTCTTAGTTCCAGTAGTTTAATTATAGGGAGTTCCTTATTCCGGTACCCCGATATGTCGGGTGACCTTGTAGTGGTTTTTTTTGTTTAAATTCCAGCAGTCCTATTCAACTAATGTGGAGAATTTGGTAAGTTTGGGTTGGGAGTTCCCGCGTTAGCCCCTCCCCGGGTTGGTGTGCATGGGTTTTAAAGTTTCCATGTTAGTTGAGTTCTTGTGGTGGGGAGAACCCTCTCATGTTCTCCCCTCGTTTTATGTCATAGTTTCTTCGTGACCGGTCGGGTGTGACTTGTAGAGTGAATCGTCAACCCGAGGTTCTTGATTTTCCATTTCGGCTCTTTTCGAGCACGGACTCAAGCTTTGGCTATCTTTTGTCTTGGTGAATTTCTGGGGGAAGAAAGTGTTTGTGGTGGGGAGAATTGTCACACCCCGACCGGGTTTGACGTGTGACTTATAAAAATTGTGTGACAACACGCAGTTGACACTGTAGGCGGTTAGTGTTGGTTGGCATGCTTTGAGCACACCTCTCTCAACCGCGCACTTGACGGCACGTGAGCCATGTGGTTGACCGACATATGAAATAAGTAAATAAATTAATTAAAGGATAAGTGAGATGAAATGAAGTAAAATAAAAAAAATTCAATAAAATAGAGTTTGAGAAAAAAAATGTTTAATCATAAAATAATAATATTATTATAGTTTTAATAATATTATTATTATTATTTTGGTGGTTTTTATTATTAATATTATTATTAATGTTAATATTATTATTGTTGTTGTTGTTGTTGTTGTTGTTGTTGTTATTTTTATTTTATTGTTACTAATTTTTATTATTATTATCTTTATTGTGGTTATTTTATTATTTTTATTTCTGGTTTTATAATTATTGTTATTATTATTATAAAATGAAAAAAAACCCTAATTATACCCGTCCAACCCCTCCTTCCCATTTCCTTGTCGCAAGCCCCCCCTCTCATCCCGGTCTCCACTCCCTGCGTGATCCTACTGCCCAGCCAAACCCAGCCAGCCAACCAGCCTCCACACCGGCTCCCACATCCCGCACCTCCAGCCTGCCACTCCGACCTTCCGAGTTTCACCAATCCACCACGCTCGCAACCCTCCGCACAGTCGTCCCGGCCTCCCCAGTTTCCCCTACCCAACCACCTCCAACCGACCAACCAGCCTCCTCCCACCTCCAGCAGCTTCCCCTCCTCGTTGCGGCGCGTTCGACCTCCCCTCTTTTCCTACTGGTAAGTATTAATCCATTTTGCGATTATTATTTGGGGTTTTCATTTTTTAACGAATCCTAATGGATTGGATCTATGTTCGGTTTTTTTTTCTTGGATGCAAGGTGTTGCGAATGGTCATTTGGGGTGTACTCTTCCTCCTCTGAAGGTTTCGTCACAATTGCGCACCTTTGAGGTAGATGAATCTGTATTCTTCCTCTTTTGGGGCAATCTTTTGATTCTTTCATTGCTTTAAATATTATTTTTACTTGATTTTCTACTTAATGATATATCTAATTAGTCTATTATGATGTTTATGGATTATTATAGCATGTTAAAAATAGTTTTTGAAGTTTTTCTTGTTTATGTTTATGCATGCTAATGCCCAATTTTTTTTTAATCACTTAGTGAATTATTGTGATGTTTTATTGAGAGAATAATTTGTTAAAACTATATTTCGAAGTGAATCTCCAATTATGTCAATGTGTGCATGTGTCAAGTGTTTTTGGTTAAATGTCATTTGGGTTTTATATAGTGAAATTAGATGTTTTATGTGGTGTGTAATATTTTTCAGAAGTGTCTTGACATGATTATATGGTGAAAATGGATTTTATAAATGATATGGTTATGTTTTCATGTGTGCTTCATTAGGGTACTTCTTGGAAGTGTTTTTAGGACTATGAAAAATGTGCTAAATGTGTTTTCGAAGGAACTTGAGATGTGAATGCATTGATAGTGGGTTTTTACAAAGGGGTTTCATGAATTGACTAATTAATGGTAAATTTATTTGAAAAATGGTTCTTGTGTGTCTTGGAATGCTTGGTGTGCCACTAGATGTTGACACACCCATGGGTGCACTAGGTGCACACATGGGGGTGTCATCAAAGGAAGGTGATGCTTTAAATTGTTGTTTCCTTGAAAACTTGTTTTCCTAAATGGTTCCTTTTTTTTAAATGACGTTGGTTTCTCTAGGTTAATTAATTAGAGCTTGAGTGGCTTCTTGGTGGTGCGCACACACACATACATAGGTACGTATGTGTATATTTATATATATTTATATATATTTATATATATATATATATATATCTTCCTTGAACATATTCCCTCATGGCGTAGGGAATATGTTCAATGGATTAAGGGTATATATATATATATATATGTATGAGAATGTATGTGTGTGCTAGTGTGAGTGTTTTTCATCGAAAGCTTCAAGAGCCGAAGTGTCTCGGCTTGGTCCTCTTCCTTCTTTGTGGTAGGATCTCTATGCATTAACCTTTAAATTTAAGAACCATTTATTTATTGCATTTCATGCCTAGTTTTAATATTAATTATTGATATAGAACTTTTAGTAAAATTTTCTGTCTTGAATTGGAGTGGTTTATTTCTTATAATGTGTTCTAATAAGTGTTTTGATTGTGTTTTCACATCAATTTCATGATGAAATTCCCCTTCGGCCTTTGTGAATGTGTTTTAGATTTAAAATTTTGGTTTGGGTTTCTTAAATGGGTTTCAAAGTATATTTATGGTTTTCAAAGTGGTGTGCATGTGATTCTTATGAAATGGTTTGGCATGCGAAATTTATGTGAGGCCCAGTTGCCACTTTTTTAAAACTAGTTATCTTAAGAAAACTCTCCTTGGATGTGGTCCCCTTGCTTTGGTTGAGTTATATGTTATGAAAGGTCCACCAGGTAGGACTTTCCTGTGATCAAATGGTTGAAAGACAAGGGATGTATTCCTTGGGGTGACTCGGGGGGTGACTTTGTTGTGTGTGTTGACTGTGTGTGAGGAAAGTACTTATGACTGCTTACTTGTTTGACATTGTTGGCTCAGCCCCTTTATGTCTGAACATGGGAACCTAGAATAGCGAGAGAATTTTCAGTGAATTATTGCAGCACTAGTTTGGACTTCACATTGGCTAGTGGCCCTTAGTACGGATTATACTCTGCTAGGGGATTGGGCCCCTCGGTTAGGCTAGGTAGGGAAATACTGGGTGTTTGGGCGTTATGACGTCATCGAGAGTAGGCATGCCTTCGGGATAAGTCACATGTATAGTATGTTCTAGACTATTCATGATCTCCTAGGTTTTCCCATGTATATCGACACTTAGTTGTCTGCGGTGGATGATTGTGGTGCCTTGTTTGGTTGATTACTCTTGGTTGTTATTTTCCATTTACCATGTGTGATTATTGCTTTTTCCTTTGTGTATGATGCATCTCTTTGTTAAAGTGGATAAAAGTGATCTTAAAAAGCTTGTGGAAAAAGGTTTTTAAAATGTTTTACACTTCACTATCCCTCTTTCTATAAAAAGGTTAAATCTTTATCCTTGGAAAAGAACTTAGTTTAAAATATGAAGGGCAATGGATCGTTATTTTCTTTTAAAGAAGAAAATGTTTAAAAACCTAGTTTTGTACATTGTATTTCAAACTTGAAATTGATGGATCTTTTATTTAAAGGAAATGTATATGAGAATAGATTGTTTTTCATGCCTACTAAGTTTTAATACTCACACCTATAGTTTTACCTTTGTTTTTTTAGCTTCGGTTACTGCGCCTTGCTTGGATTCAGTCGCCATAGCGCGACATTGGTTTGAGGTTGGTGGTGACCCATAGGGTCACATGGAGGTATGTACGACTTTGTTTTCTCAATACTCCTAGTTTTCATTTCCATTGTTCAGATTTTGTTTATTTATTTGTCTTTCATTTATGGTCCAAATCGTTCCCACTTGTTTAGTTTTGATGCCCGGCACTAGTTGTCAGCCCATGGGGATTGGGAACGCCCCTCGGGCCATGTCATGGGCTAGCTCGGGTGATCTGTTTAGGGTCTACCTGGGTTGGTTAGTGACAAACTAAGTGTCAATTTCTGATGGATATTGATAGAAAACATGATTAGGAGAAAGTTAACCACTAAAAACCCACAAAATTGGGATAAGTTAAACGGTCTTTGGTTTCCTAGTAAAAAAAGTAAACGGACAGCATTTTTGTTTTAAGTTTCATTTAGTAAAGTTGGAAAATTTATTTATGAGATTGACTAAAGACGTAAGGAAATATACTTACTTTTCAAGTAGAGTTTTTTCCTTTAATAAGTTTATACCAAAAACTCATCTTTTATCCAAATGATGAGTATTCAAGATAACTTGGTCACACCTAAAGCTCTAGAATAAACTTCTAGAGAATCACATAATCTAAAAAAGATGAATTATATATTTCCCTTGTCTTTAGACATTAAAAAAACCAAAATGGTTATTACAAGATCAGATAATCCCCAAAAAGGATAATTCTTTATAAAATGAAATACTACTCTTAATCCCCAAAATTCGACAAACAATACCCAAAGTTCATCAAAGACCATTCAATAAAAAAATTTCCTTAAAATTATTCAAAATAACCCAAAATAAGATTGAAACCCAAAACTCAGAAGGATTTAATCACATAGTCTTCTATAGTAAATCTTAACATTTATCTCCAAATAACATCGACTACTCTTAAAGTCTCGTGCTGAATAGTAATTAACCTAATCACATATTCTCTATGAAAGGTTAATCATTTGTATAAATAACCCAAATTGCTATATGTCCATAATAAAAACATAGATTATTATAAAATAAAATTTCAACCATTACTCCACAAATGAAATCCCATAGTATTCTATTTTCCTTAAGCATATAGTGTTCCCAAAAGAGAGAAAATCTTCTAAAATAACCTTTATCACTTAATCACCAAATCATTTTCCTATACTAAGGATTTCCATTTGATAAAATATAAGTTCCCAAAATCAAATTATTCTTGATCCATAAAATCATCTAACTAAAAAGAGTTAGTCATACTAACCAGGGACTTCATGTAGTCCAATGGAATCCAATAAATCCTAATCGCACTTTGGTTGTGGGTTTGATTCCTGCCGGTTTTTTCAACGTGACGGGTTGTCACATGGTCTACGTGTTGTCCCTTATCAAAAACTATATAATTTTATAACATTCCCGAAAATGAGATAAATTCCTCAAAAATAACCATAACATATTTTAACCCCCAAAGTTTTTATTATACCTTTATTTTTCATCCCAATACATTAAGACCTCAACATCTTATATATTGTCATTTTTTTCACCTCCATATGATAAAATAAAATTATTCCCAATAGAAATAACATCATAACTTGATCATGGTGTCTATATGGTTCTATCATCTTCTTGTTCATGTAGGTAGAAGGCCATGCATTGAAAAAATTATTTAGAGATCCTTCAAAATCATTGGTTTCCTTCATCCAAATACACCTTGTACAACTTGGGTCATATGGGTGTTCTCAGAAAAATAGTTACAGAAAATAATCATGTATGACATATAATTTTAAAACATCTAATAAAACATGATTTTTATAAAACAGTTGGACTGATTTTGAGTTGAAAATTTCAATCAATAGTCCGATTGAAATACCATAAGTATGTTTTGAGAGACTATACTATAAAAAAATATAAATAGGTTGCGCAAGGGTCTCCTCCTTCAGCACCTTTTTCAAAATCATAATATGCTTCAACATCTTGTGATAAGGTAAAATATTTGAAAATGCCTTGATAATATTTACCATTCTTGAAAATATGATGATATTGTGAAAATAGGATTTAATTAAATACAACCCATGATCCATGATGATATCTAGGTATATTGGATGTGTTTGATATCTCAAACAAATGCTTTCAAGTGAGTTGTATGATAGAAAAAGTTTCACAATCATATGAACATGAATTTGTAGTAATTATTTCAAGCATGTCATCAGGAGGAGATAGGAATGTTGTTTTAGATCCTCCTCCTTCCATTTATAACCGACTTTCCTTAATTTGGAAAAGTTATAAAAATATGATTTAACTAAAATAATAAACATAGGGACTAACCATGTGTTTAACGAAAACTCATAATCCCTAAATTTTTCTAAACCGACCTCTGATACCAACTATAAGGACTCAGCCTTAAACATTACATAATCTTGAATTAAGTTAATAATTCACATTGAGGATCTTTTCAAGTTTAGAGTTTTAGAGAATTAGGCTGTAACTATTACATTAAATTTCAAAAATTACAAAGTATACACTTCTACTCTATCCAAATTTGTTCACAATAATAAAACTCCTTAAATAAAACAAGAGTTATTTTCTTAATATAAATCTTCTTGAATTCTTCCTTTCTTTTACCCTTACTTATACCCTGTGAAAAACATTTCAAAAACATGGGATGAGCATAAAAAAACTAAGTAAGGGTTAAGGAAAGAAAACATTAGTCTATAAATGCATAAAAATCAATGAAATCATACTTTTCAATCTTTAACATACCACAAAAAATCATAATTTTTATGAATAACACATGGAAATCATAAATCATAAAGGTAACTTATGGAATCCATAACATACTTACATTGTAGCTTTCACAGCTATATAGGGAGTTATGTTTGGAATACCCATCACAGTATATTCCCTAAATTTCTTAGGAGAAACATCAACATTTACCTCTGTCATGTTACCCAATGCATTAGAGAGCTATCTCGGGCTCACCTGCCCTAGGTTTATCATGGAACCACTTGTATATGTAAATAATGCCCAAAAACCATAACATAATCATAACACGTGAATAATCATAAAGGAAAGATAAAATTTCCATATTTCAATAACATTTCAATATATTGACTTAATCAATCCATTCTCAAAACCATTTTCAATACCAAAATACATAAAAAGATTGTGTGGTATTTATTTTCCTTTTAAAAACACTAAGTCTTGTAGAGGAATCCAAATATAAAATAATGCTCACGGTGGTAGAAAGGTCATTGTCACTGCGTATGTTAAAAAGAAACATTCCCTTTATCGTTTAGTAAATCGCTACGTAGAAAAATATTCCATTTGAATGAAATGAAAAGTCAAAGGGGTTTATACACCATATAAAATAAATTTGTGTATAAATCAAAATATGCCTCAATGAAAGGAGATTGAGACGAATTCCCTAACCTCGTGTCCAACTTGACTCGTTCGTTCTTTAATATCCTGAATAATAAACTAAAGTTAATTTATACTTTCTTCAAAACATTTTTCAAGTTTATTATTCTTTTTATATCACTTATTACCATGTTATAAAAATTACATAATCATTTAAGTTAATAACGGTTGTTTTTTCGATATTTGGTACTTGAGTCAAAATGAACTTGTTAAAATTGAAAATTTTCCATGTGGTCAAAATTCCATTATCTCTAGAATGATATTCATGATTTAGATATCATATATATTATATATATCCAGTATATATATATATATATATATTTATAATACTATATAACATTTGGAGATAAGAAATGAAAGGCATCGTTCATGGAGACGGTAAGTCATACGTACGCATGAACACAACTTTCATTTCTATTTCATATTTAATGGAATGAAAACTTAATGATACATAGGTATGTTATAATTCTTGTATTCATATATAATTTCATTAACTCCATCCTTTATACATTACACGTATGGCATGAACGAGTCATATCACTTTGAGGGGATGGTATTCCACACTTCCTCAAATGAAATTAACGTATTTACTCATTATGAAAACCATAAAGTTATTCTATAAATGAAAAATATAGAAGCATAGAGACAATATAAATATAATATATATCACATATAAATACAGTTCCATAATAATGGCCACCATGAGAGGCTGTAGGAGATAATTAAATAATCATCGTTTCGTGAGGTAGTGGCTCTCCGTCCACAGAAACAGTGTTGTTATAAAAGAATGGAATAAAGAGAGTGTAGGGTTTTGGAGAAGGAAAATAAAAGAAAAGAACTTGAGAGAAGATGTTGCCTTTAAATCGGGTAACTTCTTTTGATTTGAGACAAAGGCATCTCTTGAATTGCCTTCTTCCTAGGGGAAGGATTCTAGGAGGAAGAGAGGAATGTTTAGAGATTCTTGGAGTAGAGTTTGGATGATCCAAGGGGCTTGAGAGGTGTGATTAATGAGTTAGAGGTGATGGCCTTTTATAAGGGGAAGGAGTGGCTCTTTTGGAAAGTTTGAAAGTATTATTTTATTATAAAATTATTTTCAGTTTCAAAAGTTCCAAAACTTATTTAATTCGAAGATAAGGTGCATATAAGTCAAAATAAAATCATCCAATAAGAATTGGACAGGTTTTGGATATTTTTTAATCCTTATCTTTTTTATTCAACCCTTTGTTAACTTATTTAACTTTTACCATGTCCTCTTATATATTCATACTATATGGTTAATATATTTAATATAAAATAACAAGGCACCCAAAATTAATCATTTATGACATTTTTAACATTATTTAAGTCATTTTTCCAAATCTTGGATTTTTAAGATTATTTTATCATTTAATAAAATATTAATTGTTTTAAAAACTCATTTATGTAAATTTCTAAATTATTCATATCAAGACTTTTAAAAAAATCGATAACAACTTGATTATTTAGAAAAACCTTCATTAATTCAAATATAACAATTCATTATTATCCCTAAAATTCATGGATGGCATAAAATTTTCAAAATAAATTTATTTTAATATTTATAATATCATTTATTTTAATCCTTTATTAATGATACAATTATTGCATCACCATTGTGTCATAATTAAGTTTAATTATATAATTTATAAAAATTATAAATGAAATATCATGATGTATGAAATCTTTTTATCTTTAAAATTAATATTTATAGTTGAAGAGATCACTTATATAACCCCATATAAAAAAATTTACTAAAAGATATATGTTTATGTTACTTTTGTCTTTACTTTAAATTAATTAATATAAAGTGTCATTATCACTCTCAAGTGGCTTCATGGGGTCCCAAAATCGACCCAAGGGTGCCCTTGGTTAGAAATATCTCATCTAATTGGGTTAGGACAAGTGTAAGGGTAATTTAATTTTATTATAATATTATTTTTCACCCTTATTTACTAGATTTACCCTTTAACCATGGTAAATAAAATATTTACTAAAGTAAATATTCATAATATCTAAAAATAAAAGATACTCATTTACATAATTTGGACCTCCTGATTCCAAATATGGAACCCATTTTTCCAAATTCAAAACACATAAGTGTCAGAAATAAATTTAAAATTAATTCACGTTGTCAAAACAAAAAAGCGTGTTTTTAAGAAATAATAACTATCAAAAGATTGACACTTGTTTATATCCAATTTCAAAGTGAAATTAATTATAATGACCAGAATTGGATTAAATGGTAAAAATATAATCCAATTACACTTTAAAACCAATTAAAAGGTTAATTTAACCATATAAATAAATTATATTAAAAGGTAGTTTTGAATTAAAATGTTGTATTTTTCACTATTCATTAAAAAATAAACTTTATCAGAAAAATACCAAAATTTTACCCAAACTAAATTTTTATGTCCTGATTCTAAAGAAGAATTTTAATTTGTCAAATAGAATATGAAAAGTGATAAAAACTAGATTTAAAAAGGGTTCTCCATAAAAAGGTGGTAAATCGACCTTTTAAAGAATATTAGAGTATTTATGCTTAAAATTGGATTCATTCGCATTTTAAGCCTATAAATTTTATTGGATAAATGTAAAAACATTTAAAAACATGTATAATAATATTTTAGTTAGTTATATTCATTTATTCAAATACAATTTCTAGGCGTTAATTACCATTTAAAATAATATTATATTATTATTTTTCAGTACGACTCAGCCTTATGCGCAACATTAGATTTTCCAAGAAACCCATTTTTGCATGTCAGGTACGTCATCGAACATAAAATCCCATTTAAAGTAAAATTAATATTCAATTCACAAATATTAATAAATATGAAAATGTCATATTCTTTATTTACTTGGGATGTTACATCATTCCCCCCCTTTTGGAAATTGTGTCTTTGCAATTTTAAAATGAGCTCAGAAACTTCATTGAAAGTCCCACTTTGGAAAAATATTCCATAATAATATCACTTTAAAAGAAATAAAGAGAAGTACAAAGGTCACCCTAGATAAACCATACTAGGATTCCATGAAAACGTGGATATGGAGGAGAAACTAAGTGTCAAGTTCTGATAGAGAGTGATAAAAAACATGATCAGGAGAAAGTTAACCACCAAAAAACCAAAAACTTGTGATAGGTTAAACGGTATTTGGTTTCTTAGTAGGAAAAGTAAACAGACAATGTTTTTGTTTTAAGTTTCATTTAGTAAATTTGGAGAATTTATTTATGATATTGACTAAGGACGTAGGGAAATATACTTACTTTTCAAGTAGAGTTTCATCCTTTAATAAGTACCTACCAAAAACTCATCTTTTCTCCAAACGATGAGTATTCAAGATGACTTGGTCACACATATAGTGCTAGAATCAACTTCTAGAGAATCACATAATCCAAAAAATATGAACTATATGTTTCCTTTGTCTTTAGACATTAACCAAAACCAAAATGGTTAGTACAAGATCAGATAATCCCCAAAAAATATAATACTTTATAAAATTAAATACTACTCTTAATCCCCAAAATTCGACAAACAATACCCAAAGTTCAGCAAATACCATTCAATAAACAACTATCCTTAAAATTATTCAAAGTAACCCAAACTAAGATTGAAACCCAAAACTCAGAAGGATTTAATCACATAGTCTTCCATGGTAAATATTAACATTTATCTCCAAATAACACCGACTACTCTTAAAGTCTCATAGTGAAGATTAATTAACTTAATCACATATTCTCTATGAAAGGTTAATAATTTCCATAAATAACCCAAATTTCTATATGTTCGCAATAAAAACATAGATTATTCTAAAATAAAATTTCAACCATTACTAAAAAAATGAGATCCCATAGTATTATATTTTCCTTAAGCATATAGTGTTCCCAAAAGATAAAACGTCTTCCAAAATAACCTTTATCACTTAATCACCAAATCATTTTCCTATACTAAGGATATCCATTTTACAAAACATAAGTTCCCAAAATCAACTTATTCTTGATCCATAAAATCAGATAACTAAAAAGAGTTAGTCATATTAACCAGGGACTTCACGTAGTCCAGTGGTAGGCGATAAATATCAATCGCACTTTGGTTGTGGGTTCGATTCTCGCAGCTTTGTCCAACGTTATAGGTTGTCAAACAGTCTGCGTGTTGTCATTTTTCAAAAACTATATAATTTTATAACATTCCCAAAAATGAGATAAATTCATCCAAAATAACCATAACATATTTTAACCCCCAAAGGTTTTCTTATACCTTTTATTTTCATCCCAATACATTAAGACCTCAACATCTTTTATATTGTCATTTTTTTCACCTCCATGTGATAAAATAAAACTATTCTAAATATAAATAACATCATACCTTGATCATAGTGTCTATATGGTTTTGACGTCATCTTGTTCGCATAGGTAGAAGGTCCATGAATTGAAAAATTGATTTAGAGATCCTTCAAAATCATTTTCTTCCTCCATCCAAATACACCTTGTACAACTTGGGTCATATGGGTGTTCACAGAAAAATAGTTTCGGAAAATAATCATGTATGACATATAATTTCAAAACATCTGATAAAACATGACTTTTATAAAACAATCGAATCGAGTTTGAGTTGAAACTTTCAATCAATAGTCCTTTTAAAATTCCATATGTTTGTGCTGAGAGACAATATTGTAAAAGAAAATATAAATAGGTTGCATAAGGGTCTCCTTCTTTAACACCTTTTCAAAATCATAATATGCTTCAAAATATTCTGATAAGGTAAAATATTTAAAAATGCCTTGATAATATTTACCTTTATTGAAAATATGTGAATATTGTGAAAATAGGATTTGGTTAAATACAACCCGTGATCCGCGATGATATCGAGTTATAGTGGAGGTGTTTGATATCTCAAACAATTGCTTGAAAGTGAGTTGTATGCTAGAAAACGTTTCACAATCATCTGAACATGACTTTACAATAATTATTACAAGAATATCATGAGGAATAGATAAAAATGTTTTTTGAGATCCTCCTCCTTCCATTTGTAATTGACTTTCCTTGATCTGAAAAAGTTATAAAAACATGATTTAACTGAAATAATAGACACAGGGACTAACCATGTCTTTAAGGAAAACTCCCAATCCCTAAAGTTGTCTAAACCTACCTCTGATTCCAACTATAAGGACCCAGCCTTAAACATTACATAATCTTGAATTAAGTTAATAATTCACATTGAGGATCTTTTCAGGTTTAGAGTTTTATAAAATTAGGTCGTAACTATTACATTACATTTCAAAAATTAAAAAGTAGACACTTCTACTATATACAAATTTTTTCATAATAATAAAACTCCTTAAATAAAATAATATTTCTTTTCTTGATATAAATCTTCTTAAATTATTCCTTTCTCTTACCCTTCCTTATACCCTGTGAAAAACATTTCAAAAACATAGGATGAGTATAAAAAGCTCAGTAAGGGTTAAGGAAAGAAAACATTAGTCCATCAATACATACAAATCAATGAAATCATACTTTTCAATCTTTAATATACCACACAAAATCATAAGTTTTATGAATAACACATGGAAATCATAAATCATAAAGGTAACTTGTGGCATCTATAACATACTTACATTGTAGATTTCATAACTACATAGGGAGTTATGTTTGGAATACCCATCATGGTATATTCCCTAAATATATTAGGAGAAATATCAGAGTTTACCTCTGTTACATTACCCAATGCATTATAGATCTATCTCAGGCTCACCCACCCTAGGTTTATCATAGAACCACTCATATACATAAATAATGTCCAAGAACCATAACATAATCATAACACATGAACAATCATAAAGGAAAGATAAAATTTATACATTGCAATAAAATTTCAATATATTAACTTAATAAATATATTCTCAAAACCATTTTCAATACTAAAATATGTAAATATTATATGGTATTTATTTTCCTTTTAAAAACACTTTGGCTTGTTGAGGAATCCAAATATCAAATAATGCTTGTGGCGGGGGAAAGGTCATTGTCACTGTGTACGTTAAAAAGAAACATTTCCTTTGTATTTTAGTAAAACAATACATAGAAAAAGATTCCCTTTGAATGAAATGAAAAGTCAAAGGGGTTTATACACCGTATAAAAGAAATTTGTGTATAAATCAAAGTATGCCTCAATGAAAGGAGATTAAGACGAAGTCCCTTACTTCGTGTCCGACTTGACTCGTTCATTATTTAATCTCCTAAATAATAAACTAAAGTTAATTTATACTTGATTCAGAACATATTTCAAGTTTATTATTCCTTTTATATCACTTATAGTCACTTTATAAAAATTACATAATCATTTAAGTTAATAACAGTCGTTTTTTCGATATTTGGTACTTGAGTCAAAATGGACTTGTTAAAATTACAAATTATCCATGTGGTAAAAAGTCCATTATCTCCATAATGATATTCATTATTTATATATAATATATATCATATATATCTAGTATATATATATATATTTATAATAGTACATAACATTTGGTGATAATAAATGAAATGCACCGTTCATGGAGACAGTAAGCCATACGTACGCATGAACGCTACTTTCATTTCTATTTCATATTTAATGGAATGAAAACTTAATGAAACATAGGTATATTATAATTATAGTATAATATCATATATAATTTCATTAACTCCGTCCTTTATACGTTCCATGTATGGAATGAACGGGTCATATCACTTTGAGGGGGCGATATTCTGCACTTCCTCAAATGAAATTAACGTATTTACCCATTATGGAAACTATAAAGGTATAATATAAATGAAAAATATATAAGAATAGATACAATATAAATATAATATATATCACATATAAATATAGTTCTATCATAATGGCCACCATGAGAGGCGGTAGGAGATAATTGAACAATCATCATTTCATGAGGTAGTAGTTTGTCGTCCACATAAACAGTATGTTTGTATCCATTAGATGGAGGTGTGTGGATGTGTAGTTTAAATCATCCTCATAAAAACATACTAGTATATTTAATATACTAGTTTTTTTATAAAATAATAGAATAAAGATAGTTTAGGGTGTTGTAAAAGGAAAATAAAAGAAAAGAACTTGAGAGAAGATATTACCTTTAAATCGGGTAACTTCTATTAATTTGAGCCAAAGGGATCTCTTGAATAGCCTTATGCATAGTTAAAAGATTATAAGAGTAATATAGGGATTTTGGGAGCTTCTTGGAGCATATTGGGATGATCCAAGGGGCTTGAGAGGTGTTAGAAATGGGTTAGAGGTGATGGCCTTTTATAAGGTGAAGGAGGGGCTCTTTTGGAAAGTTTGAAAGTATTATTTTATTATAAAATTATTTTTGGTTTCAAAAGGTCCAAAACTTATTTAATTAGAAGAAAAGGTTCATATAATTATAAATAAAATCATTCAATAATAATTATACAGGTTTTGGATATTTTTTAATCCTTATCTTTTTTATTCAACCCTTTGTTAACTTATTTAACTTTTATCATGTCCTCTTATATATTCATACTATATAGTTGATATATTTACTATAAAGTTCCAAGTGACCCAAAATGGATCATTTTTTACTTTTTTAAATTATTTTTAAGTAATTTTACTGAATATTATATTTTTAAGTTTTTTTTATCGTTTAATAAAATATTAATTGTTTTAAAAACTCATTTATGTCAATTTCTAAATTATTCATATCAAGACTTAAAAAAATCTATAAAAACTTTATTATTTCTAAAAACCTTCATTAATTAAAATATAACAAGTAATTATTATCCATAAAATTTTTGGATGGCATAAAAGTTTCAAAATAAATTTATTTTAATATTTATAATATCATTTATTTGAATCCTTTATTAATGAATCAATTACTGCATCATCATTTTGTCATAATTAAGTTTATTTATATAATGTCTAAAAATTAAAAATAAAATACCATGATGTAGGAAATATTTTTATATTTAAAATAAATATTTATAGTCAAAGATATCACTTATATAACCCCATATAAAAATTGTTTTACTAAAAGATATATGTTTATGTTACTTTTGTCTTTACTTTAAATTAATTAATATAAAGTGTCATTATCACTCCCAAGTGGCTCCATGGGGTCCCAAAATCGACCCAAGGATTACATTAGTTGGAAATATCTTATAAAATAGGGTTAGGATAAGTGTAAGGGTAATTTAATATTATTATAATATTATTTTTCACCCTTATTTATTAGATTTACCCTTTAACCATAGTAAATAAAATATTTACTGAAGTAAATATTCATAATATCTAAAAAAAAGTTACCCATTTACACAATTTGGACCTCATGATTCCAAATATGGAATCCATTTTTCCAAATTCAAAACACATAAGTGGAAGAAATATATTTTAAATTAATTCATGTTGTCAAAACAAAAAGCGTGTTTTTAAGAAATAATAACTATTAAAAGATTGACACGTGTTTATGTCCAATTTTAAAGTGAAATTACTTCCAATGACCATAATTATATTAAATGGTAAAAATATAATTTAATTACACTTTAAAACCAATTATAAGGTTAATTTAACCATATAAATAAATTATATTAAAAGGTAGTTTTGAATTAAAATGCAATATTTTTTACTATTTATTAAAAAATGAAATTTATCAGAAAAATACCAAAATTTTACCCAAAGTAAATTTTTATTTCCAAATTCTAAATAATAATTTTATTTTTTCAAATAGAATATACAAAATTGAAAAAAATTATATTTAAAAAGGGTTCACCATTAAAAGGTAGTAAATCAACCTTTTAAAGAATATTAGAGTATTTATGATTAAAATTGGATTCATTCAAATTTTAAGCCTCTAACTTTTATTGGATAAATGTAAAAACATTTAACAAACATGTATAATCATTTTTTGGTTAGTTCTATTCATTCTTGTCAATACAACGGCTAGGCGTTAACTACCATTTAAAATAATATTATATTATTATTTTTTAGTATGACTCAACCTTATGTGCAACATGAGATTTTCAGAGAAACCCATTCTTTAGTGTTAGGTATGCCATCGAACATAGCATCCCATTTAAAGTAAAATTAATATTTAATTCACAAATATTAATAAATATAAAAATTTCATATTCTTTATTTACTTGGGATGTTACAACTTATGTATTCTTCATCTTATCCCCTACTAATTGGGTATTTCCACTTTCCATGATCATAAAAGATACATCATTTCCAAAACACACTATTCTATTGAATCTTTCCTTCACATTATTTTTATCCCTGATAGCGATTTCAATGATATTGAACTTTAATTTTTTCTTTTTTTCTTTCTATGAAATACCTGGTTAAGTTGAGACCTGAAATGGCCTCTCCTCTTTCATTTAATTATAGGATTTTTAATCATAATATTCTTCCTCTTCTAATGGTGAGTATATATTTCCCAATGGAATTGATTTGGGTTACCTTTTTTCATCCTCCTTTGACTTCCCTAGTGGTAATTTTTATTTCTTATTTTTCTATAATCAATGTATTTATAACCAAAAATATAATAGTGAAAAAAATATACATATAAATAATTTATTCTTTATGATGAAGGATATGGTATCATTATCCATTTCCAAATTTTTTGTGTTTCCCCATTAAAATGGGTCCAATAATCTTCATAGTAGAATATGGTGTGGATAAGAAATCCATGGAATTGACATTTAATAATAGGAAATATCACCTCCCCTTTGTTTCTCCACATATACCCATCTTTTTTACAACTCCTTCATTAATGATTAACTCTTGATGGTTGAGAATTTTTTCTAACCCTTTAGTTTCCATTGATTATAGATATCTTTTTCTGTACAAATAGAATATTAGTTTTCAAACCAGAATCACCAACTTTATTCTTACCTTTGTTTTGATATTTTTTTTATACTTTCTATGTATTTACATCATATCTAATTCTACTTCTACTTATAGATCTAAGTATTTATTCACTTGGAATTTTCTCAACAGCTTCAGAGCCCCATTTCACCCTTTCCAGTAATTCTCCATCTAAGAACCTCTAAAAATATAGTTTCTTCATGGGATCACTAGATTATATTTCTGATTAAAACTTATTTCTCAAAGTAACCTCTTATTCTTCAATAGTTTTTACCTTCTTTGTTTGATATTATATGAAATTATTAAGTTCATCAATCACTTTAACATATTATTTATTAATTATATTGAAATCTACTACTTATTTATAATTCCCTTGACCAAATTATTGATCTTATAAATCATTTTATAATCATTCAATCTCATCTTTGATATGATATAAATATTTATAGTATTCCTTCAGTGATCCATTAATATTTAGATTTTTCTTTGAATATAGATCTCTTTGAGTGCTCTTTTAATTTCTTCCTTGTGATCAATAATTCCTTCTGGTTGATTTTATTCCTTATTTTTCATATTATTCCTTTTCAATGGTGTTCATCGTTGAATCCTCTATATATAATTTAAATTCAATTTTTATCTCCTCTAGATGGTTTTCATTATCATATTATTTATTTCTAACCAAGATATTCCTCTGATACTTCCTTCGAAATGAATTTCCCAATTTTAAATCTATTTTGGGAGGGAATCTAATTTATGGATTCTATGAGATTTCTTCTTCACCATAGCCATCATTAAATATCTTTGGATACCTTTCTACAATGAATCTAACCCTGATACATTGGAAAACGTTAAAGGAGTTATTTCCTTTGAATCGAAATTTTCCCTATTATAATTTTTTGGCTATAATAGATTGAAGTTCATCACCTATGTCTTCCTATTCATTTTCACCTTCTATGATATTTATTTTTTCTATGGATTTGAATTTAATATCCTTGTATGATTTTGATATTTCATTTTTATTAACTCACATTTCATAGGCCACTGAACTTATTAGCAGGTTATCTAGAGAAATATTGGGCAAATCCCTTTCTTTAAGAGCTGAAACATTTGTATTATATATAGGTAGAGACCATAATATCTTATTAATAATATAAATATCCTTTACTTCTTCATTTAGTTTCCAAATATCTATAATAACCTCCATAATTCATTTTAAGAAACTATCCATATTTTTATCTGGAAATATCTTCAATTCATTGAACTTATTTTTAATGACTTGAAGTTTCACCTTCAACACAGTATTATCACCTTCATATATATTGGATAGTTTATACCACATTTCTTTAGAACTATTATATCTCATCACTTTTATCTAAATCTAATTAGTTAGGGATCTAGATATATCATATTTAGATTTGGAATCAATATCTAGAAGTTTTCTACCAACTTCAGTGATAGACTATCATGTTGCATCACTTGAATCCAATGAATAGTAGAAGATAGAACTTTTATCCCAATAGATTAAAGATGTGATCTCGTCCAGTTTTTCTAAATCTTATAGTTTCTCCCATCAAATGGATTAACTCCTTTTCCACTAAATGTACTCTCTATGGGTTTAAACTTTAGAAAATAGATTTAACATTGAAAACCTACTGATATGATACATTTTTTTGTAACCCAATACACCCTAAGAGGGTAGGGGTGAATCAAAGAATAAGATTTTCCTTTTATATTTATCATATATTTTTTGTATTTTAGTAGGAACACATTAAACCTATCATGGTTAGGTGCATAACCACCAAAAAATATAGAAAATAAAACAAGGAATAACAGTTTTACATAGTTCAATACTAAGGGATGGTCTAAGGAGTATACACTTAGTGTTGTATCAATGTACCAGAATCTATTAATCATAACTAGTTTGGTGGATACAATTATTTTTCTATGGTCACTTCATTTAATTCTCACTATCAATATAATATTAAAGGATAGCATATTGCCTCCCTAAGATCATTTCCATCAACTTCTCCTTTATCACTACTTTATATAAAGTCTTTCTAGATTTAATGACTTGAAGGTCACTTCAATATCATCAATAAAGTGAGATTTGATTTTATATCATGAAAAACTAGAGTATTATTATCTAATTTAATCCACTTCCTCAAAAACATACATCGGAAATACTTCACTCAAATATTTCTCTTCAGCCAAGTGAGTGTTGAGATCAAGATCTATTTGGGTGTATCGAAAACTTTATGATACTTTTTTGAAATCATAAGAAGAATATGTTATGATTTTAGATTAAAAAATTCCTCTAAAATATTCAAGTCATCAAGATAAGTTATTATGGAGATATTTTAAGTGGATGTTGGTAATGTGTTGGATTTTTTTTTCAATACAAAAATCAAGTTCAAACTCACATTAAATTAATTTCATTATGTGAGGTGAATGTATTTTTGATTTTTAGAGGTGTATTTAATAGGTCTAGAGGTGCTTGAGAATTTTTTTATGAATTATATAAATTTTAGGTGTTTTAATAAAAATTATTAAGTGTTGTTTTTCATGTAGTCATTTTTTTACTTTGCTTATGAGTCATTTTACAACCTACATATCAGTAATATAGAATATACATATGAGTAAAACAAAAAATAAGGTTAATTATATACTATGTATGAGCCATATAGATCTGTATACAAGACATTTTTCCCTACTTATGAGTGATTTCAAGCTACATATGAGTCATTTGAAGTTTTTTATGAGTCATTCAAGAGGACCGTATAAGTCAACTACATATGAGTCATTAAGAAATGTGTGTGATTCATGGAAATCTATGTATGAGTCATACCGTAGATAAATTAGAAAATTCAACATACTGAAATATATTAGTTTTATAGAATTAAGTATTCTGAAGAAATATTTAAATCAATCGATGCATTGTGGTCTGATCTTCAATGAAATAAATCACAATTATGAAGAATTGTGATTCATGTTGGTATTTTATTATTCCAAGATTCAAAGGGAAGTGTCACGTCATGTTTTAAATACATCCATGCATGCATAGAGGTTGGAATAAAGGAGATAACTATAATGGTATTCATTTAATGTTTTACAATGGTATTTATTTAATGTTTTACAAGATGTTTGATTTGAGTGTAGTTAAAGAAATCATAGATAATATCATGGTCAAGTATTAGAGGGAATTTCAAATAAAAATATTTGAAATTAATCATCACTATAAAGATCGAAAAGATTTTACATATTTCTAAACAGAATTATAGAGAAGGTCAAAACTGGTGATATTTATATAATTATTTTATAGAAATAATATTCAATAATATTTTTTGAATATTAAATACAAAAATGATAAGGATGAAATGTGAATATAATTTGTAAAGAAGAAGTTATACACTACTACTCTAAAAATATATTATACTAAAGAGAGAGAGATAATTAGGGGGATAAAGAATAATAATCATTTATTGCTCACTGTTGTGAAATAAATTTAATAATAATAAGATAATACTTATAATAGTGCAATTTAAAAAGAAGAAATATACATGGTGACGACGCATTCCAAGTCCAAAGTAGCGGGAGACTTTATTTTTGTTTCAAAAACATTATAAATCTTAAAAAATATCTAGGATAAACATATTGTATCATAGAATATATTGTAATTAAATCAAGGGATATTCACGAATTTCTGTAATCCATTGGATTATTTTTAGTGGACCGTATAATCTTGTATTTTTTCTAGATCATGCCAAGGATTAGCAACTCTTATTTAGTAGTGAACCTTGTAAATTTTTTATGCTCTTTTATTTATGATTTTGTGTTTATAATAACAATGAATCCATAACTCTTTAATATTACATGAATATTTTAAAAGTAAAATATAAAAAAAATATATATTATTTATTCACCTCTACCCCCCCCACCCTTTGAGTGATCTCATAGATCCTGTGGGTGACTTTTCAAGTGGTATTAGAGATAAATCCTTCATTAACTCAATGTTTTTTAGGGTTGAGGAAGAAGTGAACAAGTCAATAATTCTCATCATCTACAACAGATAATATGAATTTAGGGAATATAAATTTGATTCCCCTTTTTTATGGAAGGAATTATCATATTTAGAAGGACATGATTTTTTTGTATATATTATTTATCAGCTTTTATGTTCCAAAGGCCAATATTGATGGTTTAATCCCTTACACTAAAGGCAATACTTTGATATAAGTAGATAAGAAGAATATAGAAATTTATGTAAATGCCCAAAAGGCTATATTTTTCTATATTTTAGAGAGTAAATTTATGAAAGTTAAAGGATTCAAAATAGATAAAGGTGTTTAAGACAAGTGAAGAATATTTATGAAGGAATTCCAAAGTTAAGAGATCCAAATTAAAAATTTAGAGATTGAAATATGAAGATATAAAAATGAAATATGATGAATATATGGGTGAATTATTTATAAGGGTGAATTTTATTATGAGTACTATATGAAACTATGGATAAAGGTTGGAAGATTCCACATTGGTCAAGAAGATCTTCTACATTCTACCAGACAAGTTTGATATTAAAATATCATACTTAGAAGACAGATGTCTAAAAACACTTACCCTTGAAGACTTATATAGAATTATTATTGCTTTTAAAATGAGGAAAGATAATTATTTCGAGATGAATGGAATGGATGGAAAGGGTTATCATTAAAATCCTCAAAGTAAGAAAGGTCAAAAAAGGTAGTTATTAAAGATAAAGTTAATAGTTCTAATTCAAAGGAATATGTGAATCAGAAGTTTGATGATCTTAAGTTTCTTTTATATAGAAAAGTGAGAATAGTAATGGGTAAGTATAAAGTAAATGTTCCACTATTTTTTTTAAATGTTTATATATTCTACATTTTATATAAAATTATCCAAGATTGAAAGAAAAAGAAGGTAGTGATGAAAAAAATAAAAGACCAAGAATATATTTAAATAAGAAGTCTAACAAGTCAAAGAATTTTTATAAGGGGAAGGGTGGGAATTTATATAAACATAGAAAGATAAAGTTCTATTATAGTTTTAAAGGAACTTATGGTAGTGTATATGAATAGAAATATGATACTTATAGTGATGAATTTGATGAGAATCTACTCATTTCTAAATTTAATGATGAAAATTTCACTAGAAATGAAAGTAGTGATTATAGATGTAAAGAAGAATAAATACATATGGAATTTATAATAAATATAAATCTAAAATAATTTCTCTAAAAAAATAAAATCTTTAAAAATAAAAAAAAATTGAATAAATATGATCAATATTTCAACAGAAAAGAATCTGATCATGAAAAAGAAAAATACAAGTTATTAAATAGGTTAAATATCTAGAGAATATTATTTATAATGAGAATAATTTGAACATAAATATGAAAGAGAAAATAAAGGATAAATAGAGTTATTTTAATCTTATACAATAGAAATTGATCAAGGATTAAGAAGAATTGAATGGATCCAGATGATATTTCAAATATGTTATTCAAGAAGTTAGAGAATTTTTTATGAAGAAAGAGGTCCATAATGATAAAAAATGTCCTCAAAAGGGTAAAATGTTTCTGAATTTTTTGGTGAAATGTCTAAGAATAATGTGACTAAGTTTATATCTAAAATAGGTGAATCTTATAAATCTATAAATTCTAGGAACCTAAACATGAACTAAAAACCTACTATAACTAGTTACTCTAGAATGCCTAGAAATAATTTTAGATTGAATAAGAATATTTTTATAGTTCATAATAATTTTGGTTCAAGGAAAATATAAAACATTTTTTATTAAAAAGGAGAATTAAGAAAAGTGTTTACTATTGGAAAGAAAATGTCTATAGATGAAAATATGCCTTTAATGGATACTGTTATTCTTGTGGAGGATTTAGGAAATAGTAAGGATGTGTTTGTTTAATCATTGACATAACTATGAGTATAAAAGATATGGGAAGTATAATTTCAGGGGGATTCATCCTACTCAAAGAAGAATAATCCCAAATCATCCTGAAAATTTTGGACAAAAGATGAAAAATAGATTTCAACTATTAGAAAACATTATATGAAAGGAATGGCTGGCCTATTCACCTTTCTAATGGTTGTCTCACCATGTTACCATCCCAAAAAATTATTGATAAAAATGATCATATTCCTCGAGAAATAAAATATAAATGAAAATATAAATCTCTCATTATTGAAAATACTTTGAAATATTCAAAAGGGGAATATTTGTGGATATTGGATAGTGGATGTCCTTCACACATAATAGGATATTTAAAGTTATTGAAGAGTGTTGAAAATTATAAATAAGGTTAAATTACCTTTTTTAATGATGGGTCACTTGAAATAAAAGGTGTATGTTCATCTATTATTGGAAATGATAAGCTAAAATCTAAGAATACTTTATATGTTGATGGGATAAAACACAATATTTTGAGTGTTTCATAGCTCTATGATGAAGAAAATGAGTTTATTTTTAGGAAATTTGGTTTATTATTGAAAATAATTGAAGATATAAATTTTTTAAAAAGAGGACAGTGAACTAAGTGTAACTTATTTCAGGTGGGAGATGCTCATAACTCATGTTACTTAAGTATGAAAGAATAAAACTAACTATGGTATAAAAGGATTGGCCATATTTTTCAAAGAAATATTAGTAATATTACATAAATAAAAAGTTTTTATTATGTTCTTTATATTATTAGAGGAAGATAAAGTTGAGATTCATACATCTCATCCCTTGGAGCTTATTAATTTTGATATATATGGGCCCATGAGAAATAAAATTAAAAAAAAGGAGAAAAATCTTTAATTTCCTTTATTAATAACTTCACTTGAATTACTTATGTTTATAAAACCAAAATAAAATTCTCTTAATATATTTAAAAGTTTCAGGAGAAGTGAAAAAAAATTGTGGTTACTCCCTAAAAAATATCCAAATAGATAATGGTGTTGAATACACAAATAAGATATTTGAATCTTTCCTTGAGAAGCCTGGTATTATCTATGAACTTAGTGAACCATACACACCACAAAAAACGGTGTGGCATAAAGGAAGAATAGTATCATGGTGGATATGGCTCAGTCTATGTTGATAGAATATAATACTTATCAATTATTTTAGAGACTGGCTATTGGAGTATTAGTTCATATAAAAAATATTTGAAAATATAGACCAAATTCTAATATGTCACCATATGAGATGTATTATAACAATACCCCATGTTTGAAATACTTATGGGTATTTGTAATCCCCTTTATTATCAAATTAAAAGGTGAAAATCTTAGAAATTTTGATAAAAGATGTGTTGATGGTAGATTTATGGGTTACCCTCCAAATATAAGAGGATACTGATGCTACAATAAGGAAACAAGAAATATCATTGACTCAACTGATGTAAAATTGTTATAACATTTTAAGAAAGAAGACGCACATAAAGTATGAGGTTTCAAAAGTAAAGAAGATGAAGCTATTTTTGTTAAATAGTAGGATGAAATTTCTAATAGAGGTGAAGATTCTGAAGTTTTATAAGTCAAAGATGATGATTCAACTGACTCTAGTGATGAGTATAAGCCTATATCATTTCATACAAGTATTATAAAATGGATGAAAGTCTAAAAAATAATTATATATCAATAATAGAAAGTTAAAAGTAGGATAACCCTGAGTAAAGCATCACATACCTCACTATTTTCATATATTGAACCAATAAATGTTGAATAAGAATTATAAAATCAAATTGGGTTAATTACATGAAAGAATAATTAGATTTTATTTAGAAGAATGATACATGGGATTTGGTACCCAAACCTGATGATAAGAACATCATTGGAACAAAATAGGTATTTTTAAACAAGTTAAATGAAAATAGAGAAGTTGTAATAAATAAAACAAGTCTTGTGTGCAAGGATATTATCATGTTGAATGAGTGGAAAATTATGAGACCTTTGAACTAGTTTCTAAGCTTGAGATAATCATAATATTTCTTGATATTTTATCACAAAATTAGTACATGATTTTTCAAATGGATTATAATTCTTTCTTCCCCAATGGTGAGTTTAAAGAGGAGGTTTTCATTGATAAACCTGATGGTTTATTATTTGTAGAATATTTTAATTGTGTTTTTAGGTTGAATAAGGTTTTATATTGGATTAAACAATCCCCCCAAGAGCTTTTTATTCTAATCTATACACCTAATTAAAGAGGTTAAATTTTAGAAAAGGAATATTGGAGATAAATCTATATATTAAGGATGATAAATCGGTATCTATCATTATTATTTTTTATATAGATGACATAATTTTTTATATAAATTATAAGGATTTTTGTGAAGATATTTCTAAGGATATGAAGAATATTTTTGAAATGTCCATGTTTGGGGTGATAAGGTACTTTAATGGCTTATAAATTTCTTAAGAGAGAGATCACGTTTTTCTTTATAAATAGATGTATGATAAAAAAATTATAAAAATATTTGGAAAGGAGGATTCAAAGCCAATTTCCAATCCAATATAAATGGGAACTAAGTAATATAAATATTATTAAGGAAATAAAGTGGGTCAAATGGAATTCTGAAAGCTGAATGGAAGTCATTTGTACTTTATTTCTTCAAGGACACATATATTTTATACTATTATAATTTATGTCTAGTATCAAAGTTATCAAAAAGGGTCAAATTTTAGTACATGAAATATAATTATTAGTTATATAAAAGTTATAATTAGATATGGTTTTAAATATGATAGCAAAGATAAATGTGATCATTTTGGTTACACAGATGCAAATAGGGCAGGTTGCGTTAGTGATATGAGGTTGACATCTAGTGGTGTTTTATACCTTAGAGAGAAGTGTTTTTACTAGCACATTAGGATATAGAGTTCCATTGACTTGATCACTTTAAAGGTAGAATATGTGGTTTCCACTCATTCTATGACCCAATTGATATGGATAAAGACTCAATTGGAAGATATCAAGGTTGAAGTGAAGTTCCCACATCTTGTTGGATCTGATAATCAAAGTACTATTAATTTATCAAGGAATCATGTTCAATATTCAAGGTATTTGAATATATATATATAAAGTATCAATTCATCAAGTATCTTTTGTGAAGAAATTAATTGAATCTATAATTTGTTCCAACAAAGGATAAAATAGCTGATGTTTTCACCAAGCCACTACTTAAAGAATCTTTTCATAATAGGAGGTCGATTTTGGGAGTTAAATCTCATCCATATCAAGGATAAGGTATGGTGTGTTTGTACCCTCTCTCATCCTTTTCTTTGATGTTGTTGTCAAAGGGGTAAAAAAATGAAACATAAAATCTATTTATGTTTAATCCCATTATATATTTAAAAGGGGAGGAAAACTATAAGAGATATTTCCAAAGGTGTGTGTGTTTGTTATTTAGGGGTAATATATATTTATGGAAGTTTTTAAAAGGGGTATGTTGTGATTTCAGTATGTAGTGTGAGTTTTTGATATGTTGTAATCTATTTTTGAATTATTTTAACAACTTTTTTGATAATAGATGCATCAATCTATTTTGTAGAGGTTTTATGTACAAATTCAATGATTGTGATGATAAAGTATTGATTGAAGGATAAATGGTAGTGAGGATGAAGTATTTATTGAAGGATTAATGGTGGTGGTGATGAACAATTGATTGAATGATCAATAGGTGTAATGATGAAGTATTTATTAATAAATAAAAATTAATTGTTTTGAAGAAGTTATGAATGTAAAATTCCTTATTTATGGAAAATATGATATTGTTATTCAATTTTCTCTTTCACTGAGTTTTCTCATTTAGTCAAATAATTATTGAATTGTGATTTGTTAATAAGTGATTGTATTTTGAAATTGATTTATGTTCATTTGTTTTCAAAAAAAATAAAAAGGTGGAGATTGTAAGGCCTAAGAGCTGTTTTGGTGTGTTGAGTACTTTGGAAAAAAAATTGAAATCCTAATAAGAGACTGTTATGATTTTAGATTGAAGAAGTTCATCTAGAATATTGAAATTATCTAGAGAACTTATTTTAAAGTTATTTGAAGTGGATGTGGTCAATGTGTTGTATTTTGTTTTAAATACACAAATAATATTCAAAATTACATTAAAATAAGTTCATTATGTGAGGTGAATGTATTTTGGATGTTTTTAGGTGTATTTAAGAGTTATGGGGAATGATTTAGATGAATTCTGAAAATTACATGATTTTTAAGAAAAATGGATAGGTGTTGGTAATTATGTTCCAGTCATTTTTTCCTCTATATATGAGTCATTCTAAAACATACATATGAGAAATATGGAATCTACTCATCATTCAATAGAAAAATATGACTAAGTCTAGACTATGTATGAGTCATCTAGATCTATGCAAAATTCATTTGGATATGTGTATGAGTGATTTCAAGCTATGTACAAGTCATTTAATGTTGTGTATGATTCATTAAATAGTGTTCTATGAGTCAAATATATATGATTAATTGAGGCCTATGTATGAGTCATGTATATTTTCTAATGATTCATGCCTTATAAAAATTAGAGAATTCCACAAACTTAAATATGTGAGTTTTCTAAAATTAAGTATTCTGAAGAAATATTCAAATTAAGAAATGCACTGAGATATATTCTTAAATAAATTAAATCAAAATTATGAATAACTGTGATTAATATTAGTATTCAAGGATTCCAAGCTGCAAATGGAAGTGCCAAATCATGTTCTAAATACTATCATGTATATATATAGTCTGGATTAAATGGGATAATTACGTCATCTTTTATGGAAAGTTTTAAGATATGTTTGATCTAAGATTTTTGGAAGAAATCATGGTAAAAAATTAGAGAGAATTTCAAATTAGAATATATGAAATTCATCATTATGATAAATATAGAAAATAATTTTGGAATTTCTGATAAGTGTTATGGGGAAGAAATATATTGGTGATATTTTCATAATTATTTTATGGAAATAATATTCACAAATATTTTTTGAATATTAAAGGTGAAAATAAATAGGATGAAATGTGATGAAAATTTGTGAAGAAGAATTTATTCACTATGAATTGAGCATCAATTGTGCTAAATAGAGAGAAGAATAAAAATTAATAAGAATAAGAATATTTGTCTCACTATTATGTAAGAAATTAAAGAATAAGAAGAAGAGAACACTTACGACATTGAAAGTTGAGAAGAAGAAAGTGGTTTAATGACAAAAAAATCTAAGTATGAAGCAAGGGGATAATTTCTTATTGTTTTTAAGAAATTATAAATCATAATGACTTTATGATATGATAATAAACTATCTAGAGACTATAGTTTAACACAAGTAATAGATATACCCTACTTTTTATAAACCATAAGATCATTTCTAGTGAACCACATGATCTTGTATTTTTCTATATCCTACCAAGTATTAACTACTATTGTTGAGTAGTGAGTAAATATTATATTTCATTTTGTGTGTGCTTGTGTTTTTATTATAACATTGAATTCATAACACTTTAACTAGAATTTAAGGTTATTAAAGGAAAAACATAAAAATAATTATAGATCACTGATTCACCACCCCTCTCAGTGATCTCATAAATCCTATGGGTGTATTTTTAGTGAGTTCACCAAAGTCCCTTTATTCGAGTCAATTTCTCCCAAGTGATTTTTCTTAGGTATTTTTCACATAACTAAATTTCCATTACTACCCTCACCCAAACTCCTCATTCAAGTTCTATTCACAAAAATACCTTCTCTAAGGTGAGTTATCTTAAGTGCCTTTTCTTAGGTATATTTTGTAAAAGTATGTTCATAGAACTTCCTTTTCACTACCTCCTTCACTCATCTGTGTTCATGTTTTTTGTCTTTTAATAACTACCTTTCACTCAACTTCCTTCGCCCTCATATTTCACTCAAGTACAGTACATGCAAGTAACACTTAAATGAAGAGAGATCCCTTAATCCTCCTCTTAATATTTTTTAGTTACTAATGATGGAATAAGTTTATATTTTTATGTAAACCCCCCACCTTCTCAAAACCTAACATGCTTTGATAATCATGGAATGTTGTTCATATAACTCTACTTGTATGGAACCTACACTCTCTCAATCCGCGTGTTATTCCATATAAGTTTGGTATTTGTGTAACTCCTGCTAACTTGTGAGTCTACCAAACTAGTTCAAATGGTTAAATTTATTATGGATAATGTACTATTTAGTGTGAAATTTCAACTATAGTGAACACACTTTGACTAGTGAAAATCTCCATCCTTTTCACTAAAAAATTCACTTATTTAAACAAACTTCCAATGTCCAATAGTTGTATTCCATCTCCTTTTGTCTTTAAAATTATAGAAAAAAATGGAAAAATTTTGACAAAAAACACAACACAGCTTTAAAATCTAGCTTGTATCACCTTGGTTCAAATAATAAATGAATCATGTGTTGTGAAGTTAATATTTTCACTATGATGTTCTGTTCATGTTTTCATGCACACATGGTGATGTTCCCTATGGGTTAAAGTTTTATTTTTTATCAATGATATTTTTTTTAATAATATTTTTGGTGTGATTATGTAAACACAAAGTGTTATATTTTGGAGTGAAATCCACCAAAAGTAGTTGAAGATAATTCACATAAAATTTGGGTAATGATAATTAAGATGTCTTTGAAAAGGAATCCCTTAAACTGGATGATTGTTGAGATGGTATGTATGTCTATGAAAAATTCTAATGGAATTTTTCTATCACTATCTAAAATATATTTCAATTAAAGTGGAAGAAGTTGGATATTGAATTGGATGTTGTACATCTTGTATAGATGTATTTATAAATCTTAAAATGTGTTCGAAGTACTGATAAAAGCTAACTAAAGTTGTGGAGAATCATATAAGGAACATTAAGCTTGAAGGATACTGAATCGGTAACAAAATATATCTTGGATGATGTCTATAATGAATTATTATGAAACTAGAATTCATATCCAATCAAGTGCATTAAAATAATCTACTTGAGATTTTAATATGCTATAAAGGACCTTAGAATCAAGTTAGAGGATTTTTAAATTATTATAATAATTAATTAAATTATTTAAAGATATTATAAGGTTATTTTAAGATTTTTGAAAAAGTATTGGAATGATTTGAAGTGGATCTGAACTAATTTAAAGGTATTAAAGATTTTTGAGTTATGGCTACAAAATTATATAAGTCCTGCACACTCTATATGATTCATTTCTAAGTGAAGGCAGAGTGAATCGGATTCATTTCAATCTAGTGTATTAAAAAAAATTCAAATTTATAGGCTATATAAGATTCATTTATACTCTCCCTATACAATATAAGAATTAATGGTACATTGCTTATGAATCATTCAGGTCAATGTATGATTCATTCTGATGTGAGTAAGGATCATGTGTCTACATAATAATTAATATAACTGCCTATGAGTCATTATGATTTGTGTAAGTATAAAATTTATCTATATAAGTGTAATTTTACTCTAATTAAGCATAATTTAAATTTTTTTACGAGTTATATGTCAGTATAAACATCATCCTTGGTTTGTTTGAGCACGATATTTGTACTATGTAAGGATCAACACTTAGGGAAATTTTTAAAATTCTACTAAATGAAAATGTAATTTACCTATAATTTTATATTATGATGATGAATAAAATGGTTTGATTACAAAGTCATTATTCTATGTTCAAAACATCATGATGATATGATTAGACACGATCCAATCCTTATAGGATTCATATTAAAGTAGAAAATAGAAGATATGATCAATGTTCTATATATTTTGATATTTTCAAATGAGGATATTTGAAAATCATTTTGGTGATAAAAAAATGGATATTAAAATGTGAATATGATGGGTTTATTCATTCATTGTTCTAAGATCAAAAAATCTTTGTGATTCAAGCTGAGAAAGAGGAAAAATAGATGTGATGTAAGAAAATGTTTTTATACTCAATCTGGAGTCTATATAGAGTTCCTAAGAAGCTCCCATGTCCTAATAATAAATATCCATACTATAACTAATTTGTTTTATATTTTATATATCTATAAAATTATATTTTATTTATGTAGGTATGGAAAAATCCTAAGATCTCGAGCCTATAGGAAGTTTCATGGAAGATTTTTTTTTCGATGACAAAAATAATAAATGAGAATGAGAAAAATAAATAAGGGTATTTTTTAATACTTTTAGATATAGTAGTTTAAATAAAAAATGAGGATAAAGTGGGAACATTCCCATGTGCAACCATTTGAGATAATATTAGAGATCATGGTATAGATATCCAATTTTTTTGGTTTGTGTGATATCTCTAGTATATTTCCATTATGAAAATTGAGAAATAACCCCGTGAATAAGTGGGGAATAACATGTAAATTTATGGAATGTTAATCACTCTAGGAAATAAAAGGTGATATGTATTATATAAGAAAAAAATACTCTTTATAAGAAAAACAAAAAATAAGTGATACACTATTATGTTGTACATAAGCACTACATGTGTGAGGTGAGAGAACCAGCTCTCTCAAGGAAGAATAAGAAGTTATGAACTAGAACTGAAGAGAAAATATCTTATAGTATTAAAGAATATAATAAGGAAGAGAATAATGTTGGTTCTAATACCAGTCCTTATTATAATTAGTGTTTCATAAGTTTGAGGAGGATGAAGAAGATAATAAATAGTCATGCAAGCATCTTTAAGTAGTGAGAAAGAACATACCCAAGTTCAGTGTTTTATCACAAGGAAATAATTTGAAGTTGTGACATTCATTTTATACACTCCATTTAAGATTATCTAGGGTTGTGTTCTTGAATTATTAGTTTATAGAATCCAAAAATATTTTTTGAAGATGAATTGGAAGAAAGGTTGTGAAAAGAGGATGAGTTTCATGCTTAGATCTTGAAGAAAAAAAGGCATTTGAAGACCCTTTGAGAGGGGAAATGGATATTATTTTTTAGGTGTAGTGACATCCCAGTACAGTTTGGATATATAATTTAAATGAGGTTGTAAGTATTCTAATAATTTGTGGAATGTCAGTATAAATAAGTATAGTGGGATGTTGGACTCACTCACATTAGTTACATTGTGAATATTCACCTATGTAATATGGTGAAACTAGTTTCAAGGTGATCCTTGGTCAACCCACTTTATTTTGATAACAAATTTTATAGTGTATAATTTTTAGATCAGGGAAAACCCAACCACGATAAGGAGTAGGTTTCCCACATCAAGTCTGGACCTTTAAAAAACACTTTTTCTATTATTTTATACTTTACTTTCATTTCATGTGTTGAATGTGATTATAAAAATAGAAACATATAATCTTATATCCTAATATCTAACATAGGTTTGAAACCAATTGGTGTTAAAATTTTTAAAAGGTAAATTAGAATTTGGTAAAATATTTGGAAACAACTGATCCCCCCAGGTGTTTGTGTCAGTCTAATAAAAATAAAAATTAGTATTAGAGCTTATGTTCCCTATGATTGGATCTAGAATTTAATTTCTTATTTGTTTTTCCCTAAGTTTATGTGAAGTGTATATTTCAAATAAAAGTGACTCAGTTGAAATTTGTATCAATTCATATCAATTCAGGTGTATATGTTTTATCCAAAACATTCAAAATAGGAGGAAGAGAGGGGCTAAGAATTAGAGGAAGAAATTAAAAGTTTCATTGGATCATCAATTTGAAAAGGTGGTTATAATAGTAAGTGTTCACCATATAAATCTATTAAGTATTATTTCTATGATGATGCAAGAACAAACTATAAAGAAGATGAGTTTAATGAATCACTTAGTGATTTTTATTATAAAATCAATGATTATTTGAAGAAAATCCTTCTTTATGTTGTCATATATATATTTTCATATATCAAGGGACTTAATAATGAGAATTCATGGCTATAAAATGAATTTTATGCAATGAAAGATGCATTGGTGATGAAGGTGAGTAGATGCAACGCCCTCACAAATCTAGTTGAAGAAAAATAGAAATTTTTTCTACTTTGTAATGATAGAATATCTTGGTTTGAATAATAATTATAAAGGAGTGATTGTGAGAAAGTTTTTATTTTTGAAGTGATCTATGCATTTTATAAATTACATAAAATCTCCATGAATGCCAAGGATTCATAATTGAAAGTTGAAGAAAAGAATAAAAAAAGAACTTGATAGTTAACTACAAGAGATATAAAAGATAAATAAGAATAAAGTTATAAATTTTAAGATAATATGGTAATATATATTGATATAATTTTAGAATGATAATTATTCACTTGATGTGAATTTTCTTCAGTTAGAAATTAAATTGAAAAATCCAAAAGAAACTAATTCAAGAATTTTGCAACAAGCTAAGAAAAGAGTTTTTTACACAAGATATTATGATAATATTATTACCTATAAGAATACTCAAATTGGTGGAAAGAATATATGGTAATCATATCATGATTAACCCATAACCATCTCATGGAAAAAAGTATCTCATAACCTAAATAAATTTTGTTGTTGTAAATATGGTTCAATTGCATGTGAAGATTTCAAATAAAAAACTACATATATATTGAAGGAGAAAATTTTAAATTAATTAACCACGTTATAAAGGGTGGATATAGTCATGTTGAAGAAAATAAAATCCCCAATTAAAGCTTAAAATATTAGTACAAACTTACAAAAACATCAAGAACGCAATTCTGGATAGACTAGTCCTAAAGATAAGAGAAGGGGATTCATTAGTCACTACTAGTGCTAGTAGAGGTTTAAGAATTGGGCTATTAATTTTTGGCACAACATGTCACCATATTCAAATTAGAGAATCCATAAATAAATGTAGATAATATTTTGAGGAAAGAAGAAGGAAATTGTATTATATAGACTTTATAAAAAAAGGGACAATCCATGTAAATATAGTACAATGTCTGAAGATGAAATGGATTTTGGATCCTCTGAGAACACATCCCACGTTCCACCATTTCCCTCTTCATCTCTCCCAACCATTGCTCCAATTGGGGTGGAAAACCCCTCAGTCCCCTCCTCGTCAATCCCTGGTGACCTTCCCTCAACCATACCTCTACGCACCCCGCCGTTTAAAGATTTTCTCTATCGGAACTTCGTCTTCCAGAATGATGTTTTTTAGGATCCTTCTCAAGGATACTATTCTTGATCGGATGATGGTTCCCCAATATTTAAAGTCTCTACTTCTAAATTTTAGGAATATTATAATCTCTTACAATGGACCTTAGTAGCAAGGTTCGGTCTTGATAAACCTCCCCTATGGTTGTTCCAATGGTTTGTTAGTTTGGTAACCTTACTTCACCACCTAGGGTTTCAATCCTCAACAGGAAGGATTTTTGAATTTTTCTATCCTCCTAAGATGATTTCATTTCATCATGGTGCAAATTCCCATGCTCGGTGGGGAGATAGAGATTCTCTTTTACCCATTGGTCTATGGATTCTCACCTGGGTAGAGAGTCTCCTTTGGCTTTAGTTTGGATTTCTCTGTCTGGGTTGCCTCTACCTTTCATATCTCTGGGTTTCCTTTGTAGAATTGGGAATTATTTGGGTTCCTTTTTGTGCATAGATCAGAGATACCTCCAACTTAAAGATGTGTAAACTTTCAAGATTTTTGTAGAGATGGACCTTATGCCCCTACTTCCTTCAAATATCATACTCAGAGTTAAAGGGATGGATGATTGGTCTCAATCATTGGTGTATCCCTCCCCACTGTGATTTTGATCAAGCTATCGTCTTCAAGGTCATTCCTATTCTGAGTGAAGAAAGTCTCGAAAAATGAAGCTACAATACTAGTTGATGCCTCCTTTTTATTTTGTGGCTTCTTCTCTACTTCCTTTAGTTCCTCCTCCTAGGCCTGCTTTGATTTCTGGTGATAAGGGGAAAAAAGTGATTCTTCCTACCCTCCCTCCAATCCTGGATGCTTCCTCTCCCCCTGGGATTAATTTTATGTCAGAGCTAGACCCTCCCAATTAGGATCTGGTTCTTTTTAACTAGATGGGTCTAATGATTCCTACTTCATGGATCTTTAGTGCCTTGAAGCTTATTCCATCCCTTTCAGAGGAACTCTCTTCGCTTATTCATGCTCCCTCGTTGTGGCCTTATTTCAAGGAGATTTCTCTAAAGTTTTCTGAGTAGCCCTCTATGTTGGCTTATTCTTTACTACCAAGTTTATCCATCCATGAATTGGCCCCAGAGGATTCTATTGATCACTTGAATCAGGATTCTTCTCCAGATATATCTTCTCCCCCTAGGAGTCTTGATATGGTCCTTCGGGACTCCTCTTCTAAGACCTTTCTCCCTTACTCTATAGAATTTGTGATGGACAAGAGTCAAATTACAGCCTCAAGGCTTCCCTTAATTCCTACTAAAATGTGAACCAGATCATAGTTGAAGTTGGAATCTAAATCTAGGTCTTCTAAGAAAATGCAGGGCCATGAGTCTGGGGCCAGTACCATACAGCTCTTCCCCCAATGATTAATGTTATCTTTTTGAATTCACATGGGTTAGGCTCATAGGTAAAATCAGATTTTATTTCCAATGAGTTTCATTTTCATTCTGCTTATCTGGTTGCAGTCCTTGAATCCAAACAGGACTCAACAAAAATTAAGACCTTTGCTTTACATATGAGAGCTCACAGATTCCTTATAGTCTTACAAACAAGATTTCTCATTTGGTTATTCTGGAAATAAAGTTTCTCAATATACTTGATTCCCCTATTATACCAATGCATCAACACCAAATTTTTAGTGGGTGGCTCTGCAGATTTCCTTTCAGTTATCTATGATAAGGGTGATGTTCAAGCTTGGGAATCTTTGTGGGATGATCTGAGTTCCTTCAACCTAGGAGAAGCATCCTGGATATTTGGCAGGGATTTTATCTCTATGACATATCAAGAGGAGAAAAAGGGATGTGGGTTGTTTCTAATAAAATCCAGGTAGTTTTTATTCTCTTTTATGGAAAATAAAAGCTTACTGGATGCTGGTTTTTTAAGAGATCCTTTCACCTGGTGTAACAACCAATGAGGAAATTGGAGATCATGAAGTCACCTAGATCATTGCCTCATGAATGATGCAGCCCTTTAGGCCTTCCCTAACATCAAAGTTTCCCATCTAGTGCATGGTCTCTTTTACCACTCACCCGTACGTCTTTCCTTGAGGGACACCAGTGTCAACGTGAACTCCTTTCATTTTTCTTCCTCTTGGGATGATAGTGATGATTTCCTTGATATTGTGAGGAATGCCTAGTAATTCTCAGCTATAGTTAATCCCTATATCTCCCTCTATAATAACCTTAAATGGTTCAAAAATCAGCTTCATTCCTGGGCCAAAAAACTCCCTTCGGTTAATGTTGATCTTGAAATCATAAGCAGGGAGATTCATCGCCTTGAATATCTTCTAGAGAACTCTTGTAATGAGGATATATTTGTGGATTTGAGATGAAAAAAGACATGCTAGCTAAAATGATTCTCAAGTAGGAGTGTTATACTAAAGAGAAGTCTAGAATTAATTGGTTGTATGAATGTGATCAAAACACAGGGTATTTCCATTTCTTCATTAAATAAAAACATAGATTTTCTCATCCAAATTTGCTCTTGGAGGATGGATTCTACACCAATGATAGAGATATTGCAGGGAACATGGATGATAATTTCTTTAGATCCCTCCTAGATGATCTTAATCCTCATATGGAAGGTGGTTACCTGATTTATTCCTCTGAGTTGTTTGATTTTATTCCTTACTTGGTGTCTGATGCAGAAAATGAAAGCTTCCAAGCTATCCCTATGGAGGATGAAATTAAGGAGGTGATTTGGTACATTAACCCTACTAGTACTCCAGGTCCAGATTATTTTCCTACCTTGTTCTACAGGGTTTTCTGGGATACTGTGAAAAGGAGTTTGATCGGTGCGGTGCAAGTCTTATTACAAGGGGGTCATCTTCCCTATGTGTCTTGTGCTACCAAGATTGTGTTAGTTCCCAAGGTAAATTATCCATCGACTATGAATCATTATTAACTCATCAGCCTGTGCAACATTCCCTATAAGTTTCTGGTTATTATTCTCAATTCTAGATTGGGACCCTTCCTTATGAGGTGGGTTGATGCTGAACAACATGGTTTTGTGAAATGTCAATCTATTCAAGGGTCTATTACCCTAGCCTAGGAAGTCATTAGTGACATCAACCTAAAAAAATTTGGTAGAAATGTGGTGATTAAGATTGACATGAGTAAATATTATGATAGGGTTGAGTGGAGTTTCATCATCAAGGTGCTTGAGAGCATGGGTTTTTCTACATGGGCAGTGGATCTTTTCTTTTATTGAGTTTTCTCGCCTTGGTTGTCTATTTCTTTCATGGGTAAATAGTTCATATCATTTAAATATATTAGAGGCTTGAGACAAGGGGACCCTATTCCCCCCCCCCCTCTTTTCATTATTTATCAATATTTCCTCAGCCTCTATCTTAATCATTCCATTGATGTGGGAAAAGTGTCCCCCTACCATAACAGACACTCCTTCAGAGGTATCTCTCACCTTATGTTTGCTGATGATACCATCATCTTTGTGAATGGAAGAAGAAGATACATCCAGGGGGTTAATGAGGTCCTTGAGGTTTATTGTGCTTGGAGTGGGAAATTTTTCAACCATGAGAAGAGTCTTTTCTTTATTTCTAATAAATTCTCAAGAAGATAGATAAGATCGTTGGAAGACAACCTTGGTATGCACAATGGTTTATTCTCAATGAATTACTTGGGTACTATGGTCTCCCACAATAGAATCCTCATCAAACATTTTTATATGGTTACTAACAAGATTTATGGTTTCATACTCAATAGGAAAAATAGGTTTTTGTTCTTTGGAGGAAGGATCTCCTTGATTAATTCAGTTTTATATTTTATCCCTATGTGCATCCTGTCCACTCTCAAGGTCCCAAAGAAGGTGATTTCTAATATTGAGTCTATCCTGATTTCCTTTTTATATGATTTTCATCTTCATGATAAATTCCATTGGGCTTCCTGGACCAAGCTGGAAAAACCTATTGAAGAATGGGGGATTAACCTAAAGAGTGTTTCAGGGATGATGATTGGCCTTCAAAACAAGTCGGCTTGGGAGGTTCTTGAGGGGAGTTCTTTGTGGGGAAAACATATGCAAAAAACTTATGTCCTTGAGGGGTGTTCATATAGATACAAACCATCCAACATCATAAAGGTGATTCAACCCCATCTACCACTTCTCTGGCAGCACTTACGGTGGATTATTGGCAAAGGTGATATTAGCTTTTGGCATCACAACTGGTCGAGGAAAATTTGTGGCTTCCCTTACTGTCTGACGCCAAAAATTTCTTTTAGGGAGGCCTTCAATCACCCCACTCTCATTTGATCCACCTTGGATAATAATCATAGGAATACTTTTGAAAGTATTGTGTTGTCTAATGATCCATATAAATGTGTCTTCACAGCCTCTACAAATGGTAGCTTTTCTCTCAAAGCCTTTGCTAAGATTCAGTCTATCTCTCCTTCCCTGGATCATTATGGTGATGTGTTATGGTGTAAGACCATACCTTCCAAATACCTCTTCCTAGTTTGGTGAGTCAGGCACAATGCCCTTCCCTCTGATCATAATGTTCAGCACAAAGGTGTTAACTTGGCCTCAAAATGCTTCTGTTATAGGGAACCTAGCACTGAATCCTCAGTTCATTTATTATTTAATAGTGAATAGGCCAAGGCTATATGGAGTTATTTTGGGAAATTAATAGGTTGGTCCAATAGGTCTTTCAATGATGACCTCTTCCTCCATCACTAGTTCCTTGCAATGGATAGTTCCAACTTAGAGAGAAAAGTTATAGCTCACATTTTCATTGTTGGTTTCTGGATGATCTGGTCTTCAAGGAATGACATGTGGCACTAGTGCATCCCAGAATCCAACACAGGTATTGTTTTCAAAATTAGAAGCCTCATTCTATATTGTTACAAGTTGTCCAGCAACTTGGTGAATTCGCCTTTCATACAGCCCATTCTCCCTCTATAGGCCTCCTTTTCTACTCCTACTGCTCGAGGTAATTCGGTCTGATGGTGTATGCCTCTATCTGGATATAAACTGAACACTGATGGATCAAGTTGTATGGGTTTTATGTGTGGTGTGGGGAGTTATCAGAGACTCTTAAGGATCTATTGTTGCTGCATTTTCCACATTTTTGGGGACCAGTGACTCCCTCCAAGTGAAATCCATGGCCCTGCTATCAGGTCTCAAGCTTTGAAGTCAGAGGAAAATCCCCATTCAGGAGATTGAGACAGATGCACTTACCCACTATAATGCAATTTCAAGTAAGGTACATATTCCCTAGTCCATTGAATATTCCATCAAGACATTCAAGTCTATAATGAACAATCAGATTACCATTCTTCATACCTGGAGGGAGGGAAATGTTGTGGCTGATTTTCTTGCACCCAGAGTGTCTTTGAATGACCGCCTGACTATTTTCTTGAGTCTTGGATCTTTTCCCCCGTAAGTTATGCATTTTATTTGAGTTGATTCTTTGGGACTTCATTATTTTAGACCCCCTTAAATACTCTCTTGTAGGCTTTTTCCCTTTATTTAATAAAACACAAAAAGACTTTGGTGGTTAAAAAATGGAAATTTGTCTTGTAAAACCATATTTGATTTTTTTTAAAAAAATTATGATATTTAAAACATATATTGTCACTATTATAGAGAGTATTGGTATGTACCTGGCCAAAAAAATATTATTTTGATGTAAATAAAAGGCCATAATAGTAGAAGAAACAAATAAATGAAGGTATTTCTGAATTGGGAAATAAATCAATGAATAAGGTTGCTAAAAAATAACTCCCAAGAAGGTAGTGATGAAATTTGAAAAGGATGTCACCCCAAAGTGGAGAAGTTGTTTATATTGTGGTAATATTGGCCACACTAAGGACTATTAAAAAAATATATAAATCTTAATAAAGAATTGTGGAAACTAAAATTAATAAGTAAAGGTTCAATCCATGGAATAGATGGAAATATTGGCATGGTTGTTGACCCTCTTTATGAAGAATAAAATTTTAATGAGATGTTTTCAAAGAAATATAACCCAAAGGTTCTTAAACAATACGAGACTCAATCAAAATGGGAATCGGCTGATGCTGATGACACGATCGAGTATGGGGGTGGTGACGATGAATATTTTGACATGTAATCTCTCTCTCTTCCTTTCTACTGTCTCTGTACTTTTATTTTATTAATAAATTTTGTGGTCCAAGCTTGCTTGGATCGGACCTTCTGGATATAACCCAAAGGTTCTTAAGGAAGTGTGTCGAAGATAAAAACATGTTTTTCAAAGTGTTTTGAGATGTATGAATTGGTTTCCTGGTCAAAAATAACAAATTAGAAACAAATTAATATCACTTATGACTCTCAGTATCAAGGATGATACTAAAAAGTGTTAGAACCCTAATGGGTTTTATTAGATTCTTTAAAAATAAGTGGTTTTTTGACAATAAGGTTTGTTGAAAATAAGTTTGTTAAAAAAATATAGCGGTTGAGAAAAAATTTATTTATTGAGAAGAAGTGAATTATTGATAAAATATTAATTAAATTTGGTTCTTAGTGTTAAAAGAGTTATCACTAAATCTAGGATAACTGGAGGAAATATATAATTTCAAAGTAATTCTATAAGGATCGTAAATGGTAAAAATAATAAACAAATAATTTTTGGAGTCATATTAGATAAAATAAAGTGTAGTCCATTCCATAGCACATGGTGATTTTGTGTTGGAGGTGCCCAAAATGGGAAAACTGGAAATAATAGTGTCATGGTGGTCCTTGTAGTAGATTTCTAGTGCACCTGAATGAAATAGAGAAGCCCAATCAAGGAGTTTTGGTGGTTATGGTTGAGGCTTGAAAAATATGGAAGATCTGGAGATAAAAAAACAACCATCTGGTGATCAAAACACCATGAATCTATGCGTGGAGCATTAGAAGTTCACCTATGTGAAGCGGGAATCCAAAAATAGACATTGTAGAGCCAGTGGATAAAACGGTCATCTGAAGAGGAAAACATCATATCAATGGTTGTGATTCATTCAAATTTTTTATTTTATGATCATAATTTCATGGTTCATATCATTTTTGAATTGGAGTTTCACCTATAGAAAATAGTGAGCCCAAAATGGGCATGGTGGTGCCCATGGTGGTATTATTTTTCTTATACATTAAGAAGTAGTATTTGAAGATCTATAGTGAAAGTAAAAGTGGTTGAGTGGTTATAAATCTTGATGTTTCAAAGGTAATTTTTCTTGAAATACATAGGTTGTGTCGTGGTTTCCAAACGCAAGCCATTTTTGTGGGTGTTTTGTTGGGAGACACATCAATTCTGGAGATGCTGACTCATAATATGCATGAACCAAACGTTTAATGTTTCAACATCATGTGCCTCACTTTTAGGCCATGATTCAAGATGAAATTTAAGAAATATTTTAGTGATTAAATAGGGGAATAAATATAAATTAATTCCATACTAAAAGGAGATAGAGAGAGATAAATGGATCCATGAAGTAGTTGTTTATTTTACTTCATGTTGATGAAAATTGTGAGGAGTTGTGGGTGGTTTTTGATGACCCATAATTTATTTATAGGAGGAAAATTTAATTCATTCATGATCTTGTATTAAAAAAGGGTATATCAACTCTTTTATAGGAGAGATACCTAAAGATATTGAGCATTATAATCTCATTAGAATGTGTTTCGGGTGAGGTATTGGAAGGAAGAAGAAGAGGTTGGGACTCATTAAAAAAAATTATTGAAGTGAAAAATAATGAGTTTCTATGTTAAAAAAAATAAAATTTGATCTAAAGAGGAAGTATTGAAGGATTTTTTTTGAAACCATCATTATCATTATTTATTTATTCAAAATAAAGGGAAGAAAAAACAAGAAGGTCCATATAAAGAAGAAGGTTGTTTGAGATGATATCTCAATAAGTCTATGAAGATAAGAAAGTGGAAATTAACAAAGCATCAAAATATATTTAAAGATGATAACAACACAAGTGATGTAGTTTAAGGGACCCTCATGTCTATAAACTATATGAAGGTGATTCTTTCTAGAATAGTGAGTGAAGGGAAAGATGTTTGAGCGAGTGACCCATGGGAAGTAGTGAGTTGTCCCTAAACATGTAAAGGGGGTGACCCTTGGAAGGATTGACTAAGCCTAAACCTCAAAGAATAATGGTGGGATTTTAGGGATTTGGTTCATCAACACATTATCAATCACATGCTCTTTAGACTAGCTGGTGGTGGTGAATAAAGTAAAAACCAACTATTTCATATTTACTTTTTTCATGTACACCAAAATATATTAAAATTTACCTAAAAGAATATAAATTAAAGCTTGTTCAAGTGAAATTACAATCATATCAACTTATAATAGAAAAGGGAAAAAATGACCCTCAAGGTTAGTGATAGATAATGGAAAAAGTTATTAAATTGGATAATACTTACATACCCTAATTCACCCCAGGGTATATCTCACTATAAGAACCTTGAGGGGCTTAGAATTCGTATAAAAGTGATAGCTTTATTTTATTATATTTTTTATTACTATGAATTTATTTAAAGTTGTTGAAGATAATTTTCATCCATAGTGAAGGCTCCCTTATTTGATTGAAAGAATTTTAGAACTTTTCAAAATGAGTTCATGGACTTCATGGAAGATTCACATGGATTTCCTCAAGTGGTTATTCTAGATGTAATTTTTTTTAATCTAAAATATAGTTATCTTTGAGATGGATCAAATAAATATTGAGTTTTATGTAGTGGTAAAAAATGTATTAAAGGATGCTCTTAAGAATGAAGTGTGAAAGGATATTTCTCATTAAAAATTCTCAAAGGATGTATGGATGTTGTTGGAAGATTCATCATGGAATGAAAATAATCCAAAGGAAAATTTTCTTCTGTCTAAATGAAAAAATAATAATAATAACACAAAAATAAATGGGTCTCTAACCTAGTTAATGAATTAAATTGCTATATCTAATTCTAGAATTGGTTTATAGAAAGAATATGGTTTTTCAAACTCTATTATAAAGCTAAAAAGAAAATGAGATGAATATCTAGAAACAAAATCAAGTTTTCAATCAAGAAGGTGTTCATGAAATGGCCAAGAGGAGTTATTATCCTTAAAAGATAAGGTGGAACAATGAGAAGTTATACATAAATTTTATTATGAAATTATTGAATATTTAGACTTAGATAATAAGATAAAAAAGAGAGAAAAGTGGCCTTAAATTTAAATATAAAGAAAATGGGAATAAATATGAAGGAATAAAATGACATGCTTGAAGATTGTTCCCATAAGATTTTAAATAAAATAGAATGATATAAGGAATTGAAGGAAATCATTATTCTACTCAAGAGATAACATGAATAAAGGAGACAATTTAGGTTGGTTTCTACTGTAAGTATAAAGGTGATGGTTTCATAGTTGAAATAAAAATATGAGAAAATAAAACAGCCTTAGGATAGGATAAACACATAAAATGAGAATATAAAAACCTCTCTAAAGGTATATTTAATAACAATAATAAATACATCTTTTAAATCTATAAGAAAAGAAAATTTCCATGAAAAATATCAAAGATGGGATCCACAAAATAAAGTGGCACCTAAATGTTGCTATTCTGGAATATTTAGGAACATTATGAGAAAGTGATTTGAATCTGAAAAGCCTAAATATTAAATAATAATTAAAATAGTGCTATAAAATTATTAAAGATAATATAACATGAGGTGTGACTAATTTGTTATATATTTTATCTATGTTAACATCAGTATATGTCAAGGAATGGTAGTTTGAAAAGTACAGGAAGGAGAAATATTACATAAGGAGACATTGCACTCTTATGATATACAAGGATAGAGTTTATCTAAGTAAAAGGATTATTAATCTAGAAAATTGGTTCAATGTTTTGGAGAAAAAAATGAGCCTCATAAAAGGGTGCATCAAGAAGAAAAATTGATTCACTCACAGCTACTCTATTAAAAGGAAATAAAGAGAATCTAGAAAAAAATCTAGGAGTTTTACCAACTATGAGAAAGGTGTGAGAATAAGAAAAAGGATAATTTATCTAAAAGAAAGGAGTCTAATATGGTACTCATGGCCATCATGGAGGGGGTTTTCCTGAGTGGTCTCACATAAACCACTAAAAGGAAAGAGTTGAATATTGGAGAAAAATCCCTCAAATAGAGAAAGAAAATGGAGGGAAGGTACACTAGAAATGAAACACATATAGAAGTTTTTTCAAGTGTGATCGATTCCACAATTATGGAAAAGAACAAGCCAAGGAAGGATGACAATGCTCATATCCATGAAGAGAATAGTGTGATTGGATTCACCCAAGGGAGAACCTTTGGTAGGTGGTTTAGGAGTCTAGTTATAAGAGATGATGAAGATGAAGATTTTGGTGATATGATGGGGTTTATTTACCTATATATGAAAAGAGGAATATGAAAGGTGTAAAGAAAAGGTTTGGTCCAGATTTACCAACCCCATTCCTTAGCTTAAAGAAACTTGAGGTAACCCTCTTCCCATATGCTTTAATATTACTAAATATTCATGAATATGTATAGAATTAAGGGGGAGATAATATCCATGGGGTGATTATGCTAGAAAAGAACATGTTATAGAGCTGAAATAGAATCAGATAAATATGCAACAAGTGGTGTCAAGCAGGCTGCATGTTAAGACAAGATGGGAAAAATAGCATGGATTAATTAAATGTTATTATATTTTTCTTTCTAACATTTGGTATCATATGGGATGATATAAAGGATTCCAAATGCTTCTAAGATAGAAAATATAAATTCCCACAAGTGATGTCCCCAATTTGACCATAAAAAATTGGTGTAAAGAGCTAAAGTCTTAGGTGGATTTTTGATCAAAATTCAAATGCTGTTAAGCCTCATTTGAGAATTGGTAACATAATTCAATTATTAATAAGTAATTTCAATTAATACCAAGTGTTATGATCCTCACAATCTATGTATTAATGTTTATCTTCTAATGATTTTTTGTGAAAGTGTGATAGATATCTCATGTTACATTGAGAATTGATAATTATCAAAAAAATTATGTAATTTATTAATATCCATGAGTGATATGGACAAACTTGGTGTTTTTTAAGAAAACTTGTGTATCCTACATTGATCCCAGGCTTAGTTCACTTAGAGTATTGTTGACATCTCAAGTGCCAAGTGGTAAATTCACACAATGAATACCTTATAAAGGTGTAACTATATGAGAAAGGATATTCTAGAATTGGGAAGTCCAACTAGAAATTTGAAGTCTCGTGATAATTGGTATACAAACCTCAACTTTCCATAAAAATTATTAAGAATATATAAAGTAAGAAGAATGTGTTCCAAAGGAAGAGTTGAACTCAAAAATCCCTATTTATGAAGGGGAGTAGATACAGTCACCCATAGGGGGAGATAATTCAAGATTAATTTCTACTATGGTTTTAATCATTTTGAGGTTTTAAATAAGGGGGAATTTCCATTTTCATTTCATTGATAAAAAGTGGGATAATATTTTCAATGGAAATATTGTCTCAAATTTTCAATAAAATCCAAATGGGGGATTATTGGAACCCCATTGGGTTGCGTTGGATTTGTTGACAAGAAGTGGTTTATTGACATAAAGGTTTTTTGAAAATATATAGTTCTGGAGAAAAGTTCAATTTGTTGAAAATAATTGGATTGTTGAAAAACTCTTTATTGAAGGTTTTTTTTTTGTGTTAAAAGAGGTATCACCAATGGTAGAATATCTGGAGGAAATTCAGAAGTGTGAAGGAATTCTACAAGTATCATACATAGTCAATATAAGGACCAAAGAAGTGTTAGAGGCATCTTAGAGAAAGGCAGTTGCATACCATACTATAACACATGGAAGTTTCTATTGGAGGTGCCCAAAACAAGAAAAATGGAAAATACCACAACATGGTGGTCCCCGTAGTGGATTTATAGAGCATCTAAGTGAAATTTTGAATCCCAATCTAGGAGTTTTAGTGTTTTTATCTATGATTGAATAACATATAATATATGAAGATGAAAGCTAGTGATCAAAAGGCTATGGATCTAGGCATATAATGTTGTAAGTTTTCTTATGAAAAATGAGAAGCCTAAAATAGGCGTTGTGGAGATGGTGACTAAAAATATCATCTGAAGAGGTTCATGTTATATTAGTGGTTATGGAGAATTAAAAATTTCTAGTGGTTTTTCAAAACATCATAGAACATTTTTTTTGAATTAGAGTTTAACTAAAGAAAAATAGTGGGGCCAAAATGGGTGTGGTGGTGCCTATGGTGGTAATATTTTCCTTGGATGTCATAAATCGGTATTTGGAGCTCTATAATGAAAGGAAAAATGGATGTGAGGTTGTAGATATGGGTTTTTAAAGGGTAATTTTTATATAAATACATATTTCATGTCATGATGTCCAGAAACAATCCATTTTGGTTGGAATTTTGGCACTAATGCACCAATTCTAGAGATATTGACTTAGATGATTAATGAACCAATCATTTAATGTTTCAACATCATGTGATTCAATTTTATTACATGATTCAATCATAAATTGAAGGGATATTATAGTGATTCAATGGTGGATTAAATATAAATTAAATCTATGATGTAAAGATAGATAAATGGAGTCATGAAGTAGTTATTTCTTTAACTACGTGTTTATGGACATCATAGGGATTTATGGTCAATTTTTGATGACCCTTAATATGCTGATAGGTGGAAATTTTAATTATCTCATGATCTCATATTATAAAAGGGGATATCAACTCATGAAAAAGAGAGAGACCTAGATATATTGAACATTTGAATCTCTATGTAAGGTGTCCCAGGATAGGGACTGGAAAGAATAAGAATAGGTTGGAACTCGTTAAACATTCTGCTAATGTGAAGAAGAAAGAGTTTTTTTGTTACATCAGGTTGAAGTTGAGTCAAAGTTGAAGGCTTAAAATAATTTATTGCTATTTTTGGTGGGTTAAAGAATAAGTTTTTTCAAGAGGATATCACATCAAGACTATAAATAGGAAGAAGTGGATAGAAAAAAAAACATCTACATATATTCAAGGATATAGTAAACACAAGTGATTTTATTGAATGGATCCACATATCCATAAACTATATAAAGGAGATCCTTTCTAGAATAGTGAAAAGGGAAGGATGTTTGATGGAGTGACCCTTGTGAAGTAGTGAGATATCCCTAAACTTGTAGGGGATGACCCCAGGTAAGAGTGACCTAGCCTAAACCCTAACGAAGAGTAATTATCTTTTAGTGATTTGGTGCATCGACACATTATTGATCACATGCTCCTTAGTCTAGCCCATAATGGTGAACCAATTAAAACCCAATTATATCCTATTTAATTTCTAATTTCACTCAAAAATTGCTTTAAAGTAATGTTAATGAATTTATAGTAAAGTATTATAATGAAAAATTACAATCAGATTAACTTAGAAAATAAAAGACTAAAACAATTGAACCTCAAGATTAAGAGGTTAAGATCCTTTATAGTGGTGAGAGTTAAAGGAACAAAATTGATTAAATTTGATAATACCTACATAAGATAATTTACCCTCTACATTATATCTCACTTTAATACCCTTGAGGGACATAGAATAATAAATGATCTAACACATAAAAAAATATTGTCTATACTTCTAAAAAATGTTTGACAATATGTCCATCCTAGTTGGAAAAGGCCAAAAGGTTAGAGCGATAAGAGAATGAAGAATGTTCTCTACTTGATAAAGTGGAAAAGGATATTATATATATGAAGAAATTTTAAAAATTGAATAAAACCATACTAACTAGAGATTTTCAAATTTTGAAATCCAAAGAAAATACAAGCATGAAGAGGTCGATACATTTTAGAACTCTAAGGAAAGGAGTTCCCGAGTTGTGAGAAAAGTTTTATCATTGATGATCCAGCTAAGGAGTCTATAAAGACTCACCTTATTCCCATATATTGGTGGTTTTTTCATTACAAAATAAGGAATTGATGGTGATGGATTACATAAGATAAATGATCAAATATATAATTTCTAGACATATTGAAAGATTATCCATCATGGAACATCTTAATTAGTATTCATTTCATAATTAGTACCAGTCTAAAATTGTTATCAAAATGTTTAGGGCCTATTTTTTGAAGGATAATCAACCATGGTGATTCATTGTGAGCATACATTTATGGGTAGCTATCAAAAATTCCCAATATTCCAGGGATTGGTAATTTTATACTAAATCTAAAATTCTAGAAAACATGAACACAATATTATGTGGAGGTATGATTCTCACTATATAATAACTATTTTGGTTATTATTTATTATGTTTATAAAGGGGTAAATATATAAAAAATGGTGGAAGAAAAATACTTTAAACTGAAACTTTTTGATATATTTTTGTAAGTGTGATGTAGGTTTGTAAAACTTCTTGAAAATCTATTTGAATAGCCCCTAGAGAATGAATACAGAGTTGGTATCACATTGTGGAAATATTTTGGACATATTTATTGTATAAATTAATAAATATTATTTATATTCTGGGTTATCCCAAGTATACTTAGATTTGGTTAGTTTATGGGGCATTTCTAAGAGAAAATGATGTGCCTCCCTTCTCTCAGGGAATGAATTGGGCATAGTTTAAGTGAAAGAATAAAGGGGAGAATAAGTTTCATAAATTTATAAGAGTTAATTGGAGATAATAAATCCATTACTTATACCAATATTGTCAATAAGGGCAAGAAATCATTTCCCTTTTCATTTATTTTCAATTAGGGGTGGAATAATTATATTGACTTTTTGAGTGAATTTGGAATTGAAAAAAAAATCAAAGGGGAGATTGAAGTGCCCTATGGGTTGAAGTTATATTTTTTATAAATTATATTTTTTTGTTAAGAATATTTTCAATGTAATTATGAGAAGTTTAATTGTTGGGTGATGGAGTGAGAATCCACCCAAAGGAGATTAAGATGGTTCCTATACATGTTGGGTAATGAAAATAAAGTTATTGATGTAGAATAAACCCCTAAACTTGATGATTATTGATATGGTATGTATAGCTATAAGAAGTGATAGTTTAAGGTTTATAGAAATATATACAAAATGTTACAAATAAAGTGGAATAATTTTGTTTCTAAACTATATATTGGATAGATTATATATTTATATTTACTCATTTAAATACTCATGGAATTGTGGGTATTTATTTCTCCATACAATAATTATTTAAATACCTGAATGAAACTATTTTTACATGGATATCATCATAAACACCCAAGGGATTCATGTTTATTTCTTCTTATCACATAGATAAGTGATAAGCCTCAACTCAATCCAATCTTCATGCATGTATGAAACTCACAACATGCAACTCAAATACCCAAGGATTGAGCTCTCTATATTTATTCTTCATGTGGTATGAAAACACCCGCAGCTCACCCTGCGTGTGTTTATTCATGAATGATAACCATTAAAAATACCTATTTGTTTGGGTAATCTATTTCACGAGAATAAAAAATTCATGAAGGCTCAATATTCTCCATTTTTCTTCATTCGATGCATGCAAGTGTAATTGCATGAATTTATCATCTAGGTCAATACATGTGATTTAAATCTGACTTTTACTTCATCCAAAGGCTCTCCTTCATCTAGTGACCTCACGGCTCAGAATTCTATATTCATGCATTGAATTGCATGAATAAATTCTATAATTCATGAATGGATCTTGGTTGGGTCACAGGTGTTTGACGCGAACTTAATTAATGAATTTGTGGCCTTTTTTTTCTCCGGTGGATGTGGGCATGATCATCTTGGCTCATCAGTGGTGAAAGAAACCACTCTCCACTAAAGCCTCAAGTGGATGAGGAAGATTAAGTCAATTTTGGGTTGATCAGATAGTGCAAATTAGCTCAATCATACGGTCATAGTTATATCTATATTTGAAATGATAGAGGAATGGTGTGTGATCCACGTGCATCCCACATCGGTCTCTCCATGCATCTTTCCTATGGTTTATTACTCAACTCATACCTTCAGCTCCCTAGAAGTGAGTGCTGAGGTCTGCTCTTGAACCCCCACTAGGACCACCCCATACCGGATCCCTACTATTGTGCCACCCAACATGGTGGTGTTTTCACTTCTCTCATGCACACTCTCCTATAATCCTTATACACAAGCATGCCCAATATGTCTCCATATTGGGCTGCATAGGTTAATTCTCCCACATGGTCAAGGTGATTCTCCCACATGTGTGAGGTTGAGTTAGACCATGTGTCTCACATGATTGACCTTATTTTTTATTAAAGACCCATCCTAGAATTTATTTAATTGATTCCAACCTTTCTCAAATGTATTCTCTATCATGTAAAATATATAAATATATTTTTCTTTTTATGTGACATCTTCTTCGCATCCTCATGCTATAAAACACAATTTATGAACTTTTTCAATTCTTATTCATGTAATTAATTTTTTCATGGACTTAATTCCTCTTTTTTACTTCATGCAAATAATAATTTTCATGGTCTCCCTCTTTGTGTATGCAATGTGATTCTCCTAAGAACATGTCTTTGAAATTTAAATATCAGCTTCAACAATCATCAGAGTTCTTCATCTTTATCACACCAAACATATATTAACACATGATTGACAAAAAATGCAACATTGGGCCCAAAAAAACCATAAACAATTAAATATTTAAGGTGAAATCGAAGGTTTGAGATTAAATGGATTTATGGTTTTTTGTTTTAGGTAAGTAAATAGGTATAGTTGGGAATCAATCTCAAGTTTTGTGGTGTGATTTCACTTCATCATTGAGTTAGTTAGGTCTCATCTTTTACACCTGATTTGTGAGTAATCTATTATGTTTGGATGTGTTTTTTAATAAAATTTCTTTATATGTTTGAATTTTTTTATGAAAATATTGTAGTATTTGTGTAAAATTATTTTTGGGTGTAATTGGTTTTGGTTTTAAATGAAATGGGTTTATTTTTTAGTTGTTTTTGTTTTATAGAAATTAGGGGAAATTATAAATTACGCTTTCATATTTATGTTAATGGTTACATTTATTTTCATGATTATTGATGTTGTGATTTTTATTATGGGGATGATTGGGTGAGGGAACAAACATGTGTTGAGAATTCCTACTTGAGTGTGGGTGCCTTTTCGGGGTTGACGTGGTTCTTAATTACTACTTAAGTGTGGTTTCTTCATTATAGTTGTTGGGGATGTTAGAAAATGGTTTGGTACTTACCCACTCGCAAATTAAATGGGTTGATTTCAGAGTTTGTGCATGTGTTTTATAGAAATTGGTGGAAATGATAAATTACATTTTGATATTTATGTTAATGGTTGCATTTATTTTCATGATTATTGATGTTTTGATATTTATTATGGGGATGCTTGGGTAAGGGCATATACATGTGTTGAAATTACTACTTGAGCGTAGGTTCCTTGTTAGGGTTGACATGGTTCTTAATTCCTATTTAAGTGTGGTTTCCTCATTATGGTTGTTGGGGATGTTAGAAAATGGTTAGATACTTGTCCACTCTCAAGTAAGAGATTCCCTTAGTTATTATTGGTGGTTTCCAGTGGTTTATATATTCCCTCGGGTTTTAGTTAAGCATTTTTATATGTGTGTGTGGTTTTAAAAAAGGGAGAATTATGACATTATATATTGGCATGAATTATGTAAAAAATTCATTGTTATATAATATATGTTTTATTAAAATTTTATAAACTTCTGTGGGATGGAATTTTTTTATCAAACTCATTTGATTGTTGTTTGAATTTTACATACATGGGGGGTATAGGTATGTCTTTGTAAAATCCTACTATGTCTTGTATTCACCCCCTACTCATCTATTTTTTGGACAGGTAGATTATATGCGACATGAAACAGGTAAGGAAAATAAATATTATATTAGTAGTGGTGGGATATATATATATATATATATATATATATATATATATATGGAAGAGGAGATACAAAGGATGGTGAGTTCCATATAATGGGATGAATCATGGTGTTTTTTAGAGGCATGGAGGAGTGGTTTATGATTCATTTTATGGAGTCCCATCTTGTGGCCACGTCGAACTTACTTTTTGAGTTGTGTACATTTTTAACACATTTAGTTTTGTTAACTGATGTTCCTAAATCTGAAGAGTTCATCACTTATTTTATATGATTCTGGACCATATTCATTCAGATGCATTATGATTGTGTTTCTCTATAAGTTGTTAAAATTATATATAAGGCATCTCATACAAAACAATTTCAAGGATTTTTTGTATGATAATTGAAGTTCATATGAATTTAAAGCATCCTACAATGGTACTACCTAAACCCTTGACATTTATTTCTAACCTTTTTTTATCAGGGGGACACACAAAAGGACTAATGACATTTCGAATTCACTTAGTTGGGGTTAAGGGATGATGATTCATGTTAGGATGTTACATTAGTGTTTGTTAAAAAATTCCATCAATGTCTCCCTCAAACTCTATGATCGTTCTTTAAATTGATTGAAAATATATGTGGATCCATATGAAATTTCTATAGGGATCACAACTCAATTTGAGTGACTAGTTCTTGATGTTTCATGGGTGAGATCCCTTATCACACATTTTTATTCAAATTTTATTAGTATCAACCAAGATGGGCTGAATGAGACTATCCTTAAACCTCCATTAAAATGCATATCCCACACTCTTAACATTCCACCCATATAAATAAAAAAAATCATAATAAATATAAAATATAATAATATTCACTAGTCATAACAGTGGTGATCTTCTTCTTGTAATGGTTTATTAAATAGACTCATCTTTATAACAGTGAGTATCATTATAAAAAAATATTAAAATTTTTATTAAAAATATATCATACTTTATGTCTTTTAAAATCATTATCTTTGTTTTCTTAGATAAAATCTATGTAGTAATAAATATATCATGTTATTCTTCTAATTATTTATAGTCAAACATAATCATTAATGTATTTAGATAAATTAATCACTACTATAGATAGAACTTTTAAAATCACCATAAATCACTTTTATGAGTGCTAAAAATGTGTTGTTAATCTAAGCACCCTTAAAAGAGTGTCCCTTTTATCAATGATAAAAAAGCACTGATAAAAGTCAAAAAAAACTGTAAATTTGGAGGGGAGACTAGCCATATTTTATTAGTGCCTGATTATCCCTTCCCCTGCCCTGCTATCAGTGCTAGAGGAGGCCCCTGCCCTTTTATCAGTACTAGAGCACCTGTTGCCCAGCCCTGCGTGCCCCTGTCTTCACCTGGGTTTGAACCTAAGACCTCCCCCTCAAGAATATGCGTCTTTACCACTCTTATATATTGTTTTTTTCTCAATTTTTTTGATATATCTATATATTTATATATATATTGTTACATTTTTTATTTGTATATTTATATATATATATATAATTATTTTTAAATACATTTATAGAATATGTTTTGTGTGTGTATGTGTTTATAAATACATATATACATACATGTGTGTGTGTGTGTAAATATAATTATATATATTGATATTTATTTTAATATATTATATATTAATATTTATATACATATATTAGAATATATATATAAATATATGTGTGTGTTTGTTAACACACATAAATATATTAATATATATATATATAATAATTATATATACATTGTATAGGTATATAAATATTCATACATTTTTATTTTAAATAAAATGTATATTATTTTTTATTTAGATATGGTTTATATATTTGGAAAGATATTTTATATGTAAATATGTAAACATGTTTATTTATAAAATTAAATTTTTATGTGTAAATATATAAAAATATGAATATATGTGTATATATTTAATTATTAATAACAGTAAAATATGAAAAATGATAAAATTTGAATGTTATAATATCCATATGTGTGTAATCCTTGAGAATAAATGGATTCTCCACCAAAAAATATAATAATATTCCCTTAAATGGGGATGAAATTCTAAAAAATGTTAAAAAATGGGGGTACCCTGACAAAAAAATCAATTTTTGAGGCCTTTCAGAACTTTTTTTTAACCAAAAAAATGATAATCGAAGGTTCTATCAGGTAACTACAGTGTAGATATTTTCAAAATATTCGATTTGATATGTGGTAGAACTCACACAGACACCTATATCAAAAGTTATGGTAATTTGAAGTTCAAGTCATGTTTTCAACTTATTTTAGATTGTGTATTAATTTATTGATTTTTTAGATCTTAATATTGTTATTAAATTACTATTAATCAATAATAATTAGAATATTTTTAATTAATATTATTTTTCAATTATTTTATAAACCATTTTCTATTAAATATCTTATATATTAAGTGTGATTACATATTTCATATTATATAAATCATATTTCATAAAATATATTATATTTATATCAATATAAACATATTTATTTATGAATATATTGTTTTTAATGATAAATAAATTTTTTATGAAATATACCTTTTATAGGTACTAAAAAAATCATTTTAGCACTGATAAACAACATAATTTTATAAGCACTGAGAAAAGTGCTGATAAAAGTACCCTTTATCATTGCTAAAAAAAGTACTGATAAAGGGGGTGATTTTATCGATGCTAGAAAAAGTGTTGATAAAGGATCACTTTTATTATTGTTATTTTTTGTGCTGATAAAAGCATCATACTCTTTTTAGCACTGATAAAAGTACACCCTTTAACAATGCTTTTTTTAGCACTGATAAAGGGTAGCACTTAATAAAGTTAAATTTGTAGCAGTGAATCATGCAATGAAAATGGGTTGTTAATAATAAATCATTATTATTAATTCTTATAACCAATTTTTCATCAGTAAGAATAATCCCACAATTGATAGTGTATTAAATCATGGAATTTTGATGATGTTATTTTCAAAATAAAAACACCCCATGGTACATGTCATTTAAACACAAAATAAATAAAGAAAATATATGAAACTTTATGGAAAAAATTGCAGAGTAAAATGATTTTTAATCATTGCATCCATTAGAATCAAAATGTTTTATGGATTATAACAAATAAACATTATAATGTAGCGTAGATACACCTTCCCCATTCAACTAAAATTATTTTATGGATTCAATCTTTTACATATGTTCAATGATAAATGATTTATAATATTGACCCACCATTAATATTTAGTTCATTTAGCTATAAGAAGGGTATTTTCCTTCTTTGTCAAATGGAAGATTATATATGTTATATATATTTACCACCAATTTTACTCAACTCAATTTCTATCCCACAAAAATCATTTTCTTTTTCAAAAATTTCCTTAAATATAGAATATTTTATTTTTAACATCATGCAATAATTTCACTATTAATTTTTTTGTACACCTTGTATATCTCCCCCATACATGTTGCCAACTAATTCTCTACCTCATGAACCTCATACTTTACCAATATTGTTTCTTTTTCCAAATTTATCTAAATTACTTCACTAATTCATTTATAAAATTTTATAATTCTTTTAACACTCGTATTGTTAAAAATTCCATTTCTTATTTATAGAAAAATTTATTAATAAAATCACTAACTCGAGAATGGATTTCATGGCCAAATCTATAGAGATTTTTATTTCATCACATTATATGTTTCAATGGTTCCTTCTAGGAAAATCCATCCCTCATTAAAAAATATTTTTATGATAATGGAATCATTCAATAAACATCCATTTAATATATTCAATACACCCTTTATATTTTCTTGGAATATGAATAAAATAATAAAAATAGAAAATGACGACCACGATAAGTTCTTTTTCACTTTGACTCTAAAATAGAAACTCATGTATTTTACTCTCACCCTTTCATTTAAAAACTGAAACTATATTTACTTACTTACTCCCCATCTTTACTTATTAACACTCATTCTATTTAAAAAATCTAAAAGAATAAATCAAAAAGAAATATTACCAAGTTGCAAACCTTTAGTAAATAAGAGACTACGCTACAAGCATTGATCACAATTAATGTAATTAATTTTTAAACAATGATTTTGTCATATTATTAGACACACTATGTTTTTAAAATACATTATCCAAATAAATATCACCTTGTCCTACACTATCCATGTTAATTTGGAACATTAAATCAATATGTTTTGATAGATAGTTTTGAATTGGATTCTTGTATAAATTTATTAAACTTTGATTATCTCATCAAATAAACAAATGAAACTACTATTTCACTCTTAAATGTTTTGATTGTGAATTCATTCATATCATTTGTGTGGTTTCTTAATCTTCAACCACATAATCACCTTTATTCGTGTATAAAGTGATAGAAATTTTCTTTTAAGAGTGTCATACAAAACACCTTACAACATTAAATAATTCCTAATTAAATGTGTACTTTTTTACTATCAATATTTTTAGCTTAATATAAATTAGTGTATATGGAATAAAACATTGAATTCATTCCAATAAAATTTAATAGATTATATACCTCTAAAAAATAAATTTTCTCTCATCTCACACATAATAATTTCCAAGAACATTTAAAATGTGTTGATTTATCTATCATAGGAAATGAGTATAATCATTGATTCCAAATTTAAAACTCAAAACAAGAAGATGGATATTAAATTTACATTCTAAGTGATTGAATCTAGCTCTTACTTATTTTATTACCTAGACATGTTATGAAATTCACCTAGTAACCCCTAACATTTTTTCATAAATCTAGTAATTAGAATAATAATATTAAAAAAATGTGACCTATTTAAACTAAAACTAGACAATGCAATATCAGCAACTCCATTCCTCTATCATTGTCAATTTTTTCTATCACTATTAGAAATTTATTATCAATGGATAAAATTAAGCTGTTTATAAATATAAGATACTTATTAAATGTGAATTTTACATCTTTATTATCATTAAGTTAACAATACACACCTCATTTAAAGATTTTATAATTTTTTATAGGAAATATTTCTTCATGTTCAATAATTTAATCTTTATTAATGAATAATCATATTGTTCTCTTATTTCATAAGGAATACATAATGGTAAGAGTGGTTCTATCTGATCCTGTGAATAATCACCATCATTAAATGAAGTATGAAAGAGAGTAATTCCATTTTATTATTTACTTCCCCATGTTAACCATTATTTCATAATTCAATTCATGATAAACAATCACTATAATAAATTAAATTTTGATATTTATGTTAATGGTTACATTTATTTTCATGATTATTTATGTTGTGATTTTTATTATGGGGATGATTGGGTAAGGGAACAAACATGTGTTGAAAATTCCTACTTTAGTGTAGGTTTCTTATCAGGATTGATATAGTTCTTAATTCCCGCTTAAGTTTGGTTTCCTCATTATGGTTGTTGGGGATGTTAGAAAATGTTTGGGTACTTTTCTACTTGCAAGTAAGATATTACCTTAGTTATTATTGGTGTTTTATGATGGTTTCTATGTTCCCTTGAGTTTTGGTTAAGCATTTTTATATGTGTATGTGGTTTTAAAAAAGGGGGAATTGTGACATGATTGGCATGAATTATATAAAAAAAATATTTTTATATAATATATGTTTTATTATGATTTTATAAACTACCATGGGATGGAAATGTTTTATAAAACTCATTTAATTCTTGGTTTAATTTCACATACATCGAGAGTATGGGGATGTCTTTGGGAAATCCTACTAGGTATTGTATTCACCCCCTACTCATCTACTTTTTGGATAGGTGGATTATATGCAACATGACACAGATAAGGGAAATTAATTTTATATTAGTTGGGGTGGGCTATATCTATGGTAGAGTAGATACAAAAAATGATGAGTTCCATATGATGGGATGAATCATGGTGTTTTTTAGAGGCATAGAGGAGTGGTTTGGGATTCATTTTATGGAGTCCCATTTTGTGTCCACGCTGACCTTACTTTTCAAGTTGAATAAATTTTTTAAAATATTTGGTTTTATTAATTTATGTTTCTATTTCTAAAGATCTCATAGTGTATTATATATGATTTTGTACCATATTCATTCAGTTGTGTTATGATTGTGTTTTTCTATAGGTTGGTAAAATCAGATATAAGACATCTCATGCAAAAAAATGCAAGGGTTTTGGTATATGGATTGAAGTTAATATTACATTAAATCATCCTCCAATGGTACTACCTAAACCCTTGACATTTATTTTTAGCCTTTTGTGATCAGGGGTACACACCAAAGGATTAATGACATTTTTAATTGAATCGGGTGAGGTTAAGGGGTGATGAGTCAAGTCAGGATGTTACATTAGTGTTTGTTAAAAAAATCCCACCAATGTGTCCCTCACACACTATGATCATTATTTAAACTGATTGAAAAATATATTTGGATCCATAATAAGTTTTTAGAGGGATCACAACTCGATTTGAGTTACCAGTTCTCAATGTTTCATGGTTGAGATCCCTCATCACACATTTTTATTTCAATTTTATCAGTATCAACCAAGATGGGTTGAATGAGATTATCCATGAACCTTCATTAAAAATTTTATCCCACACTCTTGAAATGCCACCAATATAAATAAAAAAATCAGAATAAATAAAAAATATAATAATATTCTCTAGTTATAACGGTAGATATCTTTTTCTTCTAATGGTTTATTAAATAGACTCTGCTTCATAATAGTGAGTATCATCATAAAAAAATATAAAATTTTCTATTAAAAATATCTCATACTTTATATCCTCTCAAATAATCATCCCCCCTTTATTGGATAAAATCTATGTAATAAAAAATCATATTATTCTTCTTATTAGTTATATTTAAACATGTAATTAATCATTAAAGTCTTTAGATAAATTAATCACTACTACAGATAGCACTTTTAAAAGCGCTAGAAATCACTTTTATGAGCACTAAAAAAAGCATTGTTAATATAAGCTCCCTTAAAAGGGGGTATCTTTTATCAGTGATAACAAAAATATGGATAAAGGCTCCTTTTATTAGTGTTAAAAAAGCACTGATAAAAGGGGTCTTTTATTGACGCTAAAAAAGCACTCGTAATGGTGACTTTTATTAGTGCTAAAGAAAGTTTTGATAAAATTCAAAAAAAAACTTTAAAGTTTGAGGGAGAGACCACCCATATTTTATTAGAGCTTGATTATCCCTTCCCCTACCCTTCTATCAACACAGAGGTAGCCCCTACCCTTTTATCAGTGCTAGAGCTTCTGTTGCCCAGCCCTGCGCACCCCTGCCTTCACTTGGTTTCGAACCTAAGACCTCCCCCTCACTGATCTGCACCTTTACCACTCTTTTATATTGTTTTGTTCTCTATTTTTTGACATATCTATATATTTATATATATTTCTTTACATTATTTATCCATATATATATAATTATTTTTAAATACATTTATAAATAATGTTGTGTGTGTGTGTGTGTTTATAAATACATACATACATACATATATATATTTATATATGTGTGTGTGTATATAAATATATTTATACATGTTTATATTTATTTACATATATTATATATTAATATTTACCTATATATATTAGAATATATAGATAAATATATATCTGTTTGTTAACACGCACACAAATATATTTATATATATATATAAACATTATATATACATTTTATAGGTGTATAAATATTCACAATTTTTTATTTTAAATAAAATGTATATTATTTTTTATTTAAATATGTTTTATATATTTAGAAATATATTTTAAATTTAAATATGTAAACATAATTATTTATAAAATTAAATTTTTATCTGTAAATATATAAAAATATGTGTATATGTGTATATATTTAATTATAAATAATATTACAATAAGAAAAATGATAAAATTTGAACGTTATAATATCCATATGTGTGTAAGACTTGAGAATAAATTGAGTCTTCACAAAAAAAGAGAATAAAGCTCCCTTAAACAATGATGAAATTTCATCAAATGTAAAAAAATGGGGGTAACCCAACAAAAAACTCAATTTTGGAGGTCTTTTCAACCTTTTTGACAAAAAAATGATTACTAAAGGTCCCCCCAAGTCACCATGGTGTATATATTTTCACAAGTTTTGATTTGATATGTGGTAGAGCTCAAATGGATACTCGGATCAAACGTTATGGTCATTTAAAGTTCAAGTCATGTTTTCAACTTATTTTAGACCATTTATTAATTTATTGAATTTTTCTATTTTCAAATTTTTATTAAATTACTATTAATCAATAATAATTAACAAAATTTTAATTAATATTATTTTTTAATTTTGTTATAAACCATTTTCTACTAAATATCTTATATATTAAGTGTGATTACATATTTTTGTATTATATTAATCATATTTTATAAAATATATTATATCAATATCAATATCAACATATTTATATATTAATATATGATTTTTAATGATATATAAATTTTTTTATGAAATATATCTTTTATATGAGCTAAAAACAATCGTTTTAGCATTAATAAAAGACATACTTTTATCAACGCTAAGAAAAACACTGATAAAATTATCATTTATCAGTGCTAAAAACAATGATAAAGGGGGTTCTTTTATCAGTGTTAAAAAGCATTGATAAAGAGTTATTTATATTAGTATTTTTTTTAACACTGATAAAAGAATCATTTATCAGCACTGATAAAAGTACCCCCTTTATCAGTGATTTTTTTAGCACTGATAGAGGGTAGCACTGGATAAATCCAAATCTATGGTAGTGAATCATGTAATTATAATGGGCCATTAATAATAAATCCTGATTATTAATTATTATAATCATTTGTTCATCAGCAAGAATAATCCCACCATTGATAGTGCATTAACTCATGGAATTTTAATGATGTTATTTTCAAAATAAAAAACACTCCCATGATACATGTCATTTAAATACAAAATAAATAAAGAAAAATATATGAAATTTTATGAAAAAAATATTTTATGGAGTAAAATTATTTTTTATCATTGCATCTATTAGAATCAAAATATTTTCTGGAGTAGAACACATAAACATTACAATGTAGTGTAGATATACCTTCCCCGTTCAACTAGAATCATTTCATGGATTCAATTTTTTATAGATGTTCAATGATAAATGTTTTATAATATTGATCCACCATTAATGTTTAGTTCATTCAGCTATAACAAGATTATTTTTCTTCTTTTTCAAATGCAAGATTATATATGTTATATAAATTCACCACCAATTTTACACAACTCAATTTCTATCCAACAATAATCATTCTCTTTTTTTATAAATTTCCTTTCATCAAGATTATTTTCTTTTTAACATCATGTAATAATTTCACTATTAATTTTTTCATACACCATGTATATCTCCCCCATACATGTTGTAGACTAATTTTCTACCTCGTGAACCTCATGATTTACTAGTATTGTTTCTCTTTCAAAATTTCCCTAAATTCCTTCATTAATTCATTTATATAATTTTAAAATTCCTTTAACACTCATATTTATAAAAAATAGATTACTTATTTATATAAAAAGTTGTTAATAAAATAACTAACTCAAGAATGGATTTCATAGCCAAATATATACAAAAATGTTTATTTCATCACATTATATGTTTCAATGGTGCCTTCTAGGAAACTCTATCCCTCATTGAAATGTATTCTTATGATAATGGAATCATTCAATAAACATACATTTAATATCTTCAACCCATCCTTTAGATTTTCTTGGAATACGAATAAAATAATAAAAATAGAAAATGACCACCACAATGAGTTCTCTCACACTTTGACTATAAAATTAAAACTCATGTATCTTACTCTCACCCTTTCATTTAAAAATTGAAACTAGATTTACTTAATTTATCTCCCTATTTACCGATTAACACTCATTCTATTTAAAAAATATAAAAGAATAAATAAAAAAGAAATATGACCTAGTTGAAAACATTTAGTATATAAGAGACTATACAATAAGAATTGATCACAATTATTGTAATGAATCTTTAAACAATGACTTTGTCATATTATTGTCCACACTATCTTTGTAAAATATAGTATCCAAATAGATATCACCTTATCCTATATTAACCATGTTAATGCGGAACATTAAATCAATATGTTTTGACAGATAGTTTTGAATTGGATTATTGGATATATTTATTAAACTTTGATCATCTCATCAAATAAACAAATGAAAATGCAATTTCACTCTTAAATGTTTTTATTTTTAATTCATTCATAATTTGTGTGGTTTTTTTATCTTCAACCACATAATCACCTTTAGACGTGTATAAAGTGATGGAAATTTTCTTTTAAGGGTGTCATGCAAAACACCTTACAACATTAAATAATTACCTATTGAATGTGTACTTTTTTACTATAAATATATTTTCCCAAATATATATTAGTGTGTCTGGAATAAAACATTGAATTCATTCCAATAAAATTTAATAGAGTATATACCTCTAAAAAATAAATTGTCTCTTATCTCACACCAATTTATCAATCATAACAAATTAGAATAATCATTGATTCCAAATTTAAAACTCAAAACAAGAAGAGAGAGATTAAATTTTCATTCTAAGTGTGTAAGAAACCGACCCGGGTTACCCTCAAACCTGACACCTGACCCCATTCTATTACATACCTGAAGGTCATTCTTGATCCCTGCGGGCTGGATACAAGCACCCAGGCATCAAACAACACACCAGAGGGAACAATTTTCACCTAACCTGATCAACACATGGCATATATGTATACACAGAATGAAAGAGACAGCAGAAGACTAAAGGAATATATATTCCATGACTGTAAAAAGATAGTAGAAATAAACAACTGCAAAAGTAGTCAAAGCTCCAAAAATAAGTCTAACTACAAGGACCAAAACCAAACAACTACTTCATATGATATCACTAATGAACTCCCACCATCTCACCACCAACTACCCAAAACCAGCTGACACAAACCTCATCGACTCACTATGACGCCTTTCATTTCCCTATATTGGAAGACATACAAAGGTATACACACCACCTAAGAGGTACATAGGGTGTGAGTTAACAGGCCCAGTAGGATCCCACCTAAGTGTTCCATATCAAGTTTTTGTATAACAATTCTTGTATGCTTATTTTAAATAAAACATGTCATGATAAGTAGTAAAGAAGTTGTATAGAAAACATGGTAAACATTTCCCCTTTTCAAAATTTTAAACAAAAGCAGGTATAACATGCATATCAAGGATAACTCAAAAATCCAAACAATACAAAATAGAAGTAGAAACATAGGCATCAGTACCAAGGATCGCTATAGGTCAGATTAGCAGACTACTTATACCACAATAAATCAAGTGCACAACCTAGTTCCTAGAACACAGACCTAGGAAGTAGAGGAATACCCCATGAGTAAACCCCCTGAAAATGTAAATATTTTTCCCCTAGAAAAACAGGCCTAGGAAATAAAGGAAATCACCCTGAGAAAACCTCCTGATAATCACAAAATATGGACAATGGACTCAATCTAAACCTTCCACCTAAGTACCCAAGGTAACCCATGTGCTCATTTTCACAAATCAATTTCACTATTTCAAAAGTACCCATATCCTTTTCATTTATCAAAAACCAATTAAAAACCATTTCTCTTTAAAATACCTTTTTTAAAACATACAAACAGTCATGCCAATTTGATAAATCAATTTATAAAGCAAGAGAAATCGGGCTAATTATCATAGGCTAGAGACGAAACCACCTACCTCAAAACTCATGTCGCACATGACCGCAATGGGATCCACAATCAAAGAAACCCAAAAACACCAACGGAGACCCTAGAATCCAATCCACACCTCAAGATTGATCCAACTTAGAAAACAAGGGGCCGACAGAAATGGAAAACACCACACATCTCAAGAACAGACATCCATCGCACCACAACTAACCAAAGAATGGACTCTAGAATGATATATCCCAAAGGATATAAAATAATACATGAAGAATCGCCAACTTAGCCCACCAAATCTGATAACACGACCCTAGGGTGCCACCGTGATCAATAACAATGAAGAAGTGAAAAGATCACTTACGCGTAGAGACGCACCGTAACCGTAACAAATATACAACATCGAACGAATTGATCTAGATGGAGTAGAGTCTCCCAAAATCACATTGGAAGAGCTCTATTCAAGATCCAAGGGCTTGGAGAAAATAACTGAAACCAAAATAGCCACTTTCCTATTTTTAAAACTATACACAGGCTGTTTCACGTTGTGTAATATAGTTACATGTCGTGAAATCCATGGTGTTCAAGTATGCCAAAAATCTGTCACCTCGTATTAAAAATCTATTATTTAAATAATTCACAATGTGAAACCACTATTCACGATGTGTAAACTTTCACATCGTGAATCCCCTTTCATGGATTTTACTTAGCAACAATTACACAGCATGTAACCCAGTTACACGTTGTGAAATCCTTCTACATCCTGTAGAAAAAGCTGGTTAAAGTTGAAAGTCCAACAAATATTTGACTTCACCATTATAAGTATCCTCCCAATTCTTTATCATTCCTCTATAGTCAATGGGAAAAAATGAGAATTTTGATGAGGTCAAGAACGTACCTGATAGATCGGTAACGAGATGTTACAAACTCCCCACCATAAAGACTTTTCGTCCCTAGGAAGTCATGTGGAAGATGTAATCCCTAAAAAAGATGAGGTCTCTACTCCCTCATCAACGACTCACATTCCCAAGTCTCATAAGAATACGATCCTTGTTTCCATAGAACTTTAACCAATAGAATCGAGTTTCAATGCAATACTTTCACTTGAGAGTCAACGATCACAACTGGTTTCTCCAAAATAGAAACACCTGGATTTAACTCAATTTATTCCCAACTCATAACATTAGTGGGATCATGATGGTATTTCCTGAGTTGAGACATGTGGAAAACATCTTGAATACCCATCAACTGAACTGGAAATGATAACCGATAAGTAACCTGTTCGGGCTGCTCAGTGACCTCAAACGGTCCAACATATCTCAGAGCTAACTTTCCCTACTTTCCAAGTCAACGGTGACCCAACCAAGGAGAAAATTTCAAGAAAACCCAGTCACCCATGGAAAACTTGAAAGGACGATGCCTCCGATCTGCATACAATTTATATCAATTTTGAGTTGTAGCCAAATGTCGATGCACATCCTGAATCTTCATGGATGTATCCTGAACCAAACTTGGACTAACTAAAGATACTTTTCCCACCTCATCCCAACAAATAGGTGATCTACATGGGTGATTATAAAATGCTTCAAAGGGATCCATTTTGATTAACGACTGGTAACTGTTGTTATAAAAAAAACTCAACCAGTCCCAGATGGTTATCCCATGATCCTCTGAAATCCAAGACACAGGCACGTAGAATATTCTCCAGGATCTGAATCACACGCTCCATCTGACCATCTGTCTGTGGATGGTAAGTTGTGCTCAACTTGACCTGAGTTCCCATTTCCTCTTGAAGACTCCTCCAGAACCTCAAGGTAAACCTAAGATCCCTATCTGAAACAATTTTAGAAGGACTCCCATGTAATCACACAATCTCTTGCACATACAGATTCCCTAGATCTCTAACTTTAGTTGTGTCTTTGATTGGAATGAAATGAGAAAACTTCATCAACTGATGAACAACCACCCAGATAGCATTCCTCCCTTAGGGAGTTTGTGGTAATCCAACAACAAAATACATGGATACCTCGTCCCATTTCCAAATCGGCACCAGAAGAGGCTGAAGTAAACCAAAAGGTTTCGAGTGATCTACTTTTATCCGTTGGTAGGTGTAACATCGAGACACAAACTCTGTGATGTCATGCTTTATACCCGGTCACTAGAATCTCTGCCTCATGTCATAATACATCTTCATAGTACCTGGATGAATGGCCCACAAAGAGTTGTGACAATCAAACAAGACTAAACTTCTTACAGATGTTTGGGAGACAACCTGCTTCTTGGTGTGGAGCATACCATCTGAAGAAAGAGACAAGACATAAATAGTCTCCCCACCATAAAATCTTTCTCGAGTCTTATGAAACTCATCATCCTACTGTTGAATCCACAAAATAGACTTGAGGATAAATGGTGATAACTAAACACTAGTCAGAGCCATGCCTGAAACATCCTCCTGAGCATCCAAATGCAACTGAGTGAAAAGACCCATAAGGTTTTACTCCTCCTTCGATTCCAGAACAGCCGATGATGGTAGTTTCCTACTAAGAGTGTTTGCAGTGATTTTTCCATTTCCTGGGGTGTAGGTGATATTGAATTCAAACATCTAAAGGTATTTTACCCACTGTCTTTATCCGAGATTCAATTATTTCTGAGAAAAGATATATCTCAGACTTTTATGATCAGAAAAGATCGTGAATTTCTCCCCAAAAATATAGTGCCACTAAAATTTGATCACATGCATGACTGCGGCAAGATCTAAATCATGAGTGGGGTAATTATTTTCATACGTTCGAAGATAACGAGATTCATAAGCTATCACATGGTCATCCTGCATAAGCACACATCCCAAACTAGTACCTGAAGCATCACATAACACCACATATCCCTTACCTGGCTTAGGTAAGATCAGAATAGGAACTGATCTTATAAGTTGTTTCAGTTCATAGAAAGAAGAATGACACTTCGTATCTCATGTGAATTTCACTGTTTTCCTGGTAAGAGCGGTCAAAGGTGTTTCCAAATTAGATAAATCCTTGAAAAATCATCAGTAGTACCTAGTAAGACCAAGTAAGCTCTGTATCTAAAAGACATTTTGTGGTTCCTTCCAAGACTACACAAACTTTGTTGAAATAGTGGGTGCCCTAGACCCAACTATGTAGTACTTTTGATTATCGTATCATGTGTACAGTTAGATATACATGATGATATCTTACCATTATAGTGCAGACCTTTCTGCGTCCACTATAATAATGGTAATGTCCAAAGGTTAGTTGTCATGTCAAGAGGTTATAGCAGATTTTAGGCTATAATGAGAACCTCAAGATACAATGACATTGATCTTAAATATATGTTCTATAGTCTAGATAAATCTTACTGACTGGACACAGTAGATGTCTGACTATCAGGTGTTGGGGGCTTATAAGCATTGAGTCTTCTTCTCATGAAGTTCGCACTTGGTGATCTCTAGTAGTGAGATCATGAGGACAGACCCACCAACAGGAACACCACATGTTTTGGGTGTCATTGGTTGTTCCTATCTACGAACATGTGTATTGGTCTCCTGACTTGAGACCATTACAAATGTATATCATTTAATTACGTACTTTGATGCAAGGAAAAAACCATGGAAGTAATGTTATGGCGAAGTAGTTTGTGTCGGGTGCGTCGTTAGTGGTATGACGTTGGTTGAATGGTCAAGAAAGGATTTGTCGCTTCCAAGTTTAGGAAGTTGTATATCTCAGACCTGGTTGATCAGGATGGTGCCGCCTTCATAAGTCTTTGGCCAAAGTATTAGAAAGGCAAATCCACCCGGATAGATCAACAAATAATAAAGCAAGATAAGGACGATGACACAAGAGTGTGTCCTGTTTTATGAGATATCAAATGACAAAGAGACTATAATACACAGTCAGTGTCTGTAGGATGGTAGTCGTTTCTATGACTATCCTTATCTCTTTAGGGGCCATGACGGGTTGCTAGACCCCGCTCTTGGTCTGTCAATTTTATTCACTACTATCGAGATAAGGGCCTAGAGGGTCACACACAACAGTGTATTCAAGAATATGCACATATTCAGTGGAATAGAAATATGGACATAGTGGGCCCCTCCACGGGGTCCAAGCGTTATCCAAGTTATCGATCACTAAAAGAATTAAATAAATTCATTAATATTCAAGTTACGAATATTTGGGATTGAATTTATTTAATGTATTTATGAGTTTAGTAAATACAAGAAAATATTAATCGAACGAATATTATTTTAATATTCAAGGTTCGTTTAATATTAAACGGGACAACAAGTCGAGTTAAATGGATCGGATTTTATCACGTAATATATTTTATATATTACAAGTATGTAATAAAATTAATAAATAATATTGACGTAGTTTTAGTCATCATAATTATTTATTTAGAGAACGTTGATATTAACGGGGGCCGGGGAACCCTACCGGGTATTTATCAACATGTCTATAAATAAGAGAGGAGGCTCTCTCTCTTTGGTGTGCACGTCACTATTCATTCGTTTATGGAATGAAATTTGAGAGCCTCTCTCTCCTCCCACTTCCTAGAGAGAGAAGTTGAAGATCCAAAAGCTTGGATCAAGTATCTCCTCACGCATCGAAAGATCAATGATGTGGTGATCGTCGGGACGTCGAAGATATCATTGAATCACCGCGCTAGCACCCGGAGTTCGACGATCGGTGTTCCTGCAGTTTTTTGAGGCGCGTGTGGACGATCTAGAGGGATCCTGCTATGGATCCTTCGTGCAACGATCACCGTCGACAAGTAACGGTCGACAACGGCTTCGGACATGCAACGGGTATGTTTTCCTTTTATTTTTGTGATCTTAACAATCTACGCGAGATCCTCGGACCTCTCCGGGGCTCGGATCGTCGGCGACGACAAGTATCGTCGTTCCACCGACGAAAATTTTAAAATCCCTGGCCCACCGGCTTCCGCTGTGGGCCCCGGAAACCCAACAGTGGTATCAGAGGGAGCGCATAAATTTTCTGAGCCAAATAAAATTAATTTTCATGAAATTAAGTAGAGGGTTTAGAATCGGTCACAACCGTTCAAACCGCGCGCCGATCCGATTTCGAACGGCCAAGTTATGGCCAGTTTATTTTTTCCGGATTGGATCGAAGGTGTGTTTTGATCTCGGGTTATAATTTTATTTCATCTTCTTGAACCGATTAAAATTCAATTGGTTCATTAGAAATAAAATTAATTGTGAAAATTATATTTTTTATAAATAATATAATTTGCACAATAATTTTATTATTATTATAATAACTATTTTATTATTATAATAATGTAATAATAATAAATTATTATTTCATTATAATAATTATATTATTATTTAAATTTAAAAGGCTATCACTAAGCCTTTGGAAAAATTGAAAAGGGTGGAAGGAAGACTTAATAATAAGTCTTAAAGTTTTTTTTTAAAAAAATAATATGGTGGAATAAGACTTCAAAAGCAAGTCTTATTTAAAAAAAATCAAATGGGAAAGTTGGAGCTGCTGGGCAAAGAAATGAAAGCAAAAAAGGGGAAGGGGAGGGGTCTTCTCCGCGTGGAAAACCAAAAGATCAGAACAAAAAAAAGGGGAAATGTGCAGGGGGTCCGAGCGGACCCCCTCTCTCCCACGCGGCGCATGCAGCGCCGCGCTGCTCTCTTCCCCGTACGGCGTGCAGCAGGCCGTCGTGCCCTCCGTCGGCGCTGCTCCCTCCAGGTCTCCACCGGCGCACAGCAACCGCAACTCCAGGGCGCCGCACCCATCCTCCACGTCGGCCGCCCCGCTTCCCGGTCGCCTGCCCGCACCCCTGCAGCGGCCTCCTACCAGCCGGCCGCTGGCCTCTAGCCGCAGCGCCCCCTCCACAGCAGGCTGTTGGCGCATGCGGACAGCCGAGGGACCAAGCCTCGGCCTCCACCCAGCTCGCGCCGCGGACGCCTCCCTCCTCCCCAGCCTCGCACAGGCCTCCTCCGCAGCTTGCGCCTATTCCGGCCAGACCCGCGCATAGCAGGAGGCACACCCCGAGCCTGCTCCTCCTCCCGCGGACCCGCACGATGCACCCACGTCGCTGCCTAGCCTTCACGAGCAAACCGCGGTCTTCTCCCGATCGCGCACTGCTAGTTGGACCACCCTGCACAGCTGGTTCCCTAGCGCGAAGCCCCGCGCTCTACCGAGAGAGGCGCCGCCTCCAGCAATGGTAGACCAAGGTTACCCGGTCGCCGCACGGTCCTCCTAGCGGGCAGGTAACCCTTCGGGTTTCGTTAAAATAATTAATATAACTAATTAATTTAATTAATTTAATTAATTTAATTAATTACTATATTAATTGTAGTGAAATAAATTTAATACCCGATTAGAATTAATTTAATTTGTGTAATTAATTAAATTAATTAATTAAATTAATTTTAAGTATTAAATTTAAATTAATTAAAGGACCGTTAATTAATTAAATTATTTGAATTTAGTAATTCATTTAATTTAATTATATATCCCTCGTACTTAATTTATGCATTTTAATTTTTATCGCGCAATATTTTAAATTACCCGTCATCTGGTCTTGAGCATCGACCTTTTTATGTCTGCTTTTATTTTTTATTTAATTAATTATTTAAACTGTGTGTGATGTGTGTAATTAATTAAATGGATGGTCTGCGCATCGTCTTTCATTTTTCGGTTAAAATGTATAAGGGTATGCACGCCCAATTATATGTTGTACATTTATTCTCGAGTCCCCCTCACTTGCGCGCGAGTATCTTTGTACTTCAGACAAAGATGACGAGCGACGTAGACCCCACTCAGATGAGGCGGTGTACGACGATGTAAGACGACGCGTGGATTCCACCAAGGCGAGGTGGTACTCCAAGACGTGATGTCGACCCTGCCAAGACATGGAGACACTGTAGAAGACCAGCAAACATACAAGATAAGGGGCAAGCTGCATTTTGAGTTAAGCTTCGACTCAGGTAAAATGCGCTTAGGTCGTTTAGATGCTCAAGACCAGTCGGGTAGTAGTTTTATCTTTATGCATTTATTTATTATTTTATGCATTTTAGAATAGCGGAAAAAATACATAAAATGGTAAATAATAAAATGCATAAAGAAGCGATGTTTGATTTCTATTAAAGTTCAGTTGTGAGCTCAACAATATAGACGAACAAGTTTAATAGAAATGGATTACATTCTTCGAGAGAAAACCATTAAAACCCTCAAAGAAAATATTAATTCACTAACAGCCTTCCATCATTCAAGTTTGAACAAAACCGGGTGTTCGAGGTGCCGGTTCATGCCTTAGCTGAGGGTGCCTCTTACTACCGGGAAGTTCTTATTTGTGTGGTGGGTCGACTTAACTAAAATTGCAGCAAAGATATAGCCTTAGCTAGTTTGTTGTAATTTTAGAGGCAAGCATTGAGTAAATCAGTAAATTATTTTTGAAGCTGGGATTTCACTCAACAGGTTAAGGAACTGTGAGCTAATGCGGTTGGCCAGCCTAAAGCCTACCTTGGACCCTCCGAGTAGTGGCGTAGCCCTAGCTTGTAGACTATGAGGGAGGTTCAGAGATCCTTTCCACTAGAATACTCAAGAGTATTCTGATTCTAGTACATAGGGTTCCTATAATTCGAAAAATTAGTGGAAGACATTTAATGATTAAATAATCAGTAATGTCAGATTAGGTAATCACATAAAAGTACAATCTGCTAAAGTATTTTTGTAGATAATGGCAAACAATACCATAATATAATTGCGATAAATATTAGACAGAGTTAATGTCTAAACTAAGCACGAATTACCTCAATGTAGTATAGGCACTTGCGCACATTACTACTATAATGGAAATTCAAGGCGCTTCTGTCCCAACCTGTTAAGCCACCTCAAGAAGCGAGGGTGTAAAACTGCTTACAGGAGACTCATGAATCAAGCATATGATGGTTCTGTCATAATGCTATCATCAACGTCTGATGTTAGTTGTGGTCGCTACATCAAGACTAAGATGATGATCACATGTAGTCTCATCTCCAAGATCCTTTCAAGGAGAAAGTGAAGCAAGATTTGAATGTGATGGTCGCACTCGGTATGTGTAAAATGAAAGACGGTTCACAATATTTCATGCCATCCAATTTCTTATACCTTTTTACACCCAATTACTCTAGTTTTGTTTAAAGGTACAAACGAATGGTATAGAGTAATCGCTTCATTACTTTTAAGGTAATATTTTCCAAGTAATAAGAATATTGGAGATAACGCCATCTTTTATTCTTATGGAGAATACATTGAACGACAAGGCGAAAAGGCTTATGGCATGTTACGCCAAAGGCACCTTCGTCATGTCCTTCAATGAAAAGTGGTTGGTTATTTAACAGGAGGTTATTTGCATCACATAATGAAATAAATTCATGGAAGTTTAAAAACTGAAATACTAGAAGCAAGTACCCGCTTCTTGTTCAGTTAATATTCATCAAATTAAGGTATTGTTTTCTAGAATAATTCTTGGGTATTAAAATACAATATGATTTTCACATATATGTATTGAAATTCAATAACCAAGTAAGTCGAGAAACATTACTAGAAGTAAAGTGTCTTCTTCAAGCAGCTGAGAAAGGGTGATTCCTAAGTCAGCGGGAGAAACACATAACTTCTAATTGCCAAGTAATTGATTCAAATTGAAAAAGTTGTGGAGTATAACCAAAAAAATTTATCTCATGTGCCCATTTGGACATGATGAGACATTATTCCATGTTTTTGAATCAATGTTGTTTGTGGTGACATACTCAACAAATAGTTCACTACTATTTGAATCAATGGCAATACATGATGAATATAAAATGTAAGACCTACCCAGTTGTGGAAATATGATTCTTTGTCAAGTAAAACTAAAAGTGGACATCAAATATATAACCATTATGGTATTTAGGCTCGACACAGCTAAACACCTAAGGTATTGTTGACATCCTTAGTTTAGACAAAGAAACCTTTTGAAATAAAGGTATGCCACAAAGCTTCCGAGGTTAGTTCAACATGAGAGTGTGAACTGTTCCAAAGAAATATAGAGGTAAATATACTTCATAAGATTCCTTTAAGTCATTAAGGAATGTACCAATGAAGTATAAGTTTTGGTCAGAAGATATGAGTTGCTTTGGATCGGCAGGCCAAAGAATATCTTGACCAAACAATCATCGATCATGATAATGTAGCGTGGAGAAATTCCTAAACGCATGTTACCTTATCTACATCACCGTATTGATGTTCATAAGTAGTATCGATGATGAGTCTTACATGTTAACATTGATCAACAAACATGTAGCGTGGAGCAATTCCTTAAACGCATATGTTACACATCAAAGTTATGATGTAAGTTCTATCAATGTTGCAACTTGCAGAAACTTCCATCATATTTCAAAATGTGATTTACAAATAACGGCTTAATCCCATAACTAATATGCCAACTATTATGACAAATGGATATCATACGAGTCATAGTATGATGGAAAATCCATTATGTCATAAGACGTGTTTAGATGCAAAGTTTTTGTTAGGATTTAAACAAACATGCATCAGGTTAAACACATTATGCATCAAAGGTAATTATCCTAACAGTTGCTTAAGATATTACCTAAATCCCTAAGATAGAAAAGATGTAGTCAAGTATTAGACTACATTTCCATACAAGGGTGCACATCTCTATTAGAGATAGTGGGAGCTGAATTGACTTGTACTTAGTCAATGCTCGAGATGCACAATTGGTTGGCATATGGAACAAGTTCCACAAGTACATGTGGAATATGAATGTTCCAGAGACACATACTTCGTAGGAAGAATAAAACCATGGTGATGGTTTTATAGTCACCGCGATCAGTGATATATTATTCATTAAGAATAATAAATCCTATAAGTAAGCAGTATAAGGCAACGAGCTAAGATTGATAGGATCAACTAAAATTCAATAATGGATTCCATGTATCAAATTGAAAAGGGGCTTATAAATTGAATACTGTGGTGGGTATTCAAATGAAATGATACATGGACGGTACAAGTATGGTACCAATAAGGCTCAATTGGTTATACCAAGTCGGTACGCCTAAATCTATTAGAATTTTAATTGTCATAGCCAAACTTCTAAGATCCTTTTATTGTTCATTGGATGTCAAGATCATCTTTCATGGAAGGTGTCTATACGACGCAACCAGAAAAAGATGATGACATCAAATGATGCCAATAAGGGTTGCAAGTTACTGAAATCCAATTCTGGATTAAAGTAAGCAACAAGATCTTAGAGCATTCATTATAAATGAATCTTTGCCTTGTGTTTACCAAAGGTTAGTGGGAGCGCCAATGTTTTCCAAGTGATATATGTTCGGCAACATATGGAAAACAGATTTTGATCTTACAGCTAGATAAGATCAGGTTAAAAGCAATTCTCCAATGATTGACTTCAAGTAGAAACCTAAGTTATAGGGAATAGGATCTACTGAGGTAGATCCAAAGGTTTATTGGTCCTAGTCAATCGTACATATAGTTACATTGTATTGAAAATTACAAGTTGGAACAATTCATAATTGTTGCCTATGTCACATGGCTTAATCTCTCCAGGTTAACATGTTTGGAGCATGTGTAGAGATTAAAGTTGTGAATTGATACCATATGTTTTAGCGATGGATCAATCACATATGCCATAATATGTACAATAATTGATACTACCAGGATGTAATTTATTATAGGCAGATATCAATTATTTCCAGGAGCACTGCAAGTGATACAGTCAGAACTATCATCTTGTACTTCGGTGAGTACAAATGATATGTACCTGGAATATGGAGATTAAGGTATACTAGTTGTGGTGGGACACATACTAGTAGTCCTTAGATCAATTTCATCTAGCATCACAGTTAGGTAAAGGAGATGAGCGAGTCAAGCTCATAAAAGCTTGTGGTAGCCACACCTACAAGTACCGAGTACGTTGCAGCTTCTAAGGCAGCTAAGAAGTAGTTATAAATTGAAAAGATTTGTCCCAGTTCTTGGATTCGCACCTAGTGAGAAAAGTATTATCATAATGAGAATTATGATATTATTACTAGCCAAGTTGTCAAGTTATGACAATGGAAAAAAGTAATATACTCGGGGATACCCTGTCTTGAGAAGTTTTACTCAAGCATATGAGGTCACATATAGCAGATAAGCCACACAACGAAAATGTGGCAGGCCCAGCAGTTAAAGCCATTACTCAGCAGAAACATGATTTTTATCATGTGAGTAGCTAACAAGTTTAGTTAGCAAGTTGGCTCTAGTGCAAGTGGGAGTGTTGAAATAGTGGGTGCCCTAGACCCAACTATGTAGTACTTTTGATTACTGTATCATGTGTACAGTTAGATATGCATGATGATATCTTACCATTATAGTGTAGACCTTTCTGCGTCCACTATAATAATGGTAATGTCCAAAGGTTAGTTGTCGTGTCAAGAGGTTATAGCAGATCCCAGGCTATAATGAGAACCTCAAGATACAATGACATTGATCTTAAATGTATGTTCTATAGTCTAGATACATATTACTGACCGGACACAGTAGATGTCTGACTATCAGGTGCTGGGGGCTCATAAGAATTGAGACTTCTTCTCATGAAGTTCGCACTTGGTGATCTCTAGTAGTGAGATCATGAGGACAGACCCGCCAATAGGAACACCACATGTTTTTGGGTGTTATTGGTTGTTCCTATCTACGAACATGTGTATTGGTCTCCTGACTTGAGACCATTACCAATGTATATCATTTAATTACGTACTTTGATGCAAGGCGAAAACCATGGCAGTAATGTCGTGGCGAGGTAGTTTGTGTCGGGTGCGTCGTTAGTGGTATGACGTTGGTTGAATGGTCAAGAAAGGATTTGTCGCTTCCAAGTTTAGGAAGTTGTATATCTCAGGCCTGGTTGATCATGATGGTGTCGCCTTCATAAGTCTTTGGCCAAAGTAGTAGAAAGACAAATCCATCTGAATAGATCAACAAATAATAAATCAAGATAAGGACGATGACACAAGAGTGTGTCCTGTTTTATGAGATATCAAATGACAAAGAGACTATAGTACACAGTCAGTGTTCGTAGGATGGTAGTCATTGCTATGACTATCCTTATCTCTTTAGGGGGCCATGATGGGTTGCTAGACCCCGCTCTTGGTCTGTGAATTTTATTCATTGCTATCGAGATAAGGGCCTAGAGGGTCACACACAACAACATATTCAAGAATCCGCACCTATTCAGTGGAATAAGAATATGGACATAGTGGGCCCCGCCACGGGGTCCGAGAGTTGTCCGAGTTGTTGATCACCAAAAGAATTAAATAAATTCATTAATATTCAAGTTACGAATATTTGGGATTGAATTTATTTAATGTATTTACGAGTTTAGTAAATACAAGAAAATATTAATCGAACGAATATTATTTTAATATTCAAGGTTCATTTAATATTAAGCGGGACAACGAGTTGAGTTAAATGGCTCGGATTTTATCACGTAATATATTTTATATATTACAAGTATGTGATAAAATTAATAAATAATATTGACGTAGTTTTAGTCGTCATAATTATTTATTTAGAGAACGTTGATATTAACGGGGGTCGGAGAACCCTACGGGGTATTTATCAACATGTCTATAAATAAGAGAGGAGGCTCTCTTTCTTTGGTGTGCACATCACTATTCATTCTTTTATGGAATGAAATTTGAGAGCCTCTCTCTCCTCCCGCTTCCTAGAGAGAGAAACTAAAGATCCAAGAGCTCGGATCAAGTATCTCCTCACGCATCGCAAGATCGACGATGTGGTGATCGTCGAGACGTCGAAGATATAGTTGAATCACCGCGCTAGCACCTGGAGTTCGACGATCGGCGTTCCCGCGGTTTTTTGAGGCGCATGTGGACGATCTAGAGGGATCCTGCTATGGATCCTTCGTGCAACGATCGTCGTCGACAAGTAGCGGTCGACAACGGCTTCAGATATGCAATGGGTATGTTTTCCTTTTATTTTTGTGCTCTTAGAAATCTACGCGAGATCCTCAGACCTCTCCAGGGCTCGGATCGTCAGCGATGACAAGTATCGTCGTTCCGCCGACGAAAATTTTAAAATCCCCGGCCCACCGGCTTCCGCTGCGGGCCCCGGAAACCCAACAAACTTCACCTTTTCAGGATCAACTGATAAGCCGTGTTCAGAAATCTTATTCCCTAATAACTTCACTTCTTGAATCCAGAAACTGCACCTCAAAATATTTCCATAAAAATGGATATTTTTCAGAATTTCCAGAACCAAATTTAGATGGTGCTCATGGTTATGCTCGAATTTCAAATAAATCAGAATATCATCCACAAACACTACCAAAAAAGTGTCGAGATATTGATGGAATATCTGATTCATCAAATCTATAAAAACTGTAGGAGCTTTAGTCAGAACAAAAGGAATACTAGGATTTCATAATGGTCATACCTGCTCTTGAAAACTGTCTTTGGTGTATTAGACTCCCAAACTATGAGCTGATGATAGCCCAAAAAAAGATCAATCTTCAAGAATCACTTTTCCCCTTTAACTGATCAAATAAATCATCCATGCGAGGCAAAGGATATTTGTTCTTAACCATCACCTGATTCAATTTCTGATAGTCCACACATAACTGAAGTGAACCATTTGCTTTCTTGGCAAAGAGCACAGGGGATTCCCAAGGAGAAATGATAGGGTGAACAAAACCTTTTTTCCAACAGGTCATCTAGCTGAATCTTAATCTCTTTCAACTTCACTGGTTCCATACGATAAGAAGGTATCGATATCGACTGCGTACTTGGCACTAGGTCAACCATAAACTCTACCTCTCTCTCTAGAGGAAGACCGGAGAAGTCATTTGGGAAAACGTCAAAAAAGTCTGGAATGATGACGGGAAGACCAACAATAGAAGAACAATCATCAGGCTCATTCACAACAACAGACAAAAAACTTTTGAGCTTTGGGCGGGAAGGTCCTGCACAACCATACCTCAGGTCCCACTCCCCCTGAAACACATGAGAGCTCCCATCAGTAGTAAGAAACGAAACATGCTGATGATAACAATCAACCCCAGCTCAATGAGCGACAAGCCAATCCATACCAATGATGATGTCTAATAAATCCATATTAAGAATGAGAAAATCCCAGATGAACTCCGTATTGGCAATCACTAACAAACACAGACACTAAAACCCCTGCTCTTTCCTCTTATCGAGAGGTGTCGCTGACTCCATTTTAAAGGACATAAGTTCTGTTGGAAGTTTAAAAATATCAATAAAATGTGCATATATAAAAGAGTGGGAGGCACCAGTATTGAATAAAGCAATTGTTATTGAAGATGCAATAAGGATATAATCTATCATTATTGACAGACCTGCATCGACTTCCACTGGACACTCATATATTGTGTGGAAATGCTTCAATCTTGAGGCATGTGGCTAGAGCCCTATAGTCTTTAAAGATTCTGACTGCACCGTAGTAGCCTTTGGAGCTGATGAACCCTAACCATAATGAGGCGCAATCATAGTCTGACAGAAGCATTATAAGTGACCAATGCATCCACAACTATTTCATGTCTCCATGGGTATAGGACAAGAATTTCTTGTATGTACCCCCTTTCTGCACTGATAGCAAGTCAAAGGCACATTTCCAGCTGCAACAAATGGTTTAGAGGAGGCTCGCTGCTGAGACCCACCTCCAGCACTTCTGTGATGATCCTGCCACTTCCTTTTCTTCCCATGCACGCCACTGAAACTGGCACTATATGGAAGGGAAGGGTTGAAAAATCCAACCTTATATGCCATATCCATCTCTTCCATCATAGATCTGTCTAACGTCTCTACATAGGTAGAAAGTTTCAACATAAACACTTACGATCTGATATCTGGTCGTAAAACCTGTAGGTACTTCTAAGCATTCAGTTGGTCATTCCTCACTACGTCCAGAGCAAAACAGACAAGCTCAGCAAAACGGTTGGTGTATACCGACACTGAACACTCTCCCTATTATAAAGATAGGAACTCCAAAGACTTTGCCAACATCAAGGACTCTAGGAAAAACTATTGAAAGAACAGGGTTTTGAAACCCTTCCAATCCAAGTCCACGTGCCTATCTGCCTGGACCATTGAATCCCATCATCGCTTACTGAAACCCTCAAGCCTGAATGTTGCACACTTTACCCTTATATTCTCAGGTGTTTCCAGAAAGTCAAAGATCTGATCGGTCCTATCCAGCCAGTCCTCTGCCTCTCGAGGTTCAGTCGTTCCTTTAAAGGACAGTGGCTTCTCACGCAAGAATTCCCATGATCAATCTCTCTCTCCTCCAGCTCCTGTTGTACCTCAACAACAATGGTCTGAACTCGTGGCACATCCTGATCAATAGCACGAACTACCCATACTATAGTCTCAATGAGATTATGATCTATATGTGGATTCCCTTGAGGAGCATCAGTTGCAACCTCCTGAGGAACTCGTGGAAGATGTCTCAGAGGCATACTGTTGCACACTGAAACATGAGAACGATCAGACAACGGAACAAGTCTCAATTCAAACTAGAAAACTCATAAGCAGAATTTGAGATTTAAAACCAAACCCAACACTAAAGTCACACATCCCAACATCCCATGGCAACTTGAGTCTCGTTACGATAAGAGCTGACCAGGAACTTATCGCAACATACCTCTCAAGTCTCGACAATCCTACTTCCAGTCTAATAGACGTCCAGACACAAGAACTCTTGAGGACATACCTCCTCTGATACCAAATTGTAACGAACCGACCCGGGTTACCCTTAAACCTGGCACCCAACCCATTCCATTACATACCTGAAGGACGTTTCTGATCCCCACAGGCTGGCGACAGGCACCTGAGCATCGAACAACACACCATAGGGAACGATTTTTTCCAACCTGATCAACACATGACATATATGTGTACACATAACGAAAGAGGTAGTGGAAGACTGAAGTAATATATATGCCATAATAGTAAAAAGATAATAGAAACAAATAAATGAAAAAGTAGTCAAAGCTCAAAAAACAAGTCCAACTACAAGGGCCAAAACCAAACAACTACTCTATATGATGGCTCAGGCGAACTCCCACCATCTCACCACCAGCTACCCAAAACCAGCTGACATGAACCTCACCACCTCACCATGACGCCTTGCCTTTCCCTACATTGAAAAACATACAAAGGTCTACGCACCACTGAGGAGGTGTGCAGGGTGTGAGCTAACAAGTTCAGTAGGATCCTACCCGGGTGTCCCATATCAAGTCTCTGTATAACAATTCTTGTATGCTTATTTTAAATAAAACATGGCATGATAAGCATAAAAACAGTTTTATAGAAAACATGGTAAAGGTTTCCCCTTTTCACAATTCTAAACAAAATTAGGTATAACATAAATATCAAGGCTAACTCGGAAATCCAAGCAATACAAAATAGAAGCAACACCACAGACATCGGTACCAAGGATCACTATAGGTCGGACTAGTAGACTACTCATACCGCAATAAATCAAATGCACAACCCAGTTCTTAGAACACAGGCCTAGGAAGCAGAGGAATACCCCATGAGTAACCCCCCTGACAATGTCAATATTCGTCCCCTAGAACAATGATCCTAGGAAACAGAGGAAAGCCCCACGAGCAGACCTCCTGATAATCACAAAACATGGACGATGACCTCAAGCTAAACCTTCCACCTAAGTATCCAATGTAACCCATGTGCTCATTTTCACAAATCAATTTCACTGTTTCAAAAGTACCCATATCTTTTTCATTCATCAAAAACCAGGGGAAAATCATTTCTCTTTAAAAACCATTTTTCAGCACACACAAACAATCATGCCAATTTGATAAATCAATTTATAAAGCAAGAGCAATCGAGCTAATTATCATAGGCTAAAGACGAAACCACCTACCTTAAAACTTGTTTTGCACACGCCCGCAACGGGATCCACAATCAACGAAACCCAACAGCACCAACAAAGACCCTAGAATCCAATGCACACCTCAAGATTGATCCAACTTAGAAAACAAGGGGTCGACGGAAAGGGAAAACACCACATACCTCAAGAACAAACGTCTATCGCACCACAACTAACCAAAGAATGACCTCCGGAACGAGATCTCCCAAAGGATCTAGAAGAATACATGAAGAATCATCGACTTAGGCCACCGGATCCAATAATGCAACCCTAAGGCACCACCGCGATCAACAACAACGAATAAGCTGAAAGATCACTTACCCAGAGAGACACACTGCAACTGCAATGAAGATCCAACATCGAACAGATTGATCTAGATGGAGCAAAGTCTCCCAAAATTTCATGGGAAGAGCTCTAGGTCAAGAGCCAAGGGCCTGGAGAAAAGAACCGAAACCAAAACAACGGCTCGTCTGTTTTAAAAATTGTACGCGGGCTGTTTCACGACGTGTAATACAGTTACACGTCGTGAAATCCACGGTGTTCAAGTATGCCGAAAAATCCGTCACCTCGGATTAAGAATTCATTATTTAAATAATTCACGATGTGAAACCACTCTTCACGACGTGTAAACTTTCACAGCGTGAATCCCCTTTCACGACTTGTACCTGACAACAGTTATAGGGCGTGTAACCCAGTTACACGGCGTAAAATCCTTCTGCATCCTGCAGAAAAAGCTAGTTAAAGTTGAAAGTCCAACAAATCTTTGACTTCACAATCATAGGTATCCTCCCAGTTCATTCTCGGTCCTTTACAGACAACGGGAAAAAGGAGAACCATGACGAGGTTAAGAACATACCTAATAAATCGATAACGGGATGTTACAGAGTGATTGTCTCTAGCTCTTCCTTATTTTATTACCTAGACATGTTATAAAATTCTCCCTAAGAACCACTAACATTTTGTCATAAAACTAGTCATTAGAATAATAATATTAAAAACAAAATTTGTGACCTATTACACCTAAAACTAGACAATACAATATCATCGACTTCATTCCTCTATCAATGTCAATTTTTTATCACCATTAGAAATTTATTGTCAGCGGTTTAAATTAAGTTATTCATAAATCTAAGACATTTCTTAAATGCAGATTTCCATCTTTATTATCATTGAAGTTAACAAGACACACCTCATTTTTTTTATAGGACATGTTTCTTCATGTTCAATGATTTAATCTTTATTAATGAATAATCATATTGTTCCCTCATTTCGCAAGGTATACATAATGGTAAGAGTGGTTCTATTCGATCTTGTGAATAGTCACCATCATTCGATGAAGTATGAAAGAGAACACTTCCATTTTATCATTTACTTCTCCATGTTAACCATTATGTCATAATTCAACTTATGATAAAACAATCACTATGGGGTACTTACATCTACCCCGTTTTCATTATTCTATTTCCTAACATTTTTTTGATAATTAACAATTTTTAAAGACATGTCTTCAGTCATATTTTTATTTTTAGAACAAGTGATAATAATTTTTTATAACATGGAATAATCTTTTATAGATATTAATCAAAATGTTTTAGTTCGTCATTTTATTGAGGTGCAAACGTACGTGTGCAAACACCTCCATCAATTTTATTTACAACCATTCTTTTTTTACAAGTCTCTTTGATTTTCAAGGTTGATGGGGAGGAATCTGTTGCAAGTGTCATCCAACAATCTTTATATCCATGTAATCTAGATTGCTGGAATTTTTTATATTAAAAAATATGGAAGGCCTCACGATAAATATCTACACTCCAACTATAATTTATAGAGCTACAATTGCCAACTCCACCCCCATGCTACAAAAAATTGCAAAGAAACCCGCCCCGCACGTCCGCGAATCTTTACTCCAACTATATATTTAAAGGATAAGATCGGGGCGCTTTCCTTTACCTCCTCTCATCCGATCGCCAGCCCGGAACCCGGAACCCGGAACCCTAACCCTGGTCGTGTTCGATAGATTGTACGCTGGTTTATCCTTGGTGTGCATGAGCGCTAGGATCTGAGGGAATCTGCGGCCTCAAAGAGCAGACGGAGGCTCACAATGTCTGCGGTTGTGTGCGGAAACAAGAGATCCTTCTTCGAAGACCTGCCCGCAACGCCTAATTCGTCTTCCCCGATATCAAAGAAGCTTCGTTTCTCTTCGCCGATCCAATTCTCTCATCTTCCCCTGTCGCCTACGCCTCTCCAACTGCTCAGGGGCATATTCGCTCACATGGACGATCAGCTTCTTGAAAGGGCTCTAGCAGAATGTGGGAATGATTTAGATTCTGCCATTAAGAGCTTGCACAAATTGCATTTAAGATCTGAAGAAGAAATCCTGCGGTCTGCAGAAGAAGTTGATGCACAGATTGTAAATGGTAAAGTGACCCCTACTGGAGAAACTGCAACCTCTGAGAAACCATCAGCCTCAAGAAACCTTCCTCCAGATGGCGCAGAATGGGTGGAATTATTCGTGAGGGAAATGGAGAGTGCTACCAGCATGGATGATGTCAGATCACGTGTCACAGGGTTGCTTGAGATTTTAGAGAAGTTCATCAGTGCACGTGCTGGCACTGAAGCAGCACAAGAAGTTCACAAAGAAAATATGTTGATGAAGGGACAGATTGAAAGTCTGATTCGGGATAATGCTATATTGAAACGTGCCGTGGCAATCCAACACGAAAGGCAAAAGGAGTATGAAAACAGTAATCAGGAATTGCAGCATCTGAAGCAGTTGCTGTCTCAATATCAGGAGGAGTTGAAAACACTGGAGATGACGAACTATGCATTGTCAATGCATCTGAAGCAAGCGCAGCAAAGCAACTCCATCTCAGGGCGTTTCCATCCGGATGTGTTCTAAGGCGTCCTGTTTGATGGTGAAGGTTTGTTTGTATGGTTTTCTTATTTACGGTGTCAGGGTGTTAAATTATATTTCCATGCTACCCAGTTGAGAGGGAGTAAGAGAATTTATGCTTGCTGCTGCATATGAGCAATTGAACGCGGTTATGATGTTGTAGAAATGTAATGTTTGGTTAGCTACTGAACCAAACATTAGTGTTCTCACTCAAGGGCACTCTCCTATTTTATGTCTCTTTGATGTGAGGATATCATGTGTGTTGTACCCCCCCCAAATAAAAGCTAAAATATCAACCTTTTAGGCATTATAAATTCTAGTTTTTATTGATTAGGACAATGAAAAATTTATTAAGAAAAGGTACCAATAGGCACTGGTACACTAGGATTCACATGTATTTATTAAAGATTTTAGATATGTGTGAAAGTAGGAAACTGATATGCCCCTCCAACCCCGTTCAGAACCCAAGAAAAAATTCCCTTGTATTCAACCGTGGAAGATGAACAACGACCCTCCAATAAAGGAGGAAGAGTTCAGAAGAAGTTTAGATTGCTGGAATTGGAACCGGAATTACAAAAAACAGAGGATAAAATAGGGGAAAGCAGCAGAAAACAGACCCTCGAGAGCACCAACAGGTCTCCCGCCCAAACCACAACTGACTATTTTCCCCTCTCCCCCAAAGAGAGCTCCCATCTCCACTTATTATAGCCCAAAGCCCCCACTAGCTCTAACCGCACAGGGCCCACTTACTTTCTAACTGCCCTGGACCCCACTCAACTCTAACTGCACGGTTCCCCCCCACTAAGAGCACCCAAACCGCCTTCTTCTGGCTGGACCTTTTTACCCCTTCTAGAGTAAACCTTCCACCTGGCCTGGTGGTCCCGCACCCTATCACTGGCCGACCCTTGGATTTCAGGCTTGTCCTCAAGCCCGAAGGTAGGAAATTGATTTTGAATGACGAACTGATCTTCCCATGTGGCATCCTCTACGGGTTGGCCCTGCCACTGAATTAAGAGCTGTGGCTGGAGGATACCATCGTGAAACTGAGAGCGGTGAGATAAGACAACAGCAGGTTCTGGCCGCGGTAACTCCTCGCCCTCGAGGCCGGCTGGAAGAATGGTTGAAGCAGGAAGTTGGCCGATGGCGTGTTTGAGTTGGGAAATATGGAAGACAGGGTGAATACGAGCTGTTGAGGGAAGATCCAACCTGCAAGCGACAAGACCCACTTTGTCCAGAATGGTAAAAGGACCAAAATAACGCGGGGAGAGTTTTTGGTGGATCCTCCGAGCGACCGACATTTGTTTATGTGGTCGTAGTTTAACATAGATTTGCTCCCCAATGGAAAAACTGACAGGGCGTCGGTGGGGATCAGCCTGCTGGCGCATGAAGTCCTGGGAGTGTCGTAGGTGATGTTTGAGTTGTAATAAGGCTTCTGTCCGATCCCCTACAGCCTGGGCAACGACTGCTACTTGAATTTCGGACGGCAAATAATTGAGCAAAGTGGGAGGCTTACGACCATAAACCACTTCAAAAGGGGTGGTTTGAATGGCAGCGAGTGGTATTGTAGGAAAACTTAGCCCAAGGTATCCAAAATGATTAATTCTTGGGCTGTTCACTAGAAAAACAACGTAAATAAGTTTCTAGGCAGCGGTTTACCACTTCTGTCTGGCCATCCGTTTGAGGATGGTAAGCCGAGCTAAATCGTAGTTTGGTGCCCTGGAGGCGAAATAATTCCTTCCAAAAGGTGCTGAGGAAGGTGGGATCACGATCGCTGATGATTAATTCTTGGGCTGTTCACTAGAAAAACAACGTAAATAAGTTTCTAGGCAGCGGTTTACCACTTCTGTCTGGCCATCTGTTTGAGGATGGTAAGCCGAGCTAAATCGTAGTCTGGTGCCCTGGAGGCGAAATAATTCATTCCAAAATGTTAGGACCAATAGGGGCCTATATACTCTGAGAGGGGGGTGAATCAGGGTATGAATATTCTTTTTCAAAGTTCTTTCTGCCCCACTGGATTTTGACCTCTTTGTTACAAGGGTCACTTTGTTTGCACTTGTGAGGTTATTGTGATCACTTGTCTCCTTTACCTGATGATGATGCTTTGAATGCAATGCAGGGAAGTAAGCAGACAGACACAAAGATTTTTACTTGGTTCACCGCTAAGGGCTACGTCCAAGGAGCATACGCCGACAAGTTGCCGGTTCGTACCAAATTCCACTAGACTTCACTAGCTGTGGATTACAATGTTCGGGCTAGATCACTTCTATGCCCAGGCTCACTGCCTATACAATGTTTAGGGTCAGCTCACTGTTTTCCCAAGGGTCACTCCCTGTTTCTCTCTCTCTGGCTCACTGCCGGTGGAGAGGATCACCTTTTTCCTCTTCCTAAGCTCACTGCTCTTGGAAGGGATTCACTCACAGTTTATAGACCTGTAGGTCTCTTCATTTCCATTAAGGAATGCATCTTTCTCTGTATGTAGATGCTCTGTTGAAGTTCAACTTTCATCCGTAGATGAATACCCCTTTGCCACTATCTACTGGGCAAACTTCCTTTGGAAAGACCTTCGCAAAGCACCCTACTTCGCTAGGCTCCCAATTTCGCGAAGCTCAACAAGCCTTCGCGAAGCTCCTGCCTTTTCGCGAAGCTCTCTCGCGAAGCTCTCTCGCGAAGAACTCCCGCGAAGCTCAACTCGTTGCAAAGCAACTTCTCTCGCGAAACTCACTGAGCTAACGCGGAGCACACACCTTTCGCGGAGCTACAATAGCCGCCGCGAAGCTCCTCTTTCGCGAAGCACACTGCCTTCGCGAACCACCTCCGCGAGCCGAGAGCAATGAATTTTCTCTGAAAATTCTCTCTACTTCGCTCGAAGGGGTCGGCCTCTATTTATAGGCGATTCCACCGACCCTCGAACTTTCCGCGCGAAGTCAACGCCACGTCATCTCAAATCGCGAAGCTCCAAAGTTTCTGCCGGAATTCTGTCCAAATCGCGAAGCTCCACAGCAATCTTCCGTTCGCGGAGCTTGACGTAGTCGCGATGAATCACCGTCAACATACCTTCGCGACTTCGCCGCGAAGCTCCTTCGCGAAGCCCAACATTCCTTCGCGCCTTCGCCGCGAAGCTCCCTCGCAAAGCCCTTCACCGCCGCGATGCGCTTCAGCCTCTGCCGTTCGCGAAGCTTGACGTAATCGCGAAACATCACCGCCTCCATTCTTCTGGTCTTCGCGATTTCCAAACCATGCATCCTATCTTCGCGAAATTCATGCCTTTGCCATATGAAATTATGCTCTTCATGGAAATCCACTTTTCGCGATGCTCACCAAACTCCAAATTTTGGACCCCAAAAATTTGGCAAACACTGGGAAACGGCGCCACCTTGTACTGCTCTTTTGTACCGCCTCCAGATCGTCCTTTCCTTTGTCATAGTTCTTTGTCAATCATGGAATGTCAACAACTTCTCAGGAACTCGACAAATATCCATGGAAACCTGCTTTGTCAACAAATACAATCAACCCAAAAATGCTGCAATGTTACCTTGAGGGATTTTTGCCCAACAATCTCCCCCTTTGGGTTTGTTGACAACTCTTCACAACTCTGCTCAGAAATATTTTCTGCACTTTGATACCTCACTGAGTCTTATTCCAGGCGCTACCACCATTCGCCTCTTGCGATTCTGATAACATTCAAGGATTCACTTAACACGTACTCTAAACCCACATGAGCAATGCTCGGCGTGAGAAACAAGAGTAGTATGAAAAGTTCATCAATGAATCACTTCATGTCAGACCACAGTTGTTGATTCCACCCTGATACCAATTCTTAAAGTCATACCAATTGTTGAACCACACTGATACCAATTGGTGAATTCTTAAGTTGATACCAATTGTTGATAGCTGGACACCGTCTCACACCATTCCAACACCACTGTTCTGCTTTTATCACGATCCTCAGCTGTCGTGATTTCTATGCTTTGATCGATCACTTCTAGCATCGTCAGATTTAAAAACTCTCCCCCTTTCTCATTGCTCCCCCTTTCTGGCTGCTCCACCTGTCAGCTTCTCCCCGTATCAATTATGATTTATCAAATCTCCACACTGTCTCCCCCTTGAACAATCACTATTTTCTCCTCCTTTAACAAACACTTTTCTCCCTCTTTGTCAACGAACCCAAAGGACAGTCCTTTGTAGTCTGTAACATAGTAGAGAACACATATCAGCATATTAGGGAAAAACACATCATACCTCGGGGAGAGGGGGGGGTGTGGTCCCACATCCACACTATTTCATGTGCGGGGAAGCGACTGAACTCCCAGAGCCAGTCGATGCCTCTCAAAAGCTTCCTTGGGTAAGGCCTTTGTTAGAATGTCTGCAACCTGTAGCTCTGTAGGCACGTACTCCAACTTCACGATTCCCTGCTCAACCTTCTCCTTGATAAAATGATACTTAATCTCAATGTGCTTTGTCCTTGAAAGATGGACGAGATTTTTGCTAAGATTTATAGCACTTGAGTTGTCGCACTGGATTCCGATCGGAGACTTCACTTCAACTCCTATATCTTCAAGCTGCTGCTTCATCCACAATAACTGTGTGCAGGCTTGGGGTGTATGCTTTGCACACCAGTCGTGCTTTGTTTCGAATCATTGTGCCATCTTCGTTCATCTTATTGTGAAAGACCCATTTAGTCCCGATGACGTTCTTATCTACTAGCCTCGAAACAATCTTCCACTTCTGATTCTTCTCAATCTGATCTATCTCTTCGTTCATGGATGAACCCAGTTTTCATCATTAGCTGCATCAACATTGCATTTCAGCTCAACCTAAGATAGAAAAGATGCATGCTGCAGTGATTTCATTTCCCTTGTCTGAACTGGAGCTGCCTGATCACCAATGATATTCTGTCTATCAATTTCAGCTCATCTCTTTGGCATCCTTGTAGAAACACACTTGAAACTTTCATGTTAATCATCAGTGTCTTCTTCTGAATCAGCATCATCCACTTCTTCTCTCCCTGTGTTGCTTTCTTCCTCAACACTTTCATCAGGAAATTGTTCACTGACTCATTTTTAACAGAGAACTTTTCACCGTGTCATTGTTCAATGATTCCATTTCATTGAACATCTTCCTTCAGGATTTTGTTGACACACCTTGGATTTTCTCTTGCAGCTTCTTGGTATCCTGAAAGCAGTCAGTTGATACCACATTGTTAGAACAAAATAGATAATCATGAAAACCCGTGTGTTGCTGCTTTTACACCAATCATTCTTCATGAGCATAAACATTCATCCTTCATATCATATTGAGATCATGTATCTGATTAGGATATATAATGCTCCCCCTGTGTTATGCAACTCTTCCAGTTGTTAGGCCCAACAGTTTAGACCCATAACACGTCTTTTCCTCCTGCATCATTTGTTCTCATCTTTCACTCAGATTTGAGCCATTAACAAAATCTCTAAGCCTACTGAGTTGAAACTCGGTGTAGGAAACAAGAGATAAAGTTAATAACACAATCACTTCCTATTGTGCTCTGTTGCTCCCTTTCTTCTTCAACTCTAGTACCTGATTTGAATCAATTGAAACTCTAGAGCATATCACTTCTCCACTTCGCATCCTTAGATGCCACTACCCCATGGATCGTATCTCCCTAAAACCTGAAACACATGAATTACCAGTTAATAGCATTTATATATGTAGGGAGAGGGGGTATTCTCTTCCTGAATCCTCAAGCTGAGGATTGTGGTTGATCCTGATGGGTCAACCCTTTGATTCTTTCTTGCAGAGCATCACACTCTTTCCTTGCTTCTTCTAGTTGCCTTGCCAACTTCAACTGCTCTGGCCATATGACTAAGCATTCTTTACCCATATTCGGAGCCTTTCTCTGATATGTAGATTCGACAGACTTAGCCTTTTTCACCATTTGGGGTTTAAACCCACTAGTACACATTTATGTCTTTGATGTTCCACCGAAATTCCATTTCCCTTGATTCCTTCTCTGGGTAGGAACCTCTCTACTTGCCATCTTCCCCTGCTTCTTCCACCATTTCAAGGATCTTGCATCTTCCTCCACTTTTCGCAGTGGAACACGACATGCAAATTTTTCAACACATTCTTTATTCATTTTTCTTTTATCAGATGTCTGAGTCACCACACTCTTTTTCGCTGGTGGTGAGTCCTCCATTGAACGTTCATTCTTCTTTATCACAGCTGGAGTAGATCTCCCCTTAATCTTCCAGGTTTGTTCACATTCTCTCCTTGAGAGTGGTTGTGAGTATGACAGAGGAGGTGACTGATACACCTTTCGTTCAGCTCCATGTGATTCCCCTGAGGCTCTAAGCCTATTTTTCACCTTACCACTTTGTCTCCCAGTGTGTAATGTCTCATTATGTACCACTGGAGTTGGTAATCTCTTTCTCGGGTCTTTTTCCTTCCCCGCTTTCTTCTTGCTGCATTGTCTGGCCAAATGCCCATGATCAGAACATATGAAACATTTTCTATTAAAGGCATACCTCATTTCATCACTTCTATGCTGAGATGTGGATGCAACTTGTTTTCTTCTTTTGGCATCGATCTCTTGAGCTTCCTGACACACATTCATGGTGTGTCCCATTCTTCCACAGTAATAGCATTTTATAAATGCTTTCCTTTGAGAGACTCTATTATCTGATTTTTCTGGATGCTTCTTCTTATTCTGGGATTCAGCAAAGTTTCTATTTTCACAGCCTGATATGTATTCATGAGCCTCTAAACAGAAGCTTGATGTGTGGCCGTGAATCCCGCAGAAATAGCACAAGTCATCACTTCTTTTTGTAATTGTCCTTTTAGGCCTATCTCCAGCACCTGCAGGATCTTTTCCATTTCTAGAACTGTTCATGGATCTCTTTCTGTCATGCACAGGAGGGGATTCATCGAATCCAATACCAGCTTTTCCGAAACTTGCTGGTCTTTGAGCTGAGAAAATATTCTGTTGTTTCTCTTCAGAAATAGCATACCTATTCTTCATTTTATCATCACTTGTCGAAGGATGATCAAATAGCAAGTGTAAGGCATCCTTCATTTTTGGCATTCCTTTAGCATTGGATTTCTCCACATCCTTCTTTACTGATTCTAGATCCTCTTCCAACTTTTTAATCTTCGTCTCCCTTGATTCAAGTTGGACATCCAGTTCTTTCTTGAGAAGCTTCCCGCTACTCACCTCATCTTCTAGTTCCTGTGTGAGCTTTTCCACCATCACACTTTGCTTCACTACTTTTAATTTTCCCTCAGAAACAAATTTAGAGACAGATTCATTCTCTTGTTGTAGGCTTCGATTCTTCTGAACTTCTTCAGACAACTGTGCTGCTAGATCATCATTTCTAGCTTTCAGATTCTGTACTTCATTTGACTTTTGATTCTCTTCATAATCATCAGCCTTTTGTTTTCCTTTCATTTTAGCCATCTTTTGTAGTTCATTGGCATGAGAATCATTCTTCTCTGTTAGGTCAGTAACTATGTCAATAAGCCTTTGATTTAAGCCTCTTAGCTTGTTGACCTCAATCTCCAATACTTTGATCCGGATATCTTTAGATTTGACTTCGGTGTTTCCAACATCAATTGGAATATCAGGTTCTTCGATGCACTTGACTTGATCTTTCACTTTTCTATTCAAGCCATCGATCTCCCTCTTCTGTTCTTCAATCTTAATCTTATACTCACTAACCGATTCTGAGTTCCCTCGTGTTGATAACTTGAGTTTCTCAATTTCTTCCATCAAATCAGACTTCTCTTCTTCCTGCTGCTGCATATAGAGTTTGGCATCGCGAACAACTTTGTTGGATTTCTTTGTTTTTGCTCTCCAAACATCTATTTCCTCAAGAGCAGCCTCCAACTCAGCTCGCATATCTATTCTTCCTTCAATTTCTTCTTCTGTTTCAGCATCACTCTGATGCTCATGTACTTCACTCATTCCAACATCATGATTGAGTGAATCAATCTTTTCCCTGTCAGATTCATCCAGACCTTCCTTCAGTAAACTATTTGATTCTTTTAGATGAATCACACTTTTTCCGAAAATACTCCCACACTGAGGGAATTTACCTGACTTCTGATTCTTCTTTGATGCTTTTCCTTTTCCCATGACAGATTGAGAGATAAGAGAAAAATGTATCTTCAACCACACAGATCGACTACACCAAGTCGAAGCAAACAAATCTGATAAAAGAAACCTATCCCTTTGATACCAATTGTTAGGACCAATAGGGGCCTATATACTCTGAGAGGGGGGGTGAATCAGGGTATGAATATTCTTTTTCAAAGTTCTTTCTGCCCCACTGGATCTTGACCTCTTTGTTACAAGGGTCACTTTGTTTGCACTTGTGAGGTTACTGTGATCACTTGTCTCCTTTACCTGATGACGATGCTTTGAATGCAATGCAGGGAAGTAAGCAGGCAGACACAGAGATTTTTACTTGGTTCACCGCTAAGGGCTACGTCTAAGGAGCATACGCCGACAAGTTGTCGGTTCGTACCAAATTCCACTAGACTTCACTAGCTGTGGATTACAATGTTCGGGCTAGATCACTTCTATGCCCAGGCTCACTGCCTATACAATGTTTAGGGTCAGCTCACTGTTTTCCCAAGGGTCACTCCCTGTTTCTCTCTCTTTGGCTCACTGCCGGTGGAGAGGATAACCTTTTTCCTCTTCCTAAGCTCACTGCTCTTAGAAGGGATTCACTCACAGTTTATAGACATGTAGGTCTCTTCATTTCCATTAAGGAATGCATCTTTCTCTGTATGTAGATGCTCTGTTGAAGTTCAACTTTCATCCGTAGATGAATACCCCTTTGCCACTATCCACTGGGCAAACTTCCTTTGGAAAGACCTTCGCAAAGCACCCTACTTCGCTAGGCTCCCAATTTCGCGAAGCTCAACAAGCCTTCGCGAAGCTCCTGCCTTTTCGCGAAGCTCTCTCGCGAAGCTCTCTCGCGAAGCTCTCTCGCGAAGCTCAACTCGTTGCAAAGCAACTTCTCTCGCGAAGCTCACTGAGCCAACGCGGAGCACACACCTTTCGCGGAGCTACAATAGCCGCCGCGAAGCTCCTCTTTCGCGAAGCACACTGCCTTCGCGAACCACCTCCGCGAGCCGAGAGCAATGGATTTTCTCTGAAAATTCTCTCTACTTCGCTCGAAGGGGTCGACCTCTATTTATAGGCGATTCCACCGACCCTCGAACTTTCCGCGCGAAGTCAACGCCACGTCATCTCAAATCGCGAAGCTTCAAAGTTTCTGCCGGAATTCTGTCCAAATCGCGAAGCTCCACAGCAATCTTCCGTTCGCGGAGCTTGACGTAGTCGCGATGAATCACCGTCAACATACCTTCGCGACTTCGCCGCGAAGCTCCTTCGCGAAACCCAACATTCCTTCGCGCCTTCGCCGCGAAGCTCCCTCGCAAAGCCCTTCACCGCCGCGATGCGCTTCAGCCTCTGCCGTTCGCGAAACTTGACGTAATCGCGAAGCATCACCGACTCCATTCTTCTGGTCTTCGCGATTTCCAAACCATGCATCCTATCTTCGCGAAATTCATGCCTTTGCCATATGAAATTATGCTCTTCATGGAAATCCACTTTTCGCGATGCTCACCAAACTCCAAATTTTGGACCCCAAAAATTTGGCAAACACTGGGAAACGGCGCCACCTTGTACTGCTCTTTTGTACCGCCTCCAGATCGTCTTTTCCTTTGTCATAGTTCTTTGTCAATCATGGAATGTCAACAACTTCTCAGGAACTCGACAAATATCCATGGAAACCTGCTTTGTCAACAAACACAATCAACCCAAAAATGCTGCAATGTTACCTTGAGGGATTTTTGCCCAACACAAAAGGTGCTGAGGAAGGTGGGATCACTGTCGCTGATGATTGACTGTGGAATCCCATGCAGACGGACCAGTTCTCTGAAAAGAATGTCAGCCACTTTTGGTGCTGTGTAAGGGTGTTTGAGGAGGAGGAAATGAACGTATTTAGAAAGACGATCGACAACCACCATAATAACATCAAAGCCGTGGGATTTGGGTAACCCTGTAATAAAGTCCATCGACAAATCAGACCACACGGATTGTGGGATTTCCAAGGGCTGTAAAAGACTGACAGGGGACAAGGTGGAATATTTATTCTGTTGGCAAACAGAGCAGCGACGCACAAAGTCCTGCACTTGGCATCTCATACCTGGCCAGTATAAAGTAGTAGCCAATTTACGGTAGGTACGGTAAAAACTGGAGTGGCCGCCTTGGGGAGAGTTGTGGTATTCTTCTAACAGCTGTGGAATCCAAGGGGATTGAGCTGGTACAACCAAGCGCCCTTTATAGAACAGCGTGCCATGGTGTAGGGTAAAGTGGGGAGGAGACGGGTTGCTGGATTGCAGATTCTGAATTTTTTTTTTTTGTAACTGGGGATCCTCCGCAATGTTTTGGATAAGGCTGGGCGCGTCTCACCAAAATGGAGCAGATTGTAGGAGAGTTAAAGAAGGTTGTTCATCACGGCGAGAAAGTGCATTGGTGGCATAATTTTCGTGACCTGGTTTATACTTAATTTCAAAATGGTGGCCCAACAACTTAGCTATCTAGCTCTGTTGATCCGTGGTAGCAACCCGCTTGTGTAGGAGAAATTGAAGACTTCGGTGATCAGAATATACTACAAAGGAGCGACCGAGGAGATATGGTCGCCAATGTTGAATGGCCAATACCAGTGCCATAATTTCTCTTTCATAGGCAGATTTAGCCAGGTTGCGAGGGGACAAGGCTTTACTGAAATACGCAATGGGTTGACGGAGTTGCATGAGGATAGCGCCGATGCCACAACCTGAAGCGTCACATTCCAATTCGAAAGGCTGAGTAAAATCTGGTAACCGGAGGACCAGAGCCTGTGTGAGGAGGTGCTTGAGGCTAGTAAAAGCATCCTGTGCAGCTGCTGTCCAGACAAAAACGATTGCCTTTGTGAGGGCAGTGAGGGGCTGAGCGATAACACCATAATTCTTAATGAAGCGGCGGTAGTACTCGGTTAAGCCAAGGAACCCAGGGACGCCTTTGACTGTTTGTGGAATCGGCCAATCAAGGACAACTTGAACTTTGTTGGGGTCCATGGAAGCACCGACAGAAGAAATAATGTGGCCCAAATATTCGACCTGCTGTTGGGCAAAGTGGCATTTGCGTTGATTGGCAAAAAACTGATTGCTTCGAAGAATTTGCAAAGCAGTGGAAAGGTTGTCCAGATGCTGCTGCCAACTAGAGTTGTACATGAGGATATCATAAAAAAAAATTAAGATAAATTTGCGAAGGGACGAAAGAGATCGTTCATGGTAGCTTGAAAGGTAGAGGGAGCATTTGTGCCCAAAGGGCATAACTAAGAACTCGTAGTGACCATTGTGGGTGCTGAAGGCCGTTTTGTCGACATCTTCAGGGCGCATCCGAATCTGATGATATCCGGAAGTGAGGTCCAACTTGGAGAAATATATAGCACCATGCAATTCATCCAAGAGTTCTTCAACCACTGGGATGGGAAATTTATCGGGGACCGTCGCCTTGTTTAAAGAGCGGTAATCAACGCATAGACGCCATGACCCATCTTTTTTTTGGACAAGTAAAACCGGGCTGGAATATGCACTGCAACTGGGACGGATGATGCCTGTACGCAACATGTCCTGTACCTGCTGTTCAATTTATGCCTTCTGAAAGTGGGGGTATCTATAAGGGCGAACGCAGATGGGTGGTTGCTTTGGGAGGAGGCGGATGGCATGGTCCCAAGGATGATGTGGAGGGAGGCCCGAAGGATGCTGGAAGACGTAATGAAAAGCTGCCAAGAGGGCTGATAGAGGTTGGTGGTGCGGTGGTTGGAGGGTAGGACAAGGAGATTTGGTGTGGCCTCCCAAGAGGAGGCACTGATATCCTGTAGCCAAGGGACGATTGAGGCTGCTGGATAAAGAAACTGTGGTATGCAGTGGGGGACGAGTGCCCTGAAGACAATAAGTGCGGCCAGCAGCATGGAACTTCATGAACATGGTCTGCCAATTTGTATGGACGTCCCCTAAGGTGCGCAACCAAGCCACACCTAAAATCAAATCTAGGCGGCCAATGTCCAGGATGTGGACATCCACAACACAATGGTAATCCCCAACTGATAGAGCTAGTTGAAAATAGGCACCTTGCGACCAGAGGGAATGGCCATCGCCCAAGCGGATGCGCAACCTCTGGGCAGTATTTGCTGGAAAACGGAGGAATTTAATTAGTTTGGGAGAGATGAAATTACGTGTGGCCCCACTATCGATGAGAATAAGAATTGGGATATGGTTAATGCAGCCTTCAATTGTCATGGAAGAGGGTCCAGGGGTGGCCCAATCCGAAGGAGAGTCGGAAACATCAAATAGTTTTTTTTCTTAAAAGGGAATTCCCAGGAGTGGGCTTTTCGAACCCTCCACACCTAGGAACCCCCCTCCCCACGAAGAGGTCATCCGGAGAAGCCTCAGCCGGGAAGGAGCCGTTGTCAGCCAAGACAACAGAGCGTCCCGCGAGGTTACATCTCGATCGGCGATGGTTCGTCACAGCAATCCGTCAGCCAGCCGAAAACATCAAGTAGTTAGTATGCCACAATGTTGCAAGCTCCTTCAGAAAAAGGAGTAGAGGAAACAGGTGTAGTGGGGATGGGGGTGGGCTCCTCAGTGTCTGAATCTTCCTCCCCCATAATAAGAATCCGTAATTTGGGGTCGGTGCAGCGGTGAGTGGGAGTGAAGGGTAATGCGCAGCGAAAACAAAGGCCATTGCGGCGGCGTTCTTCCCACTCTTGAGTGGAAAGTTGGTGGACGAGGCGAGGGGAGGGTGGAAGCTGTTTGAAGGCTGGTTGAGAGGTGGTGGAGTAGCCCTTTGTATCCTGAGGAGAGGAACGACCAGGAGGGAAAGAAGGTGGAAATGGAGTGGAACGGGGCTGGTAAGAGAGTGTAGAGGGGCGGGGAGGGGCTGTGGAATATTCCTGGGGACGACCCGAGACCAGAGGAGTGCTGCTACGGACTGATACAACAGTGCCTTGATTAAGTGCGAGTTCGACATGCCGGGCTGTCTGCATAGCCTGTAGGCGTGTAACTAGGTTATGGATGCCAACCCAAGAACGCATTTCCTCACGGAGACCATGTAAAAAATAGCCCTCATATTGTTCCTCGGGCTGACGCGGCAAAAGAGATGCCAAATATTCACAATGCTCGATATATTCCTGCACAGACTCCTGCTGTTGAAGAGCAACAAGTTCCTCATAGGGATTTTGAATCTCCAAACCGCTGAAGCGTTCAAGGAGTTCTGTTTTAAAAAGAGGCTAGGATAAATCCGGATGAATTTCAGTCAGAATAGTAAACCAGTGGATAGCCACGCCATCCATGCTGAGTTGGGCGAATTGAATCTTCAAGTGATCCGGTGTATGATGAATGCGAAAATAGAGCTCAGCCCGTGTGAGCCAGCCCCGCGGGTCCGTTCCTTCGAATGTAGGAAGTTCCACTCGTTTGGTAGGATGACCAAAGTTCGAAGAAGGAAGGGAAGCGTCCATCTGAAGATGGGAATCTGCCGGAAGCGGAGTGGGAGGCTGAGGTTCCAGAAATCGCCGAGGGCAGAGGAGGGCAGCCATCCGACTGCAGATGTTGCTTCTCCTGATGGCGCATCATATACTTAAGGAATTCAGTTTGAGCAGCCAGTTCTTGATCCCATTTGTGTTGCCCCTGCCGAAGGTCCCGAAGATCCTGCTGGATATCAGTGGCCAAGGCAGGCAGCTGGGAGAGAGTAGATTCCACTGTTTCAGGCGGAGCTCGATGTTGTCAACACGGGATTAAGTGCGGGTTTCCATGCAGAGAGGAAGGAGGAGGCAGGTCGGACCAAGTGATAGAGGACTCTATCAGAAGAAGTTTAGATTGCTGGAATTGGAACCGGAATTACAGAAAACAGAGGATAAAACAGGGGAAAGCAGCAGAAAACAGACCCTCGAGAGCACCAGCAGGTCTCCCACCCAAACCACAACCGACTATTTTCCCCTCTCCCCCAAACCAAAGAGAGCTCCCAACTCCACTTATAACAGCCCAAAGCCCCCACTACCTCTAACTGCACAAGGCCCACTTACTTTCTAACTGCCTTGGACCCCACTCAACTCAACTGCACGGTTTCCCCCCACTAACAGCACCCAAACCGCCTTCTTCTGGCTGGACCTTTTTACTCCTTCTAGAGTAAACCTTCCAGCTGGCCTGGTGGTCCCGCACCCTATCAATTACTCAAAAATTGTCTATGGGTAAGGTGATAAATTGGTGGTGCCCTAGGATTACTGATAGGTTGGGAGGTGGCCAAATTCAGGAGAGGCCACTTGTCCGGTTTAATTACCAATAGTGGGTGGGGTTTGGGAATAGGACTGGGGTATAACTGCCAGGGGCAGTACTGCAATTAGCCTTTTAGTGGTTTGTTGAATGGTTTAGTAAATAGGAGGGGACAAGACCTAGAGGGGACAAGACCTAGAGGGGACAAGACCTAGAGGGGACATTTGGTTATTTGGTTGCTTTGGTATGTCCGATTGCTAGGGCCCGTGGAGTCGTCTTCTCCCAGGAGGTGCGTATGAAGTTCTATAACTTCTGGAAGTCTGTACCTAATTCAGAAAATACAGTAAGGAAGCTAATCTCTTGGTCTAATTTCTCTCCTCTTGTTGGAATCGCCTATCAACTTGGAGCTTTCATTGAGAGACCTTGCTGTTTGTGAATAGTGTGGTTCTAGAGAGAGTATAGAAGGGGAGAATTATTTTTGGAAAGCTAGGAAGTCGACGCTTCACTGGATGTTTACTCGCATGGAAATCATTGTAACATTTGGAGACTACCGCATTTGAATTGACGACTGGAATGTAGCGTCAGGAGGTCGGCCTTCAACGACTGGAAGGCGCGTCCTATCGACGTCAAGGACTCCAACTTCAGGAGTTGATTACAGTAGTATCTCAACTCAGGTTGAGTTAGGTGGAGAGTTTCAGTCGAGTTATTGTTAAAGGGAAGTCCGTCGTAATAGAGAAAGGTGAAAGCAGTCTGAATACCGAGTCCGAAGGGAGGAACCGGAACAAGGCAGTGATCGTGAACACATAATTCCATGAAGCCTTGCAAGGGTTGTTGCGTGTCTTTTCTAGAAAGTCGGAGATGCCAAAAATTTTGGGAGAGGATTCAATGTCGCGTATCACGCGGGCTGAAATATACTTCACTATCCATGCTTGTGTCAGCATGGATGAGATGGTTCAGTACTGGATTAGTTTATTGAGATCAGTTTGTTCGGAACTAACTTGGAGGCAACTAAAAGAGGAATTGCTGGGGTGGTACGGGAATTTCGAGGAGGATCCCGTGGTCTACTTGAAGGGGTTGCGTTAGACAGGGTCAGTGGATGCTTATGTAGATGAATTCAAGCAGGTGGCTTTGCGTAAACCGGATTTTACTGAGGGGTGGTACATGATCATGTTCATTAGGGGCCTTAAACCAAAAATTGGTAGTACCGTTATGACACACGCATCGAGGAACAAGGCGTGATTGCTGTGATTGCTGACATTGACAAGAAGAGTGGAGCAGGAGTTGTTAGTCAAGGGAATTATGAAGGTGTCTGAACTGTGAAATAGGAATTTAACTTATGGGGGACAAAATAGAGGTTGGACTCTCAACACCCCGAAGGGTTGTCACTTCTGGAGAGATGAATGTGCAGGAAAAGAAAGGAGGAGCTGCTACCAGATGGAGGGGAGTTAGAAACCTATCCAGGGAGGAGTATGAGGATTGAAAGTCCAATGGGTTGTGTTACTTTTGCGGACAGAGGTTCAATCCTGGTCACCGTTGTCCAGAAAAAGGATATAAGTTAACGGTGTGAGAATGCGTCGAGCCAAGGGATGACAAAGAAGAGGGACCTGGAAATTTTGTAGCAAAGGAGAGACATGGGGTTTGTGAGAGCTGGAAATGTGAGGAACTATTACTTTTGACCTGGGAAAGACCTTGGATAAAGGAACTAAGTCGATGTTAATGGAAGGGAAAGTGGAAGGAATACTCTTGCTGGTTCTGATTGACAGTGGGACAAGTCATAATTTCATTTCAAGGCAGCTAACGAGACAGTTTACAGCTCACGAAGTAGAGACTGGGCCGTTTAGCATATGTTTGGGCGATGACCAAAGAAGAGGAACCTGGAAATTTTGTAGCAAAGGAGGGACAAGGAGTTTGTGGGAGATGAAAATGTTAGGAACTACAACTTTTGACTTGGGAAAGACCTTGGATAAAGGAACTAAGTCTACGTAAATGGAAAGGAAAGTGGAAGGAATACCCTTGCTGGTTCTGATTGACAGTGGGACAAGTCATAATTTTATTTCAAGGCAGCCAAGGAGACAGTTTACAGCTCACGAAGTAGTGACTGGGCCGTTTAGCATCTGTTTGGGCGATGACCATTGAGCGGCATCCGGAGGACTATGTAAGTCTTTTAGAATTGAGTTGGGAATAGTGCAATTCATTGTTGACGCCTACGTTTTCTACACAATGGGGCTTGATTTGGTTTTGGGGATCTCGTGGCCTGAGACCCTGGGGTATGTGACAACCAAATTGGAAGGGAATAACATTGGAATTTGATTGGGATGTGAAGCATGTGGCATTGCAGGGAGTCAGAACTCAGCTGAGTTTACCTGGGGCCTTGCAAGAATACATGGGAAGGGGAAAGGAACGATTTCAGGGAATTCAATGGAAAACGCCCAGCGAGGGAAGTGTTTAAGAAACGCAGCTGGACCTTGTCCAGCAACAACAATTACAAAAGGTGTTAGAACAACATAGCACAATGTTTGATTCTTCTAGAAGGTTGCCTCTGGGAAGAGAAACCGACCATGCCATTAAGCTGAAAAAAGGGGTAAAACCTGTGAACATCAGGTCATACAAGCATGCTTACCATATGAAGAATGGAATTGAGAAGCAATAACTCATGGAGTTAGGATTTATCAAATACAGACACAATCCTTATTTGAGACCGATAATTATGGTAAATAAGAAAGACAGAGGGTGGTAGATGTGTGTCAACTTTCGTGCCTTAAACAGAATAATAGTGCCAGATAGGTATCCTATTCTGGCAATAGAGGAATTAATGGATGAGTTTCACGGAGCGACTTATTTTACTAAATTGGATTTGAAGTCAGAGTTTCTGTTAGGTACTTGGGCGATGGGGCTGTATGCAAGTGGGTATGAACCGCCAGAGGCAGTATAGTCTTTTTTGGGGGAGGATTTGTTAGGGGAGCTGGGGGCCATGAGTCGGGGAGTAAGGTTGTTATAAAAGGGGGAGTGAATGAGAGATAAGGACAAAGAGGATTATTTTGGGAATCGGCCATTTGGCTTGGTCTACGACTGTTAGGCTTGGGCGAGAGTGCGGTGTCGCCTCTCGAGTCTTGTTCTCGTCCTCCTTTCTTCCTCCCTCCCTCCCTCTGTAATTCTGGTATTAGTATTACTCATTTTATACTACAAGTCGCCAGTTCTCGTTCTTCTGTTGGCGCATATCAATTGGTCTGACCTGCAGCTGCTGCCTGTTTTTTCCAAGGAAGCACACTGTCGGCTCTTTCGTCACCAGGACGGAGAGCAGGACCAGAATGAGGGGCACACACTGCTGGTGGAGTTCATCTCGATCGGACGACCCGCGCCTTCTAGGAACTTTGCACGGAGGCGCCACACATTGCCGATTCACCTCTCTTGAAGCTGGCGTGATGATCATGAGGACTCAACGGGACAACTTGGAGATGCAAAACGACCACCTCACGTGGGGGCAGAAATGGGAACGACACCGACAAGAGGAAACAGACTTATGAAAAATTCTTCTACTATGGGTGCATCGCCACGACGAGCCGCTACAACACGAGATGACTCGCTTTTCCTTGGTGTTGAAGTTTCCAGAGGTGCGTCGGTTTTCATTGAGGGTCACGCTGCAAAAGGCACACTCCATCTTCATGTAGTCCGCTGCTGACGTTATTGCGGGTGGAGCGGGGCAGAAGGAAGCGGACACCGCAAGTATATTCGTTATGTCCTAGGAATAGGATGCAGTTTTAGCAGCACATTTTAATAGCAAAATTCAAAGTCACCTACTGTCATGATCCGTCCCAGTGGGGCCCGTGCCGCGACTCCCCAAGCCCGCCTCCAATAGGCCAGGGGCTAGTGACTAGCACCGAGTAGACATATCACTAACATGAGAGACATTGTCTATGCACCTGTACGCACACACACATCTCCAAGCCCACAAAAGTTGAAATGTAAAAACCACTACGAAACAAATGCATACCACTATCCCAACCAACAGAGTACCACAGGAAGTAAAGTGCAGTAAAGTAAATTGGGTCAGAATTCAAGCCCGCCAAAAGAAAGAGTCTGTAAACTACAAAGTCTAACCTGTAAACAAAATAGGTACTGAGACTGCTGCTTGAAGCCGTAGGAACACCTCGGTCTGCCTGAACTCACAAAGCTCTGTCCGGTCCTGGTCCGCCCTGGACTCCGTCCAAAGGTCGCTTGTCTGCACAAGACACAACACGACACGCGCGGGCAAAGCCCGTGCATGAGTGAGTATAACAATACTACTCAGTAGGACACCCCAAAACCACAAAGTAATACACAGAGGAAAGGTACTATCTAACTCTACACAATATATGTCCACAACACATATAACAAGAATATCCAGATGTACTCAAACCAAAACACGCAGTCTAGAGGTAAGTCACAACTATCGCATACCAACACTAGGGATTCAGCTCAAAGATTCCACGAAGCACTCATCCGGGAGAACACACTCCTGAGTCTGATAGCACTGATGACGTCTGTCGGAGAAGTACTGTTCGTCGGGAACCGTCATGAGAGAGATACGCTGATAGATTTGAAGAGAGATACGATACACAGATGAAGATCACAGCTAAGGGCATAGGGTTATACCAACAACTCTATCTGGATTAACCCGCTAAGTAGTGGATCGACGTTCGGTAGGATTGGTCGCGTCAATACCAAGAACTCTACCTAAGGCACAAAGAATGAATAGAGGATCCTGCTCCGGGCCTGTTGGAGGGGATTCCAACAACTCTATCCAGAAAGTCCTGCTGAAGGGATCATACTCCTATGAGTAGGAAACAATACCAATTAACCTTCGGGGGAAGGATACGTGAACAAACCCTTAACGAAACCGGTCCAAGATACGGCGGACAAGTGGCTTAAGCCATGTAGAAGAGAGTACACGACATGTAGTAGGGTCACACACCGTGTCCCTTGACCCCGGGTACTGCCCTTGTACAACGACCCGTGTCAAAAGTACATGTCGTGTAAAAGATGGGTACACGCCGTGTAGGAGGGTCACACGCTGTGTCCTTCCATTCGGGTTCCACCCGTATACTTTGGCCATGTGCCAGTACACGGTGTCAACCCGTGTAGCTTTGTCCGTGTACCAGTACACAGGGTGGTCTGTGTACTTGGTCCAGGCCAAGTCGTGTGGTGGGGTACACGCCGTGTAGGCAACCAGTGTACTCCACCCCGTGTCCGTGTATCTCCCGAGATACACGCCGAGTCTCCAGAAAAATCCTACACGCTATGTGACAGGGTACACGTCGTGTAGGCAACCTGTGTTCTCCACTCCGTGTCCGTGTATCTCCCGAGATACACGCCGAGTCTCCGGGAAAAGCCTACACGCCGTGTGACAGGGTCACACTTTGCGTGGCGTTTAGCGAACTCCCAACACCCTAGTCGTCGCTTAGTGGGGGCCATACGCCGTGTATGTCACGACCCGACCCTGCTGGTCTCGAGCCGCAACTACCCCAGGCCCGCCTCCATAGGCCAGGGGCTGGCGACAAGCGCCGAAGGCGTAACGATCCTGGGGAGGCCTTCGCCTAAGTACCTGTACATACACACCCAGCCCACTCGATGCAGAAGTGCAGAGTAAAAAGAAAACCAAAGGACAAACTATAACCCAACCACAATCATGCATCAACTTCTAAATAGAACAAGTAAAGTGTTGAAAAGTACTGACAAGATAACTGAACAGAAAAAGGGCAAAACACGCGCCCAACCCGAAAGGTGCCACAACCCGACAACAGGTAAACAAAAGTAAACAGCTGGTGAGTCTCACACCTGAAAGTCCTACTACGACCACTGAACACAACCCAAGCTCCTGTGTCCTCTACGCTCCTCCGTAGTCTCGATCAACCTGTCCGTCGCCTGCAAGGGCACACCAAGTGCAGATAAAGCTCAAGCAGGGGTGAGTATAAAGATACTCAGTAGGATGCCCCGAAAGCTCGAGGGAGCAACAAAGGAGGTGCCAAAACGGTGAGCAGTAGACAGAACAAAGGACAATGTAAGAGTACAATAGAGTGAGTGCAACTCAACCCAACAAAAGAAAGGAAGCAGACTCGTCCCAACCAAGAGGAGCTAGACACGAAAAGCACGTGGCATACCCCGCGTGTCTTCGCCCCTCCTAGAAGGAGAGTAATTGAATCCAAGGAGTGAGAACAAAAGTAGGGTGTGTATATATATATATGCTCAACAAGAAACCCGAACGAGTGTGTAAGGGGATCTCTATCTCCAAGCTCAGCTCAGGAAAAGTCGCCAACAATTCTAAGGATATCCATCACTGATGCCTATCAGTCCCGCATGTCAAAACTGTCTCATCGCTAAACCATACAACCAAGGGTCCCGCTCCGGTAATCACGGAGAGAAGTCACTGACTAGCCACATAGAAAGGGTTGAGTCTGAAAGAAGTCGTCCGGTAACCCACTGCCCAGCCCAGCCGGAGGGTAAACTCCAAGAGGTCGTTGGGTAATCCACTGCCCAGCCCAGCCGGAGGGTAAACTCTAAGAGGTCGTTGGGTAACCCACTGCCCAGCCCCGCTGGAGGGTAAACCCTAAAGTTAACGGGTAACCCACTGCCCAGCCCCGCTGGAGGGTAAACCCTGAACTGGTCCGATAACTCCGCACTGCCCGAATTATCTCTGGGTGTCACTAACATCGCTACTGTGCGTTGGTTCAGAGTGCGTCAAAGGAACCTCCGACCAACGCCCTTTCATGTTTTTACATTTAATGAGATCTTGAAAGAGGCTCCGCACGCCCAAACCGATTACACCGTTGCAATCATCGCTGAAAAACATGCGAGATAGACTATTTACTCGCTTGAAACAGACTCTCGACGAAAAAGTTATTCAACACCGCTTTATGCCCATGCGACATCTCGTGGGCCCCACACCTCGGTTCCGAAAGAGGTCGGGCGAACCGCGTTATCGCGATGCTCTCGGAAAAACACGTCGAAACGACTACTCATTCGCCCCAAACGGACGTCCGATGAAAAAGCCGCAAAACGTTGCTCACAGCTTAAAAGACGGCCCGTGGGGCCCACGCCTCAACTTCGGCTTCAACACCTGAAACCACCCTGGACAACTTCGTCTTGACGCCAGGGTCACAACGCCGCTGACGACGCCTTAAACGAAATCCGAATGTGTTCGCGCCATCCGAAAGAAGAATCCCGGTGAGGTGCTAAACAATACTTAACGGTGTGTCGCGCCACCGAGCCCACTCGTCTTGAGAATTAAATATCCCCGAGACCATTTCAAAAACTCCGACTCGATCCGAGGATCGCGCTGTCGGAGACGACACGCAAAACCGACACCCGTAGTGAAAGTTACGGGTGTCCGAAGACAAGGGGGCTAACCCCTTAGGGCCGGCCCGGCCCGCAACGCCGGCCCGCGACCCTTCCGCGCGGCCCTCGTGGCTGGTCGCTGTCTTGCTCGGGGTCGCGCGCCGCGACCCCTGTCGCGCCCCGCACCGGCGACCTTCGCCCGCCAGGCCGATCCGCCGTAGACGCCCGCTGCGCCGCCGCCTGGGAGCCGCGCCGCCGCCGCACGGGTGTCACGACCCGACCCAACAGGGCTCGAGCCGCGACTCCCCAAGCCCGCCTCCAATAGGCCAGGGGCTGGCGACTAGCGCCGAGTAGGCTATCACACACATGGGAGACATTAGCCTATGGTACCTGTACACACGCACCCACAAACACCTCCATGCAACAGTGCAGAGATATAGAAACTGAAAAGTAAATGCATGCATACAATCTATCCCAAACCAGAGTGCAACAGCAAAAGTACAAGGGCAAAACAGGGCCCACCAAAAGAAAACTACAAAGCGCGTCCAACCTGCTCTGAAGAAGGGGAATGCTGCCACAAACACCCGCCAGAAAGCTCCCTCGGCACAGCTCCGGTAAACACCCCAGTCAACTCGCTCACTAAGCTCCGCCTGCTCCGGGTCCTCCTGAGACTCCGTCAAAAGCCCTGTGGTCTGCACAAGACACAAACATGTGCGGGCAAAGCCCGTGAGTATAAACATACTCAGTAGGCACCCCAAAAACCCAAAACCCAAGGGAGCAACTGAAAGGCAACAGTCCGCTCAACCCAGCCAGAGGGAACCCAGACGAGAGAGAAACTCCATCTCGTGACCATCCTCGGCTAAACACAACTAGTCAGCTCAGCTCAGGTGTATGCCCATACATACACCTTGAACAATCCAGATATACAAGCTCACGCCACAAAGCCACAAGAGGTACCGACCTCATCACCAGCAACTGTCCACAACAAGGAGAGTACACCACGAACACTGTCATACCAGATGACACTCATCCGAGAGATACACTCCATCGGGTCCCAAACAAACATCTCAGACGCTCACCCGAGAGACCACGCTCGTCGGATAACATCACTGAGGAAACATCACCGAAACACCATAACCACCAAACTCCTCGGATAGGGGATCACCGCTAGGGTCTGCTAGGGGATACCAAGACCCACTCCGGTATACATAGCTCACAGATAGGGGATCACTCCCAGGGTCCGCTGGGGGATACCACGACCCGATCTGGCATACGTAGTACTCACAGATAGGGGATCACACCCAGGATCCGCTGGGGAATACCACAACCCGATCTGCACTCGACAGAAGCTTCACACTCAGATAGAGGATCATCGTCCATATAAAGATGGTCACGACGATACCAGAACCCTATCTGGTATAACTCGCGATGTAGGGGATCGAACCGACGATGCCACAACCCTACCGAAACCACGGGCTGAGTAGGGGATCGCATAACCAACGGTACCGCAACCCTACCGACACCAAGCGCTGAGTAGGGGATCGTATAACCAACGATACTGCAACCCTACTATAAACATCATGCTGAGTAGGGGATCGTAAACCCGACGATGCCACAACCCTACTGTGCACGACCCACCGCGTAGGGGATCATATTCCCGATGATGCCACAAACCCTACGGGGTTAACCTGCTAGATAGGGGATCGCCGCCCGTGAATAAGCGGTCACAGCGACACCAAGAACCCGATCTAGGGTAAAGATGCTAGAGGATCCACTCCGGGCCCACCAGAGGGATACCACAACTCTAACAGTTTAAACATCCCATCGAGGGGATCACAAACCCATACGAAGGTTGTGATACCACACGGACCCTCGTAGGAACGAACCAAGGGAGAACCCTCAACCACTGCTGGTCCAAACGTCGCTAACCCGAGCGACCCTACACAACGCCACACTGCGCACCTCCTAAGCCAAAACCGAGGCCACCATCGCGTTCCACACGGAAAAACACGTAGGATAGGCTGTTTACTCGCCCGAAACGGAGCACCGGTGAAAAAGGCACTATTCACCATAGCTAGCTCGTGCGGGGCCCACACAACGATCCCGAAACTCATCGAGCGGACCATACCACGACGATCCCCTCGGAAAAACAAGCGGAATCGACTACTCGCTCGTCCAAAACGGACACCCGGTGAAAAAGGTACTATTCACCGAAGGCTAGCTCGGGTGGGGCCCACGCCTAGATTCCGAAACTCATCGAACGGATCACACCATTGCGATCCTCTCGGAAAAACACACAGGATCGACTATTCATCCGCCAAAATCGGACTCTTGGTGCAAAAGCTGCGTTTCCCCGCAAACGCCAAAGCCCGACCTCGTGGGGCCCGCACCCCGTTCTCAGTCCCAACACCCGAAAACCATCTCAAAGAGTCTGTCGTACCATCAGGGTCTCAACGCCACTGACGGCACGTCAATCGGACGCTCCGGGTAGAAGTTACAACGACCCATAGTCGTAAAATAATAAAATAATATTATTTTATACGACGTTTCTAACTCCCGGGCCACGATCCCGAACCCTTAAACCCTCAAAGTGAGTTCAAAAGGTCCGTCTCGACGCAAGGAGCGCGTCGCCGCAAACGGCTCGTAAATCGGAGTTACGGTTTGCGAGTTACGGGGGTTTAAAGAACCCCCAGAACATTCTGGCCGGACCATCGCAGGGTTGCCGGAAACCACCGCGCCGCCGCCGGACTCCGCCGTGCCGGAGTCGGAAACCACCGCGTCGCCGCCGCGCCGCCGCGGAACTTGCCGGAATCCGCCATGGCCGCCGCGGGTCTCGCCGGAAAACCGGGTTTTTTGCCGGAAAACTTCCGGGAGCCACCGGGAACACCCCGGTGCTCCAAATTTAGATCCGAAACATGTTTTGGAAAGCTCGGGACCCGAACTATACAAATCTTATGAAAATTTGAAGAAAAACAAAACAAAAACGAGATCCGGGATTGTAAAACTCAAACCGCCTACCTCGCGGGCGAAACGCCGACGTTCTGCCTCAGATCCGCGCTCCAGAGCTTCCGCTGCGCGCTCCTGGAACGTCCGCCGTCGAATTCCGAGCTCGTGGGCGCTTCGTTTGCTCGTTTCGGCGGAGTGGCGGCGAAGAACGGCGAAGAACGACGAAGAACGATTAAAGGGGGGGGGGCGCTGATATTTATATCAGCCGCCCGCCGGCGCCAAACCCGCCTCAGACCCGACGCCCGATGCGAACAAAAGTAAGGTCACCCCTAGGGTAAACGCGCCATTCTGAACGCAACGGCGGTCTCAGATTTTCCATCTGAGACTCCGTTCAGAAGTTATTCGAGCCGACGCTCGCACACTAACTTGCCACTTATTTACGGAAACGCCCCTGATGGCGTTTCTCACCCCAGGCCCGCGCCCGCAAAGTTTACACCCCGCCTAGGGTAAACGGCACGTTTCGGACGCAACCGTGCCCTCAGATTCCCGTTCTGAGCTACCGTTTAGGAGATATCACACCCCCGCCACGTGCATAGTATAAAAATACTTAACATTTTTATAAAATTTAATTCCGGGCACACCGGGCCTCGGAATCGCACGCCGTCTTCGCGCCTAGCTCTGGAATTATTCGTAGAAATATTCCAAAGTCTGACAGGGCCAAAAACCCGAGTCGCTACATCCTCCCCCCTTAGAACTTTTCGTCCCCGAAAAGCCCTAAGCACAAGGAAAGCGACTGGACTCTCAACTGGGTCTCACACACCAGCGAGCTCACCAACAAACAACCACTCAGGGTCTTACCAACGCCCTGAACAAAACTCGAGCAAGCAACAAAAGGGAAGAGTACCGCTAAACAGTGTCTGACAAACTACTGCAGTAAGTAGAAAAATACAAGGCGTACCTCTATCCATCCGCGGTGCCTCTGGGTCAACAGCCTCCAGGGCATGCAGCTGTCCTCGCCCTCGACCACCAGCTCCCTGAGCTTGGCGTGGAGCACCTGGGGGTGGGGGTAGTGGCAACTGGTACTGCCTACCACCGCCTCCCGCTGCACCAGCTCCGCCGCCACGTCCGCCGCCCTGCGGACCTCCTTGCTCGAGACGCTGCCTCTGCCAAGGCGGCCCATCGACTGGCTCCCTCTCAGCAGCACGTCGGGTCGGACAATCTCTAGCAAGATGTCCCTGACCATCGCAAGCGTAACACCGCCTCTCCTGCGGCTGACCAAAACTGGCCTGCGAGCCCTGTGAGCCCTGAGGCTCAGATCCTCCATCCTGAGGTCGCCTCCTGAAACGTCGGCCACGTCCAGACCCCTGAGTCTGTCGTCGGCTACCAGATGCCGATCCGACCGTTGAAGTTTCAGCTCTCGCGTGCCCAGCACTAACAGGAGAGATCTGCTCGGCCAGAAAGCTCTCCACCACCAGTGCTCGCTCCAGCACTCCAGCATAGGTGGGCAGACACAAGGAAACCACACCTGCTCGGATATCCCTGCGTAAGCCCTGCTCGAAGGTCCGAGCCCTAAAGAACGGGTCTCGAACCATATCCAGGGAGTAGCGCGACAGGTCTGTAAACCTCGCTGAGTACTCCGACACAGTCATGCTCTCCTGTCGAAGCTGCAGAAGCTCCTGGATCCGCACTGACCTCAGCACCACCGGATAGAACTCCTCCCTGAAGAGTCGCTCAAACTCTGCCCACGTGAGCGTCTCCTCGTCATGGGACTGCGTCACCAAACTCCACCATCGCCCGGCAGAACCATGCAGAAGGCTCGCCGCTAGGACCACCATCTGATCTGGAGGTGTCCTCACTAGGCGGAAAACTCGGGTGACTGCCTCAAGCCAGTCATCAGCTGCCTGGGGGTCTGGATCACCCCGAAACCTCAGAGGTCGCTGCCTCTGGAACTCGTGCAGCGCACTCAGCCTGCGTGCAACCTCGTCCTGCACCGCCGGCACAACCAGCTGCTCAACAGGTGGTGACTCAACTGGCAGACCATCTGGAGGTGCAACCTCATAACCTGCGCCCTGCTCCACAGCCACTACACGGGGCGGGTCATCAGCACAATCCTACCGCGGAACCCTCGCTGGCTGTCGTCGTGGAGGCATCCTGAAATACATTCAAGACGCACCACGGTCAAAGAGTATATCTGGAGAGCTGAATCAAGAAGGACAAGGAAAACCCAAAAACCCAGTCCTATATGATGCATGTACCATTATGTCCCCGTGACCAGTGTACGAATGTCCCAAGTCGAAAGACAGGTTATCAGAGTCCTGATGTATGGATACGTCGGCCGCCGCACCAACACTGGAGTCCCTGGCCTGAAAGCCGAACTCGAAACACCCTACCACTGCCGCTATGCAACCCAAACCAAACTCACAGCTAGACCAGCTACGCTCTGAGATCCCAAAGGTGGAACCTCCTCTGATACCACTCTGTCACGACCCGACCCAACGGGGCTCGAGCCGCGACTCCCCAAGCCCGCCTCCAATAGGCCAGGGGCTGGCGACTAGCGCCGAGTAGGCTATCACACACATGGGAGGCATTAGCCTATGGTACCTGTACACACGCACCCACAAACACCTCCATGCAAGAGTGCAGAGATATAGAAACTGAAAAGTAAATGCATGCATACAATCTATCCCAAACCAGAGTGCAACAGCAAAAGTACAAGGGCAAAACAGGGCCCACCAAAAGAAAACTACAAAGCGCGTCCAACCTGCTCTGAAGAAGGGGAACGCTGCCACAAACACCCGCCGGAAAGCTCCCTCGGCACAGCTCCGGTAAACACCCCAGTCAACTCGCTCACTAAGCTCCGCCTGCTCCGGGTCCTCCTGAGACTCCGTCAAAAGCCCTGTGGTCTGCACAAGACACAAACATGTGCGGGCAAAGCCCGTGCAGGGGTGAGTATAAACATACTCAGTAGGCACCCCAAAAACCCAAAACCCAAGGGAGCAACTGAAAGGCAACAGTCCGCTCAACCCAGCCAGAGGGAACCCAGACGAGAGAGAAACTCCATCTCGCGACCATCCTCGGCTAAACACAACTAGTCAGCTCAGCTCAGGTGTATGCCCATACATACACCTTGAACAATCCAGATATACAAGCTCACGCCACAAAGCCACAAGAGGTACCGACCTCGTCACCAGCAACTGTCCACAACAAGGAGAGTACACCACGAACACTGTCATACCAGATGACACTCATCCGAGAGATACACTCCATCGGGTCCCAAACAAACATCTCAGACGCTCACCCGAGAGACCACGCTCGTCGGATAACATCACTGAGGAAACATCACCGAAACACCATAACCACCAAACTCCTCGGATAGGGGATCACCGCTAGGGTCTGCTAGGGGATACCAAGACCCACTCCGGTATACATAGCTCACAGATAGAGGATCACTCCCAGGGTCCGCTGGGGGATACCACGACCCGATCTGGCATACGTAGTACTCACAGATAGGGGATCACACCCAGGATCCGCTGGGGGATACCACAACCCGATCTGCACTCGACAGAAGCTTCACACTCAGATAGAGGATCATCGTCCATATAAAGATGGTCACGACGATACCGGAACCCTATTTGGTATAACTCGCGATGTAGGGGATCGAACCGACGATGCCACAACCCTACCGAAACCACACGCTGAGTAGGGGATCGCATAACCAACGATACCGCAACCCTACCGACACCAAGCGCTGAGTAGGGGATCGTATAACCAACGATACTGCAACCCTACTATAAACATCATGCTGAGTAGGGGATCGTAAACCCGACGATGCCACAACCCTACTGTGCACGACCCACCGCGTAGGGGATCATATTCCCGATGATGCCACAAACCCTACGGGGTTAACCTGCTAGATAGGGGATCGCCGCCCGTGAATAAGCGGTCACAGCGACACCAAGAACCCGATCTAGGGTAAAGATGCTAGAGGATCCACTCCGGGCCCACCGGAGGGATACCACAACTCTAACAGTTTAAACATCCCATCGAGGGGATCACAAACCCATACGAAGGTTGTGATACCACACGGACCCTCGTAGGAACGAACCAAGGGAGAACCCTCAACCACTGCTGGTCCAAACGTCGCTAACCCGAGCGACCCTACACAACGCCACACTGCGCACCTCCTAAGCCAAAACCGAGGCCACCATCGCGTTCCACACGGAAAAACACGTAGGATAGGCTGTTTACTCGCCCGAAACGGAGCACCGGTGAAAAAGGCACTATTCACCATAGCTAGCTCGTGCGGGGCCCACACAACGATCCCGAAACTCATCGAGCGGACCATACCACGACGATCCCCTCGGAAAAACAAGCGGAATCGACTACTCGCTCGTCCAAAACGGACACCCGGTGAAAAAGGTACTATTCACCGAAGGCTAGCTCGGGTGGGGCCCACGCCTAGATTCCGAAACTCATCGAACGGATCGCACCATTGCGATCCTCTCGGAAAAACACACAGGATCGACTATTCATCCGCCAAAATCGGACTCCTGGTGCCAAAGCTGCGTTTCCCCGCAAACGCCAAAACCCGGCCTCGTGGGGCCCGCACCCCGTTCTCAGTCCCAACACCCGGAAACCATCTCAAAGAGTCTGTCGTACCATCAGGGTCTCAACGCCACTGACGGCACGTCAATCGGACGCTCCGGGTAGAAGTTACAACGACCCGTAGTCGTAAAATAATAAAATAATATTATTTTATACGACGTTTCTAACTCCCGGGCCACGATCCCGAAACCTTAAACCCTCAAAGTGAGTTCAAAAGGTCCGTCTCGACGCAAGGAGCGCGTCGCCGTAAACGGCTCGTAAATCGGAGTTACGGTTTGCGAGTTACGGGGGTTTAAAGAACCCCCGGAACATTCTGGCCGGACCACCGCAGGGTCGTCGGAAACCACCGCGCCGCCGCCGGACTCCGCCGTGCCGGAGCCGGAAACCACCGCGTCGCCGCCGCGCCGCCGCGGAACTCGCCGGAATTCGCCATGGCCGCCGCGGGTCTCGCCGGAAAACCGGGTTTTTCGCCGGAAAACTTCCGGGAGCCACCGGGAGCACCCCGGTGCTCCAAATTTAGATCCGAAACATGTTTTGGAAAGCTCGGGACCCGAACTATACAAATCTTATGAAAATTTGAAGAAAAACAACACAAAAACGGGATCCGGGATTGTAAAACTCAAACCGCCTACCTCGCGGGCGAAACGCCGACGTTCTGCCTCAGATCCGCGCTCCAGAGCTTCCAATGCGCGCTCCTGGAACGTCCGCCGTCGAATTCCGAGCTCGTGGGCGATTCGTTTGCTCGTTTCGGCGGAGTGGCGGCGAAGAACGGCGAAGAACGACGAAGAGCGATTAAAAGGGGGGGGGGGGGCGCTGATATTTATATCAGCCGCCCACCGGCGCCAAACCCGCTTCGGACCCGACGCCCGATGCGAACAAAAGTAAGGTCACCCCTAGGGTAAACGCGCCATTCTGAACGCAACGGCGGTCTCAGATTTTCCATCTGAGACTCCGTTCAGAAGTTATTCGAGCCGATGCTCGCACACTAACTTGCCACTTATTTACGGAAACGCCCCTGGTGGCGTTTCTCACCGCAGGCCCGCGCCCGCAAAGTTTACACCCCGCCTAGGGTAAACGGCACGTTCCGGACGCAACCGTGCCCTCAGATTCCCGTTCTGAGCTACCGTTTAGGAGATATCACACCCCCGCCACGTGCATAGTATAAAAATACTTAACATTTTTATAAAATTTAATTCCGGGCACACCGGGCCTCGGAATCGCACGCCGTCTTCGCGCCTAGCTCTGGAATTATTCGTAGAAATATTCCAAAGTCTGACAGGGCCAAAAACCCGAGTCGCTACACCGGGAGCCCGCCGCCGCCACCTGGAAGCCGCGCCGCCGCCACTCGAGAGCCCGCTGCCGCCGCCCTGACTCGCTGGACCGCCGCGCCGAGCCGCCGGAAACCCCTGGAACCACCGGAAAACAGGGAATTTGGCCAGAAAACTTCCCGGGGCCACCTCGGGCGCCCCGAGACTCAGATTTTTGATCCGAGAAGAGCGTTAGAAAGCTCGGATCGAATCCTACGCAACTATGGGCTTCGCTCGACAGGAAAACAACATTTCATCGCTACAAATTGCATTTGAAGAGGTTGCGGAAATTAAAAATGAAAAAAATACACGAGCCTACCTCGCAGGGCGTAGCCCGTCGCTTTGCCGACGATTCGCCGGAGCCGCCACGCCTTGGAGAGGTGGGGAGAGGGGCTTGATGCTTGTTGAGAGGAATTCCGCCAGAGAGAGGCAAGGGGGAAGGAGGAGGAGGGGTGGGTGTTTAAGTAGGGAATTAATAAAAATTTAATTAATTTTTAAACCACCAGTAGGCCCGTACCTGAACTTTCGACGGGGTCGGGGTTAAGCCGCCCCTAGGGTAAAATCCACGTTCTGAGCGCAACGACGATCTCAAAATTTTAATCCGAGCCTCTGTTCAGGAGTTTTAAAGTTCACGCCTGAGGTTGCTAAATTACGAAAACGCCCCTAGTGGCGTTTTCCACAGAAGGGCTGCGCCCGCGAAAGTTACACCCCTCCTAGGGTAAACGGCACGCTCCGGACTCAACGGTGCCCTCAATTTTCTCAACCGAGCAACCGTTTAGGAGTTATTCTGTTTATTTGGCGTGTCTAGTGTGAACACACTTAAAATTTAATTCCCGCCACACCGGGGCTCGGAATCACACGCCGTCTGAACGCCCTACTCTGGAATAACATCAAGAAAATTTCAAAGTCTTATAGGCTAAAAACCCGGGTTCTTACAGTGTAATCCCGGGTTACATGCCGTGTTCATTGGGATTTTCCAGAATCCGCCGTTCTTTCTCTGCGCACCTCGGTTGATGATCCGATCTCGTTTCGATGATCCGTTCGCCTCGAAACCGCAAATCCAGGGCCGCGTCATCATCACAAGAACAAATTAGTGAGTTTTAGGTCTTCAATCGGCTCCAAAATCCGATTTCGATCACCTGTGCGTAAATTGCCTGAAGAACGATACCTCCCAAATCGCTTCGATGCGTCCGTCGCCGTCGCACCTCCGCTTCCTAGATGCCAAATCTTCAATTTCAAATCATTGCGCCGTTAAACGGAGGCGCAACGATCAATCGTTCATAACCCGTGAAAAACGATGAACGCGTAGAATATCGGGGGAGAAAAACACAATGAACAATCAAACCGTGGATCAACCTGTTCGTTGGTTGGTCCGCTTTCGTCGTTGAATTTAGAAACTGGAAAGAAAGATTTAAACAATACGCCCTACCTGGGAATTGGATTGCTCGTTGAAGAAGATCGATTGCCGCGTCGTTGCCGTTGGTGAGATCCATCAAGAACTGCGTCCGTCGATCTCAGATCCAAGTTCCGTCATCGTTTGCTGCCAAGGGAATTCTTCACGTTCCTCTCCAGAGCCTCCAGGGAATTCTAGGGTTATGAGTCTAACCCTGGATCCCTGTCTCTAGGTTTATTTTATAATTAACTGTCGCTGCGTCCACGAAATAGAAGGAATAAAATAAATTCTCAATTTATTTTTATGAGTCTAACCCTGGATCCTTGTCTCTAGGTTTATTTTATAATTAACTGTCGCTGCGTCGATGAAATAGAAGGAAGAAAATAAATTCTCAATTTATTTTATTCATTGAAACGTCTGAAAAGTACTTTTCACAGCCGACCTGTGCCAGACAATGTTAGGTCTCGTTTAGGGTAAAACCGCTGCTCTAAACGCAACTGTGCCCTCAGATTTCTGATTCGGGCACGTGTTTAGAAGTTATTCCACTTTTTCAGGAAAACTGCCAGCGTGTGCGATTTAATATATTTAATAGTTTTCAAGCAATTGTTTCAGGCACGCCGGGCCTCAGAATCGCACGCCGTCTCAGCGTCTGGTCTCGAATTAATTCCATATAATATTTAAAAATAATACATGAAAAAATCCGAGACATTACATTCTCCCCACCTTGGGGCTCTACGTTCTCGAAAAGCAAAAAAACAAAGATTATACAAAAAGATGTGGGTACTGTGCACAAATCTGAGCCTCCCGCTTCCGCGTGGTCTCTTGGAGATTCTCGTGCTACCACCAGACACGCACTAAGGGAATCATTCGCCCACGTAGGATTCTCTCGTGTCGATCATCGATCTCCATTGGGTACATAGCAAAAGTCGCTCCATCTCCATCCATAATGGATAACTGTAACGAGGCCAACTGCTCTGATGCCTCGTTCAACAACTGCGAACTAGATCTCCTGCTGAGAGCATCTGCCCCCACGTTCTCTTTTTCAGGAGTATAGATAATCTCAAAGTCACAGTCTTGGAGAAACTCTAGCCATTGCCTCTGTCTCAAGTTCAGATCCTTCTAAGAGAAGATATACTTGAGATTCTTATGATCGGAGTAGACGATAAACTGCTCACTCATCAGGTAGTGTCGCCACATCTTCAATGCGAAGACTACCGCTGCTAACTCAAGATTGTGGGTCGCATAGTTCTGCTTGTGCGGTCTCAACTGGCGCGGACCGTAGGCAATCACCGCTTGCCTCTGCATCAGGACACAACCAAGTCCGGTCCCCAATGCATCGCAGAACACTACGGACTCAACACCCTCCTCCGACAATTTCAAGATTAGAGCGTTTGCCAAATTCTGCCTCAACTGCTGGAAAGCCTGCTGACACTTCTCTGTCTGCACGAAAGGGTGCCCCTTTCGGGTCAAAGTTGTCATCGACGCTGATATCCTGGAGAAATCAGGTGTGAATCTCCAGTAATAGCCTGCTAGCCCAAGAAAGTTCCGCATCTTCGTCACGCTTCTAGGTGGCTCCCATGCTAACACTGCCTCCATCTTGGCCGGGTCCACTGCCACTCCATCCGTTGAGATAACATGTCCCAGAAAGTGGACCGCCTGAATCCAGAATTGACACTTCAAGAGTTTCCCATAAAGTTGGTGCTCTCGGAGTACGTCTAAAACCATCCTTAGGTGTCTCGTGTGCTCCTCGGACGCCGAGTACACAAGGATATCGTCGATGAAGACTACCACAAACCGGTCTAAATAAGGCAAAGGGTGAAAGATCCGGTTCACGAGTTCCATGAACATTGCGGGGGTGTTCGTCACGCCAAAGGGCATCGCCAAGTACTCATATTGACTGCAGCTGCAGCATCTGAAAGCCGTCTCCGGTATATCCTCGTTCCGTACTCGCAACTAGTGATAGCCTGATCGAAGGTTAACTTTCGAAAACCATCGTGCCCCTCTCAACTGATCGAAGAGGTCATCGATCCTCGGTAGTGGATACTTATTCTTCACGGTCACCTGGTTCAAGTGCTGATAGTCCACACACAACCTCAAGCTCCCGTCTGCCTTTTTGACAAACAAAATTGGGGCCGCTCAGGGTGAAACACTGGGTCTCACAAAGCCCTTCCTCTGTAAGTCTTCAAACTGCACCCTCAGCTCGCGAAGCTCTGCAGGAGCCACTCGATATGCTGGTGCTGATATCGGTGTCGTTCGGGGGTGTAAGTCGATGCGGAAGTCTATCACCCGACGATGAGGTAAACCTGAAACATCTTTTGGAAAGACGTCCTTGTACTTCGCCACTACTGCTGGGCACTGAAAACTCATAACGTCTGCTGCTCCTGAGGGTTAGGCTAGCCAACTCACGAGCAATCGGCTGCACCCTCCTATGCACGAGTCTATCCTGTGCTGCCTGAGTTTCCCTTTCACTAATAAAGGAAAACCTCATTCCATCGTGGTGGACACACCGCACCCTTCGTCTAAAACAATCAATCTGGGCATGAACCGAAGATAACCAATCCATACCAAGAATGATGTCGTAAGACCTCGACGCTTCCACCAAGAGGTTCCAACTGAAACTCTCACCTCCAAGGGTTAGGTCACACTGTCTGCATAAGTGTGTGATCATCGAGTCTCCTCCCGTAGGTGTCTTCAACCGTAAGGGTCGAGTCAACGGTTCTACCGGAATCTCAAGGTCTCGTACAAGGTATGTAGCGAGAAAGGAATGAGTAGCACCCGTGTCTATCAGTACTATAGCTAAAGTAGAAAAGACAGATCGTATCTCGAATCATCCCTGAAGCCCTTGGGCCGTACGCCTCGACCGCATGCAGCTGTCCCCGTGCCTGTTCTCTAGCTCCCTGAGCCTGGCGTGGACCTCCTGGGGGTGGTGGTGGTAATATTTCAAAACGCCTGCCACCTCTTGCAGCTCTCCCTTCTCCTCTGCCACGTCCGCCGTCCGACGGATCTGCCTGCTCCTGTTGTTGCCTTTGCCTCGGTGGTCCATCCACCGTCTCCCTGTCAGCAGCTCGACGGGTTGGACAATCTCGAGCGAGATGTCCCCAGCCATCACATAAATAACACCGCTTCTCCCTAGGCTGACTGGATCCAGCTTGAGAGCCCTGAACCGCAGATCCCCTGTCCTGGGACCTCCTGAAACGTCCCCCACGTCCAGATCCCTGAGACTGACGTCGGCTCCCTGCTGCCGAGGTCTCTGCACCTGCCCGTCCACTACTGACTATCCCCAACTGTATCTGCTTAGCCAAGAAGCTTTCGACCACCAAAGCCTGCTAAAACACTCCGGCATAAGTCAGAATGTATAGAGGTATAACGTTCACTCAGATGTCTACGCAAACATCTCTAAAAGATCCGAGTCCTGAAGTACTGATCTCTGACCATATCTATCGAGTACCTGGAAAGGTTGGTGAACCTCGATGAATAGCCAGCCACCGTCAAGCTATCTTGCTGGAGCTGAAGAAGCTCTTGTATACTCACTGCTCTCAGCGTAACCGGTGAGAACTCTCTAAAGAGACGCTCAAACTTCGTCCACAAAAGAGTCCTCTTGTAGTGAGTCTGCGTGGCCAAACTCCACCATCACCCTGCCGAACCCTGAAGAAGGCTCGCCGCTAGGATCACCATCTGGTCCGCTGGTGTCCTAACTAGACGAAAAAATTTGGTCACCGTCTCAAGCCATTCCTCAGCCGCCTGAGGGTCGGGCTCGCCTCAGAACCTGAGGGGTCTCTGTCTCTAAAACTCGTGGAGCACGCTTAGCCTGCGCTCCTCGTCTGGTGTGCTGCTTCATAGGTGGCGGTATGGCTGGTGCATCACCTGGAAGTGACATATGGGGAACTGGTCCTTGTATCGAAGCCTCATCATTGAGGGGGTCATCCTCGCGATCGAGCTGCTAAATCCTAACTGGTATGCATCTCGGGGGCATCCTATAATAAAAGAAGATGTACCACGATCAATGTGTATATCTGGAGAGCTGACTCAAGAAGGACATGGAAGCACAACCCATTCCTATATGATGCATGTACCATTATTTTCCTTGCAACCGGTGTTCTCATGTATCGAATCGAAAAACATATTATCAAAGTCCTGGTGTATGGATACATCGGTTGCCCGCACCAACACTGGAGTCCCTGGCCCTGAAAATCGAACTCGAAACACTTAACACTGTTGCCTCAAGCCTATCTCAGAGACTCTCGGTCCTAAGGTAGAGCCGACCACCCCTCGTATGCACACACACATCTCCAAGCCCACAAAAGCTGAAATGTAAAAACCACTAAGAAACAAATGCATGCATACCACTATCCCAACCAACAAAGTACGACAGGTAGTAAAGTGCAGTAAAGTAAACTGAGTCAGAATACAAGTCCACCAAAAGAAGGAGTCTGTAAACTATAAAGTTTAACCTTTAAACAAAATAGGTATTGGGACTGTTGCTCGAAGCTGTAGGAACACCTCGGCTTGCCTGAACTCACAAAGCTCTGTTCGGTCCTCGTCCTTCTTAGACTTCGTCAAAAGTTCGTTCGTCTGCATAAGACACGACACGTGCTGACAAAACTCGTGCAAGAGTAAGTATAACAATACTCAGTAGGACACCCCGAAATCACAAAGCAATACACCAAGAAAATGTACAGTCAGTTCTACACAATATATGTCTACAACACATATAACAAGAATATTCATATATACTCAAACTAAGACACACAATCTAGAGGTAAGTCACAACTACCACATGAAGATTCCACGAAGCACTGATTTGGGAGAACACACTCCTGAGTCTGATAGCATTGATGACGTCCGCTTGAGAAGTACTGTTTGTCAGGAACCATCATGAGAGAGATACGTTGATAGATCTAAAGAGAGATACAATACATAAATGAGGATCACAGCTAGGGCCATAGGGTGATATCGACAACTCCATCTTAATTAATCTTCTAAGTAGAGGATCGACATCCGGTAGGATTGGACGCGTCAATACCAAAGACTCCTAACTAGGGCACGAAGAATGAATAGAGGATCTTGCTTCGGGCCTATTGAGGGGGATTCCAACAACTCTATCCAGAAAGACCTGTTGAAGGGATCATACTCCTATGAGTAGGAAACGATACCAACTAATCTTCAAGGGAAGGATACGGGAACAAACCCTTAACGAAACCGTGTACAACAACCTGTGTCAAAAGTACAGGGTAGTCCGTGTACTTGGTCCAGGCCAAGTCGTGTGGCGGGGTACACGCCGTGTAGATAACCCGTGTATTCCACCCTGTGTCCGTGTATCTCCCGAGATATACGCTGAGTCTCCGGGAAAAGCCTACACGCCGTGTGACAGGGTCACACGCCGTGTGGGGTTTAACTAACTCCCGAAACCCTAGTCGCCGCTCAGTGGGGGCCATAAGCCGTGTAACCCGCCGTGTTCATTGGGATTTTCCAGAATCCGCCGTTCTTCCTCCGCGCGCCTCAGTTGATGATCTGATCTCGTTTCGGTGATCCGTTCGCCTCGAAACCGCAAATCCAAGGTCGCATCATCATCACAAGAACGAATCAGTGAGTTTTGGGTCTTCAATCGGTTCTAAAATCCGATTCCGATCACCTGCGCGTAAATTACTCGAAGAACGATATCTCCCGAATCGCTTTGATTCGTCCGTCGTCGTCGCACCTCCACTAGGTTGTCCCGATGCCAGATCTTCAATTTTGAATCATTGCGCTGTTAAACGCGCAACGATCAATCATTCATAACCTGTGAAAAATGATGAACGCGTAGAATATCGAGGGAGAAAAAGCATAATGAACAACCCAAGGAATGAACCTCGGCCGTTGTTCGTTCCGACCTCGATCTGTTCCCGTAAGAACGATCAAGAAAATCAAAATCAAATCTCTATCAACAAACCCCGATAAAAATTCCTCAATCAAGCCCATCCCGCAAGAACGATCGAACCGCGGATTAACCTGTTCATTGGTTGGTTCGCGTTCGTCGTTGAATTTAGAAACGGGAAAGAAAGATTTAAACAACACGCCCTACCTGGGAATTAGATTGCTCGTTGAAGATCGGTTGCCTCGTCATCACCGTTGGTGAGATCCGTCAAGAACTGCGTTCGTCGATCTCCGATCCAAGTTCCGTCATCATTTGCCGTCGAGGGAATTCTCCACGTTCCTCTCCAAAGCCTCCAGGGAATTCCAGGGTTATGAGTCTTAACCCTGGATCCCTGTCTCTAGGTTTATTTTAAAATAAACCGTCCCTGCATCCCTGCATTGACGAAACAGAAGGAATAAAATAAATTCTCAATTTATTTTATTCATTGAAACGTTGGAAAACTACTTTTCACAGCCAATCCGCGCCGGCCGATGTTAGGATTCGCCTAGGGTAAAACCGCTGCTCTAAACGCAACAGTGCCTTCAAATTTCTGATCCGGGCACCCGTTTAGAAGTTATTCCATTTTTTCTGAAAAACTGCGCGTACGTGCTATTTAATATATTTAATATTGTTGGAACCCATTTAAGTGTAAATGGGTGAGTCCCACATCAGACTTACCCGTCTTGTATATTGGTCTCCTAATCTATAAAAGAATATCCTCACCTCACATTGAGGTAAGGGGAATTCACCCAGCTACATGGTATCAGAGGGATTTTAATCCCGACCCTCCCTCCCAGCGGTTTCCCGGTTCTGTCCGGCCCCGCCTTTCTTCCCCCTCTGGCCTTGCACTTCCCGGCGGCCACCTCTCCTCCCGGCAGGCTCTCCCTCCCGGCGAAGCTCCTCCTCCCGGCAGACCCTCCCTCTCGACGCCCCTCTGCTCCCGGCGGTCCTCCCTCCTGGTGCGCCTCCACCTCCCGGCGCCCCCTGCTCACGGCGGTCCTCCCTCTCGGTGTGCCTCCACCTCCCGGTGGGCCTCCTTCCAGACGCGGCACCCCTCCCGGCGCCCTTCCACGGCGGCGCGGCTCCCGGCCCCAGCGTCTCCCGTCTTCCCGCGGTGCGCCCTAGCCCTCGCGGCTCCCTCGCCCTCGCGGCTCCCTCGCCCCGTCGGCCCCCGCGCCCTCGCCCGCGCCCTCACCCGCGCCCTTGCCCCCGCACCATTCGCCTCCCAGCGGCGCTCGAGCCCCAGCCGCTCCCTTTAACCGTGCGGCTCCCGGCGACCCGGACCACCCCCTGCGGCACATCCCGTCGCCGGGCCTCCACTCCGCGCGACGGCCCTCCCGGCCAGCCCCGCCTCGCCCCGACGGAACGCCCTCGGCCCGACGCCCGCGGCTCCAACGCGGCTCCCGTCGCGCCTCCCTCCTCCGGCGGCCCTCCTGCAACCGCCCTCCGCAGCGGCTCCATTCCCAGCAGCGGCTCCCGCCCGATCCGGCGCTCCCCAGCCCATCTCCCAGCGGCTTCCTTGCAGCTACCCTGCGGCCTTCCTGCGCCGTCGGCCCAGCTCCCTGCGTTAATGGCGGGCGTGTCCGCCCGCGGCCCTCCGACATCACCTCCAACCAACAGTATTCCGGCAGGGCCGCACCCTCCCTTCCATTGTCGGCCTTCCCGAGCACCTATGCACTCAGCCGAGCAGCTCTCCCATCCTCCCTCATCGGCTCTACCGCGCAACGGTCCTCCTTCATCCAGTACCCGTTACAGGACAACACTCTCGCCGGAGGAGCTTGCTTTGGTAAAATCTTATCGAGCGACTGCGCCACCATCTTCTTCTCTAGCCCCACTTGCTCAGACTGGCAACTCCACCGCCTGTGTTTCTCATCGACAGACAGCTTGGATGTTTGACTCCGGTGCGTCAGAACATCTCACAGGAGACTCTGGTATGTTCACTACCTATCATCCGTACACCGGTGCCTCTGCCATTACTGTTGCTAATGGCTCAACAATCCCTATTACCGGATATGGCACATGTTCCTTGACCCCGTCTCTTCCCCTGACGTCGGTCGCTCATGTTCCTCAAAGTCCCTTTAATCTTATTTCTGTCAGCAAACTCACCACCGAATTGAATTGTGTTGCTATTTTTAGCTCATCTGGTGTTGTTTTTCAGGAGCGGAAGACGAATCGGGAAATTGGTCGAGGGTATCTTCGGGATGGGGTTTACCTGTTTGATACCCCATCATCCCTTGCTTGCTCATCCACCATAGCCCGAGCCCTTGACCTCCATTACCGCCTTGGCCATCCACCGCCTTCCACCCTCCATAAACTTTGCTCCCAATTCAGTTCTCACCTCTCCTTCCATTGTGAATCCTGCAAGTTTGCCAAACATCATCGGACGACGTATGCTCCTCGCCCGGAACCACGTGCAGCGACTCTTTTCGCTCTTGTTCATTCTGATGTATGGGGTCCTTGCAGGGTTCCTAGCCAGTCATGGTACAGTTATTATATCACCTTTATTGATGATTACTCCCGCATGACCTGGCTTTATCTTCTTCGAGATCGAACAAAGGTTCTCTCAACCTTTCCGACATTTTTTCAGGAAATCCAGACACAGTTTTCTCTCCCTGTGAAATGTCTCCGATCTGACAATGGGCGAGAATACTTATCCACTCATTTTCAGCAGTTTATGAGGGCCCACGACATCATCCATCAGACCTCCTGTCCTGATACCCCTCGGCAAAATAGGGTGGCCGAGCGGAAACACCGACATATCTTGGAGACCGCTCGTGCCCTCCTCTTCCACCGCCAGGTCCCTCTTCTTTTCTGGGGGGATGCCATCCTCACTGCTACTTACCTTCTCAATCGTCTTCCCTCCTCCATCCTTCAGGGGGAGACTCCTTTTCATACCCTGTTTCCCTCTCTCCCTCCTCACTCCCTTCCACTCCGTATCTTCGGATGTCTCTGTTATGTCCGGGACACTCGCCCAAATCTCTCCAAACTATCACTCAAATCCCTTCGCTGTATTTTTCTCAGGTATTCCCGCACTCAGCGCGGGTACCGATGCTTCTCTCCAGACCTCCGCCGGTATATCACCTCTGCCGACGTTTCATTTGTCGAGAGCTCTCCTTTCACTCTCCCCTCTCCTTCTCCTGACCCTACCATCGATGACTGCCTTCCGCTCATAGTTCACCCGCCTCTGGTGTCTCCTCCGACCGGTCATCTCTTTGGACAGACCTACTCTCGTCGTCCTTCCGCTGTACCTCTCGTCCCGGCCGAGGAAACCATTGTTCCCGCTTCGCCTGATGTTCCTGACACAACTCCCGAGGATGTGCCGATTGCGCTCCGGAAAGGTACTCGCTCGTGTCAGAATACTCCTCTCTTTGTATCTTCTTACAGGGGCTTGTCAGCTCTGGAGACCGTGTCGCTTCCTCGAACGGTCGGTGAAGCCAAATCTCACCCCGGATGGCTAGCCGCGATGAGAGATGAATTGCAGGCTCTGGATGCCAACCATACTTAGGATCTTGTTCCCCTTCCAGCAAACAAACAGGCGGTCGGCTGTAAATGGATCTTCACGATCCGTCTCAATCCCGATGGCTCTCTCTGCCGCCTCAAAGCTCGGCTTGTCGCCAAGGGATTTGCTCAGACATATGGCGTCGACTACTTTGAGATCTTCTCTCCAGTCGCCAAGATGGCCTAGGTCCGCCTCTTCATCTCTCTGGCTGCTCATCATCACTGGCCACTTCATCAACTCGACGTTAAGAATGCGTTTCTCCATGGCTTTCTTGACGAGGAGGTCTACCTGCAGCAGCCCCCTGGTTTCTCTGCCTCTGGTGCCGCCTCCCATGTCTGCCGTCTCCGTCGCTCCCTCTACGGCCTCAAACAGTCTCATCGCGCCTGGTTTGGCCGCTTCAGCACTGTCGTCACCGCCTTTGGCCTCTCTCGGAGTATGAAAGATCACACCGTCTTCTTCCGTACGACGGCACACGACTGTATTTTGCTTGTAGTTTATGTTGATGACATCATCATCACATGGAGCGACTCCAGAGGCATCGCCAGCCTCAAGACGCATCTTCACCATCACTTTCACACCAAGGATCTTGGACCCCTCACGCACTTTCTTGGCATCGAGGTCTCCCGAACTGCGGACACTATCTCTCTCTGCCAGCGCAAGTATGCTCTTGATCTATTGCAGGATGCCGGGTTGAGCACCGCCACCACAGTTGACACTCCCCTTGAGCCTGGGGAACACTCCCTTCATTCCGACTCGGCACTCTTTCCTCATTCTGAGAGCTATCGGCGCTTGGTCGGTAAACTCAACTACCTCACCATGACGCGTTCCGACATTGCCTGTGTCGTTGGCAAAGTCAGCCAGTTCATGGAGCATCCCACCTGCTCTCAGTGGGATGGTGTCCTCCGCATTGCCAAGTACATCAAGAAAGACCCTGCACGCGGCCTTCGGTACTCACATCATGCTCACATGGATGTTGAGGCTTTTTGTGATGCGGACTATGCCAGTTGTCTCGCTACCCGCAAGTCTACTTCGGGATTCGCCGTATTCTTCGCCGGTAATCTCATCTCTTGGCGCAGCAAGAAGCAGACTGTGGTCTCCCGTTCTAGTGCCGAGGCAGAGTATCGAGCCATGGCCACTGTCACTACTGAGATCCTCTGGCTTCGTCATCTTCTCCAGGAGCTCGGTTTCCCGACATCTACTCCTGCTCATATCTGGTGTGACAATCAGGCCGCCATGAAGATTGCCTCGAATCCCGTCTTTCATGAACGGACGAAGCATATCGAGGTGGATTGTCACTTTCTCCGCCACCATCTGGAGCAGCACCATATCGGTTTCGGCCATATCCCGACGGCCGATCAGCTTGCCGATCTCTTCACCAAAGGTCTTCTCGGAGCTCGTCTTGAGTCTCTCACTTCTAGGCTGGGTATTCACAGCCTCCCTGACCCAGCTTGAGGGGGAGTTTGAGATTGTCTTGTGTGGGACTCTATCCAATCTGGGCATGTCCAGCTTGAGGGGGAGTGTTGGAACCCATTTAAGTGTAAATGGGTGAGTCCCACATCGGACTTACCCGCCTTGTATATTGGTCTCCTAATCTATAAAAGAATATCCTCACCTCACATTGAGGTAAGGGGAATTCACCCAACTACAAATATTTTTCAAACTATTGTTCCGGGTACACTGGGGCTCAGAATCGCACGCCGTCTCAGCGCCTGATCTCGAATTAATTCTATATAATATTTAGAATTAATACACGGAAAAATCTGGGACATTGCATTTACTCCCCCTCTATTCCAAGATTCCAAGCGGTCAACTGTAATAATAAAGAAAACCGACTCGTGGAGCGGTCACCTACTCCTCACACAGTCCTCAACATTTGGGTGTGTGGAGGCGCAATGGTGTGACGAGGTGGCATTGTCCGGCCTGGCGTTGTTGGCGGAATTTTGGCCCGCTTGTGGAGCGGGACATACTGCTGCTGGGGGACTGCGCCATTGGGATGTGAGGGCACAACAGAGAGACGAGCTGGGCTTGAGCACGCCTCGATCTGAAATTGCGAGCAAGGAGAAATTCACAGCAGTGACGCCTACAGTAGCTTCCATTGTTGTGGAGGTCCAGGAGCGGGCCGTGGGGGTGGCTGCACGTTCGCTTGGCCACACACCAGATTTGTTATTCAAAAAGCAACGCATGAGGTTCCCTCAACCTATTTCGGAGGGACTGACAGTCCTTCAACAGCAGGACACAATGTCGAATTATTCTGTCGGTGTGGTTAATTTGACGGTAGTGGACCGCGTTGATAGGCTGGGTTGGGCAAAAATAATTCAGTTGGATGAAATTGAGAACTGCAGAAATGACATGGAGGATCACGAGCTTCGCACTGGAAGCAGGTGCATTATAAACCAAGGAGCTGTTGAGCACATTTACATATCCGCAAGCAGGCCTAGTCCAACCCACTGACAAGCCTTCAGCGGGCTGATCATCAATCAGGGCGGCATATCTTGATGATTGCTTGAAATTTGTGGGCAGACAGGGGGCAAGACCAAGCTGGCCGCCACGGCCAGTGCAGTGGACATGAGCCAATGAGTGTTGGGGCATGTGAGCGGTCTGCTCGGCACACGATCGGGCAAACAAAGCATGGGATGGGCATCTGCAGCTACTGCATCGGAAATTCCCTCTGTGTTTCACCTTGAGGACAAGGCCATTTTCAAGGGTGCGGTAGTATTAGGTACTTGGGTGATGGGGCCACGAGTGTGGGGAGTAAGGTTGTTGTAAAAGTGGGAGCGAATGAGAGACAAGGACAAAGATGATTATTCTGGGAATCGACCATTTGGCTTCGACTAAGGCCGTTAGGCTTGGTTGGCGTGCAGTTTTGCTAGTCACCAGTTCTTGTTCTTCTGTTAGTGCTGTACTTATCAATTTCATCAGGTTCAGATGAGGAGGTTCGGATGAGGGATGAGGATGTTGGAAAGACAACGTTCAAGACTCATGAGGGGTACTATGAATATGTGATCTTTCCATTTGCGATTGCTGTTACTACTGATGAAAGATGATGTGTTATATGCCAACAAAAAGAAATGTTCTTTTGGGAGTCGGATGGTGGAGTATTTGGGGCACATAATTACAGCAGAAGGCGTATCCATGGACCCAAAGAAGCTGGAAGCTGTGGTGAATTGGTGGGTGGCACTAAATGTTGAGGTAAGGGGGTTCCTTGGTTTTACAGGGTGCAATTTTGAGGTTATGTATCTACCTGGGAAAATACACAATGCAGCAAACACATTTTCCAGTGTTATTATGGAAGGGGAGTACCGCCAGGTTGCAATTTCTGGATCGAGTAGAGGTGTTACAAGATGATGAGTTGATAGCTATAATCAGAGCCTTACAGCGAGGAGACGTTAAGAGTCCCGGATATACCTACCGGGAGGGACTGTTATTTTACAAGAACAGACTGGTAATATCCCGTAAGTCCTCAATATTAAAATTATTGCAGCACTACCTCTCCTTGCCTGTAGGGGGTCATTTGGGCTACTTAAAAACTTATAAGAGGATGGCTAATGGGGTGTACTGGCTGACACGACCCACACAGTTTAAAAGTATGTTTGGGAATGCGAAGCGTGTCAAAAAAGCAAATATGAGAGCTGGACTACTTCAGCCGTTACCTATACCAGAGTTGGTATGGGAGGAAGTTTATTTTGGTTAGAACTTTTCAAATTACAGGGGACTACCTTGAAGATGAGTTCGTTTTATCATTCACGAAGCGGTGAGCGAATTGAGGTGGTAAACAGATGTCTAGAGATATATCTGAGGTGTTTTACTTCAGCCGTGGCGCTGGGTTACATGACTATCGTTGGCAGAATATAGCCATAATACCTCATTCCATACTTCTATTGGGCATACACCTCATTCCATACTTCTATTGGGCATACACCTTTTGAAGCGGTATATGGACGTAAGCCTTCATTGATCGCCCAATATACTTGGTGGGGGAGGCAACAGGTGAAGCGGTGGCCAATGGGCTGGTGGACAGAGGCAGCTCCGAATTAACCTCTAGCGAGGGCGCAACAGTTAATGGCAAAATATGTCAACCGACACTGACGGGAAGTGAAGTTTGAGGTGGAAGACCTTGTACTGGGAAGTACGAGATTTAGTGGGAAATTGGCTGCATGGTATTATGGTCCACATTTGTGATAGCTAGGAAAGTGGGGCTTATAGCCTATCAATTGCTTTTGCTTGAATCTAGTAAGGCACATCCGGGGCCTGTAGCCTATCAATTGCTTTTGCCTGAATCTAGTAAGGTACATCCGGTATTTCTTTTCAGTTAAAGGCGGGTGTCCGCAATCACCACACAGAAGAAGAGTTACTTGAAGAATTTTCAGCAGTGGATGAATATCCTGAAACCATTTTAGTAAATTGGTGAGGAAGAATGGAGGAGGAGGCAACTTGGGAGAGGATGCCAATGTAGTTAGTTCCCTGATTCAAGGTGAATCTTCAAGGGGGTGGGAGTTATGGGTTGGGAGGTGGCCAAATTTGGGAGAGGATCACCTGTTCAGTTTATTTACCAACGGAGGGCGGGGTCTGGGAATAGGACTGGGGTGCAACTGTCACGGGCAGTGCAGTAATTAGCCTTTTAGTGGTTTGTTGAATGGTTTAATAAATAGGAGGGGACGGGACCTAGAGGGGTACATTCGGTTATTTGGTTGCTTTGGTCTGGCCGATTGCCAGGGCCTGTTGAGTCGTCTTCTCCCAGGAGGGAGGTGTGTCTGGAGTTCTGTAACTCTGAAAGTCTGTACCTAGTTTGGCAAATACAGTAAGGAAGCTAATCTCTTAGTCTAATTTCTCTTTTGTTGGTGTAAAATCAGAAATCCCCCACACACCACTCAAGGTGAGGAGAGGGCCCTCATTTATAGAAAAGAAAGGGAAGTTACAACGAGAAGTTACAAAGGAAGTGGGGCAGGAAGTTACACATACTCCAACACTCCCCCTCAAGCTAGGTGTACCTAGCTTGGAGACATAATGAAAAACAGACAAATCAATAAAAAGACCGCAACACTCCCCCTCAAGCTGGGCATGCCCAGCTTGATGACAAATACAAGACAAAAATAGACGAAACGGAAATAATAAAATCGTTGTTGATGCTACTCCCCCTGAAGATGGTAATGTGATGCCGCTGAAAAATAAAGGATGGGTCATCGCCGGAAAAGTGCGGGGCCGGACAACAGAGCGTCGGGAAATCCACACTGGCGGGTCGGTCATCAGAGCGTCGGGAAAATCCGCACTACTGGCCGGTCGTCAGAGTGTCGAAAAATCCGTAATGTCGGGCCGATCGTCAAAGCGCCGAGAAATCCGCTCGGGAGGGCCGGTCGTCAAAGTGCCGAGGAAGCCGCAATGGCGGTGCCGGTCGTCGAAGCGCCGAGAAATCCGCAATGGCGGTGCCGGTCGTCGAAGCGCCGGGAAATCCGCAGGAGGAGGCCGGCGAAGGGATGCAATGATTCCGCAGGACACGCCGGGCAGAGAGGCGGGGATTCCGCAGGAAGCAGGAGGAGGTCGGCAATGGGAGGCAGTGATTCCGCAGGAGATGCCGGGCAGAGAGGCGGGGATTCTGCAGGAGGCACCGGGCATGCAGGCGGGGATTCCGCAGGAAGCAGGAGGAGGGCGACTATGGGAGGAGGTGAGCAGAGGCGGCACGAGAGGCCGTCAGGGCTGGAGGCTGGCTGCAACAGAGCCGGCGGGAGACACACACAGGAGGCGGGCTGTCGGAAAGAGCCGCAACAGGCGAGATCGGGAGGCCGACGGCAGGAGTCTCGCACAGGGTGGGTCGGGAGGGCGGTGCCTGGGTCTGGAAGGGAGCCGCGCGGGATGTAGTCACGCGCAGGAAGCCGGGGGATCCGCGGGAGGCGCTGCAGGATCTGGCGGCGACGAGCGGGCTGGCGCCGGGACTGTGCAGGCGAGGCGGAAGCGCCAGTGGCGTCACGCACAGGCGGGAGGTGAACGAGGCGGGCGCCGGCGTCGGGATGCTGCAGCAGGAGGCGGGGCCGTCGCGCAGGGAGCCGTGCAAGGAGAGGGCCGCCGCATGCAGTAGGAAGATCCGCCGGGAGGGAGAGCCGCCGAGAGGGAGGGCCGCCATGGAGGGAGCCGCGGAGTCGGGCCGTCGGGGAAAGCCACAGGGGGCGGACGGGAGAAAAAAAAAACTAAGGCTCGTAGGCCATGGAAGCCGCCGTCCCCTGTGGGGGAGAAAAAAAAATTAAACCCTAGAGCGGAATAGAAAAAAAAAGGGGAGGGGGGATCGAGATTAAGTTCTCTCTGATACCATGTAAAATCATAAATCCCCCACACACCACTCAAGGTGAGGAGAGAGCCCTCATTTATAGAAAAGAAATGGAAGTTACAACGAGAAGTTACAAAGGAAGTGGGGCAGGAAGTTACACATACTCCAACAGTTGGAATCACCTATCAATTACCATTCCATCACCTTTACAAATGGAGACAATATTTGAAGATATTTAGTGTATCCATAGAATTTATTCACTCCTTTTATATAATACAAAATATCAGACAATGTTTCACTTATCTGAGAATAATTTTTACCGTCCTGAGATGATACTCTTTAGAATCACTTTAGAATCTAGCACTGTGTCACAACCAAAACAATATTAATCCTAGATGATATTAAATATAGCAGGCTTCTAATTAATCTATTTCCTTTGGATTCACTAATCTTCTTTCATCGTCTTGGGATGATTTTGCCCTAATTGATATAAGACTTAATATAATTTTTAATCATCCATTCTAAAATAGTTGATGATGAGCATATATTTTCCGTGGAACAAATATTATTTCAATATCTTATTACAACCGAAAAACCAAGGAACATTTCATTTCACTAAGAACATATATATCAAACCATTTCTTCATTTAGGCATCAAAATCTTCACAGTTATACCACCATCAGTGTTCAATATCACATTGATTTTTGTGAATTCCATTAATTTACAGTTGTCTATTGACTTCTCATTTTTTGAAATTCATGTATCTTAAACACATATCAATATGGGCACAGCATGCCTGAGGGGGGCCAGCTTCGGTCTATAAAAATGTATCTTCTATTTTCAAACACTGATTCCCTTTTTTTAAGAAAAAACATTTGTTGTTGCTCAATATAAACACTTCTCATTTATCATCATTAAGAAATAATGACTTGAAATCAAGTTATTTTTTTAATGTTTTATGAGTTATGAAAAAGAATATATGAATATTTTCCATCCATTCCCGTTATATAAACTTATAATAATATTTAATCCCTTCCACCGATGAATAAACATTACACATGAGAGCTTCTTTGTTGGCCCAAACCTTGTGTTGAATATCCTGTTCAACATGCTTTGGCTCTCAACTTTTCAATGCATGCACCATGATTTGTTCTTCCGAGTGTAGTCCATGTTTGAATTCTATCATCTCAATTACAAATGACGTCATATGGATCAGCATTGATTTTTTAGACCTGATTATTTTTCTTTGAACTGTTTAATATCATTTTTTTCTCTAGTCAGAATCAAGAGTTTTTTCTTCTATTATGTGCATCTTCAATGACCTTGAATTCAATTACATCAATGAGTGTATTCTTCTTGGTAAATTCTTACCATTAGTCCCACTCATGAAACATATAAAGTTGTTTTCCCTTCACATTTATAACACATGGGTTTCCAAAAACCCAAGAGTTGTGATTTAGGTTTATTCCAGTTTCACATGGCATATGACATTATTTAAGAATTTTATCTTAAAGGATATTGATTTTTTACATCCACTTTCATTCATATGGTTTCTCTTCAAAAAATATCACCACATATCATGATCAATTATCATGGTTCTTGTTTGATTTTTTTTAGACGATGTAAAATTGAAATATCTAAATTACATAATGTTATAACTTTTATTATTCTAAATTTGTCTTAAAACTTTTAAACATTTGCAATTCCTAAAAGAAATTATTCTTGAACATTATACATACAATTTAACACACTTCCAAAGAAAAAAAACCTAATCAGTAATTTTTATAAAATGGCTACAATTTTAAATTTTAAAATTTTAAAACCAAAACCATGTAGGGTGCGTATTTCCTTATCATGAGACTTATTATCACTTTAAAGAGGTGTTTTAAATACATTTAAAAGGGATTGAGTAATATTTCAATTTTGAAATGGGAAAACATTTTTTAGAATTTATTTAAAATGAAAAGAAGATTCCAAGTTTATTTATTTTTTAAAAAATATGTGTCTGTATGTGTGGTGTTACACCAATTATGTCCTATTTTAAAAAAAATATGTGATTGAAAAATATGTGTGTGTATGTGTCGTGTCACACCAATTAACGATGATTATTTAGATTTTTTTCGTATTTCAATATTAACAATTAACTAGTTATGGTTTTGAATTTATTAGCGCCACATAAGTCCAACATTCACCCTAAACCCATCACGTCCATCACTCCACCTGCACCTGACCACCTCCGTGGCTACTCATTATACACTAAATTGACCACATCATCATCATATCCACAAACAAAAATAAGATACACCAAAAATAATAATCACACCATAATCCATAATAATGTTTAACCATACCATAAAATCTATAAACTATCACGACCACCCTTCTGAAGAGTGTCGTGGATCAAAACACTCATCCTCCGGTCTAATGTCGATATATGTCACCTACAATACCAAACAAGAACATTTAAGAAAATAAACTAATCCCAACATTAAAATCATAAACCTAAACCCGGAATCCTAAACAAAAAAAAATCCTAAAACCTAGCCTCAAAATCCTATATCTGAAACCCAGATCCCTAAACTCTAAAACCTAAAAGCTGAACGCTAAACCCAAACACATATTACCTATATAAGGAATTTGAAACAGAAGACGAAGACACAAAATATATTCAAAATCTTGCATATAACATTTGTTATTTTGTTAATCAAACACATTACATTTTAACACTAGACAAATGATATATCAACACACATATAATAGATTAAATGAAGATATGAAAAAGCTTCGGACAGTTAAGCCTCTAAACGCACACAAATCACTTTTAAAACTTAAGATTATCTATTTAAGATATGATTCAACTCTCAGAACTTGAAATGGATGTAAACCCACACTTACAGGTATGCACAATATGTTTTAACTAGTCAAGGACACCAATTTGAATCAACATATTATAAATTGAGTACCTTAAGATAAGTATTGAAATTAACCAATACTTATCTTAAGGTAATCAATTTATTCTTCTAGTTCTTTGATTCAATAACTTTTGATTAATGTTTTTAAATATAATCATCTTTATATAATATGGTAGACATCATATCATCAACAATTTTTCTTTCGTTCATAAGTAATACTTTGATTCATTCAATATCTTTGATAAACTCTTCGATTTCTTGAACAAACTTTTCATCTACCTTGTCAGTTTGAAAAGTATTATTAAGAGAGGAATTTTCTTTTCTCAACTTGATCATTCCCCGAGACATCTTTATTTGCACCCTCAACACATGCTCCTTTTAATATTCACTTCTAGAGTTTTTAAATACTAAAAATGTGTTTTTGGTCATCCTGTCGTGACCTTAACTTGGATTGATGTGGCGTCAGTTTCTATATTTGAAAAATTAATTTATGGTTATTTTACTATGTTTTTCTAGAAGCCTTGGTCGTTTTCTTGGTTTTGACCATCTGACACATGTTTTTAAAAACTTTCGTATCTTGATAAAAATAGATTATTCAGTTAGTTTGAGTACGCCACACATTAGATTGATGCATCATTTGCTTGTACACGTCATAAATAATTAATAGATAGTTTTCATGTGATTTCTTATCCAACTGACATTGTTTTTTTATGGGTTTACCCATTACACACATTTTTGAGTTTTAAAACACTAAAAATGTGTTTTCAGTCATCTCGAGAAAACTTTAACTTAGATTGACACGGTGTATGTTTCTACATTTCACAATTAAATCTATGGGTTTTCTCCTATGATTTCATTACAATCAGAAGTTGTTTTCGACGCATGTTTTTAAAGATTTTCATCTTTAAAATTTGCTTATTCAATCATTACAAGCACACTGCACGTTAGATTGACATGCCATCTATTTCTACACATCACAAATAATTCAAAGAGCTTACCTATGATTTCATGTCATTTCAGGGTTGTTTGCTATGGTTTAGATCGTTACATGGATGTTTTAGAGTTTAAAAACACTAAAAATGTGTTTTCAATCATCTTGAGAAAACTACAACTCAGATTGATGCGGTGTTAGTTACTATATTTCAAAAATCAATCTAAAATTGTTTTTCTATGATTTAATGACAATATGAGGTAGCTTTATTGGTTTTGATCATTTGACGCACGTTTTTAAAGATTTAGATATCTTTTAAAATTGTTTATTTAGTCATTTTGAGTACACCACATGCCAAATTGATGTTTCGTCCACTCTAACACATCAAAAATAATTCAAAGATACTTCCATTATGACTTCATGTCAATCTGAGATCATTTTCTATGGTTTTGACTGTTCTATGCACATTTTAGAAATTTAAAATATTAAAAATACGTTTTTGGTCATCCCGAGAAAACCACATCTCAGATTGATGTGATTCCAGTTCTCACATTTCACAAATCAATCCACTATTGTTGTTTTATGATTTCACGACAATCCAAAGTCGCTTACTTGGTTTTCATCTCCTGACACACATTTTTAAAGACTTTCATATATTTTAAAATAACTTATTCAATCATTCTGAGCACATCACACGTCAGATTGATATGAATTATACTCTTACATATCAAAAATAATTCAAATACTATTTTCTTATGATTTTATGTCATTCCAATGTCGTTTGTTATAATTTTGATCGTTACACGGACATTTTATAGTTTTAAAACACTAAAAATGCATTTTCAGTCATCCTAAGCAAACTTGAACTTCGATTGATGTGGTGTTAGTTCCTACATTTTGAAAAATGATTATTTTCCTATGATTTCATGACAATCCGATTGCTTGGTTTTGACCCCCCGAAGCATGTTTTTAAAGATTGTTGTATCTTTAAAAACAACCCATTTAGTCATTTCGAGCACACTGTATATTGTATTGAGGTGCCTTATACTCCTACATTTCAAAAATAATTCAAAGATAGTTTTTCTATGATTTCACATCAATTCAAGATTTTTTTTATGGTTTTCACTGTTACACACATGTTTTAGAGTTTTAAAACACTAAAATGCTTTTCGGTCATCTCGAGTTAACCAAAACTTGGATTGATGTGGATTTAGTTCCTAAATTTCACAAATCAATATGTTATTGTTGTATTATGATTCTATGACAACCTGAGATCGTTTGCTTGGTTTTGACTATATGTTGCACATTTGTAAAGGTTTTCGTATTTTACAAACTGTTTAGTCATTCATTTTGAGCACACTGCATGTCTAATTGACATAATTTATGCTCCTATACATAAAAAATAATTCAAATATAGTTTTCCTTTGATTTCACATCATTCTAGTGTCATTTTCTTTGGTTTTGACCATTACTCGCACGTTTTAGAGTTTTAAAACTCTAAAAATGTGTTTTCAGTCATCCCAAGCAAACTTCACCTCTGATGGATGCGGTGTTGGTTCATACATTTCAAAAATCAATCTTTGATTGTTTTCTTATGATTTCACGACAATGTGAGGCTGTTTACTTGGTTTTGACATGTTTGTACAAACTCATATCATTAAAATAGATTATTTAGTCATTTTAAGCACATCAAACTTCGTATTGATGTTCCATATGCTCATATACATAAAAAATAATCCAAAGATAATTTTCCTATGATTTCAGTCAATCTGATATTTTTTGCTATGATTTTGATTGTTACACGCATGCTTCAGAGTTTTAAAACACTAAAAACATGTTTTTCAGTCATCTTGAGAAAACAAAAACTTGGTTTGATGTGACTTTACTTCCTACATTTAATACATCAATATATTATTTTTGTACTATGATTTTATGAAAATCCGAGTTCGTTTGGCTTTGAACCCCTCGCGTGCATTTTTAAAGACTTTAGTATCTCTCAAAACTACGTATTCAGTCATTCCGATCACACCACACGTTAGATTGACGTGTAGTCTACTCCCACACATAAAAAATAATTCAAATACAATTTTCCTATGATTTCATGTTATTTCAAGGCCGTTTGCTATGGTTTTGACTACTGCACACACATTTTAGAGTTCTAAAATAGTAAAAATACATTTTCGGTCATCTCAAGCAAACATCACCTTGGATTTATGTGGAGTCAGATTCCACATTTCAAAAATCAATCTATCATATGATTTCATGATAATCTAAGGTTGTTTGCTTTGTTTTGATCCCAAGAAGCACGTTTTTAAAGACTATCATATCTTTAAAATTACTTATTTAGTCATTTTGATCACACTGTACTTTTATTGAGGTGTTGTATGCTCTTACACATAAAAAATAATTCAAGTAAAATTTTCTTATGATTTAACATCAATATGAGATTTGTTTCTATGGTTTTGACGATCACACACACTTTTTAGAGTTTTAAAATATAAAAAATGTGTGTTCGGTCATCCTGAGCAAACCACAACTTGGATTGATGTGACTTCAGTTCCTACGTTTCATTAATCAATATACTATTGTTGTATTATGATTTCACGATAGTATGAGGTCATTTTCTTGATTTTGACTCCCTAATGCACATTTTTAAAGACTTTCGTATCTATAAAAATTGCTTATTTAGTCATTTCGAGCACATCATAGACCATATTGACGTGACACCTACTCCTACACATAAAAAATTGAAGTACCCTTAGAGTTGTTTCCAGTTTTCATTTGTTTTCAATCCTTGTTGAGAATCATTTGAGGCTATTAAGGAGTTATTTGAACTCATTTTGAGTAGTTGAGATCATTTTGGAGTTTTCCGAAAAGGTCCTAAAGCTTCTGGAGGGAAGGCCGACATTTTTCCTGACCTGTGTAGGAGTTTTCTCTACGTAAGAAAAAATTCAGCTACATGAAGACTTGCGTAAGAAAAAACTCATGGAGACAAATTCTGTGTAAGAGAAATTCCTGTGTATGTGAATGCCTCTATGCATGAAACTTATGCATATCTAAATGCCTCAGCGTATCCGATTCTTAACCACATATGAAAATGCCTCTGCGTAAGTGAACTTTGTGTATGCAAATGAATCAACATATTCAATTTCAGTTGTGTATGGAAATTCTGTTCACATGTATGAATTCACATAGGAGTTTTTCTCCGCGTTTCTATTTCTGTCCACCGTATCCAATTTTTCCACAGATCCGAATCGGCGTTGGGGATGTTGTTTCAGACAACCATGTATGCAAATTGGTTACGTACAAATGAGTTTTCTAGAAATCATGTATTCTGAAGGAATCAAACCCGATGATGATAGAACTGATCTTCAATGTCCAAAAAATCACATTTAAAATGTGATTCAAGATTATTCATGAACGATTTCACAAATGATGTTCATATCTATTTTATGTTCTGAGTTGTTTTATCAAGAAAAATTGTTGTGTTGCTCAAAGTTTTTACTGTAAACGAAGAAACTCTAGATATCAATTCTGGAATTATTATTGGGATGATGCTTCACCATTCTTTAGTTCCTATATCAACTACTAATCAAGCAATGATGCGAGATGAGTTTATTTGAGTTCTGTGGTATTTGTTTGAGGTTGAGTTTTTCAGAAAAGTTGAGTTGTGAGATCTCTATCATGCCACGAGCAAGTTGAAGAAGATGAAACACTAACAGCGAGCTAGAAGTTTTTCTAGTTGTGCTATTGCATCACAAACAGGTTGAAGAAGTTGTAGCTCTAAATGTATTTAGGAAGGGGGCATTACTTTCATTTGAGTTAAAGCATTATGAAAATCAATTTCACATGGGATACTTTATTGAGTCGCACATTGAAAGTTATGGGAAGCAAAAAATAGGAATTATATAATCATGTTTTTCATCGGGAACCTTAAAGACTTCCTAGGCTCCCATTTGTTGCAATCGACAATGGTGAGAGCAATTTAATGCTCTTAATGAAGCCTTTTGAAAAAATTGAATTAGTGAAGTTCGAGTTTGTGAATATAACAAAGAGATGAGCTGTTGAAAGGTGTAATTTTTTGAGAAGAAGGCGGAGAGTCGAGAGTGAGTATACTAAGAAAATGAAGTGAAGTGAGTCTGAAGCCAAAGCCTGGCGATCATCATTCACATCTGGTGAAGCTCACACATTGAAGGAGATTTTTCGTGATTGAGAAGCAGTTTTGCAATGGATCTACACGAAGTGAGCAACTTTTCTTGAATATATCAGAAGTCTCAACATGGGAGATCTACATCCACTATTACTGAAGCAACCGTTCTCACAAGAAGATATTTCTCATCTTGAATACATATCATGTATAATGGTAGTGTGAAATTGCATTGTTCGGGCATAGTGTGACTCTTTTCCAATATTGTAAGCGCATAATTTATTGTTTCTTATAGTGAAGAATCCATGGTTGGGGGGACTAACCAACCACATCAAGGAGTAGGTTACCCAAGAAGGGATCGAACCTTGTAAAAATGTTAGTGTTTTATTTTATTTTATGCATACACGAGTGAGTATGATACTCTCTACTTGAGTGAATCAAACCTTAACAGGTTGTAGGGGTTGATTTAATCAAGAGAAGAAATTGTAAAAATTGGCCTCCACTGATTCATCCCCCCTTCTCAGTGGCGTTACTCAGTCCTAATCACATAAAAAATAATTCAAATATGGTTTTCTTATGATTTCACACCATTCTAAGGTTGTTTGTTAGGGTTTTTTCCCATTACATGCATGTTTTAGAGTTTTAAAACCCTAAAAATGCACTTTCAGTCATCTTGATAAAACCTCAACTCAAATTGATGCGACCCCAGTTCATATATTTTAAAAATGAATCGATGATTTTTTTATGATTTCATGAAAATCTGAGCTCGTTTGTTTGGTTTTAACCCCATGAAGCATGTTTTTAAAGGCTGTCATATCTTTAAAAACTGCTTATTTAATCGTTCTTAGAACACCACACTATATATTGAGGCATCACATGCTCCTACACATCATAAATAATTCAAAGACAAATTTCTTATGATTTTATACCAATCAAAGAGCATTTACTATGATTTTGACCGTTACATGCACATTTTAGAGTTTTAAAACACTAAAAATACGTTTTTGGTCATCCTGAGAAAACCACAAATTAGTTTCGTGTGGCTTCACTTCCTACATATCCAAAATCAATATACTATTGTTGTACTATGATTTCATGGAAATATGCGGTCATTTGTTTGGTGTTGACCCACTGAAACTCATTTTTGAAGACTTTGATATCTTTAAAAATTGCTTATTCAGTCATTCCAAGCACTATGCATGTCGTATTGACACCCTGTATGATCATGCATGTCGTATTGACATACTATTTAAATGTATTCAAGTATTTCTATATTGGATATATCCACCTGAATTACAAATGATCGCTAGCATTGACTTCACTAGTTAAATATATGGTCAAGAAGACCACAATATAAAATAACGCGGAAAAAGTTTCTCCAAGTGGCATAGTGTAAGCCTCCAAACTCACTCATATCACTTTGAAAACTTAAAAATACCTATTTATGATATGATTTAAACCTTAGAGCTACAAATTGACGAGTTTATAACAATCTAAGCCTCTATATATCCTTTTCCATTATTATGAAGCTAAATTTACAGAATAGATACCATTCTGAGAGGTTTTTTATAGTTTTATTTTAAAATTTTATTGTTGTTGTTCTTCTTCGTATCGAAAAAATAAAAATAAAAGCAAAAAACACCTTTAATCACTAATATATACCCACATAATTCAAATATAATACTCATCTCACATTATCCCAACTCCCTATCATAGAACCGGCCCCAACATGATACAATATCATAATAATAATAAAGAAAATAGTTATTTACATATATCATGGATTGAGTTTAGAATTTACCTTTGCAGGATGATCTATATGACTAGGAATTTCCTTGGGGAATGAGCCTGTTATCCTCTGGAATACAGAAACTAAGGAATTTTCTGTTTCCAACTTCCACTGATCCTATCTTTGCCAGTATGCGCCATGTTTTTTCATTTTTTCTTTCAGCCTTGAAATTTCCTTCTCCGCTTCTTGGTCAACAACACTTCTTGAAAGCCCACTAGATGATGCAATAGTAAAGGATGATGATTTCTTACTAAATAAATTTGATGGAGTGTCACGACCCGTCCTCAGGACCCGTGCCGTGACTACCCCAAACCCGCCTTCCATAGGCCAGGGGCTGGCGACTAGCACCAAGGCGTAAATCCCGAAAAAAAGAGGAAGACATTGCCTTTATAAAGTAAACAAACACCACGGAGTAAGCAAGCAGAAGTAAACACTAAGTAAAACTGTGTACAATAGTAAGTCCAGAAAAGTAAGTGGGCCAGAATACAAACCCAAACTGAAAGTAAAGTACAACTGGAAATAAAGTACAACAACTGAAAAGTAATGCAGCAACGTCGAGCCGTCCACTGGAAATCCCACCTGAAGGGTGGGTACATATAGTCTCCTCAACTCCTCGGGTCCAACCGTCAGCTCTGTGTACGTCCCGCCCAGTGGTCCACCTCTAGGTACCGACTTGCTCCACAAGCATCAACCACGATCAGCGCTGTCCGTTGTCTGCATCCAACACAACGTAGTGCGGGCATAGCCCGTGCAGGGGTGAGTATACGCTACTCAGTAGGGACCCTGAGACCCCTAAAGGTCTCCCAGAATCCACAAAGGATAAACCACAAAGCAAAGATACAATCACGAAATAACAACCAACTCTACTTAGGTATATGCCCATACATATACCTAAGTCATCAATTCCAGTTCGGCTCCATCATCCGAGCCCAAGTTCGATCCAGTCCACACAGGATAACACAACCAAAACCACCCAGGAAAACAAGATCCAATCCACACAGGATAACAAGTCAATCATATCGAAGATAATGATTGAAAGTCAAGACTCAACTCAAACCAGGTTTTAAATCATGATGTCGAAACCATAACTGCTGGGGAACTCCCCCTCTATCGAGTACAGGGGGTCTGCCGCTACAACCAAGCGCTTCCCACTAACCTTGGACTGTTGTAGTACTCCACCTGTCGAGTACTGTGGGCCTGCTGCTACAACCAAGCGCTTCCCACCATGAGTTTTCTGCTACAACCAAGCGCTTCCCACCATGAGTTTTCTGCTACAACCAAGCGCTCCCCCTCATAGCCTATAGAGGTACTCCTATTGAGTACCGTGGGTCTGCCGCTACAACCAAGTGCTCCTCCGCCGTGGGTCTGCCACCACAACACGCTTGTTTCCCGGAGGGTCCGCTCCACGAGCCAAAGGGGTTGATACATCAACTGACACGTAGTCCGGAGTTGATGTATCCCAAAGTTCCGTCTCGTCGATAGGAACTCAACACGACAGACGGTGCGTCAATCGGACGTTCGGTCTGAGAGTTATTGGCTTTTTCGTCCTAGGGGCCCGGTTGGTTTTTAAGTCAAAACCAACCTGACCATAATCCAACTGCGTCCAAACCTTGAGAGGAGTAAGCCAAAAGAACCGTCTCACTAAGAGGAATCCAACAAAGTCGACGACACGTCAATCGGACGTTCGGAGCTCTTGTTATAAGCGTTTCCGCTCCGAGGCCCCGGTTGGTTTCGTGTTCGAACCAACCCGGCCATACCCAAAGTTCTCCGAAACCTTGAGTGTAATATACCGAAACGACCGTATCGATCCAAGGATCGCATCACATCTAACGGTTTGTCGATCGGAGGTCTGTAGCCCAATTTACGGGTGTTTGAACGAACCTGTCCGTTTTTAGGGGGTTTTGGGCCTGGTCCGACCCGGCCCGAGATCCCCTGGGTCGGGCCGAACCGGTTCGACCCGACCCGGGTCCGGCCCATTAGGGCACGGCCCGGCCCGACGCTGGCGGCCCGACCCGACGCGGGCGACTTGGCCCGGCGCGGGCGGTCCGCCCTGGGCGGCTCGGCGCTGGCCTAGCGGAAGCGCAAACGGGGGGGGGGGGGGGGCGCTGCCCCCTTGTTTGCAATGGCGGCCCCCCCCTTGTGGGCCCCCGCTCCCTTTCCAGCTGGGGGTTACGACCCCCGGTTCTTCCGAAACGACCGGCCCGGTTGGCCGGTCGGTGCCGCCGTCGTGGGACCCCGCGGTCCCGCTCCTCCGAAGCGCCGGCGGCCGGTGATTCCGGCCGCCCTTCCTTGCACCGCTGCGGCCTTAGGACGCGGCGCGACGGCGCCGCGCCCCTCCGCCGCGGCCCTGCTTCGGTCGCAGCTTCTTTCGACCTCAACGGCGCGGCGCGACGACGCCACGATTCATCACCGTGTTCTTCCTTGTTTCCGCGTGGTGCCGTTGCACTGCGTCGCCTTCGTTCGAACCGCAACGAATACAACAACAAAGGGGGAGGAGGATCGGCCGTGTTCGGGCGGTCCGGCCTCCTCCCATTAAATTGATAACAGGCGGACCAAATATTTAACGAAGAACGCAAAGAATATTCACGATCAAAAAATTCAAACCCCTACCTCGATGAAGTCGTCGAACGAGGATCGTTGCGGGAAAAGGACGTCGCGGAAGACGACGTCGCGGATCGAGGCTCCGTAAGCGTCGTCAATGTTCACCCGATGAAGGATGTGGCACGTCGTCGTTCTCTAGAAAAGGCGTCTCTCACCGGCTGCAGAGAGGAGAGGAGGCGGCACGGTGATCTCCCCTTGCGGTGACGGAGTTCTTCGTCGTAGACTCGGCGTTCTTCGCGAAGAAAACGAAGTTCTTCAAGACCGTGAGAGTTCTCTCCTTGTTTCCGCACAATGAATCAACCCCCCAATAAAATAAGACATTGTCTTATTTTATTATCACACACACATGCCAACATTAAATTTGAAATTTTAAAAAAAATCACATTCAATTAAATGACTTAATTGAAGAGCGTTTAATAATCCAATTAATTTCGAGAGTTGACATGTCATTTAAAAAGGGGGTGCAGATGTGTTACACAATTAAGTTGCGAGAGGGAGGTTAAATGGAAAAGAAGGGGTGGGGCTCGTGTGGGCCCCACTTCACTAATATCCTACCAAGTATAGTTAGGATGTAGTGAGCCCCACTCCAACATCCATGCATAGGTTAAAACTACTTAGAATAGAAAATAAAAATTGTGGCACACATTTTTATTTCATTATTTAGTTAACCCATTTATTTAATAACCTCACCCGAGCAAACACAACTCCAGAAAAGGTGTTCCTAAGCAATTACCGGCGCTGCGATTCCATTGGTGCCCTCAGATTTTGATTCGGAGCACCGGTTCAAAAGTTAGGAAAACCCGCTCGTACGTTCACTGAACGTACCCGAGCTAAACTTCAGAAGATGATTCCGGGCACACCGGGCCTCGGAATCAGGTGCCGTCAGAAACCGCGTACTCGTAAAATTCCAAAGAAATTAAGAAAAACATTTTCTTTGAAATTTACGGGTCTTTACATTACTCCCACCTCAGGGATTTACGTCCTCGTAAAGCTATAACACAAACTAGGGAAACAAAAGAGGGTACTGAGCAAGCATTCGAGCCTCCCACTCCCAAGTGCTCTCCTGGAGGTTCCCGTGTTTCCACCCAAGGTGCATTAGAGGAATCGACCGTCCACGTAGGACCCGCTCCTGTCGATCCTCGATCTCCACCGGGACCTCTGCAAAAGTCACCCCATCGTCAAAGATATGAGTCGGGTCACACACGTATCTCCTCAGCTGAGACACGTGGAAGTCATCGTGCACCTGGTGCAACTGAGGTGGATGGGTCAAACGGTAAACCACCTCGCCTACCCTGTTGAGGACCTAGAAGGGTCCGATGAAGCGTGGAGATATCTTGCCGCCCTGGCCAAATCTCCGTAATCCACGTCGAGGTGAGACCTGTAGGAAAACGTGGTCGCCATCCTCGAACTCTGGTGGTCCCCACCTCCTGTCAGCATAAGACTTTTTTCGGCTCTGAGCTGTCCTCATCCGCTCTCGGATGACCTGGACCTTCTCTGGTCCTACAAGAGCTGCTAAGATTTCTTCTTTGCCGATAAGAGAACTCCGTTCTCATCCCCAGGATGAACCACGTTCTTCGCCTAATACAGTCAATCCCGACATGGATGATACTAATCCATACCAAGGATAACGTCGTAAGGCCTCGATGCTACTACCAAGAGATCCAACCGTTACTCTCGCCTCCAAGGGTTGAGTCACACTGTCGGCATCAGTGTGTGGTCACTGGGTCTCCTCCAGTAGGTATCTCAAAAGTGAGGGTCAAGTCAATAGTTTAAACCGAAACCTCTTAGTACACAAAAAGAGAGGAAGCAAACGTCACAAGAAAAAATGTCTTTTATTACTGCAGCTTAAGTACAAAGACACACAACAATGACAACAAGGAAACTAGAAGCACCAAGATCAAAGGTCCCATGCCTGGAACTAGTCTCGCTCTTGTCCGCCTACTTCCGGAGCTCCATAGTCGTAAGCCTCAGCTGCCTGAAGCTGAGCTCTCCCATGTCCACCTGTTCCCTGTGGTCGAGGTGGACCTCCTGGTGGTGGTGGTGGCAACACCTCAAAGCGTCGTCCACCTCCAGCTGCACGAACAACTCCCCTGCCTCGGTCTCCTGTTCCTTGCGGTCCGCCTCGATCGAACCTTTGCCTCTGCCTGGGAGGTCCTTCATTTATCTGCTGATCATCTGTATGGCGGGTCGGACAGTCACGTGCCATGTGACCAACCCCACCGCAGGAGTAACACTGTCCGCTCATGGTAAGTCGTTCTCCACCCCAGGTGCCTCGCACACACGATCCTGTGTCATGCGGTCGACCACCTGTAGGTCTGGTCCTCTTGGACCTTTGCGTCATCTGTCTACTGCCCGTTGCAGAAGACTCTTCTGCATGCTGGCTAGTGGTGGGTCCTGCTGTTGGAGACTGCTCAGCAAGGAAACTCTCCACTAAGAGGGCTCACTCCAACACCCCTGTCTGCGTCGGGATGCTGTGAGAAACAAATGAAGCTCTAATCTCTCTCCTGAGCCCCTGCTCGAAGGTTCATGCCCTGAAGAACGGGCCCCGTACCATATCTGTGGAGTAGCGTGAGAGATCGGTGAACCTCGCTGAATACTGCGCCACCATCATGCTACCCTGCTGAAGATGAAGCAGCTCCTGTATGCGCACCGCTCGTAGGGTGGCTGGTACAAACTCTGCCCGGAACAAGCTCTCGAAGTCTGCCCACAGAAGTGATGCCTCGTCGTGCACCTGGAGCATCAGGCTCCACCATCTGCCTGCTGCTGCCTGAAGGAGGCTGGCAGCAAGGATCACCATGAAGTCTGCTGGCGTCCCTACCAATCTAAAAACTCGAACAACAGCCTCCAGCCAATCCTCGGCTGCCTGAGGGTCCGTCTCCCCGCTGAACCTGGGCGGTCTCTGACGCTGAAACTCGTGCAGTGCACTAAGGCGACGTGCACTCTCAGCGGCTGGGGCTGGTGTCATCGGTGGCTCGACGGGTAGAGGTACCGCCGGTGCCTCCGCTATAATAGGGCTCTGCACCGAGGCCTCGTCGCTCGGTGGGCTGTCGTCTCGCACAAAGCTCGGAACCTTAGCTGGCTGCCGATCCTGAAAAGGGACAGGTGTGCCACAGTCAAAATAGTATACCTGGTGAGCTGACACAAAGTAATCACAAAGAAAACTTTTGAAACACACATGCAATCAATGTTTTCGTGAACTGAGTCGGAAATCAGAAGTCAGGGTCCTGGTATATGGATACGTCGGCCGCCGCACCAACACTGGACTCCCCGAACTGATAACCACACTCAATATCCTTAACACTATTACTTCACACAGAAGAAAGATCAGAGTCCCGAGTTCTGCGGTAGAACCGAACTCCTCTGATACCAATTTGTCACGACCCGTCCTCGGGACCCGTGCCGTGACTACCCCAAGACCGCCTTCCATAGGCCAGGGGCTGGTGACTAGCCCCAAGGCGTAAATCCCGACAAAAAGGGGAAGACATTGCCTTTATAAAGCAAACAAACACCACAGAGTAAGTAAGCAGAAGTAAACACTAAGTAAAACTGTGTACAATAGTAAGTGCGGAAAAGTAAATGGCCTAGAATACAAACCCAAACTGAAAGTAAAGTACACCTGGAAAGAAAGTACAACAACTAAAAAGTAAAACAGCAACGTCGAGCCGTCCACTGGAAATCCCACCTGAAGGGTGGGTACAGATAGTCTCCTCAACTCCTCGGGTCCAACCGTCCGCTCCGTGTACGTCCCGCCCAGTGGTCCACCTCCAGGTACCAACTTGCTCCACAAGCCTCAACCACGATCAGTACTGTCCGTCGTCTGCATCCAACACAATGTAGTACGGGCATAGCCCGTGCAGGGGTGAGTATACGCTACTCAGTAGGGACCCCGAGACCCCCGAAGGTCTCCCAGAATCCACGAAAGATAAACCACAAAGGAAAGATACAATCACTAAATAACAACCAACTCTACTTAGGTATATATCCATACATATACCTAAGTCATCAATTCCAGTTCGACTCCATCATCCGAGCCCAAGTTCGATCCAGTCCACACAGGATAGCACAACCAAAACCACCCAGGAAAACAAGATCCAATCCACACAAGATAACAAGTCAATCATATCGAAGATAATGATTGAAAGTTAAGACTCAGCTCAAACCGGGATTTAAATCATGATGTCGAAACCATAGCTGCTGGGGAACTCCCCCTCTATCGAGTACAGGGGGCCTGCCGCTACAACCAAGCGCTTCCCACTAACCTTGGACTACTGTAGTACTCCACTTGTCGAGTACTGTGGGCCTGCTGCTACAACCAAGCGCTTCCCACCATGGGTTTGCCGCTACAACCAAGCGCTCCCCCTCATAGCCTACAGAGGTACTACTTCTATTGAGTACCGCGGGTCTGCCGCTACAACCAAGAACTCCTCCGCCGTGGGTCTACTGCTACAACCAAGCGCCCCCCACTGGGCTATCCGAAACACTCCGAGTCGATCGATCAACAACCGTCAAGTCTCAGCCAGCTCTAGGGTTCCCGCACACAACACACTCGTTTCTGAGAGGGTCCGCTCCACGAGCCAAGGGGGTTGATACATCAGCTGACACGTAGTCCGGAGTTGATGTATCCCAAAGTTCTGTCTCGTCGATAGGAACTCAACACGACAGATGACACATCAATCGGCCGCCCGGTCTGAGAGTTATTGGCTTTTTCGTCCCAGGGGCCCGGTTGGTTTTTAAATCAAAACCAACCCGACTGTACTCCAACTACGTCCAAACCTCGAGCAGAGTAAGACAAAATAACTGTCTCACTAAGAGGAATCCAATAAAATCGACGACACGTCAATCAGACGTCCATAGCTCTAGTTATAAGCGTTTCCGCTCCGGGGGCCCGGTTGATTTTGTGTTCGAACCAACCCGACCATACCCAAAGTTCTCCTAAACCTTAAGTGTAATATACCGAAACGACCGTCTCGATCCAAGGATCGCATCACAACTCACGGTGCGTCGATCGGAGGTCCGTAGCCCAAGTTACGGGCGTTTGAACGAACCTGTCCGTTTTCAGGGGGTTTTGGGCCCGGTCCGACCTGGCCCGAGACCCCCTGGGTCGGACCGAACCGGTTCGACCTGACCCAGGTCCGGCCCATTAGGGTGCGGCCCGGCCTATGCGGCTCGGCACTGGCCGAGCGGGGCGGCTCAGCACTGGCCGAGCGGACGCGCAAAAGGGGGGGGGCATTGCCCCCCTTGTTTGCAACGACGACCCCCCTTGTGGGGGCCCTCTCCTTTTGCCAGCCGGGGGTTACAACCCCCGGTTATTTCGAAACGGCCGGTCTGGTTGGCCGGCCGGTGCCGCTGCCGCGGGACCCCGCGGTCCTGCCCCTCCGAAGCGCCGACGGCCGGTGATTCCGGCCACCCTTCCCTGCACCGCCGCGACCCTTGTCCGACCGGTGCGGCGCGACGGCGCCGCGTTCCTCCACCGTGGCCCCGCTCCGGCCGCAACTTCTTTCGGCCTCAACGGCACGACGCGATGGCGCCGCGCTTCATCACTGTGTTCTTCCTTATTTCCGCGCGGTGCCGTTGCACCGCACCGCCTTCGTTCGAACTGCAACGAATACAACAACAAAGGGGGAGGAGGATCAGCCGTGTTCGGGCGGTTCGACCTCCTCCCGTTAAATTGATAACAGGCGGCCCAAATATTTAACGAAGAACACAAAGAATATTCACAATCAAAAAATTCAAACCCCTACCTCGATGAAGTCGTCGAATGAGGATCATTGCGGGAAAAGGACGTCGCAGAAGACGACGTCGCGGAAGACGACGTCGCGGATTGAGGCTCCGTAAGCGTCATCGGTGTTCGCCCGATGAAGGATGCGGCGCGTATTCGTTCTCTGGAAAAGGCGTCTCTCACCGGCTGCGGAGAGGAGAGGAGGCGACACGGTGATCTCCCCTTGCGTTGACGGAGTTCTTCGTCGTAGACTCGGCGTTCTTCGCGAAGAAAACGAAGTTCTTCAAGACCGTGAGAGTTCTCTCCTTGTTTCCGCACAACGAATCAACCCCCCAATAAAATAAGACATTGTCTTATTTTATTATCACACACACATGCCAACATTAAATTTGAAATTTAAAAAAAAATCACATTCAATTAAATGACTTAATTGAAGAGAGTTTAATAATCCAATTAATTTCGAGAGTTGACATGTCATTTAAAAAGGGGGTGCGGGTGTGTTACACAATTAAGTTGCGAGAGGGAGGTTAAATGGAAAAGAAGGGGTGGGGCTCATGTGGGCCCCACTTCACTAATATCCTTCCAAGTGGAGTTAGGATGTAGTGGGCCCCACTCCAACATCCATGCATAGGTTAAAACTACTTAGAATAGAAAATAAAAATTGTGGCACAAATTTTTATTTCATTCTTTAGTTAACCCATTTATTTAATAACCTCACCCGAGCAAACACAACTCCAAAAAAGGTGTTCCTAAGCAATTACCGGCGCTGCGATTCCATCAGTGCCCTCAGATTTCGATTCCGAGCACCGGTTCAAAAGTTAGGAAAACCCGCTCGTCCGTTCACTGAACGTACCCGAGCTAAACTTCGGAAGATGATTTTGGGCACACCGGGCCTCAGAATCAGGTGCCGTTAGAAACCGCGTACTCGTAAAATTCCAAAGAAATTAAGAAAAAAATTTTCTTTGAAATTTCCGGGTCTTTACATGGAGTATGCCCATAACCCATACTTTATACACACCCAAGATCCTCTTTCCCTAAAACGATTACAATTGCATCATTCTAGGAAATCGATGATGATTGTGTTGGGTTTGTATCCCAAGCTTCTTGAATTTTAACCTATCAATACAAAAATATTAATAATGATTTTATAAATTATCTGAACATCATAATATTATCCATGTAATTTATTTTTCATTATTATGTTTTTATATTAATGAAATAACATTAAATTGTAATGAAAAGTATTTACTCTAATATCTTTGGTAGGTTCATTCATGAAACTACCGTTAGGTTTTTGATGAAAATTAAACGACATCTCTATTTGTTTATCATTTCACAGGCATGATGCCTAAGAATTTGTCCATAAATTCTTGCAACATCACTGACAACCACCCTGAACTCATCAAATGGAATGATATTTTTATAGTCTTTTGGGTCCCATACATCTACTATATTCATATTTGTATCTCTTTTATTATTTTTTTATCTGTTCGACAAAAGAATTAAACAATTGATAAAAATATATAGTTTTTTTACAATGACATACATACTAGTAACGGAAACCCACAAATATACTCTACATAGATGATTGAACAACTGATCTACCACTGGAGGTTCATTAGACGGTGAGCTACCAACATCATCTAGGGAAGCTAGTGGCTCACTAAAAGTTTATGGTATAATGGAATCCCTTGGATCCACTGAATGTGATGGTATATACAGTGTGCTCTAAGATGATGATTGGCTAGGATCTTGATTTTCCCCCCAGGATTCCTATATTTCAAATGGGTTTGAATATGTTCAATGAAAACAAACAAAAAGTAAAAGAATTATGAAATAGAAAAAATAACATTGTATATATGTATGAAATTCTTATAAATGTGAAATTGTAATATTGTTTCATTAACAATTTATACATTCAATTATCTTCATCTTCACTACCCTCATTGTTATCAGCCTCCACTATGAAGAGTACTCCATTTCCAACCTCCCTTGTAAGTTTTATTATTTCAATATTTTCATGGAAAAACCATTGAATGTTTTATGGCTGATGATGTTCACTTTAAAAAATTATCAATTGAGTTTCATCACCCATGTCATGAACTAACCCGGACTACCCCTGACTCAGGCACTCGAGCCTATCTGTGATAAGGTCCAAGGGGTGTTCTTGATCCCCACAAGCTGACAACTAGTTCCAGAGTATCAAGGAAACACTCTTGGGAACTATTTCTCCCACATCAACCTGAATAAACATGGTGCTTCCACTCAAAATCCCAACATGGCCACTCTGTACATCCAATGATCATGGATGAAAAATAAGAAGTTTCAATACTAACCAAAACCAAATGAGGCATAACACAAAACATAACTCGTAAATCATAAGAAATATCCAACAAGAATGTCTAGGAAAAGAAGAAACTAAACAACTGACATGGCATGATACATGTGATAAATAAAATACCACAATAAAAGAAAGACTTCAAACACCCATCACCATGTGTCAAGCAAATCTCCTTTGCTTGAAACCACCACCAAACTTGAACCAAAACCAGAGACCAACCGCTATATTGAATTGATTCTATGTTAAACTTGATATATATATATATATAGGTGTGATAAAAAACCTAGTAGATAATCTCCCCACACCCCATGCATAATCTTTTAAAAACAAATCATTTTCATGCTAGTTTGAATATATAACCTAAAAATCATGTTTTCTTCTTTAAATCAAAGCAAGTCACATGCAACCATCACTTTAATTCATTTTATCAAAAGAAAACACTTTATCCATTAGAACATAAACAATTCTTAAAATGTTCTAACAAGGTATGGGAATAAAGAGAGGGAAATTGTTTCAAATTCCTCTCTTATAAAACATTCAAATTTTAGAGTAAAATAAAAAAACTAATTTTAAATACTTATTTTTAAGATCCACCAAGAAAGATAGTAGTAAGATAAATTTTATTTTTTTGAAAAAAATAAAAACCCCAAAGATAATAAATGCTTACATAATAGCTATAGAATAACTAGAATTGAATAAGTAAGCTGGTAAAGACAAATCAATGCATAGAAACAAGAAGTAAAAAATAAAATAAAAATAAATCCTAATAAAATAAGATAAGTAACTAAATCTAATAAGAAATAATAACACAAAAATAAAGATAATGAAACTTAATATAAACCTAATTATCTTCTACTTAGGTAAAATGAAGGAAAATAATTAAATGTAAACAAGAATAGTATTTCTCAATCAAAATAAAAGAAACTGATATCATGGGAGAACCCTAATGGGAAACTATGGTTTGAGTCACCAAGTAATATGATGTCACTAACTAGGTAACCCCATCAATTAGTGGAATGAGTTTATTATGACTTCACTGGCTAGTGGTGGTACCTTGTATATTACTTCACTAATTAGGCTGACAAACTGAACTAGTGGAAAGGAACTTATCCATTATAGGTTTTCCTACCCAAGCACCCAAATTTTCTTAAGAAGTTATCCATAGGGGTGGGGTAACATTTATCACATGACGATCAAATTTCTATAAAAATCACAATGAAGTATCTCAAATAAAATACTTACCCCACCTCCATATCCCTCTTTTTTTAGTAAGAAACCCTAGTCAAATACATAAACAACAATTAATAAACACCTTTATCTCCCAACATAACTAAGAAAAATTAAAACATTAAACAATGGATCAAACTAGAAGCGTAACTAATTTAATGGATAAAACTTTCAATATAAGGTTCTAACCAGGCCTTTAAGACCTCTTTTAAATTTTTTTCTTATAAATCAATCTCTAGAAAAAACCATAAAATAATATTTTAGGAAAGTGCTTTGAAAATGTTTCATCCTTTCATATACATCACCCAAAAACATTTAAATCAAAATATCAAAAAAATATTAGAAAAACATCTCAAATGATCATTAAATCATAAGGCAACCTTATAAATAGGCAAGACCATCTTCATTTTATAAAACATTTTCTAAAACCTGTTTTCCCTTTTTGAACATAAAGAAACAAAAAACCCTTTTTAATACAAATTTACTATTAAAAGACCCATTAAGTCATTTTAACAACACCACAAGATGTATATTATACCATTTTTAATAGATTTAAAATATAGATCAAAATAGGTAAGAAATCAAGGATTTAAATTTAAAGAGTTATGCATAGATCCACCTACCAAAACCGATAACCCACACAATAATAACGAGCTCATAATGACCTCCTATGATTCCATGAGCTCCTAAATAAACTGTAAACACCCTTAAATTAATAATCTGGACAATTAAAACTAAAATATCATAATGAAATAATCAATTCCAAACTCACTGGATGACATGATGGTGCCAAACCATGAGAAAAGGAGGCGTGGTCGTCTCCTGACATGCACCCAAACCTAAGAAACACAAAATCCAAAATCAATACACCCAAGGATAATTTTACCCAAAATCACCAAAACCTTATAAAATAACAAGAAGATATCCCTGAAGGTAAATGAAAAATGAAGTATTGAACATCCCCTCACGAGACCCCCTCTACTAGTCACAATTGAAATCCCCAAAAAGAAAAATGATTCCACCACACCTTGGAGGAATTGACTATGAAAAACCCTAAGCAGACAACCAAAATAAGAAGAGAAACCAATGATAAGAACATGAAAGATGAGAGGAAGAAGGCTGACTAAGGATCGATGTGATAAAACCACTTTGGAATACCTAGATCGAAGGATGATCAAGGGAAGGGATGGGAGATACAAGGAAGTCTCTCCCCATTCCTTCATTCAAAATGGATGAGGGAGACTCAAGGGGGTTCCAACTAGGGACCCATGAAATTTACCCAAAATACCTTAAAAAAACTACACAACACATGGGCTACGGTGTGAAATATTCCTTTTCACCATGACCCACCTCCCCTGTAGTCTGGGTCGAACCCCAACCTAAGAATATTGCAACATGGTCCATGAACCACTATGCAATCGTCTCTTAGAAGGTAGAGGGGTCGATCTCCCCTCGGGCCACCCTTACGAAATGGATATTCTTTTGCACCACAATTCTTGAGCCTTGGGTAAGCTCCATGGTGCATCTACTATTTCTACACCATGGGCCTTTCCTTCCCCAGACCACTAAAAAACCCCACATACTGGTGGGGTTCCCCCCACCTTAAACAATATTCCCTCACCCTAAAACTAGATATCACCCAAATGATATCCAAAAATTGATACATCAATATAAAATCCATGAAATTGTGAACCAAGTCAATAGAAACTCATAAATAAAAGAATCCAACCATAAATGAACCAATCAAAATAACCATTCACTCTTAAACATGATACATCATAAAAAAAATACTCTTGAAACATAAATAATCTTCAACACAAAAAATCTTACCCAATATAAATGAAAACCAAATAGCCATAAAATAGAAATCATACCCCTTGAAATAAAATACTTTACTCAATTCAAAACCAAACATGGTATAATTCATAAGCACAACTTTAAAACCAAAATCTTTAATATTTACCTCACACGACCCAAAAATGACACTTATAATGATAAATATAAACCCCCCTTAATATACTCAAAATCTATTTTAAATATAAAGGAAAACTAAAAGAAATAATTCCCGTTCACATGGTTGTTTATTACTTACTTATCCAAATCCATTTATCAGAAAACAAAAATTCTAATAAATTTAAGTACATAGCTAAACACATGGGAATGAAGAGGAAAAAAATAATGCCTACCATATAAATACATACACAAGTTAGGAATAGAAGATATCTATGATCTAAAACACACTAGTCCATAAAATGAATCGGTAACCCCTTTCCAATTGGGTGGATGCCAAAATAAGTAATTTCACATGGGATTTGAAACTTATTTACTGATGATTAAATTGATGCATGTCTCGCTCCATTTTATTGCTTCCTACCACCAACCAAGAATTTTAGAATCCAACACCAAGGATCATTTATTTTAATAATAGAAATAGTTGTAAACAAAAGTTTGTTTAAAAAAAAACACATAATTAAAAAGGTTTATATGGATTAGTGAAAACATATTACACTATAAAAATATTCAACTTTTGAAACACCATAATTTTATGAGTTAAAATTTCAATTTTACCACATTTAGATATTTATAATTGAAACTCCCCATTAAAACCTTTACTACAGTACAAAAAAATTGATGCAAGGGAAACCATCAATATCAAAACCTCTAAATAATCTAAAAGATTAATCTTTTTTCATCAGAATATTTTAAAATATTCCAAAATTCATTTGTATAAAATTGAAAACCCACATTTATTTAGAAATAATTTCCCAGGAGTCTAGTTTTAAAAGAAAATACCAAAATACATAACATAGGAAGTAAAACCAAACCCAATTAATCAATAAAAAACCACAAGGAGATCAACTCAATACATACCAAATTCAAGTAAATCCAAGGAAAATGTAACTTTTGATAACACAAACACCATTAAAATCAATCAAAATCACCTATAAGATCAATAGAAAACATTAAGAAAATATTGAAACCATTATAATAAACAGTGCCAATTATCATAATAAAAATTTTCTAGGGGCTTTCACATTAATAATAAAACTCTTAAAAAAATACTTTTGAAACCATTATAATAAACAATACTAATTATCATAATAAATAAGGATAAATATACTTTTTTTGATAACTCATAAAAATGAAAAATTTCAAGAACAATGGGTATATGATTTTCTTTTAAAAACTATGGAAACATATAGAGGAATATTTATAATAAATAATTAATATTAAGTAATGAAAATATAGTCATGTGATAAATGTTAAAAAATAACCCATATAGAAAATGTTAAAAGATTTCATTTTAAAGCCCTATAAATAAAGTTAAAGAGAGTTTAAAATAACCATAATATTTTATTTTTAGTATAAAAAATAATATTCTTGAAACATTTAAGATAACATGGAAATGGAGGGAAAATGCAGTGTCTCGTGTTTTTGTACTGGGTAAAATTTCAAAAGAATTTGAATTTTACCGTTTGGTGGATGGGTCATTTTACAAGATGAGCTTTAAAATGAAATTATGAAAGATGGAATGATTTAATTTTTTGTTTTTTGGACTTAGTTTAAGGCCTAAGTGGTCCCTTGTGTGTTCCATCAAGTTTCAGGAGTGCCGTGGCCTAAAAGCCCGCTATAAAGAAGAAGTAGGCATGGTGTATGTTTTTTTTGAAATCATGCAGAACTTAGGGGAAACCATGCAACCTAGTATAATAGATAAGGAGGTGTCACATAGTTTGATCTAATAATATTGGAGAAGCTACACAACCATACAACTTGTTGCTAGTTTTGGATATAGGGGAAACACAGGGTTTCTGCACGATTTCCCAAACCGTGTACATGAACCGTGCGACCTCCCTCCTTAGGAAGCATCACAAGCACGATTGGTGCATAGTTTGGAAAACTATGGACCTCATTAAAGTGGGGGTGAAATCTCCATTTGATATAGAAGCCTTTTTATTTCTTTTCCTTCTTTCTCCTCCCTCATTTTCAACTCCTCTCATTTTTTTCATGAGCTCCATTCCTCTCCTCTTCTAGGTATGGAAAGATCTCCCTCATACGGTTTTGGATTCAATCACTGTAAGGTGCATTGGATATCCCTTGGTAAGCTCTTAATTCTTTTAACTCATCTATTAGTTTCTCTTCTCCACATCTATGTTATTTTGGTACAACCTAATTCGCCCTATTTTCAGGGCATTCATTCATTTATTCGATTTCTCTTAAACTAAACTGAACTAGGCCTCGATATTGGACATGTGGGGCTTCCTACACATGAGGTAGGTAGTCTATATATTTTACCTTAAGTTTCAACACTTTTATAAAATTTCTCCGTGTGATGTGCACTGGACTTACCCGATGTTGATCCTAATTTAAGAATTGGATTAATAAAATTTCTTAGACTGCCATATGATGTGTTTAGACCCTCCTCATTGTGGTTAGAAGTCAAAACCTAAACCCAAACCACCCCTTTAGGGTGGGTTCATTTAGTTGTGCACCTTTTTGATTCCACCCCTCTAGGTGTTATTTTTTATTTATATTTTAAATTGAGATGATTTAATATTTTAAAACCACCCTTAAGGTGGTTTTCTTATTACTTCATGGTAGAAATAAATTTATTAATATGATTTCAATGAATTTCTTATAAATCATATTTTCTAATAAGACCCCTCGATGAGGTACACTATCTTCAAATTGGAAAAGTGATATATATGATATTCCTTAATTGGACTTATGGAATGAGTGTTTTACCATGAAATTTAATATTAGTATTTGAGTATTCCTTTTTAATTATGGTTTAATGTGATGTCATTTTTAATTATTATTTTTGAGATGTGATGTGACATGCATGAGAATTTAGTCCTCTTAACATACCCTTGTCCCATGCTATGAAGGATTTACTATCATGGCCTTTTTTTATTTAATATATCTGATTAAATTAATTGTGAAGGCTATGAGTGATACTTGGGTCTCTATCCATGGAATGCTGAGGATGAGATTATTGTGATTTCATCATCTTCACTAACGGATTGTGTATATGTTGCGGGTGATACTAGTACGTCAGGATGGGATCACAATGCATTTTTCTTACCTCAACATGAGTGATATCGGTTCCCTAGAGAAGACACTTTGGATGGAATCAGTGAAAAAATGGGTATACCAGGCCATGAGTGAGACTCAGTCCCTTACGTGAGATACCAGGTACATGCTCAGAGTTAATTTTCTCACATTAGCCTGGGATTGATACATGCAAGGCCACCCATGGATCACATTGGACAGAATCTGATGTTAGTGATCTTTTATGGATCTCCTAGTGTGACACATGGGTTCCTTGTTAAGGTTCACCTTGAATGGACCTAAGACGCTGATTAATACTTTTTAGTAGTTATTTTTATAGAAAAGGCTAATGATGCATATTTTTTATCCAAGGGACGTGTCCACCAATCCAAATCAAATGCTTGGGTTCAGTCTATATATTGATACTTGTTTTATTATATTTTTTTTATTACTTTACCTATAATTCTTTTGTAGAGGTTGCCTATGGTTTTGAAATTTCTAGATTAGGACGAAGTAGGTATGGTCTGTCCAGGTTCTTGAGGAACCTGATCCCAACTCAATTATTTATTTATTCCACATTTCTAATTAATTTTTATTTACATGCACACTACATATTTTATATGCATGAGTTGGGTTATGATTTAGACACCATTGGTGGTGGACTATTGAGTATATCTCACACCCTTCTCGGGTTTCCATTGCACTAAGGTACCCAAGTAGATCCTCTTGTTCACAGGTCCTTGATATTTTTCATGTGATGTTACAATTATAACTAGGAGTTATGAGCATGAGATTGAGCTAGTACTTAGGATGCTCGTGGAGACTACCCTAATCGAATTTGGTTTATCTTTTATTATTTTTTTCATTTTATTGTACTACCTTCTATGTGTTTTCTGTTTTATCTTTTGTATAATCTCTTGGACATGAATGAATTTTAGTATATTTTTCATTGTACACCTTACTCGGTCATTTTATTAATCTCATGCTACTTTTTCATTTACTATTATTGTTTTCACTATTGTCTATTGATTTACACCTAATATACCACTGTGAAACTCTGATATTGAGGGTATATTCTCCCCACCATACCTTCATTAGACCCTCACTGCTATTTGACAACCTTTGGGATATAGGGAGGTATGCTTGAGGTCATGTGGTGACTGTTCTGGATATTGGTTCTATAGTTAGTCGGGATGGGATGTAACAAAGTGGTATCATATGTCATTTTTCCTTTATCTTACTATTTTGGGTTGGTAGACAGGTGACTAAGAATGTGTCGACACTTGGTAAATAACCATGCTTAGGAGTGATCAACCCATGTTTGAGGAAAATTCAAAGTTTATAGGGATGGGATTGTTTTTCATGTTGTGCATTATAGTTGATTATGATTTTACCTTGAGTGATTGGAGTATTTTCCACTGCTTACTAATTTATGAGATTTATATCATTTTCCCTTATCTTGGTATGGAAATAAAGTATCATTACATGCATCATTATAATAACAGAGTAATTCACATTCCATGCACATTCTATACCATGTAGTTTGCATTGTTATACTATTTGGAATTATTGATGTGCCTTGTGTGTTTTATACCTACCTATTATCTACCTTGATAAGTGTTTTCAATAACATGATTAGATTTTACCTACTTAGGTATTTCATTTAATTCTTTTTTATAACATGTTAAAGTTTTTAATTATTATTCTTTCTTTGAGTATTATGCCATGTTTCCATGATTTTAGTGTTATGAGTAGCATGTTGTTTTTGTTTCCTGGTTATGTATTAGCCTTCCATGGTTAATTTTTATGCCTCCTTGATTCCTTACCATGTTAAACCATATGAAATTTTTATGTTTAGAATTACTAGCTATAATTTTTAAAATATTCAATTGGTTATTGAGGCGATAATAACAACCTAAATGGTATTTTACTGTATAGATTGATGGGACACCTCACTAACCAATCTTGAGATGTTTGATCCATGAACCATTGGTTCCATGGGCTGAAAAATTTACAGTTATAGTTAAATGTGAGCCAATTTCTAATTTGTAAAGTGTATTTGTGATTTATGAATTAGAAAGGGTAACCCATATAGTCGAACCATTATATACTCGATTTATACACTTAAAGAATATTTCATGATTATTAAGGTTGTTGAGTTTTATTTTTTAATCCTAGGTTAAATGGTTGTGGTTAGATGGGATCTACCTACAATTTTTAAAGTGTATGGGTGCTTTATAAATTTAGAAGTGATAACCCATATAACCAAACCATTTGTGATGAGCCTTATACTTAGAAACTGAGGAATACATATAAAATATTTTGATCCATAAATGAATTGACTACCTTGTTAAGGATTTCACCTCTATTACTTGGGCATAATGACCCATATGGATAAATTATTAATTGCACAACTTGAACCAATTAGGTAATTTAGGGCATGTTTCTTATGTAATGAACCCGCTAAGGGTGTTTAAAAAAATAAATTCTTAAAATGTTTAGGTTGTTTTAGATAAACCCATAGTGATGTTTTGGGACCCTTGTAGGTCGCTTTTCCTTTTGATATGCCTAAATACTTAACCCCATGTGGGTATGTTTATACAATATAGAAATGGTTATTTAAAGTGTCTGCAATCATTTATAGGGTTTTACATATATAAATGTTGTGACATATTACTTGATAAATACCCTCTTTAATCAATAAAAGGGTTGTTGTCTACTTCTGAGCTTATCAATTATAAGAAATTAGTTAATTAAAATTCCAATTAAAACCTAAAAGATGTTTTCCTCTATTGATTACAATTGAAATTTTCTTTAATTAATACAATTTTGAAATCTTGTAAATTAATGATTTTTTTTTTAAAATTGGGTTTATGTAATCAATGACCTAATTATGACAAGATTCCAGTAAAGTAAATAATGTTAAAAGGAAGTTTAATATAACTTATGTATGTTTCCTAGTAGATTTTTATAAATAAAGTTCCTTGTATAAATTTTTTTCCTAACTGGTAATTGAAGTTATTTTATGACTTTAAAATAATTAAATAATTAAATGAAAATTAAGGTAATTACTAAGATGGAACCTTAAGTGGTGTTTAAGTTTTGACCCTCAAGTAAGGGCAGTTTAAACCATTCCTAAATTTTTCCTTGAGTAACTACCTTGAAATAGGAATGTGATCATTAATTGTAGGCCTCTTTCCTTATCACTTAAACCTAAATTATAATATCTTAAGCCTAGTGACTTTTAATAGGCATGAAATCATTTTGGGTAGATTTTTTGAGCTTCGGTAAGGGGATATCCCTCTATTGGAAGCACCCTCATACCCTTAAAATCCTTTCTAAATTCTATGAGATTTATGAATAGTGGTACTGTTTGGGTTCCATTTTCCATGTAAGACTTTTAGTTTCCAAAATGACACCTTTGTTTTGATAGGTTTTCATGTGTTGTTTTGACCTTTTCTATGAGTGTGATCATTACAAAATGCTTAATTCTAGCAGGATAGAAATTCCAAGGGTATGGTCAGCTTTTAGTAGGTAGTGTGACCCTTCTTTTACTTTCTTTTTAGTGTTGGAAGACTCAAGAGGTCATCATCCAGTTTTACATTTGTACATAGTAATACGACTTTGGGTTAGTTCTTTTTCATGAAACATTAGATACTTAAATCCATAGGAATAATAAGCCTATGGATAGTATTAGGTATGTGTCATTTGTTCAGGTGATATTGGTGTAGTATGCATCATCATACGTGATACCATTGAGTTGATTAATGGTAAAATGAACCATTTTTGTTTGGTTAAAGATATTAAATCCATGATCTATGACACATCGGTCATGATTCATCTTCAAGTTAGGTTTACTTGAGCGTTTAATGAAATAAAACTTTTCCCAATGCTTGGGATTATGTACTAAGAGATCCAGGTGTCATGGTACTACCAGAAAGGGTGTTTTGGATCTTACACCTAATGATATGGAACGTGTGGATGTAACTCGAGAGGAGTGTCACACGTACATCTAAAGTAAGTCCTTGGATAGTTCTCTTATAAGTGACTAGTCTATCTTTACTTTTAGTTTAATGCTTGTTAAAGTGTGATGGCCACCTCTAGGACCCACAATCAGTGGTCGATGGAGCATGAGTCATGGGGTGAGTTCCCTTATTTAATGGATCCAATGACTAGGACATACCTAAGGTGGGGAGTGTTATGTCGGAAGAGTCACAACATGTCCTCCATGTGGAGGGAGAAAAATAGTGAAAAGAATATTTGTAAGTGGTCAGTATTGCTTAAAATTCCTCTATGGTTGGTGATATTTTGTTCTAAGTTGGTGTTTGTAAGAGAGCATGGAGATGTTGTGAATGGATATATGTGAAACCTGTGAAGATATCATTGGTTGGAGATAGACCATGGTGGTTGTTCTTGGGTGATCACGGGATTCCTTAGGTGGTAAATGCACTGTGATCGGTTAATAGTGATGCGCCGGTGGGTGAAGCCAATCCTTTTCAAAGGAAATCGGCCTAAGTGGTTTGATTAACTTTTCTCTATGCAGTTGGTAAGGTTATTTTGAAACTGTACTGATCACTTCACCCTCATGAGAGGAGTTTCTCAGGTCCTTTTTAGAAATCATTCAAATCATTCTACTGTACTCTCAGCTAAATTTTGATCATGTCCCCTATCTTGACATCGTATGGTTACATTGAGAGAGCATTGGATATACGCCATGATAAAATTTTAAAATCAGTTGGGCTTGATAGGTGGTTCCCATCATAATTGTGCGCTAGAACCATGGTTGTTTTTGAGGAATGTTTAGTCCTGAGTGATACCTGGGTTTCCAAGTAGGAGTGTATTATACAAACTCATGGACACAAACCGGTGCTTGACCTGACTTCCTAGTGGATGCCCCTTAGGGTTTAGTAGGTGTTATTGAGATGTGGATGTTTGGATTTGTACCAATGTCTCAATTTTAAATGTTGGAGTGTGGAATACATTGTATGAGCTCTTTGGAATATAGTTCTTGATTATGAGGTTACCCCAAACTTCAGTCAGGCTCAGATGGGTTGTTAAGAAGGATGACAATCCAAGTGTGCTGGATCGAGTGTACACCATGGTCATACCGAGGAATGATATATTAAGTGAGATATTAGGATTGAGATGTCACCAGATTCCAATTATGAGCTTAAATTTATGTGATCAAGGTATACACAATATTCCTTAGAGAAGGGAATTGTATTTCAGGTTGTGTTGTACCGACCATTTAAGATGGTTATTTTGAGAACAGTCAGTCGAGAGTGGCTCAAATGGTTATCCTATAGATTTTGTTCAATGTGGTCAGTAAGGAATGTTCTGGGCATGCTATTAGAGTTAGAATGGTATGATGTAAATGTTGGTTAGATCTTTTCATGGAAAGTTCATCTTGAACAGGTTTTGAGGTCGATCAGAATTCGAACATTTTTTCAAGTTGAGAATTGTCTACTGAGTGTCATTAGAGTGATATGGTCACACTTAAGTGTACAATTATGATGGTGGAGATACCATGGATCAGAATTGGTAGTTCAAATTATAGAACCTATGGTGGGAAGCACCATAGGAAGAATTGTTAAAGAGATGATGATTTTATTATGTCTCCAGTTTGAAAGGCTCAAGTAAGATCCATTTTGACATTTTAGTCTAAGAAACAATCATCAAATCGAGTTTTAATGGCTTTTGTAGCACATGCTTTAAGTGTTACTTGGAGGTGTGTTGGGCATTTGGAATGCAACATGAACATTTGGAATAAGATTCACGATATTAGTAGGTTAGGTGTTGTTTCATTGTTTCCCCAAGGCTTCTCAAGAAAGATAAGTTCTAAGTTGGGGATATTGTAGCATCCCATGTTTTTGGACTGGGTAAAATTCCCAAGGAATTTGAATTTTACCATTTAGTGGATGGTTTGTTTTACAATATGAGATTTGGAATGAAATTATGTGATATGTAATGATTTAATGTGTTTTTTTTAGACTTGGTTTAAGTCCCAAGGGGTATCTCAGGTGTTCTATCAAGTTTTGGGAGCATAGGGGCCTAAAATCTTGCTATAAGGAAGAAGCAATCAGGGCACACAATTTTTATGAAACTATGATACCCTTAGGAAAAATCATACGATCTGGTCCAATGGAGCAGGAGGTGTCATATGGTTTTATCTAATCAGGTGGGAGGAGATACATGGTCATACATCTTGCTACAAATTTTGGACAGAGGGGAACACACGGTTTGCATATGGTTTTCCTAACTGTGCACATGAATTGTGTGACCTACCTCCTTAGGTAGCATCATGAGCATGGTTGGTGCATGGTTTTTCCAACCTTGTGATCTAACCATGCACCAAATTAAAGTGGGATGAAATCCATATTTCCCCCTCCAACCTTTATATTTATTTTCCTCCTTTCTCTTCCATCACGTGCAACTCCTCTCCTCCAACCGTGAGCTCCCTTCCTCTCCTCTTATAGGTATTGTAAGATCTACCTCATCTGGTGTCATATTCGAGTACTATTAGGTGAATTAGATAAACCTTGTCAATATCTTCATTAATTTAGATCTTCTATTAGTTTCTCTTATCCTCATCTATGCTATTTTGGTGTGACCTAATTCACCCTATTTTTAGGGTGTTCATCCATTTCTTCAATTTCTCTTGAACCGGACTGAACTAGGCCTTGATATTGGATGTGTGGGTCATCCTAATAATGAGGTATGTGTTCTATATATTTTACCTTAAGTTTAGTTTCTTTGATAAAATGTCTCTATGTTCTAGAAATACTTGGTGTTATCATTAATTTAAGAATTGGATTAATCAAATTTCTTATACCTCCTTATGATGTGTGTAGAACCTTCTCATTATGGTTGGTGGTCACAACCTCAAATTGAATGACCCCTTTAGGGTGGGTTCATTCAGTTTCCATTAAGTGTTTCCCACCTTGTTGATGCCACCCATTTGGGTGTTCTTTTTTTATATTTTCAATTGAGATGATTTCCCATTTTAAAACCACCCTTAAGGTGGGTTTCTTATTTCTTTATGGTAGAACTAAATTTCTTAAGATGAGTTAAAGGAATTTCTTATAAATCAAGTTTTCTAATAAAACCCCTTGATGAGGTGCACTATATTAAAATTTGAAAAGTGATATATATTATATTACTTGCTTAGACTTACGGAATGAGTGTTTTACCATGGCCTTTACTATTAGTATTTGAGTATGCCTTTTTAATTATGGTTGAATGTTATGGACTTCTTAGTTTGTTTTGAGATGTGACGTGACATGCTTGAGAATGTGGTCATCTTGATGTACCCTTCTCCCATGTTATGACATGTTTACTACCATGTAATTTTTATTATTTAATATATCTTATTAAATTAATTATGAAATCTATGATTGATACTCGAGTTTCTTTCCCTAGAATTCCAAGGATGAGATTATCATGATTGTTACCAGCTTCACTGATAGATTGTGTATAAACCAAGGGTGATACTGGTATGCCAGGGAAGGCTCGCTATGTATTGTTCTTACCTCAACATGAGTGATATTAATTCCCTAGTGGATACACCTTGTATGGAATTGGTGGATATATGGGTATAGTAGGTCGTGAGTGAGACTCGTTCCCCTATGTGAGATACCAAGTATGAGATCAGAGGTCGTTGTATCACATTATTCTGAGAGTGATACATTCACGAACACTCATGGATCGTGTTGTATAGACTCCGATGATAGTGATATTTTATGGTTCTCCTAGTGTGACACATGGGTTCTTTGTTAAAGTTCACCTTGGATGGGCCCTGGATGATGCTTATTACTTTTTAGTAGTTATTTTTATAGATAAGGATAATGATGCATATTTTTTATCCAATGTATGCATCCACCAAGACAAATCACATGCTTGGGTTTAGTTTATCTCATGATACTTGTTTTATGATGTTTTATTATTACTTTCCCTATATTTTTTTTGTACAGGTTGCCTATGGTTCTGATATTTCTGGCTTAGGCTAAAGCAGGCATGGTCTGGATAGGTGTCCTTGAGGAACCTGAGCCAGACTCAGTTATTTATTTATTCTACATTTCTACTTAATTTTGATTTACATAAACATTGGTTATTTTATATGCATGAGATGGGTTATGCTTTAGACACTATTGGTGGTGTCCTACTAAGTATATATCACACCCTTCTCGGGCCACCATTACATTGGGGTACCCAAGAAGATCCTCTTGTTCATAGGTCCTTGATCTTTTTCTTGTGATTTTATGGTTATATTTGGGAGTTATTATCATTGGACTGAGATGATACTTAGGATGCTCATGGAGACTTCCATCATAGCATTCAGTATTTTATTATTTTGTTGCATTGTACTGTACTTCCTACTGCGTGTTTCTTGTTTTATCTTTTATAAAATATCTTGGAAATGCATACATTTTAGTATATTTGGAATTTTCCACCTTACACAGTCATTATATTTTTATTATACTTATTTTTTAATTACTATTACTGCTTCCACTATTGTCTATTGATTTAAACCTGATATACCACTGTGTGACTCTAATCTTGAGGGTATAGTTTCCCCACCATACCATCATTAGATCCTTACTACTAGTCAGAAGCCTTTAGTGTATGAGGATCCATGCTTCAGGATATGTGGTGACTGATCTGAATATTAGTTCTATAGTCAGTTGGGCTGGGATGTTATAGAAAAGAGTTTAAAGAAGAATTTTAAAATATTTAAAATAGGGTTTTAATGAAAAATCCCTTACCTCGAGTCCCGATTCACCACGTGTATACTCCACCCTCATGATTAATAAACTTATATTAAATATTTAATTTCTTAATAACCCTTTTCATGTTCATTCTCTTATTATCATTCCTCTTATCATGTTTCACTTAGGTACTAAATTGGTATAATTCACATTGTTCATTTTTGGATTGTTCAATTTATAATCATAAAAAAAAATCAGTATATTTTTAACAGAAAAAATTAATTTTGAAATAGTTACATAATCCATGAATATGTCAATTTATCAGGTCTATATCATTATAGAAACAAAATAATTTAATAGGATATGAAATAATTATTTTTTCATGAGTCTTCCTTGATAATCTTGTTTTTGATGGTTTACAATAACCTTTATTTTTTACTTTTAATTACATTATCATGATGGTGATTTCATTATTATATAATTATAAAAATATTAAATTTATCATTATTTCATAATAATACTATTATTTAAGTTTATTGAACCATTTATTACATAAAAACTATAACATCGTTCATGAAGTTGGTCAAACAGACCCAAACAAGAACATGTCATAACAATTGAATGAGTAATAATATATTATTTTATAGAGATATTATCACTTTTATAGAAGATTAATGATTTAAAAAACATTTTATAAAAGTGATAAATCATATTCAAGGAGCTTTAGATGAAGAATAAAAATGAAAAATAAAGGTAAGAGGTCATTACTTACAAAGTGTCTCATTATACTCGTTTTATGCCATAAATTTTATAATGACCATTCAATATTAACACTATTAATAGTATTTCCAAATTATCCTTCCAAAATCAAAATAATATTATAAATTTAATATTTTTTTATTAAATCCATTCATGAAACTATCTATGTAAGGTAGTAATGAAAAATGAAATACATCATTTCGTCGAGATGGTAGTCCACATGTACGCATGAGCAATGTCTTCATTTTTCATTGAAGAGTGATACTAGAATGGATGATGATAGATCAATTTTTATAGGGTTGCATGAGATTTTATAGAAGTCAAACAGTGTACATACTGGCTCTGAATCAACACAAGATGATAAAAAAATATTGATAAGGGGGAAGATTGAATGTTTGATTCAGGATAATGATATATTGAAATATGTAGTAGAAATACAACATGAAAAGTGAAAGGAGTATGGAAATAGGAACAAGGAATTGAAATATCTAAATTAGTTTCAATATCAATATCAGGAGTAGTTAAAAACACCTGATATGAAAAACTATGCATTTTCAATGCATCCAAAACAAGCGCATCAAAGGAACTCCATTTTTAGGTGTTTTTACCTAGATGTATTATGAGGAATCATGTTTTAAGGGGAAGGTTTGTTTGTATGGTATCATTATTTATGGTGTTGGGGTGTTGGATTAAATTTATATTCCACCAATTTGAGTTGGATAATTAAAATTAATTTAAGATAACTTCTACATGTGATCAACTGAACCAGGTTATGATGATGTAGAAATGTAATGTTTGGTTAGATATTGAATTTTTTTTTATTCTCACTCAAGGCAACTTTCCTATTTATAGGATTCACATGAATATTTTAAATTTATTGAGGATTTGAGATATGTGTGAAATGAGGAAACTGATATGTCCCTCTAACCTCACTTAGAATCCAAGAAAAAATTATCTTGTATTCAACTATGGAAGATGTACAATAAACCTACTCCAATCATGGAGGAAGAGATGATTACTAAATAATTGGATATTAGGATGGTAATAAGTTTGTGGAGCCCTATAATTAACATTTCATCACTTATATAAATGGAGGAGACAATATTTTAATATATTTTGTGTATCCATAAAATTCCACCCTCCTTTTCTATAATATAAAATAGCATAGAAAAATATTATTTTCAATTATCTGAGAATAAGTTTTACTACCTTATGATGATACTCTTTCAAATCACTTTATAATTTATCACATTATATCACAACCAAAAAATATTAATCCTAGATAATATTAAATATATTAGTATTCTAATTAATCTATGAAATTCCTTTGGATTCAATAATATTCTTACATGATCTTTGAATGATTTTTTCCTAAATTATATAATACTTATTATAAACTTTTAATCATCCATTCTAAAATATTTTAACAAATAATTATAATATATTTCATGTGGAACAAGTATTATTTCAACATATTATAACAAATAGAAAAATAAGGAATAATTCATCCCACTAAGAACATATATATCAAACTATTTATTTATTTATGCATCAAAATCTTTACATCGTTATATTTAATCATAAAATATGATTACCATTAGTGTACACTATCACATTGATTGATTTATGTGAATTTTATTAATTTAAATTTCTCTATTTTCTTTTCTATTTTTGAAATTCATATATCTTAAACGCATATCAATTTGGGAAAAATGTACATGAGGGTCCAAATTTAGTCTATAAAAACTTATCATCTATTTATGAACACTCATTCCATTTTTTTAAGAATTTTTTTTGCACAATATTAAACACTTATCATTGATCATCATTAATAAATAATGAATTAAAATCTAATTATTATTATTTTTTATTTTGTGAGTATTTATGAAAATGAATACATGAATATATTCCTTTCTTTGTAGTAATATGAACTTGTAATAATATTTTATCCCTTCAAACAATGGATAAACATCACACATGAGAAATTATTTCTTTCTGGGGACTTATACCATTTAATTTATTTGTTTATAAAAGACCCACTTCTTATCAATTGAAAAATTGTCCTTAAGATAGTGAAATAACTCTCATGTGTTGTTTCTAAAATTTTATAATGATAATAATTAATAACATTGACCTAAAACATATGTTAAATAACTTATTAAACATTCATTATATAAAGTTTTCAATTAATACTAGCATGATTTTTTATTATCAGTGTTACCTATGTTTGAACTCTATCATCTCAGTTAAAAATGATGCCATATTGATCAAAATTATTTATTAGACCTAATTATTTCATTTTTAACTATTCAATATCATTTCTATCTCTAGTATAGTTAGAACCAACTTAATTTTCATTTATTTTAGCATTTTTTTTCAGGTCAATTATGTTTTCTAGAAATTTGAGATTATACCTATTGAATATATTTAATAATATCAAGGATATTTCTTCTATTATGTGGATCTTTAATGAATTTGAAATCAATTACACAAATTAATTTTCATTTATTTTTCTTGTATGATTGGTAAATTCTTTTTTTGGCATGTATGAATAATAAAATTATTATCTCAATCATCAAACATGTTAAGTTGTGTTTCGTCCACATTTATAACACATATATTTCAAAAAACCCAAGATTTATAATGTAGGTTTATTCTAGTTTCACATGGAATATAACATTATGTAAGAATTTTATCTTAAAATATATTGTTATTTTACATCCACTTTTATTTATATGGTTTCTCTACAAACATGTCTTCACACACCATGATCAATTTTCATGGTTGTTCTTATATGCACCAATTTTTTTTCTTCACTAAACCATTTTTAGAGTATATTTTTTGATCAATAATCATTTTATAAAACATATTTCTCTAGGTACTCTTTTTACTAACTATTTTTATATACTATGAAATAAAAATATCTAAATTATAGAATGATATAATTTTTTATTCTAAATTTTATTCCTTAAAATTTAAACATTTTAAATTTATAAAACATATTATACTTGAAAATTATACCTATAATGTAACATATATAAGAAAAATAATTTAATGGGTAATTTTTATAAAAATGGTTATAATTTTAAAATTTTAAAATTTTAAATCCAAAACCATCTAGGTTGTGTATTTACTTATTATGAGATTTATTATCATTTTAAAGAGGTGTTTTAAAACCATTTAAAAGGTATTGAGTAATATTTAAAGTAATTTAGAAATTAAAAAACATTTTATAATTTATTTAAAATGAAAAAAATATTCCAAGTTTATTTATTTTAAAATATATTTGTATATATATGCTGTGTCACTACACCAAAACAAGCCTATGGTGGTAGATTTTTTTCTATTAGTTTTGATTTATACCATCGTCAAATAAAATAGTAGAGATTATTTTAAACATCATGTATTTAACTATCAGAAATCAACTAGAAGTGGTTTGAATTTATTTAGAGGTGGGTTTACAAGTGTCATTTTTCAATATTTAATGGTGGCTTTAATTATAAATTTTTTATTTGACAAATAAAGGAAAAAATAAATGAAATTACTCTAAATAATTTAGTGAAAATTTTATTTTTTTGCATTTTATAAAATCATTGCTAAATAAAAAAATTAAAAATAATGAATTTGAAGAAAACACCACTAATATGTATAATAATGACTCTTTTTACTAGATATTTCTATAAACTTCCAATAAACATTTAAAATAATAAAAATTATAAATAAATTATTTTTTAAAAAATAATATATACAGCATACAATCTAACTAAATATTAAACATAAATATTGAATAATATTAACAACACATATATACATTGCACATGTATAACCAATATATAAAACACACACACATACACACATCAAAACAAGTCAAAAACCATCACTCGTAAACTCCAATATCATATAGAAAACATAAGATTAATATTCATCCTCAAACCATCATGTCTATTACTACACCTCCACTACATCCAACCACCTCTGTAGCTAGGCTCATCATACCTGAAACTGAACACATCACTATCAAATCAAATAAAAAAAACATGATCAAAATCAGAACAACTGAAAACAATAAATAATAGTTATAATAGAATCAATGATAATGTTTAACCATACCAAAAAATCTATAAATGATCAATACCACCTTATGAAGAGTGTTGAGGATCATAACTCTGAACCTCATGTCTACTATCAACATCTGTCACCTACAATAAAAAACAATATAATTTAAGTGAAGGAACTCCAAATACAATAGGTACATAATATATTTATAATTTTAAAAATAATAGTTTTTATTTTTTTAATCAAACTTATGAAATTTTAGTACAAAAAAATGATAAATCATCCAATATATCACAAATTAAATGAAGTTATAAAAAATCTCCAGACAATTAATCCTCCAAACTCCCCTAGATCACTTTAAAAACATTAAATTACCTATTTAAGATATGAGTAAACTCTAATAACTTAAAATGGATGAAAATACACACTTAGGGGTATGTAAAATATTTTTAAGTAGTTAAGGACACTAATTTGAGTCAACGTATTATAAATTGATTACCTTATGATAATTATTGAAACCAAATAATACTTATCTTAAGGAAATTAATTTATTCAACTATTTATCTAATTAAATAAATTTTGATTATTTTTTATAGATCTAATAATATCTATACAACCTGGTATACATCATATCATCAACAAAATTTATTCTTTTTCTTAAGTAAAACATTAATTATTTCAATATATTTGATAAACTCTTTGGTTTCTTGAACAAACTTTTCATCTGGATTGTCAGTTTGAAAAATATCATCAAGGGAGGAAATTTATTTTCTCAACTTGATTATTACTTGATATATATAATTATTTACACCTTTAACACATGAATGTTTTCATATTAACCTTTATATTTTTAAAATAAAAAAAATTCATTTTCACTCATCCCAACTAAACCTCAACTTAGATTGAATTAGAGTCAGTTTTTTTAATTTCAAAAATCAATCTATGATTATTATTCAATGATTTAATAGAAATAATAGGTTGTTTTACTTGTTTGGAACCCATGAAACATGTTTTCAAAGACTTTCATATCTTTAAAAAATATTTTATTCAGTCATTCTGAGCATATCACTCATTATATTGATGTATCATCTACTCATATATGTTAAAAATAATTATAAGATAGTTTCTTTACGATTTCATGTCAATATAACAATATTTTCTATGTGTTTAAAAGTTACACACATGTTTTGGAGTTTTAAAACATTAAAAATGACTTTTTAGTCATCTTGAGAAAACCTTAAATTAGATTGACATGGTGTATATTTCTACATTTCAAAAATAAATCAATTATTTTCTTCCTATGATTTCATTACAATATGTATTTTTTTCTCAGTTTGGACCCCTTGACACAAATTTTTAAATAATTTTGTACCTTTAAAATTTTCATATTCAATCATTCAAAGAACAAAACATGTCAAAATTTTCTACCTCTCTCTCTCACAGTTTTTTCATGATCACAAAAACTTATTTGTGCATCTAAATTTTTCATTTGAGTGAATTTCAAACTCCTTAATTTGACTTTAATTCATGTCATTAATGGTCCTAATAGAGATATTAAAGTCATTTTAATAGAAAAATGTTTACCCTATCAAAGTCTTATACCAATATTATTGATACATTCAATATTTTGAAATGATGTTAGAAGATCCATTGAAGTACATAGAAGAAAGATCTAGGATATCCACTTGAATATAGACCCATACAAGCAGCACTAGATAGATGGTGGAGTACCACCAACCAACCAATGGTGAAGGTAGAGGCTTCCTAAACTAGTAAGAGTCCACTAGACAACCATTGGAGGAGTAACAACTAGCCAATACTAGTTCTAGAAGCCTATAAATCTCTATGTGATCCACTGGATAGTCAGTGAGGCACACTAGGTAGCCGGAAGAATCAAGACACCATGTTTGAGGATGCATTTATTATGGGTCAAAATTCTATTAAAGTAGTCTTCTTCAGATTCAATGCCCCTAGTGAATTATAGATCTTGTAATATCATAAGATCATATAGGGAAAATATAATATGGGGGATATGAATTGAAGTTTATAAAATAAAACTAATTTTCACAACCTTTTTATGTAGGTTAATCAAATGAACAATTTGTTTGATTTATATTTTTAGAGTTAAGAAAATTTCATAACAAAAGTGAACTTTCCTCAAATAATGAACAAAAAAAATAATTTTTGTAAAAACATGTAATATGAAAATTATAAAGTTATTAAAAATACTTATAGTAGCATTATAAAATAATAACCACACTTTTACCTTCCATGTTAAGGAAATCAAAAAACCTAACTTTGGGTATCTATAGTTTTCACCAAACCATAAGGTCTATATTCTCTAAGAAAGGAATCCCTTGATACAAAAATCACACAATATCTGTTTCCATATCCTTGGGAACCCTTGATAAAAAATATTAGAAAATCATTATTTTCTTATCCCTGAAGGCCCTCAATCACACAAAATCAGAAAAACAACAATTAAAAAATTTTAAAGACCATAAGGCATTTATAATCCTCACATGAATTATTTAAAACAAAGGATCACTAAAGAATTATAATGAAGCAATCAATCAAAGTAACAAGATGTTACAAAAAGATTCAAAAAAACTCTTAGATCATCAGTGATGCAAAAGATACCTCCTCCTTAAATAGGCTTCTATTTATAGGAAAAATTCAAATAATCATATTCCATATTCTTTGGAGTTGGTTGTAATGGATTCAGACGAACTCATCATTACTTGATAAGGTTTAGTATATCTTCTTGATCAGATGGTCATTTTGATGAATCCCTATTACAATGATTGAAAGGTTCATTTTGATATAATTATTTTATTTTCTATGGAAATATATAAAAGTTTCATCTAGTTAGGTCTTTGTAAAAGTTAATTTTGAGATCATGTATAACTCCATCCAATAATATTTGTCTTTTATAATTTATATAACTTTATATGGTAGAACTTTTATATAATTAATCTTATGGAATTTATAGACCTCCCTCCGATTAAACTTGAAATCATAAATCTGATATAAAAATTAAAAGTTCATATAATTTATAAATTTATGTTTGGTTTGGTTCATCCAAAAAATATAAGTTAAGTTTCATTTGGAAACATAAACTTAGTTTTTTACGATTTAAAAAATATTCTATATTCATTAAAATTATATGTTTTCTACAAAAAAATTCTAAATACTTTAGAAATTATAAATTTAGTAAAATAAAGTATTTAAGTAAGTGTTTTGTGTTTTTCAAAAATAATTTTAGAAAGCATTGAAGTAAATTTTTAACTCAATAATCTCACCCTTTTTGAAAATCACAAAACAAAACTCTCAAAGAGAAAAACTAAAGTTTAGATAACTTTTAAAATACTTAGCCCCTGACTTACACATTTAAGAATTTCACTAATTTTAAATCTTTCTCTATTTCTCACACTTATTTTATTTCTAACCCTTTATTAAACAAAACCTCTCTTAAAGTTTTGTTTTTAGGTCATGTTTTCTCATTATATCTCCCCCTTTGAAATTTTCAAAAAAAAAAATATAGAGGTAGAAAGTATACTTGAAATTTTTGAGAAAGAAACATTTATATGAAATTATTTTATAAAAGTGAACAAAAATTAATCCAAAAAATATAAAAATATATTTACCTAATGAAATTAAAAAATATATATTAGAAAATATAAGATAAAATTTATTCAAAACATTCATAAAACAAGTTTGGTTTATTAAAAAACATTTCAAGAGTTCAAAGAAAAGATCAGTCTTGATTCGAAAGCTTCCTAAAAATAGATTTCATATTTTTGAAATATTATTGAAAATTATCTGGATCAAAAACTATTAATTTAATATTTTCCACCAATTATTTAAAAAAATGAAACTTTCTATTTTCTTACTTCATATTATGAACTTATTCTTTTAGACTTTTCATCTTTCTGTTCTCATTATTGAGACTAGAAACTTCTTTCTCTAGAATTATAATCATATTCTTTTATTATATAACTTCATCATCTTGGGACATGGAAAGAGGATTAATATTATAAATGGATCTTGTACTTTCATTGTCTTCTGAAGTCATATCTCTTACTAACTTCATAGATATTTTAGAGTAGTTTTTTATTCCTGCAAACTGCTCATTTTATAATTTCATATCTCACTCGGTATGATTTATCCATCTCACAACTTGCTTCAACCTTATTGATTAATCCTTATAATTTCATTTAAAATCTTTAATGTTAGATTTATTTTTATTAAATTTCTCTATAATCTATTTTAAAGAATTTAAAAATTACAAAAAGTCAATTCTCCCTTGGATGTACTTGCATTGATATTGTATATCCAAAAAAATAGTGAAGAGTATATTCAATCCTCTTGATAGATTTATTGAAATAATTAATTATAATTTCATTTATTTAATTACTCATACTAGGGTATGAATGAGTAAAATTAGATGAAACCTTTGTAATGGTAAGAGGATGTGGTCTTGAAGCATCGAATTCTTCTTTATTTTCTCTAGATTTTTCTTTAGAAACTTATACTACTGGAACTTCTTTATCAGACTTAGGTTTTTACAAAACCTCAGTCTATAAATGTTGATCCTATTCTTCCTATAAATATTCATATTTTTTAGAAACTTCAAGGTCTTTATCCTTTTGAGATTGAGTTAAAAGTGCAGTGGAATATGTGGCTGCAATTTATTCTTCAACTTCAATTAAATTATCCAACTCTTTCAATTTATTCTTCAATTTTAGTATTTCATTTTCCAAATTTATTAAGAACTTTCAAAAAATTAGATTCAATAATTTATTCAGATTGAGATTTTTTGACTACAATAAATTTTTTCTTATAATTTTCAATAGAAAAAGAAAGTTAAAAAGGTTGAATTTTTTTCCTTCTGATGGAATGGACCAACCAACTAATAGTTTTAAAACATAAAAAGGATAAATAGAAAGAGGTTATCCCTATGTTTCAACTTTAATATTTTCATGATTTTTCTCAACACCCTTAAATAACTTTCTATCTATCTGAGATTTATCAAAAAGTTTCCTTTTATTCTTATTATTTTCCTCTTCCTGAAGATTTATATAAGTATTCTATTTAAGATCCAAGGCCTTAACCTTATCCAATTTAAAAATTGGATCACTAGACTTATTTTATTATTTATTTTTCATAAAAGTTGTAAAGCACCACTAAACATTATTTTAGATTTATTCTTTAGAAAAGAAGGGAAAACATCACATGAATTTCTCTTTTCTATAACTTTTTATTTCAAATTTTCTATTTCAACTTTAGATGTATTTTTGTACAATTTTTCAACAAACCTATTCTACTTTGAAATAAAAACAAGCTTCATCTTGATAATTATTTCTTCCCTAATGGAAGATTCCTTCTCCTACATTGTATTTTATTTGTTTTTGATCTTTTTAACTTTAATGAAGTTAACCAAAAACCTTTTTATGAAACTCATAAAAAGTATAATCTTAAAATTTATAGTTCCTCACTCGACATCATCAGTGCACAAAAATAAACTTTATAAGGTTGAACTTTATCACATTGAAAAGATATTCCAAAACATATATATCCCGCACCTTTAGAATATAACTATATCCTTTTATTGGTATGAGATAATTCTAAATCCAAATTTTCACTATTTTTCTCCTAAAGATAGATGATGAACTTTTCTTACCTTCTTATAAGAAGAAGGCAATGAAGTTTTAACTTTGGATTTCTCAAAAATTTCCAAAATTTTCAGGCATCTTCTGAGTTATCAAATTCACTTCACCCATCATGCTCATTGAAAACTTATATTTCATAATATATTCCAATTAATACTTAAAATATTTTTGAGTTGAGCCAAATAAAATTTCATCAACATAAATTTTTAGCAGATTATGTTTGTGAATATTATATTGTTGGTTTTCATGGATAAACACCTTTATAGACATGATATGGGTACCTGAAATATCTAAAGGATTATACAATAACATTTTATAAATTAGTTATATTATTATATAGCTAGTGTCCCATAGTATGAACCTTTATATACTTTGGGATTATGCCCTCTAGGTAGGCTAGGTAGGGAAAACTGAGCATTGTGGCGGGTTGATGTCATCTGGTGAGACATTCCAATAGGATGAATCAAGTTTTAGTATTTTATAGTCTATTCCATGATATCCTAGGTATTATTATATTTATATACACTATTTTATTTCTCATGTATAATTTATGTTCCCTGTTTTCTTTGATTACTTATGTGTTTCAGCTTTCCCATTCCCCTTATTATGATTCTATTGCACCTTCTTTCTTGTATGCTATACCACTTTCATTAAATTAAGGAATAATTTTTCAAATGTTTAATGGAAAATGGTTCCATAATGTTTTACACTCTTATTTACCTTATAATTAAAAACATCAATTTTATCACACTCCTTCTTCAAAAAAGAATCTTATTTTAAATAAAAAGGTAAATTTATTATGATTTTTCATTAAAATAAATGGGTTAAAACTGGTATTTATATATGCTATTTCAAACATGAAATTGATTAATTATTTTTAAAAATAAATGCATTTAGAATAGATTGATTTGGAATGCCTACTATGTTTTAATACTCATGCATATAAATGCTTCATAGTTTTAGTCATAGGTGCAGGTTCCATCTTTTTCATTATTCTCTATGGGAGATGTTGGGTTTTGGATCAGAGTGTAAACCGTGGGGTCATAAGTAGTTTTAGTTGCCATCAGGTTTGGTGTGGTTTTGTTTTTCAACCAAGTTGTATTTTTATTTTATCCAAATCTATTTTATAGATTCTTTGGTTATTTAATTGGTCTTCACTTCTATTATTCTAATTCTTGTTTTTATATTGTATTGTTTGGAATCGTTAAAATTGTTTCTCTTTGATTCCTATGATTCTTATTGCTAGCTAACATGATCAAAAATTCATCTTGTGCCTTGTCGCGGCTCGGCTCAGGTGACCTGTTCAGGGTTGAATTGTGTTGGTTCGTGAAAAAATGGTATTATATCCTAGGTTTTTTATATGAATTATCTCTCAGAGTGACCTTTTTTATTTGGGTGGTAAAGATAGATGGAGTAGGACATTAAAAACATGGGGTTTGGGTATGTGGAAGTGTATGAACAACACATTGTATTCCTATGAATGGGTTACAATGAGAGTTGGGTTTTTTTGGGCTTGTTTGGTTATTATGATTGATTGGTGTTTAGAAAATGAAATAAAGGTTTGTGCTAGGGGTCTTAGTGAGCTCATAGAGTCTGGAAAGCCATACTGAGCCCAGGAACACAACCCTGATAGACTCTTTATGATAATGGAATTATTTTCATATGAATACCAACCAAGTGTCTAAGCCACCCATCAACACTAGTTCCCCCTTTCATGATTTTTTCTTAGGCCTTATTGATATTGAGATCATTTTGAAAATCATTTTTTGAAATAGTGAAAACATAATTTAAAGTGGTAATATTTTTTTATTTTTTAAAATTCTAAATGATCATTTAGATTTATTTTGATGAAGTTTTTGGAAATATGTTTCTAAACAAGATGAATTTTGGAAAAAAATATGTTCTTAATTAAATGATATTTAATGAAATAAGTTTTGTTTAAAGAGAATTGAAATGGTTTGAATCAGTATAAATGGGTTTTAAAATGAAATTCATGGTATTTTTGTGTGGAATAAAGTGTATTGAAGTGTAGAGTTTGGAAAATTGGTTTTGAAGTTTATTTTAAAAATCCTTTTGAAAAATAATTTGGAATTTTTTCATTGGTTTTATTTTATGTTTAGTATTTTGTGATTTTATTTTGATTTATTTTTAGTTTCATTTTATTTAGAGTACCCCACCGCTAATGTTTTATTCATGTTTTAGGTATAGCTATTGGTGGTTCAACATTATCAAACATTCCAGTTCATCAACCTAAAAAATTTCTCCTTGACTTCTAGGAGTTGGAACGTCCCCTCTTTTATGCTCAAGAGGATCCTTTTGAAGTAGAAGAGTGGATTCATGACATCAAAAGGATCTTGTGTTTAATTTACTTTTTAGAGTCCCTAAAGGTTATTTTTCTTACTTTTTTCTTGAAGGTCCGAGTTAGATGTGGTGGTAGTTGTTTGTTCATACCAATCCCTTAGAAGACCTCCCTGGTAATTTTTAAAGGATTCATTCATCTGAAATTATTTATCTGTAGTTGTGAATGTGGCCATAGATATAGAGATTTACTTCCTTCAAAAAGATAATAGATCCATGTTGTAGTTAATTCATCATTTTTCATATCTAGTTCCTAATATTAAAGAGTGTTCCAAGGATGATTCCTTGAAGGCTCAAAATTTTAGAATGGGATTCATTCATATCACTAATTCAAGGTGTAAAAATATTGAATATCCTACATTGGTGATGTGGTAGGGAAATAAATTTGGGTTGAAGTTGTTCTGAAAGGAGTGATTTTGGAAACAAATTATCCTTTAGTCTCTATAAGTAATGAACATAATTCCAGTAAATATATGAAGAATTTTCTTGATTCTAGTAGTGCTGGTTGTGGAATCTTGAGACCTCCTGATATCTCATCCGCATTTTCAAGTCTTTTAACCCCTGTGTGTCATCAGTGTGATAGAATAGTTCATGAGAAGTCATCTTGTACCAATTATGAAATGACCTTCCACACCTTTGGACGTTTGGGACACTTGTAATGATTTTTTTGGGGGTTTATCTAGGAATCTATGTGGATCCATAACCATCCCTTCAGAGGACACATCATCCCATTTGTAGGAGTGTGGAGTTGATTTGTGTTTGGTTTAATGTCCCTTTTATGTAATGCATATTTTTATATGGAGGTTGTGTCATGTGGTTTTCTCTTTTGTTTTAAAATGAAAATGGTTTTGTGTACCCTTTTTGGACCCCCTATTTTAATTGAATCACCTTTTTTGAATTTATGAATCTTGTTTTCTTTGTGTGAATTATGTTTTATTGTGTGTCTTGTTCATATAGTTTAATTTTATCTAGGTTTTTGTGTAGTTTTTCTTATTATAAGTGTAATTTTTTATAGGTGGTGTTGGTGGGGTGTCTTGATAGTGTTCTAAAATTTTTAGGATTTTATCATGGCCTCCCATGATGATCAATGTAATCCATCTATCTTAACTTTTAATTTACTGTGATTTAATCATAGGATTTATTCGGTAGTTTCCCCTGCTCTACTATGTCATATAGTCTTGAGTTCTATTTTCCTTGGTGAATTTTGGGCCCCTGGAATAGACCTGGTGGTTTTGGTTTTGGTAAGGTGTTTTGATGGATGTTTATGATTTTCGTTGTCATTTGAGGAATGTTTTTTAGTTTAGTGGTTTTTTTTTGTGTTGGAGCGATTGTCCTTTTCGTAGTGGTAGTTGATGTGTTAATTGGTTTGGGAGTTGGATCATGTGGATGTGTGAACCATTTTATTTTAACCCATCAATGGAAACTTTTAGGATTTATGGGGTTAGAAAAAATAATGGTGGGGAGAATTATCACACCTAAGTTTTTATTTTCATTATTCATTTCATTTCATCTTTTAGTATTTTGTTTCTCTCTCTTTTTTTGGGTGCTTCATATTAATATTTTGATACTTGAGATATTTTCCACTATTTCATAGAATATGTGGATGGTTTAAGAGGTAAATGTGTGACATATTGAGCTTTATATCATTTTAAATTCATTTTAAACATGTAGGGTTTGAGTGCATGGGATAAACACAATTTGGTTCTAATCATTTGGATCCCATGAGAAATCATATGAGTCCTTAGGTATCTCTGGTCAAGGGCTCACAACCTGAGAATTATTATCTAAACTATGTGAATGGTATGTGCATGGTCCTATAATATTTTGAAAAACCATGTCACATTGTTGGCGCACAATTTACCAAACTGTGTGGTCAAACCATGTGGGTTCCCAGTGTGTCTAGTAAGTAGGAACATGGTTGGTGCACAGTTTGGGAAACTGTGTGGCTTAACCATGAAAAATTCCCATGGATATTAAAAATGGTATTTTATCTTTCAAGAACTTTCATATTTTAACCCCAAAACACCTATTATTTTTTGGTGATTTCTAAAGTTATGATCCCCCTCTCTTGATCCACTTCATTAATCTTTAAATTTCAATTGAGTTCATTTTATTCCATGGTATATTTTTTCTAAATATCATGTTTCTTTAGGTTTAGATTTGGTATTTTAATTTGTTAAGGTTCTTCTTGGGTGTTCTTACTTCTTGGAACCTTCATGGCATTGTTTGTGTTTTTTATTGTTGAAGCACTTGTAGACTGAGGTAGGTTTCCCTTTTCATTTGGCCAATAATTTTAGATTAATTGATTTCTTATTTTTATAACTTATTTTTATGTTAATTGGTGATATAAAACCCATATAATCATTTTTTATCTTGTAATGAAATGTTTTCCTTATTTTTTATGATGCTTTTGAAATTATTTTTCAAAACCTCACACACCTAGTGTATGTTGAAATACCTGGATGAACTCTATAAGGGAATTGTGGTTCTTTAAGGATGAAATTAGTTTTGTAAACATCATTTGGTTTCCCCAATAAATTTATAAATGGTATTGGGGATGTAAATGGTGTGTTTAATCCTTTTTTGAAATGGATTTTCACTCAATGTTTGGTAGAGGATCGCTTGGAACCTTTATAAATTGATTCTCTTTGGAAAAATCCCCTTGGAATATATATCTTACCTTGGTAGATTCTAATGGGAATGGGTGGTTCTTGGAATGGGACTTACACCATCCTTTAATGAGTTAAATTCAAGGGGATATTAAATGGGGTGAATCCGAGGTTACAGTTGGTTGTGTGGATCATGTGATGGAATGTGTTTGTCATTCTTATATGTTTGATTTAATTAGATTAACCCCTCTCTAGTAAATACATGGGAACCTAGAATAGCTATCAGATTATCCAAAAAATATTATGCACTAGTAAAATTATGCTATGTCTAGTTTACCTTAGTATAGAACTCTATCTTCTATGGGATTGTGCCCCTTGTATAGGCTAGCTAGGGTAAAACTGAGGATTGGGGTAGGTTGATGTCATCAGGTGAGACATGCCTATGAGATAAATCATGTTTCTATAAGTTCTATATTATCCCATATGATCTTAAGTATTCCCATGTTCCCTATCACTCTTGTATCTATGGTAGATAATTTAGGTTCCTCGTTTGGTTTTATTACTCATGTGCGTCACATTTCACATTGCACTTATTATGAGTCTATTTAACTTTCCTTCTTATATAGCGTACTTATTTAATAAAAATTATGAATTAGTTTTTAAAATGTTTTATTGATTTTTTTGGATAATTTTTAAACTCTTATTCACCTTCTAAGTAAAAAAAATCACTTTTATCATTATTTATCTTTAGAATATAATATTATTTTAAATAAAAAGGGAAATGGAGTATGATTTGTTTGGAAAATAAATGTTTTAAAACCTATTATTATATATGTTATTTCAAAACTAAAATTGATTAATCTTTTTTTTAATTGAAATTTATTGGAAATAGATTGTTTGGACATGCCTACTGAGTTTTATACTCATGCTTATAATTCATGTTTTTCATATCTATTGAAGGTTCAATATTGGTCTTGATTTTCCATAGAAGCTATTGTTTTTTGGATTAGATCATGACCCACTGGGTCATTGGTAGATTTTTTAGTCATCAAATTCAGTTTGGTATTGTTTTTCGGGCTGGTTATATTTTCAGTTTATGTCAAGTGGTTGTACAAATTTATTGGTTATTTTATTTGGATTCCCTTGATTATTCTTATGCATATTTTATATTTTATTGGGTGAAATCATTCAAATTTGTTCTTATTGATTCCATTTGTTCTTTTTTCCAACCCAGGATGATTGGGAACACATCTCAGTCCTTGTCACGGCCTGACTCAGGTGACATGTTTGGGGTATACCTAGGTTGGTTCATGAAAATCATAACTTCATCTAAATAGATTGATTTGTTTTCATCGAGGTTTAATTTGATTGTATTCCACACCATCTGAGTAGGTTGGAAACTTTGTATTTTTTATATTGGCTTGTATTTCACCCCTATTTCACTTTCAGTACATTATTTTATTACTATGATTGAGGGATTATAGATGTATGCATGCATTTTTTACATTTGTTTTACATTTAAAATTTCTCAGGATTGGATTTTTATACATGTGTACAAAAACATTACACTAATTCCTACCATGTGTGTGACATTATTACTTGATGTCGGTCCCTCGCCCCTATCCACTTTGAGGCAAGCTTGGGGTAGTATCAGTTCAGTCCCCATCGAGTTGTGTCATGACAAGTGGATCATTAATTTATACTTCAATCTAATAGTTCATGGAATGAAGAATTATTGAAACCCAAAAAATATTTAATGAGGAAAAAAATGTCATATTTCACATGATTTTACACTTAAGATCATGAATCAATCTTGTGGAGGTATTCTATTAGTGTTAATTATTTTGGTCAAAGTCAATTATTTTTTTCATGTTCTAAAGTAATTTTCCAAGAGGATTCCACGTGATTTAGAGGTGGGAAGACTTAACCTATTCAAATGGAATTAAATATATAAAATTTTATATATCAGATAATAAAATTTCAATTATTAGTAGTATAGGCTCCATATATTATAATTTTATATTCTATAATATTTAAAAAGTATTAATCAATTTTGAAATTCAATGTTGATACCCTTTTTAAATATGATTTAATAGTTGAAAATATAGCATGTTTCTTGAAGAAACAAACCTTAGATATAATACATTCAAAAATATATATTTTTTATAGTTATAAAAAAAATAAAAAATATACACTTCTTCTATATCTTGAATCATGGAATTGAGACTTCCACCTCACAATATTAAAAAAACGCATCATTATTGTATCTTGTGAAGGTTGTGATCATCCCATAGTTGATGGGAGTGTATATATAACATTTTAGTACTTTTTTATTTCATTATCAATGAATATTTTTAGAGAAATAAAATTCTAAATATTTTTTTGAAGCATGTTAGTGTTTTTAAACCATCAATTTATTCTATTGTGCATCATTTGGTAGAATTATTCCAGGATGTATATTTAGTTATTAATTATATATCTCATCTAGTTTATATCACAAATGAGGGTGGATTATTAATACTTCTTTATCAGTTTTATATGGTGATAAATTAAACCATTTTGTTTTCTTTATGTTAAAAAAGTTAATAATTACTTAACTCCTAAGAATAAAAAGTTTATAATGAACTGGAAATTCATCAAAAAAAGAATATGTCACATAAAAATTTAATTGAGTCAGGACCCTCTCAATGAGTAATATAATGATGAAGGGTAATGATATCCATATTTACCATAAAGTATATTATCCTTCTCTTTATATGGAATACATATATTTTTAAATTTCCTACTTTTTCTAGTTTTTTTGTTTGTTCTATTCATGTTTAGTGAGCCTTGTTTTGTTGTTTATGGTATATCACTACATTAATGTGAGATTTAATTAAAAAAGTGGTATAAAATAGTGATCATGAAGAAATTATTGAAGATCATAATTACCTCACACATGAAATAAAATCAATAAATCATTAAAAATTTAAGATAAAGTCATACAAAAATCGATATTGATTATAAAGAATATGAAGGATAAAGAAGATACGACTAATACTCTAGCTGAGAGGACATCATATGCCTGAACATGAGGATTTATGAATATTGAGAGGATAACTATATTTTAATATGTTAATTTAAAATGATGAAAAATATTATTCATGAGATAAATTTATGAATAATGATTTGGACTAAATAGAAAACAATGAAACGAGGGATCTTGATAAGAGACCATGTGGAAAAAATGTCACTGGAATGTTGTGGTTCATTAAAAATACACATAATGAGACAATACAAATTGTAAAAGAAATAAGGATTTACTTGAGTACAGAGGATATAAATAAATTTATGGAATTGATAAGGAAAATACGTTTTCACCAACTGAAATAATCAAAGGAATAATATTATTCTTGGAAATGGAAAATCCTAAGAAGTTATAAAATCTACCAAATGGATGTGAAATTTTTTACTGAAAAATGTAATAAAATAAATAAGTTATATTAAACAACATCAAGGATTTCACATTGGTGATGATAATAAACAAGTTTTAACTTGAATTAGGGATCATATGGGGTTATATACACACCTCAGATAGAGTATTTTCTATATGAAACATTCCTAAAGAAGCAGGTAATTAAAAAATGTTGTATAGAAAAAAAATAATTTTTTAATTAAATGGATAAATATAATTATATTTTATTGATATATAATGATGATATTATATTTTTAGGAAGATAATTTTATGTAAATTTTCTTCCCATATAACTATCCATCGTCATAAACCATAATTCTACATCACCTTAATTACACCTCCTTGTATTCTCGAGGTTTTCTACTAGAATAAAGGGTTAAATAAAAATTTATGTGGAGAAAATACAATTAATTTCATAACATAAAATAATTGATAAATAATATTATAATATATATCAAATATGCTTATCAGTTCAATGTAAGATTAATCTGGAAGGCCTATAATAATAAATTAATAAATAACATCATTTTTTAAAAACAACACCCCATTACAATTCTTTTACACCATACATATGAAAGAGGTCACTTAATTCACCAATCATATATAAGGACTAATAGAAATTCCAAATAAGAACTAGAAATTTCTACAAAATGCAACATCCTTATATCAATATTTTATTCTCATCTCTCTCATGTTAAACAAAATTTGTACTAGTAATAAAAGAATACAATAAACTACATGATAAATACTGGTTCTATAAATCTTACAAGGTGCATATGATGGGTGTATGTATATAACATTATAGGAAACCACTAAAGGTTTCTATAATATAATCTAAATATACATGAAAAATGGTTCAATATAATATAAAATTAATTATATATAGTGAACATTATATAAATATTGTCATCATGTTCTTACCAAGCTTTTATGAAGCATAGATTGACTTTATCTGAAGAAAATATTTTTGATCAATTTTCTGAAAATACCAATGTCATTATAATGTTTCACTAGGCCTGGATGCTTGAGGAAAGGTTTGAAAAAAATGTAATTATTGGACCCATAGGTCCACTTAATATCAATTGTACATAATGAATCTATATTTAGGGGATATTAGAGAATAATGGGGAACCAAAAATATGTTAAATCCCATAGTCCACCATATATCGAGTCAGAATACATGTGTTCTTCTCTAGGAACACCATTGATTATGGGATATCTACATAATTATTATCCCCAAGGTCCACCTTATGTTGAGTTTCCATATATTTATCTAACATAAATTCATATAATAGAATATGGGGATTCCATTAAACCCATATTTCACTTGAAATCTAGTCAACATATAAAAATCCAAATATAAGATATTTTAATGTGGATGAGACAACCATGTAATTTTTATCCCCATTATTATACATGATACTGATTCATAATACAAGTATCAATCATTAGGGAATACAAAAAAAGTTAAGGATTATATATTTATCTATCAATGATATCATAATAATAAATTCTATGATATAACCATGGTATTCTTCTAATGAAAATAAGGATCCTTTGACAACACAATATGATAGATGAGGTCCTCAAAATTTTAGTTTGAAATCTATTACTATTATATGATTTGTTTAATAGTATATAAAAAAATAAAAAAAGGTATATGATAAGAAATCAAAATACCAATATAAGATGATATAATCAAACAAACAATCTCTCATCTATTATATATAAAAAAATTTACATCCAGAAAATTCAATCACCTTTATAGATCTCAAACATTTTTGGAATATATCATAACTAGTAGTCCTCATCTCTACTATAAAATTAATGGTTAATACTAATATTGAATTGAAATTCATCTTTAATAGGACGAGAAGAATAAAAATCCAAGAAAACATTGATAAACAATTTAGTCATCCTATTCCTAATTTCTTATGTATCATGTTTTACTATTCAAATTGAATCTTTGATAATGACATCCAATATCCTCTTTATAACCATAGTAGAATAAATATTGTAAAATCAATGCATAAAGACCAATATATTGATTATGATATATTTTTTCCAAGTTGACAATGAACCATAATATGGTTCTCATCACTAAATACCCAATAATTGTGATCATTTTTTATTCCAATGTATGTTTCCTCTATAGTTATAGAATCAATGTAATCCTATAGATAATCTATTTTTATTAATTAAACTGATAAATAATTTAAAATAAAAATCTATAAAAATATAAAAAATTATAAACTCACCAAAAACTATAATTACTCATGAAATTTTTTCATGTGCCAAAAAACTGATTATACATATAGATTCTTATACCCTAATTGTAAATAAAAATGAGAAAAAGTGACATGTTATCAATATTCAATAAAGTTAGAAAAAAAATATAAAAAATGTCATATATATATATATAACTTACATAAATATATTATAGGTGATTTTTAATTATTAGGAAGAGGTGTATTCTATATATTGTGGGAATAATTCAAAATATATTTATTTTTACTATTACATTTACATAAATAATATAAAAATATTAATGAACCATATTAGAAATCTCAAAATTATTCATACTTGATAACATAATTATTTTTATGAAAATGGATTACTATACATAAAAATATCTATTACTTTAATATAAATGTATTCATATAATCAATCATATCCTTTTACTATTCAATTGGATAGTCATTTAGGATTAGTAAACCCCAAATACATGTATATATTCTACTTTTTTTCCTATGTACAAGTCATGATTTTAGGCTCTACATATTAAACCTAATTCTATTAATCTGGATTCATTCCCATTCTTAACATCTCAAAAGGTATGTTGATATAATATAAAAAAGTTAAAAAATATACTATGGTTTAAGAAACTATATTTAAATATTAGAAAATAATATTACTCATATCCCATCCCACAAATTCTTCTTTATTTCTTCTTCTCATATCACATGGGAATTAATTTAATAAGAATAATTAATCTGTGTCCATATTTCTCTCCCAAAAACACATTTTTATCATTCTTTTCAATAATAAATATTTCTAAATTACAATGAACCATAATATTTGTGTTTCCATAACCAAAATCATGTAAATTTGTATAGCCTATCATCTATTATTTTTTATAAAAACTGAAGAAAAAAAACAATTAATTAATTTGATAATATAAAATAAATTTATTATATATATATATATATATTTTTTATTTCATTTTTTATGTATACCTTGTGTGATATGATAAAAACCTTATAATAATAATTTTTTTGATAAATAAAAATAATGGACATACCATGAACAATATAATGAATGTTAAAAATAAGAGGAATACCATTTATAGTAGATGAAGTATTTTGAAGTGGTGGAAGGATAAAAATAGGAGGAATATTATATATCTAGTTAATAGTGGATATTGATATAATAAAATCATAAAATAGGTATAGTACCATGTTCAATATATAGAAGATATGAATAATAAGTAGTAATTATCAGAGAAAAATTTATACTGCCATATATTTATATTATGTGAAAATGGATAATATAAATTACATGTCATCATTGTGTACTGAATAGTAATGGAATACATGGTGAGATTGGTCCTCAGGAAAAATGGTGTTTATACCTATAATTAACTAATGATAAAGTGGTAATGAAAGGATGTGAATGAATTTTTTTGTAGCAAAAAACATAAGAATACCCTATATATCATTAGAGAATGTGTAATGTAAAAATAAGGAAGATACCTAGGAAAATATTTTAAAACAAAAAATAATATTTATATGAGTAAAATATATATATAAGAAAAATGAAATATAAAACTCATAAAGTTGATTAGTGGATTCATACATAAAAATAAAATGTTTTTCTAATTTTTCATTATTCTCTTCTTAAATAACCCTTCATTATATTATATAGTGACCAAATAATCCCATGTAATGATGTGAAATAATTATAAATGATTTAAAAAATAATATAAATTTAATTTCATGGAAAAAATAAAAAAATTAAGAGGAACAACACATGAGTAATACTTATCAAGAAATATTCATACATTTCTCCAATTGCTTTAGAAAAATTTCTTCTAAATCTATAATTTAACACCACGTTCTAGGAATAAATTTTAAACAATTATGTTCATTATTAACATCATCACCTAAAATTTCTTGAGGTGGTTCATCTATACAAAATTATGAAATTTTCAATTATATTTTTGTGGCTAAGAGAACAATGGGAATAATTGATGTGATATAAATATAATTATTTGTTAATTTTTTTAACTATTATAAAAATTAATATTCATAAAATTAAGAAAGAATAATTATTCCTATTTATTCCATCCATCCATAAATCTATAAAAAAAATTATTTATTGTCCGAAATTATGCTGGACGACTCATAAAAACTCCTTTATAAATGACTCATAAACTAAAACACACCTTTTATACAACTCCTTTAACTAATCTATTATTTTTAATGGTATATTAATATATAATATTAATTATTAATAGTTAGAAACATTTTTATACTAATTAATGTAAATTTCAACAAACTTTTAACTTTACACAAAAAGTATTTCCCCAACAACACAGGCTTAGGAGATAAGAGTTACATGGACTACATTTTTACAAATATTTACTTAGAAAATATAATAGGTTCCAATAATATTTTTGGCAGTTTTTTCAAAAATTATTTAAATATATTTAAAAATATATTCTTTGAACTATAACTTTATAATTAAAAAAAAGAGATAATGTTTTCACTATGGTGTTAATGATAAAGTAATATAATGGTTTGATTCAATCTGAAATTTTACCTTTTATAGATTCAGGATATAACCCTGGATGATTATCTTACATTGGTGCTATTTATCATCACTATTATTGAATATAATATTTGGATTATTTATATGCTCAATTAGAAAGTTATATCTTGAAAACATTGGAGTGTCAACTTTAGTATGTACAGTTGTCAAGTGTATTGATGTTCCTCATTTTTATGTGGAATTTTATGTTTTATTTGAGAGAAATTTTATAATGGATTTCTCCTCTATTTGGGGTTTGTTAGGATTCACACATAATAAATTTTTTTTATTATCTTATTATGGGAAAAAGTAGTCATTGATAGAGTGAACATATTTTTCATATAGATTTTTGGTTGAATGTTACATGAAAAATAGATTATATATCATGGGAATTATGCATCTATCAAAATTAATTGGAACTATCGCATAAAAGTTAAAATCAATCATTACATTGTTCAATAAAAAAATAAATATGTTTTATATTGTATTTGTAACTTGATAATAAATCTATTGGATGTAGTATTTATTTAATATCCTTAAATCCCCCACACTCAAGGCATCACATATATATAACCATTTTATTGAATGAAATATTTTTATCGCTTTATAACAAAAAAATTTTACACATTATTTTTTAGGTATATGATATCCTCTACCTTATTTTTTAAGTTCCCTTATTTAAATTTCAAAATATTTTTACGGCTTATATTACCCCCTAAAACTAACTAAAATTTTTATATATGTGCATAGAAATTAATGGATGAAAATAAAAACCTATAATTTAATATTATCTTAGATTAATAATTTTGTAAAATACTTACATCATCATGATGTATGTACCCAAAAAAGTTAAATATATATTCAATCTATTTAATATTAAACCCATATAGTTTTTCACATGATATAATCACTTTTAAATTTTTTATTTTTTTCAATGCCATGTAATTTCCTAGTCCTATATGGACTATATTAATGTGGATTCATGGTGTTGTATGTTTCCAAAAAAGAATATGAGAGGTTCAATGAATGTTATAGATAGTTTGGGTTGAAGTATTTTCTAAGGATGGTGTTGTGGTATGATCAAATGTAATGAGAATAGACGAGTTATAATTATGAAGTATCTTTTTTATAAAATAATGTGTCATTCCATGATGGATATGATTTTTCTGTGATGATTTATGTTTCCAAATAGGATGTGAGATGTGAAAATTTAGTGACTCCATATCTTGCTTGGACTTTTTTGGTTGCAGTGTAGAGTTTCATATCATGAAGTAGGAGGTCTTGTGAGTTTTAGAGTTAAAAATATCCATGTATTTGAGTTATATATACATGAAATATGTTGTCAAATTATTATTGTGTCTTGATATAGGAACTCTGATTAAATATCTTGTGAGATCAGGGAGATTGGATAGTAATCACTTGTCATTATTTAGGTCTCTCTTACATGATATTTTTATTTAATCCTTCACAAAATCTATTTGGGGTAACACATGATATTGTAATATGAATACATGGGTGGTAAGCTTCAAATCCTTATCTCTCTCTAGTATATTGTCACATGGTTTTATATGTTGCACCGTATTTTTGTTTGGGGTTTGTTGGGACTGAGGAAAAAAATTTGATGTTTACACCATGTTTCTCAAATGATCAAGTATTGCTGCAATAAAATCTATGCTACATCATTTCCTATATTAGGTATATTTTTTAATGTGTTTTTACTATGATATTATGGGATATATATAAGGATAGATCATGATATTATTTATGGAGTTTCATTATAATCGAACCTATTGTGGTGTGACCATATCTCTTTACATCAGGACATTATATTTTGTGGTTTTATAATTTACTTGAAATTTTATATAAATTCATTATATTTTACCTAACATATGTAGTATCCTATGAAATTATAGGTTTTTATTTGAATTTATTTGTGATTCTTTGGAATTATATATCCCTCAGATATAAATGTTCAATGTTCTAGATATTTAAGGTCATTACCTTTTCAATTTTCATTCAATCTAAATTATTTTTCCTTCTTAGGGTTACAAAAAAGGTGGTTATGGTTATATGTGTTGAGACAATAAGGTTTCCTTATGACTCTTCCATTCCTTCATGTTTTGAAATTCACAAACACTCTTCCTTAAGGGAAATTTCATTTTCCTATGTTTTATCTTCAAAAGGAAAACTTTCCTTCCCCAAGGAAATTTATCCTTACCATGTTTTCATTGTTCATATTCTAAGTATAAAATTCGGTTTTATATCCAAAACCTCAGAATCATGTATATACTTAGATATAAAGAATTCTATTTTCAGGATCTGAATTCAAGTTCCGAGTTCTTTGAATTCAGACTCCGAACTCTTATGAGTTCTGATTCTGAATCCTCTGAATTCAGACTCCGAACTTTCTAAGTTCAGACTCCGAATTCTTCTGAATTCAGACTCCAAAATTTCTGAGTTTAGACTCTGAGTTATCTGAATTCAAACTCTGAATTTTCTGAGTTCATACTCCGAGTTCTCTAAATTCAGACTCCAAACTTTCTGAGTTCAGACTCTGAGTTCTCTGAATTCAGACTCCGAACTTTCTGAGTTCAGACTCCGAGTTCTCTGAATTTACAATACGAACTTTCATGAGTTCAGAATCCGAATTCTATTAAATTCAGACTCCAAATTTTCTTGAAATTCATACTCCAAATTCTATAGAATTCAGGTTCTGAATTCTTTTGAAGAAAGAATCCGAATATTCATATATTATAAACACCGAATGGTTTTTGGTTAGGCTTCAAACTTTTATTTTTCCTTAGACTCTAAAAAATGAATTTGGTTAAGCATCATATTTTTTATTACTCTTATTTTGGTTATAAAATGATGTTGTGTATTTAGTTACTAACTAACCGTTGTTTGAGTAACATGTGTACAGGTCCCTATGAAATTCAAGGAAACATATGACTATTGGAGGAGGGAGCCGACCATTGAGAATGTGCCTATAAATAGGATCTCATTTAAACGATCTCACAACAAGTTGATCAATATAGAGATTACATGCTGCTGAAGTGATTTCTAGAGAGAGAGACTTTATTTCTTTGTGTGTAACTAAACATCTTGTTCAAAATTGCTTCATGTGACTCCGAATGTTGCTGAGTACATTCGAGGGCTTCCAGGGATAGGAAGACAGAGGTGCCGACTACATTGAAGTTGAGGGCTTGTGGGGATATCAAGACAGACTCTGATCTTTATATCAAGGGATTACCCTGGTGTGGGTAAGACAAACTTTCTTGAAAGTATAAATCAAGGGACCTTTATCCAAGGTTGTTGGATACCCTTCTCTTTGTTTTAAAATATTTACTACTTGTTACTTTTATTGTTTCATGTTTTCCGCTGCATTTTGTTTGTTGAGGAAAGTATAACTATCTTATACTTCCTTTTACTTGTACTCTGATTTTGTAAGATTCTATATGATTTAAGGTAGAATATTTATATTTGTTAACTTTTGTTAATTTTCATTTCTGGATTCACTTTTCCAGAATTACATTCTCGGAATCACTTTTCCAGAATCAAGCAAGTTTATAGAACTTAGAGGTTTTGTGAATTTACTTTGTTTAACCTTGTTAAAAATAGAAAGGTTTCTGACCAACTTTAAAAGTTCCCAAATAATTTTTAAAGTATACAATTCACCCCCCTCTTGTATATTGAGCATCTACATTATCATTTCAATACTACAATCAGTATCATATTGATCCTACATTATGATGTTAATTTTTTGTTGAGAAGAAGATGTATATTGCTGTAATATTGGTTATTAAGGTATTTATATAATTTTTTTCAATGGTGTGGAAATATAATAATTATTTTTATTTAGCATAGATTATATAATCTTCAGTTAAGGTAGGGATTTATATATTTCAACATTATTATATTATTTTAATTTGAAAAATTATAATTCTGTTTCTTTCATTGGGTAGATTTCTAAAATTATTATCTCTAAAAATCTATAACATAAAAAACTTTAATGGAAATCATGGAATTAACTTGTTCTAAATTTAATTATATATTATAAATTATGTGTTATAACTACTTGATCAATGTTATTATTACAAAAACCCTATGCTTAAGATAAAGGAAAGAAAGGAAAACCATTCTGAGAGAAACAGAAAGAAGTACTACAAAGATAAATCTAAGAAAGTATTGAAAGCTAATGACACCTGGAGTGCCAATGGTGGTGACTCTTCAGATAAATCATTAGATTATGAATCTTCTAGATAAAAGAATCTTGGTTTAATAGCCAGACTACCTATTTAAAATCATTGCTTAATGGCTAAGGTACATAATGCTGAATCCATCAACAATGTATCTTTAAATAGTAATGATAAATATTATAACTCTTCTGATGAAGAATATTCTCCTGATGAAGATAATACTTTACCTACTTATGAAGAAGTTTCTAGGTTTTCTAAGATTCTTGAGAATGAGAATTCAAAACTCAAGAAAAATCTTGATAAGGAAAATTCTAGGAATACTATTCTTACTAAGGAAATATCAGATCTTTCTAAAGATCTTGATAAGAAAACCCTTGATTTTGAAAGTATTTTAAAAAATCTTGAGGAAGTAAATTCTAAGAAGGATAAACTTTATAAGGATCTATAAAATGTAATTTCTAAGAAAAATGTTTTTGAGCCTAACTCTAGTTCTAAAACTAATGTTTTGGAAGAAAAAAACATAGTTATTAGACTGAAGTCAGAAATATTTTCCTTGAGGAAGTGTTTGTCAAACTTTACCTTAGGTAAGGAAAATTTTGATAAGATGTATTCTCAAATCCAACCTCTTAGGAATAATTCTGGTTTTGGTTATACAAGTTCAAAACAATTATTTTGTTCCTTAAAGTGATCCATTCTGCACTAAGTGTTAGTGTGGTGGACACTGGGCAAAAAGTTTTTCCTTAAACAAAACCCAGTCTTTAGGATTTTATAAAGCTTATTTTTCAAAGAAAATGTTGGTACCTAAGATTTTGATTTCTAAAATTTCCAGATCCAGGAAAGTTTGGATTCCAAAAGTCTAACACTATTATTTTCAGAAAAATAAAGAAAGTACCAACAAAAATACATGGTACATGGATAGTAGATGTTCCCAACATATGACTGGTAACAAAAACTACTTTGAAAATATTATCAAGACGAAAGGAGGAAAAGTAACTTTCAAAGATAATGCTAAGGGAGAAATTATTTGTATAGGTAACATTTTTCTTCTTGAAAAAACTTTGATTTAAAATGTTTTATTTTTTAATGGTCTTAATCACAACCTCATTAGCATAAGTCAATTATGTGATGAAGGTTACCTTGTGAATTTTAGGAATGACAAGTTCTTAGTACACAATTCCAAGGAAGAGTTTATTCTTTCTACCAATAGGTAAGAGAATGTTTACACACTCAACTTAGAAGACCTTAGGAGCCAAGAACTACCTTTCCTTAGTGGAATGAAAGATCATTCTTGGTTATGTCATAGAAGGTTAGGACACTGTAACCTTAGGAATTTATACAATCTCTCTAAGAAAAGACTAGTTAAGGATCTACCAGAGCTTAGATTTGATTCTTCAAAAGTTTGTGATCCTTATAAATATGGAAAGAAACATAAATCAAGTTTTAAATTAGTTAGTGAAGTCTAAACCACTGATTCATTAGAGTTATTAAACATGGGTCTTTTTGGTCCAACAAAAACTGGAAGCATTGGAGGCAAATATTATGTATTTTTCTTATTTAATGATTACACTAGATTTACGTGGGTCTATTTTCTAGAAAATAAATCTGAAGCTTTTTATTATTTCAAAAGTTTTATAGCCCAAGTTAAAAATGTGAAAAATCTTCCTTTGATAACTATTCATAGTGATCATGGAGGAGAATTTCAAAATTCTAATTTTGAAACTTTTTGTAGTAGAAAAGGCATTACTCATAACTTCTCAATACCCATAACACCTCAAAAAAATGGTGTTGTTGAAAGAAGAAATAGAATCCTTCAAGAGATAACAATAACCATGTTGAGTGAATATTCTATAGCCAAACATTTTTGGGCTGAAGCTTTAAGTACTGCTTGTTATATTATAAATTGTGTTTTGATTAGACCTTTTCTTAATGAAACTCATTATGAGTTATGGAATGGTAGAAAACCTAGACTTTCCTACTTCAAGGTTTTTGGTTGCAAGGTATTAATTCTAAATACTAAAGATAATCTACACAAATTCGAACCAAAATATGATGAAGGAATTTTCTTAGGCTACTCCACAACTTCTAAGGATTATAGAGTTTTTAATAAAAATACTTGTACTGTTGAAGAAACAGTACATTTAAAATTTGATGAAACTGATCCTTTTGTTTTTAAACAACCTTAACCTACATATTCGGATGTGTTTTCAAAAACAGATTATCAACCTTTGATAGAATATCCTTATGATAAAGAAAATTTCCAAGAAGATAATTCCGAAACATTTACCCCAGAATATTTCCTACCCTATGTTGATGAACAGTTTTTACAAAACCCAAATCAGTTGTTTCTTAAGAATAATCCTAGTGATAGTATCATTGGTGATGTAAATCAACTTGTAAGGACAAGAAATTCCTTAAGAAATGAAGTAGAACATCTAGTATTTCTTTCCCAATTAGAACAAAAAATCACTGATGAAGCTTTAGGTGATGATGATTGGATAAAAGCTATGTAAGATGAACTAAATGAATTCAAAAGGAATAAAGTCTAGACCTTAGTTGAAATACCTAAGGAAACTTCTGTTATTAGAGTAAAATGGGTCTTCAGAAATAAATGTGATGAAAATGGAATCATAGTAAGAAATAAAGATAGATTGGTTGATAAAGGCTATAATCAACAAGAATGAATAGTCTATGAATAAACCTATGCTCCAGTAGATAGACTTAAATCTATTCATATTTTACTTGATTTTACAACATTCTTCGATTTCAAAATTTTTCAAATGGATGTTAAATGTGATTTCCTTAATGGTTATGTTCAAGAGGAAGTTTTTGTTGAACAACCTCCAGGTTTTGAAGATACAAAAAATCCTGAACATGTATTCAAACTTACCAAAGCTTTGTATGGACTTAATCAAGCCCCTAGAGCTTGGTATGATAGAATTACAAGATTTTTTCTTCAAAATAATTATGTTAAGGGAAATGCTGATCTAACTCTTTTTATAAAGAAAGATAATAAAAATGTTTTGATTGTTCAAATTTATGTTGATGACATTATATTTGGTTTAAATAAAAAATCTTTAACTGATTCCTTTTTGGATCTAATGAAATCTGAGTTTTAAATGAGTATGATGGGTGAGTTAACATTTTCCCTTGGTTTTCAAATTTCTCAAAAACTAGAAGGAATCTATATATCCCAACATAAGTATATTAAAGATCTTCTTAAAAAGTATGGATATGAAAACACTAAGAGTATAAGTACTCCCATTGATACCTTGAATTCACTTGATCTTGATGAAGATGGGAAAATAGTAGATCAAATATCTTTTAGAGGTATGATAGGAAACCTACTTTACTTAACATCTAGTTGTCCAGATTTAATGTTTTAAGTATGCTTATGTGCAAGATATCAATCAAATCCTAAGGAATCTCATTTCAAGGTAGTGAAAAGAATTTTTCGCTACTTAAAGGGAACCATGGATCTTGGACTCTTTTACACTTCTAGAAATGATTTTGTTTTAAAAAGTTTTTCAGATGTTGACTTTGGTGGATGTAGAATGGATAAAAAAAGTACATCCATAACTTGTAATTTCTTAGGATATTCATTAGTTTATTGGTCAAGAAAAAAGAAATATTTAGTATCACTTTCCACTGTTGAAGCTGAATATGTAGCAGTTGGAAGTTGTTGTGCTCAAGTGTTGTGGATGCAACACACACTCATAGACTATGGTATGAGTTTTACCAAAACACAAATTTTGTGCGATAATACTAATGCCATTGCCTTAAGTAAAAACCCTGCATATCACTATCATTCAAAGAACATAGATATTAGAAATTACTTTCTTAGGGATCACACACAAAAAGGGGATATCATTCTTCAATTTATCGAAACTCAAGATCAACTTGCTGATATTTTCACAAAATCTTTACCCTCTGATAGATTTGAATACATTAAATGGAAGTTAGGAATGATAACCATTAGGTAATATTCCTTGTTAACTACTTTTTGAAACCTATCTCCTTATAATAATAAACTCCTTTTCATAGGGGGAGTACATTTGTTTGTTATATTTCAAATTTTTTTCGTAGTCTATTTTTTGTAGTCTAGAAATATTTCAAATATTTTTCCTCTTAAATTTTTGTAATGAATATTTTCAAAATTTTTATAATGAAGATTTTCAAAATTTTCATAATGAAGATTTTCTAAATTTTCATAATGAATATTTGGTAAATTTTTTGTAATAAATATTTTCTAAATTTTCGTAATGAAGATTTTATAAATTTTTGTAATGAATATTTTTTAAATTTTCATAATGAAGATTTTCTAAATTTTTGTAATGAATATTTTCTAAATTTTCGTAATGAAGATTTTCTAAATTTTTATAATGAATATTTTCTAAATTTTAGTAATGAAGATTTTCTAAATTTTCATAATGAAGATTTTCTAAATTTTCGTAATGAATATTTTCTAAATTTTCGTAATAAATATTTGCTAAATTTTTTATAATGAATATTTTCTAAAATTTTCATAGTCAGTTTTTCAAGATTTTTTGTAATCAAATTTTTGGAATCTAAAAGTTATTCAAGAATAATTTTTCCTCACTATGAATAATCTTCCTATAAATCTGAAAGTTATGATTCTTTCTTAAATTTTGGTAATCATATTTTACTTGTTGGTATTTTCATCTATTTTTAAATTTTCGTATTCACTCTTTCTTAAATATGAATATTTTTTTAAAAACCTCAAAAGACCAGATTCTATAAAGATTTTCTTCTGGATATCATCTCAACCATCATATCTTATCACAAGGTCTCTCAATCATTGGATTAAGCTTGGAAGATGAACCATCGCCCCAAACGCCTATATAAAGGACCCCCAAATGGTTATCCCACATCAATTTCAAAGTTTTCACATGTTGAAGCCCTTCCCTTCTACTTAAGCCCATTCCGAACTTTTCAGTTATTACTCAAATTCAAATGTCTGTTGAAGAATATTCTTAGAAAGACATGTCAAATGTCAAACCAATCTCAGAGTGGAAGGTTTATAGAGAAAGGTTGGTGCATACAAACTTCTTCTCCAAGTATGATTCCATCATCTCAAATAATATCAAGCTCAATTGATAGGACAATGTTTGCATATCGAAACTAGGATCCCAAGATTTAGCATATCCGGATTTTCTAGTTGAATTTTATGAAACAATAATTTTTTTCAAGGAAGAAGGTAGAGATAAGTTCTATTTCAAGATCTATGTGAATACTTATGCACTTTTATATAATAAAGATGCTAGCTTGGTTGGTATTTCATATGAATGAGAAGCTGAGTTTTGTTCCTATAAGTTTCCTGATAATCAAGGAAGTTTCAATAAGGTTAAGGCTATGGCTTGTCTTGGACTTTCTGAAGTAAAGACTCTGAAGATTGCTCATCTGTCTACAAATTATCAGATTCTAGAATTATGAGTGCAAGGATTTATCATTATGAGAAAGGGGGACAATGATACCTTAAAGAAGAGTGACATGTATATCCTAGATTTCTTGGTAAATCTAAGGAAAATTAACTTGGTTAAGCATATTTTGATTACAATCGAGAATATAAAGAATGGAAATCTGAAGGATCATATTATTATGTACCTAACCATTATATCAAAGCTGATTTTTTGATGTTTAGAGTCCTTTAAAATACCTTGTAGTTCTAAGCCAAGGAATTGAAAAGTCATGTTGGTGAGTGATGATACTATGAGAAGGATAAATGTTGGATTTTCTAAATAATCTGAATAATTTTATGATTTACCCAAGGAAGAAATTAAAGCCTTATCGAAGAAACATGAGGCCGCTGAGACCTATAAGAAGGGAGGAAGGAAGAGGAAGATGAAATAAGTAGAAGAGAAAGAAAAAACTCCAGCAACCAAGGAAACCCAATCTGAACCACCAAAACCTAAGAAGAAAAAGCATATCCGAATGAGGTTGTAGCTAAATGGAGGGAAGACAAGAAGAACAAGAAAGAAGGTGAGCCTAACTTTGGTTTGGATCCTGGTGAAGCAAAAGATCTGAAAAAAAAGGCTACTGATGAGCTTGAAAAGAAATAAAAAGAAAAGAAACAAAAGAAGAAGATGACTGAAGCATAGATTGTGCAATCTCTTCTGAAGGATGCTGAGAAAGCCTCCGAAAACATTCCGGTACCAGAATCCTTCCTAGTAGAAGATTTACCAGAGATACTGGGAAAGAAACATGTGACTTCAGAAAAAGTCCAAGTGAAATAAGTCCATGAAAAAGTAGTATAAGAAGCAGTAGTAGAAGAAGAAGAACAAGCTTCCAGTGGTGATACTGAAGATCTAATAAGGCACGTTGAGGAATTTCATGAAAAGAAGAGCCCTTTAGAAAAATTATCAATCCGAACCTCTAAAGATGAATCATCAAATATTTCTACTCTTGGAAAGGATTAAGAGAAGGATGAAGATGAAGTAAATAAGTTGTCTGAAGAAGAAAGCATAAATAGAGATTTCATTCATCCAGAAGATGCTGAGGCAGGAGCAGAGAAGGAGGAGGTAGAGGAAGATAAAATAGTTCAGTTATCTGATAGTGAACATGAATCACCTGACCAAGAAGAACCTATTCCGAAAGATGATAAAGGAAAATAGGTGGTAGTTGATACACCCACCAAGGATGTGATTAAGAAGAAGGACGCTGGTGGATCTTCAAAGAGAAAACATGCTGAGATAGAAAAAGAATCCTCACCAAGAAAAGTTTCTGATTCATAATCATCCTCTCTGAGACATGATTTCATGGTTCAGTCTTTGAAGAAGTTTGTTGGAATTATACCAATTTTTCCCATCATTGGCTCAATATTCCAAATGCTTCAACACTCCTTAAATCAAAATTTTGATTCAGTATCCATGGTGATGGATAAGTGTGTCAATATTGAAGAAGATTTCAAATATTTTTTCATAAATTATGAAGCCCACAAGAGATCCTACAAGAAGATGACCAGTTGGTCAAGAAAAACTATAGAATACATGAGAAATATTAATGAGTTCCAAGATAGTTTCAAGGATACTTTTGACACAGAAGATGTGAAGATCAAGGATCTCACAAATAGCTTTAAGGATAATCTTACTCTGGAACAGAATTCCTGGATTCAAGAAGTGAAAGATCTGAATGAAAAGTTGTATTCAGTTACTCAGAGTTGGAAGAGAGAAAGGGATCTCCGGATTGAGATAGAATAAAATATTTTTAAGTAGGAAGAAGCATTGAAGGCCCAGGCATAGGTTCTTAAGGCTTAGGAATAAATAATCAAAGCCTTAGAAGAGAAATCAGAGGATCAGGATCAAATTCTCAAGCGAGCATAGGAATATCACAAGGAGCTCAAGAAGCTCAAAACTATTGTGAAGAAGTTGATGCCGAAGGAAAAGGAAGGATAAAATTATTAAATTTCGATATTTTGTTATATTCCTTTCGTGTAATTTTTTTTCCAATCATAATGATTTTTTTGGTTACTTGTCTTTTGGATGTTTAGTACTAATTTTTCAGGTACCATAATTTCTTTTCAATTCCCTTTTATCCTTTTTAAAAATCACAAAGGGGGAGAAAGGAATGTCAAAAAGAATAATAAGCCCAAGTCAGGGAGAGTTTTCATTATAAATATTTTTGTATTAAAGATAATGAAAAATCTCAATCAGGAAATTAAAATACAATACTTAGTGGTTCCAATGCCTAAGGGGGAGTTAGTCATATTCATAATTGACTATGTGTTAAGGGAGATAAGTTTTATTTTCAAAGTCTAGAAAAATATTTTCTAAGTCCTTATATTCATTTTTGTAAGGATGTTTGTGCTTTCCAAAAAGGGGGAGATTTTTGAGTCAATAAGGTTTCCTTATGAATTTTCCATTCCTTCATGGTTTAAAAATCACAAACACTCTTCCTTAAGTCAAATTTCATTTTCTTATGTTTTATATTCATAAGGAAAACTTTACTTCCCCAAGGAAATTTATCCTTACCATGTTTTCATTGTTCATATTCTAAGTATAAATTTCGGTTTCATATCCAAAACCTCGGAATCATATATATAATTAGATATAAAGCATTCTATTTTCATAATACAAATTAAAGTTCTGAGTTCTCTGAATTTAGACTCCGAACTCTTATGAGTTCAGATTCCGAATCCTCTGAATTTAGACTCCGAAATTTCTAAGTTCAGACTCTAAATTCTTTTGAATTCGGACTCTGAACGTTTTGAGTTCAGACTCTAAGTTCTCTAAATTCAGACTCTGAACTTTCTGAGTTCAGACTCTGAGTTCTTTGAATTCAGACTCTGAACTTTCTGAGTTCAGACTTAGAGTTCTCTGAATTTAGACTCTGAACTTTCTGAGTTCAGACTCCGAGTTCTCTGAATTTAGACTCCGAACTTTCATGAGTTCAGGCTCTGAATTCTATTAAATTCAGACTCTGAATTTTCTTGAAATTCAGAATCTGAATTCTATAGAATTTAGGTTCCGAATTCTTTTGAAGACATAATCCAAATATTCATATATTATAAACACCAAATGGTTTTTGTTTAGACTCCGAACTTTCATTTTTTCCTTAGAATTTGAAAAATGAATTTGGTTAAGCATCATATTTTTTCTTACTCTTATTTGGATATAAAATTATTTCATGCATTCAGTTACTAACTAACCATTTTTTGAGTGACACATGTACAGGTCCCTCTGAAATTCAAGGAAAAATATGACCATTGGAGGAGGGAGCCGACCGTTGAGAATGTGCCTATAAATAGGAGCTCATTTAAAAAATCTCACAACAAGTTGATCAATCTAGATATTACATGCTGCTGAAGTGATTTCTAGAGAGAGAAACTTTATTGCTTTGTGCGTAACTGAAAATCTTGTTTAAAATTGCTTCGTGCGACTCTGAATGTTGCTGAGTACATTCGAGGGCTTTCGGGGATAAGAAGACAGAGGTGACAACTACCTTGAAGTTGAGGGCTTGTGGGGATAGCAAGACAAAATCTGATCTTCATAACGAGGGCTTACCCTGGTATGGGTAAGATAGAATTTCTTGAATGTATAAATCAAGGGAACTTTATCCAAGGTTGTTGGATACCCTTCTCTTTGGGTTAAAATATTTACTACTTGTTACTTGTATTGTTTCAAGTTTTCCACTGCATTTTGTTTGTTGAGGAAAGTATAACTATCTTATAGTTCCTTATACTTGTACTATGATTTTGTAAGATTCTATACGCTTTAAGGTAGAATCTTTATCTTTGTAAACTTTTGTTAAGTTTCATTTCTGGATTCACTTTTCGAGAATTACATTCTAGGAATCAATTTTCTGGAATCAATCAAGTTTGTAGAACTTAGAGGTTTTGTGAATTTACTTTGTTTATCCTTGTTAAACAATAAAAAGGTTTCTAACCAACTTTAAAAGTTCCCAAATAATTTTTAAAGTATACAATTCACCCCCCTATTGTATATTGAGCATCTACATTATCATTTCGATACTGCAATCATTATCATATCGATCCAACATTATGATGTTAATTTTTTGTTGAGAAGAAGATGTATATTGCTATAATATTGGTTCTTAAGGTATTTCCATATTTTTTTTCAATGGTGTGGACATATAATAATTATTTTTATTTAGCATTGATTATATAATCTTCAGTTAAGGTTGGACTTTAGATATTTCAACATTATTATATTATTATAATTTGAAAAATTATAATTTTATTTCTTTCATTGGGTAGATTTCTAAAATTATCATCTCTAAAAAATCTCTAACATAAAAAACTTTAATGTAAATCATGGAATTAACTTGTTCTAAATTTAATTATATTTTATGAATTATGTGTTATAACTACTTGATCGATGTTATTATTATGGAAACCCTATTTTCACTTAATGATATGTTTTAATTACCTTCCATAATGGGTTAATCATTTTAATATGGTTATAAAATAGATACAGTGGAAATTTAAGATTAATAAATTCTTCTTTATGTATAAAATGATTAATAGATATAGGTGGATTCATAAAGAAAGTTGTTTGAGATGGTTCAATACTACTGTTCGTATTATTTTATATTAACAATATGGTTAAATAATAAGTTTTTCTATGATAAAACTTCATGATATCATTAATATTTTGTTCATCATAAAAATTGGTAAAATCATGTAATGTTTATAATGAATCAATTGTGTATATATTTAGAAATATCAAGATGAAATTTGAGAGTGAGATCCTAATTTAACATGAAAAAATGATTCAAAAAAAAAAATTAAATGGAATGTTATACCATACATACTCTTGTTATCAATTGTATATGGAATCATCCATGTAACGTTAAAAGGGATTTTGGAATATTATTTAAGCCTATTGGAACGATGTGGGGTGGTTTAGTTTTTTTAGTTATGGATTTCTTATTGTGTGGTCATGGTAATAAGGTCACCACTAGTTATCTGAGAAGTAAGATTTTTTGAGGCATTTATGGTGGAGTTTGGAATATCATATGAGGTGTTTTACATTATAATGAGTTTAGTTAATGTGTGTTGTGGTAAATAGTTTTTGATGGCACAAAATACAATTGGAATAAATGAAAATTTTAATGTATGTTTGGTTGGAATTGATAAATGAAAGGGTTATAAAATTATTAATTACAATGGGGGGAATAATTATGATCAATAAATGGTAGTGGCTAAAATAAATTATATTAATGATTTATAAGTGTCCTAAACCTAGAAATGGTATAATGAATGGTTTTAAATTAGATATTTATAATTGAATGAAATGTGGTTGGTAATACTGAATTTATAATTTTAATTTCATACATGAAATGGGATGTTGAGAATGCTTTTATGGATCCCTTGTGTTAAAATATGGGGTTGTATGTATTGAAGAAACAAAAGGATATATTGGTTAAATATGATGATAATGATTTGGAGATTTTGGGAAATTATGGTATTGTATTGACAGTGGAAATTATGGATATTAATGTGTGTGACTACTATTTATTTTTCTTGTGATTTCTTAAAAAATAGAATTTCAGTTGGGTAACATAATTAATGACCATATGAGGGCATGCGTTACAAGTCTTTTCACTAATATCCAGGCTATATGGGTATGTGTATCATCTTTATCAAACCCATTTTCTTGGGATGGGTTAGAGGGGCTACTAAACATATGTGAAATCTCAAATACACAAAAGTATTGCAATAAATTACAAGGGATTTCCTAAAAAATGGTTGATTATTCTCCCTTTTGAAACAATAAAATCAATTATGAAAAAAACAAAAAAAATCTATACGATTCATGATAATAAAAAATAAAAGTATAATGTAAAAGCAATAAAAAAATATTAGAGTTCTAGTGACAAGGCATAGAATATTTACTCATGAAAACTAAAGGTCTCCCAGATGTAGTAACAACGATGTGGAATCAATGCAACCACTCCAAAAAATAAACACTAATCCCAAAAACCATACTAGAGAAGTAGAAACATGACACCATATTAGATAAATAAGAGACTTTTTGATTACATATTTCATGAGAAATAACATATTCATATACACCAAATTGAATATTTAGGGAGTGTGTAATCCTAAGAAATAATAATTTACAATGAGACTTCCCAACTCATACTACTATGACAAGAACACATTAGCTCTAGGTTCAAAATATATTTTATCACAAGGAGAGGAACATAAAAAATATTTATCAATTTAATACAATTTAAATTAAGAGAAAAATAGTTTATCCAGCAATACTACTTGGCATACAAAATCACATCCATCCACTCACACCCACATTCATGAAAAATTTCAATCCAAATACCAATGATCTATGTTTTTTCCTTCACTGAGCCATTACTTGGTGATATACCCATGTGACCCCAGTCTAAAAATGACCTATATGTTTGTACTATCAATGAACCATATAATTAAATAATAAAAACATTACACCCATTTATTATAAGTTTTCACACAAATTAATTCAATATAAATTGTTTATTTTATTTACAAAATTATATCAAACATTGTTCTTGTATTAAAAACAAAAAAAATTAAAACCAAAATAAAAATGGGTTTTCCAATTTCAATTCAAATAAAAAGTTTTTATACTATAATACAAAAGGTATATAGGTTATAAAATCATCAAATGATTCCTTCTAAAATATAATAAATCTACCCCTTCATGTTATATTATATTTTTAGAATATATAATCCACCTACCTCTCATTGGGTGATAGAAACGGAGAATGCCACTACAAAACCACTTGATCCACCCTCAAACCCCATTTTCTTCAGTATATTAAAACAAGATCCCATAAAAATTTATGATAGATCATAGAACTATCCATAAATAAATAGATATAATGTATTGTGTGATAACAATATGAGTAAATATAAATAGAAATGGGGGAAAACAATGACTTACCATTGATTTTGGAGATCCAATGCACTTATATCCTTATGAACCATCCTACGGGCCATAGGAACCCTCTAATAATTTATAGGAAATGATAGGTATTTTAGATCCTGATATGAGAGGATAAAAATGATGGGTTAATGTGTAAAAATAAGTTAAACACTATTTTGAGCTTTTAATGAACATTGAATTTTTTGGGCTTACACTTTGGGAAATAGTGTACTAAATGAGCTCATGCTACAGTCTCTAAGCCCCCACCTCACATAGTTGGTTTGCACTATTTGAAAACCCATGATGATCAGGATGGTGCTTCAACAATTTAATTACATGATATAAATTATGTTTGGAGCAAAATAATAGTGGAAAATCCCAAAAATATTCTACATCATCTCTCCATTCTAGTATTTCAAAAGGTCTGATGCACTGAGGAGTTAATTTAACTTTCTTACCCAAATATCAATGCCCAATCGATAGAGATTATTTCAAGAAGACATGATCTCCCACATATAATGATAATGGTCATTGATGATGATCCACAAAATATTTTTTATGTATTAAATTTACAATAATCCTTTTCTTGATCATCTTAATTTCATAGTATCCTCTTAACCAAAATTATGTCCCAAAAAATATTTATTTTGTCTCTACCCAATAATATAGAGACCAATATAGATGGTCATACAATGATTCAAATAGAACTATATGTATCATGGCATGATAATTATTATTATATGATAACTATATTAATAGTCTATCCTCCTCCTCTGAGACTTTGAATTATATAACATAATCATAAAGTATGTCTGCTAATATTTTGATCATCTTTTCCAATTATCGATTTTTTTACTATGATAATTGGTTCCCATGGTCATATAGGTACCCATACCTTCTTGAAGTGATCTTAAAATATGATAATAGAAATTATTATCTCATTAGAAGATAAAAAACTTGTATTTATGTATAACTTTATGACCTTTTAAATATAAATTTATCTGAAGTCTTCCACAGTATTAAATTCATGAATATTAATGAAGTGATCTAACCTTGTGAGATGATCCAAAATAAACCATATAGAATCATGTTTCCAAATAGTTCCTGGTATACTTGGGAGAAAATAAATGACCTCCCATTTCCATATGTGTATAGGTAAGCATTGGATAATACCAGATGGTCATTAGTGTTCATCCCATACATGCTGACAAGTACGAAATATCCTAAAAACCTCTCACACTTATATTTTCATGAACACCCCACTAAAAATTCGTTCAAAACACATTTAAAATAAATTGAAGTCCAAGATAAGCTTCCCATATTGAGTTTTTGTATAAAAATAGATGTTTTTCATAACAAGACAATAGAACCACTATTTGATCTTGAAGAAGAAACACTGATTTTTCATCTTGATTCTCTCCTTTAATGGTCTTCCACACATTATGTTTTGATTTAATGGTAAGGTAATTAGGATAAATTATTAGAGAATCCTTAAAAAGTTTATCCATGTAATGAATTATATTCACCATATAGAAAATTGAAAATTCAATTTTCCCAGGGCCATCAAAACACAAATATTTGATCATACTCATAAAATTCCATGGATCCCACTACTCATTGGAAGATTTATTGTATAAAGTTTAGCATAAAAAATATATATTGTAATTAAATTATCTAGGGTTATGAAACATGTAAAATTAAAATATTTTGAGTGATTACATCCATCATCCTTTTCTTAGGTTAAAATCACAATCTAAACAGATGGGACTTAATCATTTGTGGTCAGTGAGAATAGAGAGTTTATCTTTAAAAAGATAATGATGTCATTTTTTGAAATTATAAACTACCATATCCAATTACAAGACTTGTGTAAAATATTTCTTTTCATATATATACATCTATTATAATCCAATAGTTACCAAATTCTAGCCTTTCATGAGAACAAAAATGAGTACAAATTCAGATGCATCAAAATATACCACATACCCTTTCCTAGGTTCTGAAATGGTATGATTTTTTGGGGATGTGATCCTAGACAGAAAATCCAAAAAGTATTTTTAAAAATTTACACTCCAATTAAATAGAGATACCTATCTTATGATCACTATCAAAGGAGAGTTGAGTCATGAGTTGTCTTAAATAATGAAATGATATTAACCATCTAATCCTAGAAATATATGTATCTCAAATACATTATTTGGATTTTTCAAAGAGATAATTCATATAGTCTCTTAAGAGTTTTCTAATAAGAAATTTATGCAATAAATTTTCATGTAAATGTTCCCTTTGTATCCAAAATTTATATTTTTTGGATTTTTTCAATTAAACAGTGGTCTCTCAAAATGATCAAAACAATGTATAATGTTATTCATTTTAATTATATGTTTGAAAATATATCATAATGGCACCAAAAATACAATAATGAAAATGTATTCCTACCAATGAATGAAACAATTCATCAATTCCATAAAAAATAGTTGTGATATTTTAATACATAAGGGTATTGCCACATATTTATAATAACTATAAAAACTCATGAAAGTAGTTTTCATAATATCCTCTTTCCTAACATAGTGTTGGTTATAAAAAGATCATGGATTATTTTAAAGAACCATTGGGCTCCATTACACTGGTCTAAAGGCCATAAATTTAAGGTAGTGGATATATATTCTTTATCCAAACATAATTTATCATATAGTGATTAAAAAATATTCCTATCCAACCATTTTAATTCTTATAATTTATAATTAGGGTATCCAAAGATGACAAAATTGGTGTTAGGAATTATTTACTTTCTAATTACACCAATAATATCTTAAAATACATCAGATATATTGGTGTCATTCTATATATGGGAAGTGAAATATGATTTTTCACTTGAAGTAAATCAATCAAAAATTAAACACCTCTTTTGGTAGAAAAATTAAGAAATATTTGGGAAACATGTCATGATTGATATAAAAAATATTTGGAAATATTCTTGACTCAATTTCAAAATTAATTCGTAATTTTAAGAAAACTAAATGAAAGGAAAAGTTTTATAGCCCATAATGATAAATGTCATACTCTTTCACCCTTTGAGATACCATAGGAAAATTTTCAAATTATTTAATATACAAAATTTAAAAGTCTCAATAATGATTTAATCCATTTTTTTCCATAAAAAATCACATTTAAATCCCCTTGAACATCATTTATTGAGAGGTGTCTAGATACTAATCATGTGAGAAATATTCTCGATATGCAGCCCTAGTTTATTATATATAAATTAAGTAATAAAAGTGTGGGATGCCTTAGTATCAAATATAACTTGTATGAGATATGAGTTAAGAATAATGGTACCCCATAAAGTTTAAATACTGGATTGGTCTTCTGGAATCATCTTCTCAACAATGTAAAGTTGTTTTAATTTCTCCCCCTTTTTCCTTGTTTACATTATATGGTTATATGATCTGATTAGTGAGGTCATTCAAAGAATAAACCCTCTTATCTCAGTTTTTAGTACATGAACACTTGGGAGATGAACATCCATTTTAAGCATAAGAACTCCTAGAAACAAAGGATCTATTTCCAAAAACTTATATTAGACTATATAACAACATCATTGAAGATAAAAGAACTTATTATAGTTTTTTCATAATCTATGTGGTGTTGTATTTTCTCACTTAATATGACCAAATGATTCTGGTTAAAAACATATAGTCTTGGTTCTTGGTCATTAAAGAATGTTGACCAATTCAGTAGTTTGATACTAATATTCTCCACCGACATGTAAGAAGGTGTCCCCCTTATAATTTTTCCCAACATCATATTTCCCATCTATTCCTATATATAAAAATATAGTTCTTCTAGTTAGTTTCATATAGATATATATTTTGTTCACTATCACCATATTAAACATATTTGAATAATCATTAATAAAAATTACAACTATCTTATAATGAATTTTTAGTCACATTCAAAACTCAATGATCTCTTCCTTTTTGGATGATATAATATCCATGTAGAGAGAAAACTAATTTTTTTTCACAAACATAGCTTCATGATCCATCATTAATAGATTTTATTCCTTAATAATAAAGAAATATTCCATTCATGAATTATTGAAGGTGTGATGGCATAAGTATTTATTGAAAAAATTCATTAAAGAACTCACATGGATGACCTTGAAAAACATAATATTTGATAGTAAAATCCCATCATTTTCATGAATGATCCACCAGTATTCAGACTACCGACATTATCATTAGATTAGTCAATGATCAAAGGAAATTAAAAATGTGGTTTTGCCTACTAAGGAACGCTTTGGTGTTTTTAGTTTCATAATATCAACTAATTACTAGTGGATTAAATTATTAATATTTCATATAATTATTTTATTTACATGGTTCATTATTTCATTTAAAAATCCAAAATAATTGAATGAATAGTATACTTGTTCACTTTTTGGTTTAGATGTATCCATATTCGATATTTCCACTTCTTCTCGACTTCTAAGTCATCTTATCAATGGAATTTATCTAAATATAGAACAAAACATCACATAGTTGACAATTATTATGAAGCTAATGTTTTAGAATATTCCAAAGTAACCAAGGAAATAATAATTAATTTTTTTTTCCAAAAACTAAGAAACATAATATAAAAAATTTATTTCCAGTGGGAAGTCTCTTTACCTATTCATGATATTATACACACATTAGACAAACCCTTAATGATGAGATGAAAACTCAACTAGAAGATTCATAGAGTAGTTTCTATACTTGGACCACCTTGGTAAATTGAAGTTCAGTATAAAGAGATTTTTTTCTTCTTATAAGATGAATTTAGTGTTTTGAAATTTATTATCTCTATTCCATCAACAAAAAATTATGGAAAGACTAAAACTAATTCCATTTGTAACATCCCAACCCAATCAAATATTTTTATGGTTTGGATGTTCTACTAATAATAGGTGATATTCCTAAGACACCAAATGCTTAAAAATAATTCCAAGGCCTTACCTAATCCGAAGGGGGGAATTATTTTACATTTTCATAAATAAAAACTATTAGGAAAAAAATACAAACAACCAAACCACTTATATTATTGATAATTATAAAATATAAATTTAAAATGGAAACCTAATAAAACAAATATCATAGTATCATTTAAAAAGTATATAAATTAGTCTCATGAAAAATAAAGGAAATATTGATGTGGGAATATTGATATTGAATCACTCCAAACAATCCAAAAGAGAAACTCTATGCTCCAACACCATCCCGATGATGTACCATTATGAGGCCCCACTAGAAAATTATAAGGCATTTTATTTAAATATTAAATAAATAATAGAATATACATATAAAATAAATTTCATATTATTGGGTGATTAATCATACCTAGTATGTTTTCTAAAAGAGACATCTAAACTCATTCCATTGGGAAATGAATATGTTAGATCACAATTAAAAATATAACATATTACAAAGACAAAAACATCAAAACATTTTATCAATTTAATGTAAATTTAAATTAAAATCATTATAGATTATACATCAATACAACCTTAAATACACACCTTCATCAATCTAGTCACACACCCATGCATGATGAATCAAATCCTAATACTCATGAGTGGTCATCTATCCTTCACTATTCTATCACATGATGATATACATACAAGCCTCTAGTTAGGAATCAAACACTAATTCTATACCAACAAGGCCTCATATAATGAAAATATTGAACACATGCCACCAATGTATTATACATCCTTAAACCAATTAATTCTATATAAATTCATTGTTTTATTTGGAATATTTCATCAAAAATATTTCTTATATTAAATACTAAATAATAATTTAAATCTATCATTCAATGGGGATTCCAAAAATCTATTAAAATTTGAAATATTTATGGTCCATAAACCAATAGAATTTTCCTTTATGAAATCATTCTGTATTTCCATTTAAAATATAATAAAATCATTTAATAAAGAAAATAATTCAAATTCTAGAGAAATTTTATATAAGATAGAATACACCTACCTCTCAATTTTTGATGAAAACATAGAACATAACTATAAAACATCCAGATCTATCCTCAAAACTAGTTTCATTAAATATAACAAAAAATATCCCATTAAAATGCATCATAGATCATATATATATCAATGATGGATTAGATCTAATGATTCAAGATAGATAAGGTGAGGAGATCTAAATATAAATGGAGAAAATAGAGGCATACCATTGTTTCTATAGATCTAAAGCACTTAGATCCAATAAAACCATATTAAAAATTAGATGTTTCCACTAAGAACACATAATAGAGGAATACAGTAAGAGTTCCAGAGAGAAGAGGATAAAAATGTGTGTATCGAGGGGTCAATGTGAGTTGAACACTTATTTTTAGATAATTTAAGGAAAATCATAGTTTTAAGCCACAAGGTTTTGGAAACAATGTTCTAAATGTGTGTATGATATTATCATAAAAAAACCCTTGGCACAGTTTCATCACATGGTCTGAAAAACCTTTTGGAAACCATGATTTTCCATCAGTATCCACTTATTGTTAGTTTATGTGATAATACTTAGACTACAAATGTAATTCCACCCAATTATTTGGTATTATTCCCTCAATTTTAGTCACTATAAAGTGGTCTATTTTAGGTGGGCCTCTAGGGTGACTCTTAGTATCAGAACAACCATATGAGGGTTTTCCATAGGGTGAGGGTCATGATATAGTGGTATTAGAGGTATGGATGAGAGTTATGGTTGATCGTAGAGTTAGGCACCAATGAGGGAATCATGTGTTTTATATTGAATATGTCTCAATCTAACATTTCATAAGGAATAACAAGATCTATTGTAAAGTGAATAATTTTTCAGACATGTTGGGATCTAGTGCATGGAACGTAGTCTTATAGAATATACTAGTGAATAGAATTTTTCTTTCATGGTAATGGACTATGTACTGTACATGAATCATATTTTTGTATACTAGTGTTTTTAAATTTTGTGGTTCTAGTGAACAAAAATGAATCTAATTTAACAATATTAATTTATTCCAGGATTATAGGATCATTTAATTATCAAGGCCTTTGTTAAGGTTTTAAGTAAATGAATATGGTTATTTAAATTCTCATTACCATCTATTATACCTTATTGAAATATCAATAGTATTTTTTTTTCATATATAGTGAGTAAAATTATATCTTCATTAATATTTATATATGGTAACTTTTTTATGATGTTGTATTTCTATTTTTATGTTATTTTATTGCTAAAATGGATATAAAATGACTATTAAATTTACTCTATGTGAAGTATTGATTTTTTGAAGTAAATGGTTAATTGAATGAAAAAGTGGAAACTATGAAAATGTTGTAACATACTTTATAAATGTTTTATGAATTTTCCTATTATGTATAAATTATGTGCTTACATTATTTCATTCAATAAAATTGATGATACTTTTATAATATAACATTCCCTTGAATTGGAATCACAAAATTATTTTAGCCCAATGTTTTAATATTTTTTTATAAAATTCTATGAATTTATTTAAAATATGGACATGTTTATACTGATTAAATAAAATTATTTTAAAATTGTATGATTTTAATTGGAATGGTGAAAATTTTACGTAATATTTTATTCATTAAGATATGCGATTTATTAAAGAAAGAAAATGAAATATGTTATGTTAGTAATCAAGTTTAGTATTTATTAAATTTCATAGAGTTGTAAGTTGACTTATTATAAATCATGTTAAAACAATTAATATATTAAAAGTGAACTATTTATATCTTTTTTTTATGATGATATATTTTTTTTTGTTTATTCAAGTGTATTCAATTGATAATGATATATTTATGGATATTTTTATTAGATTTTAGAAATATGTTTTTGAGAAATCCTTCCATTATGTGTAATAATGTGTATAATATTGTCTAAAAATAATAAATTTATATAAATAATGACGTTATTTTTGTAATGTTGTTTCATAAATAATGGGTATATTTAAATTCTGTTAAAACTTATTTTGATATTAAGGCTGCTATTCCAAAAAATATTGGGAGTGTTTAATAAATTTTTTTGCATGGAAACTTATTTTGAGGAAAATTTTAAGAGTTTTATGGTTAAATGGTTTCTTGGAAAAAAATTGTTTTAGAAAAAAAATGTAATTGATTTGAACAAATATAAATATGTGTGTCCCAAGGTAATCCTTCTAGTTTTATATTAAAAAATTTGAACAAATTATTTCCGGATTTTATAATGATATTATATCTATAAAAATAAAATATTTTTCCATTTGAGGGTATTATTGAGATGTTATATTTAACTTGGAAATGTATACATGTTTTTTGTTCACAATAATTATTTGAAGAAGAAATGGTTTGATTGATCGATTTTATAATGGATAGTGGTGTGCCAGTTTCTTTATTAGAGGAAAAATATTTTATTTATTTGGAATAATGATGAATTTTTTTTCAAGTAGGATGAGTAATATTATATATTTCATAGAGTATGGGTTAATGTTATGTTGGTTATGTGTTTTATTTTTCGATATTATTTTTTTGTGAGTTAGTTATTTGATTTAGACATATTGATATTGATGTTTGGGTAAAAAATATCATATAATCCTATTTATTGTTTGGATATAAGTAAAGGTATAGATCATTCATGGTATATAGTGTTATCCATATTGAAATGGAATAATGTGACAAAGTTTCAATCAGTAAGGATGATAATTCGCTAGAAAAAGCTAATGATTCCTTAGAATTTATAAGGACTCGAGATCACTTTTGAGATTCCTCAGTAGTGGGTTTCCTCTGAATGGTATCATGAGTGTGATTGAAGATTAAATATAGTTAGACCAAAGATATTTCTTGGAATGAGTTCCTTGACTTAGTTAAGAATGAGTTTCTTCCACATATGTTGAAGGAAAAAATTATATTTTTCCTCTTTCTATTCTAGTAAAAGGATTATATTGTGTGTTACCTAATGATTTTATTTTCAATATTGGATATCCATTTTTTGAACCATTTAGTGGATATATAAATACAATAATGATGTTATAAGTCTGAGTTGTGGTCATAGTCTTGATAGGTTTGATCCATTCTTATCAAAATTTTTAGATTTAATTGAGGGATCATGACGAGATATTAAAGGAAATTTTTCCACATTATTGGGATTTATATGTTTGATTCCTAGATTAATGGGTATTTATATAGGTGAAATTAGATACTAAGGAATATATCTATAGTTGGAAAATGTTTTCAAGAATTTTATTTTTTTCTCAAGTTTTATTATATTATATAAAATAATATTTTTAATATTTAGGTAGTGGTACATTGATGGTAAAAGGGCCATGTGGTTTGTAGTATTCCTTGGTTTTTGTAATGTGTCAATTTTACCAGTTTGTAAATTAATATTTTTTTATATGGACATTTATGGGGCAATGATTTTTGTATTATTAAATTTTGATTGGAAGTGTTCTGAGAATGTCACCGTAATAATTTCAAAATAATCACCTTAAATTATGTCTATAATTTCTGTTTATGATTTTATTTTTATATTCTCCCTCTACTAATCCAAAAATGATTTTGTAAATTTAAACAATTTATATTTTAATAAGAGAGTTTATCTATAATTTACAAGGGAAAAATAATATTATATGCAGTTTTTGAGTTTAATTTAGAATAATATATATCCTTGTAAATATATAAAGTCTTTAAAAAGATAAAAAAACATGTATATAAAAATGGATGGTTATAGAAATATAATATCATTAATTTAATTTATTTTGATAAGAAATGATTAAGGTTTAGTAAAATGATAGGGTTACTATATAACATAATTTATCTTTTCTTCCTTTATCTACCATGTTTATTTTCTTTTTGAATGTACAATTCATGTTCGATAGGTATCTGATGTATCATATCTGTTTTGGGAAATCTCTTTTATATTTAAATTATTATTCTGAGGATGTCAAGAATTTAGTTTTGATCATCCTCATGAATTAATGGGTGGATCACCTAAGTTATATATTCTTTTAGATTTATAAATTACTCCCTAGAATAACAACATTCATGTTTGAGTGGTATCTCCCAATAATATTTGGTATTATTGTATTTTTCCTTCTTCTTTATTGGTTGGTTTTGATTTTAGAGGATGAAAATCTTTTAAATTGTCTATAATGTGTTGTCCCAGGGACCTATGAATCATTACATTGTGTATTTAATGTTTATTATGTTTTAGGAAATACAGAAAATAATTTTAATAGATTTTAGAGAGAGTTTTAGAATTAAACTTCAACTAAGGGATGATATGTGGCATGGTTTCATGTGTTGTTCAAAAATAAGATAGCTGGAGAGATGATTTTTGGTTAGTGTGATATTATATTATATATTATATTTGATTATAGTATAGGGATTTATATTTTGGTGGATGGTTTGTTCTATTATAGTCTTGTGTGACCACATCTATTTGGGCTATGTTTATTATAGCACATTTTGTTGTGTTGTGGTATAGTGATACATGGGAGGTTTTGAGTTTATCTTATATATGTTTTTGATCTAATCTATATGGATTATATTTCACCATGATAATATAGTTATATCTAATTAAATCTGATTTTGATATCATGTGGGATCATGGGTTATTATTATATGTGTTGGTTATCATGTGTGGCCTTCTGTTTAATCTTAAATGAAGGTTGTTGTAGTGAAAATATTTTCACTCCATCGTGAATACATGTGTATAGACCTATACTTGACCATCATATATTATAGTGACAATAAAATTGAATTGAATATATTAAATTCATAAATATCATTCATGATTAGATATTTCAAGATTGAGGTCATAACTCTGACATAAAAAATCCATATATATAAAAAGTGGAAACATATAATTAGTAACCAATTTTATAGAATATAATACTTTTAAAATAAAAAATTATTTCAATTCATGATAAATATTCATGTAATTAAAATATACTTATTACTTTCACTTACCCATCATTAAAACCTGTAATTTTTTTTTTAAAATGTGGGATGTTCACCAAAAATATCATTAAGGAACATAATAAGACAAAATCGGTTAGTTCTGTGGAAAACATGAAAACCCATTAAAACACATTTTCTTGAAAAAATTATTTTCCACCATAATATAGAATTTGTTCTTCAATGAAAAGAATCACTTTCATACATTTTTAAATCAAAAAAATTTCCATAAAAATCATTAGTAAAAATATGAGAGTCGTGTAGGTTCCTTGGGACAACATCGTCTTAAAACACATAAAAAACCATTACAATTTTGAATAACTATTCAGCTAACTTACAATATAATTTTATAAAAAACATAATCATTACCCATTGAATTGGAGTTCTATCTCAGTGCACCAGTTAAAAAAATATAAAGGGATCACCCAACACTATCTAGGCACACCCATCATTTACACTTTATCAGTTTCACCTATGACCTATAATGGGGACCAACCATTTGTAAACATTTCACATGGACTATATAATTGCTTAATCATATGAAAAATGCTTTTAAACCCAAGAAAAAATTATTTTGGATATCAAAATACCCATTCTTATTCAAGACCCACATTCAATACCAAAATAAATTGAAAAAATAAAACTGGGTTTTTCATTGAATAAACATGATATATTTTAAAGGAATCCAAACATTGGATAATGTTTAAAGTATCAAGAAAATAAATGTTCTTCATATACATTAACATAAATCATTCATTTTTTGAAATTTTTGAAGAATGTAAAAAATTCCATATAAATATTACTTTTTGAAACCATTGTATGGAAGTGAAAATTGACATTAAATTTACTTTAATAATATTATATTTATATATAGGAACATGTATAAAATATCTTTACAAATATGGATATAGAAGAAAAAGAGAGTTTTGTGGAAACCAATATAGGGGGATTTTAAAATAAAACCTCTCACCTTGAGTCTGGATAATTTTGTACATTTTTGGTCATATCAAATAAAAAAATTATGTTAATTTTATACTCAATAAAAAACCAATCTCAGGTTGATTATAATTTTATTTCATTTTATACCATGTTATAAACAATTACATAATCAATTAAATTCATGTTGATCATTTTGATGATATTTGTTTAACGGTTCAGAAATGACATTATTTGGTTTACTATAGTCAAAGGGGATATTATTACACCATATTTGGAAGAACAATAATCAAATAATTATCAATTTTATAAATCAACAATACTTTTAAATCCCACCATTAAACATGTTTATGAAAAATGAACTATGTTACAATAATGGAGATGATAGGTTATATATATGCAATAGTAACATTTCCATTCTTAAAATATCAATATGGAAATAATCTAAAAATTATATTCTCTTTCCAAAATAATAATAATATTTTAAATATCATATTACATATTTTTAAGGGAGGGGAGGGGAATTATTTGATTTTCAAAAAATATTAAATTTATATAAATTAATTTTCAATTAAAAATGGATCAAAACATATTAAAATTAAATATAATATAATGATGGATAATTATTATCTCATTAAATAAAAATTAAACATGATTAAATCAAATTTTTTTCTTATATTTTTGTATGAACCCCTCTTTAACATAATTCACATTTACTGTGACAATAAGGATTTTTACCCTTTCAGGGTCAATATAGTTATTATAAATAAAATAAAAACCCATAAATGGAAGTTGATTGATATATTATACCATTTATAAATAAATGAGACTAATATAATATTTTTATAAACTTTATATCATTTAATAAAATATTATTTACTATATTATATTCAAAATTTCAATTTTTATAAGTATCCATTACTTTGAATTTAACAAAATCAACAAAATAAGTAAAATTTGAAAAATATATTTTAATAAATCTTAAAAATGTTATTTTAATTTATAATTTTTTTATATGATTATATTTTAAAAAATATATATTACATTTAATATTTTTAATATCTTTTATTTGATTTTTTTCATTAATTGAATAATTACTAGGTTAATGGTGTGTAAATTTTTATATTACTTATTTCATTACTAAAAATAAAAAATAAATTACCATGATAAATATAAATCACTTATATTTAAAGATAATATTTCTAATAGAATATATCCTCTAGTTAACCATACGATAAAAATATCATTGCAGTTAAAAATAAGAGAGTTGCATATTTTATAATTTCATTTAATAAAATACTATAAAGGTTATAATCACATAAAAATAGAAATATCTTTCATATATCTAGATATTTGATGATTATTGATGAATTAGAATAAAAAAATAAAATTAAGTAATGATTTAGGGTTATTTTATTATCCATATCACTGTATTTTTAACATTAATTACCCGTACGTTCACTCGTAGTAAAAAAATTACTAATGTTACTATTCACATTGACAAAAAATAATAGAGTGCTAATTACAAATTTTTTGTCACTGATTCCAAATATGAAATCCATTTCTAAAAATTCATGAAATAGAAATTTCATTATTTAATATAATGTTAAACCAGAATAATGCGATGAAGAATATATTTTCAAAAAAATGTCATTTAAATATAAAAAAGTTTTTACCAAAACATAAATTATAAAATTTATTTTTAAAAATCATAATATATTTATTTTAAAAATGGGGAAATAATGAAGTTATAAAAATCATTAAAAATATATTCTTACTTTCTAAATACTTGAAAAAAATAATTATTGAAAAATAAAATCACAAATTTTCACCATTCAATAAAAAAACCAATATTTTTAGAAAATTCTAAAAACATCATCAGAAGATAATTTTGACAAGATGAATTAATAAAGAAACATCTTATCAAAATTTAAATTCTATATTTTGAAAATAATTTTTTTAAAAACATATAAGATAATAGTTTAATAAAACTACTTCATTTTTGATATAAAAATTATATTGATTTTTTAATGAATATAACTCAATAATATCTGACTAATGAATATTTATAAGATATAAAGATTATTTATTATAACATTACTTGTTTTTTAACATTATTTCTCATTTTATAAATTATGTCCCCAAAATTTTATTCCCTTATCAATCTAGTTGGGATACATTTCCCTCATAACATTTTAGGACTCCAAAATTTCTTCTTCTACTATATTTTTATTCCACAAATCCCCAACCTCATGAATTATATTGTTCTAGAATAAATTAACTCTATTCAAAAAAACATGAACATGATATTACCTATATGATATTTTATTATCTAACTGAACTAATTCCATGATGAAAACATGAGATCAATCTAGCACATAATTTCATATCACATAAACATGAAAGACATTGTTTACCTCGATTAAATTAAATGGAAGGGGTAATAAGCAAGTAATTTATCCAATATTCTCAATTATTTATTTTGGTCCAATAAACTATGGAATTATTTAACTTTTTTTTAACAAAACACATAACACTTTACCTTAGACATTCATTAAGAAAAAAATGATTACCTGCCTTGAAAGAATGTTATTTTTTTGGTTATCTGGAAAAAGTTTCTATCTTTTTTTAGTTATAATCAAATATTTCTAAATTACATTCACCTTCTCAACTATTTTCTCTACCAATTATAGTCTCATAGACTTCCTTTGAGTTAAATCACCCCAAAAAGAATAATATGACACCAATTTATATATAATTTTGCAAAAGATTCAATCTGTATACTGAAATAAAAATCATTCTTATAAGAAAACTCAACTAAATTATGATTTTGATCCAAAATTCCTATATAATATGTATAAAAATAATGATGTATTCCTTTTAAGTGTTTTATTGTTCATTTGTATTTTACATCATATTGAGGATGAAAATATATACAAAAATTTAATCATTACCCAACAACTTCAGTTTTCCTTACCAAAAATGTTATGTGAACCTGAGATCATTTTCAGATATAATAGAGAGAGGAAATCCATGTAACATGACTATCTTCTTGAGATAAAACAGTGAAAGTTGATCCAAATACATAGTATCTTGAATGGGAGAAAATTCACAGATTATGTTAATTGATGAATACTAACCAAACTCGTATTATTAAATTAGGACATCATGGGAAATCCCATTACAAAATCTATGGATATATTTTACAATTTACACTTTATTACTAAAAAAGATGAATAATACCATATAATAATTTTCATTCTACATTAACCTATTTTCAAGTAATACATTTCTTGGAAAATTTAGCAATATCTCTTTTCATTCCATAACAAAAACAATACTACTTATGTTTATTGTGTTTCTTAGTGGTGTAATGATTATTTAAAAATGGATAACTATGAGCTTCACTAAAAAATCATTCTTCAACTGAGAATTGAAACACACACATAATCTCCTTTAAAATCTAAAAACAATTCTTTTTAAACATTAAATTCAAGAAACATACACTTCTTAACCAATTACACTATTTCCTAAAACTCATATTCTTCCTTGTGATGTTTCATAATTCTATATGTCAATGCCGTCAAAACTAAAACCTGAAAAAACTAATAAATTTCCTATATCCATAACTTATAAGATTAAATTATTCAAATCCTTATTCAGATTTTCATTTTAGAAACCTAAATTGGTAAATGTAGCCTTATTTTTCCAACTCAATGTACTAAATACTTTTTTTCTTTTTCAGAATGATAAATAATTGTTCCACCATAATCCTTAATCAGTTATAACTATCTTCCCTATCTCATGATCAACTCTTTATGTGTGAATATATAAATAAAAAAATTATTATTATTATTTATTACAAACCTAGATCCATATAAATGATTCCTCCATAATTTTAAATATAAACCCAAAACATCTAATTCCATATCCAGTTTAAGATAATTAAACTTATAAGGATTTAGTTTCTATAGAGAATAAAAAATTACATGATAATTTTAAATTAGAATGAAACCAAATCACTTCAATGAATCATCACTATAGATGAAAAGTTAACCATATCAAGGGGGAAAGACCAAAATAAGATCATTCAAAAAAATGTATTTTTAGTTCCTAAAAAAATCATCATATTATTTTTTCTAGATAAATTTTACGCCCTTTTGAGCTAATGTAGTCACTGGGAAAGATAAACGAGAAATGTTTTCAATAAACGACCAATATTAACCTAACAAACCAAGAAAATTATAAATATATGTGACATTTGAAGGTCTTGGTTAGTTATCAACAACTTTATGTTTCGAAGGGTCAACTCTTATTCTATTTTTAGATAAAATATCCCCATGAAAATAAATTTATTATAACCAAAATACAATCATATAAATTTTATTTATAGATTATTTTAAATTAATGTTTTCAAAATAATAATCAGTTGTCATTGATGATCCTCATTAATTGTAGAATACCCTAATATGTCATTAGTAATTAAAATAACATAATTATCTAAATATTCATGCAAGACTATATTCATAAAATTCCAAAATATATTTGGTGCATGAGACAACTCAAAAGGTATAGATACACACTCATAGTGTTCATATCCAATATAAAGTGAAGTATTTGGAATATATTTGTTATTTAACTTCAACTAATTATACCCTAACCTACGATCATTCCTTAAAAATTATTACTCTTTGGAGGTGATCAGAAAAAATCACTGATATGCGGAAAATGATACTTGTTCTTAAGAGTGATTCTATTCAATGTTCAATAATCTATAAAAATAATCATAGAACCATATTTATTTTTAAAAAATAAAATAGTAGAACCATAATGTGATGTACATGGATGAATTAAACCATTATTTAGAAACATATATAATTTATTTTTCCATTCCAAAAGTTTTACTTGATCAATTCCATAAGATATTTTTAAAAAAATTAGCACCGTGTACTAATTCAAAAGTAATCTCAACCTACCGATCATAATAAGCACCAAACAAAAAATCATAAAAAATATGCAATATATTATTTCACTACTTGGACCTACTATACTTTATGATTTCTTTCATTCAAAAAACATTTACTATGTAATATTCACTATAATTTCTAATAAAATTCCCTATTTCTTGGTAGGTTTTCAAAGTTATATAATCATTTAACAAAACATTATTGGAACTATTATATATATTGACATGACAAAATTAAATCCATTACATGCCCAAAAATAATATCAAACTCTACTATGGGTAGTACAACATGATTTATATGAGAGACCATCCCACTAATACCAATTGTATGATTCCTATAAATATTTTTATATTTAATATTTCCTATCATAGTTTTTACTAAATAATCTAACATACATAAATGGTGTGATATTTCTAGTATTATATAGAATTACATTAAAATACAAGAATATGAAGATACCAACTCAAATAGGGTATTGACATAATTCTAATAAATCAATGACATACCTATCACTACTTCATTATGTAGTCTTGTATCAATTGTATCCTTTGGAAAAAAAATTCCACATCTTTCTAGTGTCAGTCTTGATGATTTACATCCTTACTAACTAACATGGGATAAATGTTTTCATACCTATCAATCTCATTGAAACTAACATATATCACTAATGGTTAGTTATTAGTTACCACATTATTTTAATGTTGTGGAAACATTTATTTTTAATTTTAATCCCTTTCACCAGACATACCACATTAGTTAAAATTTTCAGAATTTACCATAACTTCCCAATTATTCTTCTTACCACACTTATCATGATATGATAAATTGATTTTATTACCTCTAAATTTTATTGATGAATTATTCCCCATCTCCTACCATATAGATCATTGTTCTTCTTTCTTTTCATGGAATACATGATCATCAATGAACTCTATTTCTACCTTCTCTTCACAACAAAAATGATTTTCATAATTTTTGAATTATTGGGATTCTAATTCCCTTCTATATATTTTTATAAACTATGGTTAAACTTTGTTAATATTAATATTATAATATCAGACAAAATATAGTACATTCATGTACAATCTCGTTAATTTTTTTTTCGTATTTTGCTACAAAATAATCATCCTTTTCCCATAATTCTAAGAATTGTTTCCCCATCCTGAGGAAAAAAACATTAGGGAAATATTTCTCAAGGATTATATTTTTAAATTTTACCCATACCATGTAATTAGGATCATATATCTCTTTGTTATTCCTAATCAAATACTACCATCGATTAGCTTCACCTTCAAAAGGATAAATAGAAAGTGTTATATATTAACATTCAAAAAACCCCCCATGACTTAAAATATCTTCTATTGGGAATTCATTGATCCTTTGGATACCACTTGTTCATAAGACCCAATGAATTTTGGTTCAAATTATCTAATTAAATTCTCCATTATAGTCATGTTCAACTATGGTAGATCTTGCTACTCTCTAGTATGGATTCTACCACCATTTATAGCTTGAATCAAATGATCCATCATAGTGAAAAATTATTATGTTCTAATTATGACCATTATAGGTTTCAGATTTGGAAGGATATCTTCCTCTTTAATCCTCTCTACTATATCCTCTATGCTACCTCTATGGAAAACCATTTTGAACAAGCATAGTTTAGTCAAATAAATATGGTAATCTTAAAATGATATATTATATCAACATAATATTTTGGTAAAATCATTTATTTTTATTCTATTATCATTATTATAACCCCAAATGTTTTCAAAACATTTACCCATTACCCACTATAAGGACCCATCCGTAAACATTACATGTTTTAGAGAATTAAAAATAGAATTCACCTTCATACATTCCCAATGATCATTTTGGTTTAGATAACTAGATATTTAGGTCATAACTAATTACTAACATACCCATATATATAAAAATTGGACACATCTAATTAGTATACTTATATCCCATAATATAAAACATATAAAATATAACATAGTTTCAGTTACTGCAAAATATTCATGGGTTTCAACATGACTTATTTATTTCTCTTAATCATCCTTATACCATGATTTTTTAAAAAAAATGTGGGTTGAGAAAAAAACACATAGTATGTTAAATAAGAATTAGAAATCAGTTTTTCTAATGAAAAACATGAAAACACATAATTTTTTGAAACATGCCTTTTTTATTTTAACTGTGCATCATTTTTATTTTAAAAGGATCATTGTCTTTCCTTTCAAAATCAAACGATTTCAAAAAAACATAAGAAAAAGTATATAAATTTCATGTTGATTTGTTGGGAAATAATCACCTTAAAACCCCTAAAATTTATAATAACCCTTCAGCTGAATTCTAATATAATTATCTAGAGAACATAATAATTATCTAATTCATTGGATAACTATATGGGAATAACCATCATAGATGTTTTAATGGGAACATCCTAAGCTATATGTCTGAATGAATCATATAAGTTACATTATTCACTTCCATGATAAATAATGATACTTAAACCTTAAAAAAATACCCAATGACTATATTATTAAAATCTATGTTCAATTACTTTGAAAATCATATTGAATATAAAAATACCATTTCTTCTTAAAAACACATATTTAATTAAAAAATACAATAAAAATGGGAAAGGTGGTTTTTCAATAATGAAAAAATTAAATATTGTAGATGATGAAAAACATTTAGTAACGACTATAGTGGTGGGAATTTTTTCAAATCACATATAAAAATTTTACATTCCTTTTTTGTGAAGAAAGTCATATATTCCATAAAAGGATTACTTTTAAAATACATTAGTTGAATGTCAAAAGATACCTAAAACTTCTTTTATAAATACTTTATATCCATATCAAAACATCGATAAAATATATTTAATCATATGAATATAGAAAAAAAATATTAAAGGGGAACATTAAAATAGTATTTTTAAAAGAAATAACCATAAATTGAGTATAAATGTTTTCATACATTCATTATCATCATGTATAACCAACTTATGATAATTTGATATAGGATTAAGAACTATTATCAAGTACATTATTCCTTTATTTAATTTAATTCCATATTATATAAAATTATATATTCAATTAAATCCACGTTGGTTGTTTTGATGTTATTCAATTCACATGTCAAAAATAACATTGGTAGGTTGTATATGGTCAAAGTGGTAATTGTTAAATAATATATAGAAAAATAAAAAAATAATTATTATTTTTATAAATCAATTATAATTATAAATCCATCTATTAAATATGGTTATGAAAAATGAATTACGTTACAACCATAAATACGGTAGGCCGTATGTACGCATGAGTGATGTTCCCATTTTTCAATGAACATTATGGAAAGAAGGAAAGTATTATGCTATCATTACATAGCTATAATAATATAATATATATAATATTAATTATTTTATTATAATTTTATATATCATCCATGTTAATTAGTTATGAAAAATGAATCACATCGCTTCACGAAGATATTATTCCACACGTATACATGAGAGACATTATCATTTTTCTGTGAATGGAAATGTAAGATGATAAATGATATATTATCTTTTAATAATGATATATTTGTAATTAATATAAAATTTAAACATTTATTTCATCATTATAATTCATTTATGCCAAACAATTATTGAAAATGAATTATATCGGTTCACAAGGTAGTATATTTCTATACACATGAACAATGGTTTCGTTTCCCATTTGATGGAAGTAGGGATTGATATAAGTTATTCCAATAACATAAAAAAATCAGTGTATATAAGATACTATTATTATTATAAAATAATGGTTATTGTATATTTAAATTAGGATAAAGAATAAATCAAACAATAACATGTGGAAGAAAAATATACCTCTTCTTTGGATAGTCTCTTTTGATTAACACCATAAGACATATAAGTTTGGTATTATACCTAATATAGTACCAATATATTGAAAGGATGGATTAGTGGAAGGTATTTTGGAAGGTATAGGCTAGAATAAATGTAGAGACTCTATTTTTTTAGGAAATACCTTGAAATATATTGGGAAATATTTTTGGAGACATGCACTAAAATGGCCTGCGATTCAGAGGCTTAGTGAGCCCAAAATTAGTTTTATAAGAAAATTAAAAATATATTATATCATGCATCTGTTGTTTTTACAATAATATGGAATATAACCTGAACTATGTTTTGGATTAGAAATCAAATAATACTATTGATTCTAGAGAGTGAGTTTTAGCCTATGTGTGACCTAATGTTGGTCAACACTGCACATTCGGAAGATACATTCATTATAGAGTATGTGTAAATTAAAATAAATGAATAATTGATTGATTATAATTTAAATGAACTAAATCTAATCTTATATAAATGTTTCACTATGAAATTTCTCTAGGGATAGTCACATAACCCTAGGAGTTTTTTTGAGAGGAGCTCTGATGACCTTCTTTGGCTGATCAAGATCAGATGAAGATTAATAATCGAATTGAGGTCAATTGACAAGAAGTGAATATAAAAGATCATCCTCATCATTGGTGAACATGTTTTTTTAAAATTTTGATCCAATATTGAGGTTTGTCTCATTAATTTCCATTACTTCCCATGATTAAAATATTCCTCATATTCTTATTTTTTTATTCTTTGATTTGCAATTAATTTAATTATTCATATGAGATCATTTTGCAAAATAAAGTTTTTATTCTTTTTATACTTTATTATGCCATTTTTCTCATCTTGAATATCCCCGATATATTATATTTTTCAAATAACTCTTTTCCAATGATTGAATAAAGTTTTTATTGTGTCTTTTCCCCACTTGTTATTTGTGTTCTTATTTGATAGACTATGGGGAATGGTTTGACAATTTTTTGTCAGATCCAAGCATGATGGGACACTCAGATTTTCATTGGATAAGATCAAAACCACCACATTAGAGTTTTATGGACTAATAAATATGAAACATGAGTGATACTCCATGGATCTAGGATCCAGAGCTACAACGAGGACATGAGGCACGTGAGGATGGTGGAGGTTTCGAGTAGAGGATCATACATCTAATTTCGATCCAAAGGAGACCAAGTATTTAAGGATGGGGGTGGTCCCCATTGATTTTCTGGGGTCAAACCACATATAACATTGTGGGAAATTATGATATTTAAGCCACATGGAGATACAAATATTCTATAAAAAATACAGACTACACATCATGTACTGGGGTGAACACACATCTTTTAGTCACCAAGATATAAAGGGTAGGGTTTTAGGAAAAATTAAAGGAAAACATGTTGTATGGATTTGATACACACACTATGAACCTCCCCATGGATTTTAGGAAATATTCTAGGTACCCACACTTAGGACCCCATGTGGGGGGATATTCCATATACTCTAGAAGTACACATGCATGATCTATAACATAGGTATTTCTAGGTACATGACTAAGTATACGGGCATAACATGATAGAAATGGTCACCAATATGAGCACAAATATCAATACAAGGAGTCCGAGACACACTGTGTAGTACCCTTACATGTTGGGAAATACTACATGGCATGCATACCATGTGTTGGTGAGGACACATTCAGATGTCCAGATGAGGTCACATGTCATGTAGTCACTATTACACATCGTGTTCTTCTTTATAAAAAATCTACCTCATGTATCTCCTTCATTTCCACTCAAAATGTTTCCTATGTGTAGACAATCCATAGATTTTTTTATGTAAATAATGATGATATAATATATACTATATTTTGGAATATGATGCATGGTGTTCTGATTCTAGCACTTCTTTTCAAGGTACTCGATGATTTCAACGATAGGGAAAACTGAATGGAGAGTTCAGAAAGAGTGGGTACCCCCCTATCATAGAATGGTGAGGGTTTTAAACTTGTTTAACAGATATAGAGGTGGTAATCCCCTATCGCATCAGGTTGTAGACCTCTATATTCGGAGGTTGTGATCTTCTATCACCTCAGGGCATGGGTCCTCCATACTTGTTTTATTGATAAAGAAGAGATACTCCCATTTTTCACTAGGGAATAAGTCTTATATCCACAGATATAGTTCCCCCTTGTCACAGATGGGTGTGAGTCCTCTATACTAATTATACATATATAGATTTGGTACTCCCCAATTTAGGGAATGATTCCAATATCCATAGAGATGGTGCATCACTGTCACACATGGGAATGGGTCTTTAATACTAATTGTAAAGATAAATATTTGGTACTCCCCAGTTGTACCAGGTAATGGGTTCTCCTTCCATAGAGATGGTACTCCCCTATCACACTAGGTTTTGGGTCCTTCATACTCATTGTAAATATATATATGTGATACTCCCCTATTTAATGAAAATTGCTTCTATACAAGGATACAGTACTCCCTATCACACTAGGGCATGACTCATCCATATTCTATACACATTTATAGTGATATAAATCCATATTATATTGGTGTGTGGGTCCTTTATCTTCTTGAGATTATGCCTCTTTCAGATACAGAGTAGTGGTGAGTTATGAGACCTCCTCAAGAATTTTTGGATAGACACATGAGATGTTGGGAAAATATTATAGTCAATTTTAGCTATAGGAAAACTCATCATTCTTTGCTGGGATTTTAGATGGATATCCCCTTTCTCTCTTATCGAGGTTTCTTATATAACTATATATCATTATTTTTTTATTTTGTTTCGCTCATTTTTTATTTGACCTGGATACTCTTATCATGTGTTTGATTTATCCCTATTTAGTTTTTGGGGTTTCCTATTGAGTATGTATATAATAAACACTACATGGTATTTTCCTGTACATGTCACATCTTATGCAGACAACATATTTTTCATTGGTGGCACAGACATAGCATAAGAATACGTGGGTGAATTTAACCACATATGGTGGTTGGGTATTGATGATCAGAAGTTAGTATCTCACATATTTCTTTAATTTTTAGTTATTTTCATCTTGGGACATTATTTATTGTTGTTCATATATTATTTCCTTTACTTTTTGGACTATTCCTTCACACACATTTTTATTCCTAACCTATGGAGGTGGGATTGGAGTTGTAGTGGCATAATCTTTTTCCATCCAGGTCGATTCCATTTGGACGAGTCATAATAGATTGTTACCTAATGTGGTTAAATATCAACATAGTGTATGGTATTTCACCCCATATTAGGTTTGGTTTGGAATTTATTTAAATGGTTGAAAAATTTATTGAGTGCATCATTCAGACTAGGAAATGTAGCGCTGGTGTGGCGGTCAACAAATTTGTTCCCAAGGACTCTTAATACCTCCTTGTTGACTCGGTGTATTGATATATTGGTTACCAATAACATTTTTACATTCATCATATAGAATTAGGTCAATTGAATATTCTTCTAGAGTTAGTTCCAAGTATATTTATGATCATCTAACCATGGTAAGTTGTGATTAATTTTCAGGATTCTACTACAAAGACATCTAGGAAGGTAACTAATTTAGGATTATGATGAATATCATATGAGTGATGTTACCATAGTTCATGGGATATATCCTGAGACCTATTATCCATGAATTTAAGTATAATCAACCCTACCTATCAATAAATTTTTTACCGAATATCAAATAATAGAAGCATAAAGGCTTAGTACACTCTGTGAGTTCCAATGCCAAAGGCCGCTGAGGTTCCACGGCGAGCCAGATCCCAAAGAATTTAATTATTGGGTTTTGTCGGTGAACCATTTTTTCACAATTTTGTGTACCCATACGATTAAATGGTTGTGTTTTAAGCTATCCTTTTCCATTTAATATCTAGTTACCTTTTAATTCTATTTATTTAGACACATGATGAGTCAACACTCTCATAGTCAAACTTCCCGCAAGTGTTTCTTGAGATGTACTACCCCTCATGACTGCACTAAGATTATATTCATGATATTTTAATGATATTTAAGAGATGGATGATAGATAATGAATATGTCACAAAACTTACTATGATTATATAGCACTCCATTAACATTATTATTTATGGTTACTTTTGGGCATGGAATTTCACGTAGGGTCTCCACAGAGACATTCATACCGGTGTTGTATCCCTGTGAAACCCCACATATGCTGGAGTGATGGAGTGGGAAATGGTGATGAGGAGAATTATAATGATTAACACCATGCATATTGCATTTTAAGTAGGCACCCCAGAGTTGATTCATTTTTATCATCTTCCATGTAATAGGTTTTGAGGAATTGGAGGTTTACCCATGCCCATACTTAGGAATATAGTCATGAATAATAGGGACAATGCAATGAAAAAAGGATTCCTAAAGAGGGGTGATTCGATTCATTTAATTGGAGATATCATACATCACATGATTATGCGACCCAATATGATGAGTAGGGAATACATTCAGTGGATGAACCACTAAAGTAGATGCACTACTATGATTAGGGTTCTTCATGGTGAGGTTAGATTAGTGTACAATGATACAAAGTTAAAGAGTATTGGGTGGGGAAACCTAAGGAAGATCTATTGGTGGTTGAATACATTATGAGAACCTTCCACCAACACCACTAAGAGGCCCACATTCGGCTTTTGGAGATAGAGATTGGGTCCAAGGGTAACAGCGGGCTATGGAGGCCTATGACCTGGTAGTTCATGAGATGATTGGAAGTATGAGACATGTTTATTATACTCATTATTTAGTGGTAGTACATATAGGTTTGAGTCATTCCTCAATCTATTTACTCTTGATGTGAGAGTTAGAACTACATGTTGAGACTTTAGTTTATCTTATTTGGATTGAGGTTCTTATTGGGAATGATTCTTTGATATCACTTATCATCTATTACTATGAGATATCATTTGGTGGAGAGAGTTTATAAAGGGACCTATTAGTCATCAAAATGAGACCTTATGAAATCATCTTGTGTATGGACTAGTTTTCCATGGTCTGATCCCGTATTTACTGTGATAACAGATGATTCAGATGCCTTTGTCCATATGAGATGAGATTATCCTTTGTGTGTGTGAGAGATCTCATGGTAGAGTGAGTGGGTCTTACGAGTAGGATGAATGGCCTAAAGGCCTTCTTTTTTATTGATTTTCTGATAACCCCCCTTTCAAGGGATGAGGAGGAAACCTTAAAAGGCCCATAGGCTTAGGAATTACATTGCCTGTAGGCTTAGAGACATTACATGACCCGCAAGTCTTAAGGAAATCATACAGACTATGACTACTTGAAGCTACTCCTCCCCAGTATCTACATAGTAACTAGCTCTCCACCATTACATGACTATTCTGCTAGCATGTCCATGTTCAGGGGTGCATAGGCGTGGTACCAATGGAAAATTCCATACCCTCTCATTCTTCCAAAGTCTATTTAGCCCTACTCTGGTGGATGTGCCCTGCTCTTTCCTCCTCTAGAGTGGTTCCTTGTAGAATCTGTCTATACAATTTCAAATCAGGTGGCCCTGAGGGCCTTGAGGTGGCATGAATTCCATGAAGTGGCCTGAAATCCATACTGACCTGAAGGCCTTGGGTGGCCCGAAGGCCTTAAGAACTCCAAGCCCAAACTAGTGGCCCAAGGTGAATAGTTTCGACTACTATAGTACCGAACAACACCTACTATAGTACTACTATAGTAACTGCTATAATGGTGCTATAGTGCTTGCTACAGTACTACTACAATACCCCAAAATTATGCCTCCACCTGGTTTTGAACTCGGGTCTCATGGATTCACTTAGAGAGACCTCACCAACTGGGCTGAGGCTCATGTGCAAAAATTGGTGAGTCTATCACTTGGTGCACCAGGCTCTTCATGAATCTATGTTCTTATAGTTGTAGATGATTATATGGATTTATTTCATTAGGATTTTTCGAGATTACCTTTGAGTAGGGATATGGAGTTTTTCATTAATTTTCACAATAAGACTATTGTGAAATATTATTTGGCATATCGGATGGCCCATACTAAGCACTAGGAATTAAGGGTGCTATTGGAAGACCTTGAAGAGAAGTGTTTTATTGGACCCAGTGTGTCCCCTAGGAAGATATGATTTTGGTTTATTTAAAGGTGTATGATACTTTCAAATTTTTGTTTATTATCATCACCTAAAAGAGTCATGAAAAATAACAAGTACCCCTTAACAATGATTGATGAGATCTTTGATTAGATGAGAGGCATGAGGTGGTTCTAAAATATCCATCTCAATTACTTCTACTACCAGTTGAGAGTTCATGAGGTTGATATTCTGAAGATGGAATTTTGATGAAGCTATAGACACTATGTGTTTCTAGAGATGCCTTTTGGTGTGAATAAATCCCCCTATGTTTATGGCTATGATGAACTGTATATTCCATCCATACATGGAACAATTTGTGGTTGTCTTCATTTATTACATCCTCATTTACTCTAGGTTAGATGAGGAACATGAATAAAACTTTAGGATGGTCATAGAATTGTTTCAGGAGCACCGTCATTATTGTAATATCTCAAAGTTCTTCTTCTAGATCTAATAAGTTTACATTCTATGTCATTCCATTTTTTAGAATGGATTAACTATGTACCTAAAAAAATTTATATAGTTTTTTATTCAGATCCCCTAAAGTTTATGTCATATTTTTAGAGTTTTATTATTTTGGTGGGGTACTATAGAAGATTAATTTTATACTTCTATAGTATTTGACACCCTTTTACCACCCAGATGTGGAATGTCTAGTTATTTACCTAGACTAAGAAATGTCGGAGATCCATTGAGGCGTTGAGTATGAGAATAACTAGTGAATCTATTTTGAGACTACCGGAGGACAATGTGGAGCCCGTACCAAATTCTTATGCCTCTGGATATGGTCTTAGATTTACATGAAAGAAGTAATTGAATATGGGTTGAGGATGTTGAGACTCCATGATAGGAATTATACGGCTCACAATAATGAGTTGGAAAATATAGTATCTTATCTAAGGATGTGGAATAAATTTATTCTAATAGATATATTTTTTGTTTACTAATATCATTAGAGTCTCAATTATGTATTCATGAAAAGTGATATAAACTAGAGATAGAGTAGTTTGTTGGAATTCTTACAAGACTATGACTATATGGTATATTATACTCTTAAGAAGGAAAATATTTTGGCAGATGATGACCATAGGAAGTTACATTCTCATTTAGTGGAGGAGGGGTCTGAGTAGTTTTCTTACTTGGAACTGACCTTAGGATATGGTAGGGGTATATATTATCATCAGTTAATGATTTTTACTCCACATATTATCCATATTGTGAGGGATGATCCATTGTGAGACATCAACTATGAGGTTATACCTGACCATATATCCTCAGCAGATTCATCATATAGATTATATAAATAATGGAATCACATCATCATTTTTAGGGATGTACAGTGGATCAGATTGTGATGCAAGATGAAGTTTTGAGGGATTTCCACACATCTAATTTTTCATTAAATCCGAGTATATGGAATATTTAATGGGACCTTAAATGGTAGTTTTGTGGTAATTCATGAGGTGGAGCATTTTTGAGTTTATATTTATGTGTCTAACATGTCAGCTAGGGAAGTATGAGAACCCTATTTTGGAATATTTTTTTGTATCCCTTAGAGATCACTGAGTGAAATTGGGACAAAATACCCATGGTATTTGTGACAAGGCTTCCATAGACAGTAATAGGCCACAATTTTACTTGGGTGATAGTTTAATAGCTTACCATGTCACTGTACTTTGTTAATATAAGGGAACAGAGTTTGGTGGAGAGAATGGGTAAATTTTATATGGTAGAGATGGACAACATTAATGGGGTTCCCATAATGATTTTCATTAACCATAATGTGTGGTTCACATCATGTTAGTGTAAAGTCTTATAGGTGGTATTCAAAATAAAATTTGGGATGGGTACATCTTTTCACCCCAGAAGAAAAAGAATAATGAGTATAACATATAGATGTTGGAGGATATGCATTATTATTTCATTTTAAACATTGAATAGAGCTGGGAGGATCACCTACCATTGGTAGTGTTTTATTATAATAAGAGTTATCATTGTACTATAGTAATTTAACCATTCAAGGCCTTATACAGGAGGCCCTATAGGTCACCTGTATAATGGATTGAGATTAGTGAGGTATATCTTGTTATGCTAGAGATGGTTCAAGTAATGATGGAGAAGGTCTAGGTGATAAAAATGCAGATGAGGACAACCTAGATTTGAATGAATTATTACATAGATCAACATCATAGTATCTTATAGTTTGAACAAGGAGACCATGTTTTACTAATAGTATCCTCATGTTGAGTATTTTGGAGATTCGATTGGGGAGGAAAGTGATTTATGAGGTTCATCGGGAAATTTGTATCCTATATAGGGTTCAAAATAATTATTAACACCTAGTATTTCCCTCATAATTGGAGTTGGTGCATGACGTCTTCCAATTTTCATAGATTAAGAGATACATGAATGATTAATAAAATGTTATTGACTAGGGAAAGGTGGACATTAAGGATGGAACACAATCATGGAGTACTAAGCGATGATTGTTGATCATCAAGAGAGGATGCTATATGGACATAAAATTTATTCAATTCACATATTGTGGTTTCATGTGAGCATGAAGGAGAGCTCTTGGGAGTGGGTGAGCTATATGTGGGATCAGTATTCCCATTTATTCTCTTACTTTTTTGTTTTTTGGGATGAAAATATTTGAAGGAGGGATTAATATAGAGACTCTTTATTTCCTTATAATAATTTGAAATATATTAATAAATAATTTTGGAGTCAGGTTCTGAGATAGAATGTGATTCATATGCCTGGTGATCCCAGAAATAATTTCTTGAAAATAGTAAACATATTTTATATCACACCATTTAGTTTTTCAGATAAAATTGGATATGTCCTAAAATGAATCTCATATTGGAAATCTGATACCATGGATAAATCTATAGTGAGGGGTTTACCCTAGGCATGACTTATAGTTATTCAGTGTGAGATGTTCAAATGAAGAAATTGTTGGAGGGTGATTTTAGATTAATGTAAAATATTAATTTATTTATATTAATTTAAAGGAACTAAATATAATCCTCTATAATTAATCCATTAAAATATTTGAAAAGGGTTAGTAACAAAACTCAAGAATTTTTTTGAGAGTATCCTTGATGAACAACTTTGTCAAATCATGATTAGACGTCGACCTATGATCAGATCGAGGTGAATAGAGAGGTAGTAGACACAACATATCTCCCTCATAATTTGAGAACATGTTTTTAACCAATAATTGATACAATATTGAGGTTGGGATCATCAATAATTGTTTCCTAACTTGATTAAAGTATTTATCATGTAATTATATATTATTATTTGATCTATGATTAATTTAATCCTTCATTTGAACCCGTGTATCGAAATATATTTTTTTGATTTATTATTGATTATGATATGTTTATCGAACTAAATATCACTTATATGTAATTGTTGGAAAATAAAATTTGGACATTTTTTGATGTAACTCTATTATTTTTTATTTCACCCACCTATTATTCAGGTTCTTTAGCATTGGGCTATGGATTCATGGTTTGACAATTGTCGGGATGGTTATAGTATGATCATACCCATGGATTCATGGTTGATGAGTGTGAAAATACTGAATCAGTGTTTTTTTGATGGATTGGGATGAAACATGGGTAAAACTCCTTGTATATTGGTTATAGGATGAAAAGGAAAATAGGTAGCATATGATGTGTGTGGATTCTTCGAGCAGATAATTTGAAATATAATTTCAGAATATCAGAGATCGAGAGTTAATGAGTAGAGGTTATCTACTTTGATATTGGGATGTAAAACGGAATAAAACACAGTGGGAGAGTTAGATATTGAAGTAGTGGGGAGATCCATAATTTCTATGAAAATACCGACTACACAGTATGTACTAGAATAAACATGCACCTTTTAGTCACCAACTTATGGATGCTATTATTTTTGGAAACTGATAAAGATCTCATGCCAAGTGGCTAGGCCACATGCCATATTACCCTCCCCATGAGACCACGCCATCTACCAGCATCACAATCCGAGTAAAACATGTGGTAGTACATGACATGTACTCTAATAGTACATGGGAATGAGCTGATACTTGGGTACGACCAGGTATACAACTATGTACACAAGAACGACATAATAGAAACATGCACGATCATGAGAAAATGGATCTTTCCCCAAAGGGAAAGACACATTGGGTTGTTCCCTTACACTCTATGTAGTACTACATCACTTGTTATCCCTTTGTTTGAAAGGACATATCTAGTAGTCAAGGTGAGGTCACACATCATGCCGACCCCCTTACATGCCATGTACTACATTCTAAATCTTCTACCTCATATATATCCATTGTTTTGACTTGTATTTTGTCCTACTCGTAGCTAATTCGAATATTTTTTCATATAGAAAATGTTGGTATCCTTCATATAGTCATTTTAGATATTATACATGTGGTTATGAACTTATTGATTCTTTTGGAGATGCTCGATGATGACAATGATCAGGTAAGATCATCAAAGATTTTATATAGAGAGGGTACTCTCCTGTCACACCATGGTGTGAGTCCCCTATCCACAGAGACAATACTCCCCAATCACAGGAGCATACATGACATCCATACATATTATATATATACATAGATGGTACTTCCATATCACATAGGGAGTGGGTCCCCTATCAACAATGACAGTGTTACCCAATCTTACCTGGGTGTGGGTCCTCTATACTCATTGTACATATACATATGATGTACTCAACTATTGAGGGTGAATGACCTATATCCATAGAGACAATACTCATATGCCAAACCAGGGAACAAAATCCTCCATATTCATCATACAGATATAGAGGTGATAATCACCTATCACACAAGGGTGTTGGTCCTATATCCACAAAGACAATACTCCACTATCTCACCAAGGCATGGGTCCTACATTATTGTCATATAGATACAGAGGGGTTACTCCCCAATGACACTGGGGAATAGGTCCTCTACCCATGGTTATGACACTTCCATGTAACAATAGGTCATGGTCCCTCTATAAAAATTGTACATATATAGAGATTGAACTTTATTATTGATGGTGTGGGTCCTCAATCCATGACGATGGTACTCCCATATCATACTAGAGTGTGAGTACTCTATATTCTATACAAATATATTTAGATGGTTCTAACTATTGTACTAAGGAGTGGGTCCTGTATATTTTTGTGATTACAATACATATTTTTGTAGAGAAGTAGTCAATTTCAGACCATATCATTACTTTTATAGATATACATACGAGATGATGGGTATCAAAGATGGGATTTTGGAGATATAGGAAGAATCAATATCCTAGGATTGGTTGTGAGACTAAGATCCCCTTTATCTCTTTTTTGGGTTTCTTATATGATTATATATCATTTTGTTGTTTTCATTTTCTATCTTAAATTTGGTTGAGTTGACGACTTCTATCATGTATTCCATTTCCCCTCTTCAGTTTTTGAGTAATCCTACTATATATGTACAAATTCACAATTGCATGGGAGTTTTCGGCATATGTCATGTCTTATGTAGACGATGGATAGGTTAGTTCTTGCATTGGAATAGATTATGGATTTCTGGGTAAATTTCACCATATATGGTGGTTGGGCCATAGAAATTCAGATTTCATATCTCTCATCTTTAATTTTTTAGTTATTTTTAGGTTGGGGAATCTTTTCTTCTTGGTCGTGTATTTTCCCTTTACTTTTTAGAATTATCCATCACACACATTTTTATTCAATAGAGGTAATTATATATAATTATTCTACTCAATTTATTACTTTATTTTATTATTATTCCAAAAAAATATGTATAAATAATTTTTGGTGAATCTATATGTGTACTTTAGTAAAATACATACCACATTAGTTATGCCTCCTTGGTGCTTGTCGCTAGCCCCAGGCCTATGGAGTCATGATTGGGGTTTTGGTGGTATGGTCTTATACTACCTAGGTGGGGGCTAGTTGGTCTTCTTGTTGTACTAAATGTGTTTTTATGTTTGAAAAATTGTGAATATGAGATGCCTTTTATTAGATTTGTGAGGGGTACTCTTGTAATTTCAAGAAATATTAAATTAATTTAAATTAAATTTTAATTAAAAGTGGATAAAAAATAGTTTATTTTAAAAAATATATGAGGTTGTATCAAAATTATCTCATATAATAAATATTAGATCAGTTTTTATCACATTTTAAACCTTATCTTATTGTTTTATCCCCTCATTAACCCCTTTCAAACATACCATGACAATAAATGCTTTTAATTTTTGGTGGTAAAAATTGTTAATATAAATGAAAAAATGGCCCAAAATAGAACATGGTCAATATTATAAACCATTTTTTATTGGCATAGATGAATATTTTTTTTTTTAAATTTTATATAATTTAATAAAACATTATTTACTATATTATATTACTAAGGTCAATTTTAAAACTATACCTTATATTGATTTTACTAACATCAATAAAACAAGTAAAATTAAAAAAATATTTCAATACATCCAAAATATATCATATTCTTATATAAAATTCGATTATCACATTATTTATCACAAATTACATATATTTTATTATTTTTAGTATCATTTATTTTAATTTTTCATTAATTGTATAATTAAAACATCAAAGCTATGTAAATTGTTTCCTTAATTATCTGTTTAGTAAAAATTTAAAATAAATTATCATTAAGAGGATACATAATTTATATTACAAAATAATATTTATAACCAAACACACACTTTGGTTAATACTATGATAAAAATATTATAGTTATTAAAAACAAGAGTGTGACATTTTTTAATTTTATTTAAATAAAATATTATAAATTTTATAAGCACATACAAATGGAAAAAGGTCATATGGCCTAATTTTGGATGAATATGGTTGAAATGGAAAAAATAAAACTAAAATTAATGCATGTTTTAGGGTAATTATGTAATCCTTATCATTTTTTTAACTTTAATTACTCGTTTTACCCTTTACTATGGTAAAAAATTACTATGGTTACTATTTAGAAAGAACATAAATAAAAGGGTCAAATTTAATAAATTTAGAAAAAATTATTCATAAAAGGGGTTCGCCCCTCACTTTCTCAAAAAAAAAAATCATAAATTTGAATCCAATTTTCAAAATTCAAATCACAAAATTTTCAAAAATCAATTTATTGATTATCGTGAAAAATGTGATGAAGAACATTTTTTCTATGAAAATTATTTTTTAATGTAAAAATGATTTCATGCTAACTCAAAATATGAAATTCATATTCAATAACCAACATTATATTATTTTAAATATAAATATATAATAATATTTTAAAACTCATTAGAAATATATTTTGACTTTGTAAATACATTAAAAGAAATAAAATTTTAAATAATAAAATCAAAATATTTCACTATAAAATAAAAATAAATATTTTTATAAAAATCTCAAAAATTCATCATAAGATAATCTCAACATGATGGATTAAAAAAATTAAATTTATGATTTCAAAATAAATTATATAATATTAATATAAATTTTTTAAATAAAACATTATTATACACCATTTAATTAAACTTTTTTTTTGATTTAAAAAATACTTAAATTTTTTATATTGAATATCACATAATAATATTTTAACTAAGGAATATTTATAAGATTTGAAAATTCTTTTTTCTAAGATTACCTGTGGTTTTTCAAACATGATGGTTTGTTTCCTATTTTTTTCTACCTGTGGTATTTTACACCAGAGCACCTTTCAATCCACATTAATTTTGTAACGAATTTATATGTTTTTTTGGAAGGGATAATGCTTTCATCGTGTTTCTCAAAGGATAAAGTAGTTTTGTGTGGTCACCATGTTTATAATGTTGAATTCATTAAAGTTATTTACTTATAGTGTTTAGATCATAAGATATGGAGAAACAAATCTGGGATATCACAGTGTTATTTTTGGAGTTTCATTTGAATTAAATCTCTAGCGGCGTCTGTATAACCTATCACACCATAATGGTGCGTTTTAAAATTTTATTATAAATTCAATGTTTCACTTTAATTAATTATATATTACATAACTTTATCCTAAATATATAAAATTATTGCCATACCTTTACATATTTTTGATGCCCCTTGGTTTCATTTACACCTCATCTTGATGAGATCAATATCTATAACATCGATGGTGGATATCTTTCCTCTAATTCTATATTCACTATTTTATTCAGTCTTGGGAAGTATATTAAAGTGGAAATGTTTTGATTTTTCTAACTTTTTTTAGATTTATTGATGAATCATAGAGTGTTATTGGTTTTATGGTATCCTTATAGTGTTTTTACCCATTTTCCATAAAACCATCATCATAATTTTATAATACTTTTTTAAGTTCCGTATAATGGAGAGGACTAGAGAAAACTACTTAATTAAATTTATGTAATTTTCAGAATTAGTATGATGTAGTTTTTATAGGGTGTGTGGTTTGAATTTACCAAATAAATATAATTTAATTGATCAATGAAATTTTAAGGGGAAAGAGGGGATTCATATACGATTTACATAATTCCATGTTAACACATATGTGTATACTATATATTCCTTATTATTGTGGTGGGAACCCTTTTTTTATTCTAATTAAATTGTAAAAATGCAATCTATATTTGTTTAACAACATATATATGGTAATTAAAAGTATATGGTGGAAATTTGGTATAATTTATGCTCTTGTGTATATATAAGAGTATAATTGGATATAAGGGGAGGCCTAAACGATGTTGTTTGAAATTATTTAACCCCAATATAAATATGTAATTATTTTTACACAATTTACATAATCTAAACATTATAATCCAAAAAAATAAACAATTCAAATAATGGATGGTTTAAGGTAATTTAGGACGAGTTACATAAGAATCCTATTTTATACAATTTATGAACATTTCCCTCCAATTTAACCACACTTTATACCTTATAAATATTACATAATTTAAACTCATATTCCTAACATGGTGGATGGAAATTTTAGTCAAGGGTGACATCAAATGCCCGATAATGGTCAAAATAAGGGAAAATAAAAATAATTCATAAATGAGGATAAGATAAAAATATGGATATAATCAAGTCACATAAGAAAATCATAACCAAAAAAGAATAAAATATAAATCATGTGTCATGATATAAGGCATGGAATCTAATGTGATCGGAATTAAAATAGTATTGAAAAATTTCCCAATATTCATGATCTATGAGAGAAAAACATAGTCATAATAATATATAAGATGATGGGATAATTATATGAATAAAAAAATATATCATCTTCTAAATATCTTAGAAAAAATTATGTCAACACACAGACACATGATCATAGTGTAACCAAAATTGTACCCATAGACAACCCTATGAAAAGAATATAACTAAAATTATACACACTCACACAACCTTTTGATCATAGTTAAACAAAAAGTCTACCCATTAACAACCTTATAATCATATATAAACATAAATTATACCCACACATAACCATGTGAGAATAGATAAACTACAATTATACCCATGAAAAACCTTATGTAAATTTTAAACAGTAACTATACCCATGAATAATATTGTGAGAATAGATAAACAACAACTATGCCCACACATAACCTTTTGAGCATATATTCACCTCAATGATACCCACACAAAACCTTATGAGCATTGTTAAACTACAATTATACCAACCCCAAACATAATTATCTCATGAGATATATAATATTAACCAATTAATTGGAGGAAAAAAACCCCCACATATCATCATACATACATTCTTTTTCTTGTTAAAAATGATTTAATTTTGAAATCATAATGAAACCACGAAAATAAAAATTGTTTTTAAAAACATCCCAATAGAAATCATTCAGTTTTTATAGGATAGATAACCCATGTACAAAAATTTGGTTTTTTATCCTTCTTAAATGGATTCAAATAAATATATAATTATAACTAAATAATCCCATAAAAAATAATTATGTATTCGATGACATCAAGTACCTTTATAGGTAAATATCATTTAATCAATATATTAAATAATATAGTATTTACTCTATATAGATATTGGGTATATTATTAGCATAATAACATACCAAGTAAATAAATGTATGTAATCTATGTGAACACCATTTATTAAATGAGAAAAAAAATTGGGTATCCAAATAAGAAACACATTGGAAGAAAGATTATAGTTACACATCAAAGATACTTAGGTTAGAAAAAGGAATTCGTAGATCAATAATCTAAAATAAAAGGGAATTATATAGTCCATAATGGTAATGAATTTGGATAGTAACATTTTAATAATATTCTCAATCAAGAATAAGATACTTTGATGTACAATTTATTTGATAGAAAATTCCCTTTTCTTGATTTTGAAAAATCACTTTGTAAATAATAAGTATCTTTGATCTTTTGAAATCAGTTAATAAAAATTATTTTTTAAATCCAAGAGAAAAAAATTTCTTTTAAACATAATGAAAACATTTAGGGGAGGCTTCAAATTAAAGGATAAATGAAGTGGGACTATGTGTTCTCACATAAATATTAAAAACATATTATTTTCAAATGTTGATGAAAAGGACCTAAAATAAAACATTAATAATTTCATTAATGATTTTTAAATAATGTAGAGTAGTATAAAATTACCATAAAAAATTATATAAATATAGATAAGGACCCTTTATAAATCATCCATTAAATATGGAAATTGGAAAAAGAGAGGTTCCCAAATGAGAAGAATAGATGGGGTCACTTTTAATTTAAATAAACCCCTTAGTTAAATAATGAGCTAAGGGAAACATAAATTTTTAGGGGACATGTAAAAACACATTAGGATCCAAAAAAATGTCAAGTGGTTTTATAAAGAACTAAAATTTATTAGGTTTATTATCTTTTAATAACAAAATTTACATGAAAATAAGATTTTTAAATGAAGCCCTTGTGGTTTGAGACAATTTTTAACTAAGAAAATCAATTTATGAATATTTTGAATAAACAAAAATTTAAAATATAAGAGGATATAGATATTTAATACCCAATGAATATTTTAAAATAAATTAATTATTAAATTTAAGCATTATTACTAGGAAAACATTGTGTAAAATAAGAGATATGTCACAAGGGTTGAAAATTTCACATAATAAACCCCTAACTTGTTTCTATGCTTAGTCAAATTCACTCAAAGATCATGCATAATGAATGTAATTATCATAATAAATTATATAAAAACCATATTCATACCAATTGTTTTTATAAATTTTATTTATAATCATTATCAATATATATATATATATATATTATTTTTAACTATTTTTTAACATCAGGTGCTTATAGTTTCAAGTATTTTTAGTAGTTTTGTAATAGAGATGTTAATATTAATTATTCTTACAATTATAAATATTTAATTATACCTAAAAATTACACTAATTTATAAAATATAATTATTTATGATGTATAAATTTCCTTTTATAACTGTTTTACTCAATATACTTGAATATGGTATCAACAATTAGATTACTTCGGTTATTTTATTAACTAACAAAATGTGTTTTATTAATTCATGAGTTAAATATTTATGTATAATTCAAAAAAATATATTTATTTAAATATTTATATCATATTATACCATTAAATATGTTCTCATAGTCCTCTATTATATAATGTTGTAACATTATTCAATCCGGTGGTCAAACTAACCAAAACATTAGCATACCATGATTAATGGATGGTTATGTCGTGGTTTAATAGAAAATATAGTTATAACAGTATCATAATGATAAAAAATAGTGTTATTTGGTGTTATATATCTTATTATTGAATAATTATGATAATAATTGATGGTCATAAAATAATTGCACAATAATAATTAATTATTTTTCACTATATAGTTCACTTGTTTATCGTTATTAATTTTATAATGATTGTTTTACAATAATATCATTAATAATTTATTCAATTGGTATTACCATAACCTTATTCATATAACTAAAATATTATTTATCCTTTAAATTTAATTTTCAACATGAATTGATTTTTGGTATTGAAAATCCAATGCAACATTCCATGGAGGTGGTCACTTCACAGGTACCAATGGATAATGATTTTATTTTCTTATACATAGAGAGAGAGATATGTAATATGAATTATCATTTAAGAATACTAAATATGTCATAAATATAATAATTATACATTAAAACTCATATTTTATAATCCATGTTAGGTAGGGAAATAAAACAAACATGTTACTTTATGGAGGTGGTAATTTGCACATACGTACGATTCAAACTTTCATTTTCCACAAATGAAAAGTAGAGGGTGGTTAATGCTTGTAAAAAATAATTAAAAAATATTGTTATGACAGTGATATTGATTTTATCAGTATAAGATGTTTTATAGTCATATTAAACAGATTAAATTCATATAAATAATTTGAAACAAAAATGGACTTATTGGACATTTATACCTTACTGTTTTGATTATTTTCGTTTTGATGGGGGTTAAACTATTTAGGGAGGGTATATTGAGAACAAAAATACACTTAAATGTTTCTTAGAGTTTTTAGTTGAGGTTCATATAATTTTTTTACAAATTAAGTGGTTTTTGGTGTGAGTAGAACTTAGGAGAGTAGTTCCACATTTGTAAGTGAAGTGGGGTGGCATTATGTAAAATAAAAAACCAAAATTAGGAATGGGAGGTCACACCAAAGTCAGTTGGCATAAAAATTATGAAATAAGATATGGTTAATGGTATAGGGTAATAAAACATCTCAATAATCCATCCCCACATATGTTATAAACATGTTTTTTCTCATTTTCTCTTGGTTAAACCAGTTTTACTACTTTTGATTTTTAACCATGTAATTAGTTTTTACGAAATTAATTTATCCTTTATGAATGAAAATAAAATATTACCCATATTATTATTTAGATCTAATGATAATAAATTTAAATAAATTTTATTATTTTAATTTTATTTTAGTGATAAAAATTAATTTTTAAATTCAAAATATATTATTTATTAAAATCATTATTTCAGAAAAAATATAACATAAGTTATACAATGTAAAATATGGGGTTTTAAATTAAAACCAACATTTTTAAAATTATAAATTCAGTAATAAAATATATATTTGAAACTGGAAAAACATGTCACAAATATATAATACATTAATGTTTGAATGTATTGTCATAAAATTGATGATATTTGTAAAAATATTATTTTGAATTATTCATCTAAAAATAAATCATTTTAGAATAAAAATAAAAATAAATTATTGACATATTTAATCTAAAAATGAAGTTATATTTTAAAAATTCCCATTCTAAAATTATGAATTTTATATTAAATAAAATACATGAAAATATACTTTTTTGAAAGAAATTAACATTCAAAAACTTCAAGTGATTTTATTATTATTTCATATATATTTCCATATAATTTAATATTTATATTTTTGACTATAAATATAAATAATTCCTATTATAATATACTTTCACCTATGGAAAATTTTAATTTATTAATGTAAAATAAAATAACCCTTTTTTATATAATTTTTCAAAAGGAATACTTAATAAAATTGAAATCATTAAAAATAATAATATATAAATATATTAATTGATTATTATAATTTTATCTACCAATTACTATATTATTCATGTAAATTTAATATTTCTTGGTTTGATTTAGTTAGTTATTTTATTCATTAATTTTTTTGTGTGAAACAATATATTAAAGATAGTGTTAATTTAAAGGTCCAAAATCTAGGATCCTTACATTTTACACCCTTAAATAAATTGAATCATTAAAATACTAATTAATACCTAGTGATAAATGTAATTTAAGGAAATATTAACATATACATTGTCTAGGAAATAAATTTTAATATGACGTATACCTTACTATCTCATGCTATAAAAAGTTACTTATCATTCCTAAAACAATAATATTCATTAATACATTTATATAACAAAGTATATATGTTCCATAATAAATTATATTATAGGGAATAACATTCCTAAAATAAATTTAATTTTTAAGAAAATAAACCATAGGGAAATCACATATTAATTCCAAATTTTAATTTTATATTAAGTCACATGTTCATAAATTAATACACAAGTTAGTATGTATCATGATACAAAAATGAGATAAAATTCACAAAAAATATGATAGATCACTTTTTCAATAATAAAAAAACACTCCAAGGATATCAATACTATATAAATCAAGTTTATAAAAGTTAATCAACCCTTTATACCCTCTTCATAAAACATATATTAAATTCAAGAAAACCATTCCTAAATCATGTGTTCTTGAATTTTTATCTATAATGATATAACCTTGTTATAAAATCACTTATCAAGGTTATTGATATCATTTAATATATATTTCTGAACCACTAAAGAAAAACTACTTAATAACATTCCTTATATGCTTCACATAATCCACATGGATTTTAAAATATAAAAGAAAGTCATCTCTCAATATCACACTATTGAAAATTTCTTAGAGTGTAAATAATTAGTTTCTATTATGATATCAACCTCACTACCTTATGTAAGACTAAGAATATCACTTTTCCATAATAATAGTAATATACAATGACTCTCATCCATTTATGTATACTACATTATTCAGTAATAATACATAGTTGTTTTTAGATACATACCTTTTGAATTAATTTATATGATCCCATTTTAAATAAATATTAAAACCTAAAATAGGATTTTGGGTCATTGTAATGAGTTTATGTTGGGTTCCCCCTTTTCCCACAAAAGGGGTTGTGTGTTTTTCTTTCTTAATCAAAGGGCTTCTACCCCCAAATTTCTTAAAAAAATCTAACCATTTGATTCATTTTGGTCAGTCTACTATGATTAAATATATGTTCTCTTGTACTTATTAATATAATCCCTTAGTGTACTTAGTAATGAAATCCTTCATAGTGGTTCATCAAGATAACATGATTGACCAGTGCATAATCCCTAATAAGGTTGAATATGATGGGTAGTTTTCCTCTTTTCCATGCACTAGGTGACCAATGAGTTACTACCCAACACACACATTTTAGGGTTATTGACCCTAAGTACACTTTTACCAGTGTCTGTATCCAATTATAGTATTCTACAATGGATGTTATTACTAAGAAAATCATGAAATCTAAATTTACAAAAAATTTATGATTTTTCCTATATGTAAAATTATTCCTTAGTATTATCCATATGGTTTCAGTAATTTTATTTAATCCTAATCACTAAAAGTAACTAAACTAATACTAAAATATAACTAAAACCTACTATAATACTAACTATAAATACCCAATCTAATGATATCATTATTTTACATTATTTCCATAATATAGAAATTATATCGCACAAAAAATAAAAAAATCCCAAGATTGTAAGGGTTAGTGTATTTAGGGACCAATTAAAAAGGAATCATTTTTACACAACTTGTGAACTTTTATTCATTGTTAAACCTCACTATATCCCTTCTAGACTTCTCAGAAGTTACACTCATCTTCATAACCTAGAATATGGAGACATAAGATAGGTGTAAGATAAAATCTGCTATAATTGTAAACATAAGTTATAATTATCAAAGTTCTTATGTGACACAATATGATCATATGGGTATAATCAAATACAATAAAAAATAATACCCAAAAAGTATAGAACATCAATCTTGGGTCATGGAATATGGATTTATATAACATAAGGCATGAATCAAAAGAGTGTAGAAACATGAGTCAATAAACATGATCCATGATATCATAACAAAGGCATATTAATATTTTAAAAAGTTTGGAATATACATTTTAATATGAAAATATATCATTTTAAACATTGTTTAACCATATTTTTATCCACTCATAGACATGTAATAATATTTTAACCTTCATTATACTCATTAAAACCATTCTAGGAATATATTTACCCAAATTATACCAACACTAAACCTTGTTAGAAAAGGAAAATTGAAATTATACCCCTAGATATTCTTATTACTATATCTTATCCATAATTATACCCACACTCGACCTTCTGATCATATATGAAGAATAATTATGCCTATTCAAATCCTTGTGAGCAAAGATAAACTAATATTATACCCATAAACAACCTTGTGAACATAGATAAACCATGATTATTCCTACAGAAATCCTTATGAGAAAATTATAATCAAAATTATACACACAAAGACCCCTTTGATCATAGCTAAACCACAATTATACCCACACAAAACCTTGTGATCATAGATACACCATAACTATACCAAATGGTAAAATAATTATATCATGAGATATAAAACCATAAACAATGCATTGTAAGGTAATATAGAACCCCACATTTCATAATCCATATATATATCTACCATGTAAAAACAATTCACATTTCATAATAAAAATAACCCATAGAAATAAACAATATTTTCATAAAATATCTAAATGGAAACCATTTTATTTTATAGTATAGTGAACCCATATCATGAAAATGTGTTTCATATCATTTTCAAATGGAATAAAATAATAAAATTTCCTATTATCACAAAAGAAATATCATAGATAATAAATGGGTATAAAATTACAACATGTAATAATCTCGGTAATTACCATTGAATAAAGATAATAAAGTATATGGTATTGAAACCATATAGATAAAGGGTATATAGTTATGTCAATAATTTACCCCATCAATAGATGTATAGAATCTTGGTGAACACCCATCAATTACGGAAATAAAAAATCATGTATCTATATAGGAAATTTAGTGGAGGAAATATTAAAAATATACACTAGAAACAATTAGGGAAGACAAGAGGAGTGTGCTTCATTTCTACAAAATATAATGAAATTACATATTTCACCATGAGAAATAATGTGGATGATCACATTTGAAAAAAATTCATGATCAAGAATAATAAATTTCTAAGGAAAATGATTAAAATAAAAAATAAATTTTATCAGTTTTAGGAAAATCAATTTATAAATAATAAATATCATTAATATTTTAAAATAATTTTAAAAGAGATAAATAAAAGGGTTGAGAAAAAAATTGTTTTCAACATAAGAAAACAATATGTAGAAATACTTATTTAAAAATAAAAATTAATATGAATGATGTGTTCACACATAAGTATAAAAAAGAGAGTCTTTTCACATTATGATGAAAATAACCCATATAAAAATAGTTAAAAATTTGATTACTAGTCTAAAAATATGGTCATGTAATATAAAATGATCATAATAAATTATATATTAAAAAATATGGACACTTATAAATTATTATAATGAATAATTTTATAAAAATGATAGATTTTTGAATTAGAAGAATATATGGGGTTGTTTTTACCTAAAAAACATTGGGAGAAAAATTAGTCCAGGGGAAATTCAATTTTAATGGGACATGTAAACCCCATGAATATTAAAGGAAAATTATGAGAGTTTTTATAAGGAAATCCAATTTCCAAGATGGATTATCTTTTAAAAATGATATTTACTTGAATATAATATTAGAAACTAATACCTTATGATTTATGTAACTTTTAATAATAATACAATCGTAAACATTAAATTATTTTTAATAAAAATAAATTTAAAATATAATATGATAAGTCCCAAAAAAATCCCCTGAAAATTTTCAAATAATTTTATTATTTCTTAATTAAACCATTCCAAATAATATATGGTGTATTTGTTAGGAAATATGCCTCACGTGAAAAAAATTTGAGACAAAAAACACTTACGTGTTTCATTTCTTAATCAATTTCCCTCTAAGATCTTGTTTTAAAAAATTTATTATATAATGAAATTATTTTAGAACCATATTTATAGCTAAATTATTTATTATATTAATTTATATTAATTATCTAAAATTGTTATTGTTTTCAACTATTTTCCCACCTCATGTGTTTATAGTTTTGATCATTTAAAATAGTTGTAAAAGAGTTTTTTCAAAATTCATTATTCTTAAAATGTTTTTTAGTAATATATAATTAAATTTACTATAATGGATGAATTTTAATTATTTTTAAATTTTCCATTTCCCTTGATGAGTGCTTCAATATTTACCGATGATTTTGGTATCAACAATATGCACACTTCAATGATTATCTAAACCAATGAATGGTTTGATCTTAATTATTGAGTTAATTATTTATGTATACATTAAAAAAATATTTATATTAATATTTATGTAATATTTTCACATTAATTATGTTTTCTTAATCATCCTTGATATAATTTCCTAAAAATGTTCAAGTATGTGGTCAAACTGACCCAAACATTATCATATCATGATTAACATATGATTTTGGGGTTATACAGATGATGTATATTTGTACCAATTGAGTATTGAAATCTTTTAGTGTAAATTATTATGAAAAATCATATTTATAATTAATTAAATGAATAAAGTATGGATATGAAACAATTACATGTTTTGAATAGATTTTTCCCTTCACATTTCACATGTTTTATAAGGTTAATTTTACCATTATTTTTTATCATTCATATAATAAATATTAAATTAAATTTGAATTAAGAAACCCTAATTTAAATTATAAATATATTTTTATCATTTAAAATAGTTTTTATTACCATCCATGAATTATGGTAATGAAATGGAATGCATATTTCCATGGAGAGAGTAGCCTACACAAAATCATAAATGAATATATCATTTTCATTAAATTGGAGAGGGGTAATATGGTTTATCATTTAAAAAATGTAAATAATTTTTAAATACCTTAATTATATATTAATATCCCATGTTAAATATCCATGTTAAGTGGTTATGGAAAATTTACACATTACTTTATGGAGGCTGTAGTCTACACACACACATGATAGGGGAGGGTGGTTAATTGTTGTGACATCATTATAATAACACATTACTATTCTAGTCATAGAAATATTTTTATTCTAATATATATCGATGTAATTTTAGTAAGAATATGTGCTAAAAAAGAAATGGATCTGTGGAAGGAGTTTTTTGTAAATATAAACCTCACTACATGGAATATCTCATTCGATAAGATGATTAAACCATTGAAGAATCATATTTTTAGAAGACAAGAACTACTTGAAGGTGTATAGGAATGTTTATGAGATTTTGGGATAGATTTATGGATGGTCTATCTGGGTTTTCATGTGAGGGTAATTGATAAAAGGAGTTCCAATTTTAGAACTGAAAAAGGATGACATTTTTGTAAATACCCAGAATAGTTTAATAATATTAAGTAACTTAAAATGAAAGAAGAAACAAAATTATGAAATAACTAATGTGGAAGGGTTATTGTCAATCATGTCCTCAAGAATTTTTTACCACACATGTTTTAAACTAGTTTATGGTCTTTCCCTCTTTGTTAAACCATTTCCCTCAATGTATTTTTTAATGGTAACTAGTTTTTACAAAAGTAATTTATCCATTATGATTGAAACGTAAAAGGAAATCACTAAATAATTTGGAAATAATGACATAAAATATTAAATTAATTTTATTTTATTAAAAATTTTAAAGATATAAAAATTAAAATTATAATACTAAATTTACAATATATTATAAGATAATTGAAAAATATATATTCTGTTGTAAAATTTCAAATAATGGTTTTTCAATTATAAAATTTAAAATTATAAATTCACCTGTAAAGGAAATTTTTGTCCTATAATGATACTTTATTAATTTTATGTTGATATATATATATTCTAATAATGTTATAAAATAATGTTATTTGTAAAAATGGTATTTTGAACTATTCACATAAAAAACAATCCTTTTTGGTAAAAAACAAAAAGGTAATCCTATGATAATACATGGGGATATGGATGATATATGATATTTAGTAATGAAGATGTATGGATTTATAATTAATTGACTTACAAGATGTATATTGTTTTGTAATGAGAGTGACTAGATCAAGGGTAAGTCGTTGTAAGTTACCTTCTTGACATTTATTGTTTTGATATTATATTACTATAATTGGAATTTTTTAGATGAATGATTTGAAATAATCATTTTTTCTAGTTGACCTAATGTTGGTGTGGGTTTTTTCTACAATTTTTTCAATGTGTCCTTAGTATGATTTTTCCAATGCTCATGCGATTTTTTTGAGGATGATCCAACTTGGTATATGGGTATTCACACCCTTATATATATATATATTATTTTCAATAGATATTTTGTGTATATACTATTCATTACTAGCTCATAGAGTTCGCAGGTGGAGTTTCTGAGTTTTTTTTCTATAGGTGTTGATGGAATTTCATTTAATGTTTATTTTATGTATGAAATTATATTAATTATTTGGTTGCTAGTTTTTTTCTATGTTAAATTGATCTGATTGGTATTTTATCTCATATTGGTTGAACTGTGAGGGAAATGTCTCAAACTAATGTTTGATTATAACCTCAATTCTATTCAATAACCCAAGGCATATTGAAGGTAGCCTTCAATGGAAACTCTCATCTTCATTACAGACCCAAGAGGGGACCCTAGTGGGGTGGTTATTGACATTTTATATATTTTGAGATCCCTGAATGTAATAGAGGGTTTAAAACTATATAAATACTATCATTTTTATTTGTATATATAAATTTTAAACTCATACTTGTGCCCTCATTCACTTGTATTCATGCATTTTTTTCTTAATAAATAAATTAAATTTTACATATATAATATTCTCTGTGACAATACTTTGAGTTTTATCATTTTTATTCATTGATAATTTTTTTTCTTTATTATGATACTAGACATGATTTTCTATTTGGAAACTGATTTTTTTGATATAGTATCAATCTTCTTCTGGAGTTAATCATAGTATTCCAACAAGTTCACTAATAGGGCATTAAATATTTCATATTTTATAAGTACTGTTAAATAAAAAATCAAAAAAAAAATACTCATTTAAAAATTCGTTTTTTAGATTCAAATATCTTTATATATCCAATATTTATTAAATATATAATATATAATATTTTTTATTATTAATGAAATGAAAATATTTCTATAAAATTTAGAATACCTCAAATTAAAATAATTTTACAAGTATTATGGTGAAAATTCATGTACCCACATATAACAATTTTTCCTGACTGGATCATTTGATTTTCACATGATCAAGATCCACTTAAAAAAGAATTCATAAAATTTTAATGATGTTATGTATGAAATACTATTGGAAGCTTGGTCTGGTATAAAATCTATTCTAATAGATTAGGATAATTAAGATCATGTGTACTTTAGGAAATCAGTTGAACATTGGAGGTGGGTATATCGATCATGTGGTCATACTAGTAGGGCTAGACATTATAAATCCGTTACTTGGTATCAATATAAGAAATAATTGATTTTATAAAATATCTTTTTGTGGATGGTTCCCTTTACATATTATTATTTTTAGTCTAGTGATTATAAATTTATCTATATGTGTTATTAGGATTTGGTTTTCCCTTGGTGTCTTTGGGGGATTTCTTTTTATATTGATTTGTGCACCTATTTAGATTTATATACTATTATTCTATGCATATGATTCCACATGTGTCAGTTTCCCCTATCATTGTATCTATTTTTTTATTTAATTAATGAATCATGAGATGTCACATGGTTCTTATATTTTCATAATATTAACTAAGAAATAAAAAAATTAAACTAACTCCTTAAATACCTAATTAAAGTAGTTTTTAAATTCCAAACAATTTTTAACTTATAATAAATAATTAAATTACACATTTTAATATTAATGTTTTAAAAAAACTACAGGATTTTACACACCATGTTTTTAATAGTTAAACATAAATATTTTTTATATTTTTCAAAGCCTAATTGCTATCCTACAATTACCCTCATAATATTTGACAACACAAAAAAATACTTTATTTGACAATGTGTCTCACATTGCAATCTTACATCATGAGTCATTTATTATTATAAATTTCTGCTTGTAGATAATTATACTAATATTAATAAAATTATGTAATATTAATATTCTTATAAAAAATGACATTAAAATTTTATTTCTTTTTATTTATTATTCAACACACACACACATATATTTTTTATGTTATTTTGTAAATTATTTATCATAAAAATTTTATATTTATTTTTTTGTTAAAAAATATATAAAAATTAAAATTACATTATTTATTTTTTTATAATAAAACACATTTAAATTAATTTTTAATTTACATCATTAATAAAAATAAATACATGTTTTTTTTATTTTTCCATCATCAGAAATCTTTTTATATTTTGATAATATTTTTTAAATAAATTTTATAATAGAACATATTTCCTATGCTCATTATTATTTTTTGATTGTAAAAATAGATTTAAAAATTTTAAATTAAAATTGATGAAAAAAACTTGTTCTCTAGAGAATATATATATATATTCATATTTAATTATTTCTTAATAAAATATCTTATCATATGTGTTTTGTAATTAATACTTTTTTACTTTATAATATATCAAGTGTTTTATATATGTATCCTTAATGGTACGATGTATGTTATAATCTTTCATATTAATTTATATTTTATAGAATCTGTGTATATATTTTATTTCATTTTTTAATTATTTTTAAAATGTGATGATTTATTTATATTATATTAAATTTTATAATATATCTTATTTAATACTATTATTATTATTATTAGTGACACACTATTTGTGATGTCATCTTATTTATTTTTCTTTTATAATATAATGTTTTTAAATAATTACATTTAGAAAATTTATCTTTCCATGGTTATAGAAATTTAATTATGTTGACTAATTATTTTATAATATTTGTTAATTTTTTTTAAAAAGATATATTCTAAAATTCAAAATTTTTATTAATTACAATCACATTATTTCAAAAATCATCATTCCCATGATATCCTCTCAAAATAGATAATATAATATCTATCTTACTCATTTCATTTGAGTATAAAACATCTTGTCAATATAGGAAGAGTAAGTCACTCAGTTACACACCTCCCAAACATTATTTCCATTAGATTTATTACTTTCTCTTCAACACATTATGTCTTATTTTATGATTTTTTAACAGAAAGTTACATTAAAAACTTATATAGTAAAATTCCATATTTTCTCTAGTTGTGGTTTATTCATGTACATACATTTTTATTAATTCTTTTTGATTAAAAAATCTCTATTACAAAATGATATAGTATTAATATTTTAAAAAACCTAGTAGATTAATGATATATTTGTTACATTTCTCTATTTTTGAAACCATTAACCAAATAAAACCCCAAAATAATAAAAAATTTAAATTATTGAATCTAAATCATCTTCATATACGACAACATACATTTCCAATGCGTGATTAGTGACAATTAATTTTTTAATATTTATCCCATAATAAGGATTTGTGAATAAAAGGAATTGAAATTTACTACAGATTATGACTAAGATTTGGTGGTTTATTTTGTGGGATATGGGCCTCAAGTAAGAAAATTGGGTGAGATATTGTCACATTGGAGAGATTCAATGTTAATTAGTTGGGGGGGGGGGGTTAGGGGAAGATTGAATCCATCATAAGACTGATGTTTTATTCATTGATAATAGAATCCAAGAGATCCTCTATGGAGGTGAAATGGAAATAATCATTTTTTATAATTCTTCCACTTGGGAATGTATCAGAGTGTTATTTTTCTCTTCCCCTAGAGTGTTCTATATCCATAGGATGGTTTCCATCACTGTAATGTGGTTTCACCGCATTCCAGCATTCCATAGGTAGGTGACCTTTAACATTGAGGGTGGTTTTTCTAGATCCTTTATATGAATGTGAAATTTGGATGTCATGTCCTTATTCCATGGATATCTCTGTAGAGTTCCTTACCTTGTTTGGGTTAACATCATTAGGTATGTTGGGGATCAGTAAAAGATTTTCTATTTCAAAGTTGATGGAATCTCACATACGAGTCATATTAGGGGTTGGACTCAAGTCATTCTATATATATTCTAGAGATATAAACACAAGGGTTATAATGCATCCATTTCATGATTAGTTTTGAATCCTATACTAAACTTATAGTTAGAATCATATTTATTGAGTGTTACATGAGAAAACTGATTCTTTACATTTCAAGTATCCTATTCTTATCACATAATCATTTCCAAACTATCACCCATGGAATATCATGCTTTTCGTGTGAGGTAATAAACTTAATGCCTCAAGATAGGTCAAATGTTTAAATTATTCTATAAACACGATCACTGGTCTAATATACTTTGGGGAAATATTCATAGGTTTAGATTCTTATTGGTATGTTTTCACTAGTTTAATGTCTTGTGGGTATGTTTATCATATAAACATGTCATGTACTGTGTGGAATTCGAATAACCATCACATGGTGATATTGTGGTTGAGAAGGGGACTTATGATTAGATTATGAGAAGTTGAGTGTTCCCCTATGGAGGGTAATGATTATAATTTTTGGTTATCAACTCTGAGGTGGAATGAATAAATATCTTTGATGGTTTTATGAATGAACCATTGGGGGTCATCATATTGACCAAATTTGGATAATGGTATAAAAACACATGTAGTTTGACTAAATAGTTTATTTTTGGTGACATGATTGATCCTTTTTATTTAACATCAAGTGGTAAAGACACTACTACCATTAACAGAGATACAATAAAGGACATAGTGTAGATGTTTATGGAAACTTCCAAAAAAATGGGGGATTGGGTCATGATTATCAGATGAGGCATATTATGTTTATCACATAGGTTAAAGTTACAGTAAAAAATCATTTACTAAGGGAATTTTCATTCAAGATAATTTCATATGACTATTAAAATGGTGTTATTCAATTTAACATCACACATATTGGATATTATTCCAACATACAAATGGGAGAGCCCGTTCCCATAAAGGGTTTATAGGGATCCCACATTCCCTCATTGAAGGGAAAAAGAATCTATTATCCTTGGTAATTCAATCCCAAGGGAAGCATGTGGGGGTCCCAAGGATAGGGCTCCTACTATTATGACAAAAGGTGGAAATTTTTTCCAGCTTGTTATTTATGAAAATTTTCTAGAGATGAGGTTTATTGATACTATTCTTGTAGATTATAAAGAACATTATAAACCCAACATGGAAATGTATAATATTTTTGAGATAATGACTTTAAAAAATCTATATATATTGAATGGAAGCATTATATAGAGGCATGTGAGTTGGTCTTCATGAAGGATGGAAGTTTATAGGGGTGAGGATACATGACTAATCCATTTTGGAATCATCAGTTTCATGCTTAAGGGTGGTGCCCAATTCTTTATGTGGTGGGTTTTATGAATGATGTAGGTTTCATAAAACCCATATGTGGTACATGGAATATTACTCTAATATGAATTGTGTGATACTTTATATTTCCACCTCAACCATGGTCATATGTTATCAGGAACTCATTGGAGGATAAACATAAAAGATGGCTACCTATAGGAATCAAATTTTCCTTTCCATTTTAAAGGATGATATTTCATGAATTATGAGATTTATAAAGTATTTTAATGTTTATGAAACACATAAATGATGGGAGAGGGTCTATTTTTATGTTTTATGAAGGTTGATAAATATTTTTAATTAAGGTTTACCATCTACACATAAGATGACATTTCATGTCACTCCAACACCCTTTAAAAAACACATACCCTTCATAAAGGATTCATCTATCATAAAGTTATACCATTAGGGTTTTCATCCCATTTTGACCTAGATTCACCTTAAATCATCCCCTTTCACCAGGAATTATCTTTTAAAGTGTTTTTTGAAATTAAAAAATAAACCCCTTGGACTGTTAGGTGACACAAAATATCATGGATGAATTATAAAAAATGAACCCTAGAATCATGAACCATGGGCCACTGCATTCATCAAACATGGCCCACCTTTAGATTATAAATAGGGTAAGGGGGCCTAGGAGTGACCATCATATTATAGATAAAATATTGGTTGATCCTCTCTTTTTAGGAAGCTTAAATCCTTTGCAAGAATGTTATGTCTGAAATCCTTACTACTGGAAATACCTCTCATGTCCACAAATAAATCTTCCATGATCTCTTCCCTGAGGATAAATATCTAGAAGATAAATATTACACCACATACAAATATTTATGGGTAATTTTATCTCAATTAGACTTCAAGTATTTTAAATGCATCCAAGATGGATCTTGAGGGCATTGAAGATGATGCAGATCAAAGGTGGGGGATGTCAAAGATCATTCTGATTAGAGAAATAATATAAACTATGTCAGACCAAGAAAAAATCTCTCAAATTATGAAAGAGGAAAAAAGGATTACCCACTATATCAAAATATTCTGATGTATGTATTTTTTCAGAGGTATGATTTGATGACCCAAGTTCCAATTAGGGTGCCCCCACCTACTAGTATAGAATACCTCCAAGGTTATATCATTGGAATAGATATCCATCTTATAATTTAAAAAAATACTATGGATTAAACATAGGGAAATCCATTTGTAATATTTTTAGGAAAATCAACGAGGATGATCTAGCTACAACCCCCTAGAATATGTGACAATTTTCTATGAGGTCCAAGTGGACTATCTTCTAAGATGGAATAAAAAGTGGGATTTATGCTAGTGAGGAAATATCATAGAAGAGTGTGCATAAGAATACTTTGTATGGAAGCCATTTTATGAGTTTTAGGGGGATCTCTAGATAGTGGAGTTATATGAGGTGGTGTGGGACACCCTATTCCACATTTAAAACCATCCAAAAATCATTCCCTTACTACTAATAATGTGGAAATTAGGTACCAATACATTCAATATGCACCATGTGGAGGTTATCATCAGTATTTCGTACCTCTACAATAATGGTGGGAGTAAATATAGGGGTTATTAGGGTTGATGTTATCCTTATGGAGTCTTTATAGGGTGACCAAGAGTAGTATTAGATTCTAGAAAAGGATTTGTTGGACATGGTGTAGGGAGGGTGGAGGCACAAGCCCCAGATGATGAATGTTCTATTCATGTAGTAGTTTATTTTTTTAAAAATGATCCTCATATGAGGATGGTACTATGGAGACCCTAACATTTACAAAGGTTGATTAATCCATGGAATTATGGATTTCATTCAGTGCTCATTGAGGCTAGCTAGTTTCACCTGTGGGGATTCAGTGTAAAGGATCTCACCCCCGAGGTCAGGTTGGAAAGGTTCATCATGATGCTTCTATACAAATGAATTCTCCTAATCCATGTTGGACATATAGTGATGTGTCTAAACACAATTATCATGGAAGATTTTCTAAAGAATAGTTATCACATAATCCTTGAAGTATTGATGTTGTAAAATCTTTACATGGTTCGTAGTCATATAATCATGTGAAATACACACTTCTGTCATAATGAGACATTGCACTTCCATTATATTGAGGTGATAAAACACATGGGAGGGTATAAGAATCAGCACCTAATTTTTCTCCCAGAGCAATCTTCTAACTGTCAATGCTGAACATCACTATGAGTCACCCCTCTAGTGGGAAAAGGTCTACATGCTTGTGAGTGTTTGGTTTATGGGCCAGTTCATGCTCCACCCATTCCACCCAAAAGGGGACAATCATGAATTATGGAATGATTACTATAAAGAAACAATCACAACATCTTGAATTTTGATGTGGGTTACTTGAATTACAGTTAGAATACGATGTGATTTACGATTCATAAACCTCATACCTACTCAGTCAAAAATTATGATAACTCCAAAGGCTCACCCCAAATGTATAAAATAGATTACATAGTGACTACCACTCAATGGTACTAAAAAAAATGATTTTAATTTATTCCATAAGTGAGTGGGAACCAAACAGAGTTACCATATAGTGATTCTTCCTCTAGAATCATCCACAACTATGCATAGAGCTGAGATAATGCATACCATGGAGACACACTATGGAATATGATCATATGGGAATATTTGGGGAAGGGAATATCATACCCACATGTTCACAGAAATGTTGTGTCTGTGAGAGCACACCAATTTAGGTGAGGTGAAGAAATAATGAGATCAGTAGTGACAACTATAATGGCTCCCACCCCCACAGAGTGTGTTGTTCCTATGCGTGTCACAATGGTGGGATCATGTCTACTAGGAAAGTGGAAATGGGAGAAGGAATAACCCTATTAGGTGAATCTGAGAGAATCTAATGTAGATCTGGGTAGACTCCTTCACAATGAAGAGAATCATGAAGATGTTAACTTTCCTGATGTCAGTATGCATTGTGAGATGTTTCGATAGTTCACCCCAATATAGACGATGTGGATACACCTTTTAAGAGAGTGTATCTTCATTCCTATATTGGGCATTGTTAGGGTTGTATTATTGGATTTTCAATTATATTCCATGTATTACCATTGGGATATTGAATATTTAGTCCACCCTCATGGTGTAGAATAATCCTTGACTAATAGGGTGATGGTATTACTAGACATAACCTATCACAATGACCTATTAGGGTGTTAAAAAACTGATTAAATGTTTTTGGAGGAGGGATTATTCAAGGTGGTGATGATTTCATGGAATCTTATTAGGAAAAAGTCTCCAATAATGATAAGTTAGGTGTTTTTATTTTTGTGTTCTTGAGATTGTTTTCACATTTTTAGTTTTACTAACACTTTTTTTATCTATGTAGGGGTTATAATGTTTGGAGGAGGTAGATCTTATAGATGATACTCCTTGGGTGGATGATAATTCATATAAACTCTATGGGGATATAGAAACACCTCTCTTTGTAACATAGATCATATGTAGTCATCCTCTATTCTTAGAGACATGACTTACAAATGTAATAATAGCCTAACTACCCCAGTGTCCATCTGGTATCTTCCACTTCCTTCATTTTTGAATTTAAATATTTTTATTTTGATTATTTTCTCTAAAATTATAGTAATTTTATGTAGTGAAATCCCATATGGTTAGGAGAAACCTTTGGTATGGGGGAATCATCTACAATGGAGGTACCATCACCAAGGTATCATATATCATGAATATCACTACTCAATATATTGTTTGATCATTTTGTTTCATATATGTATATTACTTCTGGTTCATACTTTTTTTCAACCATGATTTGGGCCCCACTAACCTTTCATCTCATTGGTAATATAAACTATATTACAACTCTAACCACTAGTAATAATGTTGAATAAAGATGATCCTATAGTTAAGGTGATGAAAACTAGTGTTGTGGCCTCAATAGGGGTGGCTAAGGAGGTTGTAATGGTTGACCCTACCCCTAATCTATCACATGACGTTTTAGAATATCTTAGTGTTGTAGAAGCTGATATCCTGCTGGAGAAGGAGTCGATACAATCTTAGAGGATGTATACGGGGATCCTATTATAGACATTCTTGTAACCTTACCCATGTACTAGACAGTTCCACCTATATACATGGATGATTATGTGTAAAACATATTGAGGAGAGTTGGGTCATTAGATGAATTTCATAGAAGAAAATGTATATATTCATCACTCACAACCATGTGGAAAAAACTTTTATATCAGTAGGTATCCCTTAAAAAATTCATGCTGAACCCGGGGACTAGTGAGGTGAACTATCGTGCCCTTTATACTCTAGAGAAATATGTCATTGTTAATAGGATGTGCATGAAATGTTATGATTTTGATGTCACCTAGTATAAGGACACTTCTACAATATACAAGGAACTCATTATGGAAAACTGAGTGTTGTCTCGTATTGAAGAGGAATCTTCAGGTAGTAAAGCTGTTGCTACTACTAAAATGAAGATATTCAAATAGATGAGGATGCTCTTAGCCTTGACTGAGGTTGAAGCTATTAGAGTGGAATAATTGGTAGCTGAGTGTAGGGAAAAATGGGACTAGGTGAATATTAGTGGCGGTTATGTTTTCCCAATAGCTAATGAGGAGATTCAGAAGTTGGAAAGATGAAAAAATACTCTCGAGGCCACCAGGAATAGGCTGGTTGAGATGGAGTTGTCTCTTTCCCACGCTAATCTTTATGTGTCCCTCCATTTTTTTCTTTTCATAAAGGAGAGTTTTTATACATGGTATTTACCTCATAATTGTCACTTATTTTTAATATACCTATTATTTTGCAATAATTTATTATGTTTTCATTTTTTCATATCTTCATCATACTAATAATGAAACCATCTACAAGTCCACAATCCCTTGTGAGTCATGTTCAATGTGACAAACTATAGGGGAATATAAAGTTACTTACTAGTATGTGAGGGACATATAAACAATGATGGTTTTGGACCAAACTTTCTTTTCACCATTGGGAGTTTCCTAACAAGGGATACATTGGTTAAAGAGAGGAACTCCACACAAAATAATTTCTTTTATAACAAGAATGATTGCATAAGAGGGGTAACACCCAGGGGAATAGGATTATTCCCAAAAAAAGGGGGAATGGAGTACAAAAATTAAGATGTTAAGGACATGGAATACAAAGAGGTGTAAAAAGATGAATGGGGATTACTAATAACTATATTCAAAATGTAGGTTCTGGAATCTCACTATCAATGGTGGTTCATTTTCTTCCAACCAGTTTTCTTCCAACCAATTATAATATTATAGATTTGATATTTTTTATATATATCTAAGAAAATTTTAGGTTAATGATTTTTATTTTGTTTTCATAAATTTACTATGTTATCTAATAAGGTGGTGATGGTAGAAGTTCTTACGATGTAGCCTTTAAGTGTAATCAATTTTCAACCTGACATAGACTGTGGTAATAAATCTTCCTATAGAATAAATGTGTAAGTATGATAGATTCTAGTATAGAGGTTATTAAAATAGTTCTACGAGTTAATTTTAATCCAATTGGAGACTTCAATATGGATGTTACTAATTTATAATCATGGGATTTGATTATTTATATTTTCTTAGTCAACCTAGGGAATGTCATTAATGTGGTAGGTTTAGAGTTCTAAATAGTTTTTTTTCAAGTTTTTTTAACAAAGGGTCTAGAATTATCACTTCGAATCAGATGAAAGGATCAAGTATACAAGTTAGTATTTATAAATAGTTTTTCATTGTTTCTTTGGTTATGATAGGGTAACCCTCAACTAGTTTAGACATAATATAACTAGGGGTATTTATTTAGTTTAGAGTATTCAGTAGAGGATACATAGGCTGGTGTAGTGAAATTATGTGGTTCCATTATGATTGTCTCTATATTTTTATCATTTTTTCTTGATAAGGATTTATATATTTCATTCATAATTACATTGTTAGCATTGTATATAGAGTTAATTACTTTTTTTTAAATAGATATTTGTATAGCCTTCCTTACAATAATTGGAGGAATCCAGATTTAATTATCCATATATTTATGCTAGGATAATTTTTTCAAAAATATCATATGTATTTTTGGATCATTATAAATACACAAATGATATCATAATATTATTGGATTAATTGGTTAACTTGTTGGTTTATATCAATGATAATGGTCATAAAATTATTTTATTTTACAAGATGTGAGTTTCCACACATTTCACATAGAGTTAGACATTAATAAATGTTAGGATGACCACATTATTCATGTTTTTATATATTTATATTATCAATTTTTTCCCTCAACTCTGGAAATTAAAGAATAAATTGATAAAATTATGTTTTTAAGGTAGATAAATGGTATTTACAGTGTTTTTTAAATAAATTTTCATACTATTTTTGAAAAGGGACTTTAAATTATTTTCTAGAAAATTTATAAAAGTTATCCTTTCTTATAAATGATACTATATAGTTTAGAATATTAAATTATATGATGCATTGTTTTGAAGAGAATGCATTTTTTTGCATATTGTTTTATTTTGGTTAGAACCTAATTTGTTTTTAAAGAAATATATCAGTATTTTATTTTTATGTATTAATTATTAAAAGTTTATTCGATTAATAGTGAAGAATACATATAGTTTACACAACATAGATGATTTATTTTATCAATACAATAGAGTTAAGCATTTTTCAGTAAGTAAATTGAGAATGAGATATCATCAACTGATAATGAAGGAGAAAGGAATTCTAATGATAAATTTATAAAGAAGGAATTAAAGTGTGTGTTTTTTATAATTTCATTTAGGGTTACAAATTATCTTTTATAAATAATGGATTTTATAGATAATAGTTTTGAAAAATATCTTTTCTCTTTTCATAGAGTGTTTTTGTTTAAAATCTGATTTATTCAAGATTAAAGTCTAATCTCAGAAGACATTATTGAATTATTTTATAACTTTTTTCAAAATATTATTCATCTATTACATTTAATAAATTCCATTTTATGGGAACTATTATAGAATATAAAACCAAAATAAGTAATTTAAATTTATAATCATATTGTTTAATGTCTTAATTTCAAATAATAATCCCATTAAATTTATTTATATTCATAGATTTATTGATTTTGAAGTATATTAATTATATTTTATTCTTTATTTCTCAATTTTTACCACATTGATCATATAGTTGACCTATAAGGGAGTCATGTTTGATAGAAAGGATAAATTATATGAATATTTTATTTAAATTAATAGGAAATTAACCTCATTCCATTTATTTTTATTTCCAATTTATGGTGTTGTATTTATACTGTACTATAATTATTTTGGAACAGTTTTTTGTTTTTTATGTTAAAAAGTGATAATGAGTGGTATATACATCTAGATAAGCATGAACACATAAAAAATTCCCTAGGTATGACTTTATATTGGATATAGTTATTTGTTATATAAATATATATATATAAATTATTTTTTAATTTGATAGTCATGGTGTACTCATACCATAACGGTTTGAAGTATATTTTCACCAAGTGGAATTTCAAGATGAGGCAATAAAGGTCAGTGTAATACCATTATTTTCTATTTTTGAGTACTATTATTCCATTATAAGGAAAAATTTAGAAATATTTTACTATAAATTATCACTCTTATGCATAATTGATTATTAAATCATAGATATAATATTAGTAGAATAAATTACTAAAAGGTTTTCACTTAGATTTCTAAAAAGCATGAAATTGTATGTGTTTTTATCATATTTATTTTAAATTTTTGATTATAAATCATATTAATGATGGAAAAATATTTTCTTGATTATAATAGGATATTTGGAACCATAAATGGTGGGAATACCATTGATGGATAGACATGGGTAATTCATTTTAATCCCTACTTAAAAAATATTATATTAGTTCATTTAGTTTGAAAAGAATTAGTTTTAAATATTTTTTATCAATGTAGTTAGGTTTTTACTCTAATGATACCAATAATTTTCATGATGGAAGTATAATATTTTGGTATCTACGAATGAAGAGTTGTTTTGGGGTTCTAATTCATTATTATATATTTTTCAATAAGTAATGACCATGAATCAAATACGCATATAGTATTATTATAGAAGACTGTTATTTTATAGTATAAATTATTTAACAACTAGTGTTATTTAATAATAATTTTTCCAATATAATTTTAAAATCGTTATTTTATTTGTCTAATTTTAGGTCAAATATAAAATTTATCTAATTTATTACCCATTAAAGGGACGTTTTCAATTAAAATTTTTGTTAAATTATATATGAATAAAGTGGATAGGCTTTAATTATTCTCTACATTCATTTAATAAGATCATGACCAATGGTTCATGTGAAGGTTTTTGAAGGGAACTCATCATGCTATGGGTACTTAGATGAATAAAAGTCTAACCTATCATCAATAGAAAAATAAACAATTAAAATTAAAATAATGAATGGATTTTTTCAATAAAATCATAATCCATATTTTTAAACCCTATATATACATTAAATTAATCACATGGTATTAGTATGTGAAGGTCTATAAAAATTTATTTTTCACTTATATTTTTTAAGAATTTAGAAAGAATATGTATGGATTTATATATGAATGTATTTTAATTAAAAATTCACAATAATATAAAAATAAGATAGATGAATAAATAATATGAAATTTATATCAAGACCAAATTTGATCTTCTAATAACCTTATTCTTTATTATATAAAATTTTCCCCCTTATAAATCACTATATTATTGGAATATAATCCTTGAATAAAAACCTATAAATCTACAATGATGAATACTATAATATCCTGCACCTCCCCAATCCATTACTTTGTCAAAATCCAATGTTTGGGGTGTTCTAGGGGAAACAGTGTCTCATTTATACAGTTTTCTAAAATTAATGTTTTTGCATCAGTAGGACGCATTAGTGACTTAACACCAGTATCTTAGTGTTAGTGAGTCATGGAATTGGTGAGTTAGGGAATCAGTATGTTGACATGTCGGTAGTTCAAGCCATTGGTAGGTCGATGCTTCGGTAGGTAGTGGTGTCAGTAGGTCGATGCATCGTTAGGTCAAGGCGTCAGTAGGTCAGGTGTCAATAGGACATGCATTGGTGAGTGGCATCAGTGAGTGGTGTTAGTGATTGGAATTGGTGAGTGGTTTCAATGAGTCGCTTTGATTAGTCAAGTGTTAATGACTCGCTTTTAGTGACTAATATCGATGATTCACCCATCAGTGAGTCATTTCTAGTTTTTCCCAATTTTTCGAGTTTCGCCCCTCCAATATTTTATTCAATGTAAATTAAATTTAAACCCATGTTTTATCATTTATAAAATAATTTCAAAGCATATTAATTATATCATTAAAATCCTAATGCTCACATGACTTTGAAATAGTCAAACCATATAATATTGACAACAACCTAACTTTAATGTCCCTTAAGATAGATTCATTCCATTGATATAGGATCTATCTCTTATAAGCTGAGATCTTATCATCCCATTTTGTTTTCTATTTTATCTTGGTGTGACCAGAGCCATTCTTCCCAGAAAATTTGTTTGTCATGTTGTGGCTTTCAGATTAAATTTTCCTTGGAGTCTCCTAATACTTGTACAACCCTCTATTTTGATGCAAGATGGAGATTCAGATAATCTGCTTTTCCAGATAGGTATTCCTTTGTCTCTATTTTATTTGTGTATCATGCGGGGTGGGTGTACTCATGTCCTCTTATGAAAATGGATCAATCCAAATTTAATAAAGATAATAAGATGAAATAAATTAGGTATTGTGAATAAGATGATGATGATGATTGCATTGTTTTTATATATTATCCTTGAACCATGACGTTTTTTTGTAAGGGATGTATGACTTCTAAAAATCATGGTCATTGGTCGTCTCTGTTTGCACACCTATTTGTTTTGTGAATAATTGTTTTTGATACTCTGTGAAAGACTATATGATTATGAAATTAGATAATCATATATATTATGTTAAATAAATGGATTCACTAGGATCAGACTTGTTATGTGATAACCTCTATTTATCAAGTGGAATTAAAACATGTGTGTTTTCTAAATATGAATAAACCATTTTTTCCTGGTGTGGTTGTGTGCTGTGTGTGGTTTGGTTCAACCTTGTGTCAGTGTTGTTCATGTGGTGATATGGCTAGGAGTGTTGTGTTTGTAAGGTGGTTATGGTGGTGTAATGGAATCCCAAGTTGTGATATTGGTTAATTGTGGAATTGATTAACTTGTTATGTCATAGGACTGCATATCAATAGTTGTTGGGAAGCAGTGCTACACGTTTGGGTTTTGTAATGTTTATGTTTTAGTTTTTATGTGTTTGGTGTTGTTATGCAGCATGGCTTCCAAGTGTGGATGTGATGAGATATGTTGGGGGGTTTAACTTTTTGATAGGAAAGATAGGGTGGCATGACTTTGAACAATGATGTTGGGGATGTCCATGAATGAGGAATGTGAAGAAATACTAGAATCTTGTTGAGTTTTGATTTTTTTTCTTGATGTGGTTCTTTTCATTTAGTGGGGCTGCTGAGGATAGTTTATGAGGAATTATTTTGAAGAAGTATGGTGTAAAATTTCATGGAAATTTCTACCATATTTTCTAGATAATGGTATATTTTGAACAAGTTTTATAATGGATTCTTTTAACTTGGCCCTTCTTTCTTTGTTTGGATTTGGTAGTGGTTGGTATTGTTGTTGTGCCTTATAACGTTTTTAGTGTTTGGTAGTTACCTAGGATGGGATGGAATAAATAAATAAATAAATTTATAATGCATAATGACAACTATTTAAATGAACTAGTCGGGGGAATGTTTCGAGTTGTGACTTATAGTGAATTGGCATTCATTTATCAGATTTGGAAGTAACCATCGTTCGTTCTGATACGTTCATTTAGAGGTTGTGTTGAGGGAATTTTTTTATGGGTTGGTTGTCTATTTTTTTTGAAAATCATAGGTTCATCTGAGTGTTACCTATATATATTTGTAGTTCCTTGTGCTTTCGATACGCACCCCACCCATGTTGAGAACTACATGATGAACACCCCATTTTTATGGGGGAGGGTTTTCTTTCCCAATATCTTGGTGGGTGTATGGATGGTTGTTCATTGGAACTTTTCTACTCCCTCTTCTAGGAATTGGTAGCCCTACACTCCACAGGAAGGTTGTGGTGCTTTTGTGAGGCCTAGGTTTCTATGGACGAGGTGTTCTTCCTAGGTGTCTTTGGTATGAGACATGTTTTAATTTTCCATGTGTCTTCAGGATGAGATATTTTGTACTTTCCCTATTTTCTCCAAGATGAGGTTTTGGTTTTGTATCCCAGGTTTCTACGGGAATCATATGATGTGGTTGTGTCCAAGGTGTTTTTTGGAGTTATGTGGTGTGTGGCCTAGGTGTGTGCAGGAAGGTTGTGATAGTGGGGCTTGTGGAAGAGAGTGGTATCATCAGGATGTTCACCATTAGGGACGAGGAGTTACCAATTGGGAAGTGGTGTATGGTACCCAAATATTTAAGTTCTTACTACTTAAAATTACTCGACATGTGTAATTTGGTGACTGTGCCATAGTGATGTTGGGGTGGATTGTATACTTTGTTAGGTGCTTTTGAGTTTCTATTGTTTTCTCACAAGGGAATTAGAATGCTTCTCCCACTTGTGCATGAGTGATTTTGGATTTTCCTACTAAGTATACTTGTATGCTCACCCTATGTATATAAAACTTTTTTAGGTTTATAAAGATATTACATGGATTGTGATGGACCTTAATAGCTAGAATGTTAGAACAATTACTGTGTCACTGCTTAGTTTTATTTTGGTACATACTTTGGATATTTCCTTATATTTATAGCAGTTTTATGTTAAACATGCACATGGGATGAATTTTGGATTATTTTATATATAATTATTAGATATTTTTTGGGATTGATATATATTATATTCTGAACGTGGTTATTATAAAAAGGGTAATGCCTCCCATGTTTTGATATTTATATACCCTTGGTGTTGGTCGTCACCCCAGGTCCTACTGGAGTCAGGACCTAGGGGTCATTATCTCTCTTTATCCATTGCCAACATGGGAGGGGAATCTTTGGAGGGAGGGGGTCATGACAAATACTGACTCTAAAGTCTTAGTTTTTTAACACATTAACAATGAAAATGGATTAGCACATATGATGATCACCCAGATTAAAGATACGACAAAAAAATTACTATTAACTCCAAATTCAGAGAATGAAATTTAAATATGTAATATCACGATTGAATCCACACACATGGAATGTAATCATGAAATATTTCTCAAACTTTTTTTATACATTGTATAATAAATAAATCATATAGTTTTGAGGAAAAGGAAAATGATAAGAGTATAAAAATAATGGGTAACTTTTGAATAATCAATGATCATTATTCATTAAAAAGTAATGAAATTACAACAATGAAATAAATTATGTGTAAAAATGAATTATATACCAACTAAATAGTGAAATATTTAGGTTTTAACTCCATATAATATGATATTATCCTTCATTGGATGATAATCTTGATAAATCTCCCTTCATTTCTCTTCTTAGTTCAACAATTTCTAATTTTCTAGATAGAGAGATTAGTGAATTGTCAATCATTCTCCCTATGTACATCCTACTACAATACTATATCATTTTTATTTTTATATGTCTAATAGAGTCTAAATAAAACTATCTCAGCCTCACATTGGTGTGATCCGTGTGGAAATTTGGATGCATACTATTTCTTCAATTCAACTCATAGTGACTCGAGTATAACTCCATTAATAACAACCACATTAATACACTAGTTCATGATCATTTATTCATCCTAAAGTCTTTATATAGATAAAAATTATTATTTTTATTACACTTAATAATTATTAGGTTAAACATATAATCCCACTTTAGTGATATCACTCACTCAAAATTCTTCTATTTGTACCCCAAACTCAAATTTAACTGAACGACCAACAATTCATTGAGAAATTGGAACCTTCAAACTAGTTTTAGTTTTAATGATCCAATATAGATTACCCATTTCAATGGTACCCAAGTCAATCATTACACAACCAAAAGGGAGTTCCTAATCCCCATGGATTAGAAACTATCACATGCACGTCAAAAACAATTAGGAGAGAATGATTTAACCAAAATAAAAACTCAAAAAAACAAAAAATCCTATAACATTCAATAAACTGTTGGTGTACCAAAAAGTATTCAAGATGAATTTACCATAATAATATGTATATAAGTCCAAAAAATAGCTCGTAAGCCTATTTTTTCACTTAAAATCATCAAAAAAATCATCATAACATATTCATATTATAATTGGATCTCATACTCCACCAGTGACCACCAACTTCCAAGGTTACACCAATCAAGAACACTCCTTACCTCCAAGAGGAACTTTTACATTTCCTGGACATCTCATAATTTAATCTATAATTTCTTAAATACAAAGATAGGGTGTGAGAAAGATTATTCATGTAGTATCTCACCAATAATTTCATAAATAATAGATATCAAAATAAACCAAATATAGCCAATTTTAAATAAAATGAAGCAGGATAATATTTTCGAAATTAATATCTATAAATTATTTTCAAAATTTTTAATTATAATTTATAAAACCATTAAAAAGTTTAATTTACATAAAAATTATCATGTAGAGGAATTTTTATCAAAACGTTCATGAACAAATAATTTCATAATCAGTGGTATAAATTAATAATTTCCAATCATAGCACCATGTTTATAAGACTTGTGGGTTAGTTATATCAAGTAATGAGGTTTCACACAAACTCATTGAAAAATAACATCTAGTTTTCACACACTAACCTAGACATGCAAACCTGTGGAGAATATAAATACATACCAAAAAAGTGATTTCAAACCCAAATAAAGGTTTAGTATCATTGTAATCATTAATACATTCATAAGTAATCAGTTTTTACTAGTGTTTATATCCTCTACCTAACTAATAAAACACTCATGTGATCTAAGGAAATAAATCATACAATGAGATATCATGTATCTTAATTATTCTCAAATCATTTCAAACAATCATTTCCATCACCCAAATGTTTATGTTTCAAAACATGACATTTCACTTTTAAATAAAATCATAAAACCCTTTTCATTAAAATTCATGCCTTTCTAATCAATTCCTTTCATTTGAGGTTATAATTCATTTCATGATTTTTTTTTCTGATATGTCATCATCAATTTCATTCTTCAAAGAATTTTAAAAATTTACCATTATTTTTTGAAAATAAATACTTTACATTCAATTCCATTGTAAAAGACATTTCATCACACACCCCATTCCAATTCAAATTAATTTATTAAAATAAATAAAAAATATTTTTTAATGAAATTGAAAACCCATATCAAAAAAATAAATAAAAAATATTTTCAATTGAATGATATTATTATAAATGACCACCTACATCAATCAAAAGATCAACTATAACCTGACATGGTATGCACCAATAGATAGTCCCAATATAGAAACATTAATGGAGAATCCTATAAGTATAATTCATCACATCAAGATATATAACCATAAATGATATAAGGACCCACCACTATTTTCCAAGGATATAGAAGAGGATAAGATAATTCACCATAAAATTCTGATTACAATTATCTATAGAGAATCAAAAAATTAATTGGAAAATAGATCTATAATGAATCAAGGTTTGAAATTAAGACATCCCCAATAGAGAGTCTCCAAATTCATGGGGGTCAAATAATTTTTGAGGTAGATGACTATAGAAATAAAAAAATACATTAATTGAAATGAAATATTATTATGAACATACCATTATTCTTCTAAAACAACATCCCCAATGAGATGCTTGATTCCACCAGCAAACATGTGATTCCGGGAAGACTGCTTATATGTTGGGAGACACCGTCAGCAAGCCAACATGCATACACTAACTGTTCAGTGAGATTACTATTGGAAAACCAAATTCCAAACATCCATCACATAGTTAGTGGCATTCACTGTCCAACTGGTGTACCTCATATCAATATTTTGGTGACATGACCTTATCCATTCTCAATACAATGCCTTAAAACCATTCAAATTCTAAAAAAAATCACAAAAACACACTCTCAACCCCAATAGAGGATCTAAAAAAGAAGTTCCAACTATGAATCAATGAGTTTAACCAAATATTAAATGGAAAAAAGAATATAAAAATATAAAAAATAATATTATTTGAGATATTTTTTTGTGATGCTATAATTCTCCCCATAATAAATACAATTTACCACAATAAATCCTTTAAAGAAGACTAGTCCATGATGATATGAGTCCCTTGATCAATCATCGATGTCTCATGCTCCCAAGTCTCATATGAATCAAAATAACGTTTCAATATCTCCTAAAAAAAGGATATAATTTTCATAGGGTACCTATATATAATAATGAATAATCTAAATTGGATACTCATTCCTAGAAATATTAGGTTCCATATCGACGCCCACATTACTAGAAACGAGAGATCATTTTGAAACATAATTTAAAAGCTGTAACACAAGAAACATTTCATGGATCAAAGTAGTTTTAGGTGGAGAATAAAAAAAGTAATCCACCTTCCTTAATTGCTCAACATTCTCAAAAGTTTACACATATCTTAGTGCCAATATCCCATGATTTACAAGCTATCGATTACCCAAATTAGGCCAATCACTCAATAACACTAATTAATAAATGAGTACTCTAAAGGGTAATGATGGTAATCTTTATATGATTTATTCTAGCTCTGTGTCATTTCCATTATGTGATGAATCAACTGGATCATATTCATTATCTCCTTGACCATACAGTTTCCTACAAGGGAAGCTTCAACAATCTTCAAGTAGAACATAAAATATCCATAAGGCCTCCCATACAGGGCCTAAAAAGACCCATTTTAATGAATGAATAGTAACTATTGTTAAAGGAAAAATCATCCAGTCCCAAATTAAAATCCCACACTCTTCTAAATTCAAGGACATAAGAATGAAGCCAATCCTATAGAATCAATATAGTATTTTCTATCTGATCATCTATATGAGGATAGTACATCATGATCAAATATACCATGAATCTCATCAGCTCCTAGAGGCATCTTCAAAAATTATATTTAAACTAAGTATCCATAGTGGAAACAATTACAGACACCAAACCTTAGAATCTGATGATATTATATATGTATAGAGTTACCAAGTCCTTGACTTAAGTAATAACAAGTATCAGAATAAATTGATCTGATTTGGTCAACTGGTCAATCACTAAACAAATTTCTTTATACCCTTGAGGAGTATGTGAAAACCTGACCACAAATTCAATTGATATCTCATCTTAAATACAAGTTGGTATAGAAAGGGGTTCAATAAAACCTAGAGGTTTCTGATACCCAACCATGAACTATTGATATATATAATCTTAGGAAACAAAGTTAATAATTTCCTAATTCATACAAGGCCACCAGAATTGGAATTTCATATCATAAAACTTATTTTTGATTATTCATTGTACCAACTATTAGGAATAGTGAAAATCCCCCAGAAAACCTTCTTCATATGCAATGAAAAAATATAATCATTTTGGAAGTAAAGGATATCCTCTTAAGTAAGAGACCATTCACCAATTATCAACTTACTATATAAATTCTCATTAATTTCTAGAAACACATCATCAATGTACTATTACTATAACATCAAATCAATAAAAGAGAAGTTTAATTAAATGATTTTTAAAACAAACTTGGTATCATCCTCTTGGAATCCCAAATATATTTGGCAATGAAAACCATAATATTACACTATTATGATGGTTTATTCTTGGTCTAGAATGTTAGTTTCCTACTCATATGGTAGAAAAATATATTTCCATTATGATGGGTGTAGGAAATGTGAATGTAAGATGATTTTAAGATCTCCACCCATAACCTTATATATAGAATAAAATATTTTTGTGATAAAATATAACTCATGAATTTGTGACCAGTGTAAATAGTAAACCTTTATCCAAAAAGGTTGTTTCGTAGGCTCATAAGAGTGTTCATCAGCATAATGATTTCAAGATCATGTGGTGGATATTAATTATAATGATATTAATGAAATAGAGAACCCTATTCTATAATTTTATCCCCATTCATGAGAAAAATCCATTGCAAAAGACCACATAGCCAAACCCTACCTCATGAATGTTCAACACTGGAGATGAAGTCAAATAATGCTTCACCCATAAAAAGAAGCCATACATTTCTAATGAAACCCAAACTTTACTCTCTTTCATGTGATATAGTTCAATGGAGAATCAAACTATGATAAATCTTTCACAAACTTTTGGTAATACATATCCAAACCTATGAATATATGAATCAAAAAAATGTGTAATAATTATTCCTAAGACATTATAGCTTTATAATAATTATTATCAACTGAGAGACTGGGTTTTGAGGTAGTTTGACACAAAAAAATATCTTTTAAAACATAAAAAAATAATTTTTTCATTATGTTATAAAGCTGGTGATTCCCAAATATTACCATAACTACTATCATATGACATAGAGGGTCCTATTTAGATTTAAAGTAAACAAAAAAATCATCCAAAAATACCAAAATGAATGATCCAATATACTAGTTGAAATTTATGTTCCTAATTTCTATAAACAAATCTAGTGAATTGGTCCAACCAAATAATATATCAACATACTCATAGTGGTTATACCTATGTGTGAAGGTGGTATGTAAGATATCATACTCCATTTATCCAAATATAGTGGTTACAAAAACAATGACAAACCAATGAGATCTATTTCACCCATTTCATATGATCAAATAAATCATCAATATAGATAAATGGTTACTTTTTCTTAAATAGATACCAATTTATCTTTTGTTAATTAATACATAAGTGATGTTTTACATGGTCTTTCTTAGTCAAATTCACCAATTCTTCCCAATAATACACACTGGGATAAATGAAACCATTGGAAAATAAGTCATCTAACATATCCCTAAAGTAAAATAGTTAATCATATAACATTTTCTAAGAGGGAAGTGATATAGGTTGGGTACATAGAACCAAAAAAATTGAAAACTACATATCCCTTTCCACTAGAAAACCAGAAAAGTTTGATTGAAACTCATTCATAAATTTAACCACTACTAGAGAGATATGACCCTAGAATATTCCTAATTTAGTAAAAAATAATATATGGATATGATCATACCCAAACCTAGAAAATGGGGTCTAGAATTTCTATACCTTGGTTCCCATCATCCCTAAAAACATAACACTCCCCATCAGTGGTATAATTTCTGTGATATTTTATAATATATTTTTCTTCATCGATAGCTTGTGATACATGCAACCCTGAGTCTAATTGAACCATAATGAAGTATGTAAATTTAAAAATTCATTTAAATTGAATATGTGAATCATAATTACCATAATTGTTTAAAAGATTTAAAAAAAATTAGTTACTGAAAATACATTGAAAAATAATTACATAATTTTTAGTAAACTCATTATATTCTTTACATATACCTTTTTCTGCAAAATGGTTTCTATTGATTATTATGAGAAAATAATAAAATTAGTTACTTAAAATTTTAGAGAATATATTTCAAAAAAGGAACTTTATTTTTGTAATAAAAAAAATTAAAATTTACTTTTGGTGTAATTTTGGGGTATTTCTAAAAAGATTGTTTTTTCAATAAATAGTAAAAATACAAAATTTTTCAAACAATATAATTTATATTATTTAAATAAGGTAATTTAAATTTCCCATTATATTTTGGATTTAATATTAAATTTAAATATAATTCATTTTATTTAAAATGATCTAACTAATTCCATTTTAATTATTAATATTCATGATTTTTTATATATGTTAATTTTTATACTTAAAACACATTTTTTATTACTGGATTTCTTCGTTTTTTATGTATTTATATAAAAGTTAATTTATACCATTTGTAGGGATTGAGTCCTAAAAAAATGGATTCCGTATTTTTAAATAGGATATTCATATTTTATAAATGTGTTCCCTTAATTTTTTATTATAAATAGTAACCGTGGTAAATATTTGTTACATCGGTATGAGTAAAATGCATAAAAAAAGGTTAAACACATGATATAAGGCCTAAACATTAAACCAATATTTGTATTTATTAAATTTATGTAATAAATAAAATTATAAACATCCCAAATTATAATATATAAAATTTTGGTTCTAGTTTACTATGATAATTAATTTTATATTATGTTATGTAATAGAAATAAAAAAATTTAACTCTCTTGAAATAAATATCTCTAAATTTTTTCCATAAGGATAAAAATAGGATCTATTCAGTTCATTATATTTATTTGAAATATAAAATTAATCTTTGTTCATTGTGGTAATTTTAAGTGATAAAACAATCACCTAAATAGCTTACACAACGTCAACAAACTGCTTGTGCGAGAAGAAAAATATCAAGTAAATGTTTAAAAAACACTAAAATTAATTTTAATTTTGTTAGTTATAGTTCCCCATGAATTTTATATATAAATTTGATATTTAGGTAAGTGTTATAGTTTTATATTAAAATTTCATTACTATATTCATGACTTCCAAGTAAAATTAATGAATAATATCAAAATTTCACTAATGATATTTTATGAAAAATATTATTTCATTAAATTATTTAAAAACACAATTATCCTAAAAGAGGACAAATATGATGATAAATTGTCAAATATTTCATCCCTTTTTAGTTTTTGAGATAAATTATAACTTATAAGTAAAATTTAAACACATTATTCTTGAAAAATACCTTACCACTTTTAAGGTTTAATTTTTTTAACAAAGGGATTAAACAAAAAGATAAACATTAAAATGTAATGAAACCTTTATAAATTTCATTTTATGATTATATGTTTACATAAAACTCTTTTTTTATTCTTGGATATTTGGAATCATTAATAATGAGAAATATATTATTTATATTTAAATCATTCTGCTGCCTTTCCCCTTAATTTTAAAAGGAAACCCCCTATCTCTTTGTTTATACTAGATTGATCCATTAATATCAATAATAACCTATTAAATTATTTTATAAACTTCCTTATACATGAATTATATTTTATAGTATCCTTGAAATATTATTCCACGATTCCTTAATAAGGGATCTAATGTAGGACTAAAAAAAGAGATAATCTTCCTACCTAGCCTCTTTTAACTTATTTGTTCTTATACCTCCACTAAATATTTTTTATTATTCATTAATTAAAAACTTTAGTGTCCTAAATATACTGAAATATTATAATGATTATGTAACTACCACAATCAATCATATTCTCTATTAAATGTGATGTGAAAGAATCGCTTATGCGTACCTGTGGACTACCATCTCCAAAAAGTGATTTGATTATTTTTCAGATTTTGATTTACATTCATGGTAATAATGATATTTTTAATGAATATATATGATATATATGTTATGATAATAATTATGGAAGGGTTTATTTTTGTCTAAAATGTCTTTTCCACCCATTGAAAAGTGAAAACAATATTCATGCATACGTATGACCTACCATCTCCACGACCAATGTAATTAATTTTAATATATATAACTTTTATAAATGAATATATATATATATATATATATATATATAATAAATATCTATTATATCTATAAATTTTTTAATATTCTATATATGACTGAAACATGATCAGCATAAAATTATAGGAATTACCCAACCAAAATTTTAATGAAAAACAAAATAGTTAACACTCATAAATGATGATTTTAATGAGGATTTATTAATAAACTGCAGTTTAAATGTAACAAGTGGATAATATATTATATTATAATTAAATATATGATGAATTTATATTTTTATATTAAATATTAATTTATTATACACAAGGTTAAATATATTTTTAATCTAGTTCAACTTGTCATAACATATTTTCGTCTCACAATTATTTATATGAGACACATGCTATATTCACCACATGTTTAATATATATGGTGTATAAATTTCAGATTAATATATTTTAAGACCCCTTTAAAAACAACTATGGTGATTGAAATTTCTATATAATTATTTCTACATCAAGAGGTTTTTATTTAGAGATTACTGAAGTGGTAACAAATTTATTTTTTAATCTCATTTTAATCAAGATTGTTTATGATTGAATTTACATTTAAGTAAATTATATGACCATTTACTAATAAATCAATGTAATTTGGTTATCCTATGATTATTTGTTGAGAATAAAATTTTCCCTTCATTTTCCTCACTTTATGTACTCAATAAACTGAAAGAATATTATTTTAAAAGAACATACTTTATTTACCTCTTTGATTGAGAATATTTTTTCTTTCATATATAGGTTTTTAAAATGATTTTTAGAGTTATTTTTATAAATGATTTATTTTTTTACAAAATGGTTTAAAATGAATATTCTTATCATTTTCCAAATGATGTACTTTTAACTATTCTCTAAAAATTTGAAAGGAATTATTATTTTAGCATACAGAACATGAACACAAATTTCAAGCTATTATGAACATGGAATTCATTTAAGCTTACATTAAAAAATTCCAATTCCCTATTCAAATAAAATATTTCTCTTAATATTTTTTATATATTTTAATATCTGATTTTAAAATAAAAAATGTATTTTCCTCAAGAAATATTACCGTTATCTTTTAATAGACCTTTTCATCTATGATAACATCCTTTTATGTTATATAGTATTTTCTAGGGATACGATACCATGATACTATATTTATTCTTTCTCCAAATGGTTTATGATTATGTGGATGAAATATTGATGAAACCAAATTTATTTTACATAAGTAAAGTTAACTTGAATGTTCTTACAATCTTATGGTATATATATGAATTCATTTATGATTATGTGATGGTTAGGAATGGAATTATATAGAATTATAATTAATTGGGTAAGGATTAATGTTCTATTATCTCAACAGGTATATGGGAAGTCATTTAAAGAATGGATAATGGCACATATGAAGTTATCACAAGCCTAAAAGAGGGTACACTGATGGTTATCCCAATCTCAAAGATGGTAAAATGTTGGTTATCACATGTCTAACATGTTATGAATGTATTGGTGTGTATCATTGATATAATATTTCTTTGAGTATGATTATGAAACACTTTATTCCACTATTTTATTATAGGATATTATCCCAATTTTATGTTCTCATGGATCATATTATTTCAACCCTTTATTAGTCATGTCTTAAGAATATTCATGCTTTATTACATGAATCTTATTTATGATCTATAAGTTACTCGATATGATTTTGAAGGATACTCTCATGTTCTCGTACTATTTATACCCATGTTATGTTTAATCGATCATTGATATCTCCCTTTTTTAACCAGAATAAGCATATGTGGTCACCCTTTATTCTGTTTTCTTTCCCACTGATATGAATGAAAAGATAAAAAATGTTGATTCTAAGAAGGGTTATAGTTTTGATGAACTTAGTGGGAGATGAATTAGATACTTTATGAGCTAGTTGTTCATGTATCAATGTTATTAAAGATTCTAAAAACATATGATCCTATAATATATTGTAATGTTATGTAATGAATATTCATATATTAAGATATAATATTTATGTATGAAATACATGACTTTTTATAGTTAGTATCATAGAATTGTTTTGTCACATTTTTAAATAAGTACCATATAACTATAGCGAGAAAACATAAGATTATCCTATGTATAGAATAACATCATATGTTTTATTATAGAGTGGAGTGTGGCTTTTCAAGTAAAATATCAATTTATATATACTACAAGTGGATGTGGATTTGGAAAGGATTCATATATGGGTATGCACCACAACAAAGATTTGGTCGAGTATATCTCAACCATCATTATGGTGCATGATGGTGTGACCTTACTGCCCACCTTGTTTTATACTCTAATGGGATATGGATGGGTTATTTCACATTTTCATTATGAACCATCATGAAGTATTTAAACATATGATGATCATGGATGACCTAGGTAAATCCTATGGTGTAATATATTTAAAATAATGAGTTTTGATTTAGAAATATTATAAATTATTTACCATAATTATGTGATTTTCTATTATGATTATTATTTCAAACCATAATGTTTTTTATTTTAGTCAACTAAAGAATCGCAAAAAAATATGTTAATGATGAATGTGAAAAAATGTAGTGATTTTCCTCCCAAACAATCAAATTTCATGGGAGATAGAGTGTAAAATATCATTTGTATTCTTATGTAAAATTCCAAATCCATGAATAATTTTTAGAATCCAAATGAGAAATGGAGAGAATAATGTTATATTGTTCCCTTCTAGAGGAAACACCCATTTTTTGGGGTTCTTCTAATACACTATTTATTTTTTAATAGATCAGTACCATTGAATATATGTTTTCTATTTTCCAATTTTTATAAAATGAAAATTCATTTTGGTTTTCTATTTTTTAGAAGGATAAATACATAAATGGTGGTTCCTCATCTAGGGCATAAGGCAACATGATGAAATTGACTCTATAGAGTGGTACGAGTTTATGAGGTTATTTTTCACTAAGTATGTTCCTCATATTATTTGTATGAATATGGGTATTAAGTTAGTTGATATATTAAAGAAGGATGATGAATCCTTTAGTAAATATGATCGAAACATTTCAATAATTGTGAGGTATGATTATGGTGTTTCCATTTAAATAAAAATTAATATTGATAGATTCCCCAGTCTCATAAAACAAATTCTCATAAGGGATTATTTATAAGTTAATTCTATAGTTACAATAAAATCATTTGATGTGCTACCATGGTGGAGATAAATATTGGAATTACTCATAAATGTCATGGTCCTGATAAGAAAATAATAGTTAAATTCTATAGATATTCTAACAATAAAACTCAATGATGGAATAATATAAGTCTTCCATTATGATCAATGTGTAGAAGGAGAAAAGGATGAATTTTTCATTAGGCGGCTATTAAAAGATTTACGTGTGGAATTAAAATCCATCTTGTTATTGAATGCTGAAATAATGAGAATATATTTTCTAATGACAGAGAAAAAGTACCAAAAAATACACTACCCACACTTTAGTGATTAAAATGAAAGTATTATGGGAATTATATAATTATATTACTATTTTCAGGTATTAATAAACACTTATTTTGATCATGCCTTTGTTTTTTAACATGGAGATAATTTGAGTGATAATTTTGTAAAGTTTTATTGTTTTTGGTATTTGTATAGTTGGTGCATGGTTTTCCCAAACTGTGCACCCTCTCAAGGGAACTTGTACAAACCTATACATTGGGGTTTTGAAAGTCTGGGGAAATATTTGAAAAATTGTGAACCCAAAAAGTAGAAATCGTTCACCTTTCCAAAATAGGGTGCATGGTTAGGGTGTATAACTTGTCTAACCATGTATACCTACCTAAGATACTATGCATATGATTAAATTATTCAAATTTTTTTATAAAAAATATAAAAGATATTTTTCTAGATACCAATGGACATTGATCGACATCACATGGTTTATTATACCTTAGAAGCACCCAAGTTGTGATTTTAGCCTCTCTACACACTTCCAAAAGTGGGTTGAGGCATGTTAAACAATTTTCTATCTCTACTCATTAGGTTTCCTCTTCCAACTATCTTTGTATCACTATCTTATCTTTTGTCCCTAGGGATTTATAGATCTCATTGTTTTTGGATTATCTAATAATTTTTGTTTTATATAATTAATATAGGATTGATTCTAGGATCTTCATTTCCAAAATTCCTCATTGGATTTTTCCACTTATGGTTTTGTGTTTGGAGATTCCCCAATCCCGAGGTAGGTGGTTATGTTATGTTGGCCAATTTTTTTAACCCTAAATTTATTGATTTAAAATAAATTTTATGATTTAAATTAATTTTCTTGATATAAATTAAATTGATTTTTATTGGATTATTAATTTTTTTCACTTAATTAGAGTTTTGAAATTTGATCATGGTGTGAATTTGAGAAAATCCCCTAATTCTATTGAATTGTGGTGTGTTTGTGAAATTGAAGGAATTTTTTAAAATTTAAATTTTGAAATTGATTAAAAATTGGTATTTGGGAAAAATTGACTAAATGATTTTTAATTGAAACTCATTGGTTTATTCTTGAAACAAGGCATGATTTAATTAAAAACTCAATTTGGTTATGAAATTGAAATTTGGTATATTGAAAAGCGATAATTACATTAATTGTATTTTAGGAGGTCATAAAATAAATTTCCCATTATTTATTTGATTAGAAACATGAATGTATAGGTAGTGAGTTATTCTGGAAAACACTATATGATTTAAAACACTAATAATAAAAAAATACAACAGGTCACATCCCCAATGGGATGGTGACGTGTCCTCATTGGTTAGTATACAGGATGAAGTTTGTCCACATATTTTTATGACAACTCTTTGAGTGTAAGGGAGTCTCATATCCTAAAACTATCATAAATTTTGGAACATGACCATGTTTATAATTTTTTTATATTTGAATTATATTCTATTTTTTATTATAATATGTTTTAAGTAATTTTTTAATTTATGTAAATTATTTATATAAATTTTTTGTCAAGATATTTGTTTAATGTATTAAATAATTTTAAATGTAATGAATTATTTTTTAATTATTTTTTAATTTTTAGTAATCTTTAATTAAAATTTCAATCATTTGTATGGTTAATTAAATGTTTTCATCTTATTATGTAATCCTTGGTGAGAAGCTACTAGGATTTTAGCTCACACCTAACCCATGCCTTTAGGTTTTTGTAGATTATCTTCTTCCAGGTTTTGTAAAGGGTAATGCTCCACTTGGGCATGGTAATAGTTGTTGATTCGTAAGCATGGAGAGTTGTGTCCATTGAGAATTGGTTTGTCTATCTTTCTTTTTTCTGGTACTTTTCAATGCTATATTGGGTTTGATTACCTTCTTGAATTCTAGTACAGTTCACTATGTGGAGTTTTTCTTTTATGCATACTGACTTGTTTATCTACATTCTTTTTTATTTTTAGAAATTCATTCCCACATTCATATTGTATGATGGTAGGTTCTAGTAGGAAAGTCATGGAAATCGAGAACACCCTCCAGGCTATGTTAGAGTTGGATATATTATTGTGTTACAAGGGTACCTTGGATGGTTTGAGAAAAAGTGGTACCAAAGGTTCATGTTGTATATCTTTCCTTTATATCATTATGAATATGTTTAATCTTTTCAAGAGTTAAGAGGTATTTACAATTTAGGGTTTAACCAGGTCTCACCGTAATGAAACATAAATAAATAGTGATGTTTTTGGAAATAAGTCCTGAGGGATAGTTCTAGTATTTTCCCTTTTTTGATTTGGAAAGATTAAAATAAAAATATTGTGTTCCATTCTATTGGGGGTTTTTTCCATTGATTTCCCTATTTGAGTGTTAATATGATGTCTTCAATGATTACTGTTAATGTTGTGTAACATCATTCTGATAAGAAGACATGGAAATCAGACCTAGGAGGAATTTGATAATGAACCATGGTGATAAAATCCTCTCGTATACCTGAGTATGGTTGAGGTGATTATGTGTACTGTCCATGCTCTGGGATATAAACCACCTCTATTTCATGTTCAGGCTCTAGTAGTGGAACCATAAAGGGATGATTCATAGAATTATTCTCAGGATTTCCTTTTCTAGAAAATACCAGCATTAAAAGGATCCAATTATCCTCATGAGGCTGATGAATGGTTGATTAAGATTTAGAGGCTATTATAATTCTTAAATATTGTTGAGGGAGTCAAGGTGAATTATTCCATGTTTGTGTTGGAAGGACTAAGCATGAGATAGTTGGGCATTGTGGTGAAGATGAAGAAGAATGAGGGATTAGAGAGGAAATACATTAAAGTTATTTTAAAAAAAAACATATGTATATCATTGATGGTATTGGCCAAGGATATGGGTTTTTTCAATCATGATTAAGCTAATAGTACCATGATAGAATATGTAGACCATTTTGTGGATCTAGTGCATTTTTAAAATGAGATTGTATTGAATGATATGATAAAGACTCGACAATTCGAATTGGGAATACGACCTGAATTTTAGTTCTCTAGTTTTCTTGTTGAATATTCCTTCTTATGATGATGTGATGGATAGAGCACCGATGGTTGAAATTGACCTAGCTAAAAAGTTAGGGTTGTTCGGATTTTCATTTTCTCTTAGTGGCATGGTTAATTCCACTAAGGTAAATAGGAAACATGATGATTCAAAAAATGGTTCTTGGAAATAGGGTTTTTCTTAACATAATTCATTTATAAGAAGAGGACCTTAGATTCTATACCAGTGTATCACGTCTGGTAATTCAAAGAGGTTTTTCATTGAGGCACTGAATGTGTGTGGTTTCTACATATGTTCGAGGCACTTAGAGAAGTTTTTCCAGATATATTCCACTTGCATAGTGGAACAAGATCATCAGCTATTATTAAAATTATAATGTAATCAGATACTTTATGATCAAAGGGCTTCCAGCCATAAGAATCTATAACAACACTTCATAACATAATAGAAGGGTCTCTAGATGAAGTAGATATGGATCCAACAACTATGATAGGTACCATCACTATAAATTCATCATTAGTGGTTTCATTATTTTATACCGGTTCATCTCATTGTTTTATTTCAGACAATGTTTTTAATCTACTAAATCATCCTAAAGATCATTTATCTCACGTGATGTTTATTATTAAACCCCTTGTAATGAAGAGAGATAAGGGTCTTTGTAGTCTCTATTGGGTTTTCTATTTATCAGATGTTGAGTTTTCATGGATTTGTTTCTCAACATGAAACTGCTTCAAATTATTCTCATGATGGATTAAATCATTTCTAATAAAGCTTGGATTGTTTGTTATCTTTGGTGGGTATAATTTACCTCACCCTATGGGATTTTCTGTATCATTTTAGGAGAATTGGTCCCGAGAAAAATAAGATATGGACATTCTTATCCAGATTTGGGGAAATTTATTTCTTTATTTTCTTTTGATATATAGATAGAATATTTGAGTGATGACATTCCACCAGTTTTTATTGAGTTTCATGTCATGTTTCCTTCTGAATTATCTAGTTTTCTACTAGTGAGAGAGGTAGAGTTTTATATTGACTTATTTCCTGGTAGTGATCTAATGAATAATCCTTTTTACCGCTTGGAAATAAGTGAAATTAATGAGTTGAAGACATAGTTGGATGGTATTTTATATAAAGGCTTTATACCCTTGAGTGTGTCACATTAGGTGTCATTGGTCCTCTTCACTAATAAAACTATTGTTTCACTTCAACATTTTGTGGATTACCAAAAACTCAATTGAGTTACTGTAATGAAAAAGTATCTATTTCCATGGATTTATGACATGTTTGATCAATTGAAATGGGTAATGTTGTTTTAATGACTGACCATCGATTTGGATACAGTTAGTTGAATATAAAATAATCTAACATTCATAAAACCACCTTTCAGAAAGGTATGGCCAATATGAGTACCTTGTCAGGCCATGTGGTTTAAACAATTTTCATGAAGTATTTATGGATATAATGAACATGATTTTCCATGAGTATCATGATACTTTTATGGTGGACTATATGGATGAAATCTTATTTTAATCTATGTTTGAGGAGTATCATGTGTGTCATATGAGAGAAGTTCTAGAATTTTTTATAAATCATTGAATTTATTTCATGATTTAGAAATGTTATTTCTATATTCAGGAAGTGATTTTATTTGGACATGTGGTGTTATAACATGGTATTCCAATTCATCCTGAGAAGGTGAAGGATGTCATGACATGGAAACAAACGCAAAATGATTTTGAGATTTGAAGCATACTTGTTTTAAATGGGAATTATAACTTATTCATTAAGGACTTATGAAAGTGGGATTCTCTAATGACTTCCCTAACTGATAAAAAATTAATGTTTTAATGGGATGAAATTTTTTATAGTTATTTTGTTGAGTTGAAGAATATTTTGACTACTATGCTAGTTTTGAATCTTCCAGATGAAGGGCATGGATATGTCATATTTTATAATACATCAGGTTCAGTTTTGGGTTGTGTTCTTATGCAAGGTGATCATTTTAATGATTATGGATTTCATCATCTTAGTCAAAATGAGAATAATTATCTGACCCATGACCCTGAACATACAGTTATTATTCACATGATTATGAGTTTGTGGAACTAAATTTTAAGGTAATATTTTACTATGTTTCTAGACCACAATAGATCAAGTTTTATATTCTCTAAAACATATCTGAAACTCTTCCATAGGTGTTGGGTGGAATACATTCAATATTTCAACTTTTACATCACATATACCCTAGGGAAAGGGAATGTCATCACACATGGTTTAAGTAGGAAACTTCTAATATGGTCTGTGAATGAATCCTTGGAATATTGGAACCTGATTGATATTTTTTCACAATTTCACATTGGATTATAAGAGTTAGGGACAATGGTTTCGTTGTCTAGTGTTCAACTAATGTCGGCTATTCATGAGTTGATCTTTTAGGAATAACATCTTGACGATGAGTTATATAGAATTATAATATCTATTTATGGTGGGGAGACCATGCCAGACTAATCATTCTCCATTGAGGGCATTCTTTTCTATTATAATATATTTTTTTGTGTCTTTAGAAGTAAGGAATGATGTGATGGGGTATTTCCATATTACCTAGTGGTTAGTGCACCAAGGAACCACAATGATATTTTATGGCATGCAGTAGAAATTCTGGTGTCCAGGTATGATATGTGTCTTCACTGAGTTTTCTCTCATTATTATATGTTCCAATAGGTCAAGGATGAGCACCAGAAACCATTGAGTTTTCTTCAACTAATTCTAGTGCCAATACAGATGTAGTATGATATCTCTATAGAAATATTTGTTGGGTTTCCACATACCTAGAGAAAGAGGAATGAAATATGGGTTGTGAATGATTGGTTGACTAAATCATCCTGATTTATTCCCATATGATTTACAACCAATGTTTAGGAGTTCAGAAATATATCTGAGAGAGATATTGTTAATTTTCACAGAGTTCCAGCTACTATAGTCTCTGATAGGAATCCTTGGTTCACTTATCATGTTTGGTGAGGCCTGGAGGAGGCACTGAGATATCATGTACATTTGAGAATGGCATACCATCCATAGTTATATGTCCAGATAGAATGATCTATATGGATTCTTGAGTATATTCTGCGCACCTATTTTCCTGACTTTGGTAGAGATTGGGATAATCATTTTGGGATGGTGGAGTTTTCAAATAAAAATAGTAAACATTATGTGATCAGAATAGATCCTTTTGAGGCCTTTTTATGATTGGCCTTATAGATCTATATTGTGTTGGTCCGAGACTTGAAACAGTTCCTTTATTGGATATAATAAGGTTCTATAGATGATATAAATGATTTAGTTGTTTTTTCAGAGATTGTTGATAGCACAGATCTAGTATAAACCTTATTCTGATCGTTGCAATAGAACATTGGAATTTTCATTTAGTGACCTATTTTTATTTAATGTTTCACCTTTTTTGGGTCATTGGAGGATTCATATACAAGGAAATATTTGTATCTTGTTTGTGGGACCTTTTGAGGATATAGAGAAGGTATGAAAAGTTCCTTATCATTTAGGACTTCCACCACAACTGACATCGATACATAATGTGTACCATGTATCTCATCAATGAAAGTATCTATGTGATCTATCTCATGTTCTAAGATGAAATGATATTGATGTTGAACTTGATTTATTTGTGACTAAATGTCTAGTCATGATAGTTGATTTTGAATCCAAGGTACTTCATGGGAGGATGATACCTTTGGTTAATATTCAATGGTAGCACAATTATAATTCTTATGAGACGTGAGAGAGGGAGGTACTAATGATAAATATGTGGAATCATCTTTTGACATGGAATATTCTTAACATGCATTTTGGGGTTAGAAATATTCTTTGGTGGGGAGGTTGAAAAATCTTGTTACTATCTTTAGGTATTTCTAAACAAATATTTTGATGATTCTTTGGTTGGGTATCATTTTGAGATATCTTAGATTAATATTTGGAAAATTTTGAATGTGTTTGTGTTATAAACAGTTGGCACATGGTTTTCCAAACTACGCACTCCCTCAATAGAAATCATAAAAAACTCATACAATGAGATTTCTCATGGTTAGTGCACTGTTTGACAAACCATGCACCCACCAAGTAGAAATCGTGCACCCTACCAAAATAGGGTGCACTATTAGGGCTCACAATTTTTCTAACTATGAATTCCATAAGAGAAAATCATGAACATGATTTAATTAATCTGAATACCTTTTTTATAATCTTGAAACCTCATTTTTAGATGCTGGATGGGCTAAGATCGCCCTTATATGGTTTCTTTTTCCCCAGTATCACCCCAAAGGTGATTTTAGATCATCTACATGACTCTAGAAGCTAATGAAATATTGGAGAATAATGTTCGATCTCTAACTAGTAGGTTTCCTCTTCCCATTATCTTTCTCCCACTCTCTCCACTTTCCGCCATAGGATTTTATAGTTATCCATGTTTTTTGAGAATCTAATCCATGTGGTTTTAGATCTTTAATCCAGGGTTGATTCTTGAATCTTCATTTCTGACATTCCTCATTTGATATTCTTTTTTATGGTTTGGTTTTTAGAGATTATGTGATCCCTAGGTAGGTTGTTCTATTATGATGGAAAATTTTGATTAACACTAAATTTCATAATTAAAATATAATTGTTTGATTTAAATTAAATTTCATGATATAAAATAATTTATTTCAATTGGTTGATTAAAAAAATTCCATTCTATTAGGGTTTTCATATTTGATCTTGACATGAATTTGGACCCCCACCCAAATCCATTGAATTGAGGTGTATTTTTTAAATTTATGGAGTTTTGGGAAATTTAAATCGCTGAATATAAATTTTGAAATTTATTTTATGGAATTGATTTCAAGTCGGTATTTAAAAAAAATGGATTTAAATTATTTTTTATAGAAACCCGTTGGTTTGTTCTCTGAAATAGGAATTATTTGATTAAACCCCCCTTTAAGTTTTTAAATGGAATTTGGAATATTGATAATGGAGAATGGGATGAATTGTATTTTACGAAGTTTAAAAATAAATTTCCCATAATTTATTTTATTATATAATTGGAAAGCCTATGCAGTTAGTGAGTTATTTAGGAAAAAACTCTATGATTTATAACACTAACAACAAATCAACAAAGTAGGTCACATTCCCAATGTGATAGTGACATGTCCTCAGTTAGTATCTAGGAGGTAATGTGTACACATATTTCTGTGAAAACTATTTCACTCTAAGGGAGTCCCATAGCCTGGAACTATCATAACTTTTGGAACATGAAGATGTTTCTTGTTTATTTTTATTTGAAATATATGTCATTTTCTGTTGTAAACTATTTCACATTCCTTTTTAATTTATGTAAACTATTTCTAAAAAAGATTTTTTAATCCATTTTTTTAAATTATTCCATCGTTTGAAATGTAAATCACGATTTTCTTTAAATATGATTTTGAAATACCATGCCTATTTGTTTAAAATTGAAATCATATGTATGGTTAATTAAATTTTAGAATTTTATTTTACAATTCTTGGTGAGACACTAATATTATTTTAGTTCACACCCTACCTATGCCTTTGGTTGTTTGTTATTAAATTATTATAGTTTTGAGCAAGGGTAAGGCTCCACTAGATGTTGGTAGTATCTATTGATCCTTGGGCTTGGAGAAATGTGTATGTTGATTTGTGGGTTGTTTATCTTCCTGATTTCTCGTACATTGTTAAAGTAAATTGAATTTTTTACTTGTTTTACTTTTAGTCGTTTTATATATGTGGGGATTTTCTTATATACATATTGACATTTTATCTTTCTTTGATTCTATGTGTGTAAAATTTGTTACATTTATCATATTGTATGATTCTTGGTGCTAGAAAAAACCTATGGGGATCAGTAATTACCTTTGGACTATATCATAGTCATCTCGGTTATTGGGTTACCAGGGTACCCGGGCTAGTTTGTAATTTGAATTTTTCAAACTAGTCTTTAAATATAAAGGTTTATTACAACCATGAATATCTATAACCTCTTATTCCTAGAGAAAAATATAAATTTTAAGTGATCACTATTACTAATATGGGGTATGATAATGATGTGGGAAAAGGTATAATTACCATCCAATTTTGGAATAATAATTTTTTATTTGAGTCTAGATACACCAATTCTATTATATAATGATAGTTTTGTAGGGGGTATCATAAAGCCACATCAATGAGTTTTTGATGAATTAATAATAAAAACTTCTACTGCTCTGATGATTTCATCTCAAGTTGATGATTCTTCCACGATTGATGTTTTTGGGTATGTGTTTCTTGAAAAAAACATTATTATCCATATAGTTTTATTTTATGTTATTTTTGGCATCTATTTTATTTATTTACATATATATCATGTCAATTTTTGAGGAAGGGAAGTCATGTTTGATATTATGAATCATCATACAATCAACTATTTGTGTGATGATAAGTAAGAACTTCTAATGGAAATTGCATCCATTATAAGGGTATTGATTTGAATACCAAAGGTGTGTTTATCTTATATGGTTGTAGAGGAACTCAACATCTAATATATTCCCATTGTATGAGAGTTTATTTTATTTTTAAATATTAATTTCTCAATCTTCCTCTAAATCATGAATTTGAGTTTTCAAAAGAAATTATACATATTGCTAAACCAATTTAGAATATTATATATATAATGGAATTGATTTATTAACATGAATTGAAGAAGAAACTGTAGGATAATAATGATAATGGATTTATTTGGCCATGTAGTTCACCTTATACTGCACCTATTCATTTTATTATAAAGAAATATAAATCAATGTGATGCTATAATTATTATCAAGATCTTAACAAGATCTCAGTCAAGTGATACTATCTTCCTCCATATATTGATGATTTTTTTGATCAATTATTATTGGAAAAATATTTACACAAGACTGATCTATGATCTATAAACTACTAGTTGAGTGATAAAATTAAAGATATATCAAATAGATCCATTCATACGTGGTATATAAAATATGAATTTATAGTTGTTACATTTAGTCTTACTAATTCCCATTCTATCTTCATGTATTTCATGAATAAAACCAATATATATTACCTTAATTATTTTTTGGAAGTCTTTATAGATTAAATCCTTATATATTACAATTGAAAGTAAAATAATGAAGGTCACACGAGGAGTGTGGTAGAGACCACAAGAGAAGATAATATTTAAGAAAAATTGACCATGTATGAAATTTGGATGAAAAATGTATCATTTTTAGGTCATAAAACGACAATAAATAGCGTATCATTGGATCAATCAAAGATAGATGTTATTGAAAATTATCCCAAAACATTCACTATGATTGAGATATGTATTTTTTGTTTGGATGGATATTATATATGATTTGTGAATAATTTCACATGTCTGTTCAATACACTACAAAAGATAATTTGGAAGTGATAGATGATCATTTGTATAGATTAATGTGATGAAAATGTCAATGAATTAAAATAAAGTTTAATCAGCACACATGTTTTTACCTTATCTTATGATAGAGAAGGGTTTGTTGTATATATTGATGCATAGAAGAATAGAACATGATGAATACTCATAAATAATTATAAGGTTATAGATTATGCTAAATTACAATTAAATACTGAATGTAAAATTACCCAATTCTTGATTTAGAGTTAGATTTAAAACATTTTTAATTAAAGATATGGAGTAATTATAAATATGAATAAAGATATGAAATGTATACTGAACATAATAGTTTAAAATATATATTTACTTAGAATGATTTCAATATGAAAAATGGAATATGGTTGAATTTAATTAATGATCATGACTGATCAATACTTTACCACCTCAGGATGGTGAAAAGGTAATAGATAGATTGAGTCAGAAGGACCACTCTAGTTTTTTCATGATGAGGATCGAAAGAGATATAAAAATTATGTATTTGTGAAATATAGAAATTGACATCCTATGTAATGGGGTTATATATAATATTTCATAGATTAATTTTTAACCATTCATCATTATGAATAATAAATAGGAAAAAAGGAATATGTTGAGCTACAAAAGAAGATGTGAAATGTTTTTGAGTTCAACCACGACTTTGATATAATGATAATGTTTAGGAACTTTTTATGTGTCCCATCTATACCAGACCTAAAGAAGGATCTATTTTATTAATATCATAGTTTAAAATTCAATATTCATCATGGATGTATAAATATGTATAGAAATATGAAATATTATTTCTGGTAGTATAACATGAAGATTGATATAACATAATATGGATCTTTTTCCTTGTTATGTCAATAATTTAATTCTAAAAGAGAGAGAGATATATATATATATATATAAATAGATGTTAAAAAAATTAACCATACTAGAATGGAAATCAATAAATGTCATCATGGATTTCTTTAGTAGACTCCTGAAAATATATAAAGTTTATAATTCTATTTGGGTTATAATTATCCACCATATGAAATCAAGACACTTAATTGATATTATAGAAGATATCACTCTTTATTATCTTTCCAAATTATTCATTAATTAATTGGTATGGGTATATGGAGTACCCAATTCTATTTTATGTGATTGGGATCTAAGGTTTGCCTCAATGCTCTGGTGAATTATTCAAAAGGATTTAGATATATATTTTAGTTTTAGTACTAATTATCATCTATAGACTGATAGAATGTCTGATATAACCATTAAAACATTATAGGATATTTTAAGTTCCTATTCAATGTATTTTAATGGTGGTTGGGAGCAACACCTTCCTAGAGTTAAGTTTTTAAATAACAATAGATTTCACATGATCATTGGGATGGTTCCTTATGAATACATATATGGAAATAAGTGTATAAATCCAAAATGTTGGGATGAATTTGGATAAAGTAATAAATTGGGACTTGATATATTAAAGGATATGTTATAAAAATTCTGATACATTCAACAACACCTCATGGTATCTCAATGTTGACAAACAATTTGTGCAGACTACCATTAGCGTAATATAGAATATTAATTTTGTGAGAAAATATTCCTATGAATTTCACTATGGAATAATGTTATGAGATTTGGAAATAAGGTAAAGTTGAGTTGTACTTATAATTTTTCCTTTTATATTCTTGGTTGAGTAGGGGTGGCAACTTATCACTTGGTTCTCTCACCAAACATATATCAAGTTCATGATGTGTTCTATGTACCCCTTTAGAATAAGTACATACATCCATCACATATACTAAACACAATGGTTGTACAAGTGGAGAAAAAAATTTCTTATGAATAACAACCTATAAAAATCTTGGATAATAGAGATAAAGTGTTATGTAACAAGACTACTCACCTAGTAAATATTCTCTGGAGGAATAAAAAATTCAAAGAAACTACATGGGAACCCAAGGAAGTGATGAGACATAGATATAATCCCTAGTTTCTATTATATTGTTGGTATTTTAATGAGGAAATTTAATTTAATTTGGGTAGAATGTAACATCATGGGGTTTTATGATATATTTCTCTTATTTTATGGCTCTCGATACGTGAAAACTGGAGTCTAAATGAACAATAATATATTATACCATTTTAACATAGAAATTAAATTTATGGAGTGAATATGAATAAAAAAATTTGAAAAAAATTATAATGGTTATAGATAATGAAAATATATTGATAAATATGTGCTCAGTTTTTAGTAAAGTTACTATATTCTTTAAAAAAACATTTTCCTCAAATATGGTTTTTATTTTCTTTTATGATAAAATTAAAAAATTAATTTCCTTTAAATATAGAAAATATTTCCTAAAAAATTAATATTTATTTTGAAATGAAAATATCAAAAATAACTTGTGGTGAAATTTTAGTATTTCTATAATTTTTTTTCAAAGAATAGTAAAAAATGTATATTTTTTATATACTATCATTCAATATCATTAAATAATGTAATTTAAAAGTCTCATTATGTTTTGTTTTTTTTGTTAAAGTAAAATATTAAAATTTTAGTTATTAATAATAATATTAATTCTATTTGAATATGAAATGTTCATGTTTTTTATATATGTTAATTTTTATGCTTAAAAATGTGTTTTTCTAAAAACTATTTTTTATTACATTTTACACATTTCTATTAAAATTTATTTATGTCACTGGAAGATATTGAATCTTGAAAAATTTATAGCATATTTGGAATTAGGAGGTTCAAAATTGGTATATATGACTATTTTTTTATAAATTATGAATAGTTATTGTGTTAAGTATTTGTCACATCGGTATGAGAAAAATGCATTAAGTAGGGTTAAAAATAGAAGATAAATTCTCAAAATCAATTAAAAACTTTCCTTTATTTTTTTAAGTTATAAATTACACCATATGAATCATAAATTATAATATATGGAATTTTTATTCAATTTCTACGATGAAAATGAAATTTATAATATTTTATTTAAAGAAAATTCCAAAATTTCACTTCTTTCAATTTAACAACTCAAACAATTTTTCATGTGAATAAAAATATGTTATGTTTAATTAAAAATTTTTATTTAAAAAATGAATAATTTTATTCCCCGTGTGAATTTATTATTAAATTTTTAGTGATGAATTAATTACCTTACAGAATTAGGGAAGGTTAGAATAGTGATTGTTCAAGTAGTATAATAATCATATAAATATTTTAAAAAAACTACATGTAATATTGTTTGGGTGAGTTACATCACCAATAATTTTATTGATGAATATAACATATTTATTAGTTTTAAATGGGTTGTATTTGAATTAAATTAATACATTCATGGATTTAAAGGCAAGTTAAATGGATAGTGTCGAAATTGACATAAATGAAATTTTATGTCAAATAATATTTTATTAAATTATTGAAAAATAAAACCAAAAATAAAATTGGAAAATTAGGATGGTAAATTTTCCATAATTTCATCCCTTCTACATTTATGAGCTAGCTTATAACTTATAAGTACAATTATAACCTTTTGTTATTGGAAATGTTAGTACTCTAGTAAGGGATAAAATTGCTTAATGGAGTGGTTAAACAAACCAATATGGTTTAAAATGACAGAAAAACACTTCTAAATTTAAGTATATTATGTTATTTATACCATATAATCATTTAATTCTTATTCATGTCAATTTGGAAGAGTCATACAGTAAAATTAAATTATTTATATTTAAATATTATTTGTAATTCTTAGTGTGAACTTTCCATTCATTATAAAAGTTCACTACTCTCTTCTCATTAAACCACTTTGAACTATATAACTAAACCAAACCATAACCAAAACTCTTATAAACATCTCTGTACATTATTTAAAGGTTATAGGGTTCTTGAAATACTCTTCCATGGGTATTTATGAATAGATCTAATGGAGGCCTACCTGTAAGAGGTAATCTTCCTACCCATCCTCTTTCAAATTATTTGTTTTCCATTTAATCTAAATATGTTTTATTAATACTAGAATAATAACATTAGTATCATTATTGTTAAAAAGATGTTATTAGGATTATGTGATTACCATTATCCACCATATTTTCCATAAATTGGTATTAAAGTATTTCTCATGAATATGTATAAAATATTATATCCACATAGTGATAAAATTAATTTTCCATAACTACTTAAAATGAATATTAAATATTATTGTTTAAATGTTTATAAATTATATTAATGACATAATTATTAATCTAGATTTATAATATCATATATTCCTTTTTAACTTGTTATCCATGTAAAACGATAATGTCTCAATTGCGTATGTGTGGGATAAAACCTCCAAAAGCGATATAGTGACCCAAACATTTTATGCATGTTATTAAATTATTTATAAACATAAATATACTATAATAAAACATAAGGATCATAAATTCCTAGTTTATTAGGATGCCTAGGTTAATATTACATCAAATGAAACTAAAACATGAAATCATTAATTAATTCTCCATAATGAGATCATAATCCTATTTTATCTCCTGCAATTTCATAGGATAACCTAGAGAATATATAAAGAAATAGGTGAGATAAAAATAATGATAAGGGAATAAAAATGATAATGATATATAACATATGAGTCAAAGGTATAGAGTGATATCAAAAAATAAAAAGCTCGTTAGCTATCACATGAAATCATAACATAAAGAACATGTTGTTATAAGATCATGGAAACATAATAAATGTTTCAGAAACATATAAAAATTATATAAAAATGAGCCATGGATAAATTCCTATATAATATAATATAGTTTATAATATACTATAATATATCAGGTTTAGTACCTAATCCCATACATGACGTATCATGATACTAAAACATTACTCAATTAATTAGAGTAATATCTGGGTGCACCCATCATAACTAGTTCATTATCTATGTGTTACACATAATTTAATTCAATCATAAGGCATTACATAATAATTACCCCTAGAAGAAAAATGGGTTTTATGATCTTATCTTTTAATATAATCAACGGAAATATTATAATGAAGGAATTTTAGAATTGAACATAAGGAATGAATTTTCCTATAAAAGGATGGTAGAATAAGTATTTTATATACATGATAAAATTTATATATAATTTTAAATTATCTCACTACATTAAATAGACAGATAGATATTTAGAGGGTGAATGGTCATAATATGAAGAACAAGGTGGGTTAGAAAGATCCCTTTCCTTGAGCCCGATTCGTCACGTGCGTTCATCGTCATCTTGAATTAAAACAATATATTAACTATTCACATTCTTCATATATTTTTTTTTATCATTTATCATTTATTTTATTTTATTTATTATCAATATATGTTCAATTATATAATAAGTTTTGTTATATTCAAAGACGTTGATGATGTTCGAATAATATATACAAAATCAATTTAATAAGATGACTAAAGTCAAATATATTATTAATTAATCATCTCCATAATATTAAAAATTACATAATTATTATTTTCATATCCCAATTATACTTTTAGAACAATTCATAAAGGATGGTTATGAAAAAAAATATGTTATAATCATGGAGATGGTAAGTTCTACGTATGCATTAATAATGCTTCCATTTATGAAAAAATCATGATGAAAAGAAGGAAATTTTTTGTAATCATTAAAAATGATGATTATATAATAAATATAAAGTAATTTATTTAAATACACATACATAAACCATCCAAGTGTTTCAGTAATAACAATGAATCACATTGCTTAGTGAGGCAGTAGTATGCCGTAGACACGAACGATGTTATCGTTTATTCAGTGGATGGTAAGTTAAAAATGAAAATGATAGATTTATTTTATAGAAAGATTAATAATTTATTAACATAAAATTTATACGTAAATTTATTCTATATTACCTTCCATGTAAAGCTTATCTGAAAAATGAATTACATGACTTCATGAGGTGGTAGTTTGACGTACACCAAAGTGGTGTTATTTTATCATCTATTGAATGGAAAATAATAAGGTATATATAATTTATATTTAAAAAAGTATAATATTATCAAAAATATAATATATAAAAATTATATAAATCATTATATCCATCCATGAGAAGTGGTGATAGAAAATAAATTAGGTCATTTCTTGAGGTGTTAGTCTTCCATAAACATGATCAACAATTTTATTACCCATTTCCTAGAAGTGGAGATAGATATATCTTAATCCATTAAAATAATAAAATATTATAATATGGTAGATACTAATTTTATTATATGATAACAATTTAGTAATATTTTATATATGTGTAATTATAAATAAAACAAACATGATTTGATAAGGATGTTAACTATTTTTTGGAAAACATCTTTAGGTTTAAAAACAAACCCCCATGTGTTTCATTTATAGTCAATTCAAGGCCTTTAGGATGTTGGGATAGAGGTAATTAATGGATTTGGATAGTTATTAGCTAAAACAAAAGGTTTTTTAAATGTTTAATTGATTGAAGAGGGATTACATTTTAAAAGTGGGGGAGAGGATGCACATGGACTTTTTGAAAAGAAAGAATTACACCCATGTATTTCATGTGAAAAAGGATATAAATTGTCCATTTTCAGTACTTAGAACCAATAAGCTATAAATTTTACCATTCCAAATTAATTATACACGTTTTTTGATATTTTTTAACCTTAAATTATCTATTTAACCTCAGGTAAACTCGTTTTTACCATAACCATAATAGTAAAAGTGTAAAGACCCGAAGCTTGACGTACATGGACATTACATTAATTTTTCGGAATACTTAATACATAACAAAAACAGACATACAAGGACTGTAATAGTTTAGTGTCTTTGGAAACTCGGAACAAAATCTTCTAATCGTTGTGGAAGATCTTCAACATATCCCATAAAGATCTTACCCTTTTGTTTTCTTACCTAAAAAATTTCTTTATATCCTGGGGAAAATAAAACATAAAAAGGGTGAGCTCAAATGCTCAGTAAGGGAAAACATAGATAACATAAAACAATCCATAAACATTTGGAAGGAAAATCTTGAACATGAAGTTTAAACATCAAAATCTTGAGCAAAGTCATAAATCGTGTAAGTACGCAAGGCATATATCATAATGTAACATAAACCATGATAAAATATAATGGGAATAAAACATTTAATTGTGGAAACAATTCAGCACAAGTTATGATTTCCATAGTATCCAAGGCATTACTACCAAGACCAACTTAGTGGACAAAGTCCCTTTCTGAATCGAGTTCACTCCTCGTTTCAGTCCGGTAACACTGAACCGAATTAACTTACCGTTCCAGCCATGTCTATCCCATGAGATATAAATCTTTACCCAATGCATTGGAGGGAGATATAGGTCCCACCCATCTAATAATGAAATCATTATTACTTGTGCCACACAATAAACTTAAAACATTCATCATAACCGAAAGAATAAAATGGGTTTCATAAACATCATCCCATCATAACATAATCCATATAAAACAAATGGATATAATTTCATCATAAGAGAAGTAAAACCATGTAAATCATAGAGACATGATACTTGAAACATACACTTATGAAATAATATCATCTTAGATGAAAAATGGTTTTGATAAAATACTTGAAATGAATTCTTGAGGAAAATATCCTTTCTTCTTCAAAATCATTTTATTTTCACAAAATATCATGCAATTTTAAAAGAAAAGGATTTTGTAGAAAATAGTCATGAAATATTTTGGAGGAAGCTTCATGAAAATAAGGCTTTATAAAACCATAAAAATCCATTCACGCCGTATAAGTTAAAAATAACATTTTCCTCGTACTTTTGACGGAAAAGTCAAAAAGTACCTCGTATGGTAAAAAAAATAAATATTCCTTCCATACGATGTGGTAAAAGTAGAAAAGGGTAAAAATGACTTTAAACATAAATGGAAGAAAAGTAAAAATTTTATGAAAACATTTTGAGAACATATGGACATGGATAATAATCATAACCCCAGTAAATACTTACAAATAAACAATCTCGGATAAGAATGAGATTGGAATAATTATCCCTTACCTTAGGTTTGAAATGCTTCGTATGGATCCGAACTTCCTGTATAATGATTTAAATAATGTCATTGACTTATTACACAATCATATTCATTGTTATGATATCATATATGGTTCATTTATGACTTTATATTACCCGTTCTTTTTTAAATTCATGTTAATGTAGCGTTTTGGGTAAAATCGTTTCATTTATGGTTCGTGATTTGACTTGTAATTATTCATATGATTACTTATATCATGATTACTTAATTTTAGAATATAAAACATGATTTATATATAATATATATTCATAATATACACATATATAATAGATCAATAAATTTAAAGAAATACACCGTTCATGGAGACGGTAGGCCGTACGTACGCATGAATGCTGTTTTCGTTTCCTTATTGAGTATAATGGAATTAAGTAGATGACATAAATATATATATACATAAATCCAGTAGCTTTATAATGTCATATATTTCATTATTATTTCTTATATATACTTTATAATCATTCTTTAATGGTTAACATGGAGAATGAATCTCATCGCGTTGTGGAGACGGTAGTCCGCACGTACGCACGAGCGATGATATCGTTTCCATAATTATTGAATTTAATTTGAGTGGATGATACAATATATCAGAATCAGTATGATGTTATAATAACTATTTATAGTTATTCTTTACACAATTATACCCATCCAAGTAAGGTGGTATTGGAAAAACAGATTACACCACGGCGTGGAGACGGTATTCCGTACGTACGCACGCGCGGTGATTTCGTTTTCTGTAGGATGGATAGAAGGTGAAATTGGGTTGTTTCATACATATAATAACATATCATTATATTATTGATAATGATGTTATTAATTCATAATGAAAAAACTAAAGAAAAAGAAGTGGAAGAAGAAATAAAGTTGAAAGAATCGGTAACGGACTTTACCTCTTCTTTGAAGCACCTCTTTGAGACCTCCTCTTAGGGCACTAAAATTGGTCTTTGAATAAGACCAGGACCTCTAGGATGTTTCTAGGGAAGTTTAGAAGAGAATTTGGCAGGGGTTGTCCTATCTTGAATGCTCAAAGTGGTGTGAGGAAGAGAGGGAGGAGGTGCCCTTTTATAAGGGAGGAGAGGGTCACCTTTGGAAAAACAAAAAATATTATTTTATTATAAAGTCATATTAGGTTTTTAATAGCTCCAAATTGATTTATTTCGAAGCTAAGGTGGGGATGGGTCCAAATACTCTCATCCAATAGAAGTTGGACAAGTTTAGGTAATTATTTTAACCTTATAATTTAGATTTAACATTAAGTTAAATAATTTAACTTTTACCGTGTCTTCTTGTTTTCTTACACTATAAGGTTAAGAAACTTACTATAACAAGCCAAACGAACCCCAAGTTGTTTATTATTAATATATATAAACTTATCTAAGTCATTTGGACTAACCTTATATTTTTAGGAATAAAATAACAATTAATAATATAATATTTGTTTTAAAAACTATTTTATGTCAATTTTGACACTATTTGGTAATTGATTTTTTTTTGAAAATCATAACAGAATGATTAGTTCGAAAAAAATTAATTAAATTAATACTAACATGTCATATTAACCTAGAAAATTATTGTAATTCATAAAAAGTCTCAAATTACATTTATTTGGGTATTTATAACATCAATTATTTCAATATTTCATTAATAAGATAATTACTGCATCATCATTGTGTCATAAATAAATTAAATTATTTAATGTCTAAAAATTATAAATAAAATACCATTATGTAGGAAATATTTTTATATTTATAATGAATATTTATAGTCTAATTTATCTTATGTATAACCCTATATTAAAAATTATTTACTTATTAAACCCCGATTTTAACTATTTTAACCCCACTTTAAATAAATTAATATTAAATGTCCTAATCTAATCCAAGTGGGCCTAAATGGTCATATTTTATTCCTAAGGTTGTTTTTGGTCTAATTACACTTATCCAATAGAATTAGGACATGTGTTAGGGTAATAAAAATATCATTTTTACCCTTAATTACCCTATTTACTTTTAACCGTGGTAAAAAATGTAAAAAGTTACTATTCACCAAAAATTATTTTAGTCCCATTGAACCACATTTTACTTACTAACATCAACCGTGTCTCTTGGATTTTTGAAATTCCATTCACAGAAGTGTTAAAATTAAGTTTTATGTAAAATTGCAAATTCTCCTAGGAGGTGGGTAAAAGACGGTGAAAAGTTCAATAAAATTTTTATATATCTAAAATTATTATAAAATGACTCCAATGAATTACTTTGAACTTATATAGGTATTATGTATCAATTTTGACCTAAAATGAAATTAAATAAAATAAATAATTATTTAAATAAAAATTCGGTTTTTAAATAGTAACCCAGTGTTTTCACTATTCATCAAAAAATGAAAGTTTTCAGAAAAATACCAAAATTTCACCCAAGGATAATTTCAATATTTCGAATCCAAAAATGAAGTCCACTTTGAAAGATAAAATTTATAAAATTTCAAAAAGTGTGTATTACTATTCATAACGGCTAGTTCTAATAATATTTTAATAATATATCGTTGTTTAGTAAAACCCGGTATTGCGTACAACACACGCTATCGAGGAAGGTAGAAATTGCGTGTAATGCAAGCCAAGTAAGGGTTGTGTGTTGTGCAAAACTCCTTTGCTGTTTCTTTATAACAGAATCCAACCATTTTTCATTTATACATTGAATATATATATATATATATATACTCAATGTTGCGTAGAATGACTATTATCAAACGAGATTGAAATTGTGTGTAACACATTCTAAGAATAGTGTTGCGTATACTGCACACTAATACGGTGTTGCGTAAAGCACAAGATAATCTTGTTGTAGCATAAAAGACATGACATCAAATAAATTAAAAAGAATACTTATCATAAAATATCGGGTTGTTACATTCTACCCCCCTTAAAATGAATTTCACCCTCGAAATTCGTCGGGGTTATACATGGTTTTCTACTTGAAAGTTTCTTTAATTGAAACCCACATCGTAAAATGAAATACCAAAACTTAAATTTAAAAACTAAAGTATGAAACGTAACAGTTACCCAAATTAACTCATCACTGGGTTTCCACGTAGGAGAACATAGGTGAAAATATGGATATGGAAGAGAAATCTAACCATAAAGTTCTGATGGAGAGTGGTAGAAAACATGGCTATGAAAACACCAACAATCACAAAGCCATAAATTTGTGATGATCTAAGGTAGCATCCTATTCATCAGATATAAGGGCACTAGGACAACATTTTTGGTTTTCAAGATCATTTCTCTAAAGTTGAAGAATTTTAATTAGAAGAAATACTTACTTTATTTCGATATAATCTCACCGTTGTTCGTGCCTTGAAAAATTTCCACTTCATCTCTTAAAGAAATAAAGTTGAATTTATCATTCGTGAAGTGTTAACAGATCATGTGATAGAATGATGGGTCATTCCATCTGTCTTAATCAAAAGGTTAGTAATAGTTATATACATAAGTCCATATATTGTATATCATTCCAAAAATGAACTTATACTTCATCTATCATACCACTTAATAAAATAAAACTAGTTTATACTAACCAGAGACTTCCTGTAGGCCAGTGGTAGGTGATAAAGGCCAGTCGCACTTCAGTTTTGGGTTCGATTCCCACAGCCTTGTCCGACGTGATGGGCTGTCGCCTGTCCTTCAGGTTGTCCTTTTTCTAAAACTACATTACTATAAAATCCCACCAATAATATCGAAAAAAGTTCTATCCTTAAACAATACTAACTTATGTCCAATGTAATCCATTCCAATCTTTAGGCTTATCTAAAATACTTCGGTCCAAGCTCATAGTATAAGGAAAATGATTACTTTAAATTTCACATAACAATCACGTGAATTCCATCATTTATCCCCCATATATCATAAGATATATCTTTTTGGTCAAATTACAAACATGTGAATACCTTAATCATGTTTTCTATTGAAGAATGAATACCCATTGAACCTTAGTGAAAACATGAATGCAGTTAAAACTTAACACTTCCCACATACCAAAATCCTCAAAATTCTATATACTCAAACCATGATATCACTTAGTCCTTATATCAATCATGAGATCATGAATACAATCAAACATCTCATTATCTTCTTATCCCTTCATTATGCGCATATCATCTGCTTTCCAAAATATTTCAACCACTTTTCATGGTTACCGGTACCATTCAACATATACTTTCAAATACTTTAGGAAAAAAAATAGGGTAACAATCCTTAGATGATTATTTATTCCATAGTACCATACATTATTATTTATAAACATACAATCATTCCACTAACTTCTTAAACCACTAACTGAGCTTCATTATTTCTTTCATATCATATTTCATTTGTAGTCTCTTCATCATCATCCACATAAATACTACTCATATGACCATGCTGATTCTCTTCATGAGATTTTCCCTTAGGGAATTGGTTTGCATAATGCCCATACATTCCACATTTAAAACATCTCATCATTGTTGATGTCGTAACAATACCATTATCCTTTTCCATGGTGTTAACTGAACCTTTTCCTTTGCACTTATTGGCTTTGTGTCCTTCTTTTACACACCCAAAGAATCTTCCAGATCCTTTGAAACAATCTCCCCGATGCCTCTTCCCACATGATTTACATGAGGGAAATTGAACTTTCTTTCCTCTATGATCATCATGAAACTCCATCTTTCTCTTATTATCTGAGTCGGGAAACTTACCAAAGTTGAAATTATTGATCATATTATTATATTGCTGATTAGGCATAATAATGATGTTTGGACTTCCAGATCTCGTTTCATTTGGTTTCTCATGAAGAATATCATTCCATTGTCCGCCATATCCTCCATTATCGTGAATCTTCCAGTTTCCAGCCATTTTCTAAAACCCAAAAATAATAGTGTGAGAGGAAAAAATCATGCTAGGGAAAACAACATAGTAAAGGGGGAGTACCCTCAATATCTAACATCTTAGGTTAAATTTTAAAATCGTTACCATAGTTGTAGGACTATATCCTATACGTATACTTATCCTTAGGGACATCCCTAGACATACCTTAGAAATATCTCTAGGGATCTCACTAACGTTTTCACATCCTAGTTTCCAAAGGTTGACTAAACCTTTCCTCTGATACCAACTGTAAAGACCCAAATCTTAACGTACATGGACATTACATTACTTTTTTGGAATACTTAATACATAACAAAAACAGACACACAAGGACCGTAATAGTTTAGTGTCTTTGGAAACTCAGAACAAAATCTTCTAATCATTGTGGAAGATCTTCAACATCTCCAATAAAGATCTTCCCCTTTTGTTTTCTTACCTAAAACCTTTCTTTATATCCTGGGGAAAATAAAACATAAAAAGGGTGAGCTCAAATGCTCAGTAAGGGCAAACATAGACAACATAAAACAATCCATAAACATTTGGAAGCAAAAACTTGAACATGAAGTTTAAACATCAAAATCTTGAGCAAAGACATAAATTGTGGAAGTATGTAAGGCATATATCATAATGGAACATCAACCATGATAAAATATAATGGGAATAAAACATGTAATTGTGGAAACCATTCAGCACATGTTATGATTTCCATAGTAGCCAAGGCATTGCTTCCAAGACCATCTTAGTGGACAAAGTCCCTTTCTGAATCGGGTTCACTCCTCGTTTCAGTCCTGTAACACTGAACCGGATTAACTTACCGTTACAGCCATGTCTATCTCATGGTATATAAATCTTTACCCAATTCATTGGAGGGAGATATAGGTCCCACCCATCTAATAATGAAATCATTCTTACTTGTGCCACAAAATAAACTTAAAACATTCATCATAACCCAAAGAATAAAATGAGTTTCATAAACATCATCCCATCATAACATAATCCATATAAAACAAATGGATATAATTTCATCATAAGAGAAGTAAACCCATGTAAATCATAGATACATGATACTTGAAACATACACATATGAAATAATGTCATCTTAGATGAAAAATGGTTTTGATAAAATACTTGAAATGAATTCTTGAGGAAAATATCCTTTCTTCTTCAAAATCATTTTCTTTTCACAAAATGTCATGCAATTTTAAAAGAAAAGGATTTTGTAGAAAATATTCATGAAACATTTTGGAGGAAGCTTCATGAAAATAAGGCTTTATAAAACCATAAAAATCCATTCACGCCGTATAAGATAAAAATAACATTTTTCTCGTACTTTTGTCGGAAAAGTCAAAAAGTACCTTGTATGGAAAACAAAAGAAAGATTCCTTCCATATGATGTGGTAATAGTATAAAAGGTTAAAAATGACTTTAAACATAAATGGAAGAAAAGTAAAAATTTTATGAAAACATTTTGAGAACATATGGACATGGATAATAATCATAACCCCAGTAAATACTTACAAATAAACAATCTCGGATAAGAATGAGATTGGAATAATTATCCCTTACCTTAGGTCCGATATGCTTCGTATGGATCCGAAAATCCTGTATAATGATTTAAATAATGTCATTGACTTATTACATAATCATATTCATTGTTATGATATTATATATGGTTCATTTATGACTTTATATTACCCGTTCTTTTGTAAATTCATGTTAATGTAGCGTTTTGGGTAAAATCGTTTCATTTATGGTCCGTGATTTGACTTGTAATTATTCATATGATTACTTAGATCATGATTACTTAATTCCAGAATATAAAACATGATTTATATATAATATATATTCAGAATATACTATATATAATAGATCAATAAATGGAAAGAAATACACCGTTCATGTAGACGGTAGTCTGTACGTACGCATGAACGCTGTTTTCGTTTCCTTATTGAGTATAATGGAATTAAGTAAATGAAATAAATATATATATACATAAATAAAGTAGCTTTATAATGTCATATATTTCATTATTATTGAGTATATATACTTTATAATCATTCTTTAATGGTTAACATGGAGAATGAATCTCATCGCGTCGTGAAGACGGTAGTCCGTACGTACACACGAGCGATGATATCGTTTCCATAATTATTGAATTGAATTGGAGTGGATGATACAATATATCAGAATCAGTATGATGTTATAATAACTATTTATAGTTATTCTTTACACCATTATACCCATCCAAGTAAGGTGGTATTGGAAAAACAGATTACACCACGGCGTGGAGACGGTATTCCGTACGTATGCACGCGCGGTGATTTCGTTTTCCATAGGATGGATAGAAGGTGAAATGGGGTTGTTTCATACTTATAATAACATATCAGTATATTATTGATACTGATGTTATTACTTCATAAAGAAACAACTAAAGAAGAAGAAGTAGAAGAAGAAATAAAGTTGAAAGAATCGGTAACACACTTTACCTCTCCTTTGAAGCGCCTCTTTGAGACCTCTTCTTAGGGCACTACAATTGGCCTTTGAAGAAGACCAGGACCTCTAGTATGTTTCTAGGGAAGTGGATAAGATAATTTGGCATGGGTTGGCCAAGGTTGAAGGCTCAAAGTGGTGTGAGTAAGAGAGGGAGGAGGCGCCCTTTTATAAGGGAGGAGAGGGGCACCTTTGGAAAAACAAAAGATATTATTTTATTATAAAGTCATATTCGGTTTTTAATAGATCCAAATTGATTTATTTAGAATATAAGGTTGGGATGGGTCGAAATAATCTAATACAATAGAATTTGGACAAGTTTAGGTAATTATTTTAACCTTATCATTTAGATTTAACATTAAGTTAAATAATTTAACTTTTACCGTGTCTTCTTGTTTTCTTACACTATAAGGTTAAGAAACTTACTATAACAAGACAAACGAACCCCAAGTTGTTTATTATTAATATATATAACATTATATAAGTAATTTTGCCTAAACTTAGATTTTTAGGAATAAAATAACAATTAATAATATAATATTTGTTTTAAAAACTATTTTATGTCAATTTTGACACTATTTGGTAATTGATTTTTTTGAGAATCATAACAGAATGATTAGTTCTAAAAAAATTAATTAAATTAATAATAACATGTCATATTAACCTATAAAATTAGTGGAATTCATAAAAAGTCTCAAATTACATTTATTTGGGTATTTATAACATCAATTAGTTCAATATTTCATTAATATGATAATTACTGCATCATCATTGTGTCATAAATAAATTAAATTATTTAATGTCTAAAAATTATAAATAAAATACCATTACGTAGGAAATATTTTTATATTTCTAATGAATATTTATAGTCGAATTTATCTTATGTATAACCCTATATTAAAAATGATTTACTTATTAAACTTTGATTTTAACTATTTTAACCCTTCTTTAAATAAATTAATATTAAATGTCCTAATCTAATCCAAGTGGGCCTAAATGATCATATTTTATTCCTAATGTTGTTTTTGGTCGAATTAAACTTATCCAATAGAATTAGGACATGTTTTAGGGTAATAATAATATCATTTTACCCTTAATTACCCTATTTACTTTTAACCGTGGTAAAAAAAAGTAAAAAGTTACTATTCACCAAAAATTATTTTAATCTCATTGAACCACATTTTACTTACTAACATCAACCGTGTCTCTCGGATTTTTGAAATTCCATTAACAAAAGCGGTAAAATTAAGTTTTATGTAAATTTGCAAATTCTCTTAGGAGGTGGGTAAAAGACGGTGAAAAGTTCAATAAACTTTTTATATATCTAAAATTATTATAAAATGACTCCAATGAATTACTTTGAACTTATATAGGTATTATGTATCAATTTTTACCTAAAATGAAATTAAATAAAATAAATACTTATTTAAATAAAAAGCCGGTTTTTAAATAGTAACCGAGTGTTTTCACTATTCATCAAAAATTGAAAGTTTTCAGAAAAATACCAAAATTTCACCCAAGGATAATTTCGATATTCCTAATCCAAAAATGAAGTCCATTTTGAAATATAAAATTTATAAATTTTAAAAAAGTGGGTATTACTATTCATAACGGCTAGTTCTAATAATATTTTAATAATATATCGTTGTTTAGTAAAACCCGGTATTGCGTACAACACACGCTATCGAGGAAGGTCGCGATTGCGTGTAATTCAAACCAAGTCAGGGTTGCATGTTGTGCAAGACTCCTTTGTTGTTTCGTTATAACAGAATCCAACCATTTTTCATCTATACATTGAATATATATATATATATATATATATACTCAATGTTGCATAGATTGACTATTATCAAACGAACTTGAAATTGTGTGTAACACAATCTAAGAATAGTGTTGCGTATACTGCACGCTAATACGGTGTTGCGTAAAGCAAAAAATAATCTTGTTGTAGCATAAGACACATGACATCAAATAAATTAAAAAGAATACTTATCATAAAATATCGGGTTGTTACAAAAAGTGTATGGTTTTTATAATTCATTATATTAAAAAAATATAGTTGAAATTATTTTATAATATATATAATTGTGATTCAAACTATTGAATCTATTTTTAAAATGATAACTCATATAATTAATGAAATTTATTTTATAATTAAACCCATAGATGGGTCAAAAAAATGTTTTCACTAAATTTTTTTTTTCATAAGATGCACATATAATAACTATATGAAAAATAATCATAATTAAATAGATTTATATTATTATTTATATATATAATCAATAAATATCATTTATATAATTCTAAATTATGTTTTATTTTATTTAATTTAAAATTGGAAACATTATACAAATTAAAATAGTTTTAGAATAGAATTTTTTTTCTTATGACTAAGAATGAACTTAAACTGACAAAAAATTATATTTTTTGATTTTCAAAATAGTTTTTATAAGTTTGAGGAGATACCAAAACACCAGGCATGGGAAAAAATATGAATAATTCAAAATTCAAAATTTTAAAACATGGTAAGAATAGAGAATCTAAGGAGACCTCGATCCATGAGTCACTCATGTCAGTCATAGTCATGCTACATGCCATTATCATCATGAGGCACCACTGATGTCATCACCATTCTAACCCCATCAACATAATCATTACGCTATCACCACACTAGTTCACCAAATAAACTATCCTCCAGATTCCAACATCACCACCATAAAACCAAACCACCACAAGATATTATCCAACCTCATCAAAAAACCGCCAACATAATCTTGTCACCATCGTTGACAACACTGACAGCCACTAACTAAACTATAAATGAACATCACACAAAACAAGACACAAATTAAAATACTCACCAAACAAAAATAAAACAAGTATATTGCTCACATAAAAAACAAAAAAAATAATTACTATGGTTATGAGGAAGAAACATCAAACAAATATAACAAACCAATAACTTCACGATTGACGTATCTATTTCCAACTCTAAACATCACCATCGTTGAAGGGATCATTCCTAGAACATTAATGTCAAATAAAAAACATCCCAAAACCTAATTATTATTACTGATTCCTAATATAATTAGAGAGGAGAAGATAAAATGAGGTTAGAGTTGGGATTTGAGTGGCTAAAGGCTCTGAACGATTACATCTTCGACGACTTAGTAAACCAGGGTTTTTCAAAACTAGTCAATATGACTTCGGAAGCGCCTTGAAAACCATGAAGATCTAAACCAAAAATATAGAAACCCATTTTTACCACCTCCCCATATCATACATGGAGAAGCATAGAGGAATTTGAGGTCATAATTAGGGATTGAGTGGCCAAGGGCTTTGATAGTAAACAACCTCCCTCGGGACCCAAAAAACATCCTTGGAAGAATTAATCGTCATCATGAATGGGAACTAGAGTGACTTCACTAGAAAGGGAACACATATTAGGATGAAAGAGGAAGAAAAAACCATCCATGGACAAGATGTTAAAGAAACACAGGGGGCAGAACCCACTGAGTTATCTTGCTGAAGGAGTGGGAAGAAGGACTGAGGAGGAAAAAAGAGGGTAAGAGTGGACGAAAAAGAATAAGAATGGTGATCAAATGCTCCACCAACCCCCTGATGAAGGGTTTCATGTAGAAACCCTATTCAAAGACAAGATAAAGTGGGGTATACCCATGAGACAAAGAACCTATCCTCCCTTAAATTACCTAGTTAACAATATGACCATATACTAAAATACATTATAAAGATGATTTAAATTAAATTAATTTTATTTACTATAAATAAATATTAATTAAGTAAATTTTAAATTGAATTAAATAACTAATGGGACTTAATTTATTAAAATCAATTGAAAATTTTATAAAATTTGGTATTTTCACTATTCACATTAAAATTATCAGTTTTTGAAAAATACAAAAAGTTTACTAAAAGTTAACATCAATACTCTAAGTTAAAAAATTATTTTAATTTTAGAAAATATTATTTTTAAAATTTACATAAATAAATTATAATTCTTTCAAACAAAAATAAATACACATCATTTTTGAAGAAATCACATTCTTTGAAGAATAATAGTCTTTATTAAAAATTCAGTGATTATTTATTGAGAATTTATTAATACATTTTTTATATTATGTATATTATAAAAATTTAAAAGATTAATTAATATTATTTTTAAATGAAAATTTAATGTATTGGTTATAATGTTAATAAATAATCATGTTTAGTTTAGGCTCTGTATTGTGCATCGTATATTCTATCAAACACTATTTTCCATTTTAAATTCTTAGGTTGTTATATTCTTATACACATGAATAATATAACTATAAAAAATTTATATTGAATTCTAACGTGAAAATAGTTTAGGGTACTTATACCTCATATCCCCTTATAGTTCCCATGATTACTCTTCATATTTATGGTTCCACCATATCACATTGACCACGATAGTCATTGTGTTTCATATAATATTATCTCTATTATTCAAGATCTTCAATGGTGTCTCCTCATAAGAGAGATGATTTTCTAGTTACACCCCATATAGATTCAGTGCTTGTGATTTATCTAGTTTTTACTTCCTCAAGAGGGATACATAGAGTACATCATGTATATTATAAAGGGTTGTTGGTTGTGCTAGTGGATACACCACATATCAGATGTGATCGAGAATGGAAAAGGGGTAAATTTACATAGGTATTGAATTTAGAACAATCCAAAATATCATGAATCTCTTTAATAGAGATACAAGTAGAAACACTTTTTTACAAACATTGATCACCAGGTCTCACTAATGATTGTAATCATAACTATTATGTATTCATTGAGCAGTCTAGATGTGTTTTTGAATGGTCATATAATATTCTATCACCTCTACTACCATTTATATTCCCAATATATTTCATGTAAGAACTTTATCCAACCACAAAGGGGTCATCATATCTTCCCATAAAAGTATTCTTAAAAATCCACATGGATTCATGAGTGGAATATATTAATGTATGAGAACTAAATTAGAGAATGATGTCGATACCATCCTCTATTAAATTCTATCAAGCATGCTCAAAAAATTTCTTCTAGTGTCTTAATAGTTCTTTTATATTGGAAGTCGGTTTGGGGGTGATTAGCCAAGAAGAAGTTTAAATCATTATTTATAGCTTGTTAGAGGCCTTTCCTGAACATGGATGTAAATATCACATATCATATAGATAAATTGTTTTAGTGGTGTCCCATGTAACCACACCACTTCTCTAATGTATATAATTTCAATATGATCAAGTGATAAGTCATCATGGACATTAATTAATTGAATAGTATTCATAATATGATCTACCATAACCATATAGAATTATTTACACTTGATTTTGTTAGAAGGCCTACAACAAATTCTATGGTGCATTTTTTCCATTTCCATGTGGTTATGGGTAATGTCCTCATCATCCCCTTAGTATTTTTCCTTTCATCCATCACTTTCTAAAATACTAGAAACATTGATGTATAAATTTTCATCTCCTTATTCATATTTTCCCACCCACAATTTTCTCATATATCTTGATACATATTCCTGATCCAAGGGGGGATGGAAAAGGTTGAATTATGTGTATCATTCAACAACAATCTCTTTTTCATAGGATTTTATGGGACACAAAGTCTTGACCAAAATTGTAGAACTTATTCTTCATCAATTTTTAACTATGAGGATTTACCATTCCTTATAGACTCCACATTCATCTAACCATCATCATTATCTCTTTAATAATCCTTCATCCTCTCCATAAGTGATATTTGATCTATAATTTAATAATGTAAATATGATAATTCTTTCATTTAAAAGTCCCATGTCTATCCTTTTCATGTATAATAATGTTTGATTATTTTAAATTCTCATCATTGTTAAAATTTCTTATCCTTTCTACATAGAGTATCTTCATCCTCGATTTCTTTCGTAGGAAGGTAATGGATTGATGAGTCAATCTCCTTGATCATATATGACCATCATCACAGGTTCAGGTTATTCTCCTTTGGTGTGAATACATATTTTAGGATCTTGTGATCTTTATATATTTCACATTTCTCCACATAGAGATAGTTTCCCTAGATTTTTAAACCAAGGATCATTATTCCCAACTCTAAATCATGAATGGGATTGTTCTTTCCATTAAAATTCATCTACCTTGAGGTCTAGGATATCAAAATATCATTTTGCATTAGTATAAATTATATTAAATTATTTAAAACATCGATATATACTACAATGAGTTCCACAAATGTGGGTAGTGTTATTACTGGTTTTGTGAGAATCCTCTTTTTCAAATATTTGAAGGCATATCTCCATTCACATGTCCAAAAAAACTTTACCCACTTTGTTGTTAGCTTGATTAGTAGGCTTGGATACCATGAATCATTTTTCAAAAAATCTTCAGTAATATATAGCTATTCCATGGAATCTATGGGCATCTATTACTAATGTTTGTCTAGGCCAATCCTCAATTTTTATTTTCTTAGAAGGGTCTACAAATTTCGCTTTTATAGTGATAATATACCCCTAAAATGTTTTTTACTTATTCCATAAATCAAATTTACTGTAATTTTCAAATATCATCTCCTTTATCATAGTTCTTTGTATAATATTCAAATTCTACTCATGATACTACTTTACATTTTTTGTCAATTTTATTATCATATAAAAATATTTCAAATTTTTTTTGAGGTAATTAATAAAGACCCTATTCACCATTTCTATAAATATTTTTGGACATTAGTAAGTCTAAAGGAAATCATTATGAATTTATTATGTTTATACCATATTAAAATGGATTATATTGTAATATCATCCTTCATCACCCTTAATTGGTGATATACCAGCTAAAGGTATGCTAAATCAAAATATTAATTCCACATATTTGATCGAATAAGCCATATATAAATGTATGGGGATACATATTCTTTATCAATATTTTTTGGAGTTCAAAAAATAAATGTAGAGACTAATTAACCCATCCTTATTCTTAACAAAGATGACCAGCTGACCCCATGGTGAAGCACTCTAGAATATAAAAATATTTTCAATATTCTATTATAAGTACTTATTCTACTCTTCCAACTCAATGGTGGCCATCATGAAAGGATTCTATAAATAGGAAGAGATATAAGTATAATTTATATTGTGAACTCAACATATTTTTTCAAAAGAAAGAATAGGAAACTTATTGGGAAATACAATAATATAATCCCTCATGATGGGAATGTCTTCAAGAAATATTATATCCTTAGTCTCAATCATTTGGGATATTTATTCATTCTCATAAGGTAATAATATTCATTATTTAACCAAATATTCTATGGGAGATTCATCCTCATCTTTATTCTTGTATATAATTGGAGTATGAAATAGAATGTGGGGAGTGATCTTCCTCTCTCGACAGTTGATGTTGGATTTATATAAGCATATCCAATCCATTCTCAAAATATAATAATAACCTACTAAAGTATGTAAGATGATATTATAGGGATGATTATGTCAAAAAACATTGAAGGGGGGGGGGTGTTTTGTATTGGGATTCCATAATTTATCTCTTTTATGATATCATAGATACCTCAACCCCCATATTTTAAGGTGGTGTTTGAATAGTTCTATTCAACATGATAGATATGTAAGAATGAGTAGAACAAAAACAAAAACATATGTTCACTATTCATGAATGAATAACTAGTATACTTGTCACCATATCATTAATAGTATCCACCTCAACCATAGTGATATAATATGCCTATTCTTAATACATTGAAGGATGTTGTCCCTAATTTTCTCAAATAAACCTTGTATTAAGGAATTTTATTGTATAGTTCGCATTTAACTTATAGTTAAAACATTGTATTGTTGGTATATTAATGAGTTGATACTTCTTTTATTCTTCCAAACTAGTGGTATTCTCCATTTCCCTTTGGCATAAATTGATCTGATGTCCTTCTTTTATACACTATAAACATATTTTGGTTCCCCTTATGTAGTTTCCTAGACACTTCTTCCCTCACATTCGACACGTGGGATGTCAGGTTATAATTCCTCCATGATATTTATCTATTGATACACCTGAATAAAAATCCATTTTTGTTTTTTGTCTCTAATCACATGTGACCACGAAGAGAAACTAATTTTCATCTCAATTTTATTGTAACAACAGACAATATATTCACAGATATCAAAGTCTCAAATCACTACATCTCTTTATAGACGTGATTTTAACCCACTAAATAAATTTTACACTATAATTTTTGTGTGGATAACAATTTTGGAGGTGTATCATGCATTCCTTGTGATGTATTCCTGAGATGCCCCAATAAAATGAGATTCCTTTTTTTTTCAATCTTAGGAACTCCCTATCTAATTTAATATGAATAATTTGGGGAAACTATTTATTAAAAAATATTTTTTTGAAGTATTCACATTCTAATAAGAAAATTTTCCCATTGGACTTTGTGTTCTTGATCAGTTTCAAGAACTATCTAGCTTTTCCCTCATTATGATAAATGGACAGCAAAAATTTATCTTTCTATAAGAATTTGAGGATATAGAATATCCACCCAATGGATTCAATCCATTATTCCATGTTGAGGGGATTAGAATAACCACTAATGTTAGTGGTCCTTTTTTATATAAAATAATCAACTGTGACCTGATCATTCAAGGTTGGAGTAGGATTTCCCACACGAGTCAAGTTATAATTTATATATTGATCTATTTTATCCAACAATTCCCTGAATTTATCTACTCCCATACCCATATGATTAGTCATATCATTCATAAAATCATCACATTAACTATAATGTTTTTTTTCTTCCTATTTTCTGTTATTTCCAACAATTAACTAGAAGAAAAACATGATGTCAATACATTAAAATACAAGAGGTAAACTCAAAAACATGAGAGGAATAACATTTAAATGAAATGTATGTCCAAAATTTTGAGTATCCAGGTTTTAACCAAGGTAATCTTTGTGAATTTTTCCTATTATGTTTTCTAACCTAACAATTTGTTCATGTCATTTATTTGGTTCATAAAGAGTTTTTGAATTTACAATGCATATCCCCATGGAGTTTCACAATAGGTGTGCACCAAGGACCATTTTCATGTACCAAGTAATGATCAAGTCATGATTGAAACACCTGTTTTAGGGTTATTACCCATTATTACATATGTTCCAAAACAATATCCACTTGAAGTTTCTAGAAAGGGATGTAATTTCTTGGAAACTACCCTCCCTATACTTCACCAACTTTCCAAGATATTTTTCCTTATTTATTCTTATCTATAGACATATCATAATATTTATCACTAATGTTTTCTCCATCCTATTACCTAATGTCATCTAAAATTTCCTTTGCTACCAACTATACATACTCAAAACCTTTATGAATATTATAACATGATTTTTAAACATAAATATTGAATAATACAATAAGAGGATCATAAAGGCCTATTGTATTTGGAATAATATGTTTATATAACCTCAAATAAAACTAAAAATTTACATCCAAAATTTATTATCCATAATGATTTCCAAAATAAATTTGATCTTCTAATACCATATAGGAAAAACTAGGTAATAGATAAATAAATGGGTGATATAACAAGCCAAATAAGGCAATAAACCTAATAAGGAAACATAACATGTGTGTTAGAGGTATACCTTGATATCATAAAATATAAGGATCATGATAAATCACATAGAAGCATAAAATAATTAACATGGTATAATATGGTCATGTTAACATAGAAAATGTGGTATAAACATATAACATGACATAAACATGATTCATGTCTAACTTCTTAGGTAACATCACATGGTGGAAAATGTCCCATAATGGATTAGGTTTACTTTGTAATCCCATACATGATGTATCATTAGACTAGACCATTACCCAGTGCATTAGATAATTATCATATAACACCCATGAAAATATTTTCATGATCTATGTGTTACATATAAAGTAATTAAATAATAAGTCATAACATAATAATTACACATGAAAAGAAAACATGTTTCATGGTCTTTCCTCGTATCATAATCCAAGGAACACCCATAACGATGGAAATTGATAAATGAACAAAAAGAATGTATTTACCCATAAATGGAATGTAAAATAATATAGTTTTATATTTTAATGAAATATATAAATAATTTATAATAATTTCATAACTTTAAATAGGGTTACAGTGAGTTAGAGATAGATTGGTCCTTACCCTAAGAAAAGGGTGTCTTAAAAAGACCCCTTACCTTGATCCTAATTCAACATGTGTGGTATTTATAGTCATAAATAATAAAATAATGTAAATTATTTAATTTTTTAATAACATTTATTAGGTTTATGATTCATTTTATTTTATTCATTATTGTTCTATGTTCAATGACATAATCATTTAGCTTCATGTTATATGTTTTTACAATGTTCGGATCATATGTTCATATTAACTATTGTAAGTTGATTAAATTCAAAGATATTATAAATTAATCATATTTAGATTAATAATAATGAAATATTTATCATTTTTCACATTAATTATACTTTTATAACCCATCATGAAGGATTGTTATGAAAAATTTACCATGTTACAATCATGGAGATGGTATGTTATATGGATGCATTAGCAATGCTTCAATTTTTTCAATGATCATGATTAAAATAAAGTAAGTGTCATTTTATCATTCCAAAATTATAATTTAATAATAAATATCATATTAATTATTTAAATATAATTACATATACAATCCATGTTATTCGTTAACAAAACTGAATCACATCGCTCTGCGAGGCGGTAGTCTGTCTTCCTCATGAACGATGTTATCATTTATAAATGGATGTTAAGTTGAAAAAATATTTGAAATATATATATTTTAAATAATTATTAATATTTAAGGATTATAATATTTAAATATAAAATTAATCCTTACTACCTTCCATGTAAATCATAAGTGATAGATGAATTGCATCATTTCGTGAAGCAGTAGTTCACCGTACACCCAAGTGATGTTATTAAATTCTATACAGAATTGAATGTAAGATGATATAATGGGTGTTATAATTACAGAAGATTAATTATATTATAAATATCCTATATAACCATTGGATACATAATTATATCTAGTTCTTCTAAGTGGATATGGAAAATGAATTACATTAATTCACGAGGTAGTAGTCTGTCGTACACATGATCAGCGGTTTTGTTTCCAAATTGATAGAAGTGGAGATGGATTTCTGTTATTACATTATCATAATAAAATATCATAATATTTATTATATGTAAATTATTATATGTGTATTATTGAGTAATATTATATCTAAGTGGTGGAAGAAATAAAACAATTATGATTGGTGGAGTATGTTATTCCTTCTTTAGAAAACTTGATTAAGTTTTCACCAAAAGGCTTCCTAGGTTTTCTTTATGACAAAAAAAGACTATAGGATAGGGAGAAATAATATATGAATGTATTTTTTCATGTATTGGTGGAATAAATAAGTTTTTGATGTATTTAATGGAAAAGAGAGTGGTGGGGATTTTTATAAGTGGGGAAGAGTACACACTTTAAATGTTTGAAAAAAAAATTAAACCCATGCCTTCTAAATGGAAAAAGAACCTAAATGGAAAATTTTAGAAACATATAAGAAATAAGGTCACTATTTCCCCATAAAATAGTAAATAGACAAGTTTTGGGTCACTTTTAGCACTTATTATTTACGTTAACCCCTGTTAAAGCCATTTTTTTCTTACCAACGGTAATAAATTTTTATTGTTTTAAATATTCATTAAGGACAAAAATGATGTCCAAATTATTGATAATATAAAATATTCTAACTAAAAATTTGGAATAATTTTTTCCATATTATATTCAAATAAATGGTAAATTTTATTTTAAATTAAACCCACATATGTTTAAAAAATATTTTTTAAATAAATTCATTTTTTCAATATAAGATGATCTTATAATAAATATATTTAAAGTAATTATAAATAATTAAATAAATATTAATATTTATAAATATATAACAAATAATTCTCATTTAAATAATTCTAAATGATAAGTTATTTTAATGAATTATAAAGAGGAATACATATTCACTTTAAAATAGTTTTTAGAAGAAAGGAAGTGTTTTTAAGCCTATGGATAAAATTATACAAAAATCCAATATAGAGAGGAATTAAATGAAATTGATGGGATATAATATAAATAAATAATTATTATATTAATTTCAAATTTAATTAAAAAATAATGATAATTATGTTTTTAAAAAAGAAATTATAATATCAAAAAAATTCATAGAGTCCACTATTCACTGAAAATCATTATTTTCTGACAAATTAAAAAATTTAACCCTAAATTAATGTTGATATGATGATTAAATATATGATATTAATTTCATAAAATAAAATTTCTAAAAGTTACCAAAATTAATTACAATTTGTTCTTACAATAATCAAAGAGAAATCTTTCTTCAAGAAAACCATTTTTTATGAAAAATAATGGTCATTATCAAAAATGGAGTTACTATTTACTAAGAATTTATCAATAAATTTATATCAATTTTAGACATTATATATTTAACATAAATTAATTAATAATATTAATACCTTATCATTTAATATCTATGTTATAATGGTCACAAATAATCATGGTTAATTTAGGACCATGCTTGTATGACGCATATGCTATCAAACATTGTTTTCCCTTCTAGAATATTATGGGTTTACAAGAATTGTGTTTCATTTTTAGAAATATTTTTATATATAAAAAATTTATATATTTATAGAATATATATGATAAAATAATTTTTCTATATAGTTTTATTCTAATTTACATTTCATTCTTTCTATTCATCAAAAAGTGAAATCAATGTTCATGTTTACATATGACCTAACATCTCCATGAATGGCGTGATTCATTTTTGAATCATTAATTTTTTTTGTTGAATATAGATATATACATTTATAATGAAATATATGATATTTATATAATTATTAATATTTTATATATGGTGGAACTATGATCAAAGTACAATGACTCTAAATACTTAACTGAAATTCTCATGAAAAATAAAATAGTTAACACCTAGAAATGCTGATTTTAATAAGTAATTATGAATTACTATGAATTGAGATATAATAATTGGATAATATATGATATTTTCAGTTTTTATATGATTCTATTCTATAATTATAGTAAATTTTAATTTATTATATAGAAGTTAAGATAACATTCAAATAAAGTTGAACTTAAGTATGGGGTTTTAGTGCCGCTTTTATTTCTATGAGACACATCTCATATTCACCTCCTGTTTTAGTTATCCGGTGTATATACTTGCCAAAATTATTTGAAGATGATTTTAATTAAAATTATGTGGATTAACATATCCATATAAGGTTATCTCTTTCATGATATTTTCATTCAATGATTACCGAAGTATTAGGGGATTTTTGAATTAAGGCCATTTTAAATAGGATTGTTTATATGTAAATTTCCATTGAAGTAAATTATATTATCCTTTCCTATTAAATTTCATTTCATTTCATTTAGTTAATTTTTTCTTTATAATAACTTTTTTCTATTTATATTCCCCACTATAAATACTCATGATACTGAAATAATGTTTTTAATGTAAAATGACATTATTTATCTCTTTGGCCAAATATCATTTTTCATACAAATACATGTTTTATAAAACAGATTTATAAATGTTTTTATATTCATATACAATTGTTTAAAATAATTTTTACTCATGATTTAATTTTTTTTAAAGATTATTTTTATACAATCTTCTTATCATCTTCCAAACATTGTAGTTTTGCCGTTTTATAAAAAACATGAAAGGAACATTTGTTTAAAAATTCATGAATTGAATAAAACTTCACTTTATAATGAATGATAAATTATTTTAAGCTTCCATTACATGTTTACAAAGTTAATTTCAAATAAAAATCGTTTCCTTAGTATTTGGGAAAAAATTATATTTTAATATTTTATTTAAAAATGAAAATCACTTTTACCTAAAGAAATGTTATAGTGATTTTTAAAGTAGTTTTCCTCTATGATAACATACTTTTTTGATAATTAAAATTTATTGGGGATATGATCTACCAGTACCAACATTATTATTTTTATATAAGATATATGGTTATGGTGATGAAATACCAATGAAACCAGTTTTTTTCCATGGGATAAGTTATAATGAATGGTTTCAGAAACTTATATAATATATGTGAATGGATTGATGCTTTTTTTTTTGTGGAACCATAATTATATACTACTATAATTCATTAGGTATAGATAAATTTTCTATGAGATTAACTATACATGATATTTTTCCCAATCTTGAAATAAGGTACTCCTAAGGTTATCCTATGCTATAAGAGAGAACATGGAAGATTATACCCTTCCCATGGCAGGTCATAGATGTTTATCCAAATCCTAAAATATAATAATTTTATTGGTCGGTATCATGGATATAATTATTCTATTATTATTATTATTCCACACATTATGTCAACCTTGTATGACATGATCTTATCCCAAATATTATTTTACCATGGCTTGTCTTCTATGGTCCCCTTTTGATTCATTTATTATTAACTACCACAATTTATTCCATGATTCATATTGAATATCTATGAAATTGTTTGTATTATTTTCAAATGTTACTATCATTTTATCATATACTTTATGCTCATGTTTTTTAAAATAATCATTAACATTTCCTATTTTTACCCATTTAGAGTATTTAAGATCAACATTTATCATGTTTTATTTTCAACATGATATAAATGAATATTTTAAGTAATATGTTTTTAATAATGTTTCAAGTTGTGATGAACTATATGGTAGAATATATAAATCTTTTAGGAACCTGTTTTTTTTGTATCCATGTTTTTAGACACATTTAATCCTTATTGTTTAGGCATTGATCATAATGTTATATATTGAATATTCATCTAATAAGTTGAAATTTTTATTTATTAAATTTATGACTCATTATAGGGGAAGTAATGCAAGATCGTAAAGGATAACAATAAATCTTGTATTTACAATAAAATAGTTAAAAAATCCTAACAAAAACATCGATAGGTTTCATCTGAATAACTATAATTTACCTGATGAGTTTGATTCCCAATAATGTGAAAGAATAATAGGGGAATCAGAGACTATACACCCTCATCATCATGAGTGGAATTTCAATTTCTATCACATATGGCATGGTCTCCATTGGATGATCAAAAATCCACATTGTGGGTATATATGAAATAATAAGAGGCACTAATATCAAATAATATAGACACATAGGTTGATGAAATAGTAATGGAACCTCCCACTATCATTGGTCCTATATTGGTTCCCACTGGAGACACATCAACAGCAAGATGAAGCTTCATTCCAAATTACTATGGTACAACCCCCTTTGTCCTTATAGAATCTTACGGTATCATTAATACACCTTATAATTTCTTATACTTATAGCTATAAGTAGGTTTATACACATTTAAATACCTTTTCAAGTGACCTAGGAATCCATAGGATATGTAAATACTCATCACCTCAATGAAATCATGGTATGAGTAAACAACCTTTCCACATTGTAAATAAGCCGTCATCATATTATAAGCACTAAAAATGATTTGGATGAATTCCCTTATCAAGATCCACCACTATGGTTTCCACTATGAAACACATCCTACTTTATCTTCCCTTTAATGGGACTATTAAAGCTTTTATTAGGAGTGGGAAGGACTCCAATCAAACATGTCTTACCAGCAAGGTTAGGTTCTTCCACAATATATATCTATAGAACATTGGAATACATGGAAATATTCAATGTGATGACATGTGAAAGGATATTAGATTGAATTACCATCACAATACTCTATGCCTTCAGCTTCTCATTTGACATTAACTTAGGTGAAAACTGAGTTTGTTTAAAATAAAAATCATACTGAGTCACATTCCAATCATAATGATGAAGGTAATGTAACTCTATGGACTTAGATAATACCATTGAATCAAGATATAATTTTTCTACGAAAAGATCCATGAACTCATTCCACCACATACAATAATTCTTCTTTTCTGGAACTATAGTATCCTACTATCTCCTCTAAGTCCCATCAAATTTAAAGAATTACATTTCACCTTAATGCATTATAGAATCCATAATAAATCAAATAATTTATCAAAATATTTTAAATAGTTCACAATCTCTTAAGGATCGTGTACACTCCCAAAATATTGTGATTTTTATTGAATAAAATTAAAGGATTTATCTCTTATATCATCCATTTTAGGTACCACCTATAACGCTAAATGAGAATAGTTCTGACAACATTTACAAGATATCATAAATCCTATACTAAAACCTCTACATGGTTCTGGTCTAATGGACGGTTCACTTGTTGTAGTTCACCAGTACCTAATCCTTGAGTTTTGTTCAAATTTTTTCTTATGTCCATGATAACACAATAAATAAACAAATATTAATGAAACATATATCAAGAGACACAAGATCATTAAATATATCAATAAAAATTCAACTATAATATCAAAAAACACATATAAACATATGGTAAATTTCTTGAATCAGATAAAAAAACTCCTAAAATATTTTTTTCCCAATTACCCATAGTAACATATGTCTCATTTTGATGGGACATGGATATAAACTAAATTATAACCGAACCCTTATTTCCCAGCAATAATATAACCTATCTAAAAATATATACCAAACTACATACTATCATCAAGAAGATACTCATACACCTTTTATGACAATTTATCACGAACAAACCCATATTACCTATGAAAATAGAAACTAAATAAATCCAAACATGGCCCAAATGGTGTTCTCGAACCTAATTTAATGGTGAATAGAACCATGTAACCAAAAAGAATAAAAATGGAATGATTTAACCAAAATAATAAACCAAAAAAACAAAACAATAAATAAAACTCATTAAAATGACAGTATATCAGACACCCTAAAGAGGAAAGTTACACATGAAGATAAATATAAGTGTTAAAATAGTGTTACAACCATATTTTTCAAATAAAACCATCAAAATAATCATCATAATATCTTGATGTAACAAGTGGATTATGAACTCCACTAGTCACCACCAAATCCCCTAGTCCTTCAAATCAAGATAAATCACTACCTCCATGAAGTACATTAACATTTCTTAGACATGGCATAATAAATTATACAAAAAATAGGAAGAAAATGTAGGGCCTGAGAAACAATAACATAGTAGGATATCACTTATAATCTTAGAAACAATAAATAAATAATAAAATACATATAATAAATTTTAAATAAAATGGGGCATGGTTATTTTTTTCACAATTTATATTTAAACATGATTTACAAAAACATTCAATGGAAATTATGTAATATGTAAAAAGTTAATTTTCATTAAAATATGTATGAAGTTTAATTTCTATAAAAAAATTCTTGAATAACTGACTTCATATTTATTTTCTTAATATAAACATTTTCAATCAAAGAACCAAGGTTATAATTCAAGGGGTAAGTTAGATTTGGACATGAGGTTCTACATAATCTACGTGAAATATTGCTCTTGGATTTCACACACTTCCCTAAATCCATAGGCCTATTGATAATATAAATCAATCTTAATTAATTAATTCCCTACACTCATTATTATTTAGTATAATTTTCATCATAAATCTATTTATTGGTAATCAATTTGACGTAGCATGTATATCCGCTTCCTATAAATCATGTCCATCACGTGAATCATTATAATTAATCATATATGTGGATGTAATTAGATTCAATTAATTACAAAATTTTTCAAACAATCATTTCAATTAGAACTAGGTTATATTTTCAAAAAATTCCATTTCATTTCAACAAACAATCACCAATTGGTTTTGTCAAAATTCATCATATTTTAAATCAATTTATTTCATTTCAAATAATAAATCATTTTATCTCTATTGTTTTAAAATTACATCTTCAAATTTTTGCTTCAAATCATTCATTTAAATTTTAGAACTTTTTTTGAAAGTAATAAAATTACTTATAAATCCACTGTGAAGAAGATTTAATAATGCACACTATTATATTTCAAAATCATATATCAACATGACTCAAATCATGTTTTGGAAATATATTTCAAATCATGAAAGAAATATTAGTTTCAATTTATAGGAATTGCATTGTAAAACCACCTATCTAAATCAAAATATCAACAATATCCCAAAAAAGGATCCATAAATAAATATTAGAATAATATAATGATTATAGGAGAATCCAAGAAACATAATTCATCAATTCAATATCCAAATCCTCAATGACATTAGAACCCACCACTATGAATGATAGAAATATAGGAGGATTAGTGAATTAATTATCAAATTTATATTATAATTAATAGAGTATAATCAATGAATTTACCAACAATTCGATCATGGAAAAATCAAGGATAGACTGGAAAAAGTTACCTCTATTGTGTCTCCAAAAATATTGAGATTGAATTGGTTTTGAGGGAGTTTCATTAAGAATTAAAATGTGATATTAGTAGAAAAGAAACGTAAAATTTTAAATTTTATGATTTTCAATTAGAAAAATGTTGGATTTGAATTAAATATATACATCATCATATCATTAATTGTTGAAAATATTTGAGTTCTTATAAGGAAATAGATAATTTTTTCTCATATTCACATTGGTAATAGAAAAATTAATTTCCAAATTGATCTTCTAATAAATAATTTCATTAACTACATTATATATTATCAAACATGTTAAATTAAAATAAGAGAATGGTGGTTTTAGTTATCCCTATTTAGATATCCATAGTGGCCACACCAATAAAACTATTTACAACTTAAAATTACCAAAATAACTAAACTGGAAGAAAAAAGTGAGTGGGTTGACACATGATAAGTATGAACTGACAAAGATTACCTCTCTATAAAAATTTCCTCTGATTCCTACTTTTCACTGAATGGTTATCCTTCTTGACAATCATGAGAAAACAAAATATTGATCACTATAGCATATCCTCTATAAATTATCTCAAATAAAAATTCAACTTCTACCACTTTCACAAATAAAACCATCCTTGATGAATGAATTTAATCCTTTAAATATATTTATAGACCCTACATGTTGAGGTTAGCATTCAAAATATCACCCGACACTATTTTTGAGAAATAGAGAACACAAGACTTGAAATGTTCAACATAAAACTTTACCATCCCTTAACATTATTGAACACCCATGATAACTACTAATTGTATCCATATTATCTATTTAGGAAAAAAATATTGGATTATAGTGGCCTTGAAAAATTCCCATGTCATCTCATTATTTTGAAATGATAGAGAGATCACTTTCCACCAATCTAAACCTGGCCCCTCAAACAATCCCAATACAACTCGCACCCCCACTGCATATAGAGTTCAGAAAGACCTAAAGTGGTTATATACATCCTAAATCCACTCCTGTTCCTCTAATGAACCATGATAACTATGAAAAATGGGAAATATTATAGAATATATTTACTTAACCACTCTACTAGGAGTCTGTATATGACTATCAATAGGGAAATAAATCTAAAAATCTAACTAGGTCATTCTGGGTAGCTTATTCTAAATATCATTAAAATAAAAAACCAAATCATAATTGAAAAATAACTCAATAAAAAATCCACTTCAACTAGAAACACCAATATCATAAAAAATTAATAAAAAAAATTAAACCCCCTCTTAAAAAACTCCCAATCACAAATACAACCATTTTGAAATCCAATTCCCCAAATAAAAATCAAAAATATCTTACACATTAATTTTTTTTGATCATTAAATCACATTAAAAAAACCAATCCCTCTTCCCAATTCTTCTTAGGATAAAACATTTCCTTCATATCCACTTTCAAATCCAAAATACCACTTTCACATTACCTTGGAAACCATAAACACTATAAGAAAAGAAGCCATTTTTGCCTTTTAAAACCCATTTATTTTCCAATACCACACATTTTGAACAAAATCAATCAAAAAATATATTCACTCAAAATCCACTAAAATTCCAATCTAGTGTTTATTCATAACTCAACCTCATGGAATGCCTTGACCCCTAGTTGGACATTGAATCATTCACTTGGGATCTACATTTCTCTTTATGAAAAGTAATAAAATAGTGTTACACCAGCTCACTTTCAATATAATTCCCAATTATTCACAATATTAATGAAATAATGAAATTATAACAATATAAAATCCTAACCAAAATTAATAATTTAGCCCTGAGTAATGCTGTAAATCAGGTTTCATACTAGGATATGGATATCAGGCATTGTCCCATGACCTACCACATGACACCCAAGAGTCTTATATCTGGTTAAATTGACACCCCAAAAAATAAAGGGATACCCTGATACCATTTTTCTTGGAATCAACTTGAGTAAACCCAGAAATAGTCAATCAATCTTCCCTAAAACAAGACTTGAGAGGCAATCTAGATCATCTGAGGTTGGAAAATAGGTTCGAGCATCAAATATAACTCATTTGAGAACGATTTTTCACATAAATTAAGGACCAATAAAAATGACCATAAATAGTAAAATAATAATTAGCTTCAGAAAAAAACTAGATGTACCTCTATGTGACATCTTGGTCACTGACATCCATAGGACTACCCACACTTAGGTTAATCCAACTATGAACCTAAACATACAAAATAGCTCAGGTCTACTGATGCTAAGTTACATAAGTTGGGTGTGAGTATAAAACATCTCAGTAGGTAAACACCACAAAATCCATAAATTTAATTTCTTTAAAGAGTCCATAAACTATAGTTTTAAATATAATTTGAAAATATGGTTTTAACTATAAAACAATCAAACACAATATTCAAAAAATACTCTTTTTTTAAAACACGCATTTCCTTTTAAAATTTATTTCCATTTAAAATAACAATTTTATAACCAATATATGAAAAAATTTAGGTAAAGCATAAGAAAATGGGGAATTAAAACACTGTACAAGAATCATTGTATATCAAGAAATGATAGAAATAATGGAAACATTACTGTTGTAAGAAAGAATAAATAATAAGTATAAGAAACTAAAATACTACAATGTGATATAGAAACATACTGATATGTAGTCATGGGAATGTTCTAAAACTCTCTATATATGACCCTAGATATACTCAGTTATGATCTACCTACCAATGTATGATGCAACTCCATAGATGATAAACAACATGGTAGCTTAACACTAGCCACACTGGTGGTACAATCTATATAGCCTATCAATTCATATGGATGTAGTCTATATAATTAGAACACTTATATCAACAATCACATGAAATTATAGATGATTTCCATGAATCCCTTGATAGTATTATAAGGAGAAGTTAGGAGGTCACCACAAACATGGATTAAATTATAACCTGAAGATGACATTATGCATGCCTTTCTGACTTCCTAACACAATATATAGACATAACCTCTCAACAAGAGAAACAATATATTGGTTCCCATTACACGTAAAATTTTTTAATGTGAAAATATGTCCTACATATCATGATATTTTTAACTATTATTTCAAAAAAAAAGAAGTGTCTCAAAGTACCAAACCAACCATAGCCTTTGAAATCCAAAAATATTTCCAAGGAAACCACAATTATATAGAAAACTATTTTTAAAAACCAATGTGATTAACAAAACATAACTTCTATAGTTAAAAATGGTCCTATAATATGGGCCATTTTTAATCATAATTGTATGGTACCAAACGTTTCAAGTATTATGAGACATACTTGAAACCCTCATTTGAAGTCCCTTTGAAACCAATACACTATTGGAAAGTCATTTATAATTTTAGGAAACCACATTAAAATTAATAAATAAGTTAACAAATGAATAATGTGTAAGGAATTTAAATTTTGAGGACCATAGTTTATAAAAAATACATTTTATGGAACCTCTATTTATTTTCATGGGACAGTCCATATGTTAACCCTGTGCACTTATCGATGTTCCCATATATAATGTAACATATTTAGATAACCATAAATGTTTCTAAGGATAAAATAAAAATTGAAAAAAAAATGTTACACTAAATAAAGTGGGTTCACATATAATGAAAAAACCATAAAAGGAACCAAAACCCACACAATGCATAATCACACACACAACCCAATTTTCCAAAACACCAAATAATTTCAAAAAACATGAAATAAGAAAATAAAATTTAAAAAAAACATGTCATTTTATCAAATAGTTTTTACACATATAAACTGGATACAAAAACATATAACTATAAAAATACTTTTGAAATCCATTTTCACTAAACCAAAAAACATAGAAAAATCATAAAAATCACACCCACACAACACGCACCCAAAAAATCCATTTGAAATCAATTTAGTAATGATTAAGAATCATATTGAATGATACGAAAAGCAATTGGATTGAAACCACTACCTCTAAGGAGTTTGATTTCAGTAAAACTCTGGATGAGGAAATAACCGAGCCCAAGATGGAAATTGAACACCCAATAATCATGAAAATCAACCCACACATGACAACCACACTCTATGTTTCACCATAGGAAAACAATTTCCAAGAAGAACCATGAAACCAAGAGATGAATATGAGTAAGGGATGAATAAGGCTTAACCAATGAGAAATCCACCAAAAAAATTAAGAAGAAGCACCCACGTATCCCAAAAGGGGGAGAGGAGGAAACCTCCCATTGCTTCCAAGGGTCACACAAATTATTGGGAAAGGATAAAAGGGAAATTACGTTAAAACATATAATGGAAAAATGGTAAAATATAATTTTTAAAATACCTAGGTAAGACACATGGTTTGGTTACATAGTCTTATAGTCCATGCCCCAAAAGTGTGGGGTCTTCTCTCCCCCCCATAGATGGAAATTGTATGGGCTGTAGGGGGTTTATACATAGTCCAATTTCTGACCATGTTTCCTAGAATGATCCATGATTTGGGTGAATGGTTTACCCTTGGTTAGGGCATGTTGTCCTCTTATAATGTGATAACCATATGCCTCCATCACCCCCTCCCGCAAACTCCATATTCTAGGTAAAAACACCTGAGAATCGACCTAAAATTTAAGGAAAATATTAAATACTAATGAATGCATAAAATTAAAATAAAATCCAATGTTGGGGTGTGAAATTTCCCGATGATTAAAACATTATACCCTCATGAATTCACCCATGTTAATGAGTATAAAACTAAAACATTAAATATGAAGAGAAAAACACTCTAAAATGAATCTTCAAAACAAAACCCAAATTAAAAGAAAAACAAATAATAAAAAATATTAAACTTGGTGTGTCATTTTAACTCCAAAATTCACACATGAACCACTCTAGAGAAGACCAAAACATGAAGATCCCTGGTTGGTATCCCTGCCACATAAGAACTAGAAAAAAGAACAACACTAACTCCAAATATGAGGGAAACCAAATGTAAGAGACTAAATGCAAACAAAATGCTAATACATGACTTATAATTCTATAAAACACAAGAATCACCCAAATAGTAAGTCCATTTCAAAAAAATGATAACTATATCAGAGTGAAAATACTCAAGGTAACACCATATAATTCTTGAGAAATAAATTACACTATGATTTTAAATGAAAAATATTAAGGGAAAAAACTACAAAAATTGAGAATTCAAGTGGTTCCCACACTAATGTCATGAAAAACAAGATAGATTTACACTCCTCTACAAATAATATCTCCCCTATATGAATAGATTCACTATAAAACCTATATATCTCAAACTGATGTATTAAAGTGTATACTACCCCATATTTAATAGCTAATAAACCATAACTAAAACTTCATCTTTTGAAAAAACATATTTGAAAACCACTTCAGGTGTCCCATATGGCCACACTAATGAGAATCTTTTAGAAGATCCTAATAAGATAGTTTAGAATGAAAAAACTAACCAAAATACAAGTAACTAAGTTACTTGTCCTTACATGATAAGTAAGAATAAATGAATATGGAATCTCTATAATAGGTTCCATTGGTTCACATTTTTCACCGAATAAGTAACCTTCATGGGTGTCATAAAAAATCGGACTACCAAGAACCATGGCCTACCCTATGAGAATCAGATTTACTAAAAATACATCATTTAAATTCATCCCAAATTAAGCATTCCTGTATGAAAGAACCTAATACATGATCTATGGTTATATACCACACACAAAGAGAGGATATTTCAACAGACCACTCAACATCGTTTCTAAAGAAAAATTAAACTAAATCATTGTAATTTTTCATATACAACTTTATCATCAGTTGACCATGCAAAAAACCTAGAATATCTACCACTTTATTCAACTTAAAATCCTCATCCAAAAACTATTGGATGAATGTGATCTTGAAAAAATCTGAGGTCATGAAATCTTTAAACAAGGATGCACCAATCAATTTCTACTAATCCAAACCTAGTTCCCAAATAAAACCCAATATGACTCTCACCATCCTAGATCAAGATTTCCCAATTAAATAAATATATCCTTGACTTCCTCGAGTCACTCCACTACCTATACCATACCATGATCACTATGAAAATTTGGAATCATTTGTGAAGATCTCAACTATACCAACCAAATAAAAGTTTGGGAAAGGACATCTATAGGGAGAGTGTACTCTATATTATTCTAGGTATATGTGTTTTTCATAATCTAAAGATTGTAAAATAAAAAAAAATAAATATTGAACCAAAACTCAACCAGGATACAATTAAAATAAAAAACCAATCTCATAAATCAAGTATCAGAAAACATGTAAAACCCCTCTTAAAAACACCAACATTACTAAAATCATCTGTCATCAAATCCAATTCCACACTTCAAAATAACAACTATTTTCCACATTCCAAAACCATTTTGATTTTCATATCCCATTTAAAAAACCAATTTCCCACCCAAGTCCTCTTGGTTAAAAACGATTCCAACATATCCACTTTCAAAGATAAAATACCACTTAAAATTACCATTCAAATTTAATGGAAATAGTTAGAAAAGAATTAATTTTTTATTAAAAAATTCATCTTCTTTCCAAATCCCACTTATGAAAAAATCAATCCAAAACACCACTAACTCCAAATATAGTAAAATAGATAACTTGTAGTCATTCATTACTAGGTCACATGGTTTACTAGAAACTGTATTAATAATGCACCAACCATTGAAAGGATGTTGAGTTATCTACTCAGGATCCATATAGGTTGATATTATTTTTAATAACATAGTGTAACCTTATATAAATTCCACTCTCATCTCCCAACATGAACAAGATCATAAAACTATACAACCAAAAATTGAATAATATGAAAACTAAAACAATAACTCCAAGCCTAAATATCCCTCATAACTCTAGTTTTGTTATAGGAATAGATAATCAGGAACCAATCATTAACTGAACTCCTAATTCTTGAAAATCTTATCACTGGTCTACTTGATATCCCAAATTAAAAGGGCTTTTTTGATAACATTTTTTTTTTCAAAAAACCATAATGGGTTGACTTGAACTAGTCACCCATGGTATAACTTAATAAGGCCCGAGAAGCATTCCTGGTCCTCCCAGACTTAAAAATAGTGTTAGGAATAAAATATAACTCATATGGAAATTATTTAGACCATAAAATGAAGACAAATAAATATGAACAACAAGAGTAAAATAAGCACTAACATTGTAATGGAATAAAAATATACATACCAACATGTGATATCACAGTCACCGACATCCACAAGACTAACATTCACTTAGGGAATATGAAAAAGAATCCAATATTGAACATGAAACTATAAAATAGAACTAGCCTACCAACTTAATTTTCAATAGTATGGTGTTAGAATAAAACTAATCAGTATATAAGCACTAAAAAAACCACACAATTAATTTACTAATATTGTCTATAAACACTTGAATGAATCAAAATTAGAAAATAAGGAGTAAATTTAAACAACCAAAAACAAATTTCCTAAAATACTCTTTCAAAAAATAAACATGGAATTCCATTTAAAATATATTTCAATTTTAAACCCCAATTTGGAAACCAATACCAAACATAACCCAGGTAATGAATAAAAAAGGGAAATCAATACAAAGTACAAGGATATGGTATATCATGAAAATCTAAGAATATGTTAAACAATACTAGTTTATGTATTAATAAGTGTAACACCCCAAAATTTTATTGAAATTATCATCTTAAAAAAATAATTTCTTTGATAGCTTTTTTTTCACACAACACTATGTTTAAACGAACAATGATATACAATTAAATATGATTATTTTAACAATACATAATAGCATTACTGTTAAATTGGAGGGAATTAATAGTATTAACCAAATTAGGAAAATTATATATTATAAATTTAATAAAAAAAATTACATTTATCAAAATACATTTTATAGGCCTAATATAAGAATAAATCTAATTTTATGCATAAAAATCTATATTTTTTCTAAAGGAAATTTTGTCACCTTAAAATGGATTTTTAACCGTAAATTTGGATACATTTAATAATTTAGTTAACATAATAAAATTATTATTTGAAAGCATAATATCAAAATTTTCATTTATTTATTTTTTGGTATTTTTCTGATAAGTTTCATGTTTTGATGAATAGTAAAAAAATACAGAATTTTAATTGAAAAAACCTTTTTCATATAAATAATTTATAGTGTTAAATTATATAATTGATGGGATTTAAAGAGTAATTTGATCAATTATATATAAATTAATAAAATTTATCTCATTGGAATCAATTTAACATTTAATTTGTATATAAAAACATTTTAATCTTTTCAGTGTTTTCACTTTAAAAACTCATCTTCTTGTTCTGTCAATGAGGTTAATTTTGAATTAATTTTATCCAATTTAATATTTTCAATTTGTAAAACATTATTCCATATTTTTAATTAAAATTTCTAAATTTTGAAAATAGTTCTCCTTTATTTCTAGAAAAAACGAATAGTAGCTTTAGTGATTTTTATTATCACAGTTAATGGTAAATCGGGTAATTAAGGTTACAAATAATATTATAAAAATTTGAAAATAACTATAACACTTGCACTAATTTTATTTGATGATTTATAGTTCACCTTAACCATCCATGTGATTATTTTATTCCCTCTTGGATTTAAAAGGATTACTTTAAACCTTTTATAGTATTTTTTTCTACGGAAAGTCAAATATGTTATACTAATGTTTTTAATAATTAGTACATTTTTATATGGATTTTAAGAATATATCTATAACAATAAATAGTAATTTAAATACTAAAATTATTTTCTTCACAAATATAATTTATTTTTTATTTTTAGTGAAGAATAATTAAATTAATGCCTTGAAAAATGATAATGAAGTAATTGTTTAATTAATTAATAGACATATCAAATATATGATACTGAAAATACTAAAATCAAACCTACATACATGAATTTTATAGATTAAATAGAAATATTTTATATAGATTTATTGATTAGTTTATGTTATATTATGCATAGATATTTTTTAAAATTTTATGTAATGAATATCGTCAAAATTGACATTAATTATACTTCCAAAAAAAAATATTTTATTAAAAAATTTAAAATTTATAAAAATATAAAATTCCTAAAAATTATTGGGAGAAATTTTAAAATTTCATCCATAACTCATTTTAGTTTACTTTTGAAATTTTATTGTAACTATATTATCCTTCAAGGTGTAAAAACTCATGTTGTTATAGTACGAGTTCAAGGGTTTAAATATGGGTTAAAAATAAAAGATAAGAGTACAAATGTGATATAAGCTTGTATAAAAATTATATTATGAATATTATTAGACTCTTATAACCTTAATATTAAATTTTAGTTGTTTAATGGAAACTTTTATTTGAAAATAACCTTTATATTATTTAAATCAAAGATAATTACAAAATGTCACGCTCTTTGTATTGAATATCATTTATGTGTCTACAAAGGGAAAAATCAAGATGTGAACAAACCTAAATATATCTTTTTATCATAATGAAATTATTTTCATTATAGAAATTTATATTATATTTTTAGAAATTATATAATCACCATGACTTCTTTATCAATGCTAAAATAATATTTATTCAATTAAGAGAAAAATAAAATAATAAATTTTCAAAATTATTAATTTTGAAATAATTTGGATGAGTTAATTTTTTAAGGAATTTTCTATATCTATAAGATATATTAGATATTTTTTAAAGCATTATATTCGAATTAAAACTTTTTATTGACGTATTTAAAGTCAAATTAATTGAATTGTATCAAATTTTACAACAATGATATTTTATTGAATTAATTTTTTATTAAATTGATTAAAAAACACAAAAAGCTAAAAAAATAACATGTGGAATCAGATATGGCCAAAATGGATTCCCCTATTAATTTTTATCCAATTTATATATATATAGCTCTATAATAATCTTATTATTTTTTAATATTTTTTGGATTCTGGAAAGTAACCCTGACCTTAATTATAAAGGGGAACCGCCTCCCTCACTTTGTCACACATATTTGAACCATCTAGCTTGACCAACCCCTTCTAATTTCAATTATAAACATTCTTATATAAGTTATAGAGGTTTTTATACTTCTAAAATACGTACCCTAAATAACTTAAGAAGAGATTAAAGTTTTTCCTCCAAAGAATAGGTAATCGTTTTTATCAACTCTTTAAAATTTAATTCTTCTTACACTTCTTCTCCTTGTGTTATTTCAATTCTAATGTAATAAATACACTATAATATATCATATGATTTTTTTATGATTATGGGAACACCATATTCTACCTTTTATCCATCTTATTAAAAACAATTGCACCACATGTGAATACATAGGGCTTAACATCTTTATGTTGTGGTAAAATTTGTTTTCCATTCCCACTTTACTTAGATGGGAATAATGATAGAAATAATAGATATATTTGATAATAATGAAATGATATTTATTCTATAACAATTTTTTAACCATCCACTTCCTTACCCTTCCACCATTAAGGTAATTATATCATTACTCCTGCATATGTATGACCTAACTTCTACATGACGTGATGCGGTTAATTTTCCATGTTAACCATTAAATAATTATTATAAAAATTTATATAATAAATATATAAGATATTTAAATCATTGTTTAAATTCTTGAGTTGATGAAATCATGATCATTTTAAGAGGAACCAAAAATAACATGCCAAAAATATAGAAAAACAATATAATTAACACCCATATAAATGAAAATAATGATTGAATATTAAAAAATGGTTGATAATATTATCGTATATTATATTAAAAATATGGATATGGTTCTATTAAAAATTAATAACATTCTTCAAACAAATCAACAATAGGTTAAAGAAAAATGTACTAAAATAAAGTGTAAGATAATGGTTTTTATTTTCCTGCTTTTATTTATGTGAGATATGTATTATTCCCCACTTATTTATTTCTTATGGTGTACTTCCCCTTTGATATATCTTATCATGAATATATTTAACTTCATGGTATTTAATTTTTAATTTGATAATTATTTACATTTATGGGGGTTAAACTTCAAACATTTTAATGCGTTGTGGGACACTTTGATTTAAAAATATTATTTTAAAATGATTTTTCAATATATGAGGAATCTTTTGTACATGTATGAGTTAGGTTTTGAATAAGTTAATAAATTATTCTAGATGCATTGATATTATCTTAAGATGAAATCAGTTGGTGAAGATACCTTCACATAAGTTTCCAATAAGAATCATATGGGTTTCTACCCACAGATATAAACTTCAAAGAGGATTGGTATTGATAGTAACAATCTAGAGGATATATAATGATATATAAAATGTCGGGCATTAAGAATTTCTATTATTTCAGTTATTACTAAGGAGAGGATTTTCACAATGAAAAATTCTATAGATTCATTTTCAATCTCATTTTATTGATTACATGGTTTTTTTTTATTTAAAATAATTCCTATATTTATTATGCTCATTGATTCAAGTTAGAATCCACTGTAATTTACACTTACTAAGAATTTGAGCTCACAAATTTCATATTTTTAGGATTATAAGAAGTTTTTTTATAATCGATATTCAGGCTTAATCTGGGAGAATAATGATGTGCTCATAGAAAATACATTTACGTATTATATTTAAAAATTAATTTTAATTTCAAATATGTATCAAGTTTACCAAGACTATTAAATTATCTGGTCCTTTAGGATGTGACCACCTGTACCTAATACCAATGTAATAATTTTACCACTGACTCTGGGCTACTGGGGTTAGGGTCTTTACAGTAGGTATGAGATTACATTTTTTATAAACCTGGGGAACTAGATTTATAAATATCATGGATTGGAAAACATAACCCTATGACTGACATTGGGGATAAGTCTATTTATATGATAACACCCTATAGATTTGGTAGGGAAAATTGAAAACCTGGGTTAAACTTAATGATTCATAGATTAAGAAAATTTCATCATTTAGAAATCCTATAAATGATTATTCATGACTATATCACATTCATTTTTTATCACATTTATATTTATGTTTTGGTTAATTATTAGAATTAACAAGGTTAAAAAAGTAATGGTTATACTATTAATTATGAAGAGTCTACAAGAGAAGAATTAAAGGATGGAGGTAATAAGGAATAAGATGATCAATCATAGTTTATGGTTTAATAATGAATTATAATTTTTATAGTTATTTTTTATTTGGATTCATGAATTATTTTATCAACGGTTTTCTCTTTATAAAAATAATGAGATATATAAAGATAGTACTATATTACTTCTTATTTAAGGATTTATAATCATGAATATTGTAATTATGTTTTATAAGGTGACATAATATTTGGTATATGACTATAAGAGCTACATATTTTTTTTAGAGGAATATTATGTAAAGATTGATTTTGGAAATTTAGAGACCTTTTTGGACTATGAATTTAGAAAGAAGTATTTTGAATGAGTCTTATGGTGACCACTTATGGAATGGATTAAGTTTATCTTTGGATATTATTGCTGGTTGTTAAAGTATGATTTGTCATATTAGTAACCTATGATAATCATTCTATTTTTGATAGTATTTAATGGTATAAGTAATGAATTATGGATATTTTGATAATTGTCATTCAGGAATAAAATTCATCATAAATATCGATCTCTTAGTTTAATATATGGGGTGGAAATAGATCAAATAAAAACCAATGGATGAGATTATTGTTATAACATGGAATGTATCCCTGTATGATTATTTTTATGTGGAATTTATAAATAGAGTAATATAATTCCCCAAATCCAGGAGATGATTTTTTGAAAAAAAAATTACTTTTTGACTTTTTTACTAAGAAATCTATTACCACTTTAACTCATCAAATATTTATGGGTTTTCTATGGTATACATTTTAATGACTATATTCTATTTAAATATCCATCAAAACATAATGGTTTGATTTTTTCCCATGTATATGTTTTCACTTTATGATAATTATCTCCTATTAAAAAGACTAATTTTTGGTAACATTTTCATTTTAATTTCTTCATTATTTATAGGATAGTTTATTAAACCTATTTTCAATGTGATTTTCACAAAGGAATTTTCAAGTTTCAACCTTTGATTTTTTATGTTAAATTTAAAATCATGAGGATAAAATTTATTGATGGAGGAGAGAATATAACACCCTAATATTTTACAATATTTCTTTTTCTAAATAAAGTTAATTTCATTGAAATCTTACATTTCATATAACACTATGTATAAATGAACAATGATATACAATTAAATATCATTATTTTAACACGTAATTATAACCTCGATGTGAAATTTTCATAAATGAATACTACTAATCAATTATAAAATTTATATATGATATATTTAATCAAATAAATTTACATTTGTCAAAATATATTTTATAGTCATAAGTTAGGAATATATACAATTTTATGCATAAAAACCTATATTTTTATAAAGGTATTTTTCCTCCTTTCGATGGTGAACTAGGTTTAAATATAAAATTTGACACATTAATAAATTTATATGAATAAATTAAATTATTATTTTAATTTTTAATATCATAATTTAATTTTTACAATTTTTTTTTATTTTTTAGACAAGTTTCATCAATTGATGAATAATAAAAAATACTGAATTTTAATTGAAAACAATATTTTCATCAAAATAATTTATATTATACATTATATATTTTTTAGTTTAAAAGTATTATTATATAATATTTATGTGTTTTGAATTTTTAGAAATAGATTCCATATTTTGAATCATAATTTTAAATTTTATGAAATAGGATCCTTTTATTTTTTGACAATTTAAATTTTATCTTTACTAATTTTTATTACCACAGTTAATAGTAAATTGAGAAAGGATAAAAATAATATTAAAAATATTATAAAATTACCATAACACCTGTACTAATTCTATTTTATTAGATATTGTAAACCAAAATCATCCTTGGAACTATTTTATGTCCTATTGGTGCCACATGGATGAATTTATGCATTTTTTAGTATTTTATTCTAAAGTCAAATATGTCAATCTCAGGTTTTTTATAAGTCTTAAATTTTTTATATATGGTAATTCTTGAAAAATATTTGAATATAATTAGTAATTTGAAAATAAATTTTTTATCTTCATCATGATAATTTATTTTTAATATTTAATGAAGAAATTATTAAATTAATGGCCTACAAAATGATGATGAAACAATTGTTCAATTAATGAACAATTAAAATAAAAGTTATTAAAAATATTGAAATAAAATTAATATAATATAATATCCATCGTAATAAAATTTTCTATATTAACTAGACATAATATTTATATATTAAAGGTTTTTTTATGTTATCTTTTGTGTTGATATTTTTTTAAAAAAAATCAAGCAATGGATAGTGTCAAAATTATCATTAATGATATTTTAAATTAAAATATATTTTATTAAAAGATAAATAATTCATAAAAATCAAAACTTCAACCGACGGATTGGGATAAAGTTCAAAATTCCATCCATGACTCGTTTATGGTTCTTTTTTCATTCTATATTAACTATATTGACCTTCAATGAGTAAAAACACATGTTTTCATAGTAATAGTTAAATGGATTAAATAAGGGTTAAAATTAAAGTATTGAGGTAATAATGTGACCTAGGCTTTTATAAAAAATATTCAGTAAATACGATTAGACCCCAATCACCTTAAGATGTAATTGGAGTTGTTTAATAGACACATTTATATGAAAATAACACATATATTATTTAAATCATAGATAGTTATGAAATGTCACTCTCTTAGTATTTAATATAATTTATGTGTCTACATAAGAAAGAAATAATGATGTGGACGAACCCAAATATATATTTTGATATTAATTAAATTAATTTCATTATATAAATTTATTTTTAATTTTGAAAAATTAAATTATTAACTTAAATGATTATTCAATGCTAAAACTGTATTTATTTAATTGAAAGAAAAATAAATAATTAATTCTAAAAATGTTAATTTTGATATATTTTGGTTTATTTAATGTCTATAGTGAATTATATATATATATATATATGATAAATTAGATATTTTTTAAATAATTATATTTTAATTCCAACTTTCTATTGATGTATTTGAAGTCAAATTAAATGAATAGTATCAAATTTCCAATAATGATATTTTATTGAATTAAAATTTTATTGTATTTTTTAAAAATAAAAAAATGTTAAATGGTAAAATATAAAGTCTAAAATTCCTTCCCCTATTCATGTTTGGCACATTTATAAGTTTTTGGATCTATAATAGCCTTATTATATTTTAATATTTTGATGATTTCTGAAAGTGCCCCTCACCTTAATTATAAAGGGAACCTCCTCCCTCACATAATAAATTTTTTTTGAACCATATATATTGAAAAACCATGCCCATTTCTCATATAAACATACTCATTTATGTTTTATTGGTTCTATTTTTTGAAAATACCTACCCTAGATCACATAAGAAGAGATTAAAGGATGTTCGCCGAAAAAGAGGTAATCGTCTTTATCAACTCTTTCATGTTTGTTTCTTCTTGAACTTTATATTCATGTGTTGTTTCCATTATAATGAAATTAACCAAGTATCAAATATTTTCTCATATATTATTACTATTATGTTACAACCATATTAAACCTTTTATCCATCCTACAAAATATAAAAACCACTGCATGTGTGTACGTACGACATACCATCTCCATATCACGGTGTATTTTTTTCATTACCACTTTACATGGTTGGTTATAATGATAAAAATAATTGATATATATTTTTGATAATTATTACATGATATTTAATCTATAAAATTATTATATATTCCACTTCCTTACCATTTAACCTTTAAGGTAATGATACCATCACTCGTGCATACGTATGACTTACCATCTTCACAGTGTAATGTGATCCATTTTCCATGTTCACCATTCAAGAATTATTACAAAAACTTATTTAATATTTATATATAATATTTACATAATAGATATGATTAAATCATAATCGACATAATGGAAAAAAAAGAAGGTAAAAACATACTCGAAAAATATGAAATTATCACCAAAATCTGTGAAAATAATGAACGAATATTAGAAAAAGTATAATAAGATGATAATATATAATATTATAAATATATTTATGGTATTGTTATAAATTAATAACATTATTTAAGTGATTCTAATGTTTGGTAAATCACTTTCAACAAAATTAAATCATAAGGTAAGGGTTTTTTCTCATCTCACATATATATATGTGAGATATGCTTTTTCACAACTTATTTATTTTGTGTAGTCTACATAACCTTTGATATATTGTTATTGAATATATTTATCTTTAGGGTATTAAATGTTTCATTCTATAATTATTTACTTCTACAGGGATTATGATTCAAATATTTCTAAGTGGAATGGGGCACTCTAATTTAAAAATATAATTTTAAATCAATAATTCAATATATAAGGAATTCTTTAGACATGAAATAAATTGGTTGGGGACCTATTAGGAAAATCACTTCGATGAATTAGTAGTATCTTGACAAAAAATAAATTTGATAAAAATCATTCACGTTTGTTTCCACGTAGAATTAGATGGGGTTTTACCCACAAACATAATCTGGAAAGAGGATTAATCTCGATAGTAACTACCTAGAGGATATGTATTGATGGTTTAGACGTCTACATTAAGCACCTATATCATTTCAAGTATTATTATACAAATTATTTTCTTAATGAAAAAAAAATCTATGAATGCATTTTCATTATATGTTTATCGATTACATAACATGTGTGTTTAGTTATTTACCTTTCCATGTTGATTATTCTCATTGATTCATGTTAGAATCTGTTGTAATGTACTCTTACTGATCATTTGATCTCACCCCTTTACTGTGTTTTATTTTCCCCATGTTTCCAAGAAGTTTATTATGACTGATATATAGGGTTAATTTTAGAGAATAATGGTGTTCTTAAACAAAATAATATTCGTATTTTATTTTTATAATGTAATACGAATTTCATATATTTATCTAGTTTACCAAGACTATGAAATAATTTGGTCCTTTGGGATGCGATATATTGTACATAGTACTAATGTAATAATGTTAACACCAACTATGGGATACTGGGGTTAGTGTCTTTGAATAAGTATGAAAATTAATAAACTAAAATACTAAAAAGTTATACAAAAAATATATATGTAATAATGGGAATATTATAAAAATATCTAGATAAGACATTATATGGACTCGGTACAAATCCATCATTCACTATATGATGAAACTCCATAGTGAATAACAAAACTAGTATATCGATACTATCAAAACCAGTGAAATAGCCCACATTGCCTCTCAATCCTTAGGGATCTAGTCCATCAAATCCGAACATAGATAGAATCTATCACTCAAACCTATATAATTTATATAAATCCCATTATATTGGTATAAGGGAAGTTGAGAACGTTATAAAATTATCGACATAAAATATATCTTAAATATGCCACCTTTTATGCCTTGAAAACTTCTTGAAATATTTTATGTGAATACCCCCTCAATAGAAGGAAAAACATAGGGGTTACCATCACTTGTAAAACCTATTAAAAGTGATAGTTGAACCTATATATCATGATAGTTAAATTTTTTTTTCCGTGGAAGTATCTCAATGTACGAAATTGGCTTTAGAATTTTAAATACAAAAAAATTTCCAAGGAAACCCACATTTACTTCCAAATATATTTCAATAAAAAAGTTTATACTATAAATATATTTTCAATAGTGCTAAACAGGCCTATAAGAAGGATTATTATCAATAATTATTAGATGGTACCAAATAGACCATGTTTAATGGAGAATACTCAAAAAAATAATTTGTGGCCATTTGGAAACCAAGAACTCTTTTAAAAAAACACATAGAATTTCTATAAGCCATATTGAAAGGAAGAATGAATTTAAAAGAAAAAATGAGTGGGGAAAAGTGTTTTCAAAACCAAAGTTATTGAAAAAGAAATTTTATAGAACCTCAATTTATATACAAGAGTCTATATATATGGGCTCCCCATACATATATACATATTCCCATATATATTGCAAAATATATGGATAAACATAACATTTTATAAGGTTTTAATAAATAGATACCTAGAGATGTTACATCAAAGAACAAGGGTTCACCTACTGTCAAAACACCATGAAATGGCACAAAATACACACAAATCACAGTCACACATCTTACATAATATTACGAAACCCCCAAAAGTTAAAAACCCACCTGAAAATACTTAATTCCATTTTTGAAAAATATTGGAATTTTATCAAACCCTTATATATATATATATATATATTAGATACTGAAAGGAATAATGATGAAATTAAATTGTAAACACATTTTCACCAAACCACCAAACATGAAAAATCCACATAACCCATAAAAAAATACAATTTACCCAATTAATCCTTTATAAATCAATCACCAATTCTAAATCATCATATGGAATGTTCAAGAATGTAATTGTATGGAAACTCCTACCTCAACACTGTGAATATGTAACGAAACTCTAGATGAGGAAAAAGCCAATCCCAAGTTAAAAACCACACACCCTAACATAAAAATAATCATCCCGCATAAGACAAACTCACTCTATAGTCTGTAAATTAAGAAAACAGGTAACCAAAACCATGACACCAAGATAAAATGAAAAGGAGAGTGAGAACAAGGCTTTGCTAAGGAGGGATCAACCCTAATTTTCATGAAGGATCACCTAAGAATCCAAAGAGGAGGATATGAGGAATCCACCTATAGATCCTAAGGGATAAAAAAGGAGTATTAGATGAGAGGATGGGACATATGTTAAAAAATATAAGGGTAAAAGGTAAAAATTCATTTATAAAGTCAATGGGCTGGATGCATAGTTTGGTCTCATAGTTTTCCAAACCATTCTCTAAATATATGAGGTCTTCTATTCCCACCAGGTGGTGGATTCATGAGATATAGGGGGATGGTTCACGATAATTAACATGTCTATGTGTCCTGGAAAGAGTAAATATCTGTGCAACATGATTTCCCTTGGTATGGGAAGGTTTCCCCTAACTATACACCAACTACGGACCACCCTCCCCCCCACAAAAAAAAAATTTGATTCCATGAAAAAAACAACTGATACTCAACCTAAAATAAATGAAAAATAAAAAATACAAATAAATAAATAAAATAAAAAATATAACCCAATGATGGGTTATGACATGGATGTTAAGAGGTATTCTTAGTCACCAATCCAAAATTTAGGGTAATTTAATTTGAAAAATTATTTTTCTTATGTGTGGATTTATTCAAATTATTTTTAAAAAGATAGTTAAAAGGGATTTCCTAGGTTTATGGTTTTTTAACCTAAAACTTCATATTAATATGATTCATGAGATAAATTTTAATTTCAATCCACTTGAATAAGAATAATTTTTTTTGAATATATGGGTATGAATTTAAGGTTTCAATTTTGTGTTTACAGAATCCTAAAATATTTTCTCATATTTCTTCCTCTATTAAAATTTTGATTAGAATAGGGAGTGAAATAGAAATGGATAATTTTTTTCATTATTTGAGGGAAATAATAAAAATTTATTTCATCTATACACTAGATTAATGATTTATTTTATAAACACCAATTGATGAGGTTGGTCTTTGGATTAAATATGATAATGTTACTCAATTTTATTTTGTTCTATAACCATTTTATCATGAATTCTAATTATAGGAATGAATTTTCTTCCACATCATATCATCTTTGAGTCCATGATTAAAAAAATATAAAAGATGAAAATTTATCCATAAAAATTATGAGATAAATTCTCATTTATTTCATGTCCATCAAAATAAGGATGATAAAGATATTTAATTGAGGTATATTTCCAATAATATATTTTCAAAATCATGAAGGTAGTAGGTTGTTTCTAATATTGATTGTTATACTATATAATACCAAATGTAAATGTTGGTATACCTAGGTAAGATAGTTTATTATGAAAAAAAACTAGGTTTGAGGGATTTTAGTTGGGGGGAAATGGACAAAAGAAAACTTTTCATCCATCATATAGTGCAATATATACAATTAATTTCCTATTAAATGGGGGTAAAAGAAATGTTAAGTATATATAGAGTGACTATAATCTAAATTCCTATGATAAATTTTCTACTGTGAATTCAATGTAAGATGTTTATATCTGTATTTCTTCTATGGGATATTTATTTTTCAGAAGTTAGGAAACCATGAAACATGAAAATACTGAATGAGTTTTATTTTCTAAAAAATGATAAGATCATGTTTATCTTTTTGATTCACAATCCTAAAGGGAAATAAATAAATATTCACTATGATGAGAAGAAAATGTTGATAAAATTAAATTTTCCTTGGTGGATAAAGGTTAGGTTGATATGATGTAGGGGTTTGACAAGGGGTCAGACATTGGTTTCTTGGTAGATTGATTATTAGTGAAAGTACATCCAAACCAAGTTATCATTATGATGCCCCATGGATTTGGTCATATAAATTATATTAATTAATGAAAATATTTCATTACAATTAATTCCCAAGAGAATTTAATTTTAGATATTTAGAGAATTTAGAAAAAACATTAACTAAAAAAATATAAGCATAGGCCATCCTGTTAAATAAGGTGGATTGTGTCATATATTCCACAAAGGTAAATTTTATTTAATTCCATAAGATAATAATTAACCCAAAAAGTAAATGTGATACATGATAACACAAAATATAAGTATAGTCCATCTATCTAAATAAGGTGGATTGTTTCATAAGATAATATAATATGATTGAAGAGAGATTGTAAGCATATATGGAAAATACCCTTTTAAGATAACTAATAAAAAATTGGGAATAAAAAATATTCTTGATTATTTTAAAATATTTATTTATAAAACTAGAGCTGTAAAAACTTTTATGAGAATCCATGAAGTATCATAGAGGAAGATTCAAATTAAAACAAAAAATAGAGGATCTATGTGTTAATATAGAATAAAAATTTAATAGATATTTTACAAAAAAATAGCATTATCATAAGAAGATGAAGTAACATGTCACTTTGAAAAATTATTTGCAAAAAGTTGAAGTGATTTTTTTAAATGTTAATTTTAATATAAAATAGCGTTCAATAATGGTGACTTGAATATAAAAAAATATTTTTCCAATGAAATTTTTACTATAATATAAAATATGAGACCATTGATGGAAAACCATTTTATTATTTTAAAATATCATTATTGAAATACTACATAAAAAGTTAGTAATAATAATTTAACTTGAAAACAGGATAAGATAAATATGAATTTTACATGTGATAAATTATAAATTGGTGTTCAAATATAAAGTAGAATATTGGAAGGAAAGAAAAAATGGAAAGGAGGGGAAACTACCATTGAAGGGGGCATAAATTATTCTTAAAAATTATATAATTTTTTAGGAAGTTTATTTTAATTTAAAAATATTTTATTGAAAATGAAGTATCCTATTAGAGTAAGAGAAATAACCTTTATATAAAATCATATGGTGTATGAAACCAATCAAAGAAGAAAAAAGTTCTATAAGAGGAATTATAACTCAAAGAAGGCGGTTGAGTTAACAAAAACACTTTCTTATTTAGAATCTTTTGAATTGAGAGTTATTTAAGGAAATAAAATAATATGGATCTTTAATCCCCATGAGTTTAATTAATATTAAAAAAATCAATAAGTATTAGTTATACCATATTAATGATATCATGGTCTATAATAAGAAATATGTCTCAAGTAATAAAATTTGTGACAAATAACCCCTTAAATTAACTTCTTACTTCCCCTAAAACACGTAAATATATAGTATAAAAAAATAAATATCTTAGTCACCAAATTTATAACATTTTCATATCTATAACATCTCATACAAATAAATTATAACTACTCTCTATATTTATATTATTCATTATTATCTATTACAATATCCGTTGTGAGTAATCTGGATCACTTGAATGTAGATTCAATATAGAGGTATTGTTATTAATTATTCTACAAAATCACATCATTCTTAAATAATAATGGGATCATGGACTTATTTTTTTTATAATTTTATAATTTCAATTCATAAGTATTTTTGTTTATATTACGGATGATGAATACGGTGAAGATCTTCCTTTGGTAATTTATAAAAAATAAATGGCGTTGTATTAATTAATGAGATAAATGTTTATATTAAAATTAAAAAAATAATAATTAAAAAATTATTAATTTATAATATTAATTTTCTAAATTCACCCTTGATATATGTTTATAGTATTTTATATGTTGGTCCTTCATATAACCCAATAAGAAAATGTTATAATATATTTGTGGGTAAGGCTATAGAAGGGATTCTTTTATTACAATATCATGATTGAAAAAGTAAAATGAAATTATTTATATTTTATTAAGGTGGTGGATCAAAATTAAGATGATTTATTGGAATAATGCAAATGAAAAATAAGTTCTTATTTATAAATAAATCATTTTTCACTTGGTATGTTTGTTTTAGGTGTTTATTTTTAAAATGATTTCTTTTTTTAATATTAATTATAAATTGCCTAATTTTTATTTCAAAAATAAAAATCATCACATAAATAACATATATATTCACTATAACAATTTATATAACTATCCTTTATAGGTGTCGATGAAAACTGAAATGTGTTGTTAGTGGAGGTCATAGATCAGACACATGCATGAATAATGTTTTCATTTCATAAATTAAATGGGAGGGGAATAGTTAATAATTATACTGTCAATATAATAAAATTTTAGTATATTATTTTTATTAATTATATTATATAAATATTTATAGAATGTGTTTTGATGGAGTTGTACAAGAAAGATAAAGAACAGAAGTTAAATTTTAACTATTACTTATAATGATTCTTTTTATCTTTTCTTAATTTTTCCGTTGGAAATGAAGGAATTGATGAATTATTTTGCTATATGATTCTATATCTTTAGATTGGGTATGCAATAATTAATTTGGGAATATTTTTCAGGGAATTTGAAACTAGGGGTGTGGCTTAAAATGTGTAGAAGTGAACTCCTGTTATATGTTGAAAATAAAGAAAAAACTTGTTAAAGAATGTCAAGGGAGGAGTAAGAATTTATTTCCATGAGAGTTAGGTGTGTTAGGAGAGGAGATTTTTTTAGAAATTTATGTATTACTATACAAATTAAAAATTTATTCTAGATGTTCTATGTATCAAATTGATTTAATAAAAAACAAGGAACAATATATGACGTTTTTTAACAAAAATTAATCTTGATTAGAATTTATATTCGATAATTATTATTTTTTACTAAAAATATAAGATAACCCTTTAAAATAATTTGATGTTATAAATACAAATTTATAATATGTTTTCCCTTTTAAAATTCCTAAATATTAAAAACAAACTTTTAAATTAAAACATATAGTATGTTGAAAAATTATTTTATAGGAAGTTATCATTTTAATCCATAATTTTTTTAATACTACATAAAATAATTACCATTTAAATTAATTTTAATTATATATATATATATATTTAAAAATAATATTATAGTGTTAATTTAAAATAGATCCATTTAGTTTTAAAATACAAAATATTTAGAAAGGTATCATCCTTTAAAAAATAATTTCTTCACCCTAGTAACTGATATTTACCATTGTAAAATCATTTTTATCCTAAAAATTGAAATTACATTATTTAATAATTTAAAAATGATAAATAAACATATAAAATTAATTTTATATGATTCAATTACTTAACTTTATCAAAATAATTTTATGTATAAATTCAAAAAACTTATAATATTTTTTAAGAAACTCTTATATTTTAAGCCTAAAATAAATCTCATACTTTCCTAGAAAAAACTATTGGATATATTTGAACTTATTTTATTTAATATATTATAAATAATTTTAATTTAAAACATTATTTTACCATAATTAAATAAAATTCATAACATTTAAAAACATTTTTTTAAAGAAATTAATTTTTAAGATAAAATGATTTTCTTTGGTATTTAACTTGACTAATTGAATTTTATCATTGAATAACCATAATTTTTTTTCTCTTTATATATATTTCATAATGTTGTTTCCTATATTTATAAATCTTAATTATACGACTAAATTTTAATAGTTATAAAATGTTCCATAGTTTATTTTAGTTGAGTTTTTAGTGTAATTTATGTTATATAAAACATTATGTTTTTGTGTAAAATATATATTTTAAAATATATGGGTGTTTTAGTTCCCTATTAAACAAATTTAATCCTCACTATTTAAATTTTTACTAAATAATAATTTTTTTAAGGGTATGTAAAAGATAAAAATAACTCAAGATATATTTTTAAATGACGTGTTTACCCAGATATCTTAGGTACGACTAAGAAATACACCTTTTACCTTCATTTTCTTAACTAATTTCTTCATTTATACTCAATAACCTATTACTCTATTCCATAATTTTACAAAAATGAAGCATCTTTCAATTCCTTTATAACATTATCCATTGTGCCCATTTTCACATTCTTGGATTATAGAAATTTGATTCTTATTTTATTTATAATCATTATCAATCAAAATTATATTTGACAACATCCTTATCGTATTTGGTTTGTTTTGTATTAGAATCTGTTCACATGGTTAATCCTAATTATAAATAGATTATTCAGAACAATCACATGATTTCTCACTTAAATACTTATATCTTTTCTTTCTCATTGGGAAAATTTATAAATCTTTTGGGGTACCTGATATTAAAGTGATTCCATAGGGATTAAACCATTATTATAACTAAACAGGGTCAACATTAGTGAAAACCAATTAATAACATAAAATAATTATTTTAAGATGAAAAATCTAACCCAGAAATGTATTACTTTTCAAAATTATTACATTACCATTCAGTTCAACCAAAATAACTCTTTGTTTGGTCTAGTTTTATTTAGGTTTAGTTCCCTCACATCTTATAACCTAATTACATAAGATAATAAATCATTAATACTGGATTGTAAGAAAAATATGATAAACCAAAGAATATCCCATGTGATTTTATGGGAAGGTGTTTAATGTTAAGACAACCCATTGTTAATTTGTGTGAAGATTGAGTTGATACTCAACCATGTTAATTCAATATGATTACCCATTAGTGCATCTTTTCCTCAACTACATTCAATTTCCCATATCTAGATAGGGATTTAATTTCTAGGATAACCATATAATCTCTACCTTAAAAATACTTCAGGATTCAATCATATATATAGAATTATCCCATAGACTTATCCCGAGTGTTTTAGATAATTTTTTATCACAATTCCTAAAATATTCAATATAAACCCAAATAAAATAATGGGTTATTTATACCATATAGAATTATGATCATCCATAACTTTTCAACCTTAAAATTATCATGAACTAAAATATCAACCTCTAATGTCATTTAACTTTTGATCTAATACCAAGAATGATACCACATGGAAATGAATACCATAATTACACATATTAATGAATTTTTTTAATTAAAATATATTCAAAAGACCTTTTAGATTTATAGTTATATAGAATTATGAAATAAAAATTAACTTATAAAACCTATGTTTTTCTAGAAAAATGGACATTTTCCCCATTATATAAATAATTTCATAATCTATAAAAATTATTCAACACCTCCAACAAATTCATCCCATAATGCACTCTTTGTGGGAGATCTTATGTATTATTTTTATTCATAGTTAGTGAAAATTGAATCATATTAAATGGGTGAGTTAATAATTTTAGTAAGGGTTAAATAGTGAATATGGAACATATCATGTGTAATAATTTTTCCATAATAGAATACATTTTTTAAATACACAAGGAATAACATTATTATAAGTATATATGGCATAAAATTTTTAAAGTACATGAATAATAAATTATAAATTTATGTACAAGATAAACATGAGATATTCATAAAATTTCACCAAAATATATCAATAAAGGGTCCTAAAATAACATTACTAAGGTTTTTTCACAAAGGAATCATAAAATATTTTAGAGGAAAACTTTAAAGGGGTCATGAACACTTTATATCTAAAGATTAATTATTTACCCAATGCATTAGAGTTATATTGTGGTGCTCCATCATTATTATGGTTTTCATCAAGTTATCATAAACCATTACCAAGTAATTTTGTCAAGGTATCAAGAACATTTCATCTCTAAAGATAAATTCTATACCTAATTCATTGGATTTATATCAAGGAATACCCTTTATATATATCATTTTGTGTTATACATAATAAATTAGTAATAATTCTATAAAATCATAAATAATCGAAAACATTGGTTACAAGACAATACACAACAAAAGAATAAGTCATATTGGAAAATAATGTGGTTTAAATCATGTGATAACATCATACAAATAAATATAGGTAGATTAAATTGATAAAAAATAATCTTTCAGGATCATTAAGAATATTTCTTTGGAAAAAATAAATATCCTTCCCTATTTGAAAACACTATTTTATATAACTAGAAGTGTAAGAATTTATTTGAGAAAAAATTAGTTTTTTGAGAGTATGTTTGACATAAAAAATGAAAACACAATGGAAATATATGTTCACATATAATAAAAACATAAAAATGAATTTTCAAAACCTTTTTTAACATTATCGTATAAAATATTCAGTTATGGGCAACATTCAAAAGAAATTTTCAAAAATGTGAAGTGAAATTTTTGGAAAAGAATTTTTTTAAAGTTAAAGATAATATAATTTTTGATACTTGAGGAGACCTCAATAGTATCACAAATAAATGTGTATTGGAAGATAAAATAAGAAATCATATATAGAAAACCATTTAGTTATTTTAAAATATCTATCTTGAAATCACACATCATAAATGGAGTACCATAACATTATTTTGAATTAATTAGTAAGAAAATATAAAGGTATAATTAAATAAAACATAATTGGGTTTCAAAATATAAATGAGAACATTTTCAGGAAATAATATTTGGAATTTGAGTGGAAACTGTCATTAAAGAGGATGGGAATTATTCATCACAATGATATAATTTATGAGAAATAATATTATTAGGGTAAAATCATTGAATTAAAAATGAATTATCCTCAAAGTGGGATATAAAGTACCTTTAAATAATATATGATGGTGCAAGAATATAATTATATTATTAAAAAGTTACAAAAGTGACATTATTACTTAATGAATGGAGTTTGGTTAATAAAAAAAGTTTCAAGTTTGGTATCTTTTGAACCAAGAGTCATTTGAATAAAGAACATTAAATTGAACCTAAAATCTCCTAAATTTAATGAATATTCACATGGAAATTAAATTAGAAAAAATTAAACCACAAAAATATATCATTACTTATAATAATAAATATGACTCAATGAATTTAATTTGAAAAAAATAACCCATTACCATAACTCAAGAAATACACTAAAGTTCATGAATATACAATATAAAAACCATAAATCTCTTAATAACCTATTTTAGAGCCATTTTAATATATATAAAATTTTATAAAATTCATTTATATTTATTCTCTACATGTATATTATCTTTTCATTATATATTTTCAATATCTGCTGTGAGTAATCTTGATCATTTTCAACTAGTATTGTAATTTGTGTGTTTTTCTTTATTCATATCCCAAATTTATTCATAAAAATATCATAAATTTTAATTTTTTATAAATATTTATTTTGTTATAATTTTATTTTTTATTTATCTTATTTAATACTCATGATGACAAACTCAGTGACAAGCTAGTTTTCTTTATTTATATTTAATTAATGGATTCATATTAATTAATGAGTTAAATTTAAATATTTTTATTTAATAACCAATAAGAAATATTATATAATTATCAATATCCAATATATGGTTTACAAATACATACTTGATATAATTTTATAACATTTTCCATGTATGTGGTTAAACTAACACAATAAGAACATTCTATTATCTACATGTGCGTATAATTACATATGATATTTTGTTTTATAATATAGTTGTTAAAAAAGTGTAATGAAATCTATTGGTATGTCATTAAGGTAATGAATTATAATTTTTAATAGTTATATGAATATAGTAAATGTAAAATAAGTTATCACATATTATTAAATCACTTTTCCTATTGGTATGTTCATTTTAGAAGGTTATTCATACAATAGTCGCTAATATCTAATATTACTTATATAATTACTAAATTATATTTCTATTAATTAAGTAATTACACATTTCACATATATATTCATTTAAAAAACTTCTATACACATTATTTATCAGTGTGATGAAAAATGAAACATTTCAATCATAATGGTGGTAGTTTACACACATGCATGAGCAACACTTTAATTTTTTAGTCAAATGGGTGGGGAAATGATAATTTTTATTAAATATATATAATAAAATTTAACTATATTATTTATATTTAATTCATTATATACATATTTTTATAATTGGATTGGGGGAGGGAGGATTAAAAAAGATATATAATGGAAGATAAAGCGTAAGTAATAGTTACGTCAAGAATTATGATATCCTCTTCAATTATACATTGGATTTAAATGAATTGAGGAACTATTTTATGATAGATTCATCCAAACATATAAAATTGATCTATAAGAAATAAATTTGGTATAAATTCATTATAATTTTGAACTAATTGTTTTGATTTAAATGGGAGTAAGTGATATCCATTCCTAGATAGAAAAGATTGGAAAATATTTATAAAAGAATGTAAGGTAAGGGGTAAGAATGGAATTTAAAGATATTTATGTGAGTTAGGTGGTGAGATGTTGATGATAACTGTAGGTATGAATTTACAACCTAATATAGTTATCTAGAAGTACAATATGTTAAATTTTTTTAGTGAAAATAGATCCATATTGGTTTTCCAATTTTAGTATTTATAATCATGATTAAAATTTATCCATGCTAATTATTTTACTAGTAAGAATATAAGATGATCATTCACAAAAAATTTCAACATGAAAAAATTTAATTTAATCATCATTTATACTTATTAAATTTCCAAAAATCAAATAAATATCTTTTAAATTAAAAAAATATAACGTGTTGAATAACTATTGTTTACAAAAATATTGTTTTAATTATTAATTGTTATCAATATTATTTAATAGTTTTTCTAGTTAAATATGTATTACTTAATTTTTATAAATTTCAAAAATAATATTAGTGAATTAATTTACAATTTATTCACTTAATTTATAAATATAGAATATTTATAATGGTATAATTCCTTTAAAAATAACGGTTCTACCATGATAACTACCATTTTCCATGGTAACATAATAATGTTATAAAAAATGACACTTTCGACATTAAATAATTTTAAAATTTTGATTAAAAATATTCAAATCATTTTATAGGATTTAATTTCTAAAATTGATTAAAATTATGTTTTATATACGTACATGTAATTTAAAAACATTTTAATAAACACATGTCTTCAAAGAATAAAATAAAATTTTAATAGCCTAGTTATAATAATCGCATATATGTTAACTTATTTTATTGAATATATAATCAATAATTTCTATTTAAACCATTATTTAACCATAATATTATAAACATCAAATTCTATAAAAATGAATATTTTACAAAAATATATTTTTATACCTAAAATAATTTTATTTTTGATTTAGGTATACTAATTGATTATCTCGATTAATTACCGATATGTTTTTCTTTTGATATATATTTCATAATGGTATTATCTTAATTTATACATAGCATTCATACATCTAAATTTTAACTGTTATATAATGGTTAATGGTTAATTTTGTGTTGATGTTTTTTAGAATAACTTTATTAAGGACATTAGGTTTTAATTGAAAATATATATTTTAAAATATATTTTTGTTACAGACACTATTTCTTCAATTACTATAGGGCATACACACTAAGGTGAATCTCTAATCGATGATCATATTAATGATTAGATGAAATGGAATATAATTTAGTGGAGTTGGACCAATATTGATGATAGAGTAACTAATCAAGGTGATTATAACTTCAATGATGATTTAGTTAATATATAGAGATCATTGGTCGATGTAGTGCGATTCAAACACGTTTCTCCACAAAAGTCAAGGTATGGGAAATAATACCCTTGGTTAAAGTGTATTATCATCACATAATCTAATGAAGCTTCTGATTCACTAATGTGCATATAGAATTTATATTCTTTTATGAATATTGGAAACATTTTTTTGATCAATTTTTTTACAGCCAAAACTTATCTTGATAAGTGGAATTTGGCCATCAAATGAAGGGACAATATGAGTTGGCATGAACTTGGAAATTTGGATAGAAATCAAAGGGTTTTAAACCCTTTTTCCATGTTAAATAGATACTAATGAGTCACTCAAACCATGCACCCATTCTAGATAACTATGAAAAGCTAGGAGACTTGAGACATAACCAATTGCATGGTCTCCACATGGTTTACCATATCACGCAGATCCTTTTGGAAACCATGTGGGATATGTTACAACAGAGGCAGTGTCCTATCACATGGTCCCTGTATAGTTATCCAAACCATAAAGACCACCCCATGAAACGATGTGCCTAAAATCCTCAAGGGATAACCATAATCACGGTTGGTGCATGGTTTAACTAACTGTGTACCTAAACCACACAAATGTCAACAAAAGGCCACCTAATTTCTATCTACCTTTTATAACCACCATTTGACATGGGTTTTGGACCCCTAACCACCCCTTAACACTGGGGTATGGACCATTAATGGTAGCTATACCATTTTAGAGGAGGATCATCATCGAGAGGGGATCCATATTAGATGGGGAGGTGCTTGAAAATCATTCAATGATTTTTTAAAAGATTATTATCTTTTGGGGGATGGTTTTTGTCAATTATTCTTAGCTTTAATGAACACCAGAGGTATCAAGATCCTTATTTTCATTATTTATTCAATGATTAGGTAATTCATATTATGTGTTAGGGAAGTGGGTAATGAATATTATTTGGTAATTGATTCCAATAATTGTTTCTTGTTAGTTCGATCTATCTCTCATAATTCTCTTGTGTTTCCATTATTTTTTCTACTGGAAACACCGTATCAGATAAGAATGGAGGATCCATGGATCTACAGGGGAATTACAATGTGAAATTACTTAAACATCGATTTCACTCATCATATCAAATGTGGTCTATTTTTAGAAACTTTTTAAAATGAATTTTCAGAGAAAGTTGTTGATCTCTATTAAATTAATCAGAACCCATTGAACCAAGGGAGTTCTATTAAATTTGAATCCTAGATATGTGAGTTATTATGAATAACAAAACACCATAATATAATCAATTTTCGATGATATTCAAAACCATCTACAACTCCAATGAATTTGTTCTATTAATTATTTAATACAGTGTCATCATCTTCATGTTTTTAGTAAGAATAAAATAATTTGGAAATGGAATCATTCAACCATCTAAAATATATTTCATAACACTAAAATATCAAATCTAAATTCATTAAACATTCAATTAATTAATCATGACTTGTGATACAGACCACATTAACTCTCCCAGTGGATCGACACTGTACATACAATATCCTAGTTTTGAGAGTGGGTAACTAAATTTGGGCTGCCCAAAGTAGCACTTCGGCTGGAGCAACACAAAATTATAGAACCTTTTTGGAGAGTAATTTAATAATGTTTTTTCAATTTCAGTTTGTATTAGTTATGTAAAAAAATATAAAATCCAAAAATAAAATTCTACTCTTAACCCCATTTCTGTTTTTAGTTATTATTGGTTTTACCTTTTACACTTGGTATTTTTAAGTGTTGTGTAGGACCATAGGTGCATGATCTACAATATTACTCATTCCAATAATGCCAATTCAGCAAAAACACTCTCATTTGACCCAAAAATAGAATGAAAGATATCATGGTGATGTCAAGAACTTATGGGAGAGAACAAAAAAATACCCCCATAAACAATATGTAAGAGAATGAACTGGCTATTTTACATTGAGTTGGAAAGTATTCTTTACTTGATGGTAATAAGAACCAACATCTTTCGATTATGGTGAAAAAAAACCAGCATCTACCGGCCGAATTTATGAAGTACGTTCCATAGGACCATCGAAGTATACAAGATCAATTTATTCCAAGATATGGAGAGAAATTGACATAAAAATATATTCCACCAGAATGGTTTCTATATATTACTTTGAATAAAAGGCCCTATATTGTATAGGAGCAACAATATACACCATAAATTCCTCAAGAAAAAATGCCAACAGGACATACCATTATGAAGTACAGATTTCCATCAATTCATGGAGTTGATAAGGGAATAGTTAGGCCACCATTTGAACACCAAAAATGTTAAATTAATCTAACCATTATTATACTCATCTATAATATGGTTTAGTTTGTAGGCTTTACAATAGAGGAGACCAATTACTATATCTAAAATTTTATAGAAATATTTGACACATTATGAGGAAATAGGGTGTTAGAAGATGCTATTCAACTCCATCTATTCTACTTATAATAAAGGGAAAAATAAAATTATTGGTTAAAAATACTACCCAATAATTCCACACATACATGGGAGGCCTTGGATTAATCATTTTTTCCAAATACTTTCCTCTCTCAAAAATAGGGATGTTATGGAATAAGATTCACATCTTCCAGCAGCACGATTCAGAATCATTATATGAATCATGGGAGAATTTCAATGAGAAGCTACTAAAATTCCATCATCATGGGATCCCACTATAGATTCAATTTCAAACCTTCTATGGGGGTATTTCAACAAAAACACAATCTAAGGTGGATACAACAGCTAGAAGAACAATAATGATAAAATCTCTTGAAGAACTATTTGACCTTTTGGAAGATATTTAGGAAAACTGTTCCCTATGAAATTGTGACCAGGGAACTTGGAATAGTGGTATGCATAATTTTTATGCAACTATGATATTGGATGCTCAATTTTATTTCATTTAAAGAAAAAATTATTCTATAAATTTGAAAATGCCTTCATTACTTCATGTAGTATACCATCAAACATGCAGTGAATGTTGTGACAAACACATCATGGGTGAATGTATAAGATTAAGTGTTGTCCCATAAACAAGTGATGTAAGTTATGTTTCTCAGAATTGAGGGCCCAATAGGTTTCCTCAATATTAAAACCCTACAAGTAAAGGTAATTAAAACATACATTTGGGAAATGCACATTAAAATTCTCATCCACAACCCCAGAATCCACCTTTTTTGGACAAAAAAATATCAAAATCCATATCCTAGACAAAAAAATACCATGAAGGATCATATCGACAACATAGGTATCAAACTCTCATCTAGAACAACATCCTCTACAACCACAACATCATCAAGTTATTCAGAAACAACCTCAGCAGGAAAAACTTTCAATGTTAGAAGAGATGATGCTCAAGCTCATCACCACAACTGAAATAATATTCTAAAATCAAGAAGAATCAATTTGAATAACCAAAACTATATTGGAATTTTATCCAATAAACTCTCTATATGGAAACAAAGAAAATTACCGGGTAACACAAAATAACCCTTGAGATTATCCCAATGCAATAACCTTGAGACGTGGGAATGATCTACCCCATCAAGTGACCACAAATAAAGGAGGAGGTGAAACTGAAAATTAATATAAACCCACACCCTCTTTGGACAAATAAACAGAAAAAGAGGTTATTTCCCCACTATAAGAGACATAAAATGGTAATGGTCCATTCATGAAAAAGAAAATGGGGGTGGGGGGGGGGGGGTGTTCATGCCTTATGAACATGCCTTTCCCTTTTCGGAGTGTATGAAGTAGAAGAAATTGGACCAACAGTTCGTAAGACTCATGGAAGTATTCAAGAAATTCCATATAAATATAAACTTTTTGTAGGAATTGACTCAATTTCCCACATACACAATTTTTATAGAAGATATTTTTTTTAAAATACTCATGGATGATTTGGGTGACATCCCTCTCAATAAGTACTACTATGTGGTGGAATAACATTCAATTCCTCTAATTATTTCAGATCCTGGGAACTTATCTATTCTGTGTACAATGGGATCTTATGAGTTTGGGAAGGCCCTTTGTGACTTGGTGGATCATGTGAATTTAATGTTTTTTTTGTTTTTAAGAAGCTGAGACCGAATGAAATGAATCTTACATGTGTAGTACTACAACAAGATAATCACTCAATCAAATTATTAAAATGGATTCTGGAATATATTTTTTTTTGTGTAGGTTGATAAGTTAATTATCTTAGTATATTTTATTATCCTCAACATAGAGGAAGATTAATAAGTAACAGTAATGTTTGGGAGACCCTTTCTATCTATTGGAATAGATTTTATTGATATCCATCATGGTGGATTAATATTCTGAGTGGGGGATGAAAGAGTGTCCTATAATTTTCTTAAATCTATCAAACAAGGATTTTTTATGGAAAGTGGAGACTATTTCACTTTATCCATAGTTGAATATCATGTTTACTACATAGTAATTGACATGGGATTTTTTTATTCAATCAATTATAAAGATTTAGTGGACACCTAGATGAAACTAGATCATGATGAGATTTCATATATTTTAGGACATGGTAGTCATTAATGGAATTGAGTAGTAATCCTAGATAGTTTGGAAAGAGATGATGTTGAAACAATCATGCATTTGGTTCTTAAGGATCTACAACTAGAATTGAATCCTCTTCCATCATCTCTTGTGTATCGGTATTTGGGTGACATAGACACATTTATTATTATTCTCAATTAATCCCTAAAAAAAGAGAAAGATGAATCATTTATTCATGTTCTATGAAGAATAAATAAAGCTATTCACCGGATGATGGAATACCTTAATGGAATCAGTCAAAAAACAATTACCCATTAGGTACTTATAGAAGAAGGCAATAAACCATCTTAACAACCACATTGATAGTTAAATCCTCTAATGAAGGAGGTTGTGGGATGAGAAGTGATCAAACTAAGATTCTATAATTATATACCAAATTTATGATAGTAAATGGGTCAGCCCCTAGAATGTTTAACAGGGGGTATTTCTATGATTTGAAATTAGAAAAATGAGTTGATCCCGACTCAAAATATTATGGGATGAAAAGTATGAATCGATTAACAAAAGCTCAGTGATGCCACAAGGACCACCTCTCACTCCCATTCATAGATCAAATGCTGGAGAGTTTGGTGGGGCATGAAATATAATACATCTTAGATAGTCATTCTATATATAACCAAATATTTATATCCCATGGATATTAGGACGAGAGAACCTTAACATGCTTATATGGAACTTTTTATTATTTTCGTATGTCATTTGGTATGTGTAACACTCCATCAAACTTCTAGTGGTGCATGTTGTCTATTTTTCTGGACTTGGTAGAGAAAATTCAATATATTTTCATGGATGAATTTTCTATCAATGGGAAGTCATTTGATATATTCCTAAAATACTTGTAAAGTTTACTATAATGGTGTGAGTAAACGAATCTAGTTTTAAAATGGGAAACATTCCATTTTATGTTGAAAAATAGTAATGTCGTGGGCTATTGCATCTATGATAATGGAATTGTGGTTAATCCCATATAGATTGATGTGATAACAAACCTTCCCATTCCCACCTTAGTCTGTTCATTACATATCTTCCTTGGGAATGATGGATTTTATCGATCATTTTTGTATGGATTTTCTAAGATAGATCAACCATTAACTAATCATCTTTCGAAGGATTCTATAATTATGTTAAATAAATCCTGTGTTAGAAAATTTTAACTTTTAAAATAGAGAATTGTGGATGTTCCAACAATTATTTCAACGAATTGGAATCATCTATTTGAGATCATGTGTGATGCTAAAGACTATTTTTTGGGAATAGTTCTTGGGATGAAGCTTCGTCAAATATTCTATCCTATCTATTATTCCATTTGTACCTTAAATGAAGCTCAAATTAATTACATCACCAAGGGAAAATAATTTTTGGTAGCGTTATTTTCATTTGACCTATTTCATTCATGTTTAGTTCCATAAAAAGTCATTATTTATACTGATCATGAAACACTCAAATACATGTTAAAAAGAAATGATGTAAAGACACGATTGATTCATTGGGTTATCCTTCTTTATGAATTTGATTTGGAAATTTTCTATATGAACATAAGTGAATAATTCGTTTCTGATAATCTCTCTTTCTTGGATATTCTCCATATAGATAAATTATAAGAAAGGAAGATCAAAGAAGACTTTCAATATGAGCATGTATTCTTAGTAGACACCACATTTCATCCATGGTTCACTAGTGTCAACGATTATTTTGAAATTTGAGAGATCCATCATGATCTCTCTTACTACTAAAGAAATAATTTTCAATTAGATGTAAATAATTACTTTTGGAAAGATCTAATACTATTTTGGTCTTGTGGAGATGACATACTTCTTAGATTTATACTCAAGGTTGAAATGAATAAAGTTATGGATATTTGTCACTCATCTCCTACTGGAGGGAATCACAGGACAAACATCACAATCACTAATTTTTTTCAATATTTACTTTCCTAGTCAATAATGAACAAGGATACCTGAAACTTTATATCCTGGTATGATAATTTCTAGTGGATATGTAAAGTAGGGCACATAGCTAAGATTCCTCAACACCACATTCTTGAAGTTTAATTCTTTGATGTGTGGGGTATTGACTTCATGGTACAATTTTAACTAACATATGAAGAAACATACATTCTGGTATGTGTGGATTATGTTTTTAAATGGGTGGAAGATATCACCATAGTCCAAAACATGGTAAATTCCATAATAACATTTGTAAATAAGTACATATTCAGAAGGTATAGTGTTCCTTGGGTCCTCATCAGTGATAGGGGATATATTTTGATAATGAAATGATGAGGAATGTTATGATGAAATGTGGGGTAAAGCACAAAATGGGGAAACCATACCATACCCAATCTAGAGATCAAGTGCAAGTTTTCAATAATGAGCTTAAACATATATTGTAAAAGACTGTGCGATAATCAAGGATGGATTGGTTTAAAAAGACAGATTATTCTCTATAGGCTGATCATACCTCTTTCAGAACTCCACTAGACATGTCCCCACTCTGGTAAGCATATCAAAAGCCATGTATCTTACCTATGGAGCTCAAAAATAAATCATATTGGGCAGTAAAAGAATTGAATTATGATTTCAAGGCCTCTAAAGAGAAATGGATATTTCCATTGTTTGACCTTGATGAAATCTGAAAGCATGCATATGAAAATACCATGTTTTACAAGGAGAAGAAAAAGGTGGTTCATGATCGCCCAATTTTTTAGAAATAATTATAGACCAATGATCATGTATTTTTATTTAACTCATAATTGTGGTTGTTTCTAGGTAAGAATATGTCCATATGGTTAGGTCCATTCAAAGTAATAAATATTTTCCACCATGGTGAAGTGAATGTTTCTAGCGAAGTCGAAAAAACATTCAAGGTGAATGAAAAATGTTTTAAACCATACTTTCAAATAGATGACATGGTCGGTATAGTTTCCTTCATGAAATTATAGTAATAAAGAGTCCTAGTTATGTTAAACTCGAGACAATAAACAAAGCACTGACTGGGAGGTAACCCATCATTTAAATTTTTTGATCAAAATAATTTCTTATTTGAGTGTTTTTAGGGGAGGATGTTAATGTGTTTTTTAATTTTTTATGTTTTAGTTATTGGATTCATAAAAAATGTTACAAGTATTATTAAATATTTTTTATTATCTCCTCAGAAATCCTATGGAAAAATAAAATCACATTTCAAAGGGTTTCATTTCATTCTAATGGGAGAAAATAAAAAAAATCTACGGAAGAGGCATATGCACGGTTTCTGCATGGTTATACAAACTGTACACATTAACCATACACAATAGAGACATTACTCTAGAGGTAGGAGAATGGGTTTATCATGGTTAACTATCCTGTATCATTTAATTTTTCTAGAAGGACACCTCATTCTAGTTTCCATATGCACATTTACTGTATGGTTTAATAAATCGTGTGATGTAACCATGCACCATTTAAAACTATCCAATTTTTTTAAAACCTAAAATAATTATGCCTATTTTAGACACCACCAAATTATATAACACTCCTCTCCTTCCATAATAATTCTTGTAATCTCCCTATTATTAAACCCTTATGCTACATTCCTTCTTCTTCCACCATATCTAACTCCATGTTAAGCTTTTATTCCTTCTTCTCCCTTAATCCCTCCCTTATTATCTTTCCCCTTCATCTTCTTTACTTCTATTTCCATTATCCTCTTCCCACATGGTTAGGGAATCCACATTATTTTACAACCCCCTTTTTCATATTCATTTTTGTTTCCAATAATGGGTTTTCTTCACCCTTTTTTAAACCAGATATTGTCAAAACCACCCACCACACAAGTGAAAAAACAAAATTTTCGTAAACCTCGAATTATTATCATTTCATTTATTCAATGTTTAGGTTTCATTAGGTGTTTTAGAGATCTCATACTATAAATTTTATTTTATTTATATCAAATTTTCAATTTTACAATTTCTATGATTTCTAAAACAATGCATTCAATACAACCAAACCAATATATATGGTATCTTCAAAGCATGCATGTGCATTTAGATATTATAAACTCTTTAGTCCCCACATTAAATTATGTAAGAAGGAGATATTTAGTGTTACTGAGTGCTAGTCACTCATGGGATCAAAACTCACCATTTATTTTCACCAAAACATCTAGAGACCTCAATCATTTCTGATGAACTACAGTGGCTAGTTTCTTGGAGGCTCCTTACCGAAGAACTTGATGTTTACCAACCAACTTATAAGGAACTAGTTATAGATTTTTATTCTACCTTTCAGTGCCACAACTGATATTCATTAGATGGGAATAAGTAATTTTTAGAGGTTATAGGTTATGTAACATTACTTCTTATAAACCTTTTTTATAGTTTACTGATGGGAAAATATTTGAATTTTACCAAAAATTATGATCAAGAATATGTTCAATGTATTGAGTATTCCTAGGATTAATGGGATTGGGAACCTATCACCACTAAGGAACTTTGTGACCCCATTTTCCAACCTTACCCACCCTATGTCCCATAAACTATCAAGGATTCTTGACTCCGAAACCCCACCCATTGTCTTCTTCGTTGGATAGTCACAACCTATTTCATTTCTCGTTCACATAGTTAGGGAAATGTTTTCTAATGAGAGTTTTATTTTTCAATCAATGATTTATGAATCATCCATCAATATTTACTTCATCTTCACCCAATACATTCACAATATGTTCTATAAACCCATGGGATACATTTTTGGCAGCTCCTATATCACTCTCCTTACTAAGAGAATTGTGATTCAGTTTGAAGAAAATACCTTCATTGAGCTGCCCTCATCCCTCCCACTCGATCTCACTATTGTACATCACATACACATACTGGAAGATGATAGCCACCATTATTATTTTTCAGGTCAATAATATGAATCCTGGGATGATTCCCATCAAACCTCCACCCAACCCACTACCTCCAACCACTCCTCCCAACATGTTAAGGTCTATCAACCCACAATTTTTATGCATACCCCTCCATAATCTTCCCATTCCACATACCCAAACCTTGGGGGAACGATGTATAATGACCTAGATATAAAATGTAAGAGGGAACAAGATGTATATTCCATGTTCTATTTGCCGGTGAGGCCACTCAATTCCAGCTGGTAGACATCCCCATGAAATATTTCCCTACCCCCAAACTCTATTGTCCCCTGCCCAGCCAGCCCCATTCCTAATACCAGTATGGACATACCTCCTCTCACCTAGATCTAGTTAATCAACCTATAGAACCTATTACCTTTGTAATGGACACTGATCTAGCCCTAGTATATCACTCATGAGCCAAATCATCTCTTTCTCAGTTCCATGTTCCATTTGGAATTGATCCCTCTACGGGTTGGAACTAATTTTATTTGATATTCTGCTATATTTACCAATTTATCTCCTTTTTCAATATATTTTTCAACCTTCCTAATCTTGTGGATGTCTTATTTTTGTCATGTGATTTTGTGCTACATTCTCATTCTCTATGTTCTATTGTGATATTCTTACTTCACTTTCTTTGGTTCCATTTTCATGTCAGCACGTGGATCACTACATTTGGCATGAGAACACTCTTCCCCTTAGCAGGCCCTCGAACACCAATTAATGACCTTTATTTATCCTCTATCCAAATTATTTTTTATATTTTGATTCAAATTTTATTCATATCATTATTTATCACTGCCCTTGAAAGAAATATATCTACCAACCATGGTCCACCTTACCTAGTTTACAGGGGACCATGCTCAGTTTTTAGTTCGGGCAAGAGCACCTACTTTTAGAACCCATGTTGATCATTTCCTTTAAATTACCAAGGATTATGTGTTTTCATTATGGAACTTCTAAATGGATGTTATAGATGTCACACATTTATATCAACTTAATAAAAATGGATTTTGGAGACTTATTTTTGAAATTCCAGATATGTAATGATTGATAAACCTATTATTGATGTCAATAAACATTTTAAGATTTGAAGAGAAAATTTTATATATTCATTCCTAAAACATTTTTAAATGAAAATTGTGTGGGAGGATTTTATATTAAATAACCCCTTAAAATGGAAATTGATGTGTTCATTAAGGTAAGTTATGTATCGAAATTTTTTATGCCAACCTAGTGGTTATTACATGGTCTTAATTTAATGATCTATTTACTTTATCCATCATTTAATCATGATAAAACATGAAAAAATTGGTCCCCATATTTCAATGATAGTATCTCACCCCAATGAAAACAATTTGAGATATGAAAAAGTATGCCCAAATATGTTTCTATCGTTTCATCATTTTTCAAAGAATCATGTCAATGAATTTTTGTGACCTAGAAAATTTATAGCCCAACATTTGGTATCTATGACATCTTTTATTAAAAAAACTATGTGTGTAATGAGATGAAAGTGGAGGATGGAACTATATTTTAATAGAGAAGGTAAATATAAGTTTAAAATAAAAATTATTTAAGAATGAATATTTGGATGTTTTGAATTGAGTTTACATTGTTAGATAACATCAATGATTGGTTACTCATGAATAATGTATGTGGGAATTTCAATAATTTTTATCCAAAATTATCATTCATTTAGTTGATATAATATGTGACATTTATACATGTTTCTTTGGTGACCCCTTTGAGATGATTGTCTAATCATTTGATTGAGGAAAAAAAAGCCTGATATAGTGTTGGGGAGTTTTATGATCTTATGTTCATATGGTATTTAAATTCTTCTTTTCATATTGAAAATGGATTTTTGGATCAATTGTTATGTTTTTAAAACATAAAAAATTCTTGATAGGTGGAATTTAGTCATCAAAGGAAGGTCTGAGAAGAGTTTGCATGAACTGGGAAATTTGGATGGGAATCGAAGGATTTTACACTTTTTATGGTAAATAATTATTATTGAGTCACCCATTCCATGTACCCCATACAATATAACCATGCTGAGATCATAGACTCAAGAAATAATCAATCACATAGTCTCCACATAGATTACCAAACAATGTGGATCCTCTAAGAAACTATGTGGAATATGCTATAAAGGAGGAAGTGACCTATCTCATGGTCTCCTCATGGATAACAAAACTGTGCAGTCTAGTCCAGGAGACTGTGCACCTCAAATCTTCAAGGTATAACCATAAACATGGTTAGTTCATGGATAAACTAACTATGAACCTAACTCCTGAGAAAGTTAATAGAAGGCCACCAAATTTCTATCTACCCTTCCTAACAACTATTTGACTCATGATTTGGACACCTAACAACCCTTTGACACTTGGGATGTCCAATTAATTGTACCTATAACATGATAGAGGATAATCCTTATCTAGAGGGGATTCGTCCTGGTGTGGTTGGACTTGAAACTCATTGTATTCATTTTTAATATTATTCTCTTGTGGTGGCTTGTTTTGTTCAATTCATCTCAGTTTTAATAAAAACTAGAGGTATCAGCAGATTGTTTTTCATCATTTATTTAATGAGTAGCTAATTCATCTTCAATTTTGGGGTTGTGGGTAATTCTTATTCTTTGTTAATTGAATCAACTTATTGTGTTTGTGTTAGTTTGATATATCTCTAATAATTCTCTTATGTTTCCCTACATTTTATTTCTAAAAACTCCACATTGGATATCGAAAAAAGGTTTAAAGGAACTCCAGGGGAATTATGATCAGTAATCCCATAACCATTAGGTGCACTCATCATCTCAAAAGGGTTCTATTTCAGGAATGTTTTTAATAACCTATTTTCAAAACAAGAAGTTTATTTATATTAACTTAATCAGAACTCATCAGACCAAGGGATTTCCACCACATTTTAATCTGAAAGATGTGACTTATTATGAACAACACAACATGATATGATAATCTATTTTCTATTATCTTTGTAACCATACAAATACCTGATTCATTTCTTGTATTTATTGTTAAAAACAATTTCAATGCCTTCTTGTTTTTAGTAAAACATATAAATTTGGAAAAATAATAACTTGTCTATCCAAAAAAATATCACAAACCAAAAATATTCACTAAAAATTTAGAAAACATCAATTTAAAAAATCACAACATAAGAAAAAAACACTTTAAACCTCCCAATGGATCAAACCCATACTTAAACTATACTAGTTGTGAAATTGGGTAATTCAATTTGGTCCTCTAAAAGCAACACTTCAGATAGAATGAAAACAAAGATTACTCTAACTAGAATGGTGGAATATAAGATGATGAATATGAAAATGAAAATGATTAGTTCTATTGTGAATAACCTATTGTGCTTCTTTAATTTCATTTTTTGTTGGGCATTGAATATTGTAATCCTTCATCTCCCTAGTACTCTCCCTTTTTTTCACTGTTTCATTTCCTTATAAAGGGATAATATCGTTAACTATTTTATAAAACTTTTTTTTATTATTATAAAACTATATTATAATATATATATATCTATATTTAATAAAATAAAAAAATAGAATAGAGGTACAGTAATCCTACCACTATGGTAATACTGGTCAATCCAAGAAATTCTAATGTTAGTACAATCCCTTGATTCTTATTCAAAAAGATTTTTTTATGTGTCATTATATATAAATAAGAATACTGAGCCCACTAGGTCCCTAAGATCTAAAACATTACCAATTGGATAAACACATTATCTGAATTAATAATTGATTAATAGAATTTTAATATATAACTCCATTTGTAATATATTTTAATTTTTTCATTGGGATCATTTTTCATGTAAAATAAAATTCATTTTATTTAATATATATGAGTATCAAAAAATTAATTTAGCAATACCAACATATAGTTTAATTCTCATGGAAACCAAATATTTCAATGTAATTGAAATAAGAAAAAAATTATAATCATAAGATAACCCCTTCTCAAGAATATCCTGCAACACTACATCATCACCATTTTTAAATAAATCATACCAAAGAGAAAAACACACATATAAGAGAATGAAAATAATTCATTGAGGGGGATTTTATATTCAAGTGAAAGGTACCAATTTAATATTTAAGATAACATGATCTGAGGAGAAAATTATACTTACCAATATCCTTTCATATATTTTCATGTGCACTGTTTTACGAATTCATATCCATATCAAAATTATATCAACCCTTGACGATAAACATTCATAATTAAACCATGAAATCTATAAATTATAAAATACATCATAAACTGTCATTATCACATTGATATTAACAAGGAGTAATAGACATCTTGAATGGCATTCAACATGGATCTATGTAAAAACCCACTAAAAATGTTTTCATTATTATTAATGATTTATTTACCTATAAAAAAAGAAATATATATTGGGCTAAAAAAATTTCATATATAATTTAACAATAAAACTATATAAACCTTTATGAAAATAAAAATAGTATGGCTATTTTACTCATCTACTTTAGTATATATAATGGTTCTAAAATATAGTTGAGTCTTAAAAACCCTCAAGTAGCTTCACCCTAATACATAGGTGAAATATATAATTCCAAAAAAAAACATATCATCGATATCACTCCTTCAAAATATAAATATTATAAGTATATATATATATAATCTTCTAATACTATACAAAGAACCTGTATCCAAAATCAATAAGTGAGTAGGCTAAATCCACATTTAAAATATAGTCAAGCAGGTATCAGGACCATTTTAAAAATATAAATTATTTTCCATAGAAATCATTACAATAATTTATCACCTCTATCATAGCACAAAAATGGAATACCTTATAAACCCCATTGGATTTAATATCTTGTTAATTATTGGATAATATTTAAGGAATTTATCTATAAATGTGGTAATACATTATGACCTAATTCAATAGTGTTGGTTTCAAAATCCATGTTATGACCACGCCACACCAAAGTATACTTAGAATTTAAATATGTGAAACTCGTCAAATATTTTTTATTTATATCTTGAATAACATTATCTTTCCATTTCATGAAATAATTAAATGTTACCCACCTTTAATAAAATACCTTGACCAAAATAATACAGTAATGACTAATAATGTAATGTTTTTCAATCATTTTATTCCACATGAATCAATTACGTTCATTTAAAATGAGTTAATTCCATTAACATTGGACCTAACCTCTTATTTTATTCCCTATATTCCATAAATAGGTGAATGGTTAGTGGTTATTTTTTTATTTTCATCTATCTTTTAATACCATTATAGTAATGTAAATAGTAACATTCCATGATCCACATCACATGTATTGTCCTTTTATGGGTTCTAATAAATCAGTGCCCTGAGCTGGACAACATTTAGAGACCCAATCTTGATGTAAATAGAAATTACATTACTTTTGTGGAATAATTAATACATAACAAGAACCAACACTCAAGGACCGTAATAGTTTAGTGTCTTTGGAAACTCGGAACATAATCTTCTAATCACGGTGAAAGATCTTCAACATATCCCATAAAGATCTTCCCCTTTTGTTTTCTTACCTAAAACCTTTCTTTAAATCCTGGGGAAGGAAAAAATATAAAGGGTGAGCTCAAATGATCAGTAAGGGTAATCATGGAGAAAATAAAACAAATCATATACATTTGAACTTAAAAAAACATGACCATAAAGTTTAAATATCAAAATCTTGAGCAATGACATTAAACATGGTAGTACGCAAGACATAGATCATAATGGAACATCAATCATGATAAAATAGAATGGGAATAAAACATGTAATTGTGGAAAACCATTAAGCACTTGATATTATTTCCATAGTATCCAAGGCATTGCTACCAAGACCATCTTAGTGGACAAAGTCCCTTACTGAATCGAGTTCACTCCTCGTTCCAGTCCTCTATCACTGAACCTGATTAACTTTCCATTCTATCCATATCTATCTCACGAGATATAAATCTTTACCCAACGAATTGGAGGGAGATATAGGTCCCACCCATTTCATAATGAAATCATTCTTACTTGTGTCACAAAATAAACATAAATCATTCATCATAACCCATAGAGTAAAATGGGTTTCAAAAACATCATCCCATCATAACATAATCCATATAAAACAAATGGATATCATTTAATCATAAGAAAAGTGAAACCATGTAAATCATAGATACATTATACTTGAAATATACACATATGAAATAATGTCATCTTAGATGGAAAATGGTTTTGATAAAACACTTGAAATAAATTCTTGAGGAAAATATCCTTTCTTCTTCAAAATCATTTTCATTTCACAAAATGCCATGAAATTTTAAAAGAAAAGGATTTTTTTTGAAAATAGTAATGAAATATTGCAGAGTATGATTCATCAAAATAAGACTTTGTGAAACCGTAAAAATCTGTTCATGCCATATAAGTTAAAAAAACATTCTCCTCGTACTTTTGCCGGAAAAGTCAAAAGGTACCACATATGGTAAACAAAAGAAAGATTCCTTACATAATACAAAGTAAAAGTCAAAGAGGGGTAAAAATGACTTTAAACATACATTAAAGAATATTAAACACTTTATTAAAAACATTTTTATAGACATGAATGAAAAATATAACCCCAGTAAATACTTACGTATAAACAATCTCGGATAAGAACGAGATTGGAATAGTTATCCCTTACCTTAGGTTCGATATGCTTAGTACATATCCGAACCTCTTGTATAATGATTTAAATAATGTCATTGACTTATTACAGAATCATATTCATTTTTATGATATCATATATTGTTCACTTAAGAATTTATATTACCCATTCTTTTGTAAATTCCATGTTAAAGCAGTGTTTTGGGTAAAATCATTTTATTTATCGTACGTGTTTCAAATTTTTGTTCTTACTTATATCCTAATTTACTTAATTCCAGAATTTAAAACATGATTTATATATAATATATATTCATTATTTAAATATATATGATAGATCGATAAATGGAATGAAATACACCGTTCATGGAGACGATAGGCCGTACGTACACATGAACGCTGTTTTCGTTTCCATATTGAATTGAATGGAATTAAGTAAAGAAAAAATATATGTACATAAATCTGGTATCATTATTATTTAACATCTTTCATGATTATTTATTATATATATAATTTATAATCATACTTGAATGGTTAATCATGGAAAATGAATCTCATCGCGTTCGTGGATACGGTAGTCCATACGTACGCACGAGCGATGATATCGTTCCCATAATTATTGAATAGAATTAGAGTGGATGATATAATATCTTATAATCATTATGATGTTATAATAACTATATATAGTTATTCTTTACACCATTATACCCATCCAAGTAAGGTGGTGGTGGAAAAATAGATTACACCACAGCATGGAGTCGGTATTCCGTACGTACGCACATGCGGTGATTTCATTTTCCGTAGGAAGGATAGAAGTTGAAATGGGGTTGTTTCATATTTATAATAACATATCAGTATATTAGTGATACTGATGTTATTAATTTATAATGAAACAACTAAAGAAGAAGAAGTTGAAGAAGAAAGACAACTTGAAATAATCGGTAGAAGAGATTACCTCTTCTTCGACACACCTCTTTTAAGATTCTTCTTAAGGCACTAGAGTTGGTCTTTTGAGAAGACCAGAAACTATATAATGTTTCTAGGGAAGTTGATAATTGAAATGGTCAGGTGTTGTCCGAGCTTGAAGGCTCAAATTTTTGTAAAGAGAAGAGGGAGGAGGTGCCTTTTTATAAGGGAGGAGAGATTTATTTCGAAGATAAAGTGGGTATGGGTCTAAATACTCTCAACCAATAGGTTTTAGAAAAGTTAGTTTACTATTTTAAACTTATCATTTATATTTAACTCTAAGTTAAATAATTTAACTTTTATCGTGTCTTCTTGTTTTCTTACACTATATGGTTAATAAACTTACTATAACAAGATGAAAGAACCCAAAGTGGTTCATTATTAATATATATAACCCTATATAAGTCATTTGGATAAACGTTATATTTTTAGGAATAGAATAACAATTAATAATATAATATCTGTTTTAAAAACCATTTTATGTCAATTTTGACACTATTTGGTAATTGATTTTTGTGAAACTCATAACAGCATGATTAGTTCTAAAAAAATTAATTAAATCAATTATAACATGTCATATTAACCTATAAAATTAGTTTAACTCATAAAAAGTCTTAAATTACATTTATTTGGGTATTTATAACATCAATTATGTTAATATTTCATTAATAAGGTAATTTCTACATCATCATTATGTTATAAATAAATTAAATTATTTAATGTCTAAAAATTATAAATAAAATACCATTATGTAGCAAATATTTATATATTTCTAATGAATATTTATAGTCGAATTTATCTTATGTATAACCCTATATTAAAATTGTTTTAGTTATTAAACTTTGATTTTAACTCTTTTAACTCTTCTTTAAATAAAATAATAATAAGTGTCCTAATATAATCCAAGTGGACCTAAAGAGTAATATTTTATTAATAAGGTTTTTTTGGCCGAATTACACTTATCCAATAGAATTAGGACATGTGTTAGGGTAATAATAGTATCAGTTTTACCCTTAATTACCTTATTTACTTTAAATCGTGGTAAATAAATGTAAAATGTTACTATTCACCAAAAATTATTTTTATCTTATTGAACCACATTTTACTCTTTGATATTAACCATGTCTCTTTTATTTTCGAAATTCAACTCACAGAAGCGGTAAAATTATGTTTTATGTATAATTGCAAATGCTCCTAGGAGGTGGGCAAAAGATGGGGAAAAGTTCAATAAAATTTTTATATATCTAAATTTTTTTTAAACTGACTCCAATGAATTACATTGAACTTATATAAGTATTATGTATCTATTTTGACCTAAAATAAATTTAAATAAAATAAATGATTATTTAAATAAAAATTCGGTTTTAACCAATAACTCAGTGTTTTCACTATTCATCAAAAATTTAATGTTTTCAGAAAAATACCAAAATTTTACCCTAGGATAATTTCGATATTCCGAATTCAAAAATGAAGACCATTTTGAAAGATAAAATTTAAAAAATTTCAAAAAGTGGGTATTACTATTCATAACATCTAGTTTATATAATATTTTAATAACATATCGTTGTTTAGTGAAACTCGGTATTGCGTACAACACACGCAATCGTGGAAGGTCACAATTGCATGTAAAGCAATACAAGTCAGGGTTGCATGTAGTACAAGATTACTTTGTTGTTGTGTATAATATAATACAACCATATTTCATTTATACATTGAATATATATATATATATATATATATATTTACACTCAATGTTGTATAGAATAACTTCTATCAAACGAACTTGAAATTTTGTGTAACACGATCCAAGAATAGTGTTGCGTATACTACAAGATAATACAGTGTTGCATATAGCTCAAAATAATCTTGGTGTAGCATATAACAAAAGACATCAAATAAATTAAAAAGAATACTTCTCATAAAATCTTGGGGTGTTACATTCTACCCCCCTTAAAATGAATTTCACCCTCTAAATTCATCGGGGTTATAAATGGTTTACTACTTGAAATTTTCTTTAATAGAAAACCACATCATAAAAAGGACTACCAAAATGTAACTTTGAAAACTAAATTATGAATCGTAATAGTTACCCAAATTAACTAATCACTGGGTTTCCACAAAGAAGAACATAGGTGAAAATATGTATATGGAAGAGAAATCTAACCATCATGTTCTGATGGAGAGTGGTAGAGAACATGGCTATGAAAAAGCCAATAATCACAAACCCATAAATTTATTATGATCTAAGGTACCATCTGATTCATCATATATGAGGGAAATAAGACAACATTTTTAGTTTTCAAGATCATTTCCCTAAAGTTGAAAAAATTGGAATTAGAAGAAATAATTTCTTGATTTTGGTACAATCTCATTGTTGGTCATTCCTTGAACAATTTCCACTTCATCTCCTAAAGAAATGAAGTTGAATTTTTCATTCGTGAAGTGTTAGCATATCATGCGATATAATGATAGGTCATTCCATCTGTCTCAAACAAAAGGTTAGCAAAAGTTATTAAATATACATAAGTCCATCTATAGTGAGATTAATCGTATATGGTTCCTAAAATGGACTTTTAATTCATATATCAAACCACTTAATAAATTAAAACTAATTTATAATAACTAGGGACTTTATTTATGCTAGTGTTATGTGATATAGGCCTGTCGCACTTCAGTTGTGGGTTCGATTCCCACATCCTTGTCCGACGCGACGGGTTGTCGCCCATCCTATGGGTTGTCCTTTTTCTAAAACTATACTATTATAACATTCCAGAAATAATATCGAAAAACAAGTTCTATCCTTAATTAATACTATCTGATGTCCAACATAATACATTCCAATATTTAGGCTTATCCAAAATACATCTATCAAATCTCATAGTATAAAGAAAATGATTACTTGAAAGGTCACATAATAAGCACGTGAATACCATCATTTATCCCCCATATATCATAAGATATATCTTGTTGGTCACATTACAAACATGTGAATACCTTAGTCATGTATTCTTTTGAAACATTAATTACCATAGAACCTTAGTGAAAACATGAATACTGTCAAAATTTAACTCTTTCCACATACCAAAATCTCAAAATTTATATATACTCAAACCATGATATCACTTTGTCCTTATATCCATCATGAGCTCATGAATAATATCAAACATTTCATTTTCTCATTATCCCTTCATTACGAACATATCATCCACTTTCCAAAAATATTTCAATCACTTTTCATGGTTACCGGTACCATACAATTATTGAAAACCAATACATAGATATTCCAAAATTCCACGATACTATAAATGAGATTCCATGATACTATTTTGAAATCCCATTACATAAACACTTAATCATTCCACAACATCATTGTCATACTCAACATCATAAATAGTGATCACATGTGACTTCCCTTTTTCCATTTCATTAATAGGTTTCTCAGGTCGATCATCATTAACCCTTGGATTAGGGCATTGATTAGCATAATGCCCCATTTCCTTACACTTGAAGCATTGAAGTGTTGGTGGAGAGTTCTCTGTAGTCTTTTCTCTATTCACGTCATTAGAAACCTTTTTCCCATTACTTCAACACTCAAATACTCTATGACCTTCTTTTCTACACTTGAAACATTTTCTAGTACCTTTTAGACAATCTCCACCATGCTTCTTTCCTCACTTTGAGCATAAAGAAACATTCACCTTCTTTTCACCATTGTTCTGAGATTTTTCCTTGAACTCCATCTTTCGTTTCTTATCAAAACCATGAGATGGATATGTAACACCAACTTCTAGTTCTACTTTGATAGCACAACGTGCAATTTCTTCATAGGTACTGAAGTCTCTTATAGCTTAGTCTCTTTTAAGACTTGGTTTTAAGCCACTGAATAATCGACCAACTTTACTTTCAGGTTGGATGAAAAAGCCATATGCATACCTTTCAAGCCTTGTAAAATTCGTTTCGTATATACCAACAGATTCATCATCCTTTTGCTTAAGCTCAAGTAACATTTTCCATCTTTGGTTGAAGAATACTAGGGAAGTACTTATTGAAAAATAAGTTCTTGAACTCATCTCATTCCATGGATTCAATTTCATTTTGGGGCCTTGTATTCTTAATTAGAGACCACCACTGGTTTGATTCAACTTCTAACCAGTAAACAACCAAAATGGCTTTTTCATGTTCTAAACAGCTAAGTATCAAAAATATCTTTTCAATGGTACTAATCAATTTTTCATCAACAAGTGGATCAGAAGACCCATTGAAAGAAGGTGGACGTTGCCTCATGAAGGACTCAATAGAATATTGTTCCTTTATCTCCTCATTTGGAAGTCCAGAATGATTCATAGCTTGTGTAAGTATAGAAATAAGATTTTTAAATGCATCTACCATAACATGGGTTTGTTCAGGAGGAAAATCATTGCATTGTCTATTACATTGATCAACACGGTTCTTTTGGGTTCCATCCATCACCTAAAACGAAAAAAGAATAGCATGAGAGGAAAAAATCATGCTAGGAAAACAACATAATAAAGGGGGATTACTTTCAATATATGACATCTTAGGTTTAATTATAAGATCAATACCATAATTCTAGGACTATAACCTATACGTATACTTATCCTTAGGGACATCCCTAGACATACCTTAGAAATATCTCTAGGGATTTTAATAAAGTTTTCACATCCTAGTTTCCAAAGGTTAACTAAACCTTTCCTCTGGTACCAACTGTAGAGACTCAAGCTTGATGTACATGGACATTACATTACTTTTTCGGAATAATTAATACATAACAAGAACCAAAACTCAAGGACTTTAATAGTTTAGTGTCTTTGGAAACTCGGAACATAATCTTCTAATCATGGTGAAAGATCTTCAACATCTCCCATAAAGATCTTCCCCTTTTGTTTTCTTACCTAAAACCTTTATTTAAATCATGGGAAATAAAAAAATATAAAGGATGAGATCAAATTATCAGTAAGGGTAAGCATGGAGAAAAGAAAACAAATCATATACATTTGAACGTAAAAAAACATGAACATAAATTTTAAACATCAAAATATTGAGCAATGACATTAAACATGGTAGTACGTAAGGCATAGATCATAATGGAACATCAATCATGATAAAATATCATTGGAATAAAACATGTAATTGTGTCAAACCATTAATCACTTGATATGATTTCCATAGTTGCCAAGGCATTGCTGCCAAGACCATCTTAGTGGACAAAGTCCCTTACTGAATCGAGTTCACTCCTTGTTCCAGTCCTGTATCACTGAACCAGATTAACTTGCAATTCCAGCCTTGTCTATCTCATGAGATATAAATCTTTATCCAATGAATTGGAGTGAGATATAGGTCCCACCCATCTCATAATGAAATCATTCTTACTTGTTCCACAAAATAAACATAAATCATTCATCATAACCCAAAGAGTAAAATGGGTTTCATAAACATCATCCCATCATAACATAATCCATATAAAACAAATGGATATCATTTCATCATAAGAAAAGTGAAACCATGTAAATCATAGAGACATTATACTTGAAACATACACATATGAAATAATTTCATCTTAGATTGAAAATGGTTTTGATAAAACAATTGAAATAAATTTTTGAGGAAAATATCCTTTCTTCTTCAAAATCATTTTCTTTTCACAAAATGCCATGAAATTTTAAAGGAAAAGGATTTTGTTGAAAATAGTCATGAAATATTGTAGAGTAAGATTCATTAAAATAAGGCTTTATTAAACCATAAAAATCCTTTCATGCCGTATAAGTTAAAGAAAACATTCTCCTCGTACGTTTTCCAGAAAAGTCAAAAGGTACCACCTACGGTAAACAAAAGAAAGATTCCTTCCATAATACAATGTAAAAGTCAAAGAGGGGGTAAAAATGACTTTAAAAATAAATTTAAGAATATTAAAAACTTTATGAAAAACATTTTTATGGACATGGATGAAAAATATGACCCTAGTAAAACTTATGTATAAACAATCTCAGATAAGAACGAGATTGGAATAGTTATCCCTTACCGTAGGTCAGATATGCTTCGTATGTATCCAAAACTCTTGTATAATGATTTAAATAATTTAATTGACTTATTACATAATCATATTCATTGTTATTATATCATATATGGTTCACTTAAGACTTTATATTACACGTTCTTTTGTAAATTCCATGTTAAATCAGTGTTTTGGGTAAAATCGTTTTATTTATCGTATGTGTTTTGATTTTTTGTTCTTACTTATATCATGATTTACTTAATTATAGAATTTAAAAAATGATTTATATATAATATATATTCAGTATATAGAAATATATGATAGATCAATAAATGGAATGAAATACCCCGTTCATGGAGACGGTAGGCCGTACGTATGCATGAATGCTGTTTTTGTTTCCTTATTGAATTGGATGGAATTAAGTAAATGGAAAATATATGTACATAAATCCAATATCATTATTATGTAATATATTTCATGATTATTTATTATATATATACTTTATAATCATACTTGAATGGTTAATCAAGGAAAATGAATCTCATCCCGTTCGTGGAGATGGTAGTCCGTACGTACGCACGAGCGATGATATTGTTCGCATAATTATTGAATGGAATTAGAGTGGATGATATAATATATCAGAATCATTATGAAGTTATAATAAATATATATAGTTATTATTTACACCATTATACCCATCCAAGTATGGGGGTGGTGGAAAAACCGATTACACCACGGCGTGGAGACGGTATTCCGTACATATGCACGTGCGGTGATTTCAGATTCCGTAGGATGGATAGAAGGTGAAATGATGTTGTTTAATATTTATAATAAAATATCAGTATATTATTGATACTGATGTTATTACTTTATAATTAAACAAGTAAAGAAGAAGAAGTTGAAGAAGAAAGAAAACTTGAAAGAATCTGTAGAAGAGATTACCTCTTCTTCGACACACCTCTTTTAAGATTCATCTTAAGGCACTAGAGTTGGTATTTTGAGGAGACCAGAACCTCTATAATGTTTATAGGGAATTTGATAAGGGAAATGGGAAGGGTTTGGCTGAGATTTAAGGCTCAAATTTGTGTAAAGAGAAGAGGGAGGAGGTTCCCTTTTATAAGGGAGTAGAGGGGCACCTTAGGAAAAACTTAAAATATTATTTTATAATAAAGACATATTTGGTTTATAATAGCTAAAAATTGATTTATTTTGAAAATAAAGTGGGTATGGGTCTAAATAATTTCAACCAATAGGTTTTAGACAAGTTTAGGATACTATTTTAAACTTATCATTTAGATTTAACTCTAAGTTAAATAATTTAACTTTTATTTTGTCTTCCTGTTTTCTTACACTATATGGTTAATAAACTTACTATAACAAGCCAAAATAACCCCAAGTGGTTCATTATTAATATATATAACCTTATCTAAGTAATTTTTCCGAACCTTATATTTTTAGGAATATAATAACAATTAATAATATAATATTTGTTTTAAAAACCATTTTTTGTCAATTTTGACACTATTTGGTAATTGATTTTTGTGAAAATCATAAAAGAATGAATAGTTCTAAAAAAATTAATTAAATAAATAATAAAATGTAATATTAACCTATTAAATTTAATATAATTCATAAAAAGTCTCAAATTACATTTATTTGGGTATTTATAACATCAATTTTCTTAATATTTCATTAATAATTAATTTCTGCATCATCATTGTGTCATAAATAAATTAAATTATTTAATGTATAAAAATTATAAATAAAATACCATTATGTAGGAAATCGTTTTATATTTCTAATGAATATTTATAGTCCAATTTATCTTATGTATAACCCTATATTAAAAATGTTTTAGTTATTAAACTTTGATTTTAACTCTTTTAACTATTCTTTAAATAAAATAATAATAAGTTTCCCAATCTAATCCAAGTGGACCTAAAGGGTAATATTTTATTACTAAGGTTTTTTTGGTCTAATTACACTTATCCAATAGAATTAGGACATGTGTTATGGTAATAATAATATCATTTTTACCCTTAATTACCCTATTTACTTTTAACTATGGTAAATAAAAGTAAAAAGTCACTATTCACCAAAAATTATTTTTATCTTATTGAACCACATTTTACTCCTTGATATTAACCGTGTCTCTCAGATTTTCAAAATTAAACTCACAGAAGAGGTAAAATTAAGTTTTATGTACAATTGAAAATGCTCCTAGGAGGTGGGTAAAAGACGGTGAAAAGTTCAATAAATTTTTTATATATCTAAAATTATTATAAAATGACTCCAATGAATTTCATTGAACTTATATAAGTATTATGTATCTATTTTGGCCTAAAATAAATTTAAATAAAATAAATTATTATTTAAATAAAAAGTCGGTTTTAACCAATAACATAGTGTTTTCACTATTCATAAAAAATTAAAAGTTTTGAGAAAAATACAAAAATTTTACCCTAGGATAATTTCGATATTCCGAATCAAAAAATGAAGTCCATTTTGAAATATAAAATTTAAAAAATTTCAAAAAGTGGGTATTACTATTTATAATGGCTAGTTTATATAATATTTTAATAATATATCGTTGTTTAGTGAAACTCGGTATTGCGTACAACACACACTATCATGGAAGGTCATGATTGCATGTAAAGCAAGCCAAGTTAGAGTTGCGTGTAGTGAAATATTCCTTTGTTGTTGTGTATAATAGAATCCAACCATAATTCATTTATACATTGAATATATATATATATATACACACTCAATGTTGCGTAGAATAACTTCTATCAAAGGAACTTGAAATTTTGTGTAACACGATCCAAGAATATTGTTGCGTATACTTCAAGCTAATATGGTGTTGCGTATAGCGCAAGATAATCTTGGTGTAGCATACAACACAAGACATCAAATAAATTAAAAATAATACTTCTCATAAAATCTCAGGGTGTTACATTCTACCCCCCTTAAAATGAATTTCGACCTTGAAATTCATCGGGGTTATAAATGGTTTACTACTTGAAAGTTTCTTTAACAGAAACCCACATCGTAAAAAGGACTACCAAAATGTAAATTTGAAAACTAAATTATGAAACGTAATGGTTACCCAAATTAACTAATCACTGGGTTTCCACATAGGATAACATAGGTGAAAATATGTATATGGAAGAGAAATCTAACCATCAAGTTCTGATGGAGAGTGGTAGAGAACATGGCTATTAAAAAGCCAACAATAAAAAAGCCATAAATTTATTATGATCTAAAGTACAATATGATTCATCAATATGATTCATCAGATATGAGGGAAATAGGAAATTTTTTTTGTTTTTCAAGATCATTTCCCTAAAGTTGAAAAAATTGGAATTAGAAGAAAAACTTTCTTGATTTTGGTACAATCTCACTGTTGGTCATTCCTTGAACAATTTCCACTTCATCTCTTAAAAAAATAAATTTGAATTTTTCATTCGTGAAGTGTTAGCAGATCATGCGATAGAATGATAGGTCATTCCATCTGTCTCAAACAAAAGGTTAGAAAAAGTTATTAAATATAAATAAGTCCATCTATGGTGAGATTAATCATATATGGTTCCTAAAATGGACTTATACTTCATATATCATACCAATTAATAAATTAAAACTAATTTATACTAAACAGGGACTTACTGTAGGCCAGTGGTATGCGATAAAGGCCTGTCGCACTTTAGTTTTGGGTTCTATTCCCACAGCCTTTTCCGATGCAACAGGTTATCGCTCGTCCTATGGGTTTTCCTTTTTCTAAAAATATACTATTATAACATTCCAGAAATAATATCGAAAAACAAGTTCTATCCTTAATTAATATTATCTGATGTCCATCATAATCCATTCCAATCTTTAGGCTTATCCAAAATACATCTGTCCTATAATGACCCATACTTTACATACATTGTTATTACTTCAAAATTGAATCACACTTATTACAACATATGATAAAACCATAAAAGGACCGTATAGGTATAGTGTCTTTAGAAACTGGAAAGCATAAACAACTGGTTCATAAAGCATCTACTTTGCCTCCCATTTATTTCATCATATCTAGAGTCCCTTTTTGGCATATCCTACTTAATAACCTTCTTCCTGACCTGGGGAAATAAAACATACAAAAGGGTGAGCTCAAATGCTCAGTAAGGGTAAACAAAAGAAATATCAATCACATCATATTCATAAGAACATAACATTTTGGAAATCTTAACCTGCAAAAGAGATCATAATATCATAACATGGGATAAATCATAGTAGTGAAATGTAATCCCAATAATCATAACTTAAAACAAGAAACTTTGTGTCATACACACATAATCATAGAGAATCATTTCTTAGTCGTCAAGACTCATTTCCAAGACTATCTTAGTGGACAAAGTCCATTTCTGAACCGAGTTCACTCCTCGTTTCAGTCCTGTTTCACTGAACCAGTTTAACCCGCCGTTCCAGCCATGTCTATCTCATGAGATATAAAATCTTTACCCAATTCATTGGAGGGAGATATAGGTCCCAACCGTCTCATAATGATACCATTCTTATGTGTGCCACAAAATCATAAATCATACATCATTGCATAACCCATGTAATAAAAATGGGATTCTTAAACATTGTGACATCATAAAACAATTCATATAAGATAAATGAATTCATAAAAATGATTCCATAACAACATAATCAAATCAATGTAATAATAGGGACAGAAACAGAACCCTATATTATCTTAGATGGAAAATAATTTTGATAAAACGCTTGAACTCCATTCTTGAGGAAAATATCCTTTCTACTTCAAAAACATTTTCCTTTCTTAACATGTCATAAAATTTTAAAATAAAAGTAGTTGATTAAAAATAAACTTGAAAACTTGTAAAGTAAGCTTCTTGGAAATAATGTTTTAAAAATCCATTCATGCCGTATAAGTTAAAAAAACATTCTTCTCGTACTTTTGTCGAAAAAGTCAAAAAGTACCTCGTACGAAAAACGACAAAAGATTCCTTTCATATATTTTACTAAAAACTCACCGAAGGGTAAAATTGGATTTAAAAAATTGTAGGTGGATGGAAATAATATTACATATTGAGGAAACATGGATGTGGATGATAACATACAACCTAGTAAATACCAAAGTATAAACAATCTCGGATAAAAAGGAGATTGTGATATTTTCCCTTACCTTAGGTCCGATTTGCTTCATAAGTGTCCGAACCTCCTGTATAATGATTTAAATAATGTTACTGACTTATTCCAGAATCATACTTATTGTTATGATATCATATATGGTCATATTATTAGCTTCTTATTAGTAATATTTCATTACTACTTGTTATTCGGGTGTTTATTACTTTTTGTTCTTATGCGTGTTTTGTCGAATAAATTCTTATTCTTCTATTTAAGTTATAGATACCTAATTTCCAGAATGGTATTAGTGTAATATATATCATATTCATTCATTCAATTTATTTATATAATCATTATTCAATTAAGATCACGTAGAACGAGTCGCATCACATCATGGAGACGGTATTCCGTACGTATGCACGAGTGATGATATCGTTCCTATGATCGTGGAATTGTATTGGAGTGTATGTATACTATTTCAGAATCAATATCACTTTATTATATTCATATATATTCATTATTTACACCATTATACCCATCCAAGTAAGGTGGTGGTGGAAAATAGATTACACCACGGCGTGGAGACGGTATTCCGTACGTACGCACGCGCGGTGATTTCTTTTTCCATAGGATGGATAGATGGTGAAATAGGGTTGTTTCATACTTATAATAACATATCAGTATATGAGTGATAATGATGTTATTACTTCATAATTAAACAACTAAATAAGAAGAAGTGGAAGAAGAAATAAAGATGAAAGAATCGGTAACAGACATTACCTCTTCTTTGAAGTGCTTCTTTGAGACCTCCTTTTAGGGCACTAAAATAGGTCTTTGAAGAAGACCAGAACCTCTAGGATGTTTCTAGGGAAGTGGAGAGGAGAAATTTTCAGGGTTTGGCCGAGATTTAAGGCTCAAAGTGGTATGAGGAAGAGGGGGAGGATGTGCCCTTTTATAAGGGAGGAGCGGGGCACCTTTGGAATAACTAAAATTATTATTTTATTATAAAGCCAAATTTGGTTTTAAATAGCTCCAAATTGATTTATTTAAAATCTAAGGTGGGGATCGGTCGAAAAACTCTCATAAAATAGAATTTAGACAAGTTTTGGTTCTTATTTTAACCTTATCATTTAGATTTAACATTAAGTTAAATAATTTTACTTTTACCGTGTCTTCTTGTGTTCTTACACTATAAATTTTATAAACATACTATAACAAGCCAAAAGAACCCCAAGTTGTTTATTATTAATATATATAACCTTATCTAAGTCATTTGGCCGAACCTTAGATTTTTAGGAATAAAATAACAATTAATAATATAATATTTGTTTTAAAAACTATTTTATGTCAATTTTGACACTATTTAGTAATTGATTTTTCTGAAAATCATAACAGAATTATTAGTTCGAAAAAAGTTAATTGAATCAACACTAACATGTCATATTAACCTATAAAATTAGTTTAATTCATAAAAAGTCTCAAATTACATTTATTTGGGTATTTATAACATAAATTATGTCAATATTTCATTAATAAGATAATTACTGCATCATTGTTGTGTCATAAATAAATTAAATTATTTATTGTCTAAATTTTTTAAATAAAATACCATTATGTTTGAAATCTTTTTATATTTCTAATGAATATTTATAGTCGAATTTATCTTATGTATAACCCCATATTAAAAATTATTTACTTATTAAACTTTGATTTTAACTATTTTAACCCTTCTTTAAGTAAATTGATAACAAATGTCCTAATCTAATACAAGTGGGCCTAAATGGTCATATTTTATTCCTAATATTGTTTTTGGTCGAATTACACTTATCAAATAGAATTAGGACATGTGTTAGGGTAATAATAATATCATTTTTACCCTTAATTACCCTATTTACTTTTAACCGTGGTAAATAAAAGTAAAAAGTTACTATTCACCAAAAAATATTTTCATCTCATTGAACCACATTTTACTTACTGAAATCAACCGTGTCTCTCGGATTTTAGAAATTCCACTCACAGAAGTGATAAAATTAAGTTTTATGAAAAATTCAGTTTTTTAACTACCACTTAGTGGTTTCACTATTCATCAAAAATTGAAAGTTTTCATAAAAATACCAAAATTTCACCCTAGGCTAATTTCAATATTACGAATCCAAAAATGAAGTCCATTTTGAAAAATAAAATTTACAAAAGTTCAAAAAGTGGTTATTAGTATTCAGAATGGCTAGTTTTAATAATATTTTAATAGGATATCGTTGTTTAGTGAAACTCGGTATTGCGTACGACGCAAGCTATTGAGGAAGGCTTCGGTTGCGTGTAAAGCAAGCCAAGATAGTGTTGTGTGTAGTGAAAGATTCCTTTGATGATTTATATAACATAAAAACAAAATATTTCTCATAAAAGTCTTGGGTGTTACATTCTACCCCCCTTAAAATGAATTTCGCCCTCAAAATTCGTCACTTTGTAACAAACAGATGAGGATACCTCTCCCTCATCATATCCTCAAGATCCCATGTAGATTCTTCTAATTGGTGGTTCCTCCAAAAAACTTTCACCAATTGAGTGGTCTTGTTCCGTAGGACTTTTTCGCTACGATCCAGAATCTCTATCGGCTGTTCTTCATAAGAAAGATCTTGCTCCAGCGGTACAACTTCTGAGCTAAGTACATGTAAAGGATCAGGTATGTACTTTCTCAGGAGAGATACATGGAACACATCATGAACTTGAGAGAGATTCAGTGGAAGATCCAATCGGTAAGCTACCTTCCCAACACGATCCAATATTTCGAAAGGACTGATATATCTAGGGCTCAACTTCCCCTTCTTTCCAAATCTCATGACCCTCTTCCAGGGAGGTATTCGTAAGAAAACTTTATCACCCACTTCAAACTCTAGGTATTTTCTTCGGTTGTCGGCATAACTTTTCTGTCGACTCTGAGCTGCTCTTATGTGTTGTTGAATAGATCTGACCTTTTCTGCAATTTCATCAACGAGATCAGGTCCTAATAGCTTTCTTTCCCCAACTTCATCCCAGCAAGTTGGAGTCCTGCATTTCTTTCCATAGAGAGATTTATAAGGATCCATATGAATAATGGAGTTAAAGCTATTATTATAATAAAATACCACCAAAGGTAGGTGTTGATCCCAACCACCTTTCAAATCCATAGAGCAAGCTCTCAACATATCGTCTAGAGTTTGAATTGTTCTCTCAGACTGACCGTCTGTTTGAGGATGATAAGCAGTGCTGAAACTCAACTCTGTATCCAGAGTATGCTGAAGACTTCGCAAAAAATTTGAGGTAAACCTCGGATCCCGATCAGATATAATAGAAATTGGTACTCCATGCAATCTTACCACTTCCCTCACATATATCCTGGCAAGCTGTTCCAGAGAGAAATCCTCTCTAATAGCAATGAAGTGTGCGGACTTTGTAAGGCGATAAACTATGACCCAGATAGCATTATTGCCTTTGGATGTTTTAGGAAGTCCTATGACAAAGTCCATAGTGATGTTTTCCCATTTCCATTCAGGTATGGGTAATGGTTGTAACATCCCGTTAGACTTCTGTCTCTCAGCTTTAACTTGCTGAAAAACCAAGCATCGAGAGACATATTTAGCAACATCTCTTTTCATGCCATCCCACCAAATGTACTCTTTCAGGTCCCTATACATCTTTGTGCTTCCAGGATGAATAGAGAATGAATAACTATGAGCCTCATACAGCAGCTCCTTCTTTAATTCGGGGATGGGAGGAACACAAACCTGATTCCTGAACTTTATTATCCCATCACAATCAAGGTTGAATTCAGGAACATTTCTCACCTTCTTTTGTAACTCGACATCTTCTTTCTGTGCCTCTTTAATCTTCACATGTATAGATGGTTGAACATTCATTTGAGAAAGATAAGATTTTTCCCCTTCCATTATAATTCCAAGATCCATCCTTTGTAAGTCCATAAATATTGGATCTTTTGTAATCCTCATCATGGATAAACTGGCATGGTCTTGTCGACTTAATGCATCTTTCACCTTGTTTTCTTTCCCTGGGTGGTAATGGATTGAGCAGTCATAATCCTTAATCAGCTCCAACCATCTTCTTTGGCGCATATTCAGCTCCTTTTGTGTGAAAATATACTGTAAACTTTTATGATCAGTATAAATATCACACCTTTCACCATAAAGATAATGCCTCCAAATCTTTAATGCAAAGATTACCGCAGCTAACTCCAAATCATGAGTTGGGTAATTTTTCTCATGGATTTTCAACTTTCGTGAGGCATAAGCTATCACCATATCATTTTGCACAAGTACACACCCCAATCCCTTCTTGGATGCATCACTGTAGATCACAAACCTTTCTCCACTACAAGGCAGTGTGAGCACAGGTGCATTGGATGACCTTCTTTTCAACTCCTTGAAATTCTCTTCACATTCCTCCGTCCAGACAAACTTAACTTCTTTCCAAGTCAACTTGGTGAGTGGATTAGATAATCATGAAAAATCTTTCACAAAACGTCGATAATATCCAGCCAAACCAAGAAAACTTCAGATCTCAGTTACTGTTGTTGGTCTCGACCATCTTTCGATAACCTCTGTTTTTTCTGGATCCATAGATATCCCATCTTTTGAGATTATGTGACCCAAAAATGAAACTTTTTGAAGCCAAAATTCACACTTGGTAAATTTGGCATAAAGCTTCTCCTTTCTTAGGGTCTTCAATATAATTCTCAAGTGATCTCCATGTTCTTCCTTGCTCTTTAAATATACCAGAATATCATCTATAAAGACTACCACAAACTGATCAAGATAGTCTCTAAAGACTCTATTCATCAGATCCATGAAGATAGTATGGGCATTAGTAAGACCAAACGGCATCACTATAAATTCATAGTGTCCATACCTTGTATGAAAAGCTGTCTTTGGTATATCCTCCCTTTTGACCCTTAATTGATGATACCCTGAATGAAGATCAATCTTGGAAAAGTATTGAGCTCCTTGTAGTTGGTCAAATAATTCATCAATGCGTGGGAGATGATATTTTTTCTTTATAGTGATCTTGTTAAGTTCTCGATAATCAATGCAGAGTCTCATTGATCCATCTTTCTTCTTAACAAACAGAACAGGTGCTCCCCAAGGTGACGCACTAGGGCATATGAATCCCTTATCAAGATTCTCTTGGAGTTTCTTCTTTAAGTCCTGCAACTCAATTGGGGCCATTCTATAAGGTGTCTTTGAAATAGGCAAAACACCTGGTACGAGTTCTATTGAAAACTCAACTTCACGATTTGGTGGAAGACCCGGAAATTCCTCCAGAAAGACATCATCAAAATTCCGTACAATGGGCATATTCTTAATTGTGAGTTTCTCACCAACCATTTGAGATAAATAACCTTCATTAAGTGGAATCAAGACCCATAAGATGGAAGAAATTTCCAGTGGAAGGTTATGTTCATCCTTGCATCAATAGACGATCATAGATTGATCTGGAATATGAAATGTGACTTCCCTTCTTTGGAAATTGATATGAGCTCCATATAAAGAAAGAAAATCCATGCCAAGAATCAAATCAAATTCCACTATAGGAAGGATCACAAGATTTGCAGGAATTACTTTCCCACAAACTTCAATCGGGGAAGAATTATAAACTTTTGATGCGACTGTTGTGCCATTAGGTTTTGTCACAGCTAACTCAACATCTAATTGTTGAGGTAAAATGGTGATACCCTTAGAAAAATCTTCAGAAATAAAAGAGTGGGTGGATCCAGAATCAAATAAAACATTTTCTACTTTAGAGTGGATGGTAAGTGTACCTTTCACCACATTGTTATCGTACTCCACATCACTGATAGAAATTGCATGTGACTTTCCTTTGTCTTAAGCCTTAAGATTTTATTGATGTCGATCATCATCAACAACCCTTGGATTATGGAATTTATTGGCATAATTCCCCATCTCCTTTCACTTGAAACATTGAAGTGTAGTAGGTTCATTCTGTGTGTCTCTTCCTTTGTTTTCATCATTAGACATCTTCTTCCCATCATTGCTGCATTCAAATGCCCGATGACCTTCCTTTCCACATTTGAAACATTTACTTGTCCCTTTAAGACAACTCCCTCCATGTTTCTTTCCACACTTTGAGCATAAGGGAAAGCTCATATTCTTTTCAGTGTGCTCTTTAGATTTTCCTTTGAATTCCATTTTCCTCTTCTTATCAAACCCATATGACTGATGGGTTACTCCAATCTCCATCTCAACTTTGAGAACACATCGAACGATTTCCTTGTAGCTATTGAAGTCCCTTATGGGTAAGGCCCTTCGAAGACTTGGTTTTAAGCCACTAAAGAATTGATAGATCTTACTCTCAGGTTGGATAATAATACCAGAAGCGTACCTTGCAAGTCTTGTAAAATTTTCTTCATAGGTACCAACAGATTCATCATCCTTTTGCTTCAGTTCAAGAAACTCTTTCTCCATCTTTGTTCGGAGAATACAAGGGAATTACTTATTGAAAAATAAGTTCTTGAACTAGTCCCATTCCATGGACTCAATTTCATCTCTTTGCCTCATATTCTTAATAAGATTCCACCATTGATCAACATCTCCTTCCAAACAATACACTGCTAGGATGACTTTATCATGTTCAGAACATTGAAGAACTAAAAATATCTTTTCAGTAGTACTGATCCATTGTTCAGCAACTAATGGATCAGTAGACCTGCTGAATGAAGGTGGACGCTGCCTCATGAAGGATTCAACAGAATGTTGCTCCTTCCTTTGCTCGTTTGGAAGTCCAGCATGATTCGTAGCTTGAGAAAGTTGTGTGAGCATGGCTACAAGATTTTGCATTCTAGCTCCCATAATGTTTGGTTGCTCAGGGGGACAATCATTGCATTGCCCGTCGCATTCCGCATTAACACGGTTCCTTCGGGTTCCAGCCATTGACTAAAACCAAGAAGAATAGTGTGAGCAACACTAATTATAATAGGAAAACTATATAATCAAGAATAAAATTTCACACTTAAGGTCTTATCCTAGGTTATTCATGGTCATTTCTAAAACACTAATATTGTGTTCTATGCTTAGACTTATCCTTAGGGTTCTTACTAAGGCTTTCACATCCTAGTTTCCAAAGTTTGACTATACCTTTCCTCTGATACCAACTATAATGACCCATACTTTACATACATTGTTATTACTTAAAAATTGAAGCACACTTATTACAACATATGAAAAAACCATGAAAGGACCGTATAGGTATAGTGTCTTTAGAAACTGGAAATCATAAACAACTGGTTCATAAAGAATCTACTTTTCCTCCCATTTATTTCATCATATCAAGAGCCCCTTTTTGGCATATCCTACTTAATAACCTTCTTCCTGACCTGGGGAAATAAAACATACAAAAGGGTGATCTCAAATGCTCAGTAAGGGTAAACAAAAGAAATATCAATCACATCATATTCATAAGAACATAACATTTTGGAAATTCTAACCTACAAAAGAGATCATAATATCATAACATGGGATAAATCATAGTAGTGAAATGTAATCCCAATAATCATAACTTAAAACATGAAACTTTGTGGCGTACACACATAATCATAGATAATCATTTCTTAGTAGTCAAGACTCATTGCCAAGACTATCTTAGCAGACAAAGTCCATTTCTGAACTGAGTTCACTCCTCGTTTCAGTCCTATTTCACTGAACCGGTTTAACCCGCCGTTCCATCCATGTCTATCTCATGAGATATAAAATCTTTACCCAATGAATTGGAGGGATATATAGGTCCCACCTGTCTCATAATGATACCATTCTTATGTGTGCCACAAAATCATAAATCATACATCATTGCATAACCCATGTAATAAAAATGGGATTCTTAAACATTGTGACATCATAAAAAAATTCATATAAGATAAATGAATTCATAAAAATGATTCCATCACAACATAATAAAATCAATGTAATAATAGGGATAGAAACAGAACCCTATATTATCTTAGATGGAAAATAATTTTGATAAAACGCTTGAACTCCATTCTGGAGGAAAATATCCTTTCTACTTCAAATTTTTTTCCTTTCCTAACATGTCATACAATTTTAAAATAAAAGAAGTTGATTAAAAATAAACTTGAAAACTTGTAAAGGAATCTTCTTGTAAATAATGTTTTAAAAATCCATTCATGCCGTATAAGTTAAAAAAACATTCTTCTCGTACTTTTGTCGGAAAAGTCAAAAAGTACCTCATATGAAAAACAACAAAAGATTCCTTTCCTATATTTTACTAAAAACTCACCGAAGGGTAAAATTGGATTTAAAAATTTTTAGGTGGATGGAAATAATATTACATATTGAGGAAACATGGATGTGGATGATAAAATACACCTCAGTAAATACCAAATTATAAACAATCTCGGATAAAAATGAGATTGTGATATTTTCCCTTACCTTAGGTACGATTTGCTTCGTAAGTGTCCGAACCACCTGTATAATGATTTAAATAATGTTATTGACTTATTCCAGAATCATAATTATTGTTATGATATCATATATGGTCATATTCATAGCTTCTTATTAGTAATATTTCATTACTACTTGTTATTCGGGTGTTTATTACATTTTGTTCTTATGCGTGTTTTGTCGAATAAATTCTTATTCTTATCTTTAGGTTATAGATACCTCATTTCCAGAATGGTATTAGTGTAATATATATCATATTAATTCATTAAATTCATTTATATAATCATTATGCAATGAAGATCATGTAGAACGAGTCGCATCACATCATGGAGACGGTATTCCGTACGTACGCACGAGTGATGATATCGTTCCTATGATCGTGAAATTGTATTGGAGTGTATATATACTATTTCAGAATCAATATAAATTTATAATAGTCATATATAATCATTATTTACACCATTATACCCATCCAAGTAAGGTGGTGGTGGAAAATAGATTACACCACAGTGTGGAGACGGTATTCCGTACGTACGCACACGCGGTGATTTGTTTTTCCGTAGGATGGATAGATGGTGAAATAGGGTTGTTTCATAATTATAATAACATATAAGTATATGAGTGATACTGATTTTATTACTTCATAATGAAACAACTAAAGAAGAAGAAGTGGAAGAAGAAATAAAGATGAAATAATCGGTAACAGACATTACCTCTTCTTTGAAGTGCTTCTTTGAGACCTCCTTTTAGGGCACTAAAATAGGTCTTTGAAGAATAACAGAACCTCTAGGATGTTTCTATGGAAGTGGAGAGGAGAAATTGGCAGGGTTTAGCTGATCTTGAAGGCTCAAAGTGGTGTGAGGAAGAGGGGGATGAGGTGCCCTTTTATAAGGGAGGAGAGGGGCACCTTTGGAACAACTAAAAATATTATTTTATTATAAATCCAAATTCGGTTTTAAATAGCTACAAATTTATTTATTTCGAAGATAAGGTGGGTATGGGTAGAAATAATCTCATCCAATATAATTTAGACAAGTTTAGGTTCCTATTTTAACCTTATCATTTAGATTTAACATTAAGTTAAATAATTTTACTTTTACCGTGTCTTCTTGTGTTCTTACACTATAAGGTTAATAAACTTACTATAATAAGATAAAATAACCCCAAGTTGTTTATTATTAATATATATAACCTTATATAAGTCATTTTGCCGAATATTAGATTTTTATGAATAAAATAACAATTAATAATATAATATTTGTTTTAAAAACTATTTTATGTCAATTTTGACACTATTTAGTAATTGATTTTTTTGAAAATCATAACAGAATGATTAGTTCTAAAAAAGTTAATTAAATAAAAACTAACATTCCATATTAACCTATAAAATTAGTTTAATTCATAAAAAGTCTCAAATTACATTTATTTGGGTATTTATAACTTCAATTATGTAAATATTTCATTAATAAGATAATTACTACATCATTGTTGTGTCATAAATAAATTAAAACATTTAATGTCTAAAAATTATAAATAAAATACCATTATGTTGGAAATATTTTTAGATTTCTAATGAATATTTATAGTTGAATTTATCTTATTTATAACCCTATATTAAAAATGATTTACTTATTAAACTTTGATTTTAACTATTTTAACCCTTCTTTAAGTAAATTGATAATAAATGTCCTAATCTAATCCAAGTGGGCCGAAATGGTCATATTTTATTCCTAATATTTTTTTGGTCGAATTAAATTTATCCAATAGAATTAGGACATGTGTTAGGGTAATAATAATATCATTTTTACCCTTAATTACCCTATTTACTTTTAACCGTGGTAAATAAAAGTAAAAAGTTACTATTCACCAAAAATTATTTTTATCTCATTGAACCAAATTTTACTTACTGACATCAACCATGTCTCTTAGATTTTCTAAATTCCACTCACAGAAGCAGTAAAATTAAGTTTTATGAAAAATTCAGTTTTTTAACTACCACTTAGTGGTTTCACTATTCATCAAAAATTGAAAGTTTTCAGAAAAATACCAAAATTTCACCCTAGGCTAATTTCGATATTATGATTCCAAAAATGAAGTCCATTTTGAAAAATAAAATTTACTAAATTTCAAAAAGTGGTTATTACTATTCATAACGGCTAGTTTTAATAATATTTTAATAGCATATCGTTGTTTAGTGAAACTCGGTATTGCGTACGACGCAAGCTATTAAGGAAGGCCGCAGTTGCGTGTAAATCAAGCCAAGCTAGTGTTGTGTGTAGTGAAATATTCCTTTGATGATTTATATAACATAAAACAAAATATTTCTCATAAAAGTCTCGGGTGTTACATGTCCAATCTTATAGTATAAAGAAAATGATAACTTGAAAGGTCACATAACAAGCATGGGAATAACATCATTTATCCCCCATATATCATAAGATATATCTTGTTGGTCACATTCCAAACATGTTAATACCTTAATAATGTATTCTTTTGAAACATGAATTACCATAGAACCTTAGTGAAAACATGAATGCTGTCAAAATTTAACTCTTTCCACATACCAAAATTCCAAAATTTCTATATACTCAAACCATGATATTACTTTGTCCTTATATCTGTCATGAGCTTATGAATACTATCTAACATTTCATTTTCTCCTTATCCCTTCATTATGCGTATATCATTCGATTTCCAAAAATATTTCAATTACTTTTCATGGTTACCGGTACCATACAATTATTGAAGACCAATACATAGATATTCCAAAATTCCACGATACTATAAATGAGATTCCATGATACTATTTTGAAATCCCATTACATAAAAACATAATCATTCCACAACATCATTGTCATAATCAACATTATAAATAGTGATCCCACGTGACTTCCCTTTTTCCTTTTCCTTAAGAGGTTTCTCACATCGATCATCATTAACCATTGGATTAGGGCATTGATTAGCATAATGCCCCATTTCCTTACACTTGAAGCATTGAAGTGTTGGTGGAGCGTTCTCTGTAGTCTTTTCTCTATTCATGTCCTTAGAAACCCTTTTCCCATTAATTCGGCACTTAGCTACTCGATGACCTTCATTTCTACACTTGAAACATTTTCTAGTACCTTTTATACAATCTCCACCATGCTTCTTTCCACAGTTTGATCATAAATAAATATTCACCTTATTTTCACCATTATTATGAGATTTTTCCTTGAACCCCATATTTCGTTTCTTATCAAAACCATGAGATGGATATATAGCACCAACTTTCAGTTCTACCTTGATAGCACAACACCCAATTTCTTCATAGGTACTGAAGTCTCTTATAGCTAATTCCATTTGAAGAATTGGTTTTAAGAAACTGAATAATCGATCAACTTTACTTTCAGGTTGGATGATAAAGCCAGATACATACCTTGAAAGCCTTGTAAAATTCGCTTCATATATACCAACATATTCATCATCCTTTTTCTTAAGCTCAAGGAACTTCTTTTCCATCTTTTTTCTAAGAATACGAGGGAAGTACTTATTTAAAAATAAGTTCTTGAACTCATCCCATTCCATGGATTCAATTTCATCTTGGGGCCTTGTATTCTTAATTAGACTCCACCACTGGTCTGTTTCACCTTCTAACTAGTAAACCAGCAAAATGACTTTTTCATGTTCTGAATAGTGAAGTATCGAAAATATATTTTCAATGGTACTAATCCATTGTTCAGTAACAAGTGGATCTGAATACCCACTGAAATAAGGTGGAAGTTTCCTCATGAAGGACTCAATAGAATATTGTTCCTTTATCTCCTCATTTAGATGTACAGAATGATTCATAGCTTGTGTAAGTATAGCAATAAGATTTTGCACTCCATATCCCGTAACATTGGTTTGTTCAGGAGGAAAATCATTGCATTGACTATTACATTGATCAACATGGTTCCTTCGGGTTCCAACCATCGTCTAAAACCCAAAAAGAATAGTGTGAGAGGCAAAAATCATGCTAGGAAAACAACGTAATAAAGGGGGATTAATTTCAATATGTAACATCTTAGGTTTAATTCTATGATTGTTACCAAAATTCTAGGACTATAACCTATACGTATAATTATCTTTACGGACATCCCTAGACATACCTTAGGAATATCTCTAGGGATTTCACTAAAGTTTCCGCATCCTAGTTTCCAAAGGTTACCAAAACCTTTCCTCTGATACCAACTGTAGAGACCCAAGCTTGATGTACATGGACATTACATTACTTTTTCGGAATAATTAATACATAACAAGAACTAAAACTCAAGAACCGTAATAGTTTTGTGTCTTTGTAAACTCGGAACATAATCTTCTAATCATGGTGAAAGATCTTTAACATCTCCCATAAAGATCTTTTCCTTTTGTTTTCTTACCTAAAACCTTTATTTAAATCCTGGGGAAGGAAAACATATAAAGGGTGAGATCAAATGCTCAGTAAGGGTAAGAATGGAGAAAATACAACAAATTATATACATTTGAACTTAAAAAACATGAACATAAAGTTTAAACATCAAAATCTTGAGCAATGACATTAAACATGGTAGTACGTAAGGCATAGATCATAATGGAACATCAATCATGATAATATAGCATGGGAATAAAACATGTAATTTTAGCAAACCATTAAGCACTTGATATTATTTCCATAGTAGCCAAGGCATTGCTGCCAAGACCATCTTAGTGGAAAAAGTCCCTTACTGAATCGAGTTCACTCCTCGTTCCAGTCCTATATCACTGAACTGGATTAACTTTCCATTCTAGCCATGTCTATCTCATGAGATATAAATATTTACCCAATGCATTTGAGGGAGATATAGGTACCACCCATCTCATAATGAAATCATTCTTACTTGTGCCACAAAATAAACATAAATCATTCATCATAACCCAAAGAGTAAAATGGGTTTCATAAACATCATCCCATCGTAACATAATCCATATAAAACAAATGGATATCATTTCATCATAAGAAAAGTGAAACCATGTAAATCATAGAGACAATATACTTGAAACATACACATATGAAATAATGTCATCTTATATGGAAAATGGTTTTGATAAAACACTTGAAATAAATTCTTGAGGAAAATATCCTTTCTTCTTTAAAATAATTTTCTTTTCACAAAATTCCATGAAATTTTAAAAGAAAAGGATTTTGTGGAAAATATTCATGAAATATTTTAGAGTAATCTTCATGAAAATAAGGCTTTATGAAACCATAAAAATCCGTTCATGCTGTATAAGTTGAAAAAAACATTCTCCTCGTACTTTTTCCAGAAAAGTCAAAAGGTACCACGTATGGTAAACAAAAGAAATATTCCTTCCATAATAAAAAAGTAAAAGTAAAATAGGGGTAAACATGACTTTAAACATATATTTAAGAATATTAAACACTTTATGAAAAACATTTTTATGGACATTGATGAAAAATATAACCCCAGTAAATACTTACGTATAAACAATCTCAGATAAGAATGAGATTGGAATAGTTATCCCATACCATAGGTCCAATATGCTTCGTAAATATACTAAACTCCTGTATAATGATTTAAATAATGTCATTGACCTATTACAGAATCATATTCATTGTTATGATATCATATATGGTTCACTTAAGACTTTATATTACCCGTTCTTTTGTAAATTCCATGTTAAAGCAGTGTTTTGGGTAAAATTGTTTTATTTATCGTACGTGTTTCAAATTTTTGTTCTTAATTATATCTTGATTTACTTAATTCCAGAATTTAAAACATTATTTATATATAATATATATTCATTATATATATATATATATATGATAGATCGATAAATGTAATGAAATACACCGTTCATGGAGAGGCTAGGCCGTACGTATGCATGATGTTTCCTTATTGAATTGAATGGAATTAATTAAATGAAAAATATATGTACATAAATACAGTATCATTATTATGTAATATATTTCATGATTATTTATTATATATATACTTTATAATCATACTTGAATGGTTAATCATGGAAAATGAATCTCATCGCGTTTGTGGAGACGGTAGTCCATACGTACGCACGAGCAGTGATATCGTTACCATAATTATTGAATGGAATTAGAGTTGATGATATAATATCTCAGAATAATTATGATGTTATAATAACTCTATATAGTTATTATTTACTCCATTATACCCATCCAAGTAAGGTGGTGGTGGAAAAACAGATTACACCACGGCGTGGAGACGGTATTCCGTACGTATGCACATGCAGTGATTTCATTTTCTGTAGGATGGATAAAAGGTGAAATGGGGTTGTTTCATATTTATAATAACATATAAGTATATTACTGATACTTATGTTATTACTTTATAATGAAACAACTAAAGAAGAAGAAGTTTAAGAAGAAAGAAAACTTGAAAGAATCGGTAGAAGAGATTACCTCTTATTCGACGCACCTCTTTTAAGATTCCTCTTAAGGCACAAGAGTTGATATTTTGAGGAGACCAGAACATCTATAATGTTTCTAGGGAAGTTTATAAGGGAAATTGTCAGGGGTTTTCTGAGCTTGAAGGCTCAAATTTGTGTAAAGAGAAGAGGGAGGAGGTTCCCTTTTATAAGGGAGGAGAGGGGAACCTAAGGAAAAACTTAAAATATTATTTTATAATAAAGTCATACTTGGTTTATAATAGCTCAAAACTGATTTATTTTGAATCTAAAGTGGGTATGGGTCGAAACCCTCTCAACCAATAGGTTTTAGACAGTTTAGGTTACTATTTTAAACTTATCATTTAGATTTAACTCTAAGTTAAATAATTTAACTTTTACCGTGTCTTCTTGTTTTCTCACACTATATGGTTAATAAAATTACTATAACAAGAAAAAATAACACAAACTGGTTCATTATTAATATATATAACATTATATAAGTAATTTGGCCAAACCTTATATTTTTAGGAATAGAATAACAATTAATAATATAATATTTTTTTAAAAACTATTTTATGTCAATTTTGACACTATTTGGTAATTGATTTTCGTAAAAATAATAACAACATGATTAGTTCAAAAAACAATTAATTAAATCAATACTAACATGTAATATTAACCTATAAAGTTAGTGGAATTCATAAAAAGCCTTAAATTACATTTATTTGGGTATTTATAACATCAATTATGTTAATATTTCATTAATAAGGTAATTTCTGCACCATCATTGTGTCATAAATAAATTAAATTATTTAATGTCTAAAAATTATAAATAAAATACAATTATGTAGGAAATAGTTTTATATTTCTAATGAATATTTATAGTCGAATTTATATTACGCATAACCCTATATTAAAAATGTTTTAGTTATTAAACTTTGATTTTAACTCTTTTAACTATTCTTTAAATAAAATAATAATAAGTGTCCTAATCTAATACAAGTGGAACTAAAGGGTTATATTATATTCCTAAGGTTGTTTTTGGTCTAATTACACTTATACAATAGAATTAGGACATGTTTTAGGGTAATAATAATATCATTTTTACCCTTAATTACCCTATTTACTTTTAACAGTGGTAAATAAAAGTAAAAAAGTTACTATTCACCAAAAATTATTTTTATCTTATTGAACCAAATTTTAATCCTTTATATTAACCGTGTCTCTCATATTTTTTAAATTTAACTAACATAAGAGGTAAAATTAAGTTTTATGTACATTTTCAAATGCTCATAGGAGGTGGGTAAAAGACGGTGAAAAGTTCAATAAAATTTTTATATATCTAAAATTATTATAAAATGACTCCAATGAATTAAATTGAACTTATATAATTATTATGTATATATTTTTACATAAAATAAATTTAAATAAAATAAATAATTATTTAAATAAAAAGTCGGTTTTAATCAATAATTCAGTGTTTTCACTATTCATAAAAAATTGAAAGTTTTCAGAAAAATACCAAAATTTCACGCTAGGCTAATTTCGATATTACGAATCCAAAAATGAAGTCCATTTTTAAAGATAAAATTTAAAAAATTTAAAAAAGTGGGTATTACTATTCATAACAGCTAGTTTATATAATATTTTAATAACATATCGTTGTTTAGTGAAACTCGGTATTGCGTACAACACATGCTATCATGGAAGGTCATGATTGCGTGTAAAGAAAGCCATGTCAGGGTTGCGTGTAGTGCAAGATACCTTTGTTTTTTTGTATCATAGAATCCAACTATATGTCATTTATACATTGAATATATATATATATACACTCAATGTTGCATAGAATAACTTCTATCAAACGATCTTGAAATTTTGTGTAACACGATCCAAGAATAGTGTTGTGTATACTGCAAGCTAATACAGTGTTGCGTATAGCACAAGATAATCTTGGTGTATCATACAACACAATACATCAACTAAATTAAAAAAATACTTCTCATAAAATCTCGGGGTGTTACACAACAACACGACCTAAGCATGCCTCCTCATATTCCAAAGGGTGACGACTATCAACATGGTCTAATATGGAACTTGAAGAAGATTACACTACCATAGTAGTGTCCACAACAAGAAAAAAATTATTGAATAATATACACATCATAGTAAGAATATGGAATACATAATTAGGCATGCTATAAAATATGGAATGTATAAAAGGGCTAAATGAACATGTCATATATACAACCAACTACCTAGTAGGCATGTTTTATAACATACAAAAATGAACAAAAAATGAAATCTGGTTGAACTGCGTTACTGAGACAAACCCATCCATCCATCTGATAAAACTAGAGTAATTATGCTCAACTAAACAATACTTCACATTAGCCTCCACAAAAACCTATTCCAAAAATAAACATATGATAGATTCTTGGGAACTTAATTCCAATGGAGGCCCAATAAGGGTCTCAGTAAAACTAAATATTCCACCACAAATAGTTTGTTAAGAAAATAAAAATTAGAACATCTGAGTATATTGTTAAATAGTTTAATAAATAAATAGTACATAAAATAGATACAAGCCTTTGAACAAGAAAACTAATCTAGTATCCACTAGCATGAGGGATTTTAGGTGACACCCATGACAACCAAACATGAAACGACTAGAACCAGTCCTCTAAAACATAACATAAAATGTAAAATGTATCTAAACTAAAAAGTGTTTGTTTTCTATTCATTTAACTCTTGGAGGAATGAAACATACATATATAGTACCATTATCATACACCCATACCATTATTTCCAATAATATTTGTGTGGTTTCAAACTCAAAAAATAAATATTACTATCAAATGTGGAAGGAACATCCATCCATAACCTACCCATATACCCAACTATCAGTACAAACAAGGAAAATCAGGTATATCAAACCCATATCACAATATAACATTAGTTCTTGGAGCCTCTATCTATAATCTATCTATAAAAAATATCATTTTTACCTATAGAAACATTTTGGACCAGCCCAACAATGGGGAGAATCAGTCCAAAATCTGATTCCACATGGTATACCATTATCTATGAGAGCCTAAATTTGGATATTCAACCATGAATTATACTATAAGTGTTTAAATCCTATATCTGGAACCATGTCTATAGAGTACCACCTATTTCTAGAGAATCATCCCAGCACATAAACCATTAGTCACATGTGGGAAAACATAAAGACCCAGTCCATGAATCTAAACGGGATTTTGCATTCCATGTTCGATAATCCCCAAATAAACTATTATCAATCATTACTATGGCCTATTAATTCTATAAAGTTAGTCCAAATTCATAATTAAATCACTTTATCATTTCATAATCTTAATATTAATTATGTACACAACATAACTTTAATCAAACACATGGAACATGTAAAATCTAACACTTTTTCACATGTCAACAAAACTAACCCAAACACCCTCATTAGATATTTCAAAACCAACCTTTTAAAACATAGTCCTTTCCCTTTGAAAATGAAACAGGGAACAAGGCCTATATCTAAAGTAAACCATCACAATATCCATCTAATAATTTTCACTATAATGTCACCACATACCCATTTCAAATCAACATTTTAAATTCAATTAAAAATCCTTTTTCATAATCCACATAGAGGTCAACACCTCATTTCAAAATAAGGGTAATTTAAAAACATAGTATTTCCCCTTTAACACCCATAACCAGTCATATCCCAAATCACATATTTAAACTATTTCAAAATCCCCATTGGAATTTCATAAAACTAAACTCATAAAACAACACATTTTATCCCTTTATAAGTCTTAACCATTCATTTCCAAGTTCAACACATTAGACCTTCCCACTATGTAAACAATCAACCAACAAGCTTAACCAAGTTAATAAAATCAATCAACTAACTTATATAAACAAGGAATCCAGAAATTCCATTCATGTTCTATAAGTATCAAACCAAATACACATTAAAATAAATTACCAAGACTCCGGTAAATGTTATTAGACCACCTACCTGACCAACGAAGACTTCCAAAACATTAAAAATCACAACATCTTAGAAAAGGCTCATCCAAGAATCCTCCAAACCCCTTGGAACCCAACTAGGAATTTAATGATCACCCATGCTATATTATTACACCAAAAAATAAAAATTATTTAATTATAAATTTATATTTAATTAATTAACAAAAACCCAACATGGAATAATGCTGAAAAATTCACTGTGTCACCATGACACACCTACAACAAATGCCTCGTGGAAGACCAATGGAATAACCCCTGATAAAATTTTAGACTGAAGATATAATAAGAGATACCAATTAGAAAACTAATTAAATTAAATCATAAATAAAAACTTAATAATAACTCACCACTTTCATATAACTCAGTGAAACACCGTGAAATGACATGAATAATATATCTTAGAATATCCACTATGCAAGATGACCAAAATCCCCATGACCAAAGAATGATTCCACTATGCTCTGATAGAATATTCAACAAAACTAAAACTGCAAAACTCTAAAATTATATAGAAATAAGGGGATGAAGAAGGGAATACACTATAATTTATATCTCACCTCAAGACACCTAATACTCTAAAAAAACCACCAAATTGGAAAGTCTAGAATAAAGGAGGAAGGAGGAGAACCCTCCTTTGGTTTTTTTTCATAGGAGGGAGATAAAGGTGAGGGAGGAATTAAAATCATGGACAGTTATAATGATGATGGAACCATTTTAATGAAATTATAGCTAGTCACATGGTTTTCATGTATGTTTTTCAAACCATGAACCAACTATGTGGTTAGATATATCCAAGGATGACCCTCTCTCATGATATAGCCTCATGGCTTTCCAAGCCGTGAACCAACCATGAACACCCCTATTGTTTATACCCCATACATCACATTGTTAGACTACATGGTTCAAAAAAATGTTTTCCAATCATGTTGTCATCACTTCCTCCATCCTATAGCAAGGCACAAAGTTTGTCTGAAATAGTGTGCAGCCCGATTGTGATACCTCAGATCATCCTCATCCTTGCATGGGTTTTCCTCTTTCCCCACATAGTTTTCCCAATATTATTCTATAACTATGAAACACAACCATGCTCAGTTCAAAATGAACTGAAAAACTCCTAATAAAAAAGGATTCATACAATTTATCTAAAACCCTGGACACCAAACCATGAACCCTAACCAGAAAACTCCAAACCTCTTGAAAAATAACCCAAAGCCTCTAATGATCAGCAAAACACTCAAGATACCTCAAGATCAGTGTTACCCAAATCAAGACAAAATTCTTAGTCATTGAAACTCATGAAACTTTATTATAGGTCCTGATTAAGTATTCAACTAGTTGGGTAATGAAAATTAAAATTCCATTAGAAAGTTTCGATCCAACTATATACAAGATCTTACAACCTCTCCACCATAATAATTATCATCCTTGAGAAGTCCCAATGTCCATTCTACTATACTATACCACCTATGTTAGTCACCACATTTTCTAACAACATTCTCATACAGATTCTGATATCCTATAACATTACAGAGGAATGACCTCCAACTCAAATCCATCAACTAGTAGAAAACATGATAAAACTTCTATCTCTAAACCGATACACCAAGATGGTTCTTAGTCGATCACATACAAATGAAACATTGATTATAAAATAACCTAGTTATTAATTAAGATAGGGTTCACCCCACCATTATCCCCATCTTATATCCACAAACTTCTGACAATTAACATCCTTGCAATAAAAAATCCCAAATCAAACACAACAGGAACTTGTCATTCCTGAAGTGACACAAAAAACATAGCTCACAACCTTACACACCCACATTGTACATTAACCTTGGTTGAACTATCCAGGGATGACTCATTTCCAAAATGTATGGATCCGTCATCCTTACCATTTACATTTCACTGGATCACAATAACTTCACTCCTAAAGTAATGGAAAAACCACCCAATCTCTCTCACTAGAGTCCATGTTTGACCCCCAGTGAGGTTCAAAAGTCAAAACCTCTATTGAACCCAAATCCATAGTCGTATCCTACTGCACACATTAACACACCTCTAATATAAGAACCTAAGATTGCTTTTTTAAAACCACCTGATCCTGAGGCCACACTCAACATGATCATCCACCATAACTAATTTCATGATTTAATTCCCTATGGAATCTATCCACACACTTTAAGGATTACCCCCTCGCACCATACTACCACCATGACTGATCTATATCCTATTCAACACCCTTTTGACCATTCCATCACAAGGGTCACACCTCAACCACTAATACATAACTCCACACTATAGAAGTGTTTCCATAACCAACTTACCCAAAGAACCTCAACCACTTAGGTCGACGTTCCAACCAATGTTAATTAAAGAATTAGATGTGTAAATGACACCCTCACCAGATTGACCAAACAAACAAAAATTATCACCCATTACCAGCATCCAAGAATAGAACCCATGATAGTTTTTGAAATCTGGTCCATCTGAAGAACCTCACCTATAAACAGTCAACTGAACATCCCCCACCATACAACTCCACATTCACCACTCTATGAACATATACCCCAAGGGGGTCCATATTCAATCAAAATACATCATGGTAGCTAGGATTATAGTCATTACCATCTCAGTATAATTATGATGTTTTCAAGATATTAGGCATGATCGTCACTACTAAGTGTACTCCAATATGTCATTGATGAACACCACCACCACACATTCATATCATATTTCACCTCTATCTATAGGGATAGGTAAAATCATCAAAAGTCATGGGACTACTTGCCTGCAAAAATGTCATCAAATCCATATCATTCCACTACTTACTCACTACTTTCCACATAACCCTTCCACCTCAAACACATAATCTGTAATGCTTGATCCAGTACCAAATGATACATCACATCACATGACAATCATTCCTCGAAGATCGCATTAATGCTTTACCATCACAAACACTCTTATGTGACCCCACCACAGGAACATATTCCAATTCTAATGAGTCAATATTCACAAAACCTTTTCTCAAAATCAAAATCCACTTTACCTGCCCACCATATATTCCAATATCATCCATATTTGATCATAATTTTTCCTTTCCAAACCCAAAATCAACTCACTAATCCATGAAAACATTCACGACCACTCAATTCTTTAGCGTCATAAAAAAGTCCCACTAAGATCAGGTACACTCTCACAATGTTACTAAATAAAAATACCGAGCTAACCAAGCTAGGAATCAAATTGGTCAAACCCTCAAAAATTGTAAGAACCAATAAATTATAAACACTCCATTTATTTCCCTTTATAAGAAAATTGGACACCTCTAAGTTCCTTATACTAAAAAGAAAACTTACCCATGTTGTCACCACTCGAATGAACTCATCCACATAAACCCACATTTCCTTGAGTACCTATAGTGATCCTAATCCAACATAGAAAATTATTAATAATTCAACCTCACAATAATATCCCAATATAGATACCAAAAGAAACATACAATTCTTAGAACCAACTAAAAACCTAAAAAACTAGCGCATAAGTTCAATTTCTCACAGACCCAAGGAAACCTTAATGATAAACATCATACTAGGTTACACACTTCATATATTTTTGTCAAAATTAAAAAATATTCATCCTTACCACATTCCCCTAGAATCATATATATCATGGTTTTCAACTCCCATAGGTCTCCCTAAAAAACCACATATCACCACTCCCAAGACTGGAGTCACATCAAAGGTCACTAAGTCCAACAAACAAAGATCTATGATAACTTTAAAAAAACCATGAATCATGAGTGATAAACATGTACTATTTTTAACAAAACACATCATCATAAAATTACAGTACACTAATATAGGGTCCCACACCATAAAGGTGTGATATACCAACCAACTTCCCATAACAATGGTGTTCATCCTCTATGTTCATCATCACATTAGACTGCTCCCTTGAGGAATTCTATGTACTACCAGCATTAAAAAACCATTCACATGGGGTCCAAAAATATTACACTCACACCATACTAACCAAGTAGGTTCACAACACCAATCGTTCATGAGGACAACATGAGCTTACTCACCACCATGTGCCTTACAATGGATCCACATAACCTCCCATCAGAAGAAAATCCATAAAATCACACACTAGAAGGCCTATATCATGTTGATACAACCTTTTTAATATGATGCATTAGATGAATCTTACCTCTAAAAAAAATAGTAAAAACCAAATCATAAGACTATATAATGTCGGACAATATCCTTAAATACTTCATAAACCATCACATTAAAATAACACATGCTTCGCTCGAATTGAAAATCATATAAAACCATAAAATCAAAAACCAGAATAGTAATCCCAACCCCTATTAACATGAACTTCCTAATAGAATGGGTGCTCATGGTGCACCATCCTGGTATCCATATCACACTCCGACACATTCATATATCTCTAGTATACCAAACCCAAATAGTGAAATAGTAGGATATTAAACCAATATGATAACACTTTGTAATGTCCCAGCCTGGGTTCCACTAAACTGGTGCCCCAAGAAAGACCATCTCATGACCTCATGCCTGCCTCCTCATTTTCTAGAGGATTCTAACTAGTAGTGGTGTCTAAAGTGGAACTACAAGGAGACTATACCCCCATATCAGAGTTCACAACCATAATAAAATAACCAAATAATATACACATCATAGTAATAGGAAGGAATAAATAACTAATCTCTCTATAACAAATTGGATTGCAATGAAGGACCAAACAACCAGTTCATACATACAACCAACCCCCCACTATTCTGGTTACATAACAAAGAAATATGAATGAAAAATAATAACAAGATACATTTTGTCACTGATCCAAAAACTCTACCACTATAAAATACCACTCAAACAATCCTTATCAACTGAACAACACTCAACACATGCCTCATCCCTAACCGGTGCCGTTAATTAACATTTGAGACCTACTCAAGTGACCATGATCAATGGATGCCCAAGTAGGGTGTGAGTGAAACTCATTATCCCACCACTAATGGTGTGTAAAGAAAATACTAGTTAGTACATCAGTGTATACAAATAAGTTGAGGAATAAACAAACACTATAGAAAATAGATTCAAGACATAAAACAATACAAGTAATCTATTACCCAATGGCTTGTAGGATTTTAGTTGACACCTAGGTTGACTAAACATGCAATGACCAGAACAAATACTCTAAAGCACAACATAAAAGATAAATCATATCTCAACAAAACAAAATGGGATATTTTATATTCATTCAACCCATAGAAGAATAAAACATACATCCACGATACCTTTCTCATATACCCATTACATTATTCCCCATAACGTCATTATGGAATCTCACTATAAAAATAAACAACAGTATTAAATGTGTTGGAACCTCCATCCAACACCTTACCATATACCTAGCTACTAGTATCGATATTGAACATTGAGTCTTTCAAACCCATTTCAAAATATAATAGTAGTTCACATAGCCTCATTCCAGTATGCATCTAGAAATAACATTGGTGGTGCGTAAAACATCAGTCTATCCATCCCTAGGATGAAGAGAATCAGTAAAATATCTATTTATATATGGTATACTATTTTCTCCTAGAGACACATTCTAGCACATAAACAATGAGTACTACTATATGTATCTATATCCTTAGTTTGAAACCATATCCATAGTATACCACATGTACCTATAGTATTAGTCCATAACCTAAACCATTAGTCACATGTCAAAAAACAGGGATCTTGATCCCATGAATCCAACCAGGATTCGTCAAATCATATCTGACCATCCCCAACCAAACTATTATCTTTCATTACAATAGACCATTAATTCCATAATGTAAAACTGAATTCACAACTAAACTATTTCATACCTTTTTAATTGAAATACTCAACATGGACCTAATGGACCTTGAAAACAACACATGGTTCCATTAAAACTGAACCCTATTTGAAATGTTATGGAAACTAACCCAAACAACCTACTTCAACATTTCAAAACAACCATTTTAAGATAATAATATTTCCCTTTGAAATCCAAACATGGCCCCATGCCAACATTTCTAGTAAACCATCACAAGATGTATTTAAGAACTCACACTAGAATATACCCACATACCCATTTCAAATAAACATTAGAAATTAAATTAAAACTCTTTTTTCATAATCAACTTGGAGGTTAACACCTCATTTTAAAAAAAGGACAATTTCAAAACATAACATTTACCTTTTCACAAACAAAAAAAATTAAAATTCCCAAGAATATATTTAAAACCATATCAATGTTCCAACATGCATATCACAAATCCCAATACATAAACCACCAAATTTTCACCCCATAGAAGTCGCAACCATTTATTTCCAATTTCAACCCATTATAATTTCTTACTATGTAAACCAACAACCAATGACTATAGCCAAATTAATAACAACACATAACTACCTTAAACAAGACAAGGGAAAAAAATTTCCTCTCATGGGTTATAAGACAATCGCCACATACACATGAAAATAAATGAACAACACAGTCAGTAAAGCTCTTAAACCACCTACCTTATCAAAAAATAATTCCAAAATATTTCCAAAGAATAGAGGCCTAGCCAAATCCCATCCAGTCATCTCCCAATCCCCTCAAAACCCAACTGGGCTTCTCATGATCACCAAATATATAATCTTATACAAAATATAGAAATTAATTAATTGTAACAATTATAATTAATTAATTAACTAATACCCAAAATGTCATAATGATAGAAAACTCACTAGGACATTGTGTTTCATTAAAAATGAATCCAACTACTCACTAAATACCCAAAACATACTCTCAACCACATTTCAGAACAAATACATAATAGGTGATAAAAATTAAATGTCAAATTGAATTAAATCATTTGAATAAACCTATGAAAATTTATAAAGTGTCACATACCTCAATGAAACCCTGCACAATGACATGTGGAATCCATCACATGATCTCTTCTACACATGCTGACCAAATTACTCATGGGAAATGGATGATTCTACCATGATCTAGTTGAATAGTCCAAAAATTATAAACTAGATAACTCCAAAATTATGAGAATGGAAGGGGAATAAGAAGGGCAACCACTAGAGGTTAGATCATTACTTAAAACACTATGAAATAACCACTAAAACACCTCCTTAGTGAGTCTTGATGAATAGAATAATAGAGGAGAACCATCCTATGTTTCTTGCAAATTAGAGGGAGATAAATGGGAGGGAATATATGAAATCACAGTGGTATAAAATGGTAAAAACACTATTTTATTTAAAGTCAAGGCATTCTCATAATTCGTACACTTTGTTTTCCAAACCATGCTCCAATTATGTGGTTGAATTTGTCCAAACACAACTGTATCGCATGGTTGGAGGCAATGTTGGACAAAAATTGAAAAAACCATGCACACCCCTTCTGTACAACCCCCATTACACACATTTTAAGGACCCATGGCTTGATAAATCATGTAACAACTGTGATGTCAACACTTCCTTCTAGTTACAACAAGGCACATGGTTTGTCTGAAACCATGCATATCCTATACCCTATACCAGATAACCTCCTAATCATCATTGGGATTCTCCTTATACCTTACAGTATCTACCCCATAACATTCTATAACTATGAATCTCATCCATGATCTGTTCAAAATAAACTAAAACCCTCTTGAACATCAATGTGTTGCACAATTTCTCTTAATCCATGCATTCCAAATCCTATACCCCTATGAGAAAAATCCAAAACTAATGAAACATAACCAGTAGCCTCTGAAGATAAACCAACCACCCTATGTTCCTCCCAATCATCATTCCTCAAATAAAAAAAACATTTTTAAGACATTTTTTGACACCTTCTGTTTTTGTGAAATATTATTTTCTATTTAATTTAAACTTTTTTATATTATTCATTTCATGAAACACTAAATATAGCTTGTGTTATATGAAAGCACCATGTTATTATTTGTTTGTTTGATACACTATATAAATATTTTGTAATTTGATACCCCAAGATATGTTTTTGATACATGAAACATTTAACATTTCTTTTGGTATATGCAACACTATATTGGCTTGCGTTACACACAATGCTATGTTTTTATGAAATAACATTGGTTTATTGTAATTATTTATAAGAGAATGTTATAAAATAGACATGAAAAATAATTGAATTAATGTTAATAGCTAATTGGTGAATATTATTTATAATTGTTTTATATAAAAAAATATAATTACTATAAAATATAAATGTTTTTGTAAAGTCTTTATATGTTTGGATATACTATTTTCTCAAACGAACAAGTTTTTTAGCCCTTCTGTAAAAAATCATAAAATTAATTATATAAAATTTTAGAAATTGAATTTTATAAAATAAACATAAATTTTTAATTAATAATGATGAAATTTGCTTATGGTGAAGATTTGTGATTATTTTTAGAAACATTATTTTTGGGAGAATAGTGAAAAATACTGATTTTTTATTCGAAATTGATTATTCATCTAATTTTTTTATATAGTTAACTTATATTTTAAGTTGGTTTTAAATTAAAATAGTTAAATTTTACATATATTAATCCAATTAAGTTAATTGAATTAATTTTTTAATATGTTTATTTACAAAATCTTAGTTAACTTTTGAACATTATCATTTTAAAAATAATATTTCTCACCACGTCTGTGAGATTATGATTAATTTTTTTTACAATTATGTGATTAGAATTTATAAAAATAGAAATAACTTGTTTTAATATGTATAATATTTATATTCTAATAATATCATCTTAATTTTTGAAAAAAATATTAGTGACAATGATTATAAATAATTATAGTGATTAAGGAAAAATTAAGCTTAACAAAGGACTAAACCTCAAATAAAGGGCCCAAATAACCTATACACTTACCTAAAACCAATTGGATGGCCATATTTAGGCTATAAATCTTATATTAATCAGTGTGGTAAATTTTTGATGAATTTGTTAAGGTAAAAACATGGGTACACCAAACTTGTTTTCAAAAAAGCCATGTGCGTCTCCTCCCTCCCTAGACAAGTGCATAACTTGTACCCATTCATTAAACCTATAAAGACCCATATGTTTGGACAAGATATACCAAATTAACATAGAAACATCCTTACCTTCCTCCTTGAATCATCCCTTTTGAAATAAATCCAAACAAGGAATCCCTCTGGTGAAAACCAAAAGAAGTTACCCAAATAAGAGGTAACATCCTTCCCCAAGCCCCATTCTTTTATTTTTATTTTTTCTCTACCTCAAATATTCTTCTTCCATGAATAAATAATAGATATATAGTCATAAACATACAAAGATGTTTTTATGTTAATGATTATACCTAAACAAAAAAACACTTCCATATAATGGGTGACAAACTTATCATTCTTCTATACAACGAACTACAAACTCAAGAAACAAAGTTGTTCATTTTTCATTTACCACCACTCATTATTGGGCTTTATGTTGGACAATTGTGTCCTGAAAATTCCAAATTTAAGGGGAGTATTAAATTAGGATTGAAAATAGATGGAAATGAAACATAGAATAAGGCTGAATAAAATATTCAATGGGATGATACCTTGAATCACAAAACACTTCATGGACCGCCGCTCTTCATGAAATTCCGTCATTTTTTGAGTCATCCACGAAATAAATGGTTAGTGGAAGGAGGTGGTTCCTTTAGTTCCCATGAATGAAATAAATTAATTTGAAGCATCGAGTCAGTGATTTATTACCTCAAAAATGATGAACAATCCTTTCTGTGATTGACCTACACATTGACTAAGTCGTTCACGGGTCAGAGCACCTTCCTTGGGATCCTCAAAATAAGCCACACAGCCTATCCTGGATGACCATAAATGTAGTTATATGGCCACTCTATTCCCCTAGAAATGTATCCTAATGATAAATAATATATGTATCTACCATAGACAAATCATGGTGAAATATATTAGGAGGAGGTGTGGGAAAAATCACTCCCACACCCGAAGCAGTTCACGAACACCATTCCAAAGACCATATGCAAGTGGACCTTCATGGAATCCATCTCATGAAACATATGTAGAAGACCCAAAAAATAATATTTCTGGTAGAGGTAGTGTTGTTTTCATAAATGATTTTTCATTTTATTACCCCGTGAACAAATAAATTGCTCTGTAGAAGATGCATCACCGAAAAAACCTATGCGGCCATACCTTTGGGAAAGATGCTTCACGGAAAATACTTCATGAACAAACCTTAATAGTTATCTCCTTCATGGATGATATTTTATGGAGGCTCCTTCGTGGATGGTCCTATACAGAAATCTCCTTCATGGGTGCTCCCTTCGGGCCGGTCCCTTCTCTATCATCCTAGAACCCCATGAAAAATGGAGAGTCACAATGTGAACATTTCAGGCAGGGTCAAAGAAATTTCTAGTTTCTCCCTTATGGTGCCACAACCTCCTTCCCTTAAATACCATGTAGCAACCTACTCCAATTTATACATCAAAAACCCAATCAACTACCTCTTATTTTGGGTTGATTTAGAAAGGGACGCTCTTGTTTAAGTCCTACAACAGCCATTGCTAGGAATCTTTATCCTACTTGTCCTAGCTACATGATGTTAAACTGTATAGAATTCATCATGACCACCTGTTATTAAGTTGTATGGAACTTGTCTTGACCACATGACATTAATATAGATTTAAATATACCAAGATATATGATTTTAATCCTTACTATACCCTATATGAAAAATATAGGATGCCTCATATGACAAACATGATATTCCTTAAGCATTAATAAGAAGACGAATCATGTAATAACCATGATATACATCAACCAATTCTAGGGAAATCCTCCTAAGGCAATCCTCTATCCTTTCTTTCAAGATGAGAGACATGTTCTCCTCTTTTCCTCTACTCAAGATATATTCAAATGGATCTCCAAATGTGACTATCAAGGATATGAAAACAACAGAAGAAATAGGAACACTCAAAGAACCTTTCTATCTCCCTTTGGTATCCATCCCCATCTATCAATAGATAGGGTGAGATCGTAGGATCATTATATCTACTACTTCCTATTGTTTTCCACATAGAGAATGAATCGTGTTAGCTTAGAGGTTAGTGGAGATTATTACATATTCATGTTCCCAAACCTCAATCAGGAAGATCCCTTGTGTATGCCCCATCCATGACCCTCAAATGGGAAGCTCCCAAGTGTAAGACCCTACCATTCCCCAAAAGTGGGAAGCTCCCATGTGTAAGACCCTACCATTCCCATGTGTATGCCACAATCTGCACACCTTTAATGGACCTCCTCTAAACTTTAAGTCTCAGTAATGCCAAAATATGTGGGATTTTATTAACAACTAACTAGGATATGTAATATTCCTCCTTGAGGTATAAACAAAGCAACCAAATCACCTAAATGTTCTCTATTCCACATTCATAGTAGGGTCATACCCACCCAAGATACCCCATATCTTATAGTCCCCACATGGATCAATGACATAAGTCCCACACCATTCATGACTAATAAACCTTCAGTTGGATTTCCTTACCATATGATGTTAAACTACATGGTTGCGTCCATTTCAAAAGATATTATAAGGGTACGTGTCCTAGTACGAGACATTGAACTACATCAGTTTTCATTCCTCTCACGAGGATACATAGGAATCCAATATTATGGCTTCAATACCAATGTCAAAATAATTATTGTCCCCTTGGATGATGATAAAAATAGGAGGACCCCATCATTTGACTCAAAACTAGTGTCATCTCAGTAAGAAATCAAGTAATCAAGGATATATCCACAAAAGGGTAAAATTGATAGATAAAATTGGATACCTATAGATACCTCCCTTGATGGAGAACCTCGATTAAAAACAGATCATTCTAAAACAATGTGGGGTTACTTTGAATTTTTTCTTTAGGGGTAATCTAAGGACTCATTATAGGGAATGCACTAAGTATTCATGAACATATCGAAAATCTATAAGAGAGTTCCTGAAGAAGAAATAGTTCCTCAAAAAAGGGTGTGACGATCTTGAATTCCCACCCTCTTGACCAATGTGATTTCACAAGTTTCATTGGCCAAATCAACCAATGATCACTTATCATTGGAATTTAAGTACATGAATCATGGATATGGGAGCCATTAGGTCTTTATGGATCCATGATCAAAACTCGTTGGAGACAGTTTGAGGAGGTTGTACACAACCTCAGTGATTTCACACCATTGAAACCCCTTTAAATAAAACAATACAGATAAAAACACACATCTTAGTGAAAAATGGACAACATGACTTGAATGACTTAATTATGGAATCTCCTTCACAATATTAAGAGGATACATATCCAGTAATCATCAGACCATTTTGTTCCTTATTCGGGTGAAATATTTAATAGAAACATGGAAACACTATTTTTATGTGATATATATGATATATATGATGTATTTATTCTTCTTTAATTATTATATAACATGTAACATCTTGATTTCCATTTTGTGTAGTTAAGATAATTGTTTTTGGGAAGTGTTGACTACTGCCTCCTCAAAGATATGTGATTAATTCACACACTACATGAAACACATAAAGGATGAGATTAATGAGATTTTATATTATATATGACATTATAATGCTACCATAATTATTTTATCTTATATATATATATACCCTTTAATTTATTTCTTTTGTTATTACAAAGAAAAATGATAACATCATTCATTCGTACGTACAACCTACCATCTCCACGAATGGTGTATTCCATTTCATATTTCTATATACTCTATATTATTATAAACATATATATATATATATATAGAATATAAATTATATTTATATAATGGTTTAAATTATGGAAATCATGATATAACTATGAGGACAAAAAATATAAAAAATGAAGAAACATGGGAAACATAAATCAGATATTAACTGAATAAAATCCAGAACATAAAATTACTCATAAGAGAGTTATATAAAGTCATAATCAAAAAAAATATATGGTATTATAAATAGTTATATGGTCATATAAATTTTTTATAATAAACATATATTTATTATACATAAGGTTTTTAAGATTATGAAGAGATTCAAGACATAAGGTAAGAGAGTTTCACCTCACTTTTAATTTTTTATGAGTTATATGTATTATTCACCACCCATTTATTTTATTTTTTGTGTATAAAACCCATGGATATATACTTTTATTATTATATGTAAATTTATGGGAATTAAAATATCTATGTTATGATATTTTTTTAAGGGGAATTATGTTTTAAAAGTTACCAAATCGGTAATGTAATTTTGTCTTAATTTTCTTTCTCTAAGACACATGCCATGCTATATGACTATATTTTTATAAAAGGTGTATATACTACCATTGAAAAGTTAAAAATTGTATATACTTCTTTTAATGATATTTTAAGCATCATTTAGTGTTATTTTTTCCACTATGTTATAATTCAATGTTACCACTTTGTTAATATTTTTTGGCTACAATCTCACCAGTTATCAAAATTAATAATAATAATTATTATTCTTTTATTGATGAAATATTATGATCCATATCTCTAGGGAACTCATGAATATTATTAACCTCTATATATTTATTGTTTCATAATATATTGGTACCATTTTCTAACTATTTGGTACATAATATGATTAATAATGTTTATTAAAATATCAAATTTACCTCACTCTTCAGTTGGAAATTTGTGTTCTATCAAAACCATGTTTTCTAAAAAGGTTTTCAAAAGGTTTTCATGAATTATTTATATGTTTTAAAATTATTTTCAAAGAATTCTTTTTAAAAAAGTTCAATCGTTCTTTATAAATTTTCAATGTATTTTCCTAGAAATTGTTTTTAAAACAGTTTAAATCTTTCTATATATATTTTAATTTTTTTCAAAGAAATGGTTTCATAAAAATTTTCAGGATTTCTTTATAAGTATTAAATGTGTTTCATAGAAAAAACCTTTCAAAATGTTTTCATGGTTATTTTATATGTTTTTGATGAAATGGTTTTCATAATATCAAGCTCCATTTATATTTTATCAGGGAAAATAGTATTCAAAATGTTTTCAAGCTTATTTTATATGTATTCAAGGAAAAAAATTCTCAAAAGTCTTTCAAGATTATTTTATATGTTTTCATGGAAAATAGTCTTCAATATTTTTTCTATATTATTTTTTTAAGTTTCCAAGGGAAATAGTTTTCATAATTATTAAGCTTATTTTATAAGATTTAAAGGGAAAATATTTCCAAAATTATTTCAAGAATTATTTCTATGTCTTAAATGTATTTTCAAAGAAAATAGTTTTCAGAAGGTTTTATATTTTAAATATCTTTTTTCAAATAAGAAGGTATATTTTTCCAAAGATATATTTTTTGGAAAGATATTTCAAAAATATTTTCTTTCTTAGATGACATCCATTGATGTTACTGATGCCTTTGTAGAAAATGATATAAAGGTTAAATTCTGATTCTTTCTTTGAATTGTTTATGTTTTGATGGTATGATATTTTTGAACCCATTTCTCTTTCACTAGTAATATTTTTATGAAACATATTTATCTTTCATGGGTTATATTATTATGAAACCCACTTATCTTTCATGGGTTATATTTTTATGAATTTTTTTTATAATTCATGGTTTATATGCTTATGAAACTCGTTTATTTTTAGGAGTAATATGATTATGAAACCATCTTATTTTCACAGGTTATTCTTTAATGATATGATTATGAAACCTTTATTTTTTCACATGTCATTATATGATTACATGTTTATGAACCCCATTTCATTCCATTGGTTATGATATGATGTTTATCAAACCCATCTCTTTATATATGTCTTGATATGATTGATGCTTTATTATCTTATGGAAAATGTATATATGATTTTATTATGTGATGGGTGAGAGCTATATCTTAATCCAATGAATTATGTAAATATTTATATATCATGAGATAATGATGGTAATAAAGTTGACAAGATTGATCTACTATGGGAAGTTTGTGAAACCCAATCCCTTCAAAGGAAATAACTATGATTAGGGGTGGTGGTGTGTCTCACCTAGTTGGTACATTCGCCATGAAGATGGAATATGGGGAAACTCAATCTACTATGGGAAGATGGGGAACTCGATCCATTATTGGTAGATGGGGAAACATGATCACTTATGGGAATATAGGAAAAATGTGATCCATTTTAAGGAAAATACTACAACTGGGGATTGTGGTGTGTGCTTCCCAATAGGTGTATTCCCCCTGAGGTTCCTTTATATGTTTAATAAATTCCTCTTGATTTATTGGGAATGGTGTTAAATATTTATGAGTATGAAAAACAGTACATGTGTTATTACTATGTTATGATATCATAGATTGTGCTCTTGTTTCCCTTATGATTAATATCTTATGAATTTACAATATTTATGTCATGATTTATTTTTATGTTCTTTTATATGTAGGGTATGCTTTCATAATTTCATCATAACATTATCATACCCTTATGATCATGTTTATGATGACATATCTCCATTTTTTTTATGGTTACTCAGCTTCTGAGCTCAACCATTTTTATGTTTCCTTCCCCAAAATATGATGATATGTATTAATTATGGTTTTTCTGAGAAGGGTTCTTGTCATGAAGAACCTAGTGGGATATAATTTAGATCACTCATGTATAATCATTTCCATTTCCATTTGTCTAAAGGCAATAAATTAACACTATTATCAGAAGTCTTTTTTTAACATATTAATTATTGTGAAAAAGTGGTGTAATGTTTATGTATGTTAAGACTGGGTTGTTATAGTTGATATTAGAGAAAAGGGTTTTTCAAATTTTTGAAACTAGGATTATAAAACATTAGTGATAACTCTAAGGAGATTTTTAAGGATATTTATAGGGATAAGGAAAAGTATAGTCAAATTTTTTATAATTTTTATAAAAGATAGAGTGAGTTGTTTCTTAGAAATACACCCCTATCTAGATACTACATGCGAACATGGTTTTGGAATAGATTTACATATGAATAAAAACTATGTCAATTTGATTTAGACCTAAATCAAGCATAACCTGGTAAATGACCATAGGCTTTACTGTGCCTCTGGCTTGACACTCCAAGGGAATTTTCATTCGGAGTTAAAAAACTCTTCACGAACCATCATGAAGGATTTAAAAATAAATTCTATAAGGATAACCTAATATAATCATATGCTTTCATAGATTAAATAAGGTTCTATTATTTATACATTTTATAAGTGGTTTCTCATTATTATATGGTTCCTCATTATGAAAACAGCTTGTTACTCTATGATTTTTGATTTAAGTCAATGGTGGGAACAAGAAGGAATAGAGTTAATAATGAATGTGACAGAAAAAATTATGCTGATTAGTCCACTACTGGAAAAACAGGTATTTGCGACGGGCTATTTGCGACGGGATCCCGTCGCAAATAGCCATTTGCGACGGGGTCCCGTCGCAAATAGCCCGTTGCGGAAAACGCCGTCGCAACTAAACTTATTTGCGACGGGACCGTCGCTACAGACTTTTTTTTGCGACGGGCATTCTCCCCGTCGCAAATAGTATTCCGTATTTTTTGTGAAAAACTTTTTAAACAGTTATTGCGACGGGCCCGTCGCAAATAGCTTTTGCGACGGTACCCGTCGCAAATTGTTTTTGCGACGGGACCGTCGCAATAACTTTTTTTTTTAAAAATAAAAAAATTAATAATACTAGTATTTGCGACGGGAACCAGGACCCGTCGCAAATACTATTCATAGTAATTGCGACGGGTCCCGTCGCAAATACTCTTTTTAAAAAAAAATAAAAAATTATTAATAATACTAGTATTTGCGACGGGCATAGTATCCCGTCGCAAATACTATAAAAAAAATAAAAAAAATAAATTATTAATAAATTATTTTAATTAATATAATAATAGAATTATAATTTACAAATGAAAATAATAAATTATTTTAATTACTATAATAATAGTAGAATTATAATTCAAAAATAAAAATAATAGAATATTAATAAATAATTTAATTAATATAATAATATTATAATTATAATTCATAAATAAAAAGAATATTAATAAGTTATTTTAATTAATATAAAAATAATAGAATTATTTTACATTCAAATATTAAAATAATTCAAGTATTACAAAAAAATAATTAAATTATAATATTATAAAATTTTAATATATATATAAAATTTTAATATATATATAAAATTTAATATTATAAAATATAAATATTATTATTATTCATATTAATATTGTTATTTAAAAATATAATATTATTAATATTTTATAATGAGACAGAAACTACGAATAGAAAAAAAAAATATTTTGATTTCACAAATTTTATAACAGAAATACAAACTCTAATCTGTAGGAGGGGGGGGGAGGTGGGGGATCTGCAGATGGTGGTGGAGGAAACTCCATCCCTAAAGCATGAGTGAGTCGGCGCATGTACTCCATCTGCTCCTGATGCTGCTGCTGCCACCGACTCATCTGCTCCTCGTACAGCTGCTGCTGGCGTCGACGCTCCTCCTCATGCTGCTGACGTATCTGCTCCTGCTCCTGTCGGAGACTCTCTATCTGTGCAGTCTGAGATCGCAACTGCTCCTCATACTGTGTAGAAGAAGATGCACGAGCTCCCCTCGAGCTGGACGCCGACATCGCAGCACTGCCATAATAATCTCCGGGAGTCAGTCGAGAGCCGATACCAACTACCCGGCCCTTCTCGAAGGCATACTGGGTGGCCTGCATCCATGCCGCCTCATCAAACTGACGGGCAGTGGTCTGATCTGATGACTCGGCCTGACTCTCAGGCCGGGCCTGTGCCGCTGCGGCCTCATATGACTCCTATAGTTGCAATTTAAAATTAAAATTGTGAATATATTATATGCAGTTAATTTTTAAACTTGAAAACAAATAATACTGACCACGATGTGATGCTGACGATCACCTCTGAGCTCCCCAGTAGCAGGATCACTATACATCCTCCGATATACGTCATACTCTGTAATATCGGGGTGCTCGACAGCCTATAAGAATAAAAAATAAACTGTTAATATTTATAGTTATATAAAATATTTATAAATAATGTACGTACCAGATGCTGTCTATGAGTACTGAAAGAACGACTCCCAGCTCGATGAGTCACCTCCTGCCTCCCCCGATTCTGCCTCCCCACCGATGATCTCCTCTGAAAGGCACCACTCAACCAGTGTGCACATAATCCATCCCATACATGGGATGAAATGTACTCTGGTCGGTGTGCTCTACATGACTCCTCAAAATCTGACACTCCTGCTTTCTTCATCGCAGCTTTTCTTAAATTGTGCAAAAACTGACGAAGGCGATCACGCATGGCCACCTCCCATGCCTCGTGGATGGCGTCACGCATGGTATCCTCGATCGGATACCATAAACCCTACAAATAAATCAAAATATCAAGTTAGAAATGAAATAATTTTCAAAATAAAAATTATTTATTTACGTACGTACCAACCAATGGCCGAACATGGCCTGCTGCACATCAATGGGAATCTGCTCCCATGTGGTCCACGGCTGAGAGAAATAGTTGCGCAAAATAGCGCTTCCCTGTCCGACTGCTATATGCGAAAAACTGAAAAAATAATAAACATTTATTATGTGAATAGATTAATGAAATCTTAGTCAAATTCACAGGTTATTACACAGATTATCACACCTCCGGGTGCGCGGATCAAACCCAAGACGTGGACGTCGCTCGGGGACGGGGTCAGGAATCATCAATCGTGCAAGACCGCGCCCCCTCCGCGTACTCCCTGGAGCGCCTGCAGGCTGAGGGTCATCTGCCAGCAACTCATCCGCATCGAAAGGCAGGTCAGCCTCCGCCAACTCACGAAATGTGGCCTCGTCCATCTGAAACAGAAAATGTTAATATTAGAAAATAATTGATAATTACTATTATATATACATATATATACATATTATGATTGTATATAAATACCATGGAATTCTATAAGTGTTCATCTTCATCATCATCTTCATATATGTCAATGTCATCTTCATATTCCTCCTCAACATCATCGATATCCATTCGAGTTGCAGTTGCTTCATCTCTTACCATTTCAAATTCATGTGTGACATCATTAACATCATCGTCATCACCGACTCTTAAATGTGGGGTGTCGTCATCGATACTCATATCTCTTTGTAAAAAAGATTGATTTTGAGTACTCTCTTGAAAAACTTCAATTCTTTGCACATCAGTGAAAGCACATTCACTTTGACTAAACTGATTGTCTCGAATTTTGATTTTTATTACACTCCACCAATCAGTCAAGTCTCTTGATGTTGCACAGTACTTTGCCTAATAAACTTGATATGCCTGTTGAGCCAATAAGAATGGTTCATTTACTGCGAGAACACTTTTACATTTAATATCGATGATTCCATGAGTCGGATGAACACGCACGCCTCTCTCTGTATCCAACCACCGACATTTGAACATGGTTATGTAATGTTGTCCAAGATAACAGAGTTCAATGATTTCATCAAGCATGCCATAAAAGTCAACTTCATTTTCTCGATGATGAGATCCTCTCAAGCTAACTCCACGGTTCATTGTTTTTTTCGATTCCCCATATGCATGCGTGTGGAATCGAAATCCATTCACCACATATGCATTATAAGTTTTAACAAGTTTGGAAGGTGGGTTACTCAATACACAGAGCCGTTTGTCAATTTTATCAGCATGTCGAGACACCTGAAGATTTGTGAAATAATTATCAATATAGTAAACTATACATTGAATGAGTTGCTAAATGATAAAGAATTTATGTTACCAGTTTTTGAAACCACTGAGAGAAATTTTTCAGTCGCCGTTCTTCGAGAGCAGCTGCTGTAATTTGTGGAATTTGTTTCTTGATATGATTATCATACAACCTATAAAAACCAAAGTTATTTACTGTAACATAAATGATAGAATAAGTGATATAAACACTTACAGTACAACTGATGTCATCTCTTCACAGTTGAGCAGAACATACGTATGAGCTCTATGATGTTCATCATCTGAAAGCCAGCGTTCAGAAACTCCACCAAAACCAAGCTCTGACTGGTTGAAAACAGATAATTGATTGTCGATTTCATCAATATTCCTCTCATTCCGTCCCATTCGGTTGTGTTTTGAAGGATACTCAGATTCAAAATAATGGGAGCAGAAAAAAGATATTTCCTCTTGCAAATAAGCTTCTGCAATAGATCCTTCAACAGATGCTTTGTTGCGTACTTTTCTTTTCAATTTTTGCATGCATCTTTCAAATGGGTACATCCATCGAAACTGTACCGGACCTCCACATTTGGCTTCATATGGCAAATGTAACATCAAATGTTCCATTGAGTCGAAGAAAGACGGCGGAAATATTTTTTCCAGTTTACATATAATTACAACAACATCTTTTTCAAGTTTGCCTAGAGCATCATAATCTGCCGTAGCCGCACAAATTTCCCGAAAAAAATGAGACATGTCTGTTATGGAATCCCAAATCACAGAATTCAACAGACCTCTTAATCCAATGGGTAGAAGTCTCTCCATTATAACATGACAATCATGACTTTTCAATCCAGTAATATGACCATTCTTTACACATCTACCCAAATTGGAAGCACAACCATCTGGAAGTCTCAAATCTGCAATCCACTGACAAAATAATAAACGGTTTTCTTTAGACAGTGTATAAGCTGCTTTTGGTTTCAGTAACCTTTCTGTTCTGACATTCTCAAATAGTTCCAATTCTGGACGCCTGCAAATTTGGGCAAGATCTAAACGTGCATTTACATTGTCTTTGCTCTTTCCTGGCGTATCCAAAACTGTATGAAACAAATTATCAAAACAGTTCTTCTCAATATGCATGACATCTAACATGTGTCGGACCAACAAATCAGACCAATATGGCAAATCCCAAAATATGCTACGTTTAATCCAATTGTGTTCTTTCCCAAAACCAGAAATTTTCTGTTGGTTTATTGTGGGACCAAAAGTGACGGGAGGTAATGAAAATACAACCGATTTTAACTCCGAACCTGATAGCATTTTTGGAGGTCCATCCCTTTCAGCTGTTCCTTTTCTGAAATGAGATCTGTTTCTGCGAAAAGGATGATCAGCTGGAAGAAATCTGCGATGACAGTCAAAATAACAAGGTTTCTTTCCATGAATGAGCATAAATGCTTTGTTCTCTCCCATACAGTAAGGACATGATTTCTGACCATGTGTACTCCAGCCAGATAACATCCCATAAGCCGGGAAGTCACTTATTGTCCACATCAATGCTGCTCTCAGTATGAAATTCTGTTTCGTTGCAACATCATATGTACTGACACCAGTACTCCACAATAAATTTAATTCATCAATCAATGGCTTCAAATAAACATCAATATTTTTCTTCGGATGTCCTGGAATTAGTAAAGTCAAAAAGATATATGGCTCCTTCATCAACATCCATGGAGGTAAATTATACGGAGTTAAAAAAACAGGCCAACATGAATATTGATTACCATAAGATCCAAACGGACAGAAACCATCAGTGGAAAGGCCCAGTCGAACATTTCTAGCTTCTAAAGCAAATGATGGATGCACTCTATCAAAATGTTTCCATGAATCACCATCGGCTGGATGATTCAAGCTTTTATCGGTTGAAATATTCTCTTTATGCCATGACATCATTGTCGCTGTATTCTTAGACATGAATAAACACTGAAGTCTGGATGTAAGCGGAAAATATCTCAACTGTTTTACAGGAATCAAACCAGACTTCCCGTGTTGTCCTTCTTTATATCTCTGTTGCCCACATGTGGGACAACTATCCAACGACTCATTTTCCCCTGAATATAAAATGCAGTCATTTGAACATGCATGAATCTTCTGACAAGTAAGTCCCAAATTTCGAACCAACCTCTTACTTTCATAGTAATTTGCAGGTAAAACATTTCCTTCGGGTAACAGTGTTTTCAGCAAAGAAAATATCTGGTCAAAACATGTGTTTGACATTCCGTTATCTGATTTGATAGCCATAAATTTTGCAACTGCTTCTAATTTGCTCATCTTGCAGCCAGGATATAATGCATCCTCAGCAGACTTCAACAACTCATAAAATTCAGACGGTCCCAACTCAGGATTTGAAGCTATATCAGCCGGAGTTTCTGTAAGTTGAACAGATGAACCTGCAACATCATGTACTAAATCTTGAAACTGGGATGGATCCGGAATCAAGTTGGTATCATCTGCTCTGGAACTGCGTTCACCGTGTTGATACCAAAAAACATAATCTGCTTGAAAACCAAAACGCAAGAGATGTTCCCCCACTTTGTCAAACGTGTCAAACGTTCTCAATGCACATTTTCTACAAGGGCATTTTATCTTTCCTTCTGAAACAAATTCTGAATTTGATGCCGCAAATGATAAAAAAATCTCCACACCCTCTATATATACTGGATTTAAACCAGAACCATTTGGATTTCTACGTTGATTTATCCATATGCGGTCATCTAATAATGACTGTTGACGACCTCGTTGTTCCATATTTTTCTATAAAATATAAAAGCATTACTGGTTTTGAATAATTTGTTAGAAAAAACACTCAAGAAAGGATTACTAATTATTACAATTTATTACTAATTATTACAATTTATTGCTAATTATTACTATTTATTACTAATTTAGCAATACTTAGCAATACTTAGCAATACTTAGCAAAAGGAAAACTGCTTGAATAATGAAAGTAAATTTGATAATCATCGTTGTGGAGATGGTTATAAATTTTCCCTTCATTATCCAAGCAGATTTCGTTTACTAATTATTAGTAATAAAAAAAATATTATCAATATTTACGAAAAAACAATATTAATATTATTAAAATAATAAAAAAAATTAAAAAATATTAAAATTATCAATATTCAGAACAAACTTTGTTCTATTATTAACATGTTCAAATCTTAAAGGGTCGTCAATTGTCAGGTCATGCGCAATAAAAAGTTTGTGTCAGCCATGTCTAATGTAAACTCTATAATTGTCCTTGCATGGTTGATCACTTCGCAAGTAATGTTGCAATCAGACAAACCAAGTCATTCCCTTCTTAACTATAAGAATTATCTCACATGAACCTTTACATAGATCATTCTTCCTTAAAAATTTGAGGGGATATCATTATTTTTCCCTTAAATTTTCAAGGAAGAATGGTCTATGTAAAGGTTCATGTGAGATGATTCTTATAGATAAGAAGGGAATGACTTGGTTTGTCTGATTGCAACATTACTTTTGAGGTGATCGACCATGCAAGGAAAATTATAGAGTTTACATTGGACATGGCTGACAGAAACTTTTTATTGCGCATGACCTGAAAATTAGCGACCCTTTAAGATTTGAACATGTTAAGAATAAAGCAAAATCTGTTGTAAATATTGATAATTTTAATATTTTATAAATTTTTATTATTTTAATAATATTAATATTTTTTTCATAAATATTGATAATATAATTTTTTTTGCTAAGTGTTCTTGAGTATTCCTGAGTATTCCTGATTATTTGTGAGTATTCGTGAGTATTCGTGATTATTCGTGAGTATTCGTGATTATTCGTGAGTATTCTTGAGTATTCGTGAGTATTCGTGAGTATTCCTGAGTATTCCTGATTATTCCTAATTATTCCTAATTATTTGCAATTATTGGTAATTATTGGTAATTATTGGCAATTATTGGTCATTATTGGCAATTATTACTAATTATTCCTAATTAATCCTAATTATTCCTAATTAATCCTAATTAATCCTAATTAATCCTACTTATTCCTAATTATTCCTAATTATTACTAATTATTCCTAATTATTACTAATTATTACTAATTATTGCTAATTATTTCTAATTATTGCTAATTATTTCTAATTATTGCTAATTATTTCTAATTATTGCTAATTATTTCTAATTATTGCTAATTATTGCTAATTATTGGTAATTATTTCTAATTATTCGTAATTATTGCTAATTATTGGTAATTAATACTAATTATTGGTAATTATTGCTAATTATTGGTAATTATTGCTAATTATTGGTAATTATTGCTAATTATTGGTAATTAATACTAATTATTGGTAATTAATACTAATTATTGGTAATTATTACTAATTATTGGTAATTATTACTAATTATTGGTAATTATTACTAATTATTCGTAATTAATACTAATTATTCCTAATTAATACTAATTATTCCTAATTATTGTTAATTATTCCTAATTATTACTAATTATTGTTAATTATTCCTAATTATTACTAATTGTTGTTAATTATTCCTAATTATTACTAATTATTGGTAATTAATACTAATTATTGGTAATTAATACTAATTATTGGTAATTAATACTAATTATTGGTAATTATTACTAATTATTCCTAATTAATACTAATTATTGGTAATTATTACTAATTATTCCTAATTAATACTAATTATTCCTAATTATTCCTAACTATTGTTAATTATTCCTAATTATTACTAATTATTGTTAATTATTCCTAATTATTACTAATTATTGTTAATTATTCCTAATTATTACTAATTATTGTTAATTATTCCTAATTAATACTAATTATTGGTAATTAATACTAATTATTGGTAATTAATACTAATTATTCCTAATTAATACTAATTATTCCTAATTAATACTAATTATTCCTAATTAATACTAATTATTCCTAATTATTACTAATTATTGTTAATTATTCCTAATTATTACTAATTATTGTTAATTATTCCTAATTAATACTAATTATTGGTAATTAATACTAATTATTGGTAATTAATACTAATTATTGGTAATTAATACTAATTATTCCTAATTAATACTAATTATTGGTAATTATTACTAATTATTCCTAATTAATACTAATTATTCCTAATTATTCCTACTTATTGTTAATTATTCCTAATTATTACTAATTATTGTTAATTATTCCTAATTATTACTAATTATTGTTAATTATTCCTAATTATTACTAATTATTGGTAATTAATACTAATTATTGGTAATTAATACTAATTATTCCTAATTAATACTAATTATTCCTAATTAATACTAATTATTGGTAATTATTACTAATTATTCCTAATTAGTACTAATTATTCCTAATTATTACTAATTATTGTTAATTATTCCTAATTATTACTAATTATTGTTAATTATTCCTAATTAATACTAATTATTGGTAATTAATACTAATTATTGGTAATTAATACTAATTATTGGTAATTAATACTAATTATTGGTAATTAATACTAATTATTGGTAATTAATACTAATTATTTGTAATTAATACTAATTATTCCTAATTAATACTAATTATTTGTAATTAATACTAATTATTCCTAATTAATACTAATTATTGGTAATTATTACTAATTATTCCTAATTAATACTAATTATTCCTAATTATTCCTAATTATTACTAATTATTGTTAATTATTCCTAATTATTGTTAATTATTCCTAATTATTACTAATTATTGTTAATTATTCCTAATTATTACGAATTATTGGTAATTAATACTAATTAATGGTAATTAATACTAATTATTGGTAATTAATACTAATTATAGGTAATTAATACTAATTATTGTTAATTATTTGTAATTATTACTAATTATTCTTAATTATTGATAAATATTAGTAATTAAATGAATAATTATCAATAATTAGAAATAATTACCAATAATTACAAATAATAACATTATTAATATTAAAATAATATAATTTTCTAATTTATATACAGTTCTTTTTTCATCTGTGCGTTTTCTATCTCCACATACAAATAATACATGTGAAGACAGCAAACACACAGATGAAAAAAGAACTGTATATATATAAAAAATTATATTATTTTAATATTAATAATAAAATAAACTAATAATGTAATAATGTTCTTATTCTTAATTATTGGTATTTATTACTAGTTATTAATATTTATTCTTAATTACTAAAAATTATTACTAATTATTCCTAATTACCATATAAACAATACTTATAATTTAAATTTATTAAGTAATAAAACAATGTAAACATAATTAAATTACAACTAATTAATAATAATAGAAACTAATAAGAAATTAAAAATAAATAAAAAATTAAAATGAAGATAAATACCTTGAAAATTGATCTGTTCTGATCGTTCTTCAAAACTTTAATATCAGCTCCGGAGAAAAAACTTAAACTGGAGAAAAACTCAACTCTAGAAATATAATTCTGAGAGAGAGAGAAGATAAGGAATGAGAATGAAATGAAAAAAACGGATGGGGGTATTTATAGGTTAGATTAGTTGCGACGGGCCCATTTGCGACGGGATTCCCGTCGCAAATAGTATTATTTACGACGGGACCCGTCGCAAATACCTTAGCCAACATTTATTACGGTCAACCAGTAAATAGTTATTTGCGACGGGTCCCGTCGCAAATAATCCCTGCCGACATAGTATTTGCGATGAGGGAATATTCCCGTCGCAAATACCTTTTACCGCCGCCGGTTATTTGCGACGGGAATATTTCCCCGTCGCAAATAAGTTTCCCGCGATTTGGCGCGCATCGCGGGAAAACTATTTGCGACGGGGAAAGCAATCCCGTCGCAAAAGCCTCCTTATTTGCGACGGGGGTATTTCCCCGTCGCAAATAAGTTTTTAACATGACTATTTGCGACGGGAATAAATCCCGTCGCAAATAACCCGTCGCAATTGCTCATTTTTCCCGTAGTGGTCAAATGGGATGATAATTGGAGTGAAGGATGTTATAATAATTTCAAATCAGTTTTCACAGTACATGATTAAAAATGTGTACCTTAACCAACTCTCAGAATCATCGAATAAGATAAAGTAAGAGATCATTGAGAGTTAAGGTGATAATGAACATCAAGGAAGGAAATTTCATTTTTCTAAATGACAATAATGTAATAATAAACTGCCAATTGAATGTCTCAAAGGAACAAGAAAATATATATACTGTTTAAAATAAGGTTAGAAAGAAAGTAACTTCAAAGGAAAGATGAAAAGTTCAGTTAACAGAACGGATGGTAATTTTGAACTTCATATGGTATTATCAATTGATTAATGATTTAACTATGTAATGTATGGGTATTTCGAAAATAAATGTCTTTTGGGTAAGGATTATTAATAGAATAATCATGGTGGTACAATTAATGGTATTTTTTCTTATGGTGATGAGACTATGGACGAAATATGAATAGTATATGATTTTCTAATAGTATTGTTTATAAGAATTATTAAATTGAGTTTGATAAATGATAAGACATGAATTATATTTCATATTCAAGGAAATAGGTATTTTGGAATAATATGATGAAGACCGAGTAATGAAAAAAGTATAAAGTTTGATGATTGAAGTGTATATGTTATGGAATTCAAAGATTATATTATATGAATCATGAAATATATAATCATTTTCAGTATAATGTTTTATTTAGTATTTTAAATGATACATTGAATGGTGTTGGTGATGTAGAAAAATTATATCATGGAAATGTGATATTTTTATAAAGGGAAGGTAAACCTTGATTTATTCCTAATGTTGACATAATGATTTTTGGAAACAATTATGTTGGATATGAATAAGTAAATTGGATGTTAATGATTACCTAAAAAATTATAAAGGATTTTTTTGAAAAATTAGTCTATTTTACCAAGAATGAAGTTTAAAACTCCTTGTATTTATGTAATAGGTCCATAAATCTTTCGAATAAGGAATCGTACATGTTTTCAGAGAGGATTTATTGTAATTCAGGTTATTACAATGTTTGAAAATAATATACAATGACAATATTTACATATTTGGAATGTGACAACCAAGATCTAAATTATGATATGGGGGATCAGTTTTAAGCTACTTTAGTGACCTTCTTTCTAATGTATTGGATTATCATACTTCATAATGGTTATAAGATTAATAATTAATAGAATTTTTAATTTAAACATTGGATGATTTTTGCGATGTTAAAGTATTATCTCACCATAATAGTATTTATGTATATTGGATAACATCCTCTAACAACTTTATGTTTATGGTAACTAAAGAGATTTGGGATGACTATTCATGTATCTAATGATTTTTAGTGCTTTAGGAATGAAAAATTCACCTTCTTTTTCAGAGAAATTGTTGAAATGGAAATTGGTCAAGACATAAACAAAGACAAGAATTTAATTATTAAAGGTAAAGAAATCAAGTAAGTAAAACTTCTTCCAAAAATGCATCAACTATAGGGAATGAATATTTAAATTGAAAAGGTTATCCTAGTAACTTCTTTTCCCATGAATCAAATGGTCCCTTAGATTAGTGTAGATTTATGGATTTGTGATTTGTAAATTCCTCATGAATAGGTTCTCTATAACTCTCTTCTAGAAATTTATAGTTATATTTCTATTCCATGTTCATGTTTTCACTTTCCACATATGTTCTCTTACACGGAAACCCAACTATGGGTTACTTTGGGTAACCATTATGGTTCTAAATTTATTTTTGTAAAAGGATATTTTAGTGTTTATTTTTACATTGTGGGTTTGTATTAAAGGAACATAAAATTATGAATCTATTGATATCATAGATAATTTTTGGGAGAAAATCATTTTAATGGCGGTATAATTTAACACACTATGTTTTTGTGAAATAAATCTTTCAAATTAATTTAATCGTTTTGATATTTTTCATTTCACGAAACACTGAATATAGCTTAAGTTATATGAAATCCCCAAGTTATAATTTATTTGTAAGATAAATCATGTTATGGTTTTTTTAAAATACCCCAATGTAAGATTTTTCTAAAAATAACACTAACTTGGATTTCATTATATGCAACACCAACTTAGCTTGCATTACACACAACACTATGTTTCTACAAAACATCATTTTTTTATTATAATTAATTAAATGATATAGTTATAACATATCTGTTAAACATAATAATTTGAATATAAATAACCAAATTTAAAATATTATTTATAATGGTTTTATATAAATAAAACATAATTATGATAAAACATATAATTTTTGGTAATGTATTTATATGTTTGGAAATAATATTTTTTTGAAAAGAATTGGTTTTCAAGTCCATCAGTGACAAATAATAAAATTAATATTACAAATATTTAGAAATTCATTTTGATAAAATAAACATAATTTTTTGAATTCATAACATATTATTTATCATAGGTTTTATTTTTGTGATTTTTTTTGAGAAACATCATTTTTGGGTGAATAGTGAAAAACATTGAATTTTAATTCAAAACTACTTTTTCATCTAATTTATTTATATAGTAAAATTATATATTAAGTTGGTTTTGAAGTAAAAATAGATAAATTATTCATATATTTCTATAATATATCACATTTGAATCATTTTTATGTTGAATTTAGATAATAAAATCTTAATGAAATTGTGAACATTTTCACTTTAAAAACTTGCTTTCTCACCACATCAGTGAGATTAACATTGAAATTAATTTTCTCACTTCAATGAATTGAATTTATAAAAATTTAAATACAAATTTTTAATAATTATAATATTTATTGTCTAATAATATCAACTTTATTTTGTACAAAAAAATATTAATGAATGTGATTAAAATTAATTACTGCGATGAAGGTAAAATTAAGCTTTATGAGGGACTAAACCTTAATATTAAGAGACCAAATGAACAGAAACATGTCAAAAATCCATTTTATGGAAATATTTTTTCCAAATTATTTAGTTTTTTTGTTTTTTATGACTTTGTTTTAGTTAAAAAACATAGGTACACCTAACTTGTTTTCCAAAATTCTAAGTGTGTCACCTCCCTCCCCTATAAAAGGCCACCACCTCTCCCCATTATTAGAAACTCTAAACCCGCATTAGTTTATCCAATAACTTTTCAATTCGCCTCCCAACATCTGTACCTTCCTACTTGAATCCTCCATTTTGTAAAAATCCAACAAAGGAATCCCTTCGGTAAAAACCAAAAGGAGTTTCCCAAAGAAGAGGTAACATCCCTCCTTAGGCTCTTTTCCATTATTATTTTTATCCAATAACTCAATTATTTTTAATAAATGAATAAATAATATCCTAATTATAATAAGTATTATAATATTTTTTTATGATAAGGTTTTTACCTACACATAGACACACATCCATCTAATGGGTAACGAACATACCGTTCCATTGTACGGTGAACTACCGCATCACAAAACGAAGTTGTTCTTTTTTCATTTACCACATCTCATGGTTGGGAATTATGACAGAATATATCATTTTATATGATATATATGATATATATTATGTATTAATTATTATATAATTATTATTTAACACATACCTTTGTGTTTTCCATTTTATGTAAATACGCCAATTTTGTTTCAGGAAGTGTTGACCACCACCTCTTCAAGGCGATGTAATTCATTCACACAATACATAGTACATATTAAGGATGGTTTTATTAAAATTAGATGATATATATGAAATAAAATTTATAATTTAATTATATTATATATATACGTACTTTACATTATTTATTTCAATATTACAAGGAAAAACAGAAACAATATTCATGCGTACGTACAACCTATCGTCTCTATTAATGGTGTCTTCCATTTAATATTTTTATATAATATAGATTATTATAACTGCATATATATAGAATATAAATTATATTTATACAATGTTTTACATTATTTAAATCATTATATAATTATGATTATAAAAAATATAACAAATTAAGAAACATCTGAGAAACAAAGAGGATATTACCTGAAGTGAAACCTTAACATAGAATGAATAATAAGATCGTAATATAAAGTACTAATAAAAAAATAAATGGTATGAGATAAAATAATATAGTTCTCAAAAAAATTTAAAATAAACATATATTAATTATGAATGATTTTTGTATGAGTACGAAGAGAGTCATGATACATGGTAAGGGAATTTCATGTCACTTTCTATTTCCATGAGATACATGTCTTATTCACTACTCATTTATTTTTTGTGTTGTGTTTAATTCCCATATATGTATGATATAATTTTTATAATTAATTTTATGGGTATTTACATATCCATTTTATAATCTTTCTTTCATGGGTTTTAGGTTTCCAAAGTTACCGAATCAGTAAAGTAATTTTGTCTCATTTTTTCCATCTTTGAGACATATGCCATGTTATGCACCTATATTTTTCAATGAGGTGTATACACTACCATTGAAAAGTTATATCATGAATATAATAATTTTAATGATTTTTTAAGCTTCATGTAATTTTATTATCTTCATTTTTTATGATTCAATGTTACAAAATTGGTAACGATTTATAGTTATAATCTCACCATTTATCAAGATTGTTTATGATTATGCTTTCATTGATGAATTCATATGACTCATATCTCAAGGGAAATAATTAATATTATTCTACTCTATATATTCATGATATCATCATATATTGGCACCATTTTCCACTCATTAGTACATAATATTATTAAGAATGTTTTTTTGAAAGTTTAACATTACATCCCTCTTCCATTGGAATTTTTTGTTCTTAAAAAAATGTTTTCTAAAAAAGTTATTAATTATTTTGAAGAACTATTTATAATTTTTCATATTATTTCCAAATAATTGTTTTTTAAAACATATTTAAGGTTTCTTTATAAGTTTTCAAATTATTTTCAAAGAAATGGTTTTCAAAAAATATTCAATCTTTCTTTATAACTTTTAAATACATTCTAAAAAAAATCAAAATGTTTCAAGCTTTAGTTAGAAGTTTTACAAGTTTTTTCAAAGAAAAATGTTTTTAATATATTTTCAAGCTTCATTTTTATGTTTTCCAGGAATATTGTTTTTTAAAAATGTTTTCATGATTCTTTTATATGTTTTATGGAAAATGTTATTCCAAATTTTTCCATGGTTCTTTAATAGGTTTTCATTATAATCGGTTTTAAAAAAATCAACTACTTCTTATGTGTTTTTTAGGAAATCGATTTTCAAAATGTTTTCAAGATTATTTAATAAGTTTTTAAGGAATATGGTTTTCAATTTTTTTTCAATATTCTTTTAAAATATTTTATGGGAAAATGGTTTTAATTTTTTTTCATACCTTCTTTCTATGTTTCCAAGTTATATTAAAACAAAATGGATTTAAAAAGGTTTTATGATTTAAGAATCCATTTTCAATAAATAAATGATATTTTACTAAAGAAATGTTTTTTTATAGATATTTAAAAATTATTTTCAATATAATTTGACATATGTTGATGTTACTCATGCCTTTTTGGGAAATAACCTAAAGGTTCCATTCATATTATTTCTCTAAAAGGTTTATATTTTGACAGCGTGATAGTTATGAAACAAATTTCTCTTTCATAGGTTATATTTTCATGAAGTTAATTTCTCATTCATGGGTTATATGTTTGTGAAATATATTTATATTTCACTTCATATATGCTTATTAAACCCATTTCTCATTCATGGGTTATATTCTTATGAAACTTGTTTCATTTCATGAGTTATATACCTATTAAAGCCACTTATTTTCATGGGTTATTTTATGATGAGATGATTATGAAACCTATCTCTTTTCACATGTCTATATATGATTACATGTTTTTGAGACAAATTTCATTTCATAGGTTATGATAGGTTGTTTATGAAACCCATCAATTTTTATGGGTCATAATACAATGGATGTTTTATTTTCTTATGGAGCATGTATGTATGATTTTACTTGATTAATGGGTGGGACCTATATCTCCCTATAATGCATTTGGTAAATATTTAAATCTCATGATATACTGATGGGAATAAATTCAATGGGCTTGATCCACTATGTTAATATGGGGAAATTGATCCCTTTTAAGGAAATGACTACAATAGGGGATGTTGGTGTGTCCTGCCTAGTAGGTGCCATCACCATGAAGATGGATGATAGAGAAACCCGATCAACATTGGGATGATGGGGAAACCAGATCCACTATGGGATGATGGGGAAACCTGATCCACTATGGTAAGATGGGGAAACCCAGACCCTTATAAGGAAAAGTCAACAACTGGGGATGGTGGTGTGTCCCTCTTAGTATATGTATCCCCCATGAAGTTCCCTAATAAGTTCTTTCAATGTGGAATAACTTATAGGGAAATATATTGCATTTTTATCTATAAATCAAAAATTACATGCCTTATTCCTATGTTAGGAATTCATGAATTATGTTCATGTTTCTCTTATCATTCATGTCTACTTCAATTCAAATCATCATTCCATAATTGAGGTTTCTAATTTTTGATATTCAGGGTATGATCTAATAATGTCATGATCACATTATTATACCCTTTTGGTTATGTTTATGCTTGAATATCACCATTTTTTTACCTTTACTGATCATTTGATCTCACCAATTTGTATGTTTTCTTCACTAGGATTTGAAGATATATATTATTTATGTTGTGTCTATGAAGGGTAATAATCATGAAGAACCTAATGGGAGATAATTTAGCTCACTCATGTATCATAATTTACGTTTCCATGTTTCCAATGAAACTAAACTAACATGGTCTTTGGGAATATATTTTTATGATGTATTAAGTATTCCATAAAATTGATGTAATTTCTATGTATTTTATGACTGGTTTTTTATATTTTGTCTCTCAAAAATCCATTCTAGGTCTTCATTAAAGATTCCACCTATCTAATAATTAAAATTAAAATTTCTTCCGAAACATTTTATCCAACTTAATATAGGATCATACATCACCCAGAAGAAAATTTCAAAAATATAAACATCCCAATAAATGATTTCAAATATATGCATGGGTATCATAAGAATCCTTACAAACCAATTAAAATTTTATTCAACAAAATAACATTAAAAATTTAAACATCATAAATAATACCATATAATCACATAATCCATGATAAGATACTTCTAGGTATTATTATATTTGTATTTATAACTATTTGAGATTATAATATTAACATCACTTATTTAATACATGAGGGAAAATAAAAACCCTCTTACTTCACTAAATTTTATCTTAGAAATTATAATGTCACCATTTTTGACATCAACAAAATTTATTATATTCCTTTATAATTTCCTTGGTTTTAAAAAACTAACCAGTGTTAGTATACCATTTATTAATTTTCCCATGTTGATAAAGGTATTATAATTATTTTAATTTTGGATGAAATTATTGTCATATAGAGTATATAACTAATGGAAAATTATATCCTATATCATACCAAAATTGAATCCCCGCCAACCTTGATCCCAAATCAATAAATTATTTTTTTAAAGATACCATCATAGATAAAATTGATATCTATGTTCATTTCTATATGGACAAAATTATTTACCTCAAGACCAAGGGAAAAAACATTCAAACTAATAGTATCTAAAAATCCACCTATTAACAACAACATAGGATAAAATACAACTACACTAAATGATTTACATGAATAGATAAATATTTGAGAATAATTTATCATCAAATGTTACCTTCTCACCCATTCTAAAATCTCAACAATGTTAATCTTACTCTTCGATAATACAATATTTGACATATCAATCTATAACCACAAAATCTGATTATAAATTATTTACCAATATCTATATATCACTAGTGTAACATCCCCACTCCAAAAACACATAAATGAAAGTTATATTACATTATTGGTACAAATAAAAATATTCCAAAAAGGATTGAATAGTTTTGTATTCTTAGAAGACTAGATACATACAAAAATTATACTTTAAATAATAAGACACATCATTAATACATTGTGAGAATATTATTAGTCCTTCTATAATATAACTTCTAATTTCAAATAGTCCACCTATATTTTTCCATGGAAAATGAAAACAAATAAGGGTACTCTTAGATGCTCGGTAAGGAGTGGCATATAGAGAAATAATACAAAACATTAAAATGGAATAGGTTATATATAACTAATAAATGAACAACATGAATCCATAATCAACTAAAATTTAGGGAACCATATATCCATTATAATTAATCAACACAAGGGTTATGATAATAATTTATCTCATACTAACAGAATTTATAATTTTTGATATAAAAATATCTTTAAAAGGCCCTGTTCCATGGAAATTTTCTATCATGGGAATAGGTATACACCAAAACCAATACTTTTTTATCTCAAGAGACTTATTCATGCATTAAGGGAAGATATAATTTTGGGCCACACCTCTCACATGATTAAGTCCAACACATTAACCCCATGAATCCTAAATATGTTTCATAACATTCCCCGAGTAACCTCATGTATAATAAATAAACGATGTCTTTATAATTTGAAAAATAGAAATCTTACAATTAATCATTCAATTAAGTAATGTTAATGTCTATGAGAATATCCATTAATCAATTTAGATACTATAGGCTGTCATCAAAGTAACATGAAGTACCCTTATTAATGATATATAGTCATGAGGGTATTCAAAATGGGCTGTGTTATCCATGAAAGATAATAATTGGATAAAATAGTTATCATTGGTATGAGACTAAGTAAATGGTAGGAAAAAACCTTAAACATGGTTCACTAAGTTCATATTTTACATCATATACCCCATGAGTGTCTCTCCAGGTGTGCAGTCTTACGCCCACTCATCATTCATTAAGGTTGTGATTGATTTAATGCTTAAAGGTCATTTTTTGAGGTCACTATCCTATATTATTTTGTGCCATAGTAGCATACAATTTCCAGTATTCGTACAAGGATTTATCTTATATGAAATTACACTATCTTTTACTCTACCATAATATATGATTTTTTCCACCATGGGAAAGATTGAGGTTTATTGTTTTTTTCTCCTAAATAAAATTACTAGGAATGGGGATAAACATATAGACATGTCAATACCTTAAATTTAATGTATAATATAGTAAAATTATACTATGGAAAGTTATAGACCACACAAAAAATAAGTGGATATTATAACATGATCCCCAAAGAATGAAAATTGTGATGGAAAAAACCCAAATTATGACTTGGGTAGAAATTCAATCAAAACCACTTAAAAGAGAGGGATTAAAAATGGTTATAAAATACCATGAATAAATTAATTTAAACATATAACGTATTAAATAGGAATTATATGTCCCCACATAAAGGATATTAGGTGCATAATACCATACTTGTCTCAAAGGGAGGAATTTGAGATTAAAAACACATAATTTTTTTTTCCGAATTCAACTAATGAACATTAAAATAAGATAAAATTTACATTTAAATATTAGTAAATTAATTCATAAACTTACTCATATCTATTTTCATTCATACTCTTCGTAAAGAGATATTCTATATATTAATTCTTCTTATTTTTAACATTGGGTGTTTATAATTTTGATTATTTGTACTAGTTTCATAATATAGGTCCCCACATTCACTCTTCCTAAAAATATCATCATTACTAAGTAATTAATGATACTATTAGGGATTATTTATACTAATTTATAATTTTTAAAATTCATTTCAAGAGTGTTTTAGTGTTTATCCATGAAGATGAAATCAATAATAACCATGTTTTGGTGGTTTATGAAAAAAGAGGGTATTTTCATAATTGTTGATCTAAATAATGATATAAAATATCCAGAAAAAAATATTTATTTAATACCATTAATTATGTTCCCAAATCCATTCAAGATATAATATTAATATTATTGTTCAATTAGGTTATTAAACCAACCTGAACATGAACATACCCTTATTTAAGGAATGATTAAGAGGTGGTTTGGTTAAATTGTTATTATACTATAAGAATAATGATATTAATTAGTGTTTGTTACTATGATATATAATATTTATAATTATTTATAATACGAATTAATTTATTTTTTAACATTACTATATTTGAATAAAATATTATCCTCTTAGTACACATATTTTGGACGACTAAATTAACGATGCTCATTTGTTTTCCATATCATGAATAAGTTCTCAAATTTTTAAAATAATAAACTTAAGGATTTCATAAAAATCATATTTATCCTTTAATATAAAACTTATATCAAAACTTTTAAGGCATTGAAGGAAAACAAAACTTATTTTTTCATGGATGTGGAAGTGAGCACAATACGTGAACAATGGTTTTGTTTTCCCTGATGGATGGGGTATATGAATAAATAATGATAATACATTAAATAAAGTAAAATTAAAGCATACAAATTATGATAATTAAATTTTATTAGTGTTGTTATAATAAATTTGAAATAAGATTCTATGAAAAAGACTCTGTAGTTGAAAATACCCACATTGGGGACATGAATTTTCTATGGAAGTATTATTTGAAATAAAGGAATTAAGATAAATAATGGTGAAAGGAGTATTATGAGAGTGGTTATTATTATATCAGAAAGTAAAAGGGTAGAGTTTTAGTAGGAAACCTATTTTTTAGGTGTGCCCCAAAGGGGTGGTGAGAGGCCTTTTTTATAAGTGGTAATAATGGAATATTTTAAAATATTTCAACATAATATAATGGGATTACATGTTAAACATGTCATGTGGCCCCAAAAATGGTAATAAGGGAGTTTATAATTGATAAGGTACATCCAAAATTCATCCACTCAATTATAGAATTTTTTTAACATGTCTCAATACATGAACCCCTTTTATTTTTACTTTAACCTTTTTTTCTTTACCATAGTAACTTGTTTTTACCTAAGGTAACGTAATATTTATCCTTAAAAAAATTATTATCCCTATTAGATAATTTGGAACTATTTATTCTAAATAGTAAATCTATTTTTTTTTTGATTAAAATACTATAGGTCTTATAAATTATTTTTAATATGAAATTGTATAAAATATTAACCATTTTTTTATATTACATGAGTTCAAAAATACTAATCATGGGTTTTTAGACTATAATTGATATTTTAAAATATATAATTTTAATTTTAAAATATATATCTATATAATTAATGGGTTCAATAAATTTCTTATGTAATAGTAATTCAATAATATTTTTTGTGCTAGTAAATTTGTTATATAACATTATTCACTTAAAAATCAATTTTTTTAAATCTTAAAAATTAATCTTTAGATAATTTCAAAGTGAATAACTAAAAAAAGAGTTTTATTATGATAAAATAAAATTCCTCTTTTAGAAAATCAAACATTTAAATATAACTTTGAATAAATTCTCTTTATAGTGGGCATTGCATAATAGTTAAGGATATAGTGTTTACCTTCTATAATTGGTTCTCATGTATTGAAAATAAATGGTATCATTGTTGAATAAATTCTCTTTGAAGTTAGTATACTAACAATAAATATAAATTTTATATATTTTCAGAAATAACTGAGTCTGATACAGAGCACCCTAAGGCCTCATATACACCTCCCATTCAGAAATAGGTTAAAAACTAGTGATAAGGTCCTAAAAAAGAGTTTAGAGATAATTCTCATGATATTAGTAACCATAAACTATAAAAATAGAGGAATAAATAATAAAAAATAAAGATGGATAAAATTTGTAAGAAACCATAAAAACATCAAATTCTATATTAAAAAAGGTTATTTTAGTCATTAGTCCAGTCAAATAAATATACTTAAAATATTTGGATCAATACAAGTTATATAAAAAAAGAAAAAATTAAAGAGAAAATGTTATAAAATTATCCTTTAATTACATGGCCTCACCTTTAACCCCAATAAGAACTGCTTACTCAAGACAATAACATAAGACTCTTTCCCTTGGAGGGATCCCTGAAAATAAAGTCTTCATGAATGTAATTATACTTGTGCATGTTGTGGGTAACAACAAAATAGGACAACACCAAAGTATCCTTAGTATAAGTTACGTAAAAATTAATGATTTGATGGACTAATGGGAAATAAATAAATAAAATAAAATCATACATACACCAATTTCTGGCCATTTTGAACTAATAGGTCTACTAAAAAACTCAAAAAAACATAATGAGAAAAATTATAGATTGATAGTTCCATTCCATAATAATAACCTAACAGTAATATCCTGAGTGAAATCTAAGGAGGGAATCATAATGTACAAAATATCATTTTTTTGTTTATCCCTCTCCTAAAAGATAGGTCTCATGGTTACATATATTATCAATTTATAATCATGAAATTAGTCTAATGAGGAAATATCAATAAATATCCACTCAAAAGGCAAGACCATCATCTCATGGTAAGGTTACATTGAAAACACCATCTTTTAACCATAAAGGAAGTGTTCTATGGAAGGTATCACAATATCCATCCTCTTAAATGATCCAAACCAACATCCTCCACTATGGTAATATTCTATGGGTATTTGAAACAATTAATCTCATGAAACTGACAAAAAGTTCATCAAGGTCGCTTCCCTACCCACTAGGGTCATATGTAATATAACTAGACACCCCCATCATAATGATCAGGGGAAATTCCTTACATAACTCCATTAATTAAACCAAAAACTAGAATCTCACACTGTCTATGTTCACTCCTCAATATCTTTAAATTTTTCATAATTCACCACTAATACCCATATATTATGAAAACATTTCATACAGACCTCAACCAATCATAAAAATCTCACATTAAACCCAACCATCCCATATGGGTGACCAAACCCCAATCCATGATACAAGGATTAGTATCATCATACCCAATAAATTTCACTCTTAACTACCTTTAAATGAGTCATATACAATTATTTAGACTCAACCAATGACTTTGGTACTCAATTTAGAAAAATATCAAACAATCAAATTCACTTGGACCCATGTAGAGAAGAATAATATACAAAAATAATCACATGTTAATGACTTCTTACCTCAACCCTAATGGAGCTGGATTACTGAATTATAGAACTTGATTCAACCCTAAACCACTGAAATCAAAATTCAACAATAAACCTATAGAATTAGTGGTAAATAATCAACCATGGGGAGACAAAAATTGAAATAAAAACCTATAGTATATAATGGGTTATATTTACCAAACATGATCCGACATAATGAACAACACCTAAAATAGAGAAGTGGATATTTTTACGAGCATTGGAAGATAAGGGAATGCCTAAAATAAAGGATTTATAATGTGATTGTTGGTAGAGGAAGGGTTAGAAAGAATTAGAGGAGTCTAAATAAGGAATTATATAAATTATCTTAAAATGATATATATAATTCCCCATGTACCTGATTATCCTAAATTGGGTATGGTGCTTTATTTTCCACCAAGCACACCCCAAGTGACTGGTCAGGAGGCTATAGTATCTACAAGGTATCTTCCCAAGACACTAAGTACTATATAGATGTGTACTAGGTACCTGATACCCATATTTTACATTTTTTGAAAGGGAAACCCAAATACCATTCCATGAGCCATTCTTAAGCCGCACTACCCCCATAGAAAATATCAAATCACACATGAATAATTAATTAAAATAAAAAACAAGCCATGAATTCATACATGACATTTTAGGTATATTAAAAACTACCCCTCTTAAGTATTTTAGTTCATGATAATCATCTCTAAGGATCCTTGTAATTTAGTTCATCCCACTAGGATCTTACATCCCATGCCCAATAATAGAGGTCGTTTAAAACATACTTGTGTTTCCATAACAACTATAAAAGAGGAACTACCTTACCTGAAAGAACATTCATTCTCCAATCAATAATATGAATCACACACAAATCAAATAATATATCCAACATCATATCAACATAATCATTTTAAGTCATGTGTGTGGGGTTTGACATGTAATTTTATTGTTATGACCCAAGAAAAAAATGCAAACAAAATTGTTATAGAAAAAAATCTAACTAATATTACACCATACTGATATACTCTACAACCTCAAACAATCAGAAAAAACATTTTGTGAGATTACCTTAATTAATAAATGCTAATTCTCTATCAAAGTAGACACCTATAATAAAATACCCAATCACCCATAGTGAAATATAGGGTCCATAACTTCTGATTGGGATATGATAATTTTTTCATAGAGTTATTACTAAAAAATAAGTGATCAACTACACTTATTTTATATTCTCCTACACGAATCTCTACCTATCCCATATTGATTTTCTCACTTCTAACCAAAAAGGGGGTGATCAATATGATCTATCATATAAGGCCTAAAAGTTTCCTATTTGGATTGAATCCTACTGTTCATTATTATAAATTAACTATACCAAGGTCATATTCTTTTCCCTTGTCCCTAAAAATAGATCATGCATGAAAAGAGGATATCCTAATGTATCATGATCATCCGCTCAGATATCCTATATATCTATGGGTGATATGTTTTTCTCAACATAATCTATGATTCCATGTCCTTCTACAAGACATTTAATAATATATATATGAAATGTGCATTTGATTTGATATTATGTTCAAATTTACCTCATATATGTCTGCTATATATTGCACCAAAATATTAATTATATCATCAACTGACTAATTCTATCAAATATACATGAAATATGAAACATTAATCAACTACTCCACTACTATCCATGTCTCATCACAACCCCCAGGGTCCTCAGAAGACCTGTATCAAAATCCTTGATCACCTCATCCCGCATACATACCACACTATAATTTGTTAAATTAAACCACATATTTATTGATTAACCACCTTAATCTTCTAATTGGTAAGTAATTGAGCTATAAATCCATCAATAATATTTCTCAATACATTACACCAAAATCAATGCATGAGGTCTTGGTATATGTTAGTAATACCTGGGTTCATGGACTAACATGGGTCAAGGGAGTCTCTCATCAACTCATCCATCATTCATATAGATACCACCTATCTAAAATAGTCACATATCTCTCAATCATCATCTTATGACCATTTTAAAATGGTTCATCTCCTATTATCTATTTTTGAATTAGAAAAAATCTATATCTGGATACTGGATAGCCTCTAATATGTATACCAATTATAAGGTATTTTTAAAGTGATAAAGGTCATGTAATCTAAGTAGTATAAAATATAATCAGGTTACATAGTACAAAAATCCTCAAATTTCACTCCTCGAAAAATTAAAAAATACATATGTTTTGAGATTTCCTATTTAGAGGGTTTTCTATAAATTTCTTCATCCTTATGACATATGTTAGATCAATTTAAATCATCTATAAGTAATATATATTATTCTATTTTACATATATTCTATATCTATGAAGATAAATTATTTCATTTTCTCCTATGGTTGTAATGGATGAAAAATATATCACTGAAGAGATGATGATTCTAAAATTTTCAAGTGTGAACCAATGCAACTGGCTCTAAATTATTGGTTTATTATTTCTTCTCATGGGATCATATCTGATGATACCAATACATGATAATCCAATCTCCCTACATAAAAATATATCCTAGAAAAATCCTAGAGGTATCATAGTACATAGTATAACCCTGCCTAGAGTATGATAAAATTGGAATTAGATTAGTTGGCAATGTCACATTCAATTCTTAAAAGCCATCTTCATACAGATTGGTGTACTCAATTTTCACAATCTTCATAGAAAAATATATTATTTGAAATTTCAATTAACATGGATCCAAAATGAATCATTTTTAGTATAGGTAAAATACTAGGAGCTCTATATCTCGAACACATTCATGTGTCATTCCCATGACATCACTACAACAATATTCTATGGATTCACATATATCCCATCCTGCAACATGAAATTCTTGAGAAATCAAACCTCTTGGATCCAAAAGTTACTCTTTGAGTAATGGAATAAAAAATTATTTTCCCTAATATCAAATATTTGAACTTGAGAATCTTTTAATTTATCTATCATGTTCATAAGTATACCACAATATCATCAATGAACACTAGAATGCGGGAATATAGATAGTTATAAGGAACCAAATATTGAGAACCATGAGCACTGTTAGAGAACTTGTAATACCAAATAGAAAATAAGGGTACTCATATAACCCATTACTACTTATAAATTCTATCTTTGGTATATCCTCTAACCCAACACACAATTGATGATAGCCTAATCATAGCTCAATATTGGATAACCATTCATATCCCCTACTCTAGTTAAATTGATAGTTTATCTTCAGTAATGGATACATATAGTTCATTTTATCATGATTCAACAATTTATAATTAATGAAAGATATCATGATTATATAATCCTTATAGTAAATAAAATCAAGATCGACCCATTAATAACTTCTCATACATATAAAATTAAAATACCCAAAATGAGTGTACAATTACACTTAGAGGGGGTTGAATCTTTGTAAAATAGTTTAACCAAATTCAATAATTCTTAATTTTCCCTCTTGATATTCCAAACTCAAAACCAATTATGGGTAATGTATAAACATACTAATTCAAAAAATAAATGAAATCATGAAGATTAGAAAATAAATAAGACAATAACATAAGATATGTTTACATGATTTGATCTAAATTTGGGTATATACTCTTTGATTTTTTGTGAAATCTAAGACACAAATTTTATCACAAGTGTATAAAAGTGACTAAAATGGGTGAGAAAGAATAAACCTTACCCACACTTTATGATTTTCACTCCATTAGAAATTATGGGGTATGTTCAACATCCACATCCCTTGGAAAAAAACTATCTCCTAATAGTTGTCTATATACAGTATGATTAGGATAATATTATTCTAGATCCCTACAATCATCAACACAAATATTTTATCTATTATTAGGATGATATTTAATAATATCCAATATTTAATTATTTCAAAAATAAAATATACTTTCCCTGGTAATATATCATCATCCACCAATACATAAAATGCCTATATTAGTATGTATGTCGAAATTTTTCTATCAACTATATCTCAAAATGATCAATTCATGTAGATAGTAGGTTTAATTACACTGTATTATTTTTAATTATTTTAAAAAAATACTCAACATAAAGAACATATGAAGTGTCTATTATGTACTATTATCTCATATTTTCAAAATCATTAACTTATAGACATTGTGGAGTTTACAGATCATTATCCTTCCCAAATCCCTTATTCATTAATCTTTTACTACATATTTATTACTCTCCTAGTTTTGACGTTAATTGGATATGTGGTTTATTTACCTCATTTACCTCATTCTTATTATTTCTCAATGCACAATATATTTCTAGAACTATGTCCAATTAGTATGACAATCACCCATCTCTTCAATACCGAATATTATTCAAGACAATTTTTATATGCCTCAATTCTTTCTTCTATATCTTCTATTATTTTTCAAATAATGCTTTCACATGAATATATCTATCCATATTTTTATATATGTATGTACTTGATAATAATTATAATGTTTTCCTATCATTTATCACTAGTGAAATAAAAACTAATAAATTATACATCTTTGATCTTTATTGATTATTTTCAAATATTTTTATTTCAACCCCAAAATTATATTTCAAATACACTATCACAATATATATTTTACTTTTATTTGATCTTGTTATTTCCCTTAATAATTATTTATAAAAGATATTATTTATCATCACATAGTTTCCAAATATCTATATGTCAAAATCCTTCTAATGTAATATACTTTATCATAGCATAGCCTTCTTTCCCAATTCACATCGCTATTTTTTTCTAGAATAATTCATACTAAAAACATGTGATTTTTTAACTTGAATATAAACATAGTAATATCAAAATTGAATTACCAGACCACATGATTTTTTTAACTATTAACATATTAATATTATAAAGGTAGTTGGTTAACCTTAAAAAGCTTTTGAAAACACAAGCTTACCATTAAATGATCTTTTTATTACTCTTACTCTTTTCCTTGGTTGACCGATTTTCCCCAATGTAACATTTTTAAATCATTCATGTATCATTTGAAATTTTATGTCACCATATAATTTACACTTATTAACCCTTACTTATGTATTGGATTACTATATTCACTCTTAAATATTAAAGTGAAACTCCAATACTTTGTAAAATAGTAATACCTTTTGTGTTACCTCATGTTTAATTTTGAAAAAATTTGACAACCTCTAGATTTAGAGAAACATAATATGATGTATCCCAAGGTATCATTGTAGTTTTTTAATTTCCAATCTTCATGTTTTTATATCCATTATCAATCATCTTTATTGTATATTCCCCTCCATAAACTCACACATATAGATTGAAAATTCAATGTGAATCTTATTGTAAAAATACTTTGTGAAATTATTCAAAAACATATAACTTTATATTTCTATTACATCTAAAATACTATTTAGGAACTCAAAAAAATTACCATCTCCATTAACTCTAATTCATCTCAAAAACATATAAATGGACTTATAAATTTAAGAAATCTACTCAAAAATCTTTTTCATAATTACCAATTAATCTTTTAATATATTTATACACTTATTGAGCATTTCAACATAGATTTATAGAATAAAAATTTCTTATCTTAACTCTTTTTTTCTCTAACCATTATCCAAGTGATATTATTAAATTAATAGAGAGTCCTTATTGATTTACAACACATAGATGTTTACTCACTCTTCAATTATCACGGTTTATCTCCAATATAGAGATCTTACCAGACTTATTAAGAATATCTGTTTGAAATTTATATCACAATCCATTAGAATTTTAGATTTATTATCATGAGTTCCAACATAACAATCATTATATATATTTTACTACTTCCATGAATATTATTATTCAGGAATTCAAATTAGTAGCCGCTTCGACATGTTTTTTCAAAATATGAATGGATCATTATAATATTTTAATATAGAATATAGAAATACATATCACTTAAATAAATTCTATATGTATCTCACATGTATCTTATGATCTCTTAAATCTCCATATTTCTATAATAATCTTCATTAGGCATGGGGTAAAATAATCATTAAATTCTTTATCTTTTCTAAAAATTATTAATAACACCACTTCATAACAATAATAATTCTTATTGAAAACATATAAAATCAACATAATACAATTGTATCTCCAACATACCTATTTTTATTTGTTTTAAATACACTAAAATACATTAAAAAAATAACATTTTATATATTCTAATCAGTTCATCACTTTTATCCCCCTTATTGGCAATAAATATAATAGTTAAATGGTGAGGAAGTGTCCTAATAATCTCTTGTTTCATCCATGATTTTAAATTTCATATTATCCCACTCACTTAAATATTATCCCATTTATATAATGGTGAAATCATAAATATCAGAATAAATAAGTAATAAATTAAAAAATTCAATGTCTACATGATAAATCTCAATGTGGAAAATAAGAGTGGTCATCTTAGACATCATTATTTTTCATAAAACTAACCATATTGTGATACTAACTAGAATTTATCATTATAATATTCGTTTATGAATATTTTTAAGTAATATATAACCTATAATCTTATAAAAAAACATATCAAAAAAATATATCATAGGAATGGTTTACTAATTCCATCATTTTTTTTAAAAATTTGTTTTTCTTGTCCAATTAAAGTTCCCCACATCAAATCTGGAATTCATTCCTATAAAACAAGGATAAGAGAATAAGAAAAACATAAGTATTTATTTAAATTGTAAATCACTTTAAATAAATTATATAATTTTATGAAATGATATATTATAGTAGTATTATTTTATCTCAACCCTATCTTTTTGTATAAATTACAATACACATCCATCATTTTAACCATCCTTAACAACATAATCAAATAATCCTTTGGTAAAATGTAAAATAATGAAATGATACATCATGATACTAGTTGTATCAATCAATGATGGAAATAAATTATTATTATGAACATTAAATAGTATTCTACTAAACTCTATTCCAATATCACCATCAATTCCACCAATAAATAATAAAAAACTATAGATATATTGGAATAATACGGGTCATCATTTACATATTAATGATATTAACAAGGTTTATATTTTATTTTTAAACCAAAAATTATTTAACTCTTAGATATAATAGTGTGAATACTCTTAATGCATTCTATTCCATTGATTTCCCAAGAATAATCATTTAGAAAGAAATGTCTTATTTTTTACATTCATATTTATTTATAGTTTGATGTATATTTCTCTTATTCCATTGAAAAAACATTGATTATTTTGGGATTTATCCATATTATTTTATAACTCTATTTTAATTAGTTATATTTTCATACATTCGATTAGATAATGCTCATATTTATCCTTATCTGGAAACTATTTTTTAACATTATCATTCTTAGAAGATGGAGTTAATTGTTCTTTCCATTATTTTTCATCATCTCATTTTATCCTAGTATCATTGTAATGTATTTTATTAGAATATTTTTAGTCAATTTATACCTTCCACATAGTTCCTTAGAATCCTTCATGTTACCCTTATTTGGAAACTTCTCTAATTCCTTTTCTATGATATTCTCTAATAAACCATTCAATTTATTTATCTATTTTATTAATTCTTAATTTCCTGTTCTTACTTGATTCTTTCAATATTGATATTGAGGCCATATTATCAAATTTCCATGATTTTTACTCTCTTACAAAATATAAGCATATAATCTTTTATAGTGTGACATTCATATCACCATTCCTCTTGGGTGAAATGTTTCAAAAATATTATTTTTTTTATAACCTAAGGAATAATCACCTTTTATTTTCTCTATTATGATTATTTTTTCTTCTTAAAAATTATATGATTTATGTTTGGTATTTTTATACCATAAATGTAACACCCGAGACTTTTATGAGAAATATTTTGTTTTTATGTTATATAAATCATCAAAGGAATATTTCACTACACACAACACTATCTTGTCTTTCTTTACACGCAACTGCGGCCTTCCTCAATAGCTTGCGTCGTACGCAATACCGAGTTTCACTAAACAACGATATGCTATTAAAATATTATTAAAACTAGCCGTTATGAATAGTAATAACCACCTTTTGAAATTTTGTAAATTTTATTTTTCAAAATGGACTTCATTTTTGGATTCGTAATATCGAAATTATCCTAGGGTGAAATTTTGGTATTTTTCTGAAAACTTTCAATTTTTGATGAATAGTGAAACCACTAAGTGGTAGTTAAAAAACTGAATTTTTCATAAAACTTAATTTTACCGCTTCTGTGAGTGGAATTTCAAAAATCCTAGAGACACGGTTGATGTCAGTAAGTAAAATGTGGTTCAATGAGATGAAAATAATTTTTGGTGAATAGTAACTTTTTACTTTTATTTACCACGATTAAAAGTAAATAGGGTAATTAAGGGTAAAAATGATATTTTGTATTACCCTAAAACATGTCCTAATTCTATTGGATAAGTGTAATTCGACCAAAAACAATATTAGGAATAAAATATGACCATTTAGGCCCACTTGGATTAGATTAGGACATTTATTATCAATTTAATTAAAGAAGGGTTAAAATAGTTAAAATCAATGTTTAATAAGTAAATCATTTTTAATATGGGGTTATACATAAGATAAATTAGACTATAAATATTAATTAGAAATATAAAAATATTTCCAACATAATGGTATTTTATTTATAATTTTTAGACATTAAATAGTTTAATTTATTTATGACACAACAATGATGCAGTAATTATCTTATTAATAAAATATTGACATAATTGATGTTATAAATACCCAAATAAATGTAATTTGAGACTTTTTATGAATTAAACTAATTTTATAGCTTAATATGACGTGTTAGTGTTGATTTAATTAACTTTTTTCGAACTAATTAGTCTGTTATGATTTTCACAAAAATCAATTACTAAATAGTGTCAAAATTGACATAAAATAGTTTTTAAAACAAATATTATATTATTAATTGTTATTTTATTCCTAAAAATATAAGGTTCGGGCAAATGACTTAGATAAGGTCATATATATTAATAATAAACAACTTGGGGTTCTTTTGGCTTGATATATTATGTTTATTTACCTTATAGTGTAAGAACACAAGAAGACACGGTAAAAGTAAAATTATTTAACTTAATGTTAAATCTAAATGATAAGGTTAAAATAGGAACCTAAGCTTGTCTAAATTCTATTGGATGAGAGGATTTCGACCCATCCCCACCTTATCTTCGAAATAAATCTATTTGGAGCAATTTAAAAGCGAATTTGGCTTTATAATAAAATAATATTTTTTGTTATTCCAAAGGTGCCCCTCTCCTCCCTTATAAAAGGGCACCTCCTCCCCCTCTACCTCACACCACTTTGAGCCTTCAAGCTCGGCCAAAACCTGCCCATTTCTGCTCTCCACTTCCCTAGAAACATCTTAGAGGTTCTGGTCTTCTTCAAAGACCTATTTTAGTTCCCTAAAAGGAGGTCTCAAAGAAGCACTTCAAAGAAGAGGTAATGTCCGTTACCGATTCTTTCATCTTTATTTCTTCTTCCACTTCTCCTTATTTAGTTGTTTAATTATGAAGTAATAACATCAGTATAAATCATATACTTATATGTTATTATAAGTATGAAACAACCCTATTTCACCATCTATCCATCCTACGAAAAAAGAAATCACCGCGCGTGCGTACGTACGGAATACAGTCTCCACGCCGTGGTGTAATATATTTTCCACCACCACCTTAATGGTGTAAATAATGACTATATATGACTATTATAAAGTGATATTGATTCTGAAATAGTATACATACACTCCAATACAATTCCACGATCATAGGAACGATATCATCACTTGTGCATATGTACGGAATACCGTCTCCATGATGTGATACGACTCATTATACATGATCTTCATTGCATAATGATTATATAAATTAATTGAATGAATGATTATGATATATATTACACTAATACCATTCTTTAAATGAGGTATCTATAACCTAAAGAGAAGAATAATAATTTATTCGACAAAACACGCATAAGAACAAAAAGTAATAAACACCCGAATAACAAGTAGTAATGAAATATTACTAATAAGAAGCTAAGAATATGACCATATATGATATCATAACAATAAGTATGATTTTGGAATAAGTCAATAACATTATTTAAATCATTATACAAGAGGTTCGGACACTTACGAAACAAATCGGACCTAAGGTAAGGGAAAATATCACAATCTCATTTTTATCCGAGATTGTTTATACTTTGGTATTTACTGGGGTGTATTTTATCATCCACATCCATGTTTCCTCAATATGTAATATTATTTCCATCCACATACAATTGTTTAAATCCAATTTTACCCTTTGGCGAGTTTTTAGTAAAAGATATGAAAGGAATCTTTTGTCGTTTTTCGTACGAGGTACTTTTTGACTTTTTCGACAAAAGTACGAGAAGAATGTTTTTTTAACTTATACGGCATGAATGGATTTTTAAAACATTATTTCCAAGAAGCTTCCTTTACAAGTTTTCAAGTTTATTTTTAATCAACTTCTTTTATTTTAAAATTGTATGACATGTTAAGAAAGGAAAATGTTTTTGAAGTAGAAAGGATATTTTCCTCAAGAATGGAGTTCAAGCGTTGTATCAAAATTATTTTCCATCTAAGATAATATAGGGTTATGTTTCTATCCCTATTATTACATTGATTTGTTTATGTTGTGATGGAATCATTTTTATGAATTCATTTATCTTATATGAATTGTTTTATGATGTCACAATGTTTAAGAATCCCATTTTTATTACATGGGTAATGCAATGATGTATGATTTATGATTTTGTGGCACACATAAGAATGATATCATTATGAGACGGGTGAGACCTATATCTCCCTCCAATTCATTGGGTAAAGATTTTGTATCTCATGAGATAGACATGGCTAGAACGACGGGTTAAACCGGTTCAGTGAAACAGGACTGAAACGAGGAGTGAACTCGGTTCAGAAATGGACTTTGTCCGCTAAGATAGTCTTGGAAATGAGTCTTGACTACTAAGAAATGATTCTCTATGATTATGTGTGTACGCCAAAAATTTTCATTTTTTAGGTTATGATTATTGGGATTACATTTCACTACTATGATTTATCCCATGTTATGATATTATGATCTCTTTTGCAGGTTAAGATTTCCAAAATGTTATGTTCTTATAAATATGATGTGATTGATATTTCTTTTGTTTACCCTTACTGAGCATTTGAGCTCACCCTTTTGTATGTTTTATTTCCCCAGTTCAGGAATAAGGTTATTAAGTAGGATATACCAAAAAGGGAGTCTAGATATGATGAAATAAATGGGAGGCAAAGTAGATGCTTTATGAACCAGTTGTTTATGCTTTCCAGTTTCTAAAGACACTATACCTATACGGTCCTTTCATGGTTTTGTCATATGTTGTAATAAGTGTGCTTCAATTTTGAAGTAATAACAATGTATGTAAAGTATGGGTCATTATAGTTGGTATCAGAGGAAAGGTATAGTCAACCTTTGGAAATTAGGATGTGAAATCCTTAGTAAGAACCCTAAGGATAAGTCTAAGCATAGAACACAATATTAGTGTTTTAGAAATGACCATGAATAACCTAGGATAAGACCTTAAGTGTGAAATTTTATTCTTGATTATGTGGTTTTCATATTATAATTAGTGCTGCTCACACTATTCTTCTTGGTTTTAGTCAATGGATGGAACCCGAAGGAACCGTGTTAATGCGGAATGCGACGGACAATGCAATGATTGTCCCCCTGAGCAACCAAACGTTATGGGAGCTGGAATGAAAAATCTTGTAGCCATGCTCACACAACTTTCTCAAGCTATGAATCATGGTGGACTTCCAAACGAGCAAAGGAAGGAGCAAAATTTTATTGAATCCTTCATGAGGCAGCATCCACCTTCATTCAGCGGGTCTACTGATCCATTAGTTGCTGAACAATGGATCAGTACTACTGAAAAGATATTTTCAGTTCTTCAATGTTCTGAAAATGATAAAGTAATCCTAGTAGTGTATTGTTTGGAAGGAGATGCTGATCAATGGTGGAATCTTATTAAGAATACGAGGCAAAGAGATGAAATTGAGTCCATGGAATGGGATGAGTTCAAGAACTTATTTTTCAATAAGTACTTCCCTCGTATTCTCCGAACAAATATGGAGAAAGAGTTTCTTGAACTGAAGAAAAAGGATGATGAATCTGTTGGTACCTATGGATACAATTTTACAAGACTTGCAAGGTATGCTTCTGGTATTATTATCCAACATGAGAGTAAGATCGATCGATTCTTTAGTGGATTAAAACCAAGTCTTCGAAGGGCCTTATCCATAAGGGACTTCAATAGATACGAGGAAATCGTTCGATGTGCTCTCAAAGTTGAGATGGAGATTGGAGTAACCCATCAGTCATATGGGTTTGATAAGAAGAGGAAAATGGAATTCAAAGGAAAATCTAAAGAGCACACTGAAAAGAAGATGAGCTTTCCCTTATGCTCAAAGTGTGGAAAGAAACATGGAGGGAGTTGTTTTAAAGGGACAAGTAAATGTTTCAAATGTGGAAAGGAAGGTCATCGGGCATTTGAATGCCGCAATGATGGGAAGAAGATGTCAAATGATGCAAACAAAGGAAGGGACACAGAGAATGAACCTAATATACTTCAATGTTTCAAGTGCAAGGAGATGGGGCATTATGCCAATAAATTCCCTAATCCAAGGGTTGTTGATGATGATCGAAATCAATAAAATCTTAAGGCTAAGGATAAAGGAAAGTCACATGCAATTTCTATCAGCGATGTGGAGTACGATAACGATGTGGTGAAAGGTACACTTACCATCCACTCTAAAGTAGCAAATGTTTTATTTGATTCTGGATCCACCCACTCTTTTATTTCTGAAGATTTTTCTACGGGTATCACCGTTTTACCTCAACAATTAGATGTTGAGTTAGCTGTGACAACACCTAATGGAACAACAGTCGCATCAAAAGTTTATAATTCTTCCCTGATTGAAGTTTGTGGGAAAGTGCTTCCTGCAAATCTTGTAATCCTTCCTATAGTGAAATTTGATGTGATTCTTGGCATGGATTGGCTTTCTTTATATGGAGCTCATATCAATTACCAAAGAAGGGAAGTCATATTTCATATTCCAGATCAATCTATGATCGTCTATCGATGCAAGGATGAACATAACCTTCCAGTGGAAATTTCTTCCATCTTATGGGTCTTGATTCCACTTAATGAAGGTTATTTATCTCAAATGGTTGGTGAGAAACTCACAATTAAGAATATGCCCATTGTACGGGAGTTTGATGATGTCTTTTCGGAGGAATTTCCAGTTCTTCCACCAAATCATGAAGTTGAGTTTTCAATAGAACTCGTACCAGGTGCTTTGCCTATTTCAAAGACACCTTATAGAATGGCCCCAATTGAGTTGCAGGAATTGAAGAAGCAACTCCAAGAGAATATTGATAAGGGATTCATACGCCCTAGTGAGCCACCTTGGGGAGAACCTGCTCTGTTTGTTAAGAAGAAATATGGATCAATGATACTCTGCATTGATTATCGAGAACTTAACAAGATAACTATCAAGAACAAATATCCTCTCCCACGCATTGATGACTTATTTGACCAACTACGAGGAGCTCAATACTTTTCCAAGATTGATCTTCATTCAGGGTATCATCAATTAAGGGTCAAAAGGGAGGATATACCAAAGATGACTTTCCGTACAAGGTATGAACACTATTAATTTATAGTGATGCCGTTTGGTCTTACTAATGCCCCTGCTATCTTCATGGATCTGATGAATAGAATCTTTAGAGACTATCTTGATCAGTTTGTGGTAGTCTTTATAGACGATATTCTAGTATATTCAAAGAGCAAGGAAGAACATGAAGATCACTTGAGAATTATATTTAAGACCCTAAGAAAGGAGAATCTTTATGCCAAATTTACCAAGTGCGAATTTTGGCTTCAAAAAGTTGCATTTTTGGGTCACATAATCACAAAAGAGGGGATATTTGTGGATCCAGCAAAAACAGAGGTTATTGAAAGATGGTCGAGACCAACAACAGAAACTGATATCCGAAGTTTTCTTGGTTTGGCTTGATATTATTGACGTTTTGTGAAATATTTTTCACGATTATCTAATCCACTCACCAAGTTGACTCGGAAAGGAGTTAAGTTTGTCTAGACGGAGGAATGTGAAGAGAATTTCAAGGAGTTGAAAAGAAGTTTATCCAGTGCACCTGTGCTCACACTGCCTTGTAGTGGAGAAAGGTTTGTGATATACAGTGATGCATCCAAGAAAGGATTGTGGTGTGTTCTTATACAAAATGATATGGTGATAGCTTATGCCTAAAGACAGTTGAAAATCCATGAGCAAAATTACCCAACTCATGATTTGGAGTTAGCTACGGTAATCTTTGCATTAAAGATTTGTATGCATTATCTTTATGGTGAAAGGTGTGATATTTATACTGATCATAAACGTTTAAAGTATATTTTCACACAAAAGGAGATGAATATGTGCCAAAGAAGATGGTTGGAGCTGATTAAGGATTATGAATGGTCAATCCATTACCACCCTGGGAAAGCAAATAAGGTGGAAGATGCATTAAGTCAACAAGACCATGCCAATTTATCCATGATGAGGATCACAAAAGATCCAATATTTATGGATTTACAAAGGATGGATCTTGGAATTATAATGGAAGGGGAAAAATCGTATATTTCTCAAATGAATGTTCAACCATCTATATATGTGAAGATTAAAGAGGCACAGAAAGAAGATGTCGAGTTACAAAAGAAGGTGAGAAATGTTCCTGAATTCAACCTTGATTGTGATGGGATAATAAGGTTTAGGAATCAGGTTTTTGTTCCTCCCATCCCCGAATTAAAGAAGGAGCTGCTGGATGAGGCTCATAGTTTTTCATTCTCTATTCATCCTAGAAGCAAGAAGATGTATAGGGACCTGAAAGAGTACTTCTGGTGGGATGGCATGAAAAGAGATGTTGCTGAATATGTCTCTCGATGCTTGGTTTGTCAGCAAGTTAAATATGAGAGACAGAAGTCTAAGGGGATGTTACAACCATTACCCATATCCGAATGGAAATGGGAAAACATCACTATGGACTTTGTCACAGGACTTCCTAAAACATCCAAAGGCAATAATGCTATCTGGGTCATAGTTGATCGTCTTACAAAGTCTGCACACTTCATTGCTATTAGGGAGGATTTCTCTCTGGATCAGCTTGCCAGGATATATGTGAGGGAAGTGGTAAGATTGCATGGAGTACCACTTTCTATTATATCTGATTGGGATCCGAGGTTTACCTCAAAGTTATGGCGAAGTCTTCAGCATACTATGGATACAGAGTTGAGTTTCAGCACTGCTTATCATCCTCAAACAGACGGTCAGTATGAGAGAACAATTCAAACTCTAGAAGATATGTTGAGAGCTTGCTCTATGGATTTGAAAGGTGGTTGGGATCAACACCTACCTTTGGTGGAATTTTCTTATAATAATAGCTTTCACTCCAGTATTTAGATGGCTCCTTATGAAGCTCTCTATGGAAAGAAATACAGGACTCCAACTTGCTGGGATGAAGTTGGGGAAGGAAAGCTATTAGGACCTGATCTCGTTGATGAAATGGCAGAAAAGGTCAGATCTATTCAACAACACATAAGAGCAACTCAGAGTCGACAGAAAAGTTATGCCGAAAACCAAAGAAAAGACCTAGAGTTTGAAGTGGGTGATAAAGTGTTCTTACGAATATCTCCCTGGAAGAGGGTCATGAGATTTTGAAAGAAGGGGAAGTTGAGCCCTAGATATATCAGTCCTTTCAAAATACTGGATCGTGTTGGGAAGGTAGCTTACCGATTAGCGCTCCCACTGAATCTCTCTCAATTTCACGATGTGTTCCGTGTATCTCTCCTGAGAAAGTACATACCTAATCCTTCACATGTACTTAGCTCAGAAGTTGTACCGCTGGAGCAAGATCTTTCTTATGAAGAATAGTCGATAGAGATTTTGGATCGTAGCGAAAAAGTCCTACGGAACAAGACCACTAGATTGGTGAAAGTTTTATGGAGGAACCACCAATTAGAAGAAGCTACATGGGAGCTTGAGGATATGATGAGGGAGAGGTATCCTCATCTGTTTGTTACAAAGTGACGAATTTCGAGGGCGAAATTCATTTTAAGGGGGGTAGAATGTAACACCCGAGACTTTTATGAGAAATATTTTGTTTTTATGTTATATAAATCATCAAAGGAATCTTTCACTACACACAACACTAGCTTGGCTTTCTTTACACGCAACTGCGGCCTTCCTCAATAGCTTGCGTCGTACACAATACCGAGTTTCACTAAACAACGATATGCTATTAAAATATTATTAAAACTAGCCGTTATGAATAGTAATAAACACTTTTTGAAATTTTGTAAATTTTATTTTTCAAAATGGACTTCATTTTTGGATTCGTAATATCAAAATTAGCCTAGGGTGAAATTTTGGTATTTTTCTGAAAACTTTCAATTTTTGATGAATAGTGAAACCACTAAGTGGTAGTTAAAAAACTGATTTTTTCATAAAACGTAATTTTACTGCTTCTGTGAGTGGAATTTCAAAAATCCAAGACACACGGTTTATGTCAGTAAGTAAAATGTGGTTCAATGAGATGAAAATATTTTTTGGTGAATAGTAACTTTTTACTTTTATTTACCACAGTTAAAAGTAAATAGGGTGATTAAGGGTAAAAATGATATTATTATTACCCTAACACATGAACTTATTCTATTGGATAAGTGTAATTCGACCAAAAACAATATTAGGAATAAAATATGACCATTTAGGCCCACTTGGATTAGATTAGGACATTTATTATCAATTTACTTAAAGAAGGGTTAAAATAGTTAAAATCAAAGTTTAATAAGTAAATCATTTTTAATATGGGGTTATACATAAGATAAAATCAACTATAAATATTCATTAGAAAGATAAAAATATTTCCAACATAATGGTATTTTATTTTTAATTTTTAGACATTAAATAGTTTAATTTATTTATGACACAACGATGATGTAGTAATTATCTTATTAATGAAATATTAACATAATTGATGTTATAAATACCCAAATAAATGTAATTTGAGACTTTTCATAAATTATAATAATTTTATAGGTTAATATGACATGTTAGTGTTGATTTAATCAACTTTTTTCGAACGAATAATTCTGTTATTATTTTCACAAAAATCAATTACTAAATAGTGTCAAAATTGACATAAAATAGTTTTTTAAAAAAATATTATATTAATAATTGTTATTTTATTCCTAAAAAATCTAAGGTTCGGCCAAATGACTTATATAAGGTTATATATATTAATAATAAACAACTTGGGGTTCGTTTGGCTTGTTATAGTAAGTTTATTAACCTTATAATGTAAGAACACAAGAAGACACGGTAAAAGTAAAATTATTTAACTTAATGTTAAATCTAAATGATAAGGTTAAAATAGGAACCTAAACTTGTATAAATTCTATTGGATGAGAGTATTTAGACCCATCCCCACCTTAGCTTCGAAATAAATCAATTTGGATCTATTTAAAACCGAAATTGGCTTTATAATAAAATAATATTTTTAGTTATTCCAAAGGTGCCCCTCTCCTCCCTTATAAAGGGCACCTCCTCCCCCTCTTCCTCACACCAATTTGAGCCTTCAAGCTCGCCCAACCCCTGACAATATCTCCTATCCACTTCCCTAGAAACATCCTAGAGGTTCTGGTCTTCTTCAGAGACCTATTTTAGTGCCCTAAAAGGAGGTCTCAAAGAATCACTTCAAAGAAGAGGTAATGTCCATTACCGATTCTTTTATCTTTATTTCTTCTTCCACTTCTTCTTCTTTAGTTGTTTCATTATTAAGTAATAACATAAGTATCACTAATATACTGATATGTTATTATAAGTATGAAACAACCCTCTTTCACCATCTATCGATCCTACAGAAAAAGAAATCACCGCGCGTGCGTACGTACAGAATACCGTCTCCACGCCGTGGTGTAATCTATTTTCCACCAACACCTTACTTGGATGGGTATAATGGTGTAAATAATGACTATATATGACTATTATAAAGTGATATTGATTCTTAAATAGTATACATACACTCCAATAAAATTCCACGATCATAGGAACGATATCATCACTCGTGCGTACGTACGGAATACCGTCTCCATGATGTGATGCGACTCGTTCTACATGATCTTCATTGCATAATGATTATATAAATTAATTGAATGAATGAATATGATATATATTACACTAATAAAATTTTGTAAATGAGGTATCTATATCCTAAAGAGAAGAATAAGAATTTATTCGACAAAACACGCATAAGAATAAAAAGTAATAAACACTCGAATAACAAGTAGTAATGAAATATTACTAATAAGAAGCTAAGAATATGACCATATATGATATCATAACAATAAGTATGATTCTGGAATAAGTCAATAACATTATTTAAATCATTATACAGGAGTTTCAGACACTTACGAAGCAAATCGGACCTAAGGTAAGGGAAAATATCACAATCTCATTTTTATCCGAGATTGTTTATACTTTGGTATTTACTGGGGTGTATTTTATCATCCAAATACATGTTTCCTCAATATTTAATATTATTTCCATCCACCTACAATTTTTTAAATCCAATTTTACCCTTCGGTGAGTTTTTAGTAAAAGATATGAAAGGAATCTTTTGTCATTTTTCGTATGAGGTACTTTTTGACTTTTCCGACAAAAGTATAAGAAGAATGTTTTTTTAACTTATACGGCATGAATGGATTTTTAAAACATTATTTCCAAGAAGCTTCCTTTACAAGTTTTCAAGTTTATTTTTAATCAACTTCTTTTATTTTAAAATTTTATGACATGTTAAGAAAGGAAAATGTTTTTGAAATAGAAAGGATATTTTCCTCAAGAATGGAGTTCAAGCGTTTTATCAAAATTATTTTCCATCTAAGATAATATAGGGTTCTGTTTCTATCCCTATTATTACATTGATTTGATTATGTTGTGATGGAATGATTTTTATGAATTCATTTATCTTATATGAATTGTTTTATGATGTCATAATTTTTAAGAATCCCATTTTTATTACATGGGTTATGCAATGATGTATGATTTATGATTTTGTGGCACACATAAGAATGGTATCATTATGAGACGGGTGGGACCTATATCTCACTCTAATGCATTGGGTAAATATTTTATATCTCATGAGATTGACATGGCTAGAACGACAGGTTAAACCGGTTCAGTGAAACAGGACTGAAATGAGGAGTGAACTCGGTTCAGAAATGGACTTTGTCCGCTAAGATAGTCTTGGCAATGAGTCTTGACTACTAAGAAATGATTCTATATGATTATGTGTGTACGCCACAAAGTTTCATGTTTTATTTTATAATTATTGGGATTACATTTCACTACTATGATTTATCCCATGTTATGATATTATGATCTCTTTTTCAGGTTAAGATTTCCAAAATGTTATGTTCTTATGAATATGATGTGATTGATATTTATTTTGTTTACCCTTACTGAGAATTTGAGGTCACCCTTTTGTATGTTTTATTTCCCAAGGTCAGGAAGAAGGTTATTAAGTAGGATATGCCAAAAAGGGACTCTAGATATGATGAAATAAATTGGAGGCAAAGTATATGCTTTATGAACCAGTTATTTATGCTTTCCAGTTTCTAAAGACACTATACCTATACGGTCCTTTCATGGTTTTGTCATATGTTGTAATAAGTGTGCTTCAATTTTGAAGTAATAACAATGTATGTAAATTATGGGTCATTATAATAAATAATTATCATAATGACCACTTATATTTATATTTTCATATAATATCTTATGACATTAAAACCTATTATTAGTGAATAAATTTATCTTCCCCTGAGAACATTGCCTCTACTCATCCTTTCACTCCATTGATATAGAAATTATATAAACTTATGGATTTATAATTGTATTCCAAAAACAAATTTCTTTGTATCCAAAATTTTCACTGGATGCACAATAGCATATAAACCATTATTTTCATCTTGTTGGTCCAATATGGATAACTTCATAGCCTTTCAGATTATGGTATAAAATTCTATTTTTTATCATCTTTTTTGGGAGATTCACTTCATTCACACACTATCATCCATACATAGTGTTATGGTGTATTTAATTGAATATTATTCACACATGTTTTCTCAAATTTTAATTTGTAACTTATACAAGAATATGAAATTTAATTACTAAAAAACTATAAAATGTGTTTTAATGCATTCCATGATCTTGCAGTAGATAGATTAATTATATAGCCTCACACCCTTATTTCCACTAGTGTGAATCTGTTAATAAAATTAATCATATTAGAAGCTATCATATTAGCATATTTATTATTATCTTCATGTGAGGATTCAACATGGTAAATTTCTATATTTCTAAAATTAATATCGAATTCAATAAATTTCATATTAAAAGTATTTTTTAATCCTTAAATGTTTTCATCCCAAATTTAAATTATTCTCCCATAATATTCATTTTATCTTCATGCATCTTATTTTCTTCTTGTAATGAATTATCTTTATCCTCTACTATTTTATCTTTAATCTCAAAATTTGCGTCTTATCTAATTCCAAGGTAGATTTTCTAATATATTATTATATATGATTTTTTTCTTGGAAAATTTTAATTACTTTGTAATTCTCATAAATTTCTTTCTTAAATTCTTATTTTGATAAGGGTATAGTTCTTTAAAGAAAAAAATTCAATGTCTTCTATCCTTTTTATGAGAGTGTTTCACTCTTATAACTTAATATTTAATTATTTTTGAAAGATTATTTATCTATTTACATATATTTTTACTCATCATCTATATCCTTTATAAAATAAAATATATAAGTGAAAATATAAATACTAACTTATTAAAATAATAATTAACATTAGAGTAGAGACCCAAAATAAATTTAATAGACTCATACTCATCCCATATTGAAAAATATTACCATAAATGATAATTATCTATATTTTTTTTTAGATATTTAAATTTATATCCCCTATAATTATATTTAATCATATATTTACTTCCTTAAAGATATGTAATTTACCATATTTATTAATTTTATCTTCTTTATTTTGTTTAATGTTTTGGATGAAAACTCTGAATTTTCTTTGATGAGTTAATAAACCAATTCTTCAAAATTTTACGTTCATTTTAAAATATAAAAAAAAATAGTAAAAAATAGATCTCATCACAGTGATCCTAGATTAAATCTGATACCATAAGAAATACCTAGTAGGACCATGTTTCTACACCGAAAGGGTTTGAATCAACATAAATCATTTTTTCTATATTCTTAAATTTTTATTTTTATTCTTATGATGTCAACCTCTACACTGGTTATAATGAATGGATCTATTTATTCATTCAAGGAACATAAAACAACACAAAATGAGTTAAATAAATAAAAAAACAGTGCACTCTATTTGTATAAGTTTCAATCACAATGTGGGATTTACTCTTTACTATGTTTGACTCCAATATGAGAAAAAAATATTATCACTAGTTTAGTAAAGTGATGAAAATGTGTTATAATATATAATGAATAACTAAACACCTATAATGGATTAGTTTTAATCTAGAGGAAACTGTATGGTTGGTTCGATATCCATGTCCATGGGAAAATCAATATATCTATTTAACATGCTACTTTTAATTGTTTTTGGCAATGAATATTACAAAAACATCTTATCTTCAATGTTCATTATTCATATATTATGAAGAATATAATCCATATGAACTATGAATCCAATCCAATAGAAAAAAAGATATACTTCCTTAGTAAGACGTTTTTTATTTCTATGACATAATAAACTATAGTAGTGTGCATGTAAGAATTTTTATTCTAAATCAATATTTTAATGATCAATGGATGTAGAAAATTTGTTTTTCATGATTTATTAATCTTCTTTTTCAACATCATAAATATCAAAAAATGATACACTATTATGATAATTATTCTTTCTATCCAATTAAAATGCATCATGTTCTATATATTGTGTAGAATGTGGATCGTTATCCTTTCTCAACTCTCTTATTGTAATTTCTTCTACTACCCCATTATTTTACTTATAACTTTAATTTTAATTTCATATGTAATAGAACTAACACATAAAATTCTTCCTTCTTCTTCCCCAATACAAAATATATTTCAAAAATTGTATCCCATTAGTAGCTCATAATTTATGCATTCTGTATGATAAAGAGTAGAAAAAAATAATTATTGTCTACTAAAACCTATCATTATACATCTTATCCCCTTATTCATAGAAATATATCATATGAATATATATTTTTATATTTTAGAATATTTAAATCCTCAAAAATATTTACAACATTTTCTTCTCATTTTTTATTTTTCATATAAAAACAAGCAAAATTTTCACCATCAATATTTAATGATTAATATCAAATCATATCCTTTAAAATTCATCAACTATCATTCAAAGATATTTAAGAAATTTATCTTTTATTTTACTCAAATCTCAAAATTTAATTTCATTCTTACTTAAAAAAATTTCTATTTTAATTTTATCGTATATTGATGAGAATATATAAAAACCCTTGTGGGGTATAAAACTTCATCAAATAACAAAATTATTTCTCAATTATCAGATCTATTATTATTAGTTAGATTTATACGTATTAAATTCCCATGATATTTTAACATGAATATTAGAATAAAAAATTACAATTGAATCACTAGAAAGATCATATTTTTCTTAACTATTAATAGAATACAATTATATAAGATGTTATTTACCCTTGTCCATCTTTTGAAAACATCATCTTACAATTACATGAGATTCTTGTAACTTTTATTTCTCATGGGAATACTATTTTATGCTTACGTATTAGCTTTAAAGCCTCTATGTAACCATTTAAATCCATAATTCATCCATATATATCTTTCTATTAACCCTTACATTTGTAATGCACATTTGAACTAACTCTTACCTATCAAAGTAAAACATAAGTACATTATCAATAATCACTACAAGAGGGGAGCCCTTATGGGTAACATTGAATAACTGTGATAACCATTATATATCAGGAAATGTAACTTGATGTATCATAGTTTGGCTCAGTAATTTTTTAATTTCTAGATTGAGAGTTCTAAGAAAACCCTTATATATTTGATTTGATAGAAAATTTATCCATCAAAATTTATGGGCATAGTGAAAAATCATCATGGATCTTATGTAAAATATAAATTTTTGAATTCTTCAATAACCTACAACCTTGAACTTTCATAACATTATTGTTACTACTTAAAACATCTTCAATTCATTTTTCATCATCTCCAATCACAAAAATTCATTTCAAAAGAAAATTAAATAACATTAGTATTTTAGGAACTCATTTAAAATATATATATAACAACTCTCATATATAATTTTTGAATATGAATAATCTTCTTGAGTTTCTCAGTAAGAGACACTACATCAACAGTTCTTAGATTTATGGTAAATATTATGAAATCATCATCAAAATAAGTATTATCTTTTTAATACATCATCATTTATGCTTGATAACAAAAGGATAGTTCCTCATTTTTTATCTTCCATGATTTATATCTAACGTAAAACACTTCTAAAACTTATTAATAACATATTATAAGAATCTCTCTCACTGCAAATTACCACTATTCATTGATACTCATGAAGTCCATCACAATAATAATCATAAATGTCATACTTATTCCTTGAATTGGATTATTATAGAACTACAAATAGTACTATCTTCAACATCTTATTTTTATTATATAAACATATCATTATTAGAATTTATTATTACTCTATCAATAAATATAAACCAATGTAATTCCAAGGGTGACCCAAATTTATCCTATGATCTATTTAATTTCCCCATTTATATTAATCATTTCCTAAATTGTTGGGGACATAAATTATTGAAATATTCATCATTCCCAAAACATATTTATAACTTCAATTCTTAATAACAACCATATTTAATAAAAACAAAAACAATAAAAATAATCCATTGGGATCTATAAAAACCCATTATGTCAAGGGAATAAAATTCTTCCTTAATCTCTATCAAATTGGACACTAAAATGTGATAAAAAAATTTCAATATAGGCTCCACACCTAGTATGAGATAAATCATGAATTCAATATTAGTTATAAAGAATAAAATCATATAAAATTATCCAAAAATACATCATTAAAATGATTCATCATGGGAGTAAAAGTAGGGAAAAATTTTTCTGATCTAATGAAAGAAGCATACTTATACCCAATGATATAGTTTTTCATATCAAACTGAGTTCATATCTCATTCTACTATACTCTACATCCCATTCTCACACAAAAATGAACCCATTCCATAATAGGATAGTAAAACACACTAGAAATTAAAAAAACTTTATGTGATCTTGGATGTATGTATGTCAGTCCACACCTATTATGATGTAAAATCTCACCACATCTAAAATGTGAAAATCCCTCGACTGTCTATAGCCCTTAACTACTACAACACTTATTCTTCACGAATTACTAAGCTCTAAAAATTCCTATGTTATGTGTCAATAGATAAAATAACATATAAAAACTCCACAACCAACCCCATGACTGACATAGTATAGGAACCTATAAAATAGTGAGCTACTCAAGAATTGAATAAGGAAATAGAAATCACATGTGCAAAACAAACTGCACCAACCATTATAAAAGGAACCACAACTTAGTTAGTTGAATCCTGGTAAAAAATCATAATACCTTCTTAAATTGGATCCACAATTATAACCCTACAACCTATAAATCATGTAAGGAACTAACATATAAGGATTTTTGTCCACTACTACCCAAAAGACTCTAAGATAGCTTTATAGGCTGACCTATTGGAAGAATCACTACAATAGTCCTAACTTCCCCCATAATAAGTTGGGGAAGCATATATATCCTAATCCTATGCCTAAATCATATTAAGTAATATCTATCCAAAATCAATAAATATTTCATATCTAAAAACAATTAAAGAACTGTCCTAGATAACTAGTATAGGAACTGTGACAATAACCCAGTCAACTGCACTAAAAATAATGAGGGGAAGCTCAAAATATGAGAAGAATAAGTGAATGTATTATTTTACATAAATTCCTCTAAATATATATATATATATATATTCATATCACCTCTTTTTACCACTAGAAGAGTCACCACTAACTCCACTAGATATGCCACCACCCAGACAACCAAAAACAGGGGGAGTATCTTTTATAGTATCCTCTATAACAACCTTCTCAATTATAAGTGGTATATAATTATTTTTGAAGTATGAAATAAGTTTGAACATACTCACATAGAGCCTCACTTATCAATTAAGTCAAATAATGAACCTATATATGATGTATACCCCATTCTTTTACAGTAAGGTAGAAAAATGTAGTAGCTCAAAAAAATGGGAAGGATAATATGCCAGTGACTTTATCCCTGACTAAATATCTACAAAACATTGTCCAAAATATAAATTAATTGACTCTAAGAAAAATGAATAAGTGTCAATCCAATATATTCCATAATCTTTAGTAAAGGAAAAATTGGTTTCTTTGATGAATTTTTTTGTGATTAGTTTCCATCATAAAAGATTATTTATGATGGATATATATTTCCACAATTCTACTAAAAATCATTTCAAAGTTAATATTAATTTTAATAACCCATAATATTTATCCTCGAAGGTGATAATATTTTAATAGATTTATATTTCATCCCTAAAAATATCTGTGATGGAAATTCATAGTCATCATAAATATATGATTTTTGGGTTTTTCATGAGGGAATATAAATATCCATTGCAAATTAATTTCATAATTTAATTTTATTATCCATAAAATATAACTATCAAAATATAAAAAATAAACTAAAAATAAAAAAAAATTCAAGAACATTTATTATAATATAAAAAAATATACAATATAGAAAATTTACAAAAACAGAAACATGATAATAATGTCACAGAGGTAGAAAGGGAACCTATTTATTAGGTGGATGGAACTATATCCCTAAACCATTTTCCACTCCTTACAAATACTCTATCATCTGGTCATACTAGTGATGATTCTTCTCTTAATAATATCATAGTTCTTCCTGGTATTATTGGGATTTTTTCTATTATTGTCTATTCTCTTACTTAACTCTAAATAGTCTCTATATAGTCTCATTCTAAGATTTTAGCCTCGTCTCATACTCTACAGTAGTCAAAATGATAATCCTCCACATGTACTATTTGTGTTAAATAATGACATTACTTTAGTACCATATTACCTACCTAGAGTTTACCATGAGCCAATAGATATTATCTAACCTTTTCAAATACCACTTGTTCTCACCATTAGTCAAGCCTTATCAAAATGTGAATCACATGAGTCTCATATTGACCATCTATCTCAGAATAACTGTCACAAATATGAAATATCATTGTCTCATATAACTCTAATATTTTCAAATTATTTATAATTATTACTAATTATTACTAATTATCGTTATTTATTAATAATTATTACTTACTACTTCAAATTATTGAAATCTTTAAAAAAATTTACCATTTTTTACTAATTATTTCTATTATATGCTAAATATATATAATTGCTACACATTATTGGGAACTATTACTAATTAATAATAATTATTTCTAATTATAACTAATGATTACTACTTATTCATAATTTTTACTAATTATTACTAGTTTTAAATAATTTTTAATGCATTCTAATATATTTTACCTAATTATTACTAATTATTGATAATTATTACTATCGTTTAAAACTATTTACTAATTTTTTTTACTATTTAATATTAATTATAAATAAATTTACAAATTTATACTGATTATTACTAATTTTTTACTATTATTTATATTTTTACTAATTAATGCTAGTTGCTACCCATTATTGATCATTATTGTTCATTGTTTCTATTTATTTCTATTTATTTATATTTATTGATATTTATTTGTAATTATTTTTATTTATTTATACTTATTTTTATTTATTACTAATTATTACTAGTTATTGCTAATTAATACTCTTCTTAACAGTTTGTACATACTTTTTTACTAATTAGACCAATAATTTTTAATATTTTTTTACCAATTATTGTGAATATTTCTATTTTTATTAGGGATTCGCTTCACCCATTAGCATATAATGTCTCGATATCCACTCTCAGGTGATGACCTATTCTTAGGGATTTACTTGGGCATTGTTACACAATGTATTATGAAACCCCAATTGATTGTGGCTTGGTGTCAATGTCAATATTTGAGGTGGACCCCCGCTTGATGATGAGGTTGAAGTTTTCAGTTGATGGTGCCCAGACCCGATGTGAAGGCTAATCCAACAGTGTAAATATAAATGTTATGGGAATGCATGGACATAGTGGAGGCTTCGTTTAGATGGTTCTTGATGCCATTGTCATAGGGGTGTATGGTGTGAAATGAATTTCCAGCATATAGGTGTTTGGTGTGTGTAAGTTTCATTGTAATTGTACCCTAAAATACCTAATATATATATCTGTGTGTGTCTGTGTGTGTGTGGGGGGGGGGTGGGTGGGTGTTATGAATATTTATTGATAAATATTACTATTTCTTCATATTTATTAATTTCTTCACTATTTTTAACGATTTATTGTTAATTTTTTTTTATTATTAATTATATTTATATTTTTACTATATTTAAGTATTATTTTCAAATTTTTACTATTTTATAATAGGTAGTCTTATTTTATTCTAATTATTACTAACTATTAATAAATATTAATAATTATTACTGTTTTTGTATAATTATTTTTATTATTTTTTACTAATAATAACTAATTAGGACTATTTTTTGTTATTTTATTAATTTTTTTTAATAATTATTCTTAATAAATTATAATTCTTAAAAAAATTGTATACTATAATAATTTAATTTGTTAATTATAGTTTAAAATAATTATAATATTAATTAAATAAAATATTAAATTAGCAATTAAAAAATATTAATTTGGAAAATTAATAACACGATATGTAGATTCATGTAAATTTTACTAAATTAAATTGGTATACAAATTATATTAAAAAAAATACAACTAGCCATAGAAATGTGAAATTTCAAAATGGGGGAGAAAGGGTCACACATAACTTTATATAGATTTCCATTTATAAAATAGTTTATTAGTGGAAAAATGTTTTTGATAATTGCTATATTAACGATGGATTATATCAAAAATATCTCCCACCACGAAATTTTTATGGCTAATCTAAAAAATATTTGGGGTGGATTTGGTTTTCTTTTGAAAATATTACAAATCATATTTATCATCTTATTACCCTGTATTGAAAAAATAATTTTGACTTTCCTTCTATTCTATTATAATTACATTCCTATTTGTAATGAATATTTTATGGGTATTACAAATATTGTCAATAATGAACGGCATTTAAGAAAAAAATGTACCATCTATCGCAAATATTAATTTCTTGAATTTGGTGTGTGTTTCTGCTATGCAATTTTGTAATGAAATACAATTTCATTTTGGAAATGCATCATGGAAAACCAATTTGAAAAGGTAATATTATCTGACACAAAATATTATATTTTTGAAACAATTTTTGATGGACTTGATTTCCATCATAAAAAAATAGATTTTCCATAGGGATAAACCATAACCACCGACCATCACCTTGCATGTTATTAATGTATATAAGATTCCAACATCACATGTCCAACTTTGGGTGTCTTTATCATCTCTAAGAAACACTATATGACCTCGATGTAGTTATGTACATCTTTTGGAACACCCATGTCATATAAATCCATAGGGTGATATATCTTCTTTTTCAAAAAGTCTAATGGGGTTGGTCCACCCTAATGAGAACCATTTCCACCCACTTATACTATGTAGAACACCCTTTGTTACATGGGATCAACTACCTATATCACTATTGAATTTTAACTCTGAGAATGATTAACTACACCCTGTTAAATACCTATTGGTATATAGGTTGAATTGTGAACCTCAAGGAAATCCTTAACTAATACATGGGTGGCTACATGTGATTTCATTGAGGTGTAATTTTCTATAAAATTCCAAAACAAAGACTGAGAACTACCTTTTTTAACATTTAAATTTTAACAAAAATTTAAGCATCTAACATTTGACCTCAAAAACACCTCCCTATGATACATACCATAAGGGACCTCTGTGCATGACACAAGGAAACTACCATCCATGTCTAGCCCAAATCCTAAGCCCTTCTCCCACACCTTCTTGTTATCCACCTACATATACATATATACACACACATATATATATAAGAAATACTAGAACTAAAATATAAGTAAATTATATTACATAAATAATTTATCTGGGAAAACAACAAATTTTTAATTCCTATCATTTAATTAATTTGAACCTTGAATTATAATATATAATAATTTCCATGACTTGTGAACCTATATATCTAATCACGATAAATAAACCCACAATATCTTAACACCCCAGGAAATTGGGAAAACCCAGAAATCATTAATCCCTAATACTATTTTATGAATAAAATGATACCAAAACAAAAAATCTATAACCCAAAGGGTTTCAAAAGTACACTATGTTTGATTTCATATACAACACACAACACTGAGATTAAATAAACCATGAAATATTATTATTTAAATATAACTATTATAGATTAGTCATTTAATTGGTGAGTATAAATATGAAATACCACATTATGATATATATATATATATATATATATATAATTTTCTACCTAAAAAAATTATGATTGATTCTTAGTAAATAAGCATTCAATTTTTCGTAGAGTCATTCTATGCTTTAAAAATATGTATCTTTCAAAAATAATTTATTATTTTTTGTGAATGAATATTATATTTAATTTTTTAAATTTTAGGAAAAACATATATTTTTTAATTAAGTTCATTTTTAGAACCATCATATCAAAATAATCTTAAGGTGAATTTATGGGATTTTTTTTAAAAGATTGAATTTTCAGTGAATAGTAAAAAATAGAGCTTTTATGAAATATAATATCTATTATAATGTCACCAAGACATACATAAGTTATATTTTTTTTTAAAAAACTCATGAAATAGATCATATATGATAATATACATAAATATAATTCAACTATATTTGAAAAAAAATAAATTAGAATATATTTCAACATAAATTTCAAAAATCATTTTCAGTGCAAACATAGTGTTTGTACGGAACTGGAAAAGTAAAATATGGTTTCCTAGAGATAATAATAAATAATTAAGAAGTATTTTTTGGACTTTATTACTAAATATTAATTATTATTGATTAATTTTATATATAAATACAAATTTTGGTGTTAATTAACAAGTGAATCCAAATGCATGTTCAATGCTTTCTAAAGGTTATAAATGCCAAAATATCATATTAAATTATTTTTCATGATATAGAATGGAGTAAGTATACATATCCAATGAATAAAAATTTCATTTATATCAAAACATATTTATTTTTTAAGCTATTTTTTAAAGTTTTAGTGATGAAATAAGTATATTATATGCTTACTCAACACTGACCTAGTGCTTGTGAAATTAGAATAAAAAATAAACAATTAAAAAAAATACTAAAAAAGATATTTTTGGGTAAGTTCATGTTTCCAAGTAATTTTTAGGATAAATATTAAATATTATATATTTATTAATGTTTTATATTTGAATAATACTTTTGTCATGTTGTTTTCAATGTCAAATTACTTGAATAGATCTTAAAATATCATCAGTATTATATTATGTTAAAAATATTTTATTAAATTATTAAAAAAATTAAAAAGCATGAAATCAGACAAATAAGTTGATAAATTTTCAAAAATTGAATTCTTTGTACATTTATTATTAAATTTTTAGCTTATATGTAATATTAAAACTTTTTAATATTAAAAAATTCATTACCATAGTTAAGGATGAAATGTGTTACCAATGTGTAAAATCAAAAGGGAAGGTTTAAAATTACATTTAAAAATGTCAAAATTTTTACTTTATCTTTATATAAAGAACATATATTTATTTTTTTAACTACATGTCATTTAGGTTCTATGTTACATGAGTAAGACACATATTATATTATAATATGTAAATTATTTCTAAAAATGACTTTAATGAAATTTTATTATAAATAATATTTTACTAAATGATTTAAGATTCTAAAAAACTATTTTCATCCAAGTGTATATTATATTGTTTATAATATTTTATATATTAATTTTATGCATCATATTTCCTTTTATAGTTACTTTATTAACAAATAAAGAGTAATGATCATTGATATCATGGTAACTGTCAGAAGGTTTTTATGGAGTTAAACTATGATATAAATGTGGAAATATAACCAAAAAATGTCCCATCATTATTTTATGGGATTAACTTGAAATATACTCAAATAATTTTTGTAATTATAATAATTTGGATCTATATTTCAATGAAAATTAATTTATATTAATTTCATGCTTTATGTAATTTCAATAGTGCCCCCATGATTAAAAAAAGGGAACCTCTTCTCCTTCATCATTCCTAAGTATTGAGCCTTATATATAGACACAACCCTATATAATTCTCTTCTCGTCTTACATAGTTTTTAAATAGAGGTTATTCATTTAAGGGTCCTTAAGACGGAATCCAATGGCGGCCTTCCGAAGAAGTGGTAATAGGCTCACCTGACTATTTTCAATTTATTTATTATTCTACCTCAAATAATTCCTTAGTATCCATTAGAAAATAATGAATTATTTTTTAAAATATACTAACATATTATTATTATGACGTAAAAAATACAATACACCTTATTCCCATTCATTGGAAAATGATAACATCATTTGTGCATATGTGTGGGGTACCACCTCTATGAAGAAATGTGATTGATTTTTCATTTTCACTTTACATGGATGTTAATAAAGTTAAATTTAATTAATATTTAAGATATATATGATATAAAAATGATCCTATAAAGGGGGATTATTATTGGACTTTATTTCATTCAATTTGTTGAAAATTAAAGCAACATTCACTGATATGCATAACCTACCATCTCTAGGAACAGTGAAATTTATTTTTCTATCACTAACATTCATAGACAAAATTATAGATGTATACTGAATATATATGATATTTATATAATGGTTAACATTATAATGATTTTGGATCCATGATCTATGTAAAAGTATTGAAAGTTTATAATCGAAACATTCATGAAAAATGAAACAACTAACACCTAGAAATAAAAAATTTAATATTGAATTATTAATAAATTGGTGTTGAGATGTTATAAGAGGATAATATATTAAATTACAAGAATTTACATGATTATGATATCGAGGTGGAATAAATTTAAATTTATTACACAGTAAGTTAGAGTGCTTTAGATGAAATTGAAACTTGAGATAATGGTTTCTCATCTTATGTTTTATATGAGACTTCTATCATATTCACCACCTGTTCCCTTTGTGTGGTGTATATATATCCTATGAATGTATTTTATCATTCTTTCAAAAACAATTATGTGGATTTAAAAAATCCATATACGTCTCTATAGTTTATTAAGTTTTGATATGATAATTACCCAATGTTTCAACCCATATAATGATAAAATAAATCATTTTCATATTTATTAATATGAAATATATATATATATATTTGTTATAAATATTTTAAGTAATTTTTTTAAATCAAAAATGAAATAGTTCAATAAAACCCTTTTCATATAAGGTTTTATAAAAAATATAATTTTATAAATTTTATAATTCAAATTTGATAAAATCAATATCATTTTTGAAATCATCATATCATATTTCATTTTGGGGGAAATTTTTTTATTTTTTAGAAAATATAGATTTACCAGTGCATAGTGAAAACACTAATTTTTATAAAATGTCTTTTCCTTTTAATAAATTATTAATTTATGAGACAAAATTTGTTTTAAATATGATTTAAAGTAAACTAAGTATTATTTACTTATATTTAATATACTTAATCACTTTTTATTCAACATTATTTTGGAATTTAGTATATGTTTGTTTTTTGGTTAAAAGTTGGGTTATTCTAAAAAATGTTTTAAAATGCATAATGTTTCTCCTATTAAATTAATTAAAATAATACCTAATTTTTAATTATTTCAATTAAATTTATTTATTATATATCATTAAATATTATTTATTTTGTGTATTAATTAATATTAGTCATAGAGTAAATATAAAATCATCTTTTTCTGAGAAAAATCCTCTTCTAAAAAATCTATTGTCTCGCCACATCTTCCGGATTAATATTATATTAAATTATTACACTTATGTGAATTCTTTTTTTTAAATGGATTCCATAGTTTTAGTCATCATAATTTATAATTTTTTGTATTTAAATTATATTTTGACTAAAAAAATTAGTGATAGAAATTAAAATTAATTTCAGTGATTAAAGTAAAAAATGATTTTACCTGGTGGGTAAAATTTACACTTATGGTGAAAATAACCTAAAAATAGTCAAAATATCATTTTATGGACCAATTTAGAACTTATACATTATTTCCTTGAGTTTTTTAATTAGTGGGGCTTGTTGAAATGAAAAAAATCTTAGTGGAAATCACTCTTTCAAAAAATTACAAGTGTGCAACTCACCTATCATATAAAAGGCCCCCACCTCTCTTGCTATCTTGACTCCTTAAAAACCAATAAGTTCAAACCAGAACTACCCAAATCGATTATACACATTGATACTCCCATCCTAGAAGCCATAATTGTTGTATATATTTAACCCAGAAAGGGGTTTTCTTAAAAAAATAGAGATACCCAAAGAAGATGTAACATTCGTCAATGTGTGTTTTTGTTTTATTTTCCTCTCCTTCCCTTGAATTATTCATATACCATTATGTTATAATAAATTTATTATATTACATATACCGATATGTTATTATGATAATGGTATGACCTACACCCACATAAACATCCATCAAAACTGTTAGGAAATCATCTTTCTTCAGTATATTGGATTACCACCTCGTGAAACGATGTGATTTGTTATTCCATTACCACCCTCACGGTTTGGTAGAAAGATGGATATAAAGTTTATATATTATATTTATAACATACATATACCTTTGGATTCATTATATAATATATACCCTTTTTATATTCCAATATAGATGAGATATGATAATGCAGTTTGTGTGTATAGTGATTTACCAACTTATGAAGTGATGTGATTCATTTTCACTAATGCATTACATTTATGGCAATAAGGGTAAATAAAATAAACATCTATGATGTAAAAGACATATTTTTATATTCATAACATATTTATAATTCATTATTTATAATATAACATTTTCCTTCTTACCTTTTAACTCACTAAAAAAGTGATAACATCATTGAGGGGCGTGTGGAATACCACCTCCTCGAAGAGATATGATTCTTTTTTTCATCACAAAATCACAAGAATTATAAATATAAGTATATATAATAAAATAAAATATTTTTTATGATATATTGACCATTCTTTAATGATAAAATATTAAATAATTTTTTCAATAATGGTCACTTAAAAATGGAAATGTTACTCAGGCATATGTATGGCCTACCATCTCCATGACCACAATGTTAGTTCATTTTTCATAATCATATCTCATCACTACAGAAAAAATGGCCATTTGTGACAGGTTATTTACTACGGGTTGGGGGTCAGTCTCAAATAACCCTTCAGAAGGGGTTATTTGCGATGGGTCCATTGTCCCGTCGCAATTAATAGTCATTTGCGAGGGGGGGGGGGGTAAAGACTCGTCACAAAAGATTTGGTGCCAAATGCCCGCTGAACTGCGGGCATGGGCATTTGCGACATGTTCTTATTCCCATCGAAAATGCACAACGACGATTTTTTATATTTGAGATGGGATACTTATCCTGCCGCAAATAGTATATCAGCGGGTAACCATTTGCGACGGGACCCGTCAAAAATAAATTTTCCCGACCGAATGTAATTAATGCTGGCAGCAAATATTTGTGATGGGTCCCGTCGCAAATGCGACTATTTGTGACGCGTTTACTATCGCAAACAAGCTCATCTCCAGTACTCTAACCTATACATACACCCATCTATTTTCCTCTCATTCTACTTCTTTCTCAACTTCTCTCTCTATCACTTCTGAAAAATTTACTTATAATATTTTTTATAGATTAAACTTTTAATTCGTAGATAATTCGCTGCTTTTATATTCTGAAAGATTCGGTTTCAAGGTATTTAACTATTTTTTACTATTTAGTTAATTTATTTTATTTTAAATTATTTATAATTTTTTTAGTTAGATGCAATTGAATTAAATTTAAAGAAGATATTTGTTTTTTCAGTATTTATTTTTATGAATAATTATGTATAAGTGTTAATATTAAATAATTAGTAATAATTAGTAATAATAAAGTGTAATCATTAGTAATAAATTGTAATAATTGGTAATAAATACTAATAATGAGTAATAAATTTTAATAATCATCAATAAATTTTAATAATTTGTAATAAATTGAAATAATTAGTAATAAATTTGAACAATTAGTAATAAATTGAAATAATTTATAATAAATTGAAAAAATTAATAATAAACTGAAATAATTTAAAATAAATTGAAATAATTAGTAATAAATTAAAATAATTAGTAATAAATTGTAATTATTAGTAATAAATTGTAATAATTAGTAATAATCAGAAGTAATTAGTAATAATTAGGACTAATTAGTAATAATTTGGATTTATTAGTAATAAACTGTAATAATTAGTAATAAATTGTAATTACTAGTAATAAAGTGTAATAATCAGTAATAAATTGTAATAATTAGTAATAAATTGTAATAATTAGTAATAAATTGCGATAATCAGTAATAAATTGTAAATATTTTTAATAATTAGTAATAATTTGCAATAATCTTAATAATTTGTAATAATTTTTAATAAATTGTAATAATTAGTAATAATTTTGTAATAATTTGTAATAATATTTAATAATATTTAATAATTAGTAATAAATTGTAATAATTAGTAATAAATTACAATAATTAGTAATAAACTATAATAATTTGTTATAAATTATAATAATTAGTATTAAATTTTAATAATCAGTAACGAATTGTAATAATTAGTAATGAACTGTAATAATTAGTACTAATTAGTAATAAATTGTAATAATTAGTAATAATCAGTAATAATTAGGTATTAATTGTAATAATTAGTAATAATTAGTAATAAATTGTAATAAATTGAAATAATTAGTGATAATTAGTAATAAATTTTAATACTTATTGATAAATTGTAATAATTGGTAATAAATTGTAATAATTATTAATAATTAATAATAAATTGTAATAATTAGTAATTTGTAACACATTTTAATAATTACTAAGAATTAATAATAAATTGTAATAATTACTAATAAATTGTAATAATTAGTAAAAAATACTAATAAAAAGTAATAAAATTTAATAATTAGTAATAAATTGTAAGAAATTGTAATAATTAGAAACACATTATAATAATTTGTAATAATTTGTTATAATTTGTAACAATTTGTAATAATTTATAAGAATTAGTAATAATTAGTAATAATTAGTAACAATTAGAAATAGTTAGTAATAATTGGTAATAATTAGTAATAATTTGTAATAATTTTTACTAATTAGTAATAATGAGTAATAATTAGTAATAATTATAAATAATTAGTAATAATTAGTAATTATTTTTAATAATTAGATGTAATTAAAAATAACTAAAAATAATTAGCAAAAATTAGTAATAATTAGTAATAAATTGTAATAATTAGTTATAATTAGAAACCATTAGAAATAATTAGTATTAATTAGTATTAATTAGTGTTGATTATTATTAATTAGTATTAATTTGTATTAATTCATATAGATTAGTAATAAATTGTAATAATTAGTAATAATTAGTAATAATTAGTAATAATTAGTAATAATTAGAAACAATTAATAATAATTGGTAATAATTAGTAATACTCAGTAATAAGTAATAATAAATTGTAATAATTAGTAATAAATTGTAATAATTAGAAATAAATTTTAATAAATTGTAATAAACTATAATAATTAGTAATAAGTAGTAATAATTAGGAATAATTAGGCGTAATTATAATTAATTAGGATTAATTAGTAGTAATTACTAATAATTAGTAATAATTAGGATTAATTATTAATAACTAGGATTAATTAATAATAATTAATAATAATTATGATTAATTTGTAAAAATTAGAATTAATTAGATTTAGTTAGAATTAATTATAATTAATTAATAACAATTAATAATAATTAGTAACAATTAATAATAATTAGTAACAATTAGTAACAATTAGTAACAATTAGTAATAATTTGTAATAATTAGAAACAATTAGTAACAATTAGAATTAATTAGTAATAATTATGATTAATTAGTAATAAATTGGAATAAATTCAAGTACATTGATAAATTGGAACAATTTCCAGCGGATTGGCGACATTCTTTTTGATCAATTCCTCAACTCCTTATGACTTTATCCCACTGAAATATGTATGAAAAATATGCTCTGACGTACGTCGGAGTAGATTTTTCTAGTGATTTTAGCCTGAGAAAGTTGGAAGAAGGCGAGTCATGGACAAAAAAGGATTTGTTTCTCGATAACTCTTCTCTTATGAACTTCTTCGATTGAAATAACTATGAAAAGTATGATACGTCGTATGAATATCAATTTGTTTATGCACATTCATAGAGGGAAGCATGATGCGGGCTCCCTTCTCTACATCCCCGTGCATACAAAAATGGATATTCGTATGTCAGAGCAGAATTTTCATAGTGATTTTAGTTGTAGAAATTTGTTAGGGAATGAGTCATCGGGCAAAAGAGATGCCGCTAATGTGTCAAAAATTATATTTCCAGTAATTGACAATAATTAGTACAATATACCTGTAATTAATAATAATTAGTGGTAATTACTAGAAATTTTTATAAATGAGTGTAAATTAGTATAAAAGCTTAAATAATAGTATAAATAACTATAAATTAATATAAATTATTATAAATTGCTAGAAAAGAAAATTTAATTGTCTTCTCTTTTTTGGATAGTGTTTATCTTCTATATAATTATAAAAAATAACCAAGTGTTTCATATTTTTTAGAAAAATATGGAACAAAGAAATCGACAATAATCATTATTAAATGATTGAGTGCAGGAATATAAATGGTTATTATTTAAATCCTGTATATATTAAGGGTGTTCAAGATTTCTTTTCATTTACATCATCACAATGAAAATTTGTTTCATAAGGTACAATTAAGTGTTATTTTAAAAAAATGTACTTTGAGGACATATGACACATTTGACAATATTGGTGGTCATTTGTTGCATCTTGGATTTCAACCAAATTATGTTTTTTGGTAACAATATAGAGAAAACACTTTCAGAGAATATAATAATAATTTGGTTCAAGATCCAGCACGGTTTCAAAATTTAGTACATGATGTGTCAGGCACTTCTTTTCAATAAACTAAAAATCATGATGATATTGATTTATCTCCTAAGTTAGAACCATCTCATTTATATGAGTTATTGAGGTTTTCTGAGGATGCCTTATATCCAGGTTCCAAGATAAACATGTTTAAAGTAATTATTAAATTTATGGATATTAAATCTGATAATGGAATGTTAAATAGTTGTTTTGATTAGATATTATATTTTTTAAAAACACTACTACCTTAAGGAAATGTGTTGCCTAAAAATTTCTATGAGAGAAAGAGGTTGGTTCATAATCTGGGTCTTGGTTATCAGAAGATTCATGCATAGTCAAATGACTGCATCTTATATTATAGTAAAAATGAGTCATTGGATAGTTGTTCTACTTGTGGACAATCAAGGTATAAAGAATCTCAACCCGGGAAGTCTAGATTTATTCCTGTAAAACAATTGAGATATTTCCCACTCACACCCAGATTATAGCATTTATTTCTGTATCAAAACACATCATCATTAATTTTATTTTACAAATATTAATATTATTATTTTATTAATATTAATATTATATTATTATATTATTAATATTATTTTATAAATAATTTTATTGTACTAATATTAATGTTATGATTTCATTTATATTAATATTATATTATTATTACTATTATTTTATTTATTTATTTATTTATTTATTTTTTGAACTACTTGTGATGGGCCCATCCGAAAAGGGTTTGTTTTTTCTGTATTTTCCATAGTATTTGTGAAGGTCCATCTTATAAACTTTTTTTAAAAAAAATAGGGAAAACTATTTGTGATTGGTGGCTAACCTATCACAATAGAGTTTTTAAAAAAAAATAATCAAACCTATTTGTGATAGTGCCACTTCCCATTGCAAAAAATAAATTTTTGAGATGTTCTATCATAAAAGATAAAATTTGTGTTTACTTTTTCCATAATGGTCCATTTGCGACGGGACCCCATCGAAAAAGAGCATATGTGAGGGGATCCAATCGTAAATAGCCTGTCACTAAAAGTCATTTTCTAGGAGTGAATGATTAGTTTTAAAATTATGCTTTATGGCTTATGTAATGATAATTATTTAAGAGATTCTTAAATGATTACTTATTTAACTATAGTAAATCTTCCAAAATATTTTTTGAAGAAAAAACTGAATATGGTAAAAATATACCACATAAATTAATTGATTAAGTAATTATACATAAACTTTTAATAAGTGAAATAAAATTTATATTAAAATTGAAAAGTTTTCTTATGAAATTAAATAATTAACATAATTTTATTATTTAGGATGATAAATACAAACATGATGAATCAAACTAAAGCAAGAGACTTCATTTAAATCTCCTTTCGTCATGGCATATCATAGTTTTATACACCAATATTATTTTATGAGGTGTATATAAATCCAAATTTAAATTTTATATCATTTATATCTTTATTCTAATGGTATTTAATTTTTTTAATGATAATATTTCATGGGGCTTGTTATTAAAGTGTTTCCCAAGTGATAAGGGACTTTTCCACTAAAAATTAATCTTTTATTTTTTTCCTTAAAACTCTATTTATCTAGATTTTCCATGTTTTAAAATGATTTTTGAAATATTTATATTTAAATAAAATACATAAAGTTTATTTTTTTCACTATTACTTTATTTTAAAAAAATTCAAAAGGAATCATTTAAATTTTTTAAATGGAATGAAGATAATAAATTTTCATGCCATTATGAATGTTATTTAATTCATAGATTACTTTGAAACATTACATGTTTTATTAAATAGAAAACTACTTTTTCATGTTTTGGGTATTTTTTTTATTGAAAATGGGTTTTCAAACAAAAAGGGTAATTTGATATTTAAATGGGTTTTAAAAGAATATGGTATTTTTATATCTAGAAGTTATTTCTTTATGAGATTAAATGATATTTTAAAATGTGAATGAATAAAATTATTTTATTCATGTTGTGGAACTTGTGTATTATATGATGGGTCCGCCCAAATAGATTTGGATGATATCATTTTAACTTATAGATTGGGGAATTCTAAACAGTATTGGGTGAGCATATTACAGCTTTTATGATAGAGTTTCCTAGATAGCGATTGATTAGAATATCATAGATTTTATGAGGGGGTTTTCCATATAGAAGTTTGTGAGCCCTTTATAGATTATATGATGGGGTGACCCAGATATCACCAGGTGATGTCATTATAGATTAAATGATGGATGCACCCAGATACCACTCCAATGAATTGGGTAATGTTCTTTGTTAAAATTGGCCATATGGAAGGAGTTACCAAAGGGGTTCTACTATGGATTTAACTAGGATCAAGTTAGTTCTGAAACATGTTTAAATTGTATTGTGAATATTATTCCCTATGTTAATGAGAATATTTTTTAAATCACTTTTTATGGGTTTTAATGAATAAATTTGATAAAATAGTGTGTGTGTGTGTGTGTTTTTGTGTGATTTTTTTATATCACATGATCAGAAAACATTAAAGATAAAGGTAAACGTTATATGAGTTTTCATGTTTTCACTAGGTTGATAGTTTTCCTTCTTTATGTATCCCTTACTATTCTTTTTTTGTTCATATGATTTTTTACCTATTTTTCAAAGGGTTTATATATAGTGTAGGGAAATGAATAATTAAATTTTAAAGTAATAATATTTTACAAGAAAATATATCATTCTATATTTTCAATGTTTTATATTGTGGGAATGTAGAAAATAATTATAAGTGTCCACTTTTTATTATTTGTTTTTTTAATGTATGTGTTATGACCTATTACTGTAAAACTCTAAACCAAAAATGATCATAATATTTTTGATAATAAATTATTCACTTAAAACTCAATATCATGTAATATTTAAGGTTGATGGATTATAGTTGGTATCACACGAATGGTTTAGATATTTTAGAGGTTAAGAAAATATAAATATCATTCCCTATAAATATTTTACCTAAGGGTTAATTTAAAATGAAATATAATTAAAATAATAATATTATGATTCTTCATCTAAATTATTTTAGTTCAAGATAGTTTTCTATAGGGGAAATAGGGAAGTTGTAGTAAGAAGGAACTGAGAGGAGAATATCCTTCCACATTAGAATCCTGAGATTTTTTTGAATTGGAATAGAAAAAATATGTTTTAAAGATAGATAAGTTTACAAAAGGTATAAATGATGGTGGTATCCATGGTAGAGAGGAACTATATATTTTTCAAAGTATCATGTCTTCTTTGGCTCATTTCATGAGTAAAAATCCCCTATAATTCATTGGACCATCTTATCTAGTGGCAGAAAAAGTATGGATCAACACTCTAGAAAAGATATTTGAATTCATGGGATGTACATAACTTCAAAAGGTATCTTATATCATTTATCAATTTGAAGGTGAATCTAATTGATGGTTTTATTTGGTTAACAATAGCATATTGAAAGATTATCTTGATTCCATGGTTTGGGAAACATTCAAGGATATTTTCCTTGAGGCATATTTCCCTAATTTTTCATAACTATGGATGAAAAATAATTCCAATAATTGAGGAAAAAATAAATATTTAGTATCATCATATAAAGAAAACTTCGTGATATTGGCTAGGAATGTGCCAGATTTTTTTAAAGCTAATATTAAAATTAATTGATTATATATAGGGTTGAAGCCAAGTTTATAAAGAGCATTGGCCGCATGAGAATTTAAAATTTATGATAATGTGGTTTATTGTGTGGATAACGTTGAGAAGGAGTTTTATAACACATATGTTCCCCAAGATTAAAATAGTAAGAATTGGTCAAGGTGGTAGGAAATAGAGAAGAACCCATCTATCAATCCTTTAGGTAAGTGCCCAAAATATTAAAATTGTGGATAATGACATTTCAAGGAATGTTTGATGGGATATTGGAAGTGATACTATTATGGAATATTTTACTATATAGCCCACTAATATAAGGAAAATAATCTTGAAGAATTAAATAATAGGGTAACATATATCCATTTAATGGTGACATTTTTTAGTCTTAATAAGTTGGGTCATTATGCTAATGCATGTATGAAGTTATTTACATAGGATTGAAATAATCATCATCACAAACCTGAAGGTGTAGAGAAGTCATTTTCTAGTACTATAATTTATTTTGAGCCGTCAAATGAAGTGGTGACAGGTATGTTATAGGTGAATTCAAATTATAATAATACGTTGTTTGAATCTAGATCTTCACATTCCTTCATTTATATGAAATTTTCATGTAAATTGGGATTATCACCTAATTAAAGTATGATAGAGATTTTGTGAAAACTTTTGGTGGATGTATTAAAGAAAAAAATATTTATTTGAATATTCCTATTATTATAAGTGGGATTGTCTTTCTGAAAAATCATGTTTTGTAGAGTTTAATATAATTCTTGTTATGGATCAGATATTAGTTTATCATGCTAAGTTAGATTTTTGTTTTAAGAATGTTTTATTCAATGATTTAATTAAATTTATGAATTACCAAGAAGTGGAAAAATTGATTAGAGATGACAGTGAAATATACATAAAACACATCATAAAAAATAATGAAATTATTAAAATTGGTTATGTGCAAGTATTAAATGAATACATGGATTTTTTTTCATATGATTTTCCTAGTTTTATTTCAGATCGAGAGGTTATGATTACTATTGGATTAATTTCTGATGCTAAGACTATTTCTAAACCCAGTTATTGAATGGATCAAATAGAACTTTTAGATTTTAAAAATAAACTATAAGAGTTATTAGATAATTGTTTCAAATAACCTTTCACATAACCATGGGATTCTCCTATTTTATTTGTTAAAAATAAAGATGGTCCAATGAGACTTTTAATTGAATATAGATCCATATATAACATTATGTTTAACAAAAAAAATAATTTGACTCATATCGATGATTTGTTTTATGAGCTCCACGGAGATCAGTATTTCTCAGAGATCAGACTTAGGTCAGAGTTCCATCAGTTGAAAGCATAGGATGAAAACACTATGAATATCGTGCTTCAGTCTATATATAGAAACTATTAGTTTGTAGTTATGTTTTTTGGGTTATCTAATTCATATGTTGTATTAGTGGACTTTATGAATAGAATTTTAATGAGTTCTTGGACAAGTTTATGGTTGTATTTATTGATTACATTTTTTATATTATAAAATTTAGGAGGAACTTTAAATACACATCTATATTATTTTTGAAACCGTAATAGAAAATAAACAGTATGGGAAATTTTTCAAGTGTGAAATTTGGTTGCAATAAATTTTATTCCTTGGTCACATTCTTTCTAATGATGGAATAACTATTGAACCTTCTAAAAAAATACTAAATGGTCCATACATCCAAATTTCACAGAGATTCAATATTTTCTTTGATTGGTGGGTTACTACTAAATTTTTTTTTGAAAAAATATCTCAGTTCTCTAGAACACTAACTATGTTAAATCGAAAAGGCTTTAAATTCATCTAGAAAAAAAATGTTATTATTGTGTTAAGAATTGGAAATGAAATCAATTAATGATCTAGTTTTGGCTCTGCCTTATAGAAATGGAAAATTCATCATATATATTGATTCTTCATTGATAGTTATTGGATTTTTATTATGCATAATGGTTAAGTAATTACTTATGCTTCATGTTAGTTTAAACAATAAGAGTTTAATTACCCTTCACATGATTTAGCATTTTATATTGTAGTTTTTTTATTTAAAAATTTGGATGAATAATTTTTCTATATTAAAGTGTATTTTTTATACTAATATAAAAAATTTGATGTATATATTCACTCAGAAAGAATTCAACCTGAGATAGAAAAGATGGCTAGAACTGATCAAGGATTATAATTATGAGATTCATTATAATCATATAATAGAAAACAAAGTGTCTCATGATTTGAGTTGAAAACGTAATACTGAATTAAAAATATTATATTTAGACTGTGAACCTTTGGTTAATTATATTATGAATTTTATCCTACCAGTTTTGGATGCATGGAAATAATTTTTTTTAATTTAGGTTTTAGTGTAGTATATGTTTTCAGAACGAATTTATAGAGCATAAAAGGAGGATCAACCTTTTCTGGAAAAGTTATAATCCATTTAAAAGGGTGAGATTTCTGATTTTAATATTGAAAAATAAGGTGTTTTATGATTTTAAATTTTTTGTATCCTTGTAATTCCTATATTAGGAAAGAGTTGTTAATAAAAGATCATATTTCTTCATTTTCCATTCATCCAGAAAGAACTAAAATTTACATAGACATTTAGGATTATTACTAGTGGGATAGAATGAAAATATATAATTATAAAATCACTATGAGGTGTATGAAATGTAAAAAGGTAAATTTAGAATGATAGTTACCGTAGGGGATTCTTAAACCATTTCCAATTCCACTATGATGTCCCGTGTTTTGAACCAGATGGAAAACCAATGAATTTAATTTTTTTTGGGAATTCCAATTTTTACCGGGTTTCGAAACATTTTTTTTGATATTTAATAATGTAATGTGTCTTTTAATGAAATTGAATTAAATTAATTAAAATTTAAATATAAATAGATTAAATAAGGAAATGTTCTAATAATAATAATAATAATAATAATAATAATATCATTATTTTTTTTATTATAATTATTATTTTAGGGTTATGTTTGAAGAGAACCCAATATGGCATCCCCTACCTTACGTGACTTGAGACCCCCTTGTCTAGCATGTACGAGATCCCACTCCTCTTATCCATATCCACATGCTCCTCCCTCGATCGAACCTGCCTACGACATGCAACCCCCCCATTGGACGAACCACCATGCGGTGTTCGACCCCCTCAACTAAACCTCCCTATAGTGTGTGACCCCCCTCATCCAAACCTCTTTACAGGAAGGTTTATCCTCAGTCTCTTTTTTATTCTCCTTCAAATCTCCAAGTTAAGGCCTCTGGTACCCTTATCCTCCTTTGACCAGCCATTATTCTCCTCCTTCATCACCCTATACAATTTGGTTGAACCTAGGGTTTGACATTAATGTGATTTTTAGTCTTTATTATAGTGTTAATATTTGAAAAGCATCCATTGGGACTCCCTTTTTCGTGTCCCAGCATCTTCTGCTAAGGGTGAGGTGGATGGTTTCGATTCATAAGATCACCATAATTTTAGTAAGGTTCTAAACCCGTTGTTTTTTAGACCCTTTATTTGAGATTCTCAAGGTTTCGATGTGTCCTTGGTATTTAATTTGAGGTGTGTTGGTTTTTACCACTTTAACATTGACTTCAAATTTATGTGTGTAGTGGGTTTTACCAAATTTTTAGGGTGTGCACGCATATAATTAAGTATGAATATATATAAATACATATATATCTACCATCATACATGTTTCTTTATAGTGTATGGAACACATGAATTAGATTAAGGGATATATATATATATATATATATATAAAGGTATGTTCATGCTTGTCAAGAATAGTTTTGGGAGGTTATTGATACGTTTTTCATGTTCCATGTGTTCAACATGGTTCATTTGAGATAGGGTCCCTCTCCTAGCCTCTTTAATTACAAACTGGTTTAAATTTAATTTAGTTTTCTTCTAAATTCTAGTAGTTTATATTGAAATTATTTTATTGAATATTTGTTTAGTTAATATAATTGTTTAATTTGATAAAAAAGTCATGGTTTTTAAATAATTCCCCTCCAACAGATGTGTATTGTTTGTGAGAACTCATAGTGGTAGTTTATACTTATTTAGCTTGATGGGTATTATTCCTTTGATGTTTTCCTTATACTTTATGTCCTTTTTAGTTGTAAAAAACACATCGTACTTATCCATTTTGATATATATGAAGGGGGTTTCCCTCATTTTATTAAAATTGTTGTTAGATTTAAAGATCCCTTTAAGTGCTGTTAGAATTTTAAGATGGAATTTCCAAAGTAGGAATGTGCTGTAATGACCAAGTCCCCACTAAGTGACCCCATTTTTAATCTTATAAATGGTGTTGAAATATTCTAATGAATTGAATGAGTAAAATGGAACTAAAAATGGTCATCTTAGAACATGAGAGGTAATGCCTCATGTAGTGAATTATGTAAATGGTTATGCATCTTTTCTAAAGTTTAATTGGATGGAATGAAATAGATAAATTGGATTCTTCATGGTGAATTTCACTCCAAATTTTAAATGTATTAAGGGAAATTGGTAAATGTCCAATTATAACCAAACACCACCTAACTGTTCAACTTTATTTGTATAAGTGATTAACGAAGTAGGTAATTTCCATATTAACCTTTTAACATTATAAGTTCTTTCTTCACACATTAAATCCAATCGCCTTATTTTGATAAGGTAAATAGAATGATTTGGATGGAATGACATGTCATGGAAGAAATCCATTCCTTGAGTGTTTAAATTGAGAATACCTTATTAGAATAAAATTAATTTCTATTCTTAGTTGAATTTAATGACATGCCTTTGATTAAATGGTTTATTCATTATGAATTTCGTTTCCCTGCATTATATAGTTTAAGTGTAATGAAATTTGGAGGGTGGTGTAACGACCCAAAGTTTTTCAATGGAATTTACCTTCTTATAAATATGCTATAAAATCACATGAAAACACAACATAATGAACTACTAAGTGCTTAGTGACCTTTAAACATAAGTTTGTCACTTCTGTGTTTTGAATTTCAAAACTCTGACATACACGGTTGTCTTCATAATGAATTTTAGAGTCTAATGAAACAAAAATAATTTTCAATGAATAGTAACATACCCTTATGAATAGTAACATACCCTTATGAATATTAATATGACCCTTATTAATAGTAAACTATACAACATAAGAGTAACCTTACCCATAAATAATTAAATAAAATTTAGACATCTTAGAAAGTGACAATTTGACCTTAGTAAACGTTTTGGTATTTTGTAAGTCATAAATAATAGATTATAATTAATTAATTAATTTCAAATAAAATGTATTTTCCTAAAATGTGTTCATAAATTATATAATCAATGTCTTATAGTTTTTATATAATTTTATAATACCCTGCATAATTTTTGAAAGCACTATAAAATCAGTTTTAATTTTAAAAAACTGGTTTTTTAAGTAAATTATGATTTTAATTAAATATTGAATTAATAATATTTAGAAAATTATTTTTGAAAAATGGACTTCATTTCTGGATTCTACATGTTGAATAATGGTTGGGTAATATTTTGGGATTTTTTTGAAATACTTGAATTTTTTGAGGAATAGTGAAATACCGTAATTTACAAAAATAAGCTAAATAAGCTAATTACAGAGTCATGTGTGATGTTCTGCTAATGTAAGATCACTTGGTTCTGGATCACATGATTAAATTACTATTATCTCTCATTCAAGACTCACTATTCCTTATGTTAGGGGAAATTAATAAACTAATGAATTTTATATTAAGGAAACCCCTCTCCCATCCACTATAAAAACCACCCTTCACACCCTCATTTCTTCACACCTCTCAAGCTCCAAGACTTCTATAAAATCTGAAAAAACATCTTTTCTAGCCCCTACCCCACGTTCAATAGCTTATGGTCTCATCAAAAGACCAAGCCTATCTTCCTTAAGGAGAATCTCAAGAGGAAGATTTAAGAGGTAATTTCTCTCCCTCTTCTCCTTTAATTTCCTTTCATGTTCATGTTCATTTCTTGATCTCTACCCACCTATCTTCATTCAAATGGTATTGTAACTATATTATTATACATATAATGGAATTGTATGATGCTAATGGGATATTATATCATCTAACCCCCTTTCCCTCTTCCATTTATTTTATTAAAGAGAACATTGTTTGTGAGGTGTTAATTTATCACCTTCAAGAACGACATGATTTCTTCTTCCATTCCTACCTTCAGATATGGTCATAAAACCATTTTTATGGTTGAAACAGAATTTTTTATATGTCTTATTTCCTATTTAATGTTATGGAAATAACTTATGGCCATATTACTAAGTGATAAATTAAAACAAGTTTGTTTTGATCGAAAAACCGCCCAAATTAACCTAAATAATCATCATTTAATCCTTATCTAATGATTCACCCACAAGGATATAATATGATTAATTATAACATAATTAAAAATCCTTTAATATCTTTAATAAAATTTAATATCAGTTCTTGATGTTTACCCATGTTCTACCCAAACTTCAATTTAAGAATACAAGTGAACTACTCAAGAAAACCATAAAAACAAACATTACCAACCAATGTTTTTTAAACTCTATAACTCATCCAAAGGCACATAAAATCACTTAATAAAACCATAATGAACCATATTAATTTAAAAAATTTTATGGATTTGTAATTAATAAATAATGTCATTATACAGGACATTAAAGAGAAGGAAGCATTCAGATAGAAGGTAAGAGGAAATTCTCGAACCCAATTGTCATCCTTCGAGTTCTCCCTCTTTCACTCCTTTTTGATATGGTTACTCCTTAAAAATATTTTGTTAATATTTGTCTTTCCTTTTATGGGATATACACGTTTTCACTGGTATTTATAACAAACCAAATGTTTTCCAAAAGAACTCTTTTTTTAAGAACTCACCTTTTACTTCTCATTTAAAGTTGATGGTTCTTGTATCAAGTATGTTATTACCTCTTGGTTTTGGGAACCTGATGTTTATGATTGTGTTCTTATGAGATGAAACCCATTACTTCACATAGATTAGTTATGTTTATTATTTATATATGTTCTATGTGGTATGCATGTTAATGATAATGTTATGATGTGACAGGTGCGACCCGAATTATATAGCGCAATATGAATGTTTGAATGTGACGGGTGTGCCCAGAATTATACATCGCTCCAATGCATTGGGTAAAGTGATGAATCTCATGAGTAAATTTGAAATGATGTGAGAACAAGATTCTATATTGGTTCACAAGTATGTGTGTTAGTTAACCACTAAGACATGATGTTTCATTTTTATGCATTTCCACATTTCGAGTCATTTATTTATGCTCCTCTCATGTTTATGATCTTTTACCTATGTCATGATTATGCTCACCCCATGCTATATTATTCTTATCTATCATCTTTATGGGATTTTAGCTCTCTAATTTTTATTTATATCCTCAGGTGGTTACATGTACTAAGGAGAGGACAAGTTCCAATAAGAAGCTATAGAAGAAGAAATTAAATAAATGTTTATGCTTGATGTTGTAATTGTTATGTATGCTCCTAGTTTTACCAAGACACTAAACATTTGGATCCTCTATGTGTAATACTATTATGTTGTTTATCTTTAAAATTATTTAATTTTAATTTAAGAATAGGAAGGGACACTATAGTTGGTATCAGAAAAAAGGTTAAGTTAATTTGGGAATTAGGATTAGTGAACCCTAGAGAAAACCTCTAGCACGAGACTAAGTAAAAATATGAACATAAGAATATTTACATAGGGATACCATATGTTATGTTTTTGGTATAAATTTTTTAAATGAATAAGTTATTCATGAATTGTTTACTTATGTTTTGTTCTAATATTTTCTATTTTAGAAAATGGTGGGAACCAAGAGAAATCAGGCCAACAACTCGTGTGAGGGCCAATGCAACGATTGCCCAAACGACATCCCCAATGATTTGGAAGGTGGAGTTCAAAACTTCATGGCGATTCTAACCCAATTATATCAGGTTATGAAAAATAACCATAATAATAGGGAACATCACCCTTTACCAAAGAGGGAGAAACTGGATATCGAATGTTTTTTGTAGCAACGACCACCGGTGTTTAATGGATCTTCTGATCCACTAGCCGTGGAACAGTGGGTCAACTCCATGGAGAATATATTTTCTGTTCTTCATTATTCTGAGATGGAAAAGGTGACCCTAGCCGTTTATCATCTAGATGGATAATCCGATCAATGGTGGGATTTAATTAAGAACACCAAGCCAAAGGAGGAAATTGAAGAGATGGAATGAGAAGACTTTAAGATAATGTTTATTAACAAGTATTTCCCAAGAACTCTTCACATGAAGATGGAGAGAGAATTCATAGAGCTCAAGAAAAAATAAGTAGAATCTGTCAAAACCTATGAAGCTAATTTCACAAGGCTTGTAAGGTACGCTTCGGGTTTTGGTATTAACAATGATAGAAAAATTGATAGATTCTTTAGTGGATTAAAACCACACCTTTGAAAGGATCTTGAAATTATATACTTTGGGAGTTATGAAGAAGTCGTTTGATATACCCTCAAAGTGGAGATGGAGTTTAGAGAATGGTCCCATCGATATGGTGATAAGAAATGAAAGATGTAGTTTCAAGCTGGAGGATCTAATGAAAAAAGTGGGAAGAAAACTCAACGATCCACATGCCAAAAATGTGGGAAGTTGAACCATGGGAACTGCCTCAAAGGTACGGGGAAGTGCTTCATGTGTGGTAAAGAAGGACACCATGATCAAGAGTGTCGAAAAGACACGAAAAGGAAGGAGAATATGGTAGAAGAAAGGAGATAACCAATCATGGTTCAATGCTAAAACTGTAGGGAGCTAGGGCACTATGCAAGTTAGTGCACTGAACCTCGAGTTCTCGAGGGTAATCAACGTCAACAACCACCAAAGCAAAAGGAAAAAGGAAAGGCTTATGTCATCACTACTACGGAGGTGGAGCATGATAATGAAGTCGTACAAGGTACACTTACTATTCACTCAAGAATGGAAAAAGTCTTATTTGATTCTAGTTCTACACATTCTTTTATATCTTGAAATTTTTCTAGAAATATAGAATCAATTTTTCAAAACATTGAAGTAGAGATATCTATAAAAAAAATGAAGTGGAACAATCATTGAAACCTAAGTGTTTGACTCTTCTCCTATTGGCGTATGTGGGATGATTCTTCCGGAAAATCTCGTAATACTTCCATTGGTGGAATTTGACGCTATAATGGGAATGTATTTTCTCTTGTTATATAGAGCACATATCAACTGTAGGGAAAAATAAATATATTTTAATATTACGAACCATCCCATGCTCCTCTACAAATGCAAGGAAGATCATGAATCTCCTTTGAAAAAACCTTCAATGGTGTGGGTGTTGATTCCCTATGAAGAAGCATACCTCGCCCAAAAGGTTGAGTTCAAGGAAAGTGAAAACCTTGAGAAAATGACCATAATGAGGGAATACAATGATGTATTTCCCAAAGAGTAACCTGGAATTCCCCCGAATCGTGAGGTAGAGTTCTCAATTTAACTCATAACTGGAGCTACTCCTATCTCGAAGTGTCCCAATAGGATGGATCCTATTGAACTGGAGGAGTTAAAGAAGTAGCTGAAAGAGAATCTGGACAAAGGGTTCATACGCCCTAGTGCATCACCTTGGGGTGCACCAGTGCTCTTTGTGAAGAAGAAGGATGGGAAAATGTGTCTATGTATTAATTGTCGGGAACCCAACAAGATCATCCTAAAGAACAAGTATCCTCTCCCAGGGATTGATGACTTGTTCGATCAGTTAAGAGGTTATAAATACTTCTCAAAGGTGGATCTTCATTCTAGATATCATCAGGTAAATTTGAAGAAGGAAGATATTCAGAAGACTGCCTTCCGAACAAGGTATGGTCCCTATGAGTTTTTGGTGATTCCCTTCATACTTACTAATGCCCCTGTCATCTCCATGGATTTTATGAATAGAGTCTTTAGACATTACCTAGAAAAATTTGTGGTAGTGTTTATTGATGATATTCTCATCTACTCCAAGAACAAAGAGGAACATAAAGAACATCTAAGACTTGTGTTAGTGACATTAAGAAAGGAGAAGTTGTACGCCAAGTTTAGTAAGCGTGACTTTTGGATGAATAAAGTCACTTTCTCGGTACATGTGATCACAAGTGAGGGAATTTCTATGGATCCTTCAAAAACCAAGGCAATTGAGGAATGGCCCAGACCCTCTAGTGTCATAGAAATCCATAGTTTTCTTTGATTAGCTGGGTACTACCGTCGTTTTGTGAGAAACTTCTCACGATTGTCAAGCCCACTAACTAATTTAATAAGGAAAGGGGTAAAGTATTTCTGGACGTAGGAATGTGAGGGAATCTTCAATGAGATAAAGATAATGTTGATCACTACACTTTTACTCACACTATCGAAAAGTGGAGAAAGTTTAGTGATATACAGTGATGCTTCAAAGAAAGTCTTGGGTTGTGTACTCATGTAAAATACAATGTGATAGTCTACGCCTCACGACAGTTGAAGATCCATGAGCAGAACTACCCGACGCATGATCTAGAGCTAGCAGCCATGATTTTTTCCTCGAAAATATAGCGATACTACCTTTATGGTGAGAAGTGTGATATATACACCGACTACAAGATCCTAAAGTATATAATCACACAAAATGAGCTCAACATGCGTCAAAGGAGATGGTTAGAGCTAATCAAGGATTATGATTGCTCTATTCAATATCATCCTAGAAAGGCGAACAAGGTAGCTAATGATCTAAGTAGAAAATAACCTGCTACTCTATCCATGCTGCGAATTGATAAAGACCCTATCTTCTTTGTTATGTAAACAATGGATTTGGAAATCATAAGGGCAGGGGATGCATCCTACCTTGCCCAAATGATTTCGCAACCATCCATCCATGAGAATATTAAGGAATCACAAAGGGATGATGTGGAGATACAAAAGAGGTTGAATGTAGTAAAGGAAGGGAATCTAAAAGAGTTCCATATCGATGATGATGGTGTGATTCAGTTTGGAATGCGGCTTTGTGTGCCTTCATCACCCGAGATAAATAAGGAGCTATTGGACAATGCACATAGCTCAAATTTCTCTATCCATCCTGGGAGTACCAAGATGTACCGTGATATCCAAGAACACTTCTTGTGGGATAAAATAAAGAAGGAGATTGTGGAATATATATCAAGATGCTTGGTATGTCATCAAGTTAAAGCTAAGCGACAAAAGTCCAAAGGTATGATGCATCCATTGCCTATACCCATGTGGAAATGGGAAAATGTTACTATGGACTTTGTCATGGGTCTCCCAAATACGTCAAATGGAAATAATTCGATAAGGGTTTTGGTTGACCGACTCACCAAGACAACCCATTTTACCGCTATTTAGGAAGATATATCGCTTGAACAACTTCCAAATATATATGTGAAGAAAGTGGTGATACTGCATAATGTTCCACTCTCAATTGTCTCTAACCATGATCCAAGGTTCACATATAAATTTTGGAGGAGCCTTCAACATGCTCTGAGTACTGAATTAAATTTCATTATGGCCTATCATCCGCAAACTGATGGCCAATTTGAAAGGACGATTCAGATTCTTGAAGATATGCTAAGATCCTGCTCTCTTGAATTCAAAGGTGGTTGGGATCAGCATCTCCCATTGGTTGAGTTCTCATACAACAACAGCATTCACTAGAGTATTCAGATGGATTCATATGAATCTCTATATGGAAAGTGATGTAGAACTCCAACCTGTGGGGATGATGTTGGAGAAAGAAATTCACTTGGACTCGATCTTGTTCAAGAGATGACAGAGAAGGTTCAAGTCATCCAAAAACACATCAAACATGTTCAAAGTAAGCAAAAGAGCTATGATGACAACCATCTAAGGGACTTGGATTTTGACGTTGGATATAAATTCTTCCTTAAAATGTTTCCATGGAAGAGAGTCATGCGATTCGGGAAGAAAGGGAAGCTAAGCCCAAGGTATATTGGCCCCTTTGAGATCCTTGACCGTATAGGGGCCATGGACTATCGGATTTCACTTACACCAAATATAGATCAAGTTCATGATGTTTTTCATGTATCACTCTCGAGGAAGTACATACCCGATCCCTCACATGTACTAAACTCAGAGGTGGTGTAGCTGGAAGATGATCTCTCCTATGAGGAGCAGCCAGTAAAGATTCTGGATCAAAGAGATACGGTTCTATGCAACAAGACAACCCATCTTTTCAAAGTGTTGTGGGGGAACCATAAGTTTGAGGAAGCAACTTGGGAACCAGAAGAGGCGATGAAAGAAAATTACCCTCACTTGTTTACGTAAAACAAAATTTCGAGGGCGAAATTTCATAAGGGGGGAAGAATGTAACGACCCAAAGTTTTTCAATGGAATTTACCTTCTTATAAATATGCTATAAAATCACATGAAAAAACAAATTAATGAACTACTAAGTGCTAAGTGACCTTTAAACATAAGTTTGTCACTTATGTGTTTTTAATTTCAAAAATCTGACATACACGGTTGTGTTCTAGATGATTTTTGGAGTCTAATGAAACAAAAATAATTTTTGGTGAATAGTAACGCACCCTTATGAATAGTAAAATACCCTTATGAATATTAATTTGAACCTTATGAATAGTAAATCATCCAACATAAGAGTAACCTTACCCATGAATAATTAAATAAAATTTAGACATTTTAGAAAGTGACAATTTGACCATAGTAAACGTTTTGGTATTTTGTAAGTCATAAATAAATAATTATAAATAATTAATTAATTTAAAATAAAATTTATTTTACTAAAATGTGTTCATAAATTATCAAATAATTGTCTTATAGTTTTTATATAATTTTATAAGACCCTGCGTAATTTTTGAAAGCACTATAAAATCAGTTTTAATTTTTAAAAACTATTTTTTTAAGTAAATTATGATTTTAATTAAATATTAAATTAATAATATTTAGAAAATTATTTTTGAAAAATGGAATTCATTTTTGGATTCTACACGTTTAAAAATGGTTGGGAAAATGTTTTGGGATTTTTCTGAAATACTTGAATTTCTTGATGAATAGTGAAATACCGTAATTTACAAAAATAAGCTAAATAAGCTAATTATAGAGACATGTGTGATGTTCTGCTAAGGTAAGCACACTTGTTTCTAAATCACATGATAAAATTACTATTCTTGGTCATTCAAGACCCACTATTCCTTGTCTTTGAGGAAATTAATAAACTAATGAATTTTATATTAAGGAAACCCCTCTCCCCTCCACTATAAAAACCACCCTTCACACCCTCATTTCCTCACACCTCTCAAGTTCAAAGACTTCTCTAAACTCTACCCAAAAATCTTTCCTATCCCCTCCCCCACTTTCCAGAGCTTTTGGTCTCATCAAAAGTCCAAGTATAGATTCCTTAAGGAGAATCTCAAGAGGAAGATTTAAGAGGTAATTTCTCTCCCTCTTCTCCTTTAATTTCCTTTCATGTTCAAGTTCATTTCTTGATCTCTACCCACCTATCTTCATCCAAATGGTATTTAAACTCAATTATTATACATATACTATAATTATATTATGCTAATGGGATATTATATCATCCAAACCCCTTTCCCTCTTCCTTTTATTTTATTAAAGAGAACGTTGTTCGTGAGGTGTTAATTTATCACCTTCAAGAATGACATGATTTCTTCTTCCATTTATACCTTCAGATATGGTCATGAAACCATTTTTATGGTTGAACCAGAGTTTTATATATGTATTATTTCCTATTTAAAGTTCTGTAAATACCTTATGTCCATATTACTAAGTGATAAATTAGAACAAGTTCGTTGTGATCGAAAAACTGCCCAAATTAACCCAAATAATCATCATTTGATTCTTATCTAATGATTCACCCACAAGGATCTAATATGATTCATTATAAGATCATTAAAACTCATGTAATATAATTAATAACATGTAATATTAGTTCTGTATTTTTACCCATGTTCTACCTAAACTTCAATTTAATAATACAAGTGAACCACTCAAGAAAACAAAAAAGAAAACAAACATTCCAGAACAATGTTTTTTAAACTCTATAACTCATCCAAAGTCACATAAAATCACTTAATAAAACCATAATGAACCATATTAATTTTCAAAATGTTATGGATTGTTAATTAATGAATATAATGTCATTACAAAGGACATTTAAGAGAAGCAAGCATTTAGATACAAGGTAAGAGGAAATTCTCGAACCCAACTTTCATCCTTTGAGTTCTCCCTCTTTCACTATTTTTGATATGGTTACTCCTTAAAAATATTTTGTTCATATTTGTATTTACTTTTATGGGATATACATGTTTTTCACTGTTATTTATGACATACCAAATGTTTTCCAAAAGAACTCTTCTTTTAAGAACTCACCTTTTACTTCTCATTCAAAGTTGATGGTTCTTGTATCAAGTATGTTATTCCCTCTTTGTTTTGGGAACCCAATGTTTATGATTGTTTTATTATGAGATGAAACCCATTACTTTCCATCGGTTAGTTATTTTTATTATTGATATATGTTATATGTGGTATGTATGTTAATTATAATGTTATGATGTGACGGGTGCGCCCAGAATTATATAGCGTAATATGAATGTTTGAATGTGACGGGTGTGCCCGGAATTATACAGTGCTCCAATGCATTGGGTCAAGTGATGAATCTCATGAGTAAATGTGAAATTATGTGTGAACAATATTCTATCTTGGTTCACAAGTATGTTTGGTAGTTAACCACTAAGACATGATGTTTCATTTTTATGCATTCCACATTTAGAGTCATTTATTTATGCTCCTCTCATGTTCATGATCTTTTTCCTATGTCATGATTATGCTCACCCCATGCTATATTATTCTTATATATCCTCTTACTGGGATTTTAGATGACCCCTCTTTATGTATATCCTCAGGTGGATACATGTACTAAAGAGAGGAAAAGTTCCAATAAGAAGCTATAGAAGAATAAATTAAATAAATGTTTATTCTTGATGTTGTAATTGTTATGTACGGTCCTAGTTTTACCAAGACACTAAACCTTTGGATCCTCTATGTGTAATACTATTATGTTCTTTATCTTTAAAATTATTTAATTGTAATGTAATAAAGGGAAGGGATGCTATAGCTTTCATGGGAAAACCATTTATTTAATGTTTTTCATAGACAACCTTGTTATCTTGTTTTACTTATTTTCATTGATGACCTATGGTTTGAGGCATGTTGATGTCATGTGATTTTGTTTATATTCCACTATTTATGAAAGTGCCTAGTGATTATCACCTATTTTAGTGTATATATATATATATATTCTAATCTTGTTATCTTAATATATTAAAAATACTAATAAAGGCATTTAATTGTTACAAGCTTTGTTTTGTGCTAAATTCCTTATACTATTTTGATGGCATGAGATATTCATTTATTGGTATACTATATTATAAATTCATTTTCTTATGATATATTCCTTGATTGATATGTATATTTTTGAACAGGTTGAGATAAATCATGGTTTCCATATTAAGGACTGGTGGATGGACTCCCATGCTTGGGTGGTTATACCCCGACACGCTAGGGAAGCAGTATTTAAAGATCCCCTAACAAGGCCCCCTAGGATTTCTATTATACTATTGGGTGATATATGTTCCCTAAGGGGAAATCGAGGATAGACCCATTGGAAAAATGGTTATTCCATTCCTCAGATGATACTTGGTTCCTTACGTGTGATACCCAGGATAGACACATGGTTACCATGCCACGATCCATACTTGGACCTTTTAAATGATCACCTTGGATGGACTTAGTAGAATTTTATATTTTTAATGGATGTACCATAGTGATACCTCAAAGGGAGTTTCAGACTCCACCTATGGATTTGATTGAATTGCATCAATTGAGTGCTTTAGTTAAATTCATGTGTTATACTTGATGATTTTATTTATTTTAGAGCAAGTGCTTGTGACTTTTCACTAATGATTATTAGCATACATAGGTGATGAAAATGGAATTAGACCCCAATCCTAAGACCAAGCTTGGTGGTGCACCTCTTTGAGTTCTCTAGATACTTATGGAGTTGGTTCAAATATTATACATTCACATGTACTTCTTTTCTAATTTTGGAATTAGGTCGAAAAAGGTGTTTTGGGACGGGTTTCCATTAGGAACTTGGACCAAGTAGTTATTATTAAATTTTTATCACTATATATTTATTTTATATTGAATTATTCTTAAATTATATTTCATTTTTTGGATTGGGCAAGACACCATGGGTTATGGACTAGGGAGATATATATATCACACCCTACTTGGGTACCCTTGGTACCTGAGTAGACCATATAATTATAAGATCTAGGTTAATAGTTCTTTTGCTTATACATGGGAGTTAGAAGCAAATGACCAAGATCAAGCTCAGGATGATCATGGAGATCAGTTGTGGGGATTTTCAATCCTTTAATTATTATTGAAATATTTTGTAAATCATGTTATATTTTTTACTACTTTCAATTATGTATCATCACCATTTAATCTGTTGGATAATCTAGTGTTGGCGAATTTTATTGAATAGTTAATTATTATCTTTCGCTGCATTTTATATTATTTATTACTATTTGTGATGCTGTCTATTCTTGTTATGATTATTTTATCTATTATATACTATTAATATTTGTGTATACTCAAATATATGAGGGAATAGTCTCTCCACAAACACACCATAGGACCTCGCCGCTAGTTGGAATCCTCTGGCATTCGGTGAGATTTTCTTCAGGTTATGTGACCAACCGGTCCATCCACCGTCATAGAGGTGGGCTAGGTTATAATGTTTCAAAGTGGTATCAAAGGTAAGTTATTTTTTCATTTGAATTAATATTTATGGTTGGTAGAAAAGAAACTAGTAATTCCCCAGGTCCTGGTTAATAGTCATTCTTGGTACTGATCACCCTACATATGGGAAATGACCAAATTGTCAGGGCTAGTAATTGATGTTCACACTTTTCGATATTACAGTTGATAAGATTTCACCTTGAGTGATTATTGTAATTTCTAAATCTTTTAGATTTATAAAGTTTATGGTATTTTACTTTAGGCCTATTAGGACAAGGATGAGTCATTACATTCATTATAATAGGTACATATGGATTCACATGTCTTGCATATGACATGCCATATAGCTACATTCATAGTTTTTCTTGATGATATGATTCAGTGCCTTGAATTCCATGCCATGTTTTTATGTTTATTAGCATGCCTATATGTATAACCTGTTTAGGTGTTAATATTCCATGTTTATGTGCCTACAACATGTCTTCCCTATGTTATATTCTTGTGATGACATGATAGTTTTTTATGTAATTTATTGCATGGGATAAATGGATTGGTTGCAATTAAATGGTAGCCAAATTCCACCTGTAAAGTTTATGGGAACTTTATGGTTTGGTAGATGGCCTCCCATATGACTTTACTATTGAACATATTCTTGTTGTATTATGAAATGGTTTTAAATACAAATTGATTAGAAATAGAACCTGTATATGTGTCTTTTGTTTAAGACCCTCATGTAAGGGTACATAAAGATTATTTGAGTTGCCTTGGAAATGAAGTGCGGGCATTTTATGTAGGTTCCCTTTTTCTAAATGGATTAGATGATAAGATTTTGAGCCTAGTGACTTCTTTTAGTTTGAACTGATGTTGGGGTCAATGCTTGTTCTTAATAAGTGGTTACCCCATGGTATCACCCTTAGAATAAAAAATCCATGCTAATGCTATGATTTTTCTTCCTTCTAATGTTGTTCACATGTCATTGTCCATAGTAAGACCCCCTTGCATAAAATGACACCATTTTTCAAACAGGTGGACATGTTTTTCATGGACATTGATACAGGTGTGAGCATAAAATAATGCTCAGTTTTAGTTGGTTGGTCATGCCTCAGGCATGGTCATCTGCTTTGTAGGTCTCTTGACCCTTTCTTTTCCTTAGTGATGCACTACATGATATGGCATCATCCTGGTTAATGGTCATATGAAAAAATATGATGATGGGTTAAATATCTTATATAGACCATCTGATACATGAATGCATAGGTCAGAAAACCTATGGATAGTATTCATGATGTTCTACTTGTTTCTAAAATTTCTAGGTAGGATCCATTGGTATACAAGGTAACAATTGAATGTTTAATGTTGTGATGATCCAGTTGAGTTTGCTGTAATCATTGATCCTTCCAATGTATAGTGAGGTCTTAGGTCATCTACAGAGTATAGTAACCTGGGAATAAAGAAGTCAAGTTCATCCCAATTCGTGGGATACCTTCCAGATACCCAGGTATTTTGACATGCCGGTTGTTTTGGTTTTGGTTTTCATGCCGATTGTTTAAACATTTATGTTTATGGAGATTCTATCCTAGAAAACTTTGGAGCAGTTATTCTAGCTCTTATTTTTAATGATTAGGACTCTCCTAAGGTGGAGGGTGTCATGTAGGTTCTATTAAATAAGTCTCATTCTAGGTGAAAGGAACACAAACAAAGAGGACTATTAGAGAATGGTTGGGCCACATAAATTCTATTATGCTTGTGAACATTAAATCATGTTAGTTCTTGATCAAAAACATGATGTTGGTTTGGTTAGCAGTGTATGCAACCTTTGAGAAACATTTTCAGTCATGGGTGGACTATGGTGGTTAATCATGAATGATCATGGGATGCCTCATGTGGTAAAGGCTCGGTGATTGGTTATTGATGGTGCATTGACAAGTGAAGCTAAGTTTCTATTAAGGTATTAACCAATGGTTCTTCAGCCTCTTTCTTTATGGTAATATTTAAAAAACCTCTACTATACTCTAGTTTAGTGATGAGAAAGTCCCCTATATTGACATCATCCTTGATGAACTAATAGAGCATCGGTCTTGCACTTCGCTAAAGCTTTAAAAGCTATTGGGCTTGTTTGGGTGGTTCTTTATCAATGTCGCATGCTATATGTGTGATTCATATAATTGCTTGGTTAGTCTTGAGTGAACCTTGGATTCATGTGTAGGAATACATTGGATTAACTCTTATGAACCATCCATTTCATCTAACTTTACCACTCATCCGATGCTGCTCTAGGCTTGGCCAATGTTTTGATCTGCCGTCTTGTTTTCGTACCAACATCTCAATTGTAAACATGAACTCTGGATTACATTGCATTAGTTTTTTTCAATCTAGTCATTATAATTTGTGATTATCCTGGACTTGTTGTTAGGCATGGAGGTGCATAATTTTATTTGGAAATGCAACGCGAAAATTTGGATGAGGCTTCATAACCCTTTAGGTTGGGTGATGTTTTCGTTTTTCCCAAAGGTTTCTCAGGGATGAGAAGTTATATAGTGGGAATCTTGTGACGTCTTGTATTTTCAACTAGATGAAAAACCAATGAATTTAATTTTATTCCAAATTTCTAGGTAGACAATTTTTTTAACCGAACATCATACCTTATTTTTTTCCAGATATGACACTATTATGTCTCTTTTAAAGAAATTGGAATAAATTAATTAAAATTTAAATATAACTAAATTAAATAAAGAAATATAATAATAATAATAATAATATTTTTTTATTTTTTTATTTGTATTATTATTATTATTATTACTATTAGTTTTATTATAATTATTATTTTAGGGTTATGTTTTAGGAGATATCAAGATGGTGTCTCCTACCTCATGTGATTTGCCACCTCCTCCCTATCTAGCTCGTGTGGGACCCCCCTCTCCAGAATGGTCACACGCTCCTCCCTCGGCCAAACCTCCCAACAAAGTGTGACCCCCATTGACCGAACCTACTTGTGGCGCGTGACCCCCTCAACCAAACATCCCAATGGTGTGCAACCCCCTTTTCGCTGAACCTCCTTCTGTGATGAATTCTCCTCAATATATTTTTTATTCTCCTTTGAATCTTGAAGGTAAGGCCTCTGGTACCCTTCTCCACCATCAATCGATGGTTTTTCTGCTCCCCCATCACCCAACACAATTCAGCCGAAACTAGGATTTGATGTTAAGGTGATTTGTGGGTTTTCCTGTAGTGTTAGGTTGTGTGAAGAACCTATCAGGACTACTTCGTTCATGTATTGAAATCCACTAACAAAGTCCAGGTGGATGGTTTGAATTCATCTTGCCTCCATCATTTTGGGTAAGTCTCTAAACCTGCAGTTTTATTTCGAGAAATATATCTGAGAGTATAAAGGTGTTTATGAGTCCCTGGTATTTAATTTGTGGTGTGTTGATCTTTTCTGCATTAATTTTGAGTTCTTATTAATGTGGATAGTGGGTTATGAAATTTTTTTAGGGCACACACACATATACTAAGTTATGAATATATATATAAATATATAGATCTTCCATGTAGATGTTCCCTTATGGAATGGGGAACACATTCATTTGATTAAAGGATATATATATATATATATGTATGTATGAAGGTATGTGTATGAAAATGTTGAGGATTTTTGGGTGGTTATTTATAAATATGCCATTTGTAAATTTTTTAGCTTGTTGGATTTGTAGTAGGGTCCCTCTCTTATCCTCTTTAATTTAAGAATAATTTAAATTGCAATTATCTACCATCTTAACTATACTTATTTATATTTAATTTTTTTATAGAATAAGTGTTTGGTTAAAATAATTGTCTCATTTTATAAACAAGTCAGGGTTTTGTAATAAAACCCCTTCAACAGAGGTGCACTGTCTACAAAAACTCACAGTAGTAGTTTATTCATATTTAGCTTGTTGGGTATTATTGTATTGATGTTTTCCCTATACATGATTTCATTGTTAGTCATAAATAACACATCATACCTAGACCTTTTAATATAACTAAAAAGGGTATCCCTATTTTTATTAAAATGTTTGTTTGAACCAAAGCACCCTTGAAGTGTCTTTAGACTTTCAAGATCGAATTTCCCCAGTATACAAGTGTTGTAATAACCAAGTAACCACTTTGTGAACCACTTTTTTATCTAATAAATGGTATGGAAATATTCTAAATAATTGAATGAGTTAAATGGAACTGAACATGTTTAATATGACACATGATAGGTAATGCCTCACATATTGAATTATGTAAATGATTATCCCTCCTTTATAAAGGATAATTGGATGATACAAAATAAATAGAGTGGATTATACATGGTTATTTTCACTCCACAATTGAAATGTATTAAAGAAAATTGGTAAATGTCCAATTATAACAAACAACATCCTAAGTGTTTGACTTCCATTGTATAAGGGATTACACAAGTTGGTAATTTTACTCTCAACCATTGCATATTATAAGTGAATTATTTAAAATTTAATAACAATCGCATTATATTGATAATGTAAATATCATAATTTGTATGGAATAACTTTTTATAGAAAAAAACCCTTTCCTTGAATGTTTAAATTGGGATGAACTTGTTAGAATAAAATGAATTTCTATGCTTAGTTGAATTTAATGAGATGTATTTGATTAAATGGTTTATTCATTATTAATTATATTTCCTTACATTAAGTGGTTTAATAGGAATGAAATGTGGATGGTGGAATGGGAAGCCCTTTTATTTAATGTTTAGCATAGACAAGCTTGTTAGCTTGTTTTATTTATTTTCATGGATGACCTATGGTTCGAGGCATGTTGATGAAATGTGCTTTTGTTTATATTAAATTGTTTATGCACATTCCTAATTCTTTTAAACAGTTTTAGTTGCTATATATATATATATCATAATCCTGTTAGCTTGAGATATTAAAAATATATAATAATGGCATGTAACCGTTACATGCTTTCTTTTGTACTGAATGCCTTATGCTATTTTGATGGCATGAGATGTTTATTTAGTGGTATGAAATATTATAAATGAATTTCCTTGTGATATATTCCTTGCTTTATATGACTCTTTTTAAATGGGCCATGTGAATTCATGGGTTCCTTATTAAATAATCATGGATGGACTCTCATGGTCGGGTTGTTATACCACGATGTGTTGGGGAATCAATGTTTTAGATCACCAGGAAAGGGATCCCCCATGATTTCCATTATACTATTGGGTAATACTGGTTCCCTAACATGAAACCGAGGATGGACCCATTATAAAGGTGGATAAACCAATTCTTGGGTGATACTCAGTCTCTTATGTGTGATACCCTAGATAGACTCATTCTTACCATGACCCTAGCGATACTTGGACCTTTGAAAGGATCACCATGGATGGGCTCAATTGAATTAGATATATTTAATAGATATATTATAGAGATACCTTAGGTATGGGTTCATGATCCAACTATATATTTGATTGAATTACATTGATTGATTACTTTGGTTAATTTCTTTTTCTACACTTGTTGGCTCTATTTATATTAGAGCATTCACCAGTGAATTTTCTCTCTTGTTTGTTAGCATAATTAGGTGGTGACATGTGAATTAGACCCCATGAATAAGAATAATTTTAGGGGTGCACCTATTTGAGTTCCCCTGTTGCTTTTAGAACTAGTATACATATTATGCTTGCATGTGTACTTCTTTTCTAATTTTCAAATTAGGATGAAGCAGGTGGTTTGGGACCGGTGTTAGTTAGGAATCCACGCCAAGTGCTTATTATTAATTTATTATCTATATACATTTATTTTATATGGAACACTTCTTAATTTATATTGGTTTTTCTGGATTGGGCTAGACGTTGTGGCTATAGACCTAGTGATATTTATATCTCACACCCTACTCGGGTACCCCTAGTATATGAGTAGACATTATAATTAAAGGATCTAGGATGACTGTTGTGTTTCTTGTACCTAGGAGTTAGTAGAAAAGAACCAATATGGATCTCGAGATGCTCATGGAGATCACCCATGAGGATTTTTTGTCCTTTTCTTATTATTACGCTATGCTGTAACACATGTTTCATTGTTTATTGCTTTCAGTTATGTATCATCACCATGACATGGATTCATCTGTTGTATAATCTGTATTTGAACACTTTTATTACATAGTTAATTATTGTCTTCCACTGCATTGTCAATTATTTATTACTATTTCTACTATTGTGTGTTTGTGTTATACTTTTTATATATATTATATATTGTTAATTGGAGTGCATAATATGATTTATTGTGGAATAGTCTCTATAAAGACACAATTTAGGACCTCCCTACCAGTCGGAAGCCTATGGAGTTCGGGGAGATTCCCTTGAGGTCATGTGAACCACTGGTCTTTCCACCGTCTTAAAGGTGAATCAGGTTGGGACATTACATAGAGAGTAAAAATTTGTAACTACATTCGTAGATCTTATGGTGATATTTCCATAGACATTTGGAGGTTACAATGTGATTTGTTTTATTCTTGATCAATAAACTAAATCTTCACATTTACTTCCCATTAGAGATATAAAGTATTTAGATCAGCTTTCATGAATTCATAAAATGAATATTTTCAGGTTACATGAGTCAATATCTCTATTGTATTAGATTTTTGTCCAAGGATCAAATCTAATTTTTCAAAAGGACATCATAAGTATTTGGGTAATGAATTAAATTTCAGTACAAAATTTTCATCCCAAATATGATGGAAAATTTTAGATGACAATTCAGATTATGTATAATATGCTTCATTCATATTAAATTAATTAATAGGAAAGTTGGGATCAACATCTTTCTTTGGTTGATTATTCTAATAAAACAATTTTCATTCCAATATACAAATTTCACCATTTGTGGCATTATATGGAAAACGTTTCCAAAAACCATATTTTTTCAATTAAGTATGGGAAAGAAAGTTTATGGGACTATAGATGTTAGTGGAAATTTCTAAGAATCTACTCTTGAATCAACGACACATGAGGAAAGCTAAGACTATATAGAAAAAATATGTGGATAATAGGAAGAAGGATCATTTAATAAAGGTATGTGATAATGTCTTTCTCAAAGATTCTTCATGAAAAAGTGTTCAACATTATGGAAAAATGGAATGTTAATTCCATGGTTCACTAAACCATATGAAATATTAGATAAAGATGGAATTTTTGAATATCGAGTGGATTTACCCCAGAGTCTATCTCAGGCACATGACATATCTCTTGTTTCAATGTTAAAGAAAAATGTTCTGAATTCATATCATGTTTTGATCCCTTATGTAATTCAGTTGGATGATAATATTTTATATGAGGAATAGAAATTTCATATTCTTAACCATATAGTTCATGTTTTTTGGAATAAGGTGACTCAACAAGTTAAGGTTTTATGGAAAAACCATATGGTTGAAGAAGCAACAAAAAAAATATGAAAATGCTACGAGGGAAATATATCCCCTATTATTTTTTATGTGAATAAAATTGTGAGGATGTAATTTAAAAATTAGAGGAATTATGTTGAAAACTAGTTAATGAAAAAATAAATCATTTTCTTATTAATTAAAATTAATTATATTTTTATATTAGTTAACAAAATATTATTTAACTTTTTAAAATAAAAAAGGAAATATTTTAACTAAACTCTTTTTATATAAGTTTTTTTAGAAGATTGATTTCTCAATTTTAGAATTTTAATTTGATAAAATGAAGTTAATTTTTGAAACTATAATTTCCAATTTTACTTTTGGTGAATGTTTTGTGTTGTTTGAAAAATACTTACTTTTCATTAACTAGTGAAAACCACCGATTTTTATAAGAAGGCTTCTTTTTTTAATAAATTAAGTAATATAAGAGTCCTAGTATGTTATGAATATGATTTAATGTAACATAAGTTTTATTTAGTTATATTTAATCTATATAATTATTTTTTAATTCAATTTATTTTAGTTTTTAGTATAATTGTATTTTTGGGTTTAAAGTCAGGTTTTTTATATGACTATTTTAAAATACATAAGCTTCATCCTTTTAAAATAATTAAAATAATACATAATAAGTAATTATTTAAATGTAATTTATATATACTATAAAATTAGGTATTAATATATTTTCGTTGAGTTATTATTATTAGAAATGTAGTTAATATAGAATCATTTATTTCTAAAAAAATACACTTCTTAAAAATCCAATGTCTCCTTGTGTCTATTGGATTAATATTATGTTAAAATTTTCCACTTATCTTATTTAAATATTGAAAAAACTAATTCTATAATTTTACTAATAAAAATTTATAATTTATATTAAGTTAAACTTAATTTTTTACCAAAAATATTACTGAATTAAATCAAAATTAATTACAGCTATTAAGGTAAAAACGAGTTTACGTAGTGGTTAAACATTAATCATAATGGTAAAATGACCAATAATTTTTTTAGAAAACCATTTTTTGGAGACAATTGTTACCTTATACAATATATTATCTATTTTGGTGCATTATTGGATCCTAGTGACATGAAGAAAGCATGAGTGGAATTAACTCTTCCAAAAATTACAAGTGTGCTACTCACCTGACTTATAAAGGGACACCACCTATCCTTATCTCTTCACACCCTCAAAACCAATTGGTTTAGCCATGGAATTAATAATTAAATTCTAAAATTATATCCCCTACTTCTAGATTCTTAATATTTTCATAAATCCAACCAAGGAAGGCTTTCAGTGTAAACTAAAGGGAGATACACAAAGAAGTGATAACTTTCATCAACTAGTGTTTTTGTTTTATTTCCTTATACATCCCATAAATTCATCTTATATAATTTTGATATAACAGAATTATTATCCTATATATACTTAAATTTTTATGGTATAAATACAACGATCTCCAACACTCACTTCCATCAAATGGGTTATAAAATCCTATTTCTTATGTACAGTAGACTACCACCTCGCAAAACGATGTCATTCGTTCTTCAATTACCAGCTCCCATGGTTTTTTAAGATGACGAATATAATGTTTTTATATTATATTTATAAAAAATAAACCTATAAAGTCATTATATTATATATACCCTTCTTAAACTCAAATACATAAGGTATACGATAATATTGTTCATGTGTATGGAATGCTATTTCCTCGCAAAGGGTTGTTATTATTTTTTACTAATGTGTTACATGGAAAGTAATAATGGTTAAAATAATGAATATATGTGATATAAGTGACATATTATGTTATTAATAATATATTTATCATACTATAATTATAATATAACATTTTATATCTTACATTTTCACTCACTAAAAAAGTGATAATGTCGTTCATGGACGTGTGGACTATGGCCTCCTCGGAGTGATGTGATTCTTTTTATCACCACCACATAAAAATAATTAAATATATTAATATATATAATAAAATAATATAGTATTTATGATATTATTATCATTTTTTAAATAATATATTAATTAATTTCCCTTCATAATTATCATTGAAAAATGGAATCATTACTCATGTGTACATACGACCTACCGTGTCAATGATCGTAACATTGGTTCATTTTTCTGAAACATCAACCATGAATGGTTTTAAAATTATAATTTATATATAAATGTGATAATTATGAAATGTTTATTATTATGGATATTCTTAAATTTGTACTACATTGACCATAGTCAACCAACAAAAGTCATTTTTAAAACAAAAATAAATATGGTAAATATATTAAAAATAAACATAATTGAATATGTAATTGTATATAACTTGTTAATTGGTGAAATAAAAGTAATAATAAACATTAAAAATGTTCTAAATATATTAAATAATGATCATAATTTTATTATTTCAGAAGATAAAGACACACATGAAGAATCATACAAAAGTTAAGTGACTTCATCTCAATCTCCTTTCCTTGAGACATATCTTCATTTTATACACCTATTTTCATTTATGAGGATTATATACTGTCCATTTTAAATTTTATATCATTAATATCTTTATTATCATTCTATTTATGGATTTTTTATATTAATCTTTTAAGGGGATTGTGATTCAATTGTTTCCCAACTGATATGGGAATTTTTATTTTTAAAATATTTTTTAATGTTTTCCTTTAAAATATCATTCTCTTCTATATCAATGTTTTGATATTATTTTTGGAAATAATTTATATGTAAATAAAATATTTATAAATTTTATTTTATGTATATATTACATTATTTTAATATTTTTTAAAAATGAATCACTTTTCATGTTTTAAATGGAATGACAACATTGACATTTCTTATCGCCATGATTATTTTTTAATTTCTAGATTATTTACAAGATTACTATGTTTATTAAAAGAAAAACCCTATCTTATTTTATTTAGTTTCCTAATATTTAAATTTGGTTTTCAAAATAATTTATTATTTTTGTTTTGAAAATTTATTTTTAAAATAAAATGGATTTTTATATTCAAAAGTTATTTGACTTCTCGTTTAAATGAGTTCTCCAAAAGTGAATGAATAAAAATGTTTTATTCATGGAATTTTACTTGAGAGGTATATGATGGGGTAACCAAGATAGTGTTTATTGAGCCTGTAATATATTATATGATGGTGTATCCCAAATTGTCTTGGGTGATCCCATTACATCATATACGATGGGCTGTCCCATATAGCATCAGGAAAGACCATTATATCTTATATGATGCAGTGGACTAGATTGTGGTGGGTGATCCTGTTATAACAAATAAAATGGGATGACCTTGTTTTCATTGGGTGAGCCTATTGTATCTTAAATGATTGGTGTGTCCAGATAGCAATCCAATTTATTGGGTAATGTTCATTATATTAAAATTAAAGAATGAGGTAGTTACCAAAGGGTTTATCCTATGAATTTAAGTTTGCTCTAGTTACTTCTAATACAAGAATAAAATGGTTTAGGAATAATTTGTTCCAATTTATAAAGAAGGTTTTTTAATTTCTTGCAATGGGTTTTAATGAATTTATTTGAGAGAAAAGGTGTATTTGTTTTTCATGTGAAAATAATTTATTTTATATGCTCGAACAACATTAAATATAAAGGTGTGTGTTATATTAGATTTCATGTTTTCACTGAGATAACAATTTTTCTTCTTTGTGTACCCCTTACTGATAATTTTTTTCATCCAACATTTTAATATTTTTAATATGTTTTAATGATGGTTAAGTGAAATTAAGAAGTCACGTTGAATTTTGTGAATATTTTTCCTCAAAAGAAATTATTTTTTAATTTAAAAATTTTATATTATGGGAAAATGGATAGAAATTTGATGTGTCCACTTTGTATTATATAGTTTATTAATATATGAGTTACTACCTATTTTTTAAAAACTGTAAACATAAAATTATCCACAAATGAAAAAGAATGAATTCTTTAATTAAAATGTAAAATTATGTAATGTGTATGGTCGGGGCCTTATACCTAATCAGTAAGGTCTTATAATACAATATCATTATTTACCCAGATTTTTTCAGATTATGTTTTTTATGATAATTGATTATGATATACCTCTCAATGAAGTTAGTAATTTTATTTTCGTATGGTTTTTTAGATTTAACATGTTTTCCTTTCTTAGTCCTCACATTTCATACTCAAGATACCGAAATAATAATTATTTAATCAAAACTGACTACATTTATATATTCTATCCAAAATATTTTTTCATCCATATCTATGTTTTATAAAAAAAATAAAGAAAAGATTTAATATTGTACAATGATTTTTTAATTCATTTTTACTTATGATAGAATTTTTATAAATTTTTTTAAAAGGAATCTTCTTGTTTTGTTTGAAATTAAGTAATTTGGAATTTTTTATTAATATGTTAAGGAATATTTATTTTAACTTAAATGGAATGAATGGAATTTCCCTTCATCAGGGTAGCTAAATGATTTGAATCTTCCTTTAAAATCATTCATGTATATTTTAAAAGTAATTAATTACCATAATATTTTGTAAATTCTTATATTTTAAACAGATCATTTCAAAATTAAATTGTTATTTTTCTCATGAAATATTCTATGAAATATTTTAAAGTACCTTTTCTTTAATATTAATATCCATTGATGTTACTTATGTTTTATGAGTATATAACTCAATTATTCCATCCTTTATCTTTCTCAATATTTTTTTGGTGAAATGAGGTTTATGAACCCCATTTATTTTCCCTGAGTGATAAAATTATAAAATATTGAAATGTTTATGAATATCCTTCCCATTCCATAGTTTATGATATATGATCAATTGTGTATGATATTGTGGAATAGTTATATATTATTTTTATTATATGATTTATAGATCATTAATTATAGAGCCCTTAAATACTTTGGGCAATGAAGGATATCTCAAGAGATACTAAGGAATGTAATGGGTAGTGAACCCAATTTAGTAAGGTTCTATAACCAGTATGATAGTCTTAGGACTGAACCTGGGCCAAAGATTAGAAATAATGGGGAGTGAACCTAATCCACTAAGATTAGCTGGTCCATGATCATTAATTAAGGAAATTATTCTCTATTTTTATGTGTATTCCACCATCTTACATATTATTTAAATATTATGTTCTCTAGAACCATTCTATTTTACTTCTTTTTGATATTTTGTTTTTAACTACCATGATTTCTTACATGATTCAAGATTATGGTCTATCAATTTATGGGTATATGATTTTAAAAAAATTATCATTTTATAGTACCCTATTTCACATTTTATACTTAATTTATCATTTATATATTCATTTTTTACCCTTAATGAGAATCAGAGCCTTCCCTTTCTTATGTTTCCTTCCCCTTGTTATGATAAATGGTTTTAAGTAGTGTAGATCCATGAAGATTACTATATGGGAAGGTCTATATAGAAAATGGTGAAGATATTTTATAAAATAAAAAAATTATAAATATTGTATCTGTGGAAACTAAAAATATATTGTTCTAAATAGGATTATAATGTTATGTACTGAATATTCATCTTGTAAAATGTAATGTCTATGTATGAAAATTACTGGTTGTTATATTTTGTATCAGATCTAGGTTTAGTTACCCCTAGAAAATAGGATGATGAATCTTTATTTAGAACACTTTGGATATACCTATATATAACAGAATTTATTATGTTTTGGTAAATAAAATATTGTAGTTTTCCTAGAAAAGAATACCCTTATAGATATTACACGTGGAATTGGTTTTGGTACAGATATATCTTGAGGTAATAAGACTAAAAATAGTTGGTCGAGTATAACTTGATAATCAATTTCGTCAATAGTAATTGTTCCCTTACTACACACCGGATTAAAAACTCTTAGGGTATGATTGGGTTAAATCATATTTTCATTATGAACAATTTTGAATTATTTTAATAGATGATATCCTACGATGAACTAGCTTAAACATAAGGTTTCATATATTTGAAATACATTGTAATGGTTTGGAAATTATGTAAATGATTTTCTACGATATCTCAATATGATTACTGTTAATCACTTAATAATGCTTGATTTTATAAAATGGATTGAACCTGTAATATTCATGTTAATGGTTAATGTGACATATAATAGAATTATTATACTTATGATAAAATAATAAAATATGAATGCTAACATGAAAACGTATGAATATTTATCATCATATATCATGATATATGATTAACAATGTAAAACATAAGTGAGATTCATAATTCATTTAATTAGAGGAAGATATAATTTTATGAATGTTCATATGGTAATGGACATAGTGGAAAGATAGTTTAGTTTTCTTAATGTTATGGATATTGGAAGGAGCACCTAGGAGAATATCTCAAAGGAAGGGAAATATATTTTCTATATGGAAATGAAGGTCATAGAGATATGATTTTATATGGAATTAAATTCCTTGTATATGAGGGACTTGGGAACTATCTGAGTTAATTCCATAATATAATTGTTAACTCTTAGACCAACAAAGGAAATATGTTTTGTTGATAATTAAAGTGGAATGATTAATGTATTTATGTATTTGGATTTTATAATTATGTTGTAAAAGTTTTATATCCATGGTAGTATGATCATAATAATTATGAATCATATAAGTATTATACCACAATTTTTTTATTTAAGTATTTTAAAACATATGTTGAATTGTACTTATAACCAAGATAAGTGATTTTGGTTCAGGTTATATTCTTATAAAAAACATGATTAATGGAATGATATCCCTTAATATGTGTTTGATATTGAGTTAATAATTATTATTTGGTATAAAATATTATTAAAAGATATAATCAAATGATTAATCATATAGAATACCATGGGATTGAAAATTGATTTGGAGACTAAGTGATTAAAGTTGTTTTTGGAGAAGTTGACTATTTTGGAAACATATGTTAGATGGAATAAATTAAATTGAAAATTGTTGTAAAAAAGGTTATAATTATTAGAGACATTTATTTAAGGACATATGGTTGTTGGATAGAACCCATTTTAGTTAATATGAACTTGATTTTATGGTAATAATCGTCAACTAAGGTTATTTGAATTTCTTGAAAATTAAGCTGTAAAGAAACTCTTAGTGGTTAAAAATTCATTTGATGATTAATATTGTTTTTGATGGTATTTATAATATTTATGGGAACATTATTAGATTAATATTAATTTATTTTTAGAAAAATGACTAACAACAATCCTAGAGGCAAATAATCATATCTAGTAATTTCTGGGGACTTGAAAGCACAACCAGAGGGTGACATGGTTGGATCACTTACCACTGGCCTCTGTGATATCATGGTTAGTATGACATTGTTTCTTAAATAATTTTATAGATAAATATTATGTGTATTTTTGAAACATATAAAACTATGTGTTAGTTGTGTTATCTTATATAAAATATTTTCAAATTTTTAGATAATATATGATTAGGTTATATTAGTTTTTGGTATGACAATAATATTATAGTATCTAATATTTTTGATTTTTTAGGGTTTCAAAATCTAGTTCATCATGATATAAGGATATATAGAGTTCATCTATTTGAGGAAATTTTTTAGTAAAATTTAATATTTCTTTATATAAGGTTTATAAAATTTAGAGAGTATCATACATTGTGACATATATTTTGGTTTTTTTAAAGATGGAAGGACTAAATTTTATACCTTTGGATTATGTGGTTCGTTAGAATTTTTTTAATTGTTTGATGCAGGAAAAATTAATCATGAATTCTCATCGCTTGGAGGAAAAATGAGATTTTGAAGGAAATTGATAAAGGGATGAGATCATGCATTATATGTAAGTATATTTATTTATTTTATTAGTATAAATGGTAAAGAAATTCCAAAAAAATAGGAAAAAATAATTAATCAAAAAATTGGCCTATTACATTATTTTTTAATTCATAGATAGTTGTTTTCACACCTCATTGATTTAAGGTTTTGATGTCAATAACATTATAATGATCATTAAATTGATTATAATCAATGTTCTATATCCCTCTCCGTCATTATTTGGACATTAATTTTTACTCAATTTCCATATTTTTCACTTTCTACTAAGGTTCTCTAATTTGGAAACCATGTTATGTCCTATTCTAGATAACCTTTATATTTTACTTTCCCTATTTTTAATATTTTTTTAACAACCTTTTTTACGATGTGGATTTAAAAAAAATGAAATTTTCAATTATTTTAACATTTATTATTGAAAAAAAGTTAAAATTTAATGGGTGAAAACAATTATGGGGAGGGTTGATATAAATCCTTGAGATTCTAAAATAACACTATGTTTGATGGCGTGTACAACACACAACACTAATATTAAAAAAATAATGAAATGCAATAATTTTATTATGGATGTTATAAAATAGTCATGCAATTAGATTGTATGAATAAGAATAAATACATTAATATATATATAACAATACTTGTCAAAAAATGTATTTTTTAATTTTTAGTAAATAAGAATTTAATTTTTAGAAAAGTAATATTATGCTTCAAAAATATGATTCCTTCAAATAAATTTTTATTTATTTTTGGGGTAAAATTATATATTTAATAATTACAATTATAGATAATTTATTTGGTGAAATGAAATTAATTTTTTAAATTATAATATCAATTTTATCTTAGGGTTAATATTTTGGATTTTTCTAAAAGGATTTATTTTTTAGTGTGTATTTAAAAAATATCATTCTTATGAAATATAATATGTCTTTTGATCGCACTAAGACATAAATATGATATAAATATTTTTTAACTTATTGAATGGCTAATTTATTATAATATAATACAAATATAATACAAAAATAATTCAGATAATATAAATTAGAATTCACTTCATGATAAATATGAAAAATAATTTTCAATGTCGACACAAGGCTAGTGCAATAGTTGAAACGTAAAATTTAGTGTCAAAGAGATAATATTTATACCGGAATTAATTTATAAATTTCATAATTAAATATTAATTTTTTTTACGGATATACATTAATTTTTGAGTTATAAAACAAGAGACGTATCCAAATTATTGTGTAATGCATGCACAAGGCTTGAAAAGTCAAAATAACATATGTAATAATTTTTTTTGAAATCGACTTAAATAAATATATGTATTTAACTAATACGAAATAATATTTTGAACATAAATTTTTTATTATTTTTATGGTCATTTAGTTTTCTTTTTTAGTCGTGAAATTACTATCTTAAATGCTTACGTAAGGCTGATACTGTGATTATGCAATGAGTAAAAAAAAGTGAATTATGTAAAACCCCAGAAGGTAATATTTTATGAATAATTTAAAGTCACCCAATTTTTTTTAAAATAAATTTATTTTATTATATATTTTTGAAATTTTAATATTCTAATTCTTTTTCATTAAATATCTTTTCAAAATCACATCAAGTGAATTGTTCTTAAAATGATATTAATTGTATTTTATATAAAATTTATATTATGAAATTATTTCAAAAATATAAAAAAATTAAATATGAAATTTAGGATAATAAATGGTATAATATTTCATATATTTTACAATTAGGATGAAATTTTCACCATATATGTATAATTATAAACATTTAATATCAAAAAAAATATTAACAAAGTTGAGGTTAAAATTGACAGACTAAGGGGTTAAACCAAATGTTGTGGTTTAAAATGCTATATAAAATAATAATAAAAAAGTTTTATGAATATATTAAGACTAGATATACATTTTATTTTAATCCATGTCATTTTACAAAAATATTACCTGATTAGACACATATTATATTATAATATTTCAGGTATTTATTAAAATGACATTAATGATATTTTATAATAAATAATGTTTTATTAAAAGATTCCAAATTCATAAAAATATTATATTTATAAAAGTGAATTTGATAAATTTTATAATATCAACCATAGTCTATTTATGGGTCATAAGTCCTTTTATAGTAACTTCTATAACCCTTAAAGAGTAAAAACATTGATATCATAGTAATTGTTAAATAGGCTAATGGGGGTTATTACTAAGAGATAAGGGTAAAAGTATAATCATAAAATTTTCAATTTTTTTTGAGTGATATATCTTAGGATCCTCCTAATTTTATATTAGAATTATATCAATTTTGATACTTTTTTTCAATGAAATTATTATATATTAATTTAATACTTGGTGTAATTCCAATAGTTTCCCTACCCTTTATTATAAAAGAGAATCTCATCTCCTTCATTATTCAATATTTTTGTGTATTATATATTTACCAAACCAAGCCCAATTATCTTCCCAAATTATATTGTCATGATTTATAGTTTTTTTATTCTCAAAAAAAAATTCCAATGATCCATAAGAAGACATTCAAAGGAGGCATATAGAAGAGGACTTAATTATCTTACATGACCATTTTCCACTTATTTCATCTTCTATCAAAATAATTCATGGTATAAATTATAAAACAATGACTCAAAATATTTAATATAATTAATTATCCATAATAAACCTTGATCTCATTTTTTGGAAAATGATAATGTCACTCACGCATACGTGTGGACTACCACCTCTACGAAGTGATATGCTTAATTTTTTTTTTGTTTCTAAAATAAATAAATGGTAATAAGAACATGTTTAATCAATATATATATATATATGACATAATAATGATATTATAATGGTGAAATATTATTTAACATTATTTAATTCCTTCATTCTAAAAATGAAAATAGATTTCGTGTGCACATATAGCCAACTATATCCCTAAATGATCTACATTTACTTTTTATCTACACCTTTTATGGATGAATATATATAAATATATAATGAATAAATATTATATTTATATCATTTTTAATACTACTAATATTAGAGAACCTTTATCCAATTACAAAGACTAGAATTGTAGAACTAAAACATCTATGAAAAACGAAATAGTCAACACCTCAAAATGATGATTTTAATAATGAATTATTAGTAATATAGAAGTAGAAATATTAAAAGTGGAAAATATATGATATTATAATTATGTTCATGATTATATTATATATTATATATTTAATATAAATTTAAATTTATTATACCAGAGGTTAGAGTGCTTTCAAAGTAAGTGGATCTTTGGGTAGCAGTTTCTCATCTCACTTTCGTTTCTGTTTGATTTATGCCATATTCCCCACTTGCTTCCTTTGTGTAGTGAATATACTTCCCATGAGTTTATTTTAATATTATTTCAGAAAAACTATGAGGATTTTAAAATATGTAAAATTTTATATCTTTGATGAGGTTTTGATATATAGATTTCCGAAGTAGTGAGGTATCATGTTACAATTTCACTATTTACCTTGACTATTCAGGATTAAGATTATGATGATGATAATTTCTGATATACCACTCAATAAACACCTAAATTATCTTATCTTATAGTTATTTATATATATTACCTATATTAATTTCATTTTCCTCTCTTTATGTTCTTATTTTACTAAAATAAGTTTTTTATCAAAAATCGACCTTATCCTATAGTTATTTATATATATTACATGTTTTAATTTCATTTTTTTTCTATTTAACTTCTCATTATACAGAAATAAGTTTTCTATCAAAAATCAACCTTATTTATCTCTTCAGTCACAAATATGTTTTCTTTAATATCAGTGTTTCTGATTTTTTTTTCAATTATGTATTTAATATTATATTATGATTTTTTAAATTTATTTTATCTAATTATTTAATTATATATATATATATATATATATATTTAATGGTGATATTCTTCTAGTTTTTCGAATGAGGTACTTTTGAGTTATAACCAAAAATTTTAAATGAATCATTTTATTATCATAGACAACATGAATGTAATTTCCCACCATCATGATATCACAATTATTTTAATATTAATTTACAAGTTTCAATGTTTTTTTCAAATAAAATGGTTTCCATATTACTTATTATATTTTTACATTTTAAATATGTGACTTAAAAATGAAAAGAGTATTTTCCTCAAGAAATATTTTAAGTAATAATTTAATGGAAATTTTAATCTTTGATTACATCCATTAAAGTTACTTAATTGTTTCTGGGGATATGAATCAATCATTCCATAATTATGTTTTCTCATCATGGATTATGGAGATGATATGTTTATGAATTCCATTTATTTTCCACAGGTTATTTTTTTGATGAAATGATCAAATTTTTAAAAAACATGTTTCTTTTCCACGATTCATGATATTTAATGAATCATTTATGATCTTGTGGAACACATATCTAAGATTTTAATTATGTGAATTTTGTTCCCAGAATTATATATCCCTCTAATTCATTAGGTAAATATCAATATATTATGTGATAATAAGGAATATAATGGGGAGTGAACCTAATTCAATAAGGATCTTTGACTAATATGATATCCCTAAGAGAGAACCTTGACTATATATAAGATAGAATGGGGAATGTACCAAATCTAAAATTATTGTCTTAAAAGTGATACTTTAAACAATAAATGATTCTCCATACTTATATGTATTTCAAAAAAAATATTCCTTACATCAATGGTATGATCTCATGGCTCTTTTTATCTAATTTCACTATGATAAATTTCTTATAAATTTCAATTATTTATTCCATGATTCATGATTTTGATATAAGATATAATATGTATGGTTTTTAAATGATGATATCATGTTCTTATGCCCTTATTCTCCTATTATACTTAACTTATCATTGGTATATCCCTTTATTACCCCTACTTAGCATCTGAGCACACAATTTTTTGTGTTTCCCTTTGTTGGGCGATGAATAATGATTTTATGCAGTGTTTGCATAAGAAGAGTACTATATGGGATGTTTTTTGTGGGATATGTTAAAGATATTTAATGTAAAATAATATATTGTATCTATTCTCCAAAGACACTAAACCACTATGGTTCTACAATGGATCATAATGGTATATAATGAATATTAATATATTAAGATGTATTTTTATTGTATGATAAGTATGGGTCACTACAATAACCCATAAAAGCAATCCCACTACCTTGAAATTGTAATTCCAATATACAGTTACTTTCCATAATTAAGCATAGATTCTTAATGAGTATCAACCAATATATATGTAATATACTAATCCCCAAAAAAACATAAAAATAAAATGGTCCCTAATAAAAAAATTTAAACTCCCAGTTTGAAACACCTAGTCTTAGTCAAAGATCCACATAGATTTTTTAACATCTCCCTATAAGTAAGGAGAACTAAAACATATAGTAGGGACATTATGACCTCAATATGAGTAACCATCAGTAATAAAAACTATTGGAGAAATAATGGATAATAAATATATTTAAAAAAATTAAAATATAATACCATAAAAGTAATATCACATGCTATAATGAAGTGGTATATGTGAATTGTAATTCCCCATCCCAGGCCACACAAACATCCTTGAGAAGGGATGTCACATGACCTACAGTGAGCCTCCACATAATCCAAAGGATTACAACTATCAAAGAGGGACGAAAAAATTAATTGTACGATAATTTCATCTAATAAACCTTAGGTCCAAACCCAAATTATACCAAAAATTTGGCATGAAGTGTTCGTATATTGGATATCCAAAGGTATCCATGGAAAAATAAAAAAATAGATAAATGGGCCCACATGGTCCAAAATAGAAAGCATTAAAAAAGGCTATATTATTAAAAAAACATTATATATTAGATGAAATAATGAAAAATAATGTTGATTTCAAATATAAACAATTAAACATTGTCGATTAATTAAAAGACCATAATTGAAAAGAAATACACTGGCCTCTAGCCCAACTGACATTACATACTTCCATATTATTATCCTTAAATACCAACTAATTGAACCATGTTTTAATCTCCATGAAATACCATTGTCCTAAAAGTTAAATAGAATGTATACCCATATATATCAAAACTCATTCATTGTACATGGTTTGGGGATGATTATAGTGGCCCAATAGGAACCCATGTTGCCGTAAAAATACTGAGTATTATTGTGATCAAGTGGATATGAATTTTATAAATATAATATGGTTCTATCATGTTTATACAACACAACCACGCAAAAACATAACACACAAAGCACATATATTCACACAAGTCATCTATCCATGCGATAACTAGGATACCATGAAGCCTAACCAAACATACCGCAACACCATTTTATAAGGAAGAAGTCACCTTATATAATTAAATGACCCATACCTGAAGTCATAGGTCAGGGTTCCAACATGAACATTTTCCATCCTGCACCTGAAGTCACAATGTGTGGAATCATCCACACATTAAACAACTGCCTGAAGGAATGGAGCATTGTAATTCATAAATAAACCTCAACCCATACCTTATCTCCCAATTAATGTCCATCATAAATGTATCATATCCCATCACAACCCAACCCTCTCATAGGATCTTCGTGACCAAATCTGGTTAATCCCTAAAAATTTCACTTTTCTTGACCCAAGACTACTCAGGGAAAATGACTAATATGATGACTAGATTTATCAATCATGGAATGGTTAGGAATCAAGATCACACTTCCCCTATAGGTTATCCACCTATCAAAACACGTGAAACATACATAGGTCTTGAAATCTATCATACATCTCACCATCTTCCCACCTTGAGAAAATTCCATAAACACATATTCCTACATATCAAACACATCCACAAACCCATATTAACACTCTAAGGGTTCTATTCCTCATACCCATATAAACCCAATTCTATGATACCATAAGTAAAAGTCTCATATTAATGTACATAAAACATGATTCATCCTAAAAATTAGGTTTTCATGGGTCCATACACACATTGGGATTTATTATTCTTTAACAAGAACATAAGGAAAACAAAGTTGAGAAACCTAACCGGAAGACATTATTTAGAAAATTAGGCATCACCCACACATGATCAAATGGACCAAAACCAACTGAACCCAATCTTATATATCTTTTATAGAAAAAACTGGTCCAACATTTCTTTTCAAACCCTTTATAAATGGAATCACATACTCACACTAAGACATTTTCCAAAATACTGTCAAACAACCTTCATAAATCCAATTTCCATTTTGAAATTCCATTTTAAAACCCATATACAAGCCACCCATTTTATTTTAAATTCCACATTAATAAAAAACTATACATAAAATAATATTTCAAGAATAAAAACATTTTATATTTTAAATCCAATCAATACCACTAAATAGACCGAAAAATGGGTAACTAGTATCGATTGGACTAAACAATCACCATCAACCCATTTAGAAATATATATAGTCTTAGTTGAATATTAGGTTAATGTGTTCTCATTCCATCCTTATAGAGAAGTCACATAAATCAAGATAGATGAAGAAAATAAAAATGATGATGGTTTAAAAAACATAAAAACAACTTATTAACTAAGTGACTAAAATAAATCCAATGCCCGTAAACTCAATTGAAACTCTAATAAATCATTTCAATATTGTATTGGCTTCCACTAAGCCCTCAAGAACCAATATCATCCATATAGACTACGAATTTAACTAATTACACAAATGAAACCAATATTATAAATTTTAATAGTAGTCACTAAACTCCATGGGTTTCCCTATGGAAATATATCCATGAGAAATGCAGTGCAATCAACTCCTAACACAGACACTTGAACCTAGGCTATAAAAAAATTTAAAATTCAAATCATTTGTCAAAATAAATCAATGTTTCTAAAAAAATGAATAAATTAATGGAAGATAATACCTTGTTTCAAATGATGAACAATTTCTTAAACATATCCTATCAAGATGTCATCTATAAGATGCACATGGAATCCCCATAGAGTGAAATGATTTATCCTTTCTTCAGTAAAATATTCCTTACTAACTCCCTTAAAAAACCAATATCATAAAAGAATATGGATTCAAAAAAAGAAAGAAATTAAGGGATATCATTCCCATAAAAAATAGGATAAAAAACCTAAAAACTCATGTATCAAAGGAACACAGTGATGTGGAAGAGGAAAGAAAAATGGGATCTACCTCTTCCATTCAAGAGACCAAGAATGAGGGAACATGAGTGGGTTCTAAAAAATAAACACCAGTCTAAATTAAAATAAATATCCATAAAAATGGGATTCTCTGCAACCATTCCTTGTTTGAACAGATTTTCACACCATGATCACTTCTCGATAAAGCATAAATACCCTTCTTCCCGAACTATGTAATGGTTTGAACCTATTCCCATGTCAAGAATGGTATTGAGGTGATATTTTAGTATCTCAACCACTCTGAAGATTCCCTGATATCACCTGAACAAATAGGACACCAACCGATCCCTAAAACCCATCAAAAAAAAACTTTTAGATATTTTTAATCACCCAAAATATGATTCTGAGTCCCTATTTTCAAAACAACCCCCTAATGAGAAGAAAAATTTACATTCCCGTAGAAATCCACAACCTGTAGTGACATGAGTTGTTACAAACTCCCCAATATAATGAATCGTATCCCTCAGAAGTTATTTTAGTCCTTTAACAATGAAATCTAAGCTACCTAGGTTATAAATTAACTTTAAACACGTCATATTCTACCTCCAAACATATAACATGCTTCTGTTATGAAACTCTATACAACATGTCAAAACACACTAGCTTTCCTCTATGAATCCCAATTTGATCCTCAAACCATATAAACCACATGTTGAATGATTATATCATCATAGTTTCCATTTATTAAACCCAATTCCACCTAACTATAATAGTTGATACTCCACCAGATTACATCCCCCAAAATCATTTGGCCTCCATTGTCAAGGTACCTTCACTTTATCACAACACTTGAATATGATTACTTAACACCTGAAAGAATATCTTACCAAAAAAACACCCACACTATGTTTTAACCATAAAATTCAGTTAGATTCCACTTTTCAATCCTCAACTGAACCATTCAGCTATTATACTCAACACTTATGCAGCAGTGCTCCATTAATCTAGATCAATTATTTAACACAAAACCATCGTCTCATTCCCTTCCACAACATACAAACTCTATTCAACACCTCACCTAAATACTCAAATTGGGGCTACCACTCACCAATAACATTCTTCTTTTCAACTATCCAACAAACTATTTTACTATTACCACAACCCTTACGATATAAGCATCATGAACGAATGATGTTTCTCATTATACCCATTATAGGTGTATATTTTTCCTCACCCACCACACTACACTAAGTACCCATTATCCACTACACACATCTCATCCATTATTGTACATAACGATTGGACATAACCACTGCACTCAATCCTGAGTGGAAACCACAAAAACTAATGAGAAATAACAAAGAAGGAATTCAGATTCATTTATAAATACCAATATATTAAAACACTAATAATAAATCCATATATGATCTTATCATTCCCCCACCATAAAGATTATGTGTTAGAGAACTTATTCCTACTAATGGTGCTCTCTAAAATAATAATATCCTACCAAAACAACATAATAGGGTATAACATGTTAAATACCAAAATAATTAAGGGGTTCAATCCCCGATTCCACAAAAAAAATCATTCATCTAAATGAGCCTAAAATTAAACAACCATCTCATGGGCCTGTTACATGTGGATATCTTGATAAAATTCTTACAAACTCTCCTAATATATAAGCTAATAACTATGTCATCCATGTTCCACCATTAAGAACTAAGAAAACATAAACCACTCAGGAATCCATTTATTTTTCATTACAGAACAAAAAAGTTCTACACCTACAAATCTAACACAGTAGTTCTAAAAAAATGAACCAAAATCAAAGACCAAGGTTCAATAATCTGGTTCACCCATAGAGAAATCACAAAATTCAAGAATACATGGTTCATATAGGATCCAGTCACTTATTTAAAATACCATTTCAAATCATATTATATATTCCAAAACTCACCTTATTTTTTAAAACAGATCATTTTATCCAAGGGATTTCACCTAGAAATAAGAGCCTCATATTATTTTTGCAAGCTAGTATCACTCCTAAAACCCAACCATATATGTGAGATCCATTTTGAAATATAATGTCAAAATACCTTTTAATTCTATTTCTTCCAAAAAATAAAAATTCTAACCATTTCAAAACCATCATCTCTATGGTATTATTTGAGAAACCCATCATTTAAAAACATTGATGTATAACTCATTCCACTACATGATTTTTCCATTCAAAACCAGATCTTCCTATTAAAACATGATTTTCTTAAAATCCAATCAACACTAAAACAATTACATAATTGTAGTTGAAAAATAAAAATCCAAATCAATCAAAAAAATACACTCCTGAATCTATTAATATTATAATCCATTATAATGTAATTTATAAAACATTGATTATATTATAATTCATTTAAATTAATAAGGTATTATAATGATATTTCATGTCAAAAAACACTTCACATAGAAGCATATATCATTAATTACACATGAAACTCTCAATATGCATGTACTAAACACTACCTATATACAAATACCTACAACTCAACTGAATTATTATCCATCCCATATTGGGATTATTAGTCCAAACCCAAACCTATCTCATCCCAGAGTTCCGAGTCAGTAAAATGTACATCCCCTAGAAACATGGGTATAAATTCAATCCATCATAGCAAAGCATGTTCTTAGATAACCTCATGATCTCAGAAATTCATAATCAAACTATAACTACACTATATTACCACAAACTACTCTCAGATACCACTTATTAATTCCCTAACAAGGGAACATGAACAATTATTGAGAAGGAATATCACATGAAATCAAGTATGCATCCTCAAATGATATAGGATTTTAAAAGGTGGTGGGGTCCTAACACGGTCATGGGGAGACTATTCCATTTAATAAACCTTGTATTCATGCTCAAAAGTTTTCAAAAACTTTTCATGACCCTTCTATATGATGGACATACAAAAATGTATCTGGATAAATAAATAAGTAGAAAAAATACCAATGTAGTCCGAAAAATAAATTTGTTAAATAATTTATCTGATGCATAAAGCATAACATAGTACTAATAATATTGAATAATAAAGTGAAAATCATATATATTAAATTGATTATTATCCAGAACATATTGATCAATTACTAAAAAACTCACATTTACCTATATCCAAACTCACATGCCATCAAATTTTATCCCCAATCCCCAAGATCTGTTAACTCTTCCATGTTTCTATATAAATTAAAAACCTATGTACTAAGAGAAAATATGAATTTATACCTATGTACATTGAAACCCATACCATTTAAGTAGTTAGGGTCAGTCCAATGACATCGTGGTAACCCTTAATTCCTCAAGAATATTGAGGGTTATTATCATCAATGGGATTTTCATGAAATATATACAATAATTTATAATCTTGTTTTTATTATACACCAACCGGGAAACATAGCATAAAAATCATATAAAATCACTCATGTGAGGTTTTCATGTACTAAACATGCCACAACAATACCTAACTATACATGCCATGGATCAACGCTAAATGAGAGTATTCAAATCATACCAAAACTTAACATGTACCAGAATATGCGGGATAGATTTCCAATTGAAATGGTATCCATCCTTCATCCCATGGAATATGCTGGGGTTTTATCCAATCCTTGACTCAAAACCCTGTGAAATAGGATAAAATCATCTATCCATAAGCGTTGACACATTTCTTCTCAATCAATGGATTTCCATATTCAGTGTATTTCATAATAGTAGGGCCTATCTATCTAATCGTAGGTCTTCGACACAAGCCAAATAAACCCCAACAAGGACCATATTCTAAAGACAAGCCAACTCAAGGAAAGGTTCTACTACCATGACTAACCCTCTCACTCAAGGAATGGTCGAGCCTTGGGATCCCATATCCCTTACAATTTAGTCTCATATTACAACACTTATAACATGTGAAAATATCATATCACATCAAATAGATTACCATATCATCACTTGGGAACTCAATATTAATAACTTAGTCTCATATAAAAAACACATCCCCAAAACATTCTCATACCTCTAAAGTTTCTATTTTTTCCAACCAAACCAACCCACCATACTGATACTATAAGAAATTTTCTCATAGGGTTACAAAAAAAACATATCATCATGAAAAAAAGTTCCCAAAGGGATAAAAACACAATATGATTTATCATTCATCCACATGAAAACTAGGAAATCAAAATCAAGAAACACAATAAGGACAAATTGTTTTGAAGGACCAGGCATCACCCACACATAAAAATTCATTAAACAAACTCACCCCATTCCATTCTATATTACCTAGATAAACTGATCCAAATCCCATTTTCAAACCCTTTATAAATTTAATCATATTTCACTACACTCACACTAGGTCCTTGGTTAAAATACTTTCAAGAAACCTTAAGAAAACCCATTTCTATTTTGAAATAAAATTTCTAAACGCATTTTTACAATAATTAATTTTCTATAAAATAAAACTTAAATCAAATACTTTATTTAAAATAAAAATTTATAAAGGAAGATGATTTATATTTTATATAAATCTAACACCACAAAAAACCCATTAAATTGGGCCACATGTACTCATTAACCAATTGTTACAACATTGAACCAATTAGAATGGAATATGATGCATCTGGATTATTAGGATGATGTGAGACTATCAAACCATGTGCATAACTCACAAAAATAATGTAACATGAAATAAATAATACTAGTGATGGAATAAAAACACAAAACCAATAATAAAAAAAGAGACTCAAATAAATTCAATTCTTGGTACCTCCATAAATGTTCTAAAAATTTATTCCAATCTCATTCCATATTCCACTATTGCCATGAGAATCTATCACATCTGCCAACACTAATAATTTAATTAATTAAAAATATAAAACCAATACTTTTATTTATCAGAATAATTTCCAAACACACTTTTTATCCCTTTGGCATTGAATCCAAGATCAATAGGGCGTGTTCCACTACCAATACAGACTGATACCTTTACTTTAAAAACCCTTAATTTAAAATCATAAATCATAGGCCCAATTCATCCACATTCTATAGAAAACCTAAATAAATTAGTAGGATATCCTACCACACATAAAATTATAAATTAACTCTTTAATATAGATTTGTTATATCTATTCAACAATATGTACATGTAATTCCCATCAAGCATGATGATTTTTACATTCACTATAACACCCTAAAATTATAGAGTCCGAATATTGTATTTAATAGAATGCATGACATGCGAAACCAAGTTTAAAAAGGGAATATATTAACCCAATATATTAAAAGTTAAATAAATATGATATATTATATAGCTTTTAATGCACGTAACACTATGTTAGCTTGCATCACACACAAGGGCGACCGTCCTCGATAGCTTGCGTTACATGCAAGAACGAGCTTCACCAAATAACAATATATTATTAAAATATTATTATTTAATGTAATATGTTATAAACTAGCCATTATTAATAGTATTAATCAACTAATTATAATATATATTTTATACAACTAATTCACTGGTTACTAATTAATTATAAATGAGTATAAGAACTGATTGAATATAAAGGTAATATTTTTATAGAAAACTATTTTTTATACTCAAAAATAGTTTTTACCATTATAAATTAAAGTAATTACAATTTTTGAGTGATATTAATTTAATATATATATATTATATTAAATATAATAATTTCTATATTAATCCATTATTATTGATATTCAAAATATAAGAATAACCCCATTTTACAAATAAAAACATATATTTTTATAAATGCAGTTTTACCACCTTTTAATGGAGAACACTTTTTAAATATTAATTTTTAAACATTAATTGATTTAATTTGTTAAATTAAACTTCATATTTGAAATAGTAAAATAATGATTAGTCTAGGGTGAATTTTTGATATTATTATGAAAACATGTCATTTTTTAATGAATATTTAAAAATACTGAATTTTATTTCAAAATTTCTTTTTCATATAATTTATTTATATGGATAAATTATACATTTAATTAGATTTAAATTTTAAGTAGATAATATTTTTATCAATTAATACAATATATTTTATTGGAATCATTTTCACTTTGAAATTAATTATGAAAACATAGAAAACATTGGAATATTGTTACATTAAAAGATAGTATTGTTGTCCTACCTATGAGATGAATTTTAATTATATGGTTTTAATTTTTAAAAAATTATTTCATATTTGTATTAATAATAATATTTAACTTATAATCATAATATATTTGTTTTTTTTCCAAAAATATAAGTGAAATTAATTAAAATTAATTACAATTATTAAGTCAAAATTACACTTAATAAAGGACTAAACCATTTAATTAGGGGCCAAAATGACATAACCACTTGTACAATAACCATTTTATGGAAATAAATTGTAAATTATACTTCCATTATTAATTTTGGTTTATTTTTAATTCTTTCATTAGGAAAAAACATGGGTACACCAAACTTGTTTTCAAAAATACCAATTGAGTCTTTTTCCTCCACTATAAATGGTCACCACCACTCCTCATGACTCACACATAACAAAACACTTATGTTTAGACAATATTTACCGATATTACTTAAAAAAATCCCTCCTATCTACCTTAAAGACTCTATTTGGTCATAAATACTTCCAAGGAATCCTTTTGGTACAAACCAAAAGAAGTTGCCCGATTAAAGGGTGACATCTTTTCTCAAGCTCTCTAGTTTCATTTCCATTATCCACCCCCTCAATTATAACTATTCCATTGTTATATGAAAAAAGTATCCTCAATATACTATTATATTTTAATGTAATGGTTTATAAATACACTTACACACTCCTCCTTCTAATGGGAAACGAACATACTATTTTATTGTACAACAAACTACTTCCTCACGAAATGATGATTGTCCATTTTTCCATTACCACCTATCATCGTGGAAATTATTATGTAAGATATATTTATATGTGTTTTATATGATATTTATAAAGAATTTATAAATTTATAAATTTTATTTTAAACATTACTTTATCTATTCCATTGTGTAAATATGATAATTTTGTTTGAGGAAGTGTGGACTACTGCCACCTCAAAGCAATATGACTCATTCATGCCATACATGGAATATATAAAGGATGGTATTAATAAAACTTTGTAATATATATAACATATATATGGTATTTTAAATATTATATACGAATGTATCGATTAATTTTCATTCATCTAATATGATAATAAATGAATGCAATGTTCATGCATATGTATGACTTACTGTCTCTATTAAGAGTGAACAACATTTCTTATCACTAAATATTATGGACTATTATAAATACATATGAAATGAATATATAAGATAAGTATGTCATGGTTTACATTCTTCATTTGATGAAATCATTATCTATGTAATAGTAAAAACAAGTAACAAGTCAAAACATACTTAAGAAAACTAGGCAATTAACACATGAAATAATAAAAATAATGAAGGATTGTTAACAAATGGTTAATAAGATTTTATAATAACATGATATGTAATATTATAAACCTGATTATGGTTCATGTAAAATTTATTATAATTTTTTAAACCACTATACAAGTAGATAAATACCACATAATAAAAGTAAGGTTAAGGTAAGGGAATTGCTTCTCAAATTACATTCCATTGAGACTCATTTGTTATTATGTGCCAATTCACTTATATTTGGTGTATACAATGAATTTGTAATATTATATCATTAATACCCTTATTATATTGATATTATAAGTTTATTTTAATGTAATAAATTCTAGAGATCATGACTCAAATGACTTAAGTGGTATGGGACACTTTAGAATGTTTTCAGATTATTCATCTCAACAATGTTCTTAATTATAATATTTGAAATCTAACTTCATTTTGTAATAAATTTTAATAGTAAATTTCTTTAAACATACATATTCTTATATAATTTATATTATTATTTCTTAAAATTTATATCATTTTACATATGGTGTTTACTTTGATAGTTATTTTATTATATAGGGAATTATTTATAAATATGTATCTTTTATTCAATACTGATATTTGATAAGGCATGTTGTCTATTGATAATTTTTTTATTAGAGATGAGGAATTATTTTTAAATGTAATTATGGGTGTATCACAAACTTTATAAAGGTCCTTGATGCATCTACAGGTTCTCATTAGACAATTAAGTTATCCAAATTAAACATGTTTCTACATGTAATTTTAAATGGTTCAGATGATGGATCATGATAGTATACATCCTCATGTTCCTAAGAAATTATGTAAAATAATTAATAATTAACTTCATATATATTTCATTTATTATTCATCCATGATATTTTTTGTTGACATATCTATGTATACATTTTATTTTTGATCATTCATTAAATTGAATGTGTATCAGTTTCTTACCTTTCCATATCAAATTTTCCTTTTCTAGTTATATGATTGTCATGCATTCTTAGTTATTTTCTATTACCTGTTACCTTATTCCTATTGATTAATTTTTACTTTTTATTTACTTACCTTTAATAGGAATTTTATCCCACCCTTATTATGTTTCTTTTCCTAGGTTATGAAGAAGAAATATTTGAGTAAGCCTTCATGGATGCAGTTTATTCCAGTTTATTATATAGAATGTTTTATTTTATATTTCCCAATGTATTATGGATATCATGTATGTAATCTGGATTTACAATATAGGTGACCTGATTGGTCCTTTATAATTTGATTCCATGTAATCATGCCAATGTAATAAAATAATTCAATGGCTCTTGGTTTCTCGGGTCAGGGTATTACAGTAGGTATCAGAGAAGGTTTAGCAGCATCCTTGGAAACTAGATTTATAAAAAATAGAATCTGGAGAATTAACCTAAGTTATACATTGAGGATAAGTATACATGAACTTCCTATAATTTAGGTATGATAGTGATTATATTATTATTCCTATTAGTATAACCCTATCTGGACACTACAAGTGGATGTGGTTCTAACATAGATGTACCATGGGGTAATAACTTCGACAAAATGTTCTGGGCCTAACCTGGGGTAACCTTGAATACGAATACGAGCCTTACTGCGCACTTGGTTTGACACTCCTAGGGGATTAACATAGGATAGTTTACATTTTATATACCTACCATTATGAAGGATTTTAAAGTAATAATTTCACCAAACTAAACAATTTTTATGATTATAGGATTTATGATTCATAAATTTATGATATTAATTATACCGTATTAGAAATTATACATTATGACTTTATGAGCTAATCTAGTAGAAGTCATTGTTTTGAAATTCCACTTTGAAGGAATAATTGTATCAATAATTGTAGCCAATGTAGAGGTTTCCCTAATGAGAAATTCAATAAAGAAAGTATTTGAACTAAGAAGGTTATGTATATATTTGGGAATCTTATTAAGTTAATGAAAAATAACCTTGCCCGAATGGAGTAACGAATTCCATAGAGAGAATCAAATATACCATATCACTTTATGTGGTAGAATCCTCTATTATTTAGTGGGACTACTAATCAAATTATAGTTTAGAAATAGATTAAGTCTTTGGAGAATATACTTACTGCCTTGTAATGAAGTGAAAAGGAAAAGGTTACGCTATGGGTCTATTATCTTCAAGGTGATGTCGAGCAGTGGTGGTCCTTGATCCAGAATACTAGGAAGGAAGAAGAAATAAAACTCATGGAATCGAGAGAATTTAAGGATACATTCTTCGATAAATAATTCCTCCATGATCATAATATTTAGATGAAGTGAAAGTTTATTAACATAAATAATAAGTAAGAAGATAATGGTGCATATTATAAAGGTACCTTTACAATGTTATCCATGTATTCTATTGATTATATACGCAAAACAAAGTGAAATATTGGCCACATAATTGATAGAATTAATCGATATCATTGAATAGAGTTTGATTCTAATAATTTATCATCATATGAAGAGATATATTTTTCCCATCAAATAAGAGAATGAATTCTTGAGATCCCATTTATTCAAGGAAAACCGAGAGGAGAATAGGTCATTTGAATACCATGAAAAATGGAATAAGTCAAATAATATAAAGGGAAAGAAGGATTTTCCAAATTTTGATAACTATGGAAATAATCACCTTGGTAAATTTTTGAAAGGATTGGGAGTTTTTTATAATTGTGGAAAAAAGGTTCATCATGCCAAGGAATGAAAATGGAAAAATAAAAATTCTATTATTCAGTGTTACAATTGTAAGAATACATGACACTATAAAAATTAATGTCTCAATCATCAATGTAATATACCCAAAATGATGTTATTATATGGTGATAAAGTTATGATAATACCATATATGATAAATAATTATTAATATTCATATTCAATAATTAATTCATTTGCATTTTTTTATCATAAATGTTCTGGTTATAAGAATTATGGATTATATGAGGATTGTACTACAATATATTTTTATTAAGGATTTGAGAATCATATGCAGAATGGTACCAAGTAAATATATTAAGAAGAAAGTTAAAAATTTTGTAAAACACATGGTTGAGGAATGAAAAACCTTAATATGTTCTTGATGTTGATATAATGATGAATAAATTATTTATTTGGATAATTGTGGACTACCTTGGAACTAAATAATATATTGTTGACACGTGGTCTATTCTATCATTGATGGAGTTTACAAAACTTTTTGATTTAAGGGATATATCCAATAATATTTTTCTTACTTAAGTAATAATAATGAATGCATATTTCCAATGTGTTTTTATGGTAATTCAAGTTATTAACTTATTTTAAAATGATACATGAGGAATTTATTCACATGTTCATAATGTGAAACTGTAAAGTCAGAACATGTTTATTGAAGGATAATGATAAGTTCATTTTGTAAATTTAGTTACATTTTTTCTAAATAATTGGATCATAATATTTTTGGTAAATTTAACAATTTAGGAAATAGTTTAATTTGTTATTTGGATAAGGTTATATAGATTTTTTTATTACTTTACCATATAAATAGAAAATTAGAAAAAGTTCAAGTCATAACCAAAGGATAATATTATACTTATAGAAATTTATATTTACTTATATTCTTATAGATTGATATAATTCCTCATGTGTATAAAAAATGTGTCTTGAAACTGAATTTTTTTCCTAGTACCTTAGTTTGTGTTGGATCAAATAGTGCTTAGATCATCATGCATCTAGTTTTTTCATATTTTTAACTATCTCCAAACCATGTTCTCTATCACTCTGCATCATAACATTTTGTTATATTTTTCCTCTATGTCCATGCTTCCATTTTCCACATATATTTTCCTAATAATGGACCTATTTACGTAACCATTGTACTCTTCTTTCTATATTATTAAGAAGATGTGGTATTAAACCTTTTTACTATGTGGGACTTTCAAGAATTGTTTATTTTCAATCCCTATATTCCTGATATCATGTTTAAATCATGAGTATGCAATTTAATTAAGTTATGGAGAATATAACACCCTGAAATTATAGAGTATGAATAATGTATTTGGTAGCGTATATGACAAGATACACCAAGTGTAAAAAGGAAATATATTAACCTGATAATTTTCAATATTAAATAAATATGATATATTCTATAGCTTGAAATTAATATAACACTTATTTAGCATTCATAGCATGTAATAACAACCTTCCTCGATAGACTGTGTTACACTCAAGACCGAGTTTTACCAAATATAAATGTATTATTAAAATATTATTCTATAATATAGTATGTTATAAAATAGACATTATGAATAGTATTAACTAACTAATTAAAATATATATTTTACACAACTAATTGATTGGTTAAAAATTCATTACAAATGAGTATAAGAACCGACTGAATATAAAGGGAATATTTTTATAGAAAACTATTTTTATGCTGAAAAAGATGGTTTAACTTAATAAATTAAATTAATTAAAATTATTGAGTGATATTAATGTAATATAAATATATTATATTTAATATAATATTTTTTTTATTATTCTATTAGGTTATATATACATCAAATAAGAACCAACTCTATTTTAAAATAAAAATATTTTTATAAAGGAAATTTTACCTCCTTTTAAAGAGGAACCCATTTTAAATAAAAATATCAACAATTTATCTAGTTTAGTATGTAAAAATATATTTAATATTTAAATTAAAAACAAAATAATTATGTTAGGGTGATTTTTTTATATTTTTCTGAAACATAACATTTTTTAATGAATAGATAAATATACTGAATTTTAGTTCAAATTTTATTCACATATAATTTATTTATAAATAGTATTTACACTTTTAATCAGTTTAAAAGTTTAATTATATAAATTTTATCAATTAATACAATTTATATTATTGTAATCATTTTCACCTTGAAATTAATTATGTAAACATAACAGTATTTCAGATGCTTTTACTTTCAAAATTTGCATCATCATCCAGCCCGCGGAATGCACATTAAATTAATTTATTCCACTTATATGATTTCAATTTGAAAAAATGGATTCTATATTTGTGATAAGAATAATTCATAATTTCTAAAAATATCTACTTTGTTTTTCACCAAAAATATTAGTGAAAGTAATTAAAATTTGTTACAATTATCAAGGTAAATTTATGCTTAATAAAAGACTAAACCTTTAACTTAGGGGCCCAAAGAACCTCACCACATATAAAATACCCATTTTATGGACATAAGTTTTCCATTAAACTTACCTTATTTAGTTTTTGTTGTTTTAGGACAATTTTTAGTTAAAAAATGGGTACACCTAACTTCTTTTCAAAAATAACACGTGTGTCCTTTTCCTTCACAATAAAAGGCCACCACCTATCCCCATTCATAAAACCTCCAAAACACTTATTTTAGGAAAATAACTACCCATATAACTTCTTAAAATTCATACCCTATACCTTTAAGAATTTATTTGGTTATAAATATTTCCAGTGAATCCTTTTGGTACATTCCAAAAGAAGTTACTCGATTAAGAGGTAACGTCTTCTCTCAAGATCTCTAGTTTAATTTTAATTATCCCCCCTAAAATATCTTTATTTAATGATTATATAAAAAATAAAGTATCCTAAGTATAATATTATTTTTTATGTAAAGGTTTCAACCTATACATACACACATCTATCTAATGGGTAACAAAAATACTATTTTTGCGTATGGTGAACTACTGCCTCATGAAACGATGATTATTCATTTTTATATTACCACTAATCATGGGGGAAATTATGATGTAAACTACCTTTATATTTTTTATATAATATATTTATAATTAATTTATTATTATGTAAATTTTATTTATAACATACCTTAATTCTCTCCATCTTGTGTAAATATGATAATTTCGTTTGAGGAAGTGTGGAATACCCCCCTTAAAAGTGATATGGCTCACTCATTCCATACATGGAACATATAAAGGAAGGTTTTAACAACAATATTTAACATATATAACATATATATTATACTTTAATTATAATATACATTTGTATCAATTAATTTTCATTCATTTAATATCACAAGAAATGAAATTATAGTTCATTTGTATGTAGGGATTACTTTCTCCATGAACAATGTGCTTCATTTCTTATATCCAAATATTAAGGACTATCCTAAATACCTATTAATGGAATATATAAGATAATAAGGTAATGTTTTACATTCTGAATATGATTAAATCATAATCTATATAATAGGAACAATAAGTAATAAGTCAAAACATACTTAATAAGACTGGGAAAATAACACCCAAAATAGTAAAAATAATGAAGGATTGTTAACAGATGGGTAATAAGATATTATAATAAGATGATAAGTAATATTATAAATATTATTATGGTTCTAGTATAAGTTATTAACATATTTTAAACCACTATACAAGAGGATATTGTCCACACAATATATGTAAGGTAAAGAAAAGGGAATTTCATCTTCAATTACATTCTATTGAGACTTGTTTGTTATTATGTTCCAATTCCAATTTTTTGGTGTATATAATAACTTTTCATGTTATATATTGAATCCCATTATTATCATTACATTCTAAGTTTCATCTAATTTCATATATTCTAAAGATCTTAATTCAAATGTTTCAAAGTGGTATGATACACATTGGAATGTTTAAAGAATATTCTCCTAAAGAATGTTCTTATTGATAATCATTGAAATATTACATAATTTTTAATCATGATTCATTGTAAACGTACTTGAATATCCATATTCTTATGTTATGGATACTATTCATTCCTAACCATATATAATTTCACATAAAATGTTTATTTTAATAGTTATTTAATTAAATGTGGAATTATTGATAAATATGTACCTTTTATTCCATATTGATATTTGATAATGAAAATTTTTTATTGGTAAAATTTATTATTGGATATGTGTAATGATTTGGACATAAAATGATGTCTAGATATTGGACTTTATAAATCTTTTCGATGCATTGATATGTTCTCATGATATAATCAAGTTGTCCAAATAAAACCGGTTTCTAACTGTAGTTTTAAACTATACAGGTGATGGATTTTGACAGTATAGGTCCTCATGAGCCTAATACATGACGCCCAATAATTAATCATTTACTTCATAGATATTTAATTTATTATTAACCCATGATATTTTGTATTGAAATATCTATGGATACATTTACTTTTTGGTCATTTATTAAATTGCATGTGTATCATTTGTATACATTTCCAAATTAAATTTTCCATATCAATCTATTGGAATGGAATTTTTTGTTAGTTATTTGTCTTTAAATGTTAATTTATTTCTATTGATTCGTTATTTCATACTCTTTAATTACCCTTACCATGCATTTTAGCTGACCCTTATTATCTTTTCCCCCCATATTAGGAAGAATAAATCATTGAATTTGTGTTCTTGGATGAATTTTATTCTAGTTTACTGTGTAGCATGTTTTATTTTCTATTTCACAATGTATTATGGGAATCATGTATTTTATTTTCCTTTCCAAGACTGATAAACTAATCGGTCTTCATGATTTAATTCCTTGTAATCATTCTATTATAATAAAATAATACACTAACTCTAGGCTTATGGGGTCGAGGTGTTATATTCTCTAGTGAAATCATTGATCTTGAAACCCTAGAGTTTGTACCAAAATAAAATAATAATGGGGAAGATGAACAAGTAAGATATGGGGAGGAGATATTAACTCAAATTAGTGTGATGAAACACTCTAAAATAGATCAAGTTAAAGTAATATCATGGAGTGGAAGAGGATATCTAGAGGGTATACCTATTCTATTAAAATGACTAAGAATGATGGAAACAAAGTGGGTACTGGAAAACAAAACCAAACAAAAATAACTAGAGAGCCCCTCAAAACGGGATGTCCTAGAAATATTTAATCAACTAAAAAGGGGTTCATGTCATACACCCTTATCTTTGTAGGGGAACTTCTCCTCTACCAAAAATATTTCATGGTTTGAACCTATGATTAGGTGATAAATTTCCGGAAACTATTGATTACAGTAACAAAACCCCTATAATCCTTTTCTATCATCCTATGAAACATTCAGGACACAACTCTATCCTTATACACTATCTAAAAATAGATTTTAGATAAATTTATGCTCTCAAAATCCCATGTTGAATGTCGATTCTCAAAAATGAACCACTTAGGGGACAAAAATTCATATTCTATAGGGAATACACAACTCATAATGATGTATGTAATTACATCAGTTATACATCTAGTAAATAAAGATCCTTACAATTTGTTTATTAATTCATGTGATATAGGAAAATAATATAATTGTTCATAGTTGGTGTTAAAAAATTTATCCTAGAAGTTTGTGGTATCACCTCAAACTTTGACTAACTCCATCTTCTCAACGACCTTATACAAGTCTGTTTTCCATGGATGGTGCCGCACTCTCTAGGGGAGCTTCAGATTTAGGGTTCTGCGCTTGTGGTTACCCCATCTGGGAGTTGGCTCCTTTATGGCCTTGACTTCTTCCTCCGAAAACTCTCTCTTGGTCAGCTTCTTGCGCCTTGCCTCATGTTCACCATCACACTCTTGAAAACTTATTCTCGCCCTGCTCGTCTTCCTTACCCAGATATGTCTTTGTATCTAGGTTTCCCCAACATTGATCGTCTTCTTCAATGGTGCTCTAGATTTTGAATGGTGGCGGCAAGGTTTCTCATGATCTATGGCTCTCTAGGTGCTAATGCGTGCATAGTTATTTGGTGGTTGGTCTTCGGTGTTGAGCTCAGTTTCCCTTGAACGACATTCATGGGTCATTTGAGATGCATTTTACTTGTCCCGATGATGACGAAGGAGGTACTGTCTTTGCTTGAAACTATCTTGGTCGCTTTCGTGGGTTTTCTACGTTTCACATTTCTTTCCCCTCTGGCTCGATCTGATCTGAGCTACCCCAGCGCTAATGGTGCTCTTTCGGGATTCATTATCCTGGACCCTTCATGTGGTCACAATCGGCTATTGGGTTGGTTCTTCCTAGTGCCTCATCTGATCTTGGTTTTCAAAGATCATCAAAGGGAGTTGTGATCTTGGAATTGGAGGGCCATTTGGCAATGAGCTCAGCTGCACTGCTTGAATTATTTGAGCTTTTCCCCTTGATTTTTACTTCTTATGATCTACGAATGTTGGAGTTCAGTTTTGGAGGCCTCGGGTGGAGGCCAAGGGATGTGGTTTGGTTGATGAAGTGAGCTGTGACTTCAGCTATGATTGGTTCTGTTTGATACTTGCTCATCATGTTTCTGCTCGCTCATTAGAATCATTTTCTTTGTGGTTTTTGGTTTCTTCTTGTCGCACATGGAGCGGTGAAACATTTTCATGTGTCGTTGGGTGGGAGGCCAAGAAAGAGGGAGGGGTGTGATGAAACCCTTCATTCTGCCATGCATTATCTATTGATGGGCGCATGGGTGACTTGCAATGTCATTTGCTCATTGTTTTTACAGATTTTTGTTGTGTTGCATCAGGTTGACATTGCTGAAGTTCTCTTCATGCTATGTCGGGTGGGAGGCTCGTAAGAGAGAAAGGTGTGCTGGTGCCTTTCGTCCAGCTCTCCTCTACACATTGTTGTTTGGAGAGGTGCTCTGACACGTTGTGCTACCGCACGATGAAATTTCTTGATAGAGGGGTGATTCTTTATCAGGATAAATATCACTATTGTGATGATTTTAAAGGGGGGGGGGGTGGTGAGGCTTTCTGATGACTACTTGGATGTTTGTTTCTTTTGGTCTTGTAGTTGTTTTGGACATATTTTTTAAGGCTTGTTTCCCATCTGTTAATGGTTTCCATATTTCCCACTTCTCAAAGAGGATTTTGTTTTCTTTGTCCAGAAAAAAACAAGTACTTCTTCCATTGATATATCCAAATAAAAACAATCATTACGTACACTAAGATACCCATATAGTGTGTGAGAAATAACTTAGTAAGACAAAATGAATTCATTCTTATCATGTGTACTATATATATATATATATGTGAGTGGATTCATAGATTGAAAATAAATATAAAAAATATACTCACACATCATCCCATGTGAGATTATCACAAACTAATTTTGTTTCTACAGGATTGAACTATACCTGATGTGACTGTCTCTAAGAGGAATGTGTCACCCTATAATAAGAACCAAATTATAATATCTAGAAAATGATCAAGGTAGTGAATCACATATACTAACCTATCCTGTGACTTTAAATATACCCTTAGGGTAAGACCCCTTTCCTATGTCTCACATGCACTGGTCATCATAGAAGTGGATTATGTAAGGAAGATAAACCTCTATCCTTCCACACAAGCCAAACCACACTATTTAATTATGGTCCAATGGTTATAACCCATACATCAACCATTGATAAAGTGATTTTGTGGAAGTAAACACAATATAAAACTTCTTATATGAGCTAGACCAACATCCTCTTAAAGGTAATGCCCAATAGTAAAATCACATATTTCATCTCATGTAATTGTATGCATGGTCATCTATGATGACTCCAAACCTTGTATGGTCATATTTTTTCTCACTAGATATCCCTCATCATATTGATTATTGTATATTCATTACAAACATCCTTTAATTCAACCCATGACAAACCTCACTTACTATCTATGCCCATTCACCAAAATATTCTTATTTGAGGGAATTTAACCCAACACCCATAGACTAAGCTAATAGATCACCTAAACATAAACTAAGCCCAAGTAGCTCATACTAGGCCTACCAACCCAAATTTACATCCCTACACCAATCCATATTACCAGGAATAGTTTCATTTTATTTAAATAACTTCACCTAAAAATATCATCTGTTGTATCAATGAAATCGATTTAGACTCACAGGGAAACATTAACATACAATTAAAAATAATATTAGACATATAAAAGTTATAACATGTTAAAGACTTTTAAAAGAAACCAAAAACCATTTGAATTAGGGATTTGGAATAATATTAGGGAAATTGTGAGATTAAGTTAAACATATGGTATAAAAGATATTATACATATGAAAAGGATCCAAATAAATAAAAGGAACATGAAATAGAGAAAGTGAAATAATGGAGGACATTTGTAATCCAAGGGAGTGTCCAAAATCTAGGGTTGCTCAAATGGGGGTTGGGGGAGGAAGAGGGAAGAAGTTAAAAGGACCCTAAAGGGGAAATTTTATAAATACCCCTATAAAAAAATATATATGACATCCACTATGTACTTAATGAGCTTATATCACATCCCCAAGCTTCACCAATGATATGTTCACTGGAATGAAACTAGTATACATATTTGGTGATAAGGAACTCATCATCCTCATGATAAACCTGATTTGGAACTATGATTGGTACAAAATTTCCTTAACAACAGTTCTATGAGCTTATATAATAAGATAAATCATAAATATAGAATTTAGTATAATCCCCTCATACAAAGGTACCTAGATAAGGAACTCATCATTCTCATGATAAACCCGATTTTGAACTACAATTGGTACAAACGTAGTCATTTTATTAGTTGATTTAACATATAAATCACCAAATGATATTGTATCAAATTATAATACTATTTTTAATTCATGATTGTTTTCATTATAATGTTTCTATATAAATTTAGATGATTTCATTGGATCTTTTTTTCTCTATCCAAAAAGTGTTCCCCTATCAAATGAAATCATGTGAATATACCAAATCCAAAACACTATATGATTCATATGTGAATAATAATATAGACTAAAATAGTTCTCCAAGTATTCATGTTAGTCAGATGATGATTAGATTCATTTTGTAGGAATGTATCAGCTACCACATTTTATAGTCAGGTTCCCTATCTTGAAAGAATGATCTAAAATTACACTATCATTTATACTATAGTATCAAATAAAAACCTCACTTATGATTTAATTTAAGTAGAAAACATAGCATAATCATTGATGTGAATCCAATTTGACATGTCCCAACACTATTGGGGGCCTAACTCATTATCCAACAGTGTTAGTAAGTGGTCTCCTCAAGCCCAGGTCAAATTGGATTGGGGTTAATTATAATGAATAAAATAGAACCCACATAAAATTTATGGAATTATCCAATGAATCATATAATGAAAAATCAGAAAAACATAATATTAGTTCAAAAAATGCAATAAGAATCTCAAATTAAGAGAAAATTTATTGAACTACACATACATAGCATACAATTAATTAAGTAAACTATGACACATAATCAATGAAATTTAATAGTTTATAGAATCCAATACATCATACTTGAAATTAACAAACGGTAAATGAAAATACAGAGATAACATCCCAACTAAGATATGTAGACTCATCCACTATTACACCTACCTTAATCATCACATTGTCCACATACATAACCTGACACCACCAAATCTAAAAAATAAATATACTCTTAAAAGTGTTAATAATTATTTTAATCCATGAGTACACCACCATGTATATTTTAATGATATGTTCATTGGAATGAAACTAGTATACATCTTTGGTGATAAGGAATTTAAAAGTAACATTTAACCATTCAAAAGAATCAATGCACATATGGTAAAAAAGCATAGTCCTGACCTAAGGGATCAACACCACCCATGATAATATTTTTCATACCATAATTATGATAATAAAATATCCTTAATATCTCAATAGTTACATTCTTTAATCCCCACTTATCCTAAATTTCCATAATTTATTGACTATAAATTCCTCTCATAAGAGAATCATGTTTCAAACTCAGCACAATAATCACTCCCAAAAATACAATACCCATTATATATATAAAATCCATACACTAGGAATACTATGATATAATTTCTCTCACATATGACTCCCTTTTATGTTCCAAATGAAAATGAAACACTCAAATGAGGCCTATATTTGAACCATGGTTTCTCTAGGAGGGTTACAGGTAATAAATTATCTATATATCTATATATGTGCATTATAAGGTATCTCTTAATATATTATGTAACTCAAATTACCATATATACTGGTTGAAGTCATAAAATAAGATATAGACACATTTTCCTTGATGTAAAAAATATCATGAAATAGTTATATGAAATATCCCCTATAACATATTTCCAACATTATCTAGATGACCCCAAAAATAAAATAAATGAATTCATCCTGAAATGGTTCCTATATGGATTATATAGGTCTATCCTAGAGTAGATGCTGATAAATAATGAAATAAAACTACTCATTTAAATAAAATATCATAAATAGGGTCATCTCACTTAAAATTATTCAAATGACAATCAACTCTCAAGATTATTAGAGAAATATAATAATATTTCTTTATTATCATGAATATATTAGGATATGGTCAACCCATAGTAGTAAAACAAGATTATCAATAACATTTCAAACTATGTTTTATTACAATATTGTCTTCACATTAGGGTCACATAGGGAAACATTAGATAATTACCAACATATAATTGAAACACAGTCTATAATATACCATCCTATAGTAAAGGTATAGAGGTAATAAAAGTATTATAACCTCAACTATTATAGTAAAATCACATTTTTTGACACATGAATATATAATAATCATTAATTAGTTAATATCATCCACTAAAATTGTATACCATAAAGAACATGTTAAAAATTTGGAACTGATCATAATTGAACATAATATCATAAAAAAATATGTTATGTGGTATCATCCACCTAAAATGGAAATCATATCATGAGTTTTTTATCATCACAAATATATCATGAAAATATTTTCATAAGTTAAACTCTAAAATTTTCTTTTAAAATTCATCATTATAAAGAACAAATGACCATAGAATGAAAATTTTGAATTCTGCTCTAGAAAATAACCAAAATACTACCCAAATAATTTCCTCATGTTGAGATATCATCAATTTTTGTGTAAAATTATTTAAAAAAAAAGTTAATTTAAATGGAATCTAATGGAATTATAATACTCAGACACATTATCATTGTAAAACTATGAAAAACTAACTACTAATTTATCTAAAATAGGTTCTAATACAAAAATTATTACTTTCTGACGTTGTAGAATATAAAATGAGGGAATAGTTTTGTTGGGAGGAAGTGGAACCTAAGAACATATAGTGAATGAAATGGGTTGTGTGAGACAATTTAGGCAAGGTCTCCCCAACATAACAATTTTTCAACTCCACTCAGCCACATGAATGGATTCCTTATTGATCCTATTGACCTATATTAGGCTATCCATAACATCTATATCCCTCCATAAATAATAATTAACCTACCAATTAAGAGTATGAATATCATCTTAAAACTATAAAACTACTAGGACCCATACCTATCCACTAATCTAATATATGAGTACAATGATATCCCTCTCTTAGCTGTCCTATAATTTTATGGATGGATATATATCATCTCCCCCACCAACCCAACTCATCCCACCAGTATTCACTTAAAACTATCATATCATTATCCCCTCTCCACCATGACACACCAAGATGCTACCTCCCACCTCAATCTGTTATCATAAACCACTGTCACCAACCATTCTAAGGTTGGAAACCCCTATCTCCTTTAGTCTACCTTATCCATTAAGCACATAATTATAATATCATAACATCAAATAAAATCCAAAAAATAGACTTTCACTTATCAATATCCACCATTAGTGATTGAGATGACTAATAGAGACCTAGATATTCTCAGTACTCTATTTTCTGATTTTTAGGAAGTATATACATAAAGGGAGAGTTTGGAAGTGATTGTTGGAATAATATATTATTTTTTTCGTCTATAATAAACCATGACATAGTTCATAAGTCTCTATGACATGGTTTCTCAGGCCAAAATATACTTACCCTACTTTTTCTAACATGACTATTACAAAAATTATATGATAAAAAACAAAATAGAGAGACAAATCCAAGATCAAAAGGATTACTGTCTAGGATAAATTAGGAACCTACATAACATGGAATTAATAAAAACAAAACCATTTATTTACATCCTTTTCATTATCCTTCTAAAATATCAAATTATCCATAGAACATGTAATCACGTGAGGATATACATCAAAGAAAAGGATGATATAAAAAATAAGTAATATGATGAATAAGTTACATGAATCAATATTACATGGGTGAGAGTAATAATAATCATCAAATCATAAAAAATAGGGGCATCATAAATATCATGATTCGAAAATGTGATAATTTCATCAAATGTGGAAATTCATAAAAATAAAAAATCATTTCATAGTGGTCCAAAAAACATAAAGTTTTGAATATATCTTGTACCATGTTGATTCATAACATATGTGCATAATCAAAACATCATAATTTTGAACAAATACTGCATAATTTTAACAAATATTACACATTAACTCATGAGATATATCACATTATCCAATTAATTTTAGGGCCAAGCTATCACATCATAAAATTTACATAATCATTCATGCCACATAGAACGTATAAAATTCATAGTCATTAAATAACTCATGTAAAAGAATGAGTTTAAGAAATATTTAATAAATAATATGTTATTTAATAAAATTTTAGGTTACAAAAAAGGTAGGTCATATGTTGGAATTAGATATCAATATTCTTTTGGTAATAATAAACACATTAGGACTCAAAGAATTTTTTTGGGAAAGAAATGTTTTTTTAGAAAAATTAATGTATTTGGATTAAAAATAAATGTAGGAACATGTATATCCATGAACTAGAGGGGAATATTAATGAAATTATATTTAGGTATAATTAATCGAATATACCTACTGATTTTTTTTGAAGTATGGAAGACAAGAAAGAATTGATTTGGGATCGATAATCCCCTTACCTTCATTCCTTCTTAATTTCCTTGGTTTTGTGTCTCCTAAATTATAAACATAGATTTACTAAAACATCGATATATAAGAAAGTTATTTTAATTTTTACCACAATTTATTAGTTATATTAATTTGATTATATTATTTAATTTCCATGGAAATAGGGTATTAATTTTGATACCATTTTTTATTTAAAAATTTCATGTTTTTCTTCGATTTCACTATTTGTTAAATGAAATTAATACCTTAGAATAATTCATTACAAAATATTATATTATATAATTAGATATTTTATATATTATATACAATTTACTATATCCTTCCATTATTATGGTTATAAATTTTGACATGGAAATGTATCTGCAGGTGGTTAATCGACCTTTGACGAGACATTACCAATAGAGTGGGAAAAGGATGTTCAAAATTTAAATATCTATAGTAAATATGACACATATAGTAGGATAAAATAATTAATATAATTTTAATTTATTTCGAAATAAAATATTATAAATATTGGTTATGAAAGGTATGGTGAAATTAAATGAAATAGAATAAGAATAAAAAAATAGAAGTGTTGATCGAAACATACTTAATACTCAGTGTAGCTTCTCGAGCACGACATTAAAACTCCAGTAATTTTTGGAGTTGGAATACATCATTGCATAACTAATGATCCTTAAAGGATTTAGATGATGTATTTTAATAAAGGTTAGGATTTGGAATGTTTAGGATGAGTGTTTTTTCAAGGGGAGTGTGTGGGTTTATTTATACTCGAGGAGAGGGGTGTTTTTTTGAATAAAATATTAAATAAATAAATATATCAAAGGTGACAGATGTAATTGTGATTTATTGAAAATTTCAATGATATATAAATACAATATAATGGTTATTAAGATATTATACCTATTTATATTTCTAATTAATTTATTTATTAAAAAAGATAAGATAAATAAAAAAATTATCAATTTAAGGAATCACTATTGACATTAGGTTTTGGAAAATGATTTTTTGTTTTAGAATTTTATTTTATTTTATTTTGTTGACTTAGTTTTGAAATTAAATATATCATGGCCAAACATTAAAATCTACAATGGATTAGGTCATTATTAAATCATGAATTATGCAATTTAATATATACCAGTTATGTGAAAAATGTATTTTACTATTTACATGAAAAATGATGTATTTTAGAAAATTCTAAAAACATTACCCTTGGAAAATTTCAACATACTAATTTCTAAAATTGGTTATTTTTTTATTTTTAATATATGAATTATTACATTCATGAAATAATTTCAAATATATTTTATTAAAAATGTGCTTATATTTTCATTGACCCTATTCATCATGATAATTATTTTGGTGGTATTGTAATATTTATATTTACATAACTTAATCATGATAAATGTTATTTATATCTCAATTTGTTATTTTGATGTAAATTTAATATTCCAATGGTCTATTTAATATTCCCAATGGTCAGGTTACTATTCTAATAGTCACAATATTATTCCAACAATAATAGTACCTCTTATAAATACCACTACTTTTCTTCATACATTATTCAAATCAATCCCTCTAATGGTTCTATAATTACATTTTTTTATAATTTTTATTTCTTTAAAAATATTTTCTTTCTTTTCAATAGTGTTAGTAGTGGGAGTGATGACTCTGATATACTAGGGAAATCTATGTTTTCCCTTTTTAACATTTCTATTTTATATTTTTTTCCAAATATAATGTTTATAATTTTAATTTGATTAATTTTTGTTTAATATAAATATATGAAATACTTTTTTAGTTTTTTATGTGTATAATACTATATAGTATATTGTAATACTTCTTTATTTTAAGTGGAAAATTCCATTTATAAGTTTTGGGTTGTTACATTATTCCCCCTTTAGAAAATTCATCCCTAAAATTTAAACTCATATTCTCTATTGATCATAGATAATGGTAATTATATTTTATTGTTTCTAATGGTTCTGATGTTTCATTTTCATACATAGGGTTACCCCAGAACACTTTTACTACGTGATTTATCTTCTTGCATAGAAATATTTCACTACAGTACTACATTTTCCCTGGATACTCTTCATATAATAGTTTATTCCCTAGTTGTACCACCTATGGATTTATGTCATGTGAGGGATCAAATATAAGATTGTTTATTAGTGATACGTGGAACACATCATGAACATGAGCCATATTGTTGGGAGTGAAAATCGACAGGCCACTGCTCCTATGTGATTAAGGATCTCAATTGGGATAATGTACCTTTGACTAAGAATCCATTTCCTTACAAACCTCAAAACGCTCTTCTATAGTGATATTCGAAGAAAAAAATTGTCTCCAACATCAAAAATCCATGTCCCATTGATGGTTTTCAGAATTTCACTTTATTTTTGACTTTTATAGATTTTATATGTTTTTTTATGGATTGAACCTTATTTGACATATCTTAAATAAGATTAGGTCCATGTTTATTTCATTCCCCAACTTCATCCCAATAATTTTGAGTTCTATATCACTTACCATATAGATCTTCATATGGATCTATTTGAATACTCAATTGATAGCTATTGTTAACCGAGAACTCCAAAAATAGGAGATGTTGATCCCATCTACCTTTTAATACCATTGAATAGGCTATTTTAATATTCTCATGTTTTCAAATATTCTTTTTAGATTAGACTTCTATTTTTTGGTGATAGGTCATGTTGAAATTTATTTCATTAACTAAATCTTGTTAAATACTTATCTAGATTTTAGAGGTGAACCTTGTATAATGATCAGATACAATATAAAGTGTAAACCCATGCATCCTCACCACATTTTCAAATATATTATGGAAAATTTTTCAAGAAATAAATATTCCCAAATAAAAATAAAGTGGGAAGTATTGGTTAGTGATCCACCACAACCCATATCACATTGTATCCTTTGAATGTATTTGGGATAAGTGATAATGTCTATAGTGAAATTATCCCATTTCCATGTGGGTATTGGAAATGGTTTCATCATTCATTTGAACTTCTATCACTCTACTTTAACTTGTTTCCATACCAATCACTATGACATATAATCTTCAATATCCTTCATATTGTACCACTATATGTTCTCTTAAAGATCTGAGTACATCTTGGTAATTCTAGTATGGATAGAGAATGAAGATCTATGTGAATTATCTAGTATATCCTTCATTATCATAGGTGATGAAGGCACACAAATCCTTGTTCCAAACTGAATCAAATCATTATCATCGATGTGGAAATCATGTATGTTCCTTTCTATTACTACTTTCAACTTCTTTTGTAACTCCAGATAATCTCTTTTTGCCTTATTTGAACATCCCTTTGATATATGGTCTGGAAATAATTTGGGGGAAGGTTGGATGTATTCCCTATCATTATGATTTAAAAATCCATCATTTGAATATCCATGATGACAGGTTATTTCTCAATCCACATCATTGATTGGGTATCGAGTTATTTTTTTCTAAAAACATCATCTACATTATTCACTTTTACATGATTTTTGTGAATAACGAATTCAGAGTATTTAATTAGCTATAACCATATTCTTTGATTAATGTTGAGATAATTCTGTTTGAATATATACTTTGGACTCTTGTAATAAGTATATATATTAAGATATTCATGGTAAATATAGTTTCTCCAAGTCATTAGATAAAATAAAACAATAGATCACTCAGATCATGCATTAGATAGTTCTTATGATGGGTTTTCAATTATTGTGAGGCATAGAATGTCAATTTATCATTCTTCATTATTAACCGATCCAAGCCTTTATTCGATGAATCATTCAATATCACATAACATTCTCCACTTATTGGTATTGTGAGTATAGACATAGTGATTATTCTCTTCTTGAGATCCATAAATATATCCTCTCATTCTTTTGTATAGAAAAACTTTTATCCTTTTTTTGTGTTATCTTATTCAACAGGATAGAAAATAATGATAAATTTATCAAAAAATGTTGATAGTACCCAGCTAAGATAAGTAGACTTTGGATTTCTATGACACTAGTGGATTTGGTCCATTCTTAAAGAACCTTTGTATTTGAAGTGTCTATATAAATTCCATCACTTTTCATCATGTGACAAAATAATGTGACTTGTTGTATCCAAAAGTCACACTTTCTGATCATATCATACATGTTCTCATTCATTAATGTTTCTAGAACAATATTTAGATGGTCATCATGGTCCTCATTATTCTTAAAGTAAATGAGAATTTTGTCAATAAATACTCTATATTTTTTGTCAAAATAGTCCCTAAAGACCCTATTTCTCAAATCAATGAATATTTTAGGGAAATTATAATGTCTTAAGGGCGTCACTATGATCTTATAGTTCCCACACCATGTAAAAAATGTATTCTTTTAAATATATTACTTATTCACCTTCAGTTTATGATATCCATAATTAATATACTACTTTAAAAAGTATTGATCTCCTTATAGATGATATAACAATTCATCAATTTGTGTAAAATAATGGTTTTCATTTATGATGATCTTGTTGAGATATTTCCAGTCGATACACCACTACATTGATCCGTACTTTTAATTTAAAAATAGAACCGGTGAACCCAATGGAGATTCACTAGGTAGTATTAACACTTTGACTGAATTCACTTTCTATAGGATCTGGGATTAGCAGAGGCACCTGAGGGATGATTCCAAACTTTGATTTTTTCCATAATCGATGATCAATCTTGGATCAATCAAATGATGAATGCTAGTATCCAAAGAATTGAATCAAGGATTTTGAGAAAGAATAATTTCCCCAAGAATCAAGAGAGATGATAACATATTTTGTTTATAATTAATTTAATTAAATAAGAATTTCTTCTAGGGTGATTCTTTATTCATTGATTCATTCGACCACATATTTATAGTTTTATCCACATTGATTTGTAGAGATCAAGGGTAGATCAACTCTAGAGGTGATTCACAGGTGTTCCACGTATCTCCATACATCGAAAAAGGAGTCTCTGGGTACTAGCATGGAAGATCCTTATGCTTTCAATGTATTCCTTCGATCGACTTGAGAACCACTTCCAAACAGGTCTCCTTGATCCAGTGGAGGAGAATCTCTCTCGTTTCATTGAGTGTTCTTGGAGAGGGATGAACTCTCTAGGGCTGAGTGCGTTTTTGTAATTCATTGCGCACAACACAATTATGAGTCGCTTTATTGGTCTTGGCTAGTGTTTGGATAACAAGAGAATAATCTAACCATGAATTTAATTCACTATAGTAATAATACATAATTTTCAAAAGTTAATTAATTATTTTATTAATCCTAGCGAAACCCCCATGTCAAATAATAACATCAACATTATTATTTCATGAAATGCGCTTAACTTTAGAGTTATAATTAAATACTATTTAATCAAATAATATTCATTATTATTATTTCTCACTGAACCCTTAACTCGGTCCACTAATCCCCCCATATTTATTGAACTTTTAATAATGTCTACTTATTTATTAAATAAATATCAATTCATTATTCTGCAATAAATATTTAAATATTATATTCACTAAATATAAAATAAATATTTATTAATTATTCCACCCACATCATATTATCCAGAATAAGTAGGGTTGAAATAAATACAATAAGGAATCTATGAATATTAAACTACAACTGAGAATAATATTTATTCAACTAGATAAATAATAAATAATATATTATTTAATTTAAATACATGATACACTTAGTGTGTAACCCTCTAGGCATATTTCTAAATGGCATTAGGAAGAGCATACTAAAGTCCAAGGTTAGTGTCTAGAAACCCGCCAAGTAACCCATAGAGAAAGAAGTTAATGCCCACAATGAAATGTCAACTACTACAAATTATTACCATGTAATATAATCCCTATGTCTTGATATCTCCAATAAAGTGAGTTTCATGAAATCACAATAATCCCATGTGCTTGATTTCTCATTCTTTGACTTCCCAAAAATTGAACTTTCCTATAGAACACCATGGCCATAGATTTATTTAGGCTATATAATTTCTATCAAATGGCCTGAGATATTATCTTTTATTAAAGAGCAGAAGTGATAAATCCTTTATCAGATTATTCATTAATGAAATATTTCTCAGGACACACCCAACATATCCTACCTCACTGGGAACATCTGTTATCATGGTTTTATTCAATACATCTAAGTGCACATCTCATTATATCCATTAATAATATTCATAAAGTCTATGGACCAATGCATATATTCTCATATAGTAACATCCAATGAAACTTATAAATGTTGATTTCATTTTGTCGGGTCTCATTCTAATATTATCACACTATATATCACCTATGGTGTACACCATGAGAAGGTACCTCAATTTTCTATGAGTCTCCATAATTGATAGACCTTATAATTATTTCCCCTTAAATGGTATCATCTGGGTGTATAAAATATATTCAAGAATAATTTTATAGCACTTCTGGGTTCTCATTATAATAGGTATCCACTATAACCTTTTAGTGTGATAGTTACTCTTAGGAAATTATCACATACAATGTTACGGATAAGAATAGTCATGATATGATAATAAATTTTTTAATATTTAAAACCACGAATTTAAGTTATCATAATGTAAAAAAGGTGTTGGTTTTAGGGAACTAACTTAAAAAGACTCCCACTTTCACTAGAGGCAACTATTAACAAACTTCAATCATCTTTCTCTCACATGATACTCATTCTTTTGATAAGATAGGCCTTTAGTCAAGGGGTGCACTACATTCTCTTCCATGGTTACCCTATTCACTACAAATCCACACCTTTGACAGAAATCCATCAAGAGGTGATACTTCTAGAGCATGTAATTTTTTTATTTGATGTTGCCTTGGCTATATTACAAGAGCCACCATTGTAGTATTATCACAAAACAATATGATAGGGTCTTTACTTATAGGTACCACATCAATATCCTATACTATTTTCAAACCTAGAAGTCTTCATTGGCTGCATCAGAGGCCTCTATATACTCGGAATCTGTAGTAAAATCAGCTACCATTAGCTACTCTGAAACCTTCCATCACAATGCCCCTCTGTTGAGATAGAAAACATATCCTGATTGCGACTTCAGATCATTATGATCTATCGGAAAACCAGAGAAAACAAACCCTTGGTCGAAAATCATCCCATATCCTTTATAAACAATGAACATATCCTTAGTTCTTCTCAGATTCATAAGGGTAGTTTTAACAATAATCAAATTTTGTTCTCCTGGATCTTCTTGATATCTTCCTACCGTGATCAATGCATAGGCAACATCATGTCTAGTACATAAAATTGTATACATGATTGATCCTATTTTTGAATCGTATGGAATCTTTCTCATTATGTCTTTCTCTTGTTATATCTAGGAAAATATTTTATTATAAAGATGTAAGCCATGTGACACTAGAACCAATCCTATCTTGGATTGTTCCATAATAAATATATTTAGTAGCTAGACAATATATGTATTTTGGCGTAGTCCAAGAAGACTCTTGGATCTTTCACAAATGGCCATGATCCATAGAATGAAGGATCCTTTTCCTGTGTCCTTCATGGAAAATCAATTTTTCAACCAGTCGTTAACAGATTTTAAGATCAGTATGTCATTTCCAATAAGTAATATTTCATCAACATATACTTCTAGAATAATGACTGAATTCCCAATAAACCTTTTATAAACACATGGCTAACATTTATTTTTAATGAAACCAAATTATATTATGGATTCATCAATTTTAACTTTCCATGACCAAGATGTTTTCTTCAATCTAAAAATGGATCTATTCAACTTGGAAATCCTTTTGGAATCACCCGGTGTAACAAAGCCTTCTAGTTGTGTCATATAGACATCTTCCTAAAGGATCCCATTTAAGAATGAAGTTTTGACTTCCATCTTACAAATCTCATAGTCCTTGTAATATTCTATATAAAATAATATTTTGATGGATTTAAACATTGAAACTGGAGAAAATGTTTCATCGTAGTCAATTTATTGACGCTATTTAAACCCTTTATCCACTATCCTTTCTTTATAGGTACTTATTTTACCTTACATGTTCGGTTTCATCTTGAATACCCATTTACACCCAACATGATTTACATCAACTGGCGCGTCGACCAGAACCCAAAATTTCTTCTCATACATGGAATCTATCTCAGAATTCATAGATTCTAGCCATATTTCTATCTCTAAGCTCCCTACTTCCCCCTCATAAGAGAGAGGTTCATAATTTTCCAAAAATAATAAGTCACCATCCTCAGTGACAAGCAAACCATATTGCTCTGGTTCCCTTACCTATCCTACACTCCTATGTAGTACATGTGTTTCAGGAATTACTTAATCCATAGGGACCTGTGGAACTTTTTCCTATACCAACTCAGGTGTATCTTAAGTACCATCTCCATAAAATTCAATCTTTCTCCCACTATCCTTTTGAATGATGTGCTCACTCCCATGAAAGATGACTTTTCTGGAAATAATCATTTTATTTTCTGAGAGGTTGTATAGTAAGTATCCTTTTGATTTATTAGGATACCCTATAATGATACACTTCATGCCTCAGGGTTCTAGTTTGTTTCATGAGAAATCCTTAATAAACTCCTCGCATCTCCATACACATGTATACGATAAAATGTGTTTCTTTCCACTCCAAATCTCAAAGGGAATTACATTTTCCGCTTTAGTTGGTACTCAGTTTAATGTGAATGATGTAGTTTGTAATTCATATCATTAAAAGGATAACATAAGATCTTCATGACTCATCATCGACCTTACCATGTTAAACAAGGTACAATTCCTCCTTTTACTAACACTATTCCACTGTGTGTAGGTTTTGGGTGTAGTGGAAGCATTTGAGGGATGGATCCCAACTTTAATATTTTCCATATTGAATGAAAAATCTGGCCACAGTAGGTTTTAGAACACCATCACCCATAGAATTGAACCAAGGAATTAGAAATAGGAATAGAAACCCATGACCAAGAGAGAGGATCAACATATTTTGTTTATAGTATATTAAATTAAATTAAATAATTACCTCCATGGTGATTTTTTCATCATTGATTTGTTCGACCACGGATCTATAGTGCACCTTCATTATGCTGTAGAGATTAAGGGAAGATCCCCTCTAGCGGTGATCCACACGTGTTCCACATATCTCCAGACGCTAGAGAAGGATTCTCCAGGTGCTAGCACAAATTATCCGTGCACTTGGATGTCCACCTTCAATATATCTAAGAACTACTTCCAAAGCATTCTCCTTGATCTATAGGGGATGATATATCTCATTATTGAGAGTGTTCTTGGAGAGGGATGGACTCTCCCACCTTGAGATCTTTTGTCCAATACATTGTGCACAACCCAATAATCATCGCTTTGCAAGCGCTTGACTAATAAGAGAATAATATAACAGGGTATTTAATTCACTAGGGTAATAATAAATAATTTTCACAAGTACCTTAATTATTTTTTTAATCCTAGCAAAACCCTTATGTCAAATAATAATCGAAACATTAATATTTAATGACATGCTCTTATCATGCTATTTATAATTAAATATTATATAATCAAATAATATTCAACATTATTATTTCTCACTGGGCCATTAAGTCAATCCACATATCCTCCAATGAATTTATTGGACCTTGAATAATGACTATTTATTAATTATATAAATATCACTGCATTATTACCCAATAAATATATAAATATTATATTCACTAAATAGAAAATATATATTTATTATTTTTTTCACCCACAATATATTATATGGAATTACTAGTGTATAAATAAATTTGATTAGGAATCCATTTATAATTATTAAAACACAACTGAGAATAATCTTTATTCAAGTTTTTAAATCATAAATAATATATTCTTTAACTGAGATACTAGATACACTTAGTGTGTGATGGTCAAGGCATCTCTCTTAGTTGCATTTGAAGGAGCAACCTAAAATATATGGTTTGTGTCTAGCAACACACCAAGACACCCAAAGAGAATGAAGTTAATACTGAAACAACATGTCACCACATATGAATTCACACCATCTAATATAATATGTTTGTCTCGATATCTCTAATCAAGAAGGTTGTATGCAAGTGCCATCAACTCATGTGCTCGATTTATTATTCTTTGACTTCCTTAAAATTGAACTTTCCAATAGAATACCATGAATATGGATTTATTTATACTATATCATTTCCATTAAAGGGATTGAGATATCAACTTCTGTTATGTAACATAAGGTACAAATCCTTTCTCGCATTATTCATTAATGTTGTATTACTTGTGATACACCCAACGTATCCAACCTCACCTCAAACATATGTCTTCACAATTTTCTCCAATACATATAGGTGTGCAATTCATAATACATATTAATAATAATCTTAATGTCTAGGTTCCAAAACACACATAGGCAGTATAAAACATCCAATAACACTTATAAATGTGGATTTCCTACAGGAAGGTCTGGTTCTTCTAATATACTCATGGACATTACCAAGGTTGTACACCGTGAGAAGGTTCCTCAAAGTCCTATGAGTCTTGAGCCCTGATATCAAATAGCATTTTTTCCCTTCAAATGACATCATTCAGCTACAGAACATATAATCAAGAATATTTTCAGATAAATTCTTTTTTCTCATCATAATAGGGATCTACTATGTCCTTTTTGTACGAAAACTACTCTTAGGTCATTATCACATATAATATCATCAAGATTAAAAAATATGATGTGATAATAATATTATTAATTTCCATCCAATGAATACATGTTCATCATAAATTAAAAAAAAGTTGGTTCTTAGGCACTAACTCCAACAGACTCTCACTTTCACTAGAGAAAATTTTTAACAATCTTAAGTTCGCTAGCTCTCACATGATATTTATGTGTTTGCTGAGATAATACTTTTTTATAGGGGTCCAAAATTTTCCCTTCGATGGTTACTCTAATAACTGCAATATTAACCCTTTGATAGAAATCCCTCAAGAGGTGCTACTTTCATAGTATGTGCTCTGTCCATTCATGTGACCTTAGCTCTTTTAAAAGAGCCACCACTACAGTTTTATCACAATACAATACGATAGGGTATTTACTGATAGGTACCACATCAAGATATTATACAATCTTTTGAATCCAGATGACTTCCTTGGCTACACTAGAAGCTGCTATGTATTCTAACTCCACTGTTGAATCTGCTACAACTAGATTCTTTGAACTCTTCTAGCTCATAGATCCTCTGTTGAGAAAGAAAAAAAATCATAATTGCGACATTAGATCATTATGATCTGTCGAAAAACAAGTATCAGTATACACCTTGATGACAAGATCTTATTCTCCTCCACACACTAGGAACATATCCTTAGTTCTTGTCAAATACTTACGTTCATTCATAAAAGTTGTCCAATATTGTTCTCCTAGATCTACATGATATTTTTTTACCATGCTGAAGGCATAGGAAACATCAAGTCTAGTATATAACATGTTATACATGATGGATCTGATCACCGAAGTGTATTGGGTATTACTCATTCTATATTTCTCTTATTGTGTATGGGGAAACATTTTCATAGAAAGATGTAAACCATGTGGCACTTGAACCAATATCCTCTTCAATAGTTCCATACTAAATCTCTTTAGTATCTAGTCAATATATATACTTCTAATTAGTCCAACCAGACTCTTGGATCTATCACAAAATATCTTGATCCCTAGATTGTAGGCTAATTTTCCTAAGCCCTTCAAAGAGAAGCAATTGTTTAACCTATGCTTAACTGACTATGAGATGGGTATTTCATTTTCAAAAAGTGATATGTCGAAAACATATACTACTAGAAAAATGATCGCATTCCCATTAAACCTTTTGTAAACACATGGATCACATTAATTCTTAATGAAACCTAATTCCCTTATGGCTTCCTTGAATCGAATATTCCATGACCTGGATGCTTTCTTTATTCCATAAATGGTCTTGTATAACCAGAAAACCCTTTTGGCGTCACCTGGTGTCACAAACCCTTATGGTTGTGTCATATAAACATATTCTTTAAGGTTCTTATTAAGTAATTTAGTTTTGAAATCCATCTTCAAAACCTCAAAGTAATGGTAAGCTTCTATTGAAAAAAATATTCTGATTAATTTAAACATGGAAACTGGTAAAAAGGTTTCATTTTAATCAAATCCTTGAATATTTTGAAACCCTTTAGCTAGATGGATTGCTTTATAGGTAAATACATTTCATTTCTTATCTAGTTTTCTATTGAATACCCATTTACACCCAACATGATTTATATAAACTAGAATATCGACCAAAATGAAAACTTCGTTATGATACATGGAATTGATCTCATAATTTATAGATTCTATCCATCTTACAGTCTCTGAGATATCTACTACCTCCTTATAGGAGAGAGGTTCATCATTCTCCAATAATAATGTGTCACCATACTCAGTGACTAGAAAACCATATCTCTCCAGTTCCCTTACCTCTCTTGAGCTCCTACACAGTACTTGTGTTTCAAGAACTATATCTTTCATGGGAACAAGTGCAACTTGTTCCTATAACAACTCATGTGTATCTTGAGAATAAACTTCATCGAATTCAATCTTTATCCCGCTAGACTTTTTTAGGATTTGATTCCTCTTAAGAAATATGGATTTTTTTGGAGATAGTCACTTTATTCTCTGAGGGGTTGTATAGGTAGTATCCTTTTATTTCCTTTGGATACCTTATAGAGATACACTTCATGACCTGGGGTGTTAGTTTTTTCCTGATAAAGACTTAACAAATGCCTCACATCCCCATACACGTGTTTGTGAAAAAATGGGATTCTTTCCGCTCCATAGCATGAATGGAATTCCATTTTACACTTTAGTTGGAACTTGGATTAATATGTATGTTTTATTTTGTAATGAATATCCCTGAAAAGATAATAGAATATTTTCATGACTCATCGTCAACCATACCATGTCCAACAAGGTATGGTTCCTCCATTCAGAAACACTATTCCAATGCGGTGTATAAGGTGGATTGAGTTGAGATATAATCCCAAACTACTGTAAAAAGTTTATTAACTCTTGGTTAAGATATTCACCACCTTGATCCAATCAATGATTCATTATATATTTACCAAGATAATAATCTAATTCATTCTTGAATTACTTGAATTTATCAAAGGATGATAACTTATACCTCATCAAGTAAATATATCCATATCTACTCAAGTCATCAGTAATAGTTATGAAGTAAGAATCTACACCTCTGGCCTCTACTAGAGACGGTCTACACATATCAGTGTGTACTAATCCTTGAATCTCTGTATCCCTTTCACTCTATCCACCAAATGGTGGTTTGGTAATTTTTTGTTGTAAACAAGTGTGACATTTATCAAGTGGTTTTAGCTCAGAAGAGGATAAATATCCATCTTTATAGAGCTTTGTCGTGCACTACTCATTTACATAACCTAGACGGTGACGCCACAACTGGGTTCTATACAAGTCATGTGAACTTATTTCTTTATTGATTTCTAGCACTCGATTTTTGTAATTTAATACATGCAGACCATTATTTAAATGTTCCATACCATAAAATATTATGTCCTTATAAAAGAAACAACTTTTATTTAAAAATATGAAAATAACCCCAACTGTATCTAAACATGGTATAGAAATTATGTTTTTGGTAACACTAGATACATAATAACAACAATGTAAAACCAAAATCATTCTCCTTGGTAATGTGAGGTGGTAGTCACCAATAGAAAGAGTAGCCAACCTCTCACCATTGGCAGCTCACAGATCCTCCTCACCTCTGGAAATTTACGTGAATATACTTGGTTCCTATATTTGAATATAGATGTAAGCACTAAAAGGTATATCTAATTCGCAATATATAGAAATGGAAATATTTCACCCGATAACGAATACAGCTTTGGATTACCCTTGCCTCTAGGTATAGTTCCTCATTCAGTGACCTGACTTACCACATGAAAAGAATACATCCTCCTTTTCCCATACTATACCTTTGGATAATCTTCTTCTCATTTAGATGATGCTCATGGTATTTAGACAATTTATATGTCTTAGGACAAATTTCCTTGTCCTTCCTCTTCTTATTCACCATACAGAATACAGGTTTTTCACACCCCATGTCTTTATCGACTTGGATAATTAATGTATGAAGTTTTGATAAAAACTTCTCATTATTTAACTTATTATAATTCAAAATAATACTAGAGAATGTATTGGGAAGTGATGATAGTATGAGATCTATACATAAATCATCTGGTAATTTAATCCCTAAGATGTCCAGATGCTCAACATAGCCAATAATATTTACTATAAGTGGACAAGCTAGAGTAGACTCTCTAAGAGTAGTGGTGAAAAAGTCATTTCAGATCTCATACATCTCTTATCTCACCTTCTCTTGATAGAGATCACGAAGGTGAGACATGATGCTATAAGAATACATGTTGTCAGGTTGCATCGAGATCTCATTGGTCATGAATGATAGCACGAGGCCCTAAATATATGTAGCATCATTTAGATATTTCTTGTATATAGAGAGATCCTCATCACTCACCTCATTTCTAGGAACAACTGGTAATGGTCCTTCAAGAACATATAATTTCCTTTCCTGGTGAAGGATGAACCGAAGGTGCCTTTTCCACTCTTAGAAATAAGTGATAGTGAGAAGGTTTTTTCTTCTAATGTATGTATCTCAATGATATGTTTTATGTAATTTTTAATTTTGTTTTATAAAATAAGTTGAACAATGTTTTAGTAAATTATCTGATAAAATCAAGATAAATACAAAATAAAAATTCATTAGACTCCCACTATTTTTTTTGAAGGCCAATATACCTCACCATTAGATTCAGAATATCCTGTTTTTTGGACATTATAGCAGCAAGGATCCATATTGACCTTCGTATTACCCCAAATTTGGATGGTCAAGAAAGTTGAATGATTTTAGGTTGGAATTCCAAATACCAACTACAATAACATGCACCTCCCTAGTCTCTTTATTGGACTCCCCATTCTTGAAATCCTTAATTTTTTTATTTCCTCAACATTTTCCAAGTAGTTACACCATGCACTACTTTTGAAATAAACCCTTGTTGTAAACTAATTCATGTCAACCTAAAATGTCAAATTATAATTCCTCGATAATTGAAAGCACCCCAATTTTTTCTGGTCAGGAACTTTGATCTATGGGTTGATTCTAACCAAATTATTGGAAGGCTATACCAATATAATATTTTATTAAGGAATTTCACAATTTATGCATAAATTTCCATTTATTATCTTTTCAAATTATTTTTAATATTATGTGGGATATGATTTAGTGATTAACCATGTATTAGATAAAATTTAATCATAATCCAATTCATTTTAGTTCCATTAGTCATGCTTTTTATTTCATTAACTATGTGATCATGACAAAACAATAATAATGAATAACCGTAAAAGTAATAGAAATAAAATAATGGGTATGATCATGAGATTTCTCTATTGGTTATTTTATATAGTGAACGATAAACTAACTACTAGCCTAGGGGAAAAACACCTTGATCCAATTAGGTTCATGTTTACTGCTTTCCACTTATCCATCATTATATCTACTTGGATTGGTTTCACATCAGCTCTTAACTTGAACCACCTCCACTAGAATAGGAACTCCATAAATTAAATATGCTTGTACTCACATGAAGGTGAGGGGAAAGGGGTTTATATAAAAGAAACCACTGGAATGTAGGCCCTACATATTATTGAGGAGAGTAGGAATGCATGCCAACAATTTAATTTAATAATAAATTAAAAGGAAACCAATCATATACAAAGGTCTGGTCTATCTCATGATCATCAACATGCAGGTAACAAATTTTGAATTTAAAAAACTAGTATTCCATTCATTAATTATTCTTATTTCAGATTAAACGTTCTTAAATTAAGTAACAATTATCTTCAATTAGTCAATCCTTTTATCTTAATCTTTTTTCTTAATTTCCTTGATATTCTCATTCTTTATAATTTTAAAAAAATTGTAATTCATTTAAAATTAATCTTGTAAATAACATGTACCTTGGTAGTAACTTAGTGAATACCCATCCAAACCTACCCAACATGTATTATTCATGTATACTATTTTACTCTTATGAAATATGGTATACACAACTTATCATATACTTTCATGATGTGTACTTCACAGATGATTACATGAGTATCATGATTTTTCAGCGACGTGTTATGATTCAATGCACATAGAGTAACAACCTAAAATATGACTTATACATGATGTGAAGATATAAAAATTATGAAAATATTAATGTTTAAATTCTTCATGATTTAGTAAAGTAAACGACATGTAGATCTGATCTACACAGCGTGTACTACCTTCACCATCTATCTAAAGTACATGCATAGGGACTCGGCGTGTGAGGAAGACTTTAGAAATTTAGGAGTAAACAACATGTCTAGTGGGCCACATGATGTGTTGAATCTACATTACATGGTCACCAATCGGCTAAGCCGTGTATAGGATACATGACCCAACCCTAACTCTAAAGGGACTACACTCCATTTTTAGTGGGCTACACGATGTGTAGTTCGGCTGACCATGCACCCGTATGTCCTGGTCAATAGGCGGTGTAAGAAATAACAACACTATGTGTCGTTAATGCACATAAGTTGAGTAATTTATGAACTACTCATGATGCATTGAACCCAACTACACAATGTTTATACCTAAATACATGGAGTATACTACTATTTTACCTAAAAAAACACTTGGAACCTCTCGATGAGTTCCATGAATTAATTTAAATCAAAAAATTAATCATTTCTTTTAGATCTGAAAGAAATGATAGAAGAAGAATAGATATTGTCACTCAGATTAAAAATAATTATTAAATGTGAATTGATAAACTAAATTATTAAAGAATAAATCATTAATGAATTATTTAAATAATTAGAAACAATAATATTCCCCCCTTTGATACCACTTAAAGGATTCAGACACAGCAGAAGCACTGGAGGGATGGTGCCCAACTTTTATTTTTTCCATATTCAATGAAAAATTCAGGATCAATATAATGTTGAACCCTATTATCCATATAATTGAATCAAGGGTTTATAAAAAGGAATAGAAACCCAAAACCAAGAGAGAGGATCAACATATTATGTTTATAGTTAATTTAATTAAACTAAAGAATTTCCTCAAAGGTTATTCTTTCTTCAATGATGTGTTCAACCAAAAATCTGCAATGTGCCTTTGTTGTATTGTAGTGATTATGGGTAGATCTATTTTAGTTGTTATCCACGCATGTTCCACATATCTCTAGATTCCACCAAAGTAGTCTTCAGGTGCAAGCACGGAAGATCCTTATGCATGTGATGTCTACCTTGGATCACATTGAGAACCAATTCCAAAGTGTTATCCTTTATCCAGCGAGGGGGATCTCCCTCATTCATGTATAGGGATGAACTCTCTAGGAATTAGATATTTTCACCAATTCATTTTGCATAATTCAATAATAATTGCTTGGATATCGCTTGGATAATAAGATAATAATATAACCAGGTATTTAATTAACCTGGTTAATAATAAATAATTTTCAAAAGTTCCTTACTTATTTTATTAGTCCTATAAAAAACCCCCATGTCAAATAATAACAACAAAATTATTATTTACTGACATATACTTTTCATGAGAGTTATAATTAAATATTTTTTAATAAAATAATATTCAATATTATTATTTATCAATGGACCATTAACTCAGTCCCCCAATACTCCACCATATTTATTGAACCTTGAATATTAACAATTTATTTATTAAATAAATATCACTTCATTATTCTCTAATAAATATATAAATATTATATTTACAAAATAGAGAATAAATATTAATTAATTATTCTACCAATAATATACACCCTCAAATAACTAGTGTTGAAATAAATGAGATCAGGCATCTATGAATAATTATTAATCCACTACTAAAAATAACCTTTATTCAACTTGATAAATAATAAATAATATATTATTTAACTGAGATACTGGATACACTTAGTGTGTGACTCTCTAGGCCTCTTTCTCAGTGACATTAGGCAGATCAACCTAAAGTCTAGGGTTAGGTTCTACCGACACACCATGCAACCCATATAGAAAGAAGATAATGCACCAATGGCATGTCACCTCATATGAATGCTTACCTTATAATAAAATCCCTTTGTCTTGAAATCTCCAATCAATATAGTTGCATGAAAGTGCCATTAACCAATGTGACTGATTTCTCATTCTTTGACTTCCCAAAAATTGAACTACCCTATAGAACATCATGGCCATCATTTTTTGAGGTTATATCATTTCTATTAAAGGGATAATGATATCGACTTCTATTATGGAAAAAAGAGAAAATCCTTTCTCACATTACTCCTTAATGTAGTATTACTTGGGACACACCCAACATATCTTACCTCACCATGAACATATGTCATCGTGGATTTTTCCAATACATTTAAGTGAAAAATACATAATACCCATTAATAATAATATTAAATCCTATGGGACAATAAAAACATCTATAGATCAGAACATCCAATGGAACTTATAAATGTAGATTTCCTACTGGTGGGCCTCATGCTCATACTATCCTCCTTGATATTACCAAGGGATTACACCATGAGAAGGTGCATCAATTTCCTATGAGTCTCCAACCCTAATATCCTATATCAGTTGTGTCCCTTCAAATGATATCATCGGGATATATAACATGTATTCAAGAATAGTGTCATGGAACTTCTGGGTTCTCATCATATTAGGGATCATCTATGAACTTTTAGTTCAACAGCTACTCTTAGGACATTATCACATACAATTTCATGTAGAAGAAAAATAATGATGTAATAAGAAGTTTATTAATACCCGTCAAATGAATTCATGTTTATCATAAAGTACAAAGAAGTTGGTTAAAGGGAACCAACTCTAACACTATGGTTTATGAGGAGGAATGAGTTGAGATAGAATCCCAAACTCCGGTAAAAAGACGATAAACTCTTTGTTAACATATTCTTCACATAGATCCAATAGAATATTCTTTAACTTATTACCATTATGATTTTCTACTTCAAGGTTGAATTCATTTAATTTTTTAAAGGACTTGGAATTATACATCATCAAGTAAATAGATTCATATCAACTCAAGTCATTAGTAAAAGTTATGAAGTAAGAATATCCACCACTATATTCTCTTGGAAATGGTCCACACAAATAACTTTGTACCACTCCTAGAAGATCTATGGACCTTTCACCTTGCACACTAAATTACAGTTTTGTCATTTTCCCATCTAAACACGTTTGGCTTCTAACAAGTTGTTTTAACTAAGAAGAGTCTAAATAACCATCTTGATAGATATTTGTCAAGAAATTCTTGTTTATTTTACCTATATAGTTATTCCACAACTAGGTGTTATATGAGTCATGTGAACATAATTCTTTATTGATTTCTAACACTGGGTTTTCACAATTTAATTCATACAAACTTTTATTTAAATGTTCCATACCATGACATATGTTGTCCTTATAAAAGAATCATCTTTTATTTTTATATTTGAAAATAAACCCATATGTATCTAATCTTGATAAAGAAATTATTTTCTTTGTAACACATGGTACACAATAAAATTCATGTAAAACCAAAATCATATTGATTGACAATGAATGGTGTTAGTCACCAATGGAAAGAGTAGCCATCATCGAACCATTGGAAGCTCGTAGATCCACCTCTCCTCTAGAAAGTTTCCAAAATCAACTCAGTTATAATATTTGAATTTAGATTTGATAACCACAGGCTATATATGAAACCCAATGTGTAAAAATGGAAACATTTCACTTGATAATGAATGCCCTTTAGGATTCCCCTTTCCTCTGGGACCATTTTCTCTTCCAATGGCAGGACTTGGCGCATAAAAAACACATTTCCTTATTTTACATTCCCTACCTCTAGATATTTCTCTTCATGTTCATATGGTTCTTAGGGTCCTCAGAGTATTTATAAATATTAGGCCCCTTTTCCTTATTCTTCCTCTTCCTATTCACTATAAGGACAGTGGGTTTGTCTCGCCCCATGTCCTTATTCACTTGGTGAACAAGGGTCATATGTTTTGATATGATCTTCTCGTTATTAATCATATTGTAACTCATAATAAAACTGGATATAACCTTTGGAATTGATGATAGTATGAAATCTGTACACAAATATTTTGATAATTTAATCCCTAAGATGTCCATATTCTCAATGTAGTCAATAATCATGACTACATGAGGCCTAGCTAGAACATACTCTAAATGATTAGCGGTGAAGAAATTATTGGAGATCTGATAACTCTTTTATCTTGACTTCTCTTGATTGAGATCCCAGAGACGAGACATCATGCTATAAGTATCCATTTCCTATAGTTTCTTTAAGAGATCATTGGACGCTAATGATATCATTAAGCACTGAACCTCTATAGCATCATTCAGATGTTTCACATTCAAAGGGATCTCTTCATCACTTGCCTCATTTCCAGGAGAAACTTGTAAAGGTTCATCCAGCTTATATAGTTTCCTTTCATGGTGAAGGTTAAATCATAGGTTCCTTTTCCACTCCTAGAAATTAGTACCAGGGGAAAGGTTTTCCTTCTCGAGTATGGATCAAAAAGATATGTTTGATGTCATTTTTAATGCCTTTACAAAAAATAAGATGAGTACTGATTTAGTACATTATTTAATAAATTTTCAAAAATAAATAAAATTTTATTTATTAGTCTCTAACTATTTTATCAAAACCCAATAGTCCTCACCATTAGCTTCAGAATATATTGTTTCTTGGATATTCTAGTGGAAATGATTCATATTCCATTATCATTATCCCAACTTTAGATGGTTAATAATATCAAATGGTTTTAGTTAGGTATTCTAAATTCCAACTACATTAACTCATAGTTCCTTGATCCATTGAGTGTAATCCCCAATCATAAAATCATTAATTTAGATTTCCTCAACCTTTTCCTCTCAATTACACCAATTTCTACTTTGTTAGTCAACCCTTGATTTCAACCATGTTCAGCCAACCCAAAACATAAAATTATAATTTCCCAATAATTGAAAGCACCCCTCTTTGGCTAGTCAAGCACTTTGAACTACAGTTTGATTCAAACTGAAGTAATGGAAGGCTATACCAACTTAATATTTTATTGAGGGATTTTATCCTTTAGGCATAAATTTCCAATTATTATCTTTTCACATTCTTGATGTTATTATGTGGGATTACTTAAGTGATTAACCATGTCTTTAGATAATATTTACGCATAAATCCATTTATTTTAGTTCCATGTTGAATCCTTGTTAATTAATTAATTACGTGATAGGGATAAAACATTTATAATGAATAAACATGAAATTAAAAGAAATAAAATAATGGGTATGATCATGATCTTGTTCTAATGGTTAGTTTATTGAGTGATCGATAAACCAACTGCTGACCTAGGGGAGAAACACCTTGAACATTTTAAGGGTTATGTCTGTAGCTTTCCACCTACCCACCTTTATATCCCCTTGGATTGGTTTCTCCTCAACTCCAAACTTAAACCACCTCCACTAGCTTTGGAGCTCCATCCATTACATATTCTTTTACTCACACATAAGTGAGGGGTAAAAATGGGTTTACATAAAAGAAACCATGGGAAGATAGGCCCAACATATTAATGAGGAGATAAGGAATGAAAGTCAATAGTTTAATTTAATAATAAATTAAAAGGAAAGTAATCACATAGAATTGTCTGATCTAGATCTTGATCTTCCACATACAGGAAAAACATTTACACATTTAATAAAACAATAATTTAATTATTTAATTGTTCTTATTTATGATAAATATCACTTGAAGGGATTAATTATTATCTTTAATTAATCAACACTTTTATCTAAAACCGTTTCTGAATTTCCTTGATAGAATCATCAATTATTAATTTTGAAAATTAATAAATTTATTTAAAATTAACTATGTACATAACGTGTACCTTGGAGGTAACCTAGTGAATACCCATAAAAAACCACCCAACATGTATTACACTTGTATAAACTTTGTTCATTGTAACATTTAACATGAACATTGAATAATACATGTAATAAAACTCATACATGCTATGAAGATTTTTAATATTACACAGATGTTAATAAAACACAGACACACACACACACACACACACACACACATATATATATATATTAAATCCTATCAGATGGCATGTACCAGCTTTGCGGGCACATTCAAGTAAATTTATCACGGGTTACATAATAAATTAATTTTAAATCAGCATAACTGTTAGCAGTACATGGTGTATAGATATGATCTACACGGCGTGTACATTCTTCACCGTGTATCCAAAGTACATGCCTAAGGACTCAGTGTGTGAGGGGTAATTTGGAAATCTTGAAGTACATAGTGTTTCCAGTGGGCCACACACTATGTTGACTTAGTATTACATGCTCACTAGTCGGCTAAGCCATGTATGGGATACACGGACATGCCCTGACCCGAAAGGGACTACATGATGTGTCCAATGGGCCATATGGCATTTAGTCCAGCTGACCATGTCCTAAATTGTACTAGACCACACGCGGTGTAAGAACTAACTACACCGCATGTCATTAGTGCACATGGGTTGAGTAATTGTCGAACTATGGATGCATTGATCATAACTACATGATGTGTAGATCCAACTACATAGTGTGTATTGCTTTATTACCAAGACATAACCCTTGGATCCTCCAGATGAGATCCTCAATGTAGTTTTAGTCATAAAATTAATCATTTCTATTTGATCTCTGAGAAACGGTATAGGAAGAAATAGATCTCATCATTCAGATTAAAAGGGAACGATTAAACTTGAATTGAAAAACTAAATTATAAATACAAAAATCACCAACAATTATTAAATAATTATAAACAATAATATTCCCCATTTGACACCACTTGTAGGTTCTGAGGGAAGTAGAGGTGCGGGAGGAATGGTTCCCAACATTAATATTTTCCATAATCGATGACCAATCCGGGATCAATATGACGATGAATTCCTGTATCTATAGAATTGAATCAAGGATTTAGATAAATAATAATTTCCCCCGTAATCAAGATAGAAGATCAACATATTTTTATAATCAATTTAATTAAATAAGAATAACATCCAAGGTGATTCCTTCTTCATTGATGTGTTCAGCCATAGATCTTTAGGTGTACCATTGTTAAGTTGTAGAGATCAAGTGTATATATCCTCTAGTGGTGATCCAAATGTGTTCGACATGACTTCAGATATCACCGAAGGAGTCTCTGAGTACTAGCATAGATGATCCTTGCACTTGTAATGTCCACCTTTGAATGCCTTGATAATCGCTTCCAAAGCGGTCTCATTGATATGGTGGAGTAGGATCTATCTCATTCTTTCGAGTATTCTTGGAGAGGGATCAACTCTCTATGATTGAGATCTTTTCTCCAATTCATTGTGCACAACACAATTATGTGTCTCTTTCCTGCGATTGGATAACGCTTGGCTAATGAAATAATAATATAACTAGACATTTAATTTAGTTGGGTAATAATAAATAATTTTAACAAGTGCCTTAATTATTTTATTAATCCTAGCAAAACCCTCATGTCAAATAACAACAACAATAATATTATTTCCTGAAATGCGCTTAACTTGAGAGTTATACTTAAATATTATTTAATAAAATAATATTCATAATTATTATTTCACATTATAACCTTAAATCAGTCTTCCAATCCTCCACTATATTTATTAAACATTGAATAATAACTATTTATTTATTAAATAAATAACACTGCATTATTCACTAATAAATATATAAATATTATATTCACTAAATGGAAAATAAATATTTATTAATTATTCCACCCATAATATATTCTATCAAATAACTAGTGTCAGAATAATTATGCTTCGGAATCCATGAATAATTATTAAACCACAACCAAGAATAATCTTTTTTAACTTCTCAAATAATAAATAATATATTATTTAACTGAGATACTAGATACACTTCATGGGTGACCCTCTAGGCCTCTTTCTTAGGGGCATTAGGAAGAGCGAGCTAAAGTCCAAGGTTAGATTCTAGAAACATTCCAAGGCACCCATAGAGAAAGAAGTTAATGCCACAATGACATGTCACCTACTATGAATGCTTACCATGTAATATAATCCCTTTGTCTCGATATTTCTAATCAAGAGTGTTTCATGCATGTGCCATCAACCCATGAGCTCGATTTCTCATTGTTGGACTTCCTGAAAATTGAACATGCCTATATATCATCATGGAAATGGACTTATTAAGGCTATATAGTTTCTATAAATGGGCTAGAGATATTATCATTCTTTAAATAATATAAGGAATAAATCTGTTCTCACATTATACATTAATGAAACATTACATGTGATACACCCAACATATACTACCTCACAGCGAACATCTGTCGTCACAAATTTTTTTTGTACATCTAAGTGTGCAAATCATAATATCCATTAATAATAATATTAAATTCTAAGGACCAATACATAGATCTGCAAATATGAACATCCAATGACGTTTATAAATGTGGATTTCCTATAGTCGGGTCTCATTCTAATAATATCTTACTAGATATCACCAAGGTTGTACACCATGAGAAGGTTCCTCAGAGTCCTATGAGTCTCCCTCGATATCCTATATCATTTGTGTCCCTAAAATGATATCATCCGGCTATAGAACATATATTCAATAACAGTTTTTAGCACTTCCAGGTTCTCATCATAGTAGGTATCCACAATGACCTTTTATTGCGATAGTTTCTATTATGATAATATCACATACAATGTTATGTAGAAGAACACTTAGGATGTGATAAGGAATTTATTAATGTTAAAAATTATGAATATAATTTATCATAAAGTAAAAAAGAAGTTAGTTATATGGAACCAACTCCAACACTTTTAGCTACTTCATTGACTCCCCTAGTTTGATTAGGGCTATCCAATAGTGAAATTTTAAGATAGGTGTAGATTTGGGGATGAGATATATTGAGGACTCTACCTCACGATCTAGGGGAATTCTAGGTTAATATTTATGAAGTTCATCATTATATTCCATAACAATGGGAATTACCTCCATGTTGGTACCCTTTATTAACCCAACCATTTGGGAAAGGTATTTTTATTCATTCGGTATCAACACCCATACAATTTATGGATTTTCAAAAGGAGATACATGATATTACTTACCTTTATAAAGGACCATTAAGTGGTTTGGAATATTAAGATATTTCCTTTCATCGATAGTTGATGTGTGCTCTATTTAATGATATCCATTCCATGAATATTATAGGGTTAAATTCCACCAGGGGAAGTATTATAGGATTCAAAGGAAGAATATTCCCCCATATTTTTACAGGAGAAGATTCCAACACTTATGTTGAAATTATTTCACCACTAGGTGTTTCTAAAGTTATATCTACATCAAGGTATTAGGGATTCAATTTAGTAGTTCTCAAAAAAGTTTAGGATATAAAAGAATGTCTGGAACCATAATAAAACAAATCATTTTCCATTCTTGAGTGAATAGTAATTATACCGTGTACAAAATTATTTTCAGTCCCCACTTCATTAGTAATGATGGAATAATCTTTCCCTTTATCCATTAAAATTGGTTATTGCTAGTGCTAATTACCCTCATGTAACCATGTTTTAGTGAACTCTCTTGCATAGTTCCCTTAATCCCTATAGTTCATGCATTGAACCATAGATGGTGCTTTCCTTTCCTCCATCACATTGGCCTGATTATTCTTATATATTCAACATTCATGAGCTATGTGTCCTTCTATCCCACACTTGATGAATTTCCCCATTCCCATTGTGATAATTCACATGATAATTCTTCCCATAATTTTAACATGTGGGTAGTAGGATCCTCTTTCCTCCTTTATAATTTGACCCACCATCTTAAAACTCCATTTTTTTCCTTTTGTCTTCATAACCATGTGACCATTATCCCAAATCCATCTCTACATTGAGAGCACATTGAGCCACTTCATCATTACTACCAAATTCTCAATTAACATGATCCATTTAAAGGTGTGGTTTTAAACCACTAAAGAATAAATCTAATTTTTTTATCATTATTGATAACAAAATATGTAGTATATTATGAAATCCTTGTGATGATTTCTTTTTTATGATTGAAAGATTCTCATTCCTATTACTTAATCTCTATAAATGATCTTTTTTTATTGAACAGTTCATGTAATTCCCCGAACCCAGTTACCTAGATTCCATGCATTATTACATAACATTGGCATGATCACAAGAAGGATCAAATCTCGAAAGACCGATTGGTTTCATAGCCTTGGAAACACTAGATATATTCATAAAGTTTTACATTACATCATAAAGTGAAAAACTACTACAACAATATGGTCTCCATATCCCACACTCATATCCCCACATACTATCCCTACAGGTCATTCATAAATCACTTCTTCACATCCTGGGAAAAATAAAACATAGAAAAGGGGTGAGCTCAAATGCCCAGTAAGGATAACAATATAGCGGAAACTTTCATAAATAAGAATAAACATTTAAGGCAATGTATAACTAAAACAAAAGCCTTTTAAACTTGAACTTAAACATAGTATGGCAAAAATAAAATGAAATAATTCCATTTACTTATTCACATGGATATTCTACTAATCTAATAATCACATGCAATATCAATAACCACTTTCATAATGATGGAATTCATAATGCCAGACTATCATAACCACATATCCAAGGCCTCGTGCCAAGACTACAAATAAGATTTTGTCAAGGCCATGTGCCAAGACACTAGTTTGTCTCATGAGACCTACCGATGCATCGAGGAGCTATAGTGGGCTCCACCCGTCACATATTAAGTCCAATTCATTCCCATATGAAAAGGTTTAAACATAACATAAACATTCGTATTAAAACTAGCATACGAAATGTCAATACTTTCACCGTAAACTATGAATGGTATAAAAATAGAATATACACAGTCAAACATATCACAAAACCTTCAATACAATTTTGAAGTTTTGTATCATAATAAATCAACTTCAAATAAGCGTAAAATCCATCAAAGGATGTTGACATAGATGAAATCAAAACTCTTTTTAGAGAAATATCTCTTTCTATTTTTGAAATCATTTAAGAGTCATATATTTATAAAATAAAACATTTTATTTGAAAATATTTTTATAATATTGTAAGGTAAGCTTCGAAGATTTTATAACGGCGGAAAATAACCGCACCCGTCGTATAAGTTAAAAAAACATTCTTACCTTAATTCTATCGAAAAGGTTAAAATCACCTTTTTTGGAAAATGATGGAAAGATTCCTTTATAAAAATATTATAAAAATTCAAAAAAGGGTATAAATGACTTTAACCCATGTTCTTTTAAATAGTAAAAAGGTTTTTAAATATATTTTTAAGAAACTTGGATGTGGATGATAAAGAGATCCCAGTAGATTATTACGTATAAACAACCTCGGATAATGAAGAGATTGAGAAATAACCCTTACCTTATACTTTTCCTTGGTTGGGGTGGGTTAACCTCTTGTATAATGGTGAAATAATTGTTATTAAATTATAAAAGAATCATATACATTAATATGATATAATATATGATGTTTTAACATTGATTTGTTAATAATATCTTAGTATTATCGTTGTTTTGGGTGTTAACTTACTCGTTTCCTTTTATATGTTTTGTTACTTAAGCCATGTTTGTAATGGATAGGTTGTATCTTAATCATATCAAGAATTATATCAAGTCCTTAGATACTATTATTAATCATAAAATGAGAATTATACTTGAATGGATACGATAGAGATTGAATCTCATCGCGTTCGTGGAGACGGTAGTCCGTACGTACGCACGAGCGACAATATCATTATTTTGATATTAAAATAATACATAAATGGATGGTATATCATATATACAGAATAATTATAATGTTATATTTATTATTTTCATGAATTACACATCATTATTATACCCATCCAAATAATAATTTATTGAATAACAATTACACCACAACGTGGAGACGGTAAGCCGTACGTACACACATATGGTGACATGTTATTCAAAGGGTGGATAGAATACTGAATATGGTTATACCATATTTATAATAATATTATAGTATATAGTAGATACTTGATTAATTATTTTATAATGGGAAAAATAAAGAAATAAGAAGTTGAAGAAGAAATGAATTTGAAAAAGGGTGGTGAAAACATTACCTCTTCTTCGGGTTCTTCCTTTTGATTTGATCAAAAGGGCTCCTTAGGTTGGCTTTATGATCAAACTAAGGACTCTAGGTTGTAGTGAGGGATGTTGGGAGAGTATTTGTGCAGAGTTTGGCCCAACCAAAAGGCTATTAAGGTGTGAAGTAATGAGAAGGGGGAGTGCCATTTTATAAGAGGGGTGAGGGGCACCTTTGGAAAAGCTAGAAATATTAATTTATAATAAATTAATATTCGGTTTATAATGGCTCAAAAGTTTATTATTAAAATTTCAAGGTGGGTATAGGTCGAAAACCATTCAACCAATAGAATTTAGACAGGTTTGGGTTACTATATTAACCTTATCTTTTAGTTTTAACTCTTAGTTAATTAGTTTGACATTTACCATGTCACTTTGTATTTTTATATTATATAGTTAATAAACTTACTATATACATCCAAGAGACCCCCTAGTGGTCCATTAATGATACACCTATCATTATATAAGTCTATTTTCCGAACCTTAGATTTTTAAGAATTTAATATCATTTAATAATATAATATTTGTTTTGAAAACTCTTTTATGTCAATTTTGACACTATTCAATAGTTGATTTTTGTGAAACTCATAACAGAATGATTACTTCGCCAAAAGTTAATTAAATCAATCCTAAAATGTCATATTAACCTATAAAATTAGTTTAATTCATAAAAAGTCTCAAATTATATTTATTTGGGTATTTATAATATCAATTATTCCAATTTTTCATTAATTAGGTAATTACTGCATCATCATTGTGTCATAAATAAATTAAATGTTTTAAGGTCTAAAAATTATAAATAAAATATCATTATGTAGGATATATTTTTATATTTATAATTAATATTTACAATCGATTTTATATTATGTATAACCCTATATTAAAAATGTTTTAGTAAATAAACTTTGATTTTAACTCTTTTAACTCTACTTTGAATTAAATAATAATGAATGTCCTAATCTAATCCAAGTGGACCTAAATGATAATATTTTATTCCTAAGGTTGTTTTTGGTCGAGATAAACTTGTCCAATAGAATTAGGACATGTGTCAGGGTAATATTGATATCATTTTTACCCTTAATTACCCTATTTACTTTTAACTGTGGTAAATAAAAGTAAAAAGTTACTATTCACCAAAAATTATTTTCATCTCATTGAACCACATTTTACTTCTTGATATTAACCGTGTCTCTCAGATTTTAGAAATTCCATTCACAGAAGTGGTAAAATTATGTTTTATGAAAAATTCAGTTTTTTTAACTACCACTTTGTAGTTTCACTATTCATCAAAAATTGAAGTTTTTCAGAACAATGCCAAAATTTCACCCTAAGCTATAATTGATATTCCAAATTCAAAAATGATATCTATTTTACAAAATTCCAAACATATAAGTTGAATTAATTAATTTTATAATTAATTCCCGCTGTCACAACAAATAACATGTTTTTAAGAAACAATATATATCAAAAGATTGACAATTGTTTAGGTCTAATTTCGAAGTGAAATTAATTATAATGAAAACCATTGGATAAAATGGTAAAAATATATTCTAATTATACTTTAAAACCACTCAAATTCATAATTTATCACCATTAATTATTTTGATTAAAAAAGTTGTTTTTAATTAAAATTTAGTAATTTTCACTATTCATCAAAATATTAAAGTTATCCGAAAAGTACCAAAATTTCATCTTAGGATAAATTCGATACTCTGAATCCATAAATGAAGTCCATTTTGAAATATAAAATATATATAATTTCTAAAAGTAGGTATTACTATTCATAACGGCTAGTTTGATTGGTTGTGGTGTGTGTTAGAACTCGAAGTTGCGTACAACACACGCTTCTGTATTATTCAAAGGAAAGCGTACTGTGGAAGCTTGAAATGTTTCATTTTGAATTTTTGATGTCCCCATTTAGTCAAAAAGTTTAAAATATTGTATTTAAAAAGGATTCACTATTAAAAGTTGGTAAAAGTGCAATACTGAAAATGAATTTGTTCTTACATTATGTCTAAGAAACTCATAATATGGATTCTAAAATTATAAGGATTATATAAAGTTTAAAATTTAGTTAATACTATTCATAACCTCTTTTGAACGGCTTATTTGGTAAGTCATGGTGCGCTTGAACTCGATGTTGCGTGTAGTGCAAGTTATTGTATTATTTTGAAGAAATAACACACTATGAAATCTTGGGGTGTTACATTCTGCCCTCCTTCAATAAATTGCGTCCTCGCAATTTGAAATTGTTCTTAGAAAATAAAAGGTTGAAAATAGAAAATATCTTTGTGGGAAAACCCACATTGGAAATTGGGTTACTAAAATTTAGTCTTAATATGAGGAAAAGAGAAATGAAAGGGTCACCACCAAATTATGATCTCGATTAGGAGAACATTGGTGGCAATTAGAGACATATAATTGGAGGAAAATGTAAATATTTATAGGTAGTGATTTATGTCATCAATCACAAACAAGTTTAAAATTGAGGTCCTTAAATTCATAAATCTATGAGTATTTAAAATACCATCGATTCAACAAAACATAAGGTATTAGGATAACACATTTTTAACATTTAAAAATATCTTAGTTGAAATCCCACATCGAAAAATGAATTAATGAGGCCTCTATTTAAAATAAAGAGTGGAAAGTATGAAGATTATAGAAAATAACACATACTAGGGTTACATGTAGGAAAATATGGATATGGAAGTGAAATCTAACCATCAATTATCTGATGGAGAGTGGTAGAGAACATGGCTATGAAAAGGCCAACAATCCCAAAGCCATAAATTAGTGATGATTTAAGGTACCATGTAGGACAACATTTTTGTTTTAAGTTCCTTTTCTTAATTTTGAGGAATTTATTTATGAGATTGGCTAAGATCATAAGGAGATATACTTACTTTATAATTAGAGTTTTATCCATTAATAAATTTCTACCACAAACTCATCTTTCACTCTAAAAGATAATAGAACGTAAAAAAATTCTATTTATACTATTCGTACAGGGTTCCAAAATAAACGAATTTATAATTCATCTACCAGATATTTTAAAAAAAACTACATTATTTAATCCAGGACATCTCGTGGTCCAGTGGTAGGTGATACACCCTTGTCGCCCTTCGGTTGCGGGTTCAAGTCTCGCGGCCTTGCCGGTCGCGACGGGTTGCTGCCCGACCTATGGGTTGTCCTTTTATGGAAATCCAAAATTAATCTCAAACTAGAATTTATCCAAAATACTTCTGTACAAACTCACAATCCAACATTTATAAGGAAGGTAAACATAATGTAGATCCTTTTTACCCCATAATAGCATATGAATACCTTCATCATGTATTCTTTTAAAACACTTAAACATCCTGAATTACCATAATCCTTATTGATTACATTCATTCTCCCTTATTCCATATAGAATGATGGATATACTTCATCAATCCAAAAATGTTTTAAACCCCAACAATGATGGAATATACAAATCATTAATCATATTCAATGTAGTCAAGAATATCCAATATAATTTATCCAAATCAATCATGTATTATTCTAAAATCACTACCTCGGTATCAGAACCATATTATGGTTTATCTTTATCTCAACCATATATTTTCCAAAAATTTAACCTGCTATTGAGTCACTTTTCTTTGTTCCACACAATCTCAAGTCCTTAATGAAATAGTACTGTAGTACAATCCTTATATACTCCATAATTATTATAACAAGTACATTGTTGATACAACACTCAAATGACATAATCAACATAAGAACTCTAATCATTCCTCTTCATCTATGGTAGTATCATAACTTGATTATTATCTAATAGAATCATTTGCAGCATAGTCTGATGACTGGGACATAGGTTTGCGTAGTGTCCAAACTCCTTGCAAATGAAGCATTGTACATTTGAAACCATTTTCTTACCCTTGCAGTCACGTACTTTGAGCCCTTTTCCTCCACACTTATAACAAAATCCCATTCCTTTCAGACAAGTTCTAGGGTGTTTCTTCCCACAGTTATCACATATGGGAAAATTCTTCTTTTCCCTCTTCCATTTATCCATTTTTCTCTCTTCCATCCTTTTCTTATCTTGCTTCCCTTCAAATCCATAGGAATCAGTAAAATCTTTACTTATCTTATCAACACATGATATTATTTTTTCATATGATGATAATACATGGGAGACTATTTCTATTATAAATTCTGGCTTAAGAACATGAAAGATATGATCCTTCTTTCTCTTTGGATCATGTGCATTACTGGAGTTCTCATTCCTTCTACTGGGCGCCATTTCTAAACAATGGCATACACTAGATTAGTTTATTAATAACAATACCTAATCCCAAACTTGTAAGACACATAACATAAATTAAATACTTTATGGATATAATCCATAATCATAAATATTTATCCTTTGAGGAAGTAAATACACATAAACCCTTCATAATGGTTTGTAAAGAAAATGAGAATTATCCTAAGAATATCCCTCGGGAGTGTCATAACCAAGAGTGCAGCAAGGCCTGTTGTCGTGCACCAGTTCCTGTTCGAGTCTAGCTCAAAGCGGTGTTTTCAGGTTTTACCCCTAGGTACATCTGTTCCAGAGCCGCCTCTACCTGCTCGTATCCAGACAGGGATGTATTTCTTAGAAAACTCACAAAATCTCTACAATACCAAAATTCTAGGAAGTTCTTCTATACTAATCCTCAAAGTCCATCTTAAATCTATGTGCTCTAATCAGAGATTATATAAATCTAGCTTCCAAGGATTGTACTAAACTTCCTCTGATACCAACTGTAATGCCCCGACCCCAGTTACCTAGAGTCGGTGCATTATTACATAACATTGGCATGATCACAAGAAGGATCAAATCTCGAAAGACCGATTGGTTTAGTAGCCTTGGAAACACTAGATATAATCATAAAGTTTTACATTACATCATAAAGTGAAAAACTACTACAACAACATGGTCTCCATATTCCACACTCATATCCCCACATAATATCCCTCCAGGTCATTCATAAATTACTTCTTCACATCCTGGGAAAAATAAAACACAGAAAATGGGTGAGCTCAAATGCCCAGTAAGGATAACAATATAGCGGAAACTTTCATAAATAAGAATAAACATTTAAGGCAATGTATAACTAACACAAAAGCCTTTTAAACTTGAAATTAAATATAGTATGGAAAAAATAAAATGAAATAATTCCATTTACTTATTCACATGGATATTCTACTAATCGAATAATCACATGCAATATCAATAACCACTTTCATAATGATGGAACGCATAATGCCAGACTATCATAACCACATAGCCAAGGTCTCATGCCAAGACTAAAGATAATATTTTCTCAAGGCCTTGTGCCAAGACACTATTTTGTCTCATGAGACCTACCGATGCATCGAGGAGCTATAACAGGCTCCACCCATCACATATTAAGTCCAATGCATTCCCATATAAAAAGGTTTAAACATAACATAAACATTCGTATTAAAACTAGCATACGAAATGTCAATACTTTCACCATAAAATATGAATGGTATAAAAATATCACATCCACATTCAAACATATCACAAAACCTTCAATACAATATAGAAGTTTTGTATCATAATAAATCAACTTCAAATAATCGTAAAATCCATCAAAGGATGTTGACATAGATGAAATCAAAACACTTTTTAGAGAAATATATCTTTCTATTTTTGAAATCATTTAAGAGTCATATATTTCTAAAATAAAACATTTTCTTTGAAAATATTCTTATAAGCTTGTAAGGGAAGCTTCGACGATTTTATAACGGCGGAAAATAACTGCACCTGCCGTATAATAAAAAAAACATTCTTACCTTAATTCTGTCGAAAAGGTTAAAAGCACCTTGTTTGGAAAAAGACGGAAAGATTCCTTTATAAAACTATTATAAAAATTCAAAAAAGGGTATAAATGACTTTAACCCATGTTCTTTTAAATAGTAAAAATGTTTTGAAATACATTTTTAAGAAACATGGATGTGGATGATAAAGAGACCCCAGTAGATTATTACGTATAAACAACCTCGGATAATGAAGAGATTGTGAAATAACCCTTACCTTGTACTTTTCCTTGGTTGGGGTAGGTTAACCTCCTGTATAATGGAGAAATAATTTTTATTAAATTATACAAGAATCATATACATTAATATGATATCATATATGATCTTTTAACATTGATTTGTTAATAATATCTTAGTATTATCGTTGTTTCTGGTGTTAACTTACTCCTTTCCTTTTATATGTTTTGTTACGTAAGCCATGTTTGTAATGGATAGGTTGTATCTTAATCATATCCAGAATGATATCAAGTCCTTAGATACTATTATTAATCATAAAATGAGAATTATACTTGAATGGATACGATAGAGAATGAATCTCATCGCGTTCGTGGAGACGGTAGTCCGTACGTACGCACGAGCGACAATATCATTCTTTTGATATTAAAATAATATATAAATGGATGGTATATCATATATAAAGAATAATTATCATGTTATATTTATTATTTACATGAATTAAACATCATTATTATACCCATCCAAATAATAATTTATGGAATAACAATTACACCACGACGTGGAGACAGTAAGCCGTACGTACGCACGTATGGTGACATATTATTCAAAGGGTGGATAGAATACTGAATATGGTTGTACCATATTTTTAATAATATTAAAGTATATAGGAGATACTGTATTCATTATTTTATAATGGGAATAACAAAGAAAGAAGAAGTTGAAGAAGAAATGAATTTGAAAAAGGGTGGTGAAAACATTACCTCTTCTTCGGGTTCTTCCTTTTGATTTGATCAAAAGGGCTCCTTAGGTTGGATTTATGATCAAACTAAGGCCTATAGGTTGTAGTGAGGGAATTTGGGAGAGTATTTGGGCAGAGTTTGTCCGAACCAAAAGGCTATGAAGGTGTGAAGTAATGAGAAGGGGGAGTGCCCTTTTATAAGAGGGGTGATGGGCACCTTTGGAAAAGCTAGAAATATTAATTTATAATAAATTCATATTCGGGTTCTAATGGCTCCACAGTTGATTATTCAAAGTTCAAGGTGGGGATAGGTCTAAAACCATTCAACCAATAGAATTTAGACAGGTTTGGGTTACAATATTAACCTTATCTTTTAGTTTTAACTCTTAGTTAATTAGTTTGACATTTACCATGTCACTTTGTATTTTTATATTATATAGTTAATAAACATAATATATACATCCCAGATACCCCCAAGTGGTCCATTAATGATAAAACTATCATTATATAAGTATCTTGGCCGATCCTTAGATTTTTAAGAATTTAATATCAATTAATAATATAATATTTGTTTTAAAAACTCTTTTATGTCAATTTTGACACTATTCAATAGTTGATTTTTGTGAAACTCATAACAGAATGATTAATTCGAAAAAAATAATAATAAAATCAATCCTAACATGTCATATTAACCTATAAAATTATTTTAATTCATAAAAAGTCTCAAAATATATTTATTTGGGTATTTATAATATCAATTATTCCAATTTTTCATTAATTAGGTAATTACGGCATCATCATTGTGTCATAAATAAATTAAATGTTTTAATCTCTAAAAATTATAAATAAAATATAATTATGTAGGAAAGCTTTTTATCTTTATAATTAATATTTAAAATCAATTTTATATTATGTATAACCCTATATTAAAAATGTTTTAGTAAATAAACATTGATTTTAACTCTTTTAACTCTTCTTTGAATTAAATAATAATGAATGTTCTAATCTAATCCAAGTGGACCTAAATGATAATATTTTATTCCTAAGGTTGTTTTTGGTTGAGATAAACTTGTCCAATAGAATTGGGACATGTTTTAGGGTAATATTAATATCATTTTTACCCTTAATTACCCTATTTACTTTTAACCGTGGTAAATAAAAGTAAAAAGTTACTATTCACCAAAAATTATTTTCATCTCATTGAACCACATTTTACTTCTTGATATTAACCGTGTCTATCGGATTTTCTAAATTCCATTCACAGAAGCAGTAAAATTAAGTTTCATGAAAAATTCAGTTTTTTTAACTACCACTTTGTAGTTTCACTATTCGTCAAAAATTGAAGTTTTTCAGAACAATGCCAAAATTTCACCCTAAGCTATAATTGATATTCCAAATTCAAAAATGATATCTATTTTACAAAATTCAAAAAATATAAGTTTCATTAATTAATTTTATAATTAATTCCCGCTGTCACAACAAATAGCGTGTTTTTAAGAAACAATATATATCAAAAGATTGACAATTGTTTAGGTCCAATTTCGAAGTGAAATTAATTATAATGAAAACCATTGGATAAAATGGTAAAAATATATTCTAATTATACTTTAAAACCACTCAAATTCATAATTTATCAACATTAATTATTTTGATTAAAAAAGTTGTTTTTAATTAAAATTTAGTAATTTTCACTATTCATCAAAATATTAAAGTTATCCAAAAAGTACCAAAATTTCACCTTAGGCTAAATTAAATACTCCGAATCCATAAATGAAGTCCATTTTGAAATATAAAATATATATAATTTCAAAAGGTAGGTGTTACTATTCATAATGGCTAGTTTGATTGGTTGTGGTGTGTGTTAGAACTCGAAGTTGCGTACAACACACGCTTCTGTATTATTCAAAGGAAAGCGTACCGTGGAACCTTGGGATGTTTCATTTTAAATTTTTGATGTCCCCATTTAGTCAAAAAGTTTAAAATATTGTATTTAAAAAGGGTTAACTATTAAAAGTTGGTAAAAGTGCAATACTGAAAATGAATTTGTTCTTACATTATGTCTAAGAAACTCATAATATGGATTCTAAAATTATAAGGATTATATAAAGTTTAAAATTTAGTTAATACTATTCATAACCTCTTTTGAACGGCTTGTTTGGTAAGTCATGGGGTGCTTGAACTCGGTGTTGTGTGTAGTGCAAGTTATTGTATTATTTTGAAGAAATAACACACTATGAAATCTTGGGGTGTTACAGTTCAAGGGAAATACTTGGTAAGAAATATTTTCTTAATTTATTCCAACTCCACCTCTTCCACTTTATCCTTCATCTAGGGATTCTTTCACCCACTATTTATCATCTTCTCCTTCTAAATGATAAATGTCTATAATCACATTCACATTCACATAATAGTAGAGCACCGAGGAGAACTTCTTCATTGACTTAACCCACTATTCCATGATAAGTGGATTGGAATATCAACTAAATATCAGTGGTGGATACCATATAAATTAATCAAAGAAAATCAGATCATTATTGGATGAATTAATACGTTCCACATGGTTCCAATAATTATTCATACCCTTAGAAAACAATGTTTTAGAAGGATTTTAATATATATATATATATACAATGATTTTATAAAGAATAAACTGATGAATAAAATATGGGATTCCCAAAAGAAAAAGTTATATCATACATTTGAATAAGAGATCATTTTTCTTTGGATAAGAAACAACACATGCATAGTTGACGATTTATTTTGGAATGAAAATTTATTTTGAGAAAATCATTGTATTTGGTATAAAAATAAAGGTGGAAACATGTATATAACCAAAATAGAAGTGGATATTAATAGAAATATATTTAATTTTCATTAATGTAATATCCATACTAAACATTATTTGAAATAGGGAATACCTAAGGGAAGGTGGTTGGGTTCAACAATCACCTTACCTTAATTTTTTCTTTATTTCATTGCATTTTGTCCTCTTGAATAATAAACATATATTTAAAAAAACCTTTATCCAGAATTGAATTATTGTAATTTTACTACAATTTATAAATTATATTCATTTTATTATTTTTATAAATTTAAATAGTTAGGGGATAGTCATTTTCATATCATGTTTTACATAAAAATTTCCTATTTATACTTAATTTTGCTGTTTTATTAAATATAATTTGTACATTAGTATAACTAGTTCCAAAATCTCATAATACATATAATTTCATGTTTATATATTATATATAATTCATATTTTCTATCCATGATAATTATTATATGTGTTGAAATGGAAATGTATTCATAGGGGGTTAACTGCCCATTGATAGGACATTATTGGCAGAGTGGGAAAGGGAAGTTCTATATATATATATATAATAGGATAGTTACATATGGTTAATGAAATTAATATAATTTTAAATTATTTATAATTAATTCTTATGAGGTTTTGTCTATGAAAGGATCGGTGAAAAAAAGAAATAAAAGAAGAAAAAATAAATAAAAAATAGTTGATTGAAACTTACTTAATCCTGTGTGTAACTTCTCTTGTACGACTCTGAAACTCCCTTGTCGTGTTGAGTTATATTACTATAGAATTTACCTATAGGTCCTAAGGGGATTTATACGAAGTATTTTTTAAGGGGTTAGGCTTCAAAAAGTGTGGAATGAGTGGTTTTCCCAGAGGAAGGAGTGGGATTATTTATACTTTATGGGAGGGGTATTTTTTGATTAAAATATTAAATAAAATACTAAATCAAATGTAAAACATGTAATTGTGAATTTTTGAAAATATAAATCATATATAAATATAATATAATGGGTTTTAAGGCTTTAAAACTCTTTATAAGTCTAATTCATTTGACTATTAACCATGAAAGTGGAAAGAAAGAAAATTTGTTATTTTATGGAATCACTTTTGACTTTAGGTTTTGGAAAATTATTTTTAGGTTTGGAATTTAAGTTTATATTATTTTAGAGACTCAGTTATGAAATTAAATATATCATTTACTAAAATAATGGTCTATAATATTTTAGGTGATTATTATATCAGGAATCAAGCAATTTAAGATACACCATTTTTGCGAAAAACTATATTTTTTACTATTAACGTGCAAAATGAAGTATTTTAGAAAATTATCCAAAAAATTACCCTTATAGAATTTCAAAGTGATTATTTTAAGAAGGATATTAATTTTATCAAATGTAATTTTTAAAATAGGTTATTTTAATTTTATTAATATAAAAAATATCACTTGTACAAATACATTAAAACACATTTTATTGAAATATTTCTTATATTTTATTTGAGTTTTTAATTATTATAAATTTTCACATTATAATATTTATATTTACATAAATTAAACATGATATATTTTATTTATATCACAATTTATAATTTTGCGGTAAAATTACTATTACAACAGTCTTGTTACTATTCCTCATAGTTAGGTAACCATTCCCAATTGTCACGTTACTATTACAATGGTTAAATTACTATTAAAATGGAGACATTACCTTATGTAAATACATATAGATTCATTTTTTTAATCAATCCAATAAATTTATCCAAAGTTTTTATATTTCCATTCTCAGTGATGTTGATTGGTTTACTAATATTATTTTTCTTTTGTAGAGTGTTGGAAATGGGGGTAATGATTCTAGTAGGTTGGTGTGATCAATATTTTTCACTTTTATATTTTATATTTTATATTTTTTTCCACTTTTAATATTTGTAATTTTAGTTTGTTTAATTGATGATTAATGTAACAATATAAAATAAAATATTATTTGTTTCTTTATATATATAATACTATAAAGTATATTATAACACTCATTTATTTCAAGAGAGAAATTGCATTTATAAACTATGGGGTATTGAAATAATATTATTTATGTTCTTTGTTATAGATTAGAGGTAATGGTATTAGGAAGACAATTAGAGCTTCCATTGGACACCATACTAAAAAAATAACATTACGTCATTTATTTCCATGTCGTTTGATTAAAAATTATTTTTTAGGTTGTGGATTATAGATATGATTCAGAAAATATATCCATACAGAGAAGGATAAAACCACATCTTAATACACCATAATTTTTTAAAAAATAGAAAGGTTTGTGAATAATCACATTATGGTTCTATCTCATTTATAGAGATATTTCATTTAAATCAATACATTATTTATTACTCATGACGTGGTTTTAGTCAAGGATTTGGTTCTTAAAATTAAATAGTAAGAAACATTTAATAAATATGATGGTCTAAATAATCAGTATATTTGGATCACCTCTGGATAAACTAAATCACAACATGGTTTATGTATCCACTAATTTTATGGGCAACCCCAATTAAAATATAAATTTCACACCCTCATTTTTCTATAATTCAATTATAAAATATATTTTATGATCCTATTTGGATGATATATCTCTTTTGGTGGATTTTGAGTAATATTGGTGAATAATTATATTCCTAAATTCATTCTATTAAACTCTAAGGGTATAAGGATACATGCATCAATATTTTCTATCTTTTTCAATTTTTCTTCCATCTTGAGGGATTATGAACAATGAGTTATAAATTTTTATAAAGGAAAATAAATTTATAGAAGTGTCATAGTTGGTCATAATCCTTTTGAAAATAAGAAAATAATTTTTTATTCAATATATGTTATATGTTTTTTTTCATTTTTTAATTATTACTTTAGATTTGGAATGATTTATTTTTTATGTGTAGTTTTCTAATATTAGCCTAAACAATAATAAAATAAAATAAAAATTGGATTTGTTTGATTTTTTTGGAATACATAAGATATTTTGGTTAAAAATTATATGAATTTATTTATTTTTTTATATTTTGGTAGATGGATATAAAATTGAGCTTATGGTGGTATGAGATAATTGTAGAATCTTAAAAAGATAAATATAGATTTTTTACATAGTTTTTATAAGGTTAAAAAATGGGATTTTTGGATAGAGTACCCTATATATGTAATGTGGAATAAGTTAATGAATTAATTAAAAGAGTAATTGGATGGGATGCATGTGTGTGTGTCTGTGTTTTGAAACTAAAATAAAATTAACAAATAGTGAAAAAAATAAGATTATTAAATGTGGTCAATGGGTTGGAATGTGTGGTAAGGAATAAATTAAATTACCTGTAGTTATATTATCTTTAGTTATGATTAATATATATATATATATATATATATATATATTTGGTACTGAAATATGTGGTGTGCATGGTTGTGTTTGAATAAATTCACACATACATGCACACACACACACATATATATTAAAGTAATATATATATATATATTTATTAATTCACAAATATATATATATATATATATATTAATGTGATGGCCTCATTCATGATGAGGTTCAAAAAAAGGGGGCGAAATAGTGAATGAGGCTTCACATTAATTTTAATGATTTCTTAGGATATTTACCACAATTTTTTTATAGTTAACGACCTAACTACATAATTCATACGCACCAAGGAATGAAAAAAATAAGGTTGATGTATGTATGTGGTTCACTACCCTAAAAAAGATAATCCTTGGAATTATATATAATCACCCAAGACCATAAAGTCCACTAGGGTCTCTATTATGGATCACAATAACTAGGTAATATCCATTAAGATATAATACAATTATATAACAACACTATCTCCAGAAGTGTACCCCAAAAAAAATAATTATTGTACTGTGATTATATAAGGTATGAATCATCCTTTTCTACTAAGTTTATTAACTCTCAAAAAAATATTCTACTCCTGACCATCATCGTATTGTATTAAATTTGTGGTTTACTTCTTTTTCCTCAGCATGGAGCACTTGTGTGTTGGTTGAAAAGAACACATGTGTAAAATATTTCTGTTTCTATTATTATTCATTTTCTTATTCTTTGTGTACTATTTTTCCCACAAACTCTCTTCCGAATACATTTCATGATTATTATTAGTCCATATTTCAATTTCTCTCATTCTTGTCCATGCATTATCCCTTTTTAATTTTATCCCATACAATATTATCACCATTTTCACTCTTTGAATTTGATTTTAATATAAAAACTCATATTAGTAACTGATTTTTATAAATCTCATCATTTTTTAAACTTCTCAAACTTAATCTTGTAGTTTACATTAGTTCAAGTCACCATAGTGTGATTTTTTATGTTTCATAATGATGAAATTTCTCCTCCAACATCATATTTCATTATGGTGTGATGAACCAAATTATAGTTCAACACCTCTTTTTATTTCTTCTTAACCTATATTAATTTTATCTTCATGGTATGGAAATTATTTTCTAATATATTGTATCATGATTTTCACCTCATGATATTTATTCTATGAATGAATATTTTCAGCATTATAATATTTAAAATATTAATTTTTTTTATTTTGAGAATCATTATTTATGATTCCTCTTAATGTACAAAACTCTATGTTGGATTCTAGAAGTCTCAAAATTTATCCAATACCAGATAATATATGTATCACTCTATACCTCAATGTTAACATTGAATATTCTTGTAATTATTCTTATATATAATTGGGAAAATTAAGAAAAACGTTATATGTTTAATAAATGACCACTATTTATTTCTTTTGTAACTAAAATGATGTGTATTTATTAAAAATTTACTTTTACACATTTCAATATTTTCCAAATCTCAGATGGCCTACTCAACATTACCCTTATTTAATAGTAATGTTACTTTTATGTGTTATACACTTATTTGATTTTCTAGTCTTTCTATAAAAAATTACTCTTACCTACAAATGGAAGACTTGTTTACTTTAACATTTTTTATGATTTCATTTTTGATTTACCTTTATATACTATTTGTTCTTAGAAAGATTTTAATGTTATTAATTTATTCTCTTCTATAAAGTATTGGTCATATATATAGATAAAAGTTACTCTTACATATTAAGTTTTTAGTTAGATTTATGAAAAAAGTATAGTCTGGTCTAAAACAGTTCTATGAAACTAAAAACTAGTTTCAACTCCTGTAGGCACTCCATAACCCAAGAATGAATGTCACCTCAAATTAAACACAATGTAACAGATGATTTTGAACAGGAAATATGTGTTGACATTAAAAAGAATAAAAAGTACCACATCCAATTATTCTTTTCTAATATTTGATACCTAAAAAATATAAAAAATCTTGGGTATTTCTCTTCTACTTCACATTTTAGTGACTACTTCATTCATTGTCTCAATAGTCTCCCCAAAACATCTCATGGTCTCTATAGTCCCCCAAGACTTTTTTAAAACTAATTTACATAAATAAATATTCAAATTCACTATTATTAAAAAGATAGATCAATAAATAATTATAATCCTACATGAGAAAACTTAATGTAGTAAATAAGAACACCAAAAAACAGTAACATATTATTCACTGATGTGACTTACATCGAATTTTTCAACCCTTATTTTCAATTGAGAAAAACTTATTTAACCAAATAATTTCATACAATTTAAATATCTCTTTAATTATTCTAGTGGGTAAAAACTTCAAACAATAACTCTTATTAAATATGTTTTGACAGTTCACAACACACAGAGTCACATTCTAATTACATAGGTTACCCCTTTTAAAAACAATCTCTAAATACATAATCCCCCTAAATAATAGATCTATCCCCATAATAGGTTAGAAACATATGTTTTGGTTATCCCCAAATATTTATCATATCCTATTTTACAAATATATAATGGAATAAATATAAAATTATTTATGTCTTTACCCAAATTTGACAAGAATAATCCAAATAATAATTGAGAGAGTGGACATATTCATTATACCTTATCCATTGATGAGTGATGCATGATATTTATTCATTAACATCCATAGATTTATTTTAGAATCCTTATTTGGATAATAATAATTTTGATCTGTTGTATTTTTAATCAAATTATATTTTATATTCAGATAACATAGATTTGTTAACTTTATCAATATAGAAATATAAAGAATATATCTTTTTGTTTCCCTATACTATTTTTCCTAAAATTTAAAATTTTTCCTAAAATAGAATCACCTTAATATTCTACCATTATCTGATATATTCTTCTTAAGATAACTCTTTCATCCTCTATCTGTAGTAGGCACATTTTCGACCCTTTTCTAGTCAACAATGTCAAACGTATTCTCAACATCTTCCATGTTCATCCTTTGTGGAATCATTTTCATCACAATTTTTTTCTCTTATATCTAATCAAATAAATTAAAACCTATTTTTAGAACCATTAAACCAGTATTATAATGAGAAAGACTAAAAAGATATGAAACATTTGTTCACATCTCTTCCATGCTCTATTCAAGTATTCAAAATGGTTCTTCAAATTTTCACTTTTTTGTTGAGGGTCATTCTGTTTGGAATTGTTTGTTTATATGTGTCACCTAATCCTATATATGTTATTTACAAAACTCATTTAAAACTAAATTATTCTTTAAATTAACTATAAAAATATCAAAAAAATATTTTAGCCTCCCAAAAAACAAATAGTAATCTAAAAAGGTCAATATTATTTGAAAACTTCTAGGTTGTCTTGCTGCGTAATTTTTACAAAATTCATCATTTTGAAATCATTCTTGACCTCCTATTAATAAAAAAAAAATTGGGATAATCTATACATTTATCTATTAATTTTAGATATTCATCCATGTTTTTTCTCTTCTTACATAATAACAAATTTTTCTTCAATGTTGGACTTTTAAGGATAAAATAAATTTTGATATTTCTTCTATTATGTGTTTATTATCAATATTTTCAACACATATTTTTCTTCAAAATTGTCTCCAATGATTAAATGATCTTTATAGAAAAAATTGGATCCTTTAGGATTATTATAATAATAAATACTCAAATAATACAAAACAAACATATATTTATTTTGAAAATATCACACTTCATTATTTTAATTAGAAAATTCATATCCAAATTTTTTATACATTTATCCTTCTTCAATAAACCCACTTTGAGATATTGGATCCATTTTCACTATTCATTATAAATTTATTTTTATAATTAAAACTCTTTATTATACTTGATGATGAATTATTTCACTTCATTAACTCTTAGGTTCATCACTACTTCCATCATTATAAATTCATCTTTATCCAATAAAACTATATTAGATGAATTATTTTTTCTTTTATTTTTAATAAAAAACACAACAAACTTAAAAATGATCTTCACTAATTCCTTCTTAAAAAATAACTCTATTTGAGATTCATATAACTCTTTATGACCACTTAATGAAACTTATTATTCTTTCATTGAGTCATAATCATTTATTGACACCATGACATCCATTATAGTAATTAATGTTTTCTCCCCTATACCTCTTGAAGAACAACCACTCTCTCTTCCATCACTTAGTGTTTTAAACAAGTTTTTTAAAAATAAATTCTCTTGTTGGTAAAAGAGATATTATTATTTAATTTAATTAATATATACTTATTCATAATTTCATATAATTATTCCTCTAAACATCATTAGAAGAATTCATCGTCATCATTTTCATATTCTTTCATATTTTGAAAATTTTCCGTGAAATTTCAAATACCCCCACTGATGAAAAAATTCAATGTTATCCAAAAATTAAATTTACTATTACCACTATTAATACTTCATGAAATGAGAAACATAAGATTATCAAATTTTATTTCAATTTGTTATTCATCAATAAAATATTCCCCATATTCATCAAATATTTTTTTCCATATTCATCCCTTTATTCAATTATTTAAGATAAATTTCCCTATAAAACATTATGTCCTTATTGAATGATCATCCATTCCATATTTTATAAGGATTTCAAATGCTATGAAAATTACCCAATTAATGATTAACTAGATTACAATATTTATGGTCTAAAATATTCTCATCAAATATTCTCATTAAGATAGATAATATCTTCAAAAAAATCATAGAATACCCCAACGTTATTTTAAACCTCTGATGGTTCTTAGAATTTCATTTAATCTAGTGAAAATTAATCCATTATTTAATCATTATTCAACTTGAAATATTCACATATCATTCCCCAAAATTCATTATTATCTTGATTCATGTTTCAATACCTTCATAGATGTTTTATAAATCATCCCAAATGATTTTTTTCTTGATTCTTTTATCCTTGAAAAACTCCTCCTATGAAAGACTTAACTTTGTTGAAATTTAAAATGTAGCCATAATTATCCAAATTTATCTTATCTATTGATTTCAAGGAAACAAATTCATTATTAAGAATAATTTTTTGGGTAGCATCAAATATATTGATATTGGTATAAAATATATATGTTCGTATTTAATATGTACATGTGTAATAATTGCCCCCAAAAACTGCTAATCCTATTATTGTTCAATAAATTAATATTTTTAGTGTGTATAATAGAAATTATGAGATTAATTCTTAATATCTATATATAAACACAAAATTATTACTTATATTAAGAACAATTCAAACAAAAAATTATTTTAACAAACATAATAGTAGTAAATTTAGAAACATCTAATCAATAAAGAAATCCTAGGCTACTGTAATACCAATTGTGGAATCTATAGGAATAGTTAGGGTCACTGAGAGGGGTATGAATTAGTTAATGATATTTTTTTTACCTTTATAATTTATTAGGAAATTAACCTTTATATCTTATTAGATAGATTCATCTCACTTTTGAATTCACACACTTAGGAATTCAAGGAAAAAACAAAGGACACCAGATGTATATGTTTCATTACTCATAATATGTATTTAATATTTAGCATGATTCAGAATCACCTAAGAACATAAAATCCTCTAGAATCCCCATTTTATATTACAATTATTATATAATATCGATTAAATCATAATAAAATAATGTAATTGTATTACATCCTGATAAGTATCTTGATAAGATGCAATGTTGTCTTATACTATGCTATGGTAGGGATTATGATTCCCAACTGAGTTGATTGTATCTCTAAAATAATTTTTTTCTCTTAGAATTAATAAATTTATATAATAAGTGTGAAATATTCCTCCATTAACAATACACAACACTGGTTAGATGATTGCACACAAACCACATTTGAACTCTTTATCTTCTTCTTTTTTATCTCTATGCACCGGTAACTATCCAAAAATAATATTATCAGTTATTATCGCTCTATGGATCCATTTCTCTCCATCTTAATTTCCATGAAATCATTTTATTACATTCTATCTATCACTATATAAACACTTTCCCCCACTTTGAATTTTATTTTCAACTTTGAAACTCATATGAGTAACTACCTTCAATAATCTCATATTTTTCTCCACCTTATCCTTCTACTTCTTTTATTTTATATTTTTTCCAATTTCCATAATTTTATTGTGTAAATTTTAGAATGATTGAACAATTAATCTATATTATTCCTTTTTTGTGAAAACTCTATTCATGATGAAGAACTTATTTAATTTTCATTAATTCATACATGGATATTATCATTATAATATTATCCTTACATTCCAAAACATTTAGATTGAATTTAATATTTCAAATATTCAAAATTATTCTTATATTTTGAAAATAATTCATTTGAAAATTCTTATTAATATCTAAAAATAAATGTTATCATTGGAAAGTTTTGAATTTTAATCAACTCTTAAACCTTTTGTACCTATATATATCTTAGAGATACCTTTACATATTCTTGAAAGATCCTTACAAATATTGAGAAAATTTTAGAGGACCATTATATATCAAAGGAATGACCTTTATGTATTTCCTTTTCATCTAAAATGATCTTCACATATTTTCATATTACTTTTACGCGTTCTATGGTATTCCATTTTTCTATTGGTTGGTTCATAGTTACTCTTACATAATAGTTGGTATTTTTTTACTTTAAAGTCTTTATACTTAGAACAAATTTTATTTATAAATGGATCCTTTATTTCCTGGGACAACTTTCTAGATATTAGCTCCTAGGTACATTAACATATCAGTGGTACATGTAGGTTTTTACATTTCTTAAATTTTAAGTCTTCATAATAGAGTTTCACGTATATATAAATTAAATCTATTCTTATATATTGAGGTATTAGTTTAATTTTATAGAAAATTATCCTCAACTCTAAAACATTTCCATATCGCGAGAAACTTCTTAAAACTACTTCTAAATACCTTCAAGCAATCAAGAACCTATTAATAAACTTCTTCAAAAATGAAACACAATATAACACATATTTTGGGACCAGATTTATGTATTGATAATAAAATGAAATGAAAAAACCACATCCACGTATTCCTTTCTAATTTTTATTCCCATGATAAATACTACAAATCTTGGAAATTATTCTTCAACATCCTATGTTGGTTATTTCCTCAATCATGGGATCAAAAATCACTAAAAAATCTTTTTCTCTAAAATAGTTAAATATATTTATATTCTAAAACATTGTTGAGAAATAAATGAATTAAATGTAATTATGGAAGTATTATATATAGGCACACACAAAAACAAACATATATAATTTTTAATATGAATATATATATACACACTAATAAATTAAGTATATATTCGAAAATTTTGATTCATGAATATATATATATATATATATAAGGAAAACTATTTTTATAATATATATATGTATATATAACACTTATTTTTAGAAAATAATGTTTAATTTTTTTTGAAATTAATTATGTTTTTAAAATTAAAATTAAATATATAATGTTATTGTTGAATGATATATTACAAATTGAAACACACACACACAGTGACATTTATATACAATTATTTATGTTTATATATAATCTATGTGTGTGTGTTTTTATTGAATGATATATTTTGTGCATGTTCCCACAAAATCATATATTATAAATTTATACACACACACACACACACACTTATATAAATATATATATAATTTAATATTCATCTATATTACATATATAGAAAAAAACCCAAAACAACCACACACACATATATAAATTATATTTAATATAAATTATCATTTTTTTTAATATTATACACATTAATTACTCATATATATTCTTCAGTTCTGATATATATTTATATATAATTATTATTAATAGATATAAAAAATTATAAAATTTATGTTCTAAAATGTATTCTATTCTAAATTTTAAATTTTAAATATATTATATATATTAATTTAATGATGTATTATGAGAATTCACAGATATATATATATATATATAAAATTTCAATTAAATTTTATAATATTTTTAAAATAATAAGTTGTCTAATTGAAGAAAATTTTTATCTTTGATTTGCATTTATAAATTAGTAATTTTTTGAGGAAAACATGGATAATTAGTTGTGTTAATTTTTAAACAATGTAAATTAGCTCTATTTTTTAATAAAAAATGTTTAGTTAGCCTCATTTTCTAAAAAAGATTGCTAATAAGCTATAGTTTTTGATAGTTTTAGTATTTTAACCATTTATTGAAAAAAATATCTAAAAAATATCACAAATTTCATGTTATTATATTTGGTGTATAGAATTCATATTCCATTGGGGTTTTATAAACTATTTAGATATCAGTGTAGTTTAACCAAGGTTTTTTAATGGTGTGTGTTAGAGATTGGAATGACTCAATAAATTGGGGATGTTTTCTTATTGTAGATATAGAATTATAATGTATTCTTTAATAAGGATTGGTTGTATTGTGTATTGAATATCATTGATTTCTATCAAAGAAAAATAAAATTCTACAAAAAACGTACTAGAATGAATTGAATTGTTTGGTTAATGTATCATCTTGACTAGGGTACCACACACCAGGGGATCAAGTTGGTTAGTTAAATGACCTCATGCAAGCCTCCCCATGTTGCAGAGGTTTCTAACTAGCAGTGAAGGTTTAATATATATCATTGGGAGATTATTTACTCTTTATCAAGTAGAACAATAGTGGAAATAAATAAACAATAGTCAACTAAAAAAATAAATTTAATTCCATTACTAAAATAGACCAACATCAATGATGAAAAACATAGGAATAAAATATCCAAACCAAAATAGTAGATATTTCATGTCCTAAATATCGTGAAGTCTTAAAAGGAAAAACCAAAATAAATCACTGAAAAATCCCATGTTTGACCCAATACTATGTTTGGTTCCCTCATCCATTCTCTATACAAACTCATCCATCCATCCTAGGATTCATGCCTTGATCCGGTCTTCTAATCATGGAGTCTATTAGGGTACTGATCAAGAAGCCTAATATGGGTGGGAGTATAACTCAGTAGGACACCACCAATTGAATCTAAAACAATATCCATTCAATAACAGTGTATGATTTTTTATAAATAATAAAGTACAATAAATAAGGTAATGTCTCTACATATTAAATTAATATTCAGTTAACCACATAAACCCCCCAAGTTCTCTATGACATCCAAACTCTCAATATCTTCTTCGACCAATGACAAATTCTGAACCATAACACATTTGAAATTTATAATTAATTATAAAACAAGGAATTTTATTATCCATTTCATTACATTTATCATCATGGTCAATTGGAAATATAGTCTAATTCTAATATACTAGTCATAGAACATCATTTCTAACACCCCAAGTGTATTTAGAGCCTCTATCCCTATCCCACACATCAACTTCACATAGTTATGTGGAGCCTCGTTCCTTATCCCACACTTAATCATTACATACATATATTTAGAGCATCAGCCTCTTTCCCACACTCGTATATTAATCAATCATGCATATATCACAACAATCAAATTAATCAATATTATTCAAGACTAACCCCTTATCACATTTCAAATAATGTATAACATTAAATTATAAAAAACATGGCTCAATACTTTAATCAAATTTACTAATATGAGAAATTTTTCAATAAACCATTTTGTAATATTCAAATCATATAACAAATTAAGGCCAAGTAAATCATCTCATAATTCCCATTGTAAATTATTTCATAATAAAATTAATTTACAAATTACACAATCCCAAATTCCTATCAATTCCATAATCAAAACATTAAATTAATTAACTAATTAATTAATCCAATTCTTCCAATTTCATTATCATAATTACAAAAAATCAATTTTCCCAAATTCAACTCATCTCATTTTCACATGGAACTCAATTAAATTATTTCATGATTCCATAAACTAATTAATTTTTTTAATTAAATTCATGAATCATTTTTTAATAGTTCAAATTTAAATTCCACAATATATACATGCAATTGGAGTTTAAGACTATGGGAATTTAATTTGAACAATCCACCTCACGACCGATGATGAATGCTCACCAACTGAAATCCCTAGTTGAAGTAGAATAACCATGATCCCAAAAAAGAACAATATCTAAATACAAATCCTAGATTGATGATCAAATGAATCAAGATCCATCAAAATTAGATCCTGATCCATCATCAATGGAGAGAGAATATCCTGTTTTTATTATGAAATAGAGATGGTTAGAGAGAGAAAACCACACTGTATGAGAATTTTATTTCAGGAGAGGTGAATATCTATAAATGCTATTAGATTCATCATGAATGGTGGTTGGAGGGAAATGGAAATAACCCAGTAATGTCCAAAAATTATATAAATTTGTTTAGAGTGGAGTTAGGTCAATTAGGGTCAATTATGGGGGTTCAAGAATTTTTAATCTAATATTTTGGGGTTTAAATCTCTATGAACATGGTTTCCTACTCAGGAAATATAGTTTTAATAATCAATGTGGCTAATCATGTGTCTCTTACAAAGGGGGTCAAATATTTTTTAAAAATGTGTTCCATTTGTGAAATCCACCTCTTCCTTGGGTTGCATGGTTTACTGGGGCATGACACACAGTTAGGGAATACCGTACGACAACCTTTCACTACTAAAAACATGAAAAACATAAAAATTTCTCTAAAATGAATCAAAGATAAACCCAAAATAGATATAAAAAATTTGGAAAATGAATACCTAAAAATGTTCATTGCATCTCTAAAAATGGCCATGATCTTACAATCTCCCCACATTATAGCAACTCGTCCTTGATTTATACTCCCAATAATCTCTATGATTCTGAGGTGAAAATATCATGAAATGTTTCCCACATATCCTCTTCTCCCTCCCATGATTCCTCTTAAGCACACACATGTTCCAAATATATAAAATCTATCAACATTGTATTTCCCTGCAACACTTTCTTACTATGATCTAATACACATATTGGATTCTCCTCAAAGGACTCATCTATCTCATGACCAACATCATATACATAGATCACATGAGATGTTTCATGGTGACACTATAAAAGTTATGAGATGTGAAGAAATATAATAAATATAATTTTACCTATATGGAAGGTCCAATCAGTGAAAAACCAGTCAGAATCTCTCCACAACCTCAAATGGTCTGATAAACCTGGGTTCCAATATAGAGAACCTACTTTTCTTACAATAATTTTACATCATTATAATGATAAAAAACATAAAAACATTACACATCGATGATCCAATGCTTTTGGGTCACTTGAAAACTTGGACTATACATAAAATTTACAATATAAAACATTTATTTAATTCCTTATTCTCTAACTTTTTATTAGCTCTTGACTTTTACTTAGTATATGTAGTCACCTAAGGATATAAATGAAAAAGGGGTGAGCTAAAATCCTAGTAAGAGGATAGGTAATAACATGATACAACATAAAATTTGATGAAAATAATACTTATCATCAAAAAAATAGGCATAACATCATAATCATGAGAGTAAATATTAAGCAAAGACTTTGAATGTGGGAATGCTTAAAAATGAAACATTATGTCATAGTGTTTAATGAACAAAAATAGTTGTGAAAAAAGATAGCATCATGATCACACATAATTTAAAATTAACTCATGAGATTAATCACTTTACCTAATTCATTGGACCACTGTATAATTTTGGGCACACCCATCACATTCAAACATTCATATTTCTCTATAGAATTTCGGGCACACCCGTCTCATCATAAAATTTATAATCATTTGGTTTCCAAAATAAAGGGGTAATATCATTCTTGACATATAACAATTAACCTTGAGTGAAGAGGGAAACAATCTTCAAGAAGTAAAAAAGGTTGCATTTATTTGAAAGAAGAGTTATTTTGGAAAACATTGGGGTTTTCATAAAATAAGTTAGAGAAAATTTATACCCAAAAAAGGTAATATAATTATGAATAAATTATTTTAAGGTATATCCATATTGAAAATGGGTTGAATAGGGAAAACCCAAATAAAAAGAGTTGCGTTCGAGAATTTCTCTTTACCTCGTATCTGAATGATTTATTCACTTAAATTCCATGTATAATCACATTAGATTAATTAATTAGAAATTATAGGAAATTTAATACATTAATTTGATTAATTATTTATTTATTAAGTTCATTTATTGGTCTTTTGATGAATTATAGTGTTCAAGTTCATTGTTTGGGAGTGTTTATTTTGTTTGATTTTATGAACAGTTCACTTGTATTAATGGATTAAAGTTTGCATAAAAAGTGGATAACAACCCGAATTTTTAATCAATAATATTAGTGACATTATATAGTCACAAATGATGATTTTTTGTAACATACCATGAGGATGAATCATTATATATAATTTTAATGATAAACTCTTGGATCAATTTGTTGTTTTTGCGCATAATGAACATGTATGTATTATTATTTTATATCATGGATTTTTAAGGATTAAAAACATTAAATATGGTTAAATACACATATAATGATTATTATAAAATAGTAAAACGGTTTCATGACTATTCTAGAAGATGGTAATGCAAATTGAAAACCAGACATCCTAGAAAGTGATAAATCCACACATCTCAGACGATGTTTTCATTTATAGTAAAAAATTCGGGGGAGGGAGAGATTATGGTAAAATATCACATTAGCATAATATAATTATACTAAATGTATTTTTATTGAGTTATAAAATAATTTTGGTGAAGGGATATGAGGAATGTAAAATTAAATAAAATAACATGAAAGAAAATAAAATAATCAGAAAGAGGAATTTACTTCTTGAGTTTATCATCTTTGACAGACTCTTTTGGGAAGATGTTTTGGTCTTTTTATTAGAAAAAGGGATGATAGAAGTGGGGGAGGATCTAGGGAATATATTTTGACATAATATGAACAATTATTTAATCTTTTGAGGTGTGAAGTAATTAGTATGTGAGGGTGGTATTTATAGTGGAGATAAGAGGGGTCTTCCCAATATTATATTCATTAATTTATTATTTCCCTATAGGATAATAAATAGTAAAGATTCAATGACCAATAATAGTAATAAGCGCAAATGTGTTATATATTTTTGTGCTTAAATCACTCATAATTCCAAGAGTATTGTATTTAACTTATAATATATTTATACGGTTACTTAATGTATTTTACTATTCATAAAAAATTCATGTATTTCAAAAAAATCCCAAATATTCACAGTAACCATTTTTTGACATTTAGAATAAAAAAATTAATTCCATTTTTTGAAAATAATTTTCTAAATATTATTATTTTTATTTTTAATTAAAATCATTTTTTTTTGAAAAATACAGATTTTAAAATTAAAACTAATTTTATAATTCTTTCAAAATTTACATAAGGTCTTATACAATTATCATAAAACTAGAAAAAATCGAATTGTTAATTTATAAAAACATTTTATGAAAATGAACTTTATTTCAAATTAATTACATTATTATTATTATTTATTTATGACTTACAAAAATACCAATACTTTTACTATGGTCATATTGTCACTTATAAGATGCTTAAATATCATTTAATCATTCATGGGTGAGGTCACTATTATATTGGATGATTTTCTATTCATAAGGGTGATATTAGTATTCATAAGGTTAGGTTACTATAATAAGGGTAGGTCATTAGTCACCAAACATTATGTTTTCCTATCAGACTCCAAACATCTTACTAATTGCAATCGTCTTTGTCAGTTTTTTAAAATTCAAAACAAAGAAGTGGAAAATTTATATTTAAAGGTCACATAATAGTTAGTTTAATGATTATGTGGCATTGTATTTCCTAATGTGATTGATTATGACATTACTACAAGGAGGGATAAATTTCATTGAGAAATGTTCGGGTCATTGCAATCTTCCCCCCTTTTAAAATTTCACCCTCAAAATTTCGTTTTACATAAATAGGTGAGGGTACTTATCCTTAATTGCATCATATGATTCCCATGTTTCTTCTTCATAATTATGGTTCCTAAATTATAGTTTGATAAGTTGGGTTGTATTTTTTAGTATAACCTTTTCTATCGAGTCCAAAATCTTTACTGGATGCTCCACATAATAGAGATCATCTTCCAGCTGTACCACCTATGAGTTCAGCACATGTGAGGGATCAGGTATACACTTTCTTAGGAGTCATATATGAAACAAATCATGAACATGAGATGTATTCCATGTATGTTCAAGATTATCGGCCATGAATCCTATGCGATCAAGGATCCTAAAGGGGATAATGTACCTTGGGATTACCATCCCTTTCTTTCCAAACCCAATGAATCTTTTTCATGGTGATATTCAGATGAAAACTTTGCCTCTAATGTTGAAATCCAAGTCCCTTTGATGGTTGTTAGCATAGCTATTTTTCTGACTCTGAGTAGCATAGATATGTTTCCAGATTACTTGAACCTTATCTGTCATATCTTTCACAAGATTTGTTCAACATAGCTTTCTTCCCACAACTTCATTTCAACATATTGTATTTCTACATCGCTTTCCATACAATGCTTCGTATGGATCCATCTGATTACTTGAGTGGAAGCTATTTTTGAATGAGAACTCAACCGATGGTAGATTCCGATTCCATCAACCATTCAATTATAAATATAATGATCTTAGTATATCTTCAAGCATCTTAATAGTCCTTTCAAATTATCCATCTGTTTGGGGGTGTAGGTTGTGCTAATGTTTAATTTAGTTCTCAAGGTATATTGAAGACTCCACCAAAATTTAGATGTGATCCTTGGATCATGATAAGAGACAATTGTGAGTGGAACACCATGAAACCTCACCACATCCTTCACATATATCTTTTCAAGTTGTTCAAGTGAGAGATCTTATCGAATAGAAATAAAATGGGAAGTATCGGTGAGTCAGTCAACCATAACCTATATCACATTATTTTCCTTGGATGTCTTCCGGAGACCCATGAAAAAGTACATAGTTACATTCTCACATTTCCATATGGGTATAGGTAATGGTTTCCTCATCCCTTAGGACCTTTTTCACTCTGATTTAACTTTCTATCATACAAAGCACCTTGAGATATATTTCACAATCTCCGTCTTCATGTTATACAACCAGATTTTTTCTCAGATATCTCATTACAACTTGGTAGTACTAGGATAGATTGACAATGTTGAGCTATGTTTAATTTACAATAGCCGCTTCTTTAACATGGGTTATGAAGGAACACATATTCACATTCCAAATAGAATTACACCATCATCATTGACATGGAACTCTTGTACCTTCCCTTTGTTTTTCAGAATTCAAATTTTTTTTGTAACTCCAGATCATCCATTTGTGCCTCCTTAATCTTCTCTCAGATTTATTGTTACACAATCATATGGAAAATGTATGATATAACCCCTAACCTTATGATTTCCAAATCCATAATTTTCATATCTAAGAAGATAGGGTCTTTCTCAATATGTAACATGGAGAGAGTATCCTATTATTTTAGTCTTAGATCATCATCTACCTTGTCAACCATTCCAGGATGATAGTGAATAGATAAATTGTAGTCCTTTATTACATCTAGCCATATCTTTTGACACATGTTGAGCTCCTTTTGTATGAATATATACATTATTATTCTATGTTCGGTGTATATGTCACACTTCTCACCATAAAGTAGTGCCTCCAGGTTTTTGAGGTAAAAATCATGACTTCCATCACTAGATCATGAGTCAAGTAGTTCTGCAAATGGATCTTCATCTTTTTTAAGGATTATTCTATCACATTATCATTTTTCATGAGTACACAATAGAAGAATTTCACTAAATAATCAATGTATATCACAAAATAATCCCAAATTGTTGGTAATGTGATTACAGGTATAGTGATCATCCTTCTCTTTAGGTCCTTCATGCTTCCCTCAATTATTCTATCTAGACATACTTTACCCCTTTCCTTGTGTACTTAGTTAGAGGGCTTAAAAATCATGAGAAATTTCTCAAAAAACATCGGTTATACCTAACTAATCCAAGAAAAAAATATATTTTTGTGACACTACTAGGTCTAGGCCATTCCTTAATCGCCTTTTTTTACGGGTCCATAGAAATTCCCTCACTTGTCATCACATGTCCCAAAAACATGACTTTATTCATCCAAAAGTCACATTTTCTGAAGATATCCTTACAAATTCTCCATTCTCAATATCTCCACCACATGTATTAGATGTTCTTCATGTTCCTCCATTATATTAGAGTAGATGATAATATCATCAATAAACACTATCACAAATTTGTTGAGGTAATGTATAAAGACTCAATTCATCAAATCCATGAATATTTAAGGGGTTTTAGTATGTATAAAGGTAATCACCAGAAACTCACAGTTCCCATACCATGTACAGAAGGAAATCATTTAAATATATTTCTTCTTTGTCTTTATATGATGATATCTAATACCATTATCTACATTTGAGAAGTATTTTTTCTTCTCTCAACTGATTAAACAAGTCCTCAATCCTTATAAGAGGACAATTTTTTTATTGTGATATTGTTGAGTTCCTGATAATCAATACACAACCACATTGTTCCATCCTTCTTCTTCACAAAGTGCATTAGCGCACCCCAAAGTGATTCAGTAGAGAGTATGAACGCTTTTCCAAAATTATCTTACATATGCATCATTATCTCCTATAGTTCGATAAGATCTATCCTATAGGGACACATTGTGATAGGATTATATCTGGGAATTATTTTTATGAAGAACTCTATCTTATAATCTGGGGGTAGTTTGGGTAACTCTTTAAGAAATGCCTCACTGTATTCCCTCACGATGGTCATTTCTCATATTTTGACACTTTCCTTTAACTCAACCATTTGTGAGAGGTATGCATATTCCCAGGGAATCAACATCCACACCGTTGAAGGAATTTTTAAAAGAGACTCATGATCTTCTTTGAATTTGTAGAGGTGCATGGGGTGGTTCAGAATACAAAAAGATATTTCATTTTCTTGACAGTTGATATGTTCTCTATATAATGATATCAAATACATTCCCATTATAGCATCAAATTCCACCAAGGGATGTATTACAAGATTCATTGGAATGATCTTAACACATACGTTAAAAAATAGAAGAGTCAAACACTTCGGTTGAAATGATTCCACCACATGGTGTTTTTATAGATATATCTACATCAAGGTTATTACACTTCAATTCTATAGTTCTAGAAAAATTTCAAGATATAAAGGAATGTGTACAATCCGAATCAAATAAAATGTTTTGCAATATTGAGTGAATAAGATGTATTCCTTGTATGACTTCATTATGTTGCTTCACTTTCATAGTAGTGATGGAATAAGACATCCCTTGTTCCTTTGGATTTTATGGCTACTGATACTAATTACCCTCGAGGACTCAAGTTTTACTACACTAGCTTGTATAGTTCCCTTGCTTCCTATAGTTGTAGCATTATACCATGGGTGGTGCTATTATTTCTTCCACTATATTCTCCTTCGTTTTCATGTCTTTCCAACACTCTTGATCATGGTGGCCTTATTTACTACACATGAATCATTTCCCTATCCCTTGGAGGTAGTTTCCAAGATGCATCTTCCTACATTTTTGGCATGTGGGTAGTTGAGTTTTCTTCCCACCTTTATCATTAGATCCTTCAGATTGAAACTTAATTTTTTTCTTCTTATCCCCATAACAATGGGACAAATCTTCAAACACCATATCCACTTTGAGGTCACACCGAAAAAATTCTATATAACTTCAAATTTCCCAAATTGAAATATCCTTTTGAAATTGTGGTTTTAATCCACTAAAGAATCTATCATTTTTTTCTATCTTTGTTGATAACACAACCCGAAGCGTACCTTGAAAGCCTTGTTTAATTTTATTTATAGGTCATGACAGATTCCCTTTTATTGTTCTTGAGCTCTATGAATTATCTATTCATATTTGTATGAAGTGTTTGTGGGAAATACTTGTTAAGAAACATAATATTAACTTCTTCCCATTACATATCTTCAATTTCGTCTCTTGTCTTGGTGTAATTAATCAAAGTCCACCATTGATCGGACTATCCATTGAGATGATAAACTGATTGTGTCACCTTCTCCATCTCAGAAGAGTGAATAATAAAAAATATCATCTCCGTGGAGTTGACCCTCTCTTCCACAACCATTGGATCGGAAGATCCACTAATTTTTAGTGGTTATTGACGCATAAAATACTCGATATCCAGTTGCTCCCTCTTTGGAGAAGGATAGCATTTCTCATTATTTAGGATGTCATTCATAACCTAAGATAGTTTTGTAAGAATCACCAAGATGTTTTTAACTCCACCTCCCAAAGCATTATGGATGTTGTTCGGTAAATCGTTGCATTGGCCCTTGCATGGGTTGTTGGCATGGTTTCTCCTAGTTCCCACCATTTTCATAAATTGAAAAGGTTTGAACAAAACATAATTCAATGAGTCATGAATAAATAAATTATTCATTAGTTCATTTTACTCTAAATTAATAAATTATAAGATCTCTATGTTTATAAAATATTTTTGTGTGCATATTTTTACTTAGTCTCATACTAGAGGATTTTTTCCAGGGTTCACTAATCCTAATTCCCAATTTAATTAAACATTTCCTCTAATACCAACTATAGGGACCTTAATTTTCTAAAATTAATTTTACATTATTTTAGTGAAAAAAACCCTAAAAACATTACACATCTAGGATTCAATAATTTACTATCTTTTGAAAACTAGGACCACACATAACATTTATAACAAAAAACATTTATTTAATTCCTTCTTCTCTGGCTTCTTATTGCCTCTTGACTTCTCCTCAGTACATTTAGTCACAAGAGGATATACATGAAAAAGGGGTGAGATAAAACCCTAGTAAGAGGATAGGTAATAACATGGTAAAACATAACATTTGAAGAGAATAATCATTATCATCATAATGTAGGCATAGTATCATAATCATGAGAGGAAATATCAAGAAAAGACTTCGAATATGACAATGCATAAAAATGAAACATCATGTATTAGTGGTTAAATAACACACATAGTTTTGAACAAAGGTAGCATCATTTTCACACACCATTTAAATTTAAATAATGATATTTATCACTTTACCCAATTAATTAGAGTTATATATAATTCTAGGCACAACCATCACATTCAAACATTCATATTGCACTATATAATTTTGGGCACACCCGTCTCATCATAACATTTACATTATCATGCATGCCACATTAAAATTCCATCAAAAATGAACATAAAATAACCCATACAAATAAATAGGTTTCATATCATAAAGAATAAATTCATAAAAATTTGGTTCCCAAAATATAGAGGGAATATCATTCTTTATATAGGATCATTAATCTTGAGTGAAGAGTGAAACAATCTCCGAGAAGTAAAAAAGGGTGTGTTTATTTGAAAGCAAGGTTATTTTGGAAAACATTGGGTTTTTACATAAAATCAATTAGATAAACTGTATATCTCAAAAAAGGCAAGATAACGATGAATAAATTATTTTAATTTCATATCCATACTAAAAATGGGTTGAAAAGGGGAATCGCAAAGAAAGAGAGTTGGGTTCGAGAATTTCCCCTAACCTCATATCTTAATGATTTCCTCATTTTAATGTATTCTATAATCACATAATATTAATTAATCAGAAATTAAAGAACCTTTTATATAATAATTTTATTCATTATGGATACATTAAGTTCCTTCATGTGTGTTTGGATGAGTTATAGTGTTCAAGTTCATTGTTTGGTCGTGTTCATTTTCATCGTTTTCATGAACGCTTCACTTGTATTCATGGATGGAAGTTTTTATAAAAAGTGGATAAATGCAATAATTTTTAATATATAATATTAGTAAAATTACATAGGTTCAAATGATGAATTTTTTATATACCAGGGGATGAATCATTAGATATAATTTTAATGACAAATGCTTGGATCAGTTTGGCGGTTTTTCTCACAGTGAACTTGTTTGTATTATTATTTTATATCATGAATGTATAAGGATTACAGAACCTTAAATAAGATTAAATACATATGTAATGATATGGTTCAACCATTAAAATGGTTTATTGACCAGTCTAGAAGATGGTAACGCCAATTCAAAACCTACCGTCCTGGAATGTGATAAATCAACACATCTTGGATAGTGTTTTCATTTATAGTATAAAAACAGGGGGAGGGATATATTATGGTAAAATATCCCATTATTATAATATAATTCCACTAAATGTATGTTTCTATACTTATAATATTATTTGGGTGAAGGGATGTGAGAAAAGAAAAAAGAAAAGAAAATAACTTGAAAGAAAATAAATGAATCAGAAAGAGGAATTTACCTCTTGAGTTTATCTCCTTCGAGTGCCTCTTTAGGGATGAAGTTTTGGTCTTTTTATCAGACCAAGGGATGCTTGATTTTGGGTTGGAGATATGGAAGAGCATTGGGATTAATTTTTACAAGTCTTGATACTTGAGAGGTGTGATGTAATGATGGTGTGAGGGGTGGTATTTATAGTGTAGCAGAGAGGGGTTTTCTTAATATTATATCCATTAATTAATTATTTCTCCACAAGAAAATAAATAGTGATGATTTCATGACAACTAATAGTAATAAGTCCATGTGAGTTTGATATTTGGGTTATTAAATAACTCATAATGTTAGGAATAGAGGATTTAAATTATAATGTATTTATACGGAAAATTAATATATTTTACTATTGACAAAAAATTCAAGTATTTTAGAAAATTCCTAAAACTTCACCCTAACCATTTATCGATTTGTAGAATACAAAAATAAACTCCATTTTTCGAAAATAATTTTCTAAATATGATTAATTTAATTTTTAACTAAAATCGTGATTTACATTAAAAATACAGATTTTAAAATTAAAACTGATTTTATAATGCTTTCAAAAATTAAATATGGTCTTATAAAATTACCATAAAACCAGAAGAAACAAAATTATTAATTTATGAAAACATTTTATGAAAATTAATTTTCTTTTTAATTAATTTATTAATTATAATTATTTATTTATGACTTATAAAAATACTAATACTTTTACTATGGTAATATTGTCACATATTAGATGCCAAAATTTTATTTAATCAATCATAGATGAGGTTACTATTAATTTTAATGATTTAATATTAATAAGGGTCATATTACTATTCATAAGAGTAGGTTACTATTCATAAGGTTAGGTCACTATTCAACAAAAATTAAGTTTGTCCTATCAGACTCCAAACATCTAACTAATTGCAACTATGTATGTCAGATTTACCAAATTAAAAACACATAAGTATCAAATTTATGTTTAAAGGTCATATAGTTGTTCATTTAGAATTTATGTGGCATTGTGTTTCCTAATGTGATTGATTATTTATTTAGTACAAGAATGGAAAATTTTCATTGATAAATATTTGGGTTGTTGCATCCAACATTTAATATATCTATATCATGCGGTGACACAATCTATGTGACAACCGAAGGAATACATGGTCACCCTCTACAAACTCAAGGGGTTGTTGATGTCTATCAGCATATGACTTATAACTACTCTAATTCATATCCATATGCATCTAAATTAGATGAACCAACAATGATCCATAACCTTAGGATCAATGACCTCATTCCAAATAAAATGTCGAAGACATAACGTGGGAACAACCATCAGTGCAAGGTACTCTAAAAAAACCTAACTATTTTCCTTTGTCACAATGGAGACAAAAACATCCTCCCCCACTACACTCTTGAGTTCAAAAGAACAAACCTTTAGATTAATCACCTCTATCATCATATAATAACACTAGAATCTAAACTAAAACATCCAAATAATACCCTATGTGTTTTCCAACTCACCATACCTAAGTATCTCTGAGAATAAAATCTAACATTGAAATCCATCTATGCCATCAAAACCACCCTGAATGGAAACACATCTTCCATTCATACACACTATGTAAAATTTGACTTATTTTCATGTCTCACTTAGAACACAAGAGTGCAATTATTATTTAAGAATAATCCTATGTTGGATTATGAATCACCACATCCATTCCATTTGACCCAACTATGTTGATCCATCCTCTACTGATCGATTCTAGAAACAACCATGTTCTACAATCGACAAGTTACTATATAATCAAAGAACAAATACTTATCATTTAAGAACACAAAACTCATATGTGTGCAATTAATAATTTTTATCACCAATATCCAATGAATTTCCACCATCAAATCATCTACTTCTCCCCAATCCATCGTCATTCTATACTTCACTCACTAATTTTTTTTGAAACAACCACTCATATTGTAGAGACCCGAAGCCTGACGTACATGAACATTACATTACTTTTGCGGAATACTTAATACATAACAAAAATACACACACAAGGATCGTAATAGTTTAGTGTCTTTGGAAACTCGGAACGTAATCTTCTAATCCTGGTGAAAGATCTTCAAAATATCCGATAAAGATCTTCCTTTTTTTTTACCTAAAACCTTTCTTTATATCCTAGGGAAAAGAAAACATAAAAGGGTGAGCTCAAATGCTCAGTAAGGGTAAACAAAAGAAATATCAATCACATAATTTTCATAAGAACATAACATTTTTGGAAATCTTAACCTGCAAAAGAGAGCATATGGGATAAATCATAGTAGTGAAAATGAAACCATAACTTAAAACATTACTCATTGTGGCATACACACATAATCATAGAGAATCATTTCTTGTTAGTCAAGACTCATTGCCAAGACTATCTTAGTGGACAAAGTCCCTTTCTGAATCGAGTAATCCTCGTTTCAGTCCTGTTTCACTGAACCGGTATAACCTACCATTCCAGCCATGTCTATCTCATGAGATATGAAATCTTTACCCAATGCATTGGAGGGAGATATAGGTCCCACCCATCTTATAATGAATCCTTTCTTATGTGTGCCACATAATCATAAACCATACATCATAGCGTAACCCATGTAATAAAAATGGGATTCTTAAACAACATGACATCATAAAACCATTCATATAAGATGAAGGAATTCATAAACATAATTCCATCACAACATAGTCAAATCAATTTAATAATAGGGATAAAAATAGAACCCTTTATTATCTTAGATGGAAAATAATTTTGATAAAACACTTGAATTGAATTCTTGAGGAAAATATCCTTTCTTCTTCAAAATCAATTTCTTTTCACAAAACATCATGCAATTTTAAAAGAAATAGATTTTATTGAAAATAGTCATGAAATATTTTGGATGAAGGTTCATGAAAATAAGGCTTTATAAAACCATAAAAATCCGTTCGTGCCGTATAAGTTAAAAAAAAACATTCTTCGTACTTTTGTCGGAAAAGTCAAAAAGTACATCGTACGGAAAAATGACAAAAGATTCCTTTCATATTCTTTACTAAAAACTCACCTAAGGGTAAAATTGGATTTAAACTATTGTAATTGGATGGAAACAATATTACATATTGAGGGAACATGGATGTGGATGATAAAATACACCCCAGTAAATACTTACGAATAAAAAATCTCGGATAAAAATGAGATTGTGATATTTCCCTTACCTTAAGTCTGACTTGCTTTGTAAGTGTCCGAACCTCCTGTATAATGATTTAAATCATGTTATTGACTTATTACAGAATCATATTCATTGTTATGATATCATATATGGTTCACTTATGACATTATATTACCCGTTCTTTTATAAATTCCATGTTAAAGAAGCGTTTTGGGTAAAATCGTTTCATTTATCGTAGGTGTTTTGACTTGTTGTTCTTGACATAATTATTACTTATATCATGATTTACTTACTTCCAGAATATAAAATATGATTTATATATCATATATATTCAGTATATATATATATATAATAGATAGATAAATAAAATGAAAAACACCGTTCATGGAGACGGTAGTCCGTACGTACGCATGAACGCTGTTTTCCTTTCCTTATTGTCTTGAAATGGAAGTAAGTAGATGACATACATATGTATATATATACATAAATCCAGTAGCTTTATAATTTCATATATTTCATTATTATTTCTTATATATACATTATAATCATTCTTAAATGGTTAACATGGAGAATGAATCTCATCGCGTCGTGGAGACGGTATTCCGTACGTACGCACGAGCGATGATATCATTTCTATAAATATTGAATTGAATTGGAGTGGATTATACAATATATCAGAATCAATATGATGTTGTAATAACTATGTATAGTTATTCTTTACACCATTATACCCATCCATGTAAGGTGGTGGTGGAAAATAGATTACACCACGGCGTGAAGACGGTATTCCGTACGTACGCACGCGCGGTGATTTCTTTTTCCGTAGGATGGATAGATGGTGAAATAGGGTTGTTTCATACTTATAATAACATATCAGTATATGAGTGATACTGATGTTATTACTTCATAATGAAACAACCTAAGAAGAATAAGTGGAAGAAGAAATAAAGATGAAAGAATTGGTAACGGTAATTACCTCTTCTTTGAAGTGCCTCTTTGAGACCTCCTCTTAGGGCACTAAAATTGGTCTTTGAGGAAGACCAGAACCTATAGGATGTTGCTAGGGAAGTGGAGAGGATAAATTGGCAGGGGTTGGCCGAGCTTGAGAGCTCAAATTGGTGTGAGGAGGAGGGGGAGGAGGTGTCCTTTTATAGGGGAGGAGAGGGGCACCTTAGGAATATCTCAAAATATTATTTTATATTAAAGTCAAAATCGGTTTATAATGGTTCCAAAGGGTCTTATTTCGAAGCTAAAGTGGGGATGGGTTGAAATCCTATCAACCAATAGGATTTAGACAAGTTTAGGGTATTATGTTAACCTTATCAATTAGATTTAACTCTAAGTTAAATAATTTAACTTTTACCGTGTCTTTTTGTTTTCTTTCACTATATGGTTAATAAACTTACTATAACATGCCAAACGAACCCCAAATTGTATATTATTAATACATATATCCTTATCTAAGTCATTTGGCCGAACCTTAGTTTTTTAGGAATAAAATAACAATTAATAATAATATATTTTATTTAAAAACTATTTTGTGTCAATTTTGACACTATTTGATATATGATTTTTGTGAAAGTCATAACAGAATTATATGTTCGAACCAAGTGGATTAAATCAACATTAATATATCATAGTAACCTAGAAAATTAGTGGAATTCATAAAAAGTCTTAAATTACATTTATTTTTGTATTTATATTATCAATTATGTCAATATTTCATTAATAAGATAATTACTGCATCATTTTTGTGTCATAAATAAATTAAATTATTTGATTTCTAAAAATTACAAATAAAATACCATCATGTAGTAAATCTTTTTAGCTTTCCAATGAATATTTACAATCGAATTTATCTTATGTATAACCCCATATTAAAAATGATTTACTTATTAAATGTTGATTTTAACTATTTTAACCCTTCTAAAAATAAATTAATAATAAATGTCCTAATCTAATCCAAGTGGGCGTAAATGGTCATATTTTATTCCTAAGTTTGTTTTTGGTCGAATTACACTTGTCCAATAGAATTAGGACATGTTTTAGGGTAATAGTGATATCATATTTACCCTTAGTTACCCTATTTACTATTAACCGTGGTAAAAAAAGTAAAAAGTTACTATTCACCAAAAAATTATTTTCATCTCATTGAACCACATTTTAGTCCTTGATATTAACCGTGTCTCTTGTATTTTTGAAATTCCATTCACAGAAGCGGTAAAATTAAGTTTTATGCAAAATTCAGTTTTTAACCTACCACTTAGTAGTTTCACTATTCATCAAAAATTGATGTTTTTCAGAACAATGCCAAAATTTCATCCCAAGCTATATTTCATATTCCGAATTCAAAAATGAAGCCTATTTTACCAAATTCATAACATAAAAGTTGCATTAATTAATTTTATAATTAAATCCCACTGTTAAAACAAATAGCGTGTTTTTAAGAAACAATATCTATCAAAAGATTGACACTTGTTTATGTCTAGTTTAAATGTGAAATTACATCCAATAACCAACATTGTATTAAATTGTAAAAATATATTCTAAATATACTTTAAAACCACTCAAATTAAAGATTTATCACTATTAATTATTTCGATTAAAAAAGTTGTTTTTAATTATAATTTAGTAATTTTCACTATTCATCAGAATATGAAAGTTATCCGAAAAGTACCAAAATTTCACCTTAGGCTAAATTCGATACTCCGAATCCAAAAATAAAGTTCATTTTGAAAAATAAGATTTACTGGATTTCAAAAAGTGGTTATTACTATTCATAACGGCTAGTTTTAATAATATTTTTATAGCATATCGTTGTTTAGTGAAACTCGGTATTGCGTACTACACACGCTATCGAGGAAGGTCGCGATTGCGTGTAATTCAAGTCAAGTCAAGGATGTGTGTTGTGCAAGCTCCTTTTGGTGTAGCGTACAACACAAGACATTAATAAAATTAAAAAGAATATTTTTTTATAAAATCTTGGGCTGTTACAATCTACCCCCCTTAAAATGAATTTCGCCCTCGAAATTCGTCGGGGTTATAAATGGTTTACTATTCGAAATTTTCTTTAATAGAAACCCACATAGTAAAAAAGGAATACCAAAACTTGGCTTTAAAAACTAAAGTATGAAATGTAACGATTACCCAAATAAACTAATCACTGGGTTTCCACATAGGTGAAAATATGGATATGGAAGAGAAATCTAACCATCATGTTCTGATGGAGAGTGGTAGAGAACATGGCTATGGAAAAGCCAGCAATCACAAATCCATAAATTTGTGACGATCTAAGGTACCATCTGATTAATCAGGTATAAGAGAACTAGGACAACATTTTTGGTTTTCAAGATCATTTCCCTAAAGTTAAAGAATTTGAATTAGAATAAATACTTACTTTATTTTGGTACAATCTCACTGTTGTTCGTGCCTTTAACAATTTCCACTTCATCTCTTAAATAAATGAAGTTGAATTTGTTATTCGTGAAGTGTTAGCAGATCATGTGATAGAATGACGGGTCATTCCATCTGTCTCAAAAGGTTAGAAAAATTTATATACATAAGTCGATCTATAGTGGGATTAATCATATATGGTTCCTAAAATGGACTTATACTTCATATATCATGCTGCTTAATATAATAAAACAAGTTTCTACTAAACAGGGACTTCCTGTAGGTCAGTGGTAGGCGATAAAGGCCAGTCGCACTTCGGTTGTGGGTTCGATTCCCGCAGCCTTGTCCGAAGCGATGGGCTGTCGCACGTCCTGCAGGTTTTCCTTTTTCTAAAACTACATTACTATAACATCCCATCAATAATATCGAAAAAAAACTTCTATCCTTAAACAATATAATTTTATGTCCAACATAATCCATTCTAGTCTTTAGGCTTATCCATAATACTGCAGTCCACTTTCATAACATAGTGAAAACGATTACCAGAGACTTAATACCATTGTTGAACCCCATATAAGATATATTTTGTTGGTCACATTCCAAACATTCAAAGTCCTTAATCATGTATTCTCTTGAATACCCATTGAACCTTAGTGAAAACTTGAATGCAGTTAAAAGTTAACACTTTCCACATACCAAAATCCTCAAAATTCTATATACTCAAACCATGATATCACTTAGTCCTTATATCAATCATGAGCTCATGAATACTATTAAACATTTCATTTTCTCGTTTTCCCTTCATTATGCGCATAATATCTCAATCACTTTGAATACCACATTAGACCAATACATAAATATTCCAATATTCCAAGATACAACATTATTTTGGAATCCCATTACATAAACACTTAATCATTCCACCACATCGTTGTCATATTCAACATTTCCAATAGTGATCGCATGTGACTTCCCTTTGTCCTTTGCCTTAAGCGGTTGCTCATGTCGATCATCACTAACCCTTGGATTAGGGCAATTATTAGCATAATGCCCCATTTCCTTGCACTTGAAGCATTGAAGTGTTGGCGGTGCGTTCTCTGCAGTGTTTGCTTTATCATTAGAAACCCTTTTTCCATTACTTCGACACTCAGCTGCTCGATGACCTTCTTTTCCACACTTAAAACATTTTCTAGTCCCTTTTAGACAATCTCCACCATGCTTCTTTCCACACTTTGTGCATAAGGAAACATTCATCTTCTTTTCACCATTATTCTGAGATTTCTCCTTGAACTCCATCTTTCGTTTCTTGTCAAAACCATGAGATGGATATGTAACACCAACTTCCATTTCTACCTTGATAGCACAACGCACAATTTCTTCATAGCTACTGAAGTCTTTTATAGCTAATGCCCTTCGAAGACTTGGTTTTAAGCCACAGAAAAATCGATCAACTTTACTTTCAGGTTGGATGATAATTCCAGAAGCATACCTTGCAAGTCTTGTAAAATTTGCTTCATAGGTACCAACAGATTCATCGTCCCTTTGCTTCAGTTCAAGAAATTCTTTCTCCATCATTGTTCGAAGAATACGAGGGAAGTACTTACTGAAAAACAAGTTCTTGAACTCATCCCATTCCATGGACTCAATTTCATCTCTTGGCCTCGTATTCTTGATAAGATTCCACCATTGATCAGCTTCACCTTCCAAACGATATACTGCTAAGATGACTTTATCATGTTCAGAACATTGAAGAACTGAAAATATCTTTTCAGTAGTACTGATCCATTGTTCAGCCACAAGTGGATCAGAAGACCCACTGAAAGAAGGTGGACGTTGCCTCATGAAGGACTCAATAGAATATTGTTCCCTTCTCTGCTCATTTGGAAGTCCAGAATGATTCATAGCTTGTGTAAGTATAACAATAAGATTTTTCACTCCATCTCCCATAACATTTGTTTGTTCAGGAGGACAATCATTGCATTGTCCATTGCATTGATCAACACGGTTCCTTCGGGTTCCAGCCATTGTCTTAAACCCAAAAAGAATAGTGTGAGAGGCAAAAATCATGCTAGGGAAAACAATATAATAAAGGGGAGTACCTTAAATATCTAACATCTTAGGTTTAATTCTAAGATCGTTAGCACAATTCTAGGACTATAACCTATACGTATACTTAACCATAGAGACATCCCTAGACATACCTTAAAAATATCTCTAGGGATCTCACTAACGTTTTCGCATCCTAGTTTCCAAAGGTTGACTAAACCTTTCCTCTGATACCAACTGTAGAGACCCGAATCCTGACGTACATGAACATTACATTACTTTTGCGGAATACTTAATACATAACAAAAATACACACACAAGGATCGTAATAGTTTAGTGTCTTTGGAAACTCGGAACGTAATCTTCTAATCCTGGTGAAAGATCTTCAAAATCTCCGATAAAGATCTTCCTTTTTTTTTACCTAAAACCTTTCTTTATATCCTGGGGAAAAGAAAACATAAAAGGGTGAGCTCAAATGCTCAGTAAGGGTAAACAAAAGAAATATCAATCACATAATTTTCATAAGAACATAACATTTTTGGAAATCTTAACCTGCAAAAGAGAGCATATGGGATAAATCATAGTAGTGAAAATGAAACCATAACTTAAAACATTACTCATTGTGGCATACACACATAATCATAGAGAATCATTTCTTGTTAGTCAAGACTCATTGCCAAGACTATCTTAGTGGACAAAGTCCCTTTCTGAATCGGGTAATCCTCGTTTCAGTCCTGTTTCACTGAACCGGTATAACCTACCATTCCAGCCATGTCTATCTCATGAGATATGAAATCATTACCCAATGCATTGGAGGGAGATATAGGTCCCACCCATCTTATAATGAATCCTTTCTTATGTGTGCCACATAATCATAAACCATACATCATAGCGTAACCCATGTAATAAAAATGGGATTCTTAAACAACATGACATCATAAAACCATTCATATAAGATGAAGGAATTCATAAACATAATTCCATCACAACATAGTCAAATCAATGTAATAATAGGGATAAAAACAGAACCCTTTATTATCTTAGATGGAAAATAATTTTGATAAAACACTTGAACTGAATTCTTGAGGAAAATATCTTTTCTTCTTCAAAATCAATTTCTTTTCACAAAACATCATGCAATTTTAAAAGAAAGAGATTTTATTGAAAATAGTCATGAAATATTTTGGATGAAGGTTCATGAAAATAAGGCTTTATAAAACCGTAAAAATCCGTTCGTGCCGTATAAGTTAAAAAAAAACATTCTTCGTACTTTTGTCGGAAAAGTCAAAAAGTACCTCGTATGGAAAAATGACAAAAGATTCCTTTCATATTCTTTACTAAAAACTCACCTAAGGGTAAAATTGGATTTAAACTATTGTAAGTGGATGGAAACAATATTACATATTGAGGGAACATGGATGTGGATGATAAAATACACCCCAGTAAATACTTACGAATAAACAATCTCGGATAAAAATGAGATTGTGATATTTCCCTTACCTTAAGTCCGACTTGCTTTGTAAGTGTCCGAACCTCCTGTATAATGATTTAAATCATGTTATTGACTTATTACAGAATCATATTCATTGTTATGATATCATATATGGTTCACTTATGACATTATATTACCCGTTCTTTTATAAATTCCATGTTAAAGAAGCGTTTTGGGTAAAATCGTTTCATTTATCGTAGGTGTTTTGACTTGTTGTTCTTGACATCATTATTACTTATATCATGATTTACTTACTTCCAGAATATAAAATATGATTTATATATCATATATATTCAGTATATATATATATATATATAATAGATAGATAAATAAAATGAAAAACACCGTTCATGGAGACGGTAGTCCGTACGTACGCATGAACACTGTTTTCCTTTCCTTATTGTCTTGAAATGGAAGTAAGTAGATGACATACATATGTATATATATACATAAATCCAGTAGCTTTATAATGTCATATATTTCATTATTATTTCTTATATATACATTATAATCATTCTTAAATGGTTAACATGGAGAATGAATCTCATCGCGTCGTGGAGACGGTATTCCGTACGTACGCACGAGCGATGATATCATTTCTATGAATATTGAATTGAATTGGAGTGGATTATACAATATATCAGAATCAATATGATGTTGTAATAACTATGTATAGTTATTCTTTACACCATTATACCCATCCATGTAAGGTGGTGGTGGAAAATAGATTACACCACGGCGTGGAGACGGTATTCCGTACGTACGCACGCGCGGTGATTTCTTTTTCCGTAGGATGGATAGATGGTGAAATAGGGTTGTTTCATACTTATAATAACATATCAGTATATGAGTGATACTGATGTTATTACTTCATAATGAAACAACCTAAGAAGAAGAAGTGGAAGAAGAAATAAAGATGAAAGAACTGGTAACGGTAATTACCTCTTCTTTGAAGTGCCTCTTTGAGACCTCCTCTTAGGGCACTAAAATTGGTCTTTGAGGAAGACCAGAACCTCTAGGATGTTGCTAGGGAAGTGGAGAGGATAAATTGGCAGGGGTTGGCCGAGCTTGAGAGCTCAAATTGGTGTGAGGAGGAGGGGGAGGAGGTGTCCTTTTATAGGGGAGGAGAGGGGCACCTTAGGAATATCTCAAAATATTATTTTATATTAAAGTCAAAATCGGTTTATAATGGTTCCAAAGGGTCTTATTTCGAAGCTAAAGTGGGGATGGGTTGAAATCCTATCAACCAATAGGATTTAGACAAGTTTAGGGTATTATTGTAACCTTATCAATTAGATTTAACTCTAAGTTAAATAATTTAACTTTTACCGTGTCTTTTTGTTTTCTTTCACTATATGGTTAATAAACTTACTATAACATGCCAAACGAACCCCAAATTGTATATTATTAATACATATATCCTTATCTAAGTCATTTGGCCGAACCTTAGATTTTTAGGAATAAAATAACAATTAATAATAATATATTTTATTTAAAAACTATTTTGTGTCAATTTTGACACTATTTGATATATGATTTTTGTGAAAGTCATAACAGAATTATATGTTCGAACCAAGTTGATTAAATCAACATTAATATATCATAGTAACCTAGAAAATTAGTGGAATTCATAAAAAGTCTTAAATTACATTTATTTTGGTATTTATATTATCAATTATGTCAATATTTCATTAATAAGATAATTACTGCATCATTTTTGTGTCATAAATAAATTAAATTATTTGATTTCTAAAAATTACAAATAAAATACCATCATGTATTAAATCTTTTTAGATTTCCAATGAATATTTACAATCGAATTTATCTTATGTATAACCCCATATTAAAAATGATTTACTTATTAAACGTTGATTTTAACTATTTTAACCCTTCTAAAAATAAATTAATAATAAATGTCCTAATCTAATCCAAGTGGGCCTAAATGGTCATATTTTATTCCTAAGTTTGTTTTTGGTCGAATTACACTTGTCCAATAGAATTAGGACATGTGTTAGGGTAATAGTGATATCATATTTACCCTTAGTTACCCTATTTACTATTAACCGTGGTAAAAAAAGTAAAAAGTTACTATTCACCAAAAAATTATTTTCATCTCATTGAACCACATTTTAGTCCTTGATATTAACCGTGTCTCTCGGATTTTTGAAATTCCATTCACAGAAGCGGTAAAATTAAGTTTTATGCAAAATTCAGTTTTTAACCTACCACTTAGTAGTTTCACTATTCATCAAAAATTGATGTTTTTCAGAACAATGCCAAAATTTCATCCCAAGCTATATTTCATATTCCGAATTCAAAAATGAAGTCTATTTTACCAAATTCATAACATAAAAGTTGCATTAATTAATTTTATAATTAAATCCCGCTGTTAAAACAAATAGCGTGTTTTTAAGAAACAATATCTATCAAAAGATTGACACTTGTTTATGTCTAGTTTAAATGTGAAATTACATCCAATGACCAACATTGTATTAAATTGTAAAAATATATTCTAAATATACTTTAAAACCACTCAAATTAAAGATTTATCACTATTAATTATTTCGATTAAAAAAGTTGTTTTTAATTATAATTTAGTAATTTTCACTATTCATCAGAATATGAAAGTTATCCGAAAAGTACCAAAATTTCACCTTAGGCTAAATTCGATACTCCGAATCCAAAAATAAAGTTCATTTTGAAAAATAAGATTTACTGGATTTCAAAAAGTGGTTATTACTATTCATAACGGCTAGTTTTAATAATATTTTTATAGCATATCGTTGTTTAGTGAAACTCGGTATTGCGTACTACACACGCTATCAAGGAAGGTCGCGATTGCGTGTAATGCAAGTCAAGTCAAGGATGTGTGTTGTGCAAGCTCCTTTTGGTGTAGCGTACAACACAAGACATTAATAAAATTAAAAAGAATATTTTTTTATAAAATCTTGGGCTGTTACACATATTTTCTATTTGAACCACCCCTAGGATGAAGCTAACACTCAGTTTAAATAATCAGCACATCCAAGAACAAATTATCCTTTCTCAATGAATCCCAACATGTACCTCATTGGTCCCTTATTAAAATATCTATTCCAAAACATCTAACCCATTTCCATCTCCCCACACCTAAAAACCCATAAGCATGAGGGTCATAATCACATGACTAAAACGTCACTCCAAACATTATGAGTGTAATTTTCACTTCTTTCTAAAGGAATTTGAACTACCATGGCTTATTCGTTAATAAAAAGTTATAACATAACATTTGGATGAGTTCTTATAGATTCTCACAGGACAACAAAACAAACATCAATATTTACTCATTTTCAGCTTCTGAGAACTGTACCCACAACCTTCATCGACAATTGTTCTATCATGAGAGACTCATTTGTAAATTTTGATGATGTATCTCCCATAATCTAGTTCCAAATATACCACTTCATGACTGCAACCTCCAAGAGGATTCATAACTAAAAAAATACACATTCCGGAAGATTGGTTCTCTCATAATACTTAGGACTATGTCAAGGGATTAGACATGATCGTCATTGTCTAAATGTAGGCTAAGAATCCATCACATAAAACCAATATAATTCCTCCATCAGTGATGTTACCTCCCACTATGAATACACATTGACTTATTGAATGTCACTACCATCCCTTCCCACAAAAATCTTATCAATATCCCTCCACCACCACTCAAATGGGGTTGCCAACTGAACTAACCACTACAGTATGGATAACTAATAAGATGTTGTGAACCAAAGCTTCTTTTGCCATGGACACCACCAAATTTTAGAGTTATTCCATCATGACTCCATAGACTCACAATAGAAACATAATGTCTCTCCACAAAAATCCAAAACCAAATAGTCCCTCTGATAACTAGGAATCATTCAACCCTAGAAATTTCCCAAAACCTAGTCCTCCTTAGATTCCTCGAGGTTACTCACCCTCATATGATCATTAATTAAGAAAAACATAAGATTACATGAAATAAACAACCCCCCAAATAGGCCAAAATTCCTATTAACACAACCCACCATGCCTCCTAGTCTAGAAACATCACCATAATAAAGATATTTTCAATGTTTATCACCAAAAATCCAACAATTTGTACAAAAACGCTCAACAATGTGACTACCCCTCACCCCAGAATTGAATTCCATATTAAAAGTTTCAATCCATTCATTGATTAATCTTGCCTTTTCTAACTAATGTTAGTGTCAATTCCTACCTTGAATACCCTAAAAATCACATGACCTTATTTTTGGAATGATCATTCCTTCCAAAACTACCCTAACTACCAACCATGAGAACTCAAGTACGTCTCTTAGAAAGAATCTAATCCATGACCAATAACTTTTAACAAAATAAATGGCACCAAAATTGAATCAATACCACCTTTAATGCAACTGTCCATGCTTCATGTTCTAAGACACTAGCAACATTGTGCTAACCTACCATGTGCCTACCCTTGATTTTCCTAGGATGTTGAATCATAGCCAAAAATTTATTTAAATCTAGAAAACCATTAACTTTATCACATAGTATTTTAGGAAAAGTACACACTCAGATACACTCTCCATGTGCCGCTATCGAAAACCAAAATTCCACATGTTCCACACACATCTAGAGGTCCACTTAATCTAGCTGACGCCTCTTACTGGTAACCCTCATAGGTCAAAAAGAATAAAATCCCCAAACTGGATTCGCATATAACAAGTTCTACTGACTCTCCCCCTAATACTTACAGATCAAACCTCAATATCTTATTACACCCACTGAAAATCATACCCCATTTCCGAACACACTGATTTAAACACACCAAGTTACTATGTACTCTAGTTCCCACACCAAGGGTACTTGCCTACTCATATTAGTACTATGATATTAACGCCCCATCTAGGGACAAAAACACCAACCACAATATCCTAACTCATAAGGGTTACCATATGCACATTTCCATGAAATATCTCACAAAAAAGGCCTCACAACCTATTACCGTGTTCACAAACTCGGGAAGTCTCACTACCTAAACCACCCAGACCAAGGAAAAAATAATCAATAAAAAGGGATTTTAATTTAACATACCTCATGGGTCCATAATCTGTATAAAATGAGAAAGTTTATCATGGAACTTCACTTCCCCTATAATACCTAGAAGCAATGGTGTCTCTTATTACACAACATGAGGCTCATATCTAGCCTTTTCCATTTGTTTTCCAATCAATAATCATCATTATAGAGGCATGTCTCTACAATTCTAATCAAACATCTTAGATCACATTTAAAAACATCATTATAATTACAGGGATTCCTAAAAATCCAAAAAAATCAACCCCCTTATCCCACCACATGGTCATAACTGAGGAAATATCACTACCCTAATCCATCCTACATATTGGTCATGGTAAACAATGGGTAAAAAATTCTCATATTAAAGTTTTCATTAGAAACCCATTTATCCATTTAATTTTTTTTGACATTTTTCATCTTTTTACAATTATCAAATCCACATTAGTAACCATATACAGTTCAATTTCACATGAAAGGAACAAAAATTAAATTTACACACCTTACCAAAACTTGTTTTTCTATGAATGCCTAAAAAATTTTCATGTCAAAATAATCCCTAAGTGCCTGTAAGGATTCATTCTTACTAAAATCACTTTCCATTCGGGTCGATGATTAAAATATAAGAAAATCTCCAAAATAGTAACTACTGACTGAAAATTATGTTTTTTCCTTTTCAAGAAATCCTCCTTAAGGAAAAGAGGGAAACCACGTTACACCGTGTGGGAGACTAAAAAACATGATGATTAAACAAAATTTGAAATTCAAACCCACACCAAACCCAAGGAGACTCATCGGGTCAGCTGGGGTCGCGTCGCTGCCAACCGCCATCATCACCCGCATATCTCTGACAGATAAACTGTGTATCACACGCCTCACCGCCGCCTTGAGTCACAAAACCATCTGTCAAGCAATCCACCGGAGAAGAAGCCGACACGAACCGTCATCGATCATCACCGAAAAAAACCCGAATCACAAATTCCAACCACACAATCACCATCTGCTCCATAGAAAAACCAACCATGACTGCAGAGCCTGTTAGAATCCCCTTCAACGTGTGAATCAATCCAGGTGAAATAACATCCAACTATAACAAAACAGATTATTAACAAAAATCCCACCCTATTTATTTGGGTTTTGTAATCATACATTGGTTAGATACTCCCTTGCATGCGATATTAACTAAGTATCATCTCATCCTAATATTATATATATATTTCCCAAATAGTATGATACAATAAAAGAATAGAAACCACATTTGATACCACTCTATAACTTCCCGACTTGAGTTCCACACACTAGTTCCCCATGTCAGTCTGTCACATGACCTCATGCGTGCCTCCCCATATGATGGTGGTTCCTATCTAGTAGTGAAGGTCTAATATCTATCATGCGAAGACTATACCCTCTTTATTAAGTAGCACAATTGCATAAATAAAAAAACAATGTTCAGCTGAAAAACTAAAAGTAATTCCATTACTAAAATAGACAAACAACACATGTTGAACCAAAAAAGGAATACAATATCCGAACCAATATAGTAGATATTTCATTCCATAAAAGCGCCAACAATGAAAATGAAAAATCCCAAAATAATGACACTGAAAACTCTCAATTAGGCCATGATAAAAAGAATGGTTCCTGAATCTATGTTCTATCTCAATTCATCCATCTAATATAGGGATATTTACCTTATCTTGTCCTACACAGATGATGTCTATTCAGGTCCCAGTCAGGAAGCCCAAGTAAGGTGTGTGTACAACTTGGTATGCTAACACCAATGGAATCTAAAACAATATTTGGTCAATAATTTCATTTCATCTATATAAATAATATTGTGCAAGAAATAAGGTAAATAGTCTACATATACAATTATTCATTATTTAACAACATAAACCCATAGGTTCTCTATGATACCTAAATCCTCAAAAACTGTTTTGGCCCATGCCAAAGTCTAAAGAATATCAAATTGGCAATTAAAAATTCATTACAACACATGAGATTTAATTATCCATTTCATTCCATTTCACATCATGGACATTTGGAACCATAGTCCAATGCCAATATCATGGGTGTAGAACATCATGTCTACCACCCTACGGTTATTTGGAGCCTCTGTCCCAATACCACACCTTAATGTCACATGGGTATTTGGAGCCTTATTCCCTATCCCACACTTTATATGACATAAGGGTATTTGGATCAATAGTCCATGTCCAACACTTTTGAGCACATATGGGTATCTAGAGACTCTATCCCACACCCGCACTCATTTATCAAATGTAGGTATTTCAATTATCAATATGTGTACTAAAATCATATATAAATCAATCCCACATATATAACATCAATCAAATCAATAAATTTTAATCAAAATTTACCCTTTTATCACATTTCACATCATTAATAACATTCAATTATAAAAAAATCATTGTTCAATTCCTTAATAAAATATAATAATTTTGGAAATTTTCCATTAAACCATTTTACAATATTCAAATCATATAACCGATTAACCCATTAAGGTCAAGTCTATAGTAAATTATCTTTTTCTTACATAACAATTACACAATTTTAATGATAAAAACATAAAATCTATACACAACCCAGATCCATTGGTTTTGTGTCTTGGGAAAATTAGGACCATTAATCAATTTTATGTAATTAAACATAAAATTTATTTAGTTCCTTTTTCTCTAGATTCTTATTGGCCCTCATGTCTCTTTAGAAAAAACATTCACCTGAGGATATACATAAAAAATGGGTGAGTTAATTTTCCAGTAAGAGGATTAATTAGAGACATGAAACATGGGTGAGTATATTCATAATCATTATAATATATGTAAATGATCTCAATCACTATCATGGTAGACAACACTAGATAAAGGCATGGAATGTGGCAATGCATAAAAAGAAACCATCACTTCTTAGTGGTAAAATACCACATATAGTTCTGAACAAATCTAGCATCATGTTAAACAATATTATACATTATCTAATAAGATTCATCATATTACCATATGCATTGGTGTCCTATAGAATTATGGGTGCACCCATCACCTGATAATATTTACATTATCATGCATGCCAGATATAATGTATATCAATCACAGACATAAAGTACCCCATGAAAAGGAATGGGTTTCATTTTATAAATAAGAAATTAATAAATTTTGGATCTCCCAACAAGGGAATAAGATGATTAGTATCGATCTTGATTAAATAAAAACAAAATCACAAGATGTTAAACATTTTTTTATGAAAGGAGGGTTCTTTTGGGAAAACCATATCATTTTTTATAAAATCAGATTGGATAAATGTATATCTAGAGATGAAAAAGAATGATAAATAAATTATATCTAAGTAACATCAATGTAACATTCACACTAAAAATAGAGGGAAAGAGGTAAAACCTAAAGGAATATAGTTGGGTTCAAAAATCCCCTTACCTAAAGTATGAATAAGTTTTTCATTTAATATATAGGATAATCAAATTTAATTGCTTAATTAATAATTACATATCATGTAATAAATTATTTTGATGCATTTTAGTTTTATTAAGATCATTTATTTTCTTCTTGATGAGTTATAGCGTATAATTTCATCGTTCGTGTGTGTTCATTTTCTTATTTTTCATGATCAATTCTCTTGTTTATAAGTAACGAAGTGCATGAAAAATTTGAATAATTATATGGAATTGAAATTATAGATTATTAATGATCCTACATAACTTTAAATAGATATATATATGATTTGGTTTTATGTTATGAGGATGAATCATTAAATAAGACATTAGTGATGATCATTTAGATTAGTACGTTGGTTTTTCGATCACAATTAACTAATTTTGTTTTATCATTTAGTATTACATATATATGTTAGTTATGAAACATAAATCGATTTATAATATAAATTTTACAATTTTTTTCAACCATTATAATGGTTTGAATACTGGCTTTTATGGTGGAAAAATTTTAAAACTTGTTGTCCATGAATGCGATAAATTAACACGTCATGGACGACATTTTCATTTTTAGAACAAAAAGGAGAGGGGAAAGAGATGATTATGGATTATCCCATAAACATAACAAATTAACTATATATGTGATTTATTGGAGTTACCATTCCACTTGGATATATGGAGGTGAGGTGATAATTAGAAAATAAATGAACCTGAAAAGAAATTAGAAGAAAATAAAGAGGATTTTACATATTGAATCCTTGTTCATGAGAACCTCCTAAGGGGGATTGTTTTTGGTATTTTGGTGAGAAACAAAGATATTGGACGTGGGTTAGGGGCTTGGAAATATATTTTTGTATAATTTTGAAAAGTCTCAAAAATTGAGAGGTGTGAGAAGAAGAGGCGATGAGGGTGGAATTTATTTGGACAGAGAGGGGTGTTTTGTCATTATTTAATTCATTAGTCTATCATTTTGATCAAGAAAAGAAATAGTGGATATTATTATGACTAAATATAGTAATTAGTGCATGTGTGTTAGAAACAATGGTCATTTTCATTATCCCTGATATAATCATGACCCAAAAATTCATTTATCTACTTATATTGTAAATTACATTATTTCACTTTTCACCAAAAAATTCAACTATTTAAGAAAAATCCAAATAATTCACCCTAACAATTTTTTTATGTTTAGAATTAAAAAATTAACTCCATTATATAACAAAACTACAAATAATATTTCAAATTTAATTATTAATGATACTCATCACTTACTAAAAAAATACAGATTTTATAATTATAACTGATTTTAGAACATTTTAAAAAATTAATTATGGTCTCATTAAATTATATTAAAATTGTAAGATAATAAATTATAAATTTATGAATACATTTTTTGAAAATAATGTTTCTTTTAATATTTTTAATTAATAATAATTTTTTTATTAAATAATTATGACTTACAAAAATACCAGCACTTAATTAATAATTTTTAAAATATTTAATTACATATACTATGATATAATAATATCATTATTTCATTTATAAGATGAAATTTTTTATTATTCTTTAATGGGTGATATTTTTATTTATTTGGTTGGTTTACTATATTAAAAGGGTCATATTACTATTCATAAGTCCAATTACTATTTCATCAGTCAAATTTACTAATTTTATTGAAATAACTCTAATTAAATTCATTATTTATTTATAAATTATGAATTCTTTTGTCTATGTGATTTTATAAGTCTTATATTATATTAAATAATTATAAGAAGTGAATTTACATTGATAAAATTTAAGGTCATTACATTCTTCTACCATAAGGAAATGTATCCCTTGAAATTCCATTTTAAAAACTATGGATAAAAGAAGTTAGGGTATTTCTCCTTAATAACTCCCTTTGGTTCCCATGTTGTCTCTTCACATTCGTGGTCCTACCAATATATATCGACTAGGTGAACAGTCTTTTGGCTTAGAAATTTATCTATATGATCCAATATCTTTAATGGGTTTTCTTTATAAGAGAGATTATTTTCCATCTATACCACCTTTGAATTCAGTACATGTGAGGGCTCTTGTATGTACATTCTAAATAGGTATATATGGAATACATCGTGTGTTTCAGACATGGTAGGTGGAAGTTTTACTCAATAGGCCATACCTTCAACCTGATCAACAATTTCAAAGGCGTCAATGTACCTGGGACTCAGCTTTTCCTACTTACCAAATCTTAGGATCCAATTCCAGGGAGATATGTAGAGGAATAACATGCCTCCATCCTTAAACTCTAAGTCACATCGACAATTGTTTTACCACTCTTCTGTCGAATTTGGTCTTCCTTGATCTGCTGCTGAATGGTTTCCACCATTTCCATTGTTTCTGCATCCATTTTAGGTAATATCAGCTTGTGTTCACTGACCTTATCCAAGCATGTAGATTTTCTATATCTTTTCCAATAAAAGACTTTATAAGGAGCCATTTGGATACTCGAGTGGAAACTATTATTATTAGAGAATTATACCAGAGGTAGATGCTGGTCTCATCCTCCATTGGAATACATAGAATATGCTCTTATCATATATTCTAATGCCTGAATAGTCTACTCAGATTGGACATCTATTTGAGGATAATAGACTGTACTAAAGTTCACCTCAGTCCTTAGAGCATATTGGATACTTTTCCAGAACTTGGAGGTGATTCTCAGATCATGATCTGATACAATAAATAGTGGTACTATATACATCCTTACAACTTATCTGATGTATATCCCTGAAAGTTGATCAAGGTATAATCTTCTCAAAATTTTGATATTGTGAGTTGTCTTTCTAAGAAGATCCACAATAACCAATGTAGTATTGTTTCCTATGGATGTCTTTAGATGTCTGGTGAAGAATTCCATGGTGATGTTCTCCCATTACTATTTTGGTATGTGTAATGGTTGCATGATCCTCTTAGACATTTTTCATTTATCCATTTTTTTTTTGATAAACCTGGAACATTGATGTACGTTCAGTGATCTACTTATTCATATTGTCCCACAAATAGTTCTATAAGATATCTCGATATATCATTGTGTTCCCTTGGTGAATTGAGAATGTTGATCTACGTGAATCATTTTGAATCTCTTTATATATCTCTGGATCAGATGGTACACATAATCATGTCCCTAATATTAAAACCCCTTCCTCATAAATTTTTAACTATGAGGATTTCCCATTTCTGATTGCTTATAACTTTTTTCTAAATATCAACATCATTTCTTCCAGCTACCTTTATTTTCTACGCAAGGGATGTTTGAGCATTCATTTGAGAAAGGATTGATAATTTTCCTTCCTTAACAATTCCCATGTACATCCTTTGAATGTATAAGAATATTGGATCCCTATCAATTCTCCTCATTGATATAGATGTAGGATCCTTTATACATAGAAAATCTTTATCCTTATTTTCCTTTATTTGATGGTAGTGGATTGGGTGATCATAATACTTGATGATCTCTAATCACCTTAATTGGTGCATATTAATATCATTTTGTGTGAATATATTTGGGCCTCTTATGATCAATATTTATATTTCACACTTCTCCCCATAGTGATAATGTCGCTAGATTTTCAATGCAAAGATCATAACCCACAACTCAAGATCATGCATGGGAATGTTTTTCTCATGATTTTTTAACTAACTTGATGCATAGGATATCGAATTAGCATTTTAAATCAGTAAATACCCTAATACCTTGTTTGAAACATTGTTGTACACCAAAAAGAGTTCCCCATTATTCAATAGTGTGAGTACTGGTGCATTGATAATCCTATTCTTCATCTCTATGAAGAAGTCTTTACATTTATTGGTCCAAAAAAACTATACTCCCTTCTAAGAAATCTTGGTTTGTGGATTTAAAAACCATGATAAGTTATTAAAAAATCATCAGTATTACCCAACTAGACCAAGGAAACTACGAATCTGTATTACAGATGTTGGACAAGGCCACTCTTAGATTGCCTTTTTCTTGGAAGAGTCTATAGATTTCCAATTGTTACTGATTACATGCCGCAAGAATGATAATTATTTTCATCCCTGGTCAAGGTGGTGGTATGAAACTATTCTGTTGGCGATGGTTCCGAGTTCTGGTGTGTTTTCATTTCTGTGTAATTTTTTGTTTGGTGATGGTGGTTCTGGTGTGGTGGTCGATGGATGATACAGCTTGGGAAAGGTGATAGTCAGGGAGCGCAGCTCTAGGCAGTTTGCAGCCTGAGGCATTGACGTTTTCCTACTTTAATTTGAACTACGTATTTTTGAAATTTGAATCCTTGGTGTTGCTTGAAAGTGGTTGGCGGGTGCTTTTGTTTGAATTTTGTATTTGGTGTTTTGAATTTTGTGAGGTTCTCACTCATCCATAAAAGTGATTATTTGAGTATACAAAAATATTGAATTGGTCACCTTTAGCAATGTATTATATTCTCCTCTTATTCCACCATTCTCTTTAAGTATATTAAAATATCATCAATAAAGACCACAATTTGTTTTGAGACAATCTCTAAAGAATCTATAAATTAATTTAATGAAAAATTGTGGATCATTGTTGAGTTTTAAGGGAATTACTGTGAAACCATAGTGTCTATACCTAGCTCTAAAAGTAATCTTGGGAAAATATTCCTTACTCACCTTTAATTAGTGACATCCCAACTAATGGTCCACATTAGAAAAATTAATGGAACCATACAGTTATTAAAAAACACAATCTATTCATAGAAGGGGATACATGTTCTTTATCATGATTTTTTAAGCTCAGGATAATCAATGAAGAGGTGCATTGATCCATCATTATTCTTTAATAAGAGGATTGGTTCACCACCTGGTGAAGCACTAGGTCATATAAAACCCTTGTCTAGTTTCTCTTCCAACTACTTCTTGAGTTCCTCCAACTAAATGGTGTCCATTATATAATGTGTCTTTTATATAGGTAGAGATCAAGGAAAAGGTTCAATTGAGAACTAAACCTATCTACCATGTGTAATATCAAGATACTCTTCAGGAAGCACATTAGTGTAGCTCCTCACAATGGGCATGTATTCGATCATGATCATATCTATTGTCTTAATTATTTGATCTACATATGCTTGGTAATAAGGAAGTAATATCCAAACATGAATCTATGATTCTAAAAAAGATCCATCCTCATCCTAGAACTTCTATAAAATTAAAGGATGCTACAAGATGTGAAGAGAAGTCTCCCTTTTCTGGCAGTTTATGTTTGCTTCATATAAAGATATCCAATGCATGCCCAATAGATTATCAAAATCTACCCAAGGAAGTATGGAATGATTTTATGGGAGTTAACCTCAAAAACATTTACTAGGGATGAGTAATAAAATTTGGATTCAATAATTTACTTATTTTATGTTCTTATAGATAACTCAACCACCATATTCTGAGGTGTTTTTTCAATAGTTCTACTAAACTTGATAGATATGAAAGAATTCATAGAACCATAATTAAATAGTATTTTTTACTATTGAATGAATAACTAGAATGCATGTCACTACATAATTATAGGGATCCACCTTAGTATTAATGATAGAATAATCCTTCCCTTGATCCTTCGGCTACAGAGGATGATGTTGTTGATTACCCTTGTGGACTAAGGGTTTAGTTCACTAGCTTGCATGGTGCCCTTGCTCTCTACAATTGAAGAATTGAACCATATGTACTCCACCATGTTGTCTTGCTTCCTCATTTCTTTTCAACATTCATGATTTTGGTTTCATAATCTCCCACACTTAAAGTATTTCAAATTACCTTTGAGGTGATTCATATGATGCTTCATACCACATTTTGAGAATTGGGTAGTTGAGTTTTCTTTACTACCTTTTCCTTAGATCCACCAGAATGAAAATCCATATCTCTCTATTTTATCTCCATAGTCATGGGACCATTCTACTAACTCCATATCCATTTTGGACCATGTTGAACAAATAATTCATACCTCCAAATTTCTTGAACTATTAGTGCCTTTTTAAGGTGTGGTTTTAAACCACTAAATAATCTATTGATTTTTCTATGATTTTTGACAAAAAAACATTGAAGAATATCTTTTAAGACTTGTGAAATCTGATTCATAGTCTATAATAGAATTCCATTCATTTTTCTTCATCTCTATGAATTCTATATCTACATTTTTTCAAATAGCTCGGGGAAATACTTATTAATAACCATTAACTTAAATCTTCCCACTCCATTATTCAATTTTACCTTAATCTTAGTGTCATTAATCAACTCCCACCATTGATCAGCCCGTGAATATAGAAAATAAACAGACAGATTCATGTTATCCTTCTCAGAATAGTGAATCACATAAAAGATCTTATCCATCGAGTTGACCCACTATTCCCTGACTAGTGGATTAGAAGATCTACTAAACCATGATGGACATTTTTGAATAAAATACTCGATATCCAATTGATCCATCCTTGTGGAAGGAGTAAATTCTACATTATTCATGTTATTTTTTCATATTTGGAGACATTTTGTAAGTATCATCATAAACTTTTGAACTCCTCCACCTAAATAATTTTGGATGTCATTCAGGAAATCACTACATTGTCCCTCCCTTGGGTTGTTTGCATGGTTTCTCCTAATTATTACCATTTTATAAAAAAATAAATGGTTAGAAAAAAACATAAGTAAAAAAGTTAATAATAATACATTTAATCTATTGAGTAATTATAAAAAATTTATATGTTGTGGGTTCCATATTTTTAATATTTTTATAAAAAAAATCTCCTTGGGAGATTACTTATACTTAGTCTAATACTATGGTTTTCCACTGAGGTTATATAATCCTAATTCAAAAATTAATTAAATCTGGCTCTAATAACAACTATAGAGACCTTGATTTTTCATTCATAAAAATTTTATAATTTTAAATATAAAAACATAAAAGTGTTACACAACCAGGATCAAAAGGTTTAGTTCCATGTGAAAATTCAGACCACACATAAATATTACAAAATTAAACATAAAAAATTATTTTGTGCCTTATTCTCTGGCTTCTTATTGTCACACATGTCTCTACGGTATAAGAAATCACTAAAGGATATACATCAAAAGAATGGGTGATATAAAAGCCTAGTAAAAGGATGAATAAGAGTCATGAAACATGGGTGAAAAAAATCATCATCGTCATAATATAAGGAAAGTATCATAATCATAATATTGAGAGGAAATATTAGATAAACATAAGGAATATGGAAGTGATTATAAATGAAAAATCATGTCTTACTTGTAACATACCTTGCATAGTTTTGAACAAATATAGCAGCATGTTCACTCATATTTCACAATATATCATGATATTTATATCATTAACCAATACATTGGAGAACTATATAATTTCCAGTGCACCCATCATATTATAACATTTAAATTATCATGAAATGAAACATGAAACATATATTAATATTTGACACACATTATCCCTTTAAAAGGAATGGGTTTCATTTAATAAATCATAGATTCATAAAATTTTAATATCCCAAAAATGGAATACAATTATTGGTATTGATATTTATTGAATAAGAAACAACCTCATGAGAAGTAAAAGATATGTTTTTTAGAAAGAAGTGGTATTTTGGAAAAATTATTCCATTTTTCATAAAATAAGATTGAAAAAATGTTTATCCATAAAATAAAAGGGAAGGAAAAAGAAATTATATATAAATAACATCAATAGAAAAATCATCCTAGAAATAGGGTGTAAGAGGGGAACCCCAAAGAAAGAGAGTTGGGTTTGAAAATCCTCTTACCTTATGTCTAACTGCTTTCTTCAGTTTAATATCCTGGATAACCAAATTAAAGTATTTAATTATAAATTCCATAACCTTTTATACATGAATTTAATACATTATAGTTTTATTATGTTCAACTATGGTATATTTTAGGAGTCGTAGAGTTTTATTTCATCATTTGGAATCATTCATTTTGTTAGATTCCATGATCGGATCAATCGTTTGAAAGTAATGAAATTCATGTAAAATTGAAATAATTATCCAGAAATGAAAATATATATTATTAATTATCATCATTAATTTTAAATGGTTATATTTATAATTTTTATATGGTATTATGATAACTCATTAGATAATAAATTAGTGATAATCGTTTAGATTATTACAACAGTTTTTCGATCACAACAGACTTATTTAGTTTTATCAATTAGTATTATTTATATATGGTAGTTAAAAAACATAAATAGGGTCATAGAATAAATTTTAAAATATTTTTAAACTATTATAATTATTTTAAGTACATCCTTTAACTTGGTAAAGTAAAATGAAACATCATCATCAATGAATGCGATAAATTAACACATCACAAATGACAATTTCATTTTTAGAATAAAAAACATGGGGGGGGGAATAATTGATTATGTATTATCCAAAAATAATAATAACATTATAGTATATATGAGTAATTTTAGTTACCATGACACTCTTATAATCATAGGTGATGAGAGAATAAGAAAAGTAAATAACTTGAAAAGAAGTTAAAAGAAAAGAAAAAGGATTTAACACCTTGAATCCATCTTCTTGATAACCTCCTTAGGTTGATTGGTTTTGGTCATTTATTGATTACAAAGGATCTTGGATGTGAGGAGGGGTGTGGGAATATATTTTAGATTAATTTTTATTAGGATCAAATCTTGAGTGGTGGGATAAGTGTAGGTGGTGAGAGGTGGTATTTATTGAGGATGAGAGGGGTGTTTTCTCGTTATTTTATTCACTAGTTTATTATATTGACAAGGACAAGAAATAGTGTGGATTTTTGTGAATAAATAAATTAATTATTTCATGAAAAGTTTAACCAATGGTCACTTATATAATTCATGAATCAAAAAATCATTTATTTACTTATATTGTAAATTACTATATTTCATTATTCCCAAAGAAATCAACTGTTTTAGAAAAAACCCCAAAGATTCACCCGAACACTTTTTTGACATGAATAATTAAAAAATGAACTCCATTTTATGAAGAAGAAATTTTATATATGAGTAATTTAATTTTTAATTAAAATAATTATTTACTAAAAAAATATATATATTTTAAAATTATAAGCTATTTTATAACACTTAGAAAAATTAATTTTGGTCTCATTAAGTTATCATAAAATCATAAGAAAAAAATATTAATTTATGAATAAATTTTATAGAAATTAAACATCATTTAATTTATTAAATTAATTATAAAATTAGAATTAAATATTTTATTACTTACAAAAATACCAACGCATAATTAATATTTTTTAAAATATTTATTTACTCATACTATGATACAATTATATCATTCATTCATTTATAAGTTTCATAAATTTTTATTATACTTTAATGGGTTAGGTTACAATTTATATGACTGGTTTACTATTCACAAGGGTCATATTTATATTCCTAATGTCAAGTTACTATTTCATCAGTAAAGGTCTTTAATTTATATAAAAACCTATTATTCCATTAATTATTTTCTTATAAAGTTTGTATAGTGTTCTCTAAGTGTGTTTATGATATTTATACTATATCACATTATTATTTTAAGGGAATTTTCATTGATAATAGTTTGGTTTGTTACAAATTCTACCATCTCATAATTCTGAATGTTAATTAACTCATAATAACATTAATTACCCAATTATACAATCCCAATTTTCCATTAATTCCACAGTTAAAAAATTACATTAGTTAATTAACATGTTAATTAATCATATTCTACCAATTTTATTATCCCAATTACAAAAAATCAATTTTCCTTAGTTCAACCCATCTCATATTCACATGGAAACTCAATTTAAAAATTCCATCTTTTCATAAGTTAATTAATAAATTAATTTATTAAATTAAAAATTAAATTTTCCATCATTAAAATTGAAATTCCACAGTACATACATGAAATTGGAATTAAATAATATGGGAATTTAATATAGACCACCTACCTCAAAATTTATGATGAACGCTCACTAACAAAAATCAATAATTTATGTGGAATAATTAAGACCATGATAAATAACAATATCTAAATGAAAAAAAATATCCTCGAACAAGAGAATAAAGATCCATTAAACCTACATCTACATATATCACTAATGGAGGAAAACCCCTTTTTATTAGGAATGAGATATGGGTAGAGTGGGAAAACCACATGGGATGAGAATCTCTTTCCATAAGAGTAATATATTCATCAACAGATGATTGATTCAACAATAACAGAGCTTATAAGGACTTATAATTCATTTGGTTCACTCAAAAAATTATATAAATTCGTTTAGGGTTGAGTTACATTGACTTATGTTGCAGTCTAGGGGTTTGGGAATTTTCAATCTAATTTTTGGATCTTTGAATTTATATATGCATTACTTCCTACTCAAGGCACACAGTTTTCCCTAACTATATACCTAACTATGTACCTATTCTTAGGGGTTCCCACTATTACTAACAATACGTAACAATATTTGAAAAACCATGTACCAACCTTACAATTAACCTATACCTGGGGTTGTATGGTTTACTGGTACATGGAGCCTAGTTTTTGGAAACCATGTTCCAACCATGCACTGCCAACAACCCCATCCAAAATCATCCATATTTCACCCAAAATAACCAAATAGAAAACCCAAATAAGTTATACTCAAAATATGGAAAAATAGTACAAAAAATTGAGATATATTTATAAAAGGTTTTTATCTTATAGTTAAATGGACAATTTAATTTTTTTTCTTAGAACCAATTATATCCTTGTTGAATAAATGCATGTTGATATTTGTAAAAGTTTTTATAAATTAGTTTTAGATAGTTTTGGCAGATTTCACTAATATTTTTCCAAAATATTTTATAACATTGCATCTTATATTAGAGATTTAGTTTTGAATTGTGTTTCAAATTAGTGGCACTCCTATTTTAATGTATTCTTAGAGTATGGTGCCTTTAGAGTTTTTAAATATTATAATTCTGGTTTATTTTCTATTGCATAAGGTCTTTATCAAGCCCATTATATCTTATTACATAGATATAGTGTTTTTTATGAAGAAGTTGGATTGCACTTTGGGGTTTTTCAAGGATTTTTAGTGATTAAACAATTATGGAAAACAACTATCCACATTCAATTGTTGGTATCCTTTTAAATCATTTGAATGGATATAGCTGGTTTGGGAAGATTGATTTTATTTTTGGGATGTAAACTTATTAGTGTGAAGGATAAACGTATTTATGAAATTGTATTTATGTGTCGTTATATGAATTTTTAGTTCATAGTTATTCCTTTTAGGGTCAAAAATACATTATTAACTTTCACAGAAATAAGGAACTCGATGTTTCAAGAGCTCTTGGACTAGTTTATCTCAGTATTAATTGTTGATATTTTAGTGTATATTATGATAGAATAATATATCATGGATCATTTGAGGGCTATCTTGGAGATTATTTTATGAAATTATTTGTAGGAAAATCATCCTATTTATTGGTTAAGACCACACGAGGTGTACTTTTATGGGCTGATTGTGTATCCATATGGTGGGGTTGTTGATCCTAAGAGATGGAATTCATGGTACATCCCATAAACCATTTTAAGTGGAAGAATAAATTAATTATTTTTCCAAGATACTATTAATATTAAAAATATGGAATAAAATTATAAAATAATAATTCATATGTACCTCACTATCAATGAAATGTTTATGCCAACAGTGTTCTGAATAGGGTTCTCTTAGAAACAACCAATAGGTGTTTACCTTTCTTGGTATTCATAAACCACTATATTCATTAAATTATTCCATAGTACTAGTTTTCTATAAACTAATTCCTAGAGTCTCATCTAATGAAAAATAATAATCAAGATTTTGATAGAGATTTGGATAGGTTTATAACTACTTGGGTAAACTTAAAGATGGTATATAACTCCCATTTGTACATTAAATTTGTATACCCATTGGAATATTGTAACATGTCAGAAATTATAAAATAGAAAAAATATTTTGATCAACTTCATAAATGATTCTGAATAATGAAAATATTTTCCCATTTTATATATATATATATGAATCATATCATGATTTGTATGAAGTCAAAGATGAATGATAACTGGTTTGAAATTGTTTATCAACTAATATATTATTTTATCCCTCGATGCATAGTCAATGGAATAGTGACCATAATTATGTTTTTGTTTTCACTATAATTTAAAGAAAAGGACTATGTAATACTTAATTTTACTATGTCATGTTTGGTTTTTCATGGAAATATTTGCAAAAATAATCCACCTTCACTAATGCCTTACAAACATTATATGGTACTTCACAAATCTTTATGAATACAATCATATTTGTTTGGAAATTATTATTATAATCTCTATAAAATTTTGTACAAACGCATTATATAATAAAAAATCATCATTCAAGGACCCCAAATGTGGGACTATATTTTATTGAAAAAAAATTATTAATTCCCTAATGAATAATTATAATCAAGGAATGTCCTTTAGAAAAATGTGACCGATACTCAATTTATAAAGGGATATCCTGTGATCTTGGTCAAACACACTCATAGAATTATATTAACACATATGCCAAATAATTTATCCATACATGGAGAATGTATACTTATATAATCCATTTGTCAATAAAAATCTATTTATCAATAGACATCATCTCAACATATTATAGGAAGTATCATATATTCATGATTAATTAAAAAAATTATTAGTAAGAATGAATACATCACATGTCATCCATCTGAGTAGTTGAGAATGGCACGTCACTAAAATAATGATGACCATGCATGTACTTAGTAAAATTAAATAATAGTACAATATGTTATACCTTCATAGAAGAGGAAAAATCTTATCTTAGTAAAACACAAATGATGAAATTATCAAAAACATGACCAACCACCCCCAATTTACCTCAAACTCAAGTAAATCATAAAAATTGGATTAAAGTACAAAGTTTCACATTATATTTATCTTTTTAGCCTCTAGTAATGGGTATTTATATTATCAATACAACCCTAATTATATCAATGACTACATGATATTATATGGGATAAATTTGTTTTGATTAGTCAATATATTAGGTCTCTATGTTTTATCTCTAGAGTATAATTTGTATCATAAATGATATTACACACATGATAATATAAACATATCATAAAAACTAAAAATATATTATGATGATAATAAAGTAGGGGAAACTCAAATTCATAAATTAAGGGGATTTTATCATTCTAATATTAAAGTAATATATATACCACACTTAAAGAGATGATAAATGGGAGTTTCCATTATTATTATAATATGATACATCATTTGAAATTTAATCTAATCTCCTATTTATCTAATATATAAATATTTAAAATATCCCTCATTATTTTAATTTATTAATGCATTTGTAATAGGATATAATAAATTTTCATTAATATCCTCCCAACTAATCATTATTCTTTTCTTCTCAACTCCCTCTAAAATGAGATGGTATTTTATGTAACGCCCCGGTTCCGAAATCCACCCAGAGGCGCCCTGTACCCGGTTGGTCACAAGGCCTCAAGTTCATTTCCCCGAACACCAGAGGCTGCGGACTAGAAGCGAGGGCCTTGGGTGTGATAGTGGGGAAACTATACCCTCATTGGCAGAGTACATAGCGGAAGAGAAAAACAATAAACAATACAGAAGCAGTAAATAATCCATACACAGGAGAACATCGAAATACTGAATATGATAAACAATAGGAGCACATATATATATGATGCATGATACATATGTCTAAGAAAGCATCCAAACAAGTCACAATGCTGTAAAAAACAAACAGTACTAAAAAAAAGGTACACAAGAAAGATAAACAGCTCCTCAACATCGCAATCCTAAGCTTGGTCCCATGCACTCCATCTCCACAGAAAGTCATGTACCTGAAGTCAAAGGGTGCTTTCCCTTGTCTATACCTACAACAATATAGTCTGTTTGGGTCAAAAGCATCATCCAAACAGGGTGTGAGACTAAATCCCAGTAGGCAACTACCTGAAGATCTGTGCCTAACAGTCAATGAATATATGGAATGTAAAAGTACCGAAAATAGTAAATAGGAACATGCGGAATAACAAACAATCCAAATATCCAAAGTCAAGTAATAGCTAACAAGCAGCAAAGCACAACAGGTAACCCTCTGGTCCTACCTATCAAAAACCAACAACCCTCTAGGTAGTGAACTTGGCCTAACCCCTCTGGTTTGTTTATACAGAATTATAAAGACTCTCTAAGGAAGAACACATAGTCAATTCCCATTATAGTCTAGGGTAGTAAGGAACTCTCTGAGGAATCTATCATGATCAATTCCCCTTATAGCCCCAAGGTCAAGGACTCTATGAGGAAGCACGCTCGGTTAAATTCCCCTTATATCCCAGGTCATTCATAGACTCTCTAAGGAAGCTCACACAGTCAATCTCTCATATAGCCTATGCTAATCAGGTGATTCAAACAAACAAACAGAGACACTCTCAGGAAGGTCACACGGTCTATCCCTATATAGTCTAAAACGGTCAGGGACTCTTTGAGGAAGCTCTCACCGTCTATCCCCTTATATCCCAAAGTAATACTAGGATCTCTGAGGATGCTCACTTGGTCAATCCCCATATAGTATAAAGCTCAAAGACTCTCTAAGGAAGAATACTCGGTCTATCCCCTTTTAGTTTATAGCACCAGGTTTTCACGGCCCCGGGTAGGTCAATTCATAATAATGCTATATGGCCAAAGTAAACTTACAGAACTACTTGGCTAACCAGTTTACAACATCTCAATCATGTTAGAAAATAACACTCCATCCTACGATCACAAGGCATGGAAAATAGGTAAATGGAAAAATAGGATAAATAGAACCAAACAGTCGTAAACAGAACGAATCCTGAGCAGAGAAACCAAGGTATGACATTCAACCCAAAAAATGTCCAATTTACCTCCACACAGGCATACACGCATGGATGACATACAATGGGGGTAAAACAGAAAACATACAATACCCCGTTCAAGGGTATTGGTGGAAATTGCACATAATATTCAAGGACAGTCAACAGAAAGGCACAAACCAACTACCTTGGGGGTTAAGAGATTAATACACATGAACCAAAAAGCTTGATTCTCCTTAGAACTTCATAGATCTATGAAAACACACAAAAAGTTCAACCCATGATAACTCGCAAAATATGAGGAATTGGAAAACGATTCTCTAGAAGAAGGAAGAGATTACTGATGTTGTAACACCCGAGACTTTTATAAGAAATATTTTGTTTTTATTTTATATAAATCATCAAATTAATCTTTCACTACACACAACACAAGCTTGGCTTGCTTTACACGCAATCATGACCTTCCTTGATAGCTTGCGTTGTACGCAATACCGAGTTTCACTAAACAACGATATGCTATTAAAATATTATCAAAAACAACCATTATGAATAGTAATAACCACTTTTTGAAATTTTGTAAATTTTATTTTTCAAAATGGACTTCATTTTTGGATTCGGAATATCTAAATTATCCTAGGGTGAAATTTTGGTATTTTTCTGAAAACTTTCAATTTTTGATGAATAGTGAAAACACTGGGTTACTATTTAAAAACCAAATTTTTATTTAAATAATTATTTATTTTATTTAAATTTATTTTAGGTCAAAATTGATACATAATACCTATATAAGTCAAATTTAATACATTGGAGTAATTTTATAATAATTTTAGATATATATAAAAATTTTATTGAACTTTTCACCATCTTTTACCCACCTCCTAGGAGAATTTTCAAATTTACATAAAACGTAATTTTACCGCTTTTGTGAATGGAATTTCAAAAATTTGAGAGACACGGTTTATGTAAGTAAGTAAAATGTGGTTCAATGAGATGAAAATATTTTTTGGTGAATAGTAACTTTTTACTTTTATTTACCACGGTTAGAAGTAAATAGGGAAATTAAGGGTAAAAAATGATATTATTATTACCCTAACACATGTACTAATTCTATTGGATAAGTGTAATTCGACCACAAACAACCTTAGGAATAAAATATGACCATTTAGGCCCACATGGATTAGATTAGGACATTTATTATTAATTTATTTAAAGACGAGTTAAAATAGTTAAAATCAAAGTTTAATAAGTAAAACATTTTTAATATAGGGTTATACATAAGATATATTCGACTAAAATTATTCATTATAAAGATAAAAATATTTCCTACATAATGGTATTTTATTTATAATTTTTAGACATTAAATAATTGAATTTATTTGTGACACAAAGATGACGCAATAATTATCTTATTAATGAAATATTGACATAATTGATGTTATAAATACCCAAATAAATGTAATTTTAGACTTTACATGAATTAAAATAATTTTATATGTTAATATGACATGTTATTAATGAATTAAGTAACTTTTTTCGAAATAATATTTCTGTTATGATTTTCACAAAAATCAATTACCAAATAGTGTCAAAATTGTCATAAAATAGTTTTAAAAAAAACTATTATATTATTAATTGTTATTTTATTCTTGAAAATATAAGGTTCAGACAAATGACTTAGATAAGGTTATATATATTAATAATAAACAACTTGGGGTTCGTTTGGCTTGTTATAGTAAGTTTATTAACCTTATAGTGTAAGAACACAAAAAGACACGGTAAAAGTGAAATTATCTAACTTAAAGTTAAATCTAAATGATAAGGTTAAAATAGTAAACTAAACTTGTCAAAATTATATTTTATGAGAGGATTTTGACCCATACCCACCATAGATTTGAAATAAATCAATTTGGAGCTATTTAAAACCGAATATGGCTTTATAATAAAATAATATTTTTTGTTTTTCCAAAGGTGCCCCTCTCCTCCCTTATAAAAGGGCACCTCCTCCCTCTCTTCCTCACACCACTTTGAGCCTTCATGCTCGGACAAACCCTTACAATTTACCCTATCCACTTCCCTAGAAACATCCTAGAGGTTCTGGTCTTCTTCAAAGACCAATTTTAGTGCCCTAAAATGAGGTCTCAAAGAAGCGCTTCAAAGAAGAGGTAATGTCCATTACCGATTCATTCAACTTTATTTCTTCTTCCACTTCTTCTTCTTTAGTTGTTTCATTATGAATTAATAAAATATGTATAAATCATATACTTATATGTTATTATAAGTATGAAACAACCCTATTTCACCATCTATCCATCCTACGGAAAATGAAATCACCGCGCGTGCGTACGTACGGAATACCGTCTCCACGCTGTGGTGTAATCTATTTTCCACCACCACCTTACTTGTATGGGTATAATGGTGTAAAAAATGAATATATATGATTATTTTAAAGTGATACGGATTCTGAAATAGTATTCATACACTCCAATACAGTTCCACGATCATGGGAACGAAATCATCACTCGTGCGTACGTACGGAATACCGTCTCCATGATGTGATGCGACTCGTTCTACATGATTTTCATTTCATAATGATTACATAAATTAATTGAGTGAATAAATATGATATATATTACACTAATACCATTCTGGAAATGAGGTATCTATAACCTAAAAAGAAGATTAAGAATTTATTCGACAAAACATGCATAAGAACAAAAAGTAATTAACACCCGAATAACAAGTAGCAATGAAATATTACTAATAATAAGCTAAGAATATGACCATATATGATATCATAAAAATGAGTATGATTCTGGAATAAGTCAATGACATTATTTAAATCATTATAAAGGAGGTTCGGACACTTACGAAGCAAATCAGACCTAAGGTAAGGGAAAATCTCACAATCTCATTTTTTTATCCGAGATTGTTTATACTTCAGAATTTACTGGGGAATATTTATCATCCACATCCATGTTTCCTCAATATGTAATATTTATATCCTTATACAATTTTTTAAATCCAATTTTAATTTTCGGTGAGTTTTTAGTAAAAGATAATAAAGGAATCTTTTGTCGTTATTCGTACGAGGTACTTTTTGACTTTTCCGACATAAGTACGAGAAGAATGTTTTTTTAACTTATATGAAATGAATGGATTTTTAAAACATTATTTCCAAGAAGATTCCTTTACAAGTTTTCAAGTTTATTTTTAATCAACTTCTTTTAGTTTAAAATTGTATGACATGTTAATAAAGGAAAAGTGTTTTTGAAGTAGAAAGGATATTTTCCTCAAGAATGGAGTTCAAGTGTTTTATCAAAATTATTTTCCATCTAAGATAATATAGGGTTCTGTTTATATCCCTATTATTACATTTATTTTATTATGTTGGGATGGAATTATTATTATGAATTCGTTTATCTTATATGAATTGTTCTATGATGTCACGATGTTTAAGAGTCCCATTTTTATTACATGGGTTATGCAATTATGTATGATTTATGATTTTGTGGCACCCATAATAATGGTATCATTATGAGATGGGTGGGACCTATATATCCCTCCAATTCATTGGGTAAAGATTTATATCTCATGAGATAGACACGGCTGGAATGACAGGTTAAACCGGTTCAGTGAAACAGGACTGAAACGAGGAGTGAACTCGGTTCAGAAATGGACTTTGTCCGCTATGATAGTCTTGGATATGAGTCTTGACTACTATGAAATGATTCTCTATGATTATGTGTGTATGCCAAAAAGTTTCATGTTTTAAGTTATGATTATTGGGATTACATTTCACAACTATGATTTATCCCATGTTATGAAATTATGATCTCTTTTGCAGGTTAAGATTTCCAAAATGTTATGTTCTTATGAATATGGTGTGATTGATATTTCTTTTTTTTACCCTTACTGAGCATTTGAGCTCACCCTTTTGTATGTTTTCTTTTCCCAGGTCAAGAAGAAGGTTATTAAGTAAGATATTCCAAAAGAGACTATAGATATGATGAAATAAATAGGAGATAGTGTAGATGCTTTATGAACCAGTTGTTTATGTTTCCCAGTTTCTAAAGACACTATACCTATACGGTCCTTTCATGGTTTTATTATATGTTGTAATAAGTTTAATTAAATTTTGAAGTACTAACAATTTAGGTAAAGTATGGGTCGTTATAGTTGGTATCAGAGGCAAAGGAGGTAAGAATGTATCCGATCCTTGGGAACTCTCATATGTGAGCGTTGGACGAAGCATGGCTCTCCGCCCAAGGGCTTCATGAGGAAATGGCTCCCACTGGGGATGGTGGTGTGTCCCGCCAAAGGGGTGTATCCTCCCATGGAGTGCCCCGATAGGTATCAATTATATCCCAATGGAAGTAATTCTAGACCGTTATTGTTGGTATCAGTGGAAAGGTATAGTCAACCTTTGGAAACTAGGATGTGAAAGTCTTAGTAAGAATCCTAAGGATAAGTCTAAGCATAGAACACAATCTTAGTGTTTTAGAAATGGCCATGAATAACCTAGGATAAGACCTTAAGTGTGAAATTTTATTCTTGATTATGTGGTTTTCCTATTATAATTAGTGTTGCTCACACTATTCTTCTTGGTTTGATTCAATGGCTGGAACCCGAAGGAAATGTGTTAATGCAGAATGCGACGGGCAATGCAATGATTGTCCCCTTGAGCAACCAAGCGTTATGGGAGCTGGAATGCAAAATCCTGTATCCATGCTCACACAACTTTCTCAAGCTATGAATCATGCAAGAATTACAAACGAGCAAATGAAGGAGCAACATTCTATTGAATCCTTCATGAGACAACGTCCACCTTCATTCAGCGGGTCTACTAATCCATTAGTTGATGAACAATGGATCAGTACTACTCCAAAGATATTTTCAGTTCTTTAATATTCTGAACATGATAAAGTCATCTTAGTAGTGTATCATTTGGAAGGTGATGCTGATCAATGGTAGAATATTATCAAGAATATGAGGCCAAGAGATGAAATTGAGTCCATGGAATGGGATGAGTTCAAGAACTTATTTTTCAATAAGTACTTCCCTCATATTCTCCGAACAGAGATGGAGAAGGAGTTTCTTGAACTGAAGCAAAAGGATGATGAATTTGTTGGTACCTATGAAGAAAATTTTACAAGACTTGCAAGGTACGCTTCTGGGATTATTATCCAACCCGAGAGTAAGATCGATCAATTATTTAGTGGCTTAAAACCAAGTCATAGAAGGGCGTTAGCCATAAGGGACTTCAATAGATATGAGGAAATCGTTTGATGTGATCTCAAAGTTGAGATGGAGATTGGAGTAACCCATCAGTCATATGGGTTTGATAATAAGAGGAAAATGGAATTCAAAGGAAAGTCTAAAGAGCACACTGAAAAGAAGATGAGTTTTCCCTTATGCTTAAAGTGTGGAAAGAAACATGGAGGGAGTTGTCCTAAAGGGATAAGAAAATGTTTCAAATGTGTAAAGGAAGGCCATAGGGCATTTGAATTCTGCAATGATGGGAAGAAGATGTCTAGTGATGAAAACAAAGAAAAGGCTACACGGAGTGCACCTCCTACACTTTAATGTTACAAGTGCAAGGAAATGGGGAATTATGCCAATCAATGCCCTAATCCAAGGGTTGTTGATGATGATCGACGTCAACAAACTCTTAAGGCTAAAGATAATGGAAATTCACATGCAATTTCTATCAGTGAAGTGGAGTACGATAACGAAGTGCTGAAAGGTACAGTTACCATCCACTCTAAAGTAGAAAATGTTTTATTTGATTCTGGATCCACCAACTCCTTTATTTCTGAAGAGTTTTCTAAGGGTATCACCACATTACCTCAACAATTAAATGTTGAGTTATCTGTGACAACCCCTAATGGCACAACTGTTGCATCAAATGTTTATAATTATTCTCCGATTGAAGTTTGTGGGAAAATGCTTCCTGAAAATCTTGTGATCCTCCTTATAGTGGAATTTGATGTGATTCTTGGAATGTATTAGCTTTCTCTATATAGATCTCATATCAATTTCCAAAGAAGGGAAGTCACATTTCATATTCCAGATCAATATTTGATCATCTATCGATGCAAGGATGAACATAACCTTCCAGTGGAAATTTCATCCATCTTATGGGTCTTGATTCCACTAAATGAAGGTTTTTTATCTCAAATGGTTGGAGAGAAACTCACAATTAAGAATATGACCATTGTATGGGAGTTTGATGATGTTTTTCCGAAGGAATTGCCGGGTCTTCCACCAAATCGTGAAGTTGAGTTTTCAATCGAACTCGTACCGGGTGCTTTGCCTATTTCAAAGACACCTTATAGAATGGACCCAATTGAGTTGCAGGAATTGAAGAAGCAACTCCAAGAGGATCTTGATAAGGGGTTCATACGCCCTAGTGCGTCACCTTGGGAAGCACCTGTTCCTTTTATTAAGAAGAAAGATGGATCAATGAGACTCTGCATTGATTATTGAGAACTTAACAAGATCACTATCAAGAAAAAATGTCATATCCCACGCATTGATGACTTATTTGACCAACTACGCGGAGCTCAATACTTTTCCAAGATTCATCTTCGTTTAGGGTATCATCAATTAAGGGTCAAAAGGGAGGATATACGAAAGACGACTTTCCGTACAAGGTATAGACACTATGAATTTATAGTGATGCCATTTGGTCTTACTAATTCCCCTGATATCTTCATGGATCTGATGAATAGAGTCTTTAGAGACTATCTTGATCAGTTTGAGGTAGTCTTTATAGACGATATTCTTGTATATTCAAAGAGCAAGGAAGAACATGAATATCACTTGAGAATTATATTGAAGACCTTGATAAAGGAGAAGATTTATGCCAAATTTACCAAGTGTGAATTTTGGATTCAAAAAGTTTCATTTTTGGGTCACATAATCTCAAAAGAGGGGATATCTGTGGATCCAGCAAAAATAGAGGTTATCGAAAGATGGTCGAGACCAACAACAGTAACTGAGATCCGAAGTTTTCTTGGTTTGGATGGATATTGTCGATGTTTTGTGAAATATTTTTCACGATTATCTAATCCACTCACCAGGTTGACATGGAAAGGAGTTAAGTTTGTTTGGACATAGGAATGTGAAGAGAATTTCAAGGAGTTGAAAAGAAGGTTATCCAATGAACCTGTGCTCACACTACCTTGTAGTGGAGAAAGGTTTGTGATCTATAGTGATGCATCCAAGAAGGGATTGGGGTGTATTCTTATGCAAAATGATATGGTGATAGCTTATGCCTCACGACAGTTGAAAATCCATGAGAAAAATTACCCAACTCATGATTTGGAGTTAGCTGCGGTAATCTTTGCATTAAAGATTTGGAGGCATTATATTTATGGAGAAAGGTGTGACATTTATACTGATCATAAAAGTTTAAAGTATATTTTCACACAAAAGGAGCTGAATATGCACCAAAGAAGATGGTTAGAGCTGATTAAGGATTATGACTGCTCAATTCATTACCACCCTGGGAAAGAAAACAAGGTGGCAGATGCATTAAGTCGACAAGACCATGACAGTTTACCCATGATGAGGATCACAAAAGATCCAATATTAATGGATTTACAAAGGATGGATCTTGGAATTATAATGAAAGGGGAAAAATAATATCTTTCTCAAATGAATGTTTAACCATCTATACATGTTAAGATTAAAGAGGCACAGAAAGAGGATGTAGAGTTACAAAATAAGGTGAGAAATGTTCCTGAATTCAACCTTGATTGTGATGGGATAATAAAGTTCAGGAATTGGGTTTGTGTTCCTCCCATCCCCGAATTAAAGAAGGAGATGCTGGATGAGGCTCATAGTTCTTCATTCTCTATTCATCCTGGAAGCACGAAGATGTATAGGGACCTGAAAGAGTACTTCTGGTGGGATGGCATGAAAAGAGATTTTGCTGAATATGTCTCTCGATGCTTGGTTTGTCAGCAAGTTAAAGCTGAGAGACAGAAGTCTAAGGGGGTGTTAAAACCATTACCCATACCCGAATGGAAATGGGAAAACATCACTATGGACTTTGTCATAGGACTTCCTAAAACATCCAAAGGCAATAATGCTATATGGGTCATAGTTGATCGTCTTACAAAGTCTACACACTTCATTTCTATTAGAGAGGATTTCTCTCTGGATCAACTTTCCAGGATATATGTAAAGGAAGTGGTAAGATTTCATGGAGTACAACTTTATATTATATCTGATCGGGATCCGAGGTTTACCTCAATGTTCTGGCGAAGTCTTCAGCATACTCTGGATACAAAGTTGAGTTTCAGCACTGCTTATCATCCTCAGACAGACGGTCAGTCTGAGAGGAAAATTCAAACTCTAGAAGATATGTTTAGATCTTGCTCTATGGATTTCAAATGTGGTTGGGATCAACACCTACCTTTGGTGGAATTTTCTTATAATAATAGATTTAACTCTAGTATTCAGATGGCTCCTTATGAAGCTCTCTATGGAATGAAATGCAGGACTCCAAATTGCTGGGATGAAGTTGGGGAAAGAAAGCTATTAGGACCTGATCTTGTTAATGAGATGGCAGAAAAGGTCTGATCTATTCAACAACACATAAGAGCAGCTCAGAGTCGAAAAAAAGTTATGCCGACAACCGAAGAAAAGACTTAGAGTTTGAAGTGGGTGATAAAGTGTTCTTACGAATATCTCCTTGGAAGAGAGTAATGAGATTTGGAAAGAAGGGAAAGCTGAGCCCTAGGTATATCGGTCCTTTAGAAATACTGGATCGTGTTGGGAAGGTAGCTTACTGATTGGCGCTTCCACCGAATCTCTCTCAAGTTCACGATGTGTTCCATGTATCTCTCCTGAGAAAGTACATACTCGATCCTTCACATGTACTCAGCTCAGAAGTTGTACCGCTGGAACAAGATATTTCTTATGAAGAACAGCCGATAGAGATTCTCGATCGTAGTGAAAAATTCCTACAGAACAAGACCACTCGCTTGGTGAATGTTTTATGGAAGAACCACCAATTATAAGAAGCTACATGGGAGCTTGAGGATATGATGAGGGAGAGGAATCCTCATCTGTTTGTTACAAGTGATGAATTTCGAGGGCGAAATTCATTTTAAGGGGGGTGGAATGTAACACACGAGACTTTTATAAGAAATATTTTGTTTTTATTTTATATAAATCATCAAAGGAATCTTTCACTACACACAACACTAGCTTGTCTTACATTACACGCAATCACAACCTTCCTTGATAGCGTGCATTGTATGCAATACAGAGTTTCACTAAACAACGATATGCTATTAATATGTTATTAAAACTAGCCGTTATGAATAGTAATAAGCACTTTTTGAAATTTTGTAATTTTATTTTCAAAATGGACTTTATTTTTGGATTCGGAATATCTAAATTAGCCTAGGGTGAAATTTTGGTATTTTTCTGAAAACATTCAATTTTTGATGAATAGTGAAAACACTGGGTTACTATTTAAAAACCAAATTTTTATTTAAATAATTATTTATTTTATTTAAATTTATTTTAGGTCAAAATTGATACATAATACCTATATAAATTAAATTTAATTCATTGGAGTAATTTTATAATAATTTTATATATATATAAAAACTTTATTGAACTTTTCACCGTCTTTTACCCACCTCCTAGGAGAATTTGCAAATTTACATAAAACATAATTTTACCAATTTTGTGAATGGAATTTCAAAAATCCAAGAGACACGGTTGATGTCAGTATGTAAAATGTGGTTCAATGAGATGAACATAATTTTTGGTGAATAGTAAGTTTTTACTTTTATTTACCACGGTTAAAAGTTTATAGGGCAATTAAGGGTAAAAAAATGATATTATTATTCCCCTAACACATGTCCTAATTCTATTGGATAAGTGTAATTCGACCAGAAACAACCTTAGGAATAAAATATGACCATTTAGGCCCACTTGGATTAGATTAGGACATTTATTATTAATTTATTTAAAGAAGGGTTAAAATAGTTAAAATCAAAGTTTAATAAGTAAATCATTTTTAATACAGGGTTATACATAAGATAAATTCGACTAAAAATATTAATTATAAAGATAAAATGATTTACTATGTAATGGTAGTTTATTTATAATTTTTAGACATTAAATAATTGAATTTATTTATAACACAAAGATGATGCAGTAATTATCTTATTAATGAAATATTGACATAATGGATGTTATAAATACCCAAATAAATGTAATTTTAGACTTTTTATGAATTAAAATAATTTTATATGTTAATATGACATGTTATTATTGAATTAATTAACTTTTTTTGAACTAATCTTTCTGTTATGAGTTTCACAAAAATCAATTACCAAATAGTGTCAAAATTGACATAAAATAGTTTTTAAAACAAATATTATATTATTAATTTTTATTTTATTCCTAAAAATCTAAGGTTCATCCAAATGACTTAGATAAGGTTATATATATTAATAATAAACAACTTGGGGTTCGTTTGGCTTGTTATAGTATGTTTATTAACCTTATAGTATAAGAACACAAAAAGACACGATAAAAGTGAAATTATCTAAATTAAAGTTAAATCTAAATGATAAGGTTAAAATTGTAAACTAAACTTGTCCAAATTATATTTTATGAGAGTATTTCGACCCATCCCCACCTTAGCTTCTAAATAAATCAATTCAGAGCTATTTAAAACCGAATATGGCTTTATAATAAAATAATATTTTTAGTTTTTCTAAAGGTGCCCCTTTCCTCCCTTACAAAAGGGCACCTCCTCCCTCTCTTCCTCACACCACTTTGAGCCTTAAATCTCGGCCAAACCCTGACAATTTCTCCTCTCCAATTCCCTAGAAACATTCTAGAGGTCCTGGTATTCTTCAAAGACCAATTTTAGTGCCCTAAAAGGAGGTCTCAAAGAAGCTCTTCAAAGAAGAGGTAATGTATGTTACCAATTCTTTCAACTTTATATCTTCTTCCACTTCTTCTTCTTTAGTTGTTTCATTATGAATTAATAACATCAGTATCACTCATATACTGATATGTTATTATAAGTATGAAACAACCCTATTTCACCATATATACAACCTACGGAAAACGAAATCACTGCGCGTGCGTACGTACGGAATACCGTCTCCACGCCGTGGTGTAATCTATTTTCCACCACCACCTTACTTGGATGGGTATAATGGTGTAAATAATGAATATATATGATTATTGTAAAGTGATATTGATTCTTAAATAGTATACATACACTCCAATACACTTCCACGATCATGGGAACGATATCATCGCTCGTGCGTACGTACGGAATACCGTCTCCACGATGTGATGCGACTCGTTCTACATGATTTTCATTGAATAATGATTACATAAATGAATTGAGTGAATAAATATGATATATATTACACTAATACCATCCTGGAAATGAGGTATCTATAACCTAAAAATAAGAATAAGAATTTATTCGACAAAACACGCATAAGAACAAAAAGTAATAAACACCCGAATAACAAGTAGCAATGAAATATTACAAATAATAAGCTAAGAATATGACCATATATGATATAATAACAATGAGTATGATTCTGGAATAAGTCAATGACATTATTTAAATCATTATACAGGAGGTTCGGACACTTACGAAGCAAATCGGACCTAAGGTAAGGGAAAATCTCACAATCTCATTTTTTTTATCCGAGATTGTTTATACTTCAGAATTTACTGGGGAATATTTATCATCCACATCCACGTTTCCTCAATATTTAATATTTATATCCTTATACAATTGTTTAAATCCAATTTTACCCTTTTTTTAGTTTTTAGTAAAAGATATTAAAGGAATCTTTTGTCGTTATTCGTACGAGGTACTTTTTGACTTTTCCGACATAAGTACGAGAAGAATGTTTTTTAACTTATATGGTATGAATGGATTTTTAAAACATTATATCCAAGAAGTTTCCTTTACAAGTTTTCAAGTTTTATTTTAATAAACTTCTTTTAGTTTAAAATTGTATGACATGTTAAGAAAGGAAAAGTGTTTTTGAAGTAGAAAGGATATTTTCCTCAAGAATGGAGTTCAAGTGTTTTATCAAAATTATTTTCCATATAAGATAATATAGGGTTCTGTTTATATCCCTATTATTACATTGATTTGATTATATAGTGATGGAATTATTATTATGAATTCCTTTATCTTATATGAATTGTTTTATGATGTCACGATGTTTAAGAATCCCATTTTTATTGCATGGGTTGTGCAATGATGTATGATTTATGATTTTGTGGCACACATAAGAATGGTATCATTATGAGATGGGTGGGACCTATATATCCCTCCAATGAATTGGGTAAAGATTTATATCTCATGAGATAGACATGGATGGAACAAAAGGTTAAACCGGTTCAGTGAAACAGGACTGAAACGCGGAGTGAACTCAGTTCAGAAATGGACTTTGTCTGCTAAGATAGTCTTGGCTACGAGTCTTGAATACTAATAAATGATTCTCTATGATTATGTGTATATTCCACAAAGTTTCATGTTTTAAGTTATGATTATTGGGATTACATTTCACAACTATGATTTATCCCATGTTATGAAATTATGATCTCTTTTACTGGTTAAGATTTCCAAAATGTTATGTTCTTATGAATATGATGCGATTGATATTTCTTTTGTTTACCCTTACTGAGAATTTGAGATCACCCTTTTATATTTTTTCTTTCCCCAGGTCAGGAAGAGGGTTATTAAGTAAGATATGCCAAAAGGGACTATAGATATGATGAAATAAATGGGAGATAGTGTAGATGCTTTATGAACCAGCTGTTTATGTTTCCCAGTTTCTAAAGACACTATACCTATACGGTCCTTTCATGGTTTTGTTATATGTTGTAATAAGTGTACTTCAATTTTGAAGTAATAACAATATATGTAAAGTATGGGTCGTTATAGATGTGGTTCCAACACAATCGACGATGGTCAATTCAGAGAAAAGACGGGGGCTCAGGGGATTGGAGAAGTCTCGACGTCATATGATTTCTCTCAGTCAAGCAAGACCTTGAAGAATACATTTATAGAGATCAGACGTGAGCCCGGTCTATTTAATGAAAAAAAAGAAAGTACATGGCATGTACTTTTGGAGTACATGGCGTGTAATAGGATTTTCCGTACTCCACTTTAAGTGGCCTCCACATCACCCCACATGGCCGTGTGTGTGGCCCGGACATGGCCATCACATGGAATTGTGCGGAAAGGGAGTACATGGTGTGTACTCATAAAGTACACGGTGTGTACATCAAAAATTTCCAGAAACTCCCCTTTTCTCAAAGACTCCAGAAAATGGGAAAACATACATGAAAAGAAGGTTTGGGTTCTTAAAATATCCCCCCCTTACAGAAATTCATCCCTGAATTTCCCTAGAGAGGCATAAAAGAAGGAACCCCGAACAACACCGACCACTGCGATCGTACATCGGCCTCCCTCTCCCAAGTATCGTCCTGTACTCACTCGTGCTACCATATCACCCATACCAAAGGAATAGACCGGTCATGGAGATCCTTCATACTATGATCGACAATTTGGATAGGATGTTCCTCAAATGATGAATCCACTTCGAGCTCAACCTCCTCTGGTTGAAAGACATGAGACAAGTAGGAAAAGTAACATCGCAGCTGGGAAACATGGAAGACGTCGTGCATATATCGGTACCTCTGAGGTAAATAAAACCGATAGGCAACCGTCCAAAATCCCTCCAATACCCCAAACGGCCAGACGTACCTCAATGAAAGCTTACCCTTTCTCCGAATCCTCTTGTGTTCCAACCTCAGTGCGAAACGCAGAAAAACCTGATCCCCAACCTCAAACTACAGAGGTCGTCTCTGCTGATCAACATAAGACTTCTGAAGAGACTATACCATAGACATAATCTTTAGAATCAACTCTATCTACTCTGAGGTCTCCTGAACAAGATGAGGTCCCAATAAAGCTTCCTCTCCTTCCTCCATCCAACATAAGGGTGATCGACATGGCCTACCGTACAAAGCCTCATAAGGTGCCATCTGAATAGTTTCTTGAAAACTATTATTGTAGGAAAACTCCACAATAGGGATATGCTTCTCCCAAGAACCTCAAAATTCTAGGATGAAATATCAGAGCATATCCTCAAGCACCTGAATTGTATGCTTGGACTGGACATCTTTCTGGGGATGGTATTCTGTAATCAAAAGTACCTATGTACCCAAAGCCTTATGAAGCCCCTACCATAACTGAGAAGTAAAACACACATCCCTGTTTGACACAATGGAGTGTGGAACTCCATGAAGACGTATAATATCTCAGATGTACAACCGCCCCAGCTCATCAACGCTGAAGGTATCCTTGATCAGTAAGAATTGATAAAACTTCATAAGCCTATCAATGACCACCCAAACAACATCATTCCCTCAAGGTGACCTCAGAAAACCAGTCACTAAGTCCATCACGACATCGTTCCACTTCCACTTGGGAATGGGTAACTGCTTCAAAAGACCAGCTGGATGCTAATGCTCTGCTTTCACCTACTGACAGGTGGAACACCTCATGACAAAACCAGAAACATATCTCTTCATACCTGGCCACCAATACTAGAAGTGAAGATCGCGATACATCTTGGTGACACCAGGATGAGATGCCTAAAATGAGGAATGAAAATCCTACATCATATCCTTGCGTATGTCTACTGGCACCCATAAACATCCCTAGAACCGCAAGATCTCATCCTCAGATATGGTCCACCCAGGAATATGGCCCTCTCTTGACATGCTTTCCCGTAGGACTAGGCCTTCAGAATCTGACAGCCTCCTCATTCGTACCTGATCAAGAAGGGTAGAAGTAACAACTACATAAGATAGAAAAGTCTAAACCTGTCTGTCATGAACCTCCAAATGCATCTTAGAGAATAGATCCATTAGCTGACACTCACTACTGGCCTCCTGAACTACCTATATCTGAGTTCTACTGCTCAATGCATCATCCACTGCATTGCCCTTCCCAGGAGTATAGGCAAGCTCAAAGTCAAAGGACTGAAGATACTCGACCCACCTACGCTGTCTCAGATTCAGATCATGCTGAGTGAAGATGTACATGAGACTTTTTTGGTCAGTGAAAAACAAAAAATGCTCTCCCAGAAGATAATTTCTCCAACAATGTAGGGCATGAACAACAACTGCCAACTCCAGACCATGCATCGGGTAATTCCTCTCATGTGGCCTCAACTGCCGAGACCCGTACGCAATGACTCCATCTCCCTGCATAATCACGACTCCTAGACCGATACCTGAAGCATCATAGTAAATAGTATAGTCCTTTTCCAGCTCTGGAAAGACTAGTATAGATGTTGAATTCAACATTCCTTTCAGCTCTTGAAAGGATCACTCATAAGAATCTGACCATAACAACTTCACACCCTTCTTGGTCAGACCCGTCAGCGGTGCTTCTAAGCATGAAGAGTCTTGTATGAAGCATCTGTAGTATCCATCAAGCCCTAGTAAACTCTGTACCTCAAAGAAATTCTTCAGATGCTCCCAGGAAAATACTTCCCTCACTTTACTTGGGTCTACTGATACTCTTGTCTCTGAGATAACATGACCCATGAAGTGAATCTGATCCATCCAAAAGTGGCATTTCGAGAGCTTAGCATATAACTGATGCTCTCTCAATGTACTCAAAATGATATCAAGATGAGTAGCATAGTCATGTCGAGTGTGAGAGTACACCAATATGTCGTCCACGAAAACCACCACGAAGGAATCCAAGTATGAATGGAACACCCGGTTCATCAGTTCCATGAAAACTGTCAGCGCGTTCGTGGGGCCGAACGTCATAACCATATACTCGTATAGACCATACCTGCTCCGGAAAGCTGTAATAGGTATATCAGATGGTCTAACATAGAACTGGTGATAACCAGATCTTAAGTCGATCTTCGAGAACACTCGGGCTCCTCGAAGCTGATCAAAGAGATCATCAATCCTCGACACCGGATATAGGTTCTTGACTGTCAACTAGTTTAGATTTCGATAATCCACAAAAAGCCGGAGAGTACTGTCTACCTTCTTCGCAAACAGGACAAGAAAACCCCAAGGAGAAGTACTGGGTCAGATGAAACCCTTTGCCTGTAACTCCTCCAACTACTTCTTGAGCTCCTACAACATAGGTGTAGCCAGCCTATAAGGAGGAATGGACATCGGTGCTGCTCCTAGCACTAGCTCAATCGAAAATTCTACCTCACACTCTGGAGGAAAACCTGAAAAGTCCTTGGGGAAGATATCTCGGAAACGATCCACCACTGGAGGAAAGTATAACTGTGAAGTCCCCTAATCATACAGATAAAGACTAGAGATCTCGACAGTAACTCCTCCCAACCCATGATGCTTTGGACCCACTCTTCTCGCCTAAACATACCACTCACCCCGATGAAGAAAATATCCACCCTCAGGTGATATGAAACTCACCCTGAGGTGAAAGCAATCTATGACTACCTGGAAGGGGACTAACCAGTCCATTCCGAGAATGACATCATAGCTCATCATCTCTAGGATATAGAGGTCCCATAAGAAGTGACACCCTACAAACTCAAGAGTTAACTCTTTGAAATGACGTACAATAACCACTCTAGTACCCAACGGTGTGCCTAGAGTCAATGTATCTGAAGAGGAAAAGATGTAGAGACCAAGGGTCTCCAAAAGCAATAGAAATAATGTTATGGGAAGAACCTGTTTCAAAAAAGAAGAAGATAAAACTAAGGCTACTAAGATTGTACCTCGAACTATAGAGGGGCCGAGATCCAACTCTTGATGAATCAGCTCGACTTCAAAAGTCTGGCCTGCTCCATGGCCCTGTAACCCTGCATAACCACTCTGAGCTGATCCACCCTACTATCGCTGAAAGACTGGTGACTGACCACCCCAGCCACAACCTTCACCTCGGCCTGAACGGCTGGAAGAACTCCAGTTCCCAGACTGGTGAGAAACTGGGGGTGATGCTCCCAAATGCGGAGTTATAGAAGAACCCATGTCTCCAGCTGCTAGAGGGAAAAACTGACAGAAATGCTGGAGATGGTCCATCCTGCCGTAAGATCGGAACTCCATCAGGTCTCTCGGGCAACGTGGGCCTCATATTCCTGCTCCTCCCGCACTAGTAGCACACCACATGTCTACCAAAAGGGGCATCCCACCTACTCTGATCTCCTCGAGAAAGCTTCCTACAGCGCTTCCTGCTATCAGTAAAAGGAACACTAACTCTGGATGTCGAACCACCCTGGATCACTACACCAAAATCCCTCAGATTGCATTCTTTGATCAGCGCATGGTTAACGATAGAGGATATCAAAGTCAACCTGAAGATGTTCACCTGGGAATGGATCTCCTTCCTGATACCATCCTCAAAATTCCTAGCCAAGAACAACTCATCACCTGCTGGGATCAGTGTGAAACGCTGCAGATCCATGAAACGAGAGGAATACTCCATCACAGAAAGAGTACCCTACTCAATGCTCATGAACTTATGGGATCGGTCGGCCGTCAAGGTTTCTGGGTAGAAGTATTCGCAAAAGATATGCTGAAACTCCTCCCAATCCATATTCTGGTGGCGTCCCGCCTGAGAGATGACATACCACCACCTCTTGGCGGAGTCTCGGAGCATGTAGGTCGTGAGATTCACCCTCCTCTCTGGTGGTACCTCGAGAGGCTCGAAGATCGTCAGCGTGGCTTCGAACCAAGACTCCACAGCTTGAGGTCCTCCTTCCCCTGAGAAGGTGGGAGGATGATTCTACAGGAAAAACCGCGTCAAATCAGCCATCTATGGGGCATGAGGCTATGCTCCCTGGAAGGTCTACATCATCCTCAGAAAACCCTCCCTAAACTGTGCATCAGTTCCTGCAACTGGAATAACCACCTGTGCCAAGGCAGGCATAATAGGAGGATCTTCAGGAAGTCCCTAATTAGCTATATCGGGTGTCTAATCACTGCCTTGCAATTGGTGGTCAACCGGAGGACGTCTTAGTGGCATGACTCTGCAAGGTCAAATGCACACCTTAGATTCAACATTATCAAAGACTGAAAACAAGGAGTGTAAGAAGAGAACAAGATGAATAAAACATTCATGTTTTACAAAACATGACTACACGGAGTGTACACCACCTACATGGCATGATCCATGAGTTCATTCACATGGGCATGTACTTCTGTTTAAACTGGTCGTGTAACACCCCAAACACAAGGCATTTCTAAAAACACACGACCAGTACTTGTACTATATTCCCCTACCTGAGTCTCCTTACAGGGCTAACCCACACGTTCCTCTTAAGACAAGACTACACAGCATGTTCAAGATAGACATGGCGTGTACTCAACAAGCTTCACCAGCCCGTGTTATTAGTGAGACGGCCTGTGTACCCAGGTTACACTACATGGCGTGTTTCAGATGGACGCAGTGTGTACACCGAATTCCCAACCAACCCATGTTGTTAGTTACATGGCCAGCTACACGATTCACTCTACACGGTATGCTCTATGTGCACACAGTGTGTACTTGTAGGATTTTCCTGACCCGTGTTGTTCATAACACGACTGGGTACCTAGGATACATGGAATGACATACGGAATTGGGACCCAACATGTATAATTGAAGTTTTATCCATCCCTGTCATTAGTCACACAAGTAGAAACATGGTCACTACAACACGGTGTGTACTTACTATACACGGTGTGTTCTTGAAGATATTTCACAACCCTGTGTTTCTGCCCACACAATCAATGGCACGGTTTAAAAACTACACGGTGTGTATTCATAAAGTACATACCGTGTATTATGGGTTTTTTCGAGCAGTTTCCTTAGAAACTGCTCCGGATCCCAGAAAACACAGAAGAATAAAAAAAAATTAAGGTGCCAAATTCCGATCTATGAGGGCCCATAATCCCCACGAATCATATCTTGGCATCTTATACAAGTTATAATAAGGAAACCAAGAAATGATCCACCAAATTCCGGTCTATGTGGTCCCATAAAACCTCAAGAACCAATGTTTGGTGTCCATCTAAGCAAAGAACTATACAAAAGAATTCTTTATCAAACAATAGAGATTCTATCAAAGCATCTATCACAACATCATGCATAATCTACACAACGTCTATCACAACAACATGAAATCGCTAATGCATCCTAGATGGCATGGAAGGAATGCATGGAATGTGATTTCTAACAAGTTTCTATATGATGAATGAGATGGAATACCCTAATCTCATCGGGTTTCGATAGAAATAGAACTGCAATAACAAAAATGATAACAACACAAAGCATGTGAATCACCCAACGGTGAAATCAAATCAACTGTAAAAGTGAAAACCAGTAAAACTGCAATAAACGAGGTAGTATGGCTTTTCCCTATACACAAGTTAGCTACTATCGGGAACAACTTATTACCAAGTACCTATTCTGTTCTATCCCTAGATATAGGCTCCCAACAGTAAGTCAAGAGAAAATAAACACCTTTGATACCACTTAGTAACGCCCCGGTTCCGGAAGCCACCCAGAGGCACCCCGTACCCGGTTGGTCACAAGGCCGCAAGTGCATTTCCCCGAATTCCAGAGGCTGCCGACTAGCAGTGAGGGCCTTGAGTGTGATATTGGGGAAACTATTCCCTCATTGGCAGAGTACACAGTGGAAGAGAAAAAAAAACAATATGGAAGCCGTAAACAATCCATACACAAGAGAACATCAGAAGACTGAATATGATAAAAAGAAGGATCACATATATATATGATACATGATACATATGTCTTGGAAAGCAGCCAAAAAAGTCACAATTCTATAAAATACAAATAGTACTAGAAACAAGTACTCAAGAAAGATAAACAACTCCTCAGCATTGTAAGCCTAATTTTGGTCCCATGCACTCCAGCTCCACAACACGTCAAGTACTTGAAGTTGAAGGGCGTTTGCCTTTGTCTATACCTGCAACAATATAGTCTGTTTGGGCCCAAAAGCATGACTCAAATAGGGCATGAGACTAAATCCCAGTAGGAAACCACCTAAAGATCTGTGCCTAATAGTCAGTGAATATATGGAAGGTAAAAGTACATAAAACAGTAAACATGAACATGCTGAATAATAAACAATCCACAGTTTCAAAGTCAAGAAATAGCTAACAATAGGCAAAGAACAACAGGTAACCCTCTGGTCCTACCTAGAAAAAAAACAACAAACCTCTGGGTAGTGCACTCAGTATAACCCCTCTAGTTTGGTTATACGGAATTATAAAGACTCTCTGAGGAAGCACACACAGTCAATTAACTTTATAGTCTAGGGTAGTCAGGAACTCTCTGAGGAATCTCCCACGGTCAATTCCCCTTATAGCCCCAAGGTTAAGGAATCTCTGAGGAAGCACACTCGGTCAAATTCCCCTTATAGCCTTGGTTGCTCATTGAATCTCTGAGGAAGCTCACACGGATTATACTCGTTTTGTCTAAAACTATCAGGGACTCTCTGAGGAAGCTCTCATGGTCTATACCCTTATAGACCAAAGTAATCCTAGGCTATCTAAGCATGCTCCACGAGTCAATACCCATACCAAAGACTCTATGAGGAAGCTCACTCAGTCTATCCCCTTTTAGTCTATAGCACCAGGTTCTCACGACCCCTGGTAGGTCAACGAATAATAATGCTATAAGGCCAAAGTAAGCCTACAGAACTACTTGGCTAACCAGTCTACAACATCTCAAGCTTGTTAGAAAACAACAATCCATCCTATGATCACAAGGCATTGAAAACATGTAAACAACCAAATGGGATAAACAGGACCAAATGGTCGTAAACAGAACGAAGCATGAGAAAATAAACCAAGGTATAAAATTCAACCCAAAACATGTCCAATTTACCTCTACACAGTCATACAAGCAAGACAGGCATACTATGGGGGTAAAACAGTAAACACACAATACCCCGTTTAAGGGTATTGGAGGAAATTGCACATAATATTCAAGGAATTTCAATGTAAAGGCACAAACCACCTACCTTGGGGTTATAAGATCTATATAATTGAACCCTGAGGCTTTATTCTCCTTATAAATTCGTAGATATACAAAAATGCACAAAACTTTCAACCCATACTAACTTGAAAAAGAGGAGGAATTGTAAAATGATGCTATAGTAGAAGGAAGAGCTTACCGTTGTGGTTCCAACACAACCGATGGTGGTCGATTCATATAACAGACAAGGGATTGGGGTCTTGGAGAAGTCTCTATGCCGCACGAATTCTCTTGGTCGAGTGGGACCTAGAAGAAGGCGTTTATGGCGATCAGATGCGAGCCTAATCCGTTTAATGAAAAAAAGTACAAGGCGTGTACTTTTGGAGTACACGACATGTACTAGGCTTTTCCGTACTCCGCTTTAAGTGGCCTCCACATCACCCCACACGACCATGTGTGTGGCCCGGACACGACCAGCACATGGCCTCGCGTGACAAGGGAGTACATGGCATGTACCTATAAAGTACACGACGTGTATTTCAATAATTTCCAGAAACTCCTCTTTCTCAAAGACTCTAGAAAAAGGGAAAACATACATGAAAAGAAGGTCCGAGTTCTTACATTTTTAAAGTATGTATTTTTTCTTACATCAAGAAGAAATTTACAAACTATTAATTTATAGAATTTAATGATGGGACATCATTTCTAATAATTAGTATTTCATAAACAAGGAATATCTAAAATAATGAAACACTCTCATTGACATGCTTGTATACATAAGAATCATCTTCATTATTTATGAAACCAAGATCTTTGAATATTATATAAAATCAGACACTATATCTATAATAATAATTCTTCAATCTATAAATGGAACATTACAAATTTTAAATATTATATTACTCATATGCACAAAAAAATATTTATAGTGGTATCATATACGCATCCTTGACTAAATATTTATTAATAAAAGTGGTTTTTTATCTCCATTTGATATTTATCTTTATTATAGTGATTTAACATGTAATGATATATATTTATGTAATTTATCATCAAAACTAGAGAAATTTTTTATATATGATCAATATAGTGAATTTTTTAGAACCATTAACAACTAGATTGGTTGTCTAGTTAGATACTCTACCATCCATGCCAATTTTTTTTATGGAAATCCCATATAAATCATAAGTATCGTACCCATTTAAGTTCATCCACCAAATTATAGGCTTGCATATATTGTACATGAATTCCAACTCATATTTTGGATTATATAGTTTTTTCGTAGAGAAATGTTTTTACTATACCCTATATAAGTAGTAGGTTCATCATTTATGAAAATGAATTCACTATAATTTTCCATATGATATATAAATATCTCAGGATATTGAAAATTATTATTTTTCAATAAAGGTTCTTACATAACCTCACTTGATTCTTCTTGAATAACTCTTTATAAAACTGAATCTCATTACATCTAAGTAAACGTTCTTATTTTTTTAGTTCTGAACATATCCTTGTTCAAGCATTCTCTGACTAACTCCGCAATTCAATTGATCATTATCAAGGAAACACCATCTCAACCATCAAAAAATTTTACTTCTATTTGGTCAAAGGAATAATATCCCTTTGTTTCATTAGGATAAAAAAAATAATCATGTCATATGTTTCATGCCATGTTTTTCTAAATATGAAAATCTCACATAAGATTCACAAACATAAATATTTATAAAATTTAATTTGGGATGTCACCCAACCAATAAATAATATATCTTACTTGTGAACATTTTAAAATTAATGATGTTAAGAAGAAATGTAGTAGTTTCTATAGGATTGTAATAGCCCAGTCCAGCCCAAGATCATGATATTGTCCGCTTTGGGCCTGGCCTGCACTGTTTTGTTTTCCCTAGGCTCTGGCCCTCATGCAACCCCCAAGAAAAGGCCTCATGATGGGAGAGGTATCCACACCACCTTATAAATGGATGCTTTATGCTCCTCCTCCTTCGATGTGGGATTGCCATAACCCACCCCCTATAAGGGCCCATCATCCTCGCTGGCATATCAAATGGACACCAGATTTGATACCATTTATAATGGCCCAGTCCATCCCATGATCATGATATTGTCCGATTTGGGCCTAACTCACATGGTTTTCATTTTCCCTGGGCTCTGGCCCTCAGGAACCCCCCAAGAAAAGGCCTCATGATGAGAGAGGTATCCACACCACCTTATAAAGGGGAGCTTTGTACTCCTCATTTGATGTGGGATTTCCATAACCATTTGTAACGGCCCAGTCCAGACCACTATCATGATATTTTCCACTTTGGGCCTAGCCCGCACAGTTTTGTTTTCCCGTGGATCTGGCCCTCATACACCCCCCAGGAAAAGGCGTCATGATGGGAGAGGTATCCACATCACCTTATAAAGGGGTGCTTCGTGCTCCTCCTCTTTCGATGTGGGATTTCCATAACCCACCCCCCTAGAAGGGCCCAACGTCCTCGCTGGAACATCAAATGGACGCCGACTCTGATACCATTTTGTAACATCCCGGTTCTAGAAGACACCCAGAGGAACCCCATACCTGATTGGTCACATGGCCTTAAGCACATTTCTATGAATGCCAGAGGATTCCGACTAGATGAGAGGGCCTTGGGTGTGATAGTGGGGAAACTATGCCCTCATTGGAAGAGTACACAGTGGACGTAAACAAATACACACAAGAGAGGAAGTAGTAACAATGACATACAACATCAATAACAGAGAACTGAAAGTATAAACTGGAGAAAATATATAAAATGATGCATGATACATATGTCGCAGAAACAGACAACAAGTCAAAATTCTAGAATACAACCGTACTAAACCAATGTTCAAAAGAAAGAAGATAAACTCCTCAGCATTGAAATCCATATCTTGGTCTCATTCTCTCTAGCTCCACAACAAATCGTGTACCTAAAGTAGAAGGGTGCTTTCCCTTATCTATAATTGCTACAGTATAATCTGTTTGGGCCCAAAATAATGACCCAAATAGGGTATGAGACTAAATCCCAGTAGGAAACCACCCGAAGATCTATGCCCAACTATCAGTGAATATATGGTAGGTAAAAGTACATAAAATAGTAAACAGGAAAGTGCTCAGCAGTAAACAATCCATAGTTTCAATATCAAGTAAAAGTGAAACAAATAGCTAAACCTCAAACATGTAACCCTCTAGGAAGTACTCACATCCATCCCCTCTAGTCCCACCTAAGAAGCACAAGCAACCCTCTGGGCAGTGCACTCAGCCTAACCCATCTGTTTCAGTCATAATATTATAATAAGACTCTATGAGGAAGCGCACATAGTCAATTCTCCTTATTGTCAATGGTAAAGCAAGAGTCTCTGAGGAAGATCACATAGTTAATTCCCCGTATAGTCTAAGGCAGTCAAGGACTCTTTTAGGTAGATCACACGTTCAATTACCCTTATAGACCCAAGGTATTGGACTCTCTGAGGAAGCTCACTCGGTCAATTCCCCTTATATCCCAGGTTATACAATTCAAACAAAGACTCTCTAAGGAATATCACATGGTCAATCACATTATAGTCCTAATCAATCAAGGACTCTATGAGGAAGCTCACTTGGTCAATTCCCCTTATAGCCCCAAGTGGTTCTAGGCTCTCTGAGGATGCTCACTCGGTCAATCCCCCTTATAGCCGAAAGTGATCAATGGCTCTCAGAGGAAGATCACCCGGTCAATTCCCCTTATAGTCTACTACACCAGGTTCTCACAGCCGTGTGTAGGTCAATGAGCATAGCAGTAGAATATGGCCAAAGTAAACCTACATAACTACTTCTCTAATCAGTCTACAACAAATCAAGCATGTTAGAACACAAATTCCCTATCCTATAACAACAGACATGGAAAACAGGTAAAGCAGCCAAAGGCTAAACATGACCAAATGGTCGTAAACAGAACATGCATGGGAAAAACACATCCAAAGCATAAAAATGAACCCTATTCATATCCAAATAACCTCTACATAAGCATACAAGCATGGAAGTCAATCGACATGGGGAAAACGGTAAAAACGCAATACCCCATCCAAGGGTATTGGTGGGATTTTCACATAATACTCAAAGAAATTGAATGGAAAGGAACAAACCACCTACCACAACATTAGGAGATCACTATACATGAACCTCGAAGCTTGAATATACTTAGAATGTCATAGATCTTAGAAAAAGTCTAATCAATTCAACCCATGATAACTTGGAAAAGTAGAGGAAACATGAGACAAGGCTTAAGTAGAAGAGAGAACTCACTGATGTGGTTACAACGCAACCAACAATGTTCAAATCAGAGGGCAGGCAGAGGCTCGGGGGCTCGTCAAAGATCTGCGGCCGTACGGAGCTCTCGGTCGAACGAGACCTAAAAGAAGAGTGCTCTAGCGATTAGATGCACCCCCGGTGCGTTTAATGAAAAAAAGAAATTACACAGTGTTTACTTTTGAAGTACATGGCGTGTACTCACATTTTCAGTACTCTTCTTTAAGAAGCCTCCAAGTTAATCCCACACGACCGTGTGTGTGGCTACTACATGGCCAGCACATGACCTCCTGTGGAAAGGAAGTACATGGATTGTACTTAGAAAATTTATAGAGTTTCCTCTTTTTCTCAAAAATGACCAGAAAAGGAAAAACATACCTGAAAAGAAGTTCCAGGTTCTTAAAAACTTCCCCCCTTAAAGAAATTAGTCACTAAATTTCCCTAGCGCGGTGTAGAAGAAGAAATCCCAAATAGTTCTGGCCACTGTGCTCGTACATCGGCCTCCCTCTCCCAAGACTCTTCCTGCACCCGCCTGTGCTGCCATAACAGTTGTACTAAAGGAACATACTGACCACGAAGAACCTTTGTATTGCGATCCAAAATCTAGATAGGATGCCGCTCAAATGACACATCCACTTAGAGCTCAACCTCTACAGGTTGAAAGACATGAGACGAGTCTTAGAAGTAACGTCGAAGCTGATAAACGTGGAAGACGTCGTGCATAGCTCGGTACCTCTGAGGTAACTGCAACCGGCCCAACTCTCCCCAACACCTCAAATGGCCCGACTTACCTCGGTGAAAGCTTACCCTATCTCCTAATCCTGTTATGTCTCAACCTTGGTGTGTCATGGAGGAAAAACTGATCTCCGACCTCAAACTCCATAGGTTGTCTCTGTAGATTAGAATAAGACTTCTGTCGAGACTGTGCAGTAGCCATCCTCTTCTGAATCTACTCTATTGGCTCTGTGGTCTCCTGAACAAGACGAGGTCCTAGCAAAGCTGTCTCTCCTCCCTCCAACCAACATAATGGTGATCGTTATGGCCTAATGTACAAAGTCTCATAAGGTGACATCTGAATAGTTTCTTGAAAACTATTGTTGTAGGACAACTCCACAAGAGGTATATGCTTCTACAAAGAACCTCTAAAATCTAGAATGCATGCTTGGAGAATATCCTCAAGAACCTTAATTGTACGCTTAGACATTCCATCTGTCTGGGGATAGAAAGTTGTACTCAAAAGTACCTGTGTACCCAAAGCCTTCTGAAGCCCCTGGCAGACCCGAGAAGTAAAATGTGCATCCCTGTCTGAAACGATGGAGTGTGGAACTCCATGTAGATGTACAATCTCACGAATGTAAAACCATCCCAGATCATCAACACTAAAGGTCTCCATGATTGGAAAGAAGTGAGAAACCTTCATGAGTCTGTCAATGAAAACCCAAACTACGTAATTCCCTCGAGGTGACCTTGGAAAACTGGTCACAAAGTCCATCCCGACGTCATTCCACTTCCACTCGGAATGGGTAACTGCTGTAAAAGACCTGCTAGTCACTGATGCTCCAACTTTACCTACTAACAAGTGGAACATCTCATGTCGTAAACAACAACGTCCATCTTCATACCTGGACACTAATACTAATGGTGTAGATCCCGATACATCTTGGTGACACCAGGATGAACTGCCCAAACTGAGGAATGAAAATCCCACATCACCTCCTCGCGTATATCTGCTGGCACCCATACGCACCCCTAGAAATGAAAGATCTCATCCTTGACTATGGTCCATCCAGTAATAGGGTCCTCTCCTAACAAACTATCCCTTAGGACAAGTCCTTTAGAATCTGATAGCTGCCTCAGTCGAACTCGATCAAGAAGAGTAGAGGTAACAACTACAGACGATAGAAAATTCTGACCCTGTCTTTCGTGCACCTCCAAATGCATCTTAAAGAATAAATCCATATGTTGACACTCACTGTAGGCCTCCTGAACTGCCTATATCTGAGTCCTCCTGCTCAATGCATCAACCACCGCGTTGCCCTTCCCAAGTTTTTATGCAAGCTCAAAGTGAAAGGACTGTAGGTACTCAACCCACCTGCACTGTCTCAAATTCAGATCACGCTAGGTGAAGATGTAGTTGAGACTTTTGTGGTCGGTGAAAACCAAAAAATGATCCCCCAGAAGATAATGTCTCCAATAACGTAAGGCATGAACAATTGTTGCCAACTCCAGATCGTGCATTGGGTAATTCCTCTCATGTGGCCTCGACTATCGATACTCGTACGCCACGACTCCATCTCCCTGCATAAGAACATCTCGGAGGCCGATACCTGACACAACACAATAAATAGTATAGCACTTTCCTGGATCTAGAAAGACTAGTATTGGTGCTGAAGTCAACCTCCCTTTCAGCTCCTGAAAGGATGACTCACAAGAATCTGACCATAATAACATTACACCCATCTTATTTAGACCTTTCAGTGGTGCTGCTAAGCGTGAAAAGCCCCATATGAAATTCCTATAGTATCCAGCTAGCCCTAGAAAACTCTACACCTCAAAGACGTTCTTTATCTGCTCCCAGGAAACTACAACTCTCACTTTCTCTGGGTCTACTGATACTCCTTCCTCTAAGATAATATGACCTAGGAAGTGAATATGGTCCATCCAAAAGTGGTACTTTGAGAGCTTAGCATATAACTAATTCTCCCTCAGTGTACTCCAAACGATCTCAAGATGGGTAGCATGGCCGTGTAGAGTGTGAAAGTACACCAAGATATCATCCATAAAAATGACCATGAAGGAGTCCAAGTACGGATTGAACACTCGGTTCATCAGTTCCACTAAAACTACTGGCACGTTCGTGAGACCGAACGGCGTAACCACATACTCGTATAGACCATACCAGCTCTGAAAGTCTGTAAGAGGTATATCAGATGGTCAAACACACAAATGATGATTAATGGATATCAAGTCAATCTTTGAGAACACTAGGGATCCTCAAAGCTGATCAAATAGATCATCAATCATGGGTAAGGGATATCAGTTCTTGACTGTCAACTTGTTCAACTTCCAATAGTCCACACAAAGATTGAGGGTACTGTCGGATTTGTTTTGCAAACATGGCAGGCGAACCCCAAGGAGAAGTACTGGGTCATATGAAACCATTTTCCTACAACTCCTCCAACTGATTCTTGAGCTCCTACAACTCAGATGTATCTATCCTATAAGGAGGAATGGAAAACATTGTCACCCCTAGCACAAGCTCAATCGAGAAGTCTACCTCGTGCTACGGAGGAAAACCTATAAAGTATTCTAAAAATACATCTATGAAGAGATCCACCATTGGAGGAAAGTCTAACTGTGAAGTCCCCTGGTCATCCAGATATAGACTAGAAATATGGTCTATAACTCCTCCCAAACCATGATGCTTGGGACACGCTTTACTCACCTAGACATCCCACTCGCCCCTATGAAGAAAAGATCCACCCTCTGGTGATATGAAGCTCTCCATATGGTGATAATAGTTGACGAATTCCTAGAAGGGAACTAGCCAGTAGATTCCAATAATGAAATCATAGTCTGTCATCTCTAGGACATAGAGGTACCATAGAAAGTGACATCCACCAACCTGTAGAGGGAACTCTCTGCCCTGACGTACACTGGCGGTTCTAGTCCCTAATGGATTGTCTAGCGTCAAAACATCAACAGATGAAAAGATGCAGAGCCCAAGTCTCTCCAAAATTGAAACAGATATAAATCTATGGGAAGAACCTATATCAAAAAGAGAAGAAGCTAAAACTGAGGCTATTAAGATCGTACCTTGAACGGTAGAAGGTTTGGGATTCTGCTCATGCTGGGTTTGTTCCACTACAAAAGTCTGGTCCATGCCACCGCCCTGTGACCCTTCTTGACCACTCTGAGAAAATCCGCCTTGATGTCACTGAAAATCAAGCGAATGGCTACCAGGACCATGACCTCCACCTCAGCCTGAATGGCCAGAAGAACTCTAGTTCCCAGACTGGTGAGAAACTGTTGGCACTGCTCCTGACCGAAGAGTCATAGAAGAACCCATGTCATGATCTACTTGTGAGAGAAACTGACAAAAACGTTGAAGGTGACCAATCTTACCACAATATCGGTACACTATTGGGTCTCAAGGGAAACATGGCCTCGTATGCCCATTTCTCCCACACTGAAAGTACACCACTTGGCTGCTGGAAGATGCATCCTGCCTGTTCTGATATCCTCATGCAGTCTCCCTGCGGCGCTTCCTACTATTAGCTGGCGAAGCACTAACTTTGGATTTCGAACCGCCCTGGATCATAGCTCTAGAATTCCCCAGATTATGCTCTGTGATCAGTGTCTGGTTGACGATAGAGTATATCAAATTCAACCTGAATATGTTCACCTGAGATCAAATGTCGTGCCTCAGACCATCCTCAATCTTTCATGCAAGGAACAAATCATCACCTCCTGGGATAGGCATGAAACACTATATATCTGTGAAGCGAGAGGAATACGCCATAATAGTAAGCGTACCCTACTCCATACTCATAAACTCTTGGGCTCGATCGGCCCTCATGGTCTCCGGATAGAAGTAATAGCAGAAGATGCATCAAAACTCATCCCAAGAAATATTCTACTAGCGTCCCTCCTATGAGATCACATCCCAACACCTCTTGGCGGAGTCTCAGAGAATCTAGGTAGCGAGATTCACCCTCTTATCTGGAGGTATCTCCAAATGCTCGAAAATCATCAGCGTGGATTCTAGCCATGACTCTGTATCCTGAGGTCCTCCATCCCCTGAGAAAGTGGGAGGATGCTGCTGCAGAAAGACCCACATCAAATAAGCCATTTATGTGGAAGGAGATGGTGCTCCCTAAAAGGTCTTCATCATCCTAAAAAATACATCCCTGAACTGCGCATCAGCACCTATGTCAGGTACAACGGCTGGTGCCAAGGCTGGCACAACTGGAAGATCTGTAGGTAGTCCCTAATCAGCCATGTCCAGTGTATGATCACCGTCTGGCAACTGGCGCACAACCGGTGGATGTCTCGGTGGCATGAATATACAAGGTCAAGAACACACCTTAGATCAAGATTATTAAGGACTGAAAACAAGGAGTGTAATAAGGGAATAGGAGAAAGAAACCAATCAAGTTTTAAAAAACATGACTACATGGCATGTACATTTCTTACACGGCGTGTTCCCTGAAGTCATTTACATGGACGTGTACTCCTGCCTAAACTGGTCATGTAACACACCAGACACACAACGTGTTGCCATAACACACGGAATGTACTTGAATCCTCTTCCCCTGCCCGAGCCCTTCTATACGGTAAAGCCACACAACTTTCCTAAAAAAAGACTACACAGCGTGTGCAAGATAGACACAACATGTACTAGGCAAGCATCACCTAGCCCATGTTGTTAGTGACATGACCTAACACATGACTCACACTACACAGTGTGTTCTAGATGGACACAACGTGTATGAGAAGGGATGACACCGACCCGTTTTGTTCGTGACACGACTGGGTACCTGGGTCAGACTACACGACATGTTCAAGGTGGACCTAGAGTGTACGTGAAAGGGTAAAACTAACCCGTGTTGTTCGTGACACAGCCGGGTACCTGGGTCAGACTACATGACGTGTTCAATGTGGACACAACGTGTATAGCTTAAGGTTTATCTGTTCGTGTTGTTAATTACACGGGTGGACACAGGTTCGACACTACATGGCGTGTTTGACTGGTACATGGAGTGTTCCCACCAGAATTTCCCCATCCCGTGTCTCTGCCCACATGACCTATGAAACAGTTAGAGACTACACGACGTGTACATAAATTACACGGCGTGTACTTAAGAAAAATAGTTTCTTCCCAAACATAAGAATACATGGAGTGTACTTAACATTACACGGCATGTATTTTGGATTTTTCCACACAGTAAGATTTAGAAACTACCCCAGAACCTAGAAAACACTGAAAAAAGCATAGAATGTGCCAAATTACGATCCGTGAGGACCCATACTCCCTACAAATCAAATTTTGGAATATTTTACACATTATAACAAGACAAACAAGGAAATGGTCCACCAAATTCTGGTCCATGAGGGCCCATAACACCTCACGAACCAAATTTCTGCCTTCATTCATGTAAACCTCTACACAAAACAATACCCTATAAAACAACATGTATTTTTATCAAGGAAACTATCACAACAACATGCATATTTTACCCATCATCTATCACAACAACATGAAATCACTAATGAATCCTAGATGGCATGGAAAAAATGCATGACATGTGATTTATAGAAAGTTCCTATATGATGCATGAGACGATATACCCTCATCTCATCGGGTTTAAACAGAAATAAAACCTCAATAACATCAAAAATAATAGCACAAATCATGTGAATCACTCAAGGTGAAATCAAATCAACTATAATAATTGAAAAACCCGAAAAAATTGCAATTTAAATGAGGTAGATTGGATTTTCTGTGTACAAAGGTTAACTACTCCCGAGCACAATGTTTTACCAAGTAAATATTCCGTCCTATCCCTAACTAAGGCTCCAAACAGTAAGTTAAGAGAAAATAATGCTCTGATACCATTTGTAATGGCCCAGTCTAGCCCACGATCATGATATTGTCCACTTTGGGCCCATCCCACACAGTTTTGTTTTCCCTGGGCTCTGGCCCTCAGGCACCCCCAGGAAAAGGCCTCATGATGGGAGAGGTATCCACACCACCTTATAAAGGGGTGCTTTATTATCCTCCTCCATTGATGTGGGATTTCCATAACCCACCCCCCAGAAGGGCCCAACGTCCTTGCGGGCACATCAAATGGACACCGCCTCTGATACCACTTTGTAACATCCCGGTTTTAGAATCAACCCAAAGGCTCCCTGTACTTGGTAGGTCACATGGCCTCAAGAAAATTTCCCTGGATGCATGAGGCTTCCAACTAGTAGCGAGGGACTTGGGTGTGATAGTGGGGAAACTATGACCTCATTGGAAGAGTACACAACAGAAGTAAAAAAATACATACAAGAGTAGAAACAGTAATAATGACATACATTAGCAACAAAAGAAAACTGAAAGTATAAACTAGAGAACATATATAAAATGATTTATGATACATATGTCCAGGAAATAGCCAACAAGTCACAATGATGGAATAAAACAGTGCTAAACCAATGTTCCAACGAAAGCAGATAAACTCCTCAACATCGAAAGCCATAGATTGGTCCCATGCTCTCCAGCGCCACAACAAATCATGTACTTGAAGTAAAAGGGCACTTTCCCTTATCTATACTTGCAAAAAAATAAACTGTTTAGGCCCAAAAGCATTACCCAAACATGATGTGAGACTAAATCCCAGTAGAAAACCACATGAAGATTTGTGCCCAACAGTCAGTGAATATATGGCAGGTAAAATTTCAGAAAATAGTAAACATGAATGTGCTCAACAGTAAACAATCCACAATTCTAATAAAAATCAACAGTGAAACAAATAGCTAAACCTAAAAAAGGCCACCCTCTAGGAATTACTCCAAGACATCCCCTCTGGTCCTACATAAGAAGTACAAGCAACCCTATGGGAAGTGCACTCAACCTAACCCCTCTGGTTCAGTCATAAAATTATAACAAGACTCTCTGAGGAAGCACTTACAGTCAATTCCCTTTATAGTCAAAGGTAAAGTAAGACTCTCTGAGGAATCTCACACTGTGAATTCCCTTTATAGTATAAGGTTGTCAAGGACTATCTGAGGAAGCTCACATGGTCAATTACCCTTATATCCCAAAGGTCTTCGACTCTCTGAGGAAGCTCACCCGGTCAATTCCCCTTATAGCCTAGGTCGTACAATTCAAACAAAGACTCTTTGAGGAAGCTCATGAGGTCAATCCCCTTATAGTCATAAGCAATCAACATCTCTCTAAGAAAGATCACTCAGTAAATTCTTCTTATAGCATCAAGTGGTTCTAGAATCTCTGATGATGCTCACTCGGTCAATCCCCCTTATAGCCAAAAGTGCTCAAAGACTCTCTGAGGAAGCTCACCCGATCAATTCCCCTTATAGTCTACTACACCAGGTTCTCATGGCCCTGTGTAGGTCAAAAATCATAGCAGTACAATATGGACAAAGTAAACCTTCATAACTACTTGGATAATTAGTCTACAACATATCAAGCATGTCAAAACACAAAATCTCCATCCTACAGCAACAGACATGGAAAACAGGTAAAGCAGCCCGAGGCTAAATAGGACCAAATGGTCGTAAATAGAACATGCATGGGAAAAACACATCCAAAGCATAACAATCAACCATATTCATATCCAAATAACCTCAAAAAAAGCATAAAATCATGCCAGGAAATCAATAGGGGTAAAATGGTATACACTCAATACCCCGTCCAAGGGTATTGGTGGAATTTTCACATAATACTTAAATACTTTGAACGGAAAGGAAAAAACCCATACCTTGATGTTGGGAGATCACTATATGTGAATATAGAATCTTGAATCTCCTTATAATTCCATAGATCTAAGAAAACTTCTAAAACGTTCAACCCACGATAAGTTGGGAAAGAAAAGGAAACATGAAATGACGCTCAAGCAGAAGAGAGAACTAACCGATGTGGTTCCAACACAATCAAAAGTGTTCGAATCGGAGAAAAAATGGAGGCTCAGGGGATCGTCGAAGATTTGTGGCCGTATGGAGCTCTCTGTTGAATGAGACCAAAATGAAGAGTGCTCTGGCAATTAGACGCGACCCCTGTGCGTTTAATAAAAAAAAGAAAGTACATGGCATGTAATCTCCTTTTCCGTACTCCAATTTAAATGGCCTCCAAGTCACTCCCACATGGCCATGTGTATGGCTACTAAATGACCAGAACATGGCCTCCTGTGGTAATGAAGTACATGAAGAGTACTCATAAATACATGGCAAGTACATAGAAAATTTACAGAATTTCCTTTTTTTCTCAAAAAATGACCAGAAAAGGAAACAATACTTGAAAAGAAGTTCCAAGTTCTTACAAGTATGTCTCTATAATTATATAGAATGGTCACATAAAATATTCATAGAGAAAAAATTGTACAACATGGTATGAATATTCCCCTAAAACACATCATTCCGCTATGGTGTTTTAATAGGTGTGTGTTTTGAAACAATTCCCTAGTATCTAAGATGGTTGATGGATTCCAAGATCAAGTATTCACCAGTCTAATTTGTTTATAGGATCTTAATAATTTTCCCAGTTGATTCTATACTTCCTTATTAAACACTATAATGTTTTAAAATTTTTAAAATTTATATTTCATCGGATAAATATAACCATATTAACCGAATTGAACAATTAATTTTAAGAACATACATTAACTAGATTCTTGTCTAATCGTTAGTCTGCATATATCAATATGCATAAGGTCCAATAATACATAATCGCATTCATATTCTCTATTAAGTGTTACATTTTTCATTTATTCTAATAAAAATATTGTAAGATATCAAATGATTCATAATTTAATAATTTTAACAATCTGAATCATCATATTTTTTTTTTGTGTATGTCTCTTTTATATTCCCAAACTGACAATTCTAAAGATAAGTGATGTTATATTAAATCTTTACATTATTATGATGAATATTACAGATAGTATTATCTATCATTAGAATATATAATGCATTAACTATATTCTGTATTCAATAAAATATTTCAATAATATAAATAAAATAACTATTTTTCCAAAAAATTAATTAAATTGTTCATTCATTTAATTTAAAAAACTATTTTTTATGGTGAGAAAAATTAATATTTTCTGGATTCAATAATGAATCCCACTAGTAGAGTTAGATTATAAGTTATAGCCTATAATGAAGCACTTATTTCCTCATTACTAACATGTAGATATACTGGACCATTTTTCTTTTCTCTCAATTTTTTGGGTTTTTATCAGAAAAAATGTGTAGTGAACAATTAGTATTCAATAAACATGATTCAAAATTAATGAAATTAATCTCTACAAAATTCGCATCAATATGATCAAAATTAATCTATTTGACAGTACATATCAACATAAAATACTATTCTATAATTTTATTATATTACATGCTTGAATTAGGTCTAAGTAACATAATCAAGGTGTATTCCATAATCTACAAAAACGAAAAATCTATGAATAAGAACCATGTTTTATTAATTTTATTCAAAAAAATTAATTAAATTACTAGAAATAAAAATAATGACCCCCTATATCATATACATTTTGAGGATGAAGGTCATGCCATATATATTATTTTAAATGATTCTCAAACTTATTATTTGTAGAGTTTTACCAAGGTATATTTTTTATATAAATCATATGAATATTTAATTCACGACTATTACATCGCATACAATCATTATTATCTCATATTTTATTCATATATATATATATATATATATATATATTCTTTCTTCAAAAAAATTAGTTTTAGAATTTCTATTCTATCAACTGAATTAATATGTTTAAAACATATTAATGTGTGACTCTTTACATAACCCATAGTTTGTGCGACTAACACAAATTAAAAGACAATTTTTTCATGCATGTCAAAATAAATTTCATTTAAAAGGTTAATGAATCAATTTTCTATATTGTTTTATAATTATACAAAATCAATAATACATACAGGAGTAATCATATTGTGAAAGGTTTCCAACACTTATATTTATAAAAAAACATTAGACCCCATATTAGTGAGTTGTCTATCACAAAATCTCTTGATACATATTTAATTTATCAATAGAGACTTAAATTCTATCATAACTCCAAACGTCTGTTATGTGTAAACAATACCCAACATTTTGATGAATAAGAAATCTATTCTTTCATAAAATTGAATGTACTGTATGGTAAATCAATTTTATAATAAGAAATTTAAAACTAAAAAATAAAAAAATTAAACACATACATTATAAATCTCATATTCCATATATTATTATGTAATTAAAGATTTTAAATCCCATAAATATTTAATTTTATGATAATTTTTAAATTTTCATATTTTTGAAATGTTTTGATCATAATTGTGAAAATATCCTAATATATTATTTTTAAGTAGTTTAAATAGGTTTTTTGATGACAAAAAATTTTCTATACTAATTCAATTTGTTAAATTTGATTATAGGATTAAATATTATATGTTATAAGTTTAATTAAAATGGAAACAAATCTAAATAAATAAGATTGCCAAAATGATCATGCTTGTTCGTCTTCAAAATCTATGCATAATTAAATCAATTATTAAATGAAGGATATTATCTCTTAAATGAAAACACGAAATGAGATTGAATTTTTTTTGGATAAAAAGAAAAATAAAAGGATTTTTTAATATTTTTTATTTTGATATGAAGCCTCCTTCATGGTAATAAATACAAGGGAATCCAATGAAGGATAATTTGATGATTCTAACAATACTAATATAGTATTCATAGTAATAAAAATTATATTTGGTTAAAAATTTCAAATGGAAGTTAAGCTTTGTTGATGAATGATGATAAAAAATAGGGAAAAACTATTAATAAGACCATATTAAATGATATTTCCATTAAATAGGACATGAATGTGATGTTATTCAATGTTAAAATTAATAATGAAAATAGGTCATCGCTCATGCCTATAAATTTGTACTTCTATTTCATTCTAGGAGAGATAGTGATTTAGATTTCCATTTAGAGTACCTAATTAAGGGATATTATTATGTAATAGTTTTCTATATTCTAAATATATGTTATTATATTTTTTTCATACCATTATTAAATTTAATTTTTTGTTATTTACCCCCACTTAACTCTTTTTGACGCAATGAAAATGGAGAACTAACATTGTTGCTTACTCGAAGGGGAGTGGTAATATTTTTAGTTTGTTCTTCATAAATTATTATTATTATTTAATTCAATGGTTTTATTACTAGATTAATATATTGGGGTGTGATGTCACCCATCTTTCCCTAATACTTTCATCCCACTTTTCTTTCATTCATTTTGCTTACCTTTGATATTTAAGCCATTCAAAATGTAGAGTCTACTTCACATTTTGATGTGGAAGAAATTACTCATGTATGTGTATGGTTGGTGTGGGGGTAATAAGAATTAAAATATTGTGGTTTTGAGTCATTGTATTGATTTCCAAATTGTATAGAATATTAGAAATTAACAATCTTAAATAAAATGATATATTCATTGTGAACTGCAATTAATAATGTATTCTTTATTCTAACTAACTTGTTCATGTTTTGTTTCCCTTGTTCCTAGAATTTATATTTATTTGTTTCATATATATGTTTACCACAAAACCCCCCAATATAATATAAGTATATCATTTAGAGGTATATTTTATGTTAAATAGTGATAATATAATGTTGGTACTGTATTAGAGGTCTCATCGAGAGATTGACCCCAGGGTGCACAATACATTTCATTTCTATCAAAATAAGAATTCATTAGTTAGGGATTAAAAAAATGTCTTATAAATATAGAACCATTTATAGGGATTTCATTATCTTATAAATAATATTTTTCTTAAAAAACAAAACAAGAAAAAAATTTGATAAAATAAAAAATATAACTTCATTGAAACTCATTTTTTATCTAATATGATCTCGATAGAATATGAAAGTGATTTTTATATACATACCCTATTGGTAAACAAAATTATTACCCAAGAATTGAATAATTGTAAAAGAATCTATAACACCCCGACCCTAGTTACCTAGAGTCGGTGCATTATTACATAACATTGGCATGATCACAAGAAGGATCAAATATTGAAAGACTAATTGGTTTAGTAGCCTTGGAAACACTAGATATATTCATAAAGTTTTACATTACATCATAAAGTGAAAAACTACTACAACAACATGGTCTCCATATCCCACACTCATATCCCCACATATTATCCCTGCAGGTCATTCATAAATTACTTCTTCACATTCTGGGAAAAATAAAACATAGAAAAGGGGTGAGCTAAAATGCCCAGTAAGGATAACAATATAGCGGAAACTTTCATAAATAAGAATAAACATTTAAGGCAATGTATAATTAAAACAAAAGACTTTTAAACTTGAACTTAAACATAGTATGGAAAAAATAAAATGAAATAATGTCATTTACTTATTCACATGGATATTCTACTAATCGAATAATCACATGCAATATCAATTACCACTTTCATAATGATGGAATGCATAATGCCAGACTATCATAACCACATAGCCAAGGCCTCGTGCCAAGACTACAAATAAGATTTTGTCAAGGCCTTGTGCCAAGACACTAGTTTGTCTCATGAGAACTACCGATGCATCGAGGAGCTATAGCAGGCTCCACCCGTCACATATTAAGTCCAATGCATTCCCATATAAAAAGGTTTAAACATAACATAAACATTCGTATTAAAACTAGCATACAAAATGTCAATACTTTCACCATAAACCATGACTGGTATAAAAATAGCACATCCACTGTCAAACATATCACAAAACCTTCAATACAATATAGAAGTTTTGTATCATAATAAATCAACTTCAAAGAAGCATAAAATTCATCAAAGGATGTTGAAATAGATGAAATCAAAACTAGTTGAGAGAAATATCTCTTTTTTTTGAAATCATTTAAAAGTCACACATTTATTAAGGAAGTAATATAAAAGAGATTTTTGAATCAAAGTATCCCATACCACTTTGAAACTTTTGAAAAGAAATATCATTTCAAAACATTCATGTCCACATAAATAAATCCTTAAAATCATTTTGAAAACAGGGACATTAATTAAAAATATTTAGAAAGATAAATCTTTAAAACGTTTAAAATTATGATTTTGATAAAGAGTACCTTTCAGAAATTCTTAAAACATTCAATTTGAAATTATTTAAAAGTAAAATAATTATAAAATAAAACATTTACTTTGAAAATATCTTTATAAGATTGTAAGGGAAGATTTGACGATTTTATAACGGCAGTAAATAGCCGCACCCGCCGTATAAGTTAAAAAAACATTCTTACCTTAAATTTGTCGAAAGGTAAAAAGTGCCTTGTTTGGAAAATGACGGAAAGATTCCTTTAAAAACACATAAGGGTATAAATAAATTTAACCAATATTCTTTGTAAATAGTTAAAATGTTTTGAAATACATTTCGAAGAAACATGGATGTGGATGATAAAGAGATCCCAGTAGATAATTGCGTATAAACAACCTCAGATAATGAAGAGATTGTAAAATAAACCCTTACCTTGTACTTTTCCTTGGTTGGGGTAGGTTAACCTAATTTATAATGGTGAAATAATTTTTATTAAATTATAAAAGAATCATATACATTAATATGATATCATATATGATCTTTTAACATTTATTTGTTAATAATATCTTAGTATTATCGTTGTTTCGGGTGTTAACTTACTCGTTTCCTTTTATATGTTTTGTTACGTAAGACATGTTTGTAATGGATAGGTTTTATCTTAATCATATCCAGAATGATATCAAGTCCTTAGATACGATTATTAATCATAAAATGAGAATTATACATGAATGGATACGATAGAGAATGAATATCATCGCGTTCGTGGAGACGGTAGTCCGTACGTACGCACGAGCGACAATATCATTCTTTTGATATTAAAATATTATATAAATGGATGGTATATCATATATAAAGAATAATTATCATGTTATATTTATTATTCACATGAATTAAACATCATTATTATACACATCCAAATAATAATTTATTGAATAACAATTACACCACAACGTGGAGACGATAAGCCGTACGTACGCACGTATGGTGACATGTTATTCAAAGGGTGGATAGAATACTGAATATGGTTGTACCATATCAATAATAATATTACAGTATATAGGATATACTGGATTAATTATTTTATAATGGGAAAAAACAAAGAAAGAAGAAGTTGAAGAAGAAATGAATTTGAAAAAGGGTGGTGAAAACATGACCTCTTCTTCGGGTTCTTCCTTTTGATTTGATAAAAAGGGCTCCTTAGGATGGCTTTATGATCAAAGTAAGGCCTCTAGGTTGTATTTAGGGAAGTTGGGAGAGTATTTTGTCATATTTTGGCCAAACCAAAAGGCTATGAAGTTGTGAAGTAATGAGAAGGGGGAGTGCCCTTTTATAAGAGGGGTGAGGGGCACCTTTGGAAAAGCTAGAAATATTAATTTATAATAAATTCATATTCGGTTTCTAATGGCTCAAAAGTTGATTATTAAAAGGTCAAGGTGGGGATAGGTCTAAAACCATTCAACCAATAGAATTTAGACAGGTTTGGGTTACTATGTTAACCTTATCTTTTAGTTTTAACTCTTAGTTAATTAGTTTGACATTTACCATGTCACTTTGTATTTTTATATTATATAGTTAATAAACACACTATATACATCCAAGAGACCCCCAAGTGGTCCATTAAATACACACCTATCATGATATAAGTCTCTTGGCCGAACCTTAGATTTTTAAGAATTTAATATCAATTAATAATATAATATTTGTTTTAAAAACTCTTTTATGTCAATTTTGACACTATTCAATAGTTGATTTTTTGTGAAACTCATAACAGAATGATTACTTCGACAAAAGTTAATTAAATAAATCCTAACATGTCATTAAACCTATAAAATTAGTTTAATTCATAAAAAGGCTCAAATTATATTTAGTTTGGTATTTATAATATCAATTATTCCAATTTTTCAGTAATTAGGTAATTACTGCATCATCATTGTGTCATAAATAAATTAAATGTTTTAGTGTCTAAAAATTATAAATAAAATATCATTATGTAGAAAATCTTTTTATCTTTCTAATTAATATTTAAAATCGAATTTATATTATGTATAACCCTATATTAAAAATGTTTTAGTAAATAAACTTTGATTTTTACTCTTTTAACTCTTCTTTGAATTAAATAATAATGAATGTCCTAATCTAATCCAAGTGGGCCTAAATGATAATATTTTATTCCTAAGGTTGTTTTTTTGAGATAAAAGTGTCCAATAGAATTAATACATGTGTCAGGGTAATATTAATATCATTTTTACCCTTAATTACCCTATTTACATTTAACCGTGGTAAATAAAAGTAAAAAGTTACTATTCACCAAAAATTATTTTCATCTCATTGAACCAAATTTTAATTCTTGATATTAACCGTGTCTCTCGGATTTTCGAAATTTCATTCACAGAAGCGGTAAAATTATGTTTTATGAAAAATACAGTTTTTTTAACTACCACTTTGTAGTTTCACTATTCATCAAAAATTGAAGTTTTTCAAAACAATGCCAAAATTTCACCCTAAGCAATAACTGATATTCCAAATTAAAAAATGATATCTATTTTACAAAATTCCAAACATATAAGTTGCATTAATTAATTTTATAATTAATTTCCACTGTCGCAACAAATAGCGTGTTTTTAAGAAACAATATATATCAAAATATTGACAATTGTTTAGGTCCAATTTCGAAGTGAAATTAATTATAATGAAAACCATTGGATAAAATGGTAAAAATATATTCTAATTATACTTTAAAACCACTCAAATTCATAATTTATCACCATTAATTATTTTTATTAAAAAATTTGTTTTTAATTAAAATTTAGTAATTTTCACTATTCATCAAAATATTAATGTTATCCGAAAAGTACCAAAATTTCACCTTAGGCTAAATTCGATACTCCGAATCCATAAATGAAGTCCAGTTTGAAATATAAAATATATATAATTTCAAAAAGTAGGTATTACTATTCATAACGGCTAGTTTGATTGGTTGTGGTGTGTGTTAGAACCCAAAGTTGCGTACAACACACGCTTATGTATTATTCAAAGGAAAGCGTACCATGGAAGATTTGGTGTTTCATTTTAAATTTTTGATGTCCCCATTTAGTCAAAAAGTTTAAAATATTGTATTTAAAAAGGGTTCACTATTAAAATTTGGTAAAAGTGAAATACTGAAAATGAATTTGTTCTTACATTATGTCTAAGAAACTAATAATATGGATTTTAAAATTATAAGGATTATATAAAGCTTAAAATTTAGTTAATACTATTCATAACCTCTTTTGAACGGCTTGTTTGGTAAGTCATGGTGCGCTTGAACTCGGTTTTGTGTGTAGTGCAAGTTATTGTATTATTTTGAAGAAATAACACACTATGAAATCTTGGGGTGTTACATTCTCCCCTCCTTCAATAAATTGCGTCCTCGCAATTTGAAATTGTTTTTCGAAAATAAAAGGTTGAAAATAGAAAATATCTTTGTGGGAAAACCCACATCGGAAATTGGGTTACTAAAATTTAGTCTTAATATGAGGAAAAGAGAAATGAAAGGGTCACCACCAAATTATGATCTCGATTAGGAGAACATTGTTGGCAATTAGAGACATATAATTGGAGGAAAAACGTAAATATTTATAGGTAGTGATTGAGGTCATCAATCAAAAACAAGTTTAAAATTGAGGTCCTTAAATTAATCAATCTATGATGATTTAAAATACCATCGATTCAACAAAACATAAGGTATTAGGATAACACATTTTTGACGTTTCAAAATATCTTAGTTGAAATCCCACATCGAAAAATGACGTAATGAGGCCTCTATTTAAAATAAAGAGTGGAAAGTATGAAGATTACCGAAAATAACACATACTAGGGTTCCATGTAGGAAAATATGGAATAGAAGAGAAATATAACCATCAATTATCTGATGGAGAGTGGTAGAGAATATGGCTATGAAAAGGCCAAAAATCCCAAAGCCATAAATTAGTGATGATTTAAGGTACCATCTAGGAAAACATTTTTGTTCTAAGTTACTTTTCTTAATGTTGAGGAATTTATTTATGAGATTGGCTAAGATCATAAGGAGATATACTTACTTTATAATTAGAGTTTTATCCATTAATAAATTACTACCACATACTAATCTTTCACTCCAAAAGATAATAGAACGTAAAAAAAATTCTATTTATACTATTCGTACAGGGTTCCAAAATAAACGAATTTATAATTCATCTACCAGATCCTTAAAACAAACTACATTATTTAATCCAGGACATCTCGTGGGCCATTGGTAGGTGATACACCCTTGTCGCCCTTCGGTTGCGGGTTCAAGTCTTGCGGTCTTGTCGGTCGCGACGGGTTGCCACCGGACCTCTCGGATGTCCTTTTATGGAAATCCAAAATTAATCTCAAAATAGAATTTATCCAAAATACTTCTGTCCAAACTCACAATCCAACATTTATAAGGAAGGTAAACATAATGTAGATCCTTTTTACCTCGTAATAGCATATGAATACCTTCATCATGTATTCTTTTAAAACACTGAAACATCCTGAATTACTATATTCCTTATTGATTACATTCATGCTCCCTTATTCCGTATATAATAAAGGATATACTTCATCAATCCAAAAATGTTTTAAACCCCAACAATGATGGAATATACAAATCATTAATCAACTTCAAGGTAGTCAAGAATATCCAATATAATTTATCCAAATCAATCATGTATTATTCTAAAATCACTACCTCGGTATCAGAACCATATTATGGTTTATCTTTCTCTCAACCAAATATTTTCCAAAAATTTAACCTGCTATTGAGTCACTTTTCTTTGTTCCACACAATCTCAAGTCCTTAATGAAATAGTACTGCAGTACAATCCTTATATACTCCAAAATTATTTTAACAAGTACATTGTTGATACAACACTCAAATGACATAATCAACATAAGAACTCTAATAATTACTCTTCATCTGTGGTAGTATCATAACTTGATTATTATCCAATAGAATCATTTGCGGCATAGTCTGATGAATGGGACATAGGTTCGCGTAGTGTCCAAACTCCTTGCAAATGAAGCATTGTACATTTGAAACCATTTTCTTACCCTTGCAGTCACCTACTTTGTGCCCTTTTCCTCCACACTTATAACAAACTACCATTCCTTTCAGACAAGTTCCAGGGTGTTTCTTCCCACAGTTATCACATATGGGAAAATTCTTCTTTTCCCTCTTCCCTTTATCCATCTTTCTATCTGCCATCCTTTTCTTCTCTTGCTTCCCTTAAAATTCATAGGACTCAGTAAAATATTTACTTATCTTATCAACACATGATATTATTTCTTCATATGATGATAATACATGGGAGACTATTTCTATTATAAATTATGGCTTAAGACCATGAAAAATATGATCCTTCTTTCTCTTTGGATCATGTTCATTGCTGGAGTTCTCATTCCTTCTACCGGGCGCCATTTCTAAACAATGGCATACACTAGATTAGTTTATGAATAACAATACCTAATCCCAAAATTGTAAGACACATAACATAAATTAAATAGTTTATGGATATAATCCATAATCATACAAATTTCTCCTTTGAGTAAGTAAATACACATAAACCCTTCATAATGGTTTGTAAAGAAAATGAGAATTATCCTAAGCATATCCCCCGGGAGTGTCGTAACCAAGAGTGCAGCAAGGCCCATTGTCGTGCACCAGTTCCCATTCGAGTCTAGCTCAATACGGTGTTTTTAGGTTTTACCCCTAGGTACATCTGTGCCAGAGCCGCATCTACCTATTCGTATCCAGATAGGGATGTATTTCTCGGAAAACTCACAAAATATCTACAATACCAAAATTCTAGGAAGTTTTTCTATACTAATCCTAAAAGTCCATCTTAAATCTATGTTCTCTAATCAGAGTTTATCTAAATCTAGCTTCCAAGGTTTGTACTAAACTTCCTCTGATACCAACTGCAACGCCCCGACCCCAGTTACCTAGAGTCGGTGCATTATTAAATAACATTGGCATGATCACAAGAAGGATCAAATATCGAATGACCGTTTGGTTTAGTAACCTTGGAAACACTAGATATATTCATAAAGTTTTCCATTACATCATAAAGTGAAAAACTACTACAACAACATGGTATCTATATCCCACACTCATATAACCACATAATATCCCTGCAGTTCATTCATAAATTACTTCTTCACATACTGGGAAAAATAAAACATAGAAAAGGGGTGAGCTCAAATGCTCAGTAAGGATAAAAATATAGCGGAAACTCTCATAAATAAGAATAAACATTTAAGGCAATGTATAACTAAAACAAAAGACTTTTAAACTTGAACTTAAACATAGTATGGAAAAAATAAAATGAAAGAATTCCATTTACTTATTCACATGGATATTCTACTAATCGAATAATCACATGCAATATCAATAACCACTTTCATAATGATGGAATGCATAATGCCGGACTATCATAACCACATAGCCAAGGCCTCGTGCCAAGACTACAAATAAGATTTTGTCAAGGCCTTGTGCCAAGACACTAGTTTGTCTCATGAGACCTACCGATGCATCAAGGAGCTATAGCGGGCTCCACCCGTCACATATTAAGTCCAATGCATTCCCATATGAAAAGGTTTAAACATAACATAAACATTCGTATTAAAACTAGCATACGAAATGTCAATACTTTCACCATAAACCATGACTGGTATAAAAATAGCACATCCACAGTCAAACATATGACAAAACATTCAATACAATATAGAAGTTTTGTATTATAATAAATCAACTTCAAATAAGCATAAAATTCCTCAAAGGATGTTGAAATAGATGAAATCAAAACTAGTTGAGAGAAATATTTTTTTTTTTGAAATCATTCAAAAGTCACACATTTATTAAGGAAGTAATTTAAAAGAGATTTTTGAATCAAAGTATCCCATACCACTTTGAAACTTTTGAAAAGAAATATCATTTCAAAACATTCATTTCCACATAAATAAATCCTTAAAATCATTTTGAAAACATGGACATTAATTAAAATGATTTAGAAAGATAAATATTTAAAACGTTTAAAATTATGATTTTGATAAAGAGTAGCTTTCAGAAATTCTTAAAATATTCATTTTGAAATTATTTAAAAGTCACATAATTATAAAATAATACATTTACTTTGAAAATATCCTTATAATCTTTTAGGGGAAGCTTTTATGATTTTATAACGACAGTAAATAGCCGCACCCGCCGTATAAGTTAAAAAAACATTCTTACCTTCAATTTGTCGAAAGGTAAAAAGTGCCTTGTTTGGAAAACGACGGAAAGATTCCTTTAAAAACACATAAGGGTATAAATGACTTTAACCCACATTCTTTGTAAATAGTAAAAATGTTTTGAAATACATTTCGAAGAAACATGGATGTGGATGATAAAGAGATCCCAGTAAATAATTGCGTATAAACAACCTTAGATAATGAAGAGATTGTGAAATAAACCCTTACCTTGTACTTTTCCTTGGTTGGGGTTGGTTAACCTCCTGTATAATTGTGAAATAATTGTTATTAAATTATACAAGAATCATATACATTAATATGATATCATATATGATCTTTTAACATTTATTTGTTAATAATATCTTAGTATTATTGTTGTTTTGGGTGTTAACTTACTCGTTTCCTTTTATATGTTTTGTTACATAAGACATGTTTGTAATGGATAGGTTTTATCTTAATCATATCCAGAATTATATCAAGTCCATAGATACTACTATTAATCATAAAATGAGAATTATACATGAATGGATACGATAGAGAATGAATATCATCGTGTTCGTGGAGACGGTAGTCCGTACGTACGCACGAGCGGCAATATCATTATTTTGATATTAAAATAATATAAAAATGGATGGTATATCATATATACAGAATAATTTTGATGTTATATTTATTATTTACATGAATTAAACATCATTATTATACACATCCAAATAATAATTTATTGAATAACAATTACACCACGACGTGGAGACGGTAAGCCGTACGTACGCACGTATGGTGACATATTATTCAAAGGGTGGATTGAATAATGAATATGGTTGTACCATATCTATAATAATATTACAGTATATTGGAGATACTAGATTCATTATTTTATAATGGGAAAAACTAAGAAAGAAGAAGTTGAAGAAGAAATGAATTTGAAAAAGGGTGGTGAAAACATTACCTCTTCTTCGGGTTCTTCCTTTTGATTTGATAAAAAGGGCCCCTTAGGATGGATTTCGGATCAAACTAAGGCCTCTAGGTTGTAGTTAGGGAAGTTGGAAGAGTATTGTGGCAGGTTTTGGCCGAACCAAAAGGCTATGAAGTTGTGAAGTAATGAGAAGGGGGAGTGCCCTTTTATAAGAGGGGTGAGGGGCACCTTTGGAAAAGCTAGAAATATTAATTTATAATAAATTCATATTCGGTTTCTAATGGCTCCAATGTTGATTATTAAACGGTAAAGGTGGGTATAGGTCTAAAACCATTCAACCAATATAATTTAGACAGGTTTGGGTTACTATATTAACCTTATCTTTTAGTTTTAACTCTTAGTTAATTAGTTTGACATTTACCATGTCACTTTGTATTTTTATATTATATAGTTAATAAACTTACTATATACATCCAAGCAACCCCCAAGTGGTACATTAAATACACACCTATCATGATATAAGTCTCTTGGCCGAACCTTAGATTATTAATAATTTAATATCAATTAATAATATAATATTTGTTTTAAAAACTCATTTATGTCAATTTTGACACTATTCAATAGTTGATTTTTGTGAAACTCATAACAGAATGATTACTTCGAAAAAAGTTAATTAAAGCAATCCTAACATGTCATATTAACCTATAAAATTAGTTTAATTCATAAAAAGGCTCAAATTATATTTATTTTGGTATTTATAATATCAATTATTCCAATTTTTCACTAATTAGGTAATTACTGCATCATCATTGTGTCATAAATAAATTAAATATTTTAGTGTCTAAAAATTATAAATAAAATATCATTATGTAGGAAATATTTTTATATTTCTAATTAATATTTAAAATCTAATTCATATTATGTATAACCCTATATTAAAAATGTTTTAGTAAATAAACTTTGATTTTAACTCTTTCAACTCTTCTTTGAATTAAATAATAATGAATGTCCTAATCTAATCCAAGTGGACCTAAATGATAATATTTTATTCCTAAGATTGTTTTTTGACGAGATAAACTTGTCCAATAGAATTAATAGATGTGTCAGGGTAATATTAATATCATTTTTACCCTTAATTACCCTATTTACATTTAACCATGGTAAATAAAAGTAAAAAGTTACTATTCACCAAAAATTATTTTCATCTCATTGAACCAAATTTTACTTCTTGGTATTAACCGTGTCTCTCGGATTTTCGAAATTCCATTCACAGAAGCGGTAAAATTAAGTTTTATGAAAAATACAGTTTTTTTAACTACCACTTTGTAGTTTCACTATTCATCAAAAATTGATGTTTTTCAGAACAATGCCAAAATTTCACCCTACGCTATAATTGATATTCCAAATTAAAAAATGATATCTATTTTACAAAACTCCAAACATATAAGTTGCATTAATTAATTTTATAATTAATTCCCACTGTCACAACAAATAGCGTGTTTTTAAGAAACAATATATATCAAAAGATTGACAATTGTTTAGGTCCAATTTCGAAGTGAAATTAATTATAATGAAAACCATTGGATAAAATGGTAAAAATATATTCTAATTATACTTTAAAACCACTCAAATTCATAATTTATCACCATTAATTATTTTGATTAAAAAAGTTGTTTTTAATTAAAATTTAGTAATTTTCACTATTCATCAAAATATTAATGTTATCCGAAAAGTACCAAAATTTCATCTTAGGCTAAATTCGATACTCCGAATCCATAAATGAAGTCCATTTTGAAATATAAAATATATATAATTTCAAAAAGTAGGTATTACTATTCATAACGGCTAGTTTGATTGGTTGTGGTGTGTGTTAGAACTCGAAGTTGCGTACAACACACGCTTCTGTATTATTCAAAGGAAAGAGTACCGTGGAAGCTTGGGTGTTTCATTTTAAATTTTTGATGTCCCCATTTAGTCAAAAAGTTTAAAATATTGTATTTAAAAAGGGTTCACTATTAAAAGTTGGTAAAAGTGAAATACTGAAAATGAATTTGTTCTAACATTATGTCTAAGAAACTCATAATATGGATTTTAAAATTATAAGGATTATATAAAGTTTAAAATTTAGTTAATACTATTCATAACCTCTTTTGAACGGCTTGTTTGGTAAGTCATGGTGAACTTGAACTCGGTGTTGTGTGTAGTGAAAGTTATTGTATTATTTTGAAGAAATAACACACTATGAAATCTTGGGGTGTTACATTCTCCCCTCCTTCAATAAATTGCGTCCTCGCAATTTGAAATTGTTCTTCGAAAATAAAAGGTTGAAAATTGAAAATATCTTTGTGGGAGAACCCACATCGGAAATTGGGTTACTAAAATTTAGTATTAATATGAGGAAAAGAGAAATGAAAGGGTCACCACCAAATTATGATCTCGATTAGGAGAACATTGGTGGCAATTAGAGACATATAATTGGAGGAAAAACGTAAATATTTATAGACAGTGATTGAGGTCATCAATCAAAAACAAGTTTAAAATTGAGGTCCTTAAATTCATCAATCTATGATGATTTAAAATACCATCGATTCAACAAAACATAAGGTATTAGGATAACACATTTTTGACATTTCAAAATATCTTAGTTGAAATCCCACATCGAAAAATGAATTAATGAGGCCTCTATTTAAAATAAAGAGTGGAAAGTATGAAGATTACCGAAAATAACACATACTAGGATTCCATGTAGGAAAATATGGATATAGAAGAGAAATATAACCATCAATTATCTGATGGAGAGTGGTAGAGAACATGGCTATGAAAAGGCCAACAATCCCAAAGCCATAAATTAGTGATGATTTAAGGTACCATCTAGGACAACATTTTTGTTCTAAGTTACTTTTCTTAATCTTGAGGAATTTATTTATGAGATTGGCTAAGATCATAAGGAGATATACTTACTTTATAACTAGAGTTCTATCCATTAATAAATTACTACCACAGACTCATCTTTCACTCCAAAAGATAATAGAACGTAAAAAAAATTCTATTTATAGTATTCGTACAGGGTTCCAAAATAAACAAATTTATAATTCATCTACCAGATCTTTAAAAAAACTACATTATTTAATCCAGGACATCTCCCGGGCCAGTGGTAGGTGATACACCCTTGTCGCCCTTCGGTTGCGGGTTCAAGTCTCGCGGCCTTGCCGGTCGCGACGGGTTGCCACCCGACCTCTGGGTTGTCCTTTTATGGCAATCCAAAATTAATCTCAAAATAGAATTTATCCAAAATACTTCTGTCCAAACTCGCAGTACAACATTTATAAGGAAGGTAAACATAATGTAGATCCCTTTTACCCCGTAATAGCATATGAATACCTTCATCATGTATTCTTTTAAAACACTGAAACATCCTGAATTATCATATTCCTTATTGATTACATTCATGCTCCCTTATTCCATATATAATGCTGGATATACTTCATCAATCCAAAAATGTTTTAAACCCCAACAATGATGGAATATACAAATCATTAATCAGCTTCAAGGTAGTCAAGAATATCCAATATAATTTATCCAAATCAATCATGTATTATTCTAAAATCACTACCTCGGTATCAGAACCATATTATGGTTTATCTTTCTCTCAACCATATATTTTCCAAAAATTTAACCTGCTATTGAGTCACTTTTCTTTGTTCCACACAATCTCAAGTCCTTAAAGAAAGAGTACTGCAGTACAATCCTTATATACTCCATAATTATTATAACAAGTACATTGTTAATACAACACTCAAATGACATAATCAACATAAGAACTCTAATCATACCTCTTCATATGTGGTAGTATCATAACTTGATTATTATCCAATAGCATAATTTGCGGCATAGTCTAATGACTGGGACATAGGTTCGCATAGTATCCAAACTCCTTGCAAATGAAGCATTGTACATTTGAAACCATTTTCTTAACCTTGCAGTCACCTACTTTGTGTTCTTTTCCTCCACACTTATAACAAACTCCCATTCCTTTCAGACAAGTTCCAGGGTGTTTCTTCCCACAGTTATCACATATGGGAAAATTCTTCTTTTCCCTCTTCCCTTTATCCATCTTTCTCTCTTCCATCCTTTTCTTCTCTTGCTTCCCTTCAAATCCATAGGACACAGTAAAATCTTTACTTATCTTATCAACACATGATATTATTTCTCCATATGATGATAATACATGAGAGACTATTTCTCTTATAAATTCTGGCTTAAGACCATGAAAAATATGATCCTTCTTTCTCTTTGGATCATGTGCATTGCTGGAGTTCTCATTCCTTCTACTGGGCACCATTTCTAAACAATGGCATACACTAGATTAGTTTATGAATATAAATACCTAATCCAAAAATTGTAAGACACATAACATAAATTAAATAGTTTATGGATATAATCCATAATCATAAAAATTTCTCCTTTGAGGAAGTAAATACTCATAAACCCTTCATAATGGTTTGTAAAGAAAATGATAATTATCCTAAGAATATCCCCCGGGAGTGTCGTAACCAAGAGTGCAGCAAGGCCCATTGTCGTGCACCAGTTCCCATTCGAGTCTAGCTCAAAGCGGTGTTTTTGGGTTTTACCCCTAAGTACATCTGTGCCAGAGCCGCCTCTACCTGTTCGTATCCAGACAGGGATGTATTTCTCGGAAAACTCACAAAATCTCTACAGTACCAAAATTCTAGGAAGTTCTTCTATACTAATCCTAAAAGTCCATATTAAATATATGTTCTCTAATCAGAGTTTATCTAAATCTAGCTTCCAAGGTTTGTACTAAACTTCCTCTGGTACCAACTGTAACGCACCGACCCCAGTTACCTAGAGTCGGTGCATTATTACATAACATTGGCATGATCACAAGAAGGATCAAATCTCGAATGACCGTTTGGATTCATTAGCCTTGGAAACACTAGTATGGAAAAAATAAAATGAAAGAATTCCATTTACTTATTCACATGGATATTCTACTAATCGAATAATCACATGCAATATCAATAACCACTTTCATAATGATGGAATTCATAATGTCAGACTATCATAACCACATATCCAAGGCCTTGTGCCAATACTACAAATACGATTTTGTCAAGGCCTTGTGCCAAGACACTAGTTTGTCTCATGAGACCTACCGATGCATCGAGGAGCTATAGCAGGCTCCACCCGTCACATGTTAAGTCCAATGCATTCCCATATGAAAAGGTTTAAACATAACATAAACATTCGTATTAAAACTAGCAAACGAAATGGCAATACTTTCACCATAAACCATGAATGGTATAAAAATAGCTCATCAATAGTCAAACATATCACAAAACCTTCAATACAATATAGAAGTTTTGTATCATAATAAATCAACTTCAAATAAGCGTAAAATCCATCAAAGTATGTTGACATAGATGAAATCAAAACTAGTTGAGAGAAATATCTCTTTTTTTTGAAATCATTTAAAAGTCACACAATTATTAAGGAAGTAATTTAAAAGAGATTTTTGAATCAAAGTATCCCATACCACTTCAAAACTTTTGAAAAGAAATATCATTTCAAAACATTCATGTCCACATAAATAAATCCTTAACATCATTTTGAAAACATGTACATTAATTAAAAATATTTTGAAAGGTAAATCTTTAAAACGTTTAAAATTCTGATTTTGATAAAGAGTACCATTCATAAATTCTTAAAATATTCATTTTGAAATTATTTAAAAGTCACATAATTATAAAATAAGACATTTACTTTGAAAATATCCTTATAAGATTGTAAGGGAAGCTTTGACGATTTTATAACGGCGGTAAATAGCCGCACCCACCGTATAAGTTAAAAAAACATTCTTACCTTAAATTTGTCGAAAGGTAAAAAGTGACTTGTTTGGAAAATGAAGGAAATATTCCTTTAAAAACACATAAGGGTATAAATGAATTTAACCCATATTCTTTGTAAATAGTAAAAATGTTTTGAAATACATTTCGAAGAAACATGTATGTGGATGATAAAGAGATCCTAGTAGATAATTGCGTATAAACAACCTCGGATAATGAAGAGATTGTGAAATAAACCCTTACCTTGTACTTTTCCTTGGTTGGGGTAGGTTAACCTCCTGTATAATGGTTAAATAAGGGTTATTAAATTATACAATAATCATATACATTAATATGATATCATATATGATCTTTTAACATTGATTTGTTAATAATATCTTAGTATTATCATTGTTTCAGGTGTTAACTTACTCATTTACTTTTATATGTTTTGTTACGTAAGCCATGTTTGTAATGGATTGGTTGTATCTTAATCATATCCAGAATGATATCAAGTCCATAGATACTATTATTAATCATAAAATGATAATTATACTTGAATGGATACGATAGAGAATGAATCTCATCGCGTTCGTGGAGACGGTAGTCCGTACGTACGCACGAGCGACAATATCATTCTTTTTCTATTAAAATAATATATAAATGGATAGTATATCATATATACAGAATAATTATCATGTTATATTTATTATTTACATGAATTAAACATCATTATTGTACACATCCAAATAATAATTTATTGAATAACCATTACACCACGACGTGGAGACGGTAAGCCGTACGTACGCACGTATGGTGACATGTTATTCAAAGGGTGGATAGAATACTGAATATGGTTGTACCATATCTATAATAATATTATAGTATATAGGAGATACTGGATTGATTATTTTATAATGGAAAAAACAAAGAAAGAAGAATTTGAAGAAGAAATGAATTTGAAAAAGGGTGGTGAAAACATTACCCCTTCTTCGGGTTCTTCCTTTTGATTTGATAAAAAGGGCTCCTTAGGATGGCTTTCTGATCAAACTAAGACCTCTAGGTTGTAGTTAGGGAATTTGGGAGAGTATTTTGGCAGATTTTGGCCAAACCAAAAGGCTATGAAGTTTTGAAGTAATGAGAAGGGAGAGTGCCCTTTTATAAGAGGGGTGAGGGGAACCTTTGGAAAAACTAGAAATATTAATTTATAATAAATTCATATTCGGTTTCTAATGGCTCCAAAGTTGATTATTAAAAGGTCAAGGTGGGTATAGGTCGAAAACCATTCAACCAATAGAATTTAGACAGGTTTGGGTTACTATATTAACCTTATCTGTTAGATTTAACTCTTAGTTAATTAGTTTGACATTTACCATGTCACTTTGTATTTTTATATTATATAGTTAATAAACTTACTATATGCATCCAAGCGACCCCCAAGTGGTCCATTAAATATACACCTATCATGATATAAGTCTCTTGCCCGAACCTTATATTTTTAAGAATTTAATATCAATTAATAATATAATATTTGTTTTAAAAACTCTTTTATGTCAATTTTGACACTATTCAATAGTTGATTTTTGTGAAACTCATAACAGAATTATTACTTCGACAAAAGTTAATTAAATCGATCCTAACATGTCATATTAACCTATAAAATTAGTTTAATTCATAAAAAGGCTGAAATTATATTTATTTTGGTATTTATAATATCAATTATTCCAATTTTTCAGTAATTAGGTAATTACTGCATCATCATTGTGTCATAAATAAATTAAATGTTTTAGTGTCTAAAAATTATAAATAAACTATAATTATGTAGGAAATATTTTTATCTTTCTAATTAATATTTACAATCGAATTTATATTATGTATAACCCTATATTAAAAATGTTTTAGTAAATAAACATTGATTTTAACTCTTTTAACTCTTCTTTGAATTAAATAATAATGAATGTCCTAATCTAATCCAAGTGGACCTAAATGATAATATTTTATTCCTAAGGTTGTTTTTTGTCGAGATAAACTTTTCCAATAGAATTAATACATGTTTCAGGGTAATATTAATATCATTTTTACCCTTAATTACCCTATTTACATTTAACCGTGGTAAATAAAAGTAAAAAGTTACTCTGCACCAAAAATTATTTTCTTCTCATTGAACCAAATTTTACTTCTTGATATTAACCGTGTCTCTCGGATTTTCGAAATTCCATTCACAGAAGCGGTAAAATTAAGTTTTATGAAAAATACAGTTTTTTTAACTACCACTTTGTAGTTTCACTATTCATCAAAAATTGAAGTTTTTCAGAACAATGCCAAAATTTCACCCTAATCTATAATTGATATTCCAAATTAAAAAATGATATCTATTTTACAAAATTCCAAACATATAAGTTGCATTAATTAATTTTATAATTAATTCCCACTGTCACAACGAATAGCGTGTTTTTAAGAAACAATATATATCAAAAGATTGACAAATGTTTAGGTCCAATTTCGAAGTGAAATAAATTATAATGAAAACCATTGGATAAAATGGTAAAAATATATTCTAATTATACTTTAAAACCACTCAAATTCATAATTTATCACCATTAATTATTTTGATTAAAAAAGTTGTTTTTAATTAAAATTTAGTAATTTTCACTATTCATCAAAATATTAATGTTATCCGAAAAGTACCAAAATTTCACCTTAGGCGAAATTCGATACTCCGAATCCATAAATGAAGTCCAGTTTGAAATATAAAAAATATATAATTTCAAAAAGTTGGTATTACTATTCATAACAGCTAGTTTGATTGGTTGTGGTGTGTGTTAGAACTCGAAGTTGCGTACAACACACGCTTATGTATTATTCAAAGGAAAGCGTACCGTGGAAGCTTGGGTGTTTCATTTTAAATTTTTGATGTCCCCATTTAGTCAAAAAGTTTAAAATATTGTATTTAAAAAGGGTTCACTATTGAAAGTTGGTAAAAGTGAAATACTGAAAATGAATTTGTTCTTACATTATGTCTAAGAAACTCATAATATGGATTTTAAAATTACAAGGATTATATAAAGTTTAAATTTTAGTTAATACTATTCATAACCTCTTTTGAACGGCTTGTTTGGTAAGTCATGGTGCGCTTGAACTCGGTGTTGTGTGTAGTGCAAGTTATTGTATTATTTTGAAGAAATAACACACTATGAAATCTTGGTGTGTTACATTATCCCCTCCTTCAATAAATTGCGTCCTCGCAATTTGAAATTCTTATTCGAAAATAAAAGGTTGAAAATAGAAAATATCTTTGTGGGAAAACCCACATCGGAAATTGGGTTACTAAAATTTAGTCTTAATATGAGGAAAAGAGAAATGAAAGGGTCACCACCAAATTATGATCTCGATTAGGATAACATTGGTGGAAATTAGAGACATATAATTGGAGGAAAAACGTAAATATTTATAGGTAGTGATTGAGGTCATCAATCAAAAACAAGTTTAAAATTGAGGTCCTTAAATTCACCAATCTATGATGATTTAAAATACCATCGATTCAACAAAACATAAGGTATTTGGATAACACATTTTTGACGTTTCAAAATATCTTCGTTGAAATCCCACATCGAAAAATGAATTAATGAGGCCTCTATTTAAAATAAAGAGTGGAAAGTATGAAGATTACCGAAAATAACACATACTAGGGTTCCATGTAGGAAAATATGGATATAGAAGAGAAATATAACCATCAATTATCTGATGGAGAGTGGTAGAGAACATGGCTATGAAAAGGCCAACAATCCCAAAGCCATAAATTAGTTATGATTTAAGGTACCATCCAGGACAACATTTGTGTTCTATGTTACTTTTCTTAATGTTGAGGAATTTATTTATGAGATTGGCTAAGATCATAAGGAGATATACTTACTTTATAATTAGAGTTTTATCCATTAATAAATTACTACCACAGACTCATCTTTCACTCCAAAAGATAATATAACGTAAAAAAAATTCTATTTATACTATTCGTACAGGGTTCCAAAATAAACGAATTTATAATTCATCTACCAGATCTTAAAAAAAACTACATTATTTAATCGAGGACATCTCGTGGGCCAGTGGTAGGTGATACACCCTTGTCGCCCTTCGGTTGCGGGTTCAAGTCTCGCGGCCTTGCCGGTCCCGACGGGTTGCCACCCGACCTCTGGGTTGTCCTTTTATGGCAATCCAAAATTAATCTCAAAATAGAATTTATCCAAAATACTTCTGTCCAAACTCACAGTACAACATTTATAAGGAAGGTAAACATAATGTAGATCCTTTTTACCCCATAATAGCATATGAATACCTTCATCATGTATTCTTTTAAAACACTGAAACATCCTGAATTACCATATTTCTTATTGATTACATTCATGCTCCCTTATTCCATATATAATGATGGATAAACTTCATCAATCCAAAAATGTTTTAAACCCCAACAATGATGGAATATACAAATCATTAATCAACTTCAAGGTAGTCAATAATAACCAATATAATTTATCCAAATCAATCATGTATTATTCTAAAATCACTCACTCGGTATCAGAACCATATTATGGTTTATCTTTCTCTCAACCATATATTTTCCAAAAATTTAACATGCTATTGAGTCACTTTTATTTGTTCCAGACAATCTCAAGTCTTTAATGAAATAGTACTGCAGTACAATCCTTATATACTCCATAATTATTATAACAAGTACATTGTTGATACAACACTCAAATGGCATAATCAACATAAGAACTCTAATCATTCCTCTTCATCTGTGGTAGTATCATAACTTGATTATTATCCAATAGCATCATTTGCGGCATAGTCTGATGACTGGGACATAGGTTCGCGTAGTGTCCAAACTCCTTGAAAATGAAGTATTGTACATTTGAAACCATTTTCTTACCCTCGCAGTCACATACTTTGTGCCCTTTTCCTCCACACTTATAACAAACTCCCATTCCTTTCAGAAAAGTTCCAGGGTATTTCTTCCCACAGTTATCACATATGGGAAAATTCTTCTTTTCCCTCTTCCCTTTATCCATCTTTCTCTCTTCCATCCTTTTCTTCTCTTGCTTCCCTTCAAATCCATAGGACTCAGTAAAATATTTACTTATCTTATCAACACATGATATTATTTCTTCATATGATGATAATACATGGGAGACTATTTCTCTTATAAATTCTGGCTTAAGACCATGAATAATATGATCCTTCTTTCTCTTTGGATCATGTGTATTGCTGGAGTTCTCATTCCTTCTACTGGGAGCCATTTCTAAACAATGGCATACACTAGATTAGTTTATGAATAACAATACCTAATCCCAAAATTGTAAGACACATAACATAAATTAAATAGTTTATGGATATAATCCATAATCATAAAAATTTCTCCTTTGAGGAAGTAAATACTCATAAACCCTTCATAATGGTTTGTAGAGAAAATGAGAATTATCCTAAGCATATCCCCCGGGAGTGTCGTAACCAAGAGTGCAGCAAGGCCCATTGTCGTGCACCAGTTTCCGTTCGAGTCTAGCTCAAAGCGGTGTTTTCGGGTTTTACCCCTAGGTACATCTATGCCAGAGCCGCCTCTACCTATTCGTATCCAGACATGGATGTATTTCTCGGAAAACTCACAAAATCTCTACAATACCAAAATTCTAGGAAGTTCTTCTATACTAATCCTAAAAGTCCATCTTAAATCTATGTTCTCTAATCAGAGTTTATCTAAATCTAGCTTCCAAGGTTTGTACTAAACTTTCTCTGATACCAACTGTAACGCCCCGACCCCAGTTACCTAGAGTCGGTGCATTATTACATAACATTGGCATGATCACAAGAAGGATCAAATCTCGAATGATCATTTGGTTTAGTAGCCTTGGAAACACTAGATATATTCATAAATTTTTACATTACATCATAAAGTGAAAAACTACTACAACAACATGGTCTCCATATCCCACACTCATATCCCCACATAATATCCCGGAAGGTCATTCATAAATTACTTCTTCACATCCTGGGAAAAATAAAACATAGAAAAGGGGTGAGCTCAAATGCCCAGTAAGGATAACAATATAGCGGAAACTTTCATAAATAAGAATAAACATTTAAGGCAATGTATAACTAAAACAAAAGCCTTTTAAACTTGAACTTAAACATAGTATGGAAAAAATAAAATGAAAGAATTCCATTTAATTATTCAAATGGATATTCTACTAATAGAATAATCACATGCAATATCAATAACCACTTTCATAATGATGGAATGCATAATGCCGGACTATCATAACCACATATCCAAGGCCTTGTGCCAGGACTACAAATAAGATATTGTCAAGGCCTTGTGCCAAGACACTAGTTTGTCTCATGAGACCTACCGATGCATCGAAGAGCTATAGCGGGCTCCACACGTCACATATTAAGTCCAATGCATTCCCATATGAAAATGTTTAAACATAACATAAACATTCATTTTAAAACTAGCATACAAAATGACAATACTTTCACCATAAACCATGAATGTTATAAAAATAGCTCATCCACAGTCAAACATATCACAAAACCTTCAATACAATATAGAAGTTTTGTATCATAATAAATCAACTTCAAATAAGTGTAAAATCCATCAAATGATGTTGACATAGATGAAATCAAAACTAGTTGAGAGAAATATCTCTTTATTTTGAAATCATTTAAAAGTCACACATTTATTAAGGAAGTAATTTAAAAGAGATTTTTGAATCAAAGTATCCCATACCACTTCAAAACTTTTGAAAAGAAATATCATTTCAAAACATTCATGTCCACATAAATAAATCCTTAAAATCATTTTGAAAACATGGACATTAATTAAAAAGATTTTGAAAGATAAATCTTTAAAACGTTTAAAATTCTGATTTTGATAAAGAGTACCATTTAGAAATTCTTAAAATATTCATTTTGAAATTATTTAAAAGAAACATAATTATAAAATAAAACATTTACTTTGAAAATATCCTTATAAGATTGTAAGGGAAGCTTTGACGATTTTATAAAGGCGGTAAATAGTCGCACCCACCGTATAAGTTAAAAAAACATTCTTACCTTAAATTTGTCGAAAGATAAAAAGTGCCTTGTTTGGAAAATGACGGAAATATTCCTTAAAAAACACATAAGGGTATAAATTAATTTAACCCATATTCTTTGTAAATAGTAAAAATGTTTTGAAATACATTTTTAAGAAACATGTATGTGGATGATAAAGAGATCCCAGTAGACAATTCCGTATAAACAACCTCGGATAATGAAGAGATTGTGAAATAAACCCTTACCTTGTACTTTTCCTTGGTTGGGGTAGGTTAACCTCCTGTATAATGGTGAAATAAGTGTTATTAAATTATAAAAGAATCATATACATTAATATGATATCATATATGATCTTTTAACATTGATTTGTTAATAATATCTTAGTATTATCGTTGTTTCGGGTGTTAACTTACTCGTTTACTTTTATATGTTTTGTTACGTAAGCCATGTTTTTAATGGATTGGTTGTATCTTAATCATATCCAGAATGATATCAAGTCCATAGATACTATTATTAATCATAAAATGAGAATTATACTTGAATGGATACGATAGAGAATGAATCTCATCGCGTTCGTGGAGACAGTAGTCCGTACGTACGCACGAGCGACAATATCATTCTTTTTATATTAAAATAATATATAAATGGATAGTATATCATATATACAGAATAATTATCATGTTATATTTATTATTTACATGAATTAAACATCATTATTATACACATCCAAATAATAATTTATTGAATAACAATTACACCACGACGTGGAGACGGTAAGACGTACGTACGCACGTATGGTGACATGTTATTCAAAGGGTGGATAGAATACTGAATATGGTTGTACCATATCTATAATAATATTACAGTATATAGGAGATACTGGATTCATTATTTTATAATGGGAAAAACAAAGAAATAAGAAGTTGAAGAAGAAATGAATTTGAAAAAGGGTGGTCAAAACATTACCTCTTCTTCGGGTTCTTCCTTTTGATTTGATAAAAAGGGCTCCTTAGGATGGCTTTCTGATCAAACTAAGGACTCTAGGTTGTAGTTAGGGAAGTTGGTAGAGTATTTTGGCAGATTTTGGCCGAACCAAAAGACTATGAAGTTGTGAAGAAATGAGAAGGGGGAGTGCCCTTTTATAAGAGGGGTGAGGGGCACCTTTGGAAAAGCTAGAAATAGTAATTTATAATAAATTCATATTCGGTTTCTAATGGCTCAAAAGTTTATTATTAAAAGGTAAAGGTGGGGATAGGTCGAAAACCGTTCAACCAATAGAATTTAGACATGTTTGGGTTACTATATTAACCTTATCTTTTAGTTTTAACTTTTAGTTAATTAGTTTGACATTTACCATGTCACTTTGTATTTTTATATTATATAGTTAATAAACTTACTATATACATCCAAGAGACCCCCAAGTGGTCCATTAAATACACACCTATCATGATATAAGTCTCTTTGCCGAACCTTAGATTTTTAAGAATTTAATATCAATTAATAATATAATATTTGTTTTAAAAACTCTTTTATGTCAATTTTGACACTATTCAATAGTTGATTTTTGTGAAACTCATAAAAGAATGATTACTTCGACAAAAGTTAATTAAATCAATCCTAAAATATTATATTAACCTAGAAAATTATTTTAATTCATAAAAAGGCTCTAATTATATTTATTTTGGTATTTATAATATCAATTATTCCAATTTTTCAGTAATTAGGTAATTACTGCATCATCATTGTGTCATAAATAAATTAAATGTTTTAGTGTCTAAAAATTATAAATAAAATATCATTATGTAGGAAATATTTTTATATTTCTAATTAATATTTACAATCTAATTTATATTATGTATAACCCTATATTAAAAATGTTTTAGTAAATAAACTTTGATTTTAACTCTTTTAACTCTTCTTTGAATTAAATAATAATGAATGTCCTAATCTAATCCAAGTGGACCTAAATGATAATATTTTATTCCTAAGGTTGTTTTTTGTCGAGATAAACTTGTCCAATAGAATTAATACATGTGTCAGGGTAATATTAATATCATTTTTACCATTAATTACCCTATTTACATTTAACCGTGGTAAATAAAAGTGAAAAGTTACTATTCACCAAAAATTATTTTCATCTCATTGAACCATATTTTACTTCTTTATATTAACCGTGTCTCTCGGATTTTCGAAATTCCATTCACAGAAGCGGTAAAATTAAGTTTTATGAAAAATACAGTTTTTTTAACTACCACTTTGTAGTTTCACTATTCATCAAAAATTGAAGTTTTTCAGAACAATGCCAAAATTTCACCCCAAGCTATAATTGATATTCCAAATTAAAAAATGATATCTATTTTACAAAATTCCAAAAATATAAGTTGCATTAATTAATTTTTTAATTAATTCCCACTGTCACAACAAATAACGTGTTTTTAAGAAACAATATATATCAAAAGATTGACAATTGTTTAGGTCCAATTTCGAAGTGAAATTAATTATAATGAAAACCATTGGATAAAATGGTAAAAATATATTCTAATTATACTTTAAAACCACTGAAATTCATAATTTATCACCATTAATTATTTTTATTAAAAAAGTTGTTTTTAATTAAAATTTAGTAATTTTCACTATTCATCAAAATATTAATGTTATCCGAAAAGTACCAAAATTTCACATTAGGATAAATTCGATACTCCGAATCCATAAATGAAGTCCAGTTTGAAATATAAAATATATATAATTTCAAAAAGTAGGTATTACTATTCATAACGGCTAGTTTTATTTGTTGTGGTGTGTGTTAGAACTCGAAGTTGCGTACAACACACGCTTCTGTATTATTCAAAGGAAAGCGTACCGTGGAAGCTTGGGTGTTTCATTTTAAATTTTTGATGTCCCCATTTAGTCAAAAAGTTTAAAATATTGTATTTAAAAAGGGTTCACTATTAAAAGTTGGTAAAAGTGAAATACTGAAAATGAATTTGTTCTTACATTATGTCTAAGAAACTCATAATATGGATTTTAAAATTATAAGGATTATATAAAGTTTAAAATTTAGTTAATACTATTCATAACCACTTTTGAACGGCTTGTTTGGTAAGTCATGGTGCGCTTGAACTCGGTGTTGTCGGTAGTGCAAGTTATTGTATTATTTTGAAGAAATAACACACTATGAAATCTTGGGGTGTTACATTCTCCCCTCCTTCAATAAATTGCGTCATCCCAATTTGAAATTGTTCTTCGAAAATAAAATGTTGAAAATAAAAAATATCTTTGTGGGAAAACCCACATCGGAAATTGGGTTACTAAAATTTAGTCTTAATATGAGGAAAATAGAAATGAAAGGGTCACCACCAAATTATGATCTCGATTAGGGGAACATTGGTGGCAATTAGAGACATATAATTGGAGGAAAAACGTAAATATTTATAGGTAGTGATTGAGGTCATCAATCAAAAATAAGTTTAAAATTGAGGTCCTTAAATTCATCAATCTATGATGATTTAAAATACCATCGATTCAACAAAACATAAGGTATTAGGATAACACATTTTTGACGTTTCAAAATATCTTAGTTGAAATCCCACATCGAAAAATGAATTAATGAGGCCTCTATTTAAAATAAAGAGTGGAAAGTATGAAGATTACCGAAAATAACACATACTAGGTTTCAATGTAGGAAAATATGGATATAGAAGAGAAATATAACCATCAATTATTTTATGGAGAGTGGTAGAGAACATGGCTATAAAGAGGCCAACAATCCCAAAGCCATAAATTAGTGTAATTTAAGGTACCATCTAGGACAACATTTTTGTTCTAAGTTACTTTTATTAATGTTGAGGAATTTATTTATGAGATTGGCTAAGATCATAAGGAGATATACTTACTTTATAATTAGAGTTTTATCCATTAATAAATTACTACCACAGCCTCATCTTTCACTCAAAAAGATAATAGAACGTAAAAAAAATTCTATTTATACTATTCGTATAGGGTTCCAAAATAAATGAATTTATAATTCATCTACCAGATCTTTAAAAAAAACTACATTATTTAATCCAGGACATCTCGTGGGCCAGTGGTAGGTGATACACCCTTGTCGCCCTTCGGTTGCGGGTTCAAGTCTCGCGGCCTTGCCGGTCGCGACGGGTTGCCACCCGACTTCTGAGTTGTCCTTTTATGGAAATCCAAAATTAATCTCAAAATAGAATTTATCCAAAATACTTCTCTCCAAACTCATAGTCCAACATTTATAAGGAAGGTAAACATAATGTAGATCCTTTTTACCCCGTAATAGCATATGAATACCTTCATCATGTATTCTTTTAAAACCCTGAAACATCCTGAATTACCATATTCCTTATTGATTACATTCATGCTCCCTTATTCCATATATAATGCTGGATATACTTCATCAATCCAAAAATGCTTTAAACCCCAACAATGATGGAATATACAAATCATTAATCAGCTTCAAGGTAGTCAAGAATATCCAATATAATTTATCCAAATCAATCATGTATTATTCTAAAATCACTACCTCGGTATCAGAACCATATTATGGTTTATCTTTCTCTCAACCATATATTTTCCAAAAATTCAACCTGCTATTGAGTCACTTTTCTTTGTTCCACACAATATCAAGTCCTTAATGAAATAGTACTGTAGTACAATCCTTATATACTCCATAATTATTATAACAAGTATATTGTTGATACAACACTCAAATGACATAATCAACATAAGAACTCTAATCATTCCTCTTCATCTGTGGTAGTTTCATAACTTGATTATTATCCAATGGCATCATTTGCGGCATAGTCTGATGACTGGGAAATAGGTTCGCGTAGTGTCCAAACTCCTTGCAAATGAAGCATTGTACATTTGAAACCATTTTCTTACCCTTGCAGTCACCTACTTTGTGCCCTTTTCCTCCACACTTATAACAAACTCCCATTCCTTTCAGACAAGTTCCAGGGTGTTTCTTCCCACAGTTATCACATATGGGAAAATTCTTCTTTTCCATCTTCCCTTTATCCATCTTTCTCTCTTCCATCCTTTTCTTCTCTTGCTTCCCTTCAAATCCATAGGACTCAGTAAAATCTTTACTTATCTTATCAACACATGATATTATTTCTTCATATGATGATAATACATGGGAGACTATTTCTATTATAAATTCTGGCTTAAGACCATGAAAAATATGATCCTTCATTCTCTTTGGATCATGTGCATTGCTACAGTTCTCATTCCTTCTACTGGGCGCCATTTCTAAACAATGGAATACACTAGATTAGTTTATGAATAACAATACCTAATCCCAAAATTGTAAGACACATAACATAAATTAAATAGTTTATGGATATAATCCATAATCATAAAAATTACTCCTTTGAGGAAGTAAATACTCATAACCCCTTCATAATGGTTTGTAAAGAAAATGAGAATTATCCTAAGCATATCCCCCAGGAGTGTTGTAACCAAGAGTGCAGCAAGCCCCATTGTTGTGCACCAGTTCCCGTTCGAGTCTAGCTCAAATCGGTGTTTTCGGGTTTTACCCCTAGGTACATCTGTGCCAGAGCCGCCTCTACCTGTTCGTATCCAGACAGGGATGTATTTCTCGGAAAACTCACAAAATCTCTACAATACCAAAATTCTAGGAAGTTCTTCTATACTAATCCTAAAAGTCCATCTTAAATCTATGTTCTCTAATCAGATTTTATCTAAATCTAGCTTCCAAGGTTTCTACTAAACTTCCTCTGATACCAACTGTAACACCCCGACCCCAGTTACCTAGAGTCGGTGCATTAATACATAACATTGTCATGATCACAAGATGGATCAAATCTCGAATGACCGTTTGGTTTAGTAGCCTTGGAAACACTAGATATATACATAAAGTTTTATAGGTAGTGATTGAGGTCATCAATCAAAAACATGTTTAAAATTGAGGTCCTTAAATTCATCAATCTATGATGATTTAAAATACCATCGATTCAACAAAACATAAGGTATTAGGATAACACATTTTTGACGTTTCAAAATATCTTAGTTAAAATCCCACATCGAAAAATGAATTAATGAGGCCTCTATTTAAAATAAAGAGTGGAAAGTATGAAGATTACTGAAAATAACACATACTAGGGTTCCATGTAGGAAAATATGGATATAGAAGATAAATATAACCATCAATTATCTGATGGAGAGTGGTAGAGAACATGGCTATGAAAAGGCCAACAATCCCAAAGCCATAAATTAGTGATGATTTAAGGTAACATCTAGGACAACATTTTTGTTCTAAGTTACTTTTCTTAATGTTGAGGAATTTATTTATGAGATTGGATAAGATCATAAGGAGATATACTTACTTTATAATTAGAGTTTTATCCATTAATAAATTACTACCACAGACTCATCTTTCACCCCAAACGATAATATAACGTAAAAAAATTCTATTTATACTATTCGTACAGGGTTCCAAAATAAACGAATTTATAATTCATCTACCAGATCTTTAAAAAAAACTACATTATTTAATCCAGGATATCTCGTGGGCCAGTGGTAGGTGATACACCCTTGTCGCCCTTCGGTTGCGGGTTCAAGTCTCGCGGCCTTTCCGGTCACGACGGGTTGCCACCCGACCTCTGGGTTGTCCTTTTATGGCAATCCAAAATTAATCTCAAAATAGAATTTATCCAAAATACTTCTGTCCAAACTCACAGTCCAACATTTATAAGGAAGGTAAACATAATGTAGATCCTTTTTACCCCGTAATAGCATATGAATAACTTCATCATGTATTCTTTTAAAACACTGAAACATCCTGAATTACCATATTCCTTATTGATTACATTCATGCTCCCTTATTCCATATATAATGATGGATAAACTTCATCAATCCAAAAATGTTTTAAACCCCAATAATGATGGAATATACAAATCATTAATCAGCTTCAAGGTAGTCAAGAATATCCAATATAATTTTTCCAAATCAATCATGTATTATTCTAAAATCACTACCTCGGTATCAGAACCATATTATGGTTTATCTTTCTCTCAACCATATATTTTCCAAAAATTTAACCTGCTATTGAGTCACTTTTCTTTGTTCCAAACAATCTCAAGTCCTTAATGAAATAGTATTGCAGTACAATCCTTATATACTCCATAATTATTATAACAAGTACATTGTTGATACAACACTCAAATGACATAATCAACATAAGAACTCTAATCATTCCTCTTCATCTGTGGTAGTATCATAACTTGATTATTATCCAATAGCATCATTTGCGGCATAGTCTGATGACTGGGACATAGGTTCGCGTAGTGTCCAAACTCCTTGCAAATGAAGCATTGTACATTTGAATCCATTTTCTTACCCTTGTAGTCACCTACTTTGTGCCTTTTTCCTCCACACTTATAACAAACTCCCATTCCTTTCAGACAATTTCCAGGGTGTTTCTTCCCACAGTTATCACATATGGGAAAATTCTTCTTTTCCCTCTTCCCTTTATCCATCTTTCTCTCTTCCATCCTTTTCTTCTCTTGCTTCCTTTCAAATCCATATGACTCAGTATAATCTTTACTTATCTTATCAACACATGATATTATTTCTTCATATGATGATAATACATGGGAGACTATTTCTCTTATAAATTCTGGATTAAGACCATGAAAAATATGATCCTTCTTTCTCTTTGGATCATGTGCATTGCTGGAGTTCTCATTCCTTCTACTGGGCGCCATTTCTAAACAATGACATACACTAGATTAGTTTATGAATAACAATACCTAATCCCAAAATTGTAAGACACATAACATAAATTAAATAGTTTATGGATATAATCCATAATCATAAAAATTTCTCCTTTGAGGAAGTAAATACTCATAAACCCTTCATAATGGTTTGTACAGAAAATGATAATTATCCTAAGCATATCCCCCGGGAGTGTCGTAACCAAGAGTGCAGCAAGGCCCATTATCGTGCACCAGTTCCCGTTCGAGTCTAGCTCAAAACGGTGCTTTCGGGTTTTACCCCTAGGTGCATCTGTGCCAGAGCCGCCTCTACTTGTTCGTATCCAGACAGGGATGTATTTCTTGGAAAACTCACAAAATCTCTATAATACCAAAATTATAGGAAGTTCTTCTATACTAATACTAAAAGTCCATCTTAAATCTATGTTCTCTAATCAGAGTTTATCTAAATCTATCTTCCAAGGTTTGTACTAAACTTCCTCTGATACCAACTGTAACGCCCCGACCCCAGTTACCTAGAGTCTGTGCATTATTACATAACATTGGCATGATCACAAGAAGGATCAAATATCGAATGACCGTTTGGTTTAGTAGCCTTAGAAACACTAGATATATTCATAAAGTTTTACATTACATCATAAAGTGAAAAACTACTACAACAACAAGTCTCCATATCCCACACTCATATCCCCACATAATATCCCTGCAGGTCATTCATAAATTACTTCTTCACATCCTGGGAAAAATAAAACATAGAAAAGGGGTGAGCTCAAATGGCCAGTAAGGATAACAATATAGCGGAAACTTTCATAAATAAGAATAAACATTTAAGGCAATGTATAACTAAAACAAAAGCCTTTTAAACTTGAACTTAAACATAGTATGGCAAAAATAAAATGAAAGAATTCCATTTAATTATTCACATGGATATTCTACTAATCGAATAATCACATGAAATATCAATAACCACTTTCATAATTATGGAATGCATAATGCCGGACTATCATAACCACATATCCAAGGCCCTGTGCCACGACTACAAATAAGATTTTGTCAAGGCCTTGTGCCAAGAAACTAGTTTGTCTCATGAGACCTACCGATGCATCGAGGAGCTATAGCGGGCTCCACCCGTCACATATTAAGTCCAATGCATTCCCATATGAAAAGGTTTAAACATAACATAAACATTCGTATTAAAACTAGCATACGAAATGGCAATACTTTCACCATAAACCATGAATGGTATAAAAATAGCTCATCCACAGTCAAACATATCACAAAACCTTCAATACAATATAGAAGTTTTGTATCATAATAAATCGACTTCAAATAAGTGTAAAATCCATCAAATGATTTTTAAATAGATGAAATCAAAACTAGTTTAGAGAAATATCTCTTTTTTTTGAAATCATTTAAAAGTCACACATTTATTAAGGAAGTAATTTAAAAGAGAATTTTGAATCAAGGTATCCCATACCACTTCAAAACTTTTGAAAAGAAATATCATTTCAAAACATTCATGTCCACATAAATAAATCCTTAAAATCATATTGAAAACATGGACATTAATTAAAAAGATTTTGAAAGATAAATCTTTAAAACGTTTAAAATTCTGATTTTGATAAAGAGTACCATTCAGAAATTCTTAAAATATTCATTTTGAAATTATTTAAAAGTCACATAATTATAAAATAAAACATTTACTTTGAAAATATCCTTATAAGATTGTAAGGTAATCTTTGAAGATTTTATAATGGCGGTAAATAGCCGCACCCGTCGTATAAGTTAAAAAAAACATTCTTACCTTAAATTTGTCGAAAGGTAAAAAGTGCCTCGTTTGGAAAATGACGGAAATATTCCTTTAAAAACACATAAGCGTATAAATTAATTTAACCCATATTCTTTGTAAATAGTAAAAATGTTTTGAAATACATTTCGAAGAAACATGTATGTGGATGATAAAGAGATCCCAGTAGATAATTGCGTATAAACAACCTCGGATAATGAAGAGATTGTGAAATAAACCCTTACCTTGTACTTTTCCTTGGTTGGGGTAGGTTAACCTCATGTATAATGGTGAAATAAGTGTTATTAAATTATACAAGAATAATATACATTAATATGATATAATATATGATCTTTTAACATTGATTTGTTAATAATATCTTAGTATTATCGTTGTTTCGGGTGTTAACTTACTCGTTTCCTTTTATATGTTTTGTTACGTAAGCCATGTTTGTAATGGATTGGTTGTATCTTAATCATATCCAGAATGATATCAAGTCCATATATACTATTATTAATCATAAAATGAGAATTATACTTGAATGGATACGATAGAGAATGAATCTCATCGCGTTCGTGGAGACGGTAGTCCGTACGTACGCACGAGCGACAATATCATTCTTTTTATATTAAAATAATATATAAATGGATATTATATCATATATACAGAATAATTATTAGGTTATATTTATTATTTAAATGAATTAAACATCATTATTATACACATCCAAATAATAATTTATTGAATAACAATTACACCACGACGTGGAGACGGTAAGCCGTACGTACGCACGTATGGTGACATGTTATTAGAAAGGTGGATAGAATACTGAATATGATTGTACCATATCTATAATAATATTACAGTATATAGAAGATACTGGATTAATTATTTTATAATGGGAAAAACAAATAAAGAAGAAGTTGAAGAAGAAATGAATTTGAAAGAGGGTGGTGAAAACATTACCTCTTCTTCGGGTTCTTCCTTTTGATTTGATAAAAAGGGCTCCTTAGGATGGCTTTATGATCAAACTAAGGCCTCTAGGTTGTAGTTAGGGATGTTGGGAGATCATTTTGGCAGATTTTGGCCGAACCAAATGGCTATGAAGTTGTGAAGTAATGAGAAGGGGGAGTGCTCTTTTATAAGAGGGGTGAGGGGCACCTTTGGAAAAGCTAGAAATATTGATTTATAATAAATTCAGATTCGGTTTCTAATGGCTCCAAAGTTTATTATTAAAAGGTAAAGGTTGGGATAGGTCGAAAACCATTCAACCAATAGAATTTATACAGGTTTGGGTTACTATATTAACCTTATCTTTTAGTTTTAACTCTTAATTAATTAGTTTGACATTTACCATGTCACTTTGTATTTTTATATTATATAGTTAATAAACTTACTATATACATCCAAGCGACCCCCAAGTGGTCTATTAAATACAAACATATCATGATATAAGTCTCTTGGCCGAACCTTAGATTTTTTAGAATTTAATATCAATTAATAATATAATATTTGTTTTAAAAACTCTTTTATGTCAATTTTGACACTATTCAATAGTTGATTTTTGTGAAACTCATAACAGAATTATTACTTAGAAAAAAGTTAATTAAATCAATACTAACATGTCATATTAACCTATAAAATTAGTTTAATTCATAAAAATGCTCAAATTATATTTATTTTGGTATTTATAATATCAATTATTCCAATTTTTCAGTAATTAGGTAATTATTGCATCATCATTGTGTCATAAATAAATTAAATGTTTTATTGTCTAAAAGTTATAAATAAAATATCATTATATAGGAAATCTTTTTATCTTTCTAATTAATATTTACAATCGAATTTATATTATGTATAACCCTATATTAAAAATGTTTTAGTAAATAAACTTTGATTTTTACTCTTTTAACTCTTCTTTGAATTAAATAATAATGAATGACCTAATCTAATCCAAGTGGACCTAAATGATAATATTTTATTCCTAAGGTTGTTTTTTGTCGAGATAAAATTGTCCAATAGAATTAATACATGTTTCAGGGTAATATTAATATCATTTTTACACTTAATTACCCTATTTACATTTAACCGTGGTAAATAAAAGTAAAAAGTCACTATTCACCAAAAATTATTTTCATCTCATTGAACCAAATTTTACTTCTTGATATTATCCGTGTCTCTTGGATTTTCGAAATTCCATTCACAGAAGCGGTAAAATTACGTTTTATGAAAAATACAGTTTTTTTAACTACCACATTGTAGTTTCACTATTCATCAAAAATTGATGTTTTTCAGAACAGTGCCAAAATTTCACCCTAATCTATAATTGAAATTCCAAATTAAAAAATGATATCTATTTTAAAAAATTCCAAACATATAAGTTGCATTAATTAATTTTATAATTAATTCCTACTGTCACAACAAATAGCGTGTTTTTAAGAAACAATATATCTCAAAAGATTGACAATTGTTTAGGTCCAATTTCGAAGTGAAATTAATTATAATGAAAACCATTTGATAAAATGGTAAAAATATATTCTAATTATACTTTAAAACCCCTCAAATTTATAATTTATCACCATTAATTATTTTTATTAAAAAATTTGTTTTTAATTAAAATTTAGTAATTTTCACTATTCATCAAAATATTAATGTTATCCGAAAAGTACCAAAATTTCACCTTAGGCTAAATTCGATACTCAGAATCCATAAATGAAGTCCAGTTTGAAATTTAAAATATATATAATTTCAAAAAGTAGGTATTACTATTCATAACGGCTAGTTTTATTGGTTATGGTGTGTGTTAGAACTCGAAGTTGCGTACAACACACGCTTCTGTGTTATTCAAAGGAAAGCGTACCGTGGAAGCTTGAGTGTTTCATTTTAAATTTTTGATGTCCTCATTTAGTCAAAAAGTTTAAAATATTGTATTTAAAAAGGGTTCACTATTAAAAGTTGGTAAAAGTGAAATACTGAAAATGAATTTTTTCTTACATTATGTCTAAGAAACTCATAATATGGATTTTAAAATTATAAGGATTATATAAAGTTTAAAATTTAGTTAATACTATTCATAACCTCTTTTGAACGGCTTGTTTGGTAAGTCATGGTTCCCTTGAACTCGGTGTTGTGTGTAGTGCAAGTTATTGTATTATTTTGAAGAAATAACACACTATGAAATCTTGGGGTGTTACATTCTCCCCTCTTTCAATAAATTGCGTCCTCGCAATTTGAAATTGTTCTTCGAAAATAAAAGGTTGAAAATACAAAATATCTTTGTGGGAAAACCCACATCGGAAATTGGGTTACTAAAATTTAGTCTTAATATGAGGAAAAGAGAAATGAAAGGGTCACCACCAAATTATGATCTCGATTAGGAGAACATTGGTGGCAATTAGAGACATATAATTGGAGAAAAAACGTAAATTTTTATATGTAGTGATTAAGGTCATGAATCAAAAACAAGTTTAAAATTGAGGTCCTTAAATTCATCAATCTATGATGATTTAAAATACCATCGATTCAACAAAACATAAGGTATTAGGATAACACAATTTTGACGTTTCAAAATATCTTAGTTGAAATCCCACATCGAAAAATGAATTAATGAGGCCTCTATTTAAAATAAAGAGTGGAAAGTATGAAGATTACCGAAAATAACACATACTAGGGTTCCATGTAGGAAAATATGGATATAGAAGAGAAATCTAACCATCCATTATCTGATGGAGAGTGGTAGAGAACATGGCTATGAAAAGGCCAACAATCCCAAAGCCATAAATTAGTGATGATTTAAGGTACCATCTAGGACAACATTTTTGTTCTAAGTTACTTTTCTTAATGTTGAGGAATTTATTTATGAGATTGGCTAAGATCATAAGGAAATATACTTACTTTATAATTAGAGTTTTATCCATTAATAAATTACTACCACAGACTCATCTTTCACTCCAAAAGATAATAGAACGTAAAAAAATTCTATTTATACTTTTCGTACATGGTTCCAAAATAAACGAATTTATAATTCATCAACCAGATCTTTAAAAAAAACTACATTATTTAATCCAGGACATCTCGTGGGCCAGTGGTAGGTGATACACCCTTGTCTCCCTTCGGTTGCGGGTTCAAGTCTCGCGGCCTTGCCAGTCGCGACGGGTTGCCACCCGACCTCTGGGTTGTCCTTTTATGGCAATCCAAAATTAATCTCAAAATAGAATTTATCCAAAATAATTCTGTCCAAACTCACAGTCCATCATTTATAAGGAAGGTAAACATAATGTAGATCCTTTTTACCCCGTAATAGAATATGAATACCTTCATCATGTATTCTTTTAAAACACTGAAACATCCTGAATTACCATATTCCTTATTGATTACATTCATGCTCCCTTATTCCATATATAATGCTGGATATACTTCATCAATCCAAAAATGTTTTAAACCCCAACAATGATGGAATATACAAATCATTAATCAGCTTCAAGGTAGTCAAGAATATCCAATATAATTTTTCCAAATCAATCATGTATTATTCTAAAATCACTACCTTGGTATCAGAATCATATTATGGTTTATCTTTCTCTCAACCAAATATTTTCCAAAAATTTAACCTGCTATTAAGTGACTTTTCTTTGTTCCACACAATCTCAAGTCCTTAATGAAATAGTACTGTAGTACAATCCTTATATACTCCATAATTATTATAACAAGTACATTGTTGATAAAACACTCAAATGACATAATCAACATAAGAACTCTAATAATTCCTCTTCATCTATGGTAGTATCATAACTTGATTATTATCCAATAGCATCATTTGCGACATAGTTTGATGACTGGTACATAGGTTCGCGTAGTGTCCAAACTCCTTGCAAATGAAGCATTGTACATTTGAAACCATTTTCTTACCCTTGCAGTCACCTACTTTGTTCCCTTTTACTCCACACTTATAACAAACTCCCATTCCTTTCAGACAAGTTCCAGGGTGTTTCTTCCCACAGTAATCACATATGGAAAAATTCTTCTTTTCCCTCTTCCCTTTATCCATCTTTCTCTCTTCCAACCATTTCTCCTCTTGCTTCCCTTAAAATCCATAGGACTCAGTAAAATATTTACTTATCTTATCAACACAAGATATTATTTCTTCATATGATGATAATACATGGGAGACTATTTCTCTTATAAATTCTGGCTTAAGACAATGAAAAATATGATCCTTCTTTCTCTTTGGATCATGTGCATTGCTGGAGTTCTCATTCCTTCTACTGGGCACCATTTCTAAACAATGGCATACACTAGATTAGTTTATGAATAACAATACCTAATCCCAAAATTGTAAGACACATAACATAAATTAAATAGTTTATGGATATAATCCATAATCATAAAAATTTCTCCTTTGAGGAAGTAAATACTCATAAACCCTTCATAATGGTTTGTAAAGAAAATGAGAATTATCCTAAGCATATCCCCCAGGAGTGTCGTAACCAAGAGTGCAGCAAAGCCCATTGTCGTGCACCAGTTCCCGTTCGAGTCTAGCTCAAAGAGGTGTTTTCAGGTTTTACCCCTAGGTATATCTGTGGCAGAGCCGCCTCTACCTGTTCATATCCAGACAGGGATGTATTTCTTGGAAAACTCACAAAATCTCTACAATACCAAAATTCTAGTACGTTCTTCTATACTAATCCTAAAAGTCCATCTTAAATCTATGTTATCTAATCAGAGTTTATCTAAATCTAGCTTCCAAGGTTTGTACTAAACTTCCTCTGATACCAACTGTAACGCCCCGACCCCAGTTACCTAGATTCGGTGCATTATTACATAACATTGGCATGATCACAAGAAGGATCAAATATCGAATGACCATTTGGTTTAGTAGCCTTGGAAACACTAGATATATTCATAAAGTTTTACTTTACATCATAAAGTGAAAAACTACTACAACAACACGGTCTCCATATCCCACACTCATATCCCCACATAATATCCCTGCAGGTCATTCATAAATTACTTCTTCACATCCTGGGAAAAATAAAACATAGAAAATGGGTGAGCTCAAATGGCCAGTAAGGATAACAATATAGCAGAAACTTTCATAAATAAGAATAAACATTTAAGGCAATTTATAAGTAAAACAAAAGCCTTTTATACTTGAACTTAAACATAGTATGGCAAAAATAAAATGAAATAATTCCATTTACTTATTCACATGGATATTCTACTAATCGAATAATCACATGCAATATCAATAACCACTTTCATAATGATGGAATGCATAATGCCGGACTATCATAACCACATATCCAAGGCCTTGTGCCAAGACTACAAATAAGATTTTGTCAAGGCCTTGTGCTAAGACACTAGTTTGTCTCATGAGACCTACCGATGCATCGAGGAGCTATAGCGGGCTCCACCCGTCAGATATTAAGTCCAATGCATTCCCATATGAAAAGGTTTAAACATAACATAAACATTCGTATTAAAACTAGCATACGAAATGGCAATACTTTAACCATAAACCATGAATGTTATAAAAATAGCTCATCCACAGTCAAACATATCTGAAAACCTTCAATACAATATAGAAGTTTTGTATCATAATAAATCAACTTCAAATAAGCGTAAAATCCATCAAAGGATGTTGACATAGATGAAATCAAAACTAGTTGAGAGAAATATCTATTTTTTTTTGAAATCATTTAAAAGTAACACATTTATTAAGGAAGTAATTTAAAAGAGAATTTTGAATCAAAGTATCCCATACCACTTCAAAACTTTTGAAAAGAAATATCATTTCAAAACATTCATGTCCACATAAATAAATCCTTAAAATCATTTTGAAAACATGGACATGTTATTCAAAGGGTGGATAGAATACTGAATATGGTTGTACCATATTTATAATAATATTACAGTATATAGGAGATACTGGATTAATTATTTTATAATGGGAAAAACAAAGAAAGAAGAAGTTGAACAAGAAATGAATTTGAAAAAGGGTGGTGAAAACATTACCTCTTCTTTGAGTTCTTCCTTTTGATTTGATCAAAAGGGCTCCTTAGGTTGGCTTTCTGATCAAACTAAGGCCTCTAGGTTGTATTGAGGGAATTTGGGAGAGTATTTGAGCAGATTTTGGCCGAACCAAAAGGCTATGAAGGTGTGAAGTAATGAGAAGGGAGAGTGCCGTTTTATAAGAGGGGTGACGGGCACCTTTGGGAAAGCTAGAAATATTAATTTATAATAAATTCATATTCGGTTTCTAATGGCTCCAAAGTTTATTATTCAAAGTTCAAGGTGGGTATAGGTCGAAAACAATTCAACCAATAGAATTTAGACATGTTTGGGTTACTATATTAACCTTATCTTTTACTTTTAACTCTTAGTTAATTAGTTTGACATTTACCATGTCACTTTGTATTTTTATATTATATAGTTAATAAACTTACTATATACATCCAAACGACCCCCATGTGGTCCATTAATGATACACCTATGATAATATAAGTCTCTTGGCCGAACCTTAGATTTTTAATAATTTAATATCAATTAATAATATAATATTTGTTTTAAAAACTCTTTTATGTCAATTTTGACACTATTCAATAGTTGATTTTTTTGAAACTCATAACAGAATTATTACTTTTACAAAAGTTAATTAAATCAATCCTAAAATGTCATATTAACCTATAAAATTATTTTAATTCATAAAAAGTCTCAAATTATATTTATTTGTTTCTTTATAATATCAATTATTCCAATTTTTCATTAATTAGGTAATTACTGCATCATCATTGTGTCATAAATAAATTAAATGTTTTAATGTCTAAAAATTATAAATAAAATATCACTATGTAGGAAAGATTTTTATATTTCTAATTAATATTTACAATCGAATTTATATTATGTATAACCCTATATTAAAAATGTTTTAGTAAATAAACTTTGATTTTAACTCTTTTAACTCTTCTTTGAATTAAATAATAATGAATGTCTTAATCTAATACAAGTGGACCTAAATGATAATATTTTATTCCTAAAGTTGTTTTTGGTCGAGATAAACTTGTAAAATTGAATTAGGACATGTGTCAGGGTAATATTAATATCATTTGTACCCTTAATTACCCTATTTACTTTTAACCGTGGTAAATAAAAGTAAAAAGTTACTGTTAACCAAAAATTATTTTCATCTCATTGAACCACATTTTACTTCTTGATATTAACCGTGTCTCTCGGATTTTCAAAATTCCATTCACAGAAGCGGTAAAATTAAGTTTTATGAAAAATTTAGTTTTTTTAACTACCACTTTGTAGTTTCACTATTCATAAAAAATTGAAGTTTTTCAGAACAATGCCAAAATTTCACCCTAAACTATAATTGACGTTCCAAATTAAAAAATGATATATATTTTAAAAAATTACAAACATATAAGTTTCATTAATTAATTTTATAATTAATTCCCACTGTCACAACAAATAGCGTGTTTTTAAGAAACAATATATATCAAAAGATTGAAAATTGTTTAGGTCCAATTTCGAAGTGAAATTAATTATAATGAAAACCATCGGATAAAATGGTAAAAATATATTCTAATTATAATTTAAAACCACTCAAATTCATAATTTATAACCATTAATTATTTTTATTAAAAAAGATGTTTTTAATTAAAATTAATAATTTTCACTATTCATCAAAATATTAATGTTATCTGAAAAGTAACTAATTTCATCTTAGGCTAAATTTGATACTACGAATCCATAAATGAAGTCCATTTTGAAATATAAAATATATATAATTTCAAAAAGTAGGTATTACTATTCATAACGGCTAGTTTGATTGGTTGTGGTGTGTGTTAGAACTCGAAGTTGCGTACAACACACGCTTCTGTATTATTCAAAGGAAAGCGTACCATGGAAGCTTGGGAAGTTTCATTTTAAATTTTTGATGTCCCCATTTAGTCAAAAAGTTTAAAATATTTTATTTAAAAAGGGTTCACTATTAAAAGTTGGTAAAAGTGCAATAATGAAAATGAATTTGTTCTTACATTATGTCTAAGAAACTCATAATATGGATTCTGAAATTATAAGGATTATATAAAGTTTAAAATTTAGTTAATAATATTCATAACCTCTTTTGGACGGCTTGTTTGGTAAGTCATGGTGCGCTTGGACTCGGTGTTGCGTGTAGTGCAAGTTATTGTATTATTTTGAAGAAATAACACACTAAAATATTGGGGTGTTACAGAATCAATATCGATAGAATTAAAAAATGATTGATGATTTCAATAATTAAGTGGAAATTATTTCCCCTTCCTTGTGGAGATTAAAATCTCAGAAGGAGGCACAAGAAGTGGAAGAATCAAGGAGTCTTCCCATTACCTATTCAATTGGAGAAACATTTGAATATGGAATTTTGATGGAAGTATTCTAAAACTTGTTCATAGAATTTATAGTGGTGGATAAATAAAAATACTCCCCAACTAAATTTTGTGTGGCCTATCAAGATGATTTAGAATAATATTGGGATTATTTTGTATAATATTAAAATGTATTTATTTATTCCATAATGTATTATAAAATATATGTACCAATCTACCTCAATTTTACATTATATGGATACTATAATAATGTGGTGTAATTTGATGAGATATTAGAGAAGATTGACTACCTACCTTCTACACTCATAATCTAACTCCAATAGGAAAGGATCAAAGAGGAAGAACATGAATCAAGGATTACATACATATATAAAATTTATTTGAACTCATTTCAGTTTCATTTTATTGAAAATTAATTTAAAATTACTTACCACAATTTTATATTTTTATATTTATCCAACTCTTAGATTTATTTGGAGGATGATGGTGAAGAATATCATTATTCTACTACTAAGACTGAGTTCCTACTGTCTTATTCTATATAAATTAATTTTTTTTATGAACTACTTGAAGGGGATGTTTCATATATTAATTTGATACTATTAATTCTATTCAAATTTTTCTTTTTACTAAATTTTTATTCACTAAAAAATATAATATATATTTAAATTAATAGGCTATATATGATGATGTTAAATAAGATTCCAAAAATTATGGTGTTGAAAAAAATGAAAAAGACCATGAAATATGTGTTATGATGCTATAAGAACAAAAATGAAGTACTCTATCCATGGGTTTATAAAAATCTAGTGTGAGATAAAGAGTATTGGGTGGGAAAATAGTGTTTTAAATCCCAAAAACCACAACCACTATATTATTTTGGTTTATAGGTGGAACTAATAATTGGAGGCATTCACAAACCGAGTACCCACATAGGAATTGAAATAAATACATCCTTTCCCATTCTCTTTAATTTTCATTACAATTTTTAAAATAATTTAGGTCTATTTATTTTTTTCTAGGTCTAAAGTTGTAGTATATATGAGGTGAAATAAAAAATTATTTTTAATCTAGTATCTTTTATTATCATTGATTTTAGTTCTCTTTTATTTTTAATTACATTGAAATTATATAAAAGGGTAGTTTAATAATATGATTCGAAGTTATTTAAAAATATTTTTAGGAATTTTATGTGTGTTCCAGAAAACATTCAAGGTTTATAGAATTTTCAGGTTTACATTAGGTTTGCATTTTTGGTTTTCTTATAATTATATATATAAATTAAATAATTTTAGAAATTAAAACATTCAAGGATTTTACCCACTCATTGATTTGAGTGATTAATGATTTAATAAATCTTAAATATATTTTTCTTCTTGAGATCAAATATTTTTATTTTAATTTCTTTGAGTGATCATGAAACTAATGTACACAAGTAATATTAAAAATGCAATGTAACCAATCCATAGTGGTTTCTAAACATTTTTTACATCTTATTTAAATTTTTAATTTTATTTAGTTTCTTGAGTCATATTTTGTGATTCATATCCTTTGATTATTTCTATTTTAATGATTTTGAGTTCATATAATATTTTTATTTTGAATGAGGTTATTCTTTATGTATGCATAGTTTTCTCATGACATCTACCTTTACATATACCCTCATGCAAAATTAAATTTTTATTAAAAAAATTGAGCTCAGGGTGGTAAAAGTAGTGAATTATAAGGCTATCACCACTTATAACGAGAATATAGTCATATAGAAGACATACAATAAAATGATAGATGCTGATATGTTTAGTTGGAAACCCTTTATTAGAATGAATTTTAGCCATAAAATCCCTTTTTATTTTTGTATGATTAATTTCCATGCCATACCTAATGAGAATGTATCACATTATGTTGTAATAATCCAATTAACATGGGATATTCACATTGTTACAAAGGATCCACAACCAAATTTTTGAACAAAACTCAATGAAAGTTGTACTAACTTTATATAACCTACATAATTAAATAAGACTATTCATCCGCTTGTCTATACCCCAATGTAATTTCTCGATCCCTAAAATGAAATGAAGATGATGAACAAATACCACCTAGAATTATGCACTAAACCAGTCATACTCATTTCTTCTTGCACACAAGATCCATCAAAATTAATTTTCAACCTAAAATGAGGAGGCCTCTAGTTAACCCATGTCCCATTGTATGGTTCTAACTCATACTTTTATATGGTATGTGATCATTGAGAGAATCCCCAAATGAAACTCAATTTCCTCCTTCCCAAGATAAGATAGTTATAGTCATCAACAAGTTCTTTTACCCTAATATGGATACAGAGATGTGAAGAGTGTTTTCCTTCTCTTATTTTATCCCTTACATTCTAAAGAACCTATAACACTATTGTAAAACCCATTTTATATACTTTTATTTTGCCAACATGTATATTAGTCACTAAAAACCATATATTGAGAAACTATGAAATTGAATCCAATTTATCTGAATCCCAATAAATTGTATGTTGTGGTCCAAAATGAAGTTATCCCATTCTAAATTGAAGAATATATTCCATAAGAATTTTTAACTAGGGATATTATAGTATAACCACCAAGAATCCATGAGAATACCCTTCTTCTATATGTTATGATCTTTGGAAATTCCTTTACAACTCATCCAAAAAACAAAAACTAATATTCTTAATCATAATAAATATGAAAAATAACTTTATTTCCTACTTGACATAATTTTTCTAATCATTTATCAATGAGAATAATGACATGGAACTGAATAATATCAACATCAAATGTGAAAAAATGCACCTATTAGGGTTTTCCATTGGGATGATGTTATAATGAAGGATTTTTTTCTCATCAATGTGGATCATAATAATTAATCTAGGATGCATGTTTACCTCCTTGAAAGATATTTTCGAGTGTGGGTACCCATAGTAAGAAGATTATCTCTCCCACCCAATTATCTTTTCAATTCCAAATATCACCATGTCCAACTATTGGATCATTAATATAAGTCTTGAAGGCCTCCTTGCTCAATCCTCCCATATTCTTCAATCCTCACCATAACTATACTTCATAAATTACACCAAGAAATATTTCTCATGGTATCCTTTCCTATATTCCATACATGATACCCATTACACTACCCAAATTATTTCCTTCATGCATGAGCAGCTTCACCATCTTTTTCAAAGAGGCCCAATGGTATTTTCCTCCTCGTTTGGAATCATAGATGAATGTAATCATGATTTTTAAAATATTAATTATTATTCCATTAGGAACCTTGATGATGGATAGCATGTTAATCAAAATTATCATAAGACATTATTCATAATTTTAATTATCCACTCAAATGATAGGAATAAACTTTTATAGTTATGAATTGGAGTTGTAACACGACTTATGATTTATTCTAAGAAAAATGTATTGATACCTCTATATGATATGGTATATCCATGGTACAATATCAGTATATTTGACCATTTAAAACATCTTGTTTCGAATGAGATTTTACTTCATGTTTGTGTGGTTGGAAAAATAAACAATTCTCTTCCCTCGGTTAATTTGTTGTCCTCTCTGTCTATAGTATATTTCCATTAACCTATTAAATACATTAAGTGATATATCCACTCAATGTGTATGATTTGTCTCATTACACTAACTATAAATCCCTACTACACCCATTCATTGGATTTTTCCTTGTCCTCTTTAATCATAATTTTAGATCGAAGGGTCCTCTTGTTAATATCATCCACCATATCTTTAGAAATTCCGATTTCCCCCAATATGCTATGAATTTTAATGAAACAATTTTTTCCTCTAAAATAATATTTAATATTTAACTCCCTATAATTCTACTCATGTGGAATGAGATAATTATTTTAGATAAATTGAAATAGAATGTGTTTATATAATGTTTATTAGCAATCGAATTATTAACCATTGGGATGAAAATTATTTTTGATTCAAAAACCACCATTACGAGTGCTCTATATCTATAAAAATCATGAAGTGCCTCAATAACCTCACCCTTTATGATATCCCATGTAGAAAGATAACAAATTTCAGAAAATCCTTCATGTCTCAGTGATCTTTTCGGAAGAATATCCCACTTTTTGTATGGATTATATTTGTTGTCAACTGATTGTCATTGGTTGTCAATAGTTTACGGTGATATGAGAATATCTCATTGTGGTAAATATGATGATGTTTTTATAATGTTAGTGGATATTGTATAATGTATTATTGTCTTGATATTCCTTGAAAAAATTTAGTGTTTTGTATAATTTTATTTTCAAGGTGATTCTTGGGGAATAGTTATGGATTTATTTGATGGCATTGGATGTCATGATTAAATAATTATCATATTAATTATAATTTTTTTGCATAGTTTGTATTTCACCAATATCATAAGTTTCTTATAGAACTTTGGATTTAAGTCTTATGATTGAAAGGGGTGAAAATGTTTTCCAACAGTATTCAGCTTTTATTAGAATGGAATATATTTCTAGAAAATAGGGAAGTTAAAATAATTTCCTTGGTAAATATAATGATGCTAAAGGTGATCTATAAATACTTAAATATCATGATATATGGGGTTCATGATGAAATAAATCAAGTAGTTTTGTAATGAAGTTATTTTTGTTAGGATATGGTTGGTGTTTCCAATCCTGTTTTTAAGGTTCATCATATCCCAGTGTTTTCCAAATTTTTTGGTTACAAACATCAAAGGAGGTCTTCAATCAAAAAAGAGGGATTTATTTGAAGGCCATATGAAAATATGAAAAAGTCATGAGTTTTGGGAAGAATGGGTTTTATGAAGGGTGGTTCACAAAGTTATAGAGGTTTTTTTAGAATGATCTATGATTATGAAAAGTGGAGCATCATGAATAGAGGGATTCCATGAAGATTTGGAGCATTGAGAATGGTGAAAATAATCTATGTGATTGAATGAAGTGGAGAATCTCGAGTGCACGATGGGTTGATGGTGATCTCTATAAAAATGAAAAATGTAAAAGAAGAATCACAAATGTAGGAGTGCTGCGAAGATATTTTTGAGTGATCCAAAAAATGTACTGGAGGAAGTGGATCATCAGGAACCATAATGCCTATAAATATTATGTGACCCCCATTTAATTTTTGATGAGAAAACTAAAGAAAATATGGAATCATGTTGATTTCATAGAGGCAGAGGACCTCCACAAACCTAAGTTTATATGTGAACTTTAGCATCATGAAAAGGCTACAAAAATTTACTGATGATAATGGTTCTATATAATGAGTGATTAACGATTATGGGATATTCCACAATGACTTAGTGAGCTTTGTTAATGTATTTGGTTTAATGAGGGAAGTTTTCTTTGTGATGGATGTGAACTTTCTGAGGGATCTTTTCAAACATTTTTTTGAATATTTGGTTTTGGTGAACTAGTTATTGTGTGTAATACCCCCACTAGGTTTTGTGAAGAGAGACTATGTGCATACTCGGTTGATAAAAAATAGATATATATGAGAAAACAGACACATGTTTTTGTGTAAAGAAGAATTGGAAATGAAACTAAACTCATATTTGAACCATGGAAAGTGGAAGTATAAGGTATATAAATAAACCCATGTATTTATATTGAGTTCTGAAGGAATATAATAAGATACTTCTATATTGTTAAATATTATTTCTTGTCAAAGAATAAGAAGAGAGTGGTGAATAACTATTTTTTTATTCGAACCATATCATTTTTGATAATGAATTATTTAGATGATCATTATTGTTTTAATAATAAAAGATTTTTTTGACTCTAGAAATATTTGAAGAAGGTGACTCAATGAAGTTTGTTTTACCCAGATGAATAAGTAAAGATTAAAACATTTCTATATGCTATTTAATATATTTTTGTGTCACATATAAAATGAAGTATAGGGAGTAACTGGAAAAATTGATATCAGTTTATCATCATTTCAATCAGTGAGAATTCATTTCATCAATCTACTGCATTAACATTATTATGTCTGGAAGAAGAAGAAGAAGTAGATAGTGCCACCATCACATTTACTACTTGGAAGAGATAATAGTAGTTTCTTTCATGATTTTGTGTAAGTAAAAATGGTAAGAAGGATGTTGAAGAAAAAATTATAGCAGAGAAATCAAATATGACTCAATAGGTGGAGGAAATTCTTTTTGTTATGAAACCTTATCAACAATGAAAATGAAATCTTTAGAAGTAGTATAAATATCAATCCAAGTGTTGTAAAACACATACTATTGGATTATTTACATAGATCAACATGAGTATAGGTATATATCATACTTTTTTTAATCCAAAAACAGAAAATTTTCTTGCGGATTGTGTGCTCAGTATTATTGTCTACTACGAAAAGTATTAGCTAATATTATTTAGTAGTGAGCCTTGTAAAAATTAATGTTCTTTTCTTTATTACTTTAATATTATTTCATGTGATAGGGATAATAGAATAATAGAATAGAGATCCAAACATGTCAAATATGTAGTAAGATAAATAGAAATATTATATTAAAAAGAACCAACACTGGTTCACCCACCCCCTATCCCATAAGTGTTTGACATGTCCCAAACGGGTCCTTATAATTGGTACGAGAGCCAATGTTCACAACTTTTATATTCTCTACAATGAAGATATTCCATTTTGAAGACATAAGATTATTTCCTGACTCAAAAATGAAGTTATTTTTTGATGATTCAATTAACTATATGAATAAGTCTATATTTACCAAGACAATGATGAACAAGAAAAGAAACGTGAAGATAATGTTGAGGAAGAAGTCCCTCATATCTAAAGAATATATTGTATTTGTTTCTACATGCCTTGATGACAATGAATAAATTTTAGACAATGAATGTAATGAGTAGGTGGGTCAAGATTCCACCAAGAAGATAGATAAACTTCTAAACTCTAGTGATAAGGAGGTACGGGTTAGTACATTTAAAATCATTTCTGAAGATGAAAATTCTAGCAAAATGTAGTGAGGATGGTTGATCTACAAATTATCAAGAGTTATCAGTTTATTTTTAAGAGTTATTCTACATGTTGTTCCTAAACAAATAGAATCTTTTTTTGGAGTGTTTCTATGTGTGTATGAAGATATCACCCATCTAGTAGAATAAAATGATGTTTTATAGAAGGTATTGCAAGAAAAAATTGTTCAATTTTCAACGATTTCTAGACAACTTGGAACCTTTTATAGAAAAAAGGGTGAACATGATATATGTTCCTCAAAATGGATCAAATAATTTGAAGACAAAGATGAATTCAAAAGGACTAAAGAAGATAAGATCCACACACTTGAAGAGAAATTGAAAAATAAAAATGATATAAAATGTTTACAAAAAAATAAATATACAAGAATATTAAGAAATACAAATCTTTGATTCAGAACAACATTGAGATGCATGAAGATGGAGTTTGGAGAATAATGAAGGCTAGTGAATAGAATATGATTATGATTGAAAATCAAAAAATAAACCTGTGAATAGTATTGAACAAGAAAGTCAATTGTCCAATCTTGAGAAGACACATATTGAGTATTAAAAAATAGGAAAATAGCGGCTACTGGTACTCAATATCCATTAGAGGATTCTACTATCAAAACATCTCCAATAAGTGATACAAAGATCAGGTCTTCATTTAATGATATATCAGAAGAAGATGAGAAGGAAAAGTTACCATCCATACCATCTTGTAGTAATGTTTCTAAATCTATTTCCACAACAAATGCAGGTAGGAATACAACTTATAGACATGTATGAAAACATAAAGGTGATAAGATACCTACCACCTTTTATAGGGTGGATATGAAGAATAATTTGGAAGGTGGTTCCCTATAATGGACACAATAAATCATGAAAAAGACCCAAAAATCTCTTACATAATATATCAAGAAATAAATATTTGTGGGTCAATGTTGCTACTGAAACAAATTTAGGAATTGTGAATTAAATTTTTGGTACAATCCTAAAAATATAAAATCACAAAGGAAGCTTATATCAAGGGTGAGAAATATAGAGAGGAAAAAGAAACATCCATAGGTCCATAAGTATCTGTATACTATAAAAATAATTGGACTATATGATAACATCCGTGATATATGCAAGGTAGGTGGTCACAAGGTTGATACATGATCATGTCAACATATATCCAAAGTTGATATGAAAATATTCTTAAAAAATCTGGATAGGAATGAAGAAGTAACCTTGGGAAGAAATTAAAAGAATATTGTGAATATAGATTCTCCCTAGAATATTTAAAGTAAGAATAGTGAGAAGAATATGGATTATAAATCCACGAAGATGAAGGCTGGTGTATCCAAAAGAACTACTAAGTTGTATTACACCAAGAATAACTCATGTGGAAGATCCAATAATACTGCCACATTTCTGAATGGAATGTTAGTTATTTATCCCGATGAATTGAAAAAAATGAGGAAATGTGAAGATGTGAAAGAAAAGGATAGTAAAAAAGGAAATGAAAGGATTCCACATGTTAAAGACAAAGGGAATGAGAGGTTTCATAGAAAAGGAAAAATATGGTATTAATTTTGTTTTGTGTTGTAAATGAAATAAATAGGGTCACATTGAAAAAGATTGTTTAACATTATTACTAGAACAAGAATAAATCCTAAATAAGAGTAATGATATATCATCAATGATGACAGTTAATAAGAAAAATTTTCCACAAAAAGAATAAGAGGATATGAAGAGATCCATTTTTACTCAACATATATACGAACAGATGTTTAGATGTAAAAGCATTAAGAGTAGAAGAAATGAAGAAATTTGGCTGAGAAAAAATCTCAAGCATGCTACTCATATAAATAAATCAAGGAGGATTCACCTTATTTAATTAAATATATGTGTATTATACTTTTTTATAATACATATAATTTAATGTTAAGAATGTTAGAAGGGTTAAAGACTAAAAAGTAGTTAGTGCTCTCAATTCATGATAGAAAAGATGAAGAAGTTACCATCTATGAATGATTCATCAATTGATATCAAAGTATTAATATGATGAAGGATCATCTATGATGAAGATAATGAATGTGTTTTTTTTCTAAATCCAGTGTAATGAAGATCCCATCTTGGTTTGATCTTATTTCTTGGAACTCTGAAGAATTGTTTTTGGAATATCATCCTTCATGAAGTTGTGAATATTTTCCAATATGGACTGTCACAAGACAAAAATCCTTTTTAGTGTATTATCTATACTTGAATTCATTGATATACATTTCTAATGATATCCACTATTATAAAGATGATGAAGAGTGTCTTCCTTGATGTGAGACATAAAAAGAAGATTCCAAAATTATTATTTCAATTTGTATCAAATCTGATTATTATAGAAAGTGCTTGAATATCATTTTTGGGAGAATGTTTGTCTCTTAATCTCTCATCCATGGTTATTAAAAATAAAAAAAATATATAGTGTGGGAATAATTGAATTATTACATGATATAAAATCATTGTAGTCAGTGGAGAATCACGAACGGTCAAGCTTATAAATATGAGGTGATCCCCATTTCAAATTTGAGTAAAAATCAGAGAAATTACAGAATCATATTGATTTTGTGGATATAGGGGAACTCTACAAACCAGGGTTTCTATACGAGCATGAGCATTGGGAAAAGACTACTAAATTATTGACTGATGTCGATGCTACTAAGTAATGGGTGGTTTATGATGATTAGAAATTCTGTTTTGACATGGTGAGATTCACAAAGTAAGTTGGTTACTCTAAGGAAGTTACATTTGAAAATGTTTTTTTCTTCGTGAGGGAGATTCACGAATAACAGTTTTTAATATCTGGTTTATGTGAACCCGTGCTTGGGTATAATACCCCCACTATGTTTTCAGAAGTGAGACCATGTGTGTACCTAGTTTATACACAATAGATATATATGGGAAAAAAAACAAAATTTGTTTGTGTAAAAAAAACCATACATTAAAATAAAAACATATCTTCACCATATAAGAAGAAACAATAAAGTATATTGATACACTCATGTATTGGTATTGGGTATTGAAGGAATAGAATAACACACTGCTTCATTATTCCAATTTATCATGATTCAATGAAGATTAAGAGAGTGGTCAACCTATATTCCATTATTTAGAACATATCAATTGTGATGATGCTATGTTTAGCTGATAATTATTGTTTTGATAATCACAAAAGAGTTTTGTAACTCTAGAAATATTGGTTGAAGGTGATTCAGTTTAGTTTTTTTTTCACTATAGATTAATGATAGATCAAGACATTGTTATAATCTATTGCATATTTTTTTTTGTCATATATCAAAGTGAGAAGAAGAAGTGATTGAAAAAATTAATATCAGTTGACTGTCATTTTGGCCATGGAGAAATCATTTCATCAATATTCAATATTCATATTATTAAGACTGAAAGAAAAAAAGAAGACTATATAACTCTATAGTTTGCTTCTAGAAAGAGATAACATGACTTTCTTGCATGCTTTTATGAAACTAAAAAAGTGAAGAAGAATGTGGTTGCATAACAAAGCAGAACTATGACATCAAACAAAACTCAACATATGGAGGATATTTTTTTGTTACAAAACCCTATAACCAAGAAGAAGACTATATTTCAAGGCATTATAAAGATCCATACAAGTGATTAAAAACACACACTATTGGATAAGTCATATAGTTCTACATGATTGTAATGTCATATCATGGTAATTTCAATCCACAAAAAGAAATATTTTCTAGTGGATTGTGTGGTTATGATTATTTCCAACCATTATAAGGACTAGATACTATTATTTAGTATTGAACCTTGTAAAAACATCATGTTATTTTCTTTACTGATTTATTATTCTTTCAATTGGTAGTGAAAAAGTAATAACATAATCGAGATTGTAATAGGTCAAAGAGGTGAAGTTATAAAAAGGAAAATTCGATTAAAAATGCCCAACACTGATTCACACCCCTATCAGTATTATACAATCCAAAACTATTCCTTACACCAGTTTCATACTGGATAATATATTTTGGATTTTTTCTCTCATAATATTCCCTCCATAATTTTTTATCCCTATCCTCCACCATTCATGGAATATTATTTATGAAGATTTTATTTGTGTTCTCCTTTGAATTATATCTTTTATAATTGTTATAATATCCCATAATTTGGACTTTAAAGTGTTTTATAGTAAGCCTTCCTACCACATTGAAATCAATTATATACGAATCACCCTTCAGTAGAAGATTAATCATTCTCTACACCTTCTTTTCCTTAATTCACACCATTAAGTATATTGTATATTTATATCCCTCCAAGATTTGGGGAACCCACAACCATTTAGTTATAGTTATCCAATTTTCTTATGGATTATCAGATAATTGGTTTTGTTTACATTCCATAGTAATAAATAAGTCATCATTATATCTATCCTAAAGCCTCATATTTATATTCTAAATATTTTATTTGATATCCTTTAGTATTGATTCCATGTATGTAATCTTCTAGGTCTAATTCTTCAAATCCTTCTTTATTAATTTTTCATGGTTTTATAAGCCTACACATGTGAATCCCTATACTAGAATCTTCTAGGATCTCCTTGTGATCTTCACGAGTTCATCATCCCATGACCAAGTAGATGAGTATAATATGCAGTTACTTCATCTACCCTCACTCATTAGTTATATCATGAGTGGGGAGTGGTCTGAAACCAAATGAGTAAAGTGTAAAAAAATGTACTGAGGAAAAGAGTGGATTCCTTGTAGATTTGATGGGAAGTTATCTAACATGATCCATATTCTACCACTTAATTTTTGGTTTTTCAATAGGTGAATGGATGAACAAAAAATCCCATGTCCATATACAAATTATGTATCATTATGTCTTTTAATTCTTACATCACACTATTCTCAAACACCACACCCTAATTATTAATTGACACATCCTATATGGTGTTAAAATACCCTCTGAAAAACCTTGCTATGTTCAATCATGGAAATATTATTCCTTAAAACTTAATTTCATAGAAAATCTCTCTTCTCCTGAGACTAAAATCATATAATGTTCCATATGATATTGGAGATCATTAAAAGATGATGTTAGTGTGATTTTAGATAGTGACCCCATCAGTTTTAGCAGCTAAACATGATAATATTAAAGCATGTTTTGTTATAGAACAAGTTATCTTGTGACCATCCATAGAAAATGGGGGCTCTAGTTGACTAAACATGATAGATAATGGAGAAAAAAATGAATCAATATATAAATTGGTGAATCCCATTGTGCATAAATGAAGAGGGGAATTTGTATCCTCCTCCTCCAAGATATAACCTAATTTCTAATAGATGTTAATAAACTTCCCCTCTGATATTTTAAGGATCATATATGGGAAATTATCAAGAAACACCTTTCAAACATAAAAGTCAGATAAAAATCTAAGGAAGGGGAAGTATCATCCTTTAGAGCATCTATTAGAGTCACGACACACTTGACCAATTCAACACACTCGATCTCTTAATCACATTTCCTTTCTAAACTAGACTAATTTAAGTGGTCCTCCTTTTATGGAGGATAAGGAAGGGCCTTTGGAAATTGTGACATTCTCTCAGAAGAAAGTGTATTCCCATATTGGATAGGAGTCGAACACTCGGGATACGAGGAGACCACTAGAGTTAGAGGGACCCCAGACGCTGAAGGGGTATGATCCTTTCCATTCATAATAATAGAACTATAATTCATAGATGTATCACCTAGAAATATTCTATCCAACTAATTCGTCTCCTTCACACCAAAGATATTGCATCTATAATTTTCCAATGAGTGACCAAGTAGGTGTAATTACTCACAGAACTAAGGAGGCGGATGGTAAAACTCATTCTACCACCAGGAGAAATCTTTACTAACTTTAATGAGAATGTGTGAGGGTAAATTCACTAAAATATTCCTTTCCACACAGATTTAGGGTGATAAAATGGTCGTCAAACAATTAGTTTCCTAATCCATATAAAGGGAGGACCGCAACACATCCCCACAATTTTGAAGATATAAAGGTCTATAGGACCAACGAGGCACTCATAAACCTCACCCAAACCACCATGGATATCCAAACCTCTATAGACCATACCATCAAGATATCCCACCCCCCAGAAAAAAGGTCAATGCAAAAATAAATCCTCAATATCTCTGACCCCGCCATAAGATGTTTGAGACCCCATAACCCCAAAAAAAATATCCAAAATTGGAAAAGAATGGTCTATCATAACAAAAATATTCCAACAATGACAATTAGTTGTATTATGAGTCCATTAAGAGTTTATTTGGTGAAATATCCACTATCCATCCACTTAATCCATGCACCAAGGGGTGAGGGGGATTCTTGAAATGTTAGGTATGAGGGATGAGGTAGATGAAGAAAAAGAACCTAAAAGAATATCATTAAATGTATTGACACTTTTAGAACCACCAATATCTATAGGTGGGGTGAGAAATGGTTATGACACCTGCATTGAAGTCCTAACACCCTTTACCCACACTAGAGATGACATAACCACTTCCTCACAACTCATCATTCGAACATCACCCAATCCAATGGGAGATCTATTTCATAAAAATCTAGGCTTCATACGGGGAATTATTCTTAATAGAAAATATATTTACCCTTAAATATAAATTTTCTTATAAATTATAATTCATGAATTTCCTTATATAATTAAGCCACATTACATGCCAAATTTTATTTACCTACCTTCACCTTTAATATTTTTTCATTGAAATTTCATTTTTGAGTTTAGAGAAGGTCATTTCAAGTGATGTTTTAATGTATATCATTATTTGTTATGTTTTTTTGTCAAAATTCTTGTAATTTAAGACTGGATATGTCTTATTATCCATTATACATAATTCATATCATTTGGTTCACTTTTAAGAAAATATAAAAAATTGTATATTAGGTTAAATTTTTCATTGAACATAATTTTTTACAAATTTCTGACTCAAACATCTTGGAAATAGACTATTATTCAACCATTCTATTCATTTTTCATCTCATCCTCCATGAAAGAATAATAAAGAACTAAATGAAAAATAAAAAAGGGTATTGAGATTAAATCATTCATCATATACATTGTTGGACATGTACACCATGAGAGTCAAAAATTTGATGTTGTGGTTCACATATTTAAAGATGAATTGAGTGATATATATTTCATATTTTTTTGACTTTAATATCCCTGAGATTTAATTTAAGAGTCCATATAATCATTTATGGATATTAATTTTTAAATTATTAAATCACTAACCAAAAAACAAATCACCATGAAAATTTACAGATGATTAAAAAATTATTTATTACTTGTGGTGTGGATATATGGGAAATTTCAAAAGCCTATGGTGATCATGCATGTTCAAGGGAATAAGAAGATATCCATATAGAAAACCCATGAGTAAGAGAGATACATTTTTAGGGAGGTATCTACGAAATTCATAGAGGTATTACCATGATATTCAATTCAATTTTATGATTAGTGAGGATTTATGGTGTTGAGATCCATGTCGAAGGTATAATATTATCTTTTAGTGTTTGAGTTGGGTGTTATTTTGAATTATTCCTTCTGACATTTTTTTACCTTATTATATAGGATTATATGAGAGTAAAATTCATAAATTTGGGGGTTGATTAATCTCATATTGTCACATACTATTCTATAATTAGATTTTTTAAAGACCTAATTTTTTTTATCAATGGGTATTTATCACATTTTTATTTTTTTGGAATGTTATGAGATAAATTGAAAAAATAGCCTAATTATCGATGTTTAAGTTTTTCGAATCAGTTTTTAATTCATACATAAATTTTTCTACTCAAATTAATATTTTTAAGTTTCTTGTTTTGCATTACATAAATGATGGAATATATTTCATTCAACTAGATCCAAAGATTAATTTAATCCTAAGATATCTAAAATGAGCATGAAAATTCATCCTCGAAATATATGTATTATACTGTATACATTTAAATGTGGGGCTATATCTCTCAAAGTAACTATTTAATTATAACAAAATGTTTTTGTTTAGAAAACTTATAGGCCTCATATAACATTTCTTATCTATGTAATACTACTATTTAACATCCTTTATGGTCATAATTGAAAGGGATATCAAAGAAGATAAATTTATACACTTTTTAATGACATAAATAATTGCTGTAGAAATCCATAAATAACATCATCTACTTGAGGATAATGAAGGTAAAAAAAATTTAATATAAAACCTAGGGGAATAAATTTTTATATTGAAACATTCCATTATTCAGTCATTAAATGGGCCACAAATTCAAAAACATCCAGTGGAAATGTTTATAGAAAAAATTATCCCCCACACATTCCTATAAATTTTCACTTCCATATCCATTCAAGTGTTTTGATCATTTAGTTTTCCATTTTGAGTAGATTTATAATATTTATAATACTATAATATTATTCTTTATTTTTGATATATACTATTTTAGTTTTATTTTTTCTCTAAATTACTTATTTTATCATATATTTTCCACCATTATTCTCTTATCCACTCTATAAAAATGGATAACAATCCTCATTTCTTATTCAAGGGGGGTGGTGATGTTTTTATTTCATTAGGATTCAATGAATCTCACTATTTTATTCTAATATTTTATTAGTGGTAAAATTTATTAATTTGTGTATCCACCAAGTATTATCTACCACTTTATTATCCATCCCCATCCATTATATTCATTCGCTTTAATATTTATGTTAATAAAACGATGTAGTTTGTCTTAGGTGTTGTAATTGAATAGATTACTCTTACATGTATTGTATTGGTGTGGGTACTAAAATTAAAATGAGAGGGTGAAGAGTTATTGGTTTGATCTCAACATTATATATAATATTGATAATTATTATTTATACAAAATAATTATAGTTACATTGTAAACTCCCAAAAATAAATGTTTCTTTCATTCTTGTTATCTGTCTTCAGCCTTTTTTCTTATTTTATTTTAATTTATATATATTAATATTATATTTATATATACCCCCAAATATATTAGTGTATTTTTATTTAGTAGTATATATTTGATTAAGTAGTGACAATAGGGAAAGAATTTTGTGATAATTTTGTTTGATAGGTTAGTTGTATGGTGTGCACTATATAAAATTTCAGGGGAAATGAAAATTTATTATTTTAGGATTCATAAAGAAAGAACTCTAATCAGTAAAAAATATATATACATGAATAATGAAATATGATTATCTTAAATAATTAATTAATTAAATTACTTTAGAATGGAATAAAACCATAGAATATAAATTTTATCAAAATAAATTTGGAAATGGTCTAAGGACACAAAAAGTCATCATATACCCTTAGGTCCTACACTACAAATGGGTTTAATGAAATAATATTTTTATAATTTTCTTATAGACCATGAATTTTTATTATTTCATAGTGCATTGGAATATGAAATTTTATACCTTTGGACCCTCTTGTGACCAATCTGTAGTAACAAAACCAATAATACAAGCTAGTTATTTGGTCTTACTAATGAATTTAAAAAAATCTACCTAATTTTTTAATCCATTTCAATTTAATGATTCATTCTATGCTATAAGCCATTCGGTTCTATTTTTGTTTAATTATATTAGTATGATCATATTCCACAATGTAGAAAAAAATAATTCTATTTACTTTATATTTATTTGATCATATCAAATAAAATGGGATATAAGATATCTTTATGACATTTTGGTTCTATGATCCTACCAAAAACTAAAATTACTTGTTATGAAAATTTATATGATGATTAAACATAATAGTGACTCATACAATAACATACTGAATATTAAACCATAGTATAGATATGTTGAATAAAAGATGATATTTTTTAATTATAACTTAATAGGAAATTTTCTTTTTAAAACAACACTTTTATATTGAAAAACATACAAACCATGTCATGGTCAAGTGACTTTGCCATGAATTATATAAATAATCAATTTTAGGCTAACTCAATTGATCTTAATTTTATTGATTTATTGTTAGTAGTTTCACTTATACCACTGATAGACTTTATGAGTAATCCAAAAGAAAATTATCACTAGAATAAAACATTAATTCCATACTCGAAATCATACCAATACAAAATTAAAATAAAATGTTAAAATGGTAATCCATCTATACCTCACTAACCAATAGAGTATAATTCCAATGTTGATCTTGATAAATATTAATAAAAATCAATATATTTTTACATATGATACTATAAAAAACCAGTGGATTAATATAATACTTTGGAAATTCCACTTTTATTTAAATAGTGTGCAAGTACCTCCTCTATGAAAAATTTAGATTCTAGAGGATGATTGAGATTCTGTTATAACTGTATCATCTTAGGAAAACTAATTAATGTGATATAACTCCCTTATATTGGTATGTTGTATCAAATTAATATACCTATTTAAAGAAAAATATGATTCATTAATCATGATATGAATAAAATCTTTGGCTCATCTTAATTTGTGATTACGAACTTTAGTTCTCTTTCAACGTTATGTTGATGTGTACATCTCATATAATTATGTGTATCAAGCCAAAAATAAATGATAATAAGTATAAAAGCTTTTATTGGATAATATCTCATATTATCCTTTAATTCCAAGGCTACAACATAATGATCATCACAACATTGTGTTTTGTGTTATAATTCACATACATTGACCCAAGAATTGTGATTTTTTGAATGTCATTGTTTGTGTTTTATAGATCTATTTTCAAAACTTTTATGATCTAGGAATTTGTTTGTTTGAATAATATACATGAATTCTAAGGGTATGTGTAAATTTTTTGGCCTTGCAAGATATTAAAGGATTTCTATGTTTGATTTATCTTAGTTTTCGGTTCTCTTGATTATATTGACTATGCAGGACTAGGACTTCGTGTTTGTGGATTTAGTTCCAAAAAATACGAATTTTTACTGGAAAATTTGATTAATACACGTATACTTAACTTTACAGGGGAAAAAATATTTGTTCATGGTGAATTGTGACACTTCTCTTCTCAGTATAGGACATGTGTTGATATGTGTTTAGGTTGTAATATCATATAGTTCTAGGTATTTCATTCCTCATGAGTGTAATAATAATACACATGATCTAGATTCTATAATAGTGGTGTTTTCTATAAATATATTGTTGTGTTACATCATCTAAGATTACTTTATATTCTTTATAAATAATTATAACATTTGTTATATATTCTGAGTTCGATTTTAATTTGTGTCATCAATCATATATGGAGATAAAAAAGAGTTATTAATTTGTGATGTTTTATAAATTAATGTAATCTTGGTGGAGTTTTTGTAATTATTATGAAGACACATGGTGATATTTCTCTAAACGATATAGATGGGTAAAAAATTATAGTGGGTCTCATAGCATTACACACTAACTAGATGAGTTCAACAATGAATTTTTCCTATAAAAAAAATCAATGAACTCCCTTTTCCCCTAGTAGGTATAATCATATTAAGTGGTAGATCCTAGGATAGAGGTGTGGGTGGATCATATCATTCATATAAATTCTCTTTATTGATATATATAGGATACTGAGAACTTAGTTCTATTTCAAGGGAATTTTTTTCCTATTGGAAATGATATAAGTGGTTCTTTGTGAGAATCATAACATAACTATAGTGGTGCAACATGTTACATCTATGATATATTAAATCCATAAAATTTATTTTTAATAGAAAGGCCTAATGAATTCAATGGTAGAATTTTTTTTGAAATATTTTAAATTTCAACACTGGTTTTCTTCAACCTTTAGATATTCCATATTGTAATTTGGAGGAAATACTAATGAATTTTGTAGTAAATGTTTCTAAAGTGTTTAGAGTAAAATATTTTATTTTGGTTGTTATATATCAATTGATGAAATTACCTAATTTTTTATTTATTAATGTGTTGATCATGGTTAACATGTTACAAAATAATTATAAATATATGGTAGTGAGGATTAATAGAGTTATGAGAATGATTATTTATAATCAACAACCTAATGTTACACTGTATGTATGGAAGGGTTTTCAGTATTCTTTCGACTCTCATTTATGAATTAACATATAATTTTGTTCATTATAGATAGGTAGACATAGTGGATAAAAAATCACTAAAGGACATAATTTAGGAATGTGTTGTTAACATTAGATATTCATAGTCAAATAAATATTCTTTAGTTAAGTTTAAAAACAATAATATATATCATTCTTTAAATAAAATGTCAAATTTTGGGTAATTTTATATGCAGTCATATAGAACAATTTTTTTCATGGATTTGGAGTGTGGGAGGATGATTATTGGAATTGGGTTTTTATAGATTATGATACATAATGTAAAGTTTATTTGAATGTAGAAAATGATGGTAAGGAATATTAGAAATAATATACATAACAATAGAGGATACCACTTGATTTTAATATTTGTGATCTTATATTATGGGGGGGGTTCACTATTTAATTGGAGGTGTAGGTTCAGTAGAGTTAGTAAGATTTCAATTTGGTAATTTAAAACATTTAAGGTGGAGTTTGGTGCTGGTGATTTGGTATACTAGTTAAAACATGCACCTCAAATGGATCGATTTAAGTCCATTTTCTATTTGATAAAATATTAATGATATATTCATTATAACTCCAACGAAATTGACAATAGTGAGTTGGATATTTAGGAAGACAATGTATGATGATAAATATATTAAAATTAATAACTATTAGGATATATTTTTGTGAGTAAACACCATATATTAGTGCTTCACTTATATATGTATTGTTTTTTAAAGGTAAGTAAGTTGGGGAGGGGTTTTTTATGGGGTTTTGTTCCTAAAGTTATCTTGAACCAAGATTCTTATAGTTGTTTTGATATTGGTTTTTAGTTCAATGGATTATTTTTTTATTGTTATTTCAAGGTCATGTCTAGACCTCATTATGAATAGTTACATGTTTGATAGGTATCTCACATGTTAATTGTCTTTTCGAGTTTTTTATTACGGGTTTTATTTTGATTCATAAGATGAGTAATATTTGAATTTATTTATAATTAATATTCATAGAAATTAATTCTCATCTAATTTTTTATTTTTAGGCACTTCACATTGTATGGGAGAGTTTAATGTTAAATTATATAATAATATCATAGTTTAATGACATAGGATAAACGATGTTATATTTTAGTAGTCATCATATTGTTCTTTCCTAACATCATTATGGTTTATTTCCATCATCACGAGGATGATGTTAAGGGTTTTGGAAGATAATTAGATTATTTTTATAGACACTCTAATGAAAAAACAAATTTATAATAGAGTTTATTATAAAATTGATTTATTAATAACGGTTATTTCTTATATAGTGATTTGGAGAAGTGATTTGGTGAAATATATATCTAAAATGAGGAGAAATCACATCATGGTTTATCATTGTGATTGAAAAAACACTTATTTTTTGAGTGTTTCATCATAGTTTTATATCATGGTTTTATGGGAATTCAAGGGGAAATGATATTTGTCTATACAAAAATTTTAAACAAATGAGTTGGTTTGGAAAGAAAATAGCCTAGGAAATCTAAGGCTTTCAGGTATTTAAGTGGACATTTTTTTAATCATATTTGATATAATTAACCAATATGTTGTTCAATGAATTGCATTATAATTCAGACCATATTAATTTAAATATAAATTTGAGATACACTTTTATATATTACTACTTACTTTATGACATAAGATAATTTTGATCCCTTTTTGCGTATATTTTAAAGGAATTTATCCATAGGTTCAAAACATAATTTCATTTGAATCCAATGATCTAATATACTATTATTCATATTTTGCTCAACTTTTATATTTTATATTCAAGTCAAAGAATTATACACAATGTGTAACATATTTTAATTATAGGTAATTAATTTAAATATATTATGATTGAGGTTTTTTGAGTATTTTGGTGAGAATATATAATTATAAGAATTATATATAATTATATTGTTACAGGATGATTTGAGAATTTATTATGATATGTGATTTTAAATTTATATATTTTTTTAATTTTGTTAATTTGGATTTTGCATGCATTTGTTTTCATTGCATCGATAGATGTGGTTAACAAAAACTATACTGAAATTAAACAGACCTATGAAAGGTGTTAAGCTACTTAGTATATATATGATATTATTGTTACCCATTCAATGTTTGGTTTTGTTTGTTATGTTTTTTTGTTTAAAAAAGATATTGTTGATCATATAGTGGTATGAAATAATTTGTTTTACTTAAAAAATTTGAGTTATTTTTTTGTTGTGGTAATATTGTAATGCTTATATCATTGGGGTGTTGAGGATAGAAATCTGTAGAGAAACAATTTAGAATAAGATAATGAGTTAGTTGAATGTGGAATGATATAATATATGTATTTTTTGTTTGTATTGAATCTAATATGAAATGATTAATTTTATACTGAATAGAATCTTAAAATGTGGATAATGTGATGAAATTTATGTTATGAAATTGTTTCAACCATGAGGTTTTGTGATGGTATTTTTGAAAAAAAGATTTTGGATTTTTTTAATATGTATACATGGAATTCAGTTTATGTTTCTAAATTTTGTGTTAATTAAAAATATGTGTATGTACAATAAGATCCAAAATTATTCTAATAATATGTGTTAATTAGATATTTTGAAGTTATTTATGAAGTAGTGATGTGATGGATGATGAAGTCCATGAAAAACATAGAATTCAAAATTTGAAGTTTAATTAAGTACATTGGATGAACCGGATGACATAAGTTGATTTTATCCATCAAAATTAAAGATATGGTACATAGTTTAGAATTTGAACTTGACATGGATTTTCAAAACTCCTAGTTTTTAAGAGTATTCTTGATCCAAACCTCAAATATATTAGAGGGAATATAGTTTTGTAGTTCCTAAGACTATGTTTGGAATAAAGGTAGATTGATATGGAAATGCTTGTAGAAGCATGAAATAGAGTTTAAATATTACACATAGATCTATTTTAAATAGAAAACATACATGAAGGGTTATAATATTAATACTATTGAAATTTTTGAGAAAAAGAAAATGCCTAATAAATGTTTAAATTAATTGGTCATATTTAAGTAATTTTTAGTGAAAATGAGGAATTTTCATGTAGGATATACATGACCACATAAGATTTAAATGGTATCCTTTTCAAATAGGAGACAAAATAACTCAAATGAATTAGATGAAGGAAGTAGCTTTTGGAGGACTGATCATGGAATATTTTGAACTATTATGATTGAATTTATAAATTGTCTCCAAATATTTTAGTAAAGAAAATTTTCTAAATGAATACATATCAAAAATGGGCTATGTAAAGTATCATATAGGTTAATTTAAGGTACCATGATGATATTATTATAGAGAGTGAAAATTATTGGTCCAATTCAAAAAGGTTCATATGAAGGGTAAAATTATTATTTTATCTTGAGTGAGTTTTTTCTGGGGTGTTTTCCTATCAATACCCCTATAATCATTTCATTTAGTATCAAATATTAAATTCTATATGTTTAATCTCTTAATTTTAACATAAAATAATAACCACAAAGAATTTCCCATTTAATGTAGACTCCCAAATAACCTAGAGAATCCTTGTACCATGTATAATTGTACTATGAAATAATTCCTAGAGGGATGTATAAAAAAAGTTCATAAAAAGGTAGTACCATAAAGGATTTTGTAAAAGTATTATCGTGAAGTAAATTCCAAAAAGGATTTCATGAATGATATATTGAAAAGTATGTTTTGATTATAAATTTAAGAAGGATAATTCCATATAGGGATTACAAGAAGGAATTCAAGAAAAAGACAGATTCATGCATAATTTTTTCTCCAGAAAATAGTCTAAATAATAAACCTTAAATAGAAGGAAAGATTTGAGTACCAAAATAAAACTTAATACATATAAAGTGAAATATTATATATCTAATTAATAATGAATGTAGTGAGACTTATAAGGGCTATATTAACACATATATCTTAATTCAAGTAGATATGTTTCAGATGAAGAAGATGGAGTTCAATCATTATTGATAGCTATTGAAGATGTTTAAGTACAACAAGATAATTTTATTTATTATGGGTGGAATTTTTGATACTATAAAATTAAAGATAAAAAGGGATATATTCCCCCAACATGAAGTTGATCCCATCATGTATTATTTTTGAAGTGTAGTGAACAAGAGCATAATGGAACTTCTATCTAGAGATAAGGATTCATGGGTTATGAGTAGGCTATACTAATCTAAAAGATATCAGCACATTTATAACCTAATAAAGGGACCATCGCATTTATAAAAAGATATTTTCATCCAACAAATCATTGATAATAGGTAAGAAGTTGGAGTGACCTTAGGATCTTCGATGAAACTTTCATGAATATACCTTTTAATAACAATAGTGAGTAGTATTAACTTTTATAGCATTGACACACCATCAATTTATTCTCCATAGATTAACCATCTGAGTAAATCAAGTAAAATAATTTTTCATGTGCATTAATTATTTTTATACATTCATGTTTTTTATTTGGTGATATTATCATTCTTATAGAATGAGATATTTAATGTGTTTCTTCTAATAAGATAATAAGATATATGTGAACTAATAAAATTAAAGATGAGAATTGTTTTAATCGGTTCTAACCCCGATTACTCCCCCCCAACATCCCTCCCATCAGGGTGCTTATACAACTATTCCATTCATGTTTTATCAAAACATAACATTATGATTATAATTACAATATATTAATCTATTTTTATGGTTTCACATATAGTATTAATTATGAAACCTATATTTTTTGAAAGAACTAACTTTGATAGTTGGTTGATGATTTTATATATTTTATCAATCTTATATAAATGATGGTATGGTGAATATTATTTGAGATGTTTATTTGATAAATAATCATGAAAGTGTTGGTGATTATAGGATATTGAATATTCAAATTAAACCATTATCTAATGAGTAATGTATGAAAACCTCTAATTATGCTACTAAATTCACAATATAGAATACTATCAATATTGTTTATAGTAAATTAATGAAATTAAATGGGATATAGGTATCATCACAAAATAAAAACTAGTGCAGAATTCCATATATAAATTAGAAAGAAGAATAATTTTATGAAAAATAATCTAGAGGGATTTTCTCTTTGATCATGGTGATCAATTATTTAATTTATGATAAATATGAATCTAACACTATAAAATATTGTTAATATGAAAATTTATAATCACATTTTGAAATTAATAAAAATATAGAGTCCAGTGATGAAATTGATATGAAATCTATTCATCAATCCATGGAGTCATATTATAGTGACCAATACAATAACTAGTCCCAATTTTATATGGTATACTTTCTCCAAATCATTCCTCAAGTGGAAAATGATTTCATAAAATATTTTTCCACAAAAAATAATATGGTCAAGGGTGTAAAGGTGTATATAAATATTGTCATAATTAATATGAGATTGAAGATGAAGGTGTGAAATGACTTACTTAAATAACATTCATCTGGAGTGGGAGAAAATATAACCCTAGAGAATGAACTAAAAGTGAGTATTATCCTTCTATAGAAAAAACATGATTAGAGGAGGAAATATTGAAAACATGTTAACTAAAAGAAAAATAAAATATATTCCTAATATAAATACAAATATGATCTGACTAGGTTTCTTAAATCAGTTCATGGATCTATAAAGGGAAAAGAGAAACTTGATTTTTACAACATGGTAACCACAAAAAGTTGATTTTTCAAAAAACAAAATATAGAATTAGTGAATAAAATAAAGATTCATACTACATCCAAAAAAGAGTATCCTTAAAAGAAGTTTTCTAAAAGTAATACTTCTATAGAAGAATGTTGTAAACCATGAGTCTCTATCTACAAACCTAAGGTATTAGTGGTAGAAGAAAAATTGGGGCATCATCATCTGAACATAGTCATAACTACATAATGAATTATTTTAATTGGATTTTTATATATTTTAACTATAGAAACATTGTAAGAAATTATGAAAACAAGGGATTTAAATGAATTATAAGAAATTACTCAATTATTATTACTATTGGGAATATAATTTATACTAAAATTAAATATAGTAAGCTATAAAATTTATTAGATTCATTATAAGAAAAAAAATTGGGCCATAATAAAGGGTACCCCAAGTAATAATTATGTTACAATTACTACGTACCTCATAGAGATATCGAAAAAATTTATAGGAAAATTATAAAATATACTTCTACTGTGGGGAAGGTGAGTAAATATATCAGAAAATAACTCACCGGTGTTTGGTGGTGGAAAAATAGATTCATAATATCATGAGTTCAAAATTACTCAAAATTAGTTTTATAATTGAATAATATAATGATGTTTTTAAAGATAAATTTAAATTATGGATAAATAAAATGATTTTTAGATGTCAAATAGTGGTGTAATAAGGGATCTAAAGAGGCTCTTATTTTTAAAATATGGTGGAGGATCCTAAAATTGAATGATCTGGAAAAGATTTTATTATAACAAGGGGAGTGAAAATTCCATAAATATGGTGATTAAAAGTTGAGGAGAATTATGTTTCACCAAAAATAAAATTTTAGACTATATAAAATATAAATAACTTCTTGTATGTATGATGGGGGACTAATGCTTAGAATGATAGGAATAATAATTTTTTGACAATATGAGAAAGAATTGATTCATAAAATATAAGATCAAAAAATACATTTCATTTTATTGGAAAAGGGGGATTGACAGAAATACACCACATATTCATATATTTTTAATGAATTTTGGGTTAAAAATTGGAGGAGGATTTATAGTAGTATTTCTAAAAAAGATATACATTATCACATCTAAGAGGTTGTGTATCATATTTTTTTGAAAATACATGTGGGATTCATTGAGTATGTATACATGAAATTGAGTGAAAGTTTCTTATAGTTTTCTTGTTCCAGTATCTAAAAAACATTTAATATTTTAAAATGTTTTATAGGATGAGTTTCAGAAGTTATTTAAGAATAAGTGATTTTATAGAAGATTAAATTTATTTAATGGGTATAATTAAAGGTCTAGAAGTTTATTAAGTATATTGTAATAATATGATAACATGCATTTTTTTGTTTCTTTAGAAGTAAAATATAAGTGGATAGTTTAGAATATTTATAATATATGTAATTTTAAAAATTCATGTTCATTAGATTTTTATCTATCTAGAATAATTTTTAAAATGAGTTGTAGTTTATTTTTTACAAATAATTTGTTTATAATAAATGTAGATATATATAATAATATTTAGAGAAGCATGAAAAGTAAAATTTTAATATTATATATTGATATAGAGGGATGATAAGAAATATCTATAAGAACATATTATTACCTTTGTTATGATTTTATATAAACATTTAATGTTTAATAAAAGTTTTGAACTTTTATGGAATGTTTATAAAAAAATAATGAAAATGAATAATTTTTATTAACCACTTATGTGACTGAATAGGAGTTACATTGAAGCATATTCATAAAGTATTTATGTGATCACAAAATAATCATGTTATTTTTGAATTTTTCAAATGAATAGTTGATTTAGTCTATGAACCACTAAGGAGGGATTTACATGGAGAAATGAAATATTTTAGTATTGTAATATTAGACATAAAGAAATATGAAAAAGAAACTATGTGAATTTCTAAAGGGAATTGTTTTCGAGGTCACGAAGATGGTATTATATAGACCATAAATGATTGGCATTATATGAACTGGTTTACATGATGGGTAAAATAGTCCTTTCAATAAATTTGAGATTTTTTGTTGGATTTTACACATAAACACCCCTATAATTATTTTATTAAATATAAAATAATAAATCGTGAATGTTTAAGCTCTAAATTTTTGAATTATTTCATAACCATGAAGGAGTTATTATGTAAGGCAGTATTACAAAGAAGTTCACAAAGCATGATACTATGAAGTGAAATACAACATAGCAGTTTGATAAGATAAGTATCATGAAATAGTTCACAAAGTGGATGTATCATTAAGAATTTCATATAGGAATGTAATACTAAATATTTGATAAGTGGAAATAATTTGATATATTTTTTTAAGGAAAATACATAAAGAATTTCCTAAATAGTAAATTGGAATGGACTTTTTGAAGTATTTTTCAGAAAGAAAAATTTACCATAGGGATTTAATGATGAAATTCCAAAAATACAATATTTGAAAATAAAACTTATATGGTAATACTCTTTATCATAAATCTTACAAAGAAATCATGATTTCAATATGAACATAAACATTAGAACATATGGGGTTTGATATTTCTATATTTTATTAAGAATAAAGGGAGTTCTCCATAAAAGGGTTCCATTAACATATCTAGTATAGTTTATGTAGAGTTATATATGGTATAAGAGTGAGTTCTATAATAATACCTGGATATATAAGTGGGTATAGTGAATCAAGATAATTCCAATGTACGATTATATTAATCTAGAGAATAATTACTGCTACTGTTAAATTGTGTATGTCAATGACTCAACCCTCACATCATGAACATAAACACATCAGGAATTGGAGGGGAAGATTTGAGATAGTGGATCATTACATATTATCTATCTAGAGATAAGGATTCACTATGTATTAATGGTATATAATAATCTAGAATAAACCACCTTGTCTATAATCTTTTAAAGTTACAATCATGTCAAAAAACTAAATATTTCATTCCTCAAAGAAGAGAGATGTGGGTATAAGAGGAAGTGGTCCTAATATTGTTAGTACATAACTCTTGAAAATTATAATAATAACTATAGTGAGTAATATCACACTTTGGTACATTAACACAGTATTGGAATACGATCCTTAGATTCTCCATTTTTGGTGGATCGTCTAAAATTCTTGTTTCCTATGCAATATTAACATTTATTTATTTCTGTTCTTAGTTAGTGATTTTAGAATCACATGGGAATGAAAGGCTGAGTGTATTAATTCTCAAAAGGGAACATGATTTTTATGACCTGAAAGACTAAAAGAATAAAATTTTTTAGGTGTACACTAAGATCCCCCCTCCCATGTATTTTTAGGTTAACCTAGTCCTAGATAAAATTAATTAGAAAGTATTTATGTCAAATTTATTTATATGATGTTTACTATATATATAATATGGTTAAAGAAATATGAGGTGGATTTTTAAATAGATTAATGAATTATATGGAATTTTTCTCATGGATTATGTGTAAAATGAAATTGAATATAATTAATTATGTTAAATACATAGTATAAAATAGGTTAATAAATCATAAATATATTTATTAAATGGAATAATATAATTTTTTAATTGTTAATTAATAATTAATAAATAAAAGAAGATGTAATTTATTTTTATAATTGGCTATTCCTATGATGTGTTGATGATTTTTGCGTGGTTAGATGTAGTAGTTTTAGTTTTGTTGTGATAAAGTTGTGAGTGGTGGTAGTGATGTTGTGATGGGCTATGGTTGTAAAAGCGGTTTGATAATATGTGTACCTTCTTATGATATTGTGTATACTATTATTTCATTATATGTTTTGTTATTTTTTAAACACCACAAACCATGTCAGGTAACCAACTCAACAAATGTATGTGGTTTTAGGTACAATGTGTAACCTAAATATCTAGTACATAGATGAAATGGATCGATAAATATTCCTCATATCATACTCTTCCATCACTTCATAGTGTATTTTTTTAGTAGTGGTAATCATTTTAATATGTGGTGGATTTGGTCATGTTATGTTTTAATGGTTTTTGGTTGTGTTATGAGGTAATGGTATGTTGTTATAGTTGAGGGTATTATTTTTGGATATGGGAATGTATGATTGAGAAAAATCATTAGATTTTGAGTTTTGAGGGTATAGAAACACAAGCTTATTGAACATATAATTGCACTATTTTTTTAAAAATACAAAATAAACACAACCAAAGGAATGAAATTAATGGTGTATTTGGAACACTAGGTTTATAATACATCAAAATAAGACTAAAACAACATATATTTCCTTTTATTTTCCATAATGAGCTCATAAATCGTTTTTATCTTCTAAAAATTCATACGATAACATGGGTAGTACAAAAAAAATAACCCCAGTAAGGAGATAAACACGATAGAGACTCATAACATTTGAATAAATTACATATCATTGTATTATTAAAAATTTGGTCAATGAATGAACAAATGGAGGCATGGAATACATTTTTAGGAATCATAATATCAATCTACTACAAGAATGGTGCAGTAAAATAGAATAATACATAATCATAATTCAACTCCAACCTCTAAGACAACATCACATGGTAGATAGAGTCTCATCATTAGGTTTAATCCCTAATACCATACAAATCTTTTCATGAGACGAAAACATAACCCAATTCATTGGATAACTATCTGGGTACACCCATCATAACTTGTACGCTCTTATATGTTCCATATAAGGATAAATCATACATAATGAAGAAACATCGGAAAAATCTATGAGAAAAAATTGAGTTACATAATCATCTCTTATAACCTAGCTAAATGACATACCATAATGAATTCCATGATAGAAGAAATTAAATAATTCTTGGACATTCAAATAAAATAAATAAAAATAGTACATGAAAATTATTTATAAATGAATTCAATGCATAAAATGGATTAGAGAAGTAATTATGGAAATATAGTTTTACTTGAGGTTTTAAGAAAAATTAGTAAAGAATCATTAAATATGGTATGGGAATAATAATTTACATAAAACCTAAAATTAAATAAAATGGTTTTCTAAAATTAAATGAGTGTTTTTAGAAATAATTAATAGATAAAAACATTTTACTGAGTGTTAATTAAAATTAGTAAAGAAAATATAGAAGTTCAATTTAATCCTCTATACTTTAAGAATGAAATTGTGAAGTGAGCCTTTAAAAGATATATATCACTATCAATGACAATTAAATTTTGGTCAATATATATGTGTGGGATTAATATATATAATATATAATAAGAAAATAATAATAATATATTTATAAAGTGAGGTAAGATAGAATGCATAACCCAAATAAAATATTGTGGTTCAGAGAAACCCCTTACCTTAGGTCAGAAATAATTCTATTCTTTCACAAAATTTCCTAAATAATAAAATTATATTTATTAATTACTTAATTCATAATATTTTCTATCTATATTTTATTTAATTTGGTTATATTATTTTCATTTATATCTATTTAAAAGTGATATTATGTTTAATTTTTTCGTCCCAAGGGAATTTGTTTCATGTTTCAATGTTTGGATCACTTGTTGATAATTATAGAATTTCTTTATGAATGGGACTAAAACACCAAAGGTGAAATTAAATGATATTAATTTCTATAAAAAAATTAAATTCTCCCAAATATCCCATAATTTCTTTGACATTGTGATGGTTAATTTATTATTAATTTTATAGTTATACGATTAGTTCATTTTGGGGGTTTAGAAACCATCCCGAACTAGATTAATTTTATTAAATTAAAGGTAATTAATATATTAAAAACATGAAATAAGTTATAGTATAATTGTTATAATCACATATGACCATAATATTATTTCTAAAACCAATCTTAAAGGATGTATAGAAAAATGAAGATCATTTTTTATGGATATGGTGAACATACCATTTTGTTAAAAAAATTTATCTTTTACAATAAAAAATAAGAATAATTATGATTGATATTCTATAAACCTAATATCATTTAAATATATTTACGATATTATAATCATTATTTCATGTAGGATAAAATATGTTTTTTAGAGGTTGAGGATGAAGAAAAAATAAAATATTATTTTTAGGTTACCTCCTCAATTGGATTTCCCCACTTAAGAATCCCCCTAAGGCACCATGGATTGGTCTTTAAATGATAAAAGGGATTATTTCGACAGAGAAAAAGATATTTAGAAATAATTTGGAAGATATTTGGTAAGGAAAGTATGTTTTATTGTGTGAGGAAAATGGGAGGTTAGGGTGGTATTTATAAGGGGAAGAGAGGGGTGTTTTCAATATTTAATTATTTTGTTTATTATTTTGGATCAAGAATAAAAATATGGATGAATATTATGACTATATATACTTAATGGTTCATGTTAGTTCAATCTATTGGTTTCTTAAATCAACATATAAGAAATTAATGATGAATTTAACTTATAAAGTTAATCACCATATTTTTCATATTTCACAATTAACCAAAAATTCATATATTTATAAAAAATGCAAAAAATAAACATAACCAATTTTTAATTTCTACATTATAACCATTACTTATATTTTTTCAAAATAACATTATATAAATGATAATTTTTTTAAAATCCTTAATTAATTGAAATATAACAATTTTAGTTTTATTATAGTTTTTCTAACCCCTGAAAAAACTATTATGCTAACCTAAAAGTATATTAAAATTCATAATTCAACTGATTTTATTTATAAAACCATTATATGGAAATAATTTTTTTATAAATCATATTATTTAATTTAAAAATTAAAATATAACATATACGTTTTATAAAAATAAAAACACTTGTTTTATTATTTTTTAAAAAATAATTTAATTCTATCATGATATAAATATGTTATATTTTCCTTTTTATAAGGTAGGCATATATTATTTTATACATAAACTAGTGATAATAAAAATAACAGTCAAGTTACTATTCTGGATGGTTAGATTACTATTCCCACAGTTAGATTCATATTCCAACTATTGGATTTAAAATAGTCAAATGAGTTCCCTATTTTCTATAAATACAATATAGTTCACTTATTGTTCATTCAATTATAATTTCTCTCAAGTTTATATATATTTTCATATTCAACGTGAATGTTTCATTGATAATATTCTATTTCATTTCTATAGTGTTTTTCGTGATGATGGGATTTCTTCTAGATGGAGAATATTCATATTTTCATATTATTGTTAACAAATTACCTATCTTCTATATAGTTATAATACCTTCAATTCTTGTGTCCATTTTTATTGTCTAAATTTAATGTTCAAAATAGGATAACAATATTTTGTTGGTTCTGTCATATGGTTCTTGTGATTTATATAATACTACATTATGATATATGGCATAGAAATATATTTAGAATGGAAATTATATTAATTAATTTCTATTTCATTACGTTTTTACTCCCTTAAGAAAATTTTCCGTCAAAATTTTGATTTATATGCTATGGTGAAAATTGTTTGCTGTACTTATTCTTCATCACCACCTCTAATTACCAGGTCTCCTCCTCATACATTTCTTCCCTCTAAAGTAATTTTATTATGTGAGTTGTCTTTTTGTGTATATGTTTGTCTCTATAGTCTATGAGTTTTACCTATTACTCTTCATAATAGAGAAAATTATCTATATATGACATATCTAACTTTAATTCATATGATGGATCTAATATGCACTTCCTTGAGTAGGATATGTGGAATGTTTCGTGTATTTCAGAAACATTATGTGGGAGTGATAATAGATAATCTAAAACTCTGATGTGATCACAAATCTCGAACAGGCTAGTGTACTTGGGACTTAGATATACCTTCCCTAAAAATATCATGACTCTCTTCCAAGAAGATATGAGGATGAAAAAATTATTTCCAATATTAATCTTGGTGTCCCAGTAAAAATTTTCATCATAACTCTTTTGTCAACTATTAGTTTCTTTAATGTAATACTCAATTGGTTTGAATTTTTTTATCATTCCTTAAACTAGTTCAGTTCCTAGTATCTTTCATTCACCAAATTAATCCCAAAAAATTGGTTTTTAACAAGTCTTGTTGTTAATGGATTCATGTGGAAACATTTGAATGGTTTTCATAAAATAATATTGTATGAATAATTGACCAAAAGAAGATATTTATCATACCCTCCTTTTAATTACATCATTCAAGTATGTTTTGAATTTTCTAGATAGAATTTTCATATCGACCATTGGTTTTGGAGGAGATAAGTCAAATTGAAATTTAGATTACTGTTTAAAATATTTTAGATACTTTTCATCAACTTTTATGTAATCCTTAGTTCTCAATAGTATAAAATTCATAGTGGTGTTCCATACAACCTCACCACATCCCTTTTTTATATCCTCACAAAATGATTGATTTAAAATTCATATTTAATATAAATGAAATAAGAAGTATCTGTAAACTATTAAATTAATAAATTAGGAATTATTTATTCTTGATTTCTATGGAAGTCCTATGAAAAATTTCACGATGATTTATTTCAATTTACATATAGGTTTGGGAGATGGTTTCCTCTTCCCTTGGACCTCTCCCTTCCTGCCTTCACTTGCAATCATATTAGGAACTTTGATTATATTTCATGATATTCTTTCTCATAATTTCAAATAAATATTTCTCTAAAATATATTGGTATATAATTATTCTCACTAGGTGGATGGATAATATTAATCTATGTACATACTTCAATAGCTCCTTCTTTATCTTGGTATTTTATGGTACACATATTTGTGCCCCAAATAATATAAATCCTTCTTCATCAATTTCGTACTCTATGGATTTCAATTTTCTTATAACTTCTTCCTTATTTTTTATATCTAAAAATTTCTTTAGAAACCCATTATATTCTCCAGAATGGATGGATGAGAAATCATTTGAGAAAGGAATAATGATGTTCATTCCTATATTAATTTTATATCTATTAATTACAAGTCAAAAAAATATTGGATTCCCTTTAATCCTTTTAATGGATATGTTTATAGGACCCATTATACTTATATAGTCTTTCACTTTATTTTCTTTCCTAGGATGGTAGTGTATCGATCGATCATAATCCTTGATTATCTCTAACCATCCTCACTTGTTCAAATTAATCTTTATATTTGTGAATATATAATAGAGGTTGTTATGATATGTATATATATTTTACACTTCTTCAAATAGAGATAATTACAATAAATTTTTAATGTGAAGATTCACTCATCTAACTCTAGATAATATTTTTGATAGTTTAATTACCATGAAGTTAAGGTTATCGATTTTTCATTATTCTTCAGTACACATCATAGGCCCCTTTTTGAAGAATCGGTATATAGTATAAACAATTTCCCACTTAAGGGAAGTGTGTGGATTGGCACAGTGATGAACACCCATTTTAACTCTATTAATATTTCACCACATTCATCAGTCTAGAAAAAATTTATTCCCTTCTATGTTTTCATGGTTTTGGGTTTAAAAATCATGATAAAATTCTAAAAAACATATGTAAAACCGAGATAGTAAGAAAACTAAAAATATCCTTTATATATGCATATACATGTAATTCCTCATTCTCTTTTATCTTATAAGGGTATATATATATATATATATATATTATGGTGATAACATTTCTCAAGTAAGATACATCCTCCATCCTAAAAACATATTTTCTATACTTTTCATATAGCTTCTCTATTCCCATTGAATTTTGAATATTATTAAAATACACCTCATGATCCTCCTTCTTTTTAGATTTTATCATAATATCATCTATAAATACTACAACAAAATTTTTAGTGTAATTTTTAAGGACTCTATTCTTTAGGTCCAAGAATATTTTTAGAGAAATTGTGATTCTAAATGCATCACTATGAACTCATATTGTCTATACATTACTCTAATGAATTTATTGGGGATATCTTCCATATTCTAATTTTATTAGTGATATACCGAATGAATTTCCACCTTAGAGATGTAATGGGCACCACATAGTTGAATGAACAAGTCATTAATCTATTGTATGGGATACCTATTCTTTATCTGGATCTCATTGAGTTCACGATAATAAATGTAGAGGTCTATTGACTCATCCTTTTTATTGAAAAATATTACCAGTTCACCACAGGGTGAACCACTCAAGTGTATAAAACCATTTTCTATATTCTCTTATCACTACTTCTTTAATTATATAAACTCAATGGTTTTCCTTCAGTAAAGATTATTAAATATGGGAAGAGTTTCATGTAGAAATTCAATTGGGAACATAACCTACTATCCATGAGAATGACCAAAAAGTTCTTCAGGGAATAAATTATCATATTTCCTCACATTGGTAATTTCATCATGCAAGACTCTCTATTTTATCTCAATAATTTTAGCCAGATGGGCTTAACCATAAGGAAAAAATTTCTATGCATGATAGTAATATTCAAATGGATATTCATCTTCTTCTTTACACTTATACATAATTGGTGGATGGATTTTGACATGGAGTGTGATTTACCTCTCCTAATAGTGTATATTTAATTTATATATGTATATTCAATCCATTCCCAATATATAGTCAAATTCTACTAAATGAATCATGAAGAGACATTCTTAGGGGTTCAGTCTACAAAACTTGATTGGGGAGGAGTTTTGTACTTGGGATACATTAATAGACTCATTTTCTATTCTCACTGATAAGTCAACACTCCTATTTTGAGGTGGTATTTTAATAGTTCTATTAATATTTCATGATATGAAATAATTTTTAGAATAATAATAATATAAGAAATTTGATGTTCATGGAATAATTAGGGGACACACTTTCACTATTTTAATCTTATTCTAGTCATTTACTACATCAAAAAATATGTTGATGACAAAACTCAAAATAATAATTATTTAAAAGTAAAACTATGAACCTATAAGGAATAACAAATAAATGATATGAATATCCTTACTTATGAGTATCCGGGTTTTAATCTAGGTTATCCATGGTAATTATCATTTAAGTATTTCAATAAGAAAATTTTATTCAACAACTCTTTCATTTTTCTTATAGAGTTTTTGCATTTTTCAAATCATATACACCGGTAGTTTCATGATAGGTGTACTGTATGGCCTCTTTATTATTAAAAAAGTAAATGTCAATTTAATAACCAAATATCCCTTTTGAGTGATATTATATCTATGTATATTAGTTATAAAGACATATCCACTTGTAGTATATAGACATAAATTTAATTATTTTAAAACCACTCCCTTTATACATTAACAAAATTTCAAGATGTTTTCTAATACTTCTAATTATGACTTGGGTTATATAAAGTATTATTTAAAAAATTAAAAAAATAACTAGACCCCATTCCAATAAATACAATAGAAATAGAATCTTATTATCATATAATTACATTATTATAAACATAAATATTCAATAAACAAGTCCCAATGATTGGGAGGCCTAGTGCCATTGGAATAAATGGTCTATTATACAACAAAAATGAGTTTATCGCACAAAACACCAAATTTTATACTTCTTAATGATCTCCTAAATATATTTGAGATCATAACAATTTATAGGATAAACTATGGAATACATAAACAAATGGAATGAGATAAGAAACTAAGGAAGGGAATAAACCAGATAAAGAAGCATACTATTAAAAACAAATGACATGTCATGGTATCATATGTGGAAAGGTATATGAATGATCACATAGAGGAATGAAATAATCATTTAGGGAATATAATATCTATGAATAATAGGAATGTAGATATAATATAGAATAATATATAACCATAAGTCAAGGCTAACATCACTTGGTGGATAGAGTCCCATCATGATTTTTTTACAACCTAATCCCATACATATCATATCATGGTACATAAAAGTTACCCAATAAGTCGGATAAATATCTATAAACATAAAATAATAACATGTACATGAATATGAGTACCGTGTTAGGGGAATCATTCTTAAGGAATAGACATTTGAAAAATTTATGGAGATGAAATGGGTTACATAATCATTTATTCTAACATGTATATATAGAATGGCATATTAAATTAAGCGATAGATGGGATTAAATAATTACTAGAAATTAAAATATAAATAAATTATCATTGGACATTTAAATTAATTCCAAGTGAATATAATGCATAAAAATGAGTGGAATGGTAATTTTAGAAATATAAAATTTATGTGCGGTTTTATTAAAAATCGGTAAAAATTCATTAATGGTCACAAGGGAAGAAAAATTTATATAAAACATTAAATGAAATAATATTTTTCTCCATAATAAAATTAGTATTTTTAGAAAACATTTATGTTTAAAAATATTTCATTTAGTGGTTCTTGAAAGGAGTCAATAAAATAGATATTCTACCTTTAATTAGATATGCTTAATGAAAGAAATTGATAAAAGAAAATTTAAAACATATATATCCCCATTAAGGAAAGATGGATTAAGTTGTGTTTATTTTTATTGGACATAGAAATGTAATATTTAATAATTAAATAATAATAGTTAAGTGATAAATATAGGTATATAAAAGAAGAAATAACCCAAATAAAATGGGGTGGTTTGGTGAGATCCCTTACCTTTAGTCATGAATTATTATACACTTGCACTTAATGTATAAAATACTCAGATTTCATTCCTTAATTAATTATTGGATAAATATTTCAATAAATATTTTAATTAATTTAATTATATTATGTTAATTTATTAATCTTAGAATGAAATATCAATTTTAATTTTGGGGTTCTGGGGGTGTTCGATTTACAGTTCAATGGTCGAATCACATGTTAGAAATTATGGACGTTCGTATCAAATGGGAATACATGTATAAAAGAGAAAAAATGTTGTTCATTTCCTTCAATAAATTTAAATTCAAAAAAATATCAATATGTTTCCTAGTATAGATATGATTAATTTAGTATAATTTTTTGTATTATATAGTTAGTTCATTTTGGAATTTTTACCAACCATCGTGAACTAAGTTCATATTATTTATAGAGGGGGTGAACCGGCCATTTTGTGATCAAAAATTAAATTTAAGAATGAAACAAAAAGATCATAGATGATGAATATTTCTTTAAAACAATTCATCTTAGTATATTTATGATACTTGATTCAGTATTTATAGTTTAGTGGAATGCTTTTTTTATTATGTTGAAGAAGAAAAATTAAAAAGCTCAGTTGAGGGTATTATCTTCTCCTTTGGATTTCACCTCTTAGAATTCCATTTATGGAAACATGGATCTATATTTTTATGATACCAATGCTTATATAGTCATGGATGGAGATATATAGAATGATTTTTCCCAACATTGGTAAGATAAGTAAGTAAGAATGTGTGAGTAGAATTGGAGGTGAGGGTTTTAATTATATGTGAAATAGGGTTATTTTTTAATATTATATGCATTATTTTATTATTTGGTTCAAGACTAGATATAATTATGAATCTTGTGACTATATATAGTAAATAGTCCATTTAACTTTGAAATAATGGTTTTTTTAGATCACCCCTTATGCAATTAATCATACATTTAACTTATAATGTTATATATTTTATTTTACCATATTGTACTGTTCACCAAAAATTTAACTAATTTAGAAGAAAATTAAAAAATATCTAAAAACATTTATCAATGTTTATATTCAAAGAACGAAATCCATTTTATGAAAATGATTTTATAAATATAATAAATTTAATTTTTAAATAAAATCCATATTTATGTGGAAACTAACAATTTTTATTTAATGATCATTTTTGTGACCCTATGAAAAATTAATTATAGTGTCATAAATGTATATTATAATCATAATGAAACATAATAATTTTTATAAGTCCATTTTAAGAAAATAAATTTTATTTTAATCATTTTAATCATTTATAACAATAAAAATAAAACATAATTTATTTAAAAAATAAAAACAATTATTTTATTATTCTTAAAAAATTTATTTATATTCATAATTTTATTAATATGCCATATTTCTATTTTACAAGAAAACTAAATATCAGTATATAGTACCATAGGAGAGGAAAAAATTCTAATAAATAGGTTACTATTTCTAACGATTTGATTAATATCCCAACAATGATATTTTTAATTGTCAAATGGGTTCCCTAATTTCTATAAATACAATATATTTATGCCTTTCTCCTGACATTTTATATTTTACCTCAATATTTTATATGTTAATTTTCAAATATAATGATGCATTACTAATATTTTCTTTAATATCTATAGTCTTTTCATGAGTGATATTATTTTGAGTGATCGAGAAGATCTACATATTCATATTGTAGTTATCTTATTTTATATTTTTATCCCATTGTATTAATTTAAATTATTATGGCCAATTTTATTATCTACTTGTATATTTGAAACTAAAATAATAATTTTTTTGTTACTATCATTTCGTGTATGATCATTATATAATATCTCATTAATAAATATGGGAATATTATGTAATTAGAATGAAATTATATTGATAAAATTATTGGTCATCACATTTGGGTAACTATATTATTGGGGAAGTGAGTGTGAGGTACATCCATTGCAATATTTTTATTAAAAACTTTGTTATTATTGTATATGGATTTAGAGTGCGTGGATATTATTAAATGGGTTAGTTGTTCACCTATAATGAGATATGATTGAGCTTTAATATTTATTTTTTGAATATTTTGTATTATTCTTCTGCATTGACATGAGAATTTCTATGAAATAAACTAATTAGTATAAGTACACTATCCCCTTTTTGTTAATAGACTAATCTTAGAAATTATAAACAGGGTTTTAAAAGCAAACTTTGAACTTTACTAGTTCTTAAAAAGTTCTAGTGGTTAGAAGATATTAAAGTCTTTAAATATTTTCCCCTAACAACTATTGATTATGGGTATTGACTATAGATATGTTATATTATTATATTCAGTGTGAAATTATGTATATACTTTTAGTTTCATTATTAAGATTTTTTATATATTTCATATGTGGTTTTTTGTGTTGATTATTTTTTTCTTACTTCACTAGCATTTATAAGGGTAATGAATCCAATATTGAATATCATATACATAAGGTTCTGGTCACAACCATATTAACTATTGAATGCAGGCTTCAAAGATCACATTCATCTTCACTACTAACCAATGATAAATTTAAATGGGGATAAATCTTTACTTCTCATACCACTACCAAAATAGAGGGAGCATGATGATGCTTTTGGGGGAAGAATGGTGGTTACACTGCTTGGGTCAAAAAATAAAATTTCTCTTTACTATAAAAGATGCACTATATTGGGTGGTCAACTGATAATTTTTTTTACAAATATAAAAGGAAAAATATAATATAAAAAACATCAACAACTAAAAAATCACTAACAATAAGAATAAAATAATCAACAAAAAAATATTATTATTATTGTAATCATTATCATCATCATCATCTTTATTATTATTATGCTATTAAAACCTTTGGCTAGGGGTTCTAGATCAAGGATATAATTTGAATAAATTTGATCTCATATTATGAATGCTAATAACTTCTACCCCAATAATATCTAGGATATTATTTATTTTCATATAACTATAAAATATTAATATAGATTATATGAAGTCAACATAAATGAGGTCCACCTTAACAAAGGTCAATATTTAATGTAGCTTGTGGCGATCATATAACAATTTCATGCTGGAGGAGTGATCATTCACAATTGATGGATGTTTCATAAAATAACTAAGAGATGCGATGAAATGGATTTGAGTGGATGATAGTTCTTATCCAGTGGTGGGATTTTATGACCTCACAATATGGAGTAGATTCTGTCATCTTTGTCATGCATGGTCTGGGCACAATTAAAATTGCAGGATATCATGGATATTGTTTAAATACATGGACTATGTGTTGAATACATGGTGACATGTAATTATTGAAATCATCATTCAAAATGTGAAAATATGTGAACTACTAGATAGTAAATGGATTATGGGAAACATTAAATTTGGATATTTGGTCTTTTATGTATTTTATATTTTTTATGGGTTTATTTAATATTGTCCTTACATTTTATATAATTTTATTTCTATATGGAATGTGGATCAACATTAGAGAGGGTGTGATATGGAAATGGTTATTCCATTGGGAATATGGATGTTGGTTCTTTTTTTATATCCATATAATAATGTTTTAAATTATTATTATTATTATACACCTATGAAGGTGTAGTCAATTTATGTGTAGTGAGATTTGGGTGTGTCCTAGGGTCGAGCCGTAGTCTTTTCTTCAAATGTATGAGTCATAAAATTCCTATATATTATTATTATTATTACTACTATTAATAAAATTACTAATACCACCTCTACAACAAAAAATACTAATATATAATATAATTTATATGAATAAATTTAATTTATAAATGAATTATCATAGAGGCCCAACAAACCTACCACTAAAGAACCACATGCACATATTTTCAATTATTCTATTTACAAATACATTTATTCTAATTCAAAATGATATTTAGAAGGGTGATTAATTATATATAAATAAAATAGGTCCATTATCCATTTAAAATCCAAACATTTAATACATAGTCCCTTGGAGAGTCACCTTTTTTTGAAAAGTATTATGGTGACAGAATTTCAATCTGAGATCTCATGTACAAGATATCATTTTTCCACTAAGTTCCCTTATTAACATTAATATAAAATTTCTTTATATTTTGTTCAAACTTATTATGGAGATTTATTAACCATTACTAAAAAATGTAATTAACAAGTCAGTGGATGATTTTATTGGAATTAAAAGGGGATAAATATTATGAATACACTAATTCATTTTCAAAAAAAATCTCTGGAAAAAACATATACCTTATAGATTAAGTATTGAAAGAATTATAAAATCATTCATATGATTGATTAACTCTTTATTTTAGTATTTCCAACTTACATTTGATATAAGTGTCTTAATAATCAATCCAAATTTTTTTTATACTTCATTTTTATCACATTAAATATTAGAAAAAAATGACTAATGTAGTCAGTAATAGTTATGATGTAACAATAACCCCTAATTTCTTGTGTACTCGTCGTTATATGTATATCACTATATATTAAGAATAACCCACCTCAATCTATTTTACATTTTCCATTAAATGTTCCTTTGGTTATTTCTCTTAATAAACAAGATTCACATGTTTTATGTTATACATAGTCAAATGATTCAAATAATTCATCCATATAATGTCTTAGGTTGTGTTTCTCTATTTTATTTGCATGGATAAAATTTTAGAAGTATGTATCATTTGAATCATTTACATTGAATATATTATTTTTTGTATTATTAATTTAATATCCAGGTATAAAATATATAAAAAATTAACCATGTTCCTAATTATGTGCAAATTTTATTCATGTATATAAACAAATATTTGTTCTTGATCGTGAATGAATATAATTTAATGTTGAATTAAGAACTATAAATAAAATTTTTATTTATACCAAAAAATAGTAATAGTTTTCTATTTCTTGAATAAATCTATTTGGAAGAAAAAAAATCATTTGTTACGACATCTAATGTATTAACCCATTATTTATTTTAACACATGTATCTACTTATCTCTTAATATATAACTCCACATCGCCAAAGACTGCACACCATATCCAAACCTAGGATCACAACATGACCTTATGTGCGCCTCCCCGTAAATAATTGGCTATAAAATAGAAGTGGCTATCTAGGGTGTTACCAAGGGGATACAATACCCATATATCAGATTAATAAATAGTGTGAATCATAAAAAAACATATATAATACTAATTATTAGGATATATGGATAAAATAAATAATAATATTATTATTATATAAAAATAAAATTTTAAAATATCCACACATACATCACAAATTTTCAACCATGGGGCCAACCAAATATATATAAAACACCTGAACAAAATAGTTGAATTTTCTACTCCTAAATAAATAAATAAATAAGATAGATAAATATTAAAAAATATTAGATGAATATTCTATACATTTCATAATAATTCACACCCAATAAATATAAATGTTTTCTATCATTGGAGTAAATATATATAATCATCTTATTTCACAAAATATATTCAAATATATACCAAATTATTGTTATATATATTACTATTCTTACACATACCCTAAATAAATAAATTATTATAACATTGGGAAAGGAAACATAACAAAGGGTGAGCTCAAATTTTCGATAATGGTAAACATAGATGATATCAGTCTATGATCCTATATAATAATAAAAAGAGTATAATTATATGATAAAATGATATTAAAATTTAAAAAACATACCCATAAATTCATAGATCATAATCCTGGAATAAAAAATTGGTAGTTCATAAGAAAAAAATCATATAATAGTCAAATATCATCATCTAATAATTATAAAAACATGTTATACAAAGTTCCATAAAAAGTGTGAAATTTATATATTTATATAAACTTTATGTCAAGGACACCCACCAAGATAATCATCACCTTTTAGGCTTAGGATATCAACATGTGAATATAGTTTGGGATTGGTATAACCTCTCAGGTACCCTTATTGGGCTTGGGATAATCATCTTTTTACAATTTGAGATCATAAAACATTAACAATTTCCCAATTCATTGAAGGGATAAAACAGACCCACCTATCATATAATAATAATAATAATTCATTCACCTTTATTCCATAATATCATGAAAACAATTATCATTTATTCATAGCTTAACCCATGAAAATGAAATTAATTTTCATAAATATTAATTATAATTAATAACCATCCAACTAAATGATAAGTATGGTATCAATTTTAATATCACCTGTGTAACATAAGTAACATTAATTGATGTTTTCAAAGATGAAAATATCTTTAAAATATCACTAGGACATATCTTGAAGAAAATAAAATTTCCATCATTTATTTAAAATAAAAATATTTCCAGAATATTAGAAACAAGTTATTTAAAAATATCCATGTGAAAATGTAAAGTAATATTCAATTCATTGAATAGTATTAAATGTTTAAAATTTATTCATGTGATAAATGGAAAAACAAATATTCTATTTACACCTTTGGTAAAAGGTACTTCATTTGAAGAATGAAAAGAAGATAATTTTTATTAATTTTTTATAGAAAGTGAACCATTGGTAAATATTTCTTGAATCATTCAGTATAAAATAGTTAAAAAATGGTTTAATTTTTTTAAAATAACATATGGACATTGAGGAAATAGATTTTTGACTGAATAGAAAAAATGATTATTTTCATTAAAAAAATTCTTTTCAACATTTGTGCACAGAGAGAGAGGAAAAAGAAAGTAATAATTTTAATTATAATAAATAAAATGATTAAAATAAATTACCTATTATTTTTTGATTGATAGCGTATATAATTTCACTAGAAAAAACATTAAGCATAAATAGTCCTAATAAATAGTGACAATGTAGCACAAAACCCCTTCCACATTGTTAACAAATAAATAAGAACCCCTTCAATGAAATAACATCAAATAAAAAATTAAATATCATGTATATAAATATATTTTTGACATATCATATCAAATGAGAAATTTATACACTATATGAAATAAATAACTGGTGAATGTGGAATATGTCACACAAAACACATGTGAGATGAGAAAACATTACCTCAAGATAAACATTATTAATAAATTATTTTATCCTCATATATAATAAATATAAATTTATGATAGTTATATAATATATTTATACCCATAATTTTAATTTAATAAATATTTTAATTATAAATATTTACCACTCATTCATTAAAAATCAGTCATTATCTTCATTATTTCGGATGTTAACTAGTTAGTTACTCATTTTTTAGTTAGGCCATTTTGGTTCCTTCATAATGATCATGTTTTAATCATCTCTAAAATTTTTATCATGTCATAAGTATCAAATGTTTTCATTATATATGAGTTTTTAACCATTTTTATAAATTTGTGACAAAAAATTATTAAATTACTTCATGGGGATGATAGTCCAAACAAAGTCATGAGTGATGTTTCTATTTTAGGATAGACAGAAAAAAGAAATATAAATAAGAATTAAACATTAAAAACATAAGTATATCATATATATCATATATATTTTGTAAACTTATTAGTATAAACATCTATGTGAGAAGGTGGTGTAGAATAAATCACCTCACTTCAAGGAGATAGTAGTCCACACGTATGCAAGACTGGTACATTCATCTACCATTTTATGAAAATGAGGTAGAAAATTGTTATTTTATAATAATAAAAATAATAATATATTTATAATACTAGATTCAATATTTTAGTATTAATACAAATTATTTAGAGGATGAATAATTAGAAACCAAATTTGAATGTATCAGGTAAGATGAATACTTATTCGTTGAGAGGCCTCTTTAGCTTACAACAGAATCTAGGAAAGGATGATCTCAGGGTAAGAGAATATGTTAAATAATTAAGTGGAGTATGGTAGGAAAAAATCAGGTATTAGATAAGCTATAATGATAAAATATTGTGAACATGGATGGATGAGAGGTGCCCCTTTATAATTCAGTGGAGGGACACACATGAAAATTCCTAAAATAAATAAATAATATAAAGGCATTTTTGTGATATTATGGAAAAAATATCTATGGTTTATAATTTAATCTAGTATAATTTCTAAATATATTCAACTAAAAATTTATACAAATGTTTATATTGAATTTTTACCTTTCTCAAATTTTTTAACTACCTTCATTAACCCGTTTTAAATATAACCATGGTAAAATATTGTTATTTTTTATTGTTAGTAATGATCAAAAATGAAATTTTCAACATTTATATATTTTTATACGATTATTATAAATATGGAAACCATTTTTTCAAATGAATTTTCTATAATGGAAAAATATTAACATTAAAATAAGTTCGTAAAATGTAACGAAACCGGTTTTATGAAAAGAAAAATATTTTTAAGATAAACTAAGTTTAATTTCACTCCTTAACTTGTAAAAACAATTATAAAAATGTTAAATAATTAATTGTATATATAATAAATATATTTCATTATCATAATTAACCAATAGTTATTTAAATAATATATTAAGATAAAAATACATTACGCAGAAAAAAAGGTTTTGAAAAAATAAAACATTTTACCTTCAAAAGATTTTATCTTCATTCCTAACCATTTGATATTTATTAATTTATCATGAATTCTTAATTATTTACATTAAATTTTATTTTTAATATTTATCAACATATATTTTATATAAAAAAATCTTGTATATATATTTATTTCATCAAAATATATGTCTTTTATCATGTAAAGATCTTATTAAAATTTAGCTAATATTTAATAGAAATTAATAAATAAATTTGGATTATGGAAAACATACATAATATATGTTTAATAAAGTTGTTAACACTATTTAGGATCACTAATGCAATAGATATATAATAAAAGAAATAATATATTTCTTTCTTCATGGGCGTCATTAATCCCAAAAGGTTACCAAATTTTGAAATTTATAAACATGAAAAACCTGACCACTAAACTATAGGTTAGTTTCAGAATTCAATATATGAGAAAGAATCTAAATTAAGAGAGTTAAATATAATATTAATTAGGAAACCAGGTCCTAAACTAATTAAGATATGCATAAATGAAATCTAAGATAATAATAATTTTATTTGTGAGTAATGTGGGAGAAGAAAATAAAAAAATGGTGTTGGGAAGCAATGAATTAGGGTTCATTAGATAAAATGTTCCGAAATAATCAGTTAAAAATTAAATAGTAATTGAAATTAGGTCTTAGTGAGTTCAATTTTCATGGTAAAAAATTTCCATTTAATTCTCTCCTAATCTCATGGCCAGGTACTTCAGATCATAATGAATGGGTAACCATAAGTAATATTTAATCATAGTGAAAAGAAAAACCACATTATCATGGGGGAATTCTCATCCCAATATCTCACATTTAAAAAAATTCATTAAATCAAGTCCATAAATTTTCATGATCAAAGATATAAATAAATTAATCCCTTTTTCTAAACCTGTTAAAAATGGTTATGTAATAAGAATCAAGAAAGGGACACAATTGAAAAATCAATCTGGAAACCCAGTATGAATTGCAATAAAAATAAGCTCATACATTAAAACCCCATTCATAATGCATTCCATGGAAAAAATAAATCACCCTCCCCTAAAATTATATCCATTAGAGGTCTTAGAATAAACAAAACCATAAAGAGAGTTTGTTGTATAAGTTCATATAAGGTGCACTCTAGTCGAACGGTGGGCGTCCATGTATGTCTTCCAGTTGTGGAATGTCACAAAACAATAACTGATGGCATGTTTTTATAATATGTAATGTAAATACATAATAAATTTGTATCAATTTTTTAAAATCATAATGGTTTCAGGATTTTTACTTTTTACATGATGTGTATCCATGTTCGCAGTAAGTTTTTTTATCTTCTCTGTCCCGAACATTAATGACGTATACTTGTGCACATGACATGTAACTACATCACATAATATATTGTATTAAAAACATGTCATTTTTGGATATCAATATTAATTATACTAATATTTTAATGGGAACAATATTTTCTTGGTGGTTCAATTACAAGAGTGGGTGAATAATTGTTTAAAAAAACATTACATAAAATAATTCAACAATTTTTTTATAAAACCTCTTTTAGTAAATTATATAATTTTCATAATTGACCCTTACTACGATTAATACAGTATCATAATCAGGATGATTTTGATAATATCAGAGTATATAGATCATAAATAGAATAGATATAATAATATAATTGTCTTTTAGATTCATACTAGATCCTATTAATAGTTGAGATTGGGTTTATCATATATAGAATCATTATGATAAAACTATTACAAACAAGAACAATATATTATAAAACTTGTAAGAAAAGTTTAATATAAAAAACCATGTAAAAATGAATTTTAGTTATTTAAAAAGAATAAACCTTTATCCTGAAGAGTATGTAATCCATAAACCTTAGCTAAAGGAATCCGTTATTTTATATTTATATGAATGTATGTCTTTCCATAGAAAGGAAATATCTTGATAAAAATATTGTATTATCTGTCTACATAGCCTTGGTAGCCCTTGATCTAATGGATCATCTATATCTTGATTTTTCCATAATCCATCTATCAAAGGATTGGATTCCTTGTCTTACTATCCTCATAATACCTCAATTGTAATCACAACAATCAGATGCATGATAACAACGAAAAATATTGTAAGGAGACAACCCTAATAAGGTTTCTATAAAACTACAAAACTCTAAGGCAATTACAAATACAAGTAACATGATGTTCATAGTGTATAATATCCTCATATCTGATACAATGGAAAATTACAAATGAAATTGATTTGCTCCAAACTCTTCAAATTACCTGGTATTTATAATCATTTCTCTAACAATAATATTTCATCCCCAAAGGTCATATTTCTATTAGTTTGTTGAAATGAATTGGACACATGGCCCTTAAATGGATCATCTATAACTAGTTTCCTAAAGTTGTATTGATTTAAACCATTATACTGTAAATAGTGATTCCTAAATTAAAACAAGTCTTACAAATATGATAATAAAGTTAAGTCAATATGATGGACTTCTACACAATTTTCATTATGATATAACATATGTGTATCAATCTAGTATTAATCTGTATTGGTATCAATATGATTACTAAAAAAGTTTACAAAAAAAAATGAAAGCATTATATCTGGTATGATAATGGTGAATCCTATGTTTATTATATCCATATTCATTATGATAATCACTATAAAGAATTATAATTTTATTTTCATTATTCCGTAGAACTTATTCTAATTATGATAAAATATTAGTTTTTCTACTAAAATGTTCTATAATTCCCTGGACATGAGATGTTAGAAATCAATTAATTAGGAAAGGATTTGTGATTTGAAAAACTAAAGGAATAGAAAATTCATAAGTATAACTGATGACTCAAAAATACCCTACTTTTTGGAATGAACAAACCAAAAACATAAATTGAAAATTAATTTTCCAAAATTTTTTATTCATTTTATTTTATGAAGATTGCATTCAAAGTTAAACAAGAAAATATTAACTCCCCTAAGTTTTTTTAACTCTTTTGAATATTATAGAGATATACGTTGAATAAAATTATATCTCCTTGGTATAAAAACTATTTTAATATTTGTAATCTCCCCTTACTATATAAATATTACATTAAAAACAATTTATACCCCATTCCTTGAGAATCACCCCTAAATAAGAATATTTCTCCCCCTTTATGATTGTAAAAAAAATAATATAAAAAAGTCATGAGATTTCTGTAAAGTGTTAGAAACAAACTCCATAAAAAATATAATGAACTACCTAATCATCCACAAAAAATGCATTAATATTCAAAAAATAATAATTGGAAGTTAGTAATTAAAATCATAATGGGATAAATAATTCATTCTTTTATAAAACAATTTTTCAAAATAAAATGATAATTTCCACTGTAGTTCAAAAGGAAGAATATTTTATTCTATACTCATCAAAGACCTCACAATGTTCTTCATCTTCTTGATATTTTTCCTATTCTGTTAGAGATTTGATATTATTTAATCTTGAGTTTGAAAATTCTCTTCTTAAAATCAATGTATTTCAAGTAATTATTCATTCACATTTTTCAAACCAATGATTTATTATTTAAAATATTTGAGTCTCAACAACTCTGTTTGAAAATATTTCATCTTCCCTATCTCTTTCACTTATAATATCTAGTTGTCAGTTGATTGTATGCCTCAATTCAGATCATTATTTCTTTTAACATCATTAATGATTATAATTTCTCATGAATAATTTCAAGAATCGTTTATCAAATTGATTTAAGTATTAGGAAATATAGTAATTTCCTTAAACTACTTTCAAAACATGTATTATGAGGTCAACTCTTGAGTGGTTATCGTATTAAAATAATCATATTTATCTTTTTCAATTTTCAGGAGATTATTATAGCCTCTTCCAACTTCCACATGTTTTTCTTTTTTCCTTTCTTTTTTTGAAACTGATTTCTCTACTTTATTTCTAGTTTCTATTCCATCAGATAATTGAATAATATATCTTTCATCATGGTAAGTTACTTTCCCCTTGATGTCTGAATTTTTATCTTTATCATCATTCTTAAATGAGAATTTAGTTTATTCCTCTGAGGATTTTTCTTCTCAGAATAGTCATATGTTTCTTTCTGATCAAATTTATATAGAAAACCTCATGATTATTCATCTCATGATCTCAAATAAAACTTATCAAATTAAGATTTTTTGTTTTTATATTCTCCGTCATTGACATTCTTTTGATTCTCATTATCTTCATCCTTATCATATTTATTCTCATCATGCTTGTTATCATCCTCTTTATTTTCATTTTATTCTTTGTCTCCTTCAGATAATTTTTAAATTTCATCATATTCATATCCTTCTTCAATTATTTCTCCTTATTTGGATAATTTATTAATCCCTGTAGCACCTTCACCCATTTCTTTAAAACTAATCTTATCATGTAACTAACTTTTTGTTCATAATTCTCCTTTACTAGCTAGTTCCAACTAAAATTATTTTTCATTTACTGGTTCTAATTCTTTATAAATTATGATATCATTTCCCTTGTTTGTGATAGAGGGAAATTTTACTTTAAATAATGTTAATTCTTGAAATAAAATCTATTATTCAGGTATTGTGGATCATTATGGGATGAAGGTAGAATTATATCTAATTTTCTATAAGCATTTTATACTCTTTTTAACAAAATTTCACATAAATAATATTCTATTGACATATTTTTCTAAATATTCATTCTATATTCCTATAGAGTATCAACAACATGAATTTTAATGTCAATAACTAAACATGATCAATTCTAATACCTGGTCCTCCTATCTTCTTTCATTATTTCTTTTTCGTCCACTCAATATATACTTAATTGGTAACTCTATTCCATTTATTTTAATTTATCAGTGAGAATACTATATATTTCTATTATTTTTCTGATCACCCTACTCATAATTAATTTTTCATTAGCTGATCACTCAACTCATGTTTCATTTTATTATACTAATCACCATGTAAATAATTATTTGGAGTTCTACTTCTAAAACATTCTCAAAAAAACATCTTTGATTCAGAATGAAGACTAGAACTCATCCTCTTCATTGTATAATATCTAATGAAAAGAATATTCATCTTCATTGGTATTTATTTTTTGGAAATTTTAAAAAACATTATGCACTAAACCATTAGCTTAGATATCATAGTTGCGAACATAATAGTCTTGGATTTAATGTATCTAGTCTTGACAATTTCAATGGTTAGAAGAAATAATCCCATAAGATCAATTTATCTCATGGTGTCTAATAAATCTAAAATAAAAATATTTGATACTTTCAAAGTTTCTTAATCTACCTTATTGGAACTAATGAATCATGCATCCAAAGAGAAATAACCATATTATCTTGGGTCAGGTGAGATACATTCTGAACATTTTCTTAATGATCTAATTGGGAATCCTATTCCTTCTTCTTATCAAAAGAACCAAGCTCATCCAGTAATTTGGGAGAAGGGAAATATGATTCTCCATATGATGGTACTCCATGAACATTTGTGAATTTATTATATCACATCTGATATACTTTTTCATATATTGTGAATGATTTTTTTGGTTTTACATCCAATTCGAAAAAATTGACTGAAATATAAAATCCTCAAACAAAATAATGATAAATAAAATAACAATTTTCTACACATAAATATTCCCATACATGGAATTTTATAAACTTCTTCAAAGTGGAATACTATTTATCAAAAAAGGATTTTTTTAATAACCATTCATTGAATAAGAACCATATGTTAAAATCTTTAGCAGACTCCATCATATTCAGAGAAGAAACTGGTAACTCAGATATAAGATAATTTTTCAGACTGGGAGACTTGAAGGTAGTCACAACATAGCATAATAAATATTAAGGAAATTGATGTGGGACATGGGGGGTACCACATTTATATAAGTGAAGGTAGAGATGGTTCATATTCTAAATCGGATCCAATGAGTGAGATTAAAAAACATCTGATCTGACGGTTGACAATTATCCGATGAATGATTTAAATAATTTTGAACTCTTTAAGTGTTTAAAAGATCTATCATATTGATACTAAATATTATTTTGGAAAAAATAAGAAAAATAAATAAATAAATAAAACAAATGAATTTTTTTATATAAATTAAAAGTATTTCAACAACAAAGATAAAAAATAAAAATGAAATAGTAAAGGTATTAAAAAGATAAAAAATAACACCTTTTGAAGAATAATGTGTCATTATTATGAATAACATGTTCTTCATGAAATTTTTCAAAGTAATTATTTTATAAGTGTTTTAAAAATTCAAATAAAATAGTTTCATTACAAAATAAAAAAAATTAAAATAGAACATATAAATGTTTTGATATGTAAAACTGAATATGCTATTTCAAAAATAAAATCTCACAACAAATATTTTATAAAATTGAAATCTATTTATGAAATCATGATTCTACAAAATGTTAACATTTTTTGTCCAATTATCCTTTTGAAAATACGAACTCTGAATATTATATAATGAAATATGATTCTTAAAGCTCATTATTTTTTTTCTTTGAACATTTAAATTTTTTAAAATTTTCTTAAAAAAACATCAAATATATATACTCCACCTTCGGATAGGATTATTTTAATGTAAGGATACAGTTAAAAAAGAAGTAGATATAAATAATAAGTTTACATTGATCATTCCATGATTATGTTTAATGAATTCAAATATATCTTATATTAAATGTTTTTTAAAAATATTAGTATATTGATATTGCATTTTTTTGAATTGTAAAACTATATCTTATTTAAGTGTGTGATCCCAAAAGAAATGGTTTCTTATGTCTCTATGATTTTCACATGAGTGATGTACTGAGTTTTTATTAAGAAAATAGAACTAGTTTTATCACATAGAATCTATACTTTTTTAAAACTCAAGCCATAATCAATGAGTGTGTTTTCATCACAACACTTGAGGATAACAACTTCTAGATGCCACGTATTTGACTTCAATAGGGGGAAGTGCATATGAATGTTTTTTTCTTACGAGACCAAGAAAATAAAGAGTACCCTAAGAAATTGAATTTTCTGGTTTTGATTTTATGATCCATTCTACATATACCAAAATCAGCTTAGAGAAAAAAATTTAATTCAAAAATGCTTCTAGAAGAATAAAATGTTCATAAATCCATAGTTCCATTAAAGTGATGAAAATATCATTTTAAATATTTTAAATAGTATTATTTTGTATTAGCTTGATATCTTCCCAATAATCATACTAAAATAATTAATTATGGTTGACTATGGGTTAATTATATTAAACTTCATAACATACCTCTAAAAGCCTTTTGATCAATTGGTTACCCAGTTTCATCAAGATCAAATGTATGTGAGGTACCAGTGGGAGTACGTGTTTTCATATGAAAACTCATTTAGAATATATTTAATACACTTATGTTGAGATATATATGTTCTTTCTATTTTTTTTGATATTTTATAATGAAGAATTTTTTTAACTCACCCATCATATCCATCTCAAACATAGATTTCATAAGATATACAAATCAATATGTTAAATATTTTTTATTTGATCGGAATATAATTTCATCAACATATATTTGAACATTCATAATATTTTTTTAACTTCTTTTATTAATTTTTTTGGATCCACAGCTCCATTAACAAAAAACTTTTTGTAACAAAAATCATTATAATCTATAATACCATGCTTTGGGGGGTTGATTAAGTCTGCATAATGATTTTTTATGTAGATAAATGTAATCAAGATGTTTTTAATTTTCAAAACTGGGGGTTGATTAAAATAATCTTCATCTTGAACAAATCCACTAATTAAATCACACATCACATCCATTTTAAAAATATATAAATTAAATACTATGGTATTGTCTAGTAGAATATGAATAGCTTCTTGTCTAGATATCGGTGCATAGTTTTCTCCATAGTCAATGCCTTATTGTTGATTATAAACCTAATAAACAATTATTTCTTTATTTATAATTATTATTCTATTTTCATCACATTGTTTTTATAAAAATCCATTTTAGTCCAACTATAGATGTTCTTTGAGGATGTTCATCCAATTTTTAGTCTTTTTTCATCTCGAATTCGTTAACTCATATTTCATAACCTTAATCCAATCCTCATAACCTAAATTCTCATCTAGATTATTAGGTTAAAATTTATAAAGAAAATAATGATTTTCTATTTAATTCCTCAAGGAACCTCTAGTCCTAACTGGTTGAATACCATAACTAATGATACTATCACTAGGATGATTCCTAAGAATAAACTGACTTCACTGATTTGGAAAATCATGTTATTCAACGTATGGTAATAAATATTCACAAGGAGTAACATCAGAAGCATTTTATAGAGTTATTTTTTTATAATAATTTTATAACCTTGGCTTAAAATAAGTTTTAGAAATAATATCCGAGGAGGATATGGGTTGAGGATGATTAAGAACAAAAGGGTCAGTTTCATCAAATTTATCATGTACTGTTTCCTCAATAGTGGAAGAATTTTTATTAAAAAATATATAAGACTTAGAATTAGTGGAGCAAACTAAAATAATCCTTCATTGAATTTGAGTGAAAATTTATGTAAATTTTTATTCATATTATGGGAAAATATTTTTTATACAAAATCTTTAAAGTAAGAAAATTTTGGTTTTTAACTGTCCACAACTCATAAGAAGTTTTTTAAGAAAAAGTTTAATTAAAACACAATTTATATTATACTTGATAGTACTAACCATTAAAACCCAAAAATATTTAGCAGTTGAGTATTCACTCAACATGGTTCCTTTTATTTCTTTAAAAATTGTATTTCTTATTTCAATGACACCATTTGACTGAGGGGTTTAAGGAGATGAAATGTTATTTTCTGTACCATTATTTCTATAAAAATATTCAAAATCAAAATTTACAAATTCTTCATCACGATCCCAATGAATAGTCATCAATAGAATTTGTTTTATCATTTTTTAATTTGGCTACAAATGTACTAAAATAGATAAATGTATCAGACACCTCTATGATAAAATAAAACCATGTGTATCTAATGTAATCATCATAGAAGACATGTAGAAAGTATTTTCACCCAATAATAGTGTTTGTGTAGGACTTAATAAATCCATTTGACCTAACTATAAATCATTAGTATTTGATACTTCACTAATAGATTTAAAATATTACTTATCTTTCTTACCTTATTGAAAAAGGTCAAAAACATTTATAGAATCAAATATAAGATCTCATAGATCTTTAACAAGTATTTTCTTAGTCATATTACATAAGTTTGTTAAGTAAAATTTTCCTAACCTATTATTCTATAACTAAGATTGAACATATATTCAAAAAGGTAACGAAATTTCTGGATCCTACGGTCTTCTATGTTTTATTTATAAACATTCTCTTTTCGATTGACCGAAAAATGTATTCATCCTTGGAATTTTGTACAACACATTTATTATTTCTAAAATTCACATGGTACACTTTCTTAATCGACTTATTTTTATATGTTTGTGATTAATACTTATAAACACCCCTAAATTAGAAATCAAATCCTTATCAAGAAGAATGATATTACTTATTTCAATAATTTCTCCTTTAGCATTTTCTCTGAAGGTAAAATTTCCACCATTCATCTTGATAAAATTTTCAAATAATTATTTATGTCTAGTCATATTTCTTGAACACCCACTATCCATGTACCAATTTTTTTTGTTACTAAATTTATTTTCCTAAAAAATAATTAGGATTTTTTATCCTAGACCTTCTTGGATTAGGAGTTATAAAAAAACCTTGGGAAACACATTTTTCAAGTTTCATTTTGATCAAATGAAATTTATTTTAGAAATAATGTTTCTGAAAACCAGGATATTTTATTTTATTTAAGGAACAATTTCTATTCTAGTGACCACCAATTTGAAAATTAGTGAAAAAGGGGGAACTTTTCAGAAAAAAATAATTATTATAAAAATAGTTTTTATTAGAAAATCCAATTCTGGTACTATCATTATAAGGATTCATTTTGTAAAAAATTTCATTTATATTTTCTTTATATATGGTATATTTTGACAAAATTTTATTGAGAGTAAAAAAATTGGACATTAGATTAACAACTAATTCCTTTCTCTGATTAGACATAGTTTTGGAATTCACCTTATTAAAACTAATTTTTAAAGTATCATTTTCATAAATTACTTTTTATAAATATTTAGAAATATACTATTCTTCTAAAATAAACTTATTGATATCTTTTTAAAATTAAAAAATTTTCATAGCTAAAACATCCATCCTTGACTAAGTCTTAGAAATTTTAGCATTACACTTATTAGATTTTTTAATAAAATTACAAATATTATTTTCATAAATATTTTTAAAATGAGAAACTTCTTCATAAGAAGGAAAACTATAATCTTCACTATTTAATGAATATTCATCATCCAAATATTTATAGTTTTTCACATTATTGAATTTTGTACAATCTTCACTTAATGGTAGCCTTTTAATGTTATCCATAGTTCATACCTTATCTATTAAACACATATTTTCTTTAGTTATTATTCTATGGAGACCTATGTTTCTCTATCCATAACATTTAAAATCATAAGTATTATTTGAGTAAACTCATCCACTTTCACTCTAAGTATTGGAAGCTTTATGAACTTTCAATCCCTCAGAATTATGATATGTTTTCTGATTTATATCAAGATTCCATTATTTTTTATTTTTCTTTTCTACTTTAGTCTATCTGGTTTGATGTGTCCATATTTCTTAAACTAATAAAAAGTTACTTCATAATAATTCTTTCCATTAAAATAATTATTACATTTTTTATACTAATACTGAAAATATATCATTCCAACAATATTTTTCATCCACTAAGAAATATTGTTTAGTTAATTTTTAGATTTTTTAGAAGTGCTAGAATCGGATTGAATAACAACTATTTTCCTTGAAGATATAACAACTCTTTGCAGAGTTTTATCTTTATTTGGTAAAGTATTTGTAGTAAAGGTATGCCTACAATTATTTTTCTTCAATTTTTCAGCACATTTTTTAATGTACATTCATAATAAAACAAGGTTGCATTAAGATCATCTAGGGTAATATTACTAACCTTCTTGGTTTCATCAATAATAGTTATTTTAGACTTCCATTAATTGAGCATGATGTCTATAATGTTCTGAACAGTGATTTCACAATCTTATCCATTCTCATCAATATATTTTAGACTATTAATAACTATCATTAATCTTTGATACATATTGGAAACTGATTTACCATTTCAGATATCGAAATATTGATAATAATCTCTTAGAATTACTCTTCTAATTTCAACAACATTAGATATACAAAATTTTTTAACCTCTAACTTCCTCCAAATACTGTTAGTAGCTTCACAAGATAATAATTTGCTATTATACTTATTTTCATGGAACATAACAAAGTGTTACTTAATCTTTAGTTTTTTTATACTCTTTATTTTCTTGACAAGTAATGGTAGTAACATCCTTATCATGAATATAATAATTTCTAATGGGAATCAAAAAGTTATCAAATCTAGTGTTGATTACAAAAGTATTCATTCTTTCTCACCAATATTCTTATTAAGCACCATGGAAAATATGAGGTATGATTTGATTTATATTTCTATTGATACAAAATTAAAACATTACATATTAATAGAAAAAAATTCTTTTCTATAAACACATTAGTGTACCAAATGGTTTATAAATTGAATTTTTATTGAAAAACATTAAAAAAATCAATACTAATGATGATAAAAACACAACTTATATTTGATTAGTGGAATCCTAATCTGTTACAATTTTTCGATTATCAAAATTAGATATATTGATATTAGGATCAAAATATTGTGTTATTCATGGATTAGTTACTATAGGGGTGATTTACAATTTTGAAAAATATGTTTAAAAGAATTAAAAAAACAAATTTATAAAACAAATTTTAGTAAATTCTATCAGACTCAGAATTCACCCTTATTCTGAAGATTAAACTACAATAATTAGGATGATTCTGATAATATCATAGTTTAAATATCGTACTCAGAATGGATAATGTTATATCACAATGTTTCATATTCATACTAAAACAAATTAATATTTCATATTTTGTTAATCATAGTTAGAATCTTTACGATAAAAATACTAAAAACAAGCACAATGGAATATAAAACTCATAAGAAACAAGTAATTGAAATAGAACAAGGTTATAATTAACTATAGTGATTTAAACTGAATGGAAATATTTTATCCTTAAGTCTATGGTAGCCACAATATTTGGCTAAAGGTATCCCTTGTTAATACTTATAAGAAATTCTTTCTTTCTTGAGATTTTAAATCCCATAATATTAATATCAGATTCTCTTCCTACCTAGCCTCAGTTTCCCTAGATATGATGGATCAAATATATCTTTCTATCCCTATAAGCCCCTGATTAGAAGATATGATTCTCTGTCATTCTATCCTTGCTATCCCATGTTCAAAATCACAGTAACGAGATGAATGATAACAAATAAAAAGTTCTTAAGTAGACAACCCTGACAAGGTTTCTTTTTAACTACAAAACTATAATATAATTGAAAAGACTAGGAAAAAGGATTTTCATGTTTTTTAATCTCCAGAGATCTTGAAAAATCACAAAATTCAAATGAAATCAATAATCTCCAAACTCTTCGAATGACATGATATTTATAGACATTTATCCAATGGTTGCATTTATTTTCCAATGGACATATTTCATCATGTTTTTTTGAAAAATTATACACCTGTCACATAAATGGATCTTTATGTAAATAATTTTATGATGTGGTATTGATTTACACCATTATAGTGTAAATTGTTTTCTTTAAATTAGAAAAAAATATTCTTAATATGATAATAAAGATAAGTTGGTATGATGGACTTCATTGTAATAGTCATTTTGAAATACCTTATGTGTATCAATCTGATATTAATCAGTACTACTATCAGTCTAATTATAATGACATTTCTAGTACTAAAGACGAGAAATAAATTCTTACATTTGGTCTAAAAGTTTGAATCTGATTTTTATCAGATCCAGACTCATTATGATATCAGCATAAAGAATTATAATTTTTATTTAATTCATTATAACTTCTTCTAAGTATGATAAATATTACTCTTTTTAGAAAAACATTCTAAAAATATTTGGACATGAGAAATTATTAATCATGTAACAAAACAATTGTTTGTGATTTCTAAAAATAAAGTAATGGAAAATTCATAAGTATTACTTTTTAATCAGAAATCCTATTGGAAGCTACTTATAATGTTGAAATCATGATGTGTAATTGAAATACACATTGTGAAAACTTTCTTCTCTAATTCCAGAGCTTCACTACATCCTAAAATCATTTGTGCCATGCCACTATCTTTTTTCATGATGCAAAGTGTATTTATGCTTTGAATTTTATATATTTTCATTCCTTTTTCATATATCTTTGGTTCCAACCACAAATCACAAAGAACATAAAATTTTCTAATTTTTTTAAATAATAATCAATTAAATATAGAAATCAATTATTTATAACACTCTAAAATGTTTTTCATGAAATATAGTATCATATATCATATTTTATTTTCACTCGAGGTTTCATGTAAAGGAATCTTTCGAATACATCAAATTTATTTTGACAAAACACATATAAAATATCAAGATGATACAACTACTATTCTTGAGCCTCACCACAAATAATTTTCAAAAACCTGTTGGGATTCTGTAACATTGTCATAATGAACTACGACTCTACCTTTCCAAAACTGAAAACAAGTAATTTCCTTAGGTTCCCAAGTGTTATGGCTACCCGATAAGGGTTTGAGTAAAAATCAATAATGAACCACTAATGGGATACCAATCATAACATGTAAATATAGTGTATTAACATGTGATATTCTGAGTTGAATAGTACTTTAAAAATTAATGCAAAACATTATAAAACACCATCAATCCTCAAGTTCTAATATGACAAATGGAATGGATAATATCAACTTCATCCAATTTTGGAGTGTCTCTGAGCATGTATATAATCATTAGGGATGATACATGTACTTACTCAGGATATCATCAATTAATTTCAAGTGTCAATAGTATATTCTATAAAGTATCATATACATACTAGATATTAGGCTAATGATTTCTAGATCCTAGGTTGTACCCCAGGTATCTCATCAATTTATGATCACCTTATTCTATGTAGTATCCTAGGAATATCCTCATACCAAGTCTTAGAACCAGATCCTAGGGAATATCCCAAGCTTCTCAAATAGGATCCAATGTTGAATTCTATATAGTACCATGGGAATCAATATTCATCAATCATGATAAAAAAATATTAGGATATATACTAGGAATTCCACAGTCCAAAGTCATATCATCCATATCCTAATCAGTGTCATAGTCCTCTATATTCATTAATTAAAATAACAAAATTATAGGGAGTATCCTAGGAATTAATATCATTAGGAATAAAAAGTTAATCCTAGGTAGTATCCTACCCATCCCATATCATATCATGTGTAAAATCAAGATCCTTGGACATATTCTAGGAATCTAATTGATAAAAGATCAAGGGAGTAGTGTCTCTCAAATATATTCTCATGCAACATCCTTCAAGATCCAACATACACTCAGAAACACCACAAATAACCAAGGCTGGCATCTAAAGTACACAATTAATCATCATCACGATATCCACTATGGGATCCCATTGTCAATATTTAGGTTCTAACATTTCACTCAAATTTGATAATACGTATATCCTAATACTAACCCACAAAAATCCATTAAGAAAATGGAGAAAACATCATGTCTCCAAGGTCACATCACTTCTTATACACTATATATGGGATCTATTATGTATACCTATCTCTTAGTCCAATCCAATTAGTTATATAGAATTACATTCATCATTGTTACCCTAATAGTCTTATAGAATCATTATAAATGTCATACAATAATCACTCTAGAGTGATGGTATGATTCCCATATAACTTCATAATTCATCCAAGATCAGTAAAATAACCAAACCTATCTAAAATTATTCTCAAGTAATATCTACCTAGAAACTAATGTTCTAAAGGAGGAGAAACACTCTTCATTATTTCTTATCATATATCCCAAAGACTATAAGGAATTTATATGCCCCATCAAATCCTAACCAGGATAGTAATCATACTCCAATACTCTCCTCCATAAGGAGGTGTCTTAGGGAACATAAAATAGGTCTATCATGCCTATTTGTTTCGTTTAATTTATATTCCTCTAGGCTCATATCTCTTAAGGTTTGTAACTTATGATCAAGTCCCCAACCATTGATAGTTTAGTCACTAAGAAAGTTATCATGGGTTTTGGTATCCCTTGATCAAGATGTTCTCTCTACATCAATAAAATAAAGAATCATTTAAATTAATTAATATTCAATCACCCAAGGTGGTGATACCATATATCATATGAATATAAATACAATGAAAATTATATGGGGTAGGATTCTGAACCTCATACCTTATATAAAATCACTTTTATTATAAAAATCATCTCAACTATATCCCAATGTCATCCAATCCTTGAACCACCTCCCATGGTTTTAAACTAATCAAAAAATATAATTCATTTAATTATGAAAATTTATAATTAATTAAACAACTTATTTCAAATTTCAATATTTCTTAAAATATCAAAAAAAATTATTTTCCATCCAAAACCTCAACTAGTGGGTATGGTCCACTTCTGAAACACTCCTGATCCCATATACATCTAAATACCTACTCCCGACATCAATTCAATAGTTAATTGTTTCTAATTAAATATAAAACCCTTTAAATTTTTTCAGGGTGATCTAACTTCATCAAAACAGTGATAAAAGACACATGACCATCCATAATAAGAATTCTCTAGACATACTAATAAAAATACCAATCATATCATGAAAATTAAACCATAATTTAGTTGAGTCATATCAATAACCATGTTCTAAATATCCATAAATAATCAGAGTGATAATAAGGATAATGGGAATGGAGGGATAGGAGAGGAAGACTCAGATTAAAATACATGTAATAATCAATAAGAAAAACCCAAATTTATAGGGGGAAACAAAGGATAAAATGGTATGGGACCTTTCAAGTCTAAATCATATGTAAGGGGAAAGGGGAGGTAATGGGTAAAATGGTCAAGGGTTAAAATGTTCATTTTACCCCTTTAAATGAAATCCAGGTTACCACACAATTTAGCTACATGGATTTCCATCTTTTGAATCTTGAACTGTATAAGTGACCCTTTCCTGGATTTTTTCCAACACAATTTCTAACAATGTTCGAACCGTACATCCGTCACTACCCAAGGTTACACACCATACACAGTTTTTCTGCATAGTTTACCAAATCATGTGCCAACCACGCCACTACCTTTATAAATAAAATTGAAGGTTTTGTATGGTATAACTTTAATTGTGTTCCAAACATGAATAAACACTTTAAAAAAATAACCTTCATGGTTTAAACTCACTGTTTCACTAACCATGTGGTATCTATGTGGCAGGGCAAACCCCATTCAAATATTCAAATTCCAACCCAAATATATTATATATAACATAGTAATCCTAGACTCCTCATAGACTAAAATCCATATACAAAAAACCTCCTTTAGATGTTCCAACTCTCAGAAATCTGATATGAATCCTAGTTCTCAAAATGAACCCTAATCTAGAATAAAAAATTATTTATCCCCGAAAATTTGAAACACATATTAATATGATGTTCCACAACCTAACCCTATAACACATATCATCCATGAGAAGACTTGGTGGTATTTAAACCATAAATCATGTCTTATATTGGTTATCCATTAACTATTAACTAGTTATGTATTATAAATAAACATTGAATGAGATTTTATTGCACAACATTAAAAAAGAGGTGCACTATTCATAAACAATTGAGCTACCACTCATCACCATCATTAAACCACCAAGACAGTTCTTAAATGAAAATTTATTCCTAAAGGCGTCCAAGATTCATAAATTTACTAATCTATAATTTTATTGTTCTTACTACAATAATAATCCTCTCATAAAGGCCAATTTTGAACTATATTTATTCCCAACATCAAAATCACCTAATGGAAATTAATTCTCTAGTGGTATAGGGACACACTATGTGTAGTTTCATTCCCAACACATCTCATCATATGAAAAAGAATATCATATATACATTATCTGACCTCTCTTGAAAATTCACGGACACACCTTTTGATGTGTTATCAAATCACTAAAATAAATATATAAATCATTAGTGACATCACAATATCATCGAAACACCCACACTAAAGATAAAACCTAACACTCAAGGTAATTCCCAGTCCATTTCCTCAGAAAAAAAAATCCACCATACTAATGCACTCACAAGTATTATCATTTCCCTTATATTAATAACCATTTAATAACATCTAAATCATGCCAAACAATATGTCAATTCATGGACCCTATGTCACAGTACGTTTGAATAAAGAATTTAGTATTCATGAAGAAACTAGATACAACTAGATATATCTATTCACTGGCATCTTAATTTCATCTTGACCATCCAATGACTAGTATCATCACACCTATGAACCTTATACATGAGGTTCATACCTCCACTGACCACGCTCCTTCCATTAACACAAGTGATTATAAGATGTGGCAGTCCTGCTAATATTTTACCACCAATAAAAAAACAAAAATTAATACTTTTTTCGGGATCTCCAGAAACATCATCCTCATCATATATTGAATTTCAATCCATTAAATGAGTTATAAACTCCAATGACCAATGACGATTTCCTCACCATATAGATCACCTTAAACCATTCCTCTATTGAAAATTCAATCGGATCCAACATTCTATATGTGTCAACCCTCTTGAACCATGCTCACCATTTTGTCGACCACTAACACCCTTCATAAAAGATATACCCATAAATTAAAAGGTAAAAACCTCTCATACTCATCAAACACCCCATGAATCCTTTCTCATGGGAATCTCATAAATCCCATTGATGCACAACCTATAGATGACTGATCATGAATCAAAAAATAAAATGAAAGAAGGAATAAATAGAATGTACTATCTCAATATAAACCAAATATTAAGGGTTTATGTTTCCATACAACCTAATAATATAACCACACTCACAATCACAAGAGTTATATAAATTTAAAATTATACTCACTTTCCAAATTAATTAGTTGACCATGTCCCACAAAATTTTAATCTCATTTATCTAAAACAATCATGGTAATTTCATTACAAAAATCCTAATAGCTCACCTGTGTCAAGGACTAGAACATGATCACCTATCACCAAGGAATTCTCTTAAAACAATGTGTTTTTACATATTTTATAAAATTTCTATATCCAAGAATCTAGGAAAATAATCTAAACCCACATCAGGATACATTCCTGAAATAATTGGGCCACATATCCCACTCATCCTTCCCACTTATACTAAAATTTGGTACCAAAATATTTTCATGTTAGTAAAATCACAAAAACATAAAGAATGTATATTCCTATACCCAATACTCGGTATTAACTATAATGGAGTAATCTCAAATAAAAGAAATATACCCATTTTTCTTCCACTAAGGGTATACCCATGTCTAGGATAACCCCTATCTCCAGTTAACCTTGTATATCACATCTCATCCCAAAGGAACTATAATTTCACACCTAACCCATAAATATTGTATCACATATGTCCGAAATCATGGGTAAAACCTCTAATACTATATCAATAATCCTAGGTAAAACCATTTTCCAAAAAACCCATTCTAGGTTATCATATACATATTTATTAAGAATCACTAGCCAAATCTACAACCCACTCTAGGGAGCCTATCCTAACCGGGCATCTATATATGAATCTACCCCCTCAGGAACCATGATCTCATTTATATACACAGTATTACATCTTCTTAATATGATTTTTATTTAGTAAAAAATAGTTATATTGTTTTTTAGTAAAATTATACCAAGAAAATATATTCAAAAATAACATATGGGTTACTATAAAACAAATATAAAAGAAACTACACCACCATCACACACAAGGGTTCTTTCACTAAATCATCTAATTCATGTATCAATCCACTTATGGTGACAATAAAACACATACATGGATGGATTTTATATTCAGCACGAAGAATAATCCCTTCATAAGAAAAGCATGGACTTTTACAAAAGAAAATATAATGTTGTTCATATTAGTAGAATACAACCAAAATTATAAAAGTTAAAACTTTGAATAAGTTATTATTATCAATTTATGTAAATTAAACCCCATCATCATTGATATAAATAACATACAAGTACGTGAATTTCATGTTTCTCTTACATAATAAGCACAATACATATATATAGTCCTCTTTCTAATTGGTGAATAAATAAAAAACAGAAATATCAATCTCATATACACACATCATACTTGAATAAAATCTCAATAAAAATAATGAGAACCATGAACTGAAATCAAATATCCTCAGTAACCAAGACATTCCATAAGGAATAATGTTCATGATTCACTAATGTGAGGTCTATCATAACCATTAAAATGTACCATTTCCATAAACACCATATTTTCAAATAGTAATTCATATAAAAAACGTGTTTTGCATCACTATGTAATGACATTCTACCCTATAAACTCACTAACATCCATAATGGTGGTCACTACTTAACCTCACGCATGCCTCCCCAAACATTAGAGGCTACTGACTAGAGGTGAGGGTTGATGGTGTTATCATGGTAATACAATACCCATATTTAAGAATAATGAAAGAGGAAATAACCAAAATAAGTTTTCAAAATTAACAATCAATGAATTTTGAGGCATTAAACTACAACTATGTTATATTGATGTGGAATGCACAGTTATATAGTCATACATCACAACCAATATCCCACTAGACCTACCACATAAAAAATGTATAAAATACAAGGAGTCTCTACTACCATTCTCCATCCTTATCATATACCAGCCTCCAAATCCATGTTGAGATGATTTAAATTGATCATGAAACAATCGACCACTGGCCTTGCTGAACCTATAAATATAGTGTCTTCTCAGGTACCCATGTTTCATGGATTCTTTAAAAGTTGTGATTAAAAGTCAATAGGGTTCCACCAATGGGGTCCCTAACATAACTAGTAAATAAATTTTATATACACTTCACATACACATATTATATGCTACACACAAACCCTCATTTTATTAATAAATTTTTTTTATTATCTTTTAATATAGTAATTGGGAACCGGTTTGATACCATTCAAAATAATGAAGTAAATGAATTTTAATTATATTTTCATGGGTTGTGAATGTTTGGTAGAAACCATGGGGAAACTGTGATTTTTTGGCTATAACATTGTAGTAGTGTTTCATATAGTCGTTGTATAGTTTTCCAAACTATGCGGCCAAACCATGTGGTTCCCATACTCTCCCCATTTAAGGGTCCACCATTAAAGAACATTTTCTTAAACCATACATAGATCATGTGGTGTGCGTCGACTTTAAAAATTATAAATCTTTTATCTCCTTCCCCCACCCCAACCAAAAAAATATCTGAATTTCCCTTACCCTCACCCCACTCTTTCAAACACCAAAAAAACTAGGGAGGACCCCGCATGTGGCTCCCTCATCATCCTCCAAATTCCAACTATTATTCCCTCTAATTTCTTGTGTGATAATCATAGTTTAGGTTTTCTTCCCCTCATTATCTTTATTCCTATTCATTACTTATGTTTTTATCTCTCCTACTTTATGGTCTCAACATATTCTGAAATCTATATTGGTTTTAGATTTTTTGTTCCACATTTCCTTTGGTGTGTGAAATTTTTAGGTATCCTTCAATATAAATTCAGGGTATCAATAATCCTATCATTTTTTTGATGTATGTTTTCCTCATTAAAATCTCTAAAATTCTAGATCATTCATATTTTAAACTTTTAAAAATTTAATCTTAGTCTTTAATTATAATATTATAGTATTTTATGGGAATTATTTCGATAAACATAGACTTTGTTTTGATAAAAAGTATTTTGTACTTCTATTTTGTTATTAAATTTAAATCAAATTTTAATTCATTGTTCCCACCACATGTTTTAATAACTTCTTAAATGATCCTTATAAGTTAATCATGTAATATTATAAGGTTTTTTGGTCTTTCAAGGCGACTTTCTATCTGTCCAGTTATGTTTTTCTCAGAAATTAAAGTAATATATGAAATTTAATATATTAATACAATATTTAAAGAATGGTTTTTAATAAAAATATGACAATTTCAAATGTTCATTGATGTAATTTTTTGTTATACACATATAATTGGGTATACATGCATGCATACATTTATTTATTTACTTATTTATTTATTTTTGTGCTTGTTCCAAGATTCACAAGATTATACATAAATTTATACATTGAGATGCATATATATATGGGTTTAAATTTATATGTTAATTATTATGGAGGGATAATAGGGGAATTTAATAGTGAAATAAAAAACTAGTAGATCCTCATGGGTTTAATAGGGGAATTTATTTTTTTATTTATACCTCATGGGGTTTTTAAATGATTCCCATTTATTGTAGAAATGATATGGTTTAAAGAGGCATGTGTTTCTCTTGATAAAAGAAATTTATTTTTATTGTCCAATGAAATACCACCCTTTAATAAAATATTACATGTTTGAAATGCGAATATCTTAGTAGAACCCAAATTAATTAGATGGGATGATTATGAAATATATACTAAGAAGAGGTAGGAGATGTGTCATAGGTCTACCCTTCATTCCCTTACTTGAGAACAATGATATAAAAGTAACTAAACCACATTTGAGATGGATTTTTTATATCTATGTTTTGGAACCATACCCCCTTGTGGATCATGCGTGGGAATGATAGTATATGGTTCCACCATTGAGAGAATGAAGATCCCTGGATGATAGCCTCTAACAATAGTTTCCCTAGGTTTTCCTGTGATAGTTGGATTTTACTTTCATAAATTTTAATATTTCTTCATCTATATAAATTACCAAAATATTATTTCCTTTGTAATTCTTTTATCTGTCCTATACAATTATTTTGTTAGAATTATTACTTCATTAAATTTTTAAAAGCATTGGTAAGGGAATGTTTTTTAAATGATTTAAAAAATGGTTTTACAAATGAGTATTATCTATAGAAACATTATAGAATGATTAAATTTTTTTAATGTGATTATTTTCATTTAAAATAAAATAAAACAAATTATATAAATATTAATGATTTTATGGTGAAATTATTTATAAAATGGGAAACCTATTTATTTTTTTATTTTGGAAATAGAATGAAATTTTTTCATTAATTAAAGGGTTATCTTAATCCATGATGTTTGGTGAACTATATGTTAATTTTACACCCAATACTATATTTACATCCTATATTCAGGTTCTAAATTAGTTTCTCATTGATCATGGTTTATTAATTTTTTTAGGTTCTAATGGTTACTCTTGGAGTCACATGGAGGTATTTGAGTTTCACTATTTTATTTAGTTTTCTTTATTACATCAGTAAAATAGGACTTATACATATATTAGTTCATTTTATTTGTGGATTATACTATGTTTATGGTATACTAAGGTGACTTGTTGGAGACTATATCTGTAGAGATATCTGAGTGTGAGAAGAGTGAGATTCTTCTATGAGGGGTGTATGGAGGGAGTGCAGTGGGATTTATTTTTCATATTATTAATCTATTTCAAAATTATGTTTTTTAACTATCAATATATACTTTATTACTTATTTCTATATGTATTATTTTGGAATTTATTTCTAACATAGGGATGTGTCATGATAAATTTTATGGAGAAAGTACATTGTGTGTTAATAATGATTTAAAGGATAAATCATTCCCAATGTTTTTTTGGGGCCCTTATTCTCTTTTTCAACTTGTAGGGATTGGGGATTCTCCTCAGATATGTCACAAGAAAACTCAGGCATCCGATAGTGTGACGTATCATGTCAGTCTCAAAAAACAATCTATTAGAGCCCTTTTCATTTTGGAAACAAATTATAGATATAAATAAGGATTTTCAAAACATAAGAGGTATTTCATGGGTTGGTTCCTAATCACTACAACTCATGATGAAACCACAGTTAAAATGGGTTTTTTGGATTTTAATTTTTATTCAATTTGTTTATTCCTCCTTATTAATTTATTTGTTTTAATGAATAACAATGAGAGTGAAAATGGATCACTATATGAGCTTGCATTCCCAAAAATATATGTGGATCTTGAGTAGATAGTTTGATATGACTTTTAGTAGTTATTTCTTGTTTGGATCATGGACCACTAAACCTTGTGGCCCAATAATACTCAACCATAAGTCTCTCTAGTAATGCTTTTGATGTTGTGTGATACTGTTAATTGTGTTTTGGCTAACATGGGTTATTTTAAAGTGAAAAATGATTTGGTTATGAAAATTGATGGATATTTATGACGAAATTAATTATTTAAGGAAATTTTTGATTTTGGGATTTAAATGGGTATTTTTAATTATTAAAATTGTTTTGAATCTAAATTTTTGGTTTTGTAATTGAAATAGGGGAATTTAAAGTTTTTTAATATTTAAAATTTTAGAAAAGGATTTTATTAGAGGGCTTTGTGATTTTTTAGTGGTGTTAAAATTATTAAATTATTTTTTTTAATAAATAAAAATATAATTTGTTTTTAAAAATAAAATTATAATTTTTTCCCTGTAAATAATTTAATGTTTTAAAAAATTATTTAAATTTTCACAATTTCCAATTTGGTGTTGTGTTATAAAAATGGTAACAGATGAGGTTTTTTATTTTTTTTTATATTTTGAGTTTTTATAGTAGTGATTGGGATTAAATCATTTAGTTGTAATTTTTCCTTTGGTGTATTTTTGTTAAAGGTGACTTTTTATTTTAATACGGCCGGTAGGATCAAATGTTCTACCGTTATTTGAAGTATGCCTCCCAAAAAAGGTCATTACTATGTTCTTAGTTGAAATTCATATCTTTTAGGTTATTACATAGTTGAGTCTTGGATTTTTTTGGTTGGGTGTGTTTTTATAGGACTCTTCCTAGTTTCTTCATATGTGTGTGACACTTGTTGTTTTAATTATTCCTTTTTGATGTGGTTGGGTATTCTTGGGGTTTATAATTGTGATGGTGGCATGTGGATTTATTTCCGGTTCATTAGGCATAGGGTAACCTTGGATGAGTATCTTGGGTGACTATGGTGGATGTTGGACTAGTCGAGTTTACATACTAATCATATTTTATTTTATTTTTGGGGTTCACCATGAGTGTAATAGTATATATCTTGTTCTAGGATACCTTTATTCTTTGACCCAAGGTATGAGGACATGTGGTCTGATAGAGTATTATTGCAGTTTCTTCCTCCTCACTTCTCATTCATGGTGAGGAACAATTATGTAATTATTTGATTCTAATTTTATTGTTTTCCTTTTTGAGTTCTCCTAAGGTCAAGTTCCACTTAGATGATTCATACTTCAACATAATTTTGATGGTGGGAGCTTATTTTAAGTGATTTTGTGTACCTTGTTTATGACTTCTAACGTAAGTCCATCCATTTATGGGTTTGAATTTGGTTAGAAACATCCATACACAAATAGAAAGTATACTTATATACATGGGAAAAAACCATTTATATAGATAAAAAATGGTTATAGGTAATAGTCCTGGTTTAGTTTTTCTTGGAAGTAAGGCCAAAGCTGAAGCAACAAGAGAGGCTCATGTCTACAAAGAATATCCACAACCACCATTTATGTACTATAGTGAGGGTAAATGCCAATTTCTATACACATATAGTCCAATGACATGTATGTGGTTATATCTCTATATTTCTATTTAGCAAAATTACATATTTCTCTTCACGTGTCCAAAAAAGAAATTAAATAATAGAATAATACACCATATCACTAGAACATAATTCAATATTTCACCAAATTTTAATATATATCTCTGAAAAAAATTATAAAATTAAATATAAATATCACTATATTATAATAAAGAAACCAAATAATAAAATTCAATCTATAAAAAAAGAATAAAATTTACATCAGAAATGACCCACAATTTTTGTATCACTATAACCATCACGAACCTCAACAAAATATCATATAAAAATACCATCATCATTATTTTATATGGGAATCAACATCTGTAATGAAATTAACGTAGATATCTTCACCAAAATTGGTTTTAGGAGTATAGTAATCCTCATAAATAGAATGGATCATCAACAAACAAGAAAAAATCTTTGTATCACCCTATCATGGAAGTGAATAAGAAAGAGTAAATACTGAAGGTTCTGGGTGAAGATGAAGCAAATTTGGGGGGAGTATACCCATTATGTTTTTTTTCCAGATTTTATGGATCTTTTTTAAATTATATAAGTTGTAAGCATGATGACTAATTTAACTGTTCCATCGAATATTGACATAGATAAGCCCAAAACCATGAGATATGATATTCTAATTTTAAGTGAATAATTAATTTAAAAATATCATAAGAAATAATATAGATTCTTATAATCTTTATTCATATATGTTTTTGATCATCAAATATAAAAAATTTAGATTATCATTATTGTGCTTTTGGATCCAAGTGTAGATATCCTCTTGTGGTGATCCAAAAATTCTCCTTTTATCTTTTAATGACACGAATTGATTTTTTTCTATAATTAAGGATCTATAATCTTGTGTTGTTAATATTGACCACTTCTATCTCATTTTGGATTGAATTATTCTCCCTTTTTCTTCTCTTTCATCGAAGGTGGAGAGGGGGAAGAATTTGAGAGATAAGTTTGTTCTGTTCAACATTACTAAATTCATGACTACCCTTACATAGTAAACATAACTATCTATTTATATACTTTTGGATTTACATTAAAATGTTATTTAGTTTCCCAATGTCCATTAATTAATATAATATACCTAATATTACCCTAATCCATATAAAAACAATATTATTATTATATTAAATCATTTCCTAATTGGAACGATAATAAAAATTACCGGATGATTGTAAGCTTATTATAAAGTAAAATTCCCTTAGTATTCATAACTATCATCCCCCATGATCTGGGGATCTTTCCTACATTTTAATAAAATGTTAATTCTAGTATGAATTAAATACTTTATTCATAAATAAATATTTTATTCACAATGTGGAAACAGTTTATAAAATATTTAATAAATAAAATAAATATTCTATTCATGGTTTTATGACTAAACATTTATTTAATATTTACAATCGATAAAACAAGATAAAATTTCTCCTCAATCTTGAGACTAATAATTATTCCATTAATTAAATTAAAAAATAATTTAATCGAGATCAATAGAAACATTTAGTGTGTGAACCTCTAGGATTATTTTATAATGGCATTATATGGACTTTATTAACGTCTAATATTACTATCTAGCAATGGTTTAAGGCACCTAAGAGAAGTAATATAATTTCACTACATCAAAAATCACATATGAATGCTTTTTGTGCAATATAAACAATTTTTTTCAGTATCTCATCTAGAAAGTTGTATATCTATGTCTTCAACCTACATTATCAATATGTATTTCTTTGAATATTTGAAATAAATATGTCGATACAACATTGAGTTTGAATTTAAGGAAATTAATCCATTATAATTGAAGTGTCAATATGTCAACTTTCACAAAATGGAAGGGATAAATCCTTCCTTGACATATCTATTAATAACATGTCACTACTGACACACCAACCATTTCAGACTTCTCCATGTACTATATCATCAAGATATATAAAATACATATATGTGAATGAGTTATAAGATGCCTTAATGAAAATAATATAGTCTATGTACCATTACTCATGCTCCCATATGGGAATATCTTATGACATATAAACATGTGTAATTCTTACTTATGGTTCTATTATAATAATATCCCATTTTGGATATTTCTAATAGTGAACATCACGGTATAAAGTCTCACTAGTTTATGGGAAATCGAACTTGAAGTCAATATAATAAGTGTCCCATCATAGTATGGTATTTGACTATATAAAAATATTTTACAATATGATCCTTGAACATCAACTATCTCATCATAGTTAGCAACTGTTGTGAACATAATGATGAAACATATACTCTAGGACATTAATACATTTAATTCATACTGAACAATGAAAAATATATAATATAATGTTTTATTAATAATAAAATAATTAAATATAAATATAATCTAATGTAAAAACTATTGTATCTATATCACCAACTCAAAAAGTCTCCCACGTGGACTAGAGACAACTTCCTATATTTTTATATTACTAGACCTCACATGATGATCATGTTTTTGATAAGTGAAGGATTCTTTGAAGGTGTATCCTATGTTGTCTTCAATATATATTATAATCAATATGAAATCACCTATTCGAAAAAATTACTTCAAGAGATGATACTTATAAATAAAATACATCATTCATGGATGTGACCTTGGATCATTTTCATAGTCAACCACTACAATATTATAATTATATAGTGTGATAGGATCTTTACTTCTAGGTACCACATCATAATCTTGAAAAACGTTTCATATCCAAACTATTTCTTTCCATACCTTAGAATTCAAAATATACTCAAGATATATAATAGAATTTATGACCACATATTATTTTAAGCTCTTCCAACTCAAAAAACCATCATTCAGAGGGAATATTTACCTTAATTGATATTTTTGATCATCTTTATCTATTTATAATCTAGTATATTAATTTCCTTGGATGACTAGTTCCTAGTCAACTCAATAGACTAGGAATATATACTTAGTATGCCTATGATAATTAATTATGGACTTAACTACCATCCAATGGTGGTCACTGGGGTCTCCTTGATATCTTCTTACCGCACCAAAAAAATAGACAAAATCTACCCTGATATATTTCATATCACACATGACTGAACCAATCACTAATGATTATGTAATCTATTCCATTATTTGTAATTTCTATATGTTTAAGGAAACATTTTCATAAAAATATTAATTCCATTTAACATTGGGAACAATCTCCTCTGGGATTTTTCCATACTCAATCTCTTTTGTATCATATCAATATTTGTACCTTGACATAGGTTGATCAGTCTCCTGGTTTTATAATGATATATCTTAATCCTATGAATATATGTTAATTTTCATAATTTCATAATGGAGATTCATTTATTCAATAAGAATTTAACAAATTGTGAGACTACTATGTAATTTCCAATAAGTATTACATCATCAACTTAAACTATTAGGAAAATTAAAGAACTCCAACTAAAAATTTTATAGACACATAGATCACATTAATTATTTTTAATACTAAATTCTCTTATGGATTCATCAAAAATGATTTTTTGACAAGGATTCTTAATTTAATCCATAAATGTATTTTTTTAATTTTCAAAACTTTTTGGAATCCTTTGGAGTCATAAATACATTATTATGTATGAAATAAACATTTTCTGGTAGGTTTCAAATAAGAAAAGTTGTTTTGACATCCATTTATCAAATATCATTGTCATGGTATACCACAATATCAATTATAATTCTGATAAATTTTAGTATAGTATCTGGTGAAAATATTTCCTCATAGTCAATGCTTTAATTCTATTTGAACACCTTTTCTACTATTAATTCCTTATAATTATGGAATTGTTTTTCTATGTAAATATTCTTCTTGAATATCTATTTATTAGCAATAATCTTTACATCCACTAGAGGATCTTACAAAACCCATACAATATTTTTGTAAATAAAACCCATTTTATAATTCATAACTTATTTCCATTTGGAAACATTTTTTACTTACTCCTTCATTGTAGGATATATGGTCACTAATATCATCTTATAATTAATTAAAATCCTTGGTGACTAGAAAGCTATGCAGTTCTAGTTTACTAAACTATTTGTACTCTTACATAGTACTTGTATCTCTATAATATCTTCTTCTATAAGGAATTTTAGAATATGTTCCTATTCCAACTCCTTTGTATATTGATTGAGACCTTAATTGAATTATATCTTACTCCATCTATAACCTTTATAGATGTGATCCTCTTCAATAAAGGTATTCCACATTTTAACAAAAAATTCCATGCCTAAAGAATATATATTTACTTTACATTAGTTTTCTTTATATATCATATTAAGATACACATAGTTCCTTTGTGTGTTCTTTGATTCTATAAATGTCCTTATCAAACACTTTTTTAGCTCACAATCATATATGCGACAACATGGGTTAACTTTCATACCAATACTAATACATATTGTTTGATGTTGCTTTTGTTGGTACATAGTTCATTATGGATGCTGCTATTTATAATTTGTATCCCTGAAGAAATATTAGAATAATCATATGAGTCATCATTAATCTATCATTTTCCAATAAAGCATGGTTTCTCCTTTCCCTTGCATCATTCCATTGAGGTGTATGAGGTGGAAGGATTTGGTATAGTATCTCAAACTCATGTAAATAATCAATGATGTCTCGATGAAGGTACTCTATACCCAAAGTGTGAGCAGAGTTTGTTAATATTCATACCAATCTGGTTCTTCAATTCATTTATTTTTTCCTTTAATTTGTCAAGGTAATTTTACTCTTAACTTATTATATAGAAAAATTCATATGTACATTAATAACCAGTAAAAGTTACGATGTATGAGTGTTGAACCCTTTCTTAAATAGGAATTGGATCACACACATTGTTATAAACTAAATAATGAATCTATATATCCCTTTAACCTCTTCCACTAAATGTGTATTTAATTATTTTTCATTATAAACATGTGTGACATGCACTAATTGGTTATATTTTATATGAATCTTCTAATTTCCTTGTCCTAGTAAATCCTTATGTGAGTGATATCGATTGTTAAGGGAGCTCAAAAATGACTCCATGTATAACATAGGTTGTCTACTAAGAGAGATAGTGTGAAGAATATAGTGGGGATAATATAACCTCTTTTATATAGTATCCTTAAAATTGGAAAATAATATCTTAGTAGAATAAATATGAAGGAAAATATAGATACCCTAACATATAACTCAATTGGAAATAATCCCAAAACCAAAAAATAAAAATAATAATAGAATCATGTAATATCATGATAGATGTATCTAATTACATGTTTAAGTCATAATAATATAATATCGATCATGCTAAGTAAAAGACTCAAAAAACCCATGTTTTAAACCCCATGTGACTCCTACCTCCAAGATCAAACCTATCCAGTAAGAAATCAACTAACATGGGGCCCTTTTTACTTCCCTAGACCTATATCATCGAGGTCGGTTCAGGTATCAAATGGTGGACTAAATGGGGTGTGAGTAAAACTCAGCAGGCCACCACAAATGGTGTCTAAAAAAATCTAGTTTTGGTGTATAGTGCATGTAACATGAGATAAATATGGTTATTTAATTTATAAATTAATCCTTTAAATAATGTAATCATACTGACCCATGAGTTATAGACTGACACCCAACTCCAACCAAATATTCTTCAACATGATTCTATATATCTCTGATCATGTCTCATAACCATTCTAACTATAATGATAAGTCTCTTTGGGTATTTTCCATAAATCAACAAAGGATAAGAAAATGGATTCCTATAATCATTATTACAATCTACTTCAACACGAATAATAATTACAATATAACCATAACAATACACATAAGAATAATTGCATAACTGATCCTAGCCCTGTAAATATTACATCATTACGTCTCCAAGACCAATTGGTATTATAGAATAACTGGTCCAAGCCCTACAAACATTATAGAAAACTGGCACATCATCATATACCACATTGACAGATTCATATAATTACCATATATCTATCCAAATAAATTCCCCGATGATAGTTTCCCTATATTAATCAGAACTAAAACAATTTCCAAATCATCTATAAAATTATCCCAAAATTCATTAACAAGCCATTATAGCCATATATCATCATATTAACATGCTATAAAATTACATACCAATTTTACCAATATTACTACATATGATTCTACTTTAATAAATATTCATGATCTACCAGTTATTTTAATTATATGGTTAATCCTATTATGATAATAAAAAACTGGTTTACCAAAATATCAATGGTAGGCTCACCACTCGAGTGGCCAGAATTCTAGTCTCAATGTCAATATCCAGATCGGACCCATGGAATATCAAACCAAATTTATTATTATCTAAATAATTTATATAATAATTTTATTATGTCATGAACATGGTATTATATAATAGGAACACTCATTTCACACACTATAAAACAAAACAAACAAGTGGGAGTTGTTCTAGACCACCAACCTCCAAGGTATAGATAGAAAATTAGACAATTCCTGAAAATTCATGGTATTGATCAAATTACCTTTCCTTCCCTTCAATATCTAGGTCCATAACTCCATGATTTTATGTATCTTTCTTATAGTTTGAATATGGGTCTCTGAATCCTCCACTGGAAGAATTAGATCACCATTTAATGATCTATAAGATTTAGAGGTTGAATATATTTGAATGCGACTCAAAGGGCCTTTTTAAAATATCTAAGGGGTAGCTATGGTTTTATTAGAATAAATGGGGAAAAACATTTCGGATTTCCTCAGGGGTTATTTATAGTTAAATTTATTTTTAGTGGATTGTGATGCAACGAACTAAACAAAAACTATAACACTGTTAAGAAGTAAGAGGTCTACATAACAATGAAGGGAAAACTTATTGCATCCCCTATTAAAATCCATGTCCCTGAACCTCAATACCGATACAGAATAGATCCTATTTAATTAGTGAGGGGCTATGGAATATCCAAAAACACCATACTTTGTGAGATATAAATTTCATAGAACTGGTCAAGACCCCAATTTCATAGCCTCCTCACTCCACACTAAAACACTCAAGAACTAGGTAGTCACCTATGTTATATTTAACCACCATAAAATAGCTACCAAAAAAAGTAATTATCCCTAAAAACCAACCTCTATGGACAAAACAACACATCCAAATTAGCATGAGAAATCCATGTTAGATTTGGAGGTTTCTTCTTGTGGGGATACTGTGTAGACATTAGATCAACCCCATATCCACCTACCCTATGGTGCAACCATTGGCTCTATGGTGAAAAAGAAGGATTTTTAGCTTGACTCCCCCACTTCACTTTTGAACACCTCATGACTCCTTGTTTCCTTCTCTAGGAACCAACAAATCACAAAACTCACAAATTAATGTGATACTAATATTTGGGCCCTTCAAAAGGCTCAAAACAAAAACAAATGGCTCAAAACTGTTTACAATAATCTTAAATAGGATCTTACTTGAAAAACAATGGGATATTAAAAATCTAAATATTAATCTTCATGTAGTTTATTGAAACACGTTTCTCTAAATGGACTAGATAGTGATTCCATAATAGGGTGTCTTATGAGTTATATGAATACATTTCCTTATCGATTTCCATTATATGGTTCGAGTAATCCAACACATAAAACCCATTATTTAAATGTGACTTACCGTAACAAATTTTATCCATATAAAGAAAGAAAATTTTATTCCCAAATTTGAAAATAAATACATCTATATAAATTTTTTATATAGAAAAAATATATTTTGGTAATAAATTATACATAATAAAAACCATTTTAAAAATGATCCTTCACATCAACAACATAAGGTGGAAGTCCCCAATAGACATATAATTAGGTTTATATCCATTTCCTACTCATTGATCAACCTACCCTTGGTCAATATTCTGGATTATATTTTTTTATGTATTCAAATACATATATGAGAACCTCTTCCTGTATATAATACCCAATTTACTGATATAGATAGATGATACACTATAACAAACACACATGAATATTACCCTTTCTTCTTTTATAGGGTGAATTTTTTATTCCATTATATTTTCTTATCACTTGTGAAATAAACAAAATCTTATTCCCATGACTATCCCTAGATACTTATCTTATTAGGATGAAATTTCCAATGAGATTTATATTTAAACATCTTCACCTATACATTCCTTTTCATGGAATAATGATAGAATTATTTATTCACTTTATCTCTTTATCAATATGTATAAGAAGTTTGAGAAGATTTGGAAGATACTTATCTACGTTTTCTATATAAAAATTACAGAAAAAACTCGAGAAATATTTATGTGAGTTATTTAATAATGAGACTGGTATACAGTTGTTCAGGAAATATAAACTGTATAGACTATATGTGCTCAATACTGCTAATGAATTTAACTATGTGAGGCTCAGATGGAACAACTTCTCTAATATGACTCTAAAAGATGAATTTGGATATCTCATATTGTTACTGTAGAGATCTCTCCTGATATAGTCCATAGAGATGCTGGAGTGTGCTATAAGAATCCATATCATCATGTGACTTGATGAGTTCACTATAAATGGATGAGAGAATTAAATGATTAATTTTGGATCCATTACTTAAATTATTATAATATAAATAGAAATTTTAATCACTTTCCTAATTTGAAGGCATATTAGGATTCTTGAATATAGGATTATTGTTCATGGGAAAAACAAACTAAAGGTGTTTAAATCATTATTGGAATTTTCAGTCATTATGGAGATGGAATTTATCTAATATATATCACAGGTAATATTTTGATGAATAAAATTACATTATTTTATAGTCATAATGGAGGATGATTATTAGTATTTCACTTGATTAAAATTTATATGAACCATAATAAATATAATTTTATTAAGTCTCCCACTATTTTATCAAGTTTGAAGGTCCTAACCATTGAATTTTTAATGAAATATAACATAAGAAATTTTAGTGGTAAGGATCAATATTTCCATTATTAATGATCCATACTATGGCCATGAAAAACACAATATGGTATTTAGGTCGGTGGTTTTGACAACTCTGGGATTTCAGTTCCTTAATCTATTAAGTAGACTCACCAATAAAGGAATAGTAACTAGGATCTCCTCAACACTTACCTCTAAAATATTATTGAATAGACTATGGTTGTTAAATTCAATAAAAGATGGGAAATTCAACCCATAACACTCACAATAACACCTAGATAAAAGATGGTCTCTAAAATAAGGTAATGTGAGTTAATAGTTCTATGGTTTTATACATAATGAATTTATATAAGGCTTAGTCTGACATAAAATTATTTTAGGGGATTCTAACTATTATTCATACACATTTATTACTTTAACCCTTATATGTGTTGATAATATTAAGTTTATTTTAATTAAGTGATTAACTATGATGTGATAAAAATTTTACATGTAATACATTTTTAACTTCAAAAATTTAATATTATAACATTTATTTATTTTATCATGATCATTAATCCATTAAATAAATAATTCAAAACATAAAAATTCAAATATAAAAAAAATAAGTTCATGAGCTTATGTGAGATTTGATTTATTGATCATACAATAAATAAATGTATAACATTAGGGGAACTAATTATAACAGTACTGACCTTACTTACAATATTCAACATATCCACATGTTTATCATATGGGTTGGTATCTTATCAGTTCTATATTAAACTAGCTCTATGTTTTTTAAGATACTCCTTTTATTACATATATTTATGACTGAAGTAGTGGAGATGAACCAAAGGAATTTTTAGGGTAATTATATTAATGTAGGCATGAAAAATGTTTCTCAAACCCTCAAAGGTTGTTTTCCAAGAACGAAATAGGCAACCCATCCCAAGGGATCATTCTGGATCATGTGGATTAATTTCATGCAACATAGGATCATTACATGAAAAAATTGATTCTGGTGCGCAACTCAATTGCATGTGAACTACGTTGAAAACCTAAAATGTTTTGTGATCACTATATAATTCCACAAAATCAGACACGATGTATGTTCCCAACATTTGTCCATCATGCATAAAATTCCCTTTTTGGAACACAAACAACTTGTGTGAGGAATGAAACGTTGAAACTGCTACCTTCCACAAACTTCCATTAGTGGGAAAACAAGAGAGGCACATAACCACTCTTTCACATGAACTAGTACCACTTTGTGAGATACATCCAAAGTTGGTAAATAAATGTTCCTGACTATCCATTGAACCTATAAATAGATCAACACCCTTTTTTTTATATGGGCCGCTGGAAGTTTAAGCATCGAGCTCGTAGTCTCCAAAACCCCTCTTTCATGACATAAAGCTAGTCTATCCACCAATGGATTCCTGTAGTTATATTACTGCATTATTGACCACACATAATCCCAAAATGACCTTGTATTAAGTTTAATATCCCCTCACGAAACATCCTATAAATTCTAATAGGGTTCTATTAACAAAATCTTCCTTTACGCAACCCCTAGATTTGTGTGATCTCTAATGATGTATGCACCTATACCCCCATTATCCATGCTCGGTAACTAATCTAGGGATCTAGTTTTCATTACCCAAACTATTCATGAAATTCAAAAGTTTCATAAAACTGACTCTGAATCCTCAACCCAATTTCCCCTTCCTACAAAAATAGTTGTGTGAAAATAGAGTGCACTGGTTCCCCACCCCTTCACTTTCTAGGTTCACCCAATCCTCTATTACCATCACAACTGGAATCATCAACCTTTGTGCCTGGATCCTTTACTCCAAGCATGTCCTAGAAAGTTTTATAAACTTTTACTCTTAATAATATGAATCCAAATTTAAATACCACAATGCACCACCCCACCATTGAAATTTTTAGGCCTCATGAAATCCAAAATCACTTGTTTATTAGACACTTAATCCCTAAAGGTTGAATCATCTCCCTCAATATCCCAGTATTCATTATGTGGAGAGCTACTTCTTCATACTTCTCACTTACATTGGAATGGTCTCTATAGAAATAACACCCATTAATTCTGAGATGTAGGAATTTTAAATAAAAATACCATCCTTATAGTCAAATGACATTAAAATAAATGAAATAGTCTTCAAAAAATGATGTTAAACTATATCCCCATCAAGTGTGATGGATATTGGATTCCCCTTGTATGAATTGAATGGGATGATATCTCGCCTATTTGGAGGCCCCTATGAATAAGACCCACACATCCCTTTAATGTTTATCCTTCTATGGTATGAATTACCTTACAAAAAGACATTTAACTTCACAGATTGGGTATGTTACACGACCATAAACTATAAATTTGAACAACATGGGTTTTTTTCGTGTATTTTAATAGGTTACATAGGGTTCCTCCCTCAGGTTCAATCGCAACTCACCTATGATACCTATTTGAGTTCCAATATAGATACCTTGACACTCCTGGGATACCTCCTTGAGGTCCACTCACAATATTGTAACACACATATGATACATCTCTGAGGACCAATCCAAATACCCCAGTAAACCTGGGATCCCTACCTAATACCAAATCCAAATACACTGACACATCGAGGATACCTACCTAATTTCTAATACTAATACCTCAAAACATAACGAATCTTATTTTCATTACCCTATAAGGAATTAACTCCAAAGTGTGATCATATCCCCCCTATGGTGGCACACTTAACCTCCTACCATCCAAATTCACAATCTCCGAATGTCCTTGGTGCCTCAACACATGGAATCCAAAACCTACGATATTTCTGGGAGGGATCCACCTAGCCACATCGACATTGTTGATTGTCTGCAAAATCCATAAAGTAAGACAATATTATCCCTTCTCTTGTAGCCTCTGTCCAAAACAATCATTGTCGACGTTGGGTGAAAGCCTTGTATTCTTCCGGACATGGGCCACTCCCTCATCTCCACTGTCCAATATCACCATTGACACACCACATCCACCCTTCAAAACTCTAGTGGGTGGGAATATCTTCTCTCATTTGGGATCATTACCCCATCATCCCACTATGAAGGTATAGATGTATTTCCCAATTATGGGAGACATAAAAAAATATCACTTACAACCCTATGGCGAGGAATTAAACTATCTAGGTCCTTTCTATAACATCATCAATCAACATGGATGTCCTAAACACGTTAAATACTTCTCATGCCATGAAGATCAATCCAAGTGATGGAGGAAAAAAACACTGTGGGAGCATGACTGATGTCTCCAACTATGGTGCACATTAAAGGAATCAATGTGACCCTTAGGGGATTATGATTATAAACTTCAAATAAGTATTGATCAAGGAAGGGATCAAATATCACCTCAGCGTTGTCCTCTATGATTTTTAGGAACAATATCAGTCAATCAAATCACTTTATCCCCCGCTATCAGAACAAGGGATATAATCCCATTGACTTAGGATGACTATCCCAATAACCAATGTTTATAAGGTCCTTAGATCGATTCATAGATACCTTCATGTGAAGGATGTTTTGACATCTTTCAAGGGAATCATTCTACAACCATCCCAGCTTCTATCATATTCTATCCTCTCTACATCCACAATGGAAGTATGAGCTAGATCAGGATTTAGGATGTCACCCTTAAAAGATGATGAGCACTATTCTAATATATATAGGGGTGGATTTGTTTCCAGATCATCCATAGTTTACGATTCCCACATCCTATATGAATATGGTTTTTCATTTGGCCCTACCTTTGGGAGAAAATATGAAAATTTATGGATGGTTGGCTCATGTAACGTTGCTTCTAATCGAGCCTCAATAATGGAATAGGTCCTCATCATTTCCACTCCCAAAATAATGGCTATAGATGATTCAGGTTATGGGATATTTGGAACCATAATCCCTTGAAATAATGAACAAGAAGGTGATTCGTGGGAAATCATGGCCACCAACCAGCTACCAGTTATTTTCTGGCCACCTACATCCCTACATTTCACTATACTATATTTCCTCACCCATGACTAGACATCATTCTTTCACCAAAATTACTAGGAAACATCCAACCACGTTTGAGATCACAATATATACTATCTATGAATTCTTGAGTATGTCAAGGACATCCATCATTAATGTCATAGATTTTCTATTGTAGCACTTCCAGTGTCTCCACTCCATAATTCATATGGATGTATCCATAAATTCCATCAAATACACATCAAGAGCCTCGACATTATCCATTGAATCATGCATGTGGTGTCTCTAAATACAAAAATAAAGGGTTAGGGTTGTATGTCATCATCCACATCTTTCCCCTACTATGGAAACAATGGGACAACAACCACGAGAGATCCATTATAACAATCACCACCAAGAATGACCCCATGAAAAATTCCATGGATAATTATTGAATTCAGGCTTAAAATAAATATTGTAATGGGGAACCCTATCTATGTTGAGACATGATATTGGGTATACCCTCCAATGGGTACACACATCCTCTATAAGAGATATCCATTGAGTCTTAGGAGTCCCATTGAGGACCCACCACCCCCTATACATCAACATCTTAACAAATGAAAGGTATTTTCAAAAACATTTAACCATTAAATGATATTCTGGAGATCAATTTAGATTCAATGTTTTCCTCGATACTATGGGATCTAGGCACACTTCTAAGATTCTCATTAGATTATATCTACGGTGAGACATTGTAATGGTACACCACTCCCTCCTCCTACCAGGTATCATGTTCTCCTTAGCGTAGTACAAAGAGTCAATGCATGCGGTGCTACATATCTAATTATGGTAAACATTGATAGGTCTATACACATTCCATGATATGACCCCTACCCCACTAGAGTAGTGAGACTTACCACCATGGGATTATGATTGCTTTACCTCATGATCTAGTACATTGGTCAAATCATTGGTGAATACCAACCCTCGCTAAGATGATGTGATAAATTATCTCATATCCTACCTTGAGTCTTTAGAAATATATAAATACAAGATCCTACCAGATTGATAATTTTATCTATTATAGTTGGAACAAACCAATCTAATCATAGAGTTTCTTTTCCCTAGATTTATTGCATTCATTGGTATGGGTGATGAGTTGTGGAACCTAGAACACTTCACATCCTCATTTAGCATGATGTTATAGATTCTAGAGTATAAACAGGTTACTTGACTCCAGCATTTCATCTAGAAATTGGAAAGACCCACCATTTTGGCACATCAAACTGGCCCCAGAATCTATTTATATTTGGGAGGATCTCCGTAGTTAGTTCCTCTACTTGTTAAACTCCAACCTATTCATAACCAACATTACTAACCTCTCCAAGTGAACGTAGTGATCCGATGAGAGATCTTTTGACTTCATTACCTAATGGAAGGGTCCCATATAATTCCTCGATATGAAGTTTTATGAGGGAATGTATTTGAAGATTTTTGTTTATAATATCAGTGATGATATTCTCCCTACACTTATCATCTTGAAATATCTATGTGCGATTCAAGTGTCTGTCAAAATAGATCAGTGTTTAGAAGATTCTTTATAGTGTAACAAGTAGAAATCATGTCCATTACCTCTTCCATATCCCATACAGAGACCTATAATGGTAGAAATTGGTGTCATTGTACTGATTGGGGTCTCACATCAATTGTATCGTCAAGTACCTCTGTCATACATGCCTCACCAGGTGTAGCTTTATCAGTTGTTGCCTCACCATAAAAAACGTGGTCACCCCTCCACCCCTCCCATTAAGATAGAAACCTAGTATTCCGATTATAGATTACAAAAAAAAGATTAGGTCTTTCAAGGATTTATAGATACTAGTGTACATTATCTATTTTTTGGGAAAGAACATCCTGAAGCTTTGAAAAAAAAGAATACATGAGGAAGCTAGAATCACTAACCAGGAATACTACTATATGCACCATAGGGTCCTCAATCATACAATCAAGTAGTGTTTCATATTAAAATATTTTCTTTAGGATTTGGTATACATTGACCTAGTTGAGTTCAGAAATGTACTAAAACATGTAGAACATGTGTTTGATGACCCTAATAATGGTGATAAATTCTCTAGAGAATGAAAATAGTTTCCGAACTGGGATACATAAAAGTAAAATGAGTTGTTAGATCACAATAAATTTTCTTGCAAACATGGAGTTATTCATACAAGCATGGGGAAGTTATAAACCCTTGTGGTCTCTATATCCCCTCCAACCATACCAGTGGTATCATAACCTTCGTAGTATCATAGGGACATGATATGAAAACACTGAGGAAATTAAATTCCCCCATCAGTGCTAAGAATATCATGCACTCTCGACGACTTCATGCCCCCCGAATTAGAAGAGACCCCCCTCATAATTCATCCAATGTCTTAATATCCCACTAATGTAGAATATTAATTTGGTTCTATGAATATTTTTAAAATGATAAATCGATACAACATACTCAATGATGATGAATTTCATGGGCTACCCTTAGGAACATCTGGATAATTGCATTAGATTACAGGTGGGTGCTATGATAATAGGAAGGATATCAGATATAGTGTTCCAAAAGATATTGTTCATGACACTGAGACCAAATAAAAATCCTTATGTTAGGATAAATAGGAACAAACCTTTCAAGATACCCCATTAAATATTCCTCTATGGACAACATTATTTTCTGATCGTGCATCTCAGCCACAACAACATCATGCCAAGATTGGGCTAGCCAAGGCCTGGCCCCAACTAACTAGGGATCATCCATAACTTTCCATCTAACATTGAAACATGGAAAACACATCCCATGCCCCATATTTTTAATCTAAAGAACCCACGATGATCTTTATTAAATAGTGGACCATGGAATATAGAAACATACCACTGAAATGAGAAGTAAGTTGGGATGAATAACTTCACTTATATGTGTATGGGACTCTGGATCCTTGACACACTCCATATATCAAATGAGATGTGTGAGGAACTTATCAAGGCACTAAGGGGAAATCTATAGTTCAAATCTTATGTAGTCACTACTAAGGCCTACCAAAGAGGGGAAGATAAAGAGGAGTAATTCAATGTTATTATTTCCTTATATGAAGTGGATGTGGGTTCCAATTAAAAGTGGATACTGACTTGATGATTAATCTCTTCCCAAACATGATTCTATAAAAGATGGGGCATTCATAATCCACTTTGATTATATCTAAACATATAATTAATGGGTGATAAAGGAGTGAGAAAAACACATAAAAAGATTCTAGTGATAACCTAATTTGGTATTTTGGTAGAAAGAAAAATGTGCATGTTCATCTCACAATACATCATCTACAATTCATAGTTGGGATTTTCATGGCTCCATATTCACATCATGGTCCCCTATTCAAACCATTAGTTCCTTAAATAATCCCTTAACAGTCAAGTAGAGGTACTCCTAGGTGACTATTCTCATATAAAATCTTGTGAAACTCACTACCTGGACATCAACTACTAAAAAATGGAGGGGAAACAATTTCAGAGTAACAAGGTTGAGAGTATCAATGCCTATAATGGTCTAATATCCACTTCAGTGGATCCTAGGGATGATTTTAAAGACATGTTAATTATTCCAATACATTAGTTAGATTCCACAACCCTGAATTTATGATGCTATTTTATAGTCTCAAAGATGATGGGGGTGATCATGGATTACCTCATACCCCTATATAGGATAGGCTTTTCCAATTCCATAAATACATAATCATGTAGAGTAGTGAGTGTTTTCCCCATTCCCACCAATCCATGTCATTACCACATGTTCCACCGGACTATTCTTATGTGTTGAATGTCAACTCCACCCCATTGATTTTATATCAATGGAGGATCTCACATTAAAATTTCTCGAGTGATTAAACATTAAAATTTTGTCATCCTATTCCCAATAGAATAGGAACCCCTCATAAAGGATTCTACCTTAACCAGAGAATATTATTGTGTCTCCATGTAGACTACAATTCAAGAAGGGTCATATTATCCCTCCAATCCCCATGCCTCTGATAGTGAAGAAGATACAGATGAAACCCCTATGGTGTTTGAATATGATGTGTCCACTTTGGAATATGAACTAAACCAAGTAAATATCCTCACAAAGGAAGACCCATCCCTAACACTAATTATGCTGGTTATGGGAAGAGAGGATTCTCTGGTTGATTGGTGTTATATTAAACATTTCCCTACTATTTTTTTCTAGAAACCTTGAGTGAGGTTCTTTCACATTAAATTTATAATTAAATTATTTTGATCTAAATAAAATTAATACTTTGTATTAGGATAGTTTCTTTAATAAAATTTTTTATCCTCCAACACCCTTTTTAGTTTTCCTAAATTGTGAAGTGAGGATTCAATTATAGAATATCTCTAGTAGTGATCCACATATGCTCGTTTGTACTTCAATACATTCCAATTAATGTCTAGGTGATAGCGCAGAGAATAAATTATGTTTTGCATCATTTTTTTATCTCTAATCCTTCAATATTGATGTAATATCTCTTTAACTTATCATTCTTAAGAGCAAGAGGGATATATGAGGAATTCAAGGGAGAGTGTGAGATATATATATATATATCGAGAGAGAGAGAGAGATTCAGAGAAACAAAGGGAGGTATATTAGGTGAAATGATTCTCTATTCTAAAATTTTGGATTAACCCTCCATAATAGACATAACCATCTATTTATATATTTAGGTTTTAAGTTGAAATATTATTTAATTTCGTACATATAGTTAAATAATATAATGACCATTATTAAAACACATACTATAAAATAATTATAACAATATTATTATTACATGGAATGAAAAAACTTGTGAATGGATTAATATTCCTTTTCAACTTGAAAATAAATATTCATCACTAAATTTGGTCTTGGTTCGTTCAAACTCCTCGCCCCTTATAGAATACTGAAAAAAATTAGTTTGTTTACATAAATAAATATTCTATTCACAAACCAGAAAATAAATACTTCTTACATGTTTATTAAATATTTAATAAATAAAAAAAATATTTTATTCATAATGTAGTGAATAAATGTTTATTAGATATATTTATGAAATCAAGTTAATTATTTTCCAATAGATAAATAATTTTTTTTACCTTCCAAATATTATATATCAATAAAGCATTAATAAAATTATTCCATGTCCTTGAGAATAATATTTAATCAAATAATTAAATTCAAATAGAATTTAATTGAGATTAATAGAAACACATAGTATTTGAACCTATAGGAATATTTATTACTAAAATTAGGCTAGTTTACATGAAGTCAAATATTATTTTCTAAAAATGGGTTAAGGAACCCAATAGAAAAAAAAAATGTCACAATAATGAAAACCATATTTGAATACTCATTATGTCATATAATCCCTTTGCCTCAATATCTCATCATGTAGGTTGCACATATTTGACATTAACTTATTTTCATGATACATATTTATTTGTAATTTTAAAATAAACGTCATAAAACCATGGAAATTGAATTTATGTGAATGTTTTATTTCAATAAAATGGATGAGATATAAAAATCCATCATGATTGATGGGAAAATACTTTCACATTATATCCATTAAAAAAATGAAATTCATGACGCACACAACATACTCTACCTCAGAATAAACATATGTTGTCATGGTTTTCATCATCATATATAATCACATGATTCATGACAATAGTTAATGATAATTTTAATGTTTAGGGATTGTTACACATTCTTCCAGATAGAAATATCTAATGACACTAAAATAATCAGAATTCCTACTGCCGATCTATTCTCATAACCTCCCATATTAGATATTTACAGGTGAAAGATTCATGAGGTGAAGCCTCATATGCTTATGAGTACTCACACCTAAAAGTTTATATTCTATGTTCCTCATCATAGTATGGTATCCCACCATAGAACTGTATTTTATGAATACCATCCAGGCACATTAAGGTTCTCATCATAGCGGGGAACTTCTATGACTGTATCAATTCTTGAGATGAATTAGGGAATTATCACATTAATGTTATGAAGAAAAAATTTCAATATGTGATGATAGATTTAAATTAACAATCATTTATTTGAATATAATTGCAATATAAAGTATATAATAGTTTACTCTTTGGTGATAACTCCATCAATCTCCCACATGCAATAGAGCCAACTACTAATGACTAGCTATTTATCAAATATAAACACATGCTTCCACTAAGTTTGTCTATAGCTACTAGGCCGATCAAAATTTCATGGATTGGGTTGTAAAATATACACATTTTAGGAAGAATATATTTACTCAACTTTTTATATCTTGAGAAAATCCCAAATATAGTTTTTAAATTGAGTATCCACCACTGGTTCCAATGTCACAATCTTAACATCTAGACTAATTCCATAGTAAAATAATATCATAAAATAATAAATCAGTTTCTTTTGGTATAACCCATAATTAGAAGAAGATGTTTTTATACTATTTCTTATACAGTATCAGAAGCTAAAATGTACTATGATATTGTGGATATATTAACCAAAGGTTGTAAAAAAATTTCTTTCATATTATTATAACATTAACCATGATCCTACTTCAAATTGAACTATATAAAATTAAGTTTCAATTACCATGAACACTTTAATTATAATTTCTCCAAACACTAGGAATTCATTTAGTTTTACTTTTCAATGTATTGTCTGATAGTTCTAACTGAGAATCTTCAAAATTATGTTGAATTTTTTTACATTCACATATTATTATTTATTAATTAGTTATATGAAATTTCAATAAATATCATGGATCATAAGGTAAATTCCTTAGACATAAGATTATGAAATTAATTTAATCCCCATAATATCTTCTTATGTCCATGAATGTTCTAATTCAAGGATTATATTGGAAAAAACATTCAGTATTTAATTGTTTCACCTTGTATTTTTTTAATATATAGTTAGTATATGTAGTATGAATAAATTTAGTAAACACATGGATATTTATTTTAGATCATATTCCCTAAAACATGATTACTACTTCAGATTATACGTGGATAAATTTTCATTATTTAGTCTTAACAAACCAGTAAGACACAACATTAATTTTCTATATTTCAATAGCATACCTAACTTACAAACTTATAGTGTAGTTAATAACTGGATAGACACACATGTCACTCATTAATTTATAAATCAATAATCTAGGGTAACTATGAAAAATTGAATCATAAATGAATTATCTTAATCTACCTATCATATTGGAATTTATTAACTTCACTAAACCTTTTATTTATTATGAGTACACATATATCATACGGTATCATTTTGGTTGTTTCATATAGGAATATTTTGTAAGTATTACTCTTAAATTGGTGGCCTTGATGATAAATATCAAAATATGATGATCATAGGTGTATGCATTGACAAGTAGAATTCAAAAAATAATTTTAGTCATGATGAGAGGTGAATATGTCTTTTCATAGACTAAAATTTTGTTAATAAATCATTCATTATTTGAATAATCTTGTACCATCCACATACATCTTATATTGAATACACACCTCCAATATCATGTCTTAAAAACATTAAAAATAATGAGTCACAAATCTTGATACTTGGATTGTAGTTTGTGATTTTATATACCATTTTTAAACATTGAATATTGTTATTTACTGATTTTTTATAGGATTAATTATTTTTAAATAATAATATTGGTATCACCCATAATAGTGAACATGAATTTCCACTTTTGTTATGAATTTGTAATCATTGTGTGTCTATGAAAAAACTCCCACTTTGACCAAATAAGTCCAATATTATAATGCCGACTCGTAGGCATCTAGAGCCTTAACCCTAGAACATAAGTATGCTACCACTATATTTAAAGAGACATGATTTATTTATTGAAATTATAACATACTGTAAATTATTTATAGATATTAGTTCAACATTGAAGAATATTTATTACATAACATAACAAAAACATGCCAGGACTATATATGTTTAGTTTCTTTAGAAATTTGGAAACATAAATAATTGGTTCATAAAACACCCAGGTTCCCTCCTGCTTATTTCTCCATAACTAGACTCAGTTTTCACATTTCTTACGTAATACCCTTATTCATTACCTAGGGAAAATAAACATACAAATTGATGAGATCAAATTCTCAGTAAGGGTAAACAAGGGAAATATCAATCATAAACATAACATTTGAAAAACTTATCCAACTTATAAAAGATCATAATATCATGTCATGGGATAAATCATAAAAGTGAAATATAACCCAAATAGTTATAACATAAGACATTATGTTTTGTAGAATACACACATAAGCATATAATATCATTTCATATTAGTCAAGGCTTATTGATGAGACCATTATAGAGGATAAAGTCCATTATTGAAGTGATTTCACTACTCATTTCAGCTCTGTATTACTGAACTAGATTTACTTGTCATTATGACCATGTCTATCTCGTGAGATATAAATATTTACCCAATGAATTAGAGGGAGATATATGTCCCAACCATCTCATAATGAAACCATTATTATGTGTACCAAAAAAACATAAAAAAACCATTCACCATAGAATAACCCTTGAAATAAAACGATTTTCTTAAACATCATTCCATAATAATTGATATAAAACAAATGGATTTCCTAAATAATATTTCATCATAAACCCAATAAATCCGTGGTAATAATAGGTATATTAATATAAACCTATTTTAATATTTTCATCTTAGAACAAAAATAATTTGGAGAAAACACTTGAAATTAATTCTTGAGGAAAATATCCTTTCTTCTTCAAAAATGTTTCCCATTTTCAAAATACCACAAAATTTCAAAATAAATAATTTAATATGAAAATAAACTTGTAATATTATAGGGTAATATTCAAGGAAATATGGTTTCATAAAACTGTAAAAAATCCATTCATGTTGTATAAGTTAAAAAAACATTCTTCTCATACTTTTTCAGGAAAAGTCAAAAAGTTCCTCCAATTGAATAATGAAAAAATATTTCATTCATACCATTTAATAAAAATTTAAAAAATGGTAAAATTTACTTTAAATAATTTTAGAATAATATAAATAATATTACATAATTATGAAATGGGGATTTGGATGATAAATATATCCCAATAAATACTTACGTATAAAAAATCTCGTATAAAAACGAGATTTTCAAAGTTATCCATTACCTTTGGTCCGGTTTCATTCATATATTTCAGAACCTCCTATATAATGATTTAACTACTATTATTGACTTATTCCAGAGTCATAATTGCTTTTATGACATCATATATGATTATATAATAATCCTTTTGTTAGTAACATTTTATCGTCACTTGTTATTTAGATATTAACTTCTTTGTGTTCTTATGAAAGATTTGTCAGACAAGTTCAAGTTTCACTTATTAGGATATAGTTAAATCATTTAAAAAAGAAATTTAGTATTATATATACCATATTTATTCATTCAATTCTTGTATATAATCATATTTTAATGATGATTATGTTGAATGAATCACATCACACAGTGGAGACAATAAGTCGTACGTATGCACGAATGAGGATATCGTTCCCATAATGGTTGAATGGTATTGAACTGGATGATTTATGATTTTTAATAATTAGTATAATTTTATAATAATAATATATATATTTATTATTTCAATCATTATACCCATCCAAGTAAGGAGGTGGTGAAAAATAGATTTCACCACGGTGTGGAGATGGTAAGTTGTACGTATGCACGTGTGATGATTTCATTTTTAATAGGATGGGTAGAAAGAAAACTAGGGTTGTTTAATGTTTATAATAACATATAAGTATATGAGATTTACTGACTTTATTACTTCATAATGAAACATATAATTAAGAGGAAGTATAAGAAGAATGATGTTTGAAAGAATCGGTAAATGATATTACCTCTTCTTCGATATGCCTCATCTAAATCTCTTCTTAGAGCACTAGAGTTGGCCTTTGAAGATGACAAGAACCTCTAGAATGAAAATAGGGAATTTTAAAGGGAAAATGGTAGGTGGTGGCCAAAAATGGAGGCCAAAAATTAAGTGAAGAGGTGAGGTAGGAGGTTCCCTTTTATAATTGAGGTGGGGGAACTTTTGGAAACACAGTAAATAATAATTTATTATAAAATCAACCCCTTATAAAAAAACCACAATAGTTTACCAAATAAGTAAATTAGATGATAAAGGGTTGTAATCGCAACAACCAATATATTTTGGACAACTTATTTTGTCAATTAAAACCATATCTTTTTAATTGACACATAGTTAGTATATTTAATTTTAATTGTTGTAATAAAATTCTAAATGTTTAATGGTTATAAATATTTACTTATATGGTGTTAATTGTCCATAAATAGATATTTCATGACTCTTTATACAATATAATTATCACTTTTTAATTTTTAAATATTTTTATTATTTTTTAATAATTTAAAAAAAAAATTATTTTTATAAAATATCAATGGTGTCAATTTGGACACAATTCATTTATTTGAGTTTAAATAAAATCCAAGAAGAAGCTAAATTCGAACTAAAATATTGAATAAACACATTAAATGACATAGTAGCCTAGAAAATTTATTTATCACATTAATTAGTTCATTTGATATTTATTTTAAAAATTTTAAAACCATTTATTTGATAATTATATTAATAAAATAACTTTTACATCACTATTGTTTCATAATTAATGTTAATTATTTAATCTCTAAAAATTTAAAATAAATTCCTATTATGAATTAATTTTTTTTATATTTACATATAATATATATAGTCTATATTATCTCCTATTTATCCATATATTAAAATTCATATACTTATATAAAATGAGATTGTGACATTTTTTCACATTCATTAGTTTTTTATTACATTCATGTCATATTCATTGGTAAGTGGAAATAAAGTGACTCATTTTATAAAAATAGATGATAAGGGTATAATTTAGTCATCCAATTGTATTTTTAATGTTGTTAAGTTAATTTTATAATATAATTGAACCCCTAATTACCCAATTTAACTTTAAGTAGAGTAATAAAAATAATTACCAAAGTTACTATTCATAATGGAAAAAATAAAAGTATCCTATTAAAATTATTTTAAACTAATGATTCCAAATATCAAATCAATTTTTCCATATTAAAAAGACATAAGTTTTAGTAATTAATTTAATATTAATCATGTTGTTGAAATGAGAAAACGAGTTTTAAAAACGTTACAAAAGATTGAAATATTTTTACTTATAAAATAAATGTAAAATTAATGATAATCACATTAATTATATTTAATAATAAAAATATATTCTATTTATCATTTAAAATAATTAAATATTACAATTTTACCATATAAATTATCTCAATGATAAAAAGTAGTTTTTACTTAATTTTGTTTTCATATTTTTACTATTCGTCAAAACATGAAAGTTATCAGAAAAACATCAAAAATTTATCCAAATTAAATTGTTATAACCTGTTTTAAAATAACATGTTTATGTTTTCATATAAAACTTTTTAATTAGTAAAATTCTTAATTTAAAATGGGTTCTTCATTCAAAGGTGTAAAATTAAGTTCTAAAAAAATACGTTTTTATACATCAAATAGGGTTTTATTCATACCCTATGACTAAAATATCCTTTGGATGAATATAAATAATATTTTATTAATTATATAACTCATATATATAACATTAATTTCATTACCAAAATTAATACACACAAAAATACAAATATCTAATTGATTTATTTTTTTTCTAAACAATTGATAGACAAAGAATTCTCAATGCATTTTCGTAAGTTAGTTATAATTATTCTTGCTAACCTAACAACTAGGATATAATGGTAATTTTATACTAAGGGCATATCATGGTTCATTTAAACTCACGATTTCATGCAATGCATGATACTGAAGAATAAAAAATATTTAAAGAAAATATTTCATAAAAATCATCTGGGTGTTACATTCTACCCCCCTTAAACTGAAATTTTCCCTCGAAATTTATCACTTGGAATCAAACAGATGAGGATACATATCCCTCATAATATCATCATTTTCCCTTTTATCTTCTTCAAATTGGTGTTTTTTCAATAAAACATAAACCAAGTGAGTGGTCTTCTTTCATGGAACTTTTTCTTCTACGATCTAGAATCTCTATATGTTGTTCTTAATAAGAAAGATATTTCTCCAGTAGTACATATTCTAATCTTAGTACATGTGAAGGATAGTGTATGTACTTTATCAGGAGAGATACATGAAACAAATCATGAACTTGATAGAGATTCAGTGGAATTTCCAATTGGTAAGATACCTTCCAAACACGATCCATAATTTCAAAATGACTGATATACCATGGGCTCAGCTTTCCCTTCATTCAAAATCTCATTAATCCATTCAAGAGATGTATTCATAATAACACCTTATCACGCACTTCAAACTTTAGGTCTTTTCTTTAGTTTTCAGCAAAACGTTTTTGTCATCTTTGAGATGCTCATATGTGTTGTTGAATAAATCAGACCTCTTCTGCCATTTCATAAACAAGATCAAGTCCTAATGGATTTCTTTCCCTAACTTCATCCCAACAAATTAGAGTTCTACACTTCTTTCCATAGAGGGCTTCATAAGGATCCATTTGAATAATGGAGTGAAAGATTCTATTGTAATAAAATTCCACCAATGGTAGATATTCATCTCAACTACCTTCGAAATCCATAAAGAAATCTCTCAACATTTTTACAGAGTTTGAACTGTCCTCTCAGACTAAATATCTTTTTTAGGATGATATGTAGTGCTGAAACAGAACTATGTATCCAGATCATGTTGAAAACTTCGCAAGAACATTGAGGTAAACCTTGAATCCCGATCGGATAGAATGGAAAGTGTTACTCCATAAAATCTTACCACTTCTTTTACATATATCCTAGGAAGATAATCAAGAGATAAATCCTCTCTAATAGAAATGATGTTTGCCGACGTCATAAGGTGATCAACTATAAACCATATAGAAATATTGCCTTTGGATGTTTTTGGAATGTTCAATGAACAAGTCTATAGTGATGTTTTCCCATTTTCATTTCTGTATGGGTAGTGGTTGTAACATACCCTTAGATTTCTATCTCTCCACCTTAACTTGCTGACAAACCAAGAATCGAGAGATATATTCAGTGACATATCTTTTCATTCCATCCCACTAAAATTACGCTTTCAGGTCTATGTACATACTTTTGCTTCTAGGGAGAATTGACAATGAAGAACTATGAGCCTAATCCAATAACTCCTTCGTTAATTCTGGTATGGGAGGAATTCAAACCTGGTTCCTAAAACTTATTATTACATTACAATCAATGTTTAATTCAAGAACATTTCTCACCTTCTTTTGTAACTCTACATCTTCCTTCTACACCTACTTAATCTTCCCTTATATAGATGGTTGAAAATTCCTTTGAAAAATATAATATTTCTCCCCATTCATTAAATTTTGAAATCCATCTTTTGAAAATTCATAAAAATTTGATCTTTTGTGATCCATATCATGGATAAGCTAGCATGGTATTTTTGACATAAATCATATGCCACCTTGTTCACTTTCCTGGGGTTATAATGTATTGAGCAGTCGTGATATTTAATAAACTCCAACCATCTTATTTTGAACATATTCAGATCCTTTTGTGTTAAAATATACTTTAAACTATTATTATCAGTATAAATATCACACATTTCCCCATAAAGACAATGCCTCCATATATTTAATGCAAATATTACCGCATCTAAGTCCAAATCATGAGTTGGGTATTTTTTCTCATTAATCTTAAACTACTTTGTGGTATAAGATATCACCATATCATTTTTCATGAGAATACATCCTATACCCTACTTGGATGCGTTAGTATAAATCACAAACCTTTCTCTACTATAAGGCAGTGTGATCATAGGTGGACTGGCTATCCTTCTATTGAACTATTTTAAATTCTTTCCACATTCCTCCATCCAAATAAACACAACTACTTTCTGAGTCAACTTGGTGAGTAGATTATATAATCGTGAAACATATTTCACAAAACATCAATAATATCCATCCAAACCAAGAAAAATTTAGTTCTCAGTTACTATTGTTGATATCGACCATTTTTCAATAACTTCTGATTTTTCTAGATCCACAGATATCCCCTATCTTGAGATTATGTGACCCAAATATGAACCTTTATAAATCCAAAATTCACACTTGTTAAATTTGGCATAAAGCTTCTCCTTTCATAGGGTCTTATGTGAAATTCTCAAATGATCTTCATCTTCATCTATTATCATTGAATATATAGGAATATAATCTATAAAGACTACCAAAACTATTCAATATAGTCTTTAAAGACTCTATTCATTAGATCTATGAAGAGAGTGGGGGCATTAATAAGACCAAAAGGCATCACTATAAATTCATAGTGTCCATACATTATACAGAATATGGTCTTTGGTATATCCTTATTTTTGACCTTTAATGGGTGATATCCGGAACGAAGATCAAATTTGGAAAGGTATTGAACTCTTTGAAGTTGGTAAAATAATTCATTAATGCAAAGAAGAGGATATTTGTTCTTGATATTGATCTTGTTAAGTTCTCGATAATCAATACAGAGTCTCACTGATCCATATTATTTTAACAAAAAAATAGGTTCTCCCCAAGGTGATGGACTAGGGCATATGAATCCCATATCAAGATTCTCTTGGAGTTGCTTCTTCAATTCCTTCAACTCAATTGGGGTCATTCTATAAGGTAGTTTTAGAATAGGCATAACAACCAGTATGTGTTCTATTGAAAACTCAACTTCACAATTTTGTGGAAGTCCAGAAAATTTGTAACGTCCCAGATAAATAAGGAATAAGACACTTTTAATATTTATTAATATTTGTTAATTAAATATTAATTTTATATTAAAGGGGATGCTATGTTCGATAGCGTAACCGATACACAACAACATGTTTCTTGGAAATCTTACGTTGCACAATAATAATATAATATTATTATTTTAAATGGTCGTTTACTCCTAGACGTTGTATTGGTGGGAATGAAAAAAACTAAATACAATATTATTATACATGTTTTTTTAAATATCATCACTTTTATCTAATAAATGTTAGAGGCTTAAAATGTGAATGAATCTAATTTTAAGCATAATTTACATAAAAAGGTTGATTAACCACCTTTTAATGAAGAACCCTTTTTAAATCTAGTTTTGGTCACTTTAATACATTCTATATGACCAAATAAAATCCTTCTTTAGAATGGGGACATCAAAATTTACATTGTGTAAATTTTTGGATTTTTTTGGATAAAGTTCATTTTTAATGAATAATGAAAAATATTGTATTTTAATTCAAAAGTGCCTTTTAATCTAATTAATTTATATTGTTAGATTATGTTTTTAATTGGTTTCAGAGTGAAATTAAAATATATTTTTACCATTTAATCCATTGTTGGTCATTGGAATAAATTTCACTTTGAAATTGGACATAAACAAGTATCAATCTTTTGATAGTTATTTTTTTCTTAAAAATACGTTATTTGTTTTGATAACAGGAATTAATTTTAAAATTAATTAATGCCACTTCTATGTTCTGAATTTTTAAAAATAGACATCAATTTTGAATTCATAATATGAAATATTTCTTAGGCTGAATTTTTGATATTTTTCGGAAAAACATCAATTTTTGATGAATAGTTAAACCACATAGTGGTAGTTAAAAAAACTGTCTTCTTCATTTAAATGAAATGTTACCACTTCTGTGAATTGAATTTCAAAAATATGACATATATGGTTGTTATCAAGAAGTAAAATTTGGTTCATTAATATGAAAGTAATTTTTTGTGAATAGTAACTTTGGAATTTTATTTACCGCGGTTAAAGGTAAATATTGTAATTCAAGGTAAAAAGAATATTATTATAATTCAAAATTACCTTAACACTTGTCCAAACCTTATTGGTTGAGTCATTAACGACTATGGGCATCTTTGGGTCGATTTTGGGACCCCGTTGATCCACTTGGGAGTGAAACTGACAATCTAGTTTAATTAATTAAATGTGAAGACAAAATTGACATTTACAAAAATCTTTTAGTAATTAATTTTATATGTTGTTATATAAGTCTTATTTTAGACTAAAAATATTATTTTGAAATATAAATATAAATCCTACATCATGGAATTTTTTAATAATTTTTAGACATCAAATAAATTAAATTATATATGACACAATTATGATGCAGTATTTACCTCATTAATAAATGATTTAAATAAATAAGATTATAATGATTAAATTATTATCCAAATAATGTCCAATTATGATCGGATTATTTTATTTAGAATATGAGTCAACTTATCTTCAACCTTAATTATTTTTGGACCATTATAAACCGAATATCATTATATTATAAAATAATATTTTCACACTTTCCTAAAGAGCCCCTCCTCTCCCTTATATAAGGAGACCACTTATAACCAATTTATCACACCTCTCAAGCCATTTGGATCGCCTAAAATCTGCTCAATTACACTCCCTACATCCATTTCCTCCTCCTAGAAGCCTTACCTTAGGCATAAGGCACTTCAAGAAGTCCTTTGGTTCAATCCAAAGAGAGTTACCCAAATTAAATGTAACAGTTTCTCTTAAATTTTTTTCTTTTATTTTACTTATCCAACCCCAAAAACCTTTTTATTTCTGTTATTTTGTAATAACACCAGTATCCTCAATATACTAGGATATTTTTATGAGAATTATTCTAACTAAACTTACACACAACTCCATCTAATGGATAAAGAACACAATATTTTTGTGGGTGGAAAACTAATGCCTCACGAAACGACGATTGTTCAATTACATATTACCACCTCTCATGGTGGCCATTATGATGGAAATGTATTTATATATGATATATATTATGTTTTTTTATTCTTATGTACTTCCCAATTATATCAAGACTTTATGGTTTTCATTGTGGGTAAATACGATAATCTCATTTGAGGAAGTGCGGACTACCGCCCCCTTAGAGTGATGTGACTCGTTAATGCCTTATGTGGGATGTATAAAGGATATATTTAATGATATTATATATGATATTATAATTGAATTATAATATACCTATGTATCATTATTTTTTAATTCTATTAAAATAATAAATAGAAATGAAAGTAGCGTTCATGCGTACATACGGCTTACCGTCTCCATGAACGGTGCATTTCATTTCTTACCTCCAAATGTTATGTACTATTATAAATACATGTATACACCGAATATATATGACATATATGATATTTAAATCATGAATATAATTATGGATATAATGGACTATTGACCACATGGACAACTTGTAAATATAAGGTGTTCATTTTTTACTCAAGTACCAAATATCGACATAACTAACATTATTAACTTAAATGATTACATAATGTGTAAAACATGGTAATAAATAATATAGAAGGAATAATAAACTTGAAAAAGGGTTTTAAGAAAGTATAAATTAACTTTAGTTTATTATTCAGGATATTAAAGAACGATCGAGTCAAGTCGGATGCAAGGTAAGGGATCTGACCTCTCTCTTTCTTTTCACGCACTCTCTTTTATGTCATTTCATTTATGTTACATGTTCTTATATTGGTGGATGTTATTTTATATTAACCATAATGTAATTTTTATTTTCATATTATGAGAGACCCCCTATTACTCTCATCAATTCATTTTAAGAATTTTTAAGAGGCACCGTTAGGTTGCCGAATTTTTGTAAGGGATTTTCTTATCTCAATTTTAATTCTGTGAGATTTCCATTGTTCACCACTTATTTATTTCATGTGGTGTATTATGTACTACCGTTTGATATATATTATCATTATTATATTTAAATTCATGGTATTCTGTAATTCATTTTATGGTTATTAACTTTTTATCAAATGAATCAGTTGAATACAAAAAGTTAAACTGTTTCATCTCACTTTTATTCCCGTGAGATTCATGCTATATTTGCCACTATTTCCTTTTGTGTCATGTATGTACTGCCCATGATTCTATTGTTTGTGTAATACACTTTAATTTATGGGTATTTACATGTACATTTTATGGTCCTTCTTTCATGTGGCGTATGTTTTGTAAGTTACCAAATATGTAAGGGAACCTTTCACCCTCCTCTCTTTATAAAAGACTTATTTTGTTATGTCTTTTAATTTACATCTTATTATGTTGGGATATGTTCTTCTATATTATTATTTATTTAAACTTTATATCCAAGTTATGAGATTCCCTTTTTTATCTCATCAACTCATTTTATGAATTTTAAACTGATGCCGTTAGGCTGTCGAATTTTAACAAGGAAACCTCTTAACCCAATTTCAATTCTTTGGGTTCAACTTGAACTTATTGAATATGTCATCCTATGAATATGTGTGAATGACATCTGATTGTATTACACTTAACATCCACATATATTGGGTGTATTTATATTTTTCACACATAATTATTTGATTGATTTATCCTTAATTTATGGATACCATCTTTATAAGGGATTTCATCTCAATTTACATTTCCACTAAGACTTAATTGTTGTTATACACCAATTCACTATTATGTGGTGTATATAATTTCCTTTGAAAAATTATATCATGAATACCTTTATTCTCATGATATTATAATGTTATGATTAAAAGCTATTACTCAATGATTTGTATTCAAGCGTCTCTCTTTTTGTTAAAAAGACTCTTTAACTAAAATATTGTTTTAAATGTTTTCAAGATTCATTCTTCTAAATATTTCTCATTAATTTCCATGTTTTTAAAATGGTTTTTAGGATTTATTTATATGGAAATTAATGTTTTCAAATGATAAATTCATTTAAAAGCTTCAAAGTGGTATGTGAGACTTTTATTCAAAAAAATATCTTTATTAAATGGTTTTGAAAATGGTTTGATAAAGGATTGATTTTTCCAATATCATGAAATGATATATTGTGATTGGAAATGAAATGTTAATAGTGAAATGTTATTATTTTCAATATTTTATGTGCCATGTTTTTATAATGGTACTTGGAAATTTGAAAGGTGGTTACGTGATTAACCAAATGATGGGCGGTGTCGTGAATACCAGGACGACTGGTTACGTTATAACCTCCAATGCATTGGGTATGGAAGTTGGCCGTATGGAAATTCCATTTAGTGATATGTGTAGAAGTCGACCGTTTGGTTATTCCATTTAAGTATGTTTATGTCTGAAGTTACCTTTATATGTTATGTGTTATTTATATGGGTTTTATGGTAATAGTTTTGGTTACAAAAGGGTAAGTAATGATCTTTTATTTAGTGAAGAGTATTTACTACTTCATAAAGGTGAAATGTTTTACTTATGATAATGTATTCATGGTTTACCTGTTGTTTTGAAAAAATAACAGTTTTCCTTCTTTGCGTATCCCTTAATGATCTTTTTATGATCATCCCATGTTTTTTTGAAATGTTTTTCCCATGAAATAATGTAGAAGAGGGTCAAGGATGGGATTACGGAAAAGTCATGTTGTCTAAAATATGGAACTAGGCATGTTTCTTTTTAAGAGTTTTTATTTTATGAAAAATATGGATACTAATTAGTAGTGTCTACTTTGTAATCTTTTGATATGTAATAGTTATGGCCTAATTCTCTAAAACTCTAAACCTAAAAAGATAATCAACTTGAATTATTCATTTAATTCAATATTATGTGAGGTTTAAGGACGAGTCCTTATAGTTGGTATTAGAGGTCGGTTTAGTCGACTTTAGGGATTAGGAATTTTCCTTAGGCATATGGTTTGTCCATATCTATTATTCCAGTTAAATCCTTGTTTTATAACTTTTTTAGATCAAGGAAAGTCAGTTACAAATGGATGGAGGAGGATCTCAAATGACATTCCTTTCTCTTCCTGATGACATGCTTGCAATCATTATTACAAAGTCATGTTTAGATGATTGTGAAAATTTTTCTTGCATACAAATCACTTGCAAGAAGTTGTTTGAGATATTAAAAACCTCCAATATACCTCGTTATTATCATGGGTCATGGGTTGTATTTAGAAAAATCTTATTTTTACAATATTCTAATATTTTCAAGAAAGGTAAATATTATCAAGGCATTTTCAAATATTTTACCTTATCACAAGATTTTGAAGCATATTATGATTTTAAAAATGGTGCGGAAGAAGGAGACCCTTGTACAACATATTTATATTTGATTTTAAAATATAGTATCTCAACAAATACTTATGGTATTTTAAAATGACTGTTAATTGAAAGTTTCAACTCAAATTCTGTTCGACTGTTTTATAGAAATCATGTTTTATCAGATGTTTTGAAATTATATGTCATACATGATTATATTCCAAAACTATTTTTCTGTGAACACCCATATGACCCATTTTGTACAAGGTGTTTTTCGATGGAGGAAGAAAATGATTTTGATGTATCTCAAAATCATTGTTGCAATGCATGGACCTTCTACCTACGTGAACAAGATGACAATGAAACCAAATGGACACCTTGATCAAGGTATGATGTTCTTCATTTTGGGTATTGTTTTATTTTATCATATAGTGGTGAGATAAGACATCAAGAATTAAGATGTTGAGATCATAATGAATTTTAATAAAGATGATAGGTATAAGGAAACCTTTGAGGTTAAAACATGTTAGGGTTATTTTTGAGTTTTATAAAAGGGAAAACCCATAAGATGGTTGACAACCCGTCACATCCAATAAGGCTGCATGAATCAAACCCACAACCAAAGGGAGACAAGGGCGCATTACCTACCACTAGCCTACTTGAAGTCCATGGTTATTATGACTTATAATTTTAGTAAAATGTTTTTATGGAACTATAATAAGTTGATTTTTAGAACTTATGTTTTATGAAATGGATATACTTAGTATTGAAAAGTGATTTAGTGATTAAGTGATAAAAGGTTGTTGTGGAAGATGTTCTCTCTATTGAGGAACACTATATGCCTAAATAAGATAGAATACTATGGGATTTCAATTGTGGAATAATGGTTGAAATTTTAGTTTGGAAGAATCTATGTTTTTATTATGGACACATGATGATTTGATTTATTTATGAAAATGATTAACCTATCATAGAGAATATGTGATTAGGTTAATTAATTTTCAATATGAGACTTTATGAGTAACTAGTGTTACTTGGAGATAAATGTTAAGATGTATCTTGGAAGTCTATGTAATTAAATCCTTATGAGATTTGGGTTACAATCAAAGTTTGGATTACTTTTGAAGAATTTTAGGGACAAATGTTTATTGAATGGTCTTTGGGTTTTGTTAAGACAAATTTTGGAGATTAAGAGTAGTTTATCTTTATGTAAAGGTTTATCCTTTTGGGGGATTATCTGATATTGTACTAAACTTTTTGGTTCCAGTTAATATCTAAATACAAGGGAAATATATAGTTTATCTTTTATTTGATTTTCTAAAAGTTGATATAGGACTTTTAATGTAAACAAGTTATCCTGAATACTAATCGTATGGCAGAAATATGAGTTTGTGTTAGAAATCTAGTGAAGGATAAAAGTATACATGAAAAGTAATTATGTTTCATTATGTTTTTAGATAAGCTCATAAATAAATTCCTCAATGAAAAGTAACATAAAACAAAAACCTTGTCTGTTAACGTTTCCTACTGGGAAATCAAATACTGTTTAACCCATCATAATTTTGTGATTTTCTGGTGGTTAACTTTCTCCTAAACATGTTTTCTATCACTCTCCATCAGAACTTGATGGTTTTTTTTCTCCTCCATATCCATGTTTTCATGGAATCCTATTATCTGTTGTCTTGGGTAACCTTTTGTACTTCCATTACTTTATTTTAAAGTGATAGTTTTATTGACTCTATTTTTTTGATGTGGGGCTTTTAATGAAGTTTCCAAGCCCAGTTTTAAAATTGTGAGGATGCATTTCCCAAAAGGGGGAAGGATGTAATAACCCAGATAAATAAAGAATAAGACAGTTTTCATATTTATTAATATTTTTGAATTAAATATTAATTTTATATTAAAGGGGATGCTATGTTCAATAGTGTACCTGATACACAACAACATGTTTCTTGGAAATCTAATGTTGTACACTAATAATATAATATTATTTTTCTAAATGGTCGTTAACTCCTAGCCATTGTATTATTGGGAATGAACAAAAATAAATACAAAATTATTATACATGTTTGTTAAATGTAATTACTTTTATCCAATAAATGTTTGCAGATTAAAATGTGAATGAATCTAATTTTAAGCATAATTTACATTAAAAGGTCGATTTATCGCCTTTTAATGGAGAACCCTTTTTAAATCTATTTTTGGTCACTTTAATAAATTATATATGACCAAATAAAATCCTTATTTATAATGGGGACATCAAAATATACTTTGTGTAAATTTTTGGATTTTTTCGGATAAAGTTCATTTTTAATGAATAGTGAAAAATATTGTATTTTAATTCAAATATGCCTTTTAATATAATTTATTTATATGGTTAGATTATCTTTTTAATTGGTTTTAAAGTGAAATTAAAATATATTTTTACTATTTAATCCAATATTGGTCATTGGAATAAATTTCACTTTGAAATTGGACATAAACAAGTATCAATCTTTTGATAGTTATTGTTTCTTAAAAACAGGCTATTTGTTTTGATAACAGGAGTTAATTTTAAAATTAATTAATGCCACTTATATTTTTTGAATTTTTAAAAATATAAATCATTTTTGAATTCAAAATATCAAATAGAGCTTAGTCTGAATTTTTGGTATTTTTCTAAAAAACATCAATTTTTGATGAATAGTGAAACCACTTAGTGGTAGTTAAAAAAACCGACTTTTTCATTTAAATGAAAATTTACCACTTATGTGAATTGATTTTAAAAAATCTGATATACATGGTTGTTATAAATAATTAAAATTTGGTTCATTAAGATGAAAATACTTTTTTGTGAATAGAGACTTTTGAATTTTATTTACCGCGGTTAAAGGTAAATAGGGTAATTCAAGGTAAAAAGAATATTATAATAATTCAAAATTACCTTAAAACTTGTCCAAACCTTATTTTTTGAGTCATAAACGGCCATGGGCGTCTTTGGGTCGATTTGGGGACCCCATTGAGCCACATGGGAGTGAAAATGACAATCTAGATTAATTAATTTAATGTGAAGACAAAATTGACATTAACAAAAATCTTTTAGTAATTAATTTTTATATGGTGTTATATAAGTCCTATTTTCGACTAAAAAGATTATTTGAAAATATAAAACGATATCATACATAATTGTATTTTTTTATAATTGTTAGACATCAAATAAATTAAATTATTTATGACACAATAATAATGCAGTATTTACGTCATTAATAAATGATTTAAATAAATAAGATTATAATGATTAAATTATTATACAAAACAAGTCCAATTCTGATTGGATGATTTTATTTCAAATATAAGTCATCTTAACTTCAACCTTAATAATTTTTGGACCATTATAAACCGAATATCATTATATTATAAAATTATATTTTCACACTTTCCTAAAGAGCCCCTCGTGTCCCTTATATAAAGAGACCACTTCTAACCAATTCCTCACACCTCTAAAGACATTTGTATCACCCAAAATCTGACCAATTACACTCCCTACATCCCTATACTCCACCTAGAAGCCTTAACTTAGGCAGAAGGCAGTTCAGGGAGACCTTTGGTTCAAACCAAAGAGAGTTACCCAAATTAAAGGTAACAATTTCTCTTAAATTGTTTTCTTTTATTTTATTTCTCCAACCCCAAAAAACATTTTATGTTCTTTATTTTGTACAAAAACTAGTATCCCAAATATACTAGGATGTTGTTATGAGAATTATTCTGACTACACTTACACACAAATCCATCTAATGGATTAGGAACATAATGTTTCTGTGGGTGGAAAACTAACGCCTCACGAAACGATGATTGTTCAATTACATCTTACCGCATCTCATGGTTTCCATTATGATGGAACTGAATTTATTACGATATATATTATATTTATTATTTACTTTTTCTTCTGTACTTCCCAATTATATCAAGCCTTTATGGTTTCCATAGTGGGTAAATAAGATAATCTCATTTGAGGAAGTGTGGACTACCGCCCCCTCAAAGTGATGTGACTCGTTAATGCCTTATGTGGGACGTATAAAGGATAGATTTAATGATATTATAAATGATATTATACTGTAATTATAATATAACTATGTATAATTATGTTTTAATTACATTAAAATAAGAAATAGAAATGAAAGTAGCGTTATGCGTACGTACGACTTACCATCTCCATGAACGGTGCATTTAATTTCTTACCTCCAAATTTTATGTACTATTATAAATACATTTATATAGTGAATTTATATGATATATATGATATTTAAATCATCAATATAATTTTGGATATAGTGGACTATTGACCACATGGACAACTTGTAAATATAAGGTGTTCATTTTTGACTCAAGTACAAAATATCGACAAAATTAACGTTATTAACTTAAATGATTACATAATGTTTATAACATGGTAATAAATAATATAAAAGTAATAATAAACATGAAAAAGTTTATTAAGAAATTATAAATTAACTTTTGTTTATTATCCATGATATTAAAGAATGATCGAGTAAAGTCGGACGCGAGTTAAGGGATCTGACCTCTCTCTTTCTTTTCAAGAACTCTCTTTTATGTCATTTCATTTATGTTACATGTTCTTATGTTGGAGGATGTTATTTTCTATTAAAAATAATATAATTTATATTTTAATATGATTATAGAACCCCTCTTACTCTCATCATTTCATTTTAATAATTTTTAAGAGGCGTCGTTAGCCAGCCGAATTTTTGTAAGGGATTTTCTTATCTCACTTTTAATTTCGTGAGATTTCCAGTGTTCACCAATTATTTATTGCATGTGGTGTATTATGTACTTACATTTGATATATATTATCACAATTATATTTAAATTCATGGTGTTCTATGATTCATTTGATGGTTATTAAATTTTGATCAGATGACTCATTTGAATACAACAAGGTAAGGGGTTTCATCTCAATTTTATTCCCGTGAGATTGATGATATATTTGCCAATATTTCCTTTTGTGTGGTGTATGTACTTCCTATTATTCTAATATTTGTGTAATATACATTAATTTATGGGTATTTACATCTAAATTTTATGGTCCTTCTTTTATGTGGCGTATGTTATATAAGTTACCAAATCGGTAAGGGAACCTTTCACCCTCTTCTCTTTATAAAAGACTTCTTTTGTTATGTCTTTTTAATTTACATATTATTATGTTGGGATATGTTATTCTATATCCTTATTGATTTAAACATTATATCCAAGTGATGATAGTCCCTTTTTTATCTCATCAACACATTTTATGAATTTTAAGGTGACACCGTTAGGCTGTCGAATTTTAACAAGGGAACCTATTAACCCAATTTCAATTATTTGGGTTCAACTTGTAATTCTTGAATATGTCGTCCTATGAATATGTGTGAATGACCTCTGATTATTTTACAATTAATATCCAAATATATTGGGTGTATTTATATTTTTCACACATAATTATGTGATTTATTTTTCCTTAATTTAAGGTTACCATCTTTATAATGGATTTCATCTCAATTTACATTTCCAATGAGACTTCATTGTTGTTATACACCAATTCACTCTTATGTGGTGTATATACTGTCCTTTGACATATTATATCATGAATACATTTATTCTCATGATATTATAAAGTTCTGATTAAAATTTATTCCTCAATGATATGTATTCAAGCGTCTCTCTTTTGTTAAAAAACTCTTTAACAAAGATATCATTTAAAATGTTTTAAATATTTATTCTTATAAATATTTCTCATTAATGTCCATGTTTTCAAAATGGGTTTTAAGATTTATTTATATAGACATTAATGTTTTCAAATGATAATTCATTTAAAATCTTTAAATTGGTACGAGAAACTTTGATTCAAAAAAACATCCTTATTAAATGGTTCTGAAAATGGTTTGATAAAGAATTGATTTTGTCAATATCATGAAATGATATATTGTGATTGAAAATGAAATTTTAATAGTGAAATGTTTGTATTTTAAATATTTTATGTGCTATGATTTTATAATGGTACTTGGACATTTGACGGGTGGTTACGTGATTAACCAAATGACAGGTGGTGCCATGAATACCTGGACAGGTGGTTACGTTATAACCACCAATGCATTGGGTATGGAAGTCGACCGTATGACGATTCCATTTAGTGATATGTGTGAAAGTCGACCGTATGGTTATTCCATTTAAATATGTTTATGTCCCAAGTTACCTTTAAATGTTATGTGTTCTTTATATGGGTTTTATGGTAATATTTTGGTTACAAAATGGTAAGTAATGATATTTTATTCAGTGAAGAGTATTTACTACTTCATAAAGGTGAAATGTTTTACTTATGATAATGTATTCATGGTTTACCTATTGTTTTGAAAAACTAACAGTTTTCCTTCTTCATGTATCCCTTACTAATCTTTTTATGATCATCCCATGTTTTTTTTGAAATGTTTTTCACAGGGAATAATGTGGAATAGGGTCAAGGATGGGATCAAGAAAAAGTCATGTTGTCTAAAATATGGAACTAGACATGTTTCTTTTTAAGAGATTTTATTTTATGAAAAATATGGATACTGAGTAGTAGTTTCTACTTTGTAATATTTTGGTATGTAATAGTTATGGCCTAATTCTCTAAAACACTAAACCTGAAAAGATCCTCAATGTGAATTATTCATTTAATTCAATATTATGTGAGGTTTAATGTCGGGTCCTTATAAAATTACTCCAGAAATACATCATCAAACTCCCATACAATGGGTGTATTCTTAATTATGAGTTTCTCCCCAACCATTTGAGATAAATAACCTTTATTTATTGGAATCAAGTCCCATAATATAGAATAAATTTTGTACTGGAATGTTATATTCATCCTTGCATCTTTATATGATCATAGATTTATATAGAATATTAAATGTGACTTCCCTTATTTGTAAATTTCTATGAGATACATATAGAGAAAGTCAATAAAAGCCAAGAATCACAAAAAAATTTCCACTATAGGAAGGATCACAAGATTTGTAGGAAGCACTTTCCCACAAATATCAACTGGAGAAGAATTGTAATCTTTTATTACAACTATTATTCCATTAAGAATTGTCACAGCTAATTCAACATCTAATTGTTGAGGTAATAGGGATATACCCTGAGAAAATTATTTATAAATAAAAGAGTGGGTGGATCCAGAATCAAATAAAAAAAATTCTACTTTAGAGTTGATGGTAAGTTTACCTTTCACCACTTCATTATCGTACTCCATGTCGTCGATGGTGACTGCATGTGACCTTCCATTATATTTAGACTTAACAATTTTTTGACGTTAATAATCATTAATAACCCTTGGATTAGGGTATTGATTGAAATAATTATCCATTTCCATTCACTTGTAACATTGATGTATTAATGGTTCATTTTGTGCATACTTTTCGTTGTTCGCATCACTGGACATGCTTTTCCCATCACATAAACATTAAATTGCCCAATGACCTTGTTTTACACACATAAAAGTTTTTTAAGTCCCTTTAAGGAAATTCCATACATGTTTATTTCCACAGATAGAGCATAAGAGAAAACTCCACTTCTTTTTATTGTGCTCTTTATGTTTTCCTTCAAATACCATTTTTCTATTCTTATCAAACCCATATGATTGATGGGTTAATCTAATCTCTACCTCAACCTTGAGAGAACATCAAACAATTTACTTATAGCTATTAATGTATCTTATGACAAATTCCCTTTGGAGAGTTGGTTTTAATCCACTAAATACTCGATCAATTTTACTCTCAGGTTGGACAACAATTCTAGAAGCATACCTTTAATGTCTTGTAAAATGTTCTTCTTAGGTACCAACAGATTCATCATCCTTTTGAATAAGTTCAAGGAACTCATTATCAATATTTGTTTAGAGAATAATATGAATGTACTTATTAAAAAAATGTAAACTCATCCTATTATATAAACTCAATTTCATCTTTTTTCTTTGTATTCTTGATAAGATTCCACCATTAATCAACTTCTTCTTCAAAACGATAGACTACTAAGATGAAATTATCATGTTCAGAATTTGTTGAATAGAAAATATCTTTTCAATGGTATTGTTCAATTGTTCCGCCACTAATGGATCAGAAGACCCACTAAATGATGGTGGACGTTGTCTCATGAGGGGTTCAACAGAATTTTGCTACCTACTTTTCTTTTTTGGAATTCCATCATGTTTCATATCTTGAGACTGTTGTGTGAGCGTGGCTACAAGATATTTCATTACACCCCCCTTAATAATTGGTTTCTCAGGGGGGGAAATAATTGCATTTCCTATCACATTCAATATTAACTCAGTTTTTTCGGTTTCCAGCCATTGACTAAATTCGAGACGAATACTGTGAGAAACACTTATCATAATAGGAGAAAAACATAATCAAGAATAAAATTTCTATTTAGGACACTTTAATGTTTACCCTAGATTATTAATGAACATCTCTAAAACACAAGGATATGATTGTAACCTATACTTAGACATATCCTTAGGGTTCTTACTAATGTTCTCTCATCCTAGTTTCCTAAGGTTAACTATGCCTTTGCTCTAATATCAAATATAACTGGACATTCTTTACATATAGATATTACTTCAAAATTAAATAATAATTATTAAATAACACAACAAAACCACACTAGAACCACTTTTCTTTAGTGTCTTTAGAAATTGGGAAACATAAACAATTGGTTCATAAAACATCCACATTATCTCCCTCTTATTTCTTCATAACTAGATTCATTTTTGACATATCTTACTTCATAAACTTCTTCACGACCTAGGGATAATAAACATATAAAATGGTGATCTAAAATTCTTAGTAAGGGTAAATATTGGAAATATCAATCATAATCATAACATTTGAAAAATCTTCTCCTTCATATAAAAGATCATAATATCATGACATGGGATAAATCATAAAAGTGAAATGTAATACCAATAGTCATAACATAAGACATGATATTTCTTGGAATACACACATATGATTTGAAAATCATTTCATATAAGTCAAGTCTCATTAAAGGGACCATCCTAGTAGAAAAAGTCCATAACTGAACTGAGTTCACTCCTCGTTCCATCCATGTATTACTGAACCAGATTTATATGTCATTCCAGTCATGTCTATATCATGAGATATTAATCTTTACACAATGAATTGGAAGGAGATATAGGTCCCACCCATCTCATAATGAAACCATTCATATGTGTGCCACAAAAACATAAAAAACAATCAACATAGCATAACCCACGAAATAAAATGGGTTTCTTAAACATCATTCCATCATAATTGATATAAAACAAACTGATTTCCTAAATAAAATTTCATCATAAACCAAATAAAATCATGGTAATAATAGGGATAAGAATATATCACTTTTAAAAGAGTGTCAACTTATATGGAAAATAATTTTTAGAAAACACTTGAAATTAATTAATTAGAAAAATATCATTTCTTCCTCAAAAACGTTTTCCTTCACAAAAAAACCACACATTTTTAGAAGAAATCATTTTATGTGAAAATAAAATTTTAATATTTTAGGTGAATCTTCGAGGATATATGGTTTGGAACCTTACAAACTAAATTCATGCCATATAAGTTTAAAAACCATTGTTGTTGTACTTTTTCCATAAATGTTATAAGGTACCTCAAATCAAATAACGAAAAAAGATTCATTTCATACAATTTACTAAAAATTTACCATAGGGTAAAATTAAATTTAAAAAATTGTATAAGAATAGAAATAATATTACATAATTATGAAACATGGATTTGGATGATAAATATACCCCAGTAAATACTTACATATAATCAATCTTGGATAAAAATGAGATTTGCAATGTTATCCCTTACATAAGGTACGATATCCTTCGTATGTATACGAACCTCTTTTATCATGATTTAAAGAAATTTATTGACTTATTAAATATTCATAATCATTTTTATGATATCATAAATGAGTATATTATCATTGGTTTGTTAATAACATTTCTTTGTCACTCGTTATTCGGATATTAACTACTTTGTGTTCTTATGCAAGATTTTTCAGATAAGTTCATGTTCCAGTTGTTAGGTTATAGTTAAATAATTTAATGAATTATGTTAGTATAATATATATAATATTTATTCAATAAATTTATATATATATTCATCCTTTAATGAATATTATGTAGAACAAATCATATCGCACCGTGGAGATGGTATGTCGTACGTACACATGATCGTTGATATCATTCCCATAATTATTGAATAGTATTGAATTGGATGGAGTATGATATTTCAGAATTAATATCATGTTATTATAATCATATATAATTATTATTTTCATAATTATACCCATCCAAGTATGGTGGTGGTGGAAAAACAGATTACACCATGACTTGGAGACAGTAATCCGTAAGTACGCACATGTGGTGATTTCATTTTTCAAAGGATGGGTAAAATGTCGAATATGGTTGTTTTAGGTTTATTTTAATATATCAATATATGAGTGATATCGATGTTATTACTTTATAATGAAACAACTAATTAAGAGGAAGTATAAAAATAAATAAGTTTTAAACAATCAGTTTATTATATTACCTCTACTTCGATGTGCCTCTAATAAGCTCTAGAGTTGGCATTTTAAGATGACCATAACATTTAGACTGAAAATAGGGAAGTTGATAAGGAAAATGGGAAGGGGGTTCTGAACTTAAAGGCTCAAAATAAATTGAATAGGTGAGGGATGAGGTTCCCTTTTATAATTGAGGTGAGGGGCACTTTTGGAAACTCCATAAATAATAATTTATAATAAAATAAAACCCCACACAAAAACATCCTATGTTTCCCAATTTCAAATATGAGATGCGATAATGTTTTAATATCATCAACCAATAAATTTTGGACAACTTGTTTTTTCAATTTAAACCATATCCTTTTAATTGACACGTAGTTATTCTATTTAATTTTAATTATTGTAAAAACATTCTAAATAGTTAATGGTTATAAATATTTAATTATATGGTTTTAATTGAACATAAATGAATCTTTTATGATATTTTGACCTTATAAATATCAATTATAAATTTTTAAATATTTTTATTATTTTTAAATAATATAATAAAATGATATTTTATAAAATATCAATAGTGTCGATTTTGACACGAATCATTTATTTGACTTTAAATAAAATCCAAAAAGAAGAACATTTCAATCCAAAATATTTAATAAAATATTATCATGTCATATTCACCTATAAAATTACTATATCTCATTAATCAGTTGATATGATATTTATTTTAATATTTCTAAAACTATTTATTTGATATTTCTATTAATAAAATAATTTTTACATCACTATTGTGTCATCATTAATGGTAATTATTTAATCTCTAAAAATTATAAATAAATTTCTATGATGTAAATAATTCATTTATATTTTTAGAGAATTTCCATAGTTGATATTATCTCTTAATTATTCAATATAAAATGATATTGTGACTTTTTGTCACATTCATTTTTTTATTACATTCATGACATATTCATAGGTAAGTGACAATAATGTGATTAAATTTCAAAAAATAGATAGTAAGGGTATTATTTAGTAATCCAATAGGATTTTTTTTCATGTTAAGGTAATTTTATTATATTATTTTACCCTTAATTACCTGATTTACCTTTAATTGTGGTAATAAAAATAATTTCCAAATTTACAATTCATAATGGAAAAAAATAAATGTATCCTACTAACATAATTTGGAAGTAATGTTTCCAAATATTGAATCCATTTTGAAAAATTCAAAGCATAAAAGTTGCAGTAATTAATTTAAAATTAATCTGGTTGTTGAAATGAGAAAATGGGTTTTAAAAACATTGTAAAATATTGAAATATTTTTATCAATGAATTAAATGTAAAATTAATGCTAATGTAATGAATTATATTGAATTATAAAATTATATTCTATTTATAATTTAAAATAATTTAATGATATAATTTATCCATAAAAATTATTTTCATGAAAAATTTTGTTTTTAATTAAATTTTAGCATATTTTTACTATTCATCAAAACATGATAGTTATCAGAAAAATATCAAAAATTTATACAATTTAAATTTTTATATCCTATTTCAAAATAAAATTTTATGTTTTAATTTAAATGTTATTAATTTGTAAAAAAAATTAACCTAAAACGAGTTTGTTGTTCAATGTTGTAAATTTAACCTTTTTAAAATAGGTTTTTATACATCGAATAGTGTTTTATTCTTACTATATGACTAAAATATACATTGGATGAATATAAAAAAAATTAAGTATCTAACACATATATATTACATTAATTCCATTACCATATAAAATTCACATAAAAATAAAAATATATAATTGATTTATATTTTTTATAAATAGTTGACAGGCAAAGAATTCTCTCTGCATTTTCATATATTAGTTATAATTATTCTGGATAACCTAACATTTAGGATATAATGGTAATTTTATACTAATGGAATATCATGGTTCATTTAAACTCACGATTACATTGAATGAAATCTAGTGAATAATGAAAAATTATATAAAGAAAATATTTAATAAAAAAAATTCAGGTGTTACATAAAAATAATTGATCTTTTCTTGATGTAAATATCATCATTGTATTTAGGATCATTAAATCTTATGCACCTTAGTGTTTTGTGGTTTTTTATCTAATGCTAAATTTTTACAAAAAAAATTCAACAAAAACTTATGGTAGTTTTCTAGTGGAATAATATCTTATTTCATTTGATAAGATATCCAACAGAAAATATAGTCTTTATATTGTTATTTTTGGAACTTCTATTTAACAAGTATTACTTGAAAAGTGATAATGGAAAATTTTCAATATATATAAAAATCTTCATTGGTCATATTTTTATTACCACCATAACATTGATATATATATATATATAAGGAAATTTGAATTTTGGATAACCTCTACTCCATATATATGATTAATGATTACTTGGATAAGATATAATCTAATAATCAAGAACATATGTAACTTTTACTTAGTTCACTCATTTACTTCACTATGTGTTTCTAAAAATTATCATAAAGTATACTAATTTGCACATAAGTTTATAATAGTTCACATGGCTATGTTAAACTAACTCTCAATGTTTTAGGATGAATATTTATTTAATAATTTTTTAATCAAAACATGATACTTTGTTTTCTTATATATATAGTATCTTAGCTCAATAGAGACAAAAATAAATTAATTTAAATAAGAAATTAAAATACTTTAATTTTTATTTGAAGAATAATTATCTTTTCATAATTGGGTAAGAGTCTTATATTTTATATTCCACATTGATTGTAATGGATATTTGTAATTTAATAGTTACTGAATTCTTAGATTAGTATTAATGTACCATAAAATAATTTATTCACAAAATAAATAACGTCTCATTTTATCTAGTAAGGAACATATATAAATGTTTTCGTAACACTTATTAAAAAATTGAATCAATCCATGTATCCATGGTTAACAATTATCTCCCCTTATATCACATTGGAATGACCCCTTCCCCACTCCTTATGAGTTAACATTATAACCATTCTATTATTTTTTGTCTCATGTATTCAAAAAAGGTGTATATTGTAAGAATATTTTAATTTAATAAATAAGGGGTGAATATAAACTTTGTAAATATACCTAAATTAAATGAAATTTATTCATTTTCGAGTTTCCAAGATATCCACATAAGAAGAAAATAATATCATCTTCATTCTTATTCCCTCAAATCCATTTTCTCTTCGAGTTATGCTAGGAATGATCTTTTGGGTTTATATTAGTCATTGGATCATTATCATTGACTTTCAAAATTTGCACTATTAGGAGTGTAGAAAAAAGATTCAAACTATCTTTATTGGGTAAGTTAATTATGGAAAAAAATTTCATGATTGACCTATCCATTTTTTATATCTGGTATTGTAAAAATAATGATAATCTTTGTGGTAATGATAATAATAAAAGATTAATGGATAATTTCTTATATAATTAGATTCTAAATTTTTCTAACTAATTAATATATCTCATTATTTTGAAGTAATTATTATTCTCTAGATTTTAATTCATCATTTTTAACATGATATAGTGTATTCACTATCTTATTTAATTGAATCCTTTTAATATATTTCCCATGAAAAAATGATGAAAAATTAAAGTGTAGTATTACACACAATTATATCATATCATAAAATCACTAGACCTAGTTGAATGAATAATAAAAAAGAAAAAGGAAGAATCCTTGAGATATCTTTTTTTAGGAATCCTTATCACCTTCTCTCACATGCTGCGGTGTATGATTTTGAATAGGGAAGTCCAACACATAATTATTTTTTTATAATAATACATTTCACTAATGATTATACCATATTTATAAATTTTTATTTTAAAGGATATACCCATACATAAGGAATGATTTCACTCATTTTTTGGTTTTTCATTCCATTTTTATACAATAGATAAACCGTATGATTAATATTTAACTTGGTTGTAGATTATGTGAGAGATAATAAAATTATTAAAGTTATTAATTCTATCACTATTTTATCAAGCCCCAATATCCCTCACAATTGAACATATAATGTCTAGTTTCTTCCAAATTATAACATCAAGGATCCATATAACCGTTTTTATAACCCCAACAAGGTTTGTCCATGTTACTTGAAGGTATTAATGTTGGAATGTATTTCCCAATTATAGTATTTAAGCACCTTGATCTATTTAGTGGACTCCCCAATCCAAAAATAATAACATATATTTCCTTATCTCATACCTCTAAGGTATATAAATACTATCATGGGATACATGTCCTTAAGTAATATGTTTAATTCAACTGAAAATATTCATTAGAACACCCCATTAAAAGTAGGTATCCTAGATATTTTTTATTAAAAAAATAGTTTCAGGGCTTTGATTTCGAATCATGTAATAGATGGAAAACTCTAAAATCATATTTATTTAATGAATTATAATTACAAACCATAAATTTTTTCTTTTTTTCCATTACATAAGTTTTTAATGTTATGTCAATTATTCTTAATTAATTAACCATATTGTATAAAACATTGACACATATTTAATTAATTTAAGTTACATATTTGAACATGAATAAATTTATTTATGTTATCATTATATTACATCCATATAATAAATAATTCATAAGACATAAATAAATAAATATTAGATGACCCAATCATGATATTATCTAATGGTTGAATTATTGAGGGTCCAATAAATCAACCTATGACATAGGGGAATATTATAGTTTAAGGTTTTGGAAAAATATTCAGTATTCCACTTGTCTAGATATGTATTACCTAGGTTGGAATTATTATTGTTCCATATCAAACCACATCCATGCACCTTGGGATAATTCACTAATTACAAGTATGTATAACAGACAGGTAGGTCTGGGGGACCAAAGGATTTGTTAAATAGGGATTGGATAAATAACTGTAGACACACATATCTTATGTAATAATGGAGTGATAGAATAATTATTGGACAACATTAAATTTAATATTATATAATTAATAATTCTTGAAAAAAAATAAATTAAAAAATCAAACACATATACATGTATTGATCATTATAATGAATGATTATACATGCAACATATTTGAAAAAGTAAATTGGTTAATATTCATTTCAATTTTATCAATATTATTAAGTTAAATAATCTTGTATTAAGTAATTAATTTATTAATGAATTAATTCCCTTCCATATTAATGATCATCTGATTTAAATTATATATAACCCCATCAATGGAATTCAAGGAAAAGAAATAGTAGAACTCATAATTTCATATTTCATATTATATATTAATTGGGCATCTAAAAATATTTACATCCATTTTTAAATTTTCAAACACTTAATGTATCTATCAAATTTATAATGTTTTAATGCTAAAATTTTCAATTTAATGTAATTAAATTATATCATTAATTGGTAGACTATACAACATGTACTTATGATCTACACTCGATGTATCTCAATTTTCAAGTATCTGAATTAAAAACATGGGGCTTTAGGGAGTTAACGAGATTGAACTACAAGGCCTATTAATGTCTGATACACATGTTAAATCCACTTGTCGTGTTTTGAGGATAAATTTCTAGGATATGAAATTTATATAAGAATGAATACATTGAGTTCAAAATCCAAATAAATTCTATGTGGTCTTCATTTCTTAGTACCATGCAACTGGATAAAGAATGATGTGTGTTCTTTGATCATGACTAAGTTATGTGTTCAAGCCAACTACATTCCTTTTATTGCTCATATAGTGTGTGTGTATAACTCACTAAATGGATCAAAGTGTATTTTGGACATGGTATTGGTGAAATACATGTATTTTACACCGCATATATGTCATTTATATCATAAATTATATGGAATGTCAGTCTTATGTTGTTTTACCATGTATAATGACCAAACATATTACGTGAATTTTACTACTAATCTGTGAAGACTACACAGAGTGTACACTAGCTACATGTACAATAATATGACAATCCATGTTCTATGTTATCCTATTTTACATGTGTTTTGTGAAAAAATCATACCATGTAATTAATTTATTAGTGTTACATATATCCAAAAACACATACAAGTTTAGTGCACATAAGGACAGAGCATGTACTCTAGCTACATGCCATGTAACCCAGTCTTATAAACTAAAATTGTTTCACTTCCTAATAGAAACAAATAGTTGTTATACATCTAGTTTGATACCTTTATGAAAAATAAACACTAAAAATGGATGATTAATATGTTGATAACATGTTAAATCGAATCGAATTTAATGAATTAATTATATGAAATGAAAATCCAACCACTATTTCACAGAGATTAACAATAAAATAAATAATAAAAATTTTAAAACATGACCTCCCCTTTATAACACGTGTTGGTTCTGAACACATTATATGCCCTAGTTTTTAGGTTTTATATTAGAATTTATTTTATTTTTTAGTTACCCAAAACCCCAAGTGATCATATTTCATTTTAAATTAATAATTAAATTTTTAAAATTGAATAAAATAAATACCTTTTCTTAAGATCCATTTATTGATGAAATTTTTGATATTTTTTAATACCATTTTTTGATTTAATTCATTTAGATTTCAGGATCCAAAGGTAGAATCATTCTAGTGGTGATCCACACTTTCTCCATTGATATCTAGGAAACACCAATTGTTTTTTCGGTATTGGCGTAGTAAACTAGTTGAATTTTTTATATGTGTTTATCACTCATCCTTCAGTCTTGAATGAATCTCCCCTGAATTTCCCATTCTTGAGAGGAAGATAGAATGTGGAGGTATTTGAGGGAGATAATATATATATATATAGGTTTATTGTGCAAAATGATTCTCAATTGTCAAATTTTTAATTAACCGTATAAAATAGACATAACCATATATTTATAGAGTTAGGGTTTAGGTTGAAATATTATTTAATTGTGTAAGGGAACTTAAATAATATTCTGACCATTATAAAACCCCATGCCGTAAAAGAATTTTATTATTATTATTATTCTATGGCATGCTTTAATTTTCACAGAGATGAGTATTATTTATCATCTTGCAAATAAATATTCATCACTACACATAGTCTTGGTCTATTGAAACTCCTCATAATTTATTGATTACCTGAATAAAATAAATTTATTCAATTAAATTATTATTTCATTCACATACTAGAAAATAAATTATTATTAAATATTCAATAAATTAAATAAATATTTTATTTAAAAAACGGTAAACAAATATTTATTATATATATTCATACAAACAAATAAATTATTTATTAGTAAATAAATAACAATTTATTACATTGAAAATATAGGAGATCAATAATAATTGAATAATATTATACCTTGGTCTGGAGAATAATATTTATTCTAATAATTAAATTCAGATGTAATTTAATCAACATCAACGGAAACACTGTGTGAGACTCTAGGATTATTTGTTATTGGCATCAAGAAAGCATTCCTAGAGTCCCATATTACTATCTAGAAATGGGTAAAGTATCATATGGGAAAGATGTTAATGTCTCAATTTTTACAACCACATATGAATACTAAATATATATTATAATCTCATTGTCTCAATATCTTATCAAGTAGGTTTCACATATGTTCCATCAATCTATTTTCTCGATATGTCATTCTATGACTATCAGAAATAAACATCATTATACCATATCTATAGAATTAATGAGAAAGTAATATTTTAATCAAATGGATAACATATATACATCCATAAATATATTTGGGGAAAATCTATCCTTGACTTATCTATTAAGATCATGTCATTCATTATGCACCCAACAAACCCTACCTCACCATGAACAAATATCATAATAGTTCTAATCAGTAAATCTAAGTTTCCAAGTCATGATATTTCATAATTATAATCTTAATGACTAAGGACCATTACATATAATCACTAATATGAATATCGGATGACACTAAAACATGAAAAATTATCACTGCAAGTTTTATTCACATAACCTCCTTTCTTGGAGATTAGAAAATTTAAACTTCAGGAAATGAAGTCAAATTGGCCAATAAGTACTCAAAAATGATAGTCTATATATTATTTTCCCCATCATAGTATGTTATCCATTTGTAAAAAATTATATTTTACAAACATATCCATGTCACTACAAATTTCTCATCCTAGAAGGTGACTTATATGACCATAGCCCAGAAATGTTCTAATTTGTGGTATGTAGAAGAAAATTCAATATATTATATGATATTTTAATTAATTTTCTCTTCTTTGAATATACATTAAATATAATGTAAATGGTGTTTGGATCTAGGGAACCAACTCCAACAAATCAATGTAATCATGTCTTCAAGGGAGTAATAACAATATATGGATTTCTTGAAATAGTACCTTGATATATTCACTGGAAGATATAAAGAAATTTTATTGCTCGAACCCCATGTTTTCATCCATCACTTTAGCCTCGCAGTGTATCATTGTAGATTCTAACACCCTCCCAGGAAGATACACCCTTCTCATAGTTCTATGGTTTAGTAAAAAAGATGAGAATTTTATTAAGGCCAACATCATCAAGGAGGTTTAGTACCCCATGTGGCTGATCAACATTTTCCAAGTCATGAATATATAAGGATAGATTCGAGTGTTCATCAACTTTTGGGATATTAACAACCACTTCCCAAAGGATGATTTTCCCCTTCTGATGATAGAGCTATTGACTAATCATACATCTATCTTCTAGGCCCTCTATTTCATGGATGGGTAATTATGGTGTAAAAATATCCATATGGAACATGAGGACTAATAAGTCACCAATTTCAAATAACCTTTTAGAACCGTCAACTACCAGGTTATGCCATTTGGATTGAAAATTGTTAGAGATGCCTTCATGAATTCAATGATCTGTATCTTCAAACTACAATTTGGTACATTAGTGGAGTGCTACATGGATGACTTGGTGGTCAAATCCTACCAACTACAAGACCATATTATAGAACATAATATTGTTTTTTACAACCTGAAATCCCACCACCTAAAGATTAACCCCTTGAAATGCGCATTCATTTTTACCTTGAGAAATTTACTTGGATTTTTTAACATGTACATCAGCATTGAGATCTATCTGGGGATGATCATAAATCTATCAAAAATATTCCACTCTTTGTGAAACCTATAGGAGTCTAAGTACCTCTAAGGACACTTATCCTATATCAAATGATTCATAATGAATATGGTCTATATGAGTCACTAGATCCTCAAGAAAAAGGCAATTTCCTCAGCAAGTGGGTGTCCATGGTGGTATAGATAATGCCAAGGAGAACAATAATGAAGGGGATCAATTGGTCATTATGGAAAATCCTCAAGGGGATGATACGATGAGGTTTACGGATTTGATGGAGGAATGGTGGGATGTTATCATTCATTCTGAGGAGGAAATGTTGGAGACATCGGTTCCTGTCAATGACTCGGAAGTTGATTGTGGGAAGTTATATGAGAGAATTCTTTGGGTGGCTACTAGCAAGGTGAAAATAGAGTGGATCAAAAAGCAAGATCGAATCATTGAAGGAGGTTTTAATGCATGGAAGATAAACCTGGAGGAGTTCTTATAGGCATGGGATACGTTTCTATGCTGGTTTGAGGATCTCATTACAGAAGATCCCGAAAAAGAGGTAACATGGATTTTATGGATGCTTTTGTATAGAAATACTTATAATAGTCTTAAACATGATTTCAATGGCTCGTCTATCACTTTTTCTATTTGATTTTGTGTTTCCTAGTTGGTCATGGATTTCTTTTTTAAAAGTTTTACACTCCCACAAAGTGGTTTTTAGAAAATAATAAAAACATGATTATGGTGGTAGTGAAGAAAGGAATTGTATAATAGTTATACAAAGACTGCTAGACCACATTCAAATACATTAGGTAGTGTCTGTTACATCCTTTGGTCATGATGGAACCTGTCTTAGGGAATCCTATAGTCCTTTATGTGACTACCCAGAAACCGTCACATTGTTCACTTATAAATCAAAAGAAAAATAATTTTATATAAAATAAAATTTATTGCCTCAATCACATGCTCCATAACATAGAGACTACATATTCTATGATTGAGATGTGTTACATTACCCTTGTCTTCACAGTTCAAAAATTTTCAAACTACACACACCACCATTAGGTATAGCTTGTAACCCATGTCAAATTACTGAAGTACATACTAAACCACCCAATTTTCACAGACCAACTATCATGTTTGGAAGTAATTATGAAGTAGTTAAACATCATGAATCTCCACTAGAAATATTTCATGTGATAAGAATTGGAAATTTGTTAGTTGTACATATGAAAACTAAAGAACATACACTAAAATTTGGTTTCCCAATAAAATCCATTCACTCCATGGATAAGGCCATGCAGTATTAAAAATTTAATTTCTATAGTTCCTCACATAGCCCGGTCGGGAGAAAGGTGAACAATCCAAAATTCAAGAGGGTAAGACTTTGGATAATATTCATCAATCATGGATAGGACCTAACTCCATACTTGTTCATATTGTCGAAGGGATTCAACAACAAAAAAATATAATATCAACCTCTTATCATTTCTCTAAAGCTACCTCTCGAGATTGATTTCCCCCATGTTATGGGTAAGGGATAATCCAATATAGTTATCATGAATATCATTGAAGACTATCTCAAAAGGAAATAAAAACTCATACCCTCCTGAAGTTAACTCATGATGTGATGGCTATGTTCCCTTCCCAGTCAAAGGATTTTCATCTTCCCCACTCACACAACGGCACAGTTGAATCTTTGAAAATCTAATACTCATATCTTGTATTGCTTAACCAGGATGACATGTTCATTCATGTGGTGTGTTAAAGGGTTATCGACCCCTCTACAGCTGGTGATGAAAACCAACGAGTTATTCAGATGGTCCGTAGTATTTCTATTACTAGTTCATAAAAGGATTCATAATTTGATGAAAACCCTAATTGGATGACTCCCTTCCTTGAGTATCTCCATCATGGAATTATCCCGATAGATCAAGTTGAATGTGAGTAAATCTATTATTGTGAAATACAATTCACCCACTAGGATGTTCCTAGACTTGATTATAACCTCAATAGATGATAGTTAAATGGATTACTCCTCTGTTCTATATAAGAAAAGGAGATCACTTAGGCTAGGAAAGAAGTCCACACTACTATGTGTGGGGACCATCATGTAGGGTTTACTTTTTCTCATTAGATCATAATTGTGATTTACTTATAACCCACCAAAATATATGGATAATCAAATTAACTAATATGCATCATTCTTTCATTCTTTATTCCAATTTCATTATATACCTTTTTTATGGGGACATGATATTGTGGGCCCCCAACCCACCATTTAAATCTTGAAAATACAAGTTCATTCTAACTTTCTTAAACTTTTTCTCATAGTAGGCATAGGTCATCCCTATCAAAATAATTAAAACACGTTCTATGATTGTGTTTATGAATTCCCACATTATCCACTACTTTGTGAATATATATACCATTCTCATAGGCAAAGACACCAAATTTTGAGTTCTTAAAATGAAAAAATTGTATACCAAGTACATCATTTGGTCCAACCACACCACATGATACCATGAATGAGTTAATTTAAAGATAAAGGTGTTCAAAAAATTCCACTATAACATCCTTTGGATGATGGTAGGCTATAAAAAGCAGTTATCCCAATAATATCTTCAATTCCCTATGGGAATTTTGGATGATGTCTCATAATTCCACTCAGGAGACCCTATACGACCTAGTATATGGGACATAAGTAGTTAGAATGATATATGCTCAGTTTTTACCACTTTGGATTTGAATTTACAATCAGTAGACATAAAAAGAAGATAAATTTTTTTTGGATAAGTTTGAAGACACTGAAAAAAATTGGATTGATAAATTTCATAACAAAGAAAGGTATCAGAAATAAGTGAATTTTTTTCCCTTTCACTCCTTACATAATGGGGATATGTTACTATCTCTCAAGATACCAATTACACTAGATAAGAAGTCTTTGAACCTAGAACTGAAATGAGAATGACCTTATGTCATTCATAAGGTATACCCGAATGTTTAATACTCATTGATCACCATAGATGGGTAGTGTATCACATCTCCCAAAAATTCTTGGTTCCTTAAGTTGTACATCATATGAACCATGTAGTACAAGATGTAGAAACCTAAATTATAATTCCCAAATTTCTTGTCACATGATGTAAAACTTTATAACATAATCCTCACTATATGATGTTAAACTATAGTATACCTTTTGTGAAAACCTTAAGATTCTTAATGTGTAAAGAATAAGATGACATACATTTTTAATATAATATTACTCATGTAATGATTATGGGCCTCCTCCTCACAAGTAATCATCAATAATATTCCCCAATCCATTTTCATTTCAATATTCCCTTCAACTAAACATGAGGAATAAAGAATGGGACACTCATGGAATAATCCCCACACACTATATACAAATCATATAATGTTAAACTATATGAAAATATCCTTAGGGCATGACACTAAATTATATCCCTTCCCTTTTTAAAACATGGTATTCCTCATATGAAAAATAAAATATGATCTAATGGCTGAGTTGAATGATATTAAACTAAGAATCCCAACATTATAGTAACATTATTTAAAACTATACAACATTTTCCCCATTAAATAACTTTAAACTATATAATACCCATTGTGACAAGTATAAGATTCCTAGTGTGGAAAATAGATATCCCATATGGGTTTAGTGTTAGAGTCCTCATGTAATGACCATCATATGACCACTAAACAGTCCCAATATGACTCCTCCTAAGATATAATCCCCATTTATATTCCTCAAACTATCAGCGAGTCAAGATTACATTATAAACTAATAGTGGGATAAAATAATGTGTAGATTAATGTCTATTCTCCACATATTATATACTTGTAAAAGATGTTAGACTATGGTCTTACCCTATATAGAAAACATGGGATGCCTTGTGTTATAATAATATGTTGTCGTGTGTATCAAGATGAGATTATTCATGAGATAAGCATTAGATGATACCCCCAAGACCTAGAAATATTCCTTGAATAATACCCAATCACACTATTGGTTACCCTTGTTATACCTAAGAAGGTCATGCATGTAATCCCCTAATAACACCATCTTTTCTCCTCAAGGACAATGGGTGAGACCTCGATCATTCAAACCATATTCTAATATATCAAAAACATAAATTGCAGTAACCAAAAATGCTCACTGTATGACCTCTAATTTCATTTTCAAAATCATTTTCACACAACAGTAAACTATATAGTACAGATCCCAATTTTTGTACAAGAAAGTGTATGATGAGTTAAAGCCTCACATGAGAGGGAACTAAATTTTTGCTGTCATTTATCTACTAAAATATGGTCAAGAAATATGTGTTTCTTTATTACCCATTAATTGGGACATGTAGTGGTAATCATCTCTCAAATAAAAAACTTAGCACAACCAAAAAATATTTCTAGGGTATTCCCCCCTTTGGAACATGATCAATCCTAACTAGCTGATATGCTCATCTAGAACATTCAAGAAAAATGACTCATTATTCCCAGAGTGTTTAAATCCCCCAAGAGAATCCCAAGATTTCCACTTTCACACATAATACCCTCTTAAATGTGAAACATAATCACCCTCCCATTATAAACAGGCACCCTAAAGATAATGGTTCCAAGACAAAATGGCTCACCTCTCTTCATGGGCACATGCCACAATGATCCTTTGGAGATAGATGATGGTTCCTATGATTCTACCATGTTTAATAGTTGATATGACTATTTTTCACCCCATCCATGACTAGGGTATTTTAATAAATTGAGTGTCCAACATAGCTTTCATTCATTACCTACCAATCAATTCCCCCAATTTACAAAGAAGATCTAAGAAGTCCAAATTTCTCTCCTTTCCAACACTCTTTGTTTTGATGTAGTTTAAAAAACTTTGGTGATTTTTCCATATACATTCATACACAATAACTAATATGGTCATCATCATTTAAACCTCTTCAATTAATTTTCTTCTTCTTCTATTAATAATATCATTTTTGACAAGGGTAACTACATGCCACTCCTTGTTTCTCACACTGAGCACGAGTCACATAGTTATAGGTGTCATGGGGGAATTCTCCCTAGAAATAGTTGAGACATGTATTCATTCCCCAAATAGGATTCATCCCACTTTATGGTCTAAAAATTATGAAATTAAATTAGGAACCTTTATCCAAGAATCCTGACCATATATTATGTGAGGATTTTCTTTGAAATTTTCATGGCCCCAGACCTCCTGCTCCCAACATTCATATCAGGTAACTACTATATCATTCCATACAATACCCTTTTCGACACACCCCCATATGTTCTAGACATAATGACCTTAAGTTTTTTTAAAACCCACATTCGGAACTCCATGGAATTGATCTGGTCACATCCCATTTTGGTCTTAGATTAATTACTTTAAACTGTGTATCTCATGTCTATATGATGCATTTAACTAAAGATTCTACTTATCACCCTTTCCTAAGAGTATCCCACCACCACACACATACGATGTTGGTTTCCTACAAAATAATATTACATTACTATGTGTGAATTGATTCCAAATTCAGTTGGATACATAGTGATTCTTTGATATCTCATTTTAATAACCCAAAACCCTCATTTTCTAGATTCAATACAAAAAAATAAACTTTTTATTCTTTGATTTGATACTGATAAATGTGGAACAAATTTTTCTATAAAAAAATATTATTTAAAATATAAATATTTTATCATTTACATACCGAAGGACCTTTTGGATTTAGAGTTTTAGTGAATTGGAAAAAACATTTATCAACTTGGGGTCATGAACAACTTTTTCCTAAAGATCAACATCATCTCCCACTATACCCATATTTTCATACATGAAGTTATGTATTCAATAATTCATATAAAATCAATACTTATATAAACTTTATAATAAAAATTATTAAGCATCACTCTTCATAACATGGTAAAATGTGACATAAGAGATGGTGTGCTCAAATGATCAGAAAGTATATGAATAGGAGATATCAATCGATAATCATATGAAATCATAAGACAATTATAAGGATATAAAATCATGACCATAAGTAACATATTTCATACCCAATACAAAAATAGCCATAAATGTTATTTACTAAACAAAACATTATCATTAAAATATACATGAATCATAAGAATGAGAATTAATCAAAACATAATCATGAATAATATGTTCATGTGATCAATGTGTGTCGAATCATAATATGTATTGAAACAATTTCATAGGTATAGGTTAATTACCAAGACCATAAAATAAAGAATCAACACAAATTTCCAAAAGTTGATTAATAAAATCAACTTCTTTCCCAAAATGGATCAAGTATATCAACATGTCTCCTATAACGGACCAGGAACATCAAGTTACTTCCTCAGACTATCTGAAGAGATATAATACTTTACCCAATGCATTGGGTGTTTATATATGTCACACATGTTACATAATGAAAACCACACTTATTTTCTACATGGGATAATAAATTATTTAACACATCAGAATCCATGAAAAGAAATGGGTTTCATAAACATTTCATCATAGCATAACTGATGGAGAAAATATGTTTCATAAAAATTTCATTTTTCACTATAAAAATAAACCATCTAGATAAATAATAAGGATGATATCCTTATATTATATCCCCAGTAAAGTATAATTAACATCAAATGATGTCAACATAGATAAAAATGATTTTGAAATATTGGTTAGAATAATTCATCAAGAAAATAACCTCCACTTTATTAATTAACTTCACTTCTTAAAAATATGTGAATTAATAAATGAAATTTTTTTATTTTAAACTAATCTTTTAAAATTGTTAAAAAAGCTTCAAATAATTGAGATATCATGATATTGGAAAAATATTCTCATTCTATATAAGTTAAAAGACATTTATTCCATAGTTTTATCATAAAAATAATAATGTAACTCCATAAAAAGATTCATTTCAAAACCATTTTGGATAAAGTAAAAAATGTGTAAAATTTATTTTATAAATGTTTAGGAGAAATAAAATAAAATATGAAAACATTTTCCAAAAACATGCACATGGCTGATAAATAATCCCTAGATGAGGCTTAAACATAAAAAATTTAGAATAATGATGAGATTTTTAGATAAACCCTTATAATTTTGGTAACTTTTGAATCATAAGACCAATGAAAAAAATAACTTCAGATGGATATTTATACACTATATTTTTCTAGAAGATGGTAGGTCATATATACACAAAAGTAACATTCCGATTTTTCAACATTTATTATGGAAAAAAGGTAAATAATTTTTTATATTTACATAATTATTCTAATATAATATTTATAATATTATTTATTTAAATATACTTATATATATATCATCCATGTAATGTGGTGAGGAAAACAATTCACATCACTTCATAGAAGAGGTCGTCCACATATATGCAGGAACAACAGTATCATTTTTATATACATAGAATGGTAAGATGGTAAATGATATACTACCTTTATAGAATTATAAATATATAATTAAAATCATATAGAAATAATATTTCCATCATTATTACAATTAATGATATATGGTTATGCAAAAAAAATTACATCGCTTCGCGAGGCGGTAGTCTGTTGTACACATGAATGATGAATTCTTCTCTCATTTGATGAATTTTAGATAAGTATATTGTTTATGATATTAACATAATAATATTTTAGTTTATGGAGTATATTTTATTATTATTTTATCATGTTTTATGATGATTTTATTGATTTGTAAGAAGAAACAAATGTAAAACATGAAGATAAAAATGGTACCTCTTCTTTGGAAAACCTTGTTTGATTAATACCGTAAGCCTTATAAGGATTGTGTTATGCCTATTGTAATGAATCTAGAATAAGAGTATGGATTTAATGAAGGAATGTTTTTGGACATGGCCTAACAAAATGGTGTTTTATGTGTGATGTAATAATAATAATATGTTCCTATTTATAAGGGAGGGGAGGGGCCCTCTTGGTATTTCTCAAAATATTAAATTAATATAAATTAATATTCATTTAAAATTGACTCTAAAGTGATTTATTTGAAGTGTAACATGATTATCAGTCAAAAAAATATCATAAAATAAAAATTATATAATTTTTACTATATTCACACCCTTATCTTTTGTTTATAGCCCCCTTTTAACCCCTTTCACTCTTACCATGAAAACAATAAATTTTACTCTTAAAGGGTCAATATAATTAATATAAAACAACCAACGACCCATAAATGGATATTGGGAGATATTTTAAACCATATAGTTGTCAATTTTCAAAATTTGATATTTTTTGGAATTCTATACCATTTAATAAAATATTGTTTACTATTAAATATTAATAATTTAAAATTGTAGAACTATTCATTAACCCAACTTTAATAATATCATTAAAATGTCTAAAATTGAAACAAAATATTTTATTATATACTTAACATATCATGGTCATATTTAAATTTATTTTATCACTTTATTTATCAGAAATGTTTTTTATTATAAATTCTTTATATCATCTATTCAATTATTTCATTAATTAAATAATTACTATGTCACCATTGTGTAAGAAATAATTGAAATTTTTTCTTAACTAAAAATTAAAAATAATTTTGAAAGATGAAGCTAACTCATTTATAGTTACAAAAAATTATTTATATTATATATTTTACTCTAGATAATAATAAATTGGAAAATATTTTTGTTATTAGAAATTAGAGGTTGACATGTTTGACATGTCATTAAATAAAATATTATATAAGTCATAATCTAATAAAAGTGGCACTAAATGATCATAAATTTGACCTTTGGTATTTTAAGAAATATATATAATAACAAAATAAAATTTAAGAATACTTTATTGTAATTTTATATTCCGTATAATTTTTTTACCCTTCAATTACTAAATTTACCATTTATCGTGGAAAAACAATTCTATGTTTACTATTCATATTGAAAAAAAATAAAACAAACCTATTTATTTTAGTTTGAGTCACTGAATCAATATATGGAATCCATTTTCAAAATTTAATACAAAATATTACCACATTTTAATTTAAAATTAAATTGAAAAAATGTAAGGAAAAATGTGTTTTCTGAAAATTTTCCATTCTCAATATAAGTTGTTTCTATACTAAATGTAAGTATAAAATATTCATAAAAAGTAATTATTAAATTAATTTAAATAAAAATGAGAAAATTAAATTTTAATACTTTTACAAAATAAAATTTTAATTTGTATATACATAAAAATAATAAAATATTTTCAATAAAAATCTGTATTTTCACTATTTATTGAAAAATGGTCTCTCCAAAAAATTATAAAAACTTAATTTTAAGGTAATTTAGACATAATTAATTTAAAAATGAAATTCATTTTTTAAAATATATATTCTATAGGATATATAAATAAATTCTAATATTCACTCGTAAAAACAAGAAAACTCATTTTTGAAGAATGTTTATTTTTGATGAATAAAACAAATTTAATAAAAAATAAGATATAATTTCCTAAATTTTTTTAATTTAATTTATATGGCCGATAATTTTTTTCTTAAATCATTTATTCATATTCATACACGCTAACTGAACAGAATTTTTATAACACTTACATTTGAATAATAAAATTTTATTGTTTTTTAAGATCTATGTTCCGTATCTTGTACATTATATAACAAAGTAATTCCATTTAAAATATTTGGGTATTATTTTTTATACCTACAAGTTTAATAATATTATTCCTAAAAATTCTAGCTTTGTCTTGGTAACCAGTTGTTGGACTATTCAAAATACATTTGTTTACAATCCCATATCATAAAAAGTGTTGATAAAACTTCCACTTAAAATGAGGGAAAGATAAGTATGAAGGTCATATAGAATATTTTTTCCATGTTATAATGAATTATTGGGATGTGAAAATATGGATATGAAAGAGAAAAATAATTCCCAATGAATAATAGAGTGATAGAGAAAATGTTCATGAGAAATTTAACCATCACAATATCATAAATCATTGATGGGTTAAAAGGTCATCGATTTATCAGTATGAAAAGTAGACAGGTGACACTTATATTTTAGTATCCTTTTTCTATAGGTAAGAAATTACTTCACTAATTAATATTATTACATGATTAAACATACTTATTTGACAAGTAGAGCCTCATCCTTTAATCAATTTCCACAAAAATCTCATCTTTTTCCGCAAATGATGTGTAATGAAGAAAATGTTTTCATGACTAAATAACTAAAATAGATTTCTAATGGATTTAATAATCTAAAAAATATTAACAAATTATTCCTCATATTTTTAGGAAAGAAGAAACAATTTTTTTTACTCTATGATAATTTTATTCCCAAATAGAATAAACTGTCATATATGGAAAACAAATTTAATCCCCAAAATTCAGAGTAATAAATAAAGTTCAAAATACATTATTTAATAAATAACTATCCTTAAAACTCCTCAAAATATTCTTGGATAAATTTTAAACCCAAAAAATAGAATGATTTTATCACTTATTCATTCATGATTAATTTCATATTCATCTCCGAAAATGTGAACTTCTAAATATATTATATCTATGATTTTCTAACCATATCCATAAATAACTTGAATGATTATAAATCCACTCTGAAATCATATATTCCTCCAAAAAAAATATATCCATTATTCCTAAAATAAAATTTCATAATATTCTTTTTACATTAATCATATAGTGATCCCAAAATAGTGAACATCTTCGAAAATAATATTAATCAATTAACAACAAATATATTTTCAATCTTGTGTTTATCTATACAATAAAACATTTATTCCAAAAATGAAACGAACAATTATTTTTCAAATAGTTTAAATAATCAAACAAAATTTCATACTAACTAGTAAATAATATAGGCTAGTGGTTAGTGAGGAACCTTTATCACCCTATAATTGCTTTCTTAATCCTCATAGATTTTACGGATGTGACGGGTTGTAATCAACCTACGATTTTTATCTTTTTCCAAAATTTATTTATAATAATTAAAACATTCCCATAAATCTGATAAAAATGAAAAAATAACTTTAATATATTCATCATTAAGTAAAAAAACATTCCTTAAAGATTATCTCAAACCTTCCATTTTCCATCCTAAAAACATAATAAAAAATAATTACCACAAAATCAAAGATCATATAAACCCTAATGTTTAAAAATAACATCAAAACTTATTTCCACAAAATGAAAATTTATTCTTCCTCAAATAATTTTTTATGTTAAACCTAAGTGTTATATATACCTACCCAAAAATATCACTAACCACCTTAAATATCAATCACTTAAAACTAAAAAAGGTGTATAAAATACTCTAAACTTATGTTCAATCTCAAACATGCATACCCTTGATGGTATCCAATATTATTAAGATAAATTCTCGTGAAAATATCATAATATTAAAAGTTTCCTAAAACATTATCTGATACTAATTATAACATCCTAAATCCAACAATTCCGGATCTAATTCTAAAACCATAAAATTTATATTTATGGCATTGATATAAATAAATGTGTCACATTTTTTCCAAAAAATCATCCAATAAAATTACTTACATATAAAACATTTCTAAAAAACCATTTAGTATCATTATTCAAAACATGGGAAAAAGAAACATAAGAATGGGTGAGTTCAGATGCTCAATAAGGGTAAGTATTGGTGATATATATTTATAGTCATATGAAATAACAATATAGTCGTGATCGTAAGACCATAACATAAAAATTTCATACCTAATATGAAATAGATCAGAAACATGAATTTTTATATAAAAATTTTACTTTTAAAAATATATGAATAATAATAATGGGAAATCATCATAACTCAATCATAAACCATAAGTACATATCCTAAATGTGTGTGACATCATCATAATAAAAAAACCATTTCATATGTCAAGGTTAATTTAAAATACCATATCATTGGGAATCATTAAATGTTTCCCATAGTGGACGAGGGAATCAACTTATTTTCCAAAATAGATCATGAACACATACTAGTTTCCCATAACAGATCAATTGAATCGACTTGTTTCCCATAATTATCTCAAGAAATATAACACTTTACCCAATTTATTAGAGGTAGATATAGGTATTAATTTTCAAAAAATTAAACCATATGTATTTGTGACACAATATCTTAAATCATTTATCAAATTAGAACCCATGAAAAGAAATTTGTTTCATAATAATTTCACCATAGCATAAACCATGGAAAAATGGGATTCCTAAAATTTCTAATATTTCACCATAAACATAAAACATCTATATAAATAATAATGAAGGTATACCTAGATAAAATTAATATTAAATTATAAATTACATCAAATGATGTTATCTTAGATGAAAAATTATTTTGAATGATCAGATTGAATAATTCTTGAATAAAATAACTTTTCATTTTTGAAATCACTTCTCTTTTTAAAAATATGTGCACCTATAAATTAAAAAATTTCTTTTAAAATAAAATAATAAAATTTTAACATAATATTCAAAAAAATTATGTTTCATGGTGGAATAAATATAAAACAATGTAGTTAAAGTTAGAAAACATTCCATCTATATATTTTTTATAAAAATCACAAAATTCCTTTATAAAAATATTTCTTTCAAACCATTTTTTAAAAAGTAAAACATGGGAAAATTGATTTCAAAAAATTTTATGATTATAATATAAATTTTTTGAAAATTTATTTATGTAACATGTAAATGAAATATAAATATTCCATGGTGGAAACTTAAATATAAACAATCTTGAATAATGGTGAGATAGTGAAATAAACCCTTACCACTTTGGTTAATTTTGAATCATAAGACCCATGAAAGAAAAACTTTAGATTGATAATTATATCCAATAATTTTCATGAGTATAATCATACAATTTAATCATTGATTGTATATAAAACCCACAAAAGAAACAAGTGGAATATAAGTCTTGTGTCCCACATAAATAAAAGTTAGATGAAAATACCTTAATATGAGCTTGATTTTTCACGTTTATTATTTATCTTCCTGAATAATAAAATTAAGTTAAATTTAACTTTAGTATGAACTTTTTTCAATTTTATAAATAATTTTATATCTCATTTTTAAATGTTATATATAGTTGCATAATCATTTAAGTTCACGTCAAATGTTTTCACAATATTCGGTTCACAAGCCCAGAATAACATTAGTAGGCTGAATAAGGTCAAATAAGTAATTATAACATTATCTCGAGAACAATAATCATGATAATTATCATTTTTATACATAAATTATACTGTCAAATTCAAACCTAATATATGGTTATGAAAAATGAATTATGTTACAATCATGTAGATGGTAGGCCGTGAGTAATCATGAGTAACATTTAAATTTGTCAAAGATCATTATGAAATGGATATAAGAATTATTTTATAATTATTTAATTAAAATGATATCATATATATCATATTACTTCTATAAATTTACTTATATATACCATCCATGTTATGTGGTTATAAAAAACAAATCACATCACTTCTTGGAGGTGGTAGACCACACATACGCATGAATGATGTTATCATTTTCAGTGCCTAGAATGGTACGATGATAAATGATATATTATATTTTTATATTTATGAATATGTCAAGGAAATCATATATAAACATTAATTACATAATTCTAATCATCCACGAGATATGGTGATGGAAAATGAATTGCATTGGTTCGGGAGGTGGTAGTCTATCGAACACACAAACGATAAATCCCTGTCCCATTTGATGAATTTTGGATATGGATATAGGTTATGGTTTTAACATAATAATATATATGTTTAAAAAGTATATCAACATTACTATTTTATCATCTTTAAGACAATTTGAAGGAGGTGGAATATGAAAAAAACTAAAACAGGCGGATAAAAATTATACCGCTTCTTTATATTAAGGTATTTAATTTGGTATTTTCTGAACCAATTTTTTTTATGTGTGAAGTAATGACATTAGGAGGATCCCTTTTATAAAAGAGTGGTAGGGCACTGTTGGATTTCTTCAATATACTAAATTTATATAAATAAATATTGAATTAAAAATGGATCCAAAGTGTTTTATTTAAAGTATAATATGATTAATGGTATAAATAATCTAATAAACTATAAAATTTAAATGTTTGAACTATTTATCACTTTTCTCATTTGGTTATAACCCCCATTTGTCTCCTTTAACTCTTACCATGACAACATAAATTTTTAATACTTGAGAGTCAATATAGTTACAATATAATATCTTTCGACCCATAAATGGACCATGTTTGATATATTAATCCATATGCTAGTCAATTTTACAAATATAATATTCTTTTAAATTTTCTATCATTTAATAAGATATTATTTTCAATAGAATAACCATAATGTGATTTTTTAGGATTATTTAATATATAGATTTAATGAAATCAAGAAAACATATAAAATTAAAAATAATATTATATCATAAACATATAATGATAATACATAGACTACTGTTAGCACATTATTTATCTAAAATTATTTTAATTATAATATTTTTAATATCATTTCTTCAATATTTTCACAAATTGAATAATTAAGGCATCAATATTGTGTAAGAATATAAGGTAACTATTTCATCACTAAAAATTTCATATTAATTAACTTGATGAATATAAATACACTATATTTCAAAATAATATAGATAGTAAATAATTCCTTATATATATCTCCTTGTAAAAAATATTTTACTTATTAAAAAGAAGAGGGTTACATTTTCCTACTTTTCTTTAAATAAAATTTCATAGAAGTCATTATATCATCCAACTGGACCCAAAAAGGTCATATATTTTACCTTTGGATAATTATTAATGACATATAGGCATCCAATAAGATTTAAGAAATTGTTAAGGTAATTTAATGGACATTATCAGTTTATTTTTACCCATTAATTACCTAATTTACCGTTTACCATTATAATAAAAATTTCTTAGGTTAATATTCATTTTGGAAAAAAAAGAATATATACCTATTTAGTAAATTTTTGGAATAACATATTAAAAATATATAATCCATTTTTCAATATTTGACACATGAATGTGGTATATGTTAATTAAATGATTAATAGAAAAAACTCAATAAATTTTTTTTTTCAGAAAATTACCCTCTTAAATATTAAATGTTTTAATACTAAATTAAAATATAATATCCATTTTAAAATAATAATTAAGTTATTTTTAATCCCAATTAAAATTTTAAATTTTAATACTAATATAAAATATAATTTTACTTTTTGAATAATTTAATTGAAAAACACAGTTTTTAATAAAAGTAAGTATTTTTCACTAATTATTGTAATATCAATAATTATTGAAAATTATAAAAAAGTAAATTTATAACAATATTGAAATGATTAATTTAAAAACAAAATTTATTTTTTAAAAAAAATTGATTTGTACTTCTAGAAATTAATTGTAATATTCACTCCTAAAAAAATAAGAAAACCCCATTTGTGAAGAAAACATTATTTTAAAGAATAAAATAACTTTAATAAAAATTAAGTGATTATTTCTTAATAATTATTAACTATATTTATATTGATTAATAAACGTAGAGTTATTTCTTAAATCATTTATTCTTATTCATTCCCACTAATTTAATGGCTAGGATATAATGTTCACATTTAAATAATAGTATTTCTTTTTTGTTTAAGCTCAATGTTTCATATGTTGTATACCATTGAACATAGTCTTTCCCTTTTAAATATCAAGGTATTACACCTATCTTGTACCCAATTACAAACCCTGTCACCACACATGCCTTATTTTGGATCTCCTTTCTAGATAAAGATCATTATCTTCTTCCCACATACTAAGTAATTGTGATGCTCACGTAGAGGTGTTCTTTTCACTATGGCCTTAAAAATATGTGATAACATGTATAGTATCAAGTCTTCATTGAAATTCCTTTTCCTCCAGATTTTAATAAATCTAATGCAACACAATCTAATACAAACATTCCAAGATTTATGAACTTAAACTAAACGCATTGGTTCAATAATAATGACATAAAATTGAGTGAAGGTATCCATATATATTCCCCTAACATGTAAAAGTTTGTTTTAATTACAATAACCTTAAAATGAAACAACAAAGAGGTAAATATATATTTTAGGCTGAAAACCATTATGTAAAATATGATAAATAGTCATACTTTCACCCTCTATGTATCCCTAGTGTCTTGGAAAAAATAAAGGGTGTGAATGAAAGAGGTAAAAAGTAAGACTAACTTATCTCTGAGCCTTAGTAAGAGCCTGATTTTTCAGGCTATCCCCCCTAGTTCAAGAAAAATATTGCACCAAATGTATACTCCCTCTACTTCATAGGGTCCTTTGAGAGGTACCATATATTCTATTTCATTTTCATGAAACCCATTAACTCAATGGGATAGATTTTAATTCATATTTGTTAAAACATCCTATTTCGAAGAACTTAAACTCTTCTACACAAATCCAGGTTGTATGATACTAATGTTTATGATGCATCATCCTCACCATATGAAAAAAACTACATGTCCAACATCTATTTTTAAATTCACTAATTTTTTTCCTTCCATCTAGATTTTATGATTTAAAAATATAAAATGTTTTACCCCCTTATCTGAGGGGACCTTTTCCCCCTTCTATGTTGATCACCTACCACACCACTGAAGTTTTTTGACTATTTCATGGAAACAAATTTGATGCTCCCATTGGAAGGATATTCTGGATATTTATCATACCGATACTCAAAAACAATGTTATTATAACCATTGTGTCATAATACAAACATAATTAAGCTCCATATAATCCATCCTAGATGTTTACACCCATGATTTGTGTCTTCTATAATTTGGATCCAGACATCTTCTTTTTCTGAACAGTCCCCATAATAGTGATGGTGCCTAACCAAAATGGCTCACCTCATATCATATGAATATTTATTGAATGTATTTTGAAGATAATTTTACAATTCCCATGCTTCAAACATAGTCATTAATCGAACCTCACTTGTATCCCCTCAATATTTTATGTATGATATTGGATCCATTATTACAAACATGGTCAGTAGTCATCCCCCACTAGAAAACCCCTCCATTTTATGTTCCATGTTTGTGAAGGATCCTGGAACACCCTGAGAGGGGATGGGTGAATAAGAGTGCCAAATTTTTCTTTTTAATAGATGAATCTTATTCCCACACTGTTAGGAAATTCTTAAACATATCTGATGAGAAAGTTACGAAAACATACAATCACATGCAAAGTCAAGACCCAATAATTTTAATTGGTTCAACTCTAAGGGATATATCTATGTATCAAATGCTAACTAGTTTTTGGTGATATCAAATTACACTATTATTCACTAGTTATGGATTAAGAAATTTTAGCACAGTCACTATGTTACAGGAACACAATCATTATATAGTTTTAGGGATAGTTCACTGTATCCCGCAAATCACTTCCATTGACTCCCCCTGTCTCACTACATTGATAAGAATCTTAACATAGTTTATAGACATGAAGAACGATTACATGGGTAGGAATTAAATAATGCATCCTTAACTATAGATAGATTCTCTATTGAAGTCCCATATTTCCCTAAAGATATAATCTACTTTTCTTCATACTATTCATTCGTGAACTCATCCTCTAAGAGCTGTCTTTCTTCCCATGTATACTGGAGTTCTCCTCATACCACTTCTACATACTACCTCTGTAGACCTCAACCACATACCACCTTCACCAACTGCATTCATGAACTGTTGTCACCTCTAACATACCTCTCTTTACTACAGACCAACCTCTCATCCATGAACTATCCTTCTCACAATTCCTTTCTTTGCATACTACCTCACTCGACGTACCACCTCACATCCTCCATATAGTGTAAGATAAAAAAGGTCCACTTTATTACTCAGTGTAGAGACTCTCTTACACGTACCACTTCCTTAAACAGACTGCTTCTTCTAAGAACAACTTATCCTCCATGTACTATCTTCCATGAACTATTCTAAATTTCACCAAATTAATTTTTGAATTTATTTAATGTCTTTACTAGGTTTTCTTTCTATGGACTCCTTCATTATTTCATATAATTCCTCTCAGGTGATTTTAATCTCAAAATCCACACTCCAATTAATGGATTAGTGCTCCTTATATCAGTAAAATGGATCGGAAATTTTTTCTCAAATGAGATATAGAAATATTCATTAAGGAACCACCTTCATAGCATACCGTGTATCTCCCATGAACCATATCCTCTATGTAGTTTTCATACTGCCATTCTCCCTACATAGTGGAACAAATAACATCCTCATTTCAAAAAATGAAACCCTTCATGGCTTCTTAAAACTCCAGCACATTTTTCAGAATGACACGCCATCCCATGAACTGTCATGTGTTTGGCATACTATGAGCCATCCCACGAAATGAAATTAATCCCACAAACATCCTTCATTGTGTGAATTATTCCTCTGACATAGTCGACATACCATTATTACTTTGTGGTTTATTGTTCTCTATTCTTTATACAAAAAATCTTGACCTATGCATCGTTCCTGAAAAACCCATTTTGTATCCAAACTCTGCGGAAAACCATCATTTTCTAAAACAAAATCCTGATATTGAGGCCCAAAATTTTGGTAAACCTTGGGAAACTGCACCAGCTTCAATACTAATTTTCATCTCAATTGTAATACCACGTTCATTAAAAACTCCCTAACAAACCCAATGTGGATTGACAAAAAACACAAACCATACTCCAATTCCAGCAAAAAACATCCTCATCACCAACAGTTTGGACATATTTATTCACATCCAACATCTTCTCCTTTTTGGGTCATAACCCAACTCCACCAATGTTACCCTTCTCATACACATGTTTATGTTGGGAAAAAAGTATGTTGTGTATTTTCACACTCCCCAACCAATGTTATCCTAGTCAAGACATTCCTTGGGGTTGATGAATCAATCTAACAGTAGTCATTAAATCTCTATATTATACTCACATGTAAGCAATAAAACTTCTTTTTTATCTCTTTTTTCCATGGGGATCATGAATTACATATGTTTAAATATGTATAGATTGTTTTCCTATGAATATAATAATGATGAAACAATGAAACTTTTCACAAAAGTATTTGAAGAAAAATTGTATTACATTCAGTGGTGACAATTTTCTATAGGATTGTGACTCTCTTATATAATATAATAGATAATTATTAAGTCAAAATTCGAACACCCCACTAACCCAACACTCATGCTGAGCAACTGAGTGCTCCATCTTGACTAGCCTCTATCAAGAATCTTCCAAAATATGCTTCCACCGATCAAGCTTCACCATATCATCTCCAAATACAAGATGCAATTTAATGACTTAGATATTTATCAAATATTTTTCATCCCAATAATCAGCTTTTAAATATTATTTCCCTATGACCCCAGCCTCATACATATCCAATTTTTCCCTTAGTTGGCTGATGATATCTTCTTTAGTGTTGACAACGGCATCAGGCTAATGTTTGTCCTCCTCTAACTAAGTAATCTCTTGTTCATACACCTATAGAACCTTAGGGAAATCATTTTTATCCCAAAACCAGTAAACATCAACCTCCCATCACACTATGGGAACCCACTCGGCAAGGTGGTTATAGGTCAATGCTTGAAGATAATCGGTGTACACACCGCCAGTACCCCTCTTTAGGAACAAGTGGTGGAGAGACCCCATTAAATTAACAAAATCTAGTTTAGTGGTTTCTATGATGAAGTTCCAAACACTTTTCCACATCGTTTTATGGATTAGGTGGTCTTATTAGGATACATCAAACATTGAGTCTTCTAGCTCCTCTAATGTAATGGACTCATACTTAATCACAGTTGAAAGAACTTAAGTAGTGGCGAATTCTTATGAATCCTCCCTGATGGGCTATGATCCTTGTTAAGAAGAAGGAGGAAGTCATCAGAACATTTACTGGAAGAAAAATCCTCATTGGAATTAGGCTCCACTACCCCTTCATCCAACTGTGTATGTGTGATGGAAAATCTCCATGGACTGTGGTTAGCTCCCCCCAAATGGATTCTCATCAGTGGATGGCTCGAATGCTGGATAAAACCTCCCAACACCCAACAACAAGAAAAATACTAAGGGAGAGCTTCCATAACCACTATTATAGAAAAAATAGCAATTTCTATTTTATCCCAGGCTAAAAAATATTATAAATGTGTATTTTCTTGAATATAACGTACATGATTTGAGTTCTTGGTTGTTGTTCATGTTCGGGGACTCAAAGAATAGGTCCACCACCAGGGATTCTTTTATACTGGTTATCACCTCAATATCTACCACATGACCCCCCATTGTAGTCGAGAAATAATCTACATAAGAAAGACAAATGTGTTGGTATAGTGATGTCAGACAGTTTTCAAAAACTTTGATAGAATCATGATGAAATAGATTTGGAGCCTTATATTGAGGAGGCATACAGATCTTAATGATGAGACACACTTGGAGGATTTCCCTTACAATAGAGGTATCTTCCACTAGGATTGAAAGGTGATCCCCTTTATAGATGAATGGGGGGATAGAGGACCAAAATTTTCCTCCGCGGTCTCTTTGGTATATGCCTCTTCCCTCATAGCATCAAAAGAGGGATGTGACATTGGATTCTTAGTGATTTTTGTGGCATATTCACCATCATCGATAGATACATATTTAACCTCCCATATGGATTCATGTATATGTAAAAAAACATGTTTTAGGGTGCCAAAGTCAACAAATTTTAAAATACATAGTTTTGTTAGTGATTTAAATACTCAACTCATAAAATAGGAGCTCAGTCAATTCATATTTTTCATGAGTGACATACCCACTCTTCAGAGAGATTTTCTTCTCAACATCAGATCCTTAGGACTCCTCATTTCCGGATCCCTATCTTTCATCTTTAGAAACTAATTCCTCCTTGGAAATAGTTTTGGAGGATTTCATATCTTTAGGATCTATACAAAACATCACTCATACTCAGGTATTGGTATCCTCACATCCATATTCCATTGGGAAAAGGACACCGTTTCTTCCATGTAGGAGAACCTCTATTTGAAACACCCTCATACCATTATCCACTTGAGCCCAAACTCAGACAGTTTGATCCCCTCTGAGGTAATCCTCTTCTATTGTTTCTCCACTACCTAGGATAGATGTCATAGCTTAGAGGACTAATAGAGCTCATGGTAAATGGAATCATTAGCTGGTTACACCAGATATAACAAATTCTTCCCCGATGACTCCTAGGATCGTCACATACCAGTGAAAAATCTCCCCACATACTTCTATGGAAACTTTCATGGGAACACTTCTCTGAAATTGGGTAGTGATATAGAATACCCCTTGAATCACAACACTACATATCCATATTGACCCCTCAATTATCATTGAAATCCTTGGATATCATCCTGTATACCTCTCTTATGGGTCATTTGATAGTGCCACTCTACTCACCAATTGATATAAGATTTTTTCCAGGTCAGCTACTATCCAATTTTTTGTACAGTTTTGGTTGATTCCATCATTGAGTTTAGCTAGAGGCAGTACAATGATCACCCCAGCAACCTCATCCTTGATCATCCCCCATAGTAGGCGAAGGACATCAGGATGCATCTCTGAATAGACCCATGTGTACACCTACTTCTCATACTACTGAATTCACCTAAACTAATGAGAAACCTTAGATGTAGTGTATGGTTAAAATTATATGTTTTCTTCATTCCATGTGACCGAAACGCCATACTAAAAGGCCTATATATATTACCTTGACACAATAATCCCCTACAGATCATTGACCATATCAATAGAAGTAATTAGGAAAGGTTTAAAAGTAATATTAATATCCTTTTATGATCATCATCACCCTAGATTTATTTGGAATCACTAATTGAAACCCAACATTATTTATGAGTTAAGGATGAAGTGTCATTTTTGGGGGAGTGATGGAATTTATAAATATATATACCCAAAAATTTGTCTTTAAATATCCATGGTTGAATTGGATTGGACCACATATACACCTATAAATTTTCACTCTCATGATATGAAAAAAATGGTTATAGAGCATGGTCAGCACTTAGACACCCATATTCACCTAGTTCCCTGACTCTATGATCAAGACCATCACTATCTTCCCAGGTTGCAGGCCCATGCTAGTTTCCCTGACCAGAAGTAGTCATCCACTCAAGAAAGTGGTCACGAATGCCACATATTTATTTTTTGGGATCCATTCCACTACCTTGTACCCTCATTATTACTATCAGACCTCCTCAAATATAATCCAATTGAACCACGTCCGCATTTTATGTCATAACCTAGGGAAATTATTTGGATTTCCTGACATCTTCTTTGCAGGACCACTAAAGATCAGGATCAACCATGTCATGAAATTGATGTATTTTTATAATGGAGGTGATATTCCACTGAAAATATAAATTATTATAAAAGGATCTAAATCACAACTGTTTTCTACATTGAATTCCCCCCAAGCATTTAGAATCTAGATAAACTCATTGAATTAGTATCTAATCAACAAAATACCTCCTATATGACAAAAAATCAACTATTTGATTCCCACCTCCTCATGATAGAAGTGGAATGTGTTTGTCTATGGTTAGTGGCTACTAATGAGTTCCAGCAATAGCTTTTACTAGAAGGAAACATAGAACTATGATATCAACACTACATTATATAAACAAATATGACATAGATCGGCCTTGTACTATTGGCATGTGAAAAAAACCACATACTCCCATTCCCATTTCTCAATGAAATTTACCCTAGATTACATATCCCAACCTTCATACAAACCCAGAATATTGATCAGAATACTGTCCAAGATAATTCTGGTGTGATGGGAAGGGAAATATTTATCTTATAGCAATTACCAAATAATTTTCTCCATATTTTCAATTAGAGTGTTCATGGAAGTGGATTTGTGTTCCATAAACAGGTGTCCAATGGTGGTAATCCTCTAGTAATTAAGCTCATCATGCTAGGAGAACCAGAATATTGGTGAATTGGTTTCTATAACTAATATAGTTGTGTCATCATGTGGCCATTATTTATATAGGGGAACCATGTTTCTTAGTATATATTCCCTATATGCTTCCATCAACAATCCCAATAACAGTGTTTCTTTTAAAACCACCCTCCTTGGCCCAATGTATTTCATTAATTTCATCCATCTTGGACATTTTTGTAGTAGCATACGCGGTGGTGGTGATCTAGGAATCTTCGCTATCCATTTTTTATTTGTTCTAAGCCTTTTCAAGTCACGGTAATGAATATAAGATGTTTTTTGAATAACTTGTGTTTTTTCATATGACTAAAAGAATTTTTATAGAAAATCCCATCATAGAGATCTGTTTCATACAATGTATACCTCATAAAAGGGGTTTCATGCACATAGTGGCTCAAGGAACCAGTCTTCATGAAAAATGTAGTGTTTTTTTAAAATGAGAGACATATCATACTATATGTGAAATTATGTTGAAAATATCAAGGTCCCACTCACACAATATATAGTCATAAGATCCCATGGTTGTGTGTCTATACAATGGCTTATGCAACCCAGAGTTAAAGATTCAAGACAAGGTGAAAAATTTCCCACATCATTGGAGTTTTATTTAAAAATTAGTATTTTTATTCCCAGTTATCTTTAATTCCAAGGGGGTATATTGAGTTCCTAAAACGTTTATCAACCTCCAAAATGTTTGTTTTTTCTAAGATATAGACTCATATCAACCAAATGTACAATTCTAATGATATGAGATTGACTATACACAACTTAGGTATATTCCCTGTATCAATTGATCTTTCTATGTATGCCAGATTCATGTGGAAGGTGATTGTTATATAAAATGTTATGTAGGTATCATACTAAATTGGTGATGTATCTTTATAACTTGTATTATAACATTCCAATGATGGCAATCCTTTACCACTAGTGTTAGTGATGTCAGATCCTTGATGAATACTGGATGGTTGGATATCGGCTCATCCATCCATGGACTCCACCTTGAAGGTATTTTTATAGTTTGGGTATCCCTTATATATTTGAGGGGTGTTCATGAATCTCATTCCCAGCACCATATTGATGTGTATATTGGATAATTAACATGCTTATGCCATAGTAGGGAATATTTCTTTGGTCAAATCCATTGTTGATGTTGGAAAAAACTAGACAAATGTGGATGTTCGGTGTGTTGGGAACCTATAAAGTCTTCCTCTTTAAAATTCTATCAAATATGACGTGTGAGTCCTATAAGGTATATGACCCAAGTAATTTTATTTCATTCATGAAATAAATTTCTCTAGGGGTTTATGATGACTATGGCACCTTACCTCAAGAATCCAATGTTCATTGTATGAGGTATATATTTTGAAACATCTAATGGGGGTGGAAAATGTTTAGGGTCCTTTGGGGGAATGGTCATAGGTTTATATCCTTGTAGGTACATGGTTATAGGTTTAAAGTATTTTCGTGACATAGTCACATGTTTAGAGACTTTTGGGGACATTTACCATATATACTTGTCATGTGTTGGGCTGGATAGGTTGGCATCACATAGAGACATATGTTTTTAGTGTGGATATCAAGTTTGAATGGAATGATGTTAAGGTTTACCCCATGGGGAGATAATCACATTTCAATGCTATTTCCTTCTAGGGGATATGAATGTAGATTTATTTTCGGTGTCAACATATTGGTATTGCCACTCAGGGTGGTATCCCATCAATGTCAGTGTATCAGAATTGGACCTTATGGAGGTATCTAAGGAGTGTGAGATATCTAGATAAGATCTCAAGGAGGTGTCCCATGTGTGTCATGATATTGGGATTAGACCTCAAATTAAACCTCATGGATGAAACCAACATATTATATTAGTATATAGAGATCAAAACCCACATATTTCTATTACTAGGATAAAGTTTGTGCAATATGATCAATCTATGTAGTTTGATTTTGTGTAGCGAGGAAACTCATTTTTCAAATGGAATGATAGTAAGGGATTGATTGGGGATTATGTGTAGCGGTTACCTAGGATGTTAAATATCACCCCATCCAAGTCATACAGAGGGAGTAAAATGTTCATCTCATAAGGTAAGATATATCTTAATGTTTTGTGATGAGTCCATTATCATGTAGTTTCATTTTTTATGATTTGGAAGATGGGATTTTTAATGCAGTCTTACAGAATAGACATGGTGGGAGTTACTCCCTAGGATTAAATTTCTAGGTAGGAAAGAAGGATAAAATTCTATCTCTCCACATATGTAAAGGTGGCATTTTTTCCATGATGATTCCACATTTGGGGAATACATGAGTACAACACAAGTTCTATTGTTTGTAACTAGGCATAAACACTACCATAGGAAGGTGGAACATTTGGATAATGACATTGGGTTTTCTATTTTTATGAGAATGAGGTGATAAAACTGTCCAAAACCTTCTTTGAAAAAAGGGGTCATGCATAAGGGTTAATGACATCTGTCACTTGGGTAATCAACGCACGGGAGAACCTAGTCCGAGTTGGTGTGGGGAACTTGAGTTATTGACTTTTATGCAACAATGTTCGGTGGAATGAGGCATCAGGTTGGAGGTTTGGATATTTTTTCATATAAAATTACCTTTTTATAGTTGTGGTTATGTGGTCCAAAGGATCTAGAATAAGTATCGAGCATAGATAATGGGGGAATGGATGCGTGAAACTAAAGAGACTGTGTGATGATTGAGGTTGAGAGAAAGGAGATCATGTTTTTTAAACAAACTTCTCCTTTATGTGATGTTATAAAGGTAAATATTAAACATAATATAAGTATTTTTGAGGACTATGTGAGGTCTATTACGTAAATCTATACCATTGGGAATCTAAAGGGTAGATGGAGTTGTTTGAGGTCACAAAAGAGGCGTTTGAGTGAATGAGAGATCATTGCATCATGTTCCAAAGGTCCACCCTAAAAATGAGGGATGATTCTCTATATATACATGAAATGGGTGTTCATGTGCTTCTTGTGTGAAATGACATCTATTTTTGGAAAAGTGGTTCTAGTTTGTATGAAATATTAATTGCCTACCTATCATGCCTATACAGGTAGTGTATGGTCACATAAGGTTGCGGTTTGGATGCCACATTTGTTGCTCAAGTGGATTTCACACTAAGATGGGGGGGGGGGAGGGGGTTACACACAATGTTCCAATATCATTCACATACATATCCTTAAATTTTTAAGGCCTCTATATTTCCTTAATAACTTGTTTGAACACTATTTCTTTCCATGCACAAGTGGTCTGCATGCCAAGACTAGGTGTTGTGTGTAATAACCCCATGTTCCATGCAATATATCCCTGAACTCCAGAATGGTACCTTGGTCTAGGATCCATCTTTGTTTTATATAAACCCCACCATTTTAGGTCAATACATGTTAATGGTGCCTATGATTAACAATCCTAGCCACATATATCTTATATAATAGAGGGAGGTATGAATAATAGGTATTCATATTTAACAATTAATACATGTAAGAAATTAAATAAATTAAATTAAATTAAACCAACTCATACATAGTTCTTGGTGAAGATCATTAGTGGACATACACATGAAATGAATATGAAAAATTATACTACTTAACATTTATTTTTGTTCCTTCATTATTATTAATATAAACCCAATTTCATTAATTAATTAATTAATTAATCCCCTTTTATCTTAATTTCCATAAAAATTATATTAGATGTAGTAATCATAAATGTATTCATTCCAAAGAAATGTAATGATAGATAATTACAGATAATTACAATAAGTAAAGTGATAATTTTTAATTCTTAAAATCCTTTATAATGGTGTAAAACACATCAGGTTCCAATCAATGTAATAAGGTTTTAGAACTTTTATTAATTATTTAGTTTTTTGGGAGATTACATGGTGTGTAATTATGAGAAACACACCATGTACCTTTATTAAAGTGCATGCAAGATGAATTCATGGGGTAAGGAATGTACTCAACTAAACTACATGACATCTAGTAACTAGCTACAAACTCTTTGTTCCTATTTTCATGTGATCATGATAATGTAATGGATCAGACATCCCCAGTCTATTACATTGAGAAAATATGGAGTCTCATGTGTTATTGGAGGCAACAATGACTCATTTAAATATTTTTCCAACAATCCAATTTTTTCAACGGTGAGTCAGGACTAGTGAGTCTGAATGTTGACTCGCACTAGTGACTCACTAATAGTGAATTATCTCTGTGACTCACAATGGTGACTCACTGACGGTGGTTTGAATTGGTGAATCACAATGGTAGCTCACTGAACTGTGACTTGCTGAATAGTGACTCACTAAATGGTGACTCGCCATATGTAGCTCATTATTAGTAGCTCACACTGGCGACTCATCCAGCAGTGAGTAATCTACTATTGAATCACCCAATTGTGACTCGTGATAGTGACTCACCTAACAATGATCCACATTAATCATTTTTTCAAATTTTTTTGGTTCTACTAGTTTTTCAAGATTTTTCCCTTTAAGATTTTATTTGATGTAAATTGGGTTTAAAACCATATTTAATTGTTTTTGATGAAATTTAAAAGTATTTAAATTATATATTTAATTTTATAACACTTAGGAGGGTTTAAGTTAGTCAAATTTGTGGTCAATATCAACATTTAATGGGGAGTTCAAAATGGTTTCAAATACCATGAGTCTCGGATCTAGTCCTTCTAAGTTGGACGTCATTACTTCATTATTTATTTCTTTTTTCTCTTGATAAAAATTCATCCAAGAACCTTTCTTCATTGAAGAGTCATGCTTATGTGTTGCACCCTTCGATCATGTTTCCCTGGATCCTTTCACTCCCCATGTTTGGTGCAAGAAGGGGGTTTTGATTGTTAGTTTCTTGAGGTTGGGATCCCTGTATCCCTCTTATTTTTGTATCATGTGTGGTGGGTATATGAATGTTTCCCTAGTGAAAAAAAGATGAACTCAAATTTAATAAAGACAATTGAATCTTCTTTAAACCAATAAACAGGTGATGAGTGAAAGTGATGCATGTTTCTATTTAATTTATTATTTATATTTCTATCTATATCGGCTATATTCCCACTACAAATCATGGCCGGTGGTGGTCTTTGTTTGTGCACTCGGGATGAAATGTGATGGATTTTTTTGTTCATGTGTTGAATGGATGTATATATGAAATTGATTAACGATGTATATTCGGTTAAATAGACGGATGAATCGTGATTGAAATTGTTTTGTGATAACACCTAAATTATCAAAGTTGAATTAAATAATGTTTTTTACTAAATCTCAATACTCCCTACCTTTTTTGGTGTGGTTGTGTGTCATGTGTAGATTTTTCTATCTTGTGCCTTTTGTGATTGTGTGGTGTTAGGGTTGAAATCATGAATATAATTTGGGGTGGTATGGGTGGTTTAGTGGAATATAAGGTTGAGAGATTGAATAATTGTGGAATGGTTGGATAGTGTTTGAGTAGCAGGGAAGTAGTTTCGAGTTGTTCTATGTTTATGATACTTGGTGTGATGGGTGTGGTGATTTTATACAGCAGAGCTATCAGGTTTTTTGTGATGATATGTTTTTATGGGTTTGGTTGTGTGTCAAGACTTTTCTTTTTGAGATGATTGATTAGGCAAAATTAATTTGATGAATGATGATGGCATTTGATGGTATGGGTTTTAAATAGAGTGGAAATATGAAGGGAGTTTCTTTAGTGTGGATCTTTTTCCTCTGCATGGTTAATGATGTGTGCCTCATTACGTGTTGGGGTTGGTAGTTTCTTGGGTAGTATTGGAATTAACATATGCTTTCATTTAATAATGAATTATGATTGGTTAAATTAGTTGACTTTTGGTATGTTTGAGTTGTGTATTTTTGTGGATGGATTTCATTTATCAACTTCGGAAGTGTCTATTGCTAATGTAAATAAATGCATTTAGAGTTAGCAGCAGAGTTGGAAGAATCATAGGGTGGTTGATTGTTTGATTAATAACCCATATGTTGGGATTAAGTTTTTTATACAATATATACATACGAGTATTTTTCCTCATTTTTTCTATATGCACCCCAACCTAGTTGAGAACTATGTATCGAACACCCCCATTTCCTGGTTGGAGGGTGTATTTGCCCAACATTTTACTCGGAGGATGGATGGATATACACATTCTCTTCCATGCTACCTCTTCTAGGTGTTTATAACCCTTTATTATTCAGGCATGTAGTGGTTTGTGAGACCCAGGTGTTTGCGGGAGAGTTGGGTTTTTCAAAGTGACTTTGGTATAATAAGAGTTGTGGTTTCCTAGGCGTCTTCAGGATGAGATGTGTTTTTATTTACTAGGTTTTTTTGGTTTGTGACAAGGTATGTGGCCTTTGAGTGTACATGCGAGATGTGATGAGCTTTATTTTCCCATGTTGTGGGACTAGATGTGAGGCTCAGGTTTGTGCGGTCGGGTTGTGATATGGTACTTTCAGAAACGGTGGGAGATCTAGGACATTTTCCATTCAGGTGTGAGAGTGAGTAATTAGTGGGAAAGTGGTTTGGGGTCCCCTCTCATTGATGTGATATATATTACATTACATGAATTTTGATATTTTTTGAGGGTGCCTTTGGTGGGGTTGGGGTCACTAGTATACCTTGTTAGGTGCTATTGGATTCTGTTGTTTTCTCAAAGGGTAATTAGTATAATTCCCTACTTGTGCAAGAGAGACTTTGGTTATCCTACCGAGTATACATGTATTCTAACCCTATTCTCTAAAACTACTTTCAATATTCTAGGAGGAATACGAGGACTGTTCTGGGAATTAATAGCCTGTACTTTGGGACAGCTATCGTGTCGCTACGTAGATTTTATCTTTTGGTACTTACAATGAAGTTTTATTGTATTTCTTGCAATTTTATTGGAATTCATGCATGTGGGATGAATTGTTTCTTCTTATATATATGTATGTGTGACTTTCAGTTTCTTTAAGGTTGATAAATCATATCTCTCGATATTGGTTACTATAAAAAGGGTAATGTCTCCCATTTATGTGATATTTGTATACCCTTAGCGCTGGTAACCACCACATGGCATATTAGAGGCGAGACTCAAGGGGTCATTATCTCTCTTCCTCCATTTCCATCTCGATAGGGTAATCTTTGGAGGGAGGTGTAATGAAATAATGGTATCAATGATAATGGATGAGAGTTAAGATAGATTTTAGTGATAGTAATAGTGAGTATTTCATGGTTTGGTAGGGTAACAGTGTCCGGTTATCTTAGTGTATGACATAAGTTAGGGAAGACAGGCTATGACATAGGATTTTAAGGCCCCCCTGATCTGATGCAAGGAATATGAGTATAACAAACAACCAAGTGAGGCTACATTTTTGGTAGTGTGGAGACCCTATGAAAGGTACACGCATAATAATGACTTTTGTTCTTGTTTGAATTGGGTGTTTTGGGGAATATAAAAATAATGAGTTCAAATGATTCTTAAATAAAATTTCATACTACTCGGGCTTAGTAATTCCTTTTTTACCTTTCAGCTATAGAACCTAGTTATCATTCGAATGTAGTGTAGGCTACAGAGGATCAGTAATATGACTTAGTTGATTGACAGAGGGTTGACCTAGTGGAGGAGGATGTCCAGCAGTAGAAAACATTATGTTATTCCAACGATAGAATTTGGGGAAGTACGAAGGTAACATTTTGGACATGGTGACAAAGATATGGAATGAGGAGCTTGTGATCACCTTGTACTTGATATGATCTCCAACAGAGTACTGGGTTTCTTTAGTGGTGAGCCATATGTGGTGAGCTTCAGGATAGTGGTGGATTCTTTACCTGGGAGAGAGGAATTAGGCTGATGTTCAGTGGGTTGATTTTGAGAAAGTGTTCAGAGTATAATTTCATTCATTGACCAAGAAGGATGAAAATAGGTATGAGATACTCTCCCTCAAGTAGGGGAGTATGTCAATATTGGATTTTTGGATTAATTTTAAGGATCTGATTTGTTTTTCTCTAGATCTCTTTCCGAATGAGGATTATTGGGAGAGATAACTAGAGGTGGCACTTTGTCTTTCTCTCTAGTATGTGATTACTCCCTTTACCAAGCTGACATACATAGAGGAATAGAAGAAGGTGGATGTAGTTGAGTGGATTAATTCATGAGGAGGTGTATTGTGATATAGGATTCATCCTTCTTCTTCTAAGGTAAAGGTTATCTATAGTAGGTCTCTGGAGTCGGGGCCTTCGAGGTTCCGACCGACGGGATGGTGACCTCAACAGTTAACGTTTCCACCTTATGGTCCTCGTGTATATCATGTGGACCTGAGGTCAGAGTGTTTTATCTATAGTGTCCATAAAAATATCTAGATATATTTCCCAGTGGCCATTCGAGATCATTATGTAATGGTGGGCCAGTCTAGTGCTCGCCACAGCAGCAGTCATCGGCAAGGTAGTTCCAGTAGCTGGGATAGTAGCCTCATGCTTCACCGAGGGGAGATAATGAAGGTAGAGGCTAAGATTAGGGTGTTTTTCAGGGATCTCACTTCGAACGTGGTCAAAGAGGTATTCTATAGTAGAGGGTCATAAGAGGTAGGTTTGGTTAGTTGCATGTTGTAGTGGTAGTAGTTCTAGTAGGGTCAGATATCGTTCCAGGTATGATCTTATTATTTTGTACCCTTGCTTTTAAATTTTTTGATTCATGAGCATTAGGATCGTTTGTTTTTCCTAGTCTAACCCATGCTTTGATATGAGAGAGATAGAGAGAGGTTTCCCATTCCTGTGGTGTTGAGTACACCAGTTGGAGGTCAAAACAATTTTTTGATGTATGACGCGAAGAAGACTGATGATGGGTCCAAATCAGTCATGTGGGGATGTCTTCATTCTACTGATGTAGCTATATGATATCATCCTTGTCATCGACTGGTTGTATTCTGTGCATGATGTTTTCACTTTCTTCTGGGGGAGTTTTTTTACAAAAGTGGATGGCCGACATGTGGCCTTCATCGGTGATCGGGGTTATTGGGTGGGAAGTCGATGTGTTGATCCACTTATTTCCTTGTTTTCCAAGAAGACCATGGAAGTAGTAGACTCTGATGTACCTAGTGTTGTTGGTGAGTTCTTTGATGTTTTTCTGGAGAAGGTTGTGACTCTACCCCTTCAATTTTATGTTGATTTCAAGGTAGACTTATAGACTGATTCTTCTCCGACCTTGATGGATCCTTATCAGATGGCACCTTTAGAGCTACAATATTTGAGGATTTAGATTAATTATTTCATGTATAATGGATTCTTTCGGACTGGTGTGTCTTTGTGGGTTGCACCAGAATTTTTTGCGAAAAGGCGGATGGTGGTCTTTGTTTGTGCATAGACTACTGAAGGTTGAATTGGGTAATAGTCAAAAATGGTTACCCTTTCCCAAGGATAGAAAATATTTTCGACCAGCTGAGGGGTGTGAGTTGGTTCTATAAGATCAATATGTAGTCCAGATATCACCGGTTGAGGGTGAATGAGGGAAATATCTTAATGAATTATTTCAGATTCATGTATGGTAACATCACATTCGTAGTCCTGCCTTTCGATGTTACGAACACACCAACATTATTCATGGGGATTATGAACTCAATATTCCCCGATTTCTTAGACCGGTTCATCATTTTATTCATGGATGACATCTTGATCTACTCAAAGTCCGAGGAGGATCATACTGAGAATCTCATTACTTTCTTGTAAGTCCTTCGATGACACCATCTCTACAGAAATTTTTCCTTGTTCATGTTCTGTACACGAGAGGGGAATTTCCATGGACATGTGGTGTTACAGTAGGGTGTAGGAGTGGACTCATTGAAGGTTGAGGCAGTTTTTTCTTGGGAAGCACCCAAAAATATTGCATAGGTTCGTAGTTTCCAAAGTTTGGAAACCTATTACTAGAGATTTTCACATGATTTTACTTGAGTAACAGTGGAGTGAGATGTTCCTGGTAGTTTTTGTCTATCAGAAGGGGAATTTGGTCAGTGCTCTAGTTCTCAAATTTCTAGTGGAAGGGTTGATGTTTGAGGTGTTTTTTGATTCTTCACTTATGGTCTTGGGATGTGTGATGATGAAACAATGGGGAGTGATCTCTTATAGTTCTAGGCAGTTATTCCCCTATGAACATAAAAATTCCACCCATGATCTGGAGCTAGCATCGGTCATTTTTCACTAATGTATTGGTTGAATTACCTCATTGGGGACCACTTTGTGGTCTTCACCAACCACAAGATCATGAGGTATATCATTTATCATTGAGATATGAAAATGCAATAGTGGAGATGGATTCAGTTTCTCTAGGACCATGACTTCTAGATATCTCACACCTCAGAAAAGGGGAATATTTTGGATGATTCTTTGACCATGGTCACAGAGGGAGGTAGTTTTGGAATATGCGGATTCTTGGAATGCATTGAAGTAGTTGGTTTCCTTTTTCCCTTATAGAAGAAATGATGGTAACTATGGCTATCTATTTTAGATGATAGTGTAGTATTTTCTGATGTAGTTGGTAAGTGAGTCTCAATGGTGGAATTAGAGGCATAAGTGATGTGCAATCTTGCTGACCATCGTGATGCTCTGGAGGGAAGGTCAAAGGATGGTCAGAATTGGATGTTATTCCACATAAGGATTTTTCTTCCAGTGGAGATGCATGAGGGAGTTCTCCATGTGTTTTATAGATCTCTTGTAGAGGCACACCAATGAGTTTCCAAGATGTATCGTGTCTCGAGAGAGTATTTTTTGGGGCTCGTGATGAAACGGTCAGTGGAAGAGTATGTGGCGAAGTGCTTAGTTTTCCAACAGGTGGTGGTTGAGCACAGTGTACCTGGCGTCTTGTTTCATTCCTTAGATATCCCTGAGTATAAGTGGGATGGAATATCGATGGATTCGATTATAGGATTACCATGGGATCAGGGAGGCTATGATATAATCTGGGTAGTGGTGGATCAACTTATAAAATTGGCTCACCTATTGGCGATCATGGAGTTGGGCATAGTTGATGCCTCAGCCAAGAGGTATGGGGATGATTTTCTACAAATGTATGGCGTCCAAAGATCCATTTTCTCAGATTGGGATACAAGTTTTACCTATCAATTCTAGAGGGTATTTCAACATTCTTTTAGAACATTGTTACAAGCCAGCACTTCCTTCCACCCTTATCCTGATGGGAAACAAAAAGGACTATCCCGAAATTTGAGGACATGTTGCAAGAATGCATCTTGTACTTTGGTGTATCTTGGTAATGAAACATACCCTTGGTATTTTTTGAGTACAATAATAGGTATAAATAATTCATTATAATGGATCTGTTTGAATCCTTGTACAAGATACCGTTTCATTCACTATTTTGCTGGATAGAGGTTTCGAAGACAACTGTTCTTAGTCTCGAAGTAGTGAAGAGTATGACAGAGAATTTGGAGCTCATTTGTGATAGGATGAAAGTAGAAAAGGATCGTAAGAAGTCACATTATGATCATAGGATGCGGCCCATGGAGTTTGAGGTTGGGGACCATGTGTTCTGGAATGATTCTCCTTGATGTGGGAAGTGGAGGTTTGACAAAGGGAGTAAGCGTTCTCCCAGGTTCTTCGGACCCTTTGATGTGTTGGGACGAGTTATTTATGTGGCATACCAATTGATGTTTCCACCATAGATGGAAAATATACATGATGAATTTCAGGTCTATCATCTTTTTCAGTATCTTTATGATGACCCTCATGTAATTGATTGGGGAGAATAGGATGTCGAAGACGACAGAACGTTCATGGACCAGCTAGTAGAGATCCATGATTGTCAGGAGAAGGTGCTATGTGGATGGGCCATTCCCTATGTTCTTGTGTTGTGGAGGCATGGTGGCCTAGATGAGAGTACCTGGGAAAGGGAGAGAGATATGTGTGCCCAATACCCAAGGTTTTTTGAGTTTTTCTCTGTGGTGTTTACATTTTTAAAGTTATTCTTGATCCTTGTTTGTTATGAGATGAGTTATTTACTTATTCGGTGTTATGTGACGGTGTCCTAAAATTGGAAAGAGGAAGATAAGATTTCTAATCATGACACATTAATTGAGATGTGATTAAACCTGTGTGGGCGAGTTAGTTCAACCCAGAGAGTATAGTATCTTGACATAGAGGAAGGAATTACATGATTCATATGTCCTAATCGTGTGGTTATTTGTGCTTGTGTGGTGTGTCTTTTGGTTAGTTTTGTTATTAGTTATCAGAGGAGGTGTCCTTATATGACAAGGTTTTAATCCATCTTTCGAACAACACATGGTGGTTATCATTTAAATTTGGTGTGCTTATTCGGTAATGGTGTTTCAAGCATACAGAGAACCTTGATAGGAATCTCATGGGGTGGTTCTTCAGACATCTATTTTCATTCTAAGATGGTTTTAAATTTTCTAGAATGAGAATATTTTGTGAGGTATCTGATGTAATGGCATGGAACTCTCTAGAACATTACTTTGTGAAACTCTATTGTTTGAGATGTTATGGGAAGCAACAATGACTCATTTCAATAGTTTTCCAAAAATCCAATTTTCCCAATAGAGAGTTGGAACTAGTTCGTCTGAATGGTGAATCACACCAGTGACTCACTACTAGTGATTCACAATAGTATCTCATCAAATGGTGACTCACTAAACGGTGAATTTCCATACAATGACTCACCAAACAGTTATTCGCTATCTGTATATCATCACTAATAAATCTCATCAACTAATCATCTAGTGGTGAGTCATCCACCAGCGACTCACACACCAACAACTCATGATGGTGACTCATCCAACAATTATTCACTTCCAATAGATTTTAAAAATGTTATGGTTCTCCTAGTTTTTTCATATTCCCCCTTTAATTTTTTATTTGATGTAAATTGGGTTTAAAACCATATTTAAGTGTTTTTAAGTTGTTTCAATGTATTTAAATTATATCATTAATTTTCTAACACTCAGTATGCTTTAAGTTGGTCAAAATGCATGGTGAAAATCTACTTTTAATGTACATTTTAAAATGGTTTTGTATCCCTTGAGTCTCGGATCTAGTCCTTCAACCAGGCACATTTGATTCATTCACTATTTATCTTTTATATTGATAACTGGGAATCCAATAGCCTTTCTTCCTCTATGATCCATGCATGTATATTAAACCACTGTATTTTATTTCCCTACAGCCTTGCACACCCCATTTTTGGGGCAAAGAGGTGGTGCTGATCATCTGTTTCTCGAGTTTGGGATCCCTTTATCCCTCTTATTTGTGTATCATGTGAGGTGGGTTTACAAATTATTATCATATGAAGGAAATCTAATCCAAATTTAATACAGATAATGGATTTAGCTTTAAACTAATAAACAGGTGCTGGGAGAAAGTGACACATGCTTATGTTTCCTTACTTATTTATATTGTGATCTCTATTGGATACATGCCTACTAAAAATCATGATCATTAGTGGTATTTGTTTGTGCACTAAAGGTGACTTGTAATGGCTTGTTGTTGATCATGTGTTTAATGTCTATATAAATTTACTTGATTCATTATGTATATTCGATTAAATAAGTGGATGCCTAATGATAAATTTTTTTTATGATAACCACTGAATTATCAAAGTGGAATTCAACAACTATTTTTTACTCAATATGAATACAACCTACCTTGTTTAGTGTGGTTGCATGTGGTTTTGTTATATATTGTGCCTTTTTTGGTTGTGTGGTGGTGGGTTTGAGAGAACAAATATAAGGTGGGGTAGTATGTGTGGTTTAATGGAATCCCAGGTTGAGAGATTGACTGTTTGTGGAATGGATGGGTAGTGTTTGAGTAGTGGGGCTATAGTTTCAGGTAGTGCTATGTTTATGTTACTAGGTGTTATGGGTGTGGTGATGTAATACTGCGGGGATATTGGGATTGTTTGTGTAACGCCCTGACCCCAGAATCCCAAATTCGGTTCATTATTATGTATCATTGGCATGATCATAAAAGATCAAGTATTGAAAGACCGATTAGTTTAGTACCCTTGGAAGTACGTGATACATTCATAAGGTTTACATTACATCATAAAATGGAAAACTACAACAACTTTGTGTACATAGACAACACTGAGATACCATAGACTATCCCTGGAGGTCAGTCATAATATACTTCTTTGCATCATGGGAAAATAAAACATAGAAAGGGGTGAGCTCCGATGCTTAGTAAGGATAACATTATAGCGGAAACTTTTATAAATAAGAATAAACATTTAAGGTAGTTTATAAAACTAGAACACAAGCCTTTTAAACATAAACTTCAGAATAATATGGAAAAGATAAAATCGAATAATTCCATTTTCTTATTCACATGGATATTCTACTTGTCAAATGATCACATGCAATATCAATAACCACTTGTATAATGATGGAATGCATAATTACAGACTATCATAACCACATAGTCAAGGCCTTGTGCAAAGACTACAAATAATATTTTTTCAAGGCGATGTTCTAAGACACTAGTTTGTCTCATGAGTCCTACCGATACATCGAGGAGCTATATAGGGATCCACTTGTCACTTATTAAGTCCAATGCATTCCTCATATAAACTGGTTTAAAAATAACATAAACATTCGTATTAAAAATAACATATGTAATGTCAATAATTTATCCACAAACCATGAATGGAATAAAAATAGCACATACACAGTCAAATATAACTCATTAAATACAATATTTAAGATTTTATTGTAATAGATTAACCTCAATCGAGAATAATGAAGGACATTAACATAGATGAAAATAATCATCAAAACTATTTGAGAGAAATATCGCCCGTTTTCTTGAAATCATTTAAAAGTCACACTATTTTTCAAGAAGCCATTTAAAAATAGATTTTTGAATCAAAGTGTCCCATACCACATTGAAAATTTTAAAAGGAATTTTAATTTTAAAACTTCAATGTCCATATATATAAATTCTTAAAACCATTTTTAAAACAGGGACATTAATGAGAAATATTTAGAATAATAAATATTTAAAACATTTAAAATGATATTTTAGTTAGAGTTCCTAACCAAAAGAGAGGCACTTGAATACCAATAATTGTGGTAATCAAAACTTTTTAATATCATGAGAATAACATGATTCATGATATACTATGTCAAAGTACATTATATACACCATATAAAAGTTATTTGGTGTATAACAACAAAGAAGTCTTAATGGAATTTAAATTGAGATGAAATCTCTTATAAAGACCATATCCTTAGGTTAAGGATAAATCAAAAACATAATTATGTGTGAAAAATATAAATACAATCAATATGATTGGATATTCAGTGTGAATCAATCAGAGGACATTCACACATATTCTTGTAAAAACAACACCAATGAATTGGATGATTCACTCAATAAATAGAGATTGAGTTAAAATTACTCTTATCAAGTTCATATCGATGACTTGAGAATTTATCAATAGAGTGATTATGTGTATCAATTTTATATCCACATAAAGTGGAGTGGAAATTATGACATAAGAAAATGAATAGCGATTCCACACATAATCTTGGAGTAAAATAATCAATGAAGTATGCCTAATGCCGAATGAGTGGAAATTGAAATTTAAAATTCCATTATCAATTTGGTAACTTATGAAACATACACCCATGAAAGAAGGATCATACAATGATTATGTATATATCCATAAATTAAATTATATTACATAATGAATACAATCACGGGCAGTACACACACCACATGTAATAAATAAGTTGTGAACAATGGAAATCTCACAGAATTAAAAGTGAGATAAGAAACCCCTTACTTTTTAATTTTTCCTTGGTCGAGGGTAGGTTAACCTACTATATAGTGGTGAAATAATTTTTATTTAACTATACAAGAATTATATAAATTAATATGATATCATATATTATCTTTTAACATTGATTTGTTAATAATATCTTAGTATTTTCGTCGTTTTGGGTGTTGACGGATTCATTTTCCTTTATATTCTTTATTATGTGAGATATATTTATTATGGATGGGATTTATATTATTCAGATAAATAATGATATAATGTCTCTAAACATTATTTTTAATCATAAAATTAAATTTTTTCCTGAATGGATACGATGGGGAATGAATCTCATCACGTTCGTGGAGACGGTAATCCGTACGTACGCACGAGCGACAATATCACTCTTTTGATATTAAAATAATATATAATTGGATGGTATATCATATATATACAGAATCATTATCATGTTATATTTATTATTTATATGAATTAAACATCATTATTATACCCATCCAAATAATAAAATATTGAATAAAAATTACACCACGACGTGGAGACGGTAATCCGTACATACGCACGTATGGTGAAATGTCATTCAAAGGATGGATAGAATAATGAAGATGGATGTACCATATTTATAATAACTTCAAATTATATAGATGATACTTGATTAATTATTTTATAATTGAAAATAACAAAAAAAATAGAATTGGAAGAAGAAAATAACTTGAAAGAGGGTGGTGAAATTATTACCTCTTCTTCGAGTTCTTCCTTTTTATTTGATCAAAAGGGATCCTTAAGATGGATTTATGACCAAAATATGGACTCTAGAATGAATTGAGGGAATTTTAGGGGATATTTGGTCAGGGGTTGGCAGATCCAAAAGGCTTTGAGGGTGTGAATTAATGAGATGGGGAAGTGACCTTTTATAAGAGGGGTGACGGGCACCTTAGGAAAAGATAGAAATATTATTTTATAATAAATTAATATTCGGTTTCTAATGGCTCCAAACTAATTAATTTCGAGGATAAGGTTGGTATGGGTCTAAAAAAACTCAACCAATAGGTTTTAGAGAGGTTTGGATCACTTTATTAACCTTATCTTTTAGTTTTAACTCTTAGTTAATTAGTTTGACATTTACCATGTCTCTTTGTATTTTTATATTATATGCTTAATAAACATACTATAAACTTATAAGAGAACCAATAGTGGCTAATTAATGATAAAAATATAATTATATAAGTCATTTTTATGAACCTTAGATTTTTAGGAATACTATCTCAATTTATAAAATAATATGTGTTTTAAAACTACCTTTATGTCAATTTGGACACTATTTAATAACTGATTTTTGTTAAAGTCTTAAAAACATTATTATTTAGAATAAAATTCATTTAATAAACCCTAACATGTTATATTAACCAATAAAATTATTATATGTCATCAAAACATTCAAATTAAATTTATTTTAACATTTATATTACCAATTATTTGATTCTTTCATTAATAAGGAAAATACTGCATCATTATTGTGTCATAAACAAATTTAATTATTAAATGTATAAAACTTATAAATAAAATACAATTATGTAGGAAAGACTTTTTAGTTTCTAATTAATATTTATATTTGGAAATATAACATATATAACCCTATTAAAAAATTGTTTTTCTAAAAGATATATGCTTATGTTATTTTTGAATTTACTATAACTTAATTAATATAAAGTTTCATTATCACTTACAAGTGGATCCATGGGGTCCCAAAATGGACTGAAATATTTCCATGGTCATACATGTATCAAAAAAGAGGGTTAGGACACGTTTTATAATAATTTAATATTATTATAATATTATTTTTTACCCTTATTTACCGGATTTACCGTTTAACCAGGGTAAATAAAATATTTATCGAAGTAATTATTCAAAATGCCAAAAAATAAAAGTTAACTATTTACACAATTTGTACCTCCTGATTCTAAATATGGAATCCATTTTTCTAAATTCAAATCACAGAAGTGGTAGAAATTAATTTAATATTAATTCTTATTTTCAAAACAAAGAGCGTGTTTTTTAAGAAATAATAACTATCAAAAGATTGACACTTGTTTATGTATAGTTTAAATTTGAAATTACATCCAATTACCAATATTGGATTAAATGGAAAATATATATTCTAATTATAATTTAAAACCTCTCAATAGTATAATTTATCACTAAATATAATTTGGATTAAAAAAATTGTTTTTAATTAATGTTTAGTATTTTCACTATTCATCAAAATTTGAATCTTATCTAAAAAACACCAAAAATTCACCCTAGGCTAATTTTGATATTCTGAATCCAAAAATGATATCCATTTTGAAAGATAAAATTTATAAAATTTATAAAATTTATAAAATTGGGTATTACAATTCATAACGGCTAGTTTGATTGGTTGTGGTGTGTGTTAGAACTCGAAGTTGCGTACAACACACTCTACTATATTATTAAAAGGGAAGAGTACCATGAAAGTTTGGGGTGTTACATTCTACCCTCCTTCAAATAATTTTGTCCTTGAATTTTGTTAAAATTGGTCTTGGTAATATAATGGAAAGTCCCACATCAGAAAAAGAGTCAAGAAAACTATCACTTTAAAAGAAAGAAAGAGAAGTACAAAGGTCACCCAAGATAACTCATACTATGATTCCATGTTCGAAAACATGGATATGGAAGATAAACTAAGTGTCAAGTTCTAATGGAGAGGGATAAAAAACATGATCAAGAGAAATTTAACCACCAAAAAACCACAAACTTGTGATGGGACAAATAGTCATTAGTCTCCCAGTAGGAAAAGTAAACAGACAACATTTTTTTTTGTTTTAAGTTACATTACATAAATATGAGGAATTCATTTATGAGATTCACTATGAACATAAAGAGATATACTTACTTTTTAAGTATAGATTCATTCTTTAATAAATTTCAACCACTAACTCATTTTTTTTAAACGATGAGTATTTAAGAAGACATGGCCACAATGGAAGAGCTAGAATAAACTTCAATAGATTCACATGATCCATGAAGGATAAACTATATATTTACCATGTCTTTAGAGATTAATCAAAAACAAAATGGTTAGTATAAGATCCGATGATCCCCCAAAAGGATATTCCTTTAGAGAAAGAAACACTAATCCTAATTTCTAAAATTAAACTAACAATACACCAAAGTTAAATAAATACCTTTCAATAAAAAAATTGTCCTTAAAATACATCAATATAATCCAAACTAATATTGAAACCCAAAACTTAGGAGAATTTGGTTATGTAGTATTCCACATTAAACTATATCTCCAAATGAAATCAACTACTCTTAAAGTCAAATACTTAAAAGTAATTAACCAAATCACATATTCTCTATTATTGGTTAATCATTTCTATAAATAACCAAAATCACTATAAATCCACAATAAAAACATAGATAAAATCCACCATTACTCCTAAAATTAAATATAATAGTATTCTATTTTCTTTGGGCATATAGTGTTCCCAATAAAGCAAACATCTTCCAAAATAACATTTATCACTTAATCAATGAATCATTTTCCTATACTAAGGGTATTCATTTGATAAGACATAAGATCCCAAATCAATATATTATTGATCAATAAAATCATTTAACTATAAATAATTAGTCACACTAACTAGGGACTTCACGTAGTCCAGTGGTAGGAGATAAATCCCAATCTCACTTTGGTTGTGGGATTGATTCCCTCAGCTTTTTCTGACGCGGCGGGTTATCAAACAGTCTATGTGTTTTCCTTTTTTCAAAAAATACATTTTATAACATTAAAAAAACGAGATAAATTCCTCAAAATAACCATAACATAATTTAACCACAAATGTTATCTCATACCTTTCATTTTCATCCCAAAATATAATAACTCGTAGTTTCCTCAAACCCAATTATTATATAAAACAAAATGGTTATTTATAAATATATACACAAGAGAAACGATAAGACTTCCTCAAATATCCTTTTAAAATGACAAACTACAGGGTTACAAATACAAGAGAAAATTATTCCAATGTAATCCCATCAACAAGGAGTACTAGTACTTTTAAAAATTTCTCCAACCATTTATTTAAACATAGCTTTTTATTTGATCAAGAAAATATCCTATATAATAGGGCATTCACTCGGGTATTGGCCAGGTCTCCTACATTTATGGAAAATGGCTTAAAATGGATTCTTGGGACCATTTTTATTTTCTTCCATAGTACTATTCATTTTCCTCGGCAATTATTCACTTTATGTCCTTCTTTCCCACACGTAAAGCATTTCTTTGTTCTATTGAGAGACTTTCCTGGGTGTCTTCTTCCACATTTCTTGCATGATGGAAATTGAGTATTATTTTCTCTATGGTCTCCACTGCTGGAGCTCTTATCATTCATCACCTTTCCCTTCTTTATTGAGTCTAGGAGTTGGTTAATATATATGTTATTGATCATATTTTTGGAAAACTGATTTGGCATGACCATGATATATTTTATGCCTATCAACATTCCATTTTATTTCCCATTTCAACCATCGTTCCCACCTTTTGCATCATTCTCAAAGTTACTATGACTTCCTTGGAATCCAGCCATTGACTAAAACTAGAAATCATTGTGTGAGTAACAGTAGTCATAAAATCATTTAGAGAATATCATGACACCATATTCTCAATTTGAAACACCTCAGGATTAACCAAGGTCATTTATTCCCATATTATATTAAAATACTAAAAATATTTTTGTAAAGAAAATGTAAATTATCCTAAGCATATTCCCCGGGAGTGTCTTAACCAATAGTGCAATAAGGCGCGTTTTCATGCACTAGTAATCGTTCGAGTCTAGCTCAAACCAGTGTTTTCGGGTTTTACCCCTAGGTACATCTATGACATAGCCGCCTCTACCTGCTCGTATCCAGACAGGGATGTATTTCTCGGAATACTCAAAAAATATCTACAATACCAAAATTCTAGGAATTTCTTCTATACTAATCCTCAACGTCCATCTTAGGTCTATGTGTTCTAATCAGAGTTTATCTAAATCTAGTTTCCGTGGTTCGCACTAAACTTCCTCTGATAGAAACTATAATGCCCCAACCTCAGAATCCCAGAGTCGGTGCATTATTACATATCATTTGCATGATAATAACAGATCAATTCTCGAAAGACCAATTAGTTTAGTAGCTTTGTAAGTACTAGATACTTTCATAAGGTTTACATTACATCATAAAATTGAAAACTAAAACAACTTTGTCTCTATAGAAAACACTGATATCCCAGAGACTATCCCTGGAGGTCATTCATAATATACATCTTTGCATCCTGGGAAAATAAAACATAGAAAGGGGTGAGCTCAGATGCTCAGTAAGGATAACATTATAACGGGAACATTCATAAATAAGGATAAAAATTTAAGGCAATGTATAATACTAGAAAAAAGGTCTTTTAAACTTGAACTTCAGTATAATATAGAAAAGATAAAATAAAAAAATTCCATTTACTTATTCACATGGATATTTTACTAGTCAAATGATCACATGCAATATCAATAACCACTTTCATAATGATGGAATGCATAATGCCAGACTATCATAACCACATAGTCAAGGCCTTGTTACAAGAATACAAATAATATTTTGTCAAGGCCTTGTGCCAAGACACTAGTTTGTCTCATGAGGCCTACCAATTCATCAAGGAGCTATAGCGGGCTCCACCCGTCACTTACTAAGTCCAATTCATTCATCATATGAACAGGTTTAAACATAGCATAAACATTAGTATTAAAACTAGCAAACGTAATGTCAATACTTTATCCAAAAACCATGAATGAAATAGAAATAGCACATCAATTGTCAAACATAACTCATTCAATACAATATGGAAGATTTTATTGTAACAGATTAATCTTAATTGAGTATAATGAAGGATGTTGACATAAATGAAAATAATCATCAAAACTATTAGAGGGAAATTTTCCCCTTTTTCTTGAAATCATTTAAACGTCACACTATTTGTCAATAATCCATTTAAAAATAGATTTTTGAATAAAAGTTTCCAATACCACATTGATTGTTTTAGAAGGAAATTTAATTTTAAAACTTCAATGTTCATATAAATAAATCCTTAAAACAATTTTTAAAACATGGACATTAATGAGAAATATTTAGAATAATAAATCTTTAAAACATTTAAAATGATATTTTCATTAGAGTTCCTAAAAAAATGGAGAGACTTGAATACAAATAATTGAGGTAATAAAAACTTTTTAATATCATGATAATAAATGGATTCATGATATACTTTGTCAATGTACATTATATACACCATATAAAATTGATTTGGTGTATAACAACAAATAAGTCTTAATGGAATGTAAATTGAGATGAAATCTCTTATAATGACCATATCCTTAGGTTAAGGATAAATAAACAACATAATTATGCATGAAAAATATACATAAAGTCAATAGTATTGGATATTCAGTGTGAATCAATCAGAGGACATTCACACATATTCTTGTAAAAACAACATCAATGAATTGGATGTTTAACTCAATAAATGGAGATTGAGTTAAAATTACTCTTATCAAGTTCATATCGATGACTTGGGAATTTATCAATGGAGTGATTATGTGTATCAAATTTATATCCATAGAAAGGGGAGTTCAAATTATGACATAAGCAAATGAATAGTGATTCTACACATAATCTTGGAGTAAAATAATCAATGAAGTATGCGTAAAGCTGAATGAGTGGAAATTGAAATTTCAAATTCCTTTATCTATTTGGTAACTTATGAAACATACAGACATGAAATAAGGATCATACAATGATGATGTAGATATCTTTAAATTAAATTATATTACACAATGAATACAATCATGGGCAGTACACACACTAAATGCAATAAATAAGTAGTGAACACTAGAAATCTGAAGGAATTAAAAGTGAGATAAGAAACCCCTTACTTTGTACTTTTTCCTTGGTCGAGGGTAGTCTAACCACATATATAATGGTGAAATAATTGTTATTCAATTATAAAGGAATTATATACATTAATATGATATCATATATGATCTTTTAACATTGATTTGTTAATAATATCTTAGTATTATAGTCGTTTCGGGTGTTAACTGATTCATTTTCCCTTATATTCTTTATTATGTGAGCCATATTTGTTATGGATGGGATTTATATTATTCATATACAGAATTATATCATGTCTATAAACATTATTTTTAATCATCAAATGAAATTTATTCTTGAATGGATATGATGGGGAATGAATCTCATCGCGTTCGTGGAGACAGTAATCCGTACGTACGCACGAGCGACAATATCACTATTTTGATATTAACATAATATATAATTGGATGTTATATCACATATACAGAATCATTATCATGTTATATTTATTATTTACATGAATTACGCATCATTATTATACCCATCCAAATAATAAATTATTGAATAACAATTACACCACGACGTGGAGATGGTAATTCGTACGTATGCACGTATGGTGACATGTCATTCAAAGGATGGATAGAATAATGAATATGGCTGTAACATATTTATAATAACTTCACAGTATATATATGATACTGGAGTTTTTATTTTATAATGGAAATAACAAAAAAGAAGAAGTGGAAGAAGAAAAGAACTTTAAAGAGGGTGGTGAAAATATTACCTCTTCTTCGGGTTTTTCATTTTGATTTGATCAAAAGGGTTTTTAAGTTGGATTTCTGACCAAAGGAGGGCCTCTATGATGAAGTGAGGAATTTTTTTAGGATATTTGGGTAGGGGTTGTCTGAGCCAAAATGCATTGAAGGTGTGAATTAGTAATAAGGGGGAGTGCCCTTTTATAAGAGGGGTGAGGGGCACCTTAGGAAAAGATAGAAATATTATTTTATAATAAATTAAAAATCGGTTTATAATGGCTCAAAACTGATTTATTTAGAATATAAGGTGGGTATGGGTATAATACAACTCAAAAAATAGGTTTTATACAGGTTTGGATCAATTTATTAACCTTGTCTTTTAGTTTTAACTCTTAGTTAATTAGTTGACATTTACCATGTCTCTTTGTATTTTTATATTATATGGTTAATAAACATATTATAAACTTTCAAGAGACCCAAAAGTGGTTAATTAATGATTCAAATATCATTATATATGTATTTTTTATGATCCTTATATTTTTAGGAATATTTTATCAATTTATAATATAATATTTGTTTTAAAAACTTCTTTTATGTCAATTTTGACACTATTTAATATTTTTTAAAAGTCCTAACAACATTACTGATTCGAAAAAAATTCATTTAAGAAACCCTAAAATGTCATATTAACCAATAAAATTCGTGAATTTCATCAAAACATTCAAATTATATTTATTTTATCATTTATAATACCAATTATTTCATTATTTCATTAATAATGAAAAATACTACATCATTATTGTATCAAAAATAAATTAAATTATTCAATGTCTAAAAATTATAATTAAAATAAAATTATGTATGAAATCTTATTATATTTCTAATGAATATTTGTAGTTGAAAATATAACATATATAACCATATGTAAAAATTGTTTTTCTAAAACATATATGTTTATGTCATTTTTGTATTTACTATAACTTAATTAATATAAAGTGTCAATATCACTTACAAGTGGCTCTATGGGGTCCTAAAATCGACTCAAATATTTCCATGGTCAGAATTTTATCCAAAAAATAGGGTTAGGACATGTTTTAGTGTAATTTTATATTATTATAATATTATTTTTTACCCTTATTTACTGGATTTACCCTTTAACCATGGTAAATAAAATATTTACCGAATAAATTATTCAAAATGTCTAAAAATAAAAGTTATCTATTAACATAATTTGGACCTCCTGATTATAAATATTTAATCCATTTTTCTAAATTCAAAACACAGATATTGCTGAAATTAATTTAAAATTAATTCCCATTGTCAAAACAAAGAGTGTGTTTTTAAGAAATAATAAATATCAAAAAATTGACACTTGTTTATCACTAGTTTAAATGTGAAATTACATCCAATTAACAATATTGGATTAAATGGTAAAAATATATTCTAATTATACCTTAAAACATCTCAATAGTATAATTTATCACTATAAATAATTTGGATTAAAAAAGTTGTTTTTAATTAATGTTTAGTATTTTTCACTAATCATCAAAATTTGAATGTTTTCTAAAAAATACCCAAAATTCACCATAGGCTAATTTTGATATTCCAAATCCAAAAATGATGTCCATTTTCAATAATAAAATTTATGAAATTTTAAAAATTGGGCATTACTATTCATAAAAGCTAGTTTGATTGGTTGTGGTGTGTGTTAGAACTCAAAGTTGCGTACAACACACGCTACTATATTATTCAAAGGGAAGCATACCATGGAAGCTTGGGGTGTTATAGTTTGGAATAATATTTTTTTGGGTTTGGATATGTTTTGGGAGGTCACTTTTTGAGAGGATGGATTTTTCTGAATGACATTGAAGAATGATGATGGTAGTGGTTGGTATGGGTGTCAAACGTAGTGGAAATATGAAGTGATTTTCTTTACTATGGTTCCTTTACCTATACATGGTTTATATTGTGTGGCTTGTTGCTGGAAGAGGTTTTTAGTTTCTTAGGTAGAGATGGAATAAATCAATTGTTTCCTTTAATAAAGTATAATAATTGGTTAAATGAGTTTTTTGGGTGTTTGTTTGAGTTGTGGCTTGTAATGGATGGATTTCATTTATAAACTTACAAAGTGACTGTTTCTTGTTTAAATAAATTCATTTATAGGTATGAATAGATTTGGTACTATTATAGGGTGGTTTATTGTTTGATTGAGAACCCATAGGTTAGTCTTGATTGTTTGATACTATATATACATACCTTTATTTTTTCTTGTCTTTTCTATATAAACCACACCCTAGTTGAGCACTATATGCCGAACGCCCTCATTATCACAGGGGAGGGTGTCTTTCCCCAACATCGCGATCAATGGATGGATGTATGGACACCAAATCTTCCTTGCACCCAATTCCGACCAGTGATAGCCCATGATTCTTTAGGGAAAAAGTGTTTTGTGAGGCCCAGGTCTGTGCTGGAGAGTTGTGTTTTCCCAGGTATCTTCAGGATGAGATGAGTTGTGGTTTCCTAGTTGTCTTCTAGATGAGATGTGTTGTGCTTTCCCATGTGTTTTTGATATGTGATGTGGTATGTTGCATAGGTTTGTGCATGTGAGATTTGATGAAGTTCGTTTTCCTAGGTTTCAGGACTAGCTATGAGGCCCAGGTGTGTGCGGGTGGGTTGTAAAGTGTTACTTTTAGAAGAGGTGGGAGTTCTAGAATGTTTTTCGTTAGGGTGTGAGAGTGGCTAGTCTATAATAAATATTTATGGGGCTACCCTATCATAAATTTTTATCTCTATTACTTTACTTGAATTGCATTATTTGGTTCGTGTGCCTTTGGTGAGGTTTGGGTGGCTAGTATACAATGTTAGGTGTTGTTACTTTCTGTTATTTTCTCATAGGGGAATTAGTATGCTTCTCAACATAAACATGAGAGATTTTGGTTCTCCAAATAAGTGTACATGTATGTTCACCCTATGATATAAAACTAATTTTAGTATTCTAAGAGGAATACATGGACCCTCTTAGGAATTACTACATCGCACTTTGGTATATCTATCATGTCACTACATAACTTTTTTCTTTTGGTACTTACCTTGATGTTTTATTCTATTTCTTGTAGTTTTGTTTGAAAACATGCATTTGGGATGGATTTTTTATTCTTTTATGTATATGTCTTGGAGTTTTTTAAGGTTTAAACATCTTATTGCATGATCTTGGTTACTATAAAAACGGTAATGCCTCCCATTTTGTGGGATTTCTATACACTTAGTGTTGGTCACCACCCCAGTCCTACTAGACATGGGACTCATGAGATCATTATATCTCTTAATTCATTGCGATCTCTAGTAGGGAATATTTGGAGGGAGGAGGTCATGAAAGATAAATACATGGGGAATCATCATGAATCTCATCCATATTACACATATTATACTCTTGAGCTTATCTTAGTGTGGTCTGGATGTTGTATGGCCACACAAACTACTGAAGGACACGTCATATTCTTCATATGTGGGACCACATGATGTATGCTCTAGTAAACAATCATGTGTTCTTCTATTCATGTATCTTCAAAACTCATTAAATGAAATAGTGTGTATTTAAAACACTATAATTAAATAAATACATTTTGTGAAAACCATATATGTTCCATGTGTTACATTAATGTTCAATGATTTCAGTCTCATGTTGTGTCAATCGAGTTCTTTGAGTACACTATTTTCTAAAATTTCACCACTAAAACATGTATACTAAATTATTTGTACACTGTAGACACACAATAAAATTTGATAGCCATGTGCTATAATTTCCTAGTTTACACATAGTTTGATATAAATTCACTATGTGTAGTTGCTTCTTTTTATATTGTAAATCTTGCAACAAATCTAAAGGCATTTCAGTTGGATACACAGAGTGTACTCTGACTATATGTCATGAAACCCAATCTTACCAACTAGAATCATTCAAACATCCTAATATAATCTATGTTCATCCATTATGTATTCATAAACCTGTAATAAAACATGAATCTTGAATGAAGTAATTAAATATAAAAAATATTAATTAAGAATCATATTAAAGAACTAATAATCTGAAAATGAAATATATAATAATTATTTCACATATAGATCAATAATCAAAGAAGTAATTATAAATATAAAACATTACCCCCATGATACCACTTAAAGGTATTAAAAAAAATAGTATAACTTTTGGTTGGTGGATATCAATAATGGCTTTGTCAGATTTGATAGATCATTATCAGATTGTGAAAGTCATAAATATCATGACCAACAAAGTTTTTCCATAAAATATTTATATAAGTAAGACTAGAACCTAGATATAAAATATATATCACATAAATTTATAAGTAATTAAAATAGATCAAAATAAATAATACCTCATCTTAGGATATTTCTTCATAGATGCTGTTAATTTTCTAAAAAAACCTTTTTCAGAATATCGACAATGCTCTTATTGGATCCAAGGGTTGAATCCTTATAGTAGTGATCAACAAGTGCATTTTTATCCTCTAAAAGAAACTGATTGACTACTGAGTGTTAGAATAATAGATTTATTAACATGTGTTTTTTGTTCTAGATAGATTCTACTTCTTTTGGGCTTGATGAATTATACTTTTTTCTTTCATTCTATAAGGGAGGAGAGAGTGAGGAATTTGAGAGGGAAGTATGTTGTGCAGAGTGATTCACAATACTCGAATAACCTTACACAACAGGTATAATCATCTGTTTATAGAGTTATGGTTTTTGTTAAAAAAATATATAATTAAAAATTTCCCTTAAAAAATAAAATAAAACTAATATTACCCCATACCATAGAAATTATTATAATTGTTATTTTATAGAGTGAGATAAATGGTTAAATGATAAATATTATTTTACTACCTTGAAAATTAATATTTATCACTGGAACACTCATCTTAGTTATCATTTATTGAATACGAGAGTAAATAATTAATTAAATATTTTATTAATAAATAATTATTTTATTCCAAATGTTATGAACAAATATTTGTTAAATATTTAGTAAATAGAATCCATATTCTATTTAGAGTCAATAGAATAAATATTTATTTTATATTTTTTAACGATAAACCATGAATAAATTTTTTCCACGTTTTTGAGAGTAATATTTACTCTAGTATATAAATTCAATAATTATTTAATCGAGATCAATGGAAACAAATAGTTTGTGACTGTACATTATTATTTCTCATTCTCATTAAGAAAACTATCCTATGGTCCAATATTACAGTCTAGCAATGGTCTATGGAACTAAATAGAAAGAACATAATTTTTCATCATCAACAACTCCATACGAAGGTGAACTATGTAACATAATAACTTTCTCTCAATATCTCATCCAGAAAGATACACATATGTGTCATAAACCTATATACTCAATATGTATTTCCTTGACTATATAAATTAATCACTTCAGTATATAATTTACATGGAATTTAGGCCGATGGTTCCATTCTAATCAATGGTTAACGATATAAACTTTTAGAAAATGGAAATGAAAATCCATAATTGACCTATCTATTAATAGAATGTCACTCATGATGCACCCAAAAAATATAAATTCATAATGAACCATATTATCATGATTTATGAAATATAAATAAGTGAGTGATTCATAAAATTCATTACTAATAATCTTAAATTCTAAGGGCCATTAAACATTCTTGCAAATAAGATGATCTGATGATAGATAAATATGTGGGATTCATACTTGTAGGTATATTCTCAGGAATTCTAATCTTGGATATTACCAAATGTGAAATTCAAGAGATAAAGTCTCATCCTTTTTCGAGGACTCACACCTTACAGACAACATACTATGTTTCCCATCATAGTATGTTATATGACCATATAACTATATTTAAGAATATTTTTATTTCACTCCTAGGTTCTCATAATAGTGTGGAACTACAATAACCTTATCAATGTTGAAAATATTTTAGGACACTCTTTCATTAATGTCATATAGTATCATTAATAATATGTGATAATCTATTTTTTTACTAAAAAAATATTTTAATATACATGTATTATAATGTAAAAACTATTTGTTCGAGAACATCAAATCCAACATATACAACTTTCATTATTTTTTCATTTATAATCTTTTGACACAAATTAACTTCTTCTTATTTTTAAGTTTGAGGTCAAATTGTGAAATTAATTTGATTATATATGACCATAATTGATCCAATAATCATCTAAATATTGTTTGAGGATCAAAATCTAGATATTAAATTCTTCTTGAACGATCTAAAATTCACACTACCATGATATTTTTGTCATAATGCCTGATGTAAATGTCCCTTTGAGATCAAATTGTCTAGCTATTTATCTTCCAATATCTCGAAATAAATTAATTCTGTAATATATAATATAAATTATAATTATAATATAATTTAATGAAATATGTTTAGTCAAAATAAAATATATTTAAATAAACTTACAATAATTTATTGGTTATCGATATTTACCATAGTATAATATAACTTTTCTCTACTAGTACCAAACAATGTATAATGAGGAACACAAAAATCAATATTAAATGCATTTTCCTAGTAAAACATATAAATAAATCTATATTATAGAAAAGATTAAATTGAAAATTGAATATTAATGTTAGCTCATTTAATTAATGAAAACATATAATGTTATTAATATGATAACCTATCTTGAAATATAGTGTTTTCAAGAAAAATAACTTATTTGATTCAAATAATTTTGTAATAGCTATAAAACTAGTTGATTAATTATAATACTAATATTTACTTGTGTTATGGGGAAATTTTATGATATGGTAAATCCTATTTTCACTCACTATTCCTTTAAAATTAACAACATGCTTAATGAAAATAAAAAAAAATGGAATCTTGATTCTACCATAATTATAAAATTCAAAATATTTTAAATACCCCGAGATTAGATATAGAAAACCAAATAGAACATGGGATTAAAAATATCATATATAAAATTTAGATTCTTATTTAAATAAATGTGATTTTTAGAAACAATTTAATAGTTTAAATGATTGATGGAGTTTTGCATAAAATTAATTTCATATTTTTTGTAGATCATATCCCACTTTGAATAGAATATAATAAAAAATATATAATCATATGCCTTAATTTCATACACATATAATATAGTTCTAATTTTTATTGTGTTTTTATATCTATTTTAGTGAGTACTATTGAAAAATATTTAATAAATTTTTTATTTTAAATATTATTTTCAAAATTCATATGATAAAAGAAGTATGCAGGAATAGAACGTGTTCTAAAAAATATTTTGATTAAATAAGACCATTGTTATAATATTTTTTCTTCTGATTCTATAGATTGAAGTGGTGTTGTCATGAAACATGTATCTTCAGATCATGATATTGATCATTACATAGCTTTGGGTTAAATATTTTAGAGTTCTAGGCATAACGTGTATACATCATTCATTAATAAAACTCACTTGGGGACATACATACTTTTATCCAAAACCACATTTTTTATAATCTTTTTTCATCAATTTTATATATTTCCTTTTGGGGTTTAAATACTATAATTCAAATTCACTTTTTACCTTCCAATTTATCTTTTATTCTAAAATGATACATCATTTACTTCACTGTTTATTTTTCACCACATTTATCAAATAAATTGATGACATCTGCTTCTATTCAACGATTTCTTATGGTTCAAAGTGGAAATTTCCAAGTACATATGATCTATAATTTATTTACGAAGGTAATTTTTTGTAAGATTTTTTATATTATTATTTCACTTTCCAACTTGAATATGTTGTACTGGTATAAAATATATAACTAAAGACACATTAAAAAATCAACCCACAATTTCTTACAACTCATAGAATGCATGTACCATAACAAAGATGAAATATAATCCTTTATTCTCATGAATCTATATGTCATAGAATTCCACATTAGATCATTGATTCATGTAATTAAAGTATACTGAAAACAAAATCCTACTCAAATTGAAATATTATTTATTTAATCATGCATGTTACTTTCACTTCCACTTTGATATCTAAATCTAGTATCATCAAACATCACTCTTTTAGGTGAACATTTAGATAATGTACTTATGTAAGAGTGATTTATTTTTGGGAGGAAATACAAAATACAATTCCCATTTTCATTAAAAAACAAAAACAACACGTTGTATCACAAATTTATTATGAGGGCTCCATTTTCATATATAAATGTTGAGTACATTATTTATATGAAACATTGAAACAAGATAATGATTCATGATTCAAATATTTATTAGGGTAGTACTCTTGACATGGCCCTCTTCTTTTTACATGATTCATGGCCATGACATTTATTGTATTATTGTGATACATGTATCAATACACTACTAATCAGATTTTTAAGAGTGGAAGCCCCTACATATTCTTATATTGATGTTGTTGATGATCCCACATATGTTTCATACATAATTATTCTTTATTATTCGATCTTTCAATGGTTTGTTTAAGGAAATTAGATATATTGTCTCCATATTAGTTTTTACCCTATTAATTTACTATTGTTTTATAACATAGACCATACAGTCCGTCATTTAACTACCAATAAAAGGTACACCCATTTTTCTAATTCTTATAGACCTATAACATTTCTTGTTTCATCATTAGTCACCCCATATGAACTTTGTTTCTAGTTTTTCTTCTTATTTGTTACTAATGTGTGCTTTATAGATTATTAATGGAATTATTTCATTATAAAGTAATACACACTACACTTCTATTTGTGTTCTTTGTTTGTCTATGGATCATTGATAACCTTCTAATCAAACCACCATACTAAAGATCTCCCCTGATATTTATTCATATTTTGATTATTTCTCTTAATTTTCCCATTTTTATAGTTCCAACCATATAAAAATATTACAAATATGAAAAAACTCCTATATATAAACCACTGTAATCACATAGAAATCATAGTGTTTCATCGACCAATTACCATTCATAAATTTTACCCATAATTCATAAGACCCCTAAAGAAGTTTCTCTTCTTCTCTGATAGTTAGTCATAATTTTTTGGACCAACACATCAAGAAGTATAAAAAAACTCTGTAATATTTACATAATTATATATATATATATATATATTCGTTTACTAGTTAGGAATCCTATAAGGAATTATTACCTTTTTTTCAAAACTTCTAAACAAAATTATCTTTATACAGTATTTAGTCATTAAAATAGTTTTGAAACTTCAATTTCAACTATTGAACACATGCTATGTTGGTTATAAATATTTTACATCTACAACGACAAATCATAAAATTTTTATCTAGACATTGAAAATTACTAGTGTTGAGAACTTTTTGAAGGCCAAGTAATGATATTATAGGATAGATAATAGTGAATGGTTTATAAATAAACATGACACTAAAGTAATATAAGAAGAACTGAGACCATGTTTTAATAAATAAAACATAAAAAATAAAACCAACTAGATATGCCAAAAAACATTAAAGGTAATAAATCTAAATTAAAAAAATGAAGTTTAATATTTTCAGTTTTAAATTACATGTACTTCCTTTTGAAACTGGAGAGAAGTGTGTCTAAGAGTGTCATTATATTTCATATCACATTAATTCCATTTATTTTTATCAAATCTGTCCTATAAATAGAAAATTATATAATATCATGTATATAAAAAATCATAAATTATACATTAAAAACATTTTAAAATAAATAAATTATTATTTATAAATTTAACTAATACATTACATAATGAACTCATCTGATACCCGACTATGTGATATTGGGAAATTAGGAATGGTTGATATTTATTCAATCTAAATACTAACTCTCTCTTTCCAACTGACATAAAATTCATATGAGTATGCTCACTCTATTTCTCCTAACACAATTAGCCTTTCATCCTTATAATTTTTTATATTAGAAAAATGTTGTAGGATTTTCATTAGAAAAAATATTTTTTAGAAAAATATTATTTATATATATTTATTTATTTATTAACACTACAAAATAAGATCAATAGTCATGAATTGTCATTTAGTTGGTCTCCAACATCACTCCAACTTATTCATTGAATCATAACAATATGATTTTGTTTAGAGAATTTTGCCATAAAATTTTTACATTCATTATCATTTTTACGAATGATAGCATCATCTACATTGTATTGAACCATAATCAATATATGCTAATTACAAATCCCTTGAATATTTGTTTGATCTATTCTTATAGAATATTTTATAGTTAATCATGAATGATATACAATTATTAAAGGAAAATAATATATATAAATTTCCCATCAATCACTATCAGTCATATTAAAACACATACCAATAGATAAGGTGCCTCATATCCCTTAGAGTGACATGTCAAGTGGTGGGGGAGGAGGAATAATATCCTTTAGGAGAGGTGGGAAATCTATAGTAGGTATAGAAACCCATACATTTCTTATATTAATTCTACATATTATTATAATAACATTAATTACATAACATAACAATCAATATGAATACCCTAATGTTTTAGTGCCTTTGGGAACGTGTCTGCATATACCATTATTTAAAAAATGATATACATCATCTACAACATATTTCTTCATAACTAGTATCCTTGTTAGACACATTATACTTTAAAATTTTCTTCATATCCAGGGAAAATAAAAAATAATAAAGGGCGATCTATGATTCTCATTAAGAGTAAACAAGGAAGATATCAATGATCATTTAGACAAAAACATAGAATAAGGGGTATGAGAATAGGATATTAATATTTGAAAATCATTCCTAGTAATTCTTATATCATAATACTATATTATGAAATAATTCATGGTAATTCATAAGATATTATTCATAAATGGATCAGAGAACATTATACATAGGAACATAATATTGGCATAAGATCATGTTATGAAATTGTCTCATAAGGTGTGGCATAATCATAATTCTAGAAATATTATGTCAAGGATACCCAAAAATAAAATCATAGCATGTTAGGCTAGATATACACACACATGTTCCGACTTCAGGATTGAGATAACATCTAATGTCCCCTCTTTTTATCTTGTGATAACCTTCCATGTACCCTATTTTGGGATTGGGATAACCTCATGTGAACCCTCTTACAAGATTTGGATAACCTCTTGTGTACTCTCTTTTGATCATGGGATAACCTCCTATGTAACCCATTTTTTCAAATGGGATAACCTATCATGTGAAATTTTATATTATATAACATAAATTTTACCCAATCATCTGGAATGCTACAAAATTATGGGCACAACAATCACATAATCATAAGTCTAATCATATTTATCACACGAGATCATAAAACAATTCATCATAACTTAACTCATGGAAAAAATAGGATTCATATATACTTCTTCATAAAAAATATAAACCATATAGAGAAAGAATAAATATGGTATCATTGGATCATATCCCACATTAAAGAATAATTAACATCAAATGATTTTAGTATAGATAAACCATTCCATTAAAAGATCACCAGAATATTTAATGAGTAAAATTACCTAGTCAATTTATAATCACATATTAAAATATCAAAAACAACGAAATAGTAAGGGAATAATTTTTTTTGAAAAGAAACTTTGAAAAATTTATAAAAATCTTCAAATAATTGGGAATTCATGATGATATGAAATTCCATTTATGTAATGTACTTTAAAATAAATATACATTTCAAATTTTTGTAAAACGTAAAATGTACCTCATTTTAAAAATAAAAATGAAATTATATTTAAACCATATTTTAACATTTAATAAATTATTAAAAATTGATTTAAAAATTATATGGTAATATTAAAAACAATCTTGATAATATTTGAAGAAGACATTTAATTGTATGAAAAAGTATTTTCAACCTAAAAAATTCATTTTTCCTTAAAAATGTTCTTTCAGTATCTTGAGTACTTGATGTGAGGAAAATGAAGGTAAAAAAATTATTCTTATTAAATATCCAAACATGAATAAAATTAAATTTATTTTTTTGGAATAGTTTATATAATTTCCTTTAATGGAACTTCAAACATAAACAATCCCGATTAAAATGATATTGAAACATAAATCCATTACAACTTTGGTAAATATCAAATAAACCCTCATGAAAGAGAAAAAATCTTTAGATACGTAAATACATATATTATTAATGATATTAATCATAAATTACAGTCATTTTAATTATATAAACCACATAAAAGAAATAGGTTGTGAATATGGATGAAAATAAAAGTGAAATGGAAACCTCTTACCTCGAGTTTGACTAGTTTATAAAGTTCACTAACATAATTTATAATAGATATATATTTATTATATTTATATAAAATATTAATTTATATATTTACAACATAATATATGATCAATTGATCACTTTTAAACACATATTTATTAACAATTGCTTATTAAAATTTGCTCTTTTGGGTGTTAATAGTTTTGTTTTTCATGCGAATATTGTTATGATAGTATCGGTCCTTTTAAATTAATCATTATTACATAATCACCATAATATTAATAATAATATTAAAATCATATATTTTCATTATTTATATATAATTATATTGATCCATAAATTTTATAGACTGAAAATGAATAACACAACTCAATGAGACGACAGGTCGTGCGTATGCAAGAACATTGTATTGAATTTTCAAAGGATAAAATGAATGAAATTTAAATAATAATTCATCATTCCATAATAATTATTATATCATATATATTTGTTTAACCTATCCTTATTTTCATCCATGTAAAGCGTGATTGAAAAACTAGTCACATCTCTTTGTGAAGGTGGTAGTCCACACGTAATTTGAAGCAATGTTGTCATTTTCTAAAAGATTGGAAGGGAAGAAGCTTTATATTATCTTATAATTCAAAAAAAATTATTATTTGATAAATATAATTGATAAATATTAAACTAATTATGATAACCACTAATAAATGTTCATAAAGGAATCTAAATTGTCTAGCTTTATGGAGGCGGTAGTCTACACAAACTCTTGATCGATATATTCACTTCCCATTTGATGGAATATATGGTGGATATTTGTGGTTCCATAATCATAAGTAAACTTTAGTATGTTCTTGATAATAAATTTATTATTTTATAATTAATATTATTTACTTATAGAATGTTTAAGAGTAAATTAATTGAAAGCGCTCTGGTAAGATGGTTTACTCTTCTTTGGTAGGCCTCCTTTAGATCTATTCTTGAGCACCATTTGAATAGTATTTGAATAATATTATAACATATAATTCAGGGATGAGGAGGTTTAGAAGATAATTTTTATGGCTTTTTAAACTAGATTTCTAAAATTGGTGTAATAAAAATAATGAATAGGGGTCCTTTTAAAATGGGTAGAAAAGACACACTTCCAATTACAAAAATGATTTAAGTATAGTTATTGTATTTATCTAGTATAATGCTATCAAATAGCCATGAATTAGAAAAAAAATATAAGGTAGAATTATAATCAAAAAATTAAAACATATAGGTTGCAGTATCATTTTAGTCCTTCTCATGAGGTTTAACCCCTTAGTTAACTAATTTCTACTTTAATGGCGGTGAAAACTTTTTCAATGTTATCGGTTATAATTTTTACTTATATGTTAATAGTTATAACATTAACAGATAAGTTATAAATGTTTTGACTATTTATCATCATAATTCTCGTCTTTAAATTTTATTATGATTTCTAAATAAATGAATAAAATATTATTTGACATAAAATATCATTAATATCATTTTTGAAAATATTCATTTAATTTTAAATTAAAGACATTAAGATAGAAATTTAATGAAGATATCATCCTTTAAACAATAAAAAATATTTTATATTCTTCTATAAAATTATTAGAAAACTATAAATATCATAAACAATATTTCTTTCTAGTTTTCTTAAAAGAAATACATGATTGTTCTAATTCTTAAATCAGTACCATGTCATCATTGTGTAAGCATTTAAGGTCATTATTCCATTACTAAAAATTAAAAATGTCATGAAATGAAAAAAATATATTTTTAAATAAATATATAAAAAACTCGTATCCTCTTTCTATCAATTTTTAAGACATTTAGAAATATTAAATTAATGAGAGAGAATTTTTTTATTTTATTTTCTTAAAATATTATTAATTTCAATATCATGGGGAAATGGAAAAAATGACATATATTTGAATTTTATTTTTATACGGTATAATCTGTTCCTTAAAATGAATTAAAGTCAATTTTTTGGTTGATTATGAGACCTCATATCATTGTTTAAACATAATGTTTCTCATTTTACCCTTAATGAGGTGACAAGTATTCATAATGGTCACTATTCATAATGACAAAAAATATAATGGTTTTATTTACAAAATATTAACTTCATGATTCAAAATATGGTATCAATATTTCATGATTTAATCCTTATTACTGGTGGAAATCAATTTTAATATAAATACCCAATGCTTAACAAACACAATTTTTAAAAATATGTGTTTTTAAGAATAAAAATTAACTTATATAAAAGTCAAAAAAATTTGGTATTAAAAGGGAATTAATTATATTATTATAAATAAATAGGATTTCATATCAATTTTGGATCTAATAAAACAATATGATGGTAATTTTATACAAATTTATTAATTTAATATAAACTACAGTATTTCCAAACTTTATATTTTTCACCAGTCACTAAAAATCAATATTTTGGGAAAAATACCAAATTTTATACCTTCTTACATTTGGATATTATTTTTTAAAAATAGAGCTAATTTTTTAAATATAGTTTTTATTAGTGGAATAAATTATTTTTATTATTTTATCACAAAAAGAAATATAAACCATTTTTTAGGAAAAATTATTTTAAATCATATAATACCATTACTAAAAATTAGTATATATTTATAAAAATATTTACATTATATAAAAAAATTAGACATATTTCATCCAAAAGTGATTATTATTATTCACTCCATCAATTTAATGGCTATGTAAAAAATGATATACTATATTATGGTTTATTTAAACTCGGTGCTCCATGTGTCAGAAGCTTCTGAAGAAATTAAATTTATTTAAAGATAAATATATTATAAAATATATGGTTTTTACATTCTACCCCATTTAAAATTAATTAAACCCTTACAATTTCATAACTCTAATACAAAAAAATGATCATATATTGGTTTCATCACAACCTCAGGTTCCCATGTGGCTTCTTTGAATTTTTTTTTCTTATAAAGAATTTTGACTTAGTCAGTAGTTTTGTTTCATAGAACCTTATCAATAAAATATAAGATTTTTTGTGGTTTTTCTTCATATAGAATACCATGATCCAACAGTATTACATATGTGGTTAGTACATTTGATATATTAAGTATTTACTTCTTTAGGTTTGTTACATGGAACAAGTCGTGAACTTGAGAGAGGTTTAGTGGATGCACTAAGTGATTATCTGACATCTCTACTTGATCAAGAATCTAATAGGGGCCTATATACATAGGGATCAGTGTCCCCTTATTTATAATTCTAAAAAACATCCATGGAGATATTTAAAGGAATATCATCCCACTAACATGAAATTATATATTTTTCCAATGATTGTTATCATAACATTTTTTTCGACTCCAAGATTCCTTAGTGTCCTTATAAAATGCTCTGACTTTCCCTTCCATTTCCCTATCATGGTTAATTCCAAATAGATTCATTTATCCAACATTATATCATAATGTTTGATTTATTCATTTATTTCAATATAAGGATTCATAAAGATCCACATAAATGATTGAGTGAAACCTATTATTGTAAGAAAACTCAACTAGAAGAAGGTGTTAATTAAAAAAACCATGAAATCAGTATAACAAGATCTCGACATATCCTCTATAGTTTGACCAGTTATCTCAATCTTACCATCTATCTGAGGATGATAAGTATTAATGAAACTTGATTCTATATCCACATCATAATGAATACTTCAACATAACATCAAGGTAAAACTAGTATCTCGATCACAAATAATATAATGTGGTTCTCTAGGAAATAGTTTCAGTAATTAAATGTATTTTCTATAACTCGGATCAAGAGACATATCATCTCTAATATCAATGAATAGTGATTTTGTTTTATGGATATTTAATACAACCCAATTATCATTAAGGTACTTCAATATTTTGGGGAGTCCAATGAAAAAATCAATGGTGATTTTTCCCATTTCTATCCAGGCATGGGTAATGGTTATAAAATCCACTGAGACTTCTATCTCTCTTACGTAACATACTTACATAGAAATCATTGGGAAATATACTCAGAAAAATAATTTTTCATGTTTTCCCACCATAAATAATCTATCATATCTCTATAATTCTTTACACTGTTAGGATAAATAGGCAATGTTGAACTATTATCTTCATCCATCATGTGATTCTTCACATCTAGTATTGATGGGAATCATACAATGTTAATGAAAATTATCATTCACTCGCAATCAAGGTTGAACTTAGGAACATTACTCACCTTATTTTGAAGCACTATATCTTAATTACGTGACTCTTTAATATTCACATAGATGAATATTTGAACACTAATTTTAGAAATGTAATATTTCTCTTATTCCTTCAATATTTCAAGGTCCATATTTAAGATATCTAGAAATATTTCATCTTTTTTTATCCCCATCATAGGTATTGTCTCATAATCATTTCAACTCAAACCAATATACACCATGTTTTCTTTCCTAGGGTGGTAATGTATTGGGTAGTCATATTATTTAAGCAACTCTAATAATCATCTATAAAATTTTTTTAAAGTTCAGGTGATGGGATTATAAAGAAACAAATAAACTATAGTGAGTACAAGTACTTAGGGTGACTCGATCTTGAGACCTCTCATGAGACCCATTAAAAGCATAACCACTAGGATACACCCCGAGGTGTATCTTCTCAGGTGCATATTTAGTTATTTCTAAGAAAATATACACTTTATACATTATTATTATTATATATATCACACATTTCTTTATTAATATAATACCTCCACATCATTAATGAAAAAATTACCTCAACTAACTCCAAATCATTAGTTGGGTAATTTTTCATATGATTCTTGACATAGAATAAGGTATAAGCTATCACCATGTCATTATAGATGAGGATGAATCCTAGACCATTCTTTCATCACCACTATAGATCAAAAACCCTTATCTATTAATGGGTAGTGTAATCAGAGGTTTCCTGACTGAATTTCTATTTAGTTCTTTTAAATTTTACTCATATTTCTTTATTTAATGGAATATGCCTCACTTCAAAGATAATTTTTTATTGGATTATAAATCAAGGATAAATTCTCTAAAAAGTGTAAAAAATATCTAGAAACCCCAATAAAATTATATATTTATGTCACAGTGGTATTTTTGGATTAAATTTTAATAAATTATATCATTTAAGGATATACTAATATTTCTTCACTTTAGTTTATATGATCTAGAAATGAAACTTTGTGAATTCAAAATTCACAGTTAATAAATTTTGTGTACAAATTCACTTCCTTAAGGGCTTAAGTAAAATTCATAAGTCATATTTATGCTCTTAGTTGCTCTTCAAATATATATGGTTTCAATCTATAAATACTACCAAAAAATGATCACGATAATATTTAAATAACTTGTTCATTAAATCATTGAATATAGAGGAGGAATTAGTAATATAAAATGACATCACTATAAATTCATAATGTTCATTCCATATACAGAAAGTTATCCTGGGTATTCCTTCACTTTTAATCCCCATATTATTGAATCCAAATCAAATATCAATCTTGGAAATATATAATAGGCATCATAATTAATTGAAGAGACTAACAATTTAGGGTATATGATACTTATTGTTTATTTCAAATTTTTAAGTTACCAATAATCAATGTAAATACTCATTAATCCATCATTATTCTTAAAAAATAGAATAGATTTACCCCAAGGTGACACACATAGACAAATAAATCTCTTATCCATATTATCATATAATTTTTTTCCTTCAGTTTTTATACCTCAATCATGGACATTCTATATGGATTCTTTGAAATTGGTTTAAATCTATGTATGAATTCAATTAAAAACATAACATAATGATTTAGTGTAAGATAGAGAAATTAATCTATACAAACATATATAAACTCCCATACAATTGGTATATCTTCAATGTTGAGTTTCTCCCCAACCATCTGATATAAATTTCTATTTTTAATAATAATCAACACCCATAAAACGGATAAAATTTATATTAGAAGTTCATATTTATATTTGTATTAATAGATGATTTTATTTTGGTTCGTAATATCAAATGTGACTTCCCTTATTTGAAAATTTATGTGGGAGTTATATAGATAAATTCAATCCATACCCAATATTAGAGAAAATTATCTTTAATAAGATTTGTATAATGTGGATCCTTCTAAACATCAACATGATATTGGCCCCTCTTTAGTATTTAAGTTTTCCTTTAGAATAGGGAATTTAGTCAAAAAATACCCATGTTCCCCACATTTAAGATAATGAACTATAAATGGATGCTTATGGGGAAATTTATTTCTTTCCCTCAAACTCTACATTTTTCTTTAGCAATTCATTACTTTATGCCCTTATTTTTAAAACATAATACATTTTCATGTTCCTTTGAGACATTCACCTAGTTACCTCTTTCAACTTTTCCAACTTGAAGGAAATCAGGTCTTCTCTCCTCCATGGTCTCCACCACTTGATCTCTAAGAAAACTCCATTTATCAATTCATTGGGGAATCTCGGTGTTGGTTAAGGTGTAGGTTGTTAATAAAATGGTTTGATAAATGATTATTCATAATTATAATATCATTCACTCCTTTATAATCTCATTCGGTTTATCATAATCACTATATTTTTAATCACCTTCACTATTATCATTATTCCTACTAGTTATATACATGACTCAAACTAAAAAGAATTGTGTGAGAAAAAATAATCATATAGGGAAACCACATAATCATGAAAAATCATTTATTGGATATCTAAATCATGAAACCTTTTTTTCAATTTGTGACAACTTCTGTTTATCCTAGGTCAAAAATGATCGACTCCTATTCTAATCCATCATGATGGTTTGTAAAGAAAATTTTAATTAACCCAATCATATCCCCTATGAGTCCTAAACCGGGTGTGAAGTAAGGGAACACTCACTATTCTATATATTGATGGTCATTATATACTAAAAAACTCTTTTGGGTTATTTCCATTATATGTATCTATTCCAAAATAACTTCAACTTATAGTATATGAACATGTATTATTTTTAAGAAAACCACACACTACTTTATATAACTTAAGACACTCTCATATACATACGATTATCCTAAGGTTTATCAGTAAATTTATCTCATACTAACTTCCCAAGGTAACTAATCCTTGTTCTAATAACAACTCGAGAGACCCATTCTTTTCAATCAAAATTATCACATCTTATTATATGAATATTTATTACTTAACATCCTTTTCAACACTATACTGTTAAAGGTATAATTTTTATGGAAAATTTCATACATAAAATTTAGATTGTAAAATATAAAATCATTTCCCACTTTGTTCCCACAAATATTGTCCTTCATATACACAATATACTTAAAACATTCTTTCATATCCTATGGAAAAGTAATCATAATAAAGGTTGAGATTAGATTCCCAATAAGAGTAAACAAGGTACATATCAATGATCATTTAACCATAATATACACACAAATGGTATGAGAACATGCTATTAAGCTTTGAAAATAATACCATGAAATTCATAGATCATAAACTAATGTCATTGAAAAAATCACAAAAGTTTATAAGAGATGGGTTATTAAGGGCTCAAAGAACATGATCCATGATAAAATAACAATGAAATAATATCATGTTATAAAATTGTAAAATAACTAGTGGAATAATCAAAATAAATGAAATATTATGTTATGGCTACCTACTAAAACATTCATAACATGTTTGTCTTGGTCTAACCGCATGTGTACCTTCTTTGGACATGGTATAACCTCCTATACACCCTCTTCTAGGATTGATATAACCTATTCTATACCCTCATTTGGGATTGGTATAACATCCCATGTACCATTTTTAAGCTTGGGATAGCCTCACATTTACCCTTTAATCTCGTAGAAAATTAATATTTTCACAATATATTGGAGGGATATATAATTTCAGACCCACCCCTCACATAATAATATACCCATTCAAATATTTTTCAAGAATACCACCCATACTCATGGGCTTAAAAAGATATGTAGTTCCACTAACCATAGGTTACATCCCCAACACACAAAATTATGGAATTAAAAACTAAGGTATTATGAAATACTGGGGGATTATTTACCCTTAAAATATGAAACAACCTTCAAATATTAGATAAAAAATCCAATCCTCCCACATGATTGATGAACATAGTAAAAAATCACAAATTCAAATATAACAATACCAGCACATCCGAGTGATAATAGAACATTGCATAACAACAGTAAAAACAAGGACAACACAACCCAAAACATCTAAGAGATGGTCCCAAGTACCACTCAAACCAGCTCAAAAACCCAACACAACATTCAATGTGCAAGGTATACTAATTGATATCTCGAGAAATTATATATAATTCGAATCCTTATGTTTCAGTATATGATATATTAAAATGTTCCAAAGTTCCCAATTAAAGGGTGACTAAAACATAGTAGGAATTCCCTAGATACTTCCCAATGGAAACCACTATGATACGAATGGGTTAGCTCATTTTACATAAAATAATTTCAAAACAATTAAAATGTTTATATAAATCCATAAAAGAAACCCATGTGATAAAACCATTAACATGATTATTTATAGCTATTCACTTTTGGAAAAAAGTTTCCAATGTTCACACACATACACATTTAAATACACATAACCATACACAAAAAAATTAGTGTTAATATTGATGGTCATAATCTATGCCTAAATTCAATACATCCTTGTCCCTGTGAATAGATACAAACCTAATTATTCCAAATTACATTCCAAAAAGTTTCTGTAAAATAATGTTTCCATTAAAGACATTTCATCATAAATTTTTCAAACATCAAAACCATTTCATATTTTTAAAATCATCATTTTGAAATTATAAGAAAATGGGGTCTTCCAAAGTTTATGAAAATTTCCACCTAAAAAACCAAAAAGGTTTTTCCTCTTAAAATCACACCATGAACCATTTAAAATATATAAAAACATCAAAAAAACAGAGAATTCATGTTTTGGAATAGTGGAGATGGTAGAGAATCCACCTACATCTCTATGGATGATGAAAATGAAGAAAGGAACAGAAGTCTTCTATATCTTATATCACAACACCTTACCTTCAATAGATCCAAAAGATCTCACCATTATTTGAACCAAAATCATGGATATATCTATACTAAAATGGATCTTCATCTTTGAGGGGACAAAAAAAGTTGAAATAGGAATAAAAATGAGGAATAATAACTTAAAAATTATTATGTATCTCTAACCCATATTGAATCACCCAAAATTTACTTCTGGATTAAATGGAATTTCCCCTGAAGTAAAGGGAGGGAGAGGAGTTTGAGACCCTTTAAAATTAAGAAAAATGAGGATTTGATTTCATAATATAGGCAAAAATTAATTTTTTGGATTAATTAATTCACATTACGTGGTTAGGTCACATGGTTTTTAAAACGAAGTGTGTGCCACTATATCTGAAACAGAGAGTCGTAAAGTTGTGTCGTATAGTTTTAAAACCATGTGGTGATATATCCTTAAGGAAATGCCACACATGGTTTCATTTCACACTTAAAAAAACGAAGCACAAATTTTTTTCCCTCAATTTCTATATGCACAATTTCCCCTTGTATCATTCATGGTTTGGCCAAACCATGCGCAAAACATGTGCCTTACAAATAAATCACAAACCATGTTTCATAGTTTCTTAGAGATGGTGCACAGTTTATACTAATAATGCTCAAAAATTGAACCACCAAAAAAACTCCCAAAAAATATAAACCCTTCCACATACTCCTGAAACATAAACAATGAATTATATAATGTGAAAATTTACAAGAAAAGGGAAAAGTAACTAAAACTAACGGAATTATATTCACTCCACCATCGGTCTTCCAGTTATCAAATACTGTAAAAAATAATGATATCTTGGAAGACATTAGGCCATTGATCTAACATTTCCTTCTCATGATCCCTTGTATCCTCCTAAACGTGACCATGATACCATATTACCCATACTAAACTAATGATTTATCTATAAAATATCATATCATTCCAGTCCATAGGCTATATCGACACATGAATCAACAGAGCGTCGAGTTCAATATTAACATGTTCTTATTGATTTTCATGGTTAGGATTGGGATATTTTATCCATAATTAAGATAAATGAAACACCATATGTATAAAACCGAACTGTTACAATAAATCCAACTGATAAAACAAATCTCCAAATTGATCAATTATATCAAAAAGACCAACATATCATGATGATAATTTACCTTGTTTACTAAAATGATGATTCGATAACCTTAGAGATCAATAAAATATGATCATCAACCTCAAATAATAATGGTCAATTCTTATTATCCATATAGTATTTCTAATGAATTTAAGCTATCAATATTATCCTCCTAGTACGATGAATCTTCTATGATTTATCATGAACTAGGCTAGGTCCAATAAGTAAATCATCACATAGATTCGTCTAACAATTAGGAGAAAGAAAATGAAAACTATAAAATGAATTGAATGTAACCTTATTTTTAAATCCTAATAATTATTATTATATGAGAGCTCTACTGAAGGAATGTTCTCCTCCTATAAAACTCCTAAATCCCTAAATCAATATAATCATATATTCCAAAATTTATATCATCTCATTAGATTATATATCCATTTAGGGTGTTAAGATATACTCATGGTTAATATGATAAAAAGTTCCTTTTGAGAGGACATAAAAAACTGAGATGTAAACCTAGGGTCTTAGTTAAATAAAATTGAAATTGGAACCCCATTAATCATTACAACTTCATAAATGTATAGTGTGGAAAAATATTCCACTTTATTGGATTCATGAATATGGGTGAAGTGATCTGACATTATGAGTCAGTCCACAATCATACACATTGAATCTTGTTTTTGAACAATTCTTTTTAGACCAAAAAAAAAATCAAGGGTCATTTTATCCCATTTCCACATTGGTATTAGTAGAGAATACAACATACCAACTAGTCATTTCCCCCCACCTGACCTGTTGATTAGTGAGGCATCTAAAGATATACTATTCAAAATTCCTTTTCATGTGATCCCAAAAAAATATATGCTCTCAACGCTTTCGAAATATCATGTATTCCTGGATGAACATATCAAATCAAATGGTGGAATATTGAAATAAGTTATTCTAGAGAGGTTAGAGTAATAACAATTTGATCTATAAACTAGAGCAAAAATTTCCCATCTATATTATATCCCAGAATAATCTCCCCACAATTGATTTTTGACCTCATGGGTAAAAATTTAGGATTAGTTGTATTATAATCTCTAACTAGCTTGACCAAAAAAAGAACAAGAGAAACCCAAATGCAATATTACCTTGCTTCGTACAATGTAGATACATATCAAGTATGAATAAAATTTCATTGATTTGAATCCTCCTTACCAATTGATTACATGAACTTATTATTAATGTAAACACATCAAAATTTTATTTTTCCATTGTATAAATTATGTTGAAGTCAAGAGTATATAGATAATCCATCCATATCTCTTACCATAATTTCAAATATCCTTGTGTGAATATGGGCATCGAATTTTTTGATCCTTAAAAACTATAAATTTCCCAAAAAAATATAGTGATTTGAAGTATTTAATTTATAATCTAAATAAATCATTTCAAAATCATGTGTTGGGTAGTTTTTATCATTAATTTTTAGTTGTCTTGAGAAATAGACAACAACATGATCTCCCATCATCAGAGCACAACCCAATCCTGATCATGATACATTATAATACAATACATATCCCTATCATAATTCTATAAAAGCAAGGATATGTGATGATGTATTGCATACCTTAATCTCTTTGAATTATTTATGGTATTAATTATGCCATTTTAAAGGAAAACGTTTCCTTATAAAATCTATCATCAATGAGGAATTACATAGAAAATCAGGTACAAAGCATCAACAGTGTCATATTATGCCAATGAAATTTTTTTACTCAAAAACATTAATTGTTTTCTTCTAAGAGAAAAATGATTTTATATTTTTAGGATCTATAGACACACTATGTCATGAATGAAATGATCATGGAAATTTACTTATTTTATATAGTATTGACACTTTGAAATATTATTATAAATATAATGTTCCTTTAAGGTACTCAATACTATACCCCAAGTGTTCCTCAGGATCAATTTTGGCCTTATAATAATCCAGGATATCATAAATGAACACAACTACAATGGAATTAAGATAATTCTATAAGATTCAATTCATTTATTCAATAAAAATTGTTGGTGAATTCGTAAGTCCCAAGGGAATAACCATGTATTTATAGTATCCATATCTACTTCGAATGGATTTTTTAGAATTTCCTCCTTCTAAAACGATAGTTAATGATATCAAGACCATATGTTGGTCTAAGAGAACTGTTATAGTCCTCTAAATTCATCAAATAAATAATCAATAAAGGGAACAAAATAATTATTACTTATCATAACTTGATTAAGCTTATGAAAATCCACACAAAGATTATAGATTCCATCTAAATTCATTATAAAAAGAACGAATGCTACCCAAAGAGACATTCTTGGTCAAATGAAAACTTTTCATTCCAATAATTATAATTAGATCATCAATTATCTAAATTATAAGGGTTCTATACTATAATATATAATTGAAATATTTTTGGTTCCTTGTAGGTTATTATTCATAAACTCGACTTCCCCATCAAGTGGAAACCTAGATACAATATTGAGAAAGTCATCAAAAAATTGGTCGATGATGGTTGGAAAATATATCTTCCCAATCTCAACTAATGATTAAAGGGTAAATACTTCCAACAGATAATATATAGGGTCATAAATATATACGAAGTGTTTCTTTTTACTTTTATTCATTTCTAGTATCCTCTAAAGAGATTCTTTATGCCATATAATGATGTGAAACTTTTCTATCCGGCATAACAATCGATGTGGAACTTGAATGATGTTAACCAACCAATTCCAAAAATCAATTCAAAAGTGTCTATTTAAAGTATAGATAAATCCATGACCAATTCATAAGCATCTATAGTTATCAAACACACAACACACATCATGGCTTGAAACTCCCATTTTTTCAGAGGTGTGTGAAATATCAAAATCGAAGGCATCATCTCAACATGTAAGCCTATATAATCAATAACATGAGAACAAATAAATGAGTGGGATGAACCCATATTAATAAAAATCTAATATAAGGGTATATTTCAATATAATATTACCTTGTACCATAGATGGTCCATATTGAGCATCTATGAACACTAGTTTTCCACCATAAAGATTCTTATTATCTCCTACCTAGTCATTTTCTTCATTCTGAGATTTCATATTCAGAGGATTTATGGTTTTCTTAGAATCACCTTGAATTTTTATGTTTTTTTGATGAGAATAATTATAGATAGATCAACCCATCAAATTATATGATTTTTGAGAAACATGAGTCAACTCTCCCACACCAAACATTAGATCTTTATAATAGTAACACTGAATATGTCCCATCTGATTTCAATTGTGACAAGATATTGGTGGTTTCGAACAGTCTTACTTCTCATGGTAAGTCAAACGACACTAGAAACAACAAAACATAATATTACTTCATGAAGGGAAGATAATTGATCTTAATTTATGATTTTGAGAAGCTCCCCCACCATTAAATTATGTATCTATATTTCACTTATTACTGAAATTTGAGTTCCCACTTTTTTTGTGATAATCATACTGCCTCATATTAGGTTTCTTGTATTGTGTCTTTTCACCATTGTTTCTCTATTTACTATCTCTATGAAAACCATAAGGCACAAAGTATCTATCTTACGATTTTTTTTTCATATCCTAGACTCAAAGATATGTGAATTTTAAGATGTAATAGTAGTGAATTATATTGAAAATAAGACTACATTCATGAACATGGCCACATAATCCATTCTAAATAAATTCTATTATTTAAAAATAAAAAAAAATTATTATTTCAATCATGAACTTATAAGAATATAATTATTTGTTAATTATTTATTCAAAAACCACCCATGTAAGGCCTTAATCTACTTAATCTTGGATAAAAAAATTACCCCATTGATGTGAATGATCTTTTAGCATATACATTTCAAACCTTATATTTAGGTCCAATGGAATTCTCAATAAGTAAAAGATTATTTTCACCCAATTCAACCACACATCTTCTTTTGGGAACTAAGAATTTATCTGAAATATGGGAGGATTCTTATTTTGAAATTGTAATGAGTGATCAACCAATCATGCTTAATCATTATTATTTCTTCTGTCTATGTATTGAAAACATTGAACGATGATTTGGAAAGGTTTCTATTTCACTAGTGGTTTAGGTGAAATAAATTTTTCAGTAGCCTCCTCTTATGGATTCTTAGTATGTTTTTCTGGTTTCATTCTCTATAACTTGATGAAACATAATTTATTCACCACTTACTACCAACTGAAGTCTTACGAAATTAAAAAATATCATATCTATAAGAATTAAAAGCAAAAATATTAAGAAATAACCATTTTACCCATTTTATTAAATAATAAAACTCAAAATGAACAATTAATACCTAGTGTGATGGCTCACTAAAAATGAAATATATGAAACACTCTTTAAACAAACCCATGATGGGGAGGTTAAAGATCATCTTGAAGAGATTTTTAACACTTTTGTTCTTGAACACCCTGTTAACATGAATCATAACATAAAAAGGGATAACTAAATATTTTTAAGCTATACATTTCAATATCTGATGTTCCAATCTACTTAAAACCATCTCAAGATACATATAAATTGATCAAGACTGATAAAATTTCTAACATCCCACCATAACTCATTTTGTTGAGAAGAGATAGAGTGCCACTAACGTTGTGTGAGATCCCAAATAGACCAATGGTTGGAAACAATTTCCATGGACTTAAATAAACATTGAAGTATTATATTACCATAAAAGATGAAAAAACATGAAAATTTTAAATTAAACAACAAATACTCCCATATGATGCATGAATATAGATAGAAATATCAAATCTAAATCCAACAATTCAACCATATAAAATTTATAATAGAACATTGTATTACAACTGACCAAATGAAATACAACATAACCCAGGACAACCAAGATATGATCCAATGTAACACATGAACTATCTCTATATTTGAACACATCTTATCATGTAAAAGGTATCAAGATTAATGTCTAAAAAAATAAAATACATTTACCTTCCCTGAACCCTGATATTTTATATCTACAAACACACAAAATTCCCCATGTAGGGGATGATTATAAACAAAGTAGGCACTCTATAATGACTTTAAAATATATATAACAAGGAGAAAAATGAGTTAGAACATTTTATATAAAATAGTTATAAATTAGTTAAATAGTTTATATAAATCAACAAAATAAACCCATGTGAAAAAACCCATCATCATGATTATTTATATCAATTAAAATTTAGTATAAACTTTCTCCTTTTCCCATACACACCAATCCTTATACACACATCCATACACCCATGCATGGTGTTATAATTGAAGGTGATACTCCATTACCATAATCCACCTTACCTTGACAGAGGAACATTTGAATATACCCATCCCCTTGAACACACACCAACCCAATTACTCCAAAATATATGACTGAAAATTTCCATAAAACAATTATTCCTTTAAAATAATTTCAATACACATTTTTATTTTTCATTAAATCTATTCTATAATTTTAAAATAGTTATTTAAATTTTTTAAAGAAAAGTGGATTTACAAATGTCATGAAATTTTCAACTTCTCCAATACACAAACCAAAAAGGAATCATTCATAAAATAACACAACATTTCCATATAAAATCACAGAAATACCATTAAAACAATCCAATTCTTCATGTTATATAACAGTAGATATGGGTGAGAATCCACCTATCTTCTAGATTCGATCACAAAACACCTTAACTTAACAAGACTTAATCAAGATTTACATAAAAAAAGAACAGATCTATCAATAATATATGATATCGATGTATCTGAGGAAAATAAGAAGAGTGAAACAAGAAATAATATAGAAGAACAAGCACTAACCAATGATTATCGATCTCTAAAACACTTTTATATAATAAAAATTCACTTCTGTATAGATGGGACTTTTCTCTCAAGCATAATTTGGGAGAGGGATTCGAGTCCCTATAATATTGGGAAAAATGAGGTTTTTTTAATCTTAACATGGGTTAAAAATAATTTTGTAGATTAATTAATATATGTCACATGGTGATGTTTTATATTTTTTAAAATTGTGCCCCAAAAATATGCATGCCACAAATTCTAAAATAGAGAGCTACACAATTGTGCCTCACCATTTGTTAAAACATGAACCAATTGATTCACCACACATGGTTGGCTCACACTGTTAGAAAAACTTTGCACCAATCATGATTTTCCCACTATTTCCATGTACGTAATTTCCCTAGTGCACTTGAACAGTTTTTCCAAACCATGTACCCACCGAGTGTCTACAGAGTGAGGGAAAAAACATGTATCACTATTTCTTGGAGATAGTGCACAGTTTCTACTAAACAAATTTAGACTATTAACCTTTTTAAACACACCAAAAACAATTCAAAACCGTCCAAAACCTCTTGATAAATGACCCAACAATTATATAACTTGAAAGTATACAGAATAATGGTAATATACTAAGAATATAGGTTGTTATAATATTCTAAATGATTATAAAAATATTCATCATAACTTAATATATGGAAATGGAAATTGGTTTCATAGATATTTCATCATCATAATCACAAACCAGCCAGATAAGGGATAAATATTGTTTCATTGGATAGTATCTCTATTAAAGCCTAAATAACATCAATTTTTTTAATTGATGTAAAATTACTTGAAATTATCACTGGAGTTTTTCTTGAGGAAAATACGATTTTCATTTTTAAATAACATCGTAAAATATAAAAATTTCGTAAATATTAGGGGAAACATTTTATTTGAAAAGAACCTAAGAAACATGTAAAGAAATCTTCAAAGTATACATATGTAACACCCAAAATATTTTATAAGAGGAACATAGTGATTGAAATATTTAGGACCCACCACACCAAGATTTGAAGAGAATATAATATGCTGATACTTTATTATATATTTGTTTTAAAATAAATTCAATCTTTTCAATATCTTGCAACACACACAACACCGGGTTTAAAATAAATATGATACTCTATTTAAATATTATTATTTAAACTTGACTATGTTAACCTATCATTTAGTTGGAAGGTATAAATAAGAATAAATTACTTATTAAAATTATGTATTTTAAAAATTTATAAAATAAATTAAATAGTTATATGTTAAAAAATAAAATAAGAACCATTTCAATGAGGAAAAATTGATTGATGAAAAACTGTATTTTTTCTAAAAGATGATTTAGTCATGATTTGCGCAAATAATTTAAAAAAAATTTAAAAAAATTTGAATAATTATTTGAAAGAATAAAATTAATTTTTTAATCTCAATTTCATAATTTTATTTGGGATATTTTCTCAGAATTTTCTAAAAATATTTATTTCATGACGAGTATTGCAAAAATGCAGAATTTTAATTGAAAACATCGATATCAATTAATTTATTTATGTTGATAAATTTTATTTTAAATTTTATTTAAAGTCTTATTATTTCAATTATATATCAATTTTTTCTAATTTATGTCATTTAAATCATTTTCATATTGAATTATGATATAATAATATTTTGATTATATTAAAGTGTTTCTTCAAAAAACCCGTTTTTTTTACGCACCTGTAAGGTTATTTTTAAGTTAAATTATAAAAATATGTGAATTAAATTTGGAAAAATTTATTAAATATTAGTAATAAAAATAATTTATATTATATAACATGTTTAACTTAATTTTTTACCATAATTAATAGAGAAAATATAGAAAATTAATTATCGTGGTTAAGGGAAAAATGTTTTGACCATTGGTTAAACTAAGAAGATAAAGGTTAAATATGGACTGAAACATGTCAAAAACAAATTATATGACCATATATAGAATATAGAATATATAATTTATATTTTTATCAATTTTTAGGAATAAAAATTCTTATATCACTTTTTATTTTCAAAAGTATCAAGTGTGTCCTCTCTCCCACTTATAAAAAGCCACCCCCTCTCCTATCCTCTTCAAACATCAAAAACCCTTTGATTCATATAAGACCTACCCCAATATCTTCCTTAATACTCTAAAAACATTTTATAGGTATTTTATTTATCATAAATCAAATCTAATATGGATTTAATTATAAATATAATATATTTCTCCAAAAAATATGTAAAATTATTAACATGTGTATTTGTTTTATTTATTCATCCACAACTATAAAATATTATTATATCATGGTAATATAATAATTAAAATATATCATATAAACATAGGTATTATTATGTTAATGGAATAACCTATATTAATCTCTACTTCCATAAAATGGAAAATGAATCTACAAATCATTTGTATGGTGGACTCCTACCTCAGAAACCGATAAATTGGTTTTCCATCAAACAATTTCTAGGATAGATAAAATGATGGATTTAACTTATTTATATTAAAATTGTAAAATTATTATACATATATAAATATTATATCAAATATTCCTTCTTACATTCTATGATGTGGGGGATATAAACATGTTTATTGGGTGTACATCGGATTTCTGCATCGCAAATCGATGTAATTAATTTTTCACATACACTTTATATATGACTTTTAAATTCTAATCCATTGAAAAACAATAAAATCATTCATGTATACCTGTGGACTACCACCGTCACATAGAAATGTAGCATTGTTTTCATTTTTTTAGATGGATGGTAATAAGTATGGATTTGATTCATATAAATGATAAATATAACAAATAATTATTCTTCAATGTTTAATTAATATTTATTTTAATTCCCTTCATTGAGAAAATGGAAACTATATTCATTTGTATATATCGCTTCTCATTTACATGAATAATGTAATTCATTTTATATCATTTAATTATATAGATTGAAATGAATACATAAATAATTTGTGTATATGTTATTAATATCATGTTCTACATCATGTATGTTATCAGTCTATTATCAATGTAAAATTACCAAAATTACCAAACAGAAACATACAAGAAAAATGAAGTAATTATTACCTGAAATAGTGAATTTGACAAAAAAATTTAATAAGAAATTGATAAAAGACTATAATTATAACACCATGGGTCTTTAAGATATATTTATTTTTAAATAAATTCATTTACTTTGATATATTATGATTCACACTTCACCAAGTTTAAACAAAATGTGATACTCTACTAGAATCTTATTATTTAAACATCATGATTATAACATAGTTATTAAATTGGTGGGTATAAATACTAAAAAATAAATAATAAAAAGTATGAATTAAAAATTTATAAAATAACTCAATTGGTTATCTATTGGTTGGAAATAAAATGAGAACCATTTGAATGAAAAAGAACTTTCCCTAAAAACACATTAGTTTTTAGGAAAGGCGGTTTAGTCACTCTTTGGACGCATAATTTAAAACTAAATTATACTAATTTTAGATAATTAATTTCACAGAAGTATCATAATTTTTTAAATAAGTCTATAAAAAATATTGTAGAGTGAATTTCTGGTATTTTTTTGAAATGTTTCATTTTTCAATAAGTAGTGGAAAATGCATATTTTTATTAAAAACTACCATTCCATTTAAACTAATCAAAAACCAAATTTTATTTTAATATGGTTAGATCAAATATATATCTATTAATCCAATATATTTCATTCAAATCAGTATCATTTTTAATTTTTATACTAAAACCTTCTCTACTTATGAAAATTTTCCCTTTGAAACCCAGCATTTTTTTGACACACCTATGGGTTTAATTTGAAATAATATTATTACAATTATGTGATTAATATTTTGAAATAATTGACTTCATATTTTTAATAAGAATAATTTATATTATATAAATTTTCACATTAATGTTGACTATAATGAATAATGAAAAGAGTGAAAATTATTTACTATTATTGAGGTAAAAACGGGTTTACCAGGGGGTTTATATAAAACTATATGGGTTAAAATGACCCAATAAATGTATAATACATGTTTTATGGTCATATTTAAAACATAATTATTATAATTTTATAAAATGGTTCATTTTGGATCCCTTTTTTTGGAGAAACATGGGTGTAATTCATTCTTTCAAAATTCCATGTGTGTACTCTCCCCCACTTATAAAAGGTCACCCCCTCTCATCTCTTTTCCACAGAGCCAAAACCATTTGGATTAGAAAATACCTACCCAAATAACATTACTACTTCTCTAAAATAATCTTATAAGCCTTTTTTCATAAATCTTACAAAGGAAGGCTTTTAGTTTATACCATGTGAAGTAGTCTAAAGAATATGTAACATCTTTAATGAAAAATATGATATCATTTCTTATTAAAACTCATTAAAATATTATTAAACCATGTTGATATAATAAAATTATCATATTTCATATAATTGGATTTATTTTTGTTAATTTAATTCCTTAAAACATTATCCTACACCCTTAAGTGAGAAATGATTTTTTTTGACCGTGTGTGTGACAGACTACCACCTCACGAACTGACATAATTATTTTTCCCTCACCCCTTATCATAGTTGGATATAATGAAGTATATAATATTTATAAATTATATTTACTAAATAATTATTATTATGTGATTATAATATCCTATATTCCTTATTACTTTTCATTTTATCTAGAATGTAATATTGTCGCTTGTGTGTACGGCATGCTACCACCACGCGAAAAGAGGTGACTTTTTTTTAACTAATTCTTTACATGGAAGGTAATAAAGAATTATTTTATTATTTATATATTATATTAATAAAATATTAAACATTATGGTAAATTAAAATATCATATACTTTTTTAATTTATCATGAATTTAATAATTGATAATTTTATTTATTGTACAGTAGACTACCGCCTCACAAAGCAATGTGTTTCATTTTTGATACCACATCTCTTGGATGATATTTTTAAGTGTATTTAAAGAAATAATATTATATATAATATATAATTATCATCATTTAAATATAAAATAATACTTACCAGCCTTCCATCATGATATATGAAAAATATAAATGTTACCAATCCATATGTATGGCCTACCGTCTCCTTGATTATAACATAGTTCATTTTTTTATAAAAATATTTCGTGGTTGGTTTTAGAAGAATAATTCATATATAAAAATGATAATTATTTCATGGTTACCATTTTATATATTTTATTTAATAATCTCTGGACCTTAGTGAACATAACGATGTGATTTTGAACACACAATTCATTAATCTTTAACACACCCGATGTGAAATTAATTGGTTATGTAATTTAATATATCCTGGTAATGAATGAAATAAAATTAATAATAAGATATAATTTTTTTACGAATGTAAATAAATTACTTTTGTATATTATTAAGTAATATATAGAACACATGTGACAAATCTTGCTCAAGGTAAGGGATCTCCCTATACCACTTTTCTTTGAGTTATGACATTTCTCTCTCTAAATCACTTTATCTCTTTAAGTAATTTTATTTAATAATTTAAATTATGTACATATCTCTCTCACATATATAACTATATTATTATATTATCATTTGATGTGGTAATGCATTCATTATGATCATTTCTCAAATTCCATCATTATGAGGTTTCCTTTGTTTGTCATATAATGAATGATTATGAAACACATTTTATTTCCAAGTGTAATTGTTTTTTATGCCTCATGATTAATTAAATTATATGGAACACATAACTTAAAAACATTTTTATGATGTGTATTCATGGATAGAACTCTAATTCATTAGGAAAATTTTTATCCTCATCTGGTTTCATGTATGGGATTATAGAGTAACAATAATCCATTATGGGAATTTATACACCATGTGATATTTTCTAGGTAGATAGCCTTGAATCATTTTTATATCTGGTTATAATTTAATTCCACATTTCCTATATTTCCACATTTCTTATGTTTACATATTTCCTACATAGCCACATATAATATATTGCTTCATTTATTATGTTTTTATGATCTTATGATGCTATTAACATTATCATAAGATTCTATATGATTTCTAAAATACCTTCAATTTTATTATATCACATTACATATTGGAATAACATGTTATTATTCCTTATACTTTTTATTCCGTTATTTTTATCCTAACTCACCCATTTTTGTATGTATTCCCTATGTTATCCCATGCAGTTTTATGAGCTCAAATGGATTTAGGGATATCAATGTGGAGAATAATATAAATATTCCATGTTTTTATTTTCTTTTTATGTAATGTGAACCTAGTTTTCAAAAGTCCCTACTACTTTATTATCTTTATATTGTATTAATAGATATTTATGTTTAAGAATCATGTAATAACATTTATAAAAGTCTTGGGTCTCGAAATATGGTATAAAAAATTTTTTTAGTTAAACATTTATAAATAGGATGAGAAAAATTTAATGAGAAACCTAAAAAAAATATATTAATAATTATAAGTATATGAAAATATCCTATAAACCAAGTGATGTGTAGAGAGAGTGGTTTTTATAAAAATAAATGTCTTTCTAGACAGTACAAGTGGATGTGTCTCTAGAAGATAGGTTCTAATATGTAATAACATAGAAATTGTTTCTTTGAATTTTTGTTGATAATCACATAGTTCATGAATATGGGCCTCCATACTCACATGATATGAAACTCTTAGATGATATTATTTGGAAATTCAATTTTTTTTAAAACCGTTGTAAAGGAAATGAAGAAAATTTTTTGGTTAGAAAACCTAAAAAGGAAAGTTACCCAAGATAAAATATATTGAATCAAAGAAAACAATAATTAATGTCATACTTATTATTCATTAGTTATTCCTTATAAGTTTAGAAGTTTCACTTTTTTATGTTAAAGTATATCCATCTTGTTTTTTATTTTATTTAGTAAATTGTTAGTAATAGAATAAATTGTGCCAACAACCAACATGATATTCAATGTCATGATTCGCCCAATTATATGCCCAATAACAAGGGTGTTGGAGATGATTAATTCATGGAAGTATAGGATCAACTAGATCATGTTATGAATAATAACATAATTTTGTGTAATGGCCTACTCTACCTAAGAAGTATAATTTTGTCGTTGTCTCTTTTATGTGAGAAATTACCCTACTTTTATTTGATCTTTTGATCACCTCATCTCATAACAATTGATTAAATTCACTTAATATATATTATATTTTCTTCAATGAATGGAGAAATAGAAATATAAGATATCTATTTTTCAAATTAAGGGAGAAGATGATCATTACTATAAACTCATCTAGAACACATTTTATGAAGAGGATATTGATTTTATGTAATGAGAAGACTTTAAGAAAATATTTTTCAATAAATATTTTCATAAAACTACTTATCATAAAATGGAGTGGTAGTTCCTCAATCTAAATAAAAAGGAATAAAATTTTATTAGGGTGTCTTAGGAAAACATCACAAGTCTTTCACGATCTGCCACTGACTTTGTTACCATCATCAAAAGGAAGAGGGACTATTACATTCATGTATTAAACAAAAAACTATGAAAATATTTATAAATTATAGAAAATAATCTTTATGAATATATTTATTTATTCTTATAATGTAAAGATAGTGATTGGTGACTCTTAGTGGTCTTGTGGGACTGGAGACTAGAAACAAAATATAGAGTTTCATTCATCACCATCAAAAGATAAATACAATGGACGAAAGAAAACCTAACATCCCACTTGTCAATATTGGGGGATGAAGCATCCCATAAATTAGATGGGGAACCAGAAGATGATTTAAATGTGGAAAAGATGGGTATGGGGATAATCAGTGTCATATGAAAATAAAGGATCCCATTAATGAGTAATAAAAAAAGTAATGTTCATATACACACTATGCCTATTGTACAATGTTTTATCTATAAGGAATAATGTAATTATAAAATAAAGTGCCATAAAACAAGGTTTTTAATATATTATCATCGACAGAAACCTGTAAAGAATTACGGAATGGTGTATGTTATCACTAAGGTAGAGGTGGATGTCAAAAATGATGTGGTGTTAAGTAAGAAAGTTATTAATTCAATAATAACGAAATAAGTTTTTGATTCTAGTATAAAATATTCCATTATATCTTGGAAGTTTATTAGAATTGTTCAAAAATGACCTCAAAACATGAGGGTTGAGCTTTATATGAGAATAGAAAATGGATCAATGGTTTTGTCCCTAGTATATAACTCCTCCCTAATCAATTTTTTTGGACATAGTCTTCTAGGAAATGTGTATTACTTAATTTAGTGTAGTTTGAGGAAACATTGGGTATAGATTCCCTATCCTTTAATAAAGCTAACATCAATTGTTGAGAGAGGTTGATAACTTTTCACATCCCAAGAAATCCTCTTATTCTATAAAAGTGTAATACGAAGAATGAATCTACACTATAAAATTATATTAAAGTGGGGATATAATTGAGTTATCATAAAACCATCTCAAACAAAAATTATTGAGTGAATGGAGAGAATCATTCTTGAATACATTCCTATTTTGAGGGATTATACTGGTATATTCCATGACGTTATTTTTGGTCTTCCTCCTAATAAAGAGGTGCACTTATCAATTGATCTTATAACTGGACATCTTTCTATATCCAAGAATCCTCACAGAATTACCACCATTGAGTTTGAATATCTAGAAAAGAAGTTATAATAGAATATCAAAATGGTTTTTATATGCCTAAGTGGTTCACTACGGGGTTCTCTGACCCTCTTTATCAATAAGAATGATGAGTCAATGAACCTTTTTTATTGATTATTTTGAACTAAAAAATCTTTATAAAGATCAAGTTTCCCCTTCCATAGATTGAAAACTTGTATGATCAACTATTTTGATCTTAGTACTTCTCTATGGTGGACCTTCTTTCAAGATATCATCAATTATGGGTGAAAAAGGAAGGTATTATCTAACCCCCCTTTTGAAAAGGTATGAACACAATGATTTCATATTGATTCCTTTTAGATTGTATAATTACATAGAATTACTTATGGACTTAATGAATAGATTGTATATGGATTACCATGAATAATTTTTATAAGGCCTCAGCCTTAAACCTTACTTAATATTGAATTAAATGAGTAATTCACATTGAGGATCTTTTCAGGTTTAGAGTTTTAGAGAATTAGGACATAAATATTACATCTCAAAAGATTACAAAGTAGTCTCTTCTACTAAATTTCCATAAAATAAAAACTCTTAAAAAGAAACATGTATAGTTCCATGTTTTAGGTAGCATGACTTTCCCTTGATCCCATCCTTGACCCTGTTCCACGCTAAGTCCTGTGAAAAACATTTCAAAAACTTGGGATGATCATAAGAAGCTCGGTAAGGGATACACAAAGAATGTAAACTGTTAGTTTTTCAAAACAACAAGTAAACCATGAATACTTTATCAATGTAATACTTTTCACCTTCATGAAGTAGTAAAAACTTTTCACTGAAAAAAAGTATCATTACTTACCTTTTTGTAACCAAAGGATTACCATAAAACCAATATAAAGAACACATAACATATATAAAGGTAACTTGGGACATAAACATACTTAAGTGGAATAACCATACGGTCGACTTCCACACATATCACTTAATGGAATAGCCATACGGCCAATTTCCATACATACTTAATGGAATAGCCATACGGCCGACTTCCATACCCAATGCATTGGAGGTTATAACGTAACCACCCGTCCTGGTATTCACGGCACCACCCATCATATGGTTTATAACGTAACCACTCGTTAAAATGTCCAAGTACCAATATAAAATCATAAAACATGAAACCAATATAAATGAATGATAACATTTCCACATCACAATATATCATAATAGAATCCTTTATCAAAACCATTTTCAAAACCATTTAAAACATTTAATAAAGAGATTTTTGAATCAAAATGTCCCATACCACCTTGAAGCTTAAAATTTTAAACCATTAATATCCATCTAAATAAATACTTAAAACCATTTTGAAAACATGGATATTAATAAGAACAAATAATTAAAACATTTAAAATGACATTTTGGTTAAAGGGGTTTTACCAAAATTAGAGACACTTGAATACAATAATTGAGGAATAACATTTAGTCAGAACTTTATAATATCATGAGAATAAATGGATTCATGATATAATACTCCAAAGGACAGTATATACACCATATAAGAGTTAATTGGTGCATAACAACAATGAACCCTCAATAGAAATGTCCAATGTGATGAAATCCCTTATAAAGAAGGTATCCTTAAATTAAGGACAAATCAATCTCAAAAATATGTGTGACAAATATAAATAAACACAATATAAGTGGATATTAAGTTTAAAACAATAAAAGGTCATTCACACATATTCAATGGATGACATATTCAATGACTACATGTTGAACCCAAAGAAATCGAAATTGGGTTAAAAAGTTCCCTTGAAAGCCTAACGACATCACATCAAAATGAGTTGATGAGAGATAAAAAGTGTATCTCATCAATTGGAAATAAAATTTACATCAATAAGGATATATGATAACATATCCCAACATAACAATATGTAAATTAAAAGACCCAACAAAAGAAGTCTTTTAAAAAAGAGGAGGGTGAAAGGTTCCCTTACCGACTTGGGTATCTTTCAAAACATACACCCCATGAAAGAAGGAAAATAGATCATTGATGTAAATACTCATAAACGAAATTATATTACACAAAGAGTATAATAATGGGAAGTAAATACACCACTCAATGTAATTTTTGGAAAATGTAGCATAAATCTCATGAGAATAAAAGTGAGATGAAAAATCCCTTACGAAAATTTGGCAGCCTAACGGCGCCACTCAAAACTTCCAAATATGGATTGATGAGATCAAATAGGGTATCTCATCACATTAAAATAAAATTTACAACAAGAGGAATATAGAAGAACATCCCCCAAAATTACAAATAGGAGCTTAAAAGAAGTGACATAAAGGAGAGTACTTAAAAAGAAAGATAGGTGTAGGATCCCTTGCGAAAGTTCGGCAGCCTAACAGCGCCACTCAAAACTTCCAAAATTGATTGATGAGAGAGAATAGGGTCTCTCATCACATGAACATAAAAATTATAGTAAGTTTAATATAAAATATCATCCCAATAACAAGAAAGATGAGATTTAAAAGGAATGACATAAAAGAGTGTACTTAAAAAGAAAGAGAGGTGTAGGATCCCTTACCTCGGGTCCGACTTGACTCGATCGTTCTTTAATCTCCTGAATAATAAACTTGAGTTAATTTCTACTTCCTTAAGAAACTTTTTCAGTTTCATTATTCCTTTTATATCACTTATTACCATGTTATAAACAATATGTAATCATTAAGTTAATAATGATTGTTTTGTCGATATTTGGTTCTTAAGTCGAAAGTAGACTTCTTACAATTACATGTTGTTCGTGTGGACAAATGTTTATTATATCCAGTATTGTATTCATTATTTAGATATAATATATGTCATATATATCCAGTACATGCATGCATTTATAACATTACATAATCATTTAGAGGTAATAAATGAAATGCACCGTTCATGGAGACGGTAAGCCGTACGTACGCATGAATGCTACTTTAATTTCTATGTCGTATTAATGGAATTAAAACTATATGAGAGGTATGTATATTTTAATTCCAGAATTATATTTATCATTTAGATGTATCATACATCATATATATCCATTATATATATGTACTTATAATAGTACATTACATTTGGGGATAAGAAATGAAATGCATCGTTCATGGAGACGGTAAGCCGTACGTACGCATGAATGCTACTTTCATTTCCATCTCATAATTTAATGGAAAGAAATAATAATGATATATAGGTAAATAAAAATTCCATTATAACATCATATATAATAACATTAAATCCATCCTTTATACGTCCCACGTATGGCATTAACGAATCACATCACTTTGAGGGGGCGGTAGTCCGCACTTCCTGAAATGAAGATATCGTGTTTACCCATAATGGAAACCATAAAGGTATGCCAAAAAAGAAAAATACAGAAGCTTAAAGAAAACATAAACATATTATATATCATATATAAATATAGTGACATCTTAATGGCCACCTTTGAAGGTGTTAGATGAGTATTGAACAATCATCGTTTCGGGAGGCAGAATTTCGCCTTCCACGGAAACCGTATGTTCTTTAACTATTTTATGTACTTGTGTGAGAGTGTAGTTTGAATACATCATATAACAACATCCTGTTTTTGTTAAAAAAGAATAAAATAAAAAGACTTTAGGGGGTTGGAGAAGCAAAAATAAAATAAATGAACATGAGAGAATGAATTACCTTTAAAAGTGTAACTCCTTTTGATTTGAGCCTAAAGGATTCCTTTGAAAGGATTCTGCCCAAAGGTAATCCTCTAGGATGAGGAGAGGGATGTGGAGAGAGTAAATGGGTAGGGTTTGTCCGAGCAAAAGTCTTGAGGAGTGTCTGAAATGAGGTAGAGGTGGGGGCCTTTTATAAGAGGAGAGGAGGGGAACTTTTGGAAAGTAAAGAAATATTACTTTATTTGAAAATGTGTTTCGGTTTTAAAAGGTCCCACATTGATATAATTCATGGATAAGGTGATAAGGGTTCTAAATCCACCCATCCAATAAGTTTTGGACATGTTTAGTTCATAGATGTTACATTATCTTTCCATTTTATTTAAATCGTCAAATAATGATGTCATCACTGCATCATTATTATGTCATAAATAATTTAATTTATTTAATGTATAAAAATTATAAAACAAATACTATGATGTAGTAAATCTTTTTATCTTTCCAATGACTATTTATAATCAAAAATCTGACTTGTATAACCCCACTTAAAAATTGTTTTTGTAAAACATATCATGTTTGTGTCATTTTTACTTTTACATTAAAAAAAAGTTATTTATGTCATTTCCCAACCAAAGTGTCTCCATGGGGTCCCCAAGTTGGCCCATGGCTTTTCTTGGTCGTCCAGGACTCACCCAATGAGGTTAGGACATGTGTCTAGGTCATTTTATATTAATAAAGCATTATCTTTACCTTAAACTAAACTAATTACCACTAATCGCGATTACGAACTTAATAAGTTACTATTCACCAAAAAATTATTATAATCTCATTGAACCACATTTTACTTCTTAATGACAACCATGTATGTCGGATTTTTGAAATTCAAAACACAATTATGGAAAAATTTCATTTAAACGGAAAATCAGTCTTTATAAGTACCACTTAGTGGTTTCACTATTCATCAAAAATTGAAGTTTTTCAGAAAATTACCAAAAATTCACCCTAAGCTATATTTGATATTACGAATTCAAAAATGAAGTCTATTTAACAAAATTAAAAACATATAAGTCACATTAATTAATTTAATAATTAATTCCCGCTGTCAGAGCAAATAGCGTATTTTTATGAAACAATAAGTATCAAAAGATTGACACTAGTTTAAGTCCGATTTCAAAGTGAAAATAATTCCAACGAACACTATTGGATTTAATGGTAAAAATATTTTATAATTTCACTTTAAAACCAATTCAAAAGATAATCTAATCATATAAATAAATTAGATTTAAAAGAGGTTTTGAATTAAAATACAACATTTTACACTATTCATTAAAAAAAGAACTTTATCGGAAAGATACCAAAAATTTACACAAAGTAAATTTTGATGTCCCGATTCTTAAGAAGAGCTTTATTTGGTCCAATAGAATGTATAAGAGTGAACAAAACTATATTTAATGACTGTTCGCCATCAAAAGGCGATAAGTGAAACTTTAGTGAAAACTAGGGCATATATGCCTAAAATTGAATTCTTTCCGTATTTTAAGCCTCTATCCTTTATTGGATAACTGTAAAAACATTTAAAAACATATATAATAATATTTTAGTTATTTCTATCCATTCCCGCCATTACAACGGCTACATGTTAACTACCATTTAAAATAATATTATTTTATTATTAGAGTGCAACGTAAGATTCCCAAGAAACTCGTTGCTGCGTGTTGGGTACGCCATCGAGCATAGCGTCCCCTTTATAGTCATTTAAATATTTTATTCACAAATATGGATAAATATGAAATGTCATATTATTTATTTACCTGGGGTGTTACATCCTTCCCCCCTTTTGGGAATTGCGTCCTCCCAATTTTAAAATTGCGCTTGGAAACATCCTTGGAAGTCCCACATCGGAACAAAAGTCGGTAAAACAAACACTTTAAAATAAAGAGAGATAAGTACAAAGGTCACCCGAGTTAACCCATACTAGGATTCCATGTATGAAAATATGGACATGGAGGAAAAAACAAAGGGTCATGTTCTGATGGAGAGTGATAGAAAACATGTTTAGGATAAAGTTAACAATAAGAAAATCACAAACTTGTGATGGGTTAAACGGTGTTGGGTTCCCCAGTAGGAAAAGTTAATAGAAAACATTTTTGTTTTAAGATACTTTTTATTGAGGAATTTATTCATAAGGAAACATAATCACTTATCATGTTGACTTTCAACTTTTACTAGATTCCTTAATCAAACTCATATTTTTTTCCAAAAGACGAGTATTTAGGGATACTTGTTCGCATTAAGAGTACTATAATCAACTTCTAGAGAATCACCTAATCCACAAAAGAGAACTATATACTTCCCATTTCTTTAGGCTTTAACCAAAACCAAAAAAAAGGTTAGTACAAGATCAGATAATCCAGAAAAGGATAACCCTTTATAAAAAGAAAATCTATTCTTAACCTCCAAAATTTGTCCAACAAAACCCAAAGTTCAATGAGGACCATTCTATAATCAATTTGTCCATAAAATTCTTCAAAGTAAACCAAACTAAGATTGAAACCCAAATATTTGAAGGATTTAGTCACATAGTCTTCCAAGTTAAATCGTAACATTTATCTCAAAACAACATCAGTTGCTCCTAAAGTCTCATATTGAAAAGTAATTATCCTAATCACATATCCTCCATTATAGGTTAATCATTTTCATAAATAACCCAAAATCAACTTAATCTTAATTCATAATATCATATAACTAGAATGAATCAGTCAAACTAACCAGGGACTTCACGTAGTTCAGTGGTATGCGATAAATACTAGTCGCACTTTGGTTGTGGGTTCGATTCCCGCAGCTTTGTCCGACGCGACGGGTTGTCACACGGTCTGTGTGTTGTACTTTTTCCAAAACTATATAATTCTTAAAAAATTCCCCAAAATGAGATAAAATCTTCAAAAATAATCATAACATATTTTAACCTTAAGTTTATCTCATTCCTTTCATTTTCCATCATATCATAGAGTAACCCATAATTACCTAAAAAGTAAGGATCATATAAACCCTAATGGTTACCTTAATAATTATTACCTGAATTTCCACATAGAGTTGGCCATCTCGTACATGATGCATTAGAGAAATCACCAAGGTTGAAGTGGTTGATCATCAATACTTGATAGTTGGTTTAGAACAACCATGGGATTCCTCATTGAATCCCCCATCTCATCCAGTCTCTTAATCAGAGAACCACCTTAGTTTCCTTCAAACCCATTGTCACTTTGGTGCCTGCTAGATCCAGCCATTTACTAAAACCAAAAAGTCCAGTGTGAGTATATCAACATAACCATCATGTACTAATGAGGAAGATAAACACTTAGATATACTTACTCATTAACTTTATCTAAAACTAGGACTCTTTCTGAAATCCTAACCATTATGGTAATGTCCCTTATGCTTAAAGAATACCCTAACCTCTAAAGTTATCTAAACCGACATTTGATACCAACTATAAGGCCCCAGCCTTAAACCTTACTTAATATTGAATTAAATGAGTAATTCACATTGAGGATCTTTTCAGGTTTAGAGTTTTAGAGAATTAGGACATAAATATTACATCTCGAAAGATTACAAAGTAGTCTCTTCTACTAAATTTCCATAAAGTAAAAACTCTTAAAAAGAAACATGTATAGTTCCATGTTTTAGGTAGCATGACTTTCCCTTGATCCCATCCTTGACCCTATTCCACGCTAAGTCCTGTGAAAAACATTTCAAAAACTTGGGATGAGTATAAGAAGCTCAGTAAGGGATACACAAAGAATGTAAACTGTTAGTTTTTCAAAACAAAAAGTAAACCATGAATACTTTATCAATGTAATACTTTTCACCTTCATGAAGTAGTAAAAACTTTTCACTGAAAAAAAAGTATCATTACTACCTTTTTGTAACCAAAGGATTACCATAAAACCCATATAAAGAACACATAACATATATAAAGGTAACTTGGGACATAAACATACTTAAGTGGAATAACCATACGGTCGACTTCCACACATATCACTTAATGGAATAGCCATACGACCAATTTCCATACATACTTAATGGAATATCCATACGGCCGACTTCCATACCCAATGCATTGGAGGTTATAACGTAACCACCCGTCCTGGTATTCACAGCACCACCCGTAATATGGTTTATAACGTAACCACCTGTTAAAATTTCCAAGTACCAATATAAAATCATAAAACAGGAAACCAATATAAAGGAATGATAACATTTCCACATCACATTATATCATAATAGAATCCTTTATCAAAACCATTTTCAAAACCATTTAAAACATTTAATAAAGAGATTTTGAATCAAAGTGTCCCATACCACCTTGAATCTTAAAATTTTAAACCATTAATATCCATATAAATAAATCCTTAAAACAATTTTGAAAACATGGATATTAATAAGAACAAATAATTAAAACATTTAAAATGACATTTTGGTTAAAGGGGTTTTACCAAAATTAGAGACACTTGAATACAATAATTGAGGAATAACATTTAGTCAGAACTTTATAATATCCTGAGAATAAATGGATTCATGATATAATACTCCAAAGGACAGTATATACACCATATAAGAGTTAATTGGTGCATAACAACAATGAACCCTCAATAGAAATGTCAAATGTGATGAAATCCCTTATAAAGAAGGTATCCTTAAATTAAGGACAAATCAATCTAAAAAATATGTGTGACAAATATAAATACACACAATATAAGTGGATATTAAGTGTAAAACAATAAAAGTTCATTCACACATATTCAATGGATGACATATTCAATGACTACATGTTGAACCCAAAGAAATCGAAATTGGGTTAAAAAGTTCCCTTGACAGCCTAACGACATCACATCAAAATGAGTTGATGAGAGATAAAAAGTGTATCTCATCACTTGGACATAAATTTTACATCAATAAGGATATATGAGAACATATCCCAACATAACAATATGTAAATTAAAAGACCCAACAAAAGAAGTCTTTTAAAAAAGAGGAGGGTGAAAGGTTCCCTTACCGACTTGGGTATCTTTCAAAACATACACCCCATGAAAGAAGGAAAATAGATCATTGATGTAAATACTCATAAACAAAATTATATTACACAAAGAGTAGAATAATGGGCAGTAAATACACCACCCAATGTAATTTGTGGCAAATGTAGCATAAATCTCATGAGAATAAAAGTGAGATGAAAAATCCCTTACGAAAATTCGGCAGCCTAACGGCGCCACTCAAAACTTCCAAATATGGATTGATGAGATCAAATAGGGTATCTCATCACATTACAATACAATTTACAGCAAGAGGAATATAGAAGAACATCCCCCAACATTACAAAGAGGAGCTTAAAAGAAGTGACATAAAGGAGAGTACTTAAAATGAAAGAGAGGTGTAGGATCCCTTACGAAAGTTCGGCAGCCTAACAGCGCCACTCAAAACTTCCAAAACTGATTGATGAGAGAGAATAGGGTCTCTCATCACATGAACATAAAAATTAAAGTAAGTTTAATATAAAATATCATCCCAATAACAAGAAAGATGATATTTAAAAGGAATGACATAAAAGAGTGTACTTAAAAAGAAAGAGAGGTCTAGGATCCCTTACCTCGGGTCCGACTTGACTCGATCGTTCTTTAATCTCCTGAATAATAAACTTGAGTTAATTTCTACTTCCTTAAGAAACTTTTTCAAGTTCATTATTCCTTTTATATCACTTATTACCATGTTATAAACAATATGTAATCATTAAGTTAATAATGATTGTTTTGTCGATATTTGGTTCTTATGTCGAAAGTAGACTTCTTACAATTACATGTTGTTCGTGTGGCCAAATGTTTATTATATCCAGTATTGTATTCATGATTTAGATATAATATATGTCATATATATCCAGTACATTCATTCATTTATAACATTACATAATCATTTAGAGGTAAGAAATGAAATGCACCGTTCATGGAGACGGTAAGCCGTACGTACGCATGAACGCTACTTTCATTTCTATGTCGTATTAATGGAATTAAAACTATATGAGAGGTATGTATATTTTAATTCCAGAATTATATTAATCATTTAGATGTATCATACATCATATATATCCATTATATATATGTACTTATAATAGTACATTACATTTGGGGATAAGAAATGAAATGCATCGTTCATGGAGATGGTAAGCCGTATGTACGCATGAACGCTACTTTCATTTCCATCTCATACTTTAATGGAAAGAAATAATAATTATATATAGGTAAATAATAATTCCAGTATAACATCATATATAATAACATTAAATCCATCCTTTATACGTCCCACGTATGGCATTAACGAATCACATCACTTTGAGGGGGCGGTAGTCCGCACTTCCTAAAATGAAGATATCGTGTTTACCCATAATGGAAACCATAAAGGTATGCCAAAAAAGAAAAATACAGAAGCTTAAAGAAAACATAAACATATTATATATCATATATAAATATAGTGACATCTTAATGGCCACCTTTGAAGGTGTTAGATGAGTATTGAACAATCATCGTTTCGAGAGGCAGAATTTCGCCATCCACGGAAACCGTATGTTCTTTAACTATTTTATGTACTTGTGTGAGAGTGTAGTTCGAATAAATCATATAACAACATCCTGTTGTTGTTACAAAATAAGAAAATAAAAAGAGTTTAGGGGGTTGGAGAAGCAAAAATAAAACAAATGAACATGAGAGAATGAATTACCTTTAAAAGTGTAACTCCTTTTGATTTGAGCCTAAAGGCTTCCTTTGAAAGGATTATGCCCAAAGGTAATCCTCTAGGATGAGGAGAGGGATGTGTAGAGAGTAAATGGGTAGGGGTTGGCCGAGCCATAGGCTTGAGGAGTCTGTGAAATGAGGTAGAGGTGGGGGCTTTTTATAAGAGGAGAGGAGGGGAACTTTTGGAAAGTAAAGAAATATTACTTTATTTGAAAATGTGTTTCGGTTTTAAAAGGTCCCACATTGATATAATTCGTGGATAAGGTGACAAGGGTTATAAATCCACCCATCCAATAAGTTTTGGACATGTGTAGTTCATATATTTTACATTATCTTTCCATTTTATTTAAATCGTCAAATAATGATGTCATCACTGCATCATTATTATGTCATAAATAATTTAATTTATTTAATGTCTAAAAATTATAAAACAAATACTATGATGTAGGAAATCTTTTTAGCTTTCCAATGACTATTTATAATCATAAATCGGACTTGTATAACCCCACTTAAAAATTGTTTTTGTAAAACATATCATGTTTGTGTCATTTTTACTTTTACATTAAAAAAAAAGTTATTTATGTCATTTCCCAACCAAAGTGTCTCCATGGGGTCCCCAAGTTGGCCCATGGCTTGTCTTGGTCGTCCATGACTCACCCAATGAGGTTAGGACATGTGTCTAGGTCAGTTTATATTATTAAAGCATTATCTTTACCTTAAACTACACTAATTACCACTAATCGCGATTAAGAACTTAATAAGTTACTATTCACCAAAAAATTATTATAATCTCATTGAACCACATTTTACTTATTAATGACAACCATGTATGTCGGATTTTTGAAATTCAAAACACAATGATGGCAAAATTTCATTTAAACGGAAAATCAGTCTTTATAAGTACCACTTAGTGGTTTCACTATTCATCAAAAATTGAAGTTTTTCAGAAAATTACCAAAAATTCACCCTAAGCTATATTTGATATTACGAATTCAAAAATGAAGTATATTTAACAAAATTAGAAACATATAAGTCACATTAATTAATTTAATAATTAATTCCCGCTGTCAGAGCAAATAGCGTATTTTTATGAAACAATAAGTATCAAAAGATTGACACTAGTTTAAGTCTGATTTCAAAGTGAAAATAATTCCAACGAACACTATTGGATTTAATGGTAAAAATATTTTCTAATTTTACTTTAAACCCAATTCGAAAGATACTCTAATCATATAAATAAATTATATTTAAAAGAGGTTTTGAATTAAAATACAACATTTTACACTATTCATTAAAAAAAGAACTTTATCGGAAAGATACCAAAAATTTACACAAAGTAAATTTTGATGTCCCGATTCTTAAGAAGAGCTTTATTTGGTCCAATAGAATGTATAAGAGTGAACAAAACTATATTTAATTATGGTTCGCCATCAAAAGGCGATAAGTGAACCTTTAGTGAAAACTAGGGCATATATGCCTAAAATTGAATTCTTTCCGTATTTTAAGCATCTATCCTTTATTGGATAAATGTAAAAACATTTAAAATCATATATAATAATATTTTAGTTATTTCTATCCATTCCAGCCATTACAACGGCTACATGTTAACTACCATTTAAAATAATATTATTTTATTATTAGAGTGCAACGTAAGATTCCCAAGAAACTCGTTGTTGCGTGTTGGGTACGCCATCGAGCATAGCGTCCCCTTTAAAGTCATTTAAATATTTTATTCACAAATATGGATAAATATGAAATGTCATATTCTTTATTTACCTGGGGTGTTACAATTTGTGGTATTCTCTATAGATTTTATTCAGATATACTCCAAGATCATGGAGGAGCATGAGGATAATTTAAATACTGTTGTAAAGGATTTTAGAATTGAGAGGCTATAAGAAATGAATAGTAAATGTATGTTTTAGATAAATGATATATCATTCTTGGGGTATATTTTCACTATAAAAGGGATATCTATGGACCTTTATAAAGAAAAGACAATAAATTATTGGCCTAAAACAGTATCTGTAATATAAATCTATAGTTTCTTTTGATTATTTGGGAATTACCGATGATATGTGAAAAAAATTTCATGATTTTCAAACCCACATACCAAGATAAAATGGATGGTAGTAATGATTTTATGTGCCATTGAATGTGTGAAGATATTTATGGAGTTGAAAAAGAGGCTTATTATTGCACCAGTACTTATGTTTCCCTCATGTAGGGATCCTTTGTGGTTTAAAATTATTCTTCAAATAATTTATTGGGCTATGTGATAATGTATAATGATAAAGTGATAGTCTATGACTCAAGGTAGTTGAATGTTCATGATAATAACTATACAACACATGATCTGGAGTTGGATGCAATGAACTTTGTGGTAACTATCAGGAGAAATTATCTTTATGGGGAGAAGTGTGAAATATATATGGATTGAAAGATACTTATATATATATATTCACACAAAAGGTGATTGAAATGCGCCAACATATAATGATTGAGTTGATCAAAGAATATGACTGCTCAGTCCATTATAATACTGGGAACGAAATCAAAGTGGAATATAATCTAAGAAGAAATGTTCCAATGGTTTTATTAATGATATGAATTGAGACAGATGTAATCTTCTTAGATTTTCAAATGATGGATATGGGAATTTTAAAAGTATCATGATCCTACCGTACTCAAATATCATCCCAAAAATCCATGCTTTAGAGGATCAAGGAGGCCTAGAAGGATGATGGGATGCTATAGAGAAAGTTAGCAAAAATTCTAGAGTTCAACTTTGATAAAGATGGAGTTATAGTTTTAGGAACCCATATATGTGTCCCCTTAATACATATATGTTGAGGGATATTTTTTGGATTCATATAGAATGTCATTATCTATTCTTCAACAAATCACTATGATGTATAAAGATGTAATGGAAATCGTCTTGTGGGATAACATGAAGAGGAAGATTGTAGAATTTTCATCTTGATTCTTTGTATACCGCCATGTCAGGCTTGGATGATAGAAGTGTAAGGGTATCATTAAACCATTTCCCATTCAATTTTTGAAATAGTAAAACATAAACATGTATTTTTTCTTAGTACTCCCAATGACACCTAAAGGGAAAAATTCCACCATAGTGCTATCATCCCCCTTACAAATTCAGCACATTTCATAGCTATTAAGGAGTAACTCAATCTTGAACAATTCATTAATATATACATTAGGTAATTTTTAAGAGTTTATATAGATCCAATTTCTATTGTATTTGAACATGATATTAGTTTTAACTCATGATTCTTTAGAATCCTTTAACAAGCATTAAATTTAAAACTCATTTTTAGCATTACCTAACACCCTCATATGGATGGTCAACCTAAGATAACCATCCAAACACTAGAGGATTTTTTGAGGTATTTTTCAGTATATTTACTTGGATGTTAGGATAAAAATATTCCCCTAGTATGGTTTTAATATAATAAAAGTTTCCAAATAATCATTCAAATGGAAGACTATGAAGATTTGTATGGGAAGCATTGTTAGACTCCGAAATTATGGGATAATGTTGGATATTGAAGGCTAATGGGATTTTATATTTAATAATAGATGATAGAGATGGTATATACTACTAACAAATATAATGAAATATTTTCTATTTTGACATAAAATCTATACATACAACCATTGATGATACCTGGAGGTTGAGGTTAGAGATTAGGTGTTTGTCTATATTTCACCATGGAAAAAATTAATGAGATTCAGGAAGAATGTAAAGAACAATCCTAGATACATTGTTCCATTTGATATCCTTGATGACATTATAGTGGTGGACTACTTGCAATAACTCCCACCTAAAATATCATAAGTACATGATATGTTTTATGTATCCCTCTTAATAAAGTATATACCATACCCCTCACATGTACTGCTACAAGAGGTGGTACTGCTGTAGAAATAAATTTCATATTAGGAGTAAAAAATGAAGATATTAAACCATAGAAATAAAGTTCTAAAATTTAAGACAACTTGCATGATCAATTTGTTTAAGTGGAAACCCGTGTTTGGGGAAGTAACATGGGAACTGGGAGAGGTGATGAAGTTAAAATACCCTCACTTTCTTTCTCCATAGTATGTAATATGAAATTTATATGGTGAAGTTTATTAAGGGAGGAATAATGTAACACCCTAATGTATTAGAAAATATATATTTTTAAATAAATTCAATCTCTTCTATACATTTTTATTCCCACAACAACAACTTTAAATTAAATTTGGTACTCTGTTAAAATATTGTTATTTTAACATGATAATTATAACCTAGTTGTTAAATTAGAGGCTGTGAATATGAAAAATTAAATTATAATTTTTTTTAAACATTTTAAAAAAATTCAATGGTTAAATATTATTTACAAATAAAATTATAAAAATTTGAATTAAGAATAAATATTTTCTAAAAAACATTATTTTTTCTCAAAGGTTGTCCAGTCGTGCTTTGCACACAAAATTTAAATTTAATTTTTTATACTTTTAGAAAATTAATTTCAATAAATTAATGTATTTTTTTAAATAATCATATAAAAAATATGTGAAGGTTATTGTTTTGGATTTTTCTAAAAACATTTGTTTTTTTTATAAATAGTGAAAAATATTGATTTTTATTAAATCCTGTCTTTTTGTTTAAAGAATGTACCTGAACCATTTTATTTTAATGTGGACATAAAATTAAAATTAATATATATATGTATATATATATATGTAAACTAATCCAATTTATTTCATTGGAATAAATTTCTTATTATATTTTTATATTGTAACTTTCTTCACTTATTATAATTTTTCCTCTCTAAACCCACTTTTTCATTATACCTATGGGTTTAATTTTAAAATAGATTCTTCCACTAATTTGATTAAAATTTAGAAAAAAATTTAAATATTTTTCATAAGTATAATTTATATTATCTTAAAATATCAACTTATTTTTTTGACCATAATTAAGAGTGAAAACAATAAAAAATATTTCTCATGGTTAAGGTAAAAATGGGTTTACCAGGAGGTTAAATTTAAAATATAATGATTAAAAATGACACAAAATATATATAATTAATATTTTATGGTTACAGTTAGACCATATATATTCTAAGGTTATAAAAAATCAATTTAGATCCTTTTTCATGATAAAAACCTATGTTGAGTTCTTTATTTTCAAAAAAACCATGTTTGTCTTCTCCCCCACTTATAAAACACCACCCCTTATCCTCCCCATTACAAACATCAAAAACCCATTATTTCAAAAAACTCATGATGAATTAACTTCCCTATTTTTTCCCCATAATTATTGAATCTTTTTTTGGTAAAAAATTCCTCATTTGACTTCTTTTGGTTTATTCCAAAAGAAGGTTTATGAATAAGAGGTAACATCCTTAACTATGTTTTTTATCTTATTTATTCTTACAGCTCCTTAAAATATAATATAACCAATATTATATATAAACCTCAAAAAATTAAACATTCTAATATTTTATTATTTTAATTTCAGGACCTAAAACAATATCATCCTCCCTCAAATTGAAAATAAAATTGTGGATCATGTGTATGGTGGACTACTGTCTCACGAAATGAATAATTGGTTTTCTTCATTGCATATCTTAGTTGGATATCTTAAAGTATATAATGTTTAAATGTGATATTAATGATATATTTATACTTATATAATTATAATATCAGATATATAAATTCATACTTTTCATTTTATAGAGAATACAATAACATCACTTGTGTATACGGTGAACTACTGCCTGAGGAAGCGATGTGACTTATTTTTTACCAACGCTTTGTTTTGATGGTAGTAAGGAATAATTTGACTTATATATATGATATTAATTAAATAATAACAATTATTTTGATTTAATATGTTATATAATATCATACCCAATCATCCATTGAAAAAATTAAAACGTCTTTCGTATGTATGGTGAACTACCATCTCAGAATGTGATGTGATTCGTTTTTATTACCTTATCACAAGGATGTTATGTCTAAGGGTATATAAAGAAATAATATAATATATATGATATAATTATAATCATTTAAATATAAATTAAAACTTACCATACTTACATCACGACTTTTAAAAAATGAAATCATTACTCATGCATACATACATTCTTCTACTATCTCCATGATTATAAAGTAGTTATTTTTTCATAACCATAGTTCATATTTGGTTTAAAAATTAGATTTTTTTAAAAGGAAAATTATTTCATAGTTAATTTATGGATATTATTAATTAATAATCATCTTGATCTTAGTGAATATACCAATGTTATTATGGAGAGATGATCCATTTATCATTAAAATGCTTGACATGTAATTAATTGGTTAAGTAATATAATATGAAATTATAAATAGAAAATAATAATAAAATTAATATTTAATTTTTTTCTAAAAAATTATAAAAGTAAAAAAAATTTATTCGTCAGGATGATAAAGAACATTTGTGAAATATAGGACTCATGGTAAGGGGTCTCTCTAAACCACCCTTTCCTTCATTTTATGTAATTTATATATCTAAATCACATTATATCTCTATTTAATGTTACTAAATGAGTATAAATTATATATTTGTTTCTATCACATAATTTCCATACTTATTATCCATTCCTTTGATAGTGTAGTACATTCTTATGGATCATTTCTAAAATTTCTTTATTATGAAATTTCCATTGATTATGATATGAAGAAAGATTTTGCAACCCGTTTTATTTCCATCATAAATTCTTATGTTATTGTTTATGATTGATTAATTTATTTAGAACACATAATTTATGAACATGTTATGATAGGTTCACCACATAGAACACAAACAAATTGGTTGAAGCATTAGTCTTATGAGTAATCATGTATGGGATTAGAGAGTAAACATAGTCCATTATGGAAATTTTTACACCAACTGATATTTTATAAGTAGTTGTGTCACGACCCGTCCTCGGGGCCCGTGCCGTGACTACCCCAAGCCCGCCTTCCATAGGCCAGGGGCTGGCGACTAGCACCAAGGCGTAAAATCCCAGTAAACAGGGAAGGCATTGCCTTTATAAGTAACAACCACACAGAGTCAGCAAGCGGAAAGTAAAGGGGCCGGAAATACAAGCCCAACTGTAAAGTAAAGTACAGCAACTGAAGAAAAGTCGGCGGCCTCGTGTCGTCCACTGGCAATCCCACCTGAAGGGTGGGTACAGATAGCCTCCAGGCTCCTCGGGTCCCACGTCCGCTCCGAGCACGTCCCGCCCAGTGGTCCACCTCCAGGTACCGTCCTGCTCCACGCCCCAACCGTGATCAGCGCTGTCCGTCGTCTGCAACCAACACAACAAGGTGCGGGCATAGCCCGTGCAGGGGTGAGTACAAGCTACTCAGTAAGGACCCCGAGACCCCCGAAGGTCTCCCGAAATCCACAAAGGATATAGCACAAAAGAAAGATGCAATCACGAAGTAACATCTGACTTGACTTAGGTATATGCCCATACATATACCTAAGTCCCCACTTCTAGCTCTGCTCACGAGCTCAAGAACAACTCAATCCACAAAGGAAAGCAAGACTCAAATCCACAAGGAGAGTAAACAGTAAAATCCACATAGGATAGTTCAACACAATCCACAAAGGAGAGTAACATAAGATTCAGCTCAACCAGGTATACTTTTTCAGATGACGTCAAGACGATCACTGATCCGTCTAAGTCGTCGGACCCACGAAGGATCGATAGGTACTAACCCCCGCAGAAGACCCACACAGGATCGGGCTCACACAGAACCTGTAGGCAGTGGCTCACACAGAACCGGTAGTAAGGACCCACGTAGGATCGGGCTCACACAGAACCTGTAGGCACTGATCCACATGGGATCGCTGAGTGCAGTAGTCGACGCAGTTCACTGAGGATCTCTGCACAGTCGTCGCCGCAGTCCACGAAGGATCTCTGCTCTGCCGTCGTCGCAGTCCACGGAGGATCTCTGCTCTGCCGTCGTCGCAGTCCACGGAGGATCTCTGCTCTGCCGTCGTCGCAGTCCACGAAGGATCTCTGCTCTGCCGTCGAAGTCACAGCCAGCGCTAGGGTTCCCGCACAAAGCGAGCTCGTTTAGGAGGGTCCGCTCCACGAGCCGAGAGGCTGATACATCAACTGACACGTAGTCCGAAGTTGATGTATCCAAAAGTTCCGTATCGACAACAGGATCTCAACGCAACAGACGGCGCGTCAATCGGACGCCCGGTCTGAGAGTTATTGGCATTTTCGTCCCAGGGGCCCGGTTGGTTTTTAGGGCAAAACCAACCCGACCGTACTCCGCCTGTATCCGATCCTCGGGCGGAGCATGCCAAAAGTTCCGTCTCACTTAGAGGAAACTACCACAGCTGACGGTACGTCGTTCGGACGTCCGTAGCTCAAGTTATGAGCGTTTCTGCTCCGAGGGCCCGGTTGGTTTCGTGTACGAACCAACCCGGCCGAACCCAAAGTCTTCCGAAACCTTGAGTATAATATACCGAAACGACCGTCTCGATCCAAGGATCGCGTAGCCGCTGACGGTTCGTCAATCGGAGGTCCCAGGCCCAAGATATGGGCGAAAGACCGAAGAGGGCCCGAAACGGGGGTTCTGGGCCCGGGGTGACCCGGCCCGAACCCCCCCTGGGGTCGGCCCGACCCGGCCCGGCCCAGCTAGGCCGGGTCCGGTCCGGCCTGGGCGCGGCCCGGCCGACCGGACCGGCCGGCTCGGCCGGCGCGGCTAGGCCCGCCGCGCGGGTGGAAGGCCGCGAGCGCAGCCCGCGGTCGAGGGAGCCGCCGCCGCGGGTCAAACCCGCGGCTCAAACGGAACGCGGCCCCGCGGGGGGCCGCCTGTCACGCGGACGCGGCCGGGCCGCCGCGTCCGTTCCCGGTTCCGCGCGGCGGCGGAACCGGCCGCCGTTGCCGCCGCGGCTTCAGCCGCGGCGGACTTCCTCCACGGCGGCGCGCCGGGCGCCGCCGCCGCCTTCCGCGGGCCGCCGGAGATGCTCCGGTGGCCCGATTTGCCTCCCGTCTGCGCCGTTGCCCCTCCCGGATGCCGACCTTCACTGCGGGATCAACGGATCGCCCCTGCCGCGCGGTTTGTCGTCGTCGTCCGCCATATCCGCACAACAAAATAGATCGGCGGAGGGTTGCCGGTCTTGTTCGTTAGACCCGCACCCTCCGCGTTAGTCATAAACGTCACCGGGAGGGAAAATCAACAACAATTTTAATTAAATTAAAATTGTCGGAGATTATGTTCTTTACTTAAAAAGAATAAACACGGGGAAAAAGATAAAACAATCCAACATCCCTTACCTTGTCGTCGTCGTCGGACGAGGGGTCGTCGCGGAATCGCTCATCGCGGAGGAAGGAGATCGTCGCGTCGTCGCGGTATCCGGCGTCGCGTCGCCAATCTCCGGATCAAGAACAAACGGATTTAATTAATTAAATCCGTTGTTATTGAAATTTAAAAAAAGGAGAAATAAAAGATTCGATTCTCACCTTTGTTGCCGATCGCACGTTCGCCGCGGAAGAAGAGGCACCGAAGAAGAAGAAGAAGAAGAAGGTCGTGGAAAAGTTGTCGACGTCGCGGATCGTGCGTCGTCGAATTCCGGTTCCGGCGTTCTTCGCGTTCTTCGCGTTGTTCGCGTTCTTCGCGGAGAGGGTGGAGGCTCAGAGGAATAGCAATCCTCCAAAATAGACAAGTTTGTCTATTTTATTATTTTGCCAACAAATGCAAAACGCGTAAGTAACGACCCACTCAATTCGTTGAATTAATTCAACGAATAAAACAGCCCATTTAATTCACGAAAGAAACAGCCCAATTAAATGGTCTGTTAAGAATTAAAGAAAACGCGTCGGTTGACTTTTCAGTTACTTTGACGGGTTTTCGCGGGTGCGTTACTTAGCGAAAGAAACGGCGGGGCTCGTGCGGGTCCCACCGCACAAATATCCTACCAAGGGGTAGGATATTTCTGGATAGCATCCTATCCAGTTCAACTCAGTTCAAGCCGCCTTTAAGTGACTTTAAGTGGCTTCCAAGCAGTTTAAGTGAAATAAAATAAAGTTGTCGCACAAACTTTATTTTATTTCTGACTTAAAGCCGCAAAATTTAAAAACCACGTCTGAGCAAACGCAACTCCGGAAGAGGCGTTTCTAAGCAAATACCGGCATTGCGATTTCATCGGTGCCCTCAGAATTTGATTCCGGGCACCGGTTCAAAAGATAGAAAAACCCGCTCGTCCGTTCACTGAACGTACCCGAGCCAAACTTCGGAAATTGATTCCGGGCACACCGGGCCTCGGAATCATGTGCCGTCTGAAGCTGCGCTCTTGTAAAATTCCAAAGAAAATTAAGAAAAAAATTTCCTTGAAATTTGCGGGTCTTTACATTACTCCCACCTCAGGGCTTTACGTCCCCGTAAAGATACATCAAAACTAGGGGAACAAATGGGGGTACTGAGCACGCATCTGAGCCTCCCGCTCCCAAGTGCTCTCCTGGAGGTTCCCGTGCTGCCATCTGATGCGCACAAGAGGAATCGACCGCCCACGTAGGACCCGCTCCTGTCGATCCTTGATCTCCACTGGGACCTCCGCAAAAGTCGCCCCATCGTCCACGTCCAGCTCCCCAAAGTCGATGATGTGCGTCGGGTCGTGCACGTATCTCCTCAGCTGAGACACGTGGAAGACGTCGTGCACCCGGTGCAACTGAGGTGGTAGAGCCAGGCGATAAGCCACCTCTCCTATCCTGCTGAGGACCTGGAAAGGCCCGATGAAGCGTGGAGACAACTTGCCGCCTCGGCCAAATCTCCGTAAACCACGTCGAGGTGAGACACGCAAAAAGACGTGGTCGCCATCCTCGAACTCTAGTGGCCTCCGCCTCCTGTCAGCATATGACTTCTGCCGGCTCTGAGCTGTCCTCATCCTCTCCTGGATGATCTGGACCTTCTCTGTCGTGGCTCGGACCATCTCTGGTCCCACGAGTGCTGACTCCCCAGGGTCTGTCCAGCACAACGGTGATCTGCAGGGTCTGCCGTACAACGCCTCGTATGGTGCCATCCCGATGGTGGAGTGGTAGCAGTTGTTGTACGCGAACTCCACCAAGGGTAGGTGGTCCTCCCAGCTGCGACCAAAGTCGAGAACACATGCACGGAGCATGTCCTCGAGTGTCTGAATGGTCCTCTCCGTCTGACCATCCGTCTGAGGGTGGAAGGCTGTGCTTAGATGGAGCCGCGTCCCGAACGCCTCCTGCAACCCCTTCCAAAGCCGGGAAGTGAAACGAGCATCTCGATCGGAGACGATAGACGATGGCACACCGTGAAGCCGTACGATCTCCTGGACGTAAAGACGTCCCAAGCTCTCCACTGAGCCCTGCTCTCTGATGGGTAAGAAGTGTGCCGACTTGGTGAGTCGGTCGACAATCACCCAAATGGAGTCGTGACCTCTGGGAGTGCGTGGAAGTCCAGTCACGAAGTCCATAGATATGCTATCCCACTTCCACTCCGGGACCTCCAAGGGCTGTACCAAACCTGCTGGTACCTGATGCTCTGCCTTCACCTGCTGGAAGGTGAGGCATCGTGAAACGAACTCTGCCACAGCTTTCTTCATGCCCGGCCACCAGTGCTGTCGTCTGAGATCCTGGTACATCTTCGCCACTCCGGGATGTACCGCCAAGGGAGAAGTGTGAAACTCTCTCAGCACCTCCTCTCGTAAAGCAACTGGTACGAAGGTACGCCCCCTGAAAAGGATGTCGTGCTCTGCTCCAAGGGAGAAACCATCAGGCGCCTGACCTGAGGATATCAGTGCACGCCGGGTCTCACAGTCAGCGTCCCCACGCTGAGCCTCTCTGACCCGCTGTAGAAGTGGAGGAGAGACTGTGAGAGACTGAAGAAAGGCTGCTCCGTCTCTATCCACGAAGGATATCTGCAAGGAGGCTAGCTGCTCCGTCGCCTCCTCAAGCAGCTGAATGCCCGTCCTCCTGCTGAGGGCATCGGCTACCACGTTCCCCTTCCCAGGAGTATAGACTATCTCAAAGTCATAGTCCTGGAGGAACTCAAGCCATCTCTGTTGTCTCAGGTTCAGGTCCTTCTGAGAGAAGATATACCTGAGACTCTGGTGGTCAGAAAAGACCGTGAAGCGCTCGCCCATCAGATAGTGCCGCCACGTCTTCAGAGCGAAGACCACTGCTGCTAACTCCAGGTCATGAGTGGCGTAGTTCTGCTCATGCGGCCTCAACTGACGTGATCCGTAGGCGATCACGGCCCGCTCCTGCATCAGGACGCACCCGAGTCCAGTCCCTGATGCATCGCAGTAAACTACGTACCCAACTCCCTCCTCAGGCAACCTCAAGATAGGTGCGCTGGTCAATCTCTGCCTCAGCTCCTAGAAGCTCTGCTGACATCTGTCTGACCACACGAAGGGTTTCCCCTTCTTTGTCAAAGCTGAGAGTGGTGCCGCAACTCTGGAGAAGTCCGGCACAAATCTCCGATAGTATCCTGCTAGGCCCAAGAAGCTCCGCACCTCTGTCACGCTCCTGGGTGGCTCCCAAGCTAGCACTGCCTCGATCTTCGCGAGATCCACTGCAACTCCCGCCTCAGAGATGACGTATCCCAAGAAATGGACCTCACGTAACCAGAACTGGCATTTTGAGAGCTTGCCATAAAGCTGGTGCTCTCGGAGTGTGTCTAGCACAACTCGCAGATGGTAGGCATGCTCCTCCTCAGTCGTCGAGTATACCAAAATGTCGTCAATGAAGACAACGACAAATCGGTCGAGGTATGGCTGGAAGATCCTGTTCATGAGGCTCATGAACACTGCTGGAGCATTGGTTACGCCGAACGGCATAACCAAGAACTCATAATGGCCATACCGACACCTGAAGGCCGTCTTCTGCACGTCCTCGTCTCGAACTCTGAGCTGATGATAGCCTGACCGGAGGTCTATCTTCGAGAACCACCGCGCTCCCTTGAGCTGATCGAAGAGGTCATCAATCCGTGGCAGCGGATACTTGTTCCTCACTGTCACCTGGTTCAGGCGACGATAGTCGACACACAGTCGCAAGCTCCCGTCCGCCTTCTTGGCGAACAAAATCGGGGAAGCCCAGGGTGAAACACTGGGTCGGATAAACCCCTTGCTCTGCAAGTCCTCCAACTGTACCCGCAGCTCTCGAAGCTCGGCGGGGGCCATCCGATATGCTGGAGTAGATATCGGGGCTGTCCCGGGGTACAAGTCGATGTAAAAGTCTACCTCTCTACGAGGAGGTAGCCCTGGAACGTCGTCGGAAAAGACGTCTACATACTGGTCCACCACTGCAGGAAAAGCTGGACTCCGCACGTCCACTGCTCCTAGGATGAGGCTAGCCAACTGATGAGAGATGGGCTGCACTCTCCTCCGCGGAAGTCCATCCTGTGCTGCAAAAGTTCCCTTCTCGCCGGTGAAGGTAAACCTGCTCCCGTCGGTGCGAACACATCGCACCTTGCGCCTAAAACAGTCGATCTGGGCATGAACCGTGGATAGCCAATCCATGCCCAAGATGACGTCGTAAGGCCTCGACGCCGCTACAAGGAGATCCCAGCCGAAGCTCTCGCCTCCTAGAGTAAGCTCACACTGCCGGCACCAGTGCGTAATCGTCGAGTCTGCTCCCGTAGGAGTCTCTAGCCATAAGGATCGAGCCAACGGCTCAGTCGGAATCTCCGAGCTCCGAACAAGGGCAGAGGCTATGAAAGAGTGACTCGCTCCTGTGTCTATAAGTACTGCAGCAAGGGTGGAATAGACACAGATCGTACCTCGAATCATCTCTGGCATGTCGGGGTCGTAGGCCTCCACTGCCTGGAGCTGGGCCTGTCCCTGCCCGCCAGCTCCCTGTGGTCGAGGTGGCCCTCCTGGTGGTGGTGGGGGTAGAGCCTGGAAGCGTCGCCCACCACCTGCTGCTCGGCCAGCTCCTCTGCCTCGTCCGCCTCCTCCCTGCGGACCGCCACGATCGACCCTCTGCCTCTGCCTGGGTGGCCCCTCCACCGTCTGCTGCTCCTCTGATCGGCGAGTCGGGCAGTCACGAGCCATGTGACCCTGCCCGCCGCAAGAGTAGCACAGCCTGCCTCTCGAAAGGCTGGCACTCCGCTGTGTGCCTCGTACTGCTGAGCCGGTGTCCTGAGGCCGTCTGCGTGGGGGTCTGGTCTGCCTGGACCCGTGAGTCATCCGTCGGCTACCTGCTGCCGAAGACTCAGCTACCTGCCGCCCTGCGCTAGGTCTCGCCGCTGAAGAAGGCTCTGCCAGGAAGCTCTCGATCAGGAGGGCTCGCTCCAGCACTCCCGCCTGGGTCGGAATGCTGAGGGAGATCAGCGACGCCCGAATCTCCTGTCGCAAGCCCTGCTCGAAGGTCCGGGCCCGGAAGAAGGGGTCCCGTACCATGTCGGTCGAGTAGCGAGATAGGTCCGTGAACCTCGCTGCGTACTGAGCGACCGTCATGCTGCCCTGGCGCATCTGGAGAAGCTCCTGGATGCGCACCGCTCGGAGGGTGGCCGGGACGAACTCAGAGCGGAAGAGGCTCTCGAAGTCCGTCCAGAGCAGGGATGCCTCATCGTGAACCTGGAGCATCAGGCTCCACCATCGTCCTGCCGCCGCCTGCAGGAGGCTCGCTGCGAGAATCACCATGAGATCCGCCGGTGTCCTCACTAGCCGAAAGATCCGTACCAACGCCTCTAGCCAGTCCTCGGCGGCCTGGGGGTCCGCCTCACCGCGAAACCTGGGCGGTCGCTGGCTCTGAAACTCATGCAGTGCCCTGAGGCGACGTGCATCGTCAGCGTCTGGTACTGGAAGCATCGGTGGCTCGGCGGGTAAGGCTACCGCCGGTGCCACTGCTGGCAAAGGGCCCTGCACCGAGGCCTCGTCGCTCGGTGGGCTGCCGTCGCGCCCTACACTCGGAATCCTAGCTGGAAGTCGTCGCGGGGCCATCCTGAAAAGGAGAACAAGAGCACCACAGTCAGAACAGTATACCTGGTGAGCTGGCACAAGTAATCACAAAGAAAACTTGAGACTTTCATAAAGCAGATCAGTATACCCGGTGAGCTGACACAAGTAATCACAAAGAAAACTCGAGACACACACGCAATCAATGTTTTCATGCATTAAGTCGGAAATCAGGAGTCAGGGTCCTGGTGTACGGATACGTCGGCCGCCGCACCAACACTGGGCTCCCTGAACTGATAACCACACTCAATACACTAAACACTATTGCTTCACATAGAAAGGAAGGACGATCAGAGTCTGCGGTAGAACCGACCACCTCTGATACCAATTTGTCACGACCCGTCCTCGGGGCCCGTGCCGTGACTACCCCAAGCCCGCCTTCCATAGGCCAGGGGCTGGCGACTAGCACCAAGGCGTAAAATCCCAGTAAACAGGGAAGGCATTGCCTTTATAAGTAACAACCACACAGAGTCAGCAAGCGGAAAGTAAAGGGGCCGGAAATACAAGCCCAACTGTAAAGTAAAGTACAGCAACTGAAGAAAAGTCGGCGGCCTCGTGTCGTCCACTGGCAATCCCACCTGAAGGGTGGGTACAGATAGCCTCCAGGCTCCTCGGGTCCCACGTCCTCTCCGAGCACGTCCCGCCCAGTGGTCCACCTCCAGGTACCGTCCTGCTCCACGCCCCAACCGTGATCAGCGCTGTCCGTCGTCTGCAACCAACACAACAAGGTGCGGGCATAGCCCGTGCAGGGGTGAGTACAAGCTACTCAGTAAGGACCCCGAGACCCCCGAAGGTCTCCCGAAATCCACAAAGGATATAGCACAAAAGAAAGATGCAATCACGAAGTAACATCTGACTTGACTTAGGTATATGCCCATACATATACCTAAGTCCCCACTTCTAGCTCTGCTCACGAGCTCAAGAACAACTCAATCCAAAAAGGAAAGCAAGACTCAAATCCACAAGGAGAGTAAACAGTAAAATCCACATAGGATAGTTCAACACAATCCACAAAGGAGAGTAACATAAGATTCAGCTCAACCAGGTATACTTTTTCAGATGACGTCAAGACGATCACTGATCCGTCTAAGTCGTCGGACCCACGAAGGATCGATAGGTACTAACCCCCGCAGAAGACCCACACAGGATCGGGCTCACACAGAACCTGTAGGCAGTGGCTCACACAGAACCGGTAGTAAGGACCCACGTAGGATCGGGCTCACACAGAACCTGTAGGCACTGATCCACATGGGATCGCTGAGTGCAGTAGTCGACGCAGTCCACTGAGGATCTCTGCACAGTCGTCGCCGCAGTCCACGAAGGATCTCTGCTCTGCCGTCGTCGCAGTCCACGGAGGATCTCTGCTCTGCCGTCGTCGCAGTCCACGAAGGATCTCTGCTTTGCCGTCGAAGTCACAGCCAGCGCTAGGGTTCCCGCACAAAGCGAGCTCGTTTAGGAGGGTCCGCTCCACGAGCCGAGAGGCTGATACATCAACTGACACGTAGTCCGAAGTTGATGTATCCAAAAGTTCCGTATCGACAACAGGATCTCAACGCAACAGACGGCGCGTCAATCGGACGCCCGGTCTGAGAGTTATTGGCATTTTCGTCCCAGGGGCCCGGTTGGTTTTTAGGGCAAAACCAACCCGACCGTACTCCGCCTGTATCCGATCCTCGGGCGGAGCATGCCAAAAGTTCCGTCTCACTTAGAGGAAACTACCACAGCTGACGGTACGTCGTTCGGACGTCCGTAGCTCAAGTTATGAGCGTTTCTGCTCCGAGGGCCCGGTTGGTTTCGTGTACGAACCAACCCGGCCGAACCCAAAGTCTTCTGAAACCTTGAGTATAATATACCGAAACGACCGTCTCGATCCAAGGATCGCGTAGCCGCTGACGGTTCGTCAATCGGAGGTCCCAGGCCCAAGATATGGGCGAAAGACCGAAGAGGGCCCGAAACGGGGGTTCTGGGCCCGGGGTGACCCGGCCCGAACCCCCCCTGGGGTCGGCCGAACCGGGTCGGCCCGGCCTGGGCGCGGCCCGGCCGACCGGACCGGCCGGCTCGGCCGGCGCGGCTTGGCCAGCCGCGCGGGTGGAAGGCCGCGGGCGCAGCCCGCGGTCGAGGGAGCCGCCGCCGCGGGTCAAACCCGCGGCTCAAACGGAACGCGGCCCCGCGGGGGGCCGCCTGTCACGCGGACGCGGCCGGGCCGCCGCGTCCGTTCCCGGTTCCGCGCGGCCGCGGAACCGGCCGCCGTTGCCGCCGCGGCTTCAGCCGCGGCGGACTTCCTCCACGGCGGCGCGCCGGGCGCCGCCGCCTCCGGTCGCCGGCGCCGCCGCGCCGGCGACCCGCGCCGCCGCCGCCTTCCGCGGGCCGCCGGAGATGCTCCGGTGGCCCGATTTGCCTCCCGTCTGCGCCGTTGCCCCTCCCGGATGCCGACCTTCACTGTGGGATCAACGGATCGCCCCTGCCGCGCGGTTTGTCGTCGTAGTCCGCCATATCCGCACAACAAAATAGATCGGCGGAGGGTTGTTTGGTCTTGTTCGTTAGACCCGCACCCTCCGCGTTAGTCATAAACGTCACCGGGAGGGAAAATCAACAACAATTTTAATTAAATTAAAATTGTCGGAGATTATGTTCTTTACTTAAAAAGAATAAACACGGGGAAAAAGATAAAACAATCCAACATCCCTTACCTTGTCGTCGTCGTCGGACGAGGGGTCGTCGCGGAATCGCTCGTCGCGGAGGAAGGAGATCGTCGCGTCGTCGCGGTATCCGGCGTCGCGTCGCCAATCTCCGGATCAAGAACAAACGGATTTAATTAATTAAATCCGTTGTTATTGAAATTTAAAAAAAGGAGAAATAAAAGATTCGATTCTCACCTTTGTTGCCGATCGCACGTTCGCCGCGGAAGAAGAGGCACCGAAGAAGAAGAAGAAGGTCGCGGAAAAGTTGTCGACGTCGCGGATCGTGCGTCGTCGAATTCCGGTTCCGGCGTTCTTCGCGTTCTTCGCGTTCTTCGCGTTCTTCGCGTTCTTCGCGGAGAGGGTGGAGGCTCAGAGGAATAGCAATCCTCCAAAATAGACAAGTTTGTCTATTTTATTATTTTGCCAACAAACGCAAAACGCGTAAGTAACGACCCACTCAATTCGTTGAATTAATTCAACGAATAAAACAGCCCATTTAATTCACGAAAGAAACAGCCCAATTAAATGGTCTGTTAAGAATTAAAGAAAACGCGTCGGTTGACTTTTCAGTTACTTTGACGGGTTTTCGCGGGTGCGTTACTTAGCGAAAGAAACGGCGGGGCTCGTGCGGGTCCCACCGCACAAATATCCTACCAAGGGGTAGGATATTTCTGGATAGCATCCTATCCAGTTCAACTCAGTTCAAGCCGCCTTTAAGTGACTTTAAGTGGCTTCCAAGCAGTTTAAGTGAAATAAAATAAAGTTGTCGCACAAACTTTATTTTATTTCTGACTTAAAGCCGCAAAATTTAAAAACCACGTCTGAGCAAACGCAACTCCGGAAGAGGCGTTTCTAAGCAAATACCGGCGCTGCGATTTCATCGGTGCCCTCAGAATTTGATTCCGGGCACCGGTTCAAAAGATAGAAAAACCCGCTCGTCCGTTCACTGAACGTACCCGAGCCAATCTTCGGAAATTGATTCCGGGCACACCGGGCCTCGGAATCAGGTGCCGTCTGAAGCTGCGCTCTTGTAAAATTCCAAAGAAAATTAAGAAAAAAATTTCCTTGAAATTTGCGGGTCTTTACAAGTTGTCCTTGACACATGTTTATGTCATGTTATATGTTGTTGCCACATATTGTATGTTTCCATATTTTATATGTTTTCATGATCTTATTATTAGATTCAATATATTTTATTGTTTAACTTTATTACTAATATGATGTATCTTTTATAATATAATGTTATACCTTTGAATAACATGGTATGCTTGTTTGTCATTTTTGTTCCCTTTCTAGGATTTTTATCTCACCCATTTCTTTATTTATTCAATAGGTTATCCTATAAATATTTTGGAGCTCAAATGGATTTTGGGAGCTCACTAAAAAGAATAAAATAAATATTCAATGATTTGATTTCCTTTTGAAGAAATATGAACTTAGTTCTCCCAAGACAATTGTCCATTAAAATAATTTTATTATATTAATGGAGTTTATGTTAAAGATTAACATAATAATATATGTATAAGTATTAGGTAACAATAATAATTAAATCATATATGCTATGATATATATGATTATGGTTCTTTAATATATTTACAATAATCCTATATATATAATATTGGAGGTGCAGACATTGTGATAGAAGTTTAACATGATGCACAATCTTATCATCTCACATTTACATCCATGAGACATATGTCATATTAACAATTTTTTATTATTTAGTGTATATAATTCCCATTTAGATATGTTATATCATGAATTTCTTCCTCTTAATTATGTTTAATTTTTATTTTGATGTTATTTCTTTCATGGGTCCTATTATTCAAAATTTACCAAATTGGTAAGGGTTTATTTCATGATCTCATTATTTTTCATGATGGTTTTTGATTATGTCTTTCTTGGGGGAATTATTTTGTATTTCAATCATTAAACCTATATATTTCCCTATACTTTGGTTATTCATGAACATTTCAAGTAATAGTACCATTATTTCTACCTTTGGTAGTGAAAATGATTTAGAAAATTGTTTTATAAAAATTAAAAATCATTCCTCTCTTAGTTCAAAAATTATTTCTCTTCTAAAACAATAATTTCTAAAAAAATTCAAAAATTATATTATCATTAGCGACATGATTTATTAATGAATTTTTTTACCCCTGATTTATTTTTTACCAAATAATTTGAAATTAATATTTATATCCTTAAAAAACATTTTTGGATTTTTCCGAATATTTGATAAGAATCTTTTCATTATCGTGTACGACATGGAAAACAATTATTTTTCGTGACCAAGAAATGTTATAAATATTGTGTTACATGCTTAAAAAATTTAAGGAAAAGTATTTTCCTAATATTTTTTGAACATTTTCAAAAAAAATATATCCAATTCGATATGATTTTTTTCTCAAAAATGATTTAATAAAATTATTATGGTATTTACATTCATCAATAACATCAATAAAATCAATAATTTATTATAATTATGGTCTAATATGGAAAGTTTGTATTTATATCGGCCTTTTTTTCTTTAGATAGTTTATGATAATTGTTAGTGTGGATCTAAATTTTTATTATAACTCGCCATATTACTCAATATCCTTTATGATAGAGTTTTTTTGATCAGGTTCCATATTAGCATTTTATATGCCAGTTTTTCAATATAAATGTATATGTGGAAGATGTTTTATTCCTTTTATACAAGGAATGAGTTTGACTTAATATGTGATAGGTGGGGCCTAGCTATAGTTATCCCCTCGATGCAATGAGAAGTCTCATGAGACAAATTAGTTTCCCAAATTAGATGAGTTTTTTAAAACATATTTAAATTACTTTATAAAATTTCGTGAAAGTATGAATTAGTCATTCATTCAATATGATATTAGTTATTGATGTTAATGTGATAATTCAATTAGTTAGAATATGCATTTATATGTTTCCAGTTCATTTGATTAGGTATATGGATTTATTTGATAATAATTTATTTCTTCCTAATTGTTCTCAAGATATTCATTAAATCGAATGTTCTTTAGTAATTTACATTTCCATATTGATTATTATTATTTTTTTCATGATAGCTTCCACTGTACACTACCACTTACCGAGTATATTATAACACCCCTTTATTATGTTTTATTTTCACCAAGATACTAGGAATCATTTTATGATTGATATGCTGGGATATTCCAAGGTGAATAATGGTGTTTTCAAAGAAGATACTTTATTGTAATTTATGTTTTCAAAATTAATTTGAAATTCAAGTATGTATCTAGATTTTGTAAAATGGTAGAATATTCAGTCCTTAGGTATGTGATACCATATATCTAGTGATAATGTAAAAAACTAACCACTAACTCTGGGCTACTAGGGTTGGTGTTTTTACAGTTGGTATCAGTGTAAGTATAATATAAGTCTTGGGAACTCGATGTAGGAAAACATAAATTAGGGAACATAACTCAATGATATTCATTGAGATTAAGTATGTAACCCTTGAGTTTTTATGATCCTTTTAAGAATAAATTTTATTTCATTAATTTATTTCATTTAATTATACATCAAGTTAAAATTTTCTTATACACTACACTAATTTATGCTTGCGCTATATGAAAGATCGACTTAGATTGTGTTACATGAAACAATGAGTTTATACGAAACAACACTTTATAATTATGACTATTTTAAAAAGATTGTTATAACATACTTATTAAAAATAGTAATATGAATACTGATAACTAATTTTTATATATGACTTTTAATGGTTTCTTATAAAAAAATATTTAAAAATAAATATATAATTTTTGATAAAGATTATAAGTTTTGAAAAATAATATTTTCTCAATTGAATCGTTTTTATGTCCTTTTTTGACAAATAAAAAAACTAATTTTAAAAATTTTATGAAATTTAATTTTTTAAAATAAACTTAATTTTTCAATTCATAATGTCAAAATTATTTTCGGTTTATATTTTGGTTTTTTCTAAAATATTTTATTTTTGGATGAATAGGGACAAATATGAAATTTTAATTGAAAACTACATTTTCATTTAATTTATTTATATAGTTAAAATTAAAGTTTATTTGTTTTTATATTATAATTTTATTAATTATAAATATTTGAATCCAATTAAGTCATTTTAACAAATTTAACATTAAAATTTGACATAAAAACATTCCTATATTTTGAATTATTTCAGTTTGAAAATAAATCATCTCGTCCCATCTGCCGGATTAATTTTAAAATTAATTTATGTATCATATAAGTTTATTAATTGGAATAATTTTTTCCATATTTAGAATCATTATAATTTATAATATCTAATAAGTTCAACGTAACTTTCTTCCAAAGTAATGTTTCAAATTAATTAAAATTATTAACAACGATTAAGGAAAAATGAGTTTTCTTAGTGGTAAAAATTTAATTTGAAAATACTAAATAACATAGACACTTTTCAAAAAATCCATTATTTTATATATTTTGATGATATTTTATATTTTATATAATATCAACCATTATTGGGTGCCCATTATTTAAGTTATACCTCTCAATATTGTTTACCTTCTTGTATTTACAAGATGTCACTCTTCCACTCTAAAAGGGCACTCGACCCCCTCATATATTCACAGCTATAATGACCATTTTATCTACTAAATAATTCATAATATCCTCTTAAAATACGTCCTTTAAAATTAAATGACTCACTTTGGGCATAAATCCAACTAATGAATCCCATTGGTGTAAACCAAAAGGAGTTACCCTAAGTAGAGGTAACATTCATCAACATGCATTTTTTTCTTTCCTTCACCTCACCCTTCAATTAATCTTATATAAAAAATAAATAATAACCTTAGAATGTGAAATATAATTAGATAATTTTATTTATGATAATTAATAACACTTCCACTCACTTCTATTAAATGGGATACACAATCATCATTCGTGTTTATGGAATATTACCGCTATGCGGACCAATGTCGTTCGTTATTCCATCACCACCTATCATGGTTGGGAATAATGATGGAATTAATATTTTGATATTATATATATGGTAATAATAATTTCTTTATTCTTATTCCATTTTAATATATCGCGTACCTTCATTCCTTCCATTTTTTTGGAAATGTGATAACATCGTTTGTGGATGTGTTGACTACAACCTCCTCAAAGTGATGTGATTCATTTACAATTTACATAGATTGTATTAAGGTTGGTTTTATTTAAAATAAGATATATTTATGTAATAAAAATGATCCTTTAACAATAATATATATATATATATATCATTTACTTTTCTTTCTTTCAAGATAACAAGAAAATAGAAAAATTGTCCATGCATTCATATGCCCTACCGTTCCCATTACCAGTGCATTTCATTTCCAATTTATATATTTTTTATATAATTATAAATTCATATATAATTATTAAATTTTATATTTAAATAATAATTTACATTATATAAATAATTAAATCATCATTTTATTAATAGGACCTCGAATAACAAGTCAAAACATGTACTGAAAATAAAGTAGTTATTACCTGAAACTTAACATTAACATTTAATTGTTAATAAATGGTTAATATAAAGTCATAAAAAAATAATATTGGGAATGATATAGTTTAATGTGGTTATTTAATAGATTTATAATCAATATATATTTATTATATATTAGTTTTAAATTATTATGATGAGATTCAAGATATAAGGTAAGGGGATTTCGATCTCACTATTAATTATGTGAGACTTATGCCTTATTCAACACTCATTTATTTAGTGTGGTGTATATAATTCCCATTAATTTATTCAGTTATTATTATCTATATATTAATGTTTATTTACATATCCATTTTATGATATATTTCTTGGGGATTGTGTTTAAAAAGTTAACAAATTGGTAAGGTCATTTTTGTCTCAATTTTCCTTCTCCGAGACACATGTTATATTTTGCACCTATATATTGTTTTAAAAGGTGTATGTAATACCATTTAAAATGTTTTATCATGAATATATTTATTTTTTTCATATTTTAATATTCTTCTAATTTCATTCTCTCATGGGGATTATTATTCAATGTTACATAATTGGTTCGAGTTTATTGCTATAATCACAATATTATCAAGATTGTTTACACTTATGCTTCCATTGATGAAATATTAAGATTTATCTCTCAAGAAATCAACATGAATAATGTTATCCTCTAGTTATCCATGTTATCTTAAATTATTGGTATCATTTTTCACAATTTTATAATCAAGATGATTATGAAAATGTTTTCTTGAAAATACTACCTTACTTCCCTCTTCGATCAGAAATTTGTATCTCCAAAAACCATTTTCCTAATTTTTTTTGAAAATGTCTTAAAATTATATTTAAAAGACATTTTTACTAAAATTTAACCATTTTATAAAATGGTTTTAAAAGTAATATTCTTTTCTTCTTCTAATCAAGTATCTTTTGACTTCTACTGAAAGTATAAAAGGAATTATTTATAGATATGAATCATGTGCAAAATTCTATTTCATAATTACCAATACATTTGTTGAATATTACCTTATAATTTGTCAAAAATATTTTCAAATAAAATATTTTTAAAATATTTAATTATAATTTTTTAATTTTATTTTTAAAGAAATGTATTTTTAAAAATTTTAATGTTTTAAAAATAATTTTTCAATGAAGAAAGGATATTTTCCTCAAGAAATGTTTTTATAAGATTTATCTAAATTATTTTCCATATATGGTTACATCTTTTCATGTTACCTATATATTACTGCGGTTATGATTCAAGGATAACACTCTTATTCTTTCTCAAAATCTTTTATATTTTGATGGCATGTATTTTATTAAATCAATTTCTCTTCCATGGGTTATACCTTGATAAATGCTCATGAAACTCATTTCTTTTCATGAGTTATTATATACTGAAATTATTGTGAAGCATGTAACTTTTCTATAGGTTTAGAAATGATGAAATATAAATGACACCCATTTTTTAATTTCATAGGTTATGATGTGATGATTGTTTATTATATTATGGAAAAAATATTTATTATTTCATTATGAAATTTATGGGACCTATATCTCCCTCCAATGAATTAGGTAAAGATTTATATATCATGAGTTATACATGGATTGAATGGGAAATTAACTCATCTCTTTAAAGGTATTTGTCTATTGAGAAGGTCTTTGAAGTGAATCTTGACTACTATGATTATCATGAGATTTATCATTGACTACTAAGATTTTTTGGGGAGTGAACCCTTTCAACAAAGACGGCCATGGAAATAATCCTAGAATACTATGGAAATAATTTTATATGTTAATGTTTCTTCCATAATTCCATGTATTATTCCCACATTATATTTTCATGGATTATTATTTTTATTCCCTTAGGATTGATATCTTATGAACTTCAAATATTTATACAATGAATCCAGATTATGATATTTTATATGCAGGGTATGATCTTATAATGTTATGATCTTGTCCTCATACCATTACACTCATGATTATGCTTACATATCTCTTTTTTACCATTATAGAGAATCTAAGAAAACATTTTCATATGTTTCCTTTCCCAAGGTTATGAAGATATTTATTATGTATAATATTTATATGAGGGGTTATATTTATTAAGAACCTAGTGGGAGATAATTTTTCTCACTTATGTACCAGTTTTTAGGTTTCCATGTTTTCGAAAGAACTAAAATTATAAAGTCTTTAGGCATGTGTTTATGTAATGTATTAAGACTTCTGAGAAATATGATTTAATTTATATGTTTGAGGAGTGCGGCTTTAAATATTTGGTATCATAAAATTTTTTTAGTAAACCATTGGAAACTAGGATGAGAAAACCTTAATAATATCATTAAGTAAATGTATCTAAGGATAAGTCCAATGATGAGTCAATGTAAATGAAAATATCTTGAAATATTGGTAAAGCATATAGTGAGTGGTTTCCAAGAAATAGATCCATTTCACTATTGTAATATTGGATTTGGATCTTGAAAAAATATATATTGGGATAAAAACCCTAAAAACACTATATCGATCTTGACTCGATTGAGAACTTGTGAATGACAACCGGACTTGCTACACACCTAGTCTGAAAAACTTGGGGGATATACAGTGGAAATTCACCATATCATCAAAAATTATCATAAAGAATTTAAATATAATTATTATATGAAGAATTGAGGATAAACCTAAGGCATTCTAGTTTCAATAAGGTGTCCTAATTTTGACATCCTATAAGAAATTCCATGATTTTTTGGTTTCCCACTATGATTATTGTCTTTTACTCTATGCGTTTTGGTCATAGTCAATGGACAAAACCTGAATGAAATGTGTTAATGCTAAGTGAAATGGAAAATGAAATTATTTTCCTCCTGAGCATCCAAATGTTATGGGACCTAAAATGAAAAGCCACACTACTATGATAATACAAATTTATGATGTTATGAATCATTATTAACTCCCTAATGACTAGAGGGAATAATGTTCTGTTGATTCCTTAATGAAGAAACAACCACCTTCTTTCAGTGGTTCTTTTGGTCCACTAGTTACTGAACAATGGATCTGTACATTTAGAAAGAAATTTTTTATTGTACAATGTTCAAAACATTATAAATTAATTTTTATTGTTTATCATTTAGAAGTTTGAGAAGATTAGTGGGTTAATATAATCAAGAATACGAGCCAAGAAGATGAAATTGACTCCATGGATTGGGACAAGTTCATGAACATATTTTTCAATAAGTAATTTCCATATATTCTTTGTATGAAGATGGATAAAGAGTTTATTGAGTTAAAGAAAAGGTATGGTGAATCTGTCTGTACCTAAGAGGATTATTTTATAAGACTTACGAGGTGAACTTCTGGAGTTATCATCCTACCAAAAAGTAATATTGATTGATTCATAAGTGGATTAAAGAAAGCTCATATAACGGATTTATCCATAAGATACTTATGTTGTTATGAATAGATTATGTGTTTAACTATCATGATTGAAATTGAGTTTAGATTTACGTACCAATCTCATGGTTTTTATAAAAAAAGGGAAGATTGAGTTTAAGGGAAAATCAAAAAACAACTGAGAGAAGAAGATTAGATTTTCATTATGCTCTATGTGTGGGAAGAAGAATAAATGAAATTGTCTTCAGGGGTCTAATAAATGTTTTAACTGTGGAAGGTAGGTCATTGAGAATTTTATTTATGATGTGATGTAAAGAAGTCATCTTACAATCATTATAGGAAAAATTGTTTTTTGTGACGTATGGCAGACCTGTCGCAAATAGTCCTTCAATATAGACTATTTACAATGGGAATCATATCCCACTACAAATAGTTGGTCTAATAAAAGTTTTTGTGAAATAAATATATTCCATCATAGAAACCCTTATCATGTGTTGTTTTCCAAACCATGGGAATACTATTTTCATTTAGAATACACCCACATTGAAAGTATTATACCATGGTGTTTATTATTTGTGGTGGGACCAATTAAAAATACTTTTCATCATATTTTTTATTTGCGACAAGATTTTCTCCCAGGGAAAATAATATATTGGAATAAGGTATTTGTGATGGGTCTCATCAAAAATACTTTTTTTAACCACAATCATAATTAATATCGATGAAACTATTTGTGATAGTACATGTCACAAATACTATTTTTTTGTAATTGGAATCCCATGGAAAATACTCCCATCACAAATGATCTAACAGATATACCAACATATTTTCCCATTTCATTCTTCTTTAAACACATACCCCCTTATCTACTCTAATATTCTTCTCTTTGCTTTTTTCAAAGTTTACAATTTTACCACAGAGAAACATTTAACCATTGCGTCCACCAAAAAAATCAGATTTAAGGTATTTATTTAATGTTTTTATTTATTACAATGATTATTTTATATTATATTAATAATTAATATTATTAATTAGTGGTAATAAGATTAAATTATAATTACTTAGTTATATTTTATATAAATTATATTTAGAAATTTTTTGTTCTAATTAGAAGTAGTGTTTAAATTAAAATTAAATAGTTTTAATTTATAATAATTCATTCAAATTTGAGTAATTATAAATTAGGTGGAATTACTAATAATTAGGTGTAATTAGTAATAATTGTAGGTAATTATTAATAAATAAAGTTAATTAGTAATAATTAGTGGTAATTTGTAAAAATTTGTGGTAATTAGTAATAATTAGTGGTAATTAGTAATAATTAAGGGTATTTAGTAATAATTAGTATTAATTAATAGTAATTAGAATTACTTAGTAATTATTATGATAAGTTAGTTATAATTTTTATTAATTAGTTATAATTAGTATTCATTGGTAATAATTTGTATTAATTGGTATTAATTAATATTAATTAGTAATAATTACATTTAATTAACAATAACTAGTTACCAAATACTAACAATTAGTAATAAATTGTTATAAACTAATAAAAATATATACTTATTAGTGTTAATTAGTAATAATTTGTAAAAATCAGTGATTTTTTTAAATTAATAATATTTAATAAATTGATCTTATTTAGAACAAATTTATATCAAATAGAACAATTTATTATAAAATCATAAATTAATAAAAAAATTATTAACTAACAGAAATTAGTAATACATTTTAAAATTATTAATAAAATAATTAAAAATATTAAAACATATTAATAAATTGTTTTAAACTAATAAAAAATAGTACTCATAGTGGAAATTTTTATTAACTAGTATAAATTCATAAAACAAATATAAAAAATTATTAAAAATTATTAAAATGACATAATTTATAATTAATTGATATAAAAATGTATAGAATATTATTAATTACTAGAAATTTATAGAAATTTATTAACTAGTAAAAATTAGTAATAAATTGTTCAAATTAGTAATAAACTAATAAAAATTAATACTAAGTAGTGGTAATTAGTAATAATTAGTATAAATTTATAAAAAATGTTATAAACTAATAAAAATTAGTTAATTGATAGAATTTATAATAATTTGATATAAAATAGTATAATTATTATAAATTATGAGAAATTAATAAAAACAGAGTAAAAGTGGCATCGATGAGTGGACACGGTTGATATAAATTGGTACAGCGATAAATTTTATATATGGGTGGCATAAATTCCTTACATCGCCTAAAGATTTTAAAATTGATGATTCACACCTTTTTTTAATGCTTAGAATTTCAAATTTTAAGGTGATTGGAAATGAAAATTGTATGCCAACCATTTCCAAATTTGTCATTAGGTCACCATAACCTGGGTAGAAAGGATGTGATAGTTTGATGGTAGCATAACCAACAATATGAGGAGAAATGGGGATGACAGGGCATGGTTGATATAAATTGTGGTAATGAAGCATTCTACATGTTTTTCATAAATTGGTTTCATCACGTGATGATTTCAAAAGTAGTGAACTTTATTTTTTATTAAATAATAAAATTTACAATATTTATGTGATTAGAAATGACAATTTAATTCAAACCATGTCCAAATTTTCCATTATGTCACCAGAACCGAGGAAAATTGGATGTGAAACATTGATGGTAGTAGCAGCAGTAGTAGGAAGAGATTCGTCAACGAAAGGTCATGGCTAGCATAAATTGGTGCCATGTTAAATTTGGACATGGTTGGAACAAATTGGTCTTATCACCTAAATATTTTAAAATCTATTATTTACACATTTGTAGTTAATCATAGAATTTTTCATCTTTGTGTGATTATAAATGACCAATATGTGCCCACCAAGACCAAAATCTTCATTAGGTCACCAAAACTATTGTAGGAAGGATATGCGACGTCGATGGTAGTTTTAATAGTACTATGAGGAGTTTTTTTTATGAAAATGGAAACAATATGATCATATGATGGAGTACATGCAACATTTATTATCAATTAAAAATATTATGTTCTCATTAGAAAAATTAGTAACAAAATAGTAAAAATTAGCAATAAATTAGTAAAAATTGACAGTAAATAAATATATTTATTTAAAATAGTTGTAATTAGTTAAAAACATATTAAAAATTAGCTATAATTCATAAATAATGGAAAAAAGGCACATTAAATCACTATAATTAGTAAAAAAATATTGATAACTAGAAAAAAAAATCTATAATTAGTAAAAATAAGTTGTAAATAGATAAAATTGACCATATTTACAAATAAATAATAATTTTTTTAATTTATACTTATTTTTGGATCATTTTTTATTATATCAAATTAATCATAATTTTTTAGAGAAATATGGTCTAAGGGGGTTGAAAATATTATTTATTACATGATTATGGTTCGATAAATCATTATATGAATCCAAATAGTTCTGGTATGAATAATGTATATAATAAGATTGTTTGAAGATTTTTTTTTATCATTTTCATTATCCAAAGATGTTTTTTGAAAGGGATAATTAAGATTCCATGTAATAAATGTGATCTGAGAATGTTTGATACATTTGAAAATATTGGGGGTCATCTATTGTGTTTTTGTTTTCGATAAGATTTTATTTTTTGGTATCAACATGGTGAACATAGTTTCAAAGAAGATACTAATAATTTGGTTCCAGATCCATCAAGGTTTTAAAATTTAGTACATGATGGGTCTAGTTTATATTATCAACAAACTGAAACTCATGATGATATTTATTTATCTCTTGAGTTGGAACCATCACAATTTTATGAGTTGTTGAATTCCACTAAGGATTCCTTATATCATAGTTACATAATGATAAAATTTAAAGTGGATTCAAAATTATTGCTATTAAATCAAATAATGGAATGTTAAATAGATTTTTTGATCATATATTTTCTTTGGCTATATAATTTTTACCTAAAGAAAATGTGTTGCCTACAAAATTATATTAGATAAAGAGGATGGTTCATAATTTCTATCATGGTTCTTAGAATATTCATGAATATGTGGTGAATAGTTTTAGATTTTATACACATTTATATGGGAAACCAAAAAAACAATTGATATTGGTGTTTGGTTAAGAGGATCTCATCATAGATAAAGTGAAATTAGCTAATATGGCATGCTCGAAGAAATAATTGAACTGTGTTATATTGGAGAAAATTATGTAACGATATTTAAATGTCATTGGTTTGAGACTGATATACTCTTTTATGATCATCTGATCCATAGAAACATTGATATTAAATATAAAACCATTCTTGCAGAAAATTAACCATTTTTATTGGATCATGAGGCAAATCAAATTTATTATGCATTATATTATTTTTCTTTATGAAATTTAAGAGATAGTTTGAGCATAATAAAAATGAAATCACAAGAAAATCATTTCACCCATAGTGAATTTGGTTCCACTAAAGTACAAGGAATTGAAAATTTTCAAGAGACTACTCCAAATCCATCATTTCCAAGAAGAGACATGATTATTGTTAATAACGCCCCATAGTTATGGGTTTAGAGTGATGACAATGTTATTGATGTAACAAATGAATTTAAAATTGTAAGAGATTATGAAGTTAAAACTACAATGGAAATTGATGATAATGAGGATGAATATAATGATATTGACACCGTTATATATGAAGATGAAGATGGAGATGAAAGTTGACACAATTAAATTCTTGTTATAATCATATATAATATATATTTATATAAAATACTTATTTTCATTTTTTATCTAACAACCATCATTTCATGTTTCAAATGGCCAATGGGAATTTATCTTGTCAGTTTTGTGAGTTGGAGGAGGATTCACTACCTGGGGAAGAGAATGATGCTACATCAACTGGCCCTTAGACTATTGACTATTCATTAACGATTTGGAGAGGTTGTGGTCTTTCGAGGTAGATAAATCTTGAACTTATCTCTGAGCGACGTCCATATATTGATCTCGATCCACACATGTAGAGTTATGTTTAATTTTGTATCTTATTTAGTTTTCATTAATTTTCATTGATTTATTTATATACTCAGTTTTAGAATATTTATTCTATTTTTTCATAGATTTTCACATATAGCTATCATAAAGAGGGGTGCTATATTGTAGAATTATTTTTCTAGAGCATGGGTGACATGGGATATGATTCTTATTGATGTTCGACACCGCTTGTTTTATCATTGTATGATATGTACAGAAATAATAATTATTTTAAATTATATTTAATTTATAACTTGATATTATTTAATATTTTTATGTTTTATGGCATCTCAATGATGATAGAACGTGAGCCTCTAGCTAGGAGGCCTGAGAGGTCTTTATGTGTGATTGTTGTTGCTAGTTTCTTTGTAATCTAAGGAGGATAGCCATGAAGAATGTGGGAGTCACAGAATTTCATCGGTCTTGTTGTACCCACAAACCAGATTGGAACTCATATTAGTTTTTTTATGGATTATGTTCATACTGAGTGTAATATAATTTTCAAATGAGACAATAATTAGGTCGACATAATCAGGTGACGTAGGAGGCGACTCATCAAGATGTTAGTCAACATTCAATACGCAATGATGAAAAATGGTATGTACTTTTTAAAAAAAATTTATATAACATTAAATTTGAATTGTTTTTTTTATACTCATATAGGTGGTCAAAGATCCCGATGTTATACAGTTCAGTGTCTTTAAGAGTACATATAGTGATCCTATCACTGGAGAGATTACAGGTGGTCTTTAAAGGCATAATGTGGCCAATATTATATTTTTTATAATTATAATTAGCTGAAAATAATATTTTAACTATATTAAAATTAAGTTACAATTGAATGAGTCATATGAGGTCACAAATTCTTATAAAGGGGATGAGATCCAAGCTGAGATCAAGGATCATACCAGCAGTATAGTACTATTTGATGATGCATCATAGATACAGGTGACTCATTTTACCATTGTGAAATTATGAGTTGTTGGTATCAACTCTTGATTGACGTCTAGAAGTTATTATGGTATTGTGGTGATGTGGTCATCTATCTTGATAGAAACATGTGTAGAGTCATCATCATATGATTCATTGTATGAGGAGCACCTTTGAGCTCAGGGTGAGATTATAAATATCATGTATAGAAAGAAGAAGGATCTCTGTAGACAATAGTAGTAATACGAGGATAAGATGTGTCGACAACAGGAGTAGTAGCATGAGTAGATGATGGAGTACATGAAATGACTTACTCATGGGTTAGGGGTGCATTTACCTCTAACACCTCCTTCTAATGACCCCCTCCCCCTCATTAATTTATCTATTTTTTGATAAAATTTTAAATGCACATATTTTTTTGTAATATTTTTATTAATTTTTATATTTAAAATTATATATAGTTCATTTTTAATATTGTTTTGAATATTATTTAAAAATTTATTATTTTTTATACTATTATTTATTTTTTTAGTATGGTTTTATTATTTTTTCACTTTTAATCAATTTTTTATTTTTTATTTTATTTATGATGGGCTATCCCTCCTATCATAAAATAATTATTTGTAATGAGAGGCTCCTCCCTTCACAAAAACCTTTTTAAAAAATCTCTATCAGATTATTTGGGACGAGATGGTATCCCATCAAAATAGAATTTTTGCTTCATCACATCAGAATAAATACTATTTGTGATGTCATTTTCTACAACATTTGACTTGCGACGGGACCCCATTGAAAATGACTAATTACGATGGGATACCCACACAAATAACTCATCACACATAGTTCAATGTTTTATAGTGAATGTGAATAGAGATAAAGCTTTAGAAAATGAAAGTTCCCCACATTAGTGTTTCAAATAGAAAGGGAATGGTAATTACACTAAATAATTCCCAAACCCAAAGGTTAATGACGAATATCAAATTCAATAACCACTTAAGTCGAGGGGAAAGGGGAAATATCTTGGGATCCCTATTTTTATTGAGGGGTGAAATAACGGGATGGTGAAAGGTATACTTTCCATCCACTCTAGAATTTATAATTTATTGTTTTATTTTTAATCTACCCACTCATTCATATCGAACTTTTTTAGGGTATTTGGATTCCATCCAAATGATTAGAAGTGGAATTAGAAGTAGAAACCCCTAATATTAATTATGATTGAATCTAAAGTATATGATTCTTCTCTAGTTTAAATTTATTGGAATGTGATTCTTACAAATATTTTCATTGTTCATTTGAATGAGCTTGATGTCATCATGGTAATTTATTGGGATTTCTATTCATATATCCCACATTAATTTTCAAGTAATGGATGTTCTGTATAATATTTTTAACCAACATAATATCATCTATAAATGTGACGAGAAGCGTGAAATTACCATTAAGATTACATCAAGTATATGGGTCTTACTTCCCATTTATAATGTAAGTTTATCTAAAATGTTTGTGGAGAAACTCGACATCTATGATATGAATATTGTTAATGAATTTTTGGATTTATTATCAAATGTGTTTCCTAGCCTTCCAAAAAAATGTGAATTTGAGTTCTCTATTGAACTCATACCTAGTTCCACACAAATTTCAATGACTCCATATAGAAATGACCTTATTGAGTTGGTGGAATTGAAGAAGAAAATCCATGAAAACCTTGACAAAGGATTCATTCCTCCAAGTGTGCCACCTTGGGGTGCACCATTTTTTTTGGAAAATGAAAGATATATCAAGGGAACTCTACATTGATTATCATGGATTAAATAAAATCATGATCAAGAAAATGTTTAATAGGCCCATATTGATGAATATTTTGATCAACCGAGTGGGGTTCAGTACTTTTCCATGATTGAAATTCCTTCTGAATATCATCAATTAGCGGTAAAAAAGAAGGATATACCCAATATGACATTCCATACAACGTATAGATACTATGAATATAGGTTGATGACTTTCAGTCTTACTAAATCAACTAAAATCTTCATGTATTTGATTAATAAATTATTTTTATATTACCTTTCTCAGTTTGTGGTAAAATTTATAAATGATATTCTTTTTTATTCAAAAAAAAAGAATACCATGAAGACCTCTTGAGAATTATTCTAAAGACCCTAAGGAAGTATTAAATGTATGAAAAATTAAAATGTGGGAATCTTAGCTTCAATAGATGTCATTTCTGTGTCATATAATATCTATATAGGGTATATAAGTATCCCATCAAAGAAAGAGTCTATTTAATGTTGTCCTATAACAACAATGGTGACTGAGGTCTATAGTTTTTTTGGTTTAGCTAGATATTATCAATGGTTTGTGGGAAATTTCTCAGAACAACATAATCCTATAACCAAGTTAACATAAAAGGGTTACAAGATCCTATAGATTGATTAATGTGATGAAAATATCGAAGAACTAAAGTGAATGTTAGTCAGCACAAATGTTCTTACATTACCCAATACTAGAGAAGAATTCTCAATATATGGTGATGCATCCGAGAATAGATTGGGTTGTGTTCTTATAACTAATAACTTGGTTATAGACAATGTCTGAAAACAATTGATGATTCATTTGAAAAATTAATAAATTCACAATTTAAGGTTAGTTGTATTTATTTTTCATTAAATATATAGAGGTGTTATGTTTATAGGGAAAATTGTAAAATATATACTGATCATAAATGTTTGAATTCTATATTCACTCAGAATGAGTTGAGCATGCTCCATAAAAGATTGTTAGATATGGTAAATGATTATGATTGCTCAATAAAATACCACTCTAGTAAAGAGAACAAGGTATATGATGCTTTGAGTCAAAAGGATCATGTTATCATATCCATGATGTAGAACACAAAAGATCCAATATTTCAATATATTCAAAGGATGAATTTTAAAATCCTAAAGGATGGGGGAAATATTTTCATTCTAAATTGATTGTAAAATACTCTATCTAAGTTAATATTAAACATGCACTTAAAGAAGATGTAGAACTATATAACATGTTTATAGATATTGTTGAGTTTATGATTGATCAGGATAGAATGATAAGATTTAGGAACTGTGTAGGTGTTTTGTCTAGACCATATTTTAATAGGGGTCTATGAGAGGATTATAATAGATCTTCATTCTCTATTAATCCTGTAATAATGAAGATTAATAGATTTTTGAAACAATACTTATGGTGGGATATCACGAAGAAAGATATTGTAGAGATTGAATCTCATTGTATTGTATATTAGCAATTTATGTTTGGAAGTAAAATGTTTAATGGGATGTTTCATCTATTACTAATACTAGATTGAAAATAGGAGAACATCATTATTTTTTTATTGGACTCCCCAAAACCACAAAATTGTATAATATTATATGGGTGGTAGTTTATCACCTTACTATGTCAACATAATTTATCTCTATCCTAGAAGACTTCTCTTGGGATTAGATTATGAGGATATACATTAAAAAAGTGGTAAATATGACTACATAAACATATTTCATAATATTTTATGGTCTCCAAGGTTTAACTAATTATTATTGAGAAGTATTTTGAAATCCATTGATATAGAATTGAGTTTCATCACTGCATATCATCCTCATTCATATGGTCATTCTAAAAGAACAATTCAAACTCTAGAGGATATGTTGAGATCATGTTCATTGGATTTCAATAGAAGTTGGGATCAACACCTTCCTCTAGCTGATTTTTATTACATCAATAATGTTCACTCATGAATTTAGATGGATCCTAATGAATCCCTATATGGAAAAAAATATAGATATATAATGCGATGAAATGGAGTTGGAGAAATAAAGTTATTGGGACCTCAAATAGATGAAGAAATTTCTAGGAAGGGTAGTATCATTCAACAGGATATCAAGGTAGATCGAAGTCAATAGAAAAGATATACTAATCACTACCGATGTGATATAGAATTTGAAGTCATTGAGAAGGTGTTTCTATGAATCTATCCCTATAATAAGGTTATGAGATTCTAGAAGAAAGGGAAACTAATCCCTAGGTATATCAGTCCCATTGAAATTCATTATCATATCTGGACATTAGCCTATTTCTTTATTCTTACAACTAACCTCTATAAAGTAAATTATGTGTTTCAAGTATCAATCCTAAGGAAGTATATATAATAACCTAAACATGTACTGAAATCAATGTTCATACATTTATATCATTATATTTCTTATGAGGAACAAATAGTTGAAATTATAGATCGTACAATGAATGTTATATGAAACAAGACCACTCACCTTATTAAAATATCATGAAAAAACAAATAGTTAAAATAAAGTATGTGGGAACTTGATGATATAATATTGTATAAGTATACTCATTTTTTGTATCATAATGATGAATTTAGAGGGAGAAATTCATTTTAATGGGGGTAGAAAGTAACACCCCAAATTTTTATGGAATTTATTTTTGAATAAACTAAATTTTATTGATATCTTTTGTTGAGTGATACACCAAGTTAAACATTAATTATAAGCTAAAACATGTTAGTATCGCACTACTTGATACACCGAAATAGTTTATGTAACATAAAAAACTATGTTCCTATATACATTACTATTATAACTACTAAAACAAGAATGTTATAATATAGTAATTAAACTCAGTAATGTGAATAGTAATAACTACTTTTTAAATATGATTTATAATGGTTCAATATAAAAATACATATTGATATTGAAATATATAATTTTCCATAAATTTTATATGTTTAAAAAAAACCATTTTTTCAAAATTACTACCATTTTCTCAAAAAAACTAATTTTGGAATTTTTCTTAAATATTACATTTTTGGATGAATAATGAGAAATAATAGATTTTAATTGAAAATTTATTTTTCATTTAATTTATTTTTATATTAAAATTACATTTTTATTTGTTTTTAAATTATAATTTGATCAATTATATAATAAATAATTCAATTTATGTCATTGTAACATGTTTCACTTTCAAATTAGATTTAAAAATATTTCAAAATTGTGAACATTTTAACTTTGAAAATGTGTCGTCTCGTCCCATTCGTGGTATTAAATATAATTAATTTATACCACATGTATAATTAAATTTGAGAAAATAGATTCCATATTTTCAATAAAAATAATTTAAAATTTAAAATATGTCCAATTAAATTTTTTACAAAATTAATTATAGAATGTAATTGAAATTAATTACTACGATTAAGGTAAAAATGAGTTTCCTTAGTCATTATGCATTACTATTAAAAGGGTAAATAACCTAGAAAATTATCAAAAATCCATTTAATGGGTGGAGATAGACCATATCCACTCTTTTATATAATATGGACCAATATTGAAGTCGTGTGAGGTAAAGGATACCTCTTAATATTGTTTACCCTTTTGTATTTACAAGAATATCACTCTTCACCCACTATAAAAGGGACCTCACCCCCTCACTTATTAACACCTATGAAGACCTTTGTCTCAAAAAAACCATATACAAATATACTCCCCAAATCCCAATTATAAAACTTGAATAATAACTTTGGGATAAATCCATCCAAGGAATCCCTTTCATGTTAACCAAAAAGAGTTACCTGAAGAACTGGTAATGTTCATCAGTGTGGATTTCTCAATTATTTCCTTCGACACCCCCTTTAATTCATATTATATGTAGCCTTTATAATGACATAAGTATCCTAAATATAATTATATATCTTTATTCTAATTTTATTAATTACAAATTCACACACTTACATCATATGGGATACGTAATAATCATTTGAGTGTATGACAGACTACCGCCTCACGAACTGATGTCCTTCATTATTCCATTTCCACCTATCACTTTTTGTAATAATGATGGGATTAAAATTTATATACTATATATATGATATTTAATACATATTTATTATTATATAATTATTATATAATACATACCTTCATGGTTTTAATTTTTTGGGAATACGATAACATCGTTTGTGGACGTGTGGACTATAGCCTCTTAAAAAAGATGTTATTTGTTCATGCATCACATGGAATGTATTAATAATGAGTTTTTAAAAATTATGTTATATTTATTACATAATTATAATACTATAATGATAATATATATATATATATATCAATTATATTTATTTATTTCAATACAATAAGAAAATGGAATCAGTGTCCATGTGTACGTACGACCTACTGTCTCCGTGAGCAGTGTATTTAATTTCCTATTTCTATCATATGTAGATTATTATAAATACATATATACTGAATATATATTATATTTATATAATTTTTTACATTATTTATATATTTAATCCATTTTATAATAAATATTACTAATAATAACAAGTTAAAACATGTATGAAAAAAAGTATTTATTACCCGAAACAAATGTTTAACAAGGAATTGTTAATAAATGGGTAATATAAGGTAATAATTAAGTCATATAAGGTATTATATAATTTATTATGGTTATTTAATATATTTAAAATAAACATATATTTATTATATAGTAGGATTGAATGAGTACAATGAGAGTCAAGACATAAGGTAAGGGGATTTCGAGTTTCACTTTTATTTCTATGAGACTTATGCCTTATTCACCCATATTTTATTTTTTGTGGTGTATATACTTCCTATGAATAATTTAAAATATTTTTATCCTTATATTTATGGGTATTTGATTATCTTATTTATGTTATCTATTTCATGGATTTCACGGTTCAAAAGTTTCCAAATTGTTAAGGTAATGTTTTCACAATTTTTCTTCTTTAAAACACAAGTTATGTTATGAACCTATATTATTTTAAAATGTGTATATACATAAATTCGAAATGTTGTGTTATGAATCTAATTATTCTCATGATATTTAAACCTTCCTTGAATTTTATTATCTCATGGGTATTATGATTCAATGTTACTAATGTGGTAAGAGTTTATTTCCAAAATCTCATCGTTATTGGGATTGTTTAAGATTATAATTCCATTGATGAAAACTTATGTTCCATATCGCAAGAACTCTAATAAATTTTATTATCCTATAGTTATTGATGATATTTTTATTTATTGGTAGCATTTTTCAACTCTTTGGTACATAGAATAATTAAAGAAATGTTTTTAAGAAAATCTAGCCATATTTCCCTCAGTGATCAGGAATATTTTTTCTCCCAAAACCATGTTTCCTAAAAAATGTTTTAAAAAATGTTATCAAATGATATTTAAAATAAATTTTTACATATATCTTACTTTTTAAAAAAAAAATTAATTAAAAGTAGTCTTTTTCCCTCTTCTAATCAATGAACTTCTTACTTATACTGACAATATGAATGCAATCTTTGTCTTTAAGTATACGTCATATACGAAATTTACCAAGGTCATGACCAATCCATTCATTGAATATTACACTATTGTTTTTCAACGATATTTTTCAAAGAAAAATGTTTTCAAAATGTTATCAAATTCATTTCCAAAGAAAATTATTTTCAAAAAGTTTGGTATTTTACAAATCATTTTTAAAGTAGAAAGGACATTTTTCTATGGAAATTTTTAAATATTTATAAAAATTATTTTCCATATAATATGAAATATTTTGATGTTACTTGTGTCTTATTGGGTTTATGATGAAAGGATACAACTATTATTCATTCTATTAATGTTTCTGATTAAGAAAACAAGTTTTTTATGAATACATTTTCTCTTCTATTGGTTATACCATGATAAATTCTCATGAAACACATTTATTTTCATAGGTTATTCTACTATTAAATGATCATGAAACTTGTTTATTTTCTACATATTAATATCTGTTGAATTATTATGATACCCCATTTTTCATTTCATGAGTTATGATATAATTATTTTTTACAATCTTGTGGAATAGATATGTGGGATTTTATTATGAGATGAATGATACCTATATCTCCCTCTAATGAATTTGGTAATGATTTTTATATCATGATATATACATGGTTGTAATGGATAGTAAACTTAGTTTTAAGGGTATTTTTCTACTATGATGGTCTTTGAAGTGAACCTTGACTACAAAATGGTTATGTGAGTGAACCATGAATACTAAGATAGTTGTGGGGGTGAACCCATTAAACTAATATGGCCTTGGAAATAAACCTTTAATATTATGGAAATGATTTTATATATTTATTTGTCTTAAAAAATTCCATTTCTTATTCCTATGTTTTGATTTCATATATTATTCTCTTGATTCTAGAATAACTCATGTCTTATGAACATGAAATATTTGTTCCATGACTCTTGATTATTATATTTGATATACAGGGTATGATTTTATAATGTTATGATCATGTTATCACACTCTTATGATCCTGATAATTCCTACATAACTCTATTTTATACCCTTAATGGTCATCTAATATCTCAATTTCTAACATTTTATTTCTCAAGTTTATGAAGATATAGAGCACGAATTTTTTTTCTAAGAATATTTTTAGTCACTGATAACTTAGTGGTAGATAATGTATCTAACATATGTACCAATATTTATGTTTCTATGTTTTCAAAGGCACTAAAATAATAAGTTCCTTTGGTATATGTTTGTGTAACCAATTAATTATTCCTTATAAAAATGAAGTAATTTATATGTATTATAATTGAGGGAAACTATAAATTGTTAAATAATATCCTAAATTCAAGTAAATATAGATACTATATGGTTTTCCAAGTAATATATCTTAATCTAGATACTACAAGTGGAAGTTGTTGTGGAATACTTGTACCTAGGGTTAATAACTCAAAAAATATAGCATTGGGCTTTGATTTGATCATCACTAGGCACATGAAAATGGGAATCACTTAGCACATAGTTTTTAACTCCTAAGGGATGTGATTTATTTAATTAAAATTTTCATTCTGACCCGTTATAAAATATTTTAAAATAATTTATTATTTCAAAATAGTCCCAAGGAAACATTGTTTTTTTATTATGTGATTAACCATGCATAAATTTATCAATTTATTATAAGTTTCTCACTAGTTTTGGGATTATACATTATGTATCATAATGTAATGATATAATCTAGTGTATTTCATTATTTATAAATGGAATCTAGTAGAAGAAATATGAATTGTATCAATTCACATATTCCATATAGATAATTACCTCATGGGAAAGATAATGAAGTTAGAGTCAAAGAGGAAGTTGGAACTAACCAAATTAAAGAATTATTAGGTAATCTAATAATGATTATGAGAAATAACCTTTCATATGTTGATCAGACTATTGATCTATAATGTGGTGAAATAATATTAGATCGATTATTGTACCAGTAACCCCCGCCATTTAATGAGACTAAAAATCCACTTATAGATGATCAATGGATAATTTCATTAGAGAATATGTTTCTTCAAGTTAGTAGAAATTAAATAGATAAATAATTCATGGTAGTTTATCATCTCTCAGGAGATTTTGGCCAATGGTGTTATACGATTCAAAATTAAAATGGTGAAGAGGAAATTGAATGCATAGAATTGAAGTATTTCAAGTGACATTTCTTGGAAAAGTATTTTCCCAAAAAGAAATGATCATATAAGGAGGGAAAATTCTTGATTCTAATTAAAAAGTAAAAGGAAAATATTTCTATATATAAGGGAAAAATTAAAAGGTTATAATGGAATTTTATCGGCTACATAAATAATCAAAAAATAAATAATGACCATTTCATTGACGGTTTAGTGAATATTCATCTTAGGGAAGTAGTCTCCCAATCAGTTTTGTCATACGAGGACATAGAATAATGTTATTTAAAGATATATAAATATGTATCATAGTCTTATGGATTTTAAATAAAGTAAGAGATGAAGAGTATGACAGTGATAAAGAAGGATAAAGGGGATAAGGGAAAGAAATTTTTTTTCCCATGTGATAATTTTGTAATGAAGCATCTTTGTACTTAATTGAAGGGAATGTGATTATTCTACAAGATTTTAGAGAAATTCCACCATGATCATGATTACTCTATCAAGATTTTTTTTACAATATTCAACGATTTAAATGTAAGGAGTTGTGGAACTACACAAATGAATGTCCCTAGTGTCAAGGGAATATACCCTAGAAGAACTTAAGGGATCAAGCTCGAGATATGTTATTAAAACAACTGAGGTGGAATGACTAATGTAACTATGAGTTTGGATTAAATAATAATGTTATAGATATAATTTTACCAATGGTATTTTAATTATAAGAATCATTAATTGTATAAGGATTTTTTTGTAGTATATTTTCATTAAGTATTTTACAACATATGGGGAAAAGTATGGATAAACAAGAAAAATGAATCTATGGAAAGTTGATCTTTTTGGACAACACGTGATTTATGGAATATAACCCATTATATATGACCGATTTTGATAAAATAATGGTAAATATATGTTTATGGGATAGTATTGATGACCTTCCAATTTGTTATTGATTTATGTTATCTTTGTTAGAGTTTACAACATGTATGGATTTAAGGAATATATTCAACAACCTGATATATTATATTTTGAAATATTCTTTTTTTCATTAAGGTTTTATAGTGATAAATGTATTCACATATTTGGAATGTGAAATTAAGATTATTGTTAGTTTTTTTGAGATTATAATGATATGTTTATTTTAGAAATTTAGTGACATTCCTTATAAATTTTAGTAATTTGAATTTACTTTGTCATATTTAGGATGAGTCTTAAGGTTAAATATTTATGAAATGGATTAATTTTAATATTAAGGTTATTTTTTAGGTTTTATATATTAATTTTTTATATTTAATAACGTTTTCTAAACATTATTTTTACAAAAGATAGGTGGAATAACATATTATTCATTTATGGATATTCCGATCTATTAAAAGATATCTTTAATGATTCAAGAATAAAAATTCATCTTTAATACTAATCATGTGGATGAAAATATGATATTTAATTTGAAATTTATTAAATGATACTTATAATGTAATTATATTTCTTTATTTTCCAATTATATATTGTAAATGACTTCAAAAAATCCCAAAAAAAAGATCCTTAATAAAAAAAATTATCTTATAATATTCATTTTTTTCATAAAATATCCCTTTATCACAATAAATTTTTCTCAATTTTTATTAATTAAATTGTATAGATCATTATATTTTTTATTATCAATTATCTCTGTCACTCTCCCCTATTATTTAGACTTTTTTTCCTTGTCCATTTCATCACTCCACACCAATTTTATCCTATTTGGAAACATTGTACGTGTTATTCTGGATAAGATATATACTTCCCTCTACTTATTATCAAGATGAATTTTTGTTAAGCATTTATACAAAATGGTTTTCCAAAAAATCTATTTTTAAATTTCAAACACTTGATTTTTGAGATCTTGATTAAACTATGAGGATGCAATTTATATAAGGGGGTAGAATATAGCAATATGATATTTTAAAAGATAAAATCTTGTTTTATAGAACTTATGACGTGAAAAACCAAAATTTGAATAGAATATAACACCCTGATAATTTATGATATATTTATTTATATATATATTCAATCTCTTAGATAGCTTGTGGTGCAAGCAACCCCAGGTTTACATAAAAGGTGAGATTCTATTACAATTTTATAATTAAAATATTAACATTTTAAACTAGACATTAAGTTGGAAGGTATTTATATGACTAATTAAATTGTAAAAATTATTTGTTCTATATAATTATAAAATAATTTCGATGATTTTCTATGATTCTTTTTAAAATAAGAACAATATGAAATATGAAGAAATGTTTTCTGAAAACTGTATTTTTCCTATAAAACTGTTTACTCAAACTTTGTGAACATAATATAATATTAATTTTCACCAATTTTATAATATTTATTTGAAAAAATAAATATAATTTTTAAATCTACATGTAAAAATTATCTTTGGGGTAGTTTTTTTTTAATTTTCTGAAATGTTTAGTTTTTTATCATTAGTGAAAAATACGGATTTTTATTTAAAGATTCCTTTTATTTTAAATTGTTTGAAAGGTTAAATTATATTTTAAATTTTTTTTTAAAATAAAATTCGTAATATTAAATTAAAATATGACTATTTTTTTTTACTTTTAATTACTTTCATTTTAAATTTTCATATAAAACGTTGAAACTTTTAAAAGTTTTTCGTTAGAATAATCGTTTGTTCAACACACTTGGAGACTTAATTTTAAATTTTATTCTTACAATTATTTGAATTGAAGATACAAAAAAAATTAATATTTTAATTCATAATAATTTATATTTTCATATTTTCTCTACTGAATGTTTTACTATAATAAATAGTGAAACATTTAAAATCAAATACTACTGTTAAGTTAAATATTTGTTTATTAAGGGTTAAACTAATAAAATAAGGGTTAAAATTCCATAATAAATTTCCAAAACCCATTTGATGTCCATATTTAGACCATATAATATATATTGTTCACTAATTAACCTTTTTGGGAATTTTTTCATAAAAAAACATGGGTATCACTTTTTCTTTTCAAAAATACATAATGTGTATTACCCCACTTATAAAATCCCACCACTCTCATCTCCTCTTAACACTTCCAAAACCATTTGGGTAAATAAATACCTTAAAAATATTATTTAATCCTCTAAAAATATTCTAGATTCATTTTTTATCCAAATTGAATTCATAATGGATTTATCTATTAAAATAAAAGAGTTACCCAAAGATGAGTTAAAACCCTTAATGTGCATATTTGTTTTATTTAGGCTTCCACATCCTATATGTCACATATAACTTCTTAACGTCCAATCTATTAGAAAAAAAGGCCGCTTATGTATACGTGTGTATTACCACCTTCATATAGCGATGTGAAATGTTTTTCATTTTATATTCACATGGATGGTAATAAAGATGGATATTATTAATATAATATATATATATATATATATGTATATAACATAATAATTATTTTTTAATGATTATTCAGTACTTATTTTTATTTTTTATATCCATAGAGTAAATGGAAACAACGTTCGTGCGTACGTACAACTTAACATCTCCATGAATGGTGTAACTCATTTTATATCATTAACATGAATTGATTTCTATAAATACATATATAATGAATATATAATATATTTGTATCATGTTTTATATTTTTGGATATGATATAAAAATGATCAAATTAAATGGACTAAAATTACCGAACAAAGATTTAATTGAAAAATGCAGCAATTATCACAAGAAATGATGATTTTAAAAATGAAATGTGAATAAATAGGTAGTAAAAGTCTATATGTAAATCATATAGGTTGATAAATTTATTATTCTGGTCATATAATAGATTTATAATAAACCTATATTTATTATGCATCAGGTTTGGATGAATATAAATGAAGTCTACCCAGAGGTAAGGGCTTCACATATCACTTTTACTTTTGTGAGACATGTGTCATAGTTATTATTTATTCTTATGTGTGGTGTACATAATTCAAATTTTGATATGTTTTATCATGAATATATTTATCTTAATGTCATTTAATTTTTTATTTTATGTTGTTTATTTTATGGTTCCAATGATTCCAATGTTACCAAAGTGGTGTGGGTTTATTTCACAATCACATCATTATTTTTGGATTTTATCTGTTTAAGTCTCCCTTGGGGGATTATTTTATATTTATATCATGAGACCAATATACCTACTTATCATATGGTTATTCACTAACTTTTAATATGATATTATAATTTTTCTATTCTTTGGTATGTAAACTAATTCCTAATTTATTTTTAAAAAATTCAACATCTTTTCTTTTTTCACTCAAAAATCCTTTTTCTACCAAAACCATGCATTTACTAAATATTTTTTAAAAAAACTAATGTTACTGAAATGATTTATTAATGAAATTTTTACCCTTGTTTTATTATTGAAAATATTTTTTAAAGGAATCTCAATTTTTTTTCAAATAATTCATGTTTTTCTTTTACTAAAAATATAAAAGGAAAATTTGTTTTAACTTTTATAACCTTAACATAATTTTCTTAAAGCATGAGAAGTAAATGTATTGAAGCCTATTTTAAAAGTTTCAAAAGATTATTTTCAAATAAAATTGTTTTCAAAATAGTTTTTAACTTTTTATTTTATAATTATTTTTAATGTGAAAATGTTATTTTCCTCAAAAACGTTTTAATGACATTCTGATGGTATTTCTATTCATCAACATCATCGACCCTTTAATATATTTATGATCCAATGGAGATATGTGGTATTAATATCATCCTAATTATTTATTTTTATAGTTTATGATCATTTTAACTGAGGATGTACATTTTTATTACTATGCATCATACTAATCAATATGGTTTACTATTCTGTTTATTTGATTGGGATATGTATTAACATTTCATATGTTATTTATTTAAAATAAATGTTTATGTTTTATTATGATTCACCACAATAATATGAGGAATGAATTTTACTTAGAATGTAATGAGGGCCTAATAATATATACCCCTTGATACATCGATTGGTCTCATGAGACTGATCCATTAGCTAAATTAGACGGTTTTTCACCCATAGATTTAAATTATTATATGAAGGATCTTGATATTATGATTCATATATCCAGAATTATATAGTACGACATTCTGAGATCAATTATTAATGTCCTTTTGATTATTTTTTAGTTATAATAACCTTGAATATGCATAAAGCTCATGTGATTATATCTAGGGATTTATTTGATCATTATTTATTCATACTATATTATTCTCAAATTATTGTTTAAATTGGAACTGTTTCAATTATTTTCCTTGAAATATTGATTTTTATTATCTATTAATGAAATATTTTATTGTACATATACCCCTACTAAGAATATGAGATAACCCATTTCTAATGTTTTATATTCCCTATAATAGTAAGAAGTGTTTTATGATTTGTTTATAGGAATATGCTAAGGGAAATAATAGAGTTCTCATAGAATAAATTTGTTATATTTTATTTATTGAAATCCATGTGAAATTCAATGATGATTCTAGTTTACCATGAATTATAAACTATTTAGTTATTTAGGATGTGATACCTTGTGTATACTTTCAATGTAATAAATTAACCAGTAACACTAGGCTACTGGTAGGAGTTTTATTACTAGAGAGGACATGATGGTAGTAAATTCAAATCATGTTTTGTATGTTAAAACAAATATTCCCTTCACATCTAAAAAAATAAAACATAACACATAAGTAAAATAGAAAGAAGAATAATTTTAAATCATTTTTAAAAGTCAAACATTGGTAAAAATAACTTTTAAAAATCATAGGATATTATTAAAAACATTTTTTTGATTTTTTTTAAAAAATATTGATATGGAACACAAATGATTACCATCGAATAGATAAATAAATAAATTTTTCCTTAAATCAATTATTACATTTTATTTAGTACATAAAGTGGGTAAAATGAAAGAAAAACATGTATTTTTAAGAAATAATTATTGGATAATAAAATTAAATTTATTTATAAGTAAATGATCATATAATTTCCTTCAGTGAAAATTCAAGCATAAATAATCATGGTTAAAATTAAATTGACAAATAAATCTCTTCCCACTTTGTTAACATTTCAATCAAACCCTCATGAAAAAGAGATCCTTATATGTATATATAAATCCAGATAACTTTCATGAGAATAATCTTAAAATAAATAAATTTTTAATATATATTCTATATAAAAGAAATGAGGGGTGAATATGGAATGTGTCTCATGGAAATAAAAGTGGAATGAAAATCACATACCTCAACTTTGGATAGCTTCAAAAGTGATATAAATTACAATATAATAAATTTACATATATTATAATTCTACTAATTATTCATTTATATACTTATAATATCAAATATATTACACTTATACTATTTTAACAACCATTGAATAAAAAGTACTAATTAAAATCATCATTTCTAGGTGATAACAGTTTAATTTTTCATGAGAAATTTGGTTTGGTGGTTCTAATCCCTATGAATTAATTATGGTACCATCATATCCATGATTTTAATAACTATATTACGTAACATATATTCATTATATTTATGTTTATTTATATATCCATTAAAGGTATATATTGAAACATGAATTACATTGTTCATGGAGATGGCAGGTCGTTCATACGCATGAACATTATTTTTACATTTCGATGGATGAAATGAAAGAAAGTTAAATAATAATTCAGCATCCGTGAATAAATATTATATCTTATATATTCATTAAATATTCTATTATTACCATCCACATAAATTAGAAATGAAAACCGAATCACATTACTTTGTGTAGGAGGTGGTCCACATGTGTGCACGAGTTATGTTATTGATTTCTAAATGGATTACAATATTAGATGGTAGATATTATATTATAAATATATAAGAATAATTATGTCATAAATATATTTTATAAAAATTTTAATCATTATATTAAGCATCCATGAATGTTTTTTATTGAATATGAACGACATCTCTACGTAGAAGTGATGGTTGACACATACACACGAGATAAACTTTAACATCACATTTGATAGAATAGAGGGTATATATTGGTGGTTAAATAATCATAATAAAACTTATTTTTATTTAGGATTCATAAGTTATTATTTTTATTATTATTAAAACATTTTTATTGTAGGTTTAACAAGATATAAATTGAAATAGGTCGGGTAAAACGATTGTCTCTTCTTTAGTAGGCCTCCTTTAGATCCCTTTGTAAGGACCCCTGTAATGGTCTTTAAAGAAATGTATAACCTATAATTCATGAATTGTAAAGAATAGAAGTTAATTGGATAGATTTTGGTCAATATAAATGATTCAAATTAGTGTAATAAAAATAGATATGGGGTTTTCTTTTATAATTGAAGGAAATAACACACTCGGAATTAAAAAAGTGATTTAAATATAATTAATTAATTTCATAATTATATTGTTTCCATATAGACATGAATTCAACGAAAGTTATTTTATTGTAAAAATATCATCATCGTGTGAAATTTAGATGGGTTTCAGTGTCATTTTAATCTTTATCTATGGGTTTATCCCCATTATTAATAGATTTTATCTTTAATTTCTGTAACAACATTCTCAAAAATAAAGGGTCATAATTTTTTACTTTTAGGTTAAAATTTTCCTCATAATATTCAAATGGATTATATTTAAAACCATTTCCCATCATTATTATCTGCTTTAAAGATTTTTTCATTTTTAAATAATTTATTTAAATGTTATTTATCATAAAATATCATTAATGTCATTTCAACACTATTAATTTAATTTTACATTAAAGAAACGAACCTAGAAATTTAAATAAAATATAAACCTTTTTTATATTTCTAGTTTGTCATATTAATATATAATATTTTTCTAGAACCACAACTATCCCACACAATATTTCATGTATACTTATTAAAAACATTAACATAATTTCTTTACTTCTTGCACAAGCACTGTGTTATCATTGTAAAAGATTTTATGGTTATTAATCTGTAAAAAAGATTAAAACCCATTATCATGATATGAAAAATTAATTAATATCACATGTAAAAATTTATATATAAACATATCCTCTTTTATACCCATGTAAAAAATAGATATATTAAGTTCAATAGATTGATGTTTTTAGAATTTTTATTACTTAAAATAATATAAATTTCATTATTAATAGAAATTGGAACCAAAATTCCCTATATTCTTTTTTGTGATTTTTGGGTTGAAATAAAGGCATGTTTTGTGTTGATTTTTAGAATATATGTTATGGTTTAAAACCTATTTTACACATTTTATTAGATAATACACGTTCATATGTAATAAACAGTTAAAAATTATAGAGGGAAAATTTTATCTAACTCACAAATAATTATCGATGCATTTCTCTACAGTTTATGAAAATCTATATTGTTCAGTCTTTTTGAAAAACACCTCAATAAAAATGATATAACCTAATCACAAAGACTCTAAAATTATATGAATGTGAATGTTGAATAGAAATGGGAATAAATTGGTTTAACAATAAATATTTTTCATGGGTTTTAAGAGATTTTAGATTCACATATTGTGTATTCTCATATTCCAAAATTATACTTGAATAACCATTTATAACCTTAAAACCTTATAAGGGAGGAAGAAATTGTTTTTTCTCTAAATTTTCAAATGATTTTTTTGAAAGATATATTTTCTGTAGATTCTATCCAATTAACATAGGATGAAGTCTTGATCGTATAACCTAATCCAAAAAATTCATTACATGACAAAAAGTTATCTTTTTATCTATATATTTATGAGATAAGTAAGTAATATTTCATAAAAAAACTACTTGATATGAACTACATCCAAATAAACGACATAATAAATTCAATGACCAATATGGAAACTCAATGAATACACTTTTTCTTCTACAATTATTGTAAAAATTATAATTAACATTTTTTTACATTGTAGATGTTTATTGACTTATTCTATGAATATAATTCAAACCGATATGTAATTTAAAATATCATTCCTTGACATTCATTGATTATTTTCATCTATCCTTATGGAATTATCAAATGGTGTGTGATTTTTCTTATATAGTTGAACCATTGGTAAAAATAATCAATTTAATGTAAAGATGAATGTTCATCAAAAACTTAATCTCATAAAATTTCTATTTTTCATAAAAATAGGGTCTGCTAAATTACCCTTTGTACTTTAACCAAAAACCATTCCATGAGTAAGTAAATCATTTATAATCCATAATAAACATGCATGAACCATAAAGTATGCCTTCTTAAATAGATCATGCACTTGAAAATTGTTGTTATAAATCACCATTAACTTATTTATTATTGGTTGAAGGTATATGTAAATATCATTTCTAGGATCACTAAGTCCATATATCAATATAATCAGGAAACAAATATATTATTCGTACAAATCCATGAAGTAAGGTCATAAATTTCAAGAAAAAAGGATAACTATTATATGTGGTATCTGAAAAGATAAATGTTTTGAAACCATCACATGATAATCCCAATCATGAATTTTGTGAGTCTTTTTCAACATCAAGATATCACATATAAAATTTATTCTAATTTAACCCTTCTTTAAGATGAAGTATTTCATAACTGTCCTTAATTATTTCATATTCTTACCATCTCATATTTTTAATTTTTTATAATAATTTTTTATAGTCCAGGGAATTAGAGGAAGATTTGACATCACATTATCGATAACATGAGATTTTTTGTCATATTCATTAGTCTTCCAAATGGATAGACCACACCTTTTATACAGACTAACCTATTTATTTTCTTTTTATAATATAACCTAGTATTATGGGAAATCATGGATCTTATTAGATGGAAATCTATATTTTTCAACCTACATTGATGTCATGTAATCATTTTTGGGAATACATGAATCATCAGGTGGTAAGTGATCAAAAAATATAAGAATATATTCCACCAAAGATTTACTAATTCCATATATTGATTTCCCATGAAATAAACACATTAAAATCTCAAGGTTTCTCATTTTTTCACATGACCTGTTATAGGAAAAAACCGATTTAGTGGTTATTTTTTCACATCGGTTTCGAAATCCATCGTAAATGTCTTTCCGGAAAAAAATTTCTCTCATTTGTTATCAGTGATTCTAAAAACCACTATTATGTATTTTAATTTTTTTAAAAAAATAATTTCTCAATTAATAATTAAATTTATTTTTAGTAGCTATTATTTTTCAAACCAGCAGGAAGTAGTGTTGGTTTTAAAAACCCACCACTAAACTCATAGAAAAATAAAATTTAAAATATATATTTGAATATGATTTATTATTTAATATTTACTATGAAATATATTTTATTATTTATAATTGTAATTAATTATATTGTTTTAATTAATAAATAGATATAATTATCAGTTATTAATAATTTAAAACTTAAAAAAAATCTTCAATTTGATGAAAATCAGACTTTGGTATCAACTGAACATAACCTTTGATCTAGGAGTCCATTTTAGCTCCATAACCAATGAAATAAAATATTATTAAATGAACTAAAACCAAATTATATTTTAATTTTCAAATAATTAATATAATAAAATTTTATATAGTGTCAAGAAAAGTTGGAAATCAAACATCAACTTCAAACGACCATAAATTTTGATCCGGGTGTTCATTTTGGCTCTGCCACATATGCAATCAAAACATGTGATGAGCTCTATTCCCATATGATATAGTAAAACCACGATAAAGTTTTTTAGGCCAAAAATGCACATAATGCCTCAAAAACTGAGGTTTTAGTCTGGGTATCTCAAATTCTAAACATTAAATGGAATTCATCCACAATTAATGGGGTCTTATTGTCTTTTTTCAGTGGGAAATAAATTTATTCCTTGGAATTACATTCGTAATGATATTATGGTTGTAATTTTTTATAATTTTTTCACAATTTAGTTTTATTTATAAATTAATATATGCATCTTTTCTTATATTTATATATAATAAATCACGTGTATAAATATGTAGTTATATTGATAAGTTTTTGTAAACTTATAAATCATATGAAAATAAATATTTTTTAATAATTTCATTTAAACTAAATAATTATCAATTTTATTTAAATTATAAAAAAATTAATTTGTATATATATATATCTATACATATAATGTTTATATATAAACATGCGTGTGTAAATAAAAACCTCTATATTCAGGTATATATTCTAATATATGTAAATTAATATGTATATATATATATATATATCTATGTGTGTTCATGTGTGACTTGGATAGGATGTCACCCTTCTCTCCCGGGGATGCTCTCCGAGGCACGACACTATTCACCTCCATCTAGGGTTTTATCCCCTAGCATTAGCCCGTCCGCTTTTGGATTCATTTTCTATTCTCCTTTTCAACAGTGTTGATTTTTTTCTCCATCTTGCTCAATCATTTGTAGGTTTCTCCTTCTGCTCCTGCTTCTCCTTCTCGGATGGGTGTTTCACTTCTCTGGATACCTTGTTCTTCTGCAGGGACACCCTCTTCATGCATTCTTTCAATGCCCTCCTCTGCTTTCTTTCCACCCGTCTCGGTCGGGTGTTTCTTTTTCTCTGTGACCGTGGGTCACTGTTGGAATCTGGTTAGTCTCAATCACCGCTTCATCTCCCAAATCTATTTAATTACACTCCATTTTGTCCTGATATAGTATCACTCATAGGTGATTTGGGATGTGTTGGTTTAGTGATTATCGATTTTTCGGGAGTCATGGTTCGTGTTGTTTCTCTCACGCCTTTGGATTTCATTCTCCTTCATTGGTTACATTTTGGTCTTTTCTGTTCTTTGGATGGCTTCTGATTTTGGTGCATTTTTCGGTTGCATTTGATGTTTGGCCTTTTTTAGTTTTGGCTTTGTTCATGGTTATCATATTTGACGTAAATAGTAATTTTTGGTGGCTATTTTTCTGTACGCCGATGTTGGATCCTACTCTGCTCTTGCTCTAATATTCAATCACTCTCCTCCCAGTCAGTTTTGAGTCGGGGTTTTGAAGGTGTCTTGGGAGGTGGTTTTGAGTGGTCGACTATGTTTTGGGATCTTACAGTGCTCAATGATGTTGATTTTTTTGTTGATGGTCTTCAGATTTTATGTATGCTTGTTCGGAGTAGATTGTTTCAGTCCCATTGTCAAGAATGATGATATGAGATTGCCCCCTTCTCGGTTCAAAGGTTTTCAATTTTGTTCAACCGTTATGTGTCCTACTCTGTTGGGTTCCGATCAATGACGATGCTGATGAAGATGATGGAATTTGCGTCTCAGGGTTGTGAATCAGTGAGCATGGCTCAAGGCGGTTCTCAGCCCGAGGAGTTAAAGTGTGGCTTTTTTGAATATCATGTTCTGTTTTTGAATTTGAAATTTGAATATGAATTTTGTTGTGTTGGGGTTTTTTTGAAGCCTATATCCTGTTTAAATTTGTGTTTGACTTTTCTTTTCCAAAATTGTGAGGTTCCCACTCACCCATAAAGTGGATTATTTAAAAAATTAAAAAAAAAATATTTGGATGGATGTGTGTGTGTGTGTGTATTTGAGATATATAAATATGTTCATGTGTCAATAACATTGTGTGTATAAATCATTTTTAAATATATTTTTATATAAATATATCATCATCTTTAAATATTGTTTATAAAAAAATTTACTGAAAAACTATATAAATATATGTACATATATATATATATAATGTTAAACTATACATATGAGTGTGTATTGATAAAATGGTATATAATTATATTAAGATTTTAATCTATGAAAATAAATTTTAATATAAAATATATTTAATTTAATTTAAGTATATATATATAATACAAATTTGATGAGATTTCATCTTCCTTTGATAATGTCTTTATATTCTTTGTATGTCGTATACAATTTTATTTCATTGATTTACATTCTTATTGATTTGATGGTGTTGAAAATATTATGATTTCCCCTATTTTGGTAATTTATAACCAAATATATATATATATATATGATATTTATATACATTTTTAAATATTTATACATATTTATTTATTTGTAGGATTTCGTTCCAAAAGGGGAAATTTGAAAATTCCTAAAAGAAGTCATGTTCAATGAATGGAAAAGAAAATATTCATCCTAAAGTATACCATCTTAGAGAAGAAAATAGTGATTATTCTATGTCAGATTTAGGGCCACCTCGGGGTTACCATGGAAGGGAAGCTTGTTCATTAAAGGATAATCATCCAAGAAGGAAGACACAATTGGCCAATGAAGGTACTGGGTGTGATATCTCTTATGATATTGAGTTCAACCCTGCTACTTCTAGTGGGTATAGCCTTTCCCATGATGATATATGGACTAGAATGGTGTAGCTTAAGGTTTATAATGTTATCAGTGATCCTACTTCTAGAAATGATGAACTATATGGAAGGAGAAGTTATGGTGTTTTGATGGGTGATAAATTCATTTAGAATGGAGATATATTTGAATATAATTAAAAGGTTGGTTTCACAAATCTGATTGTCATGAAATTCCCTTGTCATGTTGGGAATCACTCTGGTGAGGTGTGACAATATGAATATTCATTTTTTTGTGTTTTGTCGGGGTGTTCTCCCTCAAAATATAATGAGCAAGTCTATATTGTGTAGCTTCTTGTCATAGACTTTTCAAAGAATGCTCAAAAGGAGGATGGGTACAGAAAATTTCATGTTCAATAGAGTGTGGATTATCATCAATATATTATAGATTCCTTTAGTTATTCTATAATTTCTTGGAAATGGAAAAATGTTTCATATTTAAATGTGATTAGGAAAACCATATGCTTTTATTAGAGACCACTCATCTCTGATCTATAGAAAGCTGTGAGCCTGTTTCCTTTAGGGATGATGTTTTTAATTGAAAGGGAAATATAGTCATCAATGAGGGAGTTGTTTTGGTTCCCTCAAAACGGTTGTGGAGGGATTATTCCAATTTTCCTAGTAATGAGTCTATCAGGTCATCTTCCAAGTCGTCGCAGATTCAGATCACTCCAGAGATGGAAGTACCCAAAGAGAGGATCCTTAGAATCCTCAATCAAGGTAATTCAGAGTCATAGTTGTAAACTATTGATGATGACGGTGATTCTAATTATGGTTATGGAGAAAATCCTATTTTTTATCCATATCTTTATTTCCTAGATGAAGTCATGTCTCTTTGTATGATCCTATCAGTTTTATTTTTTTGCCTATTTTCTTTTACATTCACCTTTAATTAATAGACAGGGGCTTTGGCATCTGGCTAGACCATTTTTATATAGAGAAATATATTTATATTCACTTTTGTTTATATATATATTTATATTCATATACAATTATATATCTTAATCTGCTTATATATATTTACGCAAATAAAAATGTGTTTTTATATATATTTATGTAAATTTTATATAATATATTTATTTTTTGGTTATTTAAAGCTATTTATATCCATTTATTATTTTACTTATTATTATTTATTATTTATTATTTTTTATTTATTATTTTTCATTTATTATTTTAGTATCTAATCATTATTTATTTATTATCTATAGATTTATTTTTATTATTAAATCACTATTAAATAACTATTAAATATTCATTTATTATAGATTTATTATTTATTATTTAAAATTCACTGATTATTTAGTTATTATTTATTAATCATTTAATAATAATTTATTAATTATTGAGTAATTATTTGTTATTTATTTATTTATAAATCATTTATTATTTATTTAATGTTTATTTATTATTTATTTAATTATATACTTATTATCTCTCTATTTAGTAGTTATTTATTCATTAGTTATTATTTATTTCTTCATTATTTATTAATTATTTACTACTTATTTTTATTCTGTGTTTTTTTTATTTTTTTATTTTTTATTTTTTATTTAATTTTTTTATATTTTTATTATTTATTTTAAATTTTTTCTTATTGATTATTTATTAATTATTAATTACTTATTACTTATTAATTGCTATTTATTATTTATTCATAATTTTATATTTATTGTTTATCTATTATTTATTTATTTTTCATTATTATTTATTTATTTATTTAATTATTTATTTTATTACTTTACTATTTTATTATTTATATATTTTCTATTTTCTATTATTTATTTAATTATATATTTGTTATTTATTATTTACTTACTTATTATTTAGTCATTATATATATATTAATTATTAATTTATTGTCACTTTATTAATAATTTATTATTGTTTGATTATTATTTTTTTATTAACTTCTAATTTATAATTTATAATTTATTTATTTTGTATTCATATTTCATTAATTTTCTTTATTATTTACTTTGTATTTATTTTTCTATTTATACATCAATTATTAATTTCTTATTATTTATTAATTATTATTCACTATTCATTATTGTTGGTCAGAGTGAGTATCTCAAGAGGGGTTGAAGTTAGCACCTCTATAAAATTTCTCTCCAAAAAAAGGTTTAAATAAAATCCAACAATTTAACAAAAAACACCCTAGTTAGTTACAATATTATACCGATTATAGTTTTAATCTTTTCAAAAATTTATCAAAGACTGATTAAGTCTTAGTTAAAAGAATATAAAATATTACATTAACTTTTAAAATCAATTTAATAAATCCTAATCATATATAAACACAAATTAAAACCAACTATCAAAGTATTAGTTTTTTTATAGTTCAAAACAAATTCTATTTTAAAGAATAGAAATAAAACAAACAAAACCCACTAAAGAAAGAATAAGAAAGGTTTAGTCTCATGAAAAGACATAATACTTTCCACTTATAAATCACCAATTGGAAGTAATATTATATAAAATAATCTACGATCCACAACCCAGATCAAGTGTACAAAAGAAAAGCTTCCTAGGTTACACATGTCGCCTTACACAAAACCTATGGCAAAAATAATGCACATGCCACATAGGGACCTCTTCCATAACAAAGTGGTAAAACAAGGATAAAAAAAGTTTTAAAAGAAATTTTATATCTTCTAGTTAATATACATTAGTCAATGTGGGCTAAAAAATAGAGTAATCCTCACTACTAAAAATTTAAATAGAATAAACAAAAATATAAAATAAATGATCATTATAAATTTTTGGTTTTTTTTCCTGATATGCTATGAAACTTTAGAGTCCTCTAATGTTACATGAAATGATGTTTGAGTTGATGTTTTGTAATTTGTAGAAGAATAGAGTTTTGTAAACACTTTCATGCTAGTTCGTATGAAGTAACCTGAGTGTTCAATGTGCTTTACGTCCTCTACAGTTGATCATTGGAAAAGATGTTAATTATGAGGAACACTTCACAGACATCAACTTTTTGTCTTATAATGTCTGTATCTCTCTCTCTATGAGTATGTTTCACACATCTATACTGTATGTGGGAGTCTACTAAAACTTTTAACAACAGTATGCATGAGTGTCCATGTGAAGAACAATCATCTGGGTATCCTGCATTCTCATACTCAAGGTTGAAAACATATTTAATGCATCTCAGTGATAAAAATTAAGAAAAGTCATTAAAATTATCAATTTCATTAAATTACATAATATTTATTTTAAGAATATTTAATTAAAAATAAATAAAATAGTTGTACAGAGCCTTCTTTAATAATTAAAAAATATTAATGGTGATTCAAGATATCGGTGACTTAGGTTGGCGATTAGTTAGGTTGGTGGTGAGTCGGGTTCAATGGTTACTCAGGTCTAATGGTAGGTCTTTGTACCACTTATTCAAATTTATGGTTCCATGAAAAGTCAACCTCTAGTGATAGTTAATTACAGTAAAATAATAAAATTTTGTTCTAGTAGTGACTCATAGGTGACAATAGGTGATTCCAATACATATCCAAATGTCAGTCTTGGTAGAGATACATTGATTATCGTGACTCAACCTCAATGGTGTGTTATCATTGGTGGTGACTAATCTTCAATGGGGAGTCTTCCTTGGGCAATGAATCGTCCTCTGTTGTGAGTATTTCTCATACTTATCCAAAATTATTTCTAATTTACCTTAAAATGTAAAATGTTTTCATAACATATAAAACCCATTCATACCTTAAGAAACATGATTTGGTGATCATTAAACCAAGGGTTTTAAAAATCTTTCACTTCTTGATTATCATGAATCATGGAATTTGATAAACATTGTATCAAAGATAAGTAGATTATCATAGGTAATTAAAAAAATATAAATGGAAACACTATGATATAAAATATATAGAATATATATTGGGTAGTAAATGAAATGTATCTAAGGAAATTAGATTAGGAATAGAATAAATGAAAATATATATATGGAAATATCAGTATCAGTATGGTATTAAAGGAATACTGATATAAAAATAAAAATTTAATATTCTTCTCCCCCTTTTTTAATTATCAATGATTAAAAATAAAATAGAAAATGCATTGTAATAGAATGTGAATAACAAATAATTTTCATTCAGAAAATCCATTGAAATTACAGTTAAAAAATTCACATAAAAAGTAACACAAAAGCATCCCCATTAATGAGAAATATTCTAAACATCGATGTCTTTCAAGATCTATGGAAGTAACATGATTTAAGTTTCCCTTCCCTTTTAACAAAATATAAGGATCAACATCAAAACCAGAAGTATTTCTATGAATGGTTATCAGAACCATAGTAAGAGAAGGAGTCTCTATGATGATGATAGGCCAAAGGTGTTAGAAAACTTCTCTAGGAGAGAGAAGAATTGATGAGAATGATCATGAAATGGTATATTAGGGATTCTTGTCACACTGGGCCTGAAGTACATTAGATCCAAAACATGAGGGGTTAGGTGAGATGTAACTGGTATAGAATCCTAATCCACTACAATAGTTCTAGGCACTTACAAAATAGAGTTCATGAGATTTATGAAATCCATGATAATTTTTCTACCTCTCTCTCCATTTCACTGAATAAATATTTCTTCTCATCTAAAAATAGATTAGGTGTAGTGGTGATAAGGTTTAACTAATTATCTTTCTCTTTAAAGGTTTTTCTAACCAGAGGAATTATCAAACTCTCAGTCAGGAACTTAAAATGAGAATTTAGCTCACGCATAGTGAATATCTTTGAATTCTAATACTTGAAATCGTTTTTGATTGTTTCTTTATCATCTTTTATTTAATTCTCATTCAGTTTATCCAACCTGAGTATATAATCAATATCAAATAAATTTTTTTCTTAAATTATCATGAGTTTGGACAAGAATAACACTTGAAGAAAATCAATTCTCTTCTCTCACAATTAAGTTTTCATCTCAATATAAATTGGAGGAGGTACACTAGAAGTAGAATTTTCTAAAGCCGTACGCACCTTCATCTCCAGAAAAATATACATACTGGATGAAAAGGTAGTTTTCATTCCTTCTAACATTGATTTGATACACTTTATCTCAATAAAAAGTCTTCTATTTTCAATATCTACTTCTGGAATGTGGTGCTTCATTTTTGGTTGAATATTATATTTCATCATCTCAAATAAATACCTTACATAATTTTAACTTGACTTAGAGATAAGCGGTTCCTGATTCATCACAATCATACCAAAATCATAAATCAAATTTTTTAGGAATGTTTCTACCTCACCTGTGGTGAAAAAATACACTATACCAGAAGGAGAAATACAGGAAGTTAATTGTGTATGTGCCACATTTGGTGTAGTTACATCAGATGAAAACATTTCCAAATGTCCTAAAGCATCAATCTAATTCACCAATTCTCCCTTAGAATCTCTCATTTTTCTAAGATACGGTCCACTATTTTTTTGTTGGATACCCAAAAAAAGTATACCATTTCTCTAACATGGGGGGAATCCAGCTTATAGAAAATATGACATGAGATTTAATACTTAGAGAACTAGTTACTGTAGAAATAACTACAGTAAATACAAGAATTGTGGACTTAATAGATCTATGTAATTCAACTAGTATTTCATCCAAAACAAGGTCAAATCTCATGTGTTCAGCATCTAATTTCTCAACAACAACAACAACCTTCCTCTTCAAATCCACTGACTATTCAATAATAAACCTCTCAACAAAATTTGTAGGAACACAAAGATCACTACTAACCATAGGATCAATAGTATGACTATCCAAACATGAGGATTTCTCCCCCTCGACTATTGCTTCATTTTCATCTCTAGGTGTTCTATCCAGATCAACAATAATGTTGGGTAGTTCATCAGATGTAGAAACTCAGAATCCTGGAGAAAGGGAATTTGCCGGTGGTATCTTATAATCCTCAACTCTAATGTATCCATCAGGACTATCGAAATCTTATTCAACGTCTCTATCATATTCATTTCCATCAACATTTTCATTTCTATATTTATCATCTCGTTATTCTTCTTCATTTATATCCTCTTACCTTTCACTATTTCTTCCTTATTGTCATTATCTTCAGATTTTTTTCAATTACTTATGAATTTCTATTCACCTGATACCTCTTACACATACTTATCACAACCTTCATTCAAAATCTTTTCTCTGATAAGATCTTTTTATCTCGAAGAATGATTAACTAATTTGAACTCATATTCGAACCTTTCACTATAATTAACCAACTACTTCTTCCAGGGGTTCCAACTATTTTCAATGTTACAAAAATCACCCTGGTGATGTAGAATCCTCCATATTCCACTACTAATTCTTCTCCTTCATCAACTAGACCTTTTTTATATAACATGTAAGAGTTAAACTTTGGTTAGATAAATGAATTAGAACGCAAGTACTAGTTTCACATTTCCACCATGTGAAGCATTTGATATCTTCATATATTGATCTTATAACGTTTATTCATAATAAAAAAATGTAAAAATATTCATACTCATGGTATCAAAATATTATTTCAGTGGGAAAGTCATATGCTGGATGAACTTGAAAACAACCTCTCATCACCATCGTGTTCAATGGAAAATAATCTTCTTAAAACATCATATACTATTAAATGGGCCAAAAAAATTTCATAAACCAAAGTCTCATTCGACTCTGGAATAGACTCTTGAAAGAATTTTGAAAATCCTTCATGAATAAAATTCAATCATCCATCTCACTATGTTAACGAAAAGTTGACTTTCCAGACATTAATTCTTGTTCTTCTCTAATATTCCTTATCTAAAAAACATAAATCTACAAACTATTATAATTGATATACCAAAATATGATTAAAGGATATCTAATTATATGAGAACTATTCCATCCATCCTTGGTCATGTATAAATTTGATCACTAAAAACTTTCACGAGATTATCCATTCAGAGTGAAATTTATTCTGAGACACTATAACACTTTTCACAAGCTTGAGATTCATGGGATTAATAGTAGAATGAATAAACTCCCATTTGTTCTTCTATACAGGATGCAACTCATCTTGAGGATAATCTAAAGATTTCTTCTTTTTTACTATAGATATCAGCTTAATAGGTTTAGTCGACAGGGAAGGAAGAAGAACAGTTAGGAGGGAAAGGGTCGTTATATGTTTTGAGAGAAAAGGGTGAGGGAAGTGAGTTTTTTAATAAGAAAAACACCTCATTTATATAATTTGAGAAATTAGGGATTCGTATAATAAAAGTCAAAACATGGAATAGAATTTTAGTTGAAAGAAAAATTATGTAAATAATATTTATTTAAATTAGAAATGATGACTTAAAAAAATTAATAAAGATAGAAAAATTTAAAACAAAATATTATTTTAAATGGTGAGAACAATAAATAGTGATTAAAAACCCAATGGTGAGAAAAAACAACTAGTGAAAAAAACAAAAGTGTGATTGAAACTCAACGTTGGGAAAAGACAATAGTGGGAAAAACTCAATAGTGGGTAAAAATTAACTGTGGGTAAAACTCAATAGTGAATCCCAGAAAATTAACCCTAACCACATATAATCTTACATAAATCATGTTTTATGTAGTTAATTCTCTCTAAATTTAAAGGCTTACTAAATATTTCAGCAAGCTAATGTCCATTACCAATGTATTCAAGAGTGATATCACCTATTTTAAAATGGTCTCTCAAAAATTGATGTCTTGCATAAATGTGTTTTGTTCTATAGTGAGAAACTGGGTTCTTGAAAATTTTACTTCCACTTGTATTATCACAATTTATAGGGACACAGAGGAATTGATATCCATATACTAGAAAGGTGATTTTCACCCAAAATAAATATACAGAAGCTACATGTAGCTATGTATTTATCTTTTATAGTAGATAGTTAATTATAATTGGGTTTCTTACTACAATAAGAATCTAGATACTCTCAAAAAAGATAACATGTTCTATAAGTTCTTTTTCTATCTAACTTATCATCCCCAAAATCAGCATCGAAATAACAAAATATGTTAAATTCCTTTCCTCTAGGTTAAAACAATCCTAAATAATGAGTATATTGGAGGTATTTGAAAATTATTTTTCACTACAGCCATGTGTGACTGTTTTGGGTTCTCTTGGAAATGATCACACATATAGACATTGAACATGATATCAGGTTAGATAGTAGTTAAGTAGAAAATAATTTTAATCATACCTCTATAACTTGTCTTATCCACTAGTTTCCTAGCTTCATCAAGGTATAATTTATAGGAGGTACTCATATGAGTATCACTACTCTTAGTGCTATAGATATTAAAACATTTTTAAAGAACGTCATTATATTTACTTTGATTTAAAATAATTCATTCTTTATTTAGAAAGATCTAAAAAACAATAATGAGCTTTAGTTCTCTCATTAAACTCATTTCAAATTAATTTTGTACAATTTTTTAAAATTCATTACACAATGAATTTATAGATGATCTAGAAATAATATCACCTTCATAAATATGAACAAATAAAACATCTTTTGATATTATTTTGATAAATATTGTAGCATTAACTATACCTTTAAAAATTAATTTTCAAGTAAGTAATGAGATTAGCCAATCATGATAAGCTCTAAGAGCATGTTTTAAAGCATATAATGATTTTTAAATTAAAAAATTGATTTTTTAAATGAATATTTTTAAAATATGGGTGTTGTTCAACAAAAATATCCTAAAATATATACCCATGTAAGAATGTACTCTTGTCATCAATTTTATATAGTTTGTAATTTAGATGCGCTATATAGGAAAGCAGTATTATAATTGCTTTAAGTCTGGCTATAGGACAAAATTTCCCTTAATAGTTCAAACCCTCTTCATGACTATACCCTCATGCAACATGTCTAGCCTTATTCCTTACTATTGTAACATATTCATCAACCTTGTTCCTAACCCCAAATTTAGTACCAATATTCATGGTTTCATTTGGTATATCAATAAGTTCCTAGAAATTATTTATTTCAAATGAATTTTTTTTCTTATTGTATAACCATTTACCAAATTTAATCATTAATTACATCATTCATTTTATTAGGAACAAGTTGTGATAAGAAATCATGATGTTCAACCTAGTTTCCTAATGATACTCTAGTTTGTATACCTTTATCTAGGTCTCTAAAAAAATCATCTAAAGGATGGTATTTGAGATTCCTAAAAACTATAGATAAAGAAGGGTTGGTTACCTAAGGGTTCTCTATATGTTTAGGTTCATATTCTGTTGGTTCCTCATAACGTTTTCATTTTTCTTCTTTCTTTCTAGCATAGCCATAATGTCTTTAATTTATATTCTAAGTGGATAAATCATCCACATGGTTTTATGTGGGATTTTTAGGACCATCTGGATCTATCTCATAAAATTTTATATAAATACACTTATGTAGTCTTGGTCCATTTATTAAAAGCTCTATATAATTTACCATAAGTTGAATAAACAAGTAAAATTCCTTCATCAACTTTAGAGGAAAACTGTGCACGATTACCCTTAGTTTTAAGAATAAAGTCTTTACAACTAAAAACTGTTATGTAATTATACTTAATATTTATAATATTTTGAATTTTATAATGTTTTTTATTTTAGATAGATTTATTTAAAAGAAAATTGATTATATAAAATGTTGTTTTCACAACCTCTTCTCAAAAGTATGTTGGAAAGTCACACTCATTAGGCGTTGTCCAATATATCTTTTAAAGTGTTCTATTTCATCTTTTGATAACTCAATTATGACGTGGGGTCTTAGGAGTAGAGAAATTTTACTATATCAATTTTTTTGGGAAAAAAATATTCCAATTCCTTATTTTCAACCTCATAGACATGACCACTTCTTAGATTCATAATTATAAGTCCACTAAAATCTAGAATACATTGTAAAATAATAACATACGTCACTATTGTGAGATAATAAGAATACCCAAGCATACCTAGAAAAGTAATATGTAAGTATATAAAAATAATTCTTTCCATTGAAATTAGAAACTCTAGATGGTGCACACAAATCCATTTGAACCAATCCAAGTGGTTGAGAAGTTGAAACTTCTTTCTTTAATTTAAAAGAAATCTTGTGTTGTTTCCCTTTTTGGAATGGGTTACAGACTTTTCCATTTAGGAACTCAAGATTATGTAAATCATTGAATAATCCATTACTAGTAATATTTTTATGTGATTGAATTCTACAGTGGCCTATTCTCATAATAAAAATCCAAGATTCTGAATGAAATGCTCTAAAGTAGGAATTTTTTGGCCAATAAATGAATCACAATTATCAACATATAAATTATCATTTATTAAACTAGTAAACACAAAATCATTTTTTTTTGAATTAAAAACATTACATGAATTATTCTCAGTCTTCACATGAAAACCATCATACCATAATTGTGAGAAACTTTTCAAGTTACATTTTATACCATAAGAAACAGTACTTTAGAAATTAAAATTGAATTGGGGTTACCAATTTGGACAAGCATGATAATATTTCCTTCATCATTATCACATAAGGTTTCCTGACCACTATAAACTATTATAAGTCACTTGAATCTTGAGTAGTATCCTACCATATTTCTAGAACAACCATAGTATTAGTACCATATATAGGAGTTCTTAAAGCAAATTTACTATAATAGAAGTTTATACATGAAATGATTTTGGTATCCATATTTTATTGGTTTTTTATATGTTAGAGATTAATGTACTAGGATCCTATATTTTCTTTATAGGTTTCTTATAAGAATATTGAATTTTTTTTGGAATAATGAACTTATTTGGTCTATTTAAAAAATAACAGGAACTAGATTTCCCAGTACTGGATTTAGGAACAAATGTTTTATCGAAAATTTTTGTTTTTCAAGGCTGATAACCTATACAAGTAATGTATCTTGAATAAATTTGTTTTCCTAGAATTTGTGTTGTTGTTTCTCTCCCATTTTTTGAATCATTACAAGCCATTCATAACTTTCTCATTTGGATGTTTCAGTTCAGTATTATCCTTTAATATTTGATCGTCCATTTCTTTTCCTACTATAATATCAGATTTAATATTTGTAAAAAAAGATAGTCATTTCTAGAGAATATTATATTTTTCTTTAAGTTCATTAATGGTATCCTCAAGTATGCTTTAGTATTCAAATATTTATTCTTTAGATATATCAACATCATTTTCAGTTTTAGACTAATTAGAAATAATTATAGATGTTATAGTGGTCACCTAAAATACATTCTACATGAAACACATATTGGATATATCAGGTTTCAATTCAAGAGTTGAGTCAGATTCAGTAGATATTTCCTTAAAGGAAATCCAAGTTACATTCTTGGATTTCATGAATTTTCTTTCCATGTCCTCATAATTCTTTTCTTTTATTTCTACTTAGGATAGTTTAATTCAAGATGTCATTTTTTCTTTCACTCATGGAAGATTATCTCATTTGAGTTCTCACATTTCTTAAAATAATTATTTCAAGTTCATATATTATCATTATTTCCTTTGTATATAGGAATTATGAAGAATTTATTCCTCCTGTAGAAAATTTTAAATCTTCTGGCCAGACGGGCTATCTCTTCATTAATGTCTAGGAGAGATTCTTCATAACCAGTACTTTCAAATTGGGATTTTTTTCTTTTTTTGGATGAAGTAGTATTGAATGATAATGATTTTCTCTTGGTTTAACCATATTATTCGATATTAACTTTAATATCATCCTCAATAATCATAAAATTCCCAATAAATTCCATGATTGTTAGTTTTCTAATGTCGCAGAATTAATTAATTGATGCAGATGTCCATATCTGTCTTTTTTGAATGAATCTTTGCAATCTCAGGATTTTCACTTTATCAAACACTGTATTTACAAAGGATATCATAGAATTAACTATATCATTTAGCCTAATATAAATATCATAAATTAAATCCACAGGTTTCATATGAAAAGTATCATATTTAATTTTATAAGTATTCTATCTCATTTATTTTACATATATGATTCCTTTATGTGAAATAAATAAAGTATCCATAATCTCAAGAGAAGTTTTACAATATTATTTTATATAAAACTCATCATCTTATAAAGAAAAATAAATAACATATATATGTTTAAAAATTTTATTATAATAATTTTTGGTAGCTTCATCCCATATAACTCTTGCAGTTGCAGGTAATTTTTATCTATCCTCTATAATAGTCCAAATTTCAAAACACTTACATTTTTTATGAATTATAATAATTATTTTACACTAAGAATAATTATGACCATTAAAGAAGGGAGTTATTTTGTTAGCAGAAACTTATTTCCCATTATCCGTTTAAATAATTAAATTTAGATATAATAGATATTTAAGAGCTTTAAAACACAACTAGAAATCACCCTTGAAAATATTTTGAAAAACCCTATAATACCAAATGTTGTTAGGAGTGAGTATCTCAAGAGGGGGTGAATTGACTACCCAATAAAATTTCTATCTATAATTGGTTTAAATAAAATCTCCCAATTTAAGTAAAAAATACCATTTAGTTAAAATATTAGATCGATGTTTATTTTAATCATTTATATGATTTCTCAAAGATTGATTAACTCTTAGTTAAAATAATATATATTATTACATTGAGTTTTGAAATAAATTTACTAAATTGAAACCTTATAGAAACACTAATTAAAACTAACTATCAAAGATTTAGTTGTGTTTATAGTTTAAAAAAAATTCACTTTTAAAGAATATAAATAAAAAAACAAAAAACACAATAGAATGAATAAAATAGGTTTCGTATCAACTAGAGAATTGATTAGCTCCAGTTGGAAATCTTATGCTTCCATATAGATTATATAAAATAATCTATGATCTAAAAACCAAATTCAGGTGTGTAACATCAATGTTTTCTAGGTCACACATGAACTCTTCTAAAAACCTATGGGAATAAAAAATTCACATTCCATATAGGGACCACTTCTATATCATTCTGGGAAAACAAGGATAAATAATGTGTTAAGAAGATATTGGGTATCTTCTAGTTAAAGTAAAGAAGTTAGTTTGGGATAAATAAAACAGAGTAATATACACTACCTAAAATGTAAATAGAAAAGATAGAAAGAGAAAATAATATATTAGTAGAAATATTGTGTTCCTCTATTCGATATGAAATAAATCCTTGGACTCCTTGATTATTTCCTAAAATGAAGTTTCTTTCATGATTTTGAAATTCATAGAAGAACAGAGTGTCCTAAACTCTTTCTTTCTAGTCTGTAAGAAGTAATCTAAGTGTTCAATGTGCTTCACTTACTGTATAGTTGATCACATAAAATATGCATTGTGTAAGGGACACTTCACAACAGTATTATTTTGTTCTTGCAATTTTTGAATTTATCTCTCTATGAGTATATTGCACACTTCTCAACTATATGAGGGACTCTACTACATCATTTAATAGAAACATACCTGAGTGTCTACATGGAGAAAAATCATCTTGAGAACCTATATTCTCATACTCAAGATCAACATTTTCTATAATGCATCTCGACAATAAATATTATGAAAAATAATTGAAATATTTAATTATGTTAAATTAAATTTTATTAGACTTAGAAATATTTAAATCAAACTGCATAAAATAGTGTTGATGAGTCTTCTTGAATGGTGAAAGAATACTGGTGGTGATCCAAGCTGTCAGTCACTCAGGTTGTTGCTGAGTCTGGGTGGTGGTGAGTCAGCCTGGTGGTGAGTCAAGTTCAGCAGTGACTCAGGCCTAATGGTAGGTCTTTCTAAAAGTTAGTTAAATTGTGGGTTCAACAACAAGTCATCCTCTTGTGGTAGGTAATTATAATAAATTACCAAAGTTTCTTTCTAGAAATGACTCATAGCTGATGGTATGTGATTATAATACTTATTGAAATTATAGTCGTTAAAGAGATACATTGTTAGAGATGACTCAACGTCAATGGTGAGCTATCCTTGATGGTGACTAATCTTCAACAGTGAGTCATCCTTGGTGGTGACTCATCCTCAACAGTCTGTCTTTCCCATACTAAACCATTTTTTTTCTAATCTACCTTAAAATGTAAAATGCTATCATAACACATAAAACTCATTAATAACATAAGAAGCATGATTTGGCGATCATTAAAATAAGGGTGCCAACAATTATTTAGTATTTAGTATTTAATATTTAATATTTAGTATTTACTATTTATTATGTACCTTTTATTATTTGTTATTTATTATTTATTATTTACAATTTATTATTAACAATTTATTATTTACAAATAATTACCAAATTATATATATATATATATTAATTTGGATTTTATTTATTAATTAGTAATTATTATATATTAAATATAAAATTTTAAATATAAATTTTTAAATATTAATTTAAAATTATTAATTATTTTTTATTTTTTATTTATTTTTTATGTATTATTTGTTTGTTCAATTAATATATATATATATATATATTAAATTATATTTATTCATCACATGAAAAGCCTAGTGGAGTGGTAAAGTCGTTTGAGAATAAACAAGAGGTAAGGGGTTAAAATCTCACCTAACACACAATTTATTTATATGGAATATGCATGGGAATGTCATTGTGAATGTGTATTTTCATAGTTCTAAATAATAAATACACATCAAATTAGTTGGGAGAATTCAAATATTAACAAAAAAATAAATATAATAATTAAATAATTAAGACAATAATAAAAATTAAATAATAAGTAATAATAAAATGATAAAAAATTAAGGTAATCAAATAAAAAAATTTAATTATCCAATTTTTAATAAATATTAATAAAAAAATAAACAAAATAAAAAACTTCACCTCTAAATGAATGTTACCACATGATTTAATAGTGGTTTTCTAAAATCACCACAGAACGATTTAGTGGTGGCTTAAACCACCACTAGACACCTATTTTGGAGTAGTGAGTGATGTACCAAGTTATTAACATATATAGTAACATTTATGACATGATCAATTTCATCAATATAATTAATAGAACAAACAACTATGTTCTAGTATTTATTTCCTCTTTTACTTGAATACTTGAGGTGTTAGTGTGAGAAAAAAATAGAAACCTATTAGAAATAAAATTTTTCATATTGATCATTTTAGTTGAATCAATTTCATTCTCCACATTATATTTTTATCCATTACGATACAACACATTATATTTTTTTGGAATTTATTTAGTGATATTGTAACTCACTTCCTCACTAGTTAATCATGGTTTTCAATTACAATTAAAATAGTGGCATCGAATTAATCAACTCTTTCAGTAATTTATTGAATAAAGAGTGGAAAGAAATTGTAGCTCAATTAAAACTCATAAATTATATACTAAATTTGTTAAATCTAAATTCAATACATTTTGATGAAAATAATCATACATTATATAAATAATCAAGTAAATTATATAAAGTGGTAGGTACTGCTTCATGAGATAAAAACTAAAAATAAATAACATGTTTTTAAAAAAATGATAAAAAATATTATAAATGGAATATGAAATAATAAGTTATATGTTACTAAATTTTAATATATATTCGATTTTCTATTCATAATATATATTAATTATTAATTCACTATTTTCGAATATTTCATAGTTTATATTCATCAATAAATTTTTTTTTGAAATAATTTTATAAATAGATATTTTTGTGTTAATGTATTTACTATAATTGAATATTGTTTAAATAACCTATTAGGTTAATTTAGTCTACTCTATATGTACTCACTACTATGTCCTAATAAATGTTTACATATAGTTTTTGGTTATTGATATAGAAGCTTTTAATTTACTTTTTTGTGTTGATATTAGAATTGTGTTTTCTTAATGGATTATAATGATGGGGAGATATTCATGGTTTCTTCACCAAAATTGAAATTTATTTGGATGTATATATGTATTACACTAGGATATATCATATGTTTTTGAGTTCATTATTTTTTGTATATGCATTGCATAATGTTTATGTGTATCTAATTAAATAGTTATGGTTATTGAACTAATGGATCCCTGTGGGGGATATTTTATTTTTCATTTGAATCATTTGGTTGTTAATATTTGTATATATAACTTAAGAAACGTTTTACATGGTATATATTTTTTTTGTTTTTTCTTTGAGAAAAATAATCTCCAATAAGGTGTGAAAATCCATAGTTTTAGTTACCAATCATTGACTTTCCAATAAACATGCCTGAGGTTACTGGTATAAAGGTATGAAGATTGATAATTAACTTTCATAATTCATTAAAACATCATTATTAAAAATAATTTTTGGTATATTAATTACACTAAACCCACTACAATATAATTTCAGATAGTCAAAAAATAAGTTACATACATCATTTGTGTATTAATTGTGATTATGATAAACTAGTAAATTCATAATTCCTAGTGGTTTTATTGTCCTTAATTTAAATGGTGATTAAAATATTGTAATAATATCTTATTGCTCACTCTGAATCAAATTATATATGAATATTATGGTTCTATAAGGTAGGATTAATTCATATCCCATGATTCTTAGTAAATTTTTAATGTTTTTAGGTAAATGAATATACTCATTTGATTTATGATTGTTTGTATGTTCATTTCCCTAGTGAATTAAATATTTCATAAAATGATTCAATTTAAAATTGTACGGTTTCTCATTCTAAATTTAATTATTTATCGCAAAATGTTTTAAATGATTTCAAATACTAGTGTCGCTTTAAATAAAGTCATATTACATGGTGAATAATTTCAATTTAAATTTTAAATCATCGGAATGAAATTAATTTTTCAAAAAATATTAATTAGAATAAATATCTATAGGTGTGTAAAATGTTATTGATATGTTTTACTGGTCGTAGTTATTATTTTCAAGGAAACCAAACATGAATAATAATAATAATAATAACATATACATGGTCCCCACATCATTACCTTCTTCATGTTATTAATTAAAAAATAAAATATCACATAAATTTCATTCATTGTCCATTAATGCAAAATAAAGATATCATCTAATAGAGATGATCATATTATTATCTCAATGATTTTGAATAAAACCATATTCCTCCCCACCTAGTGAACTTAATACACCTATTTAAGATATTAATTTCATGCCACTTTTTCATCCCTTGGAATACGCTATTTTTTTTATACCCTTTATATATATTCCAAGAACATTAAGTTACTTAATTTTTTCCCTTTTCCCTTTTTAGGTTGATTATAGAAAATTATTTTTCCATAAATGTTAATCATATTTATAAATTATTCAATAACTTATAGTTCAAAATCTTTTCCAAATAAAAACCATATATATTTACACACTCCATTATCCTTAATCTCATACTATAATGATGAAACCCCCATTTTTTATCATTCAGTTCATTTATATAATATAATCTTCCATAAATAATGATAGATCTATAATTATATTTAAGAACATTCCATGATCATGGGGATAATATATTCCATGGGAAATACTGTTACAATTTCCCCCACCATTTTTCAACCATTATTAATTTTTCATTTATTATTATATTTTCAGACATAATAAAACATATTCATCATGGCACCTAATATAAATTTTTTTATATCCTTTCATAATATTCTATTTTCTATATATTTTAAAAAAATTATGTCATCCATGATTGAAACTTCTTACTAACAAACTATGATCTGACATTACCCCTGATATCAAATTAAATAATGTTTTATATCCATAAATATCAATAGTTAGATGTTATAGAATAACATAATTACTTAAATAAGCTTTAAGACTAAATCATAGTTTTCAAACTACTATTTAAACATTGATTTTCATAGTCTCAAAATTATTTCTATACCAAGTTGTGTTATCTACAGAGAACAAATAGAGGTGAAACTATAAATTTCTAAGCTATCTAGTTATATATTTGTTTTAATATTTAGAAACTATATTCGAAATTATTAGAAAACTACACCATAATAAATGGGAAAAATAAATTTTATCCTAGCAAATAGGCATTTATCTATATCATGATGTTTTTAGACTTTTTTATATTGCCTTCAATGATAATTTATCCTACCTAATGGGATATTCCATAACATAAGAATATTATACACTAAGGTTAAAGATAATTATCTTAACAAAATGTTTGTTATTAAAGAAATAAAACCAAATCATATAAGTATCCTAGGGAATATTATCATGTAACGTTTTATGTATGGGTTCCTTCACTAATATATCACCACATGTTTGATTGATATAGTGGATAAAAAATGGCATGGCCTTTCAATTCAGTATTACCCAAGATATTTTAATAGTAATATCATAGTATTTATTATATTACTTAGTTACTATGTTTTAATATATGTACACACTCCATGAAAATTGATACATCAATAATATACTTATTATATTACATAGTTACTCTGTTTTAATATATGTTCACACTCCATGTGAATTGATACATCAACAAGTTATCCATACGAATATATTATTTAGACCTATTCTATATATTTACAAATAAAATTATGATTAAATGATTAAAATTTCTGATTATTTTGTGCATAAAATATACAAATTTATTTTTTTAGGTGGGAATTAATATTAAATTATGAGAGGATTTGGTAGAAAAAAGGATGATGCATCATGGAAAAAATTAGATAGTGAATTCAATACTTATATACTTATTTTGAAAAAAAAATTAATTTTTATATCAAGAATATAAATATAAATGTGATATAAAATCCTTATGTGTGGTCAACACAACTCTAATGTGTACACATACAACAAAAAAATATAAAAAAACATTAAATAATTCAAAAAAATAGATAACATTTATTAACAAAGAAAAATTGAAATATGATTTATGATTAATTATATATAATATATAATCTAATAGATAGTATAAAATTATAGTATCTTTCAATCAAAATAATTAGAATGATTCAATAAACAAAAAAGGATAAATAAATAAGTATAAGTGTGAGGAGAAATAATAGTAGGATGTGAAAAAATATTATGGGTTTGATTAGGTGAATCTCACTCGAGGAAGGTTTAGTTTCCACTATAGAACTCATGAATGTTCTACATGAATAATGAGAAGGGTTTTTATGGCATACCAAATAGAGGAGGAATTGGTGATAATGGGAAAGGGCACGGGATAGCCAAGGAATCAAACGTGTGGTGAAAGGGGTGGATAATGTTTTAGATAAGGCATGGAAGAATCATATAATGTAAGAATTGGGGGATGAGAATAGGATCGAGCATCGATATGAGGGATAATTAATCACATGAGGGGGGGGGGGGTAAAGAATCTAATGTGTGATGAAAAGTACTAGGTTTTTTAGTGCCACATTTCCTTTGGAATATGAATTTTCATGTCTATAGACTAAATAAATTAACGTCATTTTAATTCCTATGTATATATGTCATGTTATATCCATATATCTATCTGATAATGGATATATGTCAATTTTATAATTGTGTTAGTGTAATTACCCAAGATTCTATAAATAAAATTCCATTTTTAAATGAGTGAATTCCTTGATAAGTAAGAAAGTTATAGGAAACACATGCACTAAATTGGCTATTTTGAATAGTTATATAGTCTATCAAATTTAAAATAATGATATTAATAATAAACATTATTAATATAGTTGTATTATAGTGACACTTATGATTAGTATAATAAGGGTTATGATAATGTCCAATTAATACAGATGAAATGGGTGATGGATTCAATCAGTTGGATCATACCCTATAAAGCCAATTCATCAGAGCATTCGAGGAAGATAAAATCATTGGGAATATACCTTGATCTAGTCTAATCTAAAAATCAAAAAATAAATCAGTAAATAGACCATTTAATATATAGGTTCAAGATCTTCGAGATCACAGACCAAACCATTTATGTTAAAAACCCTAAGAAAATCAGACAATCACAAATCTTACCCTTATGAAATTAAATGGAGAAATAAAGGACAATATATCTATAAACTAATGGAATAAATAGATTTATTTTTTCTATAAATAAAATAATCATTACATATATCCATTTTGTATATTACTTTTCAATTGATTATATAATGAGTTTGATAAAAAATTAATTATTATAAGATGATACAAAAATTTTATTTTTAGGACATGTAAAGATTCAATAAAGATAATAGACTTTAATGAATTAAATAATATTTCATATAAATGATATTTTAATAAAATAATTTTGTTATATAATTCTGGACACACACACATTCATAATTATATTAAAGATAGTGTTCAAGAAAAACACAACAAAGAAACATGAAATGAGAGCTTCGAAGGTATAATATAGTGCATCCCAAGATCATACCCTCCTAATAGAATATCCCCCATGATGCAAAAAAAATTAAAATCATATGAAAAGATGATGCTTGTACCAGTGGTCTCTATAGAATCAAGATGATCATAAACTTTGTTCCCCTCCCTCCAGGTGTTCAGAACTTTTAGGGACTCACTAATGTAACTTCTGCATTTTCGAATAACATAAAATATGGACAAGAGACTGATTATAGTACCAATAATGGAGTAATGAATGATGATATAATCTATTTATATATCTTCTAACATAATTTTCATTTTTATTTATTACTAAAGACTAGTGAGGAGGGCCATTGCCTCAACTAACAGGGAGTGTCTAGTTCCAATGTGAGTAGTGAAAGCATGTGTAATCTGGCATCCTGAATTCTAGACCACACCACCACCATTAATATAATTTAAGAAACATTAAACATTACTATTAAGATTGAAATTATTGGGGTGAATTTCCTGACGAACCCAATGTCCATGATTAGCTAAGGAAGTAGTAACGGTGCCCATCTGCAGCGGTCTAAGTGAAGGATCCTTATACAATTTATTAACAAGACAAACCATATCAACCAGATGATTATTTTCCATTATGACCATATATCTCCTTGAATAAGACACTCCCTAATTTTTTGGATTTATTTCTATCATTCCAAATACACCAGCACCCTACTGTAATGATCTGGTTACAGGCTTTTCTTTTTGCGTCCTACTCCCCTCACACCAAGAAAACATAGCTTGAGAAAAGTGGTGTCCATTAACTCAAATGATAAAATACCAGTGAAATCTACAAAGGCTCTCCACACATCACTAGGCCATTAACTAGTGTAAACAAATGATCTAATCTCTATATCGTGTATTCATGGTAGAATAGACACCTGTAGAAAAGTTTTATACCAATCATTTTTAAATTCTCATTCGTAGGTAATGCCCATTTCCTCATACTCCAAACAAAGAATTTATACATGAATAGAATGTATTTATTCCATAAGGTGAGACACCGATTATCATGGAATGTTGTGATGTGAGTCACCCTGCAATATTCTTTCATTGAAAAGACATGTAAAGAGAACGTATTGAAAACACATTTTTCTAGTTCTTCATTAATAACAATAAGATCAAATGAATCATGCTAATTATTATACAACATAACATTGACAAAATTGGGAACATTATTTCATGTTCGAAGGAGATAAGAGAAACTAGATATCCTTGAAATCCAATCTTAGAACCTTCCCGGTTGTAATACCAGAATATAATATCTCATCTACCCACAATCCACATAGAATGATGTTGTGGAGATTGAAAATGGAGAGAAAACATGGTCCATAGTGACAAACTAATCCCACCAGTAAAAATGCTTCCTCCATGAGTTTTAGACCCCATGAATCTACCCCCAAATAATTCATTCTTAAATTACGTCACAAACATACTTTTCTTACATGCCTTGCAGCATGTCAATCATACTCTTCACTGAAACACCTCCATACTGTGTGGGCCTCTCTATCCTAATCCAAGAATCCTCATGAATTCTTCCATCCTCATGGGAATCCCAAATAAAATAAAGTAGTATATTATCAATTGTTTTGATTACTCTCTTCTGGACATTGGTGGCTGATATAGTATGGCTTGGAATTGAAATCAATCTGATGTTTTCTAAAGTAATCTACCATCTAAATGATAAATATGGTTTCTCCAGTTTGTAAAATGTCTCGTAATTCACTCTATAATATTAAATATAAAGTATTATGTAATTTTATGAGGTTACAAATAATTAGTATATGTTTCAAAATACTTATATCGTCAATAAAAATTTTTATTTTTCAATGAATTTAGTTTTTTGATTCAAAAGTGTAAATTATTATTATTGATGAATTATTTGGAAAAAATAAATATTTTTTTATATCAGAACATTGAAATTCTCCAATGGTGATTTTTCATTTTTTATAAGACAATCGAATTTTTGGGTCAAAAATAAATAAGATATAAATATATGGTATGTATTTTAAATTCATAATGGACCGAAAGTGATGTAATATATTACATAAAATGTATCCATGACTAAATACTTATTTGAACTTTAAAATAATTTTTTTGATGTTATTTTTTTATTTTTTTAAAACCTTAATGAATCCTCTAAAACATATATTATATTTTAAGGTATTATAATCAATTTATTGTGTAAATGACTCACTTTGACATCACCACATGTATTATTTTAATGATATTGGTTCATAAATTTGTAAAATAATGAAAAGAACTTCAATTTTATAAAAACTAATCGAAACACCATGGAAATGGTTTGGATCTTTATTAATTTATCATATAAATTCCAAAACCTATGTTTGGAAAATAATAATGAACTCTCCATTTTTCTATATAAAACCATCCAAACTCCCATTTTACCTCACTTAAAACCATTGGTACATAAAACTACTATACCATTACCTTCTATAGAGCTATTCCATGGTGTCCCCAATCTCTTAAGAAGCTCCTCCCAATTCTGTTGGAAACACCATCTCAATGAATGGTTCTTACCCTTCTCATCTTTTCATGTACCTTGTTTATATTATTCCATTTGGTCAATTTTTCATATTGGGATATTATTTCACACAAGAATCTTACTTACCTTATGATTTCCAAGTGATTGTAGACCCATTTCACTATCACTAATCCCTCTCATGAACCATTACATACCCACGTTACGCAATTGGAAATATCCTTTTATTTTTCAATGGAAACATTTTTTTGAATTATGATCCTTATTTTCACTAAAGAGGGTTTATCTAGATTTAAATATACATAATTTATTGGGGAATCCCATATATGTAACACACACACTATGATCATGGGGTTAGAAATTATGAAAGGCATATATATGGTTTACGATTCAAGTGGAAAACTTATTTATGTTCATGATATAAACAAAATGGGTTTATCCAAACAATGATCCAAATAATTGGGTAATATTTCAATACCTTAGGATAGAATTTATGGTATTAGAGAGTAAACCTAATCCATCATGTGACATTTTCTACCATGTGATGTTGTCTTTGAAGTTAGGTGGAACTTATTCTTATGTTTTGTTTTATGTTGTTTCCATGTTACCATGTTTAATTCATGCTATCACGTTATATCATCCATATTGCTTCAATATTTTGATTCTTTCCCCACCTATGATGGCATGATATACCCCTTAGGCTCACATTTACTGATTAACCTTATGTTATTCTTTTCTTATTACCTTAATGGGATTTATATCTCACCCATTTCTTATGTACTTACCTTTTTTATCCCATGTAATTTTAGAGGATCTTTATAATATATGATCATGATTAAGATATTTTAAACAATGATGTTGTATTTTTATTTAATGTTGTTATATTATATACATACTTCCCCAAAGAAACTAGGATTCATAATCTTTTGGGATTGTATTATGTGTACCATTATGTAATAAATAATCAATTAAGGTGTATTAAAGATATCGGTTGTCATATTTGGTATTAGAGAAAATCATAGTTATTTTTTGAGTTAGGATTATAAAAATATATTAAATGTCATAAGGATAATAATAATCATATTATAACAGCCGTAAATTTTTTAATAGTATAGAGAAAGTTGTTTCCAGGAAAATATATCCTTTTCGGATACTAATAGTGGATGTGGAATTGGATTAGATGTACATAAGTGTGAGAACCCTAAAAAGGGAACATTGAGTTAGATTCTATAATTACTTGGTGCATTAAATTGGGCATTCCTACACACCTATTTTGACACTCTTGGTGTATATGTTTTGGTGAATTCGTAGGCTCTTTATAAACCGTTATTTATGGAATAGAAATTATAATAAAATTTATATTCAGAAATAGATCATGGATTACATATATTAAAGCCTATAAATTCACATGTCAAGGAATATATTTCATTTATTAGTTAACAATTTAACGTTCATGATTTCCCATTTATCTGTTTATACTTCAAAATAATTAGATTCTTCCAACAATAGTATATCTATTACTAAAAGTTATTTTTCTATTGGTAAAACGTTTTTCAAAAAAAATTATAATGTCACAAAATTTTTGGTAAAAACTATATTGCTAAATGTAATTTCAATATATAAAATAGACGTGTTGCAATTATAATAATATGAAGAGATAATATATATGTTGGTCAAATTATTTAGACATATTTATTTGAAAAATGTATCCACTGGTAATATTACTTTCATCATTCTTAACCAATACAAATAAATAATTTTTTTTTAAAATTTATATTTTAAATAAGATATAATATTTGTGTATTTCAATATTTGTTGCTAAAATTTTATATTATGTTTATTAATTTTCATATATAATAAAAATATCTTAATTATGAAACCAATGAAAGTTTTTAGATTTGTTCAAATGTATAAAAATTTTAATCATATTAATAATGAAATTTAATAAAAAATGAATCAATACCTATTCATGTAGATTGTCTCCTAAAAAGATCATAAAAACAAAAAAAACCTAGGATCCACCTATGTCACTGCACCCCCACCCCTCCCCTAATGAAAAAGGGTATGTTTTCTCCTAAATCAAATCTTCTAGCGCCCATCATGGTAAAATTATAGTTATTACCACTAAATATCTTTCATCACCCCCTAAGTAAGCCATTAAAAGATAAAAAGTCTTCTCCAGTACTAGTGAGGAACCACATGTCATTTCTATACCACACCCTTTAGATACAAGTTCTACACACCACATAACCAAAGAGTATACCCACAAATTAGTGAAAAATATTTAAATGAATTGAAACCAAAACAGACATAAATGAAAATATTAAAAATGATATTCATAAAAAGGGATTTTTTTTTCATTCATCATCCCTGTTGACATATCAGAAAATAAATTTAGTTGTAGTATGAGTGAGAACCCTCAAAGGGATGCTATAACACACCCTTTGTCTCCAATATCTACACTATGAGAAAACAAAGAGAATAATATCATTTTCTAGAAATGTCTGATTAAGGAATTGTAGAAAATTTCACTCCAATAAATATATATTTTTAGATTGAGAATATATTTATGAATAGTGGTTTAAATCTAAGGATACAACAATAGAGATATGAATATTAATAATTGTATTTCAAGAAAATTCTCTATTCTCATAACCTATAATGGGTTTTGGATAAAACCCTTAATTATGAGAAACCGAAATTCCATTTAGAAACCCCTTTTTTTGGAAAAAAAAACCTTAAAAGTTATGAGCATTCTAGTACACACCATATATCAAAACAAATTGAAACATTATAGTGTTATAACACTATAAGGGCCCAATAATTTGATCTCACCTCAAAAATTATGATTTCCCCAAGTCCTGGAAGAGATTATTATAGACTTTCATATATTTATAATATTCATCCTCAATAGACATATCTTCTGTAATTTGACCCATCCTATCTTCATCAATTTATCCTGAAAATGAATAAATTTCATATGAGCCTAACATGACAACTTCATTACCTAATCCTTATAATAAAAAAGGAAGGATATTAAAATGGGTAGGAACTATGAGCACATTATATATGAATGAGTACCTAAATACAATAAAAAACAAGAAGTTTTTAGAAAACTAGATGCAACATTAGTAGGTGAATAATCTATATTCAACGAGTCATAATGTTTGAAGTTCACAAAACCAAGAAGAGTTTGCGTAAACATCCAAATAAAAAGGGAAATAATACATGAGACAATGATCCCAAGGAAAATAATCCAAAAAATAATGATAATATCAAATAAATATATTGATACTAATATACTTACACTGGATAAAATTATTCAATTATTAGTTGGAAGTATATAGTACTAGAAATTATACCTTTCAAAAGAAATTATATCCAACATTCACATAAAATTTTCAATTCATATTATAGATAAACATATAGTAGATCATAGTAAAATTTTATAGTTATATGTAGGGAAATTTAAACTTTACATTAGAAAGGGTACTAAATTCATAATATATCATAGTATTTGGATTAAAACTACATATTATAGTGCTACTGAAATTTCACTGCGGTACTCAAAATATTACATGAAAAATACAACTTAATCCAAATTATAGTAATATTATAGATTATTTATTATGAATAATCATTCAGATTGAATTCAAGTTGACACTAATTATAAATTCAATGTTACATATTCTATATGTTGGTTGAACTTCCTTTTGACTTCCAAAAAAGGTTGTAGCTTTACAATAAGGAAATAAACATTCATAGACATCCTTTTATTTATACAAAATGGAGACATTCAATTAGGTTTGAAATGATGACATAAAAGGTACACAATATATCATATTATGCTTGTTAGTGGGATTATTAGTATCAATAACCCACCTTAGACCAACCATCTCCTAGAATATGACACCAAATTTGTACACATCTTATTTGGTAGATAGCCTTCTAGCTCATGCATACTCAGGAGCCCAACATCTATAGTTCCCCATCACCATTGTAGAAACATGGGTCTAATCCATAGTTAAACCATTCGTGTAAATAATAAAATCAGGGATCTTTGGTTTGAATTCCTTATATTGAAATATGTTTAATGCATTAAAATCATTGTATATTACTTTTTAGTAAATAAAATGTTGTAAAAATTAGAATATGTGTACTATAAAACATGGGTGAGTAAAGAAGTGCACACTGATCTTGAACATATTTCATTTATACTCTATTATGTATTATCATGTGTAGGATTATACTAAATTGAATATAATTGTATATGACTTGGGTTCATTCCATGAGTACATGAACACATGGCCTGTATAGAATTTAACACATGGAGATGAGAAATGTTCCATAATGTATGGAAATGTACAGACCATGGGATAGACAATTATGTATAGGCCTATATAGACCATGGATATGTGACAAACCATGTTTTACAAGTAATATACCATGATGTATAAGACATGTGTTCATTTTATGAAGAATTTACACATGGTGTACACATAAGCATGGACAATTTCAGTTCAAGAAGCCATGTAAAATTCATAGTTATCCCTATAATACAATATCACCATTATAGAAACATGGGTCTTCTCGGTCTAAATAAATAAATAATACATGAATTCATATTGAAAAATAAAAATAACAAGAATAAAATAAAATAATGTTACCATATTGAATAAAAATTTGAAATTATTATCCAAATATGTACAATCTAGTATGCATAAAATCAAAAAAATAAAGAAGATACCAATGGATGGGTCATGGTATCCCATTGATCCATAAATCCCCTTGATTAAACTACATACATTACATATCTTATAATTTAATCCATATTTAATAAAAATTGCATCAAAATATAGAATGAATACATATTGAATATAAATTTCATATTGAAACTATATATTATAAATAATCTGGAATCTTATTAAAAATTAGAACAGATACTTTATAATAAAATGAAAAAATGAATGCACATTATTCAAAATAAGCGGATTGAAACTAATTAGGATGGGGGATAAGGTGATAAAATGTAAAAATTTCAATATATTCACTTGATCGAATGAATTTGGAAGTTATTCTTTAAATATACAAAAATATAAAACTCATCAAATTCACACAACTCAAGAATACCATAAAATATAGTGAAGAGAAACACATGTGCCTGTTTTAAGGAATCCATAATGAGATGTTTGATATTACTTCCAAATTAAAAATACAAATTTCAACATGTACTCCATTAAAATGATGATGAGAAATCTATAACATAACATTTCTCATCAAAAAAATTCATGTGAAAAAATTAATTAATGTGGGAACTAAAACTAAAGGTTAACAATTAACAAAGAAATTATTAATTGAATATTAACAAAGAAACAAACATTCAAATAATTCATAAAATAATAAATTTTAAATAAAAAACTATAATTCATGAATATGAAGCATTTCTAATTTATAATCACATAAAATTAAAAAAATATGTTTAAAAGATAAATGAAATTAAATATAGAATACAACTTTTATCCATAGTTCATCTAATTAAATATTTAACCACATGTCATGGATTGTAAAAAATCATATAAGTACAGACTCTCAAAATAAAATTCAATTTAAAAACAGATTATTAATGTAATAAAATGAATATAATCAATTTACACACCACACAGAATGATAATCATTCAATAATATAGAAAACCCAATATTGAGGCATTTCACACACAAAATCAACAAATAAATTTTAACTAAACACAAAATGTCCAAGAATTATTCAAAAAGGAAGAATGAATCTCATTTTAATTAGATTATTGGGGGTGAATTCATATATAAAGAATTTAGATTATAGATCAGGTGCGTACAAAAAATAATTTTGAAAAAACACCATAGTTTATGGATTCAATATTTATGTTGGTCACATTTATATTTTTAGCGGATTATTTTTCTTGTTCTTGGTTTTCTGTATAATATTATTGAATGTTTACTAAAGGTGGATATGTTTATAGGGAATTATATATTTTTATATGGTTCCAATGGCTATTGGTTTTTTAATTCCTATTCACTTGGCATGTGATATTTGGAATACTAGAATTGTATACTGTCAGTATAGCTAATATTTATAAGTCTAAATGAAATATCATATGTTGTGTACATCATATAATCTAATTTGGTGTGCAATAACCTCTCTATCTTATTTATACATGATTTGTGATCCATTATATGGCTAAGATAATAAATATTAATTCATTCATATTTGGTTCTTCTAGAAATAAATCATATATGGGTTATGCCATTAGTTACGCACTATTACACCCTTTATCTTTAGATTTGAGAAAAGATGACCTTTATTACATTTATTTTATAAGAAATATGATTTTAGAAAGAATAAGTCGTATCTAGGACACTTTTAATCTAACTCAAAATGAATCTTTCTCAGGTCACTAATACTGGGATGGATTTTTTGGCTATGGTGAACACCACTCATTAGGATGAGATGGTTATTGAAAAGGGTGGGATATTTGATACTCTAAATATCAATCCATAATATAATGTTTCTCCCGAAAAACTAAATGATGGTGATAAGTAGCCGATGTATACAGACACTAATATCATAGAGGTATCATGTTATAACTTTAAAAAAGGATTTATGTATTAATCACTGAAAAGAACGGTATTGATAGTTTTACTAGAATATATGTATATAGTTATCAACTTGAGTGTAAATTTTTTTTAAACAAAAATATTTACATTCCATTTTTAGGAGGGAAAATTTGTTAACCTTTCCATGTTAAATGTTGAAGGAACTAACATGGGATATGCCTTCAATTTTATAGATCAGATCTAAGAGTCCCTAAATTTTTTTGACTGGAAATATAGAAAACATTTATGAAAAGACTATTTATCACACACTTAACACAATGAAATATCAAAGAAATATATTATTGGTATGGGATTAAAACCCTATTTGAGAATATGTTCATAAAGTGTATAAATATATTAGTATTACTATATCATAATAGGGAACCCCTCAAATTAGCTGATTGTTATAACAGAATTGAACAAAACATTTCATATTATTGGTTGGAAGAGAGGATGAATTCAAAACTAAGATAGGTGATTCTGGCAAGGCACGCATCCACGGTATTCATTTGTAGCCTCAAAAAACATTACCCAATTATTTGATCATAACCTGAACAAAATAAAATGTCACAGGAATGGACTAATGAAATGGTTATTTCAATAATATAACTATATCCTTTTAAAACATTCAAAAAAATAATTTATTTGTAATTTTATACATGTGTGTGAAAACATGGGTTTCAACCGTGTCTATGTGGGAACCATAAAATAACATTTTTAGGAACAATAACATAATTTAAATACATGTTAATAGTTTACAATAATTCATAACACCAAGAAACCAATAATAAAATCCATATAGATTACAGAACACAAGTAAAAATAGTAATAAAACTAGAACTTATAGCAAAACACAATGTATATTGAGAGGAAAGTGAGACATCTATAAATAAATAGAATAAATGAATTATTGTTTTCTATATATATAATTAAATCCAATTAATTGAACAAAAACACAATTATAAATCTAATTAATGAGATATGAAACAAAATAAATTATTCTTTTTGGATGAAAGGATGACGTTACAAACAGGCTAGAGATTTATGTAGGGAAGGGCTTCAAAATTTATCATGGAAAGCATCACCAGAATATTTTCTTGAGAAGTTTCTCACACCCTAAACATAATAAAATGACATTCTTATCAAATAAATAAATAGATACTTTAATAATATAACAAAATCCTTATCATTAATTTTTATAAAAAATATTTCAATACTTTTTCAATTTATGAAATATTGTACACACATTTATTTTAAGTGTTTTTTAATAGGTGACACCAAATAATATTAGATGCACCAGATTGAATCTGTCATACATTTTTAGAGTGTTTAGTAATTCATAACACCAAGAAACTAATATGAAAATACAACTAGATTGATGAAATCAATGGACAACATCAATGAAATTAGAATTTATAGTAAATCTTAAAGCATCATGAAAGGAAACTAGAACACCCAGTAATGAAAGTCATACCTATAGTGTTTATATATGGTATAATTCAAAAGTGAAGTAGAATTTTGACCCTAATACCCCTTAATTCCCTCATTTAAATCAAATATGAGTCATACACAATCCAAAATCATGCACATCTTGAATCAAATTGAATATTCTAGATAAGACATATCCATTAGATAAAGGCTCACTTGTTTATATTATGTGTTTAAAATAACAAGGACTTTTAAAGAAAAAATCATTTGATGACGACATCAAATCATTAAATAAATATTTCATTGGTGATAAAATTAAAATTTTATCCTAAGTATTAGAATGTATAAAAATAATCATTTCTGAAACTATAATGGTTTTATGCATATATAAAAATAAAAACCCATGAATATCTTATTAACTACCCTAAAATGCCTTACACAACCACGGATAAAAAAGACCACAATCGGCGCTCAATAACCTTAACCTTCCTGAATCAAAAAAAAATCGGGTTAGGGTTTAGATGGGTCACATGCATCACAAGGAATTGAGGGAAAATTATAATGAAAAGTGGTGAATAAGAGAGAAGAGGATAAGGAATTATAACTAGAGGATACTGTGAGAAAAAATCAGATGTAGAGATGCCCAAAATCTATAGACGGAGGAGGAGGGATGCATGCATCTAGGTTTCCTCCTAGCTGGGGCATGTAACACAAATAGTAAGGGGTGTGGTGGGGAATGTAGGGGAGAAAGGGATATGAGAAATGAAAAAGTAAAAATAAAATAAAATAAAAATAATAATAACAATATTTTTTACTATTCTCACCCATTTTTTTAACACACAAAAAGAAATTAATTAGGTAAAGGTGTGTTAATAGAAGAAATAATAACGGTGATGTGATCATTGAGGTTTGAGGATTTTAATTTAGGGAAGAGAGTGTCATATTATTTGTATATTTAAAAAATATATATCATGGTCTATAATATATTTACTTATAATTTATATATGATAAAAAGTGTGTTAAATTAATATATACTCTAAATAAAAAATTATATTATATACATATAATTAAATTATGTTTAAGTTATTTTCTTTTTTTAGTATTTACTACATTTGATATTATACATGTCTCTAAAATTTATAATCATTTATCATAAATTTTATATCATATATATATATATATATTATATCACAAACATATAATGTTTCAATGAAACCATATGATTATATGATTTTACTAAAATATTTATAATTTATAACAATTAATGAAATATATATATATATATATATATATATATATATATATTATTTTTTTGGTAAAATGTTTTATGTGTTCTGATAATTTATTTCCTTATATTTTTATAATGGTAAAAAAATTGGTTGTAACACCCCAAGGTTTCATAGTACACTGTCCCTTTAATGTAATTCAATAGCTTGCACCTCACCCAACACCGAGTTCGAGCGCACAACGACATACAAAACTAGTCGTTCAAAAGATGTTATGAATAGTATTAACTGAATTATGAATTTTATATATTCCATATAATTTTAACATCCATATTATGTGTTTCTTAGACATAATATAAGAACAAATTCATTTTTTCAGATAATGGAATTCATTTTCAAAAAATGAAATTTTACTGCCTTTTAATGCTGAACCCTTTTTAAATACAATATTTGACACTTTTATATATTAAATTTGACAAAATAAAATTATTATTTATAATATGGACATAAAAATTTAGTTTCAATATATTTTGGTGTTTTTCTGATAACTCTCCTATTTGGGTGAATAGTGAAAAATACTAAATTTTCCTTGAAAAAAACTTTTTTAATCAAAATAATTTATTGTGTTCAATTATAAATTTTAATGGTTTAGAATTATAATTAGATTATATTTTTACCATTTAATCCAATGTTGGTCATTGGAATAAATTTTACTTTGAAATTTTAAATAAACATGTGTCAATCTTTTGATACTTATTGTTTCTTAAAAACACTCTATTTGTTTTGACAACATGAATTAATTTTAAAATAATTAATGAAACTTTTATGTTTTGAATTTGGTAAAATAGACATCATTTTTGAATTTGGAATATCAAATATAGCTTAGTCTGAATTTTGGTTATTTTTATGAAGAACTTCAATTTTTGATGAATAGTAAAACCACTTACTAGTAGTTAAAAAACTGACTTTTTCATTTAAATGAAATTTTACCACTTCTATGAATTGAATTTTAAAAATCCGACATACATGGTTGTTATTAGTATGTAAAATGGGGTTAAATAAGATGAAAGTAATTTTTGGTGAATAGTAACTTTTGACTTATTTATTGCGGTTAAAGATAAATAGGGTAAATCAAGGTAAAAAGAGTATTTTAATAATAAAAAAACTACCTTTACACTTTTTTTAACCTTATTGTATGAGTCATGTCCGAACATGGGAATCTTTGGGCCGCTTTTGGGACCCCATGGTGCCACTTAAGAGTGATAATGACACTTTATTTTAATTAACTTAAAGTAAAAACAAAAATGACATTAATAAATATTTTTAGTATATCATTTTTTACATGGGGTTATATAAGTCATATCTTCAACTATAAATATTAATTGGAAATATAAACCTATTTAATACATTATTTTATTTGTTTTATAATTTTTAGACATCAAATAAATTAAATTATTTATGACATAATAATGATGTAGTATTCACCTCATTAATAAATGATTTAAATAAATAAGATTATTAATAATAAAAAGATATCCAAAACCTGTCCAATTATGATTGGATGTTTTTCTTTTGAACATGATTCATCTTATCTTCGTCTTTAATGAGTTTTGGATCTTTTGAAACCGAAGATAAGTTTATAATAAAATAACATTTTAAAATATTCCAAAAGAGCCCCTCCTCTCCCTTATAAAAGGACACCACTTCTAACCCATTAATCACACCTCTAAAGCCCCTTGGATCATCCAAACACAGCCCGAATAATCTCTCAAGATCCCTATATTCCTCTTAGAAGCATTTCCTTAGGCATAAGTCACTTCAAGAAGTCCTTCTGGTTCAAACCAAAGAGAGTTACCCAAATTAAAGGTAATTGTTTATCTTAACTTCTTTTCATTTATTTTACTTCTCTAACCCCTAAAAACTTTTTATTCATTTATTTTATAACAACACCAGTATCCTCAATATACTATGATGGTTTTATGAGATTTATTCAAACCACACTTACACACACCTTCATCAATTGTTTAAATAACTCACTCTTTCTGTGGATTGAAAACTAACGCCTCACAAAACGATGAATGTTCAATTATCTCTTACCACCTCCCATGGTGGCCATTAAGATGGAACTATATTTATATATGATATATATTATGTTTATTTTTTCTTTATGATTTTTTATTTTTCATTTATATCATATGTTTATGTTTTCCACTATGGGTAAATGCAATAATTTTATTTGAGGATGTGCGGACTACCGCCCCTTCAAAGTGATATGACTCATTAACGCCCAACGTGGGACGTATAAAAGATGGATTTAATTATATTACATATGATACACTACTGTAATTATAATATAACTATGTATCATTATTTTTTAATTCAATTAAAATACAAAATAGAAATGAATGTAGCGTTCATGTGTACATACCACTTACCATCTCCATTAACGGTGCATTTCATTTATTATCTACAGATGTTATGTACTATTATAAATACATATATATACTAGATATATAATATATATATGATATCTAAATCATGTATATCATTATGTATATAATGTAATTTTGACCACATGGAAAAATTGTAATTATAACAAGTTCATTTTTACTCAAGTTCCAAACATCGATAAAATATCCAATATAAAATCAAATAATTAACTAATTGTTATAACAAGGTAATAAGTGATATAAAAGGAATAATAAAATCGAAAAATTTTCTTAATCAACTATAAATTAACTTATGTTTATTATTCAGGAATAACAAGGAGCATACAAGATAAGTCATACTTGAGGTAAGGGTTTTCTTATCTAACTTTTAATTCCGTGAGATTTCCATTATTCACCACTTATTTATTACATGTGGTTTATTGTGTACATAAATTTGATATATATTATCATTATTCTATTTATATTCATAGTATTCTTTGATTCATTTTGTGGTTATTAACTTTTGGTTATACGACTTGATTGATTACCACATGGTTTTCATCTCACTTCTTATTTCTTTAAGATTCATGCTATATTGCCACTATTTCCTTTTGTGTGGTGTATGTACTGCCCATGATTGTATTCCTTATGTAATATAAATTAATTTATTGGTATTTACATCTTCATTGTATGATCCTATTTCAGGGTTTTTATGTTTCGTAACTCACCAAATCGGTAAGGCAATTTATAATTTCTAATTCTACTCTTTGGGATTTACACATACTGCATTAATTATTTTACTCCAATATTATGTGTGGAATCACTATTTATTATTTATGTAGTAATTTATACTTCCAATTGTGTGGATATACTTTTGATACACATAATCACTCCATTAATAATTTCTAAAGTCATTGATATGAACTTGATAAGAGTAATCTTAACTCAATTTCCATTCATTGAGTTAAAAATCAGAGTCATTGGTGTTGTTTTTACTAGAATATGTGTGAATGTACTCTGATTGATTTACAATGAATATCCAATCATAATGAGTGTATTTATATTTGTCACACATAATTATGTCATTGCTATATTCATAATCTAAGGATACAGTCTTTATATGGGATTTCATCTCAATTTACATTCCATTGAGACTTCTTTGTTGTTATGCGCCAATTCACTTTTATATGGTCTATATAATGTACCTAGACATAATATATCATGAATCCCTTTATTCTCATGATATTATAATGTTTTTATTACCTCAATTATTTGTATTCAAGTGCCTTTATTTTGGTTAGAAACTATAACAAAAATATCATTTTAAATGTTTTAAAGATTTATTCTTCTAAATCATTCTCATTAATGTCCATGTTTTAAAAATGGTTTTAAGGATTTATTTATATGGAAATTAATGTTTTAAAATTAAAATTCCTCTTAAAGGTATCAAAGTGGTATGAGACACATTGATTCAAAATTCTATTTTAAATGGATTCTTGATAAATAGTGAGACTTTTAAATGTTTTCAAGAAAAAAGGGGAAATTTCTCTCAAATAGTTTTGTTGATTATTTAAATCTATGTCAATATCCTTCATCATTCTTGATTTAGGTTAATCTATTATAATAAAATCTTCCATATTCTATTTAATGAGTTATTTTTTACTGTGGATGTGCTATTTTTATACCATTCATGGTTTGTGATTAAAATGTTGACATTTCGTATGCTAGTTTTAATACGAATGTTTAGATTAGGTTTTAACCTTTTCATATGAGGAATGCATTGGAATTAGTAAGTGATAGGCGGCTCCCACTATAGCTCCTTGATGCATTGGTAGGTATCATGATACAAACTAAGGTCTTGGCATAAGGCCTCGACAAAATTTTATTTGTAGTCTTGGAACAAGGCCTTGACTATGTGGTTAGGATGTCTGGCATTATGCGTTCCATCATTATGAGATTAGCTATTGATATTTCATGTGATTATTCGACTATTAGAATACCCATGACTATGATTTATTATGGAATTATCTACTCAGCTCATTTTTCTGCCATAAAGTGTTCATATTTATTATTTGTAAAGGCATGTGTTTTCAATTATTCACCGTGCATAATGTTTATGTTATCTTCCGCTGTATTGCTTACTCTTACTGAGAATTTGAGCTCACCCCTTTCTTATGTTTCATTTTCCCAGGATATGAAGAAGTTAGTTTTTAGTGACTTGCAGGCATAATCTATGAATCTTCGATGTTTCTAATAGAAGAAATTAGTTTTTTTCCTTTCAAGTTGTAATGTTGAACTTATGTATGTATCTTGTTTACAAGACTACTAAACTGATCGGTCCTTCGGAACATGATTCTTTGAAATCATGCCAATGTATTAAAATAATGCACCGGCTCCTAGATTCTGGGGTTGGGGCATTACAGTTGTTATCAAAGGATGTTTAGTAAAAACCTTGGAAACTAGATTTAGATAAACTCTGATTAGATCACATTACCCTAAGATAGACTTTGAGGATTAGTACAGAAGAATCTCTTAGAATTTAGGTAATATAGAGATTTTGTGTATTTTCCATAAATACATCCCTACCTAGATACAAGAAGGTAGAGGAGGCTCTGGCAAAAATGTACTTAGGAGTGAAAACTCCGACAAGGAGTTTTGGGCTTGACCCAAGGTATCATGGTATACGATAATGGGCCTTGCTGCACTCTTGGTTATGACACTCCCAGAGGATATTCCTGGGATAAATTACAATTTCTTTACAAACCGATTTGATGGATTTTAATATAAGATGAGAATAAATGACCTTGGTTAATCCTATGTTGTTTCAAATTGAAAATATGGTGTCATGATATTCTCTAAATGATTTAATGACTATTGTTACTCATAAAATTCTTTCTAGTTTTAGTCAATGGATGGATTCCAAGGAATTCATAGTAACATTGAGCATGATGTACAAGGTGGGAATGGTGGTGGAAATGAGTAAAAAAATGTAATGTTGATAGGAATACAAGATATTTTGTTCATGCCGAATCATATTTCCAAAAATATGATCAATAACATATATATTAACCAACCCCCAGACTCAAGAAAGTAGAGAATGGTGATGAATGATAAGAGCTCCAGTAGTGGAGACCATAGAGAAAAGAAACATCAATTTCCCTCATGTAGAAAATATGGAAGGAGACACCTGAGAATGTGTCTCAATGGAACAATGAAATGCTTTATTTGTGAGAAAGAAGGACATAAAGTAAAGAATTGTCAAGGTAAAATTAAGAGTATTATGGTTAAAAATTATAAATGGTCCCAAGAATCCATTAACAGTCATTTTCTATAAATGTAGGGGACCTGGAAATTACCTGAGGGAATTCCATATTCAATAGGATATCATCTTGGTCAAAGAAGAAGCTATGTGGAAATAAAAGGTTGGAAAAATGTTTAAAAGTATTAGTGCTCTTTGTTGATGGGATTACTTTGGACGAATATTCTCTTGTATGTATAACCCTGAATTTTTTCATGGGAAAATGATATTTGAGGATGAATTGTATTTTCTCTTTTGTATATAGTTATAAATAACCATTTGGTTTTATATGATCCTTGAATTTGAGGCAATTACAAGTTATTGAAATTTGGGATGAAAATGCGAGGTATGAGATAAGATTTGTGGTTAAATTATGTTATGTTTATTTTGAAAAATTTATCTCATTTTGGTGATGTAATAAAATATATTTTATGTAAAAGGAAAACAAGTAGACTGCATGACAACCCATCACATAGGAAAAAGATGTAGGAATCAAACCCAAAACTAGAGTGCAATTGTGATTTATCACCAACCACAAGACTACGTGAAGTCCTTGGTTAGTGTGACGAATTCTTTTTAGTTGAATTATTTTGTTAAGTTGATTTGGGACATTATTTATTATTAAATGGATATCCTTAGCTAAGGAAAATTATTTAGTGATAAAGTGATAAATGGTATTTTGGAAGACGTTCGCTCTGTTGGGAACACTATATGGTTAAGGAAAATAGAATACTATGGGATTTCATCTGAGGAGTAATGGTGGATATTTTTCAATGTTTTTATTGTGTATTTATATATATTTGGGTTATTTATGGAAATGACTAACCTATCATAGAGAATATGTTATTAGGTTAAGTACTTTTAAGTATGTGACTTTAAGAGTAGTCGATGTTATTTAGAGATACAATTTAACATGAAAGACTATGTAATAAAATTATTTTGAGTTTTGGGTTCCAATCTTTGTTAGGATTATATTTAAGGATTTTAAGTATAATTTTTCATTGAATGGTAATTGTTTAACTTTTGGTATTGTTTGTTTAAATTTTGGATATTAAGAGTAGTATTTCTTTCTATAAAGGATTGTCCTTTTTGGGGATCATATGATCATGTACTGACCATTTTGGTATTGGTTAAAGTTTAATGAAAATGGAAATATATATTTTATCCATTGTGGATTATGTGATTCTCTATAAGTGGATTGTAGTGCTTCAGGTGTCACCAAGGCATCTTTAATACTCATTGTTTGGAGAAAAGATGAGTTTGTGGTAGAAATTTATTAATGGATGAAAATCTAATTGTAAAGTAAGTATATCTCTTTATAAACTTATTCAATCTACTAAATAAATTCATCAGCATTATGAAAAGGAACTTAAAACAAAAATGTTTTTTTGTTTACTTTTCCTACTGGGTAGTCAAATACCTTCCAACCCATCACAGGTTTATGGATTTTAGATCGTTAACTTCTCTTAATAATATTCCCGATCACTCTCCATCAGAACTTGATGATTAGATTTCTCTTCCATATCCTTGTATTCCGACATGGAACCCTAGTATGTGTTATTTTCAGTAACCGTCATACTTACCATTATTTATTTTAAAATAGAGGTCTCATTAATACATTTTCAATGTGGGATTTAAATTAAGATATTTTGAAATGTCAAAATCCAAGTTTTCAATCCTGAGATTAAATTACTAGAATACAATTTATTAAATGAGTGGATAATGTAACACCCCAAGGTTTCATAGTACATTATCTCTTTAAATTAATTCAATAGCTTTTACCTCACACAACACCGAGTTCGAGTGCATGACGACTTACAAAACTAGTCGTTCAAAAGCAGTTATGAATAGTATTAACTGAATTTTGAATTTTCTATATTCCATATAATTTTAACATCTATATTATGTGTTTCTTAGACATAATATAAGAACAAATTCATTTTTTCAGATAAAGGAAGTATTTTTCAAAAAAATGCAATTTTACTGCCTTTTAATGGAGAACCCTTTTTAAATCCTATATTTGACACTTTTATATATTAAATTTTACATTATAAACTTCTTATTTAGAATCGGGACATAAAAATTTAGTTTCAACAAATTTTTGGTGTTTTTCCGATAACTTTCATATTTGGTTGAATAGTGAAAATACTAAATTTAAATAGAAAAAAAAAATTTAATCAAAATAATTTATAGTGTTCAATTATATATTTGAATGGTTTGGAAGTATAATTAGATTATATTTTTACCATTTAATCCAATTTTGGTAATTGGATTTAATTTCACTTGGAAATTATAAATAAACAAGTGTCAATCTTTTGATACTTATTGTTTCTTAAAAACAAGCAATTAGTTTTGACAATGGGAACTAATTTTAAATTAATTAATGCAAATTTTATGTTTATAATTTAGAAAAATAGAGATCTTGTTTGAATTTGGAATATCAAATACAGCTTCGGGTAAATATTTGGTATTTTTCTGAAAAACTTAAATTTTTTATGAATAGTAAAACCACTTTGTAGTAGTTAAAAAACTGAATTTTTCATTTAAATAAAAGTTTACCACTTCCATGAACTGAATTTAGAAAATACGACATACATGGTTGTTATTAGTATTTAAAATGTGGTTCAATAAGATGAAAATATTTTTTGGTGAATTGTAAATTTCGACTTTTATTTACTGTGGTTAAAGGAAAATAGGGTAATTAAAGGTAAAATGAATATTATAATAATAAAAAACTACCTTAACACTTATCCTAACCTTATTTTATGATTCATGTCCGACCATGGGAATCGTTGGGTCTATTTTGGGACCCCATGGAGCCACTTAAGAGTGATAATGACACTTTATTTTAATTAACTTAAAGTAAAGTCAAAAATGACATTAACAAATATCTTTTAGTATATCAATTTTTACATGGGGTTATATAAGTAATATTTTAGACTATAAATATTAATTGTAAATCTAAAAATATTTTCTACATTATGGTATTTGTTTTATAATTTTTATACATCAAATAAATTAAATTATTTATGACACAATAATGATGCAGTATTCACCTCATAAATAAATGATTTAAATAAATAAGATTATTCATATTAAAAAAATATTCAGAACCTGTCCAATTCTTATTGGATGATTGTATTTCTAACATGAGTAATTTTATCTTATACTTTAATGAGTTTTTTACCTTTTGAAAATGAATATAAGTTTATACTAAAATAATAATTTCAAACATTCCAAAAGAGCCCCTCCTCTCCCTTATAAAAGGACACCAGTTCTAACCCATTAATCACACCTCTAAAGCCCCTTGGATCATCCAAAACCTTCCCAAATAATCTTTTATGATCCCTATCTTCCACATAGAATCCATAAATTAGGAAAAAGTCACTTCAAGAAGTCCTTTTGGTTCAAACCAAAGTGAGTTACCCAAATTTAAGGTAATTGTTTCTCTTATCTTCTTTTATTTTATTTTTCTCCGCAAAACCCTAATCTTATATTAATCCTTTATTTTATAACAACACCAGTATCCTAAGTATACTATGATGTTTTTATGAGAAGGATTCTAACTACACTTACACACACCTCCATCTAATGGGTAAAGAACACACTGTTTCTCTGAATGGGAATCTAATGCCTCACGAAACGATAATTTTTCAATTATCTCCTACCGCCTCTCATGGTGGCCATTAATATGGAACTATATTTATATATGATATATTTTTTGTTTATTTTATATTTATGCTTTTGTATTTTCCATTTATATCATACCTTTATGTTTCCATTATGGGTAAACGCAATAATCTGATTTGAAGAAGTGCGGACTACCGCCCCCTCAAAGTGATATAACTCGTTAATGCCTTATGTGGGATGTATAAGAGATGTAGTTAATTATATTATATATGATATGATAATGTAATTATAATATACCTATGTATCATTATGTTTTAATTCAATGAAAATACAATATAGAAATGAAAGTATCATTCATGTGTACGTACAACTTACCGTCTCCATGAACAGTACGTTTCATTTCTTATCTCCAAATGTTATGTACTATTATAAATACAAATATATAATGGATATATAATATATATATGATATCTAAATCATTTAAATCAATCTGGAGATAATGGAATTTGACCACATGGACAAATTGTAATTATAACAAGTTCATTTTTGACTCAAGTTCTAAACATCGATAAAATATCCAATATGAACTCAAATAATTAACTAATTGTTATAACAAGGTAATAAGTGATATAAAAGGAATAATAAACTTGAAAAAATGTTATTAATAAAGTATAAATTAACTTATGTTTAATATTCAAGAAGAATAAAGTACATATAAGACATGTTGGACTTGAGGTAAGGGGTTTCTTATCTCACTTTTAATTTCATGAGATTCCCATTGTTCTCCACTTATTTATTGCATGTGGTGTATTGTGTACTACCATTTGATATATATTATCGTGATTCTATTTATATTAATGGTATTATGTTATTCATTTGGTGGTTATTAACTTTTGGTCATACAACTCGATTGATTACCACATGGTTTTCTTCTCACTTCTTATTTCTGTGAGATTCATGCTATATTGCTACTATTTCTTTTTGATTGGTGTATGTACTGCCCCTGATGGTATTACTTATGTAATATAAATTAATTTACAGGTATTTACATCTTCATTTTATTATCCTTCTTTCATGGGGTGTATGTTTCATAAGTCACCAAATCGGTAAGGGAATTTCTAATTTCGAGTTCCACTCTTTGGGTTTTATGCATACTTCATTGATTATTTTACTCCAAGATTATGTTTCAAATCACTATTTATTATTTATTTAGTAATTTCCACTCCCCTTGGGGTGGATATTCTTTTTATACACATAATCACTCCATTGATAATTTCTCAATTCATTGATATGAACTTGATAAGCATAATGTTAAGTCAATTTCCATTCATTGTGTTAAACATCCGAGCCATTAGTGTTGTTTTTACCAGAATATATGTGAATGTACTTTGATTGATTTACAATGAATATACAATCATATTGAGTTTATTTATATTTTTCCCACATAATTATTTCATTGATTTATTCTTAATATAGGGATACAGTCTTTATAATGGATTTTATCTCAATTTACATTCCATTGAGACTTCTGTGTTATTATACGCCAATTCACTTTTATATGGTGTATATAATGTACTTTGACATAGTATATCATGAATTAATTTATTCTCATGATATTATAATGTTTGGATTACATCAATTATTTGTCTTCAAGTGTCTCTCTTTGGGTTAGGAAATCTAACTATAATATCATTTTAGATGTTTTAAAGATTTATTCTTCTAAATCATTCTCATTAATGTCCATGTTTTAAAAATGGTTTTAATTATATATTTATATGGACATTAATGTTTTAAAATTAAAATTCCTTTTAAAAGTTTCAAAGTGGTATGGGACACTTTGATTCAAAAATGTATTTTAAATGTATTCTTGGTAAATAGTGAGACTTTTAAATGTTTTCAAGAAAAAGGGTGATATTTCTCTCAAATAGTTATGATGATTATTTTCATCTATGCCAATACAATTCATTATAGTCAATTAAGGTTAATATATTATAATAAAATCTTCCATATTGTATTGAATGTGTTATGTTTGACTGTGGATGTGCTATTTTTATACCATTCATGGTTTGTGGTTAAAATGTTGACATTTCGTATGCTAGTTTTAATATGAATGTTTAGATTATGTTTCAACATTTTCACATGAGGAATTAATTGGACATAGTAAGTTATGGGTGGAGCCCGTTATAGCTCCTCGATGCATCATAATGTCTCATGAGACAAACTAGTGTCTTGGTACAGGTCCTTGACGAAATATTATTTGTAGTCTTGGCATGAGGCCTTGACTATGTAGTTATGATGTTCGACATTATTTATTCCATCATTATGAGATTAGATATTGATATTTCATGTCGTTATTAAACTTTTAGAATACCCATGACTATGTTTTATTTTGGTATTATTTACTCATCTAATATTCCTACCATAAAGTGTTCATGTTTATTATTTGTAAAGGAATTTGTTTTCAATTATTCACCAAGCCTAATGTTTATATTATATTCTGTTGTATTTCTTACTCTTACTGAGTGTTTGAGATCACCCTTTTTTTATGTTTCATTTTCCATGGATATGAAGAAGTTACTTATGAGTGACTTGGAGGCATAATCTAATAATCTTGGATGTTTCTAATGGTATAAATTAGTGTTGTTTTTCTTTTCAAGTTGTAATGTTAAACTTATGTATGTATCTTGTTTCCAAGACTACTAAACTGATCAGTCCTTCGGGACTTGATTCCTTGTAATCATGCCAATATATTAAAATAATGCACCAAATCCATGATTCTGTAGTTTGGGTGTGACATTGGTAACAACAATTAATAGAACCAAATTCATTTTTTGGTAAATAATTTTATTATTGATATAATAAAGGAATAGATTTAACAATTGGTTAAAGATTTTGTTGTATTAAATGAACAATATCAACAGATATAAGTTTTGGTAAAAAAATATCGGTACTTAAATTCTATACGATAAAATTCAATATCTCTTAGAATTTCCCATTTTACCAATGGATATATTATCTTTCAATACCATCATATGGATATAATCCATTTTTTCTAGTGCGAATAGTTTTAAATATTCATCCAGAAGTCTACTATTCATGAAGTAAATTATTTGAACCAAAATGAAATAGTTAAAGGAAGGCTTATCATCCATGGTTATACACATTTTTTCATATCTCAAAAGTTTAGTAGAACTATTCAAACACAACCACAAATAATGAAAGTTGAGTTATTTGGGGAAATGAAAAATGGGGAAATTATTTCATCACAAGTATAGAAAACATCCCCTGTCAAAAATTATGGAAAGAACTTCCTCATGAACACTATGACACTTTCTTTAGTGGTATTAGATATTATTATATACATGTATTATCTTTTCATATATAGAGCCAACATAAACTGCAGAGATAAAAAAATCACCCTCCATGTTATGATTCACCCTTTGATTCTATACATGTACAAGGAGGATGATCAATAATATTTAGTAGTAATATTTCAAGAATGAAATCTATTTCCTGGTGAACAATTGTATCTGCCTAAAATGATTGAGACTAAAAAATATATCATCCTTGTAGACATCTTTATTATGAGGGAATATGTTAATGTCTTTCCTGAAATATTTCATGGCCTTCTTCCTATCCTAGAGGTTGTATTTCCAATAAATATCATACACAGATATTTTATAATATCTAAGTCTCCATATAAAATGGATTTTTTGAAATATAGGATATAAATAAGTAACTATATGGGAATTTGGATAAAGGTTCCCCATGACCAAGTGTTTCACCATGGGCTGCACCAGTTCTCTTCGTCATCAAGAAGGATGGGTCAACATGCCTTTGCATTGATTATCCTGAGCTCAAAAACATGATGATAAAGAATAAGTATCCTCTATCACAAATTGATGAACATTTAAATCGGAAAATTGGATCCAAGTATTTATATAAGTTGGGTCTTTGATCGATATATTATCAGGTAAAGGTGAAAGAGGAAATCCAAAAGAATAACATTTTCACAATTTATGGGAACTATGAGTTTAGAGTGATTCCATTTAGACTCACTAATTCTCTATAATTCTTCATGGAAGTGATGAATAGACTTATTATGGATTAACATGAAAAAAATATGGTAGTATTTATAGATGATATTCTTATCATCTCTAAAATCAAGGAGGAACATGAGGGAAATTTAAATTCTATACAATAGACATTGTTAATGAAAAAATTATTCCCGAAGTAGAGTAAATGTGAGTTTTAGATGGAGAATTTGGATTTAATATAATATTTTTTCACTAGTAATGTGACATTCTGGATCCTTTAAAAACTAATTTAATTTATGGATGAACAAGGCCAATATCTATGATAACAATTTGATGATTCCTCATATTATTTGGATACTATCACCGATTTTTTAGAAGCTTCTCGTGCTTGTAAAGTCCACTAACCAATATTACATAGAATTAGTAAAAACAAATTGTGGACTAATGAATGATAAGAATGTTTTAAAAGAGATTAAAAAGATTTTAATCAATGCATTTGGGCTCACATTACCCTCCTGTAGGGAATGATTTTTAATCTACAGTGATGCATCCAAAAAGTTATTAGATTATATACTCATGAATAATGAAAATTGGATATCCTATGCCTCGAACGATCGCCTGATTATCATCTAGATTAAAAATATACTCACTCGATATGTCAGGGCCCTGTAAAACTAGAGAGAGGATCTTTTCCTGTAGCAGTTCATAACAATTCCCCACCTTTTCTCTTAGAGGAGAAGTCATTGTCCAGGTAACTTTTTCTGTTTGCACTCCCTTTAGCGGTCTTGAAGCTTAACTATGATGGGTCATTCATTTTAGGTAAAATTTGTGGTGGAGGGGTTGTACATGAAAATAGGGGGTAGGTCACTTTTTCCTTCTATATTTGTCTTGTTCATTGATATTCCCTCCATGTATAAGCCATGACCATGCTCATATGACTTAATGTTTGTAGGCAGAGGGGCTTAGATATCATGAAAGCAGAAAAGAACTCAATGCAGCTGCACAACACCCTTCATGGTTTGAGTATGGTTCCTTGGATGATTTTTATGTCATTATAAAATTTCATTACATACATGGGGACAACATCAAGGTAACCCATACGTGGAAGGAGGGTAACAAGGTGGACAATTATTTAGATTTGGTGGACATCCTTGGCATTGATTTTTTATATTTTCATAACTATAATATATTGTAGCTAGACGAGGTAAATATTATTGGAGAAGATGACCTCATTCACCACCATTTTAGACCCCCTTAATCCCGTTATTCCTTAAGGTATGCCTTTACGGTTCTTCACTCCCTGGTACTCTTCTTTTTTCCATTAGAAGGAAAAATTTACATGATGAGGAGGAGGAGGATTGCAAGGGATCCAATCGACAAAAACATGACAAGGATGGATATGGAAATAATAAAATTATTTTTATCCTACCTTGTTTAAATAACTACTCAACCATCAATTATTGATATGATCAAGGAGGCATAAAATGATGATGTGGTGCTATATAATAATGTAGTGAATATTCCCATTAGAACCAGAGATGATTAAGAAACTTCTAGATGACGTGCATAGATCATCTTTATCTATTTATATTAAAATATCTTAGATGTATAAACATCTGAAGTAAAAAAATTAGTGGGATAAAATGGAGAGGGGGAATTTAATGTTTATATCATGATGTTTGGTATTTTAAGAATTAAATGAATATTTATAAAAGTATAAGTTTATGACGCAACCAATTCTCATACAAGTATGGAAATGTGAAAACATGACCAAGAATTTGATCATAGGACTCCACCAGATACCTAAGGGAAATAATGCCACATGGTTGGTCATCGATCACCTTTCCAGGTCTGTGAATTTCATTTTAATCAAGGAAGATTTATCTCTTGACTAAATTGTCAATACATATATTAGGTAATTAGTAACACTGTATAGAGTAACACTCTCAATTGAATCCAACTGAGTTTTAAGGTTTACCTAATGTTTTTGGAGAAGCATTCAGTAATCATTAGATACAAACTTGAATTTAAAAACAAATTATTAACCTTATATGTATGTTCACTCTAAAAGGATCATTAAATCCTTATAGGATATGTTGAGATCATGTTCAACAAATTTCCAAGGATATTGCGACCAAAAACTTCCCCCACTAGAATTATCTTATAAAAAATTTCATTATATCATTCAAATGGAACCTTGTGAGGATTTTTATGGGAAGAGGTGTCAGAATATGACTTTATGGGATGAATTTAAGTAGTGTAAGATTATCATACATGATCATATCTAAGGAAATATAGAGAAGATTCAAACCATTAAACATCATATGAAATATGAAAAAATTTGAGAAAAATGATATGTACATAATTGCCAATGTGATCCATAGTTTCAGGACAGAGAAAAATTGTTCTTTAATAACCATGGAATAAAGTCAAGAGGTATGGGAAGAAGGTAAATCTTAGTCCAATATACATTGGCCCCTTTGAGATCTTTTATAGTATCGTATTGGAGGAATATCAACTAGCACTCTCACCTATACTATCTCAAGTACATGAAGTGTTTCTTATATCCCTCTTAAAGATGTACATGACAGACCCCTAAAATGTACCAAATCCATAGGTGGTACCATTATAAAGTGATTTTCCCTCTGATGAGTTTTCGTTGAAGGTCTTTCAATGTAGAGACAATGTTCTGGAAAATAAGACAACTCACCTTATAAAAGTGTCATGGGGGAAAATATGTTTCAGGAAGAGACAAGGAAAACGGAATAGGAGATGAAGAAAAAGTAACCAAATCTATTTCAGTGTATGAAATGAAAAATTATAGGGTAAAAATTTTAATGGGGGAATAATGTAATAACTTGTCCTTCTATAAATAAAAATACCTTTTCAAAGGGGTGAATTCCTAAATATGTAATGTACTTATAGAAAACTCATGAACTACTTTGGAAATTTTTAATATTATTATGGTATATAAAATTTCAAATCCTATTATGGATTATAACAATTGTTAATATAGATGTTGTAAAGTGTCCATTAATATTATTTTGTTAAGGGTTATGAAAAGTTCTAATTAATATATATTAAATAAGTGATGGCTTTGGCCTCTACGATTTTACCTTACAGAAAAATTTTATGGGAGCTTCTGATGGTGATAAGATCACAATGATTGACCCGTGATCAATACTATACTAATATTTAACAACATAATCACAAATAAAGAAATTTATGGGAGATGTTAAATCTCATAAAGATCATGTCCCCAATAATGTATATCGAACCACCCTAAAAAATTCTCACCATCGAACACCTTACCCATAGGGATTTCACTGTTGTATTAAAGGGCTACATATCAAGAACCTAAAATTATAAATTTGAATATTATTTATTTTTATTAAATAATTTTTATGTCTATCCATTCTTTATTTTGACTTTTTAATAAATTAGATGATGAGTTTCAAAAAAATTTATTTTTGTTATAATGAAACACAAATTTTATTTTTTGGGAAATGTATAGTTTCAATAAGGGCACTCTATTATAATGAATTCAAGAATTTTTGAAATAAATGATTTTTTAATAAAATAATATTTATTAAATATAAAATTTAATATTATTTAATGAAGTTAAAAAATTATAAGGGTCACAAATATTATATTGTAAAAAACCAATATTTTTTCAATAAATATGTGGTTTTTATTTAAAATTGTAAATTATTACACATTGAGAATAATTTGAATGAAAAATATTATTTTCTAAATCAACACATCTAATATATACATCAATGATTTCCCATAATTTTCTAAGAGATTAGAATTTTTTATTCAAAATTAAGTATGTCATAAATATACGTTATCCATTATGGAATCTTGATGACCAGAAAGTGATGTAATATATTCCATAAAAGGCATCCAAAACCAAATTCATATTTACCATTAAAAATAACATGTTTTTATTTTATATTTCTACTTTTATAAACCCAAAATGAATCCTCCAAATCCTATATTATATTATAAGGTTTTAAAACCAATTATTTGAAAACGTAACTTGATTCCAAATCAATAAGGGTATTATTTTAATGAGTCCAATAAAAAAATTATAAATTGATGAAAACAACATCACTTTGGAAGAAATAAAGGTAATAACTATGTTATGTTATGTGGGTTTTAATATTTTACCATATAGATTTCAAAACCTTTGTTTGGAAATTAATAAATAACTAGCCTCTGTTTTTTATATAAACTCACCTAACTATAAATTTTTACTCGCTAAAAACCCTTGAATTATGAAAATATTCTTACCTTACCTCTCTAAAGACATCCCAAGGTGTCCCAATATATTAAGAATCTCCACCCATATCTTTTGGAAGCACCGTTTTAAGGTGAGGGATTATATCCTCCTATTTATTTAAGATCATCCTTTATATTATTCCCCTTTACCAATTGTTTATTTTGGTATATGATTTCACACATCCCAATTACTAACATTATTATTTAAAAGTGAGTAGAGACCCCTTTCACTCTCATTCTGCCCTCCCATAAACCTTTATTTATCTTCCTTATGATGCCAAAATTATCATATTAATTTCCCATGCCAAATATTTTTGTTATGAATACCCATCCTTATTTCAACTCAAGAGTATTCAGCTAGATATACATATCCCTCATTTATTGTGGAATTCCATGTATATAACTAAAACTCCATGATCATGGGATTATAGTTGATTCAATGGATCTTTAACTTGTATTATTAATATGGAACATTTATGCATATAAATGATATAAAAATTATTTTTTCACCTTGATAGTGCTATAATGCATTGGGTAATTTATTATTCTCAAGATACATCATGCATGGTATTTGGGAGAGAACCCAGTATATTATTGGAATTTGTTCACCCCATTATGTTTTCTTGGAAGTTAGTCTTGATATATTCTTGTGTCATGTTTTATATTATTTTCACATTCTCATGTTACCTTTATGTTATCATGTTATATCATGCCTTATTTATTCAATATTAGGATTCTCATCCCTCTAATGTTACCTTGATATTACCATTTGATCGTATACAATACTTTACCTTATGAAATTCTTATATGGTTTCTTTACAATTTTTTATAGCTCACTCCTTTCTTATTTACTTCCATAGGTTATCAAAAGATGGTTTCTAATATCCAAGGAATATAGGAGCATGTTTTGGAAATTTTAAATAATGTTATTTTATTTAAACTAGAGGTTTTTATGTTTTGTACCTAAATAAAAAATTAAACTAGGCATTATTACATTTTGGGCATGTATTATGTGTAACTTTATGAAATAAATCGCGAATTATGGTGTAATACAGATACAATTTGTCACATTAATTATTACCTTATTTATTCTTATTGATTAATTGGTTTAGAGGTGAATTATATCTAATACTCAATTGGATATTTAGATAACTTAGTGAAATTTTGGATTTTATTTTTTCAAATGATCTATTTAAGCCCCTTCAATTGGGAGTTGGTTTCGTATTGCATAGTGGTATTTTTTAGTTCATTTTTCTATTGACCCGCCGTGTTCATGAGTTTATAAATGATAGGAAGACACTATTGGTTCTAGGATTTATTTATCCTCCCATAGTTTTTCTAGTTTTACTTGTGGAGTTGAAACTTATTTTGGGTTTAGTTATCTAATTTGGTTTCAATTTTTTTGATGATATTTTTTTGGTCTTCTTTATTATAGAGTTAAAAGTATCAGTCACTTGTCTTTTTTTAATTTATCGACTTCCTTGAGGAATGATGATTCATGGCGTGGACGATAATCACACTCTAACCCATGTTTTATTAAGTATTGTATTTAATGTTTTGTATGGTTACTGGGGAGAACCCATTTAAAATATTATAATTTTTACTTTTCATTAAAAGAGGATAGGTTGTTAATGGTTAGTAGAAACTGAATTGAAACCATCAAGTCATTTCTATAAACTAAAAGTGTAATTTTTCATGGTTAGTGCAATGATTTTTAAAACATGATGCTAAATCACCTAAGTTATTTGGAGTTCCCAGTGAAGGGTGTATGATCAACACACAGTTTAGTAAACTATGTGTAGATTATATGATGTTCCAATATCTTAAAGAATCATAAAATCCCTATTTTAACCCCCACTAAAATTAAATCCCTTAATATCCCTCACCATCACCCCTCTTGGTTGAATGTCCGTTATACAAAAGGGATAACCCATGCATGAGGCTCCCTATACCTCCTCCCACTAATTTGGTAAGTCATTTCCTATGATTTTTTGTGTGATAATCTGAGGTTAGGTTTTCCACCATCATACTTTCTGTTCCTTCCTTGAGTTTTTCACTCCCTCTCTTTTTACGGATAACTCTAATAAAAACTCTAGGTGGGTTTCAAGGTATAATTTTTTCTTTCATTAATTTAATAGGGTGATTTGTTTCCTTTTTATGTCTCCTTCAACCTATATTTAAGGTTTTGAACCTTCAGTCATTGGTTTGAGGTAGGTTCCCTTCATTCATAGCTATTTAATTCTAAAATCAAGGGTTCCATATATTTTTAAATTATGTTATTAGTTTTTAATGATAGTATTATTATTGTTAAAGGGAATTTGAAGGATAAAATTGGATTTAAATATGGTATTAATATAAATGATATATTCATTCTATTTGAATTTTGAATTTAAATATTACATTCTTTCATTGTGAATAACAGATGTATGAAAAATTTCCCAAATAGTCCTTATAATTGAATCTTGTGATTTTCAAAGGTGTTTGGTCATTTAAAGTGAGTTTTTCATTTAGAACACAATTTTTAGTTTGATTTTCAAGTAATATATGAAATTATATGTACGAATAAAATATTTTAAGAATTGTTTTGAGTAAATAAATTAGCTTTTCAACTGTCCTTTGACATAACTTTTGGATATACACATATACATGTGTATACAAATATTATAAATATAAATTAACATAATCATATATGAATTTATGAATTGAGAAACATATATATATATATATGGGAATATTTTTGGAATTTAAAATGGATACTCAAAATTAGTTTTAAAATAAGTTTTTAAATAGTTTTCTAAAATTAATTAAGAATGATTGATTAGAATGTTTTAATTTTGTTATATTATTTTATAAAGATTGTTTTAATTAATTAAATCTATATTCATGTTGTATGTATTTTTGTATTTATACCATATGGTTTGTCTAAAAGATTAGCCTTTATTGTTGAAATGTTAAGGCCTAAATATTCATATGTTACTTTTAATAAATTAAATGGAATGTGATCTGAAAATGAAATGCCCCATTTTATAAGATGTGATGTGTTTTAAAAGGGAATTGAACATGTGAACCCTACCTAAATATATGGGATGATTAATAGAAGTATTCATGAAACATGTGGATGAGGTATCATAGATCTGAATTATCCTCTCTAGTTTGATAACAATTCAACCACACAAACCAAATATCATGTGACATGGATTTTTTACCACATTGTTTTATCATGCCCCCTAATGGCTCATGAATGGTAATGATATCATATGGTTTGATCTCTTTGAGCATGAGGATCCTTTGATAGAATTACGTAACCTTAATTTCTATAGGGTTTTCCTTGGTTACAGCTTGTGACTTTCCTACATTTGACTTTCTCTTATTATATTTAATTTATTTAAAAGCACTCTTATTTTATAATTTTTTATCTATCCTCTTAAAGTATGTTTTTATCCATCTTTATTCTTTAATTTTTTCAAAACATTGATAAAGTGAGGTTGATTAAATGGTTCGTAAAATGTTTTTACAAATTGTATTTCTCAAAAGTAGTTGTGTAGGACAATTAATTTTTTTTCTAAATGATTTTGTTAGTATAAAAGATAATAAAATAAATTTGATAAATATTAATGATGTTATAGTTATTTTATTATAAAATCGAAAACCTATATAGATTTTATTTTTAAACTAACATGAAAAATGATCTATAATTAATTTTTAATCATGTGGCAAGGTGGGGAGTGGAATACTAGGAATTTTTGTTCTCAATACTATATTTACAACTTAGTTTTAGATTCTGGAGTAATTTTTGATCACTCATGGATCATTTCTTATTTTAACATTGGATAGTGACTTTTGGAGTCATATGAAGGTATTTTACTTTTATTTTTTTATTTATCTCTCTTTATCAAATCAGTGAAATAAGACTTTTACCACATTATGTTACATTTATTGGTGGATGCCACTCTATATATGGGATACTTCGGTGATCTAGTGGTGATTATATTTGTTGAGGTAGTTGGAGGTATGCATATAGACTTTCTTCTATGGAGGGAATATGGAGGGAGAGAAGAGGGATTTATTTTTCACAGGCTTGATTTATTGATTTTTATGCTTTTTTTAACTACTAAAATGTGTTTATTTATTTATTTTTCGATATCTTGTATTGATGTGGGCATCCAACATATGGATGATCCATATGGGTTTTTTGGGAAAAAAATTATTTCTTATTAACTCTAATTTAAGGGTGAAATCATTACCAATTCATATTTTTGATACCATGGAGCTTATTATTCGAATAGGGGGTCAGGGATGCTCCTCGGGTATGTCACATTAGATATTGGAAATCTTATGGAGGGTTGGATAAAAATATTTTTTGAAATTAAAAATATAATAAACATGATATTGTAATAATATTAAAGATTTTTTATCCTTGGGTTCTCATATGACACTTGGGATCGACCATATTTACTTCCATTAATGTAAACCTTTATCTAATTACATACATAATCATTGAATAGGGTATATATAAACCCTTAGGATCTCATGAGTTTATATAATTTGTAAACATAGGATCCTAAGCAGTATCCTAGATTTCCTAGATAATATTAAGATCAATGATGAATATTTGTGGGTACCCTAGCAAATCATCACATCTTGCTTGGAATCTATATTCATGGGGTTATCCTAAGTATCTCATTATATTAGGTCTAACCAATTGATCCGATAAATTATAATAAGAATCTCGTATAGCCATAAATATCAAATATTTTTTAGTATTCCATACACCCATAGAAAATAGTTTTAATATCCAGATCCAAGGTAATATCCTAGGAATATCATAGTCACAATGTATAATAGTTAGATCCTATGATTCTATATTCATCAAGAATAAGATTTTGGTACTAATTAATATCCTAGGAAGCCATAGTCATCAACCATAACATTCAGATTCTAAGAAGTACCGAAGGCATCCACATTCATTAGGAGTAATAGTTATATCATGGAGATTATACCAAGCCTCTGTAGTCATTAGGAATAGTCGTGGAGTCATAATAAGTATTATAGCATCCATGTCATTATGAATAATATTTGGAACCTGGGATGTATCCAAAGAATCCCGTATAATATTAGGTTTAAACACCTATTCCCAGGAAATTTCCTAGGTATCTCATTTATATAAACTAAATGTTTGAGGGTCCCTTATGAAATATATCAAATAACAACTATCTAGTGCTAGTATCCATCTAGAATTTCCACTCAATAACAACATTTTACTATAAATTTCACAACCATCATTGTTACTGTAGCCACAATATGATCAAACAATATTCATTGGGTTATAAGGTGACACTAGAAGACAACAATTCATTACTCACAACACAAACCCTCACTAAGGTCAACATAAAACATGGGTACCAACTGAGGTCTCCTAGGAAACATATCCACAAGATAGTCACTTATAGGTCACATCATCCTCCACTGTTACCCAAATAATCTCATATCATTATAAAAAAATTCATATTATAAACCCTTTAGAGAGATGATATATTACACATATCACTTCCTAAGTCATCCTATATCAGTCCATACACACAACTAATCATTTATCCTATATAGTGAATATATACCTAGGTGCTCATGTACTATAGGGGGTGCAACACTCATACTAATATCTAATATTCTAGGCCATATAATATAAGTCATTTGTTGGTCCCACCATAGCATACTATAGACAATCATCTCATTTCCACATTATCCTCTACAAGGAGGTTTCCACATTAATTTATATCACTTAATTTATAACCTTTAGGGTCTATATATCTCAAGGAATGTATATTATTTTAAATTCCATGGAATTTGGTGACTAGTACACCAAAAAAGTGCTGAAGAACCTATTGTTTCCTTTGGTTCTCATGATCATTCAATAGGAACAAATAAAGGAATAACTAAAATAATTAATGTTAAATTACCCATAATGGTATGACCACATAAAACATGCATTTAAATAATATTCATTTACTATAGGTCAGGTTTAGTGACCACCTATGTCATATGCATCCTCTTCCTTTAAGAAAAGACTGAATACTCTTGCCTGAGATCTTCATTACCTCGACTCACCTCCTAAGATTATAACACAATATAAAACATATAATTAAATTATTTATGATAATTTATAATTAATCAAATTATCTATTAAAAGTATTCTTGTTTCCTAAAAATCCATCATGAAATGTTTTTTCATTGAAACCTCGAAAAATTGGGTATGGTCCACTCCAAACATAATTCCAAGCCCATATTTGATTGATGACCTAACTTGAAATATAATTTAATTATCCAATTTCATTTAATTGAATCTAAATCCATGGGAAATTCATAGAGATATATACCTTCATTGAAATTATAAGGAACAAAATTTTATTGTACTATTGAGTTTTCCTCTAGACATATTTAGAAAGAGACAAAATATATCGGGATTAATCCATCATTTTCTAATGGAATAATATCTATAACTAAAATATAATTCTCTCAAAATCATATGTTTACTAAGGAGAAGGGGAAAGAATATAAGAATTGAATTGGATTTAACTTAATTTTTATTGAATCTCTTTCAAGAACACATCAAATTAATGGAAGGAAAAGGAGACAAAGGTAGGGGCCTCCCCAAAAGTAGAGATTGTATGCGACATTACTCAATTCATGATTGTTTCCCTTAACAATAGAAATATTAAGGTAATTACTTGGATTCTTTCCAAAATCCTTTCTCACATATTGAATAAAATCATGTCATGGAATAAATTTGGATTTATAATGTGGAGGAACATACAATATTTCTTATTAAATGCTTTAGAGTTTGTGAACCTTCTTAAGAAGCCACCCATCAAGGAGGGAAACATTACACTCTAAGTTGAAATAGAAAAGGTAGTAACATTCTATCATGTTTTGGATTCAACACTAGATTAATTTTCTTGATCACAACCCTATATGGGTATACACACATATCTATATTAATTAATGGTTCTCATGAGGGCTTCTTCAAATTATCAAGAGGAGTGAGATAGAGAGATCCCCTCTCTATTATAATTTTTTCTATAGAATAAGATTATCTCAGTATTATTTTCCATCATATAGTGAATAGTAGAGAATTGAAAACCATCTTGGTGTCTAGAGTTACCTCCAATCCTTCTCACCTTTTTTTTCTAAGGACATTATTATCTACACTCAGGGTGACAAGAAAAATATCAAAACAATTAATAAATCCATTATCCAATATGAAAGGGTATTAGGCTAGGAAATTATCCAGAGCAAGCCATTCATTTACATTAGAAATAATATATTATCCTCCAAAAAATCATCTTTGCATAAGGGAAGGATCATTTTCTTTTTTTTATCTTGATGTTACCATGTTTTAGGGAACACCTCATGTACTCCACTTCACCAATGTCTTGATCAATGTTAGAATAACTCTTGCATCATAGAATGGTAAATCCATCTCAATTTCAGGTTGATCTTTCCTGGTAAACATGTGATTGTCTCTAAACTGGTCTACCCATTCATGGTCCACTCCTAGTCTGCCACAATTTTCATATCCATCAACACTCTGATGAGAATTTTTTTTAGAGTGGTATTATCCTTAAAATTAAAATTATCATGGTCTTTTGGTAGAAATGTTGTATTCCCTATACTCTTAGAGGAATTTTTATCAAGAATATTTATCTCTTCAACCAATCCATTCAAGATAAATTCATGTGGAGGCTTATCCATAATAAAACTAATGCTTTCAGATTGAATCTAGATAGGTTACATTCCAAATTAATTCTAGGAAATATCATTTATATGGACCAATCACTTTGGCCTAGATTAAAATAAGTCTTTTAGAAAATTGGTATACAATCACATTGGTTGGATGACTCCATCTCCTTTCTCAAATATTGGAGAAAAAACTGATATGGAGCTACACTCATGGACTTTCTCAATTCCAATTATCAAGAAATGGGTTTTGATATTTCAATTAAATATCAAATGGGAAATATAGATGGTTTACTACATTACATCAAACATATTATTTCAGGTAATGAAATTTAAATCAATAAGACATGATTATAATTGAACCAGACTCTACTAGGTTAATTGAATCCAAATCCTTTTACAACAATCTGTTTAAAGGTTCTTCCAAGTCGAATGTTGATTTTAATTTATATAGATACACCAATCCTAGTTTTCATTGATCTGGAGGCTCTCCATCAATAAAATTATTGTTGACGTCAACCTTAAACATGTTCTAAGATCTATTTTCTCATGATTTCTGATTTTCCATGAACATCATGAGGATTTTGATCATTTTTTCATGTGATTTCAAACCGATTCCTCTTTGTGGAATGCTATTTTTGACATATTTAAGGCTCATCAACCATAGGCAGAATCAATTAGGGAATTTCTCCCTACCTTACTTAACATCCAGAAGTCTAAAAAAATAAATATCCTTTTCAAGATGTCTTGTACGAAGCCACTGTATATCATATGGAGAGAAAGGAACATGGACTTACCAGAATAGACCTCCTTCAAGACCCAGTCCTCCCTAGCTGATATCATTGCCGCTACTCGTAATTAAAACAAGATACACTTAGAATGATGGAGAAATTATATATAGGAAATTTCATTTATACAATGCCTCATGGTTACTTGTAATTACAACCTCCACTTGGAACAATTGATGTATTATGGATTCCTCCATTTTTGGGTGGATCAAATGTAACAGATAAATGGCCTCGAGGGGTAACCCTAGAAAATATGGATTTTGTGTGGTCTTCCAGAATCATAGTGGTGATGTTATTAAATTCCAAAATGGTCCTTGTGGCTATGAAACTGCATTGGAAGAAGAGATGACTGGTCCAATTTATGTTGTCTTTATGGAAAACTAAGGGAATTTTAACAACAACTTGTTTGAATGTGACTCCATTAGTATTGTGTAGGCTATGAGAATGGGGAAGATCCACATCTCTTGGAATATGATATCAAAATGGACTAATTTCATGGAAAAATTATAACTAATGAGTTACATCATTACACATTATTTTTATGAATCCAAATTTATCACTGATTCCCTTTCAAATACGGGAGTTAATGAGGAAATCTACATAAGTTATACTAATCTCCCTACGGATCTTTTTTCTTTTTATCAATAGAAATAATGTAATGCTACTCAGTTCATACTATTGTGACTTTTTTACATTATCAATCATTAGAGCCTCTATGCACATCTCTATAAAAAAATGTTACAGGGTAAAAACCTTTACAAATAATTGATTTATAAAATAAATCTCTGAAAAATAATCTGATCACCCAAGAAAACTCCTAAGACAAAATCCATATCTAAAAATGAATTGTTGATATGCTCCGAAACCCAAAATTTTAATTTTAATCTTGGTTATTGAAAAAAACCTAATCCAAATTCTAAAATTTGAATCCCCCCAAAACTCACAACCCTTAATAGAATAGGTTTTTACAAAATTAATTAGCTTCTATTTTTATTCTTTATACATTAATATAAAGGTGTGAAGTAGAAATTTTATCTAAAACCCAAGAGTCATAATTTTAAATTTTTATTTTTATAATATTTAATTATTTATTCTTAAGATGATTTTATTTATAGTAGATAATATATAAAAATTCATAATTCCAACCGAGAATGAATATCTAATTATGATTCTATTTAATTCTATTCCAATATAAAACTAAAAATATTTTTAAAGTTAATAAAAAGTTTTAAAAAGTATATAATGGATATTTTTAATGAATATTCTCTTATTAAAATGATAAAACCATAAATATTATCTAATAATGGTTTAAGATCAATATTTCAGTATTATTTTTTTATCATTTTAATTTATATCATCACTTAGTGGTATATATTGACGATAATGAAAATTATATCCAATGTTATTTTTGAATAGTTATGTGTAAAATATCTTTCCTAGATTTGTCTACTTAATCATCTTAAATTCAATAATATTATTATGTAACTATTTAATTTAACTAGATAAATGATTCCTAAAACTCGCAGTAAAATATGGTTATGTATCATTTATGGTTAAATATACCTTCCAAACCATTGATAAGATAATTCATAGTAACATATATTTTTGGGATTCCCATGCTAATTAATAAATTTCATGACTTGTTTTTTACATTAGGGGGAATAAAAAAATTAAAATTCCATAGGGGTTTTGAAGAAAACACCATTTATTATATCAATATCAAGTATTCCCTTAATTTATAAATTCTCCTATCATTTAATTTTTTCATCATACTCCTTCATGAAAATTAATATGTTGCAGTCATATTGATTTACATATCTTATACAACTAATGATTTTTTTATTAATTAATAATGATGGTTTTATTATTCTATTTCATCTATATAAATCTTCATTTTAGTCATATGAAACATTTAACAGTTTTATGTAAAATATTATAATAATATGAAACCAAAATCATACTCAAAATCAATTATAGCTTCACTAATAACCAACCATACTTTTTAAATAGTGTTATAGTCCCTATGGTAGTAAATGATCAAAAACAATCCTACAATTATAAAATCATTAATAAAGATGAATATTAATTTCAACATAATTTTAAATCTATATACATATAATTAGTTATAAAAAATTCCTTTTTTTAATTATAAAGAAAAATCATAATTTTTAGACAAACTTAAATTAAATATTATATTATACCAAGCATGAAACACATTAAATGTTTGTTATAATATTTATGTGAATTAATTAATGAAATTAATTAAATCATATAAATATTTATATTATAAAAAATTTATATACAAGAAAATTTAATAGTTCATTATAAATAAATGAACAATTAAAATATTTGTAATTAATGAAAATATTTCACAATATTATAGAAAAAATTGAAATATTAAAATTTCATAAATTTCAATATAAAAATTTCAAATTTTCATTATTTTATAATCAATACAAACTCTATAATTTAATCATTAAATTTATTGAAAAATTTAATAACTATATCGTGGAATTTGATATATTCATATTCTTGGTCATGATATAAGAAAAATAATATCTCATAACAGGGTGTAACATTATCATCTAACACATATCATAAAATTAGAAATTGTGATATCCCCATATCTTTATCGAAAATATATTAGATATCCATTATCATCATACAACCATTTCATGTGGTTGGCCTTATTAGTTTTCACAGATAACTGTAACGACCCAAACTTTTATTAATGGAAATTCCTCTTGATCTAATAAAATGTCATATTATGTAAAATGGTTATATAAAATATGCACTTATTTGGATTTATGTTTTTGGATTTTAAAATAACGTTATGAATTGTGACTGTTGAAAATATAGTTGTTAAACAGTGATCACTTGATTAGTATAAATATTAGACTTTAAATAATCCAATTTACAAAGACAAAGGAAGTGATGGCCTCATCTGATAGAATTACTCCATATAAATCCCATTTTCAAAGCTCGAAAAGGATGTGGTATCAATGGGCTTCACTATTGATCAATCCCAATTTGAGCTTCAACACGTTAAGCTCAAACGGAACCACCTACGGGAGAAGTGGAAGTTTATAGAGATTACAACCCGAGTGATGTTATCTGAGCCACCCCAAAAATCTATCACCATTGAAAACCTTACCCTTCGGTCTTATGCAGGTGTTATAAGGGGTTATTTAATGAGACCCTAGTACTATGATTATGTAAAAAAATTATAGATAATATACATTCATTTTGTTATTGTTACATTATAAATAATTTTTAAAGAAAAAATATAATTTTTATTTAATGAAGAAATCCATTTTGATGAATTAATGAATTATTTGAAATGAATAATATTTTAATTAAATATTATTAATAAATTAATTTTTATATAATATAAATGACCACATAATTATTATGAATACGATTGTGATTTTTATTAATGTTTCAAAGCTATTTTTTCTAAAACCTATGAATTTTCAATAAATGTCTGTTTTTATTTTAAAAGTAAAAACGCAAATAATTAGAAAACTATTTTGATAAAATGGATATTAATTTTGGAATCAGGACGTCAAAATTATCCAACGGTGAATTTTTCATAATTTTATGAAACTGTAAAATTTTTGGGTAAAAATTAAATATCGTTTAAATATATAATGTGTTTTATGACATCATAATGACACAATAGTGATTTAATAAAATAATATAAACATTTTATTCAGAAAATATATTTTTTTACCTTTAAAATAATGTTATTTTAGGTTTTATTGATTTATTATACAACGCTTTAGTGCACCCATTAATACTTATAAAACATTTTAACTTTTTAAATTGATTTCTTTGAGAGTGTGACTCATCTCCACATAAGAAGCCATTTTATTTTATGAAGATAGGCCATTGGACTTATAAAATTATTTTTTACACTCCCATTTTCCAAAAAAGATGGGAAAAAACCATTTTTTGGTTTGCGTTTTTGATTAGTTTAGTGTGTGGTGTCCCAAACCTAAATAATAAACAATTCCCTCTCCTTTCCTATATAAACCCACCCAAGATCCCACTTCCTCTTCACTAAAGACTTTGGAGTTCGTCTAACCTCTTCCCTCCTCTATCGAGAATACTCCCAAGTCACCCCAACCTCCCAATAAGCCTCTCTGAAGCCCATCCCAAGCCTTTGAGATCACACTTCCAAGTTAGGGATTCTTTACTTTCTCATTTAATTCATGTTTTTGAATATTGAAATTCCCTTTTAGTTTCTATTAAAAATGTTGGGGTATGGTTTATAACTTCTATAATACTTTCCTATTTATGTTTTAATGATGATATACCCCTTTTTCTCTCATTAATTCCCCCATGTACACCTATTACCATACCAAAATCCCGTAAAGAATTTCACTCTTCACATTTATAATCAAGAAATTATTTTGTATTATGAATCTAAATTCCATTACATTTTTTTGGAAATGTATCGATATAATACCCTTAAAATCCATTTCATGTAAATATTATGAGAAACACCTTTCTCTCTCATCAACAATTTTTATGAATTCTTATGTCACGTCGTTATGCTGCCAAAATCACACCTCGGTTTTCCAAGACAAAGTCATTATGTTGTGAATTCCATGCCCATTTCTCTTTCATGGGTATTCAACTTTATACATGTTTACTTATTGATTATAGAGTGTCATTTTTTAATTCAGCATTACTTTATCATGGAATAAATGATGATATTTAATGATTCCATGTTAAATGATCCATGTGGAACCCTTATGCATGAAATTAAATTTTTAAGAAGGGTGTGCCCTGATAGCGCTTCAATGCATTGGGTAAAGATTAGTATCATGATACTTAAAGTGAAATGAGGGTTTACTTCTGCTAATTCATGTGTAATATGGGATTACTAATGCTCCATGTGCAATGATCCTTGGATCATTCAAAAACCAAGTTAATTGTTGTTGCCACATTTCCATGTTACAATAATCAAGTTATAACAAGACTTTATGTTTATGTTTCTCTTATGATCCATTGATATTCCAATTTCCTAACATGTATTGTATTCTTCATGTTGTTCCTTGTTTACTCCATTATCAGGCATTATAGCTCACCCTTTTCTTATGCATGTCCTCAGGTTACCCCATGGAATGCTTAGTGTGAGAGAATGTTATGGTAATGTAAAGAAAGTTTTCAACAAAGATGTCATGTTTTGTGTTTTAAGTCATTATGTAATGTTACTAAGCCCCAAAAATACTATACCTATCAATATTCCATGTCGTATCAAGTTAAAGTTTTATGTAATAAATCATGTTTAAGTATGTAATAAAATCTGGGTTATTATAGTTGGTATCAAGGGATATGTTTAGTTATTTTTGGGATTAAGATTAGAAAACCATAGAGAAATACTTAGGGATAAGACTATGTATAATAAAAACATCCCTAAGTTTGGGTGAGTATTGAGTAATCGGTTTATAATGAAAATACATTATTGTCTGGATACGAGCGGGTAGAGGCAGATCTGGCATTGATGTAGCTATGAGGGAAAAATCTAACAAGGAGTCTTGGGCACAACTCGGGGCATACTGGTACATGAAAACAGGCCTCGCTGCACTCTTGGTTACAACACTTCTGGGGGATATGCTTTGGTAAATTCACAGCCATATTATGAACCATTTTTATGGGAACAAATTTCCCTAAGAATAAATTTTAGGAAGTAGATCATAGATAACATAGTTTGAAGCCTATATATTCATAAGTTAACGAAATAAAAGTAATTTATAAGTATTCCATTTTTTCCATTGGATTACCCTTTATGTGTTAACTCTAACATTCATTTTATTCTAGTCAATGGATGGTAATAGGAGGACTCTGGCTAACAACTAATTTGAAGATCAATGTGATGACTGTTCTAATGAGATGCTCAATTCGATGGGAGTAGGAATCACAAACTTTGTCAGTATGCTCTATAAGTTAACTCAAGATTTGAATAGAAACATGGGTCAATAAGAAAGTTCACCCCCCCCCCAAGAAAGAACAGGTTTCAAATGAGATCTTTATAATAAAAAGGAATCCTACTTTTTATGGATCAACTGATACCTCAATTGTCGAAAAATGGATCAACTCCATTGAAAAGATATTTTCCATCATTCAATGTTTCGAACAAGAGAAGGTTCTTCTGGATGCTTATATTATGGAGGGTAAATTTTATCAATGGTTGAAATTAATCAAAAATATGATGTTTGAGGAAAATATAGAGGTGTTGGAATGGAAGGATTTCCAAAAAATGTTTTTCGATAAATATTTTCTATACACCCTCCAACTAAAGATAGAAAGATAATTCCTTGTCCTCAAGAAAAAATATGACAAATCTATCAAAACGTGTAAGGAAAACATCACAAGATTTCCACGATATACCTCTATCTTGGTTGTTACCCCTGAATGAAATGTTTACCACTTCTTTGGTGGGCTGAAACCTAGCCAACGGAAAGCCCTAGTGATCCGTGACTTTGATGTCTCGGAATAAATTTTCTAATGTGCCCTCAAAGTCAAAATAGAGATCGACAAATCCCAGGGGTATCATGGGGATAAGAAGTGTCAGGTGGACTTCAATTATTGTGGTCCAATTGATAAATCAAACAATTCTAAGAAGATCCAACACCCTACTAGCCAAAGGTGTGGAAAGAAGAACCCTGAAAATTTCCTCAAGGGGACAAGGAAATGCTTTAGGTGTAGACAAGAAGGGCAGTGAGCCATTATCTGCTAAAAAGAGAAACCCACAACTATGATAGAGGATAGGAATGATTTGTTTGACCTTCAACATGTTGTTAATTTCTTCAACTGCAACAAACTAGGGTACTTTGAAAAGTTGTGCCCCAAGAAAAGGGTTTTTGGAAGCAACCAACAACCTCCAAGGTAACAAGGGTGAGATTTTTCCATCACTACTGCCGAAGTGAACACCGACAACGAAGTGGTGGAAGGTACTCTAGTTATTCATTCAAAAATAGTGAACTTACCTTTTCATTCTAGTTCCATGAATTATTTTATAACCCAAAAGTTTAGTAGAACAATCCCAACACCACAAAAAATCCTAGAAGCAAAGATGTTGGTGAGTACGGAAAATGGGGATATCATTGCATCCCATGAATATAACTCCTCCCCTATCATAATTTTTGGATTGAACTTCTTTACGAACCTCGTCATACTCCCTCTAGTGGAATTTGATGCAATTCGTGGTAGGGATTATCTTTCCTTATATTGATCCAACATAAATTTCTGTGAGAGGGAAATCATTTTCCATATTGAGAATAGAACACCAATTCTATACAAGGAAAGGAGAAAGATGAATATTTTTTAGCACTATCTTCTCAAGAGTGGATATTACTGCCCTATAAGAACATGTATCTAGCATTTATGATTGAGTCCAAGGAAGAAAATATCCTAGAATACGTAACTATTGTGTGGGGATTTGTAGAAGGGTTTCCCGATGAAGTGACTAGTCTTCCTCCTAGAATAGATGTTGAATTATCAATTGACCTTATTCCTAGGGCATTGTAAATATCTAATACACCCTAAAGAATGGCTATTGTGGAGCTTGAGGAGCTGAAGAAACAACTACATGAGAATCTGGATAAAGAGTTTATATTCCCAAGCGCTTTTTATGGGGTGCCCCAGTCTTTCTTTTCAAAAAGAAGGATGTGTCAATGAACCTTTGCATTGATTGTCGTGATCTCAAAAAAATCACAACAAATAAAAAGTATCTTCTGGCATGAATTGATGACTTGTTTGATCATATATGTGGAGAATAATGAATTACAATGTAGATTTGCAGTAAGGATATTACAATGTAAAGGGTAATAAGGAGGATATCCTCAAGACTTCTTTTAGTACTAGGTATGGGCACTATTAATTCATAGTAATTCCTTTCAGAAACACTAATAATCTAGAAATCTTTATCGACTTGATGAATAGAGTCTTTAGAGATTACCTCAAAAAAAAATTGTTTGTCTTTAAAGATGGTATTTTAAGATACACCAATACTAAGGAGGAGCATGAGGAGTATATAAGAACTATCACTACTGGAAATACTGGTTTTCGCGTCGGCGTAATAACGTCGGTTTTTTAAAACCCAACGCGAATAGTATGTGCAGGGAATTAATGGCATCAGTTCTGTAGAAAACCGACGCCAATAATATTAGTTAACATATTTTCCGCGTCGGTTATTATAATAACCGACGCGGAAAATAATTAAAAAAAAAGTTCCGCGTCGGTTTTCAAAAAAACCGACGCAGAAGTTCTTATTTTTATTTTCGGCGTCGGTTTTGAGGAAAACTGACGCCGAAAACCGACGGCGAAAAAAAACATTCGGCGTCAGTTTTCCTAAAAACCGACGCGGAAGATAGTTTTTAAAAAAACATTCGGCGTCGGTTTTTTTCAAAACCGACGCCATAAGTTAAAACTTCCGCGTCAGTTTTCCTAAAAACCGACGCCGAAATGTTCTATTAATTTTTCGGCGTCAGTTTTCCTTAAAACCGACGCGAAAATTCTTATAAAATTATTCGGGGTTTGAAACCCTCATTTTGTTCTACCGTTGAAATCGAGCTCCGCTGTCCCGAAACCCTCGTTTTTTTCCATCGTCGAAATCAAGCTCCGCTGCGGCCCTTCGGACATCCGACTACCTTGGAACCTAATTTGCGATCTCGGCCGAAACCCTTATTTTGTTCGATCGTCGAAATCAAGCTCTGCGGCTGCACTTCGGACTCCCGACGACCTTCGAACTTGATTTGCGATCTTGGACGGACATTTTTGAAGGTTTTTTTCGTTTGCACGATTTCTGGTAAGCGTTCTTCCTCTTTCTCTATTGCTATCACACCATTTTTTCACTTGAAATGTATAAGTTGGTCAATACATGGAAATGGTTGAATATTATTTGGATGTGCCACTAGATTGGATAGTTTATAACAGAAAACTGGTTATTGACTATGGATTTTCACTATATACTGGTATTTGATTCCAAACTGAGTGCCTCCACGGATTTCCTCTAGATATATTTAAGAGATTCCATTTATTATCTATCTGTATGTTCTATTTATTTATACTTCTTATTGGTCATTATCCCTTCAAGTTTATATCATATTATTTGTTTCATTTACATTCATTATATTCACTATTTGATCATCTAGTAATAAATTATATTTTTGGTTTTGTTTTTAAAATGAATTTTTATTGTGAAACCATTTTTGAAAAGAAAGGATGCATGTGTGATTTTTAAAAAAGGGAATTTGTGGAAATATCTGTTTTGTTTTTTAGAATAATTAAAATCCTACTTTATATATGTATTTTAACCTTTTTTGGACTTTTTTGGAAAGTAAATGCATTGAATAGGGTGTGATAACATACTGAGCTATTTATGATCACATCATACTTGTTCCAAACAACATTGGTTGACCTAATATATTTTTTAGTTTATTATTTATAGTTAAATATTCCATTAGAGCATGTTGGCGTTGTGTTTGGTGGTGACAAAGAGGTCACATGGAGATCACGATTTCATGGTGTATCATAAGTTTTTTTTCATTTTTTTTATTTTGAAGTTTTTGTATTTGGATTATTTATGTATTAATTGATGTTTATTATTGTTAGTTCTACCCTGTATTTAGTTTAGATATTGATCTTGGTAGTTTTTTGGGATAAATCATTCCTTTTTTATTCTTTTGATTCCCTATAGTAGTTTCCAGCTTTGGGGGATCAAGAACGCCCTTCAGGCCATATCCCAGACTGTGTTGGGTTTCTGGTTAGATGGCATCTCATCTTGGTTCTTGAAAAACCATAAAAAAATCATTTCCAGTAATAATAGTTCTCTAGACCTTCCCAAACTCACAATTGATGACATTTATGTAGGTGATTCATTTATAAAAGGGAATATTGGCAAGAAAAAAATAATCTAGAAAAAGTAAATTAATTGATGTTACTCAAGATAGTTTATGGTGTTGTTTTTGGGCCGATGACACCTAAATCCCTTGATAGAATATGTATTATGTATTATATGTTCAATAATAAAATAATATAGATTGGATTATGGTGATTATCCACTGAAATGTGGAATTGAAATGCATTGATCTGTTAGATATGGATAAAGAGAAGTGTCTTAGTATCAATATAAAGATATACTAAAATGATAATGACATATAATTTACAAAAACTATGTGGGAGAATAGAAAACAATCATGGGAAACCACATCAAGTGTCAGTGGTGAGGGATCATAAACTGATGCCATGAGTCATATTACCAATGAACTCAAGCATGCATCCCAATATAATTGAGGCTCCTAAGCATCATTATAGGTTTATAAACGTATAATGTGGAGACTATACCCACTATTCGGAGTAAAACCATATTATAAATAAACTTAGGAGATAAATAAACCAAATGAGCCAGTATGAATGATACACTTATTTGGATGTCTTATATTTTACCATGTGACCCAACTGCAAAATGTCAATTTCGGCCAAAATTTAAATATTGAGGAATTTTATCATTGTATTTGACTATTTCATTTATTATGTTCACAAAAATAAGAAGTATTTTATTAACATACTCTTCATCATGTTCAATAATATCCTCAGAATAATCAAAGAACCAATCATTAATTTATTTTATTTTAAACTACATCATTGATTGAAATGACATATAATTTTCTTTCTTGATCTTATTTTTTAAATTTTGATACTTTATAATTTTTTATGAAATTAGAATGTCGTTAACACACATGTATATAATATGAAAATAAATTGTTTACTCTATTTGTAAACGTGTTTCATATCTGATGTCTTTTATCTGATTATCAATAGTTTTTATGGAATATGTTTTTGTTTACAATTTATCTGATAGATATTTAAATGTTTCTATGTTTTAAAATATTCATCAATTATATTGTGATATCAGGTATTAATGGATCATAATTGGATTTATCTACGAAGAACTACTAGTGAATATGAAAGAGGAGTTGACAATTTTTTGGAATTTGCTAAACGGCATAATCAAAATATTGATTTGATTTTCTGTCCATGTGTGAAGTGTGTAAATATGAGAATGTTAAACTTCATAGAAATCAAGGATCATCTCATTTGTTATGGTTTTAGCCTTAATTATACACGTTGGATCTTGCATGGTGAAAGAACTGAAAATTCAACATCCAATGTTGATGACGATATTCATAATGAGGCAGAGGATCGTATTGACGAATTAATTCATGATTTAGGTGTTGAAACCATCGAAAAAACACCAACTGTTGAACGATTGTATGGAGATTCTGAGAAACCATTATTCCCAGGTTGCAGTAAATATACAGTGTTATCAGCAGTTTTGAGATTAGTTAACTTAAAAGCAAAAAATGGGTGGAGTGATAAAAGTTTCTCCAGTTTACTTGAGCTTTTAAAAGAGCTTCTTCCAGAAGGAAATGGGCTTCCAGATTCCAATTATGAGGCGAAGAAAATATTATGCCCAATGGGATTGGGGTATAAAAAGATACATGCTTGCCCCAATGATTGTGTACTGTATAGGAAAGAAAATGAACATTTATCAAGTTGTCCTACATGTGGAACATCGTGCTATAATATGGATGAGAAAGTCAACTCAGATTCATTTTCAGGTGATGTCATGTAACGTTATGAAAAATCAATTTTTTTACTTTCCAATGATATCATCCAATATTTTTTTCAAACAATTCTGATAATTCAATTCTGATTTATTTTTAGGTACCAAAATCAAAACTCCATCTAATGAAATTTGGTACCTTCCAATTATTCCTCGTTTGAAGCGTCTATTTGCAAATTCAAATGATGCAAAAAGGTTAAGATGACATTCAGATGAGTGCATTTCTGATGGTAACTTACGTCACCCTGCCGATTCACCACAGTGGAAGAGTTTTGATAAAAAAATTCATGATTTTGGAAGTGAAGTTAGAAATCTCAGAATGGGATTTTGTACTGATGGAATGAATCCATATTGGAGCCTCAGTAGCCAACATCGTTCATGGCCTGTTTTGCTGGTACTTTACAACTTGTCCCCACATCTATGTATGAAGAAAAAATATGTTATGATGAGCTTGATGATTTCTGGACCAAAACAACCGAGAAATGATATTGATGTGTATCTTACACCATTGATTGAGGATTTAAAACTGTTATGGGAGAAAGGTGTTACAGTTTTCGATGCATACAAGAAAGAGTATTTTCTTTTGCGTGCTATGATAATGTTCACTATAAACGACTTTCCTGAATATGGAAACTTATCTGGATATAGTGTTAAGGGACATAAAGCATTTCCAATTTGTGAAGAACAAACTTCATATTATCAATTGCAGAATGGAAGAAAGACAGTGTACATGGGACATCGAAGATTTTTGCGAATTGATCATCCTTATCGTAGATTGAGAAAAGCATTTAACGGTTTACAAGAATACAACCTCCCCCCTCAACCATTGTCAGCTGAAGAATATTATGACAGAGTGAAAGATATTGATTCAACATTTGGAAAGAGAAAAAGTTCTGGTTTACAAAAACATATCTGGAAGAAGCAGTCTATTTTTTTTTGAACTACCTTATTAGAGATTTTTAGAGATAAAAAATAACATTGATGTTATGCATGTTGTGAAAAACATATGTGATAGTTTGATTGGAACTTTGTTAGACATAAAAGGAAAGACAAAAGATTGATTACATTCTAGATTGGAATTGATATTAATGCGAATACGTTTGGAGATAGCTCCCGCTGTGAAAGGAAAAAAGAACATATTTACCTCCGGCTTGTCACACATTAAGCAAGATTGAAAAGATGAATTTTTGTCAGTGTCTTCATGGTATTAAAGTACCCAGCGGTTTTTCTTCAAATGTGAATAATTTTGTGTCATTGAAGGATTGTAAATTAATAGGTATGAAATCACATGATTGCCATGTGTTAATGCAACAAATTCTACCAGTAGCAGTGCGTGGTATATTACCGAAAGCTGTCAGGAAGACAATCATCAGGTTATGTAATTTCATTAAATCCATTTGTAGCAAAGTCGTTGATCCAAATTTGTTAGATTTGTTGGAGAATGAAGCAACTCTTATTCTTTGTCAGCTAGAAATGTATTTCCCACCCACATTTTTTGATATAATGGTTCATCTATTGGTTCATTTGGTGCATGAGATAAGAATGTGTGGGCCTGTTTATTTAAGATGGATGTATCCTTTTGAAAGATATATGAAAATTTTGAAAGGATATGTTAAAAATCCTTATCGACCAGAGGCCTCTATTGTTCAAAAATTTTTATCAGAAGAGGTGATTGAGTTCTGTACTAATTATTTGAATGAGGTGGATCATATTGGTCTCCCTCTATCTCGACATATGACAGTTGACAGAGAAGGTAGAGGGGTTCGAGGCTTAAAGGCAAAGTTCATTCCACGTGATGAAGTGATGCAAGCACATTTATACATTTTGAACAACACAGATGAGGTTCAACCATATATATCCTCACATATTTCTGAATTAAAGTTACGATATCAGAAAAGAAATGAAAATTGGTTGATGATTGAGCATAAGAAGACATTTTTTTCATGGTTTAAAGAGAAAGTCACCCCAGATATATCTGTATCAGAAACATTGAAGTGGTTATCAGGGGGACCATCTTTTAATGTGATCACTTGGTCTGGTTTTGATATCAATGGCTACACATTTTACACAAAAAACCTGTATGACAAGAGTACCGTTCAGAATAGTGGTGTGATGGTATTCGCTGAAGCAGTGCATTTTTCGAGTGCCAAAGATAAAAACCCAATTTCTGCATCAACATCATATTTTGGAGTTATTGAAGACATATGGGAAATTGATTATATTAAATTTCGAGTAACTATTTTTAAGTGCAATTGGGTTGATAGTAATAGTGGCGTGAAACATGATGAATATGGGTTTAAACTGGTTGATTTGAAAAGATTTAATCACAATGAGGAACCATTTATCTTGGCGACACATGCAAAACAAGTATTTTATGTCATTGATCCGTCGAATGATCAATGGTCAGTTGTTTTGCAAGGGAAAAGATATCATTTGGGTGATGATGATGATTCTGATGATGCTAGTGATTTACATGAGCCTTATTCATCTATTATGCAATTTTCAGATGATTACAATGAATATAAGACAGACATAGTGCATGCAGTACGTACCGATCATGATGAAGGGACGTGGGAAAACACTAAATTAGTCTCCTAATTTTTCTGGTAAATATTTATATTTTGTGTCTATTTTTAAAACTTACAAATGCATGCCTCTATTTTTACATATTTATTTTTCATTTCCTTGTTTCTAATTATTCAGTTTTCTAATAATATGCAGGTACCCAAAATTTCATTACACTTTCTAGTAGCAATGTCAAATACAGATAGAGAGGAGCAGTTACCGAGGTATATCTATTTTGACATATTATTAAATATTCAGTAATATACATATTTAATGAAATAAAACTGTTAATTTATAAAAAAAAATTGCAGGACTACTGATGCGTCCTCGGCAGAGGAGACTTCTCCAGTTACTACTCAAAAATCAAGTTCTCTAGTTGGTAAACGTGGTATTACACGTCTACCAAAACTATCACTCGCTCGTGATGATAACAAATCACACATCCATTTTGATGATAATAATAATGCAGTTGGCCCAAATGCAGTTCAGTTTGTCAGTTATATAGCGATGCAGAGCCGTTGCAGGATCAGTATTTTATATCCTGATTGGAAGTCAGTGGACAGGACGGTGAAGCAACAGCTTTGGGAGGCCGTGACGGTAAAATATCTTTATTTATTTATTTTATCTCATTTTTTAATATTATATATTTTAAATGACATATTTAATTTTTTCAATTACAGATGACATTCAATTTTGAGGAAACCAAAGAAATTAGGAAAAGACATCTCTCTTTAGCGGCGGTTCGATGGGGAGATTTTAAAAACAAACTGACGAAAGATTATGTTTTTGGAAAGAGAAGGTTTGAAAGCCCATGTATTAAGTATCCATATATAGATGAAGAAACATGGAAGCGATTTGTTGACAGTCGTGAGGAAGAGAAATTTCAGGTATTGTAATTGTTTTATATTTTAAAATTTATGCTATATTTTCCTTATTACTTATGTGTTTATTTTTATGTAACAGGCCTCCAGAAGATCTCATCAGGAGATCCAGTTGAAAAACGTATACCCTCATACTTTATCACGTGGAGGATACTCGTATTTGGAGCAGAAAATTATTGAAGAAAAATTTGAAGCATTAAGAGCTCGATCAAGTAGTGGTTCAGAAGAGGTCCAGTATGGTCCTCCATCTCCTCCCACTCGCCATGAGAAATGGAAACGATCAAGAAGAAGAAAAAATGAACAATATCTTACAGAAGAAGTTCATCAAGTGGATGATAGAATTGTAAGTAAATATTAATTCTTTGTTAACAGTTTTCCTTTTTTATAATTTATAAACACTAATATAAATTTTTTATTTTTCATTTCAGGATGAACTTCAGGAGAAAGAGACACAGGGCTCTTTTATCCCCGAGGGTAGGATGGATATCCTAGCCACTGCTTTGGGAAAGGCTGAACACCCCGGCCGTGTTAGAGGATATCATGCGGGTGTTAGTATTCGGAAGGTTTTTGGTAAGAGTAAGCAACCAAGAGACCCCGAAATCGAATCCTTAAAAGAAGAGCTGCAGGATATGAAACGGTCTATGGGTGATCAAATTCAAGCAGCAGTACAGAAGGCTTTATTAGAACACTTGGCAAGACAGTCACAGTCTGCTCATCCTTCCGAGGTATATTATTTACTGTTAACAATTTTTCTTTTCTATAAATTATAAACACTGATATAACTTTTTCATTTTTCAACATTCTCAGCCTACTCACTCAGACTATCCTGCCTCATATGCTTACCCAACACCGTCTGGGCAGCCTTCCGAGGTATATTATTTAATGTCATCAATTTTTCTATTTTATAAATTATAAACACTGATATAAATTTTTCATTTTTCAACATTCTCAGCCAACTCACCCGGACTACCCTGCCCCATCTGCTTACCCTGCCCCGTCTGCGCAACCATTTGAGGTATATTATTTTATTTAATTTTTAATCAATTTTTCCATGTTATAAATTTTAAACACTAATAAACCCTTTTCATTTTCTTGACTTCTCAGCCTGCTCACCCTAACTACCCTGCCCCACCTGCTAACTTTGAGCCTCCACCTCCTCCATCGGATCGAACCTTATATTGTGAGTTGTTTGCGGGAGATCCTCATGTACATATTGTTGCGTTAGGACAAGTGTATTTTTTGGGGGACTCGGTACATCATCAGCCTATGCAGATGGGTCAGGTTAGAGTATCAGAACTTGTTATTATAGATCCTACTGCTCTACTACCATTTCCTACTGCGGAGATCACCAGTGTCGGGGAATGTATGTGCCATTTTTTACATTGGCCAACTGCACTTCTTCGTTATATTTCACATGAGGTATGAGTTTTTTAAATAGTAATTAGAAATGATTCCAAATTACTTAAAATGTTTTCTGACATTTAACTTATATAGGAATATCTGAAAGCAAAAGAAACTGTACAAATGTAGCAAAATGTTCAGAAACAGTCGGCTGTAGATACTTCTGATATTTCTTCTGGGTTGAAAAGATTATCTCAGTGCTCTTCTTCCTTGAATTTTATCTATGAGTTTCAGATGACGTCCGATATATGTGGAAGAAATTATAAATTGAGAATATTGAAAGAAGATATCATGAATTTAGTTAATTTTGAAGAGATCGGGCTGAATGTGGTGCATTTGTTTTCCATGTAAGTAAATTGACGTTTGAATTGATATTTCTTTAATAAAATATTGGTATGTCATTGACTAACTATATTTTATTTTTAAATTAGGTATCTATACATGATTATTTTACAAAATGAAACTACAAGCATTTACAGCTTTATAGATCCAGATTACATTTCCTTGGAAGTCAAACATGTGAAAAATGATGAAAGAGTTCAATATATATCCGAGAGATTATCACAAACAGAGATTCAGTGCTGGTTTTTGCCATTTCTTGATAAGTAAGAATATCAACATAATTTTGAACTCATGATCATTATAATGTCATTAATTGTGAACTTTTTGTATTATAGGGGGCATTGGATGTTAGGTGTATTTTGCCCAAATGAATGCACCTTATATTGGTTTTTCTCTTTATTAGGAAAAGTGCGTAAATCGTTTTCCAAATTATTAAACAGGTAAGTTGTTTTTTTTATTTTTAGCAGTTTTTTATGTTTAATTTTAATTGTTTACACAAGTTTTATTAGTTCTTATATAAAAAAATGAAGTTCATGGAAACATTTTACAAAGGAAATGAAACCAACGAAAATCAAATATGTGGAAGTACAGGTAATTAGTTTTTATATTTTTGTTATATATTGGGTTTCATTATTAGTTAAATGTTTTATAACTGCAGTGTCATCGTCAAAATGGATATGTTGAATGTGGTTATTATATTCTACGATTTATGTACGAGATAATCACAACTGGGGAAACTACTGATTTTCATAAGGTTAGTTGTATTAATTTTTTTATTTATTTTCATCCACTTTCTTCTATTTATTAATTTCATATCATTCAATATTATTGTAGGTATTCAATGATTCATAGTCATATTCTCAATCTGATATGATCCATATTCAATCTACTTTTGCGGACTATTTGTTAAGTCTGATTAAGATTTGAGGTATGTATATACTAATATTTATAAATAATAATATATATGGGTTTAAAAACTAACTCTTATGATATATTAGGTGTTTGAACCTACTAATAATCAAATGAATGCTTCAACAATAACAAACAATGAGCATGTCATATATTTCAGGTACGTGTATTTTAATTCTGCTTTACTGAGTTTTCTCAAGTGCCTCTGCAAAAACAGTTTTATTGAATCTACTAATAATCAAATGAATCCTTCAACAATAACCAACAATAAGCATGTCATATATTTCAGGTACGTGTATTTTAATTCAGAATTAGTTATTATATTTATTTTCATTGTTATTTCTTAAAATCATTTGTCTGTACAGTGACAAATCTGGAGGGTGGTACATGGATCATGAACATAGAGATTCGTATAGCGAAATAACATCCAGAAACACTAAAAATTGTCTCCCTTGCATGCACATAAATATCTTCTAGGCCTTTTTATTTTTTATGCAAATAAATATCGGAAAATGATTGCCGAGAAGCATATCACATAATACCTGAAACAGCACTTAGTGGGTTTGCACAAAGATAAAATAGAAGGTGTCAATTTTTAAGGTATGTTTCTTTATGTCTCTTCAATCTGCATTTGATTTCAATTTTCTAACCTATTTTTTGCACTCAAACTTATTTCTCTGTTATTCCATAACTTAAAAAAATAACAATAGTGAATGGGTAATGCATGTCTATACAGAGCAAATATAAAAACCTGAGGTTGGGGGTGGTGGGGATCCTATGGTGAAAAGACACCCCCAACATCTTCAGTGGGGGAGGTGAGGAAAGGGTTGCATCGGCTGAGTGTTCCTGGAATTTTGATCAGGAGTCGTAACATTTAATTTTGGTAATTTACTTTTTGAAAAAATGAATGATTCAAATAAATTACACATTTTCATTTAATGTTTATTCATTGCACTAATATCTTGGATTGATTTTTTCACGCACATCTCCTTAGTTTCATTACTGTTTTGACAGGATTGGTGCTATCTATGGGAGGAAACTTACAATGATTGATACTGAGTATGGTTAGATTAAGAAAATGCACCATGTAGGTACGTGTATTTTAATTCTGCTTTACTTGGGTTTTCTCAAGTACTTCTGTTAAAGCTGTTTAATTGTTTTTGTATACTTCGTTTTTTTTCAGGGTTCCGATTTTTTTGGAGGAGAAAATATATGTATTTTATTTAAAAAAAAATTATTTACGGCGTCGGTTTTTTTAAAAACCGACGCCGAAAATCCTGTGTAAATTAGTTTCGGCGTCGGTTTTTAGAAAAACCGACGCGGAAAACCGATATTTCGGCGTCGGTTTTATATAAAACCGACGCCGAAAACCTAGTCGACTCTATTTTCCGTGTCGGTTTTTTAATGAACCGACGCGGCAAATAATGTCTAAATGTAGCTTCGGCGTCAGTTTTATAAAAAACCGATGCCGAAGCTCATAAGAGAATTATTTTTCATGTTGGTTTCTATAAACCGACGCGAAAACTGTATTTTTAACGTCACCTATAAAGACATCGGTTTATAACCGACGTTAAAAATTAAAAAAAACTGACGCTAAAAAGTGTTTTTGCACTAGTGTATACTAGAGACCTTGTGGAAGGAGAAGCTCTATGAAAAGTACAACAAGTGTGAGTTCTGGTTGAATGAGGTGTCATTATTGGGCCATATCATCACAAGAAATGGGATATATGTGGCTCCCTCTAGGAAAACTATAATATAGGGATGGCTGAGACCGACATCAGTAATGGATATTCGTATCTTCTTAGGGTCAGTTGGATATTATTGCCGATTTGTGAGATATTTTCACGATTTTACAACCCTCTTACCAAGTTAACTCAGAATGGAGTAAAGTTTTCTTGGAGTGATGAATGTGAATAGGGATTAAAGGAGTTGAAAAGGAGGCTTATCACTACGCTCATGCTCACAATACCCACATGTGGAGGATTTTTTGGTATTTATTGATGCTTTAAAGAACGTCTTGGGTTGTGTGTTGATGCATAATGACAAATTCATTGCCTATGCTTCATGGTAACTAAACTTTCATGAGGAAAATATCCAACACATGATATGGAGTTGGAAGTAGTGATCTTCATTATAAGAATCACGTGGAATTACCTCTTTAGAGTGAAGTGTGAAATTTATACGGACCAGAAAACCACCAAAATATATATTCACATAGAAAGAGTTGAACATGTGCCAACAAAGATGGTTGGAACTGATCAAAGACAATGACTGCTCAATCCATTACCACCCTAGGAAAGTGAACAAGGTGAAATATTCTCTAAGTAGAAATGAACTAGTGATTATATCATTGATGAGAATTGAAAATAATCCAATCTTCTTAGATTTGATGTATATAAACATAGGAATCATAAAGAAAGGAACATCATCAATCCTTTCACAAATTATTGTACAAGAATCTCTTTTGGAAAGGTTAAAGGATGATCAAAATGATGATGTTTGAATTCATAAAAAGGTGGAAACTATCAGGAAAGGGAAATCCTCGAAGTTAAATGTCAATTAAGAAGGAATTGTGAGATTTGGGTCAAGATTATGTGTTCCATCGAATCCATAGTTAAAGAAGAAACTTTTGGATGATGCACATAGTTTGAATTTCTACATTCACCCAGGAAACACAAAGATGTATCAAGATCTTCAACAACATTTTTGGTGGGATAACATGAAGAAGTAGATCGTTGAGTCTACATAAAAGTGCCTTGTGTGTCCGCAAGTGAAAGATGAGAGGCAGAAGTCTAAGGGGATGATGCAACAATTACCCATACTATCATGGAAATGGGAGAACATCACCATGGAATTTGTCACAGGACACATGAAGACATCCAAAGGAAACAACTTTATCTGTGTTGTTGTGGATTGTCTTACAAATACTACAAACTTAATTGTTATTAGGGAGGATTTATCACTAGATCAACTGGCATAAATATACATCAAAGACGTGGTAAAGATGCATGGAGTACCACTATCTATTGTATCCTATCAAGAGCCAAGATTCACCTCTATGTTTTGGTAGAGTCTTCATCAAACTTTGGATATTAAGCAGAACATTAGTATGGATTTTCATCCTCAAACTGAGGGAAAATATGAGAAGACTATAAAAACACTCGAGGACATGTTGAAAGCATGCTAAATGGACTTAAGATAAGGATGGGATCAACATCTCTCTCTTGTTGAGTTCTCATGCAACAATAGTTTTCACTCAAGAATCCAAATGGATCCTTATAAATACCTTTATTTGAAGAGGTGCATAACACTGGCATGCTGGGATGATGTTGGGGAGAGAAAACTCCTAGATCTAGAGATGGTCGAAGAAATTGTGGAAATGGTTAAGACCTTCCAGCAACACAATAAATCTGCTCAGAGTCGACAAAAGACCTATACAGATAATCATCAATGGGACCTAGTGTTTGATGTCAGAGACATGGTATTCCTCTACATATCACTGTAGAAGAGAGTTATGAGATTTGGGAAGAAGGGAAAGTTTAATACAAGGTACATTGGACCTTTTGAGATCCTTGATCGCATTGGAGCAGTGGCCTATCAACTAGCACTCCCACCAAACCTATCTTAAGTACATGATGTATTCCATGTATCACTCTTGGGGAAGTACATTCCTGACCCATCACGTGTACCCAATCCAGAGGTGGTACCATTGGAGAATGACCTCTCCTATGAAGAGAAGTCGATGAAGATCTTTGATAAGAGGGAAAACGTTCTACAAAATAAGACAATGCCCCTCGTCAGTGTGTAGTGGTGAAACCACAAGTTTGAATAAGTAGTGTGGGAATTGGAGGAAGTATTGAAGCAGAGTTACCCACATCTATTTTAGTGTGGGAAAAGGAAATTTTGAAGGTGAAATTTCTTAAGGGGGAAAGATTGTAATGACCCAAACTTCTATTAATGGAAATTCATCTTAATCTAATTAAATGTATTATTATGTAAAATGGTTATATAACATGTGAACTTATTTGGATTTATGTTTTTTTATTTGAAAATACTTTTATGAATTGTGACCATTTCTAATATAGCCATTAAACATTGATCACATGATTAGTATAAATATAGGTCTTTAACAAATCAAATTTACTCATAAAAAGGAACTTATGGCCTCATCTAGTATAATTTCTTCATACGAAGCCCATTTATCAGAGCTCAAAAAATGGGGTGGCGTCATTGGGATTCACTCTTGAACAAGACCAATCTAAGCTTCAACATGTTAAGATCGGTCAGAACCGCCTATGGGAGAAGCGGAAATTCATAGAGATTACCTCCCGAGTGATGTTATCTGAGCCACCCCAAGATTTTTTCACCGTCACACTTCTAACCCTTCGGTCTTATACGGGTGTTATAAAGGGTTATGTAATGAGACCCTACTGCTATGATTATATACATTATTTTAGTATAGATAATAGATACTCATTTTATTATTGTTACTTTGTAAATAGTTTTTATCAAAAAATAGCATTCTTAGTTAATTTAGAAATCTATTTTGATGAATTAATGGATTTTTAAATTAAATAATATTTTCAATAAATATTTTTACTAAATTAATCTTAATATGATATAAATTACCATATAATTATTATGAATACGATTGGGATTTTTATTAAGGTTTGAATGCTATTTTTGTCAAAACCCATGAATTTCTGATAAATGTCGGTTTTTATTTTAAAAGTAAAAATTCACATATTTAAAAAATTAGTTAGATAAAATGAATAATATTTTTAGAATCAAGAAATTGATATTATCAAATGGTGAATTGTTCACAACTTTCTAAGATATCAGAATTTCTGGGTAAAAATTAAATACCATTTAAATATATAATATGTTTTATGACATCAGAATGACCCAATAGTGATGTAATAAAATACTATAAACATTATGTTCGGCCAATATATGTTTTAACATTAAAATAATGTGATTTTTGTCTGTTTTAGTAATTTTAAAATGCTTTAGTGTACCCTTCAAGACTAATAAAACATTTTAACTTTTTAAATTTATTTTCTTAAGAGTGTGGCTCACATCCACATAAGAAACCATATTATTTTAAGAAGTTTGATAATTTTCCTTATAAAATAATGTTTCAAAATCCCATTTGGAAAAAACCATGGGCAAAAACCCTGGGTTGGTTTGTGGTTTTGATTAGTTTAATGTGTGGTGTCCCAATCCTAAATAATAAATAATTCCCTCTCATTTCCTATATAAACTCACCCAAGCTCCCACTTCCTCTTCACTAAAAGATTTTGGAGTTCGTCCAACCTCTTCCCTCCTCTTTCTATAATCCTCCAATGGAGCCCCAAACTCCCAAGAAGCCTCTCTTAATCCCCTCCCAATCCTCTAGGGCCACATTTCCAAGTAAGGGATTCCTTACTTTCTCATTTAATCCAAGTTTCTGAATATTGTTTTACCCTCTTATTTTCAATTGTAAACATTGGGGAATGGTTTTTCACCTCCCCCATACATCCCTATTTATGTTTTCATGATTAGATACCCTCTCTATCTAATTAATTTCTCCCATGTACGCCCATTACCATGCTGAAATTTCGTAAGGAATTCCCCTCTTCTCATTTACATTCAAGCAATTATTTTGTATTATGAATCTAAATTCAATTACATTTGTTGGGACATTTATCTATATGAACCCATTACTATCCATTTCATGTGCATATAATGAGAAACCACTTTCTCTCTCATCAACCGTTTTTATGAATCCTTATATCACACCGTTATGCTTCCGAAATTACACCATGATTTTCCAATCCAACATCATTGTGTCGTGAATACTATGCTTATTTCTCTGTCAAGGTTATTAACCATTATGAACATTTACTTATTTATTATATAGTTTCATGTAGGAATTTTACATTACTTTATTGTGGAATAAATTATTATCCTTAATGATTCTATGTTGAGAGATCTATGTGACACACTTATGCATGAAATGAATTGTTTATGAAGGGTGCACCTTGATAATGCTCCAATGCATTGGGTATGGTTTAGTATCATGATATGTCATTTCAAATGAGGGTTTAATCATTATAATTCAAGTAAAATGAGGTTTTACTCATGATCCATGTGCAATGATCCTTGGATCATGCAAATACCATGTTAAGTGTTGTTGCCACATTTCCATGTTATGATAATCATGTTATATCATTCCTTTATGTTCATGTTTCTCTTATGCTCCATTGATATTACTATTATATAACATGTACTGTATTATCCATGTTGTTCCTTGTTTATTCCCTTAATAGGCTTCATAGATCACCCTTTTCTTATGCATGTCCTCAGGTTACCCCATGCAATGCTTAGTACGAGAGAATGTAGAGGTCATGTAAAGGAACTTTTCAATAAAGATTTCATGTTTCATGTTGTAAGTCATTATGTAATGTTCCTAAGACCCAAAGACACTAGACATATCGATCTTACATGTGGTATCAAGTGAATATTTCATGTAATAAATAATGTTTAAGTGTGTCATAAAAGCAGGGTTGTTACAATAACAATATCTATATATCAGTTCTAGTGGTAAAGAAAAACTAATATTTTAAACTATTACACATACATAAATATTACTATATTACAATTACATAATGATTATCTATTTTAAATAAATTAAAACATTCATATCATAAGTATAGATATCACACATATTTTCCACATTACAATGATAAACATCATAGATTATGAATTATCACACCATAAATTATTATATAGTGACTCCAAATTTTGAGTAGTGATTTTGATTTATTTTGTAGATCCTAAATATAAAACTATGGTTAATTTTATTTTGAAATATAATAATTTATAGGTAAATTCTAGATTTATAGAAAAAATGGGTAGTGGTGTTTCTTTTAATTGTATAGAAAAAACAATAGAGTACTAAATAGAAGGCATCATATACCTGTTAAGACTCTATAGAGGTTGGAAAACCAACTGGATAGCTACATTCTGACCTATAGCCCTAGACTATGTGGAATATAGACCATATTATGCCAAGTGGAATCCTTCATTTACTTCAAGTTATTTGGGTTTTGTTTCCATTAAAAAGTGTTTTTTTTTATTTTTTATACATTTCTTTTTAAAACACCCCATACTTACCTCTATTATCATATGATTTGATTAAATCACCCCTCCTTGTTATTTCTCAGTTTTGAGGGCTCCTAATGTAACACTCTGAGATTTTGAGAAGAAAAGACTAAAGTAAATTTAATCTTTATGATATTTTGTAAAGCAAAAATCACAATGTTTATCTTGTGTTACATGTAACACCATGTTTAGCTTATGTTACACTGAACACCAATTTTAGAGAAAACACAACATACTATTAAAATATTATTATATATTACGATATTTATCACCAATCCATTGGAAAGGTATGTATGAATAGTATTAAATAAAATATGAAAATATATAATTTAGTCATTCATATAAAGAAATCTATGGTTACCAATTAATTATAAATAAAAATAAAAGCTATTTTAAAATGAAATAATTGTTATTCTGAAAAACTATTTTTATGCACACAAATGCACTTTACCAAAATAAATTTAAAAATTTACTTTAACTGAATTATTTTAGTGGAATTTAAATTATTTATATTCAATAAAATTCTTAAATATCATCTTTTTTCCTTAGAAAATATATAATATTATATCCAATTTTACGCTTAAAATTGTTCTTCACTAAAAATATTTTTTTCCTCCTCTTGTGAAATTATTCTAAAATTAGTTTTTTTAATTTTAGAAAAAATAAATTTTGAAATCATAATTTCAAAATTATCTAATTGTTAATTTTTTATAATATTACTAGAATAGAATTTTTTGATACATAGGTAAAAATTCTAATTTTTTAATAATTTTCAATCTATTTATAGAATTTAAAAGCATCCAAATTTTTTTAATCTAGATTTAAAAGAAAAATTATTTTAATTATATATGTATTAATCTAATTTATTTTGTTGTAATAAAATTATAATGAATTTTTAAATAAAAATATTTTAATGTTTTGAATATTTATTGTTTAGAAAACTTCTTTTTCATTACATATGTGGGATTAATATTAAATTAAATTTTATAACTTATCATGGTGGAATTTTGGAAAAATATATTCAATATTTTTAATTATAAAAATTAATAATATATAATAATTACAACATAATGTTTAACACTATAAATAGTGAAAACATAAAATTAATTATGACCGTTTAGGTAAAATGTGTTTAACGTGGTTTAAACTAAAAAGTTAAGTGTTAAAAATTACACAAAACCTTTCAAACACCCATTGGATGGCCTTATTTTAACATAATATCTTCTATTTTCTATAATGGACCATTTTGTATCCTTGAGCAATGTGAGAAACGTGTTTAAACCTTTTTATTTTTAAAAATAACAATTGTACCACATACCTCACTTATAAAAAGACACCCACTATCCACTCTTCATCACACTTCCAGAACCCTTTGGACAATCCAATACCTTAACAAAATAATTCATTTATTTCCTCATCTCATTCTTGAATACATATTTTTTAATAGGAAAATTTTAAGCCTTTTGTCTCAAATAAAAAGAAGTTGTCTGGAGATCAGGTAACATTCCTAACAGAGCATTTTATATTATTTCATCATCCACCTCCTTAAATTCATATTAAAACATTATGATTTTATAATCTCAGTATCATACATATAATATTTTTTACAATTTTAATTTCATATCCTAAATCATTATCCTCTTTCATCAAAAGTCTCATGAAATTATCATTCAGGTGTACGGAGGACTACCACATCGCAAACTAGTGTTATTAATTTTGCACCACCACATCTAATATATAGATTTAATGATGGATTTATCTATTATATATGATATGTATGATAATTTTATTCTTTTGGAACCATGATATCACATTTTAATTACCAATTTCCATTCATTGGGAATATAATCATGGTGTTTAGGTGTACGACGGACAACAGCCTTGTGAAGCTATGTGATTTGTTATTCATATAATCTTTACATGGAAGGTAAAAGGGATAGGTTTTAATTAATATATTTGAAATATATATGAAATATTAATTATTCTATAATTTTAATATATTATTTAACTTTATTTATTTCAATCCTTTTATAAAATGGGATCATTTTTCATGATTTCATATGGCCAACCGTCTCTAAAAATGATGTATTTCATTTTCTATCTATAAATTATTTCGATTAATATAAATATAAATATATAAATTATGTATAAAATTTATAAGAGGACCAAAAAAATGAAACCATGATAATGGAACCATGATCAATATAAGAGGACCGAAAAAATGAATCAATATATACAATAAAAGAAAAGTGCTTATTATCTGAAACATGATTTTGAAAAGTAATTGTTAGGAAGTGAGAAATAAAAGGTTATAAGTAAATAATATAGAGTATTATATATAAATTTTTGGTTATTTAATATATTTATAACAAATTTATATTTATTATTCATTTGGTTTTACCCCAAATGAATGATGTTGAGACTTAAGGTAATGGATTTTCATCTCGCTTTTTTTATGTGAGACACATGCCATATTCACCACCTATTTATATTATGTAGGGTATATAATAACCATGAATGAATTTTATGACTATTATCAATAAATTTATGTGGATTTATATAACCATTTTAGGATAACTCATTCATGGTTTTACGGTTCAAAAATTAATAAAGAGATAAGGGATTTCTAGTCTCTCTTCTATTTCTGGGAGACATGAAAATTCACATATCTAGTTATTTAATTTATGTGGTGTATATAATGACACATTTTCATGTTATATAATGATTCTCATTATTTTAATTACACATAAATTTAATTTTTTGTTATTCATTATTCGGGTTTATTATTCCAATGATTAATAAAGTGGTAATGGATTTTTATCTCAACTTTCCTACATTGAGACATATGTTTTATTTTCCACCTATCTTATCTTATAAGTTGTATATATATATAATTTTGACCGATAATATCATGAAGTTATTTATTCTAATAATATTTTATTTTCATTTAATTTCATTATTTCATGGGTATAATGATTTAATTTTAATAAAGTGGTAATGGTTTTATTATACAATCTCATTATTTGTTAAGAATTTTTATGTGTTTTATTTTGAAGATGAAAACTATATGATCCATACATAAATAAAATCATAACCTATCTTATGTTATTTTTTTGTCATGAAAATATAATTTTTTCTTTAATTATTCTTTCTTTATGTTCTCAAGGATCAGAAATAATATCATTAATGTAAATTGACATTACCTCTTTCTTTAGAGGATAAACCCTTTTTATTCCATATCCATTTGTTTTAAAAATATTGTAACATAGTTCAATACATTAATTAAATAATTTTTTACCCATGTTTGACATTTAATTTTTTTAAAGTAATCTTCGTGTCATTTTCAAAAAAAAAACAATTATGTTTTGGATTTTATCGAAAATATTAGTGGAATCTGCGTTTTAGCATGTACTGACTGAATGATATTTTCCACCATCTTGAACAATCCATGTGTTAATTATTTATTTATAATAAAAAAATCAAATAAATTTATTGTTAAAATGTTTTATTTTATTTCAAATGGGAAAAGATATTTTCCACGATAAATGTTTTAAATGATTTTTAAAGATTCCTTTATATGTTAAAAAATATTCTTAAAAGAATTTATTTATGAAAAATTTTATATCATAAAATGTCACAACCCACCTTATTCCAGATGAGGGAATGGATAGATAAGTGGTACTCCCTTCCTCTTCAAGGTCAAGGAGAGATAATGACCCCTGAGTCCCGCCTTCAATAGAAACTATAGTGGCGACTGCCACCAAGGGTATAGAATCTCACCCAAAATGGAAGGCATTGCCCTTTTTGTTTAATACAAGATAGTGAGATAAGATGATAAAAATAAAAAATAACACCAAACATTTATATAAAATAAACCAAAATCCATCCCATGAATGATTTAAATGTAAATTATGAAAAAATTATTACCAAAGAACAAAAGAAAGTACCAAAAGAAAGAGACTAAGCATCAACACAACAACTATCCCAACACCCGATATAGTAAAGTCTAGCATGGTCCCTAAAGTCCTCCTAGAAACATGAAAATAGAATTATAAATTTAGTGTGATTATACTAGTATGTCATGTTGGAAAACCAAATCAACTTGTGCACAAGTGGGGAATATACTAATTCCCTTGTGAGGGAATAGTAGAACCTCAGAGCACCTACCAAGGATTACTAACCAACATAGCCTCTCCAAGGGACACTATATAAATAAAATAAGTCATTTAAATTAGTAGTATAAGCACATCTACATTTTCACACCCTGAACCAAATTTCCACTAGTTAGTTGTTCTTTCTTAATGGTTAACTTCTAGACACTTCCACTCATCCAAAATGAAGTCCCACTACCACAACCTTCCCTCACACACTTGGGCCTCAAAGTACCCTTAAATCACACTTACAAACACCTGGGTTATAGACACACTGCACATCCCACCCATAGATACTTGTTCCACAAAAACCACATCTTTTTCCTGATGACACCTGGGCCTCATCCCAAAGACAGTTGGGAAAAACAATCATGGACCCCAAACACATAGGTCCCTCATCCAAACCAAAACATACCCAAAGGATATTGTCCTATAGTAAACCTCTATCCATTACAACCTTCCTAGATATTCTCGAATATTAAGAACACGAAAGAGGGAGTGAGGAAGAAATTTAGTAACCATCCATCCATCCTCCCACTCAGATTTTGGAAAATACACCCTCCCCATGAAATGGGGGTGTTCGGAACATGTTTCTCAATAAGCGTGGGGTCCATATATAAAATAAAAAGGAAATACAATTTATACATATAGGTAATAAAGAACTCAACCCAAACTATGGGTCCTAATAAAAACAACCACTCCACTAGAACCACTATTGAGGTTATCACTATATGCACAACCATACAAACATACACTATCAAAGCATAAACCCAACCACTTTTCATTTAACCACTTATCATTCTTCATTAAGGAGTTCACTTTAATTCATTACAACACTACCCATACCACTACCATTCATAACCATCCCCAAATAACAAGAAAAATGAAGGTGTGGTCCCACTACACAAACAACAAATGACCACATTACAGTCCCACTGCACAAGTCCATCCCACTACAAAAAAACAACCAAAGTCAGTCCCACTGCCATCAAGTTCATCCATTCCACAATCAATGAATCATTCAAACTAAGATTTCACAAACCACTCGTACCATCCCATACACAAAGACCATAGAAACCACCATCAAGGTTCCACCAACATGGTTCCACCATCAAGGTTCCACCATCAAGGTTCCACCATCAAGGTTCCACCAACATAGTTCCACCATTATGGTTCCACCATTACAGTGCCACCATTTTGATGTACCACTGTTACGTTGCCTCCATTTCGGCATTCCACCATTACAGTTCCACCTTTTAAGTGTGCCACCATTACGGTGCCACCATCCTAGTGTGCCACCATCACGATGCCACTGTTTTGGTGAAAGTTTTTGGCGAAACTGGATTTTTGGAAAACTCCCAAAACAAAACACTACGACCCCTAAGAACAGCATAAGAAATTGATTTTTCAAAAAGTAATGGACCAGGGAAATGCTTGTCATTAAATCAGATACATCTAAAACTATTCTCATCCCTGAAAATTTAAAAAAAACTAAAAAAAGAGGGAACTGAACACCCACCCCATAAGATACCTCTCAGGGACAAAACACCCTGTGTTATTTGAAAACTGGAGTGAAAACCTCAACATCCAAGAACTCCTCCTTGACATCTATCTCTTGAACCACTATACAAACACTAATTCCCCACTACCTGGAAATATGGGTTACGGAATATTTACCCTATGTCTAGATACTATCAGCTATGGGTGACACTGACTCACCCGCATAGGTTTAATCACATCCACATTAATGCATCTAGATTAGGGATTAGTTCCTCCCCTCCCCATAGTTAGGACTTTTCACAAACATTCATAGAAAGGAAACAACGCATCTGATAATGAACAAGTTCATTCATTACATCATAAAATGAAGCATAAAAAAATACAATAGCAAAACTCAAAACATTTCCAGGTACTGGGAACACATATATACCTCTCGCTCACATGTACTCTCCTCGAGGCCACTAGGCCTCCATAACACATGAACCAATGTAATGTTCTATCCACGAAGCACCTTCTCCTCATGATCCTTGATTATTACTTGTCTCTCCATGAATGTTGCATCATCCTCAATATTCAACTCTCCCCAGTCAATGATGTAGGAGTCATCATGCAGATACCGATGGAGTTGAGAGATATAGAAGACTTCCTAGATCCTCTACAACAATGGTGGAGATGTCAGCTAATATTCCATCTTTCCAACTTTTTCCTACACCTTGAAAGGGACGATGAACCTGGGAGAAATCATTCTCTCCCAATCAACCCTCCACTGCCCATTTAGGGGGAAACAGTCAGGAAAACATATTCCATAACCTATAACCCCAAAGGCCTCCTCCTATGATCGGTATATGACTTATGTCAGTTCAGTGCTACCCTCATCCTCTGATAGACAAGTTTAACACTCTCTATCATACTCTGGACCATGTCTGGACCAAGAATTGCTGCCTCTCCAACTTCAATTTAGCACAAGCGTGAAGGAAACAACCTCATGTATAGAGATTTGAATGGAGACATAACAATGGAATAGTGATACATATTATGGTAATAAAACTATAACAAGGGAACATTTCTGACTCAAGACCCACCAAAGTCAATAACACATGCCTATAACATGTCCTCCAACGTATCAACAGTCCTCTCTATTTTTCTATCAATATAAACGTGGAAAGAAATATTGGGGAATAACAGAATGAAAAATTCATGATGTAATCCCCTCCAGACTCGCAACATAAAACATGTGTCCTGATTTGAGACAATGGATATTGGAAATCCATTCAGCCACACCACCTCATCTAGATAGCTATGTGTTATGGCATCTATTGCGCTCGACTCCTTGATTTCTAATAATTGAGTGAATTTTATCAACCAATCCACTACTACCCATAGAGGATCACATCCTATCTATGCCCAGGGTAATATTGTGGTCAAATAAATTGATATGTCATCCCAATTTCACTTAGGAACATTTAAGGGCTACAACAGACCATCAGGAATACAGTTCTCGGCGTTCGCCTCCTCGCACACTTAGAACCTTTCAACAAACTCCGCCACTACCCTATTTACCCTGAGAAACCAAAACTATTCCCTCAATCTTCTGTAAATTTTAGAAACTCTTGGATTCATAGCCAGGGGTGAGCTATGGAACTCATAGATAAATCCCTCAAGAATCACCACTAGAACAAACATCTTCCCACAGAACAACATCTGATTCTAACTATCCTCCAACCATCCCACCAGATCATCACCCCAGACACCACGATAATGAATCACTTCAGTATCTGAGTCTCCCCACTAAGACTCATCCAACTTATGAACCAAGGAAAACTATACTGTCATCTAAAATAGACTGCCTCTGCCTTCATCCACTCTTTCACCCATGCACAAAGTGGCCAACTCCTCCATTTTTTTCCTGGAATCTATGGATTCTTCAACTACCTCCATCTATGAATTCCTGCTTAAGGCATCGACCACCACATTCCCCTTTACTGAGGTATAAGAGATCTCAAAGTCATAGTCCTGGAGAAAATCCATCCACCTTCACGGTCATAAGTTCAGGCCTCGTTGGGAGAATATATACATCAGGATATTGTGGTCCGTGAAGACCAGAAAGTGTCCTCAAATGAGTTAATGTTTCCATAACATCAATGAAAATAAGACCGATGTATGCTCCAGATTATGGGTGGCATAGTAATATTTATGTGGATATAAATTCATATATTAATAAGAGATCATTCCCCACTGATGCATCATCACAAATCCAAATCCTATACAAGAATAATCACAAAATACCTCGAACTTCACCCCTTCATTTGGAAACCTAAGCACTAGAGCACTGAACATCTTCCCATTCAGGTAGATGAAAGATGCCTGACACTATTCACTCCACATGAAGGCCATGAATTTTCTGGTCAAACCTGTTAATGGATCCAAAACTTGAGTGAAGTCAAGTAAAAATATCATGTAATATCCTACTAGACCTAGCAAGCTATGAACCTATTCTATGTTCTTAGGTGTTTCCCAAGAAGAAACGTCTTCAAACATTGATGGTTCCACTTCTATCTCTTTTTGAGAAACCACATTTTTGAGGAAGTGCATCTCTTGCGTCTAGAACTAAAACTTGAACAACATCACATAGAGTTGGTGGTGCTAGAGGACCTCCATAACTATCCTGAGGTGCTCATCATGATCCCACATTGACATTGATTAAATCAGAATATTATTTATGAACACGATGAAGAATCAGTCCTTGAACAAGGGGAAAATATATTTCATGAGCCCCACGAACATGGCAGAATATTCGTAACACAGAATGGCATGACCACAAACGTGAAGTTACCATACCTGTACCTGAAAGAAGTCTTTGGGATGTCACCCTTCTTCACCCTCAACTAGTGATGTATAGACCAAAGATTGATCTTGGAGATCCAACCCTCTCACCTTAACAAGTCAAAAATATTTTTTATTCTTAGAAGAGGGTAAAAGTTCTTGACCATGACCTGATTCAGTCTTCGGTAGTCTATGCACAGCCTTAGGGCATCGACTTCCTTCTTTGCGAACAATACTAGAGCACCCCAAAATAACACACATGGCCAGATAAAACCCCTTTTCACCAAATCATCAACCTGAATACAAAAATCCCACAACTCAGAAGGATCCATCTGACAGGGAACCATCTAAATTAGATGGGCACAAGGTTGAAAGTCTATCCTGAACTCAACATCCTATTGAGGGGGTAGAGTCACAACCTATTCTGAGAAAACATCTTGGAACTCCCCGAAAACTCTTAAAACCTCAACCATCTCTATTTTTTCAATCCCCCTGACATGCCGACTAAAATGAAGAGAAGAGGCTCCACACACCGACTACCCTCTTGACAGCTCCACTCACTAACAAAAACTACACATTGGTTATCCATATATGAAAACAAGACTCTCCTTCAGATGTAGTCGATAATGGAATGCATAGATAATAACCAATTGATGCCATGAATGACAATGTATGGATTTATCTATAACATAAGAAGATCCCTATTGGATGGATGTGTCCCCAACATCAGTCTACATCCCCGAAAAACATCAAACAAACTAGTATGACCTCCAACTGGCATGCTCAACATCAGGGGAATGGAAATTCTCTTTACGTCTAGTCCCATTTCATGAGATATATTAGGGGAAAAAGGTGTGTTAATCTCCCGTATCATGAAAAGAATATGTAAGGTTACTAAACAGACTGATCGTACCTCGAACAACCTCTGGCCAAGCTGGTACTGCAGCCTTGGTTGAGTGAAATTTCACATGACCAAATCCTGCACCACTCTACTGTCGACCAACTTCCCAACCATGCCTAGTTCAAGGTCCCTAAGGAGAACCATGAGGCTAGCCTCCTCCAGCACTATGTACCCTTAGTGGAGCGGGATCCCATTGTACCTTCTACTGAAAAGTTTTGACCGATAAATGATGTTGCTGAGGTAGGAGCTGAACCTACCCAACCCACCATACAGAGCTAGAATTGAGAACTAGCTCTAAAGATATACATGTCCTCTGTAACACCCCAATATTCCATGATACTCTTCTCTTTGAATAATATAGTAGCATGTGTGGTATGCAACTTCGAGTTCTAACACACCACAACCAATCAAACTAGCCGTTATGAATATTAATAACCACTTTTTGAAATTTTATAAATTTTATCTTTCAAAATAGACTTCATTTTTTTATTTGGAATATCAATATTATCTTAGGGTAATTTTTTGGTTTTTTCTGAAAACATTCAATTTTTGATGAATAGTGAAAAACACTGAGTTATTGTTTAAAATAGAATTTTTATTTAAATAATTATTTGATTTATTTAAATTTATTATAGGTAAAAATAGATACCTAATACCTATATAAGTTTAATTTAAATCATTGGAGTCAGTTTATAATAATTTTATATATATAAAAATTGTATTGAACTTTTCACCGTCTTTTACCCAACTCCTAGGAGAATTTTCAAATTCACATAAAACTTAATTTTACCACTTCTGTGAGTGGAATTTTAAAAATCTGAGAGACACGGTTGATATTAGTAATAAAAATGTGGTTCAATAAGATGAAATTTTTTTTTGATGAATAATAACTTTTTACTTTTATTTACCACGGTTAAAAGTAAATAGGGTATTTAAGGGTAAAATGATATTATTATTACCCTAACACGTGTCCTAATTCTATTAGATAAATATAATTCGACAAAAATAACCTTAGTAAAAAAAATATGAACCTCTTTGGTCCACATGGATTAGATTATGACACTTATTATTATTTTACTTAAAGAAGAGTTAAAAGAGTTAAAATCAAAGTTTAATAGCTAAAACATTTTTAATATAGGGTTGTACATTAGATATATTTGGCTATGAATATTCATTATAAATCTAAAAATATTTCCTACATAATGGTATTTTTTTTAGACATTAAATAATTTAATTATGACACAATGATGATGCAGTAATTACTTAATTAATGAAATATTAAAATAATTGATATTATAAATATCCAAATAAATGTAATTTGAGACTTTTTATTAATTACACTAATTTTCTTGGTTAATATGACATCTTAGGGTTGGTTAGATGAAATTTTTTCAAAGTAATAATGTTTTTATGAATTTAGAAAACACAAAATACCAAATAGTGTCCAAATTGATATAAAAGAGTTTTTAAAACAAATATTATATTATTAATTGATATTCTATTCCTAAAAATCTATGTTTTGGCCAAAATACTTAACTAATGATAGGTGTATCATTAGTGAACCACTTGGGGTTCTCGTGGAAGTATATAGTTAGTTTATTAACCATATAATATAAAAATACAAAGAGACATGGTAAATGTCAATCTATTTTACTAAGATTTAAATCTAAAAGATATAATTAATATAGAGACCCAAACCTGTATAAAACATATAGGTTGAGTGTTTTGAGACCAATCCCCACCTTATCATTTAAATAATTGTTTTTTGATCCATTAGAAAAAGAAAATTATTTTATTATAAAATAATATTTATAGGTTTTCCTAAGGTTCCCCTCACTCATCTTATAAAAGGGAACTCCACCTTCTCTCTAATTCACACCTTCAAAGAAATTTGGATCAGAAAACCCCTACCCAAATACCATCTCAACTTTCCTCCCTTTATCCTAGAGGCCTTCCTTTAGTCAGAAATCCTACCTAAGGAGCCCTTTTGATCAAATCAAAGGGAAGAACCTGAAGAAGAGGTAAATATTTCATTACCTCTTTCAAGTTCCTTTCTTCTTCCACTTACTTTTTATTTGTTGTTTCCATTATAAAATAATAAATCTAGTATATTCTATATACAGTGATGTTATTATAAATATGGTACAACCAAATTCTTTATTCTATCCATCCTTTGAATGACATGTCACCATACATGTGTACGTACGACTTACCATCTCAACGTCGTGGTGTAATTGTTATTCAATACATTATTATTTTGATGGGTATAATAATGATCTGTAATTGATCTAAATAATAAATATAACATGATAATGATTCTTTATATATGATATATCATCCAATTATATATTATTTTAATATCAATAGAATGATATTGTCGCTTGTGCGTACGTACGGAATACCGTCTCCACGAACGTGATGAGATTCATTCCCCATCGTATCAATTCAAGAATAATTTTCATTAGATGATTAAAAATAATGTTTAGAGACTTGATATCATTATGGATAAGAATAATATACATCCCTTCCATAACAAATATGACTCACATAACAAATAATATAAAGGAAAATGAATCTGTTAACACCCGAAACAGCGATAATACTAAGATATTATTAACAAAGCAATGTTAAAAGATCATTTATGATATCATATTAATTTATAAGATTATTGTATAATTTAATAAAAATAATTTCACCATTATAGAGGAGGTTAACCTACCCTCTACCAAGGAAAAGTACAAGGTAAGGGTTAATTTCAAAATCTCTTTATTATCCATGTTTATTTTTACGTAAGTATCTACTGGGACACCTTTATCACCCACATCCATGTTTCTTAAAAATATATTTCAAAACATTATTACTATTTTATAGACTATGGGTGAAAGGCACTTATACCCTTGTTTTAATTTTTAAATGATTTTTATAAAGGAATCTTTCTGTCGTTTTCCAAACAAGGTCCTTTATAACCTTTTCGACACAATTAAGGTAAAAATGTTCATTTAACTTATACGGAGGGTGCAACTATTTTCCACCGTTATGGAATCATAAAATATTCCCTTACAAGCTAATAAGAATGTTTCGAAAATGAATGTTTTCTTTTATAATTATATGAATTTTAAATGATTTCAAAATAGAAAGAGGCATTTCTCTAAAAAGGGTTTTGATTTCATTTATGTCAACATCCTTTGATGGATTTTAAGTTTATTTGAAGTTGATTTATTATGATAAAAAACCTCCATATTGTATTGAAGGTTTTCTGATATGTTTGACTGTGGATGTTTTATATTTATACAATTCATGTTTTATGGATAAAGTATTGACATTTCAAAATCTAGTTTTAATATGAATGTTTATGTTATATTTAAACCTTTTCATATGAGGACTGCATTGGACATTGTATGTGATGGGTGGAGCCCTCTATAGCTCCTCGATGCATCAGTAGGACTCATGAAACATACTATTTTCTAGGCACAAGGTCTTGAAAAAATATTATTTGTAGTCTTCACAGAAGGCCATGACTATGTGGTTATGAAAGTCTGGCATTATGCATTCCATCATTATAAAAGTGTCTATTGATATTGCATGAGATTATTCAACTAGTAGAATGTCTATGTGAGTAATTAAATGGAATTATTTGATTTTATCATTACCATATTATTCATAAGTTCAAGTTTAAAAGGATTTTGTTTTAGTCTTATACAATGCCTTAAATGTTTATGCTTATTTATAAAAGTTTCCACTATATTTTTATCCTTACTGAGCATTTGAGCTCACCCCTTTCTATGTTTTATTTTTCCCAGGATGCGAAGAAGTATTTTATGACTGACCTGTAGGGATAGTCTGAGGGGATATGAGTGTGGTCTATGGAAACAATGCTGATGTAGTTTTTCATTTTATGATGTAGTGTAAACCTTATGAATGTTTCTAGTACTTCCATGGCTTCTAAACTAATCGGTCTTTCAATACATGATCTTTTGTGATCATGCCAATGTTATGTAATAATTCACCGACTCTGGGTAACTGGGTTCAGGGCATTACAAGTGGGTATCAGATGATTTTTAGTAAAAACCTTGAAATCTATATTTAGATAAACTCTGATTAGAGGACATTACCCTAATATTGAAGTTGATGATTAGTATATAAGAAAATCATAGAATTTGGGTATTGTAGAGATTTTGTGAGTTTTCCAAGAAATACATCCATGTCTTGATACGAGCAGCTAGAGGTGGCTCTGGAACAGATGTACCTAGGGGTAAAACCCAAAAACACTGCTTTAAGCTAGACTCATACGGGAACTGGTGCACGACAACAGGCCTTGCTGCACTCTTGGTTACGACACTCCTGGGGGATATTCTTATTATAATTCTCATTTTCTATAGAAACCATTATGAAGGGATTATGAGTATATACTTCCTCAATGAAAACATTTTTTTCATGATTATGGATTATATCCATAAACAGTTCAATTTATGTTAAGTGTTTTACAAGTTTGGAATTATGTATTTTGATTCATAAACTAATCTAGTTTATTCCATTGTTTAGAAATGGCGCCTAGTGGAAGGAATTGAAACTATATCAATGCACACACTCCATGTAGGGATTGACCTCTGGCTCATGATAATTACAGTGGAGATGGTGATACAAATGGTGCTGATCAGCTTATCCCTATATTGGGACAAGTCACTCAGGTTATGAGTAATAACCTTACCTGTATGGAGCACCCTGATCCACAACGTGAAGGATCAATGTTAGACTGTTTCATGAGAAAACAACCACCAACATTAAATGGGAGTAAAAATTCATTAGTAGCTGCGCAATGGATAAATTCCTTAGAAAAAATATTCCATGCCTTGGGGAGTAGCGAAAGGGAAAAAGTTGTCATGGAAGTTTACCGCCTCACTGGAGATGATGATCAATGGTGGTCATTGATTCAAAATACAAAGGAAGATGATGAAGTATCAAATATGGAATGGATGGAGTTTAAATATATTTTATTAGAAAAATAATTTCCTCATGACCATCGAGCAGATATGGAAAGGAAATTTCTAAGTCTGAGGAAAAAGGGGGATGAGAATGTCGCAAAGTATGAAGCTAACTTTACAAGGTTAGAAAGGCATGTAAGATGTTATATACATAACTGAAGAAGTAATATTGATCATTTATTTTATGGGTTAAAACCATTTCTCCGTCGAGCATTAGTCTCATAATCCTTCTCATCGTACGAAGATATTGTCTCATGTGTTATCAAGACAGAAAAATAATTCTCTAAGTCTTACGAATTTAATGTAAATCAACAAAATAATTGATCCTCTGAACACTTAGGAAATGGAAATAAGGGGAATAAGGAAAAAGATGAATATTCATCCTTCAGGAAATGTGGGAAGAAACACTTTGGTACTTTCCTGAAAGGAATGTGAGTCTATTACAAGTGTGGTGGAAAAGGCCACCAAGATCATGATTGCAAGGGGAAGAAAGAGGTTATAAATGTTGAATGCTACAATTGAATAGAAAGGGGGAATTATGTGAATGAATGTCCTAAGTGTCAGGGGAACATACCTCAGAAAATTATAAGGTATCAAGGCCAAGCTTATGCTATCACTACAGCGGAGGTTGAAGCACTGAAAGACGTAGTGTCAGGTAATTTAATAGTTTCCTCAATTTTGAAAAATTCTTTATTTGATTCTAGATCATGGCATTGTTTAATATCTTCCCAGTTTGCTAATAAAATTAGATATTTACAATTTGACTTAACAAAGTAGTTGTAAGTAAAAAATCATAATGGAAATATCATTGCAACAGCGTTTTGTGCATCAGTCCCCATTAGATCATATAAATGTTCTTTATCTGTTGATCTCGTCATCATACCCGTGATTGAATTTGATATTTTCATCGGTATGGATTGGATTATGGACAATGATGCGACTATTTATTATAAGAAGAAGGACGTTAAATTTTTATTGTAATGATAACAAACACATTATCTTTATAGCAGAATCGTCACCACCTAATTCTTATCTATATCCACCCCCAGTAGCTCAACTAAATTCAATTATTGGGGAGGAATAGAATGAAATAACTGTAAGTGAGGAAAGGAATGTTCATATATAGGATTTACCTATTTTGAAAGAATATGATGATGTGTTTCCAGAAGATTTACTTAGACATCATCTAGAATGAGAAATTGAGTTTTCTATTGATTTAATTCATGGTTAAAGGCCCATATCAAAGAACCCTTATAGAATGGACATTGTGGAATTAGTGGAACTAAAGAAACAACTAGAGGAATTGAGTAATAAGGGATTTATTCTCCCCAGTGTTTCTCCATGGGGAGCCCTTATCCATTTTTTTAAGAAGAATGATGGATTTATGAGGTTGTGCATTGACTATAGGGAGATCAATGATATAATGATAAATAACAAGTGTCCCCTACCTCAAATTGATGATTTATTCGACCAAATTCATGGAGCTCAATACTTTTGAAAGATTTACCTTCGATCTGGATATCATCAGTTGTGTGTGAAGAAGGAATACATTCCAAAAACAACATTTTAATCTAGGCACAGGCATTACGAGTTTATAGTAATGACTTTTGGATTGAGTAATGCACCCTTTGTTTTCATGGATCTAATGAACATAGTTTTAAAGGAATATATTGATGAATTTTTCGTGGTATTTATTGATGATATCTTGGTATACTCCAAAATCAATGAAGATCATGAAAATCACGTGCACATTATCCTGAAGACTCTTAGAAGAAATGAATTATATGAGAAGTTTAGAAAGTGTGAATTCTGGATTCAAGAGATTTCTTTTCTTGGATATATTGTCTCTAAGGATGGAATCTCCATTGATCCTTAAAATACAAAGGAAATCAAAGAATGGACAACACTGAAAATTATAACTAAGGTATGTGGTTTTATTGGTTTAGCAGGTTATTATCAGCATTTCGTCTAGAATTTTGCCCGATTGGCTAACCCATTAACCATGATCACACGTAAAGGGGTTAAATTTGTTTGGACAAAAGATTGTGAAGAATGTTTTGAAGAACAGAGGAAAATATTTGTCAATGATACTATATTGACTCTACCATCAATAAATGATGGGTTTGTTATTTATAGTGATGCTTCAAAGAAATGACTTGGTTATGTACTTATGCATAATGATAGGGTTATTGACTATGCATCATGACAGCTAAAAATTCATGAGTAAAATTATCCTACTCATGATCTTTAGTTAGTAGCTGTAATCTTTTCTTTGAAGATTTGGAGACATTATCTCTATGGTAAAAAATGTGAGATATATACCCATCACAATAGCTTAAAGTATATTTTCTCACAAAAAGATCTCAACATGAGGAAAAGGTTATGGATTAAACTAGTCAAGGTTTATGATTTCACTGTACACTACCACCCAGGGAAGGAAAATAAGGTGGCAGATGCTTTGAGTAGAAATGATCATAGAGTTTTGAACATGATGAGAGTTGAAAAGGATCATATATATATGGATCTAGTAAAGATGGATATGGGAATCAACATGGAAGGTGAAACAATAATACTTTTTCAAATGGTTTCAAACCCATCTTTACTAGAAAGGATAATGAATTTTAAGACCGGTGATGAAGAGTTTCAAAATAAAATTAAAGCTGTGAATGATGGGAGATTGAGTGACTTTGTGTATGAAGATGAAATTTTCAAATTTGGGAAGAGACTTTGTGTTCCCGATATACCTGATCTAAAAAGAGAATTGTTGGATGATGCTCATAGCTCAAATTTATTTATACACGTTTCTAGCACCAAAATGTATAGAGATTTGAAGGAACATTTTTTGTGGGAAAACATGAAGAGGGAGATTTCATATTTTGTGTCAAGATTTATGGTTTGTCAAAAAGTGAAAGCTGGAAGGCAACAGCCTGGAGGAGTCATGAAACCTCTTCCCATACCTAAGTGGAATGGGATAATATTACGATGGAATTTTTCTTGGGACTACCGAAGACTCCTTGAAAGAATGATGCAATATGGGTCATTGTTGATCGTCTTACCAAGATTACACATTTTCCTACTATAAGAGAAGATTTACTACTTGAACGTCTAGAAAGGATATATATTAATGAAGTTCTGAGACTTCATGGAGCACCACTATTGATTGTTTCTGATCATGATCCATGTTTTACATCAGGATTTTGGAAAATTATTTATAAATCCCTGGATACTGAACTTCTTTTGAGCACTACCTACCACCCTCAAACTGATTGACAATCAGAAAAGACTATTAAAAACTTATAAGACATGTTGAGATCATGCTCACTTGACTTTCAAGGTTTGTGGGATCAATTTTTACCTCTGGTAGAATTTTCCTATAATAATAGCTTCCATTCAAGTATTCAGATGGCACCATATGATGCGTTATACGGAAAGAGATGTCGCACACCAACCAGTTGGGATGATGTTGGTGAAAGAAAACTCATAGGCCTAGAACTTGTGGAGGAAACGATGGAAAAGGTGAAGGTAATCAAAACCCACATCAAAGCAGCTCAAAGGAGGTAGAAGAGCTATGCCGATAACCGAAGGAAGGATTTGGAATTTCAGGTAGGAGATCATGTTTTCTTGAAAGTATATCCATATAAGGGTGTTATATGTTTTGGAAAGAGGGTAAATTAAGTGCCAGGTACATCGGACCTTTCGAAATTCTAGAATGAATTGGGGTTGTAGCTTACCATTTGGAAATGCCGCCAAGACTCTCCAAAGTCCACTATGTGTTCCACGTATCATTGTTGAGAAAATACATGCCTGACCCAATGCATGTACTCAACTATGAGGAATTAGAACTAGAACCCGATCTGTCTTATTGCGAAGATCCTATCAAGGTTCTTGATACAAGAAAACAAGTGCTAAGAAACCAGACGACTCATCTGGTAAAAGTTCTATGGAGAAACCATAAGATGGAAGAGGCAACGTGGGAACATGAGGAACTTATGACGAAGAACCGCCCGTGTCTTTTTATGTAGTAATATTCTATTAATTTTGAGGATGAAATTATTTGAAGGAGGGGATAATGTAACAACCTAAGCTTCCATAGTACACTTCTCTTTGAATAATATAATAGCGTGTGTGGTATGCAACATCGAGTTCTAACACACCAGAACCAATCAAATTAGCAATTATGAATAGTAATACCCACTTTTTGAAATTTTATAAATTTTATCCTTAAAAATGGACTTCATTTTTGGATTTAGAATATCGAAACAAGCTTAGGGTAAATTTTTAGTATTTTTTTTGAAAACTTTCAATTTTTGATGAATAGTGAAAAATACTTAATTTAAAACCAATTTTTTATTAAAATAATTATTTATTTTATTTAAATGAATTTTAGGTAAAAATAGATACATAATACTTATATAAGTTCAATTTAATTCATTGGATTCAATTTATAATAATTTTAGTTATATAATAATTTTATTGAACTGTTCACCGCCTTTTACCCACCTCCTAGGAGAATTTGAAAATTCATATGAAACATAATTTTACCGCTTATATGAGGGTAATTTCAAAAATCCAAGGTATAGAGTTGATATTAGTAAGAAAAATTCGGTTCAATAAGATCAATATAATTTTTGGTGAATAGTAACTTTTTATATTTATTTACCACGATTAAAAGTAAATTGGGTATTTAAGGGTAAAAATAATATTATTATTACCCTAACACATGTCCAAATTCTATTAAATAAGTATAATTTCACCAAAAACAACCTTAGGAATAAAATATGAACCTCTTTGGTCCACTTGGATTAGATTAGGACACTTATTAATATTTTATTTAATGACGAGTTAAAAGAGTTAAAATCAATGTTTAATAACTAAAACATTTTTTATAGGGTTATAAAAAAGATAAATTTGACTTTAAATATTAATTACAAAGATAAAAATATTTCCTACATAATGGTATTTTATTTATATTTTTTAGACATTAAATAATTTAATTATGAAACAATGATGATGCAATAATTACCTAATTAATAAAATATTAAAATAATTGATATTATAAATATCCAAATAAATGTAATTAGAGACTTTTTATGAATTCCAATAATTTTCTAGGTTAATATGACATATTATGGTTGTTTAGATGAAATATTTTAGAAGTAATAATGTTGTTATGAATTTAGAAAAAAAAATACGAAATAGTGTCAAAATTGACAAAAAAGAGTTTTTAAAACAAATATTATATTATTAATTGATATTCTATTCCTAAAAATCTAAGGATCGGAAAAAAGACTTATCTAATGATAGGTGTATCATTAATGAACCACTTGGGGTTATCTTGGAAGTATATAGTATGTTTATTAACCATATAATATAAAAGTACAAAGATACATGGTAAATGTCAATTTATTTAACTAAGAGTTAAATCTAAAAGATAAAGTTAATATAGTGACCCAAACCTGTCTAAAACCTGTTGGTTAGGTGTTTTTTGACCCATCCCAACCTTAGACTTTAAATAATCCTTTTTGGATCCATTTGAAACTGAAAATGATTTTATTATAAAATAATATTTCTAGCTTTTCCTATGGTGCCCCTCACCCCTCTTATAAAAGGGAACTCCCCCTTCTCTCAAATTCACACCTTCAAATCCATTTGTCTCGGCCAAACCCTGACCAAATACCATCTCAACTATCCTACCTTCATCCTAGAGGCCTTCTTTTAGTCATAAAGTCAACCTAAGGATCCCTTTTGATTAAATAAAAAGGAAGAACCTGAAGAAGATGTAAATATTTCATCACCTCTTTCAAGTTCCTTTCTTCTTCCACTTCCTTTTTCTTTGTTGTTTCCATTATAATATAATAACTCCATTATCTTCTATATACTTTTATGTTATTATAAATATGGTACAGCCAAATTAATTATTCTATCCATCAATTGAATGACATGTCACCATGTGTGCGTATGTATGGCTTACCGTCTCCACATCGTGGTGTAATTGTTATTCAATACATTATTACATGGATGGGTATAATAATGATGGGTAATTGATGTAAATAAAAAATATAACATGATAGTTATTCTTTATATATTATATAACATCCAATTATATATTATTTTAATATAAAAAAATGATATTATCGCTCGTGCGTACGTACGGATTACCGTCTCCACGAACGCAATGAGATTAATTCCCCATTGTATCCATTCAAGAATAATTTTCATGAGATGATTAAAAATAATTTTTAAAGACATGATATAATTTTGAATATGAATAAGATACATATAATCCATAACAAATATTACTCACCTAACAAAGAATATAAAGGAAAATGAATAAGTTAACACCCGAAACGACGATAATAGTAAGATATTATTAACAAAGAAATGTTAAAAGATAATATATGATAGCATATTATTGTATGTGATTATTTTATAATTTAATAACAATTATTTCACCATAACCTACCCTCGACCAAGGAAAATTACAATTTCATGTTTAATTTCAAAATCTCTTTTTATCCGAAATTGTTTTTACATAAGTATCTACTGGGACATCTTTATCTTCCACATCCATGTTTCTTAAAAATATATTTCAAAACATTCTTAATATTTTATAGACTATGGGTTAAAGTCATTTATACCCTTTTTTTAATTTTTATAATATATTTATAAAGGAATCTTGCCTTCGTTTTTCAAACAAGGTCCTTTATAACCTTTTCGACAAAATTAAGGAAAGAATGTTTTTTTAACTTATACGGTGGGTGAGGATATTTTCCGCTGTTATGATATCATCAATGATTCCCTTAAAATCTTATAAGAATATTTCCAAAATAAATATCTTCTTTTATAATTATATGTATTTTAAATTATTTCTAATTAGAAAGATATATTTCTATAAAATAGGTTTTGATTTCATCTATGTCGACATCCTTTGTTGGATTTTATGTTTATTTGAAGTTGATTTATTATGATACAAAACTTCCATATTGTATTGAAGGTTTTGTGATATGTTTTACTGTGGATGTGTTATTTTTATACCATTCATGGTTTATGGATAAAGTATTGACATTTTGTATGCTATTTTAATACGAATGTTTATGTTTTGTTTAAACCTTTTCATATGAGGAATGAATTATACTTAGTATGTGATGGGTGGAGCCAGATATGGCTCCTCAATGCATCAGTAGGTCTCATGAGACAAACTAGTGTCTTGGCACAAGGCCTTGAAAAAATATTTTTTGTAGTCTTGGCACAAGGCCTTGAGTATGTGGTTATGAAAGTCTACCATTATGCATTCCATCATTATGAAAGTGGCTATTGATATTTCAGGAGATTATTTGACTAGTAGAATATCCATGTGAGTAAGTAAATGGAATTATTTTATTCTATATTTTCCAAATTATGTTTATGTTCAAGTTTAAAAGTCTTTTGTTTTAGTCTTATACAATGTCTTAAATGTTTATGATTATTTATAAAAGTTTCCACTCTATTTTTATCCTTACTGAGCATCTGAGCTCACCCCTTTCTATGTTTTATTTTCCCTTGGATGCGAAGAATTATTTTATGACTGACCTAGAGGGATAGACTGAGGGGATATGAGTGTGGTCTATGGAAACAATGTTGTTGTAATTTTTCTTTTTATGATGTAATGTAAACCTTATGAATGTATATTGTACTTTCAAGGCTACTAAACTAATCGGTCTTATAAGAAATGATCTTTTGTGATCATGCCAATGTTTTGTAATAATGCACCGAATCTGGGTAACATGGGTCGGGGCATTATGGCCTCCATAGAAAATCACCTTAGTCCTAATCCCATGGGGAAAGGGTGAGGAATATGAAATCAGAACTCAAACTGTGGAGGCCTACTTCCCACTAGTTGAAACCTAGAAGGCCCTGATGCCAGAGACCTACTGTTGATTGTCTTCCCCTTCAATAGATTGGGTTGGATCCCCTCTAATGGTACACCTCGAGGTGAGTTCATCCTCTCCACTACTTCATAATTATTCAGAACCTCTAAATATGTCGGTAGGGAAAAGGGAGTGATGACATATTAGAGAGAAGGTCGTAGTCCCTCCTCCAAGCATCCTCCCCATGACAACTCATCTGGAAAGAGATCCGAAGAAAATTGTAGAAGATCCTTGAACATGATCCCTAGTTCTATCACCAACATACATCCTTGATAAATGGATATAATCTTTTTCCTCTTCTCCTCCTTCATCGTCAAGGAAATAAACTATACCTAAAACTCTTTCTCAAAGTCATCCCATGATAAATCGGTTTCCTTATTCTCCCCAAGGTAAAGTGTCCACAACTGATGCGCCACTCTTGAAATATGTCTCACTACTAGAGGGACCTTGTAATCCCTTGGATCATTGATCAAGGTAAAGATTATTTACATGTCTTCAAGATATCCCTTTATCTCTACGTCTGAAATACTACCTTTGTACTTCCCTATAGTCTTCCACTAAAAAGCAGGAAGTGTATTTTTTAACAAGTAATATTCCTCCTTCCAATCAACCCTTTGCTGGTCAACCAAGCCAGCCTACTAGGCCTCAACTTCTCATACCACATGTGGGAAATGTATGGCTGTCATATCTAAAAAGGGTAAAAAGGAACCCCTAATCCTGTGTAGTATGGAAATTTTCTGTTAATTTCATATTAACTCTTCATTTATTTTCAATTCCCATAACACCTAAGACACATAAGAAGAAACGTCATTATGATGCATGTACCCTTTCTAGGTTATCTACCATGCAATCAGTGTAGTATCACTTGGTCATTCAGTAGGTCTAGGGTTCTTGAATCAGATCAATTGGGGACTAAAATCCTGGGTCCAAGTCCGTCTTCTATTCCCTATTAATGCACCATGATTTCCTAACACCATTTCCCTACCACCCCATGCAATCCTAAATATTCATATCCTCAAAATCTATCCTATCTCTCAACCATCACCTCTGATACCATTCTATAATGACCCACCTTCTTCAAGATGAGGGAAGGGACAATAAAGTTCCTTGGCCTTCCTTATTCAAGAGGAAGAAGTAATAATGACCCCTTATTCCAACATTTAATAAGTCCCATAGTGGAGACTAGCACCAAGGGTATAGAATCTCTATAAAATTGAAGGAATTTCCCTTTTTTATCTAAAATAGGATTGATATATAATACTGTAAAAATATTAAAGAACACTAAACATTTATATAAAGGAAATCAAAATCCAAACCATGCATAATTTAAATGTAAACTACAACAAAAGTACAACCAAATAACCAAAGCCCGTACCAAAATAAAGAGACTAAAAATCAGCACAACAACTCTCTTGATTCCCAAGAAAGTAAATTATAGCATGGTTCTCAAATTCCTCCCAGAAACCTGCAAATAGATTTACAAATGTAGGGTGAGTATACAAGTAAACCTAGTAGGAAAACTAAAGTCACCCTTCCAAAAGTGTGGGAACATACTAATTCCCCTGTGAGAGAATAGTATAACCTCAAATCACATACCAAGGAGTAATATCCAACCCAACCTCCCCAAGGTACCCTCATCAAATAAATCAAGTCAAGTAAATTAGTAGTATAAGAACATCGAAATTTGAGTACCTCGTACCACTTTCCCACTAGTTAACTGCTTATTCCTAATAGCTAATGTCGTGATGCTACCACTCTTCCTAAATCTAGTCCCTTGACCACAACCTTCCCACAAACACCTATACCTCAAACCACAAACAAATCCTACATCGAGACACATAAGACATAAACACACCACACATCCCACCCACAGACACCTCGGCCTCTACAACAACACCACTCCCCTGAAGATACATGGGACTCGTACTAGAGACACTTGGAAAAAACAATCTTGGTCTGAAAACACCTGGTCCCCTCATCCACAACAAAACCTACCTAAAGGATCTTGGACTTTGGTAAAACCCAAGCCATTATATCCTTACTGGATGTGCTCAAGAGGTAAGAACTCGGAAGGGGGTGTGAGGAAGAATGTTAGTGTTTATCCATCCATCCTCCCACTGGGATGTTGGGAAACACACCATCCCCCATGAAATGGGGATTTTAGACACATGGTACTCAACAAGGGTGGGGTTCATATTGAAAATCACAAGGAACTACAATTTTTACATATAGGGACACAAACACTTAGCCAAACCTATGGGTCCCAAAACAAACAACCATAAAACCAAAACCACTTTTTTAATACCCCTATATGCACAACCACACAAACAACCACTACCAAAGCATAAAACCAAACCGTTTTCATTTATCCACTTGTATTTTCTCATTAAAGAGTTCACATTAATTTATTCCAGCACTACCCATGACACTACCATTCACAACCATCCCTAAAAAACCTGCAAAACCAAGGTGCAGTACCACTGCATAAACAACACATAACTGCATTATAGTCCCACTGCACAAGGCTATCCCATGCATACAACACAACCAAAGGTAGTCAAAATGCCTAAACCATCATCCATTCTACAATCAATTAATCTCTCAACCTGAGATTCCACACACCTCTCGCACCTCCCCAAACATAAATCCCATTGCAACCACCACTAAAACCACAACACTGATGCACAAACATAACAAACCAACTCAGAGAACAAATCCCTCTACACACACATACCCATCACCATTCAGAAGAAAACCCCCTCTATCAACCCCTCGTACCCACAACCGTTCCTCCCACAATAGCACCACACAATTCACACAAGACTGGAACCTAATCAAACACAGCACAAAACCACGCCATCAAGACAAGCATATTCATTTTTTATCTAATACAGGTTCTTTATTTCCAATTTGATAAAAATGGGTGATAACAAAATAGGTTTGATCCTAAGAAATCCATTTATTTATACAAGTATATGTGATTAAAAAGATTTCATGATACATCCATTTATCATGCATCACAAAAAAATACAGAGCATCGCCAATGTGCAAGAAAATACCACTAAAGTTAATTATTTTCAGAAGGCCTTACAACCCATACAATTAAATACAAGGTTCATGGATAAAAATTAAAACATCATACGTAACATCATCACTACCCTGCCATTATTTCATTGACACATCTTATCCCATTATCATCATCCTCCTCTTCATTTATTACTCATTTATGAAAATTATTCTTTTATTCTTCACAAAATAAACATTACTACACCCACCCCACATGATAAAAAATTGAAGAGAGGCAGAAGAAACCCTACTTGAAGTGACAGGTGACCAAAACTCCTCTTTGTGATAAAGTATATGATCACATGAGTAGTAGGAAACTCTAAGAAAACTTATAATGAGGGGTCTCTAGAATAGGCTCATGAGTTGTCTAGAGAGTATATATTTAGGCACACCAAGAGAAAAGAGAAGAGGGGGAATTGGATTTTAGAAAGAAGCTCTATTCTATATCAAAGGGAGAACAGTTTTAAAAGTCATTAATGTGGTATCGTGGTCAAAATCACATGGTTTGAATATATCAATGTCCATAGATAGTTAGGATATTAAAGATATACTTAATATCCTTTGAAACACCCTTATAATTTCCTAAACAAGGATTTAAACTTGGTTTACATCAAATTAAATCTAAGGGGTGTGAAACTGAAAAAACTCAAAAAACTAGACATTTGGAAAATGGTGATACACCATTTTGGAATGCCACTATCAGGGTTCCACCAATATGGGGTCTCCATTATGGTGACACCATTTCAGTGTGCTAGTATTTCGATGTGCCACTATTTCCATTCCACCATTATAACGCCACAATTTCGGTGTTCCACCCTTACGGTGACACCATATTGGTATGCCACTGTCATGTTGCCACTGTTTTGGTAAAACCATTTAGTGAAACTAGATTTTTGTAAAACTCCAAAAACAAACAACTATGACCCCCAAGAACACCACAAGCACTATATTATTCACAAATTAATGTCTTGAGGAAATCCAGGTCAATACATAAAATCTTTTATTCTAAATGAAAATCCATTTTCCTCCCTAAATGCTCTCAGTGATATTTCAAAATAATTTTCCATAAAAATGGAAATTCTTTTATGTTACTTATGCCCTATTGGATATATTGTCCAAGAATACCATTCTTATTTTTTATCTGGGTGGTTTGTGTATATGATGACAAGTTTTTATGAAACTCAATTCTCTTCCATGGGTTATACCATGATAAAATGCTTATGAAACCGATTTATTTTTCAATGGTTTATTCCATGATAAAAATATTATGAAACTCGCTTATTTTTTCTAGGGTTCTGATATGATAAAAATGAATAAATTATTATGAAAACTATTTACTTTCCACATGTTATGGTATGATGAAGTATTTATAAAACCCATTTATTTTCTTATATTAAGATATGAAAAATGTTTTATGATCTTTTGGAAGATGTATGTGTGATTTTTTGTAGGTTATGGGTGGGAAAAATATCTAAATATAATTAATTGGGTAATTATTAATGTTATATAATCTCAAAGGGTATACAAAAATTTATCCCAAGCCCAGAAAAGGGAACATGGATGGTAATCGGAATCCCAAAATAGGGTACACGGGAGGTTATTTAAATCCTAAAGTTGTTACATGAGTGTTTATCCCAATACTAACATGTTATGAATGTATTGGTGGGTAAACATGACATCATATTTTCTATTATTATATATATGATACAAATTTTCATATTTTTCCAATGTTATGCTCTCATGGATCATGTTCTTTGATTTCTTTGTAACTGATGTCTTAATAACAATCCTGATTTATGTCATGACTCATGTTTATGAGCTATGATATGTATGATATGGTTTTAATTTTTCATTATCATGTTCTCATACTCATATAATCATGTTATATTGATATCTACATTATTTATCCTTACATAGAATATGATATCACCTTTTCTTATATTTCCTTTCCTAAGGAAATAAAGAACAGTATTATATAGGATATGTCTTAAAAGGGTATTATTTATGATAAACATAGTGGGCTATTTGGTTTCTCACTTATGGACTAGGTGTTATGTGTCTATGTTTCCAAAGGAAATATACCCAAACAATTATTCCATGGATAATTATGTTACATAATGAATTTTTTTCTACTAAGATTTAATAATTATAAATGTGAATTTTGGAATTTTAAAGTTGGTATCAAAGCATGAAATTTCATTTAGATTTTCTATCATTTTTATGGTAAAGTAGATCAATAGTGGATCTTTATTCAGAATATGATTCAAGAGGATGTATTTGACTCTATGGAATTGGATGAGTTTAAAAGGATATTTTTTTGGAAATTACATTCCTATTATTCTATGAACAAGTATGGTAATGTTATTTATTGATATCAAATATAAGCATGTTGAATATATTAGTTACTAAAATGATATTTTAATAAGACTTTCATGATACACTTCTAGTTTAATTATTTTACCTAAAACAAAAATTGATTGATTCTTTAGTGTCTTAATACTGTTTCAACGAAAGCCTTCTGATATAAGAGACTTTAGTAGCCACAAACATTTATTTAATGTGCACCGAATGTAGAAATGGAAATTATATATTCAAACCATTCTCATGATTTTGATAATAAAAGAAATATTATGTCTCATTGGAACTCAAATAAATCACATGGAAAAAAGAAATTCCAGTCACCTAAATGTTAGAAATGGGGAAAGAAGCACTCAGGTGAATTCCTGAAAAGAACAAGAGGGTGTTACAAGTGTGTGATTCTTGTACATATTGAGAAAAATGTATAAGTTACTTAAAGTGTCTAATAAATTAAATGAATGGATATAGATCTCAAAAAAATGAACAACCCAAACTCCAGTGTTTCAAGTGAAATGACTTTGAACAATATTCGAATAAATCCCCAATCTAAGGTATAATGTGGATGATAAACAATAAAATCTTCTGAACACAAATGAAAGAGGGAAATATTAAGCAAACATAATGGATTAATTGAATCATCATAATTAGGGAACATTTATTCCTACATCCTTAGTTGGGAATTTAAGGTTTGATTTTGTGTCAACGATCCTAATGAAAATCTTGGTATTCATCCTTTGTTGAAATTTTCTATGATTATATCCCTCTATATATATTTTAGAATAATGAAATCACATTTATATTCTTTCAGTACAAGGATAACCCCATGCTTCTAATGAATTATTTTTTGTATAAGAAATATTCTTATATAATAAATAAAGGTTGAATTATCTTTTGAAAGTTTATATATCCCCATGTATGATTAACTTAAGAGTTATGTATACCATAATGGGTTTATGAGGTTAAGGTTTTTTTTCCATTCAAAGTCATTAAAACCCCCTTTGAGATTTTATTTTATGGTATTTTATCATGATTAAGGATATTATAATATAAATTTATGTAAATACAACCCATGGGTTTTGAATATGTTTTAGTGACAAGGTTAATTGTATTGGAATACCTTTACACTTTTTGGAAATATGATTAAATGTACCGATAACCATTAGGGTTTATCTTATCATTGATGTTGAGGTAATTATGGGTTTTTTCAATCACCTTAAAAATTATGTACACTTTATTTTAGTAAAATAATATTTATCTCAAGATATAAATTCAAAAATATTCATTAAAGAAGTGGTAAGAATTCATGGAGTACCACACTCAACAATATCTCATAGGGATCTGATGTTTACCTTCGATTTTTTTGTTAGTATTCAGCGTGATCTTGATTCACAATTGAGTTTAATAACTATGTATCATCCTTATATATAAATTTAGTATAAGAGAACATTTCAAACACTATAGGATATTCTAATATCTTTTTCTATAGATTTCAAATGTGGTAGGATCAACACATTCCTCTAGTTGATTTTTATTAAAATAATTTGTTTCATTATAGAATTCAGAGGGATCCTTATGAATCCCTCATTGGAAATAAGTGTACAAATCCATGATACTCGGATGAAGTTGGAGAAAAAAAATTATTGGGTCCTGAGATAGTTGAAGACATAGAAGTGTTGGTTATATATATTTTCAAACACATCAAGATAGCTCAGGGTCAGTAGAAAATTAATGCAGATAATCACCAACATGATCTAGGATTTTATGTTAGTGACAAGGTGTTTCTAATAATTTCTCATTATAATAATGTAATGATATTTGGAAAAAAGGAAAAAATAATCCCTAGGGATATCCTTCCTTTTGAAATTATTGATCATATAGGGATGGTATCTTATCAGTTAGTGATTCAATGAAACTAATCTCATGTTCTTAATGTGTTCCATGCATCTATCCTAATGAAGTAAATATCTAATCCATCACATGAACTTAACTCATAGGTCGTACCACTAGAGAAGGACCATTCTTATTTGGAATAGATGGTGGAGATTCTAGATCATAGTGATAAAGTTATATGAAACATGACCAATCATTTGGCCACCATTTTGTGATAGAACAACCAGTTCGGGGAAGCTAAATAGGAATCATAAAAAATGATGATGTAAAAGTATCATTATTTTTTATATCAGGGTGATGAATTTAGTGGGAGAAATTCATTTTAAGGGAGCTATAACGTAACGACCTGATATTTTTTAATGTTTGTTTTTTCAAAAAAAATAATCTTTTCAATATTTTTTGTTACATGAAATAATGATTTTAGATTCTATTACTGAAAAATATGAGTTAATCTTGTGTTTCATGTGACATCAATTTGAAACAAAAACATGTAATTATATTAAAATATTACTATTTAATATGATAGTTATAATTTAGTTGTTCAAATAGAGGGTATGAATAGGTGTTAAATCCAAAAAAATATGAATCCAAAAATCTACAAAGGAAAAATACATGTTTCAGGGGTATTGTTTTCAACATAAATAAAAGGAAGAGAAGGCGGCCATGGCACGCAAATCATCTAACCTTGAAAAGAAAACATGATTGCATGTCCTTCAAAAGTTCATGAGAATGAGTCATTCATAGATTATGATCTACATGAGACCACACATATCCCCTTTGACATGCCTCCATGTTCTTATGAAGGTGTCTATGACACTTGCTCATCTTTTAAAGGTTTACAAATTAGTTCCTCTAAGTGATGCGACTTTTCAACTAGTGGGAACCTAAAATTCATCCATAAACCTTGAAAATAATGTATGAAAATATGAAAAAGTTTTAGACGTTATTTGTTCATTGATATTCGTGTGACATTTTCATATGATCACAATGAAAGTGCAATGCTTGGAGACTTTTTCACCTCATAACATAAGAACATGTTGACATATCACCTTCATCATGAAAAGGGTCTCGGACAAATCCATTGAATTATGAATTGTCCCTCTATCACCATAATAAAATTAAAAGTTTAATCAATGTCTGTTCCTACATACTGGTGTAAGATCCAACATTGATCATGTGATGGACCATGGATTGGTAGAGTGACTGAACAAGAGAAGGTCTGCGCCCCATCGTAATATCCCGTATTGATTATGTGGTGACCTCATAAGAATCTAGTGTGAAAGGGTTAAAAAATTTGTAAAATAAAGGATGAAAATATGAAAATGGAGGAATCCTTTAGTGTTACCTGATATTCATGTCATGAACTTATGTTATTCACTTGTCCTCGTAATTCCCCTAACATGTCCACCTTTTTCATGTAGGATCCTATAGATATATCTCATTTATCATTCAATGGATCTGAGACATATCCATTTGATTATGTTCTACCTCTATAAATTTGTATGTGAGAAATGGGGTTGTCTATGACAATGCTCATGCACCACAATAACACCCACTCTTGGTCACATGATGAATCACATGAAATGAGAGTTATTATATTTCAAAAATAACTCTTTAAACATCATGATATTTCTATCCCTCACAAAATAATGAATAAAAAGGGGGAAAGGAGGAAGCTTCTTGGTGAGTGAGGATACACTGTAATGTATGTGAATGGTGTCACATGCCTCTTGAAATCATAATTAATCACATGATTCCCCACAAAAAAATACACCATGCTCTTGTAAAGTCCCTTAAACAAGTCATCCTAATCTCACAGAGGCCCCCTAGCAAGCCACCTTGGAGGACCCCATACAAGTTATCTTCAATCACACAAAGGCCTTATCACATGCATCTTGACCTCATCAAGAACCCTAGAAATGTCATAATTACCTTATAAAAAACCCTTGACATTTCCACATAGTCAGGAGAAATCAATTTGATCATCCTATGTCCAATAAAAATTGAAATGGTAGAACATTCTCACGGTTGTTGAATTTCATGTGATGCAATGGATGGGATCGTTCAACATTCATGACACCAAATACCTTTACTGAATCCATCCCAATTCCATGACATACATGCTGAAAAATAAATCGTATAAATAGGGATAAAAGGCCTATAAATCTCTCTCCCACATTACAGAAAATGAATCCATTATGGAATAGTCAAGGATCCATCCCATATTAGAGTGTAGGAGTTGATGGAAGCCCCTTAAATTAGTCAGTTCAATTCTGGGTATATGGTTGTCACCCCCAGCGAGAGAGGGAACAACTGGGTTCATTGGAAGCCCCCACAGAATGGCCAGAATATCAACACAGATGGGTCTTGTGTCTTGGGTACTATGCATAGTGGTGGGGTGGTGTGAAACACTAGCGGGTCTGTATTTATGGTGTTTACAGTCAAGCTATTACATGGCTCTTCATTTAAGGCAGAAGCCATGACAATGGTCACAAGGATCAGTTTATACTGACATAGGGCCTTGGTTATTTGGGAAGTGGAAACAGATTTGTGGATTGTTCACAATTTTCTATAAGGCAGTGGCAGCCCACCTTGGGAGATTGACTATATCATCTGGAAGTGTAGAAGCATCCTCGCCGACAATACTAATTTTTCACACACGTGGAAGGAAGGGAATAAATTATTGGACCATCTAGAAGCACTGGATTTCACTATCTCAGAGCAGGTATGGGTTCATACTAGGGACATCCTGAAACCCCAGTGGTTTAATCTGATTTGAGGGGATTCCCAAAGTCTCTATTATTTTAGTCCCCCATAGGAGTGGGCTGGATCATCTGGTTTTGTCTGTTTTTGTATGTTTTTTTTCTTCTATTTACCCATACTTGAATAAAAAATTACTTTATGATAAAGTTCTCACACCAAGTAAAATTCAAGGAATGAACTAAGGGATCATGCATTATGCATAGGTACTTCCCATGATAATTATATATCTCATGCAAATGACTTTTGGTCTTTCATCTGGATTATGCGAAGGAGGTCATCCATTTCGGTTGGGTCTCACATAACCTAATATAATCTTACACTTGACAATACTGAAGAACATGTACAATAAATACTGAAATATAGACCAAGATGATTGGAGACTTATGTGAACACTTATTATTTGATCTTCATGAGCATTACATGACCAACCCAAACCATTCGACAACACCAAGGCATGTCTCCCAAATTATTTGGCACTCTATTGAAATTCTATTTTTATCATGTTATGTCACTTGTACATTCAATAATATTTCATGAATACCTTTAGGAATTCTACTCAATTCGTGCGAGTTCCACCATGCATACCATCCAAGATCATGTGATGTCTTCTAGATATGTCTCCCTTGACATGTGGTGACACCAGGACATGTCATCCAGGTCTCGTGATGTCACCCAAACTTGTAAGCCTCAAGCATGCGATGTACTACAGAAATGTCACCAATGCCATGTGGGGATGCCAAGAGAATCCATTAGGGTCTTGTGACACCCTCGATACATGTTATCCCTGATCACATGATTTCATTTTTACAATTCATCCAGGTCATGTGACACCCTCCAGACATGTCACCTTGATCATGTGATTCCCTCCTCACATGTCATTCTGGTCATGCGCCATCCTTTAGATGATTCAAATATATCATGTGGTAGACTTTAAACATGTCCTCTAGGTAATCAGGACATGTCCATGCATCCTCATACTTCTCTCATAAACATCCATAGACTTCCCAGGAAGACAAAGAAAACATGGTAGGTAGACAATTGGTCCATGTTAAGTAGACATCCCATGTTATGATAACCTTTTACTTTGGATATATATGGTAAAATTTTATGTGCAATCCCTGATAAAAAAATTATTTGAACTCGTATTCCTTCCAAAAAAATGATACATAGGATTCCTTTCAAAGGTTTGATCTCAAATGGGTATCCACCTTAGTGTAAGTTCCCCCATGCCTTAGAGATTCTAACCATTGGGACCCAATAGCTCCCATAATATTATCATTATTCCCCATCCACCACTGGATTCATAAGTCATTGAACTATGATAAATTTGATCTATTCCATATCTAGGGTGTGTCGGACACCTTCTTGTGGCTCGAACCCCATAACAAGCATACAAAGGTCTTTTCCCAAACATAAGTTTCACATTCATGTGTGATTCATTACTTATTATCCCTTTTTTACCACACTAAGAATAGATCACATGGGATTAGGGATTTGAAATTATCTTATCATTTTCATCATGAATATTTACCTTTAAGGGAAACCTCAGTGTATAAGCTCCAATCTATGGCACAAAATGACTACCCCCATACAAGGGAATCCACCTCGGGGTAAGTCCCAAGGCCATGACTGAACTATGAGAATTCTGATTCCTACCATAACTAGGATACATAGGAAACATCCCTGAGTCACGAGCTCAATATCAATTTCCTATGTGCCCTCATATATGTCATTTATGCATTATATTAAACTGCATGGGTTTAACGAACTATGTGGGTTTTGATTCGTACTATAAATAGGATATGGAAGGTGCCTTATAATGGTTTAATCCCATCCTCAAAATATTAAGTGTCTCACTGGATGGATGAAAACTTCAAGGTTCCTAGATATATGTATTAAGATTATAACTATCTATCCATTAATGGGAAATAGATAATGAACCTCATATACGTATAGATGGACTCATTAATAGGCCACCATTTGCACATGGAAAGATTAAAAACATGATCATTTGGTTTGGGTAACCTATCATGTATTAGGATTAGGAATATATTCTAGAAAATATCTTAATTATATAAGGGAGTCTCTGAGTAGGAAATAATTTCCTCCCCAAAAAAGGTTGTGATGATCCTCACCTCCAATCCTCCCAACCAATTTTAGTTCCTCGCCATCACTTGGTCTAAACCCCTAGAGGATCAATATCCTTTGGAAAGTTGTTATATACTCATTTTTGGATGTGGGATCTATTGGGAGTTTCCATTAGAGATAAAAACAGTTAACCCAAATTGAATAATTTTATAAGACATTGAAGTACCCAAAATAAAACCATCAGGTTAATCCATCCACATGATTCTGATGAAAAATTATGGTAAAACCAAAATGAATAGATATCATTTAATTAAGATATCACCAATAATTTTTTATGAGGATAGAATAACCAGTTCCTTTTAGATCATTTTTCCTGATCAAGGTCAGTGAATTTTTTTGATGAAACATAATAGTGAACCAAAGGTGAATTGATATCATATAACTATTAAATATCCTTCAAATTTAAAATAGGAAAGACTTCATGGTTCTTATCTGACCAATTTTCTCCCACCAAGGAATGTGTGATATATTTCAATAAAACAAAAAAGAAGAACCCAATGTGAATTTATCAAATGAAAAATGATCGATTGAACAAATTTTACCTATTTTCTCATTACATGAGTCTATCGTCATTGTGAAAATTTCGGATGAGCAGAATATCTAGATTGAGAATAATAAGGGATGATTGTGTTACCCACACATATCTGATTGATAATATATCATTCCTACGATGATGTAGTGGTAGGAAAAATTTATCCTTCTTGTCTTCAGGAATGAAGATATTACTCTAAAATATTACACCTAGCCCAAGATCATGTCTTCATCTAACCATAATTCTTGAATGTCAACAATGGTTGTAACCCCTATAGGTCACAGAATTACCTCACATGCCCAACACCTTGAAAGTCAGGTGATGAATGTGATGGTCTGAGAATACCATTGAAACTGTATAATTCAAACACTTGAAGATACACAATAGGGTCTCCAAATGTTTAAACCTATGATTCTGCATCATCCAAAGAAAGATGACGTAAAGCTCTCTCTTTTCCCCTGCCAAATGCTTTGGGATACTTTCCCTAAAGGATGAAAATCAACACCTTTAGTATATTATGATGTTTCACCAAGGATTATACTATGGATCCCTTCTAGTTAAAGGTCCACTAAGAAGGGATAATATCTACCATTTTCACAAGTTCCATACCATCGGTTCCCCTTAGTCACCTATATACACTTCCACCTCTGATGCACATGCATGAGAAAAAACTGTGACATATCTAGCCCAAGAATATATCGATAACATAGACTAGGATCATATAACTACCTTCACGGATGAAGCCTACTGGTATATTCTAGTGGTATCCAGCAAATGGGCTCATATCCCTGCTCACTCGGAGTAAGTGTGTGGGAATATTCATATATCATACATGGGGGAGGCATATACCCCTACCCCATGTATGAATCCCAATAGAATATTTTGATGTTATATGTAAAAAAGAAGTGGGATCATAACCCAACTTAAATTTAAGACATATTCCAGTATACTGGGTTGATATAAAATATGTTGGATAACCTTCATGCACATAATTTGCTAAAGTGTCCTTACATCATAGTAATAGTTGAATAACTCTATTGGAATATTCCAGAACTAGTTTAGGAACCGAGATAGTCACATATTTCAATAGTTATTTCTAGGGCAGCATAACACTCTGTTCGTCATGGACAAGTGGTTTCTTCAGAGTAATCAAAAATTCATTCTCCCATACCAAAGGATTATTAACATATTCTAGTAATGGAAAAGTCACTATAATGGACTCATATTCTCATTCCAATTGGGGACCACCAAGTGAGAGGGACACATGCCTCTGAAAAGCTGCATATTCCTATCGAAAAAAACTAATAGTGTACTCCAAGGTATTAGGATCAGGATTATATCCTTGTTCTAATCAAGGATAACTAAGGGAGATCAGCTCATGCCTCAAGATATGATCATATTCTATTCAAAAAAAATAATGGCGATATACTGTAAAGGATCAGGATCGATCTCATATCCTTACTTTGAATGAGGTTCACCAAGGGGTAGTTTCACATGCCTTAGGATAGGATAATATTCATGTCAGTGAAGGTACATAGAATACTCCAGTATCTCATCTATGCCAGACTCGTATCCCTAACTCTACCAATGAACGACTAGATCATCATCTTTCAGAGGTAATAAGAGAAGAGTATCATATTTTTTCTTCTATATTGTAGGTTTGTCGAAAAATTCTGGTGGGAGTTCATATTTTAGTAGGGATCATATCCCTATTTCATCCAATTTTGACTGTTATATTCTAACAAATACTAACAAGCATGCTCATATTCATACCAATAATAAAGAATCGCATTGGTATATTATAGTATCTTTTCATTAGTGGGCTCATATTCCCACAACTACAGATGGTTATCAGCATATTCTGATAACCTTCATACAATAGACTCATATCCCTACACAATCCTAAAATATGGATCGACATATTCTGACCATGATGTGGAATTGAGATAATATCCTTATTATATTCAATTTTAGTTGTAAAACCCCAATCTTCCACGGTACTTTTCCCTTTGAATAATGCAATGGCGTGCATTATACGCAACTTCGAGATTCTAACACACCACAACCAATCAAACTAGCCGTTATGAATAGTAATACCTAATTTTTGAAATTTTATAAATTCTATCTATCAAAATAGACTTCATTTTTGGATTTAGAATATCGAAATTAGCCTAGGGTGAAATTTTGGTACTTTTCGGATAACTTTCATATTTTGATGAATAGTGAAAATTACTAAATTTTAATTAAGAAAAACATTTTTAATCGAAATAATTAATATTGATAAATTATGAATTTGAGTGGTTTTAAAGTATATTTAGAATATATTATTACCATTTAATTCAATGTTTGTCATTGGACATAATTTCACATTTAAACCAGATATAAACAAGTGTCAATCTTTTGATAGTTATTATCTCTTAAAAACACGCTTTTTGTTTTAACAACAGAAATTAATTTTAAATTAATTTCTGCCACTTCTATGTTTTGAATTTCGAAAAATGGATTACATATTTGGAATCATGATTTTCAAATTGTGTAAATAGGTAACTTTTATTTTTAGACATTTTTGATAATTACTTCGGTAAATATTTTATTTACCATGGTTAAAGGGTAAATCTGGTAAACAAGGGTTAAAAAATAATATTATAATAATACTAAATTACCCTAAAACATGTCTTAACCCTATTGGTTGATACATGGTTGACCAGGGACATCTTTGGGTCGATTTTGGGACCCCATGGATCCACTTGTAAGTGATAGGGACACTTTATTTTAATTAAGTTAAAATGAATACAAAAATCACACAAGCATATATCTTTTAGAAAAAAAATTGTTAAATATGGTTATATGTGTTGGATTTTAGACTATAAATATTAATTAGAAATATAAAAAGATTTAATACATAATGATATTTTATTTGTAATTTTTAAACATTAAATAATGTAATTTATTTATGACACAATGGTGATGCAGTAATTACCATAATGGTGAAAAATTAGAATAATTGATATTATAAATACCCAAATAAATATAATTTGAGACTTTTATTGAATTAAACTAATTTTCTAGGTTAATATTATATATTAATATTGATTTAATTAACATTTTTCGAAGTAATCATTCTGTTATGAGTTTCACAAAAATCAACTATTGAATAGTATCAAAATTGACATAGAAGGGTTTTTAAAACAAATATTATATTATTAATTAATATTAAATTCCTAAAAATCTAAGGTTCGGCCAATAGACTTCTATCATGATAGGTGTATCATTAACGGACCACATGGGGGTCTCTTGGATGTATATGGTATGTTTATTAACCATATAATATAAAAATACGAAGAGACATTGTAAAAGTGAAACTAATTAACTAAGAGTTAATACTTAAAGATAAGGTTAATATAATGACCCAAACCTGTCTAAATTATATTGGTTTAGTGGTTTTCGACCCATACCCACCTTAAACTTTAAATAATCAACTTTTGAGCTATTAGAAACCGAATATGAATTTATTATAAATTAATATTTCTAGCCTTTCCAAAGGTGCCCCTCACCCCTCTTATACAAGGTCACTCCTATTTCTCATTTCTTCACACCTTCAAAGCCTTTTAGTTCGGCCAACCCCTGCCCAAATACTCTCTAAACGTCCCTTAATACAACCGAGAGGCCTTATTTTTATCATAAAGCCAACCGAAGGAGCCCTTTTGATCAAATCAAAAGGAAGAACCCGAAGAAGAGGTAATCTTTTCACCACCCCTTTTCAAGTTCCTCTCTTCTTCCACTTATTCTTTATTTGTTATTACCATTATAAAATAATAACTCCAATATCTTATATATACTGTGATGTTATTATAAATATGGTACAACCATATTCAGTATTCTATCCACCCTTTGAATAACATGTCACCATACGTGCGTACGTACGGCTTACAGTCTCCACGTCGTGGTGTAATTGTTATTCAATATATTATTATTTGGGTGGGTATAATAATGATGTGTAACTCATTTAAATAAAAAATAAAACATGATAATGATTCATTATATATGATATACTTTCCAATTATATATTATTTTAATATCAAAAGAACGATATTTTCGCTCGTGCGTACGTACGGAGTACCTTCTCCACGAACGCGATGAGATTCATTCTCCATCATATCCATTCATGTTTAATTATAATTTGATGATTAAAAATAATGTTTAAGGACTTGATATAATTCTGGATATGAATAATATACATACCCTTAATAACAAATATGGCTCCATAACAAAGAATATAAAGTAAAATAAACTTGTTAACACCCAAAATGACGATAATTCTAAGATATTATTAACAAATAAATGTTAAAAGATCATATATGATATCATATTAATGTCAATTATTCTTGTATAATTAAATAACAATTATTTTACCATTATACAGGAGGTTAACCTACCATCGACCAAGGAAAAAGAACAATGTAAGGGGTTTCATATCTCACTCTTAATTCCGTGAGAATTCCATTGTTCACCACTTATTTATTACATGTGGTGTGTGTACTGCCCATGTTTGTATTAATTTTGTAATATACATTAATTCATTTATATTTACATAATCATTGTATGATCCTTCTGTCATGGGTGTATGTTTTGTATGTTACCAAATCAATAAGGGAACTTGACATTTCAATTTCCACTCATTCGGCTTTACACATACTTCATTGATTATTTTACTCCAAGATTATGTGTGGAATCGCTATTCATTTTATTATGTCATAATTTCCACTCCCCTTTCTATGGATATACTTTGGATACACATAATCACTCCATTGATAATTTCTCAAGTCATCGATATGAATTCGATAAGAGTAATTTTAACTCATTCTCCGTTTGCTGAGTTAAACATCTAATTCATTGGTTTTGTTTTTATAAGATTATGTGTGAATGTTATTTTATTATTTTACACTGAATATCCAATCATATTTAGTTTATTTATATTTCTCACACATAACTATGTCATTGACTTATCCTTAACCTAAGGATACAACCTTTATGAGAGATTTCATCTTAATTTACATTCCATTGAGACTTCTTTATTGGTATACACCAAATCACTTTTATGTGGTGTATATAATGTACTTCGACATAGTATATCATGAATCCCTTTATTCTCATGATATTAAAATGTTTTTATTACCTCAATTATTTTTATTCAAGTGTCTCTATTTTGGTTAGAAACTCTAACTAAAATACCATTTTTAAATGTTTTAATGACTTATTCTTCTAAATCTTGCTCATTAATGTCCATGTTTTAAAAATGGTTTTAAGAATTTATTTATATGGACATTAAAGTTTTAAATTTAAAACTCCTTTTAAAAGTTTCAAAGTGGTATGGGAGACTTTGATTCAAAAATCTATTTTTAAATGGCTTCTTGACAAATAGTGTGACTTTTAAAAGATTTCAAGGAAAAGGGGGATATTTCTCTCAAATAGTTTTGATGATTATTTTCATTTTTGTCAACATCCTTCATTATTATTGATTGAGGTTAATGTGATAAAATAAAATCTTCCATATTGTATCGAATGAGTTATTTTTGACTGTGGATGTGCTATTTTTATACCATTCATGGTTTGTGGTTAAAGTATTGACATTTCGTATGCTAGTTTTAATACGAATGTTATGTTATGTTTAAACCTGTTCATATGAGGAATGCGTTGGACTTAATAAGTGACGGGTGGAGCCCGCTATAGCTCCTCGATGCATAGGTAGGTCTCATGAGACAAACTAGTGTCTTGGCACAAGGCCTTGGCAAAATCTTATTTGTAGTCTTGGAACGATGCCTTGGCTATGTGGTTATGATAGTCTGGCATTATGCATTCCATCATTATGAAAGTGGTTATTGATATTTCATGTGATCACTCGACTAGTAGAATATCCATGTGAGTATGTAAATAGCATTATTTTATTTTATCTTTTACATTTTATGTTGAAGTTCAAGTTTAAAAGGCTTTTGTTTTAGTTATAAACTGCCTTAAGTGTTTATGATTATCTATGAAAGCTTCTGCTATAATGTTATCCTTACTGAGCATCTGAGCTCACCCCTTTCAATGGTTTATTTTTTCCCGGATTATGAAGATGTAATTTATGAATGACCTGCATGGATAGTATGAGGGGATATGAAGACAAGATGTTGTTGTAGTTTTTTATACCTTATGATGTAATGTAAGACTTATGAATATATCTAGTGTTTCCAAGACTACTAAACTAATCGGTCTTTCGAGACTTGATCCTTTGTGATCATGCCAATGTTATGTAATAATGCACCGACATTGGGCATCTAGGGTGGGGGCATTACAGTTGGTATCAGAGGAAGTTTATTAAAAACCTTGGAAGTTAGATAAACTCGGATTAGAGCACGTAGACCTAAGATGAACTTTGAGGATTAGTATAGAATAAATTACTAGAATTTTGGCATTGTAGAGATTTTGTGAGTTTTCCGAGCAATATAACCATGTCTGGATACGAGCAGGTAGAGGCGGCTTTGGCACAGATGTACCTAGGGGTAAAACCTGAAAACGCCACTTTGAGCTGGACTCGAACAGGAACTGGTGCACGACAACGGGCCTTGCTGCACTCTTGGTTACGACACTCCCGGGGGATATGCTTAGGATAATTTACATTTTCTTTACAAACCAATTTGAAGTAATATATATATAAGTTGAGGGTAAATGACCTTTGTTAATCCTAATATGTTTCAAATTGAGAATATGGTGACATGTTAATCTCTAAATGATTTTATGACTACTCTAACTCACACAATGCTTTCTGGTTTTTGTCAATGGCTAGATTCCAAGGAAGTCATAATGACTTTGAGAATGATGTACAAGGTGGGAACGATGGTGGCAATGAGTATGAAAATGGAATGTTGATAGGCGTAAAAGATATCGTCATTATGCGAAATCAGTTTTCCAAAAATATGATAAAAAATTTATATATTAACCAATTATCGGACTCAACAAAGAAGAGAAAGGTGATGAATGATAAGAGGTCCAGTAGTGGAGACCATGAAGAAAGAAATCCTCAATTTCCATCATGCAGGAAATGTGGAAGGAGACACCCAGGAAAGTGTCTCAATGGGACACAGAAATGCTTTACGTGCGGGAAGGAAGGACATAAAGTGAAGAATTGCTGAAGAAAAATGAAGAGTACTATGGAAGAAGATAAAAATGGTCCCAAAAATCCATTTACAATCATTTGCTGTAAATGTAGGGGACCTGGCCATTACCCGAGTGAATGTCCTATTCTATAGGATATTTTCTTGGTCAGAGAAGAAGCTATATGGAAATAAATGGTTGGATAAATGTTTAAAAATTATTAGTGATCCTTGTTGAAGGGTTTACTTTGGAATAATTTTCTCTTGTATTTGTAACCCTAACATTTTCCATGTGAGAATGATATTTATGGAAGAATTATATTTTCTCTTATGGGTATAGTTATAAATAACCATTTGGTTTTATATGATCATTGGGTTTTAGGTAATTACAAATTATTATAATTTGGGATGGAAATGCAAGGTATGAGATAACATTTGTGGTTAAATTATGTTATGGTAATTTTGAGGAATTTATCTCATTTTGGTAATGTTATAAAATATAGTTTTTGAAAAAGGAAAACACGTAGACCGTGTGAAAACCCATTGCGTCGGACAAAGCTGTGGGAATCGAACCCACAACCAAAGTGCGATTGGGATTTATTGCCTACCACTGGACTACGTGATGTCCCTGGTTAGTGTGACTATTATTTTTAGTTAAATGATTTTATTGATCAATAATAATTTGATTTGGGATCTTATGTCTTACCAAATTAATACCCTTAGTATAGGAAAATGATTTGGTGATTAAGTGATAAATGTTATTTTGGAAGTTTTTTACTTTGTTGAGAACACTATATGCCAAAGGAAAATAGAGTAGTATGGGATTTCATTTGTGGAGTAATGGTAGATTTTTATCTACATTTTTATTGTGGATTTATAGTGATTTGGATTATTTATGGAAATGATTAACCTATAATAGAGAATATGTGATGAGGTTAATTACTTTTAAGTATGTGGATTTAAGAGTAATTAATGTCATTTGGAGATACAATTTAACATGGAAGACTACATTCTTAATAAGTTTTGGTTTTCAATATTAGTTTTGATTATATTAACGGATTTTAAGGAAAATTTATTATTGAATGGTATTTATTTAACATTGGGGTATTGTTGGTTTAATTTTGGAAATTATGATTAGTGTTTATTTCTCTCAAGGAATATCCTTTTGGGGGATCATTAGATCTTGTACTAACCATTTTCGTTTTTATTAATCTATAAAGACAATGTAAATATAAAGTTCATCCTGCATGGATCATGTGATTCTATAGAAGTTTATTCTAGCTCTTCCAGTGTGACCAAGTCTTCTTGAATACTCATCATTTAAAAAAATGAGTTAGTGGTGGAAACATATTAAAGAATGAAACTCTACTTAAAATGTAAGTATATATATTTATATTCTTAGTCAATATCATAAATTAATTCCTCATCCTTATGTAATGTAACTTAAAACAAAAAATGTTGTCCCTTTACTTTCCTACTAGGAGACTAATGGCCGTTTGCCCCAACACAAGATTGTGGTTTTCTTATTGTTAACTTTCTCCTGATCATGATTTCAATCCCTCTCCATCAGAACATGACACTTAGTTTATCATCCATATCCATGTTTTCCTACATGGAATCTGAGTATGGGTTATCTTGGTTGACCTTTATACCTCTCTTTCTTTCTTTTAAAGTGATAGTTTTATTGACTCGTTTTTTGATGTGGGACTTTCCATTATATTCCCAAGCACAATTTTAAAAATTGCGAGGACAAAATTTATTGAAGGAGGGGAGAATGTAACACCCCAATCTTCCATGGTACGTTTCCCGTCGAATAATGCAATTGCGTGCATTGTACGCAACTTCGAGATTCTAATACACCACAACCAATCAAACTAGCCGTTATGAATAGTAATACCTAATTTTTGAAATTTTATAAATTCTATATCTCAAAACGGACTTCATTTTTGGATTCAGAATATCGAAATTAGCCTAGGGTGAAATTTTGGTACTTTCCGGATAACTTTCATATTTTGATGAATAGTGAAAATTACTAAATTTTAATTAAAAACAACTTTTTTAATCGAAATAATTAATATTGATAAATTATGAATTTGAGTGGTTTTAAAGTATATTTAGAATATATTTTTACCATTTAATTCAATGTTTGTCATTGGACATAATTTCACATTTAAACCAGACATAAACAAGTGCCAATCTTTTGATAGTTATTATCTCTTAAAAACACGCTTTTTTGTTTTAACAACGGGAATTAATTTTAAATTAATTTCTGCCACTTTTGTGTTTTGAATTTGGAAAAATGGATTCCATATTTGGAATCATGATGTTCAAATTTTGTAAATAGGTATCTTTTATTTTTATACATTTTGGATAATTACTTCGGTAAATATTTTATTTACCATGGTTAAAGGGTAAATCCGGTAAACAAGGGTTAACAAATAATATTATAATAATACTAAATTACCCTAAAACGTGGCTTAAAACTATTGGTTGATACATGGTCGACCATGGGCATCTTTGGGTAGATTTTGGGACCCCATGGATACACTTGTAAGTGATAGGGACACTTTATTTTAATTAAGTTAAAATGAATACAAAAATCACACAAGCATATATCTTTTAGAAAAACAATTGTTACATATGGTTATATATTTTGGATTTTAGACTATAAATATTCATTAGAAATATAAAAAGATTTAATACATAATGATATTTTATTTATAATTTTTAGACATTAAATAATGTAATTTATTTATGACACAATGGTGATGCAGTAATTACCATAATGGTGAAAAATTAGAATAATTGATATTATAAATACCCAAATAAATATAATTTGAGACTTTTATTGAATTAAACTAATTTTATAGGTTAATATGACATATTAATATAGATTTAATTAACGTTTTTCGAAGTAAAAATTCTGTTATGAGTTTCACAAAAATCAACTATTGAATAGTGTCAAAATTGAGATAAAAGAGTTTTTAAAACAAATATTATATTATTAATTGATATTAAATTCCTAAAAATCTAACGTTCATCCAAGAGACTTATATCATGATAGGTATATCATTAATGGACCACTTGGGGGTCGCTTGGATGTATATGGAAAGTTTAATAACCATATAATATAAAAATACAAAGAGACATTGTAAAAGTGAAACTAATTAACTAAGCGTTAATACTTAAAGATAAGGTTAATATAATGACCCAACCATATCTAAATTCTATTGGTTGAGTGGGTTTCGACCCATCCCCACCTTAACCATTAAATAATAAACTTTGGAGCTATTATAAACCGAATATTAATTTATTATAAATTAATATTTCTAGCTTTTCCAAAGATGCCCCTCACCCCTCTTATAAAAGGGCACTCCTATTTCTCATTTATTAACACCTTCAAAGACTTTTGGTTCGGCCAACCCCTGCCCAAATACTCCCTAAAATTCCCTCACTACAACCTAGAGGCCTTAGTTTGATCAGAAAGCCATCCTAATGAGCCCTTTTGATCAAATCAAAAGGAAAAACCCGAAGAAGAGGTAATGTTTTCACCACCCCTTTTCAAGTTCCTTTCTTCTTCCACTTATTCTTTCTTTGTTATTACCATTATAAAATAATAACTCCAGTATCTTATATATACTGTGATGTTATTATAAATATGTTACAACCATATTCAGTATTCTATCCACCCTTTGAATAACATGTCACCATACGTGCGTATGTACGGCTTACCGTCTCCACGTCGTGGTGTAATTGTTATTCAATATATTATTATTTGGGTGGGTATAATAATGATGTGTAAATAATTTAAATAATAAATATAACATGATAATGATTATTTATATATGATATAAAATCCAATTATATATTATTTTAATATCAAAAGAATTATATTTTCGCTCGTGCGTACGTACGGAGTACCGTCTCCACGAACGCGATGAGATTCATTCTCCATCATATCCATTCATGTTTAATTATCATCTGATGATTAAAAATAATGTTTAAGGACTTGATATAATTCTGTATATGAATAATATAAATCCCATTAAAAAAAATATGGCTCAAATAACAAATAATATAAAGTAAAATAAACCCGTTAACACCCGAAATGACGATAATTCTAAGATATTATTAACAAATCAATGTTAAAAGATCATATATGATATTATATTAATGTAAATTATTCTTGTATAATTCAATAAAAATTATTTAACCATTACACAGGAGGTTAACCTACCATAGACCAAGGAAAAAGTACAAAGTAAGGGGTTTCATATCTCACTCTTAATTCCGTGAGAATTCCATTGTTCACAACTTATTTATTACATGTGGTGTGTGTACTGCCCATGTTTGTATTCATTGTGTAATATAATTTAATTAATTTATATTTACATAATCATTTTATGATCCTTCTTTCATGGGTGTATGTTTTTTATGTTACCAAATCAATAAGGGAATTTGAAATTTCAATTTCCACTCATTCGGCTTTACGCATACTTCATTGATTATTTTACTCCAAGATTATGTGTGGAATCACTATTCATTTGATTATGTCATAATTTCCACTCCCCTTTCTGTTTATATACTTTGGATACACATAATCACTCCATTGATAATTTCTCAAGTCATCGATATGAATTCGATAAGAGTAATTTTAACTCATTCTCCATTTGTTGAGTTAAACATCCAATTCATTTGTTTTGTTTTTATAAGATTATGTGTGAATGTCATTTGATTGTTTTACACTGAATATATAATCATATTTAGTGTATTTATATTTGTCACACATAACTATGTCGTTGATTTATCCTTAACCTAAGGATACGGCCTTTATGAGAGATTTCATCTTGATTTACATTCCATTGAGGCTTCTTTATTGTTATACAGCAAATCACTTTTATGTGGTGTATATAATGTACTTTGACATAGTATATCATGAATCCCTTTATTCTCATGATATTAAAAAGATTTGATTACATCAATTATTTTTATTCAAGTGTCTCTCTTTTGGTTAGAAACTCTAACTAAAATACCATTTTTAAATGTTTTAAATACTTATTCTTCTAAATCTTGCTCATTAATGTCCATGTTTTAAAAATGGTTTTAATAATTTCTTTTTATGGACATTAATGTTTTAAAATTAAAACTCCTTTTAAAAGTTTCAAAGTGGTATGGGGAACTTTGATTCAAAAATCTATTTTTAAATGGCTTCTTGACAAATACTGTGACTTTTAAATGATTTCAAGGAAAAGGGGGATATTTCTCTCAAATAGTTTTGATGATTATTTTCATCTATGCCAACATCCTTCATTATTCTTGATTGATGTTAATGTGATACAATACAATCTTCTGTATTGTATCGAATGAGTTATGTTTGACTGTGGATGTGCTATTTTTATACCATTCATGTTTTGTGGTTAAATTATTGACATTTCGTATGCTAGTTTTAATACGAATGTTATGTTATGTTTAAACCTGTTCATACGAGGAATGCATTGGACTTAATAAGTAACGGGTGGAGCCCGCTATAGCTCCTCGATGAATCAGTAGGTCTCATGAGGCAAACTAGTGTCTTGGCACACAAGGCCTTGGAAAAATCTTATTTGTAGTCTTGGCACGAGACCTTGTCTATGTGGTTATGATAGTCTGGCATTATGCATTCCATCATTATGAAAGTGGTTATTGATATTTCATGTGATCATTCGACTAGTATAATATCCATGTGAGTAAGTAAATGGAATTATTTTATTTTATCTTTTCCATTTTATGCTGAAGATCAAATTTAAAAGGCTTTTGTTATAGTTATAAACTGCCTTAAGTGTTTATTCTTATCTATAAAAGCTTCTACTATAATGTTATCCTTACTGAGCATCTGAGCTCACCCCTTTCAATGTTTTATTTTTCCCAGGATTATGAAGAAGTAATTTATGAATGACCTGCAGGGATAGTATGAGGGGATATGAAGACAAGATGTTGTTTTAGTTTTTTTACCTTACGATGTAATGTAAGACTTATGAATATATCTAGTGTTTCCAAGACTACTAAACTAATCGGTCTTTCGAGACTTGAACCTTTGTGATCATGACAATATTATGTAATAATGCACTGACTATGGGTATCTAGGGTCGGGGCGTTACATTAGTATCCTTGAGGTTGTTTGAGACACATTCTCAACACCCCAAGGGTACTCCCACACTTTTAAATTAAGTAGAATGTGATCATTTCGGTGAAATAACTCCTCGTGGTAGTTTGGATATGGATCACAGGGACATTACTCCTAATATCCATCATGGTCAACCTACCCACCATGATATATCCCACATACAAAGAAATACTCCCCCTAAATAGACACCTCCATAGAGAGAGGAGTTCAAAACATAGAAACATTCATATAGTGGGGTTCTTGAAACACTGGGCTTGAACACATATAGTTCCTCACAAACTACCAGTAACAGTTCACTTAGTTTAGTAGGATACCCCAAGACGAATCTTATATGGTATAACCAAGTGGAAACATGTAAGTGTGATGATGTTGAATCCGACATTGATATATAGAGAGAGTTTTCTAGAAATAACATCTCCATCATGTTTTGTCCCCTTTCCACTTCTAATAATGATTTCCCAAATGATATAGAGAAGGATTGCATGCCTTACATATTCAAAAATATTTTTCCAACTCATCGTCGAGTAATGTATAGACATATCTCTTATCTAGGATATGAGGGACACCTTTAGATCATTAAGATGCTCGATTTTCAGCTATACCTGACTACTATCTCCATGGATTGGGACCCAAAACTGGAAAATCATAGCATGAATCCATTACAAGATTGTCATAATTATATCACAACTAATCAAAATTGGTCACTAAAACCATGTCAAGTATCCATATTCATGGATGGGGGATGTATAGATAATTCTATCTCATGATGCACTTGGAATTAAAGATCACATTAGGAATGAAATATTCTAATTTCATATCATCCAATGAGTTCAGAGGGTCAGGTAATGCACGAGAAAATTGGACACTAAACAATAATTCCCCACATCAACAGTGCCAAGACATCATGAATGGAGGGTGGGAAATACCAACATATCTTTGAACTGGGCCCCATTAAGTAATGATAATGCATTTTTTAAATGTAAGTTGAAGTTTTCATTATCCAAACAACTTATCAGGAAGAATAACTCACATCATGAGATTCCAATGCATCAATATCATACACGGACAAAAATCCACCCAATAAAACAAATTTCAATTATTTCTACCATAGTACCAGTCTAGGAGTAAACCCATCCCACTGGTCAAGGAGAATATATACCACCACCTACAACTCTTGGACCATCAATCTCTAAGAGGTTTTAGGATGTATTAGTATTATCTTCAAATAAACCCCATCCCATTAGGATGGGATAATTTTTATCTCAATCTCCATCACCAGTTTAATCACCCCATCCCCCTCTGAGTGGGTCCTTGGGAAATCAATGGTGGTTCCCAATCAACCCTAGACTAGAAGGATATGGGAATTTATATCTTAATTTTCATCCAATGAGTTTTTATATCCTTGACTGGAATCATTGAGTCCTAAAAAAGATGACACAAAATTCCAATTTAGACCCAAAGTAGTCTTTTTCCCATAGGGACAAGGGTATGTTCATCATCATCATCACTGTAGAGGTAATCAGTCTTCTATATATTGGAATTATGGTTGACATCCCATCTGTTCCTCCCCCCATGAAATGAACCCCTGCTATTCATGTCCAATTTGGAAAAAAGACCAGAAACTCTATCAACATCACTATTTACATACCAAAATGGAAGAAAATATAGAAAATTCAATCAACCCATGTAGGGTTCATAAGCCAAAAACGAAAAATATGGACAAGGGTTCAAAAAATGGCCCAGATAATGACAGTGCAGAATTACCCTATTATGTTCAGAGTAATGCGAAAACAACTATTTCCTGATATACCTCTTTGAATTTCATCACAATAAACAAAAAAATGTAATTTGGATCATGACTCAAAGACATAGGGACACAATATGGAAACTATTCCCCAAGAGGATGATCTAGATGGACCAATTAAGGAATCACATACCCTACACTTGAGTATAATCCAAAACCTAGAACCTATGATTGTTGATTTTTCTCCTCTATAGTGGAAAAAATCCAAAAATAAAGGGAATGGTGTGGAAACATCCCAATCACTTCCCCAAGAGCCGAAATTCCTTCCATAGAGGAATTAATGGCATAATATGAGAATGGGATAAAAACACTCAGACAACTCAAGTAGGAGCTACTCAGTGGAAACATTCCCAATGGGTATTTTATTCATGAAGGGATGAATATACCTCCTCCTACATATCAGGAAACATCCAATATAGTTAAAATAGTAGCATCTATGTGTTTGACCAGCTTCAGATCTAGGCAGCTGCTCTACATAAATGAATAAGTCAAAGATGACAATAACATCCCTCCATTGTGGTGACTACCCCTCCCCAAATAGGGAGATCCTTCATTCATACCATGAATTGAGAGTCAGTGGGATATGAAAACAGGGCCAACACATCAAGGTTATCCCACTCCCTATAAATGGAAGGTATAGCATGATAGAGTACCTCCAGAACATCTAAATACTAATGAGTCTTTGGATAATCGAATGGAAGCCATGGAAGGGGGATGTACACCTATAAAGCCTAAGAAGATTCCATATCCAGAATGGTTGGATGATACTTCTCCCCCACCCAATCTAAGATATCTTACCTTCTCCACCTTTGATGTCATAGGATACCTCGAAACACATCTCATGCATTTTTTCCAAATACAATTTAATGATAGGCCCTCATGATTATGAGTTGGTGACCAAGATAACATGTTTTGTATTGTCTCTAATAGGGATATCCTTTGTTTGGTATATAAACCTTCCAGTATGATTCTTTGTGGGGTGGGAAGACCTTCATCATCATTTCCTTTACCAGTTCATGTCCATACCTAGGAAAATATTAATAATCAACCTAATTAACTTCAAGCAATGAAAAAATGAGGGGGTTCCAAGATTCAATAAAATATGTAAAAGTAAAACCTATTCACTCAGCATCAATCTATCATATGATAAATTTATAGAACTCTATTACAAAAATCACTAGGATGAGATGAAGATACATGTGATCCCAATAACATATCTAGACCGATTATATGAGTTTTCAAAAATGACACAACATTTGGAAGGTTTCATTTAGCTTACCCAAGCTAAGTCCTGACTCATTCCCGCATCATAGGGGGAAAATCATGGAAAGGTAGAGACTGAAATGGTTACCCTTAAACCATTAGTATTTCACATAAAAGAACCTAGGTAGTTCTCTATCTACCAATCACCTAAAATTAAGCAGTAGAAACAACAAAATCACCCTCATATAAAAGTGAAAAGTGATAAGGGTCGCTTGGGATATGAGGAAAGGATGAATAAAATATACTCCTAAAATGAAAAAGTCACCAGTTATTTCCTTTAAATTGTGTAAAATAACATGTCCAATATACCTTAGCTCTTGAAGATCAATGAGGTCAATCCCACTAACTATCTCGACTACTTCCCTTTTAATAGGAGTCTTGGTCACAACATCCTGGATTCCTTTGTCCTCAAAGAATTCCACCAATTAATGGAAAATTATGGACTTGTGATGTTGGATAAATCCCTATTACATGTAACCAACATAACCATTTCCCAATAAAAAAAAGTGTGATTGTCAAAAAATTCATCCATGCATGGGGATAAGTTCAATAACTATATGACTCAAAAAGATTGTTGAATGAGATCATGAACCCTCAGAAAAAAAATATACAGAAAGCCATAGTGGTCTCATCACCTTGTTCGGTGACATAAAATATTCTTCCTAATAGTTTAAGTGACCATTGGAAATAAGAATATATAGAAGATATTCAGCTCCCACTCAAGATCTAACTCATACAGATTTCTTCCCTACATCATCGGAAGCACAAGAACCAACCCACTAAACAGAACCCTCATCCAATGAAGAGACATTCTTTAGTTATATTAACATGATACCCTTGGAATAACCCCTCTTTGATGATGAATATGCCTTTGAGTTTGACCTCCCAATACCTAACCGGGGAGCTAGAGACAGAAGGCGCAAGAGCTAAGGACACAATCTACAGTACGAGCATAGTTGGAAATGATGTCACTTTCATATACCTATAGATAATAAATATGTAACATAGAATCAGGGTAAAGATATCCAACGAGATGAAAAAAACATGGTGGTGCCTTAGGTACCTCTAGCGATCACCCTAGCCTGGTCATCTTACATGACCACCTGGAGGGGATTCCATTGTCTGATCATCCCATAAAATGGGGAAGGCTGGAAAGATCTACACCAATTATAGTATAGTATCACTAAGCCTTTACTCAAGCTCCTAGACCATTCATAAAAACTTCTGTAGCTTCTAATACACATAATAAGGATCAACACCACCTTGGGAAGCAGCGAACTCTGGCATATAAGTAAGACATTACAAAATAGATCATGGTTGTTGTAGGAAAACTGAAAAACACGTATGTTATTAAAGTTTTAATATAACATGTTGATGTACTCATTTAATCTCGATATAGCATACAAGAGTTTCAGACTGAAGTCATTGTGCCCAAGGTCTATTTAGTATACACTATTCCAAAATAATTCCATTTCTCTATCTTGTTCATAGAGCATGATCTGGAAGAGGTCATCCAGGGACACATCAAAATACTATATGTATGAAGAAGACTTGAAAATGTCAAAATGTAAAGAGATCTGATTGAAAATGGATCCAAGATCAACCCCATATCGATTATGACCTACTAATTTCTTGGATATAGAAAAGGCGGTTATTTACCACAAATATTACCAGGTAATGGTATGATAAGACCAAGAAGAGACCATGGGGGAAGGTCAAGCACAAAAATCAATTTGTGGATTTCTCATCTAATATTGAGTTCATGTTTATCCAACAAGACACTGAATATAATTTAGTTTTTCAGAAGACCTTGGCTTCATATCCACAAGTCATTACATTCAACAATTCATCAATTTTTGAAATTCCCCATAGATGGGAAGGTTGGAAAACTACATGGTGACAGTTCCCAGTTCAAGTTTTGAAAATCCACATATGATGAGGTAGATTTCAATAAAAGGTAATGAAAACAACTAATTTTGGATAATAATATTCATATTTCATAGACTTTGCAACCAATAAATCTTATTGAGGAAATATACGTGATCCCATATATCCAAGCCCCTTATATCCACAATGATAGTATAAAATAAATCATCTCTGGAATCTCATTACAGTGAACCTAGTCATAGGGGATGGTAATATCTCTTACCATGTCCTCTCTCATCTAGATAGTGATAGTTATTCCCTCATATTTCTTGATTCAAATGATAATTCCTCTATAGACTCATAGGTGGAAGAAGACGGTGATGACCCCAGGAATACCACTCCCACATTTTAGAAAGGCTTATCTAACACCATCGGTGATCTCAAATGAGTAAATATGAGAATGGAATAAGACCTACAGACTATATAGATTAGTGTTTCCATGCCTCTCAATGAGGAATATATATACATTTTATTTCTAAATAAACATTGATATGTGCTCTCTTTGAAGTATATTAAAATTCTTAGGGTGATTTCAGATGTGTCCACACACCATCTTGGACTACTCGATGATTATCAATGCATCAAGAAGGCATCCAGGAAGATGCACCCAACTCATTAAAATAATGTCGAGGTTGAAGTTGATAAATTTCTCAAAGAATTTTTTTTATGATGTGAAATACACACTATGGCTCATCAAAATCATCCCTATTGAGAAAACGAGTTGGAAGTTCAGTGTATTCATAAAACTTAGAGAACTTAATCAATAATTCCTAATGTATTAATTCCCATTTTTGATCAGATAACTCTTTACCAATGCAATTTCTAGCTTCTAGGACCTCTTCTTCATGTATGGGTACTTAAGAAACAATCAGATAAAGGTAGACCCTAATTATGAGGAATCCACTAACATCAAATCACCCCCAAGGGAAATTTTTCTATTAGGTCATACACATTCAATTAAATAAAATTGGAACTATGTATGATTGTTCATCAATCATATCACTAAAACCTTCTTGGGATTAAAATTATCATGTTCTATTGATGACCTGGTGGTCAAATCCTAATAGTAATATTATCACTTTACCGACCATCAAATAGTCTTAGATAAGTTGTGACTGCATAGTCTAAATATTAATCTTCTAAAATTATATTGTTGGGTAATCTTAGGTAGAATCCTTATACTTGTGGTATGACAGTTCATCATTAAGGATAACTCTAAAATTACTAGATCAATTCTTCTAATATAATCCACTCAAATTCTTAAGGATGAGGGGGCTCTATGGGAATCACACCTATATTTTTAATTTCAAAGCCAACCATGAAATAAAATATCTCCCCTTCACCAAACTAATGAATAATGTAATATCCTTTTGATGTGAGGAGGACTAAAAATAATCCTTTGATAATCTCAAGTGGTGCTTGATTTAACCATCGGTCTTAATGTTCTTGGTGGAAGGAAATCCACTCCCCTTATTTTTTGGCCTCTATGAAATGATCACATGGTGTTATCCTAGCATAAAAAAAGTACACATTGAATTATAATAGTCTCTAATACCTCATTTGAATGATTCCTGGTACTGAGACTCGATATTCTTCTATTGAGAATAACTCTATTACCCATATCATCAAAGTAAAAATGTTGAGTCATTACTTGTAGCACCAAAAATTCCACCTGGTCTCTCTTATTGATATTCTCATGTACATTCTTGGATTTCCCACTTAGGATAGGTTTTTTGTCCCATTGGACAGTCATTCTACAATAGTATGACATCCAATTCATGTTATAGAATTTACTAAAAGGGTGTGACCTAGATGATTTCCTCACGACACATCCCACTCTAGAAATTACACCAGTGGACACCAAGATCCCATTTGGGGAGGATTTGTAGTCCCATTACACACCCTAAACAAGGAAGATATATTTTTATAATGCCTCTGGATGTCCTATAGGGAAGAGTATGGAAAACATGAGGAATAATATTGTTGTTATAAGGATTGTAATTGTTTCTCTAGGAAAAGAAATTTTTTCCTACTCTCTCACTATTATATATTTTCATTAATAACAAGGAAAAATAATAATCCCTCATCACTAGCTTGGAACTTGCACTTAAACTAAAAATATCTTACATGAACAAGTGAGGGGAATCAGAGCTAGTGACAAAGCATATTAATAGTGAATATACAATTAAAAAGAAAGTAATTTCCCCTCTCTCTGGGTAGGTCAGAGAACTAATGGTAGAATTCCATTTTCATCCCACACCACATCATATCCCTTGATTATAGAATGATCATGACAACACAATGTATTCTATAGCTAAAATCTTTATTAGCCAAAATTAGGAGGAAGCATCTTATGCATTAAGAACCCACGGATGGTCTCATTATTCATCATCTGCTACATAAAATATATAAATTAGGTCAACTCTGACCTAGAGCATGATGAACCAATATCCATGCACAGATGGATGGAGCCCATAACTGGTTTTCTAAAACAATTGTACTCTCTTCATGGACCAAGACATAAGGGAACTGATTTAATGGAAAGAAATGAACTTTACCCTTTGGAATGGACCAAATGAGAAAAATCCCTCCACAAGAGAAGATTTGGTGGAATCATCCTCAAATGAATTGAAAAAATTGTGATTCCCTCTATTATGAATGAAGTCTATACTGGATTTTGTAGTGCTAATCTGTTCAGAAACGGACTCTGACATAAAATCTGGAGTCTTATAAACCACTGGAAAATAATGATAGAGGACCCCATGGAGTTCACCAGGAAATTTCATGCATTACATATCCATGAAAACATCATCCATCAACCCTGGGAATTTATAGATACTTCCAAATATTCATGTTCATTTTCTTTATTTGGAATAGATGTTGTGGGGCCATATCCCCTAACTAAGGCTATGTAGTTTATGTGGATAATTACTTCTACATACATATTATCTAAATGGTATGAGGGAATACCCCTAAAGTAACATAAGATTAAGAATATCATCGACATAGTGAATTTAAATATCATTAGGGAAGGATCCCCTCACATGATATTAAAAAACAATGACACTAAAATTTATTTTATGGAGTTAAAGAAATTATAAAATAATTACAACATGTTTCCCAGTAATTTATCTCACAATCATATTGTGGAAAATGAAAAAATAGAGTCCTTTAATAAAAATATATCAAATATACTCTATAAGATGGTGAATAAGGACTAGAGGTCCTCACTAGAAAAGAATATCCATGGTTCATGGGCCTACCACACAAGCACGTGTAATACTATACAAGTAACTCCACATCCATTGGTTTAAAAACCCAAGGTAGTATATCCCATAGAATTATAGATTCCCTCAAATTGAGTAGCTATCTATATAAAAATATCAGATGATGATAAACCACCAAAGAAGCTGGGTGAAATAGAGAAGATTTATGAGAAAATTTTGGGTACACTACAGAACTTCAAATTCCATCAAAATTAGATTACAACACACTTCAATTAAATGGCCCCCCTTTATTAATTCCTATAATTAGAATTGGTATTGTCTCTCAAAACCCCAACAATACCAGGAAAGAAACCATTGAAAATAGAACCCATTTTGTATGTACCTTATATCATACATGAGGTCTATCACAATTGACCCCATTCACTAGACACAATTGATATTGAACATGTCACACCCCTCCACCAATGCGAGGATTCTTAAGAAATAATTTTTATATCTTCCATTCATCATCTCTCATCCTGGTCTCTTGATGTTAAACATGAAAAACATGTCCTTAACACGTGAAATTATACTATAAATATTACATCCTAACCACATGAAATTAAACTATATCAAATATGTCATGGTCACACTACATTAAAACTACACAACATGTTTGGTACAAATGACATTAAACTCTATCACTACTACAAAAACGGCCTATATCAGTGCTCAAAACGGGCTTTAACAACACTAAAAAAGCATTATAAAGCTCAGCGCTAATATAGGGGGGTCCCTTTTATCAGCGCTCCTAAAAGCACTGATAAAGGTCAGAAAAATAATAAAAAATAAAAAAGAATTAAATAATGTGGGGATAGATTTTAACAGCTATTGAACCCCCTTATCAGCACTAAGAGGTCTCTCGCGTACTGCCCTTCACGCGCATCCTCACACACATGCACCCATTTGCTTCCACCGGAACTCGAACCCTCAACCTCCCCTATTCGAGGCTGCACCTTTACCACTAAGCTATTTTGTTTTTCTCTCTATTTAATGATATATATATTTATTTATATATATATAGGTATATTTATTCGTATATTGATATAGATTCACATTAATATAAATATATTTATTCATATATTAGTATATATATATATTCATTCGTATATTAATATATATTTATATTTATTAATATATATATATATATATTTAGTTATAAATTTTTATCTGTATATTTATTTGTATAGTAATATATACTTATAAGATTAGTTTTAAATACATTTATGAAATATGTTTTTTATGTGTGTTTATAATTAATTAAATACAAACATACATACATATATACAACACACACACACAGACACATATATATTTACGAATAAATACATATATATGTTTATTTGAAAAGGCATAGAATGTTAATACGACCATAACTTATAATCTAGAATCCTGTTTCAACTACAAAACCATTAAAATCGAATAAAATGAAACAATATTCGATAAGATATGTGGTACAGGGCTAACAGACATCCGGATCAGAAGTTATACCTGTTTGAATGTTAACAAATCAGTGTATCCTGACTAAAAACTCAGTTTTGGAGGCCATCTGGGCTGTTTTTGGCCTCAAAAAATGTGGCAGAGGCTTTTCCTTAGTCACCAGCGCGTATAGATCATCGCAGGCTTCGATTTGATATGCTTTAGAGCTCAAACGAACACCCGGATCAAAATTTATGGCCGTTTGAAGTTTGAGTTACATTTTCAACTTATTTTTTATCTTTTATTCATTGTTTTGATTTTTTGTGTCTTCAAATTGTTATTAAATTATATTTAATCGATAATAATTAGAAAATTATTAATTAATAATATTTTTTAAAATATTTTAAAGCCATTTTCATTAAATTTATTATATATAAAATTTAATAGTCTATTTATACGTATCTAAAACATATTTAAAAAATATATATTATATTTATATCAAAATAAATATACATATATAACAATAATTTATTTTTCTTGATTTTTTAAATATAAAATTTATCACCGGTAGGAAAAATAACTGATAAATCCCCGATTTATCAGAACTACAAAAAAAGCGCTGATAAAGAGGTCCCCTTTATCAGTGTAAAAAAAAGCGCTGATAAGGGGGGGGGGCCTTTATCAGTGCTAAAAAAGAGCGCTGATAAAGGGGGCCTTTATCAGCATTTTTTTAGCACTGATAAATGCGCCCCTTTATCAGTGCTTTTTTTTATCACTGATAAATGCCCCCTTTCTCAGCGCTTTTTTTAGCGCTCATAAAGGGGTAGCGCTTCCATTGCCCGTTTTTGTAGTAGTGAGTAGTGCATGGAATACATCATGGTATCACATTGCTAAAATTGAAACATTCATCCTAACTAAAAGAAATTAAACAATATGTAAGATATCCCAAATGCCTGGAATAAAACTACATAGATCCCCAACATTTATCTTCCTTTATGTCGATTCACCTTCATTCTTACTCCATTAACCTAAACAGTATGACTGGTGTCCTTTTCATATGATACTAAACTTCATATTTTTATAGAACAATTTTTGATTGGATTCTCATTCTAATGAAATACATAGGGATTTCTCGATCTTATATCATATACCATCCACCAAATAATACAAAATTCCCTTATACTTATTTCAATTTTCTATGGGTGGTGAAAGGAAAGTTTTCCATTCCTTTTTTCTCACACCAAGAATCGATCAAGTGATATTAAGAATTTTGGCAAGGGATTCCCTGCAAGACCATGATAAATTTGTTCAAAATAGAGTTATCATGGTCTTGGATGCATGAACTTAAAAGGAAAACAATAAGTCATTTCCTCATTATGTTAAACTGCAAGGTTGGTGTCTCTTTCAGGACATAAAACTATGCATTACTATAGGCCTCACCTGAGAGGACCACTATCCTTGGTGGTTGTCTCCCACCACACCTCCATGACTGAACTAAGTGTGACTTGATTCCTTCCAACATAGGAAACATGGTGATGCCCAGACATCCATTCATGGGCCGAGTTGAAATATCCCATTTTCATATCAGGGATCCTAAGTCCTTGTTGCATGAAGTAAAAATACATGGTCTATCATGAAATAGGTTTGGATTTATTCCTATCATCACAGGATATATAGCTAAGCATGAATCTCCATTCAAGGGACATGTTGCAACAATCAACGGGAACAATGCCCCCATATATGTACAAGTCAAACCTATATAGAGTGTTTCTAATTCAACAACTATGTGTGGCTTGATTCTTGTCATCATATAATACATAGTGATTCCCAGTTCTTGAATCCAAACTCCAGCTACAACAATTAAAGGTAATAGTGACCCCCTCATCATATAGTTTAGAGATTCATAGGAATATTCTCATTCAAGAACTATTTTTTTCTTTATTTCTACCATCACAAGATACATAGGGATTCCCGGATCATTAATCTCAGGTCCGTCTACAAAAATCATTTGGAACAATCCCCCCTATATATGGTTCAAACATGAATAGAGAGTTTCTAGTTTAATACACATTTCTATATTGATTAAAATTACTGAAGGATTTTTAGTGATGCCCTAATCTTTAATTCTTGGGACCAACTGCAATAATATGAAAATATCCCCCATCTATTTGTACGAGTCAGACCTGCAAAAAGAACCATTATAAAAGAACTATGTATCGATTGACTGTTTCCACCACAAGATATTTAGAGACACCCAAATTTTCAATAATGGGTCCATTAATAACTACTAAATTGATAAAAATACACCCCTAACTATATATGGGCCTGACCTATGCAATAAAATATCTTAGACCCACTCATGTGTGGCTTAGTTGATTTCCTAGTTTTTCTTTGTTTTTCTTGTTGATCATAGATCATGTGAGATTGTGGGACCTAGAATTCTACTCTGGTCAATTCTACTAGGAAATATTTTGGATTGGTGACCATGTCCAAGTAGTAATACTTTATGCTATATAGCACATTCACATCCTCACCACATGAATTCAAACTACAAGTAAAATGTCCTAGTCACATGGAATTAAAAATACATAACAAATAAGTCCAGATTATATGAAATTTAAATGAAGAGTCCATAACCCATCATCATTTTTTATTCATGTATCATGATAGAATGTCCCCACTCATCCATATAATGGGGTGCTCTAGTCATCTATCAATACCCTCAACCCATAAGTCATACTTCATACCATGATTAAATCAGTTTCAAATAAACCATTCATATCCTTTGAAAATAAAATGATATATCTCAATTTTACCATGATATGGATGCATAAGTTCTTATACCTACCAACTAGAGGAATCTTGTCCCTAAATGTGGGGCTTTCTAATCCTTGTGATCCTGACGTCACAATGGCAGAACTCAACACATAAATGTGTTCTAGGAAATTCATTATATGATTTTCCCATATGATTACTCATGACCTAAGAGACTCCAGCCATGATTTAAACCATTCTCATCTCTCACTCATAAAGACGTTGGATTAATCTTGATTTTGAGTATCCAAATTAGGCTCTTGTGTAATATACCCCTTATATAATGTCCTTGTGTTTCAGGACCATAAACTACATGCACATTGGTCAATGTTGTAATTCCATAACATTTAACTTTTGATGGTCTAGGAAGTGAAACAACCTTTAGGGTTCTTGAACCTTCTTGAATATTATATTTTCCACAAATAATACATTGTGATTAGAGCATGTAATATTTCTCTATATAATCCATGGTCCTTGGAAAAGGATACACATCTTTAGGAGACCCTTTGTTTGAATATGAATGTTTTCATGTAGAACCTCCATTTGAACCTCTGTTCATCAACCAAATGTGTCATACATTTCAAAAAATTCTCTCTAGTTCTTAAGATCCACAATGCCACTATGGAATAACTCATCACCTTAGAGTGTTATGGGCCATTCTAGGTATGATTATCCCATACCATCCACTTCACTTGAGTACTTTATCCCATGATTTAAAACCTCCATAATTATCCCATACCATCCACTTCCTGTTAAGAGATTAGTGGACCCAAATTACACCATAATTCTAGGAAAAAACAATCTCTACATCCAAGGTAGGGAGGTCTAGAATGACCTAAGTCTCCTCCTGGTGAGCATCAACTAGAACTGGTGAGCCATCGTCGGATGATTCTCAACTAGAATGTGAATAGGGGAGTAAATATCTACTAAAAACAGTGGAATAAACAGATGAACCGACAAAGTGTGTACCATTTAAAGAGGCAACTACCATCAAAGTGGGAAGAAAGGAAACCCTCCTAAGTGAATTAATATAGGCACAAACCTCAAGGTTTACCCAACTATTATTAATTATAATACCTTTGGGAACTACCCCATAGGGTTTGAAGGAGAATTAGTCATAGAAGCTCATGAAGACCGATACCACCCAATACTTTATTACAATGGTCCTTACTCCACTAATTCACTATAAAAGTGTTTTGAAATGAAGTTTGAGGATGATATGGATTGTTATGTACTCATAAACTTCTTGATGATCCCCCATCCAAACCCATAACTCTTGAAAGAAGACCATGATTTTGTGAGGGGCTCTTCCACTATAAATATGATGCCAGAGGTGATATGGTTTGGCCAACATAGGGTTGTATAACTAAATACACTTACCTCATTCTATAGAGTTATCCATCAAAAAATGGTAGAACCAAACTCCACTCGTTTCCTTTATCATGAAATTAGTACTCGCTCAGGTACATGGCATAGAAACTGGCCAACTGAATGTTTTGGTCAACATCAGACATAACATCCCATCCCCAATTGTTAAAATTACATTCTGACATTATAGTTCAATACGAACACCCTGCACTATGATATTACTTCAAAGGTAAATCCATTAGAATATTAAATTCCATCTTGTAAGAGATATTCTTGATAAAGTATCTCACCCATTTCTTGAATGTGATATCTTCTTCAGGAAGAATTTCATTCTCAAGAATCTTCTCGTCCATCCTAATAAACTTTCAGTAATGTGTATTATTCTTCTCTCTATAATCCCACACGTATCATGGGGGGAACTCATCTTTAACCCCTCCCAAAATGGGTTTGAGTAAGATATTATCAACATCATAGAGAGTAACATTGACCTCACCATGCAGAAGGTGTAAATTGTATGTGTATGGGCTCTAGGGACTCAACATGTCTGGCATCAATCCGTTATTATAATAGGAAACAGTTTTTTAAGTCTATATTTCCTCATAAATCCAAATCTCTTTTAACTCCATAGATAACTCAAAAGTATCATACTCTACCCAAAAGTTCTATCCCCAATCCATTTTGAAAATTTCCCTGATTGAAGGCCCTGGTTGTGAAACCACTAAAACCTCTAGATAGTGGAAGAATTTTTAATTATTAAACAGTACATATGGATATTTTAATTAGGTTCATAAAGGTTCTCATTAATTTATGTGGGCATAATCTTCTATATATTACCTTATTTTCATTCCACATCAGTAATGAAATGTCTTATCTCGGATATGTTTTCACAAAAGGTATTATTGGGGTTTAGTATCAATGATGAATTTATGATTGATGGCTACTGTAAAGGAATGGGAGTGTCATTGGTAATTCCAAACCTATGGACTAGAATGAATTATTTAAGGGGGTATTCCCAAAGGCTCATTCTTATAAGGTTTATCAAACTTTTCTATGATGATTCAACAACATGATGACAAGTAGCACTCACACATGCTATGACAGCTTTCCTATGAGTCGTCACTTCTTTAGCCTCTTTCCATGAATATTTTTATGAACTATGATGAGATTCGAAATAAATATGAAAAAATTAAGTAGCCTATTTTATACAAATTGAAATAAAATATTTTCAAAAGAGATGCATGATTATGGCCACATCATGCGAATTTTAAGAACCATAAGAGGATTCATGATCACATGACATGCTAAAAGTTTCAAGAACAGCATGAACCATGGAGATATTGTAGACCATATGACCCAAGGATATATCCCAGCCGTAATACCCATCATAAGACTCGCTATTTCATGACCATGAAAAGGAAAATCGATCCTCATAAGGATCAGGTGATTGCACGGCCGAACTAGAAGAACATGAGAAACCCAAAAGTCAGTCATATAGCTAAGGATTATGCCAAGGGTCAAGAAATTACTAATAAATTAATCAATGTTGGTTCGAGAATGTTTTAAGAAAAATAATATATTATGAAAGAATTCTCAAAGAGTAGTTTAGTGAAACATATATTATAATGGTTCGCACAAATTAGTCTTGCAAAGCTTATCCAACAAACAATTCTTCATATAGGTCTCATGATCTGTTATTGTGGAAGGTCTTGTGAAGGGGTCATGTGGTGAGAAGGATATCAATAGATATAGAGAGTTAAATTATCCAGTGAAATTATAACCCCTCCGCTCCAATATATATATGGACCTTTGCAGCATATTAATGTTCAATCGAGAGACTAAGCATTTTTGAAGACACTTATTGATATAGGCCCCAAAGATTCAGGTAAGAATATACATTCCTCTAAACTCATCCCTCTTCCCTAAAAATATTTCTCCTAAGGGGAAAATTTTTTAACTACCACCAAATAATAATCATCTAATCTATAAGAGAAGAAATACTTGATGAATGGGTATTACTTTCTCTAAAAATTAAATGAAGAGAGTGTATCAAAAAAATGTGGATCTTATAGCCATCAAAATGAAATCTGATCACATGACCTTTAAAAGTTAATGTGAATGGATCATGTATAGTTACTGATCTTCTTGAGAGAACATAGATCGCCTTTGACAAGAATTCATGTTCTTGTGAAGGAATCCAAAACTTATTCTGATCATACGGAGGTTGCCCAATAAGTTCCTATGAGAAATGAAACTTGTCAACTCGTGTGTACATGATAATAATCCAAAACCCTTTTAAAATAATGGTTGGAAATATGAAAAATGAGGATACCATTTGTGGTATCAAATATTCATGTGACCCACTCATACTTTTCACAAACACACCACAGAACCCTAGTGGTATGTCCACCTTGTCAAGAAATTTTGTATTTTCATACCACTTTAATCATGAGATAGGTCTCAGACATGTCCATTAGATTATTTTCTACCCCACCAACTCTATAATACAAGAAAAGGATATATCTAGGATAATGATCACACATCAGTGTAAGATACAATATTGATTATGTGATGCACCATAGATGACCTGAATGAATGATCAGGACAAGGTGTATGTTCCATATCAAGATCCCTTGTTGATTTTATGGTTCCCTCATAGGCATCCAATGATAAAAAAACATTTAAAATAATGGATGAAAATATGAAAATGGGGAATCATTTTTTGTTAGTTGATACTCAAGTGATGTTCTCAAACGATTTAAAAGACCTTGCAAAGTCCCTAACATATACACCTTATCATGGAAGTTTCTATTGAAATGTCCCCATAATTATGAATATGTTATTCGATATGTCCATTCAATTATGCATTGTCACTCTAGATTCATGGAAAAGAAAAGTGTTTTTCTATGATAATGCTCATGCATCACCACAAGACACATTATTGGTCATGAAACATATCACAAGAAAGGAGATTGATTGTCTTTGACAACACTCTTGCAACATTATGAGATCCCAAACCCTTGTGAAATAATGATATAAATAAAAGTGGAATGTTGTAAGCTTATTACTGAGTGAGGATATATTGGCCTTCATGAAAATGGGTTTATATGACATGATTTATCACCACTTATCATGAACGGCCACCCGCAAAAATTCATCATAATCATTACAATTCTCTTAGACCTGTCTGCCTTATATCACAAAGGCCCCTTGGCTAGCCACCTTTTTCTCTCAGAATACCCCATAAAAATCACATTTGATCAATGAAGGCCTTCATGTAGGCGTCATGAGCTCATTAAGACGTCCATAAATTCCACCCAGACCTTATGAAAAATCTTTGACGTGTCCACACGGTCAGGAAACATCTTTTTGATCGATCGATATCCAATTAATATGGAAAAGGAGAAACATTATCATTGCCGCTGAATATCACAAAACACCATGGATAAGATCATGTGAAGTTCCTGACACCAAAGGACTCCACCAAATACAACACAAATCTGAGAGATACACACCCTAAAATGGCATAGAATATACAAAATAATGAGACCTATAAATCCTACCTACTCAATATGAAAAAATCATCTAAGATATATAGGATAAAGGTCCATCGCATAAAGGAGTGCAACAATGGACTTCTTAGAGCAGCCAGAATGACAACCCTTCTCTTTATTTAATAGTAATTCATGATTTATTTCATAAGATAACACATAATAAAACCCTAAAGATTGATAATTCTATTTTATTTGGTAATTAGGTACATATAATAACATATTGACCATGGTATAAAAACATTATTGAAAACATTCTTAACATGATTCTAAAATTCCATAGCTTTTTAAAACTATAAGGGATAACGTGGTAACATAAATAATAAAGGAGTGATCTATAAATCCCAATAAGAGAATAAAAATGGAAAAACATGACGAATGTAGTACATTTTATACAATAGTCATATCAATGAGACATAAACAGTATGAAACTCATAAAAATGAATAATGATGCATGATATAGCATGATAACATAAATGAAACATGGTAAATGTGGAAACAACTTAAAAAATTGAATTATAAACATAGGTCACTGCTAACTACCAAGGAAATAGGATGTAAAAGAGTTACATGGTGTATTTGGTTAACTTCCTAATCCATTTCATTACTTTTTATTATACTAAATCATTACCAAATAAATTGTGGAACTATATAATTTTAGGTTCTCCCATCACTTTCATTGCATTCACATGCATATGTGTGGCACATAGATCATACATCATGGAATGATTTATCATAAAATTATATTACATGATCAAATAGTTTGAAATAAATATATTTCAGTCCCTAATAAAATAATTATATGTTCATAAATGTGAAAACTATTGATATAAAATGGGTGCGGATATTCACTATAAAATTTTTTGGCATGGAAAGTTGTAATGAAATTTCAGTAGCATAATAAGGAAGCATAAATATTAACAAGAGGGTATAATTAGAGTGAAATGTGTATCTATTCACTTATAAATAATAGGGGTATTTGGTGGGTATAAAATATCCCAACATTAGTAATACGAGATAAAATTCATATGATAGTAAAGATTCTAGAATAATGAGGAGAAGAAGTGGATCCCTTACCTTGATATGGTGATTCCAAATGCTTGGGAGGAGCTTCTTGAGAGATTAGGGGCACATTAGGATGACTCTATAGAATTTAGGGCCGAGTAAGGAAATGATAAAATGTTTTTTAGTGAAGATAAATTTGATATTTGGTGTGCTTATATAGGAAATGATTTTAACATTCAATATTATTTCTCAAACTTAGGTTTTGGACTCTATATTAAAAAGCAATAAAAACCAAAAACCTTCCCATGTTTTTTACCCATGATTTCAAACAAAGGAGATTAGTTTTAATTATTTTATTTGTCCAAGGACCAAATTATTAGAATATTACACTTCATTGTGTGGAAATGAGCCTTATCCATAATGAACATATTTTAAAACGATAGAATATATTATAGATTTTGGAGGATTCATAGAGGCTTTATAAAATAAATAAAATACACATAATAATACATTATTTTAAAGGGGAAACATATATTTGATCATGTATATAATTTTTATTATTTATTAACTCATTATTTGGTCATTATGACGTTTTAGTACACATCATATACTTATATTGTATTTAATTTTCATCCAAAAACATCGAATATCTAAGAAAATTATGCGAAATTTACCATTAGATAATTTTGAAATTACTATTCAAAAAAAACTAATTTTATCTAAATGATTTTATAAATATGTTAATTTTCAATTTTAAATTAATAATTTACATTTATTGAGAAATTATGGGTTTTTGACAATAAGAGTCTTTGAATCCCTATAGAAATTACATTTGACTTCATAAAAGTTATATGATTATTTAAATTTAAAAAAATAAATTAATATCACTATTTTTTTAATATTATTTAGATTAAAATTCCTTCAATACATCAAAATAAATTTCTTAATTTAATTCAAATATTACACAAAAATACAATTTTTGTTTTATTTTATCAAAATAAAAATCATTTTCAATGTAACGATAATAAGATTAAAATATATTAATTATTATATAAAATATAAATATTTATATTATTATGGTCTTTATACTTATCCCTTTATCACACTATAAGATTCCATAAGGGTAAGGTTTCTGATGGTGTGACTTTCATGGGGTTGTTCAGAGTACATGGTTTGGGTCATGATCTTGATGAACTTTATCTTCTCAAATTATCATTTTCTCTCATGACTAAGTTGTAGGATTTTAGCTTGTCCTTGGTCAAGGGAAAATCTTAGTGATGCTATATCACTGAGAAGCTCTAATAAATGGGATTCATAAGGATTGATCCTACTGGTAAAGCCCATCACATACTTTTTTTGTTTCAATTGGTTTTTTCAAAAAACATATATGTATACTAATGATGTGATCACTATTCAAAAGCTATATTATTAATGGTTATGATGCTTAATGAAATTTTAAATTTAATATAATATAACCAAATATGATAATTTTTTCACATTATGGGATATTTAATTCAACCACAAAAGGGAATATTATTTATAATAGTTTGGGTCCTCACAATCTTCCCCCATTCAGAAATTTCACACATGAAATATTCATTTCACACACGAGAATAAATTAGGGTAATTCAGCTTCATTGCTTTTTCTAGGTATCACACCACTTCTTCAAACATTGGGTCTATCTATATCACTTTGACAGTGTGCATTGAAAAATTCCATATAGCTTTGTCACAATGATCTAATATCTTCACTGACTGCCCCTCGTAAAAGATATCATTCCCCAATAGCGCAAACTCTAGATTGAGTACATGTGAGAGGTCATGTATACACTTCCTCAATAGTTATATATGTAACACATCATTCACTTGATATAGGTTAGGTGGGTGTTCTATTAGATAGTCCACTGCTTTGATGTCATCAATGATTTCAATGGGACTGAGGTATCATGGACTAAGCTTTCCATTCTTTCTAAATATCATAACTTTATTGCATAGAGGTATAAGAAGTAATATCTTATCTCTAACCTCAAACTCTAGGTCTCATAAAAACATGTCAACAAAGATTTGTTTATCTAATCTAAATAGCCTTGATGTGATGTTGAATGGTATTGACCTTTTCCACCATTTCCTTGACCATTTCATGACCTAGTAGTTTGTGTTTCTCAACTTCATCCCAGCATGAAGGCATTATTCACCACTTCCTATAAATAAATTTATTTGGGTCCATTTGGATTCTTGGGAGAAAACTATTGTTATATGACGACTGAACCAGAGGAACATTTTGATACCGTGCTCCTTTAAATTCAATTGATTATTCTCTCATCATGTCCTTGAGTGTATGGACAGTCTCCTTAGATTAGCTATCAATTTGAGGGTGATATGTCATGTTGATGTTCAACTAAGTATTTATAGCATGTTGGAGAGTCTTATATAACATTGAGTTAAATATTGGATCTTGATTACTTGAAATTGTTATTGGGGTCCCATGAATCCTCACTACATATCTAATGTATATCATTGGTAGTTGATCAAGTGAGAAGTCATCTCGAATTGACAATAAGTTGAAGTAATTGTGAGATGATCGACCACAACCCATACAAAATTACTTACTCTTGATTTATTTGGATGACCAGTGGTAAATTCCATGGTTATGTATTCCCATTTCCATGTAGGTATGGGTAGTGGTTTCCTCATCCCCTTGAATTTTTTCCTTTCATCATTCATTTTCTAACATTAAAAGCACCTTGATGTATATGTCTTGATCACATTATTCATATTATCCCACCAATTATGCTCTCATAGATCTCAATACAGCTTTATCCTTACTGGATGGATAGAGAATGTCAAGCTATGTGGATTATCTAACACTCCATTAACTCAAGATTTTATGGTACACATATCCAGGACCCAAATATCACAAATACTTCTTCATTAAAAATGAACTACAAGTATTTATTTTTTCAAATAGCTTCTACATTCTCATGAATTTCATCATCATTTCTTTGATCATTGATTCTTTTCTCAATAAAGGATGCTTGAGAAATCATTTGTGAAAGTTTTGATGATGTTACTTCCTTTATGATTTCCATTTCCATCATTTTAAAGTCTATGAAGATCAAATCCTTTTCAATTATTATCAATGATAAATTTTTTGGATTGTTTCAACATTGAGAATCTACCTCTTTATTCTCATTCATAGGATGCTAGTATATTTAATAGTCATAATCCTTAATTATATCTGACCATATTCATTGGAGTATATTCCTCTATTTTATGTGACTATGTACTTGAGGATCTTGTGATCCATATATATTTCACACTTCTCCATAATGATATAATGTTACTCTATTTTCAAAGGTAATATCAATACATCCAACTCCAGATCATGTGTTGGGTAATTATGATCATGAACCATCAATTGCATTTAGGCATAGGCTACCACTTTGACATTCTTAATTAATGCACAACCTAATAAGTTCTTAGAAGCATCTTCGTACACCATTAAATGTTCTCCACTAGTGGGAAACATAAGTACAGGTGTAGTGATAAGCCTACTTTTTAACTCTTTGAAGCTCTCTTCACATTTATAATTCTACACAAACATGAAGCACTTCTGATTTTGTTTGGTGGTAGGGTTTGAAAATCATGAGAAATTTCTCCCAAATCAATTATAGTACCCAACTAATGCAAGGAAATTACATATTTATTTCATAAATTTCGGCCTCATCAATCCTTCAATTGATTTTATCTTTGATGGGTCCACCAATATACCATTTATTATGATAATATTCCCCAATAATAAGAGTTCCTTCAACCAAATCTCAAATTTTTTTACATTTCATAAATATTCTCCTTTCATAAGGTCATTAGCACAATGCTCAAATGATCCTCATCCGCCTTCGTGATTTTGGAGTATATTAGAATATCATCTATAATGACAACCATAATTTTTTTCGGTAATCCCTAAAGACATTATTCATCGTGTCAATGAATATTTCTCAAGAATTGTTTATGTCCGAATGGAGTTTCAGGGAACACAATTTGCATCTACATTGTATGGAAAACAGTATTGGGGATATCCTCCTTCTTCATCCATACTTGATAATACCCCAACCAAAGATCCACCTTAGAGAAGTATTGTGCTCCATGTATCTAATCGAAAAAGAATAAAATCTATGGAAGATGACACTTATTCTTTATCATGGTCTTTTTTATCTCATGATAATCAAAGAGAAGGTGTATTGAACCATTCTACTTTTTAATAAATTGGACTAGTTAACCCCATCGTAATGAACATGGGTGTAATGAACCCTTTATCTATATTCTCATATAGTTGTTTCTTCTACTCCTCAGTTTCAAAAACATCCATTCTATATAGATTATGAGATAATTTAAATTCCCTAAGAATATACTTGATTGAAAATTAAACCTATTTACTAGAAAGACGACAAAGAAATTCTTCAAGAAATACATCAGTGTATTCCCTCAGAATGGGAATGTCTTCAAGGATGATATTTTTCTTATAATAAATCATTTGATTTATATAATATTTCTTTTTGGTAAATAATGTACATTCATGAGATGTTGGTGATAAAAAATATTTTTCCTCCTCATTATACTTTTATTGAATTGGGGGATGATTCGTGAAACAGATTGTGATTTCCTTCTCGTAGAAATTTATGCTGGATCTATATATAGAAATACAATCCATACTAATAATTTCATTAAATTATACTAAAGGGAGTATCAAAAGGTTAACTTGTAAGTTCAACCAAAACAATTTTGAATAGGTAGGATTTATATTCAAAGGATGAAATAATTTATTTATTATATGTTTTCATTGACAACTCCACTTCCATGATTTGTAGGGTGTATGAATAGTTCCATTTGGATTTAATGGTATGAATTAATTCATATAACTAGAATAAAAAGTATGTTCACTATTATTGAATGAATAACTAGTATGCATATCACCAATTCATTTTTGGGATCCACCTCAGTAGTTGGGGTGGCATTAGATCACCCTTGATTCCATGGATGCTATGTTTGTATCTGAAAAACCATGGATTAGTGAATTTGTATGAAACGTTCCCTTGTTCCTTATAGTTGTTACAATGAAAAAATACACTGATGGTTGAATATAGAATTCTTTTAATCGGTCATATATGTGGGTTTCTATCGTTAGAAATCAATATCTATGTTTCCCTTCTTCATACACCTAAATCATTTACTTGTCCCCCATAGGAAATTTCTAGGGTGATTCTTTCTACACATCCAAGAAGTGGGAGGTTGAAATTTATATGCACTGTTAGATTTATCTATAGAATTTCCAGAATTAAACTCTACTTTATACTTCTTATCCCTAGGTGACCCTTGATATTATCCAGTCTTTATTTCGACTTTGATGTTATATCAAAAAAATTTCTTATAGCTATCAAATCTTATATATCTATGGATTTTTTAGACTAGGATTTATCCCACCAAATAATCCTTAAACACGAGATACAAGGGTAATGAAAAATCCAAAGTTGTATCATGCAAGTCTTGTGATTTTTTACTCGTACACCAAAATGGATCCATCTTCTTTTTTCTTGAGGGAAAGAAAATTACATTTTATTTTATATCAGAGTGTATGAGGAAAATATTTTTTGAAGACCATTTTTATGAATTCATTCCACCCAAACCATTTTATTTCATCATGAGGATTCATATTCTTGTTCAATTTCCACCATTGCTGAGTATATCACTTGATACAATAAATATACAGAATAACATTTACTTGTTTGAAACATTGAAGGATGGAGAATATCATCTCAATAGAGTTGATCATTTATTCCATGATTATGGGATCACATGGTCTATTGAAAGTCATATTTCTTTGTTGCATAAATATGTTAATTAAGTCTCGTTCTTTCTTAGAGGGATTTGTGAAGTCCCCTTGATCCAGGTCCTTATTGATAACATAAGTCAGTTGAGAGTGTATCATCACAATTTTCATGATTCATACTCCCCTCAGGTTAGTAATCTTGTTTGGGAAATCATAACATTTCCCTTTACATTGGTTTTTTACTCAGTTCGTCCTATTACATTCCATTTTCTAGAATAGAGGGAAAATTAGGGATGTGTATTTGAAAAATAGTAAACACGTATATGAGAATCCAATAACATTAAAGGGTTTACTTATAAATGATGTGTATTTCTATAATGTATGAATGTCTGGGATTCAATATGTGTTATACATGGTATTTTTTCTAACATATACTTTTATGGGAATATTTTTTTCACTTAATAATGGTTCATAATGAGCTATTGAATTTACCAAATAATATCCCATGGGGGTGTCAAACTAGGTGTGAATCTAGGCCCATTTTCATTCCCCAGTTCCCAATTGAGTCTAGCTCAACATGGTGTTTTCAGGTTTTACCCGAATGAACATCTCTGCCAAACCCACATCCACTTGTAGTATGAATACATAGATTTATTTTATTTGAAACAACTTATTATATATATTAAAAAAATTAGGGGTGTATTATTATGTTTAGTTATATACGAAATGATTTCTCTAGAGTTTTCCATTCCTAATACCAAAAATAACTAAACATTCATTTGATACCAACTATCAAAACTCTACTCTTTATTACACATTAACTCGTGATTTATTACATAACACTACATATAATAAAACTTCTAAGATAAATAATTATTGTTTATATGGTAATTAGGTACATATATTATCATCTTTAACATGGGACACTATAATATTATTGAAAATTTCCTTAACATGCTTCTAAAATTTCATGGCTTTTTAAAACTACACGAGATAAGCTGGGGACATATATAATAAAGGGGTGAAAAAAAAGATACTTAAGGGAATATAAATGGAATAAAATGAAGAAATTATTGTATGGTAGACAATAGAAATATAAATGGTCCATAAAAGTGTTGAAAATCATAAACAATAATAATGAGACATGATATAGCATGATATCATAAAGGCAATATGGGTAATGTGGAAACAACATAAAACATGGAATCATAAACATAGGTAAAAGCTAAATTCCATGATATAATGATGGAAAAATACCAGGATAGATTAGGTTCACTTATTTATCCCTCTCAAGTTGTCTCATTAGACAAAAACATTACCCAATGTATTGGAGCACCATATAATTTTAGGTGCACCCATCGCATTCAATTCATTTACATGCATCAATGTCCCACATAGATCATAAAAAATGGAATAATTTATCATCACATTTTATTACATGATAAAAGAGTGTAAAATAAATATATCTAATCCCAAATCAATGAATTATAAGTGAAAAAATGTGACCACCTTTTATATGAAAAGGATACGGGTATTCACTACATATTTGTTTGTCATGGAAAATCATGGTGAATTTTTGGAAGCATAAAACTGGAATATAAATGTTCATTGGAGGGACTAATGATATAGAAAGTGGTATATATTCATTTATACATCTTAGGTAAAATAAGTGGATATTGAATTACATATCCCAACATTACGGATTAGAGATAAAATATATAAGATATTGAAAATGCTTGAATAAAGAGGAGAATGAGAGGATCCATTAATTTGAGAGGGTGATTAAAAATGTATGGGAGGAGCTTCTTGAGAGATTAGGGTACCTTATAAGGACTATATAAATGGTAGGGTAGATTAAAGTCTTTCTAAAATGTTTTTTAGTGATGATAAATGGGATCTTGGATGGGTTTATATAGGAATGAGAGGGGAATTATTTATTATTTCTCAAACTTATGTTTTATACTATATATAATGATGTAATAAATACCAAAAACATCCACATGGTTTTTCCCATTATTTCTAAAAAAGTTGTGGTTTTAATTATTTTATTATGAAAATGTCTTAACTTATTAAAAAATTACCCATTGTGGTGTGTAAGTGAGTCTTGTCCTTAAACAAATGTTTTTGAAACCATAAAATATATTATAGGGTTTGGGAGGAATCATAAAGGCTTTATAAAATCAGTAAAATAAAATTAATATTGAATTCTATTAAAGGGAAAAAATAAATTTTGTCATGGATACCCTTTATAGTATTTATTACATAATTTTTGAATCATTACGCTTTCATAAAACACAACATATATTTATACAGTATTTAATTTTTACCTGGAAATTTAACAGTCTCAGAAAATTCTGAAAAATTCATCGTTGGATAATTTTGATGTTACTTTTCAAAAATAATATTATTTTTATCTAAAAAAATTCCTTATATTTTTTTATTTTATAATAATAAATTATATTTATTAAGAAATTATGTGTTTTTTTACAAAAAACCATTTTTGAACCGTTATAAAAATTATATGTGACATCATAAAAATTATATGATAATTTATATTTAATAAGAATTATTTAATAATAATATTTTATTAAAATATTATTTATATAAAAAACCCCTTAATTAATCAAAATAAATTCCTTCATTAAATTTTAATATTACTGCTAAAATATAGTGTTCATTTCATTGTTTCCAAGTCAAAATCATTTACAAAGTAACAATAATAAGATTAAAATATACTCACTATTATATACAATATACATATTCCTATTATTAGGGTCTTGATACATATCTCTTTATTACACTAAAAAGTGCTTTAAGGGTAATGTGCATGATTGTGAGACATTCATGGGGTGGTTTGGTGTACATGGGTTGGGTTATGATCTCAATGAGATTGAACTTATCTCGTAAATGGTTTCACTTGTGATTAAGTTATTGGATCTATACTTCGGATTGGTGAAGGAAAAATACAAGTGATGTTATCTACCTCATAAGCTCTGATAAATGCACTTCTTTTGGTAGGATTCTACTGGTTGAGGCCATCACATCCGTTCCTTATGTCAATTGGATTTGTAAAAACCCTATTTTAGTAATAATAATAATAATAATATGATCATGTTTCAGTGGAAATATTATAAAAGGTTTTCATATTTAACTGTCTCTTAGATATGATATAATAAAACAAAATAAGTTCATGTGTTTTTCACATAATGAGACATTTAATTCAATGAAAAATGAAATATTATTTATAATAGATTGGGTTGTTACAGCCAATCACATGATCACAAAGGTCTTCCACTAAGTAAAATATAGGTAATGACCTAATATATCTTGTGTAATTCAAAGGTTCTTTGTTTTATCACTATATATATCAAGTGATGAAATTATGGGGTGTTTATTAGATTATGTGATGGAGGTCCCTCGAGTCGGTTGGGTCATAAAAAACGTAAAATAAGATAACACTGTATAAACATAAGGCACAAATATAATAAATACTAAAATGAAGACATTGAATATTGGAGACATATGTGAAGACTGATTCACTGATCTTCTTGCGCTTCACATGACCTATCAAGATTATGTGAAATCATTAGTGCAAGTCTCTGAAATCATGAGACACTACCTTGACATGTTATTTGGATCATGGGATGTCTATTCAATATTTAAAAAAAATCACATGATTACCTCTAGGAATGGAACCCAATTCGTGTGAAATCTTCTCAGATTTCTAACCTTGATCATGTGATATCCTCTAGAGATTTCATCCATGACATGTGGTGACACAATGAAATGTTTTCTAGGTCTCACAACATCACCCATATAAGTTATCCTTGATCATGTGATGTCTTCAAATCATGTTTCCCAAGCCATGCAGTGACACTGAGACAGGTTAGTCAGGTATCACAACACCCTCCCGACATGTCAGAATTTATCTTGCAATGTAATTCAAACAAGTCATCCAGGTCTTGTGATGGCCTCTGGACATGCCTTGATAATGTTATACCCTCAAGACATATCATTCTGGTTATGTGAAACCCATCAGATGAGTCAAATGGATCATGTGATTATCTTTAGGCATGTTCACTAGTTAACCAGTACATGTCCATACATCGTCGGCCATGTCACACAAACATCCGTATACATGTCAAGCATACAATTAGAACATGTTAGGTAGACCATCGGGCTATGTCAGGCAGACATCCCAGGACACAATAACCTTGTCCGGTATATATAGATGGGAAACCTCAATGTGTAATTCCTAATCAAACTGAACTATGTGAAATCTAATTCCTTTTATAACCAAGATATATAAGACAACTTCCTATGTCCTGAGTTCAAATGGGTATATGCCTCGGTGTAAGTTCCCACATGTCTCTAGTATTCTAACCATTGGGACCCAATATCTCCCATTGGTTTTTCATTCATCCTCATCCACCAACGGATTGAGAATCCATTGAACTACAAGAAATATAATTCCTCCCATATTTAGGATTTGCAGGATGCATTTCTGTGGACCAATCATTATAAAAACACCCAAATGGTTATCTCATCAGAAAATTCATGCAACCATATGTTGTGATACTGATTACTTATTATTCCTTATTTCCCATGATGAGCATGGAACATGTAGAATTAGGTATTTTAAATGATTATGTTATTAACATCATGAATCACCAATGACTAGGGAAACATTATTGTCTAATCCTCGATCAGTGGCATGATATGACTTTTCTTATACAAGGGAATCCATCTCAGGGAATGTCTTAGTAGCATGACTGTACGACAATGAATTAGATTCCTTATATAACCAGGATATGAAGGGCAGGTCCCTGCGGTTTGGTCTCAACAACTAGTGCATAAGAACCCACACATATTTCAATTCCTCATAATGTTAAACTACATGGGTTTAACAAACTATGTTGGTTTGAGTCAAAAAATAAAAAGGATATGTATGATAACTCGTAAAGGACTAATCTGATCCTTGAAATTTTAATCACATCCACGAATAGTAGTAAACTATAGTGTTCTTAGATGCATGGATTTGAAATATAATTAGCTACCCATTAATGAAAAATGGAATAAATAAACTTGGATACATAAAAATGGACTCATTAATAGGAATCCCTTTGAATATGGATGGATTCAACACTTGATCATTTTTAGGATAATGGGTCCCATATCTTGGTTATGTATAAATTCTTGAACATATATTAATTATATAATAGATTCCTAGAGTAAGAAAACATTTACCCTCAAAATGGTGGGATGACTCTAACCTCCCATCCTATCGACCAATGCATGTTCCATAGCATCATTGGGTCTGAAACCCCAATGGAATACCTACCATCTGAAAGAAGGTATGTACTAAGTTATGAATGTGGGATTCATTGGAGGTTTTCAATAGCTATAAAAATAGGATACCTGATATGAGTGATTTTACAAGACATTAATCCCCCCATGATCAAACCATCGGTCAAAGTCATCCACGTCCTTCCAATGAAACAAAAAATGTTAAACCTGATGTGAATGGATATCATTTAACTATAGAATCTCTTTCACATATTCAAGATGATAATCTTCCCAGTTCCCATCAGTCCATTTATTATACCAAGGCATGTGAGATATTTTGATGAAAAAATGGTAAACCAGACCAAAATGTATATCATTAAACTACAACATCTCTTTCATATGTTAAAGAGGATAGACTGTCCAATTCTCATTAAACCATTTTTTTCTAACCGAGGAATGCGGAATATATTTTAACAAAATTAGGATTAAATAAATTATTAAAATATATCTCTTACACATATAACTTGAATGAGTTCTTTGGTAACCAATTAATTATAAATGAAAATGAAAACAATTTAAAAATAAAGATAACTTTTTTATAAAAAATTATTTTAATGCACACAAAGTAAATTTAAAAAATCACTTTTTAGAATTATTTTTAATTATATTTTCATATTATATAATCAATAAATCTTTTAATTATCATCATATTTGTATTCTACATAATATTTAACATGAAATGAAATTTTATGCTAAAATTGTACTTTTATAAAAAGCAGTTTCTCACCTTTTGTGAACTTATTCTAAAATAACTTATTTTCACTTTATAAAAATAAATTTGGGGAAATTAAAGTGATTTTATAAATTATCACTTAAAAATTATCTTTGTGTTATTATTAGGAAATTTTTTGAGAAGATAAATTTTTGATGAATAGTTAAAATACTAATGTTTATTAAGAATTTTCATTTCTTTAAAAGAGTTTATAAAATTCTATATTTTTTATTACGATTTTTAATTAAAGATTGATTCAATAATATATCTATTTATAAAATTTTGGTCATTGGAATCATTTTTACATTGATGTTTTATAAAAACTCTTTAATATTTTGATTATTTTCTCTTTGTAAAACTGCATTTTCCTCACCCCTATGGGATTAATATTAAATTAAAATTTTACACTTCTATGGGTGAAATTTTTAAAAATGGATTCCATAATTGGAATAATAAATAAATTTAGGTTATTTCAAAATATCAACTTAATTTTTCTCTATAATGAAATGTAAAAACTATAAAAACTAATTATCTCAGTTATGGTTTTTTTCTTAAAGGTTAGGGCCGAAGCCTCATTTGTTATTAAAGAATAGAAAATACCTAATTTTCAGCTAGGTAGAGGGAGAACCATTACATAGCCTGAAGGCCCAGTGGGAATTTAGCTTATAACATGGCTCATAGGCCCAAATTTTTGGCCGAAAGCACATTCTATGAATAGTACTACTACAGTACCCGCCTGCTATAGTACCACATGGTACCCAGATGCTACTACAGAACCCAGCCACTAAGATAGCACCCTTTCGACACTATAGTGAGAAGCCACCACTATAGTGCCCTCCATTGCTATAGTATCGTCACTACTACAGTACGCTATAGTACCCTACGCCCAATGGGTTTTGAACCCCCATTTTTTATGTAGGATAATTTAGTACTTACCACTAAGCCAAAATAGATTTTATATACATAGTTAAATATAATATATTATTGGTTTTATAATTTACCATTTTTATAAAGTTTCATATATATAATGTGGGTACACCTTTTTCTTTTCAAAAATTACAAGTGTGTCGCTCACCTCACCTATAAAAGGCCACCCCACTCCTCTCCTATTCACATTTATGAAGAACTTAGGCTAAAAAACACTACCCAAATAACTCCCTTAAATCCATAATCTCTTCCTATAAGACTTATTTTGGTCACAAATCCATCATATGAATACTTTTGGTGTAAAAAAGAAATTTTTCAAAGATGAGGTAATGTGCCTTACCAAGTGTTTTATTTTATTTCTTTTTACACCTACATAAATTATTATTAAACCTTGATGATATGATAAAATAAATATATTAAATTATCTTATATTTTATTATTTTAATTTAATAACCTATATCAGCATCATCTTGTATCAAATGGGTCACGAATTCATCATTCATGTGTATGGAGGACTACTACCTCACAAACTTATGTTATTTGTTTTCCATCACTACCACTAGAAGAAAAATTTAATGATGTATTTATTGGTTATATATGATAGTTATGATATTATTATTCTTATATAATCATTATATTACATATAAATTTTTACTTTCCACTCCTTGGGAATATTATAACGTCGTTCGTGTGTACATCGGACTACCACCTCACAAAGCGGTGTGATTCTTTCTTCAAGTACACTTTACATTAATGGTAATAAAGACTAGTTTAAATAAAAATATGTGAACTATATCTTACATAAAAATGATTATATAATATTAATATATTATTTAAATTTATTTCATTCAATTCATTAAGAAAATGGAAACAACGTTCATGGGAACATACGAGCTAACATTTCCATGAATGGTGTAATTAATTATTATATGTAATTATTATATATTAATATAAAATAAAATATAGCAGATATATATGATAATTATATCATGGGTAACATTCTAATGATTATGTGACCATGATAAATTTAAGGTGAATGAAAACAGAAAATCAAAATATACATGAATAACAAAGCGGTTATTTTCTGAAACACGATTTGAAAAAGGAAATATTAATTAGTAGGGAAAAAGGTTATAAGTTAATCATATATAGTATGATATATATATATGTTTACATTATATTTTTATAATAAAACGTTTTTTATTATACTTTTGGATTGAACATGTACGATGAAAGTCATGACTTATGGTAAGGGATTTTCGTCTCACTTTTTACTTTTATGAGACATATGCCATATTCACACATATTTATTTTATATAGTGTAAATAATTATCATAAATTTATTTTATGATTATTATCCTTAAATTTATATGGATTTAAAAATCCATTTTGGGATCACACTTTTATGGTTTTATGGTTTACAACATACCAAAGATGTAAGGGAATTCTAATCTCTCTTTTATTTCTAGGTGAAATATGAAAATTCCCCACTCATGTTAGTTTTTTTTTTATATACGACCCCTTATAAATATTAGATATGTAATTTACATATATTCATGATATTTAATGTTCTATTTGATGTTATTTTTTATTGGGTCTCATAATTTAATAGACTACTAAAGTGGTAAGATATTTTTTCCCAATTTTTATTATTTGAGACATATGTTATGTTATGAACTTATATTCTCTTATGTGGTCTATGTGCATATCATTGACATGTATTATAATGAATTTATTTATTCTTTAGATACTTTAGGTTTCATTTATTTTTATTCATTTATGGGGCTTATTATTCAATGTTACCAGTGTGGTCATGGTTTTATGGTACAATATCACCATTTACTAAGAATGTTTATGTTTATGCTTTCGATGATGAAATATTATAACCCATAAATCAATAAACATAATAATTCTATTATCCTCTATTTATGTCGTGAGAAAGCATTTTTACCCATAATTTTCTTCTCTTTATATACTCAATATTCAAAAACAAATTTTTAAAAGTAACTTGACTTTATCTCTGTCTTCAGTCAAAAATTGATTTGTGTTCCACATAAATGTTTTCTAAAAATGTTTTCAATATATTGTTTGAAATTATAAAAAGGATTTATTAAAGAAATTTGTACCCATTTTTTTCATTTTAAAAATTGTTTTAAAATGAATCTTCTTGTCATTTTCAAAAAAACAATGACCATTTGGAATTTACAAAAAATGTGGGGGGAAACATTGTTTTGACATTTATAGAATGAACTATATTTCCCACAATCATGAACACTTAATGATTTAAAGTTCCATTTATAAGTTTTATATTTTATTTTTGAGGAAAATGATTTAGAAAATGATTTATGCATTTTTAAAAAGTTATTTTAATGTGAAAAATGTTATTTTATTCATGAAATGATTTAAATTATTTTAAATCTTTAATTATTTGTATTAATGGTTATTTTTCAGGAAAATTATTTTGATAATATATTATGCTCAAAAAAATTATTGTTATAGTGGAATGGATACTTTCCCCAATAAATGATGCATGTGATCTTTCAAAATCATTTTCCATCTAAGATGATGTCTTTTGGTGATACTTATGTTTTGCTATAAATATGATCCAGGGATACCATTCTTATTCCATATCTAGAAAGTTTATGTTTATCATGACAAGATTTTCATGAAACATGTTTCCCTTCCATGGGTTATACTATGACAAAATTCTTATGAAACCATAATATTTTTTCTCTAGTTATACCATGATAAAATTATTATTAAGTTATCTTTTTTTCATAGGTTTTTCTATAATGAAATGCTGATATGATTATGATGCCTATTTATTTTCAACAACATGTGTTATGAAGAAATTTTTACCAAACTTATTTTTTTTCTGAGGTTCTATTATGATGAATTATTTAAGATCTTATGGTGTATGTATGTATAATTTACATTATGTGACGGGTGGGACCTATATCTCCCTCTAATGTGTTAGGTAATGACTAATGTTAAATGAGATCAAAGGGTAAAAGAGATGTTATCCTAATCCTTAAAGAGGGTACAATAGATGTTATGCCAAGACCCAAATTTGGTACTTGGGAGTTATCCCAAGCTTGATGCAGATACACAGGTGGTTATCCCAATACTAACATGTTTTTAATGTCTTGCTGGATATCCATAACATAATATTTACTATGATGATGTATGTGACACAAGTATTTGTATTATATCAATTTTATTCTATCAAGGATCATATTATTTAAGTAAATTATTATTTATAACATATGAACTACCATGATTTATTCCATGAATCATGTTTATGATCTATGATATGTAGTATGTGGTTTTCAAATGTTATTCTTATGTTCGCATACCCATACGATCTTATTATATTGATATCTACCATGTATAAAAATACTATGCATTTGAGATCACCCATTATTATGTTTAATTTCCCCATGATATAAATAATGGCAATATATATTATTTTACTAAGAAGTTTGGTAGTTATAAAGAACATAGTGGGAGATGAAGCAGCTCACTTATACACTAGGAATTTATGTTTCAAAGCTTCCCAAGACACTAGACCGAAATGATTCTAGTGTGGATCATTATATTATGTAATGAATATTCATCTAAAAATATATAATATTTATGTTTCAGAATTTTGGGTCCTTTCACCTAATTTTTCATCTAACATCAAAATATTTTTCCTTATCCTTTAATGGACTGAAAGATACCAGGATAACCTTTTGCAACCTTTAATCAAAACGCTTCTCTATTTCCTATTTTTGTTTCATTCTAAGTGTAACATCCCAAGTAAGTAATGAATAATATATATTTTTATCTATGTATATTAGTGAATTAGATAGTGTTTTAGAGGCTTAAAATGAGAATAAATCCAATCTTAAGCATGGAATACACTAATATTTTTAAAAGATTGTTTTACTGCCTTTTGATGGAAAACCATTTTTAAATCTATCTTTCGACAATTTTATAAGCTATTTTTGTCAAAATAAAATTTTTCTTTATTATTGGGACATCAAAATTTACTTGGTGTGAATTTTTGGTACATTTCCGATAAAGTTCATTTTTTTATGAATAGTGAAAAATCTTGTATTTTAATTCAAAACCTCTTTTTAATCTAATTTATTTATATGATTAGATTATATTTTGAATTGTTTTTGAAGTTAAATTAGAATATATTTTTACCATTTAATCCAATGTTGGTCATTGGAATCAATTTCACTTTGAAATTGGACTTAAAGTGATGTTAATCTTTTGATACTTATTGTTTCATAAAAACACGCTATTTGTCATGACAGCGGGAATTAATTATTAAATTAATTAATGTAACATATATGATTTTAATTTTATAAAATAGAAATCATTTTTGAATTCAGAATATCAAATATATCTTTGGGTGAAGTTTTGGTATTTTTCTGAAAAACTTCAATTTTTGATGAATAGTGAAACCACTAAGTGGCAGTTAAAGAAACAGATTTTTCGTTTAAATGAAACATTGCCACTTATATGATTTGATTTTTAAAAATAAGACATACATGGTTATAATTAAGAAGTAAAATGTGGTTCAATGTGATTAAAATAATTTTTTTGGTGAATAGTAACTTTTAAGTTCTTAATCGCGATTAGAGGTAATCAGTGTAGTTTATGGTAAAAATAATGTTTTAATAATATGAGATGAGCATGACACATGTCCTAACCTTATTGGATGTGTCATGGCCGACCAAGAAAAGCCATGGGTAAACTTGGGGACCCCATGGATCCACTTTGGTAGGAAAATGACATTAATATCTTTTTCTTTAATGTTAAAATTAAAATGACACAAATATGAGTTGTTTTACGAAAACAATTTTTAAATCAGGTTATACAAGTCATATTTTTTACTATAAATATTAATTAGAAAGATAAAATGATTTCCTACATCATGATAGTTTTTTTTATAATTTTTAGACGTTAAATAAATTAAATTAGTTATGACATAATGATGATGCAGCGATTACCTCATTAATAAAGGATTTAAATAAAATGAAAAGATAATGTAAAATCTATGAACTAAGCATGTCCAAAACCTATTGGATGGGTGGATTTATAACCCTTATCACCTTACCCTCTGATTATTTCAATTTCGGACCTTTTGAATCCGAAACTCATTTTAAAATAAAGTAACATTTCTTTACTTTCCAAGAGTGCCCCTCCTCTTCTCTTATAAAAGGCCCCCACCTCTACCTCCATACCCACACTTAAAAAGCCTTTGGCTCGGCCAAAACCTTCCCATTTTGTCTCTCCACTTCCCTCTCTTACTCCTTGAAGCCTCAATTTGGGCAGAAGTCTTCCCAAGTAAGCCTTTGAGCTCAAACCAAAGGGAGTTACCCGATTTTAAGGTAATGTCTTCACTTGTGTTCTTTTGTTTTATTTTTCTTCTCCAAACCCCTAAAATCTTTTTATTCATTTATTTTGTAACAAAACCAGTATCTTACATATACTAGGATGTTTTTATAAGAAGTATTAGAGCTACACTTACTCACACCTAAATTTAATGGTTAAAGAACATACTGTTTCCGTGGATGACGATTTTCTGCCTCCCAAAACGATGATTGTTCAACATTATTTTAACACCTTAAAAGGTGGCCATTAAGATGAAAATATATTTATATATAATATATAATATGTTTATGTTTTCCTTAATCTTTTGTATTTTTCATTTTGGGCATACCTTTATGGTTTCCATTATGGGTAAACGCGATATCTTCATTTAAGGAAGTGCGGACTACCGCCCCCTCAAAGTGATTTGATTCGTTAATACCATATGTGGTACGTATAAAGGATGGAGTTATGATATTATATATGATATTACACTGGAATTATAATATACCTTTATATCATTATGATTCCATTTCATAAAATACGAAATAGAAATGGAAGCAGCGTTCATGCGTACGTACGGCTTATCGTCTCCATGAACGGTGCATTTCATTTCGTACCTATAAATGTTATATAATATTATAAATGCATGCATGTACTGGATATATATGATATATATGATATCTACATCATGAATACCATTCTGGAAATAATGGATACATGAACAACTTGTAATTATAAAGGGTTTATTTTGGACTCAAGTACCAATGATCGTTAAAACGACCGTTATTAACTTAAATAATTATATAGTGTTCATGAAATGGAAATAAGTGATATGAAAGGAATAATGAATTTTAAAAGGTTCTTAAAAAAGTAGAAATTAACTCAAGTTTATTATTCAGGAGATTATTGAATGATCAAGTCAAGTCGGATACTAGGTATGAGACTTCGTCTCAATCTCCTTTCATTGAGGCATATTTTGTTTTATACACAACCTTCTTTTATACGGTGTATAAACCCTTTTGACTTTTACGTTTATCCAAAAGTAATCTTTTTTATACGAATCATTTTACTAAATGACAAAAGGGAATTTTTTTGTCGTACGTATGTGGCGACAACGACTTCTCCGCCGCCGTGACCATTATTTGAGTTTCGACTTCCTCTACAAGCCATATCTTTTTTTTAAAGGAAAAATAAATACCATGTTTTAATTTTCTTTTTTTTTGGTATTGAAAATGGTTTTCATAATGTTTTTATATCAATGTGTTGTATTGATATCTTGTGATTGAAAGGTTGAAATGTTATGTTTCCTTTATGCATGTTTTATGTGATACGATTATGTTGAGATTCTTGGGCATTATTATTAAGACGGGTGGTTCCGTGATAAACTAAGGGCGGGTGAGCCTGATATAGCTCTCCAATGCATTGGGTAACGCAAAGGAGTGAAACATTAAGGTTTCTCTGAAGATATTTAGGGAATATACTGTGATGGGTATTCCAAACGTAACCAAGAGGGTTACTCTCTACGTAAGAATGTTATGAATGCCTCATGATACCTTTATGTCTTACGATTTCTATGATTTATTCATGATTTTATGAGGTATGTTCAAGTGCTTATGTTTTATGGGTAAAGTATGATTCCATTCTTATGCATATATGTACCCATGTTTCCTTTCCATATTTTTATATCCCTTACTGAGCTTTTTATGCTCATCCCAAGTTTTTTAAATGTTTTTCACAGGTCAAGGGAAAGGTACATGATATGATGATAGTGTCAAGGAAGTGTCAAGAAAGAATCCAAGATTTATTTTAAATATGTTTCCATTGATGTGAAAAATGAATACTATCTTTTATGTAACCTCTTTATTTAAATGTGGAATGTAATGAAAGTTTTATGTTCTAATTCTCTAAAACTCTAAACCTGAAAAGATCCTCAAGGTGTCATCTTGTAATAACTCAAGATTAAGTAAGGTTTAAGGCCGGGGCCTTATAGTTGGTATCAAAGGTCGGTTTAGATAACTTTAGGAGTTAGAATTCTATTAAATGATTATCCAAAAATATTTTTTTATGGTCAAATTGAAATGATATAGCATTTGAAGATTACCATGTTGCTTCATATAAGACGTGTTTGTTAAGAATGGTTTTTCATAGAGGAAACAGAACACCTTTTCTGGGAAGGCACACATAGGGAAATGAACTTTCAAATCAGTATCCTAAGATAGTCAGAATCAGAACTAAACAGTTTGTTGCAGTGATGGATTAGTTGACTCAGGTGAAAAATGTTGGTTGTTTTTATTGATGATATTTTGGTGTTTTCTAAAAGTAAATAGGAGCATGAAAGACATTTAAGGGTTATTTTGAAAACCTTAAAAGAAAAGAAATTGTATGGGAAATTCAGAAAGTGTGAGTTTTGGTTGCAATAAATTTCATTCCTTGGTCACATTGTTTCTAAAGATGGGATAACTGTTGATCCTACAAAAACAGAGGTTGTTGAAGAAAGGCCAAGACCCACAAATGTAATAGAGATTCATAGTTTCCTTGGTTTCGCAGGCTATTACCGAAGGTTTGTTAGAAATTTTTCACGGTTATCTAGTCCAATGACTAAGATAACTCGGAAGGGTGTTAAGTTTATATGGACACAAGAATGTGATGATTGCTTTCAGGAATTGAAAAGAAGATTGGTGAATGATCCAGTTTTGGCACTACCTTCTAGGAATGGTGAGTTTGTTATGTACAATGATGCTTCATTGAATAAACATGGTTGTCTCCTAATGCAGAATGATCAGGTAATTGCTTATGCTTCATGTCATTTGAAAAATCATGAGGTAAATTACCCTACACATGATTTGGAATTAGCTGCTGTAGTTTTCGCTCTAAAAATTTGGAGGCATCATTTGTATGGAGTAAAGTGTGAAATATATACCGATCACAAAAGTTTAATTTATATATTCACTCAGAAAGAATTGAACATGAGACAGAGGAGATGGCTAGAATTAATCAAGGATTATGATTGTACAATTCATTACCATCCGAGAAAAGAAAATAAAGTGGCTGATGCTTTGAGTCAAAAAAGTAATGCCTCATTAACAATGTTGCATTTGGAACATGATCCTTTGGTTAAGGATTTGATGAACTTTGGCATAGAAGTTGTTGGTGCAGGATGTTCTTCTATTTTGTTTCAGGTATCAGTGAAATCTTCCCTATCAAACAGAATCAAGCAAGCACAGAATCAAGACAGTGAGTTGCAGAAAATGGTAGAGCTGGTTCAGAAAGGTAAGTTACCTGAATTCAACATTGATAATGATTGCGTTTTTAGATTTGGGAAGAGATTGTGTGTGCCTTGTGATTCACAGTTGAAGGGAGAGTTGTTATGTGAAACTAATAGTTCTCCATTTTCTGTTCATCCTGGCAGTACTAAGATGTACAAAGATCTGCGGGAGTATTACTGGAGGGATGGAATGAAAAGAGATATTGCTGATTTTACTGTGAAGTGTTTGACATGTCAATAGGTTAAAGAAGAGCGGTAGTTACCGAAAGAGATGCTTCAGCCTTTACCAGTGCCAGAGTGGAAATGGGAGAATATATCCATGGACTTCGTTGTGATATTGCCGAAGACCCCTCGAGGTAATAATGAAATCTGGGTTATTGTTGATCGCTCGACTAAATCTCCTCATTTCCTTGCTATATGAGATATTTTTTCCCAAGATCAACTTTCCCGTTTGTATCTTAAAGAGATAGTCAGGTTACATGGAGTTCCCCTCTCCATTGTATCTGACCGTGATCCCAGGTTCACTTCTAACTTTTGGAAGGGCCTTCAGATGTCGTTGGGTACTGAATTAAATTTTTGTACATCTTTTCATCCTCAATCAGATGGGCAGTCAGAACGAACAATTCAGACATTAGAGGATATGCTATAGATTATCAAGGAAGTTGGGACCAACAACATTCTTTGGTTGAATTTTCATATAATAACAGTTTTCATTCCAGTATATAGATGGCACCATTTGAGGCGTTATATGGGAAGCGGTGTCGAACTCCAGATTTTTTGGATGAAGTGGGTGAAAGAAAGCTGATGGGACTAGAATTGGTAGAAGAGTTGGCAGAAAAAGTTCAGCTGATACAGAAACACATGAGAACAGCTCAGAGCAGGCAGAAGAGTTATGCAGACAACAGGAGGAAGGATCTATCTTTTGAGGTAGGTGATCATGTTTTTCTCAAAGTCTCACCATGGAAAAGTGTGATGTGATTTGGTAAGAAAGGAAAGCTGAGTCCAAGGTTCATGAGACCATATGAATTTCTGGAGAGAGTTGGATCAGTTGCATACCGGGTGGCTTTACCTCCGAGTTTATCTCAGGTACACAATGTTTTTCATGTTTCGATTCTCAGAAAGTACATGCCAGATCCATCTCATGTTTTGAGTCCAGAGGTAGTTCAGTTGGAAGAGAACCTATCTTATGAGGAACAACCGGTCCAGATTCTTGACCATAGGGAGCAAGTGTTACGGAATAAGGTGATTAATCAGGTAAAGGTTTTGTTTAAAAACCACATGATGGAAGAGGCAACATGAGAATCTGAAAATGCAATGAGGGATAAGTACCCCCATTTATTCGATAAGTAAATAAATTGCAGGGACGCAATTTTTTGAAGGGGGGAAGGATGAAACGTCCCAAGTAAGTAATGAATAATAAATATTTTTATCTATGTCTATTAGTGAATTAGATAGTGTTTTAGAGGCTTAAAATGAGAATAAATCCAATCTTAAGCATGGAATACACTAATATTTTTAATAGATTGTTTTACTGCCTTTTGATGGAAAACCATTTTTAAATATATCTTTTGACAATTTTATAAGCTATGTTTGTCAAAATAAACTTATTATTTATGATTGGGACATCAAAATTTACTTTGTGTGAATTTTTGGTATTTTTTCGATAAAGTCCATCTTTTATGAATAGTGAAAAATGTTGTATTTTAATTCAAAACCTCTTTTTAATGTAATTTATTTTTATGATTAGATTATATTTTGAATTGTTTTTTAATTGAAATTAGAATATATTTTTACCATTTAATCCAATGGTGGTCATTGGAATCAATTTCACTTTGAAATTGGACTTAAACTGATGTTAATCTTTTGATACTTATTGTTTAATATAAACACGCTATTTATCATGACAGCGGGAATTAATTATTAAATTAATTAATGTAACTTATATGATTTGAATTTTTTAAAATAGATATAATTTTTGAATTCAGAATATCAAATATAGCTTAGGGTTATGTTTTGGTATTTTTTTGAAAAACTTCAATTTTTGATGAATAGTGAAACCACTAAGTGGTAGTTAAAGAAACTGATTTCTCGTTTAAATGAAACTTTTCCACTTCTGTGATTTGATTTTTAAAAATATTACATACATGGTTGTAATTAAGAAGTAAAATGTGTTTCAATGAGATTAAAATAATTTTTTGGTGAATAGTAACTTTTAAGTTCTTAATCGCGATTAGAGGTAATCAGTGCGGTTTAAGGTAAAAATAATGTTTTAATAATATGAGACTAGCTTGACACATGTCCTACCCTTATTGGATGTGTCATGGCCAACCAATACAAGCCATGTGTCACTTGGGGACCCCATGGATCCACATTGGTAGGAAAATGACATTAATATCTTTTTCTTTAATGTTAAAATTAAAATGACACAAACATGAGTTGTTTTACGAAAAAAAATTTTAAATGGGGTTATACAAGTCATATTTTTACTATAAATATTAATTAGAAAGATAAAAAGATTTACTACATAATGATAGTTTTTTATAATTTTTAGAAATTAAATAAATTAAATTATTTATGACATCATGATGATGCATCGATTACCTCATTAATAAAGGATTTAAATAAAATGAAAAGATAATGTAACATCTATGACCTAAGCATGTCCAAAACCTATTGGATGGGTGTATTTCGAACCCTTATAACCTTAACCTTGAATTATATCAATGTGGGAATTTTTGAATCCAAAACACATTTTAAAATAGATTAACATTTCTTTACTTTCCAAGAGGGCCCCTCCTCTCCTCTTATAAAAGGCCCCCACCTCTACCTCCTTACCCACACATCCAAAGCCTTTGGATCGGCCAAAACCTGACCATTTTGTCTCTTAACTTCCCTCTCTTACTCCTTGAAGCCTCACATTGGGCAGAAGTCTTCCTGAGGAAGCCTTTAAGCTCAAACCAAAGGGAGTTACCCGATTTTAAGGTAATGTCTTCACTTTTGTTCTTTTGTTTTATTTTTCTTCTCCAACCCCCTAAAATCTTTTTATTCATTTCTTTTGTAACAACACCAGTATCTTACATATACTATCCTATTGTTATAAGAAGGATTAGAGCTACACTTACACACACCTACATCTAATGGTTAAAGAAAATACTGTTTGCGTGGATGGAGAACTTCTGCCTCCCGAAACGATAATTGTTCATCATTATTTTAAAACCATCAATGGTGGACATTAAGATGACACTATATTTATATATGATATATAATATGTTTATGTTTTCCTTAAGCTTCTGTATTTTTCATTTTGGGCATACCTTTATGTTTTCCATTATGGGTAAACACGATATCTTCATTTAAGGAAGTGCAGACTACCGCCCCCTCAAAGTGATTTGATTCGTTAATACCATGTGTGGGATGTATAAAGAATGGAGTTATGATATTATATATTATATTACACTGGAATTATAATATATATTTATATCATTATGATCCCATTTCATAAAATACGAAATAGAAATGGAAGCAGCGTTCATGCGTACGTACGGCTTACCGTCTCCATGAACGGTGCATTTAATTTCTTACCTCTAAATGTTATATAATATTATAAATGCATGCATGTACTGGATATATATGATATATATGATATCTACATCATGAATACCATTATGGATATTATGGATACATGAATAACTTATAATTATAAAGGGTTTATTTTGGACTCAAGTACCAATGATCGTTAAAACGGCCATTATTAACTTAAATAATTACATAGTGTTCATGACATGGCAATAAGGGATATGAAAGGAATAATGAACTTGAAAAGGTTCTTAAACAAGTATAAATTAACTCAAGTTTATTATTCAGGATATTAAAGAATGATCAAGTCAAGTCAGATACGAGGTATGAGAATTCGTCTCAATCTCCTTTCATTGAGGCATATTTTGTTTTATACACAACCTTATTTTATACGGTGTATAAACCCCTTTGACCTTTACGTTTATCCAAAAGGAATCTTTTTTATACAAAGTGTTTTACTAAACGAAAAAAGGGAATGTTTTTGTTGTACGTATGCGGCGACAACAACTTCTCCGCCGCCGTGACCATTATTTGAGTTTCGGCTTCCTCTACAAGCCATACCTTTTTTTAAAGGAAAAATAAATACCATGTTTTACTTTTCTTTTGTTTTGGTATTGAAAATGGTTTTCATAATGTTTTTATATAAATGTGTTGTATTGATATTTTTTTATTGAAAGGTGTAAATTTTATGTTTCCTTTATGCATGTTTTATGTGATACGATTATGTTGAGGTTCTTGGGAATTGTTATGAAGACGAGTGGTTCCGTGATAAAATAAGGGCGGGTGACACCGATATAGCTCTCCAATGCACTGGGTAACACGAAGGAGTGAAAAATTAAGGTTTCTCTGAAGAGATTTAGGGAATATACTGTGATGGGTATTCCAAATGTAACTAAGATGGTTACTCCCTACGTAAGAATGTTATGAATGCCTCAAGTTACCTTTATGTCTTATGATTTCTATAATTTATTCAGGATTTTATGAGGTATGTTAAAGTGCTTATGTTTTATGGGTAATGTATGATTTCATTCTTATGTATATATGTACCCATGTTTCCTTTCCATATTTTTATATCCCTTACTGAGCTTTTTATGCTCATCCCAAGTTTTTGAAATGTTTTTCACAGGTCAAGGGAAAGGTACATGATATGATGATAGAGTCAAGGAAGTGTCAAGAAAGAATCCAAGTTTTATTTTAAATATGTTTCCATTGATGTGAAAAATTAATACTATATTTTATGTAACCACTTTCTTTAAATGTGGAATGTAATGAAAGTTTTATGTTCTAATTCTCTAAAACTCTAAACCTGAAAAGATCCTCAAGGTGTAATCTTTTAATAACTCAAGATTAAGTAAGGTTTAAGGCTGGGGCATTATAATAAGTCCCTAAATTAGGGTTTTTTGTTGGATTTGGTGATATTGAATGATTGAGAATGAATTGGACAATGAAATTTTATGGGTTGTCTTTTTTTGTTTCAAGGTATATGGTCTCACTTTTATATGAAATTTCTTCTTATTTTCATATCTGATGTTGTAAGTGGGCATGTGTAGTGAGGTTAGGGAGGCCAGAAAAAAGGATTGAGAATAATCAAAATTATATAAAATTATACGTATTAACTATTAGGACTAGAAAATATGTTCTACTTGTGAGAGTTCAATTTTAGTGTCTGTGAATAACCATATTTCCTTGGGAACATTATAATTGTTTTATTCTAGATCATCAATGAGAATCTATTATTAAGATAAATATATTATACTTTTGGTGAAATCATTAGAAAAAAATTTGATGGTCTGAAATAAAAGGGGAAATTCCCTAAATCCTAGTATTTATATGATACATATTAGCCTATATCATAGTGTATTATATGTGGTCATTATATGAGACGATATCCTTATGTTTTTGGAAATTTAAAATTTCATGATGGGAATATTATTTTGTGTGGTATATAGAAATCATACCCTATTATATGCATGGTATTATAATTATAAAGATAAAATTAATGAATCATCCACCTATGGCTATCATTTTATAAAACATTTATACATTGAAATGGTATAATGTTTAATATTAATGGGAAATGGTTTTTTGAACTGTATTAATTGAATTTAATAATGTGTTATGATTCATGAGTAAATTAATTTTCACTTGAGGAGATTATTTAAGGGTATTATATGTTTTATCCTATTGTTGTAAAATGGTTTTGAATAATTTTCCAGGATTATTTTCCAAAAATACTTGTGGATAACAAGGTATTTATTTAATAGTATATCACTTTATTAATATTTGTTATTTTATCTGTACTTAAAACATGTATATGTGCATCATAGGATGTTATATAATTAATTATCTACAAATTATATATGTAAAATTATGTTTAATCCACGATGTAAAATACATTTTACTCTAAGGATAAATATATTTTTAATATGTTTTTTATTTTATTCTAAAGATTTTTTTAATTGTTTATTATTTTTTATATAAATATTTATATTAAATATATGAATTTATATTCATATTTTTATTGATATATGTGATAAATGAATATGGGTTTTCATTTTTTACAATGAATGGATTTTATTCTTATAAAATTGTTTTAAACATATTATATAGTTTCATTTAGAAGATAAATTTCTAAATTTTATAATTTTAATTTTATTAAATATGATTTATTTTTTATATCAACATTTTTAAATTATCATATGATTAATTTTTTATAAATTTATAAAGTGTTGATTTTTTGGGGAATACTAAAATATTGTAAAATTTAAAGAAACTTAATTTATAATTTCTTATTTTTGAGTGTGATATCAATATAATAAATTGAGGAACATTAAGAAATGATTATTCAAATATATTATTTTCATCTAATAAATAAGGAATTAATTATAAGTGTTAATACATTCATTATTCATGGTTAAACAAAAATGTTTTGTTTAAAAATATTTCCTTTTTGTATAATATATATGTTTTATTTAATGGTTACAATTATCATTTCTTAATTATTATTTTCATTTAATTATTAATTTATATTAATAATTAAATAAATTTCCCATCATTAAATGATTATTATGTGGTGGTAAAATAGAACAAACACATTTTTATGCTTTAAAAGGAATTTAAATAAAACCTTTTTTACTACATTATGCATACTTATTTTAAAATTACATTTTATTTACTCTAGAAATTGAATAAATAAGAAAATTCATATTTTAATCATCTTGTTAAAATTATGTCATAAAATTCATTTCATTTTTTTGTCAAAATAATAAATTACCATAGTCACCGTAGTAAATGATAAATTTGTTAAATTAGGCGTTAAAATAAGTAATATAATCACAAAATCCAATATTTAATTGATTTATTGATTGAATTATCAACCCAAAGTAAATTATCTTAAAAATTGGGATAATTTATTTTTAATTTAATTGAGTATGACATTTATTATATACTATGAAAACAAGTATTTAAAAGTGTTTCACTCCTCTCACTTATAAAATTATCCCTTTAACACATCACTTATCTACGCACATTGAAAGAATTATATGAAAAAATACCTATAGGGATCCATGCCCAAATCTCTTTACCTTGTCTTAGATGTTATTGTCTCCCCAAAATACTAATCTATGAATGCTTAAGGAGAGTCCTAAAGAAGGATATGCATGTAAGGGATAATTGTATTGTCCATGTTCATTAAACCCTCTTTTTCTTCAAAATTATAAAAATCTATTATAAAAAGACTAATATAATGATATGATAATAATTAGTATAATGAAATTATATTTTATTTTAATATAAAAATCATTATATACCTTCCTCTAATCCATTATAAATTGGTAAAGTCGCATTTGTTAAATACGGGTTACTACCTCCATGAATGATATATTTCATTTTTCATCACTTCCTTACATGGATGGTTATAAAAAATAATTTAATAATTTAATATCATATTAATATCATTATTAAAGTCAAGTAAAAAATAATTTCCCATTATATTAAAAAAATTAACAATAAATTTCCATCAAAAAAATTTAAACTCCTAAAATTATAATATTAAAATACATTATAGGTAATAATAGAATACCATTATCGTCTATTTATCCTCATTATATACCAGTTATTTAATTTGATTTATCACTTTTATTAATTTTTTTCAAAAATAAATATTCATTAAAAAATTTATTTCTTCTCCAGAGTAATATATTTGTTCTTTATTCAGTCATTATAATGAGTTCTTGTTTGGTTCTGTTTTACCACGTAAATGAATGGTGTTAAAATGTTTATATCACGAATGATTACTTATAGAAAAATTATTTTAATATTATTTAGTAATAATATATATAGCATTTTTAATGATTATATAATGGTAATATACATATTAATATTTTTTAATAAAATAAATTTTTTGAGATTATAATTTACAGCAATAGTAGTTTTAGTGGTCCATGAAAACTATTGTTATAAGTTCCATAAAATGATCATGCGAATACAAAAATATATCAAAAACCATTTATGAATCCTAATGAACCATCTTAAATGGAGAAATATGAATATTAAAAAAGGAATTAAAAGTGAATAACCATTGTTCTTTTATTTCATAAAAATAAATATTATCAATGAAGTTTTTGCAAAATTATATTTCATGATTTATTGAACTGAATTATTCATTGAATTGTATAGAAATGATAAAACATTTGGATCTTATAGAACCATTTTTTAGGAAAACTTTACCATTAACTGAATACCAAATCTATTTTGGAAATGAGGAAATAAATGTCCATGAAATGACCAATGTCATTAATAGTAATTTATTAAGGGAATATTGTATGATAATTAGTGAATTATAAGGAACAATATTGAGGAACATAACCTGAATATGGTACTTTAAAATATATATAAGTAAGATAATTTCATTATTCAGGATGTTATATAATGTAAATTTAATTTATAGAATAAAGTTAATATGTTTTTTCTTTATATCAAACATTAAAATTCATTGAAGTTTTCCACTCAAATATTTTTCTTCTATTTCCATATTTTTTAACTATTTAAACAATTTTATTATATATATTTCTAAAATTTCTAATGATAATTCTAAACTATCATCAACATTAGTTACAATAGTATTAAAAAATTAATGTTTTTATAAGTTTTATTTTTTACTCTCTCTACCAATTTTTGAAAATAATTTTTTTAACACATTTTTTAGGAAAGAATTTTCCAAAAATTGTTTCTATTCAACATTATTACGTTCTATTTATAATTTTTTATGATTTAAAAAAGAAATTAATACTCCCATCATTTTATGAATTTTTCATTTTAAATAGTTACCAAAGTGAAGGGATATTTTTAATTATTTTTATGAGATAATTGAAAGTGCTTTTGATTATGAGTTCAAATGAATATTTTTATGTTTTTTATAAGAAAAAGTGATGGATTCTATATTTTTTTTAATAAATTATGGTACTTGTACATTTCATATAATAACATCTAGGTATTATATTTTCTTCTAATACATTGGATAAAATTTTTGTCTTAGATATGGTATTTTAGAAGTAACCAGATGGGTTATCCCATTATAGAGGTTATATAGAAGGTTGATTTGTAACTATGATATGAATATGATTCACTATGATGTATTCATGATTTTTATATTCTTTAGTTTCGGTTTTAAATTGGAAATATTTTGTTTTCATGAAATAAATGAGATGATTCTAGAAGAAAAGGGATGATTTTATCTCTTCGAAGGTAACATTTTTCATTCTAATGAAAGTTTATGATTGTCTCCAAATTTTTCATTTACATATGTTTTCATGTTTTCTTATTGAAATTTCAAAGAGTTTTAATTTTTTATGATTAAAAATAAATTTTTTATGAAATTCTTTTAGGTGAATAATATTTCATGTTTGAAAGTTTTTTATATGATATCATGACTCTATGTTTATAAGAAATGTTTTTAACGGTTTTTAAGTATTTCAATGACACTTCTATTTTTTATTTATTTTATAACCCCTTATAGATTTTAATTATCATCCATTATATTCAAAAACAATCATATGGATTTATGATGTGTAAGATTTATTATGAATTTTACCTCTTCAAATGAGATTTCAGTCTTGAATCAAACAGCTGTGTCATTTAATGAGTTTATTCGGTTTGAAAAATGTCTATAAATAAGAACATTATGAGTTTTACCTATAAAAAACGTTCTAATTGTTAAAAAAATAAAAACCTAAATTTCATGGAATACTATTTATTGCAAATAAAATTATAAATCATTTAATAATGGGGTGGAAAAGTATGGTAATTTATTTTCAGTATCAAAGAATGGTTTAGATAACTTTATATATTATTATATAAAAGGTTAAGGATAATTTATTTTCTTTAGCTACAAAAACAGGTTAATAATTTAATGTATAATAAAAATTCAATGGTATGTAAATTATTTTTTTTATGGGATTTAAATTTTAAAATGATTATAAGTATTTTGGTATTAAGAAAAAATAAATGATTGAGGTATATATAACTGTTAGGATTAACTTGTAATTGTGGCGTGAAAACTATTTTTGAAAATGGATACTATATTTTTGGTGACGTAAGATGAAAGGAATCAAAAACCTTTTTGACTAATACATTTTTTATATTGATGTTATTATGGTTAATTATCTTAAATTATTCATTTTATTTTGGAAAAATAATTTGACTAGAACAAATAACCCTTGGGATTAAAAAGTTATTTGGTGACAAGATGACTAAAGTTATTTTTGGGAAAGGCTTGTTTTATTTTTGAAAACATTAAATTATTATGGTTGATATTATTTAAAGGATAAATATTGAGTTAATTTGTTTAGTATATATTTTAATAAGTTTTTATGTCATTGTAATTTATTTTATTTTCAAACAATAATACTATAATTTGGGAGAATGTATGAATAGGTTATATATTTAATTGGTTTATGACATTATGAGTGGCATTATATTGTTTTAGAAAAAAAATTAATTTCATCTTGGAAGAATATGTGGTTATATTTTTCTGATTTTTGGGTTTCTAATTTATCCAGTCTTGTTTTAAAGTGTATTAGATTTTAGTTATTCATGTAATGATTTAAGTTAAACAAGGGTTCCTATTTTTTATAATGATTTTTAAGTTTAAAGTGTTATATAATTTCATTCATTATAGTATTTACTAACATGATCCATTTTTATTTATGATTAATTTCACATGTAATATTCCATTTCATGTTTTATTGAGGATTTCATCTATAGATTATCATTTTTTCAAGATGGAAGGGAAAAAAATTTCATTACCCGACCCATATTGGGGATCAAGTAGTAACTACCCCAAGCCATCCTCCATTTTCTAGGGGGTGGAGAAAAGCGCCGAAGGAACACAAAAACATGGTGATGCCCTTTCGAAATTACCTATACACACACAAAAAGCCAACTCAAAGAAAATGTGTGAAGGGAAAGGGGTAAAAGAATATACACTACTATAAATAAACCAAAAAATCACTAACCTCTAAAAAATACAAGTGCAGTAATGAAAACTGAATGAAAAATAGGTAATAATGCACACCCAACCAGAAAAGTTCCCCAGACTAACAAAAAATAGGATTGTAAAATTTTTGGGAGAGTCCTACTACTGGAATCTCAATCTACGACCACCTTACGCGGTCCTAGCACCTAATGTCCCTAAGCTCATATAATATCATAATCATTTTGTATGTCATATGCATAAGGAATGACACATGCGGGAATGGCCATGAAGGTTTGAGTATAAAAATACCTATTAGGATGCCCTGAAAGATAAAGAGTTATCAGTAGGAGACACAAAAGAAAAAGTAATACAACAGTTGGAAGTAGGTACGGTGAAGGAGTGTAGCTCAACCCAACATGAAAGTGAAAGAAAACTCATCCAGACACAAGGAGATTGAAACAGTGAGAATAAGAAATTCTCATTAAGTCTTTGCTACCTATAGTATGATATTAGACTCGTCAAACAATAAAAAGCTAGAAAAAAAATCACACGGCCTACCGTGCGCGTCTTCACCTCTCCTGGGAGAAGAATAACCAAAACCCAAGGGGTGGGTACTGAAAAATGACATATATATATATATATATATGCTTAGTCAAAGAATCCCAAATGATAGGGTATGAAAATCTCCATATCATACCTCTACCAAAAATACGTCAAACAACATCTCTCTATTGATTTGTATAATAAAATGGCACAAACTCAAAGTAGAGGACTCACTCCCTAGTACTTCATTGGTTTCTACTCTAATAGTAGTTGAAGTGGATCCAAAACCTTGTGCATTAGGGGGATATCATGCGATGAATCTGGGATCCATTCCCTAGTGCATCAGGGGGATCAACACCCACGAGTAAAGAATGACCCACTACCGAGCCCCAATGGAGGGTATACACTAGAGGGTACATCCCCACGAGTATTTATAGAGGACCCATTCCCTAGTGCATTAGTTGGATTCCACTCTGGTCATTGGTGATCCATGCCCTAGTATGTCAGTAGGATCAATACCTAGAAAGTTACCTATGATAATATTCTCGAATGATGCATGATCACTGCCAGACCACTACCCTAGATTCTATTAAAACCCATCAAAGAGATCTTCTTCTCAGATTCCTTTTATGTTTCCACATTTAATGAGAACAAAAATAAGTCTCTTCACATCCAAAAATATCACAGCATTGCAATCCTCATTAAAAAATGCATGGGGTCTACTATTCATTTGTCCATAACGGACACTGAGTGAAAATAATCTTCATTTTGCCACAACATGCCTGAACCGAGTTTCGTGAGGCCCACTCCAAGATTTCAATTTAAACACCCAAAATTGGTCTTAATACATCTACCTAAAAACTTGGGTTTAGAATCTGATGATAGAATGTAAATTGGACATCTAATTTAGATGCTATTTTCGATACAATATTTATCAACAATATTTACACTATTATTATTATTATTTCTATTTTCATTCAACTGAGCCACGATATGAATCATTGAAATTTTCAAACTGGCTACAAAAGGTCCATCATGAATGTTATATCACGTATTTGTAGAAGTCACATAAAAATTACACTTGGTTTCGGAGATATGTGGATTTTAGTATGCCACTTGAAGACCTACTAGGAACACTCATCCCGGCCCGGCCTGACCTACTCATCCCGCCTAACCCGCCTCGGTCTGCTCCTCCTACCCTGGTCTGCTCGGTCAGCTCGGCCAGCTCGGTCTGACCTACTTTGGATCAGCCCACTCGACTGCATGTCCTACCTTCTCCGGACCATCTATCCCCACTCACCTCAGCTACCCCACCTGGACCTACTTTCATTGACCACTCCACCCCCTGACGCGGGTCGACAAAGTCTCTTTTTGCATTTTGCGGCCACATACCACCTCTTGATTTCACCCCATTACACGCGCGACACTACCACTCTCCTGGATCTACCGCCCAAATTTCTGACCACCTCTCACACCCTGGCTACACCCTAATCCTCTAGATGCCTCTCTCTCTAACTACACACATTGCACCCACTCACCAACCACTTTCTCTAGCAGATCCACCACACCCTTCCCGACTTCCCCACACCATCGTCCATTCCTCTGTCACCAATCGTCCCTTCGACAGACCATCGGGCCTCCATCGGTTTCCCAAAAATTATTATGAACACATATTTTGAATCATTGACTCAATACTTTCACATAACAAAGATCCATTCTAAGATATTTTGATTATTTGACATGAAAAAATTTAAACGATGATTTCAGGAAGAACATATGAAGCACACTAGAATATGGGATTCAAAATAGAGATTGTTTGGTGTCTGTGTTCATTTGGAAATAATTGTTGATGTTCAAGGTTGATAAAATTACAACAAATTCATGTATAAATTTAGGAATTGAAATAGGTGTTTCTAAAAAAAATAATAACCCTACCTCTATTCGACCTTTGATGAAGAACACACTTGCCAATGCTTCTATTATGACCTGATAAATATTCATTAGAGATTCACCAAAGGAGGAGAGCTCTGCCATGGTGGTGGTGGGATTATGGGATGACCCTAATGAAAACCTATAATCGTATAATTATAATAGGTTTCTAGGTTTAGGTTAAACACCCAACCATACCCTCCAATGATCACAAAATCCAAACATCCCATGCCCTCTCCTTTTATGCCTTGTTTATGTAAAACAACGCAATAAAAACTCAATAGTGATTTATAATTTCTAATCCAGGACTATGTTCAAAAGTTATTTGATACAATATCAGAGATAGAATAATTAATTCTAATTTATTTTATTTAAGATTACACCCCTGGTGACTCTTTTTCCGCGGATGTCCTGTACCGATTAAAGTTATGCCCCTCCTAGGGTAAACGCCACATTCCAAACCCAACCATTCCATCATATTTTAGATTAAAATAACTATTTAAGTGTTTTTGTGATTCCTACATGTGAAAATTAAATAAATATACTTAATTTTTTTATAAAATTAACCTTGAGGACACTGTGGATCAAAATTGCACAATGTCTCAGCGCCTAACTCTGGAAATATGCGCAAGAATAATTCAAAGTTTTAGAAGGAAAAAATCAGGATTCAACATCATTGAATCCTTTAAGATTTTTGTTCCCAAAAAAGAAAAACTAGGAAATATATCAGTATACTAATCATGAATCTGGATCTCTTGTTCCTAGGAACTCTCTTACATGTTTCTATGCGGCCACAATATGTGAAACAAAGGGATGGTCTTTCCATGTACATTCTGCTCTTATCAATCCTCGACCACCATTGGTTGTTCTACAAATATGGCTCCAACTTCAATGTCCATTTAACCCCAGTCAATGATGTTCATAAGATCACACATGTATCTTCTCAGTTATGGATTTGGATGATGTCCTTTACCCACTCCATCTATTGGGGATGGGAAATGTGGAAGTAAACTTCACCAACCCTATGAACGATCTCAAACGGCCCAATGAACATCAAGGATAGCTTGCATCCCTAAATGAACCTCTGAATTATGATTCATGGGGAGAATCTCAAGAAGATGTGGTCTCCCTACTCATACTCCAAGGGCATACGATAGTGATATATGTAGAATTTATAACTACTATGGGTTATCTTCACGCATTAATGGATGACCTAAACATTCTACGTCATCACATTCACCAAATCTAGGCCCATGAGGGATGACACTCCAACATCCTTCTAGCATAAATTTTACCTACTGGGTAACCCATATAGGGCCTCAAAATGTGTCATGTTGATGGTAGAGTAGTAGTTATTATTATACGCAAACTCTATCAAATGAAGTTGATCCTCCCATGCCTGGCTGAAATCCAACACGCAAGCCCTCAGCATATCCTCAAACACCTGGATTGTGTGCTCCATCTTCACATAAATCTAGGGGGAATATTGTACTAATTTGTTGCTGGGTCCCAAAATCCTCATGCAGGACTTCCAAAAATATTGATGTAAAATGTGTGTCATGATTGTAAACAATTTTTGAGGGTACACCGTGAAGGCATACAATCTCTCATATGTACAACTTCCACAAACCCTCCACAAAACTCTACTCACTGGTAGTGAGAAATTGTGCTCAATATATGAGTCAATATGCTATTAGCTAAATGGTGTCACGAACCTTCTATATGTTCAGAATCCCAATGACGAAGTCCTTGGATATATCATCTCATTTCCACTCCAGAATCTCAATAGGCTGCAACAAAACTGATGAAACATGATTCTTAGCCTTCACCTACTGATAGGTGAGGAATAGAGATATGAAATTATCTATTCTCAATCTCATGAAAGTAAAAAATAACTTCTAATAAAGATACATATACATCTTCTCCACAATAGGAAGTACATCTATGGGAAAAGTGTGGAACTCCTGCATCACATCCTCCCACATTGCGACTGGAACCACTGTTTGTACTAGGAATAAGATCTTGTGATTACCTCCTTTATAATATCCATATTTTTAATCACTTGTTGATATCTGATCATGAAGAATATCACAATTGATGTCTCCTAGTTGGTATTACTTCACTGGCTCAAGGAGTGAAGAAGTCAGTACCACCGATTGTTGAAAAAATGTACCCTCCTATTTCATCAGGGTAATCTATAGGGAAGCTAACTACTCTAAATATTACCGCACTATGAGAGACTAAGACTTCTTACAAATGGTTTATACTAAAAAATGTCCATTTCCTGGAGTATAGACTATCTCAAATTATTAGTTTTGCAGAAACTCCAACTTTCATCGTTGCCTCAGATTTGGGCCCCTCTCGGTGAAGACGTACCTGAGGCTCCAGTAGTCTGAGTAAACCACAAAGCGCTCTCCAAAAAGGTAGTTCCTCTACATCCTCATGGAAAATACTAATGCTACTAAATCTAGGTTAGTATTCCTATAGTTCTGATCTTGGGTTCTCAACTACCCTAACCAGTATGCGATGACTGCATATTGTTGCATCAACACACAACTGAGCTCAACTCCTGAGGTATAGAAATACACTACAAACTCAATGCATTTCTCTAATCATCTCAAAATTGGATCTCTCTTGAACCTTTGCCTCAACACCTTGAATGACTTCTGGAACTAATTACACCAGGTAAACCGTTTTCCCTTCCACATTAGAGTTCTAAAAGGGGTTGTTCTCCTAGAGAAGTCGTCTAAAAATATCTTATAGTACCCCATAAAAGCAAGAAATATTCTCACCTCTGTTACACTTTTTAGTGGATCCCAAGAAAGAACTGCTTCAATCTTTTCAGAATACATGGATAAACATTTCTCAAAAATGAAATTCCCCAGAAAGTGAACCTCCAGTATCCAGAACTAGAACTTTGAGAGATTTCTGTATAGATGGTGCTCTCGAAGTAAATCAAGAACCATCCTCAAATGCTCTGCATGCTCCTCCTCTGACATAGAGTATACGAGTATTTAATCGATGAAGATAATAAATAAATTGTCCATGTAAGTATAGAAGATATGGTTCAACAAAACCATAAAGAAGGTGGGAGATTTTTCCCACCAAAGGTAATCATTAAGAACTCATAGTTCCCAAAATGATATAGAAAATCCACCATCAAGATATCTGAATCGAGGACCCGTACCTGGTAGTAGTCGGATATGAGATCGATCCTAGAGAACTATATTGAACCTTGCAACTGGTAAAATATTTCATTCATCCTCGGGCAATGGTACCTATTCTTTATTGTGTCTTGGTTCAAGAAAAAATAATCCACACAAAGCTATGAACTCCCATTTACTTTCTTCACAAACAGAACTAGAGATGCCCAGGGGACACATAGGGCCCAATGTAACCATTCTTGTGATGGTCCTCCAACTATATTCATAGCTCCTAGAGATCGTTGGGTTCCATACAATATGCCCCAGAATATATCGGGGTAGTACCTGGTTGCAAGTTAATGAAGAACTCCAACTCCCACCTCGGAGGTTTTCCTGGAACATTTTTGGGGAAGATATTCATATAATCCTACACAACTGAAGGAACCCAGATTCAAAAAGGGTTTGTTTCACTATGTGGTACTCTCGCATACTGGTGGGTATAAGCTAGTAGGCTCTATTTCACAGCACCTAACTGCTCTTCTATGAGGTCTCCTTCACCAAGAAAGGAGAACCTCATCCCATTAGTGTGTAGGCATCTGACTAATCTATTGTGATATTTGATCTGGTCTTAAACCAAGGAAAGCCATTCCATTCCCAAGATGACATCATAGGTTTCCATATTTAAGACCAAAAGGTCCCATGTGAAGCTATCTTCTCCAAGAGATATCTCACACTATTGGTAGGTGAAAGACATGGAATAAGAACTCCCCCTAGGGACATCAAGACAATGTTGTTGTGCTAGCACATCTATTGGAAGCTCCAACTCCCATACCATGAGTAACGAGATAACAGAGTGATTGGTACCTATGTCTACTAATACTAAAGAAAAAGTATAATAATCACATATCACAACACATATAATCTTGTGCACTGTGGGATCACGGATATCCAAAATTTGAAGTTGTCTGTTGTCCCATCCCCCAACTCACTGAGCCATATGTGGGATGTCCAATTGTGGGGGAGGGAGAACCTCATAGGGTCATCCCCCATATGAATCTCTTGTCCCTCTACCGACACCGCCTCCTTGGGGACCTCCATGTCCCCACCTAGGGGATCCCTGATCACGGTGATGTCTCAGTCAAGGTGGTCCACCCACTATCTTCTGGGGATGCTCATCACATCTGGTCAAGAAGTCTTATACTGTGTGACCACTCCCGTCACATGTAAATCACTAACCCTCTCTGGGTTGACCTGATGCTCTAGACTACCATGGTGCTGCCAGCCCATGTGCATGAGTTTGATCATAGAGAAGCATCTTACATCGAGATCCTTTCAACCAACATTGGCTTGCTGCCACAGGAATCTCAACTACGTAGCATCCAATGCCAATCCTAGATAACTAGAATCCCTCTGAAAAAAATCTATTTCACCAGTGCCTTCTCATGCACCATGAAATAGTTGGGGACGCACAACGACACTATGTTGGCATGGATCACTTTTTAGAGCCCTTGCTCAAACTTCCAAGCTCAAAAGTAACTATCACAAATCATATCCAGAGAGTACAGATTCAGTTCTATAAACCAGTAAAAGTACTCTTCCACTATTACCCCTCCCTACATAAGCTCTAGAATCTCATGAATCTGAATGGAGTGTATGAAGGAGGGGTATTACTCCTCATAAAACAACTGATGGAAGTCATCCCATGAGAGTTCTGAATCATCATGTATCCGAGTAACCAACCTTTACCAATGACCAGTCACTCCTTGGAAGACATAGGCTACTGGAACAACCATATAATCTATAGGTTTTTGGATAAGCCTGAAAACATGTATCACCAACTCGATCCAACCCCCTTATTCTTGAGGATCTAGACCCCCGTAGAACCTTAGCAGTATCTAGCACTGGAACTCCTAGAGTGTGATCAACCTGCTCTCATACTCAGTCTGCACTACTGGGAATATCTACATTTCAACTGGTGAAGGTTCTACAACCTATCCACCTATAGGAAGGGGATCACATAATGGACCCTGAACTGAGGCCTCATCGCTCATAGGGTTAGTGTCACAAAATGGAAAAGGTATACAACTGGGATATCATTACAGAGACATCCTAAAAGTTATCAAGGAGTACAACGGTTAGATGTTCATATATATATATACATTTATAACAATAATGGGGAGATGACTCAAGAAGGAAATTAAAATACACAATCCTATATGATGTGTGAACCATTGTTCCATGCAATAACTGTCTCATCATACCCAGTCGGAAAGTGGGTAATCAGGGTCCTGGTGAATGCTACATTGGTTTCCCACACCATCACTGGACTCCCTATCCTGGGAGCCGATATCAAGATACTTCGATACCATTTCTCTTAACCAAGCCTATCCTTTTAAGGGGAAACTGCCAAACAACATACCAAGGAATTAACTTGATCTAATACCAATCTATCACGATCTGACCCATACCGGGGCTCAATCCACAACTACCTAGATCCCAACTTCAAAGGATAGGGTGTAGATAAGCATCATAGTCCCAAAAAAATTAGGTAGGCCTTTTCCATAGTACCTAAACACACACACACACAACCAAATCAGTGAAACATTACAGAGGAAAAGGAGTAAAATATGATACACTATTATAAATAATACAAACATGCATAGACCTCTAAAATGCATAATTGTATTAATGTATACATAAATAAAAATAGGTAAAAATACATGCCCTACAAAAAAGTGACTAAACATGAAAAAGGAGAAATTAAAAGAGACAGAAGAGCCCTACACCTGGAATCCCAACTTACGACCACAATATATGGTCTAAGAAACCCATGTCCCTAAGCACCTTTGATGTCATGATCAACTTGTTCATTATCTGCATAAGTCATGACACTTGTGGGCAAAGCCCATGCATGGGTGTGTATAAAAATACCCAGTAGAATTACCTAAAATCTAAAGGGGGAAACTAAGACACACACAAGAAAAGAGATATAATAGATGGAACTAGTTATAGTGAAGGACTGCAGGTGAACCCAAAAAGAGAGTGAAAGAAAACTCATCCAGGCATAAGGAACTACAAAAGGTGAGAATGTGAACTTATTTTCAAGTCTTTCCTACCTATATTAGGATAGTAGACTTGTTTAACAATGAGAAACTTGACATGGAAAGCATGTGGTATACCCTACACTTCTTTTCCTCTCTTGGAATGAGAGTAACCAAAACCCAAGGTGTGGGTACTAAAAAATCATGTATATATATATATATATATTCTCAGTAAAATAATCCCAAATGAGAGAGTAACGGTATCTCCATCTCATAGCTCATCCCAAGAAGAGAGTCACCAATAGTTCCCGAAGTATCCATCAATGATGCCCAGTATCCCATATGTTTGTGTTGAACACGCATGTTAAAGGGCCTCAATCCCCACACCTTGATACTATGTTTCTTTGGGTTTAAATTACTCACCCTCATGATTTTAGGATGATTCATAAGGTTGTTTATCAATGGGGAAAGAGCCCATCTTTCTCATTAGTCCAATGGTACATCAACCCACACTATTCATCAGGGATTCACGCCCTAGTACGTCAGGGGGATCAACACCTGGAGTCGATGGGGATCCATTACCCATACCAGCTAAAGGGTATATGCTAGATGGTACTACCCGAAAAGTAGTTGCTGAGGAACCACATCCTAGTGCGTTAAAGTGATTACACTATGTTCATCAGAGATCCATGCACTATTACATAAGGGAGATTAATGGCCAAAAAGAAGCATCTGAAAATCTGCAAGAATGATGCCCAATCACTGCTTGACTGCTACCATGGATTCTCTTCAAACCCATAAAATCGAGCTTCCCCCGATATTCCATTATTGTTTCAATATATAATGAGATCAATAATAATGATCCACAAATCCACATGGGTTATACCATTGCAATTCTCATAGAAAATCGCATGGGGATGGCTATTCATCCATCCAAAATAGAAACCCAGTGAAGTGGTTTCATTTCATCTCAACATGCAAAAATCGAGCCTCATGGGGCTCGTACATATATTTTTTATTAAACACACAAAATTGGTCTTGATATGTCCACCTAAAAACCAGGTTCTAGAATCCACTAACAACTTGTAAATTGGAAGTTGAATTCATATATTACGTCTGATACAATATTTCTCAACAATAATAATTATATTACAATTATTATTACTATTCTTTGGCATCTCATGAAACCGAGCCAAGATCCAAATCCTTAAAATTCCAAAACTGAAATCAAAAGGTCCTCCTAAAATGTAGGATTATGTTATAATAGATGGAATATAAAAGGACACCCTGTTTAGGAGATAGTGTGGTTTTTTTCTAAAGCCGGAAGACTTGTCATGTTCGCTTGGCCCAACCGAGCCCACCTGGCTCGCTTATGCATAGCTCAGCCCAAGCTCGGCCGCCTGACCCAGCATGGCTTGGCCTGCTAACCCTGCTCACCTTGGATGATCTACTTAGTCCTTGTCGCATCGGCTACTCTACCTCTTACATCAGGTCAATATGGTAGCTCGATGCCTTTGGTGGCCACCAACTGCCTCTCGGTTTCACCCTCTTCACCCCCCCCCCCCCCCGTGACACAGCCTCTCTCCCTGCTCCGCCACCTTACCCGCCGACCACCTCACATGCCCCATCTGCACCCCACTACAGCAACCACCTCACTCTCTAGACATACTCCGCACACCTACTCATCAGTAACCTTCTCTAGCGGCTCCATTTCACCTTGTCCGGCCACTGTACAACACTATCAGCGCCTGCCTCACTAGTGTCCCTTCCGCAGAAGACTTTTCCACCTTCGATTGCATGAAAATTATAAAAAAATCAATATTTGGAATCCTTGTTTCGATACCTTTATAGAACTAATCATTTATCGAAAATCCATTGAAAATTTTACATGATGAAATTTAAACAATGATTTCGCAAATAACAAATGAAGAACATGAGAATATAGGATTCAAAACAGAGATCATTTAATGGATGTTTTCATTTGGACATTGCCATTGATGTTAAAAGATGTAAAAATGACAATAAATTCAAGTACAAATTTAGGAATTGAAATCGGGGGTGCATAAAACAACAATAAACCTGCCTCGATTTTTTTATCGTTCAAGAACACACTGACCAATGCTTCTGTCACGATCCGCAGAAGCTTCATCAAAGAATCACCAAAGGGGGAGAGATCTTCTTAATTGGTGGTTGGATTAGGGTATAACCCTAATGAAAACATGTAACCACATATATATAATAGGTAATTAGGTTTAGGGTAAACACCCAACTATACCCTCCAACGATCGCGGGATCCCCACAGCTCATGCCCTCTCATTTTATGTTGTGTTTAGGTAAAAAACCACTTAATGAAGTCAATGGTGGTCTCATATTTCCAATCCAATAATCTTTTCACAAGTTATATGATACGAGATTCGTTATAAAAAAAATTGATTTTTATTATTTTTATTACGATTATGACCCCGGTGACTTTTTTCCAAAGAAGTCTCGTACTAACAAAAGTTATGTCTTTCCTTGGGTAAACACCACGTTCCAAACCGAGTTGTGCCCTTGTATTTCTTATTTGGTCTACCTTTTAAGTGTTATCTCACTTTATTCATGTGAATTTTATATAAATATACCTAATATTTTTATAAAATCAATTCTTAGAACACCATACCTCAAAATCACACGTTGTCTCAACACCTAACTCTGAAAATATACATAAAAATATTTCAAAGTATTATAAGGTGAAACAATGTCTCTACAAAAATTATCACAGAATATTCTTAACCCTTCTTGATGATTCAATCCTCGCTATAATTGTAAAATATAGTTCAAAATATTTTTGTAATATTTTCAATCCTCTAAATCACTTACAGTAAACTATTTTATCTATCCAGTTCCTTTTAATTTCTTTAAAATATCTAAGAATCAAATTATTTATTTATTTTATTTCAACATCACAAATATATCATCTCAATTTAAAAGAAAAATTGGACTAAGGACATGACCATTTATTTTTTTGAGTTATGTAATTCTTTTTAAAATAAAAAGTAAATTTCAATAACATAAAATAAAACCTTGATATGCATGAATTATTTTTTTACCATATCTAACAATGAGAAAAAATTGTGATTTCATAATTTTAATAATGGGATAATGTGACCAACCATGTATTTTTGAACAATATATCACATTATAAATTTTCCTGATTCAGGATTAAAATTAAACATGTATGTATTCCATAAAGGATGTTATACAATCAATTAGATAAACATTATATATTTAAAATTATATTAACTTCATGGCATAAAATAAGTTTTATTCAAAGAGTAAATATATTTTTAATATGATTTTGATATTTATAAATATAATTATTCGTCGTTTAAGTATTTAACAAATTAATATTTCAATTAAATATATGGATTTATGTTGCTAATTGTATTAATGAAAGAGTCAAATAATATTATTTTTTATTTGAAAAAGAAATACTTTTTATTATAAGTATATTTTTATCCACATACTATATATCAATATTTAAATTTTAAATTTTTAAAATTAATAATATCAATTTTAATAAATGATCCCCTTTTATCATCATGTCAAATTTATATTTGGATGAATTTATAGTACTTTCATTATCAAGGGTTGCTCTTTTGGTGAATAGTAAAATAATGTTGATTTTAATGAAAATGCTTTTATGAATTTCATATTTTTGATAATAATATAAACATATTAAAATGATAAAATTAATGAAAATAATATATTAAAATTTTTCTTATATCCACAAAACAATTATCTAATTATAGTGAGTATTATATTCATTATTCATGGTTAAAAAATGGTTTATTTGAGGACATTGACTTGTTTGTATATTACTTATGTTTTAAATAATGTTACATTTCTCATATCATAAGTATTGGTTTAATTAAATTAATAATTTTTATTTATATTAAAATAAGAAAATAGTCACTCAATGATTATTATTTTGTACGAAAAGTTTACAAATGCATTTTAAAAATTTAAAATACATTTTTGTCAAAAATGTTTATTTTAAATTATGTATAGATATATTAAACATAACTCCTACCACATTTAGAAATTGAATATAGTAAAAAAATTATACTTAGAATTATAATTTTCAAATTATTTAATAAGTTACACTTCATTTTTAGTCATAAAAATGATTCACTATATTTAGTCATCATAGTAATGGTTAATATAGTTAAAAATGGGATGAAGTAATAGATAAGGCCACAAAATCATTTCCTTAATAAATAGTTAAGTTTATTTTCACCCCTTTATATTTTATATTCAAATTTGGGCAAATTTGGTGCTACTTACTTTAAATATTACCTTTATTATATATTAATAAAGAATGTACTTTCTAGAGTGTCACTCATATCACTTATAAAAGGATCCATTAACCACATCATCTATCCAAAAACATTGACAAAATATCTCAAACAATGACAATGTAAATCCTCCCCTAACTATTTCCCCCTATCATCTAGTTTTTTTCTCAAAAAATACCAATCTATGTAGGATTAAAGAGATTCCTAAGGAGGAAATCCAATGAAGAGGTAATTGTCTTAACCAAGTACTTTTGAGTTTCTTTCTTCTTCCACATTATTCAAATATATTATATGAATAATAATATAATGGCATAAGAATCATTATTATATTTAAACATTATTATATTTATTGAAAAACCATTATCTACCTTCCCCCATCCATTGGAAAATGAAAATGATGCCCATGTTATTTGTGAACTACAACCTCCAAGAAGAACATATTTCACTTTTATAAGCACCTTACTTGAAATGAAATAAAAATAAATTTATTGAATTATTTTTATATTTAAAACATTTTTAAGGTTCTTTAAAGATAATTTTTAGATTTTACTATTAAAATTAACTATAAATGATCTTAGTAAAATGTAATATCATAAAATGAGCATACCAAGAAACTTTTTAACTAATAATTTACTACAGTTTTCTTTAAATTATATTCTCCATATAAAACTTATTGAATATTACATATCAATATAATAAAATTATTTTTATGTCATGAATGTTCTATATAGTGATATTATTACTTTGTAAGAATATATTCTTACTCATTTGTTTGTTATAACGTTTGCTTATTTTGGTCCGTTTTACAATCAATATGAACGATGTTATAATGTTTATGTCAAGAATGATTATGAAAAAAAATATTGGTAATATTATTTAATAATGATAAATTTAATATTTTTTAATGATTATTTGATGTTGTTATAAATATTTATATTTTTTATAAAATAATTTCTTTTTATAATATTTAAATTTAGAAAAATAGTGATATTTAAGTGTTCAATGAGAACTATTTCCATCATATCCATAAAATGAAAATGGGAATCCATAAAAAATATAAAAATATATTTAAAATATTACTAAAAAATATGGAATTATAAAATATTGATCAACAGAATGGGGTTAAAACTAAAAATTCATGGTTATTTTAAATCATCAAATAATAATCTTATCTGGGAAGATTCTCATAAAAGAAACAATTTCATGATCTATTAAACATAGTTTTACTATAATAAAATGAAAAAAAATACATTGAAAATTATAAACTTATATAATCCTTGGACCTAGATCATTTTCTACTAAAATAATACCAAATCTATTTGTAATATTATAAACAAAATGGCATTAGAATGATGGACATGAATATTAACAATTTAGTAAATGGATAAATATGATTATAAGGGAATTATGTGGAATTATAATAATAAAATTAAATTGGTGAGTGTTTTAAAATAGGTATATAGTTATGATAATTTTATTATTTATGATTTTATAGGTTCAATGGTGTGAATTAGAACATAATGTAAGGTATTTTCCTTTCAAAACTTACTTTAAATATTTTAATTTTTTCATCGCAACTCATTTTTCTCTATATCAATATCATTTTACTATTTCAATAATATGATTCTCTATATTTAATTGATTTCTAAACTTCTTTTTCAACTATTATTGAATTTATCTACAATGATTTTTAAAAATTAATATTTTAATCATTTTTATTATAGGTTATTTTTTATTTTCATTATAAAATTGTGATTATAATGATTCTTATCATTTTATAAAGGAACTAATTTTCTCACAACTATATAAATTCATCATTATGAAGTTTTGTTTACATTTTTTCAGGTTTTTTGAAATAAATTTCCATTACTATTATTTTATTATTTTTTCTTCTTAAAGGGTTATCAAAGGGAAAAATATATTTCTTCTTATTTTTATGAGATTAGTATAAGTTCTTTTAATTATGGGTATAATTATTGTTTTTGAAAGTTTTATAAGGAAAATTTCAAGATTATATATGTTTTCTCAAATTATGGTAAATATAAATTATATATGATGATCGTTGGTTATGATATAGCACAAATTTTTTAGCAAAATAATTTTTTATCAAGAGATTATATTCTAGAAGTAATTTAATATGTTAGTCAATTTTTTGGGTTATTTCTAAGTCAGATTTATAAGAGTGATATGAAAATGATTCCCCTAGATTAATTTATAGTTTTTATGGTTTATTATGTGTTCTAAAATGGAAATCAATATATTTTTTGAGACAAAAAATTTTATTCTTTTAGAAAAAGGATGATTTGTTCTTTTTAAAGGTAAAGGTTTATTTAAAAAACTATTACAATCTTTTCTATATATAATTTTATCAGAAATTTCAGTTTTTCTCATGGAACATTAAAATACCTTCCATTTTATATAATTTAATGTGATTTTTTTTCAAAACACTTATAAAATAAGATTTCATGTTTGAAAATGTTTTTATATGAGCTCATGATTCTATGTTTAATGGAAATGATTTACATGATTTTTCATATATTTCAATTACATGTATGGTTTTTTATTTCATTTATACCTACATAATGAGTTTTAAATTCATCGCATGTTTTCAAAATATTTTTCACTCATCTTATGTATGATTAAGAAGAATTATGAATTCTAGATCAGGATATGAGACTTTGGTATGGAACAAGATAAGTGTATCGTATAAATTGTGTGTTTTAGTGAAAAATGTTGATATATGGAATCATATGAATTTTATAATGTAAAAGGTGTCATAATTCTATAAAAATATGAAACTAAAATCTTATGATATTGAATTATTGTAATATTTTCTAAAAAATATGTAATTATATAGTGGATAAGCATGGTTTGTTACCCTTTCTTGATCTCAAAGATATCCACCTCTTCACACTTTGCAATGATGAGGCACTATCTTGTCATGGGTAATGAGGGGATCTCAATGAAACACTAATCAATTCGTCATATCTCATCAATACATCTATAAGAGGGATTCCATTTAAGTACCTATCATGCGATCTTCATCTACCACATATGTTTTATATGGATGTGAAACTACTATTATATAATGTGCACATCATTGTTTCTTCATTTTACAGTATCATGATTTTTTCTTCAAACACGATCTTTTCAAGATTAGGGTTTCTTATATTTCTTTAAATGTATAAAAAGATAGTCATTAAATATTTTTGAACCTAGTAGTGTTATCAAATCTTTACCATGTGTTTGATTTTTTAAATAATATTTTTAAAATGAAGAACTATAGATAACATTACCTTATTTGATAACATAATATTAACTAAGAGTTTGAAATTATGAAATAAAAAATCTTGATTTTTGTTAAATTTACATAAAATTAAATTTTATAATAACAAAATGAGAATGGATTACTCGTAAGGAATAACTAAGGTGTATCATAGAATATGATACAAGAAATGTAGTAATTTTATTCAATATTTTAAGATATGATATAAGTGATGTAATTGTCTATGACTAAAGTATAGGTTGTGTAAAAACGTAACATCGAATCCTATTTATGATATTCATGATATATCTATTTATGATCACCCAAACATGAGGTCCTTCCTTTTCCAGATAGATTATCTTATGTTTGGGTTTCTCCATGAGTAATGGTCAATGAATTTTCTAGAAAAGTATATTTATATTATCTGTGGGTTAAAAACTGATGTATGGGTAACTCAATACAAAAAAGTTATATTTTATTTATATATTAGTGGATATATCTTAAGTATTTATTAATCAATATTTAAGGTTTATTTATTTTTCTTCTGAAGTGAAAAATAGTATACAAATTTCATATTATAGGCAATGATAAGGTTACCCATTGTAAAATATAACCAGTAGAAATTAAAATGTGTAAATCCTTTTTCAAATCAATGTTATTTTACGGTTCCTTCTATTATATTAAATGTGATTTAAATTAAAAAAAATTCAAAATTCAATTTTGAATTGCAATATATAATTTATAATTTTTTTAAAATGTGTAATAACATATATTTTTAGATGTTTATTAATTTAAAAAAATTAATATAAAAATATTATTTTTAAGTTAATTATAATTAATTAATTAAATGTTTGTGAAATAGATATTAATAAGTATTCTAAAATATTAAATGTTAATAAGGAAATAAATTTTCTGAAAATTTACATAGCATTCATTGTGACTTAGAAATAAATTTTCTATTTATAAATTTAAGTGTAATTTAATTTTTTTTAAATATATTAGGTAGATAGAGTACAAACATCCTCATATGGAATAGAGAAAACATAAAAGACCTATTTATTATAGTTTTTAACCTAGAGACACCCATGTTCTAAATAGACTAAATACTTAAATTTAATTTTTTTTATAAAAAATCTTTTAATTATAAGTGAGAAACCAAATGATCCAACACCAACCACTTATCAACCACAACATAAAAAAACTGAACGTACAGAGGATCAGCTCCTCCCAGTTAGTTGCACCATATCGAAGCATTCATCAAAGAATGACCATTCGGTGAACAATTCCTTGCATAAATGCATGACATAGAATCGATGGCAGAGCCATACCCTCTCAATGAAAAAATAATAAAGGCAATATCTGGTGAAGACCACGTGCTACGATCCCCAACTGGAGAGAATCCATGTGTAGTACTGAGTGAAAGCACTAGACTTTCAACATAACAATCCAAATAATTGAACCTAACATAGGCACAACTCACACAACATTCCACTAAAACCAACCAAACCCAACAAACCAACTTAAAAAGAATCATAAATGTGTAACTTAAGATTACTAGAGCCCGCTTCCCAAAACAATTTCCCTCATAAATATGAAACCAGAGTGGCTCGTACCATTGTCATCTACTTTTCAAACTCATAAGCTACTTGGTCCAAGGACTAGATATACTCCTCCATACTAATAATATATTTATTGAATCCCCTAAAAATATGAGATCAAGTTTTTCAATATAATAATATTTCTCCTCATTGAGAGACACTCTTAGGGACCTCCCAATCATCTTGGATGCCTCCTCTTCATTTTCATTAAGTACCAAGACCTGCTCAGTCACTTCCTCATTGGAACTTAAAATCAAGTCCCAGGGTTGATCACCCTGGCCAACTGTTCTCTTATATTTTGGATTATCACTATAAAACTTATTGTCATTTAACTTTTTTGATGATCGAGTATCAAAATTAGGAGGTAGTGAGGATTAATCCTTCCTCCCCTTCTGTCTCCTAATAGTCCTACTACTCCTCAGACTTAATACTTCACCTTCTGGGATTTCAGGTTCATTCCCATTTGATTCCTTTCTGTATCCCTTGTCTATCACATTTGGGATATCTAAATTAGATCGAACATCATCCTTTAGGAGGCCTTATAACCTATTACTCATGTGAATTGGATTCCGGGTCAAAAAACATGGACCCCCTACATATCTTCTTCTATTTGAAATAGCCATTCCCATAGCGGGTCCCTGCTTCGCCTTAATCATATCCAAAATTCCAGCCCTTAACTCCTCAGCACACAATGTAGTCAACACCACCTTCACACCGCCCGTCGTCTGTTCCAAGACCCCATCCCTATCATTCCTCTAAATTTCCACTGAGACATATTCATGGAGAGACATTCCCTCACCACACCGAACACAATGGTTGGAAGGACCCACAAGATCTTCCCTTAGTCTGCTAAAAACCTCGGAAACCTATAGTTTCAAATGATGGCCCATGGTCTTTTTCCCCACCCCTGAACCTGAAACAACCTCAAAATTCACAATACAACTCCCTAAAGCACTAATGTGTATTTCTTTCTCAATTAGCCGAAACAACTGAGGTTCGCCTCCACTATTCCTTCCACCCGCTTCTAATTTTTTGTCACTGTGCACCATCTTAGTTGCAATATGAACACCCCAGCGACCAATACCCCTATCCACTATTTTTGCAGACCCCCATCGACATACATTAGAGTTATGTCCCAATTTACTATAAGAAGAGAAAAAATCCAAGCACTCTCATAGAACACACACTGTTTACAAGTATACCCCTCACCAGTTGTTATCTATACAAAATCAAATGGATTTCTAGAAACGTTAACCTCAACACACACCTGCGGATTCACCCGGTGGAAAACAATTTCCATGTAGCTATCCGAGAATAGATATATACCGATAAGGTAGCCCAGTATTTTTAACACAGAAGGATTTTGTAATGGTAATGGAAGGTTGGGGAAACTGACCCAAATCACAGAAGAAGGTAGATCATGATTCATATGAAATTTAAATGACCATTGAAACAGAAAGAAACTGAAACCATTGTAGCACCAGGGGGGCCTCGAATAGGCTCTAATGAGGACATCCTCTGATGAAAATTAGTTCATGATGTGATGATTATCGAGAAATCCCATGACCACCCTTTCTGGAAGGTCCCAATAGTCGAAGATGAATCTATCAAAGGAGTCCATCAAAGGCCTTCAATGCTTGAACCGTGCAACCATGGTAAGCTTCAACAGCGCAGAGATTTTCGTGAACTATGAGGTTTAACTTTGAAGATTTGGGACACGATCGATGATCTTGGGAACATTAAGTCTTAGAATAGGTTTTAGAAATGGAGTAAGAAATTCGGGGTTAGATAAGGGATGAAATGGGGCATCTTCTTTCCTAATGGTTGTCGAATATCCCTCCCCCGCCAAGGGGGGAGAGACTGGCATTGTAACTGCCATCATCACCGATAGAGGAATACCCTCATACTAGGGTTCGAAAGTTCCCTCAACTCCTCAACCAAAGGCTCTACTATATATGGCTCGAAGGTCCATGGTGGGAAAACCCTGGTGGCCTGATTGAGTACCTTATACCAATTCTTGTCACCAATCTTATTTCATGTCACATAACTACGAAGTATTTATCGCATCATATCACTAATATGAAAATTCCCCAACCCCCACCACGATTCATTACATTTTTATGCCCTCTAACACAGTATATTATAGAACCACTCTCTTAATCATTCATAATTAATATAGGATGTTTTCAGAATTATGTATTCCAATACAAACATCACACTATCAGGCCACCTACATGGTGATGACTATATGATTCCCATATCCATTATTCCCTTATCATGTTTAATTTTCAGACTAGTCCAACTATATATATATTCAAATTATTTGTGACACCTATACCCTACATCAAAAATATGTGAGGATGGAAGATTGGTTTCTAGGCACCAGTGCACCCATCCTTGATTCAAGGAAACCATCCTGATGACACATATGTGATCTCATACTACATCATCTACCTATTGTGACATGTAATTCACCTTGTCCCTCTATGACACCTGCTACCAAATAATAATTAATTGAAGGGACTAAATCCCTAAGTCCTTTCATGGATAGGAGGCCCTAAGGCCCAAATCTATGATCTAAAATCCCAAATTTAGTCAATAATACATCTACTACTATACTACTATAGTATTTATATAATACCTATAGAAATACTTCCCCCACAAATATTTTATCATGGTTCAATTAATATATGATTTTGAGGTTCATACCACTAATCCAAAATTTTAGTGTGTTTATATTTAAATATTAATTTTTCATAATTAATTGATTTAAATATTAAAAATTAAATGTCATTTTTGAAAATTATTTAAAACACGTCAAACAGATTTTTTATTATTGATTTGACAAAGGAATAAATATTGATTAAGATATGATATTTAGATAATATAAGTTATTGTATAATATAAATTGGGATATAAAATGTTGATAATCCATTAATAACATATATTCAATGTAACATTCATATAATTAATAATATGAAAAGGTTCATATTAGGAAATTAATATAAAGTGTCTGTAATCAAAATTATATAATTTCCATAATGCATAGCAAAAATTATAAAGTGTTCAATATTATCTTTAATTTATGAATTTCAATAAATGGTAACCTCAAGTTTAAATATGTGATTTGTTCAATTAATTAAATGATATTACCTTCTTTATTCATTAAAAAATAATTATTCCATGAATGGTTGAATACTTTAGTTTAACTATTAAATTGATTCTATATATTGTCAAGCATGCATATAATGAGCTATATTCTTGGAATAGTAGTGTATTTAGTTTTATTATACACGTAGTTTATGTTTTAATGATTTATGAGCTTCAATTAAGTAGTAAGGTATGATTTATAAATAGTAGGTGTTAAATTTGTGATGAAATTGATATCACTATTGAGTAAAGTAAACCTATATTAAGGGAATTTTGGCTAGACATCGCACTGGTTAGGAGGATTATGCCCTATTCTAGAAAAGTTGGTGTTGAATATATGTGGCTCTAGGATTTACCATGGGGATATTTTTTATTTTATATAATTGTAAACCATTACATAGATGTTTTTCATGTACCATAAGCATATAGTGAATGTAAATATATATTATTATTGTTGGGATTTAATTTGGGTCAGTAATACCTTGTATTAATTTTTTAAGGAGTACCACGTCAATAGCGATTGAACGCATTGATTTAAAATAAGAAATAGGATTCCCAAATAAGTGGTATTATATTACTTTCCAAATATTAAGTAATATATTCTTTCTGAAATATTATTTTCCAAGAATATGATTATATAAATAGGTAGGTATTTATAAAGATATGTTACCAAAGATTAACTTTTATAAGGTAAGAAAGTGATTAGGTGACCCTAATTGTTAGGTACATTGTTCGAATAATTTTATTTTGGTTACAAATATCTTGGAAACCCTAACCTTTAAGATAAAATAAGAATCAATTTTAATAAATCTCAAATATGGATTTGGATATAGAGCAATAGACTAATCTATACAAGAGTCATATATGATAAGATTCAAATTAGTTTTCTTCCAGATGTATTATGGGATATTTTTTGTGATGCATAGTTATATTTGGGAGCCCATTTAAAAGTAGTTTTTATTAAATGAATTTAAAACATTATAATAATTGAAACAAAACTCGATTAGATATAAATATCATCATTATCATAATTAAACATAACATTGAGATCAACACTATATGAATGAAAAGATTAATGTAAGAAAATATTAAGATGGATTACTTATGAAATGTTATTATATATGAGAAATACTATATTTTAGAGAAACCATTTCTAGAGTGAAAAAGTATTGAAGTTTTCCAAAAAATTAATCTAAATGCCAATGAGAATCATTATGTTATTAACATGACTTTTATAAGGAATTATATGAATAATTATAGAAGTAACTTTAGTCTCCACTCATATGCCCAATATGATTTCGTATGTTAATGACTTGATGAAACTAGTAGTTTTCTTATTGTTTTTTATAATTATGAAATAAATTATATTTGAATCAATGTAAATGTTTCAAAAATGTAAATGATTTCAAAAAAAGTATATTCAATTATCAAATTTATTAGGATAAATGAACTATAACATGTTATGTATAGGTTTTGGTGTTATGTTAATAGTAAAATTGGGCAACAATTTAAACCAAAAGAAAAAACATTAGGTGAAGAGTCCTATAATTATTATTTATGTATGCATTCATGGTCATTCTAAATTGATATTTATCAAGAAGTGGAAATAATGATTATATTAGATGGAATTTTCTAGAATGCTAGAGGAGTTTAAGAAAAACTTCAGGATCACCAAGTTAGGAATCAGTGTTATAGAAATTAATTCATCTGTTTTCAAGTGTATTTGATTCTAAATGCATACATTGAAAATGTTATAAATATATTAAAGTTCAAAATAATGGTAAATCATATTAATCTTGTCTTTTTCATTCAAGTGATGGAAAATAATGTTGATACATTGAGTATTTGCATATAAAGAAATCTTATAATCTCAAATAGATCTAAGTAAAGGATTTGTATATTCATATCATTTCAATTATATCCTAATATAGATTTTTTTGCTAACAAATAGTTTTTATAAACAATAAGATTAAAAAGAAATGATTTGTGATTCATTAGATATTTTATCATACATGAAAATAATATAAGGATTAAAATGTTTTATCTTGGATAAAGGTGTATTTCTAGGTATTTGTTAAAATATTAAGAAATCGGATTCCACCAACATCAATTGAATATTTTAAAGAATAAAATATTATACACTCAAATAATACGATAAAATAATATACTATATATGATATGGATGTAATATTTTGTTAACAAAAAATAAAAATGGTTTTCTTTAATTTTTGAGAATATATATTAAAAGTAATTTACCAAAATTCTTTGAGATGATTCATCTAACATGTATTAAATATTTAGAGTCATAATAATTATTATTCTGAAATCAATGAAACTTAAATTTTTTTCATAATTAATAGTAACCATGATAAACATTTATCACCTCAATTAAGGGTAAAATGGGTTTTATGAATTTAAAATAAGGGGATAAGTATTCATGATATCATAAAACATCTGATTAAGCATAGTTTTATTTATTTATTAATACCGTAACGTTATTTTATTCAAATATATGGAAATTTGGATCCACTTTCACTAGAAATGACTATATATTATTAAAATAATTTATATAATTTCATACATGTCCCTCCCCTTCCTTATATAAGGACACATCGTAGTCTTCATAATTAAAAAATATTTATCTCTATATCTCGAACAGGTCCTCATAAAAACCATCCTATATTCATTACATTAAATCATGAGCTTATATCCTTCTCTTAAGAACATCAAAATAAGTCTTCAGTTTAAAACCATAGGATTCCTCTCAATGAAGAGGTAATCATCTTTACTGAATCATTAAAAGTTCAATTCTTTTTTTCCTTAATCTAAATATATTTTACTGATCATTAAATAATTAATAAAGTATCATAAATATACTAATATGTTTTTATTATTATGTTTATCCCATTTTACTTCTCATTTTCATTCTATAGAAATTGAAATCATTTTTCATGCATACATATGACGTATAATCTCCATATAGCGGTGTAATTCATTTTTCACCACCATTTTATGTGGATGGTTATCAATATGTACCAAATTCATATATATTAAATTTATAAAATCTATACAACTTAAAAAATATAAAATTTTATTTATATTCTTACAGTTCTATTCATTAAAAAAATGGTAATATCATACGTGCGTACGTTTGGACTACCACCGCCATGAAGGGATGTGATTTATTTTCCATATAAAAATTTTACGGATGATTTTAAATATTTATATAACTAATATATGTTATATTTATATCATTATTTACATTATATATATTATTTAACCAAGATCAGGGCACAACAACCATGATTTATGTAGCCAAGAATACATGAAAATTGAAGCATTTAACATCTAAAATGATGATAATGATGTTGAAAGATTGTCAATAAAAGTGTGTTGAAATGTTATTACTATATCATATATAATATTATAAGTATTTATATGGTTAAATTATAGAATTATAATATATATAAATTTATTACCAAGGGGTATAAAATAACTTATGAGGCAATTAGAACTTGAGGTAAATGATTTCTTTTACAATTTCATTTTATTTAAAGATTATTTATGTACATAGTATCATTCAATAATATATATAATTATAATCTTTTAATGAAAACATATTTTCACCAAGTATAGTTATTTTTTTGGTTTCCATGTTTATATTATATTTAATCTATTTTTTAATCAATATTAAAAAATTATGTTACATGTAAAGGAATTTCTTATAAATTTTTTTTAAAAGTTTTCATTTAATTTATTTTTTCTTTGATGTCTATATTTTCATTAAATTGGTTTCAAGAATTTGTTTAATTTTTTCCAAAGATTTATTAAAAAAATTTTTACGCATGATTTAATATATATTGAATGGTTAAAATGAATCTCGTGTTAATTTTTTTAATAACATGACTTTTACCAAATGTGTGAATGAAATTTTTGTTTTGACATACAACACATAAACATATTTTCCCACCATTGTGAATACTGTTGAATTTGAAAATTCATTTAAATATTTCTATGTTCAATAAAAAGTAAAATATTTTTCTCAATATTTTGGGAATTTTTATTTAAAACTATATCAAATGAAAATAGAATTTTCTTCAAGGAATTATTTTTTTAAAGTTATTTATAGCTCTGTTCTTATATAAAGTTACAAGTAATTTAAATGTATTAATTATATTTTATTTTATAATGGATTGGTTTTTATATAAAAATATTATTAATGATGAATAAATGTACATCTATCACCCATTATGGATAAAGGATAACATTGTATTTTCAGATCAATCGTGTTCTTAAGATCATGTTCTCTATCACTCTCTATTATTCATTGGTCATTAATTTTCTCCTTCATGTACATATTAATAAAATCATGGTTAAATTTAGAATTATTTCTATTACTTTGATGATTTTTTAGATTTATATCATTTTTATACATGTTATTAGTTTAATAAATATTATTAAATAAGTTATTTCATTTACTGGGTAAATATTTATACTCTGTATTTTTTATTCAATATGGATAATTTTTTACTTATAAGGAATTTTCATAAAGAATTTTATTGATTATTTGAAATAGGTAGAATCTATATGACATGAACATGATGGGTGGGGCCAAAATATTGATATCCCTTGATTCATCGATAGGTCTCATAAGACAAAACAACATGCATCCCATATTTTATGGGTATCTAGTTTACACATACCCATTTATTAAGAATGATGTACTAGTTAATAGATTTTGGGGTTAGATTAATGATATCTATATTCAGAGGAATTGATCACAAATTTCCGTAATTATAAATTTCATAATTTATAATTCATTTTCATTTATCCAAGTTATCTCTATTTTGATTTTATCCATGGATATTAATTGTAATCAAGTTATTGATTAAATGGAATGTGTTTTTATTATCCACTTTTCCATATTTTTTATGAATTACTTAATCATGACATATTCCATTATACGTATCCATTGATGATAATATTAGTTCACTCATTATTTATTTTCCTTTCCCCAGGATATGAATATGTATATTTCGAACAATTTTAATGTTGAAAAAAATTCTTATGTTGTATTTTTATATTTCAAATGTAATATGTGAATGATGGATGTATTTATTATTATATAAATTCTAATATAATTGATCATTCATGATGATTTACCATTTATATTGTACCAATCTAATAAAGTGAACAATGATATTGGTTTACTAGAATCGAGGTGTTATAGTTGTTATCAGATTAAGTTTAGTAGGAACCTGGGTAACAATATTTTAATTCAACATATTCAAAAATAGAATTATTATAATACCTTTGTTTTTTTGATGAATTTCACTATTATAGTTATTTTTATGATTATTATGACCTATCTTAATGTGTGACAATATTTAGAGATGGCACTTAGTGTAAGAAATTGAATCAATATTCGTAGATAATGTAGGTATTTACTTGATAATAAAACCAATATAGCTAATGTTTTAACTAAATATATTATGGGCATATTAGTTAAGATGAATTAGGTTATAATGAATAACCATTCCCATATAAATCACATATTTCTCTATATCATGATCCACCTATTTTGGATCACTTCATGTGACATAAGCCTCTATATTTTAATGGAAATACCGATCCATTGTTAGATAAAAAAGGGATTAAATCTCTTAAAAATATAATATTGGCCTTATGAAGTAAAAAAGGGAAAATGTTATTCTTTTAGTGTATGGACTAAAAGGTGATGTCAATCAATAGTGGTTATTGTTCTGGAATACTAAAGAGATTGATTAAATAAAAAGAATATAATGGGAAAAGAATTAATGTGATATTAATTTATAAATACTTTACTTAAGAATATTGATCTAAAATTGAGAGAAAATTTATCACTTTAATGAAAATGGAATAAGAAAATTTTTCTCAGTATGAGCCTGACATAATAATATTATCTATATATAATGAAAACCCTACATGTAATCTGGAAAGGAATATTAACCATTTCCATATGGAAAAAATTCATGTCTCTGAAGTCAAATGTTTTCTCTAATGTTTTTATTATTAGATGATATAGTATCATGTTATATCAAAATAGAGATATAAATTTATAGGTATTATATCTTCAAGGTAAATTAATAAAAGAATAATTCTTCACAACACCCGGAAAATGAAAATAAAGAAAATAATAAAAAAGGGAGTTTGTATTTTATAAAATATAATAATTTTGGAAAGAAACACCTAGAAACTTACTTAATAAGAATATAAAATAGTTTTAATTATGAATAAATGGGTCATAAGACTCTTTAATGTTAAGAAAAGAATGAAACCAATATTATCCTGCACTTTAGTTACAAAGAGATGATTAATTATTAAAACTAATATCTTAGTAATCAAGGGAACCTCCCACATAATATTTCAAGGGTATAATTCCATGCTTAAGTGATTACTACATTTGAGGTTGAAGTTCCCAAATATGTGGTGGCATGTGCATTGAAAATAACTTCAAAATTTTCTAATGATTTATCTGATTCTGGATCATTTCACTCTTTTATATCATTTATGTATTTTATAAAAATTATATATTTATTTATAATATTAATAAATGATTTTTCAATCAAGTATACATGTAGAAATATTATTATAAAATTTACTTTTCATTATGTTCCAATTATGAAACATAGGCATGCCCTGTTTAAAAATTTGATTATTATACCTATAGTTGACATTGATATAATTTATGGTTTATATTTTATTTTATATTATAAATAAAATAATTATTTCTAAGAGAAATAAATTATGATTCGTAATAAATATGTGGAATCTCTTGTGTTCACATGGGAGGATACATCATCTGAATCAAGCCTGAATCTATCTATGTTATCCCTCTTTAATGAATTTTATTAGAAAAAATGACAATGAAACATGTAAATGGGAAATGTATCCCTTGAAAATATGATATACCTATCATTTAAGAATACTTTTATGTGTTTCTTTAAGAAGTACACAGACATCCACGTGAGTGTGAAGTTTATTTTTCCATTTATCTCATCCAAAATGAAAAAAACTATATTGAAGGCTGTCTTTAGGATGGAGATTATGATATTAGAAGAACCAATGAAAAAAATAAAACAGTTTTGTTATAATGTATTTATATACCCAGTTTCTCAATATGATAATCCCCTTGATTTTTATTAATAAAAAAAGATAGTTCTATGAGGTTGGGCATTGATTATAGGGAAATAAATTAAATTTCTAAAATGAATATTTATCCTCTATCTCACATTAAATACCTATTTAATCAAAATCAAGGAGGTCAATATTTTCCGATGATTCATATTCATTCTTGGTATCATCAACTATGTGTAGAAAATGAGGATATTCTGTAGATGAGATTTTGAATAAGGCCTGGAATTTATGAATTTATAGTAAATTCATTTATAATGACTAATACACCCTTTATTTTTTATAGATCTATTAAAAATAGTATTCAAGTACTATCTTGATAAATTTATTTTTATTTTTACTTATGATATCTTCATATAATATAAAATCTATTATTATAATAATATTTATCTTAAAATCACTCATATTTACTAATGAACCCTCTATTTTTATTAGTATAAGGGTTTTTTTTGAAATAATCATTCTTAAGAGGAAATTAAGTTCATGTTTTTTTGGTATTATTCTTGATAATTTTGTCTCTTATGATGGAATATTAGATGATCCATCAAAGAGAAATATAGTGATGAAATGGAAAATCCAAAAAAATATATCCAAGTTATGTAGTTTCATTGGATTAATAGGTTACAATTAATGATTTATTCAACATTATGGTCAATTATCTTACCTGTTAAGCAAGTTCACACATGAAGGGGTTGATTTCATATGTTCAAAATAATTTAAATAATTTTTTTATAAAATTAAATAAGGGATCATTTAATTTATTGGTACAGAATTTCCCATCAAAAATGATATATTTGGGATATATAATGATACATTGAAGAAGGGACTTGGATTTTTACTTATGTATAACGATATATTTTTATTGAATGAAACATCGTAGTTAAATATTTTTGAATAAAATTATCTAACACATGATCTAGATTAGGTATCCATAATCTTTTCATTAAAGATAGATACACATAATATTTATGCTGAAATATGTGAAATAAATATGGATCAAAAAAATTTGAAATATATCTTATAATAGAAATATATCAACCTTAATAAGAGGAAGTGGATATAACAACTCTAGGACTATGATTTCCCAATACACTACCACCTTGGGAATGTAAATTGTAACACCCTGAGCTTCCACGATACGCCTCTCATTCAATAATGAAAATTGTACGCAAGTTTGAGTTGTAAAACACCGCGACTAATCAAAGTAGCCGTTATGAATAGAAATGACCACTTTTTAAAATTATAGAAATTTTATATTTCAAAATGGACTTCATTTTTGTATTCGTAATATCAAAATTATCCTAAGATGATTTTTTTGTAATTTTCTGAGAACTTTCAATTTTTTATGAATAGTGAAGAATACTTAAAAACAACTTTTTTAATAAAAATAATTTATAGCGATAAATTATATTATTGAGTGGTTTTAAAGTATAATTATAATATATTTTTACCATTTCATCCAATGGTTTTCATTATAATTAATTTCACTTTGAAATTAGACATAAACAATTGCCAATCTTTTGATATATATTATTTCTTAAAAACACGCTATTTGTTGTGACAGCGGGAATTAATTATAAAATTAATTAATGAAACTTATATGTTTGGAATTTTTTAAAATAGACATCATTTTTGAATTCGGAATATCAATTATAGCTTAGGGTGATATTTTGGCATTGTTCTGAAAAACTTCAATTATTGATGAATAGTGAAACCACTAAGTGGTAGTTAAATAACTGATTTTTCATTTAAATGAAATATTACCACTTCTGTGATTTGATTTTCAAAAATACAACATACATGGTTGTCATTAGGAAGTAAAATGTGGTTGAATGTGATTAAAATAATTTTTTTATGAATAGTAACTTTTAAGTTTAATTAATCGCGATTAAATGTAATTAGTAAAATTTAAGGTAAAAATGGTATTATAAAAATATGAAATGACCCTTAAATTTGTCCTACCCCTATTGGATGAAACATTGCCGACCCAGAAAATCCATGGGTCAACTTGGGGACCCCATAGAGCCACTTTGGTAGGAAAATGACATTAAAAACTTTTTATTTAATGTTAAAATAAAAATGTCACAAACAAGAGTTGTTTTACTAAAGAAATTTTTAAATGAGGTTATACCAGTCATATTTTTGACTATAAATATTCATTAGAAATATAAAAATATTTCCTAAATCATGATATATTTTTTTGTAATTTTTAGACATTAAATAAATTAAATTATTTATGACACCATGATGATGTAGAGATTGCCTCATTAATTAACGATTTTAAAAAAATGAAGGATAATGTAAAATCTAAGCATTACACTTGTCCAAAGCCTATTGGATGAGAATATTTCGAACCCTTATCACCTTATCCTCGAAATTATATAAGTTTTGGACCTTCAGAATCTGAAAATCATTGTATAATAAAGTAACATTTCATTACTTTCCAAGAGTTCCCCTCCTCTCCACTTATAAAAGGCCCCCACCACTACCACCTTACTCACACTATAAAAGCCTTTTGGCTCGGCCAACCTCTGCCCAAATACTCTCCCAACTTACCTCCCTTACAACTAGAAGCCTCAATTTGGGCATTAGTCTTCCCAAGGAAGCCTTTGGCTCAAATCAAAAGTGTTACCCGATTTTAAGGTAATGTCTTCTCTTATGTTATTTTGTTTTATTTTGCTTATCCAACCCCCTAAAATATTTTTATTCATTTATTTTGTAACAAAAACAGTATCCTAAATATACTAGGATGTTTTTATAAGAAGTATTCGAGATACACTTACACACACCTACATCTAATGGTTAAAGAACATACTGTTTCTGTGGATCGCGAATTTCTGCCTCACGAAACAATGATTATTCAATACTCATGTAACACATTCAAAGGTGGCCATTAAGATGTCACTCTATTTATACATAATATATAATATGTTTATGTTTTACTTAAGGTTCTGTATTTTACATTTATGACATACCTTTATTGTTTCCATTATGGGTAAACGCGATATTTTCATTTTAGGAAGTGCGGACTACCGCCCCCTCAAAGTGATTTGAATCGTTAATGCCATATGTGGGATGTATAAAGGATGTAGTAAATGATATTATATATGATATTATACTGGATTTATAATATACCTTTATATCATTATGATTTCATTAAATATGAAATCGAAATGAAAGTAGCGTTCATGCGTACGTACGGCTTACCGTCTCCATGAACGGTGCATTTCATTTCTTACCTCTAAACGTTATGGAATATTATAAATGAATGTATATACTGGATATATGTGAGATATATGATATCTATATCATGAATATAATTCTGGATATAATGGATATTTCACCACATGAACAACTTGTAATTATAAGAAGTTTATTTTTGACTCAAGTACCAACGATCAACAAAACGACCGTTATTAACTTAAATAATTACATAATGTTCATAACATGGTAATAAGTTATATAAAAGGAATAAAAAACTTGAAAAAGGTTCTTAAGAAAATATAAATTAACTCTATTTTATTCTTCAGGAGGTTAAAGAATGGTCGAGTCAAGACAGGACGCAAGGTAAGGGAACTGCTTAACCCAATTTCTATTCTTTGGGTTAATCTCCTACTTTCAAATTATGTCATAATATTATCATGTCCTATCTTGTATTTGTAATTTATTTATATGTACTTATATTGAATACACATAGTAGATCTACTTTATTTAAAAAAAAATGATCTTTGTAAGGTTCTTCTTCTCAATCTCCTATTATTGAGGCATATTTTTTTATACACAACTTTCCTTTATACGGTGTATAAACCCATTTGACGTTGAATTTTATTCAGAAAGGAATATTTTTTTTACAAAGCGTTTTACTAAAAGAAAAAAGGAATGTTTTTGTCTTATGTATGCGATGACAATGACTTCTCCGCCACCGTGACCATTATTTCTGTTTCGGCTTCCTCTACAAGCCATAACGTTTTTTTAAATGAAAAGTAAATACAAAGTTTTAATTTTATTTTAGTATTGAAAATGGGTTTGATAATGTTTTTATTATATCAATGTGTTGTATTGATATCTTGTGATTGAAATATGGAAATGTTATGTTTCCTTTATGCATGTTTTATGTGATATGATTATGTTATGGTTTATGATATGTTTAAACCTATTCATATGAGGAATGAATTGGACTTAATAAGTGACGGGTGGAGCCCGCTACAACTCCTCGATGCATCGGTAGGTCTCATGAGACAAACTAGTGTCTTGGCACGAGGCCTTAAAAAAATTATATTTGTGGTCTTGGCACGAGGCCTTGGCTACGTGGTTATGATAGTCTGGCATTATGCATTCCATCATTATGAAAGTGGTTATTGATATTTCATGTGATTATTCGACTAGTAGAATATCCATGTGAGTAAGTAAATGGCATTATTTCATTTTACTTTTTCCATATTATGCTAAAGTTCATGTTTAAAAGGATTTTGTTTTAGTTATACATTGCCTTAAATGTTAATGTTTATTTATGAAATCTTCCGCTATATTGTTATCCTTACTGAGCATCTGAGCTCACCCCTTTCAATGTTTTAATTTTTCCAGGATGTGAAGAAGTATATTATGAATGACCTGCAGGGATAATATAAGGGGATATGAAGAGAAGATTTTGTAGTTTTGTTTTACTTTATGATGTAATGTAAGACTTATGAATGTATCTAGTGTTTCCAAGGCTACTAAACTAATCGGCCTTTTGAGACTTGATCTTTTGTGATCATGTAAATGCTACGAAGTAATGCACCGACTCTGCGTAGCTGGGGTCGGGGCGTTACAGTTGGTATCAGAGGTAGTTTAGTACGAACCTTGGAAGCTAGATTTAGATAAACTCTGATTAGAGTACATAGCCCGAAGATAGACTTTAAGGATTAGTGTAGAAGAACTTCCTAAAATTTTGGTATTATAGAGATTTTGTGAGTTTTCCGAGCAATACATCTCTGTCTAGATACGAGCAGGTAGAGGCGGCTCTGGCACAGATGTACCTAGGGGTAAAACCTGAAAACACCACTTTGAGCTAGACTCGAATGGGAACTGGTGCACGACAACGGTCCTTGCTGCACTCTTGGTTACGACACTTCTGGGGGATATGCTTAGGATAATTCTCATTTTCTTTACAAACCACTATGAAGGGTTATGAGTATATACTTCCTCAATGAAAAAATTTCTTTTTATGATTATGGATTATATCCATAAATAGTTCAATTTATGTAATGTGTTTTACAAGTATGGAATTATGTATTTTAATTCATAAACTAATCTATTTTATGAAATTTTTTAGAAATGGTGCCTAGTGGAAGGAATGGAAACCGTATCAATAAACGCACTCCATGTAGGGATTTCCCTCCTACTCATGATAATTATTGTGGAGTTGGAGATATTACTGGTGCTGATCAACTTATTACCATAATGGGACAACTCACTCAGGTTATTAATAATAACCTTACTCGTATGGAGCACCCTGATCCGCAACATGGGGGATCAATGTTAGACCGCTTCATGAGGCAACAACCGCGAACAATTAATGGGGGTACAAATCCATTAGTATCTGAGTAGTGGATAAACTCCTTAGAAAAAATATTCCATGCCTTGGGGAGTAGCAAAAGGGAGAAGGTTGTCATGGCAGTCTACCGCCTCACTGGAGATGCCGATCAATGGTGGTCGCTAATTCAAAACACAAAGGAAGATGAAGAAGTATCAAATATGTAATGGAGAGAGTTCAAAGATCTTTTCATAGAAAAATACATTCCACATGACCATCGAGCAGATATGGAAAGGCAATTTCTGAGTCTGAGGTAGAAGGAGGATGAGAATGTCACAAAGTATGAGGCTAAATTTACAAGTTTAGCGAGGCATGCTGCATATTATATACATAACCCAAGAAGTAAGATCAATTGTTTCTTTGATGGTTTAAAACCGTTTCTCTGTCGAGCATTAGTATCAGAATCTTTCTCAACGTACGAAGATACAGTCACGTGTGCTATCAAGAACGAAAAGGAATTATCTAAATCTTATGACGATAAAGTAAAGCAAGAGAAGAAGAGAATGGTGGAACAAGAGATATATAAAGGGAAAAAGGGAAAGAAGGATTTTCTATTATGTGATAATTGTGGGAAGAATCACCCTGGTACTTGACTAAAAGGAATGAGAGTTTGTTATAAATGTGGAAAACAAGGTCACCAGGCGCGTGATTGAAAGGGAAAGAAAGAGGCTATCAATGTTGAATTATACAATTGTAGGGAAATGGGGCATTATGCAAATAAATGTCCTAAGCGTCAGGGAAATTTACCTCAGAAAAGGAAAAGGGATCAAGGAAAATCTTATGCTGTTACTACAGCTGAAGTGGAATAATTAATGTATTGGTGCTTTTGGACTCAAGGATAATATTCTAGTTATAATAATAATGTGATATATATAAGGAATGTACTGTAGTACTTGATGTTTTCATTAAGGTTTTTATATGATGAAGTTAATCATATTTTTGTATGTGACAATAAGAGAAACTTTACCTTGTTTGAGGAATCTGATGATACAATTGATTTTGGAATTTAGAGACCTTTTAGAGAAAGTCTGGATAGAGGTATTTTGGATAACTATAAAGGGTGGAATGAATTAAGTTGATCTTTGGATAGTATTGTTTAAGGTTAAAACAATTCTGAAGATTATTTTTGGAATATTATAATACTATAGTTTTAGGAAAAGGACAACCTTCAGGATGGGGCATAACCCGTCGCGTCGGACAAAGCTGCAGGAATCGAACCCACAACCATAGTGAGACATGCCTTTATTACCTACCACTAGCCTACAGGAAGTCCCTGGTTATTACAAAATAGTTTTACTAATCTAAATGGTATGTGTTAATATTTGGAACCTTATACAATTAGTATAAATAGAATATTTTTGAGTTCTATTACCTTTTAGAGTGAAAGATGGGTTTGTGGTAAAAAATTATTAAAGAATGAAAGTCTACATGACAAGTAAGTATATTCCCTTACATTCTTAGTAAATCTCCTAAATAAATTCCTCAAATTTATAAAAGGTAACTTAAAACAAAAACATTGCCGGTTAACTTTTCCAACTGGAGATTCAATGACCGTTTAACCAATCACAAGTTTGTGATTTTCTTATGGTTAACTTTCTCCTAATCCAGTTTTCTACAACTCTCCATCAGACCATGATGGTTTGTTTTTCTTCCATATCCATATTTTCATATAATCCTAGTATGGGCTATCTCGGGTGACCTTTGTACTTATCTTGCTTTCTTTTAATGTTATATTTTTGTTAACCCTATTTCTAATGGGGGTTTTCCACAAAGGTATTTTCTATTTTCAACCTCTTATTTTCAAAGAAAAATTTCAAATTTCGAGGATGCAATTTATTGAAGGAGGGGAGAATGTAACACCCCGAGCTTCCACGATACGCCTCTCTTTCAATAATGCAAATTGTACGCAAGTTCGAGTTCTAAAACACCACGACTAATCAATGTAGCCGTTATGAATAGTAATAAACACTTTTTAAAATTATAGAAATTTTATATTTCAAAATGGACATCATTTTTGTATTCGTATTATCGAAATTATCCTAAGTTGAATTTTTTGTAATTTTCTGAGAACTTTCAATTTTTTATGAATAATGAAGAATACTTAAAAACAAATTTTTTAATCAAAATAATTTATAGTGATAAATTATACTATTGAGTGGTTTTAAAGTATTTTTAGAATATATTTTTACCATTTTATCCAATGGTGTTCATTATAATTAATTTCACTTTGAAATTAGACATAAACAATTGCCAATCTTTTGATATATATTGTTTCTTAAAAACATGCTATTTGTTGTGACAGCGGGAATTAATTATAAAATTAATTAATGAAACTTATATGTTTGGAATTTTTTAAAATAGACATCATTTTTGAATTCGGAATATCAATTATAGCTTAGGGTGAAATTTTGGCATTGTTCTGAAAAACTTCAATTTTTGATGAATAGTGAAACCACTAAGTGGTAGTTAAAGAACTGATTTTTCATTTAAATGAAATATTACCACTTCTGTGATTTTATTTTCAAAAATCCAACATACATGGTTGTCATTATGAAGTAAAATGTGGTTCAATGGGATTAAAATAATTTTTTGGTGAATAGTAACTTTTAAGTTTAATTAATCACGATTAAAGGTAATTAGTAAAATTTAAGGTAAAAATGGTATTATAAAAATATGAAATGACCCTTACACTTGCCCTACCCCTATTGGATGAGTCATGTCCGACCAAGAAAATCCATGGGTCAACTTGGGGACCCCATAGAGCAACTTTGGTAGGAAAATGACATTAAAAACGTTTTATTTAATATTAAAATAAAAATGTCACAAACAAGAGTTGTTTTACTAAAACAATTTTTAAATGAGGTTATACAAGTCTTATTTTTGACTATAAATATTCATTATAAAGATAAAACTATTTCCTACATCATGATATATTTTTTTTATAATTGTTAGACATTAAATAAATTAAATTATTTATGACACCATGACGATGCAGCTATTACATCATTAATTAACGATTTTAATAAAATTGAAGGATAATGTAAACTCTAAGCATTACACATATCCAAAGCCTATTGGATGAGAATATTTCTAACCCTTATCACCTTATCCTAGAATTATATAAGTGTGGGACCTTTAGAATCCTAAAATCATTGCATAATAAAGTAACATTTCATTACTTCCCAAGAGTGCCCCTCCTCTCCACTTATAAAAGGCCCCCACCACTACCACCTTACTCACACTGTCAAAGCCTTTTGGCTCGTCCAAAATCTTCCAAAATACTCTTCCAAATTCCTTACCTTAATCCTAGAAGCCTCACTTTGGGAAGAATTCTTCCCATGGAATCCTTTGGCTCAAATCAAAAGAGTTGCCCGATTTTAAGGTAATCTCTTCTCTTATGTTATTTTGTTTTATTTTGCTTATCCAACCCCCTAAACTCTTTTTATTCATTTATTTTGTAACAAAAAAAGTATCCTAAATATACTAGGATGTTTTTATAAGAATTATTCGAGCTACACTTACACACACCTATATCTAATGGTTAAAGAACATACTGTTTTTGTGGATGGCGAATTTCTGCCTCACGAAACGATGATTGTTCAACACTCATATAAAACCTTCAAAGGTGTCCATTAATATGTCACTCTATTTATAAATAATATATAATATGTTTATGTTTTACTTAAGGTTCTGTATTTTTCATTTATGGCATACCTTTATTGTTTCCATTATGGGTAAACGCGATATTTTCATTTTAGGAAGTGCGGACTACCACCCCCTCAAAGTGTTTTGAATCATTAATGCCATATGTGGGATGTATAAAGGATGGAGTAAATGATATTATATATGATATTATACTGTAATTATAATATACCTTTATATCATTATGATTTCATTAAATACAAAATCGAAATGAAAGTAGCGTTCATGCGTACGTACGGCTTACCGAGTCCATGAACGATGCATTTCATTTCTTACCTCTAAACGTTATGGAATATTATAAATGCATGTATATACTGGATATATATGAGATATATGATATCTATATCATGAATATAATTATGAATATAATGGATATTTCACCACCTGAACAACTTGTAATTATAAGAAGTTTATTTTTGACTCAAGTACCAACAATCGACAAAACGACCGTTATTAACTTAAATAATTACATAATGTGCAGAACATGGTATTAAGTGATATAAAAGGAATAAAAAACTTGAAAAAGGTTCTTAAGAAATTATAAATTAACTCTAGTTTATTATTCGGGAGGTTAAATAATGGCCGAGTCATGACAGGACGCAAGGTAAGAGAACTTCTTAACCCAATTTCTATTCGTTGGGTTAATCTCCTACTTTCAAATTATGTCATGATATTATTATGTCCTATCTTGTATTTGTATTTTATTTATGTGTACTTATAGTGAATAGACATAATATATCTACTTTATTTAAAAAATGATCTTTGTAAGGGTCTTCGTCTCAATCTCCTTTCATTGAGGCATATTTTGTTTTATACACAACTTTCCTTTATACGTTGTATAGACCCCTTTGACTTTGACTTTTATTAAAAAAGGAATCTTTTTTTACAAAGAATTTTACTAAACGTCAAAAGGAATGTTTTTGTCTTATGTATGCGGCGACAACGACTTATCTGCCGCCGTGACCATTATTTCTGTTTCGGCTTCCTCTACAAGCCATAACTTTTTTTTAAATGAAAAGTAAATACAAAGTTTTAATTTTATTTTGGTATTGAAAATGGTTTTGATAATGTTTTTATTATATCAATGTGTTGTATTGATATCTTGTGATTGAAATGTGGAAACGTTATGTTTCCTTTATGCATTTTTTATGTGATATGATTATGTTATGGTTTATGATATGTTTAAACCTGTTCATATAAGGAATGAATTGGACTTAATAAGTGACGGGTGGAGCCCGATACAGCTCCTCGATGCATCGGTAGGTCTCATGAGACAAACTAGTGTCTTGGAATGAGGCCTTGACAAAATCTTATTTGTGGTCGTGGCACGAGGCCTTGGCTATGTGGTTATGATAGTATGGAATTATGCATTCCATCATTATGAAAGTGGTTATTGATATTTCATGTGATTATTCGACTAGTAGAATATCCATGTGAGTAAGTAAATGGCATTATTTCATTTTTCTTTTGCCATATTATGCTAATGTTCAAGTTTAAAAGGCTTTTGTTTTAGTTATACATTGCCTTAAATGTTAATGTTTATTTATGAAAGCTTCCGCTATATTGTTATCCTTACTGAGCATCTGAGCTCACCCCTTTCAATGTTTTAATTTTTCCAGTATGTGAAGAAGTATATTATGAATGAACTGCAGGGATAATATAAGGAGATATGAAGAGAATATGTTGTAGTTTTTTTTACTTTATGATGTAATGTAATACTTATGAATGTATCTAGTGTTTCCAAGGCTACTAAAGTAATCGGTCTTTCAAAAATTGATCTTTTGTGATCATTCCAATGCTACGAAGTAATGTACCGACTCTGGGTAGCTGGGGTCGGGGCGTTACATAAATAATTTTGTGGATGTGTTAAGTTCAAAATATCCTGATATTTTGACTAAAAAAGGATTTTAAAGCATCCAATTTTCATATATTTAGTAAATTTGGTAATGGGAATCATTAAAGAAGGGGAAACAACACATGTATTCCAAAATACTTCAAAACCATCCTCATTAAAGAAAATAAAAATTACGTAGCTTGATGATAAGAATATTCAATAGAAAATAAAATCATTAAATGATCAGAAATTTGAGGACTTAATCTATGAAGATGGTATATTGAAATTTGGAAAGAGGCTTTGTGTTTTATCTATTATAGATCTTGAATGAAAATTATTATATGAATCTCCTAATTTAATTTTTTCTATACATCTTGTTAATCCAAAATCTATCGGTATTTTAAGGAACATTTTTGGAGTAATATCATGATATGGGAAATTATAGACAATGGAACAAGAAGCTTTGTTCTTCAACTACTAAAGGATGAGTGAAAATATCTTATAGGATTTAGGATACAACTACTTATTGTTGTGTGGAAATGGGATGATATTAACCTGGAAATTATCATTGGATTTCCAAATAATAATATAAATAATGATTCCATATGGGTAAATATTGACCACCATAATAATTCCCCACATTTCCTCCCTATATGGTAAGATTTAATTCTCAAGAACCTTAAATGGATCTATATTAATGAAATTGTGAGACTCCCTGGAATACCTATTTTGATTGTATCTAATCATGAATGAAATTTTAAAACAAAATTTTGGAAAACTATTTATAAGGATCTTGTCACTATGTTTCATTAGATAACTTCCTTTCATCCTCTAATGGAATAAAAGTTTGGAAGAAATATCCATAAAATTTAATAGATGTTTAGTTCATGCCCATTTGTCTTTCATGATATATGGGATCAGTATTTACCGTTGGTAAAATATTTATATAATAATAGATTCCATTCGAGTATTCAAATGGAACTATATGAATCATTATATGGGAAAATATTTCATACTCCAATATGTTTGGATGGAGTTTCTGAAAAAAAATATTTTATTTTCAGAATTCTTTTAAATGATAATAAAACATTGATAATTATTTAGATTCATATCAAGGAAACTCAAAGAAGGAAAAATAGATATGTTTATAAACAAAGAATGGATTTATAATCTCAAGTGGGAGATTATTTTTTCTTCAAGGTATCTTATTGTAGTGGTCTTATAATGTTCAACAATAAATGGAACCTATGTCCTAGGTACGTTAGGTATATTGATGTTCTGGAAAGAATTCGAGTCAGAGATTACCATTTGGAAATTCCACCTAACTTCTCTAGATTTCATGATTTTTTTCAATATATATTTATTGAAGAAGTTTAAGTCAACCCCAATTCATATAATCACCAGTGATAAAATATTATTATAATTTTATTTATCTTACTATGATGATACTATCCATATTACTAACACTAGAGAATAAGTGTTTCAAAATCAGATAGATTGATTGGTAAAGATGCATTAGATAAATAATAAAATAAAAGAGGAAATGTGGGAACCTAGAGAAGTTATAATGAATAAATACCCACATATTTTCATAAGGTGACATTTTATGATTTTCAAGGATGTAATTATTGAAGTAGGGGATAATTTATAAACCAAAATTCAACTATATTAAGTAAGCTTTAGTTTATAAATAAATAATAAAATAATTAAAATAAATTTAAAAAATCATGTGATTAAAACAAAAATTTAAAAATTTATTTAATTAATTTAATTTTTTAAATTATCATGTAATAAATTTCTTAGTTTAAATGGTTGATATTTTTTAGAAATTATTGATTTTTAGGTGAATAGTGAAAAATGCTAACTTCATAAAACTACAACTTTTACAAAATTATAATGATAAAAAAATAACATTAAGGTTTATGAAACAATTTTTATAGACACAATATATATTAAAACATTCATATATTTCATATATAAATATAATTTGGAACTTATAAATATGTTCATTACATTTTGAAAATTTATGGAATATATTTGTTCAAATAAAAAAATTAGTTCATTTTTTTAATCAAGTATATACAATGTACCTATAGGTTTTAGTTTGGTTTTAAAATAAAATAATACTTTTGTTTTAAAAAATTAAATTAAATCTTTTAGAATCAAAATGATACTTTATTTTTTTATAAAGTAGATTTTATGCTCAAAAACATTTTTATAAAAATGATTTTTATTACATTTAAAAAAAAATCAAAAAGTAATTTCAGAAAATTATAGGAATTGAATAATGTAAAGTACACTAAATATTTTAATTCATTTTCATTAATAATATTTAAAAAGGATAACTTATTTTTTTTAATGAATAGTAACCATAGTAAATATTTATCTCCATAATTTTGGGCAAAATTGGTTTAAAGGGTTAAAAATAATGGGACAAGGCATCAATATAACATAAAAAAAATTTTAAAACTCAATGGTTGGATGTATTTAGAACTTAATCTTACCCTATTATAATATATGATAATTTGGATAAACTTTCACAAGTAAAGGGATTTATATTATAAAAATATTCTATGTAATTCCATGTGTGTTCCCCCTTTCTTATAATAGGTACCTTTTTATCATCCCTTATTCACTAAATTTGATCCCTCAATCTCAGAAAAATATTGATAAAAAATATTCCTATATTCCTTCCCATTATGTTCATGATTATTTTCTTCTCATAATACCATCTAAATAAAGATGAAGTTGTAATATAGAGAAGGCCTCTCAAATGAGGTTGTTTTTAGCAAAGGTGTGAACTGAATATTTTATTTTACATATACCGTATGAAGAAATTTTACCTCCATTGTGAATATTCATTTCTTTGAATAATAATTTATATATTTCTATGGATATTTTCAATGAAAATATTTTCCCCAAAATTTAGTGATTTTTTTTAAAATGATATCCGAAGAAAAATGTATTAATTTCATAAAGGAATGAGAATAATTTTGAAACGTGATTTATAAATTTATTCTTACACAATGTTACAAGGATGTTATAGTGTATTAATTGCATTTTATTTTCTAATGACTTCGTTTTACTATAAAACCATTATTTTTTATGAATCAGTGGTATTATATAATCCTTTTCTAATATTTGATTGTACATTATATTCATATCAATCACTTTATTATGATCATTTTCCCTACCACTTTCCATTATTCATTGAACGTTATTTTTTTTTCATTTTTATTGTTTTTAATAATGTGGATGAATTTAAAGTCATTTTTTAGAATTTGATGATTTTTGAACTGTATATTATTTCTATATATAATATCAGATGAGAAAAGTTTATTAATTGTGATTTCCTATTTACTAGGGAAACATGGATGTTTTGTATTATTGATTTGATATGGACAATGGTTTCTTTATAAGTCATTTTGAGACTTAATTGAATTGATTATTCAAAATATGTGAAATGAATGTAATGTGAAAATCATGGTTAGGATCAATACTTAGATTGCCTCTCGAGGGATCATAATGTCACATGAGACAAAACATGAGGCATTCCATATGATATGGGTATCTAGTTAACGCATACCCATTAATAAGAATGATTTTTTGGTTTAAAGTCCTTGATGATATTTTTCATGATATATTGGATGAGATTCCCAAATCATGCATGTCTATAATAATGCATTTACTTTATAAAGAATTCATTTTCCTATTTCCATGTGATTTCTATGTTTATATTATCCACAGATGTTCATTTAATACAAGTTAATAATTTAATATAAAGTAATTTTATTATCTACTCAACCATATTGGTCATGTCATATTTAATCACTATAGTTTCCCTTGTGTGTAACCCTTAATAAGAATCTGAGATCACCTTTTATTTTTTTCATTCCCTATGATACGAAGAAGTATATTATGAATGATTTCAAGGAAATAGGAAGGTTTCTTATACTATGTTATTATATATATGACATCATATGAGAATCATGTATTTATTTAGTTTTCCAATACTACTAAATTGATCAATACAATGTGGTGAGATCACTATATATTGAACTAATCTAATAAATTAAACATAGGATTGAGGTTAATATAGTTTGTGAGATCCATTTTATATAGGATATGTTAAACAGGATCTTATTTACTATTTTGTTAAGTATGTTTTAAATATTTTCAGAATGTAGAATGTACCATGTTATAAAAAAGGAAATATTCACTTTGTCATTTATATATATATATGTGTATAATAAATTTCATGGTATTAAATGATATTTGACCACTAAAGTATGATTTTGGGTTACCCATAACATATTTTCATTATGGAGTATTATAGGTTGCAATGTAATGTTAATCTTAGTTTGAGTATGATTCCTATACTGAGATAAGAAATATTATCATGTTGCACAAAATAGGTTTTACACACTTGATGATCCGTAAAGTAAACCACATGGAGTTTCAAACACAATTTAATTAGTATAATTGGGTTGAATGTATCATATTTAGATTCCCCAAAAATGCAGCATAGAAGGATACCACGCATGACAATCATTATTCTTTGATAAATTTATTACAAAATCTTTGAGGCCTAGATAGTCAGGGGTGGATGACTGTGTTGGTGATCATGTCATCTATTACAGATCAACCAAGATGGAAATTTTTACCTAATATGACGAGTATGACATTTAGTCCCTTTATTGAGATATACTAAAGAATAATATATCTATACCAAGATAATACCTATGAAAATATTATCTATTTAGGTGAGGGATATGTTATGTGATCCTCTATAAAGGGGATTGACATGTTATGTATTCATTTACCTAGTTAATATATAATCATAGATTCAAGGATACGTGAGTTTTATATATTATATTAACATACTATATTTACATTGGACAATTTATGTATTGAAATATTGATCATATGAGAATAAATTATTTCTTTTGATGTTGTCAGTGGATATAAAAATAAATAAATATATATTTTAATGAAGATCACACCAAATCTGTTTATAGTTTTAGAATAATTGATTCCCTTCTAGATGCCTCTCTTTGAATACATTCAAGGATCTAGTGATTCATATTTTTTTCAATGATGCAAAGGCCTATGGGTGAATAACTTGTATACAAATAAATGGGGTGTGATTTTGACTAAATATTTTGATTTAAAATTGTTTTATAGGTTATTTAAAAGCGATTTGGATGGGTATTAACAAGGTATTTTATATTATGTTATACATGGTAACTTAATTATTTATTTACAAAAGTTTTTTGGAAGGTTTTCAAAATTATTTTTAGCTACGATTTCACATTTTAGGTTATATGATACAATATAAAGAAAAATTGAAAAAAAAATTCAATGAGTCCTCAGGGTGAGTAGGAGACTAGAGTAATATATGTCCTAAAAATAGTATATATGTTTTGACAATCCATATTTTTAATTCAAATTAATTCATAATTTATTAGATAAATATACAAATAATAAAATCACTAATGATCATAAAGCCTTATGTCATTGAAATTAGGTACACAAGACATGAAAATGATACATAGATATAAAAAAATCATGTAAAATTTCCTTAATACTCTCCTAAAATATAATTTCTCTTTTAAAACTGCACAAGATAACCTAGGGACATACATAAGAAATATATTTTCCCTAATCATTCTTACATTATTATTACATCATCACACACATAATAGTGTTACAAAACCAAGAACCAAAGGTTTAGTGTCTTGGTAAAATTAGGACTATACATAAAATTTACATAATAAAATGTAATCATTATTTATTTACATCTTCTATATCTTCTTATTGGCCCCTATTTATCCTTAGCACAACTAGTCACCTAAGGATATACATCAAAAAAGTGGTGAGCTAAAATTCCAGTAAGAGGATAGATAAGAACAGGATACAATATAACATTGGTGAGCAGAATCAAAATCAACATAACAAAGCATAGGGACTTCATTATAATCAAGAGATTAAGAATTAAATAACGTCATGGAATGTGGAAATGTATAAAAATGAAACATCAGTCTTAGGGGTCAAATATAACACAAAGTTAAGAACAAAGATAAAATCTTATTAGATCATATTTTTCTTTTTCTCATGATATTAATTACATTAAAAAATTCAGTATAAAGCTATATAATTTTGGATGCACCCATAAAATCATAACATTTAGATTACTCTATATAATTTTGGGAGCACCTGTCACATCATAACATTTACAATATCATAGATGCCACATAGAACATACATCAATGATGGACATAAAATAATCCCTGGAAAGAAATGGGTTTCATTTAATAAAAATACATTCATGAATAATCTTTGGGAATTAAAATGTGATTAACAATCTTGGTATGGGATTCATCATTCTTGAGTAAAGAAGAAACAATCTCAAGAGAAGTAAAAGGTGTGTTTTTAGAAAGAAGACTTCTTTTAGAATGTATTTGTATTTGTAAAAAAACATAGTAAACACATATATATACCAAAATATAAAATTTTACGAACAATGAAAATATATTCTAGGGATATTAAATTAACATACACCTTTAAATTTGGAAAGAAAGAGGAATAACCAAATGAAAACAAATTGGGTTTGAGAATCCCCTCACCTTATGTATAAACATTTTCTTCTATTTCATATCTTATATTATCAAATTTAATTAATTAATTAAAAAATAGAGAACATTCTATAAATTTATTTGATTCATTTTAGTTTTATTAAGTTCATTTATGTGCGTTTTTATGTGTTATAGAGATTACTTTTATAGTTCGGAAGTGTTTTTTTCTTTGTTTTCATGATTCATTCACTTGTATACATGAATTGAAGATTGTGTAACATGTGAATAAATATCCAGAATTGTAATTATATGTTTTTAATGATCTTCCAAAAGTTTAAATGATCTTATAAGTAATTTTTTTATATGTTGTAATGATTAATCATTAGATAAAAGTTAATTATGATCATTTTTGGTTAATTTTTGTGGGTTTTTATCACAACGAACTCATTTTGTATTATCATTTAGTATTATGAATATATTTTAGTTATAGAAAATAAATAGGGTTACAAAATACATTTTAAAAAAATATTAACCATTATAATGTTTTTATTATCATCTTTGAAGTTGTTAAAGGGCAATAAAAGTGCATTGCCAATGATGTCAGTAAATTAACACATCACGGGCAATTATTTCATTTTTGGAATAAAATAGAGAGAGAGGAGTTTAATTATGTATATTACATTAACATGGTAGAATTACAACATATTTAAATTACTATAGATATCATTCCATCTGTATTAGGGGAGACAAGGAGATAAAAGAAAAGAAAATAACATAAAAAGAAATTAAAAGAAATAAAGGGGAATTTACCTCTTGAATTTATCCCCCTTGAAAACCATATTTGGGAAAAGGTTTTTGTATTTTTATGAGAACAATTGCTCTTGATAGTGGAGGAGGGGATTAGTAATTGTTATGGTAAGAATTTGGACAAATATAAAATCTTAGAATGTGTGAGGAGAAGAGGTGGTGAGGGGCGGCACTTATAGTGGACGAGAGGGGTGTTTTCTCATTATTTAAATCATTAGTTTATTATTTTTATCTCAAGAATATGAATATTTATCCAATTACCACTAAATAAATTAAAGTGATTATGTATGGTTCAATATTAAGTTTCTTATATGATCCTTACATCAAAAATGACTAAAAAATTCATGTATTAATCATTTATAAAAAATTATCGTATTTTACTATTCATCAAAAATCCAAGTATTTTAAAAAACTCCCAAAACTTCACCCTTGACATTTTATATTGTGTATAAATGAGAAATGAACTACATTTTATAAAAATAATTATATAAATATGAGAAATGTAATTTTTAATTAAAATCATCATTTTCTCGAAAAATACTGATTCTAAATTTAGAACTGAATTTATAACACTTTCAAAAGTTAATTAGGGTATCATAAAATTATCTTAAAATAATATGACAGAACAATATTAAATTATGAATACCTTTTATGAAAATAAATTTTGTTTCAAATTATTAAATTAATCATAAAATTGTAATCAAATATTTTTGACTTAAAAAATACCAACACTTAATTAATAATTTTTAATACCATTATTTTCTTATACTATGTTATAATTATATAATACATAAATTTATAAGATGAATAATTTTTTTATTCTTTAATTGGTGGGGTTACTATTCATTTGGCCAATTTAATATTCATAAGGTTCATATTACTATTCCTAAGGTCATGTTATTATTTCATCGGTATAGGTTCCTTAGCATCTAAAAATACTAATTATTTCATTAATTCCACATTTATAAGGGTTTTATTATTATATCTATGTGATTTACACTATAAGACAATAATATAAAAAGGGATAAATTCCATTGATAAATGTTTTGGTTGTCACATTCATCCCCCTTTTGAAAATTTTCCCAAAAAATTTTATTTTACAGAATCAAGTGAGGGTACTTCTCCTTCATCGCTTCCTCCAGTTCCCAAGATTCATCATTATACTTATGGTTACACCACAAAACATTGAAAATGTTGGAAATGATTTTATGTAGAACCTTATATATATTTTCTAGAATCATTACAAAATACTAATCATAAGAGACATCATCCTCTAGATGTAACACCACTAAGTTCGGTACATGTGAGAGATATGTTATGTACTTACTAAGGAGTGTTATATGGAACACATCATGGACATGATATATATTTGGTGGAAGTGAAATCTAGTAGGCCAAAGATCCTATATAATCTTGGATCTCAAAAGGGAAAAAGGTAGCTTGGGATTAACTTCCCTTGCTTTCCAAACTGCATCACTCTATTCCTTGGTGATATTTGAAGGAAGACTTTGTCTCCAATGTTGAACTTCATGCCCCTTAGACAGTTTTTAGCATAGCTCTTTTTATGAATTTGAGAATCATATATATATTTTTGGTGTATTTAACCTTCTCTTTTATCTATTTTACAATATCAATTCCATGTATCTTTCTTTTGAGAACATTATCCAAAAAGTATAGAGTTTTACATCACTTTCCATTCAAAGATTTATATAGAACCATCTGAATACCTGATTGTAAGCTAATGTTTTATGATTGCTCAACCAATGTGGGAAGATGATCAAATACACCTCTGAATTCCCTTTAGTAATCTCCTAGCATGTCCTTCAGTGTTTGAGTATTCCATTTAGATTATACATCAGTTTGGGGGTGATAGATCATGCTTAAATTCCATTTTGTAGTCTATGAATTTTATAGAATCCTCCATAATTTTGATGTGAACTATGGATTATGATTAGATAAAATCAAGACTGGAACCCTATGTAGTCTCACTACTTACTTCACATACATATTAACATGTTTTTCAAGCGGTAGATCTTCTCTAATAGAAATAAAGTGGGCAGTCTTTGTGAGTCTATCCACCACAACCCATATCACAATGTTTCCTTTGGATGTATTCTAGAGAACATTTTTCTGCCACTTCCTCATGGGTATAATAAATGGTTTCATCATCCCTTTGGACTTATTTTACTCTTCTTTAACTTGATGACATATCATACACCTTGAGATATGGTTCACAGTCTCATTCTTCATATTATCCCACTTGAAGTGTTCTCTAAGATCATAGTACATCTTGGTACTCTAATGATGGATATAGAAAGTTCATCAATGTTTATTTTCCAATATATCCTTCTTTATCCTATGTTAGGAAGTCACAAAAATCCTTATTAGAAACTGAATCACACCATCATCATCGATATGGAACTCTTGTGGCTTCCCTTTCTTCATTGGATTCACCATATTTTGTAACTTTGGATCATCCCTTTGTTCCTCCTTAATATTCACTTGGATAAATGGTTGGGAAATAATTTTCTCTTGGTAAGAGGCATTCCATGTCGTTATGATTTCTAACTCAATCATTTTCATTACCATTAAGATAGGTTTTTTTTCTCAATCCTCTACATGGATAGAGTAGCAGGTTATTTTCTTCTAAGAATATTAGTTGCCATATTCAACTTGCCTGGATGATAGTGAATAGTCATGTCATAGTCCTTGATTACCTCTAACCATCTCATTTGATCTTTTTTGAGCTCATTTTGTATGGATAAATACTTTAGGATCTTATGATAACTATATATGTCTCACTTCTCACAATATAAGTAGTTCCACAAGATTTGCAAGGAAAAAATCACAGCTACTAGCTCCAGATCCTATGTTGGGTAGTTCTTCTAATGGATATTCTATTTACATGAGTCATAGGCTATCACTATATCATTTTCCATGAGTAAAAACCCAATAATTTTTTTTAATCATCACTTTATATAAAAAAACATTCTTCACTTTTCAGTAATATGAGTATAGGTGTAGTGATCATCCTTCTCTTTAGCTCCATAAACCATTATACACATTTATCAAACCATACATACTTTACCCCTTTCCTTATTAACATAGTCAGTGGGATAGAAAATCATGAGTAATTTCTCACAAAACTTCGGTAGTAACTAGGTAATTAGAGAAAAATTTGGATTTATGTGACACTAGAGGCTCTTTTCAATTCCGAAATTCCCTTTTTAGGGGTCCACAGAAATTATCTCACTTGTGATAATGTGACCAAATAATGTGATTTTTTACATCTATAAGACACACTTTAAAAAATTATCATACTATATCTCCTTCCAGAATGCCACTAACACAATGCTTATATGGTCTTTATATTCCCCCTTTCTCTTGGAGTATATGGTAACATCATCTATAAACACTTCCAAATATTTGTTACGTTATTTTCTAAAGACTCTATTCATAAAATTCATGAATATTTCAAGGGAATTAGTATCTCTGAAGGGAATCACTATAAAATACTAGTTCCCATGACTTGTACGGAAGGGAGCCTTTAGAATATCTTCTTTATTCAACTTTAGCTAATGATATCTAGAATGAATATCCACCTTTGAGAAGTACTTTGCTCCTCATAACTGATCAAATAAGTCATTAATCCTTGTAAAGGGATATGTTTTCTCTATGGTGATCTTGTTGAGTTCTTGATAATTGATTCACAGTTGCATTAATCCACCCTTTTTCTTGACGAAGAGGGTTGGCTCACCCCAAGGATATAGACTAGGGAATATAAACCTTTTGTCCAAATTCTCTTGAATCTTCTTCTTTAACTCCTCTAGTTTGATAGGAGCCATCTAATAGGAACGCATTGAGATTGGATTATCTCTGGCTATGATTTCTATTGAGAACTCTACCTCATGATCTACGGGAATTCTGGCCAACTCATTAAGAAATACATCACTATATTCCCTCAATATGGGAATTTCTTCCATGTAGACACTTTCCTTTGAATCAACAATTTGAGCGATGTATACCTCGTCATATGGAATGAACACCCACACCATTGAAATATTTTCTCAAGGAAATTCACGATCTTCCTTGATTTTTTAAAGGAACATGGGATGGTTCTGAATATGAAATGTTATATAATTTTCCTAAAAGTTGATATGTGATCTGTATAACGACATCCAATCCATTCCCATTATGTCATAAAATTCCACCAAGTGAATTATCATGTGATTTTATAGAATAATACTCATACATACCCCAATAGGAAAATATTCCAACACTTGGTAATCTAAGATTACACCAATAGGTTTTTTTTCTGATATCTCTACTTCAAGGTTTTGGAGATTAAATTCAGTAGTAAAAAAACTTTTAAGATATAAAGAACTGTTTATAACAAGAAGAAAAATAAGACTTAATCCATTCTTTAGGGAATAGTAATTGTACCTTGTATGACTTCATTTTTTCTCCACATCCACTATAGTAATAGAATAATCCTTCCCTTGATCCTTTGGCTTTAGTGGATGATGATTCTGATTACCCTCGAGGATTTGAGGTTATGTGCACCAGCCTATATAGTGTCCTTTATCCCTACAATTGAAGCATTGAACCATGGGTGGTGAAATCCTTTATTGCACCACATTTTCCTGATTCCTCATATCTTTTAAACATTCCTGATCATGGTGGCCATATCTCCCATAATTATAGCATTTCCACATCCCATTTAATTAGTTCCCATTATGATTCTTACAACATTTATGACTTGTGTGTGGTTGAGTTTCGTTTCCACCTTTCTCATTAGATATTATTGCATGAAACTCCATCTTTCATTTCATGTCACCATAGCGAAGGGACCATTCTCTCAAAAACATCTCCACATTGAGGGAACATCAAAAAACTTCTTCATAACACACAAATTCTTGAATTTCATGAATCTATTAGGTGTTTGGTTTTAAACTGCTAAATAATCTATCAATTTTACATCATTATTGATTAGAATACATGATTCTTACCATGCAAGCCTTGTGAAATTTTCTTCCAAGGCCATGAAAGGTTCTCCTTATTTTTTATTCAAATCAATGAATTCTGTCTATAACATTGTACGAAGTGTTTGAGGTAAATACTTGTTATTAAGCATTCTCTTACAGACTTATCTCTCCATATCTTCAATTTCACCCTTTGTATTTTTGTACATAATCAACAGCCACCACTGATCAACCTCTTCTTCTACAAGATAAATGGTTAGAGTCACCTTATCCATCTCAGAATAGTGAAGAACAGAAAAGATATTCTCTATCAATTTGACCTAGTATTCCGCAACTAGTGGATTTAAAGATCCACTAAAGGTTGGTTTTCATTTCTGTATGAATGACTTGATATCCATTTTCTCCTTCTTAGGTTACGGAAGATGTTCCCCATTGTTCTAGTTATTTCTTATAGCCTAAGATACCTGGGTAAGAAACACCATGAAATATTTAACTCCACCTCCCAAAATATTGTGTTGTCATTGGGAAAATCTCCACATTTTCCATATAAAAGGTTGTTGACCTAGTTTCTCCAGGTTCCACCATTTTCTAAAATATAAAATGTTAGAAAAAAACCTAAGTCGACAAGTCATGAATAAATAATTTATTTCTTTTTAAAATTAACACTAAATGAATATCTTGTGGGATCCCAATGTTTAGAATTTTCTAAAACAGATATTCTTGGGTGATTACATATATTTAGTCTCATAATAAGATTTTTTACTAATGTTATCTGATCCAAATTCCCAAATTAACAAAACCATCCCTTGATACAAACTTTAAAATCCTTTTTTTCTTATATTACTATTACATTATTCTAAACATAATAGTGTTACAAAACTAGGATCTAAAGGTTTAGTTACAAAGGAAAAATAGTACTATAAAAATAAATTAAATCATAAAAAATAAACATTATTAATTACCTCTACCATATATTCTTTTTTGGAACATGATTTCTCCTTTGTATAAGTTGTTAGTAGAGGATATATATCAAAAAAAGTGTGCGTTAAAATCCTATTAGGAGGATAGATAAGAACATGAAACAATATAAAATGGGTAAAAATAATCATATTCATCATAACATAAGAATAGGTTATTCATCATAATCATGATATGAAGCATTTGATAAAGGCATGGAATGTGGAAATTCATAAACATGAAACATCATGTCTTAATGGTCAAATACCACACTTTGTTATGAACAAAGATAGGATAAAGTTCATGAATATTTCACATACTCATGATATTAATAACATTACCCAACTAATTAGATAACTATATAATTCACGGTTCACCCATCAAATCATTACATTTTCATTTCACTATATAACTTTAGTTGCACCCATCACATCATAACATTTACATTGTAATTCATGACACACAAAAGGTATATCAATATTTGAAATAAAATAACCCATGGAAAGGAATGGTTTTCATTTCAAAAATCATAAATTCATGAATAATATTTTCAAAATAAATTTGGAATAAAATTCTTGTTATGGAAATCATCAATCTTGTGTTAAGAATAAACAATCTGAAGAGAAGTAAAATGTGAGTTTTAAGAAAGAAGAGTACATTTAAAAAATCTCTTTATATTTCAAAAAATTGGTTAGACACATGTATATACCAATATAGAAAATGTAAAAACAATTAAACTATATTTTAGGACTATTAAATGAATATCCACACTAAAATTTGTAATGAAATAGGAATAAACCGAAGAAATAAAATTGGGTTTAAGAATCCCCTTACCTTATATACGAACACTTTATTCTCCTTAATATATTATATAATCAAATTGAATTCATTAATTAACAAATAAATTTCCATTTATACATTAATTAAGTACATTATAGTTTTATTAATTTCATTTATTGTATTTTTGATGTGTTATATAGTTTAACTATATCATTCATAATTTTTCATTTTCATAGTTTTCATGATCGGTTCACCTATATACATGAATGGGAGTTCATGTAAAATGAAGATAAATATCCAAAAATTTTATTATATGTTATTAATAATCTTTAATAATGTCAAAATATCTTATATATAATATTTTTTATATTATGAGGTTGAATCATTAGATAAATGTTAACGATGATTGTTTTAGGTTAATTTTGGCGGATTTTCAATCATAAAGAACTTGTTTTATTTTATCATGTATATAACGACCCATACTTTACATACATTTTTAATACTTCAAAATTGAAGCATACTTATTGCAACATATAACAAAACCATGAAAGGACCGTATAGGTATAGTGTCTTTAGAAACTGGGAAACATAAACAACTGGTTCATAAAGCGTCTACACTGTCTCCCATTTATTTCATCATATCTATAGTCCCTTTTGGCATATCTTACTTAATAACCGTTTCCTGACCTGGGGAAAGAAAACATACAAAAGGGTGAGCTCAAATGCTCAGTAAGGGTAAACAAAAGAAATATCAATCACATCATATACATAAGCACATAACTTTTGGAAATCTTACCCTGCAAAAGAGATCATAATTTCATAACATGGGATAAATCATGGCAGTGAAATGTAATCACAATAATCATAACATAAAACATGAAACTTTGTGGAATACACACATAATAATAGAGAATCAGTTCTTATTAGTCAAGGCTCACTGCCAAGACTATCTTAGTGGACAAAGTTCCTTTCTGAACCGAGTTCACTCCTTGTTTCAGTCCTGTTTCACTGAACCAGTATAACCTACCGTTCCAGCCATGTCTATCTCATGAGATATAAAATCTTTACCCAATGAATTGGAGGGAGATATAGTTCCCACCCATCTCATAATGATACAATTCTTATGTGTGCCACAAAATCATAAACCATACATCATAGCATAACCCATGTAATAAAAGCGGGATTCTTAAACAACATGACATCATAAAACAATTCATATAAGATAAATGAATTCATAAAAATATTTCCATCACAACATAATAAAATCCATGTAATAATAGGGATATAAACAGAACCCTTTATTATCTTAGATGGAAAATAATTTTGATAAAACACTTGAACTCCATTCTTGAGGAAAATATCCTTTCTACTTCAAAAACATTTTCCTTTCTTAACATGTATTACAATTTTAAACTAAAAGAAGTTTATTAAAAATAAACTTGAAAACTTGTAAAGGAAGATTCTTGGAAATAATGTTTTAAAAATCCATTCATGCCGTATAAGTTAAAAAAACATTCTTCTCGTACTTTTGTCGGAAAAGTCAAAAAAGTACCTCATACAAAAAACAACAAAAGATTCATTTCATATCTTTGACTAAAAACTCACCGAAGGGTAAAATTTAATATAAACTATTTTATAAGGATATAAATATTACATATTGAGGAAACATGGATGTGGATGATAAAATACACCCCAGTAAATGCCAAAGTATAAACAATCTCGGATAAAATTGAGATTGTGATATTTCCCTTACCTTAGGTCCGATTTTCTTCGTAAGTGTACGAACCTCCTGTATAATGATTTAAATAAGGTTATTGAATTATTAAAGAATCATACTTATTGTTATGATATCATATATGGTCATATTCTTAGCTTCTTATTAGTAATATTTCATTACTACTTGTTATTCGGGTGTTTATTACTTTTTATTCTTATGTGTGTTTTGTCAAATAAATTCTTATTATTATCTTTAGGTTATAGATACCTCATTTCCAGAATTTTTTTAGTGTAATATATATCATATTCATTCATTCAATTCATTTATATAATCATTATGAAATGAAGATCATGTAGAATGAGTCGCATCACATCGTGGAGACGGTATTCCGTACGTAGGCACGAGTGATGATATCGTTCCTATGATCGTGGAATTGTATTGGAGTGTATGTATACTATTCCATAATCAATATCACATTATAATAGTCATATATAGTTATTATTTACACCATTATACCCATCCAAGTAAGGTGGTGGTGAAAAATAGATTACACCATGGCGTGGAGACGGTATTCCGTACGTCCGCACGCGCGGTGATTTTTTTTTCCGTAGGATGGATAGATGGTGAAATAGGGTTGTTTCATACTTATAATAACATATCGGTATATGAGTGATACATATGTTATTACTTCATAATGAAACAACTAAAATAGAAGAAGTGGAAGAAGAAATAAAGATGAAAGAATCAGTAACAGACATTACCTCTTCTTTGAAGTGCTTCTTTGAGACCTTCTTTTAAGGCACTAAAATTGGTCTTTGAAGAAGACCAGGACCTCTAGGATGTCTCTAGGGAAGTGGAGAGGAGGAAATGGCAGGGGTTGGACGAGCTTGAAGGCTCAAAGTGGTGTGAGCAAGAGGGGGAGGAGGTGCCCTTTTATAAGGGAGGAGAGGGGCACCTTTGGGAAAACTAAAAATATTATTTTATTATAAAGTCAAGTTCGGTTTTAAATAGATCCAAATTGATATACTTCGAAGATAAGGTGGGTATGGGTCTAAATCATCTCATAAAATAGAATTTAGACAAGTTTATGTTCCTATTTTAACCTTATCATTTAGATTTAACATTAAGTTAAATAAGTTTACTTTTACCGTGTCTTCTTGTGTTCTTATACTATAAGGTTAATAAACTTACTATAAGCAGCCAAACGAACCCCAAGTTATTTATTATTAATATATATAACCTTATCTAAGTCATTTTGCCGAACCATAGATTTTTAGGAATAAAATAACAATTACTAATATAATATTTGTTTTAAAAACTATTTTATGTCAATTTTTGACACTATTTAGTAATTGATTTTTGTGGAAATCATAACAGAATTATTAGTTCGAACCAAGTAACTTAAATCAATAATAACATGTCATATTAACCTATAAAATTAGTGTAATTCATAAAAAGTCTCAAATTACATTTAGTTTGGTGTTTATAACATCAATTATGTCAATATTTCATTAATAAGATAATTACTGCATCATCGTTGTGTCATAAATAAATTATATTATTTAATGTCTAAAAATTACAAATAAAATACCATTATGTAGGAAATCTTTTTATATTTCTAATGAATATTTATAATCGAATTTATCTTCTGTATAGCCCCATATTAAAAATGATTTACTTATTAAACTTTGATTTTAACTATTTTAACCCTTCTTTAAATAAATTAATAATTAATGTGCTAATCTAATCCAAGTGGGCCTAAATGGTCATATTCTATTTCTAAGTTTGTTTTTGGTCGAATTACACTTGTCCAATAGAATTAGGACATGTATTAGGGTAATAATATCATCTTTACCCTTAATTACCCTATTTACTTTTAACCGTGGTAAAAAAAGTAAAAAGTTACTATTCACCAAAAATTATTTTCATCTCATTGAACCACATTTTAGTCCTTGATATTAACCGTGTCACTCAGATTTTCTAAATTCCACTCACAGAAGCGGTAAAATTAAGTTTTATGAAAAATTCAGTTTTTTAACTACCACTTAGTAGTTTCACTATTCATCAAAAATTGAAAGTTTTCATAAAAATACCAAAATTTCACCCTAGGATAATTTCGATATTCTGAATCCAAAAATGAAGTCCATTTTGAAAAATAAAATTTATAAAATTTCAAAAAGTGGTTATTACTATTCATAACGGCTAGTTTTAATAATATTTTAATAGCATATCGTTGTTTAGTGAAACTCGGTATTGTGTACGACGCAAGCTATCGAGGAAAGTCGCGATTTCGTGTAAAGAAATCCAAGAACCTGTTTTGTAGAAAAATATTCCTTTGATGATTTATATAACATAAAATTCTTGGATGTTACATTCTACCCCCCTTAAAATGAATTTCACCCTCGAAATTCGTCACTTTGTAACAAACAGATGAGGATACCTCTCCCTCATCATATCCTCAACCTCCCATGTAGCTTCTTCTAATTGGGGGTTCCTCCATAAAACTTTCACCAATCGAGTGGTCTTGCTTCGTAGGACTTTTTCGCTACGATCCAGAATCTCAATCGCATGTTCTTCATAAGAAAGATCTTGCTCCAGCGGTACAACTTCTGAGCTAAGTACATGTGAAGGATCAGGTATGTAATTTCTAAGGAGAGATACATGGAAAACATCGTGAAATTGAGAGAGATTCGGTGGAAGTGCCAATCGGTAAGCTACCTTCCCAACACAATCTAGTATTTCGAAAGGACCGATATATCTAGGGCTCAACTTCCCCTTCTTTCCAAATCTCATGACTCTCTTCCAGGGAGATATTCGTAAGAACACTTTATCACCCACTTCAAACTCTAGGTCTTTTCTTCGGTTGTCGGCATAACTTTTCTGTCGACTCTGAGCTGCTCTTATGTGTTGTTGAATAGATCTGACCTTTTCTGCCATTTCATGAACGAGATCAGGTCCTAATAGCTTTCTTTCCCCAACTTCATCCTAGCAAGTTGGAGTCCTGCATTTCTTTCCATAGAGAGCTTCATAAGGAGCCATCTGAATACTAGAGTGAAAGCTATTATTATAAGAAAATTCAACCAAAGGTAGGTGTTGATCCCAACCACCTTTGAAATCCATGGAGAAATCTCTCAACATATCATCTAGGGTTTGAATTGTTCTCTCAGACTGACCGTCTATCTGAGGATGATAAGCAGTGCTGAAACTCAACTCTGTATCCAGAGTATGCTGAAGACTTCGCCAGAACATCGAGGTAAATCTCGGATCCCGATTAGATATAATATAAAGTGGTACTCCATGCAATCTTACCACATCCTTTACATATATCCTGGAAAGCTGATCCAGAGAGAAATCCTCTCTAATGGCAATAAAGTGTGCAGAATTGGTAAGACGATCAACTATGACCCAGATAGCATTATTTCATTTAGATGTTTTAGGATGTCCTCTGACAAAGTCCATAGTGATGTTTTCCCATTTCCATTCGGGTATGGGTAATGGTTGTAACATCCCCTTAGACTTTTGTCTCTCATATTTAACTTGTTGACAAACAAAGCATCGAGAGACATATTCAGCAACATCTCTTTTCATGCTGTCCCACCAGAAGTACTCTTTCAGGTCCCTATACATCTTTTTACTTCCAGGATGAATAGAGAATTAAGAACTATGAGCCTCATCCAGCAAATCCTTCTTTAATTCAGGGATGGGAGGAACACAAACCCGATTCCTGAACTTTATTATCCCATCACAATCAAGGTTGAATTCAGGAACATTTCTCACCTTCTTTTGTAACTCGACATCTTCTTTCTGTGCCTCTTTAATCTTCACAAGTATAGATGGTTGAACATTCATTTGAGAAAGATAAGATTTTTACCCTTCCATTATAATTCCAAGATCCATCCTTTGTAAATCCATAAATATTGGATCTTTTGTGATCCTCATCATGGATAAACTGGCATGGTCTTGTCGGCTTAATGCATCTGCCACCTTGTTTGCTTTCCCAGGGTGGTAATGGATTGAGAAATCATAATCCTTAATCAGCTCCAACCATCTTCTTTGGCGCATATTCAGCTCATTTTGTGTGAAAATATAATTTAGACTTTTATGATCAGTATAAATATCACACCTTTCACCATAAAGATAATGCCTCCAAATCTCTAACGCAAATATTACCGCAGCTAACTCCAAATCATGTGTTGGGTAAATTTGCTCATGGATTTTCAACTGTCGTGAGGCATAAGCTATCACCATATCATTTTGCATAAGAACACACCCCATTACCTTCTTGGATGAATCACTATAGATCACAAACCTTTCTCCACTACAAGGCAGTGTGAGCACAGGTGCACTGGATAACCTTCTTTTCAACTCCTTGAAATTCTCTTCACATTCTTCCGTCCAAACAAACTTAACTCCTTTCTGAGTCAACTTGGTGAGTGGATTAGATAATCGTGAAAAATCTTTCACAAAACGTCGATAATATCTAGCCAAACCAAGAAAACATCGGATCTCAGTTACTTTTGTTGGTCTCGACCATCTTTCGATAACCTCTGTTTTTGCTCGATCCACAGATATCCCCACTTTTGAGATTATGTGACCCAAAAATGCAACTTTTTGAATCCAAATTCACACTTGGTAAATTTGGCATAAAGCATCTCCTTTCTCAGGGTCTTCAATATAATTCTCAAGTGATCTTCATGTTCTTCCTTGCTCTTTGAATAGACAAGAATATCATCTATAAATACTATGAAAAATTGATCCAGATAGTCTCTAAAGACTCTATTAATCAGATCCATGAAGATAGCAGGGGAATTAGTAAGACCAAATGGCATCACTATAAATTCATTGTGTCCATACCTTGTACGGAAAGCCGTCTTTGGTATATCCTCCCTTTTGACCCTTAATTGATGATACCCTGAACGAAGATCAATCTTGGAAATGTATTGAGCTCCGCGTAGTTGGTCAAATAAGTCATCAATGCGTGGGAGAGGATATTTGTTCTTAATAGTGATCTTGTTAAGTTCTCGATAATCAATGCAGAGTCTCATTGATCCATCTTTCTTCTTGACAAATAGAATAGGTGCTCCCCAAGGTGATTCACTAGGGCGTATGAATCCCTTATCAAGATTCTCTTGGAGTTGCTTCTTCAATTCCTGCAACTCAATTGGGGCCATTCTATAAGGTGTCTTTGAAATAGGAAAAGCACCCGGTACGAGTTCTATTGAAAACTCAACTTCACGATTTGGTGGAAGACCTGGTAATTCCTCCGGAAAGACCTCATCAAACTCCTGTACAATGGGAATACTCTTAATCGTGAGTTTCTCACCAACCATTTGAGATAAAGAACCTTCATTAGTGGAATCAATACCCATAAAAAGGAAGAAATTTCCACTGGAAGGTTATGTTCATCCTTGCATTGATAGACGATGATAGATTGATCTGGAATATGAAATGTGACTTCCCTTCTTTGGAAATTGATATGAGATCCATATAAAGAAAGCCAATCCATTCCAAGAATCACATCAAATTCCACTATAGGAAGGATCAAAAGATTTGCAGGATGCACTTTCCCACAAACTTTGATCAAAGAATAATAATAAACTTTTGATGCGACTGTTGTGCCATTAGGTGTTGTCACAACTAACTCAACGTCTAATTGTTGAGGTAATATGGTGATACCCTTAGAAAATTCTTCAGAAATAAAAGAGTGGGTGGATCCAGAATCAAATAAAACATTTGCTACTTTAGAGTGGATGGTAAGTGTACCTTTCACCACATCATTATCATACTCCACATCGCTGATAGAAATTTCATGTGACATTCCTTTGTCTTTAGCATTAAGAGTTTGTTGACGTCGACCATCATCATCAACCCTTGGATTAGGGAATTTATTGGCATAATGTCCCATATCCTTGCACATGAAACATTGAAGTGTAGTAGGTTCATTCTGTGTATCCATTCCTTTGTTTGCATCATTATACATCGTCTTCCCATCATCGCAGCATTCAAATGCCTGATGACCTTCCTTTCCACATTTGAAACATTTACTTGTCCCTTTAAGACAACTCCCTCCATGTTTCTCTCCACACTTTGAGCATAAGGGAAAGCTCATCTTTTTTTCAGTGTGCTCTTTAGATTTTCCTTTGAATTCCATTTTCCTCTTCTTATCAAACCCATATGACTAATGGGTTACACCAACCTCCATCTCAACTTTGAGAGCACATCGAATGATTTCCTCGTAGCTATTGAAGTCCCTTATGGCTAACTCCCTTCGAAGACTTGGTTTTAAGACACTAAATAATCGATCGATCTTACTCTCAGGTTGGATAATAATACCAGAAGCGTACCTTGAATGTCTTGTAAAATTTGCTTCATAGGTACCAATAGATTCATCATCCTTTTGCTTCAGTTCAAGAAACTCTTTCTCCATCTTTGTTCGGAGAATACGAGAGAAGTACTTATTGAAAAATAAGATCTTGAACTCGTCCCATTCCATGGACTCAATTTCATCCCTTTTCCTCATATTATTAATAAGATTCCACCATTGATCAGCATCTCATTCCAAACGATACACTGCTAAGATGACTTTATCATTCTCAGAACATTGAAGAACTGAAAATATCTTTTCAGCAGTACTAATCCATTTTTTAGTAACTAATGGATCAGTAGACCCGCTGAAAGAAGGTGGACGCTGTCTCATGAAGGATTCAACCGAATGTTTCTCCTTCCTTTGATCGTTTGGAAGTCCTGTATGATTCATAGCTTGAGAAATTTGTGTGAGCATGGCTACAAGATTTTGAATTCCAGCTCCCATAACGTTTGGTTGCTCAGGGGGACAATCATTGCATTTCCCGTCGCATTCTGCATTAACAAGGTTCCTTCGATTTCCATCCATTGACTAAAACCAAGAATAATAGTGTGATCAACACTAATTATAATAGGAAAACCACATAATCAAGAATAAAATTTCACACTTAAGGTCTTATCCTAGGTTATTCATGGCCATTTCTAAAACACTTAGATTGTGTTCTATTCTTAGAATTATCCTTAGGGTTCTTACTAAGGCTTTCACATCCTAGTTTCCAAAGGTTGACTATCACCTCCCACTGATACCAACTATAATGACCCATACTTTACATACATTGTTAATACTTCAAAATTAAAGCATACTTATTACAACATATAACAAAACCACTAAAGGACCATATAGGTATAGTGTCTTTAGAAACTGGGAATCATAAACAACTGGTTCATAAAGCGTCTACACTATCTCCCATTTATTTCATCATATCTATAGTCTCTTTTGGAATATATTACTTAATAACCTTCTTCCTGACCTGGGGAAAGAAAACATACAAAAGGGTGAGCTCAAATTCTCAGTAAGGGTAAACAAAATAAATATCAATCACATCATATACATAAGCACATAACTTTGGGAAATCTTAACCTGCAAAAGAGATCATAATTTCATAACATGGGATAAATCATGGCAGTGAAATGTAATCATAATAATCATAACTTAAAACATGAAACTTTGTGGCATAAACACATAATCCTAGAGAATCATTTCTTATTAGTCAAGGCTCATTTCCAAGACTATCTTAGTGGACAAAGTCCCTTTCTGAACCGAGTTCACTCCTCGTTTCAGTCCTGTTTCACTGAACCGGTATAACCTACCATTCCATCCATGTCTATCTCATGAGAGGTAAAATCTTTACCCAATGCATTGGAGGGAGATATAGGTCCCACCCATCTCATAATGATACCATTCTTATGTGTTCCACAAAATCATAAACCCTACATCATAACATAACCCATGTAATAAAAACGGGATTCTTAAACAACCAGACATCATAAAACAATTCATATAAGATAAATGAATTCATAAAAATATTTCCATCACAACATAATCAAATCCATGTAATAATAGGGATAGAAATAGATCCCTTTATTATCTTATATGGAAAATAATTTTGATAAAACACTTGAACTCCATTCTTGAGGAAAATATCCTTTCTAATTCAAAAACATTTTCCTTTCTTAACATGTCTTATAATTTTAAACTAAACGAAGTTTATTAAAAATAAACTTGAAAACTTGTAAAGGAAGCTTCTTGGAAATAATGTTTTAAAAATCCATTCATGCCGTATAAGTTAAAAAAACATTCTTCTCGTACTTTTGTCAGAAAAGTCAAAAAAGTACCTCATACAAAAAACGACAAAAGATTCCTTTAATATCTTTTACTAAAAACTCACCGAAGGGTAAAATTTAATATAAACTATTGTAGAAGGATATAAATATTACATATTTAGGAAACATGGATGTGGATGATAAAATACACCCCAGTAAATGCCAAAGTATAAACAATCTCGGATAAAAATGAGATTGTGATATTTCCCTTACCTTAGGTCCGATTTGCTTCGTAAGTGTCAAAACCTCCTGTATAATGATTTAAATAATGTTATTGAATTATTCCAGAATCATACTTATTGTTATGATATCATATATGGTCATATTCTTATCTTCTTATTAGTAATATTTCATTACTACTTGTTATTCGGGTGTTTATTACTTTTTGTTCTTATGTGTGTTTTGTCGAATAAATTCTTATTATTCTCTTTAGGTTATAGATACCTCATTTACAGAATTTTATTAGTGTAATATATATCATATTCATTCATTCAATTCATTTATATAATCATTATGAAATGAAGATCATGTAGAACGAGTCGGATCACATCGTGGAGACGGTATTCCGTACGTACGCACGAGTGATGATATCGTTCCTATGATCATAGAATTGTATTGGAGTGTATGTATACTATTTCAGAATCTATATCACTTTATAATAGTCATATATAGTCATTATTTACACCATTATACCCATCCAAGTAAGGTGGTGGTTGAAATTAGATTACACCATGGCGTGGAGACGGTATTCCGTACGTACGCACGCGCGGTGATTTATTTTTCCGTAGGATGGATAGATGGTGAAATAGGGTTGTTTCATACTTATAATAACATATCAGTATATTATTGATACATATGTTATTAATTCATAATGAAACAACCAAATAAGAAGAAGTGGAAGAAGAAATAAAGATGAAAGAATTGGTAACAGACATTACCTCTTCTTTGAAGTGATTCTTTGAGACCTTCTTTTAGGGAACTAAAATTGGTCTTTGAAGAAGACGAGGACCTCTAGGATGTCTTTAGGGAAGTGTAGAGGAGGAATTGGTAGGGGTTGGCCGAGCTTTAAGGCTCAAAGTGGTGTGAGCAAGAGGGGGAGGAGGTGCCCTTTTATAAGAGAGGAGAGGGGCACCTTTGGGAAAACTAGAAATATTATTTTATTATAAAGTCAAGTTCGGTTTTAAATAGCTCCAAATTGATATATTTCGAAGCTAAGGTGGGGATGGGTCAAAATCCGCTCATCCAATAGAATTTAGACAAGTTTAGGTTCCTATTTTAACCTTATCATTTAGATTTAACATTAAGTTAAATAAGTTTACTTTTACCGTGTCTTCTTGTGTTCTTATACTATAAGGTTAATAAACTTACTATAAACAACCAAACGAACCCCAAGTTATTTATTATTAATATATATAACCTTATCTAAGTAATTTAGCCGAACCTTATATTTTTAGGAATAAAATAACAATTACTAATATAATATTTGTTTTAAAAACTATTTTATGTCAATTTTGACACTATTTAGTAATTGATTTTTGTCGAAATCATAACAGAATGATTAGTTCGAACCACGTTACTTAAATCAACAATAACATGTAATATTAACCTATAAAATTAGTGTAATTCATAAAAAGTCTCAAATTACATTTATTTTGTTGTTTATAACATCAATTATGACAATATTTCATTAATAAGATAATTACTGCATTATCATTGTGTCATAAATAAATTAAATTATCTAATGTCTAAAAATTACAAATAAAATACCATTATGTAGGAAATCTTTTTAGATTTCTAATGAATATTTATAATCGAATTTATCTTCTGTATATCCCAATATTAAAAATGATTTACTTATTAAACTTTGATTTTAACTATTTTAACCCTTCTTTAGATAAATTAATAATAAATGTCCTAATCTAATCCAAGTGGGCCTAAATGGTCATATTTTATTCCTATGTTTGTTTTTGGTCGAATTACACTTGTCCAATAGAATTAGGACATGTGTTAGGGTAATAATAATATCATCTTTACCCTTAATTACCCTATTTACTTTTAACCGTGGTAAAAAAAAGTAAAAAGTTACTATTCACCAAAAATTATTTTCATCTCATTGAACCACATTTTAGTCCTTGATATTAACCGTGTCTCTCGTATTTTTGAAATTCCACTCACAGAAGCGGTAAAATTAAGTTTTATGAAAAATTCAGTTTTTTAACTACCACTTAGTGGTTTCACTATTCATCAAAAATTGAATGTTTTCAGAAAAATACCAAAATTTCACCCTAGGATAATTTCGATATTCCAAATCCAAAAATGAAGTCCATTTTGAAAAATAAAATTTATAAAATTTCAAAAACTGGTTATTTCTATTCATAACGGCTAGTTTTAATAATATTTTAATAGCATATCGTTGTTTAGTGAAACTCGGTATTGCGTACGACGCAAGATATTGAGGAAAGTCGCGATTTCGTGTAAAGCAAGCCAAGAAAGTGTTTTGTAGAAAAAGATTCCTTTGATGATTTATATAACATAAAAGTCTCGGGTGTTACAATGTAGTATTATGTTTATATGTTAGTTGAAGAACATAAAGAAAGTTATAAAGTAATTTTTTTACAAAAAAAATAACCATTATAATGGTTTTCTTATCATCTTTGAATGTGTTAAAGGGGAATGAAATTGTATCACTCATGATGTAGGTAAATTAAAACATCACGGGTGATGATTTAATTTTTATAATAAAAGAGAAAATGGTAGGAGTTTAACAATGGATATTCCATTAACATTGTATAATTTCATTATTCTTAAGGTACTGTAATTATTATTCCATTTGTATTTAGGGAGGTGAGGAGAGAATAATAAAATAAAATAACTTGAATAGAAATTAAAAGAAAAGAAAGAGGAATTTACCTCTTGAATGTCTCCTCCTTGAGAACCTCCTTAAAGAAAAAGGTTCTTGTATTTTTATGAGACCAAGGGATCCTAAAAAGGGAAGGGTCTTGGTCAGAGGATTGAGCAAAATTTGGAAAAGTCTCAATGCTTAGAAGGGTGAGGATAAGTGGTGGTGAGGGGTTGTATTTATAGTGGATCTGAGTGGTGTTTTCTCATTATTTTAATAATTATTTTATTATTTTTCCTCAAGACTAGGAATTGTTTAACAATTATCACTAAAGATATTAAAATAATGAAGGATGTTTCAAGATAAATGTTCTTACATTAGCATTACATAAAAAATGACTCAAAAAATAATGTATTGATCCATCCAATGGTCTGAAGGCCTTCAAATGTTTTTTATTAAAAGATAAAGCCCCCTATTAAGGGATGAAGGGGGTGAACCCCAAGAAGACTTCCTGAACATAGGACAAATAAAACTCAAAGGGTAGAAATATTAAAACTATAATGACACCACAGGATAGCTCCTCCACTTCATTTGATCATGATGAAGCTCTCCATCATTGTAAGGCTATTTGGAAAGCAAGTGTCCTGTGTCAAAGAACATGCCCAATCCGATGGCTGATTCCATACCCACTCAAATAACCAAATCAAAAAAACTCTGTAAAGATAAATCACTAGCTCTGGATCCTCTTCTGAAGCAAGTACTATGATGTCATGATTAGTTCCACATACTTCCCACCTTCGAAAGAAAACCATCCAAGCAGACAACTTCTACCATCCAATCATAACCAACATGCATCCATCCTTCATAGACCATTCACCATGAAGCTTTCACTAGAAGCACTATCTCAAGTGAAGAACGAGCCCTATAGTGTCCATTGCCTCCATAGCCACAACCAGCAAAGAGATACCAGTGATGCGACGCAAACACACCCAAAAAACACAAAATTCATCACCAATAAAAACCACTAAATATAAATCCTTCAAGAAGCTACAGAGACACCAAAATCAAAGAAATCATCCCCCCTCCAGACCACTCAGGAGCCGACGGTGAGAAACTCCCGAAAACCACACCAGAGTCAATGCAGAATCATGTCATCGAGCCGAAGAAACCTGATCCACAACGGAACCACGTCGAGCCCGATGATCCCTGCCAAAGCCTCCGAGCCACGCCAGATCCACACCATCGAGGCACATTGGAATATGAGCCACTTCACCACATCGAGGTCGATGACCCACACAGAAGTCTCCAAGATTCATTGGATCCACGCCGTCGAGGCCCGCCAGAGATTCGAGCCACACCGCCTCCAAAACGAGATCCAAGAGATTCCAATGTTGAGTCGCTGAGCATGCTGGAGGAGGGAAGAAGGCAGTTCCTGAACAGAATTCAAAAATGAACTCTATTTTATGAAAATAATTGTCTTATTGTGAGAAATTTAGTTTTTAATTATAATCATTTTTTACTCAAAAAATACATATTTTAAATTTATAATTTATTTTATAACACTCTGAAAAATTAATTATGGTATCATAAAATTTTCTTAGAATCAAAATAAAACAAAATATTATTTTAGGACAAAATTTTATGATAATAAATTTTCTTTTCAATTATTAAATTAATAAAAAATTTGTAATTAAATATTTATGACTTACAAAAATACCAACACTTAATTAATAATTTTTAAAACATTTATTTACTTATACTATGTTATAATTATATGGTAATTTAATTTATATGATTCTTAAATTTTATTTATACTTTAATTGGTGAGGTTACAAATCATTTTTTCATTTTACTATTCATAAGGTTCATATTACTATTCTTAAGGCCATGTTAATATTTCATAGGTATAGATGCCTTAGAATCTAGAAATACTTGTTATTTCAGTAATTATTTATTTATAAAGTTGTTATTATGGTCTCTATTTGATTTATACTATACAAAATTACTTTATAAAGGGAGAAATTCTATTGATAATAGTTTAAGTCATTACAAGAAAGTGGGGATCTATAAGACCCAGTAAGAGGATATGTAAATCATATCATAAGCTAAAGAAATAAATGTTAGATATGACTCATATCAAGGTAACATAGGATGGGTGATAATCATAATCATTAACATTGATTCATGATATAACATGATAACATGAAGGTGACAAGGGAATTGGGAAACAATATTAAACATGACATCATAAACAAAGGTCAATGATATCCTCCAAGACATCATAGAATTGTAGAAAAAGTCCGATAATTTATCATTTTTATTACCTAATCATATAAATGATGTCTCATGGGACTAAAATATTTCCCAATGCATTGGTTCACTATCTGGGTGAACCTATAATTTTCAGATCATGTACAGGAGTAATTGTGCCACATATATCATACAACCTAAGGATATATTTCTTAAATTTTAACTCCTCAATTAGGTATTTAAGGTTATATAAATGTAATTACATATTAAATTAATGGTAAAAACATCTAGGTGAATAATCATGAGTGAAAAGAAGGATGGGTAATCACAAAAAAAATTCTTTCTTGGAAAAAATCATAAGATTATTTCGGCATCATAACAGGGGTATTTAATGGTTTATGAGATGGATTAATGAGTGAAAAAGGTATCTAATAAATTTTAAATCATAATTTTAGTAATATGGATGTGTTAACTCATATCCCAACTTTAAAAATTGAAAAAAATGGCATAATAAATATAAGGATCATGAATAATGAAAAGAAGGAGAGGATCCCATACCTTAAGAGTGTGATTCTAAAATCTTGGGAGGATCTTTTTTAGAGATAGGGGAACCATGGGATGGATCTAAAGAATTAAGGTTGAATTAATTTCATATTCAAATGGTTTTGAGTAAATATAAATGGAAGGTTGTATGGGTTTATATAGAAAAATGGGTGAGTGTTCTTTATTAATTTCCCAACATATGTTTTGGACTCTATATGATAAAGTAATAAAAACCAAATAAACAAGGTTTTTTCCTCATTTTCTTCCATATTATAATTTTTTCCATTATTTTACATTTTTAAGAACCTATCTAATTAAAATAATACCCCTTTATGATGTGTAAGTGAGTCGTGCTAAAAATAAATGATTTCAAAATTTTAAAATATAATTTGGGTTTTGGAGGATTCAATAAGGGTTTATAAAGCTAATAAAATAATCATAAAAACAAACTATTGTAATGTGAATATATATATTTGGTCATTTATACCTTTTGTGGAACATATTAAAACCTTTTTGGGTAATTATGATGTCATAATACACACTAAATATTTACATCATATTAAACCTTTGACCCAAAAATTCAAATTTCTAAGAAAATTATAAAAAAGTTTCCACTGGATAATTTTAATGTGATAATTTCCAAAAATATTTATTTATTTAATAAATAAAATTATCTAAGTATGATAATTTACACTTTTAAATAAAATTCCATTATTATTAAAAAATATGATTTTTATAATAACAGTTTACTAGACATTATAAAATTAATTTTTAACTTGAAGAAATTATATTATCATTAATATTTAATTAATATTTTTTAATAATAATATTTTATTAGAATATAATTTATTTAAAAAAATCTTAATTTCATTAATATAGAGTGTCCTGATGGAAACTATACATTTCACAAAATTTATGATTCATTATATCGAAATATAATTTTTAACAAACTCGTTATCTAATCATTTAAAAAGTAATAATAAAAAAAGATAAATGTATTCATTTTTTAATGAAAATAAAATATAAAAATCTATTATTATAGGTTCTAGATACATACCTTTTTATTCCACCAGTGAATTCCCTTAGGGTATGGTGTGTGATGGTGAAATTTTCTTTGGGTGGTTCGGCATACATAGTTTGAGGTGTGATCTCAATGAGCTTGATATTCTCCTATAAACGGTTTCATTCATGTTTTAGTTGTTGGAAATAGTCTACGAATTGATCAAGGTAAAATATTAGTGATGTTATCTCTCTCGAAAGATCTGATAAATTGGATTCATGGGGTACATTCCTACTGATCTAGGTTATCACTTATTTCATCTATATCAATTTTTCTTATTCATAACCCTTAATATACTAATCTTAATGGTTACTATACACCGGCTATATTAAAAATTGTTATGATACATAATGGTGTTTTAAATTTTACATATCATATAACTATTCAAATTACCCAATGTAGTGAATGTTTTTTATATAACTTCATTACCTAATAATGAATTCACTCATTTGAAAAATGAATTTAATTTATAGAAGTTTGAGTCATTACATTATTTCCCAATTTATAAATTTATCCCTCGAAATTTTTATTTAATATAGTAAAATATAATATGTTACTTATATTCCATCATCTCTTCTAGTTACCATGTTTCTTCACCAAACATCTAGTTTTTCCATAACACTTTGACCAGATGAACTTTCCTTGTTTTAAAGAACTGTGTCTACACGATCTTAGATATTCACTATCTAGTCCTAATATGAATAATCATTCTCCAATTGTACTGACTCTAACATTAGAACATTTGAGGAATCTGGAGTGTAATTTCTCTAGATAGATACATGAAACACATTGTCTACTTGGGATAGGTTATGTGGGAGTGTGAGTTGATATGCCACCAATCTTATAAAATCAAGGATATCAAGGGGTAGATATATCTTTGACTAAGATTTCACTTCTTTTCAAACCTCATGAATTTATTCAATGGAAATATACTAAGTAATACTTTATCTCTAAACCCAAACTCAATATCATGTTGATTATTATCTACATAGTTTTTTAGTATACTTATTTTGAATTTCATATTATGTTAAATGTTTTAAAAAATTTCTATCATTGTTTTCATAAAATCAAGTCCCATCATCTACCTCTCTAAAATATCATCATATATTTTCATTTTCTAACACCCCTACCTATATAGAGCATCATAAGGTGATATTTGAATTATAGATTTGTAATTTTTTCAATATATGAACTCCTCAAGGGGATGATTTTAGTAACAAAATTTTGGTATGTACATTGAACTTGATCTAGCTTATCATTCAAAGATTGAATTATCCTTTTATACTAACAATATATCTTAGGGTTATACAAAATGTAAAATATTATTTATATTTCGAATTCTTGAGGAACACTGCTACAAAATCTAGAAGTAAATATCACATCTTGATAAAATATAGTATATATTGGAACTCTATGAAGTCTTTTCCCCTCCCTTATGTATATCTAGAAATTTTGTTCAAGAGGGAAATATTCTTTGACTACAATGAAATTCATAGACTTGGTAAGGCAATCAACTACCACCCAGGTGGAATTGTTGTATTTATGTTTTTAGGGGATTCCTAAGATAAAAATTGTGGTTATGTTATCCCATTTACATACTATTGTGTGTAATGGTTTCATCATACCCTTAGAATTATTTCATTCTAACTTGACCTTTTGGCATACTATGCATTGAGATACAAACTCCAATACTCCTTCATTTCATCAAATCAGAAGTTTTTCTTCAAAACTATATACATCTTAGGGATTCTTGGATTAATACGGAATCAAGGGGTATGATAATCCTATAGAATTTACCTCCTGAATTATGGTTTTTATGGGACATTTATCTAGGTTACTAACCTTATAAATCCTTCTTCAAAAAAGTTTAACTTTGTAATATTCCCTACCATATTTTTTAGCCCCACATCATATTTTTGGGCCTCCTTGACCCTATAAAGAATATATTTTTTACTATTTATTCTGTGAGGTAGGACAAAAAACGGTTTATTATTTCCATTTACATACCTTTTCATTTCCAAAAAATTGGATCCCATTCAATCCCCATCTTGGATTGGGTTGCATGATCCTTTTTACTAAGAGCATATGCCGCTTTGGTTGATTTACCAAGATGCTAATGAATTGAATAATAATAATCCTTTATTAGCTCTAAAAACCATTATTGGAACATATTATGCTACATTTTATGAATATATACATTACGATTATATAGTCTATATATATGTCAATATTTTCTATTTAGATGTAATGTCACTAAATGTTCTATTTGAAGATCGTGGATTCTAATTATAGATCATTATTTTGGATTTTCTATTCATGGAACATTAGTTTTTTGTATGAATAAGATATCACAATGTGGTCTTTCATGATTATACTACCTTGGAACCTTTTTGAATCATCATTACATATCAAAAATCCTTCCACACTAGTGGGTATTTTGAAAAAATGTGTACTGATTAGACTCTTTTTCATCTCGTTTAAGCTTTATTATAATTTATAGATATATAAAAACATTAATCCATTATAAGAAATCATTATTATTGGGCTTGAAAATAATGAAAATATTCTCACAAATCAATTATAGTACACAGTTATTCAAGGAAACATTGTATTTACATTATATATGTTGGCCTTGGAAATCCTTCAATTGCCTTGGTTCTTAAAGGATCCATAGATATCCCTTTATTGGTGATAATATTCCCCAATAATGTTACTCTATCTAACCAAAAATCACAATTAATGTACTATACATGTAATTTTTTATTCAATAAGGCCTTCAATATGATATTTAAATACCCCTCATGTTCATCATTTCTTTTAGAGTTGATAATAATATCATCTATAAAGACTTCCAAACGATGTTGAGGTAATACATAAAGACTCTATTAATCAATTACATGAATATTTCTAGGTAATTAGTGAGTACATATTTATTCACTATTAGTTTTTAGTGCATGTAACTTGTTTGAATAGTATTCTACGGGATTCCCTTCTTCTTCAATTTTACTTGATAATGTCTCAATCAAAGATCCACCAATGTTCAATATCGGGCTCCAAGTAGATGATCTAATTAGTTATCAGTTCAAGTTAGGGGATAATTATTCTTTATTTTGATCATGTTGATCTCATGATTATCAATGCCGAGTTGCATTGAAATATCCTTCTTCATGATGAACAGGACTGGTGTATCACATAGTGAAGAACTTGCACATATGAACCCTTTTTCCGAATTATGATGTAGTTCATTCTTCAGCTCCCCAAGTACAACAAAAAAAATTTTACATAGAAACTTGGATATTTAATTATATATTAACATGAGATATATTGAGAACTCAACATCACAACTAAGGGGAAGAATATAAAATCATATGGGAAACACAATAGTGAATTATTATAAAATTAGAATGTCGGGATGGATGATCATTTCATTATTCTTAATCATTCATGATATATATTCATATTAAAAAAGGAAATAATATGAAATCATGAGATATTGGTACAAAATAAAATCCATCCACCTTATTGTACTTAAATAAAATCATATGGTGATTCATGATGTGGAAGGTGATTTCATTTCCTAAAAAATTATGTTTGATCTATATAAGGAATGTTAATCCATGACTAAAATTGAATCAAATTATTCTATTTGAAGTACCCTTGGGTTCACTGGGAATTATATAAAACAAATTTTTATAGGGGTAGTTAAATATATGGGATGTAACAATTAATCCATTGTCCATATTCAATGATAACTCAACTTCTATGTTTTGAGTTGGTGTTTAAATAGTTCTACTAAACATTAGTTATATGAAAGAACATGTATAATCATTATAACATATGAAATTTGAAGTTCATCAACAGGAAATAATCACACTTTTTACAATATGATTTTTTTCTATCTATTTACTATATAAAAAATATAAATGGGGATGATAGTTTTGAAACTATTAAAGACATAAATGTGAAACCATGAACATTAAAGGGATAACTCAAAAATGATATATGTTATTTAAATTATAGATTTCTAAGTATAATTATAAGATTACTATGAATCAATATTAGTTATCTCTGATTTATTTATTAACATAAAATTTTTTGCAAATTTTTGTTGCCTTAATAATAGTTTGTAATTAGATTTTAAATTTATCAAAAAATATCCCCTTGGAAGTTTCAAACTAGGTGTGAAGTATGAATTGTTATCATGCATCGGGTAATGATCGATTCTAGCCCAATGCATCCTTTTCATGGTTATTATCACTATTTACATATATTCTAGAGGTGCATCAACTTTTAATATCTAGTGAAGGATTCATTTTCTTATAAAACACTTACTCTATACTTAAAAAAACTAGGTATTTTTTTCATTGTTTAAACATATCCCTAAGTCCATTATAATATTTTTCCAATCCTAATACCAAATATACCTAGACATTGCCTCTAATAACATATTTGAAAACACATATCTTTAATACATATTAATTCATAATTTATTATTTAAAGGTATAAATAATACAATCAAGAAATATCTTGAATCCTATTTTATTTGGGAAGTTATGTAAATAACACATCAACTGGATACATGGATATAATTTTTTTTTTATAATTTCCTTAACATGCTCCTAAAATTTTATTTTTCTTTTAAAACTTCATGGGATGAACTAGTGAGATACATAAGAAAGGGTGAGCGATAAATCCTAGTAAGGGAATAAATAAAGAGTAGCATAAGGTAAAGTAGTACATGTGAGATAAGAGGCATATAATGGTAACATAAGATGGGTGGAAATAAAAATCTTGAATAATTATGTATGATATTCCCTGATAACCAAAAGGAAGCATGGGAATATACGATCAACATTAAAAATGACATCATAAACATAGGTCATGGATAACTACAAATACTTCATAATATGGTGTAAAAAGTCCCATAATGGATTAGGTTTAATCCCTAATCCCAAAAATTATTTTTTGTGAGACAAAAATATTACCCAATGAATAAGAGAACTATCTTGGTGCACCTATCACATTCATATCATGTACATGCATTAGTGTGATATATAGGTTATACAACATAAGGATTTATTTTATTCATTTTAACAACATTATTAAGGACTAAAGGTTATAAACATGGAATTAACTAATAAAATAAAGATTTTTTTATCTATTTTAATAATCATGAGTGGAAATAAGAATTTTTATTCATAATAAAAGTTTTGGCAATGAAAATGCATTGGATAATTCTGACATCATAACGGGGGTACGTAAATGTTCACAGGAGGGATAAGTATGAGTGAAAGGTGTCTCCCATCACTTGGAAAACATTATATTGACAATATGGTTGTTTTAGATAATATAAAATGATAAATAATAGTAAATAAAATGGTATAATAAAAACTAGGTTCTTGAATAAATAGGTGAAATTGGGGATCCCTTACCACGAGGGGGTGATTCTAAAAGCATGAGAGGAGATTCTTGAAATATTGGGGAATATAGGGAGGTCTATATAGTGGTAATGGAAGAATAATATCATTATATAAGGGTTTTTAGTTATCATTAATGGGTGGTTGGTGGCTTAATATAGAAAAAGTTAAGAGAGTTCTTAATTAATTTCCAAACATAGGTTTTAGACTCTATATGATAAAGTAATCCAAACTGCAAAAAAATTACATGGTTTTTTCCAATTTTTTTCCAATGTTTTTTTTCTTCATTATTTTATATATATAAGAATAAATATCATTAAAATAATACCCTTGGGTATGTGAATGTTAGTATTGTTTACAAAGAATTGAATTTAAAACCATAAAATCTAATATAGGTTTTTTAGGAATCATTAAGGGGTTATAAAATTAATAAAATAAAATAAAAACAAATTATTTTAAAGGGGAAATATATATTTTTTTTTGGAAAACTTTTTTAGAAATATATTACATAACGTTTTGGTCATTATGTTGTCATAGTGCACACTATATATTTATACTGTAAAAACGTTTGACCGATAAATTTGACTGTCTCCGAAAATTATAAAAAAACAACCATTGGAAAATTTAGACATACTGATTACAAAAATAATATTTATTTTATCAAGAAAAGTATCTAATAATTAAAAAAAATAAAAATACCAAATACAAAATACAAAATTTTGAAAAATATTAGTATTTTTTCAACAATAGTTTTTTATCCTTTATAAATATTAATTTTGAATTCACAAAATAATATTATCTTTTATATTTAATAAAAATTATTAAATAGTAATATTTTATTAGAATAAAATTTAAATAAAAAAAATCTTGAATTCATTAAAATAGAGTTTCTTTTTTTAAACTATACATTTCCCAAAATTTGTGTTTCATCATATTAAAAACCAATTTTTATCAAACATGTTATTTAATCATTTAAATATTAATAATAAAAAAGGAAAATATAATAACTATTTAACTAAGAGAAAATGTAAAACATTATATTATTATCATCTAGAAGCATATCCATTAATTACACTAGTGAATTCTTAAGGGGTAAGGTGTGTGATGGTGTTATTTTATTATGGTTGTTCAGCATTATTGGTTTTGGGTCGTGATATCAATGAGATAGAACTTATCTTGTAAAAATATTTCTTCTTGCTTTAGTTGTTGAATCTTTATTTGGGATTGATCATGAAAAATCACATTGACGAAACCTCCCTCAGAATCTCTGATAACATTTCTTTGAAGGGTATTATCATACTAATCAAGGCCATATCTTCTTTTGTCTATATCAATTAGACATATCATAACCCTTATTATATTAATATTATTTGACACTTTACAATATATATATTAAAAATAGTTATGATTTGTAATGGTATTTTAAAATTGATTAACCATATTACTTTTCAAAATCAAAAGTTTAGTGCATGTGTTTCAATAACATCATTCTAAATAATTAATTCACTCATTTAAAAGGATAATTTTAATTACAAAATTTTCGGTCACTACATATGTGATCCATATTAACTTATATCATAGTGTATGATATAGGGTAATCAATTGAATTGATATCCTTATTTCATGGAAATCCAAAATTCCATGATGGGAATATCATTTAGTATGATATTTAGATATAATTAATTAAGATATTATTGGCATATAATTTTTAAAAGTTAACATTTTAGAATATCCCATCTATGGATATTTTTATATAAATACTTTATGTGATGTAGTGGTAATAATTTTGATTTATTCTAGCAATTTTTGCATGAACAAGATGAGGGGTATTTACTCATGCATTATAATTCATGAGTATATAAATTTTCACTCAAAGATCATCCTCAATGTCCATATATATTGGATCCTACAAGTATATTATAGTTGTAAATTTTTCTTGTATGTTCTTGTAAATAACTCCCCAGATCCAATAGTTATCTTCATCTTTAATTTTTACATCCAAGAGTCAATAGATTATTTTCGGTTATTAGAGAAATATATTTGGGTGTCATGTTATTCAACATATCTTGTTGATACTTATGGAGGAGAGATTTTATATAGATACAACTCATTTTATATTAATAAACCTTAAATATTATTAATATAGATTCAGAAGTACCATAGTATAAGGCACAAATCACTGTTCCTTCATTTTACAATGGTATTATTTCAGTTTCTAGAATTTCCATTCATGGATTTTGGTTTTTATATTGATTATATTTTATTTAAATATAGTCATTATATATTTTGAAACAAATCATAGTAAACATATAATAGATTATTGATGGTTCAAATTTTGTTTTTCTTTTGATTTGGTTCTAGTGAAGGGATAAGGCATAGTTTAAGAACACTGGGTTTCAACTCAGTGGTGATTTATGAGATTATCATTGGATAAAGTGATGAGGCCTCATAAGGCATAGTTAGGTCAAGGGTATTTGTTTACCAACATTGGTCTAATGGGATTTATGTTCAATGAATGGTTCATATGTGAGGATTAGAGTGTATATAAAATATGAATGATTATTCAAGAATATTGAATAACCTTGAGGGTGATTATTAGTAAAATATAAAATCAATAGTAATAATAAAGTGTTTGGTCCTAGATGACTAAATAAATTCAACAACCAAATATATTATTTTTTAGGTAAATACTTGATACTGGTAGGATTTTTCAATTTGAATGTGAAAAAAAATGTGATGTCTAACTTGCATGTAGCTCAATTGAGAGGTGATTTTTTATTAAAGTGAACTATGACTATGATAGATGATTTTCAATCCTTGTTATTTGGGATGTGTAATGTATTATATTTGGTGGTTACTAATCGAGTGGTCATATTGAAATAATCTAATTTTTGATATATTTTTATAAATTACTTTTTGACATTTTTTGTTGATGTTTCTATGACTAGGGTTCATTATATATGTTGTGAATCCACATAGAGTAGTTTTTACTATAACTAGGGGACACTCACCTATATTTTGTAATCTCATAGTGTATATTTTAATGTTACTAGGGCCCTAAACATTTATTATATAACCTTATAGTGTTGATTTCACTATAAATAGGGGTAATATATTTTTTTTGGGAATTATTTGATATAGATGTTATAATAACTAATGATTGCATGTGTATAGTGGTACCATATGGTGTGGATGATATTACCACTATGGGATCATTTCACGAGTCATGTAACCATTATTTGTTCATAATATTATGACTTGGTGTTAAATTTTTAAATTATTAACCCATGGTTTGAATTATAACTATTCATTTTTACTATCACTATCTTGGTTGCCTAGTAAGAACATAATGACTCAAATTTGTTGTCTCCCTAATGATTGTTTTATATTGTCAAAAATATATTATTCATGCACTCAAATATATAAATTTTTGTACTTCTTAGGGTCTTTTATGATAGTTTCCTACTATGTTTAGTTATCACACTATTCGTGTAAACCATAGTAAATGTCCAAGCCTCATGTATGAGATGAATATTCAGAAAATGTATAGGGGTAGATGATTGTGTTAGTGTATCTTGGAAGGGATAAGAAGTTTTTTTATGTTTTGTATGATGACCTTCTCAGTGATAAAGTCTCATATAGACACCCTAAATTTTTTTCCTTATTCCTTTAGAATAATTCAATAAAAATTGATTAGGATGGTCCACAAGTATATTTTGGGTTTTGATCATCATGAAAGCTCATGAATAATATATTAAAAATATAATATTTTTTCTATACATATTTTGGTATTTAATTGATTGTAACTTCTAAATGGGATGTAAAATGGGAATTTTAACACTATTGTAGAGTTGAGAATGTTGGGATTACCCTAGGAGTGCAATAATTTGAGTTCACTTTATAACTTCCTAGGATAGATCATGGTGTCAAAAATATTGATTAAATAATAAAAAAACTAGAATTTCTTTTATTTAAACCACCTTTCTCCATAATTGGTATATCTTATATAAAATATAATATAAATGAGGGATAATAAAAGAATATTTGGATTAAGGGCACTATGGTGAATATGTTATTCATGGAATCAACAAAAGAAACTCATTTGGATATGTTCTCCACCAATGACCTATCCAACAATGAGGTAGGGCTTTTAAAATTTAATTATTTCTATATTAATTATGATTAAATTCAAAATAATTATGAGGAACACCTTTATTGAATTAATTATGTCATATTCTTGATGATTTATTATTTTTTTGATTTATGATCACCTCGTCCAATAATTTTAATCCCAGTTCAAATTTTTATTAGTTCTTGGGATAGGAAAACCCTAGGTTATAGATTATAATACTATATTATTACATAATATCTTGAATTATATATATATATATATATATATATATATTATTGGAGACATATACTATTATTGAAAACTCTATTATAGGGAAATCAAGGGTTAAAATTTTTTACTATAATTTTTTACTAACTGTTTTGGTGATGTCTGATGGAGACTCAAGAGAAGGTGATGTTTTGCATTAAAAGGGTTTGAAAGTGGATATTTTTACATGACTTCATGGCCATGCATATTAAGTCAGTACGATGATCATAGTTGATGGTGGAATGGATGGGGACCATCCTAAAACAACATGAAAATAGGAATTCTAAGTCAGATATATAAGAGTGGATGACTATAAGAACCCTAGCTTCTTATACATTGACATTACATAATTTTTGCAGAATACTTAATACATTACACAAACAAACTCCCAATGACCATTTTAGTTTAGTGACTTTGTAAACATAGAAATATAAACACTAGTACATAAGTGAGCTATAGAATCTCTCAATAGGTTCTCCATGACTAGAACCCTTCTTTGACACATCATACATAATACATATCTTCATAACATGTTGAAAGAAAACATAAGAAAGTGTGATACCATATTCTTTTTAGGGATAAAAAAAGAAGATTTTTAAGAATAATATTGAATATAAGGGTTTGATAACACGATATTAACATTATAATATTATACCTTTCTTATCAAATATAATAATCAAGAGTCATGGAATAAATATAGGCAGTTCATAAGATTTCAATTATAAGGGAATCAAGTGACTAATACATGAATGAATAATATATGAATAAGAAATGGAATTATATAAGAAACATAAACATATAAAATTATTTCAATAGTATTCAAGGATTAATTATAAGGACATATTAGTATAATGGTTTCACTCCCAAAAATATCTTAGTTTTCAGGGTTCATTCCAATGACCATCTTTATAGTCAAGGTTAACTCCTAAGACTATCTTAGCGGATAATGTCATTTACTGAACTGAGCTAACTCCCCAGTATAACCATGTATATTTCATGAGATATAAATCTTTACCCAATGAATTTGAGGGAGATATAGGTCCAACCCATCATATAATAAAATCAAACATATATGTTCTACAAGATAATAAACAATCATCATATCAAAACCGAAAAAATTAATTGAGTATCATAAACATGTAATCATATCATAACCTATAGAAAATAAATATGATTCATAATAATTTAACCAAATAATACCCATGAAAAAAACTTGGTTTAGTAAATTCATTATCATGGTACAACTCATGGAAGATAAATGGGTGTCAGAAATATCATGCCATCAAAACATAAACCATTCATATAATGAATCTGAATGGTATTCATGGATCATATCTCTATTAAACAATACATAATAGCAACGAATGAAATATTTGAAGGAAAATAATTTTGAAATATATTTTAAAAAATATTGAGTAAAATATCTTTTCTACTTTGAAAATTTATTTTTAAAATGTAAAAAAAATTTAAAATAATTTTCATTAAAAATAAATTTGAAAAGATATAAAGGATTATTTGAAAACCATTTTAAAAAATTTTATAAAATACTAAAATATTTTTAAATTTTTTTAATGTTCTTAAAATATCATTTTACAAAAATATGAAGGCATTTTTGGAAAATATGGTTTTTGAATAAAATATATTTCTGATCGAACAAATAAATAAATTTGAACTTTCTCAAAAACATTTTCTTAAATATCTCAAGAAAAAATATTATTAAAATGGTAAATTTATAAAAGGATATCATGAATTAATAGTGGATAATAAAATTAATGATAATTATTGAATGAGGAAGAATAATATTTCATCAATACAAGCTTAATTATGAGTAATCCCGATAAAAGATCTGATTGTAATAATAAACTTTTACCAATATATTAAATAGGAATCTTAATCCCCATAAAACAGTAACATTATATAAATCATAAAATTAAATGAAAATGATTTAATTAATTATATAAAACATAAAATGGTATTATATATACCTTTTAAAAGAATTTAGGTGTGCACCAAAAAATGTGTCTCAAATAAGGAAAGTCAAGAAAAAAAATTACTTTACTGATTTGAACCATAATACCCATAAATAAGAGATAATAAAATGGATATGTAAATACCCATAAATTTAAGGATACTAATAATATAATAAATTCTTGGGAATTATATTACCCATATAAAATAAATGAGTTTTGAATATGACATCAGTATTACAGGAAAAATGTTACACTAGAAATCCCCTTACCTTATGTCTTGAATCTTGTCATACTCAATCAAACCTACTTGATAATAAATATAAGATTATTATAGATATAATAAATAAACATATTAAAATATATCCTACCACATATGATTTAACTATGACTTTATATTATCTATTTATTAATAATTCCAAGTTAATGATATGTTTTGGGTAATAATTGTATTGTTTTTCATATGTTTTGACTTGTTTTACTTTGTCCTCTTACTTGGATCATGATTTAATTATTTTATTAATGTAAAAAATGATGTAAATAACATATATATTAATTATATATATATATATAATAATATGAAAAATATAGAAATAGGAAAAGAAATACACTGTTCATGGAGACGGTAGGTCGTACGTACAAATGAACATTATTTCCATTTTCTTGTTTTATTGACAGAAAGAAAATTAAATGATGTATGTGTGTGTGTGTGTGTTAGTGTCTATATATATATTATTATTAAATTATAATTATTATTTTAGTAATATCACGTTTTTTAATAAACCCTTCCTCAAGACATTTCAGGAAAAGCATGAACGAATCACATCACTTTCAGGAGGTGGTAATCCACATGTCCACAAACGATGTTATCAAATTCTCATAAAAATAGAAAGCATGAATTTATGTGTTATATAATAAATAAAAATTAATATATTTATCATAAGTATCATATATATAATATAATACATTAATTTCACCATTATTTCCAACCGTGAGAGGTGGTAATGGAAGAACGAATGACATAGGTCCATGGGTCGGTAATCCATCTTACACAAGAATGACGATTGCATATCCAATTTGATGGATGTGTGTGAAGGTGTAGATATTTACCTTAACATACCAAAATTTCAATATATTTATGATACTTAGGTTATTATAAAAAACTTATATAACTGTATTTTAATTGGGGAAAGGAAACAAAACAAAAATGCATATTGATGAACATTGTCTCTTCTTCAGGTAACTCCTTTATGTTTACACCAAAGGGATTCCATGGATGTATTTATTTCCAAATATAGGATTATAGGTTGAAAGTATGGATTCTGTGATGATATTTTATAGGTTTTGTTTGATCCAAATTTCTTGAGAGGTGTGAATAAGTAATGGGCTGAGTTTCTTTTTATAGTGGATAAATAGTGGTATTCTTATAAATAAAAAAATATAAACAATATTGAGAGATATATCATAAAAACAGTGCCCCCAATAATGTCAAATTTTATATAAAATAGTATATATGGTCTAAATATTTCCAAAAAAAGGTATCAGGAAATTTTAGGTTAATTTTTACACATTATGTTTTATATTTAACCACTGAGTAATCTTGTTTTTACCTTAATCGCTGTAATTAATGTTAATTTCCTTCACTAATTAATTTGGTCAAAAAATAATTTTAAATGTTTAGAAATTATAAATTATTATGATTCCAAATATTCAATCCATTTTTCAATATTTTAAGCACATATTTGGTATAAATTAATTTAAAATTAATCTCACATACAGGAGAGACAATGACTTCTTATTGTAAAAAAGATCAAAAGGTTGAAATGCTTTTATAAAAAATTTCAATGTGAAATTGTTTCTAATAACCTAAATGGTTTTAATTTATTCATAATTTATATAATTATACTTTAATACCAAATAAAAATAAAATTTAACTATATAAAAAACTAAATGAAAACACAATTTTCAATTAAAATTCAATATTTTTCAATATTAATCCAAAAATAAAATTTTTCAGAATAATTTAAAAAATTCACCCTAAGATAATTTTCACATTATGAATTACAAAATTAATTTAATTTTACCAAATGATGTTTCAAAAATATTCTAGAATTAATCTTATTATTGTTTGTGGTAGGACATAAAATAATGTTCTTTTGAGAAAATAATATTTTTCAAAACATGTAGACTATATAAACAATAAGATATTTAAATATAAGTATGTTTTATTTATATGAAAACATTGTAAATAATATTTAATAATTAGTTAATATTATTCATATTACTATGATTAATTTCTACAATATAATTGTTTTATTTAAATAGTTATAATAATAATGTTTTATTTCGTAGAAACTCAATGTTGTGTGTAACACAAGATAAGCCAGTGTTGCGTATAGAGAAAACATAATTTGGTGCAGCATATAATGAAATATTAACTTAGGGAATATTTAAACATAAGAAATCAATTAATTTTAATTTATTATAAATAACAATAATTCATTAAAACTCAGGGTGTTATATTCTACCCTCTCAAAATGAATTTCACCCTCAAAATTCACTTGGTTCATAAAAGGATTAATACTTGAATGTTCATTTCATAGAAACCCCTATCATAAAAATGAATACTAAAACTTAATTTAAAATCTTGAATATATAAACCTAATTGTTACCCAGAGTAACTCATAACTTGTTTTCCATATATGAGAATATCGGTGAAGATTTGGACATGGAAGAAAAGCATAAATAATTATAGAGAGTGATAAAGATCACTGATCACAAGAAAGTGGGTGACCCAAGGACAGTTAACGATCAAAAATCCATATTTTTTTATATAATGGACCATTTGATTGAATGTAAATTAAGGTATTAGGATAATATTTTCTATTTCAAGATATTTTTCCTATAGTTCAACAAAATTTATGGGATGAAATACTTACTGGATTTCATTACATTTTGTGGGCACAATATATTCCTTTCATTGTTCCTTGATCAATTTCCACTTAATCTTTTATTACAGTAAATTAAGGTGGTTTTTTTATGCCTAAATAATCAACAGATATAAGATCCATAACAGTTATTCATTCTATATCTAGTAAATTTTATCACGGTTATGAGAGATGAAAATTACAAAAGATTAGAAATAAGGTAAAACAATTTCAAAAAATCACCTTAACATTGATCCCCCATATATCGTAAAGTAGATCTTTTTTGTCACATACAAAATATGTGAATAATTTAATCATGTATTCTCTATAAACATGGTAGTAACATTAATTAACACAAATACTTATTGAAAACATACATTATTTCATATTACAATATTTTATTTGATATATTACTTAAATCTAAAAAAGTTGTAAGCTTCAGCAATGATAGCATAAACCACTTTATCAACAAGTCATTAATCAGTTCCAAGATAATTAAAACCATCCAATTTACTTTATCCAAATATCATTATCATAAAATAGGGAACATATTAATGGTCATATTTTAATTAGTAATGTTTTTCCCATGAATATTTACTTGATAATAAATAACTTTTCTATTCTTTTATAACCATTAAATATATTCTTGTAAATTCTTAATGAAAAACATAAATTGAAAAATCCTTATATATTTCATAATTCATATAGAATTATTCTATAATACAAATACATAAAAATTCAATTACTTAATCCAAAAGAAAATAAAAGGCTACCATAACCTATTAATTAATACGTATTTCTATTAACATTTCACATGTAGTCTCATCATTATCAGAAATATAACCATTACTTGTACCGCCTTGCGGATTCTCTTCTCGAGATTTCCACATATGACATATATTTTCATAATGTCCATTATTTCTACATTTAAAGCATTAAATATTTGACGATTTCATATTTAGTATACTATGCTCATCCATTATGTTAACTAGACTTTTCATTTTCCCATCGTAGTTACTTTCTTTGTGTATTTCTTTTTATAGTCAAACCAATTTCCCCTCCCTCTAATACATTCACTCGGGTTATTTTTTCCACATTCTCAAAAAAATAACTTAATCTTCTTTCCTACATGGTCTTTATAACTGAAACTCTCTAAAAACATTGTCCTTCTCTTCTTTGGTAATTTTGAGAGTTGGTTAAGGTACGCGTTGTTAATCATTTTCTGTGAAAATTAATTAAGAATGATCAAAACATCATTTACTCCAATCATAATTCACTTTGGTTTCTCATTAGAAAATTTTCCTTCATAATAAATATAAACCCAATTACTTCTAGTTTCCTCCATTGAATAAGACCAAAAATAGCAGTGTTAGAAATACTAATCATATAGTAAAACAATATAATCATAAAAAACACTTGATAGATGTTTAAATCATGCTGAATTTTGTAATATATGACACCATAGTTTTATCCTATATTATTCATAGTAATATTATATTTAAATCCTTTAGGATTTTTTGTAAATAGATTTTGGATTTCCAAAGTATATCCCCTAGTAGGGTCAAAACAGTGGTGTAATAAGGCCCACTATCATACACCAGTTCCTAATCTAGTATAGCTCAATACCATGTTTTTAGGGTTATTACCACTATGTAAATCTATTCCAGAGCCGCATCCATGTTTATAATCCTGAAAAGGATTTATTTCATGGAAGCCACTATCTCTATCCTTTACCAAAATTCCAGTACATTTTACTATACTTTGACTCATCCTTAAAATTATCCTTAGAGATATCCCAATATATATCCATAGAAATGTCCCTAGGAATCTCACTAAAGTTTTCTCATCCTTGTTTCCAATGGATAACTAAAATTTTTTCTGAAACCAACTATTGTGCCCATAACTTCTCATATATATATATACATTATAATTTTTTTTGCATAATAATTCCTACATTACACAAAAAGATACACAAAGACTGTTTCATTCGAGTTTCTTTGGAATCATGGAAACATAAAAACTGGTATATAAGTGAGATACGTTATCTACCACTAGTTTTTCCATGACGGTATCCCTACTTATACACATCATACATAATACAGATCTTCATAGTCTAGGGAAATTAAACATAATAAATGGTTAGATTAGATGCTCGATAACGGTAAATATCGAATATTTTTAAGCATAATGATGATCATAATCATATGAATATATGATAATAACATTATAAGATCATACCCTACATATCAAATGTCATTATAAAGAGTCATGTCAAAAATATTGGTATTTCATAAGACATGAATCATAATATAATCAAGAGTGTAATAGGTTCACTCCCTAAAGAATCCTAATAGTCTAGGTTCACTTTCATTACCATCTTAGTAGTCATGGTTCACTCCCTAGTCCATCTTAGTGAGAAAATTACATTACTAAACTGAGTTCACTTCACATTCCCACCATTCCTATCTCATGATATATAAATATTTACCAATTTAATTGGATGGATATATTGGTCTTACCCATCACATAATTAAATCGTAAATATGTGTTCCACAAGATCATAAATAGTCATCATTTCATAACCTAAGAAATGAAATGGGTATTATAAACATGTCAATATATCATAACCTTTAGAAAATGAATAGGATACCTGATTATTGCATCAAATAATACCCCATAAAAATAATCTGGTTCCATAAGCATTTTATAATGGTATAACCCATGGAAGAGAAACTGATTTCATAAACATAATTTCATCAAAACATTAACAAATCGAAGAAATAATAAGAATGGTTTTCCAAGATCATATCCTAAGTAATGAATAGTTAAAACCAAGTGATGTATTTTTATAAGTAAAATAATTTGAGTTTCTTTTTAAATACATTTATTGATAAAATATCCTTTCTACTATGATTTTTTTAAAAATAAAACATTTTGAAACTACTTTTCTTTGAAAATAACATTGATAACTTATAAAAAATATTTGTAAACCATTTTAGAAACATTTATAAAAAATAATAATTTTGGTGAATACTTTTTCCGTTGAAATGAGAATAAAAGATCATTTAACACATTTTTAAAGCACTATTGGAAAACATGGTTTTTGAATAAAACAAATTTCTAACTGAAGATAGAATTATTGTCGAACGTTCTTAAAAAATCTTATTAATTATCTAAAGTAAAAAAAGAGTTGAAATGGTACTATTACATGAAGATATCATGAACTAATAGAGTATAATAAATTTTAGTAGTATTATTTTGACATGGATCATTAGATTTCATCAATGGAATCATAATCATAAGGAATCTTGGTAGACACTAATATTGTAGTAATAAAATTTTACCACTTTAGTAAATTTGAATCAAAATACCCATGAAAGAGTAACCTTAAATGAGTAATAAAATATTATGAAAATACAGATATTCATTATATAAAATTTCATGGTTCAGAATAGATACCTCGTAAAATAATATATGTGCATACCATAACATTTGTCTCAAAAAGGGAAATTGAGGCAAAATTACAATACCAATTTGGTAACTTTTGAACCATAAACCCCATGAAATATAGATAATAAATGGGTATGTAAATACCAATAAATTCAAGGATAAGAATAATAGAATAAATTATTGGGAACTATATAAACCACATAAAATAAATGATAGGTGAATAAGGCTTAAGTCCCACGGAAATAAATGTGAGGCTAGAAATCCCCTTACTTTATGTACTAACTATCTTTGTACTCCTTCAAAACTCATGTATAATAAATATATGTTTATTATAAATCTGGTAAAGAAAAATATTCAATTATATAATAATATAAATTATTTAATAATGGAATTATATTACCTTTTTGTTAATATTTCCATGTTCATGTTATGTTTTGGATAATAACTGCTTTGTTTTTTGTACATATTTTGACTTTTATTCTTCATCATGTTCCTAAGATCATGATTTAATTATTTTTATAGTATAAAAACTTATATAAATATTATATATATTCAATAAATATATATATAATAATCTAAAATAATATACAAATATGAATTGAAATACAATGTTCATGGAGATGGTAGGTTGTAAGTACACATGAATGTTGTTACCATTTTATTATCATATTGAATGAAAAAAATTAGATTATATATAAGTATATATATATATATTCACTATAATATCATTATTATTTCATAAATATCAAATATTTTTTATAAATCCATCTTAAATAAATTCCATGTAAAGCATGAATGAATTTCATCGCTTTGAGAAGGTAGTAGTCCACACGTCCACAAATGATGTTATCATTTTCTGAAAAATGGAAAGCATGAATGTATGTGTTATATAATAATTACTGAAGCCTGAATACATCATAAATATAAAATATATCATATAACAACAGTAATTAAATCATTATTACTAACCTTGAGAGGTGTTAATGGAAGAGTGAATGACATCAGTTCCCGAGCTGGTAGTCGGTCGTAAACACAAATGATGATTGCATATACAATTTGATTGAATTTTGTGAATGTTTAGGTAATAAAATTAACATAAAAACATATTAGTATATTTAGTATATTTATGTTTGTTATATAATTTTGATAAATATGAATTCAAGGGAGAGGAGAAGGAAAAAAATTCACACTGATGAACGTTACCTCTTCTTCGGGTAACATATTTTGATTTACAAAAAAGGGCCTCCATAGTTGTCTTTATTCACAAATTGAGGGTTATATATTGAGAGGAGTAATATTTAGAGGATATTTTGATTAGCTTTGGATGATCAAAATGGCTTTATAGGTGTGAATAAGTGAGTTGGGTGAGTTCCCTTTTATAGTGGGGGAGGAGTGGCATTCTAGTAAATAAAAACGTTAAACACTATTAAGAGGTATTCCTTACATAATGTGCCTCCAATAATGGTCAATTTTAAAATCAAGAGGGAAAAAGATATAAATATGGCCATATAATGGGTTTTGGAAATTTTAATGGTAATTTTATACCTTATGTTTTATGTTTAACCGGTAAGTAATATTTCTTTTACCTTAATCGTTGTAATATTTATTAATTTCATTCAAAAATTACTTTGGTCAAAAATTAATTTTAACTTATTATAAATTTTAAATTATTTTTATTCCATATAATTAATCCATTTTTCAAAACTCTAAAAAATTAAGTGGCATAAATTAATTTAAAATTAATCCCATGGATGGGATGAGATGATATGTTTTTAAATTGAAAAGGTCCAAATATTTGAAATGTTTTTATATCCAATTTCAATGTCAAATTGGTTAAAATAACCTAAATTTTATTAATTAATGTATATTTTATCTAATTATACTTTAAAACAAAATTAAAATATGATTTGACTATATAAATAAATGAAACAAAAAGGAGGTTTTAAGTTAAAATTCAGTATTTTCACTATTTATCCAAAAATTAAATTTCTGAGAAAAATAACAAAAAGTCACCATAAGATTATTTTAATAATATGAATTAAAAAATGAATTTTGTTTTATTAAATTCATTTTCTAAAAATTTCAAGAATAAATTTTATTATTGTTCAGAGAAGGATATAAAAATTAGTTATTTTGAAAAAATTTTATTTTTCAAAACATATAAAATTTTAAAAAAAAAATTAAATATTTCATTATGAATATGTTTTATTTATATGAAACCACTGTAAATCATATTTAAAATGTATTTATTACTATTAATATTGGTATGTTTAATGAATATGTTATAACTATGTTCTTTAAATACTTACAATAATAAATTTTTGTTTCGTAGAAACTCAATATTTTCTATAACGCAAGCTAAGACAATGTTGCATGTAGCCCATGTAACACATGTAATTTTTTTATGAAATATTTCTCTTTAAATAATTCTAATTCTTTAATATCTTGTGTTTCATACAATCGTGTGATTAAATGAACTATGATACACAATTGAAATGACTCTTATAACCTAGTCCTTAAATTAGTAGGACTAAATATGAATAACTACAATATGAAAAAAAAAGTCCCAAATAAATGTAAATTTAATGGTATGATCTAATAAAATAATCAGAAAATTTTAAGTAGAATCAATTTATTTTTCAAAAATATGATTTCATAAAAAAAGATTTTATTTTTATTTTTATGAGTGAATATTATATTTTAGAAGTTTTATAAAATGTATTTCAAAATATGAATTTAATTTTTGAATTCATTACGTAAAAATTATCATAATATTATTTTATTAAAAACATTTATTTTATTTTTATAGAATAAAGAGAATACTGATTTCTATTTAAAACTATATTTTCTTTTAGGTTTCTATTTGGAATAATTCTATTTAGGGTTATTTTTAAATATTAATTAGTTTATTTTGAATTAAAATGGTTGAGTTTAGTTTTTATTAAAATGGATTTTATACAAAAAAATTGATATAAAAAATTTATGTTTTAATAAGGAATTTTTTCTGAAAATTATTTTTTCATTCCAGTTTACCAGATTTATTTTAAATTTAATTCAGAATCATTAGTGTTTTTAATTTTTAAAAATGGATTAAAAATTTGGATTTATATTGTCCGAATTTAGTGAATATTTCCCTTTTATTTTGGTTAAATATGAATAATAATCGTGGTAAATTTTGTTACAATGGTAAAGTGGTAGATTATGTAATTTTGTTTTAAAATAAAATAGTAAAGGCTATAAAATGACTCTATCACATGCCCAAATTTTAATGGACGACGATAATTAGACAATTAACATATAAGGATGAAAATTATGTTTTTCAATGGACACTTGTCCATAAAAATTGATTATATAATATTTAAATCAATGAAAGACACAAAATGTCACTTTTCTAATCTTAAATATCTGTTATATGTTCACATCGGGAAAACATTATGTTTTGAATTAATCTAACTATATAATTTTAACTTCAAAAATATATTTTAATTATATAAATTTGTTTCTGAATTTTTTGGTCACTTAGATGAAATTATAGTATTTATATTATTTTATCCCATAATAATTTTAATATGTCACAATCATGTTTTAAATAATATATCATTTTTATATAGGGTTAAAAAAGATATAATGTACTATAAATGTTCTTCTTAAATATACAAGAATTATATTTTTCATGGTGTTTTATTTTAAATTTTTAGTGAACAAATATGTATATTAAATAACTAAACAATGTTGAGGTAGTAATTACTTTTTTTAATGGAAATATCACATAAATGTTATTATAAATATTAGTGAAAATATAATTTTAGATATTTAACATTATAATAAATTTAATAGATTAACTTGACCTCTTGGGGATATAATAATATATTTTATTGGAAGTTAACTTATTATATTTACATTTTTAAAATTCCAAGTAATAAATGGTGTCAAAATTGACACTAATGATATTTTATCAAACAAATATTATTAATTTCATTAAGAATAATAAAAAATATTTATAATTTAAAAATTATGATATTTTCTGAAATTTAATAAAATCGTTATTTATGATTTAACTCAAATCACATAACTAAAAAGTAACAAACTTTTAATATTGAAAAATGTGTTGCCTTAGTAAAAATAAAATAGGTTCCCTAAGGTTTGATAAAAATGATAAGGTTAAATATTATACCAAAACATGTTTAAAATTTATTGGACGATGAGATTAAAACCTTATATCATATTATATTTAAATAAATTTATTTTTCTAGGTTTTTTTTATCAAATTTATTTTAAATTAATATTTTTAGAGAGTTCAAAAGTTCCCCCACATCAATTATAAAAGGGAACCACCTCCCTCGCTTCATTAAATCCCATTTATCCTTCAAGATTGACCATTCCCTGAAAATTTTGCTTCTAAAATTTCTTATACATATTATAGATTTTTTGGCCTTCCCAAAATTTCAACCCTAGCTGCCCTAATAGGATATCTAAAGTAAAATATCTAAAGAAGATATAAATGTCATTACCGATTCTTTCAATATTATCTCTTCTTCTAATTAATAATCATGTGTTTTATCAATTATAATGTAATTAATATAGTATAAACTATATTATGAGATGTTATTTTGTTAATAAAAAAACCATATTCTACCTTTTATCCATTCTATGAAAAACAAAAGCATCATGCATGTATATGTATGACTTATAGTCTCCACACTATTTTTTTAATTTTTTCTTCATCACTATTTCATTTGGTTGGAAATAATTATGTAACTAATATATAAATATATGATAATTATTACATGATATTGATTTTAGAACAAAATATATACCAACTATTTTCTTACCCTTTAACTATTGAGGGAATGATATCATCGATCATGCATACGTATGACCTAACATCTCCACGACATAATACGATTCATTTTCCATATTCAATATGCATGAATTATTATATAAATGTATATAATGAATAAATATGATACATATTAACTTAATACAATTCTTTAGATGATGTAAGTATATCCTATGCACATTAATTGGGACTTATATGATAAAACAAGCATAAGAAATTGATGAGGTTAACACCTGAAAGAAGTCGAATGATGAAATATTATTAATGAGTGATAATATGATCATATATTAAAGAGAAGGCATCGAAAGACCAAAACCCCTCTTCTTCTTCTACAATGCCCTAACCCTAATGCCGTGAAACCCTGCTCCCCCCTCTCGATTGGAGGGGGGAGGCTTTCCAGATCATGGACGGGACAAAACCTTCATGCCGTTCACAAATCATGATTTTTTTTCCTTATTTTCCGAGGATTAAAATCCATCCGAAAGTCCCAGATCTATTTCAAGGGGCGCCTCAGCTCAATATCTCCTCGGCGGAGCTTAATGGTGCATCAGACCTCTGCAATATTACGCTGGTGCCTCGGTTTCGCCATCAGCATCCTTTAGTTGATGATTTTGATCGTTTTATTTTCAATTCATGGGATCTTCAAGAGCGCGCGGTTGTCGGATTTCTTGACAGGAAGCATTTGATGATTCGGTTTGAAATGGAAGGATACTTGATTACTGTCTGGTCCCGTTCCCCTCAAAACTGCAATGCAGACTCATTTTTTCTTCTCCGGTGGAGCTTCGATTTTCACATGAGGTGGGATCACTCGACGATGGAGATTTGGGTGAGTCTACCTGGTCTCCCTCTTTCCATTCATAACCCATATATCTTGTGCTCCATTTGAAATTTGATTGGTCGGTACCTATTTTCGGATCGTCGGATGGAGGTCGTCTGTCACCCCATTTGCCCACAGATCTGTGTTGAAGTCAATGTCGCGAGGTTGTATGTCGATTAGGTAAGGATTACAGATGGTATGGAATTTTGGTGGAAGCAGGATGTTAAGTTTGAGTCCGGGATGCCCTTCTATGTTGTATGTAGGCGTCTTGGGCATGCTGTTTCATTTGTCGAAGTACTGGTATGGTCGGGGCTTCATCAGGGGTCTTGAGAATGGACAGTGTTGGTCCAGGCTCGTTGATTATGAAGGAGATTTCTAGGAGTACTAGGTCGCGACGAGGGGGGGGCGCTCAAGATCTGGTCACCTCCTCTGCACAGGCTATGAATGGTTCTCGGGTTTCTGTTGTTCAGGTTGCGGGTTCTGGTCCTGAGTCCACAGTGCAGGGGCAATTTCAGAAGGAGGCGGAGGAGCGGACACAGGACCCGACTGTGAGGAAGGTTTTTGAACATCTGAAGCGGGATCTTGGTATTCCAATGGAAGTGCACAACCAGGACTCATGTGACTGGCAGAAGGAGTCTCTGCCCGAGCCGCATCTGGATGCAGTTGTTTCTGAAATAAAGGCAGCAGATGCCTGTGATGAGCAGTGGGCAGGGCATGATGTTTCTACTGGAGGGATGTCAATCACCACTGGAAATCATTCTATGGATTTGGCTCAAGAATAGGAAGATGCTACAAGGTAGGAGGAAGGCCTAGTGCAGGATGGTCTCTCCCACGTGAGCGCGGAAATTGGGAATTCTGCTATGCAGGATGTTGAGGAGCAGCCACAATGCCTTGCCATGATTGAGTATAATAATCAAGATCAGCAAGAGCGGGGAGTGCAGTATCAAGAAATAAAAATCCCGAGAAAGTGGGGTGATATTTTTGATAGTGACAAGGAGAATGTGAATGGTATAGTTCATATTTCTTACAGTGATGTGGTTCAGGGTGTGGGAATGAAGGTGTCTGGGAATAAGGATGCTATGATTTCCCCACTACGGAGAATTTCGAGAAAAGATTACTCCTATCATCCTAGATCGGTGCCTACTAGATCTTTTTTTGCAAAGGAAAATGGGGTCATGTTGTCTCCAAAGGAATTTTTTTCTCTAGAAAAGCTGAATCTTAGAAGGAAATATTCTAAAATCCTTAAACATTATGAAATCTCTTAGTGGGAAATTGCTACTGCAGAAGATGGAGGATATAGTGGATGTGGGGATGGGTCTGATTTTTATGATCTGTAGTTATATTTTCCCCCTGTTGTACTTAGTTGATGTTTTCTTTTGTTTTTAATAAATGGTCAGAGGTTCACCTCTGACTAAACTTTCCTGGTATGATCATATATTATATAATATATAAAAATATGGTTCTATAATAACATAATGATATTAGTTAATATATTATATAAGATTTTTTTATATGTATGAAGGAAATCAGACCTAAGGTAAAGGTTAATTTCAAAATCTCAATATTATCATCGATTTTTTATACCTAAGTATTTACTGTCGTATATTTATCTTAAATATCATTGTTTTGTAAAAATGGTTCCAAAATATTTTTACCATTCATCTATAAATTTTAAAATTCATTTTTACACATTTTTTATTTTTAAAAAATTGTTTGAAAGGAATCTTTTTTTTATTTATCTAACAAGCTACTTTGTGACTTTTTTTTGCATAAGTATGAGAAGAATGTTTTTTAAATTATATGGCATGAAATTATTTTTACACTTTTGTGAAGCCTTAATAACTTGATTATTCCATTAAAATATTATAGGTTTATTTTCAAATAAATTCATTTCTTTTAAAATTGGATGTCATTTTAATAAAAGAAAATTTTTTCAAAGAAGAAAGTATATTTTTCTCAATAATTATTTTCAGGTTATCTCTCAAAATTATTTTCCATCTACAATAACATTATATGATGATACATATGTTGTAATAGGGATATTTTTCAAGGATACTAAATATATTATTCCTATGATTTAATTATTCTTATGATACAATTATATTTATTAAATCCATTACTTTTCAATGGGTTATCTTATGATTAAATGATGTTTATGAAACCCATTTAATTCTATGGGTTCTGATATTATAAATGATTTATTCCCTTATGGAACACATATATATGATTTTCATTATATTATGTGTGGTCCCTATATTTCTCTCCAATTTATTGGTTTAATAATTATATCATGTGATATAGATAGGACTTGAATATTGAGTAAACCTTGTTCAGTAATACAGGGATGTAATGAGGAGTGAACTCGGTTTAGTAAGGGACATTTTCCGCTACGATGGTCTTGGAAATAAGCTGTGAATAAAAAAGAAATGATTTATATAATAATTTTTTTGAAACAATTTCGTTTATTATGTTATTATCTCATGTAATATATTCTTTAATTCATTATAAACTTTTATTATCTATTCCATAAAATGATATCACAATCTTTGATATTAAGGGAATAATTTTCAATAGTTATATTTAAGTTCTTATTCCCTAATTCTTATGTTATCTCCCATGATTACCCTTACAAATCATATAAGATCATCCCTTTATTATGTTTCTTTTCCATAGGATATTAATAAATATATTGTGTAATATGTACCAAAAAGGGTTCTAGTTATGAAGGAAGAAGCGGGAGAAGATGTAGATGTTTTATGAATCAGTTGATTATGTTTTCCAAATTCTAAAGAAACTAAAACTATATTTTTATAGAGTGGTTCTATTATGTAATAAATATTATTCTATTTATTTATAATATATATATTTTAAATGTATGCCCCATTTTAGTTGGTATTAATGAAAGGTTTAGTTATCATTTAGAAATTAGGATGATAAAATAATTATAAAAACCCTAAGGATAAGTATAAGTATATGATACAATTCTAAGGTTTGGTATCAATCATGAATAACCTTTGGTGTCATAAATAAAACTTTTATATGTTATTTCCCTTGATTATGTGTGTTTTTCTTTATGATTAATGTTTCCCTCACAATTTATTTTAGTTTTAGTCAATGGTTGGAACTCAAAGGAACCATGTTAATAATAAATTTGATGGAACATTCAATGATTTTCTTCCAGAGAAATTGAATTTTTTAAGAGATAGAGTGACAATTATTTTTTTTATAAAAACAAAACTTTATCAATATATGAATCATTCAATACTTCAAAATGAGAAAAGAGGGAACAAAAGTTTTTTGAGCCCTTCATGAGGAATCATCCAGCTTATTTAAATTGGTCTTCTAATCCACTAGTTGATGAAAAATGGATCAGTACCACTAAAGATATATTTCTAGTTCCACAATTTTGAGAACATGATAATGTAATTTTGGAATCCTATCATTTGGATGGTGAAGTGGATAAATGGTGGAATGTTATCAAGAACATGAGGAAATTATATGAAATATAATCCATGCAAGTGGATGACTTCCAGAACTTATTTTTTAATAAATTACTTCATTGTATTTTTTTGAATTAAGATGGAGATGTATTTCCATGAAATTAAAAAAAATGATGATGAACCTGTTGGTATTTATAAATAAAGTTTTAAAATACATGCAATGTGCACTTTTTTAATTATCATTCAACATGAGAGTAATGTTGACGTATTCTTCAATGGATTTAAACAAAGTATCTAAAGGGAATTATACATAAGAAACTTCATTATCTTTGAGGAAATAATTTGATGTGATCCCAAGGTCCATATTAAGACTGGACTCACCCATCATTATTATAATTTTTATAAGAAAAAAATAGAATTCAAAGGAAAATATAAAAACCATAGTAAAAAAATAATATGATATTTACTTTATGACGAAAATATAGAAGGAAACATGGAGGAAACAATCTTAAGGGGAATAGTAAATGTTTTATGCATGGTAAAGGAGTTCATCATGAAATTGACAACCAAAGTTATGGGAAAAAAGATAGTTAATAATTAAAATAGAGGAAAGTCTACAGAAAATGCACCTCTCACACTTCAATGGTACATGTCTAAGTAAAATTATAATTATCTTAACCAATTACCTATTCCAAGGGTTATCAATGATGATCGATGTTGGAAACCTATTAAGGACAAATGCAAAGTCAGATCAAATGTGATCACTAATGGTGAGGTGGAGTATCATAATGAAGTGGTGAAAGGTATACATACCATGAACTCTAAAATAACTAATTTTTTATTTGATTCTTGATCCACCCACTCTATTATTTCTAAAGTAGTTTCGTAGGTTATCACTATATTTTCTCAAAAATTAGATGTTGAGTTAGTTTTGAAAAATAATTATTTAAAAAATGTTTCATCACAAGTTTATAACTCTTCTCCAATTGTTGTTTTTGGTAAAGTTCTTCATAAAATATTTGTATTCTTTAGTTGAATTTTATGTGATTCTTCGCTTGCATTGGAATTATCTAAATGGAGCTCATATAAATTTCCATGGAAGGTAACTCACATTTCATATTTCAAATGAATCTATGATCATCTATTGATTCATGTATGAATATTAATTTCTATTGGAAATTACTTCTATGTTGGGGGGCCATAGTGCTTATAAAGGAAGGTATTCTATATAGAATGGTTAGGGTGAAACTCATAATTAAGGACACACATGTGGTATGGGATTTTGATGATGTCTATCTAGAATAATTGGTTGTTCTGAAACCAAATCATGAAGTTGAATTTTAAATAGAACTCATACTAGGTTCTATTCCTATTTCAAAGAATCCTTCTAGAATTTTCCTAATTAATTTGTAAGAATTAAATAAGTAACTCTAAGAGAATATTGATGAGTAATTTATACGCACTAGTGCATCACTGTGGGGTGAACCTATTATGTTTTTAAGAAGAAATATAGATCAATGAGACTCTATATGGATTATTAAGAACATAACAAGATCACAATCAAGATAAAATATCATCTCCCCCGTATGGATGACTTATTTGACCAACTATGTAGAGCTCAATATTTTACATGATTGATCTTCATTCTAGATATCATCAATTAAGGGTTAAGTAAGATGATATATCTAAGATGAAATTCTATATAAGGTATGAACACTATGAATTTATAGTGATGTTTTTTTGTCTTACTAATTCCCCCACTATCTTCATAGGTTTAATGAATAGAGTATTTAAATACTATGGTGATCATTTTGTGGTGCTATTTATACATGATATTATAGTTTATTCAAAGAGAAAAGAAGAACATGAAGATCACTTGAGGATTTTATTGAAGACCCTAATAAAGGATAATATTTATGAAAAATTTAGCACGTGTGAATGCTGGCATCATAAAGTTTCATTTTTTGGTCACATAATCTCAAGAGAGGGTATATGTGTGGATCTAGAAAAGAAATGAGTTGATGAATATTTTCATAGAAAAAAAATTGTAACTAAGATACAAGGTTTTATTAGTATGGATGTATATTATCAATGTTTTTTAAATATTTCTCATGATTATATAATCCACTCACCAATTTGACTAGGAAATGAGGTAAGTTCATATGGATAGAGGAATGTGAATAGAATTTTATGGAGCTAAAATGAAGTTAATCAGTGGACCTATATTCACACTACCCTATAGTAGGGTAGGGTCTGGGATCTATATTGATGCATAAAATAATGTATTGGGTTGTGTTCTCATGAAAAATTATATTGTGATACTTTCTGCCTCACAAAAAATTTGAATCATGAGACAAATTACCAAACTCCTGATTTGGATTTAGCTATGATAATTTTTTTCATTAAAGATATGAAGGAATTATCTTTTTCTATAAAGGTGTGATATATATACTGATCAAAAAAAATTTAATAATATTTTCTCTCAAAATTATTTGAATATGTTTAAAAAGGATATTTTTTGAGTTAATTAAAGATTGTGACTTCTCAATACATTACCACCCTATAAAAGCAAACAATGGGGAAATTTTTTTGAGTCAAAAGTACCATATTATATTATCTTTGTTGAGGATAAAAAACGATCCAATATTTATTTATTTTCAAAGGATGAATCTAGAAATCATAATGTAATTAGAGAAATATTATAATTCTCAAATGAATGTTCAACCATCTATAAATGTGAAGATTAATGAGTTGTATAAAGAAGATATAGAGATACAAAAGAAAGTGGGATATTTTATTTATTTTAACATTAATTGTAATGGAATAATAAGGTCTAGGAACAATGTTTATGTACCTATCATTCAAAAATTATGGAATGAGTTCTTGTATGAGGCTCAAAGTTCATCATTATCTATTCAACATGGAAGCATAATGATGTATTGGGACTGAGAGAGTTTTTTTGTGGGATGGAATGAAGAAAGATATTGTAGAGTATGTTTCTTGGTTGTAAGTTCATCCATAAGTTTGGATTAGAGACAAATGTATAAGGGGATGTTACAACCATTACCCCATACCAAAATGGAAATGGGAAAAATCACCTTGTATTTTGTCTTCAGAATTCCAAAAACATCGAAAGGTTATAGTTCTATATGGGTTATAGTTGATTTCCTTACGATTTTAGCACATTTAATTCCTATTAGAGAGGAATTATCTCTTGATAATGTTCAATGAATTTATATTAAAGATGTTATAATATTTTATGGAGTACAATGTTTCATTATATATGATTGAAATCTAAGTTTTACCTCAATGTTTAGGATAAGCCTTCACCAATCCCTAGATATAGAGTTAAGTCTCAGCACTGCTTATCAAACTCAAACAGATGGTCTGTCCAAGAGAAAAATTCAAACTATAGAATAAATGTTGAGATCCTTCTCTATGGGTTTAAAAGGTGGTTGGGATCAACACTTATTTTTGTTATAATTTTCATAAAAAAATAGCATTCACTCTAGTATTCAGATGGATCTTTATGAAGTCATCTAAGATAAGAAGTGAAAAAATCCAACAAGATGGAATTATGTTTGGGAAGGAAAGATATTGGGACCTAATCTAGTTGAAGACATTTCATAAAAGGTTATATGCATTCAAAATAACTTAATATAAGCTCAGAGCCGATAAAAAAATTTATGATGACAATCAATAATGTGACCTAGAGCTTGAAGTGGGTGATGAGGTATTTCTATAAATATCTCCCAAGAAGAAAGTGATGAGATTCAGAAATAAGGGAAAGTTAAGCCCCAATTATATTGGTTATTTTTAAATACTAGATCATGTGGAGAAGGTACCTTATCAATTGGTACTTCCACTAAATAACTCTCAAGTTCATGATGTGTTTCACTTATCTCTCATAAGAAAGTACATACCTAATCCTTTACATGTAAAAAACTCTACAGTCACACTGCTATAGAAATATCTTTCTTATGAAGAACAACCGATAGAGAACCTATATTGTAGAAATAACGTTCTAAGAAATAATATAACTCACTTGGTTAATGTTTTATGGCATAACCACTAATTTAATAAAGCTACCTGAGAACCTAAGGATGTGATGAGACAGAGGTATCCTCATCTATTTTTTCCATGTGATGAAATTTAAGGGAAAAATTCCTTTTAATGGGGTATAATGTAAAACCTATATATTTTTTATTAAATATTTCTCTTTAAATAATTCTAATTCTTCAATAGCCTACGTTGCATGAAATCATGAGTTTAAATGTACCACAAGACACCGTTAAAATTACTATTATGACATAGTTGTTAAATTAGCGGGACTACATATGAATTAATAATTTATAAAATGAAAATAATTTCCCATCTTAATATGAATTTATAGTTAATTTCTTAGAAAATAAAGATATAATTTTTATTAAAATCAATTTATTTTAAAAAAAATACATTTTCTTCAAAAATGATTGTATTTTTCTTATTTTGATTCAATATTAATTTTTAGGAGTTCTGGAAAATAGATTTTATAAACTTAATTTCATTTTTTAATTCAACATGTCAAAATTATCTTAAAATTATTTACTAAAAAACTTTTTTATTTTTTTAATGAATAGTGAAAATAATAATTTTTATTGGAAACTATATTTCATTGTAAAGTATGTAAACAGAAATTTTTTGTTTCAGTTTAGTTTTAAAATTTAATTAGTTGATTTTTATTTACAGTAATTCAATTTCAATTTTTGAAAATTATTTTATAAATAAATATTTTAAAAAAACATTTTATGTTTTAAAATAGAATTTTCCAAAAAACTATTTCTCATGGGAGTTTACCAGTTTTATTTTAAATTTAATTCAACAAATTCTCTATTTTAATTTTTTTTCGAATTTGGATTATTAATTTAAAATTTTGGTGACTATTTCCATTTTATATTTTTCCAATATGAATAGTGAGCTTTGTAATATTTTTTACAACACTAAAGGGTAATATTGGGTAATTTATGTCAAAAATAAATTTATAAAGACTATAAAATGACATTAGATCTTGAAAAGATTTTAATGGATTAATATAATTCCATCCTTAATACAAAAAGGGGAAAAATTAAGATATTTAATGGGCACTTTTCCATGAAATGACTTATATAATATTTAAATAAAAGGAAGACACACAATGTCACTTTCGTAGTCTTAAATATACCATATGTGTCCACATGGGGAAAAATTTGTGTTATAGACAAATATAACTACAAATGTTTAACATAATATACAAATTTTAAATATATAAATTTAATTTTTAATTTTTGGGTCACTTTGATAGAATTATCAAATTTATAATATTTTATTTAATAAAATTTTAAATATTTCACTTTCATTTTTTTCATACTATATCATTTTTTATATAGGGTTACTCAAAATATATATTATAATATTATTATTATTATTATGAAATATATAATATTTACGTTTCTAATGGCATTTTATTTTTAATTTTTAGGGAAAAAATAATATTATTAAATATTTATACAACACTTAGGTTGTAATTATTTTATTAATCGAAAAATAAAATAAATTTTACTGAAAATAATAAAATAAATATAATTAAAGATGATTAATGTGATAAAAAATTATATATTTTATCTACCTATTAGGGATATAATAAAATATTTTGTTTCAAATTTAACATGATATAAGAATATTTTTAAATTTCTATGAAAAGATTAATTTCAAAATTGACACTAATGATATTTTATTTAAATAATATTTTTTTAAATTATTTATAATCATAAAACATCCTTAAAAATTAAAAAAATTACTTTGTTTCAAATGTTATAAATCTTTAATTTATTATTTAAGTGACATCACATAAGTAAAAATCACAGCATTTTAATCTTGAAAAATATTTTACCACAATTACAATTAAACTAGGTTGACTAAGGGTTAATATAAATGATAATGTTAACAGTTATACCAAAAAAAATTTAAAATATATTGGTTGATGAGATTAAAATATTATATTATTGTCTCTATGAATAAATTTCATTTTTGAGGTATTTATATTGATATTGAATATATTATAAATTAATATTTTGGGAGATTCTGATAGTGCCCATCACATCAATTATAAAAGGGAACCTTCTCCCTTACTTCTTCACATCCAATTGAGCCTTAAAGATCATCAATACCTTAAAAAAATTCTTATCAACTTCCTTATTTACATTCTATAGGTTTTTTTCTTCTCAAAATACCAAATCTAGTGTCCCTAAGAGGATACCTAAAGGAATTTTTCCAAAGAAGAGGTAATTGTATTTACCAATTCATTCAGGATAATTTCTTCTTCTACTTCTTCCTCATATGTTGTTTTCATTATAAAGTAATGAATCCAGTATCATATATATTCATAGATTTTATTATTATTATTTTACAATCATATTCCACCTTTTATCCAATCTATAAAAAACAAAAGCACCCCATCTGCGTACGTACGACTTTCCGTCTCAACGTGATGATGTAGTCTATTTTTCATCACTAATTTATTAGGATGGGTATAATTATGGATAATATATATATATATATATACAAATTATTACATGATAATGATTTTGGACCAAAATATATAACAACCATCTCCTTAACCTTTTTTTATTGACAGAATGAACCATCACTTGTGCATTAAATATGGCCTACCATCTCCATGATGAGATGCGATTGATATTCCATATTCATTATTAAATAATGATTATATAAATGTATATAATTAAAAAAATATGATAAATATTTCCTTAATATAATTCTTTAAATTATATAAGTATATCCTATGCCCAAGAATTGGGACTTATACAACAAAACATGCATAAGAAAATGAAGAAGTTAACACCTAAAAGAATAAAAATAATGAAATATTATAAATGGGGGATAATATGAGAATATATGATATAAAAATTATAAATATGATTATATAATAAGTTAATAACATTAATTAATCCAATATATTGGAGTTTCTGATGCGTACAATGGAAATCAGACATAAGGTAAGGGTTAATTTCACAATATCATTATTTTCCAAGATTGTTCAAAAGTAACTATTTACTATGAAATTTTTATCTTGCATTTCCATGTTTCATATAAATGTTTTCCAAAATATTTTTAATATTATTCTATAATTTTTTAATGTCATTATTAATTATATTTTATGTTTTAAAAAATAATTTTCAAGGAGTCTTTTTCTTCATTTTCTTAATGAGCTACTTGGTGACTTTTTCAGTAAAATTATGAGAATAAATTTTTTATTTGACTTATACAGTATGAATAGTTTTTTACACTTTCATGATGTATTACTACCTTGAAGATTCTATTACTAGTTTAAAATTTTATTTTCAAAGAAAATATTTTCTTCTAAAATTGCATGTAATTTTAATAAAAGATATCATTTTCACAGAAGAAAAGATATTTTCCCCAAGAATTATTTTCAAGTGATCTCACAAAATTATTTTCAATCTATGATAACATTATTTGATGGTACTTATGTTTTAGGGGAGATATTTTTAAAGGATAAAATCACTATTATTACTATGTTTGGATTATTTTTACCATCTAATTATATTTATGAAATTCATTTCTTTTCTATGGGTTATGTAATGATTGAATGATGTTTATGAACCACATTTCGTTCCATGGGTTCTAATATGATGAATGAATTATGATCTTGTGGAACACATATGTATTGTGTTCATTATGTTATGGATTGGACCTATATGTCCCTCTAATGCATTGGTTTATGACTTATATCTCATAAAATAGACATGACTAGAACGGGAAGTAAACCTATTTTAGTAATACAATGTTGGAATAAGGAGTGAACTCGATTCAGTAAGAGACCATTTACGCTATGATAGTCTTGTAAATGAGCCATTAATAACATGGAAATTATTTTCTATGCTTATTTAAATGTCAAATTTTCTTGTATTATTTTATGCTCCTATGGAATATATTATTTGATTATTTGTAAACTTTTATGATTTATTCCATTACATGATATCATGATCTTTAATATGCACGGTATACTTTTCAAAAGTTGTTTTCATGTTATTATGCCTTTATACTTCTGTTATCTCTCATTATTACCCTTACTGAGCATCTGAGCTCACCATTTTCTTATGTTTCATTTCCCAATAATATGAAGAAATATATTGAGTAAGATGTATCAAAAGTGTTATTATTATGATAGAATAAGTAAGAGATTATGTATATATTTTATGAATAATTGTTTATGTTTCCATGTTTCAAAGACACTAATCCCATATAGTTCTGGCATGGTTTTTTAATTTTTTATAGTTAATATTATTCTATTTAAATTTAATGTCTATATATCAAAATAATGGGATGTTATAGCACATTCATAACATGGTATAGCATATAATGAAAGGTTAACGTTTTGTAGTGTGCAACGTAATAAATCAAATAAATTTAATTTATTCGAAAAAATAATTATTCATAAAAACCCAGGGGGGTCACGCCAATCGTAGTTTTTCATAACTAGGAAGTTGTAGCATATAGAGACCCACTATAGAGGGTGGAAAGTAGTGGGACATGGAGGTGAGAGGTTTTCCATTTGACTCCCTCTCCATACATGGGTGAGTTAGGCCCAACCTCTAGTCTAGATGGCACATGTCAAGAACTCCTACGCCAACCCAGTATGCTAGGATCTATTGGCTCAGTTGGAAAACCTAGGAAACATAAATAAGAAATAAAAGACACAACATCTGGGAAAAAAGTGTGGTGGGTCTGGTTTTCCTGACCCATCCTAGATAGCATGTATGGCCACTATGTTCTAATGAACTGGGGGTGTGTGCCTTCACATCTAGATTGTGACGTGGCATACCTGGAGGCTGCCACATGGCCCATACTTTACCAAAATGGTATTTTATATTACCCTTTCACTATATTATTTTTTAGAAAACAAATATCCTATTATGATTGTATTTCACATATATCTCAATTTCAATTTATGTTTGGACATTTTCTGTTTTTTTAAGGAAATGTGGGTAGTTTTAGGATTTAGCTCTATAGAGATGATGTTGGGGTTCATGTGTGATGAGTTGTGAATACCCCGAGTATCAAAAATCTCTTTGAATCAAATTGAAGATAAATTTAGTGTTCCTTATAGGGTTATAGAGTTAAATAATCCCATATAAAAAGGTACTGGTTCCTCTATAATTTGGGTTTGGATTCAATACTCCCTTGCAACTAATAAGGAAAAGGTTATCTATATAGAAAATAGTTTTATTCCCCCTAGATTAATGTTTCATGGATCATTAGGGGATATATCCACTATTTATGGTTCCATGTACTCCTTAAATTCATTACTTATTTATTAAGCAATGGTTCCCTGATTGGAGATTCCTAAATCGCTTGACCAATGCTTACTTTGGAAACGCACATGTCCCTCACTATTTTTGGTGTGTTGACATTGTTATGGATTTAATATATATTATTTATCATAGTTTCCAATATTTTTTGATAATTTTATTAGATAATATATGAAAAGGAACTAATTTTCTCAATTTATCTATGTTTAAGAATATCTATGTTTTTGTTTTATGGATTTGTGTTCTTATTCCCTGAGTGGAATGTCTCTTACACTTGTTATTATCATATTAATGGGAATTTTATTCTTTATTTATTTATGGTTTCTAGTGAATCATATTGTTTAATGAATATACTCAGACATGAATGTGTGTGTCATCTATATATGTTATACATTATGAAGATGAAATATTGTTCAATGATGAATTTGGTAGACCTAGCATTGGTGGATCATAATTGTAATAGGATGTAGCAGTAAAAAATGATTTTTTTTATTTCGATATATTTTGATTTATAGATCCCATGCTACAGTTTCATTATGTTGGATTTCCTTTGGGTTTTATAAGAATTTATTTTTTTTCCTTCACTTTATGGGTTATACACTACGTACTCCTTTCATGATCTTATCCTGGAATGTGTATTTCTATATATTCTTGTTTTTATTAATTTGGTCTCAAATTATTGTTAAACTATATAGAGATTAGTGGTTACATATAGTTACATTAGTTTAAAGAAACCCATATTTTTTTATATTCTGACAAGATGCCAGTCAGTATCCCTTTGCCCGTTGGAGGTGGACTTGCAGTGGCCCATATGGTTTACATTGAGACCAGGTGGGGCCATGGTTGGTCAGGTCATGTCTGAGTAGTATCTTAATGTATTTTTTTTCTAATGTATGGAATTTGGATTTATGGTTCCAAGAGTTTGGATTCAGAACCTAATTAAATAGATATAGGGGGTTTTGAGTTCTTATTTTAGTTCAGGGAAATGTGTTTCTTTGAGGTATCCAATGTGTTCATTCAAAAAGACTCTAACATGAGAATATAGGCATGGAAAAATGTGTATAAACATAACATGATAATATTTGTATGGGAACATGAAAATAATATTTGAAAACTATACCCAGTAAATTATTGATCAAAATATTGAAATATGGCATAATTCATGGCAGTTTATATTATACGAATCATGAGGGAATCAATGAACATGATCCGTGAGGGTATAACATTGGTATATTCCATATATTTATAAAAAGGCACAACCTAATAACATTGTGAACATGTATAAATAGAAACATATTCACTTATTAGGTTATGGATGTGAAATCAGACCCTCACGTAGACTTATGGGTATGAAACAAAGTCCATGCATAAATTTATATACAATAAATTTTGGTCCAACCATAAACTTGTGGACATAAAAAATAGGTCCATGAATATAATTATGAACATAAGTTTTTTTTCATGAATAACAAATTTACCTCGTGAGCTATCTGTCTTTATCGAATTCATTTATGGGATATAATGTTCCGACCCATTAAATAATCATAAATATATTGGTATATATACCACATAATCATAAAAAAATTATCATAACTTATCCTGAGTAATTGAAAATCGATTTCATTTTTATTACACCATTATAAACATAAACCATCCAGGTTAATAATTAAGATGGATTAATTGGATCATATCTCTAATTAATCAAAATAAACGTCAAAGGTTGTTGTTTTTTAAGAATAAAAATAACATCAAATGCTCATTAAAAATATTCTAGAGGAATTGAAATCAATTATTTGAACTATAAAACTTTCTAAAATATTTGGAAATATATTTTATTCGAAAAGAACTATTTAAACATTTAAATTAAGATTAAAATAATTTAGTGGTAATAAAGGTGGGAAGTTCTATTTTATCAATGTTAGTTAAATATATTCATTTCTAATTCTTTTGAAAATAGTCAAAAAGTACCTCATTTAGAAAATGACTGGATGATTCCAATTAATTGTTTTTGTATAAAAATAAAAAAAAGGGTAAAAATGACTTTAAAAAATAATTAAATAATGGTAAAAACATTCTTGACAAATTTTTTAGAAAACATAGACATGGAAGAGAAGTATTCTTGACCGAATAAGAAAACATAGATTATTTTCCTTAAAAATATTCTTTCAAAATCTTAAGTACTTAAATACAAGAAAATTAAAGGAAAACATATATTATATAGAAAAAACTATAGTCCAATATTTTTTATTGTATTCTTTGGAGTTAATTATAATATTTCTTCATCTAAAACTTACTCATTATCAATCTTGATAAACATTAGATTATAATATAAAATCCTTGTTGCTTTGGTAACTTTTGAAATATAATCCTCATGAAAGAATGAACCATAGTTAGATATATGCATCCATTAATTTTTATAATATAAATATTAAAATAAATTCATGGTTATTATATACACCACATAAACGAAATAACTTTTAAATGCGACATGTCTCCAATAGAAATAAAAGTGAGATGAAAATATTTTATCTCTATTTTGACTTCATTTGAAAGTAATTTAACCTCCTATATAATAAATTTAAATTTCTTATACTTTTATACCATAGTCCTGTTTTTTATTATTATATAATATATATTAATTATATATATTTATATTCATTCATAAAAGAAGACATAAAAAATGATTTACATTGTTCATGGAGACGGTAGGCCATATATATTCTAGAACGTTGTTTTCACTTTTCAAAGAATGGAATGAATGAAAGGAAAAAAATAATTTACCATAATAAAATAATTATTATATTATATAAATCATATATATTCCATAAATCCATTTTTTTTAATATCCATGTAAAAAAATTGAAAAACGAATTGCATCACTTTGTAAAGGTAGCGGTCCACATGTATGCATGAGTGACGTCGTCGTTATTCAATCGATTGGAATGTAAGAATTTAGATACAATATTCTCATTAAATAATAAAAATTGTGTCATAAATTTAATATATAAATATTAAACCCATTATAAAACCCATTCAATAATTATTTTAATCAAAAATGAATTGTATCACTACGTGTAGATGGTAAGTCATATGTACCCACGAGTGATACTTTCACTTTCCATTTGATGGGAAATATGGTACGTAATTGTGGTTTCATAAGCATAATAAATTTTTTGTATAATAAGGATAAATAATATATTATTTTATAATATATTACATATATTTAGAGGAGGTAAAATAGTATTTAAAAAGAAAGTAATTGGTTAAGGTGATTACCTCTTCTTTGAAAAAACATTTTTGGATCTCCTCTAATATACCCTAGGGTTGGACTTTTAGGGATACCAGAACATCTAAAACATGTTTAGGAATGTTTATAAAATAAATTTTCAAGTTTTGGTTGAATATATAAGTCCTAAAGTGGTGTTAAGAAGAGAATAGAGGGGATTCCTTTATAAGGGAGTTATAAGAAAAACTTCTAATTTTATAAAATGTTAAAATATAATAAACTCATTATCAAATAAATTGCATCCAAATGTCCATGAATTAAAATAAAAATATTATATAGTATAAAAAACATCGAAGAACAAAGTTTATACCATATTTGGTGTCATTTCAAACCTTATCATTTTTATTAACCACATCATTTGTTCTTTTTTACCATAACCATAGAGATAAGTATTTAAACCTTAAAGGGTTGATAATGTTACCATAAAGGGTCAAATGACTTATAAATGTACCATGATTGATATTTTGAACCATATTAATTTCACATGATAGATGATAATATTTTTATGAATTTTATAGCATTTAATAACATATTATTTATTATAAAATATCATTAATGTTAATTTAGGGACTATTCATTTAATTTGATGTTAAAGAAACCAAGAAAAGGATGTACTTTGAATATAATAATTTCATAAAACCCTAATATGTAATATGTGTCTAAAATATTATTCTAACACTATAAATAACTCAAATTATATTAATTGAAATATTTTTTATATCATTTATTTTATTTTCCATTTAAGTAAATAAATATTATGTCCATGTTGTGTAAGAATTTATGGAAATTATTTTATAAAAATATAGTAATAAATTTCCATGGAAAATAAATATCAAGTATCTTTAAAAATAAACTTTATAACATAGAAATAAGTTTTTTATCCCTATCATAAATTTTTAATGACAATAAAAAAAAGAGAATGAAATTTTTTACTTTTCTTTGCATAAATTTTTACAATGGAATAAATCAAATCAAGAAGTAAAAAAAGTAATATATCTTAATATTGGATTATTATTGATAAAATATACTCAACGAATAAAATTAAGGAATTTTTTAGGCTCATTTTCTATTCCAAATCAAATTTGTTCCATTATTAAACTGATTTACCAGTTCCATAGAGATAATTATTTACCGTGTTTACTATTAAAATGATAAAAAATAAGAGGGGATATTTAAAAAAAATTATAAATCATGAATAAATATAAGTATTAAATTTTTAAAGATTCAATTTGTATAAGTGGTATAATATAATTTATGTTTAGAATAAAAAAGACAATGAAAAACAATTTTTTAGAAATATACATTTTTGAGTAAAAATATTTTTATACCAAATTATATTATATATTTGAATAGAAACTATATAATTGGAATAAATTTTATGATTCTTAACTTATAAATTCAAAAAAATACCAAATTATAAATTTTCATTTTAAATACTTTAAAAAACACATTTTTCGATAAAATACAGTATTATTTCACTATTTATTGAAAACTCAAAATTTCCAAAAAAATATTAAAAGTTAAAAATAATATAACAATGATATTATGATTTAAAAATGATATAATTTATATAAAATACATTTTTTAAAAGTTAAATGACTTAAATATAATAAAATATCATAAAAAGTAATAAAACCCGCTTTTGAAGAAAATAAATTTTTGAAGAATAAAATGAATTTACTATTAATTGAGTGACTATTTACTATTAATTAATCAATATATTTAAATTGAGTGGGAACTATATATATATATATATATAAAGTTAGTTAATCTTATTGAAACTCGCTAATTGTAACATTTGGGTTATAACAGTCTTATTTAAATAGTAATATTTCATAGTTCTTTCAGGCTCGATGTTTTGTGGAACACAGGTTTTCAATAAAATGAAAATAAACATTTCATAAAGTCTTTGGTTTTTATGTCCTCCCTATCCTTTAATAAATCACATCCACACAATTTGAATGTGTTCTTGGTAATTAAATGTTTTATATTTTAAAATTATTTTTAGAATCTCACATCATAAAAATGGTTAATAAAGATTCCTATTAAAAAGGAATGGGAAATAAAAATTTCATCTAAAATAACATAAAACTTGGTTTTTGAAAAAGGTAAATTATTATGAAGTGAACACATGTAAATAGAAGATAAACTAACGACCAATGATTGATATATATTGATAGATAACATCTTTAGTAGAAAGTTAAAGACAAAAAATCCATAAATCTTTGATGGGAGAAAATAAAATAAATTCATTTGAAATAAAGGTAAAAGAATAAATTTTTATTTCAATATAATTTTTATAAAGTTGAGGGATCAATATATATAACATGATAAAATATACATAAATGATTTATATAAAGACCATAAGCATAATTTTCATCCTTTGGTTGTGCTTTGATTAGTTTCTACATCATATCTGACACCTGGAAATGAATATTCTAGATGAATTTTTCATGACTGAAGAACTAAAATTAACATTTAATGGATCATTATATCCACAAAATAATTATAAGTAATTCTTTATGTCTTTATTTTAACCAAAACAAAAATAAATAGAATAGGATATCTAATATTATATATCAAAATTTAACCATAAAAAATAATACCCAAATTTCAACATAATCCATTTCATTAATAAATAAACATAAGAATCCTCCAGAATGTGTCTGAGAAAGATATAAACCCAATGATTAAAATTACATGATATCATATCCTTTCATGATAAAATAAACAATAATTTTAATCATTCATAATTTCTAATACAAAAATGTGTATACCTTGATCATATATTCTCCAATATATACTAATCATTTCCAAAAATAAATTAATAATAAAATAATATATTACTGTAAAAGTTAATTCACCCCGTATTCCATAATTATGTCTCATCTTAGCCAAAAACATATTTACATTAGAGGTGTAGGTTTATCCTTTCACTGATAGATGATCATATATTGATTCAGAATGACAAATATGATTTCATTTTTCAATAAATATATATCAAATATATGTAGGAAGAGCTTATAAATTATTATAATAACATAAAATTTCACAAAAGGGTAACATTTTCATAGGTATTATTCCTAAAAACAATAGCATGAAATCCCCAATTCCGGAGTGAATTATAAGTGTCCCCAAACTATTAAGATCCACATCAACTCTTATGAGTATTGTATTTTGTTGAGCCCAATAACTATTAATTTCATTGATGATCCTCTTCAAATCAAAAAGACATTCTGTTTCTCTATAGTGATGCTTCCCATACTTGAAACAACTTCTTTTTCCTTTCAATCATTCACTTGACTGCTCCTTCTAACTTTTTTCAAAACTGGGAGGCTGTAAAATTTTCTTCCACCAATCGGACATACCATTATAGCTTCCATAAATCTTCATATTCATTTTATTATCACTACAACATTGATGGTTTTCATCTCCCATTTCAACTTTTAGTGCACATCAAACAATTACTCTATAGCTTCCAAAGTCACTTACTATTAATAAATTTTGAAGAATTGCTTTCAATCTAATAAAGAATCAATAAATTTTTATTTTAGAGATAATTATGAAACATAATTCATACCATGAAAGTATTTTAAAATTTATATCGTCTATACTAATATATTCCACATTTTCTGTAAAAAAGATCAACTAATTCATTATCTATTTCTTTATTTATAATACATGGGAAGTACTATCCATAAAATATTTCCTTAAACACATTCCATTACATGGATCAAATTTCCATATATTTACTCATATTCTTAATAATATTACATTAGTGATATGATTCTCCTTCCAAATAATAAATATACAAGAAAACATATTCCTGGTTTGGGAAATAAATAAGATAAAATATCTTTTCCATCACATGGATCCATTAATCAAAACCAGTGGATCAAAATACCCATATAAGGATGGAAGAAAATGTTTCAAAAAAGATTCAATGTAATGTTTCTCCATCCATGGTGCATTCACAAGTTCAACATGATCCATGTTACCAATCATTGATTGATATATTTTAGTGATTATTGTAAAAAAATTACATCATAGTTTCTAAGTCATTTGGTTTCTCATGAGGATGGTCATTTTATTGTCCATCACAATTATTCATCACCTGATTCCTTTAAGTTCCAACCATTGAATAAGTTAAAATATATTGTGAGAAACAACATATATAGTCATAAATCTTATGACAGTGAAAATTAATTCATAGGATGTCTAAATAATGACACCTTATTTTTAATCTTTGATGCCTTAAGTTTAACCTAAGTTATTCATTGTCATCATTAATTAAAATCCTTCATAATGGTTTCTAATGAAAATGTGAATTAACCCAAGAATATCTTTTAGGATTTTCAAACTATGTGTGTAGTAAGGAAACACTCACTATGCATCGGAATGATGACTAAGATATAATTTACCAACTCTTTTCAATGTAATTAACCCTAGATGCCTCTGTGCTAGACCTGTGTCTACTTATAATATCCATATGTAGATTTTTTTCTTATAAAACCACATAATCAATATCATTACAAAGGGTTATAATTTTATCCTATACATAGGATTATCCTTATGGTTTTATCTAACGTTATTTAATCCTAATATCTAAATATTTACTAAATAGTACTTTGATACTAACTATTATAACTTGAGCTATTCATACCCTGGATATCACATCATTTAGAGGATTTTTTAATATAATTTACAAATACATGTATAATGACTATAAAGGTTTAGTTCCTTTGGATAGTGGATACACAATATCTCTATTTGATTAATTACCTTCAACATATCCCATAAATATCTTCATAGATAATAATATTATTAGAAATACCCTACTTAAAACCTTTATTCAAAATCTAGGTAAAGAAAACATAATAAACGGTGAGCTCAAACACCGAGTAAGTGTAAACATATAAAATATCAATGATCACATACACATAACATGATAATGTTGGTATGAAAACATGAGCATAAAATTTGAATACCATACCCTAAAATCATTGATCATGATCTTTTAACATGGCATAAATCTTGGTGTCTCTTAAGAAATTAATCTTAAAGAATCAACTAACGTGATCCATGAGAGCTAAACATTGTGATAAGACATATATTTTTAAATGAAAAGATAATTCATAAAATTTTGAACATGTATAAGAGAAACAATTTCAAACATTAAGTTAACGATATACACTAATTCCATCTCATTAAATTATGTACATGGATCCAATTATATGTATAATTTTATTAACATTAAATCCATGTCTATCTAGAAACTTCTCGACATAAAAACCATGTCAATACATAAAATTTTGAACATTAAATCCCATTAATTCACAACATAGTTACATAATTATTTATCCATATTTACCCAATTAATTTGAGGGATATAATAGACCCACCCATCACATAATCATAAATCCATTCATATCTATGGAACAAGATCATAAAAACATTCATCACTACTTAACTTGGGAAAAATAATATGGGTTTCAATGGTATTTCATTAATATAACTATAAAACATCTAGATAAATAAGGAATACAATATCATTGGATCATATCCCTATAAAATCATATGAAACATCAATGTTTTTTGTCATTTAATAAAATAAATACAATCAAAATATCACAAAAATAATTCTTGAGAAACATAACCTTTCCATTTTAAAGTCAATCATATAATATATAAGCATCTAAAAAATATTATGGAAAAATTTAATTTTAATAGAAAAATGTAAAGATATAAATTAATATTTAAATCATTGATTGGTCATGATTTTGGGAAATTCCATTTAGGTAGTATAGGTAAAAAATTCCTTTCACATTTTTTATAAAAAATCAAAAAGTACTTAGTTAAGAAAAAAAATGATTCCTTTAAAAATAAATTATACAAAATTAAAACATGGTAAAAATAAATTTATAATTTTTTATAATATATTACATATTATTATAAAAAAATTGATTAAACAAAGATATTTGATCAAAAAAACATGATTCAAAAGTAAAACAAAATCGATTTTTATAAAAAATAATTATTTCAGTCCCTCGAGTACTTAAAGAGAGAAATATTAAAGTAAAACATATACTCTCAATAAAAAACTATAGTATAATAAAATTAATAAAATTATTGATAGTTTGATCATAATATTTCATCATCAGAAATATAATGATAAACAATGATATAGTAACATAAAACCCTAACTATCTTAGTAACTTTTGAATCTTAATCCCTATGAAATAAATTACAATTTATGGTTAAATAAATATAATATATTTTATCAAAATAATCATAAAATACATTCCTGGGAAGAATATGCACCACCTAAAATTAAAAATAGGTTAATATGGCATGTGTCCTATAGAAATAAAATTGAGACAAAAATCATTTACCTCAGGTTTGACTTACTTCAAAAGTTTTTTAACAACCTGTGTAATAAATTTATATTTTATTAATTATATAACATAATAATTTAAATTATTAATGTATATTATTTATTAAATATAAATATATAGTTTCATCTATAGTGGTAGAGATATAAAAATTAATTACACCATTCAAGGGGAAAGTAGGTCGTACATGCACAAAAAGGATGTTTTTAATTTTCGTTGAATGGAATAAAAAATGGTAAATATTAATTCACCTTTATATAATAATTATTAGATCATATAATTAATATATAATATTAAAATCAATCCTTAGTTTCATCTATGTAAAATTAAAATGAAAAATTAATCACATCACTTTGTAGAGGTGGGTGTCCACACGTACACAGGAGCAACATTATCTTTCTCCAATGAATTATATGTAAGAAGTTATATATGATATTATAATTCAAGAATCATAATTACATAATAATTATAATATATAAGTATTATCCCCGTCATAATACCAACCCATAATATATATTGATGAAAAATATTAATGTATCACTATGTGTAGAAAGATTTTGTACATATGACTGACCAAAAATTCACTTTCCATTTGAAAGAAAAAGGGCATATAATGGTGCTTTCATTATAATAATAAATTTTAGAATATTTAAGATAATTTATTTATTATTTTATGATATATTCCATATATTTTTATGAGATAAAATAATAACTAAAAATAAATTGATTTGTTAAGAAAATTACCTCTTCTTTGAAAGAATTCTTTGGGCCTCCTCTAAACGGACGCTATGATTGGAAATTTTGGGAGTAAATAACCTCTATAAATTGTTTAGATAATTAAAAAAGATAATAATCCATTTTTTCAAGATATAAGGCACATACTGGTGTGAAGAAGTGAAAATAGGCATTTCCTTTAATAAGGGAGGGGTGGATCCGCTTGGAATTTCTTAAAAGATTAAAATATAATAAAGTCATTCTAAAGAAAAATTCTTCTAAATGGACTTGAATTAAAATAGAAATATAATTTGTTAAATATAAAATTATATAATTAATTTTAGACATTTTTTTTGTAATTTACAACCACAAATTTTTATTAACCCCTTTGTTAGTAATTTTTGACATTAATCGTGGTAATAACTATTTGAACCTTAAAGGGATAATAATTCTACCATAAATGAAAAAATGTCATATAAATGAGTCATGGTTGATATTATAAACCATCTTGAATTAAATTATCATATGTGAATATTTTTATTAATTTTATATCATTTTATAAAATATTATTTATTATAAAATATCATTAATGTCGATTTTGGGACTATTCATTTAATTTCACATGAAAAAACCCAAATTCAAGGATGAATTAAAATATATTCCTTTAACAAATACCTAATATTTCATATATATATATATATTTATATATAAATTCATGGAACAAAACAAATCCCTCAAAATTTATTACTTTTAATATTTTTAAAATAATATATTTTGTTTTCCATTTAGTTAAATAATTATAACAACTATGTTCTGTAAGAATTAAAAATAATTATTTCTTTAGTAAAAATAATAAGTAAAAAAATATGATAAATTAAAATAATTTAGTTTTAAAATGAATATTTATAATGGAATTTTTTTTCATTTTTTTCTAATTTCAAAAAAATCTTAATAAAAAAAGAGAATTAACTTTTTTATTTTTCATTAAATAAATTATTATAAAGGTCAATATCAAATTAAAAGGAGAAAAATAATATATCTGAATATTTTATGATTACAAAAAATATATACTCATAAAATATAATTAAGGATAATTTTAAGGACATTTTATGGTCTTTATCAAATTGTTTTTAACCTTACTTAACTGATTTACCCTTAGCGTGGTGATAATTATTTACTATGTTTTTTATTCATAATCCCAAAAAAAAGAGACCTATTTTCAAAATTTGGAAATAAATTTTACAAATATTCAATCACTTTCTCAAGATTAAATTTCAATAAGTTTCAGAAATTAATTTAATATTAAAATACAAAATGCAATGAAAATTACTTTTAAGATAAATGCCTCTTTAAGTGTAAAAATGTTTTTATACCAAATAAAGATATAAATTTAATTCAAAAGAATATAATTGGATTATGTTTAATAAAAAATAACTTATAAATTTTTAAACTAATCCAAAATATAATTTTACTTCGTAAATACTTTAAAATAAAATATCATTTTCAATAAAAGTTAGTATTTTTCACTATTTATTGAAAAATCAATCTTTTTTGGAAAATCCCAATATTTCACCCTAAAATAATTTTTTTTCTTATGATTTATAAAATTATTTCCATTATTTAAAATAAAATTTATTAATTTTAAATAAATAAATTATATTATTTTCTCAGAAAAAGGAATAAAATCTATTTTTGAAGTTAATATATTTTTGAAAAAATAAGATAACTTTAATAAAAATTGACTGATTATTTTCTATGATTTTATGAATAAATTTATTTTGAATAATAACTTAATATATATTTCATAAATTATTTAATCATATTCATACCCACCAATTTTGACATTTAAGTTATAATGCTCATATTTAAATAGTAATATTTCATGGTCCATTTAGGCTTGATGTTGCATGTAACACAAGATGTAAAATAAATTATAAATATATTTCATAAAACATTGGGGTGTTACATGATGCATATAGAATAAATATAAATTTGTTCCAATGTATCCTTATGCATGATCTCAAGCTTACCTTAGTTTCAATATAGCATTGTTTCATGTAATGCATCCTGAGACTGTATAAGACCCAATATAGTGTGTACATTTAGTTGGAACTATCACAACATTACTCTTTCATGGTTTTGCTCAGTTACTAATTCATGGTACTCATTATTTAAGTCATGATCGCATTCATTAAAGTGTTCAATAGAGATCACACCAACAAGAAGTAATGTAAAAAGATACTACCAATAATTTTCATTTGATAGAGTGAATAATTCACCACTTATAAGGCTTTAATGGCCTGAAGGCCTTCATTTTTATTTATTTTTGATAACCCCTCTTTAAAGGGTTTAGGGGGAACCCTTACAAGGCCATTAGGCTCAGATATTACAAGGCCCATAGGCTTAGGAGATTACATGACCCGAATGTCTTAGGGAATTCAACCAGATTATCTACAAGGAACTGCCCCTCCCCAGCATCTGCATCCTGATAGTAGATCTCCACCTTTGAAAATAGGTCTCTTTTTTTGGTATTATGAATAGAAACCATAGTAAATAATATCTGTAACCTTTTGAGCTTTTTCTCTTTAAAAAACAGGTGTCTTGTCACGCCTGCAGAGTTAATTTTCAATTAAAAATTTTCCATTATAGTAATAAAATTTTTAAAAATTGATTCCATAACATGAATCAGAATATGTTATATAATATAATAAGTTCAAAATAATATTTTTTATCAAAATTAATTGTGAATGCAGTAAAAATTAATTATTACTATAAAGGTAAAAACGAGTTTACTCAGGGTGAAACTAAGAAGATAAGGGTGGAAACAACCTATAAACTTGTCTAAAAAGTATTTTATGTAAGTATTTCAACCATTAAAACTATAATGTTTGTGAATTTCCCATTTTTTACCCTTTTACAAATTAAAACTATCATAAAACTCTATTCTTTTCCAAAATACCAACCATGAACTCTCCCCCATTTATAAAAGGCCACCTCATCTCCTCATCTCTTAACCCCTTAAAATTTCAATGATTCATCCAATACCTACCCAAATAACTTATCTAAATATCTCCAATAATACTATAATCCATATTTTTGGTATAAAAGCAACCACCCAAAGCCTTTAGTTTAAATAAAAAATAAGTTACCCAAAGTAGAGGTAACATTCTTCAACAAGCATTTTTATTTTTATTTATTTCCCCAACACATTAAATTATGATTAAAACATGGTTAAATAATTACCTCACTATCCTAATTATACTAAGATTTTTATGTTAATGGAATAAAATATTTTCTCTATTCCATCAAATGGGTTACAAAATCATCATTCATGTGTACAGCGAACTACCGCCTCGTGATCCAATGTCATATAATTTTTCATTAAAACCTCTCATGGTTGGGTATGATGATGGATCTAAATTTTATATATTATATTTAAAATTAATTATGCCTATATAGTATTTATATCATATAAACATTTTGAAATTTCATTCTGTAATGGATACAATAATTTCGCTCGTCTGTACAACAGACTACCGCCTTGTGAAGCAATTTGATTCATTTTTCACTAACATGTAACATGGAAGGTATTAAGGATAAAGATAATGAATATATGTGATATAAATGAATTAATTATGATATTAATGAAATATTTATTATTCATAATGTATTATATATTATTTTCTTTCTTATCTTTTCACTCACTGGAAAACCGATAACATCATTTGTGTACATGTGGACTACTTCATTCATGAAATGATGTAACACTCATTTAATCCCAAAAAACAAGGGATGATATATATAATTATATTTAAAGAATTAAAATGGTATATATGATATTATTATCATTCAATAGTGATAGAATATTACTTATATCATTTCCATAATAATTCTCGATCGGTGTAAACATTAACTATGAATATGTACGACCTATCATCTTCATGATCATTACATAATTAATTTCTTAAAAACAAAATTAATGATTAGTATAATAATCATAATTTATGTATAAATATTATAATTATTTATTTATCATTATTATTGAGAAGTTTAAAAAAATACAACATTGACCATAGTCATCCTACCAAAGTCATTTTTAACATATAAGTCGAATATGGTCAAAACATATAACATAAAATTAATTTATTAAGTAATTATATATAACATGGTAGTAAGAGAAATTATTGTAATAATAACCCTAAAAAAATTTCTCAAGAAATTAAATAATTAACCAAAGTTTATTACATTATAAGATAAATACTCATGAGAAAAGTCAGCCTCAAGGTAAGGGACTTCGTCTCCATTTTATTTCATTGAGGCATGTTTTGATTTTATACACATATATTCATTTACAAGATGTATATATAGTCCCATTTACATTTTATATCATATTTTTATCTATTATCATAGTATTTAAATTTTTAAAATTTTTATTATTTTATGGTTTTTATAATTCTTATACCTCTAAGGTGATAAAGGACTTTTCATTGAAAAAAAATCCTATTTTAATTTTTCCCTTTCAACTACTTCTTTTCTATGTCCAAGTTTTAATAGTTGATTTTTCGAAGAAAAAAATATGATCAAAAAATATTTATAAAGTACATTTTCTTTCTCTTCTTACTTTATTTGTAAAGGTTTTAAAGAGAAACCTTTCTAAGTGTTTTATACAAAATGTTTTGAAAAATGATAACAAAAATATTATATTCTTAATTTACACAGTGACAATGAATCCCCCCCCCATGACTGTTATTTTATCTCTATTTTCCTTTAAATAATTTCATTTTTTCTTCATTAAAAAACCACCATTCCATTTTTTGGGTATTTTTTTATTTAAAATGGTTTAAAAAATAAAATAGTATTTTTATATCCAAATTTTATTTAAATAAAAGTTTAAATAATGTTTCATACATTTTATGATGAAAAGTGAAAGAATAAAATGTTTTATTCATGTTTTGGTTCTTGGAATTTATATATGATGGGTGTTCCTAGATAAAAATAGGTGATACCACTATATATGTTACGATGGGTGCACCCAGATAACACTTTAATGCATTGTGTAATGATTATGTTCTCTAGAGAATTGTATTGTAAATTGCTCGTATGGTAATTCATATATGTTAGGGTTTTATAAGAGTTATATAAGGGTTATATAAGATTATGTATCAAGGTTAGTACATGAATTTTATATGATTTATTATTATTCTTCATTGATATAATTTTTTTAAAAAGGTAAAATAAATTATAGTTTTAAAGGAATGAAAAATCCATTTCTGGGTAAGAAGTTATGTTTTTCAAGAGAAATGTTTTCATGGGTTATCATGTTTTTATCTAATTAATGTTTTTACTATATTTATGTATGTTAATGATGTTTTTTTCTCATGCCACGTTTTTTTAATGTTTTTCATAAGATTTAAGAATGGGTAATAGAAATAAATAGTTCAAGTTGAGATTTTGAACTTTTTTTAATGAAAAATAATTATCTTTTGTTGGTGATAAAAATGGATACTGGTCCAAAGTGAGCATTTATATTATACTATTTTTTATGTTTGAGTTATGATGTAACTATTTAAAACTATAAACCTAAAAAGATACTCAATGTGAAATAAATTAAATTCTTAACATAAATAAAAAAATATGTAATGTTTAAGGTCGACTCCATATAGTTGGTATCATAGGATAGTTTAAATAATGTCAGATGTTAAGATAACTTTAATAGTATTCCCCAAAAATGTATAACCTTAGGGATAATTTAAAATGATATATCATTTTAATATTAACATGTTACTTTATCTAAACAATTTCTATTCAAAATGGTTTGTTGTGGAATAAATAATGAATATATAGTGGGAATTCATCGAGGGGAAAATATGCTTCCAAATATGTATCCTAATATGGTTGGTAATGGAACATAGTATTTTCTTTTAGTGATGTCTCATTCTAATCATGCTATAAATTTTGGTGGTATAAATGATATATAGGAACTCGATATACCATGAAGGAACATATCTATTGTGGAGTCCATAATGTTGGAGCATCCCCCACAATTTAGTTGATAGCATGGCCTAGTGTTAGTTTAAGGATGGATCAATGATCTAGAGAAGTTACTTGAGGTCATGGGATGTCTGTAATATTAAAATGTAACTATTTCTATTTTTCATTTAGAATGTGAAGATGATATATGGTGGTCTCTGGTTTATAATTCTAGAGAGGAAGATGATCTTGATTCCATTAAAATTGAAAAATATAAGGATATTTTACATGAAAAATATTTCCCTATGTCTTTTTGAATCTAGATAGATAAAAACTTCCGGGAATTTGGGCGAATAGACTGGGATTTTGTGGTTTTATATAAAGAAAACTTCACAATATTGGCCATGTATGTTCTTGAATTTATTTGATAAATCGATAGTAAAATTAAAATATTTTAATCGTGATTGAAAATAATTCCATGAAGATCCTTGGCCACATGAGAATTTAAAATCAATGAAATTTTTTTTATCGTACTGAAAATGTTGATATAGATTTCTATAAATATTATGTGCCTTGTGATGATTAAATTAATACGAGGTCACAATGGAATTTGATTAGAAACAAACAATAAATAAATATTGAGATAAGAAAATTAAATTCACATCTTTTGGTGTATGTGGAAAAAATATAACCCTATAGAATGCATTATAAAGTCAGGTAAGTTTTATCCATGTGGAAATTTTGTTCACATAGCCTATGATTGCGAGTAAATGAATCTTGACTAATCAATTAATGGGGTAACTGATATCCATCCAATGTTGAGAATTTTTAGTTTCAATGACTTGGGTCATTATGCTAATGTATTCCATAATTTTGTAACCTAGGATAGAAATCATTATGATTAAAATAAAAAAGGTGTAGAAAAATATTTTTCTACTCCTATGGTTGATGATGGTCCATCAAATGGTGTGTTCATAGGTATGTTAATTATGTATTCAAATTATTATAATACCATATTTGACTCTATATATTCACGTTCATTCATTAATAATAAATTTAAAATTAAATTGGTAATATCACCTAATGAAATTAAGATAGAACATTTGGTGAAAATTTCTAGTGGAAGTATTAAAGAACCAGGGATTTATAAAAATATTCCTGTTGTTGTCAGTGGGATGGTCTTTCCAAAAAATCTTGTTGAACTAGCCATATTAGAGTTTGATATCATTTTTGGTATGTATTGGATTTCATCATGTCATTGTAGGAAGGATTACAGTGATAATAATGTTTTATTCAATGATTTAATGCCTTTAATAACATACTAAGAAGGTGATAAATTTATTAGAGATGGTAGTGAAAGTTACATAGTTAACATTAATGAAAATAATGAAATTGTTCAAATTAGTAATGTTCCAGTAGTGAATGAATACATGGATTTTTTTTCTGGATGGTTTTTCTAGTGTCATTCTGGATCGGGAGGCTGAGTTTAGTGTTGAATTAGAACCAAATGGTAAGCCTATTTATAAACCCCAATATCGAATGGATAAAGTGGATCTTTTAGAATTGAAAAGGAAATTGTATAGTTTGTTAAATAAATGTTTCATCCAACCTAGAACATCACCATGGGGTTCTTCTTTCTTGTTTGTTAAAAAATGATGTCTAAATGATGCTATCCAATGACTATAGATATCTAAATAAAATCATATTTAAGAACATTTATCATTTTCTATACATCAATGATTTGTTTGAGAAGCTCCATGAATTGTAGTATTTTTCAAATTTTGACTTGATATTTGGTTACCTTCAACTGAAGGTGAAGGAGGATGACATTTCAAAGACTTCATTTCATACTATATATGTGCACTATAATTTTTTTGTTATGAATTTTGGGTTTTCCAACGCACCTATTATATTTATGAACCTTATGAATATGATTTTTTAGTGGTTCTTAGTAAATTTATTGGTTGTTTTTATTGATGATAATTTGGTATATTCTAAAATTCAATAGGAACATGAAAGACACATAAGTATTATTTTGAAAATCATAATAGAAAACAAACTATATAATAATTTTAGAAAGTGTGAATTTTGGTTGAAAAAAAATTATTTCCTTGGACATATTATTTCTAAAGATGGAATAAATGTCAACCCTACTAAAATAAAAGTTGTTAAATAATGGTCAAGAACCCAAAATATCTCAAATATTTGTAGTATTATTCTATTAACGAGTAACTACAGAAGGTTGGTTGAAACTTTTCTCTTTTTTCTATCCCAATTACTATGTTAACTCATGAAAATGTTAAAATCATATATATTAAATAATTTGATGATTATTTTAAGGAACACAAAATTATATTGGTGAATTCTAATTTTTTAAACTACCTTATATAAATGGGGAATTTTTCATATTTAGTGATACTTTATTGAAAGGATGTTGTCCTTGTCTAATGCAGAATGATCAGATATTTTCTTATGATTCATTTGAGTTTAAAACTCAAGAGTTAAATTAATCTACACATGATTTTGAATTATATGTAGTCTTTTTTTTATTTACAAATTTGGTTGTATTATATTAATTGAGAAAAGTATGACATATATACTAATAATAAAATTTTGATGTATATATTCACTCACATGGAATTAACAATGAGTTAGAGAATATGACTATAACTGATCAAGAATTATGATTTCATGATTCTTTATCATCTAGGAAAACCAAACAAAGTGGTTGATGGTTTATGTCGAAAACATAATGCTACATTTATCATTTTTTAATTGAAATGTGACCCTTTAGTTAATTATCTGATAAATGTTTTCCTATAAGTTATGGATGGAAGAGCATACCTAATTTTTTAGGTTTCATTATAGTATACAGTGTCAACAAGAATTAATAAATCTATGAATGAGGATCAATAATTGTAGGAAAAGTTCTAATCCATTTATAAGAGTAATCTATCTGATATTAATATTGATAAAGAAGTTGTTTTATGATTTGAAAAATAATGTCTGCACCTTGTGTTTCCTAGTCCAATAAAGAGTTATAAAGTGAATCTCATAGTTCTCAATTTTTCATTCATCTAGGAAGCACAAAGATATATAATGACCTTTAGAATTATTACTGGTGAGTTGGAATGAAAAAGATATATTGATGACTTTATCCAGAATTTTATGACATGTTATTTGGTTAAAGTATAATGAAAGTTACCCAAGGGGATACTTTAACCTTTTCCAGTGCTGAAGTGGAAATGGGAAAAATATATCCTTCAATTTCTTAATTATATTTCCCTGGACATCAAGATATATAAATGTGATTTGGGTTATTATTAATAGATTAGTTAAATTAGTAAGTTTACTTCCCATTCATGATATAAGGACTTTATATAATTTTCTCGATTGTATATGAAGGATACAGTAAGGTTTCATAGAGTGCCTCTCTCTATTGTATCAGACTGTGATCCCAGGTTCACATCTAATTTTTAGAAAAAACATTCAAAGTCATTTGGTAATAAATTAAATTTTATCATATATTTTTATCCTCAATCAGTTTGAAAGTCTAAGAAACAAATTCATACCATGGAAGATATACTTTGTTCTTTTATAATTGATTACCACCAAATTTGAGAACAACATTCTTCTTTGGTTGGGTTTTCTTATGACAATGGTTTTCATTCTAGTATAAAAATGACACTATTTGAGGTATTATATGGAAATTGGTTTCATAAGAAAACATTTTCGGATGATGTAGGAGAAACGAAGTTGATGAGACCAGATTTGGTATAGGAAATAGGGGAGAAAATTCAGTAGATTTAACAACATATGAGGATAACCTAGAGAAAGAAAAAAATATGTTGATAACTAGAGGAAATATCTCTCTTTCAAGGTAGGTGATCATGTATTTCTCAATGTTTCTCTATAGATAAGTGATATACATTTTTGTAATGAGGGTAATCCAAATCCATGTTTCATTGGACCATATTAAATCTATAATAATGTTGGATATGTTTCCTATCAATTAGCCTTACTTTTGTGTTTATCACAAGTATACAATGTATTTCATGACTCAATGTTAATGAAGTAAGTTTCATATTGATCTCATATTTTGATCCCAGAAGTAGTTCTGTTGAAATGGATTGTTTCTTATGAGGAACTACTAGTTAATATTCTTGACTATGTAGAGAAAGTATTGTAGAATATGGTGATTCATAAGAACAATGTTTTATAGAAAAACCATATGATTGAAGAGGTGACATGGGAATATGAAACTACTATGAGGGAATATATTCCAACTTATTTAAATAAGTGAATAAAATTTAAAGGGGTCAATTTTATATGGTGGATTGTAACAAACCTTGTACAGATATACTAAATCACTCCCATGTTTATTAATATAATAATGTTTTAAATCATAAAAGAAATAGTTTCAATTAAACACTTTTTGTAAGGATTAATTTAAAATTTTATTTTATAAATTTTAGAAAATAAATTTAATAAAATAAAAATAATTATTAAATCATCATTTTAAAATTATCTTATGATGATTTTCTAGGATTTTCCTAAAAATTTAGATTTTTTTGATGAACCGTGAAAAAAATATAGATTTTTAATTAAAAACATCATTTTCATTAAAATTATTTATAAAGAAATATTATATTTGAAATTAGTTTTAAATTAAAATTAGTTCAATAAAAAATCCATTAATCCAATCTACGTCATTGAAATTATTTTAATATTGAGTTTTCATATAAAAATTTGTAAACATTTTAAAAACTAGCTTTCTCATTACGTTTATCAGATTCATTTTAACTTAAAATTTTATACTTATAGGAATGGAATTACAAGAAATGTATTCCATATTTTTAATAATAAAAATTTATATTATCTAATAAGTTCAACATAATATTTTACTAAAATGAGTAGTGAATGCAGTAAAAATTGATTTCTATGGTAATGGTGAGAATGGGTTTATTGGGGGTTAAACTAAAATGATATGGTAAAAATTAAATATAAATTATCTAAAATCTAGTGTATCTTCATATTCTAACCCATCCACCTATAAGGATCTATAATGGACCGTTTTTTACCCTTGAGTCATATGAAAAATGCGGGAGCACTCAATTATTTTCAAAAATACCAAGCGTGTCCTATCCCCAACTTAAAATGGCCGCCCATATCCTCTACTCTTGACACATTAAAAGCCCATTGGGTTGACCAAGACCTCCAAAAACCACTTATATAATTCCCTCCTCTTATTATAGAAAACTTATTTTTGTAACAAATCCTACCAAGAAAGGAATTTGGTGATAACCAGAAGATGTTACCCAATGAAGAGGTAATGTTATTCAATATGTGTTTTATTTTTATTTAATACCCCTGCACTCATAAATTACAATTAAACCCTGATTATATAATAAACTAAGAAACATAATTATAATTATATGTTATTGTGTTAATATAACAACGAAAATCATTTCCCTCTTCTATAAAATGGGTTATGAAATTTTTATTCACATGCATGAAAGATTACTGCCATAGGAACCAATGTAATTCATTTCTCCATTACCATATATCACAATAGGGTATGATGATGGTTATAAAGTATACATATGATTTCTAAAACATAATTATACATATTGAGTCAATATTAGGTTTGGATATGATCATGTAGATGGTATATATGATATTATGATCATTTTATAAATGTTAAATATTACTTACCTCTTTTCTATAATGATTTTTGAGAAATGGAAATGTTACTCATGCATATGTACACCCTACCATCTCGATGATCATAACATAATTCATTTCTCAAAACCTAATTTCATTATTGGTGTTCAAAATATAATTGATTTATAAATATGATTATTTATTCATGATTATTATTCTTAATATGTTAAATAATTGCCTCCTTGACCATAGTCAACCGACCAAAGTCATTTTTGATAGATAATATGAATATGGGAAAAATAAAATAAAAACTCAACTGGTTATTCTTTTTGTATAAAATGGTTATAAGTGAAATAAAAGTAATAATAAACTTGTAAAATTTTATCAAGAACTTAAATAATTAATATTAGTTTATTATTCAGGATAATAAATACACATGTGACAAGTCAGACTCACGGTAAGGGTCTTCATATCAATTTCATTATATTGAGTCATATTTTGATGTAATGAATCTATATTATTTTAATTGGTATATATATATACCCTTTTATAAGTTATATCATTAATTTATCTATTATAATGGTATTTAATGTTTGTTTTAATTTTATTATTTCATGATGATTATGATTAAAATATTTCTATAGTGGTATGGAACTTTCATAATATAAATAGTCTTTTATGGTTTTACTTTTAAATATTTATTTTCCATGTCCATGTTTTCCAAATGATTTTATAAAGAAAAAAATATGTAAACATACAGGATTTATAGAGTAAGTTTTTTTTCACTTCTTACTTTATTTTAAATTTTTAAGGAATCGTTTTATATGTTTTATATGGAATGTTTTAAGAAATGATAAAAGGAATTTTCTATTCCTTATGTATATTATAACAATGATTTTTTCTTCCATTTTGGTCATTATATTATTTTTGGCTTCAGTTACAAGATTTCATGTTTCCTTCATTGAAAACCCCTCTTTCCATTTTTTGGGTTTTTTTTGTATTAAAAATTTATTTAAAGAAAATTATATTTTAATAAAATAAGGTGATATGCATACATGTTTAAAATATATTTTATAAATTTTTGATGAAAATTGGAAGCATAGAATGATTTTTTCATGTCGTGAATATTATACATTATGTATTATCGGTGCACCCATATAATATTGGGTGAGCCCATTATATCTTATATGATAGGTGTTACTAGATATCTCTCTAATGAATTGGTTACTGATTATGTTCTTTGGAAAATTATATTGGATGTTTTTCATGTGGTTATTTCAATTTGTAAGGGTTCAATAAGGGTTCTATGAGATGATGTCCCAATGTACCTATAAAACTTTTCTATTATTTATAATGGGTTTTCATGGAAATATTTTGTTTTCAAAATGTAAAATAAATTATCTTTCCAATAGAATGATAATTCCCTTTCTATGTAAAAATTTATGTTTTTTTAATATTTTTTCCATGGGTTTTCATGTTTTTTCACTAAACTAACAGTTTTTATCTTTTTAAATCTTTTATTGTTATTTTTGTTGTCATAAAATGTTTTTTAAAAACAAAATCACATGATTTATGGATGGGTAAGGAGAATTAAGAGGTTAATTTCAAAGTATTGAGTACATTTCATGAAAATAAATCATGTTTTGTTTTAATAGTTTTATATACTGTAAAAATGGATAAAGATTGGAATTTTCACTTTTTATAAATGATTTTTTATTTACGAGTTATGAACATTTTTTCTATTACTATAAACATAAAAAAAATAAAACTGAAAGAAATTAAATACTAATCTTAATCTCAAGATTATGTTTTATTTTAGGTTGGTTCATTATACAAGATCTGTTAATATTTTGAATATTTGAATTTATTTTTGTGGTTATGGATTTGATTTTTTTAGTTATTATAGCATATAAGGTTACCAATTAACTGTAAAAGTTGTTTTATTCAAAATTTATAAAAATATATTTTGAGTTATATTAAACTAGTGAGACATTTTAATATAAAACCTTATAAATACTAATGTGATAGTTTTCCTAAATCAGAACTTTCTAAGACCTATGTAAAAAAAACAGGTTGGATCTTCCAAGACTAAGTGGCTATGGATCATATTTTGTATGTAAATCAAGAAATATATTTCACTTAATCATCTTTGGGTATGTTCTTAAAATTTTTTGGTCCCCCATACTATCTTTTTTTTGCTGGTTCTTGACATTATATTTGGGTTATAATAAGTTGGAAAACACAAAGACATAGAATACTAATGGAATATAATTGATTTTTCTCATATGATGGATCCATGAAAATATTTTGATGATTAGTTATCTAGGAATCACACTTTTTATGATTGGAATGATTCACTATCTACGTAAATAATTATTGAGATGAATTATAAATTAGATTCTTTAATTACTGAAATATGGATCTTTGATCAATAAACAAATTTTATTTTTAGGGTCACAATTTTTAGTTAGCATTATATCACTAAAAAATACTTGATTAAAATATATAATATATTATACTCATATATTTATATATATATATATATATATCTTAATTATAGGTTATACATTACTTCATGATAATCATATAAATATCACACATGGGTATGACTTATATAACAGTGTTAGATTGGTTTCTAGGGATGATACAGTTTCTCTAAGAGAAGAATTATGAGCATCAAAATTTTCATGTTATAAATGTCAGTTTAAATAAATATAATTATTTTGTTGTAGATACCATATGTGCATAAAACGTTTTATGGATAAGCACAAACTCCAAGATAAGATGGAATTGATTAAGGGTGGAGTATATCATTATTTCAATAATTGAGAAAGCGTTACTGCATTAAATGTTGGAACTTATGATATATGTTTACTTGGTGGATTAGTCGTATTATTGGAAAATTATTATCATGTTCCCACCATGAACAAAAAAAATATTTTTATATATTTTTTAGAAAATATGGTATTTACATTAACTATTATGAACAATATTTGTTCTATATATATGAATGAAATTTTTTATAGAATATAGAATATTATAAATTCTATTTAAAATCTAGATATATATGATCTTATATATAATGATTACATTTGTATGGTAGGGGTGGATTTTAATCTCACCAGCCCCTAGTATTGTCACCATGGACATATAAATGAAAAACTCATTTTAAATCTCCATAAATATGGATTATTGGAACCCTTTGATTATGAATTTTTTAAGAATTTAAACTCTTATTTAGTTTGAAAAATGACCAAGAAACCTTTTTAGTGGAAAATTGGAATGTGCTAGTGGACTATTATAACTCATACATATTAATGTATATGGACTAAATAGAGCACAATAAGGTGGTGGTTTTCGGTAATTCATTGCCTTTATAGATCAATTTAATAAATACATATATGTGTTTCTGATAAAAAATAAATATCTAACCTTTAAAAAGATCAAATAATTTCACCATGAAGTCAACAATCAAGTGGTATATATTATAAAGGAGCTATGATTTTAACTGAGTTGTTAATAACTGATCTATGAATTCAAATACCATATGAGAGATTGTGGAATTATTTTAAAAATCATTACCCATCGAACACCTCAATGCAATATTATGGATGAAAGGATGAGTCATGCCTTTAGAGGAATAGTTTTATTAATTATGAGTCAATGTAACCATTTTTTTACATTATGGATTTTTTAATTTAGATTATACTTTAAATACAATAGACCATGTCTCATATAAAATAGTAATAAAGAAACCATATGATATATAAATTAGGAAACAACCTAATATGTATTTTATGAAGATTTGGGTATGCAACAAAATCATACAATGATTGGGTTTTAATAATCATGACTCTAAATTTAGAAATGATTAGTTTTATTTTTATCGAAAAGAAACTACGTGATATTATTTCTATAATCTTATGGATCAAAAACTTTATGTCTCAATTTTATATATTCCTTGAAATATAATTTCATTTTAAAGGTTTCAAGGGGTGTGGTTTTAAAATTTGATATGTTTGAAACCAAAAAAAATATTTCAGATGTAGAATTTCTATCAATTCTATAAAGATTTATAAAATAATAAATGGCTCTACACATAGAAAAATCTCAAACTTATGCTATAATTTTTAATGTGATTGTGAGATATGGATTTCTCATAGCTGATGATGATGAGTTTATACTCATAAAAGATGAATCTACCATAAAACTGGAGGCTATTGAGACTTCTAATTATAAGAAATAGTTACAATCCATGAAATATAAAATATATTTCATATACACTAACCAAGTTTATAATGTGGTGGATACACCTAAAGGGATGAAACCTAATGGGTTCTAGTGGGTTTTCCATAATAAAAATGACATGGATGGTAGAGTGTACTTTTAAGGCACACCTAGTGAGAAATTCTAAATAAAATTAATGGTATTAACTTTGAATAAAAATATTCACTAGTTGTGATTATAAATTCCATTTAGATATTTCTCACCATAGTATTTTACTTTGATTATGATATATATCAAATGAAATTCAAAATTTCATCTCTTAATAGGAATTTAGTTGGGGATGTTTATATGATATATCCTAAAGGTTTTCAAGTTACAAATGATAAAAATAAGGTATATAAGTTGTAACAATACATTTAAGGATTTAAATATTATTCTTTTAAGTTGTAATATCTAGATTTATGATGCAAAAAAGAGTTTGGCTTCATAAAAAACACAAAATATTCATATGTGTACAATCATATTAGTCAGAGTGTAGTATTTATGGTATTGTATGTAGATGATATAATACTTATTAGTAATGATATATTGACTATTCAATTTTTGAATATGTGGTTGGGTAATTGATTCTTCATGAAATACATGTGTGAAGAAACCTATATATTAGTTATTATGATTTATAGAGATACATCCAAAATTGTTCTTAGACTCGGTCAGGAAAATTACATTGGAAAGTTTTAGTATGAACTCTAGAAAGAATTCACTAATAGTGATACATGGTACAAATATTAAGAATATTCAAGATTCTTATAAATAATTAAAAAATAGGGATATAATTCATAATGTGTACCCCATATGTTTTATCATGTATTCCATGTTTCATCCTTGTACTAAGGTATTTTATTCTCTTATAATTACTTATAAAAATCAATATAATCTTAGTGAGATTCATTTAAATACTATTAATTACATTTTAATGTCTATTAAAAAAACTATGGATATATTATTGATCAATGGAGGTGATAATGATCTCTATGTAAAGGGTTACATATATGAAAGTTTCCAATATGAAAAAGATGACATTAAATCTCAATATGGTTTCATTTTTTCCCAAAATTATTTTTCAATCAGTTGTTAGAGTTCCAAAAAAGACACCATAGTGGACTTGACAATCGAGGAACAGTATTTCGTTGCATTAGATTCTGAAAAAACAAGTAGTTTGGATCAGAAAGTTCACCTATGAACTAGATGTGGTTCCCAGAATTAAAAAATAAATCGATCTTTACAGTTCCAAATAAAATAGATCCATTTTCTAGGATATGGAACCTTAGTATCACCAATGTACTAAACACAGCCTTCAAAAATACCATCTTATATAAAATATCATTGATAAGGGTGATGTTAATATAATTCTATTGGATACTTATGATAATGTAGTGGATCCACTTATCAAAAAAATATCATGAATGAGTCATGAGGGTTATTTTATGTATCTTGTTAAATGGTACTTAAGAGATTTATGTAATTGTTTTTTAATGTATCGTGTTATTATAATAGAAAAATCACTATTTATGATTCATTAATGTGTGTAACAATAAAATTTACATGAATGGTGGATTGATAATATCCCCTAAAATTACAACATTGTGTTTTCCCTAGTCAATAATCATCACAATCTAGTATAGGTTGTTATAATATGTTAAGATTAATGTGAATATAAACTTATACTCATAGTAAAATGTTGTATATGTGATGCATGGAATTTATTCATGAGGTAATAAATAGAGACTTATTACTTTGACTGACACTCCATGTATATCCCATTTAATTTCATAAAATCATCATTATACATTAAGTTATATTCTTATTATCAATATTTATTTCTGACCTTGATGAGATACTTCTCATGATTAACTTTATATATTTTTTACCTTTCTTACATAATTCATTATGACTTAACTAATCAAAGGGTGGTTGGGTATGTTGATTATTATTTCATCGGTTGGATCTAAACCAAGATGGGATCTATCCACTCATAAAAAAAGTAAATACATGTGTATGTTGATTTAATTATGCTATGAAGCTATATTTACATGATTAATTGAGTCACATATGATGTATTATGATTCATGGAATAGGGATGTGTGATGTAATCATTTGTTATATAAATGACATTTAATGTATTCATCAACATGGTCGATCTTTTTCAGATGATCAAGAAAAGATGAGATGGTATATACTATATTGACATTATTCCATGTCTAATAGTCAATAAATGACATGCAAAAGGGATTATATAGTTATATATATGTTTTATATGATATATTTTGTTGTGGGAATATTTTTATGGGGATTTGAAAGTATGATAGATATTTCACCCAACCCCTTAGTAGCTTGGGTGGAAATGATGCTTCGCTTAAGGCATCTATTTACTTACATATATGAAATAGGGATTTAATTTTTATTATCAATGTTATTATGGACTAAAGATCCACATTATTTAAACTTTATAAAATAATTTATTTTTTTATAAATAGATTGTTTTATAATGTAGAGATATTTATAAAACTAAATATAACGGAGTTTTGGATGGGTTAAAAAAGAGTTTTGAATTTATTCATAGAGTACTTTTGAATTTTAAGGAAAATGGGAGATTCATAAATGTACATTTAAAATATACTCTTTTGATTTATATATATTATAGATACATTGGTACCAATTTATCCTTAAGAATGACCCCAAGATAACTTGGTACCAACATTTTTATCCCTCCTTCATGGATTCCATTAGTTGGAAATCCATGAGATAGATTATTTAAAACATATTGACCATCATTAAATTGTTTTTGAGGGAAATTACCATAGGTAGTAAAATATGATGTTACTTTCAATGCTCTTCATTAGAGGAAGAACATAGTGAACTACCTATAAAACAGAATGAGTTCCCTCATTGGTATGGTGGATGGTGATCAGATTCATGAAATATTTTCAATAATTTATCTTCTAGGTATGTTTATCATCAATTCACAATGAAGGAATTGGAAACCCTTCAAGCATATAGGAATCATCAAGATTGTTTTTGGGATCCATTATCCATTGAATTACTTTCAGATATAGGAAACTTCTTTTTCTTATTCAGTGATTTTCATTATGCATGCTTCATCAAGATGGAGATATTACTAATGCTATAAAAGTGTGTTGCATTCTTTATTTTATATGTATGTTGATTCAATGAAGGATATATCAAAAAAAAGTATGATTTATTTCACTACCTATGATCATATGATGATTCACTAAGTCCCATCAACATCATTTAGGGGTTAGTTATCATATTGTGTATCCTTCATGAATCTTATCCCTATATATTCTTTAACTATCATTGTTTATCTTCTCAAATTATATGATGCCATAACACAGACTACCAGCTAGGATCCTGAGGTAGCATCATTATATTCACATACCAATCATTGATCATATTTTCATCAACTAGTCAACTGACAAGGATTTCATCTAAGCACTAGACCATGAGATATACCCATTGAGTGATCGGTGAGTAGATATTCAGCCCATAGTGTTGTGTTAAGATCCAACACCTATATCCTAGGTTGACATCTATCCACCTATGAAGAATCAGGTCATTCCAGTTGGATAGGATGAGGATGCACATATTCTATGTGTGTTTTAAAAATCTTTTCAGTAGTGGCTTCCTATGTTTTAAGTTGATCCTAGAACTTATGTAGGGGATGATTTTTTTAGTAGGTTATTCAGGTATTCTACCTTGTCCTAAAACCCTCAAAAAATATTTTTTTTATAAAATCTATCATTATTCATGGTGTAGTGGGTCCCTAATAGAATCTGATCATCCAAATACATCATGATGTGACTATACATATTCCATTAGGAGTACTACCCATCCATGTTGTGATCTATATGAATCCAGGAGCTATTAGAGAAACAATAAGGTAACATATTTATTTGGGAGTACCCATAAACATTCACTAGACTCTCACAAGGTAACACCTCGATATGATTCATAATGGATTCCTTCAAGTATGAATATCTAAGTGTGTCATTTATATAGGAATCTGATCTATTATTATTTTTCTTTTATATACCCATATACATTAATATTTTGGAGAGGGCCCTAATGATCGATATCTTTTTTATTTAGGTAATATTAGTGGTTAGAGTTTTTTTGTCACATAGGAGTATATTCATAAACTATATTATGTCGTCAATACACATCAAGGATATTCTATCAGTGGAATACAAATGGATAATCCCAAAACAAAGAATTAAAAACTCATAAGTCATGTTCAAGATCTAGAAAACCATGATACAAACATTGTTATTATTTAATAGGATGTGTTCGCATAGATCATGTTTATTTAATCTAGCATATAGAAGACGGAAATCAATTTCCATATAGAACCTCGTATCAAAGGTAGAAATGTGACTTGGGGCCTCCTTGAGGTAGATAGGCTGGTCCTTAATGAGGTTACTATAGAAGATGATATGATGGTGCACTAAGAGGATGAGATATTTTTTGGTGACACTATGATCAATTTCTTCTACCACCACCCCTAGGTGTTCCATTCCATGATCAAGGAGCCAATGGTTAGTGATATAGAATGATGCATATTATGGATGGTAACAGAAAAATAGCATCTGACATGATCTAAGGTACGATATTTGCCTACAATATAATATCACTCACACTCGTAGATAATTATGTAATCCATTATTATTTTTTCCTTCCCTATTTAATGTGTTAGAGATTCCAATGGAGAATTTAGACCAACTAAGGGTGCTAGTGACTCCTACTATAAGCGAGGACATGCTCACCCACATCTACTAAAGATGCAAGATAATGCTTAATAGAGAGAGGTTTCATAGGACCTCATGGTGGTACAGATTAATACCTATGATTTAATTCTTGGTATGGGATTTTTATCCCCTAACTATGCATGGAAAAACTACTATCATTATAGAGTGACATGTTTTTGAGCTGATGGATCAATGTTTTGTTTCCTATGAATGTAGGACATTAAATAGATATGATTAGGGACTATGTGTAGGAAAATTCATCCAATCACCCATATTTTAGATATTTTTTATCTATTTATTCTATGATTCAGATGATTAAATTCATGTAGTCACTAAGAAGAATATATAATTTTTATCAAACAAGTTTCAGGAATACCACTTATTGAGATAACGAACTCTATATTGATCTGCATCCATGTACCACTCTAATATCCTCTATATCATATCTAATTTCCCCCTATAAGATTATAGATAACAAGTTATAGATTGAGGGTATTATGGATAAAGGTTTCATGAGATACAGTGTGTCCCTCTAGGAAACTATACAGCTGTTCTCCATGAATTTATATGATTTCTTGAGTATTTTTATAGACTATCACAACCTAAATCAAAAAATTTTATGAAAAAAATAAATACATATCAATGATTAATTTCCAATTCAACTAGATAAAAGTAAAAGGGGTTCTCAAGGATTTATCTTAAGTCTATATTTAATAATCTTTTGGTTCATGATAAGGATATCAGGAAGAGGCAGTTTTGATGTTGATACAACCATTATGAGTGTTTAGTGATTCCCTTTAGAATGAATAATGTAATAGATGTTCTTATGAGCCTAATATAATAAATCTTCAAGAATTTCATGTCTATGTTATTTATTCTATTCCTCAAAAAATATTCGAGTCTAATCAATGTTATAATATTATCATGCTAAAAATGTGAGGAATGTTCAAGAATTTCTTCAAGTGAAATATCTTTATAGTAATCTCTTGAGGTGTCAAATTTGGATTTGGTTTGTCAACTTATCAGTTCACATTATCCCAAAGGGTTTAGTATTTATTAAACTACCAGAGGTCAAGGAAATAATCTTCTAGGATTCACCCAAGATAATATTTAAGTTTTGGAGCTTCTTAATTTGTCTAGATACTATCAAAAAATTATACCAAGATTCCCTAGGATTTTGACTCCCCTTAATTCCATTGACCATAATTGGAAGCCTTTCATTTGGTCAAAAATTTGTTTGATATATTTCAAGGGACTAAATCGGATGTTGACCAATTCTCATACCATGTGGGTTTTAGAGGAAGGAATTGAGTTTATAGTGTCTTTTTATTCATATGGAGCTACTCCTGGTTGTGTTTTAATTCCAAGGTAAGTGGTTATTTCCTATGTGTCCAAACATTTTAGACCTAGTGATAATAAATAAATGTACCATGCATTATATATTGAAATGATTATTTTAACATAGAATACATGGAGGAATTACATTTTTGGTGAGGGATTTTTCGTCCTAATAGACCATAATAGCCTTGGATACATCCATAGCGATATCTAAACCTTATGTAAAGGTAATGTCTTTGTTTTTTCAGGACTATACCTTTGAGATTTACTATACTCAGTGAAAGATAAATGTGGTAGTTTATACCCTTATTAATAAATATTAATCTTAGTTCATGGAGGATGTGGCTAAGTAGTTTCAAGTGACACAATAGTCCTTAGTGCATGAGGGATAAGGGGACTATATTTGATTAATGTCCTTGACCCATCCACTTATACAATTCACAAGGGAGGGACAATTAGGATATACAAATTATAATGTCCTACATTATGATATATACTCATCTTATTCACTAGATGTATATTATAAATTTTGGAACATTTTAACCTCTTTCAAGGATAGATAGTGGTACCTATTTCATTTTGAGAGGTGTTGTAGGAGTTTCATACTCACCACAAAGTGGTATTTTTTATTTTAGGAGTTTCAAATCACTTTCTTTCTATTTGAAAGTAGCGTTTCATGGAAATAATCGGGTGCTTATACATAGATGAGATTTTTTGTTATATGATTTTAATTTACTATTAATTTTATACTATGATTCTAAATTTATAATATATTTATGTAGGATGTTTTAGGAATAATTTGGGACACATCTGTAGTTGAGTATTGATTTACACAATTTGATGGATGGGTGAATGAAGAGAACCATTTAGGTTTGTGAGGATATATTGAGGGATTATGCATTGGATTTTTGTTCAAAAATATAGGATCACCTGCAACTTATAGTTTCTTCACATAATAATAGGTATCAGTACAGTATAAGACTAAAACCTTTCAAGGAATTGTAAAGGATACCCGAAAATTCACCCTTGTGTTTGGAAGAGATTGAAGTGTCATCATTGATGGGACTTGAGTAAGTTCGTTCAATTATATAACAAGTCCAATTGATCAATGAGTAGATAATTATATCCTAAATACATCAAAATTCTTACATAAACAGATGATGGGGGAATGTGGAGGTCACGGAAGGGGATCACGTGTTCTGTAAGGTATCTCTATGAAGTAGTATGCAGAGATTTATCCAAGAGAAAAGGTTATCTTGAATGTTTATCAAGCCTTTTTAGATCCCATGATGTTTATGTGAGTTTTATTATAACCTATATTTATACCCATAGTTAGATAAACTACACAACATCTTCCATATGTCATAGTAAAGGAGGTACACACATGATCCATAACACATGATCGGATTAGGTGAGTTGGTCATCGTTGATAATTTGATATTTTTTATGTACACAATGGTGATATAGAATTAGTGGATGATGATTTTATGAGGTTACAAAATTCTACTTCTATGTGTATTTTGGTAGCATGAGAATATTCACGAGCGCTTGTGGGGACATGTGTGTCAGATATGGTTTGAGTACCCTCACCTTTTTTCATAGGTTATGATTTTTGTAGTGCAAATCCATGAATGTGTGGACGATTTAATTCCCTAAAATTTTCATGTTGAACATTTATAATAATACTAAGGATCTTATATGATATATTTTGGAGTATAAGAATAAAAAACATTATAAAATAGTATAATAAAAATATAATATTATTTTAGACCATGCATGTGAATCTATGATGAATTGAATATACCTCCTAAACAAAGAATTGTAAATGAGTTTTGACATTGTTATTGAGTTTGGAATGGTTGGTTTATCCTTTGAGATCTATTATTTCAGTTCACTTTAATAGTTCCCAGGATGAACCATAGTGTTTTAGATTTAAATTAAATACCAAAAAACTAAGAATTTATTCTATTTTAACATATTTTTCTATAATCTAGGGACATATTCCATAAAAACAAGAACAATATATGTAGAGTTTTAAGGGATTTGGAGAAGGAGTTGAGTGTTAAACTTTTTGTTAAATGAATCATGAACAAAAAGTTGATATGAACATAGTATTCACCAATGATCGATTCAACTATGGGGTAGGGATCATTGTTTTGAATTTTTTATGTTCTTCATGATTAATTGTCATATTAATTACATTATACCCTCTTCAAGAAATATTTATGTTAAATTATTGAATATTTATCCCATTCAGGATTTTAAAATAATATATTTTTGAATATTATCCCATGTTCTTGCTTTTCCCAATTCTATTGTTGGGAAATCCCTAGGTTATAGATTTTAATCTGAACATTGTTCTTTGTCATTTTGAATTTTGGATGGTGATAGGATGAATGGATATCCATAATTTGATTGAAACCCATATTCCATAGAAATATTTATTTAGATACTTTATTATAATTTTTCGTTTATTTTTTGGGATATGTTTGATAATGGATCAAAAGATGATGGTAGATGGTCTAGAAGGGGGAGAACATCACATAGTGGAGTTAGAGGGAGAAGGTTGTTGACTTCATGGAATAAAACCATTAGTGGTGTGATATGATACCAATATGTATTTTTGTTGTAGTGGATCAAAAAATCCATCCATGCGATGTAATCTTTTAATAGCTACTACGTCCTGATAGCCAACAGCTATAGCCACAACATGGTTATACCATCTAGGTTATGAACACCCACATCTTTAATAAACTTTAATCTATGTAATATTATATTATTATGTACATAACAAAATCCTAGATTAAGTGTACCAAGATAAACATACATAAATAAGACATTTATTTCATGGTTTAAATGTTACATCCACAAATAGTCACACAACCCAAGGAACTAAAGGATTAGTTTTTTTGGAGTCCAGACACATAAAAACACTAATTTCACATGTTGTTAACAATTACCGATAATCTAAATCCACTATTTTACATTCCATGATACATAATACTCTTAAAATCATGGGGAATTTAAAACATAAAAAGGGGAGAGCTCAGACACTAAATAAGGTAGAACATATCAAATACAACTCTAGTTAAATCATAAATATATGGAAAAGAACATATAATGAAAATAAATAATTTTAAAGAACATAAAATAATAATATTAAACATTAAGCATGGAAGATAGAAATAAAAACTAAAATTATAACACTTTTACAATGGCATGATAAAAATAAATCTTAAAGCATATAATAAGGGCCATGGGATATAGAAAATAAATTTTTACAATCCTAAACATATGATTTATTGTATTTTTAATCATGGATTCCTGCCAGACAATTCACTCATAAAATTGTTAGGAGATTGAAATTCCATCACACTCACCATTTAGTGAACCTAGCTACTTTCTAACCCATTCATATAACATTTATATATCATGGGATATAATCCTTTACACGATGTATTGAAAAACTTTATAGGCCCCACCAATATCATAATCTATACATTTCTCTTACACTTGAAAACAATAATCACACAATAACCCATAGAAATAATATTTGTTTCAAATTTTTCTTAAATAATCAAATAAATAACACAAGTAAATAAAAATGGGTTTTATAGGACATCCAAATATAAACATGAATTAAAACACATGATATTGAAAACTTGATCACCAAGAATAACAACATAATAAAATAATAACATAGGTTAAAATTTGAAACATAACCCCAATGGAGGTATATCATTTTCTAGATAATTAAAAAAAATCATGAAAATATTTTTTGAAAACATTCTGTATTCATTGTTGTAAAAGAAATCATTACGAGCCTCTTATCAAGAATAATTTTTTGTTTTTTAAAAAAAATTAATGAAAAACATTCATGGAAATATAATTGGTTCAAACAATATTTTACATATAATTAAAATGATAATTTCATTTAAAAGGATACTTATTCAAAAAATGAAGTTCAAAAAACTATAACATAAATAATGGAGTTTGAGTTACCAAGTCCCTTGCATATACCCTTTTATTCCCACAGAAGTTATTTAACAACCTATATCACAAAGTTTAAAATATAAATCATCTAATTAATAATATTACTCATATATATTTCAACTTATAATTTTTATTAATTACAATTATTTTTATGTAATATATTCTTATATGGATATGTTATGGTTGAGGCCTCTAAGCGACATCCCTCCCTCGACACTCTCTTCTAAGGTTTCTTGGTGGGGAGAGGTATGTGTGCCACTTCTTTAGCTTAGCCTCACCCCTTTCTTTCTTCCTTATAGTATCATCCACTCTTGTTTCATTATTTTTAGTGGTGTTGATCTGTTGTTGTAGTTTTAGCTTTAATTTTTCATGGTGGTGGCTTCGTCGGCCCAGGCTGGCAGCTCAGTCATGGATGTGCTTCTCTGTTTCTTCCCTTACCTAATTCTCATCGTTCCGACTTTTGGTTCCTGTGTTTCTCTTCTTGTTTTTTCAGGGTGGTGGTTTCATGGAGTCTTTTGGATGGGTGGTTCAATCGGTCATCGGTGTTACGAGAGGAGAATCACAAGATGGATTCAATCTGAGTTGTGATTTAACCTTGTTGACATTACAAATTTCAAGATAGTGTTTCTTCCTATTAAAATTTACATGGGGTGGTTTTGGTGGTGGTGACGAAGGTAATTTTTTGGTGATTCCCTTGGAACTCTTCCCCAGTTCTGACCTCTCATTCTGTGGTTCCTCTCTAAGTCTGATCTAGAGTACTGGTATCTATGAGGTTATGAGATTGAGTGTTGGTGGTCAACAGTATTCCAGGTGATTCCCGAGTTACTGTGTTCTTGTTATGAGTTTACAACCTCACAGATGATGCATATCAGATGAATATTCTGGTTAAATATAACACCCTGAGATTTTGTGAGTTTTTTCCAGATTAATTTAATCTTTTTGATATTTTTCACTTCATGAAAAATGAATATAGATTTTTTTTATTATAAAAAATAAATAATTTTGGATTCATTAATACACATAACCATGTTATTATTACACTACATGCAATACTATCTTGTCTTGCATTACTCGTAACACAAAGTTCCTGAAAAACAACACATTATTATTATAATTATCTAAATGGAATAATTATAGCTTAGTCATTAAAAATATTCATATTCATATTCATAAATTATTTTTAAATTTTTTTATAATTCCGTTTACTTAAATAAAAAATATTAATAATGAAATGTATAATTTTTTACAAAATGTTTATATGTTTAAAAATATTATTTTCTCAAATTAACTTCTTTTCATTTCCTCCTATATAAAAGAATGAAATTAATTTTAGACACTATTATAAATTCAATTTGATAAAATATACATCATTTTTTAATTTATAATTTTAAAATTAAGTTACGGTAAATTTTTATTATTTTTTTGAGAAGTTTCATTTTTTATGAATAGAAACAAAATTCAATTTCAACTGAAACTTAAATTTCATTAAATAAAATTATTGTCTTAAATTATATTTTTATTGGTTTTAAAGTATAATTAGACCATATATTTATTAATTAATATAATTTAGGTCATTGAAACTAGTTTAACGTTTAAATTGGATGTAAAATCATTGTAAACTTTTGAACATTTTTATTTTAAAAATGGGATTCCTTGTTCAGTCAATGGGATTAAATTTAAATTAATTTTTAAAAATTATGCATTTTTAATATTGAAAAATAGATTCCATATTTTCAATCATAGGGTCAAAATTTACTAAATAGTTCCTTTTTATTTTTAGGCACTATGAATAGTAAATTTAGTAATTATTTGTATTACAATGGTTAAGGGTAAATTGGGTAATTAATGTAAAACAATATAAAAAATATTTTAAAATTACCGTAAAACTTCTCATAAGTTCATTGTATTAGTGTTATTTGAGAAAAAGCATCATTGGCCCGAAATTATGACCTTTGGAAGCCACTTGGGTGTGAGTATGACATTTATAATATTTTATTTAACGTAAAGACCAAGATGTCATACTCCTATTTTTCATAAATATAATAATTTTAATATTTAATTATATAAGTGATATGTTAGACTATAAATAGTATTTATAAATATAAAATGTTTACATACATCATTGTATTTTATTTGTAATTTTTAATAAATAAATAATTAAATTATATGGTGATATAATGATGTTGGAGTAATTACATAATTAATAAAAGAATCAAATAAATGATTTTAAAATTTCTAAAATAAATATAATTTGATATATTTAATGTCATCCAAAAGTTTTAAGGATTAAATTGATATATTATTTATAATTTAATGGATTTGGTTCAAACTTATCTTGTTATTTTAATATTTTTAAGAGGTTAACAAATGAATAGTTTCAAAAAAGAAACTATTAATATTTTAAAACAAATAATATTTTATAAAATGATCTAAAATTATTAAAAATTTATAATTCAGAAAATTATATATAATATGTTTACACATGTTTTCAAAGATCAATTTGGGGTTCTTTTGGAATTAATTTTAACTATATTATCCCATAATAATTAAAAAGACATGTTGTCATGGTAAGAGTTAATGGGATTAATTAAGGGTTAAAGTCAAAAGATAAAGGTATTAATATGAAAAAAACATGTCTTACAATTATTGATTGATATTATTTAGATCTATACTCAAATTATCTTCTACATAACTCACTTTTTATCCTTTTTATCAAAAATTAATTTATATTAATTTAATATTTTAGGAAATTCCAAGACTGCCCCTCCCCTCTCTTGTAAAATGGAACCGCTCCTTATCTTTTATTCATACTTATAAAATCATTCACTTCATCCTAGAAGTATTCCTTATGAAAAAAATATAAGCAAATAATTCTTTTTGTGCAAATCAAAAAAGAGATACCCAAAAAAGATGTAACGTTCTTCAATGAATGTTTTTGTTTTATTTCTTCCTTGAACACCAAAAAAAAATTATTTCATATTTATATACTAAGATAATTATCCAAAATATACTCATATGTTTTTATATTAATTTTTCGACCTACACTTACACAAACCTCCGTCTAATGGGTGACGAACTTATCGTTGTTGTGTACAGAGAATTACCACCTCACAAAATGAGGATGTTCATTATTCATTTACCACCTATCATGTGTGATAATTATAATGAAAACTATCATTTTATATTATATATATATATATATGATATTTATAATTTATTTATGCTTATTTAAATTTTAAATTAAACAACCCTTAATGCTTTCTATATTTCATATATGTGATATCATCGTTTGGGGATGTGTGGACTACCACCTAATCAAATAAATATGATTCATTCAAAATTCAGATGGAATGTATTAAGGATTGGTTTAGTAAAAATGTATTATATTTATGATTTATGAATTCCAATATAATTATATTATATATATTCATATTTACAAACATGTCATATATTTTCATTCTTCTATTATGATATGAAAATGAAAATAACGTTCATGCGTACGTACGGAATTCCATCACCATGAATGATGTTTTCATTTATATTTAATGACTATTATGAATAATTATATATTTAATATATATCATATTTTATAATAATAAATAATTAAACCATGAGTATTTATAATAACAAGTCAAAACACGTACGATTAATAAATAAAGTATCACTCGAAACATAACATTGACAAGGAGTTAATAATAAAAGGGTAATAAAATGTCCTAAGTAAATAATATTTGGTATTATATTTATGAATATGGTTCTCTGATAGAATATTAATAAACGTATTCTTATTATAAAATGGTTTTTTATGAGTATGAATAGAGTTAAGACATAAGGTAAGGTAATTTTTTCTCACTTTTTATTTCTATAAGATACATGCCTCCTTCACCACCCATTTATTTTTTGCGGTGAATATATTGTTTTAATAGTGGGTGAACTAGAACCAACTATGTAGTAATTTAGATTACCATGTTAAGTGTATATCTAGATATACGTGATATACTCTTACCATTATTATGGAGACTTTTCTGCATCCACTATTAAAAAGGTAATGTCTATAGGTAAATTGTAATATCAAAAGGTTAAAGTATATCCCATGATATAATGATATCATTGAGATACTATAACAATAATCATATACAATGGTCCTATTCTCTAGATTCATATTACTGATTGGACACATTTTATGTCTAACTATCAGGTGTTTGTGGCCCATAATCATTGAGACGTCATCTCATGAAGTTCACACTTGGTGATCACTAATAGTGATATCAAGAGGATATAACCACGAATAGGAACACCCCATGTTTCAGGTGTTGGATGTTTTTTTCTATGGACATGTGTATTGGTCTCCTGACTTGAGATCATTACCAATGTGGGCCATTTGATAGTGTACATTTAATCAAGGAAAGAACTATGATAATGAAACCACGGTGAGGTAGCTTTTGTTGGGGGCGTCATTATTAGTATGCAATTGGTTGAATGATCAAGAAAGGATTTTTCAATTCTAGGATAAGAATGTTATATATCTTGGGCCTAATTGATCAGGAAGGTAGTACCTTGATATCTCCATGTCTAGGGTAGTCTAAGGAAAACTCATCCAGTTAGATAAAATAATAATAAAGTAAGAAAATGATGATGAAATAAGTGTGCATCATGCTTTATGAGATTTTAAATAGGAATATATTATACTACATTGTGCATGGTCATAGGTTGTAGTTTTGACAACAATTATCCTTATCTCTTTAGGGGCCAGGATGGGTTTAAATATTTCTCTCTTCGTCTATAAATGTTATTCACTGCTATCTAGATAACGTCCAAGAGGGTCGCCCATACTAGTGTATTTGAAATTCATATCTATTCTGGTGAATATGAGTTTTGGTCATGGGGGGCCCACCACTAGGGTCATGGTTTTTTCCAAATATGTGTGATAAATAATGAAAAGAAATCATATTATTCAAGTTAATAATAATTGTTAGTGAATTTATTTGTTATGAATATATATTTTTTTAATAAATATTAGTTTAAAACATTAATGTTTCATTTAATATTTGTGGGAATGATTAGACAAGTTAATGGCTCGGGTTTTATCATGTAATATAATTATATTACAAGAAAGTGAAAAAAATATAAATGAAATTTATAATTCCGTTAAATAGTCATAATATATCATTTATATAGTGAAAAATAAATATCTGGGTATCATGTATATTACATATGTTTATTTAATCATAATAAATAGAGGAAAGAGCTCTCATTCCATATATTGTTCACTGATGAATGGTGATAGCTTCTCTCTCCTCATCTCTATCTTAGTTCCTATAGGGAGATTCTTTGGTTCCTATGTAGGTTCCAGGTGAAATAGAAGCGCACGATGGATGTGTAACCAACTTTGAAAATTTCCATAATCAACGATTAATCTGAGAAAAATATAATGATAAACATCAGTGTCCAGGGAATTGAATCAAAAATAAAATTTAAAGGAGAGAACATAGAACTGAGAATATAGGATTGACATATTTTGTTTATAATTAATTAAATTAAATTAAATAATTACCTGCAAGGTGATTCTTTCTTCTTTGATTCATTGGACATGGGGTTTGAGGTGTAGCTTTGTTTCCATGTAGAATCCAAGGGTAATATTCCTCAAGTAGTGATCCAAACATGAACCACATATCCCTAGACATTGTAAAATGAGTCTTCGGGTGCTAGCACGAAAGATCCTTTCACTTGCAATGTCCACCTTTGATTACCTTAAAAATCACATCCAAAGCGTTCTCCTAGATTCAGTGGAGGAGCATCTCTCTCTTTCTTGAGAGAATTTTTGTAGAGGGAAGAGTTCTCTCGGATCGAGAGCTTTTCATCAAGGATTTTGTTCACACAACCAATAGTTATCTGGTGGGATGACCCCTTGGATAATTAGATAGTAACAACACAATGGGGAATTTAATTCACTTGGTATTAAAAAAAATTAGCACCAGTTTCATTACTTATTTTATTAATCCATGTGAAACCCCATGTCAAATAATAATATAAATGATATTATTTCCATGACACGTGCGTAAGTTGAACATTATATTTAAATATTATTTACCATAATAATATTTAATTTTATTTCTCACTGGACCCATAACTTGGTTTTCCAATCCCCAATATTTACTAGGCCTTTAATAATGAATATTTATTTATTAAGTAAATATAACTACATTATTTGGTGATAAATAAATAGTCTATTCACAATATATTCTCTCAAATAACTAGGGAAAAAATATATTTGATCAGGCATACTTGAATAATTATTAAACCAAAACCAGGAATAATATTTATTCAACTTGTTAAATAATAAATTATTTAACTCAGATACTGGATACAGATACTATGTGGCCCTCTAAGACTCTTTCTCAATGGAATTATGTGATAGTAACATCCAATAAAACTTATGAATATGGATTTACTACTAGCGGGTCTTGTTCTCGTAATATCCTCCTAGATATTACCTATCACGACCCGCCCTCAGGGCCCGTTCCATGACTACCCCATTCCTGCCTTCCATAGGCCAGGGGCTGGTGACTAGCACCTAAGGCGTAAATCCAGTTAACTGGGAAGGCTTTGCCTTTATAAATCATAAACACATCAGAGCAGAGTAAAAGTGGAAGTAATACACTAAGTACAAAAGAACGTGCTGAAAAGTAAATGGGCCAGAATAAAAACCCAACTGAAAAGTATAGCTACAACTGAACGAAAGTACAACAGAAAAGACAAACATCTGGAAAAATAGAAGCAGCTCCTAGGTCATCCATCTTGGATCCTACCTGAAGTGTAGGTATAGATAGCATAGCTCATGGATCGTCCACCAAGTATAATACCTGAAGGGTAGGTACAGATATCCTCCTCAACGCTCTCGCCCGTCAACCACCTCTGAGTACCATCTCTTCGTGAAGTCCACCTCTGGATACTGACTCGTCGTGAGGTCCACCTCCGGGTATCGTCCAGTCCTCGAACACTCGGTCTCCGTCAGCGCTGTCTGTCGTCTGCATCCAACACAACGAGGTGCACGCATAACCTGTGCAGGGGTGAGGATAACGATACTTAGTAGGGACCCCGAGACCCTCAAGGTCTCGCTAAATCCATCAAGGATAACCAAAAAATAAGGACCTAACAGATAACCCTTACTTAGGTATAAGCCTATACTTATACCTAAGTTATCAAGTAACCCATCTCAATCATGAGGTATAACACATATATGAAATAAACAGATAACCACTACTTAGGTATATGCCCATACATATACCTAATTTATCAAGTAACCCATCTCAATCATGAGGAAATCACAAAGGTCAACGACTCAGCTCAAACTAGGATTTTCATTAAAGATACTGAAACCACAACTGCTGGAGAACTCCTCCTCTGTCAAGTACAGTAGATCTGTCAGGAATCTGAGGTGATACTCACTAACCATAGACTACTAAGGTACTCCTCCTCTCGAGTACCGCGGGTCCGCACCCAAACATAGTAGTGCTCCCCGCCAGGGGTCTGCCGCCCAAACATAACAGCTGTTCACCTAATAGCCTACATAGGTACTCCTCCTGTCGAGTACTGCAGGTCTGCTGCCACCAGGCGCTCCGTCTGCCATGGGTTTGCCACCAAATATCACGCGCTCCGTCCACTGGTCTAGTCGACCCACTCCAAGTTGAATCGGTCAAGCAGTCATCTAGTCCACAGCTACTAGGTCTCCGCACTCCGCATGCTCGTCTCCAGGAGGATCCTCTCCATGAGCTACTGGTCGATACACCAAGTATCAAAAATCCCCACAAGGAAGTATCACAAGGGACCGCCTCATCACAGGGGTCTCAACGGAATAGACGATGCATCGATCGGACGCCCGGTCTATGAGTTATTATCCTTTTCTTCCAGGGGGCCCGATTGGTTTCGTGTATGAACCAACCCGACCGAAACTCAACTATACCCCGAACTCTCATAGGGTATACTCATAGGGACCATTTCTCAACGTGATTACCAATGCTGCTGAAGGTTCGTCAAACAGACGTCCGGTCTGAAAATTATCGACTTTTCCGTTCTTGGGGCCCTCTTGGATTTCAGGTACAATCCAACCCATCCATACTCCAACTGTGTCCAAACCTCATGTGAAGTATACCAAAAGATCTGTCTCACCAAAAGGAAACAAAAAAAGTCGACGGCACATCAATCGGACGTCCGGAGCTCAAGTTATAAGCGTTTCTGCTCCGAGGTCCTGGTTGGTTTCGGGTTCAAACCAAACTGACTATACTTCAAATGACACTGGTTAACAAAACAGGTCACACCATTGTAATCAATATGAAAAAACACACGAGATGGATTACCCATTGGTCCAAAACGGATAGCCGGTGAAAAAGTTGTATTTCACCGCAACACGCGTGAACCGGGCCTCGTGGGTCCCGCTCCTAGACCTCGACATAAAAATATAAAATTGGTCTTGAAACATCCGTCTTAATTCCAGGATCGCAATGTCGCAGACGGTTCGTCATTCTGACACCGTATGAGAGAGATATGTCGGATACAAGATCTCGTAATAATAAAAATATTATTATTATTCTGTGTTTCATGGCCCTGAGCCAAAAACTAGAATTTAGTATCCAAAATTAGACTTGAATCGACCGTATTAATGACAAGATTACATCGCCACTGATGGCAATCCAATCGGACGTCACACGCAAGAGTTATGGTGGGTCAAAGATTTAATAATATTATTAAATCTATTATTTTTCGAGTGCTTCAGGTACCCGATCCAAAAACCTGAAAAAGACATCCAATATTGGACTCATAAATTCTGTCTCAAACTCAGGGTCGCATTGCCGCAGACGGTTCCTAAAATCGAGATCGCACGAAGAAGTTATGGACAAAAATGTGTTTTATCATCAAAATTAATAATACCATTATTATATTATTAATTTTAATTGATTTCTTTCAAATACCCCATGTCACGCACCACCCTTCTTCACGCATGGCTAGCAAGCCCTCCCCCCTTGATTCCTTCTCTCTTTTTTTATTCATATAATTGTATCTTTTATTGTATATCATCATTAACATATTTTTCTTCTCTCTCCAATCTAATTCCTCATTCACCATCTTGTTATCCCAAATAGCACCCCAATCACCCAGCCTCCTCCCACACGGCCAGAATCGCCACCACCTTCGGCTGCCCGCCCAGCTGCGCCTCCAGATCCTTCCTCACTCCATTCTGACATCGATTTAACTCGTAAAAAATATAGGAATTCATATCCTTGATCCTTGGATCGAGATCTTCGCGTCTGTATGTCGCGCTTAGGGAAACATTGAGTTTCCAGCACGCTTAATTATTTGGTGATGAATAACACACGAAGAATGTGTGGACAATGAATAAGGAAAGATCACAGTCAAAGTGTGGATCGATAGCCGTGTTAGTTTGGCCATCATTTTTGAGAATCAAGAACATGGGGAATTGGAAATTAAATATTTATCATGCTACAAGAATTTCAAATTCAAGATAAACAAGGAGAAAATTAATTCAATCAATTGTTTATCAATCCATGAATGAGTTTATTTAATTCTCATTCATAATGAAAAAATTAAACCAAGGTAAGGAATCCACAAAGATATATCCTACAAATAAATGCTCAAGCTCGAGGGTATAAACCACATAAATGAGAAATATAAAATATTCCCCTACCTTGAGTCGTTCGTCGCTCGTTGATGATATCGCGAAAGGGAGTGGGCGTCGATTCTTTGCCGTCATCTCAAGGTAAGAGGTAAAGGTTATAATGGTCATTGGAATTTGTTGTTTCCTAAAAGGCCTTCGATCCGGCTCGAGCGTTGTTCGTTGGAGATCTGACGGATGGAGAACTGTTCTTTGTCGAAGCAGGGAGTCGTTCTTCGTGGATGAAGGGGACTCTCCTCTAATTCTCAACACAACAAGCTAACCCAAAATAAAATAAGCTTCCCATTATTTTATTTTACTTTTCCATGCCTTCAAATTTACAAAATTTGAACACTTAAATCAATTAATTGATTAAATGTGTGTTGGAATTATTAAAGTTGGAGAGGAGGAGTCACCCAATTAAATACAAGGGGTTTAATGGGGGGATTTAAGGGAGATAAAGGGTTGGGACTCGTGTGGGCCCCACCTATTATTTATCCAAGAATGGGTAGTTAGGTTCCACCCTTAACTCCCCATTTTAGATTAAAACTTCCATAGATGTAAATAAAATTGTACAACAATTTTATTTACTTCTTTAATAAAACCCCAATAAATAACTTCCTCCCCCCGCACAAACACGTCAACGGTAAAGGTTCCCTTAAGCAATTACCAATGTTGCGAGTTCATCGGTGCCCTGAGATTACAATTCCAAGCAACGGTTCAAAAGATAGAAAATCTCGCTCGTTCGTTTATTGAATGTACCCAAGCTGAACTTCAGAAATTGATTCCGGGCACACCGGGCCTCAGAATCAGGTGTCGTCAGAAATTGAACACTCGTAAAATTCTAAAGAAATTAATAAAAAAATTCCTTGAAATATCTCGGTCTTTAAATTACTCTCACCTCAATTGTTTACATCCCCGTAAAGCATCAACACACACTAGGGAAAACAAAAGTGGTACTGAGCACACATCTGAGCCTTCCACTCCCATGTGCTCTCCTAGAGGTTCTCGTGCTGCCAACTAAAGAGCACAAGAGGAATTGACCATCCCCGTAGGACCCACTCTTGTCGGTCCTCAGCCTCTAATGGAACCTCTTGAAATTTTCCACATCATCGATGTCCAGATCTCTGTGGTCAATGATGATGGATAGGTCATGCACACATCTCTTCAACTGAGTTACGTGACCGACGTCGTGCACCCAGTGCAACTGAGGTGGAGGTGACAGACGGTAAGCCACCTCGCCTACCTGCTGAGGACCTGGAAAGGCCCGATGAACCTCGGAGATTACATGTCGTCTTGGCCAAATCTCCTTAGACCTCATCGAGGTGAGACCCTTAAAGAGATGTGTTCTCCACCCTCATTCTCTAGTGGTCTTGTCTTCTATCAGCATAGGACTTCTGTTTTCTCTGTGCAGTATTCATCTACTCTTGGATGATCTGCACCTTTTTCGTCGTAGCCTGAACCATCTCTGGTTCTACACGTGCTGACTCCATCATTATCCACAAAGGATATCTAAAACGTGGCCAGCTTCTGTCTCTCCACTCCTAACAGCTAAACGCCCAATATCCTACTAAGATCATATGCTACAAAGTTCTACTCCCTAGGAGTATAACTATCTCGAAGTCACAGTCTTGGATGAATTCAAGCCATCACCGCTGTCTCAAGTTTATGTCCTTATAAGAGTAGATACACCTGAGACTATTTGAGATGGAAATAACCGTAAACCCTTCGCTCATCGAACAATGGGTGAGACTAGACAATTGTAAGAACCCATTTTCACCCTGTTTTGTCTACATTCCACTATAGAGCTGCTCGGATTTCTCCTCTTCTGAAAAGAGAAATCTGGTCTCATACCCTGGATGAACCACGTTCTTTGCCTAATATAGTCAATCTTGACATGAATGATACATTCATGTCATGGATGACGTCGTAAGGCCTCGACGCTACTACCAAGAGATCCAACCCTTACTCTCGCCTCCAAGGGTCGAGTCACACTGTCGGAAACAGTGTGTGGTCCCTGGGTATCCTCTAGTAGGTATCTTGAAAGAGAGGATCAATTCAACAGTTTTAAACCAGAACCTCTTAGTAACAATATAAAGAGATGACAAGAAAGTAAACGCCACAAATCAAGGTGTATTTTATTACTGCAGCTCAAAGTAAAAAGGCACATAAAACCACAACAATAACAAAAATGAAGGTAGATGCACCAATAACAAAGGCCTCTATGTTTGGAAATAGTCCCACTCCTGTCCACCTGCTTCCGGGGCTCCACTTCCTTGTCCACTGCTCGGCTGCTGCTCAAGCTTTCGCCAGTGCTTCTGTCTTGGTGGCTACTCCAACACATGTGGATCAACTGTGCTGGGAGTCGGACAGTCACGTGCCATGTGACCCTACTTTACGCATGAATAGCACTTCCTGCTCCACATATGGCTGGATCTATTTCATTTTCTTCTCACAACCAAACCTAAAACCCAAGGTCGCCAACCAGTTGGTATGGTCCTCTTATACCTCTCCATCATCCGACTCCTGCCTACAGATGACTCGGCTACGGACAAAAAACCCTACGGAAAATGCAGCAGCTCCTGATCATGCCCAGAGTGTAGAGTCACTGGTATAAACTCCACCCTGAAGAAGGTCTCGAAGTCTTCCCAGGTGAAATTCATCCTGTCGCAAAACTGGAACATGTGGCTCCACCACCTCTCAGATGCTCCTTGGAAGAGGCTAACATCTAGGTACACCATCAAGTCTGTGGGTGTCCCAGCTTTGTGGAAAGCTCGTGCTACAAACTCCAACCAGTGCCTAGCCGTCTGAAAATCCGAATCACCTCGAAACGTCGGAGGCCTCTGATGATGTAACTCGTGCATCGTGCTCAAGCAGCATGCAATATCTTCTGGTGTATCAAATGGTGGAGGGACCTATACTGAGGCCTCGCTGCTCGGTGGGCTATCATCGCCTTCCCCACTCGGTACCCACGTTGTCTGACTAGGTGAATACATCCTAAAAGAAACAGACGTGACACAGTCAAATGATTATACTGGGTGAGCTAACCTGGTTTAAGCTAATTTAAAAGAAGATTTTGAAAAAAAAACACATGCAATCGGTGTTTTAGTGCACTGAGTCGGAAATCAGTAGTCAGGGTCCTGGTGTATGGATACATCGGCCACCCACACCAACACTGGACTCCCTGAACTGAAGACCACACTTAGTACCCTTAACACTATTGCTTCACAGAAAAGAAAATATCAGAGTCCTAAGTTATGCGGTAGAACTGACTCCTATGATACCAATTTGTCATGACCCACCCTCGGGGCCTATGCCATGACTACCCCAAGCCCGCCTTCCATAGGCCAGGGGCCGACGACTAGCACTTAAGGCATAAATCCTGTTAACTGGGAAGACATTGCCTTTATAAATCATAAACACATCAGAGGAGAGTACAAGAGGAAGTGATACACTAAGTAAAAAAGAAAGTTCTTAAAAGTAAATGGGCCAGAATATAAACCGAACTGAAAATTATAGCTACAACTGAACGAAAGTACAACAAAAAAGAAAAATAGCTGGAAAAATAGAAGCAGCTCCTAGGTCATCCACCTCAGATCCTACCTGAAGGGTAGGTACAGATAGCGCAGCTCCTGGATGGCCCACCACAGATCCTACCTGAAGGTTAGGTACATATAGCCTCCTCAACGCTCTCGTCCATCAACCTCCTCCATGTACCTTCTCGTCGTGAAGTCCACCTCCAGATACTGACTCGTCGTGAGGTCCACCTCTGGGTACCGTCCAGCCCTCGAACACTCAGCCTCCGTCAGCGTTGTCTGTTGTCTGCATCCAACACAACGAGGTGCGGGCATAGCCCATGCAGTGGTGAGTATAACGATACTCAGTAGGGACCTTGAGACCCTCAAGGTCTCACTAAATCCAACAAGGATAACCACAAAGAAGGATCTAACAGATAACCCTTACTTAGTTATAAGCCAATACTTAAACCTAAGTTATCAAGTAACCCAACTCAATCATGAGGTATCACACAGATATGAAATCAACGGATAACCACTACTTAGGTATATTCCCATACATATACCTAAGTTATCATGTAACCCATCTCAGTCATGAGGAAATCACAATGGTCAACGACTCAACTCAAACCAGGATTTTCATTAAAGATACTGAAACCACAACTGCTGGAGAACTCCTCCTCTGTCGAGTACAGTAGATCTCTCATGACTCTGAGGTGCTACTCACTAACCTTAGACTGTTGAGGCACTCCTCCTGTTGAGTACCGCGGGTCCGCACCCAAACACAGTAGTGCTCCCCACCAGGGGTCTGCCGCCCAAACACAGTAGCGGTTCACCTAATAGCCTACAAAGGTACTCCTCCTGCCGAGTACTGTGGGTCTGCTGCCAACTACCAGGCGCTCTGTCCGTCCTGGGTCTACCGCCAAATATCAGGCGCTCCGTCCACTGGGCTAGTCGACTCACCCCAAGTCGAATCGGTCAAGCAGTCGTCACGTCCACAGCTACTAGGTCTCCAAACTCCGCACGCTCGTATCCAGGAGGATCCGTACCATGAGCTACTGGTAGATACTCCAAGTATCACAAAGTCCCACAAGGATGTATCACAAGTTACTGCCTCATCACAGGGGTCTCAACGCAATAGACGGCACGTCGATTGGACGCCCGGTCTGTGAGTTATTAGCCTTTTCATCTAGGGGCCCGGTTGGTTTCGTGTACGAACCAACCCGACCGTAACTCAACTGTACCCTGATCTCATAGGGTATACTTATAGGGACCATTTCTCAACGTGATTACCAACTCCACTGACAGTTCGTCAAACGGATGTTCGGCCTGAAAATTATCGGCTTTTCCGTTACAGGGTCCCGGTTGGATTTCGGGTACAGTCCAACCCGGACATACTCCAACTGTGTCCAAACCTCAGGTGATGTATACCAAAAGATCTGTCTCACCAAAATGAAACCATCAAAGTCAACATCACATCAATTGGACGTCTGAAGGTCAAGTTATAAGTGTTTCTGCTCTAAGATCCCTGTTGGTTTCGGGTTGGAACAAACCCGGTCGTACTTCAAATGACACCGGTTAACCAAACTGGTCACACCATTGCGATCCATATGAAAAAACACACGAGATCGACAACCCATTGGTCCAAAACAGATAGCCGGTGAAAAATTTTCATTTCACCGCAACATGCACGAATCGGGCCTCGTGGGGCCCACGCCTCGACCTCGACTTAAAAATCCAAAATTGGTCATGAAACATCCTTCTTAATTCCCGTGTCGCAACTTCACAGACGGTTCGTCATTCTGACTCCATATGAGAGAGATATGTCCGATACAAGATCCCGTAATAATAATAATAATATTATTATTCGGTGTTTCGTGGTCCCGAGCCACAAACTAGAATTTAGTATCCAACATTAGACTTGAATCGTCCGTATTAATGACAGTATTACATCGCCACTGACGGTAAGCCAATAGGACATCACACACAAGAGTTATGGCGTGTCAAAGATTTAATAATCATATTAAATCTATTATTTTTGGAGCGCTTCGAGTACCCAATCCAAAAACCAGAAAAAGACATCCAATATTGGACTCATAAATTACGTCTCAAAGTCAGGGTCGCACTGCCGCTGACGGTTCTTGAAACCGAGATCGAACGAAGAAGTCACGGACAAAAAGGTGTTTTATCATCAAAATTAATAATACCATTATTATATTATTAATTTTAATTGCTTTCTTTCAAATACCCCATGTCACGCACCACCCTTCTTCACGCATGGCCAGCACACCCTCCCCACTTGATTCCTTCTCTCTTTGTTTATTTATTTAATTGTATCTTTTATTTTATATCATCATTAACATATTTTTCTTCTCTATCTAATCTAATTCCTCATTAACCATCGTGTTCCCCCAAATAGCACCCCAATCACCCGGCCTCCTCCCACACGGCCAGAACCGCCCCCACCTTCGGCTGCCCACCTAGCTGCGCCTCCAGATCCTTCCAAACTCCATTCCGACTTTGATTTAACTTGGAAAAAAGATAAGAACACATATCCTTGATCATCGGGTCGAGATCTTCGCATCCATATGTCGTGCTCAGGGAAACATTGAGTTTCCAGTGCGCTTAATTATTTGGGGATAAATAACACGCAAAGAATGCACGGACAATGAATAAGAAAATATCATGAATAAAGTGAGGATCGATAGCCGTGTTAGTTTGGCCATCATTTTTTAGAATCATGAACATGAGGAATTGGAAATTAAACATTTATCATGCTTCAAGAATTTCAAATTCAAGATATACAAGAAGAAAATTAATTCAATCAATTGTTTATCAATCTGCGAATTAATTTATTTAATTCACGTTCATCATGAAAAATTTAAACCGAGGTAAGGAATCCACAAAGATATATCATACAAATAAACGCTCAAGATCGAGGGTATAAACCACAGAAATAATAAATACACAATATTCCCCTACCTCGAGTCGTTTGTCGCTCGTTGAAGATATCGCGAAAGGGAGTGGACGTTGGTTCGTTGACGTCATCGCAAGGTAAGAGGTGAAGGTGACGATGGTCATTGGCGTTCGTCGTTTCCTCAAAGGCCTTCGATCCGGCTTGAGCGTCCTTCGTTGTAGATCTGACGGATGGAGAAACGTTCTTCGTCGAGGGAGGGAGTCATTATTCGTGGATGAAGGGAACTCTCCTCTAATTCTCAACACAACAAGCTAACCCAAATAAGATAAGCTTCCCCTTTTTTTATTTTTATTTTCCTTGCCTTCAAATTTAAAAAATTTGAACATGTAAATCAATTAATTGATTAAATGTGTGTTGGAATTATTAAAGTGGGAGAGGAGGAGTCACCCAATTAAATACAAGGGGTTTAATGGGGGGGGGGTTTATGGGAGATAAAGGGTTGGGGCTCGTGTGGGCCCCACCTATCATTTATCAAAGCACGGGTAGTTAGGTTCCACCCTTAACTCCCCTTTGTAGATTTAAACAACCATAGATGTAAATAAAATTGTACAACAATTTTATTTACTTCTTTAATTAAACCCCAATAAATAACTTCTTCCCCCCGCAAAAATGCATCAACGATAAAGGTTCCCTTCAGCAATTACTGGCTTTGCGAGTTCATCAGTGCCCTCAGATTTCAATTCTGAGCACCGGTTCAAAAGATGGGAAATCTCGCTCGTTCATTTACTGAACGTACCCGAGAAGAACTTCAGAAATTGATTTCGGGCACACTGGGCCTCTGAATCAGGTGCCGTCAGAAACTGCGCACTTGTAAAATTATAAAGAAATTAAGAAAAAAAATCCTTCAAATTTCTGGGTCTTTACATTACCAAGGGCGCACACCATGAGAATGTGACTCAAAGTTTTCTGAGTCCCCACCTCTGATAGCCTATATCATTTGTGTCCCTAAAATAATATCATCCAGACATAGAACATATATTCAAGAATAGTGTCATGGAACATATGAGTTCTCATTATAGTAGAGATCCATTATGACTTTTAAGTGTGACGCCTATTTTTAGGACAACATCACAAACAATGTCATGAATAAGAATAATCATAATGTGATAAAGAGTTTATTCATATTCATATGATGAATAAAGGTTTTTCATAAAGTACAAATAAGTTGGTTTCTAGGGCACCAACTCCAACAGACTCCCACTTGCACTAGATCCAATACCTAACAACCTTCAGTCCATTAGCTCTCATGTGATATTAATGCTTCTACTAAGATAGGTCTTTCATAATGGGGTCCTCCATGTTCTCTTCCGTGGACACTCTTCTCACAGTAAAATTAACCCTTTGATATAAATCCCTCAAGAGGTGACACTTTTGAATTATGTATTTGGTCTGTTGATGTGATCTTGGATCCTTTGGAAGAGACTTCATTGCAGTATTATCACAATAAAATTTAATTGGATCCTTACTACTAGGTACAACATCAAGCCCCTAGAAAAATTCCCAAATTCAGAGGGCTTCCCTTGTTGTATCAGAAGCCATTATATATTTGGACTATGTTGTAGAATCACCAACAATTGTCCGCTTTGAATTCTTCCATCTCACAGCTCCTCTGTTGAGATAGAAAATATACCCTGATTAAAACATCAAATCATTCTTATCTGTCTGAAAACTAGAATCAGAATACCCTCTCATGACAAGATCCTCATCTCATTCATACCCTAGGAATGTATCCTTAGTTCATCTCAGATACTTCAGGATAGTCAAAGATCAGGTCGCTAAAGTTAATGGAATCTTACTCATCATATCTTTCTCATGTTGTGTATGGGGACACATTTTATTGGAAATATATATACCATGTGACACTAGAAGCAATACCTTCTTGGATTATTCCCTACTAGAATATCTTGTCAATTTAAATAATTTGAATTAGTCCAACAAGAATCTTGGATCAATCCGGAATGATTTTGATCCCAAGAATGTAGGCTTGTTCACCTAAGTCCTTCATGGAGAAGCACTTGTTCAACCAGTCCTTGACTTTCTATAAGATTGGAATATCATTTCCAATAAGAAATATGTCTTCAACATACATTGATATGATAATGACCTCATTCCCATTAAACCACTTGTAAACACGGGTCTCACATTCAATCTTAATGAAACCAAATTCTCTTGTAGATTCATCATATAGAATGTTCCATGATTTGGATGCATGATTTAATTGATTAATGGATATATGCAAATTGAATAATATTTTTGAATCACTTGGTGTCACAAATCCTTCTAGTTGTTCCATATAGACATCTTCCTAAATCTTTCTACTAAGGAATTCAGTTTTTACATCCATCTACCAAATCACATAGTCATGGAAAGACACTAGGGAATGTATGATTCTTATAGATTTAAATGTGGAAAATGGAGAAAAGGTTTCATCATAGTCAATTACATAATGCTTTTTTAAAACATTATCCATTATCCTTTCTTTATAGGTACTAACTTGACCTTCCATGTCCAGTTTCTTCTTAAATACCCATTTTCACCCAATTGGATTTACATCAACTAGAACATCAACTAGAACCCATACTTTATTCTGATACATGGAATCCATCTTAAAATTCATAGCTTCTATACACCATACATCTTCTAAGCTCTCTACTACTTCCTTGTAGGAGGGAGGTTCATCATGGTCCAATAATAATGAGTCATCATCCTTAGTGACAAGGAAACCATATCTCTCTAGTTCCTTTACCTCTGTTGAACTCCTATGTAGTATTTGTGTTTCAGGAACTACCTCTTCCATAGGTACCTATAGAACTTGTTCTTATACCAACTCCTTTGTTTGTTGAGAAGAAACTTCATCAAAGATAGTATTTCTTCCACTATCCTTGGTATGTCTGGAAATAGTCAATTTCTTTTCTAAGGGGTTGTATAGGTAGTATTACTTTTTTTCCTTGGGATACCCAATAAATATACACTTCATGCCCCAGTGTGCTAGTTTGTTTCCTGATAAAGACTTAACAAACACATCACAACCCCATACACGTGTATGCGACCAAGTGGGTTTCTTTCCACTCCATAACTCGAAGGGAATACTATTTCCTACCTTAGTTGGTACTTAGTTTAATGTGTATACTGCAATATGGAATAAATACCCCCAAAAAGATAATTGAAGATCTACATTACTCATCATCAACCTTACCATTTCCCACAAGGAACGGTTCCTCCTTTCACTAACACCATTCCACTGTTGTGTATAAGGTGGATTGTGTTGAGATAGAATCTCGGACTCCCATAAAAGGTCAATGAATGCTTGGTTAAGATATTCTCCACCTCTATCTGATAAAATCTTATTTATCATCTTACAAATATTATTCTATACTTCATTATTGAACTCCTTGAATTTATCAAAGGACTCAAACTTATACCTCATTAAGTAGGAATATCCATATCTAATCAAGTCATTAGTAAAAGTAATAAAGTAAAAAATTACACCTCTATCTTCTACTAGAAATGGTCCAAAAAAATCAGTGTGCACCAATCCTAGAATCTATGTGGCCCTTTCACCCTATCCACCAAATGGTGGTATGGTTATTTTCCCTTATAAACTAGTGTGACATCTATCATGTTGTTTTAGCTCGGAAGAGTCTAAATAACCATCCTGAAAAAGATTTGTCAGGCGCTTCTCGTTTACATGAACAAAGCGGTGATGCCACAACTTGGTGTTTTATGAGTCATGTGAACTTGGTTCGTTATCAATTTATGACACTTGGTTCTCATAATTTAATACAAATATACCATTATTTAAATGTTTCATACCATAAGATATGTTGTACTTCTAAATGTAACAAAATTTATTTCCAAACATGAAAATAAATCCATATATATCTTAAATAGATACAGAAATTATGTTATTGGTAACACTAGGAACATAATAACATCCATGTAAAACCAAGATCATTCTCATCAGTGATGTGAGGTGGTAGTCACCAATGGAGAGAGAAACCAACCTCGTACCATTGGCAACATGCAAATCCACCTATCCTCTAGCAATTTTTTGAAATCTACTTGGTTTTTAATTTTAATATAGATGTGAAATGAAAAATATATATCTATTAACCAATGTGTATAAATGGAAAGATTTCACTCGATAACGAATATACCTTTTTCTTCCCCTTTCCTCTAGGTGCAGTTCCTCTTCCAGTGGCCTGACTTTCCACATGGGAAGCATATTGCCTCCTATTTCTCTCTTATAATAGGATCTTCTTCTTCTTTTCCAGACAGTGATTGTACGCATTAGATTATTTATAAATATTATGTCCCTTTTCTTTTTTTCCTTTCTCTTCTAATTAACCATAAGGACTGCGGGTGTTCCACGCCCCATGTCCTAATCCACTTGGAGAATCAGGGAAACATGTTCTGATAGCCTATTATCATTATTTCTCATATTATAATTCACAATAAAATAGGGGATGTACTTGGGTAGTGATGATAATATGAGATCTATATGAAACTCATCTAGGAATTTAATCTCTAAGATGTCCAGATGCTCAATGTTTCCAATAATCTTGACTACATGTGGTTCAGCTGGCGTAGTCTCTCAAAGATTAGTAATGAAAAAAGCATTGGAGATCTCATACCTCTCTTATCCCTCCTTCTCATGATACAAATCCTGAAGGTGAGACATCATTCTATAAGTAACAATTTCATCATTTTGCATCAAAAGCTCAATGCTCAGGGATCATAGCATGAGGCACTCAACAAATGTAGTGTCATTCAGATGTTTCTCGTACATAGAGAGTTCCTCATCACTTGCATAATTTCTAGGTGCAACTGGTAAAGGCTATTCCATCTCATAATGTTTCCTCTCATGGAGAAGGACAACCTGAAGTTACCTTTTCCACTCTTACAAATTATTGTTAGTGAGAAGGTTTTCTTTATCAAGTATGGATCGCAATGATATGTTTGATTTAATTTTTGATGATGGTTCTACAAATAACATTAATAGAGTTTTAGTACATTATCTTGATAAATATAGAAAATCAAATAAATTAATATATATTAGTCTCCCACTATTTTGTGGAAATCCAATATCCCTCACCATTGGGTTCAGAATATCATGTTTCTTTCATATTATAGCAGAAAGGATCCATATTTCCCATTGCATTACCCCATCTAGGTTTGGTCAAGAAACTTGAAATGTTTTAGGTAGGAATTCGAAATGCCAACTGCATTAATTCACAGCTCCAAGATCTTTTCAGTGGAATCCCCAATCTTTAAATCCATAATTTTAGATTTCCTCAACCTTTTCCTCTAAATTTCACCAAGTCCTACTAGGGTATTCAACCCTTATTGTAAACTATGTTAAGCAACCCAAAACCTCAAAGTATATTTCCCTAATAATTAAAATCATCTCAGCTAGGGTTGTTCAAGCACTTTGAACTATGGTTCCATTCTAACTGAAGTAATGAAAGGCAATACCAACTTAATATTTAATTAATAGATTTTATCTTTTATGCGTAAATTTTCACCTATTATCTTTTCATGTGCTTGATAATATTAAGTGAGATATAATTAAGTGGTAAACCATGTAATAAAAATATTTAGGCATAATACATTTTATTTTACTTCCATATTTTATACATTTTAGTTCATTAATTATGTGATAGTGTCAAACATCCATAATGAATAACCATATAGCTGACAGAAATAAATAAAGGGTGTTTTCATGATCTTTACTATTGGTTAGTTTATTTAGCGGTTGATAAACTCACCCTGACCTAGGGTAGAAACATCTTGAACTGTTTAAGGTTCATGATTATAGCTTTCCACATGTCCACCTTTGTGTCTCCTTTGATTGGTTTTATGTTGGCTATGAACTTGAAATGCCTCCACTATCTAGGGAGCTCCATCCATTACATGTGATCTTAAATCACACATACGTGATCGGTAAAAGTGGGTTTACATAAAAGAAAATGTGGGAATGTAGGCCCTACATATTAATAAGGGGAAGGAACCTAGGCCAACAATAAAAATTTAATAAATAAATTAAAAGGGAACCAATCGCATATAAAGGTTTGGTCTAGATCATGATCATCAACATATATGTAACAAATTATGAATTTAATAAAACAATCATTCAATTCTTTAATTTTTCATATTATGATAAATTATGATCGAATTGATTAATCATTATCTATAATTAATCAAGCATATTTATCTTAATCTTTTTCTAAATTTCCTTGATATTATCATCCATAAACTTGTATATAACTTGTACCTTGGAGGAAACTAGGTGAATACCCATCCAAAATTACCCATCATTTTTATACCAATATAAACTTAATTCTTGCTGACATTTAGCATGCACGCATAATTATAATTGTAATACAACACATACATGATGTAGGTATCTTTCAATATTACTCAGATATTAATTAAACACACACACACACACACACACACACATATATATATATATATTAAACACCTATCACATGTTGTTTCCCATCATTATGTGCACATGAAGGTACATGTATCAAGGGTCACATAATATAATAATAAATTTTTAAATCTATATAATCAGGAAAAAGTACAATGCGTGTAGATCCAATAACACGGTGTGTACCCTCCTCACCGTTCATCTGAAGTACACCTGGGGAAACTATGTGTGAGGTATAGTTTGGAAATTTTTGGAGTACACAGTGTTTCCAATTTTCTATATGAAGTTTTTACTCCACATTACATAGTCACTAGACAAGCAAGCCATGTATGGGACACATGATGTGACCATGACCTGATGAGACTACACACCATGTTCAATGGGCCACATGGTGTGTAGTCTGGCTGACCGTGCACCATTATATCCTATTCAACACACGATGTATAAATTAACTACACTGTGATTCATTAATTCACATGGATTGAGTAAATGATGACTTACTCTTGATACATTGAACACAACTACATGGTGTGTGAGCCAGATTACACAGTGTCTATGGAATATGACATGGTGTACACCATCAAATGCATGGAGTATAATGTCTTATTACCTAGATAGAATTTTCGAAACCTCTTGTTGAGATCCTTAATTTCATTTTAATCATAAAATTATTCGTCTATGTTAGATCTGTGAAAAATGAAAGAGGAAGAATTGATCTGAAAAGTTAGATTACAAGAATGATTAGACATGAATTGACAAACTAAATTATTAAAGAATAAATCATCAATGAAATATTTAAATAATTATAATTGAAAATATGACCACTATGACACCACTAGTAGGTTCTCGGTGTAGAGAAAGTGTAGTATTGGCATGTACCCAACATTACAAATTTCCATGATCAATTATCAATTTGGGATAAATATGATGATAAATGCCAATACCAACGGAATAGAATCAATGATAAAAGACAATGAAGAGAACCTGGAATATAGAAATGAGGATCAACTTATTATTTTTATAATTATTTTAATTAATTTAATGAATTATCTCTAAGGTGATTCTTTCTTCATTGATATGTTCGACCATGGTTCTGAGGTGAAACTTCTTTGGGATGTAGAATCCAATGATAGGATTCCTCTACCGGTGATCCAAATGTGCTCTATGTATCTCTGGAAATCACTGATGGAGTCTCTTAGTGCTAACATAGAATATCCTTTCACTTGTGATGTCCTCGTTTGATCACCTTGATAATCACTTCCAAATCATTTTCTTAGATACAGTGGAGGGGGATCTCTCTCATTCTTGAGATCATTCTTGGAGATGGAAGAGTTCTTTAGCCTCAAGAGATTTTATCCAAGGATTTTTTTCACCCTACCATTGGTTATCTAGTGGGATGAACCCATGGATAATTAGAGAATAAAAACATAACAGGGAGTTTAATTCACCTAGTAATAATAAATAATTAGCAAAAGTGTCATTACTTATTTTATTATTCCATGTAAAACCCCATTTCAAATAATAATAGCAGTGATATTATTTCATTGACTTGTGCTTAACGTGAATGTTATATTTAAACATTATTTAACCAAATGATATTTTTATTATTTCTCACCAAACTCATAACCTGGTCCACCAAACCTTCTCCATATTTACCGGGCCTTGAATAATGAATATTTATTTATTAAAAAAATATAACTACATTATTATGCAATAAATAAATATTCTGTCTGCAATATATTTTCTTGAATAACTAGTAACAAAATAAATGTGATTAGGCATACTTGAATAATTATTAAACCACAACTGTGAATAATATTTATTCCAATTGTTAAATAATAAATTATTTAACTGAGATGCTGACAATACTCAGTGTGTAACCCTCTAAGCCTCTTTGTCATTGGCATTAGGTGGGATTTCCAAAAGTCCATGATTATTGTCTAGTAACAGGTCAAGACACCTAAGAGAAAGAAGTTGATGTTGTAATGATATGCCACCTCATTCGAACACTTACTATGTAATATAATCCATTTGTCCTGATATCTTCAATCAAGAGGGTTGCATGCAAGTGCCATTAACCCATATGCTTGATTTATCATTCTTTGACTTCCTGAAATTGAACTTTCCTAGAGAACACCATGTCTATGAATTTAGTTAGCCTATATAATTTCCATAAAAGGGCCTGAGATATCTAATTTAGTAGAAGGGTTAAAACCTTTCTCGCATTATTCATTTATGCAGTATTACTCACGACGCACCCAACATATCCTACCTTACCAGGAACATCTGTTGTCACAGTGTTCATCAATATATCCAATTTCTCAATTCATAATACCCATTAATAATAATTTTAAAATCTACAGACCAATACGCATGTTCGAAGATAGTAACATCCAATGAAAATTATTAATGTGGATTTCCTACTGGTGGTCTTGTTCTCATAATATCCTCCTTTATATCACCAAGGGAATACACCATGAGAAAGTGCTTCATGTTTCACGAGTCCCCAACCCTAATATCCGATATCATTTTGTCCCTTTAAATTATATCATCTGACCATATACCATATATTCAAGAATAGTCTGATGGAACTTTTGTGTTCTCATCATAATAGAGATCTGTTTCGACCTATTAGTGCGAAAATGTTTCTTATGACATTATCACATACTAGATCATGCAGAAGAACAATCATGATGTCATAAGAAGTTTAGTATTGTTCATCCAAGGAATACAGGTTTATCATAAAGTACAAATAAATTGATTTCTAGGGAACCAGCACCAACATTTAGAATCTTGATCGCAGTTCCTATTTGTGTATTGATATAACAGAGCAATAGTGATCATTGGGAAATTGAAGGAGTCTTAAAAACATTATGATAGCACATGGGTTATGATGATAAATGTTCATGTATGATTTCAAAGTGGTTGTGGATAGAGATTCAACTTTTGGTCCTTATAGTACTGATTACTGATGATGAGAAGACTTTGAACACAAATTCAGATCTGACCAGGAATTTTATGGTTTTATTTTTATTCTTAATATTATTCATGAAATATCCTCATCTTATTACGGGCATTGTTTTTCTGACTACGATGATTTCAAGTTGTTCATCGGCAGGAAAAATTTAAAAACCCATTTTTGGGCTTCTACAGCATGCTTGGTGTATTAAATTGGTATTAGAGTGATGTTTGATGATTTTAAGTCAATAAAAGATTAAATTTTCATTAAATTTCATAAAGAGTGTTGTTTTTGTCCCAACACCACTGATGAAAAATAAATATGAAACCATATGGCCATGTTTTAGTCATCTGATTTTTTAAAAAAAAGATTGAAAAAATGTTTTTCAAGTATTAGATTGATGTTTTTTCATGAACCGTTGGTCAATGTCCCAATAAGTCATATTTTTTTTCATCACCATTTTATTATAATCAAATTATAATTCTAATAATAATAATATTATTTTAATCTTAACCTGACATACTTTAGAATTTTTTTGAGGGATGGTTGTATTTCTCAGGTCGATTGGTGCTGGTAGCTTAGGTTAACAAAGAATAAAACCATTATCCAAAGGGTGGGGAACATGACTTTCTTAATACAAACATAAAAAATTGATGTTGGATTGAATTATCAGATGATGAAAAAACAAAAAAAAAATAAGGGGGTCTACTGGACCCCCCTTCTCCTCTAACACGCGGGTTAGGCCCCTTACCAAACCATCCGCCTCTATCCGCCCCTACAGGACGGTCATTCCTCTTCGGAGGAATATCCATTGAACCTCCACCTAAGTCGGCCTCCACTGGGGACCTCCCATATATCATTCAAGGCCCTTCTGTCAACCGCCCCTTCCTTCCTCACCTCATCCTCCTCGAGTCTCTATCGATCTCCTCCCACAGGCAACACCTATCCCCTCCGGCATCAGCTAATTTCATGGCCCGCTAGTTTCTCACCCACCGGATCCACACCTCACCTCCTAGTACAACACCCCCATAATATTCCACTGACAACTGGACCCCCTCCCCCCTCACCATTGGACAGTATGCCACTATGAGCTAAGTCGGCTGTCGTCGCCCTCACATAGATCTCATTGGATGAGTTTCCACAATACAGATCTGAGGAACACCTCCACCTTCCCTAATTTAAAGATGACTGTAGACTTCCTCTATTTGACCTACGACCTCTTTAGCCGAGATCTCATGCTTCTCTGATTACTGCACACTCCATCATCATTACTTATACACAAATTTGTTGCATCATCTTTGAGTACAACATCACATTCTCTTCCCACTGAGAAGTAGTGTGCGACTAGACTCTTACCCCATAGTCATCATCACAACTAGTTCAGTATAGTTGGTGTGTCACTACACTTGGACCACCTACGACACACCCAACATTTGGATAAGTAACCCCTCCTATATTCAGATCCACCCTGAAATGGTTCTGGATGGGTTTTTTCATTCTAAAATGGGTTTGGGCAGACCTTCCTAACCTAGAACGCCCCTACACGTGATTGAGAAAGCCCAGAATGGGGCTGTGTAGGTTCAGACTGACCAAAATTGGCCCAGCTCAGTATTTTCAACGCCCTATTGATTTTTATATGATCCAAATATAATTAAATTAATTAATTTTAATTATATTTTAAATTAATGGAATTAAATATAATTTTTTTGATTTATAAATTATTTTTAACTTCTACAGGATAAGTTAATTTAATTAAGTGTTAAATTAAATGAATTTTATAATTTTATTTTTGCTTGTAAAATAAAATTAATACCCAACTCGGATGACGAAAATTATTGGTTTAAAAATTAGAGTGAGTTTTTAATTCAATAAAACATCCTCCAAAATTATTTAGTGTAAGTTTAATTTTTAATACTTCATTTATTTTGTATATAAGGATTAAATTGTATTAGACTAGTCATGATCCCTTGGATTGACCAATGCACATTTGGTGTGTATTTAATTTTTTTATTTAGTTATTTATTACAGTGATTATTTGTAATAAGTTGTTTAAGTAAAATATGATCCATGAGTCGTCTAAAGTGTTATTATATATATAAGGTCATGCGTGCTCTATTTCAATGTTCTATTTTTACTCCCCATTTCCCCTCACATATGAGAGAGTATTTTTGTATAATGAAGAGAGAAGCAGCAATGCAATTTACACCAAATTATGGTGACACACCATAAAGGTAAATGATGCATTAGATGAGAGGTGTTGCAACTCTGGTCGCAAGGGAAGAGACTCAAGTTATATGCCCTAGGGTCTAGTTTCATCTATATTATTCAGTCAATGGATCAACCATTATAATTATCTCTTAATCAGGTCATGATTTTATTTTTTTGATGGTTTATTATTTCTTTTGTACGTGTAGTTAACATGAAATCACATAGAATAATAAACGAGAATTCATAGATAAACTTAACATGTGATGTGATAGATTTTTCTATTCATGGAATAGTCAGTTGTGAGTGCGATCACATAGAACATTTATTAAAAAAATATAGAAAAAATATTTCTTTCATCACATTAAATTAAAAAAAACCCTTAAAAAATATTAAGTCATTACCACCTTCCATCATTCAACTTTGATCAAAATAGGGTGTTTGGGGTGCTCTTCATGACATAGCTGAGGGTTCCTCTTACTATCGGAGAGTAATTATGAGAGAGGTGGTTTGAATTAACTAAATTGGTAGTAATGACTATCTATAGTTTACTTTTTATTATTTTAGAGGCAAATATTGATTAAATCATGTTAGGATTCTAAAAATTAGGGCTTCACTCAACCGGTCAAGGAAATATGAGTTAATGCAGTTGGCTAGCCAAACACCTACCTTAAACCCTCTGAGTAGTGGCATAGTTATAGAATATAGACTATGATGGGAGGTTTAGAGATACTTCCACTAGAATATTCAAGTTATGTAGTATTCTGATTCTAGCATAGAGGGTTCCTACAATTCGATAAAAATAGTTGGAGGCATTTAATGATTTAATTAATTAATCAAATTCTCTAAATTGGTAATCATGGTAAAAGTACTAATCTATTAGAATTTTATTTTTTATAAAATAAATAATTTTACCATAATAAATTCTATGATAAATAATGTAAAAAGTAAATTTCCACATAGGCTCAAATTTCAAATAGTAATATAGGCGCTTTTGCGTAATACAATGGTAAGGGAAATTTAATGTTCTTGCATTCCCAAAACTAGTTAAGCTACCTCAACAAGAAGGGGTGATAAATATTCTTATAGGAGACTCATTTATGTAGCATATGATGGTTATGTCATAATATTATCATCAATGTATGATATTATTTGCAGTCACTAAATCAGGGAATGGGTTATATAACATGTAGTCTCATCTATGAGAAGTATGAGAGGAGAAAGTGAAGGGAGATATGAATAAGGTGATGATTACACTAGACATATTTAAATTGAAAGATTGATCATGATATTTTAATGAATTCCTTTCTCATATCCTTTTCACCCATATACTCTAGTCTCATTTTTTGTTACAAAATAGACAACATAGAGTAACCACTACATTCCCAATTTATGTAATGTTATCTAAGTAATTAAGAAAAAAATATAGTTTAATATTGATTATTATGGTGAAAAAATTGAAAGTAAATGTTAAAGATACAACGAAAAATAATACAAGAATCACATTTGCAACATTATTAAATTAAATGAGGATGGATAATAAATAGGATTTTATTTTCTTTACATATCATAAAATAATTTTATAGAAGTGTAAATGCAATAAACTGAATTAAAGAAGCAAGTTAGAGCTTCTTCTTTAGGTATATTCAACAATGTAATGTTTTAATTATACTTTTTGGGTAATCAATAAAATAGGCCTATCACATATGTGTATTGATATATAGTAACCAATTAACTAAAGAACAATTACTATAATTAAGGTACATTCTCCAAGTAGTTGATAAATGGTGACTCCTCAGTCAGTGGTGAGAAGTAGAAGACTTCTATATTTCCTAGGGAATGATTCTAGTTGAAAATATTGTTGAGTATAACACTAACATCTATCTTATTTTTCCTCTAGACATAAGGTGACATTAATCCAAGTTAATGAATGAATGTTGTTTTTGGTATTTCATACTCAACAAATAGTTCAGTAATACATGAATAATAGGAAATATCTGATGAATATTAATGTAAGACTTTTATACCCAGTTATCGAATGATAATTATTTTTCAAGTAAGACTAAAATTGGATGTCATGTATATACCCTGATTTATATTTAGTCTCAACAAATATAAAAACTATTGGTATTATCAATGTCTTTAGTTTGGAAAAAGAAACATTTATAAATAAATTTTATCCACAAAGATTTTAGAATTAGTTCAGGTGGAGATCGTAAACTATTCCAAGGGTAATCTAGAGTAATATATACTTCATAAGATTCCATTAAGTTATTAAGTAATACTAAAGTGAAGTATGGTTTATGAATGGGAAAAATATACGAGTTTCATCAGTCTGGAATTTCGAATAATATCTTGACCAAGAAATCACCGATCAATATATTGTAGTGTTGAGTAATTACAAAACGAGCATTACCTTATCCACATCACACCATTGATATTAATGAGGAGGATCGATGATGAAGTATTACATGTTAAAATTTATTGAAAAATTTTAGCATGGATAAATTTATGAATGCACATCTTATACATCTGAGTTATGGTGTATGTATTATCAATGTTACTACTTGTAGAAACTTCCATTATATTTCAAAACACGCTTTGAAAATAATGGTGATATCACAAAAATATATAGGAATTATATTGACAAATGTATATCATATGGGTTATAGTATGTTAGAAATATATAATGTCATGGGATATATGTTTAGACGTAATGATATTGTTATGATATAAACAAACATGTATCATGTAAAACAAATAGTGCATCTAAGTTATTATACAAATGGTTTCATTAGATATTACACAAATCCCTAAGATACAAAAATGGTAGTCAAGTAATACACTAAATTTCTATATAAGGGTGAACATCTCCATTATAGATAGTGGGAGCTAGATTTACATAGTTTTATTGAATGATAGAGATGCACAAGTATTCGTAATATGAACATGTTCCCCAAGTGAATGTGGAACATGGATGTTCCAGAGACACATATTGCGTAGGAAGGTTAAAACATAGTGATGGTTTTGAATTCCCTATGGCTATGGATACATTATTCAGTGATAATAAAAATTCTTATAAGTAAGAATTATATATGAATAAGCTATGATTGAAAAGGACATTTAAAATTAAATAATGGATTCCATGTATCAAAGTGAAAAGGGGATTATTATTTTCAATATTTCAGTGGGAATTCAAGTGAGAATATACATGGATGGTACAAGAACAATACCAATAAGGCTTGATTGGATACACCAAGTCATTATGCATAAAACCATTAGAATTGTACTTATCATAGATACTTTATATGATCATTATATGAAGAATTAGATTTCATGACCACCAATCATGGAAGGTGTCAATATGACCCAACCAGAAAGGGATGGTCACATCACACAATGCTAATAATGGTTACAACTTAATGAAATCAAGTTTATGATTTAATTATACAATATGATAAAAAAAATATACAATTTTAATGAATGTTTTTCATGTGTCATTCATAGGTTAGTGAGATCGAAAATTTTTTCTAAATGAAATATGTTCAGTAACATATGGAAAAAATATATTGGTATTACACGTAGTAAATACCATGATGAAAATAATTCCCCAGTGATTGAATTAAAGTATGAACCTAATTTATAGGGGATGGAATCTACCGTGGTAGATCTAAAGGTTGTTTTGACCGAGTAAATTGTACATATAGTCACATGGTATTGAAAAAATACAAGTTGGAAGAATTTGTGTTAGAATTGTTTCTAGTTTCACATGGAATATATTTCACTAGGCTGACATATCTGTGAAATATGAGAAAATTAAAGTGTTGAGTAGAAATCTATACTCTTAAGAGATGGATAAATTACGTATTCCATGATATTTACAATAATTTATATTTAAAATATATACTTCATAGTTGTAAAATATTAGTTGTATTTAGGTGCTCTGTAAGGGAACTGGTCAGAACTATCCATTTGTACTGAGGAGTGTACAAATTATTTGTACATGGTATGAGGATAAGAAAGGATACCAATTTATAGGGGATGAAATCTATACTTACTTATATCCATGTAATCTATTACCATAGTTTGGCTAATGTGTTGAGAATGAAAAGCTTATATGATCTAGTGGAAGCCATACCAACAAATACTAAGTACACTACAGCTTTTGAGGAAATTAATAAGTGGTTAAATGAACCATTTTTTCTAGTTATTGGAATCGCACCAAGTAAGTAAAGAATAAAAATAATTTAAATTATAATATTATTACAAGCCAAAATGTAAAGTCATGATAGTGGCCCAAAGGGATGTACTCTGGGATAACATCTCTTAAGAATTTTTAGTCAAGGAGATGATGTCACAAATTATAGAATAGCCACGTTTTACAGTCATAGAGGACATAGAAACATAATCCGTGACTCATCCGATACATGATTTTAATCTTGTGAGATATAACAAAGTTATTTAGAAATATTTCTCTTATGAAAGTGGGATTGTTATAATAATGGGTTCCCTAGATCCAACTATGAAGTACTTTTGATTACAATATCATGTGTACATATAGATATACTTGATGGAGTCTTACCATTATAGTGTACAATTTTATGTGTCTACTATTAAAATAGTAATTTATATAGGTTAATTTCTATATAAAAAGGTTTTAGCAGATCCAAAGCTATAATGAGAACCTCAGGATACTATGACATAAATCTTAAACAAGGTGTTTATGGTCTAGAAACATCTTATTGACTGAACAAAGTAAATATTTTAATATTAGGTGTTTAGGGATCATAATCATTGAGAATTCTTCTCATTAATTTCATTACTTCATGATTTCTAGCTGGGAGAACATAAGGACAAACCCACCAACAAGAACACCACATATTTCATGTGTAATTAGATATTTTTATTCATGAACATATGTATGGGTCTCCTAACTTGAGATCATTACCAATGTCTTCCATTTAATTATGTACATTGATGCAAGTAAAACCCATTATAATGAAATCGTGGTGAGTTATCTAGTGTTGGGTATGTCGTCAATGGTATGACATCAGTTGAATGATCAAGAAATGATTTTTTTCTTCTAGGTTAAGAATGTTATATATCTCATGCCTCATTGATTAGGAAGGAAGTACCTTGATAAATCCATGGTTATGGTAGTAAATGTTAAATAAATATAGTAATATTAACAAATAATATATAAAGAAATGGATGATGACATGGGTTTGCATCCTGCTTTATGAGATATTAAATATAAAGAGATTATTTTGCAGAGTGTCTATTCATAGGTTTATTGTTGTTTCTATGATTATCCATATCTATTTAGGGGCCATGATGGGTTGCTATATCCCACTCTTGGATTGCGAATATTATTCACTACTGTCAAGATAGGAGCACAGAGGGTCCACCATAATAGAATATTTGAAGGTCTACCCCATTCTGTTGAATAGAAATTTTGTACATGGTGGGACCCACTACTTGGGTTTGGGTTTTGTCCAAGGATGTATGATCACTATTGAAATGAATAAAATAATATTATTCAAGCTAATAGTAATTGGTATTTAATTTATTTAATTTGAAATTTATTATTTGAATGAATTTTGGTTTAAAATATTCAATGTTCGTTTAATATTTGATGGAATGACATGATGAGTTAATGCCTCAAGTTTTGTCACGTAATATATTTATATTACAAGAAAGTGATAAAAATATAAATTATATTTTTGATTCAATTCAGTAGTCATAATATATAATTTATTTAGTGAGAAATAAATATTTGTGTATCGGGTGTATATTCTATATGTTTATTGAATCTCTATAAATAGAGAAGAGAGCTCCCATGCCATGGAATTTTCACTTCAAAATGGTGATAGCTTCTCTCTCATCATTCCTAGAGAGATATATTTTGGTTCCAAGAGCTCGATCATAGTTATTATTCATGGGTCGATGGAATAGAGCAGTAGTGATCATCAGGACATTGAAGGAGTCGTGGAAACTCAATGCTACACCCGGATTCAGAATATTGACATTCCCATGATATTTCAAATCATTTGTGGATGATCTATATGGATTTAACTTTGGATCCATCGAGCAGCAATCTCCAATGATAAGAAAACATTAAAACAAGTTCAAATATATTCTTGTATTTTATGGTTTCATTTTTGTGTTTAATCATCTTCATGCGAGATGCTCAGATTATTCTGAGAAATCTTTCGTCGAAGACGACGAGTTTAGGTTGTTCTTCAGTGGAAAATTTTTAAAAACCCATTTTCTATAGTTCCTCTAAATTATTGGCACCTTCAAAAAAAATCCATGAATATATTCTATGATTTTTTTTAATTTAATTTATGAGTATTTATTTATCCATTTAATGATCTCTATTTTATTAGGTTCTACAGTTCAAAAGTGACTAAATGGGTACAGATTTTTTGTATCATTTTTTATTCTTTGAGACACAATTTTTGTAATGCACATATGTCCATTCATGATGTGTACCTAATTCCATTGTACATCTTATATCAATAATATCTCTATTTTCATGATATTTTAATATTTTTTTAATGATACTATTTCATGGGTATTATGATTCAATTTTTTCAAAGTGGTATGGGACAGTTTGAAATATTTTAAGATTATTCTCCTCAAGGATTTTTTTTTAAGATCTCTTAAGATAATTTTCAAGGAAAATAATTCTAAAGAAGTGTTTAATATTTTAAGGTGTTTTTGAAATTTTATTTTATATGTTTTAAAATATATTTTCAATGAAAAAGTGTTAATTTTACAATATCATTACTTTCCATGAATGTTTATACGTATGTATTTACTGAGGTATACTTATCATCCAAATCCATGTTTATTAAAAAAATTACAGAATATTTTCACTATTCTTCTACAATAATTTAAATATATTTTAACAAATGAATGATTTTTATTAAAAAAATTAATGGAACCTTTTTTCATTTTCCTAACGATGCACTTTTTGACTATTTCTGCAAAACTGTGAGAATAATAATTTTAACTTATACAGAATGGATATATTTTTATCCTTTCATGGAGCCTTAATGAATTTAATATTACCTTAAAAGTTTAAATGGTAATTTTCAATGAAAATGTTTTCTTTTAAAATTTTATTTAATTTCACATAAAGAAAATGTTTCTAAAGAAAAAAAAGGATATTTTCCTCAATAATTTTTTAGAAGTGATATCTCAAAATTATTTTCTATCTAAGATTGAATTATTTAATATTAATTATATTTTACTCAGGGTATGATTGAATTTTTTCATTATTATTATTTCTATGAATGATTTATTTTTATGATGAAATGATATTAATGAAACCCATTTCTTTTATATGAGTTATGTTATGATTGAATTATGTTTAATAAATCCATTTATTTTCATGGGTTATTATATGAGGAATGATTTATTCTCTCTTGGAACACTAATGTATGATTTTATTATGATATGGGTGAGACCTATATCTACCTCCAATGAATTAGGTAAAGATTTATATCTTGTGAGATAGACATAATGGACTTTTTCTTCCATGATAGTTATGGGAGTGAGCCATGAATACCAAGATGATTATGGGAGTGAACCATGACTACCATGATGTTTATTGTACTAAACCAGGACTACCAAGATGTTTATGGTACTGAAACATGAATAGCAAGATGGTTATGGGAGTGGACCATGAATACCAAGATGGAATGGGAGTGAACTCATACTACTAATATGACCTTGGAAGAGATTTATTAACTACTATAAAAATCATTTTTACATGATTATGTGTCTTCCATAGTTCTATATCTTATTACTATTTTATTATTTGATATATTATGTTCTTTATTTCATTATTATTCATGTATTTTGAACTGCCAAACTTTATTTCATGACTCATGCATCTAATCAAATGATATGTAAGATAATATCATTAAATGTTATGTTCATGTTTTCATACCATTATATTCTTGACGTGCTTATATATCTTCATTGTTTACCATTACTAAGAATATAAGCTCACCCTTTTCTTATGTTTCCCTTCCCCAAGTAATAAGTAAATTTTTTAAGTAGGATAACTAAAGGGAATTATAATTGTGGGATCATTGAATATGCTTTACAGGATAAGACATTTGTGTTCCATGTTTCCAAATTCACTAAAAAAATATGTTCTTTGGGTTTTTATTTATGTAATGTATTTAGTATTGTAAAAAGGTAATGTAATGTAAATGTATATCAATACTGGGCTGTTATAGTTGATATCAGAGTGAGGATTAGCCGATTTTTGGAAATAATGAGGAGAAAACCTTTGTGATACCCATAGATATATTTCTAATTATATCTCAAGGGATGTTTCTAAGGATAAGTCTAATGATGAGATAATGTTTATGATTTTTTTTTTTGAATTTTGGTAAAGGATAGAGTGAGTGGTTTTTTGGAATTACATCCATGACTGGATAATATACAATTATCTGTATTTAAAATAGATATAACTCGGGGAAACAACTCTTATAGGGTGTATTAGGCCAAATTTTATTGTTACCTGGTACATGAATGTAGACCTTGTTGCACACCAGGTTTGAAACTTCGAGGGGATATTCTTTGGGAATTCACAAACTCATCATGAAACATCATAAATTATTTAAATATAATTTGGCTATGAATAACCCAATATAAAACAATGATGTCATAGATTATAGAAGGTGTCATAATTTTAATATCTTATAAGTGGTTTTTCATGATTATATGGTTCCTCCCTATGATAATTGTTTCTTAGTATATACATTTTTGTTTTAGTCAATAGTGGTAACAAGAAGATATTGAGTTAACAATAAATTTGATAGGCAGTTTTCTGATGAGAATTCAAATGGTACGCTCACTGAAGTTAAGGGTGTTGAGATCATGACTAGTTAGTTTTCATAGAACATCATTAACAATGTGTTCCTAAACTAACTCTTGGACTCACAAAATAATATAAGGAAGCAATTCGCTGAGAGTTTGGGTAATGGAGACCATGGAAGAAAAAAGATTAGGTTTCTTTTGTGTCACGAATGTGGAATGAATCACCTAAGTGAATGTATTAGAGGAACAATAATATATTATGAATGTAGAAAAGAAGGACACGAAGAAAGTAAGTAAAAATGAAGGGTTGAGTTAACAAAATGGATGGGAATATTGTCCTCCCTAAGAGATCATAAAATTATAAATGCATTAAGTGTGGAATGAATGGTCATTATGAAAATTGATGTCCTAAGTGGAAAGCTCCCAAATATAATCCGAAATGTGGTACGAGTAATGGTAATATTGCCGATGATGATGATACTACAAACGAAATCTGAAAAGAATGTGGTATTAAGTAATAAGATAAGGTATCCCCTTTTTTTCATAAGGATTAAGTGGAATAATCATTGTTTTTTTTAATATTTGGATTCACGAATTATGTTATATGAATGGTGAAATATAAAAGGATTGTTTAGTTTATGTTATTCTCTTAAGATTTACAATTTCATGATGAGTGTTTCCGATAGACTAGAAAATTGATTTATTGGGAAGGTGGCATTTTGACAAAGGGAAATATAACTCTTAATATTTTACTTATTTTAAGATAATGATCTTTGGATAAATATATGTTGGATATGAATAAGTAAATTAGATGGTAATTATTTCTTTGGGATTGATTATGGATTTTTTGACAAGTGGGTTGTGCCATCATGGATTATGTTTAATATTTTTTCGGATTAATGAATATATCCAACAAACATTGTAATAAGAAATCATACATGTTTTCAATAAGGATTTATGCTAATTTAGGTAATTATCATGATTCAAGAGAATACATGATGAAGCTATTCAAATTTTTGGAATGTGACGACCAAGACATACCGTATTATATACGGGAGATAAATGTTAATCTGATTTAGTAAAATTCTTTCTAATGTTTGGGTTTTTTAGATTTTGGAATGATTAAAATGTTAATCATTTATGGAATGGTTTATGTTAAAAATTGGATATTGTTTTAGAAATTAAAGTATCATCTCTCCATTTAAGTTTTTAGGTGTATTTGATAACATGTGCTAACCTTTTTTATGATAAATACAGATGGAATGACCTATCATTCAATTTATGGATCTCGTGATCTGATAAAACTTCTGTAATGAAAAATGAAATTTTATTTATTGGAATAATGGATAAAGTGGAAATTGATCAAGGTACAATAAAGGATGAGGTTGTACTAATACCAAGTAATTATATTTTCTCATGAAATTTTTTAAATATTAGGAAGAGGGATCATGATTTAAAAGGTTTTCCTATAATCATCATTTTTCATAAATCAATGACCACTTTCACACTTCTTTAATTTATGTTTTTATGATTGGTAACTTTCTATATATCACTCACTTTATTATGATCAAGGATATTTGGCAGTCTCTATGATTATTTACCCTTTTCATCCATTCCCAAATCTTCACTTATGTTCTCTTATATAGAAACCTAGTCATGATTTACTTTGGGTAACCATTATTTTTCAACATTTCCTTTTTTAAAGGTTGTCTAAGTATTCCTTTTTATGATATAGATTTCTATGAATAAAACTTTCAAGTATTAATCCTTTAATAACCATATGAATTTTGAGAGCGAAATTTATTTTAAGGGGGTAGAATTTAACACTCCGAGATTTTGTGAATTTAAAATGTTTCCCAAATTAATTTAATTTTTTTTTATTTTTTACTTTGCACAACACTGAATATAATTTTTTCTGTTATTATATAAAATAAGTAAATTTATATTAATTAATGCACAACACAATGTTCTGATTGTGCTACACACAACATTTACTTGACTTCTATTACATGAAACATAGAGTTTTGGAAAAATAACACATTATTATTAAAATTATTTAAACAGAATACTTATAAACTAGTCATTTAACATATAAATATGAATAGTAATAACTAATTTTTAATATTATTAAAATTTTCAAAATTAATAAAAAATATTTAAAATAAAATATATAATTGTTTATAAAGTTTTTATATGTTTAAAAATATTATTTTCTCAAATGAACTAATTTTATGTCCTTCTATAAAAACCAATAAAATTAATTTTAGACAGTATTAGAAATTGAATATTTTAAAATAGAAATAATTTTTTATTTTTAATGTCATAATTAACCTATGGTAAATTTTTATTACTTTTATGAGAAGTTTCACTTTTTTATAAATAGTAAAAAATATATTAAATTTTTAAATGAAACAAATTTTTTATTGCAATAATTTAGGGTGTTTAATTATATATTTTATTAGTTTTAAATTATAATTAGACTATTTTTTATCAATGAATCCAATGTAGGTCATTGAAATCAATTTCAAATTTAAATTGGATATAAAAACATTTTGAACGTTTTAATGATTTAACTTTGAAAACCAGCTTTCTCATTACGTCAACAAGATTAATTTTATATTAATTTATGTGAAATATGGGTCTTTAATTTTGAAAAATGAATCCTATATTTTTAATCATAGGGTCAAAATTTATTAAAATTATCCATCTTATTTTTGGTCTTTATGAATAACAACTTAATTAATTGTATATATTAACATGGTTAATGCTTAATCAGGTAATTAAAGATAAAAAAATTATAAATACAATAAAATTACCCTTAAACATGTCCTAAATTAATTGGATGAGTTTTTTAAACTAAAAAATCTTTGGTCCGAATTTATGACCTTTTGAATCCACTTGGGTGACTGACATTTATAATGTTTTATTTAAAGTAATGACGGTGATGTCATAACCATGTGTCTTATAAATATGTAAATTTTAATATGTGGTTATATAAGTTAGATGTTCAAATATAAATAATATTTAGAAATATATAATTTTTACTTGCATCATGATAGTTTATTTATAATTTTTAAGAAATAAATAATTAAATTATTTGTTAACACAATGATGACGCGTTAATTGCTTCATTAATGGAAGAATCATATAAATAATATTAAAAATATTAAAATAAATATCATTTGATATAATTTATTTCATCCAAAAAAATTATGGATTAATTTTAAATGTTAGAGATAATTTATGGGAGTTTTTTCAAACTTATATTATGGTCATTCTATTTTCAAAAAGCAAACAAATTAATACTATCAAAATTGACACTATTGACATTTTAAAATAAATATTATTTTATTAAATGATATAAAATTACTAAAAATATAGAATTAAAAAAAATAAATATAATAAGAAAAAAATCATAATTGATCTAATTGAGTTTATTTTTTAATTTTATAGTAACTATATAAACCAATAATGTTAAAAACATATGTTGTCACAGCAAGAGTTAATGGGATTAATTAAGGGTTAAATCCAAAAGACAATGGTAATATTATGACCTAACCATTTATAAAAATTATTGGATGATAAGTATTTTAATATATACTCGTATTATATTTTACATGACTCACTTTCAAGAAATTTTCAATTAAATATTAATTTATAGTAATTTAAGACTTTCAGAGATTCCAAGAGTGCCCCTCCCCTCCCGTATAAAAGGGCACCTCTCCTTCTCTTTTATTCACACTTATAAATCCATTTGGCTTCGAAAAACACTACCAAAGTCTTCTCCCAACATCCATAACTTTATCATAAAAGTCTTACTTTTGAAATAAATATAACCAAACAAGTCCTTTTGTGAAAATCAAAAATAGATACCCAAAGAAGAGGTAACGTTCTTCAATGAATGTTTTTGTTTTACTTCTTCCTTAAACCCCCTAAATTATTTTTATTTCATGTTTATATGATAATTTTTGTATCATAAATTTACTTATATTTTATTCATATTAAGGTTTCTACTTACACTTACATACACATCCATATAATGGGTAACGAACATACCATTGTCGTGTACGATGAATTACCACCTCCCAATACCAAGTTGTTCATTCTTCCTTTACCACCTTCATGTGTGGTCATTATTATGGAAACTCTTTTTTAAATTATATATATGATATTTACCATTTATTTATTTATTTTTAAATTTTATATTAGACATACCTAAACTCTTTCTATATTTTGGATATACAATAACTTCGTTTGTGGACTTATAGACTGACGCCTCCTCAAAGTGAATTGATTCGCTCACACATCACAAGGAATGTATTAAAAATTGTTAATTAAAAATATAAAATATTAAATAAATATTAATATCAATTTAATTCTAATATATATATATATATATTAACATAAATTTCATTTATTTTTGTTCTTTTAATACGATAAGAAAATGAGAGTAGTGTTCTTACATATGTACGACATGCCGCCTCCAAGAACGGTGTTTTCTATTTACCTTTAATGATTATTATAAATAATTATATATTGAATATATATGATATTTATATACTGATTTATATTCATTAAGAAATTAAATCACAATAATAAAGAATAAAAAGTCAAAAATGTACGATTGAAAAAGATAATATCACTTGAAATGTTACTTTAGCATGGAGTTAATAAAAAATGGATAATATAATATCTTAATAAAATCATATATAGTTTTATATATATGAATATGTTTCTATGATAGATTATTAATAAACATATACTTATTATTAAATATTTTTGTGCATGTACGAATAAATTCAAGACATTAGGTAAGGGAATTTAGTCTCACTTTTTATTTTTGTGATATACATGACTTATTCAACACTAATTTCCTTTGTGTTGTGTAAATACATCCCCTGAATTTATTCTATGAATTTTATAATTTAATTTATGGATATTTACATATCCATTTTATGATCTCAATTTCATAGGGTTTTATGGTTCAAAAGTCTCCAAACGAGTAAGGTAGTTTTGTCTCAATTTTCTTTCTTTGAGACACATGTTTTGTTACGCACCAATGTTCATTTATGTGGTGTAAATACTGCCATTTGACATGATATATCAGGAATATAGTTGTTTTCATGATATTTTAATATTTTCTTAATGTTATAAATTCATTGGTATTTTGATTCAAATTTTTCAAAGTGGTATGGGACACTTTGAAATATTTTAAGATTATACACCTCAAGAAATGTTTTTTAAAAAATCTATTTAACTCATTTTCAAGGAAAAAGATTGTAAAGAAATTTTTTATGTTTTAAAGTGTTTTTAAAAAATTTCTTTTTAAATTTTAAAATAAATTTTCAAAGATAAAGGGTTAATTTTGCAATCTCATTACTTGATATGATTGTTTATACGTAAGTATTTCCTGCGGTATATTTATCACCCATGACCATGTTTCCTAAAATTGATTTCTAGAATATTTTAAATTTTCTTATAAACTTTTTCAATGAAATTTTTAGAAATTTATGATATTTTATTAAAATTTTATAAATGAATTTGTTTTTTGATTTCATAACGAGGTACTTTTTGACTTTTTTTTAAAAACTACAAGAAGTATGTTTTTTAACTTATACAACATGAACGGATTTTCAAACTTTCATGACACATCAATGACTTAAAGATTACTTTATAAGTTTACAAGTTTGTTTTCAAAGAAAATTTTTTATTTAAAAATTGTGTAGTATTTCAAGTAAAAAAATGTTTTCAATGAATAAATTATAGTTTCCTCAATAATTACTTAAATTGATATCTCAAAATTATTTTCTACCTAAGATTAAATTATTTAAATTTACTTATGATTTACTATGGGTACTATTTAATTTTTCCATTCACACTATTTATAGAAATTATTTATTTTTATGATGAAATTATATTTATGAAACTTATTTATTTTATATGGGTTATGTTATAATTTAATGGTGTTTAAGAAACCCATTTATCTTCATGGGTTATTATATGATTAAATATTTATGTTATTTTCTAACAGTTATGTGTGATTTCATTATGAGATGGGTGGGACTTATATATCCCTCCAATGCATTCATTGAAGATTTATATCTCATGGGATTGACATAATATACCTTGTTTTCCAATATTATTATGGGAGTGAAACATGAATACCAAGATGGTTATGTGAGGGAATCATGAATACCAAGATGGTTGTGGTAGTTAACCATGACTTCCAAGATAGTAATATAAGTAATCCATGATAACCTAGATAGTGTGGTAGTGAACCCATGCTACTAATATGGCCTTGTCAGCGATCTATTGACTACTATAGAAATCATTTTTATATTCTTATGTGAATTTTGAAATTAAATGTCTTATTCCAATTTTATTATTTCATTGATTATGTTCTTTATTTATAATGATTCATGTATTATGAAATATTAATATATTTTCCATGACTCATGCATATGATATTTTGATATGTAGTGTAATATCTTCAAATGTTATGTTGTTGTCTTTATACCCCTATGTTCTTATTATGCTTATATATCTTCCCTATTTACCCTTATTGAGCATTCTCCTCATAATTTTCTTATGTTTGATTTCCCAAGGATATAAGGAAAGGTTTTTATGTTTGAGTTCTAAAGGGAATGATCATTTTGGGAAACATTGAAGATCTTCCACCACTCTAGATTTTTTTATTCTATGTTTCCAAAGGCTCTAAACCAATATAGTCTTTGGACATTTGTTTTAGTAATGTATTAATCATTCCAAAAAAAGTATTGTAATTTCAATGTAAATCAAACCTAGTTCATTATATTAATTTTTTTGTCTCACAAAGATGGAAAGGTTAAGTGGTCTCTGTGATGTTGAATTGGTTTATCGGGTCTTCAGTGTTTTTTGTTCTGCTCATCGATGCTGGCGATGATAGTGCAGAGAAGAGGATGGTGACATTTCCAAGAGTGATGATGATTATGTTGATATATTGATAGTATTATTCTTGATAATGGTGTTCTGAATTTTATTTTTATGATCTTGACGTAGGTGCTGGTGGATGACACATAAGTTCATGGACCATTCTTAGGCTTTGTGTACCCCTTATATTTTTGAAATTCAAATTTTGAATTTTGGATATTTTAATTTAATATGGTTACCGCCCAACCATAAAGTTATTTTTTAAAATAAAAAATGCTATATATATATATATATATATATATAAAATTATCCTCTTTTCAACATTGGGTTTTGATAATCTTGACTATTTTGAAATAGGTTCACAAAAGCGGTGTAGATCATTCTATTTCTATAGAATATAATCATTTAGAAACCATTAAAGGTATCAGAATTTATGTTTTATAAATAATTATAATTTTATAATACCATTAATTTTTTTTTGTATTTTTGTTTCATGAAAATGAAAATGGAAAATAATTAGTTTTGGGTTATTTACCAATATTGATAGATTGCCTCATAATGATAATTAATTTTTTTATTATCCAAAATGAACTATATTAATGAAATATATTAATTATATATATATATATCATATATAATAATCGAAAATAATCTAAAAATATACATTAATAGAAGTGAAGGAAACCAAAACATGGTTATTTATAGAGGCAATGGTCCATACAATGCATGATTAGTGTTTCTATTACTCAATGAATGAGAGTAATGAAGGTGTACAGTAAGTCATAATTTAAAGATGAAAAATAAATTATATAATTTATATTTATTAATCAATACCATCATTAATAAAATCAATGAGGGGTCGTGTTGAATAATGAAAAGTGTCTCTTTTTGGAAATGGTAATATGCACACCTTCGCTAATGATGATTTGTGTAATCCTTAGTAGATGCAGGACAACAAATAATGGTTTTACGATGTTGTAATAAAATATTTACAAAATAATTATTTTGATGTTAATATTATTATATTTATATGTTTGTTTTATAAAGGAATGAATAACAAAGGAATATTAAGAAAGATGTTATACCTACGTTGAGATCTTGAAATATCTCTTGATGATGGCCTTATATTTGAGAGACCAAGGATAATTTGTGGTGAATAGTTGTATTATGGAACATAAATGAGTTAAATAAAAGTATATTTGGGTAGGTTTTCAAGATATCTTTGAAATAATAGTGGATTACTCAAATGGTGGATGTGATATCCTTTTATAAGAGTAGAAAGGGCGCTTTTGAAAACACTCATCATTTTTTAGTAATGCCATGACACTATTCAATGTTCAATGGATATAAAGTTGAAAAAAGTGGAGTATGGGACAATATAAACTCAAAATGAATCTCAAAAAATTATTTTAAAACATTTTTTAGTGTTATTTGGTAATTTCACAATACTAAATTAAATTCTACCAATTTTACATTTTACCGAGGCAACTATTTTTTATCCTTAGTAATGAATTTTGGTAACTAAAATTAAAATTAAACTCGTTGGATTATTTGAAACTTATGATTTTAAATTTTAACGTAATTTATCATATAAAATTTATAAATTTGGGAAAATTTATATTTAAAATAAACATGCCTTACTGGGGAATTTTTTAGATAAATGTTGTTTTTCATCATTAAATCAATATATAAGATAAAATTATCATTATTAATGATTTTAATGACAAAAATTTATTTTTTATAAATAGCTTTAATTTTATGTGATTTTAAAATTAACACAACCCCAAATATCACAACCAAAATATTTAATTAAAAGAAACAAATGAAAATGTTTTTTAGAATTCTAATAAAATCTTACTAAAGTCCTAAAATATTAAAAATTAAATTTATATGTTCAAAATTAAATTTTAAATATCATAATTATATAGTTATAATATATTTTTGATCAATTAAAATGTTTTTTAATCTTTTATTTCTTCCATAAATTCTAATAAAGTTATAGAATTCATTATTTTGGATAAAAACTCAATTTTTACTATTCACATAAAAATGAATTATTTTAGAAAAACTCCAAAAAAATTTAATTTATCTAACTTGATCATGATAAATCAAAAATTTTATGTTAATTTTTTCAAAATAACATGCTAATATTTATAAGTTTACCTTTTAAAAAACATAAAATGTACCAAAATCTATTTTTATTGAAAATTGACTTTTGGTATATAAACTATTCTTTTCATATAAATTATCTCGTAATCTAGTGTTAATATATCTTGTTATTATTAAATTATAATAAACATATTTTCATGAAACAAAATTTCAATTTATGAAAAATTAATTTACAAATCAATGGATGTTAGAAGAAATATTTATTCTAAGAAGTATATAAATCTATGATATACCTATAATTATTTTATTAAAATGAGATACAATACTAATTTATACTTACAAAACCCCTTATCATACTGCATAAAACCTATGAATTTGATAATCTCTACATATATTTGAGGGTAGTGATTATAGTATTATATATCTTATTAAGGTTTCCACAATCTTGATTTTTTCACACAATAAATTCCACTCAAACAATAATTGTTCAAGTTCAGATTGCGCTTTGTCTAGATAAAACACAAATGAAGCTACCCCTTCCTAATCTTAGATATATGGGATTTATAATGAATGTTTCAACTTCTACAAGTAATTTATTATTATTTTCTTTAATTATTTTGATATGGTTACTTTAATTTATACCATCCTATTTAATATGTAAGTTTTAATGATCATATTTTATATTCAAAAAATTTCATGGTTTTTCTCATTAGTAACACACTATTAAAAAAAATTATTTAAGAATAATATATAGTGAAATCTCATGTCATTGAATTCTCTCCCCATTAAATGAAGTGCTTCCCTATAATTCTAATTTTTACTTACAAAAAACAATTAGATAAGGATATGTCAAGATTTATTTATCTAATGTTATATCAATCATGTCTATTTACATATAATAAGCATAGTTCCAATATTTGGTTACTACCTAGCCATTTGGGTTAAATACCTCACACGATTTGGTTTTATGACATATTTTATTTTTCTTTGAGTTCATAGTTCAGACCTATTGAAAATTTATAATAAATTTAGTCAAGGGATGAAATTTGATTCCCTATTTTTAAAAGAAGCTAACCCATATAAAATTATCTCTCATCTCTAATGGTTTCACAACATGTTAGTGTCGGTGTAATGTTGAGTTCAAAAAATTAATTTGATAATTCATTCTCCTCCTCTTATAACACTCATTGAGATCCATTTTCATACCCATATCATCCCTTTCCAGAGTATCCATCTCCATAGAACTCACATATTCCCTATATATCATATCCATTATCTCTATTATTAGCTTCAATAGATAACTAAAAATCTCTTCACCAACCTTTTTCCCCAATCCTTGGGCTGCCAACTTCATAAAACCATCATAGTAAAATGTTGTTGGGGGATGGAAATCATGTCACCTCTTCTCCATCTAGAATTTCATTTTTCCAAAAAGGGCCTTGTGAGACCTGAATCATTTCCCACATCGGTTGGATGGTCTCTCATTTATTGTTTCATCAAGCTTGACTCTCAAACTGCTCAAATCCCCAAGGATACTAGGTGTCCTCCTTTGTTTCTAGAAAATTATTTCTTTTTGAATTAGTTTAAATGAGTGGATATCATGTTATACATCTATTATTGTTATAGTGATTTTAACTTCAATGGAGGTGTTATAGTCTAAACACGGTGATGGTTCATTGATTGAAGGTGGTGATAATTATTTGTTGGTGTCATCTACTATTATAGTGAAATTAAGATCTCTCCATGAATGTTGATTTTTTTATTCCCATTGACATCTATTTTCATAGTGAAGATTTTATAGCTAATTTGGCCATGATTTTGAATATACATGCTATGTTGAAATAGAAAATCAATTACATAGATTCTTTCAAAATGACCCATAAAAAGATTTATATTCTCCTAAAATTAAATTTTGAAAAGAAATCATCATGAAACTAGATATTTTATTTCAAAAATCTGAGTGGTACACCTAGAAAACAATATAGAAAATTTAGAGTGGCAAGAAAAAAGATCTCATATTCTCAATTATATAGTAGATGATTTAGTTATCAAAATACATCTCAGCAGATATTATTAAAAAATATCCCCAATTTTCTCTTTATTATGATGGTTGTTCAAACATATCATTCTTATCCTTCATAGATTTATGAAAAATGCAACGGTAACGTCCAATATTTCCATAATTAAGACACCATACTGTTAGGGGTAGTTTTGGATGCATGCTTCCTACTCTCATTGTACTAACCATATTATTTATATTCCTACTATATTTTAATTCTTGGTGACCCCATGCTCAGTAAGTGAATAATTTCCCAATCCCCTTGAGGAAATATCTTTGGTGCAACATGAACCATTTTTGACATATAGGTGGTTAAATATCCCTTATTTCTTGAACATCATTGTTTGGATTTTCTTGAGAATACATTGTTCTCTTCTTTGGTTCACATAGGATTTCAACTATTTTTACATTTTTAATCACTTTTCATGATATTTATTTTGAATAATCACTATATTCCTTGGTCCATCATCCGTTCCAATTGGTTGATCAGTGAGATAATCATCACATTATCCTTATCTCATAAGGATAACTCAATTTCTTCTAATTCAATCCATCTCTAAAACCAAAAATATTAACATGAGTGATAAACAATTAACTTCATTTCAGAATAATCTTAATTAACAACATAAAATGGATTTGACCATAAAATTCCTTTCAATCTCACATTATTACATTGGATTATATATCCTTTAATTAGAAAAATAATTTAACCTTGTTCTAATACAAACTGAAGTGGGGCAAGACCAAAATACCTTAATGTACTAATAAACTGGTTTTGTTATTACAACCACAATAGATTCAAAACTTATGTACCTAAATTTTTAGTATCATGGGGACTAGAAACATAAAAAAAAATTATTCCACATGTCGTGAACATTTATCAATATTCTAAATCCAGTATAATAAATTCCATGAGACATAATCCTCTTAAAATCATGGTGAGGGGAAACCTAAAAAAGGGGTGATCTCTAACACTCAGTAAGGGATAACATATTAAAGACCATAATTATATGATCATAAAGTTATAGAAAATATTTTATAATGAAAAATTATTTAATTAAAAAGGAAATAAAACATAATATTTTACCATAATTATGAAATATATACATAACATCACTAACAATAACACTTTTACAATAGCATTAGAAAAATAAAACATGTAGAGTATAACCTAGGCCATTGGATGTGGCAATGGAAGTGGTATAATCATAAACATAGTATTTTTTATATATGTTAACATAGATAACTACTAACCAATTCATCTATAAAAATGTGACTAGAGCTGAACACCATGAGAATCACACTTTGTGAACTTAGATACTTGATAACCCATTCACATAACATTTATATCTCATGAGATATAATCCTTTACCCATTGTATTTAAGGGAGATATAGGTCTCACCCATCTCATAATATATAAAAAAATTATAACTTGAACAAAAACATCATAATATAAAATAACCCATAGAAATAATATGGGATTCATGAAATTTCCAAATCATCATATAAAGAATTCATGTATATTAAAATGGGGTTCATAGAATATCCAAATATCATCATGATTTCTATCAATTGTGCTGAAAATTTGATCGCCCAAAATTATAACATCTTATAATAATTTCTTTTTTTGAGACATGAAACATAACGTCAATGAAGGTAGATTATTTTCCTAATTATTAAATACAAATCATGAACAGATTTTTTCTAAAAACATTCTTGTATTCATCATTTTAAAATTCAAAGTCATGTGTCCCATTCCAAGAGGTATAATTTGTTTCAAAGAAAAATGAAAAAAATATATTTCATGGAAATGGAATTTAAAAAAAAAACTTTTTACCTAGAACTAAAAATATATATAACGTCATTTAAATAGTAAATTATAAAAAAAACACAGTTCATAAACATTATAAGTCAAAGAAGGTATTTTTATTTACCAAGTCCCTTACCTTTACCATTATTATTATACATAAGGGATATAAAATCCTATATAGTAAATATAAACATATTAATGACCTACATCGTACCATTGTTGTTGGGTTTCATTGTCTTGATCATTAATTTTTATCTCCAAAAATATAAATATTTTAATTATATATATTACTTCTATATATCATATGTATTCATGCAATATAAACTAAAACCATCCATTATTAGATGTTATTGAAAATGAAACACATTAGTTCATAGAGTTTGTATTCCATAAAATGCATGATTAGTTTTTCAATTACTCATCGAATGAGAGGAGAAATAGTGGATAGTAATGGATCATTTAATAATCATAAATAAATTTTGAAAATAATATTTATTCATAAATACCATCATTAGGACCATATATAATGGGTGGTGATGAAAAACCAAAAGTGTCACTTTGTGGAGGCGGTAATCCATGCACCTACACTAACAATGATTCTTATTTTTATAATAAGATTGAAGAAAATAAATAATGGTTGTACAATTATTATAAAAAAACCTAAACACACTAATTATTATGACATTATTATAGTAGGATTATCAATACTCATCCTTAAAAAATATTTAAATTATATATTTATGCAAGAATTCATTTTCTTTCATTCCCGAAGATATTTCAGGATTATAGTATCTTAAAATTAGATCCTCACCCTTATATAAATAAATATTTCATCCTAAAGTGGAAACATCCCCTCAATATTTATTTTTCCTATGATAAAAAACTTTTAAAATATAACAAGTTTTCTTTTACTGGAGTATCTTCACAATTTTTATCTTGGCCATATCCTTGTCCCTACAAATTCTGAAAACCCTTTGCAAAACATTTGAAAATGGTATATGAGTATAGAAAGATCAGTAAGAGACATATAAAAAAATAAACTAATCAATGCATGAATACTCATAAAATATTCATTTTTGAAATAAACTATGAAGTAAAAATAAACAATTTTTTACATAAGAAATCAATTTCTCTATCCAAATATTTTCATAATACATTTCTTAATAAATATTAAATGACACATAAAACATGTAAAGTTTCAATTTCAATCATGAAAAACACATGAAAACGTTTTCAAAAATTTATGCATTTAACCCTTTAAAATTATAATATATTTTCCTCAAAAATATAATCCCATTAGTTTACCTTGGGAAATAATAATATTTTCATAGAAACACCTAGAAAGAATCAATATATCTTTTAGGTAATGTTGAACATAATTTTTATATCAATCTTAAAATCAATCGTACAAATGTGATAACCTATCTAGTAAATTAAAATAATCACTTATGAGAAATTTATAACATGTTAAGTTTATCCCTTTACACATAATGCATTGGAAAACTATATTGGACCCACCCATTCATGGTTTACAATGGCACCACCCATCCTTGGGTTTTTGTATAACCACCCATCATTTATTTATAATCGAACCATCTTCCATCATAAAAATTCCCAAGATAATAAAACAGTTATAAAATATTAAATCTTTTATAAAAATAATCTTTTCACCCATAAGAAAACATTTCTACATATCGAAATATCCATTCCACTTAAAACCCTTTTTGAAAATACACCAAACAATAGGTAAAGATTGATTTTTATGAAGAAAAATTGAAATATTTTTAAGGAACACATACAAAAAATAATGGTAGTCGATGCCAAAATCAAGGAAAATCAAGAACAGAGGAAAGCATAAGGGGATTCCTAACAAAGACTGGTCTCAGAGCCACATAGCCCCATGGTCGGTGCAGAGCTCTCCCTTTGTGAACCCACCGCAGAGCAAGGAGGTGGTATGATCCACGAATCGATTTGACGTTCGTGAACCCACCATGGAGCAAGGAGGGGGGCGACTCCACGAACCAATTTGATGTTCGTGAACCCACTGCAGAGCAAGAAGGCAGGATGATCTGTGAACACCTTTGACGTTCGCGAACCCACTGCTGAGTAAGATCCATCTTATCACTAAGTGAGCTCTAATTTTCGGCACCTCTTGCCTATAAATACCAGGCTCCCTATGAGCCCAAAGAACGGATCCTCCAACCTTTCACCTTCTGAGCTCCTACATCATGAAGCAATTTTTACTCTGCGAACCATGAGTTTTTCAAGGTACTTTTGCATCACGAAGTTCCTTCTCTTTACATAGATTCCACCCCTCTTCAAAGAGGGATGACCTTCACAGAGCCCACGGGCCTTCTTGGAGGAAGGAGATCCCCAAGTGGACTCAGGTCATCGCGGAGCGTTTATTCTTCGCAAAACACCCTTCATACACATGTGATTCGCATGCTAAGTCATGGTCACTATGCTTCGTGAAGCACATTGATTCACAATGTTGGATTCACAAGGCACCCTTGCTTCGTGAGACATTGCTCTGCGAATGTCTTTCCACTTTGAGAAGCACCTTCCATATGCACCTATTCCCTATACCTAGGCTATGCGACTTGAATTCATGAAGCACATCCCTCCGCAAAGCCCCTCTACTTCATGGAGCACGAGAGCTTCACAAGGCTTCTACATATGAACGCCTTTGCTCTACAACTCCTTTTCTCATGAAGCCCTTCAGGTTTTCATGAAACAATTTCAAGGTCCCTTGGATAGTGATCCTCATTGCATTGCTTCGCCTCATGATTCTTCACATAGGCACGCTAACGGCTATTTCTTCTTCACATAGCCATGCTAACGTGGAACCCCCAATGGATCACTCCATAACACCCCCCTCCCCATCATGGAATTTCCAATTCCTTCCTTCTCTCAAGGGTGGGTGGGTATTGGTTATGTAAGTCCTAAGGGTGCAGAAAAAACCCACCTCGTCCAAGCTGTAGGATATTAAACTTCCAAGCAAAGTCATCCTCATCATAAGACGTTAATCTATGACCTCTCCCCGCACCTTTCACCTGGGGTGCCCCATCTTGGACATTCTCTACGCCCACTTGTCTCCATGAGAGTAAGATCATTCCTTAAATGGAATGAAATCCTTTTCATGGTTATAAAGTCGATCCATGGGGAAAGGGAAACCACCCTGGTATAATCACCTAGCTTTTCTTGTAGGAGGTAGAATCCATGCTCTTTATCTCTTCTTGGGTTCCAAATCCCTCTCCCACTTGGCTTTGTCACTACTCGGGCCTCCCTCCTAGAGTAATTCCAAATCTCCCTCACCCTCAGGCTGCTAACCACATGTAAGCCCCTATTTCTTCTTTGGACCGCCAACTACGTGTAAGCCCCATTCCACTTTCCACGGATTCACCTTGCATGACATGATCATCAGGTCTTTTCTGCATCTTGTTTCTCACACCAAGCAAGAATCACATGTTCTTAGATCCATCATCGACCATGACATCCTCTTTGGGAAGCCTAGAGTTTAAGTCCCACACACACTACCTGAACTACAAGGACATTGATCACTGCCAGGGAAAGGTACGTAGGAAACCTCCCTATGGTTCGAGCCCAAAAATCATTGGTCCCAACCATCTTCATGTCGATTCACCAAAATCCTTCCAAACTACATATAATATTTTCCTTGTATACTGGATAAGGTATGTATAAATCCCCCATAATGTTCATGCCCCACAACTATTGGTTCTGACCCCATTCACGTCAGACCACCTTTGTCCTCCATGACATTAAACCGCATGCCCACTTTTTCATCCGGCACGACGTTAAACTGCATCCACCATCTGAACTAAATGGGATTTGATCCTTGTATCCTCGATAAGGTATATATAAAGCCTCCCTAAAGTTCATCCCCATCTACTGGTAAGCCGTTGTTACCCCATCCAGCGGTAAGCCGTTGTGACCCCATCTAGCGGTAAGTCGTTGTGACCCCATATAGCGGTAAGCCATTGTGACCACATCTAGCATTAATCCATTGTGACCCCATACAGTTGTAATTCATTGTGACCCCATCTAGAAGTAAGCCATTGTGACCCCATCCAAAGGTAATCCATTGTGACCCCATCTAGTGGTGAGCCATTGTGACCCCATCCAGTGGTAAGCCGTTGTGACCCCATCCAGCAGTAAGCCCTTGTGACCCAACCCAGCTGTAAGACATTGTGACCCCATCCAGTGGTAATCTATTATGACCCCATCCAGTGGTAAGCCATTGTGACCCCATCCAGGGGTAAGCCGTTGTGACCCCAACCAGTGGTAAGCCATTGTGACCCCATCTAGCAGTAAGCCGTTGTGACCCCTGTTCAATGGTAATCCTTTGTCAACCCCATTCGGCAGTAAGCTGTTAAATTCTCCAATCGATGGTAATCCATTGTCAGGTAAACTATGAGGACTTTGATTCCTTGCCACAGGGATATGTAGGAGGTCTCTTCAAGACTCAATCCCAACATCATCATCGTCCATGAGTCGACTCCGTCTCATTCTCAACCCACTTCACTTAACCATACATCATCCATTTTGGTTCTTACCCAGGCCGCTACATCCTGGTGGGATCATGCCACATCATTTACCATTCTCTTTAACATAAATTGGGTAGCTAACCATGTGTTAGCCCTAACATCGGTGTGTCCTCTAGGGGTCGCACTCACCTGATCTACTCTAGTCAGTGTTCTGATCGATCTGATCTATCTTCGCTAGATGTTAAACATGTGGCATACCCTGTGTTAGACATATGAAGTTGTGGAAAACCTCAGATACAAGCCTATGGCATATAAATCCCCGCATTTGACGTGGGATGCCTCAGGATTCCGCTCCCTCGAGAAACCCTATAATAAGGGGAAGAAACACAGATGAGCCAGTGTTCTAGCATCCAGACACGCCAGTGATGTCCAACGTGACTACTCTCCTAACTGAAGGTTGCTACCCTTACCCGACCCCTTGGAATGTCCCGACAGAAGCAGTGTAATTAACAGTTGTCCATGAAGATATGACACTGGGGAAAGATTCAACAACAATATATTAAATCTTTAAGGGAGACCTGGACTAGGTAACGAGTTTTGAGGAGGAATCCCCAAATAGAAGAACCAACATCCCATCATCTTATTTTGATCAAGTAGAAAATGTCCCTCAATAGTTGATTGATTCTGCCCGACTTTAGGAAGTGTGAATGAGGGGCAATAAACAGTGCCACCATCCTCAAACAGAGGGACGTGCGCACCTCGGTAAAAGCGTGAGAAACAAAAATGATGAACCCGAAATGAAGATATTATTCTCAATATAGATATTAGTAGTGTTCGAGACATCAGTGGACTAGTGTGTCACTAGATCCAGCTATCCGGTGTTGGGTCCCGCCAAGCAAATAGCGGTCTTGGCATGAAACTCACCAGAAGTTGGGGAAGTCAAAACATTGGAAATCCCGGTCTGCGACGCTGTCGGTGAGGATCTGTCTTACCAGCCATAGAAGATGGATTGGTGTTGGGGTACTGGTCTTCGATTCATTTCGTTTCAGCACTAATGGGTTAATCTCCCTACTTTGCAGGAACCAAGATGCTAATTTGATCGCAGCCCGCCCACCGGCATAGGGGTAGTGGCAATGCCAATGTGGCAGTCCCACGCAGCTCCACTACATCGTAAACAATCTCCACACCTAAAAATTTCGAGTGCTCATGCCCCATCGCCCTATCTAAATTCATTCAATGAAGAGTGATCAATGACCTCGTACGTCGGTACGAGGAGGAGGAGATTATCCCGAATTAGGATATGGCACGCTAGGATCTAGAGGCATTTGTGCCTCGTCACTAACGCTGCCCAATGTCTGTGAAGGGAGACACTACTCCGCAATCCAACTTACAATCGTTTCAAGAGCCTCTCCCCGGAACACCTCGATGAATCTCTCCCCTACGCCAATGAGGTAGGAGATGTTTGGGCCAGCCTGGTTAGGATCCTGTTTCAGGGGTCCCCAAGGAGGGATCCTATTAGGTTGTGCCAGCACTGCCACCCGGTCCCATGAGTCAATGATTAGGTAAGACATGCACCTACATAGTAGGCCCCAGTCTGGTTGACCCGATGCCAGCATCGGGCACAGGCCGAGGAAGACACTCGCCAAGGGGTTTCAACATCAGCAACTACTATGGTTCGGGCAACCGCGGACATATATCACCAACCCATTGAGTATTCTGAGTAGAGGAACTTTTATACTCTGCCCAAATCGAGGCCCCAACCACCCCATGGGCAGGATGGGTTGACTCACTCGGTCTTCGGTGCAAGTAGTGGCTTCCACGAGTATGGAGGCCCTCCCCATACCGCCATCATGGAAAACGCAGGTCTTCCCTGTTTCCAAGCTCATCGTGGATGTCTACATTGTCCTACCCTCAGTCCAAATGAGGAACCTCCACACGATGGTGACACTCATCATGAAAACCTCTCTCGTGCTCATTACATCATGTATGGAGTCATCCCTCCTGCCACAGACTGCCGGTGTGGGGACGTTGCGCATCCAGTCAACCTCCAGCGTGGGGGCCCTCCCCATGTTCTTACAACAGCCGGTGAAGATCCTCCTCACCACATCAACTATAGGGGTGAAGGCCAGCCTCGCTTCACTAGCACCCGACATGGATTCCCTACCCATTTTGGGCTCAACCAGTACGAGGACCTCCCTCACACTGATGTCACCATGGGAAACAAGCATGGGGGTTCCACCCATACTCTTATTGGATTGAGCAGAGGTCCTACCCACTCAGCCACTTCCCACAAAGGTCCCCCACATACCCCCTTTGATATTTGTCCCGATGCTCCTTGCATCCCAACTTGCTCATGAGGAAGCCCTCCCTTCCACAGCACAAGTAAGACCGAAGGTCCTCCTCAAGCCGAAAATCTACCCTATCTTGAAGAACCATTTCAGGGTAGGAGGGAGGGTCATCGATGCCAAAAAAGGAACAGTGAGAAGATTCAGTCTGAGATCAAACTGGTTTGCTTCTCAGATTTCAAAGCCGAATATGACTCAACGAGGGAACCCTCGCCCAGATTCTCCGTGTCAAGGGTAGGGGAAGGAATAAGGTGCATCATCCTAGTACTCCCTAAATGTGAGGTCCATCAGATTCCCACCTCCATCTATAGTTTTATCCCGGAGGAAAAATATTTGGTGACTCCATAGGTTAATGCTGTGAAATCACCACCATCATTGCCAAAAGTACTCTCTACCTCGACTAGAGATCACGTAGAACTATTTTGGGGACCAATGGTGGATGAGCAGTAGTGCGGTCCACTGCCAGCAGTCGTGGTCCCCACAATGGAAACTATGGTTATCAACCCATCTTACCGCGATGTCATGACTAGGTCACTAAACTCTTTAGAGGGTAGCCTGAGATGTGATGGTTTATCAGCTCGCTCCCCATATTCCCCACCAGCCAGCATGTCATCCCAGTGGTCTGCTTCAGTACCGCTGCCCTTTCCCAAACCACCTCTAGTTGAGGAGTGGGTAAATGAAGGGTCAAACCCTGAATCCGAGCCCAAGATCATATGGGATATCGTTGCGGCAGAACACTTCCCTGAGATGTTTTGGCTGGTTGCAACACCAAATTTTTGTGCGCCGAAATCCCTCACCCAAGAAGAAGTTGAGTGTTTCCACCGGACCCTCTAGGTGACTCATTTTCGCCTTCTCCATCAGCGAGTGGCTTATCCTAAGGTAAAATCACATTTCAAAGACATTGGAAAATATTTTCATCTAGTTGATTTGGATGCACTCCCTATGGTCTAGTGCCCTGGGTCACCAAGTCACCATAGGGCCCTCCAACAACGGTGCGCTCAGAGCTTCAGGGTACTCTACAGGATTATCAAAGAGGCTTCTCCCCACATACATATCCACGGCTAGGGGCAGTATGTCACCCTCCTCTTTTTTCCTATCTGGTGACAACCTGATTTTCTAGGTGACATAGAGGATATGCCTCCACGTAGAGTCACGGTTAACATGGCAGGCCTTCCAGAGGGTGAGAATGAGGTAGAGATTTTTGGAGAGGACCTTCCCCCCGGGGGAGCTTCACACTTCTTGGATCTTTTAAGAAGAAATAATCATCAATAGAGGAATCTACTGGGTCTTCTTTTTCCAATCGAGGCACTAGTCCTCAGCTGGAATCCCAACAAGGGAAAGGAACTCCTTGGAGTTGTCAAGCTGGTCAACTCATCTGGCCTCAGTGCATAAGCAAGAGAACAACCCCGATAAAGCCTCATTGCATCATCAACTCACCATATAGAAGAAGGTGGTCAATGAACTCCTTGCTGAACGTGATGTAGAGCGACGGTCAGACTATGGTTATCCTAGGTCGGGGCAGTAGGGGCAGGCATAACTTCCCCTCGGAAATTTCCTCTAGTTGACCCTAACCATATTTTCCACGTAGATAGGGTTGAGGATAAAACCAATGACAACAGGGAACAATATGTCTCGCCCAATCCTCCTGAACAACATGGCAATCCTCGGGACCCAACTCGGATTCCCCCAGCTGCCCTGCAGGTCGTTCCACTAGCTGCCTTATCATGTTGAAGAACCCGCCAATGCACTGGTAGTCAGGGATCTCCATCAAGATAAGAACCCCCACCCAGATGATCCAATAACAACACTCATTTCCCGTCTCAAGGAATTAGAAACGTGACAGGTGGAACTCTCACCAAATGGAAAGCCTTATCCAGCATGGGTGGATGATATGCCAGCACCCCCGTGTTTTGGGAATCCAACATTTTACCCTTCAATGAGATAGGGGACTTTCCACAGCACCTATCCCACATTACCTTAAGGTGTGGCCCCATGTTGGGAACTCCAGTGCAGTAGGAGGCCGCCATGCTCCTATGTTTTGTGCAGACATAGGAAGGGCATGTGTTTGTTTGGTATAGCCAGCTCCCCATTGGATCAGTAGCCAGTTAGGAGGACCTCCATAGGAAATTCATCTACAAGTATAGTTCTACAACACATAAGATGAGTATCAGAGACCTCTTCAAGTGAAAGCAGAGGCCTGATGAGCGCATCACCGACTTTGTCTCTTGGTGGAAAGGAATTATGTATTCCCTTGAAATGCCACTAACTTAGGAGAAATTATCGACGATGTGCGTAGGCAATATAAAGACAGAGTTGGTACCCTCTATAATCACCCATAACTATCCTGGGGGATTCCAAGACTTCTCTGATAAGGCCCTTTTCCTAGAGAAATCCTTACAGTAGGCCAGGAAGGTATGTTTGTTGCCTCCTGCAATCCCTACGAGAAGGGCCGCTAGGACTGAACCTACTAAAGTGGCCCAAATAGAGGCCCCTAGGAAACTAGAGTTGTTTCCAGTGGAGCCACCTCCACAACCTTGCAGAGTCCCTCTACCTAAGGTGAAACCACCGACCCAGCCGCGCCCACCTCAGAATCCAAAGGTTCCCCTATGCAATGTGCCGCTACCGCCCAGGAGAGATAACCAAGCTCCAACTTCTCAATAGGCTCTTCTAGACCCCCATCAGGGTCAAGATCCAAGGGACCCCTCTCTAGATATGAGAAACCATAACTACTCATTCAATGAGGCATAGGTCCCTGGAACTTCCGCAGTTCCTTGGAGTAGGGGATTCTACGTTTTCCTAAGTGTAGAAGGTCAGAAGGGGAAAACCTCACTGATCACCCGAATTAATACTCCTACTATCGGATCCTAGTGTATACTCTCAAGAATTTATATTTGTTAAAAGACTAGCTTCAAGACCAGGTAGATAAAAAAAAGTCCATTTAAGCCTAGATACGGCATAGGTGGCATGTGTCTTCGTGAGGCTAGGCAATAGTAGCGATAGTGAGGGCGAGTGGCATCAGGTTTCCAGTCACGGATCTCAGAAGTATGATGACTAGATGGCTCTCAAAATATTCTCTCATGCCCGTGGTATCATACAGGTGTGCCTAAATCCACCAGAGCCTTTAGATTCTATAGCCACCACTTCTGCATCGTCATCTCAGCCGACCTCTTCCAAGAAGAGCAAACACCAGCAGCGTAAGGGAAAACAAAGTCCCCCGCCGATGCCATCGGCATTCCGTACTCTTGACAAATTCATGCCCCCGGAGATAAAAATACATCTCAGAATCCATCCAGTAGTGGATGACTCTTCATGTGATGGTAAAGGGTATGCCTCGTTTAACACCATAGAGCTGGTAAATCCCTATATTATTCCTGACTATGACGAGTGCCAGACAGATCCTCCCAACAACCCCAGCCATGGCCAGTATCGACAGAGCCGTGGCTATATGGGTCGTCGGAGTTCCTTGGTTAGCACTTCCAGCCAGGCTGTGTGTGCTACTAAAACTAGACAACATGCTCAACGTAGAGCTCAACAAGTGCAACCTTTTCATCTGGTGGCATCAGGCCCGCCTTCGCCGCCATTCTTGTTGCTGGATCAGGCAGAGCCACGCCGACCATGCCCTGACCATCCGCACCCTGCTACAGGTCGGTCTCAGTCATCTGGCCCTCATCTAGTAGCCACTTTGTAGGCCTCAACCAGTGGGCAGTAGGATGTTCCCAATATCAGTCAGCTGCTAGTCTAGTCTGTAGGGCCCGCCATACCTCCTGTTAGAGAGTGACCACCTTCAAGCATAAGTCCATGCTTGGCGCGGAATTCGGATGTTCTTAAGAATCTTCCCAGTATTCCAGCAAGGCTCTCCATCTTTGAGTCCCTTCACCTATCATTAGATATGCATGAGTCCCTCACTGAGGCTTTAAGAAGTCCCCTTCAGTTTGAGATGAAAGTAGTCTCTGTAGAATACATTCATGCTGAAGTGATCGATAATGCGGAATGCCATGCCATTATATCATTCTCTAGAGAAGATGAAGGATCTCCCATATTGGGGCACATTTTACCACTGTACATCACCACCTAGTTCAATGGCATGGAGTTTCGTCGCTTTCTTGTCGACAAAGGCTCTGGAATTAACCTAATCCCGACTCAGACACTGCGAAAGCTGGGATTTTCTAAAGATGATATGACTCCCTCTGACCTAAGAGTCCATGGTTATGATAGGATGGAATAGACACCAGTTGGTATGATCTGCTTGAAGACCTAGTTTGGTGGCCTAGTTTCCAGCACCTAATTTATGGTAGTCTCTCAAGACACCACCTACAACGCGTTGATGGGAAATCCATGGCTCCACCTGAATGCGGTGGTTCCCCCATCATTTCACTAGTGCCTCAAGTACTCCCTTATTGGTCGTGTGGGAGTGCTTCAAGGTGATGTGTCTCCCTTTTCCTCTTGTGATGCCTGCTACCTAGATGCCAACTACTACAAGAGCAAGGACAAGAAGATTCAGACTAATGAGGTCGAGCATGCCGCAACTGCAACCGAGCTGTGGACAGATCTAGATGATGCTTACGTCTTTCCAATCCACCGATTGGAGGCAACAACCCCGAACATGGGACAATGCTTCGTTGTTTCTGGTAAAATGGAGGAACACATTCCCAGACCTAAGAGACGCTATAATATCACCTTGTACTTATATACAAATCAGACTCTGGTGATCCTGGAGCCTCCTACCCCCATAAGGTATTGTGATGTCTTCCCCATGGCAACAACAATTCGTCATACGTGCTTGTTCCACCGGGATGTAATTTACTGCCTCAATCTGATGCGCCAATATTGCTTTTATGTCATCAAGCGTTTCCCATGTGGCTGAAGTCCAGATGGGATCAGATCAAAAACCTTCATCACTATGGTTGCGGCTGCAAAAGAGTCCTCTAATGAAATGACCACTACCGCTCAGGCTGGTACCAGCCTCCAACCAAGATCTGCCGACTCAGAACCAATTTCACCCGTCGAGGATCCCTCCTTTATAAGTGGAGAAGAGATTTAGAGGATGATCCACCCGCTTTTTAAGAGGTCATATCTTCCACAGTTGACGAGTTGGTATAGGTGAACCTCAGTAGCGAGGCAGACCCAAAACCCACATTGATTAGTGTCTCTATACCCCTCGAGGAGCAACAACAATACATAGACTTCTAGAAAAAACATTATGATGTATTATCCTACAGTTATGATGAGATGTCCGGACTAGATCCTTAGGTATCCATCTACTACCTCGATCTCCCATAAAATCATTGTCGGTTCAAGCATCCTCCTAGAAATATGCACCCTTCTCATGGTGTTGTGGTTGAGGCAGAAGTCGACAAGATCATCAGAGCCAATTTTGTTATGGAGGTCTAGTACCCCAAATGGATAGAAAAATATTGTTCTAGTAAGGAAGAAAAATGGATAGATCAGGGTCTTCATCGGCTTATGGGATCTCAACCATTACTGTCCAAAGGATGATTTTCCCCTTACCATCACGGAGGTGTTGATTGACGCTACAGCTGGATTTCAAGCCCTCTCTTTCAAGGATGGGTACTTCGAGTACAACTATATCTGAATAGCCCCCGAAGATGAGGAGTTAACAGACCTCATGCCACCACAAGGTACTTTATGTTACCAAGTCATGCCCTTCGGTTTAAATAATGTTGGTGCCACCTACCAGTAGGCTATGCATGGCATATTTAAGCCGATCCTTGGAACGTTGGTGAAAATCTATGTGGATGATCTGATGGTCAAATCTCACCAGTGTCAAGACCATCTCAAATACCATGAGAAATTGTTTGGATTAATCCATTCCTGTCACCTAAAGATGAATCCATTGAAGTGTTCCTTAGGGGTCACCTATGGAATGTTTCTCATCTTCGTTGTCAGATACAGGGGCATTGAGATCGACCTAGAGAAGATCAAGACCATTAGCTAGATTTCTCCTATGAGTAATATTTGGGAGCTTCAAGGCATCCAAGGCCACTTAGCCTATATACACTGATTGATTGTGAATCTGGAGAAAAAGTGTTAGACCGTTTCTCATATAATGAAGAAAGGCACTATCTATGAGTGGGATGAAGAGTGTCAGACTGCTTTTGAGGAGATCAAGAAGAATATGCTCCAGCCTCCGGTCTTAATTCCATCCGTCTCTAAAAATCCACCAGTCCTTTACGTGACTACCCTGGAACAATCTCTCGGTGCCCTTCTCACCCCAAAGAACAATGAGGGGATAGATAACAACCTTTACAACCTCAACTGCATGCTCCTCGATATGGAGACTAGATACTCCCCCATCGAATAGAGCTTCCATGTGCTAGTATTCGCAGTACATAATTTGTGATATAACTTGCTGCACCATGAGGTACAGTTGGTGTCCCGATTAGACCCATGAAAGTACATCTTGAACTGCCCCATGTTGATAGGCTGTCTAGCTTGGTGGACAGTGATTCTCCAGTTTTTCGATATCAGGTTTGTCCCTCAGAAAGCTATTAAATGGAAAGCATTGGCAGACTTCATTTCTACCCATTTGGCTACTCTTGACCAGTCCTTGGATCTAGATTTCCCTAATGAGGTGATCCACTTGGTTGACCAAGCCACTCTGTGCTAGCAGATGCACTCTGATGGTGATTCTTGGAGCCCCACCGGCAAAAGGCTCAATGAGCCTAGGCTCAACAGAGTAGGCCTAGGTATCGTCTTCATTACCCCGGTACAATCCATCCTATCGTACTAGTTCCTATTGTGAGAAGGTTCCACCAACAATGAGGCAGAGTATCAGGCTCTTATCACTGACCTCAAGCTGGATCTTGAGATTAATGTGCCCCATTTTCATGTGAAAGGGAAATCTGAACTAATCATCAAGTAGATCAACAGTGACTACGTTGTTATAAATCCATTTCTTATACCATTTTTGGAACACAATCTCCAGCTAATGGCCCAATTCCCATCTCGTCCAGAAGTTAATCATGTTCCTTGATCTCAGAATGGTCAAGCTGATGCCCTGGGCGGCCTAGCCAGATCACTTGCAGATCCCGAGTAGGATTATTTTTTTATCCACATGGCACATCATAGGGTCATTGCTCATGTCACCCCCAATGACAATGATGGCCCGAGGGTAAGCCACCTTACAGTTGGAGCCTCCACGTTAGGACCCCCGGGTCCCCTGGATGTGATGATCGAAGTGACTTTTGACTGGAGAGCCCCCTTTGTTGAGTATCTCCAGAATGCTAATCTCCTAGAAGATCGGGTGAGGAGAGAGTGAATCTCATGACGTGCATTGAAGTTTACCCTCCAGGATGTCCTTGGCCATGAGAATAACCTCTACAATCATGGGTTTGGTGGGGTTCTCCTCCATTTCATTCAAGGAGTTGAGATTTTTTAGTTCATTTCCAGAGGTTCCTTCTAGTTCCTACGGGGCTCCTCAGGCCGGGTTGAAAATATCTCACTAGATCCAGAGACTGGGGTACTTTTGGCCCTCTATGATCCATGATTTCATCGAGTTCTCCAATAGATGACATGTGTGCTAAATCCATGATAGATTTATGCATCAGCCACTAAATAATCTCTACTCCACCAAGTACTCTTGGCCATTTGCGGTATGGGGACTCAATTTCATGGGACTATATCCACCAGTGACAGCTCGCCGGTGTAGATTCTTCCTGACAGCTACAGATTTCTTCTCCAAGTTGTCATAGGTAGTTCCACTCAAGGAGGTCAAGGCCCATTCCATAATTGACTTTGTGAGTTCCAACACCATCTACCGATTTGGAGTCCCTCGTGACATCCTCACTGATAATGTCACAAAATTATGAGCAGTTGAGCTGAAGAAATTGTATTCTAAGTACAACATCCATTCAAACTAGTCCTCCTACTATCATGCACATGAAAATGGACAGATCGAGGTGTTCAACAAAACCCTCTCCAACATTCTGCATAAAATAGTTGGTCAGAATAAGAAGAGTTGTCCGGAAAGCTCCCCCATGCCCTCCGTGCTTATCGGACGACGACTTGTAATTCCACCCGACTGACCCCATATTCCCTGGTGTAAGGAAAAGAGGTCATCCTACCCATCGGGATTCAATTTCCCTCACTGCGCACATTTTTCTATGATTATAAAGTTCCAGATAAAGTAGTTGAAATCCATCTGGCCGAGTTGGAAGCGCTTGATTAGAATAGGCTTCGTGCCATGCACAATCTGAAAAGCCCTCAGAACAAGATTCCCATAGAATTAGATAAGAAAGTTCACCTTCGCTCCTTCTTGCAAGATGACATGGTGTTGGCCCTCAGGGCACCAATGATACCTGGAAAGAAACCACCAAAGTTGGAACCCAAATGGGAAGGACCTTGCATCATTCACAATGTTTAGTCCAATGGCACGTACTCACTGGTTACAATGGATGGTGAGCATATAACTTCTCCCACCAATTCCAAGTTCCTCCAGCAATATGTTGCTTGAGCCATTTTTCCCACATTAGCATAAACTGTATGGTCCTGAACGACCTTAAACTAGTCGGTCCTGCACAACCCTAAACTGCATGACGATCCTGCGTGTCTTTAAACTGTACAGTCCTACATGAACTTAAAATATGCATTGTCCACCAATATGTTAAAATGAATCTCCAAAACTACATATGTCTTGATTACCATCCTCATGAGATACGTAGAAATGATCAGATTCCCTGTCTTGATTCTAGCCTAGTTTCCTCTTTGACTATCCCCTCCTTGGCAGAGTTCTTTTGGGGGATCTCACATGGCGTTGGGTAGGATTCTTTGGCCCCACCCATGTCATGGTTACGATGATTGCACCATGTTCCCTCCTTTATTCTTCTAATCCTCCCATGTCCTTACTGCATGACGCTAAACTGTATGGCCTTTTCAAAACTATGTGTTGCTTGATTTTCATCCTTATGGGATACATAGGACCACCCGGAAATTTTATCTGTAGGCCTAACCCCAAACTTCGGGACCTCCCATTGGGACAAAACACAAGGTGTGATGTAGGATTTTTCCCTCATTCACATCAAGCTCTTCATAATCGTACCATGTATCCCTCTCTCCTGAAGATCTCTATTTCTTCTATTGTCTCAGTTGATTTGAAATTTCATGGGCACATTTATGCTCCAAACACCCCATCATTTGGGTTCCCATTATCTTTCACATCCGAAGGGCCCCTCGAATGATGAGGATACTTATCCTAAGGGCTCTCCTATCATTTAGGGCTGATGCCCTCATGGGTTTTAGAAAAAAAAAATATATGACTCCCATGTTGAAAAAATGGCCAGCAGTTGATGCTCATTTGTTGTTCCCATTTTAGGTCATAAGATATAGATGTTGTGTTTTGAATCTGGTAGACAGCTATCCTTTGTTGTTTTCACCACCCCCATATTTCCCAAACATGGAGTGTAGTGGTTCATTTTTCCCCACCATCTCTCCAAATCTCAGTCTTCTTTGAGCGGGAGTGTAATTCTAGCTGTCAGACCCTTATCTGATGGAGAGATCCATTTCTACTCCTTGTTTCCCACACCCAGCATTTTAGAAGTTATGAAGGCAATGCCCACATAAAAGGTCATATGGATACAGTTGGCTAGGATGCTCAGCCTCAGGTCCTTTGACCCTTCGGGCCCCTAGCCCATGTTCTAATTTTGGATTGTGTGGTGCGGTATGGACTCACGCCCTCATTCACATCAAGTTATTTCACATTGTTACACATATCCCCTTGAGACATGCCTCCCTTAATTTATCATCCATCCCATGAACACAGGTCCTTCCATGCTTCACAAGTCCCATCATTTGGGCTTCCATCACCTTCTATATCTAAAATGTCCCCCTAATGGCATGGATTCTTGGCTTAAGGGCTCCCCCACCATTATGGACTAATTCCCTAGAAGATTTCGAGTGACAAATTGATACAAGTTCTGTTTTGAGAATATAGTCAACAGTTGATGCTCAATTGTTCTCCCCCTTTTTGGTCACACAAGGGTGGATACTATGTTGCTAACATTGTCAACAGTTATCCTCTATCATTTTTGTTGCTTTTTGTTCTTCTATAAGCGTGCTGATTTTCCCTCTCTGTCCCACACATATGACATTAAACTAAGCATATGTGGTCTGAGATCTATAAACCTAAACTAAGATCACCTTCGTACTCACTACAAGATGTTAAAATGAAAGCATGCCATGATATTCTATCCATGGACTAACCTTATGCCCCTCGGCCTTTTTGGGCCCCGGGCCCAAGTTCTCACTTAAGGTTGTACGGTGTAGTGTGGGATTATGTCCTCATTCGTGTCGGGTTACTCGTTGTGCTGTACACATCCCCAAATGAGATACCTTTCCCCTACCTTCATCCTCACTACAAGAAATTAAACAACAAGCACGCCATGATATTTTGTCCATGGCCCAGCCTCAGGCCCCTCAACCTTTTCGGGCCTCTAGCTCAAGTTCTCACTTACGGTTGTACGGGGTGGTGTGGGATTATGTCCTCATTTATGTCGGGTTAATTTTCATGTCGTACAAACCCCTCTTTGGGATATCTTTCACCTATTTGCGTCATCCTTTCCTTTAGAACTATGTATGGCTTTATTCCCATCCTCATGGGATACGTAGGACCACCCGAACGTCTGGTCTTCCGGGACAACCCCATCTTTTAGAAACCTCCCTATCATTTTGTCCCATTGGCATGCGTTCTTCCATAAGATGAGTATAAAGTGTGGTATGGACTCACATCCTCATTCAGATAATGTTTATAATAACCACACTACATACCTCTCTCTCTCCTGAGCAGCCTTCGCCCACTTTCCCTACTTTCATCTCTTTGAGTCAGCTTCCCTTAAGTTGGGTCCCTGTTCCCTCTTAGGTGATTCACCAATTGGCCCATGAGTACTCTGGTCAAGAACATGGAGTATCAGATTCTACGTGGACATGCTCTCACCCACTTTTCAGGCTTCGTGTTCCTCTTCATTTGGGCTTCCATTATCATTCACACCTGAAGGGGCCCCCAAATGGCATGGATGCTAGGCCTAAGGTCTCTCCTACCATTACGGGCCAACAGCCTCGATGGTTTTAGATAACAAATCAATATGAGTCCTGCGTTGCGAATATGGTCAGTGGTCGACACTCATTTATTGTTCTCATTTTAGGCCACACGATATGGATTCTATGTTTCGAACACGGTCTACAATTATCCTCCATTGGCATTCCATCCCCTTCAAGCCTTGAATTTTGGTTACATTATTCACATTATTTTCCACCTTATCATTTCCAAATGGAATTTTGATGCCCCTGACAATATCCCTTAGTGCGCATTTGCACGCTAGGAGGAAAAAAGCCATGGTAGAGGAATCATTTTGGGTTATGCACCAACTTCCCTTTGGCGTGTGTTCCAGGTATTGCAAAAACCTCTTCCTCCCTTATTTCCCACAACAAGTTTGACTCGTGTGGGCTTAGGGATCAGGTTGACGCCCCCACTTACTTGGAAGCATTCCGCTTCTCCTTGGTCCGAGCTCTAAGACCTTAAACTAAGATCTCTTTTAGTACTATGTACGACTTGATTCCCATTCCCATGGGATACATTGTAATTCCTAGACATCTCATCTATGGGTCCAGCTTGAGTTCCACTAATTTATCTCTTCTGTTCTACCTTCTGGGCTATGACTCTTATAGGACTGCATGGCATGGAGCATGTGGGATTATTCCCTCATTCACGTAGGGTTTGAAATAGTCACACCACGTACACCACTTTCTTGGATTTATCCCCATACTTCCTATCCCACATGACATTAAGCTATATGTTGTCCCATAGGATGTTAAAAGGCACCTCCAAGAACTATGTGTGGTTTAATTCCCATTCCCATGGGATATGTAGGAACACCCGGACATCCCGTCTTTGGGTCCAGCTCAACTAGGGGCCCGCCTCTCCTATTCCATATCCTCTAATCTTTTCTATCCCCTCAGACCGAGGTTTCCTACTCATAATCACGCACGATATGATGTGGAACTCATCCTAATTCATGTCGGGCATGCTTTATCTCACCATGCACATTCCCTCTAGAACCTCATATCTCATGTATATGTCTAAGCCATATGACTTTAAACTATGATTCATAGTCCCTCATGACTTTAATTTTTTATGTTTGTACTGCACATCGTTAAAATGCATGGTTGGTCCCCTCACATGACCCTAAACTATGACATTATCGTCCTGGTTGCACACCAAAAAACGAAACTGCACCATGATATCCTCACACGAGGGGGCATCATGTTTGGTATCAGTCACACACTGTACCATTTGTCAACTCCTCCATACGACTTGATTCTTTTTGTGATACCTGGACTTTCTATCCTAGTTCCATTACGTCAAAAAAAACAACACTCATTCATCATAAAGGACAAACAATATCTATCAAATACCGCTTCTTTTGGTTCAAGGGCCAAACCCGCACAACCTTTTTATCTCCGGAATTAGTATCTTACCTTGCAACCCCCAGAACTATGTACGACTTGATTCCCATACTCATGGGATATGTAGGAACGCCTAGACACATTGTCTTTGGGCCCATCCCCAGGAATCTAAAATCATGTCCTCTCTTTCGGCCCCTCGGCTCGAACTCTCCTAGGAACATGTCGTGTAACGAGTACCTCATGGGTCCTCATTCATGTTGGGTTTTGAGAAAGTCGCACCATGTGCCTCCCATGTCTTTTCCCAACCTGTTCTGAGTTCTATGACCATAAACTAAGATCTCCCTATGTGAACTATGTGTCACGATTGGCTACTTTTCTGCCTTGCACCCAGTTCATTAAATAAACCCCCGTTAATGGATCATCCTATGACCATTAAGCTGGACGTTTGCAACCTCAGGACCCTTTTCCTTGGAGGGGGACTCAACTCCCTCTATCTGATATGTCATGTTGTCATACTTAGATGTGTTATGGTAGCACTTGAAGTGTGTAATTTTCATATGGAAATTCCCTCTTTCCATGTCCAAGCATCATGAGCCCGATATTTGGATCATCATCATCTTCCACGTCTGGAGGGACCCCCTTTATGGGCTGGTCTCATGACACATTGGCTTACTTACTGACTTAGACCAATGTCCCTGAGGACCCGGGATGAAATTTGTGATAGGTCCCGTGTTTCGAACATGGTCAGCAGCCAACCCTCGTCTCTTTGTCCCCATTCAAGGCTTACAAGATATGGATACTATGTTTAGAATGTGGTCAACAGTTATCCCCAATCATCATGCCACCATCATTGTGGTCAAGATCTCGAGCATCACGATTCACATTTTTTCACTTCCTTATGATCAAGTGGAATTTTAACATACTCGTATTTACTTTTCTGTGCATCTAGGTGTGTTATATAGGCATATCAGAATCAGTGGGACATCATTCACCTAGTGTTCCATCACCCCTGACATGTGCCTTCTTGTGCTAGGAAAGTCACATAACTACTCCTTGTTTCCCACTTCGAGCATGACTCACGTGGGCTTAGTAGTTCTGGTAGGACATGTACTGGTGCAGCCATTTATTGCATGCCTTTCATCGTCCTTCATGATGTTAAAAATGTTATCTCAAAACTACGTATGTATTAATTCCCATCCTCATGGGGTATATAGGAATGCTCGAACACTTTTCCTCAGGCCCGACCTAACTTTCACTTTTCGTCCCTTGACCTAAAGAACTTCCTCCATGGATATATGGTGTATTGTGGACTTCTTATGTCCTCATTCACATCGGGTTTGTAGCTACCATACCACATACTCACTTCTTGGGATCTTCCCTTTCACTCTCTGTCCTATCGTATGATGTTAAACTGCATGAGTCCATATATCCTCAACGCATGGCACTAAACTGTGATTCTACCCTAGACAAGTTCGGGATGCCCCATGTTAATCATGGGATGCACCAGATCCCTTGTCAAAGAGGTCCTGCTCATAAGTATGCTTGATCCATGATCTGACGGATACTCCCATCTAATGTTCCATCATCACGGTGGCATGATTTTGAGAGTGTTGGACTCCATTAGAACAACCCCACACACAAACTCCACGCTTTGCGTGCCCTTCATTCAGACCCTCATCCTCTTTCACGTCTAAGATAACCCCCTAACAATATGGATGCTCATCCTATGTCTTGCCTACTATCTTGGGACAACATTCTAGAAGACAAATGGATGATTTTTCATGTCAGGCCCCATGTTTTGAACATGGTCAGCCGTCAGTCCTCATTTGTTATCCCCATTTCAGGCTAACGTAATAGGATACTGTGTTTCAAACACGGTCAAAAGTTATTCTTTTTTTTCATACCACTGTACAGTGTTCAGAATTTTTAGGTATCATGATTCACATATTCCAATCCACTATGTTTGGATTAATTCCAACACCCCTGGCGTCACCACACTCATGAACTAGAGCACATTTGGAAGGAAGAAATGTCGATTGTCTTGAGGTCCTCTTCCTCCAATTGGGCCTCTCCCATTTCTTCCTATAAATGTATTTTGGTTGTTCAAACCATGGATGACCGAATCTCGGTTATCACCCTTATGTTTAGAAGAAATATCCTGGCGATCATCCCTTGTTTCTCACATTTGGAATCCTTACAACACCCGAGGGTCGATCCCTCCCATGGATTGATTAACCCCGTCAAAAGAAATTTGCAGCTCCGCCACCCTCTGGCATGTGGCATCCAGGATTTTCTGCTGCCTATTTAGCTCCCACTCCTCGTCGACACCGATGGGGCACAATTCATCAGCTGCAATCTGCACCCAAACTACGTCAGTTCGGATAACCATCATATCCTCGAAGGCTTGCTTCATGCACTCCTCGACCTCCACCACCTGGGCCTTTAATCTCAATATTAGCACCGATTTCACATCAAGAAAGGTAGGGTGTTCATCCACCCAGACATGAAACCATTGAATATCATCTTCAGCCTCCTGGAGACTCTTGATGCTCATCGTTTTCCTCTGATACCAGCCCACACTGAGGCCACGGTCATACTCCCAAGTCTTCTACGCCATAAGATCTCAGATGAGCATGTGAGGATGCCGGGAATCCACTCCCCCATAACACAGTTCACACAGCCATGAGCGAAGTCTATACATCTCATCCATCCATTGCATTTTGGGGGTGTCATCGATGAAATGCTCGATCAGCTTCCACAATTGGTGATAGACTATTTTTCTATCCTCTTCATCAGAGGTCGTCTCATCCCAATCGGTACAGTTGGCAGGCTCATATGTGGGGGATGCCCCTAGGAACCCATCAGCAGGGTCCACATCTGGTGTTTGATCAGGTATGGTGGGACCCGGGCTGCCTGATCGATCCTCATCATCGGACCCCACCTTAATAATCTTGGGCTCGGCCCCACTGATGGTCCCACCACTGATTGGGAGAACCATAGATTGGTTGTTCTAGATATCCACTTCTACGATCACCAACATTCTCCTGGGAAAGGTGCTTCCAGAAGCCCCGACCAACCTCACCAAGGCGGCCCATGCCATTTGAAGAACAGTGCACACTAAAAAGGGTAATAGAATCCAGTTGACATAATCAATGGGTGAAATTAATGAATTAGGTAGAGGATAATTAAAGAGATCAAATTCCTGGTCTCGTTCTTGAGTTGATTACATCGGGACCCCGTGGCACCCCCCCCCCCCGTATATTTTCTAAAGGTATGAAAGTTCCAGAGAAGAAACCTCAGGTGTCCTGGTCCCGCTAGACGTGGTAATCCATGCAGCCGTTGGTGTAGATCCTGAAGGTCACATATCTGCATCTGTTGAGGTGAGAGAATGGGTTCTATGTATGAGACCCTTCTACATAGTTCAAGTATTTGTAATGAGTCTAGAATGACCTGGAAGAAGACCCTAAGTAAGGGGATTGGGATTTTACCTCAAGGGACTCTGAAAATTCATCAATGTCAGAGTCATGATCACCAACTTCTCCCTCCTGCAATGGGATCCCTCTACTAGCCTCCTCCCCCTAGGATGACTCGTCTAATTCCTTCTGAAAATTAAAGCGCTCCCTCAGTTCTGCAACTGACAACTGCGGGGGGGGGGGGGGGCTGTCTGATTCAACAACACCTTCACCCGGTCTGTCATTAGACGCATGGTACCTCGAGAGTGCACAAAGTTCTCTAGATCTTCCAGGTATTGCTCCACCTCCTCCGAGGATACTACAAAGACGACCCTAACAGGTCCAATTCTCGGCAAGTCCATCCCAAGGCGGATTAAGTGTTTTCACATCTTGGACAGGCAGAGGAATTGCCTGTTGACATCCCAGATTTCCCAGGCCTCTAGGAAGGCAACATTCTTTGGCATGTCTATGTGGTGCAGCTGCTTCCCCGACGCCTGGGTGGATATTCTACAGAATCCTCTCGGTGGCCTCCCCTCTAGATAACCCTCTTCTTCTAGGACCACTGGGTTTGCTGCCATTGGGGGATCCACTACTTTTGCCTCTCCCTCAGTAGATATGGGCCTCGCTGTCATGACAGCCCCACCACCATAGGATGTCCTTGCTGTCTTCCAGCCTCGACCTCAAGGTTGCAGAGGCACACAATCACCGGACCAAATGGTCAACTGCTTCAACATCTCTTCTGGGTAAGCCACCTCCTAGATTTTGGCATACTCCTTCACTATCCTGAAGATGGTCGTGGGAAAAGGCAATTTGTTCTGTATATTTCCATTTTCCCATGTGAAAATGAGCCACATCTACCTCATCACACATGGATGTTCCTCATGACTCACCCCAAAATAGAATTACAGGGTCATCCACTGCATACACCGAAATTTCCTGGAAAATCGATGTGGGGTGTAAGGCTCGTAGAGAGGCTCAAGATCCACTCTTTCCACCAGGAATCCACCTAGAAAGGCCAGAATATAGGACTGATTCCCATCCGTTCCATGGACATCATCATGGAAAGAACCCGTTGGCTGCGGGAATGGATGAAAGTTCAATTCCTCTATCTTCCAGACGCAGTTTAGTACCTCTTACACAGTTAGTTTGGCTGGAAAGCTCACCACATAATCCAGAATGGGCAGTCGAAAGTTAGATCCTAGAGGGGAGATGGGGTTTAGATATTCATAGACCCCCCCCCCCCCACAACAGTCACCACTATCCACCCGTATGGGAGGTGGAAGGACCCGAATATCCTATGTGGCCTCTTCCCCTCGCTGATGTGCGATGGAATCTTGTACAGTTTGGGGAGAATCGAGATTCTGAGGTTCACCTGCCCTCCTTTAGCCAAAATGGATGCCATGATAAATGTTCTTGGTCACACGCCTATGTTTATATCCCCCACTAGAAGGATCCAACCAAATATGACAGCTGCAATGAATGCCACCAGCCCGACTACCAGTTACATCTTAGTGCTGACACCGAACCCCCAGGTTTTCCGTAGGTTGTCCTCCAGGAGGTGCATGTATGAGTGATCCCTGCCCCGTTGATCCCCCTTGGGGAATGTACGAGGACTCACCGGAAACTTCCTATTTTCTAAGAAATTCAGAAACTGTTTGAACCACCGCCTGATGTGGACTTCTCATGCAACTTACTTGTCCTCTCTCAGAACCAACTCCATCAGTGCCATCGCCATCAACGATATTTTCTCCAGATCCTCCCTCGCACCCATAAAAGGGAGGAATTCCTCATACATCACTACTATTATTAGGACCCCTGAGATCTGGTGCACATCCCACAAAATGATGTCAACCTCTCCATGGTGCAAGTATAAGGTATTGGTCCTTGATGACCACCTACTCAACAACTCCAGCATCAGCTACTTTCGTTGGTAGATATGAAATTGAGAGGCCCAAGCTGCCTCGTACAGGCCCAATCTCCTCCTCTATGCCTCGAACTCTTCACACGAAGCACCTACCCAGTAGGCTCAGGCCTAGTCATCTGTAAAGTTACCGCCTTGGTGTATATCCCACTCATCAGACCATCCCTTCCAGGGTTCCTCATGGTTTCCTTCAAGATTTTTTGGTACAGAGGTGCGGATGTCTCCGGCTACAATTCCTTCCCACCAACATTTTTCATATGGTTGTACAGGAAATCAGTAATAATAGGTGTTAAGTCCTCCTAGGCATGGTCGTCTGCCGCCCTGAACCACTGGTACTAACACGACATGCTTTGGAACCAGTAAGTTGGCTCATCCATACTGGATTTAAGGATGAAGACGTCATCCCTCATCCCAAATCCAACTAGAATCTTGAAAAACAGATAGTTCCTTTGGCTTGCCGACCATAGATCCACCAATGACTCATGGTTGGAGTGGCTCGGTATCAACTCCCCTAAACCCAATCTATTCTCCATCTACTCCCTTTATGAATCGTCTGAAAGGCCCCCGCCCCTAGCATCCTCTTGGTGAGCCCTTCAGTCTGGAAGCTTGGGCGTTCATTGGGGTTGGATCATGAAGCTATTTCTCAAAGAAAGTTCACAGAGATCGGTCGTGAAGCCTATTCACAGAGGACTAACATGTCCTTTAGACGTAGTACGCAGAGCATACCGATGCAAATTCAAAGACTCGTTGTGCGCCACGAAGTAGAATTCTCAATTCGCAGAGAGAAATCACAGAGTACACGGATCTTCACGAATCTAGAGCGCTACAAGCCAAAAACATGGATAAGAGAAAGGACAAAAGAGTGGTTAGCTCCCCTATTTATTGGTAAGGATCCTAGGTGCTTCGCAGTGCGTCTGATCTGCAGAGAGCTTCGTGGTGCTCCAGCCCACACACACCACTCTACAATGAGAGCCCCCTTTATGAGTCACCTTTGCGATTGAATGAAAAATTTTCACAGGTAACCCTCTGACATTGACCCACTTTTCTCCTTAGTGAAAATTCTGAGGGGGGGTATTTCTTGATGCCAAAATCAAGGAAAAGAAAGAACAAAAGGAGAGAATAAGGGGCTGCCTCGCAAAGACCAGTCACAAATCCTCGTTTCCATGTGGCCGGCGCAGAGCTCTTCCATCACGAACCCACCGCGGATCAAGGAGTTGGGATTCTCCATGAACCGATTTGACATTCATGTGCCTACCATGTAGAAAAGAGGTGGGACGCTCTGCGAACCAATTTGATGTTTTTGGACCCGCCACAGAGCAAGGAGGCAGGATGATCCGTGAACCACTTTGACCTTTGCAAACCTACTATGAAGCAAGCTCCGTTTTCGCACTCAGCGAGCTCCGCTTCGCGGTGCGTCTTGCCTATAAATACCAGGATCCCCTCGAGCCCAAATAATAGATCCTCTAAAATTTCAGCTTCTGAGCTCCCACATCGCGAATCAATTTTTTCTCTGCAAACCATGAGCTTTTCAAGGTACTTTTTCATTGTGAAGTGTCTTCCCCTATGCATGGATTAGTCCCCTCTTCAAAGAGGGATGCCTTTCACAAATCCCATGGGCCTCTGTGAAAGAAGGAGATCCCCAAGGGGACTCAGGTCGTTGCGGAGAGTTTATGCTTAATGATACACCCTTCATACACATGTGATCTGCATGCTAAGGCATGGTCACTATGCTTCATGAAGGATATTGCATCACAACATTATTCTTTGCAAGGCACCCATGATTTGTGAGGCATTTCTCTATGAATGCCTTTCCACTTCATGAAGCACCTTCCATATGCACCTATTCCCTATTCCTGGGCTAGTCGACTTCACTTCATGAAGCACATCCCTCCACGAAGCCCCTCCACTTCATGGATCACCAGAGCTTCCCAAGGCTTCTACCTATGAACCCCTTTTCTCTACAACTCCTTTTCCTGTGTGGCACTTCAGGTTTTCATGTAGCAATTTCAAGGTCCCTTGGGCGGTGTTTCCCATTTCATTACATCTCCTCATTATTCTTTGCATAGGCACGCTAACGGCTATTGCTTCTTCGTATAGTCATGCTAACGTGGACCCCCCAATGGATCACTCCATAACACCCCCTCTTTCACGACATTGTTGATTCCTTACTTCAATCAAGGGAAGGTGGGTGTCGGTTATGTAAGTACTAGGGGTAAGGAGAAAACCCACCTCGTTTGAGCTGCAGGATGTTAAACTGCCAAGCACCATCATCCTCTGCACATGACATTAAACTGTGACCTCACCCTATTTCTTGCATGCGGGATTCCCATATCAGACATTCTCTACACCCACTGGTCTTCACGAGAGTGAGATCCTTCCTTACATGGAATAAAATCCTTTTTATGGGAACGACGATTGTTCGTGGGGAAAGGGAAACCACCCGAGTGTTAGCCCTAGTATTTCTTGCTTGACGTAGCATCCCTGCTCCTCCTCTCTTCCTAGGTACCAAATCCCTCTCCCGCTGGGCTTTGTCACCACTCGGGCCTCCATCTTGGAGTAAGTCCCAATCTCCATCACCCTTAGGCTGTTAACCATGTGTAAACCCTTGTTTCCTCTTTGTGACACCAACTACATGTAAGCCCCATTACACTTCTCACGGATTCACCTTCTGCGGCGTGATCGTTAGGTCATTGTTTCTTCCTGTTTCTCACACCGAGCAGACTCACGTGGGCTTAAAGCAATCATAGACCATGAAATCCTCTCTGGGAGGCCTCCAGTGTATGTCCCAACACACCCTACCTATACTAAGAAGACTTTGATCCCTGCCAAGGAAAGGTATGAAGGAAGCCTCCCTGAGGTTCAAGCCCAACAACCATTGGTCCCAACCATCTTCACATTGGTTCAACAAACTCCTTCTGAACTACATGTACTTTGATCCTTGTCACTTTGATAAGGTACGTAGAAAGCCTCTCTAAGGTTCAAGCACCATAACCATTGGTTCTGACCCCCTTCACGTCGAACCACCTTTGTCTTGCATGATGTTAAACTGTATGCCATCTTTCTCGTCATGCACAATGCTAAACTACATCCACCTTCCAAACTACATGGGATTTGTTCCTTGAATCTTGGATAAGTTACTTATGAAGCCTCCTTGAGGTTCAACCTCATCCAATGATAAGCCGTTGTGACCCCATCCAGCAGTAAGCCTTTGTGACCCCATCCAGTGGTAAACCGTTCTGACCCCATCCATCGGTAAGCCCTTGTGACCCATCCTGCGGTAAGCTGTTGTGACCCCATCAAGCGGTAAGCCATTGTGACCCCATACAACTATAAGAAGTTGTGACCTCATCCAATGGTAAGTCATAATGAACCCATCCAATGGTAAACCGTTGTGATCCCATCCAGCAGTAAGTCGTTGTGACCCCATCCATGTAACGACCCAAAGTCTCATTAATGGAAATCCTTATTGATCTAATTAAATGTCCCTTTATGTTTATATAAAATGTCAACTAATTTGGTTTTATGTTATGAATTTTGACCGTTGCTAATATATCTGTTGAACAGTGATCACTTGATTAGTATAAATATAGGAATTTAACAAATCCAATTTACTTAGACAAAGGAAGTGATGGCCTCATCCAGTAGAATTGCCCCATACGAAGTACATTTGTCGAAGCTCGGAAAATAGGTGGCATCTTTGGGCTTCTACCTTGACCAAGACCAAGATGAGCTTCATCATGTCAAGCTCAAACGTGACTGTCTACGGGAAAAGTGGAAGTTGATTGAAATTACCACTCGACCGATGTTATCCGAGCCACCCCAAGAGTCTGTCACCATCGCACACCTCACCCTTAGGTCTTATGAGGATGTTTTAAGGGGTTATGTAACAAATAAGTAGTACTATGTTCATGTACCATATTTTTTGTATATAATAATGAATATAATTTCTAGTCATTTTTGATACATTGTAAATAGTTTTTAAAGTACAAATGGTGTTTTTAGTTATTATTTAATTAAGAAATATATATTATTAAATTAAGGTATTTTTGAATTAAATAATATTTTAATAAAATAATTATATTATTATTAAATGATTTTTTATTAAATATAAATGGTCTTATAATTTTATGAATGCAATTAAAATTTTTATTAAGGTTTGAAAGCCATTTCTGTCAAAACCCATGAATTTTCGATAAATGTCGGTTTTTATTTTAAAAGTTAAAATTAACATATTTAGAAAATTATTTAGATAAAATAAATGTTATTTCTAGAATCAGGACATCAAAATTATCCAACAGTGAATTTTTCATAATTTTCTGAGATGGTCAAATATTTGGGTAAAAATTAAATACCATTTAAATATATAATGTGTTTTATGACATCATAATGACCCAATAGTGATGTAATAAAATACTATAATCTTTATTTTCGGCCAATATATGTTTTACAATTAAAATAATGTGATTTGGGGTTTGTTTGACTTACTTTTCAGAGCATTAATGGACCCCTCAAGACATATTCAACAATTTTCCTTTTTAAATTAATTTCCCTGGGAGTGTGACTCACCTCCACATAAGAAACATTATTATTTTAATAAGTTAGGACTTTGTCCTAATAAAATATTTTTCTCCTCTTCCCTTTTCAAAAAAACATGGGCAAAAACCATGGGATGGTTTCTGGTTTGGATTAATTTAATATGAGGGGTCCAAAACCTAAATAATAAAGAATTACTTCACCTTTCATATATAAACCCACCCAATCTCCCACTTCCTCCTCACTCAAAGACCTTAGAGTTCGTCTAACCTATTCCCTACTCTCTCTATAATCCTCCCAAGGTGCCTCAAGCTCCCAAGAAGCCTCTCACAAGCCTCTCTCTAGCCTTTGGAAGCACACTTCCAAGTAAGTGTTTTTTCTTCCTTTCTCATTTTTGTCCAATTTTCTTTAAGTTGTTTTGCCTTTTAATTTTAATTATTAATGTTGGGGTATGGTTTCTAACCTCCATAATACTTCCCTATTTATGTTTTAATGATGGGAGAACCCTTTCTCTCCCATTAAATGCCTCCCATGTACACCTGTTACTATGCCGAAATTCTGAAAGGAACTTCTCTCTCCTCATTTACATTCAAGAAATATTTATGTATCGTGAATATAAATTTCAATAAAATTGTTGGTACATGTATCTATATGACCTCCTTAATGTCCATTACATGTAAATATGATGAGGAACCCCTTTCTCTCTCATCAACCATTTTTATGAATTCTTACGTCACGTCGTTGTGCTGCCAAAATCGCACCGATTTTCTAAGCCAATGCCATTGTGTAGTGAATACCATGCCCATTTATCCATCAAGGGTATCCACATTTATGAACATTTACTTATTGATTATAAATTTTCGTGTATGAATTCCACATTCCTTTATCGTGGAATAAATGATTATGTTTAATGAATCCATGTTTTATGATCCATGTGGCACACTTATGCATGAAATGAAATGTTTAAGAAGGGTGCGCCCTTATAGCGCTCCAATGCATTGGGTAAAGTATAGTATCAGGATACTTCATGTTCAATGAGTGTTGACTAATGCTAATTCATGTGCACCGAGGGTTTACTCATGCTTTATGTGCAATGAGGATTTACTCATGATCTATGTGCAATGAGCCGTGGCTCATGCTAATTCCATGTTAAGTGTTGTTTCCACATTTCCATGTTCTGATTATCATGCTTTATCATGCATTTATGTTCATGTTTCTTTTATTCACTATTGATATGCCTATTGTCTAACATGTATTGTACTCCTCATGTTATTCCATGTGTACTCCCTTACTGGGCTTTATAGCTCACCCTTTTCCTATGCATGTCCTCAGGTCATCCCATGCAATGCTAAGTACGAGGGAATGTAGTGGTCATGTAAAGGAAGTTTTCAATAAAGATGTTGTATTTCATGTTTCAAGTTTTTATGTAATGATCCTAAGCCCCAAAGACACTAAACCTCTCGATATTCTTGTTGTATCAAGTTAACTTTTATATAATAAAGCATGTTTAAGTTTGTAATAAAATAAGGGTTTCCATAGTTTGTATCAGAGGATAGGTTTAGTTATTTTTTGGGATTAGGAAACCCTAGTAAAGCCTTAGACACAAGAATAAGTATAATAAAAACAAACCTAAGTTTTGGTAAGTACTGAGTAAGTGGTTTATCAAACAAATACATCCTTGTCTGGATACGAGCAGGTAGAGGCGGCTCTGGCACAGATGTATCCTAGGGGTAAAACCCGAAAACACTACTTTGAGCTAGACTCGAATAAGAACAGGTGCACGACAACAGGCCCTGCTGCACTCTTGGTTACAACACTCCCGGGGGATATGTTTTGATAAATTCACAAGCTTAGTATGAACCCTTATTAAGGGAATTAAAAAAATGCCCCTAAGAATATATGTTAGAAAGTAGATCATGAAAAGCCTAGATTGAATCCTATAGACTCTTGGGTAAGGAAATAAAAGTTTATTTATAAGTCACCAACTTTTGTCTTTGGATTACCCTTAAATTTCCTTTTATTCCAGCCAATGGACGGTAATAGGAGGACTCGGGCTAACAACCATTGTGAAAATCAATGTGATGACTGTACTAATGAAATTCCCAATCCAATGGGAGCAGAAATCGCGAACATTGTCACGCTTCTCTCTCAGATAACTCAAGTTTTGAATAGAAACACGGGTCAAGAAGAACGTTCAACCCCCCCTATGAATGAATAAGTCGCTATCGAGAGCTTCATGAGACAAAGGCCTCCTACTTTTAGTGGATCATCCGATCCCACCATCACTGAACAATGGATCAACTCCATTAAAAAGAGATTCTTCATCCTCCAATGTTCTGAACAAGAGAAGGTTATCCTGGAGGCTTATCGTATGGAGGGTGAAGCTGATCAATGGTGGCCGTTGATCAAAAATACGATTCCTGAGGAGGAGATCGAGGCATTGGTATGGAAGGATTTCTGGAAGATTTTTTTCAATAAATATTTTCCACACACCCTCTAGGTTAAGATGGAAAGGGACATCCTTTCCCTCAAGAAAAAAGATGAAGAATCTATTGGAGCGTACGAGGAAAACTTCACGAGGCTTGCACGATATGCTTCCGACGTTGTCGTTACCCCCGAATGTAAGGTTGACCGCTTCTTTGGTGGGATGATGCCTAGCTTACGGAAGGCATTAGCGATTCGTGACTTCGACAGCTATGAGGAAATTGTCTGATGTGCCCTCAAGGTAGAAATGGAGAACATGGAATCACATGGGTATCAATGGGATAAGAAGCGTAAGGTGGACTTCAATACTGGTGGTCTGATGGATAAATCCAACAGTGCTATGAAGATCCAGCACCCCACTTTCCAAAAGTACGGAAATAAGAACCCTAGAAATTGCCTTAATGGGATGAGAAAATGCTTCAGTAGTGGAAGAGAAGGGCACCTAGCTGTTACCTGTCAGCAAGAAAAACCCACGGCTACAAAAGAGGATAGGAACACTCTGTTCGAGACTCAACACGTTGTTCAATGCTACAAATGCAAAGAACCGGGTCATTTTTTCAATCAGTGCCCTCATCCATGGGTTTTCGAAGAAAACCAACAACCTCAAAGGCAGCAAGGAAGAGCTTTTGCCATCACTTCTGCCGAAGTGAACCCCGACAACGAAGTGGTGATAGGTACGCTAGTTATTCATTAATGAATTGCGAACATACTTTTTGATTCAGGTTCTACGAATTCTTATATATCTCAAAAGTTTAGTAGAGCAATCCCAGAACCACCACAAATCATGGAAGTAAAGATTTCGGTGAGTACGGAAAATGGGGCAATCATTGCATCCCATGAATATAAGTCCTACCCTGTTATAGTCTATGGATTGAGTTTCTTGGAGAACCTTGTCATACTCCCTCTGGTGGAATTTGATGCAATTCATAGCATGGATTGGATTTCCTTATAAAGTGCCAATATAAATTGTCGGGATAGGGAAATCACACTCTATATAGAGAATCGACCGCCGATTCTTTACAAGTGTAAGGAGGAAGATAAATCTCATTTAGCTCCATCATCTCAAGCATTGATATTAATACCTTATGAGCATGCGTATCTGGATCAGATGATTGAGTCCAAGGAAGAAACCATCCTTGAAAAAATGCCTGTTGTGAGGGAATTCGCTGAAGTGTTTCCCGAGGAACTGCCTGAAGAGATGTTGAGTTCTCAATTGAACATATACCTGGGGTGCTACCAATATCCAATACTCCATATAGAATGGATGTTGTTGAGATTGAAGAGCTGAAAAAACAGCTACAGGAGAATCTGGATAAAGGGTCTATACCTCCAAGTGCCTCAACATGGGGTGCACCAGTCCTCTTCGTCAAGAAGAAGGATGGGTTAATGTGGATTTACATCGATTATCGTGAACTTAACAAAATCACGATAAAGAACAAGTATCCTCTCCCAAGAATCAATGACTTATTTGATCAGCTGCGTGGAGCACAATACTTCTCCAAGGTGGATTTACGTTCGGGATATTTTCAAGTAAGGGTGAAGAAGGAAGATGTCCCCAAGACTGCTTTTCGTACAAGGTACGAGCAATATGAATTCAAAGTAATGCCTTTCGGACTCACAAATGCTCCAAAAATATTCATGGACTTGATGAATAGAGTCTTTATAGATTACCTTGACAAATTTGTGGTAGTATTTATTGATGATATTTTAATATACTCCAAAAACAAGGAGGATCATGAAGAGAATTTAAAAACTATACTAGAGACTTTGCGCAAGGAGAAGCTCTATTAAATGTACAGCAAGTGTGAGTTCTGGTTGAAGGAGGTATCATTCTTGGGACATATCATCACAAGAAATGGGATATCTATGGACCCCTCCAAAACAGATGCAATTGATGGATGGCCAAGGCCAACATCGGTAACGGATATCCGTAGCTACTTGGGGTTAGCTGGATATTATCGACGATTTGTGAGAAATTTCTCACGATTGTCCAACCCTCTTACCAAGCTAACTCGGAAGGGAGTAATGTTTTCTTAGAGGTATGAATGCGAAGAAAGCTTCAAGGAGTTGAAAAGGAGGCTTATCACTGCGCCCGTTCTCACTTTACCCACAAATGGGGAACTTTTTGTGGTATTCAGTGATGCTTAAAAGAAGATTTTAGGCTGTGTGCTGATGCAGAATAATAAAGTGATATCCTATGCCTCAATGCAGCTGAAAATCCATGAGAGAAACTATCCAACACATGATCTGGAGTTGGCGGCGGTGATCTTTGCCTTGAAAATCTGGCGGCATTATCTCTATGGAGAGAAATGTGAGATATATACTGACCACAAGAGTCTTAAATATATATTCACACAGAAAGATCATAATATGCGCCAGAGAATATGGAGAGCGCTCATCAAGGATTATGACTATTCAATACATTACCACCATGGGGAAGTGAACAAGGTGGCAGATGCCCTAAGTAGAAAGGACCCTGAAATGCTATCAATGATGAGAATTGAGAAGTATCCAATCTTCTTAGACTTGATGAATATGGATGTGGGAATCATAAAGAAGGGAACATCATCAATCCTTTCACAAATTATTGCTCAACCATATCTTTTGGAAAGGTTAAAGGATGCTCAAAAGGATGATGTGGGAATTTAGGAAAAAGTGGAAGCTAGCAAAAAATAGAAATCCTTAGAGTTTAATGTTAATGAAGAAGGAATTGTGTGGTTTGGGAAAAGACTATGTGTTCCATAAAGTCCAGAGCTGAAGAAGGAACTTTTGGATAATGCACATAGTTCAAATTTCTCTATTCACCCAGGGAGAACAAAGATGTATCAAGATCTCCAAGAAAACTTATGGTGGGATAATATGAAGAAGGAGATCTCTAAATATACATCAAAGTTCCTGGTGTGTCAGAAAGTGAAGGCAGAGAGGCAGAAGTCTAAGGGGATGATGCAACCATTGCCCATACCAGAATGGAAATGGGAGAACATCACCATGGACTTTGTCACCGGTCATCCAAGGACATCCAAAGGAAACAATGCAATCTGGGTTGTTATGGATCATCATACAAAGACTGCAGACTTCATTGCTATTTAAGAGGATTTATATTTGGATCAACTGGAACAGATATATATCGGGGAAGTGGAAAGGTTTCATGTAGTACCACTATCTATTGTGTCTGACCGAGATCCAAGATTCACCTCTACGTTTTGGAAGAGACTTCAACATGCTCTGAATACTTAACTGAACTTCAGTACGACCTATCATCCTCAAACTGATGGCCAATCTGAGTGGACTATCCAAACACCTGAGGACATGTTGAGAGCATGCTCAATGGACTTTAAAGGAGTATGGGATCAACATCTTCCTCTGGTTGAGTTCTCTTATAATAACAGTTTCCACTCAAGCATCTAAATGGCACCATATGAAGCCATGTATGGGAAAAGGTGCAGAACACCGGCATGTTGGGATGAGGTCGGTGAACGTACGCTTCTTGGACCAGAAATGGTCTAAGAAATGGAGGATAAGGTGAAAACCATTCAGTAGCATATCAAGGCATCCCAGAGTCGACAGAAGAGTTATGTAGATAATCGTCGATGAGACCTTGAGTTTAATGTTAGGGACATGGTGTTTCTACGCATATCTCCATGGAAGAAGGTCATGAGGTTTGAAAGGAAAGGGAAGTCAAGTCCAAGGTACATCGGCCCCTTCGATATTCTTGATCCTGTTGGGGCTATGGCCTATAGACTAGCACTTACACCTACCATGGCCAAAGTACATGATGTCTTTCATGTATCCCTCTTAAGGAAGTACATACCGGACCCTTCACATGTACTCTCTTCTGAGGTGGTACAATTAGAAGATGATCTTTCTTATGAGGAGCAACCAGTGGAGATCTTAGATCGTAGAGAAAAAGTTCTACGAAATAAGACAATTCCCCACATCAAGGTGTTGTCGAGAAACCACAAGTTTGAAGAAGCAACTTGGGAATCGGATGATATGATGAAGCTGTGTTACCCACATTTTTTTAGTGTGGGAAAAGGAAAATTTCAAGGGAGAAATTTCTTAAGGTGGAATATTGTAACGACCCAAAGTTTCATTAATGAAAATCCCACTTGATCTAATTAAATGTCTCTTTATGTTTATATAAAATGTCAACTTCTTTGTTTTTATGTTAAGAATTTTGACCGTTGCTAATATAGCCGTTGAACAACGATCGCATGATTAGTATAAATATAGGACTTTAACAAATCCAATTTACTCAGACAAAGGAAGCGATGGCCTCATCCAGTAGAATTTCCCCATACGAATCCCATTTATTGGAGCTCGAAAAAGAGGTTGCGTCTTTCGGCTTCACCCTTGACCAAGCCCAAGCTGAGCTTCATCATGTCAAGCTCGAACGTGACCGTCTACGGGAAAAGTGGAAGTTGATTGAAATTACCACTCAAGTGATGTTATCTGAGCCACCCCAAGAGTCTGTCACCATCGCACACTTTACCCTTAGGTCTTATGTGGATTTTTTAAGGGGTTATGTAACAAATAATTAGTACTATGTTCATGTACATTATTTTTTGTATATAATAATGATTAGTACCATGTTCATGTACATTATTTTTTAAGGGGTTATGTAACAAATAAGTAGTATTATGTTCATGTACATTATTTTAAGGGGTTATGTAAAAAATAAGTAGTACTATATTCATGTAATATGTTCATGTACATTATTTTTTTGTATATAATAATAAGTAGTACTATTTTCATGTACATTATTTTTTGTATATTATTTTTTGTATTTTTTTTAAGTACAAATGGTGTTTTTATTTATTATTTAATTAAGAAATATATTTTATTAAATTAAGGGATTTTTGAATTAAATAATATTTTAATAAAATAATATTATTATTATTAATTTTTTTTATTAAATATAAATGATCTTATAATTTTATGAATTCCATTAAATTTTTTTAAGGTTTGAAAGCCATTTCTGTCAAAACCCATGAATTTTTGATAAATGTCAGTTTTTATTTTAAAAGTGAAAATTAACATATTTAGAAAATTATTTACATAAAATAAATGTTATTTCTGGAATCATGACGTCAAAATTCTCCAATGGTGAATTTTTCATAATTTTATGAGACAGTCAAATTTTTGGGTAAAAATTAAATACCGTTTAAATATAAAATGTATTTTATGACATCATAATGACCCAATAGTGATGTAATAAAATACTATAATCTTTATTTTCGATCAATATATGTTTTAACATTAAAATTATGTGATTTTGGGTTTTTTTACTTACTTTTCAAAGCATTAATGGACCCCTCAAGACATATTCAACACTTTTCCTTTTTAAATTAATTTCCATGGGAGTGTGACTCACCTCCACATAAGCAACCTTATTATTTTAAGAAGTTCGGACTTTGGCTTTATAAAATATTTTTTTCCTCTTCCCTTTTCCAAAAACCATGGGAAAAAACCTTGGGATGGTTTGTGGTTTGAATTAATTTAATATGAGGGGTCCCAAACCTAAATAATAAAGAATTCCCTCACCTTTCCTATATAAATCCACCCAAGCTCCCACTTCCTCCTCACTCAAAGCCCGTGGAGTTCATCCAAACTCTGCCCAACTCTCTCTATAATCCTCCCAAGGTGCCCTAAGCTCCCAATAACCCTCTCACAAGCCTCTATCTAGCCTTTGGAAGCACACTTCCAAGTAAGGGTTTTTTCTTCCTTTCGCATTTTTGTCCAATTTTCTTTAAGTTGTTTTGACTTTTAATTTCAATTATGAATGTTGGAATATGGTTTCAAACCTCCCTCATAATTCCCTATTTATGTCTGAATGATGGGATACCCTTTTGTCTCTCATTAAATGCCTTCCATGTACACCTGTTACTATGCCGAAATTCCGAAAGGAACTTCTCTCTCCTCATTTACATTCAAGTAATACATTTGTATCATGAATCTAAATTCCATTACAATTGTTGGTACATGTATATATATGACCTCTTTACTATCCATTACATGTAAATATGATGAGGAACCCCTTTCTCTCTCATCAACCTTTTTTTATGAATTCTTACATCACGTCGCTATGCTGCCAAAATTGCGCTGATTTTCTAAGCCAATGTCATTGTGTAGTGAATACAATGCTCATTTATCCATCAAGGGTATTCACCTTTATGAAAATTTACTTATTGATTATAAATTTTCTTGTATTAATTCCACATTCCTTTATCCTGGAATAAATTATTATGTTTAATGAATCCATGTTTTATGATCCATGTGGCACACTTATGCATGAAATGAAATGTTTAAGAAGGGTGTTCCATTATAGCGCTCCAATTCATTGGGTAAAGTATAGTATCATGATACTTCATGTGAAATGAGTGTTGACTCATGATAATTCAAGTGCAGCGAGGGTTTATTCGTGCTTTATGTGCAATGAGGATTTACTCATGCTCTATGTGCAATGAGCCTTGGCTCATGCTAATTCCATGTTAAGTGTTGTTGCCACATTTCCATGTTATGATTATCATGCTTTAACATGATTTATGTTCATGTTTCTTTTATTCTATCTTGATATTCCTATTGTCTAACATGTATTTTACACCTCATTTTATTCCATGTGTACTCCCTTACTGGGCTTTATAGATCACCCTTTTCTTATGCATGTCCTCAGGTTATCCCATGCAATTCTAAGTTGGAGGGAATGTAGTGGTCATGTAAAGGATGTTTTCAATAAAGATGTTGTATTTCATGCTTCATGTTTTCATATAATGGTCCAAAGCCCCAAAGACACTAAACCTCTCTATCTTCTTGTTGTATCAAGTGAAGTTTCATGTAATAAATCTTGTTTAAGTTTGTAATAAAAGCAGGGTTTCCATAATCCAACGGTAAGTTGTTGTGACCCCACCCAACGGTAAGCCATTATGACCTCGTCCCATGGTAATCCATTGTAACCTCCTCCAACAGTAAGCCTTTGTAACCCCATACAGTGGTAAGACGTTGTGACCCCATCCACTGGTAAGCCGTTGTGACCCCATCCAGTGGTAAGCTATTGTGACCCCCATTCAACGGTAAGCCGTTGTCAACCCCATTCAGTGGTAAGCTGGTGAAGTCCCCAATTGAAGGTAAGTCTTTTTCAGGTGAACTAAGAGGACTTTTATTCCCTATCACAGGGATATGTAGGAGGTCTCTTTGAGACTCAAGCCCAAAATTCTTGTTGTCCTCAAGTCGACTCCATCTCATTCTCCACTCACTTCACTTAACCATCCATAATCCATTTTGGTTCTTACCTGGGACGCGACATCCTGGTGGGATCATGCCACCTCATTCCCCATTACCTTTACCAAAAATTGGGTAGCTAACCACGCATTAGCCCCAACATTGAAGTTCCCTTGAGGGGTTGCACTCACCTGATCTGCTCTAGTCAGGGTTCCGATCGGTCTGATCCGTCTCCACTAGACGTTAAACCTGCAGCATTCCCAATGATAAACATAGGAATATGAGGAAAACCTCAGATAAATTCCTATGACATATAATTCCATTAATTCGATGTGGGATTCCTTAGGCTTACGTGCCCTCGAGAAGCCCTATAATGAGGGCAAGAAAACCAGACGCGCCAGTGTTCTAGCATCTAGACACACCAGTGATGTCCAACGTGGTTACTCCACCGACCGAAGGATGCTACCCTGACCGTACCCCTTGGAATGTCCCGATAGAAGCAGTGTAATTAAAATGTGTCCATGAAGATATGGCACTGGGATGATTTTCATGAACAACGTCTTAAATCTTTACGAGATACTCGGACTAGGAAACGAGTTCCCATGAAGAATCCATGGAAGGAAAAACTAACATCCCATCATCTTGTTTTGATCAAGGAGTAGACATCATTGAACAGGTTACAGATGTCGCATGCCTTTGGAAAGAAGGAATGCGAGGCAACAATCAGTGTCGCCATCCTCCAACAGACAGACAAGAGCACCCCATCAAAAGCGTTGGAAATAATGCTTAAAATGTTTTAAAGAACTATTTATGGATAATATTTAAAAAATAGAACATTACTCTTTCTTCTTGTCAAAATGTTCTTTATAAAATATGTAAAATGATTCCTTTTTAAAAATTATGAATGAAATCCAAAATTCACATAAAATGTACTTTATACATCATTTTTCTCTATATAAATCCATCAATATTTTTTTGAATATAGTCACGTAAATTTTCTTTTAAAATTAATTCAAAAACATTTAAAATGAAGTTTTAAATTTAAAGTGTATCTTACCTCAATTTTGGTTGGTCACATACATTCCTTATATTCCCCTTCTTTGGATAACCCCTTTTGGTTTATACCTAAAGGATTTATAGGTAAAATTTATGAAAAAAACATGGAATATAAGAATTGGGAACGGATGTTAAGATGGTATTTGAACAGGTCCTTGCTGAACTAGAGTGATTAAAAGGTTTGAGGAAGAGAGGAGAGTTAGTGGCCTTTTATAACTGAGGGGAGTGGCACTCATAGAATTTAAGTATTAAATTAATATAAATTTTTTTTAAAGGAAATATGGATCCAAATTGATGTATTTATAATATTATATGAGGATGAGTAAAATACTATTATAAAATGAAATTTGGATGTGTTTATGTGGTTTTTAGTACTATCTATTTGTTTTAGCACCTATTAACCCTTTTTACTTTACCGTGATATCAATATTTTTTACTCTTTAGGGGTCTAAAAAGATACAATGAAAGTAAAAGTGATCAAAAACTAAAAAATGATTGATATTTTCAACTGTATCCTATTCAGTTGGTTGAATATAGTATTTTTATAAATTTTAATTCATTTAATAAATTATTAGTTTTTATAAAATATAATTACATTCATTTTTGGAACAATTAAATTAATTTGAAATTTGAAACAATATGAAAATATTTAATTCAAATATAATCCATTAAGAATAACTAATATGTAATTTTTATCTATAAAATTATTTGGACACTATAACCCACCTGAAAAATATTACTCTTAGTGTTTTTAAAATCATTTACATGATTTTTCTACAACTTGAACTAGACCTGAGTCTGTGTGGTATAAGATCTTATGTAACGACCCAATATTTTTAAATGGAAATTCGTTTCTTATAAATATTTCATAATCACATGAAATCACAACATAAATAACTACAAAGTTCTATGTTACCCTTAAAACAAAATTTTGTCACTTATGTGATTTGAATTTCAAAAATCTCACATACATGGTTGCGATTAGTAAGTTATTTGGAGTCTAATAAGAAAAACATAATTTTTGGTGAATAGTAACCTACCCTTATGAATAGTAACATACCCTTATGAATATTAATATAGCCTAATGAATAGTAACCTTACCTGTGATAGTATATAAATAATATTCAAGTGAAAGTATGATATACCTATGCTTTGGAATAACTAAAAGAATGTTTTAAAACTATTGTTTTTATAATAAATTATTAAATTCATCATATTTAGAAAATTATTTTTGAAAAATGGACTTCCTTTTTGGATTCTACACATTGAAAAATGTTTGGGGGGAATTTTATTTATTTTTCTGAAATACCTGAATTTTTTATGAATAGTGAAATATGGTAAAATAAAGGATATCAGTTAAATACACTATTCATGACATCAAAAGTGATGTAAACCCACTTGGTTTAAAATCACATGATAAAATTTCAATTATTGGTCAAGGAAGACTCACTATTCCTTTTTTTTTTGTGGAAATAAAAAATTAATGAATTTTATATTAAGAAATCCCCTCTCTCCTCCACTATAAAAACCCTCTCTCACCCCCTTCACTTCACTCCTCTAAAGCCTTGTGACTTCTCCAAATTATGTCCAAATATCCTTCTAAACTCCACTCCCACGTCCAGAAATCCTTGGTCTCATAAAAAGACCATAACCTCTCCCTTAAGGAGTCTCTCAAGGAAGTTTGGTTCTAGAGGTAAATTCCTCTTTTCAATTCTTTATTTTTCCTTTCAAGTTCATCTGTTTTATTTTTCAATTACCTATCCTTATCCAAATGTTTTGATGACTCCAGTACCTTACATGTACTGGAATTTTTTCATGATAGTGGAATAAGTTATCATCATCTATCCCTTTTACCATCTTTCATACTAGTAGCAAGAACACCGTCCGTGATGTGTCAGTTTACCACAATCAAGGACGATGTGATTTTGATTTCTATTATCATTCTCAATTATTGTCATGAATCCATTCATTTTATAGTTTAACCAAATTATTATATATTTAATATACCCTATTTAAGGTTATATAATTATTTTGTTTAAATGGTTTTAAGTTGTTATAAAAAATGAGTTCATTGTAATCCAAACCCATAATTTAACTGAAACAGTTTTCATTAAATATCTATATAAGAATTAATTCACATGAAATGTAACCAAATTATATAAATTACCTCTAACGCCTATGTATGATCATTAATAATATGAAAATTCAATTTTGGAAATTTACATGAACTCTATTACATAAGAACAAGTGAACAGATTATGAAAATAATGAAAATTAACATTGTGGAAGGACAAAATTCAATATAATAACATATCAATAAGGGCACAAATGAACTAAAAATAATTATGATAATCTAAATACATGCATAATATGTTCTGAAATAAGTTATTAATAAGTATAATTTCATATTCCATTTTCTTAATTTTAATAGGGGAACACGTTTGGAGTTAAGGTAAGAGTTTTTTCACCCGAACTTCCATTTCCATTCGGGTTATTTTCAATGTCTAATTACCTCAATGAAATTATTATGTATTATTATATAATAATCATAAATTCTTTTTTAGTGTTCTATAAATGTACACCAACCATAATCCTTGTTTATTTCATGGATAGTTACATGTTTTAAAAGGTGGTTTCAAAATCTTTTTTGAAATACAAGCCAGATTCAAGGAAATATCTCAATTTCTTACCTATTTTCAATGGATTTATCTAATCTGTTTTTGAAAACTATTATATTTATAAAATCACTAATTTTATTATAAAAATAATATCTTACTTAAATTCTGGTTTTATATAAATATTTTTCCAAAAAACACTTCTTTTCAAAGTAAAAGAGTATTTATTTCAGGAATTACTCAAAGATTTCATAAGAGTATCTTCCTCCATTTCAATACTCTTACTGAATGTTATGTATTGTTGGGATTAATACTTCATGGTTTCATCTAACATATTTGATTTAATGGTTTATGATTATTTTGGTTGTGGATGTGCTATCATTAAACCATTCATCAATTTACTACGAATGGTTAGTGTTTATGCTTAATGTTCGACGGAAGTTATTTACATTTAAAATATTAGTTTCAATATGAATGTATATATTGTTTATGTTAATCCCCATTCATATGAGGAATGTATTGGACCTAATAAGTGTCAGTTGGGGCCCGCTATAGCCCCTTGGTGCATTAGTAGGTCTCATGAGACAAACTACGGTCTTGGCAAAAGGCCTTGACAAAATGATTATTTATGGTCTTAGCACGAGGCCTTGATGGTATGGTTATGTTGTCCCGCATTATGAATTCCATCATTATGAAAATAGTATTTATGGTTAACGTGGTTATTCAACTAGTAGGATACCCATGATTATGTTTTGTTATGGAAATATTTTCTCAGCTCATAATTTTTCGATATTAAGTTCTAGTTTATTTTTCAAGATATGTGTTTTCAATTATTCACCATGTCTAATGTTTATGTTATCTTCCATTTTATTGCATAACCTTACCGAGTGTTTGAGCTCACCCCTTTCTTATGTTTCAATTTCTCAAGACAGAAATAATTTTATCAGGATTGACATGCCAAAATAAACTATTAGGTATGGAAGTGTGTAAATAGTTTCTATGTTTTTTTTCATTTCAAGTTGTAACATTGATCTTTTGAATGTATCTTGTTTCCAATAATACTAAACTACTTGTTCCTTCAAGATTCTTATTCCCTTTTTGTGTGCTAATATAATAAAATAAGGCACCAGATTTGGGTAACTGGGGTCAGGTACTTACAGTTGGTATCAGAGGAAGTTTAGTAGAAAACTTGGAAACTAGATTTAGAAAACGTATCTTAGGGAAGGGTACCTAAGATAGTCTTTGAGGATAAACATACAAGAACATTCTGTAATTTTGGTAGGAAATTTATTATATGGATATTTTAATCAATACATCCCTATCTGGATACGAGCAGGTAGAGGTGGCTCTAGCACAGATGTACCTAGAAGTGAAAGCTCCGAAAAGGAGTTTTAGGCACGACCCAGGGTATCCTAGTACATGAAAAAGGGACTTGTTTCACTCTTGGTTAAGACACTCCTGGGGGATATGATTAGGATAATTCACATTTTCTTTAAAATCCATTATGAATGATTTAAATGTAAAATTTTCCTTAAAGAAACCGTTTTTGTGATTATGGGATTAGCCATGCATTGGATTTCAATTTGTGCTAAGTATTTTATTAAGTTAAGATTATACATTATGATTCATAGCCTAATATAGTGTATTCCATTATCTAGAGATGGCTCCTAGTGGAAGGAATGGAAACCGCATAAATGCACGTGTCCCAAGTAGGGATTTCCCTTTGATTCAGAATAATGATATTGGATCTGGGGTTATGACTGGTGCTGAGAAAATCATAAATATAATGGTAAAACTTACTCAGGTTATGAATAATAACCTTACCCATATGGATAATCTGTATCTACCACGTGGAGGAGATATGCTAGATTTCTTTATATGACAACAACCACTACTATTCAATGGGACTACAAACTCATTTGTAGAATAGTGGTGGATAAGTTCCCTTGAGAAGATATTTCTTGCTTTGGGATGTAATTAAAGAGAGAATGTTTTCATGGCAGTTTATCATCTAATGAGAGATGTGGATCAGTGGTGGTCATTAATCGAAAACACAAAGGAGGAGGAAGAAATATAAGATATGGAATTGAGGGATTTAAAGGAAATCTTCCTAGAAAAATATTTCCCTCGTGAACATCAAGTAGATATAGAGAGGAAATTCTTGAATCTGAGGCAGAAGGAGGATGAAAATGTTTCCAAGTATGAAGCCAACATTACACAGCTGGCAAGGCATCCTGCGGACTACATACATAATCTAAGGAGTAAAATTGACCGGTTATTTGATGGTTTAAAACCATTACTCTAAAGGGATATAGTCTCCCAGAGTTTCTCATCATATGAAGATATAGTATCAAGTGCTATCAAGATAAAAAATGAATTCTCTAAGTCTTATGACTTTAAGGGAATGTAAGGGAAGAAGAGGGATGCTGAAAACTCTAGGATAAGAAATAAGGAAATAGGGAATATGGGAAGATTTGAATTTCCATCATGAAGTAAATGTGGGAAGAAACACCCTGGAACTTTCCTGAAGGGAATGAGAGTCTGTTACAAGTGTGGAGAAAAAGGCCACCTATCTCAGGATTGTAAGGGGAAGAAAGAAACTACCAATGTTCTGTGCTACAATTGTTGGGAGATGGGTCATTATGCATATGAATGTCCTAAGTGTTAGGGAAATGTTCCCCAAATATGGAAAAGGGATCAAGGATATGCTTATGCAGTAACAATTGAGGAGGTTTAAGTTCCTAAAGAAGTGGTGGATGGTTCATTGATTGTTTTATCCAACTTAGACAATGCTTTATTTGATTCTGGATCATTTAATTCATTTATATCTTCCCAGTTGGCCAAGACAATGAGATATGTCCAATTTGATTTAATAAAGGATGTATCAGTTAAAACCCCTGGTGGATGTATCATTGCAATAAAGGTGTGTCAATTAGTCCCACTCATGACATATAAACATGCTTTATTTGCTAACCTTATCATCATACCAATGGTTAACTATAACATAATTATCAGTATGAATTGGCTATCAAACTATGATGAGAATATCTATTGCAAGAAGAAGGAAGTTAAAATATTTGAGAATGGTATAGAATCCATCATTTTTAGAGCTGAAACCTCACCATTTGATTCTAATATAGATCCAACCCCAGTAGCTCTAATTAATTCAATTATTAGGGAGGAATTTAATGAAATAAATAGGGATGAGGAGAAGAATTTACTGATAAAGGATGTACCTATTATGCAAGAATATGGTGATGCCTTTCCAGAGGATTTACCTGGACATCCTCTAGAGTGGGAAATTGAGTTTTCCATTGACTTAATTCCTGGTTCAAGGCCCATATCAAAGACCACATATAGAATGACTGCTGTGGAGTAAGTGGAAATAAATAAACAACTAGAGGAATTGAGTGATAAAGGATTTATTCGACCAAGTGTTTCTCCATGGGGAGTCGCTGTTCTTTTAGTTTAGAATAAATACGGGTCTATGAGGTTGCGCATTGACTACAGGGAGATCAATACTATTTTAATAAAGAATATGTATCCTCTACCACAAATTGATGATTTATTTGATCAACTTCATGGAGCCCAATATTTTTCTAAGCTTGATCTTCGATCTGGATATAATCATTTTCTTGTGGCGAAGGAATAAATTCCAAAAACAATATTTAGAACCAGGTATGGGCATTATGAGTTCACACTAATACCTTTTGGACTAACTAATGCACCATTTGTCTTCATGGATCTAATTAATTGAGTTTTCAAGTATTATCTTGATGAATTTATAGTGGTGTTTATTGACGATATCCTAGTGTACTCTAAAATCCATGAAGATCATAAAAATCACTTGTGCACTACTCTGAGGACACTTATAAGAAATAAATTATATGGGAACTTGAGGAAGTAAATAAGGAAAAGTACCCCCACCTGTTTTTGTCCTAGTTTGTGAAATGAAATTTTGAGGGTGAAATTTCTGAAGGGGGGAAAATGTAACAACCCAATATTTTTTAATGGAAATTCATTTCTTATAAATATTTCATAATCACATGAAATCACAATAGAATTAACTACTAAGTGTCATGTGACCCTTAAAACATAAGTTTGTCACTTCTGTGATGTGAATTTCAGAAATCTGACATACATAGTTATGATCAATAAGTTATTTTGAGTCCAGTAATAAAAACATAATTTTTGGTGAATAGTAACCTACCCTTATGAATAGTAACATAACCTTATGAATATATACATACCCTAATGAATAGTAACCTTACCTATGATATTATATAAATAATATTCAAGTGAATTTACAATATACCTATGTTTTGGAATACCTAAAAGAATGTTTTAAAACTGTTTTTTTTAGAATAAATTATGATTTTAATTAAATATTAAATTAATATTATTTAGAAAATTATTTTTAAAAAATGGAATTCATTTTTGGATTCTACACGTTGAAAATTGGTTGGGGTGAATTTTTGTGATTTTTCTGAAATACTTGAATTTTTTATGAATAGTGAAATACGGTAAAATACCGTATATCAATTAAATACAATATTCATGACATAAAAATGATGTAAGCCCAATTGGATCGAACCCACATGATAAAATTACTATTAATGGTCAAGAAAGACTCACTATTCCTTGTCTTGTGGGGAAATAATAAATTAATGAATTTTATATTAAGAAATCCCCTCTCTCCTCCATTATAAAAAAAACCCCTATCACCCCCCTTCTCTTCACTCATCTCAAGCCTTGTTCCTTCACAAAATTTTATCAAAATATCCTTCCAACATCCTCTCCCATGTCAAAAATTCCTTATTCTCATAAGAAGACCAAAACCCCTCCCTTAAGGAGGCTCTCAAGGAAGTCTGGTTGAAGAGGTAAATTCCACTTTTCAATTCTTTGTCTTTCCTTCCAAGTTCATTTGTTTTCATTTTATTTTACCTCTAATTATCCAAATTTTGTGATGACTATAGTACCTTACATGTACTGTAATTTTTTTCATGATATTGGAATAATTTATCATCATCTTTCCATTTTACCATCTTTTATACTAGTAGTAAGAACACCATCCGAGATGTGTCAATTTACCACATTTAAGGATGATGTGCTTTTGATTTCTAATATCATTTTCAATTATGGTCATGAAACCATTATTGTTTTAGTTCAACTATATTATTATATATTTAATATACCCTATTTAATGTTCTATAATTCCTTTGTACAAATGGTATTGAGTTATAAAGAAAAATGTGTTCGTTGTAATCAAAACCCACAATTTAACCGAAACAGTTTTCATTAAAGATCTATATAATAATTTATCTTAGTCCATGTAACAAAATTATAAAAATTACCATTAACACCTATGTATGATCATAAATAATATGTGAATTCAATTCTGGAGATTTACATGAACTCCATTACTTAAGAACAAGTTAACCGATTATGTAAATAAAGAAAACGAACATTACGGAACGACAGAATTCAATATAATAACTTATCAATAGGGGAATAAATGAACTAAAAAGAATTATGATAAAATAAATAAATGTATAATAGGTTCTTAAATTAGTTATTAATAATTATAATTTCATATTATAGGAGCTTAAGTTCAAGAGGGGAACACATTTGGAGTTAAGGTAATGGTTTTTTCACCTGAACTTCCATTTCCATTCGGGTTATTTTCAATGTCTAATTACCTCAATGAAATTCTTTTGTATTATTATACACTCATCATAATTTTTTTTTGAGATTTATATAAATTTAAACCAACTATAATACATCATTATTTTATGGATATTTACATGTTTTAAAGGGAGCTTTCAATATTGTTTCTGAAATACAATCCTGATTCAAGGGAATATCTCAATTTCTTACCTATTTTCAAGGGAAATATCTACTTTGTTTTTCAATAACATTCTATTTATAAATTACTAATTTTATTATGAAAATAATATCTTACTTAAAATTTGGTTTTATACAAATTTGTTTCTAAAATAACTCTTCTTTTCAAAGTAAATGTGTAATTATTTCAAGAATTACTCGATGATTTTATAAGAGTATCTTCCTCTATTTCAATAATCTTTCTGATTATTATGTATTGTTGGGATTAATACTTCATGGTATCATCTACCATATATAATTTAATGTTTTGTGATTATTTTGGCTGTGGATGTGCTATCATTAAACCATTCACCAATTTACTCTGAATGGTTAGTGTTTATGCTTAATGTTTGGGGAAAGTTATTTACATTTCAAATATTATTTTCAATATGAATGTATATATTGTTTATGTTTATCCCCATTCATATAAGGAATGCATTGGAAATACTAAGTGTCGGGTGGGGGCTCATATAGCCCCTCGTTGCATCAGTAGGTCTCATGAGACAAACTACGGTCTTGGAACAAAGCCTTGATAGAATGATTATTTATGGTCTTGGCACGAGGAATTAAAGGTATGATTATGTTTTCCCGCATTATGAATTCCCTCATTATGAAAATATTATTGATTATTATTGTGGTTATTCGACTTGTAGAATACCCATGATTATGTTATGTTATGGTAATATTTACTCAGCTCATAATTCTGCCATATTATATTCTAGTTTATTTTTAAAGGCATGTGTTTTCAATTATTCACCATGTCTAATGTTTATGTTATATTCCGCTGTATTGCATAACCTTACTGAGCATTTCAGCTCACCCCTTTCTTTTTTATCAATTTATCAGGACATGAATAATTATATCGTGATTGAAATGCTAAAATAACCTTGTAGTTATGGAAGGGTCGAAGGAGTTTCTATTTTATTTTCATTTCAAGTTGTAACGTTTAACTTATGTATGTATCCTGTTTCCAATAATACTAAACTACTCGGTCCTTCATGATTCTTATTTACTTATTGTATGCCAATATAATCAAATAAGGAACCAACTTCGGGCAACTGGGGCCAGGTCTTTACAGCTTAAGGTGATTTTTTAATCATTGGGAATTAAAAAAATTACCATGATAAAAAAACAATTTGTTTTTAAATCATATGTTGTTTTTATCCCTTTCATAAAATATTATTGACATTAAAAGCATGAGTGTGACACATTAGATTTTATCCTTTATTTAAAAATTATAATGGTCAAAATAAACAATATTTGTAAACAAATGTCATATTTATTAATATTTTATTATTATGGAATCTATAAACTCATAAAATGAAATAGATTCATGTTTTGGAATTAATGTTAATCTTTATCACATTAGTCTTAACAGTAATTAACCAATTTTAGCTTTACCATGGTAATAAATATTTACCATGGTTACTACTCAAAATGACCAATAATAAAAGGGAACTATTTTAAAAAATTGTAAATCCATATCACAAATATTGGATTCATTTTTAAAGTTTCATGTTCTACAAGTGGAGTAATTTAATTTAAAATTAAACCCACAAAATGGGAACAAAATTGTTGTAAAAAATTCCTTTAAGTATAAAAAATGTTGTAAACCATATTCAAGTATAAAATACATTATAAAGAAAATAATTAAATTATATTTAATAAAAAATAACTAATTAAATTTTAAAACTAATCCAAAATATAATTTGACTTTTAAATACATTAAAATAAAATACAGTTACAAATAAAATCATTATTTTTCATTATTCATTGAAAAATAAAACTTTTCAAAAAATTCTAAAAAATTATCCCTATTCTAATTTTGATATGATAATTTCAAAAATAAAATTATTTTTATAAAAATAAAATTTTGAAATTTTGAAATCAATCATTTAAATAAAAACATATATTATATGTAAAAAATTTAGCAAGAATAAAATTATTTCCTTTTTAACTAGAAATTTATTTATTATTATTATAGTAAATATATATTTTCAAAATATAATTGTTGAATATTCATAAAACATGAAAAAACTTCTTTAAACATTACTTTGGATGTTACATTCTTTCTCCCTTTTAAAAATTTTGTCCTCATAATTTATTTCATTACTTAAACAAGGGGGAAATCTTTCCATAAAAACATTTTTTTATTCCTTTGTTGCTTCTTTAACCATATGATTTTTTCAAAAAACTATAACCTGATTAATTTCATAATTCATCGACAATTTATCTCTATGTTCACGAATATATACTATTTTTTCCTCATAATAATGGATTTATTCTAACTATACTACTTCAATGATCAAAATATGATATGTATCTCGCACATATTCTCTTAACAAGGAAACACGAAATACAAAATTCACTTGAGATAAACATGGTGGAAAGGATACTCAATTGTCAATTAATCTAACTTTATCCAATATTATATATGCTACATTAAACCATAGGGTTATGTTTACCATTTTACCTAAATGCATAACACTTTTTCATGGTGATGTTTAATGAAAAATATGACTACCTTCTTTGGAATAAAGTTTTTTAATCCAGTTATCCACATAACATTTTTGTTTTCTCTTTGTTGTGTCATGTGATACAAAATAATCTTCACCTTATTAACTATTTTATCTACCAATTATGGGGCCAACTAATTTCTTTCCTTGACTTCATCCCAACAAGCAAAAGTTTAACACCACTTTTCATATAAACCCTCGAAATGTGTCATCTGTATAATAGAAGGGAAAATATTATTAAAAGAAAAATCAAACAAATTTAGATATTAATCCCAAATTCCATGATAATTGATTGAAAAAGCTTGAATCATGTCCTTCAATATCTGAATCGTTCACTCTAACTATCCTTCAGATTGAGGATGAATGGTTGTGCTAAAATTAATATATGTACCAATGATTTATGAAGTATTTCCAAACAATTATAGGTAAATTTTAAATCATGATCAGATATAATAGAAAGGGGATCCATGTATTATAATTATCTATGTAACATAAATTTGAGAAAATTGATCGTAATATGTTTTATCTTGAATATGAAGAAAATGAGAATATTTAGTCAATAAATCAACAATTGCACAAATTATACTATTACCTTAAGATTTATTTGGCAATTAAACCAAAAAATCCATGGATATATTCTCACCATTCCATTCTTGCACTGGAAAAGGTTTATGTATTCCTTTTTGTAATTATACCCTAAACGCTCAGTCAGAGGAAAGCCTCTGACCATTTATTAATAAAAGAAAAAGCATTAAGCAGGTACAACAAGTCAGAAACCACTACATATCATAGAAATCATACCTGTCACCACCCCCTTTAGAGATTATTTCCTCTACAGTATCTACTTTCCACTCTGATCTTTTATAGTGATTAAGAACCTTGGCATATTTCCTTCTAAGATTTAGCTTCTACAAGTCTAGAACCTCCTTAGAAGACTACATAACCCAAATTTCCTTCACAATAGTAGATCTGGTTGACACCAGCCTTGGAAGATAAGAATAATCTTTCTTCAGTCATCATCATGGTGGGATAGTCTTAGAATCTTCATCCTCGTGCACCTTCCTCCTTTCACCCTAAACAATATCACTATAGGAAGGATGGACTATGCCACTATCCTTTTCCTTGTCACTATCTGAGATGTTACCCCACTTCCCCAAGATTTTCACCTCTTGATAACCCTCCTCAAATCCACAATTCTGCTGGACCTGACTATTGGCATCAACTATAGTAAGGAATTATAGATTATCCACAGGGTTCTGTACGTCTTCCCCGGTTGCAACATCCATCAGAGAAACAAAAAGCTACAAGAGGAAACCTTCATGCCTTGCAGCATTCTCCTCTTCATGAAAATCCTCTTCATTTTCCAGTTCTAGGAATCTATTTCTAGTAGAGAACATGATCATCATTCCTCCCACATCATCATCCTACCCTTATTGAACACATACATCCACATCCACTGAGATAAGAGCAACCAAGTCCATAATAAGATCAATCATGGGATCCGACCGCAATGAGTTGCAAGGCAAAGAATTCCTCACTGTATCTGTATTTAAAAGACCAAGGTTACACTTTAAATGCTCAAAAACTTGCTTAACTGTCAGTTACCATGGAATATTCTCCACATTCCTCATAGTATTACCCGGAACTTTGATCTTAGGGCCAGTATGCCCTGCATCCTCAGCCACAACCAATCCAGAAGTAACTGAAGTAGAAGCATCTCGATTCACCCCCTACAATAGGGCTGGATCTGTGTGCTCCTCCACCACTACATAGCCAGTAACAGAGTCTCCCACCTATATGCCCATCATCTCCTTCATACAAGAAGAGAATACAAGAAACACATTCGCCCCATCCTGGGTCACCCCCTGTTGTAAAAATGTTGGCATTGGCTCCTCCACCACTACACTGCCAGCTAAAGGCTCTCGGACCACCACCATCATGAGAGCTAATTCCACTGGCTCTTCCACTACTGCATCGCCATTAAGAGGTTCTCCCACTAGAGTAACCTTCTCAACAACATCTCCATGCCCAACACACCCAATTCCCTCCTCAAAGACCAAATTATATCCCGCCTCACCCCTTATTACTATCAAACCAGCTTCCATGTGACCCATTCTCAAGGCCTTTTCCAGACCAATAGCAGCACACCCTCAACCGTGACTCTTCTCCATCACTTTTAAGGATCCAATCATCCCCCCACTATGACATTTCAATGCCAAATGACCACACCGGCTGCAAGACACACAATACTACATCCATGACTCAAAAACCACCTCATGCGTCCAATAAAACTCATGTTCATTTGTAATACAAATTAATTAGACCAGCTACCTTGAAACATAAAATTCCATGCATATTCTAGGGCATATAGGATAAAAAAACAACATTAGAATGCCAATTATAGTAACGACACCTCCAAATCTTGTTTCCAATTTCACACAAGATAGAAGGATTCTGAAATGAGAGAGGAAGACCTGGAATACTTACCCAGGTCGCAAACGTCGAAGGTCTATATACATTTTTTTATTTCCATGATGAGTAAAAAATAGAGAGATATGTGCCACACTGGATAATTAATTCATTAATTAGGTGTCCCAAAAAACACATAGCCTTTTTTTTAATCTAAAAAAACCTACATTATCAATATTAAATTAAGGATACTTATTATTCTTATCCAATTCCCCCATTTCCTACAAAAAAATATCTTTCTTTTAAGCTTGTTTGATCATATCTCACAAAGATAATTGTATTGAAACCTAAAAAAATTTATAGTGTTATTAAATCAATAATTTCTCATCCAAAATTCATCAAATTATTTACTAAATAATCATTTTCAATATGTAGTATAGATAATGATGCATTATCATTCTGACTCAAATCAAAAGCTACTCTATTTTCTTTACCATGATGGTAATAAATTGTACAACTATAACGTTTTATCAATTCCAACTATCTAATATGTCTCATGTTCAACTCTTTCTGAGTGAATATATATTTTTAAATTTTATAATCTCTATATATTTCACACTTTACTCCATATAAATGATGTATCTAAATGTTTAAATAAAACAATACAACCACTTATTAAAGGTCTTGTTTAGAATAATTTTTATCATTAGGTTTTAATTTAAGTGAATCATAAGAATTACCTTATAATTATTCATTAAAACACAACCTTATCCCCTTAATAAAGAAACTCTATAGATTAAAAAGTCACCATTTCTAGGTGGTTGGTCCAAAACCATAGAATTCACTAATCTTATTTTAAATTTTTGGAAACATTACTCATATTCCTTTATCTAGAAGAACCCAACTCCTTTTTAAAACTAAGTTAGTAGTTAAGATAACCATGAATAGTTTTCAACCAACTGTTGGTAATATCCTTCTAACCAGAGAGAACTAAAAATCCTAGTAATGTTTGTAGGTCTTGTCCATTCATCAAAAAATTTAACTTTATCAAGATCAATAGATATCCAATATTTATTTATGATATATTTAAGGAATGGATTATAAAAAAAATTAATTTTTTATAATAAAACACTTTTGTTGAAAAAGTGAGAAACCTACAAGTTCATCCAAGGCCAAAAAAATTAAAGAAGATAAATAAATTATTAAAGGATAGATTTTACCTATTATTTGGGACATCCCTATAAAATTTACAAGACAGATCAGTTACCTTTTTATTCGATTCAACATTGGTAATTTATTTAAATTGGTAGTCTAATGTTTCCCATGTTTTCAAGTACTTATCCATTATTATCTTCTTCTCATTGAAACCTATGGTCAAAATTAAATGTTTCTTGTTAATATAATCACCCTGATCTATTTTTTTTACCACCTAAATTGGCCTCCCATTAATTATTTCTACATCCTAATTAGAATCCAGAATAACCCTAACATTCTCCATCATTTATTCCTCTGAATGCTTAAAAAGTTATAACAAATTTTACATAGCCTCAACATCTACAAATATCTATGATCCAACCATGATTTTTTATGAGTATTCACCAATTTCATACTCCATTCTAGATAAGCCTACCATTTCTTCCTTAGAATAAAAAACCGGTTTCAAGTGATCCTCCATCCTTGCTCCCAATTTCCTACTCTCCCCATCTAAGGTTAAGTCCAAAATTAACATCCTCTCCACCTCCTCTCCACCCACAACAACATTTCCGTTGCTGAAAACATAGTCCATGCCTTGATTCAATGAATATTCCCCTAAATTAACATTTATTCCATTACACCAATATATGTGGATAAATTTTCAACTCAAAGAGAATAACCAAAAAATCATATCACCCATACCTATTATGAAATGATATCATAGGGAAGTTATCTTCCTTCACATTCATCTACCAGTACCCGAACCTTATAACATCCTTTAAAAAATACAAACCTCTCTAAAGTTGATAAAATAATTATTTATTTAATTCAATTGATACTTATTATTAAGATTGATGTTATTCAGTGCTCTATAATCAATTGAAATTCTATTTTATCCTTTTTTAAGGAGAACCCCATGATGAAGTTCTATGATGAATTAAACCTTTATCAAGTTACTCCTAAAATATATTTTTCAATTATTGATGTTCAACTTGAGCCATTGGATAAGGTGGTTTTGAAATTAGTCCAACATCATGTTGTAAGCCAATAGAAAATTCTACTTCTTGATCAGGTATAATACCAGGAAACACAGCATGGAAGATAACTAGGAGTTATTTTACTACCAGCACATCATTAATCTAAAAAACTCCCTTTTTTCAAGAATATATTCTAGGTAAATTTTATTTCCAAATTTTTAAATTTTCTCAACATATTGATGTGTTATTAATGGTATGAATGGTTTTCTATTATACAAAATGAAACTCATTTCATAAATTAAATTTTTTGGTATGGTAATATATCCTATCATGATAAACTAAAAGTCAATCTGTACCCTAAATAACATCAAATTATTTAATGAAAAAGACAATTAGGTTTTTTGGGAATCCCTTATACATATGATAATATGAAGTTTTTTTTAAATTATTTTTTTCTTAATACTATGACGAGATGTTTTTATGAAAGTCAAGAATTCATTAATTGATGTGAAATTTCCATATTACTAGTAAATTAATAATAAATTATATAACATGTAGACCGAGAATCAAATAATAATTTTTAATAATCTAATTTAACATTTAATGTATCTGTTACAACTTCATTTATTGGACCAACATCTGCTGAATAAGTTGGAAATGATTTCACCACACCCTTATATTTATAATCATATTTCTTCCCATAATTCATTCTCTTTTTTAAACATTTATTCTAACAATGAATCATCTCGTTAAATTTAAAACAAATTGTTGGTTGTTTTTCAAAATTGGTCTTACCAATACCAAGATCATTTCCCTATAATCATAATCCATATTGAAAAACATACCACATTATAATTACTTTTCAAATTTCATAGGACATTCCCCTTGCGGATTTTTACAAAACCTATCTCAAAATGGAAACTTTTTTTCTTATTTTTAGATTTATTTGATGAATTATTTCCCATTTTCTTCCACATGGACTAACATTTTTACTTTTTTTCATAGAATACATGATCATACAAAACTCTATTTCTATATTCTGATCACATCAAACATGTTTATCATAACTTTTTAATTCTCATGAATCAGATACCCTTCAATATCTTAGTTTAAATCCTAAGTAAAACTAATTAATTTTACAATCAACAACCATGATAGAATTTGCTGAATACCTTTCCAATTGAGTGAATATTTATTCATATAATCCCACTGAATCCTCCTCCTTATAACTCAATTTAATTAATTTATTTTCCATCCTAATTTTAATATCATTAGGAAGATATTTCTCATAGAAAATATTGTTAAATATATCCCATTCTACGGTTCCTATATCTTATCTTTCCCTTATATTCCTAAACATTTACCACCACTGATAGGATTCACCTTCATAATGGTGAATAGAATGAGTTAACTATTGATGATATAAGAAACCCATGACTTCAAATCTATTTTCCTAGGATTTAATCCATCCCTTGTGTACCATTATATCAGAATATAAATTTAATTCTACTGTTTTTTGTCTCATAACATGCTCCACTAATTATTTGTTCCCCTATGGTAGATATAGTTTCTCTTTAGTATGAATACTATCATCATTTATATCCTGCATAAATTGATCTATCATAGAAAAAATTACTCAATTCAAATTCTGACCAATCCAAGTTACTTATTTTAATGGATATTCTCCTCTTGGTTTTTCCTACATCAACTTCCCAATTTCCTCTATGGAAAACCATTTTGAACAGAAATATATTATCTGAAGAAATAGGGTAATTTTGAAATTTTCATATCATGATAACTATAAAATATAATATCTTAATGGTATTTACTTAAATTTTCAAAACATCTAAAATTATCTAAACATTTTCATTGATACCAACTATAAATTTTTTGGGTTATACAATGAATAAATTATATCAATAGACAAGAATTCGTTTTATTTAATTTTTTATATATTTTATTTTTAGAGTTCTGAAGAGTTTGTTCAACAATATTACATAAATAAATATTTCTTCACAAAGTGAACACTTCCACTTAATATCCATTTTTTCTACAATAAATTTTTTTAATATATAAGAATTTTTTATTTCATGAGTTTTTTTCAAAAAACTTCTCTTGACCTCATCATTTTCACTAATTATGTATAAACCCTTATAATTTTTTATAAATTCTACTATGATAATAATAAAATATATATAAGGGACATATAAAAATAAATAAATAAAATTTCCAGTATATTAATACTCATAAAAAATTCCTTCTCAAAATAATATTTGATCTCAAAATAAACAATCAACTTAATTACTTAATTTTATTTTATAACAAAATCATAAGAGATCATAGAGGATAAATAATAAACGTAAATATTTATTTCAATCATGAAATCTCATGGAAACTATTTCATAAAGCTATAAATTTCACCCTTAATAAGTATTATATAAATTCCGTTAAAAATGATCTCATAATATTAGTCAGTGAAATCAGAATATTTCAATAGAGACCTATAAAAAGAATAAATAAATAATATATGTATCATGGGAGATCATTTTCATAGTACTAATAAAATCACTATTATAAATAGAATAACCTGCCTCATAAATTAAAATAATAAATTAGGAGAAACCTATAACTTGTTAACTCAATCCCTTTACCTAATGCATTAGAGAGTTATAACAGGATCACCCATTATTGATTTATTATGGAACCCACCTTCCTTGTTTTATAATGGAACCACCAGTCCTTATTTTATAATGGAACCACCTATCATCATAAAAAATAATAACCATTATCATAAAATATTAGATCATTCATAATTATATTATTTACACCCATAAGAAAAACATTTCCAGATACCGAATTATCCATTCCATTTAAAAACCTTTTTTAAAATATACAAAACAAAGGGAAAGAGTGTTTTTATTTCATGAAAAAATAAATAAAATAAAATAATCCAAACATATAATGAAGGATACTATGGTTGGAAAACCTTTTATCCATATAAGTCAAAATATAACATTCAATTTTCCTTTTTTCTCAAGATTATCCATATATAATATGTAAAAATATTCCATAGAAAACCCATTAAAAGAAATAAAAAAGTAATATAAAATTTACATTTTAATTCATTCTTCACTGTAAAAATACATTAATAGATTAATTTTTTTAGAATATGCACATGGTAGAATAAAATTTATAAATAAAATCACGAAAATATTAAAATGAGGTTTTAAAATAAATTATCACTTACCTTGATTCTTGATTGTCACATATATTCCTTATCTTCCTCTCCTTCGGACAACCCCTTTAGGTTTATACCAAAATCCTTCCTAGGTTGGTTTGTTAATCAAAATTGTTCCTCTAAGAAAAGGGTAGGGACTTTAGGAAGAGATTTGTGTCATTAATTGATGAAATAGAGTACTCAAATGGTGTGAGGATAAAAGTATAATAGTTTTTCTTTTTATAAGTGGGTGGAGGGGGACTCATAGAATTTATTAAAGTATTAAATTAACTAAAATTAATATTCATGGAAAAATGGAGAAATTTTTATGAATTTAGTATACCGGATGATTATGAGTTTAAATCATCCCATAAAATAAAATCTGTATATGTTTAGGTTCTGTTTTCACTCTTATCTATCTGTTTTAACCCCTTATTGACCCTATTAAAAATATCATGATATCAATTTTTTTAATATTTCAGGTCCAAAATTTACTAAAAATGAAAAAGTGACCAAAAATGGACTAGGGTTGATCCCTTAAACTATATCCCATTAAGGTTGTAAAATATTGGATTTTGAGGATTTTTAAACCATTTAATAATTTATTTTTTATTATTAAATATCATTAATGACTTTTTTTGGAACAACTCAATCAATTTGAATTTATAAACAACATAAAAAAATTGAAATTTGAATATAATTCATTCACATTTCCCTTATTTGATATTTTATCTATAAAAACTTTAAACACTATAACTCACAAAAAAATGTTTACTTTTAGATTTTTTTAAACCATTTACATGTATTTTCTACTACATGCACAAGCACTGAGTCAGAGTTATATAATCACATAAGGTAATTATTTCATCACAATAATTTAAAAATAAATTTTAAAGATAAAAAATCATTAATATCTAAAATAAAAATTAATAAATAAAGATAAGTTAATTTTATCCTTGTCATAAGAAATTACAAATATTAAAAGATAGAGAGTTCAATTTTGAAATTATACTTTACTTAAATATTAAAAAGGTAAAAAAAGAAGAAAGAAAGTCATATTTTATAATTTTTTATGATTATAGAAGAAATAATATCCTACTATGAAATAAAGGGAACTTTTTAAATGGATTTGAATCCTTTTTAAATTTTTTTAACCTAGATAAACTCATTTTGCCTTTATTGTGGTAACAAAAATTTATTATGGTTACTATACATAATAAAAAAATAAAATATCAATATAAAAATATTTTTACCTATATTCCAAATATAGAATCAGTTTTTAAAGTTTAAATTCTTATAATTGGTATAATTAAATTTAAAAACAAACTCTCAAAACATGATATAATTGTTTTTCTAGAAATTGTTTTTCAATATAAAAAAGGTTTTTATGAAAAATATTTGAATAAAATTCATTATAAATACCATAATTAGATTATATTTATTAAAATTAACATGACAACTTTTATAATTAATCAAAAATATAATTTTACATTGTAAGTACTTGAAAATAAAATAATTTTCCCAATAAAATAATTATTTTTCACTATTAATTGAAAAAACACAATTGTTAGGGATTTTTAAAACTATCACCCTAAGATAATTTTGTTATTATGATTTAAAAAATTAAATTAATATTTTAAAATTAAAATTTTAAAATTTTAAAATCAAGGATTTAAAAAATATAATATGTGTAAACAAATTTATTTAGAATAAATCTATTTTCTTTTTAAATAAAAAAATACTTAATTTAATTATGGTGAATATATCTCTAAAAATATAATTAACAAATATTAATATGAAATAAAAATTATTTATTCTAAAATTACCTAGTTTGTTACAATGGTTATGGTTGGTTTATAAAGGATATAATAATAAAGATTTGATACCTACATTGAGACCTTGAACTTCTTATTTATGAAGACCTTACATTTGAGAGACTTAGGAGAATTTGTGGTAACAAAATGCAATAGGGTGTGTGAATGAATTCAATAAAAGTAAATTTAGTTATGTTTTCAAGGGAAATTAGAAATTTCAGTATATTTTGGAAGGGTGGAAGTGATATCCTTTTATAAGAGAAGAAAAATTCAATTTTGGAAGCATTCATCATTTTTTAAGAATTTCGTTACACGATTCAAGGAAAAACGGAAAAAAGTGGAAAAAAGTGGATTTTTAAATAATAAAATTTCAAAAATTATCACAAAAAAATTATTTTAAAACATTTTTTAACATTTTTTTTAAATTTCCACATACTACAAATTTTTTACAAATTTTAGTTTTCTCCAAGGTAACTATTTTTTTTACCGTAGTAATTAATTTTGATAATTGAAAATAACATTGGCCTTAGAATTTTTTTAAAAAATTGTAATTTAAAATTTTAAAATAATTTTATCATGTATAATTTCTAAATGTGTGAAAAGTTAATTTTAAAATAAACATACTTAATTACATAAATTTTTTAGAGAAATGATGTTTTTCAACATTAAATATACATATAAGATAAATTATAATTTTTATATATTTTAATGATATAATTTTATTTATTATAAATAAAATGAAATTTATTTCTCTTTAAAAACAATCCAAAACCGAATTTCACCTTGGAAATATTTAATTAAAATAAATTATATAAAATCATATTTAAAATTCAAATAAAATGTTTCTTAAGTTGTTAAATATTAAAAATGAAATTTACAAGTTAAAAATAATATTTATATTTCATAATTATACCCATAAAACATATATTTGATCAATTAAAACATTTTATACTCTTTTATGCCTTTAACATGCACTAATAATGTTATAAAATTCATTATTTTGGAAAAAACTATATTCTTCCCTACTCACTTAAAAATATTATTTAAGAAAAAAAAATCTAAAATATTTAACTTAATCAAATATGACCATGATATATACAAAAAATAATGTTAATTTTTTAAATTAACTTCCTAGTACTGATATATTTGACTTTTAAAAAACATAAATTGTAGAAAAATATATTTTTATATAAAATCTAATTTTGAAATATTAACTATTTTTTACCCATAAATTTTTAATTAATATAATATTTTATTTAAAAAAAATAAATTAGTTCCTTGAAATAAAATTCCAATTTCTTAAAATACATTTAAACATAAAGGGAATTTAGTAAAAATGAGTTTTAAAAAATTCATATAAATTCATGATATATCGATAAATATTTTATTAATATTTGATATAATCCTAATTTTTACTTACATCACACCTCATCATATTTTCATAAGACCTAAGCTTCAAATAAGATCTAGTAATATTATATGGGTATTTTTCTAGAATATTTCTTATAGAAACTTCCAAAATATTTAATTTTTCTCACATATGACTCCACTCAGACCATAATTGTTTTTTTTGGATTGGGATTGGTCATGAGAAAACCCAAATGAAGCTACCTCCTTCCAATAGTTAGATATATGGTCACTATAAGGAAGTATTCCACTTTAGGATTCCATTTACTATTAATTTCAATATTGATAATTATATAGTTACTTCAATTTATACATTCTAATTTAACATATAAGTATTAACATTTATATCTAATGTGAAAAAACTATCATGTTTTTATATTTAGTTGGGTTTTTCATGGGAGATATGCTATTAATAAAAATATTATTTACGGATAATATACAGTGAGATATCAGGTCATTTAATGAAAATATTGATATGTTTTGTGTCTTTGGGTAATTAGATATATATCATAATAAATTGAAATAAGGATACGGCAACATTATTTAAAAACTCTGCAATATACCCTTAATTTACATTGGTCCTCTAAAACTATACTGGATAACCTAGGGATATACATAAGAAAGGGGTGATATATAAAGCCTAGTAAGGGTATAATAAATTAAATACATGATTTAAGTAATACATGAGTGTTCATATTCATATCAGGGTGGCATAAAAGGGTTATAATCATAAACATGAATATTGAAGCATGATATAAGATGATAAGATAATGGAAAAATATGAATGTGGAAACAACAAAAACAAGACATTATAAAACAAAATTCAATCCCATCATTATAGAATTCATAACATATTATTATGAAGCTTACCACATGGGCACAATACATGGTATCTCAAGAGATAAAACATTACCCAATGCATTGGAGGAATATATAATTATGGTCCCACCCGTCATATTCATATTATGTAAATTCATTTCTGTGCCCCAAAACATAAGTATATAATTGATCACTTTTAATCCAAGAATTAATGTGAGTGGGTTAAATAAATAAAATTTCATAATAAATGAACTATATATATAACTTAGTAAATACCCATGATTTTAAATGGGTATTGGCACATATATCACAAAAGTTTATCTTGGAAAATAACGGGATAATTTCAGTAGTATGACAAGTGTATATAATGATTCGTGGTTGGGTGAGAGGGAAATGTGGTCTATAATTAGATGGTAATTATTTGTAATGTAATATGAATGTGTAAAGACATATTAAAAAATTAAAAATTGAAAATAAAAAGGATTAATACAAAGAAATTTCTTGAATAAGAGGAAGTGGAAGAGAATCCCTTAGCATGAGAGGGTGCTTCTAAAAGCTTGGGGTCTTATTTAGAGATTGGGATCACCTTGAGAAGTATTTTGATAGAGATATAGAGAATAAATAAATTATCAAAGGGTTCTTAATAAATATTAATGGGAGTTTCAGTGGTTATTTATAGATATAGTGAGGGTAATTATTTATTAATTCCAAAACATAGGTTTTAGACTCTATGTGGTATAATAATAAAAACCAAATTAATTTTCATGGTTATTGACTGTAGTTTCTACTAAAGAGTGGTGTTTTAAAATATTTTATTACTATAATATCCTAAATTCTTAAATAATAACGATGATGATGTGTAAGTGAGACATTTTTATGAATAATTATTTTTAAAACTCTAAAATATAAAATGGGTTTTTGAAGATTCATTAAAGCTTTGTAAAATTAATCAAATAACATAAAAATGAATTATTTTAAAGAGGAAATGTTTTTTCCATTTTTTCCATAAATATTATTTATTACATCACCTTTGGGATATTAATTGGTCATAATATATACCATATATTTATACTGTACTTAATTTTAATAAAAAAATTCAACTATCTCGGAAAATTATCAAAAATTCACCATTTCAAAATTTCAATGTGCTAATTTCAGTAATAATATCTATTTTACCAAAATTATTTACTAATTATAATAATTTACACTTTCAAATAAAATATTTATTTTTCAAAAAATACTAGTTTTGTTATACTAACATCTTTCAAATCCTTATAAGAATTACATTACACTTCTTAAATTATATTATCAAATATATTGAAATATATATTACTAAATAATGATATTTTATTAAAATAATATTGATTTACAAAAAATATAATTTATTAAAAAGTGCATTTTAATTGTAACTACATATTTCACAAAAATTACAATTTTAATTTCTTCATATCGAAATATAATTTTTATCCAACTCATTATATAATCATACATATATATAATGTAATAATAAAAATAGTTGAATATAATATTATTTTATTAAAAATAGAATAAATAGATTCATACTTTTAGGGTCTACATACATGACCCCTAGTTACACCAGTGTACACCCTAATGGTAAGGTGTATGATATTAGTACATTCTTGGGGTAGTTCTACGAACATGGTTTGGGTCATGATATCGATAAGCTGTAACTTCTACCATAAATAATTTAACTCTTGTTTTAGTTGTCGAATCTCATATTGGGGTTGGTCAAGGGAAAATAATATTTATTCCAAATCCCTTTAATGTTTTCATAAATGGGATTTATAGGGTATGAACCTATTGGTTGAGGCAATCGCTTCTTCCTTCTATATCAATTAGACTTTTTCACAACCCATAATATATAATAACATTCACAACCACTATAGAATGGCTATATTTTCAATTTTTATGAGTCTTAATACTATTTTATGTCTGAAAGAAAAATTATGGCTATATTTTATAATGGACCAAAATAAAGAAATGTAATGTAGTGTATCTGTTTCTATAACTACATTTCTTAATAAGGAACTTATTAATTCAAAAAGAGAATTGTATTTATAAAGTTTGGGTTGCTACATAGGTTGTTGTAGAGTGTATTACATGGTCATGATGAACTATATATGATGGTATCTAGTAATACATCGCATTAGGGGAATGGTCAGTAGGGTCCCCAAGTGGAAACAACCCCACTACATTCGGATTTTGGTCTGGGCGGCATATATACCTGAACTCCAGGGTCAACCTTGAGGAAACATGAGCATTCATAAATTAATATTTTATTATTTTAGATGATTACAAATTATATTTCACAATAATTCACTCCCAAAAAACATAATTTTTTTGAGTCTTTAGATAATATATACACAATAAAATTATTTCAAGAAATAATTGCAATATCTTCCACAAAGTTCTTCACAAATAGTATACTTATTAGAATACCATTCTCAAAACCTTTATTCATATTTTAAGGATAGGAAACATAAGAAAAGATAATATCTGATTCTTGTTATGAGTAAACATTAGATATATCAATCACTGATTATATGTGAACATAAGATAAAAATAATTGTATGAGAACATGATCATAACTTACAATAATTATACCCAATCAATCAAAGATCACCAATCAAAAACCATGGAATAAATCTATATAATAATAAAGGAAATAACTCATAAGTTTTTTTAATAATATATAATCAACCATAATCCATGAAAAAATTTCATAAGCATAATACATAAGTTTTTTTCATACATATTTTCATAGAAAATAACGTTCTTAATCAAGGTTCGCTCCTAAGACTGTCATTGTGGAAAATGTACCCTAATGGAAATTCCTACCCAGTAATTTCTGACATAATATTAGGAGTACATTTAATCTATTTAACTCATTCATCTCTTAGGATTTTAATAAATCAATCATCTCTTTGGATTTTCTCAATTACGTCATCATTACCCATTGCATTGGAGGGATATATAATTCAGGGACCACCCGTAACTTATTTAAAATAGTATATATGTGTGACATAAGAGCATAAAACATTCATCATATCATTATATCATAACCTATGTAAATAAAATTGTTTTCATAAATTTTTCATAATTTCATCATAGAATAAAATGTGAGAAAGAAAATTGGTCCGTAAAGGTTTTATCATAACATAATTAACTCATAGGAAATAAATAGGTTTCATAGAATCATCCCCAAATCATCATAATAATAATTTTTTCATAGAAACAAATTGGATGGTATTATAAGATCATATACCTGATGAAACATAACACCCTTTAAAGGATGTTGACATAGATAAAAACTACCATGAAAATAACATTTGAACCATCCTTTAAAACATGAGAAAATGCCATTTTATTTTAATAAAATTTAACTAAAATTTTCTATAATATTTAGAAAATTATTTCTGTAGAAAAAAATTAAAGTTTTGAAGGAATATTCAGCACAAATAAATCTCTTGAGGGATGTAAAATTCATTCATACTCAATATATTAAAAGAACACATTTCTTCACACCATTTCAAAAATTCAAAAACAACTTGTTCGGAAAATGTTTATCTAAAATGATTCCTTTGAATCCTTTATAAATAAAAAAAGGGTAAGGTAAATTTAATTTTTAAAACATTTTAGGTATAGTTAAAAACTTCCTTAAAATAATTTTTTATAGAATGGACATGAAATAAAATGTATGTCAACCAAAGAGGAAATAAAGTCTATTTTTATTTAAAAACATTTTTTCAATCATTTTAAGTACCAAAGATAGGAAAATGGAACTGGTATATAAAAATATTTAGGAAAAAATATAGTAAAATAAAATATAAGGGTTTTAAATTTTATGATATATATAATTTCCCTCAACAAAAATTTAGTATAGACAATATTGATAATAAATGATATTGTAATATAAACCCTTACCTGAAGCCATGACATGCTTCATTCATGTTCAAATATCCTATATAATAAATTTAGATTTATTATAAATATATTCTTGAAAAATATACATAAATAAAATACTATGTTTCATTCCTTTATAAGTTATAATTATCCTTTTATTAATAATTTATTCATGAAAATGAATATTCAGGTGAAAACAATTATTTTTTTCATACATGTTTATGTTTGATGGTTCTAGCCCTTGAACCTTAGTCATGGATTAATTATTCTGAGAAACTTAATTATGACATAATTATCATATATAATCATTATATATACTTTTTAATTATTCAAATTAAGAAGTGATGAAAAATGAGTTATATTACTTTGCGGAGATGACAGTCTGTACAAACTCATGGGTGATGTTTCCTCTATTCAATGGATTCAATAAAAAAATAATAAATAATAATTAAACATTATATAATCATTATTATATCATAAATATATTATTTATTAATTAATTCTATATTTTTTACCATAATTGTAAAGTTTAAATGAAAAAAATTCCATTTTTTCATGGAGGTTGTAGTCCATGTGTCTATACAAGCGATGTTATTTCTTTCCAAAGGATGGAAATGTAAGAAGGTATATAATATATTATAAAAAATTAAGTATAAATATTTTATAAATATCATAAAAACCATAAATAAGTCATAATAAATAACCATGAAATATTGTTATAGAAAATGAATCATATTGCTACTTGGAAGTTGTAGTCCACACGTATGCACAAATGATGCTTTAATTCCCTATTTCCGTGAAAGGTAATGGAAAATGGTTGTAACATCATCATAATAACAATTAATTATTTTTATGATAATATATTAATCATTTTATTATGGATAAAATAGGTTTTGGGATGGTTTAAGAAGAAATATAATTGAAAGTACTACGTTAAGAGTTATACCTCTTCATTGAGAAACCTCCATTGGCTTATACCTTATTCCTTGAAAGGATAGTATTACGATTAGAAAAGAATATTTAGGATTTGGGTAGTGGTTTTAGGGATGTATTTGGGTATTTATTGTCTATAATATAATGGTTATTAATTGTTTTGATGAGTGGATAGGTGGTGTCCTTTTATATGGGAGGGAGAGGACACACTTCGATTGTTTTTGCAAAAGATTAAAATATATTAATATATTACTCAAACAAAGTCACTCAAAAATGATAAATATTTTTATATAATAAGTCTATGGTTTAAATAAAATCAAACTATAAAATTAAATAAGTTTTTCTAGGTTATTTCAAAAATTATCTTTTAGGTTAACCCCGAGTAAACCCTTTTTACCTTAACCATCCAAACACAATTTTACTGCATTTACTATTCATTATAAACAAACATTAAGTTAAACTTATTATATAACATTAATTACTTTTATCATAAATATTAAAACCATTTTATAATATTTAATTTCTATAATCTTAATAAATTCATTTTAAAATAAGTGTGCAAAAAACAATAAAATGTTTTTAACGAAATGCATTTTTATGCATAAAATTGAGTTTAACTTCATTCCTTGTATGGTAAAAACTTTTCGATGAATGTTAAAATATTTTATTGAATTTATTATATAAATATTCATTTAATACCATTCATAAATAAAGATTATATTAATTTTTTAATAAAATTGTATTGTGTGCGTAAAAACTATTTAAAAATCCATTTTTACCTTCAAATGATTTTATTTAAATTTATAACCAATTAAAAACTAATGAGTTAATTTTATAAATATTCAAAGATTACATTTTCATAATTTATTAATTTCTATTCATAACCACCAATACAATGTCTTGGAATTAATTTTAAATTATATAATAATAATAATTTAGTATGTCATAGCTCATTAAAACTCTTGGTTTAATGTAAGGAAAACTATCAAAGTAATTAAATTTATATAAAGAAAAATATATCAAAAATATCCTAGTGTTACATTATAACCCCCATTATAATAATTTTACCATTGAAATTTGATCACTCTAAAACAAAAAAATGAGGATACCTATTCCTCATCACATCATGATGTTATCATATAGATTCCTCAAATTTTTGGTTTTATGAAAAAACATTGAATGTGTGAGTGGTATATTATCCCATCACTTTATCTATTTGATCTAGAATATATATTATGATTTACTTATAAGATTTATCACACTCTAGTTGTATTATCAATGACATTAGTTCATGTGATGGATCAAGTATGTACTTCCTCAATAGAGATACGAGGAACACATCGTGAACTTGATAGATATTTGGTGGAAGCCCCAAGCGATAAGAAACTATCCTGATATGATTAATAATTCTTAAGAGAAATATATATCTAGGGATAGTCTTAAATTTTTTATCAATATCCTAACCTTCATTAATGAAAATATTCATATCAATACATTGTCAACAACTTTAAACTAGGGATCATTCTGATGATTATCAATATATCATTTTTGTCAACTATTTGTAACCCTGATGTGATGTTGATTAGATCTAACCATATCTACCATTTCCTAATCTAGATCAGGTCCCAAAAACTTTTATTCTCCAACTTTATTTAATAATGTTGGAGTTATCTACATCCATACATAGAGGGATTTATAAGGATCCAAATGAATGATCGAGTGACAACAATTGTGTTAATAAAATTTTAAAAAAAGGAAGATGTTGATCCTAACCTCCGTTGAAATTGATAGAATGTCTTCTTAGAATATACTTTAGGGTTTTAATTATCCTCTCATATGAACCATCAATATGAGGACGTTATGAAATATTAAATTCCAACACCATATTCAAATATTGTTGAAGACTATAAAACTTCTTGGTAGATCTCATATCCTAATCAGATACAATAGATAGAGGTGTTGTATGAAACCTTGGAACTTTCTTAATTTATATCTAGGAAAATTTATCAAGATTGGAATATCCTATAATAGAAATTTAATTTTCTAAAATTATAAGGTGACTGATTACAATCCAAATAGAATTATTCTCTTTATATTTTTTGGGAGTTTTATGATGAAATCCATGGTAATATTTTTCTATTTCCATTCTAGTATGGGTAATGGTGGTAACCTATCCACAGAATTTTATCACTCTAGATTAAATTTCTATCCTACTACGTATCGAGATTGATACTCTATAGTATCTATTTTCCTGTTATCCCACAAAAAATAATATTTCAAATATTTATACATCTTTTAAATTTTGTGATGAATATAGAATGATGAACTATTTGATTTATCAAATAGATCCATATTAAATTTTGGTATTGATGGGACACATACATGGTTCTTGAACCGTACCATTCCATCACAGTCATGGTTGAACTTAGGAACATTTATTACCTTCTTCTATAGTTTTACATCCTCCATCCACACCTCTTCAATCCTATTATGGATGAATGGTTGAAAATTATAATGAGAAAGATATGATATATCCCCATTAATAATGAATTCAATATCCATATATTTAAAATATATAAATATTGGATATCTTTATATTCTCATTATGGATAAAATATCATTATAATTCCAACATAAAACATCAACCACCTTTCTCTCCTTCCAGAGATGGTAGTGTATTAAAAAGTTATGATAATTAATCAATTCCAACTATCTCCTTTATAATATATTCAACTATTTTTTGTAAATATATATTTCAAGATTTAATCATCAGTTTATATTTCATATCTTTCACCATAAAATAAATTATTCTATATATTCAATGCAAAAAATTACAGCTACCAACTACATATTAGGAGTTGGATAATTTTTATCATGAATTTTCAATTCTTGGAAGGTATAATATAACAACATATCATTCTATAGGAGGAACAATAAATATACCTTATTCAATGTATCACTATAGAAAACAAACCCTTCTCTTCTATAGGGTAGTGTATTAATAGGTGTACATACCAAAAATCCTTTTAGCACCTTGAAATTTGTCTCAAATTAATTTATCCAATGAAACGTGCATCCCTTTTAATTTTACTTGGTTACTATATTATATATCCATCATAAATACATCAAAAATCATTGGTATTGTCCAATAAACCTATGAAAACCATGGATCTTAGTAACCATAATTGTTTTGGGCTTTTGATCAATAATTTTCATATTTAAAGGATCCATTTATATACACTCATTTGAGATTATATGACCCTATAATGAAAAATTATCTAGATAGAATTCACACATGCTAAATTTAAAGTATAAATTATCTTTCCATAGGTTCTTCTGTATAATCATAAAATGTTATTCATGATATTACTTACTCTTTCAATATATAAGAATATCATTTATAAAGACTACCAAGAACTAATCCTGGTAGTCTCTAAACACTCTATCCATTAAATCTAGGAAGATAATAAGTGTATTGGTTCGTCCAAATGAAATCATTATAAATTCATAATGACTATACCTAGAATGTATGGATGTATTGGGTGTTTCCTCCTTCTCAACTATCAATTAATGAAATCTATATTGAAGATTAATATTTTAAAAATAGTTATCTCCTTGTAATTTAACAAAAATGTCATCAAAACGGAAAAGAGGATACTTGATCTTAATAGTGATCTTGATAAGTTCTATATAATCAATGAAAAGATCAATTAACCCATATTTCTTCTTAAAAAAGAGTAGGTATAACCCATGGTAATGCACTAGGGTCTATGAATACATTATCAAAATTATCCTAGTGTTTATTCTTAAATTACTATAACTCAATTGGGGACACTCCATATGGATTTGTTGAAATAGATTTAGCACCAAGTATGATTTCTATTTAAAACTAAACTTAATGATTCAAGGGTGTATTAGGAATTTATTTAGGAAATAAATCATCATAATCTTGAACAGTAGGAATATTTTCAATTATGTGACACCCAACTATTTGAGATAAAAATCCATCATGAATAGTTAGTACTACCCATGAAAAATAATTAACTTCCATTGAATGTTCATATTCATCTTCACACTGAAATATGATCATAGGTTGATTTGGAATATCAAACATGACATACCTTTCTTGAAAATTGATATGTGATCTCTTTAGAGAGAGCTATTTTATTCCCAAAATCACATCAAATCAAATATAGGGTAAATCACAAGATTTTTAGGAAGTATATTCCTAAAAAAATCTATTTGATAGGAAATATAGAATTGAGATGAAATAATCATACAATTAGAAGTTTTCACTAATAACTAGATATATAGACATTGAGGTGGTGACATGATTCCATTATAAAATTCATAAAATATAAAAGAGTTGGTAGATTTAGTATAAAATAAAACATTTTCAATTATAGAGTGGATGGTAAGTGTACCTTTCACTACTCCATTCTTATAAACCACTTTAGAAGTTTTGATTTCATGAGATTTCCATTTGACTAATGTATTAAGAGGTTGTAGATTCTTATATTCATCATTAACTCCAATATTTATACAATTATTGGTTTAATTTTTATACTCCTTGAAATTATAGCATTAGAGTTTGGGCGGTACAATCAGTTAATATTTTTCACAATTACTTTCATTGATTGGACTCCCCAAATCACTTCAACATTATTTTACTCGATAGAATTATTATCTAAACTAAAAAACATTACTAAAACCCATAAGTAAATTTCCATCATGTTAATTTCTACACTTTTTACATGGTGTAATATTAATTTTCTTTACTCTATTGGTACTATTAATAGAATTTCCTCAAAATTCCATATTTCTCTGTATGTAATCAAAATAACAAGAACAATGAGTATATCTGATTTCTATTTTAATATTGATATTTCACTAAATTATTTCTTCATATATTTCAAATTCTCTTAAAGATAATTTGTAATAGTGACTTTTTCTCAAGCCTCAAAAGAATCTGTCATCTTGGATATCTGGGTCGATGATAAAATCAGAAGAATACCTAGTTTGTCAGGTGAAATTTTCCCCAAAGGTACCAAAAAATATATAATATTTATAATTTAGTTTTAGTAATTCCCTTACCCTTTTTGAAAAATCTTTTATGGAAAATATTTAATAAAAAATTCCTTCTTAAAATATTCTAATTTAATGGATTCAATTTCTTTTTCATGCATTGTATTCTTAAAAAGTGTTTACTATTGATATACTTCACCGTCCAAATAATATATTGCTAGTATGAATTTTTCATGTTCAAAAAATTGTATAATGGAAAATATATTTTCCATGTGTTGATTCATTTCTCATAAAGTATTAGATCATCTGAACCACTAAAGGAATGTGGGTGTTTCCATATAAAAGAAAAAATTGTGAGTTAGTTTTATTTACGGTTGTTTGTAAGTTCATCATAATTAATTTAAAAATTCATATAGTGAGTTAATTTTGTGATAATTTTTACAAGACTTCACTTCCCATCTCCCATTTCATTTTTTTGTCAAAAGGGTAGTCGTTTAATTGTTTGTTACATTTATTTTTAACACAATTACTCCTTATTCCAACCATTTTATATGACCAAAAATCATTGTGTAAACAATAGATATCATAATGAATAATAAACAAGTAAAGAAAAATCATTCATAATATGATAAAATCAATACACCTCATTTTCAATATATGATTAATTAGTTTTATCCCTAGTCTTTTATGGTCATTATCTATTCAAATACTTCATAATGGTTCATAAAGAAAATTTGTATTAAGAAAATCATTTTACTTGAGTGTGTCTAGATAGGTTTGTAGTCTTAGGCCAACTCATTGTGAACTTGTAATGATTGAGTTAATGCCCAAACCACCCTTTTCAGATTTTTTACCCCTTGGTGCATCTGTGGTACTGACACATCCAGCTTCCAGTATCCAGTTAGGGTTTTAGTTTCTAATTAAACCACAAAATATCTACTTTAATAAGACATTATTTTTTTCATATACATTTACTTATCCCTAGAGTTTTCAATAAATTTATCTAACCCTAATCCTTAAAAACTAATTAAACCCAACTTTGATACCAAATGAGGTGAATTGGTCATTCTATACATTAATATCTCATCATTTTATAGGATTATTCAATATATTTCCCAATAAGGGTAATCATATGATATATCAATTAACGATCATAATCAATAATAAGATAAGCATAAGGGTATGAGGTCATGTCCTTATATTACAATAATTATACCCAATTAGTCAAAGTTCATTAATCATAAATCATGGAAAAATGATATGTCATAAAAAAATACATAAGTCCTAAGTGTGTAGAATCTCCATTAATCAACCATGATCCACATGACTATAGCATAACCATAACACATAAGTATATGAAATACACATTAGTATAGAAAATCACTTCCTTATTCAAGGCCCACACCCAAGAATTTCATTTTGGAAAAAATCCCATAATGGAAATGCTGACACAGTTATTTTCAATATTCTCCTTGGACTAACCTTTATTTAGTGAAATCTATCATATCTTATAAGTTCACTAACTTTTCCTTCTATTATAATTTTCTCAACTTCTTCATCATTACAGAATACATTATTGGGATATATAATTATGGTCCCACCAATCATAAAATTAAAACCATAAATATGTGTGCCCCATGATCCCAAAATATTCAACACATCATAACCTATGGAAAGAAAATGGGTTTAATAAAAATATTATTATTTTATCATATCATTACTTATAGAAAATAAATGTGTTTTATTAAAGGACCATCATAACTTAATTAACCTATGGAGAATAGACTGGTTTCATATAATCGTGCCAAAATCATAAAAATCATAAGTAATCCAATGAAAAAAAGTAGACGACATCATAATATCATATACCTAGTGAAAAAATATTGAATTTAAATGATATTGACATTGATAAAAAATACGATTAAAATAAAATTCAAATTTTTCTTGAAAATATAAAAAAATATCATTTTATTTTGAAAAACAATTTACTGAAAATTCCTATAATATTTGTAAAATGATTTTATTTGAAAGTAAATAAATAAACATAAAAAATAAATCTTCAAATAAAATAATTTTTATGGTCATTGTAAAATCCTTTCAGGACATATATTTTCAAATATAACATTTTTTCACTTTTAAAAGAAGTCAAAAATAACTTGTTTGGAAAACATTTTTAAAAAAATATTACTTTCATTCATTTGTAAAGAAATTAAAATTTAATAAAATGATATTTTAAAAAAATCAGGTATACGTAAAAACCTCCATAAATGTTTTTAAAGAGGACATACATGGAAGAAAAAGTTTGTCGATCAAATGGGAAATAATGTTGATTTTTCATCAAAAACATTTTCTCAACAATTTTAATTAAAAAAGAGAATAAAATGGTAATAAAATATAAAAATTCTAGGAATATATTAAATAGACTAAAATATATGGATTTTATTTTTTAATATCAATATATTTTCCATTAATGGGAATATATCATAAATAATCTTGATAATATATATGATATTTTAAAGTAAACTCTTACCTCAAGTCCTTTATTACTATAAACACATTCAAATATCCAATATAATAAATACAGATTTAATATAAATGTATTCAAAAACTATATTCATACATAACATTCTATGTTTCATTCCTTTTTTATTTCTTATCATACTTTTATTAGCTTTTTCTTTACTAAAATGAACATTTATGTGAAAATTGTTCACTTTTCAATGCATATTTTATTTCAATGGTTTCAGCAATTCAACCATTTTTATGATTTAATCATATAAAGAATATAAATCACGATATAAGTATCATATCTAATCATTATATACACATTTAAAATTATTTATATTAATCATTTTTTTAAATTAATTACATTACTTTGGGGAGATAATAGTTCATATTTATGCACGAGTGATGTTTCCACTTTTCGATTGTTGGAATGAAAGAAATTTAAATAATAATTCACATTTATAGAATAAATATTATATCATATATATAAATATATCTATTAAATCTATCATTATTACTATATATGAATAGTTGAAATAAAAAATGAGTCACATCACTTCATGGAGGGGGTAGTCCACATGTACACCAGATCGACTTTATCATTTTAAAATGGGTGGAAAGGTTAAAAGGTGGAGAAGATATTATAAATAAAGAAGTATAAATATTTTTTAAATATATTATATAAATATTAAATCAATCATGTTAACAAACCATTAAAAATAGAAATGAAAAATGAACTATATTTCTATATAGAGGTCACAATCCATACTTATGCATGAGTGAAACATTCATTTCCTATTTTATTGAAAGGAAATAGAAAACGGAAATTCCATAATAATTATAAAATATATTTTTAATTATTATATGGAATTAATCATATTATTATGGATAAAATGTGTTTAGAGAAGTTTGAAGAATAAATAAAATTGAAACTATTTGGGTAAGATTTATACCTCTTTTTTGAGAAACCTCTTACAGATTACACCTTAATTATTGAAATGTTAGTGTTATGATCAAAACAGGATCCCTAGTAAAAGGGGATGGATTTTAAGAAATGTATTTGGATGGAATTATCTGATATATAAGTCTTATAATGTGTGATTAATAGATTAGTGGTAGTTTCCTTTTATAATGGGGGAGAGAACACACACTTGGAATTTTCCAAAAAATTAAAATATATTAATGTCTTAATCAAGTCACATGGATCCAAAATGATAAATAATAAAATATAATAATTATATGGTAAAATAAAATAAAAATAAAATTAAATCTAGTGTTTTTTGATATTTAAATCTTATCTCTTAGGGAAAAACCCCCTCCTCTGGTAAACCCTTTTTAACCACAACTGTGGTAAAAAATCTTAGTGTTTTTATTATTCATTATGACTAAAAATTAGGTTGATCAAATTAGATTATGTTATTTATGATGATTCTAAAATTTCAATACATTTTTTTAAGATTTAATTTCTATAAGCTGAATAAATTATTTTTAAAATAAGTTCGTAAAATGAAAAAAACATTTTAGAAAATCCAATTAAAGCATAATATTGAGTTTACATTCATTACATACCATATAAATGATATTAGATGAATATTAAAATATTTTATTGAATATATTATCTAAAAAATTATTTAAAATCATTCATAAATATATATTACTTTAATTTATTAATATAAAAATACATTGTGTGATTAATAACATCTTTATTAGAAAGACATCTCTTTTTTACCTTCAAATGATTTTATTTTAATTTCTTACTCTTTAGAAACTAATGATTTCATTTTATAAATATCTAAAAAAACTTTTTTATAATTTATTTAGTCTTATTCATACCCTCCATTCCAATTTCATGGTGATAACTTCCAATTAAATAATAATAATTCAATAGTATATTGCAGTTCTTTTAAACAAAATGATTAATGTAAAGAAAGTTATCAAATGAATAAATTTTTTAAAATGATAAATATATAATATAATCTTGGGTTTTAATAATCATGGGGTATTAATCTCTTTATTAATTTAAATTAGTCCAAAACATGAGCGCCCGACCCCATAGGACTGGTCTATTCATCCCAAGCACTAGCTCCGGGTGCTAAGCAGCACGACCAATGGGCAATGTGGGAATGATGGGTAAAATCCTACCAACCTTACCCATCCAACACATGAATTGGTTTCATAAATCCATATTTCATTGAACACATTGGGCACACCATTCATTTCCCCCTCCAAATAAGCCACATATCATTTATGGAGGCCTCTACATGACCTACTATTCACCTACATATATTTTTCCTGACTTTCTAATTGTGTTTCAGTTTTTAGAAAAAGAATTAAATATATTTATTATTTCTTATATTGATAAAATATGTCTTATATTTTTATCATCTGAGCATGTTTTCAAGGTGAGATATAAATGTTTTTAAATTATCTTTATAGGGATGATGTTTTAGTTCAAGAATTATGAGTAGATTAGGATACAATGGTTGTTACTCCTTTGGTTTTATGTTAATAGTCAAGAATGGGTCCCCCACATGTTTATAGAGTTTGATACTCTACCGTATACATCAGGTGAGAGTTTTATTAAGTTAATCCATTAAGTAAGAACTACATTTCACCCAACAACATGTAGGTCTTTTAAAAAGTTAATACTATAGTACATACTCAATAAATGTTTTATAGAACAATGAGGCATGGGTTGTTTATTAATATAGTCAAAAAAATCTCTCTTTATAATGAGATTATTCTATTAGGAGTGGTTGATCCATTATAGGTTTGAAAATCCCTTGACTAATTCTTAATATTGTGAAGTTTATGTCAAACACTATGGTTGAAGATATTACATGGGTTTGTATTTACTATGTAGTGCATATAATGGTTTCTTTCAATGTGAAAGAATTTTATTATTTTGGATGTACAGAATGGAACTTAGTTCCTCTGGATACCTATCAATAACAATATATTGGTTTTTGGACTGTGAATTTTTGTTCATCTTCCATGAGTGGGTTATCCCTAAACCTTGTGGTTCCAAGTTTATTGGATCTTTTCTTCTTTGAACATTTATATTGGGGGGGATCCTAATATATATATATATATATATACTCATCTATTTATTTTTTTCCCACACATGTCTTGTATTATGCAGATGAAAGATAGTTCAGTGGATACTTTGGTGAACCCGGTGTTGGTAGATCTTAGTGGCAACCAGTTATGTAAGTTTCCAATGAATTTATACCTATAGGTAGTTCATTTTAGATTTTTTTTGCCTCATTTTCATTAGGTTTGATTTACTTTTGTATTTTGTTAGTTTTCATCTTTCCCTTATACTGTATGGGTGATTCACTTAATAGTTATTCGGGGATCTTATCATATCATATGAATTTTTATAAAATCTAGTGATTTTTTTTCATTTCAATATAGTCATCCTCTATAAAGATTAGTAATTATGTATAGGTATATTATTTTAAGGCCTTCAATCTTGTGTGATTTCTCTACTTAGTTATATTCATTATCCCCTAGCTTATTTAATTTGGTTATTGTTTTAAAAAATTAAAAAAATCTTTTTAAGAATAACCCCCAACTAAGTTCTATGATTTTTCCCCTAGATTGACTAGGGGTGGCCACCTATCACACACACTGCATGATCAGTTTTTTATTTTATTTTATTTAATTTTATTTTATTTTATTTTCTAGTTATAAGTAAAGTATGTTTGTGTCTCTCTCACTACATAAATCAGCACTATTTTATGTTAAAATAATGTAGTATTGAATACATCTGACTCATCCCAAAACCCCCAGCCATTCTGGATAACATGGGCCCTGTAAGACTTTCAGAGCCCATTTTAAGGTCTGTATGACCTAAAAATTCAAAACAAAATCTAGAAAATAAAAAAATTAGAATTTAATGAGTTTTAGGATAAACCAAATTTATCATTAATTAATTAAAAAAATTATAATTTTTCTTTAAAGCATTAAAAATCCTCTCAAGTGAAATTTTAGCTTATCTAATTATTTTAACACAATGTTTATTCATGTTGGTTTATCATTTAGTGACCAACACATATACTTTTTTTATTATTTATCTGAATTTATTTATTATAATAATTTAAATTTTATAATACCTAAATATTGTTTTTTATAATTCGTGTATCATCTCACCATACAATAATTTTATAACAGTCTGTGTGTCTAAATTTAATCATAAAATTTATTCTCATATCCTGGGTTCTCTTATACTTATCTATGAGTATACATTAGAAAGAATTAAGGTGTTTGTGATGATATTTTTTGAGATAATAACTGTTATCAAATCAAAATAGTTAATGTTCATTGAAGAAAGACAGGTGATACAACTTGAGTTGGTTCAAAACTTGAGGAGTTACCCTAGGGTCTTAATTCATCCATCATCTACTTGGTATACCAACTATCAGAATAACTCTCCTGATCATGTATGTATTTATTTATTTATTATCATATAGGGTCAATTATTATTTGAATTATTAGATATTATACGATTGTATAGTATAGTTAACGAGCATGTAAAGATAAAAAATGAATAAATGTAAGATGAATTGTTTCTATTTATGCGTGGTTATTTTTGTGAAAGTTATCATATGGTTTAAATATTAGGCATGATAAATAGAATTTTATTTTATTCATGAAGTAAATAAAGATAAAAATAAAAAAAAATATTAATTCAAAAATTCCTTTCATCACTTTAAGATATAATTGAACTATAATTATGGTTGTTTGTTGCTTATAGTTAAGTGTGTCTCCTTCTATTGGAGAGTTTTTATAATATTGGTGAGTTGACTTGACTAAAATTGTAATAAATTATGTAGTCAAATATAGTTTAGTAAAATATTTAAAGAATACTGTTGAAAAAATATGAGTCATAAATTCGAAAATATGTGACTCCACTCAATAGATAAAGGATTTGTGAGTTGGTAAAGTTATAAAGAAATAAATCTACATTAGAACTCTATAAGTAATAGTGAATAAATATCTTAGACTATTAAGAGATATTTTTAAGGATCCTAATCCATTAAAATAATAAACTTATAATATATTCTAAATTTAACAATTTTGTGCTATTTGGATTTAAATAAAATTGTTGGATTAATAAGTTTATAATGATCATTATATTAGTAATAAAGATATAGTTATAATTTTATATGTTTTACATCATTAAAATTCTAAGGGATAATATTGAATCATTATTTTCAATATTGGACAATAATCACGTCCTTGTAAATACAAGTGTTCAATAGTTGTATTAGAGATTTTGAATAGTATTTAGACATAAAGGGAAATTTTATTTGATGATGTCCCCATTACTTGATGATCCACCTCAAGAAGAAAGTGGGTGTGACATGTAAGATTAGAAGAGACTCATAGATGATGCATTTTATGTTTACATCATAATGTTATCACCAATTTATTGTGAGTTTCAAAAGAAACTCCAGGACATGGATAGTTATACCATGTTGTCTCATCGAGATAATATACAAGAGGGTAAATTTAGGGAAAAAATTAATAATATTAAAAATATATTTTATTCATTTAAGATGGAATATTGAAACTAAGATGATCTATATTTAATTAATATGATAGAATACATTGACCAGTTATCATATTAAGGATTCTAGATGAATAAATATCTTTCCATACATCTCATATATCCTTATTTATCACCCATTTTATCCATTTTCATTAAAAACTATAAAATGAAAAATATAGAGAAATCACTATAAATGTTTTATACAGGGTTTTCTAAGTTGATATGAAAATAAAAAAAGAGATAAATATTTAATTCTTTTTGTGAACAATAATAAAGGAAACAAAAAAGGTGATATGTTTGGTAGGATATCACTATGCCTATACGAAGTGTAAGAAAACCCAAAACCCATGCCAAGATCGAACATGAGTTGTATAAAAAAGATAAAATAATAAAACCCTAAAATAATAAAACTTAACTATCTAATATCCTGATCTCCATAAATAATGAGTATAATCATGTTTTCTTATTAAAAATAAACTGGTTCTTACCTTCAATGACATCTACATGCCACTAGAATCACCAAACACTTTGGTAGGTCCTCCTCCTCACAATGTTTTTCTTAACCTACATCCTAGAGGAGGATGGAGCGAAGATAAATATATCTAGATTCATAAAAAAGAGAATAATATTCTATTTTATTAATCAAGTCTAATAAACATTATTTTATAAGAATATTTGATTTGATAAAGGAACCTATTTTAGTTTTAATGTTTTATATATTATAATAAGGCCAAATAATTTTTTATTCCACCATATTTATTATTCATATTATTAAACTCTGTCGACAATAAATATGTTATATGTACCTAATAATATGATATAACCATAGCTATAACAAACACGATAATCAATATGGAATCATTAGATGAAATATATCATATATATTTTCACTTGATCACCTTGACATGGTATAAGATAAAATAAGAACAAATTAACCTCACCATAGTAAATTTCAACACATATTTGTCTATTAATTAATAGAAAATATTAGAAAATAACTCACTTTCACTAAATCCTCATAAAATTTAAATAAAATATTATAGATCATTATCAATCCATCAAATAATTTTTTGCCTTGATTATCATTATCTCTATTAAATATTATACTACCAATTTATTCCAAAATAAATCATCATTCCAAGGATTTATAGGTAATCCTACAAGACTTAATATCATTATAAAAAAAATTAATTACCCAATTTTTAATTATAATAAAATACAATACATTATAAAAATATCATTTCCACTCAATATATAATATTTTCTAGAAAAATCTTGATCAAACACACTCTATAACTAAATAAACATGTCGACCACATGATATAATGCTATTAATTTTATGAATTCTTATATAATACCTTTTTCCAATACATCAAGTGACTACTAGACATGGAACATATTAATCTAGTATAGGTTATCTCATACATTCCAGATTCTATGAAATATGTTAGCCAATTTGAATGAATACATCATATGTCACAAATCCAACTAGTTGAGCACATTACATGTCTCTCAATTAAGCATGTCCATGAATTTTCTTAGTCTAATTAGAAAATGGTACTATATGATATTTTTATCATACAATAGAAAAATCCCCATATTTTTTTAACTCAATTGATGACATGATCAACAACATGCTTAAACACTCCCTCATTAGATTATGCATAGTGCTGATATAATTAGGGTGTTAAAGTATGAAGATTAACATGATAATTATCATGTAAACATTACATAATATGGATTAATATTATGTATAGACACATAGTTATGTTAATAATCATATTATATTCCATGTGTTATACCTTTGAGTGATATTCTAAAGAATAATTCTCTGCTTATTATCTCATGAGTCTACTCTGAACTTTATACAATATTAAAATCGAGTTAATCATAACATATCATCAGTAACTATAATACTCTGTGACACTCATAGTGGGGAATAACTCAAAGTTAATCATTGCGGGTCTTTGATTATTCTATAATTCAGGTAATATATATAACACACATTAATGAATGATAAATGGAGATTTCCTTTATTATAAATCATGATTAATTTCACTACTATTACATACAATCTCTCATGATATAATACCCAGATATTCAACATGACCCTCATTATTTTCTTTCATTAATAGTTTTTTTAAATGATCGAATACATTTTAATATGTGCCCACATAATGGATCTCTACATCACACATGTCACAAATTTGTTGAATGAGATAGTATTTATGAAGGATATGTTTCGTCATTTGGTGAGACTAGGATTCCTCATCCAAAGAAATATATCCATTATATTCATATTAAATCAAAATTTCTCCCTCAATGTTAGGAATAATTCCAAGTTCAGTATTGAACTTCTTGGTCCCAACAACTTCCATCATAGTATCTAATATAGTGATGTAAAAAGATTCTATTATCGAGTCTTCCTTATTGGAAAATTTGGAACTTTTTATCTAATTAATCTACTATTTATGAAAAACATGAATCAATGTTGAGATCACATATCATCCTTGAGATTTTGGAAACAATAATCAATATGACCCCTTATAGTACGATAATACTCACCACCAAATACCACAAACATATCGTTGATTATTCTTAAGTACTTAAGGATATTCTTGATAAAAATCTAGTGACTCTTATATAAAACCTCATATACTAACAGGTTATGAAATTCACTAGTAATTTTCAATATTACTTTATTGGAGTATTTAATTTTCATTATTAGAAATTGGAATCAGGTTCTAAGGGTTTGAATGTCCATAAATGATGGTTTGGGATGTGGTTTAAGAATCAATGGAAGGCTTGAGGGTTTTGGAGAGAATCGAGTGAGGAACAAGAAACTTATACTACTAAAAAAATCTGTAGTAGGCCAATCATGTTGAAAAGAGTGATTAATCATGTGAATGGGGTTCTCATAGTACATTTATGATGTGAACGAAGCTGGTCGGGATCCTCGAGAGAAGGTATAAAAATTCATATTGTTACACTCTATGTCATGATGTGAAACATATTAGGTTATTTTAAAATTAAAAATGCTACTTAGTTTACCTTTCTTCACTGGATTCATGGGATGAATGAGGAGGTGCTCAGCCAAATCTCCCCCACCCTCATTTCTCGACCATTTTGGGTGGTTTTATGTGGAATTTGAAAGCATTGGTGGTGAAATTATTCATATTTATTTTCATATCCTTATTTTTCATTTGTCATTTTTATTTCACCAATTTTTGTCTAGAGATAAAATAGCGATTTCTCTAGATTATGGGGAAATTGTTCATTTTTATTGGTATTTCACTCAACCTAGCAATAGGAGAACTTGAGACATGGTTCATGTTTTGTTGTGTGTCATTTTGGTGATGTATGTCACCATTTTTATTTTTTTGTGGGTTATTTCCATAAATTAAATTATTGATACATTAAATCATCATTATAAAATAGGGATTTTTTATCCTAGATCCAGGGGTGTGTCTGTAGTAGGACGCACCCTGTTTCCTGTGGTTTCGGCATGATGGGATGACCCAGTGATATTTTGGGAATTTTTGTATTTTTAAATTAATCTATTTAATTGACTATAAAATGGTATAATTAGTTGAATGGGATGTATTGTTGTGATATAGATACTTGTGTGGTTGGATGGTGGGCATATGGAAATGGGACAAGCTCAAGTTAGAGACCCTTATGGTTTATGCATGTTTTATATGGATTGTACTATGTAGTATCTCTACTGAAGATGTCGAAATTTTTAAGAAATTTTTTTATTTTAAAATTGAGTTCTTGGATAAAATTTAGAAAGTTCCAAGGCTATGACATTTCTTAGCACTAGCTTGATTGGCCTAGTCCCAAATGGTTGAGGCCTTGACGTTTGATGTGCCTATCCTAGGAGGATATACCTTCAGAAATGGAATTTGTATTGGATGTCTTAACTAAATTAGTGTGATCTGGATAGAAGATATGGGTTAGGGGATATTTTTTACTATTATTGATATAGATAACCCTAGGTAGTCTATGAGGCCAGGATAGCTTGATGATAATGTAATGGGACATGATTTCCTTAGAGTGATAGGTGTTTACGTGAGATAATATTTATAAAATATGATCCATGAAGGATGCATTTATTTATATACTTTGATCTTGGAGACTCGAGTGGGTTTCCCATTACTAGACTAAACTTGAGTGGGTGTTTAGTAGTGATAGTTTTGGGAATCACCCTAGAACCAAAACTAATGTGTATGTCTGATAGGGATGAGATAGTGATTATGGGCATGGGTATCAATCCATCCCTTGAGATATATCTATATATATATATATGCATGGTGACATGTTATTTTTAAGGATTCCTATGAATTGGTCATTGGTCTCGGTATAAATGTGATCAGCCATGTTGCCCACGAATCACTTTATAAGATGAATGAGACACTAGGATGACCGATATATTAGAAATTTGTTACCACATAATATTGGAGGAATATTTTTAACTCATCTAGAATCTATGAAATGGACTATGTAGAAGTGTATTTGTAGTGGTGGTACTTCAGATCCAGCATCAGTGCTATGTGATTTCACATATACGGTAATATTTAGTGTTGTTGGGGTAACATTGATACTATAATACTATTGTGAATTCTTGAGTATCGGGATTCAAATAGAGTTACCAATAGACCATTATTAATTTCCATGATTCTAATGGTGGTATGAGATGATGAATGGGTGTATATCTTCAGGAATAGATATTGAACATCCTAAGGGTGATTGTGGTATCCCAGAAATTGATGTCTAGGATACCCCCTATGATTAGGTGGATGCACCCATGATGGTTCATCTAAGGAGCTGTGAGATATTATAAATACAAAAGATAAGAGACAGGATATAGGGATGGTATCACTTATAATTTATAGGATCACATAAGAATCAATCATTATTGGTCATATAGGATTTCATAGGGCCTCCCCATCCTAGGAATTGGCCATCATCCTAACATTGAGAATTCTCATGTACTATAGTGTGGTTCCGCATGAAGGCTTGTGGATGAGGGATTCCTAGTGATTCCCTATGATCCACTACTCATCGATGGTGGTGTGAAAATGAGACCCCCAGATCAAGGATATAGGACTCCTAAGTTAATTATCATGATCAAAGAAAATCTAGATTTTGATGAAGAAGGTATAGATTATTTGGGGCATGGACCCTGAAGATCGATTATGGTTATTGGCCATGGACTATGTTATGTGTACTCTTGCGGGGTGGTGGTGATACCATAGAGGTTTGGTCAATGTGACACGATCAAAGACACTCTAGCATTCATCTGAAGTAGGTGTTAACATTTATTTATTTATTTCAATATTTATTTATTTATTTTAGTTTATTATGCCACATTCTTATATAAAAATAATATTCAGTTAGTATTAAATAATGTTTGTGTTCCCTATTAAGTTTTGTAGTCACACCCTGATCAGGCCTCCAGTGCACATGGGTAACTAAGCATTGATGAAATGGTTATTAAAGGCATAAGTTGGGTTGATTCCCAAGATAGCATAGTCAAGCAGGATAGAAGGAATATGGGATTGGAGATTTGGTCAAAGTATGGTTCAATGATTTTAGGTACCCATCATTTTTATTTTATATTTTATTCTATTCATTAAATATAAAAAGCCTAATGGTAGGTCAGTTATAAATATGGTATGGTTTTTTGTTCTTTTAATATATTTCATGTATTATTGATGGATGTTCATTTAATCCAGAATACATTTATTATTTACTTATGTGGTTCATGTTTGCTTATTTATTTAGGATTGTGCATTCTAATATAGGGGGAATAGTCTCCTCACATTGTTACCTTAGACCATCGCTGCCAGTCAGAGACCTAGGGAATATGAAATGGTTCACCTGAGGTCATGTACAGAAATAATATGGTTATTATTGATGGAGTGAGATAGGTTAGATCATTACCGAGTGGTATCGTAGGATGTTTTATTCATTTCTTACTAGATAGAGTTATAGGAATGTGTTAGATATTGTGATGAAATCCAAATGGATGCATCATGAGCACCTTTCTTAGTAAAAGTACATGTTCGCATGGGTATGATATTGGTGTTATATACATGTGTGTGTTATGGTTGTTAATATTTTTACCTCCAATTACACACAAGGGGTTTTAGATTTATGATTGATTTTTTGGTTTTTAGATCTTGTCTCATTAGAAAGATTATGAATACTGGATTTTGGATCTTAGCCTATAGAGGCAATATGAATATCATGCATCTTTTTAGGCATGTAGGATTCACATTATATAGTACTTATAGTGTGTTTTTTACTACTTCTAGAGGCTCAAATGTTTTTTGTGTCAGCAACTACTCATATCGAATTTTCATGTATAAGTACATGGTGGACTTTTACTCAGTCAGGCCAACTTTAACTTATGTTTTAATCTATTGCTAGGTCATATGTATCTTATGGAAATTTTTGTGATACATTACCTTTGGAATAGGAAGGTTGAGGACTTGAGGGATTAGTAAAGGGAATTTGTGTCTTAGAGATGAACCCCCCTAGGGGTGACTTTGAAAAGGTTATGTTATTTCTACTTTTAATGAAAACCTATATGGTGTATTCCCATATGGATTGGAATGAAATTATACTTAAGCAGACCATTTAATTATGGTTTGTTGGATATTGATCATCATATAGAGATTCTGAGAGTATGTGTGTATATGTGTGGTTTGATTAGTTCCTCTATGGATTAGACATATTTCTAGATACTCAAATATGTGATTTCCATATGATTGGTTATTTAAAGTGTTAGTAATAATGTATATGATCTTTTCCCAGCTGGTTTGGAATGAAATTATACTTAACTAAGCCAATGGTTTTGGTATCCCTTTGTATGGATTTCCATAGGGTAATGTTGGTGAATTAGACTTAAAGGTTTGATTATTTAAAGTGATAGTAACAACCTATATAGAATTTACCATATAGCATGGAATGGAGTTTTATCTAAATAAAACTCATGTTTATGGTTATTTGGTGTGCATAATATTGGATTATTTGATTATGTGTATTACCATAAATGGGTTGTGATTCTTTAGGGTTAGTCTAGTGTATAGATGCTAGATGAGAATCAATACGTTGAATGATTACTGGGTTAGCATGTGATTATCTTACAGAGATGAGACTCTTGTGAGGGAATTGGAACATGATATGTTGTATGAGATATTAATGGGAACTTTGAGGTGTTTTCTATTATTTATGACCTTAGTGAAACTTGTTTTGTGGGCTAGGTTGTAACATCAAGAGTTTTTTTCGATAGTGTATGTGACATTCAACTCTAAGTTTTAACGAACCACAGTATACTGTTAATATTATTATTTAAACATAACCATTATTACATAGCTGTAAAAATTTTATGTATGATTAGGAATAACTAAATTTTCCAAATTATGTATGAAGTATAAACTAAATATATACTTACTTTTTTTAATGTCTTTAAGGGCTTTCAAAATATTTATTTCTCAAAAAATGATTTTTATATCTTTTTGTGAATAAATAATAAAATTAAAATTTCCCACATTTAGAAGATGAATTTTGAAAACAAAAATTCATATTTTAATCAACATTTCAAAAAAATTTGAGGATGAATATTTATAATTCTTCTAAGAAATTTTTTTAATGAATAATGAAATATACTAGCCAGGAAACATTTTTTGGAATTTTATAAAATCCACTTTTTGGAAAGTGGAAACCATACAAAGATTCAAATCAGCACACATTCAAAATAAACCACATCTCAATTTAAAAATTCAAACCTTCAAAAACAAATCAACCGCGCCACTTGAGCCATGAACACAGCCTTGAAGCATGGGTCCCCTAGATTTCGAATCCGCCTCAAGCCACGACCTACCTCGAAACAAACACCACGTGGTTTCTGACTTATCCTCCTCAACTGGATCGCTGGTGAGCTTCATCTTTACCGTCGCCATCAAAGGACCGGCGTTCACACCATTGTCGCCTCTACCGTGATGCCATAACACACCACCAAGAACATCTCAAACCATTTCTGAAAACTGATCTCAAACAAAAAGATGAAAACAAAACCAGATATAGGGGCCACCCGAACAAACCGCCACTCCACAAGCCAGAGAAGGAGATCCCGTCACCGCCTTCATCACCAAACCCAAAAGCTAGATCGTCCCAGCACATGTAGAGAAAACGACCCGCAATTACATCCCTAAGTCTCAGCATCTGAACCCTCCTCTTGGACCAACACCATGACACCGAGAGAAACCCTAACCAGACTACAGGTTATGACGAGGAGACAGCTAGGTCACGAAGAGGTTCACTGAAGAGGACGAGACCACACGACACTGGCAGAGGATGAATCCACACCACAAATGCATCGAGCAATGAGCTGAGATGAGATCTAGACGACCCAGGGTGGAGAGGAGTAAGGTGGAGGTGGGAGAAGACCTAGAGACTCAAAGCCCCTTATGGGCTCATCCTCCTGAATAATGAAATATACTATATTATATTGAAATGTTCCCTTTCTTTTAAATAATTTAAAATTTTATATTTTTTTCATAATGGTCTAAATGTACCCATACTTTATTTATTTTATTATTAATCCAATTTATGTCATTGGGATCAATTTCATGTTGAATTTTGATATAAATACTTTTTATACTTATGTAAACGTTTTCTTTCGAAATTTTTTTTCCCTAACATCTGTGGGTATAATTTTAAATTAAATTATAAAACTTATATGAATTTAATTTGAAAAAATGGATTCCATATATTTAATCATCATAATTAATATTATATAATATTTTAAAATTACGTATTTTTCAACATGAATAGTAAAAATAGTACAAATAAATTACCATGGTTAAGGTCAAAATGGGTTCACCAGGGGTTAAACTAGAAAGATAAGTACTAAATGGAATAAACACTTGTCTAAATATTATTATATGGCCTTATTTTGACATTATATCATCTAAGTATCAATAATGATCCATTTTGGAACCCTATGGAATGTATAAAATTCCATTATAACTATTTCATTTCATAAATTAAAAGTTTGTCATCTCCCCACGCATATAAAAGGGAACCCCCTATAATCTGATATTTTACAAATAAAAATCCTTTTGGTTCATAAAATACCTAAAAAAAATACCCTCCTTACATCCCTACCCATGAATTAGAGTTATTTTTTTTTCATAAAGCCAATCAGATTTAGGTATAATCATAAATAGGTGGTTTGAAGAAGAGATATTGTTCTTAACCAAGCATATTTGTTCTATTTATTCTTCCACCAATTTCAAATATTTCTCCTTAATTAGGATACAATAAAATCATTATATAACATATAATAATATTTTATTTTGTTAATTTTATAACTTCAATAAATCTTCACTTCCATCTAATGGGAAATGAATCCATCAATCCTATGTACGGGGAACTGCTGCATCGTAAACCAATGTAATTAATTTTTCATCATCACCTCTAACAAATGTTCATTATGATTTATTTAATTTTTATATATTATATTAATGACATATTATCCATTTTTGATAAGTAATATATCATGTACCTTCTTACTTTACCATCCATTTAAGAATGATAACTTCGTTCATGTCTATGGGGGACTATCACCTCATGAAGTGATGTGATTCATTTTTTATTACCATGTCACATGAATGGTATGTGAAAGTGTTTTTAAAGAAATGATATTATATTTATGATATAATGATCATTATGGAAATAAAAAATAACACTATCTTCTTTCTATTATTATCATTTAAAAATAGTAATGTTACACATGCGTACGGACAGCCTATCATCTTCATGATTATAACATAGTTCATTTTACATAAACATAACTCCTACTAATTTTTAAAAACTATGATTTATCTATGAAAATTAAAACTATGTCATTATTAATATTCATGATATTATTAAATAGTAATCTATTTGACCTTATTCAACTTTCTAATGTGATTTTAGACATATGACTCGAACATCATCAAAATATTCGAGTTGAACCTAATTGATTAAGTTATTTAATAAAAAATTTTAATGAATCAAATAAATGGAATAATAAACTTGAAAAGTTTCTTAAGAAATAAAATTATTAACATACTTTTATCATTTAGTAATATAGGTAACACACAATATGAATCAATCTCAATGTAAGGGGTCTCTCAAAAAACACTTTTCATTGGGTTATGACCAATCTCAATCTAACTTACTTTTTATATATATTTAATGTTATGGAGTAAATATAAATTATATATATATTTCTCTCACATATATAACTATCTTATTCTACCTTCCTCAAATGTGGTAATACATGCCTTATGTTCATTTCTCAAATTCATTCATTATAAAATTTCCATTGATTATGATATGATACAAGATTATACAACCCATTTTCTTTCCATGGGTAATTATTATGAAATACCTTATGATTGAATTCTTTATTGTGGAACACATAAATCATGAACATATTATTATGGGGGTTCCTAGATAGCATTCTAATGCATCAGGTAATGTTTTAGTCTCATGAGATGTCATGTATAGAATTATAGATGAAACATAATCTGTTATGGGATGTTGTCCACTATGTGATATTTTCTAGAGAATTATGTTACAAATTTATTTTTTTCATATATTGTATTAAAATATAATACATATTATTTTCATATCATGTCATGGAGATCGTGTGAGATTCTGCAGCCCGATGTTCTCAGGATTAACTTTAGAAATATATTAAATATTTTAAATTCATGTGCATGCAGTTTTCTTGAAAAAGTAGAATAACATATAAATAGGAGCCTATATCTGAATTATGAGGTCTTATTTGAGTTAAGAACATGGGTTTTACCCTAAGAGATACATAACCATGGATCACATCATACATTCGTGTTTACCGTCGACGTGTTAAAATTAATAAAATAAATAAAACTATTTATTTATTATGTTGATGCAATGACCTATTAATCTATTAGAAAATATATAGATATGGGAAAATATAAGGTTTATCTACATAAACCTAGAAATTTAGAGGAGCTGTTGTAGGAGATAATTCTTGATGAGTGACATCGGATTGGATAGGAATCATTGAACAATGTGCCAACAGAACATGTGAATCTCGCCAACAACAACGATGTGAAATTATTTATTTCTAGTGATTGAAAAAAAATCCAGGTATTTAATTTTATTATTTTTATTTATTTACATTTATTATTCCTATTATTAACACAATTCAATCAACCAATGGATTGATTTGTAGATGATTTGTATTGTAGAGTCATGTTTGATTTATTCAGGAATTGGGGATTGCTTTTTGATTGTTATATTATCCTTTCATTCATCATTGTAATGGAAAAAATGATTTCAAGATGGATATTGGTTTAGGTTTGTTCCTCATGTTTTTCTATGCATTTCTTCCACCATTTCTTCATTCATCATGGTAAAATCTCTTCACCCGATGTTTGACACATACCGGATAAACTAACATTGTAAACCTATTTCATGTCGTAATGGATTGTTATCAAATATCTAGGTTCATATCAATGATGGGATAATGATATTACATTTATAAAGGGGAATCATGACCAGATAAAAGGGGATCCATGCGTTGATGTTGGGCATGCAGTGATGGTGGAGCTTCAAATGATTCTTGGACAAATGAGGTTGCTGGAAATCACATCTTCGGTGATGATAGAACACAATTAACCCAGATTCTTAATCTACGGGGGTGATTTGCAGTGGATATAGTGGGATGAATGGATGATTCATGAGTAATATATGGTTTCTATAAAATCATGTAGAACATGCCATGTAATCTGCGATTACATGGTGTGTGGGACCCCTAGTATGGCACTAAGGCTTCCACATAATGTTAAGTATCACATAGAGTGTGACACCTTTCACACCACATGTGACCATTTCCTAGTGATTTGGTGTTTAATTAGTGTGGTATATGGTCATGGTCATGGGAAAAACTATCCTTACACAGACACATCCATCCAAACACAGACACGATCCAGAGTACATGGGCATGGACACGTCGTGTACTCGGGAACAGACAGAGACGTAGAATCAAATCATTTTACATGGGTAGAACCTAATATCATAGGGAAGTTTCATGTAAAAATATTACCTTCTATGTAATCCATAAAATATGTCTTATATCCCTTATCATCCTCATCTTAGACAAGTTTCTTTACGTTGTGTTCCCTTGATCCATTCCCTAAGGGTTAGTATGGAACTGTATCCTACACACAGATTAGTGATCCATTCAATGGGACTTCTTAGATATAGTTGTTGGAATCCATTCCATGAGGATTATATAGAGATCCTTTATCATCATATATCCCTTGGTGGAGTTCATATTATCATCGTGACCAACACTACATGTGTGTCGATCCTCTAATAAGTGGGTTATTCTAGATTGTGTTGTTGGTATACCCCATGTCCTCGAGTGCGATATTCATCTATTTATCATTCTCTTATAGTCTTCAGTGTATACCCCTTGTGGATAGATCTGACATTCATTACACCTTGATTGGATTACATTAGTGATATGTGACATATGCAGTGTGTTATCCTACATGATTTATATGTAGAACCTTCCAGCAAGATTACTATATTGACATTATGATTATGAATCTAACTTGAGACTATATGTTTTTATTGAGTATATTTTTATATTATTATCATATGTTTTTTATATATATACCTATTGTGAGATTATTTTTATACTTGTTGTTACATGTTTAGTGATTTCGGGGTGTACTTCTAGGTGTTTCTTACTCACCCATAAAATGGGTTTTCCCACATGTGTCATGTCTTATGCAAATGATTTACTTTTTGACTAAGTTCTAGAGGGACCAAGGCTATTAAAAGCTTAGTGAGCCTAAAAAATGAAGTGTATTCCTATGGCCACCTTAACAAAATTCCCCATATATATATATTTTTTAGACTTGTTCTCATATTCTTTATGGTGGGATTCTATTTTTTCCTTTTTACCACACTTTTTGACATACATTTTTAGTGGGATTTAGATGTATGCATGCATGGTTTTATCAGTTGTTTTATATATCATCATTATATGTTCTTAGAGATGTGTGTGTGTGTAGGTACAATAGGTTAAGGCTTCCCCTATTAGTGATATGTATGGTTAGTGATAGTATCCAATCCCTGAACTATTAGAGGTTGGATTGGGGTAGTCATGGTACGAGAGACATTGGGAGGGTTTATGATATAGTGGTATTAGAGTCTTCAGTTCTATATTAAGACCAGATTCTTTGAGATTGGTTTGGAGAAATAATGTTAAGTGTTTTGAGTTTGGCTTTCAGGACAGGGACTCCAGTGTTATTGTGGTTATCAATGTATCTATACACTAGGACTCTAATAACTAACCTTTTGAATCAATATATATAGACATTGGTTGTAGGGAAAACATGGTTACATGAATCATATAGTAATGTTTTTTGGTTCCCATATCCTTCCTGAGTCATCTCACCATATATAGTCATTGACTGTGTCACATATTTTATATTACATGATTCCTCTTCAATGTATTCCCATTAGGATTCAGTATTAAAATCATGAGGATGATCCCATCAGTGATAAGGCATCAATAAAGGGGAATGTTCTTGAGTTTTTACTTCTAGGTGATGCACCTGTAATACCACAAACTATTGAGTAGCAGATGGTACTCATAGTACCATCTAATGAGGTGCACATGCTAAGAATGCTTCATGAAATTCAGGGAAAGTGACCCCTCAAGTTTTGATATGAGCCAGACCCACATGTGGCTAAGGATTAGCTTGGGGTGGTTACCCAAGTTTTCCATATTTTCATGACATCGGTAGATTAGATGGTATTTCTGGAAATGAGCCTTCTCTATGTATTTACTGGATGATGGTGGGTATTTGTGACCTAGTCTTATGATGAGGTGACTCTATCATGGTCATAGTTTGACCACCATTTTAGATAGAATTTATCTATAGATATTTTCATGTTTGTATGCATCTAAGAGATTATATAGAATAATTTGGGAAGTAAGATAGTGGGTGATTATTCAATGAGTTTCACCTACCTCTCTAGGTACTCAATTGATATGGTTCGTGATCAGTTATTTTGGGATCAGACCTTTGAGTGAAGAATTCATAGATATATACAATATAGTGTTATAAATCTATGAACTCCTACCTATGTTGGGATTCTAGATAGTGATTTGGTGGTCAATAGTTTCTTGGATGAGAATACATAAAAAGTGTTTTACAGTAGTGGGCACATAGGAGAAGACGCTTTAGAAGCAAGGATCCATCATAATTATTAGGGTCCTGGATGTGTAATAAAATTTTGAAGGTAGTACCAGGATAGAGGGTATGTTGTTCAGGTGTTACAAAATGGTTCTAGTTAACCCAAGGATAGGTTTTTCTAATCTTATGAAGAATGGGGACATCTTTTATAAGATTTTATGAACTTCCATATGGCTGACAAAGACATAGTGGGTGGTCCACCTCAGTAGAGGAATCCATTAGAGAACATAGTTTCACAAGGTAGAAAATCTGGAATAGGAAATGGGAGAGCATTTGGAGGTGGTATACACTATGACATGTTCTCACCACTACCACTAGGTGGTCCACACCAATATTAGGGAGCTAGAGGAAAGAGGCAGGGATGCTACATGCAGTTGTGGATTATGACCCATAGGCTCCAAGGATGATAGGATGTATGATCTATTTCACTTCTACCTTTTTAGACTGATGATATACATATGTGTGAGTCCTTCCTTTATTTCCACCTATCTGGTCCAACCTTTAGAGATCCTGATTAAGCTCTTGGCTCGACCCTTGTGCTTGGAGACTTCTATGGGAGGTGACTCAGTGATCACAAACTTATTTTGTTGGTGTGACATGACTCTTGGAGGTGAGAGTTTATGTTCGGATAATTATATATAAGTGATGAGGACTTATGATATCATATTAAATATGGACTGGTTATCCAGGGTTCATGATCATATAGACTATTTCAGGAGGAGTATGTGGTGTGTCCACAATGATGGAACATGTTTTCCCTCTATGGGAGAATAGGAAATCCATGAAATGTAAGATGGACTCATAAAAATGACAGGGAAGACGATTACTCATCAATTTTTCATCATGACCCTTGGTCCAGTAGATGTTATTACTCTTATGTTCCCTATACTGGTGGTGGAGTATGTTGACCTCTTTTGTAAGGATGTTTTAGTCTTACCTCCCCATTGAGAGATAGACTTATACATTTATCTACCTCATGGGAAGGACCTTGTATCTAAACCTGAATATCGTATGGATCTCGAAGAGCTTCGTGGGTTGAGGGTGGAGTAGGAGGTCTTGAAGAGTAAGGTCTTTGTTAGACCCCATGTTTCACCCTGGGCATCCCCAGTTTTTCTTTTCAAGAAGGAAGATGAGAGATTGAGGTTGTTTGTAGACAATTTTCACCTACACTAGATGATTTTAATGAAAAATAATCCACTACCAAGGATTGATGGCATATTTCATTAGTTAGGAGTGGAGTGATAGTTCCCAAACATTGACCGCAGGCCATGCTATCACCATTTGTGAATATAGGACAAGGATATACCAAATATGGTATTCCAATTTCACTATGGTCACTACCAGTACATGGTTATTACCTTTGGCATGAATAATTCCCTTTAAATGTTCATGGGACTCATACATTGGATCTTTCATCCTTTCTTAGACTGGTTCATGGTAATATTCATTGATGATATCCTAGTGTACTCAGTCTCTAAGGAGGAGCACACGAGATACTTGATGATGGTTCTGAGTGTACTCTGAGAGCACCATATTTATGGGAATATCTCAAAGTATTATTTTTGTATTCATGAGTTCAACTTTATGGGGCATATTATCTTAGCAGATGATGTGGTAGTGGACCCGGTAAAGGTCGATGTAGTGTTATCTTTTGGACCACCCAAGAGTGTGATTGAGGTATGGAGTTTCCTTATGTTGGAAGGATACTATCAAAGATTCATACATGAAATCTCAAGGATATCACCTCCCTTTGTAGCTTTGAATCTAAAGGGGAATCCTTTCTCATGGATATTGAGGTTCTAGAAGGATTTCTAAGAGTCGAGATAGAGATTGATGAGTGCTCCCATAATGAGATCTCTAGATGAGGGTATTGAGAATGTAGTGTTATGTTATGCACCAAGAACTAGTCTTAGTTGTGTTTTAATGAATAGGTAGTAAGTGATTTCTTATTTTTAATGTCAATTGAGACTGAATGAGCATAACTATGTGACCCACATTCATGGTAGTGAAAGTCTTTGAACTAAAAATTTGGTGACACTAACTGATGGGTGAGTGGTCTATAATTTATTATGACCAAAATATTATCAAGTATATATTCTATCATAAAGATATTAACTTGATAAAAAGGAGTTGGCTAGAGTTACTCCATTATTATGACTATGATATTGTCTATACTCATGTTAAGGGGAAACCAATAGCATATTCTCTTAGTAGTATATTCTATTCATAATTGCTGAGTGAGGAGTCAAAGCAGTTGGCCTCATTTTTATATCCTTAGTTGATGGGAATGGAGTATCTTAACTCTAGTCAATTTTTGTTAGACCTATGGTTTTGTAGCGATTTAGGGAGGCACAACTTGGGGATACTAAATGTGAGAACCTACGTACTTAGATATTCACTAGACATGCTCCTGATGGATTTTCTAAATATGGGGAGCATGAATTTATTTTTAGATGACGCATGATGGTACCGGTGATGTTGTGGGAGGGGGTTATGATATATTTTCATACATATCCTTTGGTGGAAAATCTTATTGAATTAAAGACTCACAATAACCTATGACATCAGTTTTGGTGTCTACGTATGAATAATAGAGTTGTAGAATTTGTCTCTCCATGCCTTACTTGTCCCCAAATGAAGGATGAGCACCAGGTTCCATTGGATTTTTCTAAATACATTGAGTTGAAAGAGGGTTAGTGGGATAGGATATAGGTGGAATTTATGATGGGGTTACCACATACACCCATGGGACACGATTCCATATGTGTGATCGTACAATGAATCACCAAGTCGGCCCACTTCAAATCTATCCGAGAGTAGAGTTTAGTAGAGAACATGGGATGTCTCTATGTGTAGAATATAGTTAGAATACATAAAGTTTCTTATATTATTCTTTATGTCCATGATTCCTACTTCACATCTCATTTATGGAAGGGATTACATGAGTCTTTTCAGACACAACTTCATTTAGGAATGATTTTTCACCCCCAGACTGATGTCCAAACTGAGCGGATCATGTAAGTCTTGGAAAAAATGTTATCGGATTTAATGTTAGACTTTGTTTATAGGTTGTAGGATAAAATTATATTGGGGTTGTTTTCATTCAACAACAACAACCATTACAGAATCAGTATGGAACCATTCGAGTCCATGTACAACCAACCTTTTAGGCCACCACTATACTAGACCGACCCTGGAGATTCATCTATTATGTGCCTAAAGTTGGTAATAAATACTACAGATGGGGTGATGACCATCTACAAGTGGATGTGGGCTGCACATAGCTTTCAGAAGTCCTATGATGTCTAACAAAGGAGGCCTTTGGAGTTTAAGGAGGGAGTCCAAGTGTTCTCATAGATTTCACCTCAACAAGGATTATGGTGATTTTTCTACGGAGATATGATGTCTCTTAGATTCATTGTCCCTCTCTAGATATTACATAGAGTTAGAAAAGAGTCATGAATCTTAACTCTACCATTGTAGTTAGACCGCATACATGATTTCTTCCACGTGTCATTACTGGTGAGGTATGTGTAAGATACACCACACATTATTGACAGGGGTGAGCTAGACATTGAGGATGGAGCTATCAATATTGATTGATTGAAAGATATCAAGGATTGATAAGAGATGATCATTTATGGCTGATTTATTCCCTTTGTGTGTGTTAGGGAAAAATATATCAATCTTTATGAGATCACCAAGGTTTGGGAGACTCAGATGTGTGTTAATTCCTACTTCTCTTTGTATAGTATTTTATTTTCTATTTCTAGGATATAAATCCCCAATGTGGGGAGAACTTAATGACTATAATTTTTTTATATATTGTTTTGGAATATTATATGCATTATTTTTGAAGAAAGGCGTAGAAACAGTGTGAGTGTCTGAGGCCCGGTGATCCCCCAATTAATTTTTGAAATATATTAAATATTTTAAATGAACTTTCATGAAATTTTCATGAAAAAAGTTTAATGAAATCAAAATAGAGGCTTGGATAAAAAATATTAGGATTTCAATGAGTTTATAGCATGGGTTTTACACTAAATGTACCATAACCATAGGTTTTATTGGGAGTTCGGGTTGAGCATTGTTGCAGGAGAATTAATGAAATAAATTACTTAAATTATTTATTTTAATATTTTGATTCAATGGCCTATTAATTTATCTATAAATATATGGGTTTACAAAAATCTCAGGGTCAGCTACATAACCCTGGATATTTAGAGGAGTTATTGGAGGATATCATTCTTGGGGAGAGACACCGGACCAGATCAAGATCAAGGATCAGTGTGCGAACAGAACACATGGATCTCGCCAATGATAGTGACATGTGACCGTTATTTTCCAATGATTGATCCAAATAGATGTAGGATGTTTTATTTATTTTTATATATTCTATTTTTATTATTCCAACGATCAAATTGAATCAATCGACCAACTGATTTATTCTCAGATCTTGTGTATTGCGGGTTGGGGTATTTTTTATCTTGGAATTGAGGATTTATTTTTTATTATTTTATTAAATCTTAATACAACATTCTAATAGTATTTATTCAAGGAAAACAAGAGAATTGGTTAATATTTTTTCCTTGTGTTTGTGGTTGTGAATTTATTCCCCCCATTTCTTCATTTATCGTGAGAAAATCACATGGCCTAAAATTTGAAAAATATTGGATAACCAATAGTTTTCCAACCATTTCTTAGAAAAAAAGATTTTTATTGTATATATAGGTTCAAATCTATGATGGGATCGAGCTATGACATCGATGATGAAAAATCCAGATTGGATCAAAGGTGGTTCATGCATGGATATTGGGTGTTGGGAAATGAGGGAGCATTAAGGTGATTTCACAACAAATGAGGTAGCCGAAAATGGCATCTTTGACAACAATAAACCTTAGTTAACCTAGATCTTCAATCCATGAGAGTGATACATAGAGGATCTGGTGGTGTAAAAGGATGATTTATAAAGAATAGTAAGTTTCTAGAAAATCACATAGAACACTTCCTATAATCTTTTTTACATAGAGTGTGGGGATTCAACTATGGTGATAGGGTTTCCATGATAATTTAATAATCACATAGCAAGTGACCCTTTTCACATAGAATGTGACCCTTTCTTAGAACCTGGGGAGGTACATGGGCACATGAATGATCATAGATAGACATAGACAGACGTGGCCATCCATACATTGACATGACCAGTAGTACATAGGAACATACATTCTTTGTGCTTAGGCACAGATAAAGTAACATATATGGGTTGTTTTACATGTGAAAAACCCAATGTCGAAGGGACACATCGTGTATAACTAGTACACACCTTATTAGCCTTGAAAGAAGTATTAGATCCCTCTTTCTTTGCATCATAGACAAGTTTCATTAGGGTTTGTTTCCTTTATCCATTCCCTAAGGGTTAGTATGGAATCATTTTCTACACATATGAGAGTGATGCCTTCAGTGGGAATTATTTGATTGATTTGTTGGAATCTGTTTGTGAAGCCTAGATTGATATCATTCATCATCATCTTTCCCGTTCTGGATTTCTTGGTACCATCGTGAAAAAAATTACATGGGTTTCATTCCTATACTTAGTGGGTTATTATATATTTATTTATTTGTATACCTCATAACCATTGGTGTGATTTTCATCTTTATGTCATTCTCTTTATACTTCTAGTGTATAATCCTTGTGGTGATATATGCTGATCATGACACCACAGATAGATTCCATTAGTGTTATGAAACACATGGAGTGTGTTCTATAGGATGAATTCTTTGTGTAACCTTTGAGAAGGATTCCTGAATTGGCATTAAGGTCATGATTTTATTTTGATATTGTGTGACTTTATTGAGTATATCTAGATATTTTGGTTATACCTATTATAGAAATATACTTTTTTGTGATTATTGTTATTTTTGTTTTTATATGCTTAGTGGTTTCAAGGTGTCCTATTAGGTATTGTTATGTTCACCCGAGCATGGGATTTTCTCACATGTGTCTTGTATTATACAGATGATCAACCTTTGGACGGAGTCCTAGAAGGACCAGGAACAGGTGAATCTTAGTGATCTATAAAGACTAAGGTGTGTTCCTATGGTAACCTTCATAGAAATCCCTCTATATAATTTTATGTTGTAATTGTTTTTATATTCTTTGTGGTGGGAATTTATTTGTCTCTTTTTTCATTCTAGTACTTGTTTTTATACTCGAGTAGTGGGATTTATATGGATACATGAATGATTTATCATTTTTTTTACATTTTTTTCATTTTATGGTCTTGGATATGTGTGTATGTGTATATGAACATTAGGTTAAGGCCTCTCGTGTTATTGATATGCCTACTTAGAACTAGTCCTTAGCCTCTAGACTACTGTAGTCAGGATTAGGGTAGTCGCAGCATGGGACCCATTGGGACTGGTCATGAAAAGTTATCAATGGATCATTTTATGTCATGATATATGTTTATACGATATTTTTTCATTACCATGATCTTATTCTATAATTGTTATTATGTTATGCTCCCATTTGATTAGTATATATCCTTATCTTTTAATATATCATTTTATACATTTGAAAAATGTGTTCTGCTTCATTATCATGTTCATTCTCTTATAAGGATTTTTATCTCACTATTCTATTTTATGTATTCCCCATGTTATCCTACCTAGTTTTAGGAGATAAAATATATTTAAGATCTAATTATGGAGAATAAAATAATGATTTCATGTTTTAGTTGCCTTCGGATATAATATGATCTTAGTCTTTTAAAAACACTAGGCCTCACAATATTTGGGAAGTAATTATTAGATACATATGTTTAAAAATATTTTACTAATATGGGAAAAATATTTGGGTCTCTCTATAGGTGGGAGGACATAGAGGCCCCCGTGATAAGACTCGGTGCTGGTCATTCATAACCTTGTGAAGATCGAGGTAATAATTTAATATGCGTTTTCCCATTTTTATTGGTTCCTCTTAGGAAACAATCATGGAAAAAATTCAAAATTTAGAAGGATACTTGGTTTATTGATAAAGATAGCAAGCTTTCTACTTCCCCAATCATTCCTGGATCAGAGGAGGCCATTATCCCCTACCTATTTGATGTGCTTGGTTCTAGTTGGTGCTTGAATAAAATTAACCCTGGTTTAATGGAAGGGATATAAGGATCATTCGTAGCATTCCCTATTTGATAGATGCAGGGTTGGACTGTCTCTTTTGGAGAAATGATATCTCAGGATTCTATTTGGTTAAATCAGGATATAGATTTTTCCTTGATGTTCATACTAATGATAGAGGGAAGCTATGGAAAACTCTTTGGTGTCTGGATGTTCCCTTAAAGATCTGTTACTTTTGGTTACAGATTTGCACAAGTATCCTCCCCACCTTGAACTTCCTCTACCTCTATCATTTCATGGAATTCCAAATTTTTCTCCATTGATCGAAGGACATGGAATCCATTATAAATGTTATAATCCATTTTCCAAGGGTTATGAAGGTTTGGATGGCTTGAGTATCATCTACAGAGCTTTTTCAGGATGCGACGCCATATCACCCTTCACTACTGATGATGCGGACCTCCATATTCATAGCTGGTAAGGTCACCTCCCTATGTGTTGTGTCTTGGATCCTATGGATTAGAAAGATTGAGTTCACCATTAATCACAAATCAAAACCCTGTGGGTTGTGGATTAAACAAGAAGTATCTTGGATTAAAGGGTGGAATCGAGACCCAAACTAGAATGTGTTCTCTGAATCTTGATTAGTTAAAGCTAGATGGATTCCACCTTCAGAAGTGGTTTTTTTAGAATTGGTTTGATGGTCTATGACCATGGTGGTAAGATCATCATGGCCAAACAAGAGTCGACCCTAACTTTGCGGGACCCCACTATTGTTGAATCACATGTTGTCCTTTCTTGCCTGACCTTCGCAAAAGAGTATAGTTGGAATTATATTCACATTGAGTCTGACTATCTCAACATCATCAATGCCTTAATCACAAATGATTACAACCTCCAATCCTTCAGCTTCCTCATCCTAAAAATTCAGTCTCTCAATCACAACTTTGTCGTATCCTCTTTTAAATTCACCAAAATATAGGTAAATAAAGCAACTCATCATCTCTATTCTCATTGTCTGCCTGGGGAAAATCACCTATGGCATGATTACTTTCCTTTGTGGTTGTTAGATATTTTTACATGTGACCTTCTTGATTAAAATATTTTTCATCCACTTGTCAAAAAAGTACATCGTATTTGGTATGATAGGGGCTTCCCAATGTTTTCCCCAAGAGTTTTCAATAAAAGGTTAGCATATGAGGGATCTATGCATGAGAGGTTAATAATCATATGGTTTGGTATATAAATGGAGAAAATAGGTGGTTCCTATTTATTTATATATTTTTCTTGTGTGTTTGGGTGTAATGATGTGTAAATTACACTGATTTGGTCATTGGTTCATTATGATTATGTTACATTAGGAGATTATGATATTGTGAAATTTCATGGGTTGAAATCAACCATGATATGTTGAGTTATATAGTGGGTAGCACCATAAACCTAATGTTGATGCTGATGAAACAAAGTTTCATTATAATATATGATTTTCATGGAGTTCTATTATGATGTTTTTATAATTGTAACAAGTAAATGATGTGGGGTTTAGTGATCCATGTAGGTCTTGTTCATTGGTTAAGTGGTTCATGAGACTTCTCATGGATGAGATGTTATATGGAAGGGAGATTATAAAACCCTTTGACTAAATGAATTATGAAATTCATTTATAATTTTTAATTTTAATATTGGGGTTGGTTAGTTTTTAGAATTTGAAATCATAATGAAATCTAAGGGTTTTAGTATTAGTAATTTTTTTTATGTTCATGAGTAGGGTCTGTAGAGATCTCTGGAAGTGGGTCCTGAAAATTCATAGTGGTAACTACATGTAACTGTATTAAAAATGATTTTCTTGTTTTTTTAGTTAAAAGGTAGCTTCCCCCCCCCCCACACACACACACACTCTTTTTTGGACATATAAGATTTGTGGCTAGGGGATCATCCAGAACTACGCCACTCTCATTTATCCCTAGATTTACATCATTTCGGGTGTGATTCTATGGATTTAGAGGCAAAATTATTCATCATATTCCCTTTATCCTTATTTTCCTTCTGTCATTTTTTATTTATCCAATTCTAGATTAGGTATAAAATTGTGGTTTAAAAATTGGATGGTGAAATTACCCATTTTTTACTAGGAATTCACTTATCCTAGATAGAGGAATACCCGAGATGAGGTTTGTATATATTCACACATTTTTTTAGTGAAAGTACACTATTTTTTGTATTTTACATAGGTTTTATCAAAAAATTACATTATTAGTTTATTTATTAAGTGTTTTTAATGGGTTATTTTATGAATACTAGATTCGAGGGTGCATCGATAGTGGACTGCACCCTATTTTTGATAGTTTTGAAGCAATGGGATAACCTAGTGAGATGTTGGGAATTAATTCCAATTTAAATTAATTAGCTTAATTAATTATAAAATGTTACCATTAGTTTAATATGATGTATTTCTATGGAATAGGGCCACAGTTGGTTGGATATTGGATAGATAGACTTGGAAAAGATCAGGTGAGAGTTTTCAGGCTATGCTTTAAAAGAGAAAAGGTTCTGGTTTGAGGTAGATAGATTTACATACCTACACTTATAGTTTATGCATTTTTGAAATGGAATATGTTATGTGTTCTTTCCACTGAGGATGATTTCCTTCTTTAATAAAATTTTATTTTAAAATATAATGTTGGGTAGACTATACAAATTTCCAAATCCACAAAGCTCATTAGCACTGGCTAGATTAGAAATGCCACTAATGGTTGATTCCCTTTACTTTTAATGTTCTTAGCCTATGTGGATATACCATAGGCTATGAATGAAGAATTGGGCAAGTAGAATGAATTAGTGGGGTCCTGATGTCTGAGAATAGTCTAGGTTTATCTATTTGATTGTTCCAATTATTATAGGGCCCATGTAATTTGTGAAGACATGCTGCAATGATAATAATCCCATGGGATGTGAAGTCCTTAGAGAATCAGGTGTTGACCTGAGATACAGTTGGTGAAAGGGGATCTTAGAAGAATGAATCTACTTATATAATATGATCTAGGGTTAGAGTAGATTTTTTATTGAAAGAGTGTCCTTGAGAGGGTGTTGAGTAGTGTTGGTTGTGAGTGTCACCCTAGAACCCGAATTGATGTGTGATCCTGATGGGGATAAGATAATTATGAAGAGTGATGATTTTCATCCATACCTTGAGATGTATTTATTTTGTTTTATGTTTATTCATGGTAAAATGTGATTTTACAAGATTCATGGGAATCATCCATTGATATGGGAATATATTTCATTGTGAATAGTTCTAAGGAATCACTAGATGATATAGATGAATCCTTTGGATACTGAGTATGTTTTGGATCCCATATCAAAATCTATTGGGGGAATATGTCTAGATCATATTACATAAAGAGATATAGACGATGAATGAGTGGATTTGTAGTGTTTATACCTATGATCCAGCATAATAGATATGTGATTGAATGCATATAGAAATTCCTGAGATGGTCATGGTTTCTTGGATACGATGATAACATTGTGAATGCAAGGATTCCAGGATTCAAATAGAGAAACTAGTAGATCACTGAGAATACCTATGATGAACAAGATTTGAATGGAGGTATGAGATGTTGGGTGGGAATTGATCCTTGATCATGGATGTTGGAATTCCAAATGGTGATTTGTTTAACCCCTCAATTGATTCCTATGATACCCTTAAGATAAGGTGGGCTAACACCTAATGGTTTGGTAGAGGAGCCACATGATATTAGATTCCTAAGAAATTGGTTGTGAGATCTAGATAGGGTAGTCCATTTGATTTCATGGGTCACCTATATATTTTCAATCTCTCGATGTATAGGATGCCTAGGGTCTCCCCATCCTAGTAATCAGTCATCATCCTAACATTGAGAATACCTAGGTACTTCTTGGGGTTTAGTCTGAGGGAATGAGGATGAGATACACCTTTTGACACCCCACTATCTATTACTCATTTGTGATTTTGTGAGTTTGGTATCCCTAGAGTGATAATTGATTTCCCCTAAGAAGATGCTCAAGATTATAAACATTCTTTCATTCGTTGAAGTAGGTACAGTCAATCAGGGTCATGGACCTAAGGATCAATGATAGTTTTTGGGAATGGCCCAAGTTGGTGTACACCCATGATGTGATGTTGATAACATAGAGGTGATACCGTTGTTACAAGCTCAGTGGAACTCTAGAATTCGGCTAAAACATATTCATGAGGTAAAGTATTTATTTAATTTCTTAAGAGTTTATTTATTTATTTTAGCTAAGCATGAAATATTCATATATCACAACATATTTTGGACAGTATAGCACAATATTGGGGGTTCATTATAGTGTATTGTAACCACACCCAACTTAAGAAACCATCATACATGTTGACCTGAGCAGTTCTCATTTGGTTATTGTTGGTACCGATTGGGCTGAGGCCCATGATAGCATGGTTGAGTGGGGTGGATAAAATGTGAGATTAGTGATTTGGTTGATGTATGTATCATAGTTTTTATGGTTTTATCCTCTTTATTTCATTTTTATTCTTTTTGGTATATATGACAAGAACAGTGGTTAGTCAATTGTATATATGGTGCATTTTCTTGGGGTTTTACTTTATTTCATGTATTACTGATGGATGTTAATTTACTCATTCTTACTTTAATTGTTTTTTTGTTTATTTTTGGTTATTTATTTGTGATTAAGAACTCCAATAAATGTTTTATAGTATCCTAATGTTACTACTATAGACCACAACTTCTCATAATCAGCTTATGTCATATAGAAAGTGTAACACCCCGAAACTAGTTACCCAGAGTCGGTGCATTATTTTAATACATTAGCATGATTACAAGAAATCAAGTCCTGAAGGACCAATTAGTTTAGCAGTCTTGGAAAATATATTACATACATTAATGTTACATTGCACTTTAAGACATACAAAACAACATAAATTATCTTTATGAATTCCATTATTACCTTTGCTTAACCCCGCATATCAGTCACAATAAACTTCTTGGAATCCTGGGAAAAATAAAACATAGAAAGGGGTGATCTCAGATGCTCAGTAAGGATAACAATATAGCGGAAACATTCATAAAAAAGAATAAACATTTAAGTCAATGTATAACTAAAACAAAATCCTTTTAAATTTGAACTTCATCATAATATGGCAGAAATAAAATGAAATAATTCCATTTACTTATTCACATGGAAATTCTACTAGTCAAATAATTACATGCAATATCACTAACCACTTTCATAATGATGGAATGCATAAGGCTGAACTTTAATTTCTTTGTTAAGGCCTCGTGCCAAGACCTAGGGGATAACTATAACCAAAACCCAACTCGGAGTGCCTCTAATAACCAGACACCAACCCAGAGTGCCTCTAATAACCGGACACCAACCCGGAGTGCCTCTAATAACTGGACACCAACCCCGAGTGCCTCTAATAACAGGACACCCACCCAGAGGGTCTTCTTTAACCAGACCTCAACCCAGAACATACTAGTCCAACACATTCATCGAAAGAAGAGGATGAAATATAACATAAACATTCTTATTAGAACTACCATACGGAATGACAAAACGTTAATTATAAACCATTAATGGCATAAAAATAAGTCATCCGTAGTCAAACATATCACAAAACCTTAAATACAATATGGATGATTTGTATCATAATAAATCAACTTCAAATAAGTGTAAAATTTATCAAAGGATGTTGACATAGATGAAAATTATTGTAAAAATCTTTGAGAGAAATACCCCTTTTTCATGAAAACATTTAAAAGTCACACAATTTAGACAAGAAGTAATTTAAAGACATTTTTGAATCAAAGTGTCCCATACCACTTTGAATATTTTGAAAGGAATTAAAATTTTAAAAACATTCATGTCCATATAAATATATCCTTAAAAACCATTTTGAAGGCATGGACACTAATGAGAAAGATTTAGAAGAATAAATATTTAAAACATTTGAAATGATGTTTTAGTAAAAAGGTCCCTTAAAATAATCCCATTGAAAACTCTTTCATAAAACATGGACATGGATAATAAATACGTAAAAACAACCTCAGATAATAAAGAGATTGTGAAATTAACTCTAACCAATTTGGTAACTTACGAAACATACAACCCATGAAAGAGGCATCAAACAATGAATTTGTAAATACACATAAATTAAAGTGTATTACACAATGAGTACAATTATGGGAAGTACAGGCACCACACAAAAGGTAATTGTGGCAATATGGCATGAATCTCACGGGAATAAGGAGTGAGATGAAAACCCCTTTCCTTGCACTTTCCTTTAGTCGAGGGTACGTTTAGCCTCCTGTATGAAGACTATAGTATGTTATTAAATTATAAAAGAACCATATTAATATTTATGATATCACAAATTATTCATTTATGACTTTATACTACCCATTTAATAATAATTTCCATGTTATATTAATATTTCGGGTAATAATAGCTTTTTTTATCGTACGTGTTTTAACTTGTTACTCTTGATTGTATCACTTAGATCATGATTTAAATAATTCCAGAATATAATACATGATTTATTTATCATATATATTTAGAATATAAAAATTTATAATAGTCTTATTTATGAAATGGAAAACACCGTTTATAGAGACGGTAGTCCGTACGTATGCATAAATGCTGTTTCCATTTTCATATAGTATTGAACGAAAGTAAGTGAATAAGATATATGTAAGTACATAAATACTTATATATATAAATATATATCTCTCCAGTATAAATATTATGTCATATATTACATACTTGTTAGTAATATATATTTTGTATAATCGTCGATGAATGGTGAACTTGGAAATGAATCTCATCGCGTCGTGGAGACGGTAATCCGTATGTACGCACGAGAAAAAATATCATTTTTTTGATATTAATATAACATATAATTGGATGGTATATAATATATACAGAATCATTAACATGTTATATTTATTATTTACATGAATTATACATCATTATTATACCCATCTAAATAATAATATATTGAATAACAATTACACCACGACGTGGAGACGGTAGGTCGTACGTATGCACGTATGGTGACATGTCATTTAAGGGATGGATAGAATAATGAATTTGGTTGTTCCATATTTATAATAACATCAAATTATATAGAAGATACTGGATTTATTATTTTATAAAGGGAATAACAAAGAAGAAGAAGTTGAAAAAGAAAGGAACTTGAAAAGGGGTGGTGAAAACATTACCTCTTCTTCGGGTTCTTCCTTTTGATTTGATCAAAAGGGATCCATAGGTTGGCTTTATGATCAAAATAAGGCCTATAGGTTGAATTGAGGGAAGTTTAGAGAGTATTTGGGCAGGTTTTGGCCGAACCAAAAGACTTTGAAGGTGTGAATTAATGAGAAGGGGGAGTGCCCTTTTATAAGAGGGTTGAGGGGCACCTTTGGAAAAGCTATAAATATTATTTTATAATAAATTCATATTCGGTTTATAATGGCTCAAAAGTGGATTATTTAGAGGTTAATGTAGGGATAGGTCTAAAAACACTCAACCAATAAGATTTATGTAGGTTTGGGTTACTATATTAACCTTATTTTTAAGTATTAACTATTAGTTAATTAGTTTCACTTTTACAATGTATCATTGTATTTTTATATTATATGGTTAATAAACATACTATATACATCCATGCGACCCCCAAGTGGTCCATTAATGATACAACTATCATTATATAAGTCTCTTTTCTGAACCTTAGATTTTTAAGAATTTAATATCAATTAATAATATGATATTTGTTTTAAAAACTCTTTTATGTCAATTTTGACACTATTCAATAACTGATTTTTGTAAAAATCATAACAGAATTATTACTTCGAAAATAGTTTATTAAATAAATACTAACATGTCATATTAACCTATAAAATTTTTTTTATTTATAAAAAGTCTCAAATTACATTTATTTGGCTATTTATAATTTCAATTATTCTAATTTTTCATTAATTAGGTAATTACTGCATCACCATTGTGTCATAACTAGCATACATTATTTAATGACTAAATATTATAAATAAAATACCCTTATGTAGGAAATATTATTATATTTTTAATTAATATTTATAGTCAAAACTCAAACATATATAACCCTATGTAAAAATTGTTTTTCTAAAAGATATATGCTTATGTCATTTTTGTATTTATTTTAACTTAATTAAAATATAGTGTCCCTATCACCGAAAAGTGGCTCCATGGGGTCCCAAAATCGAACCCAATATTCCCATGGTCAGACATGTATCCACCAATAAGGTCAGGACACGTTTTAGGTTAATTTCGTATTATTATAATATTATTTTTTAACCCTTATTTACAGGATTTACCCTTTAACCATGGTAAATAAAATATTTACCGAAGTAATTATTCAAAATGTCTAAAAATAAAAGTTACCTATTTAAAAAATTTGAACATTCAGATTCAAAATATGGAATCCTTTTTTCCAAATTCAAAACACAGAAGTGGCATAAATTAATTTAAAATTAATTCTCGTTGTTAAAACAAAAAACGTGTTTTTAAGTGATAATAAATATCAAAAGATTGACACTTGTTCATGTCTGGTTTAATTGTGAAATTATGTCCAATAACCAATATTGTATTAAATGGTAAAAATATATTCTAAATATACTTTAAAACAACTCAAATTCATAATTTATCACTATTAATTATTTTGATTAAAAAAGTTTTTTTTAATTAAAATTTAGTAATTTTCATTGTTCGTCAAAATATAAAAGTTATCCAAAAAGTACCAAAATATCACCCAAGGCTAAATTCGATATTCCGAATCCAAAAATGAAGTCCATTTTGAATGATAAAATTTATAAAATTTCAAAAAGTAGGTATTACTATTCATAACGGCTAGTTTGATTGGTTGTAGTGTGTGTTAGAACTCGAAGTTGCGTACAACACATGCTACTGTATTATTCAAAGAGAAGCGTACCAAGGAAGTTTGGGATGTTACATTCTCTCTTCCTTAAATAAATTTTGTCCTCACAATTTATGCTAGGTATTGGAAACTTGGGGTTGACATTTCAAAATATCTTATTTGAAATCCCACATCGAAAAATGAATTAATGAGGCCTCTATTTAAAATAAAGAGTGGTAAGTATAAAGGTTACCGAAAATAACAAATACTAGGGTTCCATGTAGAAAAATATGGATATGGAATAGAAATCTAACAATCAATATCTTATGGAGAGTGGTAGAGAACATGTCTTTGAAAAGGCCAACAATCCCAAATCCATAAATTTTTGATGATCTAAAGTACCATCTAGGACAACATTTTTGTTCTAACATCCTTTTATTAATGTTGAGGAATTTATTAATGAGATTGGATAAGATCATAAAGAGATATAATTACTTTATATTTAGAGTTTTATCCATTAATAAATTTCTACCACAAACTCATCTTTCACCCCAAAACTTAATACAACTCAAAAAATACTATATTTATCCTAATCGTATAGGGTTCCAAATATAATGAATTTATAATTCACATATCATACCCTTTATGAATAGAAACTACATTATACAATCCAGGAACTTCACGTAGTACAGTGGTAGGTTATATATCCCAATTGTAATATGGTTGTGGGTTCGATTCCCACAGCTTTGTCCGACATGACGGGTTGTCACACGGTCTGCGTGTTGTCCTTTTATAAAAATCCAAAAATAACCTTTCAAACTTAATCCCTTAAAACATTTATACTTATGTAAACTCTCAGTCCAAAATTTATATGAAAGGTAAACATAATGTGGATCCATTTTACCCAGTAATAGCATGTGAATACCTTCATCATGTCTTCTTTTAAAACACAGAAACATCCTGAATTATCATAAAACATTATTGATTACATTAATGATCCCTTATTTCTTATAGAATACTGGATATACTTCATCCATCCAAAAATGTTGTAAACTCAAACAATGATGGAATATACAAATCTTTAATCAGTTTCAAGGAAGTCAAGAATATCTAATATAATTTACCCAAATCAACCATATCTTATTCCAAAATCAGTACCTCAATATTAGGACCATATTAAGGTTTATCTTTACTTCAACTATGTAATTTCAAAAAAGTTTAACTCATTGCAGAATCACCTTTCTTATTACCATGAAATCTCAAATCCTCAATGAAATAATATTGCAGTACAATCCTTATTTATTTCCAATAAATCATTGATACAACACTTCAATGAAATAATTCCAAAATAACAACATAAGAACACTACTCATTCCTCTTCATCTGTGGTAGTATCATAACTTGACTATTATCCAATAGCATCATTTGCGGCATACTCTGATAATGGGTACATTGGTTCATGTAGTATCCAAATTCCTTGCAGATGAAGAATTGTATATTTGAAACCATTTTCTTACCCTTGTAGTCACGTACATGGTGTCCTTTTTCTCCACACTTATAACAAACTCTCATTCCTTTTAGGCAAGTTCCAAGGTGTTTCTTCCCACAGTTGTCACATATGGGAAAATTATTCTTTTTCCTCTTCCCTTTATCCATATTTCTCTCTTCCATCCCTTTCTTCTCTTGCTTCCCTTCAAATCCATAAGACTCAATAAACTCTTTACTTATCTTATCAACACACGATACTATTTCTTCATATGATGATAATACGTGGGAGACTATTTCCCTCCTAAATGATGGATTAATACCCTAAAAGATATGATCCTTCTAATTCTTTGGATCAAACTTATTACTGGAGTTCACATTCCTTCAACTGGGCGCCATTTCTATACAATAGCATAAACTAGGTCAGTTTATGAATTGCAATGAATAATTACAAACTTGTAAAATACCAAACGCAAGTTGAACAGTTTATGGATATAATCCATAATCATAAAAATGTTTTCTTTGAGTAAGTATATAATCACGATCCCTTCATAATGGTTTGTAAAGAAAATGAGAATTATCCTAAGCATATCCACTGGGAGTGTCGTAACCAAGAGTGCAGCAAGGCCCGTTGTCGTGCACCAGTTCCCATTCAATTCTAGCTCAAAGCAGTGTTTTCGGGTTTTACCCCTAGGTACATCTGTTCCAGAGCTGCCTCTACCTGCTCGTAACCAAAAAGGGATGTATTGCTCGGAAAACTCACAAAATCACTACAATACCAAAATTCTAGGAAGTTATTCTATACTAATCCTCAAAGTATATCTTAGGGCTATGTGCTCTAATCAGAGTACATCTAAATCTGGTTTCCAAGGTTACTTCTAAACTTCCTCTTATACCATCTGTAACGCCCCGACCCTAGTTACTCAGAGTCGGTGCATTATTTTAATACATTGGCATGATTACAAGGAATAAAGTCCCGAAGGACCGATTAGTTTAGAAGTCTTGGAAAATAGATTACATACATGAATGTTACATTGCACTTTAAGACATACAAAACAACATAAATAATCTTCATGAATGCCATTATTCCCTTGGCTTAACCCTGCATATCAGTCACGACACACTTCTTGAATCCTGGGAAAAATAAAACATAGAAAGGGGTGAGCTCAGATGCTCAGTAAGGATAACAATACATCAGAAACTTTCATAAATAATCATAAACATTTAAGGCAATGTATAACTAAAACAAAAGCCTTTTAAATTTTAACTTTATCATAATATGGCAGAAATAAAATGAAATAATTCCATTTACATAATCACATTGACATTCTACTAGTTAAATAATCACATGCAATATCACTAACCACTTTCATAATGATGGAATGCATAATGCTGATCTTTAATTTCTTTGTCAAGGCCTCGTGCCAAGACCTAGGGGTAACTGTAACCGGAACCCAACCCGGAGTGCCTCTAATAACCGGTCACCAACCCGGAGTGCCTCTGATAACCAAACACCAACCCGGAGTGCCTCTGATAATCAGACACCAACCCATAGTGCCAATAATAACCGGACACCAACCCGGAGTGCCTCTAATAATCGGACACCAACCCGTAGGGTCTGCTTTAACCAGACCCCAACCCAGAACATACAAGTCCAACACATTCTTCTTAAGAAGAGGATGAAATATAACATAAACATTCATATTAAAACTAGCATACATAATTCCAAAACATTAATCATAAAAAATTAATGGAATAAAAATAACTCATCCATAGTCAAACATATCACAAAATCTTAAATACAATATGGATGATTTGTTTCATAATAAATCAACTTCAAACAAGTTTAAAATTTATCAAAGGATTTTGACATAGATGAAAATGATTGTAAAACTCTTTGAGAGAAATACCCCTTTTCATGAAAACATTTAAAAGTCATAAAATTTAGACAAGAAGTCATTTAAATACATTTTGAATCAAATTGTCCCATACCACTTTGAATCTTTTGAAATGAATTAACATTTTAAAAACATTCATGTCCATATAAATATATCCTTAAAACCCATTTTGAAGACAAGGACACTAATGAGAAAGATTTAGAAGAATAAATATTTAAAACATTTGAAATGATGTTTTAGTAAAACGGTCCCTTAAAATAATCCCTTTGAAAACACTTCCATAAAACATGGACATGGATAATAAATACGTAAAAACAACCTCGTATAATAAAGAGATTATGGAATTAACTCTTACCAATTTGGTAACTTACGAAACATACAACCCATGAAAGAGGTATCATACAATGAATATGTAAATACACATAAATTAAAGTGTATTACACAAAGAATATAATTATGGGAATTACATACACCACACAAAAGGTAATTGTGGCAATATGGCATGAATCTCACTGGAATAAGGAGTGATATGAAAACCCCTTACCTTGCACTTTCCTTTAGTCGAGGGTACATTTATCCTCCTATATGAAGACTATAGTATGTTATTAAATTATACCAGAACCATATTAATATTTATTATATCATAAATTATTCATTTATGACTTTATACTACCCATTTAATAATAATTTCGATGTTATATTAATATTTCGGGTAATAATCACTTTTTTTTTATCGTACGTGTTTTAACTTGTTAATATTGATTGTATCACTTAGATCATGATTTATATACTTCCAGAATATAAAAAATGATTTATTTATCATATATATTTATAATATAAAATTTTATAATAGACGTATATATGAAATAGAAAACACCATTTATGGATATGGTAGTCCGTACGTAAGGATAAACGATGTTTCCGATTTCATATAGTAGTGAACGAAAGTAAGTGAATAAGATGTATATAATTACATAAATACTTATACATATAAATATATATCTCTCCATTATAATTATTATGTCATATATTACATACTTATTAGTAATATATATTTTTTATAATCGTCGATGAATGGTGAACTTAGAAATGAATCTCATCGCGTCGTGGAGACGGTAATCTGAACGTACGCACGAGCGAAAATATCATTTTTTTATATTAATATAATATATAATTGGATGGTATATAATATATACATAATAATTAACATGTTATATTTATTATTTACATGAATTATACATCATTATTATACCCATCTAAATAATAATATATTGAATAACAATTACACCACGACGTGGAGACGGTAGGCCGTACATACGCACGTATGGTGACATGTCATTCAAGGGATGGATAGAATAATGAATTTGGTTGTTCCATATTAATAATAACATCAAATTATATAGAATATATTGGAGTTATAATTTTATAAAGGTAATAACAAAGAAGAAGAAGTTGAAGAAGAAAGGAACTTGAAAAAGGGTGGTGAAAACATTACCTCTTCTTTGGGTTCTTCCTTTTGATTTGATCAAAAGGGAACCATAGGTTTGTTTTATGATCAAACTAAGGCCTCTAGGTTGAATTTAGGGAAGATGAGAGAGTATTTGGGTAGGGTTTTCCGAACCAAAAGGCTTTGAAGGTGTGAATTAATGAGAATGGGGAGTGCCCTTTTATAAGAGGTGTGACGGGCTCCTTTGGAAAAGCTAGAAATATTATTTTATAATAAATTAATATTCGGTTTCTAATGGCTCCAAAGTAGATTATTTAAAGTTTAATGTTGGGATAGGTCGAGAAACACTCATCCAATAGGATTTATACAGGTTTGGGTTATTATATTAACCTTATCTTTAAGTATTAACTCTTAGTTAATTAGTTTCACTTTTACAAAGTCTCTTTGTATGTTTATATTATATGGTTAATAAAATTATTATATAAATCCAAGAGACCCCCCAGTGGTCCATTAATGATAAACCTATCATAAAATAAGTCTCTTGGCCGAACCATAGATTTTTAGGAATTTAATATCAATTAATACTATAATATTTGTTTTAAAAACTCTTTTATGTCAATTTTGACACTATTCAATAATTGATTTTTGTAAAAATCATAACAAAATTATTAATTCAAAAAAAGTTAATTAAATAAATCCTAACATTTCATATTAACCAATAAAATTATTTTTATTTATAAAAAGTCTCAAATTAAATTTATTTGGGTATTTATATTATCAATTATTCTAATTTTTCATTAATTGTGTATTTACTGCATCACCATTGTGACATAAATAACTTAAATTATTTAATGAATAAAAATTAAAAATAAAATACCATTATGTATTAAATAGTTTTTTGTTTCTAATGAATATTTATAGTTTAAAATCCAACATATATAAACCTATGTAAAAATTTGTTTTTTAAAAGATATATGCTTATGTCATTTTTGTATTTATTTTAACTTAATTATAACAAAGTGTCCCTATCACCTACAAGTGGCTCCATGGGGTCCCAAAATCGACCCATAGAAGCCCATGGTCGGACATGTATCCACCAATAAAGTCAGTACACGTTTTAGGGTAATCTAGTATTATTATAATATTATTTTTTAAACCTTATTTACCGGATTTACCCATTAACCATGGTAAATAAAATATTTACCGAAGTAATTATTCAAAATGTCTAAAAATAAAAGTTACATATTTAAACAATTTGGACATTCTGATTCCAAATATGGAATCCATTCTTCCAAATTAACAACACCTAAGTGGTAGAAATTAATTTAAAATTAATTTCCGTTGTTAAAACAAAAAGCTTGTTTTTAAGAGATAACAATTATCAAAATATTGACACTTGTTCATGTCCGGTTTAATTGTGAAATTATGTCCAATGACCAGCATTGTATTAAATGGTAAAAATATATTTTAAATATACTTTAAAACCACTCAAATTCATAACTTATCACTATTAATTATTTTTATTAAAAATGTTGTTTTTAATTAAAATTTAGTAATTTTCACTATTCATCAATATATAAAATTTATCCGAAAAGTTCAACAATTTCACCCTAGGATAAATTCAATATTCCAAATCCAAAAATGAAGTCCATTTTGAGAGATAAAATTTATAAAATTTCAATAATTAGGTATTACTATTCATAACGGCTAGTTTGATTGGTTGTAGTGTGTGTTAGAACTTGAAGTTGCGTACAACACACGCTATTGTATTATTCAAAGAGAAGCGTACCATGGAAGCATGGGGTGTTACATTATCCCCTCCTTAAATAAATTGTGTCCTCGTAATTTATGCTTGGTATTGGAAACTTGGGGTTGACGTTTCAAAATATCTTAGTTGAAATCCCACATCGAAAAATGAATTAATGAGGCCTCTATTTAAAATAAAGAGTGGTAAGTATGAAGGTTACCGAAAATAACACATAATAGGGTTCCATTTAGAAAAATATGGATATGGAAGAGAAATATAACCATCAATATCTGATGGAGAGTGGTAGAGAACATGGTTATGAAAAGGCCAACAATCCCAAAGCCATAAATTTGTGATGATCTAAGGTACCATCTAGGACAACATTTTTGTTCTAAGTTCCTTTTCTTAATGTTGAGGAATTTATTTATGATATTGGATAAGATCATAAGGAGATATAATTACTTTATATTTATAGTTTTATCCATTAATAAATTTCTACCACAAACTCATCTTTCACCCCAAAACATAATACAACTCAAAAATACTATATTTATTATAATCGTATAGTGTTCTAAATATAATGAATTTATAATTCACATATCCGACCCTTTATTAAAAGAAACTACATTATAAAATCCAGGAACTTCACGTAGTATAGTGGTAGGTGATAAATCCCAATTTCACTATAGTTGTGGGTTAGATTCTCGTAGCTTTGTCCGACACGACGGGTCTTCACGCGGTCTGCGTGTTGTCCTTTTATAAAAATCCAAAAATAACCTTTCAAACATAATCCATTACAACCTTTATACTTATCCAAAATACTTATGTAAACTCTCAGTCCAAAATTTATATGAATGGTAAACATAATGTAGATCCTTTTTACCCCATAATACCATGTGAATACCTTCATCATGTCTTCTTTTAAAACACTGAAACATACTGAATTATCATAAAACTCTATTGATTACATTCATGCTCCCTTATTCCTTATAGAATACTGGATATACTTCATCCATCCAAAAATGTTGTAAACTCCAACAATGATGGAATATACAAATCCTTAATCAGTTTCAAGTCAGTCAAGAATATCCAATATAATTTACCCAAATCAACCATATCTTATTCCAAAATCAGTACCTCAATATTAGGACCATATTAATGTTTATCTTTCCTTCAACCATTTAATTTCTATAAAGGTTAACTCATTGTAGAGTCAATTTTCATATTACCATAAAATCAAAAATCCTCAATGAAATAGTACTGCAGTACAATCCTTATTTATTTCCAGTACATCATTGATACAACACTTCAATGAAATAATTCCAAAATAACAACATAAGAACACTAGTCATTCCTCTTCTTCTATGGTAGTATCATAACTTGATTAATATCCAATTGCATCATCTGTGGAATACTTTGATAACTAGGAAATTGGTTTGCATAACGTCCAAACTCCTTGTAGATGAAGCATTGTATATTTCAAACATTTTTCTTACCCTTGTAGTCACGTACATGGTGTCATTTGTCTCCACACTTATAACAAAATCCCATTCCTTTTAGGCAAGTTCCAAGGTGTTTCTCCCAACCGTTATCATATATGGGAAAATCCTTCTCTTTCTTCTTCCCTTTAACCATCTTTCTGTCTTCCATCCCTTTCTTCTCTTGCTTCCCTTCAAATCCATTGGACTCAGTAAACTCTTTACTTATCTTATCAACACACAATACTATTTCTTAATATGATGATAATACGTGGGAGACTATTTCCCTTCTAAATGATGGATTAACACCCTAAAAGATATGATCCTTCTTATTCTTTGGATCATACGTATTACTGGAGTACACATTCCTTCTACTGGGCACCATTTCTATACAATAGCATAAACTAGGTCAGTTTATGAATTGCAATAAATAATTCGAAACATGTAAAATACCAAATGCAAGTTGAACAGTTTATGGATATAATCCATAATCATAAAAATGTTTTCTCTGAGTAAGTATATACTCATGAGCCCTTCATAATGGTTTGTAAATAAAATGAGAATTATCCTATGCATATCCCCCGGGAGTGTCGTAACCAAGAGTGCAGCAAGGCCCGTTGTCGTGCACCGGTTCCCGTTCGAGTCTAGCTTAAAGTGGTGTTTTCGAACTTTACCCCTAGGTACATCTGTGCCAGAGCCGCCTCTACCTAATCGTATCCAGATAGGGATGTATTGCTCGGAAAACTCACAAAATCTCTACAATACCAAAATTCTAAGAAGTTCTTCTATAATAATCCTCAAAGTATATCTTAGGGTTATGTGCTCTAATCAGAGTATATCTAAATCTAGTTTCCAAGGTTATTGCTAAACTTCCTCTGATACCAACTGTAACGTCGCGACCCTAGTTACCCAGAGTCGGTGCATTATTTTAATACATTGGCATGATTACAAGGAATCATGTTCTGAAGGACCGATTAGTTTAGCAGTCTTGGAAAATAGATTACATACATGAATGTTACATTTCTCTTTAAGACATACAAAAAAACAAAAATAATATTTATGAATTCCATTATTCCCTTTGGCTTAACCCTGCATATCAATCACAATACACTTCATGGAATCCTGGGAAAAATAAAACATAGAAAGGGGTGAGCTCAGATGCTCAGTAAGGATTACAATACAGCGGAAACATTCATAAATAAGAATAAACATTTAAGGCAATGTATAAATAAAACAAAATCCTTTTAAATTTGAACTTCGGCATAATATTTCAGAAATAAAATGAAATAATTCCATTTACTTATTCAAATGGACATTCTACTAGTCGAATAATCACATGCAATATCACTAACCACTTTCATAATGATGGAATGCATAATGTTGAACTTTAATTTCTTTGTCAAATCTTCGTTCCAAGACCTAGGGGATAACTGTAACCAGAACCCAACCCAGAGTGCCTCAAATAACCGGACACCAACCCGGAGTTCCTCTGATAACCGGACACCAACCCGAAGTGCCTCTGATAATCGGACACCAACCCGGAGAGGCTCTCATTACCGGACACCAACCCGGAGTGCCTCTAATAACCGGACACCAACCCGGAGTGACTCTAATAACCGGACACCAACCCAGAGGGTCTGCTTTAACCAGACCCCAACCCAGAACATACTAGTCCCACACATTAATCTTAAGAAGAGGACGAAATATAACATAAACATTCATATTAAAACTAGCATACGGAATGCCAAAACATTAATCATAATCCATTAATGGAATAAAAATAACTCATTCATAGTAAAACATATCAAATAACCTTAAATACAATATGGATTATTTGTATCATAGTAAAACAACTTCAAACAATTGTAAAATTTATCAAAGTATATTGACATAGATGAAAATGATTGTAAAACTCTTTGAGAGAAATACCCCTTTTTCATGAAAACATTTAAAAGTCACCCAATTTAGACAAGACGTCATTTAAACACATTTTTTAATCAAAGTTTACCATTCCACTTTGAATCTTTTGGAAGGAATTAACATTTTAAAAACATTCATGTCCATGTAAATATATCTTTAAAAACCATTTTGAAGACATGGACACTAATGAGAAAGATTTCGAAGAATAAATATTTAAAACATTTGAAATGATGTTTTAGTAAAAACGTCCCTTAAAATAATCCCTTTGAAAACTCTTTCATAAAACATGGACATAGATAATAAATACGTAAAAACAACCTCGGATAATAAATAGATTGTGAAATTAACTCTTACCAATTTGGTATCTTATGAAACATACAACCCATGAAAGAGGTATCATACAATGAATATGTAAATACACATAAATTAAACTGTATTACACAAAGAATACAATTATGGGAAGTACATACACCACACAAAAGGTAATAGTGGCAATATGGCATTAATCTCACGAGAATAAGGAGTGAGATGAAAACCCCTTACCTTGCACTTTCCTTTAGTATAGGGTATGTTTAGCCTCCTGTATGAAGACTATAGTATGTTATTAAATTATACCAGAACCATATTAATATTTTTGATATCATACATTATTCATTTATGACTTTATACTACCAATTTAATAAAAATTTACATGTTATATTAATATTTCGGGTAATAATCACTTTTTTATCGTACGTGTTTTTACTTGTTACTCTTGATTGTATCACTTAGATCATGATTTAAAAACTTCCAGAATATAAAAACATGATTTATTTATCATATATATTTAGAATATAAAAATTTATAATAGTCGTATATATAAAATGGAAAACACCTTTTATGGAGACGGTAGTCCGTACATACGCATAAATGTTGTTTCTGTTTTCATATTGTATTGAACAGAAGTAAGTGAATAAAATATACGTAAGTACATAAATACTTATATATATAAATATATATCTCTCCAGTAGAATTATTATGTCAAGTATTACATACTTATTAGTAATATATATTTTTTATAATCATCGATGAATGGTGAACTTGGAAATGAATCTCATCGCGTCGTGGTGATGGTAATCTGTACGTATGCACAAGCGAAAATATCATTTTTTTTATATTAAAATAATATATAATTGGATGTTATATAATATATACAGATTCATTAACATGTTATATTTATTATTTACATGAATTATACATCATTATTATATCCATCTAAATAATAATATATTGAATAACAATTACACCATGACGTGGAGACAGTAGGTCATACGTACACACGTATGGTGACATGTCATTAAAGGGATGGATAGAATAATGAATTTGGTTGTTCCATATTTATAATAACATAACATTATCTAAAAGATAATGGAGTTATTTTTTAGAAAGGAAATAACAAAGAAGATGAAGTTGAAGAAGTAAGGAACTTGAAAAAGGGTGGTGAAAACATTACCTCTTCTTCAGGTTCTTCCTTTTGATTTGATAAAAAGGACTCCATAGGTTGGATTTATGATCAAACTAAGGCCTCTAGGTTGAATTGAGGGAAGTTTAAAGAGTATTTGGGAAGGGTTTGGATGAACAAAAAGGCTTTGAAGGTGTGAATTAATGATAAGGGAGAGTTCTCTTTTATAAGAGGGGTGAGGTTCTCCTTTGGAAAAGCTAGAAATATTATTTTATAATAAATACATATTCGGTTTCTAATGGATCCAAAGTGGATTATTTAAAGGTAAAGTTGGGGATATGTTCAAAACCACTTAAACAATAAGATTTAGACAGGTCTGTGTTACTATATTAACCTTATCTTTAAGTATTAACTCTTAGTTAATTAGTTTGACTTTTACAATGTCTCTTTGTACTTTTATATTATGTGGTTAATAAACATACTATATACATACAAGTGACCCCAAAGTGGTACACTAAATATACACTTATCATGATATAAGCCTCTTGTCCGAGCTTCAGATTTTGAGGAATTTAACATCAATTAATAATATAATTGTTTTTTAAAAACTCTTTTATGTCCATTTTGACACTATTCAATAATTGATTTTTTTAAAAACATAACAGAATTATTAATTCAAAAAAAGTTAATTAAATTAATCCTAACATGTCATATTAACCTATAAAATTATTTGTATTTATAAAAAGTCTCAAATTAAATTTATTTGGGTATTTATAATATCAATTATTCAAATTTTTCATTAATTAGGTAATTACTTCATCACTATTGTGTCATAAATAACATACATTATTTAATGTCTAAAAATTATAAATAAATTACCATTATGTATTAAATCATTTTATCTTTCTAATGAATATTTATAGTAGAAAATAAAACATATATAACCCTATGTAAAAATTTGTTTTTTAAAAGATATATGCTTTTGTCATTTTTGAATTTATTTTAACGTAATTAAAATAAAGTGTCCCTATCACCTACAAGTGGCTCCATTGGATCCCAAAATCAACCAAAGGATGTCCATGATCGGAAATGTATCCACCAATATGGTTAGGACATGTTTTAGGGTAATTTATTATTATTATAATATTATTTTTTAACCCTTATTTACCGGATTTACCCTTTAACCATGGTAAATAAAATATTTACCGAAGTAATTATTCAAAATGACTAAAAATAAAAGTTACCTATTTACACAATTTGGACATCCTGATTCCAAATATGGAATCCATTTTTTCAAATTTAAAACACATAAGTGGTATAAATTAATTTAAAATTAATTCCCGTTGTTAAAACAAAAAAACATGTTTTTAAGAGATAATAACTATCAAAAGATTGACACTTGTTCTTGTCCGGTTTAATTGTGAAATTATGTCCAATGACCAAAATTGTATTAAATGGTAAAAATATATTATAAATATACTTTAAAACAACTCAAATTCATAATTTATCACTATTAAATATTTTGATTAAAAAAGTTGTTTTTAATTAAAATATAGTATTTTTCAACATTCATTAAAATATAAAAGTTATCCTAAAAGTACCAAAATTTCACCCTAGGATAAATTCGATATTCCGAATCCAAAAATGAAGTCAAATTTGAGAGATAAAATTAATAAAATTTCCAAACGTAGGTATTACTATTCATAACGGCTAGTTTGATTGGTTTTAGTGTGTGTTAGAACTCAAAGTTGCGTACAACACATGCTACAGTATTGTTCAAAGAGAAGTGTACCATGGAAGCTTGGGGTGTTACAGAAAGGAATGCCAGAGGTCATGTGGTGAACTAGTCTTCTTATTATTCATGGAGGGATTTAGGATTGAGTGTTATACTTACCAGGAATCAGCTAGTATATAGTTGATATGTTTTTCAACATTGGATTTAGTACATAATATGTAATACATGAAATATATTATGGTAGATGAATCATAAACATATATTCTAACTCTTTATAATGTTCTTAAATCATCCAAATATTCATACTATGAAACACTGATAAATATAGTATATTGGAGTTCTCCATCCATAACCTCTTAAACACATTGAAAAAATATTTTTTAATATCAGTCCATGAAACCTATTTGATCTATATCTATAGATATTCATACCCAGTGTATTTTTTGATTCTCTCATTCTTTTCATCAATAAGATCTTTCCCGACCTCAATTTTAAAGAATGTAAATTTATGATATAATACCTAATGTGTATTGTGTCATCCACATTAAATACCATAAATATCATAAGAATCCCAATAAACCAAATATATACATAATAATATTCTCTATTATTGATGAAAACACAATATTTTATTACATTATCAATACAGATGATCCAAATCTAATAAGCTTACTTCAATTAATAAATAGAAAGTTGAAAATTACAAACCTTTGTAGAATCGTTTGGTGATTCAAAACTTACAGGATTTATCATATATAAATCCATGAAAAATTTATTATTAAGTATTTTTTAAATACATTTGATATGTTTCATAATCATAATGAGTTTTTATATCAAGAAATATCCATGATGAATCCAAAACATGCCTTACATAAATATTACATTATTTTAGATGAACATTAAATATATATTGAGATAATAAATTCCCCGTTAATATAATTCTTAGATTCTTTATAAAGTGGAAATATAATGAAATTATTTTATGAATGATCTTTAACATATTTCATAAATTTCTTCTCACATAGAACCCTTCATAGATATTTCCTACTTAATACAATTATTCATAACCCGGGTAAATGGAAACATAAAAAAGGATGATCTTATATGATTAATAAGGGTAAACATATGATATATCAATAAATTCTAATAAGTGGGAATAATATAAGGGTAAAGGTATGAAAACATGATCATAACATATGAAAGTCATAAAAATAAGTCAAAGATCATTAATCATGAGTCATGAAAGAGGGTTTTTTATAACAAAAGATATAAGTCATAAGAGTAGATAGTCACCAATAATCAGTCATGAGCCATGGGAACATATCATAAGCATGGGACACACGTTTTTAGAATAAAAATAAGTATATAAAATCATTTATTTATTCATTATTAACTTACAAGAATATACGAGTGGAAAAAATCCAATAGTTTATTGGGTTCCCTGTCCATTACAACATTTCTATAGTCAAGGTTCACTCTTAATACTATCATAGTGACAATGTCCAATAGTGGACTGTATTCACCCAATATTAAATCTTTTCATTAGTCAAGGTTCACAATAAATAAAATTGATAAAACATAATTTTATTGAATATTTTATTGATAATATATGATATAATTTCCTCACATTATGCTAAATATGTTCAATTATGAAATATTTGGGATTAGATCATTCATTTGAAAATTTAATGAAAATTCCAGTTTTACCCTTTTAAAATTCATTGTTGTATTTCGGGCATAACTATTTTTATGTATATTATTTTGACTTGAAATTGTCTGACTGTGTTCCTGACTTAATGGGATGAAAATCTCATTTAAGACATGGGTGTTGGATCGTTCATTTGAAAGGATTAAATGGGCCATGAAGACAAAACTGGACAGAACCATCCAGATTGGACATTACTTCACCATTTGGGCCATATATTCTTCATCCGAGATTGGATTGAGCCCAAATGTTTAGTGAAGCTCGGGGAAATAATTATAAAGAAATAATCCTTCTATAAGGCTGGCCAATTCACGCGTTTTGGAAGTCAAATATGTAGTGCAACATGGAATACAATATTTGACCGAGTTTTTATTTCACACTTAAAAAAGTTATGTAACCCTAGCCCTCTCAAACTCTATTTAAAGGGGGTTTTCACTCTTTGGGAAGGTTTTTAGAGGCTTTGGGAAGGTGTGGCCGAAATTTTGTCTCTTGGTAGCCCCTCACAACTCTTGAAAGAAGTAAGGATTTGTGAAAACCTCTCTTCCAAAAAGGCTCTCCTCTCCCACCTCCTCTTTGTATTTCTTTTCTTTCATGTTTGTATCTTGAAATTTTCATCAATTAATCTTATGTGTTCTTCCCTTTTCATATTCTCTTAATCTTCCTAATTGGGTTGGAATCAATATTGGAGATGAGATTTGGTTCTACCTTTTCAATCCTTTTCTCATGCAAAACGTCTCCACGATGACCACACCGCTCATGGAAGAGTAGTTTTCTTAGTGATCAATCTATCTTCAACCCTCTTTATTTAATTATTTTGAATAATTGAGAAACTTTAATTCACATAATATTATCCATTAATTTTGTTTTTAAATTATAAGAAAATAATCAATAAATTGAACAATAAACACAAAAACACGCGAAGTCGAGATTTTGTGTAAATTGTGAGAGCGCGATCTTAATTGGTAGTACAAGACCACACAGGATAAATTTGTAGGGTTAAAATGTAATCCCTAAATACAATTCCTCCTCATTTATAGAATGGATATGTGATCTAATTAACAACTAAACATAATCTAAACTTTGAACAATAATCAAACCAGGGTGCAACGATTGCGTGTTCCAAAGCTATCCTAGGGTTTAACTAATTTCATATTTGTGGTTAAGTTAACTCTTGTAGGGTTCGAGGGTTAACAAAGTAGGGGATCATAATTAAGTGGATATTGATTTAAATTATAATGATTAATAATTAAATTAATAGGTAGAGTTAGATCTATTAAGCCTTTTAAATATTTTTTAAAAAAACATATTCTTATTGTGTAATTTTAATCGAACTTCATTTCAAAACAAAAAACAAAAAAAAATACAATATTCTTCTAGAAAACTTCTTCTAGATTTATAAACTATAAACAAACCCAATCATTTAGAGTAGTGTTTTAATTATATCCTATTTTATTTTTATAATCCCATTAAGAAGTTGTTTTAATTTACTACTCCTTTGATAAACGACCTTGGTCAACCACTCTGCTGCACCTAAGTACCCCAAAAACCCCTAATCATTTGAGGGCGCCAATGAAATTACTCTTTCAAATTGGCATCATTTCCAGAGAGTCAAGTAATTTATTCAACCAATTATAGGTATTTATTTTATTTTTCATTTAATTCTTTTCTTCTCCTCTCTCTTTCTTCTTTCCCCTTTCACAAGTTTTTTTATCAGACAAACTCAAACTTCTTTTCTTTTTATTATGGTCCACTTTTCATTATTTTCATTTCATCGTTCATTGATTTATGACATGAACTAGTCCTGAATATCTCTTAGATCTTGACCCTAATATTGAACATATCCTTAGGGCACGAATCAGACATTCTCAGTCTACGGGAAGTTTCAATATTCAACCAGTTGGAGAATTCCTCCACTTTCAGAACATTGAAATTGAAAGCAATTCAAATTCAACCATAAAACAAGAAATAATGGCTGGAAATAATGGAAATGAACTTAATAAAACCATTTGATAAATGGTTGCACCTGATATTAACTATCAACCAAAATTTATTGCCTACCCAAATCTTGAATCGGACATTGAATTAAAATCTGGATTAATTCATATTCTTCCAAAATTTCATGGCCTCTCAGGTGAGGATCCCAATAAACACCTTAAAGAATTTAATTTGCTTTGATCAACCCTGAAACTGAGAAATATATCTGAAGACCAAATCAAATTAAGAGTATTCACATTCTCACTTGATGAAGCTTCGAAATATTGGATGTATTATTTACAACCCGTCGATGTAACTTATTGGAATGATTTAAAACGTCTTTTCGTGCAGATATTTTTTCCAACATCAAGGACCAATTCCATTTGTAAAGAGATCTCTGGGATCAAGCAAGCACAATTAGAGTAAATGTATGTGTACTGGGAGCAATTCAAGAGGTTGTGTGTAAGCTGCCCACATCACCAAATCAGTGAGCAACTACTCATCCTGTACTTCTATGAAGGACTCACACCTATGCAGAGAAGCATGGTGGATGATGCGGCTAGAGGAGCATTGGTGGACAAGACACAAGTAGTTGCACGTGAATTGATCGATAAAATGGCCCAAAACTCCCAATAATTTGGTGATCAAGGTACACCACATGTCAGGGGAGTAAATCAGGTAAGACTATCTTCTCTTGAAAGTCATTTGATTCATACCAAGTTGGAAGAATTGATAACTATGGTGAGATAGATTACTTTGTCTCAAAAATAATCAAAACCCCCTCCTTCAAGGCCTTGTGGAATTTTTCCTGAGACAAGCCACCCAACTGACTGTTTCCCCCATCTACAAGAACCAACAGATTGTACAGCAGTGTTTCCTGGGCGACCTTATCAGCAGAAACAAAAATATCCCCAAAAGTAGTTTGATTCATTTTATACAACATATAACCAAGGGTGGAAGGATCAATCGGACATGTGGAATGGATCTGGACAACAAAAAGGCCACCCTTTCAACAAAACATACAGTAGCCTTTGCCTTACCAGTAGGGATTCCAACAACCCCAAAAAATATTTGAAGCCAAAATACCAACAAGACAACAACAAGGGAATCCCCCACCCAATGTAGATTCTAACACTGGTGACCTTTTGAATCAAATTATTCATAATCAATAGAAAGAGATGACGAGTCATGGTTCAGATATGAGGGAGTTGAAGACTCAAATAATCTAGATTGCCACTACCCTCCATGAAATGGTATGTAATAATTATTAAAATATACCATCCCAACCTATTCCAAATCCCAATGGGAATGTCAGTGCCATCACATTGAGAAGTGGGAAGCAAACAAGAGATACATATGCACTGATCATACCACCTGGATTCACCTTAAATCTGGAGAAGCCGCATTCCATACCAACTGATGAGAAATCCATGGAGAAAGATAAAGGTAATAAAAATATTAATGATGTTCCTCCTAAACCCCTTCCTTTTCCAAACAAGGATGTTCAAACCAAGAAGATGGCTGAAGAAGAAATTTAAAAGGAGGTTTTGTACACATTCAAGCGTGTGTAGATCAACATTCATCTACTTGAATCCATTAATCAAATTCCAAGGTATGCGAAATTATTAAAAGAAATTTGTACCAATTGAAGAGCCCTCAAGGGAAATGAGAGGATAAATCTTGGAAGGAATGTGTCAGCAGTCATTACACCAACTCTAGAAATGCCAACATGGTGAAAGGATCTAGGGACATTCACCATTCCATGCATCATAGGGGAGTTGTACTTTTCTGATGCACTTTGTGATTTGGGAGCTTCCATAAAAGTGATTCCTCACTATGTATTATCTTCTTTTCAAGTTGGTGAGAAGAAGATGATGAGAGTAGTGGTGTAGTTGGCAAATAGAGCTACAACATATCCAGTATGAGTCCTTGAATATGTACTTGTATGGTTAAGATACATGATCTTCCCACCTAATTTCTATATGCTTAACATGGAGGACGATCAGGTAAGTTCTCATGCTCCCATTATCTTAGGTAGACCCTTCCTCAAAATTTCAAAAACTATCATAAATGTCAACGAGTGTACACATTCCATGTAGTTTGGGGATGAAGTTGTGATATTTAATGTTATGGATTCCTTGAAGTACCCCTAAGAGGACCATTCTGCTTTTTTTATCTCCAATTTTGAACCACCATGTAAAACCCCATGGTATTTGATTGTCCTATGATTAGGGAAATTATGAGTATTGGTTCTAGTTTGATGTATAAGAGTACTTTGAGACATATTTATAATGAAAAATACTCTCTTATATTTGATTTTGAAATGGAAGCATATTATTATTTTGATCATGTGAACTCTAATTATGGCATGGTTGTTCAGTATGATGATTAATTTGATGATTTATTCTCTGATTTTGATGATGTATATTCTGATACTGATACTCTTTGTGCACATATTTCAGTTCCTTCTATCTCTCAGTCTATACACCACCCCCTACAATGGAACTCAAGCCATTTCCACCAAATCTAAAATACTCATACTTGTTAATTAGTGAGAAATTACCTGTTATCATTGCTAAAAATATCTCATTTGAACATGAAGAAAAACTTTTGAATCTTTTGAGGGATAACATCAGGAAAATCGGGTGGACCTTGGCTGACATATCAGGAATTAGCCCCTCCATATGCATGCATAGGATTCTTTTGGATGATGGGGAAGAACCAGTGAGGCAGTCACAAAGGAGACTCAATCCAACCCTTCTAGAGGTTGTTAAAAAAGAATTTGAAAAATTGCTCGAGGTAGGTATAATCTATCCCATTTCATATTTCTAGTGGATAAGTCCTATTTAGGTTTTTCCTAAAAAAAGTGATATTACTGTTGTTAAAAATGAGAAAGATAAGTTAGTTCTAATGAGGGTGAAAAATAGTTGGCGTGTGTGTATTGATTATAGGGAACTAAGTCAATCTACTCGCAAGGACCATTTCCCCCTCCCATTTATTGATCAAATTCTTGAGAGACTTTCTGGGAAAACATATTATTAGTTCATGGATGGATTTTCTGGATATTTTCAGGTTCCTATTACTCTCGAGTATCAATATAAGACAACATTCACTTGTCCTTTTGGTATGTTTTCCTACCAAAGGATTCCATTTCGACTTTTCAACACCCCAGGTACCTTCCATAGATGCATGGTGAGTATTTTTTCTAATTTCATTGTGACCTGCATGGAAGTATTCATGGATGATTTTACAGTGTATGTATCTTCATTTGATGAATGTCTATGTAGTTTGGAAAAGGTGTTGAATCGTTGTATTGAGAAGAATATGGTCCTGAAATTTGAAAAGTGTCATTTCATGGTAGAGCATGGCATTATCTTAGGGCATGTAGTGTCAAAACATGGGATAGATGTTGAAAGATCTAAGATGGAAAATTATTTCATCCTTACCATATCCATCATGTGTGTGTTATTTTAGATATTTCCTAGGGAATGCAAGATTTTATCAGCGATTCATCAAAGATTTTTGTAATATTTCTCTTCCTATATCACGATTACTTAAAAAGGATTCCGATTTTGTGTTTGATGATTCTTGCAGGACTTGCTTTGATGAGATAAAGAAGTGTCTGACCACTCCACCAATCATACAACCCCCATGGTGGTAGATTACTTATGAGATTATGTGTGACGCCTCCAACTTCACGGTTGGATCTATCTTATCTCAGAGGTTGGAGGGATGTTCACATGTTATTTCCTATGCATCGAGGACCCTAGATTCAGCCCAATCAATCTACACAACCACGGAAAAGGAGTTTCTTGCTATTATATTCACTTTAGATTATTTCTGTTCATATTTATTGGGCTCTAAAGTAGTTGTTTTTTCTAACCATGCAGCTCTGAGGTACCTCTTGAAGAAGCCAGATGCAAATCCCAGGCTAATCTGATGGATAATCCTTCTTAAAGAATTTTACATTGAGATAAAGGAAGAAAGGGGTCAAAAAACCTAGTGGCGGACAACATTAGTAGGCTTACTCACACACTAGAGGATGACACCTTGGACCAGGTACCACTTCGGGACACTATCCCCAATGAGCATCTTTATTCCATCTCTGGTATGCATCTTTGGTATAAATATTTAGTTAAATAACTTGTTGCATCTGAAATCCCTACAAATTTAAAGAAACATCAAGTCCAAAAGTTAAATAGTGAGCCTATATTTTATGTTTTGGATGATCCATACCTCGAGCGCATGTGTAGTGATCATGTTATTAAGAGGTTTGTTCCTGATCATGAGTTTGAGTATGTTTTACATTTTTTTCATACACTTGATTGTGGTGGAAACTTTGGACACCAACAGAAATCTAGGAAACTTTTGGACTCTGGATTATATTGGACTAGCTTATTCCATGATGCCTATGTTTTTTGTAAGTCATGCTCTCATTTCCAACACACCAGGAACATTTCTAGGATACATGAGATTCCCCAACAACCCATACTATTCTATGATATTTTTTATGTATGTGGAATTGATTTTATGGGTCCTTTTCATAGATCATTTGGATTTTTATATATTTTGTTTATTCTGGATTATGTGAGTAAATGGGTGGAGGCTGAGGCCACCAGGACTAATTATTCTCATGTTGTTGTGGACTTTGTCAAAGTGCAGATATTTTTCAGGTTTGGAGTACCGAATGCCATCATCAGTGACCAAGGGACACACTTCTGAAATCAGAATTTGGCTTCCCTCCTTCGGAAGTATGGGGTTACACACAAAACATCAACACCATACCACCCCAAAACCAATGGTCGGGCTGAGGTTTCAAATCATGAGTTGAAACATATTTTAGATAAAATCATGCAGCCAAATAGGAAGGATTGGAGTAAGCACTTAGATGATGCATTGTGGGCTTATAGGATAGCATACAAGACACTCATTGGTATGTCCCCATTTCAGATTTTTTTTGCGAAAGCGTGTCATCTCCTCGTGGAAGTTGAGCATCAGGCTTATTGGGCTATAAAGAAATGCAACATGGATTTGGCCCAAGCTAGAATCCAAAGGAAGTTGCAAATCTAATAGGTTTAAGAGATTCGATTGTCTTAATTTGATAACTCAATGCTCTATAAGGAAAAATCAAAAGCATCTCATGACAAAATGATCCAACAAAGGGAGTTTCATGTTGGATAGAAGGTTCTTCTCTATAGTTCATGACTCAAGATAATGCTTGCTAAGTTGCAATATATATGCTTATGTCCTTATGTTGTGACTAATTTTTTTCCTTATGGTGCGGTGGAGATCACTCAAGAGGACACAGGAAAGAGATTTATAGTCAATGGGAAACATTTGAAGAGATTCATTGAGGGAATTCCTACTGATGTAGTGGATTTTATCACACTCAATGACCCCATCATCACTTGAGCACATCAAGCTGTTCCTAACCCTTTAACTTTTTTTTATTCTTTGTCCTATTTAAAATTATACCTTTTATGTGCATATATCATCCCATAGGTTCACATTGAGTACAATTCAATATTTTAATTGTGGGGGAGGGAAACTTTTAGTTTCGTAATTTAAATTGTTTTCTTGTTTTAAAAATAAATTTTGTCTTTTTAAAATTTTGTGTGTTTATTTTTCAATTTTCTGTGTGTTTTTGAAACTTTGGATCTGAAATGATTCTCATCACCATTTTGAAATCCCTGTCAATAAGTGAAACAATTTATCCCTTGAAACTAAGCTTAAATTAATGTTCAAATGACTTTGTTTCAAGTTCAAATATTTAGTAATTTCATGAAAAGCGCACTGAATTTTTAATCCCATTCCACATCTCGTTGTCTTTATATTTGAAATCACTTTCTTGTGAGGCTTCTGAACCATTATTTTCATTTTCTTTACATTCGCCTCACTTCTTGAGAGAACCAAACCATGCTTGATTTAACCAGAATTTGATTTATTCATGTCAAAATGTGAGGGTTTCAGGTACTTATGTTTAAATTATTGAAGATTTTGTTCGGTATTAAAGCACCTATTTCAAGGAATACTATTTTATAATGGCCTACCTTGAACATTTAATCCTTCTATCTCTAAGAAGACATGAACAGTCTATTAGGTTAGCCACATTACAAGCCAATTTTCCTTATCCAACCAACTATTGAAGTGAAATTTCATAATATTGTTGAACTTAAGCATGGGGGAAGCTATCTTGTGTCGTGCTGCGACATTCTGTGATACATTGGGTGGAAATTTAAATTCTGAAGAGATGTGTTTGTTGCTGAAAAAATCATCCAATTAAAATTTGTGCCTTTTCTAGAGCTTTCATGACAAGTTAAGTTGTGCCTTTCCAGGGCTTCTAAAATTAAATAAAGTAGTGCCTATCTAAAGCTTTCATGAAAAACAATTTTGGAGAAGATTGAAATTTTTGTTGTTGAAATGATCAATGGTGTAAACATTCCATGACTTTTATTGATGATGGATCTGAATTGATGATAATGGTATTAATGAGGAGACCATATTTAAGTGAAAATTAGATTAATGAAATTTTTCTTCCAAAAAATTCAAGCCCTCCCCATTCATCCTAAGAGATGTTTCACATCTAAATCCTACCAAACTAAAGCCACAGGACAACCCTGAAAAGTCCCCATGATAAACATATGTCCTTGACTCACATCGGGTGGCGATATAGGAATTTATCAGGCCCATGGTGACCCTTTTATGAGTTTGGATGAGAAAGACATTGCTAAAAATTGACATTTGGGTGATAAGAGAAAATTCAAGTGCGGTAAGTGTTTTGTGCATGAGAGCATAAATGAAGTGGAAATATATTGAATGAAATAAATGAAGAACTTGAAATAATGGTTTTTTATGAGGAATGATATCTTTTGTTTCTTGGTGTGTAATTGTTGGATCTTGATGATATGTGTTTTAAAATTCGTTTTGATTTGATATTGATGTTTACTTGATATGAGGTTCTTCCTATGAGTGCAAAAGGGTAAGTGTGATGGAGTTGAAAAAACACAATTTTATTGAATATTTTCTTTATAATAGATGATAAAATTTCCTCACATTATGCTAAATATGTTCAATTATGAAATATTTGGGATTAGATCATTCATTTGCAAATTTGATGAAAATTCGAGTTTTACCCTTTTAAAATTCACTGTAGTATTTCAGGAATAAATATTTCTCTGTATATTATTTTGACTTAAATTTTTTTATATTGTTCCATACCTAATGAGATACAAATTATACTTAGGAAATTGGAGATGTATCATGCATTTGAGTGGAGTAAATGAGCCATGAAGACAGAGCAGGACAGATCCATCCAGACTGGACATTACTTCACCATTTGGGCCCTATCTTCTTCATCCATGATTTGAAGGAGCCAAAAATTTGAGTAAAGCTCTAGGACATAATTATGAACAAATCATACTTCACCAATACCAGACAATGCACGTGTTTGTGAGGTCAACTATGCGGTGAAACTTAGAATAAAATATTTGCCCAAGTTTTCACTCCACACTTAAAAACGTTATGTAACCCTAGCCCTCACAAACTCTATTTAAAGTGGTTTTTCACTATTTTGGAATGTTGGTAGAGGCTTTGAGAAGCTGTGTCCGAAAGGGTGTCTCTTGAGAGACCCTAAAAACTCTTGGAATACGTAAGGATTTGTGGAAACCTCTCTTCCGAAATGGCTCTCCTCTCCCACCTCCACTTTGTATTTCTTTTCTTTTATGTTTGTATCTTGAATTTTTCATCAATTAATCTTCTGTGTTCTTCCATTTTCTTATTATCTTAATATTCCTAATTGGGTTGGAATCAGTAGTGGAGATGATATTGGGTTCTACCCTTTCAATCCTTTGCGCATGAAAAACGTCTTCATGATGACCACACCCCCCATGGAAGAGTAGTTTTCTTAGTGATTGATCTATCTTATACCATCTTCATTTAATTATTTTGAATCATTGAGCTACTATAATTCAATTAATAAAATCTATTAATTGTGTTTTTAAATTAGTTGAATCTAATCAAGAAATTGAACAATTAACACAAAAACACGCAAAGTCGAGATTTGGTGTAGATTGTGTGAGCACGATCTTATTCGGTAATACTAGACCACACATGATAAATTTCTAGAGTTAATATATAATCCCTAAACACAATTAATCCTAATTTACAGAATGTATATGTTCTATAATTAACCACTGACCATAAGCTAACCTTATAACAACAATCAAAGCAGGGTGATGTGATTGTGTGTTCCGAATCAAGCCTAGGGTTTAACTAATTTCATCTTTGTGGTTAAGTTAACTCTTGTAGGGTTCAAGGGACAACAAAGAATCTGATCATAATTAAGTAGATATTAATTTAAATTATAATTATTAATAATTAAATGAAGAGGTAGACTTATATCTATTATGTCTTTTAAATATTTTCTAAAAAACTTCTTCTTATTGTGTCATTTTAATCGAACATCATTTCAAAACTAAAAACAAAAAATATACAATCTTCTTTTAGCAAAATTCCTATAGATTTATAATCTATAAACAACCCCATACTTTAAATTAGTGTTTTAATTCTATTCTATTTTATTTTTATAATACCTTTAAGAAGTTGTTTTAATTTACTTCCTTTGAAAAATGACCTTGGTCAGCCACTTTGTTACACCTAATTACCCCAAAAACTACTAATAATTTAAGGGCGCCCATGATAGTACTATTTCAACATTCATTGTGGATATATTCCTTTACTAAACTAGGTTAAATCCCCATTATCAAATATATTTTCTAATGAGATATCAATCTTTAACCTATTCATTAGAGGGATATATAATTCTAGTCCCGTGCATTACATACTGAAAACCATATATAAATGTAGCCTAAGATCCTTAAAAGTAATCATTTAATAATAAAATATACTATATAAAAGAAAAGGTTTTTATAAAAAACTAATTATCACATAATCAAATTCCATCTAGAGAAACTAAGTGGATGATATCATAAAAACATTCCTTATTTCCTTATAGCTTAATTAACCTATGGGAATGTAATGGTTTTCATAGAATCATACTTAAAAAATATTATTCCATACAAAAAATGAAAGTGGATAGTATCATAATATCATATTCATATTGAATCATAAAAACCATTAAATGAAGTTGACATATAATAGAAATACATTTAAAAGATCATTTAAACATTTCTTCTAAAAGAGGAAAAATGACTTTTTCTTTAGGTATCATTAAAAAATAAAAAAATCATAGAATATTTAAGAAATATTTTCAGTTAAAATAACTTTGTATACTTATAAATTCATATTTAAATATAATAAAAACAATGAAAATGTGAGAAAAAAATTCCACATATGTTAAAAGACTAAATTATTTTCACACTTTTTTAGAAAGTCAAAAGAGATTCATGCATAAACAATTTGAAAGTATTTATTCTAATAATTTGAAAATAAATTTAAAGTTATTAAAAATTAAATTTATAAAACAGTTATTTATATATATTAAACCTTCCATAAATAATTTTTAAGAATATGGAAATGGAAAAAAAATTGTCGACCAAGAGGGAAAAAGGTCATTTTTTCTTAAAAACATTTTATCAATAATATTAAGTAAAAAATATAGGAAAATGGTACCAATAATTGAAAATTTCATGAATAAATATATTATAATAAAATATTTTTATTTTCAAGAATAATGATAATACAATTTTCCTCAATGGAAATTTAACATAGAAAATCATGAAAAGAAATGAGATTGAAACATAAACTCATACTTTTTTTATATCTTTTGAATAACAATCCCTTGAGAGAAATAACTTCAAATGGAAATAAAATTTTCAATAATATAAATATATTTATTATATAAAATATAAAATAGTAGTTATATACACCCATAAATACAATTAAGATCATAATAAGAATCATGTCTCAACAAAACAATATTAAAACAAAAAACACTTATAGTTTTGGTAATATTTGAATCAAAACATCATAAAAGAGATAAAATTAGACATGTTTTTAAATAAACATAATTTTCATGGTAATAATTATAAAATAAACTAATAGAAATTATATACAGTGCACAAAATAAACAAGCGGTTAATATGAAAAATGTCTTGAAAAAATAAAAGTGGGATGAGAAACGCTTAGCTCAAGTCACATTTTGATTTGTACATGTTCAAACCTAATATATAATAAATATAGTTTTATTATTCATATAATAAAGATAAATATTCATGCACACGTTACTATATATAATTTCTTTATAATTTACAATTACTCTTTAAATAAAAATTATTCATTAAAACCATTATTCAAGTGAAAATAGGAATGTCTTCTATGCATGTTTTAACTTGAAAGTTTTGGTCCTTGAATATTGTAATTGTTTCATCATATATAGTATATTTTGTATTTAAAAATTTTAATATTTATTCATTAAATTAAATTTAATAACCATTCAAATAAATCAATGATGAAAAATGAATTACATCACTTCGTGGAGACAATAGTTTATACGTATACACGGCTGATGTTTTCACTTTTGAATGGATAGAATAAATGAAAGGTACATAATAATTAACCATTATAGAATCAAAAATATACCATAAATATCATATATAATCATTAAATATATCCTTATTACTATCCGTGCAAATAAGAAATGAAAAATAAATGACATCTCTTCATGGATGTGGTACTCCACACATATGCACGAGCAACATTATCATTTTCCAATTTTTGGGAAATAGATAGAAGAAAGTTATAAAATTAACATAAAAACATATCATTATAGTAAATATACTTATTCCATAATGTTAATATGGTTATATAAATTTTTTAGGATTTTTAATAATAATGAAACATTAAGAAAAGGTAAGAACATATACCTCTTCTTCACGTATCCTCTTTTAAAAACCACCTTAAGGATTCCTGGATTGTTCTTTTGAAAAAAAAACAAAATCAATGATGTAGATAATAATTTTTTCAGAATATTTATCTAGATATTGGTTAAGTTAAATTGGTTAAGTGGTGTGGATAAGATAATAGAGTAGGATCCCTTTTATAAGTGAATGGAGTGGAACACTTGTAATTATTATGAATATTATAATATAATAAAGTCACCATCATTGGAAATTTGCTTCAAATTGGATAAATCTAGAATATGGGATAATATAAGATCTGAATCCATTCATAAAATTGTATTTAAAAAAAAGGTCATTTCAACCCTTATATATTTTGTTTAACCCTTGTTAATAATTTTAACCATTTCTTTAATAAAAACAATTACGTTGATTGCTATTAATTATGATAAAAAAATAATTTGAAATTATAAAAATTTATTATTATTATTCCAAATATGGGATAAATTTCAAAATACTTGATTCCTAGAATTTTTATAAATTCATTCTAATACCTGTGCAAAAAATTCATAAAAACTAACCTTAGAGAAACACATTTTCAAGCATAAAAATGAATTTAATTAAATAAATTTTCTAGTAAAACCAATTAAATTAAAGATGTAAAATTAGATTGAATATAATATGTATAAATTTCATTAAAATAATTCAACAATAATTATTAATTTAATTTATTATGATAATAATTCATTATGTAGATAAAAAAGGATTTCTGAAATATTACTCTTTTTACTTTTAAATGATTTTATATTCACTTGTAACCAGTTAATAATAAATTTATGAATTATTATTAATATTTTAAATTAAATACCGTTATATTTAATTAAAATATTATTCATTATAGATGAATATATATAACATATAAAAATACATTACTTTTAAAATTGATCTTTTAACATAAAATTATATTAGTTCAAACATTTAAAATTGAGTACTTATTTTAAACGAATTAATAAATAATTTTTTATTGAGGAAAAATTTAATACATATTTTTAATAATTTAGTTTTTTTTATTTATACCCACCAATACAGCTTCTATGGTGCAATAGACATATTTCAGTAATACTATTTCTATAGTATATCATGGTTTATTTATGTTTGATATTGTGTATATTAGTACCTATCGAAAAAATGAATATTATTAAAGGGAAATATTATAAAATAATGGGGGTTTTCATTCTACCAACATAAATAAATTTCATACGCATAATTTTTATCTTGTGTTTGATTTATAGGGGTTTAAAACATTTTCAAAATCAATTCTAAGGAATGGAGGATAATTTTAAATAAGTGGTAAGAAATATATTCTAATCCATTTATATGACAGTTAATTTGGAGAATTAATTTTGTATATATATTAAAACTATGAAACTTATCATTTATTAAATATTTCATAAACCATATGTGTGATATAAAATTCATACTTTTGAATTAGTTTCTATAAGAACACACTGACAACAAAGTGATATTTTTCACATAGGACTCCATAGATTCATATTCCCTTTGATTGAGTTTGAGGAATTATTTTACTATCAATATAGAGAATGTGATAGAATATACTTAATTTATTTCTTCCCATATTTTTATCCCATGGTTTTTTTCAATCATTTTTCCACATCATCTTCATGTAGTATAGTAAATAAACAAGATGATTTTTTATACTCAAATCATTAAAATTTCTTTTTAATGGATCATAATATCCACAAAAGAATGATAAGTTATTACTCATGTTTATAAAAATTTATGAAAACAAAAATTTAAAAAAAATTAATATAAAATAAATAAACATGTATATGGATAGTTAATACATTAATCTCCAAATACTCAATAATAACACCCAAAGTTCAACTTAAATAATTACATAAGTAATTAAACTTAAAACTATTCCAAAAATAGGTCTAACCAAATTCAAAACAAAAAAACATAAATATTTAATCTCATATTCTTCCAATATCAACATAACATTTCTCTCAAAATATCATTAATCACTCATAAAGTCATATACTAAAAAAAATATTCCCTGATCAAATCATTCAAATATATCAACTTGTTACAGAAAATAATTTTTAAGGTTATAGATAATATGTAACACATATTTAAAAAGGTTGAAACAATAATAGAAACAAGTTTGACATAAACTACAACATCATCCAAAAAATTACATTCACTATAATACTATAATGTTCCAAAAATAGAACAACATTCTTCCTCAAATCACATGTTAAACATAAGTGTCATATATATCTCAATAATTTATTAAAAATAATTAAATTTCTCCAAATGTAATCCCATAAAATAAAACTATAAAATTTTATCAAGGAATTTAAACTTATGATCATCCTTAAACTTATCAACCATTAAATTATATCATAACTCTTAAAACCCAAAATGTAGACACTTCAATAATTCAACTTTCATCATAAACCATTAACCAATATTTTCCAACTTACTCCTTAATAATTTTGTTCCACAATATGAAATATGAATCATGTACAAAGATTAATTAATCTTTATTAAATCATGATTAATAATTTTTACTCAATAATTAATCCATACCATTCACATATTCTTTGAAATTTCGTCATTTTTTCCCATAAAAATGTTATTAGTATGAGATTTACAATCCCTTTCATGAGAATCCACTCTAGGAAAAACTATATTCCCTTCTATGAAATTGATGGAACATTTCCTTTTTTCTCAAAAATATATTCTCTATGTCCTTATTTTCAACACATAAAACAAATTCATACTCCTTTGAGACATTCCCATAGGTGTTTTCTTCTAATTTTATTACACCAATAAAGTTGAATATTCCTTAATTCATGGTCTTCATCACATGAACTTTCGTGAATATCCATTTTTCTCTTAATATGTGTATTAGGAAACTAACCTAGGTTAATATTTTTAGTCATAAATTGAGATAGTTATTCAGGAATAACCCCAATATTTTTTTACTCTAACTTAAATCCCAATTGGGTTCTCATTCAAAAAACCATGACAATGTCCTTCACATACATTTTTAACTTGGTACCTCCTAGTTTCAACGATTTACTAAAAAATGTAATGTAGTGTGAGAATAATGAGTCATTATTCAGAGTGAAGAATCATATAATCATAAAAAACATTCTGAAGATATACTAAATTATGATGTCATATTTTCAAACCATGACACTTTAGGTTCATCTCATATCACTATGTCTTTTAATAGTTTTCCATCGATTCAATCCAATCATTCTTTATAATGGTTATTAAGGATAGTGTGAATTAATCATAATATATCCTCTTGTAGTGTCAAACCAAATATGAAGTTAGGCCTCTTCATCTTACACCATGTGAACTTTGAGTTAATAACCAACCAACCGTAATAGGGTAATTTCCTCAAGGTAAATATTTTCTAGATCCTATATCCACTTGTTTGTATCAGGATAGGGATTTAATTAATATAAAACCACACAATCTCTAATTTAGAAAAACATTATTATTTCATCTCATATTTAAAATTACCCCCAATATTTTCACCATTTGTTTATATTCTTAAACTTAAAAAGTAACTAGACTTTGCATCGAAACCAATTGAGGTGACTCAACTATAACATAAATAAATATTGCATCATTTTAGATGAATATTCAATATATCTCATAATAATAAACACCATATAATTGTATTGGTTTAGTGTATTTTGAGACTAGATTCATAATAAATTTATTTCTTAAAAGATCTTCAACATATTCTACAAAGTTACTCTCATGTAGCACCCTTATTTGATATACCCTAGTCAAAACCATTCTTCATAACCTAGAGGAATGTAAACATAATAATGGATGAGCTTAGATTCCTTGTAAGTGGAAACATATGAGACATTAATGAATTATCATAAGTGAGAATAATATAATTATAAAGGTATGAAAACATGATAATAAATTATAAAATTCATACACAACCAGTCAATGATCATTAATCATGGATCATGGAATAAGTCATTATCATACTAAAATAAATATTTTATATGAGTACAGATTCATCAATAATCAATCATGATTCATGAGAACATATCATAACCATAATAAATAATTTTGTGGTATATAAATAATAATAGAAAATCATTTCCTTATTGAAGGTTCACTTAAAAGACTATCATTGTAAAACAAATACCCTAATTATATTGGGTTAACTTCCCAATCCATAATTTCTATAATCAAGGTTAACTCCTAAGACTATTCCAGTAGAAAAATTCTCACAGTGGATTGGGTTCACTCCCCATTACATCATTTTCTTAGTCAAAGTTTAATATTAATAATATCATAGTAGAAAAAGGTTGCTTTCTGATCTTTTTTCACTCCCCATTATAGTCCATATTATCTAATCAGATATAAATATTTCTCCATTGTATTAAAGGTCTATATAATTCTAGGATGACCTATCACATAACAAAAACAAACATAACTATGCCCCAAGATCATATAATCATTCATAATTTCATTATCGAGCAGAATGAGAAGATAAATGGTTTTCATAAATATTTCATAATAACATAATCATAATTCATCTAGTGAAAGGAATAACATTTTTATTTTAAAACTTTTTTTATTATAGGATAGATTAATTAATTTGTGGGAAAGTAATGGGGTTTAAATAATTATTCTAAAAACATCATCATCATAAGACATTCATAGAAATAAATTGCATGGTATCATAAGATCATTTCCAAGAGAATCATAACAATACTTAAAGTATATTCAAATAAAGAAAAAATACCTTTAAAAATTTATTTTTAAATTCCTTTGGAAATAATGAACATATAATTTTATTTCCTAATATTTAGAAACTAAACATTCTAAAATTTTTAAGAAAAATATTTTATTTGAAAATAAAATGGAAAACTTTTAAAATATACTTCAAATAAAATAATGGATATGAGGACTTCAAAACATACTCCTGTTTTATAAATTAGAAGATAACATTATTTTTATAATTTTGTCAAAATTAAAAAGTGATTCATGTATCAAACATTTTAAAAGACTCATTTTAATCATTTGTAAAGAAATTTAAATATAATAAAAATAATATTTCTTAAAAATTAATGTATATATACAAACATAGATATTTTTTAAAAAAAATTGAAAAAATAAGAAAAAGTTAATTAACCAAAGATGAAAATATGATGTCTTTTCTTAAAAACAATTTCAATATTTTTTAGTAAAAAATAGAGGAAAGTGATAGTTTTTTTGAAAATTCCAAGAATAAACGTAGGAAGATAAAATATATGGGTTGTAATGGATAAGTATCATGTAATGTCCCTCAAATTAAATTTATCATAGACAATCTCTAAAAGAAATGATATTGCAACATAAAACTTTTCCACTTTGATAACTTTTGAATCATAATAATTTGACATAAATAACATCAAATGAAACTTAAAATGCCCTAAATATAAATATATCCATTATATAATATATTAAATGGGTATTATGTTGATATTATAAATATAAATAAGTGCATAGAATGAAACATTCCTCAATAAAACAACATTGAGATGAAGAACCCTTATAGTTTTGGTAAACCCAGAATCAAAACCTTATAAAAGAGGAAAATATTATAGGATTTGTAAATACACATAATTTTCATGAAAATAATCATAAAATAAATTCATGGGTAGTATATAATAAACAAAAAATAAATAAGTGGTGAATATGGAATATGTATCACAGAAATAAAAGTGTGTCTAGAAACCCATAGATGAAGTCTCATTTTTCTTCATATATGTTCAAACCTCTTATATAATAAATATGTATTTATTATGAATCTATTATAAAAACATATTCATATACATATTACTATATATAATTACATTATAATTTATAATGACCCTTTTATAACCAATTATTCATTAAAATCAATATTTGAGTGAAAATTGGTTTTTTTGTGCATATTTTGGTTCGGCAGTTTTATTCTTAGCAACTTATTCATTTTTTAAAAATCTAAAAAATAAATATAATATTATAATTACCATATTTATTCACTATATACAGTTTTATATCCATTCACATAAAGCAGTGAGGAAAAATTATTTACATCATGGAGACATTAGTTTGTACATACACATGGGTAATGTTTTTCCTTTTTTATTGATAAAATTAAAAAAAAGTACATAATAATTCACCTTTAAAGAATCAAAATTAAATCATAAATATAATAAATATAAATAAAATCCATCATTAACTTTATCTATTTAAATAGGAAATTAAAAGATAATCAAATCGTTTCGTGGAGGCGGTAGCCTACACGTACACACGATTAATGTAATAATTTTCCAATATACGGGAAAGGGAATACAAAATGGTTATAAAATTTACATAAAAGTAAATAATTATAGTAAATTTTCTAATTCCATCATGTAAAATTGTTCATATATCTTTTAGAGGAGTTTTATGAAGAAACAAACGTGAATAATATCAATAAGAACATATACATCTTATTCGGGACTCCTCCTTTGAAAATAACATTAGGGCTTATTGGATATATATTTTGGGAGTAATATAACCTCAAGGCTAGGAATAATTATTTTTTTAGAGTAATTTTTCTTATATTTGTTAATATAATTGGCTTAAGTGGTGTGGATCCGAGAGTAGACGAGGTTCCCTTTTTAAGTGAGGGGAGTGACACACTTGTAGTTATTAAAAATATTAAAATATAATAAAGTCACTCACATGGTAAAGTTGATATAAATCGGATAAAGTTAAAATATGAGATGATATAATACTGAAATACATTTATCCAATGGGATTTATAAATGTTTTTAGTTCATTTTAACTCTTATCACAATATTTTGATACCACGTTAACCGTTTTAACATTTATTATGGTAACAATATTTTTTCCAATGTTACTATTCATTTTGACTATAATTCAAGTTGAAATTATAACATAGTATAGATTATTATGATTCCAAATATTGAATCCATTTTAAAACATTGAATTATTATAAGTGGAATATAATAATTTTAATATATTCTCACAAAACACGTAAGAACCATTTTTAAATAAATTTTTTTTACGAGTAAAAATGAATTTAAACCAATTCCTTTCCTAGTAAAAAAAATTCAAGGAATGTAATTTTTTTATTAAATATATTATTGAAAATTTAATTAAAAACATTTCTCAATATTTAACAATTTAATTTATTTAAATAAAAAATCATTTTTCACACAAAAATAGTTTTTGAAAAAATAACTCTTATTAACTTCAAATGATTTTATCATCACCTATAACCAAATGATAATCAATGTATGAATTATTGTTAATTTTTTAAAATTTCAATTCCATTATATTTAATCAAAATACTAGCTCATTAGTGATCATGATATATAAAATATAAAAATAAAATACTTTAAAAAAATGATCATTTAACAAAAAATGATATTTTATATTGAAATTTAAAACTTTGTACACATTTCTAAGAAATTAATAAATAAATTTTCTTCAATGAATATTTTTATAAATATTTTCATAATTTATTTATTCATATTCATATTCATACCCTCCAATCCAACTGTTTTGTTATGATGACCATATTTATATAATAATTTTATATTATATGATTATTCTTTTAACATTAGTGTTGTGGGCATCAAAAGATATTGAACACGTAAAAATTATTAAAGATAAAATATTCTACAGTTTTTGTGTGTAACAATCCAAATAGATTTATTCTCACAATTTGGGAAAAGGTTCCTTTATAGTCAAAACCAATAATTTTTTTATAACCATTAATTACCAGACATGCTTTATCGGTAGACACTCTACTATCCATGTGAATTTATTTCAAAAAATCAACTTTCACCGTATGGTTATCACCCATCCAGAATCATCCACTATATTCCAAACATAGTTAATGTACATTGAGTATATCTTAAATTTTATAGCCTTTAACGATTTCTTGGAATCTAATGTCTCAATGGCCTTTAAGTAGGTAGTAGGTTCATTATCTATGAACATTACTTTATAATTATTTTCCATAAAAATAAACTATTTATCTTAGTATTTTATTGAATCCAACTAGACCTTCAAGGTTCTTGGGTAACCTAATTCAATTCTTCTTCCAATTTCGATTATGGTGTCTTTATGACTACCTTTTATGGAACACAGTTTTCTATGAAATATTTTGTTATAGATAATATCCCTAGAATTATATTGGGAGGTCCTATGACTCATCATCAACTAAAACATTTCCAATAGGGTATAATTCATCTTCTTAGAAAGATCGTTCCATTATAGATTTCTAAGAGGATTGGGTTCTAAGATAATTAAATAATCTCTCAGTTTATCAACAAATTTTTGGATCAAGTATTCACTACCCAAATTTGATCATATAACCATATTATTTTTTCCAACTTGATTATTTTCTCAACTTTTAATTGCCTTTTAATTTTCAAATATTTCAAGATTTTCTATCATTATAAACAGTAAACCATATAATCTTAATTAATAAATAATGTAAACAAAGAACTGATATACACAACTTTCTTGAGTACTCATTGGTCCACATACATCACTAAGTATAAGATAAAATAGTCCACTTTCCCTTTTAACTTTTCAAATAAAAAGTTACTTTATTAATTTTTTATAATAAAAAAGTTTCATAGTTATCAAATGGTTCATAATATATTGATTCCCACAATCTATATATTTGTAGTATTTGTATGTATTTCTCATTTATATGTCCTGGGAAATGGTACCAATGGTAATCAATGTTAGAATCAAATTTAATCTTCTTATATTTAATTTCATATATTGGATTATCCAGATCTAGAATATAAAAACCATTCACCATATTAGAAATTGTATAAAATATTTCATTTATATATATAGAAAAACTCGTGTTTTTATTAACGAGTGAAAAACATTTCTTTTTTAAATAATATATAGAAATAAAATTTTATATTTTTTGATAGAACACAGTAACATTTTTATAATTTTGGAAATTATCCACTTGGTTGACATAGGTCATATGTTTCAACCTATAATTCCATAATTTTTAACCCATTCCCAATACATAGATCAATATCACCTTTCATTTATTCTCTCTTTTCTTTATAATTTTTTATTCAACAAAAAGGTGATATGGACACATATTATCTAATAACCATGAGTGATAATTTGAGATATTTGTTTCTATAACATTAATTTCCAAATTCTCAAATTTCTTATCGATGAGAACATTTCTGAACTTCAGAAAGAAATATAAAACTATATTATAGGACAAACCCAAAAGATATCTCAAAAATATTATCATAATGTATTAAAAAACTTATAAAAATACACACACACACGCACATATATATATATATGTGTGTGTTATCCAAGATATATATTTCACTATGCTTTGGTATGGATTTAGAATTTATCGTATCTCAAAGCTATTTATGTCATGTATCATGCTTATTATATATCATATGAGTCATGGATGGTTGAGTGGAAAACCATTCCTCTAAATCCATCATATAGATAGACTAAACTCTATTCTTATGGAATCTAAACCTTTTTTATTTCCTTGTTACGTGTTATTCAATGCTCATAGTGGGATATAATGACATAACTTTTAGGAATACCCACACCTCTATTCCTTATACAAGATAATCCCTAGTCTCTTAACCTTTTGGGTTATCTATAATTATTGTACATGGTAGTGATCTGTGTTTAATTTAGAAAGAATATTAAACATATTATTTCCAAAGACATAATAATATCACAATTTCTATATTTATCATGTGGATTTTTGTCATAAATATTTCACCCCATGAAATCTTTACGTATCATGTAAGCCTTATATGTTTGTTGGATTCTAATAATATAGTTTTAGAATCCACATTTCATTTACCAAATTAATATGGTCAAAACAAATTAATGTGTATCTATTTAAAAAAACTAATAGAATGTGTAACAAACACAAAAAAAATAAAATCCAAATATATATACCCATATCAAAATACATAGCATGCATAAGGAGTATGAAACCCTTTCATATTAAGTCTTAGAATTATTAGAAACTAAAAATATTAAAAATAGTAATCATGGAGTGAAAGTATCCATCCTAGAATTTTCTAAATAATTCATAATATTCTAGCCTTTTGAGAAACCTGATCTATTCCCTTTATCCATGGTTATTTACTCAAGAGATACTTCAATTATATCATAAGTATAACACCGAATAAGTGAAAAACATAATCCACTTCTAAATTCAAGCTCATAACATTATTATAAACTAAATTTAGGGTATAAGAAAACTAAATATTATGAGTTCATTCCACATAACCAATTTATATTCATGAATATTTAAAAATGGGTTCCATAAATAAATAAATAGTTAAATTATTTAACGTGATAAAAAATAAATTTGGTCTATAATAATTATAATAACCACTTCCTATATCTTATAAATCCATGTAGATTCAATGGGGGATTGATAGGATCGTGCTAGTTGAGGTCATAGAGAAAAAAATTGTAAGTTTCATGAAGGCCACAAATTACCACCAAGGTGTGGTCTTGTTTTGTAATCTATTTGGACTATGACATAATTTATTACCTTTATCCTTTTAAATTCATTTGTCTCACTATGTACCATAGATTTTAAATGTCCACCATGACGTGTTTGGTCATCGTGGCGTCTAAGACCATAGCATAGTTGTCTTATAAACGTGTCATTGCTATATCAAAAAAGAAACATTATTTTAGAGTTAATAAAACGTAACATTTTTTTCCTTTATCCACTCAATTTTACATATAAATTTAACAATTTATGTAATTTTAATCATATGACCATTTCATTTTGTGGGAAAAGGTAGTTGAACGTAACATAGTTTTACAACAACCATGGTTCTAGAAAAATTCCTAAAATGGTTTTCAATTTTGATTTCATCCTATCAATTCATCACTGGAATATCATATGATACCACAGATGGTTTTATTGGACATTACTATTCCCATATGAAATATATAAACACACAAAACTCGTATCATGATTTACTAGTAATAAAATAAATAAAATGAAACAATAAGACAATAAAACAAGCAAACCCATAGTCAATGCTCCTAGTATTCACTGGTGGTGAGTTTTATCATGTTCTATTAGAAAAAACTTAATTGGTTATTGAATTCTACAACATCAACTAACCACTAGAATCACTTAACTCTTTAGTGTTACCTCTTCTCCAAAATGTTGTGTGAGTACCTTCTTCTGAAAGGAAAATAGAGAAAAGATAAATCAATAGTGATTAAACTAATAGATAATGATCTGCTATATTACAAATGAAGTCTGGTAAACATTATTTTATATGCCTCATTCATTAAATAAAAGATACTTTTTGAGATTTAAAATTTCATACATTATTAAATACCTAATCCACTTAGCTTACATGCCATTTATTAATCCAATTGTTGAAATAATAGCATTCAATATTTTATATACCCATCATCATATGATGTGTAAATAATCCAAGATAAACATGATAATCAATATGAAATAATTAACCCAATGAAATCATATATATTTCAACATGAGTGCTTCAACATGGTATAGGATAATATTATAAGACACTAACCATTTCATAGACACTTTTACCACAACATTGTATATGATTTCATGCACAATATTTAACAAAAAATCCAATGGAATGTTCGATGATAAATGCATTTACATAATTTCATTTCAAAAAACAAATGGTATATTAAAGATCATTGAACTTAATTTTACCATCTTTTTATGTTTAAGTAATGACCACAATAGGATAAATGAAAATTTATTGAATAAGAAAAAAGAAAATGCCCAGACTATAGGTATATTCATCACTTAATGTAATATTTATTATTTAATTCTTTGGAATTTGATATAATTTATGACTAACTCAATTCTATAAAAATATGTCCAAGGATGATTAGAAATATTACAATGTTTAAATTGGATATTCAAGTTACTGATGGCACTTGAATCCTACTTTACATAGATATGATTTCATCTCAACATTTCCTCATATAGAAGTTATTATATTTAAAATATATTATCGTGTATGATGTTTTACTCAAAACATTATTTCAATGTCCAATTTATATATAATGATATTTTATTTCAAGACTATAATTAAATTTTTTCTAATAAAATATTCACGAATAGTTGATTAATTATACTTGAATCAAAGATATCCAATGCCAACAAACAATGGTGAATAAAATTAATGTTAATCAAATTATACCTAGTTATAGAAAAATAATACAGGGATTGTGTATACTATAATCAAATTTCCAAATATATACCAAAAATGGGTTTTAGAATTTATTAAACTAATGTTATTATTTATTTTATATGATTTCTTAAGAAGTATAATGTATAGTTACCCTACTGTTTCTTACACAACTATTAAAATATTTTTAAGTTAAAAAACATAATAGAGATACAAATGCATGATCAAAAGGTTTAGTGTCTTTGGAAAATTAGGATCATATAAAAAATATACATAATTAAACATATACATTTATTTAAATTATTTATCTTTATCCTTATTAAATATTGTGTTCTCTTTAGAACATGTAATCACCTGAGGATATACATCAAAGAAAGGTGTGATCTAAAATTATAGTAAGAGGATGAATAATAGAAATGAATAAACATTTCAGTGGTTTGCATGATCATAATAATAATATCAAAAGTATAATATCATCATTAAAATTATGAGGGGAAAATTTAAAAATTGTATAGAATTTTTAAATGAATATAAATAAAACATCATGTCATAGTGGTCAAATATCACACATATTTGTGAACAAAGATAACATCATGTTCATGCATAACATATGTCCATAACCATAACATCATCATTATGAACAAATATATAATGATGTTTATATGTATTACACATTATCTCATGAGATATATCATATTACCCAATGTATTTAAGGTATATATAATTTTGGTCCCAACCATCACGTCATAATATTAACATAACCATGAATTCCACAGAAAACATATTACAATCCTAGTCATCTAATAAAACATAAAAATAAATGGGTTTCATAAGGATTTAATAATGAATACATTCACAAATAAAAATCGGGGATAAAAAAAAATATATATCATACATTGGAATAAGAGATTATTTTTCTTTGGATAAGAAACAACACGTGAGGATTTGAACATTTTTTTTGAAAGAAATGTATTTTTTGAAAATCAATTTATTTGGCTTAAAAATAAAAGAGGAAACATTTATATCCCTAAAATATAATGGAATATTAATAAAATTATATTTAAGGATCATTAATGGAATATCATTACAGAAATTGTTTTGAAAGAGGAATGAACCAAAGAAAGGGAGATGGGATTGAGAATCCTCTTACTTTAATTTTATCTTTACTTCATTTCTTTTTCACCTCCTGAATGATAAATATAGATTTATTAAAACAATGATCCATAAGTGAATTATTTTAATTTTTACCATTATTTAGAAATTATATTCATTTTTTTATATTTCTTAATTTCCTTAGTTATAGGGTAGTCATTTTAATATCATGTTTTACTCAAAAATTTCATGTTTTTCCGGGATTTTTCTATATTGTTAAATGTAATTTATACATTATTATAACTAATTATATAATCTTATAATCCAAATAATTAAATATTTTATAGTATATATAATTTATAATATCCATCCATCATGATGGTTACAAGATTTGATATGGAAATTTCTTCATAAGTGGTTAACCAACCTATAACAAGGCATTGTCGGGAGAGCGGGAAAAGAAGTTCTAAATTTATATATAATGTAAATAAGATATTTGCAGTAGGTTAAAATCATTAATATTATTTTAAATTACTACATACATAATTATTATATATTTTTGTTTTGAAAATTTTTGTGAAAAAAATTGAAGAAGAATAAATAAATAAAATATAAGAGTTAATCGAAACTTACTTAATCATCGGTGTATCTTCTCTTACAGAACACTAAAACTCCCTTGATATTTGGTGTTTTATTACTCTATATCATTACTATGGATCATAAGGATCAATAGAAGATTATTTTTGGTAGATTTTGGGATTTGGAATATGGGGGATGAGTGATTTTCCATGGAGAGGGAGTGGGGTTATTTATACATGAGGAGAGGGGTATTTTTTAATAAAATGATAAATAAAATAATATATAAAAGGAAAATATGTAATAGTGAAATTTTTATTATATAAATCATATATAATTATGTTATAATTTTTTTGAAGTCATTAAAACTATTTATTATTTATTTCATTGGTTTATTAAAAAGGAAAGGAGAAAGAAATAATAATTATAATTTTAAGGAACTTTTGAATTTAGGTATTAGAAAATGATTTTTAGGTTTTGGAATTTAGGTTTATTTTATTTTAGTAACTTATTTATGAAATTAACCATATCAAGGTAGTAACTAAATGTATAAAATATATTATAGTAATATTACATTATGAATTATGTAATTTAAGATATGACGGTTATGCAAAAAATTATATTTTACTATTCACCTGAACAAAATGAAGTATTTCAGAAAAGTTCCAAAAAATCACCCATGGAAAATTCTAATGTTATGATTTAAAAAAGATATTAATTTTTTGAAAATAAATTTATAAATTAGTTAATTTTAATTTTTAAAATAAAAAGTATAGCTTTTATGAAATACTTTAAAAAATGGTTCTATAAAAATGTGCTTATATTTTCTTAGAGTTTTTAAATATTGATATTTATTTTTTCCCTTAAAATATTAATATTTACATAAATTAATAATGATATATATTTTTTAATAACAATTTATTTTTTTGAAGAAAATTTATATTCCAACGGTCTTGTTACTATTCTCAACAGTCAGGTCACTATTCAAATGGTCTTATTACTATTCCAACAGTCACAATACCTCTTATAAATACCTCTAATTTAATTTATTAAATATTAAACCCAATTACTCTCAAGGTTCTATACATCCATATTCTATAATTTGTATTGGTTTACTAATATTTTTTTCTTTTATATAGTGTTGATAGAGGTGGAAATGATTCTAATTAATCAAGGAGAATAATATTTTTCTACTTTAGCTTTTATATTTTATGTTTTTTGTTCAATTGTAATGTTTGAAATTTTAATTGGTTTCATTTCCACTTAATGTAAATAATAATGTTTCATAATTCCTTTTATTTGTATAATATTGCATTATATATTATAACACTCATTTATTTAAAGAGAAAAATACCATTTATAAACTCTGGTTTCTTACATAATGACCAAGACACCATTTGGTATTAAATATGATAGAGCCACGAATATTCAAGGATTAGCTAAAATATATGCATATGAACTATTTAAAGTAAAACATAGAGGTAAATTCTCATCTTCATGGTATTTTTTGATAACATCAAAAGATGTTGAAATATCTAATTGATGAGCAACAAAATAATATTACATTTAGAAATTTAGGGAATATATATGTGATGTTGACTATGATCTATGTAAGAAGATAAAAAAATCCCCAAGTTGGTGAGTTGAAAAACATTTTAACCAAGAGTTCATCTATATTTAAAAGTAGAGTATATATTATTCTTAAACTCATATTTCTTTCTGCACATCTGAGTCATGATGTTACTAAAGGAATAAAAACTAATATCATTTTATGGGGATATTGATGATGATTTTTTCTGGATTTAAAATATTCTTTTGTAACATGCTTCCAAAATATAGGCATTAATATTTATCAATAGCCTAAATAAAATGAAAAATGAGATATCATTTGAGTAAAAATATAAATTAAATCTATTATTAAAAAAATTGTGTTACAATGTGAAGTTTTCTCTAATTATAGAAACACAACTGAATAAATTAACACAAAGTGTATCTATATGAATTATCCTAAAGTTATAAAGGATATTAAATAAATCCATAATATTGAAAAATTATTCTCATATAAGATAATATATTTCAATACAAATAGATCACATTTCTAATTGAGATACTGTGAGTATTAAAGACATTGATAGAGTCAAGGATCATTATATAATGGTAGTAGGAAAAAGAATATGTTTCACAACTAACCATGGGAAATATTATTCTAGAGGCACATACTATATAGGAATGATAAATCCCAATATATATAGATTTATCATCACTAATTTAGGTGATACATTAATAATTTAGAATAATGTATCTTTTTCTATAAGGAAGTGGTAAATGAAAAAAACTAAAATAGATAAGACAATGTTTAGTATTTAATTTACACTCTATATTTGTTTTGATAATTACTTCACCCACCTTGTGTTTTATATATGATAATTATACTCTCAGTTTTTTTTGTTTAAATAATTTTTCTAAATATATAAATTTCTTACATATTTAATTTTATTGAAGAATATTATGTATTATAAGCATTGAAGAAATATATTATTAAGCACTAATGTTATGATATTTTACTAAGTCCAATATCCTATGTATTCTGGAGAATATTGAAAAATTTATCAAATATCAATAGAATTTCATACATTTTAATAGAATTAGAATTTTGTGTTAGTTGATTATATTAAATGTTCATTAGAGATAAAATATTTTCTTATGTATTGAATATCTTGAAATGACTAGAATTTTATAAAATCATAGAAGAATATAAAAATATATTATGTATTGATAAATTAGCGATTTATGTAAAGCTATAAATATTAAATCTCGAACTTGTGTTGAAGAAATATGTTACGTATGAAGATTGGATGTTTTTGGAAATTCTATAAAGTCGCTAATATTATGTATCAAATGAAGGAGAATAAAATATAATATATCATAGTCTATAAATTTCAAAAGTTTAGTTATATTATGTTTTTGGAAGTTATGTTTGGAGATATATTTTTCAAAAAGAACAAATTCTTCCATTTTGAATGATTTACTCTTACAAACTGATATTAACTCTTATGATCAGAATATTTAATCTTATCAAAGGATGTTACTCTTATAAAATTAACTCATATTTACTCTTATGAAATTAATAAATATAATATTATAGAATTAAATAAAATAACTCTTATCAATTTATGGAATTAACTCTTACACATCCAAAGAATATTACTTTATATGGTTATTTCCATTATAATTTAAAGATATAGACTCATTTGTACTGTGGATGAAAGTTCATGCTATATAGATATTTCATCCCACAAATTATGATATATCTAGACATTTTGAAATTGTATGAGAGTTGTTTCAATAAATGATTTTATAAATGTGATAGGTTTAAAAAGAGAATATTTTTTTGACATTTCATAGAAGAGATCATGTAGGAATTACATTTACATCTATAAAATGTGGACACAAAAAATAGACATTTTGAAGGAAGATATCTTCCCTGCATGGAATATTATTTATGATAGATATTCAAATTCAAATTTTCTATTTTTTGAAGGATTTTTTTAATGATATTTAATTAATGATTAATATATTTATATTATGATTTAAATTTTTATTGTATCTGATGAATTTATAGAATGTTTTTGACTTGTTCTTTATGAGTTTATTATCAACGAAAGAGTGAAATACATATAATATTATTTAGATTATTATTTAAGGGAATAAATATTCAATGGTTATGATAAATAATGGATTAATTTTTGGATTAATTTTACTATATTTATCAAAGATAAAATAAGACAAAATAGATATATTATTTCTATGAATATTTGTTTTTGTTGGGTCATTGAATAAAATTTTAATATTAATTTCAAATAAATTTTTTAGAAATAAGTGGGAAAACCATAGTAAGTTATATAGAAGTTCTATAATGTTATAAAAATACATGTTATTGTTGATAAAAATTCAAAATAAAAGAGACTTGAAACACTAAATATATTCCATTATTCCATTATTCCATTCCTACAATTGCCACTCAAAATTAAAAGAATTGAGGGAGAAGAAAAAATAATTTTTTATTTTAAATTGAATAAAACTTATTATTGTCACTATGTTTCATTAAATAATATATTACATTAAGGATCACTTTAAGACTACTACACCAAGAAGATCCATTTTTTGGATGAAGATTCATTAATTTTCAATTGCTCAAAACTGGTGGAAACTCTTTGTTCAATATTTTCACAATCTATATCTCATCTAGGTCAACATAAGTGTTATCTACTTGTACATAGTTGTGAAGTAATTTTGGGTTACTTGTACTTAAATATTGTGAAGTTTAAACTTATTATAATCATTCTTTAAGGCACCTATTTAAAGGATATGAAAGAATGATAAAAAATTTACTTGATTAAAAATGCTAGTAGTTAATTGGGAGATCCCTAGAAAAAATACTTATTATAAAATCACTAATATTGTACTAGGTATTGGTGGAGTGAAATAATGGATGTTATTATTTAACCAAATAACTATAAATATATCGTGTGTCCTATCTATTAATGTTAATTTTATTCCACAACATTACTCACTTAAAAATGGAACAATTTTGCACACTTTAAAGGGGAATTTAAAATTAGATGAAATCATTTTAAGAACTCAATCCATCCGCCTATTGAGTATTTTTGTTATGATCCATAAAGGATAATATTTGGTATTAGATCCAGATATTTAAAGTTTTCTAATTTTGGCCTTAATAAGCTATAGAGAATGATCAATAGATAAATATATATTTTTATGGTTGATCCTAGAGATGGTATATCTATGATTAAATCTCCTTATTTCAATGGTGACAATTTTGGTTTTTTCGAATTATAGAATCATATATTACTTAAGGAATTTCTGATTGAAAGTTTATTTGAACGTTATTAAAACATATAAATTTTTAATTGGTGACCTGTGAAATGGAGTTATTTTTAGGAATATTATTATTATTTAAATTCAAATTCTATGAATGCTGGTATTTATTAAATAGGACTGAATGAGTTATATAGAGTTTCTCAATGTGCTACTTCCTATGATATATGGGAGACAATTAATGTTTCCATTTGAGGAATCAAAAATGCGAAACAAATTAAGGTAAAATACTATAAAACTCAAGTTCTATATTTTTAAGTTAATTTATAGATAAAACATTACTCTAATGAATGTAAGTACCACTAAGATTGGGAATGGTGTTGTTGACTTTGGAGCAATAGTATGAGAATCAGATCAATCCTTAAAAGTTCTTAGATTTCTACCTGATAAATAGAGTGAAATATATGCTATTATTATATAGTCTACACCTATTAAATATCATAAAAATAAAATATTTAACTAGATCACTCATGATGTATGAAGTTGAGACGCAGGAAGAAGTAGATTATCACAATATAATCAGTAAATAAAATAATTATTTATAGGTTTTTAGAATAAAGATATATATTCTCATTCATCTAATTAATATTCTATCACTTATATTCCACCAATGACCATAATTAATTTCAATAAAATTCAATAATTTTTTTATGTGTAAAAAATAAAAAAATAAAAAAAGGATGATAAAAAATGTCATATACTATAAATACATGAATAGAAGATATTTGGGGACTAAATTCCATAAACTTACATATGATAAGAAGTTTCAAATAAAATCTGATTACAAAGGGAATAGAATGAAATATATAAATCCAATTAGAGTTATTATACGGACTTTAGTAGTGATTAATCTCACTCTAACTCCAAAGTTGGGCATTCAAACCCAAATGTAAATCTATATCTTATGGATCAGACCGAAGAGGTACAATCATTCTACTATACGATTTCCAAAAATTACTCTTTTTATGATCTTAATGAATATTGTTTTATACTTGAATAAAAATATGATACTTTAAAAGAGAAAGTATATATCTTTAAAAAAATTATGATTTTTTTGTTTAAATATGTGTTTTATCGAAATTACCTTTAGAATTAAAATATATACAAAATCTAAACATGATTATGTTATGCATGATGCTCTAATTCTTTATTTTTTAGATGAACATAATTCCTTGAAAATGAATTTTATTATATTTTATTTTATTAGGTGGCATTAACTTAACAAAATCCTTGGTAAAAATAAAATATAAAAAATCAGACTAGGAATTATAAGCAATTATGAAAATATTAATTTTTATATAAATTATTTTTTGTTTGGTTAAAATAATAAAATGATGTCTATGGATATTTTTTCATAATAGAAAATCCAAAGATTATGATAATAATTTTTTTTCTTTAAATATCCGTGAATTTTTAGTATTAAGAATTCCTATATTTCTAAAGCTTAATACAACTTTGTGTCTAGTAATTTTTCTCACAATAAATAATTTTAGTTACTAGAATATTTTATTGCTAAAACTACTAGACCTACAAGAATACGAGTACCAAAATGCATTCTTATTTTTATTTTATAGGAAAATAACCATAAAATATACAATGTTAAATTATATGTGTGGTGTCTATTTATGTATACAGTCATCTTAAACTATTATTCCTTGTCAAGTATAATGAAAACCATGGATATATGCTAAATAAAAAATTGAAGGAGTTAAATATATTGGAAATCCTATAAGTATTTCCTTCAATTATATTTTAGTTATAATAATTTCTTGAATTTTACTAAGTATTTTATATGGGAAAAATTATAAAAAAAACATCATTTAATATTTTATGTTATTTTATTTTAAGGTTTTATATATTGTAAGTAAATTTTTTTAATTATTTATAAAATTCACTAACTACTAAATTGTTTTATAAACTAGAGTTATTTTATTAACTTGTGGCTATGATTCATACTCTTTATATTTTAATCTATAGGTATGTTTGTGTAAATTGATTATTAGGTTCATAGTAAGCATGTATTTAATGTTTTATTATTTGGATTCCTTTCATGAGCTTTACAAAAAAATTATTGCACATACAAAAGTTCTAGATTATTTCATTTTCCTAAAATATTTATATTTAATTATTTACATATCTATTATTGAATACCTAGAGTATCTTTGATATCTTTATGATTTTTTTTAGGGTGAGTTATCATGATTGTTTAACATGTTTCGCGGTTCTTTATAATTAAAATTTTTAAAAGGAGGAGATCATTTTAGGGAATATTAAGTGGAATAATATTATATTAAGGTTAAGTTTTAATGATTTATATTTTGATTATATATTAAGATTTAGTATATTGTTCATGATCATAGGGGGGTCATAACATATTAACTATTTCAGTTGAGAATGAATATTTATCTCTCGTCTAGAATAATGTAGTATGTTTTTTATTCTAAAAAATGAAGCATAATGCATATATTTTTTATTCTCTATTATTAAATAATACTTTCTCTATTTATGTTTATTCATTGAAAGTGTGTTTTGAGTGTTCTATATTATATAATGAAATGAAGAGAATGTTTTTTTATTAGAAGCATGTGTTTTTTATTAGAAAAGTGAGATATTATGTTTTACTTGATACTAGGGCTTATATCATATTCATTTAAAATGGGTAATGGATTATAAATTATTTTGTTATTTATTTTTATTTGATTAAACATTAATTCTATTAACCTTTATGATCCTTACAAAAAGGGGGGATCATTTTGGAAATATGGTCGAGTTTTATAAGTACTTAAACCTCTATATGTTTTATATTTATTAATTATACTCTCTCTTTTTAGACAAATTTTTTTCCCAAGTATAAGAAATTTCTTAAAAACTCAATTTTTTATATAATATTATGCGTTGGAAGCATAGAAAAAATATATTTTAAAGAACTAATGTTCTGATATTTTTATAAGTTTATTATCTTACATATGTTGGTGAAGTTTTGAGAAATGTATTTAATATTAGTTGAATTTCTTACATATTTTGACATCAACACAACTGAATGTTACTCATTTTGTGGCACCACATCAGGCGGCCATGGATTAAATCCTAGTTGCATCAATAATTTCCCCTAGATTGGGGGGGGTCTTCTCCCATATGCGGGACACCAGTAAAATCGTGTGGAATATTGAATGATTACAGCGCAGGGTGTCTCAGGCTCATCATTGGAGGTGGTATCTAGATTGTTGTAATCTCAATGGGAATCAGTTAGGTTAGCCTTCAATTGCGAGCTACTAGTGGGGTGCAGGGTGACAGTGTCAATGGGCATTGGTGGAGACAGAATTATAGGGAGTGTTGGTGGTGGGGTTTAGACTTCAATGGAGATTCATCAGTGGGGTGTAGGGCGGTGATGTTATATGGCGTCGATGGTGATGTGTGGGGAGGCCTTCAATAGAGAATTGTCAGTGGGAGCATGATGCACTGATGGGGAACCTTTGTGATGTTTTGAGAAGTTAATTTCAGAAATATAATTTTCAAAAAAGAAAGTTGTAATGTCCTAGTGTTTTTTGATGGAAATTACCTTCTTATATATGTCATAAAAATCACTTGAAAACTCAAAATAATGAACTAATAAGTGATAAGTGAGATTTAGACATAATTTTGTCTCTTCGGTGTTTGGAATTTCAAAAATATGGCTTAAACGGTTGTAATCAGTAAGTTATTTGGAGTCCGATAAGGAAAACATAATTTTTAGGGAATAGTAACCTACCCTAATGAATATTAATATACCCTTATGAATAGTGATATACACTAATTAATAGTAACCTCACCTACAGTGGTATAAAAATAATATTCAAGTTGGAAGTACGATATACCTATATTTTAGAATAAGTTAATGAATGTATTAAAACCGGTTTTCGATAATGAAATATGATTTTAATTAAATATTCAAATCATCATATTTAGAAAATTATTTTTGAAAAATGGGCTTCATTTTTGGATTCTACACGTCGAAAAATGGTTGGGGTGAATTTTTGGGATTTTTCTGAAATACATGAATTTTTTGATGAATAGTAAAATACGGTAATTTACCGTATATGTACATTATAAGATAAATAGACTATTCCTAGCATCATGGCTGATGTAACCACCCTGTCTTTGGATTTACATGACTCATTTACTATTATTGGTCATGGAATACTTACAATTCCTTGTCTTGTGAAGAAATAATAAATTAATGATCATAATATTGTGAAATCCCTCCTCTCCTCCATGATAAAACCCCCCTTCACTCCCTCTTCTCTCCACTCATATCAAGCCTTGTGCCTTGCCATTATTCTACTCAAATCTCTCCCCAAAGTCCTTACCCACGTCCAAAAGCTCTCAGACTCCTCAAAATACCAAAACCTTTCCCCTTAGGAGGTTCTCAAAGGAGGAAGTCTCAAGAGGTAAAATTCCTCTTCCCGGTTTCTTCTTTTCTTTTAAGTACTTTTCTTTTTATTTATTTCCTCACCTCCCTTCACCATAATAGTATGATAAATCTAGTAACATAAATGTACTATAATGTTTTCATTCTAATGGTATATTTCATTATCTTCTCTCTTTTCCCCACCCTTTTATTTGAAAGAAATGAAAGCACTATTTGAGATGTGCTAATTTAGCACATTCAAGGACAACCGTTTATCAATTTCTAATGTTATCTTTAATTATGTCCATGAAACCATTCATTATATGGTTGAACCAGATTATTATACATGTGATATATCCTATTTTTGGTTTTTTAATCCTTTTGTACAAATGTTATTAAATTATAAAGAAAAACATGTTCTTCGTAATCAAATCCATCGTTTAACAAAAATAGTTATCACTAAGGTTATATATATAATAATTAGACTTCACATTAAGTAACCAAATTAAAACTATGTAATCTCATGGATGTTTAATAAATAATATAACTTCAGTTATGGACAACCAAATTCATCTTACATATAATCCAAACTTGAATATAAGTGAACTGATCTTTTAAAACCAAGTAAACAAACAAGCCAGAACAATGAAACTGAACCTTATAACTAATAAAGAGGATTTTATTGACCTAAAAAGGGTTATAATAAGTAAATTACATATAGAATCGGTTCTATACTTGTTAATTAATAAACCTAATTTTATTATTCAGGTCATTTATAAGAATTGGAGTACACCAACAGATTTAAGGTAAGGGATTCTCCCCTTTTTACTCTTAATCCAGATTGTTCTCTATGCTATGACATTTTGTGTAATACCAAGTGATGGGGTACCTTTATACACCTTCCCCATACTACTATAAGTTTTTATAAGAGATGATAAACCCATTATCTCTCTCATCAATCCCTCTTAGGTACACCCAACACCATGCCAATAAACCATGATGGATTCTACCCGAACTTCGTTTATTCCTTTGGGTTTCTCGATCTTTCTTTTTACCAAAATGTAGTTGTCTTTTATTTTTATGTAGAACATAAACATTCTGTTTATATTCTCCAAACTCATTTTCCAATATCCATATCTCATTCTATTTTTGGGATATTCATGATTTAAGTGAATCTCTCCTCGATACTTCCCAATAAGCACACTCATTTTAAAGGAACTTCCCGAACTTTTACACAATTTCTAGTGCAATCTATCTTATGTTTTAAGACAACATTATATTTGTAAATTATGTATTTTTATTATGAGAACCTTCTTGGTTCAATTCTGGTTTTATATAAAATAATGTATTCTTTACTATTTTAAAAGCTCTATAGTATTTTCTTTAAAACAACACAAAAATGTTTTAATGCTAATGTTTCTAAAATACATTTCTCAGATGTTGTCACTTATGTTTGACACCACTTACCATGTTATATGACTATTTTATCCTATTAATTTCCTTGTATTTTCTAATTATTTCCTTACATGGACACTTTCCTGATACGCCCATTGGTTATAATTTATGTCATGATCGTGGTACCCAGTTCTTTCCATGGGTACCCTTATGTTTGTGTATGGTTGATTATGTATAATTTTATATGTGGAAAGAATATTTATGTGGAAATAATATTCATGAAAATGTTGAGATGGGTGCGCCCAGATAGCGCTCCAATGTATTGGGTAAGGGTAAGTCTCATGAGATGCGATGTGAAACGGGATTGGCGGTTAGCCTTGACCAGTACTGAAATGGGAAACGAGATTGGCAGTTAGCCTTGACCCATACTAAAGAAATGTTTTATGATTCTGCCACATTTATATGATCCATGGTTATATGATCTCATGCTTATATTAAATTATTTTATAAGTTTCATGCTTTGGATATCATTATGTCATGCCTCCTAACTCAGGTGCTGGAGATGTATCCTTAAGTTCATTTCCCTTGCTGGGTTTTTTAGCTCATCCCTGTGTTCATGTGTTCCCCAAGGTACCCTATGCAGATGTAAGAGCTAAAATTAAGTTAGAATATCTTTATGGAGATTAAATAAAGAAGTTTTTTTAGCCCCTTTTTTTATGTTTTATGTACCTAGTCTTCAAAGACACTAGACTTAACGATCCTTGGCTTGTACTCTGATGGTTAATTATGATTAAAATCATGAATTGTTATATGTAAAAGGCTTGAGTCTCTATAGTTGGAATCAGAGGATGGTCTAGTTATTTTTGGAGATTAGAAATAGAGCACTTTAGTGAGAACCTTAAGGATGAGACTAAGTCTAAGGAAATAGTCCTAAATTTTGGTGAGTATAGAGTAAGTGGTTTATCAAGAAAATACATCCCTGTCCGGAAATGAGTAAGTAGAGGCGGCTCTGGAATAGATGTATCTAGGGGTAAAACTCGAAAACACTACCTTGAGCTAGACTCGAAAGGGAACTGGTGCACGATAACGGTCCTTGCTACACTCTTGGTTAGGACACTCCTGGGGGATATACTTTGGTAGATTCACGAGCTTAGTACAAACGATTATTAAGGAAAAAAAGCCCATAAGAATATATGTTATGAAATAGATGGAGGATAACCTAGATATAAACCTAAGTAATAACAAGTTAGGATGTACTTATTCTTTATAAGTTTATCCTTTAATGTTAAAAGATTCCTTTTTTATCTCAATAGATAAGTATTCAAGACCTCTAATTATACGTTCTTTTTTATTATTTAATGGTGGGAAATAGAAAAACATGTTCCAACAACCAATGTGATAGGAAATGTGATGATTGCCCTAATGACATTCCTAATGTGACAGAAGCGGGTGCTCAAAACTTCATGGAAGTACTTTCTCAGCTGGCTCGAGTTATGAATAATAACTTGAATCAGTTGGAACGTCCCCCTCCTCTAAGAAAAGAGCAAGTTTTCATAGAATATTTCATGCGGAAAAGGCCTCAAATGTTTAGCGGGTCATCTGATCCCCTCCTCGTAGAAAAATGGATTAAATCCATTGAAAATATATTCTCCATCCTCAAGTGCTCGGAAGAAGAGAAGGTGGTACTGGCGGTCCATCATTTTGATGGGGAAGCTGATCAGTGGTGGACACTGATAAAGAATACAAGGTCCCAAGAGGAAATCGATTCCATAGATTGGGAGGAATTCAAGAGAATTTTTTTTAACAAATATTTTCCTCAAAACCTCCATCTCAAGATAGAAAGAGAGTTACTTGGACTCAAGAAGAAGGAAGATGAGTCCATTAGGGCGTATGAATTGAACTTTACAAGGATTTCAAGGTATGCCTCTAGCTTTGTCATGAACACCGAAAGCAAGGTGGATCACTTCTTTAGTGGACTAAAGTCGGGTCTACGAAAAGCGTTGGTGATTCGAGACTTCTACAGTTATGAGTATGACAACCCTGCTTTCTATTACAACTTAAACATGAATTATTACATATAACTTCACTTGATACAACAAAGAAGATTGAGAGTTTTAGTGTCTTTTGGGCTTAGGATCATTACATAAAAACATTAAACTTGAAATACAACATCTTTATTGAAAACTTCCTTTACATGACCACTACATTCCATCGTACTTAGCATTGCATGGGATAACCTGAGGACATGCATAAGAAAAGGGTGAGCTATAAAGCCCAGTAAGGGAGTACACAATGAATAACATGAGGACTTCAATACATGTTAGGCAATAGGAATGTCAATAGATCATAAGAGTAACATGAACATAAAGGCATGATAAAGCATGATAATCATAACATGGAAATGTGGCAACAACACTTAACATTGAATTAGCATGAGCCAAGTCTCATTGCACATGGAGCATGAGTAAACCCTCATTGCACTTGAAGCACGAGTAAACCCTCGTTGCACTTGAATTAGCATGAGTCAAAACTCATTGCACATGACGTATCATGATACTATACTTTACCCAATGCATTGGAGCACTATAAGGGCGCACCCTTCTTAAACATTTCATTTTATGCATAAGTGTGCCACATGGATCATAAAACATGGATTCATAAAACATATTCATTTATTCCACGATAAAGGAATGTGGAATTCATACATGAAACTTTATAATCAATAAGTAAATGTGCATAAAGGTGAATACCCTTGATGGAGAAATGGGCATGGTATTCACTACACAATGATATTGGCTTAGAAAATCGGTGTGATTTCGGCAGCGTAATGGCGTGACATAAGAATTCATAAAAATGGTTGATGAGAGAGAAAGGGGTTCCTCATCATATTTAAATGTAATGGAAATTAAGGAGATCATATAGATACATGTCCCAACAATTGAAAAGAAATTCAGATTCATGATACAAAAGTATTGCTTGAATATAAAAGAGGAGAAAAAAGTTCCTTTCGAAATTTCGGCATAGTAACGGGTGTACATGGGAGGCATTTAATGAGAGAGAAAGGGGTCTCCCATCATTAAAACAATAAGAGGGCAGTATGGGGGAGGTTCGAAACCACACCCCAACATTCATAATTGAAATTAAAAGTGCAATACAACTTAAAGAAAATTGACAAAAATGAGAAAGGAAGAAAAAACCCTTACTTGGAATTGTGCTTTCAAAGGCTAGAGAGAGGCTTGTGAGAGGCTTATTGGGAGATTGGAGAACCTTGACAGGATTATAGAGAGAGTAGGGCAGAGGTTGGACGAACTCCAAGGGCTTTGAGTGAGGAGGAAGTGGGAGCATGGGTGGGTTTATATAGGAAAGGTGAGGGAATTCTTTATTATTTAGGTTTGGGACCCCTTATATTAAAATAATCCAAAACACAAACCATCCCATGGTATTTGCCCATGGTTTCTGGAAAAGGAAAGAGGAAAACAATATTTTACAAGGACAAGGTCCGAACGTATTAAAAAATTAGGGTTTCTTAAGTGGAGGTGAGTCACACTCCCATGGAAATTAATTTAAAAAAGGCAAAGTGTTGAATAAGTCTTGAGGGCTCCATTAATGCTTTGAAAAGTAAGTCAAAAAAACCCAAAACTTCATTATTTTAATGATAAAACACATATTGGCCGAAAATAAGGATTATGGTTTTTTATTACATCACCATTGGGTCATTATGATGTCATAAACCATTATATATTTAAATGGTATTTAATTTTTACCAAAAAATTTGACTGTCTCAGAAAATTATGAAAAATTCACCGTTGGATAATTTCGATATCCTGATTCCAAAAATAATATTTGTTTTATCTAAATAATTTTCCAAATATGTGAATTTTCACTTTTAAAATAAAAACCGACCTTTATAAAAAAATCACGGGTTTTGACAGAAATGGCTTTTAAACCTTAATAAAAAATTTAATTGCATTCATAAAATTATAAGATCATTTATATTTAATAAAAATTAATTTAATATTAATAATAATATTTTATTAAAAAATGATTTAATTCAAAAATCCTTTAATTTAATAAAATATAATTCTTAATTAAACACTAACTAAAAACACCATTTGTACTTTAAAATCTATTTACAAAGTATCAAAAATAACTAGAAATTATATACAAAAATAATGTACATGAATATGGTACTACTTATTTGTTACATAACCCCTTAAAATAGCTACATAAGACCTAAGGGTAAGGTGTGCGATGGTGACAGACTCTTGGGGCGGCTCGGATAACATCGCTCGAGTGGTAATCTCTATCAACTTCCACTTTTCCCGTAGACGATCACGTTCGAGCTTGACATAATGAAGCTCATCTTGGGCTTGGTCAAGGGTGAAGCCCAAAGACGCCACCTCTTTTCCGAGCTCCGAAAAATGGGCTTCGTAAGGAGAAATTCTACTGGATGAGGCCATCACTTCCTTTGTCTGAGTAAAATTGGGTTCGTTAAAGCCTTATATTTATACTACTCATGCGATCACTGTTCAACGGCTATAAAAGTAATGGTCACAAATCATAACAAAAAACCAAAGAAGATGACATCTTATAAAAACATTTTTCATAAAGAGACATTTAACTGGATCAAGAGGGATTTTCATTAATAAAACTTTGGGTCGTTACAATGAGTACATTGTCCGTTGGGCCCTCAAGGTTGAATTGGATATTGGATACTCTCAGTGGTATCATGGACCCAGTGAAAAGAAGAAAAAGATGAAAAACTACATGGGTGGTCCATCAAAAAAATCCCATGATTGAAAGAATCCCAACTTTCCCCTTTGCAAAAATTGTGGGAAGAAGCATCCTGGTAACTGTCTAAAGAGAACCAAGAATTGATTAAAATGTGGAAAGTTTGGTCGTCTATCCAAGAACTACCGAAGGGATATGAAAAATCCTGATAATGTTTAAGAAGAAAGGAAGGTTCATAACAACACTCAGCATGCAGTTCAGTGTTTTAACTACAAGGAGCTTGGGCATTATGCGAACAATTTCCCTAAGCTGAGGGTTGTCAGAGGCAATCAGAAACAACCTCCAAGGCAACAAGGAAGGGATTATGCTATCACTACTATTGAGGTGGAGTCGAAAAATTATGTGGTGACAAGTATTATTGTTATTCAATCAATAATAGAGAACATACTATTTGATTCGGGTTCTACACATTCTTTCATATCTTTCAAGTTTAGTATAAAAATTCAAACACCACCTAAAAATTTGGAGTAAAAGTTATCTATGAGAACAGTGAATGCGGAAATTATTGCATGCATGGTTTATAACTCCTCCCCGGTTAATGTTTGTGGACTGAACATCCCAACAAATCTTTTCATACTTCCTTTAGTGGAGTTTGACGCTATCTTGGGCATGGATTGGATATATTTGTATAAGGACAACATCAACTGACAGGAAAGTTAGATTACTCTTCACATCCCGAAGCATCCTCATATTCTTTACAAGTGAAAGGAGGAAGATGAGTCTCCTTTAGAATATTCATCTCAAGTTTGGATATTTCTTCCTTATGATCATGCATACCTTGCTCAAATGATTGAGAAAAAGGAGAGAATCATTCTTGAAGACATGCCCATCATGAGGGATTACTCTGATGTATTCCCTAAAGAGTTGCCTAGTCTTCCCCCTGACTGAGAGGTTGAGTTCTCAATTTAACTTATCCCTGGATCTCTGCCAATCTCAACGACACCTTACAGAGTGGCCACCGTAGAGCTGGAAGAGCTGAAGAAACAGTTACAGGAGAATATAGAGAAGGGTTTTATACGCCCGAGTGCTTCACCGTGGGGTTCTCCAGTCCTCTTCATCAAGAAGAATGATAGATCAATGTGCCTCTGAATTGATTATCAAGATCTCAATAAAATCAGTATAAAGAACAAGTATCCCCTTCCATAGATAGTAGACTTGTTCCATTAGCTTTGTGGGGATAGTTATTTCTCTAAGGTGGAACTTCGGTTGGGATATCACCAATTAAAGGTGAGGAAGGAAGATATTCCCAAGACTGCCTTTCGAACGAGGTATGGACAATATGATTTCATAGTTATGCCCTTAGAACTCACTAATGATCCAACAATTTTCATGGATTTAATGAATAGAGTCTTTCAATATTACCTCAACAAATTTGTGGTGGTCTTTATTGATGATGTTTTGATATACTCCTAGAGCAAGGAGGAACATGAGGAGCATTTGGAAACTGTGTTAAAAACATTACTAAGGGAGAAGTTGTATGCAAAGTATAGTAAGTGTTAGATCTAGAAGGAGGAAGTATCATTCTTGGGGCATGTTATCACTAGGAAAGGTATATCTGTGGACCCTTCCAAGATGAAGGCAATTGAAGAGTGGCCAAGGCCAACTTCTATAATGAAGATCCATAGCTTTTTAGGTCTTGTTGGGTACTATCAACGATTCGTGAAAAACTTTTCACGATTGTCAAACCCAATGACCATGTTGACATGGAAGGGAGTAAAGTTCGTCCAAAAACAAGAATGTGAAGACTATTTCAAGGAGTTGAAAAAGAGGCTTATCACTGCGTCAGTACTCACACTCCCTTCAAGTGGATAACTCTTTGTGGTGTATAGTGATGATTCTAAGAAAGTATTAGGTTGTGTGCTAATGCAAAATGATAAAGTGATATCTTATTCCTCAAGGTAGCTGAAAATAAATGAGTGAAACTACTCCATGCATGATCTGGAGTTGGCGGCTGTGATCTTTACGTTGAAAATCTGGTGGCATTATCTCTATGGGAAAAAATGTGAGATATATACAGACTACAAGAGTCTCAAATATATATTCACACAAAAAGAGCTTAATATGCACCAGATAAGATGGATAGAGCTCACCAAAGATTATAACTTCTAAATCCACTATCATCCTGGTAAGGCAAACAAGGTGGCAGATGCTCTAAGTAGAAAGGATCTTGCATCTTTATCAATGATGAGAATTGAAAAGGATCCGCTCTTCTTATATTTACAAAGGATAGACATGGGAATCATTAAGAGAATAACATCATCAATCCTTTCTCAAATGATTTTTCAACCATACCTCTTGGAGAAAATAATGGTTTCTCAAATAAAGGATGTGGAAATTCAGAAAAGGGTGTAAGATATTAAAAATGGGAAATCCTCTGATTTCAAAATTGACGAGCAAGGAGCTGCAAGATTTGGGACACGATTATGTATACCATCTGATCTAGAGATAAATAAGGATCTATTGAATGATGCACATAGCTTGACCTTCTCTATCCATCCTGGGAGTACCAAAATGTACCGTGATCTCTGAGAACACTTCTAGTGGGATAACATGAAGAAGGAGATTGCGGAATATATATCAAGGTGCTTGGTATGTCAGAAAGTTAAAGTTATGTGAAAAATGTCCAAAGATATGATGCATCCATTGCCTATACCCATGTAGAAATGGGAAAATGTTACAATGGACTTTTTCACAGGTCTCCCAAAGATGTCGAAGGGATATAATGCGATATGGGTTGTGGTTGACCGACTCACTAAGACATCCCATTTCATCGCTATTCAGGAATATCTCACGCTTGAACAACATGAAATGTTATATGTGAAGGAAGTTGTGAGACTACATGGTGTTCCACTCTCAATTGTATCTGACCTTGATCCAAGATTCACCACAAAGTTTTGGAAAAGTCTCCAGCATGCTCTCAATACTGAACTGAACTTCAGTACAGCCTATCATCCTCAAACTGATGGCATGTCTGAGTGAACTATTCAGACACTGGAAGACATGTTGAGAGCATGTTCTATGGAATTCAAAGCGGTATGGGACCAACATCTTCCAATGGTTGAATTCTCATACAACAATAGTTTCCACTCAATCATACAAATAGCACCATATGAAGCCCTTAATGGGAAAAGGTGAAGAACATCGACATACTGGGATAAAGTAGGTGAGCGTAAGCTGCTAGGACCTGAAATGGTCAAAGAAATGGTGGAGAAGGTGAAAACCATTCAGCAGCATATCAAGTTATCCCAAAGTTGACAAAAGAGTTATGCAGATAACCATTGACATGACCTTGAGTTCAAAGTTGGAGACATGGTATTTCTACGCATATCTCTGTGGAAGAAGGTCATGAGGTTTGGGAAGAAAGGGAAGTTAAGTCCTAGGTACATCGGAACCTTCGAGATCCTTGATCGAGTCAGAGCTGTGGCCTATTGACTGGAACTTCCACCTACCATGGCGAATGTACATGATGTCTTTCATGTATCCCTCTTAAGGAAGTACATACCAGACCCTTCGCATGTACTCTCTTCAGAGGTGGTACAGTTGGAGGATGACCTTTCCTATGAGGAGCAGCCAACGAAGATCTTGGATCGTAGAGACAAAGTTCTACAAAACAAGACTACTCATCTGGTCAAGGTACTATGGAGAAACCATAAGTACAAAGAAGAAACTTAGGAACTGGAGGAAGCAATGAAGGAAAAGTACCCGCATCTCTTTTTGTCCTAGAATGTAAAATTAAATTTCGAGGGTGAAATTTTTTAAGGGAGGATGAATGTAATGACCTAGTGTTTTTCAATGAAAATCCCCTTGTTATAAATATGTCATAAAAATTACTTGAAAACACAAAATAATGAACTACTAAGTGATAAGTTAGCTTTAGACATAATTTTGTCACTTCTGTGTTTGGAATTTCGAAAATCCGGCTTACACGGTTGTAATCAGTAAGTTATTTGGAGTCCAATAAGGAAAACATAATATTTGGTGAATAGTAACCTACCCTAATGAATAGTAACATACCCTTAGGAATAGTTATATACCCTAATGAATAGAAACCTCACTTATGGTGGTATAAAAATAATATTCATGTTGGAAGTACGGTATACCTATATTTTAGAATAAGTTAATGAATGTATTAAAATTGGTTTTCGATAATGAATTATGATTTTAATTAAATATAAAAATAATCATATTTAGAAAATTATTTTTGAAAAATGGGCTTCATGTTTTTATTCTACACCTCAAAAAAAGGTTGGGGTTAATTTTTGGGATTTTTCTGAAATACTTGAATTTTTTGATGAATAGTAAAATACGGTAATTTACAGTATATGTACATTATAAGATAAATAGACTATTCCTAGAATCATGGATGATGTCACCACCCTTGGTTCGTATTCACATGACCCATTTACTATTCTTGGTCATGGAATACTTACTATTTCTTTTCTTGTGAATAAATAATAAATTAATTATTATAATATTTTGAAATCCCTCCTCTCCTCCACTAAAAACACCCCCCCTTCACTCCCTCTGCTCTCCACTCCTCTCAAGCCTTGTGCATTGCCATTATTCTACCAAAATCTCTCCCCAATGTCCTTCATCATGTCAAAAATCCCAAATCCTTCTCAAAATACCAAAACCTCTCCCCTGAAGAGGTTATGAAAGGAAGAAGTCTCAAGAGGTAAAATTCCTCTTCCCGATTTCTTCTTTTCTTTTAAGTTCTTCTCTTTTTATTTCTTTCCTCACCTCCCTTCACCATAATATTATGATAAATCCAGTAAAATACATGTACTGTAATTTTTTATGCTAATGGTAAATTTCATTATGTTCTCTCCTTTCCCCGCCCTTTTATTTGAAAGAAATGAAAGCACCGTTTGAGATGTGCTAATTTAGCACATTCAAGGACAACAGTTTATCAATTTCTAACGTTATCTTTCATTCTGGTCATGAAACCATTTGTGCTATGGTTGAACCAGATTATTATATATGTAATATATCCTCTTTTTGGTTATTTGACCCTTTTGTACAAATGGTATTAAATTATAAATCAAAACATGTTCTTCGTAATCAAATCCATCGTTTAACAAAAATGGTTATCAGTAAGGTTATATATATAATAATTAGACTTAACTTTATGTAACCTTATTAAAACCATGTAATATCCTGGATGTTCACTAAACAATATAACTTTAGTTTTGGACAACCACATTCATCTTACATATAATCCAAACTTTAATATAAGTGAACCGATCTTTTAAAACCAAGTAAACAAACAAGCCTAAACAATGAAACTGAACCTTATAACTAATAAACAATGATTTGAATGAAGTAAAAAGGGTTATAATAAGTAAATTAAATATATAAGAGTTTATGCAATAGTTAATTAATAAGACTAATTTGTTTATTCATTTCATTTATAGCAAGTGGAGAACGCCAACAGATTTAAGGTAAGGGATTCTCCCCTTTTTACTCTTAATCAAGATTATTCTCTATGTTATTCCTTTTTGTGTAATACCAAGTGATGGGGTACCTTTATACACCTTCCCCATACCACTATAATGTTTTATAAGTGATGAGAAACCACTTATCTCTCTCATAAATCCCTCTTAGTTATACCCGATACCATTCCAATAAACCATGATGGATTCTACCCGAACTTCCTTTATTCCTTCGGGTTGCTCTATCTTTCTTTTTACCAAAATGTAGTTGTCTTTTATTTTTATTTGGAACATAAAAATTCTGTTTATATTATCCAACCTCATCTTTCAAGATCCATATCTCATTCTCTTTTAGGGATATACATGCTTTAAGTGAATCTCTACTCGATACTTCCCAATAAGCACACTCGTTTTAAAGGAACTTCCCGAACTTTTACCCAATTTCAAGTGCACTATATATTCTGTTTTAAGACACCATTATCTTTGTAAATTCTGTATTTTTATTATTAAAACCTTCTTGGGTCAATTTTTTTTATATAAAATAATATCTTCTTCACTATTTTAAAATCTCTATAGTATTTTCCTTAAAACCGCACAAAAATGTTTTAATTTTAATGTTTCTAGAATACATTTCTCAGATGTTGTCACTTATGTTCGACACCACTTACCATGTTATATGACTATTTTACCCTACTAACATCCATGTATTTTCTAATTCTTTCCTTACATGGACACTTTCGTGATACGCCCATTGGTTATGATTTATGTCATGATCGTGGTACCCAATTCTTTCCATGGGTACCCTTATGTTTGTGGATGGTTGATTATGTATGATTGTATGTGTGGTAAGAATATTTATGTGGAAAGAATACTCATGAAAATTTTGATATGGGTGCACCCATATATCACTCCAATGCATTGGGTAAGGATAAGTCTCATTAAATGAGATGTGAAATGGGATTGGAGGTTAGCCTTGAGCCGTACAAAAGAAATGATTTATGATTCTTCCACATTTATATGATTTCATGTTTATATGATCCCATGCTTATGTTAAAGGATTTTATAAGTTTCATGCTTTGGATATCATTATTTCATGCCTCCTAACTCATGTGCTTGAGATGTATCCTTAATTTCATTACCCTTATTAGGCTTTTTAGCGCATCCCTTTGTTCATGTGTTCCCTAGGGTACCCTATTCAGATGTAAGAGCTCAAATGAAGTTAGAAGCTATTTATGGATATTAAATAAATAAGTCTTTTTATCCCCTTGTTTTATTTTTTATGTACATTTCCTTATAATACACTAGACTTAATGATCCTTGGCTTGTACTCTAACGGTTAATTATGTTTATAATCATGAATTGTTATATGTAAAAGGCTCGGGACACTATAAAATTATCTTACATTCTGATTGTTTTTCTCTTATGAACTAATATTGACTCTTATGATTTGAATATTTAATCATGTGAATGGATGTTATTCTTATGAAATGAAGTTATTATTACTCTTACAATATGATGTTTCAATTAATAAATAATGGAATATAAATCTTAATTAATAAATAAAATTAGTCTCATGTTCTCAAATAATATTAATTTTATTGTTATTTCCTTTTTCATTTTAAGATATTGCTTTAATTTCACCATGGAATAAATCTCATACCCTATGGATATTTATTCAATATGTCCTGATATATTTTGATATCCTACAATGGGATATAATTCATTACAAAAATCATTTTGATAACCATAATATGTTTGAAATGAAGATATATTTTTTATTCCATATAAGTTACCACAATTAGATTACCAGTTACTTGTGAAAAACATGGAGACTAAAAAAATGTTTTTTGCAGATAGATTATCTCATTGCATTGAATATTACTTACAATTGATATTCGAATTCAAATTTTTGAATTTTTAATGGAATTTTGTGTGATATTTTAGGAATTATTCAATGATTTAAATGATGATTTAAAAGATGATTGACTTAGAGTAATTTATAGAAGGCTATTGAATAGGTTATTTTGATTTCATTACTAAAGAAAGAACATAATAGATAGATTTTTATTAAAATTATTTTTTCAAGGGAGGAATTTTCATTGGCTACGTTAAAATAATGGGAATATTTTTTGAAGAATATGACTATTATTATTAATGAATGAATAAAAGAATAAAAAAAATATTATTTCTATATTTTTCTCTAATAGTGATAGATAATAGTAAATATAATATACTTATATAATTTTTATAATGTTATAAACAAAGAAAAAACTATTTATGCACATGTAGATGAAAATAAAATTAATTTTTTTTTATTCAAGTGTTCTCTTCAGCTATTTTTTCTCAATATTATAAAAAAGTAAGGAGAATAAATAATATTTTTTTGTGGTATATTTATTATCAGTTACTACTTCTGTTTTGTTTCTTTGATGATCATATTATAGTGAGAATCAATTTTATAATGTTGCTCCCTAAAGATTCATTTTCTAAAAGAAGATCCATCTAATATTATTTATTGGAAGATATAGGTTACTTTTCACAAATAAAATTCACTCTCTACATTTCAACAATTTCATCATAAGTTTCAACTACTAGTATTATGTTGTGGAAAAAGTGTATTAGGATTGTACATAGTTGTGGGAAAGTTCCAACTAATTGTATCCAGTTTTTAAGGTCTTCATTAACTAGATCTAAATAATTATTAAAATCATTGGTGTACTAAAGTACAACTTCTTTCACTCAGTTAGGAGATCCCTAGGAAAAATAATAATAAAATCTCCAAGCCTACATTGGTTTTTTATGGAGTGGACTAGGGTATGTTTTGGTCGCATCAAACCCCTATAAAAATGCCATGTGTCATGTATCATTACTTTAATTTTATTCTAATACTTTAATTTCCTAAAATGAGTGGAATTTTTTCACAAACATTAAGAGGGAAGTTTAAATTGGGTTAATAAGTTAAGGAACTCACTTCACCCTCCTCTTTAGCCTTTTTTATGCCCCATCTGGGATAATAGTCATTACCCCTCTATATTCAAAACTTACTCCCCTTTAGTTATAATTCACTATAAATTCACCCCCTAGATATTATACTCATTTATCCATATCCAAATACTCTACTTAAACACCTAAATGAAAAAAAGAAGGAAAATATATTACTCTTGATCCTATATCAAAATTTGAATTTCTATCATATTTTTCTTTATCCAAGATCCAAAAACCCAATTTCATCATTGATTTCAGAATTAGTGTATCCATTTAGATCATTGGGATGATATAACATAGATCAAATAATTTTTTACCTTGTATAGTCATATTTACCTGTTAGTATACATATAAATAACTATAAGTTTTTCAATCAATCTTTGATCATGATTTAACAATTTAAACTAAAACAAATAAAGTAAATTGTTGAAAACATTATTGTTACGTTAGGAGAAGTGTAAAGTACATTATTAGAGCCCTATATTCAGTTTTAAATACAAGATCACAAGCACACACATTTTTTCATACATAACTTATCCAATTTTCAATATCTAATCTTTAAGTATTACAAATAAAATCTATATCAAACACTCTACCTCCCTTATAAATTTTTTATGGTGGAATAGTTTTACCATGGAATAATTTCATGAAAACCACCCTATTATACCATAATACTCTTCCTAGTTCAATAGTGAATATAACAATAAACCCTCAATCCGACCTGTAATAGGTCATGGGTAAGAAACTAGAGTTAATAGCATAAAATGCATAAAAATATGATGAATTATCGTCGATATATAAATTTAAGGATGAGAGATAAGATGATATCCTATAATAAAATCCATAGCATAAATAAATAAACTATCCAAATATATGAATTTAATTTCATAAAAAAATAGAAATCAACTAGAAATACCAAATTAAATCCAAGGCAGTGACCATGAGTCTCTAATGGATCTTAAATAACTCGAAGATATAGTAATGACTATCTCGATCACCAACTAGGGAATATAGATCTAAAAAATATTATATATATATGGGGTGTAGAAACACTGGTAGGGTTTATGAATTTTCACCGAGAGGGGGTGAATTATTAAACTATATTCTTTTTATATTTATCTAGAAAAAAACATTCACCACCAATTAGAGTATGGTGATGTTTATTATCCTAACACCTAAATACATACCCACAAAAGAGAACGTCATATATTTAAAAGAATCAACTCTTAATGGGAGAAGGAAAATCCTTAGTTTGATATAAATTTCTTTATGATCACACTACCCAATTGAATAATATTTTGAGTATAAGCGTGTAGGGTATAGTCTTGAAACATGTTGTTTAATATCTCCTGACTATGATTTTGTGTACACTACACTATAAAATGATCAATATCTTTGGTAATATTTGATACATCTTCCACTTCTATACTATTATAAAGTTGTAAAGTGTGATAAGTTATTTTGATCTTGTATAGTAGTAGGACTTTTCTTTCATTTTAATATACAGCATTTTATACAGTATCCATTTTCTATTACTTCATATTGAGAAATATTTTTCAAAGTATACCCATCCTCTATCTCTATGAACTTCATATCCAATATGTATGATCTTATTCAAAATGTTATTGATGCTATAATGTAGGTTACATTAATTAATTCATACAGACCCACAAATTCTCTCATATTAATTGGAAATTTATTAACATAATCACATGAAAATATATTCCCACAAATTTTTCTTTATTTTTTCAATATGTAAGAATATAGTTATAGTATTTTTCGATTTAAATCATGGAATAATCATCATTCAAAATAATATTATTGTTACTATTTATAACTTCTCATAACTACAAGAATACAAGTATAATTTCCACGGTTTTCATTCATTATAAATATTAGAATTATTCTACTCTGTATACATGATTTACAAATGTATTTAAACTGCATAAAAATATATACATGCATGCGACATCCAAGAGAGTTTAAAACATTTTATGGAAAGAAATTATCCATGAATTCTTCTTCTTTTCAAAACCAGCTAGAAATATGATAAACTATATCATGATAATTTTTTCAATGGATAACAACATACTCAACATCATAATATTTAATAATATTATTCATAATTTTAAATTATGTAAACATGAAATTTAAATATTCATCATATATTAATTTCTATTAAGGAATTATCTTTATGTAGATTATATTACCTTAGAACACCCTGAGGTGGGAGGGGTGAATCAGGGTGTCAACTTTTTCTTTGAATGATATGGATATTGTCCCCACAAAGGTGGAAACCTTTTAAGCATGTTTGATGGAATCATTCAATATTCAAATACCCATATACATAAATAGAAACAAAACTCAATAGTTTTACTTGGTTCACCACTAAGGACTATTCTAATGACCATACACCGATAGTGTTTTGGTTTTACCTAAATCCACTAAACCTCACTAGATATTGAGGATTACAATTTTATATACATGGTCACTCTATTCTACTCACCCTATCATTAAAATTATTTTATGGATAAAACACTTCCTCAATTAGATCAGTTACATTAACTCCCACTTTTCCACTGCATTGGGTGAAGTCTTTATTGTTTTATTGACTTGAAGATCACATCAGTGGGGTAAAAACCCCATGTATTTGTCTGTGATCAGAACAAGTCTCTAATTGCACTATATTCAATAATAGATTCCCTTTAATGAACTGTTCTATAAAAAATATGTTCAAAACCTTAATTTCACACAACTCTTCAAATTACATATCATTAGTAATCTCTTCACACAACATTTACTCTTTCAATGAAAATCAGAGTTTTAACACAAATTCTTGTTTTTTATGAAACACCAAATTTCATTTAAACTAAATTTTTCATGAAACTCACTTGGTCTTGATTGACCCAAGTTATTTTTATTATGAAACACTACTTCACATTACTCTACATCACACAACTCTACTTCATGAAACTCTTTCACAAAGCAGTGGATATGGATCTTCATTCATAGATAGATAGATTTTATAATGGATGTATCATCCTATTTATAAATGTAGCTAAACCTTCACGCAACTTCCTTATATGCAATAAACCTTGTCTGCAACTTTCCTGATTCATTGAACTTCATTTATTTGACATCCCCTTTAGTGAAAAATACTATTGTATTTTATGGGTTCACGTAACATTTATTTTCTCAAAACATCAAGACTTTCTTGAAACACATTTCTTAACCTTATTTTGATGTGAAGAACTAAAAATGCATTTGTGTGAAACTCTACGGAACTCCTTCATTGTTTTGTCTAACTATGTTATTTACATGACAAACCTTACTTTTCTAATAATAACATTCTCCATATTCTAAATATTATACCATAGTTATTTTTAAAACATAAGAAAAATGTGAAACCTTCTGAACTGATGCCACTTTCATGGATCATATCACTTATCTTGATCAACCAAGTGAGGACTAAAAACAAATAGAACACACCATAAATTTCAAGTAGTGAAAAAATTGAGTTCCAGAAATATTCTCTTTTGGGTTTGTTGGATATACAAATAAAATTCAATGAATCACAATAATCAAACAAAAATATACTGTAGTGAAATGGCTCATACGTCACTTTGATTCTTCGTGAGAAAATTCCAATGTAGAAAACATGAGTTCAAGAAAGAATTCAATGCCTCAAGATACCTCATGTCCTAAAAACCTCTATTACGTTGATTCTATTCCATTGAATTTATCCATTATACCTATTTGAAAATAAAACCAAAGACACTATATTCTTTAATTTAGGAACAAAACACCCTTAGATCGAATCTCCCCCTAAAACCTCACCACATTTACAAACATATAGATATATTTAGAAATAGTGGGAGAGGAGTAAAATAAAAAACTCCTCAAAAAAATGTGTGTGGTTAAACACTGATGCTAAAATGAAATTTATTAAATATTGGTATTGTAAAAAGATTAGACATAATGTCATCTGCTTGATCATTAGTTCCAACATGCTCCATTTTAATCACACCTTATTCACCTTTTTATTTGATGAAGTGATATCGGATCTCAATATATTTTTTACAAGAGTTTTGTATAAGATTTTTTGAGATATTGTTCACACTCTTATTTACATAATGTATCACCATATTATATTTCAACTCATCATCCATATTAGTAATTTTATTCTTCATCCACAATAGCTGAGTAAATAACTTTGTCAAAAATATAGACTCTTCTTTATCCATACTAATAGAAGTACTTTCTAGTTTCTTGCTCAACAATTCGTCACATTTGTTTCCAATAAAGAATACACCTCCACTAGGGAAATTTTGATCCGAAATATCTCTATCCCATTTAGCATTATAAATTGGTGACATTTAATTATCACTTCCAACTAAAAATTAGAATCCAAAATTGAACGTACCTTGAATATATCTCATGATTATTTTAACTTCTGTAAATTCTCTTCCCTCGGATTAATTTGGAAGTAATACACTAAACATGTTACAAAGATGATATTTGGATATGTTTTAGTCATATATAATAGGATTTCAAGGATAATTATGTACAATGTGGGTTATAAATATTTCTCAAACTCATGATTTACATGTTTTGTCCCAATAAAAATAGAAATCAACATTTGTTTTAAGTCATGTGTATTGAATTTATTCATAATATCTCTTGAATAATTTCGTTTACAAATTAAGATGTTTTCTTTATTTTGAATCAGCTAAATCCCCCAAAAGTATGTGAGTTAACCAATCATGGAAATTTCTATTTTTAATTTCATGTGATTAGAAAATTCTTCGAGTGATACATGCCTACTTTATCCAAATATAGTATCATCCATATACAAAATCTCCATAAATTCATATCCTTGGAATTTTTCATATAGATATTATGATTGAAACCTCCTATTTAAAATGGAAACTTCTTCAGATAAGCATCCAGTTGATAATATTATTCTTGTGGTTCTTGATTTAGACCCTAAAGATCCTTATTTAATCTATATACCTTTATGTCATCATTTCTAATTATAAATCCCCGTATTTGTTCAACATAGAATTCTTCATCAAAAAAACATTTAAGAATTATGTTTTCGCATCCATATGATAAAATTTGTACCCTTTTTGAATCTCCATGTCCTGGAAGATCCTAATAGAATATATATGAGCTATTAGATAAGATGTTTCAACAACATAAATGCCTTAAATTTGTATATAACCTTGACATGCCTAGCATGCCTTTTTCTGATCACATTTCCTATCTCATCAAATTTATTTTTAAATATCCACTTTGTTCCTATTACAATGTGATCTTCTAGTCACATAATAGGATCCCAAGTTTAGTATTTTTGAATCTCATCTAGTTATTCATTTGTGACCTTAATTCATGATTCATTATTCACTACTTCTTCAAATGAGGTTGTCTACACAATTTATAGGATATAATAATATGCTTTATTCCCCATTATCCTTATCTATATAGGTGTGTTACAATCCCCAATGATGTTTGATTGATCAACATCTACTCATCTATTTCTCTTGTGAGTTCCTAGTTGAGTTTATACAAAAATGGTTTCTTATTATGATTCTACTTCTGAATCATTATCAGTTGGTGAACCCTGAATGTTAGGAAAGCCTTACATAATTTCTGTATTTTAAACTATCCCTTTTATACATTCATATTCATCTTTATTCATATCAACATAGTAGATCCTTGAGTTATTAATTACTTTATCCTCAATGATATTTATATAATTTCCCTCCACACTATTTCTAGTATGATTATTATAGAATTTATAGGCATTAGAATTCACTGAGTATCCAAGGAATATTATTTCATCTATAGTATAACTATACTTGTCTTGATTTATATGTTTGTTTCATATGAAAATTTTTCTTCCAAAAACATGAAAATAATTTAGTGAGGTAGTCCTTCCATGAAATATCAAAAATGGTGTCTTTTCATCTCTTAGACTCATATATGTTCAATTTTTAATGGACATTGTAACTTGAATAGCCTCTTTCTATGAACGATGAGTGACACATCTCTTAATATGCATATTTTTTCCATATTATTAATCTATTGATTTATTTGTTCAATAGACCCATTGTGTTAAAGTGTACTCACTGATGAGACATCATTCATGATCCCATGTTTTTTGAGGTAATTTTAAAATTTAATTGATATTTATTATATTCTATTACTGGATCATAATATCTTTATTGTGAGGCCATTTTCATTCTTAAATCATCGAAGATATCACTTCACACAGTCAATCAATTGTCGTTTATACTGCATAAACATCACACATTTCATTCAACTATATTCATTAATAAAAATAATATTGTACATTTATCTATTTGTTCTAGCCACATTCATTTTACCATACACATATATGGGGATTAGATCAAGGAAATTTGATTCCTTTTTATTTCTCATTCAATATGAATTACAGGCCATCTTTCTACAAATATATGCATCAGAAGTCTTTCATAGATCTTGTTTCAGATTCAAAATTTGAATAAAATCATTTATCTTGGATAATTTTTCCATGCTATGTTGATTAAGGTGACCCAACCTATGGTTCAATAAGTTATTTCCCTCTTAAATTTTTAAGAAAAAAATATTTTAATTACTATCCACCTCATTTAAATTTCCATTTTCAACCATCATTTCATGATGGAATTACCTATATTGCCTGTGATGGTGAACCATTTATTGTTAAATGTCACTACTAGTCTCAAGTAAAATATTTGACTCACACTTTAGAGATTATGATTCAAGATTTCCACATATTGAACTTTTTGCCTTTAGATCTTCATTTTCTAATTATGTATTTCCATGTGTGGATGTTGGGCGTGCAGAGACGGTGGAGATTCAAATGATTCCTGAAAAAATGAGCTTGTTGGAAATCACATCTTCAGTGATGATCGACCATGATTGACCCAGATTCTCCATCCATGGGGATGATTTTTAGTGGATCTAGTGGGATGAAGGTATGATTCATGATTAATAGAGGGTTTCTAGAAAATATTGTAGAACATGGCATGCAATCTGGGATTACATGGTGTGTGGTACCCATGGTATGGCACTAGGGTTTTCACATGAAGTTAAGAATCACATAGAGAGTGAACCCTTTATCACAACATGTAACCATTTCATGGTGTTTTGGTTTATACTTAGTGAGTTACATGGGCGTGGTCATGGGAACAACTAGCCATTCACAGAAACATCCATCCAAACATAGACACGACCTGAAGTACATGGGCTTGGACATGTCGTGTACTCAAGAACATACATAGATATAGACACATAACATTTTACATGGGTATAACCTGATAGCATAGGGACATTTCATGTAAAAATATTACCTTCCATGTACTCCTTAAAATAAGACATAGATCCCTTATCATCCTCATCCTAGACAAGTTTATTTAGGTTGCATTCACTTGATGCATTCCCTAAGGGTTAGTATGGAATTGGGTTATACACATAGGTTAGTGATCCCTTCAGTTGGACGTCATGGATATAGTTGTTCGAATCCTTCCATGAGGATTATATAGAGATCCTTTATCATCGTAAAGCCGCTAGGTGGAGTTCTTATTATCACCGTGACCAACACTACATGTGTTTCGAACCTCTACTAAGTGGGTTATTCTTGATTGAGATTTTGTTATAGCACATGTCCTCGGGTGAGATCCTCATCCATTTATCATTCTCTTATGATGTTCAATGTATACTCCTTGTAGATAGATCCGACATTCATTAAAACTTGATTGGATTTCATTAGTGATATGTGACTGATTGAGTGTGTTCTCCTAGACAAGTGATATGTGGAACCTTCGAGCATGATTCCTAGATTGGAATTATGATTTTGACTCTACCTTGAGCCTATATTTCATTATTGAGTATATTTGGATATTATTATCATGTGTTTTTTATACATATACCTATTTTGAGATGATTTTTATTATTTTTTTATATGATTAGTGATTTTGGGGTGTCCTTCTGGGTATTTATTACTCACACCTAAATGGGGTTTCCCACATGTTTCATGTATTATGCAAATGATTTACTTTTTGAAAATGTTCTAGAAGGGCCAGGACTAGTCAAAGCTTAGTGAGCCTAAAAATTAAGTGAGTTCCTTTGGTTACCTTAATATAATTCCACATCTATAATTTTTGGTTAGACTTATTTTCATGTTCTTTATGGTGGGATTATATTTTTCCCTCTTTCCCAAATTTTTTTTCATACTTTATTAGTGGTATTTAGATGTATGCACGCATGGTTTTATCAGTTGTTTAATATGTCATCATTATACGTTCATTGAGATGTGTTTGTGTGTATAGGTACATTAGGTTAAGACTTCCCTTGATAGTGATATGCCTGGTCAGTGCTAGTATCAAGTCCCTGCACTATTAGAGATGGGCATGGGGTAGTCATGGTATGGGAGCCATTGGGATGGTTCATGATATAGTTGTATTAGATTGTTTAGTTCTATATTAATACCAGAGTCTATGAGATTGGTTTGGAGAAATAATGTTAAGTGTTTTGATTTTGGATTTCAGGCCCAAGACTCCATTATTATTGTGGTTTTCAACATATCCATACATCATGACTTTGATAACCAACCTTTTGAATCAAAATATATAGAAATTGGTTGTGGGGAAAACATTGTTACATGCATCATATAGTAATGGGTTTGTTCCCATATCCTTCCTGATTTATCTCACCAGATATACTCATTGATCATGGAACATATTTTCTATTCCAGGATTCTTATTCGATGTATTCCCTTTAGGATTTAGTATTTGGATCATGAGGATGATTCCATCAGTGATAAGGAATAAATAAAGGGGAATGTTCCTGAGTTGTTACTTCTAGGAGGTGCCCAATTAGGCCACCAACTATTTAGTAGAATATGGTACTCATAGTACTAGCTAGTGAGGTGTACAGGCTGAGCATGCTTCACAAAATTCATAGAAAGTGACCCCCCATGTTTCGAGATGAGCTTGACCCACATATGGCTAAGGATTAGCTTGAGGTGGTTACCCATGTTTTCTATATTTTCATGACATCGGTAGATTAGATGGTAGTTCTGGAAATTTGCCTTCTCTTTGGATTTAAAGGACGATGGTGTGGTTTTGTAACCTAGTCTTATGATGAGGTAACTCTATCATGGTCATAGTTCGACCACCATTTTAGAGAGGATTTATCTATATATATTTTTTAGTTTTGTATTCATCTAGGAGATTTTATAGCTTAAGTAGGGAAGTAAGGTAGTGGATGAGTATTCATCGAGGTTCACCTACCTTTCTAGGTACTCAATTGATATGGTTCATTATCAGTTATTCCCGGCTCAGAACATTGAGTGAAGAATTGATAGATACATACAATATAGTGTTATACCTCTATAAACTCTAACCTATGTTGGGATTCTAGATCGTGATTTGGTGTTCAATAGATTCCATGATGACAAGATGTAGACAGTGGTTTCTAACAGTGGGAACACAGAAGAATACACTTTGGAAGCAGGGAACCATCACATTTCTTAGAGTCATAGATATGTAATAAATTTATAAAGGCAGTACCATGATAAAGGGTATGTGGTTCATGTGTTATATAATGGTTCTAGAGAGCCCAGAGATAGGTGGTGCTAATCTTTTGAAGGAAGGGGACATCTTTTATAAGATTGTATAAACCACCATACGGGTGAAGAAGAGATAGTTGATGGTCCACCTCAGTATAGGAATCCATTGGAGGATATAGTTTCATACGGATGAAAATATGTAATAGGAGATGGGAGAGCAGCTGGAGGTGGTATACACTATGACTTTTTCTCACCACTACCACTAGGTGGTCCACACCAGGCTTAGGGAGCTAGAGGACAGGGGTGGGGTAGTTACAGGTGGTTGAGGATTATGAACCATAGGTCTAAGAATGATAGTAGGTATGATATATTTCATTTCTACCTTTGTATAGTGAAGATAGACATAGGTGCAAGTCATTCGATTATTTCCACCTATATGGTTCAATATTTAGAGATCCTGATTAAGATCTTGTCTTGACCCTTGTTCTTGGAGACTCCTATGGGAGGTGACTCAGTGATCACACACTTATTTCTTTGGTGTGACATGACTCTTGGAGGTGAGAGTTTTTGTTTGGATATTTATATATAAGTGGTGAGGACTTATGGCATAATCTTAGATATGGTCCGGTTATCCACGGTTCATGAACATATAGACTATTTTAGGAGGAGGATGTGGTGTGTCCACAATGATGGAAAAAGGTTTTCCTTTGTGGGAGAAAAATAAATCCATGTAATGCAGGATGGACTTATACATAGGATGGGGAGAAAATTACTCATCAGTTTTCCAGCATGACCCTTGGTCCAGTAGATGCTATGAATTTTATGTTCTCTGCACTAGTGGTAGAGTATGTGGACTTATTTCGTAAGTTTGTTATAGGCTTATATCCCCATCTATAGATAGAATTATACATTGATCTACACTATGGGAAGACCCTTATATCTATAACCCGTATATCGGATGGCTCTCAAAGAGTTTTGTGAGTTGAGGGTGAAGTAGGAAGACCTGAAGAGGAAGGTCTTTGTTAGACCCCATGTTTCACCCTGGGCATCCCTTGTTTGTTTTCCAAGAAGTTAGATGCAAGATTGAGGTTGTTTGTATACTATTGTCATCTAAAATAGATGATTGTAAAGAAAAATAATCAACTGCCAAGGATTGATGGCCTCTTTTATTAGTTAAGAGTGGAATGATGGTTCTCAAACATCGACCTCAGGTCATACTATCACCAATTGTGAATATAGGACAAGGATATACTAAAGATGGTATTCCAATTTCACTATGTCCACTACCATTAATTGGTTATTAATTTTGGTGTGAATAATTCCCTATCAATGTTCATGGGACTCATAAACTGGATCTTTTATCCTTTCTTAGACCTGTTCATGGTAATCTTCATTGATGATATCCTAGTGTACTCGGCGTCTAAAGAGGAGCACACGAGACACTTGATGATGGTTCTGAGTGTAATCTGAGAGCACCGGCTTCATGGTAAGCTCTCAATTTTCTAGTTTTGGATTTATGAGTTACACTTTATGGGAAATATTATCTCAGCAGATGATGTGGTAGTGGACCAAGTAAAGGTCGATGTAGTGTTAGCTTTAGAACCACCCAAGAGTGTGATGGAGGTATGGAGTTTATTTATTTTGGAAGGATACTATCGGATACTAATACATGACATCTCAAGGTTATCATATCCTTTTATACCTTTCAATTTAATGGGTAATCCTTTCTCAAGGATATAGAGGTTGCATAAGGATTTCTAAGAGTCGAGAGAGAGATTGATGAGTGCTCCCATTATGAGATCTCTAGATGAGGGTATTGAGTATGTAGTGTTATGTGATGAAAAAATAAATAAGATTGGTTGTGTTTTAATGTAGAGGTAAGAAGTTATTTCTTATTTTTAATGTCAATTGAGACCACATGAGCATAACTATGTGACCCATGATCTTGAGTTACCAGCGGCATTCTTTGTGCTGAAAATTTGGTGACACTACCTTATGGGTGTGTAGAATATAGTTTATTATGACCACAATATTATCAATTATATATTATATTATAAGGATATTAATTGAGAAAAAGTATATGGATAGATTTAATCCATTATTATAACTATGATATTGTCTATACTCATGTTAAGGGGAATCCGGTTGTAGATTCTCTTAGTATTAGATCCTATTCATAATTGTTGAGCGAGGAGTCGAAGTAGTTGGCATCATTGTTGATATCCTTAGTGGATGAAAATGGAGTAGATTAAATTCAGTCAATTTTTGTTATCCTTATGTGTTTTTAGTGATTTAGGGAGGCCCAACTTGGGGATACTAACTGTGAGAACCTACGTACATAGATATTCCCTAGACATGCTCCTGATGGATTTTCTAAATATGGGGAGTATGAATTTATTTTTAGATGATGCATGATGGTACCAATGATGTTGTGGGAGGAGGTTATGAGATATTTTCATAAATACCCTTTGGTGGTAAATCTAGGTGAATCAAAGACTCACCAGAACCTATGACATCAATTTTTGCGTCTAGGGATGAATAACAGAGTTGTAGAATTTGTCTCTACGTGCCTTACTTGTCAGCAAGTGAAGACTGAGCACCATGTTTCATCAGATTTTTCTCAATCCCTTGAGGTGATAGAGGGTAAGTGGTATCAGATATACGTGGACTTTATGATGGGGTTTCCATGTACATCTATGGGACATGATTCCATATGGGAGGTCATAGAACAAATCACCAAGTCGGCCCACTTCTTATCTATCCTAGAGCAGAGTTCGGTAGAGAATGTGGGAAGTCTCTATGTATAGATGATAGTTAAAATCCATGAAGTTTCTTATATTATTCTTTCTTACCCTAATTCCAACTTTACATCTCAATTATGGAAGGTATTATAGGAGACTTTTCAGAAACAATTACACATAGGAATGGCTTGTCACCCCCAGAATGATTTCCAAAATGAGTGGACCATTTAGGACGTGGAGGAAATGTTTTAGGATTTAATGTTGTACTTTAGTCACAATTTTAAGGAACACATACTATTTTTGGGGTTTTCATACAAAAACAACTTCCATTACACCATCGGTATGGAACCATTCGAGGCCTTGTAAATATGACCTTTTAGGTCACCACTATACTAGACCGACCCTGGATATTCATCACTTATGAGCCCAATGTTGGAAAGAAACATTATAGATAGGGTGAAGACCATCCAGAAGTGGATGAGGGCTGAACATATCTATCAGAAGTCATATGTTGGCCATAAATGGAGGCCTTTGGAGTTTAAATAGGGATTCCAAGTGTTCTCATAGATTTCACCTCATCATGGATTACAGTGATTTGGCTATAGTGGCATGATGTCTCGTATATTCATTGTCCCTCTTCAGTTATCACGTAGAGTTATCCAAGAGGCATTCTTCTTAACTCTACCACGGTAGTTAGACCGGGTACATGATTTCTTCCGCGTGTCACAACTGGTGAGGTATGTGCAAGATACACCACACATTATCGATAGGGGTGAGCTAGACATCGAGGATAGAGATATCATTGTTGACTACTTGAACGACATCAATGATCGATAGGAGAGGATCATTTATGGGTGATTGGTTCCCTTTGTGTGTGTATGGGGGAAGTGTATCAGTCTTCATAAGAGAACCTAGGTGTGGGAGACTTAGATGTGCACTTAATACCCACATCTCTTCTTATAGTATTTTATTTTGGATTTCTAAGACATAGTGCCCAAAGGTGGGTAGAATTTAATGACTATGATTCTTCCATATATTATTTTGGAAAATTATATAGATTATTTTCATATAAAGGAAAAGAAACAGTGTGATATTCTGAGGCCTCGTGTTCCCCAATTAATTTTTGAAATATATTAAATATTTTAAATGCACTTTCATGTAGTTTTCCAGAAAAAAAGTACAACGACATATAAACAGAGGATCAGATACAAAATATGAGTATTTCAATGAGTTCAGAGAATGGGTTTTACCCTATATGTGACATAACCAAAGGGTGTGTTGGGAGTTCATGTTGATCATCATTGCAGATGAATTAAGAAAAAAAATATAATAAATTATTTATTTTTTTATTTTGATGAAATGACCTATTAATTTATCTATAAATATATGGGTATGGTAAAATCTCAGGGTCATCTACATAACCCTGGATATTTAGAGAAGTCGTTAGAGGATATCATTCTTGATGAGAGACATTGGACCATATTGGGATCAAGGATCAGTGTGCGAAAAGAACATGTGGATCTCACCAATGATAGTGACGTGTGACCATTATTTTCCAATTATTGGTCCAAATAGAGGTAATATGTTTTATTTATTTTGATATATTATATTTCTATTATCCAATGATGAAATTGAATCAATCGACCAACTGATTGATTATCTGATCTTCTATATTGCAGGTTGGGGTATTATTTATCAGGGATTTGGGGATTGATTTCTTATTATTTTGTTAAATCTTAAAACATCATTCTAATGGTAATGAATAAAGGAAAACATGAACGTTCATTAAGATTTATTCCTTGTGTTTGTGGTTGTGCATTTCTTCCCCCATTTCTTCATTTATCGTGAGCAAATCTCATGGCCTACAATTCAACAAATATTGGATAACCAATTGTTTCCCAACCATTTCTTGGAACAAAGATTTTTATTGTATATCTATGTACAAATCGATGATGGTATCGAGAAATGACATTGATGATGCCCAATCAAGAATGGATCAAAGGGGGTTCATGCATGGATATTGGGTGTGGGGAAACAAAGGTTCTTCAGGGTGATTTCCCAACAAATGAGGCAGCCAAAAATTTAATCTTTGACAATGACCGACCTTAGTTAACCAAGATCTTCAATACTTGAGAGTGATTTATAGAGGATCTAGTGGTGTAAAAGGATTATGTAAAAATAATATTGGGTTCCTAGAAAATCCCATAGAACACTTCATGTAATCTATGATTACACAGAGTGTGGGGATCCACCTATGGTTATGGGGTTTCTAGGATAAGTTAAGTATCACACAACATATGACCCCTAGCACATAGAATGTTACCCTTTAATAACACATGGGCATGTACCCGGAGAGGTACATAGCCACAGGAATGATCATAGATATCCACACAAAGACATGTCCATCCATACATAGACATGACCCAGAGTACATAGGCATGTATATTCTATGTACTTAGGCATAGATATGGTCACAGACCTGGGTTGTTTTACATGTGGAGAAACCAGTATTGAAGGGGCATATCGTGTACAATTAGTACACACCATGTACTCCTTAAAAAAAGTATTAGATCCCGATTTCTCTATATCATAGACAAGTTTCATTAGGGTGTGTTTTCTTAATCCATTCCCTAAGGTTTGTATGGAATCATGTCCTACACATAGAAGAGTGATCCCTTCAGTGGGAATTCTTTGATAGAGTTTTTGGAATCTGTTTGGGAAGCCCAAAGTGATATCCTTCATCATCATCTTTCCCTGGATGGAGTTCTTAGTATCATCATGAAAAATATTACATGGGTGTCATTCCTCTAATTATTGGGTTATTCTATATTTATTTATTTGTATACCTCATGGACACAGGTTTGATCCTCATCTCTATATCATTCTCTTCAGACTTCTAGTGTATACTCTTTGGGGACATATATGTTGATCATAACACCTCAGATAGATTACATTAGTGTTATAAAACACATGGGGTGTGTTCTCCAAGAAGAGTTCTATGTGGTACCTTTGAGCATGATTCCTAGACTGGCATTAAGGTCATGGTTTTATTTTGATATTGTGTGACTTTATTGATTATATCTGGATATTCTGGTTATATGTGTTGTATAAATATACATTTGTTGATATGATAGTTATTCTTGTTTTTATATGCTTAGTGATTTTTGGGGTGTCCTATTAAGTATTTTTATACTCACCTCAGCATGAGATTTTATCACATGTTTCATGTCTTATATAGATGATCAACCTTTTGACAAAGTCCTAGAAGGACCAAGAGTGGGTGGAGCTTAGTGAGCTATAAAGACCAAGGTGTGTACCTAAGGTAACCTTCATATAAATCCCCCTCTATAATTTTATGATTTAATTGTTTTTATATTATATGTGGTGGGAATTTATTTGGATCTTTTTTCATTCTAGTACTTGTTTTCATACTTGAGTAGTGGGATTTAGATGGATGCATGAATGGTTTATCATTTTTTGACATTTAATCATTTTATGGTCCTGAAGATGTGTGCATGTGTATAGGTACAATAGCCTAAGGCCTCCCGTATATGTGATATGCCTTCTCGGCACTATTCCTTAGACCCTAAACTATTGGAGTTAGGATTAGGGTAGTCGCAGATTGGGACCCATTGGGATGGGTCATGAAAAGTTATCATTGACTCTTTTTATGTCATGATATATGTTTATACCATATTTAATTTATTACCATGATCTTGTGATATCATTTTCATTATGTTGCTCTCCCATTGGATTACTCATGGTCCTTATCTTTTATGATATCATATTATACATTTGAAAAAGCATGTTATGATTCATTATCATGTTCATCCCCTTACAGGGATTTTTAGCTCACCGTTTTATTTTATGTATTCCCCACGTTATCCTACCTAGTTTTAAGAGATAAATGGATTTAAGATCTAATTATCGATAATAAAATAAGTATTTCATGCTTTAGTTTCCTTTGTATATAATATGAACTTAGTTTTTCAAATACCCTAGGCCTCAAAATATTTGGTATGTACTTATTGGATATATCTGTTTAATAATATTTTACTAATATGTGTAAAATGTTTGAGTCTCTCTATAGGTGGGAGGAATTAGAGTCCCTCATGATAAGACTCGGTGTTAGTCAGTCATAACCTTGTGATGATCAAGGGAATCATGTAATAAGGTTTGTACCAAGTTTATGGGTTCCCTTGAGAAAAAAATCCTGGAACAAAATTAATCATTTGAAAGATACATGGTTGATTGATAATGATAGAATGCTCACTACTTCCCCAGTCATTCTTAGATCTAAGGAGGCCATTAACCCCTTCCTGTTTGATGAGCTTGGTTCTTTTTGTTGCATGAATAAAATTAACTCTTGGTTTAATTAAAGGGATAGAAGGATCTTTCTTAGCATTCCCTATGAGATGGATGCGGTTCTGAACTATTTATTTTGGATAAATGATATCTTGGGATTCTATTCGGTAAAATCAGGATACATATTTTCTCTTGACACTCACATTGATGATAGAGGGGAGCATTGGAAAGCACTTTGGTGTTGGGACATTCCCCCATAGATCCATTACTTTTGCTGTAAGATATGCACGGGTATCCTCCCCACCTAGAACTTCCTCTACCTCCTTCATGTCGCAGAATGCCAAAATTTCCTCCATTGATCGAATGACATGGAATACCTTATGCATGATAGCATCCATTTTCTCTGGGTTATGATGTTTTGGAAAACTTGGGGATCATCTACAGATATTTTGTTGGATGTAGTGCAACATCACCCTTCACTACTGATGATGTGGACTTCCATATTCACTGCTGGTAAGATCACCTCCCTATGTGTTGTGGCTTGGATACTATGGATTAAAAGGAATGAGTTCCCCTTTAATCACAAATCAAAACCCTGTGAGTTTCGTTTTAAACAAGTTGTTCCATGGATTGAAGGGTGGAATTGGGACCCAGAACAGAATGTGTTCTCTAACTCTGAATCAGTTAAAGCTAGATGGATTCCCCCTTCAGAAAGTTTTTTTAAGATTAATGTCGACGCATATTTACCCAAGAGTGGTTTTTTATGAATGTTTTTATGGTCGGTGACCATGGTGGAAATATCATCGTGGATAAACAGGAGTCGACCCTCACTTCATGGGACCCCGTTGTTACTGAAGCACGTGCTTTTTTGCTGGCCTGACCTTAATAAAATATTATGGTTGGAATGCTATTCACATTGATTTTGATTGTACCCACATTTTTTATGCCTTAAAAAATTATTATGTCCTACAATCCTTGGGATTCCACCTCAGAATAATTCTATCCCCCAGTCACAACTTTTCTGTATGCTCTTTTAAATTCACTAAAAGATAGGGGAATTAAGTAGCTCATCATCAGGATTCTCATTGTGTGTCTGGAAAAAATCACCTATATCTTGATTACTTTCTATTGTGGATGTTATATCTTGTTACATGTGACCTTCTTGATTAATATATTTTTCCTATTCTTGTCAAAAAAATTACTTTATATTAAGTATGATGGTGGCTTCCCAATGTTTTTCCCAATACTTTTCACGGAAATGTTAGCATATGAGAGATCTATGAATGGGAGGTTAATACTCATATGGTTTAGTATAGAAATGGAGAAAAGTGGTGGTTCCTATTTATGTAAAGTGTTTAAGGTGTGTTTGGGCGTGATGATGTGTAACCTACACTGAGTTAGCCATTGGTTCATTATGATTATGATACAGTAGGATATTATGATATGTGAAAATTTTATTGGTTGAAATAGGCCATTATAAGATGATTTATATAGTGGGAAGCACCATGAACTTGATGTTTATGCTGATGAAACAATGTTTTGTCATAATATATGATTTCGATGGACGTGCTATTATGTTGTTTTTTTAATTGTAACAAGTAAATTATCTGGAGTTTGGTGATCCATATAGGTCATGTTCATTGCTTAAATAGTTCATGAGACTTCTCATGGATGAGAAGTTATCTGGGAGGGTGATTATAAAACCCTATAAATAAATGAATTATCAAATTCGATTAGAATTTGGAATTTTTATTTTAGGTTTGGTTCTTTTTTATAATTGGAAATCATAATGACATATAAGGATTTTAAAATTTTTTATTTTTTGATGTTCATGAGTGGGGTCTGTAGAGATCTATGGAAGCGGGTCCTGAAAATTCATAGAAGGCACTACATGTCACAACATTAAAAAAAATCCTCATTTTTTAGTTAAAAGGTATCTTACCCCCCCCCCCCCCCACATCTTTGGACATATAGGATCTGTGGCTAGAGGATCATCCAGAACTACCCCACTCTCATTTATCCATATATTTACATCATTCTGGGTGTGATTCTATAGATTTAGAGGAAGAATTATTCATCCTATTCCCTTTATCCCTGTTTTCATTGTGTCAATTTTTATCCAATTGTGGTTTACGTATAAAATTTTGGTTTCATAATAGGATGGTGAAATCAACCATTTTCTACTGGGAATTCACTCATCCCAGCTAGAGGAAAACCTGAGATTAGGTTTATATATTATCACACATTTTTTTAGTGATAGTATACTATTGTTTGGATTTTCCATAGTTTTTATCAAAAAATTACATTATTATTTTAATTATTAAGTGTTATTAATTGGTAATTTTCTGAATCCTAGATTCGGGGGTGCATTGATAGTGGACTGAACCCTATTTCTGGCAGTTTCGGAGCAATGGGATGACCTATTGAGATGTTGGGAAATTATTCTAATTTAAATTAATTATATTAATTAATTATAAAATTTTACCATTAGTTTACTATTACGTATTATTATGTTATAGTTCCCTGGTCGGTTGGATATTGGATAGATATACTTAGAAAAGATCGAGTGAGAATTTTCAGGCTGCCCTTTAAAAGGGAATAGGTTTTCGTTTAAGATTGATGGACTTGAATACCCACCCTTATGGTTTACAAATTTTTGACATGGAATATGTTATGTGTTCTTTCCACTAAGGATGATGCCCTTGTTTAATAAAATTTTTATTTTAAAATAAAATGTTGGGCAGACTATACAAATTTCTAAGGCCACAAGGCTCATTAGCACTTGATTGATTAGCCTGGCCACTAATGGTCGATGCCCTTTAATTTTAATGAGCTTATAATGGGGAGATAGACCTTAGGCTATGAACGATGGATTGGGTGAGTAGAATGGCTTTGTGAGGTCCTGATTTCTAATAATAGTCTACTTCTATCTCTTTGACAGTTGCAAATGTTTTAGGCCCATGTGATTAGTGAGGACATGCTGCCATGACAATAAATCCTTGGGATGTGAAGTCCTTGGAGAATCAGGTGTTGACCCAAGAGAAATTTGGTGATAGAGGATCTTGGAAGAATGAATCTATTTATATAATATGATCTAGGGGTAGAGTAGATGTCATATTGAAAGAGTGTCCTTGATAGGGTGTTGAGTAGTGATGGTTGTGAGTGTCACCCTAAAACCTGAATTTATGTGTAAGCCCGATGGGGATAAGATACTGATGACAAGTGTGGATTTAAATCCATACCATGAGAAGTATTTATTTTTTTATGATAATTCATGGTGATAAGTGATTTTCCAAGTTTTATGGGAATCATCCATTGATCTCGTCATATATTTCATTGTGAATAGTTCCAAAGAATCACCTAAAGTTATATATGAGACCGTAGAATACCCAATATTTTTGGGATCCATCTTGAAAACATATTGGGGGAATATGTCTAGACCATCTTCCATCCAGAGATTTAGATGATGCATGAGTGTATTTGTAGTGTTTATACCTATGATCCAGCATCATAGATATGTGATTGAAAGTATATAGGAATTCTTGAGATGGTCAAGGATTCTTTGAAATAGTGATAACATTGTGAATGCATGTGTTCTCAGATTCAAATAGAGATACTAGTACACCACTAAGAATACCTATTATGAACATGATTTGAATGGAATTATGAGATGTTGGATGATAATTAATTCTTTATCATGGATGTTGGAATTCCTAATGGAGATTTTTTTTAACCCCTCAATTGATTACTTTGCTACCCCTAGCATCCAACACCAGATGGTTTGGCAGAGGAGACACGAGATATTAGATTACTAAGTGATTGGTTTTGAGAGCAAGATAGGGTAGTCCATTTTATTTCATGGGTCACCTATATATTTTCTAGCTCTCTATGTATAGGATGCCTAGGGTCTCCCCATCCTTGGAATCAGTCATCATCCTAACATTCAGAATACAAAGGAACTATCATGGGGTTCAGTCTGAGGTCATGAGGATGAGATATACCTTATGAAACCCCAATATCTATTATTCATTGGTGATTTTTTTAGTGTGGTATCCATAGAGTGAGAATTGATGTCCCCTAAGGTGATGCTCATGATTACAGACATTCATTCATTCAATAAAGTAGGTATAGACAATCATGGTCATACACCAAAGAATAAATGATGGTTATTGGGAATGGCCCAAGTCTTTGTACGCCTATGATGTTGTGGTGATACCATAGAGGTGATTCCATTATTACATGCTCATTGGAAATCTAGAATTTGACTAAAAAAGGTCATGAGGTAAAGTATATATTTCATTACTTAATAGTTTATTTTTTTAGCTAAGCGTGTTATATTCACATATCAAAACATATTTTGGACAGTATATGACAACATTGGGGGTTCACTATAGTGCATTGTAATCACACCCAAATTAGGAAACCATTGCACCTAGTTACCTGAGTAGTTCTCACATGGTTATTGCAGGAACAGGTTAGGATGAGGCCGAGGATAGCATGGTTGAGTGGGGTGGATCAGATGTGGGATTAGTGATTTGGTTGATGTATGTATCATAGTTTTCAGGGATCTATAGTCTTTATTTTCTTTTTAATATTTTCTATATATATGACTAGACCAGTGGATGGTCAATTGTATATATGGTACAGTTTTTTGGGATTTTTCTTTATTTCATATATTTATGAGAGATATTAATTTACTCTTTCTTACTCTAATTGTTTAATTTTTTGGTTGATGTTTGGTTATTTATTTTTGATTATACACTATAATACAGGGTCTATAGTATCCACATGCTAATACTATAGACCCCCACTTCCCATCATTAACCTATGTCATATAGGGAGGAATTTCAGAGGTCATGTGGTGAACTGGTCTTCTTATTATTCATGGAGTGATTTGGGATGGAGCGTTATACTTACCAAGATTGGGCTAGTATATAATTGATATGGTTTTAAACATTGGTTTTAGTACATAATATAGAATACATGATATATATTATAGTAGATGAATAATATACATCCTTTCTAACTCTTTATATTGTTCTTAAATCATCATAATATTCATTCCATGAAACACTGGTAAATATACCATCTTGGAGTTCTCCATCCATAACCTCTTAAACACATTGACAATATTTGTTTTCAATATCAGTCTCTGGAACCCCTTCGATCTATATCTATAGATATTCATACTCATTATGTTTTTTTATTCTCTTATTCCTTTCATCAATAATATCTTTCCACACCTCAAGTTTAATGAATTTAAATTTAGGATATAATACCTAATGAGTATTGTGTCACCCACATAAAATACCAAAAATATCATAAGAATCCCACTAAACCACATATATACATAATAATATTCTATATTATTGATGAAAACACAATCTTTTATTGCATTATCAATATATATGATCCAAATCTAAGAAGCTTACTTCAATCAATAAATAGACTATTGAAACTTACAAACCTTAGTGGAATCATTTGATGATTCAAAACTTAAAGGATTTATCATATATAAATCCCTGAAAATTTTATTATTAAGTGTTTTTTAAATACATTTTATATATCTTGTAATCATAATTAGTTTTTATATCAATAAATACCCTTGAGTAATACCAACCATTAATTACATAAATATTACATCATTTTAGATAAATATTCAATACATCTTGAGATAATAAATTCCCAATAAATATAATGCATAGATTATTTTTGAATTGGATATATAATGAAATTATTTTATGAATTATATTCAACATATTTACCAAATTTATGCTCACTTAGAACCCCTTTAGATATATCCAACTTAAAATAATTCTTCATAACCTGGGTAAATAGAAACATTAAAAAGGATGGTATTAGATGATTAATAGGGTTAAACATATGATATATCAATCCATGATAATAAGTGGGAATAAGATAAGTGTAAGGGTATAAAAACATTATTATAACTTATGAAATTAATATAAAATTGGTCAAATATCATTAATCATGATTCATGAAAAAGGCATATTTTTATAACAATATATATAATCCATATGAGTAGAGAATCGCCAATAATCAGTCATGTGCCATGGGAACATATCCAAAGCCTGGGAAATAAGTTTTTGAAAAAAAACATGTATATAAAATCATTTATTTATTCATTATTCACTTCCAAGACTATAAGAGTGGAAAAAATCCAATAGTGCATTGGGTTCACTATCCATTACAACATTTCCTTAGTCATGGTTCACTCATAATACTATCATAGTGAAAATATCCCATTATAGAATGTAATAACCAACTATTACAAGATTTTGTTAGTCAATTTTCACTATTAATACAATCATTTTGGATATATTCCCTTAATAAACAAGGTTCACTCCCCATTCTCATCCACATTGTCTCATGAGATGTCAATCTCTAACCAATTCATTGGACGGATATATAATTCTAGTCCCATGTATTATATACTAAAAACCATATATAAATGTAACCTAATATCATTAAAAGTAATCATTTAATAATAAAATATCTTATATAAAAGAAAAGTTTTTTATAAACAACTCATTATCACATAATCAAATTCCATCAAGAGAAACTAAGTGGATGGTATCATAAAAACATTCCTTATTTCATTATAGCTTAATTAACCTATGGGAAAGTAAAGGTTTTCATAGAATCATCCTTCAAAAAATATTTTTCCAACCAAAAAATGAACATGGATAGTATCATAATATCATAACCCCAGTGAATCACAAAAACCCTTAAATTAATTTGACATATAAGAAAAATACTTTTAAAAGATCATCTAAAAATTTCTTCTAAAATAGGAAAAATTCATTTTTTGTTAGGTATCATTAAAAAATAAAAAATACTAGAATATTTATAAAATATTTTCATTTAAAATAACTATGGAAACATAGAAATTAATGTTTAAATAAAATAAAAACAATGAAAATGTGAGAAAAAATTCCACATATGTTAAAAGAGAACATTATTTGCACACTTTTTAAACAAGTCAAAAGATATTCGTGCATAAAAATTTTGAAATTATTCCTTATAATAATTTGGAAATAAATTTAAAATTATTAAAAAAATATTTATAAAAAATTTATTTATATATTAAAAATTCCATAAATAATTTTTATGAATATTGAAATGCAAAAAAAATCGGTCGACCAAGAGGAAAAAAAGATCTTTTTTTGTTAAAAACATTTTATCAATAATTTTAAGTAAAAAACATATGAAAATGGTACCAGTAATTGAAAATTTAATGAATAAATATAGTATATTAAAATATATTTATTTTGAATGATAATGGTAATATTATTTTCCTCAATGGAAGTTTAACGTAGAAAATCCTGAAAAGAAATGAGATGGTAACATAAACTCATACTATTTTTTTACCTTTTGAATAATAATCCCTTGAAATAAATAAATTCAAATGGAACAAAAAAAATCAATAATAAAATTATATTTATTATATATAATAAAAAATTTGGCATTATATACACCATATAAATACAAATAGGTTCATAATAAGAATCATGTCTCAACAAAAAACAGTAGGACTAAGAACCCTTATAGTTTTGGTAATATTTGAATCAACACATCATAAAAGAGATAAAATTAGGCATGATTTTAAATAAACATAATTTTCATGATAATAATTATAAAATAAATTAACCTGAATTATATATAATTCACAAAATAAATAAGTGGAAAATATGACATATGTCTTAAAAACAAAAAGTGAGACAAGAAATGCTTACCTCAAGTCTCGTTTCAATTTTACATGTTCAAACCTACTATATAATAAATATAGTTTTATTATTCACTTATTATAGAAAACTATTCATACATAGATTAATATATATATCATTCCTTTATAATTTAAAATTACAATTTTATTAAAAATTCTTTATTATGATCATTATTCGGGTGAAAATATGTATGTCTTATATGCACGTTTCGACTTGAATGTTCTGGTCCTTGGGAAGTGGTAATTGTTTAATAATATATAGTATATCTTTTATTTAATAAGTATAATATTTATTCATTAAATTAAATTTTATAACCATTCATATAAATCAGTGATGAAAAATGCATTACATCACTTCGTGGAGATGATAGTTTATACGTATACATGGTTGATGTTTTCACTTTTGAATTGATATAATGAATAAAAGGTACATAATAATTAACCATTATAGAATCAAAATTATATTATATATATCATATATATTAATTAAATATATCCTTATTACAACCCATGTAATTAATAAATGAAAAATGAATGGCATCACTTCATGGATGTGGTAGTCCACACATATGCATGAGCAACGTTATCATTTTCCAACTTTTGGGAAATAAATAGAAAAAGGTTATCAAATTAACATAAAAACATATAATTATAGTAAATATAATTATTCGATAATGTTAATATGGTTATATAACATTTATAGTATGTTTAAGAAGAAAGGTACATTAAAAAAAGTTAAGAACATATACCTACTCTCCATATATCCTCCTCTGAAAAGAACCTTAAGGATTCTTGGATGGTTCTTTTGGAAAAAAATAAAATCATGGATGTATATAAGGATTTTTTGAAAATATTTGTGTAGATATTGGATAAGTTAAATGAGTTAAGTGGTGTGGATAAAAGAATAGAGTAGGTTCGAATTTATAAGTGGAGGAAGTGGCACACATGTAATTATTATTAATATTAAAATATAATATAGTCACAATCATTAGAAATTGGCTTAAATTGGATAAAGATAGAATATGGGATGATATAGGATCTCAATAAATTCATAAAAATATATTTAGAAAAGTTTCTAGGTCATTTCAACCCTTATATCTTTAGTTTAACCCATGTTAATCCTTTTAACCATTACTTTGGTAAAAAAATCATTGATTACTATTAATTTTGATAAAAATAATAGTTTGAACATATAAAAAATATTTATTGTTATTATTAAAAATATTGAATAAATTTAAAAATATTTTATTCCTATAATTTTTCAAAATTCATTCTAATATTTGTGCATAAAATTCATTGAAACCATATTTAGAGAAACATATTTTTATGCATAAAATTTAATTTAATTAAATTCATTTCCCAGTAAAACCATTTAAATGAGTGATAGAAAATTTTATTTAATATATTATATATAAATTTCATTAAAATAACTCATCGATAATTATTAATTTAATTTATTAAGATAATAATGCATTGAGTAGATAAAAACGGTTTTCTAAAATATAACTCTTTTTACCTTTAAATGATTTTATATTCACTTGAAACCAATTGATAATAAATGTATGAATTATTATTAAAATTTTAAATTAAATTATATAATATTTCATTAAAATAATATTTTATTCAAGATAAAGAAATATAACATAGAAAAATGAAATACTTTGAAAATTGATATTTTAACATAAATTGATATTATTTTAAACATTTAAAATTGATTAATTATTTCAAAGGAATCAATCAATATATTTTCATTGTGGAAAAATTTAATACATATTTTTCATAATTTAGTTTTTCCAATTTATACCCACCAATACAGCAGCTAGGGTATAAAATATATATTTCAGTAATAATATTTCTATAGTATATCATGGTTTATTTAGGTTTGATATTGTGTATATCACTAGCTATCGAACAAATAAAAATTATCAAATGGAAATATTATAAAATAATGTGGTTTCTCATTATACCAACATAAATAAATTTCATACCCATATTTTTTATCTTCTGTTTGATGTATAATGGTTTCAAACATTTTCAGAATCAATTCCAAGGAGTGGAGGATAAATATGAATAAGTGGTGAGAAATATCTCATAATCCACATATATAACAATTTATTTGGAAAATAAATTTAATATATATATTAATAATATAAAACTTTTCATTTAATAAATATTTCTTAAACCATGTGTGTGCTATAAAATTCATACTTTTTAATTAGTTTCCAGAAGAGCACATTGACAACTAAGTGATATTTTTCACATAGGACTCCATCGATTCATATTCTCCTTGATTGAGTTTGAGAAAGAATTTTACCATCAATATAGAGAATTTGATTAAATATAATTACTTGATATATTCCCACAATTTTATCCCTTTTTTTCCAATAATTTTTCCACTTCATCTTCATGAAGTATAGTAAATAAACATGATGATTTTTTAATACCTGAATCATTAAAATTACTTTTTAATGGATCATAATATCCACAAAAGAATGATAAGTTATTCCTCATGTGTATAAAAATTTATCAAAACAGAAATTGTTACAAAAATAAAAGATAATATAAATAAACATTCCCATGGATAGATAATACATTAATCTCAAAATCCTCAATAATAACACCCAAAGTTCAAATTAAATAATTCCATAAGTAATTTAACTTAAAAATATTCCAAAAATAGGTCTAACCAAATTAAAAACCCCAAAACATAAATATTTAATCACATATTCTTCCAAAATCAACGTAAAATTTATCTAAAAATATCATTAATCACTCATAAAGTCACATACTAAAAAATTATATTCCCTAATCATATATTTAAAATATATCAACTTATTGAAAAATTAGATTTCAAGGTTATAGATACCATTTAACATATATTTAAAAAGGCTGAATCAATAATAGAAACAACTTTGACTTAAAATCCCACATCATCCAAAAAATTATATTCACCATAATCCTATAATGTTCCAAAAACAGAACAACATTCTTCCTCAAATAACATGTTAAAAAAGGTGACATATATATCTTAATAATTTATTAAAAAACAAAAACATTCTCTAAATTTAATCAAAAATAAATAAAAATATAAAATTTTATCAAGGACTTTAAATTTATGATGATCCAAAAACATATCAACCCTTAAATTATATCGTAACTATCAAAACCCAAGATGTAGACACTTAAATAATTTAACTTTCATCTTAAACCATTAACCAATTGTTTCCATTTTACTCCTTGATAATTCCATTCTACAATATAAAATATGAATGAGGTACTAAGATTCATTAATATTTATTTAATCATGTTTCATAAATTTTACTTAATAAATAATCCATACCATTCAAATATTCCTTGAAAGTTTTTCATTTTCAACCATAAAAACATTATTTGTATGATATTTACATTCCCTTTCATGAGAATCCCCTAGAGGAAAAACTATATTCCCTTCCATGAAATTGATGGAACAATTCCTTTTTCCTCAAAAATATATTATCTATACCCTTATTGTAAACACATATAAAAAATTCATATTCCTTTGATACATTCCCAGAGGTTTTTCCTTCTACTTTTATAACACCCATAAAATTGAATCTTTCTTTATTCATGGACTTCATCACACGAAATTCCCTAAAACGCTATTTTTCTCATAATATGTGTATTAGGAAACTCACCAAGGTTAATATTTTAAGTCCTAAATCGAGATAGTTAGTTAGAAATAACCATAAGAATTTTTACTCTAACTTAAATCCCAATTGGTTTCTAATTCAAACAACCACTACTTTTTCCTTCACACCCATTTTTAACAAGGTACCTCTTGGTTTCAACCATTTACTAAAAAAATGTAGTGTGAGAATAATGAGTAATTATTCAAAGTGAGGAATCATATAATCATAAAAAACATCTTGAAGAAATACTAAATTATAATTCCATGGCTTCAAACCATGAAACTTTAGGTTCATCTCATATCACTACGTCTGGTCATAGTTTGTCATAGAATCAATCCAATCATTCATCATAATGGTCGATAAAGAGAATGTGAATTAATCATAGCATATCCCCCAGAAGTGTCAAAACAGGTATGTAGTAATGTAGAGACCCCAAACTTGATGTACATGGACATTACATTACTTTTGCAGAATAATTAATACATAACAAAAACCAACACTCAAGGACCGTAATAGTTTAGTGTCTTTGGATACTCGAAACATAATCTTCTAATAATGGTGAAAGATCTTTAACATCTCCCATAAAGATCTTACCCTTTTGTTTTCTTACCTAAAACCTTTCTTTATATCCTGGGGAAAAGAAAACATATAAACGGTGGGATCAAATTCTCACTAAGGGTAAGCATGGAGAAAATAAAACAAACTATATAAATTTGAACATAAAAACATGAACATAATGTTTAAACATAAAAATCTTGGGCAATGAAATAAAATATGGCAGTACCTAAGGCATAGATTATAATGGAACATCAATAATGATATAATTTCATGGGAATAAAACATGTAACTGTGGAAAACCATTAATAATTTGATATGATTTACATAGTGGCCAAGGCATTGCTGCCAAGACCATCTTAGTAGAGAAAGTCCCTTACTGAATCAAGTTCAATCCCCGTTTCAGTCCTATATCACTGAACCATATTAACTGTTCATTCCAGCCATGTATATCTCATGAGATATAAATCTTTACCCAATGAACTAGAGGGAGATATAGGTCCCACCCATCTCATAATGAAATCATTCTTACTTGTGCCACAAAATAAGCATAAATCATTTATCCTAACCCAAAGAATAAAATGGGTTTCATAAACATCATCCCATCATAACATGATCCATATAAAACAAATGGATATCATTTCATCATAAAAATATTCGAACCATGTAAATAATAGAGACATTATACTTGAAACATAAACATACTAAATAATGTCATCTTATATGGAAAATAGTTTTGACAAAACACTTGGAATGAATTCTTGAGAAAAATATCTTTTCTTATTTAAAATCATTTTCTTATCCAAAAATGCAATTAAATTATAAAAGAAAAGGATTTTTCTGAAAATAATCATGAAATATTTTAGAGTAATCTTGATGAAAATTAGGCATTATGAAAACGTAAAAACTTTATTCTTGTTATATAATTTAAAAAACATTCTTCTCGTACTTTTGCTGGAAAAGTCAAAAAGTACCTCGTATGGTAAAAAAAGAATGATTCCTTACATTCCATGTAGTAAAAGAAAAAAATGGGTAAAAAGGACTTTAAACATACATGAAACCATTTTTAGAAAACAGGTACGTGGATGATAAATATAACCCCAGTAAATAAATACAAATAAAAAATCTCAGATAAAAATGAGATTGGAAAAGTTATACATTACCTTATGTTCAATTTCTTCTGTATGTGTCTGAGACTCTTGTATAGTGGGTTTTATAACGTCCCAAGTCTGGAGCCCCTCTACTGGTGCCCCATACCCAGTTCACCACATGACCTCAAGCGTGTTTCCCCAAACTCCAGAGGCTTCCGACTAGCAGCGAGGGCCTTGGTGAGCCGGTGGGGAAACTATGCCCTCATTCGGTAAGGTATACAAGGTAAGAAAACTACAATAAACAGCGGAAGCAGCAACCAACATGCATAACAACAGAAACCAAACAGAGGAAGCAATGCAGATATATAACAATGATGATAATAATGCACCAGGTATAAGTATCTATAGGAAGCAGCAACCACAAAAACGTGCTGGAATATAACTGAAACCAAGAGCAAAAGAAAAACAAAACAATCTCCTCAGCATCGTGAGCCATGGCTCGGTCCCATGCTCCCCAGCTCCTGGTGCAATCAAGATCCTGAAGTAGAAGGGTGCTTTCCCTTATCTATACTTACAGCAACATAGTCTACTTGGGCCCAAAAGCATGCCCCAAATAGGGTGTGAGATACAATCCCAATAGGCAATCACCCAAAGATTTGTGCCTAACAGTCAATGAATACATGGCAGTAAATAAACAAGAAGCAGTAAACAGGAAAACACAAGCAGCTACAATCCACAGTACTAACAAGTAAGCACACAAGTAAGAAGTCAATAACAAGAAGAAAACAGGTAACCCTCTGGGTAGCTCTCTCAGTCTAACCCCTATGGTTCAACCTCTAAGTACTAGAAACCCTCAGGGAGGCATACACAGTCTCACCCCTCTGGTTCAGCTACGTAAACTAAGTAGACTCTCTGGGGAAGCACTCACCGTCAATTCCCCCTATAATCTCGTATCGTGCTAAAGGCTCTCTGGGGAAGCACTCAACGTCAATTCCCCCATGTGGCTCGCGTCATAGTTAAATACACTCTGGATAATCCCTTCCATCAATTCTCCCCTTGGTCCCTCATCATGATTAAAAAGACACTCTGGAGAAGCCCTTCCGTCAATTCTCCCTTTGGTCTACTATTCTAGGTTCTCACAGTCCTGAGTATAACTAAACATGATCAACGCGTGTATATCATCCAAGTAAACCTCAAGAACTACTTGGTTATCAACTAAGGCTCAACAGCAATAAAAAACAATAGTCCACAATCCTACAACTAGGCATGGCAACTGAAAAAACGTCAAACAGGCAGAATAAGCATGACAAAGAAATCTGAGCGCAACGAATTACTCTAATCACAAGAAATAACCTCTACTAAAGCAATTAATCAAAGAAGGCGAGTAACAAGGGAAAAATAGAAAACACGCAATACCCCGTTCAAAGGTATTGGTGGAAATTGCACAAAATATTCATCAACTTTCTACAGAAAGGCAAAAACCACCTACCTCGATCCTAGGAGATCGATATACGTGAACCTCGACTACAGATTCCCGTTAGAACGATGTAGATCTGAGAAAAATCACAAAATGTTCATCCCACGATAACTTGGAAAGGAGGAGGAATCAAGAAACTAAGCTAGAGAAGAAGGAAGAACTCACCGCTGCAATTCCAACGCAACTGACCATGCTCGAATCGGAGAACAGATGGTGAGGTAGGACTCCGTCGAAGATTCGGCCGTACGTCTCTCTCGGATGGTCGAAATCTGAAGAAGAAGACTGATATGGGGGTTAGATGCGACCCCGGTCCATTAAATGGAAAAAAAGAAAGTACACGACGTGTGCTTCAAATTTTTCTGTACTCCAAAAAACTGGCCTCCACCTCATCCTTACACACCGTGTGTGTGGCCCAAGCACGGCCAACACACAGCTTCGACCTGGGAAGAGTACATGGTGTGTACTCAGAAAGTACACGGTGTGTACTTATGAAATTTCCAGAAAATTCATTTTTCTAAAAACTCAAGAAAAAGGAAAAACATACATGAAAAGAGATCCGGGTTCTTACAAACTTCCCCCTTAAATAAATTCATCCCCGAATTTTCCTAACGAGGTAGAGAAGAAGAATCCCCGAATAGCTTCGTCCATAGAGATCGTACATCCGCCTCCCTCTCCCAGGTCTCGTCCTGTACTCGCCTGTGCTACCATAATACTCGTACCATAGGAATAGACCGCCAGTGGAGAACCTTCGTACTATGATCGACAATCCGGATAGGATGCTCCTCGAACGATGCATCCACTTCAAGCTCGAATTCCTCGGGCTGAAAGGCATGAGATGGGTTTGAAAAGTAACGTCGGAGCTGAGAGACGTGGAAGACGTCATGCATGGCCCGATACCTCTGAGGTAGCTGCAACCGATAGGCGACCGGCCCCACTCTTTCCAAAACCTCAAATGGCCCGATGTACCATGGTGAAAGTTTACCCTATCTCAGAATCCTCTTGTGTCCCAACCTCGGTGCGACATGTTGGAAAGCCTGATCACCAACCTCGAAATACAGAGGTCATCTCTGCTGATCAGCATAAGACTTCTGTCGAGACTGCGTTGTAGCCATCCTCTTCTGAATCACCTCTATCTGCTCCGAAGTCTCCCGAACAAGACGAGGTCCCAACAAAGATGCCTCTCCTGCCTCCAGACAGCATGAGGGTGATCGGGATGGCCTACCGTACAAAGCCTCGTATGGCGCCATCTGAATGTTCACCTGGAAACTGTTGTTGTAGGCGAACTCCACCAGAGGAATATGCTTCTCCCAAGAACTGCCAAAGTCAAGGATGCAATCTCAGAGCATATCCTCAAGCACCTGGATCGTGCGCTCGGACTGGCCATCAGTCTGGGGATGGTATGTTGTACTCAAGAGTACCTGCGTACCCAAGGCCTTCTGAAGTCCCTTCCAGAACCGAGAGGTAAAGCGCGCTTCTCTGTCTGTAACAATAGAGCGTGGAACTCCATGCAGATGAACGATCTCCCTGATGTAAAGTCGTCCCAGATCATCGACACTGAAGGTCTCCTTGATCGGCAAGAATTGAGAAACCTTCGTAAGCCTGTCGATGACAACCCAAACAACATTATTCCCTCAAGGTGATCTCGACAACCCGGTCACGAAATCCATCGCAACATCGTTCTACTTCCACTCTGGAATGGATAACTGCTGTAAAAGCCCCGCTGGTCGCTGATGCTCTGCTTTCACTTGCTGACAAATAGAACATCTCATGAAAAAACCAGCAACATACTTCTTCATACCTGGCCACCAGTATTGGCAATGACGGTCCCGATACATCTTGGTGATTCCAGGATTAACTACCCAAATAGAGGAATGGAAATCCCACATCAGCTCCTCGCATATGTCTGTTGGCACCCATATGCGTCCTTGGAAATGCATGATCTCATCCTCACCCACTGTCCATCCAGGAAGAGGGTCCCCTCCTGACACACTCTCCCGCAGGACTAAGCCTTAGGAGTCTGATAGCTACCTCATCCGTCCCCGATCAAGTAGTGTGGAGGTAACAGCTACAGAAGATAGAAAATTCTGTCCCCATCTGTCATGCACCTCCAGATGCATCTCAAAGAACAGATCCATCATGTGCCAATTGCTACTGGCTTCCTGAGCTGCCTGAATCTGAGTTCTCCTGCTCAATGCATCAGCCACAGTCTAGCCCTTTCCCGGCATATAGGCAAGCTCGAAATCAAAAGAATGTAGATACTCAACCCACCTGCGCTGCCTCAGATTCAGATCACGCTGAGTGAAGATATACTTGAGACTCTTGTGGTCAGTGAAGACCACAAAGTGCTCTCCCAGAAGATAGTGTCTCCAACAGTGCAAGGTATGAACAACAACTGCCAACTCCAGATCGTGCGTAGGGTAGTTCGTCTCATGTGGCCTCAACTGCCGAGACCCATACACAATGACTCCATCTCCCTACATAAGCATAGCTCCCAGCCCGATTCCCAAAGAATCGCAGTAAACAGTGTAGCTCTTGCCTGGCACTGGCAACACTAGTATCGGTGCTGACATCAACTTCCCTTTCAGCTCCTGAAAGGCTAACTCATAAGAATCTGACCATAAGAACTTCGCCCCCTTCTTGGTCAGACCTGTTAAAGGTGATGCTAAATGAGAAAAGTCCCGAATGAAGCGTCTGTAGTATCCAGCCAACCCTAGGAAGCTATGTACCTCAAAAACGTTCTTCGGCTGCTCCCAGGAAACTACAGCTCCCACTTTCTCTAGGTCCATAGATACTCCTGCCACTAAGATGATGTGACCCAAGAAGTGAATCTGATCCATCCAGAAGTGGCACTTCGAGAGTTTAGCATAAAGTCGTTTCTCTCACAGTGTACTCAGAACGATCTCAAGATGGGTGGCATGGTCGTGTCGAGTGTGAGAGTACACCAAGATATCGTCCAAGAAGACCACAATGAAGGAATCCAAGTAAGTATGGAACACTCGATTCATCAGTTCCATGAAAACTACAGGTGTGTTCGTGAGACCGAATGGCATGACTGTATACTTGTATAGACTATACCTGCTCCTGAAGGCTGTCAGAGGTATATCTTATAGTCTAACGCGCAACTGATGATAACCGGACCTCAAGTCGATCTTCGTGAACACCCGGGCTCCTCGAAGCTGATCGAAAAGGTCATCAATCCGCGGCAAGGGATATCGGTTCTTGACCGTCAACTGGTTCATCTTTCGATAATCCACACAAAGCCGAAGGGTACCGTCTGTCTTCTTCACGAATAGAATAGGCGAACCCCAAGGTGAAGTACTGGGTCAAATGAAACCATTAGCCTATAGATCCTCCAACTACTTCTTGAGCTCCTGCAACTCAAGTTTGGCCATCCTATTGGGAGGAATGGACACCAGTGCGGCTCCTGGAACGAGCTCAATAGAGAATTCTACCTCACGCTCTGGAGGCAAACCCAAAATTTCCTCTGGAAAGACATCACTGAAGCGATCCACCACTAGAGAAAAGTCCATCTGTGGAGTCCCCTGATCATCCAGATAAAGACTAGCCATCTGGGCTGTCACCCCTCCTAGCCCAAGATGCTCGAGTCCTGCCCGACTCGCCCGAACATACCATTCGCCTCTATGAAGGACGGATTCACCCTCCGGTGAAACGAAACTCACTCTACGGTGATAGCAGTCGACGAATACCCGGAAGGGAATAAACCAGTCCATTCCAAGGATGACATCATAGTATGTCATCTCTAGGACATAGAGATCCCATAAGAAGAGATACCCTGCAATATCGAGAGGGAACACTCTACACTGGCGTACAATAGATGTCCTCATTCCCAAAGGTGTGTCTAGTGTCAATGAGTCGGCAGAAGAAAAGATGCAGAGTCCAAATCTCTCCACAAAGACAATAGAGATAAAACTATGCGTAGCACCAGTATCGAAAAGAGATGAAGATAAAATTGAGGCTAATAAAATTGTACCTCGAACAGTAGAAGTGTCGGGATCCTACTCATGATAAGTCTGCTCCATGGTGAAAGATTGGCCCGTGCCACAGCCCTGCACCCCTGGATGACCACTCTGAGCAGAACCTGCCTGCTGGTGCTGAGGAACTAGTGGCTGACTGCCATGTCCCCGACCTCCACCTCAGCCCGAACGGCCGGAAGAACTCCAGTTCCCCGACTGGTGAGAAGCTGACGGTGCTGCTCCTGAACAAGGAGTCATAGAAGAACCCCGATCACAAGCTACTGGTGAGAAAACCTGGAAGAACCGCTGAAGGTGCCCATCATGCCGCAAGATCCGCACTCCACGGGGTCTCTCTGGCAGCGCGGCCTCGTGTGCCCTGTCCGTCCACACTGATAGCCCGTCACCTGGCTGCCTGATGATGTGTCTCACTTCCTCGAATCACCGCGCGTAGGCTCCCTACAGCGCTTCTTGCTATCATCTGAAGGAAAGATAGCTCTGGAAGCAGAACCGCCCTGGCTCGTAGCTCTAAAGTCTCTCAGATTGTGCTCTGCAATCAGTTCCTGGTTGACGATGGAAGTAATGGATGTCAGTTAGAAGATGTTCACCTGTGATCGGATCTCCCGCCTGAGTCCATCCTAAAACTTCCTTGCCAAGAACACCCCACTCCCATCCCGAAGGGGTGTAAAACACTTCAGCTCAGTGAACCGAGAGGAATACTCCATGACAGATAGAGTTCCCTGCACTAAGCTCATGAACTCTCGGGCCCGATCGGCCCTCAGGGTCTACGGGTAGATGTAGTTGTAGAACACGCGCTGGAACTCCTCCCAAGCCATAGCCTGCTGCTGACCCGCCTGTGAGATCACGTCCCACCACCTCTTGGCGGAGTCTCGGAGCATGTAGGTGGCGATCTTGACTCGCCATTCTAGAGGCATCTCCAGATGCTCGAAGATAGTCAGCATGGCTTCCATCCATGACTCTGCAGCATGCGGTCCTCCCTCCCCCGAGAACATGGGAGGATGCTGCTGCTGGAAAACCCGCTTCAAGTCTGCCATAGACGAGTCAGGAGGCGGTGCTCCCTTGAAGGCCTGCATCATCCTCATGAAACCCTCCCTGAAATATGCATCAGCGCTCGAAACTGGTACAACAACAGGTGCCAAGGATGGCTCGGTTGTGGGATCGACAGGAAGTCCTTGATCATCCCAGTCTGGCGTCGGATCACTGCCTGATGACAGACGTACGACCGGAGGACGTCTCGGAGGCATAGCTCTGAAAGATCAAAAGCACACCTTAGATTAGGAAAACAAGGACAAGGAACACAAGAGTAAAAAACGGGAACAGGGGAAGAAAAACACACAAGATTTCAAAACACGATTACACGACATGTATAAAAATACACGACGTGTCTTCTTAAACCAGTCACATGGGCGTGTACTCATGCCCTAAAAGTCGTGTATCCTTCAAACTACACGGTGTGTTGAACCAACACATGACATGTACTTGAAAACTGTTCCCCTTCCCAAGTCTCCTTACACGGCTAACCCACACAGTCTGACTCAACCTGATACTACACGACGTGATCAAAACAAACAAGGCGTGCACTAGATAAAGCTTCGGCAGTCCGTGTTGTTGAGTACACGACCGTCTACAAGGCTGGACCTTACACGGTGTGCTCCGAACAGGCATGGAATGCATAGGCAAAGGAGACACCATCCCGTGTTGTTCGTGACACGGCCGGGTACCTGGGCAAGACTACACGGCGTGTTCCGAACAAAAATGATGTGTGGAAATGAAGGTAACACTGGACCGGGTTGTTCATGACACGGTCAGGTACCTAGAAAAGACTACACGACATGTTCCCTATAGACACGGCGTGTTCTACCCGAGATTCCTCAGCCCGTGTTGTTAGTGACACGGCCGAGTACACGGATCTGAACTCACACGGCGTGTACCAATGGTACACGGCATGTTCCTGAAGTTACTCCCATGACACTGTGTTCTGCTCACACGGTCAGTGACATGGCCTGAAAACTACACAGCGTGTATCTAAAAATTACACGCCGTGTATTCTGGGTTTTTCTGGGTAGTAGCTCAGAAACTGCGCAGAATTCCAGAAACACTAAAAACAAGGGAAAAGATGCCAATTTCTGATCCGTGAGGGCCCATAACACCTAAAAAACCAAAATTTGGCATTAATTATTAAGAAAGGAACAATAAAAATAGTTTTCTAGCATAACAGTATAGAATCTATCAAGCATCTATCACAACAACACGCATTATCTACACAGAGCCCATCACAACAGCATGCAATCGCTAATGCACCCTAGATGGCATGGCCAGAATGCATGACATGTGATTTCTACAAGTGACTATATGATGCATGAGATGGCATACCCTCATCTCATCGGGTTGCGATAGAAATAGAACCAAAATATCAAAACAATAACCGCACAAGTCATACGAATCACTCTAGGTGAAAACATACCAACCATAAAATCTCAAAACCAGTAACTACAATTAACGAGGTAGTATGGGTTTTCCCTATACACGGGTTAGCTACTCCCGAGCAGAGCTTAATGCCAAGTACCGAATCCTTCTTATCCCTGGATAAAGTCTCCAAACAGTAAATCAAGAGAAAAGAACTCCTTTGATACCACTTTGTAACATCCCGAGTCCGGAGCCCCTCCACTGGTGCCCCGTACCCAGTTCCCCACATGACCTCAAGCGCATTTCCCCAAATGCCAGAGGCTACTGACTAGCAGCGAGGGCCTTGGTGAGTCGGTGGGGAAACTATGCCCTCATTCGGTAAGGTATACATGGTAAGAAAACTACAATAAACAGCGGAAGCAGCAACCAACATGCATAACAATATAAACCAAACAACGGAAGCAATGAAGATATATAAAAATGATGATAATAATGCATCAGGTACAAATATTTATAGGAAGCAGCAACCACAACAACGTGCTGGAATACAATTGAAACCAAGAGAAAAAGAAAAACAAAACAATCTCCTCAGAATCGTGAGCCACGGCTCGGTCCCATGCTCCCCAGCTCCTGGTTTAATCAGCATCCTGAAGTAGAAGGGTGTTTGCCCTTATCTATACCTACAACAACATAGTCTGCTTGGGCCCAAAAGCATGGCCCAAACAGGGTGTGAGATACAATCCCAGTAGGCAATCACCCAAAGATTTTTTCCTAACAGTCAATAAATACATGGCTGTAAATAAACAAGAAGCAGTAAACAGGAAAACACAAGAAGCTACAATCCACAGTTCTAACAAGTAAGCACACAAGTAAGCTGTCAACAACAAGAAGAAAACATGTAACCCACTGGGTATCTCTCTCAGTCTAACCCCTATGGTTCAACCTCTAAGTACTAGCGACCCTCTAGTAGGCACACACATTCTCACCCCTCTGGTTCAACTACGTAAAATAAGCAGACTCTCTGGGGAAGCACTCACCGTCAATTCCCCCTATAGTCTTGTATCGTGCTAAAGGCTCTCTGGGGAAGCACTCAACGTCAATTCCCCCTGTGGCCCATGTTGTAGTTAAAGACACTCTAGAGAATCGCTTTTGTCAATTCTCCCCTTGGTCCTGCATCGTGATTAAAAAGACACTCGGGAGAAGCCCTTTCGTCAATTCTCCCTTTGGTCTACTACTCTAGGTTCTCACAGTCCCGAGTATAACTAAACATGCTTAGTGCATGTATATCATCCAATTAAACCTCAAGAACTACTTGGCTATCAACTAAGGCTCAACAACAATAAAAAAAATAGTCCACAATCCAACAACTAGGCATGGAAATTGGAAAAATGTCAAACAGGCAGAACAAGCATGGAAAAGCAATCTGAGCACAACGAATTACTCTAATCACAAGAAATAACCTCTACTAAATAAATCAAGAAATGCAGGCAAGTAACAAGGGAAAACCAGGAAACACGCAATACCCCGTTCAAGGGTATTGGTGGAAATTGCACAAAATATTCATCAACTTTCTACAGAAAGGCACAAACCACCTACCTCGATCCTAGGAGATCGATATACGTGAACCTTGATGACAGATTCCCCTTATAATGATGTAGATCTAATAAAATACACAAAACATTCATCCCACGAAAACTTGGAAAGGAGGAGGAATCAAGAAACGAGTCTAGAGCAGAAGGAAGAATTCACTACTGCAATTCCAACTCAACTGACCGTGCTCGAATCAGAGAACGGATGGCGAGGTAGGACTCTGTCGAAGATCCGGCCATACGGTTTCTCTCGGATGGTCAAAAACTGAACAAGAAGACGGATATGGGGGTTAGACGCGACCACGGTCCGTTTAATGGAAAAAAATAAAGTACACAACGTCTACTTATAGAGTACACGGCGTGTACTTAAAATTTTTCCATACTCCAAAAAACTGGCCTCCACCTCAGCCTTACACACTGTGTGCGTGGCCTGGGCACGGACAACACACGTCTTTGAGCCGAGAAGAGTACACGGCATGTACTCAGAAAGTACACGGCGTGTACTTCTGAAATTTCCAGAAAATTAATTTTTCTCAAAAACTCCAGAAAAAGGAAAAACATACCGGAAAAGAGATCTAGGTTCTTACAGGTTTAAACATATTATTAACTTGTAACAGAACCATAATAATGTTTATGATATCATATATGGTTCAATTATGACTTTATATTACCCGTTCTTTTGTCAATTCCATGTTAAAGAAGCGTTTTGTGTAAAATCGTTTCATTTATCGTACATGTTTGGACTTGTTGTTATTGATATTATTATTACTCATATCATGATTTAATTAATTCCAGAATGTAAACAATGATTTATATTTCATATATATTCAATATATATCTATCTATATATAATAGATAGATAAATTAAATGAAACAAACCGTTTATGGAGACAGTAGGCCATACGTACGCATGAATGTTGTTTTCATTTCCTTATTGACTTGAATGGAAGTAAGTAAATGACATATATATATATACATAAATAAATTATCACTATTATGTCATATATATCATTATTATTCATTATATATACTTTATAATCATTCTTGAATGGTTAATATGGAGAATGAATCTCATCGCGTCATGGAGACGGTAATCCGTACATACGCACGAGCGATGATATTGTTCCCATAATTATTGAATGGAATTGGAGTGGATGATATAATATCTCATAATCAGTATGATGTTATAATAACCATATATAGTTATTATTTACACCATTATACCCATCCAAGTAAGGTGGTGGTGGAAAACAGATTACACCACGGTGTGGAGACGGTATTCTATATGTACGCATGTGCGATGATTCAGTTTTTCGTAGGATGGATAGAAGTTGAAATGGGGTTTTTTAATATTTATAATAACATATAAGTATATTATTTATACTGATGTAATTACTTGATAATGAAACCACTAAATAATAGGAAGTATAAGAATAAAAAAACATGAAAGAATCGGTAGAAGAGATTACCTCTTCTTCGGCGCGCCTCCTCTTAACCTTATTTTAGGGAACTAAAGTTTGTATTTTAGGAAGACAAGGACCTCTAGTAGGTTTATATGGAAGTGTATTAGTGAAAAGGTCCGGTTTTGGTTGAGCTTGAAGGTCCAAATTTGTGTGAAGTGGAGAGGGAGGAGGTGCCCTTTTATAAGGGAGGAGAGGGGCACCTTAGGAAAAACATAAAATATTATTTTATAATAAATTAATATTTGATTTATAATGTATTAAAAGTGACTTATTTATAGTATAGGGTGGGTATGGGTCGAAATACTTTCAACCAATAGGTTTTAGACAAGTTTAGGTTACCATTTTAACCTTATTATTTAGATTTAACTCTAAGTTAAATAATTTAACTTTTACCATTTCTTCTTGTATTCTTACACTATATGGTTATTAAACTTATTATAAACATCCAATAGAACCCCAATTGGTTCCATAATATCATATATATTTTTATATAAGACTTTTTGATGATACTTATATTTCTAGGACCATTATTTCAATTAATAATATAATAGTTGTTTTAAAAAATCTTTTATTTCAATTTTGACACTATTTGATATTTGTTTTTTATAAATTCATAAAAGCATTATTACATCAAAAAGAATTACTATAACCACACCTAATATGTTATATTAACCTATAAAATTATTTTAAATCATAAAAAGTCTCAAATTACATTTATTTGGGTATTTATAATATCAATTATTTTAATATTTCATTAATTAGGTAATTACTGCATCACCATTGTGTCATAAATAAATTAAATTATTTAATGTTTAAAAATTATAAATAAATTACCATTTTGTAGGAACTCGTTTTAGATTTCTAATGAATATTTATAGTCGAATTTATCTTATGTATAACCCTATATTAAAAATGTTTTAGTTATTAAACTTTGATTTTAATTATTTTAACTCTTCTTTAGATAAAATAATAATAAATGTCCAAATCTATTCCAAGTGGAACTAAAGGGTAATATTTTATTCCTAAAGTTGTTTATGGTCGAATTACAGTTATCAAATATAATTAGGACATGTTTTAGGGTAACAATAATATCATTTTTACACTTAATTACCCTATTTACTTTTAACCGTGGTAAATATAAGTAAAAATTTACTATTAACCAAAAAATATTTTTATCTTATTGAACCACATTTTACTCCTTGATATTAATTGTGTCTCTCAAATTTTTGAAACTCCACTCATAGAAGTGGTAAATTTATGTTTTATGTAAATTTGTAAATTCTTCTAGGAGGTGAGTAAAAGACGGTGAAAAATTAAATAAAATTTTTATATATCTAAAATTACTATAAAATGTCTCAAATGAATTAAATTGAACTTAAATATTTATTATGTATCAATTTTGATATAAAATAAATTTAAATAAAATAAATAATAATAATAATTTGGTTTTAAACTATAACTCAGTGTTTTTCACTATTCATCAAAAATTGAAATTTTTCAGAAAAATACCAAAAAGTTACCCTAGGCTAATTTTGATATTCCGAGTCCAAAAATGAAGTCCATTTTGAAAGATAAAATTTATAAAATTTCAAAAATTGGGTATTACTATTCATGACGGCTAGTTTATATAATATTTTAATAGCATATCGTTGTTTAGTGAAACCTGGTATTGCGTACTACCCACGTTATCGAGGAAAGTCGTGATTGTGTGTAATACAAGCCACATTAGGGATGCGTGTTGTGCAAGATCCCTTTGGTGTAGCGTACAACATAAGATATCAATGAAATTAAAAATAATAATTATCATAAAATCTCGGGTTGTCACATTCTACCCCCCTTAAAATGAATTTCTCCCTCGAAATTCGTCGGGGTTATAAATGGTTTACTACTTGAAAGTTTCTTTCATAGAACCCCACATCGTAAAAAGGAATACTAAAACTTAATTTTAAAAAGTGAAGTATGAAACATATCGGTTACCCAAATTAACTCATCACTAGGTTTCCACATAAGAGAACATAGGTGAAATATGGATATGGAAGATAAATCTAACCATCATGTTTGGATGAAGAGTGGTAGAGAACATGGCTATGAAAAATCCAACAATTACAAAGACATAAATTTTTGATAATCTAAGGTACCATCTGATTCATCAGATATGAGGGCACTAGGACAACATTTTTGGTTTTTAAGATCATTTCCCTAATGTTGAATATTTTATGAATTAAAAGAAATACTTACATGATTTTGGTACAATATCACTGTTTTTTATGCCTTGAACAATTTACACTTCATCTCTTAAATAAATGAAGTTTAATTTGTCTTTCGTGAAGTGTTTGCAGATCGATAGAATGATATGTCATTCCATCTGTCTCAAACATAAGGTTAGCAAAAGTTATATAAATAAGTCCATCTATAGTGAGATTAATCGTATATGGTTCCTAAAATGGACTTATACATCATCTATCATACCTCTTAATAAAATAAAACTAGTTTCTACTAACCAGGGACTTCCTGTAGGCCAGAGGTAGGTGATAAAGGTCTGTCGCACTTTGGTTGTGGGTTCGATTCCTACAGCCTTGTCCGACGTGACGTGTTGTCGCCCGTCCGGCAGGTTGACCTTTTTCTAAAACTAAATTATTATAAAATCCCATCAATAATATTGAAAAAGTTCTATCCTTAAACAATACTGACTTATGTCCAACATAATCCATTCCAATCTTTAGGCTTATCAAAAATACTTCTATCTAAGATCATAGTATAAAGAAAACAATTCCTAGAAATTTCATCTACCGAGCATGTGAATACCATCATTTATCCCTCATATATCATATGATATATCTTTTTTGTCACATTCCAAACATGTGAATACCTTAATCTTGTATTCTCTAGAAAAAATTGAATACCCATTGAACCTTAACAAAAACATGAATGTTGTCAAAAGTTAACTCTTTCCACATACCAAAATCCCAAAATTTATATATACTCAAACCATGATATTAGTCATGAGCACAATTCATTTTCTCATTATCCCTTCATTATGCGCATATCATCTTATTTCCAAAAATATTTCAATCAATTTTCAAGGTTACCAGTACCATATAATTATTGAAAACCAATACATATTTATTCCAAAATTCCACGATACCATAAATTAGATTCCATGATACTACTTTTAAATCCCATTACATAAACACTTAATCATTCCACAACATCATTTTCATACTCAACATCACAAATAGTGATCTCATGTGACTTCCCTTTATCCTTTTCCTTAAGAGGTTTCTCATGTCGATCATCATTAACCCTTGGATTAGGGCATTGATTAGTATAATGCCCCATTTCCATGCACTTGAAGCATTGAAGTATTGGTGGAGCGTTCTCTGTAGTCTTTTCTCTTTTCACATCATTAGATACCTTTTTCCCATTACTTCAACACTCAACTACTCTATGACCTTAATTTCCACACTTAAAACATTTTCTAGTACCTTTTAGGCAATCTCCACCATGCTTCTTTCCACACTTTGAGTATAAAGTAACATTCATCTTCTTTTCACCATTGTTCTGAGATTTTTCCTTGAACTCCATCTTTCATTTATTTTCAAAACCACGATATGGATATGTAACACCAACTTCTAGTTCTACCTTTATAGCACAATGCACAATTTCTTCATAGCTACTGAATTCTCTTATAGCTAATGCCATTCAAAGACTTGGTTTTAAGCCACTGAAGAATCAATCAACTTTACTTTCAGGTTGGATGATAAAGCCAGATGCATACCTTTCAAGCCATGTAAAATTCTCTTCACATATACCCATAGATTCATCAAACTTTTTTCTTAAGCTCAAGGAACTCTTTTTCCATCTTTTTTTGAAGAATACGAGGGAAGTACTTATAGAAAAATAAGTTCTTGAACTCATCCCATTCCAGGGATTCAATTTCATCTCAGGGACTCGTATTCTTAATTAGAGTCTACTATTGGTCTGCTTCACCTTATAAATGGTAAATATCCATAATGAATTTTTCATGTTCTAAACAGCGAATTATGGAAAATATCTTTTCAATGGTACTGATCCATTGTTCAGGAACAAGTGTATTAGAAGACCCACTGAAAGAAGGTGGACGTTGCCTCATGAAGGACTCAATAAAATATTGTTCCCTTCTCTGCTCATTTGGATGTCCAGAATGATTCATATCTTGTGTAAGTATAGAAATAAGAATTTTCACTCCATCTCCCATAACATTGATTTTTTCAGGAGGAAAATCATTGCATTTTCTGTTACATTTATCAACACGGTTCTTTCGGGTTCCAACCATCGTCTAAAACCCAAAAAGAATAGTGTGAGAGGCAAAAATCATGCTAGGGAAAACAACATAATAAAGGGGGAGTACCTTGAATATCTAACATATTAGGTTTAATTCTAATATCATTACCATAATTCTAGGACTATAACCTATACTTATACTTAACCTTAGGGACATCCCTGGACATACGTTAGAAATATCTCTAGGGATCTCACTAAATTTCTCGCATCCTAGTTTCCAAAGGTTGACTAAACCTTTCATCTGATTCCAACTGAAGAGACCCCAAACTTGACGTACATGGAAATTACATTACTTTTTCAATATAATTAATACATAACAAAAACCAACACTCAAGGACCGTAATAGTTTAGTGTCTTTGGAAACTCGGAACATAATCTTCTAATCATGGTGAAAGATCTTGAATATCTCCTATAAAGATCTTCCCCTTTTTTTCTTACCAAAAACATTTATTTATATCCTGGGGAAAAGAAAACATATAAAGGGTGAGCTCAAATGCTCAGTAAATGTAAGCATGGGGAAAATAAAACAAACCATATACATTTGAACTTAAAAACATGAACATAATGTTTAAACATCAAAATCTTGAGCAATGAAATAAAACATGGCAGTACATAAGGCATAGATCATAATGGAACATAAATAAGGATAAAATAGAATGGGAATAAAACACGTAACTATGGAAAACCATTAATCACTTGATATGATTTCCATAGTAGCTGAGGTATTTCTTCCAAGACCATCTTAGAAGACAAAGTCCCTTACTAAATCGATTTCACTCCTCTTTCCAGTCTTGTATCACTGAACTAGGTTAACTTGTCATTCCAGCCATGTCTGTCTCATGAGATATAAATCTTTAACCAATGCATTGGAGGGAGATATAGGTCCCACCAATCTTATAATGAAACAATTCTTACTTGCGCCACAAAATAAGCATAAATAATTCATCATAACCCAATGAATAAAATGGGTTTCATAAACATCATCCCATCATAACGTAATCCATATAAAACAAATGGATATCATTTAATCATAAAAAGAATCAAACCATGTAAATAATAGAGACATTATAATTGAAACATAATCATAATAAATAATTTCATCTTATATGGAAAATAGTTTTTACAAAACACTTGAAATGAATTCTTGAGGAAAATATCTTGTATGCTTTAAAATCATTTTCTTATAACAAAATTCCATTCAATTTTAAAAGAAAAGGATTTTTTTGAAAATAATCATGAAATATTCTAGTGGAATCTTCATGAAAATTAGGCTTTATGAAACTGTAAAAATCCATTCATGTCGTATAAGTTAAAAAAACATTCTTCTCATACTTTTGCTAGAAAAGTCAAAAAGTAACTCGTATGGTAAACAAAAGAAAGATTCCTTACATACCATGTAGTAAAAGTAAAAAATGGGTAAAAAGGTATTTAAACATACATGAAACAATTATTATAAAACAGAGACATGGATGATAAATATAACCCCAGTAAATACTTACGAATAAACAATCTCAGATAAAAACTAGATTGGAAAAGTTATCCCTTACCTTATGTCCAATTTCATCCATATGTGTCTGAGACACCTGTATAGTGGGTATAAACATATTATTAACTTTTAAAAGATGCATAATAATATTTATGATATCATATATGGATAAATTATGACTTTATATTACCCTTTATTTTGTCAATTCCATGTTAAAGAAGCATTTTGGGTAAAATCATATCATTTATCGTACATGTTTAGACTTGTTGTTCTTGATATTATTATTACTTATATCATGATTAAAGTACTTACAGAATTTAAAACGTGATTTATATATCATATATATTTAGCATATATATATCAATATATAATAGAGAGATAAATGAAATGAAACACACCGTTCATGGAGACAGCAGGCCATACGTACGCATGAATGTTGTTTTCCTTTCCTTTTTAAATTTAATGGAAGTAAGTAGATGAAATACACACATATATATATATATACAGTAAAATTATTATGTCATATATATCATTATTATTCATTATATATACTTTATAATCTTTCATGAATGGTTAATATGGAGAATGAATCTCATCGCGTTGTGGAGACGGTAATCAGTACGTACGCACGAGCGATGATATCGTTCCCATAATTATTCAATGGAATTGGAGTGGATGATATAATATCTCAGAATCAGTATGATGTTATAATAACCATATATAGTTATTATTTCCACCATTATACCCATCCAAGTATGGTGGTTGTGGAAAAACAGATTACACAACGGCGTGGAGACGGTATTCCGTACGTACGCACGCGCGATGATTTCATTTTACATAGGATGGATAGAAGGTAAAATGAGTTTGTTTCATATTTATAATGAAATATAAGTATATTATTTATATTTATGTCATTACTTTATATTTAAATAACTAAATAAGAGGAAGTAGAAGAATAAAGAAACTTGAAAGAATCGGTAGAAGGGATTACCTCTTCTTCGACGCGCCTCCTCTTAACCTCCTCTTAGGGCACTAAAGTTGGTATTTAAAGAAGACCAGGACCTATATTAGGTTTCTATAGAAGTTTAGTAGTGAAATGGTCAGGGTTTGGCTGAGCTTGACGGCTCAAATATGTGTTAAGAGGAGAGGGAGGATGTGACCTTTTATAAGGGAGGAGAGGGGCACCTTAGAAAAAACTTAAAATATTATTTTATAACAATTTTATATTCTGTTGATAATGGCTCCAAAGTGACTTATTTCTAGGATATGGTGGGTATGGGTCGAAATCCTCTCAAAAAATAGGTTTTATACAAGTTTAGGTTACCATTTTAACCTTATCATTTATATTTAACTCTAAGTTAAATAATTTAAATTTTACCGTGTCTTCTTGTATTATTACACTATATGGTTAATAAATATACAATAAACTACAAATAGAACCTCAATTGGTTCATTAATGTCATATATATTATTATATAAGACTTTTGGACGAACTATAGATTTTTTGGACCAGTATATCAATTAATAATATAATATTTGTTTTAAAAATTCGTTAATGTTAATTTTGACACTATTTGATATTTTGTTATTTTTAAATTCATAAAAGCATTATTAATTCAAACATAATTCATCTAACCAACCCTAATATGTTATAGTAACCTATAAAATTATTTTAATTCATTAAAAGTCTCAAATTACATTTATTTGGGTGTTTGTAATATCAATTATTTTAATATTTCATTAATTAGGAAATTATTGCATCACCATTGTGTCATAAATAAATTAAACTATTTATTTTCTAAAAATTATAAATAAAATACCATTATGTAGGAAATCATTTTAGATTTCTAATTAATATTTATACACGAATTTATCTTATGTATAACCCTGTATTAAAAAAAATTAGTTATTAAACATTGATTTTAAGTATTTTAACACTTCTTTAAATAAAATAATAATAAATGTCATAATATAATACAAGTGGACTCAAAGGGTAATATTTTATTCCTATGGTTGTTTTTGTTCGAATTAAACTTATACAATAGAATTAGGACATGTGTTAGGGTAACAATAATAGCATTTTTACCCTTAATTATCCTATTTACTTTTAACCGTCGTAAATAAAAGTAAAAAAGTTACTACTTACCAAATATTATTTTTATCTTATTGAACCAAATTTTACTCCTTCATATTAACCATGTCTCTTGTAATTTATAAATTCCACTCACAGAAGAGGTAAAATTATGTTTTATGTAAATTTACAAATTCTCCTAGGAGGTGGGTAAAAGACGGTGAAAAGTTCAATAAAATTATTATATATCTAAAGTTACTATAAAATGACTCAAATGAATTAAATTGTACTTATATAGGTATTATTTAACAATTTTTACATAAAATAAATTTAAATAAAATAAATAATAATAAAAATTTGGTTTTAAACTATAACTGAGTGTTTTTCACTATTCATCAAAAATTAAATGTTTTGAGAAAAATACCAAAATATAACCCTAGGATAATTTCGATATTCTGAATACAAAAATGAAGTCCATTTTTAAATATAAAATTTGTAAAATTTTAAAAATTGGGTATTACTATTCATAACGGCTAGTTTATATAATATTTTAATAACATATCGTTGTTTAGAGAAACCCTTTATTGCGTACTACACACGCTATCGAGGAAGGTCACGATTGCGTGTAATGAAATCCAAGTCAGGGATGTGTGTAGTAAAATCTACCTTTGGTGTAGCGTACAATACAAGAAATCAATGAAATTAAAAATAACAATTCTCATAAAATCTCGGGTTGTTACAAGTAAGGCCTCTTTATCAAACACCATGTGAACATTGAGTTAATAACAAACCAACCTTTATTGGGTTATTACCCCAAGGTTTAATTTTTCTAGATCCTATATCCAATTGTTTTTATCAGGATAGTAATTTCATTAATAGGAAATTGGAAGATCACTAGTGTACCAAAACATTAAGATTTTATATGATACATAGAATTATCCCTAATATTTTCACCAATTTTTTATATTATTAAACATAAAAAGTAACTAAACCCAACATCGACATCAATTGAGGTGAATTAAGTATAAAATAAATAAATATTACATCATTTTAGATGAATATTCAATATATCTCATAATAATAAGCACCATATAATTGTAATGGTTTAGTATATTTTGAGAGTAGATGCATAATAAATTTATTTCCTAAAAGATCTTCAACATATTCTACAAAGTTACTCCCATATAGAACCATTATTTGATATACCCTAGCTAAAACCTTTCTCTATAACCTATATAAATTTAAACATAATAATGGGTGAGCTTAGATTCTTGGTAAGGGTAAACATATGAGACATTAATCAATAATCATATGTAAGAATAAGATAATTATAAAGGTATGAAAACATCATAATAAATTATGAAATTCATACACAATAATTCAATGATAATTAATCATGGGTGACGGAATAATTCATTATCATACTAAAATAAATATTTCTTAAGAGTATATAATCATAAATAATCAATCAGGATGCATGAGAACATATTTCAACCATAATACATAAGTTTGTGTCATATAAATAAGAATAGAAAATTACTTTCTTGTTGAAGGTTCGCTTAAAAGACTATCATAGTTAACAAATACCCAAAGTATATTGGGTTTACATATCATTCCATTATTTCTTTAGTCAAAGATAACTCCTAAGACTATTCCAGTATAAAAATTCTCATTGTGGATTGGGTTCACTCCCCATTACATTATTTTCTCAGTCAAGGTTTAATCTTAAGAATATCAGAGTAGAAAAGGTACCTTACTAATTTTGTTTCACTCCCTATTATATTCCATATTATTTAATCATATATAAATATTTCTCCATTGAATTAGAGGTCTATATAATTTCTGGACAACCTTTCATATAACAAAAACAAACATAACTATGCCACATGATCATACAATCATTCATCATTTCATTATAGTACATAATGTGAAAATAAATGGGTTTTATAAATATTTCATAATCACATAATCATGATCCATCTAGTGAAATGAGGAAGATTTTTATTTTAAAACATTTCATATTACAACATAGCTTAATTAATTTGTGGGAAAGTAATGGGGTTTAAAAAATTACCCTAAAAACATCATCATCATTATCCATCTATAGAAATAAATTGGATTGTATCATAAGATCATTCACTAGATTATCGAAACAATACTTAAAGTATATTCAAAAAAAATAAAAATACCTTTAAAAGAGTATTTGAAATTTTCTTTAGAAATAATAAAAATATCATTTTCTTTCAGAATATTTTAAAACTAAACAATATAAAAATTTTATGAATAATATTTTATTTAAAAATAATATGGGAACCTTTTAAAATTAACTTTAAATAAAATAATGAATTTTAGGACTTGAAAACCGACTCATGTTTTATAAATTAAAAGAAAACATTATTTTTATACTTTTGTAAAAAATAAAAAGTGATTTGTGAATAAATTTTTTTAAAAGATTCATTTTAATCATTTTTAAAGAAATTTAAATATAGTTAAAATATTATTTCATAGAAAATTATATATATATCAAAACATACGTATTTTTTTAAAACATATAAAAAAGAAGAAAAGGTTATTTGACCAAAGAGAAAAACATGATGTCTTTTCTTAAAAAAATCTCAAAATGTTTAGTTAAAAAGAGAGAAAAATGATATAAAAACATGAAAATTTCAAGAATAGCCATAGTAAAATAAAATATATATGTTATAATGGATAAGTATCATATAATTTCCATCAATTTAAATTTATCATATACAATCTCTAAAAGAAATGATATTTCAAAATAAACCCTTGCCACTTTGATAACTTTTAAATCATAATACTTTGACATAAATAACATCAAATGAAACTTAAACTACCAGGAATATAAACATATCCTGGACCTAACATATTAAAGGGGTATTATGATGATAGTATAAATACAAATAAGTGTATAACATGAAACATGCCTCAATAAAACAATATTGAGATGAAGAACCCTTATAGTTTTCATAAACCCTGAATCAAAACCTTATAAAAGAGGGAAACATAGACAGATTTGTAAATACACATAATTTTAATGACAATAATCCTAAAATAAATTCATGGGTAGTATATAATAAACATAAAATAAATAAGTGGAGAATATAGAATATGTCTCATAGAAATAAAATTGATTCCAGAAACCCATACATCAAGTCTCATTTTTCTTCACAAGTGTTCAAACCTACTATATAATAAATAATTATTTATTATGAATCTATTATAAAAACATATTCATGAATATATTACTATATATAATTACTTTATAATTTCTAAAGACACTTTTATAACCAATTATTCAATAAAATCATTATTCAGGTGAAACATTGGTTTTTTTTTGTGCATGTTTTGGTTTGATGATTTTGGTTCTAGCACCTTGTTCTTGGTTTAATAATCTAAAAAATATTTATAATGTCATAATTACTATATTTATTCATTATATACACTTTTATTACCAGTCATATAAAGTGGTCATGAAAAATTATTTACATCATGGAGACATTAGTCTGTACATACACATAGGTAATGTTTTTCCTTTTTAATGGATTAAATGAAAGAAAGGTACATAATAATTAATCTTTTAATAATCATAATTACATAATAAATATAATAAATATTAATAAAATACATCATTATCATTATCTATTTAAAGATGAAATTGAAAGATAATCAAATCATTTTGTGGAGGTGGTAGCCTACACGTACGCCTGATTAATGTTATCATTTACAAATATATGGTAAATAGAATAAAAAATTGTTATAACATTGACATAAAAATATACAATAATAATAAATGTACTATTTACATCATTTAAAATTGTTTATATAACTTTTATATGAGGTTTAAGAAGAAAAAACATGAATAATATCAATAAGAACATATATATCTTCTTTATGTCTCCTCCTTTGAAAATCACATTAAGGCTTATTGGATAGATATTTTGGGTGTAATAGCACCAAAAGGTCATGGATAATTGTTTTTTAGAGTATTTTTTCATATAATTTCTATATAATTGTATTAAGTGGTGTGAATCGGAGAGTAGATGAGGTTCCCTTTTTAAGTGAGGTGAGTGGCACACTTGTAATTATTAAATAAATTAAAATATAATAAATTCAATCTCATGGTAAAGTAGATATAAATTGTATAAAGTTAAAATATGAGATGATATAATATTTAAATACATTTATCCAATGGGATTTATAAACGTTTTAGTTCATTTTAACTCTTATCATGTTAGTTTGATACCACGTTAACCCTATTAACATTTATTATGACAACAAGATTTTTACAAATGTTACTATTCATTTTGATAAAAAATCAAGTTGAAATTATAAAATAATATTAATTATTATGATTAAAAAAAATTAATCCATTTTAAAACATTTAATTAATATAAGTGGAATATAATAATTCTAATATATTCTCAGAAAACAAGTAAAAACCATTTTTAAATAAATGTATTTTTAAGTGTAAAAATGAATTTAAACCAATTACTTTCCAAGTAAAAAAATATTGAGGAATGTAATTTTTTTATTAAATATTTTATCAAAAAATTTCATTAAAATCATTCCTCAATAGTTAACAATTTAATGTTCAAAAATAAAAATATTTTTTTCACGCAAAAATAGTTTTCAAAAAAATAACTCTTATTACCTTCAAATGATTTTATCATCACTTATAACCAAATGATAATCAATGTATGAATTATTATTAATTTATTTAAAATAAATTCTAGTACATTTAATCAAAATACTAGTGCATTAGTGATCTTGAATATAATATATAAAGTTAAAATACTTTGAAAATTTGATCTTTTAACATAAGATGATATTTTATTTTAAAATTTAAAATTTGGTACATATTTCTAAGAAATTAATCAATAATTTTTCTTTGATGAAATTTTTTATAAATATTTTCATAATTTATTTATTATTATTTATACCCTTCAATCCAACTCTTGTGTTATGATGATCATATTTATATAATAATATTTTTATAGTATATCATGATTCATTTAACATTAGTGTTGTGCGCATCAAAAGATTTTGAACACATAAAAATTATTAAAGATAAAATATTCTACAGTTTTTTGGTGTAATAATCCAAATGGAATTTATTCTCAAATTTTTTGAAAAGGTACCTTTATATTCAAATCCTAGAATTTTTTTTATAACCATTAATTACCATACTTGATTTATAGGTAGACAATCTACCATCCAAGTCAATTTATTTCAAAAAATAAACTATCAACCAATGGGTATCTCCCACCATGAAGAATCCACCATGTTCTAGATTTATTCAGTGTACATTGAGTATATCTTAGATTTTATAGCCTTTAACAATTTCTTGTAATCCAAAATCTCAATGGCCTCTAAGTAGGTAGTAGGTTCATCATCTATGAACAATACATTATCATTATTTTCCACAAAAAATAAACTATTTCTCTTAGGATTTTATTGAATCCAACTAGACCTTAAGGGTTCCTGGGTAAGCTAAGTTGGTTCTACTTCCACTTTCACTTATGGTGTCCTTATGACTACCTTTGATGAAACTTGGTTTACTATGAAATATTTTATTTTATAGAATATCCCAAGAATGATATTGAGGGGTCCTGTGACTCATCATCAACTAAACCATTTCCAACAGGGTATTATTAATCTTCTCAAAAATATCATTCCATTATGGATTTTTAGGAGGATTGAGTTCTAAATTAATTTAATAATATCTCATTTTATTAACAATTTTTTGGATCAAGTATTCACCTCCCATATTTAATCATATAACCATATTATTTTTTCCCACTTGATTATTTGCTTCACTTTTCATTGACTTTTAATTAACAATAATTTAAAACTTTTCTATTATCATAAACACTAAACCATATAAAATTATGTCATAAATAATGTAAACAAAGAACTGATATCCACCACTTTCTTGAGTTCTCATTGGTCCATATACATCACCAGGTATAAGGTATACTATTCCACTTTCCCTTTTAACTTTTCCAATAAAAATGTAATTTATTAATTTTTTATAATAAAAAATATTCATAGTTATCAAATGATTCATAATATATTGATTCCAAAAATCTATATCTTTAGGGTCTTTGGATGTATATCTCAGGTATATATCCTAGGAAATGGTAGAAAAGGTAATTAGTGTTAGAATCAAATTTAATCTTCAAATATTTAATGTTGTATATTGGATTATATATATCCAATATATAAAAAACATTCACGATATTTAAAATTATATAAAAAATTTCATTCATATATATAGAAAAACTCTTTTTCTTGTTAATGAGAAAAAAAATTCTTGTTTAAATAATATATAGAAATCAAATTTATATTTTTGGATAGAATATAGTAACATTTTTCTAATTTTGGAAATTATCCACATGGTTGACATAGATCATAAGTTTCAAGCTATAATTCTATAATTTTTAACCCATTCCCAACACATAGATCAACATCACCGTTCATTTATTCTCCCTTGTTTGTTATCATTTGTTGTTCAACACAAATGTGTGATGCACACCTAGAATCGAATAATCATGAGTGATAATTGGAGAGATTTATTTCTATAATATTCATTTCCAAATTCTCATATTTCTTATAAGTGAAGACATTTCTCAACTTTAGATAGAAATATATAACTATATTTTAGGCCAAACCCAAAAGCTATCTCAAAAGTTTCATCATGATGTATTCCAAAATCTATAAAAATTTACAAACTTATATATCTGTGTGTGTGTGTGTGTGATCCAAGATCTATATTTCACTATGCTTTGGTTTGGATTTATAATTTATCTTATTGAATAGTTATTTATGTGGTGTATTGAAATTCATAGCCTATTTTCGTCTATCGACTGGTCAAAGTTCTGATTCTCTACTAATGTGTATAGCAGAACTCGGGTCGAATCCTCAGCGATGATACCTTTTAATAGTCGGTTGTTTTAGTTAATTATATTCTGATTGGGGGGTTTGTTTGCAGAGCTTATGAAATAATTTTTGGATGATGTTTGATTTAAAAAATTGATAAATATTGGGGTGATTTCATCATTAGGTAGTTAATCTTGTGATATCCTTGAGATTTGCATTATATTGAATTAAATTAACACCCATGTCACAAGATGACGTTGATTTGAATGCCTACATGTTAAGGCTTTAATCCAAGCCTTAACATAACTTAATGTTCTCCTCCCAATCAGATATTATTTATGGAGGTTTATTTTTTATTCCAATAATCCATGAAACCACATGTTAAACAAAAGAATTCATTAATCCATGACAAGTTAAGTCCAATATACACAACGTTAATTCAAAGAATATTCATCGAGAAAAAAATCTCAATCACTTAACATGCCTAAATTATAACTCACCCCAATGAGATATTTACTCATACATTTGGTTGTTTAATAATCTGGGTATAATTATTATGATTATAATTTAAGAAGAGAAGAAAAAGAAAGGGATAAGAAAAGAGTGGTGTGTCGAACACACACACACGAACAATGATGATAATTAAAAACATATTTTTTGATTTAATGGGGAAGCAAAAGAAGGGAAGGGGATTCAACTGTATTTAAACTATTTTAAGAAAATTAATATTAAAATAAATAATTTGGATGAGAATAAGAGATACTGAAGAAGAAATTGTCATTAAAACAGAATTACAAAATATAAACTTACAAGATTACAAACAAAGAACAACACAAAAGTGAAAGGAAACAAAGAGAAGAGGAATGGTATCTCAAGTGAAAACATGAATATGGAATATCCTCCAAATAATTTGGAAAGTATTTTTTCATACCAATATATGATCCTCTCTTCAGAAATTCCAACTCCTTTGAAGGATAGGGGGGATGCATTTGTAGCCCAAGGAAGTGGACTGTTTGCATTCCCAATCTGTCCATCCACTTGGATCGACAATATGGACATCATGACAGCCGAAACATGAGATATATCCTTCTTAAAAGATGTATATAATACCATTTTCCGACCTCTCCCAAAATTTGGAGTCATTTGGACCTATGTATCCAAAGTTATGGCCAGTTGATTAAACAATTTTAATCTGTCCATTTCAATCCAATAGTTTTGAAGTCCAAAATGTGAAAGTGTTTTTGAATAGTAATATTCCTTCAAAGCTGAATGAGTTATTCAACAAAGTCAGCCGCATATAGGTTCTCTTTCACACTGAAAAATATCAGCTCTATTTGATGATTGCATCATGCGATATGTCCTAAATAGTGTCTAGATTTTAATTCTCGACCAGAATGGTGGTCTGGAATTCAAGGCATTAGTTGGGACCCTTGGTCTTGTATTTGGGACTTAAAATATTTATCCAGGATTCCTTTGGATAATCTAAAACAGATGGTGGAGTTTTATAAAATTTGGTCTTCGGTATTTAGACCAGTAACTCAATCATCATTGATGGTCCGGTTTCATCACAAATTCATTGGGTCTTCTTGTGTTGATCATATGAGCCTTCAAATGGAAGAATTGTCCCATGATTCCTTCTAATGGTATGTGAGAAATCGAATAAGGAATCCCAAAAAAGAATAACCACAATATTTGAATCAGTAGGGTGAGATTTATTAATAAAATAGTAAACTAACTCCATTGAACTACTTATTAAAATGCTCAAAAATTATACTTAGTATTAAAACATTAATATTTCACAAGAATTATGCACATTTCATATAAAATAAGTAAAGGGGGTATATAATAAGTCATGAAAATATTAATAAAATCAACTCCCCCACACTTAGTCTTGTGCATGTCCTCATGTGGAACAAATATAAAAACATAACAAAATCATTTTCACTCATTAACAAATATTAAAATTTTCTTTTCTCCAATCAGGGGAGGTTTAGACTATTTCACTCATCCATTTTGAATTCCACCACAAGTTGTTACAGAAAAAATGTTCCAAAACTAATTCATTTTTTCATGCTCAAATTTAGAAATGGAAAATGTTGAAACTCAAAACTCACACCTCTCAAGATAATAAAATTCATTTGTGGATGTTCACACTTTCACCAACCAAAAGTGAAAATCTTAGAGTTTGAAAGAGCTCTCAACTTCCAATACCTATCCAAAGTGCACAAGAATCAAGAGTTCTTTTTAACGGGTTTTTTTGTGTCTATGGGATGGTTGGAATATAATGTTCAAGAGAGAGAAGAATAGGGGTAAAACACCAACATTGAAAAGGCAATGCACATTTTATTTGAAATAAAACAAGGAAGGAAATGAAAACACATATTTATAAGGGAATTATTGTATGAAGAAAGACACAATAGAGGATGAAAATTTTAAAGGGATGAGAAGATGAAATATTTACAAACCACAAAACTTATCCCAATGAAATAATAATATAATGAAAGTGTTCTTTTCTTTTCTCTTTTTTCAAAACCGCGAACTTTTCGGGCCAGGATGTCGGGATTTTCCATTGCGCGCTTATGCGATCCCACCTTCCACCTATGGAATACCATGATTAGAGATAATCTTCTACACACCATAAAACACCTTGAGTTGACATATTCCTCTCGGTTTCATTCCATGTTGTGAGTTGAGATTCTCATCATCAATTCCTCGGGTACCTTGAGTCGAACCATTCCTCAGGTAACTCCTCTGAACCCAATCACTTGGCTCCTATGCCAGGTTGAAATTAGAAAGGGCTGCCCTTGCGTAAGTCCCAACATCAACCATTTCTAGGAACCTTCTGCCTAACAGTCCTTTCTACATGACTCTAAACTGTAGTAATCCCCATGTTCCAAACATAGGACGCCCCTTGCTCCAAGCAAGAGATGCCTTATGCTCCAAACATGAGATGCCAATAGTCCTATCTACATGACTATAAACTGTAGTACACCGTATCTAACAAATGATAGGATGCCTCTTTACCTATACGAGAGATGCCTTATGCTCCTAGCATGAGATTCCAACAGTCCTACCTACAAGACTATAAACTGTAGTATTCTCCCTATGTTCCTAACGTAGGATGCCTCTTGCTCCAAATAAGAGATGCCTTATGCTCCAAGCATAAGACACCTAATGCCATGATTACAGTGGCTTGATTACAATGCCCCTTGGCATTCTCCCTCTTGTGCACCAGTGCATAAGTGAAGGCCTCAATTCACCAGTGATTTGGGATGCTCTCATGGCCTGACATGAGGAAGACATTACGGGCAGCTTCTTACATAAGCCCCATTCACCAGTGCCACTCCATAGCGGCACCCCGGGCAGCTTCTTGCGTAATCCCCATTCACTATTTTCGCTCCTTAGCAGCACCCGGGCAGCTCCTAGCGTAAGCCCCATTCACCGTTTCCGCTCCTTAGCAGCACCCGGGCAGCTCCTAGCGTAAGCCCCATTCACCGTTGCCGCTCCTTAGCAGCACCCGGGCACCTTCCTAGCGTAAGCCCCATTCACCTGTGTCGCTCCTTAGCGACACCCAGGCAGCTTCCTAGCGTAAGCCCCATGCACCAGTGCTGCTCCATAGTGGCACCCGGGCAGCTTCCTAGCGTAAGCCCCATCCACCAGTGCCGCTCCTTACCGGCACCCGGGCAGCTTCCTAGCGTAAGCCCCATGCACCAGTGCTGCTCCATAGTGGCACCCAGGCAGCTTCCTCGCATAATCCCCATCCACTGTTGTGATCCAAATCATCGGTAAGCCATTGATATCCCTTTGCAGTGGTAAGCCGTTGACAACCCTATGCAGCGGTAAGCCGTTGTGACCCAATCCAGCGGTAAGCTGTTGTGACCCCATTTAGTGGTAATCCGTTCACATCCTTATCCAGCGGTAAGCCGTTCATACCCAATCTAGCTGTAAGCTGTTGAAACCCCCAATCGGCGGTAAGCCGCCATTCCGAACTATGGGGACTTTGATCCATGTCAAGGCATGGTACATAGGAATCCTCTTCAAGGCTCAATCCCAAAATCATCATCATTATTTTCCTAGGGCCTCCATCCTGGAGTAAGTCCCAGCACCATGGTCCGCCTAATGCGTAAGCCCCTCTTCGCTTCTCATGGACGCATCCTTCGCGACGTGATCGTCAGGTCCTTGCAACCTCTTGTTTCTCACACCGAGCATGACTCACGTGGGCTTAGAGTGAGCACCGACCCTGACCCCCACCCTTAACGAACTACGAGGACTTTGATCCATGTCAAGTCATGGTACGTAGGAAGCCTCCATGAGGTTCAAGCCCACCGGTCATTTATTCACGTCGGGTCTCATTCCCGTCCAGCATGACGTTAAACTGCATTCCGGTCCAATGGCAAGACATTGCGACCCATCTAACGAACTACGAGGACTTTGATCCATGTCAAGGCATGGTACGTAGGAAGCCTCCATGAGGTTCAAGCCCACCCGTCATTTATTCACGTCGGGTCTCATTCCTGTCCAGCATGACGTTAAACTGCATTTCGGTCCAATGGAAAGCCATTGCGACCCATCCCATTTGAACTACGAGGACTTTGATCCATGTCAAGGCATGGTACATAGGAAGCCTCCATGAGGTTCAAGCCACATTGCTCGGTCGTTCATTCACGTCAAGTTTCGCCCTCGTCCAACATGACGTTAAACTGTATGCCCCCCTTTTCCTGCATGACATTAAACTGCACACCCATTCCCACCTGAACTACGAGGTCTTTGATCCATTTCAAGGCATGGTACGCAGGAAGCCTTCCAGAGGTTCAAGCCCACCACTCATTGGACCAAGGTCCACTTTCACGTCGGTCCACTGACAAAGCCCCATTTGAACTACGAGGTCTTTGATCCATGTCAAGGCGTGGTACGTAGGAAGACTCCACGAGGTTCAAGCCCACCCATCATCCAATTCACGTCGTGTTCTACCCACGTCCAGCACGACGTTAAACTACAACTCTAGTCTGACGGCAAGCCGTTGTGACTAACCCGAACTACGAGGTCTTTGATCCATGTCAAGGCATGGTACGTAGGAAGCCTCTACGAGGTTCAAACCCACCATCCGGTCATCCCGACCTCATTTACATCGGTTCACCCCCGTCCCGCATGACGTTAAACTGTAATCCACAACCTGAACTACGAGGACTTTGATCCGTGTCAAGGCATGGTACGTAGGAATCCTCCCAGAGGTTCAAGCCCATCTCCCATCGGACCAAGGTCCCTCATTTACGTTGGTTCGCCGACACCCACCGCCCGTCATTTATTCACGTCAGGGTTCACTATTGTCCCGCACGATGTTAAACTGTATTCCATCAAACCTTTGAACTACGAGGACTTTGATCCATGTCAAGGCATGGTACGTAGGAAACCTTCCCAAGGTTCAAGCCCACCATTAGTGGACCCACGGGTCTACTTTCACGTCGGCACGCTGACGATGCCCATCGGACCAAGGTCCACCTTTACATCGGTACGCTGACGATGCCCATCAGACCAAGGTCCACCTTCACGTCGGCATGCTGACGATGCCCATCGGACCACGGTCTACCTTCACGCTGGTTCTCTGATGACATTCATCGGGCCGAGGTCCACCTTCATGTCGGTTTACCGGAACCATCCCGAACTATGCGGACTTTGATTCCCTACCACGGGGATACGTAGGAGGTCTCTTCGAGGCTCAAGCCCAATTTCACCGTCGCCCCTGCGATGGTCCCATTTCACTCCCCCTCCACTTCATTCATCCATCCATCAACCATCCTGATTCTCACCTAGGCCCACATCCCGGTGGGATCATGCCATCCACCTCCTCGCTACGCCTAGCGGCGCATGGGCCGTTCTCCATGTGTAATCCCCAGCATATCTCCGGGTCGTTGTACTCTGTGTACACCCCGATTCATCACCCTTTCGAACTACATGGGTTTTGATCCCTGTCCTCTACACAGGGTACGTAGGAAACCTCCAAGAGGTTCAATCCCAACCAATGGTAATCCATGGTGTATCCCATCCTGGGGTGCACTTCCCCTGATCCGCCCTTAGTGGTGTTCAGATCAACCATTACGGTGTGACACCTCCCCTCTCTGGGGTGCACCACCTCAGATCCGTCCTCGTTGGGCATTTTGATCCATACCCTTGGTAAAACATCCAGGTGTTCCCTCCTAGGGATGTACCAATATGATCCGTCTCTATGGGACGTTCTGATCAGCCTCATTCCGTCTCCCCAAGATGTTAAACTCTCGGCCTACCTCATGCTACACATGAGCTGCCTAAGGAAAACCTCGGATGTAACGCCTTTGGTGTAACCGTCTCTGCTAGACGTTAATCTTGCAACATACCCTGTGTTAAACACGGGAAGATGAGGAAAAACTCAGATACATGCCTCGGGTTATGTACCCTTGAGATTCCCTCTTATGAGGAAGAATACAGGTTCCCCTATGTCCATGCACCGAGAGATGCCCTAACATGCCTGATGTTGCTGTTTACTCCGACCGAAGATCGCTACCATGTCAAGACCCCATGGAATGTCTTGACGGAAGTAGTGTAATTAACCGGCGTCCATGAAGATATGGCATAGGGAATGAGATTCAGGAACAACGTATTAAATCTATGAGGGAGACCCGGACTAGGTGACGAGTTCCGAGGAGGAATCCACGGAAGGAAGAACCGACACCCCATCATCCCATTTCGATCAAGGAGCAGACATCCCTGAACAAGGAGCAAATGTCGCCCGGCTTTGGAAAGCGAGAATGCGGGGCAACAGTCGCGCGTCCTCCACGGACGGATGCGTGCGCCCCGGCGAAAGCGTCGGAAATAGAAATGGTGAACCCGACGTGAATGTCTTCCTCTTCAATAGTGAGTAGAACAAATGTGTTGGGAAGATTGAGGAATCATTCATGTGAATCCCCTCTCCATTATATGTGAGAGGATGAGTAACATTCGGTGTTTGAAGACTACGGTCCAATGGCTCCTCGCCGACTCCTCCACCTCAAGAGGCCGCGCAGGTGGCTCCGGCACCCGACTCCATCGGCTCCTCGCAGACTCCGTCGCCTCAAGAGGCCACCCAGGTGGCTCTGCCACCCATCCCCATCGGCTCCTCGCCGACTCCGCCGCATCAAAAGGTCGCGCAGGTGGCTCCGCCACCCGACTCCATCGGCTCCTCACCGACTCCGCCGCCTCAAGAGGCCGCGCAGGTGGCATCCGCCACCCATCTCCATCGGCTCCTCGCCGACTCCGCCGCCTCAACAGGCCGCGCAGGTGGCTCCGCCACCTGACTCCATCGGCTCCTCACCGACTCCGCCACCTCAAGAGGCCGTGCAGGTGGCTCTGCCACCCGATTCCATCGAGTCCTCCCCAACTCTGCCGCCTCAAGAGGCCGCGCAGGTGGCTCCGCCACCCGACTCCATCGGCTACTCGCCGACTCCGCCGCCTCATGAGGCCACGCAGGTGGCTCCGCCACCCAACTCCATCGGCTCCTCGCCGACTCCGCCGCCTCAAGAGGCCGCCCAGGTGGCTCCACCACCCAACTCCATCGGCTCCTCGCCGACTCCGCCGACTCCGCCGCCTCAAGAGCCCGCCCAGGTGGCTCCGCCACCCAACTCCATCGGCTCCTCACCGACTCCACCACCTCAAGAGGCCGCGCAGGTGGCTCCACCACCCAGCTCCATCGGCTCCTCGCCGACTCCGCCGCCTCAAGAGGCCGCGCAGGTGGCTCCGCCACCCAACTCCATCGGCTCCTCGCCGACTCCGCCACCTCAAGAGGCCGCGCAGGTGGCTCCGCCACCCAACTCCATCGGCTCCTCGCCGACTCCGCCGCCTCAAGAGGCCGCGCAGGTGGCTCCGCCACCCAACTCCATCGGCTCCTCGCCGACTCCGCCGCCTCAAGAGGCCGCGCAGGTGGCTCCGCCACCCAACTCCATTGGCTCCTCGCTGACTCCGCCGCCTCAAGAGGTCACGCAGGTGGCTCCGCCACCCGATTCCATCGGCTCCTCGCCGACTCTGCTGCCTCTAGAGGCCGCACAGGTGGCTCCGCCACCCAAATCCATGGGCTACTCGCCGACTCCGCCGCCTCAAGAGGCCGCGCAGGTGGATCCGCCACCCGACTCCATCGGCTTCTCGCCGACTCCACCGCCTCAAGATGCCGCGTAGGTGGCTCCGCCACCCGACTCGATCGGCTCCTCGCTGACTCCGCCGCCTCAAGAGGCCGCGTAGGTGGCTCCTCCACCCGGCTCCATCTGCTCCTCGCCGACTCCGCCGCCTCAAGAGGCCGCGCAGGTGGCTCCGCCACCCGACTCCATCAGCTCCTCGCCGTCTCTTCCACCTCAAGAGGCCGCGCAGGTGGCTCCTCCACCCGACTCCATCGGCTCCTCGCCGACTCCGCCACCTCAAGACGCCGCGCAGGTGGCTCCGCCACCCGACTCCATCGGCTCCTCGCCGACTCTGCCACCTCAAGAGGCTACGCAGGTGGCTCCGCCACCCAACTCCATCGGCTCCTCGCCGACTCCTCTGCCTCAAGAGGCCGTGCAGGTGGCTCTGCCACCCGACTCCATCGGCTCCTCGCTAACTCCGCCGCCTCAAGAGGCCGCGCAGGTGGCTCCGCCACCCGACTCCATCGGCTCCTCGCCGACTCCGCCGCCTCAAGAGGTCGCGCAGGTGGCTCCGCCACCTGACTCCATCGGCTCCTCGCCGACTCCGCCGCCTCAAGAGGCCGCGCAGGTGGCTCCGTCACCCGACTCCGTCGGCTCCTCGCCGACTCCGCCCCCTCAAGAGGCCGCGCAGGTGGCTCCGCCACCTGACTCCCTCGGCTCCTCGCCGACTCCCCCGCCTCAAGAGGCCACGCAGGTGGCTTCGCCACTCGACTCCATCAGCTCCTCGCTGAGTCTGCCGCCTCAAGAGGCCGCGCAGGGGGAATCCTTCCCCAACTCTATCGGCACTTTGTCGACCCCGCTCTATTTTCACAGGAAACTACGGAGGTGATCCTCATACCACCACCGTTCGGCACGAAGGCTTTCCTGCCTTCCGGGCTTCTTCGCCCCGTCGTGCCGACGTCCAGGCTTTAACGCCTTCCGGGCACCATCGCCTCGTCGTACCGACATTCGAGGCTTCCACACCTTCCGGGCTCCTTCGCCCCCTCGTGTCGACATCGAGGCTTCCATGCCTTACAGGCACCATCGCCCCATCGTACCGACGTTCGAGGCTTCCACACCTTCCGGGAACCATCGTCTCATCGTACCGATGTTTGAGGCTTCCACACCTTCCAGGCATCATCGCCTCGTCGTACCGACTTTCGAGGCTTCCACACCTTCCGGTGTCCTTCGCCCCCTCATGTCGACATCTAGGCTTCCATGCTTTCTGGGCTCCTTCACCCCGTCGTGTCAACATCCAGGCTTCCACACCTTCCGGGCTCCTTCTCCCCCTCGTGTCGACATCCAGGCTTCCACGCCTTCTGGGCTCCTTCGCCCCGTCGTGTCAACATCCAGGCTTCCACGCCTTCCGGGCTCCTTCTCCCCCTTGTGTCGACATCCAGGCTTCCATGCCTTCTGGGCTCCTTCGCCCCGTCGTGTCAACATCCAGGCTTCCACGCCTTCTGGGCTCCTTCGCCCCGTCGTGTCAACATCCAGGCTTCCACGCCTTCCGGGCTCCGTCGCCCCTTCGTGTCGACATCCAGGCTTCCACGCCTTCTGGGCTCCCTCGCCCCGTCGTACCGACACTCTTGGCTTCTTCGCCCCTACAGGTCGAGGTAATGTAGTCATCCCTACTACCCTTGCAACACACTGTGTCATCCCAAACCACTAGAATGGGGCAGAGATGACCATTCCTCTACTGACACAATTCGCGTGGTTTAATGTCCCAGTTGCATGACGTTAAATTGCGTAACAACCATGTCCTAGTTGCACGACATTAAACTGCATAACATTCTTCGTCCTTCATGACGTTAAACTGATCATTATCGTCCTGCATGACATTAAACTGCATCATCGTCCTGCATGACGTAAAACTGCTCATCTTCGTCCTTCATGACGTTAAACTGATCATTATCGTCCTGCATGACATTAAACTGCATCATCGTCCTGCATGACGTAAAACTGTTCATCTTCGTCCGTCATGATGTTAAACTGATCATTATCGTCCTGCATGACATTAAACTGCATCATCGTCCTGCATGACGTAAAACTTCTCATCTTCGCCCGTCATGACGTTAAACTGATCATTATCGTCCTCCATGACATTAAACTGCATCATCGTCCTGCATGACGTAAAACTGCTCATCTTCGTCCATCATGACCTTAAACTGATCATTATCGTCCTGCATGACATTAAACTGCATCATCATCCTGCATGACGTAAAACTGCTCATCTTCGTCTGTCATGACGTTAAACTGATCATTATCATCCTGCATGACGTTAAACTGCATCATCGTCCTGCATGACGTAAAATTTCTCATCTTCATCCGTCATGATGTTAAACTGATCATTATCGTCCTGCACGACATTAAACTGCATCATCGTCCTGCATGACATAAAACTTCTCATCTTCTTCTGTCATGACGTTAAACTGATCATTATCGTCCTGCACGACATTAAACTGCATCATCGTCCTGCATGACGTAAAACTACTCATCTTCTTCCGTCATGACGTTAAACTGATCATTATCGTCCTGCACGACATTAAACTTCATCAAGGTCCTGCACGACCCTAAACTGCAAAATGGTCCCGCACGACCTTAAACTGCATCTTCGTCCTGCAAGACGATAAACTGTGAAATGGTCCCGCATTACCTTAAACTGCACATTATGGTCCAACATGACTCTAAACTACGAAATGGTCCCGCACGACCTTAAACTGCATCTTCGTCCTGCAAGTCATTAAACTGCAAGCCGGTCAGGCCTTCTTGACCGAGGCTCAGCCTTAGGCCCCTTGGCCTCCTTGGGCCCCTGCCCCCCCCCCCCCCCCCGTCTTCACCACGAGATGCTAAACCGCAAGCTGGTCAGGTCTCCCTGACTGAGATCCGGCCTCAGGCCACCTGGTTTTCCCCCGATATACCCTCTTGCGAGATTGTACGGTATGGTGTAGGACTACATCCTCATTCATGTCGGATTACTCGTCGTACCATAAATATCCCCAAATGAGATGCTTCTCATCGTCCCGCATGACGTTAAACTGCATTTCTAGAACTACGTGTGGCTTGATTCCCATCTTCATGGGATACGTAGGAATGCTCGGACACCTCGTCTTGAGCCCAGCCCCAAGCTTTTCTCTTCCACTATTCCCCCTGGGAATAGTTTCCTTGGAGGATCTTTGTGTAGCAGGGAGTTGGATTTCTTGGCCCTGCTCATGCAACCCCGCTCGCACGAGGATTGTAAGGGTCACACCATGTTCCCACTCCCATTCTTCTATCCTCCCACGTCCTCACCGCATGACGCTAAACTGCTTGGCCTTCAAGAACTACGTATGTCTTGATTCTCATCCTCATGAGATACGTAGAAACGCCCGGACATTTTGTCTGTTGGCCCGGCCCAAAAGCCAAAATCTTCCCCTCGGGTCAAGATATGGCAGGGTGCACACTTTTGCCCCAACTCACATCAAGCAAGCCTCGACCCGGCTGCACATCCCCCCTGGAGATGTTTGCCTCTTTCGTGGATGGATACAGCTATGCTTCACCCACTCCTTGACTAGGATTCCATCATTTGTTTCACACCCAGAGGGACCCCCAAGAACGGCCAGGATACAACGCCCAAGGGCTCTCCTACCGATACGGGCCAATTCCCCTGAGGGTTTTCAAGCAACAAGCCGATACAAGTCTCGCGTTGCAAATTTGGTCAGCGGTCGACCCTCATTTGTTGCTCCCATAACGGGTCACCATAGGAACGCTGTGTTTCGAACATGGTCAACAGTGTCCTGGATCTTCGGGTCCACCCTGAGATGTCCGAGACATCGAGTGCAGTGATTCATTCTGCCCCATCCCCAGGTGACAAACTTCCCCCCGGGTGGTGCTAGCGATCGGGCCCACGACCCCGATTTCCCGTAGGGGTGTACGGTGTGGTGTGGGACTACGTCCTCATTCACGTCGGGATCATGTACCATGTCGTACGCCTTCCCTTCCGAGGCCCAGCCTCAGGCCCCTTGGCCTCCTCGGGTCGCCGACCCTCATTCTCATTGCAAGACGTTAAACTACAAGCAGGTCAGGCCTTCCTGACCAATGCCTAACCATCAGGCCCCTTGGCCTTTTCGGGCCACGGCCCAGGTCCCCTCTTACCCAGGGTGTACGGTGTGGTGTGGTACTACGTCCTCATTCACGTCGGGATAATGTACCATGTCATACGCCCTCCCTTTACGAGGCCCAGCCTCAGGCCCCTTGGTCTCCTCGGGTCCCCAACCCTCGTCCTCATTGCAAGACGTTAAACTACAAGCAGGTCAGGCCTTCCTGACCAATGCCTCACCACCAGGCCCCTTGGCCTTTCCGGGCCACGGCCCAGGTCCTCTCTTATAGGAGTGTACGGTGTGGTGTAGGACTACGTCCTCATTCACGTCGGCCTCTCCGCCATACCACACGCCTCCCTTGTTTAGGGGTATATTACTCCCCTTCTCGTCTAGTATGACGTTAAACTACATCTAGAGAACTACGTGTGGCTTGATTCCCATCCTCATGGGATACGTAGGACCACCTGAATGTCCAAGATTCGGGTCCAGCCCCATCTCTCGGGAATCCTCATCCCATCTTGGCCCCTTGGCCTATCCTTCCTCCATGATAGGATTATATGGTGTGGTGTGGGATTATGTCCTCATTCACGTCGGTCTCGTAATGACCACGCCATGTACCTCCCCCTACTGAGTTGTTTTGTCGATCCCTTTTCGGCAGTTCACCGATGTGACTAAGAGTACACTGGTTTATTACCTGGAACTCCAAGCTTTACTCGGACACGTCTGCACCCGCTTTCTAGGATTTGTGTATCCCTGCATCAGGGCTTTCATCATCTTTCACACCCGGGGGGGGCCCAAGAACGGCCTGGATACTACGCCCAAGGTCTCTCCTACCGATACGGGCCAACGCCCCCGAGGGTTTCGGACAGAGAATCGATAAAATCCCGCATTGCGAATACGGTCAGTGGTCGATGCTCGTTTGTTGTTCCCACCTCAGGCTAACGCGATACGGACGCTGTGTTTCCACCATGGTTAACAGTTTTCCTCTTTCGCCATGCCAACCCATTAAGCCCAAAATTTTGGGTACACGATTCACACCCTTCATCACTTCATCATGTCCATGTAGAGTCTCGGAACTCTTGGTACTTTTCCTCTATGCACGTCCGCGCGTTGGGGGGACAAGCTGCGTCAAAGGTGTCCTTCGGGGCTCTCCGATGACTCCCCTTTGATGGATGCCCCAAGTATTGTGATAAGGATCATCCCCCCTTGTTTCCCACACCGAGTTTATCTCACGTGGGCTTAGGGATTGGGTTGACACCTGTGCTTACTTGGGGAGTTGTCACCATCCACGGTCTGAGCTCTAAGACCATAAACTAAGATTCTCATCTGGAACTATGTTCAAGACCCCTTGTCTTCAGGTCGAGCTTGAGTTTAGTTAATTCGCCTCTCGGGTCCTGCCATTGGGACCCCGACCACGGGACCGCGTGGCGTAGTGTAGGACTACGTCCTCATTCACACCGGGTTTGCAATAGCTGCACCACGCGCACCCCGTTCTGAGAGTTAGCCCTCATATTCCTTGTCCCGCATGACATTAAAAGGCATCCTTCAGAACTATGTGTGGATTGATTCCCATCCTCATGGGATACGTAGGACCACCTGAATGTCTAGGATTCGGGTCCAGCCTCACCTCTTAGTGATCTTCTGATCTCCCGGTTACCTAGGCCACTTGGTCTGTCCCTCTCCAGGAGGGGGATATGTAGGTATGATACAAGGTTTCAGGCACCATGCCCCCTTTCCCCGGGAATCTTCCATCTCTCGATCACCCTCAAAGTTGAGTCCCTTGACTCCTTGCAGCTACCAACCCATGTGTTAAGAGTACTCTGGTCTAGCACCAAGAGTGTCAGATTCAACTTGATCAAGTTCCTTCCACTTGTCAAGCTTCGTGTTCCCCTCCATTCGGGCTCCCATTACCTTTCACACCTGGAGGGACCCCCATGAACGGCCTGGATACAACGCCCGAGGGCTCTCCTACAGATACGGTCCAACGCCCCCGAGGGTTTTGGACAAAAAATCGATAAAATCCCGCGTTGCGAATTTGGTCAGCGGTCGATGCTCATTTTTTTGTCCCCATTTCAGGCTAACGCGACAGGATGCTGTGTTGCGAACATGGTCAGCAGTAATCCTCTGTCGTCATGCCATCCCCTTCAGTCCTCGAATGTTAGTTGCATGATTCACATAATTTTCCACCCCATCATATCCAGGTAGAATCTTGACAGTTTTGGCGCTATCCCTCAGTTCACCTTTGCATGTCACGGGGACAAAGCTGCAATATGGTGTCCTTCAGGGCTCCCATGGTCCGAGCTCTAAGACCATAAACTAAGATCCATTCAGAACTATGTGTGGCTTGATTCCCATACTCATGGGATACGTAGGACCGCCCGGACGCCTTGTCTTCGGGTACAGCCCATTTAGGGAGCCAGTCTCTCCCCCGGTTTCACCTCTTACCTCTATATAGGCCCCTCGGCCTAAGGTTTCCCTCTCCGAATGGCATACGATTTGATGTGGGATCATTTCTCTGTCAATTATGTTTCATAACAATGCGCACATTCGCCGCCTAGCATCGTCTCTTCTACGTGTGCGCTGCATGACGATAAAATGCACGCTCGGTCCTATCATACGACCCTAAACTGTGACATTATCGTTCTGGCCGCACGACGAAAAACGGCACTGCATTGTGGTGACCTCGTTGTAGAGGACATCACGTTGGGTATTGGTCACGTGCCATGCCATTTGTCAACGCCCATCACAACTTGATCCTTGTGGTGACATCACAGCCTACTATTCTAGGCATGTCGCTTCACAAAAAAACCATTCACCTTAAAGAACAAACAAGATACATCAAATTCTGCTTCTTTTAGTGCAAGGTCCATGCCCGCACTCCCCTTTTCCCCTGGCACCGGTATCCTACCATGTCACCCTTCATAACTACGTATGGCTTGATTCTCATCCCTATGACATACGTAGGAGCGCTCGGGCACTTCCCCACGGGCCCAGCCTAACCTTTGTGTTCGGTCCCTCGACTCGAGCATTTCCCCAGAGAATGCATGGTAAGTAGGGCTTAGGTCCTCCTTCATGTCGGGTTTTGATTCCATGTGTCCCCTACTCCCTTTACCCATTTATGGTCTATGGGCCTTCAAGAACTATGTAAGGCTTGATTCTCATCCCTATGAGATACGTAGGAGCGCCCGGGCACTTCCCCGCGAGCCCAGTCTAACTTTTCATGGTCCGAATTCTACGACCCTAAACTAAGATCTCCCTATGGGAAATGACTCTTCTCCCTCTATCTAATACGTCTCATTGTCGTATTCAGATGTGTTTTGACAAAGAGCCCGAAGTGTGGGACTTTCATAGGGACATTCCCTTCGTCCCACGACCAAGCTTCGTGAGCTCGCTATTTGGATCGTCATCCTCTTCCACATCCAAAAGGACCCTCGGACGACATAGATACTAGGCTTAAGGGCTCTCCATGAATGCTGGACCTAATGGCCCTTCAATCATTTTGGGCCAACGTCCCTACGGATATTTGACAACATTTGTGACATGGTCCCGTGTTTTGAACATGGTCAATGGTCGACCCTCATTTCACTACTGGATTGGGAAAGGCTGCAGAACCGTTGGTATATGTTATACCAACGGTTCTGCAAACTGTGGGGAAGTAAGCCATTGGTAAAGGCTTTTCCCAACGGTTTACATAGAACCATTGGGATAGGTTAGAAAAAATCAACCTATCCCAACGGTTCTGCCAAACCGTTGGGAAAGGCCTTTCCCAACGGTTTGGCCCGTTGGGAAATCAACACATAATTTCCTTTCCCAACGGTTCCATGAACCGTTGGTAAAAACCACCATATGACAGGGTATCCCAACGGTTCTTTGAACCGTTGGTAAAAACAGCTAATAGAGCCTATGCCAACGGTTTTCAAACCGTTGGCAAAGGCTTTTCTGTTCAAATTGCACAACAGCCTGCAATTTGCACAGCAGGTTTGGTTTTTGGGAATTCACCCTCGGTTTCAATTCAATTTTCAATCCAATTATGCCCTGGTTTTCAATTCATTTTTCAATCCAATTATTGTACCTGTAACACATATAATGCATACATATAGAGAACAAACCAACACATACAAATAATGAAAACCAACCAACCAACACATATAATGCATCCTGAAAATATACTCATCCATAATTAAAGTAGAATTCATAACATAATTATAAACATACATAATTCATTTAGAATTCATTTTAAAATTTAGATGACAATCATATGTGGAATCCGGAATTCAATTCATAATTTGATTGGTTTTTCATATACCATATATTTTTAATAGAAATGATATCCATTTTAAACAAAATACATACATCTGGAATGATACCAGTCACACCGTGCCTCGGATTGAGGCGAGGTTAACTCGTACACGTCACAAATGAATCATTGATCGTTGTCCTAAAGTATAAACATATTCCGAAATCGTTTGGTCGGTTTTGCGTATGTCAGTTGTTGTTTTCACTTAAAATGAAGTGTTTTTTAAATAAAAGAGAGACACTTTGAATGGTGTCAGCCACACCGCGTCTCGTATTGAGGCGGGGTTAACTCGTACACATCACAAATGACCCATGGATTGTTGTGCTAAAATATAAACACAATCAGAATGTGTTTGGTTGGTTTTCCATATGAATTTAAAATGTAGTCCATTTTAAAGAAAAGAGATACACTTAGAGTGGTCTCGGCCAAACCGCGACTCGGATTGAGGCGTGGTTGACTCGTACACGTAACATATGACCCATGAATCGTTTTCCTAAATTTTCAACAGATTCCGAATGCGTTTGGTCAGTTTTTCATATGTCAGTTGTTTATTTCACTTATAATCTTGTCCATTTTAAACAAAAGAGACACAGTCAGAGTGGTACCGGCCACACCGCGTCTCGGATTTAGACGGGGTCTACTCTTACATGTCTCAAATGACCCATGGATCATTTTCCTAACGTATCGACACAATCCGAATACGTTTGGTCGGTTTTCCGTATGCCAGTTGATGTTTTTCACTTAAAATGACGTCCTTTTGAAACAAAAGACGAACACTATGAGTGGTGCCAACCACACCGCGTCTCCAATTGAGGCGGGGTTGATTCGTACACGTCACATATGACCCATGGATCCTTCTTCTAATGTTTAAATGGAAACCTAATGAGTTTGGTCGGTTTTCCGTATGTACTTAAAATGTTGTCCATTTTAAACAAAAGAGTGACACTTAGACTAATCCTGACCACACCGCGACTCAGATTCATCCCGGGTTGGCTCGTACATGTCACATATGACCCATGTATCGTTGTGATAAATTATCAAAAGATTACGAATGCGTTTGGTCGGTTTTGCGTATGTCAGTTGTTTTTTTCATTTATAATCATGTCCATTTTAAACAAAAGAGACAGAGTTAGAGCGGTGTCGGCCACACCGCATCTCGGATTAAGACGGGGTTGACTTGTACACGTCACATATGACTCATGGATCATTGTGCTAATGTTTCGATAGAATCCGAATGCGTTTGGTCGTTCTTCCGTATGTCAGTTGATGCCTTTCACTTAAAATGACGTCCTTTTGAAACAAAAGACAGACACTTTGAGTGGTGTCAGCCGCACTGCATGTCGGATTGAAGCGGGGATGATTCGTACACGTCACATATGACCCATAGATTGTTCTCCTAAAGTTTCAACGGAAACTGAATCCGTTTGGTCGTTTTTATGTATGTACTTAAAATGGTGTCCATTTTAAACAAAAGAGAGTCACTTAGAATTATCCTGGCCACACTGTGACTCAGATTCATCCCGGGTTGGCTCGTACACGTCACATATGACCCATGTATTGTTGGGATAAATTATCAATAGATTCGGAATGCGTTTGGTCGGTTTTCCGTATGTCAGTTGATGCTTTTCACCTAAAATGACGTCCTTTTGAAACAAAAGACGGACACTATGAGTGGTGCCGACCACACCGCGTCTCCAATTGAGTTGGGGTTGATTTTTACACGTCACATATGACCCATGGATCGTTCTCCTAAAGTTTAAATGGAAACCGAATGCGTTTGGTCCGTTTTCCGTATGTACTTAAAATGTTGTCCATTTTAAACAAAAGAGTGACACTTAGACTAATCCTGACCAAACCGCGACTCATATTCATCCCGGGTTGGCTCTTACATGTCACATATGACCCATGTATCATTGTGATAAATTATCAAAAGATTACGAATGCGTTTGGTCGGTTTTGCGTATGTCAGTTGTTCTTTTCATTTTTAATCATGTCCATTTTAAACAAAAGAGACAGAGTTAGAGCGGTGTCGGCCACACCGCGTCTCGGATTAAGACGGGGTTGACTTTTACACGTCACATATGACTCATGGATCTTTGTTCTAAAGTATCGATAGAATCCGAATGCGTTTGGTCGTTCTTCCGTATGTCAGTTGATGCCTTTCACTTAAAATGACGTCCTTTTGAAACAAAAGACGGACACTTTGAGTGGTGTCAGCCGCACCGCATGTCGGATTGAAGCGGGGATGATTCGTACACGTCACATATGACCCATGGATCGTTCTCCTAAAGTTTCAATGGAAACCGAATCCGTTTGGTCGTTTTTCCGTATGTACTTAAAATGGTGTCCATTTTAAACAAAAGAGAGTCACTTAGAATTATCCTGGCCACACCGTGACTCAGATTCATCCCGGGTTGGCTCGTACACGTCACATATGACCCGTGGATTGTTGGGATAAATTATCAACAGATTCGGAATGCGTTTGGTCGGTTTTCTGTATGTCAGTTGATGCTCTTCACCTAAAATGACGTCCTTTTGAAACAAAAGACGGACACTATGAGTGGTTCCGACCACACCGCGTCTCCAATTGAGGAGGGGTTGATTATTACACGTCACATATTACCCATGGATCGTTCTCCTAATGTTTAAATGGAAACCGAATGCGTTTGGTCGGTTTTCCGTATGTACTTAAAATGTTGTCCATTTTACACAAAAGGGTGACACTTAGACTAATCCTGACCACACCACGACTCAGATTCATCCCAGGTTGGCTCGTACATGTCACATATGACCCATGTATCGTTGTGATAAATTATCAAAAGATTACGAAATGCGTTTGGTCGGTTTTGCGTATGTCAGTTGTTCTTTTTATTTATAATCATGTCCATTTTAAACAAAAGAGACAGAGTTAGAGCGGTGTCGGCCACACCGCGTCTTGGATTAAGACGGGGTTGACTTGTACACGTCACATATGACTCATGGATCGTTGTTTTAAAGTATTGATAGAATCCGAATGCGTTTTGTCGTTCTTCCGTATGTCAGTTGATGCATTTCACTTAAAATGACGCCCTTTTGAAACAAAAGACGGACACTTTGAGTGGTGTCAGCCGCAACGCATGTCGGATTGAAGCGGTGATGATTCTTACACGTCACATATGACCCATGGATCGTTCTCCTAAAGTGTCAACGAAAACCAAATCCGTTTGGTCGTTTTTCCGTATGTACTTAAAATGGTGTCCATTTTAAACAAAAGAGAGTCACTTAGAATTATCCTGGCCACACCGCGACTCATATTCATCCTGGGTTGGCTCGTACACGTCACATATGACCCATGGATTGTTGGGATAAATTATCAACAGATTCGGAATGCGTTTGGTCGGTTTTCCGTATGTCAGTTGATGCTTTTCACCTAAAATGACGTCCTTTTGAAACAAAAGACGGACACTTTGAGTGGTGCTGGCCACACCACATCTTCGGATTGAGCTGAAACCACCGTTCAACATTCTAATTATTATTCATGATGTGTACGCGTAGACGGCACGTCAATCGGACGTGCAGTTTGCGCGGTACGACTCAATATTCGTGTTTTAAGTGATGCGCGCGCTTCGTAAACGCGCGTGAGGGGGCTCCAAACGGGCCGGACGAAGTCGGAATGGCCTGAAATAAGACGAAAAATACGGGAGAGTGATTTCTGAAGTGTTTGAGCAGACAGAACGTCAATCGGACGTGCCGTGTGCCCGCGGTGACCGACAACGCAGTCCTGGTGTCATAAATGGCCAAAACGGGCGTCCAACTGTCAAATTCATAGCGGAAGACCTCAGATTGAGATGAAACCACCATGCAACATTCTAATTATTATTCGTGACGTGTACGCGCAGACGGCACATCAATCGGACGTGCGGTTTGCTCGGTACGGCTCAATATTCGTAATTTAAGTGATGCACGCGCTTCGTAAACGCGCGTGAGGGGGTCCAAGGGGGAGGGGGGGTTTTCCAGGGTCCAAGAATGAGGGGGGTTGTCTAGGGAGTTCACAAACACACAACCGCTAAAAGACAACAACATCTATAAAAACAGACAATATATAAAAATAACTCAACTCCAATACTATACTACGAGTCTAGATAAAACCAACAACTAGAATAGATTAAACATCAAATCTCAGTAATATAAGTCAAAAATGTAACGGATCAATATGTCCCACATCACCATCACCATCACCATCATCATCATCATCATCTCCCTCGTCATCGTCCTCCTCATCGTCCTCACCCTCCACAGCGCCTTCCTCCTCGCCTTCGCCCTCCTCCTCGCCCTCCTCATCTCCCTCCTCTTCCGCATCAGACTGCTCGCCATCATCATCTTCAAGCTGGACATCGGCCTGACCACCACTGGAACTGCCACCTGGTGCACCATATATAGAATGTATCGACGACATTTATTCATCAATCACTGGGTTGGCCTCTGCTAGAAGTGTTGGACGTAGAACTTCAATAAATTTCATAAATGCACTGTTTGCCTTAGCAGACTGTTCTGCCGTCTCTGTGGCCCTTTTCTCAGCCTGTTCTGCATGTGCCCTAACTTGCTGCAGCTCGGTGACACTACAACTTGTACCTGAGGCAGACCAATACCTTGTCGGGGCTATCCAAGGTCGGCAGCGTACTCTGCCAGAATGATCCTCTCCCCACACCTGATGTAAGTGATCAGATGGCCCAAAATTGTCTGCTTCTTGGGCATCGAGGGCCTCTAAAGCATCCTGTTACAAATATAAATATATTATTAAGTTAATAAATAGATATTAAAATATAAAATCAATAGATTAAAACTTACAATCTGCTTCTGAGTCGCTTCGTTTACAGCACTTCCATCCTTTTTTCGTCTACTCGAGCAAAACAGTTTTGCTCGAGGCACATGTCCTTCAATATTTTATACATGCCTCTACAATGACATTGAAAACAAAAGTTATATAAATAATTCAGAAAATAATTAAATAATTGAGGAAACAAAAGAAAATGTAAGTCGTAAAGAAAACTTATAAACAATTGTCATACCTGCTGCCTCACAAGATCCGGCATCGTCGTGCGTCCTAGTGTATGGAGGTATTTTTTTGCATCAATGTTTTTTTTATTTTTTCCAGATGATTCCTAAATAAAATTCTATAATGAAAAGGATAATATTAATGCAAAACTTGAAAGTTATTATTTAAATACCTCAAATGTAATTCATACCTTAAACTGGGTACTCGTCCAATGAGTAATCATCTGACGATACTGCTCTATAGGACAATCATCCACGACTGGTAACCGTTCACGATAGAACCTTCGGGATTATTCTTGTTTTGAACATAAGACTTTAATGTGAACATATTTATTTTAGTTGGATACATCCAACGAAAAGAAACAGGTCCTCCGAGAAGTACTTCAGTTGGAATATGGACAGTCAGATGCAGCATGCATGTGAAAAATGATGGGGGAAATATTTTCTCCAACTCACACAAAATTAATGGGGCATCTGTCAACATTTTTTGCAAGAAAGACTTGGAAAACTTCTTAGCACAAAGATCTCTAAACAAATGGCACAACCGAATAACACCCACCCTTACATTATTGGACAAAAGATGACGGATTGCTATTGGAAGCAACTCATGCAGTAGAACGTGATAATCATGAGTCTTCAAAGATTTTAGCTTCAACTCTCTTCTGTTGACCCGTTTAGATATGTTGCTTGAATAGCCATCAGAAACTCTAATGGTCTCTAATACTTCCAAAAATTGTTTTTTTTCAGTAGGTTTCATCACATAAGAAGCACATGGAAGTTGCCATTTATTTTCACTGATACGCACAGGATGCAATTCTGGTCTGATGCCCCAATCCACCAAGTCACGTCGAGATCGTAAATCATCTTTTGTCTTCCCCTTGACATTTAGAAGAACTGAAAGCAACATTTCACATATATTCTTTTCAATATGCATTACGTCTAAGCAATGACGTAGCAAATTGGTTGACCAATAAGGCAAATCAAAAAAGATACTCCTCTTCCTCCAATTGTAACAGGTTTCTGTGGAAACATTCTTTCTCTTTCCAGATTTCATTTGACCCTTCCCGAATGAAAAACTGAAATCTTTCAATTCATTAAGCACATCAGTTCCATACATACGCTGAGGTGGATCATCGGTCTCTATAGTATTATCAAATCTTCGACGATTCATTCTATATGGATGATCCTTTGGCAAAAATCGTCGATGTCCCATAAAACTAAAACTACAACGATGTTTCAGTCTTCTGGATCGTGTATTCTTCATACAAACTGGACATGACAGTTTTCCCTTCGTGCTCCATCCAGACATCATTGCATAAGCCGGAAAATCATTGATCGTCCACATAAGCGCATCACGCATCTGAAATATGTCTTTTGAACATGCATCGTATGTGCGCACACCCACATCCCAAAGAAGTTTCAACTCTTTTATTAAAGGTTGCATGTATACATAAATATCAATGTCGGGATCAGAAGGACCAGATATGAGTATACTCATGAAAGTGAAAGATTTTTTCATACACAACCATGGGGGAAGATTATAAATGTGTATAAAAACTGGCCATGTGCTGTGCGAAGTAAGCATCTGCCCAAACGGATTAAAACCGTCGCATGAAAGACCCAGCCTCACATTATGCACATCAGCTGCAAAATCAGGATGTCGAGCATCAAATCTCTGCCATGCAAATCCATCTACAGGATGAACCAACTCATCATTAGTCTTCTTTCTCTCGGTATCATTCCATCTCATTTTTATTGATATGTCATCAGACATAAAAAGATTCTGGAGTCTGGGGATCAATGGAAAGTGCCACATTACTTTCTGTGGAACGCGAGATGGTGTTCCATCAGATTTTGACTTCCAGCGGGATGTGCCACATTTTATACATTCATTTCGTTCAGCGGTTTCTTCCCAGAATAAACTGCAATCTTTCGGGCAAGCATGAATTTTGTTTCTAGAAAATCCAAGTTCTTCAACTAAATTCCATGCCATATAGTGGTTTGAGGGAATATCTGCATCATCTGGAAGTAAATCCTTCAAGAGGTATGAATGTAATCGATTGCTGTATTAGAAATCCCATGCATAGTTTTTCCATGAAACAATCGGATTAAAAATTCCAGCTTTTTTATTTTATCGCATTGTCGATATACTGGAGTCGTGGCAGCATCATTCAATTTTTTCACCCTATCAATATCATCATTTTCACTAGATGCATCAGTTGTCCTCATATCGACGTCTTCTTGAGTCGAAATCCTTTCTGTTTTATGATGACGAATAAACGGAAACCGATCATCTAACAAATTCTCCATTCCAGTCCTTTCATTTCGATCATCACCAATTTGAGATTTCATTTTCTCCCCATTGTGATACCACACAAAGTAGTTTTCTTGAAAACCATTTTTGGTTATGTGGTAGTTGACTTCTTCACGACTCAACCAAGGTCTACCAACACAATTGGAACATGGGCAGTGTATGCGACCACTATCTGAAGCATTGTGAAATGCAAAATCTATAAAGCTCTCCGAATTGTTTTGAAAATCGCTTGAGATACGATCGGTTTCATACATCCAATTTCTTTCCATTCTGTAAAAAAATTCATATAATTCATTTTGTCATAAACAATTCAATAGGATTGAACTTTAATAGAAAATACATTTAAGTAAATGATAAAGGAAGAAAATAATCATGGTATCAACTAGACATGTGAAAAAAACATACTAATGTGTTATTGAAAAAATGTAAAACCAACAAGAACTTAATGTGTTATCACATCAGAGCATGCCTCATCCCAGAACCATATTAGTAGGGTACCCTCTTGGACAGCCCCGCCCACCCCCGTGGACAACCCACCCACCCCCGTGGACACCCCCTACCCCCTAGACAGCCCAACCACCCCCGTGGACAGCCCACCCACCCCCTTCGACACCCCTTCTCTCTGAGTCCACCAGCCAGCCGGTGGATTTCCACCGGCCAGCTGGTGGTCTCTGGAAGAAGCATTGCATTCTTCCAGAGCCACCGGTCAGCCGGTGTTAGAGCACCGGCCAGCCGGTATGGCACCGGCCAACCGGTTCTTGCCCACCGGCCAACCGAAGGACCCAGGCAGTAGACTTGCCCACTGCCTGGTGCCACCGGCCAACCGGTGGATGACCACCGGCCAGCCGGTGGAACCCAGACAGAAAGCCTGCTGTCTGGACCACCGGCCAGCTGGTGAGACACCACCGGCCAGCCGGTGTGCCCAGTCAAACTACCGTTGGACTTTGACCAGACTTGTACTTTTGACCCCCAACGGCTCCGGAAGCCCTCCAATGGCCATATTGAAGTGTTTATGGGTATTTCTCCTATAAATAAGAAACCATGGATGTCGGGAACATAACCTAATGATATTTTGATGTCTTGACGCTCTAACAACAAATCTCCAAGGCCTCTTGTGATCCATTGCCATCCTTGAACCTTGAGCTCCCTCTCCATCAGCCCACCCACCCCCCCTGGACAGCCCGCCCACCCCTCATTGACAGCCCGGCCACCCCCGTGGACAGCCCATCCACCCTTGTGGACAGCCCGCCCACCCCCGTACCCCCCTGGACACCCCGTAACCCCCCTGGATAGCCCCGCCCACCCTCCCAAACAGCCCACACCCCCCTCCCCTGCAACCCCACCACCACCACCTAGACATACCACCCCCCTGGAATGTGTAGAAATAACATAAAAATACATGATATATAGATAGCACAAAATACTCAACCTATGGGTTCACATTAACTACATAATCACACACTTCACTACTACCATAAAACACATAAACCACACCACCACCACACAAGACGCATATCATTTCTCACATTCATTTATAAGCCACTTCATTCACACTTATATTGTCCATTCATTTAATATTAAATTAATTAAATCCATTTACCACACATCCATTTCTATTCCATCTCATTTATTTAATATCTTGTTTTTTTTTTAACAGCATAATTTATTCCATAGATAACCAGGAAACTAATAAAACCACCACACAACAACTCACCATCTCACAATAACCATCGACACCATGTTACATCGACCAACCATCTCACCAAAACAACCACATATCACAATAAAAATATTGCACATCACAAACCACCGCAAAACCAAAACCACCTCACCACATTATACACCACAACTTCATCACACAACACCTCCACACGACACAACACCACCACACATCATCACTATCATACAACTTCACATGACACATCCATGCCCACTAACTATCACATTACAACCCCACATATCACAAAGCCCAACTGGTCACCTCAATCCCCATAAAACAGCCTACAACATACAATGAAACACAACAAAAAACCTCTCATAGAGGCAACATACCCCAACTTCCACAATTTATTTATTCAAGGTCTTTTATTACATTACCCCTTTATTTATCATGGTCATTATAACACAACTGATATTCCAGGGGAAACTAATTAATTAACAAAATCTTTATTCATTTCCCTATTTTACACGGTGAAATCAAATCAAAATCCAAACTTAAAACTAAAATATTAGATCAATAAAAATAAAAACAAGGTACCATATGTGTATAAAGAAAAAATTACTTGATTTGAGATGATTCAAATGGGTTTTCACCTATTAGGATGGGGGATTTGGAGAGCAGCAGAGAGGTGGAGGTGGATTGATAACTTAAAACTAAAATACTAAAGAAATAACAATAAAAATAAGGATGTATATGTGTATAAATGAAAAGATACCTGATTTCACCTCTTCAGATAGGGGATTTGGCCAGAGGAGAGCGGTGGAGCGGATGGAGCGGATGAAATTAGGTTCTGTGCGAATGAGCGAGAGCAGGATTTGGGGGAAATAATTCCCAACGGTTTTAAAGAACCGTTGGGAAAGAGATTGTTTAACACACCCCTTTACCAACGGTTTCTTCAAACCGTTGGCAAAGGGGTGGCTTTTCCCAACGGTTTCAATGAACCGTTGGGAAAGGCTTTATTAGTCCTTCAAGGCCAATGGTTTTAGCAAACCGTTGGTAAAAACCCGTTGGAAAAAACAGCATTTCCAGTAGTGTTTGTCTGTCCCCATTCTAGGCTAACGCGACAGGATGCTGTGTTGCAAATACGGTCAGCAGTTACCCTCCGTCGTCACGCCGTCATCATCATGATCTGAATCTCGAGCTCCATGATTCACACATTTCCACTTCCTCATGTTCAAGTGGAATTCCATCATACTCGGCTCATTCTCTTCACGCATCTAGGTGTGCTAAATGATCGTGTTAGTGTCATTGGGCCAGTATTCACCGAGCATCCCTTTTCCCTAACCTTCCCCTTTCTGTGTCGGGAAATTCCCACCATTACTGCTTGTTTCCCACACCGAGCATGACTCACGTGGGCTTAGTAGTTTTGGCGGGATGTGTACCAACACGGTCAGGCTGCTCCTCATCCTGCATGACGTTAAAATGCGCTTCCAGAACTACGTATGGCTTGATTCCCATCCTCATGGGGTACGTAGGAATGCCCGACCACTCTGCTTCGGGCCCAGCCCAATACTCACTCTTGGTCTCTCGACCTGAAGAGTTTCCTCCGGGGGTATGTGGTATGATTTGGACTCCAAGTCCTCACTCACGTCGGTTTCATATCTACCGTGCCACACGCTTCCTTCCCTTTTAGTCCACGTCCTATCGTATGACATTAAACTACAGGAGTCTATGTGTCCTCAACACATGACATCAAACTGCAGTTCTACCCCGAACAAGTTCAGGATGCCCCAAGATCCCATTGGGAAGCGACAGACCCCCTCGCCAGAGAGGCCCTGTCCTAAAGAAGGAATGATCCATGATCAAACCAATGCACCCATATGGAGTACTCCCACCACGGTGGTGTAATTACATGAGTGTTGGATTTTGTTCAGACAAACCATCACCCCATATTCCACGCTTTGCGTTCCCCTTATTCGGACCCTCGTCCCCTTTCATGTCTGAAGGGACCCCCTAACGGCCTGGTCTCATGCCGCATCGGCTCACCTACCGTCCTGGGCCAATGTCCCGGAAGACTGGTCATGTTTGGAAGGACCCCCTAACGGCCTGGTCTCATGCCGCATCGGCTCACCTACCGTCCTGGGCCAACATTCCGGAAGACGTGTCATGTCTGGAAGGACCCCCTAACAGTATGGATTTTCGTCCTATGGTCCGCCAACTGTTCTGGGTCAACATCCCGAAAGATTGACCGACAACATTTGTGACATGGTCCCGTGTTTCGAACATGGTCAATGGTCGACCCTCATTTGTTGTCCCCATTACAGGCTAACGCGTTTAGGATACCGCTTCTCCTCCAAGGTTAACGGTTGTCCCTTATTGTCATGCCATCTCCATAGTGTTCCGGATTTTGGGTATCGTGATTCACACCTCCCACTTCCCTCTGTTTGGATTGATGCTAACGCCCCTGGTGTTACCCCACTCGTGCACCAGAGCAGGGTGGGAAAGTAGGTCGGCTGTTCAGAGAGCCATTCTCTCCAGCCGTGACCCCTATCTCTTTCAAGATTCCCCCAAATGGTGATTGATGTCCCATGTCGATCCCCTTGCACCTTCCGTTGTTTTACACTCTCGTACAGGAGCTCCTATTATCTCTTGTTTCCTGCACCGAGCATAACTCACGCAGGCTTAGAGATTTAGTTGATTTTATCCTCAATGTGATCTAGGTACAATGGACCGCAATGCACGCGTTTTCCTTAGTCGTTTCCTAAGAACGCGGTCTGCCCCGCCCTTCTTGTCCTCGTGGGACCCCGTTCTTAGGGGTGGCTTTTGTAGACCCCGAAAAACAAATTCCTGAAATTTTCCAAATGCTTCCATACACGATCCAAGATTTTAGAACTTTTCTTAAGCTTCGATTTGGTAGGTCGTAGGGCCCGAACGGAGTTACGGATTAGGAGTTATGGACGTTTGAAGTTTGGCTGGAAATCTGGTTCGCGAAGCCCATTCGCGAATCCCCCCTCCGTGATCGCGGAGCGCCGCCGCGAAGTAATGAGGCGAGAGGCTCCGCGAACCCGTTTCACGTTCGCGATGCGCCGCGAAGACCCCTCGCGAAGACCCCTCGCGAAGACCCCTCACGAAGCACTGATGCGAAGCACCCGAGCATCGCGGTCCCGCGAAGCTCTGGAGGCGGTAACTCTCCGCGAACGAATTTGACATTCGCGAGCCCGCCGCGAAGCTCCGGAGGCGGTACCTCTCCGCGAACGTATTTGACGTTTGCGAGCGCGCCGCGAAGCTCCTGAGGCAGCGCGGGAGTTCTCCTTTGCGGCGCCCCTGCCTATAAATTTCCAGCTCACCCCCCTTCTCCGGACGGACGGCCACGACCACTTCGCCCCTTGGGCGGTCGAGCGGAGCTCCGCATTGCGGCTCCACGAAGCCATGCTCCGCGAGCAGATTCCTTTGCGTTGCTGCTCCGCGAGCGGAGGATCCGCGAGTCCATGCTCCATGAGCCTATGCTCCGCGATGCTGCTCCGCGAGACCGAGCTTCGCGAGAGCCCATGCTCCGCGATGCTGCTCCGTGATGCTGCTCCGCGAGACCAAACTCCGTGAGACCCCTTTGCTTCGCGAGACCAAGCTCTGCGAGACCCCTTTGCTCCGCGAGACCCATTTGCTCCGCGAGACCCCTTTGCTCCCATGAGAGACCATTGCTCCGCGAGGCCATGCTTCGCGAAGCTACTTCGCGAAGACCTATCCTTCGCTAGGATCCTAGCTTCGCGCCCACCGGTCCATACCGCGGGGGCTGTGCCCCCGCACTCGCGCTCGGGGTCAGTGTTGGGCTGTGGTCCCGGCCTGGTCCCTTCACAACCGTCACAGACCCCCATGAAAAATGGAGAGTCGCACCGCGAACTTTTTGGGCCGGGATGTCGGGATTTTCCATTGCGCACTTATGCGATCCCACCTCCCACTTATGGAATACCATGATAAGAGATACTCCTCTACACACCATGAAACACATTGAGTTGACATATTCCTCTTGGTTTCATTCCATGTTGTGTGTTGAGATTGTAACACCCGAGACTTTTATGTTAAATAAATCATCAAAGGAATATTTTTCTACACAACACTTGCTTGGCTTTCTTTACACGCAATCGTGACCTTCCTCGATAGCTTGCGTTGTACGCAATACCGAGTTTCACTAAATGGCGATATGCTATTAAAATATTATTTAAAATAGCCGTTATGAATAGTAATAACCACTTTTTGAAATTTTATCTTTCAAAATGGACTTCATTTTTGGATTTGGGATACCGAAATTAGCCTAGGGTGAAATTTTGGTATTTTTCTGAAAACTTTCAATTTTTGATGAATAGTGAAACCACTAAGTGGTAGGTTAAAAACTGAATTTTGCATAAAACTTAATTTTACCGCTTCTGTGAATGGAATTTCGAAAATCCGACAGACACGGTTGATATCAGTAAGTAAAATGTGGTTCAATGAGATAAAAATAATTCTTTGGTGAATAGTAACTTTTTACTTTTTTTTACCGTGGTTAATAGTAAATAGGGTAACTAAGGGTAAATATGATATTACTATTACCCTAACACATGTCCTAATTCTATTGTATAAGTTTAATTCAACAAAAAACAACCTTATGAATATAATATGACCATTTAGGTCCAATTGGATTAGATCATGACATTTAATATTATTTTATTTAATGAATAGTTAAAATAGTTAAAATCAAAGTTTAATAACTAAAACATTTTTAATATGGGTTTATAAATAAGATAAATTCGATTATAAATATTCATTAGAAAGCTAAGACGATTTCCTACATAATTATATTTTATTTATAATTTTTAGACTTTAAATAAATTATTTTATTTATGACACAACGATGATGCAGTAATTACCCTTTTAAGGAAATGTTAACATAATTGATGTTATAAATGCCCAAATAAATGTAATTTGAGACTTTTTATGAATTCCAATAATTTTCTAGGTTAATATGATATATTATTGTTGATTTAATCAACTTGGTTCGAACATATAATTCTGTTATGACTTTCACAAAAATCATATATCAAATAGTGACACAATTGACAAAAAATAGTTTTTAAATCAAATATTATATTATTAATTGTTATTTTATTCCTAAAAATCTAAGGTTCGGCCAAATGACTTATATAAGGATATATATATTAATAATAAACAACTTGGGGTTCGTTTGGCATGTTATAGTAAGTGTATTAACCATATAGTGTAAGAAAACAAAAAAGACACGGTAAAAGTTAAATTATTTAACTTAGAGTTAAATCTAATTAATAAGGTTAAAATAATAACCTAAACTTTTCTAAATCCTATTGGTTGATAGGATTTAGACCCATAACCACTTTACCTTAGAAATAAGACCCTTTGGAACCATTATAAACCGATTTTGACTTTAATATATAATAATATTTTGAGATATTCCTACGGTTCCCCTCTCCTCCCTTATAAAAGGGGACCTCCTCCCCCTCCTCCTCACACCAATTTGAGACCTCAATCTCGGCCAAACCCTTCCAAAATCCCTTCTCCACTTCCCTAGAATAATCCTAGAGGTCCTGGTCTTCTTCAAAGACCAATCTTAGTTCCCTAAGTGGAGGATTCAAAGAGGCGTTTCAAAGAAGAGGTAATATCCATTACCGATCTTTTCAATTTCTTTCTTCTTCAACTTCTTCTTCTTTAGTTGTTTTATGATAAAGTAATAACATAAGTATTACTTACATACTGATATGTTATTATAAATATGAAACAACCCTAATTCACCTTTTATCCATCCTACGGAAAAATGAAATCACCGCGCGTGCGTACGTACGGAATACCGTCTCCACGCCATGGTGTAATCTATTTTCCACCATCACCTTACAAGGATGGGTATAATGGTGTAATGAGTAACTATATATGATTATTATAAAGTGATATTGATACTGAAATAGTATAAATACACTTAAATACAATTCCACGATCATGGGAACAATATCATCGCTCGTGCGTACGTACGAAATACCGTCTCCACGATGTGATGCGACTCGTTCTACATGATCATCATTACATAGTAATTACATAAATGAATTGAATGAATAAATATGATATATTTTACACTAATAACATTCTGGATATAAGGTATCTATAACCTTAAAATAAGAATAAGAATTTATTCGGCAAACCACGCATAAGAATAAAAGGCAATAAAGACCCGAGTAACAAGTAACAATGAAATATTACTAATAAGAAGCTAAGAATATGACCATATATGATATCATATCAATATGTATGATTCTGTAATAAGTAAATAACATTATTTAAACCATTATACAGAAGCTTCGGACATGTACAAAGCAAATCAGACCTAAGGTAAGGGAAAATATCACAATCTCATTTTTATCCGAGATTGTTTATACTTTGGTATTTACTGGGGTGTATTTTATCATACAAATCCATGTTCCCTCAATATGTAATATTGTTTCCATCCACTTACAATAGTTTAAATCCAATTTTACCCTTCGGTGAGTTTTTAGTAAAGAATATGAAAGGAATCTTTTGTCATTTTTTTGTACGAGGTACTTTTTTGACTTTTCCGACAAAAGTACGAAGAATGTTTTTTTAACTTATACGGAATGAATGGATTTTTAAAACATTATTTCCTAGAAGCTTCCTTTACAAGTTTTCAAGTTTATTTTTAATCAAATTATTTTTTTAAAAAAATTGTATGGCATGTTATGAAAGGATAAATGTTTTTGAAGTATAAAGGATATTTTCCTCAAGAATGGAGTTCAAGAGTTTTATCAAAATTATTTTCCATTTTAGACAATATAGGGTTATGTTTCTATCCCTATTATTAAATGGATTTGATTATGTTGTGATGGAAATATTTTTATGAATTCCTTTATCTTATATGAATTGTTTTATGATGTCACGATGTTTAAGATTCCCATTTTTATTACATGGGTTATGCAATGATGTATGATTTAAGATTTTGTGGCACACATAAGAATGGTATAATTATGAGATGGGTGGGACCTATATCTCCCTCCAATGCATTGGGTAAAGATTTATATCTCATGAGATAGACATGGCTGGAACGGAAGGTTATTTCGGTTCAGTGATACATGACTGAAACGAGGAGTGAACTCGGTTCAGAAATGGACTTTGTCCGCTAAGATAGTCTTGGCAATGAGTCATGACTAACAAGAAATGATTTTCCATGATTATGTGTGCATGCCACAAAGTTTCAAGTTTTATGTTATGATTATGGGGATCTCATTTTCACTTCTATGATTTATTCCATGTTAAGATATTATGATCTCTTTTGCAGGTTATGATATTCAAAAAGATATGATATGATTTTTATTTCCTTTATTTTCCCTTGTTGAGCATTTGAGCTCACCCTTTTTTGTATGTTTTCTTTTCCCTGGGTCAGGAAGATGGATATTAAGTAGAATATGCTAAAAGGGACCCTATATATGATGAAATAAATGGGAGACACTGTAGAAGATTTATGAACCAGTTGTTTATGTTTCCCAGTTTCTAAAGACACTATACCTATACGGTCCTTTGTGGATTTGTCATAAGATGTAATAAGTGTGCTTCAATTTTGAAGTATTAACAATGTATGTAAAGTATGGGTCGTTATAGTTGGTATCAAAGGAAAGGTATAGTCAACCTTTGGAAACTAGGATGTGAAAGCCTTAGTAAGAACCCTAAGGATAAGTCTAAGCATATAACACAATCTTAGTGTTTTAGAAATGGCCATGAATAACCTAGGATAAGACCTTAAGCGTAAAAATTTTATTCTTCAATTATGTGGTTTTCCTATTATAATTAGTGTTGATCACACTATTCTTCTTGGTTTTAGTCAATGGCTGGAACCTGAAGGAACCGTGTTAATGCGGAATGCGATGGGAAATGCAATGATTGTCCCCCTGAGAAACCAAACGATATGGGAGATGGAATGAAAAATCTTGTATCCATGCTCACACAACTTTCTTAAGCTATGAATCATGCAGGACTTCCAAACGAGCAAAGGAAGGAGCAACATTATGTTGAATCCTTCATGAGGCAGCGTCCACCTTCTTTCAGCGGGTCTACTGATCCATTAGTTGCTGAACAATGGATTAGTACTACTGAAAAGATATTTTCAGTTCTTCAATGTTCTGAACATGATAAAGTTATCCTAGCAGTGTATCGTTTGGAAGGAGATGCTGATCAATGGTGGAATCTTATTAAGAATACGAGGCAAAGGGATGAAATTGAGTCCTTGGAATGGGACGAGTTCAAGAACTTATTTTTCAATAAGTACTTCCCTCGTATTCTCCAAACAAGGATGGAGAAAGAGTTTCTTGAACTGAAGCAAAAGGATGATGAATCTGTTGGTACCTATGAAGAAAATTTTACAAGACTTTCAAGGTACGCTTCTGTTATTATTATCCAACCTGAGAGTAAGATCGATCAATTCTTTAGTGGCTTAAAACCAAGTCTTCGTAGGGCGTTAGCCATAAGGGACTTCAATAGCTACGAGGAAATCGTTCGATGTGCTCTCAAAGTCGAGATGGAGATTGGAGTAACCCATCAGTCATATGGGTTTGATAAGAAGAGGAAAATGGAATTCAAAGTAAAATCTAAAGAGCACACTGAAAAGAAGATGAGCTTTCCCTTATGCTCAAAGTGTGGAAAGAAACATGGAGGGAGTTGTCTTAAAGGGACAAGTAAATGTTTCAAATGTGGAAAGGAAGGTCATCGGGCATTTGAATGCCGCGATAATGGGAAGAAGATGTCTAATTATGAAAATAAAGGAAGGGATATATAGAATGAACCTACTACACTTCAATGTTTCAAGTGCAAGGAGATGGGGCATTATGACAATCAATGCCCAAATCCAAGGGTTGATGATGATGGTCGACGTCAACAAACTCTTAAGGCTAAAGACAAAGGAAAGTCACATGCAATTTCTATCAGCGATGTGGAGTATGATAACGAAGTGGTGAAAGGTACACTTACCATCCACTCTAAAGTAGAAAATGTTTTATTTGATTCTGGATCCACCCACTCTTTTATTTCTGAAGAATTTTCTAAGGGTATCACCGTATTACCTCAACAATTAGATGTTGAGTTAGTTGTGACAACACCTAATGGCACATTAATCACATCAAAAGTTTATAATTCTTCTCCAATTGAAGTTTGTGGGAAAGTGCTTCCTGCAAATCTTGTAATCCTTCCTTTAGTGGAATTCGATGTGATTCTTGGCATGGATTGTCTTTCTTTATACGGAGCTCATATCAATTTCCAAAGAAGGGAAGTCACATTTCATATTCCAGATCAATCTATGATTGTTTATCAATGCAAGGATGAACATAACCTTCCAGTGGAAATTTCTTCCATTTTATGGGTATTGATTCCACTAAATGAAGGTTATTTATCTCAAATGGTTGGTGAGAAACTCACGATTAAGAATATGCCCATCGTACAGGAGTTTGATGATGTCTTTCCGGAGGAATTACCGGGTCTTCCACCAAATCGTGAAGTTGAGTTTTCAATAGAACTCATACAGGGTGCTTTGACTATTTCAAAGACACCTTATAGAATGGCCCCAATTGAGTTGCCGGAATTGAAGAAGCAACTCCAAGAGAATCTTGATAAGGGATTCATACGCCCTAGTGCGTCACCTTGGGGAGCACCTGTTCTATTTGTTAAGAAGAAAGATGGATCAATGAGACTCTGCATTGATTATCGAGAACTTAACAAGATCACTATCAAGAACAAATATCCTCTCCCACGCATTGATGACTTATTTGACCAACTACGCGGAGCTCAATACTTTTCCAAGATTGATCTTCGTTCAGGGTATCATCAATTAAGGGTCAAAAGGGAGGATATACCAAAGACGGCTTTCCGTACAAGGTATGGACACTATGAATTTATAGTGATGCCATTTGGTCTTACTAATGCCCCTGCTATCTTCATGGATCTAATTAATAGAGTCTTTAGAGACTATCTTGATCAATTTGTGGTAGTTTTTATAGACGATATTCTTGTCTATTCAAAGAGCAAGGAAGAGCATGAAGATCACTTGAGAATTATATTGAAGACCCTGATAAAGGAGAAGCTTTATGCCAAATTTACCAAGTGTGAATTTTGGCTTCAAAAAGTTGCATTTTTGGGTCACATAATCTCAAAAGAGGGGATATCTGTGGATCCAGCAAAAACAGAGGTTATCGAAAGATGGTCGAGACCAACAACAGTAACTGAGATCCGAAGTTATCTTGGTTTGGCTGGATATTATCGACGTTTTGTGAATGATTTTTCACGATTATCTAATCCGCTCACCAAGTTAACTCAGAAAGGAGTTAAGTTTGTTTGGACAGAGGAATGTGAAGAGAATTTCAAGGAGTTGAAAAGAAGGTTATCCAGTGCACCTGTGCTCACACTGCCTTGTAGTGGAGAAAGGTTTGTGATCTACAATGATGCATCCAAGAAGGGATTGGGGTGTGTTCTTATGCAAAATGATATGGTGATAGCTTATGCCTCATGACAGTTGAAAATACAAGAGCAAAATTACCCAACTCATGATTTGGAGTTAGCTACAGTAATCTTTACATTAAAGATTTGGAGGCATTACCTTTATGGTGAAAGGTGTGTGTAACACCTCGAGATTTTATGAAAAATATTATTTTAATTTCATTAATGTCTTATGTTGTATTCTACACCAAGATTACCTTGCGCTATACGCAACACCGTATTAGCTTGCAGTATACGCAACACTATTCTTGGACCGTGTTACACACAATTTTGATAATAGTTATTCTACGCAACATTGAGTATATATATATATATATATATATATATTAAATGTATAAATGAAATATGGTTGGATTATATTATACGAAACAATGAAGGATTCTTTCACAACACGCAACCCTGACTTGGCTTGCATTACACGCAATCGCGACCTTCCTCGATAGCGTGTGTTGTACACAATACCGGGTTTTAATAAACAATGTTATATTATTATAATATTGTCATGAACTAGCCGTTATGAATAGTATTAACTAAATTTTGAATTTTATAACATTATTATTCATCTTACACATTTCTAGAACATGCTATAAGAACAAAATAAATTTTTCGGGTAAAATAAGTATTTTTCAAAAAAATGCAGTTTTGCCGCCTTTTGATGGCGCACCCACTTTAAATCTATTTTTTGACATGTTTATAAGTTCAATTTGACAAAATAAAATTCTTCTTTGGAATCAAGAAATAAAAATTTACTTTGGATAAAGTTTTCATATTATTCTGGTAACTTTCACATTTTAATGAATAGTAAAAACACGCTATATTTTAATTAAAAACAACTTTTTTCATCGTAATATCTTATGTGGTTAAATTATAATATTGAATGGTTTTAAAGTATAAATAGAATATATTTTTACCATTTAATATAAGGTATGTCATTAGCATTGATTTTACCTTGAATTCGTAGGTTAAATCAATTCAATCTTTTGCAATGTTTTAAACAAAAACCCGTTTTTATTCGACAACGGGATTAATTTTAATTTAATTTCTGCAACTTCTGTGTATGAAATTTTAAAAAATGGATTCCATATTTGGAATCAGTGGGTCCAAATTATGTTAATAAGCTACTTTTTATTTTTGGGAATTATGAATAGTAACTACGGTAAATTTTATTTACCATAGTTAAAGGTAAATCGGGTAATTAAGGGTAAATATAATATTTTAAAATTACACTAAAAAATATCAAAATCCTATTGGATGACTAAAAGTAGACCCATATCACCTAAGGGTCGGATTAGAATCATTTAATGAACATTTGTCCATGAAAATAACTTAATTATTATTAAAACCAAAGAAAGTGACAACATGTCACTCTCTTAAATTTTATAAGTATATTAATTTTAATTTAGTGATAAACTTCATGAAACTTCGAACATGAATAGTCTACAGAAATATAATGAAATTATCTACATCATATAAATTTATTTATAATTTTTAGGGATAAAATAATTATCATTAATTATGACACAATAGTGATGCAGAAATTGTTTATCTAGTGAAAAATCAAGAATAATGTTTTTGTTTAAACTAATAGTGACCATAAAATGCACAAATACCTAACCAAAACTTATTGGACATGTAAATGTAAACCATAAGCATCCAATGGTCGAATATTTGACCATTTGGAGCCTTATAAAAGCGATTATGACACTTATATTATTTTATTTTAAATGATGCCAAAGTTGTCACCTTCATAATTTAATAAATATAACAATTTAAATATTGTGATTTTAAGATGATAAATTCGAGTAAAAGTATTATTGTGAAAGGTAATATATTTATCTTCATCATAGAATTTTATTTTAAATTTTTATACAACAAATAAGTATATTAAATAATTATACAAATATGATGTAGTAATTATTTTATTAAGAGATAAACCAAATAAATGGTTTTAAAAATAATAAAATAAATATTATATGAACTATTTAATGTGATACACTAATTTTATAGATACATATGACCTTTTATTAATATATTAAAGCTTTTAGTTCGAACATATCTTCTGTATATATTTTATTTAAATTCAAATAAATGAATAGTGTCAAAATTGACACTATTGTTATTTTACAAATATAACATATTATAAAATTGTTTAAAAATCACAAAAATATTTAAAAATTATAAATTTATATTTATATGGTCTATAATGTTATAAAGTAAACAATTATGGAAAATTCACAACAAATAAGTAATTATTTGTTATAATTTAAAATTTAGAATTTTATTACCACAAATAAACTTAAGTAGATTAAATAAGGATAAATCAAAATGATAAGGTTTAAAATAAGATCCAAACATGTCTAAATTTGATTGGTTGATGAGATTACAACCCTATATCATCTAATCTTCTAATATGAGTCATTTTTGGAGGTTTTTAAGTGGGGTTAGATTTATTATAAATTAATATTTTTAGGAATTCCTAAGGTGCCCCTCTCCTCCCTTATAAAAGGGGACCTCCTTCCCCTTCTCCTCACACCAATTTGAGCACTCAAGCTCGACCAAACTCTACCAAAATCCCTTATCCACTTCCCTAGAATAATCCTAGAGGTTCTGGTCTTCCTCAAAGACCAATTTTAGTGCCCTAAGAGGAGGTCTCAAAGAGGCGCTTCAAAGAAGAGGTAATTACCGTTACCAATTCTTTCATCTTTATTTCTTCTTCCACTTCTTCTTCTTAGGTTGTTTCATTATGAAGTAATAACATCAGTATCAATCATATACTGATATGTTATTATAAGTATGAAACAACCCTATTTCACCATCTATCCATCCTACGAAAAAAAGGAAATCACCGCGCGTGCGTACGTACGGAATACCGTCTCCACGTCGTGGTGTAATCTATTTTCCGCCACCACATTAATTGGATGGGTATAATGGTTTAATGAGTAATTATATATGATTATTATAAAGTGATATTGATACTGAAATAGTATACATACACTTCAACACAATTCCACGACCATGGGAACGATATCATCGCTCGTGCGTACGTACGGACTACCGTCTCCACGACGCGATGAGATTCATTCTCAATGATTAACCATTCATGAATGATTATAAAGAATATATAATAAGTTCTAATGAAATATATGACATAATCATGATACTGGAATTATTTATATTTATATGTATGTCATCTACTTAATTCCATTCAATTCAATAAGGAAACGAAAACAGCGTTCATGCGTACGTACGGACTACCGTCTCCATGAACGGTGTATTTCTTTCCATTTACTGATTTATTATATATGTATATTCTGAATATATATATATATAAATCATGTTTTATATTCTGTAATTAAGTAATCATGATCTAAGTAATCATATGAATAATTACAAGTTAAAAACACGAACGACAAATGAGACGATTTTACCCAAAACGCTTCTTTAACATAAATTTACAAAAGAACGGGTAATATAAAGTCATAAGTGGACCATATATGATATAATAACAATGAATATGATTCTGGAATAAGTCAATAACATGATTTAAATCATTATACAGGAGGTTCGGACAGTTACAAAGCAAGTCGGACCTAAGGTAAGGGAAATATCACAATCTCATTCTTATCCGAGATTGTTTATTCGTAAGTATTTACTGGGGTGTATTTTATCATCCACATCCATGTTTCATCAATATGTAATATTATTTCCATACACCTACAATTTTTTAATTCCATTTTTACCCTTCGGTGAGTTTTTAGTAAAATGTATGAAAGGAATCTTTTGTCGTTTTTCGTACGAGGTACTTTTTGACTTTTTCGACAAAAGTACGAAGAATGTTTTTTTTAACTCATACGGCATGAATGGATTTTTAAAACATTATTTCCAAGAAGCTTCCTTTACAAGTTTTCAAGTTTATTTTTAATCAACTTCTTTTATTTTAAAGTTGTATGACATGTTATGAAAGGAAAAATGTTTTTGAAGAAGAAAGGATATTTTCCTCAAGAATGGAGTTCAAAAGTTTTATCAAAATTATTTTCCTTCTAAGATAATAAAGGGTTCTGTTTCTATCCATATTTTTACATTGATTTGACTATGTTGTGATGGAATTATGTTTATGAATTCCTTTATCTTATATGAATGGTTTGATGATGTCATGTTGTTTAAGAATCCCATTTTTATTACATGGGTTATGCAATGATGTATGATTTATGATTTTGTGGCACACATAAGAATGGTATCATTATGAGATGGGTGGGACCTATATCTCCCTCCAATGCATTGGGTAAAGATTTTGTATCTCATGAGATAGACATGGTTGAAATGGTAGGTTATACCGGTTCAGTGAAACAGGACTGAAACGAGGGTTACTCGATTCAGAAAGGGACTTTGTCCACTAAGATAGTCTTGGCAATGAGTCTTGACTAACAAGAAATGCTTTTCTATGATTATGTGTGTATGCCACAAAGTTTCATGTTTTAAGTTATGATTATTGGGATTACATTTCACTTCTATGATATATCCCATGTTATGATATTATGAGCTCTTTTGCAGGTTAAGATTTCCAAAAGCTATGTATATGATGTGATTGATATTTCTTTTGTTTACCCTTACTGAGCATTTGAGCTCACCCTTTTATGTTTTCTTTTCCCCAGGATATAAAGAAAGGTTTTAGGTAGAAAAAAGGGATGACCTTTATGGGAGATATTGAAGAACTTTCACCACGATTAGAAGATTACGTTCCGAGTTTCCAAAGACACTAAACTATTACGATCCTTTAGTGTGTGTTTTTGTTATGTACTAAGTATTCCGAAAATGTAATGTAATGTCCATGTACGTCAGGCTACGGGTCTCTACAGTTGGTATCAGAGGAAAGGTTTAGTCAACCTTTGGAAACTAGGATGCGAGAACTTTAGTGAGATCCCTAGAGATATTTAAAAGGTTTTTCTAGGGATGTCCCTAAGGATAAGTATACGTATAGGATACAGTCCTATAACTACGGTAACAATCATAAAATTTAACCTAAGAAGTTAGATATTGAGGATACTCCCCCTTTATAATGTTGTTTTCCCTAGCATGATTTTTGCCTCTCACACTATTCTTTTGGGTTTTAGAAAATGGCTGGAAACAAGATGATTCACGATAATGGAGGATATGATGGACAATGGAATGATATTCTTCATAATGAAATGGGATTTGGAAGTCCAAACATCATTATTATGCCGAATCAGCAATCTCATAATATGATCAATAAAGTAAAATTTGGTAAGTTTCCTGACTCGGCTAATAAGAGAAAGATGGAGTTTCATGATGATCATAGAGGAAAGAAAGTTCAATTTCCCCTATGTAAATCATGTGGGAAGATGCATCAAGGAGAATGTTCCAAAGGAACTGGAAGATGCTTTGGGTGTGGAAAAGAAGGACACAAAGCAAGTAAATGCAAAGGAAAAGGTTCAGTTAACAACATGGATGAGGATAATGGTATTGCTACGACATCAACAATGGTTAAATGTTTTAAATGTGGAATGTACGAGCATTATGCAAACCAATGCCCTAAGGGAAAGTCTCATGAAGATAATCAGTATGGTCGTATGGGAAGTATTTATGTGGATGATGATGAAGAGACTACAAATGATATGTGAGATGAAAGAATTGTTGAAGCTCGGTCAATGGTTTAAGAATGTAGTGGAATGATTACATGTTTATCATGTGTAATGTTGTATAAGTAATCTCATGGCACTATGGAATAAAGAGACATGTAAGGATTGTTACATTGTTGTCTGATTAATGTTACCAGTATCCATGAAAGGTTATTCAGATATTTTTGGAATGTAGATGATATGCGCATAATTAAGGGATAAGGAGAAAATAAAATGTTTGATAGTATTCATGAGCTCATGACTGATATGAGGAGAAGGTTATATCATGGTTTGAGTATATAGAATTTTTGGATTTTGGTATGTGGAAAGAGTTAACTTTTGACAGCATTCATGTTTTCACTAAGGTTTAATGGGTATTCATATTTTTCAAGAGAATACATCATTAAAGTATTCACATGATTGGAATGTGACCAACAAGATATATGGGGGATAAATGATGGTATTCACATGCTTGGTTGGCGACATTTCAAGTAATCATTTTCTTTATACTATGAGCTTGGACCGAAGTATTTTAGATAAGCCTAAAGATTGTAATGGATTATGTTAACCATAAGTTAGTATTGTTTAAGTATAGAACTTTTTTTGATATTATTTATGTGATGTTATAGTAATGTAGTTTTAGAAAAAAGGACAACCTGCAGGACGGGCGACAGCCCATCGCTTCGGACAAGGCTGTGGGAATCGAACCCACAACCGAAGTGCGACTGGCCTTTATCGCCTACCACTGACCTACAGGAAGTCCCTGTTTAGTAGAAAACTAGTTTTATTATATTAAGCAGTATGATATGTGAAGTATAAGTTCATTTTAGGAACCATATATGATTAATCTCACTATAGATCAACTTATGTATATAATTTTTGCTAACCTTTTGTTTGAGATAGATGGAATGACCCGTCATTCTATCACATGATCTGCTAACACTTCACAAATAACAAATTCAACTTCATTTATTTAAGAGATGAAGTGGAAATTGTTCAAGGCACGAACAACAGTGAGATTGTACCAAAATAAAGTAAGTATTTATTATAATTCAAATTTTCAACTTTAGGGAAATGATCTTGAAAACCAAAAATGTTGTCCTAGTGCCCTTATATCTGATGAATCAGATGGTACCCTAGATCATCACAAATTTATGGCTCTGTTATTGCTAGCTTTTCTATAGCCATGTTCTCTACAACTCTCCATCAGAACATGATGGTTAGATTTCTCTTCCATATCCATATTTTCACCTATGTGGAAACCCAGTGATTAGTTTATTTGGGTAACCGTTACGTTTCATACTTTTGTTTTTAAAGATAAGTTTTGGTATTCCTTTTTACGATGTGGGTTTCTATCAAAGAATCTTTCAAATAGTAAACCATTTATAACCCCGACGAATTTCGAGGGCGAAATTCATTTTAAGGGGGGTAGAATGTAACACCTCGAGATTTTATGAAAAATATTATTTTAATTTCATTAATGTCTTATGTTGTATTCTACACCAAGATTACCTTGCGCTATACGCAACACCGTATTAGCTTGCAGTATACGCAACACTATTCTTGGACCGTGTTACACACAATTTTGATAATAGTTATTCTACGCAACATTGAGTAAATATATATATATATATATTAAATGTATAAATGAAATATGGTTGGATTATGTTATACGAAACAATGAAGGATTCTTTCACAACACGCAACCCTGACTTGGCTTGCATTACACGCAATCGCGACCTTCCTCGATAGCGTGTGTTGTACACAATACCGGGTTTTAATAAACAATGTTATATTATTATAATATTGTCATGAACTAGCCGTTATGAATAGTATTAACTAAATTTTGAATTTTATAACATTATTATTCATCTTACACATTTCTAGAACATGGTATAAGAACAAAATAAATTTTTCGGGTAAAATAAGTATTTTTCAAAAAAATGCAGTTTTGCCGCCTTTTGATGGCGCACCCACTTTAAATCTATTTTTTGACATGTTTATAAGTTCAATTTGACAAAATAAAATTCTTCTTTGGAATCAAGAAATAAAAATTTACTTTGGATAAATTTTTCATATTATTCTGGTAACTTTCACATTTTAATGAATATTAAAAACACGCTATATTTTAATTAAAAACAACTTTTTTCATCGTAATATCTTATGTGGTTAAATTATAATATTGAATGGTTTTAAAGTATAAATAGAATATATTTTTACCATTTAATATAATGTATGTCATTAGCATTGATTTATCTTGAATTCGTAGGTTAAATCAATTCAATCTTTTGCAAGGTTTTAAACAAAAACCCATTTTTATTCGACAACGGGATTAATTTTAATTTAATTTCTGCAACTTCTGTGTATGAAATTTTAAAAAATGGATTCCATATTTGGAATCAGTGGGTCCAAATTATGTTAATAAGCTACTTTTTATTTTTGGGAATTATGAATAGTAACTACGGTAAATTTTATTTACCATAGTTAAAGGTAAATCGGGTAATTAAGGGTAAATATAATATTTTAAAATTACCCTAAAAAATATCAAAATCCTATTGGATGACTAAAAGTCGACCCATATCACCTAAGTGTCGGATTAGAATCATTTAATGAACATTTGTCCATGAAAATAACTTAATTATTATTAAAACCAAAGAAAGTGACAACATGCCACTCTCTTAAATTTTATAAGTATATTAATTTTAATTTAGTGATAAAATTCATGAAACTTCGAACATGAATAGTCTAAAGAAATCTAATGAAATTATATACATCATATAAATTTATTTATAATTTTTAGGGATTAAATAATTATCATTAATTATGACACAATAGTGATGCAGAAATTGTTTATCTAGTGAAAAATCAAGAATGATGTTTTTTTAAACTAATAGTGACCATAAAATGCACAAATACCTAACCAAAACTTATTGGACATGTAAATGTAAACCATAAGCATCCAATGGTCGAATATTTGACCATTTGGAGCCTTATAAAAGCGATTATGACACTTATATTATTTTATTTTAAATGATGCCAAAGTTGTCACCTTCATAATTTAATAAATATAACAATTTAAATATTGTGATTTTAAGATGATAAATTCTAGTAAAAGTATTATTGTGAAAGGTAATATATTTATCTTCATCATAGAATTTTATTTTAAATTTTTATACAACAAATAAGTATATTAAATAATTATACAAATATGATGTAGTAATTATTTTATTAAGAGATAAACCAAATAAATGGTTTTAAAAATAATAAAATAAATATTATATGAACTATTTAATGTGATACACTAATTTTATAGATACATAAGACCTTTTATTAATATATTAAAGCTTTTAGTTCGAACATATCTTCTGTATATATTTTATTTAAATTCAAATAAATGAATAGTGTCAAAATTGACACTATTGTTATTTTACAAATATAACATATTATAAAATTGTTTAAAAATCACAAAAATATTTAAAAATTATAAATTTATATTTATATGGTCTATAATGTTATAAAGTAAATAATTATGGAAAATTCACAACAAATAAGTAATTATTTGTTATAATTTAAAATTTAGAATTTTATTACCACAAATAAACTTAAGTAGATTAAATAAGGATAAATCAAAATGATAAGGTTTAAAATAAGATCCAAACATGTCTAAATTTGATTGGTTGATGAGATTACAACCCTATATCATCTAATCTTCGAATATGAGTCATTTTTGGAGGTTTTTAAGTGGGTTTAGATTTATTATAAATTAATATTTTTAAGAATTCCTAAGGTGCCCCTCTCCTCCCTTATAAAAGGGGACCTCCTTCCCCTTCTCCTCACACCAATTTGAGCACTCAAGCTCGACCAACCTCTGCCAAAATCCCTTCTCCACTTCCCTAGAATAATCCTAGAGGTTCTGGTCTTCCTCAAAGACCAATTTTAGTGCCCTAAGAGGAGGTCTCAAAGAGGCGCTTCAAAGAAGAGGTAATTACCGTTACCAATTCTTTCATCTTTATTTCTTCTTCCACTTCTTCTTCTTAGGTTGTTTCATTATGAAGTAATAACATCAGTATCAATAATATACTGATATGTTATTATAAGCATGAAACAAACCTATTTCACCATCTATCCATCCTACGGAAAAAAGGAAATCACCGCGCGTGCGTACGTACGGAATACCGTCTCCACGCCGTGGTGTAATCTATTTTCCGCCACCACATTAATTGGATGAGTATAATGGTTTAATGAGTAACTATATATGATTATTATAAAGTGATATTGATACTGAAATAGTATACATACACTTCAACACAATTCCACGACCATGGGAACGATATCATCGCTCGTGCGTACGTACGGACTACCGTCTCCACGACGCGATGAGATTCATTCTCAATGATTAACCATTCATGAATGATTATAAAGTATATATAATAATTTCTAATGAAATATATGACATAATCATGATACTGGAATTATTTATATTTATATGTATGTCATCTACTTAATTCCATTCAATTCAATAAGGAAACGAAAACAGCGTTCATGCGTACGTACGGACTACCGTCTCCATGAACGGTGTATTTATTTCCATTTACTGATTTATTATATATGTATATTCTGAATATATATATATAAATCATGTTTTATATTCTGTAATTAAGTAATCATGATCTAAGTAATCATATGAATAATTACAAGTTAAAAACACGAACGACAAATGAGACGATTTTACCCAAAACGCTTCTTTAACATAAATTTACAAAAGAACGGGTAATATAAAGTCATAAGTGGACCATATATGATATAATAACAATGAATATGATTCTGTAATAAGTCAATAACATGATTTAAATCATTATACAGGAGGTTCGGACAGTTACAAAGCAAGTCGGACCTAAGGTAAGGGAAATATCACAATCTCATTTTTATCCGAGATTGTTTATTCGTAAGTATTTACTGGGGTGTATTTTATCATCCACATCCATGTTTCATCAATATGTAATATTATTTCCATCCACCTACAATTTTTTAAATCCATTTTTACCCTTCGGTGAGTTTTTAGTAAAATGTATGAAAGGAATCTTTTGTCGTTTTTCGTACGAGGTACTTTTTGACTTTTCCGACAAAAGTACGAAGAATGTTTTTTTTAACTCATACGGCATGAATGGATTTTTAAAACATTATTTACAAGAAGCTTCCTTTACAAGTTTTCAAGTTTATTTTTAATCAACTTCTTTTATTTTAAAGTTGTATGACATGTTATGAAAGGAAAAATGTTTTTGAAGAAGAAAGGATATTTTCCTCAAGAATGGAGTTCAAAAGTTTTATCAAAATTATTTTCCATCTAAGATAATAAAGGGTTCTGTTTCTATCCATATTTTTACATTGATTTGACTATGTTGTGATGGAATTATGTTTATGAATTCCTTTATCTTATATGAATGGTTTGATGATGTCATGTTGTTTAAGAATCCCATTTTTATTACATGGGTTATGCAATGATGTATGATTTATGATTTTGTGGCACACATAAGAATGGTATCATTATGAGATGGGTGGGACCTATATCTCCCTCCAATGCATTGGGTGAAGATTTTATATCTCATGAGATAGACATGGCTGAAATGGTAGGTTATACCGGTTCAGTGAAACAGGACTGAAACGAGGGTTACTCGATTCATAAAGGGACTTTGTCCACTAAGATAGTATTGGCAATGAGTCTTGACTAACAAGAAATGCTTTTCTATGATTATGTGTGTATGCCACAAAGTTTCATGTTTTAAGTTATGATTATTGGGATTACATTTCACTTCTATGATATATCCCATGTTATGATATTATGAGCTCTTTTGCAGGTTAAGATTTCCAAAAGCTATGTATATGATGTGATTGATATTTCTTTTGTTTACCCTTACTGAGCATTTGAGCTCACCCTTTTATGTTTTCTTTTCCCCAGGATATAAAGAAAGGTTTTAGGTAGAAAAAAGGGATGACCTTTATGGGAGATATTGAAGAACTTTCACCACGATTAGAAGATTACGTTCCGAGTTTCCAAAGACACTAAACTATTACGATCCTTTAGTGTGTGTTTTTGTTATGTACTAAGTATTCCGCAAATGTAATGTAATGTCCATGTACGTCAGGCTACGGGTCTCTACAGTGTGATATTTATACTGATCATAAAAGTTTAAAGTATATTTTCACACAAAAGGAGTTGAATATGAGTCAAAGAAGATGGTTGGAGCTGATTAAGGATTATGACTGCTCAATCCATTACCACCCTGGGAAAGCAAACAAGGTGGAAAATGCATTAAGTCGAGAAGACCATGCTAGTTTATCCATGACGAGGATCACAAAAGATCCAATATTTATGGATTTACAAAGGATGGATCTTGGAATTATAATGGAAGGGGAAAAATCTTATCTTTCTCAAATGAATGTTCAACCATCTATACATGTGAAGATTAAAGAGGCACAGAAAGAAGATGTCGAGTTAAAAAAGAAGGTGAGAAATGTTCCTGAATTCAACCTTGATTGTGATGGGATGATAAAGTTCAGGAATCGGGTTTGTGTTCCTCCCATCCTCGAATTAAAGAAGGAGCTGCTGGATGAGGCTCATAGTTCTTCATTCTCTATTTATCCCGGAAGCACGAAGATGTATAGGGACCTGGAAGAGTACTTCTGGTGGGATGGCATGAAAAGAGATGTTGCTGAATATGTCTCTCGATGCTTGGTTTGTCAACAAGTTAAAGCTGAGAGACAGAAGTCTAAGGGGATGTTACAACCATTACCCATACCCGAATGGAAATGGGAAAATATCACTATGGACTTTGTCACAAGACATCCTAAAACATACAAAGGCGATAATGCTATCTGGGTCATAGTTGATCGTCTTACAAAGTCTGCACACTTCATTGATATTAGAGAGGATTTCTCTCTAGATCAGCTTGCCAGGATATATGTAAAGGAAGTGGTAAGATTGCATGGAGTACCACTTTCTATTATATCTGATCGGGATGCGAGATTTACCTCGAAGTTCTGGCGAAGTCTTCAGCATACTCTGGATACATAGTTGAGTTTCAGCATTGCTTATCATCCTCAGACCGACGGTCAGTCTGAGAGAACAATTCAAACCCTAGAAGATATGTTGAGAGCTTTCTCTATGGATTTCAAAAGGGGTTGGGATCAACACCTACCTTTGGTGGAATTTTCTTATAATAACAGCTTTCACTCCAGTATTCAGATGGCTCCTTATGAAGCTCTCTATGGAAAGAAATGCAGGACTCCAACTTTCTTGGATGAAGTTGGGGAAAGAAAGCTATTAGGACCTGATATCGTTGATGAAATGGCAGAAAAGGTCATATCTATTCAACAACACATAAGAGCAGCTCAGAGTCGACAGAAAAGTTATGCCGACAACCGAAGAAAAGACCTAGAGTTTGAAGAGGGCGATAATGTGTTCTTACGGATATCTCCCTGGAAGAGAGTCATGAGATTTGGAAAGAAGGGGAAGTTGAGCCCTAGATATATCGGTCCTTTCGAAATACTGGATCGTGTTGGGAAGGTAGCTTACCGATTGGCGCTTCCACCGAATCTCTCTCAAGTTCACGATGTGTTCCATGTATCTCTCCTGAGAAAGTACATACCTGATCCTTCACATGTACTCAGCTCAGAAGTTGTACCGCTGGAGCAAGATCTTTCTTATGAAGAACAACCGATAGAGATTCTGGATCGTTGCGAAAAAGTCCTACGAAACAAGACCACTCGATTGGTGAAAGTTTTATGGAGGAACCACCAACTTGAAGAAGCTACATGGGAGCTTGAGGATATGATGAGGGAGAAGTATCCTCATCTTTTTGTTACAAAGTGGCGAATTTCGAGGGCGAAATTCTTTTTAAGGGGGGTAGAATGTAACACCCGAGACTTTTATGTTAAATAAATCATCAAAGGAATATTTTTCTACACAACACTTGCTTGGCTTTCTTTACATGCAATCGTGACCTTCCTCGATAGCTTGCGTTGTACGCAATACCGAGTTTCACTAAATGGCGATATGCTATTAAAATATTATTTAAAATAGCCGTTATGAATAGTAATAACCACTTTTTGAAATTTTATCTTTCAAAATGGACTTCATTTTTGGATTTGGGATACCGAAATTAGCCTAGGGTGAAATTTTGGTATTTTTCTGAAAACTTTCAATTTTTGATGAATAGTGAAACCACTAAGTGGTAGGTTAAAAACTGAATTTTGCATAAAACTTAATTTTACCGCTTCTGTGAATGGAATTTCGAAAATCCGACAGACACGGTTGATATCAGTAAGTAAAATGTGGTTCAATGAGATAAAAATAATTCTTTGGTGAATAGTAACTTTTTACTTTTTTTTACCGTGGTTAATAGTAAATAGGGTAACTAAGGGTAAATATGATATTACTATTACCCTAACACATGTCCTAATTCTATTGTATAAGTTTAATTCAACCAAAAACAACCTTATGAATATAATATGACCATTTAGGTCCAATTGGATTAGATCATGACATTTAATATTATTTTATTTAATGAATAGTTAAAATAGTTAAAATCAAAGTTTAATAACTAAAACATTTTTAATATGGGTTTATAAATAAGATAAATTCGATTATAAATATTCATTAGAAAGCTAAGACGATTTCCTACATAATTATATTTTATTTATAATTTTTAGACTTTAAATAAATTATTTTATTTATGACACAACGATGATGCAGTAATTACCCTTTTAAGGAAATGTTAACATTATTGATGTTATAAATGCCCAAATAAATGTAATTTGAGACTTTTTATGAATTCCAATAATTTTCTAGGTTAATATGATATATTAGTGTTGATTTAATCAACTTGGTTCGAACATATAATTCTGTTATGACTTTCACAAAAATCATATATCAAATAGTGACACAATTGACAAAAAATAGTTTTTAAATCAAATATTATATTATTAATTGTTATTTTATTCCTAAAAATCTAAGGTTCGGCCAAATGACTTATATAAGGATATATATATTAATAATAAACAACTTGGGGTTCGTTTGGCATGTTATAGTAAGTGTATTAACCATATAGTGTAAGAAAACAAAAAAGACACGGTAAAAGTTAAATTATTTAACTTAGAGTTAAATCTAATTTATAAGGTTAAAATAATAACCTAAACTTTTCTAAATCCTATTGGTTGATAGGATTTAGACCCATAACCACTTTACCTTAGAAATAAGACCCTTTGGAACCATTATAAACCGATTTTGACTTTAATATATAATAATATTTTGAGATATTCCTACGGTTCCCCTCTCCTCCCTTATAAAAGGGGACCTCCTCCCCCTCCTCCTCACACCAATTTGAGACCTCAATCTCGGCCAAACCCTTCCAAAATCCCTTCTCCACTTCCCTAGAATAATCCTAGAGGTCCTGGTCTTCTTCAAAGACCAATCTTAGTTCCCTAAGTGGAGGATTCAAAGAGGCGTTTCAAAGAAGAGGTAATATCCATTACCGATCTTTTCAATTTCTTTCTTCTTCAACTTCTTCTTCTTTAGTTGTTTTATGATAAAGTAATAACATAAGTATTACTTACATACTGATATGTTATTATAAATATGAAACAACCCTAATTCACCTTTTATCCATCCTACGGAAAAATGAAATCACCGCGCGTGCGTACGTACGGAATACCGTCTCCACGCCATGGTGTAATCTATTTTCCACCATCACCTTACAAGGATGGGTATAATGGTGTAATGAGTAACTATATATGATTATTATAAAGTGATATTGATACTGAAATAGTATAAATACACTTAAATACAATTCCACGATCATGGGAACAATATCATCGCTCGTGCGTACGTACGGAATACCGTCTCCACGATGTGATGCGACTCGTTCTACATGATCATCATTACATAGTAATTATATAAATGAATTGAATGAATAAATATGATATATGTTACAATAATACGATTCTGGATATAAGGTATCTATAACCTTAAAATAAGAATAAGAATTTATTCGGCAAAACACGCATAAGAACAAAAGGCAATAAAGACCCGATTAACAAGTAACAATGAAATATTACTAATAAGAAGCTACGAATATGACCATATATGATATCATATCAATATTTATGATTCTGGAATAAGTCAATAACATCATTTAAACCATTATACAGGAGCTTCGGACACGTACAAAGCAAATCGGACCTAAGGTAAGGGAAAATATCACAATCTCATTTTTATCCGAGATTGTTTATACTTTGGTATTTACTGGGGTGTATTTTATCATACAAATCCATGTTCCCTCAATATGTAATATTGTTTCCATCCACTTACAATAGTTTAAATCCAATTTTACCCTTCAGTGAGTTTTTTGTAAAGAATATGAAAGGAATCTTTTGTCATTTTTTCGTACGAGGTACTTTTTTGACTTTTCCGACAAAAGTACGAAGAATGTTTTTTTTAACTTATACGACATGAATGGATTTTTAAAACATTATTTCCAAGAAGCTTCCTTTACAAGTTTTCAAGTTTATTTTTAATCAACTTCTTTTTTTTAAAATTGTATGGCATGTTATGAAAGGATAAATGTTTTTGAAGTAGAAAGGATATTTTCCTCAAGAATGGAGTTCAAGAGTTTTATCAAAATTATTTTCCATCTAAGACAATATAGGGTTCTGTTTCTGTCCCTATTATTAAATGGATTTGATTATGTTGTGATGAAAATATTTTTATGAATTCATTTATCTTATATGAATTGTTTTATGATGTCACGATGTTTAAGATTCCCATTTTTATCACATGGGTTATGCAATGATGTATGATTTAAGATTTTGTGGCACACATAAGAATGCTATCATTATGAGATGGGTGGGACCTATATCTCCCTCCAATGCATTGGGTAAAGATTTATATCTCATGAGATAGACATGGCTGGAATGGAAGGTTATTTCGGTTTAGTGATACAGGACTGAAACGAGGAGTGAACTCGGTTAAGAAATGGACTTTGTTCGCTAAGATAGTCTTGGAAATGAGTCATGACTAACAAGAAATGATTTTCCATGATTATGTGTGCATGCCACAAAGTTTCAAGTTTTATGTTATGATTATGGGGATCTCATTTTCACTTCTAAGATTTATTACATGTTAAGATATTATGATCTCTTTTGCAGGTTATGATTTTCAAAAAGATATGATATGATTTTTATTTCCTTTATTTTCCCTTGTTGATCATTTGAGCTCACCCTTTTTTGTATGTTTTCTTTTCCCCAGGTCAGGAAGATGGATATTAAGTAGAATATGCTAAAAGGGACCCTAGATATGATGAAATAAATGGGAGACACTGTAGAAGATTTATGAACCAGTTGTTTATGTTTCCCAGTTTCTAAAGACACTATACCTATACGGTCCTTTGTGGATTTTTCATATGTTGTAATAAGTGTGCTTCAATTTTGAAGTATTAATAATGTATGTAAAGTATGGGTCATTATAGAGATTCTCATGATCAATTCCCCGGGTACCTTGATTCGAACTATTCCTCAGGTAACTCCTCTGAACCCAATCACTTGGCTCCTATGCTAGGTTGAAATCAGAAAGGGCCGCCCTTGCGTAAGTCCCAACACCAACCATTTCTAGGCACCTTCTGCCTAACAGTCCTTTCTACATGACTCTAAACTGTAGTAATCCATATGTGCCAAACATAGGACGCCCCTTGCTCCAAGAAAGAGATGCCTTATGCTCCAAGCATGAGATGCAAATAGTCCTATCTACATGACTATAAACTGTAGTACACCATATCTAACAAATGATAGGGTGCCTCTTTCCCTATACGAGAGATGCCTTATGCTCCTAGCATGAGATTCCAACAGTCCTACCTACAAGACTATAAACTGTAGTATTCTCCCTATGTTCCTAACGTAGGATGCCTCTTGCTCCAAATAAGAGATGCCTTATGCTCCAAGAATAAGATGCCTAATGCCATGATTACAGTGGCTTGATTCCAACACCCCTTGGCATTCTCCCTCTTGTGAACCAGTGCATAAGTGAAGGCCTCAATTCACCAGTGAGTTGGGATTCTCTCATGGCCTGACATGAGGAAGACATTATGGGCAGCTTCTTGCATAAGCCCCATTCACCAGTGCCACTCCATAGCGGCACCCCGGGCAGCTTCTTGCGTAAGCCCCATTCACTATTTCCGCTCCTTAGCAGCACCCGGGCAGCTCCTAGCATAAGCCCCATTCACCGTTGCCGCTCCTTAGCAGCACCCGGGAAGCTCCTAGCGTAATCCCCATTCACCATTGCCGCTCCTTAGTAGCACCCGGGCACCTTCCTAAAGTAAGCCCCATTCACCAGTGCCGCTCCTTAGCGACACCCAGGCTACTTCCTAGCGTAAGCCCCATTCACCAGTGCTTCTCCATAGCGGCACCCGGGTAGCTTCCTAGCGTAAGCCCCATCCACCAGTGTCACTCCTTACCGGCACCCGGGCAGCTTCCTAGCGTAAGCCCCATGCACCAGTGATGCTCCATAGCGGCACCCGGGTAGCTTCCTCGCGTAAGCCCCATCCACTGTTGTGATCCCAATCATCGGTAAGCCGTTGATATCCCTTTGCAGTGGTAAGCCGTTGACAACCCTATGCAGTGGTAAGCCGTTGTGACCCAATCCAGCGGTAAGCCGTTGTGACCCCATTTAGCGGTAAGTCGTTCACATCCTTATCCAGCAGTAAGCCATTCATACCCAATCTAGCTGTAAGATGTTGAAACCCCCAATCGGCGGTAAGCCGCCATTCCGAACTACGGGGACTTTGATCCATGTCAAGGCATGGTACGTAGGAAGCCTCTCCAAGGCTCAAGCCCAAAATCATCATCATTCTTTTCCTAGGGCCTCCATCCTGGAGTAAGTCCCAGCACCATGGGATGCCTAACGCGTAAGCCCCTCTTCGCTTCTCACGGACGCATCCTTCGCGACGTGATCGTCCGGTCCTTGCAACCTCTTGTTTCTCACACCGAGCATGACTCACGTGGTCTTAGAGTGAGCACTGACCCTGAACCCCACCCTTAACGAACTACGAGGACTTTGATCCATGTCAAGGCATGGTACGTAGGAAGCCTCCATGAGGTTCAAGCCCACCCGTCATTTATTCACGTCGGGTCTCATTCCCGTCCAGCATGACGTTAAACTGCATTCCGGTCCAATGGCAAGCCATTGCGACCCATCTAACAAACTACGAGGACTTTGATCCATGTCAAGGCATGGTACGTAGGAAGCCTCCATGAGGTTCAAGCCCACCCGTCATTTATTCACGTCGGGTCTCATTCCTGTCCAGCATGACGTTAAACTGCATTTCGGTCCAATGGAAAGCCATTGCGACCCATCCCATTTGAACTACAAGGACTTTGATCCATGTCAATGAATGGTACGTAGGAAGCCTCCACGAGGTTCAAGCCACATTGCTCGGTCGTTCATTCACGTCGAGTTTCTCCCTCGTCCAGCATGACGTGAAACTGTATGCCCCCCTTGTCCTGCATGACATTAAACTGCACGCCCATTCCCACCTGAACTATGAGATCTTTGATCCATGTCAAGGCATGGTACGTAGGAAGCCTTCCAGAGGTTCAAGCCCACCACTCATTGGACCAAGGTCCACTTTCATTTCAGTCTGCCGACAAAGCCCCATTTGAACTACGAGGTCTTTAATCCATGTCAAGGCGTGGTACGTAGGAAGCCTCCACGAGGTTCAAGCCCACCCATCATCCAATTCGCATCGTGTTTTACCCACGTCCAACACGACGTTAAACTATAATTCCAGTCCGACGGCAAGCCTTTGTGACTAACCCAAACTACGAGGTCTTTGATCCATGTCAAGGCATGGTACGTAGGAAGCCTTTACGAGGTTCAAACCCACCATCCGGTCATCCCGACCTCATTCACGTCGGTTCACCCCCGTCCCGCATGATGTTAAACTGTAATCCAAAACCCGAACTACGAGGAATTTGATCCGTTTCAAGGCATGGTACGTAGGAATCCTCCCAGAGGTTCAATCCCATCCCCCATCGGACCAAGGTCCCTCATTTACGTTGGTTCGCTGACACCCACCGCCCGTCGTTTATTCACGTCAGGGTTCACTATTGTCCCGCACGACGTTAAACTGTATTCCATCAATCCTTTGAACTACGATGACTTTGATCCATGTCAAGGCATGGTACATAGGAAACCTTCCCAAGGTTCAATCCCACCATTAGTGGACCCACGGGTCTACTTTCACGTCGGCACGCTGACGATGCCCATCGGACCAAGGTCCACCTTGACATCGGTACGCTGACGATGCCCATCGGACCAAGGTCCACCTTCACGTCGGCACACTGACGATGCCCATCGAACCACGGTCCACCTTCACGTTGGTTCGCTGACGACATTCATTGGGCCAAGGTCCACCTTCACGTCGGTTTACCGGCACCATCCCGAACTACGCGGACTTTTATTCCCTACCACGGGGATACGTAGGAGGTCTCTTCGAGGCTCAAACCCAATTTCACCGTCACCCCTGCGATGGTACCATTTCACTCCCCCTCCACTTCATTCATCCTTCCATCAACCATCCTGATTCTCACCCGAGCCCACATCCCGGTGGGATCATGCCATCCACCTCCTCGATGCGCCTAGCGGCGCATGGGCCGCTCTCCATGTGTAAGCCCCAGCATATCTCCGGGTCGTTGTACTCTGTGTACACCCCGATTCATCACCCTTACGAACTACGTGGGTTTTGATCCCTGTCCTCTACACAGGGTACGTAGGAAACCTCCAAGAGGTTCAATCCCAACCAATGGTAATCCATGGTGTATCCCATCCTGGGGTGCAGTTCCCCTGATCCGCCCTTAGTGGTGTTCAGATCAACCATTACGGTGTGACACCTCCCCTCTCTGGGGCGCACCACCTCAGATCCGTCCTCATTGGGCGTTTTGATCCATACCCTTGGTAAAACATCCAGGTGTTCCCTCCTAGGGATGTACCAATATGATCTGTCTCTATGGGACATTCTGATCAGCCTCATTCAGTCTCCCCAAGACGTTAAACTCTCGGCCTACCTCATGCTAAACATGAGATGCCTGAGGAAAACCTCGGATGGAATGCCTTTGGCGTAACCGTCTCTACTAGACGTTAATCTTGCAACATACCCTGTGTTAAACACGGGAAGCTGAGGAAAACCTCAGATACATGCCTTGGGTTATGTACCCTTGAGATTCCCTCTTATGAGGAAGAATACAGGTTCCCCTATGTCCATGCACCGAGAGATGCCCTGACATGCCTGATGTTGCCGTTTACTCCGACCGAAGGTCACTACCATGTCAAGACCCCATGGAATGTCTTGATGGAAGTAGTGTAATTAACCGGCGTCCATGAAGATATGGCACAGGGAATGAGATTCACGAACAATGTATTAAATCTATGAGGGAGACCCGGACTAGGTGACGAGGTCCGAGGAGGAATCCACGGAAGGAAGAACCGACATCCCATCATCCCGTTTCGATCAAGGAGCAGACATCCCTGAACAAGGAGCGAATGCCGCCCACCTTTGGAAAGCAGGAATGCGGGGCAACAGCCGCGCGTCCTCCACGGACGGATGCGCGCGCCCCGGCGAAAGCGTCGAAAACAGATATTTTTTTATATTTTTTGATATTTTTTGTTTTTTTTAACACTTTTCAATAAAATTTACAAAATTACATAAATTAATGTACATTACATTCCACAAAACACATTGAATGAAAACCTCTCCCCCACAATGAAATGGATGCTTTCCCTCAACCATATGATAACATGGTGAAATCAACAAAGGGTACCCATAATGAAATCCATTACTCCCACACTTAAATTTCAAAAATAAAATATGCAATGAAAAATCCATGTTGATATTGGGTGGGAAAACGTATTGGGCTTGTGATGTTTCTATGAAAAAAAAGTTTTCATATGCTCTAAGGGGATTTCGAAAGAATGATTAATTTAAGGGAAATATGAGGCTATTTGGCTATTGGGATTCTCATGTGGATCAGAAATTTCCTCTATCATATTAATGCACACTAAAGTAGGAAATTCAGATCGACGTTCCACAAACTCAAGACTAAAAAATGGGGGTGAAAACACACATTTTGAAAAGATGTCCATAGGTGGCCTTGGCATGAAAGAAAATGTTGTTCCTCACAGTTTGGGAAAAGCATTTTCCAAATAGAAAATTGACCATTCAAAATTTATTAATTTTGACACAAAATTATTTATCCAAATATATGATGAAAAAAAAAAAATTGAGATGAAACCATGTCTTTTGACTCCCCAAAATGGTTAGACAAAATTTGAAAATTGAAGGTGAGTAAGTATGACTCTTTTGGTTTTTTTACATTTTATTTATTTTTTTGGTTTTTTAGTGTTCTTTAAAATACACACCCACACAAAAGTAAAAGAGAAAAAGAAAGGGTTTGATGAAGAAAGTGGTAAAAATGTAATATATAGGAAAAAGGAGAAAGAGTGAGAGAGGGATAGAGAAGGAGTTAAAGGGAAAGAGGTGCCCCTGGTTTGGATTTGGCGGGTTTCCATCTACATCTAGTGGTTGGTTGACTGCAGAAGTTGGGGATCCAGTGGAAGTCAATGTTGATCCAGGATTGTGTGTCCCCTCATGGTGATGCTTTAACCGATGTCCATTAACTGTGAATGTCCTCTTGTAATATGGGTCATGGATTTGCACTGCACCAAATGGGTAAACATTAGTAATAACAAAAGGACCTTCCCAACGACAATTAAGCATACCTAGGTGAAGCCGAAATAAAGAATTGAAGAGAATTACCTTTTCAAATTCATGGAATACCTTTCTCAGGATGTGTTTGTCATGGATTACCTTAGCCTTTTCTTTGTACAGATTGGAATTCTCTTAGGATTCAAGTTGAATCTCCTCCAGTTCATCCAATTGCAACAATCATTCTACACCAGATTTTTCACAATCAAAATTACAGGGTTTCACAGCCCAAAAATACTTATATTTGATTTCAACGGGTAAATGACATTCTTTACCAAAATCTAGCCTAAAAGGAGACATCCCAATGGGCGTTTTATAGGCAGTTCGATAAGCCCCAAGTGCTTCACCAAGTCTTTCAGGCCAGTCTTTTCTGGTGAGTTTTACAATTTTCTCAAGAACTCTTTTCACTTCTCTATTAGAATGTTCATCCATTCCATTTGTTTGGGGGTGATATGAATTTGATGTTTTATGTAAAACCCCATTCATTTTCAAAAGATATTCCATGGTTCTATTATAGTAATGGGTTCCTAAGTCACTTATCAAGGAACGTCGTGTGCCAAATAGGTGGAAGATGTGTGTCTTTAGGAACTCACTAATAGTATGTGAATCATCCTTTCTAGTGGGTTTGGACTCAACCCACCTAGAAACATAATCAACCACAAGAAGTGCGTATGAGAATCCATTGGAAGGGGGAAATGGTCCCATGAAATCGATTCCCCAAACATCGAAGATCTCACATAAAATTAATGGTTTTTGGGGAATTTCATTTCTCTTTGAAATTGTGCCAGACTTTTGTCAAGTGGGACATGATTGACAAAACTCATGTGAGTCCTTGAAGAGTGAATTCCAGAATAATCCTGAGTCTAGGACCTTTCGGGAGGTCCTTTGTGGTCCAAAGTGGCCACCTCCAGGAAATGAGTGACAAAATTCTAAGATGGAGGACTGCTCATCTTCATCAACACATATCCTAATTACCATGTCTACCCCAGTTTTCCAAAGTTTATTTTCTTCCCAAAAATAGTATTTTGAATCAATTTTAAACTTCATTTTTTGTTCATTTGAAAAATTTAATGGAAAAACACCAGAAACCAAGTAATTTACAATTGGGGCATACCATGGTATTTTTGGAGTGAGAGATAAAAGGTGCTCAATGGGGAATTCAGGATCTATGATTTCAGAATGATAAGGATTAGAAATTCTTCTCAAGTGATCAGCCACAAGGTTTTCTTTTCCTAGTCTATCTTTGATTTCAAGGATAAACTCTTAGAGCATTAGGATCCATCTTATTAGCCCCGGTTTGGAATCACTTTTTTTGAGTAAGAACTTTGTTGCAGAATGGTCTCTGAAGATGATGATTTTGGAACCTAAGAGATAGGTTCGGAATTTATCTAAGTCAAAAACCACTATTAAAGTTCCTTTTCAGTTATAGTGTAGTGAGATTGAGTTTCATCCAATGTTTTTGAGGCATAATAGATGACATGAAGAATATTTTCTCTCCTTTTCCCATGAATAGCCCCAATGGCTCTATTAGAAGCATCACACATCAACTCAAAGGGTAAGGACCAATTTGGGGGTTGGATTATTATGGAGGACATTAGATTAGTTCTGAGTTCAATAAAGGCTCTCTTGCAAGCCTCATCGAAATGGAAAGTGACATCATTTTTAGCAACTAAGTGAGTGGGAGGGAAATCCTACTGAAGTAATGGATGAATCTCTGATAGAAACTGGCATGACCGAGAAATGAATAGATGTCTCGAACAGAAGTTGGTTGCGGAAGTGATTGGATCACTTCAATTTTGGAATGATTGAATTCGATACCATCTTTAGAAACTATGTTCCCCAGAATAATCCCATTTGCAACCATGAAGTGATTTTTTTTAAAATTAACACAAGGTTACACTTGACACACTTTTAGAGGAATAGAGAGAGTGAACTCAAACAAGATTCAAATGAATCACCATAAATGGCGAAGTCATCCATGAATACTTCCATTCATTGTTCACTGAATTCAGAAAAGATACTCATCATACACCTCTAGAATGTTTCATGAGCATTGCAAAGGCCAAAAGTCATTCTTTTATATGCATATATACCAAAGGGGAATGTGAAAGTAGTATTTTCTTGGTCTTGAGGTGCGATTGGGATTTGGATGTAGCCGGTGTATCCATCAAGAAAGAAATAGTGTGAAATTACAGATAATCATTCCAGCATTTGATCAAGGAATGGAAGAGGGTAGTGATCTTTTCTTGTTTCAACATTCAGTTTCCAATAGTCGATGCACACACACCATTTTTTCTTCACTTCAGTTGTGACTACCTCTCCATGTTCATTTGTGACAACAGTTATCCTACCCTTCTTAGGTACAAATTGAATTGGACTAACCCATTTGCTATCAGAAATTAGATAGATAATACCAGCTTGAAGAAGCTTGGTGATCTCTTCCCTAACTACCTCAAGTATGAGTGGATTGAGTCTGGTTTGTTATTGTCAAGTTGGTTTGGATGACTCCTCAAGATGGATGTGATGCATGAAAAGGACATGGTTGATTCCTGGTATGTCATATAGATCCTAACCTATGGCCTTTTTGTTTTCCTCTAACACCTGAACAAGTTTGGACTCTTCAGTTTCAGTAAGTGAAGTAGAGATAATGACAGGATATGAGTGATCATGGAAAAGGAATGCATATTTCAGGTGTTCAGGAAGAGGTTTTAGATCAGTCTCATATTTTATTTTTGGGTTAGACAACTCATGAATAGAAGAAGGGACTTCAGTTGCTTCAGATTCATTTTCGTTAATACTATCCAAGGTGGAGCAATAGAGATCAGAATTGATGTGGGATTCAAGAGAGCTTTCAAAATCCTCTATATTGATAGTCTATGAATGAAATGTACACATCAACTTCACCATTTATGACTTTGTTAATCATCGTGCAGATTTCACAAGATCCTTTTTCATTAAAACATGAAGAACATGGTGGATTGGGGTTCGATTGACTCTTAGAAGTGTCCTCAGAAGCATGGATTGAGAATGCAGAGTGATCCTCAGATGGGTATCGTATGGCTTGAAAAATGGTGAACTTGACCAGTTGGTCACCGAATTCCATGGATAAGATGCATGAATGGACATCATCATTCTTGGTTCTCGCAGTCATGAGGAATGGTCTTCCTAGAATTAGGGGAGATCGAGAAGAGTTCGTCTCACCTTCCATGTCAAGGACATAGAAATCAGCAGGGAAGATAATATCATTGACTTGGAAAAGGACATCCTCAAATATTCCATCGGGACTAGCTGTTCTTCGATTGGCCAATTGAATGACAACACCCATTGGATGTAAGGTACCTAGACCAATGTTAGAGAATATGGATTTTGGCATGACATTAATTGAGGATCCTGGGTATATGAGTGCATCATCAAAGTTGGAACATCCAATTTGGCATGGAACCGTAAAGGTCCCTGGATCTTTTCACTTAATGGGAATGGACTCTTAGGTTGATACATTTTCTAAGGTCCTATGTTTCCTCTTGTGGGTACACAACTCCTTGAGAAACATGGAATACTTAGGAATTTGTTTTATGGAATCTAAGAGGGGAATATTGACTTCAACACGTATAAACATGTCGAGCATTTTAGGATCAGGTTCAAAGGACTTCTTTGGATTTGAAACAGCTTGAGGAAAAGGAATTGGGTTCCAATGTGGAATAGAAGGAGGTGAAGGAATGGATTATGGTTCCTTTTCAAGTTTCTTTTTCTTTTCATTTTCTAGGTCAATATTTAAAGGTGGTTTATATAACTTATCTTGAGGTATAACAATTTTATTTCCTGATCTAAGTGAAATTGCACTTACATTACCTTTGGGGTTGGGTAATGGTTGAGCTGGAAGATGGGAAGAATTGGATGGTTTTTGCTGACTAGGGTGGGATGAAAGTTGACCAATTTGGGTTTCAATGTTCTTGAGGCTGGAATGGGTGAAGGAGGCAGGATCTTCCACTGCACTTTACCATGGTTTCTTGGATAAAGAGGCTTGTCCCGGATTGGGATTACCTAGATTTTGGTTCTTGGGAAAGAGATTTTATTGGTTTTGTAATTGGGAAGGCTCACTAGGATAATGGAATTCCAGAGGAGTATTGTTCCTTTGAGGTTGAGGAATAAAAGTATGCGGTTGTTGGAAGTTACCAACACCTTGACCATATTGAAACGGGTTTGGGTTTTGAGGAAGGAATTGAGGGGGATGAGATATGGGATTACCATACCTAAGGCATTGGTTATAAGAAGAAGAGAAGGGCTCAGAGTGAGGTTGGTTTAATTTTCTAACAAACTAACCTGATAGTTGAGGGTTGGTGTTCCACTGAGCATACGCTGCATTGAGCTCCATTGGTCCATATGAATCAGATTGATCCTCTTGAAGTTATGGACATGTGTCTTTTGTATGAGATGGAGAGTTGCAGATTCCATAGTTTTTGACAGGTCCATGAAATATTGATTGCTGAGAAGATGAGGTTGGGGATTTGGTAGCCACAAGTAGTTGTCACACAAGACCTGTAAGTTCACTCATCCACTCGGTCATCTTGTTCGGTTCAATTGATTGATTATATTGGGCTTGTTAAACTTTAGCATGTGCTCATGTATGGAATTGTTGTGTGTTTTCATCCATGTTACTTATGAGATCTCTTGCAGCTGCAAGAGTTTTATCAACAAGAGAACCGCCACTTGCGGCATCAATGAGAGTTCTCCCCATAGCCAATAAACCCTCATAGAAGTATTAGATCAAGAGTTGGTCAGGGATTTGGTGATGTGGCCAGGTTGCAACATGAATTTTGGACCCCTACCAGTACTCATGGAGTGATTCACTTGGGAACTGACGGATACCACTTATTTCCTTTTCAGATAGAAGCAGTACGAGAAGCAGGAAAGAATTTCTCTAAGAAAAGTCGCTTCATGTAATTCCATGTGGTTATAGAACCAAGAGGAAGGTAGTATAGTCATGACTTAGTAGTGTCATCTAGGGATAAAGGGAATGCTTATAATTTTATTTGTTCCTCAGAATCCCCTTGAGGCTTCATGGTAGAGCACACTACTTGGAACTCTTTAAGGTGGAGATGTGGATCCTCACCGGCTAGCCTATGGAAATGAGGAAGAAGATAAATCAAACCTGATTTGATTTTAAAGTCAGATTCTATGTATGTATATTGAATACTAAGAGGTTGGTAATTCATATCAGGGGCGGTGAGTTCTATAAGTGTTTGTTCCCTAGGATTGGCCGTATCTAATTCAATTGGTTGGACAAGGACTGGTTCATGAATTATTTGATTATCTCTTATGTTCCTCCTAAGTTGGTGAAGTGTTCACTCAATTTTAGGGTCAAACAAATCTGAGGAATTTTTTGGAAGGCTATGGGTCATTCAGAAAGATTTAGAAGAAAGATGAAGAAATTTTTTTTGTGTTTTTTTTAGTTTATGATTTTTATGAGAAAGCGGGTTTTTCTTTGTGTTTTTTAATTTTTTTTTTGTTTTTTTACAATAACCAGAAACTAATGACTACTTAAAGCACCATCCCCAGCAACGAATCAATTTGAAATGCATGGATGATTGTCTCCTATCGTCTGGTCAAGTTTCTGATGCTCGGCTAATTTGTATAGCAGCACTCGGGTCCAATCCTTGGTGATGATACTTTTTAATAGTCAGTTGTTTTTAGTTAATTGTATTCTGATTGGAGTGTTTTTTTGCAGAGATTATGAAATAATTTATGGATGATGTTTGATTTAACAAATTTATAAAGATTGGGGTGAGTTCATCATTAGTTAGTTAATCTTGTGATATCCTTGAGCTTTGCTTTATATTGCATTAAATTAACACCCATGTCACAAGATAACGTTGATTAGAATTCCTAAGTGTTAAGGCTTCAATACAAGCCTTAACATAACATAATATTCTAATCTCAATCAAATCTTATTGATGGTGGTGTATTTATGGTTCCAATAATCCATTAAACAACATGTTAAACAAAACAAGTCATTAATCCATGACATGTTAAGTCTAACATACACAATGTTAATTCAAAGAATATTCATCAAGAAAAAGCTGTCAATCACTTAACATATCTAAATTATAACTCAACCCAATGAGAGATTTAATAATTCATTTGGTTGTTTAATAATATTTTTATAATGATTATGATTATAATTTAAGAAGAGAAGAAAAATAAAGGGATAAGAAAAAAGTGTTGTGTCGAACCCACACACACGAACAATGATGATAATTAAAAACAGATTTTTTGAATGAATGAGGAAGAAAAAGAAGGGAATTGGATTCAACTATATTTAAATTATTTGTAGAACATTAATATTAAACTACAGAAGTTGGATGATAATAAGAGATATTGAAGAAGAAACTTTCATTAAAACAGAATTAAAAAACAAAAACTTATAAGATTACAAATGAAGAACACCACAAAAGTGAAAGGAATAACAGAGAGGAGGAATGGTATCTCAAGTGAAAACTTGAACATGGAAGGTCCTCCCAAGACTTTGACAAGGATTTTTTCGTTCCAATATATGCTCTTCACTTCTGAAATGCCAATTCATTTGAATAAGAGGGGGGATGCATTTATAGCCCAAGGAAGTGGACTGTTTGCATTCCCAATCTGTCCTTCCACTTGGTTCGATGATTTGGACATACTGAAAGCCGTATCTTGAGATATCTACTTCTTAAGAGTTGTAGATAATAATTGTTTCATACCTTTTCCAAAATTTGGAGTCATTTGGACCTATTTAGCCAAAGTTGTGGCAGTTTGATTAAACAATTTTAATCTGTCCATTTCAATCCAATATTTTTGATGTCCAAAATGTGATAGGGGTTTTGATTAGGAATATGTCTTCAAATCCGAATGAGTTCTTCAAAAAAGTCGTCCACCTATGTCTTCTATTTTACACTAAAAACGCTTAGCTCTTTTTGATGATTACATCATGATATATGTCTTGAATAGTGTCCGGAATGTAATTCTCATCCAGAATGGTGGTCTGGACTTCAAGGAATTAGTTGGGCCCCTTTTTCTTGTATTTTGGCTTTAAATTTTTTATCCATGATTCCATTAGATAATATATAACACATGGTGGAGTTTCATAAAATTCGGGCTTTGGGATTTAGACCAGTAACTCAATCATCATTGATGGTCCAGTTTCATCACAAATTCTTTGGGTCTTCTTGTGTTGACCATATGAGCCTTCAAATGGAATAATTGGACCATTATTCCTTCTAATGATATGTGAAAAATTTAAATTAATCCTAAAAAACAAGAACCACACAATTTTAATCAGTAGGGTGAGAGTTATTAATAAAATAGTAAACTGACTCAATTGGAAAACTTCTAAAAATTCTCAAATATTATACTTAGTATTAAAACATTAACATTTCACACAAAATATGAAAATTTCATATAAAATCAGTAAAGGGGGTATATAATAAGTCATGAAAATATTAATAACATAATATATCTTTCTAATTATATATCATATGAATCCTTCATGGTTAAGTGGAAAAAACATTCTCCAAATCCATCATATAGATAAAATAAACTCTATTCCTATGGAATCTAAACCTTTTTGATTTCCCAGCTAAGTGTTATTAAATGATCACAATGGGATATAGTTACCTAAATTTTAGGAATACCCACACCTCCATTACTTATACAAGATAATCCTTGGTCCCTTAACCTTTTGGGTTATCTATTCCAAATGTACATGGTAGTGATATGTGTTTACTTTATTAGGAATATTAAACATATTATATCCAAGACCTTAATAATATCAAAATTTCTATGTCTATCATCTTAATATTGGTCACAACTATTTCACTCCATGAAATCATTAAAAATCATGTGATGATTATATGTGTATAGGATTCTAATAATATAGTTTTAGAATCCATATTTAATATACCAAATTAATATGGTCAATCCAAATTAATGTTTATCTATTTAAAAAACTAATAGTATCTATTATAAACCCAAAAAAATAAAATCCAAATATATATACCCATATCTAAATACATAGCTTGTATAAGGTGTATTCAACCCTTCCATATTAAGGTTTGGAATTATTGGAAACTAAAAATCATAAAAAGAGTAAGCATGGAGTGAAAGTATCCAACCCACACTTTTTTAAATAAGTCATATGACCATATCTTTATAAGAAGCATGAGCCATTACATTTATACATGGTTCTTTACTCAAGAGGCACTTCAATTTTATCATAATTATAACACCCAATAAGTGAAAAATATAATCCACTTCTAAATTCAAGCTCATAAATTTAATATCAACTAAATAAAGAGTATAAAAAAACTAAATATTATGAGTTCATTCCTATATAGTAATTCTTATATGCATGGTGTGAAAATTTATAAAAAAACTAGTCTAAATAATTTAACCAAAATAACTTATTATTTACACCATATAAACAATTTATTTTCATGAATATTTAAAATGAAGTTTTATAAATAAATAAATAGTTAAATTATTTAACATGATATATAATAAATTTGGATTATAATAATTATAATAACCACTTCCTCTAGGGTATAAATCTATGTAGATTCACTGGGGTATTGATAGGAACATGCTAGCTGAGGTCATAGAGAAAAAAAATTATATGTTTCATGAAATCCATAAATTACAACCAAGGTGTGGTCTTATTTTCAAAACTATTTGGACTATGACATAATTTTATAAATTTATCCTTTTTAATTCATTAGTCTCACTAAGGATCTTATATTTTACTAATATTTTTTCTTTATGACATTTTTTCCTTGATCCAGTCAATTTTATATATAAATTTAACAATTTATCGTGTTGTAATCATATGACCATTTAATTTTGTGAAAAAATGTAGTGGAACGTAACATAGTTTTACAACCACAACCATGGTTCTAGAAAACTTCTTAAAATAGTTACAAATTTCAATTTCATCCAATCAATTCATCACTAGAATATCATATGATACCACTGATGGTTTAATGGTCCATCATTATACCCATATTCATGTGATGAAAACACAAAACTCGTATCATGATTAACTAGTAGTAAAATTAATAAAATGAAACAAGAAGACCATAAAAAAAGATTACCTGTAGTCAATGATCCTAATATTATATTATGGTGAGTTTTATCATGTTCTCCTAGAAACAATTAATTGGTTATTTCATCCTACAATATCCACTAACCACTAGAATCAACTAACTCTTTAGTAGTGTAGTACCTCTTCTCCAAAATGGGGTGTTAGGACCTCCTTCTATAAGGCAAATGGAGACAAGATGAATCAATAAAAATTTAAATAATAGAGAATCGTCTCTTATATTACAAATGAATTATGTTAAACATCATTGTATTTTCCTTATTCATTAAATAAATGAGACTTTTTGAGATTTAAGATTTAGTACATTATTAAATACCTAAACCACTTAGCATCCATGTAATTTATTTATCCAATTGTTGAAATAATATAACAATCAATATTTTTTCTACCCATCATCATATGATGTGTCAATAATCCAAGATAAACATGAAAATCAACATGAAATAATCAACCAAATTAAATCATATATCTTTCCACATGAGTGCTTCAACATTGTATAAGATAATTTGATAAGTCACTAACCATTTCATAGATACCTTCAACACATCATTGTTTGTGATTTCATGTAGAATATTTTACAAAAAATACAATGGAATGTTCAATGATAAATGTACCTCCCTAATTTTATTTAAAAAACAAATGGTGTATTAGAGATCATTGAACTGAAGGTTACAATCTTCGTATGTGGAAGGAATGATCACAATAGGATAAATTGAAATTTATTGAATAAGAAGAAAGAAAATTCCTTGACTTTAGGTATATTCATCACTTCATGTAATATTTATAATTTAATTCTATGGAATTAGATATAATTTATAACTCACTCATTTTTATAAAAATAAATCCAAGGATAATTAGAAATATTTCAAGGGTTGAAGTGGCTCTTCAAGTTACTAATGTCTCTTAAATCCTAATTTACCTATTTAAGACTATATCTCAAAATTTCTTCATGTATAAGTTATTATATTTAAAACCTATTATTGTTTATCATGTATTACTAAAAACACTATCTGAATGTCAAATTTATAAATAATCATATTTTATTTCAAGACTAATAAAATTTTTCTAATAAACATTTCATGATTAGTTGTTTAATTATACTCGAATTAGAGATATCCAATGTCAGGAAACAATAGTGAATATAATGAATATTAATCAAATTATACATAGTTTTTGAAAAATAATACATGGAAAATGAATATCATAATCAAAGTTCCAAATATATACCAAGAATGGTGTAGAGAATTTATTGAACTAATGTTCTTATGTATTTGATATGATTTATTATGAAGTATAATGTATAGTGACCCTGATTTTTATTATAATACTATTAAAATATTTTTAAGATAAAAAACATAGAGAAACAAATCCATGATCAAAAGGTTTAGTGTCTTTGAAAAATTAGGATCATATATAACATAGACATATTGAAACATAGACATTTGTTTGAATAAATTTTCTTTATCCTTATTAAATATTGTATTCTACTTAGAACATGTAATCACCTAAGGTTATACGTCAACAAAATGTGTGAGCTAAAATTATAGTAAGAGGGTGAATAAGGGACATGGATCAATATTTCATGGGAGAGCATGATCATAATCATAATATAATAAGAATAATATCATCATAAAAATCATTATGGAAAAATGTGACAATTTCATAGAATTTTGAAATGAATACAAATGAAACATCATGTCATAGTGGTCAGATATCACATATAGTTTTAAACAAAGATAACATCAGGTTCATGCATATCATATGCCATTAACCATGACATCATTATTATGAACAAATATAGAATCATGTTGACAGGTATTACACATTATCTCATATGATACATCATATTACCCAATGTATTAGAGGTATATATAATATCGTTCCCACCATTACATCATAATATTAACATAGCCATGAATACCACATAAAAAATATAAAAATCATAGTCATCCAATAAACCATGAAAAGAAATGGGTTCCATAAGGATTTAATAAAGAATACATTCACGAATAAACTTTGGCATTCCAAAAGGAAAAAGATATATCATACATTGGAATAAGAGATCATTTTTATTTGGATAAGAAACAACACATGGGTATTTGAACATTTTTTTTAAAGAAATGTATTTTTTGAAAATCATATTATTTGTCTTAAAATCAAGGAGGAAACATTTAAATCCCTATAATATAAGGGAATATTAATGAAATTGTATTTAAGGATCCTTAATGGAATATCCATACAGAAATTGTTTTGAAAGAGGGACGACCCAAAGAAAAGGATATGGGTTTGAGAATCCTCGTACCTTAATTTTAGCTTTATTTCATTTCTTTTACACCTCTGGAATAATAAAGATAGATTTATTAAAAAATCGATCCATAGGTGTATTATTTTCATTTTTTATAATATTTATCAATTATATTAATTTTATTATATTTATTAATTTCCTTAGTTATAGGGTAGTCTTTTTCATATTATTTTTTACTTAAAAATTTACAGTTTTTCACATATTTTTCTATTTTATTAAATTTAATTCAAACATTATTATAACTAATTATATAATATAATAATTAAAATAATTAAATATCTTATATTATATATAATTAATAATATCCGTCTATCATGATGGTTACAGGTTTTGACATGGAAATATCTTCATAAGTGGTTAACCAACCTTTGACAAGGCATTTTTGGGAGAGCAGGAAAGGAAGTTCTATATTTATATATATAGTAAATAAGATATGTACAATAGAAAAACGTCATTAATATAATTTTATCTTACTACATAATAAATTCTTATATATTTTTGTTTTGAAAAGGGTGTAGAAGAAATTGAAGAAGAAGAAATGAATAAAATAGAAAAGTTAATTGAAACTTACTTAATCATTAGTTTATCATCTCTTACACAACACTAAAAATCAAAAGATATTTGGAGTTTTATTAATCTATAACATTCCAAAGGATTGTAAGGATCTTGAGATGATGAATTTTTCTATATTTTAGGATTTGGAACATGGGGGTGAGAGATTTTCCAAGGAGAGGGAGTGAGGTTATTTATACTTGAGGAGGGGTATTTTTTTGAATAAAATGTTAAATAAAATAATATATCAAAGGAAAAATATGTAATAGTGAAAGTTTTTTTATATAAATCATAAATAAATATAATATAATTTTTTAAAAATTAAACCAATTTATAATTTATTTAACTAGTTTATTAAAAAGGAAAGTGTAAAGAAATAGAAATTATTATTTTAAAGAACTTTTGACTTTAGGTTTTAGAAAATTATTTTTAGGTTTGGAATTTAGGTTTATTATTTTTCAGTGACTTATTTATCAAATTAACCATATAAGGGTAGAAACTAAATATATAGAAAATATTATGGCATTATTACACCATGAATTATGTAATTTAAGATACATCGGTTATGTGAAAATTTGTTTTTTTACCTTTCACCAGAAAAAATACAGTATTTCAGAAAAGTTATAAAAAACCACCATTGGAAAATTTCAATTTTATGATTTACAAAAGATATTAATTTTGTAAAAATAAATCTCTAAAATAGTTAATTTTAATTTTTAAAATAAACATTATGAATTTTATGAAATACTTTAAAATACAGTTTTATAAAAATGTGGTTATATTTTCTTTGAGTTTTTAAATATTGATATTTATTTTTTTGAATTATAATATTTATATTTATATAAATTAATCATGATAATTTTTTTGAATCACAATTTATAATTTTGAGGTAAATTTATATTCCAATAGTCTGGTTATTATTTCCAAAAGCTAGGTTACTATTCGAATGCTCACATTACTATTCCAATGGTCACATTACCTCTTATAAATACCATTAATTTATTTAATTAGATATTAAACTCAATTACACTCAAGGTTATATACATCCATTTTCTATAATTTTTATTGGTTTACTAAAAAAAGTTATTTTCTATAGTGTTGATAGTGGTGGAAATGATTCTAGTTGAATGGTGAGAACTATATTTTCCTTCTTTAGATTTTATATTTTAAGTTTTTTATCCAATTGTAATGTTTGTAATTTAATTGGTTTCATTCCTGATTAATGTAACTAATAAAGTTTCTTCTATTTATTTATGTGTATAATATTTAATTTTATATTATAAAACTCATTTATTTAAAGAGAAAAATTCCATTTACAAACTCTTGCTTATTACATAATGACAAAGACACATTTTGGTATTAAATTTTATAGATCCACGAATATTCAAGGATTAGTTCAAAAATATGCCTATGAACTATTTCAAGTAAAACCTAGAGGTAAATTCTGGTCTTCATGATATTTTATGATATTATCAATAGATTTTGAAATATGTAATTGATAAACCAAAAAATGACATTACATTTAGAAATTTAAGGAATATATATGTGATGTTGACAATGATCTTGGTAAGAAGATAAAAAAATCCCCATGTTGGTGAGTTGAAGAATATTTTAACCAAGAGTTCATCTATATTTAAAAGTAGAGTAGGTATAATTCTTAAACTCACATTTCTTTTTGTATATCTGAGTCATGATGTTACTAAAAGGAAGAAAAACTTATTTCTTCTCATGAGGATATTGATGATGATTTTTTCATGTTTTAAACTATCGTTTTGTGACACGCTTTCAAAATTGAGGCCCTAATATTTATCCATATCCAAAATAAAATGAAAAATGATATATCATTTGAGTAAAAATATATATTAAATCCATTATTAAAAAAATTGTGTTACAATATGAAGTTTTATCTAATTATAGAAACAAAATTGCATCAAGAAACAAAAAGTGTATATTTATAAATTATCCTAAAGTTACAAAGGATAATAAATAAATCCCTAATATTGAAAAATTATTGTCATGTGAGGGAATATATTTTAATAAAAATATATAAGATATATAATTGAGATACTGTGAGTAAGATGGACATTGATAGAGTCAAGGAACAAGTTATACAGGCAGTAGGAAAAAGAATAAGTTTTATAACTAACCATGGAAAATATTGTTCTGGAGGAACATAATACATAGGAAAGATAAAACCCAATAGATATAGTTTTATAATCACAAATTTAGGTGATACCTTAATCATTTATAATAATGTATATTTTTTATAAGGAAGAGGTAAATGGAAAAAAACTAAAATAGATAAGTAATTGTTTAGCAGTTAATTTCCACTCCATCTCTGTTTTGATAATTACTTCACCCACTTTTTGTTTTATATATGTCAATTATACTCTCATTTTTTATGGTTGAAGAATTGTTTTAGATATAGTAAATTTCATACATATTAAATTCTTTTTAAGAATATTATATATTATAATAATTGAAGAATATATTATGAAGCACTATAATTATGATATTTTACTAGGTCCAATATCCTATGTATGCTACAGAATATTGAAAAATATATCAAATATCAATATAATTTCATACATTTTAGTTGAATTAGAATTTTGTGTTAGTTTATTATATTAAATGTTCTTTAGAGCTAGAATAATTTATTATGTATTTAATACCTTGAAAATCCTATAATTGAATAAAATATTAGAATAATATAAAAATATATTATATATTGATATATTAGCGATTTCAGTAAAGCGATAAATATTACACATCAAACTTGTGTTGAAGAAATATGTTACGTATCAATATTGGATGTTTTGGACATTATATAAAGTCTTTAATATTATGTATCAAATGATGTAGAATAAAATATTATATATTAGAGTCTACAAATTTCTAAAGTTTAGTTATATTATGTTTTGAGAAGTTAAGTTTAGAGATATATTTTTCAAAAAGAATAAACTCTTTTATTTTGAATGTTTTACTCTTACAAACTGATATTAACTCTTATGATCATAATATTTAGTCTTATCAAAGGATGTTACTCTAATAAAATTAACTCATATTTACTCTTATGGAATTAATAAATATAATTTTATAGAATTAAATAATATAACTCTTGTCAAATAAAGTAAATAACTCTTGCACATCCAAATAATATTACTTTCTATGGTTATTTCCCTTATAATTTTAAGATATAGATTCAGTTGCACTATGGAAGAAAGTTCACGCTATGTAGAGCTTTCATTCCACAAATTATGATATATCTAGATTTTTTGAAATGGTATATGAGTTGTTTCACTAAATGATTTTATAAATGGGATAGGTTTAAAATGAACATATTTTTTTCACATTTCGTGGAAGTGATCATGTTGGGATTACAAGTGACCTGTATAAAATGGGGACACTAAAAATGGAAATTTTGAAAGAATATATGTTCCCTACATGGAATAATATTTTTGATAGATATTAAAATTCAATTTTTATATTTTTTAGTAGTTGTTTTAATGATATTTAAATAATGATTAAAATATTTTAATGATGATATAAATTTTTATTGACTTGGATGATTTTATATAATGTTTTTGACTTGGTCATTCTGAGTTTATTATTAAAGAAAGAGTGAAAGATACATACTATTATTTAGATTATTATTTAAGGGAATAAATATTCAATGGTTATGATAAATCATGTTGAAATATTTGTATTACTTTTACTATGTTTATCAAAGAGAAAATAAGTCAAAATATATATATTATTTTTGTGTATATTTGTTTTTACAAGGTTAATGACTAACAATGTAATTTTTATTTAAAATACACTTTTGTAGAAAATAGTGGGAAAACTGTTGAATGTTATAAAAAATATCAATAAATTTATAAAAATTCATGGTATTTTTTATAAAAATTCTAATGAAAAATGACTTAAAATACTAAATATATTCCATTATTCCCTTCCTATTATTGCCACTCCAAATTAGAGTAAAGCCGGGAGGAGAAAAAAATAATTTTTTGTTTTACATTGAATAAAACTTATTATAGTTGTTGTGTTTCATTGAAGAATATATTACAGGTAGGATCACTTTAAGACTATTAAACCAAGAAGATCTATTTTCTTAAAGATGATTCATTAATTTTCAATTGCCGAAAACATGAAGAAACTCTATGTTGACTATTTTCACACTCTATATATCATCTAGTTCTACCTAACTGTCAACTACTTGTTCGTAGTTGTGAAGTTATTTTTGGTTACATGTACTTAGATATAGTGAAGTTTTAAATTCTTATAATTATTTTTTGAGGAACCTATTGAAAGGATGACAAATACTAATAAAAAATTATACATGATAAAAACTACTATAAGTCAATTGGGAGATCCTTATAAAATTGATTTATTATAAAATCACTAAGAGTGTACTAGGTATAGGTGGAGTGAACTAATGAATATTTTTATTGCCCCAAATCACAATAAATATATCATGTGTCCTGTGTTCTAATGTTAATTTTATTCCACAACATTACTCACATAAAATGGGGACAATTTCACAAACCTTAAGAGGGAATTTTAAATTATATAAAATCATTTTAAGGAACTCAATATATCCCACTATTGAGTATTTGTATATGATCCATTGAGGATAACATTTGGTATTAGATCCAGATATTTAAATTTTCCTAATTTTGGCCTTAATAAGCTATAGAGAAAGATCAATATATTAAGATATATTTTTTTGGGTTGATCTTAGAGAAGGTATTTCTATGATTATATCTCTTTATTTCAATAGTGATAATTTTGGTTTTTTTGGAATTATAGAATCATAAATTTCTTAAGGAATTTTTGAGTGAATGTTTATTTGAATGTTATTAAACCCACAAAATTTGTAATGGGTGACCTATGAAATGGAGTTATTTTTAGGATTATTATTATTATTTCAATTTAATGTCTATGAATTCTATTATTTTTTAATTAGGACTAAATGGGTTCAATGGTATTTCTCAATGTAATACTTCCCATGATATATGGGAGACTATTATTCTTTCTATTTAAGGTATCAAAAATGCCAAAACAAAATTAAGGTAAAATACTATAAAACTCATGTTTTATATTTTTCGGTTTATTTATATATAAAAAATTACTATAATGAATGTAAGTCTCACTGAGATAGAGAATTGTGTTGTTTCCTTTGGTGTTGTAGTATTAGAATCATATGAATCCTTAAAAGTTCTTATATTTCTACCTGCTAAATTGAGTGAAATATATGCTATTATTATATAGTCTACATATATTAAATATCATAAAAATAAAATATTTAATTGGATCACTCATGATGTATGAAGTTGAGATACAAGAAGAAGCTGATGATCACAATCTAATCATGAAATAAAACATTATTTATAGGTTTCTAGAATAAAGATATATATTCCTATTCATATAATGAATATTCTAGAACTTAATATTCCACCAATGAACATAATTATTTTCTATAAAATTCCATAAATTTTTTAAGGTTAAAAAATAAAAAATAATAAAGGATGATAAAGAAAGGTTAGACAGTATAAATACACGAACATAGAATATTTGAGGACTAAAATCCATAAACTTAAATATGATAAGAAGTTCCAAACAAAATATTATTACCAAGGGAAATAAAATAAATATATTAAACCCAATCAAAGTTCTTATGGGGACTTTAATAATGATTAATCTCACTCTAAATCCAATGTTTGGCCTTCAAACCCAAATGTAAATCTATATCTTATGGATCAGACCAAAGAGGTACAATCATTCTACTATAATAATTCTAAAAAGTATAATTTTTATGATCTTAATTACTATTGTTTTATACTTGAATAAAAATATTATACTTTAAAATAGAAACGATATATCCCTAAAAATATTATGATTTTTTTCTTGTTGAAAATGGTGTTTTTATCTAAACAACCATTATAATTAAAATATATACAAAATATAAACATGTTTAGTTTCTGAATGATAATAGAATTTTTGATTTTTCAATTGAAGTTAATTAATTGAAAATGGATTTTATTTAATTTTATAAGGGGGATTAACTTAACAAAATCTTTGGTAAAAATAAAACATAAAAAATGGGACAAGGAATTGTAAGCAATGATAAAATGCTTAATTTTTATATAAATTATTTTTTTTGGTTCAAACAGTAAAAGGATGTCTCGGGTTACTTTTTCAATATAGAATTACCAAAGATTATTTTAATGATTATTTTTTTAAATATCCTTGAATTTTTAATATTAAGAATTCCTATATTTCTAAAGATTAATACAACTTTTTGTCTAGAATTTTTTTTCACAATAAATAGCTTTGGTTACCCAAATTTTTTAATTTCTAAAACAACTGGACCTAAAAGAATATGGGTACCAAAAGGCATTCATATTTTTATTTTATAGGAAAATAATCAGAAAATATACAATGTTAAATGGTATGTATGGTGTCTACTTATGGATATAGTCATCTAAAATTATTATTCTTTGTCATGCATAATGAAAACCATGGATATATGCTAAATAAAATCTCTACAGAGTTAAATCTATTGAAAATTCTATAAGTATTTCTATCAATTATATTAAAGTTATAATTATTGATTGAATTTTACTAACTATTTTATATGGGAAAAAATTATAAAAAAACTTCATTTAATATTTTATGTTAATATAATTTAATATTTCTTATATTGTAAGTAAATGTTTTTTAATTATTTATATAATTTACTAACTACACAATTGTTTTATGAACTCGAATTATTTTATTAACTTGTGGCCAAGATTCATACACTTTATATTTTTATATAAAGATATGTTGGTATAAATTGATTTGTAAGTTTTTAGTAAGCATGTATTTAATGTTTTATTATTTGTATTACATGCATGAGCTTTAATAGATTATCATTTCACATACAAAATTTCTACATTATTTCATGTTTTTAAAATATTTATATTTAATTATATGAATATATTTTCCTTAATTATCAGAATGTCTTTAATATCTTTATGATTTAATTTTAGGGGGAGTTATCATGATTTTTTAACATGTTTCATGGTTATTTACAATTAAATGTTTTAAACAGGAGGAGATCATTTCAGTGAATATTAAGCGGAAGAAGATTATATTAAGGTTTTTTTAATGATTTATATTTTGATAATCTATTAAGAGTTAGTATATTGTTCATGATCAAAGGGGTTCTTAACCTTTTAACAATTTCAGTTGAGAATGAATGTTTATCTCTCGTCTAGTATTATATAGTATGTTGTTTGTTTGAAAACTAATGAAGCATAATGTTTATATTTTTATTTTTATTTTTTGAATAATACTTGCTCTATTTATGTTTATTCATTGAATGCGTGTTTTGGGTGTTTTATATTATATAATGAAATGAATCGAATGTTTTTTTATTAGAAGAATGGGTTTTCTTTATTATTAAAGGGATATATTGTGTTTTCCTTGATACTTGGGATTATATTATATTAATTTAAAATTAGGAATGGATTATAAATTATTTTTTATTTATTTTTATTTGATTAAACCTTCATTCTCTTAACCAATTTGATCCTTACAAAAGGGGGATCATTTTGGTAGTATGGTCAAGTTTTATAAGTACTTCAACCTCTCTATGTTTTATATTTGTTAATTATACTATGAGTTCTTATACTGAATTTTTTTCCCAAGTATATGAAATTTCTTACAAAATGAATTTTTTATATAATATTATGTATTAAAATCCTATAAAAATATATTTTGAAGAACTAATGTTCTGATATTTTTATAAGTCTATTATCTTACATATGTTGGTGAAGTTTTCAAAAATTTATTACATATTAGGTTAATTTTTTTCATATTTTTACATCACTACAATTGAATGTTACACAGTATATAGCACCACATTAGGTGGCTATGGATCAAATCCTAGTTTCATTAATAACTTCCCCCATTTTTGGTGTGGGTGATGGTCTGCTCCCATATGCGGGATACCAGTAAAAGCCTATGGAACATTGTATGAATGCATCACAGGGTGTGTTAGGATTATCAGTGGTGGTGGCCTCTAGATTTCAGTGATCTCAATGGGAATCAGTTAGGTCAGACTATAATGGTGAGCTACTAGTGGGGTGCAGGGTGGTAGTGTCAATGGTATCGGTGGAGACAGAATTATGGGGAGTGTCGGTAGTGGGGTTTAGGATTCAATGGAGAGGCGTCAGTGGGGTGGAGGGTGGTGATGTTATCTATAGTCTGTGGTGATGGGTGGGGAGTCCTTCAATGGAGAATTGTCAGTGGGAGCATGATGCCCTGATGGGGATCCTTTGTGATGTTTTGAGAAGTTCAGTTTAGATGAAAATTTTTCAAAAAGGAAATTCTCTTACATTCTAAATGTTTTACTCTTATGAACTGATATTGAATTTTATGATTTGAATATTTACTCATGTGTATGGAAGTTATTCTTATGAAATGAACCTATTATTACTCTTACAGAATGAAGCTTCTCTTATGAAATAATGGAATATAAATCTTAATGAATAAATAAAATTACTCTCATATTCCCAAATAATATTACTTTTTTTGGTATTTCCTTTTTCATTTTAAGATATTTCTTTAGTTTCACCATGGTATCAACCACATACCCTATGGATTTTTATTCAATAGATCATGATATATTTTGATATCATAAAACGGGATATAATTCATTACAAAAATAATTTTTATAACCATAATATGTTTCAAATAAAGATTTTTTTTATTCCATAGAAGTTACTACAATTAGATTAAAAGTTACTTGTAAAAAACATGGAGACAGAAAACAAGTGTTTTGTAGATAGATCAGCTCATTGCATTGAATATTACTTACAATTTATATTCAAATTCAAAATTTTAAATTTTAAAAGGTTTTTTTGTGTGATATTTTAGGAATTATTCAATGATTTAAATGATGATTTAAAATTTGATTGACATAGAGTAATTTATAGGAGTTTATTTACTAGGTTATTCTAATTTTATACTAATTAGAGAGCGAAATACATAGATTTTTATTCAAACTATTATTTCAAGGATGGAATTTTTAATGACTACGTTAATATAATGGAGAGATTTGTGGAAGAATATTACTATATTTATCAATGAGTGAATAAAACTATAACAAATATATTATTTCTATATTTTTTTGAATAGTAACTATAATATACTTATAGAAGTGTTATAATGTTATAAACATAGAAACTACTATTTATGCACATGTAGATGAAAATAAAATAGAATTTTTTTTATATTAAGGTGTTCTCTTTATCTATTTTTTCTCAATATTAGAAAAAAAGTGAAGAGAACAATGAATAATTTGTTGTTGTATATTTATAATCACTTACTACTATTTTATTGTTTCATTGAAGATCATATTATATTGAGAATCAATTGGGGACTACAACTCCCTATTGATTTATTTTCTAAATGAAGATCCATCTAATATTATTTTTTGGAAGGCAGAGGTTACCTATCACAAAAAAAGTCACTCTATACATTTCAACTAATTCATTATAACTTTCAAATGATTGTATTATGTTGTTGACAAAGTGAATTTGGATTGTACTTATTTGTGGAGAAGTTCTAACTAATTGTACCTAGTTTTCAAGGTCTTAATTAAAAGGATCTGAAGGACAATTAAAATAATTGGTGTACTAAGTTACAACTTCTTTCACTCAGTTTGGATATCCCTATGAAAAAAATTATAAAATACCTAAGCCTACATCTGTTTTGGATGGAGTAGACTAGGGTGTGTTTTGGTATCTTCAAACCACTATAAAAATATTGTGTGTCATGTATCCTACTTTAATTTTATTCTAATACATTAATTGCATAAAAATTGTGGAATTGTTTTGCATACTTTAAGAGGAAAGTATAAATTAGATTAAATAAGTTATGGAAATAAATTCACCCCCCCCCCCTCTATTTAGGATTTTTATGCCCCATCTGGGATAATAGTCGTTACCCCTCTATAGTCAAAAATAAATCCCCTTTAATTATAATTATCTATAAATTCACCCCCTTGGACTTTATACTCGTTTATCTATATCAAAATACTCTACTTAAATTCCTCAAGGAAAAAAAGTGGTAAAACATATTACTCTTTATCCTATATCAAAATTTTAATTTCTATCATATTTTTCTCCATCCCACATCCAAAAAACCAAATTTTAACATTGATTTTAGAATCAGTATATCCATTTAGATCATTGGGATGATATAATATAGATAAAATTATTTTTTACCTTGTATAATCGTATTTACATCTTAATAGACATATAAATAACTATAAGTTTTTTAATCAATATATGATCATGATTTAATAATTTAAACTAAAAACATCAAGTGCATTGTTTCAAATATTGTTGTTTCTTTAGGAGAAGTGTAAAGTACATCATTAAATCACCATATTCAGTCTTAAATCCAAAATCACAAGCACACACATTTTCCCATATATAACTTATCAAATTTTCATTATCTATTATTTAAGTATCACAAAAAAAAATCTATATCAAACACTCTCCCTCCATTCTAAACTATTTATTGGGAAATAGTTTTACCATCGAATAATTTCATGACCAACACCCTCGCCTCCCATATTACTCACCCTGAGTCAACATTGATGATATAGATAACCCTTGAATCCCACCTATAATAGGTCATTGGTTAAAAACCAGTGCCAAGAGCACAAAATGTATAAAAATGGGATGAATTACCCTCGAGTCTCCAATGGCTCCTAAATAACTCTAAGATATAGTAATTCCCATCTTAATCACCAACTAGAGACTATAGATCTAAATAACCTTTATATATATGTGGGGTGTAGAAACACTTGTAGGGTTAATAAATCTTCACTAAGAGGGGGGGTGAAATATTGAACTATATTATTTTTATATTGTTCTACAAAAATCCATTAACACCTATTAGAGTATAGTGGTGTTTGTTTTTCTAACTCCTAAATGCACACCCATAAATGGGAACATCATATATTTATATGTTTTAACTCTTAATGTGAGAAGTATAATCCTTAGTGTGATATAAATTTCTTTATTATCACACTACCCACTTGAAAAATATTTTGATTATAAGAATTTACGGTATAGACATGAAACATGATCTTTAATATATCTTAACTATGATTTGGTGCATACTATACTCTAAAATGATCAATATTTTGGGTAATAATTGATAAATCTTCCACTTGTATACTACTATAAAGTTGTAAAGTGTGATAAATTATCACTACTACAAACACGGCCTTTATCAGCGCTAAAAATGGCCTTTATCAGTGCTAGAAAAGCGCTGATAAAGCCAGCGTAGATAAAGGGGGGGTCCCCTTTATCAGCACTCCGAAAAGCGCTGATATAGGACCCCTTTATCAGCGCTAAAAAAAAACGCTGATAAAAGTACCCATTTATCAGCGCTTTTTTTAGCGCTGATAAAGGGGTCCTATATCAGCGCTTCCTTTATCAGCGCTCTCGTTTAAGCGCTGATAAAAGTTAAAAAATTTTAAAAAAAATTAAAAAATACTGCCAATAGGGGGGATTTTATAGTGCTTTAACCCCCCCCCTTTTACAGCACTTTTCGGCCCCTATACACGCACCCCACGCACCCCCCTCCACCCTTTAACAGCGCTTGCTCCAATATTCACCATGCGCATGTACCCCTGCCTCCACCAGGATTTGAACTCGAGACCTCCCCCCTGCGCGCCTAAGCTCATACCACTACTCTATTTTGATTTGCTTTCCAATTCATGATATCTATATATATATATATATATTTATATATTTAGTTATATTTATTCGTATAGTAATATATATTTATATTAATATATATATAGTTATATTATAATATATATATATAGTTATATTATAATATATATAGTAATATTAATATATATATAGTGGTATTAATATATATCTATATCTATATATATATATATATATATATATTTAGTTATATTTATTCATATAGTAATATATATTTATATTTATATATAGTTATATTAACATATATATAGTTATATTAACATATATATTGTTATATTAACATATATATAGTTATGTGAATATATATTTATATAGTTATATTAATATATATATAGTGATATTAATATATATATTTATGGTGATATTAATATATATATTTATAGTAATACTAATATATATATATGTAGTTATATTAATATATATATAGTTATTAGATTAATATATATATATAGTTAGATTAATAAATATAAATATAGTTAGATTAATATATAGGTATATAAATATTCATATATTAGTATTTTAAATAAAATGGATATTAGTTATTATTTAGATAAAGCTAATATATTTTATATGTAAATATGTTTAATTATTTATTTTAAAAATTTAATTTTTAGGTGCGAATATATAAAAAAATATGTACATATAGTTATATATTTGATTATAAATAGCAATTCATTATACAAAAAGATGAAATTTCAAAAACATAATATCAATATGAATTTAATACCTTGGAATAAATTTAGTCCCCACTATGAAAAGCCAATAATACCCCCTTAAACGAGTTTGAAAATCCACAAAATGTTAAAAAATCTGGGTACCCCGACAAAAAACTCAGTTTTGGAGGCCTTCTGGGCCTCTTTTGGCCTCTAAAAACACTTGACTGGGGTCCCCCCGAGTCACAGTGACGTAGAGCTCATCGCAGGCTTCGATTTGATATGTGGTAGAGCTCAAACGGAGACCCGGATCAAAAGTTATGGCCGTTTGAAGTTTGAGTTGCATTTTCAACATATTTTGGATCTTTTTTTAATTTTTTAATTTTTTTTAGTCCTCAAATTGTTATTAAATGACTATTACTCCATAATGATTATCAAAATATTAATTAAAAATATTTTTTTAATTTTTTAAGAAGTCATTTTCACTAAATATCTTAAATATTAAGTATAATAAGTGTAAATATACATTTATACTTATCTAAAATATATTTAAAAATTATATATTATATTTATATAACAATATAACTATATTTATATATTAATATATTTTTAATTTTTTTTGAAGCCGACCCTTTATCAGCGATAAACAAAGTGCTGATAAAGGCCCCCTTTATCAGCGCTACTAAGCAAGCGCTGATAAAGGGGGGCGCTGCGAAAAACTGTTTTTGTGGTAGTGTATTTTTGATCTTGCACAGTAGTAAGAATTTTCATTCAATTTAATATACAACATTTTATACAGTAACCATTTTCAACAACATCATATTGAGAAATTTTTTTCAAAGTATAATCATCCTCTATCTCTATGAACTTTATATCCAACATGTATGATCATATTCAAAATGTTTTCGATAATATAATATAGGTTAAATTAATTAATTCATACATACCAACACATTCACTCTTATTATTATGAAATTTATTCACATAATCACGTGAAAAATATTCCCAAAAATATTTTCTTTATTTTTTCCATATGTATGAATATAGTTATAGTATTTTTTGATTTAAATCCTAGAAGAATCATCATTTAAAATAATCCTACTGTTCTTATTTATAACTTCCCATAACATCAAGAATACAAGTAGAATTTCCACGGTTTTAATTCTTTAAAAATCAAGGAATTATTCCACTTTATATACATTATTTTCACATGTATTTAAACAACATATAAATATATACATGCATGCGAAATCCAAGATAGTTTCAACCATTTTATGGAATGAAATTATCCATGAATTCTTCTTCTTTTTAAAACCAACTACAAATATGACAAACTATATCATGATATCTGTTTCTGTCACAACCTACCTTCACCAAGATGAGGGAAGGGACATCATATTGCCAAACCCTTCCTTATTTATGTTGAAGGAGAGATAATGACCCCTGAGGCCCACCTTCAATAATCCCTAGAGTGGAAACTAGCACCAAGGGTATATAATCACACGTAATATGGATGAAATTACCCTATTTAATTAGTAGGATCAAAAGATAAGATAGTAAATCCCAAAAAACACAAAATCTTGAAGAAAACATAAAGTGAAACAATCCATTACCATATAAATGTTCCAATAATAAAGTGCTAAAAAGTAGAAGGAAACTCTAAAGGGAAGTAAAAAAAGAAAAGAAAAACAGCAACGTCAACAGTCCTGGAATCTGAGCTAAAAGGGTATGACATGGTCCTCAAATTCATCCTAGAAACCTAAAAGTAGTTTTATATATGTAGGGTGAGTATACAGGTATACTCAGTGGGGAAAACCAAAAGCTCTCGTGCACAAGTGCGGAGGTATTATAATGCCCCTTGAGATAAGAAGATAACCAAATCACCTAGTAAGGAAGACATCCAACCAAAATTCACCAAGGAACACTCTCTTAATATCACAAGTAAAGTAAGTTACAGTAATAACACATCAATTTTTGTGTACCCCACACCACTTTCCCACTGGTTATTGATGACACCCTATGCGTTAGAACTCCCCCACCATTCTCACCGTAGTCCCACTTCCATACCCCACCCGTACAAACCAAGGTTTCCACAACCACACATCCCGCATGAAAACACCTGGTCCACAACCACACATAACCACACCTACAGAAACCTGGGCTAGAACAACTACAACCACGCCTGAAGAAACTTGGGCTCGAACAACTACTTCTATGCCAGAAGACACTTGGTCCTCATCCCAAAAACACTTGGGAAATAACATTCCCGCACACACTTTGTCCAACCACTACAATGTACCCTGCCCGAAGAATCTTGGGCTATAATGGACCTCATGCCATCAAATATTTCCCTAAGAGTCATGGGATACTCAGGAAAGGGAGCAGAAAAGGATCTAATAACCAGCCACTCATAGGACTGTTGGAAAAAACACTCTCCCCTATGAAATGGGGGTGTTCGGCACGAAGTGATCAAATTGGGTGGCGCACAAATAAGAAACATAAAAACTAAATTATACATAAAGGTTAACAAGTACTCATCCCAACCAAGGGGTTCCAACATTATCTTATACACAAACACCCTTATTGCTATTCATTCATAAAAAGCATAACAGTTACAGCCAAGTCAAAACTCATTCCCGGGAAACAATTCTTCAATGAACCCATTCTTGTTTTCATATTAAAGTAATACCATTTAAAATATTACTTCAAAACTAAGCATCTAATAGGCATAACCACAAGCCCAGGAAAGAAAAACAACCAACCAGCAGATTAAGAATTCACACCTGGTTCTCTTGTAAATTCACAACAAAAAAAGGGATCCGTGAGATCCCTAAAAGTACTAGAACCAAAACCAAGCCCCAACATACGGCCCCACATGACCTCAGGTCCTCAAACCAACAACATAAAAAGAATATGGGATCCCATCCCAATTCACTTCACCTAAAAAGAATCAAGATGAAAAACCACACATATTACTGGGATAGAGAAAGGGTGTTTCAATATTTAAACACACCATAGATTAAGTTCTTTATTTTCTGTTGGGTTATCCAGGGTGATCACACAAGTATTCTTGTTTACTGGCCATTCATTTAATCAGCCGAGTTTACATGATTAATAAATTTCCATGTTACAACCATTTAATAATTGTATAATTAACAAGAAAAAAGAGGTTTATTAGTGCACAATAAAGGGCCACCAATGACCATGATTTTTCGTGGACATAAGCGTATAAAATTAAAAACATAAAAGAAATGGTAAAAGGGTACACCAGCATCATCAAACACACCCCTTCATTATTTAAAATCCCATTTATTAACTTCTTTAAGGTTTGGTTGCTTCCGCCCCCGAAGGAAAATTATCATACCCACCCTACATGATTCACAATGAATAGATACGAGGGAAAACCCTACTTGGGTGATCAAAAATCAATTTTTTTATACATGTGCTAAGAATTGGGGACACTTGATTTTCAGGGGAGTAACTCTGAGGACTCCTAGAGTGAGTAGAAAATCTCCAGCATAGGTGAACCACTTTCCTTGGGAAGGGGGACTCCAAACGCACCAATGTATTGAAAAGAGAACATCCAAGAATAATAAATAATTCTCTTGTGGTAAAAATGTGAGATCCTAAAGTTAAGGGATATAAATCTTGAACAACTTTAAAGGCGGAACATGGATTCACCATGTGTTTGGATGGTTACACACGATGGAATTAGCTATTATTTAATAATTCTCATCAGAGAGGTGTCCATATCAGCTATACATTAAATGGTTTCCTTTAATCAGACGAAAACACATAAGTGGGGAGGAACTGGAAAGTACGGAAAAAGGTTGTGATGCCGAGGAAAAAGCCACACGTTTTGGTAGGTCAATGGTCTCCCAGTTCTTAGGGGGGTTTTAGATATTTTTATGGGTTTTTAATGGATTTTAAAGGGGTCTTAAAACATTATTTCATAAAAAATATGTTGTGGGAGCGGAACTAGAAAAAAAGGGTGGGACACCGTTTGGTGAGACATCGTAAGCGGTGCCACAATCACGATTCCACCATCACGGTGCCACCCTGATGGTTCCACCAAAAGTGGTGCCACTGTTTCAGTGTGCGACCATGATGGTGCGACCATTACGGTGCCACTGTGATGGTGCCACCCTCATAGTGCCACTATTTCGGTGTGCGACTGTGACAGTACGACCGTTACGGTGCCACCCTAACGGTGTCACCTTCACGGTACCACCATTTTTGTGGAACCATTGGATGAAATCGAGTATTTGGAAAACTCCTTAATGAGTCATTATCTAGGAAATTATATCAGATACCTCTCAAACTATTCTCACCCTAGACAATTAAAAACTAGACCCGAAGAAAAGAGAGGGGTCTGAACAACCACTTAGAAAGATACATCTCTGGAGAAAACCTCCTCGACATCTAGAACCCCCCCCCCCCCATCGTCAAGTAACCACAGAAAATATAAGGGTGTCACTATCCAGACATATGGATTAGGGAGTCCTTTCCCCCATGTCAAGATATTATCCAATTTGGGTGGTACTGACTTGCCTACACTGGTTTAATCATATCAACCTTTTTTTGTCTTGATTAGGGATCAGGTCCTTCCTTCCCCATAGTCAGGACTCTTCACACACATTCATAAAACAAGGAAAATAACACATTTCATAGTTTACAAGGTCAACCAATACATCACAAACAAGTACGAAAAAAATAGAACAAAACTCAAAACAACTCTGGGTACTAGGTGTGCATCTGTACCTCACGTTCCCAAGTACTCTTCTCGAGGCCACCATGCTGCCATGACACACAAACCAAGGGAATGGTTCATCCATGAAGCAACTTCTTCTCGTGAACTTCAATCATCACTGGTCACTCTACAAACGTCACTTCATCCTTGATATCCAACATTCCCTAGTCGAGGACATGTGAATCACCATGTAGATACTGACGGAGTTGGGACACATGGAAGACGTCATTCACTCTCAGCAGCATTGGTGGTAGCACTAGTTGATAATCCACTTTGCTGACCCACCGCAAAACCTTTAAGGGTCCAAAAAACCTAGGAGATATCTTACTCCCCCCGTCGAACCTCTATTGTCCATGCAGTGGGAAGACCTTCAAGAAAATGTGGTCCCTGACCTCAAACTCCAATGGTCGACTCCTATTATCTGCATATGACTTCTGTAAGTCCTAGGTCACCTTCACACTCTCTCTTAAAAGCTGGACCTTCTCTGTCATGCTTTTCACCACTTCGAGGCCAAGAACACTTGCTTTCCCAACCTCTTTCTAGCACACGGGCGAGCGACACGGCCTCCCGTACAAATCTTCAAATGGAGCCATGCCAATGGTAGAGTGATAGATATTGGTGTAGGAAAAATCTATCAGAGTCAAGGGTCATACCCATGATCCCCTAAAATCCAAAACATAGGCTCATATTATGTCCTCTAACGTCTGGATGGTGCGCTCTGTCTCCCCTTCTATCTAAGGGTGAAAAGAAGTGATGAGGCATAGCTATGTGCCAAAATCATGTTGAAAACCTCTCCAGAGTCGTGAGGTAAACTAGGTATCCCAATAAAATATTATGGTCCTCGTAACTCCATTCAACCACAACACTTGGTCCACGTGCCGCTCTGCTAGGGAATCCACCGCACTCGACTCCATGATTTCCAGGAAGTGAGCTGGTTTCGTCAGCCGGTCCACCACTACCCAGAGAGTATTGCAACCCCTTTGAACTCAGGGTAGTCCCATGAAGAAATCCATTGATATTTCATCCCACTTCCACTCTGGGACATCTAAAATTTGTAACAGACCCCCTATGACGTGGTGTTCATCCCTCACCTCCTGACACACGTGGCACATCACCACAAACTCTGCCAGTACCTGCTTCACCCCGAGCCACCAAAACTGAGCCCTCAAGCCCTGGTACATCTTGGAAACTATTAGGTGAACCTATTGGGGTGATTTTTGGAACTCACCAAGAACTCTCTTGTGAATTTCAATTGATACGAACAACTTCCAATGAAACATCATCTGATTCTTCATGTCTTCCGACCATCCTCCTGGAGCATCACCCTGGAAAACACGATCGTGAATCACTTCGGCCTCTATGTCCCCCCACTAAGACTCCTCCATGTGATTCAATAGAGAGGACTACATTGTCATATGAAATAGTCAACCTCCACCATCCTCTACCCTTGCTTCCATGTGTAGGGAAGTCAACTCCTCCATCACCTTCAAAGAATCTTTCGACTCTTGAACCGCATCCTTCTACGACTTCCTACTCAAGGCCTCATCCACTGCATTCCCCTTTCTTGAGGTGTAAAAAATTCTAAGTTTTGGTCCTCAAGAAACTCCATCCACATCTGCAACCATGAGTTCATGTACCTTTGGGAGAACATATACCTAAAGTTATTATGATCCATGAAGACCATGAAGCACTCCCCGATGAGGAAATGTCACCACAACATTAGTGCGAACATGGCCGTTTCTAGCTCCAGATCAAGGGAGGTATAGTTATGCTCATGGGGACATAACTGCCTAGACCCATAAGAGATCACCCCTGCTGTTGCATCATCACACACCCCAAGACTTGGCCTAAAGCATCACATAATACGTCAAATGTCGCTTATTAATCTGGCAACCTCAGTACAGGGGCACTAACCAACATCCCTTTTAGATAACTAAAGGCTGTCTCACACAGAAAATTCCACACGAAATACTGGTCATTCTTGGTCATGGCTGTCAATGGTGAGGCAACTTGAGAGAAGTTGGGCACAAATCTCCTGTAGTAACCTGCTGGGCCCAGGAAACTACGAACCTCTGTCAAATTCTTTGGTGTTTCCCAAGAAACAATCACCTTGACCTTTGACGGTTCCACCGCTATTCCTTGCTCAGACACCACGTATCCAAGGAAGTGTACTTCTCGAGTCCAGAACTTTCACTTGTACAATTTACCATAGAGCTGGTGCTGTTAGAGGACCTCTAAAACCTTCCTCAGATGATCAGCATGATCCTCCTTTGATCTTGAGTAGATTAGGATTTAGTCAATAAACAAGACTACAAATCGGTCTAGATTTTCCCAGAAGATAGAGTTCATGAGTCCCATGAACACGGATGGTGTGTTTGTAATGCCGAATGATATGAGCACGAACTCAATGATTCCATATCTGCAATTGAAGGCAGTCTTTGAGATTTCACCCTCCTTCACCCTCAACTGGTGATATTTTGACCATAGGTCTATCTTAAAGAACCATCCTACCCCCTTCAACTGGTCAAAGAGGTCGTATATCCTCAGGAGAGGGTAACAATTCTTGATTGTTACCTGATTCAGTCTCCAGTAGTCTAGGAATGTTTGAGACCACCATCACCCTGCTTTGTGAACAAGACTAGAGAACCCTAGGGTTACTCGCTTGGTTGAACAAAACCCTTATTCATCAGATCATCAAACTAAATTCGTAACCCCTGTAATTTGGAAGGCACCATCTGATAGGGAGCCATCAAAATCGGATGGGAAGTGGGTTGCAAATCTATCCCAAACTCAACATCACATCAAGGGGTAGAGTCACCACCTCTTCAGGGAAGACGTCTATGAATTCACTGATGATCCTCAGGTTTTCCACCATTTATGTTTCTATAGACTCCACTAACAGCTCGCCTAACAAGGAAAGAAGGTGATCCACTCGTTGGCTGCCTCCCTGGAAACCCCACTCACCGAAAAAAGTCACACGTTGGGCGCCCATATCCGAAAACACAACTCTTCTTCGGAAGCATCCGATAATATAAAATACAGAGAACAACCAATTTATGCCTAAAATGACATCATACAACTTCATATGTATCAAAAGAATGTCCCCACTGGACTAATGTGGTCCTAACACCAGTCTACATCCCCGACAAACATTAGACATGATGGTTTGACCTCTGACTGGCGTACTCAAAACCAAGGGTACGGGAAGTCGCTCTATATCTTGAACCAAAGAATGCTCTAGACTAGGTGCAACAAAGGAGTGTGAATCTCCTGAATCAAACAAGGCATAGGCAATAATAGTAAACAATTTGATCTTACCTTGAATGACTTCCAGCCCTGCTGGAACTGCAGCCTCTACAGCATGTAACTTCCCACGCCCAGATCCTCTGCCCCTCGGTTGCTGGACGCCTACCTGACCATGACCTAGTCGATGTCCCTGAGGAGCTTCCTAAGGTCGGCCTCCTCCAACAACATCTACTCTCGGAGGAGCAGGAGCTCGCTGACCCTACTGATGCTGCTGAAAAGGGCTAGCCAGAACCTGTTACTGCTGAGGTGGTTGTTGAACCTACCCACCCCCACTGTACTACGCTCGGTCTGTGCAATGATTCCAAAGGTTCCCACGACTTCCACAGATGAAGAATCTCGGTCCTGGTCTTGAAAATAAAGGGAATGTACTAGGATATCGAAACTGGAACTACTATGGCTTGCTCCCCACTTCCTGAAACCTTGAAGGCCCTGACGCTGGAGGCCTGCTGCTGACGACCTTCTCCTTTGACGATCCCAACTGAATCCATTCATAGGTAACACCTCCCAATATGTGCATCTCCTCTACCACTTCATCCTTCTTCTGGACCACCATGTATGTTGGTAGAGTGAAAGGAGTAACAGCATATAGGAGAGAAGGCCGATGTGCTTCCCCTAAATGTCTCGCCCCATACTCCTCATTCGGAAAGAGTTCTGAAGCAAAACAAAGGATATCCTTGAACTTGATCCCCAACTCCATTATTGACATTCCCTCTTGCTGCTGGGAGAGTATCTCCTACCTCTTCTCAGCCTTCATCATGGAAGAGAGGAATTTTTCCCTGAACTCACTCTCGAAATCACTCCACGAAACCTTAGCCTCCTTCTTCTCCCCAAGATAGAGCATCCACCACTAACGCACTGCTCTCCATATCTGGATTATAGCTAGAGGAACCCAGTACTCCTTCGGAGCCCAGATCATGCTGAAATCTATCACCAACTCCTAGATCCAGCTCTCTGTCTCCATATCTGAGACGCTGCCCTCATACTTCTCGAGGGTCTGCCATTGAATGGCACAAAGCCTCCTCTGCCACTGATTGCTCTCCTCCTTTCATTCATCACTCTATCGATCAGCCAAATCAACCTCTTGGGCCTCGATCACCCACACCACCTGTGGTCACCGTCCGGGTGCCATAGCTGCAAGGTAAACAATGAATGCCTAGGCATGAGTAGTGTAGAAGATTTCTTTTAATTTTTCTTAGACCTTTTTTAGTCCCCAAAAACCCAAGACACATAAGACCACAAGTCATTATGATGCATTTAACTTTACTAGGGTCTCTACTCTGCAATCATTGTAGCCTCACTTGATCATTCGATAGGTCTAGAGTCCTATAATATGATCATGGGGGGCCCTAAAATCATGTATCCTAGCTGGTCTTCTCTGGCCTATTTCACACAACAAGATTAACTAACATTGTTTTCCTATCATCCCATGCAATCCTCACTAGGCCTAACTCCAAAAAACATCATATCTCTCAACCTCCCTCTAATACCATTTTGGCATGACCCACCTTTACCAAGATGAGGGAAGGGACAGTAGATTTCCAAACCCTACCTTCCTTAAGATGAAGGAGAGATAATGACCCCCAGGACCCTCCTTCAATAGGCCCTAAAGTGGAGACTATAACCAAGGGTTTCTAATCACATGTAATATGGAAGGAATTGTCCTTTTTATTTAGTAGTATCAGGAGATAAGATAATAAATCCCAACAAACACCAAAGTTGTAAGTAAAAGTAAAGCCAAACAATCCATTCCAATATGCATGTTCCAATAATAAAGTGCTACAAAGTACAAGGACACTCCAATGGGAAGTACCAAAAGAAAATAAAAACAACAACATCAATGTTCCCAAAGTCCGATTAAAAAGGGTCTGGAATGGTCCTCTAAGTCCTACTAGAAACCGGAAAACAGTTTTATATACGTAGGGTGAGTATACAAGTATTCTCATTAGGGAAAACCAAAATCACTCGTGCACAAGTGGGGAGGCATTCTAATGCCCTATGAGATAAGGAGATAACCAAAGCACCTAGTAAGGAAGATATCCACCAAAACCTCACAAAGACACACTCCTAAAATAGAACAAGTCAAGTAAGTAATAGTAATGACACATCAATGTTTGGGTACCATGCACCACTTTCCCATAGGCTATTGAAGACATCTTATGTGTCAGACCTCCCCCACCATTCTCATCACAGTCCTACTACCATACCCCACCCGCACACACTTGGTTTACCACAACCAAAAATCCCACCTGCAAACACCTGGGCCATAACCACACGTAACCATGCTTGTATACACCTAGGCCGGAACAGCTACCACCACACCCGAAGACACATGGGCCTGAACAACTACTTCCATGCCCAAAGACACCCAGGCCTCATCCTGTAGAAACTTGGGAAATAACCTGCCCGCACACACCTGGGACAACCACCACAACATACCATGACTAAATAATCATGGGCTATAATCGACTTCTGGCCACCACAGCCTGCCCTGAGAGTCTTGGGATACTCAAGAAAGGGAGCAGAAAAGGTGCTAATAACCATCCACTCGTAAGAGTGTTGGGAAAAACACCATCCCCCATGAAATGGGGTGTTCGGCACGAAGTTCTCAACTTGGGTGGGGTAAAAATAAGAAACATAAGAACTAAATTATACATATAGTTAAACAAGAACTCATCCCAACCAAGGGGTTCCAACACTATCCCATACACAAACACCCTCATTACTATTCATTCATAAAAAAGCACAACAGCCACAACCAAGTCACAAATCATTCCCAGAAAACAATTCCCCATTGAAACCATTATTGTTTTCATATTCAAGTTATCCCATTTAAAATATTTATTTACTACTGGGAAACTAACAGTAATATTCACATGCCATGGAAGGAAAAACAACCAAGTAGAATATTAAGCATTCACACCCAGTTATCTTGTAAAGTTACAATAACAAAAGGGATATGTGAGATCCCTCAAACTATAGGAACCAGAACCAACCCCCACCATAAATCCCCACTTGGCGTTAGGTCCTCAAACCAAAAACTGCACAAAAAAAGGGGATCACATCCCCATTCACATCACCTGAGAATAATCAAGAAAAACAACCACATGTATTATCGAGATAGTGCAAGGGAGTTTCTAGATTTAAACACACCATTAATTGAGTTCCTTATTTTCCATTGGGTTAACCAGGGTGATCACACATGGATTCTTGTTCACTAGGAATTCCATTAATAAACTAAGTTAACATGATTAACTAATTTTCATGTTATAACAATTTAGTCATTGCAGAATTTACTAGAAAATAGAAGTTCATCAGTGCGCACGAAAGGACCACCAACATCCACAATTTTTAGTGGACATAATCCCATAAAATTAAAAACCTATAAGAAAGGGTAAAAGATTACATCCTGCATGATACACAGTAAAGAGAGATGAAGGAAAACCCAACTAGGATGATCAACGATCGATGTTTTTCCCCACACATCAAGAACTAGGGATGCATGATTTGCAGGGGAGGAACTTCGAGAACTCCAAGAGTTAGAAGAAAAGATATAGAACAGGCACACCACTTTACTCGAGAAGGGGGACTCCAAAAGCACCAATGTAAGGAAAAGAGACCATACAAGAAGAAGAAAAAATTCTTGTGTGATAAAAAGGCGATATCCCCGAGTTGCGAGATATGAATCTTGAATGGATTTTAAGGCGAATCTTGGATTCACCACGTGGTTGGACGATTAAACATATTGGAATTAAATTTAATTTAATAATTCTCATCGGAGAGGTGTCCATATCATATGTGCATTAAATGGTTTCCTTGAATCTAAGGAAAATGCGTAACAGGGGCGGAACTGGAAAGTATGGGAAAAGGGTGTGACACCAAGGAAAATGCCACATGTTTTGGTAGGTCAAGGGTTTCTTGGATCTTGGGGTATTTTAGATATCATTTCTGGTTTCTCAATGGCATTGAGATGGGTATTAAAAACTCTTACGTCAAAAGATACATTGCAGGAGTGGAACTGAAAAAACAAAACAAGGATGGGACACCGTTTGGCGAGACACCGTAAGTGGTTCCACATTCACGACAAAACCGTCACGGTGCCACCTTCACGGTTCCACCTTCAGCGGTGCTACTACTTTGGTGTGCGACCATGACAGTGCAACTGTTACGTTACCACCATCATGGTTCCACCCTCATGGTGCCACTCTCATGGTGCCACCATCATGGTGCCACCTTAAGCAATTCCACTATTAGTGATGCTACCGTTTCGGTGTGCAACCATGACCGGTGCTACTATTTCGGTGGAACCATTTGATGGAACCAAGTTTTTGGAAAAATATTTAATGAGTCATTATCCAAGCCATTATAGTTTCAATGAAGAAAAACATACTCAACATCATCAAGTTTATTAATATTATTCATAATATTAAATTATAGAAACATTAAATTTAAATCTTCATAATATTTAAATTTCTAGTAAGGAATTATTTTTATGTAGAGTGTAATACCCTAGAAAACCTTGATATGGGAGGGGTTAATCAAGGTGTCAACTTTTTTTGAATGATATAGATCTTGTCCCCACATTGGTGGGAACTTTTTAAGCCTATCTGATGGAATCATTCAATTATAAAACACCCATATACATAAATAGAAACACAAGACAATAGTGTTACTTAGTTCACCACTAAGAACTATTCTAATGAGAATACACTGATAGTGTTTTGATTTTACCTGAATCCACTAAACCACACTAGATATTGTGGATTACAATTTAATATACATGGTCACTCTATTCTAGTCACCCTACCATTAAAATAATTTTATGGATAGAACACTACCTCAATCAGATCACTAACAATGAATCCCACTTTTCTACTACTTTGGGTGAAGTATTTATTAGTTTATTGAATAGAAGGTCACATCTATGGGGTGGAAACCTAAGTATTTGTCTTTGATCAGAACAAGTCTCTACTTGCACCATATTCTAAAATCGATTCCCTTGAATGAAGTGTAATATAAAAATATATATTCAAAACCACAACTTCACACAAATCTTCGAATTCCACATCATTAGTCATATCTTCACACAACTTTTACTCTTTCAATAAATACCTGAGTATTAACACAAATTCTAGTTTTTTTGTGGAACTCCAACTTTCATTTAAACTAAATTTTTTATGAATCTCACTTGGTCTTGATAGACCCAAGTTATTTTCTTCATGAAGCTCTACTTCACACAACTCTACATCGAACAAATCTACTTCATGCAAATCTTTCACGAAGTAGTGGATATGGATCTTCATTCAGAGATAGATATAATTTACAATGGATGTACCTTCCTATTTATAGATGTAGCAGACCTTTCGCACAACATCCTTATATGCAATCAACTTTGTGTTCAACTTTCCCAATTCAATGAATTACATCGATTTTATATCACCTTTAGTGAAAAATTCTACTGTATTTCATGGGTTAGCATAATATTTATTTTCTCAAAAAATCTATACTTTCTTGAAACACATTTCATTACCGTATTTTGATGTGAAGGACTCGGAAACTCATTTGTGTAAAACTCTAGAGAACTCATTCATCCTTATTTGTAACTATGTTATTTACGTGAAAAAATTTCTTTTCCAAAAACATCATTATAAATCTTCCAAATATTTTAACCCAATTATTTGGAAAACACAAGAAAAATGTGACACATTCTACACTAAATCCACCTTCATGGATCAAATCACTTGTCTTGATCAACCCAGTGAGGACTGAAAACAAATAGAACACACCATAAATTTCAAGTAGTGAAAAAACTGAGTTTCAAAAATCTCTTCTTTTGGGATTGTTGTAAATCCAACAAAAATTCAATAAATCACAATCCTCAAACAAAAATAGATATCAGTGAAATAGATCATACATCACTCTAATTCTGCATGAGCAAATCCCAATGTATATAACATGATTTTAATGGAGAATTCAATTCCTCAAGTTACCTCATGTCCTAAAATTCTTTATTACATTGAATCTATTCCATTGAATTTATCCATTCTCCCCATGTGGAAATAAAATTGAAGACACTGTATTTTTTCTTTTAGAAACCAAAACACCCCCTAGATCGTATCTCCCCCTAAAACTGCACCACTTTTAAAAACATATAGATCTATTTATAAGTAGTGGGAGAGTAAAATCTAGAACTCCTCAAGAAATTTTAGGTGGTTAAACACCGAAGTTAAAATGATAATTCTAAAATATTTTTGTTTCAAAAGGATTAGTCATAATATCATGAAGTTCATCATTAGTTCCAAAATTCTCTATTTTAATTAGACCTTATTCAACTTTTTATTTGATGAAGTGATATCTGATCTCAATATATTTTTTACAAGAGTTTTGAAGAAGATTTTTTGTGTGATTGTTCACACTCTTTTTCTCATAATATATCACCATCGTCTATTTCACATCATCATAAATATTAGTAAGTTTATTCTTCATCAACAATAACTGAGTGCATAACTTTGTCATAAATATAGACTATGTTTCATCCATACTAATATAAGTGATTCCTAGTTTCTTGATCAACTATTCTGTACATTTGTTTCCAATGAAGAATGCACCTACACTTGGGAACATTATATCCACCACATCCCTAGCCCATTCAGCATTAGAAGTTGGTAATAATTAATTATCACTTCTAACTAAAAATTATAATCCAAATTTAGAGTACCTTGAATATACCTCATGATTATTTTAACTGCTATAAATTCTCTTCCTTCAGATTACTTTGAAAGTAATCTCATACACATGTTACAAAGATGATATCTAGATATGTTTCATTCAAGTATAATAAGCTTCCAATGATACTTATGTACCTGGTGGGTTATAAATATTTCTCATACTCATGATTTACAAGTTTTTTCCTAATCGAAATCAAAATCAACATTGGTTTTGAGTCATGTGTATTGAATTTCATTAGATGATCTCTTATATACTTTCTATTAGAAATTAAGTGGTTTTTTTATTTTGAATTACCTAATGCCCCAAAAATTATGTGAGTTAACCAATCATGGAAATTTCTAATTTTTATTTCATGTGATTAGAAAATTTTTCCAATGATTCATGCCTACTTTATATTAAAATAATATCATATATATAAAAAAGAACCATAAATCAATATCCTTGAAAATTAATCACATCAATATTATGATTGAAACCTCCTATATAAAATGGTAACTTCTTGAGATAAGCATCTAGTCAAAAATATTGGGCTTGTGGTTCCTGATTTAGACCCTAAAGATCCTTATTTAATCTATATAACTTTATTTAATCATTTCCAATTAGAAATCCCCCTATTTGTTCAATGTATAATTCTTCCTCACGAAAAACATTTATGAATTGTGTTTTTACATCCATATGATGAAATTTGTACCCTCTTTGAATCTCCATGTAATGGAAGAGCCTAATAGACCCTATCTGAGCTATTGGAGAAAATTTTTCATCAATAAAAATTCATTAAATTTGTATATAACCTTTACATTCCTCATGTGACTTATTTTTTATCACATTTCCTATCTCATCGAATTTATTTTTGAAGATCCACATTGTTCCAATTACAATGTGATCTTCTGGTCACTAAATAAGATCCCAAAATTGGTACTTTTCAATCTAATCTAGTTCTTCATTCAAGGCCTTAATTCATGATTCATTCTTCACTACTTCTTCAAATGTGGTTGCCTACACAATTTATAAGAGAGAAAAGTATGCTTTATTCCCGATTTTCCTTGTCTATATAGGTGTGTTCCAATCCCCAATGAGGTTTGATCGATCAGATTCTATTCGTCTATTTCTCTTATGATGTCCCAGTTGATTTTATTCAAAATTGGTTTCCTATTATGATTCTACTTATGAATCATTATCATTTGGTGAACCCTGAATGTTAGGAAAGCCTTACATAATTTTTGTATTTTAATCTATACCTTTTCTACATTCATATTCATCTTTATTCATATCAACATTTTATATCCTTGAATTATTAATTACTTTATACTTAATGATTTTGACATAACTTCCCTCTACAATATTTATACTATGATTATTATAGAATTTATAGGAATTAGTATTCATTGAGTATCCAGGGAATATTCCCTCACCTGTGGCATAACAATACTTGTCTTGATTTATATATTTGTTTCAGATTAAGAATTTACTTCCAAAAACATGAAAAATACTTTAGTGGGGGATTCCTTCCATGTCATATTGAAAATTCTGTCTTTTCATCTCCTAGACTCATCTCTGTTCAATTTCTAATGTACATTGTAACATGAAGATCCTCCTTCTAGGAATGATGTGAAACACAACTCCTAATCTGCATAGTTTTGGCCATATTGTTAATCTATCGATTTATGTGTTCAATAGCCCCATTGTGTTTAGGTGCACTCACTAATGAGACCCCATTCATGATCCCATGATTTGCAGGGTAATTATAAAATTCAATTTATGTTTATTATATTCTATTACTAGATCGTAATATCTTGTTTGTGTGGACATTTTCATTCTCAATTCTTCAAAGATATCACTTCCCAAAGTCAATCACTTCTCATTTACACTATATAAACATCACACATTTAATTCAAATATATTCATCAATAAAAATAATAATGTAAATTTATCCATATGTTTCAGCCACATTCATTGGACCATACACATCTCTAGGGATTAGGTTAAGAAAATTTGATTCCTTTTTATTCCTCGTTCAATATAAATTACAGACCATCTTTCCCCAAATAAAAGCATCACAAGTATTTTATTGATATTCTTTCAGATTCAAAATTTCAATAAAATCGTTTATCTTGGATATTTTATCCATGCTATGTTGATTAAGTTGACCCAACCTATAGTTCAACTAGTTTTTTTCCTATTAATATTTAAGAAACAAATATTTTTTTTACTATCTACCTTGTATAAATTACCTTTTTTACTCCATCATTTCATGAGGGAATTACCTTTCATGCCTTTTTTGGTGAACCATTTGTGGTTAAATGTAAAAACTAGTCCTGAGTCAAATATGTGACTCATGTTTAGGAGATTGTGGTGTAAGTTTTCCACAAATAGAACATTTGTTTTCATTAGCTCGTTATTTTATAAATATGTATTTTTGTATCCTTTGACATTTAAGGCACCATCATTTCTGAATATCATTTTTCTATCAACCTTTTCTATATCATTTTTCAAAAAAAACATTTCCTATCATATGAGATGAGCATCCACTATAAAGAATCCAAGTGCTACTACTCTGTGTATCAATGAGAGTGATCTCTTCTAGGTTGGATTTCTCAATATATTTTGTCTTCCAATAGATTCCTGATTAAGTGGAGTCATAAGATTCCCTCTCATATATTTTTTCGAAATTCATAGTTAAATAATGCTCATATTATTCTTAAAGATAAGAATACTTATTTTCATGGGTAATTATTCTTGGTTAACACATATTGACTTTTCATAGAGTTCTATAGTTATAGTTTCCACCTTTTCACTTCCTGCAATGAATAGATTTATGGACGAAGTTAGAATAACAAAAACCAAATCCATAGAAAAAATTTCTTCTATATGATGAAGGATACAATCTCATTATCCTTATTCATTTCCATGTGCTTCCCCATTCATATATATTCTTTAGTTTTCATACTAAAACATGGTATCACCCAAAATACAACAGAATTGATATTTCATAAGAGTAAATATCTTATCACTTTCATTCCTCCACATTTCCCTTTATTTTGTATAGGTCTTTGATAAAAAATCATCTTTCGATAATTGAGTATTATATTCATCTCTCTTCTCTTTTTGGTTCTATGCTATCTATGTTAGTACATTAGGGGACTTTTTTGGTATGTCTAAAAAAATTTTATTTTTGTTGGATCATCTTCTTTCAATCCTTTGATTTTTTTTGTATCAGATCCAACTCCACTTTTTTCTAATAAATTTATAAATTTGATCATTCAAATATTTATCTACTCCTTTAGAACCATAATTAACTCTTTCTAAATATTATGTATCTAAAAACATTCCAAAGTTTAATTTCTTTTTTTATTTCCCTAAACTCTGATTAAATTTCTAGTTTTCTTCTTAAATAAATGACTTCTTCTTTGACTCCCTCAACTATCTTATCATTTTCCTCTAATCTCGATGTAAAGCTATTGATAAATTTTATATACTCTTTAATCCTTAATTTAAACTCAACAACCTATTATGATATTACAATAGATTTAAAATTTTCTTACACCTCTCTTTATAGTCGATCAATCTATATTTCATGCTAATCCACATACTCTGATGACTCTTTCAAAAAAGTTCCAATCTTTCTCTTTTTATTTCTTTGAATTTCAAACTCATTCTGAGCACCCTCAAGTTCCATATTGATATTTAAAAAACCATTTGGGTGATTTTATTTATCCTATATAGGTTTTATATTTTCAACTATATCCACCATTGAATATTTAAAATCAGATTTAAAATCTGGTTCTACATCCTCCAAAAAGTGTTTATCATTTTATTCCTCTTTAAAAATGAATATCTTCCTCTACAACTTATTTCTTAATTTAAGTTATACCATTTTTGACAACCAACTTTGATAAATATATATGATTTGTACTTTAATTTAAAACTGTTTGATCACTAAACAACAATGTTCCAAACATTTCCAAACTAAAAACAAACCAATGTAATCTTTCCTTCAAATATCCCTTTTACACTCGAGAATTTTGTAGAAAAAAAGAAAAAAAGTCCATCATCCATAAAATCACTATCATCACTAATGTTGGAAATTTCATGTTTTTTCATGACTTTTAATGTCATTTCTTTTATTACTATAGTTTTTGTTTCTTCTGGTTTGACTCTTATTTCATAATCCACTAGACATCTTATCAAATCATCAATAAAAATATTAGACCGATCACTTTCCTCAAGGTATAACAGTATTATATTTTAAAAAGTTTGAAAACTTCTTAGGATTTTATTTACAATGTAAATTTCCTTAATTCTTAACCAAATTACTCTAATTTCTCCAATAAATATAGTACATCAATCAAATAAACAATCTTCATTTTAATCTGGATGCATTTTTATATCATCGAACTGATTATACAATACTTGATGTTTGGAATCCTTCACATTTTTATCGCCTTCGTATATATTTTCCAGTTTCTCAAACATTGACTTGTCTATAATTAAGCATATCACCATCAAATAAATTTTATTAGACATTTATATAGTAATAGAAATTTGATCTTTGGCATTGAAATCAAGCATTTTCTTGTATGTTTTCGTCATAGAATGACTCTTTGCCTCACTAACCAGAATCCCTTGAACTTTGGCATAGAGAACTTTCATCCCAAGATATAGAAAATGAAATATAATTCTATTATTATAAGTATCAATGTTACTTATATCAATAAGGGGAACTCTCAAAACATTCATTGAATTTTCCATAAAAATAGAGGATAGATTTAATACTTAAAGTATCCCTCTTATACCACTTGTAATACCCTAGTACACCCTGAGAGTGGATGGGTTAATCAGGGTGCCAACTTTTGGGTTGAATGAGACAGATCTTGTCACCACATTGGTAGGAACGTGTTAAATATATCTTATGGAATCATGAAATTATCAAATACCAATATGTAGAAATAGAAACACAACACAACAAGTTTACTTGGTTCACCACTAAGGGATACTCCAAGGAGCATATGACGACAGTGTGTTGATCAAACCTGAATCCACTATGATTCACTATATTTTGTGGATTATAGTTGATCAGACATAGTCACTCCCTGCTAGTCACACTACCTTTAAAAGAATTTTATGGATAGCATGTTTCCTCCCTCATATCACTTCCTTCGACTCCCCCTTACCCAAAACTTTTTGGGCAGTCTTTCTTAGTTTATCAAGTAAATGGTCGTATCAGTAGATTGGACTCCAAAGTACTTGTCTCTAATTAGGTCACGACTCTTCTCACACCATATTATATAATTAATTCCCTTGAAATCTCTATTATATCAAAATAGATGTTCAAAAACTCAACATCATTCAACTCTTGCACATTCACACAATTATTCACCTATTTATGCAACCTTCACACATTTTTTCAACATCTAAGTTTTAACAAAACTTTTGGTTTTTTCATATAACTCCAAATTTCAACTGAATTTTTCATGAACCTCACTTGTTCTTGAAAGAAACAAGTAATTTCCTTCACGCAACTCTACTTTGATAACTCTACTTCACATAACTCTTTCACAAAGTAGTGGCTCTAGATCGTTTTGGAGAGATATATATCCTTTAGAATAGATGTACCTTCATATTTATAGATGTATCTTACCCATTTCACAACTACCTTTCATGTCATCAACCTTGCATGTAACTTTTCTGCTTCACAAAACTTTATCTATTTGACATCTCCTTTAGCGCACAACTCTATTTTATTTCATGGGTTCATATAAAATTCATTTTCTCACAACTTCAATATTTTTTTGAAACAATTTCCTGATCCATATTTCAAGGAGGTGTCATAAAAGACTCATTATAAAGAAAATATATAGATATAATTCATCCTTTTTTGTAACTATCGTATTTATGCGACAATATTTCCTTTTCAACAAACAAATTTCTCCATCATCCAATTTTTAGACCCCAAATATTTGTAGAACACTAGAAAATTGTGCCACCTTAAACATTGAAGCCAGCTATATTGACCAAGTCAATTTTATTTATAAACCCAGTTCTGATTGATAAAATAAACAACACACCATCAATTTCTATTTTTGAAATATCTTTCTTCCAATATAGAGTGATTTGTATGCAGATAATGCATACATGACTTCTAAAATGATGCATATACAAACAATACTTTGTTGTTTTTCACATAGTTGGACTGGATGATGCTTATATATTATAGATTATGCTTATATTGGGTGAGAATGATGTTTATTTGGGAGCATATAAAGGTCACATAAAGACTAGATGAAGGTTACTCAAATAAATAATGATTTCTATTCTAGGTAGAGATTCATACTTACGTATCCATGACTTTTAAATTTTTATCATATCTCTAAGTCTAAGATGATTCTTTTGAAAACAAAATAACTTAGTTAAAATATCATCCTCATTCATAAAAACGATATTTAACAAAAAATCTACAAATACTGATTTTTTCAACTTCAAAATACTCCAAAACTTTAGAAAATCATTCGATTCAAATGATTTACCAAATATCACTAGAGTTTGAACAAGACTTAGCTGCTGAAAAAAAAAATCAAAATAAACATAATATACACTAAACCCTTCTACAAAATTTCTTCTCTGGATAATTAAAAATTCTACAGGAACTTTTTCAATCTCACAACACAAAAACTATAAATCATTTTTTCAAAAACATTCCCAAATATTGAACTATAACCAAATATATCTAGGGATTAACAATCTACCACTTCATATAGGTATTTAAAAACCATGGAAGATAAATCAAAATAAAACTCAAATAATATTTCATTAATTCATTATCTAATAAATCTAGGTTTACATTAGAAATTTAGGAGTAGAAAATCAGAATATGGAATAATAAAATCATGTTTTCCATAAGAACAATTATAAAGATTCATCTTCTTAAAACGTGATTTAGTTGATTCTCTTTAATGAAATGATACCAATTGATAATAAATCTAAGATTAAACATTTATTTATCAATTATTCATCATCACTTCTTTGAATAAAATTTTCTTTTCTCAATAATTTATCATTATATAAAATTTCTTGATGACTTGATAGATCCATCCAAAAAATCAATTAAAAGACAAACTGCTACATTCATTTCAACAAAACTATAAGAATATTTCTCATAGGAAACATGATGAATTCAAATAATAAACCACTAAAAAACTATCTCAAAATATATGATCCCCCTAAGAAAAAATATCAATGTATATTATCCCTATAAATATTTTCTCCCTTTTAATCAAGATATAGACAGATAAACATAAAAGAAAGATTTAGGATGTCAATTGTTCTTCCCCTTAAAAAAAACCAAAGAAAAAATGAGATAAGTGGCTAAAACACTACAACTAAGACCTGATAAGGGTGAGGATGAACTCCCAATATCAACCTCATATTTATAAATTATTTTTTATATAATGGATATGTGAAAACATATTTAATTTTCTACTTTGTAAGAAAAAATTCCAACATTAGTTCATTTCTCTTAAAAATATTCATGATGAAGAAATTCTATATATAAATTCACTAGTATCTTTAAAGATAGATAGTATTATTTGACAAATTTATATCACTTTTATTATCATATCCCAAGATAACTGGAAAATTCACATAAAATTTATGATCCTCTATTTGTATCTTCATTCAGATTAATTGAGTTATAGCTTTAGTGGTTTCCACATACCCAGCTTCAGTAGTTATAAGTGTAATTTTCTAGACCTTCCTAGCTTTTTTTGTGTTTTCCCATTTCTTGGGGTTTATTTATGGGTTTTTTGAAGTTATATTAAAGTTGAAGTATGTTTTTTTTCTTTTTAAGGGACATTGAGGCATGTGAAATGGATTGGAAATCCATGGTGATAGTATTTTTGGATTAACTGATCTCCCATGTAAATTAGGCTAAGTAACCACACCCTTTAGAAGGCATGGTGTTGGGTGTGTTGGCCTAGTATTCTACCATTTCAACATGGGAACCTCAAAAATGCTTAGTGATGGAGTGTTGTTGGACATTGTGGCTTGAGGGAGTGCATGTATGAAATGGGTATAAGAGGTCCTCCACATCATAACCTTGGACATGGAGAGGATAAAATGGGTATGTATTGGGAATTAGGGCCCTTAGAATCTGGTCCTAGAATAATGTGGAAGAACCAACAAGGCTTGCACCATTTCATGGTCAAGATTATGGTGGTATTAAAATACCAATTTTAAAATGAGTAGGAAAAGAGGATCTCACATGGAGGATTTAGATCTCATAATGATCAGAATCACCATGGGTATTTTTGTAATCTAACACACCTCGGTGGAGTCCAGCATGATTGGATTATAAATATGATGTTGGTTACCCCATATTTCAATATTTAAATCCTTATTCGACTCATGGATAACCCTTAGTTCTTTCCCTATTCAGCCACCTCTCTTTCAGTTTTCAACCCCTTGGATTATTTGGGATTTTTTGGATTATATTAATGGGGTTGAGGTAACTGTTTTTCCCCTATTCTACTTTCATTATCATTATCTTATATCTGGGAGTACACCATAGTTTAATCCTCCTCTTTTTGTGTGGTTTTTGATGGATTCTTTCTATGTATTGAAATATGGTGATGCTTCCCTTGATATTGGAGGTGGTAGAAAATTAGCTTCATTTATTTTCCTTTAAAGATTCAATTTAGGTAAGGTGTCATTTTTCTTTCTTCTTTTAGTTTCACATTTGATGGGATCATCATTTTTTTATTTCGGGGAGATCATATGAACCGACTAAATTAAGGTAATTAAATGGTTTAAATTAAATTAAAGGAGAAAGTGAGAAATTGAATGTGATTTAATTGTTTTTTATATTATGTTTGAGAATTCTATATACTCTTACCATATTTGGAAAATATTGTGTTGTTGTTGTGGCTATTGAAATTTCACAACATTTTTGTTCATTTTTACTCACCAAGGGTGAAACCAGCTAAGAATATACGCCTAGATTATAATTATAATCTTAGTTTTTTTGATAACTCCCTTGAAATAAATAAGTAAATATTATAAAATATCTTTGATAAATCTTCAATAATATATGTTTGAATAGGTTATGATGTGTAGTGGTTGTGTTGTGTGGTGGTGGTGTCAGGAAGTGGTTGTGTTGTACAGATGTGATGTCATGTCATTGAGGTGAGATATGGTAATGATATGTGGTTTCTAAAACAATAATATTATGGACCAAATGAGTATGAGTTGTTTATTTTGTGATGTTTTGTTCTATTATACTGATAGTGGTGGAATAAAATGTTAATAAAAAACAAAACTAGAATGTTTTGTAATGGCTAATTAACTCTTAAATTAAAATTGGATGGACGGATAATGTTTTTTTATTAAATTTTAAATTAGTAGGATTGATAAATAAATATGGTTTGTAAATGAGAAATTTATAAAAAGTATTAACTTAAAGGGAAAATAATGAATGTGTCTTTTGTCTTGTGGATTGCTTATTTGGTGTTGTGCATTTGGGGGTGGAAATGAAAGTGGATAACATTGTGAGGACTTTTAGTGATGTTGTGAGTTGTGATGGTGCTCTTCTAATAAACCTATATGTAGGGATTTTTTTTCGAATATTATATATTATTTTTTAATTATGATTTCTAAAGGTACCCCACCAATGTTGACCACTATGTGATGACACCCTAACGTTTTCGGGGTATTTTTTCCAATATCCATGATAATAATAATGGATGGTTGGATACCCCCTCTTCCCCATTCTCAATTTTCAATTATATTAACATGCATGGTTAGTGATGAAAAGAATAAAAAGTTAACTAGATGTGGTGATTGATGGGAGGATGAGATAGTTCATGATGGGGGGTCGTGCATTTTATGAGGAGGGCATGAGTTTGATATCCCCCATATTCCTAATACCCTACTATTCTAGTTATATGGAAGTGGTTATGGGAAGATGTGGTTGTGATGACCTATTAAACATAAGGTCCTTGGTATTATGGGGTTTCCTAGGTGTATTCAAGTGGGTTGTTATGTTCAGTAGAACATAGGGTTCTTGGAATGATTGAATTTCTCAGTTACCTTCAAGAAGGGTTATATGGAAGGGATGGGTGAACCATTCAATATTGGGGTGTGAGAGTGTAAAATCAATGGAAAATTGGTGTAGGTTACCTTTTATTGATATTATTCTTATTATAACATTATACATGGATGTATTTCTAGGTGAATGTGCCTTTGTAAGTATGGTATTGGTTAGTTGACCTACTTAGTTGTTGTTGGTTCTTCTATTTTCTCACAGGTGCATTGGTATTCTCTTTTCACATGTTCACAAAAGACTTTGGGTATTATTCTACTGAGTATACATGTTATGATTACCTCATGTATATAAAAACTATTTTTTAGGTTTTTAGGAGGACTTGGAGGACCGAGCTGGACATTACTAGTCCTGACATTGGAGTTATTATTGGGTCTATACCTTAGTACTTTTTTTGTGTATTTATTTAGAGAATATTTTTATTTTATTACTTTATACAATCATTGTTGGATGGTTTTGGGTCACTTAACTTTATATCATATCATGTATTTTTTTAAGAATGATATATTTTCTCCCAAAACTACAATATCTATTGAGGATAATGCATTCCATATGTGAGATATTTATACCCTCAATGGTAGTCTCCAACCTTGGGGCCTACTGATGGTGGTGGTTAGTAGGGTCATTATCTATCATCCCTAATTGTTATCCTAATAGGGTTACCATTGTTGGGATGGGGTTAGGAAATAAATTTATCAAAGGGATTGGTTGATAGATAGGGTGGATATTAGAGTTAGTTATATTGAGGATTTAATGATTTAGTAGGTAAATGGTTTAATTCAATATTGGTTCATGAGATAGGCTAGGGAGACCATATTGGACACAAGAATTTAGTGACCCCCATGATCTAATTCAAGGACTCTGAGCCTACCAAACGACCAAGTGAGGAGGTTCCTCTAGTAGACTAGACACGTAGGAAAGTTTCATGCATCATGATTTTCTCTATTCCTATAGGAATTGGGTGATCCTAGGGAATTGAATGGATTAATTTAATGAACCATAATAAAATTCCACACAACATGGATTAGGGAGTCCTTATATTCGCTTTTATTTATGAATCATGGACAACATCTTCATGTGGTTCATGCTAGTGAGTTTCAATAGGCTAACCCAATTGACCACTATAGGTTTGAACTATTTGTGGAGGATAATTAGTGGAAAAGGACATTGTGTGAATTCCAGTGGCCAGATTTGGAAAAGTGTGAGGGTGGAGTCTCTAATATAGAGATAGGTCATTGGATTGAGGATATTGAGATAGCCTTTATATTGATTCAAGACCAAGTAAAATAATGGGTCCCACTAATAGTTATTCAGATATGGGATTTATTTTTTCAATGGTGAACATTTTAACTCGAGGATTGGAAGGAGGTAGATGATTCTTTGGTAGATTTGCAGAATAATTTTTTAGTGGATTTCCTATCATCAACCTTGAAATCATAGAATATTTGAGAGTTTATTTCTCTCTTGAAAGGAAGAATGTTTTTTGTGGGAGATCAACATCATGTTAAAAGATATCTTGCACTTCACCGCCAATATTTTTCCTAATGAGGAGTCTCAAGTGAAAAGTCTTAAGGAAGAACTATTACCTTCTATATAGTATGAAGTTAACCATTTTACATTATAGATGTATTTGGTGGTACAGAATATGGTGGATATTATTGAGTGTAGTCACTGACATAAAAGGATTCTTTTATATCCTTCTAGGGGAAATGTTTTCAACAGTGAGGTTTGTGGTTATCTTCAAAAGAAATGTCTAGTGGTTCTCAGAGCTCTGTAGGGTGGAGGTGTTCAGGTACAGTGACAAGATCTGCAAAATCCACTAAGGAGACCATTTTAGTTTCATGGTATAAAATTCTATATACTCATATGGGATACAATTTATGAAAGGGTTACCTTGGGGTATTCCCTGTATTTAAGGACCCATACTAGAGTGTGGTTGTAGAGGTGGTCTTTAGTAGTAAGTCTGGGGAACCAGATATGGATAGTTGTATGTTCGGGAGATTCTAGCACTATATGGGTTAGATATCATCATAGTTATGATCATATTTTAATATACCATTATGTTACTTCTTTGATTTAGAAGACTTAATGTTCTTTATACCACCCAATTTAGTCTGTTCTTTTGGAATGATTGTAGATAGTCTTCTTATGCCCCTCATGTTGATTATTCCATTCAGAGTCTAGGTCATATAGTTTTATGTGAGTCATGGGCTTATACTAATGATGGGGAAGCATATATCAAGTAGGTATCCTTTTATGCTTCATATATAGTCATATGAGGTCATCCTCTATATTGATTAGTTGCATTTTGTGAATGTGATTATCAAATACTTCCATAGGAAGGTCATATTATCATATTTGGATGGTTAGTGTATAATATTTGTCAATGATTGGGGTTATTGGTTGAGTAGTAAATATTTGAATCCTCTTCTTTTCTTAATAGTGAATTTTTTAGTGAAATAAGTAGGTGTGATGAAAGTAGGGGTTCCTATATTCATCATGAAATTTCATAATGTTTCCCTGAGGTGGTTTTAATGCTACCCCCTCAACAATATATAAATATTGGGATATTTTTATAGATTAGAACTAATCTATTTTCAATGGATCCTTATCAGATGGAACCCTATGAGTTATGGGAGTTTGGGATTTTGAAATACGACCTAATGTAAAAGTGTTTCATTTATCCTAGTGTGTCATCATTAAGTACTCAAGTGTTTTTCTTCAATAAGGTGGATGGTGGTATGAGGTTTTGTATATAATAACATAGGCTGAATAAGGTGGAAATCATGAATCTCTACAATATTCTGTGGATTGATGATTTTTTACCATTTGAAAGGGGACAGTTGGTGCTCTAATATTGATTTATGGTCATGATATCACCAGATGAGGGTGAAGGAGGAAGATATCACAAAGGCTGCATTCCGGTGTAGGTATGGGAACTTCAAGTTTATGTTCATGTTTTTCGATGTCATGAACACACTATATGTGTTTATGGGTCCCGTGAACCCTATGTTCCATGAGTTCCTAGACCTATTCATTTTAATGTTCATTGGTGACATCTTGATCTACTCAAATTATGAGGAGGAACATTTTGAGAATCATATATTGGTCTTAAATATCCTTCAACACCACCATATCTATCGATATTATTATTAGTGTAAGGCTTAGAATTAATAAGTTCATTTACACAGGCATCTAGTATCCCAATAGTGTGTGTTTGTGGACCCATCAAAGATTCAGTCAGTTGTATCTTAGGAAGAATCCAAGAATATTGTAGAGGTTTGCAGCTTACTTAGTCTTGGGGGATATTATTGGGGGTTTGTGTATGATTTATCACATATTGTATCCCTATTTAAATATCTAACCAAGAAAGATCGTGAATTTTTCAAGAATGGATAGTTTCAAGTAGTTTTTAACTACTTGAAGGAGATGTTGATCAATACTCTAGTGCTTTAGTTACTCGAAGAAGGGATGATGTTCGAGGGTTTCTATGATACTAACCACTAGGTATTAGGATTCATCGTGATATAGGAGAATGTGGTGATATATTATGGGTCTAGGTAGTTATATCCCCACAAGAATAAATATTCCACCAATGATTTGGATCTTGAAGTGGTTGTGTTTTCACCGAAGCTTTGGTGACATTACCTTATCCAAGAGTGTATTTTAGTCTTTATTGATCATAATAGATTAAGGTATGTCTTTTCTCATTAATTATATGAATCTTTTACCATGGATGAGAATGGTGTTTCTCTAGGACCATGAATTTTAGATCTTCTAAACCATATAAAAGTAGAATTACATGGTAGAAACACTAAAACAGAAGTCATGAAAGGATGTTTTAAAGAGTTTAAATATTATCACAGTGTGATGAAGGATTTGGTAGCCCTGTATTTTTATGAATATGTGGTTGATTATGGAGTTTTCTTATTCTATGTGATAGTTCACTCTTCCTTAATGTGTTAGGTGGAGGATTCTCAATGGGGAGACTCAGAGTTTAATGTAATAAATGATTGTGTTTTCCATGGTGATTCTCTGAAGTAATGGTTAGATAATTATTAAAAGTGAATGATGTTTCAACAAAGGATATACATTTTATTGGTAATCCATGTGGGATCCCTTCATGAGTTTAATATATCACCTTTTCTGGTACACCAAGGAGTAACTAACTTTCAGGATGCATTTTGTGTGGCCCGAGATGAAATGATAAGTGGAAGAGTTTGTGGATTGATGTGTTGTTTTCCAACAGGTAAAAGTATAAAATTCTATTCTTGGTAGTTTATTATAGCCCTTGGATATTCCTGACTGGAATTGGGACAATGTAACAATGGAATTCATCATAGCATTACACTAATATCATGGATAATATGATTCCATATAGGTATGAATGGATCATTTTAAAATGGAAGACCACTCCCTAGTGATCATGGCACCTGTATCCATTGATGTTATGTAAAGGCCATTTCTAGATGAGGTTTTTTGGTTTCCAAGAGTTACAATATCCAATTTCTTGGATCACGATTCTTGTTTTACCTCACCAGTCTTGAGATTATTGTATCAGGATTTTGGAAATAAGTTATACCTTAGCACTACCTTTCACCCTAAAAAAGATGGAAAGATGGTGTAGACCATCTAAACATTGGAGTATATGTTGTGTACATGTATCATGGTCTTCAACAGATCTTGGGAAAATAACTTTTCCATGGTTAAATTTTCTTATAACAATATTTAACACTCATTCATCATCATGGCCCCAATTGAGGAATTGTACGAGAGACTATATAATTCATTATTATGTTGGTCAAAGGTTGGGGAGTCATATAATATCGATTCTGATCTAGTGTAGATAATGATAGATAAGGTTCAAGTAGTTCATCAGAGGAACAAGGTGGTATGATACTTTCATAGATCTAATTTCGGTCGTAGGAGTAGACCCTTGGAGTTTTTAGTGGGATACCACATGTCTAAATTTTTTCTCCTCATCATGTGCAGTGCATATAACGACCCATACTTTACATACATGTTCATTACTTCAAAATTGAAGCATACTTATTACAAAATATAACAAAACCATGAAAGGACCGTATAGGTATAGTGTCTTTAGAAACTGGGAAACATAAAAAACTAGTTCATAAATCATCTATGTTGTCTCCCATTTATTTCATCATATCTAGAGTCCCTTTTGGGCATATCCTACTTAATATATTTCTTCCTGACCTGGGGAAAAGAAAACATACAAAAGGGTGATCTCAAATGCTCAGTAAGGGTAAACAAAAGAAATATCAAACATATCATATTCATAAGAACATAACATTTTGAAAATCTTATCCTGTAAAAGAGATCATAACATGGGATAAATCATAGAAGTGAAATTTAATCCCAATAATCATAGCATAAAACATGAAACTTTTTTTCATACACACATAATAATAAATAATCATTTCTTAGTAGTCAAGACTCATAGCCAAGACTATCTTAGCGGACAAAGTCCATTTCTGAACCGAGTTCACTCCTCATTTTCGTCCTGTTTCACTGAACCGGTTTAACCTGCCGTTCCATCCATGTCTATCTCATGAAATATAAATCTTTACCCAATGAATTGGAGGGAGATATAGGTCCCACCCATCTCATAATGAAACCATTCTTACGTGTGCCACAAAATCATAAATCATAGCATAACCCATGTAATAAAAATGGGAATCTTAAACATCATACTATCATAACATAATCCATATAAGATAAAATTTCATCATAAAAATAATTCCATCATAACATAATCAAATAAATGTAAAAATAGGTATATAAATATAACCCTATATTATATTAGAGGGAAAATAATTTTGATAAAACACTTGAACTCCATTCTTGAGGAAAATATCCTTTCTACTTCAAAAACATTTTTACTTTATTAACATGTCATAAAATTTTAAACTAAAAGAAGTTGATTAAAAATAAACATGAAAACTTGTAAATGAAGCTTCATGGGAATAATTTTCTATGAATCCATTCATGCCGTATAAGTTAAAAAATCATTCTTCTCGTACTTTGGTCGAAAAAGTCAAAAAGTACCTCGTACGAAAAATGACAAAAGATTACTTTCATATCATTTACTAAAAACTCAATGAAGGGTAAAATTGGATTTATAAAATTGTAGTAGGATATAAATAATATTACATTTTGAGGAAACATGGATGTGGATGATAAATATTCCCCAGTAAATTCTGAAGTATAAACAATCTCGGATAAAAATGAGATTGTGAGATTTTCCCTTACCTTAGGTCCGATATGCTTCGTATGAATCCAAAACTCCTGTAATATGGTTTAAATAATGTCAATTGACTTATTACATAATCATATTCATTTTTATGATATCATATATTGTCATATTTGTATCTTCTTAGTAGTAATATTTCAATGCTACTTGTTATTCGGGCGTTTATTGCTTTATGTTCTTGTGCGTGTTTTGTCAAATAAATTGTTATCTTTCTTTATAGGATATAGATATATTATTTATAGAATGGTATTAGTGTAATATATATCATATTCATTCATTCAATTCATTTATATAATCATTATTTAATGAAGATCATATAGAACGAGTCGCATCACATCGTGGAGACGGTAGGCCGTACGTACGCACGAGCGATGATATCATTCCCATGATCGTGGAATTGTATTGAAGTGTATGTATAATATTTCAGAATCAATACCACTTAACAATAATAATATATAGTTATTTATTTTCACCATTATACCCATCCATGTAAGGTGGTGGTGGAAAACATATTACACCACGGCGTGGAGACGGTATTTCGTACGTACGCACGCTCAGTGATTTTATTTACCGTAGGATGGAGAGGAGGTGAAATAGGGTTGTTTCATATTTATATTAACATATCAGTATATGAGGGATACTCATGTTATTACTTCATAATAAAACAACTAAATAAGAGGGAGTAGACGAAGAATGGAACTTGAAGAAAATGGTAGAAGGTATTACCTCTTTCTCAAAGTGCCTCCTTTAAACTTTCTCTTAGGGCACTAGAGTTGGTCTTTTGAGAAGACCAGTACCTCTAGTAGGTTTCTAAGGAAGTGGGGAAGTGAAATGGGCAGGTTGTGGCCGAGATTGAAGGCTCAAATTGGTGTGAGGAGGAGAGGGGCACCTTTGGAAATATAAGAAATATTAGTTTATATTAAATCCCATTCCCACCTAAAAAATTCCAAAATGACTCATATCCAAATATTAGATGATATAGGGTTTTAATATCATCAAAAAATAAAATTTATACATGTTAGGAATTTATTTTGAACATTATCAACTTGATTTATCCTTATTTATCAATTTAATTTTATTTATGGTAATAATATTCTAAATTTTAAATTATTATAAATAATTACATATGTGTTGTGAATTTTCCATAATTTGAAAGTTTATGAAATTGTAGACCATATAAATTTTAATTTATAATTTTTATATATTTTTGTTATTTTTAAACAATTTGATAATATGTTATTTTTATAAAATAACAATAGTGTCAATTTTTACACTATTCATTTATTTGAATTTAAATAAAATATATACAGAAGATATGTTCGAAATAAAAGCTTCACTAGATTCATAAAATGTCATATGTATCTATTAAATTAGTGGAGCACATTAAATAGTTCATATAATATTTATTTTAATATTTTTAAAACCATTTATTTTATATTTTAATTAATAAAATAATTTCAACATCACTATTGTGTCATAATTAATGATAATTATTTAATCACAAAAAATTCTAAATAAATTTATATGATGTAGATAATTTTATTAGATTTCTGGAGAATATTTATATCTGAAGTTTCATGAATTTTATCACTAAATTAAAATTATTATACTTATAATATTTAACAGAGTGACATATTGTCACTTTCCTTGGTTTTAATAATAATTATATTATTTCATGGTCAAAAGTCCATGAAATAAATATAGTTCTGCCCTTAGGTGATATGGGTCGACTTTTATTCATCCAATAGGATTTTGGCAGGTGTTAGGGTAATTTTATAATCTTATATTTACCCTTAATTACTCGATTTACCTTTAACTATGGTAAATAAATTTTACCGTAGTTACTATTCATAATGCCCAAAAATAAAAAAGTATCCTATTAACATGATTTGGACCCACTGATTCCAAATATGGAATCCATTTCTTAAAATTCAAAACACATAATTTTCAGGAATTAATTTAAAATTAATCTCGTTGTTAAGAAAACGGGTTTTAGAAGTTAAAACATTGCCAAAGATTGAAATGTTTTTACTGATGAATTAAATGTGAAATTAATTATAATGAAATACATTCTATTAAATGGTAAAAATATATTCTATTTATACTTTAAAACCATTAAATATTATAATTTAACTATATAAATTATCTCAATGAAAAAAGTTGTTTTTAATTAAAAAGTAGCGTACTTTTACTATTCATCAAAATATGAAAGTTATCAGAAAAGTTTCAAAAATTTATCCAAAGTAAATTTTTATATCCTGATTCCAAAGAATAATTTTATTTTGTCAAATTGAACTTATAAACATGTCAAAAACTAGATTTAATGTGGGTGCGCCATCAAAAGGTGCCAAACTGCATTTTTTGAAAAATACTTATTTTACCCAAAACATTTATTTTGTTCTCTTACCATGTTCTAGAAAATGTGTAAGATGAATAATAATGTTATAAAATTCAAAATGTAGTTAATACTATTCATAACGGCTAGTCCATAATAATATATCATTGTTTAGTGAAACCCGATATTGCGTACTACACACGATATCGAGGAAGGTCGTGTTTGCATGTAATGCAGGCCAAGTCAGTATTTTGTGTTGTGAAAGATTCCTTTGGTGTTGCGTATAACATTAGACATAAAAAAAATATTTCTCATAAAATCTCATGGTGTTACATTATACCCCCCTTAAAATGAATTTCGCCCTCGAAATTCATCACTTCATTACAAACAGATGAGGATTCCTATCCCTCATCATATCCTCAAGTTCCTATGTAGCTTCTTCTAATTGGTGGTTACTCCATAAAAATTTCACCAAGCGAGTGGTCTTGTTCTGTAGGAATTTTTCGCTACGATCCAAGATCTCTATCGTCTGTTCTTCATAATAAAGATCTTGCTCCAGCGGTACAACTTCTGAGATGAGTACATGTAAAGGATCAGGTATGTACTTTCTCAAAAGAGATACATGGAACACATCGTGAACTTGAGAGAGATTCGGTGGAAGTGCCAATCGGTAAGCTACCTTCCCAACACGATACAGTATTTTGAAAGGACTGATATATCTAGGGCTCAACTTTCCCTTCTTTCCAAATCTCATTACCCTCTTCCAGGGAGATATTTGTAAGAATACTATATCACCCACTTCAAACTCTAGGTCTTTTCTTCGGTTATCAGCATAGCTTTTTTGTCGACTTTGAGCTGCTCTTATGTGTTGTTGAATAGATCAGACCTTTTCTGCCATCTCATCAACAAGATCAGGTCATAATAGCTTTCTTTCCCCAACTTCATCCCAACAAGTTAGAGTTCTACATTTCTTTCCATAGAGGTCTTTATAATGAACCATCTGAATACTGGAGTGAAAGCTATTATTATAAGAAAATTCCACCAATGATAGGTGTTGATCCCAACCACCTTTGAAATCCATAGAGAAAGCTCTCAACATGTCTTCTAGAGTTTGAATTGTCCTCTCAGACTGACCGTCTGTCTGAGGATGGTAAGCAGTGTTGAAAATCCACTCTGTATCTAGAGCATGCTGAAGACTTCGCCAAAATTTCAAGGTAAACCTCAGATCCCGATCAGATATAATGGAAAGTGGCACCCCATGAAATCTTACCACTTCCTCTACATATATCATGGAAATATTATCAAGAGAAAAATATTCTCTAATAGCAATGAAGTGTGCCGACTTCGTAAGACGATCAACTATAACCCAGATAGCATTATTGCCTTTAGATGTTTTAGGAAGTTCGGTGACAATATCCATAGTGATGTTTTCCCATTTCTATTCTGGTATGGGTAATGGTTGTAACATTCCCTTAGACTTTTGTCTCTCTGCTTTAACGTGCTGACAAACCAAGCATCGAGAGACATATTTAGCAACATCTATTTTCATGCCATCCCACCAGAAGTACTCTTTCAGGTCCCTATACATCTTCGTGCTTCCAGGATGAATAGAGAATGAAGAACTATGAGCCTCACCCAATAGCTCCTTCTTTAATTCTGGGATGGGAGGAACACAAACCCGATTCCGGAACCTTATTATCCCATTACAATCGAGGTTGAATTCAGGAACATTTCTCACCTTCTTTTGTAACTCTATATCTTCTTTCTCTGCCTCTTTAATCTTCACGTGTATAGATGGTTGAACATTAATTTGAGAAAGATAATATTTTCCCATTCCATTATAATTCCAAAATCCATCCTTTGTAAATCCATAAATATTAGATCTTTTGTGATCCTCATCATGGATAATATAGCATGGTCTTGTCGACTTAATGTGTATTCCACCTTGTTTTCTATCCCAGGGTGATAATTAATTGATCAGTCATAATCCTTAATCAGCTCCAACCATCTTCTTTGACACATATTCAGCTCCTTTTGTGTGAAAATATATTTTAAACTTTTATGATCAGTATAAATATCACACCTTTCACCATAAAGATAATGAATCCAAATCTTTAATGCAAAGATTACCGCAGCTAACTCCAAATCATGAGTTGGGTAATTTTTCTCATGGATTTTCAAATTTCGTGAGGCATAATCTATCACCATATCATTTTGCATGAGAACACACCCCAGTCCCTTCTTGGATGCATCACTATAGATCACAAACCTTTCTCCACTGCAAGGTAGTGTGAGCACAGGTGCACTGGATAACCTTCTTTTCAACTCCTTAAAATTCTCTTCACATTCCTCTGTCCAAACGAACTTAACTCCTTTCTGAGTCAACTTGGTGAGTGGGTTAGATAACCTTGAAAAATCTTTCACAAAACATCGGTAATATCCAGCCAAACCAAGAAAACTTCGGATCTCAGTTACTTTTGTTGGTCTCGACCATCTTTCGATAACCTCTCTTTTTGCTGGATCCACAGATATCCCCTATTTTGTGATTATGTGACCCAAAAATGAAACTTTTTGAATCCAAAATTCACACTTGGTAAATTTGGCATAAAGATTCTCCTTTCATAGTGTATTTAATACAATTCTCAAGTGGTCTTCATGTTCTTCCTTGCTCTTTGAATAGACAAGAATATCATCTATAAAGACTACCAAAAACTGATCAAGATAGTCTCTAAATACTATATTCATCAGATCCATGAAGATAGAAGGGGCATTTGTAAGACCAAATGGAATCACTATAAATTCATAGTGTCCATAACTTGTACAGAAAGCCGTATTTGGTATATCCTCCCTTTTGACCCTTAATTGATGATACCCTGAACGAAGATCAATCTTGGAAAAGTATTGAGCTCTCCGTAGTTGGTCAAATAGTTCATCAATGCATGGGCGAGGATATTTTTTCTTGATAGTGATCTTGTTAAGTTCTTGATAATCAATGCAGAGTCTCGTTGATCCATCTTTCTTCTTAACAAACAGAACAGGTGCTCCCCAAGGTGACACACTAGGGCGTATGAATCCTTTATCAAGATTCTCTTGGAGTTGCTTCTTTAATTCCTGCAACTCAATTGGGGCCATTCTATAGGGTGTCTTTGAAATAGGCAAAGCACCCGGTACGGGTTATACTGAAAACTCAACTTCACAATTTGGTGGAAGACCAAGAAATTCATCCGGAAATACATCATCAAACTCCTGTAAAATGGGCATATTATTAACCGTGAGTTTCTCTCCAACCATTTGAGAAAATAACCTTTATTTAGTGGAATCAAGACCCATAAGATGGAAGAAATTTCCACTGGAAGGTTATGTTCATCCTTGCATCGATAGACGATCATAGATTGATCTGGAGTATGAAATGTGACTTCCCTTCTTTGGAAATTGATATGAGCTCCATATAAATAAAGTCAATCCATGCCAAGAATCACATCAAATTCCACTATAGGAAGGATCACAAGATTTATAGGAATCACTTTCCCACAAACTTCAATCGGAGAAGAATTGTAAACTATTGATGCAACTGTTGTTCCATTAGGAGTTGTCACAGCCAACTCAACATCTAATTGTTGAGGTAATACAGCGATACCCTTAGAAAATTCTTTAGAAATAAAAGAGTGTGGGGATCCAGAATCAAATAAACCAGTTTATACTTTAGATTGGATGGTAAGTGTACCTCTCACCACTTCATTGTCGTTCTCCACATCACCGATAGTAATTGCATTTGACTTTCCTTTTTCTGTGGCCTTAAGAGTTTGTTGACTTCGATCATCATCATCAACCCTTGGATTTGGGCATTGATTGGAATAATGCCCCATCTCCTTGCACCTGAAACATTTATGTGTAGTAGGTTCATTCTGTGTATCCCTTCCCTTTTTTGCATCATTAGACATCTTCTTCCCATTATTTCAACATTCAATGGCCCGATGACCTTCTTTTCCACACTTATAACATTTTCTTGTCCCCTTAAGACAATTTCCCCCATGTTTCTTTCCACACTTTGAGCATAAGGGAAAACTCATCTTCTTTTCAGTGTGGTCTTTAAATTTTCCTTTGAATTACATTTTCCTCTTCTTATCAAACCCATGTGACTGATGGGTTACACCAATATCCATCTCAACCTTGATAGCACATCGAACTATTTCCTCATAGCTATTGAAGTCCCTTATGGCTAATGTCGTTCGAAGACTTGGTTTTAATCCACTAAAGAATTGATCGATCTTACTCTTAGGTTGGATAATAATTCTGAAAGAGTACCTTGTAGGTCTTGTAAAATTTTCTTCGTTTTTACCAACGGATTCATCATCCTTTTTCTTCAGTTCAAGAAACCACTTCTCCATCTTTGTTCAAAGAATAGGAGGGAAATACTTATTGAAAAATAAGTTCTTGAACTCATCCCATTCCATGGCTCAATTTCATCCCTTTTCCTCGTATTCTTAATAAGATTCCACCATTGATCAACATCACCTTCCAAACAATACACTACTAAGATGACTTTACCATGTTCATAACATTGAAGAACCGAAAATATCTTTTCAGTGGTACTGATCCATTGTTTATCCACTAATAGATCAGAAGACCCGTTGAATGAAGGTGGACGCTGCCTCATGAAGGATTCAACATAATGTTGCTCTTTCCTTTTATCATTTGGAAGTCCTTCATGATTCATAGCCTGAGAAAGTTGTGTGAGAATGGCTACAAGATTTTTTATTCTAGCTCCCATAATGTTTGGTTGCTCCGGGGTACAATCATTGCATTGCCGGTCGCATTCCACATTAAGAAGGTTCCTTCGGGTTCCATCCATTGACTAAAACCAAGAAGAATAGTCTGAGAAACACTAATTATAATAGTAAAGACACATAATCAAGAATAAAATTTCACACTTAAGGTCTTATCATAGGTTGTTCATGGACATTTCTAAAACAATAAGATTGTGTTCTATGCTTAGACATATCCTTAGGTTTCTTACTAAGGCTTTCACATCCTAGTTTCCAAAGGTTGACTATACCTTTCCTCTGATACCAACTATAATGAACCATACGTTACATACATGGTTATTACATCAAAATTGAAGCATAATTAATACAACATATAACAGAACCATGAAAGGACCGTATAGGTATAGTGTCTTTAGAAACTGGGAAACATAAACAACTGGTTCATAAATCATCTACGTTGTCTCCCATTTATTTCATCATATCTAGAGTCCATTTTTGGCATATCCTACTTAATATCATTCTTCCTAACCTAAGGAAATGAAAACATACAAAAGGGTGAGCTCAAATTCTCAGTAAGGGTAAACAAAAGAAATATCAAACATATCATATTCATAAGAACATAACATTTTGAAAATATTATCCTGCAAAAGAGATCATAACATGGGATAAATCAAAGAAGTGAAATGTAATCCCAATAATCATAACTTATAACATGAAACTTTGTGGCATACACACATAATCATAGATAATCATTTCTTAGTATTCAAGACTCATATCTAAGACTATCTTAGCAGAAAAAGTCCATTTCTGAACCGAGTTCACTCCTCGTTTCAGTCCTGTTTCACTGAACCGGTTTAACCTGCCCCTCCAGCCATGTCTATCTCATGAGATATAAATCTTTACAAAATTCATTGGAGGGAGATATAGGTCCCACCCATCTCATAATGAAACCATTCTTACGTGTGCCACAAAATCATAAATCATAGCATAACCCATGTAATAAAAATGGGAATCTTAAACATCATTCTGTCATAACATAATCCATATAAGATAAAAGGAAATCATAAAAATAATTCCATCATAACATAATCAAATCAATGTGAAAATAGGGATATAAACAGAACCCTATATTATCTTAGATGGAAAAGAATTTTGATAAAACATCTGAACTCCATTCTTGAGGAAAATGTCCTTTCTACTTCAAAAACATTTTCCTTTCTTAACATGTCATACAATTTTAAACTAAAAGAAGTTGATTAAAATTAAAATTGAAAACTTTTAAATAAAGATTCATGGAAATACTGTTCTATGAATCCATTCATGCCGTATAAGTTAAAAAACATTCTTCTCGTACTTTGGTCAGAAAAGTCAAAAAGTACCTCGTACGAAAAACGACAAAAGATTCCTTTCATATCTTTTAATAAAAACTCATCGAAGGGTAAAATTGGATTTAAACAATTGTAGTAGGATATAAATAATATTAAATATTGAGGAAACATGGATGTGGATGATAAATATTCCCTAGTAAATTCTGAAGTATAAACAATCTCGGATAAAAATGAGATTGCGATATTTTCCCTTACCTTAGGTCCGATATGATTCGTATGAATCCAAACCTCCTGTAATATGGTTTACATAATGTCAATTGACTTATTAAAGAATCATATTCATCGTTATTATATCATATATGGCCATATTTGTATCTTCTTTGTAGTAATATTTCATTTCTACTTGTTATTCGGGTGTTTATTGCTTTATGTTCTTATGTGTGTTTTGTCGAATAAATTATTATTACTCTTTATAGGATGTAGATATATCATTTACATAATGGTATTAGTGTAATATATATCATATTCATTTATTCAATTCTTTTATATAATCATTATTCAATGAAGATCATATAGAACGAGTCGCATCACATCGTGGAGACGGTAGGCCGTACGTATGCACGACTGATGATATTGTTCCCATGATCGTGGAATTGTATTGAAGTGTATTTATAATATTTCAGAATCAATACCAATTTACAATAATCATATATAGTTATTTATTTTCACCATTATATACATCCAATTAAGGTGGTGGTGGAAAACATATTACACCAGGACATGGAGACGGTATTCCGTACGTACGCACGCGCGGTGATTTTGTTTACCGTAGGATGGATAAGAGGTGAAATTGGGTTGTTTAATATTTATAATAACATATCAGTATATGAAGGATATTGATGTTATTACTTCATATTGAAACCACTAAAGAATAGGGAGTAGAAGAAGAATGGAACTTGAAGAAAACGGTAGAAGGTATTACCTCTTTCTCGAAGTGCCTCCTTTAAACTTTCTCTTAGGGAACTAGAGATGGTATTTTGAGAAGACCAGTACCTCTAGTAGGTTTCTAAGGAAGTGGGGAAGTGAAATGGAAATGGTTTTTCTGATCTTGAAGGCTCAAATTGGTGTTAGGAGGAGAGGGAGGAGGTTCCCTTTTATAAGGGAGGAGAGGGGTACCTTTGGAAATATAAGAAATATTAGTTTATATTAAATCTAAACCCCACTTAAAAACTTCCAAAATGACTCATATCCGAAAATTATATGAGATAGGGTTGTAATATCATCAACCAATAAAATTTATACATGTTAGGAATTTATTTTAAACATTATCAACTTGATTTATCCTTATTTGTCAATTTAATTTTATTTGTGGTAATAATATTCTAAATTTTAAATTATTATAAATAATTACATATGTGTTGTGAATTTTCCATAATTTGACACTTTATGGCATTTTAGACCATATAAATTTTAATTTATAATTTTTAAATATTTTTGTGATTTTTAAACTATTTGATAATATGTTATTTTTATAAAATTACAATAGTGTCAATTTTGACACTATTCATTTATTTGAATTTAAATAAAATATATACAGAATATATGTTCAAAATAAAAGCTTTAATAGATTCATAAAATTTCATATGTATCTATAAAATTTTTGTATCACATTAAATAGTTCATATAATATTTATTTTAATATTTTTAAAACCATTTATTTGATATTTTAATTAATAAAATAGTTTCAACATCACTATTGTGTCATAATTAATGATAATTATTTATTCCCTAAAAATTCTAAATAAATTCATATGATGTAGATAATTTTATTAGAGTTCGGTAGACTATTTATATCCTAATTTTCATGAAGTTTATCACTAAAGTAAAATTATTATACTTATAATATTTAAGAGAGTGACATATTGTCACTTTCCATGGTTTTAATAATTATTATATTATTTCATGGTCAAAAGTCCATGAAATAAATATATTCCGGACCTTAGGTGATATGGGTCGACTTTCATTCATCCAATAGGATTTTGGCAGGTGTTAGGGTAATTTTATAATCTTATATTTACCCTTAATTACCCGATTTACCTTTAACTATGGTAAATAAAATTTAACGTAATTACTATCCATAATGCCCAAACATAAAATGTAGCCTATTAACTTATAATTTGGACCCAATGATTCCAAATATGGAATCCATTTTTTAAATTTCAAAACATATAATTTGTAGCAATTAATTTAAAATTAATCTTGTTGTTAAGAAACCAGGTTTTAGAAGTTAAAACATTGCCAAATATTGAAATGTTTTTACCTATGAATTAAATGTGAAGTTAATTCTAATGAAATACATTATATTAAATGGTAAAAATATATTCTATTTATACTTTGAAACCATTAAATATTATAATTTAACCATATAAATTATCTCAATGAAAAAAGTTGTTTTTAATTAAAAATTAGCGTATTTTACTATTCATCAAAATATGAAAGTTATCAGAAAGGTATCAAAAATTTATCCAAAGTAAATTTTTATATCCTGATTCCAAATAAGAATTTTATTTTCTAAAATTTATTTTATAAACATGTCAAAAACTTGATTTAATTTGGGTGCGCCATCAAAAGGCGGCAAAACTGCATTTTTTGAAAAATACTTATTTTACCCAAAAAAAATTATTTTTTTCTCTTACCATGTTCTAGAAAATGTGTAAGATTAATAATAATGTTATAAAATTCAAAATGTAGTTTATAATTTTCATAACGGCTAGTCCATAATAATATATCGTTGTTTTGTGAAACTCGGTATTACGTACTACACACGCTATCGAGGATGGTCGCGATTGCGTGTAATGCAGGCCAAGTCAGTATTACGTGTTGTGAAAGATTCCTTTGGTGTTGTGTATAACATAAGACATTAAAAAATATTTCTCATAAAATCTCAGGGTGTTACAGTGGAGGTTTGACAGGGGGAGTAATCTTTCTCCCTAGGTTATGGGACCTTTCAAGGTTTTGGACCATACTCATAGGGTAGTATATCAATTGATGCTTCCACCACAGATACGAAGTATCTAAAAATTCATCCAAAAATATCTTTTCTATTGATATCTTCATGAAAAATATCATCTCATTGACTAGGGAGAGTTGGATATCAATGATGGAGTGATTTTCATGGAGTTACTCGTGGAGATCCAAGATCATTGGGAGAAGTTGTTGTGTGGGAAAACCAGCCCATTAGTAGGTGTGAAATAGACTAATTGTGGATTAGAGGAGAGTAATTGGGATCATGAGATTCATATGCATTCCTAATACCAAGAGTTGTTTGGAGTTTTATTTTTCTATTCCGGTATTGATGATGAGGCATTTGAACCTTGTTTGTTTACGAAATGTGTTTATTTCCTTGTTGATGTGATGTGTGATAAAGCTCTCAACATATGAAGAGGGTTAGGACCCTTCAAAATCAAGATGCATCATATTATTACCTATTTTAAAACTATGTAGGTGATTCAGTGCTACCCAAAGTGAACAATATCTTGATGTGGAGAGAGTAATTCCATTATTTGTGTGATAAGGGTGGTATTGTTTGATGGTTATCATAGTCATTATCTAGGGCTATGTGGATAATGTTTTTTTTGTGTATATTATTGCATTTAAGTGATGGTTTGAGGTTTTTTTAATATTGTTGAAGTTTTTCAGTTGTAACGAGTTCTCTGAGAGGTATCTTATAGTGTGGTTTTTTGGAACCTTCCCTTATTTTATGTGTGCTTGGTTTGGATTTTATTCTTGAGGAATATAATTGTCTGATGGATATATAATGTAATGGTTTGGACCTCCCTAACCTTTACTTTTTATTTTTCTAAGTAGTAGGGTGTTTTGGGGTATTTTTGTGGTGGTTCAGAGGTTTGAGGGGGTGTTTTGGCCTTTTAATGGACAACATGACTTGTAAAATGTCTAGGAAAGTTGTGGTGAAGAGCATTTTGGCTTGGGTGAGATCCTCTGGTAAAATGAAATGAGTAACCATGCCTTAGGGAAGGTGTAGTTCTAGGTGTTTTGGTTTGGTGGTATTCATATAGACCATGGGAATCCTAGAAACACTCATTGAGAGAATGACACATGGTTTGATGTCTTGATGGAGTGATTTTCTGAAATGGGTGGAATAGGATCAACACTTAATAGCCTTGGGTGTGGTGAGGGTAAAATAGGTAGGTTTTGTGTGCTATATCATGGATTCTGGCCATTAAATAAGTCATAATAACAACCGCCAATTTTACCAAACTATTTTCAGGATTGTGGTTATGGTAAAATCTCATTTAAAAAATGAGTAAGAAAATTGGATCTAATATAGAGGCTTCAAATATCACATTGACCAGACCCTCCATGGTCATTTTGGTTTTCCAACGCACTATGGTGGAGTCTAGAAATAATGGCTTATAAATAAGTGGTTAGATAGCCCCTAGTTTTTATTTCTTATCCCTTTCTTGACTCATCGATTAATATTTCTCATTTTTTTCCCTATTCAGTCACATCACATGGAGTTTTAAACCTCCAGGTTCATTTTGGATCATTTAGATTTAATTATTTGGGTTGAGTTCACCCTCTCTTCCACCATTCTTACTCCTTTATATTTACCTTCAATATAAAAGTTTTAAATAGTGGAATGTACCTACTTTTTTGTGGTTTTTTATAGATGATTGTTGTGGAAAGAAATCCAGTGGTGATTCCCTCGATACAAGTGGTAGTAAAACCATTTTTTCATGAGTTTTCCCATTAATATTTAATCATTGTTTAGGATATTTCATCTTCTTTCTTTTAGTTTCATTTGGGGGTAATTATTTTTTACTTTTGGGTAGATGGTATGCACTAGATTAATGAAGATAATTAAATGTTTTCAATGAAATTTAAGGGTGAAATTAATCAATCAAATGAGGTTTTCTTGTTTTTGAGTTCTTCCCAATATTTTTTAGCATGGTTTATAATCTTAAAATATTTTACTCATGTTGTTTTGTTATTAAGGATATAGAAATTTTTGAACCCTTTTTTTATTTTTTTGAGTCACCACACATGAAAACTATTAAGAATATATGTATGACTATTAAAATTGGTTTCACCTAGAATCTGAGTTAGTGTGATAATTCCCTTGAAATAAATAAGTAAATATGATGAAATTCCATTGATAAATATAAAATAATATATGTGTGAAGGGGTTATAATTTTTAGTGGTTGTGTTTAATGGTGGTGGTGTTGGGAAGAATTTGTGATTTATGGTTGTGATGGAATATGGTTGAGGAGTGATATGGTTTGGATATGTAGTGGAAAAATCACTAGTTCAGTTTACTTAAGTAGGTTGATATTCTTATGTTGTGATGTGTTTTCTAGTTTCCCATTTGTGGTGGAATAAAATATTAATACCAAAACTAAAATGGTATGGGTTAAAATGGTTAATGAACTCTTGGATTAAAATTGTATGTGTCAAAAAAGTTGTTCTTATTAAGGTTAAATGTGTCAAATTTATAAATAAATATGGCTAGTAAATGAGAAATCCATAAATGAAATAACTTAAATAGAAAATCTGGAATATGGATTGTGAAAATATTGTATGGTGTTATGAATTTAGTGGTGGAAAAAAAATTAGGGGAGGTTGTGAGGCCATGTGGTGATTTTTTTAGTTACAATGGTTCTATTATTATAAACACATGGGTTGGTTTTTTGTGTGTGACTATTATATATTATTTTTACATTCTTATTTGAATATTCACTTCACCCACGTCAAGAACTTTTTTCCTACACCCAAATGTTTTGGGGTGTTTTTATAAACAATCAAGATGGTAAGGATGGATATTTTTAAACACCCTCTTCCCAACTCTCTCTTCTATGTGAGAATTATATGAATGGGTTGTGATGGATATAATTCAAAAGTTAACAAGATGTAGTTATTGATGAAATGATTGGATGGTTCAAGGTGGGGGGGGCTTCCATGTTAGGATGTTGGAACAACGTTGATGTATTTTATTTTCATGATACCCTACTATTCTATTTATATGGTAGTTATTATAGGAGGACTTGGATGTAATGGCCAGTTTCACAAGGGGTTATTGGTATGATTTGTTTTCCCTAGTGTCTTCAAGTGGGATTTGATGTCCAGTTTCATGTGGGGTTCTTGGAATGATGTATTTTCTCATGTTTTTTTGAGCATGATTCGATAGAAAGGATAGGAGCATCAAAAAATTCTTCATTGGGGAGTGAGAGAATAAGATTAGTGAAAAAGTGGTGTGGGTTACCCTTTATCATTATTCCTCTTATAAGGATACTAAAATTTGTTGAATTTTTGGGTGAGTGTTCCTTAATAAGGATGGGGTTGGCTAATTTACCTACTAAGGTGTTATTTGTTCTAATATTTTCTCTAGGGTGGATTACAATTCTACTTTCACAAGTGTGTGAGAGACATTGGGAATGATACTACTAAGTATACATGTTATTCTCACCCCATGTATATAAAAACTAATTTTTTGGTTTTCAGGAGGACTTTTAGGGACCATGATAGGAATTAATAGCCTCAATGTTGGAGTTATTGTTGAGTCATGACCTTAGGCGTTTCTTTTATGTATTTATTTAGAGACTCTTTGTGTTGGTTTACATAATATATGAATTTTGTGATGGTTTTTGTTCCCTTTATTTTCTGTTTTTTCATGAAGTTGTTTACTAGATGAAATCATATCTTCTGGTCCTACTGTATCTACTGTGGGTAATTCTTTCCATATGTGAAATTTTTATACACTCATTACAAGTTGCAAACTCAGGGTTGACTTAAAGCATAACTAAAGGTTCATTAAATATCTCCATTACCATCCTTGGAGGGGTGCCTTTGGGGAGGGGATTTTGATAGTTCTAAGGTCATAGAAATATTAATTTTAGTGTTACAAAAATAAAAACTCTCTCCATGGAAGAATATTCCACTAAATGTTGACCTTCTCTCATCAACATAGCCTTCCTATAGTACATCTATAAAACTGAACAAATATTTCTTCCCTTTTTTGTTATATTTAAATACATAAATAATTATTCATTTTATGAATCTATGAATCCTCCTCCCAGAACAAAAATGAGATGATTTTAGAGAACTTTTATACTTATTACAATGTCTAACAACATATTCCAAATCAATCCTTGAAGTTGTTAAGTCCATCCAATATCTAATAAGCTTTCTAAAATCCCTTGGATAAACTTATTTTCCTTCTTCATGTTTGGAAAAACATGTTCCCACTGAAATTTTTGTAGATAATGCTTTGAAACCTCTATACCAACCCTTTTCAAAACTTTTTCATCATACTTATCTTTAGAAATATAAATTTTTTATTTCTCTTGAGAAATTTGTAGGCCGTGAATGTTCCCCTTCTCTCCAAGCCCAAATTTTAAAAATCTTCTTCATGTCCTAGGAAAATTCCTCAAAAACTTCTATATAATTTCTAGAAAATATAATATCATTTATATAAAAAATAACTAAGATATACACCTATTTTTTATCTCTAATATAGAGGTTGTTTCCAATTCTTCCCCTTAAGAAATTCAAAATCTTCAAGTATTTTTTCTAATTGAAATTCCCAAGATCGTAAGGATAGTTTCTACCCATATAAAACCTTCTTTAATCTGAAAAAATAATTTTCATCTTTTAAAAAAAAGAAACCACATGGTTACTCAATGTAAACCACTTCTTCCAACTCACCATTTTGGAAGATAGACATGATATCCATTAGAAATACCTAGAATTTCATTTGTGATGATTTAGAAAGATTGATTATAGTATAATCAACCAATGATACTGGAGAAAATTTCATATCCAAGCCTATAACTTCAACCTATGATTATCCATTAAACACTAATCTCACTTTATTTCTCACTAAATAACCTCTTTCATTCTATTTATTTCAGAAACCCTAGTTTTTTATAATGAATTTATTTTTTTAAGTCGGGCTATCAACTCCCATGTTTCATTTTTCTCTATATGGTACAATTATTCATTCACATTATAAACCCACTTTTTATGCTTTAAAGATTATTGAATATCTTTAAGTTAAACTTGAGATAACAATGAAGTATGAGATTTTATCAACAAATTTATCCTAGTTTATACCTACTAATTTTGTCATAAAACTATATTTTGGGCCATCACTTTACTTCTCAACTATAGATGAGATATATGATATTTTATCCTATAAGTTGAAATGGGTGAATACTAGAATAAAATCTATTTATCTTCAATAGTAACAATTATTTTCGAAATTTCCTTGGGTTTTTAAAAAAAATCTACATCATCATCACTTTTGGAACATTCATCATCAAGTACAACATTCTTCATTGAATTTTCTATGATCTCCGCATCATAAGTATCAAATATCCTTCTAAATTTATTATTATAGAAGTTGTTAGAACTTCTATTTTGAGGATATCCAAGTAATATATAATGAACTCCTTAATTCTCAAGATTACCAATATTTTCACCATTTTCCATAATAGCAATAGGTGTATCAAAGACCCAAAGATACTAAAAACTTGAATATATGTTATATTTCATCTTATATGGATAAATATTTTAATTATTCCTATGTAAACAATTATTTTTAATGTGAACCATTGAAAAATATATATTTTCTTTGAAAATGAAGAGTTGTTTTAAGCTCAACTAGCATTGTTTGAGCTATATCTACCAAAAATAAACTCCTCCATTCGAACACACTATTTTTGTGGTGTTTATGGTGCACTGAGTTCATTTCATATTCCATGCTTCTCTAAATATGGTTGAAATATTCCATATGTAAACTAAATTCCATTTTATATCTTGATCTTTTAAGATCAAAATCTTACTCTTTTTGTTCACTTCATCAAAAACATTTATAAATTTTTAAGGCATCATATTTGTGGTTCATAAAAAAAAGTAATCTGAATGAATTAATTAGAAAAATTTGTATATTAATTATCTCCATTTATTTATTTCTTCCTTGTAGTCTTGCACACATCAGAATGATTGATCTCAAAAAGTTGATTATATTGAATATCTTCCTTCTTGTTTAAATAATTAACAATATTCTCCTTATGGTAAGTTGATTACATTTAAAATGTTTCAATTTTTAGAAAAAAATCACAATATTTTTCTACCCAGGTGATTAATTTCATCTTATTTTGGCCTAGATGGAAAAGCCTTCGATGCCATAATTCATTCTCTTCTTTCATGTTTAGATAGAATGAATATTCAACATCACCCAGTTGAAATAAATTTGCACTAATCCACTTTCCTCTTTCCACCACTCTTCACAAATCAATATTATAAACCAAGAACCCATAATTTATAAAAATTAATTCATTTCCTTTATCAAAATCTTATGAAACACATAAAATATTGTGTTTCAATCAATGAAGATAAAGAGTTTTTTTGGATTTCGACTTTTATTTCCCAATAAAAGATTAGCCAATTATTTTAACATTTAGTAATCCATAATTTCTAAATATCATTGAGACTCCATTGAACTGTTCAATGATTTTAAAAATAATTAAATATTAATTAATGTTAGAAGAATATCCACTATCTAAGATCCATTGACTTTCAACTTAAGATTATTTGAGTATCACATTCATAACTAAACCATTCTCATTCCCTTTATCTTTTTACCCTAATCCTTTTGAGTATCAAAATTAAAATATTTGTGGGCTATTAGAATGATAGGTTATTTATTTTTAGGGTTAATGCTCTAGTTACATCTTCCACTGACTTCTTTAAGAGATTCAAATCTATTCTAAGAAATGAATCCAGAATTTGTAATAAAATTTGTTTTTACTCCTTTTAATGGATTGTTTCTCACTAAACAAATTCCTCCAATGTCTCCTAGACATTTAATGTAATTTTTAATAGAAAACAAACACGTTATTAATTTTTTAAAATCCTTGATAGTACCAGAAATATCTATAGAAAGAATATTTTCCTTTTTATACAACATCTTTTCCAGGAAATAATACATATCTTTCTTTGAACTTTGTGTCACTAATATTGGTTAATTTTAAAAAAAATTAATATACTATCATTTTATTATTCATTTTATACTTCTAATCATTTTCTTAAGACCTTCCATTTTTTAATGTTTTTGAATTCAAGAAGGTGTACTCAGATTTTACATATTTCTTAGTATCACTGGATTTTGCTATAAATTTGGCCTTCAGGACTTGAATCTTCTCCATTAACACTTAAATAAAATTCTAAAACCTATTTATTTAATTTTATAATTATTGTTTTTAACTTGATCCTCACTCTTATGTGTACATTCTTTTACATCTAAAATATAGTTTTTTAAAGTCATATGTGCCCTTGTTCAATTCTTCTTCTATTTTGACCAATTTTTATAAAATGTAGAAAATCTCGTTATATTTATAATTTACCTCCTATAAAATATTTATATTTTTATTATTATAATTATGAAGAATATTATTCTAATAAATAGTCTAATTTTTTAATTTGTACTTTTATATTGCAAATATAGGTACTTTTATATTGGACGTCTGGTTATTCCTTTTAATCCTTTTAATTTATATATGTAGTTTAGAAAAAATTGAGAGATATTATTATAATTAAATAATCAACACGAATTCAGTTTTAGTTTTATATTCTTCATGTTTAAAACTAATTTTATTAATTTTATTATTAAAATTGTCAATAAGTAGTTTTTTACCAGCTTTATCACCATATGATCCAACTTCATCTTCATCTTTACTGCCTTCACATTCTTTAGAAAATAATTTTCTCCTTTTAAATATAATGAAATTATTACCCTTATAATTACAAGAAAAAGTTTAATTTTTATATTTCTTATTATAGAATCATTTAGTTTTTCTTATTCCTTACCATTATCATCTTCAAAATTTTATTTTGGGTAGTTTATAATGAAATTTCCAATGGATCCACACTTGAAATGTTTTAAGGGAATCCTTCCCATGTAATTACCTAAACCTATTATTATTTTTCTTGAAATAAGGGACATCAATTCATAAATAATTCCCTACACATTCTCATTGGAATATGAACAATAATATTTATCTTTAATAACAACTTTCATCATCATCTTCTCAGGTTTTAAGACATTAAAGGTAATATCCTTTTTAAACATTCCCTTCTTCTTGAAAAAATAATCTTTTATCTTATCATATGATATAAAAAATAAAATATAATTCATCAAGATATATTTCACCGAATTTTTTATCTTATAAAGTAAATACTTTAACATCAAAATTTTAAGGTAAGATATGCAATATCTTCTCTACATCATTAGAGTCTTCTAAATTTTTAAAACTTAATTAACTCTTTTAAAGAAAGTTTTAATAGTTTCATGATACAAAATTTGAAGATATTCATAAATTAATCTTAAAATATATAGTTTTACTCACTTAAATTAATAATTAACTTCCATAATATATTTAATTTTTACCCAAATTCATTATTCCATTTTGATTCATTTAACTTTCAAAAAAATCATTTTCTAAAAGACAATATAAAATAACATTTATATCATGAACATCATTATCCCTATTCATCTTATAACACACTAATATTTTATAATGTATTTTACTTTAAATAAATATTATTTTTCATAGTGTGTACCACATACAACACTAAACTAAAACAAACTGTTATGGAAACATTATTATATAAATATGATTGTTACAACCTACTTGTTGGATTTTCATGTGTGAATATGAGAAACTTCATTTTGAAATATATATATATATATATATTATGCCAATAGAAATTTATTATTACTTTAAAAATGATTACTCAATTTTTAATGATAAGAAAGAAATTATGTAATTATAAGAATAGTTAATGTTTAAAAGATACATTTTTCTATAAAGGAGATTTTATTGTAAATTTTTTATTTCCATTTAAAATATATATTTATAAATTTTATAAATTGAACTTGACATAACTGAATTATTTTTCAGATTTATCATATCAAAAATAATTTAGGGTGACTATTTTTGATATTTTATAAATAGTTTGTTTTGGGTAAATAGTGAAAAATATCAATTTTAAAAATAAGGTCACATTTATGAAATAATCATGATATAATAACGACTTTAAATTTTTTTTAAAAGTATTATAGAGAAAATTTATATATATAATTTAATATAACTAATCATGTTATCACAAGGAGTATTTCAGTGTTGACTATGTTTGAAAATAAAATAATTTAACTATTATTATAAATTAACAAATTTATTCCTTGGAAATCAACATTATACATGATTTGGGGAAAAATAATTTTTATGCTTAAAATGGACGTTTCTCTAAAAACATTTTTTCATTGAATTTTCAAAACTTATATTAAAAGTATAACACAAATAAAATTAATCTAATAATTTTTATTTTATATTTAAGGTCAACATGTTTTAATTTTTTAATGATTTTATTTACAATTTTATTCATATTTATTTGCTGCCATGGTTAAAGCTTAACACCTCAATAAAGGTTAAAATCGGTTAATCAGTGTTAGAACTATGGGATAAGGTTGAAAAATATCTCAATAAATTATATTTATTTCATTTGATTGTTGGATTTTGACAAGCCTCATATTATACTCTGAAATATGAAAATTTGGTGCCATTTTCCTCTGATAATGATCGTTATATTGTTCTAAATAATGAATATGTACAAAATGTCACTCTATTTATTTTAATATCTCTAATATTTTTTCATAAGAATAAAAAGAAATTATGAATTTTTCTAAATGGTTATTTTTAAGATGAATAGATTATTATTTATATAAATTTATTTTAAATTTTTTTATTGGAATAATTACAAAAATCTCTTGTGCATCCCTAATTCATTGATTCTTCAAGTGAGTGAAAAATAAAAGTAAATAAATTTAAAATATTTAAAGTTATGTGTTTTTGATAAGTGAAAGTATTGAAATATTTTAACAAATCAAAATTAAAGTTAAATAATGTTTTAAAAATTAAAATTTTAACTCTATGGTAATAATGATGTCTTCAAAATAAAATTATATAAATATTCCTAAAATTGAATTTTAGGGATATTTTATGTTAAATAATATATAATTAATTGTTTTAATAAATCATAAAAAACTTATCATTTATCAATTAAATTGGAAATGGTGGATCATAACAACTATTTTCCACTTATGATCAAATTTCCCTTTTATAATAAAAATATTTATCCTTAAATACCTAGTATTTTGTTACCATGGAATGAATTGAAAGGTTTAATGAATGGTTAAACTAAATAAATAGGGGTTAAATATCCTAAAACTAGTTTAAACCCTATTAGAACAATATATTTTGACCATATCTCATCCAATGTTTGAAATTGATCTAATTTGGAGATACTTTTCCATGAAATTGACCTTCTATTATTTAAAACTTTATAATAATTATAATTGTTCCACTCCCCTCACTTATAAAATTTAACCTCCTCTTCTCTCTTCTACACACCTTCTTTAGCCACATAGCATGACCAAACACTTCTAAAAACTCTTTTAAATTTTCATATTCATTTAATAGAGTTGTTTTTATTCTTAAAATACAAAAACAAGGTTCTATAATAAGATATCAAAATTAGGTTTCTCAAATAATAGGTGGTTAAGACCATTGTTGGTCAGAGTAGAGTACTCAATAGGGGGGGTGAGTTGAGTTTCTATAAAAATTTCTATTAAAAAGTTCACTTAAAAAGATTCCCCAATAAAATGAATACATTCTAGTTAATCAGGGTAATACGATTACAATAGTTTAACGGTTCAAATAACTTATCATAAGATTGATTAATTATTAGTAATATCAATGTGAGTTATTGATACAACTTTTGAAGCTACTCTAATATGGAAAAATAGTTATAACTTATATCTAAGACTAACTATAAAAGTAAAATCTAGTTTTCTAGAATCTAAAGTAAATCATAGAAAACCCAAATTAAAAGACACATAGGTTAAAACAAGTGGTTCAGTCTCAAGACAATACTTAATCCACTCCACTTGATGATCACCTACACCAAGTAGTCAATATAGATATTAGATTGATCCACACCCTGGATCGGGGTAAAACAACAGTACAAAGACTATCCAGGTCACACAAACTCTACCACAGTTCTACATTGGAAAAAATGAAAAATCAACTCTAGCAGAACCTCTTCCATATTTATGTGTGGGTGAAGAAAATAGTAGAACAATATTGGAGGGAGGATATCATGTATCCTCTAGTTTAATGCAGAATATAGTGTGTGTTTTAATACAGATACACGCACAGTTTGAAAATTAGTTAATATAGTACAAAACAAATAAAATCTAGTGACAAAAGGTTAGAAGTGATCTAAGTGTTATTCTATATATCTCTAGACTTATATGATGTCACATATGTGATTCCTGAGTTCCCTTGTGAAAACAGAGTATCACAAGTTTGGAGCTCTGGTTTCCAGTTTAATGAAGTGAGCTATGTAGATCATTTTCTTCTTTGAGTTGATACTGCAAAGATATTTGAGGTTCTGATCTATGGTAATTCATCCTTCAGGAATCTTGAGTGATTCCGGTGTTCTTTAGAGGTATATTGTTTCAGGCACAAGTTCTCTTTTCAAACGCTCTCTTATCTATCTTTTAGAGCCACGCTTATCTTATTTTTAATTAAGGGTTCACATGTTGGATTCGACAAGATGCATGTATTTTGCACCTCGTACCTCGTACTATCAGGTGACATGTTTACAAAGAAACATTAATAATTTTGGTTCCATTAAATGACTTGAATATGACTGTTAGAAATTAAACTAAAAATGAAAAAAAATATTAAATAACGGAGTCATAGTTTGTCTTGAATTAGTATCACTTGGAAATAGAGAATTCTCATTTGCCTTTGATCGGTGAGATAGTCACAATGCCAAAATTGTGTTGATATCTAGAACCAGTAGCATAGATGCAGTGTTAGGATCACAGTGTCTCGGGTAGCAGTGTTTAGTCCTTTGTTAAGACTTTGGATGGTGTTTGATTCACGGTATCAGGGTTACGGTGTTAAGGTCATGGTATCAGCATTACGGTGTCAGCATTATGGGGTCAGGGTCACAATATCAGGGATAAGACATCAACATTATGGTGTAAGGGACTTTTCCTAAATCTGGAACTGGAAGTAGACTTGTTGTCTTGTAGACTTAGCCAAACAAAATATGTAAATTCCCTTAAGCAGTAATATTCATAGAAGGGATTAAACTTAATTATTAGTATAATAAAATATAATAGAATAAGATTAATCATAATTTTTAAAACTCTTAATTAGAACTAGAGATCATGGAATCAAAAGGAGACCAAAAAACATTAAACATGATTTGCATGATTTGTATGATTTTCATGATTTGCTTAATTTGCCTGATTTTCATGATTTGTATGCATTAAAACTGAGAAAACAGCAAGATCCCAACAATACCCCCATTTTTGACCATCAAAAATCATGGAATGTATGAACTATCTAAAAATTGGATAAATCCTTCCTTATTTCTCCCCCTTTTGGGATTATCAAAAAGAAAATAAGAATCACAAAATAAGTGTAAGGCCAAACTCAAACATCAATAAGGAACATTCCATTTAAAAATAAGATATAATCTAGTACATACATATTACAAAACAGATAAAGTTATTATCAAATAGACATCCTTAACTTCTCTTCAAAGGCAATATACTTCTATTTTCCCTTTCCAAAATTAGTAGGAGGATCCATATGAGAAAAAGATGAGGTGGTAGCTGAGAGTGATCCAACGGTGATAGAAGGAAGAGGGACGTCTTCACAAACAGAAGGAGAAAGAGTGGGTTTGGTCGAAGACTGAGGAAAGGATTACTCAAGAATCACAGGTCATATCTGGCTTAGAGCCTAAGATATAGACATGGTAGTAGGAGAAAAGGAAGATGATGAAGAAGAGGTGGAACCAGGCCTCAAGGGAGTAGATGCATGATCCCCTATAGAGGATGCCAATGGAGGATGCCAATTTTAGAATTTCTTCGGCTAACTTGTCATTGTTTGAAATTATTTTTTCAACAATAGAGACCATATTTGGTTAGATAAGTGCTACAACCTTTTTATTTATCTTGTTAGCATCTTCTATGCTGAATCGAGCAACAGGGGGTTCAGCATTTTCAAACTCTTTCTTCAGTTCCTGTACCAAAGAGATTAAAGATTTAACTTCCTCACTTAGTTGCCGACTTTCAATTCTTACTTCTTGAATTAAATACAAAATCCGAGGTTGGGTTTTCCATATAAGTTCCTCCAATATCATATTAGCATCATGTTCATTTAGATAAGTTACAAGAAGAGTTTGAGCTTTCAAAATCTTCTCAAAGCCAGCCATCATATTGTCACAAAACAATTTTAAGTCCTCATGGATTATATATCTAGGAGATTCTTGTGCAATCTCTGGTTCAGAAACCACAATAGCTACGGCCTCCTTAGTAGGTATCACTCTTGGAAGTCAAAAATATTTCAATTAAAAAGCTGTTATGAGATCAATTATTCTCATTGAATCCAATAGAGAGTTTGAGACATCAAAATAGCTAATAAATTTATACACATTGTCCATAGGTCTTGTCTCAACAGAACTTTTTACTTGATTACTTTAAAGAATGGGGGTTTTCTCCCCCTCAATTATTGCATTAGCACTAAGAGTGAGAGACTTAGTCTCTTTCTCTATTTCCAAACTGGTATCAATGGCAAGCTCACCCATCTCTATTCTAGCTTTCCTAAAGACTTGGTCCACTCTTTCTTCAGCTGACCGGATTAATTCTAGCTTCAATTGTTTTTCAGACCATTCCATGACTATAGGATGTTTTTCAAAAACAGGTTATTCTATATGTCCCTCAAGAACATATTTCTCTTTTAAACCAAGATTGGGTCCTTCATTATCAACAAAGTATTCAATAATTATTTTTTCACCAACTTTTTGTTCATCAACTTTTTGTTCCGGTAATACACAGTCCTCTTCTTCAAAGGTAGTTTGGTCCACAAATGAAGCTTTGGAATCCTCTAATTATTGACTTGAGTATTCCACAAACTCATCAAGTTCTAGGCCTGGGTCACCCTTGTCCTTAGTTATTGAGGGATTTTTAATGGGATTTAACTTTTCATACATCATTTCATTATCTTCAACCCATGAATGTTTCCAAGGATTCCAATTGAATTTAATTCTTATGATTGTATCTTTAGAGATACAGAACTCATATTCATCAATGACTTCATCATTTGGCCCAACTACTCCTTTGGAAAACAGCATAGTAGAAAAAAATCTTGCATAAAACAGTGAGGTTGATTTTGAAGTAGTCTTTATCAAATCACTAATATCTAGAATGATGTACTTACATAAGTTAATTTTATGGCCATTTTTCAATATATGTATTAGAAAAACTTCTTTATTCTTAAAGGTTGAGAAATCTCCCTTCCTAGGGAATATAAGATTCTAAATGAATTTGAACATTTTCATTGATTCTCCATCTATCTTTGCTGCAATTGGAGTTCTTCTATTCTTACTAAAAGTTAGACTTCCCAAACTTTTTCCAAGTTGAAAATACAACAGGTAAGAGGTGGTCCTCACTGAGGATCCTCACATATTGCCTCATGTGGTATTCCATGATAGGTAGCCCACAACCTAGATGAAAAAGTACAACTTTGTCCCTTTATCCATGTTCTCACAACCAAATTATCTTCTGACTCAGTGGAGAACTAAAGATACTAATAATATTGGGAGACAAGCTTCAGATAGATAGGTCACTTTTCTTTAGTAAAACAATCCAACCAGCCTTGTTCAGTCAGAACTTTCAAGAGAAGTGACTTACTTGATAGTAGCCACTCTGGACATACTTCCTTTTCAGTCATGACTATTATGTTAACAAGACCAAGATTCAGTGATCCTTCAAGTGAAATTCATGGAACCTTTTTTTCTTTCTTGTGAGACCTTCACTTCTCAGAAGTCAACGAAGAGGGTTGCTTCATTATGTGAATCAAACGTTAGGTTTGAGAGGAGAAATATTTGAACGAGAACCGGATATTTGGAAGTAAATGGATTTGGTTTCGAGAGAGTAAAGCTCAAGTGAAGATAAAAGTAAAAAATATCGGGTATTTTATCATTTAAGAAGTATAAATGTCGTAAAAATCATGGTAATGTAAAATATTGGATATAGAAATATGGTAAATAAATCAAAAAATAAAATATAGGTATTTATTGTATGACTGGAATAGGTCATCACGGTGTCATTATTACGGTGTGATAGCAAGTGGTGTGACCATAATATTGATACTACAAGTGTAAGACAGTGAATGTGAGACCGTAAAAGTGAAACAATAATTCCAAATTCCAAACATGTGAGGCTTTAAAAGTGAAACAAAAAGGGTGAGACAGTAACTTGTGAAACATTAAATAATGAAATAGTACGTTCAAGGCCATAATCCTTTCACATAAGACTTATCATCCCTAACTCATATATGATGTAATTTTACTTTCAGAATTCAATGGTTTAGTGAATATATGAGAAATCTAATGTTCAGCTCCAATGAATTCCAAAGTGATATCACCTTTCTGAAAATGGTCTCTCAAAAAGTGATGTCTTAAATCAAAATGTTCTATCCTAGAGTGTGAAACTGCAATCTTTGAAATGTTAATAGCACTTATATTGTCACAATTTATAGGTACATGTCTGAATTGATATCCATAGTCTTGTAATGTGTCTTTCATCCAAAAAATATGTGTACAAAACCTACCAGCAACTATGTATTCATATTTGGCAGTAAATAATGCAATAGAGTTTTGTTTCTTACTTTACCATGACACTAGATACTTTCCTAAATGGTGACATGTTCTAGATGTACTTTTTCTATATAACTTACAACCACCAAAATCAGTATCAGAATAGATAACTAACTCAAATGACTATCTTCTAGGATAAAATAGTCCTAGATTGGGTGTATGTTTGAGGTATTTGAAAATCCGTTTAATATCATTTAAATGATACTATTTAGGGTTTTCTTTAATATGAGCACACAGAGATACACTAAACATAATATAAGGTCGGTTAGTAGTTGAGTAGAGTAAGCTTCTAATCATTCCTCTTTAAGTGGTTTGATCAAAAGGTTTTTCATCTTCATCAAGATCCAACTTACAAGTAGAACTCATTATAGTATCACTACTTTCTTATTGTCCAAGGTAAAAAAAATTAGAAGATAATTAGTATATTTTATTTGATTTAAAATAATACCATCTTTATTTTGAAATATTTGAAATCCAATAAATAAATTTAGATCAACCATTAAAATCATTTCAAATTCAATTTTCATTATTTTAGAAAACCAAATACATAATTAATTTTTTTAAGATCCAAAAATAATATCGTCTACATAAATTTGAACTACTAAAACATCATTGGAAATTTGTTTTATAAAAAGAGTTGGATCAGCTATACCTTTTTTAAAACCTTTAGAAATAAGAAAAAGTCCTTAATTTATCATTCCTAGCTCTTGGAGCATGTTTTAAACCATACAAATATTTTGATAATTGAAGAACATTATTTGGAAAAAAAGGATTTGTGAAACTAGGGGGTTGTTCAAAAAAACATCCTCATCTACATACCCTTTTTGGAATTCACTATTAACATCCATTTGATGTAGTTTTAAATTCAGATGTGTTGCATATACAAGAAAGATTCTAATGGCTTCAATTCAAGCTATTGGTGGAAAGTTCTCCTCGTAGTCAATTCCTTTTTCTTAACTATAGGCTTGTGCAACAAATATATCTTTGTTTCTAACTATGTTACCAGCTTTATCTACTTTATTTCTAAACACCCACTTAGTGTCTATGGTAAAAGTATATTAGGTTCTATGAATAAGTTTTCAAACTATGTTCCTTTCAAATGGATTAAGTTGTTCTTGAATATCCATCACCTAAAATTCATAATTGATAGCATCATTCATGTTTTTAGGTTCAAGTTGTGACAAGAAAGATTGATATTCAACTTTATTTCTAAGAGAGGCTCTAGTTTTTGTTCCTTTATCTAAGTATCCAACAATAGTATCTAAAGAATGGTTCTTAAGAGTTCTAAAAGCTCTAGAAAAATAAGTGTTAGTGATTTAAGGCTCTTCAACATGTTCGGGTCCATTATGGATTGAATATAGGGAATTTCCAAAACTAGAATTTTTAATAGATTCCTATATAAGATGGTCAAAATATTTAGCATTGACATTTAGATTTGACATATCATCCTCAAGATTATCTAGAGAGGTCTTAGGCTCATGTGGATCTATCTCATCAAAATTGACATTGAAATATTCCTCCACACATTTAGTTCTTTTTTATATAATCTATAGGCTTTACTAGAGTTTTAATATCCTAGAAATATTCCTTCATCAATCATGGATGAAACTTTTTCAATATTGTCCTTGGTATTAAGGATATGGATTTTGCAACCAAAGACTTTGAAGTGGTTCACTTTGAGTTTTCTATTGTTATAAAACTCGTATGGAGTTCTTTCAATAATAGGTATAATCAAAACTCTATTAATAATATAGCATGTTGTATTTAAAACTTCAACTAAAAAATAAATATGTAATTCATATTCACAAAGCATGGTTCTAGTAATTTCTTGCAATGTCACGATTCTTCTTTCTAAAACTATATTTTTTTGAGGTTTCCAAGGGGTAGAGAAATTATTAATATAGCCATTTTGTGAGAAAAAGGATTCATACTCTTGATTTTCAAACTCATGACCATGGTCACGTATTATATTTTTTACTCTAAGCCCTCTAAAATTTTCTATAGTTTTAGCATACTTGGTAAAAGGATAGAAGGCTTCACTTTTGTGTGCCAAGACTAAGGTCCAAGTATACCTAAGAAAGTAATCTAGAATAACATAAACATAGTGCTTCCCATTTACACTAGAAACTCTCGATGGTCAAAACAAATCCATGTGAACCAACATGAGAGGCTGAGAAGTTGAGACTTCATTCTTCATTTTGAATGAAATATTGTGTTGCTTTCCCTTTTGACAAGAATTACACTCTCAATAAATTGGAAACTCTAGTTTGGGTAGATCTTTGACTAAGTTTTTTTATAGTTATATTTATATTGGAGTGAATGTTGTAGTGTCCTGATCTTCTATATTGGATCCAAGACTCTTTGTGAAAGGCACTTAGGTACGAAAAATTTTGTGATGTTAGTGTTTATAAATTTACAGCATATAAATTATTATTTCTAAAAGTAGTAAATATTATGTTATCCTTGGCTTCCAAAACATGACATGAATAATTTTTTAATTTTAAATTGAACCCTTAATCACATGGTTGGGATATTCTTATCAAGTTATATTTCAATCCATCAACATAAAGTACTTTTCAAATTGAAATAGAGTTGGGGTTACCAATCTGGCCTAAGATGATTATTTTTACTTTAACATTTTCAACAAATGTGAAATATCCTCCATCATTCTTAATATGATTCTGGAAGCTTGTGTAGTCTCCAGTTATGTCTCTTGAACATCCACTATCTAAGTGCCAAATATTTATATAGGAACTCTTTAGACAGTTTACCTACAAAATAATTCATCCAAGAAAATATATTGGTACCCATATTTTTCTAGTTATAGAAACATTAGTAATAAATTATTTAGGAACCCAGAATTGTCTTATCGTTTTCATATATATAGTATATAAAGTATTCGAAAAATAAACTTTATTTTACTCCGAAAAAACTCTATGCAATTAAAGAATTTTTATAATTGGAACCTGTAGTAAAATCTTGATTTTTGGGAAAAGATGTAGATTTTCTAGATTTAGTCACAAAATATGTTTTGGATAAATTTATTTGTATTGGATGATATCATATTCTAGTAGTATACCTAAGAGCAATCTATTTACCAAGTAACTAAGTAATTGTGTCTTCCCCATTGGTAAACTTTTCAAGATCCTGATTTGATGGATCATTAAATAACTTTGGATCATTGTTTTCCTTTAGTAGTTGAGAATTTTTCTCTCTCTCAGTAATAATTTCAGATTTCACAGTTGAGTTAAGAGTATATTGTCTCTTTAAAGACTTATATTTATCTTTTAGATCATTACATGTTTCTTCAATCATATTTCAATACCAAAAAATTTCTTCTTTATACATATTTTTAGAATCACTTTTATCTCCAAAATAATGGGAATTTGGTACCAGAGATTCCAATATTACCACAAATGTATTCGTTATGAAACACATATGGGATTTGTTAGCTTGTTCATCATGTGAATCCTCTAAGTCACTTAAACTATCCTTATAAGCACTCCAATTTTCTTTTATTTACTTTTTTATACATTATATATTGGTCCTCATATTTCTTTTTATACTTGATAATGGGACAATCATCCTTTACATTTACCTTTTTCTTAAAATGATAACATACTATCTCATCAGACTTTCCATTTCTTTTCCAATCCTTCTTCCAGCTTCCCTTTTGATCATAATTTTATTTGATGTTATGCTTTCAGAAAAATTTCTTCCTCTTGTAAAATTTCTTAAACCTTCTAGATAATTGATTTATCTCCTCATCACTATTAAGCGATCATTGTTATCTATTGAACATTTCTATAGAGGCTGGTCATTTCTCATTTTCATTGCGTTTAGAGGTAGTACTCTTAAATGCCACAGATTTTCTTTTGGGTTCATCCACCTCTTCCAAGTTTACTTAAACTCTTATTCGTACATCATTAGTTTCCAAATGAGTTCTTTGATAGGTATTTGGATGATTTCACATGATTCACTAATGGAGATAGAAGTTCCTCTCCATCTATCAGGTAAGCATATGCGAATCCTCATGATTTTTTCCTTTACTATGACAAATCTTCCTAAAGAAATCATGGTGTTCACAATTTCATTGAACCTGAGATACATATCAGAAATAGATTCATCAGGATTTATTCTAAAATTTTCATATTTAATAGTATAATTATTTAGTCTCATCTCTTTCACATAAGATGTTCCCTCATAGCAAACATACAAAGTGCCCCAAATCTCATGGGCAGTTTTACAAGATAAAATGTGATTAAAATCTTCATCCCCTAGTGCACAATATAGAGATTTAATTGATTTATATTTATTGTTATAGGAAGTCTTGTTTGGTTTATCCAAAGTGTTTCTAGTAGTTTCAGGAATTATATATATACTTTCAATAGTGGTCCAGATTTCAAATCACATGCTTTCTAAATGTATGTTCATCTTAAGCTTCCACTGAGCATAATTTTTGCCATTAAAGAATGAAGGTTTTTTGGTAGAATCATCTTCTAGTATATTATCCATAATATTAATTTTTAAAATACTATAAAGTGATAAAAATTTATAAATAACATAAATTTTAAGATCTTTGAAATCTAACTAAAATCAAAAATGAAAAATCTTCAGAAACTGATAATTCAAAATTCCTTTGATACCAAATGTTGGTCAGAGTAGATTAATCAAGAGGGGGGTGAATTTTGTATCTACAAAAATTTCATTTAAAAATTTCACTTAAAAATAATCCCTACTAAAATGAATACAGGCCAGTTAATCAGGCTAATACGGTTATAATAGTTTGACTGTTCAAAAAAACTTCTCATAAGATTGATTAATTATCATTAATATCAATGTGAGTTATTGATACAACTTTTGAAGCTAATCCAATAAGGAGAAACATTTATATCTTCTATCTAAGAATAACTATCAAAGTAAAATATATTTTTTTGAAATATAATGTAAGGAAGAGAAAAATAAATTAAAATACACGACAGATAAAACAAGCGGTTCAGTCTCAAGCCGAAGATTAATCCACTCAACTTGGTGATTACGTACCACCAAAAATTCTATATAGATATGAGATTGATCCACACCTAGGATTGGGGTAAAACAATAGTACACAGATTTTCTATGTCACATGACCTCTACCACAGTTCTAAGTGGGAAAAAATGAACAACTAGGTCATGCATGACCTATTCCCCATTTATGAATGGCTGAAGCAAATAGTGAAACAATATTGTTGAGAAGATATATTTTATCCTCCAGTTTAATGCATGATATAGTGTGTGTTTTAATACAGATACACACATAGCTTGAAATGTAGTAAATTCACTACAAAATATAAAAAATATGGTGAGAAAAGGTTAGAAGTGCTCTGAGTGTTATTCTATGAAGCTCTAGACTTGTAGTATGCCACTGATGAGATTCATGAGTTCTCTTTCAAACACAGAGTATCAAAAGTTGGGTACTCTGGTTTCCAGTTTGATGAATTGAGCTATGTAGCTTGTGTTCTTTTTTGTTTTGATACTGCAAAGATGTTTGAGGCTCTAATCTATGGTAAATCAGCCTTCATGAATCGATATTGCTTCATGTGTTCTTCATTTGTATATTGTTGCATACATGAGTTATATTTTAAAGTTTTATCTTCTCTATATTTGTATCCATGCTTATCTTCTTTTTAATTAAGGATGTACTTGGTGGAGCCGACATGATGCATGTATTATGCCACTCTTACCTTGAACTGTCAGGTCACATGTCTATAAAGAAACATTAATAATGTCAATTCCATTAAATAACTAGAATATGAATGTTAGAAATTAAATTGAAAAAGACAAAAAAGATTAAATAACAGTGTGATATTTTGTCTTGAAATGGTATCACTTGGAAACAGTGTCTTATCATTTTACTTTCATCGGTGAGAAAGTCACAGTGCAACAGCTGTGTTGACATCTGGAACTGATAGCACAAATGCGGTGTTCAGATCACAGTGTATCTGGTAGCAGTCTGTAGTACTTTTTTATGACTTCTAATGGTGTTTGATTAACGGTATTAGAGTTACAATGTTAGAGTCACAATATCAGCATTATGGCGTCAGTATTACAGTGTCAAGTTCGAGGTATTAGGGTTAATGTGTCAGCATTATGGTGTGAGGGAATTTTCCAAAATCCAAAACCGGAAGCAGACTTACTGTCTCACAGACTTAGCCAAAAAAAATCTATAAACAATCTTGAGCATTAATATTCACAAAAGGCATTAAACTTAATTATTGGTATAAAAACATAATAGAACAAAATTAAGCATAATTTTTTAATTTCTGAATTATAACTACTAATAATGGTATAATAAAGAGACCAACAAACTTAAAACATTATTTAAACATGATCATAAAAAATTTCACGATTTGAATGATTTTCATGAATTTTGAGCATTAAAACATGAGAAAAAATGAGGATCCTAACAACCATTTATGAAGCAAGTCAATACTTGCGAGAAGGGTTTCTTGTTTCACTTTTATTTCTATGATACATATTTCATATTCACCACTTATTTGTTTTGTGTGGTGTATATACTTACCATGAAATTATTTTAAAAATATTTTGATGAATATTATGAGGATTCATAAATTCATATAATGTTCTCACTTTCTTGAGGTTTCAATTCAGATATTACTAAATTTGTAAGGGTTCTTTATCTCAATATTTTTTCATTGAGACATGTTTCATATTATGAACCTATTTATTTTTATATGGTCTATATTTTTTCTCTATGATATTTTATGTCAATAATATATTTATTTTCAAATATTTAAATTTTCATTTGAATTTATTTCTTTCAATGGGTTTATGATTCAAAATTTACTAAATCAATAAGGGATTATGTTAAAATCTCATTTCATTTCATAATTTTATTTGTTAAATTTACATTGAGTGAAATTATATGATCCTTATAATTTAAATCCAATATATTTACTTATACTCTGGTTATTTACATAGTTTTCAATTATTATTACCATTTTCTACTTTTTCTTAATTAAAATTATTGAGAAAATAATTTTAGAAAATTTTACCATATTTTTTATTTTCCCGTTGAGAATTTGTCTCCTCCATGTCATTAACTTAAGAATGCTTTATGGAAGTTTTTATATACACTTAAATTTTTTATAAAAAATTATTTTTACTACCCTTTTCTTTATTAATAAAGAATAAAAATAAGTCTTTTAAAAAAAATTCATAAGACTCACATTTGACTTTTTACAAAAAAGTGTGAAAATAATGTTTTCGTTTAACGTATAGAGCATGAATGATTTTTCTTATCATCATGGACATTAGTTTTATTGATTATTTCTATATAATTTTCCAAGGTTATTTTCCAATAAAATATTTCTCTCAATATTTTGGGAATTTTTAGTTTTTGAAGATATCGAAAAAAATGATATTTACCATGTTTTTAAAGAAATGATTAAATAACATTTTGAAGGTATTTTTAATCTATGTAAACATGTTTTAAGAATTTTTATACTTCATAGGGGATATGATATTTTTATACTATCCACTTTATATCAATACATGGCTTATGATGATGATTTTTTAAAAATAATTTATAAAACTCATTAATTTCCTAGTGATTAGGTGAGCTATGATGAAATAAGAAATATTTTATTGATATCATCCACTTACATCCTCTTGATTTCTTATGATTATATTATGATGAAATATTTTTAAAACATGGTTCTTTTTATAGGTTATTATACACATAAATGATGGATGATTTTATAATAGTGGGTCCTGCTTATGTATGTTTTATTATGTGACAGGTGGGACTAGAATTATATAGCTCTCCAATGCATTAGGTAAAGCTTCATATATCCTGATATAATTATATTATGTGTGAAAATGATTTCATGTTCACAACATTGAGTGTGTATAAGTTCATATTATGTCATGTTCACAATTTTATGCATGAACCTAGTTTCATGTCCATAATTTTTATGTCGGGTATGATTTCATTCCCTTAACATGATTAGTGGGATTGTTGGTGTTCATACATGTTAATAATGTTATTATTTAATATGTGTATACTTTTAACACATTATTTTGTTATATTATTATTATATTCCATCATTTATCATTATTTATAATTAATGATTTCACTCTCTTACGAATCACTTCCCTTGTTAGGGAAATTTTTTATTCCATGACTCGTGATTTATGATCGATGAATGAATGGGCATGAGATTTTTATAATAAGAACATGATCAAAAACCATTATTCTTATCATATTCTTACAAATTATTACCAATTTATATCTCATATGTTTACCCTTACTGGGAATATATGCTCACTCTTTTTATGTTTCTATTTATCTAGGGAATGAATAATGATTTTATGTAAGATTTTTCTAGAAGGTAATCATGTAAGATATGTAATTATTCTAATGGAACATAAAAATCATGGTATAATGAGAAAAAGACCAATTTAATGAGAATGATAAGATATTTTGTTACCCAAATTTGTTTCCAAAAATTCTCTAAAAATATAAACCTAAAATGTGTTTGGTATGTAAGTGATTCAATATTGGTTATTAGTATTGTAATTATTGGTAGTTAAAATTGGTTCGTTTAAGTTGGTATCAAATCCAATATTTTTGTATCATTTAATCTATTTATACGGGTCTCATGATGTCTCAATTTGTATCAGATAATGTTTTAGATAACTTTAGAGGTTAGGAAGTTATTAGATGAGTATAATTTAAGAGTTATGGGAACCACTATAGATTAATGATGATCATAAGTTCAAGGGTATAACTACACCTTTTAAGTTATATGTTATGAGATTTTAATGTGACTAATTACATTTTGGCAAATGATAACTGGGTTTTAATATATCATTGAGGTATATATAAACCTTTGGTTTAGCTTGTGACTTAGTTTGAAGTTAATGGTTAAGAATTATATTGTTGATATAAGTTGAAATAAAAACATAACCTTATTTATTAATACATTCTTTTATGATGAGGTAATTATGGTTAATGGGAATAAATGGGTTATCATATTTTGGGTATATGAGTTTGGAAAGTGATTTTGTGAATAAGTTATTAAATTTGTTTTTGAGGAATTTCACTAAAATGGGAATATTATATGATTAAGCTAAATAGAATCTTAATTTATAAGATATAATATATTCCAAGGAATATATATTGACTTAACTTGTAGACGAATATATTTTTTTCTGTGGTTTTATGGTGATTCAAGTTATTTAATAAATAAAGATCATATTTTAGAAAACATACAATCAGGGTATATATATTTTTTGTTTGTGACTGTACCAACCCAATGTTTTATCAAGAGAAATTACCTTATTATAATTATTTCATATAGTATAAATCTAATTAAATAACATAAATAACAAAATATAAACTTTTTAAATGAAGTTTGAATAAAATTAAAAGTATTTATAGAAGTTAAAGAACCTATAATGATGAAATAGTAGCATGACCTGTAGAGTAGTATTATGAACTTTATGAATAATAAATTGGATAATAGAATAGTAACCTCACCCATGAAAGTATAAATAATATTTATAAATCTAATAAGTAACAATATGATATAATTATATTATATAATAAGTAAATAAATATTTTAAAAATTATTAATTAAGTGTTGGTATTTTTGTAAGTCATAAATAATTAATTATAATGTTATGATTAATTTAATAAATCAAAAGAAAATTTATTTTCATAAAATTTATTCATAAATTAATATTTTTTTATTATGATTATAAGACAGTTTTATGAGACCTTAATTAAGTTTTCAAAGTGTTAGAAAATTTGTTTTAATTTTAAAATTGGTTTTTCCAAAGTAAATGAATGTTTTAAATAAAAATTAAATTTATTATTTTTTTAAATTATTTTCATAAAATTGAATTAATTTTGGAAATATATTAATAAAAAAATTGTGCTGAATTTTTGAGACTTTTTAAATACTGTAATTTTTTATGAATAGTAAAATATGGTAATTTATGGTATACATACATTATAAGTTAAATATACTATTCCTTGAGTCATGGATGATGTAATCACCATTGTATCAAACTCACATGATCTAATTATTTTATTTAGACAAAATAATTAACACTATTTCTTGTCTGGAGTAAAATAATAATCTAATGAATTAAATAAAGAGAAAACACCCCTCTCCTCCACTATAAATACCACCCTCACAAACCTCTTCTCCTAACACATATCAAGCCTTGATACTTGTCCAAATTTTTCTCAAATCTCTTCCCAATAACCTCCCAAATGTTTGAGATATTTTTTTCTTAACAAAAGATCAAAACCAATCCCCCTAATGTGGTTCTCAATAAAAAGGAATCAAGATGTAAAACCCTCTTCTGTTTTCTTTCAATTTCTTTTCTAATTATATTATTTTCTTATATTCTCCTAACTTCACCTTATCTAAGTGGCATGAAAACTCTATTATCTTATATATACTATAATTTTATCATGTTGATGGAATAATTATTCATCAAATCTCTTAGCCACTCTCTTTTATTTTAAGAATGAAAATACCATCCGTGAGGTGCTGATTTACCACCTTCGTGGATGATGTGCTTTTATATTTCAATTAAACTTTCAAGGATGATCATTATATAATTTTTATGGTTCAACCATATTATAATATATGTATTAAATCCTATTTAATGTTCTGGAACTAGTATATATACATGATATTTAATAATATAAGAAAAATAATTTATGATTATCAAAAATTCTAAATTACTCTAAACGGTTATCATTAATGATTTATCTAATGAATCATCCTAAATTATAGAAAAAATGGAATTCTAATATTCTATAACTTCATTAATAATTTATAAGTTTGGTTTTATATAACTATCCTCATTCTACATGATTTTACATACACATATATAAGTAAGATGATCATGAAAACCATGGAAACTAATGCTCCAAAACGATGAAATTTAATCTCATAACCCATCGAAAGGGATATAAATGAACTTAATAAAATTATAATAAAACAAATAAATTTATAAAATTTTATTAATTAATTAATTAATTGATTTAATTGATTATTAAAGACATTAATATCAACTGTAGAGTCATTTCGAACATAAGGTAAGGGATTCAACCCGAAAAACCATTTTTCCTTCAGGTTACTCTTTATCTCTCTTTACCCCAATTTAACACTGATTTAATTTTATATACATCTTTTAAATTCTATTTATATGTTCCTAAATAATTAATACATATCATATCATCCCTCTTTGATTGGGTAATACATGTTTTAAAATTGTTCATTTTTTAATTCTTCCCCTTAAGCAAGCCAGGTTCAAGGGAACCACCCGATTTATTACACATTTTCAAGTGCACTGCATAATCTGTTTTAATCCACCATTATTTTTATAAAGGCACACATTTTTTTATGAAAAACTATCCTGGTTCTATTATAGTTTTATATAATCAATTATACCTTTTCTATTTTAAATAATTTTGGATGTTTTACTTAAAGCGTTCTAAAATGTTTTATTTCGAAATTTTCTTAAACACTCTTTTCACTTCATTTTGATATAAATTATCATAATATATGCCTATATTCCATTATTAATTTCCATTTATTATTTAAATCCATCATTTCATGGACACCAATATGATATTCCAATTTGACATTCCTTTTGACATGATACCCAATTCTTTTCATGGGTAACCCTTATGTTTATGTTTGATTTCTTATGTATTATTCATTATGTGGAAAAGAATTCATGAACATGTTAGTATGGGTGAACCAAAATAGATCTAAAAATTATTTGTTAATTTTTAGTCTCATGATACATCATTTTCAATGGTCTTGGTGGTTATCCTTGACTCGTGCTCAATGTGCAATGGTCTTGGTGGTTAGCCTTGACTCATAGTCTTCTATGTATAATGAGCCTTGACTCATGCTAAAGTCATGTTTTATGTTGTATCCACATTAACATGATTCGATGATTATATTATCCCATGTCATACATTTTATTCTTCCTTATGTTTATTTCATGTTCCATTCCTTTTATGTCATTATATTATACTTTCTAACCCATGTGATATGTTTTATTCCTATGTTTATTTCCTTACTGGGATTTTTAGATCATACCTTCTGTTCATGTATTCCCTAGGTTATCCTCTTCATTTATAGGAGATCATTAAATGTTAGGAGATCATTATGTATATAAAAAAAATATTTTTTCATCATTTTAAATTATGTAGCTAATCTAATATTAACACTTGACTTTATGATCCTTAGACTGTAATATGATATTTAATTTCCCTAAAATCATGTAATGATGTGTGTAAAAGGCTAGGGTCTCTATAGTTGGTATTAGATGTAGGTCTAGTTATTTTTAGAGATTATGAATAGATTACTTTAGTAATAACCTTAAGTATAAGACTAAGTCTAAGAAAACATCCCAAAATTTTAGTAAAAATAGAGTAAGTGGTTTATCAAAAAATACGCCCCTATATGGATACTATAAGTGGATGTGGTTCTGGCATAGATGTACCAAAGAGTAACAACTCTGACAAGGTGTTCTGGTCTTGGATCAAGGTAACCTATTACATGATATTGTACCTTACTACATACCATTTTGACACTCCCAGGGGATATTCTTTTGTAAATTCATAAGATCAATATAAACCATTATCAGGGGAACAAATAAAATTCCCATTAAAATATTTGTTAAAAAATAGATCATGGATAACCTAGATTGAAACCTAAAGAATCCCAAGTTAGGAAATAATTTTCCTTTAAGTGCTTATCATTTTATGTTTAAAGTTTCCTTTTTTATTATTATTAGATAATTATTCAATCCCCCTAATTATTAATTCTTTTTCTTAGTATTGGTGGGAAATAGAATAACACATGACAGCAATCAATCTAATAGAAAATGTGAAAATTTCTCTAATGACATTAAAATATTATGGGAATGGGTTCAAAAAATTTCCTGACAATACTTGTTTAAATGTCTCATGTTATGAACAATACCATGAATCACATGGAATGACCTCCTTCTCCTAAGAGAGTGAATGTTTTGGTCATATCCTTTATACATAAAAGGCCTCCAATGTTTAGTGGATATTTTGATCCCCTACTCGAGGAACATTGGATTAACTCCAGTGAAAATATATTATTTGTCCTCCAGTTCTCAGAAGAAGAGAAAGTTGTGCTGGTAGTTTATAGTTTTGAAGGGGAAGCTAATCAGTGGTGGACACTAATCAAAAACATTATGTCCAAGGAGGAAATTGATTCTATGGATTTGGAAGAATTAAATAAAACGTTTTTTAATATATATTTTACAAAAAAAAATTCATCTCAAAATGGAAAGAGAGTTCTTCAGACATAATCAGAACAAATATGAGTCTATCAGGGTATATGTAAAAACCTTTACAAGGATTTCAAGCTAATCGTCCATATTTGTCATGAACATTGAAAGAAAGGTGGATCGCTTCTTTAGAAGAATAAAGACGGGTCTACAAAAAACGTCGATAATTCAAGACATTGACACTTATGAGGATATTCTATATTATTCCCTCAAGTTTGAACTGGTGATCAGAGACTCTCAGTGGTAATTTGGTCCTAGTAACAAGAATCATAAAATGAATTCTAATATGGGTGTATTAGTAGATAAATACCATGATGGAAGGAAGACTGAATGTCCCGCATTTCAAAATTGTGGCAAGAAGCATCCTGGGAACTATCTAAATGAAACTATGAAATTCTTAAAATGTGAAAGAATGGGAAATATGGATAATAATTTTCTAAGGGATATGAATAACTCCACTAACATGGAATAGTAAAGAAATGTTCAGATCAACACTCAACATATATTGTAGTGTTACAACAACAAGAAACATGAGAATTATCAAAATCATTTCCTAATAGAAGGAAAATACCCACCCAGATGTCAAAACCATTTCCCTAAGCCAAGGGTTTTTTGATGCAATCAAAAACAATATCTAAGGAATCAAGGAAGGTATTATACTATCAATACAACAATGGTGGATTCGGAAAATTATTTTGTGATAGTTATGTTGTTTATTCATTCAAGAATAGTGAACGTAATATTTGATTTTGGTTCTACACATTATTTTATATCTTTCTAGTTTAGTAGAACTAGTATAACATCACCTAAAAATATGGAGGTTGAGTTATTTGTAAGAATATATAATGGGTCAATTATTTCATACAATGCTCATATATCTTCCCTAGTTTATGTTTGTGGACAGAACCTCCCAGAAAATCTTGTCTTACTTCTTTTGGGGGAGTTTGATGTTATTTTGGACATGGATTGGCTATCTTAACAAAAATCGAACATCAACTATCGGGAAAGGGAGATCACTCTTCAAATACTGAATCATCCTCCAATTATTTACAAGTGTATAGAGGAAGATGAATCTCATTCAGAATTTTCATCTCAAGTGTGGAAATTATGACCTTATAAGAAAGAATAACTCACTTAAATGATTGAGAAAAAGAATATGGTCATGCTCCAAGAAATTCCCATCATGATGGATTGCACTAATGTATTCCCCTAATGAGTTTTATGGACTTCCTCATAATAGATAGGTTAAGTTATCAATTGAACTTATTCATGGATCTTTTCTTATATCAAAGAAACCTTATAGAATGTCCACAGATGATTTGTAAGTAGTTAAGAAGAAGTCACAGAAAAATCTGGACAGAGGTTTTATATGCCCAAGTGATTCACCAATGGGTGATCCATTCCTCTTTATATAGAATATATATGGATCAATATGCCCCTAAATTGATTTTCATGAGCTCAAACAAATCATGATAAAGAACAATTATCATATTCCTTGGAAAGATGAATTGTTTGATCGGCTACATAGGGACATTTATTTATATAAGGTGGACTTTCAATCGAGATATCACCACCTAAAAGTGAATAAATAAGATATTCCAAATATTACCATTCAAAAAAGGTATACACGTTATGAGTTCATAGTGATTCCCTTCATACCCACTTATGGTCCACAAATTTTCATGGATTTAATGAATAGATTCTTTAGAGATTACCTCAAAAAAATTGTGGTAGTATTTATTGGTGATATTATAATATACTCTAGGATCAAGGTGGAGCATAAAGAAAATTTGAATACTATGATAATGACATTGTGATGGGATAAGCTTCATGAAAATTACAGTAAATGTGATTTCTGTATGAAGGAAGTATCATTCTTGGGGCATGTCATCACCAGTAAAGAAATATTTGTGGACCCTTCTAAGACAAAGGAAATTGACTAGTGGCTCAGGCCAACATCTGTAATAAAGATCAATAGTTTCCTTAGTCTATCAAAGTATTATCAGTGATTTGGGATAAACTTCTCATGATTATCAAAACCACTACCCAAGATGACTCGAAAGGGATAAAGGTTTTTATGGACTACTGAATGTGAAGACTACTTCAAGGAGTTGAAAATGAGGCTCATCACTACACCATTTCTCACACTACCAATAAGTGGGTAACTCTTTGTGGTGTACAATGATACTTAAAATAAGCGATTAGGTAGTGTACTGATAAAAATTGATAAAATGATAGCCTATGTCTCAAGGCAGTTGAATATTCATGAGAAAAACTATCTCATGCATGATCTGGAGTAGGAAGATGTGTTCTTTGCATTGAAAATTTGGTGGAATTGCCTATATGGGGAGAAGTATGAGGTGTATACTGATCATAAGAGTCTCAAATATATATTCACATATAAAGAGATTAATATGAACCAATTGATATGGTTATATCTCATTAATTATTATGAATACTCAATCCACTGCCATCCTAGAAAAGAAAACAAGGTAGTGGATGCTCTAAGTGGAATGAAACTTGTGTATTTATTAGTGATAATAATTGAGAAGGATCCAATATTCTTATACTTAAAAAGTATTTATATGGGATTCATTAAGTTAAGAACATCATAAATCCATTATCAAATGATTTCTCAACCATCCCTCATGGAGAAAATAATGGATGCTTAAAGAAATGATGTGGAAGTTCAGAAGAAGGTGGAAGGTATGAGAAAATAAAAATCCTCAGAGTTCAAAATGGATGGGGAAGGAGTAATGAGATTTTGGTCATGACTATTTGTACCATACAATCAAGAGATAAATAATGGGCTTCTTAATGATTCAGATAGATAAATCTTTTCTATTTACCCAAGGATAAAAAAAGATGTATCAAGATCTCTAAGAGAATTATTGTTGAGAAAATATAAAAAAGGAGATCCCTAAATATATGTCAAAGTTCCTAGTATTTCATCTAGTGAAGGCTGATAAAAACATCTAATGGGATGATGAAACCACTACACATACCAACAAAGAAGTGGGAGAACATTAACATGTACCTTATTATTGTACTTCTAAGGAATTTCAGAGGAAACAATTCTATATGGGTCATTGTGGATAATCTTTCAATTACATCTAACTTTATCTCAATTAAATAGGACTTCTCACTGTATCAACTTGAATGGATATATATCAAAGAAGTGGTAAGGCTGCATGTAGTACCACAATTGATTGTATCTGATTGAGATCTAAGATTCACCTCCATGTTCCATAAAAGTATCCAATATGACTAGAAGAATGAGTTGAACATCATTATATCCTATCATCTTCAAAATGATGAAAAATCTAAGAAAACTATGTAGATAAATGAATACATGTTAAGAGAGTTCTCTATAGTCTTCAAAGGAGGATGGGACCAATATCCTTTACTAGCTGGATTCTTCTACAACAACAGTTTCCACTCAAGCATCTAAATGGCTCTATATGAATCCATTTATGGGAAAAGTTGTAGAACACTAGCATGATGGGATGAATTAGGTGAACGTAAGCTGATAGTACCTATACTGGTCAAAGAAATGGTGTAAAAGTGTAAACCATTTAACATCACATCAATACATCCCAATGTCGATAGAAGAGTTATGCAGATAATAATCAAAAGGACCTTGAGTTTAATATTGGTGACATGTTATTTATATGCTTATCTCTATGGAAGAGGATCGTGATATTTTGGAAGAAAGGAAAGTTGAGTCCAAGGTACATCTGCCCCTTTGAGATCCATGATCATGTAGGATATGTAGCATATCGTCTTTCACTTCCACCAACTATGTCACAAGTACATGATGTATTCCACATATCTTTTTTTTTGGAAGTACATACAAGACCCCTAGCATGTACTAAATTAAGAGGTGGTAGAATTGGAAAATGATCTCTCCTATGAGGAGCAGCTAGTGAAGATCTTGGATTGTAGAGATAATTGTTTATACAAAAATATCACTAACCTAGTAAAATCCCTTTGGTGGAATAATAAGTATGAAAATACAACATGGGAACCAGAGAAAGTATTGAAAGAGAAGTACCCATGCCTGTTTTTACTTTAGTGTGTAAAACAAAATTTTGAGGGTGTAATTTTATAATGGTTGAATAATGTGATGACCCAAAGTTTTGTCAATTGAAATTAACTTCTTATAATTATATCATATTGTAAATATCACAATAAAATACTTAAAAACATAATATAAACTTTATAAATGATGAATAATTGAAATAAGAATTATTTCTAGAAGTTAAGGAACCTATATCGAGGAAACAGTAACGTGACCTTTAGAATAGTATTGTGACCCTTATGAATAGTAAACTAGAAATAGAATAGTAACTTCACCCGTGAAAGTAAAAAAAAATTATCTATATTAAAAGTGACAATATGATATAATTATATCATAGTATATGTAAATAAATATTTTAAAAATTATTAAGTGTTGGTATTTTTGTAAGTCATACATATTTAATTTCAAATTTATGATTAATTTAATAAATTATATGAAAATTTATTTTCAGAAATTTTATTCATAAATTAATATTTTTTTTCCTGTGATTATAATATAATTTTATGATATATTAATTATGTTTTTAAAGTGTTAGAAAAGAAGTTTTAATTTTTAAATGTGTATTTTCCATGAAAATGATGATTTTAATTAAAAATTAAATTTCTCATATTTAGAAAATTATTTTCATAAAATTTAGTTCATATTTTAGTTCAAAAAGTTAAAAATGGTTAGGGTTATTTTTTGGTATTCTTCTAAAATATGTGAATTTTTTTGTGAATAGTAAAGTATAGTAATTTACAATATATATATATATATATTATAAGTTAAATACAGTATTACCTGATTCATGGAAGGTGTAAGAACCATTTTTTTGAACTAACATGACCTAATTACTATATTTATTCTTGATAGTCATCACTATTTATTTTCTTTAGAAAAAATAATAAACTAAGGAATTAAATAATGAGAACTCCCCCCCCCCCTCACTACTATAAATACCACCCCTCACCACCTCTTCTTATTACACCTATAAAGCCTTGATACATCTCTAAATTCATCTAAAATATCTTCTCAAGACCCTTCCCCACATCTAAATTTTTTTTTTCTTCAAAAAAACCAAAAGAAATCCCCCTATGGAGCTTCTCAAGAAAAAGAAATCAAGAGGTAAAACAATCTTATGTTTTCTTTCAATTTCTTTTCAAGTTATTTTCATTTCTTATCTATCGCTTACTTACCCTTGTCCAAGTTGCATGAAAACTATATTATCTTTTTTATACTATAACTTTATCATGTTTATGTAATAAATATTCATCAAATCTCTTCTCCTCTATCTTTTATTTTAAGAATTAAAACATCATCTGTGAGGTTCCAATTTACCACCTTTGTGGATGATGTGCTTTCATATTTCTATTCCAACATCTAGGATGTTCCTTAAACCATACTTATGGTTAAATAATTATATTATATGTATTAAAACCTATTTAATCTTATTTAACCAGCAGATATACATGATATTTAAAAATATAACAAAACTAGTTTATGATGATCAAAAACACTAAATTAATCTAAACGATTATCATTAATAATTTAGCAAATTAATCATCCATAATTCTAGAAAAAAATGGTATTTTAATATTTAAAAAGTTAATTAATAACATATATGTTCATTTCAGAAAAAATATTGCATTCTACATGGTTTTCCATACACAAATACAAGTAAACATATCACAAAAACCAAGGAAACTAATGCTCCAGAATAAAGAAATTGAATCACATAAACATAAATATGGACATAAATGAACTTAATAAAATTATAATAAATAAAATAAATGTTTAAAGGTTTTAAATTAATAAATAAATGGATTTAATTTGATAATTTAGGATATTAAGATCATGTGTAGAATCGTTTCTGACATAAGGTGAAGGATTCTACTCGAACCTCCATTTTTACTTCAGGTTACTCTTTATTTCTCTTTAATAAAAAATAATTATTCATTATTTTCATTTAAATATATCAGATCATCCTTTTTTGATATGGTAATACATTTTTTAAAAAGGTTTCATTTTCAATACTTCCCTTTAAGCAATCCCGATTCAAGGGAACCTCTAGATTTCTTACCCATTTTCAAGTGCACTAAATAAGTTTTTTTAATCCACCATTATTTTTCTAAAGTAAATAATTTTTTCATGAAAAACTATCTTGGTTCAATTATGGATTTATACAAGAAATTATTCTTTTTTCACTTTAAATAATTTTGGATGTTTTACTTAAACTGTAAAAAAAAGTTTTATTTATAAATTTTCTTAAACACTCTTTTCACTTCAGTTTGACTTCACTTATCATGATCTATACCTTTATTACATTATGAATTTCTATGTATGATTTAAATAAATCTTTTATAGACACAAATATAATATTCTGTTTTTATATTCCTCTGGACAAGATACCAAATTCTTTTCATAGGTAACCCTTATGGTTATGTTTTATTAATTATGTAAAATTCTTTATGTTGAGAAAATATTCTTGAACATGTTATGATGGGTTTGCCCAGATAGATATCCAATTATTTGAGAATTGTTTAGCCTCATGATACATCATTAGAAATGGTATTAGTGGTTATTTTTGACTCTTGATCTATGTGCAATGGTCTTCTTGGATTTTCATGACTCATGCTCCTCTATGTGCAATGAGCATTGACTCATGCTAAAGTAATTTTTTATGTTTCTTACACATTAATATTATTCTATGATTATATGATACAATGTCAGAAATTTTATTCCTCCTTATGTTAATTTCATGTTCCATGCCTTTTATTTCACTATGTTATGCTTTCTAACCAATGTTTTTTGTTTTATTCTTATTTTTATTTCCTTACTGGGATTTTTAGATCATCCCTTTTGTTCATGTATTCTCCAGGTTATCCTATGCAGTTATATGAGACCAATGGAAGTTAGAATATCATTATGGAGATTAAATAAAATATTTTTTCATGATGTTTAATTATGTACTTAATCTTCTAAAAAAATAGAGTTTACGATCCTTGGATTTTAATATGATATTTAATTATCCTTATATTCGTTAAATGGTATGTTTAAAAGTATAGGGACGCTATAGTGACTTTATGAGTGATTAATTTTATTTATTGATAATTTTTTAGCTAATCATGGAAGAATATGTGATAAAATATTTATAATTTTGGGTTTTTTATTTATTCAAGATTAATTTAGAAGAGTCTTAAGGTTAATTATATATGAACTTATTTAAGTTAAACTTTGGGTATTGTTGTTGATGTTTTTTAGATTGATGTATAAAGTTTTATACATAATGGAAATTATATTAAAATTTTCCAACCATTTTGGTTTTGGTTATTGATTATATATAGGATTATTTATTTTTCATTCTTTAGTGGATCTTTTGATCCATTAAAATACAATTCTTGTGATTTATGCATGAAAAATCATCATGTTTATGTATCTTATCACATTAAATAGAGATATAAAAATGCTCAAAACCCAACCAAATGAATAAATTGTGGGAATAAATAAAGTATATTCTCTCATATTCTCTATCTCTCTATTAAAAAAATTCCTAAAACATAATCAATAGTAATAAAAATATATTTAGACCTACAAAGAAAAAAATATTCATCTTTAATGGTACACTCTATAAAACTCATTCACATGTTTGAGTCTCACAATATTTAATGTCTGATTTAATAAATATTTATGAAATGATAAGTTTTTAATTATTAACATAGAAATTAAATACCCTTTCAAAAGGAAATTTAATTGATGTGTGTTAAAAAGTAATTTTTTCCCTTATCTAGATTTATCTTCCACCCCTTTTAATTGATTATAAAAATCTTTTAAAACTTTTCTATCAGACAAGATAAAAAAATTTAAGGATATAATTTCATTAAGGTAACACCACAAGATTGTATAATGTATTTACTTTTAAATAAATACTATGTTCAATAGCATGTACCATAGGCACCATCGAACTAAAACGAACTGCGATATAAAATGAAAATATTATTAATTAATATGACCATTATAACTGAGATGTTACATTGGAAGATATAAATAAGAGTAAAAAAATTGTAAAATATATGTAAAAAAGTTCTCCTCATAAAAAATTAGTATGTCTTACTAAATAAGTATCCAATATTGAATGATAAGAATGAAATCATATAAGGTTAAGAATAGATTCTATAAAGGTAGTTTTATTGTGTATTTTTTAAATTCATTTATAATATAAATTTATAAATTTTTCAAATTTCATTTCATAAAAATTAATTCATTTTTGGATTCATTATATAATAATTTACTTATAGTGACTTTTTTGTATTTTTCATAAATAGTTGGTTTTTTGGTGAATAGTGAAAATATTGTTTTTACAAATAATGTCGCTTTTATAGAATTATACTAATATAATAATGAATTGAATGTTTATGAAAAATCTTTTTTATGACAAAAATATATTTAATAAAAAATATAATTCATTTAAAAAAATATAATTTTGAACTAAGAAATCAATAATTGGCATTTTGAAAACCTAAATAATGTTTATATTATTCAAAAAACTATTTTCGGTACTTCTATTTTAATAAATTTATAGAAATGTTCATTTAGTTTGTGACATGATTTTAAAGTCAAATAAGTCTCATTTTATTAAACATAAACTAATTTATTCCATTATAATCAAAATTAAACATGATTTTGGTATAAAATCATTTTTATGATTAAAAAAGCATTTTTCTAAAAACAAATTTTCATTATATTTTGTAAACTTATATTAAATGTAATTTTTATCAATTATAGAAATTTAATATAAGAAATTTCGTTTCATATTTGGAATCATAATTTTCTAATTTTTTTAAATTATTTCATTTCATTTTTTTATAATGAATTTTAAACATGATATAAGTTAATCACCACAATAAAAGACAAAAATAGTTGATTAGGGTTTGAACAATAAGATAAGGTCTCAAAATCTGTCAAAATCCTTTATTTAACTTTATGAGTTTATTTTGAGAAAAATCGTCCTATATTCTCAAATATGGAAATTTGGTTCCATTTTCCTTTAATAACGACCTTTATATAATTTTAAAAAATGAATAAGTACAAAATGTCACTCTCTTTCTTTAAATATCTCTAATATGTTTTCATAAAAATAAAAAATTGTTATGAATGGTTATAAATATTTTTTTTAATATGAATAAATTATTTTTATGATATTAATAAATTTTTAAATTTTTTTAAAGGTATAATTATGTAAATTTATTACACATTGTTGATGTGTTGCCTGTTAAAGAGGGTCAAAAATCAATGTATATAAATATAAAATATAAAAAGTTATGTATTATGGATAATTTATTGTATTAAATAATTTTTATGGGTCAAAATAAAAGTTTTTTATTTTTTAAATATTCAAATTCAAGCTCCATTGTAATATTTATTTTTTAAATTTGAATTATATGAATAGTATTGAATATTAATTTAATGATATTTTATGTTAAACAATATTTAATTCACTATTTTAAAAATAATAAAAATGTTATATTTTGTTAAGTTAATGGGAAATGGTCAGAAATATAAACCATTTTCCACTTTTGATCCACTTGACCTTTTATAATAACATTGTTTTTGATTAATGAATAATTATATTTTTAGCATAGTAAGGGTTAAAAGGTTTAATGCAGATATAAACTAAAGAGATATAAGTTCAAATGACATAAAAACTTGTCTAAATCATATTTGTTAAATGTATTTTAAGTTTATGTCATCCCAAATTTGAAATTTATCTAATTTGGATTAACTTTTCTATTAAAGTGGCCTTATATTATTTTTATGTTTAAAATAATTGCAAGTGTACCACTCCCCTCACTTGTAAAAGGGAAAATCATCTCCTCTAATATACACCCCTTCTATAACCACTTAGCATGGCCAAACTCTACCCAAACCTATTTTAATCTTCCCTATCCATGTTCTAGAAGTTTTTTCTTCTTAAAATACCAACCCAAGGGTACTTCAGATTATATTCAATGGAGGATTCTCAAAGATGAGGAGGTTAATAGAGCATACAAAGAAGGTCAGGACTTAAGTTAAAGATTTCTAATTTCATTTTTATATCAACGAGACGTATACTATATTCACCATTTATTTCTTTTTTATGGTGTACATACTACTGATGAATTATTTAATAATGATTTTAATTAATATTATAGGCATTTATTAATTAGTCTATGTTTCCCTATTTCATGAGGTTTTAATTTAGAGATTACTAAATCTGTAAGGGTTATTCATTTAAATATTTATTTATTAAAACATTCTTTTTATTATGAACCTATTTTTACATATATTGTGCATATATAACCCATTTGATATTTTAAATCTTGAATCTATTTATATTCATGGTATTTAAAATTTTATTTTTAGTCATTTCGTTCAAGGGGGTTATGATTTCTAAATTTACAAAAGTGATATGGGTTTATTTTACAATATCATTTATTTTCATGATTCCCTATGTAAAATATGTTATGAGGGAAATTATGTGATATTTATACTTTAAACCAATTATAATTTATTTTCCTCTGATTATATCTATAATTTTCAAACATTTTTACCATTTTCCTCTTATCAGTACTTAAAATGTTCAAGAATGTTTTTTAATAAAATTCAAAACTTATTTCTTATTTTTAGGTTGGGAATCTTTCTCCTATACATCCATGTTCTTCAAAAAAAACTTATTAATGTTTTTATTTATACTTAAATACTGAAGAGTTATTATTTTTACTACCTTTATGTTTCTTTAAAAATTATTAAAATGAATATTTGTAAATGTTTTACATATGTCACGCTTTTAAATTTTCACAAAAGTGTGAAAAAATGTTCTCTTTTAAGGTATACTGCATGAATAGTTTTTTTAACATCATGACCATTGTTTGCTTTGAATTTTCCATTTTAATTTTTCATGTTTATTTTCAAAGAATATATTTTTGTTAATATTCTATGAATATTTTGTTTTAAAATATACCAAAATAAAATGATATTCTCCATGTATTTAAAGAAATTCACAAATTCACTTTTAAAGGTATTTTTTATCAATATCAAAATATTTTAAGTATTTTCATTCTGCAGTTGGGATATGATTTTATGATATCTTCCACTTTATTTCTCTATATGTATTATGATGATTTTGTTTTAAGAATTATTCTATAATACCCATTACTTTCCCACAAATAAATTAATATGTGATGAAATAAGGACTTTTTTTATGATAACATACACTTCCATTCTCTAGATAGGTTATTATTATGTTATTTTTAAATCTCTATAAAATCTAATTCTTTCAACAAGTTATGATATGGTGAAATTATATATGATTTTTTGATCATGTGTCACACTTATGTATGGTTTTCATTATTTTATATATGTTCCATGAATTATATATCCCTCCAATGCATTTTGTAAAGATGTATATCTCATGAGATAATTATGTTATGATACAACCTAATTTCATCATAAAAATAGTAAGTGTGGGCCTGTTCATTTTACGAATTGTTCAAAATTCTATGTGTTCTTCTAGTTTTACATCTATAATTTTACACAGGGACCTGATTACATGTCCTTAAAATGATTAGAGGACCTATTCGTGTTTATACATGTTCAAAATTCTACATTTACCATGTTTATACTTATTCAACATTCATATGTTATATTATTATGATATTATCTCTTGGGTCATGATTAATTATTGATAAATCTACACTCTTTTGACTCATGTATCTTGTTATGATAATGTTTTAATCTATGGAACATTATTTATAATAAATGACTGATGGAGTATCAATTTATTATGTTATTATCATTATTTCATTCTTTAATTATTATCTTATTATTTCATATGATCATGTATTGATATATCCTATGTTTAACTTTACTTATGATCATATCAAACCCTTTTTAATATTTACCTTTACCCATGTTATGAATAATATTTTTATATAATATATGTCTAGATTTGTATCATTTGGGAATAGTTTTATAGGAGATGTTGAAGTCTTCTTATGGAACACAAATATTTTAGATATAATTGGTAAAATACCCATTTTATGAGAAACATGTGATATTTTTATGTAATGGGTTTTTTCCTAATTCTATAATACTGTACACCTAAAATTTCATTGGTATGTAAGTAACCTAATGTTAGTTATAGATATTATAATGGCCCAAAAATTTATTGTTTTAATAGAAGAAATTTTATTTTACAATTAATATTTTATTATGATCACATAGATAGACTATTACATTTCCTAACAACATTAAGTATCTTGAATTAATATTTACTATGATAGATAAAAATTATATAAGGATGTAAAAAACAATAATTCACACACTGATATAAAATCAACAGGAAAGACTTTTCCAATAAATATCACTACAGGTATAAAAATAGATAAAAGAAATAAAAAAGTTTGGAATATGATAGACATTATCAAGGGAGGTGTAGAACAATTGTAACTTAAGTAGTGAATTATGAGGTATTAAAATGTTTGAGTATATATAGGGTATAAAGGGAAATGTAACCTTTAGTCAATATAACTTCTGGTCATTTAGATCCTTGGTGATAAAGTAACCATTATAATTAGTGTATATAAAAGGTAAAAATAAAATATTACTGATATAGATGGGGGGGAGGAAGGAATCATCCTATAAAATCATGAATTTTGAATCCCATTTATTATAAATTTTGAGGGAGGTATCATCACTAGTCGTCTCCCTTGACCAATACCAATTATAGCTCTAATAAGTAAGTCTTGATTGGAATAGACAATGGGATAAATTCATTTTATTGAAGATAAACACTAGCTCAGTGATGGCTGATCCACCTCATGAAAGTAATGTTATCACACACCTTACCCTTAATGTATATACCGCTATAATAATGGATTATCTATCTAGACCTCAGTAATATAAAAGGTTAATTTTCTTCTTATAAATGAAATATATATTTCTTTAATTCCATTTTCATTATTATTTTATTTAATAAAACACACATGAATATAAGTTTAAAATGATAAATAAGTTTATGGACATAAAGAAAACAGAAGTGTATGGGTATAAAAAAATAATTTTAAATAAGATTTTCAATATATTTTTTTTCCATGAAATTGTATTATAAAACAATATTTATTTATGAATCAATTATTATATAAATTTTTAATGTCCCAGGTAACTTTTATAAGGGATGGATGGTTTATTATGCCATAAAAATATTATATTTTAAATCACCACATCAAAATTTGGTTAGGGTGAAATTTTGATAATTTTCTAAAAGTCTTTATTTTTTAGTGAATATTAAAAATACATTTTCGTGTTTTCAATACGTTTTATGACATCACAAATATGTACTAATGATCTAATAATTAATAAAACATAATCCATGATAAATAACACAGTTTATTTTATTAACATAATTTATTTTAATAAATTAAAATTAACATCCAAACCAATAAATAACTTTTCAATGTAAAAATTGGAAATTAAGGTTTCAAAAACATTATTTTGTGGAAAAATTATTTTTCCATGCAAAAAATAATGTAAAATAAATAATATTTTTTATGAAACTCAATAATATAAAAAAAACTTTATAATACCATAAATGGTGAGCTGTAATAATAGGGAATCTAAATGTTTTGTATTTTCCACAACTTAGATTTCCAAGACCAGTATTTAGAAATTAATAAATAATCCTCCCACATTTTCTATAATTTCCCACAAATTATAAAATTATTATCCACTATTTATCCATTAAGTAAAAAATTTCACTCATTTTCCCTCTATATGTACTTTCACAAGTGTTTCTAAGGTTTCAGGAAACTCTCCTCAAGCTTCAAGATGTTATCTCCTAAGGTAAGATATTCTCTTCCTATACCTTTTATCCAAGTACATCCTTCATAAATAGTATTCTCATTTCAATGTTATTATGTTCTCATGAACTTATGATCATTCCATTATTTTCAACATATTTTTCTATAAATGGAATACTTCCAATATCTCTAATTAATCACATTCCATAAACCCCTTTTTAAACTCGTTACGCTACCAAAATCATTCTTCAATTTTCCATGACACTATTTTTATATTTGGAAGGCATTGCCATATTTTTATTCAAGGTATTAATATAGATGTAATTGTAATTAATTTATTGCATATTTCTATGCATTAAACCTAAATTACCTTTCAATTGGTTAAAAATGATGAAAATTTTATGTCTTTAAATAGTTAAGTACTCAATTATTTTATATAAAACTCATTCTTTATACTCCATGTTTTATTGATGAAATGATTTATTGAGATATATTATCTATATAGAACACTTTAATTAAGACACATAAATGGTGTTCTCTAATATTACTCTAATATATTGGGAAAATAATTAATCTATATAGATGAAATTTTTATGATACCTTATTGAAAAACCTTGGTAATATGGTTTGTGACACCTTAGTGATGAACCTCAGTGACATTATTATAAATTTATCATTTTTATGTTATACCCACACTTTCATGTTATGTAACATATACTGCTGATTATTCTATCATGTTATGCCTCATGTTTTATCCATCATTACTACTCATGTTCCATTTTCTATTTTAATCCCTTACAAGGCTTTATGATGAGACTTTTCTTTTTTATGTATTTATAAAATAAATAACATAAAGTGAGGTGAAATATGATATAATAATAGAGTATTTCAATAGGTTTAAATAAATTTTATTTGTATCTTTACTATAGGTAATTCATGTAATATGTACCTATTTTCCAATACACTAAACCTAAAAATTTCCTTTCAAGTTATTAATTTAATATTTTTATTACGTAATTATGTTAAAAATGTTATATTAAAAAGAAGGGTCTCCATAGTTGGTATAAAATGAAATTTTTATTTATTGATGAAAATTGGGTCAAGAAAACATTAGTAAAACCCCTTGTAATAAGTATAAATAAACGAAACATCCCTAAATTTTGGTAAAGTGCATAGTTTATTATTTTATAAGAAAACACATCATTTCATAGATACTTGAAAGTGAATGTGTCTAGGGAAAACATTTACCTAGGGGTAATAACCCTACAATGGATTTTGGGAATTAAATAACCTATACCTAGTGCATGAAAAATATTCATAAGACTGTAAACCTCTCCAAACACTCCCAATGGATATTTTTTGGTTAATAAAATGATTTCTTAAAACCATTATGAAGGATTTATAAAAAAACTAATATTTAAGTATAACATTCTATAAGAATATTATTATAAAATTTTAGAATTAAAAATTATTTTAGAATTATAATTATATGATTTCTAATAATAGTAAAATTTCTCAATTTGGGTTTCTTCTTCTAGAAAAATGGAAGAAATGGAAGGTTATATTAGAAAAATACTTTTTAACATCGATTTTTTTTCTTTTTTGCATAAGTGTTGTATCTGACGTAAATTCAGTTGACATTTAAAGTGTTATTTTTAACATCGTTTATACATATCAGTGTTAAAATTATTATTTCTGAGTATTTCAACATCTATTATTCTGATAACTAATTTCAAAAGAAAAATTTCAATAACTTAAACATTATTTATTATGATAACTAACATCAAATTATACTTATAACATCAATTATAATAACAAATGACATTTAATAAATGTAAATAATAGACAATGGAATTGTTCATTTTATAGAATTTGATTTGAATGGTCAAGGTGATAAAATAGATTTATAGATCAAAAGTAATAGTCACTAATATATTTACATTTTTTTAAATACTTTGATGAAAATTACAATATTCAACTAAAAAATGAGATACATGAACTAAAAAATGTGTAAATCAGATGAGAACAAGACAAATAAACTTAAAGCTCTAAATTAATTTTCTTTCTTGTGTTGATGTCCTTCGAATATGAATACCATTTATTAATATTCATTTTTTTAAAAGAATAACTCATGTAAACTCCTTAATTATGGTCAGTGAGGCATTTTAGTCTCTTTTTGGTAAATTTCATGTGTAATTTTTGGCTTCTCACCTCTATAGGAAGAATACTTCATCATCGTAAGAAAAAAATCAATAAAATTTATATTTATGAAGAAACCCATTAACAAAAGAAAAAAATAATGAGAGAATAATAATACTTAAAATAATGAAATCATTAAATGAAGAAATGATTAAATGGAGATGTGGATCATATAGAAAAATATAAGAAATTTAGAAAATTAAATAAATAAAATTTATATATGTTACTTAAAACAAATTTCATGTTTCATTATAAATTCAAAGATGGGAGTTAAAAAATGAAAGCATGCTATGGAAAATTTAAATAATTCTTTTGATAATTTTGATATTCAACTTTTAATAGTGGTTATTCTTAAGATCTAAATTAAAAAGATTAACGAGAAAAAACCTTAGAAATATTTTAAAAAATATGTTTAACCTATGTTATTTAATAAACCAACATTAAAAATATTTTAAAAAAAATTAGTTATTTATATAAAAAACTGACATTAAATATAATTTTCAAAACATTTTTAATGTCATTTTTTAAAATAAACAATATTTAAAATTTTTAAACCCAATATACAATGGCTTTGTTGATATATCAAGATTCTATTTTACTATTTATAGATCCAAAAAAGACTTATGGATGAAAATTTTTTGTCATCAGAATTTAGACTCGGCACTCTTAACATCAGTTCCTAAAACCCCAATGTTAAAATTCATTTTAACATGATTTTTTATTAGTAGTGTTGAATCATGTAAATAATGGATTTAATGTAAAATTTGATGAAATTTTATTAATTGGGGGATCTAGAGTTGAAAAAATCATGATGATAATGAATCAGTTGTCTTGAGTTATGAATAATAACCTAAATCATGTGGAGCATCTGACTTCACTAACGAAGTCAAACTAGAATTTGAATTCGTTATGCATCAACATCCACCTATTATTAGTGGATCCTCTAATAAAATAATTATATAATAATGGATCAATATGGTAGAAAATATATTTTATGTACTCTATTGTTCTAATTAAAATAATGTTACTTTGGTAGCTTATCTCTAAGAGGGATTAGCTGATCAGTGGTGGAAATTGATCAAGAACATGAATCCAAAGGATGAGTTATAATATATGGAGTAGGAATACTTCAAAAAATATTTTTCAATAAGTATTTTACTTATACCCTTTAAAAAAGAATGTAAAGGGTATTCCTTGAATTGATAAACAATGAAAATGAATCAATGCACTAGTGCAGAAAACGTTTTTTACGTCGGTTATTTTTAATTTTTTACGTCGGTTTCTAGCCGACGTTAATACGTGCGACGTTATAAATAAGGCTTTTGACGTCGGTTATTTAAAAACCGACGTCAAAAAGCATAAAATCGCGATGTTTATCACGTCGGTTATTTTAGAACTGACGTTATAAAAGGCCTGGAGAATGGTTTATCATGTCGGTTATCGAAGAACCGACGTGATAAACGGCCTGGACAATGGTTTATCACGTCCGTTATTAAACAACTGACGTGATAAACAGGGGGTGAGGGGGTTTATCACGTCAGTTCATATAGAACCGACGTGATAAACTGGGGTGAGGGTGGTTTATCACGTCCGTTCTATAAGAACCGACGTGATAAACCGGGCTGAGCGCGGTTTATCACGTCGGTTCATATAAAACCGACGTGAAAAACCGGGGGAGGGGGGTTTATCACGTCGGTTATTCTATAACCGACGTGATAAACCGGTGGGAGGGGGTTTATCATGTCGGTTAGTCAATAACCGACGTGATAAACCCTTGTCCAGACCGTTTAGCACGTCCGTTATTCAATAACCGACGTGCTAAACCATTCTCCAGGCCCTTTATCACGTCGGTTATTAGATAACCGACATTATAAACCATTCTCCAGGCCTTTTATCACGTCGGTTATTAAATAACCGACGTGATAAACCATTTTCCAGGCCTTTTATCACGTCGGTTATTAAATAACCGACGTGATAAACTATTTTCCAGGCCTTTTATAACGTCGGTTATTAAATAACCGATATGATAAACTATTTTCCAGGCATTTTATCACGTCGGTTATTAAATAACCGACGTGATAAACCCAATTTTTTTTTAAATAGAATGCAGTGATCTTCTCTCCACCAGAATCAACCAGAAAATAAATCAGGAAATCATACCACAAAAACAGAAGTACATGAAAAATAAGCATGTAAATAGATAACATATAAAACTTACCCACTAGACAGCATCCACCCTCATTTATACCCCATGGACAGGCCTCCCCCACCCCGTTGGAGCCCTCACCCTCATGTATACCCCCTGGACAGCCCTCCCCCACCCCGTTGGAGCCCTCACCCTCATGTATACCCCCTGGACAGTCCTCCCCCACCCCATTGGAGCTCCCACCCTCATGTATACCCCTTGGACAACCCTCCCCCACCCCATTGGAGCCCCCACCACACTCCTAGACTGCCCCCCGACCCCCGGACACCCCCAAACACCCCTCGACAACCCCCCACCCGCCTGAACAGCACCTCCTCACCCCCTCACCCCACTTGACAGCCCCCACCACACCCCTGGACAACCCCCCCACCCCTGGACAGCACTCCCAAACCCCTGGACCGGCTTCCCACACCCCTGGACATCCCTGCCACCCCCAAGACTGTCCCCCCACCCCATCGGACAGCCCTCCCAGACCGCTGGACACCCCCAACCCCACTGAACACACCCCCACACCCTGGGAACCCCTCCCCCACAGACCCAAATCCATACCAGAAGAACCATCAAAAGTAGACCAAAACAAGAAGTAGAGCAAAATTAAACATTCACTTATATAACATTCAAAACTTACACTGTCAACTTCAAAAAAAACTAAATCAAACCTAAACAACTACCAAATAGATAATTAAAACGAAAATATTCAAAATTATATTTTACATTACAAACAACTAAAATTCAATCAAACCTGTAAAATAATTTGACCACTCCACTTGTACGCGTTTGATGTATTCAGCAGTATAGGGTTGAGGGTCATCAAAAAGCTACAAATGAAAAAGAAGATAGTTAACGTGTATAATGAATAAATCAAATTGAAATATGATGGCAAATTTTAAGAGGAAATCGTACCAGGTCAAAATTCACAACTGTCCCAGTTGTTATTATTTCATACATAAATCTTAACATATAATATCCGCATTCGATGAGTCCTTGTTGTTCATGACAGTTCTGTTTTGAATGAGTGTAAATTCAATATATTATTTTTATGTAATAAATCAAAAAGTACAAATTATAAATGGAAATTTACCTTCTCCTTTACATATTTGATCTTTGAATTTCTTTTCTTTGTGTTTTTTCGAAAGTAGGCCCATGCACTGTTAGAAAATAATACGAATGGGGTAAATTTGAAATTTATTATAATATATAAAACTATTGAGAAATTGAAACTTACTTTTCCAATATATTCTTAAAACTTGCCCGAACATCACCATGAACAGAGCATATCCAATAAAGAGCTTTCTCCCTTGGGAAAAAATTCCCTAACATCCAATTATTACTGATAAAAGGAAATTTAATGTTAGTGGTTTTTTATGTTAAAAGATAATTAACTATTTGAGAGAAATGTGTTTCATACCTCTCACAAAAAGGCATCATCCAACATTGTTGGATTATATTCTTTTCAAATCATTCAGCAATATAAACCATTCTTTGTTCCTCAGTCAATGCACATGCTTCAGGGGAAATCAATTGCGGGTCCATGAATCTATATACTTCTATCAGTTCATTCCTCTCACAAATTTTATAAAGATACCTAATACAAAACATATATAAGTATACATTTTTAATAAATATAACGCAGGGAAAAGGTGTTAAGACTTACATGGAAAAAATTTGCACCACGTTGATGCCCAACTTATCTCCAGTAACAAGCTCCATGATATCAGATTTTGTAATCCCCACACTTATTTCACGTCCACAAACATGAGATTCCATTGGAAACTCATAAAAACCAAACAACAAATGTGAATATCTTGACAATCTATCAAGACCAATGGAATCTGTATCTGATGTCATAGCCTGTTGTCTTTGTTGTTGTCTATACAGTATTTCTTTACCTTTGAAGTATTCCTGTGAAAAAAAAATTGAGAATTATAGTAGTTTTCAAATGATAAAACAAATTTAATAAAAAAATAAAATAAAAGATATAACATTCATACCTCTATGGTAATGAGTCGAAGAAGTCTGAATGGACAAACTAAAAAATGTCCGATACTCTGTCCAACTATCGCCACCTCATCTATAGGTATTGGTACCCTAGCTGATCTATCTATAATATCCTGTACAGTGACCCTCTGATTCTCTACCTCTAATTGTTGATGATGAACTGTATCTCCTATACAATATACCAACACGTATGCTACTATATGATGTTGAGAATCATCAACATACAACTCGCAATATGTAGGAAGCTGCGGCGGAGGCGTAGGATAAAAAATGGGGTCCGCAGGCTGAGGTGGGGGAGTGGGAGCTACTGGCGGAGGTGGAGGATAAATAATGGGGTCTGCAGGGGGAGGTGGAGGAGTGGGAGCTGCAGTCTGAAATTGTCTTTGCATTTCTGCAAACATAGACTGCACTGAATCTCCAATCTTGTCTTCCATCGTCGCATTAATATTTTGAACTTCAGCCTCTAAGGATTCTATTTTTTTTATAAACCCCCTCAATGTTAGAAGTTGAAGAATGTGGAAACACTTTTCTTACCGATACACCTGTCGGATATCCTCTTACACGACCAGGATGTTCGGGCCTTCCCAATGCTGCAAATAAAATATCTTCCCTCCCAGTAGCTGTAAATGTCCCCTCTGAACTTTTCTCCTCAAGAGAGTCCTGTATTAATTAATTGAACATTTCTGTAATGATTGAAACTTATATGAAGAAAAAAGTTAACTTAAATAAATTAAATAGATATCTTACAATCCTCTCAGCTACGATTCTCGATTCTTCCGAAAGATATTTCCCTTTTTTTCCCTTCTGAGCTCTCTTCCATTTTTCATGTCTAGATGGAGGGGATGGAGGGGCCACCTCTCCAGAACTTGAAGACTCAGCTCTTAGTTGTTGAAATTTTTCCTCTATCATTTTTTCTTCCAATAATGTATACCCTCCCTGAGATAAACTATGAGGGTATACATTTTTAGATTGGATCTCCTGATGAGCTTTCCTTGTTTGCTGTAATTTAAGAATAAGAAATCATTAACAAAACATTAATAAAATCATTTATATAAGAAAGTATATAAAAGTTTACATTGCCCTTACCAGAAATGACTCTTTTTTTCTACTTTCAAAAAACTGTCTCCATGTGTCTTCATCTATAAAAGGATATATATGACATGGATTGTCATGACTCCTATGACCATAAATGAAATCAGATGTGAGGGTTGATTTTAAATCCCTCCATCTCCTGGCAGCCAACGATAAGCATTTCTTCCTGACTCCTCCAGTGTCAGGAATATCAAATGTCATCTGATAAAGAAGAGGTTAAACATATTATATATACCAGAAACATTAAAAGAATGGTCAAACAATGACAAAAGATCTTACCAAAATCGTCTCCCACAACTGAGAGATAATCGCTTTATCCACACCTCTCCAATCATCATACAGAATGCTTACTTTGGTCTTAGCCTGAGTTGCAACAAAACTCTTAAAATCTTTGGCATTCGGACCTCTAGGAATATCATCATCATCAAACTCAACTACTATCCTTTGATCCTGCGTACGGGTAAGTGATAATTTTGGTAAACGTGTGCAACCACGTTTACCAACCTTTGAACTCTTTGTCATAATAGGAGCATGTGAATGTTCATCCCCAGAGGTATGACCAGCAATATGCTCCTCCCCAGAATCATGTGGTTGATCATCTGAATGATCTTTCATTATCCTTCAAATCAAAAAAACAAACGTCAGTTCACAAATATACAAATTCAAATATTTTAATACTACTGTAATCAGAAAATAGAAAAGTGTACTAGGTTACATAATAGTAAACATTGGTAATATGGTAAGCATGTTAAACAATGGTAAAGATGGCAAAGATGGTCAAGATGGTCAAGATGGTCAAGATGGTAAAAAATGGAAAAAATGGTAAACCTGGTAAACATTGTAAACATGGTAAAGTAATTGTCAGTTAACAAATATAAAAATTTAAATATTTTAATACTACTGTAATCAGAAAATAGAAAAGTGTACTAAGTTACATAATAGTAAACATTGGTAATATGGTAAGCATGTTAAACAATGGTAAAGATGGCAAAGATGGTCAAGATGGTCAAGATGGTAAAAATGGTAAAAATGGTAAACCTGGTAAACATTATAAACATGGTAAAGTAATTGTCAGTGAAAAAAAATAAGCATTTTAAAATTCATGTAATAGTTATAAACTATTGGGTCGTAGAGGATGGCAAGAGGGGGGGTGAAATGCCTTTTCAAAAAATAATTAACAATTTAAAACAATTATCAAAGCCCAACGGCTAGTTTGACTGGGCACACCGGCGGGCCGGTGGTGTCTCACCAGCTGGCTGGTGGTCCACCGGCTGGCCGATGCTGAGCTCCCGGCTGGCCGGTGGTCCAGACAGAGCAGGCTTTCTATCTGGGTTCCACCGGCTGGCCGGTGGTCATCCACCGGTTGGCCGGTGTCACCAGGCAATGGGAAAGCCTACTGCCTGGGTCCTCCGGCTGGCTGGTGGGCAAGAACCGGTGGGCCGGTGCCCATACCGGCTGGCTGGTGCGCTAACACCGGCTGACCGGTGGCTCTGGCAGAAAGCAATGCTTCTGCCAGAGACCACCAGCTGGCCGGTGGACTCAGAGAGTCCACTATCAGCCTTCTTGGGCCAACTCCTGGGCAACCTTTTTCCTAGCAACAAAACACTTGAAAACAAGTTAGAACATGATGAGAGTGATTGTGATCATTAAAATCCAAGAGAGAGGGGTACAACAATAAACATGATAAAGTAAACTAAACAAACTTAAAATAAACAATAACATATACTTATTTTATTTTAAAACATGTTTTAATAAATAAAAAACTTACAATATCTAACATTTATGCAAAAAATAAATGTAAACAAGAAATAAAAATATGTTACCTGTAATTTTAGAAATGTACAGATGGATTGTTTTCCCAAATTCCTTCGTCGTGATCGTTCCTTATGGCACAAACTATGTCTTCAACATGATCGTCATTATGTTCTGTTAATATTTCCATTGAAGTAGGGATCTCACATAAATTACCATATTCATCAAGTTCATCCTCACCAACATATTGTTTTTTCCCTTGTAAAACAACAGCCCACTGCATATCTGATTGATCTACTACATAAAAAATTTGTTTTGCATGTGTTGCCATTATAAAATAATCAGCTGTGTCTTCCAATCTATTCAGATTAACAAGTGTCATTCCAAATTCATCGTGTCTGACACTGTTGTTACCGTTAAACCATTTACAGTTAAAAACGGGAACTTTAATTTTAAAGTAATCAACCTCCCATATTTCTTCAATCACTCCATAATATGCATTTGATGCAGAAATTGGGTTTTTGTCCTTAGCACTCGAAAAATGCATTGCTTCTACAAACACCAATACACCACTATTCTGAACTGCACTTCTGTTGTCCTGAGCTTTTGTATGAAATTTATAACCATTAATGTCATAACCAGACCATGTTATCACATTTAAACATGGACCACCCACTATCCATTTTAATGTCTCTGATACATCTGATCTACCAAGCAAAGTCTTTTTAATCCATGAAAAAAAAAGTTTTGTTGTGCTCATTCAAAATCCACATTTCTTTCTTCTTTGGATGACATTGTTTCAACTCATTAATATGCAATGTGATATATGGTTGAGCATCAGCTATGTTCTTCAAGATGTATGATTCTAACTTCTTCATCTGTTCAGCTGACAATGATTTGACTTTCAAGCTGCGAATCCCCTTTCCCTCATTATTAACTCGTTCATGGCGAGATGGAGGCAAACCTATGTGTTGCGCCGCAGCCAAGTAGCTCGTACAAAACTCTGCTACCTCCTCAGAAATATACTTTTCAATAATGGAGGCTTCAGGTCGATATAGATTTTTAACATACCCCTTTAATATTTTCATATACCTTTCAAAAGGATACATCCAACGAAGATATACAGGTCCATAAAGCTTTATTTCTTGAACCAGATGAATCATTAAATGCACAATTATATCAAAAAAAGTTGGAGGAAAATACATTTCCAATTGACAAAGTATTAAAATTGAATCCTTTTCCAAAATTTTCAAAGCATTCACATCAATCGCCTTGTTACAAATTGAATTGAAAAAATAGCACAACTTCATTATAGTTTTTCTGACACGAATGGGAAATATTCCATGCAATGCAACTGGTAGAATTTGTTGCATCATGACGTGACAATCATGTGATTTCATACCTATCAACATCAAGTCCTTCAATGAGACAAGAAAATTTACATTAGAAGAATAACCTTGAGGAACTTTGGTATCATGAAGACACTGACATAAGCTAATTTTCTCCCTCTTCGATAATGCATGACAAGCCGGGGGAAGAAATGTTCGTCTTCCTTTAGGAGTGGGAGATAACTCCAAACGTATTCCCATTGATAGTAAGTCTAATCTTGCATTCAACCCATCTTTAGTCTTTCCTTTAATATCTAACAATGTTCCAATCAAAGAATCACAGATATTCTTCTCCACGTGCATGACATCAATATTATGTTTAACTTCATGATACCTCCAATATGGTAGCTCAAAAAATATTGACCTTTTCTTCCAAATATTTCTATCATTACTAGATTTCTGTGTCTTTCCCAATGTCACGTCAAGGTTTTTCACCCTCTCAAAATACAGATCATGGGATAAAGGTTTTGGAGTAGTATCAAATTCTTGTGATCCATTAAATGCCTTTTTTTAGTCTTCTATAAGGGTGTTCCATAGGTAAAAACTTTCGATGACCCATGTACACTGTTTTCCTCCCATGATGCAATTGACAATAGGACGTCTTTTGTTCGCAAATTGGACATGCTTTATGCCCTTTAACACTGTATCCAGAAAAATTTCCATACGCTGGGAAGTCATTTATAGTGAACAGAAGCACTGCATGCAGTTGAAAATATTCCATTTTATAAGAATCATACACCCTAATACCATCAGCCCATAACAGTTTCAAATCATCAATCAACGGTGACAATTAAACATCAATATCATTACCGGGTTGTTTTGGACCAGATATCATTGTACTCAACATCACATATTTGCGCTTCATACAAACTTCAGGAGAGAGGTTGTAAATTACCAATAAAACAGGCCATGAACTATGTGTGCTACTGAGTGTTCGGTATGGATTCATTCCATCTGTGCACAACCCTAGTCTGAGATTTCTTATTTCATTTCCAAATGTAGAATATTGCGCATCAATTTTCTTCCATTGTGGACAATCAGCTAGATGACGTATTTTTCCATCACATACCCGCTCTTCAGCATGCCATCTTAACCTTTTTTCATCATGTGAATTAGCAAATAAACGTTTGAAACGATTAATTATAGGAAGATACCAAAATACCTTTGAAGGGAGCTTTGTAATCTCTACATCACCCTGTGATTTTTCTTTCACTTTATACCGTGATGTCCCACATTTTGGACACTCTGACAGAAATTCATATTCCTTCCTATATATAATGCAGTCATTCGGACAGGCATGTAGTTTCTTGTATCCCAATCCCATCGGGCATAATATTTTCTTGGCTTTGTAATGTGAATCTGGAAGATCGTTATCTTTTGGAAGAATGTCTTTCATCAATTGTAGAAGCTCTGTAAAAAATCTGTCACTCCATCCATGCTTTGCCTTTAGGTTAATCAATCTTAACACCGCCGACAGAACTGTAAAATCTGTACAACTGGGATATAATGGTTTTTCAGCATCACCATATATACGTGCAACTGTCAGTTCTATCTCAATTTGTTCTGCTACAATATCGCGAATCATTTCTTCAATTCCATCGGAGTTACCATCTTGCGAATCATCATCATCAGTGACATTCCGTCCAGTTTCACCATGGCAAATCCAAGGGCTGTAACTAGGATTAAAACCATGACATATCAGATGATCTTTTATCTCTCTACTTTTCAACTTCTTCATATTCAAACATTTCAGTCATGGACAGAAAAAAATGTCACTACTCGGAACATTTCGTTTTGCAAATTCCAAAAAGGCATCAACACCTTCCTCAAATTCATTTCTCATTCGATGTTCCGTAATCCAACTTCGACTCATTATTACCTATAACAAATATCAACAAAAAATATATATTTTTAAGATAAGAAAAAACATGTTTATATGAAAAAAATCATAATTTGAATGTAAAACAATTTAAAATATAAAACAAATCTTGAAAGTAGTAGTAGTTTTCATAAGTACCAAACACCAAATAGCTATACATCGTAAGTGTCATGTTAAAAATATGAATATAGACCATTTGTTTTATGTTTAATAATATTGTCATATTATCTGATCATTCTGATTATATATTATAATTACTATATCCTTTTGATCTGATATATAATCTAAGGACATTAATATTTCTTTAGAAAAAGTAATGTTAATATCATGGTAATGTAAAAAAAAGTATATGTCGAACTATATATATGTAATACCAATAAAAAAATACATATGTGTTTGGCCTGGGTTTCACACATAAAACAACTCATCTCACAGATTAAATTTTTGAATCATCCTACATAATACTTATTTTTATAACATAGGGAATGAAAATAATAAAAGTTTTGATTTATGATACTCATTATGGGTAAACATGATATATATATATATAATATCTAATCTCATAAAAAGATATCCATGGGGGTATAAGAGCATACACAAAGCACATGATCAAAAAGATAAGTGAAACAGTTCTATATAATCATAGATCATAAAACCTGAGTCCAAGTATAACAATTTTAGCATAACATAAGACATGATTTATATGATAGTGGGAAAATGATTTAAAAAACCTTATTCACAAGATCACAACATTGGTATGTGGAATAACATAAGAGTGTGGCACAAACATAATCATATAAGTCATAACATATGTCAAGGGAAAACATAGTTTCATTCACCTCATATTGGGATATGTTAATCAGCTTTCCTATAATTTATTATAATATTTCTTACCAGGCACATCACATAACACATTGGACATGGTATAACCATCTGTATCCCATATTGATCTATGATATATAATGCATTGTCGAATGCATTAGAAGGATATTATGGACCCAAATGTCACATAATGACTAACCATATATATGGGTGAATCGTGATCATCAAATCATTTATAACACTTTCGTAGATCAATTAACTAAAAAAATGAAATGGGGGTCATAATTGTTTATACAAAACATAATAATTATTAATAAATAAAAATGTGTTTGGATGGTAAGATAATATAATATACCTAATTCAATCTAATTATCATTAAATTATTTCTACCTAGATAAAAAAGACCTTTATAAAAAATATAATTTAACTTGAGAATGAAAAGAAAGTACCCTTTACCTTTTTTATAATGAAAAATCTGAAAAGGATGATAATAATATTTAGGTATTATAATTTTTTTTATGAATTATTAATAATAAATGAAATCACCTCACTTGGTTTTGTTGAAAATTGGACATACCATCGTATTCAAGAAATCAGATACACTTTGCATGAAAAGGTCCATCATTTTTAGGTGATGACTGAAAGGATAAATGTATTATCAGACTCACCATGAGTCCAGAATGAAATATTTGATTGTAATAGGTATGAATTGATATTTTTATGAATACAGATGAAAAAAGATGATGGTTTTCTAATCTAGGAGTTCTAAAAATCATAATTTTTTGAAAAAATATTAGGATGTAAGAATGTTGAATGAAATTTTTAGGATAGGTATTACCGATTGTACCTGGTCCAATTTCATTCATGAAAATAATTTTCTGGACAATCATATTGAAAATATGATTTTAAGAAAATAAGTACTACCAATCTTCATCCAGAAAGACACATTCCAGCTAAGTAGGAAATAATAATGTTGCTGGAAGAATGGAACGTTACAGTACCACCCATTATTTTTCAGATTTTGCTGAATCTAATCCACAATGTTTTAATAACCATTTGCGAGTTGAATGTTGCGAGTTGAATGAACATAATAACCATTTGCAATAAACAAATTCCATGAGATTCAAAAATGAACAAAAAGCACATCAAGAATCGAAACAAAAACGAACGAAATAAATTCGTGGAAGGCTTACTTGAATGTCACGAGTTGAGATGATAGATCCGAGAGCAGTGAAGAAGATAAACAATGAAGCCAAAATGAGTGTAATGCAGGCGATCAACGAGCCGATTAGGGTTTACCACGCGAGAGAGAGACGAGTCGGAGACTGTCAATCGAAAAAATCGTAAATGACAGAACACGGGCTTTAATTTTTTTAAATGCTTTATAACGTCGGTTATTATATAACCGACGTTATAAACTATTTTTTAGCTTTTTTACATCGGTTATCTTAAAACCGATGTAAAAAGGCTCCCACGCTTTGGTTTTTTACGTCGGTTATAAAATAACCGACGTAAAACACACCGCGCTTTGGTTTTTTACGTCGGTTACAAAATAACCAACGTAAAAAACCCCCCGTGCATTGGTTTTTTACGTCGGTTATTTGATAACTGACGTAAAAACCCAACAGGCGCGATTTGTAACGTCGGTTATTAAAATAACCGACGTGAAAAATCTACTCGCCGCATTGTTACGTCGGTTATATATAACCGACGTAAAAAATGGTGACGTAAAAAAGGACTTCTGCACTAGTGATGAGGAGTTATGAGATGAATGTTTCAAGGAATTGATGATATTCCTCAATATTGTTTATTGATTATGATGGGAATATCAATCGATTCTTCAGTGGACTAACACCTTATCTAAAAAAATATATTACAATCGAAATCCTCTAGAGTTATGAGGAGTTGCTTTGGTGTGATCTAAAGGTGTAAATGGATTTTGGAGATTCACAATGGTCTCATAGACTAAATGATATGAAGATTAGGATTGAGACAAAGTTAATAAAGAGTTTTTACTATGAAAGGTAAGAGAGGAATCAACAACTAACCATTTACAACATGTGTGGGAAGAATGACATTGGTAATTTTATATAAGTGAGTGTAAAAGATCCGGTTTTTTTAGGTTTGTTACTTTTCAAGTACTTTTTTGAGACCATTTAATTCTATAATGTGGAGATTTTTGGATTAAAATAATATTTTTGAGGAATTTGGGGGCTAAGAAAACACAACATAGTGGGAGGCTAGATGTGGCATGTAGCACTGGAGGTTTTTTAGTACCACTAGATAGGCAATTAATTCTACCAGATCACCGGTGAGCTTTGTAGTAGTTTTATGAGGCTATAGGATCCCATCATCCAATCGATTAGATATCCAACTGAGAAATCATGCATGTGAAAAACACTAGTTAGTTGTTGGTTCCTATAGAAAACCCAATAGTTTAGGGCTAGGTTTCATAATTAATGGGTAAAGTTGTATTCCCCTCCCCCCAAACCACTCTTAAAGCCAAATTAACCCCTTATTCAAACATCACTCTAGATTTATGAATTTGTAGGGTTCAAAAGAGATTATGGGACTTCTCTAATGATTCTCCTTAATCTCTTATACCATTTTTCAATTGGGAAAACTTGAAACATTGAGTTCTTCATTTAATTGATGAATTTCTCTTGTTTTTTTTCTTAAATTCTCTTCACTTATCCTTAGTGATGTGTTTTAACCATTTTCTATAGGTATTCTTGGGTTTCACATACATTTGTACACTTTCTCATTGATCTCTTCTTCTCTGTTATTGAGGTAGTTAGTCTAAGTAATATCCTTAAGGTTTGAATTGGTTTTCTTATATATAAAACATGTGAGATCATATTGGCACATCATGAATGTGAACTAAATAAATTTTTAACTATTTAAAACTGATGAATCTATATTCTTTGACCACCCAAAGATCCTGTTGTATCTATGGTATTGAGACCGAGGCTTTCAGACACTCTAGAGGTGTGCCTACCTTCAACCCTATTCTGAATTGTAATTGTTAATGTGTAAATTGCATTTACATGGAATTGGAATAACATGGTAATTTTGGTATTTTGATTAAATAACAATCACTTGTCTTGAAAGTTTTTAATCAGTATGTAATTCGATTTTCCAAGATAACATGATAAAATATGGACATGATGGAATGTGAATGGTAATTGGGATAATTTTAATTTGAAATTGGTTTTTAAAAATTATTTTAAGAATTAGTAACTTTAAAATATGTAATAAATTGTTGATAATTATCAATTTGGATAAATTAAACATTATATTCAATGATAATATGATTGTAATGTTTGGTCTTTGTTATATGTTTGGTTGTATTGTACTTGATGCTTGTTTATTTGGATAATTTTTCCCTTGGCATGGGTAATACATTATAAGAAAATTTATGTTTCTCTAGCATGGTAATTCACATAGAGTCCATTATACATAGATCTAATACTTTTCCCTTAGAATGGGTAATGTTACATGGGAACATGTAAGCTTATTTGGCATGGGAATTCATATAGTGTCTAGTATTCATTCTTACTTGATACTTATCCCTTATTATGGTGAATGCACCATGGGAAGATATAAGTGTCTCTATCATGGTAATTCATATAGAGTCCAGTATTGATGTTTCGGGATGGGATGTAAAGTTACTTGACACGTGGTTTGGGTGATTCATCCTATGCAGTAGAACCCATCAATGGAAATTCATATTGGTTAAATGACACATGGTATAGATTATTAATCCTAGGAAGTAGAATCCAATAATTGATAGAGACTTCTAGTATTAGGCTGACGCATGTATTGGCTAACCCCATGTGTCAACCTAAATTTTGAGGATTGGTAGGTTTATTTAATTCTATATATTAATTTATCAATTAATTCCCTTGTTTATTGTATTTTTACATGCACTATTTATTCAGATTGTATATTTTTAGACACAATAGGTTTCGTCCTACTGATTTTTACTTCCAGCATGTTCAAGAATCGTTTGTTACTTGATAAGACTTCATGGATGTATGTCAGAACAAGTTAAAGGTGTCATTTACTTGATTGGTTTCTTTTCTATATGGGATTTTAACTTGGATACAGGACCGTTCTTGGGGTTTGGGACCATAATTTATTTTTGAGTATTTTTTGAATTCATTATATTTGGTAATTTTCATATGAATTCATTATAAAATCTATTATGACAAGGAATGTTTTGTTATATATTGAATTTATTTGGTTTTTTCGTTTTTTCCACTAGTCATATAGTGTGTTGATTAGTTTATTTTATTTTAGTTAGAATTATATACTCTATTCCAAAGGTTATTATATCCCTACTATATCCCTTATACCTTCACTAAGAGTTTGTAGCCTCTTTCATATGGGTAGATGTTCTAGGGGTCACGTGTTGGCATATCCTGGTCATATGAGGGAGTACTAGGATACGGACATTACAAAGTGGTACAAGATCACAATACATTATTTTTTTCTTTATAATTTTGGGATGCTGTATAGGATACTAGGATGTGCCAGGCCTTAGCAAAGATCTCCTGTATGGGAGTAGTTAACCCATGTACATGGAGACCCTAGTTCCTAGGGGTAGTATTGTTTTTATTTATGTTGTCTTGTTACTTTTTTGATGTCATTTGACATTGGTTGATGAACTTTTTGTGTAATGTAATATTTTTATGAGATTTAAATCATGGGACAGTATGAAATTTGGTGATTATGTATGCATCATGATAGGCATGTAGGGTAATATATGACATTCATCATCCATTATATGGATAAATTTAACACAAATGATATATTTTCCTATACAAATTGTGAAATTAAACCTCCTTAAATATATTACAAAAAAATAAATGAAACTTTTATGGAATATTAGTTCACTTGTTAAGATAATTTTAGAGTAACCTTGTGTTATTGGTTATCTATTTTAATTTTCACAAAATGGTTTTGATCTTGTTGTGTATCCTATGATATGAGGAGTGTGTTGACCTTTTAGAAAAAATGTTTCCATATCATCATTGGGTTTATATTCAAGATAGTGGTAACTACCAAACCTCTATTGTAGCTAATCCATAACTTCCTATCGTTCGGGTGAACTAGATGGATAATCATCTTCATGAAAGTTTCCTTCAGTTCATGTGATCCACAGAGTGGGATGCCAGTCATGTCAATCCTTTGATGTATGATCTTACTAGATATTTCTAGTTATATCATCTACCCATGTTAAATGGGGAGGGAGGTCCCCATGTAGCTGAGTTCAGGATTGAGTATATCCAAAATATCTTTAAGAACCTGGATACATCCACTAATTGAAGGTTGAAGCCTATTATTTATATTATTTAAGGACCATCCATGCACTGCTTGGATTTCTCAGAGAAGGCTGGGTAGCAAGAGGAGTTGTCCTAGAAATGCTTCAATGATAAGTTTTTGAGCCACTCCTATCCAAAAAAGATTAGGGCTGATATGAATTGAGAGTTCATACACCTGAATTAGAGGATCATGTTAGTGATGGAATACACTAGAAATTTTACCAACTTATAATTGTTTTATCCATCATTAGAAGATGATGAGATAGAAAGGTTAGAGCAATTTTAGGATGTGATTTTTTGTGAGATCAAGTCAAAGGTTAACATCTTTCACCTAAGAAACTTTAATAGTGTGATGAATCATGCAGTCATTACAGAAGGGAACTTGAGGGAGTCCCTGAGTGAAGGGAATACTATCTCAATAGGATGATTGGGGAGATATTATTTAGGCATCAAGAACTGACACTAAGATTGTTACAACTAAGGAAATGGTGTATAGAGTATATAGGTGGGTGGACATCCATCTGAGGACCATTGCCAGGGGTAGTGAATTCAGTGTATCAAGGATAGAAAGAATCACTTCTAGTGTCCTTTACCTATTTTATAATTTCATGCTTGTGGCTTTTTGGGGCATGTTTAGAGGTTTTTTAGGATCACTCACTAGTCGAGTTGTGGTGGAGGAATTGTTTGTGGAGGATTTAATCAATGACATCTTAGTGTACTCTCAGTCTAGCGATGATCATGCCCAATATTTTAACATCATCTTAAGTACACTAAGATAGAATAAATTATATTCCAAGATATCTAAATGTCACTTATGGATTGAAAAATTGCACTTATTCGGTCAAAATCTCTCAGAGATTGTATTGTCTAAGGACCAGAAGAAGGTTGCAATAGTGGTATCTTGGGAACGACCCAAAAATATCTTTGAGATTCATAGCTTTTTTGTTCTTGTAGGTTATTACTGGAATTTCCTCTAGGACTTCTCCCATCTAGAAATTTCAATGTCCGGGTTGACCGAGAAAGGGGTAAAGTTTATTTAGTCAAACTATTGAAAAGAGACATTCCATGAATTTAAGTGGAGAGTGACTTTAGTACTGGTCCCCACCTTACCTAATTTGAGTAAAGAGTATTCCTTGTAAAATAACATATCTAGATTTGGGATTGGATTAGTTATCATGTAGGATGATTGAACTGATTCTTTTGGAGCTAGTAAGCTAAGGTCGCATGAGTAGAATTACCCCACTCACAATGTGTAGTTATCCATAGTGGTAGATGCCCTAAGATACTAGTGGAATTGTCTTTTGGGTTAGAGTTTTGTGGTGTACATGGACAATAAGATATTGAAGTAAATATTTCATAGTGGTAACTAAACCTTCATTAGAGTAGGGGTTCAAATATCTACAATCCTTTGAGTTATATATGGAATACACTCTAGGTAATTGAATACAATAGTCATTACCATGGGTTAAAAGAAATAGAAGTAGGTAGTGCGAGAGTCTTTTTATGAGTGGTGGATAATGAAACTCCTTGTAGATGTGAATCCATATGTTCAAGAGTATCAAGGCTGAGAGACTCTAAATTTGACATCTTTTGTTCCTGATCTTCTAAAATATATCACAAGAGATAATTTATCTAATCCATAAGGAATATATCTAAGGTAAAAAAATATATGGTGGGGGCCACCATTGAGTTGGACTCTTGGCATAGATGAGGATCCTCATATAAATTGTTTTATCTATGTTTATATTGGGCTTTCATGAGGAATTGATGAAGGAATTCCATGATTTTAAATGAGTGGTATATCTTGGGTTGATAAATATGTGTTGTGATCTCTATAGAAAATACTGGTGGATAAGGATAAAGAAATAGATTGTGGGATTCATAGCACGATGATTCACCGATCAGTAGGTGAAGACTGATCATTAGTGTTCATAATGGTTACTGCAGCCTTATCCCATTCTAAAATAGAAGTGTGATGATGACACCATGGACTTTTTGATAAGATTAACTAGGAAACCATTAGAAAATGATGTAGTATGGGTGGTTTTGGATTTACTTATGAATGTATCACACTTCTTTCTTATTAGTTATACCTTCATCATCAATAACCTGGGTAATCTATATGTGTGGTAGATAGTTTCATTTCATTGGTTTCCAAGGAGTTTCATTTATAATAGAGATCCCTATATTATATAACTATTTTAGTAGAGCAATTAAAAGGAATTAAGATCATAGGTTCTTATTTAGCATAGCCTGCCCTCCTTATACTGACGACATATCTAAATAGATGATCCAAATTTTAGAGGACATGTTTCAAGCCTATGTTTTGGACTTCAATGGTTCTTGGGAATAACATATAACATTCATAGAGTTATCTTAAAATAAAAATCATCCAGGAATCAATCCAAATGGATCCTTTCAAGTTGTTATATGGAATTTATGATGTTTATATTTTTTTAACATAGATTTGGGTGAGTTAGTGTTCATTGGACCCAGTCATGTATAAGATATGTTCGAGTAAGTTAAGTTCCTAAAAAAAAGACTACGGTGACCATTCAGAGTAGGCAGAAATATTATGTTGAAAATTTTACAAGACCTTAGGAGTTTTTAGTAAGTCGTTGGGATTTTATTTGAGTGTCACCTAAGATAGGGAAACACCATATACAAAATAAGATTAATCTTAAACCCAAGTTCATTATATTATTCGAGGTAGTATAGAGAGTTGGTTTTGTGGCATCCTGATTGGATATTCCATAATTCTACAGCTCCATGCATGATGTGTTTCACATATCACGGCTTTGAGGATATCACTATAACCCTTCTCAGAAAATCTATACTGATAATTCTGAGATCAATTTTAACACATCCTTTGGGGATAATTAGGTTTTTATCATGGACCATAGTGAGAAGAAACAATGAAGAAAAATTATTCCCCTTGTGTGAGTGTAGTGGTAGCAAGGGGAGTTCAGGAAAAGACCTAGGAGACAGATTTGGATATATGAGGGTGTAGTGGCTCAAATTGTTTTTTAATACCCCATAGGGATGTATGGGAGAACATATATATGATTATATATTATATGGTGGGTAGGATATAAGATCTGGTTTTTTAGGTGCATTACTTTTTAAGTTCTAGTTTTATTACCTCTAATTTTATAATTAAAACTCATTATTTACTTAAAACAATGTTGAAGGTGTTTAAGGGCTCATAAAATATCAGATAGTGGGAGGATAGAAGTTGAATGTAGCACTAGAGGTGATGCAATACCAATGAGTAGTCTATGTAGTCTATAGGCTCACTAATGGTCTTAGAAGAATCTGGATGAGGCTAGAGGATCCCACTAGCCAGCCAGTGGGGTCTCCGTCTGAGAGGCACAATAGTGGAAACCACTAGATAGTTGGTTGTTCCTACCATCTACATAATGGTGTTAGGATGATCCATACAATTGAGGGTTAATTTTGTATTCCCCCAACCACTCTTTAATCCAAATTAACCCCTCATTCATTCGTAACTTGGGACTTATGAATTTTAAGGGTTCTATGAAGCTTTTTAGAGTTCTCTAATGGTTATCCTTGATCTTTTGAGCTGTTATTTGATCTATATTAATTAATATGGTGATTTCTTCTTGGAATTGATTAATTACACTTATATTCTTCTTATATCCCCTTCTCCCAACCTAAACGGTGTCTGTTAAATCTTGCCTATAGAGTTTCATGGCATTTTATACAGATTTGGATTCTTTGTTGTTAATCAATTATTATCTATTCTTATGGTGGGTGGTCAAAGTCATATCCTTGAGGTTTCAATAAGTTTCCTAGTATTTGAAACATGTTAAATAAAACTAGAAATTTGTGTTCATGACATAACTAAATCAGTAACAATTGAAATTGATGAATCTGTATGATTTGACCTCCCAAGGAACCCATTGGATATCTAGTGTTGAGACTGGGACATGTAAACACCTAATAGGTGTTCCTAGTTTTAAGACTATACTGAATTAGAATTATTACTTATTGAATTTTATTAGAATAGAGTTGTTATAACATGGTAATAGAGTTAATTAGCTTGAATTATAATCACATGTCTTGAAAGTGGTTAATTGGCATGTAATTGGATTTAAGAAGCTAACATGATAGAATAAGGATATAATGGAATTTGAATTGAAATTAGAAATAAATAGAATTTGAAATGGGATTGTTGCAATTTTTTAATAATTTATAACTTGAAAATATTGAATAAATGGTTGATAATTATAAATCTATAAAATTTACCATTATTGAATTTTATAACATGTTTACCATGTTTGTTTTTTGGTATTTATTTTATATAATTGTACTTGATTCATGGTTACTTGGAATCTTTTTATCTTAACATAGGGAATGCACCATGGGAAAACATAGGTGTCTCTAGTATGGGAATTCCCGTAGATTCCAATATACATAGATTTGATACTTCACTCTTAGTATGGTTAATATACCATGGTAACACGTTAGTGGATCTAGCATGGGAATTTTCATGATGTCTAATATTCATGGTTATTTGATACTTCACCCTAGTCATAGGTAATTTTCCATTTGAACACATAAGTAAATCTAGTATGGGAATTCTCGAAGAGTCTGGTATTGATTCCTGAGGGAGAGATATATAGATACTTAACACACTGTATGGGTGATTTTTCCTGGGTAGGAGAATCCATCAATGGAAATTATTACTGGTTACATGATACACGATATAGGAGAATAATCCTAGGTTGTAGAATATACCAATGTATAGAGACATCCATCATTGGGCTGAAGCAGGTATTGGATGACTATAGTTGTCAACCCATATCTCAAGGGTTAGAAGGTTAATTGATGTTCTATATTAATTTTATCATTTAATTCATATGTTTTTTATATTGTTCCATACACTATTTATTTAGATCGTATATGATTTAACATCACTAGTGTCATCCTACTTATTTTTACTCACATCCTACTCAAGATTCATTTGGTACCTATACAAACATTATAAATGAAGGTATGGATAATGGAATAAGGCCCTGTTCTTGATTGGTAGCTTTTATAGATGATATTTGATCTTGGAGATGGGATCATGCATGTGGTTCAAGACATGGATTTATTTTAGGGTCTTTTATGAAGTTCTTATATTAGTTGATTACTTTTATGACTTCATCAAGACATCTACATGACATCAAGTATGATATGAAACGTTTTTTATATTTTTGATTTATTTGGTTTTGTCAATTTTTCTACTGGTGATGTTGTATGTTGATTATTATATTTTATTTACATTGCGATTGTTACTATGTTTCAAAGAATACTGTCTCCCCACTATATTCCTTATAACTTTTCTTCTATTAGTCATCTTCTGGTTTATAATGAGTGACATATGAGGTCACATAGTGACCTATCACAGAAATGTGAGGGAGTTTCATACTGGGGATGTTATAGAGTGTAAGATGTTATAAGTGGGGAAGATATAGACATATGTATTGAAACTATCATGGATATTTGAAGCATAAAATTTTTAATTCTAGGGAAAAATGGAATATGGGGAAAGTTTAACTTGTACTTTAATTCATAAACTATGAGGAACATGGAAATTTCTATAACCAATGACCATAAAAGATGATAAATGAGGGAAATTAACATCAACAACAATATATTCCAAGTAGAAAATTTTATCCTTTTATAATCACAATTCATAAAAATGAGGAACCAAGATATATTTTGGTATGTACACTCTTTTTACATTCAATGATATAAAGTAAATTTTTTATTCTGGTGCTACGCATTCTTTTATTTCATTGAATCCTATAAAGATCTTCAAATTAAACATAGAAATTATAGTGGTAAAGTTTCCAATTAAAAATACTATAGGAACAATTCAAGTATTAAGAAGATATAGTTATTCCTCTATTTACATTGGTGAATTCAATCTCTTGATAAACTTAGTGGTTATTCCAAAGGTTGAATTTGATATAATACTTAGGATGGATTGGCCTTCAAAGTATAATGCTACAATCAACTACAAGAGAAATTAAATATTAGTTATCTTGATGGGAAAACCTATAATTATCTTCAATGGAGATATATCCTGACCTAATTCTTTTCACAAACATCCTCTTATTTTCTTTTTTATGTAAATGATTGGTGAAGAAGGAGAAAAAAGATAAATTATAAATATGAGATATGTAACCATTTTATAAGAATACATTGATGTATTTTAAAAAGAATTACAGAAACTCCCCTATAAAAGGATAAACATTCCTTAATTAAACTCATACATAGATCCAAGACAATTTCAAATACATGATATATAATGTAATATATAGAGTTAGATGAATTAAAGAAGACACTTCAAGATCTTTTGGAGAATATTTTTATTTAACCCAGTTTGTCTCCTTTGTGATAACATGTTCTCTTTATGAATAATATGGATAGATAAATGTGGTTATGTATTGATTATATAGTACTTAATGGGGTCATTGTGAAGAAAAAATACCATCCTCATAGGGTTGATGATTTATTCAACTAGCTTCATGGGGATCAATTCTTTACTAAGAATGAATTTTGATCGAGGTATCATTAGTTGATGGTGATGAATGAATATTTCCTAAAGTCGTAGTTTTAAATAATACATGGATACTAAAAAAATTATTTTCTTTTACTTGACTAATTATTTTTTCATATTTACAGATTTAGTTATTAGAGTCTTTAGAACTACACTAATAAACTTTTGGTGGTATTAATCAATGATATTCATATATATTCCAAGACATATGAGGATAATGAGGATCACCTAATATTTATATGAAAATTACTGAGGAAATATAATCTTGGTTTGAAAATTTAGTAAATGTGAGTTCTAGTAACAATAAATCACATCATTGTGACACATTATGACCAGTGAAGGAATATCAGTTGATCAAGAAAAAATAAAGGGTGTAGAGGAGTGTCCTCTTTCTATAATAATATCTATGATTTATAGATTCCTTGGTCGAGAAGGATAATATATATGGTTTTTTAAATACTTTCCATGTATTTTAAATTTGGTAACTAACTTAACTCAAAAGGGGGTAAAATTATCTAGATAAATGAGTGTGAAGAAATATTACTAGAACTGAATAATATTTTGTTTAGTCCACCTGAGATAACTTTTCCCTCCAATGGGGAAGGATTTTTCCTTTATAGAGATGCATCATTTAATGGAATTTTATGTGTACTCATAAAATTTACTAAGTGATTATCTATTCATATAAACAGTTCAAGCCTTAGGAATAGAATTATCCTACCTATGATTTGGAGTTAGTTGAAGTTATATTTACTATAAATATATTGATATTTTATCTTTATTGGGAGAAGTATGATATATAAACATACAACCAATGTCTGAAGTATATATTCACACAAAAGGATTAAAACATTAGTGAATGTATAATGTTGGAGCTTCTTAAGGATTATAATTTTTTTTATAAATTATCACCCAAGAAAGGTAAAAAATTTGATGGTGTGTTTAAAATAAAATACCCCAGAGTTCGTAAAATGATGATTATCGAAGGATGTCCATTTATTAGGGACATGGTAAGGATTTTTATTGAAGTTATAAGTGAAGGGACTTCTTTAATCATATACTAAATGATTTTTAAACCCCCATTACTGGATAAAATCAATAAATCACAAAGAGATGATCCTAAGTTAGAAAATAATATAAAAATTGTAAAAAATGGGAAGTTTCTCGAGATAAATACTAATCAAAAGGGATTAGTGAGGTTTAGTACAAGGATATATTTCTCAAATACTATAGTGTTTAAGAAATAGTTTATGGATGAAGTTCACAACTCGTAATTCTCGATATATCCTAGAAGAACAAAAATTTATAGAGATATATGAGATTATTATTGCTAAGATACCATGAAAAGGGATATTTCTGATTATACACCAAGATGTTTGGTATGTCAAAAATTTAATGCATGTCAAAAAATACCCAAATGTGTTCTGAAACCACTACCCATACTTGTATGAAAGTGTGATAACATCACTATGGAATTTTATACTATCCTTACTAATAAAACTAAGGGAAACAATTTCATATGTGTAATATTTGATATATTAACAAATTATTCCCATTTTATTACTATATGAGAGGATTTATCCATTGAACACCATGATCTTATGTTTATTTAATAAGTAGTGAGACTTCATGGGGTTCCATTTTCAATTATTTCATAAGGAGATCCAAGATTTACTTCAAAATTTTGAAGTATCCTTAGAAAGTCTATAAATACTGAATTATACCTAACCACAACCTATCATCTTGAAACTGAGGGGTAGTTTGAGAGAACTATTCAAACATTGGAATACATTTTAATGTCTAGGTCAATTGATTTTCAAGGGAGTTTGGTGCAATATCTTCAACATGTTAAATTCTCCTTTTATAATAGTTTTCACTCAGGTATTTAAATGTATCCTTATGAATCACTCTATGGGAATAGGTGTAAAACTCTAACTTTCTAGGAAAAAGTTGGATAAGGAAAACTATTGGGACCATAAATTATGAAATACACTATAGAGAAGACACACATGATCTAGAAAAAAATCTAGCATACTCAATATCGAAAAAAGAATTATTCAGACAACAGAATGAATGACATAGAGTTTCACATCGAGGAGCATGTATTACTCAAAATATAACCACGGAAATTGGTATTTATATTTTGAAAGAATAGGAAGTTAATTTTAAGGTACATTTGACCATTTGATTTTCTAAAGCATGTTGGAATAGTTTCCTATCGGTTAGCACTATATATAAATATTTATTATATCCATGAAATCTTCTATGTGTCCTTGTTAAGATAATATATAGAAAACCCAACACATATAATTGACACAAATGGTATCGAATTCAAAATCCCACCAATCATATAAATAGGAATCGATCTATATTCTTGATTAAATGGAACAAGGGTTGAGGAACTATAAAAACTGACTCATGAAAGTATTTTAGAGAAATAACAACTTCAAATAAGTGTCCTAGGATCCTAAAAAATTGATTCAGGAGAAATAATCTCATTTTTTAGGTATGACAACAATTTCTCGGATGAAATTTTTTAAGGTGGTAATGTAATGTCATAAAACCCCGTTTTTGTTACTAATAGAAGAAATATTATTTTGGAATGAATATTTTATTATGATCACATAGAAAGAATATTACATTTGATAATAAAATTACATATCAAAAATTATTATAGACTATAATAGCAATAAATATTACATGGATAAAAACAAAAAAACAACAATTCACATGATAATATAAGCTTTATAGGCTTGAATTATCCAATAAAAATTACTTGTACTATAAAAACTATAAAAAGAAGTAGGAAATTATATATGTGATAGAAATTTTCATGACAAGTGTACAACCTTTGAAAATAAAGTATTTAATATTGAGGTATGATAATGGTGGAGTATATATAGGGTATTAATGGTAAAGTGGTTGTTATGGTCTAACCATGATCTGATTATCGCTCATACTATAAAAGGTAATTATAAGAGATGAATGATACAGAAAAGAGAAATTATGGCATCAACCCATAGGATCATTCATTTTGAACCCCATTTATTATAATTTAGGAGGGAGGTGGCCTCACTGGGATCCTCTATTGGCCAATCCCAAGAAGATCATCAATAAGTAAGGCTTGAGTGGAATCGATTATGGTGGAAATTTAATTTAGTAGATATCACCACTTGATCAATATTAGTTAAGCCACCCCGTAAAAGTACCAACATCACGCACCTTACCCTTAGTGTGTATGCAGGTAAGGGGTTATGTATCTATAAATTACTTTTATAAAACTATGATTTTCTTCATAGAAACCTAATTGAGTTTTCTTCAATAACATTTTCATAATTATTATATTTAACAAAAACCACATGAATATAAGATAAATATGAAAAATATTTTTTGGATATTCATAAAACATAATTTTATTTTAAAAAAACATATAATTTCAATTAATATTTGAAATAAACGATATTTTCATTAAATATTCTGGTAAAACACTATATTTTTAAGTGTAAATGATAATATATTTTTGTAGTCTCCCAAGAAATTTTAATAAGGGTTGAAAAGTTGATTATGTCATAAAAATATTATTTTCCAATAAATAAGGTATTTTATTTCAAAATTAAAATTATTTTATTTTCAAAAATTATTTTGATGAAAAATTATATTTGAAATAAATATGTTGAAATTAGGTTAGGGTAAAATTTTGGGAATTTTTAAAAATAATTTATTTTTTAGTGAATAGATAAATATAGTTTTATATTTTAAATATGTTTTATGACTGCATAAATAAGTAATAGTGATTTAATGATTAAAAAAATTGAATCCACATACAAAAATAAGTAATTTTATTAATATAATTTATTTTAATTCGTTAAAATAGATTTCCAAATCTATTAATAACTTTCCAACGTTTGAAATGGAAGTTGAAGTTTTAAAAACAATATTTTGTGGAAAAAATATTTTATAATGCCAAAAGTAATACAAAATATTTATTTTTGGTTATAAGACTTAAATATTTCAAATACCATCTCACTAATATGATAAACCATGATCCAAAATGATTGTAAAACTAATGGTTTTGTATATTCTATAACCTAAATTTACAAGGCCTGTATTTTAAAATTAATAAACAATCCTCCCACATTTGGTATAAATGTACACCCATTCCCCATTTATTATCCACTACCAAACCATTAATCTTTAATTTACCCCCATTTTTCCTCTCTATATCCTTTCTATGGAATTTTAAATATTGTAAGAAACTCTCCTCAATTTTTAAGAACTTATCTAATAATGTAATGGATTATCTTCCTCTCCATTTTCATCTAAGTACTTAATTTATAATTAGTCTTCTAATTTAAAAGTTAATATGTTATTATACACTTATGATCATTAAAATATTTTTTAGATGTTGTTCAATAAATTAGATACTTTCACTCTCTCTCCTTAAGCTTGTCCCATAAACCACTTTTTATACTTGTTATTATTCCAAAATCATTCTTTGATTTTCTATGTCACTCATTTTATATTTTTAATACCCCGCCCTATTTGTATTCGTTGGTATTCACATAGATGTAATTATAATTCATTTACTTTGAATATACATGTAGAAAACGTTCATTTCTTTTCATATTAAAATGGATAAAATTTCATGTCTTTAAACACTTATGTACTCGGTGATTTTATAAGAAATACATTTTTATTCTCCATAGGTTATTAATGAAATGATTTAATATGATATATGATCTATATGGAACATGTAAATTAAGAAATATAAATGGAAAAGACTAATAGCTCTCCAATGCATTGGTTAAATAATTTATCTCTAGACATGAAGTTTTTATGATGCCTAGGTGAATAAATTTGGTAATAAATTTTATGAAACCTTGGCGATGAAGCTTGGGGTTATTCTTATGAATGTATCATTTTTATGTCATAAACACATTTTAACGTTATGTGTCATATACTTATTATTACTATATCATGTTATTCTTCTTGTTTTATCCATTATTATTTCTTATGTTCTATTTTCTTTTTTATCCCCTACTAGGCTTTATGTTCACCCTTTTAAAATTATGTATTCCCCAGTAAATCACTTGCGGTGAGGTGAAATATGATATAATAATAAAATAGCCTTTCAAGTGGGTTAATTAATTTTTATGTTTATACTTCCATTACGTACATTTTATATTATGTACCTACTTTTCATGACACTAAATCTCAATAGGTATTTTGAATTTATTAATATAATAATTTATTAAAGAATTATATTAAAAATATATTATTAAAATCTTTTCCACCGTAGATATTGTAATAATTTATGGTTATAGAAGGTTTGTTAGAGTTGGTATAAAATACTATTTGTAATGAATATTTTTTTAGCACCAGATTTGAGGGTATGTGTCTCCAGTTATATCACCTCTTGTCCACTACTATTATGGAATAACATTCAAAACATGGGGAAAATCCATCTATTGTAGCTTGAAATACATCATAAATAGTAGATAAAATATATAAAAACTTTTTTTCCTTCCATTCATGATAAAAAAATTTCTGTTAAATTTCTTAATAACCTTTTTATTCACTAGTTTTAAATTATCCATTGTGGATAATCGAAATCAGTGAAAACTTATTCTTTTCTAGAGGGACTTCTATATCCAAATAATCAATCACTAATAAATGTAACCTTTCCTTGATACCACATGTAAAACCACCGACATGATCTATGAAATATCAATTATAAGGGGAATAAATCATTGAACTATATTATTTTTTATTTTATCTTAAAAGAACAATCACCATATGTTAGATTATAGTGATGTTTCTTTATCATCACTTTCAACTATACACCAACCCATAGGAACATAGAATATTTTTAAGGTTCACCTCTCGATGTGAGAAGGATAATCCTCTATCTAATATGGATTCCTCCAAGATCACAATACCCCCTAGAATAAAACTATTAATAAAAGAAAACAAGTTATATCATTGAAAATTATTCTTTCATGTATCCTAACTATGCTTTAGTGCCTATTACACTCAAGTGAATACTTCACTTTATAATGGACAATATTTTGGTTAACAACTAATATGTATTCCACTTTCATACTATTATCAAGTTTTTATTTGTGTATATTTCTTATTTTTATTCTATTATTTCATTGAAGAAAGACTGTTCCTTTATTTTCATTCACATCAGTACATAGAACAATTGTTTCTTTAAAATTCTTCATGAGAAATCTTATTCAAATTATATAGGAGTACCACCTTCACTTATCTCTCTCTCTCTCTATGAACTTCATGTACAACTTTCCTGATATTTTTCAAAATGTTATCAATAATATTATATAGGCTATGATCACCAGTTCATACTGACCCAAAATTTCTATCTTCTTATTTAAATTCACAAAAAAAACATCTGAATAGTATTCCCACAAATTTTTCAATCTTTTTTGGTCTTCTATCGATAATAAGATAGTTACAAATATTATGAATTTAAATATTGGAGATATAGAATTGAAAATAATCTAATTGCCCTTATTTATAAACATGTGTAACTTCAATTCAACAAGAAGAACTATCATGGTATTATTTGTTTACAAATAATAGAATTATTACTCTCTATATCAATGAATTATACACATATTTAAACTACATTTAAAAATATGCATAAATGAGATTTCCAAGACTGTGGCACCTGTTTCATGGCATGAATTTCTCCATGAGTTCTTCTTATTCTTCTTTAAAACCTTATAGAATCACAATAAACCATATCATTATATTTATTTAAATAAATAAAATATTACTCATAATCATCATATTTAAAAATATTATTCTAAATATTAAATTCTAGAAAATAAATTTTTTAGTCTGTACTATATATGAATTTTCAATAAGGTGTAATGTTTATGCAGAGTGGTCTGCACATAGATATTACTTATTCAACACTTTAAATGATTCCTATATAGAAAATACTACTCTCTATTTCACTCAAATTAATAATAGAATTATTATACACCATATATGATGTTTATGTAGGGTAATAATAATGGATACATAAGAGTATATGATGGTTACACAAAGTAGTATGATGGTTACGTAGTCACTAGATGATGGTTATGAAACAGGGAATGATGATTATATAGGGAAAATATTCCTTCATATATAGTCATTACTTCTCCACTTTTCTCATATCTCTAAGTCTAAGATGATTTTTACACAAACTCAACGACTTGTCCAAATTCTCAATATTATTCATAGAAAACTAGATTAGCCAAAACTATCCAAGTGCTAATTCCAATCTTCTTCAAAACATTATAGAACATTAGAAAAACTTTTACCTCAACTAAATTACCAAAAATCACTTAATTTTGAATATTATTTATTTTATAAAAAAAATACAACACAACAATCATATTCACTTAAATTTTTATTAAACATTATTCTCTAGATAAACATCACATTCTATATGAACTTTTTTGATCTCATAGCAAAATATCTTCACCTTGGGGTTTTAAAAACCTTCCCAAATATCAAAATATATCCAAAAAAACTCTTGGTCTCAACATGAAATGAAATACATCTATACTTATTAGGATCTTCCCCAAAACCTCTCTTAAAAATTTGATAGAAGCATACTAAAGTTCAGTGAATAAAAAAATAAAAATAACTCTTTAACTAAATAGGTAGATCTATATCTCATCTTCTTCAGGGATTTCTCACCAAGTAACACATAGAAGGGATTCATTCTATATCAAAATCCTATACATTAAAAATGTACCCCACATCCACTTCCCTGCTAGTTTGTCACACTTATTCCCTAATGTCAACTACCATGTTTTAAAATCACTTGTATATGTTATCCTTCCTACCGAACTATAATATCACAACCATATCTCATTATTCACCTTGTGCACACACATACCAACAACATATAATAACCAGTAGTATGTCCAAAATCCACTATAACCCATGTACCATGCATTATACCTCAATCCATCATAGCTTATGCAAGTACATCTATAATAACCATAATTATAACAACCAAAATATCTATATACGTTATACATCATGCCACTATAGCCCGCATCCACAAGCATAGTGAAATTGAGAACCATAATATCCCAGGTAAATACATATCATATACCTTAAGGTATTATATCCCAAATATGATTACACATCAAGCTACATTTGAAGTGAGAGTAAGAAAGAGGGAGAATTCAACCAGTAATTTCCTCACCAACTTCGATATTGGGGGAACCTGGAAATAAAAACCTTTGGGCTTCTTATACCCAAGTAACTCAGTTGGTGGAGCATATGAAATTAGAAAATATGATGAATAGTATATCACACAAACAAAAAAAGGGAAACAAACATGACTTAGACTAGACTATGAATATCATCCTATACGACACTCAGTTTCCACCGTTATGGTCTAGGAATATATATTACCAATAAGAAAAAAAGAATCAAAATAAAAAATATTTAATAAATTATTTCAGAAATTAGAAATTACTGACCACTTATTAATCTCATTACATATTTTATTCTAATCATTTAATTTAATTACAAGAAAATAATATTTTATAATTTACATTACAATTTTACCATATTTCGATTTCATGCTCTCATAGAATTCATTTAAACCATTCCATAGTTTCTATTATTAAAAATTTCCAACATAAAAAATCATCCATTGAGTTATGAGTCCATAAATATATTATTCTGGGAATTGAACAGAATATACTATAAAGAAAATTGAATTTATATTATATATACCAACTATAGAAGGTATTTGCATATCGTGAAAACCAATCATCAAGAAACTAGCCATCAAAATAGAACACATTAAGCAAGATCCTCTCTCAACCCAACCAAGAAACCCATAAACATTCTTAGTAAAAAAGTCCACAAAATATGAAAGTATTACTCTCAACATGTGTTATCTATTCCCATAAATTCCACTACAGATATCCCAATCATACTAGGTTCACAAGAAATCACAATAAGTGATATTCCATCATAGATATTGAATACATGGAAACAACACTTTTTTTCATCAGAAAGAAGTTAGGTGAAAACCAAATACATAACATCAAGAACATGAGCCTAGAAAACAGGTTCTAACATCATGATTGGGCTCTTCACATCCCCAAACACATTAATTTTAGAAATGAACCTTTTAAATTACCATTTTAAATTAACCAATTCGTTTTACGTAGGTTTCATTAGAAAAAAACCTAATATTAAATAGCTAAAAACATCTATTAATAATCCATAAACATTTTTTATGCGACACCTTCTTGTCCAATATTTTTAAAGGAATAATGATAATTAAATTCCCATTCCTCTTTAATTTTTAAGTTCATCTTCCCATATTTACATTGTTTATCCAATTTATAGAATATCAGTAATTCCATGTAAAACCAATATTAATATTAATCAATTTCAACCTATCTTGAATATATAAAGAATAATCCAATATGTCATAAAAGACAAGTAATCACTACATCCCATTAATATTTTATTCTTCCTTAATTTTCACATTATTTTCATCAAAATGTTGATTCTACCATTTACCCAAGGTAACTAAAGCGTGTCAATCCCACACTAGGATATAAAATAAAGAGGAAACATGAATTCATAACCTCAATATGAAACATTAAATGTTTGATAATAAATAATTGAATGATAATTATGTATCTTTAATCACATCTCTTGCATGGAATCATTTAGCCCTTATGGATATCATCCCACCATTAATCCACCCTCAATCATTAATTGAGACCCCAAAAAAGTGAAGGAAAAAAGTATCCATAGTCTATCATAATATAAAGAGAGAGACTATAACTAATGGAGAAGAGTAAAACTCACCTTGGATAACTAATCAAATGGTATAATATAATTTTAGGGTTGAATCTAATCAATGGGGATCAAAAACCACTAAAATGAGTGCTTGGGTTTTTTGGGGTTAGAAGGATAAGGGAGAAAATAATAGTATTTTTAGAGGGATCTTGAATTTATAAATTTTGATGGAAATAGAAGACTATAGAACAACCCTATTGACTAGACCAAAATAAGTACGATTTTTACAAAAACTATAGTACATAAAGGGAGGCTACGCTGCAATGGTTCAAATCCAAACCATCATATGAAATGTATGGAACAAATTTATCCCCGATCTTATAAACCTAGGGAAACTCTATGACATGATCAAGACACCACACTACAATGACCATTAAGAAGGAAAAGATAAGTAAACACAATACTTAGTTCTCCCTAATTAAACCTATACCCTATGTTGTAGATCCCCCTTGGGAGGAGGAGAGAAAAGCTCAGCCCTTCACAACCCATGGAATAGTCCTAAACACTATGAAATATCATTCTTTATACCTAAAGAGACACTAAAACTAGAATCTAGATCCTTTGCACTATAATATAAAGGAACATTCCAAATCCAACTATATAAGGGTTGTTTCTAATAGTATAAGGGTAACATTCATGGTGCAACCCAACCAGCCACATTGTAATCCAACTACAAAAAAGTCACTACCTTTATTAAAATACCACCTATTAAACCTTATGATGAAATTACTACTACCACACAACAATCCAGGTTCCTATATAAAATTTCTAGTCAACACCACCCTCTACTCATCCATTATCTCACAAAAACATCTAATCTCCCCAAAAAAAGAATGAAGGGATCAAGAAAAATGGATCCCTTAAATCATATACCTCTCAAAAAATTCTAATCCACAAGAATTTATACCAAAACCATAGAAGTAAGTGAAGGGGGAAAAAGAACAATAAGCATAAGAGATACCACTCAAAGATATTGCTATAACAAGAACACATCTAGCACATAGGTTGAATAAGGTCGATGAAGGAACTATATTTTACATTCTTAATTTAATATAAAAATACTTTTCTCAATTTAAATGAATAATTATTATATTATATAATTTTTTTTATAATTTATGTCAATATATAATGATTTATAAAAAAATGATCTAAAAATCGTTAATTCAACATTTAGAAGATGTCTTGTGATATATGATAAGTCATGGCCTAAGTCTGAAGCTAAAAATTGAAGATCCAAGTAGAAACTAAGCCAAATATTCTGGAAACACACAACTAACTTCATGAATCTACCATACAAAATGATAAATATATTCGGGAGGTGATTTTAATTAATGATGGTATGAAAAAAAATATTAACTATAAAGTGACATCATGTGTCACTGCATGACTCATATGGTCACATCGTGACATATCCAAAGAAGGACCAAAAAACTATTAGATCATAAATAATGCCATGAAAGGTTTCACCATGTACATCTCATCTCATTAAATCACTATTTAATATGTGAAATCCTTATACAGGACCAAGAAAAGATGGGTTTGATAAATTTAAATCCTAGATGTTCCATTAAAGACCCAATTATGTCAAGAAAATAATTTTATAATTTATTGTCTTGTTAATGGTGACTAGGTTTGTGATTTATCACTATAAATATAGTCATAGAGGGAGGTTATATGATATTATCCTAGTTATGGATTCATCCATTGCATTGAGGAAGTGGGTTGTTGCTGCTTTTTAAGTTTTACTATACTATTTTAGTTTTTAATTTCTTTCTCAAGTAATGAAACTTCATATTTTAATTATATACTTTCCTATATTCCAGTATCATTCATTATATCACTCTTACATTATAATGTGATCTCATATCCATTTAATGATAACTAAATGACCTTATTCTTGGCCATGGTAGAGGTTTCATGGTGTTCCTAAAATTTTTGTGCTTTAATTTATTAATGTTTTTTTCTATATTTGCTGAACTCAAGAGAAGTTTTTAGGTGTGGTGATCATACACCATTGAATGGATCTCAAATTCATCCCAATTCATTAATTTAATTATTTTCTATCCCTTTCCTTGGAAAAATATTCATATGATAGATTTGGGGTTTCTTGAAAAATGAAATTAAAAATGATGAAGTATGATCTCTCAGGAATTGGGCTCTCGGTCTCGGTGTTTATCCTTCTTGCCTATTGGAAGAGATGGGATTTAGTGTGCTGAAGATATTTCTTAGGCATGTTAAAATTCAACACTCAATAAATTAATGAATAGTAACTCATTAATGAGATTTAAAAATTTAAATATCAAATTGGATTTAAAAAATAATGAATAATAAAGGGACCCACATAACCAATCCCCAAAGACTAAGACCCTTTACTTTTTGACTTTACTTAGTTTCATCTTTATGTTATGATAGTTTAAAATTGAATTTAAAAATCTTTTCCCAAACCATTATTTTCATAAATAAATAATTCAATCAAAAATAATTAGTCCAAGTGAAATAGAATTGGAAATTTATTGACAAGGATCCTCAATTGAGATGGTCTTGGTCATCCACTATGCTACACTAGGAAAACAAATTCTATTTTACATCCCTATGATAGGAGCATCAATATATTAACATGAAACATCATTCATTATCTCATAAAATCAGAAAGTTCCATCCATAACATTCAAAAAGGTCAAACATTGAATAACTAGGGATATGTATCATACATACGTATCTCGGACTCCCAATTTCTCTTATCTAAGCCATTGTGACACCACAAAACCCAAGCCAATAGAATGGAACATATACATAACACATTCTTCAGAGAGTTTTGAATCTTAAAATACTTACCTTTGAATTTGGTATCACCTTAAACTTTCAAATCACCTCAATTAATGAAATGGGAATATTTATGAAGATATTAGAGAATTAAAACACATGAAAGGAATCATGTATTCATCTCATCTATGGGAAAAGTGATAACTAGTATAGAATAGCTTTACCATGTGCCAACACCTTGAAAGGTATATAAAATAATAGATAGAGATTAATCCCATGAACAAAACATTTTTCCCATGAAAAATAGATATCTTCAAGAACACATGATCTCCAATATCAAACCCCATAAGCCTCCTAATATGATTATCATAAGACTTATAAAGATCTTTAACTATCTTCATATCACAAATCATATAAAACTTCTATATCATGCTCTAAACTAATTCTAGTCCAACAATTACTAACTAATTAACCTCAATCCAAAACAATGGATATCAGAAAGTTTGGATATACAAAACTTATAATGAAGTAATATCAATGGTAGAGTGATAACTTTTATTATAATCAAACTATTTGAAGGGTAAGTTCCTCATCAATGAACCTCCAAAATCCCAAATGCATGCGTGAAACATGTCTATAAAAGATTTTATAGTCCTCTCTATCTAATTTTTAATCAATGAATTTAAATAGATTCTATGGAATGGTAGAGATACAAAATAATGCTAGATATCTCTCTAAATCATGGAGGTGAAATGGGGATTCTGATAATAAATGATCATATTCAGAACCCTATAAAGAATCACAACCTCCTTCAGATACTGCCTTAAAAAAAATCCACTAATCTTATCTATTTAATGTTGAATAAGTTATTTTACTTCATCAAGTATTCTATAATAACCCATATTGCTTCACATACACCTTGATATTATGGAAAATCGATGATGATACCAATCGATATGTTTTCTCTTGTCCACTAAGGAACATCAAGTGATTTAAGTAACCCACCAGGAACATGGTGGTTAATATTAAAACTATTATTAACCAATAATAGAGAAATAAAATCTAAAATATGCATATCTATCTTATACTATCAAAAATGAACTTTCAAGGCATGTTACATATTCTCCAAAATAGGATGTAGAGACAAGGGAGAACTGTGGAATTCTTGTATAACCATGTCCTACATCGCCTGAGGAATGAGGAGTCTTCCCTATAAAAAAATACTTTATACTATCCATACGTGGACCATCCCTCAAGGGAATCGCCATAAATAATTCAACATCATAAAAGCAATGAATCCCCAACTGGGATTCATCTAACTACTGCACCAAGGATGATTGCATCATTATCTGATAGAGACACCCTAAACCATCAACTTTTACAATATCATTATGCATCATAGAAAGCTCCAATATCACCTAATAAGAATAAATTTACTCATGCATGAAAAACCTATATTAATTCCTACTCTAATAATTATCCAAAAAAATTCCCTTTACCCAATGTATAATAATTATGGAGTTCATAATCTTGGAATAATTCTATCCACTATCAATGTCATTAAATCAAATCATGATCATAAAATATATACATAAATATATAATGATTGATAAATACCAAAATTAAATCACCAATGAGGTAATTCCACCACAAAATCATAGAAAATATAAATATAGAAATCTCAAAATAATGGGTATCATAGTTATGTTCATGAATTCATAACAATCAAGACCCATATGATATAACTTCTCTTTACTACATCAAGATGCAATCTAATAAAAGATGAAATGTTTCATAATAAACCTTTAACATAATTCATTCATTATTAAAAAAATTACAAGAACACTTTCTTGTTTCTCCTTAAAATACTCAAAAGTAGTCTAACATTAGTTAGTCTACACGAAGGCCTAATACTTTCTAGACAAAGCTATCATTGGAGTTACAGTCCAATAGAAATCAAGTATGAACATCCTATAATAAATTGTATGATCAAGGAAACTTTTACCATTATAATATTCTTGGAGGATATCAAAGATACCACTACCTTAACCTTCGAATGTCTAAGAAATTAGTAAGAAAAATCCATTTTATATTTTGTAAATAATATTCCAATATCCTCAAAGTGGTCATCATAAATGAGTTAGGCATTAGAGAAGGGGTGTTTTATTTTACTTATCTCGTTGTCTCCAAGTTTTGGGGAATGACTCGTGCATATAATACTCTCATTGTGGTCCAAATAAAAAAATGGATTCATGAAAATTAAAAGATTCATCAATGGATGGTAGGATCTGTTTTATGAAATTAGTCATTATTTCAAAAAAAATATTATTTCATGGTTTATAAATGGTCACCTTACAAACTTAATAAAATTAATATTTAAACAAAAAAAATCATTTGTATTTGGAGTATCCTTCAAATAAATCTCGTTTTTCTCCCTTGGAAGCAAAGATGTCAAACCTTTTCTCTTAGAGGTCTTGGAATAAAAAATCTTTGTAATTTCATTCAATATCTATAGGAACATTTTATGTTGAGGGATATTAATGAGAAATTAAATATTATTTTATTTCATGGATCTAGAGTAATAATAAAGTTAATATACGGTAATATAAATTATTTTGACTCACCTATATGGATTTCTATCAATTCATCCTTCTTTAGTATTTCTGTATAATTACATTGGTATTTAAAATTGAAAATATTATATCAATTTTTATTAAAAACTGGTTACCCCCTCCAAAACCTTTTAAAATTTATTAATCCATTATTGGATCTTAAATCTATGATTAAATAGTAAATTTAAGTCTATATATATGTTATCCCTGATGAAATTAGACCAGTAATTGGAAAATATTACTTCATTAATAGAGATGAAATGATGATCTAGGAACTAGCAGGTTATGGGATGATCACATCAAAATTATACTATTATAATTATTTAGATGGTCATGCGCATAAAGGAACTAGAAGGCTAATTGTTTTTGGATTTCTCCATCCATATTTACACTTATATGGAGTCTGGAACATTATAAGATTCTTATTGACTCATTCCTTAAATCTTTACGCATTGATATCTTCACCCATTGTGTTATATGAAATAAACATAGGGGGACTTCAAACATCTGTTCTTTAGTTACCACACTACCTCAACATTATGGCTTATTCTATTGGATATTTTTGAAGTACATCCTCCTCGGGCCTCCTATATCCAGAAGTATCTCAAAGCCTGCCGTAGGCTTCCTCTATCTTAATAAATACTCAATCTACATTAAGTGGTCATCATAGAATATATTCATGTTATTTGGAATAGAAAAAATAAGCTAATTTATGAGCATGTTTTCATTAATCTTCAATCATCCCTCATACAGAATATGGTTGTGGTGAAAAATGAAAACTCCCTTCAAAATGGTCATTTCAATAACTCTATTTATGAATTTTTATTTTTTAATCATCTTAACATTATAGGTAATTTTTTTAATCCTTTTATAGCTTTAAAAGTTATTTCAATTCCCCTATCTATTAGATGAATCAAATGTAACTCATATAGGTTATCAAGGGGGAATATAGTACCTTCAATCATTGGAGTAATATTCAGGAATCATAGTGGTGATGTCATGGCATGTCTCTCTAGACTATGTGGAGTTTCCTCGTCTCTTTATGTTGAAATTCATGGCATCATTAGTGTAATTGAAATGGTAATTAAATGTGGTTATAATAATATATGGTTTTAATGTGACTCTCTTACCATTTTGAAATCTATCAGAAAAAGTTATAATCATCTTTCATATAAATTGACTTCCAAATGGGTCATATGCTTGGAACTTATTTCATCGAGGAAACACATCATGGAACATTCATACCATGATGCTAAATTCTTATATAATGATCTTGAAAATAAAGGGGTGAATATAAATGACCTCATTTGGTTTAATAAATTACCTGAAGGGCTTTAACCTTTATTCCAAGTGATTGTGGTAAAATCTCTTATATAATAATTTTGTAACCTTTTTTTTATAAAAGAGACATGTTCAGTTAGAAAATTGCACATCATTATTTATAACTTCCTTAACATTCAATGGATCCAAAGATTCTCCATGATAAGAGAAACTATTTTCCAAGAAATATACCTCACAAGACAAAATCATAAACTTTGAAAGATTCCAAAATAGTTTATTACACATAAGAACTCCCAAAACATTACATAAATTCTCTCTTAGATCCTCCAAAGACACCAAATACACAACAATGTCATCTATAAACACCACCATGAACTGGTCTAGAAATTCATAGAACTTGGCATTCATTGGTCCCTTGAATATGGATAGAGCTTTCATAAAACTGAAGGATGTTCCAATGAATTCATAATGATCATATTGACATATAAAATAAGTATTTAGAATATCCTCATATTTCACTACAATATACTAATATTATAACCAAATATCAATCTTAATAGACCATCTAGATACCTTCAACTGAGAGAATAAATCATCAATCCATGAAAGATGATATTGGTTCCTCACTATCACCTACTTAAGGGGATTATAATCGATACACAGACGAAAAATTCCATATTCCTTATGCAAACATAGAACAAAATTACCGCAAGGTGACATGTTATACCCAATAAAACATTACTATATGAGATCATCAATCTGATTCAATATCTTTAATAACTTAGAAGAAAGCATCCTATATCAAGACATTGATATCGGTGAAGCACCTGGTTGCAACAATTTCCAAAACTCGATCTCATATTGAGGTGGTAGAATCAAAAATCTTCCAAAAATATATGAGGGTAATATTTCATAACCCTATGAAACACCATTGGAGTATTTTACATTAAAATCAATATAAACACATCCATCAAGATAGAAAAGGTATTAATATACCTCTAACCCATTTATGGGTCTCTCTCACCAACAAACATGGAATTTTCCCTTTCAGAGTTCTAGAATATAATTTTCCTCTATTATCAATATATAATAACCTATATCAAATCCAATTAATCCATGATAAGGATGATTTTTTATGGTTATATCTAAAAACATATGAAATATCTCCAAAGTGATATTTCCCTAGAATCAACTCATTATCTTTATACAAATCATACAAGAACGATAAACTAAAAATTGGAATATTCAATGCAAAGGTAACTAGGTGTATCTCCACCATAAGACCCAAATAAAAGAAAAGGGTAGGTTTAATGAACAAGTACATAGAAACGAAATCAAAAAATCATACACTGAAGTAGAATATAATTAGATACTACCCCCACATGATTTCTGGATTGCATGGAATTGGAAACTCTATGGCATGCATCTCACTACATCCTACTCTATGACCTATATGGAGTAGATAGTTACCACCTCTATAGACATGCTCTACTTTCTATATTAAAGGATGAACAGAGAAACATGGTTCTCATATTCTTGCCTTTTCCCTAATCTACTGATCAAAATATGGGTCACCCAACTGTTTTTTCAATAGAGTATGATACTGTAATGGTTGAGATTGAGGAGGTCTACTAGCTCTATGTTTACTGATAAGGAATATCAAAAACTCAACATTTTGATGTCAATTACCTCTGTATGAAAACATATGTGCTCAATATACTAGTATCTATTCAAAACTGCATACCCCATTAAAATAGGATGAATAAGTCTAGAACCAACTCCTTACTATATGAATCTTCCTCTAATGAGAACTTATATCCATAGTTCTACTCCATGGAGAGTTCTGGTGACTCCTCTATTGTGGTTATTTGATCATATCTAGTACCTTATTTATAACCACAAACTCCACCAACCCCATAAGATAGGTTAGAAACATGAATAAGGTGACCTTGTGAAGGATCATTAGATATAAATACTCATTAAAATATTTTTCCTTTGTCTATTCACCAACAAAAATGCCTAAAGTATAATTAAGTAGGTTATTATACTAGATAATAAACACACACACATTATAATTTCCCAAATATAGTATAATAATCTACTATAAAAAAGTAATATTTGTGGCCAACAAAAGAAACATATCATAAAACCGATCATAAAACTTCTCCTATGAAATGTATGAATCCTAGTGATCTCTAAGAAATGAGAATCATCACTACTAAATTTACATACACAGTATAGTAAAATAAATTGATACCTAGTGATCCCTATAAACACAAATCAAATAGAAGGAAATCTCCACCTCCTCTAACTAAGCCTCGATTTCCTAAAATAAAATTGATTATCCATACTTCTATAGACCCTTGTACTAAAAATATGAGAGCATATTGCTCCAAATCTCATCATCATTGGTCTCCACTCTGTAGAAATTTGATGGCACATATTGTTGAAAAAATAATTATTTACCTTACAATGATATTGAACTCAAGATATACCTAAAAAACAGTAAATGGGTATGTGATCCTAATCCCCAAATATGGAATTTTTAAGATTAATTAATTCAAATTCATCATAGTTCTCATTTTTTACCCAATTAAGACACAGTAGCTGAAAATTATGATGCACGGTCCTTTACTGAGACTCTTACATGAAAGTAGAATAACTTCACCTTACATATTCATTAAACATAAAGGTATTTGATTTAGGTTATTGGAGACCTAAAATTGTGTGTCATATCTATTCTCCTTTGTATTAGTCATGATCTAAACCAAGATAATATTACTTCCCTACCTGTCTATGAAATCCTAACTAGTGCTTATCAACAAGATTTATTCTATCACCCAATCATTAGATCTGATACCACTCTTTCATGAAATCCCCTACACTAGTACCCATACTAGGATAGTAGTTAATATGGGGATAAACCATAAATTCCTACTCCGAAAGTCCATGTATTTTAGAAAAGCACTGAAGGTATAAAATCTATATAAATGGGAGTAATTTCCCTCAATATTTAAATTTAAGAATAATAGAAAATATTATTTCCTTTAATCAGATATAAATAAAAAATAAATAAACCATACCAATACATGAATATAATGTCATACGAAATTGAAAACAACTATAAATAGAAAAAAATCATAATTAGGGATCATGAAACTCCAACGGGTATTAAACAACTCCACAAGCTAGTAATGCATAGCTTGATCACCAATAATCTTTTATGGACCTGAAAACATTTAATATATATATATGGTGATAATAAGGGTATAATCAGTATGATCATCCCCAAAAAATCTCATGAAAATTTTATAGAATCATACTAATTCACAGTGAATAAATAAATGAAACCAACTCATTACCTAAATGGGTAAATATATATCCCATCCTCACAAAATCTCTCTCACCAAATAATGTATATAAGTAAGTCATTATCTATCAAAATCACATGAAAAATAAAGGTACCTCGAATCTATTTTCTTATTAGTTTACTTCACTTACACCCAAAAACTAAATTTCTTATAGTAACCATTGTTACTACAACCATAATAAATGTATATGTTGTACCTCAAGTTGCTACAGCTTGTGCACACATTTATGGTAAAACTAAGATCCATCACAACCTGTGTCAAAAAAATCATATACCTTAATCTATTACAGCCTAGATACAACCACATATCATGTTATGTCTGAAGATAGAGTGAGGAATAGGGATAAGTTATCCATATGTTCCCTCACCTATTAAAGTTGGTTTCTTAGAACCAACTACTTTGTATTTTAGATTGATTTTATATTCATATATCTGGATATAAATAAATACCTATCATATAGTGAATGTTCTTATGTGTGACGTTAATTTGATAATGTCATATAATATATGTTGTATTGAAAAGTTCATAAGTAGTTTCCCACTATGATGAGAACCACTAAATACAACAACTATATTCTTAAACTCAGTTTAGTGGTACAATAACATTCATTGAAGGGAAACGTGGTATGTTGACTATCAAGTGTGAGTACTAATAAGATGATTAGACTTCATCTCATGAAGTTTACACTTGGTAATATTTAAGATGGGATATTTGATAATAGACTCACCAGTAGGAATTACACATTTTTTTCCATTGGGTATTCCTATTTTCAAAAATGTGTAATGATCCATAGACATTAATGTTATTGTTGATACATGTTAAGAATCATGTACTTTGATGTACTAAACAAAACTGTGATTCAATAAGCTCATGGTAATTTGGGTATGTTTGGTGTGCCATGAATGATATGTTATTAATGAATACGTTGGGGAAGGATCTATCCCATCCATTTTTATGGAGGATGATAACTTGGACCTTTGATTAAAATGGAACCATTATATTAAATTCAATGAATATGGTGTAACAAAGAGTTTATTTTAGATATTAAAATAAATACATATCAAAAATATAAGTTGATGACATGGGTGTGAAAATTTCATGATGATATAATAACAAGGGGATTATATTACTGAAACACCCCAAAATTATAAAGTAAGAACATTGTATTTAATAGAGTGTGTGACACAAAACACCAAGCATAGAATGGAATATAACATTGTGATAATTTATAATATATGTAATATTTTAAATAATTATATTCTATAGCTTATAATCTATGCAACACTGAGTTAGTTTGGGTTTTATGAAAGAATGAAATTGTTCGATAGTTTACGTTACATGAAAATATGAGTTTTACCTAAAAAATATATTGTTAAGATAATATTTATAAGGTTATTTTTTAATTCATTTTTTTACAACTAGACATAAATTAATATCAAAACTAATTTAATATATAAGAATTTATTTTTATAAAGAACCATTTTAAGCTTTGAAAGACATTTTATCATAACAAATTAAATTAATTAATATTATCGAGTGATATAAATGAATTATATATCAAGTATTTTTATATTCATCCTATAGATTTTATAGGTATAAGTTAGAATATATTCATTTTTATGGTTAAAAAGTGTATTTTTCTACAGAGGTAATTTTACCATCTTTTAATAGTGACCTATTTTAAATCTAAATTCTAGAAATTTTATAAATTTTATATATCAAAATAAATTTAATTTTTAAAATATGAATTCACAAATAATCTCAGTGTGAATTTCTAATATTTTTCATTAAAGATTCATTTATTGATGTATAGTGAAAAATATTGAATATTAATGTAAAAGTGATTTTTTGTAAAATTTATTTATATAGATAAATTATATTTTAAATTATATTATAAAGTAAAATTATATAAATTATACATAAATTAATCTAATTTATATCATTTAAATCGGTTTCACATTGACATTTTAGATAAAAACATTTCAAAATTTTGAATATTTTTACTTTGAAAACCCGCTTTGTCGTCCCGTCTACGAGATTAATTTTAAATCAATTTCGGACAATTATATTATTTGAATTTGTAAAAAAGGATTAAATATATTTAATAATCATAATTTATAATTTATAATAAGTTAAAATTATATTTTTACCAGAAATAGTAAAAAGATTATTTGAAATTAATTGCAGTGATTAAGAGAAAAGATAGCTTAACAATGGATTTATCCTTAAACTTAAGGGAAACAATAAACTATAAACTTGTCCAAAATATATTTTATGATAATATTTAAACATTACCCTCCATTTTATATAATTTGGTTTATTATTGTATCCACATGACATGATAAAAACATGAGTAGAATTCCCTTTTCAAAAATATTTATAAATGTCACTTCTTGTCCACTATAAAAAGGAATTCACCCTCCTAATTCCTCACACCTCTCAAGACACTTTGTATCATCAAATACCTACCCAAATAATCTCTCATAATCCCTTCACTAAACCTAAAATAGTCACTTTGGTTATAAATAAATCCAAGTAAGTCATTTGGTGAAAAACAAAAGGAGTTACCTGAAAAAGAGGAAATATTCTTCAATGATCACTTTTGTTCTACTTCTTTCTCAAACATTTAGATTATTATTATTAAATTATTATATAATAATATAAGTATCATAAATATACTTATATGTTTTTATGATAATATATTTACCTAAAAGTTCACACACATTCATCAAATGGGATAAGCAATCATCGTCCGTGTGTACAGTGGACTACTGCCTCACGAACTAATGTCATTTGTTCTTCCATTAACAACATTTAAAGGTTTAAAAAGGGATGTATTTAGAGTATATATATTATATATATGATATTTATAATGTATTTATTCTTTTTTTTATTTTTATATAACACAGACCTTAATTATTTCTATAACAACCATGCTTTTTATTACACACATAAACATGATTTATTACATAAAATATTCACTTGATGCAACATAGAATATTGAGAGGTCTAGTGTCTTTTGGGTTTAGTAACATTACATAACAGATTAGAACATAAAACACACAACATATTTATTGAAAACTTATTTTACATGACCACTACATTCCCTCGTACTTAGCATTGCATGGGATAACCTGAGGACACGCATAAGAAAAGGGTGAGATATAAAGCCCAGTAAGGGAATAAACATGGAATAACATGAGGAATACAATATATGTTAAAAATAGGAATATAAATGAATCACAAGAGAAACATGAACATAAAGGCATGATAAATCATGATAATCATAACATGGAAATGTGGCAACAACACTTAACATGGAATTAGCATGATCCAAGGCTCATTGCACATAGAGCATGAGTAAACCCTCATTGAACATGAATCATGATTAAAACCTCATTGCAATTTAATTATAATGATTCAACCCCCAGTTCACATGATGTATCATGATACTATACTTTACCCAATGCATTGGAGTGTTATCAGGGTGAACCCTTCTTAAACATTTTATTTCATGCATAAGTGTTCTACATAGATCATATAACATGGAATCAATCCACATCATAAGTTATTCCAAGATTAATTAATGTGGAATAAATACATGAAAGTACCATTCAATATGTATATGTTCATAAAGGTGAATACCCTTGATAGAGACATGGGTATGGTATTCACTACACAATAATATTGGCTTGGAAAAACACGGTGCAATTTCGACAACATAATAACATGACATAAGGATTCATGAAAATAGTTGATGAGAGATAAAAAGGTGTCTCATAATATGTACATTAAATGGATAGTAAGGGGGTCATATATATATATGTTCCAGCAAACGTAATGGAATTTATATGCATAATACAAAAGAATTACCTAGCTGTAAAAGAGGAGAGAGAAATCTCTCACGGAATTTTAGCATGGTAATGGGTGTAAATGGGAGGAATTAATGAGAGATAAATGGGTATAAATTATCCAAACATAAATAGGAAAGTATGGGGAAGGTGAGAAATTATACCCCAACATTTTTAATTGAAAAAAAGGCATAAAAACATAAAGAAAATTGGACAAAATGAGAAAGGAAGAAATCCCTTACTTGGAAGTGTGATCCCTAAGGAATGCGAGAGGCTTGAGAGAGGCTTCCTGGGAGATTGGGTAACCTTGGGAGGATTCTAGAGAGAAAAGGGAAGGGTTTGGTCAAACTCCAAAGGATTTTATTTAAGAGTAAATGGGAGCTTGGGTGGGTTTATATAGGAAAGGAGGGGGAATTATTTATTATTTAGGTTTGGGACACCTCACATTAAACAAATCAATACCACAAACCAGCCCATGGTTTTTTCCCGTGTTTTTTTTCCAAAGGGGAGTGTAAAAAAATATTTTATAAGTCCAATGGCTGAAATTCTTAAAATAATAGGATTTCGTATGTAGAGGTGAGTCACACTCTCAAGGAAAACAATTTAAAAAGACAAAATGTTTTATAAGTCTTGGAGGGTCCACAAAAACATTGTAAAATAAATCAAAAAATCTAAAATAACATTATTTTAATGATAAAACATATATTGGAAGATCATAATGTTTATAGTATTTTTTTACATCACTATTGGGTAATTATGATGTCATGAAACACATTATATATTTAAACAATATTTATTTTTGACCCAAAAATTCGACTGTCTCAAAAAATTATGAAAAATTTTCCGTTGGATAATTTTGACCTCCTGATTCAAAAAATAATATTTATTTTATATAAATAGTTTTATAAATACGTGAATTTTTACTTTTAAAATAAAAACTGACATTTACAAAAAATTCATGGGTTTTGACAAAAACAGTTTTCAAACCTTAATAAAAACTACAATTGAATTCATAAAATTATATGATCATTTATATTTAATAAAAAGTAATTTAATAATAATATTTTATTAAAATATAATTTAATTAAAAATACATTAATTCATCAAAATTGATTTTGTAGTTGAATATTAACTAAAAATACTATTTGTTCTTTAAAAACTATTTAAAAAGTAACAATAATGAAATGAATGTACATTCTTTATACAAAAATAATGTACATAGTCATAGTTCTAGGGTCTTGTTATATAACCCCTTATAACACCTGCATAAGACTGAAGGGTAAGGTGTGCAATGGTGACAGACTCTTGGGGTGGAAAGGATAACATCACTTGATAATCTCTATTAACTTCCACTTCTCATGTAGTCTATTCCGCTCAAGCTTAATGTGTTCTAGCTCGGCCATGGATTAGTCAAGAGCAAATGCCAATGACGCCAACTCCTTTCCGAGCTCTAAAAAATGGGGTTCATATAGGTAAATTATACTGGATGAGGGCGTCGCTTCCTTTTTCTGAGTAAACTAGATATGTTAAAGCCCTATATTTATACTAATCATGTGATCATAGTTTAACGGCTATATTAGTAACAGTCACAATTCATAACAGTATTTTAAAATCCAGAAACATAAAACAAATGAAGTTCACATTTTATATAACCAAAATAAACATTTAATTAGATCAAGAGGAATTTCCATTAATTAAAGTTTAGGTCGTTACAATTTATATCTAGTTTGAATATGTTAACAGCGTTCATGGATGTGTGTATTACAGCCTCCTCAAAGTGATTTTATTCATTCAATATATACAAGAAATGTATTAAGGATAATTTTAATAAAAATATGTGACATATATGACATAAATATAATACTCTAATTCTAATATACATATATATCATTTAATTTTTAATCTTTTAATATGAAAAATAAATGGAAGTGACGTTCATGCATATGTACGACCTATTGTCTCCATGAATGGTGCATTTCATTTCCTATATCCAAATACTTTAGAATATTATAAAAAATAATTAATATATATAATATTTAAATAATTTTTTGCAATCTTTTTATGATGGGATCAATATCTAATAAATAATAACATTAAGTAACAAGTCCAAACACACTCGAAAAACTAGGCCATTAACACCCAAATTAGTGAAAATAATGAAAGACTGTTAACAGTTGGGTAATAAGATATTATAAGAATTTAATATATTATAAATATGATTTCGGTTATTTTATAATTTAGTAATTTGTTTAAAACTCATATACAATAGTTTGAAGAGAGTTCCACAAAAATTAATTGTAAGGTAAGTGATTGCATCTCACTTTTTACATTTGTGAGATAAATGCCATATTCATAACTTACTTCTTTTGTGTGGTGTACCTGACGACCCTTTTGATAAATTATAGCATGAATCGTTTTATCTTAATGTTATTTAACATTTACTATTAATTATATCATCCAAGGGGTTTTACCTTGAAATTTACCATCTGGTAAAAGTTATCTTACAATCTCACTTTCTTTTGTGATTATTAACTTTCGGTAAAAACAATCACTTTATCGTAATCATTTTCATTGAACATTATATTTATTTTTGATATCCATATTCTTTTATGATAGATATTATTGTTTGAAATTCTTTATATCATTTTTACATATAGAATTTACTTTAAAAGTTATTGACTTACTGTGGAAATATTGATAAATTTGTATCCTTTACTCAATACAGATAATTGATAAGGCACATTTTTCATGAATTTAAATAGATTATTCAATATATAAGGAATTATTTTGAAATACAAGACATAATTTGGGGACCATTTAATGTAATCCCCATGAGGCGATGATTGTCTCGTGGAACTAATTCGGTTGGACAAACCCTTCATGTTTGTAACTAGTAAGTTTCAAATTGTCTTGCCAAACGTCTTGAAAGTAGAGTTATGGATTTCTAAACCAAATCAGTTTATTCCAAGTATGTTTTAAAATGTATTCTAAATGGTATTGATGGTAAATGTTTCATCTTCCTGGGAAACATTACGTATAATATTTAAGTATTTCCTTCATTTTAGTTACCATTATCCAGAGGATTATCACTATGAAAAAGACAGTTTAAAATGGGTATCACATATGTAATCTTATTTTCCAAAACTGCTAAACTTTCAGTTATTTGGGATTTGATTCCTTGTAATCATTCCAATATAATAAATTAATGCACCAGATTTTGGATACTAGGGTCATTTCATTATAGTTGGTATCATTGGAAGTTTAGTAGAATCCTTGGAAACTATATTTAGGAAAACATAAATTTGGTAACATAACCCTAAGATAGAATTTGAAAATAAGTATAGAACCACATACTAGAATTTTTGTAATATAGAGATTATGTATATCTTTGTAGTAATACATCTCTATCTGGATACTACAAGTGGATGTGGTTCTGTAAAAAATGTGCCTTGGGGAAACAACTCTAAAAATGTGAGTCGGGCCTGACTAGAGTGTATCCTGGTATATGAAAATGGGAATTATTGTGCACCTGGTTTGACACTCCTAGGAATACACTTAGTATAGTTTTCATTTTATTTACAAATCATTATAAATTATTTGAAATTAAATATGTAATCAAAGAAAGAATGCTTATTATTATGATATTTTCTATTCATAATTTGTTTTCAATTTAAGTTAAGTTTTATGAAAAATTTAGAATCCTAAAAGGTACATATTTTTAAAAGATAATCTAGTATATGATATTATTTAGAAATGGAACCTAGAAAGGAAAACAGTATCAATACTCATGGAAATGTTGATATTTCCTTGCTGAGGAAACCAATACAGCTTGTATTTGAACTTAGTAAATTATGTATATATTATGTCAGTTTAATCAATTAATGAAAAATAACATTTCTCAAAGGGAAAAACTTGTTCTAAAATGATATTATCCTATGATGGATCACTTTATGTGATAGAATCCCCCCTAATTTTGTGGTACTACTAATACAATTGTAGCTGATAAATGGATTAAGTATATAGAGAAGATATTTAAGGCCTTGGGTTATGGTGAAAATGAAAGGATGCATTGGTATTGTATTGCCACAAAGGTGATGCTAATAAATTTTGGTCCTTGATCCAGAATAGTGGGGAGGAATAGGAAATAGAACTCATGTAATAGAAAAATTTTATAAAGACATTATTTGATAAATAATTTCCTTATGTAAAAAAGTTTGAGATGAAGAAAAATTTCTTTGTATTGAAGAAAAATAATGAACAAAGTGTTAAAGATTATGAATGCATCGTTAAAAAGGTATCCAGATGTGATATGGATTATATACACAACACATAGTAAAATACTGATCAATTTTTAAGGATTTAATTTGGGTATCTAAAGGGCACTAGTCTCCCAAAAAAATTACCTTATGATGAAATAGTTTTATATGATATCAAGAAAGAGAAATAATTCTATAAGTATTTTTCCTTCAATGGGAAGCAAATAAGAAGAGGAAAATAGATAAATAAAAAAAGATAATGAAGCATTTTCTTTCATGTGATATATGTGGAAAGAAATAATGAAGTACATGCTTGAAGGAAATGTGAGTTTTATATAAGTGTAGAGAAAAATTCCACCAAGTTCATGATTTTAAGGGAGAGAAATAAATTTCCATTATGAAATGCTTTCACTATAAGGAGAATGGGAACTACAAAAATGTATTATCCAAGCATTAAGAGAATATACCTTCAAAAAGATAAGGGTTAAAATTCAAGCTTATCTAATTAATATAACTAAAGTGGAATGATTAATTTTATTTTATTTAGATTAAATAATTATGTTATTTTTTTATTTTATAAATTTTGTACTGGTTATAAGAGTTATGAAAAATATAAGGATTATATTAAAATACTCTTTCATTAAATATTTGACATCATATGTTGAATGGTACAAATAAAAGTGATTTGGTAGCAAGTTAAACTTTTTGGAAAACACATGGTTGAGGGAAAGATAACTCTTGAAATTTTACTTATGTTGAGCAAATGATGTTTTGATAAAGATATTATTTATATAGATACATTAAATTGGATACTAATAACTACCTTGGAAAAAATTCTAAAGTTCTGGATTATAATACTTGAAAGGTTTAAAAGGTTAACCATTTATGAAATGGTTTAAGTTAAAATGTGTATGAAGTTTTAGATATTATTATATTAATTAACTATATGATGGAACTTCTACTAAGAAATTAAGAAAAAATAGTTCAATTTAAGAAAAAATATAAGATTTTTCTTATAGAAATGTATCAAGTAAGTTTATTATATTTTATTATTATAGAATGAAATAATTCCTCAACTTTAAGAAATATTTTCTTGAAAAAAAATTGCCTTAATATTATAATTTTTTATAATATAAAAAACCTTTATTCACATCTATGGTTTTTTTTGTTCAATAGATTTCTCATTTACATGTTCTCCATCACTCTATATTATAACTTGATAGTCAAATTTCTCTTCCAAATCCATGTTTTTACTAATGTTATCCTATTATAAAGCCTAGTTTTGTGGTGAACTTCTTATTTACATTTCCTTATTATTAATAAGGTCTGGTATTTACCATATTTACACTATGGGTTTTTCAATAATAGTTTATTTTCAAATATTAATCCCTTGATTACAAATATAATGTTTAAATTATGAGGATTCATTTAATTAAGGTGGGGAGAATATAACACCCCAACATTCTAAAGTAATAACACTGTACTTAACAGTGTGTGTGATACGCAACACGAAGAATATAAAATAATATAACATCCTGATACTTTATGATATATTTAATATTTTAGATAATTATATTATATATCTTGAAATACACACAACACTGAGTTAGGATGAATTTTACACAAGAATGACATTTTTTGGTAGTTTGAGTTACACAAAAGACTGATTCTTATCGATGAACAACATATTATTAAGATATTATTTATAAATATATTTTTTAATTAATTGGTTAATAACTAAATATAAATTAATATCAAAACCAATTCAATATATAGGAAATGCTTTTTTATAAAGAACAATTTTTATGATTCCAGAGGAATTCTATCATAAAAAATTAAACTAATTAATATCGGTGAATGATATAAATGAATTATACATATTATATATTCAATAAATAATTTTTTATATTCATCCAATATATTTTACCTATATAATATAAGAATAAATCCATTTTTGCACTTAATAAATTTTATTTTTCTAAAAAGGAAATTTTGTATCATTTTAATGGAGAGAATATTTTAAATGTACATTTTGGAATTTTTATAAATTTAATATGTCGAACTAAACTTCATTTTTGAAATACTAACATGAAAATTAGCTTTGGGTGAATCTTTTTTCTATGCAGTTTCATTTTTTGATGAATAGTGAAAAAATAAGATTTTAATTGAAAATTTATTTTTCCTATAATTTATTTATATGGATAAATAATATTTTCAATTGATTTTAAAGTAAAATTACTTCAATAATATATCAATTAATCCAATTTAGTTCATTGGAATCAATTTCACACTAAAATTGTATTTAAAAACATTTCAAATTTTTTAATATTTTTACTTTGAAGACCCACTTTGTCGTCCCATCTACAGGAATACTTTTAAAATAATTTCTACCACTTATTTGGTTTTAAGTTGGAAAAATTGAATCCATATTATTAATAATAATAAATTATAATTTATAATAAGTTTAACTTAGTTTTTCAATAAAACTATTATTGAAAGTAATTAAAATTAATTACAGTGATTAAAAGAAAAATTAGATTAATAAGGGACTAAACCTTGAACATAAGGGCCAAAGTGACCTAGAAACTTATGAAAAATCCATTAGATGGAAATATTTATACATTATCTTAACCTTTATATAACTTTCATCATTATTATATCTACTTTACATGCAAAAAACATGGGTGGAATTACCTTTTAAAAAATTTACAAGAATGTTACTCTTCCTCCATGGTTATATAATAACATTAATCTCCTAAATATACTGAGATATTTTTATGCTAACAGTTCAACCTAACCTTTCACAAAAATCCACCAAATTGGATACATAATAATCATTCATTTTTGTGATAGACTACCACCATGCGAACCGATGTCGTTCATTCTTCCATTTACCACCTTTCACGGTTGAAAATAATGATGGATTTATAATATATATATTATATACACAATATTTATAATTTATTTATTATTATATACTTTTTATATAACACATAACTTTTTTCCTTCCATCATGTGGGTATATAATAACTTCATTTGTGGACGTGTGGATTACCGCCTCCTCAAACTGATGTGATTCGTTCACGCTATACAAGGAATATAATAAGAATAAATTTAAAAACAATGTGTAAAATATATGATATAAGTATGATAATTTAATTATAATATACATATATATCATTTAATTTTCATTATTTTAACAAGACAAAGAAATGGAAGTAGTGTTCATGCGTATGTACAACCTATTGTCTCTATGAACAATGCATTTCATTTCCTATCTTAAAATATTATGGATTAGTCTAAATACATATATACTGAATATATATAATATTTAAATCACATTTTACATAATATAAATGATGAAATCATTATCTAAGGAATAGTAACAACATGTGACAAGTCAAAACATTCTAAAAAAACTAGGCAATTAACACCCGAATTAGTGAAAATAATGAACAATTGTTAACAAATGGGTAATAAGATATTATAAAAAGTTAAAATTTGATATTATAAATATTATTGTCGTTATGTTATAAGTTATTTAAATGTTTAAACTCTTTATATGGTACATTTAATACACTTACACCAAAATGAAGTGTAAGGTAATCGATTTTTATCTCACTTTTTACATCAATGAGATAAATGTCGTATTCATTACTTAATTATTTTTTGGGATGTACGTATTGACCCTTTTGATATAATATATCATGAATCCTTTTATATTAACAGTATTGAATTTTTTTCTTTGAATTATATTATACAAGGGGTTTTAACATGAAAATAACAAACTTTTGAAAGTTATCCAACAGTCTCAGTTTCTTTTGTGATTGTTAACATTATGTAAAGATAATCACTTTCTCATAATAATTTTTCATTGAAAATTATATTTATTTTTTATAACCATATTCTTATAAGATGGATATTATTTCTCAAAAACTATATATTCAATTTTTATATTTGTCCTTTACATAGAAAGTTTTTGATTTTTCGGGGAAATATTGATAAATTTGTACCCTTTACTCAATACAGATATCTGACAAGGAACATTGTTCATAAACGTAAATTGATTATTTAATATTTAGGGAATGATTTGGAAATTAAATACATGGGTTGGGTACTAGTTAATGTAATCCTTCTGATGCATCATTAGTATCATTGGACGAATTTAGTTAGAAAAAACCTTTCTATTTCTAACCAGTACGTTTTAAACTATCTTGTAAAAGGTCTTGATAGTAGATTTATGGTTGGAAAGTCCAAATCAGTTTATACCCAGTATGTTTTACACCATCTTTTGAAAGGTCTTGATGATAAATGTTTCATGTTCCTCAGAAACACAACGTCTAATATTTAAGCATTACCTTTATTTTATTTATCATTATCTAGAGGATTTTAATTATGGAAAATATATAGATTCACTTCATTATAAGTTTATTGATTAAATGGCATGTGTTTTCATTTATTTACCTTTCCATATTGTTTACTCGCATCCTAATTAGTTATTTATTACATGTCATGTGTTCTAAGTTACTTACCTTACTATATTTATTATTCTCATTGATTCATTATTGATTCCATTGTACACACCCTTATGGTGCATTCGAGATCACCCTTAATTTTTTTATTTTCACCGTTTTATAAAGAAAAGATATTTTAATTGGTTTTAAAGGATTCAGTTTAGTAGATTTTGTTATGTATTGTGTTTCAATTTCTATTTACCAATGTAAAATGGGTATCATATATGTAATCTGGTTTTCCAAATTATCTAAACATTCAATAATTCAAGATTTTATTCCTTATAATCATGCCAATGTAAGAAAGTAATGCATCAACTCTGAGCTACTTGGGTCGAGGAATTATAATTACATGGGGAGCATTTATATATGGTTGTTTTCACTAGATAATATCTTATTCATCTATGGGTTACTAAACTCATTTCTAAATATTAATATTGTACTTAAGTCAAGACCATCTATTGACACTAATGAAGAATCCTAAAGGATGACACAAGTAACGTCTTGATTGACTTACCACTAAGACGGTGGCCAGACCGATGGGTCACATGGCCTCAGGCACACCTCCCCAACACCAATATATAACAAATGCATGCATGTCAATATGATGATACAAAAATAAAACATCAAAAATATATTAGGAAACAAGAAACAGTATAGTAAAAAGATAAATAAAATAAATAAAATACCGAAAAGGGATCTCCAAGTAGCTTTTTCCAATGCTCATAACTTCTATGTACAAGATAAACATAACAAGTAAGAATCCATGGTCCTATAAACATGAAATCTGCTTGGTTACCCCAGTGAAATGGTAGCCCAAGCAAGGTGTGAGATATAAATATTGGTAGGTATCTAGCCAGGATGTCTATAGATAAATCTAGATTTTGAATAATAAGTAAGTTTATTTTCCAAATTAATTAAGTGCAAGAAATAAATAAATAAATGCATTGGATAGAGTTCCACTTGGAGACCTATCCAATCTACCTACGTCAAACTAATCTGTTATGTTTGAACTAGGAGTTCATATATTGGTAATGTAAGGGGAGTAAATATAAAGAAGATGGACTATTCCCAATCTTTTGATTGGGCTTGGAGGACACTTCCCGACATTTTCTAAAACCAAAGTATAATTCTCTTTTGAAAACATTCAATTCCTTATTTAATTCAATTGAAACCACTTTATAGATTATGAAGAGTCAGCCTTATCCCATCATTGAAAATATTTAAATACTTTCCAAGTATCATTCAAGGGGCTTGGTATAATTCCAATTCCAAAAAGTATGTCCAAGGTGACATAAGTATGATGTCCCAAGTGTCACTCACACATGGTGTGAAAGTATCCAAAGTCTAACAGACCTTTGAGTGCATACCAAGTTCCACATGTAGGGGCTTGTGTCTTAATTTTGACATGGTACAACCAATCATGTCATCAAGCCCATACAAGGGTTCTCCCTTAGGGAACTAGTGTCACTTATCTGGATGAAAATCCAGAAAATACACAACAATCATATCTAAGGCTTAGCTGATACCACCCCCAGCATGTTTACAAAACACTAACAAGTCTAACTAAGGAATGAGCGTCTGTACAAGGGGTCCTTAAGTTTGAACCCATCGTATCACTCTTTCACTAAGGTGAAGCAGCTGGACAGGAAACATATATACATATATATATAAGAAATGAGTGTAAATCCATTTTATAACATCAATAAATTTCATTCACTAAGCATTTTGAAACTCTTACAACAACAAAAGGCATAGTTAAACGTCGATGTTGTAAACCCAAGAAGGAATCAAATAAAAAATTTCCACTTTGTAATTTTAGAAGATAGTTCACCTCAATCGAGGGGTTTTATTATAAAACATGTCATTATTTATAAAACCATTCATTGATAATATTTAATTATCAAGTTCAAGAGTCACAAATAAATTAAATTTAAAGAATAATTTTAGTAAAACCACCAAACATGGCCAAAACATTACAGGGTTTTAACATAGAGCATTAGAGCTTACCTTATCAATTGAATAAAAACCTATAAGGGGAAATTACATTATCAATCAAAGACAAACACTTAAAAGGAGTTCCAAAATTTTAATTCAATTAATTATAAAGGTTAAATTTAATCTAACACACCCACGAGGTGTCCGTGATCAAGATTCACATCCTTAATTTACATAATAAGGATCATAAGGAGTGTATCTAGGAGTGTTAATCAATTGGATATGAAGAATTCAACTAAAAGGTTATTATTGAAAATTACATCACACGACATAATATAATTATTCATAAATTGAAGGAAAATTTGGGTAAAATTATAGACCACCTACTTAATACTTAGGACATTCTATTCATCCAATATCGAGTTCTGATTCATCCCAGTTTGGAAGAAATCAACAAAATAGAAATTCTGACTAAAGAAAGGTGGAATGAAATTTCACAATGATAACTAGATCAAGAGAATATAAAAAGAATAAATATTAAAAATGAATTTAGATCTTACCAATGTGGATCCTTAGACACTGATGGTGCTTGATTTAGATGATGTGTGGCGAAGATATAGTGAATCCGAGATTATTCTTTGGAGAATCCCATGACGCTCCAGGAGGAGGATCATGTTGGAGAAGGATGAGTAAAATGAAATAAATGAGTTTTAAAAACCAATAAGGTAAAAATGGAATATTTACACTAAAAACTAGGTTATGTGGTTTGGTCTTATAGTTTTAACTAACCATGCACCAATCATGCGGCTCCTACTTCTTAGGAACCCACCTTGCAATGTTTTTCCCGCACGGTTACCCAAACCTTCTGCCAACTGTGTGATGAATAGTGTTAGGGTACTATATAAGTGGAAATAATCTTGTGGGATAGGACAAAAATTTGGGATAACCATGCATATAACATGTTACACCTATTTCTCCTCTGGTTTAGACCACATGGTTTGTTTCTGGGGGCCACACAGTTTCACACAAACTGTGTGCCCTTTTTAGAGCACCCAACTTGGGATTTAAAGACCTGATGCTCCCAAAACTAAATAATACACCTAGGGGGCCACTTGGGCCTTTACCCAAGTCTAAAAACAATGCTTATAAGTGTTAAAAATCTTAGAATTACATCCCACATATTGGTTCAAAGAATGACCCATCCACTAAACCCCAAAATTAAAATTCCCTTGGAATTTCACCTTGGCATAATAACATGGGTCGTTACAACATAAAAAGTGTTTTTATTGATCCTAGTTAAATATTATTTATATTTAATGGTTAGAATAAATATTATTCTCTAGACCAAGAAGTAATATTTTTCAAGATTAATCAATCGCAAATATTAAATACATATTTATTCATAAGGTAATTGTTTCATTATGTGGATAAATATAATATTTTTTTAACACTTTTTATCCGAAAGGTAATGAATAATTATTTATTAATTAATTAATAATTTATTTAATTATGAAAATATGAAAATAAATGATTTATTCACTAGAATGTGAATATTATATTTTTTTATTGAATGTATAATATTTTTATTTTGTTATTCACAAGGTACTAAATAATTTATTTAATTATGTGAATATTAAAAAAATATGTTATTTATTAAACCAAAAATATAATATTTATTTATGATATATAAATATTTATTCATGAATTCAATAAATATCAAGGATGGTGTGCAAACCCAGTTATTGATCTGGTGACAACTATTTCTTTACCAGACTGTAAATAATGTTGATCATTTTGTGAGTTTGTGCATGACATGAAATGAAATAATATCATTATTATTTTACATAAAATAGGGTTCATTATAGTTTTAACATGTTATTAAGGGCCTATGTTTAATTAATTAATATGAAACTCTTTACTTGGGTCTATAAATTGATAATTAATAGAATTTTTTGTGGTTGGTCATTATGAACAGCATTATCCACCCTAGAGAATTATTTCTATCAATTAATAAAATCTATGGGGTTTTCTCTCAATATTGAGAGAGTCTGTCTTCCCCCTTCCACTCCTTCCTCTCAAGTTGGAGAGAAAAATATAAGATATTTCTAGGAATAATGTGTTCTTATATTGATCAATGGATCGATACAAGATGAATGGTTCCACCATGATATCACCTAGAATACTATCAATGATGTTTCAAGACTAAAGGATCACATGTGGATCACAGCTATATGATTTCTACTTTATGTTCTCATTAACGAATCAAAAATACCACTAAACAACATTTATAAAATAAACACTTGCATTAATAAAAGAACTCAAGACCTAATTATTAATTCTTGATAACAAATTAATTATAAATTAATGGGAAAAGATCATTTCTTGTTCATAGTGAAACAAAATTAATATTCTTCAAAAAAAATCATTAGATATGGCATTCATCATCATATATATTTTGGATGATATCTTTAATTCAAAAAAAAATATTATTTGGCTATAGTCCCAATATGCACTTTTTTAATTTCTAGAACCATCAAGTGGTATCAAAGAGGTCATATTATAATTTCTAATTATTTATTAAAAATCGATCAATATATGCATTTATCGTTAGTTTTTTATTTCATTGATTTCATTATTTATATTCTAATTATAAATATATATTCTTGTCCTCTTCATTTTATACTCATATAATTCATATTGGTAGATAATATATGAAGAAAATTGGAAGAACCATCTGGAGGTGGTGCAAAATTTGCAAGGTTGCATGAAATGCAACACGTTGACATGTCATGCAACCCCACATGACATTTTGGTGTTGTGGTCAGTATACACAGAGTAATTAATTAAATTATATATGTTATAATTAATTTAGAGATAGTTAAATTAATATAAAAGTGTTTTAATTAATAAAAACTTGATGTAATTACTTTACACATTGTGTAATCAATTCACATATTACATAATTAATTCACATGAAATGAAATTAATTCATAGCTAGTGTAATTAAATCACATTTCATTTAATTAATTCACATGTGTTATGATTAATTCATATATGGTTTAATTAATTCACAGACCATGTAATTAATTTTGAAACCATATAATTAATTTATATACCAGATAATTAATTCACACATGGTGTAATTAAATCCACGCAACATAATTAATCCATGCCCATTTATGTGGAATACACAGTAATCCAGGTTTTACACTGTAAAAAATAATGTATATAGAAAATTAAAAAAAATTATTACTCTATTAACCTCAATATTATGTGTTATTGTTCCATTTATTGAATCATGCACACTAAATCATAGGTTTTATATGATATTAAATTCTTAATTAATTTTGTTGTAAAATTAGAAATTACAATCCATTTATGGTTGTTAAATATTTTATACTTCACATGCATTAAATCAGCACATTCAGCATAATTTTTATGTGTCTCATGTGTCATTTATATACAGTACACATCATGAAATTATATCATTTTCCATGTATATGATATTTTGTGTGAGTAAATTGTATATAATAAGGACCATAATGAGTAGTTCAGATGTGTATATTTCATGTATCCTCCTAGTATAGGTTGTGTACTTAATTAAATTTTTAAACAAAATTAATTTATTTAATTTATTTAAAACCATAGAGGATGGATATCTCCAAGATATATTGGATAGAGATTAAGATAAAATTAATTGATTGATTAATCAAATCATTAGCCAAATTAATTTATGTATGTTTTATATTAATAATAGAACAGATTAAAATTAATGATAGATTGTTATTTTAAATGTATATCTTCAACACATGTTGATGTTCATGAGATTAATAAATACTTGTGTATGTGTGTGGTTTCTTTTAATTTAATTATTTAAATTTGTTTAAAAATTTTGTTAATAAATTAAAATCATTGTTTTTGAGTCATACCTTCATTTTTATTATGCATAGGGCTTGAATATCCATGGTTTTTTTTATGTAAAACCCCCATCTGGTTCCCTTCACATGAATGTGATGTAAATGAATTATAAGTATGTATCACCTAAGAACATATATTTGGTTCAATATGGAGACAAGGTAAATCCAAACCTAGAAGACTCACATAATAGAGGTGGAATGGTGCAACTTCATCCAAGACCAATTCAAGGAGTTTATTCCCCTATGGCCAATGGATTTTTTTTTCACTCAATACAAAACCCCTAGTTAAATCTAATTATTGATAAATGTTTAATTTATTTTATTTCCATCCATTAAAAAAATTATTTTATGGATGTCAGATCATTATCACATAAACAAATCGATTAAATTGAAAATGTAGGATTTAAATAAAAGGAATATATATAAATATTTTATCAACAAGTGTTTAATTACATAATTAAGATACACTTAATATTAATAATACATAAAAATGGATAAAATAAGAAATTTTATTCATAATATAAAAATCCCTCAAACAAATATTAAGTTATAATACAACTTCCATTACTAGATTTAGAAGGAAACCATAGAATAAACTGTTTCAATGACCCATTTTAGGACACTTAATTTTATTAAGGAAATCTGACAATGGTTTGGGTCAATTTAACTAAGTTGACATAAATTATAGTATCCCTTTATAGACTCGATGTAATTAATGTAACGATATTTTACAACTGTGACATCTAATTGATTTTTTTCCTCAAAAAGTAAATATAAACTTCATTGTTCTCTTCTGAATGTTTGAGTCTCCAGAAATTTCACCATCAACAAAACCTTATAATAGATATTCCTCTCTAAAACTAATAGCTCAATATTATGATCCTTTCAAAAGTTTAAGGGACCACTTGATGTCTTTCAAAAGTTCCTTTCTAGGGTTGGACATAAACTTTTTTATGAATCCCATAAAAATGATATATCTAGAATAATTCATATCCTTTCCTGAATTAAACTTACGATAGCTGAAGAGTGTGCAATGATTAACATATTTTGTTTCCCTTCTTTTTTTGTTTCGTGTTCCCTGAATAATTTAAAGTTTCTATAAGGAAGCGTAGAAACTAGTTTTTATTCAACCAATCCAAACCTTTAAATGATTTTCTATATATATTATTTTTGAGATGAATAAAAAGATCTATTCTTCATATCTATTTATATCCAATTCCCCTGTATCTTATTTTCTTTGCTAAAATCATTCATCTAGAATATTTTTGAAAACATGTAATCAAATTTCCAAATATTTTGAACATTTGGTTTGGCCAGCAACATGTCATCTATATACAACATCAAATTGATCAAATTCACATCATCTCATATATTTTTGTAATAATAATGATCATAATTACATCTATCGAACCATTTTTCTTCTATAAACCCATATAACTTCTGAATCCACTGTCATAGTTATTTATTTCTTACCATCATCTATTTGATTTAGATACCAAATTTCAATGCCCAACATCTAGTAAACCTATTTGATATTTCATGAAAATATCCTCCATAAATATTTCCCATATATAAATCTTATGACGCGACCATGGTTATCAGTATTCATATGGTAGAATGATTAAAAAGTGGTGATAATATTTCCAAGAAATCAACTCATTCCTTTTGTTTAAATCTCTTTATTACCAATCATGATTTATATCAATTATTTACATTAGCTTCATCCTTAATCTAGTAAAACCAGTTGTTATTAAGTTTCTTTTTATGCTATATATTTTCATTCATCTCATAAGTTTCATTAAAAATTTACGATTCCATCTTATTATTCATTTTAAAATCCCACTGCTTAGAGTCACTATGTGAAGCTACCACCTTTATATTTTTAGGTTTTTTTACATATATTAGGGTTATAGAGTTTAAATCATGATTTATCCTCCACAGTGGCCTCCTGCTTTTGATTGATCTCCTTAATTGAATCAGTTGAACTAAGATACTTGGATCTATAATTTATTATAGTAATTGATATTCTGATACTCATACTTCTAGGCCACATAAATCTGCTGCTCCCATTTGAGATTCAGTTTCTCTTGAACTTTATATAACTTTTGGTGATCTGAAATCAATACGTACACTTCTTCAAGAACCTAGATCAAAGTTCTCTAGTTTTTTTCAACTATAATTATGCTGATTATCATAGATTTTAATTATTGGTTTTCATTTACCTTCATACTTTACCAAGTTCTGATATTTCCAAATAATTTTCTCATTAAATATATAATTCGTGATTCTAATGATTTTTTTCTTTTTGTAATCTCACAAATGATATCAAAAAATTTAATCTCCATGGATAAGGAAAAACACATATTTAGGATTTTGATTTAATTTTATCATGGTATTTATAATTTTCATGGGAATATGTTAAACTGCCAAAAACATTAAGATGGTGAAATTTCAATCATTTTCTTAACCGTAGATCCTCCAGACGTTCATTCCCAACACCTGATGTTGGGAAAATATTTATGATATATACCACTATATTGAATGCCTATTCCAAAATCACATTATGCATTCCCAAGTAAAAATACATACTTCTGTCTTTCTCTGTCAATTTATGATCCATCCTTTTATCAAATCCATTCTATTTTAGAAATTTTTGGCACCATCTTTTCAAGTATTGTTCTCTCCTTATTGAAGAAATTATAGTTTTTTAATCTAGTGTAATCACCACCATTTTCCATTTAGATTCACTTCAATTTCCAAATGTACTCTCTTTATATTGATTCTTTCAACTAAATGAACATTGTAATACTGAACAGGGGTAGGTCCTTAAACATATGAGTTTATAAGTTCCAACTTCTAGTCCCTAGGATTTTGACGATCCAAGATAAAAGTCACTATTTTCTATATTCAAATTACACAACTTTCACACATTCCAATTTCCATGTGATCAAGACATTATATTCCATAATTATTTTAAACTTTCAAGGTATCCTCCCTGAGGTGACTAAATCTGCAACTTCATACTTCTAAATCATTGAAATTTTTTACTTCCAATCACTTAAAACCTATATGAATTTATAGTGGTGTTAAGAGTCCCATCCTTTAAAGATTTTAAAATCACCACGTATCCCTAGGTAACCTTCCAACCCCCATTTTCAAAGATAGTTCCATAGACACAATCATACAATTTCTCAATAGAAATTATTTTCCTTATAAGGAAAAGAATATTATTAAATTTTAATAGTTTAAATAATCCTTACTTATTTATTTGGATGTTGACATCACCTTTTCCAACAATATTAAGGGATTTTCCATCTTCCAAATGGACTTTCAAAAAAATTCCATATAAATAATTTGACTTGCATCTTTGATCACTAGTTAAATGCAAGGATTCTTCAGAGTCATCCACCCACACTTTTTCTAGTGTGTTTCCACATAGAAAATGTTAATTTATTTCTTTTTTTAGTTGATATAATCTAAAATATTAGATGTTCATTCCTTTTAGTTTTCTCCTTTTGACTCTTTCATGCCTTTTAAAATTTTCCTTTCCTCCCGTACTTTGAGAATGTAGAACAAGTACCATCCAACTATCCTCAATTATTATTTTGTTTCATTTTCTTTGATTTACATATTATTAGATTATTCCAATAAACCCACTTCTGGTGGGGTTAAATACCCCTTCTATCAGTATTTAACATGATACCAAATGGTTCTTTAACTTCCTTACATCAATGTTATACATTGAGTGTTAGATTTCTAATATCGTAAAGTACGGTATCATATTTTCATTTGGAGTTACTAACTGTAGTAACCATTTCATCCCATCTCTCCAAAAGTTTTCATAAAAGGATAAAATACCCTCAATCATTATAAAAAGGTACCTTTAGTGATTGGATATACCCATGAATAATTTTAAAGTTATTTACATGAATTTTTGTTGGTCTACCTTCATTAATCGTAAAGTAAATAATCATTGAAACATGAATAATTTGTTAATGTCCATTATTTTTTAATAAATTTTCACCAACACCTTCCAAAAATCTTAAGTATTCCATACTAAGACATTGAATGCAATATTACATACAAGATAAAATATAATTAGTACAAGCACTTTCCTGTCCAAGAATACCCATTTATATTTTACCATACTCACTAAATTCTCTCCTTAAAAGAGAACCTCTAAGTATTTATGAATGAGATAGTATTCATTCTTCATTCACTAGAATAAAAAAATAATCCATCAAATTTATCTATCTAGATCTTCCGTTCATCAGATTCCACTCCTAAACTCATACAAGTGTGATGAACCATGAGATTCAAAACCAATCCCTCTAATATCACTTATTATGGAAAGGAGAAACTGATCCATGAACTATAACATAAAACTGATGACTTTTGATATTGATAATACCACCGGAAGTATGGTCGAATAATCCATTAGAAGTTTACATGAAAATCAACATAGGGAAAAATCAACCCTTTGGAACTCCACTTCCACTTCAATTAAATGTATCTAAAAAAGAATTTCATGGAAACCTACCCACCACACTACGTATAACCATCACACACATTATAATAAGGGAAAAATGGATGGAAATAAAATAAACTGATGTACATAATGTAGTAAAAATCATAAGAGAACTAATGTGCTTTGGATTTTGTCGTTTGGGATTGGTAAGAAGCATTGTGATTTCGTCATATTACCATAAGTAAAAAAATAATACAATCAAATAAAAAAACATCGAAAATATTTTATTATTGAATTATTAACACTATGTAATACTTTGATATACTATTCATGTCTCAAATTCAATCATCTACACATCGATTCTCTATTTATGTTCAGTCTTCATTTCATTTTCTAGAAAACTTAGACAATTGGACGAGTCACTTTTCCTTTCTATATTCATATAAAAGCCTCCAAATGGAATTTAATTATTTATTTCCCATAACACAATTGAACATAACCACTTTCCCTAGTAAACACTTCTACATTCTTATTTCTAGAGAATTTTTTCTAAAAAAAATTCTATCATTCTGGACCACCCTTAATATCATTAGAAGATACAATATTATGATGAACCAAATTCAGCTAAAGATAGGAACTCTCACTATCTCCACACTAAGCCCAACCATCTTCCACTAATTTAATTTTTTATGAACATATATATAATGCTCCAACATTTTATCCTCTGAACTTCCAATGCTCATAACATGGTTTCACATCCCAACAGCCAATGAGCTATAGATTATCTCTTCAAAATTCTAGAGTGAATTGACAAGTTAATAAGACTCAACTTACATTTGGATAATAAATTAACCATTAATATTATATTATTATCCTTATTACCAAGGTTATACTTAACTATACAGTAATGGATGGAAAATATAGATAAATTGATCAAGAATATTTTGAGTCTACTTCATTGTACAGATAAGGTTTTGATGGAAAAAGTTTCTTCATCCCTTGGTAACTAAATAAAAAGGCTAAAAATCCTATGAAAATTTAGAATCAATTTTTATTTTATGAAATAATTCAGAGAGAAAAAATATAAAATGAGAAATTAATGAATAAGAGGTTATTTTTTCTAATGTGGAAAGAAAGTTCAATTGAGTGATAATTGAGATTGAACATGAAGAAATTATAATATATAACTTCAGGGATAGTCATCATTACATATAGTTTTTATAATATAATTATGGGTATATTTTTTCACATATATATTTATTTTAAATATAGAAACAAAGCAAATATATAAATATTATATAAAATAATGTGTATCAGGAGACCCAAACATAACATACATAAATATTACCTCATTGTAGATGAATATTCAATATATTTCACAATAATACACACTTGAGGACTGTGAAGGTTTAGGCATTTTAAAAACTAGCTACATAATAATCTTATTTCATAAATGATATTTCAAATTTCCCATAAATTTATTCTCACATAGTATACTTCTTAGAAATACCCTACTTAAAACCTTTCTTTATACCCTAGAAAAAGGAAACAAAATAAAGGGTGGTCTCAGATACTTAGTAATGGAGAACAAGGTAGATATCAATCATAAATCAAATGTAATTATGAAATTAGTGTAAGGATATGAGAATAGGATTTTAACAATTGAAAAATATACCCAGCAATTCATGGATCATAATCAGGTTATAAGGATTTCGAAATTCATAAAACTTGAATTATAGAATAATCAATGATCAGAATCCAGGATATCATATCATAATCATTAAAAAATGTCATATATAATGGAATAAAAAGTTTTAAATAATCATTATCACATAAAAATTATGTCATGGATTCCCATAAATACATTCATCACATGTTAGGCTTAGGCTAACCACTCATATACCTACTTTGGACTTGCGTTACCCGCATGTGTCCCCCCTTTTAAGCTTGGGATAACCACCCACATACCCTTTGAGATCATAAAACATGAATAATTACCCATGAATTGGATGGATATAATTTTCCTACCCATCTCATAATCATAATCCATTCATATATATTCTACACTATCATGGAAACGTTTATCATTTCATCATAGCTTAACCCATGGAAAAGAAAATGGGTTTCATCAATATTTCATCATCATAATGATACAACAACTTGATAATGAATAAAGATAATATCATTGCATCATATCCCTAATTAATTATAAGTGAAATCAATGGATGTTTTCATAGATTAAAATAACTCTAAAATATCATCAGAAAATTTCTTGAGGAAAATACCTTTTTCATTTTTGAATCACTATTTAAAATATAAAAATTTCTAAAATATTAGGAAAAATATATTCTTTGAAAAGAACCACGGAATATTTTAAAGGTAAATTTGGGTAAAATAATATTAAGGATGGCGGAAAAATTATCTTATGGTAAACATTAAAACAAATATTCTATTAACACCTTTGGTAAAAAAGTACCTCGTTCATAAAATTTCAAGAAGATTCCTTTTAAACATTTTTATAGATAGTAAAACAAGGGTAAAAAATGACATTAATAAATCATTTAACAATAGTAAAAACATTTTAAAATACATTTTAAAGAAAATATAGACATGGATGGAAATGGTTCCTAGGAAAATAGAAAAAAAAAGAGCGTCAATTTTTCTTAAAAACATTCTTTCAAAATCTTGAGTACTTAGAGAGAGGAAATAGAAAGGAATAAATTTTATATAAATAAATAAAAATAGTATAATACATTTCATAATATTTTTTATATATGGATCATATAATTTCATCATTGTAAATTTAATCTAAACAATCTCAAAAAAAGTGATATTAAAACATTAAACCCTTACCACTTTGATAGCTTTTAAATCATAACCACAAAAAAATAAATAAAAAACATTAAATAAAAATAATATAAATATATTCATGATATAACATATAAAATGGGTAATATATGCACCACATGAAAGAAACAAATGGTAAATATGGTATGTTCTTTACGGAATCAATGGTGAGATGAGAAACTCTTACCTAAAGTCTGAATTGTTTCTTAAGCACTCTAAAATCATATATAATAAATTTAAATTTATTATACTTATATACCATAACAATATCCATACTTATAATACCATATATTTTTAAATTTTAACATCTTATCATTAATTCATTTTCAATCTTTCATTATCATCATCATTTTAAGTGTCAATCAGGTATGGTCCTTGCATCTTGATCATGGTTATACCACCTAAATTTTGTTAATAATATCATTTGAATAATATTATTATATAATATCACCCATATTTAACAGTACCTAATCATTCATTTCATAAAATTTATAACATCACCCACGTGGGTGGTAAAATTGACCAAAACAAGACCATGTTATAAAGACTGAATGAGTAAGAACATGATAAGGTATAATATTAATATAACATTAAAATAATGTTATTCAATCCATAAGTGTTATATATATTTATATATATATATTAATTATATATAATTTTATATCTATCCATAAATGGGGGATATTGAAAATGAAATATATTTCTCATGAAGAGAGTAGTTTGTACTTATGCGTGAATGATTCATCCATTTCATTATGGGAAAAATAATATTTTATTATTAAAAGTAATTATCAAATAATAAATATCAAATTTATTCATTAAATACATATTTAAAACAATTAAACAGAGCTTTTAATTAAAAATAATTAATCACATCGATGCTTGGAGTCAATAGTTATCATGTGCGTACAAGCGATACTTTCATTCCCCATTTTATGGAAATGAGGTAGAAAATAGTTATAACATAATAATAATAAATCTCAGTATATTTATGATATTGTTTAATTATTTTATGATGAATAAAAAATATTTATATGATGTAAAAGAGGAAATAAAATTTAAAATATTTTATAAAGATGATTGCCTCTTCTTTGAGAAAACCCCTTTGGATTACACTTAAAACCTTCTTAGGATGGTCTTAGGAAATTAAAAAAAGATAAATAATGAAGTTATGGAATCTAGGAAGGTTTTTGGGTAGTATTTGGACAATATAAACGGATAAAATTATGTGAATATGGAAGGGAAATTTGTCCCCGTTTATAAGTGAGGGGAGGAGCACACATCGAATTACTTAAAATATTTAACAAATATAAATTATTTTTATTATGAAATTGGAAAAAATAGAATACAATTAGAAGGTAAGATAAGATAAGGTATAAATATCTTCAAACAATAAGATTTATACAATTTTAAGTGACATTTTTACCCTTATCTCTTAGTTTAACCCCCTTGTAAACCCTTTTAACATTAACACGGTAACAAATTTTTAGTGTTTTTATTATACCTTATAAAAAAATGAAAGTGAAATTATAACCAAATTCATAAATTATAATTCAAAATATGTAATCCATTTTATCAAATTCAACATCTATAATTTGTGGAAATTAATTTTAAAATAAATCTATAAGAAAATGAAAATAGTTTTTTAGAAAAAATAAATCTTTAAGCATAAAAATAAGTTTACATTCATTTTTTTCCGAGAAAAAACTTTTATATGAATATTATTGAATGTATATTATATAAAATTAATTAAAAATAGTAATAAGTAATGATTTATTTAATTTATTAAGATAAAAAACACATTACACTCATAAAAATAGTTTTCTAAAAAAATAACAGTTTTTACTTTAAAATGATTTTATCTTCATTCCCATACATTATATAATAAATGATTATTAATACACTATCAATTAATTTAACTAAAATAAATTTTATAATTTATAAATATATTTTTTTATTTAAATATATATATAATTTAAAAAAAATCATTTCTTTCGAAAATAAGTCTTCTAATCATGATATGATTTTATTAAAAATTTAAGGATTATATCTTAGGAATTAATCAATACTAAAAATTAAGGGAACAATTATATATATTTCATAATGTTTTTAATCTTATTCATACCTTCTACTCCAACGGGTATGATATAAATTTTATATTATATCATGATTCATTTAGACTCAGTGTTGCGTGTAAAGAAAGGTATCAAATACTTCAAACTTATTTCAAAGGAATACATATAAAATCTCAGTTTGTTATATTTTATCCCCTTATAATAAGTTATCCCTCAACATTACACCACTCTAATAAAGAAACTTCTACTTAATCACATCCTCAAGTTCGTATGTAGCTCCCTCAAATTAATGTTTTCTCCACAAAAAAATTGACCATGTGATGGTGTAATTTTATAACACTTTCTCTCTATAAACCAGAATCTCCACTGGTTATTCCTCATAAGAAATATCATGCTATGATGGAACAACCTTTTATTTCATTATATTTTAATGATTATATTTTTACTTCCTAAAAATTGATACATAGAAGACATCATGAACTTCATATATATTTAGTTAAAGCACCAAGTGATAAGAAACCATCTTGATTCAATCAAGAATCTTAAAAGAGATGATATGTATTGGGATAAAATTTTATTTATTTTATAGATCTACATATTCCTTTTATGCCTATTTAATATTCTCCTAGATATATGATTGAATACTAATTTGAGAAAGATGTGATTTTTAATTTCCATCAAAATTTTAACTTTTATCCTTTTCAAATCCATAAATATTGGATCTTTTGTAATCCTCATCAAATATTTTATAGGATGATCCTTTCTACTCAAAGCATCATCCACCTTGTTTGCTTTCATAGGGTGGTAATGTATCTAATATTAAAAATATTTAATCTACTCCAATCATCTTCTTTGGTATATATTTTAATATTTATGGGTGAATATATACTTTAAACTTTTATGATCAGTATATATGTCACACCTTTATCCGTAAAGATAATTCATCCATATCATCAATCAAAAAATAAATACTTCTAACTTGAAGTCATGTGTTATGTATTTTTCATCATTATGCATTAATTAATGAGAGGAATAAGCTACAACTATGTCATTCTATATAAGAAAATATCTAATTCCCTTCTTAAATGCATCACTATAGATCAAAAACCATTGTCCATTGTAGGGTAGTGTGTAACACTCGAGAATTTTATGTTATATAAATCATCAAAGGAATATTTTTCTATACACAACACTTTCTTGGCTTGCTTTACACGAAATCACGACCTTCCTCGATAGCTTACGTCGTACGCAATACCGAGTTTCACTAAACAACAATATGTTATTAAAATATTATTAAAACTAGCCGTTATGAATAGTAATAACCACTTTTTGAAATTTTATAAATTTTATTTTTCAAAATGGAATTCATTTTTTGATTCGGAATATCGAAATTAGCCTAGGTTGAAATTTTGGTATTTTTCTAAAATCTTTCAATGTTTGATGAATAGTGAAACCACTAAGTGGTAGTTAAAAAAATTGAATTTTTCATAAAACATAATTTTACCGCTTTTGTGAGTGGAATTTAGAAAATTCTAGAGACACGGTTAATATCAAGGACTAAAATTTGGTTCAAGGAGATGAAAATAATTTTTGGTGAATAGTAACTTTTTACTTTTTTTTACCACGGTTAAAAGTAAATAGGGTAATTAAGGGTAAAGATGATATTATTATTACCCTAACACATTTTCTAATTCTATTGGAAAAGTGTAATTCGACCAAAAACAAACTTAGGAATAAAATATGACCATTTAGGCCCACTTGGATTAGATTAGGACATTTATTATTAATTTATTTAAAGAAGGGTTAAAATAGCTAAAATCAATGTTTAATAAGTAACTAATTTTTAATATGGGGGTATACATAAGATAAATTCGACTATAAATATTCATTATAAAGATAATAATATTTCATACATAATGGTATTTTATTTGTAATTTTTAGACATTAAATAATTTAATTTATTTATGACACAAAGATGATGCAGTAATTATCTTATTAATGAAATATTGACATAATTAACGTTATAAACAAAAAAATAAAAGTAATTTGGGACTTTTTATGAATTCCACTAATTTTCTAGGTTAATATGACATGTTAGTATTGATTTAATTAACTTGGTTCGAACTAATAATTCTGTTATTATTTTCACAAAAATCAATTACTAAATAGTGTCAAAATTGACATAAAATAGTTTTTAAAACAAATATTATATTAGTAATTGTTGTTTTATTCCTAAAAAATCTAAGGTTCGGAAAAATGACTTAGATAAGATTTTATATATTAATACTAAACAACTTGGGGTTCTTTTGGCTGCTTAAAGTAAGTTTATTAACCTTATAGTATAAGAACACAAGAAGACACGGTAAAAGTAAACTTATTTAACTTAATGTTAAATCTAAATGATAAGGTTAAAATAGGAACCTAAACTTGTCTAAATTATATTTTATGAGAGGATGTCGACCCATACCCACCTTATATTAGAAATATATCAATTTGGAGCTATTTAAAACCGAACTTGACTTTATAATAAAATAATATTTTAAGTTTTCCCAAAGGTACCCCTCTCATCCCTTATAAAAGGGCACCTCCTCCCCCTCTTCCTCACACCACTTTGAGCCTTAAAGATCGGCCAACCCCTGACAATTCCTCCTCTCCACCTCCCTAGATACATTCTAGAGGTCATGGTCTTCTTAAAAGACCAATTTTAGTGCCCTAAAAGAAGGTCTCAAAGAAGCACTTCAAAGAAGAGGTAATGCCCGTTACCGATTCTTTCATCTTTATTTCTTCTTCCACTTCTTCTTATTTAGTTGTTTAATTATGAAGTGATAACATCAGTATCACTCATATACTGATATGTTATTATAAGAATGAAACAACCCTATTTCACTATCTATCCATCCTACGAAAAAAGAAATCATCGCGCGTGCGTACGTACGGAATACCGTATCCACGCCGTGGTGTAATCTATTTTCCACCACCACCTTACTTGGATGGGTATAATGGTGTAAATAATGACTTTATATGACTATTATAAAGTGATACTGATTCTGAAATATTATACATACACTCCAATACAATTCCACAATCATAGGAACGATATCATCACTCGTGCGTACGTATGAAATATCGTCTCCACGATGTGATGCGACTCGTTCTACATGATCTTCATTTCATAATGATTATATAAATGAATTTAATGACTTAATATGATATATATTACACTAATACCATTCTGGAAATGAGGTATCTATAACCTAAAGATAACAATAAGAATTTATTCGACAAGACACGCATAAGAACCAAAAGTTATAAACACCTGAATAACAAGTAGCAATGAAATATTACTACTAAGAAGCTAAGAATATGACCATATATGATATCATAAAAATAAGTATGATTCTGGAATAAGTCAATAACATTATTTAAATCATTATACAGGAGGTTCGGACACTTACGAAGCAAAAAGGACCTAAGGTAAGGGAAATATCACAATCTCATTTTTATCCAAGATTGTTTATACTTTAGAATTTACTGGGGTGTATTTTAGCATCCACATTCATGTTTCCTCAATATGTAATATTATTTCCATCCACCTACAATTTTTTAAATCCAATTTTACCCTTCGGTGAGTTGTTAGTAAAAGATATGAAAGGAATCTTTTCTAGTTTTTCATACAAGGTACTTTTTGACTTTTCTGACAAAAGTACGAGAAGAATGTTTTTTTTAACTTATACAGCATGAATGGATTTTTAAAACATTATATCCAAGAAGCTTCCTTTACAAGTTTTCAAGTTTATTTTTAATCAACTTCTTTTAGTTTAAAATTGTATGACTTTTTAAGAAAGGAAAAGTGTTTTTGAAGTAGAAAGGATATTTTCCTCAAGAATGAAGTTCAAGTGTTTTATCAAAATTATTTTACATCTAAGATAATAAAGGGTTCTGTTTTTATCCCTATTGTTACATTGATTTGATTATGTTGTGATGGAATTATTTTTATGAATTCCTTTATCGTATATGAATTGTTTTATGATGTCATGATGTTTAAGATTCCCATTTTTATTACATGGGTTATGCAATGATGTATGATTTATGATTTTTTGGCACACATAAGAATGGTATCATTATGAGATGGGTGGGGCCTATATCTCCCTCCAATGTATTGGGTAAAGATTTTATATCTCATGAGATAGGCATGGCTGGAATGGTAGGTTATACCGGTTCAGTGAAACAGGACTGAAACAAGGGTGACTCGGTTCAGAAATGGACTTTGTCCACTAAGATAGTCTTGGAAATGAGTCTTTACTAATAAGATATGATTCTCTATGATTATGTGTGTATGCCACAAAGTTTCATGTTTTAAGTTATGATTATTGTGATTACATTTCATTGCCATGTTTTATCCCATGTTATGAAATTATGATCTCTTTTGCAGGTTAAGATTTCCAAAAGTTATGTTCTTATGTATATGATGAGATTGATATTTCTTTTGTTTACCCTTACTGAGCATTTTAGCTCACCCTTTTGTATGTTTTCTTTCCCCAGGTCAGGAAGAAGGTTATTAAGTATGATATGCCTAAAGGGACTATAGATATGATGAAATAAATGGGAGACAGTGTAGACGCTTTATGAACCAGTTGTTTATGTTTCCCAGTTTCTAAAGACACTATACCTATACGGTCCTTTCGTGGTTTTGTTATATGTTGTAATAAGTATGCTTCAATTTTGAATTATTAACAATGTATGTAAATTATGGGTCATTATAGTTGGTATCAGAGGAAAGGTATAGTCAACCTTTGGAAACTAGGATGTGAAAGCCTTAGTAAGAACCCTAAGGATAAGTCTAAGCATAGAACACAATATTAGTGTTTTAGAAATGGCCATGAATAGCCTAGGATAAGACCTTAATAGTGAAATTTTATTCTTGATTATGTGGTTTTCCTATTATAATTAGTGTTGCTCACACTATTCTTCTTGGTTTTAGTCAATGGCTAGAACTCGAAGGAACCGTGTTAATGCGGAATGTGACGGGCAATGCAATGATTGTCCCCCTGAGCAACCAAATGTTATAGGAGATGGAATGCAAAATCTTGTATCCAAGCTCACACAACTTTCTCAAGCTATGGATCATGCAGGACTTCCAAACGAGCAAAGGAAGGAGAAACATTCTATTGAATCCTTCATGAGGCAGCGTCCACCTTCTTTCAGCGGATCTACTGATCCATTAGTTGATTAACAATGGATTAGTACTACTGAAAAGATATTTTTAGTACTTCAATGTTCTGAACATGATAAAGTCATCCTAGCAGTGTATCGTTTGGAAGGAGATGCTGATCAATGGTGGAATCTTATTAAGAATACGAGGCAAAGGGATGAAATTGAGTCCATGGAATGGGACGAGTTCAAGAACTTATTTTTCAATAAGTACTTCCCTCGTATTCTCCGAACAAAGATGGAGAAAGAGTTTCATGAACTGAAGCAAAAGGATGATGAATCTGTTGGTACCTATGAATCAAATTTTACAAGACTTGCAAGGTACGCTTCTGGTATTATTATCCAACCTGAGAGTAAGATCGATCGATTCTTTAGTGGCTTAAAACCAAGTCTTCGAAGGGCATTAGCCATAAGGGACTTCAATATCTATGAGGAAATCGTTCGATTTTCTCTCAAAGTCGAGATGGAGATTGGAGTAACCCATCAGTCATATGGGTTTGATAAGAAGAGGAAAATGGAATTCAAAGGAAAATCTAAAGAGCACACTGAAAAGAAGATGAGCTTTCCCTTATGCTCAAAGTGTGGAAAGAAACATGGAGGGAGTTGTCTTAAAGGGACAAGTAAATGTTTCAAATGTGGAAAGGAAGGTCATCGGGCATTTGAATGCCGCAATGATGGGAAGAAGATGTCTAATGATGCAAACAAAGGAAGGGATACACAGAATGAACCTACTACACTTCAATGTTTCAAGTGCAAGGATATGGGACATTATGCCAATAAATGCCCTAATCCAAGGGTTGATGATTATGGTCGATGTCAACAAACTCTTAAGGCTAAAGGCAAAGGAAAGTCACATGCAATTTCTATCAGCGATGTGGAGTACAATAACGATGTGGTGAAAGGTACACTTATCATCCACTCTAAAGTAGCAAATGTTTTATTTGATTCTGGATCCACCCACTCTTTTATTTCTGAAGAATTTTCTAAGGGTATCATCGTATTACCTCATCAATTAGATGTTGAGTTAGCGGTGACAACACCTAATGGCACAATAGTCGCATCAAAAATATATAATTCTTCTCCGATCGAAGTTTGTGGGAAAGTGCTTCCTGCAAATCTTGTGATCCTTCCTATAGTGGAATTTGATGTGATTCTTGGCATGGATTGGATTTCTTTATATGGAGCTCATATCAATTTCCAAAGAAGTGAAGTCACATTTCATATTCTAGATCAATCTATGATCATCTATCACTGCAAGGATGAACATAACCTTCCAGTGGAAATTTCTTCCATCTTATGGGTCTTGATTCTACTAAATGAAGGTTATTTATCTCAAATGGTTGGTGAGAAACTCACGGTTAAGAATATGCCAATTGTATGGGAGTTTGATGATGTCTTTCCAGAGGAATTACCGGGTCTTCCGCCGAATCGTGAAGTTGAGTTTTCAATAGAACTCGTACCGGGTGCTTTGCCTATTTCAAAGACACCTTATAGAATGGCCCCAATTGAGTTACAGGAATTGAAGAAGCAACCCCAAGAGAATCTTGATAAGGGATTCATACTCCCTAGTGCATCACCTTGGGGAGCACCTGTTCTATTTGTTAAGAAGAAAGATGGATCAATGAGACTCCGCATTGATTATCGAGAACTTAACAAGATCACTATCAAGAACAAATATCATCTCCCATGCATTGATGAATTATTTGACCAACTACGAGGAGCTCAATAATTTTCCAAGATTGATCTTCGTTCAGGGTATCATCAATTAAGGGTCAAAAGGGAGGATATACCAAAGACGACTTTCCGAACAAGGTATGGACACTATGAATTTATAGTGATGCCATTTGGTCTTACTAATGCCCCTACTATCTTCATGGATCTGATGAATAGAGTCTTTAGAGACTATCTTAATCAATTTGTGGTAGTCTTTATAGACGATATTCTTGTCTATTCAAAGAGCAAGGAAGAACATGAAGATCACTTGAGAATTATATTGAATACCCTGAGAAAGGAGAATCTTTATGACAAATTTACCAAGTGTGAATTTTGGATTCAAAAAGTTTCATTTTTTGGTCCCATAATCTCAAAAGAGGGGATATCTGTGGATCCAGAAAAAACAGAGGTTATCGAAAGATGGTCGAGACCAACAACAGTAACTGAGATCCGATGTTTTCTTGGTTTGGCTGGATATTATAGACATTTTGTGAAAGATTTTTCACGATTATCTAATCCACTCACCAAGTTGACTTGGAAAGGAGTTAAGTTTGTCTGGACAGAAGAATGTGAAGAGAATTTCAAGGAGTTGAAAAGAAGGTAATCTAGTGCACCTGTGCTCACACTGCCTTGTAGTGGAGAAAGGTTTGTGATCTATAGTGATGCATCCAAGAAGGGATTGGGGTGTTTTCTTATGCAAAATTATATGGTGATAGCTTATGCCTCACGACAGTTGAATATCCATGAGCAAAATTACCCAACACATGATTTGGAGTTAGCTGCGGTAATCTTTGCATTAAATATTTGGAGGCATTACCTTTATGGTGAAAGGTGTGATATTTATACTGATCATAAAAGTTTAAAGTATATTTTCACACAAAATGAGCTGAATATGCGTCAAAGAAGATGGTTGGAGCTGATTAAGGATTACGACTACTCAATCCATTACCACCCTGGGAAAGCAAACAAGGTGGCAGATGCATTAAGTCGACAAGACCATGCTAGTTTATCCATGATGAGGATCACAAAAGATCCAATATTTATGGATTTACAAAGGATGGATCTTGGAATTATAATGGAAGGGTAAAAATATTATCTTTCTCAAATGAATGTTCAACCATCTATACATGTGAAGATTAAAGAGGCACAGAAAGAAGATGTCGAGTTACAAAAGAAGGTGAGAAATGTTCCTGAATTCAACCTTGATTGTGATGGGATAATAAAGTTCAGGAATCGGGTTTGTGTTCCTCCCATCCCCGAATTAAAGAAGGAGATGCTGGATGAGGCTCATAGTTCTTCATTCTCTATTCATCCTGGAAGCACGAAGATGTATAGGGACCTGAAAGAGTACTTCTGGTGGGATGGCATGAAAAGAGATGTTGCTGAATTTTTCTCTCGATGCTTGGTTTGTCAACAAGTTAAAGCCGAGAGACAGAAGTCTAAGGGGTTGTTACAACCATTACCCATACCCTAATGGAAATGGTAAAACATCACTATGGACTTTGTCACAGGACTTCCTAAAACATCCAAAGGCAATAATTCTATCTGGGCCATAGTTGATCATCTTACAAATTCTGCACACTTCATTTCTATTAGAGAGGATTTCTCTCTGGATCAGCTTTCCAGGATATATGTAAAGGAAGTGGTAAGATTGCATGGAGTACCACTTTCTATTATATCTGATCAGGATCCGAGATTTACCTCGATGTTCTGGCGAAGTCTTCGGCATACTCTGGATACAGAGTTGAGTTTCAGCACTGCTTATCATCCTCAGACAGACGGTCAGTCTGAGAGAACAATTCAAACCCTAGAAGATATGTTGAGAGCTTGCTCTATAGATTTCAAAGGTGGTTGGGATCAACACCTACCTTTGGTGGAATTTTCTTATAATAATAGCTTTCACTCCAGTATTCAGATGGCTCCTTATGAAGCTCTCTATGGAAAGAAATCCAGGACTCCAACTTGTTAGGATGAAGTTGGGGAAAGAAAGCTATTAGGACTTGATCTCGTTGATGAAATGGCAGAAAAGGTCAGATCTATTCAAGAACACATAAGAGCAGCTCAGAGTCGACAGAAAAGTAATGTCGACAACCGAAAAAAAGACCTAGAGTTTGAAGTGGGTGATAAAGTGTTCTTACGAATATCTCCCTGGAAGAGGGTTATGAGATTTGGAAAGAAGGGGAAGTTGAGCCCTAGATATATCGGTCCTTTCGAAATACTGGATCGTGTTGGGAAGGTAGATTACCGATTGGCGCTTCCACCGAATCTCTCTCAAGTTCACGATGTGTTCCATGTATCTCTCCTGAGAAAGTACATACCTGATCCTTCACATGTACTCAGCTCAGAAGTTATACCGCTGGAGCAAGATCTTTCTTATGAAGAACAACCGATAGAGATTCTGGATCATAGCGAAAAAGTCCTACAAAACAAGACCACTCGATTGGTGAAAGTCTTATGGAGGAACCACCAATTAGAAGAAGCTACGTGGGAGCTTGAGGATATGATGAGGGAGAGGTATCCTCATCTATTTGTTACAAAGTGATGAATTTTGAGGGTGAAATTCATTTTAAGGGGGGTAGAATGTAACACCCGAGACTTTTATGTTATATAAATCATCAAAAGAATATTTTTCTATACACAACACTTTCTTGGCTTGCTTTACATGAAATCGTGATCTTCCTCGATAGCTTGCGTCGTACGCAATACCGAGTTTCACTAAACAACGATATGCTATTAAAAATATTATTAAAACTAGCCTATATGAATAGTAATAACCACTTTTTGAAATTTTATAAATTTTATTTTTCAAAATGGACTTCATTTTTGGATTCGGAATATCGAAATTATCCCAGGGTGAAATTTTGGTATTTTTCCGAAAACTTTCAATTTTTGATGAATAGTGAAACCACTAAGTGGTAGTTAAAAAAAACTGAATTTTTCATAAAACAAAATTTTACCACTTCTGTGAGTGGAATTTTGAAAATCTGAGAGACACGGTTAATATCAAGGACTAAAATGTGGTTCAATGAGATGAAAATAATTTTTGGTGAATAGTAACTTTTTACTTTTTTTTACCACGGTTAAAAGTAAATAGGGTAATTAAGGGTAAAGATGATATTATTATTACCCTAACACATGTCCTAATTCTATTTGACAAGTGTAATTCGACCAAAAACAAACTTAGGAATAAAATATGACCATTTAGGACCACTTGGATTAGATTAGGACATTTATTATTAATATATTTAAAGAAGGGTTAAAATAGTTAAAATCAAAGTTTAATAAGTAAATAATTTTTAATATGGGGTTATAAATAAGATAAATTCGACTATAAATATTAATTAGAAAGCTAAAAAGATTTCCTACATAATTGTATTTTATTTTTAATTTTTAGACATTAAATAATTTAATTTATTTATGACACAATGATGATGTAGTAATTATCTTATTAATGAAATATTGACATAATTAATGTTATAAACACCAAAATAAATGTAATTTGTGACTTTTTATGAATTACAATAATTTTATAGGTTAATATGACATGTTAGTATTGATTTAATTAACTTGGTTCGAACTAATAATTCTGTTATGATTTTCACAAAAATCAATTACTAAATAGTGTCAAAATTGACATAAAATAGTTTTTAAAACAAATATTATATTAGTAATTGTTATTTTATTCCTAAAAATCTAAGGTTCGGTCAAATGACTTATATAAGGTTATATATATTAATAATAAACAACTTGTGGTTCGTTTCACTACTTATAGTATGTTTATTAACCTTATAGTATAAGAACACAAGAAGACACGGTAAAAGTAAACTTATTTAACTTAATGTTAAATCTAAATGATAAGGTTAAAATAGGAACCTAAACTTGTCTAAATTCTATTTTATGAGGTTATTTCGACCCATCCCCATCTTATCTTCGAAATATATCAATTTGGAGCTATTTAAAACCGAACTTGACTTTATAATAAAATAATATTTTAAGTTTTCCCAAAGGTACCACTCTCCTCCCTTATAAAAGGGCACCTCCTCCCCCTCTTCCTCACACCACTTTGAGCCTTCAAGCTCGGCCAAAACCTGCCAATTACTCCTCTACACTTCCCTAGAGACATCCTTGAGGTCCTGGTCTTCTTGAAAGACCAATTTTAGTGCCCTAAAAGAAGGTCTCAAAGAAGCACTTCAAAGAAGAGGTAATGTCCGTTGCCGATTCTTTCATCTTTATTTCTTCTTCCACTTCTTCTTCTTTAGTTGTTTCAATATGAAGTAATAACATCAGTATCACTAATATACTGATATGTTATTATAAGTATGAAACAACCCTATTTCACTATCTATCCATCCTACGGAAAAAGAAATCACCGCGCGTGCGTACGTACGGAATACCGTCTCCACGCCGAGGTGTAATCTATTTTCCACCACCACCTTACTTAGATGGGTATAATGGTGTAAATAATGACTTTATATGACTATTATAAAGTGATACTAATTCATAAATAGTATACATACACTCCAATACAATTCCACGATCATAGGAATGATATCATCACTCGTGCTTACGTACGGAATACCGTCTCCATGATGTGATGCGACTCGTTCTACATGATCTTCATTTCATAATGATTATATAAATGAATTGAATGAATGAATATGATATATATTACACTAATACCATTCTGGAAATGAGGTATCTATAACCTAAAGAGAAGAATAAGAATTGTTTCGACAAGACACGCATAAGAACAAAAAGTTATAAACACCCAAATAACAAGTAGCAATGAAATATTACTACTAAGAAGCTAAGAATATGACCATATATGATATCATAAAAATAAGTATGATTCTAGAATAAGTCAATAACATTATTTAAATCATTATACAGGAGGTTCGGACACTTATGAAGCAAAACGGACCTAAGGTAAGGGAAATATCACAATCTCATTTTTATCCGAGATTGTTTATACTTTAGAATTTACTGGGGTGTATTTTATCATCCACATCCATGTTTCCTCAATATGTAATATTATTTCCATCCACCTACAATTGTTTAAATCCAATTTTACCCTTCTTTGAGTGTTTAGTAAAAGATATGAAAGGAATCTTTTGTCGTTTTTCATACGAGGTACTTTTTGACGTTTCCGACAAAAGTATGAGAAGAATGTTTTTTTAACTTATACAACATGAATGGATTTTTAAAACATTATTTCCAAGAATCTTCCTTTACAAGTTTTCAAGTTTATTTTTAATCAACTTCTTTTAGTTTAAAATTGTATGACATGTTAAGAAAGGAAAAGTGTTTTTGAAGTAGAAAGGATATTTTCCTCAAGAATGAAGTTCAAGTGTTTTATCAAAATTATTTTCCATCTATGATAATAAAGGGTTCTGTTTTTATCCCTATTGTTAAATTGATTTGATTATGTTGTGATGGAATTATTTTTATGAATTCCTTTATCGTATATGAATTGTTTTATGATGTCATGATGTTTATGATTCCCATTTTTATTACATGGGTTATGCAATGATGTATGATTTATGATTTTGTGGCACACATAAGAATGGTATCATTATGAGATGGGTGGGACCTATATCTCCCTCCAATGCATTGGGTAAAGATTTTATATATCGTGAGATAGACATGGCTGGAACGGTAGGTTATACCGGTTCAGTGAAATAGGACTAAAATGAGGGTGACTCGGTTCAGAAATGGACTTTTTCCACTAAGATAGTCTTGGCAATGAGTCTTGACTAATAATATATGATTCTCTATGATTATGTGTGTATGCCACAAAGTTTCATGTTTTATGTTATGATTATTGTGATTACATTTCACTACCATGTTATATCCCATGTTATGAAATTATGATCTCTTTTGAACGTTAAGATTTCCAAAATTTATGTGATTATGTATATGATGTGATTGATATTTCTTTTGTTTACCCTTACTGAGCATTTGAGCTCACCCTTTTGTATGTTTTCTTTCCCCAGGTTAGGAAGAAGGTTATTAAGTAAGATATGGCAAAAGAGACTATAGATATGATGAAATAAATGGGAGACAATGTAGACGCTTTATGAACCAGTTGTTTATGTTTCCCAGTTTCTAAAGACACTATACCTATACGGTCATTTCGTGGTTTTGTTATATGTTGTAATAAGTATGCTTCAATTTTGAAGTATTAACAATGTATGTAAAGTATGGGTCGTTATAGTTGGTATCAGAGGAAAGGTATAGTCAACCTTTGGAAACTAGGATGTGAAAGCCTTAGTAAGAACCCTAAGGATAAGTCTAAGCATAGAACACAATATTAGTGTTTTAGAAATGGCCATGAGTAACCTTGGATAAGACCTTAAGTGTGAAATTTTATTCTTGATTATGTGGTTTTCCTATTATAATTAGTGTTTCTCACACTATTCTTCTTGGTTTTAGTCAATGGCTGGATCCCGAAGGAACCGTGTTAATGCGAAATGCGATGGGCAATGCAATGATTGTCCCCCTGAGCAACCAAACGTTATGGGAGCTGGAATGAAAAATCTTGTAGCCATGCTCACACAACTTTCTCAAGCTATGAATCATGAAGGAATTCCAAACGAGCAAAGGAAGGAGCAACATTCTGTTGAATCCTTCATGAGGCAGCGTCCACCTTCTTTCAGCGGATCTACTGATCCATTAGTTGCTGAACAATGGATTAGTACTACTGAAAAGATATTTTCAGTTCTTCAATGTTCTGAACAAGATAAAGTCATCCTAGCAGTGTATCGTTTGGAAGGAGATGTTGATCAATGGTGAAATCTTATTAAGAATATGTGGAAAAGGGATGAAATTGAGTCCATGGAATGGGATGAGTTCAAGAACTTATTTTTCAATAAGTACTTCCCTCGTATTCTCCGAACAAAGATGGAGAAAGAGTTTCTTGAACTGAAGCAAAAGGATGATGAATCTGTTGGTACCTATGAAGCATATTTTACAAGACTTGCAAGGTACGCTTCTGGTATTATTATCCAACCTGAGAGTAAGATCGGTCGATTCTTTAGTGGCTTAAAACCAAGTCTTCAAAGGGCGTTAGCCATAAGGGACTTCAATAGCTACGAGAAAATCGTTTGATGTGCTCTCAAAGTCGATATGGAGATTGGAGTAACCCATCAGTCATATGGGTTTTATAAGAAGAGAAAAATGGAATTCGAAGGAAAATCTAAAGAGCACACTGAAAAGAAGATGAGCTTTCCCTTATGCTCAAAGTGTGGAAAGAAACATGGAGGGAGCTGTCTTAAAGGGACAAGTAAATGTTTCAAATGTGGAATGGAAGGTCATTGGGCATTTTAATGCCGCAATGATGGGAAGAAGATGTCTAATGATGCAAAAAAAGGAAGGGATACATAGAATGAACCTACTACACTTCAATGTTTCAAGTGCAAGGAGATGGGATATTATGCCAATAAATGCCCTAATCCAAGGGTTGATGATGATGGTCGACGTCAACAAACTCTTAAGGCTAAAGACAAAGGAAAGTCACATGCAATTTCTATCAGCGATGTGGAGTATGATAACGATGTGGTGAAAGGTACACTTACCATCCACTCTAAAGTAGAAAATGTTTTATTTGATTCTGGATCCACCCACTCTTTTATTTCTGAAGATTTTTCTAAGGGTATCACCGTATTACCTCAACAATTAGATGTTGAGTTAGCGGTGACAACACCTAATGGCACAACAGTCGCATCAAAAGTTTATAATTCTTCTCCGATCAAAGTTTGTGGGAAAGTGCTTCCTAAAAATCTTCTGATCCTTCCTATAGTGGAATTTGATGTGATTCTTGGCATGGATTGGCTTTCTTTATATGGATCTCATATCAATTTCCAAAGAAGGGAAGTCACATTTCATATTCCAGATCAATCTATGATCGTCTATCACTGCAAGGATGAACATAACCTTCCAGTGGAAATTTCTTCCATCTTATGGGTCTTGATTCCACTAAATGAAGGTTATTTATCTCAAATGGTTGGTGAGAAACTCACGATTAAGAATATGCCCATTGTACGGGAGTTTGATGATGTCTTTCCGGAGGAATTACCGGGTCTTCCACTGAATCTTGAAGTTGAGTTTTCAATAGAACTCGTACCGGGTGCTTTGCCTATTTCAAAGACACCTTATAGAATGGCCCCAATTGAGTTGCAGGAATTGAAGAAGAAACTCTAAGAGAATCTTGATAAGGGATTCATACGCCCTAGTGCGTCACCTTGGGGAGCACCTGTTCTATTTTTTAAGAAGAAATATGTATCAATGAGACTCTGTATTGATTATCAAGAACTTAACAAGATCACTATCAAGAACAAATATCCTCTCCCACACATTGATGACTTATTTGACCAACTACGAGGAGCTCAATACTTTTCCAAGATTGATCTTCATTCAGGGTATCATCAATTAAGGGTCAAAAGGGAGGATATACCAAAGACGGCTTTCCGTACAAGGTATGGACACTATGAATTTATAGTGATGCCATTTGGTCTTACTAATTCCCCTGCTATCTTCATGGATCTGATGAATAGAGTCTTTAGAGACTATCTTGATCAATTTTAGGTAGTCTTTATAGACGATATTCTTGTCTATTAAAAGATCAAGGAAGAACATGAAGATCACTTGAGAATTATATTTAAGACCCTGATAAAGGAGAAGCTTTATGCCAAACATATCAAGTGTGAATTTTGGAAAGTTGCATTTTTGGGTCACATAATCTCAAAAGAGGGGATATCTGTGGATCCAGCAAAAACAGAGGTTATCGAAAGATGGTCGAGACCAACAACAGTAACTGAGATCCGAAGTTTTCTTGGTTTGGCTGGATATTATCGACGTTTTGTGAAAGATTTTTCACGATTATCTAATCCACTCACCAAGTTGACTCGGAAAGGATTTAAGTTTGTCTGGACGGAAGAATGTGAAGAGAATTTCAAGGAGTTGAAAAAAAGGTTATCCAGTGCACCTGTGCTCACACTGCCTTGTAGTGGAGAAAGTTCTGTGATCTATAGTGATGCATCCAAGAAGGGATTGGGGTGTGTTCTTATGAAAAATGATATGGTGATAGCTTATGCCTCACGACAGTTGAATATCCATGAGCTAAATTACCCAACTCATGATTTGGAGTTAGCTGCGGTAATCTTTGTATTAAAGATTTGGAGGAATTACCTTTATGGTGAAAGGTGTGATATTTATACTGATCATAAAAGTTTAAAGTATATTTTCACACAAAAGGAGCTGAATATGCGTCAAAGAAGATGGTTGGAGCTGATTAAGGATTACGACTGCTCAATCCATTACCACCCTGGGAAAGCAAACAAGGTGGAAGATGCATTAAGTCGACAAGACCATGCTAGTTTATCCATGATGAGGATCACAAAAGATCCAATATTTATGGATTTACAAAGGATGGATCTTGGAATTATAATGGAAGTGGAAAAATCTTATCTTTCTCAAATGAATGTTCAACCATCTATACATGTGAAGATTAAAGAGGAATAGAAAGAAGATGTCGAGTTACAAAAGAAGGTGAGAAATGTTCATGAATTCAACCTTGATTGTGATGGGATAATAAAGTTCAGGAATCGGGTTTGTGTTCCTCCCATCCCCGAATTAAAGAAGGAGCTGCTGGATGAGGCTCATAGTTCTTCATTCTCTATTCATCGTGGAAGCTCGAAGATGTATAGGGACCTGAAAGAGTACTTCTAGTGGGATGGCATGAAAAGAGATATTGCTGAATTTGTCTCTCGATGCTTGGTTTGTCAACAAGTTAAAGCCGAGTGACAGAATTCTAAGGGGTTGTTACAACCATTACCCATACCCGAATGGAAATGGGAAAACATCACTATGGACTTTTTTACAGGACTTCCTAAAACATCCAAAGGCAATAATGCTATTTGGGTCATAGTTGATCTTCTTACAAAGTCTGCACACTTCATTGCTATTAGAGAGGATTTCTCTCTGGATCAGCTTGCCAGGATATATGTAAAGGAAGTGGTAAGATTGCATGGAGTACCATTTTCTATTATATCTGATCGGGATACGAGATTTACCTCGAAGTTCTGGCGAAGTCTTCAGCATACTCTGGATACAGAGTTGAGATTCAGCACTGCTTATCATCCTCAGACAGACGGTCAGTCTGAGAGAACAATTCAAACCCTAGAAGATATGTTGAGAGCTTGCTCTATGGATTTAAAAGGTTGTTGGGATCAACACCTACCTTTGGTGGAATTTTCTTATAATAATAGTTTTCACTCTAGTATTCAGATGGCTCCTTATGAAGCTCTCTATGGAAAGAAATGCAGGACTCCAACTTGCTGGGATGAAGTTGGGGAAAGAAAGCTATTGAGACCTGATCTCGTTGATGAAATGGCAGAAAATGTCAGATCTATTCAACAACACATAAGAGCAGCTCAGAGTCAATAGAAAAGTTATGTCGACAACTGAAGAAAAGACCTAGAGTTTGAAGTGGGTGATAAAGTGTTCTTACGAATATCTCCCTGGAAGAGGGTTATGAGATTTGGAAAGAAGGGGAAGTTGAGCCCTAGATATATCAGTCCTTTCGAAATATTGGATCGTGTTGGGAAGGTAGATTACCGATTGGCGCTTCCACCGAATCTCTCTCAAGTTCACGATGTGTTCCATGTATCTCTCCTGAGAAAGTACATACCTGATCCTTCACATGTACTCAGCTCAGAAGTTATACCGCTGGAGCAAGATCTTTCTTATGAAGAACAACCGATAGAGATTCTAGATCGTAGCAAAAAAGTCCTACGAAACAAGACCACTCGATTGGTGAAAGTCTTATGGAGGAACCACCAATTTGAAGAAGTTACATGGGATCTTGAGGATATGATGAGGGAGAGGTATCCTCATATGTTTGTTACAAAGTGACGAATTTTGAGGGCGAAATTTATTTTAAGGGGGGTAGAATGTAACACCCGAGACTTTTATGTTATATAAATCATCAAAGGAATATTTTTCTACACACAACACTTTCGTGGCTTGCTTTACACGAAATCTCGACCTTCCTCGATAGCTTGCGTCGTACGCAATACCAAGTTTCACTAAACAACGATATGCTATTAAAAATATTATTAAAACTAGCTGTTATGAATAGTAATAACCACTTTTTGAAATTTTATAAATTTTATTTTTCAAAATGGACTTCATTTTTGGATTCGGAATATCGAATTTAGCCTAGGGTGAAATTTTGATATTTTTCTGAAAACTTTCAATTTTTGATGAATAGTGAAACCACTAAGTGGTAGTTAAAAAAACTGAATTTTTCATAAAACATAATTTTACCGCTTCTGTGAGTGGAATTTCGAAAATCTGAGAGACACAGTAAATATCAAGGACTAAAATGTGGTTCAATGAGATGAAAATAATTTTTGGTGAATAGTAACTTTTTACTTTTGTTTACCACGGTTAAAAGTAAATAGGGTAATTAAGGGTAAAGATGATATTATTATTACCCTAACACATGTCCTAATTCAATTGGACAAGTGTAATTCGACCAAAAACAAACTTAGGAATAAAATATGACCATTTAGGCCCACTTGGATTAGATTAGGACATTTATTATTAATTTATTTAAAGAAGGGTTAAAATAGTTAAAATCAAAGTTTAATACGTAAATAATTTTTAATATAGGGTTATACATAAGATAAATTAGACTATAACTATTAATTAGAAAGCTAAAACGATTTCCTATATAATGGTATTTTATTTGTAATTTTTATACATTAAATAATTTAATTTATTTATGACACAAAGATGATGCAGTAATTATCTTATTAATGAAATATTGACATAATTAATGTTATAAACACAAAAATAAATGTAATTTGAGACTTTTTATGAATTCCACTAATTTTATAGGTTAATATGACATGTTATTATTGATTTAATTAACTTGGTTAGAACTAATAATTCTGTTATGATTTTCATAAAAATCAATTACTAAATAGTGTCAAAATTGACATAAAATAGTTTTTAAAACAAATATTATATTAGTAATTGTTATTTTATTCCTAAAAATCTAATGATCAGCCAAATGACTTAGATAAGGTTATATATATTAATAATAAACAACTTGGGGTTCGTTTGTCTTCTTATAGTAAGTTTATTAACCTTATAGTATAAGAACACAAGAAGACACGGTAAAAGTAAACTTATTTAACTTAATGTTAAATCTAAATGATAAGGTTAAAATAGGAACCTAAACTTGTCTAAATTCTATTGGATGAGAGTATTTAGACCCATCCCCACCTTAGCTTCGAAATATATCAATTTTGAGCTATTTAAAACCGAACTTGACTTTATAATAAAATAATATTTTAAGTTTTCCCAAAGGTACCCCTCTCCTCCCTTATAAAAGGGCACCCCCTCCCCCTCTTCCTCACACCACTTTGAGCCTTCCAGATCGGCCAACCCCTGCCAATTCCTCCTCTCCACTTCCCTAGAGACATCCTAGAGGTCCTGGTCTTCTTCAAAGACCAATTTTAGTGCCCTAAAAGAAGGTCTCAAAGAAGCACTTCAAAGAAGAGGTAATGTATGTTACCAATTCTTTCATCTTTATTTATTCTTCCACTTATTCTTATTTAGTTGTTTAATTATGAAGTAATAACATCAGTATCACTCATATACTGATATGTTATTATAAGTATGAAACAACCCTATTTCACTATCTATCCATCCTACGGAAAAAGAAATCACCGCGCGTGCGTACGTACGGAATACCGTCTCCACGCCGTGGTGTAATCTATTTTACACCACCACCTTACTTGGATGGGTATAATGGTGTAAATAATGACTTTATATGACTATTATAAAGTGATACTGATTCTAAAATAGTATACATACACTCCAATACAATTCCACGATCATAGGAATGATATCATCACTCGTGCGTACGTACGGAATACCGTCTCCACGATGTGAGGCGACTCGTTCTACATGATCTTCATTTCATAATGATTATATAAATGAATTGAATGAATTAATATGATATATATTACACTAATACCATTCTGGAAATGAGGTATCTATAACCTAAAGAGAATAATAATAATTTATTCGACAAGACACGCATAAGAACAAAAAGTTATAAACACCTGAATAACAAGTAGCAATGAAATATTACTACTAAGAAGCTAAGAATATGACCATATATGATATCATAAAAATAATTATGATTCTGGAATAAGTCAATAACATTATTTAAATCATTATACAGGAGGTTCGGACACTTACGAAGAAAAACGGACCTAAGGTAAGGGAAATATCACAATCTCATTTTTATCCGAGATTGTTTATACATTAGAATTTACTGGGGTGTATTTTATCATCCACATCCATGTTTCCTCAATATGTAATATTATTTACATCCACCTACAATTGTTTAAATCCAATTTTACCCTTCGGTTAGTTTTTAGTAAAAGATATGAAAGGAATCTTTTGTCGTTTTTCATACGAGGTACTTTTTGACTTTTCCGACAAAAGTACGAGAAGAATGTTTTTTTAACTTATACGGCATGAATGGATTTTTAAAACATTATTTCCAAGAAGCTTACTTTACAAGTTTTCAAGTTTATTTTTAATCAACTTCTTTTAGTTTAAAATTGTATGACATGTTAAGAAAGGAAAAGTGTTTTTGAAGTAGAAAGGATATTTTCCTCAAGAATGAAGTTCAAGTGTTTTATCAAAATTATTTTCCATCTTAGATAATAAAGGGTTCTGTTTTTATCCCTATTGTTACATTGATTTGATTATGTTGTGATGGAATTATTTTTATGAATTCCTTTATCGTATATGAATTGTTTTATGATGTAATGATGTTTAAGATTCCCATTTTTATTACATGGGTTATGCAATGATGTATGATTTATAATTTTGTGGCACACATAAGAATGGTATCATTATGAGATGGGTGGGACCTATATCTCCCTCCAATGCATTGGGTAAAGATTTTATATCTCATGAGATAGACATGGCTGGAACGGTAGTTTATACCGGTTCAGTGAAACAGGACTAAAACGAGGGTGACTCGGTTCAGAAATGGACTTTTTCCACTAAGATAGTCTTGGAAATGAGTCTTGACTAATAAGATATGATTCTCTATGATTATGTGTGTATGCCACAATGTTTCACGTTTTATGTTATTATTATTGTGATTACATTTCACTGCCATGTTTTATCCCATGTTATGAAATTATGATCTCTTTTGCAAGTTAATATTTACAAAAGTTATGTGCTTATGTATATGATGTGATTGATATTTATTTTGTTTACCCTTACTGAGAATTTGAGCTCACCCTTTTGTATGTTTTCTTTCCCCAGGTCAGGAAGAAGGTTATTAAGTAAGATATGCCAAAAGGGACTATAGATATGATGAAATAAGTGGGAGACAGTGTAGACGCTTTTTTGAACCAGTTGTTTATGTTTCCCAGTTTCTAAAGACACTATACATATACGTTCCTTTCGTGGTTTTGTTATATGTTGTAATAAGTATGCTTCAACTTTGAAGTATTAATAGTGTATGTAAAGTATGGGTCATTATATAGTGTGAGTATAAGTGCACTGAACAAAATTCCCTTCATCTCCTTGAATTTTTTTTATATTTATCCATCCAATGTAACTTTAATATTTTCTTTGTAAAATTGGTGATTTTTTTATATATCCATAATAAATACTTCACAAAGCATCAATAATAACCATACAATCCAAGAAAACTACAGATATCAGTTGCAATGGTTCGTCTAGCCCAATGCTCAATGAATTTATATTATAAAGATCTACTAATATACCCTTTATGGTTATCAAAGGTCCCAAGAATGACACTTTCTACAACCATAATTCACTATTTAAGAATATTACATATATTCTATCATTCCTCAAGTTCTACAACACAATTCTCAATTGATCTTCATATTCTTCCTTACACTTGGAATATATAAAAATATCATCAATAAAGACAACCAAACTAATTGAGGTGATCTCTAAAGAATCTATTCATTAAATACATGAAGATAGCAAGGGAAATTGTAAGTCCACATGAAATCACTATAAATTCATAATGACCATACCTCATACATAAGGCTATCTTGGGTATATCCCCCTTCTTGATCCACAATTGATGATATCCAGAATGAAGTTCAATCTTGATAAAGTATTGATCTCCTTGTATTTGATCAAAAAAATCATTAATATGGGGTAATGAATACTTATTCTTGATGGTGATATTGTTAAGTTCTTGATAAAAAATGAATTGTTTCATTGATCCAGATTTATTTTTAATAAAAATAACAGGAGTCCCCTATGGTGATAAACATGGTTGAATGAATCCATTATCAATATTATCCAATATATTCTTCTTCAATTCCTGTAACTCTATTGAGGACATTATATATGGAGTATTTGAAATAGGTGTAGCACCAATATAGAGTTATATTGAAAAATCATCTTCCCATTTCAGAGTAAGACTAGAAAATTCTTTAGGAAATACATTGTAATATTCCAAAACAATAGGAATATCTTCAATATTGAGTTTCACTAAAACAATGTGAGATAAATATCTTTCCTAAATTGGTAGTAAGGTGAATATAATAGATGACATTTCCATCATAAGTTCATGTTATTCTTCACACCTATATATGATCATACGTTAATTTAGAATATCAAATGTGATTTCCTTATTATAGAAATTTATAAGGGATCTATGTAAAGAGAGATATTAAATGATATAATTGCATCAAATTCCACTAAAGTAATAATAATAATACTTTCATATGGTAAATTCATAAAAAATATAATATCATACCCCCAAAATAGGGACTAAAGGATAAGTTTGATTTAACCATCATGATCTACTTCCATGATTGACATAAAATGGGCCCCTCCTTGGTCTATGAGTTATCCCTTTGATTAGGACTTTGACTCAGATGATTCCAAAGTTACCCACGCATAATATATTGAACCATTAGTAGTACCTTTGGATGAACTTCTAACACATACATGATTTATTTTAAAGTTATTTTCATTTATATTTTTTTCTTTCTTGGTATTGGGGGTTTCCCAGGCATTTTTTTTGGAGTAAATGGTGGGTTTCAAGATTTGGGTCAAAATGTGAGTTTATTTCCACTTTTAAAAATTAATTTTTTTTTTCTTTAATAAATTCTTCATTTTTCTATCTTTTTCACCCATTATACTTCCAAAATGACCTCCATTGAACTATTCAAACCACCATAGCAATTTTTACCCCTTAAAATTTCATTATCATCTTGGATTTGGGTGATCTGATTAAGTACTGGGCCAACCTGTAAGCCCATTTTTTGTTTTAAATTTTTTTTATTCTTTCAAAACATTTTCATTTTTTATTATTTTTCAGTGATTTCACCTCTCAATAGATCCCACTGAAACTATCCACACCCCCAGCTTCATTTCCCCCACTTTGAAGATCGTATCAGTTGAGAATTAGTTCCCAAATTCTCAGGTTTCTAAAATCATCCAGATTTATCAAGTAAGTGACTATCCTTCTAAGTTCCTTCCTTTTCCTTAAGATTTGTCCCTTTTTAATTGAATCCCCAAATTTTGAGAAGCTAGGGCTTCGTACCTAGGTTTTCATTTAGAGTTTCTTGGTCCAATCCTCTAGTTTTAGGTTCAATATCACTCCCTTGTGGTGCAGTGGTGGTGTGGTTGAAGTTCCGCACCAGGATTTGGGATTATTGACACTTTCCATAGGTGATTCCATATGTAGGTATTCTAGAATAAGTTTTATTTCTGTATTTAAATTTTATTTATATTCCCACTTCATTATTTGGATAGAAAAAATTTATTTGGGTAGCATTTGCAAAGCGGTTTATTTTTAAGTGTCTATTTTGTGTGAAAATGGGTGTTTTACATATGCAACCCTGGTTGTTCCTCTTGGTGTTGTTTTATAATTCATGTAATGGATTTATAAAAATGTTTTTATGTTGAAATTTCTGGTTTTTTATAATATTGGTCTCAATTGGGTTTTAAAAGAGGTATTTTAGATGAATTTAATATGCAAAATTTGGTTACTTTTTTTGAAATTATTTTATGGAAATTATAAGTGGTTTATTGAGTTATATAAAAGGTGAAAAGAATGTGTGTATACTTTTTTGAATGTGTGTGACAAGAACTAATGTTTATATGTGAAAATGGATTTTGGTAACATGTGGTAACTATTTGAGCACAAGATGGGAAACCAGGGTAATTATGTGGGCTAATTTGTACTAGTATGCTAGTGAACGGAGGGGTTTTGACCATGGTTCACTTAGAAAGTTTTACATGGATAATACTAACAACACAATAATAGAGATGATTTGAGACCACTAGGTTATGGGTATGTTCCCTACTAGTGGCTAATGCTTGGGAACTAATTTTATTATGGTTACTTTCACAGAGGTACAAGGTACTTAAGGCTCACAACTAACTAGTACCTAGGGGTGTTCCTATGCTTGGTGCTTGTGGCCTTTTTGGAATTTATCCTTTCCTTATGGTATTTTTGGATGTGAAAATCTATATCTTACATGTTTATTCAAATTAACTCATTATTTAATTTTATCCTCATTGAAAGGTATTTTCATTTAAAAGTTTCACTTTTAGAAATAAATGCTACCATTTTCTGTTTATAACTCTTGCAAGATTTTTATTTTATAATGCATATCACTTGGAATCCTTGGGTGATATCCTATTGGGTCTAGTCTCACACCCTAATTACACCTTTGGGTGTAAGTATACTCGATCATGTTTGAAATAGGCAAAGGCAAGGCCTTGGGTGATGGCAGATTGTGTTGATAGTTTCTTTCCATGGTGTAGTGTTGTGGAGATTGGTCATGGGTGATGACCCCTTGTCTTGTGAAGTATTGTGGGATTTTTGTTGCTGCTTTTATTTACCTTTGGACCCCTTGTGTCTTTTTTAAACCTATATACTCAGTTCTATATTTTATTAAGGCTTTTTTGGAATAATTTTTCAGATTTGGTATATTGTTTTTTTTTGTTATTTTATGAATACAAACTCAGGTAAATCATTCCCAAATACATTTTTATGATACCCAGACACTTGTTCCATCCTATGGGGATAGTTAATGCACTTTGTAACTTTTCATGGGCTAGGTATGGTGCCAGTTTGATGGCGAAAAGATTCGGTTCATGAAAACTTCATTTGCCTCCATCAAACATATCATTTTTAATCATTAATTTATTTCTTTATACCCATATTTTATACATATAAAACATCTTCACATTCCTTTGAGACATTTCCTTGTGCTCTTTATCCCACATTATTTATATTTAGGATGTTGAATCTGCTTCCCTCCATAGACTTTATCACTTAAAGATTCCTAAAACCATATTTTTATATAAATTATTTTATTTTAAGACTCACTTATTTTTATGTTTTTAATAATAATTTGAGATATATTATTATGAATAATCACATTTTTTCCAATTTTACCCCCCATAACATTTTATTTATTAAGAGGAAAATAATTTCCTTTCTTATCACATTCATCATTAACATGATTAATCCTAGATTAATGTAAGTGTCCTCATTTCCCTGATACCTTCCTTAATCATTCTGGGGTGTCTGATGGTACAAGAGCGGTTTCATAAAATTTAAAAGTTTTATTAAAAAAATTATTCTATAATGTTGTTTTGATAATTTATTTATTTCAAATATATTTTTATAAGTTGTTTTTAAATTGTTTTGAAAATTATTGAAGTAATTTCATAGTTTTAAAATTTAATTGGAGAATTAAATTGGTAGTTTTAGAAATGATTTAATTATTTATAGGAGTGTTTTCAGGATATTGAAAATAATAAGGAATCCATATCTTGGTTATTCATAATTTTATATAAAATAAAATGAAATACCTTTAAATATATGCTTACCCGTATGCATGTTCGTACCTATGCATAAGGGAAAAGGATATTTTCCTAAGGCTTCACAAGGATATTCACGTGAAGGTGGAGTCGTATAGGGTTCATACAACATTTTTTTATTGTATAAGCATAATGTGCAACTCATGTAAGGGTAGTTACATAGCTATGTAATGGTTCAACCAAGTTCCCTAAACTCACATAAGGGAAATAATGAGATTCAAATTCCCATGTAAGGTTAATCAACCAAGTAAGGCTAAAACCATGTTACCATTTGTAGTGTTATGGTGTCACATATAAGTGGTAAATTTATCATAAAATCCCATTTTTCATCTTAGATCCTTATTTAAGGTGTTTTTAACATAGATTAATATAATTTAAAGTTCAAATCAGTGATTTTGAATCAGTTAAGAGTTTTTAATGTAATATTTTGAACCCCCACCCATATTTGTTATGAGTTTTAAATGGGATATGTGAGGAATTAAATTGGAATCAAGAATTTAAATTGTGAATTTAATCGGGATTTAATATCAGGGTATTTCCATATTTCAAAATACTATAATGTACTCATTGTGTCTATCTTTATTTCCCTTGATTTTGGTTAACCCAAACCTCACCATCCAAGATATACAAGACTTTATGAAATATTTTAAGGATTATTATATGTTTTCCATCCTACACACATCACTCTCTCTCTATTCTCTATTCTGATGTTGCAACATATAAAGCTTCCAATGGGTGGGGCCTGTAAGCCTTTCCTTTATACTATGAAAATTTATTTTATCATCCTTTAGACTCTTCTATTTATTTGTATGTGATTAACCATAATTAGATAATAATTTGGAAAATAATTACATGAATAAATATTATATGATAATATATAAAGTTTGAAATAAGGAAATCAAATTCATGTAGTGCATTACTATAAATGAAATATTATTATTTCTGGAATATAAATGGATGATACACCTATGAAGTAATATTTTATATTAATAATAATAACTTAAAAAATCATGTAGTAGGTTGATTTCGTAAATAAGATAATTTAATGCTTAATTATTATTAATTAATTAATTATAAGAATTAATGAATTGTGATAGAGAAAGATTATCCCATTCTAAAAATTGTAAATTATTATTTTATTATTCTTTATAATATAGTATCATATGTAAATAATTTGTTTTGGATAATAATCTTGAATTATCATAGAAAGGGGATGATTTATCACATGTTGAAATGTTTCTTCCATGGCCTATAATATAACGGAATTTGTTAATGACATGTTATTGATAATTTTTATTATATTTAAGAATCTATAATTTCATGTAGAATAATATTATGAATGTTTTCTTACTATTTCAATAAATGAAATATAATTTTTTTGCATATTGATATTGGTTAACAGGTTATTTTTATTATTCTAAAAATTAAATGAGAAATAACATTACATGATGGTGATAATTATGATTATCTTAGAAACTATAAATCGTATGTGGGCATTTAAATTTAGTATTGTTGAATATAATTACATAATGTAATTTTTGATGATAATTAGATGAATGTAATCTATCGCTTTGTCTCATAAAATTGATAATGGTATTCTATAATTTATATGGTTATCAGAATAGAGTGAAAATAAAAAATTTCATGTTAAGGAATAATTTTTATTATTTTGGAAATTATATAAGAGAGACAAATGGATATTTACATGTTGTTTTGTAGTTACAATCTAAAAAATAATAATTAAAGCAAGCCTAGGTGTTAAAATGGTTAAATAATATTGATGATAATTGTTTTATAATTCAGGATCCATTTTAGAGAATTTAAATGTGAATTACTAAATGGTTAAATAATTTAATATTTCATGATATAGATATTGAATTATTTATTGGGACATTATGATTAAATGTGTTTATTTTTACATATTAAATTTTACTAGATATTGTGTGATCTATTATTATAGTCGATAAGAATGGTTTATATGCTTAGAAGTTAAATAAAAAATTAAATTTATTAATGCTTTTATTATAATAAAAGGGTTATTTTGAAATAATTTTAATTGATATTTTTAGTATGTGAAAGATAAGATTAAATTGGAACACCAGATTAAATAAATAATATATAGCCCTCTAAATTTTTGTGTCCAATGTTTTAAGATACCATATTTTCAATGTATGTTCCTCTTGATTTTTTCATGAACCTATTTTAGTTGGGTTTTCATTTATTCTTAAAACCATGGTGGAAGATCCTTTTCTTGGGGTTGGAGAGATTTTAGAGGGGAAAATGACCTAAAGTCTTGGGATGTATGTTTGTTTAAATTAATGGAGTATGTGTATAAATTTTTCAAGGGATTATGAAGGTTTTACATGGTTTGGATGGATTCAAAGGGGGTTCATTATTTTCCTGTAGAAGATGGGTTTATATATGTCTATTGGAAACTTTAACATCATGAACATTTTACATGATGTGAACCAATTGTTTGGAACATTCCATGAACTGTAATAGATCATGAAAATGTTACACATCATGAAACTAGTTCATGTCGATAAACATTCAATATGGTTTATTGTAACAAGAGTTGATTCATTTTTTATTATATCATATAAATTTATAACTTCACATCATTAAAGGAATTCACATCATGAATATCTCGGGATGAGTGGTTCTAAACCATATTGTGTGTGTGATTTATTTTTCATCTTCTATGAATATTTCTCTTTAAAACCCTAGGGTGAATCAAAGTTATTTTTGAGTGATTTATTCCCTTCCATATGTCTTGATATATAATTTAATCTCTAATGAGTTTCTTCACTTTTTTCCCCTTTCACTCGCTATCCTCCGTTACAGCGGTGTAATCTCTTGACTACCATCGAAGCTGGTTTTGATCTTGAGGTTTATGTCATTTGGTTTTTCCTTGTAATCATCATCACCCTTTTTTTCATTATTACTATTAAATATTTAAAGTGTTTCTTTGATATCCGTATAATGGTATTTGGTTGATTCATGCTCAAATTTACCCAAAAGAAGAAGGTAGGATGGTCCTTGTAGTCTTTGGGTTGTTGAATCCTCAGAGACCTAAGAAGTACCTACAGACACATATATTCTATGGATTGTTTTTGGCTATGAATTGGACAACTTGGGTTGCTTTAAGATGGTTTTAAAGGATAACTAATAGATTTAAGTTAATTTAAATTATGTTAATGATTTTATCAAAGGTTATCGCTCGGGTGGATTGGATGAATTCCTTTTTTAATGATTTCAATTTATTATTTTTGTGATGGGTTCATTTAAAAAGATCAAAAAAATCACCACTTACTATTCTAATTCCTACACACCCTAATACTAATCACCTATGCACTTGAGGGATCAAAGTTTTTATCACTCCAAGGTAAAGGTTCATATTAGCACTTGAAATGTGTGACCTTAAATTCAATAAGGATGAAGAGGATTTAAAATGATCAAATAAAAATATAATTTAAAATAAGTGATTAGCCATTAATGGAGTGATAAATAAAATCAAATCCAGAACCTTTCTACTCCCTTTTATCAACCCATAAAATAGGTATCCCTCTATTGATGACATGTCTTCAACGGAAGCAGGAATTAGACTTATGAGGGTGGAATTGAAGAAGTAAAAACAACAACAAAAATAGATCACTCCACCGTTGTGTGATAAATATCACAAAGTATGGTGTAAAAAATTCACACCTTAAACCAATGGTATCAACGTGATCTGTAGAAGAACATAATAAGATTAAAGTAAGAACATTTATTAAGAATCTAAGGTGAATTAAAAAACTTACATGAGAAAGAAATGTGATTACAAACACAAAGAGGAAACATAATACAACAATGAAACCACGCACCAAATATGAAAACATCCTCCATAAACACAGCCTTAAATATGAATTTTGGGAGCCTTGGTTCAATACTTCGACATTACAAAGCATCCCACTTGATTACGGTAGGCCTAGGGTGGTGGAAATCTTGTGGAACTTGACTTTTCCACTCTTAACCCGAGATGGAAACCAGCTTGAAACCACCGAATATACGCACTTGTAATACCTTCTAGATGGCAGAATTAAAGTGGGTCATAGAAGAAGAAAATGGATCACCCGATGTTTCATCAACCCCTTTAAATTTGGCCCTATTTGAAGTTCTGGATCCTGAGATATGATTAGATTGGTAGGATGTTTTCTGGTCCACAGAATCTGGCCCAGAATTTTATCTCGAAATTGGTCTGCCTTAATAACGACCATGTAGGCCGAATTAACCCTGGATACTGAAGAATTATTTGTTCCCCTACATGTATTTTATGATACCATGAAATTTGGGCTTCATTGGGCCTGTATGTTGGGCCCCACATTCTCATCAGTGGTTTGGTGTCCAATCTAACTTCTCCAAAATTGTTTGCATGAAATCCCATTTTGGTGGTCTTCCCATGTGGATCTTCCAAAACTCCACAAATATGAATTTTTCCCAATATTATTAGAAACCTTAAAATTAAATATGAAAATAAAATAAAAGATCATTGGGTACTTTAAATGATGTTCAAAAATTTACCACATAATAGTGCATTTAAGAAGGAATTACAATCATAATGTGAAATGAAGTTCAAAGTGTAAAATGCACTAAAATAGTGTTTATGAATAATAAATCACATGAATATTATATATATTAACAATGAATATTATCCTCATTTATTGCATAATCAGTGGCCTAGAAAAAATTCCTATATTCTGATTCTATTTGATTGCGTGTATTCAAGATTTTGCAATTTCACTGACACAACATTCACATTAACTAATAGAATAATGGGTGATGATTATAATGTGGTTAGAATATACCTTGGATCCCTTTTTATCTAGTAGTTTTGAGACCTTTATTTTTGATACTCGTAGGGTGATCCTACCCTTATCAATAAATAACTATCAAATGGCTTAAAATATGTTTTAGCATTATGTGACACCTTTAGTGATTTCTTGTGATAGGGTCACATTGGAAAATGGATTCTTTTTTAATTAAAATGCCGGGTGATAATTTGATATGGTATGGTTGTATACATAAGAGTGTTAATGAGTCAATACATAACTTGATGAATGAAAGGGAATTTAAAAGAGTAATGTAAATGGGTTGACCTTTATATCTAAAGATGTATTTTGTACAATTCTTTCCATTTTGACATGTGTTCTGATTCATGAAAAAATAATTATATAAATGGTGTGGCCTGTTTATGTTGTGATTGTTATAATTATTGGCCTGGTAATTTAGTAATTCTTATAATTCTTGGATTATTTATGTTGTAATCATTATAGGGATTGGATAGATTATTTTTTAATTCTTATATATCCTGTCTCGGTTATGTTGTAATGCTTATAGGTGTTGGATTTATTATGTTTTAATTCTTATAGGGATTGTCTCAATTATTCTAAATTTATTATACATAGGTCTTTCCCAAATTATGTGACTATACCACATACTTATGGTTGCGGTTGGTATGGTTATTCTACATGCTCAAGGATATTCTGAAATATTGTCAAAGAAGTTGATTATTGTATTGTATTAATTAATTAATTAATACACTTGTTGAATGCTTTACTACATGCACTTATTATCATACTAGTTTAGTTTATAAAAGGTGGTGTCAACCTATAGTGTTTTACTCACAGCCTATTCGTGGTTTTGTTTAGTACCCAAGCATATAATATGGATTCAGGTTTGGAAAAGGACAAGGGATCGTATTGTTAATTATTGATTGTTGAATGGGTTGGAGCTTGGAAACAAGACTGGCTAGTGATTTGAGACCAAGTTATTTTGAGTTTATTTAGGTCATCTCATAATTTTATCTCTATTAATTCCATCATTTCATATAGTTACATTCATGCTTGACATTATATGGTTCATCATTATTTGGTTCACTTGGATCATCCTTTATCTTCTAGTTTTATGATGTATTTTTTCCGTTATTCATGTCACTCTGATAATTTTTTATTATCACTATATTTAAACTCGGTACCAAGGGGTATAGTCTTCCACTATGTTCTTTACACCACTAATACTAGTCAGTAGTATTTTTTGTGTGAGGGGAAAACTTGAGGTCCAACAACCAACCTCATTTGGATTCATGAGAGAGTTTTGGATTAGGGGGAATTATAAAGTGGTATCATAGTAGGTTTGGATTTTTTTATGGATTTTATATTTAGGAAAGGTATAATCGAGACTATTGTGTTTCTAGAATTGGTAAAGATCTTGTACATTGGATTAGCTAACCCATGTATGAGGGAAAATCTAGTTCCTAGTGTGGGATTATTGTTCATAATTTTTGCTTGTTATGGTTGATATTATTTGACCTTGGGTGATTCATATGTTATGTGATATTACTGCTTCTTGAGATTTATACTTGTGCCCTAGCATGGAATTATATGAGTATTCATGCATCATGATAGGAACCTAGGTATATATATTCACATTCATTACTCCTGATAGGGATATATTTATTTCTTATGATATATTTTTCTGTATGAACTATGAAATGAGGTACATATTATATCTAATAAATGAAATTAATGAACTATTATGTCATGATAATTCACTTGTTAATACATGTTATGGAAACCATGAGATAGTGGTCCTATTTTATTGCCACATATTGAGGTTGAACTTGTTGTTATCCGGTGTTCTAAAAAGAGTTTTTTTATTATAGATAAAATGCTTCCTCGTCATCATCGAATTGAGTATCAAGATAGTAAAAATCAGTGTGAACCTGACCCAAAAAACTAATGATTCTTTTCTCTCATGGTGAACAAATGGATGTTCATCTTTGTGATAGATTCCTGAGGTTTATGAGATCCATGGAAAAGATACCAATCACATCATACCTTCGATGTCTTATCTGAAAAGAAATTTCCAGCTACACCACCTGCTTACCTTCATTTGGGAGGGAGGCCCCTAGGTAGATGAGTTCTAGATTGAGTCAATCCATATGTTATTCAATAACCTCAATACACTCATATATATGATGGTGAATATTATTCCATACATTCATAGTCGATTTCCCAAGATTTATTGAGACACTTTAGAGAAAGTTGGGCAGCTAGAGGAGTTATCACAGAAGGGTTTAGAGGCAATTTTTTTAAGCCACTTTTATCTAGAGACATTGAGTGATGAGAAGTATTGAAATTTTATACACATGAAGGAATAGGGAATGTCAGTGATGGACTATGTTTGTCTTTTCACCAAGTTTTATTTCCTTGTTCTATATTTAGCAGCTGAGGAGATTATCGGGGTGAGGCATTTCCAAGATGGAATTTTCTATGATATTGGGTCATGGGTAAACGTTTTTCACTTTTATATCATTTCAAATATGATGAATCAATATCTCATCATGGAATGAAACCTAAGATATTCCCCAATAAATAGTCAAGTTGTTTCATTAGGGTAAATCGAGAGATCTTCTTCTGGTGGAAATACATTGTTATGATAGTTATAGCTAAGGAAATAGAAGGCATATAAGTCAAGGTAGTGGGCATCCAAATCTGGGTATTAATCTATTATAGTTCTATGGGTGTGGAAGTTTGTTTCTACAAGTGGGGTTAGTTTCCATATCCTACTTTAGAGTGTCGTGCTTTTGGTACATTGAGCCACCTATAGAGGTTTGATGGGGGGAATGTAGCAGCATAGTAGTGGAAGGGGGTCAGGATAGGTACTGAAGTCTAAGAAGACTCAGCTACCTCTAACCATATTGGTAGCATGAGTTCCACTAGATTTTCTAGTCAGGTTAGGGGACATGGAACCCCAATACAGGTGAAATAGTACAAGGACGAGGGAAAAGTGCAGGGGAGTCAAACTAGAGCCTAGGGAAGAGAGGTAAGTCAGTTTCACGTTGTGCAACTTACTATAGATATTTTAGATACATGAGTTTATACCATTATATGTACTATTCTTATATCATCTACCTTATGTTTCATTTTTTTATACATGAGTATCAAATTACTATATATATTATCTTTTTTCAAACATTTTGGGCTTTGTTGGGGACACCTTGGATGGTGTATTCACTATCGATAAACTATAGGAAGTGCATGTAGAGAGTATCAAATGTTATAATACATGATCTCTATAAATTTTTGGTTTTCATTTCTTTTGGTAACCATTTGTGCTAGAAAAAATTGGTTTCAATTTTATTCTCGGTATGGATTGTTTAGTCTCGTACCATGCTCACATCAATTGTTACAAAGGAGAGTTACCTTTCTATATTTAGAAGAAGGAAGTTATTTTCACTAGGGTAATTTTTATCTTCATGATGGATGTACTAGACCAATTTAGTTCATCTTGTATTGTCTTATATCTCAAATAGTAGGTATTTCTCTAGATGATAGTGGAATATAGCAAGATACTTTTTCTCAAATGGTTGACTATTTTTAGAATTTCTTTCTTGATTAGTTATACAGCTTTCCACCCAGGTGGGAGATTGAGTTCATGATCGAGTTGGTACTAGAAGTTGATCTAGTTTCTTTTTGATATTATAGGATAGAAATAGTAGAGATTTGTGATTTGAAAGTTCAATTGTAAGATCTAGAAGATATTGGTTTCATATAGCTTATTATGTCACCGTCGGATTCTCCTGAGCTTTCATCTAAGAAGGTTGATGGGACTTTGTGCTTGTATATGGATTATTGAAGACTGAACTAGATGATTATCAAGAAATACTATCCCCTTTTTGCATCGATGATCTCTTCAATCAGCTGAGTGGCTTCGTATTTTCTCTATGGTTGACTTGACATCTGGGTATCATCGGTTGATATTGTGACTGTCAGACAAACCTTGGACTAATTGAAGAAGAATTTATGGGTGGTATTATTTCATGGTGATGTTGTTTAGTCTAATGAATTAACTAGTGATATTCATTGGCATGATTAATTGAATATTTCATCATTTTTTTCATCAGTTTTGTTTAATTTTTATTGAATACATCTTACTGTATTCCCGGTTAGTAGATGATCATTCCCAACTTCTTTGAATCTTCTTGATTATATTTAGATATCATCATATTTACACAAACCTATCCAAATTTAGTTTCTATATTGATAAATTCCATTTCTTTGGCCATTTCATCTCAGAGGATGGAGTGTTAGTGGACCCAGAGAAGGTTTCATCCATGGTATCATGGGAGCAACTCAAAAATGACTTATATTCAAATGTTTCTAGGTTTATAAGGTTATAATTGGTATTATATTGAGGACCTATCCCATTTGGAACCATTTATCTATGAGCTAACCAATAAATTGTTGAATGTTTTTTAGTCAAATGCATACGAGAGAGTTTTCCATGAGATGAAGCATTGGTTGACCTTAGCACTGATCCTAACCTTATCTATTCCAAGTGAGGGATAATTAATGCATCCTAAGTAGGACTCAGAGTAGTTCTGATACAATGGTACTGATTGGTTTCTTATGGATCCAGATAGTTGAGATGACAAGAGAGGAATTATCCTAATCAAAATATGGAGCTATCTATAGTGATACACAAACTGAGATACTGGAGATACTATCTTTTGGGTGAGAGGTTTATGGTGTACATGGATGATAAGATAGTTAGGTACATATTTTCTCATTGAGGCATAAACCTTTACTAGAGTAGGTTGGTTGAGTATCTTTAGTATTTTAATTTTGAGATGTCCTACACACTGAGAAAGGTCAATATATTTTTTGACGACATGAGCCATAAGATGCAAGTGAAGGTAGTGTGGGAGTCTTATGATTAGTGGAGAATGATGGAACTCCTTTTAGACATGCATCTATATGTTCAAGATTCTCATGGATGAGTAGCTCTAACTTCGACATCTTTTATACCTCTGGTTCTTGAACGGATTAATATAGAGTAGTTGTCTAATCCAGGGGGATTAGTTATTAAGTACATTATATATGGTGTGGAGCCACAATTAGGATAGTCTCTTGGTGGAGGAAATTTTCATCTTTTCTATGACTAATTATGAGTTCCTTTAGTATTTTGTGATGAGAGGATGAGAGAGTTTCATGCTTCTAGATGGTTAGTTCATCAAGGTGTGAAAAAAGATGTATCATGATCTCTGTATAAAGTACTAGTTTCCAGGAATTAATAATGAAGTTGCAGGCTTTGTGGACAGATGTTTCACCTTTCATAAGGTGAAGGCCAAGCATCAAATGATTTCTAGAATATCTCAGACTCTTACCATTCCAAAGTATAAATGGGATGATTCCATTATGAATTCTGTGACAGGATTACCCAGGACACGTTGAAAGAAAAATGCTATATGGTTCATCATGTATTAACTAGAAAAGGTGGCTAACTTTATCCCAATCAAGGAGGCAATCTATTTTAATGGTCTAGATAATCACTACATGTGATAGATAGTTCGACTACATGGTTTTTTTATGAGTATCATTTTTGATAGAGATAATTGTTTCACGTATCTGTTTTCGAAATTTCTTCAGAAGTCTTTGGGATTTCATGTTCATCTAAGCAGAACCTATCACCCATAGACCGATGTCCAATCTAAATAGACTATTCAGATTCAATAGGATATGTTTCAAGCCTATGTTTTAGATAATAGTGGTTCATGATGGAGGTATTAATGAGTTTTCTTATAATAATATCTTCTAGAAACTAATCTAAATACCACCTTTTGAGTCTTTGTATGGAATACCTTGTCATTTTCCTCTTTATTGGTTGGCGGTAGGCGAGTCAGTACTTTTTTGACCCAGTATCATACAAGAGATCTCTAAAAAGGTTTATTTAACCACATAGAGTAAGTAGAAATCTTATTCTAACCATTAGATTTGGCCTCTAGAGTTTAATGGTGGTCATCATGTTTTATTTCAAGTATCCCCTAGGTTGGTACAATGTCATATCAAAAAATAGGGGAATTAGATCCCATGTTTTTCAGGATTTTTGAGATCATGGAAATTTTTGATCTAGTGTCATACTGATTGGACCTTGAATAATGATATGGTATCATGAATGAAATGATTCACATATCATAGACTCGAAGATATATTCTAAATTGTTATCATGTGGTAGATGTTGATGACATTGAGCTTGGTGTATATGTAGTGATTTTGAATCATCTGATGTAAATTGTGTAACTTAGATAGAAGTATATTCAGGAAGGACTATAACTCTAGTTTGAGTGTAGTGATAGAATTTTAGTATTTAAGAGGACACCTGGGGGAGAGAATTTGATATGTGAGAATAGTGGTCAAACTTTTTCATTGAGACCCCATAATAATGCTTGGAGTAGCTCGGTGATGTGGTTTAATATGGTGGGTGTTTAAGATCTAGTCCTTTCCAGGTAAATTTCTCTTGAGTTTTGGTTGAACCACTTTTAGTTGGGTATTCTTTTCTTCTTAAAATATTGGTGGTAGAGGCTTTTCTTGGGGGTGGAGAGCTTTTTATATGGAAAATGACATAATGTCTGGTGATGTATGATTGTTTCAATTAAGGGAGTCTGAGTATAAATGTGTCAAGATATTATGAGTTTTTTTCAAGTTTTGTAAGTTTTAAGAGGTGGTATAATATTTTCCTATATAATCTCAGCTATGAGATATCAAATATACCCTTTCACATCATAAACATTTTACATGACAAGAACCTGTTATTGGGAACATTCCATGAACTGGTTCAGAGTGTGAAAATTTTACATGTCGTGAAACTTTCTTACATCGTGAAATGGTCAATTGGGGTTACATTAACCCATGGTAATGAATTTATTAACATATCAGGGAAGTCTATAAATTCATGTCATGAAAGGTGTCCACTTTGTGAATATTTCCAGACCATAGGTTTTAAACCTCACTGTGTATATGAATTATTTTTCATTATCTGTGAAACTTTCTCTCTCAAACCCTAGGGTTACTCTAGGAAATTTTGGAGTTATTATTTCCCTTCTAGATTTCTTGATCTAGTGTTTAATATCTAGTGAGCTTCTTCACGTTGGTTTTCCCCTTTATTCATCTATCCTCCATTATAGCGGTGTGATATCTTGACCACCGTTAAATCGTGTTTAGGTATTTATGTTTCTGAGATCTAGGTTTTCTTTATGATCAAGATTTCCTCCATTCATTGTTATCACCACCTAATGAAATAATTACATTGATATCGAGATAAAGGTAGGTTGTATAGAATAAATTCTTATGGCCTTTATTTGTTTAAGTGTGTACAATATTGTGTAATTTTATTCACCCAATGTGGTAATTAACTAAAAGAATAATAGGTGATGATAATAATTTTATTGGACTACACCTTGGATCCCTTAGGATCTTGTATTGTAGATACTTGGCTTGCGGCTACCCATAGGGTGAGCCTACCCTTGAACAATAAAGAACTATATAATTTATTAAAAATATGTTTTAGAATAACATGAGACCTTAGGTGATTTCTTGTGATATGATCACTTTGGGAAATTGATTCTTGCTTCTTTGAAATGATAGGTGATAATTTGATATGGTATGGTTGTGCACACTGGCATGTAAATGTGTCAAGACATAACTTTATAAATGAAAGGAAATTTAAAATAATTAATCTAATTAGATGAATTGAACTGTGTTGGTTAAGATTTATGTTGTGTTATTCTTTCCATAATGAATTTTGTTCTAATTCATGATGAAATTATTATATAAAGGGTATGGTATGGTTATACTGTAATGATTATAGGACTTGGCTCAGTTATGTTTTAATTCTTACAGGTCTTCACCCAATTATGTTATAGTGATTATAGAAATTTTCTAGTTTATGTTGTAATTATTATAGGGATTAGCCCGTTTAGGTTATAAGTATTATAGGGATTGTCCTGGTTATATTGTAATTCCTACAGGTCTTGGCCTAGTTATGCTGAAATTATTATACATATAGATTTTCCTATTTATGTGATTATGCCATAGACTTGTGGCTGTGGTTGGCATGCTTATGCTACATACTTAGATATATTCTGGAATAGTTCTGATGTATATTGATACTTTAATAGTTTTAATTGATTAATTAATATACCTATTTATCGCTTTATTAAAGTTACTTGTCATTAAGATAGTTTAGTTTGGATATAGTGGTTTTTCCCTACTGAGTTTTACTCATGCCGTATTTGGTCTGCCATTTTTTACTCGAGTAGATTATGTGGATTCAGGTTTGGGCAAGGATATGGAAATTTTTTTTAGTGGTTTCTTACTAGATGTGTGGAGATTGGACACAAGACTAACTATGGATTCAGGACCATGATATTTTGAGTTTATTTGTGTCAACTTTTTCGTTTATCTATATGACTTCCAGCATGTCATTTAGTTATATTCCAGTCCAACATTTCCATTATTATTTAGTTTACTTGGTTCATCCTTTATCATCCAATTGTATTATATATTGTTTCTTCTATTTCCCTTACTATGGTATTTTTTATTACAGTTGTATTGTAACTCTATACTATGGGTTATATTCTCCCCATTATGTTCTATACACCCCCACTGCAAGTCGACAGCCTCTAGAATACGGGGATCCACGTTTGAGGTACTGTAACCAACCTGATTTGGCCACATGAGAGAGTAATGGATTGGGGCATTACAAATTTTGTTGGAATTTATTCATTATTAATTAATTATGGTAATGAAAATTAAATTATTGTTTAATCATTTGTTTTGGGTTGATAAATCCCATCATTGTTTGATAAGGGCTATAATGCATTGTTTGATCTATCTATAGTTACCTTTAAAATTATGTGTGGAATAATACATCTAATATTTATTTAATCTATATGGATTTAGATAATTGATGTGATTAATTTTTAAAATAATATGGTTATGATGGTGGTGGTAGAATGGGGTGTCAATTATAATGATGATTATAGTATATGGTGTTGGTTATCATGATTATGGAGATATGAGGTTCTAGATATGATGACAATATTGGAAGGAGATATCACATGTGCTTTTCTATAGAATGGTATAGGATACCAAGATAGTTGGGATGAGTACATAGTGGGTTTTTCTTATTGATGCTTACTTATAGCTTGATGCTTGCTTTATGGATGATATCTGATTATTATTTATTTGATCAATATTAAATAGTGGAATGTATTTTGATGGTATGTACTATGCATGTGTATTTTTAAGTGGTAGATTAGGATGGTTCCAATAGTACCTATATGTTTTCGTAATGATAATAAATTAATGAAAGAATGGGTTTGGTTCTTGATGTTCCCTTATGATGGTGAGATATATGAGAATAAAAGAAAAGAATTAATTGTGTTTTCAGCACATGGATTAGAATATTAAAATATTAATATTGGAAAATAAAATGGAATAATTTTAATTAATAGCCAATGAATTAATTAATATTGAACTTGATGCTTGTATACTTTTTTGATATCTATACCTTGGTGATGGAAGACTCGTTTCATGTGTGATGATAGGGGAAGATTATTTTAGGGATAGGTAGTTGATAAAACACATTTTTATTAAATATTTTAATGATAATAAATGACATATTTTCCTCACATTATGTTAAATATTTTTATTTATGGAATATTTGGGGTTATATTATTCATTTAAAAATTTTATTAAAATTCTTGTTTTGACCATTTAAAGTTCACTATAGTATTTTATTCATAACTATTATTATGTGACTTATTTTAACTTGAAAGTTTGTAGCAGAATTCCTCATTAAATTGGACATAACTTTCACATAGACCATTTGACTTGTATCATGTATTGTTTTGGACTAAATGGTATATTAAGTAAAAGTTTCATTAAACTCATAAAATTGGACACCACCTCACCATTTGGGATATATATTCTACATTCGGGACAGTATTCGGAAAAAATTTAAAAAATTTCTAGAGAAAAAAATTACTCAAAAATTATCCTTATTTAAGGACATCTGGTTCCCATATTTCAGAGGTCCACATATCAGTGAATTTTTGATTAAAATATTTGGAAAAAATTCCCCATACTCATTTCTAACATCTTGAAACACTGGCCTCCCCTCCACTCTATAAATGTATTTTTATCTATTGTAGAGGTTATATATGAATTAGATGATTTAGATCAAAGGATAAATGGTACCTTGACATTTCTATAAATTGTTGGAGGATTTAAGATATCAATCTAGGATCTCCCCCAAAATTATCTTCTTTTCATATTCTTTATTGTAACATTATTATTTTTTAAATAAACTCTCTATTTGTCCTGTATTTATTCTAATATTTTCATTTTAATTATTCTTTAATTTACTTATTTGGGCTATAAATATATAGTAGAAAAAATATTCTATTATACCCTTTCTAGACATTGGGAATGCAAATAATTTCTATGATGACTACATCACCCATATAAGAGTAATTTTTTTAGTAATTGATCTACCACCAACCTTCCTAATTTATTTGTTTTAAATCAATAAACTATTTTAATTCATATAATAAGTTATATGAATTTTATTTTTAACTTAAATTAAACTAATAAATGAATTGAACAGTTAACACAAAACATATACGGTTGAGTAATGTGTGAATTGTGAGAGTGCGGTCTTAATTGATAAAACAAAAAAACACAGGATCAATTTGTAGAGATCAAATATAATTCCAAAAAAAATATTCCACTTCATTTATATAATATATATGTTCCCTAATTTACCCATAAATATAATCTATCCTTAAAATAACAATCAAATCCGGTTTCTATGATTTCACATTCCAAATATTTCTTGTGGTTTAATTCATTTTTTCTTTGTGGTTAAGCTAACTAACATAGGGTTATAAGGTTAATAAGTTGGGAGATTATAAGTAATTAAAGATTTATTTGAATTATAATTATTAATAAGTAATTGAAGAGGTAGATTTAGATAAATTCTATATTCTAAAAAAATTATAAAAAATATCTTCATGTTGTGTTTTGTTAATTAAAAATAAAAAGTAAAAAAAATAAAGTCTTCTTCCAACATTCTTCTTCTAATTTTAAAAAACTTTAAACAACCCCCCACCCCATAATTTTATGTAGTGTGTTTATTTTATTTTATTTTATTTAAATATCGTTAATATGCTATTTTAAGAACCTTATCTTTGAAATATGACCTTATTCAGCAACTCTACTACAACTACTTACCCAAAACCCACACATCATTTGAGGCCCATGATAGAGCTTTTAAAATTTTCTCCATTTCCAGTGAGTCTAGTATTTTCATCAAATAAATAGATGTATTTTTTCGTTATTTTATACATTTTTTCTCTTCTTATTTCATTATTCTTTCTTCTTTACCCTTTCTTAATTTCTTTTTATATTACTTCTTCTCTTTTGGACCACAAATTAAAATTTATTCTCATGATATTATAGTCTATTATTCATAATTTCTCTCTTTTATATAATTTATGACAGGATCCCATCCTGAGGATCTATTTAATCTAGATAAAATGATTCAAATCATATTTAAGGCTTGAATCAAAAAATCTTGATCTATAGGAAGTGTTGATATTTACCTAACTAGGGAATTCCACCATTCTATGAATTTTGAAATATAAATAACTTCTAAACCAAATATAAAACTAAAAACAATGTATGAAAATAACAATAATGAATTTAATATAATCATTCGAGATTTGGATGCACTAGATATTAATTATCAACCTACATGAATTGAAAATCCAACTCTCAAATCAAAAAATGAACTAAAATCTGGGTTAATTAACATTCGACAAAACTTTCATGGATTATCTGGTCAAGATCTAAGAAAAACCTTAAATGTGTTATAATAAACAATGAAACCTTGAAATGTATCTGAATATAAAAGAAAACTAAGAGAATTCCTATTCTCACTTGATGGAACTTCTAAGGATTGGATGTATTATTTACACTCGAAGATGTGACTTATTGGAACTATTTGAAATGTATTTTATTATAGATATTGTTTCTAGAATTGAGGACTTATACCCTTCAAAATAAGATCTTAGGGATCCGTAAACCACATATTGAGTCAATTTAAGAGTACTGGGAGATATTTAAGAAGGTACGGTCAAGAATCCCACATCACTAAATGGATGATCAAATCCTCATCCAATACTTTTTTGAATGCCTCAATTTAATGGAGAGGATCATGGTGGATGATTCATTAGGAGGATCATTGGTTGATAAAACACTGTCATTTTCAAGGGTGTTGATTGAAAAGACACCTCTAAACTAGAAAAAATTTGGTGATCAAGGTACACAACAAATTATAGAAGTACATAGTAATTCCTTCTTTTGAAATTCATTTAATTGATACTAAGTTTGATAAATTTACCAATATGGTGATATAGATTGATTTGGATCAAAAGATATCCCAATCCACTCCTATGAGACCTTATGGAATTTACACTGAACCAGAATACCCTACCGATCGTTTCCCCCAATTGCAATAGATAGAGGATTGCACAACAATATTCCCTAGGATACCATATCAGTAGCAGCAACAACAACATACCTAGAAGAAGTATGATTCCTTCACACCAACATTTAAATAAGGGTAAAAATATCACTCGTACATGAGGTATGGCTATGAAAGACAACAAAGGCCCCATTTTAATAAAAAAATTAGTATCCTCTACCTTACCAATATGGTTTTCAACAAATCTAAAGGAGATTTGAATCCCAAGAATCAACAAGTCAAGAATAATAAGGTAATTCTCAAAAAAAATTAGATTTTAATATTGATGACCTTTTAAAACAAATTATTCTTAATCACCAGAATGAGCTGAAGAATCAAGATTCATATTTGAGGGAGTTGAAGATGGAAATGATCCAGATTTCCACCTCCCTCTATGAACTGGTAAGTAAAAACTATGGAAATATTCTTTCCCAACTTACTCCAAATATTAATGGAAATATCAGTGCCATCACACTGAGAATTTGGAAGAAAATAGTTAAGAAATCTACTCCTATCTATCCATCAGGATTCACCTCTACCATATAGAATCCCTATTCAAGACCAACTATTGATTAGCCAAAGGAGAAAGAAAGTGGTAAGTAAAATATTGATGATTTTTCTTCTAATAAAATTCTATTTCTGAATGGATCTATAAAATCCAAGAATATAGTTGAATATGTGATTAAAAGAATAGTTTTTGGATAAATTTAAGTGCATTGAGATCAATATCTCTATTATTGTAGTAATAAATCAAATTACAAGTTTTTCCATGTTTTTGAAAGAGCTATTTACAAATAGAAGGGGCTAAAAGGAAATGAGTAGATCAACCTTGGGAGGAATTTCTCTACACCCATCACTCTTAAATTAGTGATTCCAAAAAACTGAAAGGAACCTAAAACATTCATCATACCTTACACCATAGGTGAGTCACATTTATTTTATGCTTTATGTGATTTAGTTGCCTCCATTAATGTCATAACTAACTATGTTTTCTCTTCCTTGTAGGTTGGGGAGATGAAGTTGACAAGAGTGGTGGTACTACTGGAAAATAGATCTACAACATATCTAATGGGATTCCTTGAAGATGTGCTTGTTCATGTAAGGGACATTATATTTCTTATGGATTTCCACATGATGAATATGGAGGATGATCTGGTAAGTTATCATGCTCCCATAATTCTTGGTATACCCTTCCTAAAACCTACCATGACAACCAAAAATCTCCAAGAGGGTACACTTTATATAGAGTTTGGAGATGAGATCATAGAATTTAATATTTTATACTCCATGAAGTACCCCACTTATGACTATTATATTTTCTTTATCTACCATTTTTACCAATCTTATGTTGATTCCCTAAATAATAATTTTCAACATTTTTAAAATGTGGATCATTCCATTATTAGAGAGATTTTGAGGATTGGTTCGAATTTTAGGGTGAAAAATACTTGCATACCTATTTCTCATGATAAAACCAAAATAAAATATGATTAATATAAGGAATATTTTTCTAATTCTTAGCATGTTATTTCAGATTATGACATGTCTATTTATTTTTTTTGATGGATTTGATGCATTATTCACTGATGCTGATGATTTATATTTAGACCCCAACATTTATTGTGCATATATATTAGTTCCCACATCAATTCAATCGATAAAAAATCCACCCAAATGGGAACTCAAACCATTTATCCAAAATTTTAAATATTTATACTTGTTGAATGTTGAAAATTTTCTTGTAATAATTGATAATAATATTTCTAATAAATAAAAAAATTGTAAATACTTTAATGGATAACACTAAGGAAATTGGGTGGACCGTAGCAGACATACTAGATATTGTCCCTATAATTTTAATACATAGGATTCTCTTATAGTATGGTGATAAATTAGTTAGACATCCACAAAGTAGACTTAACCCCCTTGTTATTACAGATTGTAAAGAAAGAGGTGGAAAATTGGTTTAGGTGGGTATCATTTACCCCATTATGGAATCTCAGTGGTCCATCCCTGTCTAGGTCATACCAAAGAAAATTGGTTTCACTGTTATAAATAATAAAAAAGATGAGTTAGTTCCTATGAAATTAAAAAATAGTTGGAAAGTATGCATGGATTATAGAAAATTTAATCAATCCAATCATAAATAACATTTACCCTTCCTTTTATTGGCCAGATCCTTGAGATACTTGTAGGTAGGATATATTATTGCTTCTTAGATGGTTTATTTGGCTAATTTTAGGTTCCCATTTCAGTATAGGACTATAAGAATAAGACTTTCACCCACCCAATCAGTAAATTTTCATACCAAAGGATTCCATTTAGACTTTGTAATGACCCAAGTGCCTTCCAAAGATGCATGGAGAGTATCTTTTATGATTTACTAGATACTTTCATAGTAGAATTTATGGATGATTTCATTGTATATGGTTCCTCATTTTATGAGTTTCTATTGAGTTTTTGTAATGTGTTACATCATTGCATTGAGAAAAAACTAGTTTTAAACATTGAAAAATGTCATTTAATTGAATATAAGGGAATTTTACTAGGTCATGTAGTGTCAGGGAAAGGAATTAAGGTTGATAAATCTATGTTATACAATATTTCATCCTTTCCATATCCTATATGTGTGTGTGATATTCGATCATTCCATGGAAATGCAGGTTTTTATTAATGCTCTATTAAATATTTTAGTAAGATCACTCTATCATTATATCGATTACTTTAAAAAGTTATTCACTTCTTTATTGATGATTCTTATAGGGTATCATTTGATGAGCTAAATAAGATTATGAAAACTCCACCAATCATATATCCCTCATGGTGGGAGTTTCCATTCAAGCTTATGTGTGACGCTTCCAACTTCACAGTTTGAGAAATATTAACATAGAGGGTGGATATATAATCACATGTTATCACCTATTCTTCAAGGAAATTAGATTCAGTACAATAAAAATACACAACCACATAAAAGCATTTTCATTATATCATATTTTATTTAGATAAATTTTATTATTTTCATTAAGCTCAAAAGTAGTTATTTTTTCTAATCATATAGCTTTGAGGTACCTCTTGAACATTACATATGCAAAGACTAGATTTATTCATTAGATGATCCTACTTCAGAATTTTGATATTGGGACAAAGGATATGAAGAGTTATAATAGTATTGTGGTTGGACACATTATTAGGATCACTCACATATCGAAGTACAATGCCCCAAACCAGGTACCAATTTGGGACACTTTCCCCAATAAGCATCTTTAGGCCATCTCAGGTACACATCCTTGGTATACTAATTAATTGAATTACTTGGTTGGATTTTAAATTACTAAAAACCTATAGAAATGACAATTTTAAGAATTTAAGAGTGAATCTAGTTTTTATATGTGCAGTGATCCTAACCTTTTCGCACATGTAGTGACCAATTCATTAAGAGATGTGTGCTTGATCATGAATTTGATTCTATTGTACATTAATGTCATACACTTGTTGTGGTGTAAAATTTTGACCATAGTGGAAAGTTAGGAAAGTCCTAGACTCTATATTTTATTTCCTTACCTTGTTCTATGATTCTAAAGTGTTTTCTAAGTCATTCTCGCATTTCCATCACATTGGAAATATTTATACGAGGAACAAGATTCCCCAACACCCCATATTATTATGTGATATTTTTTGTTCATGGATAATTTATTTCATGGTTATGTTTATAAGATCATTTTATTTTTGGTATATTATTTTATTTGTTTATTATTTTATAAAATGGGTGGTTTTTAAAGCCACTAGGACATATGATTCTCATATTATAGTGGATTTTTTAAAGGGTCAAATTTTCTATAGATTTGGAGTACTAAAGGTTATCATCAATAATGAAGGGTCCTAATTTTGTAATCATAATTTTTCTTCCCTAATTTATAAGTATAGGGTCACACACAAAACATCAACACCATTACACCCCCAAAAAAATGGTCAAGTAGAAGTTTCTAAATGTGGGTTAAAAAAGATATTGGAGAAATGGTGCAACTGAATTGGAAGGACTAAAGTAAGCGCTTGGATGATGCATTATTGGCTTATAGTTTGATATTAAAAAATCCAATTGGTATGTCCCGCTACCATATCAATTTTGGAAAATTATGTTATTTCCCCATGGTGGTCAACCATCGGGAATATTGGGGTATAAGTAATTGCAACAAGGATTTCCCCTAGTTGGAATTCAAAAAAAGATGCAAATTCAAGGGCTTAAGGTGATTTTATTGTCATTATATAAGAACTCAACGCTCTACAAGGAAATATTAAAAGTTTATCCTGATATAATGATCTGAAAAAATGAGTTTTATATTGGAGACAAATCCCTTATCTACAGTTCAAAATTGAAGGTGATTCATAGTATGTAGTATTTTAGATGGTTGGGAACTTATGTTTTATCTGATCTTTTTTCTTATGGAATAGTGTAAGTCACATAGGAGGCTATAAAAAAGAGATTTATATTAAATTTATTGAATTTTAAGCACTACATTGAGGGATTCCCCACACGAACAGTTGATTCTATCACACTTCATGTGCTCCTGGTCACATGAAAACATCAGGTTTTCCCTACCCTCTCACTTCCATGTTATTTTTTCTAATTTTAATTCTAAATTTCATGTGAATCGTTCATTTCATTGAGTCTCATTGAGTACACAGAAACATTTTATGTGTGGGTATAGGATGGAATTTTGTTTAGATTCTTTAGGATTTCTCTTTTTTTTGTTTCCTATTTCAATTTTTTTTACTTTCAAAAATCAAAAAAAAATAAAGTAACAAAAAAAATACAAAACAAATATCATATAAAAAGATCATAATGTATATAGAACCTATTGAGATTATTTGTTGGATTTTTTTCCAACTTATAGGGAAGCATGTAAAGCATGGGAAATTTTTCATTATTGGTGGTTAATTTTTACTAAAATTTAAGTTAGTCAATGATATGTTTGATTGTGCCTTTTTTAATACTTTAAGATTTTGGAATCATTCTAGTTGAGGCATATTGTGTGAAAATTGTGTTATTTAATCTCTCCAGATACATCACACACAATCATGACTTATGAGTTTCTCTTACCTAATTGAAGGATATCCAAGTTAAGTAATCTTTTTCACCTTATAACATGGACATTCCATACTTTAATTTATCTTCTGATAAATTCCATTACTATAGCATATTGACCTATTAATGAATACCAAATATAATACTTTTGTACTACCTCAAAAAAATAAAAAAACAATAAATAAGGGAGTGATTAATTTTATAACATGTGGGTTTATCTAGGTTGGGAGTTTATGGTTTGACTTATATGAATGCTTAATTGAGTGGATTTTGTAATTGGATTTCAAAGCATGTTAGATAGGTTTTTGGAATAGAATCATTTAAGAAGTAAATTTTTCATTGACCTGAATATACTAAATAAATTGGGGATACACAATCTTGAAATGATTAGAACACACACAGATAGGGAATTTGGGGCATGATTGACTCATAGGATTTATCCACTTGATTAGTTTAATTGATCTCACTAGATTTTTTTTTGATATAATTTATGAGACATTTAATTAATTATTTTTAGATATATATTATTCTTTTTTAATTATTTATATGCTCATATTGGCATCATATATTGATAAATTTCAAATTGCATCATTTTCTTGACTACATGATACGAGGTTCTTCTCAAGAGTGAAAAAGGGTAAGTGTGGGGGGAGTTGATAAAACAGGTTTTTATAAAATATTTTATTGATAATAAATTATGTAATTTCCTCAAATAATGTTAAATATTTTTATTTATGAAATATTTAGGATTATATCATTCATTTGAAAAGTTTATGATAATTTAAATTATGACCCATTAAAGAGAACTATAGTATTTTATCCAAAAACATTATTGTGGTACTTATTTTAACTTTAAATTTTTTTAACATAATTCCACAATAAATGTACTAAAGCTTACATTTAGACAATCCAAGAATGAACTTACATTTTATTAAAGTAAATGTTCAATGAATTCAAAGATGGAATGGACTCATCACATTGAACACCAGTTTACCATTTGGAACATATATTCTACATCTAGGTATGGATTTGGAAAACATTTCTAAATGTGATAGAGGAAAAAATTCCCCATAAATCATAATTTTATAAGTATAGTTGATTGACACATTTTCTAGGTCAACAAGTTGATTCAAGTTGGATTAAAATATTTGGATGAATTTTCCCTTTCCTACTTGTAACCTATGGAAAACCTATCATCTCTTATACTCTATAAATGTTTGTTTTTCTGATTTGGAGGGAGTTGGAAATTAATTGTAATGTTTTTAATAGAGTATAAGTGGTCTATTTCCATTTATATTCACCGTTTAATTATGGAATATCTCAAGCTAAGATCTTCTCCAAAATGATTTTATTTTCCTCTTCATTGTTGCAATGTTGTTGTTCTTAAAATAAAATCTCTTTTTACTCTTCCTTTTAATTATTTTAAATTTAATTATTCTTTCATTAACTTATTTTTTCAAGAAATAAATAGTAAAAATAATATTGTGATATACCCTTTCTATAACTTTTTGGATGCAAATTGTTTCTATGATAACTATACTGACCATATAAGAGTACTTTTTCTTAGTAATTTATATACCTCTAACCTTATTTATTTATTTATTTTTGAATAAATGGGATTCTATAATAAAAATAATATTATATATGAATTATGTTTTTTATATAAATTAAACTAATCTATCAATTCAAAATTTAACACAAAACACGTGAGGTTGGGTAATGTGTGAATTGTGAGGGCACAATCTTAATTAGTAAAATAAACCAACATGGGATGAATTTGTATAGTTAAAATGAAATCCAAAAATATTATTCATACTCATTTATAGAATGGATATATTCCCTAATTTAACACTTACCATAATTTTTCCTTATAACAATAAGCAAATCATAGTGCTATGATTGCACATTCTGAAGCTATCATGGGGTTTAATTCATTTTATCTTTGTGATTAAGTTAATTCCAATAGGGTTTAAGGGTCAATTATTTTGGGGGTTATAATTAAGTAGATTTTAAATGATAATGATTAATAAGTAATTTAATAGGTATATTTGTATTGATTATGTATTCTAAAAACATTTTCAAAAAAACATCTTCATGTTACGTTTTTTTAACTAAATATTAAAAATAAAAAGATACAGTCTTCATCCAACATAATTATTCTAGTTTTATAAATGTTACACAAAACCCCTCCATAATTTTAATTAGTGTGTTTATTTTTTTTAAATATCTTTAATATGTTGTTTTATGTACATCCCCTTTGAGATTTGAACTTGGTCATCCACTCTATTACACCTAAGTACCCAAAAACCACACATAATTTGAGAGTTCAAATGATAATATCTTTTAGTAGTTTCTCTTATAATTGTTATGATATATATTTACTATATATATTGTTATTTTTATGAATTCCTCCCATGTTGTAATGTTAGAAAATATCCAGAGGTTTAGGGGGTGTTTTCCCCAACATCTAGGTTGAGAAGGATTTGAATGCTTGATTACCCCCTCTCCCTATTTCTCACTTCAGCTATTGAATTACATATGAAAATAAAAATGGTTGATCTCCCATACATGTTTTTTTAGGATATGATGGATTGAGTTTATAGTTTCTACTTGTATGTAGTCATGGTGGATCCATATTCCCATGGGTGTATGTTCATAGGATGTGATGGTTCAAGTATAATACATTTATAAGGGTGGTAGTGGATTCCAGACACACATATGGTTTTGAATTAGATGGGGATTATGATAAGATGGATATATGGAATGATACTAACTTGATATGTTGGACCCCATGTGGGAATGAGGTAGGTAGGGTTGAGGCTTGACTCTTATTAGGGTTGAATTGAATTATTGAAGATATGAGATCTCATATTATGTGAAGTTGAGGATTGAGAGAAGCAAACCAGTGGGGAAGTGGTTGCATGGTACCCATTTCTATATATATATATATATAATAAATATTTTGGTTATACTTATGTGCATAATTCGGTGACTAGTCTATATTGAGTATGTGAAAATAAGTGTAAACCTATTTAGGTGATGAGTTGGTTTCATTTTTTTACTCACTGAACATTAATATTCTTCTTTCACATATTTTACTTGAGGGGTTTCAGGAATAATCCAACATAGTATATATGTAATGATCACCCTATGTATATATAAACTATTTTTAGGTTAGGATGATATGTTTGGTGATCATGATGGACATAACTAGTTTTCAGAGTTATTCAAGAATTGTTGGATATTCTTGGTCAATGCTGAGGATTTACCTCTTTTTTTTTCATTTTAGTCTTATCTAGTTATGTATAACATCACATAAAGTATTGGGATTTCTTCTTCCTTTATTATAATCATGATTTTTTTGGTTGTTCTCATATTATCTGTTATAAAATATTTAGGACATTAATGTTTCCCTTGTGGTTATTATATACCCTCGATTCTTTTTTCTTACCTGTGACCTATTAGAGGTGAGATTAAGACATCATTATCACTCTTTATCTATTATCGACCTCATAGGGATGCCATTGGAGGGTTGGGTTTATGAAAAAATAATATTAGAGGTTTTTTTTTGAGAGATATGATATAGTTTAGAGTTGTACATCAGTAAGGATAGATGGGTTGGTAGGGAAACAGTGTCATCCAGGATTAGTACAAATTGTAAACAAGGAAGACCAATTATGACAGGGTATTTTGGATTCTAATTTGATTTGGTTCAAGGAAATTTAATTTTACTGAACATGTTAAGTGTGGTCATACTTCTTACAGGGTAGAGACATAAGAAATCATCACTCATCACGCCTATATAAATGTGTGTTTGAATTGGGTAGACAATGGTAAATAGGTTAGAAATAATTATAAAGCTTTAATAACCCATGGCATAGGTTAGAAGTCCATAACATTTTTTATTTTCAAGGAATGTCTCCTAGTTGACATCCATATCAAGTTCATTCTAAATATGTTCTGCAACATGTGTCAAAAAAATCACTACATAGTAGAGGATGATGAAAAAAATATTCAATGGTGGACACACTGAGGGTTCCAACAGTGGGCTCTAAAGAGTATCCGGGCTCCATTTTGGATCAAGGTATAGAAGTCGGGTTTGAGGGGGTGTTTATATAATTCATTTTAAATCATTCTTAGAGAGAGAACTATGTTTTTTACTATGATGATGTTGCATATAACAGGTTTATAGGGGTGGTTCTTATTCTCAGGGTTTTTAAGGAGGAAGCTATTTTGTGTAGGGATTTTTGAGATTAATTTTTCGGATAAGTTTATTTCATCAACCAAAAAGGTAGTTTTTCATATGGTGATCTTTTCCCTTAATTATAAGATTTCTAAGATCTCCTCTTAATATATGGTGATAAATTTAAATTAACTTTTTTAACCTAAAAACAATTTATTTTTAACCCCTTAAATTTGATTAACAAAATTATTTTTATTCATAAATTACTATCCCTTTTGAATGAGTGTAAAGAAATATCCACATTCACTCTATTGAAACTCACATGTTAATAACTTGACCCATGATAGTTTTTACCACATTAACCTTTATTTTTAAACCCATGATAAATTTCTTTCAAAGAAGGTAATCATAAATCATTCCTCAGGTCTAGAATTGAGATGATGATATATTCTATGGAAATGGTTACTCTAACCTTGTTTATATCATTATATATCTTCATTCTTGGGCACAGTGATGTGAATATATGGTCTTAGGGGAGTGGGTTTTATTATCATATGAATCATATTTTCTTCTCTAAGGTCGAATATGGGGGATATTTGGTCTAGGAGAAGGGTTTATCATCTGTATTTAATTGTTTTAATCCATTTATTCTTCACTTGGTTCAAGTTATATATCCCTTGGTTCAAGGAAAGAGAATATTATATGGTTTTATTTAATTTATTTTATACCAAGTGTTAGATTAATTTCTCTCAGTATTTTAAATTAAATTCTTTAATATTTTGGGTTGTGCTTGTGAATTATTTTATAATGTTCATGTATCCTTATATGATTATATCCCTAGAATGGATTTCTCGCATTCTGGTAATGTGTTCTATGGATTTAAGCATATTAATATAGGTTTCACTGCATCCATCATGACACTTTTTTTATGACACATTTTAAAACTATACAGGTGAGTCAGTGCCTTCCAAATCAGACAATATCATCGTGTACTAGATGGGTTCCTTTTATTTTTATACTTGTAAAATCATTTCTTATTTTTATCAAGATTCTTGTGTGGGTTGAGGAATGTTATGTGGTATTAATTTAAAACCATTAAAAGGTATAGCATGAACCTGTGGTAAATTGAAATGGGAACATTAAATCCATTATATATTTTTCATGAGTATGTTCCTATTAAATAATATTTTTGTGAAAAAAAACTAGGGATAACTTTTACATCTTGATAAAGTGGATTATTCTAACTGTATATTTTTTTACAATGCATATCATATTCTAAAATTGGGTTCTCCAATTTTGATGTTATATGTATTGATATTAACTTTTTAAATATAATGGAATAGTTATGTTAGTTGAAGAAAATGAATTTGATAAAACCATGTAACTTTTATATACATATATAGGTTATCATTAAAGGAATGTTAAACATGGTAGGATAGATATCATATTTGGATTTTTTTTAAATTTCTCCCAATTATCAATTTGATTAATATGAAACATGATTGAGTTTTAAATTATATTAGGGGTGGATATATTAAACTAGGTGATGCAAGAGGAAATAAATTAGTCAATTTACTGACTAATTGGGTTTTTTAATAAGAAATAAAATGTTTTTAAAAGAATTGATATTTTTTATAACATGTATTATTAAATAGACAGTTTCAAACATTACATGAAACACTCTCTTATTTTAAAATCAGTTTTTAAAAACATATTGTAAGTGTTTTCATAAACAATATTTTGATGACTTCCTTGTTATTAAGAAGAATTAAAAAAATCCATTTAAAGGTTTTATAACTTTCTATAAATCCAAGTAAAATAGATTTACTGAAAAGTATTTTTTATCTCAATGATTTTGAATTTAAATTTTTTAATATGAAATGATGTGATAAATTTAAAAGTAAAGAACCATTTAGATAGTATGTTTGATATTTAAACCCCTTAACTAGTAAAACATAATGAATTATGTAAGTAGTATATCTAATCTTTTTAATATATTATTATTTAATCATGATAATATAACTTATTTATAACATATTAAGTGTTATATGTTCTGAATGTTATGAAATAATATGCTACCTAATAATTATCCCATGTTTAGATTAAGTATAAATAATGAAAGGGGGACATGTGAAAAATTAGTGGTAAATTAAAATTATGAGACATGATAATACATCATGTTCATTTCATATCATACCTAATTTAAGTTATTGAATTATTGTATATAATAATGTTTTCTCCTAAGCGATGTTCTATGATTCATGTTAAAATTAATTTGAAGTGATTTTTTACGAATGTGTTTACTTCTGTAGTTTTATTTTGTTATAATGGTATCTTTATTGATAAGAATTACTTGTTGGGTTTTTTATGGATATTTATATTGCCCTTGTTGTAATTATGTGAACTTAATTGGGAACAAGAGTCACAGATGCATGCTCCATATCTTAAGTTGTTTAATTATTGTTTGTTTTCTATTGAATTATTTCATCTCTTGTTAATATATGAGATTTTTTCCCTTCCTTGATACATTTTTTATGAAATTTTTTATTAATATTTGTGGTCTATCTCTCTAGGGGGGATTGATTTACAACTATTTTAATGATGTTTCATAGTTATACGGTTATTCCTCAAGTGTATTTGTTGTGTTCCAATTATAGTGATTTCCTTGAGAGGTATCTCATGGGGTGGTTAAATTATATCATTTCCCTTTTAATCTATTCGTCCTGCATTTAATTTAATTCTGAAGCATGAGAATTTTTTAAGAGTAATCTGATGTAAGGATCTGGATTTCCCCCAATCCCTTACTTAGTCATTCTACGATGTTCGGTAGTTTGGGAGACATTTTATAAAATTTAAGAAGTTTTCTTAAAAATCAATAATTCTATAAAAATATTACGATAATTTATTTATTTAAAAAATATTTTTAGAAGTGTTGTTTAAATGGTTTTTAAAATTATTAAAGTAATTTCAATGTTTTAAAATTTTATTAAGGGTTTAAATTGAGAGTTTTGGAAATGATTTAATTATTTTTCAGAGTGTTTTTGGGATTTTTAAAATAATAATAACATTTTATATTGGTTATTTATATGTTTATATGAATGAAAATAAAATATTTTTAAACTTATTTTTACCCATATACATGGTCATTCCTTTTAATAAGTGTAAATGATATTTTTCTAAGGATTCATAAGGTTTAACGCGTGATGTTGGATTGGCATAAGGTTCAGCTTGGGTTTTCCCTTGTAGTGTAAGGGTAATTTTTACATCACATTAGGGTGTTTTCTTAGCTATTTAAGGGTATAGTTGAGTTCCCTCAACTCACATAATGGTAAAATGAGTCTCATCTAAGTGTAATAGTGATATTATTATACCTATATAATTGTAAAAAGGCATATAAGTTTAAAATTGTGTTACCCTTACACAGTTATATAGTTTCATGTATAGGTATTTTCTTTTCCATAAAATACTATTTTTCACATCCTAGTCGATCCTATAAGGTGCTATAAATATAAATTAAAGGGAATTAAAATTTAAATTGATGGGTTTTCAATCAATTAAGAGTTTTGAATGTAATATTTGACTCCCCTTAATTTATAGGATTTTTTAAAGGGATATGTGGGGAATTAAATTGGAAATTGGAATTTATTTTGTGAATTTAGTGAGGATTTAATATTAGTGTATCTACATATTTCAAAATACTAGATTTTCCCTACTGAGTCTCTCTTCATTTCTATTGATTTTGGGTGACCCAAACCTCACCTTCTAAGATCTTCCAGACTTTATTAAAATCGTATGAGGCTTCTTATATGTTTTTCATCCTATGAACATCAATTTCTCTCTCTCCATCTATCCTTTGTTTAGTACTACAGTGTCTAAAGATTCCAATAGGTAGGGGATCCATAACACTCTCTTTTATTCTATAAAAATATGATTTTATAATGATTTAGACTCCTTTTTTTAAATTGATGTAATTAGCCATAATTAAAAAATAATTTTGAAAATAATTTCATAATAAAATATTATATGATAATTTGGACAATATAAAAGAAGGAAATGAAATGAATGTGGTGAATTACTCTTAATGAAATATTATTATTTCCAGAATTTAAATAGAAGATAAAGTTATACAATAATATTTACTTTTAAAAATAATAAGTATAAATTGCATGTTTTATGTTGATTTTGTAAATAAGATAATTGTATGCTTAATTCTTGTTAATTAAATAATTTTAGTAATTTATAAATTTTGATTGTGAAATATTATCACCTTATGGAAACTATAAATTACTATTTTCATGTTTTGGATAATAATGTATGGCATGAAAATCCTTATTACTGGATAACAAACTAGAATTATTATAGAAAGAGAAAGATTTATCACATTTCAAAATATTGCATCCAAAACCATGAATTTAAAGTAATGTGTTAATGATATGTCGTTGATAATTTTTATTATTTTTAAGAATCTGGAGTTTCCTGTAGTAAAATATTTTTAATGTGTTATTACAATTTTAAGAAACTAAATAGTTTTTTATTACATGAGGATATTGTTCAATCTGTTATTTTTATTATTCCTATAATTGAATTATAAATAAAATTTCATCCTAGTTATAGTTATGATTAACTTAAAAACTATAAATTTCATGTTGGTATTTATATTCAATATTGTTGATGATAATTCCAATAATCTAATTCAAATATATATATCACATGTAATGGATTGTGGTATTTTATAATTTCTATTACTATCAAAGGAAACTAAAAAATACATAATTCAATTTTATAAAATAATTGTGATTATTCTTGAAAATATCTAGGGGAAAGAAATGTATTTTCACATGATGTTGTGTAATTATTATCTAATAAAATCAAAATGATAGAATTTCACAAAATGAAAATATATAAATAATATTGATAGGAATTGTTATATAATATAAGATCACTTTTTGATAATTGAAATGGGAATTATCACATGTATATATAATTTAATATTTCATCATTGAGAGATTAAATTATGTTTTGGGACTTTGTGGTCAAATTTATTTATTATTCCCTTTTTAATTTTATTAGATAGTGTGTTATTTATTGTTATAGTTTCTAAAAATGTTTTATTTTATTATAAATTAAATAACAACTTAAAGTTGGTATTGTTTTTATTATAATAAAAGAAACATATTGAAATAATTATTGTTAATATTGTTAATATATGAAAGAGAATCTTAAGGGATAATCCAAAATTAAATAAATAATATTTAACATTGGAAATTTTTATAGCTAATTATCTTTGGATTTATTCATTCTTAATCAATTAATTAAAGACAATAATGAAAATTTAATGATTTTTTAATCATTTCTTTTGGGTTGAGTGATCTCTTCATTGCTTGATAAAGGCTAGAATGCATTTTTTATTTGGTTTTAGAGTCCTTTAATATTATGTGTGGAATAATAAATTTAACATTTATTTATGATCTATATATTTAGATCCATGATGTTATTGATAGTTAAGATAATATGGTTATGATGATGATGGTGGCATGAGGTGTCAGTTATGATAATGGTGGGGGAACGAGGTGTCAATTATGATGATAATGTTGGCATGATATTTAGGACTTTTATATGGAATGGTGTTGTATACTAGGATGGTTGGGAAGAGCTAAAATTCATGGATTTCTCATCAATGCTTACTTATATCTTGATACTTTTTTAATGGATAATGGATGATTATTATTTATCTGACATGTTTCAAACTATGGGATGAAATTTAATGTTATTAAATATGAGTTCATATTTTTAAGTGGCAGTTAGGTTGAGTCCTAGAGAACCTAGATTTCTTTTTAATGATAATGAATTAATTAAATAACAGGTTTGGTTATGAATTCAAACTTGTGATGATAACATACGTGAGAATATAATAAAATAGTTGATAGTGTTGACAACACTTGTCATGCAAGATTAAAATAATAATCATGGGAGATAAAATGAAATAATATTAATAAATGAATGATTAATTAATTATTATTTAATAGGATTCTTATATTCTTGTTTGATATCTTGACCTTAGTGGTGGTTGTCGGGTTTCCTTTGTGATGATAGGGGAAGATGAGTCTAAGGCTAGGTAGCAACTCTTAGTATGGTTGTGATCTATATATACCCTATATATTTTATTATTTTATATGTTCCCCACCCATTTTAGAAGGTAAACCAATAAACATAGGTTTTTGGGGTGTTTTCCCAACATCTAGGATGGAAGGGTTATGGATGGATAACTACTCCATCTCCCCTACTCTCTCTTTGACTGTAGAATTATGTGAAGGTATGCACGAGGTTCTTTCCAATTTATTTATATTGAGAGAGTGATGTCTTAAGGTTATAATGCATACTTCTATCTTGTCATGGTGGATACAACTTCCCATGGTTGTATATGCATTGGTTTTGATGGCTTTAGGTATAATGCATTTACATAAGCTATAGTGGCTTCTGGGAATACACTTGGTTATGGATTTGATGGTGATGATAATGATATGGATATGTGGACAGATTCTAATATGAGATGTTGGTCCATGTGTGTGGCTAGGGTAGGTAGTTCTAAGGCCCAACTCGTATCTAGGATGACTTGATTTATAAAATGTATGTGATCTCATAACATGTGATGTTAGATAATGTATACAGTCCTAATATTATTACACATATTATCACATTACTGTTAACATAAACATTCATTGATTACAGCCCAGCGATCATGAGGCCTAGTTTTTTAAGAAGACTAGGTTCATGATACATAAAATGGAAGCTAAAACATGAAATCCAAATTTTATTCTCTATAATGAGATCTAAGTCAATTTGATCTTCAAAACCTACATATGATAACCTAGGGAATATAGAAAAGAAAGGGGTGAGATAAAAATCCTAATAAGGGAATAAACATGATATGGAAACATATTGGGTGAGTCAAAGGCACAACATGGTATCATAAAATAGAAGCCTTATGAGCAATCACAAGGAATAATAACATAAATAACATGGTAGCATAGGCAAAATGGTAGCAACATATAACATGAAATAAACATGATTCAAGGCTAACTGCCTAGAAAGTATCACTTGCTGGACAAAGTCCTATAATGGATTAAGTTTACTCTCTAATCTCATACATGATGTCTCATGAGACTAAAGATTTATCCAATGCATTGGAGTTATATTTGGGAACAACCATCTTAACATGTTCATGATTTATAAATTATACATAAATGAAATAAATAATAATTCATAATATAAAAATTATCCATAGAAAGAAAATGGGTTTCATAATCTTTCCCCAATAAACAATCAAAGGAAATTTCATAATGAAATAATTTGAAAAATGATATTAAGGAATGTATTTCCCTGTAAAATGAAGGTATGATAAGATAGGTATGTATATGTGAGACATATATATATTTTATAATTATTTAAAAACATTAAAGAGAGATATAAAGTAAGTTAAAGGGGGAATGGTCATAACCCAAAGGAAAGGGTGGTTTAGAGAGATCCCTTACCTCAAGCCTGAATCATCACAAGTGTTCCTTAACTTCCTGAATAATAATTTTGTGTTAATTATTTACTTTATTAAGAACCTTTTTCAATTTTATTATTCCTATTATTTAATTTATTACCATTTAATATTCAATTACTTAGTCAATTAATTTCACGTTGGACGTTGTAATGATGGTCGCCACATATGTCCAAAATCACTTTGGAAAGCGGAATGTGTTAAAATAGATTATTATTTCATCATATACAAAATAATAATCATGAAATAATTATAATTTTTATACATAAATTATTATTTTAAAATCAACCATGAAATATGGTTATTAAAAATTAACCACATTTTAATCCTAGAGATGGTGGGTTGTATGATCCCATGAGTAATATTTCCATTTTTTATCAATTATGATGGGAAGAATGAAAGTGCTATTTTATATTTAAAGAATTATTGTTTTATTATAAATATTACATTTTCTTCATTATATACACTTATATATACCATCCATGTGATTCATTAATAAAAAATGAATCACATATCTTCGTGAGGCAGTAGTCTGCCACACACACGACCGATATTATAATTTTTCAATAGATGTTATGGTAAGAAACTATATGATATATTAATTTTACATAATGATTAATATTTCATTAATATAATATAAAAACATAAAATCCATAATATTTAATATTTTTTAGAGGATTACGGAAAATGAATTATATCGGTTTGTGAAGTGGTAGTCCACTATACACACAAATGATGGTTTCATTTCCCATTTGTTAGAAATGGATATAGATTTAGGTTAATTCATTAACATTATAAAATATTATTATATGTTATATACTAATGTTATTATATTATAATGGTTTTTTAAGATTTTATGGAGGTGGAATAAGGAATAAAATAATGATGCTCGGTTAAGAACGACACATCTTCATCAGACCACCTCTTTAGGATTATACCTAAATCATTACTAGATTGGATTTTTGATCAAAAAAGGCTCATAGAATTTGGATAGGGAATTTATTAAGGTATTTGGGAATTTATTTTCCTAATTAAATGTATTTTATGTTTGGAATGTATAGGATATGAGGTTCCCTTTTATAAGTGAGTGGGAGTGGTATTTTTGTAAATACCCAAAACTATTCAATAATGTGATGTTTCTCTCAAGAAAAGTAACTCAAACATTGATTAATAATTAATTTTAGGGGTTATATGGTAGATAAAAACCTAATAAATTAAAAAATAAACATTTTCTAAACATGTTACTCACTTTACCTCTTTAGTTTAACCTCCGGTAAACTGGTTTTAACATTTACCATGGTAACATATTTTTATTGTTTTTACCATTCAATATGATAAAAATTAAGTTAAAATTATTATATAATATTAATTATTATTACTAAAAATATTGAATAAATTTTATCAAATTAATTTAAAATCGTTTTTAAATTTTAATTCTAAATTAAACGCACAAAACGTGTTGAAAAACGGTTTTTCAAGAAATGTATTTTTCAAGTATAAGATGATCTTACATTAACTATATAAATTGTAATCATTATTATATGAATTTAAATTAATGTAACTAGTTATATAATTTAATATTTAATTTAAAATTTTCCTTAATATGGTTTGTTTTAGTTAATTAAAAATGATATACTTTATGCACTTAAAAATAGTTTCCAGAAAACCTTGTTTTTAAGCAAAAAAATAATCTTTTTCTAAAATCATCAAAATTGATTATTAAAATGTAATAAATTATATTATTACAAATAAAATTGTTACTATTTCACTTTATTACCAAATCAAAAATATAATAGAACTTTCAAAGTACTTCATTTAATGAAAATAAATGATAGTATTTTAAAAATCAGTATTTTTCACTATTCATTAATAAATCAAACATTTTAGAAAAATCCCAAAATTTCTCCCTAATTTAATTTTTATATGTCACGACCCGACCCAACGGGGCTCAAGCCGCGACTCCCCAATCCTGCCTCTATCAGGCCAAGGGCTGGCGACTAGCACCGGGTAGGCTATCACACACATGGGAGGCATTAGCCTAAGGTACCTGTACACAAACACCTTCATGAGACAGTGCATAGATATATATATAAAAACTGAAAAGAAATGCATGCATACATATAACCCACAACCATAGTACAACAAAAGTACAAAAGGGCAGAATAGGACCCACCAAAAAAACTACAAAAGTGTCCAAACTGCTCAGAATGAGGGAAAACACTACCAAATACACTCGTTGGTTAGCTCCTCGGCACAGCTCTGGTAAACACCCCGGTCAGTCTTGCTCACTAAGCCCTACCTACTCCGGGTCCTCCTATAACTCCATCAAAAGGCATGTGGTCTTCACAATACACAAACATGTGCGGGCAAAGACCATGCAGGGGTGAGTATAAAAATACTCACTAGGCAGCCCAAAAACCCCAGAAATGAAAGGGAGAAACTAAAAGGAAACAGTCAGCTCATCCCAGCCATAGGGAACCCAAAAAAGAGTGAAACTCCATCTCGAGACCATCCTCGGCTTAACACGACTAGTCAGCTCAAATCAGGTGTATGCCCATACATACACCCTGAACATCCGCTTAGGTATATGCCCACACATATACCATGAGTAACCTGATATACTCATTCCACGCACCAAGCCTCATGAGGTTCCGACCTTATAACTAGAAAAAAGTTCTACATGAGACCAAGAGAACACACTCCACGAGCACTATCATTCTAGATGACACTCATCAGAGAGATACACTCTATCAGGTCTCACACCAGCATCCTAGATGCCCATCTGAGAAATCATGCTCATCAGATATCATCACTGAGAACATCACATTGAAACAGTGGAAACACTAAACTTCTTGGATATGGGATCACTCCTAGGGTCCCCTAGGGGATACAAGAACCCACACCAGTATCTCGAAGATCTCACAGATAGGGGATCACTCCTAGGATCTGTTGGGGGATACCATAACCTGATCTGGTGCTCCACAGATCACATCACTCAGATAGAGGATCTTCTCCCATGTGAATATGGTCACGACGATGCTGGAAACCCCATCTGGTATTACTCACAATGTAGGGGATCGAACCGATGATGCACTAACCCTACCGAAACCACTCGCTCAATAGGGGATCATATAACCAATGATGCTGCAACCCTACCGAAACCACACGCTTAGTAGTTGATCGAATACCCAACAATTCCACTACCCTACTAGGAACAACATGATGAGTAGGGGATCGTATAACCAATGATTCTACAACCCTAATGGAACCACATTCTGAGTAGGGGATCGTATACCCGACGATGTCGCAACCCTACTAGAAACAACATTCTGAGTAGGGGATCGTATATCCAATGATTCTACAACCCTACTGAAAACCATATACTGAGTAGGGGATTGTATACCCGACGATACCACAACCCTACTATAAACCACATGTTGAGTAGGGGATCGTATACCCGACGATGCCACAACTCTACTATGCACGGCCAATTATGTAGCGGATCATATTCTCGATGATTCCTCAAACCCTATGGGATTAACCTTCTAGATGGGGATCACCGCCCCTGGATAAGCGGTAACAGCGATACCAAGAACCCGATATAGAGAAGAAAAGGTATAGGATCCCACTCCAGACCCATTAGAGGGATGCCACAACTCTATCAGGAAAACGTCCTATCGAGGGGATCACAAACCTATACTAAGGTTGTAATGCCACACAAACCCTCATTGAAATGAACCAAGGGAGTACACTCCACCACTGCTGGTCCAAACATCGCTAACCTGAGCGAACCACAACATCGCCACACTGCGCACCTCTTAGGCCTATACCGAGGCCACCACCGCGATCTATGTGGAAAAACATACATGATAGGCTATTTACTCACTCTAAACAGACAACCGATGAGAAATTTACTATTCACCATAGCTAGTCCGGTTGGGGCCCATGCCTCAATTCCTAAACTCATCAAGCGGACTGTACCATTGTGATCCCCTCAGAAAAACGCATGAGATCGACTACTCATTCATCTAAAACGGACACCCTATGAAAAAGGCTTGTTTCTCTGTAAATGCCCAAAACCAGCATCATGGGTCCCACGTCCTAATATCCATCCCAGTGCCCAAAAACTATCTTGAAAAGTCCGCTTTACAATCCGGATCACAAAGTCACTGATGGCACGTCAATCAGACGCTCCGCGTAAATGTTACGACGGGTCGAGGTTAGATAATAATAAAATATTATTATTATTTCTATGTTTCATAGACCTGGTCCACGAAAACAACTCATAAAGTTTACAAAATTAATTAAAAGGGTCTGTCTTGACGTATGGAACGCATCGCCACAAACATCTCACAAATCGGAGTTACGGTTTGCATGTTATGGGGGTTTAAAGAACCCCCGGAAAAAAAATCTGGTCGGACCACCGCAGGGTCACAGGAAACCACCATCTTCCTGACCAGACCGCCGTTGCCTTCCGGAATCCACTACGTTGTCGCCGCCCTCTCCAGAATCCGCCATGGCCACCGCTGGAAACTGGGTTTTCTACCAGAAAACTTCTGGGAGCCACCGAGAGCACCCTGGTGCTCCGAATTCAGATCTGAAAAATGATTCTAAAACCTCGAGACCCAAACTACACAACCCTTATGACGATTTGAAGAAAACAAAATGCATAAACAGGATCTGAAATTTTAAAACTCAAACTGCCTACCTCGCGGGTGAAATGTCGATGCTTCTAGGCCAGATCTGCGCTCTGAAGCTGCTTTTGCACCATCCGAGAGTGATCGTCGTCAAGATCTGAGTCCGACGGCACCTTGTTTCTTCCATCCACTTCATTCGTATCTTAAAGGAGTGAGGGGATTCCCTGCACGTTCCATGGGGTGGGGATGAAGAGTTGATATTTTTTTTAATTTGTTTTAAAACAAATATTAGCTTAACTTTCCAACCCGACTTGCCCTCGACCCGATGCCCAGTGCTGACTAAAATTAAGTCGCCTCTAGGGTAAATGCGACATTCTAAACTCAACTACGTGCTCAGAATTTGATCTAAGACTCTAATCAGAAGTTATTCAATCTAATGATCATAATGAACTTTTACATTTATTTACGAAAATTCCCATGGTGGCTTTTTCCACAGATGGCATGCGACCACAAAATTTACACCCCTCCTAGGGTAAACAGTACACTCCAGATGAAACCATGTCCTCAAATTTCTGATCCAAGCTATATTTTAAGAGAAAACACAACCCCACCATGTGCATAATATAAAAAACATAATATTTTTATAAAATTAATTCTGGACACATTGGGCCTCAGAATCACATGCCATCTTCGTGCCTAGCTCTGGAATTATTCAAAGGAATAATCCAATGTCTGACAGCGTCAAAACTCGAGTCGCTACATTATATGATGATTTCGAAAATTATATTCATTTTATGAAATTAAATTTCTAAAAGTTACATAAATTAATTATAAAATTTTTCCACAAAAAGAAAAAAAAATTATTTTTGAAAGAAACATATTTTTTGAATAAACAAATTGAGTGCTTATTTCCAAATAATTTATAAATAAATTTATATCTATTATAAATTATATATATATATTATAATTTAGTTAATACTATTAATACCTATCGATTTAACAGTTGGGTTATAATAGTAATAAATAATTATGGTTTGTTTAGGCTCAGTTTTTCATTTTTCATACGCTATCAAAAATAGTTTTCATTTTTTTTTTAAACTCAAGTTTTTTACATCATGATTGTGGAAAATGAGTGGGGAATTAGTTATGGGGTACACATTTTTATATATATGTGTTCCTAAAATTATGTTTATACTTTTTTACATTATTTAGTGATAAATTCATGGTGAGGATTCATAATTAATGGCAATGTAACACCATGAAATTATAAAAGAAGAACATTATATTTGATAGTGTATATGTCATGAAACACTGAGCTTAACCAACCCAAAAAATATATTTCTTTAAATTTAATCTATTTGATAGCTTACGGGATAAGAAACCTTGAGTTTAAATGAAACATAATATATTATATTATTATAAACTAATTATTAAATTGGAGGTTATAAATAGTAATAACTAAATTATAAAAGTTATGGTTATATATTGATTAGAAATAAAATAAGAATCAATTAAAATAAACATAAATTTTTTCTGAAAAACTGTGTTTTTTTAAAAGGCGGTTAATTCACTGTTTCCACACATAATTTAAAATTTATTTTTACCAATTTTATAAAATTTATTTTATAAAATTAACTTCATTATTTAAATAATCATATCAAAATTATCTTATGGTGAATTTATTGGTTTTTTCTGAAAAGTTTCATTTTTTTTAATAGGGAAAAATACTGAACTTTAGTAGAAAAATGTATTTTCATTTAAATTATTTACAATGATAAATTATATTTTTAATTTTTTTAAAGTAAAATTTTATTATTTATATATCAATTAATATAATTTTTATCATTTGAATCACTTTTATATTGAATTTCAATATAAAATATTTTTAAACTTTGGATCATTTTCTCTTTGAAAAAACACTTTATCATCGTGTCTGTGGGATTAATTTTAAATTTAATATTTCTAATTATATAAATTATTTTTCAAAAATTGATTCCATATTTTTAATCATCATAATTTATATTATCAAATATGTTCAACTTAATTTTTTACCATAATGAATAGTAAAAATTGAAAAACAATTATTTATAAAAGGCCACCCACTCTCTTCTATTATTAACACCTTATAACTCTTTTTTTAGCTAATAACTACCCATATAACTTCCAAAATACCATTCCATCATAATATTTTCATTTTTTTGTATGAAATTTAACCTAGGATGGATTTTGGTGTAAACCTAAGGAGGTTACCCGAAGAAGAGGTAACGTTCTTCAATGAGCATTTTTATTTTATTTCTTCCTCCACCTCTCTCAATTATTATTAAAAAATACTGAAATAATAACCTCAATATCCTACACATATTGATATATTTTAATTTTAATTTAATGACCAACAACTATCCCCACATCCATCAAATGGGTTACAAAATCATTATTTGTGTGTGTGGCGGACTACCGCTTCACGAGCTGATGTCATTAATTTTTCCACTACCAACTTCCAAGGATAGGTATGATGGTGGATATAAATTATATATATGATATTTATAACATAATTATAACCTTATATTCATTATATCATATTTACCTTTTTTTACTTTCTATTCTTTTGGGGATACGATAATATTGCTCATGTGTACGGTGGAATACCGCCTTGCGAAGCGATGTGATTTTCCTTTCACTAATTCTTTAAATGGATGGTTATAAGTATAAATTTAATTAATATATGTGATAAAAATGAAATAATAATTATATTAATAAAATATTTATCATTATTAAAATATAATACATCATTTTATTTTTTATCTTTTCAGTCAAATAAAGATGATAGCATAGATCATGTACATGTGGACTAACCACTTCATGAAGTGATGAGACTCTTTCTTCATCACCACAACACATAAGTGATATATAGCTATAAGTATATTTAAAGAATTAATATGGTATTTATTATATTATTATCATTATTTAATGAAAAATTATTACTTACCACCTTTTCATAATGATCATTTAAAAATGGAAACATTACCCATGTGTACGTACAATAATCGTCTCCATGATCATAATGTACTTAATTTCTCAAAATCATATTTCATGATTGGTATTAAATGTATGATTTCTATATAAATATTATAATTATTTCATGATTATTTTTCATTTAATGTTTAAATAATTACCTCTTAAATCCATAGTCAACCTACTGAACTTATTTTTGACACATAAGTCAAATATAATTGAAACACATAATGTAAAAATAATTGATTAAATAATTGTATATAACAAGTAAATAAGTTAAATAAAAGGAATAATAAACTTGAAATTTTTTCTTAATTAATTAAATAATTAACATAATTTTATTATTCATTAATATAAAGAACGTATGTGATGATTAGGAATCAAGGTAATGGACTTCGTCTCAATTTCCCTTCATTAAGTCATATTGTAATGATATACATCGAATTTATTTTATATGGTGTATATAATGACCCATTCACATGTCATATCGTGATTAACTAATAATTCATGTTATTTTATGTTACAATTTGAATTATTTCATCCAAGGGTATTTTACTTATGAGTTACAAAGTGGTAAAGAATTTCATAACTCAATTTCTTTTTGTTGGGTGATATTGAGTCTATGTTGTCTTTAATATTCTAAGATTATGGTAGTAATTCATTTTGATTATATTTTGTTTTATTTCCACTTGTTGCATTTGGATTTATATTTGATACAAAAAATTGATTAATTTATTAATTCACACTTCAACATTATTATATTTTAAAGGGTTTATTTTACAATCTCATTTAAATCAGGATTTTTTATACTTTAATTTCCATTAAAGGAAATTAGATGATAATTATTTAATAAACCCTTTAATTTTATTATCCATTATTTATTCATGAAATTTTTCATGTAATAATACAATTTTTTTCACTCTTTGGTACATAAAATTATTCAGAAAATGTTTTAATAAAACCCTACTTCATTTCTCTCTTCTTTCGGAAATACTTTTTTTTCAAAATGATATTTTCTAAAAATAACTTCAAAAATGTTTTCAACACTTTTAAAAATAATTTATTAAATCATTTTTTCACATTTTTTAATTTTTAAAGATATATTTTAAAGTAATATTTATGTATTTTTTAGAATAATTCTCATTTGTATTTTACTGAAAAAGTGAACGAAATATTTTTTTTAATGTACTCGGCATGTATAGAATTTTATATCATCATTACCACTCCATGTTTTAAAAAAATTATAATTTTTTCAGGACATTTTCAAACAAAAAAAATTATTTTTTTAACTTTTATTTTTAAAATGAGACTTTAAAATTGGAAATTATATCTTCCTCAAGAATTTTTTTAAATATATTTTTATGGTATATATATCTATTAACAAAAAAACCCTTTATTTTACATATACACCTCTAGGGATATATTTAAATGATAGTATCCTTATTCTTACTCTAGGTATTTTATAATTATTTTTACCAAGGATGGTATTTATATTCACTTCCTTGATTCGCTTTTGTATTCATTAAATTTCTCTTGAATTATTCACTTTCTGGTGATCATTAGACATTAAATTTACCCTAAATATCCATATTATTTATCATGGATACATTTATTGCTTAAACTACAGATCATTTCTACATATGTTGTTTCACATTGAAATTTATTTTTTATCTATATAAATATTGAAAATTATATTTTCTTTGCTCAATTTAGATATTTGATGTTGTTGGGAAAAAAATCTCTCAAGGTAACATTGAGGTATTTTTTGGGTTGGTTGTGTTTTTTGAAAAAGTAGTTATTCATGGTGAATTTTCATGTTTTGAAAAGATGGGATTCTTGAAGTGGATTTCACATAGACAGGAAGAATGTTAACAGTGAGCTCTACAATTATGAAGAGATTCTCAAATATTAGAGGTGAAGAGAATTGTTGTGAAGCATTGCAGTGGTGGTCCAAATGAATTGACAGAACGCTCTGTGATTATAAAAATCTTCACAATCCAAAAAATTCCATGGTTCATCGTGATATATAGGGAACTTCGGTGAAAATTTTGGAGCTTTTTGATTTGATCTGATGTGGTGTTGACTTTTCACGGAAGGTTCTCGATTCGGTGGAATCGCCTATAAATAGACCGTTAAACACTAGAGAGAAGTAGAGAGATCAAACCAAAACCATTAAGATCTCAAATTGCGAAGGGGATTTTTGGAGAAGAGAGCTTTGTGAAAGAAAAGGGAATTCGTAGAGGCAATTTAGGTCTGTGAAAGGAAGGCGTTCCATGAAGGCCAGTTTGGCTTTGTGTATGAAGTGTGCTTCACAAAGGCTTGTTTATCTTTTTGAAATCTATAAGACCAGTGTGATCTCTATGAAGTAATGAGCTCTATGATCTAGAGAGATCTGTGATCCAGTGATATTTTTGAACCTATGATATCTACTAACCTATGAACTTCACAAAGAGGTTGGAGAATTACAAATTCTTGTTTGAGCTTTTCAAAATTGAGAGCATCACAAAGGCTATGTGCTTTGCAAAGAGTTTCAAAAGGGATTTCCCAGTATTTAGTGGGAATGTTTATTCATATGTTAATGAAATTTGGACTTCAATATAGCATCTATATACAGTGGAAGATGCATTCATTTTTTATAATGACCGGACCTAAAAGTCCATAAACTATGAGTGTTTTTCTTCTAAGTGTAGTGGGAAAAGGAAGAGGATTAACATTATCCCTTCTACCGAAAGTGATCCAGAGAGAGAGAAATAGGGTGGGAACCTTGGGAAAGAATTGAGCTTACCCTAAACTTTGTAGAGGTAGTAAACCAGGGCATAGAAGTAACTTATCCTGAACCTTAAGCTTTAATGGATTTAGTACATTGGCACATTGTCGGTGTATGCTCCTTGGATTTATCCTAGTGAGGGTGAACCAAGTAAAAATCTCTGTGTCGCCTGCTTGCTTCCCTGAATTGCATACAAAGCATCATCATCATATAAAGTAGAAACTAAGTGGTCATAATAAACACACAAGTGCAAACAAAGCGACCCTTATGATAAAGAGTTAAATATCTTTTGGGGTAGGAATAATTTATAAAAAAAATATCCATATCCTGATTCACCCTCCCTATCAGGGTATATAGGCCCCTTTTGATTTAACAATTAGTTTCGGAGTAAGGTTTATTTTACCAGATTTTTTTTCTCTGACTTGGTTTAGTCAATTTCTCAAGTTAAATATCCAGTCTTATCTTATCTTAGTGTATCGTGTAAAAGGGAATTACTTCAAATAATAAGTGAAAATCTTGTGAAATTCCCCAGTGTGAAAGTTTTAATGGAAAGTGTGTGATTTAGTTAAATAAATAATGTAGTGAATAGAAGAATGGTTGGAATATACAAGAAAAAATACTTACTCATTCAATGATACTAAAGGAATGAGTGAAGAAATTGATATTCCATGTGATTTTGTAACTACTGATGATGGAGAAACTCCAAGAATTCAAAAGGAGGAAGTTTTCCCTGAGACAATGTATTTGGATCAGAAATTTGATGAAGAAATTAAATGTAAAGATATCTGAATTCAGGTACTGTAAATAGAGGTCAACAAGCTAAGAGTCTTAAATCAAAGGCTTATTAATGTGGCTACTTATCTAAGGGAGAATAATGATTCCCAAGATAAAGAGATGAAAAAGTTGTCTATAAATATAGAAAATCCCAAAGATGATATTAAGGTAAAGAATCTGAACTCAGATGAAATTCAAATTTTGAAAGCCAAGAATGGTGATCTTGATGCACAATTATCTGAACTAGTTCACAATAATCAAATGCTACAACAAGAGAATGAATCCCGCTTTGATTCTATTTCTCAAGAAAAATTGAAAATAAAGGGGAAAAGTGATATGGTAGATAATCTTATACTAGAACTAGAAGATGAGATGAGTTTCAAAGAGAATCTCAGAAGAGAACTCAATGATCAACTTGAATCAAGGGATAAGAAAATTCTAAAACTGGAGGAAGAGACGGAACCAGTCAAGAAAGAAATGGATAAATCAAATGAAAAATCAAATCCTATGTTAAAGGATGCACTTCACTTACTATTTGATTGTCCTTCATGAGGTGATGATAAAATGTAAATAAAGTATGCTATTTTTGAGGAGAAGTAAGAACATATTTTATTACCTCAAAGAACACATAGTATTGGAAAGTATAGATTTGGATATGATGATCCCTATCATATTCATGATAAGATGAGATAAGTGAAGAGTTCCAGTGACAAGAAAAATATTGTAGGTGCTCGATATAGACATAAAATAATGTTATAAGAAGTAATGATAGCATGTGCTATTTCTGTGGGATTCATGATCATATATAAATATTTTGTTCCGAGGATCAGGAATACATTTCATACTGTGAAGTTAGAAACTTTACTAAATATGAGAATAAGAAGAAGCATCATGAAAAGTCTGAAAGGAACACCTCTCAAAAGAAATCATTAATCATATACTATTACTATAGAAGAATGGGACACACTATGAGCATGTGTCAGGATGATAACAAGCTCAATATCAAAATAAGAACTCAATTTGCATCAACATCTTAGTTTAGAAGTGATTAAATGAGGTATTCCTTTGATGTAAAATGTTTTGTATGTTCTAATCATGGGCATTTGGCAAGACATTGCAGCAAGAAGAAATCGAGAAAGGAAAAGGAACCCAGAAGTTGATTCTCGACTCTAGTGATGAATAACGAAAAATTATACATTGGAAGACAAAGTTATAAGTTTAAAAATAGGTTTACTACCTCATGTGAATCACAAGGAGTTGTAAAAAATGTATATCAATCACCTTCTCTACCACACTCACAATAACTCTCTTGGAGAGAATGTGAACAAACTTCGAAGATTTACGGGAGATCTAAGAATAATGTAAAATTAGTGGGAAAATCAACCCCAACAAGAAAGGAGATCATGATTCAAACAACAGATAAAAGAGAAACGAATAAATAATTTATTAGAAACTCCACATCTCATGCCACATACCAAGAAGTGAAGAAATGTGGAGAGATTCCTACTCAGAGAAGTAATAATGAGAAGTGGCGTATTGGAGGAACATCAAAGAAGGAAATGACTACCAGTGGTTTTAAACCCCAAAGTGTAAGAAAGGCCAAGCCTATAGAATTTGAATATCAGAAAAAGACTCAACATGTTGTCAATGAATTCTTAGTCATATAGTCAAAACAATTGAAGTTGTCCAACCAGTTGGAACATGTAAGGAAGGAGTGTGATTATCTGTAAGAAAGAATCAAAGGGTTGACCCACTAGAATCAACTACAATTCCCATATTGAGGATTATAGAAGATCCCCAATCCCAATTTTTATAAATTATATAAACTTATGTTCATGTTTTTCATGTTAAATGGGAGATACGGGCCAAGGGGAAGTGGAATAAAAAGATGCAAAGTAGTGATGTGATGTGATATAGAATGTAAACTGATTCAAATTAGTTACTAGAGTTAAGAAGGAATCTGGATAAATTCCATGAAAGGATTTAATGTTATATGGCTTCATGAGATAGGTGTAAGTAATTGAGCACAATAGATAGTGGTTGCGTTATTAACTTTCTCTCTTGTTTCCTACACTGAGTTTGACTCACTAGTCCTAGAGGGTTTTTTAATGGCTCATTGAAAATTACCAAATGTGAATAAATAATGTAGGATAAGAACAATGATTATGGGTCTAAATAGTGTTCCCAAAAATATAAATAATTGAACATCATAGGGGGAGATCTTTATCTCCTAATTATTTGTAAGATCTCAAAGGGATAAAAAGGATGAAAGTTTATGCTATCGGACATAAAGAAGCTTTATTGGGTGATAAGCATAAAAATTCTTATATTTCATGATTATCTATCTTACTCTAATAATATGGTATCATCTAACTATTTTTAGGATACCAAGATTATGTTAGAGAATGGAAACAATGTATTAACATGAGGTTGAAAAAGTAGTTGAAATCAAGGACATCACTATAGTGTAGAATGAACAAAATATTTAATAAAATAGTGAAAAATTTTCTTATGGTAGAAATGAGAAGATGAGTAACTCAGGGTGAGGCATTTTCACCTGTTGCAAGGATGGAAACAATCAGATTATTCTTGGCCATTAAAGTGCAATGAATGTTAAAGGTTTTCCATATGGAGGTCAAATCAGAATTTTTGAATGGGGTTCTTGAAGAAGAAGTGTATATCTAAAATCAAGATGGTTTTCTCATTCATAAGGATGAGGAAAAAGTTTTTCGGCTGAAGAAGGCTTTATATGGGCTAAAGCAAGCACCAAGAGTATGGTATCGAGGCATGATTAGTTTTTGAAGAAGCTTGATTTTCAGCGTGGTGTTGTTGATTACAATCTCTATTTCAAAAAAAATAGTAATCAAAGGACGATGGTGTTGGTCGATGTCTATGACATAATATTTGGCAGATTAGATGAAGCTCAGTGTAGATAGTTTTCCGAATTCATGAAAAGTGATTTTGAAATGTCAATGATAGGTGAGCTGATGTTTTTCCATGGTTTATAGGTAACTTAGGAAGGAATGGAAAATTCATTTCTCAATCCAAATATACCAAGGAGGTTTTGAGAAGATTTGAAATTTAAAATTCCAAGGAGATGAAGACTCTAGTTGTTACCCGAATGAAATTATCAAAAGATAGTTATGGAAAGGCAGATAATGTAAAAGAATCCATGTAGGTTATTGGAATTTTACTGTACCTGATAGCGATAATATTGAATATTGTTTTCAACGCATTCCAAGTAGCATGATATCATGATATAACACAGCCAGATATTTTGGGATATACATATGTAGATTGGACCAAATCAGCAGATGACAGCAAATCTACATTAGGAGGTTCTTTCTATCTTGGTGGATTGTGTATTTATTGGCTAAGAAAGAATAAATACTGCATTTCATTGAGCACTACGGAAGCTGAGTATTTTTATCCCACTAAAGCATGCAAACAGTTATTGTGGATGAAGCAGAAGCTTGATGATATGGGAGTTGAAGTGAAGTCTCTGATCGTAATCCAGTGTGATAACTCAAATGCTATAAATCTTAGGAAAAATCTTGTCCATCATTTGAGGAAAAATTACATTGACATAAAGTATCATTTTATCAAGGAGAAGGTTGATTAGGGAATCATGAAGTTAAAGTATGTGACTACAGAACTATAGGTTGCAGACATTCTGAAAAAGGACATACCCAAGGAAGATTTTGAGAGGCATTTTCTGGATCTGGGAGTTCAGTTGACTCCCTACACTTGAAAAAGTGTGGATGTGGGACCCCCCCCCTCCCTGAGGTATTGTATATTTTTTACTAATGTGTTGATCTGTGTTCTCTAATATTTTTCAAACCACAAAAGAGTAACATTTGGATTCATTGAAAAGGGGGGAGAAACTGTGGCTAATGAAGGGATAAAATGTCTTAGTCAAAGACATGGGGAGAAGCTGATAGGTGGAGTAGTGAGATAGAAGAGATCAACAAGATAGGGGGAGTATGAGTTTCAAAAATGATGATACTTAAAGTGATCGATAAAAGATTAGATATCATGGTAGTTGAAATTCATGATGAAAGAAGTTTATTATTATTAGTATGGTATCAACAATTGGGGTCATAAATGAATTGATTCATAGATAAAATTTTCATACTACTCTTTTTTCTCACACTGAGCATTGCTCATGTTGGATTAGAGTATGTGGTGAGTGAATCATTGGTCACTATCTGAATCGCAAGAGGTGAATGATGGTGGGTGATGGAAGGAGCTTCATTGAGGTATTAAAGTGTAGAAAATTGTTTTCAGAAGAGTTTTCAACAAACCCAAAGGGGGTTATTGTTGGGAAAAAATCCCTCAAGATAACATTGTAGTATTTTTTGGGTTTATTGAAAATACAGGTCTTCATGGTTAATTGTCGGGTTCCAGAGATGTTGTTTACAATCCATGTTGAAAACGAAACATTGCAAAGGAATGGATGATCTAGAGGAGGTACAAAAGAACAGATACAAGGTAGCATCATTTTCAAGTGTTTTCCATATTTTTGGGGTCCAAAATTTAGAGTTTGGTGAACATCACAAAAGGTGGATTTCTTTGTAGATCTTATCAAAATATGGAAAAGGAATGAGTTTCGTGAAGAGGGGATTATTGAAGTGGATTTCCCAAAGAGTAGAAGAATGTTGACAGTGAGATCTATGATTACGACGAGCTTCTCGAATAGCAGAGGTGAAGAGCGTTACGGTGAAGCTTTTCGACGGCACAAAGGAATTGACAGAACGCTCTGTGATTACGATGATCTTCACAATTAAAAAAAAATTCATGGTGCTTCGTGATATAGAGAAAACTTCGGCAGAAATTTTCAAGCATTGCGATTTGAGTTGGCATGGCGTGGAAGGTTCTCGAGTCAGTGGAATCGTCTATAAATAGACCTCGAACCCCTTGAGAGAAGTAGATAGATCAAATTAAAAACATCAAACTCTTAAATTGAAAAGTAGATTTATAGAGTAGGGAGATTCATGAAAGAAAAAAAAATTGTAGATGCAGTTTAACTCTGCAAAAAGAAGGCATGTCGTGAAGGCCAGTTTGGCTTTATAGATGATGTGTGCTTCGCAAAGGATTTTTTAGATTTGTGAAATTGCTAAGACCAGTGTGAGCTCTGCGAAGCAGTGAGCTCTGTGATCTAGAGATCTTTGTGATCTAGTGTGCTTTGTGAACCTATGAGCTCTAGGAACCTATGATCTCTATGACCCTGTAAGCTTTGCAAAGAGGTTGGATAACTGTGAAGGCTTGTATGAGCTTTTCAAAAGTGATAGCTTCACAAATCAAGTTTGATTTGTGAAAGTGTTTCAAAAGGGATTTCCCAATGTTTATGGTAAAGGTGTATTCATCTATGGATGAAATTTGGTATTCAATAGAGCATCTACATACAATGTAGGATGCACTAATTATTGATAATGACCGGACCTACAAGTCCATAAACTATGGGTGGATCCCTTCCAAGTCCAGTGAGCAAAGGAAGAGGAAGAAGGTTATCCTTTCTATCGATAATGATCTAGAGAGATAGAAATAGGGAGTGACCCTTGGGAAAGTAGTGAGTTGACCCTAAACATTTAAAAGGTGGTGATCCTAGGCATAGAAGTGATCTAGCCCAAACCTTGATCTTTAGTGGATTTGGTACATCTTCACATTATCAGTGTATGCTCCTTGGACATATCCCAATAAGGGTGAACCAAGTAAAAATATATATGTCAAGTTCTTGCTTCCCTGCATTGCATACAAAGCATCATCATTAGATAAAGTAGAAAATAAGTGATCATAATAAACACACAAGTGCAAACAAAGTGACCCTTGTGATAAAGAGGTCATGATCTAGTGGGGTAGGAAGAATTTAGAAAAATAATATCCACACCCTGATTCACCCCCCCCCCCCCTCAAGGTATCTTGACCCCTTTTTAGACCTAAAAGATTTTAAGACACATTGTTCATAAATTAAATCTATTATTTTTTATATAAGAAATGATTTGGATATATAGACATCGGTAGGGCCTAGTTATAGATAGACCATGAATGCATCAATCGATCTCATTAGACAAATCATTTTGACAAATTAAAAAAAAAATATACCTATAGTTTTAAACTATCTTGAGGAAAGATCATGACGGTAGAGGTATCATGTTCTTGACATCATGACATCCAAAAATTAAATATTTCTTTCATTAAGAATTCAGTTATTATTAACCATGATATTTTCATAATGATATTATCTCTGGATGAATTTCATTCTCATATTATTGATTAAATGGATTGTGTGTTAGGTTATTTACATGTCCATATTGACTGTGCATTATCTTATCATTATAGTCAAGTTATTTAAAGGGAATATTTATTTAGTTATTTATCGTTACATGTTTATTATAATTAATTATTCATGATAAATTTTTCTATACTTAAACCATATTGAAAATTTAAGCACACCATTATTTTTTCCCTTTCACAAGAATCTGTGAAGTGTACTATGATTGATTTGTAAGGATATTTTAGAGAGAATAATGATATTCTCCAAAAAAATGTTGTAATTTTTTATTTTAAATGTAATGAAAGAATCAAATATGTATCTAGTTTACCAATAATTCTAAACTATTCAGTCCTTTGAGATTCACTTCATTGTATCGTAAGCCAATGTAATAAAACAGACACCTGATATCAGCTACTGGGGTAGGGGTCATTATAATTGGTATCATAGGATGTTTAGTAGAAACCTTGGGAACTAGATTTAGGAAAACATAGATTGAGGAACAAAACACTATGATAAACCATGAGGATAAGTATATAATAACATACTAATGATTTATTAAGGAAGATATTTTGTCATTTTCCTATAAATGCATCCATGCCTAGATACTAAAAGTGAAAGTGGTTATAGAATAGAGGTTCTGACACTAATACAAAAACTATCCTTTAGTTGTACTGTTATTTAACAGTGCTAGAAGAAAATGATGATAAATTGAATATTTATCTGCACTAAAGAAAGCGTTGATAAATTTAAACTTTTATCAGTGCTTTTATTTTAGCACTAATAAAGGGTATCCTCTATCAGCGATTTATTTTTAGCACTAATAAAGTGTATTCTTTATGAGTGATTTTTTTTTTGCACTGATAAAGGGTATGTTATATCAGTGATTTATGTTTATCACTGATAAATATTTATTTCATCAACACATTTTTAGCGCTGATAAATTGAAAAAATTAAATAAATAAAAAATAAAAATGTGTTTATTAAATAACTACTAAAATTTTTAGTAATTAAATAATTATTGATAAAAATGAAATGATTGATTATACATTATTAAATATTAAACATTTTTTTAATTAGATAATTATGAAAATAATGTTATTAAATTTTATATATTAAATATATAAATATATATTAATGAATATAAATATGATTATATATTAAACAAATTTATGCCCTTTACATTAAATTGTCAAATATTTATTTAATAGTGCTATATAATTAAAAATTGATATGAATTAAAAATATTTACTAATTTTATAGTACTTGACTTACATATAATTGAATATATTCTGATTTTCCAATTTAATATAAATCAAATGTGTGTTATACAGATTTCACAAATACGTATAATTAATTCATTTTTATATACAATATGCGCACACAAAGAACTTATCTATTTTTTCAATATTTTTAATGTGTACCTATATATTCTTAATTTATTCATTTTCACTCATTTTGTACATATATACATGTACTTAAAATTAGATTTTCATTAATAATGTTAAAAAAATATTTGTAAAATAATTTTTATAAATAAATGTATTTATAAATGTACATTAATTATATTTATAAAATTATATTTTCATAATTATAAATAAAAAAATATTTTTAAAAAGTATTTATATAATTATAAATAAATAATTATATAAATTTAAATAATTATTAAATTTATAATAAATTTACTAAAATAATGATTATATTTATTGTATTTATATTTATATATATTTATTAAATATATATATGTATAATTGTATAAATATATATAATGATATAAATAATATTTTTTAACTATTTGTATAATTATAAATAAATAATTTTAAAATTATAATAAATACATTTAAAGGGAATATATTTACTATATTTATATTTATATTTATTTATTAAGTATATATAATTTTTTTATTTTTTTATTTATATTTATAATTATAAATCCTTTAACAGCAATTCAGTAATAAGCATTGATAAAAGAATCTTTATCAGCGCTTTTTCACAATGATAAAGATGAGGATTTATAAGCACTAAACAAAGCACTGAAAAATGAACATTTATCAGCACTATATGTTTAGCGCTGATAAAGATTGGTTTTATCATCATTTTCTAGTGCTTATAAAAGTGTCCTAATCTATTTTAAAAACTCTACCCATTTGCAAACCCATCACGATATAAAATCTTTCTGTGGAATCTACCCACTACTAGTGATGCTCCTCAGTGAATCAAAGCTCAAATCACACCACTTGACTACCTCCGAACATCTCGTCCGACATTCGAAGAGGGTCTCATATTTTCTTCAACCTAGTGAGGTAGGCCTTCTGATTTTCTTTTTTTATTTTTTGTTTTGTTTTTGATTTCTTCTTCTGTGATTTTTTTATGATCCATTGTTTATGATTTTTATTGATCCATTATTTATGGAACTATTTGTGGTCCATTTTTTGTACTGACTACTGATGTATGATCCGTTGGTTTATATCTGACAATGAACCTTTGATTTATTCATTTTTGTTTTACTACTATGTTTTATATCTTCTTACAAGATAATTTTTTCCTCTATTGGTTATATGTATCATAGGATCTAGTTCCTATTAGAATTAACTATGGTCCTTAGTTTTCTTACTGAGCATATTAAAAGGGGCCATCTCCAGTTAAGTACATGAGGGTTTATCACATCAAGACTTCACTTTTTTGAATCATTTTGGTGCCTTTAGTTCACATTATGTTTTAATATCTAGTTTTTATCTATTTGATATTTCTTATAGACTATAAATGAGTGAGTCTTATACTGGTGTGACATGTATGTGTGACTATATAGCTATTTCATCATTTATTTCTATAGTTTTCTTTTCTAACAGGTATGCCTATATCAGGTAATGATAGTTTTGGGTCTCCATTTCCATTAAACCCAAGGGTCATACTAGAATTTTGTTCGACACTAATTATTTCTATTTGGGGGGGGGACCACCTCCCATTTATGTTTTTTTACTCCCAAAGTTTAAAAAATCCTTTAATGACTTTGAGGTGTGTTAGAGGTCATAAGATGATCTAACATAGTGTTGTTTGGGTAATTCAGGCTTGGGTCATTACACTGTCCATCTTCCATTTTACACCTATAAAGTTTAGTGATAATATCATTTAGTATCTTTTTTATCTCCCTTTATCATTTAAAATTCATACAGCCCTTGTTATTGGATTTGGAATATCTAGGTGCTAATATATTCAAGTAGAAATGATCCATATTTCCTTTAGTATAATTTTCTATAACATTAACTTTTGATAATGAATGTCTTATGTTTATTTATTTACATATTGTGTATAATTTATCTTTTATGAACCCAGTAGGAAGGATATGAACTGATAATGGATGAACACTAATCATTTTACAAACAAATGTGAATATGAAGTTAATGAGTTTATCAAGTTTTTAAGAGAGTATGTAGACTACCCTTATAAAATCATTTATACATGTTTACATTATTTTTATTCAAAACAAATTAGTCAGAAAGAGTTGGAAGAATATTTTATTTGTCATGGAATAGATCAAAGCTATAAATGTTGGACTAAACATGGGTAAGAAACTGAATGAGGATGTAAGGCCCCAACCTTAAACATTACATAATCTTGAATTAAGTTAATAATTCACATTGAGGATCTTTTTAGGTTTAGAGATTTAGAGAATTATGTCATAATTTATACATAAAAACTTGAATATTACATGTATACATTTCTACTCACTATCCATTTTTTCATAAAATAATGAAGTATTAAAAAAATAAACATGTCTAGTTCCATGTTTAAGACAACATGACTTTTTCTTGATCCCATCCTTGACCCTATTCATCATTAAGTCCAGTGAAAAACATTTCTAAACCTGGGATGAGCATAAAAATCTCAGTAAGGGATGCACAAAAAAGGAAAACTATTAGTTTTTCAAAACAACATGAAAACGATGAATACATTATTATAAAGTAATAATTTTCACCTTAAAGAAGTAGAAAAAACACTTCACTGAATATAACCTCATTTCTTACCCTTTTTTTATCCAAAAGATTGCCATTAAGCCCATAAAAACAACGTATAGAATATAAAGGTAACTTTGGACATAAACATACTTAAATGGAATAACCATACGGTTGACTTCCACACATATCACTAAATGGAATAGTCATATGGCTAACTTCCATACCCAATTCATTAGGGGTTATAATGTTACCACTCGTCCTTGTTTTATCACGGAACCACCCTTATTTCACAATTGGAAATAAGATCTATACCAATGGTTTTGGGTAAACCATTGGTATAGTTTACTAATTTGGAACTATACTAACGGTTTGGACAAAACCATTGGAATAGGCCACTTATATAGACCTATACCAATGGATTCCCAAAACCATTGGTATAGGTCACTAATTTGGAGATATACCAATGGTTTTGGGAAAACGGTTGGAATAGTTCACTAATTTGGACCTATACCAATAGTTTTCGGAAAACCATTGGTATAGGTCCATTATAGAGACCTTATACTAACCGTTTGACCTCAAACCATTGGTTTAGGTCCCCCCAATACCAACATTTTGTCTAAAACTGTTGTTATAGGTCCCAAAATCAACGAATCTATACCAACGCTTCTCAAAACCATTGGTATAGGTCTATACCAAAAGTTTTGAGAACCGTTGGTATAGGTACATGTATTTTTAATGGAATATTCTTTCAGAGGACATTAAATAAATCAAAATTTAAAATACTAATGATAATAAATATATATATATATATATATGAAATTATGTTCACAAAAGTAAGTTAGGTTAGTGGTTAGGTCGTTCAATCACAAACTGGAGGTACTGGGAACAAAACCAACCTAATGATTCTTTTTTGAATTACATATACCAATAGTTTTATGGAACCATTGGTATATATTTTCATATTACTTATACCAATGGTTTTGAAACCCATTGGTATAGACCTATCCCCATGGCTTACTAGCCAACGGTTCTCCAAACCGTTAGTATAGTCTATACCAATGGTTTGGAGGCCTATACCAATGGTTCCAAACCGTTGGTATAGGGTATTTTTCCAGTAGTGTTTGGTTTATCACATAACCACCCATCATTGGTTTACCACATCACCACCCGTCAAATGTCCAAGTAACATTATATAATCATAACACATAAAATATTGCAAATATCAACATTTTTCTAATAACATTTCATTTTCAAACACAAGAAATAATTTAAAGATATTGAAATACTCATTCCATTTCAAAATCCATTTTCAATATAGAAACACCAAAAAAGGTATTAAGGGGTTTATTTTACTTTTAAAAACATTAAGTCTTATAGAGGAAGCCAAATAACGATTATGGCAGCAGAGAGGTCATTGTCACTATATACATTAAAAACATTCCTTTTATCATTTAGTAAAAATCTTAATATAAAAAAGATTATATTTGAATGAAATTAAAAATAAAAGGGTATAATTATATACTGTATAAAATAAGGACATGTATAAACCAAAATATTCCTTAATGAAAGGGCATTGAGATGAAGTCCCTTACAAAGATCGTATCCTTAGATTAAGGATAAATCAATGACATAATTATGTGTGACAAATATAAATACACCTAATATAAGTAGATATTAAGTGTAAAACAATCATAAGTCATTTACACTTATTCTTGATAAAACAAAACCAATGACATTGATATTTAACTCAATAAATAGAGATTGAGTTAAGATTCCCCTTAGGAAAATTCAGCAGCCTAACAGCGTCCCTTTAAAATTCAGAAAAAGAGTTGATGGGAGAGAAAAGGGTATATCGTCACTTGGACATAATATTTAAAACAATAAGGATATATAAGAATATATCCCAACATAATAAAATGGAAATTAAAATTTATAACATAAAATAATTCTTTCACTAAAAGAGGACAGTGAAAGGTTCTGTTACCTTATGTCCGACTTGACTCATTCGTTCTTTAATTTACATAATAATAATCTTAAGTTAATTTTTCATTTATTCAGAACCTTTTTAAAGTTTATTATTCCATTTATATCACTTATTACCATGTTATAGAAATTACATAATTATTGAAGTTAATATCGGTCATTTTGTCGATATTGGGTACTTGAGTTGAAAATGATCTTGTTATAATTACAATTTGTCCATGTGGTCAAAATTACATTATCTCCAAAATTGTATTCATGATTTAAATATCATATATATCCATTATATATGTATTTAGATAAATTATATATGTATTTATAATAGTCCATAACATTTGGATATAATAAATGAAATGCATCATTCATGGAGACAGTAATCTGTACAAATGCATGAACACTACTTTCATTTCATTTAAATATTTAAAGGAATGAAAACTAAATTATAAATAAGTATATTATAATTATAGTTTAATATATATTTTATATATGTTAAACAAGTTCATTAATTATATCCTTTATATGTTCCATGTATATCATGAACGAGTCATATCATTTTCGGGGGGCGGTAGTCTGCACTTCCTCAAATGAAATTATCATATTTACATGTTATGGAAAGTATAAAGGTGTTTTGTAAATAAAAAATAAAGAAGAATATAGACAATATAAACATAATATATATCATATAAATACATTTCCATCATAATGGAAACCATGAGAGGCAGTAGGAGATAACTGAACAATCGTTATTTCGTTAGGCATTAGTCCGTCGTCTATAGAAATATTGTGTTCTAAATCCATTAGATGGAGGTGTGTGTAATTGTAGTTATAATACTTATCATAGAAACATACTAGTATATTTAGGATACTATTTTTTTATATAATAAATGATTAAGAATATAATAGTGAGTAAATAAGTAGAATATTGGAAAGGAAATTTAGAGAAGACACTACCTCTTAAAATGGGTAACTCCCTTTGATTTGAGCCAAAAGGATTTATTGAATTGACTTATGCCTAAGGTAAGGATTATAAAATGAATATAGGGATTTTGGGAGATTATTGGAGTAGATTTTGGATGATCCAAAGCGCTTGAGAGGTGTTAGTAAGGGATTAGAGATGGTGCCCTTTTATAAGAGGGAGGAGGGGTATTTTTGTAATGTCTTGAAATATTATTTTATAATAAACTAAATTTAGATTTTAAAAGGGTCCAAAACTCATTTTATTAGAATATAAGATGATGAGTTTTCTAAATCCTCTAAAAAAGGTGTTAGAAAATTTTCAGTTTCAAATTTCACCTTATTATTTAGCTTTAACCCTTAGTTAACTAGTTTAACCATTTCCATTTCTTCTAGTATATTCATACCATATGGTTAATATAGTTACCATAAAATACCAATTTAACATAAATAGGTTCATTAATAACATTTACAACATTATATAAGTCATTTTACTATATCTTGGATTTTTAGTACTATTATATCATTTTATAAATTTGTATTTGTTTTAAAAACTCATTTATGTCAATATTTATACTATTCATATCATGGATTTTTAAAAATACATAAAAACTTTATTATTTCTAAAAAACTTCATAAATTATAATATAAAAATTCATAATAATCCCTAAAATTCATGGATGACATAAAAAGTTTCAGAAAAAAATTATTTTAATATTTATAATCTCATTTATTTAAATCATTCATTAATAAGGTAAACACTACATCATCATTGTGTCACAAATATATTTATTTATTTTATGTCTAAAAATTGTAAATAAAATACAATTATATAGGAAATAATTTTAGTTTTATAATTACTATTTATAGTCTAAGATATCACTTATATAACCCCATATAAAAATTGTTTTACTAAAAGATACATGTTTAGGTTATATTTTCCATAACTTTAAATCAAAAGTAATTAAATGTCATTTTCAAACACAAGTGGCCCCATGGGGTCCTAAAATTGACCCAAGTATGACCATGGTTGGAGATATCTAATAAAATATGGTTATTACATGTGTTAGGGAAATTTAATATTATTATAATATTATTTTTTACCCTTATTTACCAGATTTACCCTTTAACCCTGGTAAATAAAATATTTACTGAAGTTACTATTAATAATGTCTAAATATAAAAGTTACCTTTTTAAAAAATTTGGATATTCTTATTCCAAATATGGAATCCATTTTTTAAAATTCAAAACATTGAATTTTCGGAAATTAATTTAAAATTAATCCTCATTGTCAAAACCAAAAAGCGTGTTTTTAAGAAATAAAAATTACCAAAAGATTGGCTTGCGTTTATGTCCAATTTCAAATTTAAATTGCTTAAAATGACCATAATTATATTAAATGATAAAAATATAATCCATGTACAATTTTAAACCAATTAAAAGTACAATCTAACTATATAAATAAATTTTATTAAAAGGCAGTTTTGAATAAAAATGCAGTATTTTTCACTATTCATTAAAAATGAACTTTAGAAGAAAAATACCAAAATTTCATCCAAAGTAAATTTTTATGTTCCACTTATAAAGAATAATTTTATTTTTTTCAAATAAAACATATAAAGGTGTCAAAACTAGATTTAAAATTTTGTTCTCCTTGAAAAGGCAGTAAATCTGCATTTTTAGAAAAATACTTCTTTTATCTCAAAAAATGAATTTATTCTTATATCATATCTAGAAAACATATAAGATGAATTTAAAAAATTATATTGATTATATATCATATATTTTTCATTAAATATAAATATATAAAGAGTGATATGAAAACACAATTATTCTCTTTTAAATTGGTTTTCATAAATATACATCCATTATATTCAATTGGTTTTTATTTACATTTATAATAAATTTGGTATTCAATGAATCATCATTTAAACATGTGTAAACCATATTTCAAAATTCAGTTGATAATATTCATTCTCGACATTCCAAATTCTAGGCGTTAACTTCCATTTAAAATAAAAATAATAATATTGTTTTGTTTTTCAGTATAACTCAATGTTGTGTGGAGTGTAAGATTTCGTAGAAGCCCATTGTAGCATGTAGAGTACGATATCAAAAAAACAGTACCCTTTAACTTAAAATTAATATCTTATACAAAAGTATTAATATAAATCAAAAAGTATTATTCTATAAATACCTCGGTCATTACATCCTTCCACCCTTTTGGAAACTCCGTCCTTGCAATTTTAAAATTGGGCTCAGAAAATTTATTGAGCGTCCTACATTAGAAATACAATCAATAATACTATCACTTTAAAATAAATAAAGAGAATTATAAAGTTCAACAAAGATAACACATACTAGGATTCCCTGAAAACATTGAAATGGAAGAGAAAACTAACCATCAATTTATGATAATGAGTGATAGAAAACATGATCAGGAGAAATGTAACCACTAGAAAACCACAGACATGTAATCAAATTATAGAGAATAACATGATCTAAAAAAGATGAACCATATATTTCTCCTATCTTTAGTCATTAACCAAAACCAAAATAGTTAGTAGAAGACAAGATAATCCCCAAAACGGATAATCTTTTATAAAAAGAAATATTACTCTTAATCTCTAAAATTGAACAAACAATACCTAAAGCTCAATAAAGACCATTAAATACACAATTGTTTTTAAAATTATTCAAAATAATATAAACTATGTTTGAAACCCAAAATTCAGAAGTATTTCATCACATAGTGTTCCACAAAAATATTAACATTTATCTCAAAATAACATCGGCTACTCTTAAAGTCTCATACTGAAAATTAATTAACCTAATCACTTATTCTCTATAATAGGTTAATTATTTCCATAAATAACCTAAATCGATATATATCCACAATAAAAACATAGATTCTTCCAAATTAAAATTCCACCACTACCCCTCAACTAAAATCCCAAAGTATTCAATTTTCCTTAGGCATATAGTGTTCCCAAAAGAGCAAACATCTTCTAAAATAACCTTTATCACTTAATCACCAAATCATTTTCCTATACTAAGAATATCCATTTAATAAAACATAAGATCCCAAATCAACTTATTCTTAATCAATAAAATCATTAAACTAAAAATAATAAGTCATACTAATGAGAGACTTCACGTAGGCCAGTGGTAGGTGACGCGCCCTTGTCGCCCTTCGGTTGTGGGTTCGATTCCCATGGCCTTACTGGACACGACGGGTTTTCACCTATCCTGTGGGCTTTCATTTTTCTAAAACTATATAATTATTATAATATTATCAAAAATAAGATAATTTACTCAAAAATAACCATAACCTATGTTATCCTTAAAGGTTATCTAATACCTTTCATTTTGCATCCCAAAATATAATAACCATTTATCCCCTCAAAAACAAAAGATCATATGAACCCCTAAAGTTATCCATTATGTCCACACAAGAAAAGATAATTCTTTCTTGGATAAAATTTTCACATATCAAACTTCACGGTTACACATACTATAAAAATTCTTCTAATTTAATCCCATCATCAAAAGCGACTTAATACTTTTAAGCATTTCATCATCCTAAAATATAGAATAACTCATTAATAACTTTTATGTAGACTTCTCACTCATTCAACATTATTCATGATGAATTAACCATTATTTTTCAACTTATTCCTATAATACATGTTTTCTACAAACAAAATCATGAATCATATCCTAAGAATCAATAATGACAAAACATCAGCTAAGAAATAATTATTATCTTTCATTGGTCATTTTCAGTTTCCTCATCTTCAATTGGAATGGCATTAGGTATTGGTAAACATATATTTTTGTGGTCCTTATGATCCCATTCCCAAACCTTATTCCTAGTACATCTATTTGTGTAATGACCATGCACACCACATTTAAAACATTCAATTGATCCCTCAGAAAGAACTTTTTTCCCTTTCCTGGAGTCAATTAGATGCTTTATTTTTCCATGTCAGTTTCTTGCTTTATGACCTTAATTACCACATTTATAGAATCTTATCATCCCTTAGAAGTATATTACTAGGAGTTTATTTCCACATCCTTGACACATAGGTTTTTTAATATAATTACCTTTATGATTATTCCCTTAACTTCTATAGGGATTCGTTTATCACAAATATGACACCTTAGAGAAATCAACAAGGTTTATGTGGTCAATCACGACTCTAGATAGTTGGTTGAGAATAACCACAAGATTTCTCATTATAGATCCCATTTCATTCGGTTTATTATTCAGAAAACCATCACAGTTTTCCTCACATCCATTTCTAATTTGGTTCTTTCTAGATTCAGCCATTTACTAAAACCAAAAAGGTCTGTGTGAGTGTATTAGTAAACTCATCATATAATATCTTTTGAAGAGGGTAAACACTAAGATATACTTATTCATGTTATCTTAAATTCATTAAATTTATCAAAAATAACTATTACTCTTTCTAATATGATAATGATTATGGTTATGTCACTTGTGTTTAAATAACATCCTAACCTCTAAAGTTATATAAACCGGTCTCTGATACCAACTGTAAGGCCCTAGCCTTAAACATTACATAACCATGAATTAAGTTAATAATACACATTGAGGAACATTTTAGGTTTATATATTTAGATAATTAATTCATAACTTATACATAACAACTTTAATATTACAAGTAGACACTTTTACTCACTACCCTTTTTTCATAAAACAAAAACTCTTAAAAAATAAACATGTCTATTTCTATGTTTAAGATAACATGACTTTTCCTTGATCTCATCCTTGACCCTATTCATCTTTATGTCCTATGAAAAACATTTCAAAACTTGGTATGAGAATAAAAATCTCAGTAAGGTATACATAAAGAAGGAAAAATGTTAGTTTTTCAAAACAACATGTAAACCATGAATACTTTATCGTAAAGTAATAATTTTCACCTTAAAGAAGTAGAAAAAACACTTCACTAAATATAAACTCACTGCTTACCATTTTTGTAACCAAAATGTTACCATAAAGACCATATAAAACAATTTATAACATATAAAGATTACTTGGGACATAAACATATTTAAATTTAATAACTATACGATCAACTTCCACACATACCACTAAATGGAATAGCTATATAATCGAATTCCATACCCAATGCATTAGAGGTTATAACATAACCACCTGCCCTTGGTTTATCACAGAACCACCCATCATTTGGTTTATCACATAACCACCCATCATTGGTTTATCACTTAACCACCCATAAAATGTCTAAGTAATATTATATAATCATAACACACAACAAATTTCAAATATCAACATTTCACAAATAACATTTCATTTGAAATCACAAGAAATCATTTCAAGATATTGAACCACTCAATCCATTTCAAAAACCATTTTAAATATGGAAACACCTAAAAATGGAATAATGGATTTATTTCCCTTTCATAAACATTAAGGCTTATATAGGAATCCAAATAAGGATTACGGCGGAAGAGAGGTCATTATCACGGCATACGTTAAAAACATTCCTTATGTCATTTAGAAAAATGATTTGTAGAAAAAATATTCCCTTTGAATGGAATTAAAAGTAAAAGTGTACAATTATACAACGTATAAAATAATGTAATCTATAAACCAAAATATGACTCAATGAAAGGAGATTGAGATGAAGTCCCTTACAAAGATCATATCCTTATATTAAAGATAAATAAATGATATAATTATGTGTGACAAATATAAATACACCCAATATAAGTAGATATTAAGTTTAAAACAATCATAGGACATTCACACATATTATTGATAAAACAAATCCAATGAAATTGATATTTAACTCAATAAATGGAGATTGAGTTAAGATTCTCCTTACTAAAATTTGGCAGCCTAACAGTGTCACTTTAAAATTCTGAAAATGAGTTGATGATAGAGAAAAGGTTCTATCATCACTAAAATATAAAATGTACAGAAACAATGATATAGAATAACATATCCCAACATATGAAAATTTAAATTAAAAGACATTATATAAAATAATTCGTTGACTAAAAGAGGACGGTGAAAGGTTCCCTTACCTCGTGTCTGACTTGACTCATTCGTTCTTTAATTTCCTCAATAATAAACTTAAGTTAATTTCTACTTTCTTCAGAAAAATTTTCAAATTTAATATTCATTTTATATCACTTATTTACACATTATAAAAATTATATAATTATTTAAGTTAATATCGGTCGTTTTATCGATATTGGGTACTTGAGTCAAAAATGATCTTGTTATAATTACAATTTGTCCATGTGGTCAAAAGTACATTATCTTTAGAGTTTTATTCATGATTTAAATATCATATATATCCAGTATATATGTATTTATAATAGTCTATAACATTTGGATATAAGAAATGAAATGCACAGTTCATGGAGATGGTAAGTCGTACGTACGCTTGAACGCTACTTTCATTTTTTTCATATTTAAAGGAATGAAAACTAAATGATAAATAGGTATATTATAATTATATTATAATATATATGTTATATATGTTTCATAAGTCCATCAATTATATCTTTTATACATTCCATTTATTTCATGAACGAGTCATATCATTTTGAGGGGGCGGTAGTCCGCACTTCTTCAAATGAAACTATCGTATTTACACGTTATGGAAAAAATAAAGGTATGCTAAAAATGAAACATAAAGAAGAATGGAGAAAATGTAAATATAATATATATCATATAAATATAGTTCCATCATAATGTACATCATGATAGGCGGTATAATATAATTGAACAATCATCGTTTCGTGAGGCAGTACTTCTCCATCCACAAAAATAGTAAGTTCTAAATCCATTAGATGGAGGTGTGTGTAAGTGTAGTTAGAATTTTTATCATAACAACATAATAGTATATTTAGGATAATTTTCTTGTTATTTAGTCAATGAATAATAATATAATAGTTAATGAATAAGTAGAATATTGGAAAGGAACTTTAGAGAAGACGTTACCTCTTAAAACGGGTAAATCCCTTTGATTTGAGCCAAAAGGGTTTCTTGAATTGTCTTATACCTAGGGTAAGGATTCTAGGAGTAATAGAGGTATGTTTGGGGATTAGTTTAGTATATTTCGGTAGATAAAAGGGGCTTTATAGGTCTGATTAAGGGGTTAGAGGTGGTGGTCTTTTGTAAGAGAGAGGAGGGGTATTTTAGGAATGTCTTGAAAGATTATTTTATTGTAAACTGAATTTTGATTTTAAAAAGGCCCAAAACTCATTATATTTTAATATAAGATGATTATTTTTAGAAATACTATCAAACAATAGGTTTTAGACAAGTTTTGGGTTCAAATTTAACCTTAACATTTTGCTTTAACCCATAGTTAACTAGTTTAACTATTACCATGTCTTCTTGTATATTCATACTACATGGTTAATATAGTTACCATAAAATGATAATAGAACCTCAAGTGGTTAATTAATGATACTTAAAACATTATATAAGTAATTTTACAGAATATTATATTTTTTAGACTATTATATCATTTAATAAAATTGTATTTGTTTTAAAACTCAATTATGTCAATTTTTATATTATTCATATCATGACTTTTTAAAAAACTATAAAAACTTGGTTCATTCAAAAAAAACCTCATAAATTAAAAATATAACAAGTAATACTCGTCCATAAAATTCTTTTATGGCATAAAAAGTTTTTAAATAAATTTATTTTAATCTTTGTAATCTTATTTATTTAGATTATTCCTTAATAAGGTAATCACTACATCATCATTCTGTCATAAATTTATTTATTTATTTGATGTCTTAAAATTATAAATAAAATACCATGATATATGAAATCTTTTTATGTTCCTAATGAATATTTATATTCAAATATATCACTTATATAACCCCATATAAAAATTGTTTTACTATAAGATACATGTTTAGGTTATATTTTCCTTAACTTTAAATTAAAAATAATTAAATTTCATTTTCAAACACATGTGGCTCCATGGGGTCCTAAAATAGACCTGAATATACCAGTAGTCCTAAATATATTATAAAATAGGGTTAGTAAATGTGTTAGGGTAATTTAATATTATTATAATATTATTTTTTTACCCTTTTTTACCGGATTTACCCTTTAATCGTGGTAAATAAAATATTTACTAAAGTTACTATTCAAAATGTCTAAAAATAAAAGTTGCCTATTTACACAATTTGGACCTATTGATTCCAAATATGGAATCCATTTTTCAAATTCAAAACACATAATTTTCAGAAATTAATTTTAAATTAATTCTCGTCATCAAAACCAAAAAATGTTTTTTTAAGAAGTAAAAACTACCAAAATATTGACATGCATTTACGTCCAATTTCAAAGTGAAATTACTTCCAATGACAAGAATTGGATTAAATGATAATAATATATTCCAATTAAAATTTAAAACCAATTAAAAGTACAGCATAAAAATATAAATAAATTATATTAAAAGGCAGTTTTGAATTAAAATGTGGTATTTTTCACTATTCATTAAAAATAAACTTTAACATAAAAAAACACCAAAATTTCATCAAAAGTAAATTTTAATGTTCTGATTCTAAATAATAAGTTTATATTGTCAAATAAAATATATAAAAGCTTCAAGAACTATACATAAAAGGGGTTCAACATCAAAATGTGGTAAAACTATATTTTTAGAAAAATAGTTCTTTTATCTGAAAAAAATGAATTTATTCTTATAGCATATCTAGAAAAAATATAAGATGAATTTAAAAAATTACATTTAATATATATCATATATGTTTCATTAAATGAAAATCCATAATTTTGATATGAAAACACAATTATTCTCTTTTAAATAAGTTTTCATACAAACACATCCATGATATTCAATTGGTTTTTATTTCCATTTCTAATAAATTTGGTAATCAATGAATCATAATTTAAACATGTGTAAACCATATATAAAAATTAAATTGATACTATTCATTACTTTCATTCCAATGGCTGGGTGTTAACTACCATTTAAAATATTATTATTATTGTTATATTAATTTTCAGTATAAGTCAATGTTGTGTGCAATGTAAGATTTCGGAGAAGCTCGTTGTTGCGTGTCGAGTACACTATCAGAAAAAGTGTCTCCTTTAACTTAAAAATAATATCTTATTCATATGTATTGATAGAAATCAAAAAATATTATTCTATAAATACCTAGGTCATTACAGTGGACTTCTATGGGATAATATTTCGGTTTATGAATAATTTTATATGAATACATTTGTAAAAGATGATGGAGATCGCTTGGAAGAAATGACAATGGAAATTTAAGATGACCATCATTATTTTCCAAAGTAGATTGAGAAGTTAAATAGTTTTTCCAAGAAACCATTGTATATCATTTGTACTAAATACACAACATTTTCAGTTGTATTGAAGTTATATAATTTGAAAGATGACAATGGATAGAGTGACACCAGCTTTACAGAACTACTTAGTCTTATGAAAGATATGATACCAGAATAAAATGAACTACCATGCCAAACATATGGTGATAAATTAATGTTTTGTTCAATGGTAATGATCTCTAAAAAATACATGTTTTTTCAAATGACTTAATATTGTTTCTCAAGGCCCATAAATCACTCATCAAATGCCCTAAGTGTGGCATAGATCGATACAAGAAAAATAAATCAAGTCCTTTGAAATATATATGGTACTTTCCTATAATTGTATGGTTTAGAAGACTATATGGATGTCAGGAAACCGCAACACAATTTACATTGAAAGTAGATACAAGTATTAAATATTGGAACCTACATCAGCTAGTAGATTCTCCTCAGTGGAAGAAAATTGATTATGAGTTTCTTGAATTTGGAGATGACTCAAGAAACATTTGTCTTACGTTATATATAGATGGAATAAATTGTTTTGGTGTATATAGTAGTACTCAGAGTACATGTCCCATCATGTTGGTAAATTATAACTTGCCTCTATGGTTATGTGTGAAGCACAAATATATTATTTTTTCTCTGCTTATATCTGGACCAAAGAACCCCGATAATGATATTGATTTCTATTTGGATCCATTGATCGAAGATCTAAAATTTATGTGGGATATAGGTGTTATAGTGTATGATTCTAATATAATTGAAGAATTCACATTGAGGTCTATGTTGTATGATATGATAAATGACTTCCCAACTTATGGAAATTTATCTAGCTATAGCATTAAATTCATGTTGGGGTGTCCCATTTGTGGAAGATTAACATACTCAGTTCGGTTGAAACATTCCTATAAGACTGTGTTTTTAAGAAATCAAATTTTTTTACCTCAATGACATAAATACTGATCCTATATGATAGCATTAGATGGTAATATCTATCAAGGTACAACACTATCTCCAGCAATGGGCGGTCAACTATACAAAAAAGTAAAAAATATTGACACTATTTTTGGAAAACCATTTTCAAAAAACCTTACAAAATCAGATTTCAAGAAGTGATCAATTTTATTTAAATTACACTATTGGAATTCTTTTTATATCAAACATTTTCTTAATTTCTTGCATGTAGAAAAAATGTATTTGATAGTGTTATTGGAATGTTACTAAATGTTCTAAGAAAAACAAAATATGGCATCAAGGATAGGTTTGACTTGATTGAAATGGGGATAAGGGAAGAGTTGGCACCAGTGAAGGGAAAAAGGAGGAATTTTCTTCCTCTAGAATCTTACACTCTATCTAGACAAGAAAATTGCAATTTTACCTTTTCTTTACGAGTCTAAAATTATCACAGGTGTATTAATAAAATATCAATAATGTCATGTCAATGACTAATTCTAAGTTAAAAGTAATAAAATCACATGATTGTCATGTTTTTATACAAGATTTAATGTATATTTCTTTTTGTTGCATTCTGCCTCAAAATGTATGACATTCAATAATGGTCCAGCTGATGGTTCATTTGGTCGGAGAGGTTCAACTATGTGGTCTTATTCATTATATATGGATGTACTACATTGAACAGTATATGAATATTTTGAAAAGGTGTGTTAGGAATTGAAGTCAGTCAAAATTTTGTATTGAATAATGATATATTGATGAAGAGGCTATTGAATTTTGTACTGATTACCTATCAGAAGTTGAAACCATTGGTCTCCCAAAGTCTCATCACAGTGAAATCCATACGGGCGAAGGGATTTCCGGAAGATATGTCATTACAATTACCTTGATAGAGCAGGAGCAAGCTTATATTTACATATTAAATAATAGTTAATATGTTGATACATACATTGAAGCCCACAAATAAATTCTTAGATACTTGAATCCATCAAGGGATGAAAGTTGGATTTCAGATACACATAATCAATAGTTTATCGGATGGTTTAGAGATCAAATTTATAAGGATTTATCATTAAAAAAAGAATTCAATTTCAGAATGAATTCAATGGTTATCTAGAGGATCAAATGAAAATTTTATATCTTACAATGGGTTTGTAATCAATTGTTATAAGTTCTATAAAAAACAACACGATGACTTTAGTACGATGCAAAAAAGTAGTGTTACACTTGTAGTTGAAGTGATACACATATCTGGTTCCAATAATATAAATCCAATTTATTCAAATTTGTCATATTTTGGTATTATTGATTAGATATATGAGTTATATTATACAACATCTCATGTATCAATTTTTCGTTGAAAATTTGTTGACAATATAAATGGAGTGAAAGTTGATGAAATGGGATTTAAGAAGCTGAATTACATTATAAAAGGGGAAAAGGACAAGCCTTTCATTATGGAATCACTAGTAGTGAAATTATTTAATATCTCTGATCCAAAAAACAAGAATTGTTCGATTTTCCTACTAAAGAATAAAACAAATATTGAGTCAGATGAAAATTCAATCGAGGATAACCTTTTCATTGGGACATTACAATCAGTTCATGTCAGTCCCACTATAGACAATGTATTGTATGTTAGAGGGGAACACAAAGAGGGGATTTGGATTCTAGAAAGAGGAACTAATCCTTGAATCCTTTAAAAAAAGAAAGATAGTTCAAAGAGAAGTTAAAATTTTTCTTTAATATATTATGTTTTCCTCGTAATATTATATATTCTAAACTGCATTAACATAATCTAAATTAAATGTTTGACTACTCATGCAGACAATGTCTTCTCCACATGATGATGTTACCAATCCCTTATAAGAACAAACTATAATGAAGTAATACTTTGGATAGATGCAACGGTAATGTTACGATATACTTTTTCAATTTTACCAAAAAATATATAATGGAATGTTAATTTAATTTTTATCATTCCTTGAAGAGTTTGTTTATTTTAGAATATTTTTATCCAGGTTTCATGCCTTTTAAAAAAAGGCAATGATATTGTATCTTCTCAATAAAAGAGGTAATATAAATGTTTGCATAGTAAAATTATTTTCCATAAAATTAATGTATTGTTTCATATTTTTGTTTTATTTCTTTCTTTTTAGTATTAATCACATAACAGTTGTTTTCTTATACAGGTGGTTTTTTCCAGTTGTGGGTGATCTTTCCAACTTTCATGATCCTTCTCACTTGAATCCTTTTCACCCCTATTGTGGAACATTTATCACTTTTTTCAAGTTACCTCTGCTACCATTATAGGAAGAGCAACGATGATGCCTCTACTCAATTACAGAGGTAATCTTGATGTTTTCATAGTAAAATATTTTTCCATAGAATTAATGTATTATTTCATATGTATGTTTAATTTTTTAATTTTTAGTATTACTCACATAATAATTTTTTTCTAATATAGGTGGATTATTTTGTTCGAGTTGGGGGTTCTCTGTACAACTTTCATTCTCCTTCTCCATTAAAATATTTCCACCCATATAGTAGTTCCTTTATCACTTTCTTTCAAGTTACCTCCACCGCCTTTATAGGAAGAGAAATAGTGTTTCCTCTGGTCAATTACAAAGGAAATATTGATGTTTCCATAGTAAAATCATTATCCATGGAATTAATTTATTATTTCATATATATGTTTAATTTATTTCTTTTTTGTATTACTCACATAATAATTGTTTTCTTATACAAGTGGATACTTTTGTTCGAGTTGGGGGTACTCTTTACAACCTTAATTCTTATTATCCCTTAAAATATTTTCACCACTACAATGGTAAATTTATCACTTTCATTCAAGTTACCTCCACTACCATTTTAGGAAGATCAAAAATGCTTCCTCTGCTCAATTATAGAGGTAATCTTGATGTTTTCAAAGTAAAATCATTTTACATAGAATTAACGTTTCATTTTATAAGTATGTTCAATTTATTTATTTTTAGTATTACTCATATAATAATTTTTTTCTTGTATAGTTGGATTCTTCGGTTTTAGTTTGAGTTCTTTTTCCATCTTTCATCCCTTTCTGTACCAAAACTTCCAAAACTTCTTCTCCCACAAAACCTTTCACTCCTGTAGTGTTGACATTTATCACTTTCTTTCAAGTTCCCTCTAATACTCAATCATAGAGGAAATCTTGATATTTTCATAGAAAAATCATTTTCTACATAATTAATGTATAATTTCATATTTATGTTTAATTTATTTCTTTTTGGTATTACTTATAATAATTGTAATCTTATTCATGTGGATTGTTTTTTTCAAGTTGGGGAGGTTTGTTCGAAACTACTAATGAAATATTGGAATTTTGACAAAGAAAGTAAATGGAAATCATGATAACATTGAAATTTAGGATTTTTTTTAATGTATTGAATAGTTTTTATTTATCGAATTGTATAAACTATTGTTTGAAAAGTCTATAATATAGTGTTTTCTGGTATTTGTATTATAAATTTAATTTCATTTAAATTATGTATTGGGACTTGTTTTTGTTGATATCTGATGTGTTTATGGAGTGTTTCTAGTGTTGTAGTGTGCAGTTAGAGCACACTGTAGTGGTGTTGCAGTGTTCTGTAACAAAAGACTATAGAATGGCCCTTTATGAGTGCTTTTAAAAGCACTGATAAAAACCACAATTATCAGAGCTGATAAAAGTCCTTTATCAGAACTTTTATAATACCTGATAAAGGTTTCCTTTAGTAATGATAAATTAAATCCCTGCTAAAATTATGGTTCTTTCAATGTTGATCACATTATTAGTGCTTTTCCAGCACTAATAAAGGTCATTTATAGTGTTGTTAATGGCCATTTTTGTAGTAGTGTAAGGGGTAATAACTCTTAAAATGGTGCATTAGGCTTGACCCAATCATAACCTAGTGTGTAAAAATGGGTCTTAATGCACACAAAGTTTGACACTCCTAGGGGATATGATTATGATAATTCACATTTTGTTTATAAACCGTTATAGGGGATTTTAAAATAAATATAACCCCAAAGAAATCATGTTTATTATAATGATACTATCTATACATAATGTTTTCAATTTATGTCAAGTATTTCACCAGTTTTGGGATTAAAAATTTTGTTTTATAATGTCGTAATCTAATATATTTTATTTTATCATTTATAAATTTTGTCTAGCAGAAGGAATGGGAACAACATCAATGCATGTAATCTAATGAGTAAGAATGAATGTTTCTTTGATGGTCTTAAGACAATCGTTCGAAGGGAACTAGTGTCCCAAAATTTATCATCATATGAGTACATAATATCATGTGATAACAATACAAATAACTAATCCTTTAATTTTTATGGCTTTGAATGGAATCAGGACAAAAAGAGGATGGAAGAGAAAAAAATATATAAAGGGAATAGGGGAAAGAAGGTTTTACATGGGATAATTATGGAGAGTAACACCCTATTACTTGCTTAAAGGGAATGGGAGTTTTATATATGTTTGTAGAGAAATATAACCATTATCGTGAATTCCAGGGAAAGAAAAAGGTTTACAATGTTCAATGCTTCAACTTTAAGGATATGGTGCACTATGAAAATGAACACCCCAAGTGTCCAAGGAATGTACCTCAAAAGTAGCTAATGGATCATGGTCAAGCTTATGTTATTACCACATATAAAGTGTAATGATTAATTTTATTGTATTTTGATACAAGAATTATGTCATTTGAGTATTTTATCAACAATATCTTGGTTATAAAAATTATGGAATGTATAAGGATTGTATTGTTGTACTTTTTCATTAATGATTTGAAAGCGTATGTTTAATAGTACCTATGATTTTTAAAAATGATTCAGTGGAAAGTTGAAATTCTTGGTAAACACATTATTTATGGAAATACAACCCTTAATATATTCATAATGTTGATGTAATTATGTTCAGATAAATATATCATTGATATGGATAATATAAATTACAAAGTATTAATTACCTTGGAACTAATTAATGATTTTTTTTAAAATGTGGTTTATGTTATCATTTATGGAGTTAACATCATTTTTTTAATTTAAGGAATATATTCAAAAATATTATTTTTATTTAAGTAATAAGGAATCATTCATGTTTTTAGTAATTTCTTATAGTAATTTATGTTATTACCATGTTTCAAAAGAATACAAGATGAACGTATTCACATTTTTGGTATATGAAGATTAAGAGATACTTTGTAATGACCCAATCTTGACATACATGGACCATAAATTACTTTTTCAGAAGACTTAATAAATTACACAAACAATCTCCCATAGACTATATTAGTCTGGTGCCTTTGGAAATATGGAACACAGACTTATAATCTAATGAAAGGTCTTCAATTTTTCCAAAAAGATATCTCCCACTAGTACTCTTACCTAAAACATTTCTATATAACTTTGGGATAATAAAACATAAGAAAAGGTTGATCTCAATTTCCCGGTAAGTATAAACAAGGTAGATATGTAAACATAGTCGTGAGCATAAGTGTATGAGAACATGATCATGAAAATAGAAGATAAAACCCTATATATCAAAGATCGTAAGAAGGAATCAGGGCAGAATGATTGGTTGTTCATAAGACATGAATCATAAGGAAATAAAGGACATAATCCAAGAAATAATAACATTAACATAAGACATGAAATTGTTGTATACACATAAAATTTTAACTTTTTTAACATGTATAAATATTATAAGGTTGACTCAATAAATTAAGGAAATGAAATCAGGAACTTTCATAAACTTATGGACATGAAAACTAGGTCCACGCATAAAATTATGGATATGAAAACTAGGTCCACACATAGAATTGTGAACAAGAAATCAGGACCATGCATAAAATATATACCTCATGATTTATCCATCTTTACCCAATGCATTTAAGGGAGATATAGGTCCCACCTACCATATAATTAAACATATGCATATGTTTTCCAAAAAAACATAAATCATTCATCATATCGTAACCCATGGAAAGAAATAGATTTCATAAACAACATTTAATCATAATATAACCCATGAAAATAAATGGGTTTCATAAATATCATTTCATCATAAATATAAATGTAATGTCCCAGACCCTCCTGGTCCATTAATTTTCCAAAAAACTTGGTTCCACCGAAACGGTGGCACCGGTCACAGCAGTAGCGTAATGGTGGCACCGGTCACGGTCGCACTATGATGGATGCACCAGTCACGACATCACCATGATAGTGGCACCGGTCACAGTAGCACCATGATGGTGGCACATCGAAATGATGGCACCGCTTACGGTGTCCCGCCGAACCGGTGGCACCGGGATGATGGCACCGTAGCGGTTGAACCTTCAAAATCACACACCACAATGGTGGAACCACTTATGTTGGAATCGTGATGGTGGCGCTGTGACCATGGCACCGCTTACGGTGTCTCACCAAAAAAGTGTCCCACCCTTGTTTCATTTTCCAGTTCTTCTCCCGTAACGTATCTTTTGACAAAAAAGTGTTTTAATACCCTTTTTGAAGCCATTAAAAGCCTTTAAATGATATATAGAATTCCCCAAGACCTAGGCAACCCTTGACTTACCAAAACGTGTGTCTTTTTCCTTGGTGGAACACCCTTTTCCCATACTTTCCAGTTCTTCCCCTGTTACGTGTTTTCCTCTGTTTAAAGGAAACCATTTAACTCACAGCCGTTAGGGACACCACTCTGATGAGAATTATTAAATATCAATTAATTATATCATGTTTAAACTTTTAACCACGTGGTGAAACCACGATGAACCTTTAAATACATTCAAATTTCATATCCCATAACTCTAGGATCTTTCCTTTTTATCAAACAGGAATTCTTTATTCTTCTTCTTCTTCTTCTTCTTGGCTGGTCTCTTTTCCTTTCCTTGGTGAGTTTGGAGCCCCCCTTCTTGATGCTATTGGTGTTCCTGTACTAGAGCCTTTCCTGCTTGTACTTGGAGTTCCCAAAGTTCCTCCCTTACAAGTCACGCATTCCCAGTTCTTGGTACGTGGAGAAAAAATTCGATCGTTGATCATCCAGGAAGGGTTCTTCCTTCATTTCTCTTTACTATATATCATGTGGGGTGGGTTTTCTAATTTTTCTATAGGGATGGATTAAACCAAACCTTAACAAAGATAATAAATAGACTTTAAAATAATGAAGGGTTGTGTTTGATGATGTTGTTGTACTCTTTTACCCATGCTCATATGTTGGGAGTTGTATGGGCCTCTATCCACTGAAAATCAGGACCATTGGTGGTCTTTCCTTGAGAACTAATGGACCCCTATTTTCTATGATTATATAATGTATGTTACATGGAAATTGGTTAATCACGTAGTCTCTGTTGATTAAATGGATGTCTAGTGAACAAGAATCCTTGTGTGATCACCCCGATTAACCCAATGGAAAAGAAGGAACTCAATGAATGGTGTGTTTAAATCTGGAAACTCCCTTGCTCTATCATGGTAATATGTGTGGTTATTCTGATTTATTATTTCAGGGTGATATGGATGGGGATGGGATCCCCTGTTGTCGTTTAGTTTTTGGTTTGTGGATCTAAGGTCGTGTGGGGTCGTATGGGGGGGCATGGGTTGGTTCTAGTACTTTGAGGTATCTCTAGAATCAATTTTATAGACGTTGTTGTTTTTATTTTATTTTGGTACTTCCCTTTGGGGTTTTCTTGTACTTTTTAGAACTTTATTATTTGAACATGCATATGGGGATGGATTGTTTTGGCTTTAATTTTACTTCCACTTTTGGTTTTGTTTGGATTTAATATCTTATCTCATGATCCTATTAAATAAAAAGGGTAATGACTTTCATTTTACATATGATTCTATACCCTTGGTTCTAGTCTCCACTCTGGGGCCTATTGAAGGCGGGTCTGGGGAGTCATTATCTCTCCTTCAACTTGAGGAAGGAAGGGTTTGGAAATCTGATGTCCCTTCCCTTGTCTTGTTGAAGGCAGGTCATGACAGAATGGTATCATAGGAAGGTTGAGAGATAGGATGGAGTTCGAATTTAGGCACACTGATGATTACATGGGATGGTAGGGAAATAGTGTCAGGTAATCTTGGTGTGTGAACTAGGCTAGGGAATACCGGCAAGGACATGGGATTTTAGGGGCCCCCGCGATCTGATTCAAGTACACTAGGCCTACCGAACGACCAAGGGGGGCTACACTGATTGCAGGGTAGAGATTCTAGGAAAGCTACATGTATCATAATGACTTTTGTTCTTGTGTGTATTGAGTATTTTGGGGATTTAAAATAAATAAAAAGTCCAAGAAAATTTAAAAGCAATCTTCTACGCTACTTGGGCTTAGGCATTTCTAGTTTACCTTGTAGTTATGGCACCCAGATGATGACCACGAGTAGTGTGGGTGATCAATGCCCAGGAGGCTGATTTACCTAATCAGTAGAGGGATGATCAAGAGGAGGAGGAGGAATAGTGGAAGAAAATGCTTTATTCCTTTTAGCGATAGACCCTTAGGAAGTACGATGGCAGCGTCTCGGACATGGAGATAGAGAGCTGGCTCAAGGAGTTGGTGATAGATTTCAACTTGATTCGGACTCCGATGGTGTACTGGGTTCCTCTAGCTGTAATACAAATGAGGGGGTTGTCATGTTAGTGGTGGATGCTCTATCATGGGAAGAAGAGGGAGCCTGAGGTTAAGTGGACACACTTCAAGAGGGAGTTCCATGAATAATTCATCTCTTCCACGATAAAGGTGGATAATAGGTAGGATCTACTCTCCCTTCAGTAGGGGAGCATGTTACTGAGGGAGTTGGGAATCAATTACAAGGATCCCCTTCACTTTTCTCTGGGTCTCTTTCTGGATGAGGAGTCCTGGGTGAGACATTTAGAGGAGGCACTCTGACCTTCCCTTTAGTATGTTGTTACTCCCTTCACTCTACTGACATAATTGGAGTTCCAGAAGAAGGCCGAAGTAGTAGACAGGATGCACATGCTTGGAGGTGTGCCCCGAGAGGGGATCTAGTTGGGCTCGTCAAAGGGGAATGCCATCAACAGTAGGCCTCCAGTGTTAGGGCCTTCCAGGTTTCGGCCAGTGGGGAGAAGGCCCCAGTAGTTCCAGTTTCGATCTCTAGGTCTTCACCCTATCTTTGTGGGCCTAGGGCTGAGATTATTCATCTATGGAAGTCGTGGGAATCTTCATAATTAGTGCCCAGACTGATTGTAGAACATTGGGGGTGGGCAAGTTCAGCGCCCACCTCTGTAGTAGCAGTTTCCAACTAGGCCCTTTCAGCAACAACATTAGGGAGAGTGAGCTCCCACTCCTCAAAGAGAAGATGTTGTAGGAGCGGGCCGACCATAGGGTGATCTTTAGGGACCTCTACCAGGGCATGGTCAGGAATGTGGGCGATAGCCTAGGGTTAGAGGAGCTGGGCGTGGTCAGTTGCACACCGCAGAGGCAGAAGTTCCAATAGGGCCAGAAGTCGTCTGAGGTACGATCAGCATGTTTATTATCCATTCATATTCCTTGTTTTATTAAAGATCTTCGCACACCTTTGTTTCACCCAGTCTAGCCCATACCTTTGGTCTAGACACGGAGATACTTCTCGTAACCCTGGTTTTTAGTACGCCAGTCAGAGGTCAGACCAGCTTGTCTCATGTTTTTTGGGGATGTAAACTGATGTTTGGACCACATCAATCTAGTGGGGACATTCTTTTTCTATAGATTCAGAATTATGATGTCATTTTAGGCATCGAATGGTTGTTCTCTATATGTTCTTTTATCGACTTCTTCTGAAGAAGGATCGTGTATTCGAATATGGGAGAACAACGTGTGAGTTTCGTCAGTGAGTGGGGTTGCTAGGAGGGTAGCCAGCGAGTGGAGCCCTTTCTTTCCTTGTTAACTGACCTGTTAGTAGAGTCATCAGACTTAGGGATGACAGAAGTCCCAAGGATCATTAGTGAATTCAGGGACATATTCCCTGAAGAGGTGGTGACTATACCCCCTCGACATGATTTTGAGTTTGGGATAGACTTGTAATCCGGTTCCCATCTGATTTTGATGGCTCCCTATTAGATGGAACCTTCTGAGTTACGAGAGTTACAAATTTAGATTGATGATCTGATAAAGAATGGTTTTGTTCAACCAAGCCTGTCACCATGGGGTGTTCCAGTCTTGTTCACAAAGAAGTAAAATGGTGGTCTTAGGCTATGCATAGACTACTGAAGACTGAATCTGGTAATAGTCAAGAACTGTTACCAGCTCTTGAGGATAGATGACCTTTTTGACCAGTTCAAGGGGGAAGGGTGGTTCTCCAAGATTTACATGTGGTCAGGATATCACCAGTTGAGGGTGAAGGAGGGTGAAATCTCGAATACTACCTTCAGGTGCAGATATGGGAACTTTGAGTTCATGGTCATGTCATTCGGTATTACGAATGCACCTGCCGTGTTCATGGGGCTCATGAACATCCTCTTAATGGTCCTCTTGTAGATCCTTCTCTATGGGAAGTTGTCCAAGTGTAGGTTCTAGACACGATAAGTGCACTTACTTGGACAAATGGTGTCTGAGTAGGGGATAGTAGTGGACTCATCAAAGGTCGAGGTGGTTGTTTCTTGGGAAACATCCAAGAATGTGATGGAGGTTTGAATTTTCCTGGGTCTGGTAGGCTATTTCTGAATGTTCATGCCTGAATTCTCTCAATTTGCAGCTCCTTTGACAGCTTTGACCAGAAAGGACTGGGCCATCGTGTGGAGTGAATAGTGTTAGACAACCTTCAGTTATCTAAAGGAGAAGTTGGTTAGTGCCCCAGTGCTGAGGTTTCCAGAATAAGGGGTAATGTTTAAGGTGTTTAGTGATGCTTCAGGCCAAGGCTTGGGGTGTGTGTTGATGCAACAACATGGGTGATCTCTTATGGGTCTAGGAAGTTATGTACCCATGAGCATAACTATTCCACCCACGACTTGGATCTCGCAACAATTGTGTTCACACTAAAGTTTTGGCAGTACTACTTTATCGGGGAGTGATTTGTTGTCTTCACAGATCACAAGATTTTGAGGTATATCTTCTCTTAGTGAGACCTGAACTTGTGGCAGTTTAGGTTCGAAATTTCATACACCTCAGGAAAGGAGAACGTGGTGGTTGATGCCTCAAGCAGGAAGTCGTAGAAGGATGTGGTTCTAGAATCAGCAAATTCTTGGAGAGCAAGGGAGCAGTTGGTTTCCCTACACCTGGATGCAAGTGTGGAGGTTGGTAGAAGCTCTATGTTCCAGATGATAGTGCAGCCCTCTCTATTGTGGCAGGTGGAGGAGTCTCAGTGGGGGGACATAGAGGCTGAAGTGATGCGTGATCGTGTTAGCCAGGGTGATGCTCCAGGAGGATGTTCGGAAGACGGGAAGAATTAGATAATGCTTCATGTGAAGTTTTTTTCCAAGTGGAAATGTGAAAAATAGTTCTTGGTGAGTTACACACCCTTGGAAGTGCACATAGGAGTTTCCAAGATGTACCAGGGTTTGAGGGGTCAGTTTTGGTGGCCCTATGTGAAGCGGGTAGTGGCAGTGTTTGTGGAAAAGTTCCTCGTGTGTCAGTAAGTGAAGGTCGAACACCACATCCCAAGGGTTCCGTTACAACCTTTATATATCCCCGAGTATAAGTGGGATGACATCTCGATGGATTTTTTCATGGGACTACCTAGATTTCAAAGGGTTTGTGATGTTATTTTGGTAGTGGTGGACCGACTAATGAAATCCGCTCACATCCTGGAAATCAAGAAGTTGAGGGTGGTGGATTCCCTAGCACAGCAGTACGTGGATGAGGTGGTGCAGTTACATGGAGGTTTGAGGTCCATTGTCTCTAATCAGGATACCCATTTTACGTCACAGGTCTGGAATGGATCGCAACATGCTTTCGGCACCCAACTATGCCTCAGCACTTCTTTCCACCCCCAGACAGATGGGAAGATAGAGTGCACCATCCAGAAATTGGATAATATGCTACGGGCATGTGTTTTGGACTTTGGGTGATCGTGGGTATGACATTTTCCTCTGTTAGAGTTTACCTATAACAATATTTATCACTCTACCATTTTCATGGATCTGTTCGAAGCCTTTTATGGGAGGCTGTGTCGCTCACCCGTGTGCAGGGAAGAGGTTTGGGAAATAGGTGTTCTTGGCCCGAAGGTAGTGCAGAGCACGACGGAGAAGGTTTAGCTTATACGATATAGGATGAAGGTGGATCAGGAAAAGAAGAAGTCATATGTTGATCATAGAAAGAGACCCTTTGAGTTCAAGGTCGGGGACCACGTGTTCTTGAAGGTCTTCCCTTGGCATGGACAATAGAGGTTCTACAAGGGGAGTAAGCTTTCTCCCAGGTTTTTCGGGCCCTTGAAGGTGTTGTAGAAGGTCGGAAAGGTGGATTATCATCTGGTGATACCACCGCCACTACTGTGGTTGCACGACGTCTTCCATGTGTCTCAGCTCCATCAGTATCCACATGATGATTTGCACGTCCTCGATTGGGGTAATGTGCATATCGAGGATGATGAGAAATTTATAGAGAGACTAGTGGGGATCAAGGATTAGGAGGATTAGCTACTTTGTGGATGAACCATCCCCTTGTTTTGTGTGTTATGGAGGCATGGTGGCCTTGAGGAGAGTACCTGGGAATGGGAGGCATAGATGCGCGCCTAGTACCCAGAGTTGTTTTGAGTTTTGTTCTATTTTTTTTGTAATTGTTTTTGATGTAGAGTTTGAACTTATTAAATATGAAATGGATTGTTTTCCTTGATCACTGGATGTGTGTGAAGAGCCCTGACTATGGGGAGGGGAGGACCCGATACCTAATTGAGACACATTAAAGTGGATACGGTTAAACACATGAGGGCGAGTCAGTACCACCCAAAGAGGATAATATGTTGACATGGAGGAAGGGACCCCCTAATCTATATGACTTGATGGTATGACCATTATGTATTTAAGTGGTCACTTGGGGGGGATAGGAGCAGTAGTGTATTCGTGATTGTTCAGGAGATAGATGTGGAAGAGGTGTTCCTAAATATCGAGGTTGTTCTAGCTTTCGAACAACTCTAGAGTTGTTTGTCTTTGAGAGGTATCTTACGAGGTGGTTGTTCATACCCCTCTCTTTTATTCAGGTTTGTCCTTGAATTATTAAAGACAAGAATAGTTTGAGAGGTATCTGATGTAATGGCCCGAACCCTCCTGGACCATTACTTTTCCAAAAACTCGGTTCCATCGAAACAGTACAACTGGTCACGGCAGCAACTTGATGGTGGCACTACTTAGGGTGACCCACAGAACATGTGGCACCATGATGGTGGCACAGTAGTAGTCACACTGTCAGGTCGTGCACTACAACAGTGGCACTACTTATAGTGGCACCATGAGGGTGGCACCGTGAGGGTAGCACCGTGACAGTGGCACCGCTTACGGTTTCTCACCAAATGGTGTCCTACCCTAGTTTCCTTTTCCTGTTCAACTCCCACAATGTATCTTTTGATGAAAAAGTGTTCTAATACCCCTTTCTAAGCCATTAAAAGCTCATAAATGATATCTAAAATCCCCCAAGAGTCGACTGACCCTTGAATTACTAAAACATGTGTATTTTTACTCGGTACCACACCCTTTTCCCATACTTTTTATTTCCTCCCTTGTTACGTGTTTTCCTCTATTTAAAGAAAACCCTTTAACTCACATCTATTATGGCCACCTATCTGATAAGAATTATTAAATAAAAATTAATTCCATCATGTGTAATCATCCAACCATGTGGTGAAACCATGGTCTTCCTTTAAATTCATTCAAAATTCATGTCTCGTAACTCCAGGATCTCGCCTTTTTATCGCATGGTAATTCTTTCTTATTCTTCTTCTTCTTCTTAGCTGATCTCTTTTCCTTTCCTTGGTGAATTTGGATCCCCCCTTCCCGATGCAAGTGGTGCGCCTATACTGGATCCTTTCTTTCTTTCACTTGGAGTCCCCAATTTTCCTCCCCTGTAAGTCACGCATCCCCAGTTCTTGGAGCATGGAGAAAAACATCAATTTTTGATCATCCAAGTAGGTTCTTCCTTGGTCTCTCTTTATTGTATATCATGCAGGGGGTATGCTAATGTTTCGGCAGGGATGGATGAAACCAAAGCTTAATGAAGTTAATAAATAGACTTTTAAAGAATGAAGGGGTGTGTTTGATGATGTTGTTTTACTCTTTTACCCTTGCTCATATATTGTGAATTGTATTGGCTTATGTCCACTGAAAATCATGGTCGTTGGTGGTCTTTCCTTATGCACTAATGGACCCATGTTTTCTGTGATGATTGAATGGATGTAACGTGGAAATTGGTCAATCACGTAAGCTCAGTTGATTAAATGGATGTCCAATGAACAAGAATCCTTGTGTGGTCACCCCGATTAACCCAACAGAAAAGAAGAAACTCAATGAATGGTGAGTTTAAATATAGAAACTCCCTTAATCTGTCTTGGTAATATTTTTGGTTGTTACGATTCATTCTTGTAGGGTGGAATGGATGGGGATGAGATCCCTATTTTGGTTCAGTTGTTGGTTTGTGGATCTATGGTCGTGTGAGGCTGTATGGTGGGGCTTGGTTTGGTTCTAGTACTTTGAGGAATCTCTCGGATCCCTTTTATTGTTGTGGTTTACAAGAGAGCCGAGTGTGAATTCTTAAATTATTGCTTGATTGTTTTTCCTTACTTGGCTTGTGGCTATGCCTGTTAGTTTCTCGATCGTGAAGAATTAATTAAATGGAATCACTTTAACATTATAACAAGAATGAGTTCAATGGGGAATTGTTTTTGTGGGGATGAGTTGTGACTTGGTTGTGGCTATTGTTCTTTTGATGAATGAATAATAATGAGGGTGTTTGTGTATGGGATGGTGTTGGAACCCCAAGGCAAGGATGAGTTCTTGTTTACCTATATGTTTAATTTAGTTTTTATGTTTCTTATTTGTGCCCCACCCAAGTTGAGGACTTTGTGCTAAACACCCACATTTCATGGGGGGGTGTTTTTCCCAACATTCGTACGAGTGGCTGGTTATTAGCACCTTTTCTTCTCCCTCTCCCAGGTATCCCATGACTCTTTGGGTAGGCTGCGATGACCTGATGTCCATTATAGCTCACGATTCTTTGGACAGGCTACATTGTTGTGGTTGGCCCAGGTGGGTACGGGTAGGTTGTTTCCCAAGTTTCTTCGGGATGAGGCCCAGGTGTCTTCGGGCATGGCAGTAGTTGTCTGTTCCTAGTTGTCTATGGGCATGGTAGTAGTTGTTCTATCCAAGGTTTCTGTAGGTGTGGTTACGTGTGGTTGTGGCCCAGGTGTTTTTGGATGGTGTGTGTGCCTGTGGTAGTCTAGGTGGGTGTGGCCAGGGTATGGCAGTGGGACTATGGTGAGAATGGTGTGGGAGGTCTGATGCGTAGGATGTTTTCAATTACTAGTGGGAAAGTGGTGTGGGGTACCCAAACATTAATGTGTTATTACTATTACTTTACTTGACATGGATTATTTGGGGAGTGTTCCTTGGTGGGGTTTAGATGGATAGTTTCCTTGATAGGTGCTTTGGTTATCTCCTTTTTCACGGGGCATTATAACACCTCCCCACGTGTGCACGAGAGCTTTTGTTTTTCCCTACAGAGTATACCAGTATATTCACCCTACGTATATAAAACTACTCTCAGGTTTCCAGGAGGATTTTGAGGACCATGTTGGACCCTATTAGCTCAGACGTCGGGACCATTGATGTTGTTGTTTTTCTTTTCTTTTGGTACTTCCCTTTGGTTTTTTTCTTGTACTTTGAAGCAGTTTATTATTGTAACATGCATATGGGGATGGATTGTTTTGGATTTACCTTTACTTACACTTTTGGTGTTTGTTGGAATTTATTATCTTATCTCCTTATCCTACTAAATAAAATGGGTAATGCCTTCCATTTTACATTTGATTCTATACCCTTTTTGCTAGTCACCACACTGGGGCCTATTGAAGGTGGGTCTCAGGGGTCATTATCTCTGCTTCAACTTGAGGAATGAGGGGTTTGGAAATCGGTTGTCCCTTCTCTCATCTTGGTGAAGGGGGTCATGAAGATAAACCCTTAATATAAATAATAATAATGGAAACATTGAATAATAACCCCAGTAAAACATAAGTAACATCAAACAATGTTATGTTATATGTAAAATAATTTTGAGATATCTCATGAAAACAATTCTTGAGGAAATTATCCTTTCTTCTTTGAAAATTTTTTTTACATGAAATGCCATGCTATTTTAAAATAAAAAATTTCTATTAAAATAACCTTGTAAGATTATAATGTAAGATTTAAGAAGATATGGTGTCATGAAAGTATTAAAATATGTTCATGTCATATAAGTTAAAAACAATTCTAATAATTTTATTATAAAAGTCGAAAAGTACATCATTTGAAAAATATCAAAAAATTCATTTAAAACCATTTTATAAATTTTATAACATGGTTAAAAATATATTAAACATTTATAGAAATATAGTAAAAATATTTTGGAAAATATTTGTTTAAGAAACATGAACATTATGAAAAATATTCCCCAATAGATACTTACATATAAGCAATCTTAAATAATAAAGTGATTATGAAATAACCTTTACCACTTTATAATCAGTAGAATCGTATTACCTATGAAACAAAAAAAATATGGATATAAAAATACCATAATATTATGATTAAGACTCATAAAAGATATTCATGGGTACTATATACTCCACGTAGAAGTAAACAAGTAGTGTATGAGGCATGTGTCTCACAGAAGTAAAGGTGAGATAAAAATCCCTTATCTTAGGTATGATTCCCTCCGTACATGTCATAAACTCTTATATAGAGGTTTCATACATAGAATTAATTTATAAAAGAATAATAATAATATTTATGATATCATATATGAGTCATTTATGACATTATGTTAGCCATTTATTAATAAATCCATGTTAATGTAGCATTTTGGGTAACAGCCGCTTTGTTTATCGTATGTGTTTTGACTTGTTATTCCTAATCCTTTTAATTAGAGAAGGATTCACTTAATTATATAACGTAAAACATGATTTATATATCATATATATTTATTATATAAATATATATATTATATTATATATATATATATATATATGAAATGTTATACACCGTTCATGGAGATGGTAAGTCCTACGTACGCATGAACATTGTGTCTGTTTTCTTATCATACTAAATGAATGAAGGTAAATGGCATGTGTGTGTGTGTGTTTCTCTATATTCAATTGTAATTATTATGTCACATATTTAATATTTCTTCATTATATACAATTTTTATAATCATTCTTGAAATGGTTAGTGTGGAATATGAATCTCAGCACGTCATGGAGATGGTAAGTCGTACGTACACACGAGCGACGAAATCAATCTCATAATAGAAAAAAGTTTGGGGAATTATAAGGTATATTAATTATACATAATCAATATCATATAATTTTTATTATTTATATCCATCATAAAACATTATTGTACCCATCCAAATAAATTAGTGATGAAAAACAAATAACACCACATCGTGGAGATGGTAAGTCTTAAATACACACAGGTGGTACTTTTGTTTTTTGTAGGATGAATAAAAGTTGGAATATGGTTGTTCCAAAATAATAATAAAATAATATCATATTTTTTATACTGTAGTTACTACTTTATAATGGAATCAACACATGAAGATTAAGTATAAGAAGAAACAATTTTGAAAGAGTCGGTAAGGAGATTACCTCTTCTTCAACGATCTCCCTCTAGATCTCCTATTAGGGAAACTAGAGTTGGTCTGTTGAGAAGATAAGAAACTATATAATGTTAATAGGAAAGTTTTTCAAGGAAATTTTTAGGGTTTTTTCAATATTGAAGTCTCAAAGTGGGGTAAGGAAGTGAGTGAGGAGGTGCTCTTTTATAATTGAGGTGAGGGGCACTTTTGTAAATCCCCAAAATAATAAAATTTATTAAGATTATTCTAGATATAAATACTTAGAAATGAACCATAAATGAAAATTAGAAGAAATTTTCGACCATATCATGTTCCATTGTTATTATTTAATATTTTTTTGAATTTTAAATAATTTAATGATAAATTAATTCAATAATATATCATTATTGTCAAATTTAAAACCATTAATTTAATTTGACTTCACTACATCAAGATATAGTGGGAATTCAAATATAATTCTTTAAAACATATATAATATATCATATATATCTGGTAAAATCTTTAAACACATTAACTAATCCAAAATATTTCAAAATTAATATTATTAAAATAAATTGTTCTATTTTTCAGTTAATTAAATAAATAATATTTTAGCATTGAAGAAGATTTGAAGTTAATTATATAACTTATAAAAATTAAAAATAAATTAATATAATTAAACTAATTTCATTTATATCAAAATAGATATTTATATTCTTCCATATATTTCTTTTTTCCTTATGGGGAAACATAAGATATATTAAAAACAAGAGAGTGATACTTTGTAACTATCTTTGATTTAAATAATATATAATTTATTTTCTGAGAAAATGTCCATTTAACAACTCAAAAACAACCATAATTTCATAACGGTAAAATACTATTCATCAAATAACTTTTTTCGAAGTTCTGGTTTTATATTAATCCTTATCATTTTGATTTACACTTAATTATTCTAATGTAGTTTTAATTGGGGTAACCACATTTTAAATATTAAGAGGTTATAAATTATTACTTATATGAGGTCAATTTTCTATAAATAGACACTTAATGAAATTTTAGTCCTCATAATAATCTATTTTTATTTTTTAAATAATTTTATCATTTTTAGTTAATTTAAAAAATATATTATTTTATAAAATATCATTAGTGTCCATTTTCAAACTATTCACAACTTTTTCTTTATATAAAATCCAAAGAGAAAGATAATTTAGAACCAAAACACTTAAGAAACTCCTAAAATTTCATAGTTACCTATAAAATTCATGGATAATATTAGTTATTTTGAATTATATATATTTTAATATTTTTAATATAATTTATTTGATCCTTTTATTAGTTAAAAATTTACTACATCATCATTGTGTCACATTTTAAGTTAATTATTTTATCAATAAAAATTATAAATAAATTATCATGATATATATCAAAATTTTAGATTTAAAATGACTATTTATAGTCAAATTTATCTTCTGTATAACCATATATTAAAAATGGTTTATTTATTAAAATTAAGAGTATGGCATTTTTAACTTATATTTAAATAAAATATAATAAATGTCATACTCAAACCCTAGTGGCTTAAAAGGGTTATAATTTAATTATAATATTTATTTTAGTCAAAAATAAGTTATAAAATTAAATTAGGACAAGGCTTTGGGAAATTTTATATCATTATAATTTTATTTTTACCTTTAATTATCTGATTTACCCTTAACCGAGGTAAATAAAAATTTAATAAAGTCATTATTCACAAAAAAAATACATTGTACCTATTAGAAAAAAAATATCATACTGATTACAACCATTTATTTATGTTTTTTATAATTCAATTCACAGAAGTAACTGAATTAAGTTTAACACTAATCCCATAGATGTGGCGAGAAGGCAGGTAAAAGGGACGTTCAAAAGTTCAATAAGTTTTTATATATAATTTCATTATAAAAATGATTCAAATGACCTACATTATATTAATATATGTATTATTTATCGATTTTTACTTTATAAATAATTTTGAATTATAATAATTATTTAAAACAAAAAGGATATTTTTATCTACAATGTAGTATTTTTCACTATTCATCGAAAAATGAAACTTCTCAGAAAAATACTAAAACTTCATCATAAGTTAATTTTGACATTAAAATTTTAAAAAATGAATTTTATTTTATCCAATTAAATTTATAATAGTTTCTAAAATTATTATTTTTTTTTTCATAGAAGGACATGAAAAAAAGTTCATTTGAATAAATAGTAGTTTTAAATATAAAAATATTTTACCAAAAATTATATTTTCCATTATCAAAACCATTAAAACTAATATTTGAAAAATAGTTATTACTAATCATATTAACAGTTTAACGATTAGGTTATAACTATCTTATTTAAATAATTATAATAGTAAAGTGTTGTTTCATAGAAACTCATTGTTGCAAGTAATGTAAGTCAAGTCGGTGTTGCATGTAGTGAAAGCTTCCCTTGGTGTAGCGTATAACATAATCCAAACATAGTGATTTTATATAATAACCAAAATCTATATTCAGTGTTTCATGAAACAAAAATATCTAAAATATTAATTGAATTTGAAAAATGATAATTTAAAAATATAGGGGTGTTACATTCTACCCCCCATTAATTGAATTTCGCCCTGAAAATTCAACCGAGTTATCAAAGGTTTAATTCCTAAAAGTTCCTTTCATATAATACCACATTATAAAAACAAATATGAAAAATTCCTTTTAAAAATGAATGTTAGAAACATAGAAATTACCCAAAGTAACTCATAACTAGGTTTCCACATAGGAGAACATAGTTGAAGATTTTGGCATGCAGGAAAACTGTAAATAATCATATAGATTGATAAAGATCATTGATCGTAATAAAGTGGGTGATCCATAGTTTATTAAAAATCACAAAAGCATAAACTAAAGAAATGTGAAATGTAATTTTTTAGATTTTCCATGTATTATTTTTAAAAATTATATAGATTAAATTTGAGACCAGTTATTGAGGCGGTGTGCAATTTCGAGGCCCGGTGTTACAGAAACAAATGATTGAAAAATGTTAAAAATATTAAATGGAATGTGCATGAATTTGTCCTAAAAAATGTAATAACTTTTAAATGGCTTCCCAGATCAGAAATATGAGGTCATCGTTGCACTCAGAACAACAACTTTACCTTAGGCATGACCTAACATTGGTCGGCATAGGTTAGTTGTAGAAAGTCATAACAGAAATTTTAAATGAATAAAATAAAATGATATATTTTATTTTATTTTTATTTCATCGATGCAATGATAGTTTTATTTTAAATAAACCCTTTGGTATATATCTATGGTTAGGCTCATAACCATGGAACCCTCTAAAGGCCCTGGAGAGAGAGATATCTGAAGAATCCTCTCAGCAGGCGATGACAAAACTTTGGAATAAAGATCGATGAACACTATTCTTGGTAGATCATGCCAATGGTTATGATACGATGACCAATCTTCATCAGTGAGTATTCCAAAATCCATGTAGGATGTGTTATTTTGATTCTTCTTTCTTGTTCTTGATTCCTATAAGAAACACGAACTAATCCAGGAACAGCTTAGCCCGTGGATTGATCTTACTTGCGGGATGGGATGATATTTGTAGGGTTTATCAAGATTTGGATCTAGAGATTTGTTCATAATTCATTTATCATTTTTATAGGAATGGATCTATGATGGAATAAATAATGGTCGAGGTTCGTTATTCAGGTTTCTTCAATTTTCATTTTCTCCCCTGATTTCTTGTATTCTTCATACGTATTCTTCATTCTTCCCCTAACATTGAACAATCGATCGTTATGCCTTTGATTCTTGGAGAAATGATCCAAAAATAGAGATTCGTCATTAGGAATACTCGACATAGGTGAGATGGTGGGTACGGTCGTACATCTAATGATGGTGGGTCTTGAATCTGCATTCTTCGGCAACGACTAAGAATGCCTATAATCACATTTTCCGAGTTGTTTGAAGGTCGGAATCCCATTGATTTGGTGTTAGAGGGATATGAAGACCTTTGATCCAGTGTTTCTAGGTGAACCGAGAACCAGAGTGAGATCCATAGATTGATCGGCGCAAGCATAGGAAGAACTCATATTTCTGTAAAAATATGATACACACGGCATGTAGTATCAGCTACATGGTGTGTATTCATTATTAGGTGACTCGGAATATACATGGGAAGTACACAAACATAGGGTGGAGTGAAAAAGTTTTCATATACAGTGTGTACTCCTCCACACAACATATCCTAAACTGATTACACGAACCACCCCATGTACTGGTACATAAGAAAGGATACACGGGCAGACACCATGTACTGGTACACGACTAGAGTTTATTGGTGAACCCCGTATAGAAGGACATGGCATGTGAATCCTTCTAGATTTCATGTAAACATATTCTACATCATACAGTTTATAATGAAAAGGGTCATTTTACACGGGAAGTACTCGGGGTCAAGGGATACGTTGTGCGACCCTACTACACATCATTTACCCCTTTCTACATGGATTGATTCTCTTATCCTCCGCATCATGGACAAGTTTCATTATGGTTTTTTCCATTTATCGTTTCCCAAAAGGTAGATACAGATCATTGTCTACTCATAGGACTATGATCCCTTCAGCATGACTTCTTGGATAGAGTTTTTGGAATCCCCTGAAGGCCCGAAACATGGTCCTCTATTCATTCTTCATGCCCTACATAGAGTTTTTGGTATCAACAAGACCATCACTATGAGGATTTTGATCCTCTACTTGGAGGGTTAATCCATATTGAGTTGTTGGTATCACCCCATGGACCTGGTTTTTATCCTCATCTATTTTATCATATCTTTCTTCAGATATATCAATGAATCACTCTCATTGTGAGACCAGATGAGCATCACCTCTCGAACCGACATCATCAGTGTTATCAGAATCAGGAGTGTGTTCTCTCGAATGAGTGCTTCATGGAATCTTCAAGCAGAATTTCTGGTGTTGGTATATAGTGGTTGTGAATTACCTCTAGATTTTGTATCTTGGTTGAGTATATCTATATATTCTTTTTATATATTTTGTTTACATATACCTGTGTAGATCTGACTTTACTTTCTTTTGTTATGTTTCTTTGTGGTTTTGAGGTGTCCTATTGAGTATTATTATACTCACCCATATATGGTATTTTCCTGCATGTTTCATTTCTTGTAAAGACGATTGACCATTTGATGAAGTCCATGGAGGATCAAGACCAGACAGTGCTTTGTGAGATCGGACAGAACGAGGTGTGTTCCTACGGCTTCAGACAGTAGTCCTAGTACCTTTTTCTTATAGGTTGGACTTTTTTTTACAAAATATTTTTGATGGGCTTGTATTTTATCCCAATTTACTTTACTTTCCATTGTACTCTAGTTGTGGGATATAGTGGTATGCATTAATTGTTTACTTGGTGGTTTTACATTTCATCCTTCTGTGGGCTTGGAGATGTGTGTGTGTGTACAAGTACATAGGAAATGCCTACCATGTTAGTTATATTAGAACTCGATGCTCGTCACCAGCCCCTGCTTTTTTGGAGGTGGGATTAGGGAGTCATGGTATGGGCCCCACTGGGATGGGTTTTGATAGAGTGGTATCAGAGGCTGGTCAGTTCTAGTTTAGGACTGAGAGTCTGTGATATTGGTCTGGGGAAATAATGTTAAGTGTTTTAAGTTCTTCTTTCATGCCAAGGACTCTAATATTGGTGTGGAGGCCAAAATATCCATACACCCGGACTCTGATAAGAATCTTTTTGACTTCGTACATGAAAACACTAGTTGTGGGTAAAATAATGGTAAATGCATCATAGTGGAATGGGTTGTGATTTCTATGTCCTTCTTGAGTCATCTCTTCATATATACTCATTGACTGTGGTACATCTTGTTTTATTACAGGATGTATCTTTGATTCATACAAGAAATGATTCAATAGCTTGATCATGAGGATGAAACCCCCAGTGAAGAGGCTTGGATACAAGGACCATTCCCCCAAAATTTCACCTCTGAGTGGTGCACCAGCAATATCGAAACCTATAAAGTGGCATGTGGTACCTTCAGTACCAGCATATGGGGATCACAGGTTGAGCGTGATTCGTGAGTTTCAGTCATAGAGACCCCTCAGGTTCCGAGGTGAGCCAAACCCATAGGCGGCTAAGGACTAACTTGAGGTCGTAACCTGATTTTTTCATCTAGTGAGGACACCAGTAGATCGGATGGTGGTCCTGGTGGTGAGCCTTCTATGTAGCTCAGCAAGGCAATGGTAGAGTTTGGCTATCTAGACTCAAAAATAGGAAACTCTTTCACAGAAAGAGTTTGACAACCTCTTTAGAGAGTATTTTTCACCAGTTACACTTTGGATTTTGTGTATACATGAGCTTATTCAACACCAGCAGGATAGCATGATAGTAGTTGATTATTCATCAAGTTTCACCAACCTTTCCTAGTACTCGATGGATATAGTTCAAGATCCGTACTTTAGGGCACGGACCTATGAGTGAGGTCTATGTAGAGAAATCTGATCCAGTGTTATCCCTCTATGAATTCCTAATTATATTGGGGTTCTTGAGAAAGATTTGGTGGTTAAAAGCTTCTTGGTTGAGAAGATACAACCAGTGATAGTCAAAATTAGAAGAGAAGGAGAAGAGAACTCGAAAGCAGTGAATCAACGTCGGTCCCAGGGTCTTTTACATGGGATATGTTTCATAAGGAGGTCCCAAGACTAAGGATCAAAAATGTAGGGCTAATAGGATGGGTTCATTCTGTTGGGCGGAAGAAAACAAGGAATGATGGCAAGAGGGGGGGTGAATTGCCTTTTTAAAAAATGATAAACAAATTAAAATCAAAGTAAAGAAAGCAGCGGAAATAAAGAGGCAATCACACAAGAAATTGATAACGGAGTTCGGCCAAAAACCCGGCCTACGTCTCCGCTCCCAACTCAACCGTTGAGAGATTCCTACCGCTTCCTTTTCAATGGTTTTAGCAAGAAACCCACTAGGCTTTGAGGTAGCACTAGGACCTATTACAGCTTGCTTTTGAAATGGTTTAGCAAGAACCCACTTGCTTTTAATGGTTTAGCAAGAACCCACTATCCTTCTTACAGGTGAAGGATAGCTCACCTATGTCTCAAGCTTTTTTAAAGGAAAAGCTTGTGAACCTCTTCACACCTTAGTGGTGATGTGAAACCCAAAAGAAAGGGAGGATGAGAAAGAGTTTGGGGTTTGTAGGCACAAACCCAATTTTAAGCTCAAAATAAATAAAACAAGAAAAACCGTAATTGGAGGAAGTCTTGGGCGCCTTTGATTGATTGGAGATGTTGAAGGCCGCTTCCAAGCTTCTTTGAAGGGGCTCCTTGGATGTGGAAGTTGTTGGAGCTCTTGGGGTTCCCTTGAAGGAAGTCGCCGGAGGTTGGCCAATTGATGCAAAATATGTCCGTGGGCTTCCGTATAGTTCCGGTAGGTGTCTGGGGCTTCCTTGGCCTTTATTTATAGGCATGGAACCCTTGGGGAGGCTTCGGAGCCGTTGGTGAGGCTAAAAGAGCCATTGGGAGCCAAGTGGAGCAGCCTGGTCAAAGCTCCAACGGCTAGTTTGACTGGCTCCACCGGCTGGCCGGTACAGTCCCACCGGTTGGCCGGTGTTTGCAAAAAGGCATTGGATTCCTGTCCAAGGGCCACCGGCTGACCGGTGCTAGAGCCACCGGCTGGCCGGTGGCAAGACAGTAGCTGGCACTGTTGGGAGAGGGTTCCACCGGCTGGCCGATGCTGAGGCCACCGGTTGGCCGGTGGGGAGGCAGTAGCTTCCCTTTGAGTGCAGGTGCCACCGGCTGGCCGGTGGTCAAGTCACCGGCTGACCGGTGGTGAGGCAGTGGCTCTGTCTTCTGCCCAGGGTCCACCGGTCGACCGGTGGTGAAGCCACCGGTTGGCCGGTGTACTGAATTTCAGTCCTGATTGGCTTTTTGCCTTCTTGGCCTTCTTGGCCCAATTCCGTGGCCACCTGAAATGATTCCTATCATCCAACAACACTTGAAAAAGTATTAGATAAATATGAGGGTGATTGTGATCATGAAAATAAAACCTTGAGGGGTTCGAGAGGTACAACAATCTCCCCCTATTTTGATGATCACAATCACCGAAACAAACAATGAAAAATACTGACATTGAAAGGAAATGCAAAGCATGATGAAAAAGGATTCTCCCCCAATCAATCAAGAAATTTCTCCCCCTTTGTGATTATCAAAATAGAATGGGGCATAAAACTTGATTGAGGAAAAAAATTTGAAAAACAAGATTGAGAGTTTGAAAATCAATTGAGATTTTTGAAATTGAAATGATTGAAAAAAAAATTGAATAACAGTTTGAATTGAAAGTTTTAAATCAAAAACTAATTGAAATTTGAAATTTGAAACCAAATGAAATTTTTGAAATGAAAAATTCGAATTGAATATTTTGAAATGAAAATTTTGATACCAAGTGTTGAAATTGAAGGTTGGAATCGAAAATTTTGAAATTACAATAAAGCTTAAAAGATCCTAACTCCCCCTAAATAAAAACAATAAATCACGGGGGAGAGGGATTTTGAAAAGAGATGATTTTAGGCTCGGAGAGACTCGCCAAAAGGGATTTTTCAATCCACACTTGTCTCATGGCGGGTCTTCTCCTATAAAACTCGTCCGAATAGAAAATAGACTTTGGTTGGCCGTAACGGGCATTTTTACAATTACATTCATAAATAAGGTGCCCGGTTTTCTTACAATAATTACAAAATTTAAAACTGGAGCTCCCCCTTACAAAAATAGTGGGTGCATGGGAGGAGGAGGCTTGCTTGGAATAGCCAAGACCTTGGGTGGTTCTAGAAATTCGTTGGGAACCTAGCAAATTGTTCAAATTTTGTTCCCCTTGAGTGAATTTGGCTAGGGTCTCCCTTAGGTCTTTGATGGTTGATTCCATGGAATCAACATTTGGAAAATTTTGGATTTTAAGGGACAACTCTTCCTTCTCTTTAAGAAGTTGTTCTTTTTCGGAAGAGAGTTTTTTGAAATTCTTTTTCAAAGCAACGAATTTTGAAGAGAGTTCATGAAAACCATTTTCAAGTTGGTCTCGCACATGTTGGAGTTCTTCATAAGACAAATGATTGAAAGAATTAGAAGAACTAGAAGACGAGGAAGAAGAGTCGGAAGATGATACCTCATGATTTGCCATTAGGCATTTTGTACCTTGGTCGCTCGAGGAGGAGGAGGAGGAGGATGATGAGGAGGTGTCACTCCATGTCGCCTTGAGGACCTTTTTCTTTCCTTTCTCCTTTTGCGTGGCCCGTTTCTTGTTGAGTGGGCAATCGGGCTTGTAATGGCCTTTTTCGCCGCACCCGTAGCATTTTACCTTGGGCTCGGATCTTGCGGTGGGTTCTTGCTTTCGCGCCTTGCGAGATTTCTTCTTCTTCTTGTGCTTCTTCATAAATTTGTGCATTTGGCGGGCGAGATTCTCCATTTCCGAGTCGCCGCTTGATGATGAGGAAGATGAGGAAGATGAGGATGAGGAGGAGCTTACTTCTTTTTGTACCTTGAGGGCAATGTTCTTTGGTGTCTTGATTGGTGTGCCCTCCTTTTGAGCTTGCCTCCTCATCGTGATCTCATACGTCATTAGGGATCCGATGAGCTCCTCCACCGGCATATTTTTGACGTCCTTAGCTTCTTGGATCGCCGTCACCTTTGGTGCCCAGGAGCTTGGAAGGACCCATAGGATCTTCTTCACCATAGTTTCTGCAGAAATATTATCTCCAAGAGACTTTCTACCATTGCACACGTCAGTAAATCGAGTAAACATTTCAGAAATTGATTCATTTGGGTGCATGGAAAAAGATTCAAAATCTTGTCTATACATGTCTAACCGAGTATCCTTCACTTTATTAGTGCCCTCATGGGTCACTTCCAAAAGCTTCCAAATTTCATGTGAAGTGGTGCAAGTGGATACACGATTGAACTCATTTCTATCTAAGCCGCAATGTAGAGCATTCATGGCTTTTCCATCAAGCTCGAAATTTTTTATATCGGCTTGGGTCCATTTGGATTCATCGGGAGAAGAAAGAGTGTAACCATGCATGACAATTTTATATATGGGATAACCTATGCTCCTAAGGAAAGTAGTCATGCGGGTTTTCCAATAATTGTAGTCGGTCCCATCAAAAAATGGAGCCCGACCCAAAGAGTAGCCCTCGGGGGCGAAAGAGGTAGATGCCATCACAATGGATCTTTGAATTTGAAACCGTTTACGGTATTACTCAAATTACCGCTCTGATACCAATTGTTGGGCGGAAGAAAACAAGGAATGATGGCAAGAGGGGGGGGTGAATTGCCTTTTTAAAAAATGATAAACAAATTAAAATCAAAGTAAAGAAAGCAGCGGAAATAAAGAGGCAATCACACAAGAAATTGATAACGGAGTTCGGCCAAAAACCCGGCCTACGTCTCCGCTCCCAACTCAACCGTTGAGAGATTCCTACCGCTTGCTTTTCAATGGTTTTAGCAAGAAACCCACTAGGCTTTGAGGTAGCACTAGGACCTATTACAGCTTGCTTTTGAAATGGTTTAGCAAGAACCCACTTGCTTTTAATGGTTTAGCAAGAACCCACTATCCTTCTTACAGGTGAAGGATAGCTCACCTATGTCTCAAGATTTTTTAAAGGAAAAGCTTGTGAACCTCTTCACACCTTAGTGGTGATGTGAAACCCAAAAGAAAGGGAGGATGAGAAAGAGTTTGGGGTTTGTAGGCACAAACCCAATTTTAAGCTCAAAATAAATAAAACAAGAAAAACCGTAATTGGAGGAAGTCTTGGGCGCCTTTGATTGATTGGAGATGTTGAAGGCCGCTTCCAAGCTTCTTTGAAGGGGCTCCTTGGATGTGGAAGTTGTTGGAGCTGTTGGGGTTCCCTTGAAGGAAGTCGCCGGAGGTTGGCCAATTGATGCAAAATATGTCTGTGGGCTTCCGTATAGTTCCGGTAGGTGTCCGGGGCTTCCTTGGCCTTTATTTATAGGCATGGAACCCTTGGGGAGGATTCGGAGCCGTTGGAGAGGCTAAAAGAGCCGTTGGGAGCCAAGTGGAGCAGCCTGGTCAAAGCTCCAACGGCTAGTTTGACTGGCTCCACCGGCTGGCCGGTACAGTCCCACCGGTTGGCCGGTGTTTGCAAAAAGGCATTGGATTCCTGTCCAGGGGCCACCGGCTGACCGGTGCCAGAGCCACCGGCTGGCCGGTGGCAAGACAGTAGCTGGCACTGTTGGGAGAGGGTTCCACCGGCTGGCCGGTGCTGAGGCCACCGGTTGGCCGGTGGGGAGGCAGTAGCTTCCCTTTGAGTGCAGGTGCCACCGGCTGGCCGGTGGTCAAGCCACCGGCTGACCGGTGGTGAGGCAGTGGCTCTGTCTTCTGCCCAGGGTCCACCGGTCGACCGGTGGTGAAGCCACCGGTTGGCCGGTGTACTGAATTTCAGTCCTGATTGGCTTTTTGCCTTCTTGGCCTTCTTGGCCCAATTCCGTGGCCACCTGAAATGATTCATATCATCCAAAAACACTTGAAAAAGTATTAGATAAATATGAGGGTGATTGTGATCATGAAAATAAAACCTTGAGGGGTTCGAGAGGTACAACACATTCAGCCTAGAGAGAAGTAATTTTATTCATGTAACAGTAGGGGAAATCTCACTTAAGATTTTTCAACCCACTGTATTGCTGATAGAGATACCATGAATAGACCATTGAGGTAGAGAAAATGGTCGGATTAGGTAGATATGTAGGGAAGTGGATTTGGAAGAGGAGTTGGGAGAGAAAGAGGTGGTGGATGATGTTTCCACTTTCTACCACCACCACCCCCAGGTGCTTTATACAAAGCACAGGGATCTGGAGGATAGAGGATGGGATAGCTACATCCTGACAAGGTATATGAACTAGGGGATATTGGAATGATTTGATTTATAATCTTTGTATTTTCTAATTTAGCTATAGATAGACATAGGTTCTAGTCATTTATTTCTCACAACATATCTTATTCAAGACCTATAGATTCTGGTTGAACTGTTGACTCAACACTTATGCTTGGATACACCTACTAGAGAAGACTCAGTGATCAGACACTTATGCTAATAGTATTAATTGACCCTTGTAGGAGAGAGTTTTGGTTAGAACCTCTTTGGGGTAGTGTTGAGGCCTTAAGAAATCATTCTTGGTATGGATTGGTTATCTACAGCTCATTCCTAGAATGACTATTTTAGGTGAAGTGTGTGGTGTGTCTATAGTGATGGAATGAGGTTTACCTATGTTGGTGAAAAAGAAACCCATGAAGCACAAGAAAGAATCATGCATAGGAGGGTGTTGTTGATTACTCATTAGTTGGCTAGCCTGACCCTCATTCCAATTGATGTTATGAGCTTCCAGTTTCTAGTAGTGGTGGTGGGGTATGAGGATGAATTTCTTAAATATGTTCCAAGATTACCTCCCCATTAGAATATAGACTTATTCATTGATTCACACCCTGGGATGACACTAATATATGCACCAGCATATCAGATGGATCCCGCAAAGCTTCATGATCTGAGGGTGCAGTTGGAGGACTTGCAGAGGAACGGATTCGGGAGACCCAGTGTTTCACCCTAGGCAGTCCCAGTTTTGTTTTCTGAAAAGGTATATTGTAGATTGATGTTTTTTGTGGACTATTTTATCTTGAACTAAGTGATCATGAAGAACAAGTATCCATTACCGAGGATCGATAACCTCATTGATTAGTTAAAAGGTGCATGATGATTCTCGAAGGTTGACCTCAGATTAGGCTATCACCAGCTGTGAGTACGGGAGAAGGATATACTGAAGATGGCCTTCAGATGTCGTTATGGTCATTATGAGTACTTGGTGATACTCTTTGGCATGAAGAATAACACATCACTATTTATGGGACTCATGAACCAGATCTTTCAGCCTTACTTAGACCTGTTCTTTATAGTCTTTATCAAAGATATCCTTATGTACTCAGTGTCTGAGGAGGAACATGTGGGACACTTAAGGATAGTTCTAAATGTACTCTGATAGCACCATATTTATGGGAAATTCTTGATGTATTGGTTTTGGATTTAGGAGTTCCACATTTGGGAACACTTTATCTTAGAGTATGGAGTGGTAGTGGACCCATACAAGGTTGATGCATTAATATTATGGAAGCCATCTAAGAACATGATGGAGGTGAGGAGATTCCTTGGGATAATAGGATATTATCGGAGATTCATACCTATTTTCTCTAGGATATCATCACCTATGATATTTTTCACTCAAAAGGGGAATCCTTTCATTTGGAAAAAGAAGTGATATTAGACTTTTTAGCAGTTGAGGTGGAGTTTGAGGAGTGATCTGATCATGATATTTTCAGAGGGGGGTGTCGAGTATGTAGTGTTCTATGATGCATCATGAACTGGTATTGGTTATGTCCTAATGTAATGGAAATTAGTGATTACCTATGATTCTCCCTAGTTGAGACCACATGAGAAAAACTATATGACCCATGATCTTGAGTTAGTAGTGGTGGTCTTTTCATTGAAGATTTTGTGACACTACCTGATGGGTGAGAGGTTTATCATATAATACAATCATAAGAGTCTCAAGTATATCTAATATTAGAAGGATCTAAACTTAATAAAGATGTGGTGGCTAGAGTTCCTTTAGGACTATGAAGTTGAAATTTTCTATACTCTTGGGAAGGGGAACGTAGTGGCATATGATTTCGGTAGGAGATATAGTTCAGAGTTGTTAAACGAGGCATTGAAACAGTTCGCCTCATTGTAGTTATCATTTGTGGATGGAGAAGGATCATATTACATCAAGTTTATGATTATTACCCCTCCTCTCTTACTATGATTCTAGGAGGCATGGCTTGGGGAAACCAATTGTGATACCCCACATGCTCGGATATCCATAGGGCATGCTCTTGATGGATATTCAAAAGGAGGGGAGCATGTCCTTCTTTTCATAGGACGTACAATAGTACCAGTGGAATTTTGTGAGGAGGTTATGAGGGAGTTTCATAGGTCCCCTTTGGTAGTATATCCTAGTGTGGTGAAGATGGACTATGACCTATGATGTTAGTTTTAGTGTCCATGGATGAATAAGAGAGTGGCATAGTTCATTTCTCGATGCCTTACTTATCAGCAAGTGAAGGCTAAGCACCAGGATCCAGTAGGTTTAGATCAACCCCTTGAGGTTCCCAAATGAAAGTGTGATGGGATAATGATGGAATTAAATATGGTTTTACCACATATGTCCAGGGGACATGATGCCATCTGGGTGATTGTTGACCAACACATCAAGTTTTCCCACTTCTTAGCTATCCGAGAATAGAGTTTAATAAAGAGCATGGGATGCCTCTAAATTCTAGAGATAGTTCGACTCCATGGATTTACATTGATAATATTTTCATATCATGATGCTCTCCTTACTTCCTGGTTGCGGAAGGGATTACAGGAGGCGTTTACGACCCAGTTATGCTTGAGCACAGTGTTTCACCCATAAATGGATGGCCAGAAAGAGAGGACCATTTAGGTGCTCGAGGACATGTTGTGATATTTCATGTTAGACTTTGGTCATATTTGGGAGGATCACCTACCACTAGTGGAGTTTTCATACAATAAAAAATACCATTCCACGATTGGTATGGAACCATTCGACGTTTTGTACGGGCAACCCTGTAGGTCACCACTTTGCTTGACTAACCCATGATATCCAGCACTCATGGGCCCGAAGTTGGTGTGAACTACTATTGAGATGGTGCATATTACCCAAGAGAATATGATGACTACATAGAGCCATCATAATTTTTATGCTGACAGGTGGCAGAGGCCTTTGAGTTTGAGGAAAGAGACAATGTGTTCCTATGGGTTTCACCTAAATATGGATTACATATATTTGGACTATGTGGTAAGTTATCTTCAAGTTTTATTGACTCTTTTTAGATACTACATGGTTTGGTGAGGTGGAATACCACTTAGATCAACCTCTATAGTTAGACTGGGTACAAGAAGTCTTCAACATGTCACAGCTGAGGAGGTACGTGCATGACCCATCGCACATCATCCACTAGGGTGAGCTATACATCGAGGAAGGAGTGAATTTTTATATGTACCCAAAAGAGATCAAGGATTAGCATGATAGGATCCTTTCTGAGCGATTGATTCCTTTAGTGTGTGTCCTTTGGCAGTATGGGAATCTCTAGGAGAGAACTTTGGAGCGGGAGACCCAGATTCGTGATTACTACCCATGTCTTTTTGAGTAGCCTTTGTTTTGGATTTTTAGATATGAAAATCCCCAAGGTGGGGATAATGTAATATACTAGACTTTCCATGTTTTATTTTCAAATATTATATGGATTAAATTAGAGACCAGACACTTAGAAGACATGTAATTTCAAGGCCCAGTTTTCCCAGATCAATTGTTTGAGAAATGATAAAAATATTAAATAACATGCGCGTACAGTTTTACTGAAAAAGTGGAAAGAATTCTAAATAGGTTCCCAGATCATAAATATGAGGTCATAATTGTGTTTAGAATAGCAGCTTTACCCTAGTCACAACCTAACATTGTTTGGTGCGGTTTGATTGTAGAAAGTCATCAAGTTCATTTTAACTGAATAAAATAAATTGATAAAAATTATTTTATTTTTATTTATTTGATGAAGTGAAAGGTTTATTTTAAATAAACCATTTGGAAGAGATCTATGGTTAGGCTCATAACCCTGGAATCCTCTAGAGGCCCTGGAGAGAGAGATATCTATAGAGTCCTCTTATTAGGAGATGACAGAACTTTGTACTAGAGATTGAAGAACATTGTTCGGGGTAGATATCACCAACAGTGATGATGTGGTGACTGATATTTATTGTAAAGCAATCCAAAATATTGGTAGGATGTATTATTTCTATTCTTATTTCACGTTATTTATTTTTAAAATGAACTTGGACTAATACATGAATAGATTATCCCACTGATCGATCATACTTATGGGATGGGATGATATTTTTGGGGTTTATCAATATTTGGTTCTAGAGATTTTTTCTTGATTCTATTATCATTCTTATAGGAATGGATCAAGGCTGGGATGAACAAAATTCAAGGTTTGTTCCTTGAGTTTGTTCCTTGTGTGTTTTTCTCCACCTATTTCTTACCTTCTTTGGGTGTATTTTTCATTCTTCCCCTAAATTTGAATAATCGGTCATTGTGCCTTAAATTCTTAGCACAAAAATCCAAAACTGGAGATCCTACATTGGCATGACTCAAAGGAGGTGTGATGGTGGGTGCATCAGCTGATCAAATGATGGTGGGTAATGAATCTGTGTTCTTCATCAATTATTAAGAATGCCTACGATCATGTTTTTCGATATGTTTGAAGGCCCAAATCCCATTTATTTGGTGTTATAGAGACCAAAAAAACCTTTGATAAAGTGTTTAGAGGAGAATCAAGAAACGTAATGAGATCTAAAGATTGATCATCACGAGCGAATAAAGAACTCATATTTTTGGAAAAATATGATACACACGGGATGAAGTCTTGTCTACATGGTGTGAGTTGATCATTGGGTAACTCGATGTGTACATGGTAAGTACAATAACATGGGGTAGAGTACACGGGTTTCCTACATGGTTTTTACTCCCCCACATGGCATAGCCAGAACAGGTTACACAGACTACCTCGTGCACTGGTACATAGGCAAGTATATATGGGCTAACATTGAGTACTAGCACATGTCCAGAGTACATAGGTGTACCTCGGATGGAAGGACATGTCATGTGACTCCTTCAACATGTTGTGACCCATATTCTACATGACACGGTTTGGAATTACATGGTTCTTTGTACATGGGAAGTACCTAGGGTCAATGGACACGATGTGTAACCCTTCTACATATCATGTACCCCTTTCTTCATGGATTAATTCTCTTTTCCTCTTTTTCTTGGACATGTTTTGTTATTGTCTATTCACTTTATCATTTCCATAAAGGTAGGTATAAATCATTTCCTACTCATAGGAATATGATCCCTTCAGTGATAATTCTTAGATAGAGTTGTTTTAATCCCCCAAGAGGCCTCGAACATGATCCTCTATTCATTATTCAAACCCCAGGTGGAGTTCTCGATATCGACGTGACCAACACTATGTGGGTAGTAATCCTCTACTCAGTAGGTTAATCTAGATTGATATATTGGTATCACCCCATTTCTCTAGGTGGAGTTCTCAGTATCATATGTTGTATTGTATCTCTCTTCATATCTATCAGTGTATCTCTCCCATGGTGAGACCCGACAAGAAGTACCTCCCAAACGAACATCATCAGTCTGATCATACTTAAGAGTGTGTTCACTACGATGAGTGCTTCACAGAATATTTGAGCTAAATTTATACTGTTTGTATACAGTGGTTGTGACGTACCTCTAGACGGTGTGTCTTGGTTGATTATATATGGATATTCTTTTTATATGTGTTTTAGAAATATAACTATATAGATATGACTGTACTTTCCTTTTTTATGTTGCTTTGTAGTTTTGGGGGGTCCTACTAAGTTTTTTTATACTCCCACTCGCACAGTCTTTGCACGTACAAGTCATGTATTGTGCATATAATCAACCCTTAGACCAATTCCTAGGTGGACCAGGACCATACAGTGCTTTGTGAGACTGGACAGAACGAGGTGTGTTCCTGCGGCTTCAAACAGTAGTCCTAGAACCTTTTTAGTATAGGTTGGACTTGTGGTTATAGAGTATTTTTAGTGGAATTCTATTCTATTCTTGTTTACATTACTTTACTTTCTTTCATACTCTGGTTGTGGGATATAGTGGTATGTGTGCATTTCTTACTTAGTGGTTTTTACATTTCTGCATTTTGTTGTCATGGTGATGTGTGTGTGCGTACATGTACATAGAAAATACCTCACATGTTAGTGATATGCCTACCCAATTCTAATCATCATCCCCTAGCCTATTGAAGGCAAGATTGCGGAGTTGCAGCATAGGCCCCACTGAGATGGGTCATGACATCAAATATTTCATTGATATCATCAATAATGCTTATACCATGACAACCTTTTACATAATAATTCTTTTACTAATGTTAAATAATTCTCAAGATAATATATACTTACTTGATTTCAGCATAACTTCACCCTTCTGTGTTCTTAGATCAATTTCCACTTCATCTCATATTCAAAAAAATAAGTTGAATTTATCACTCCTAAAGTATTATCAGAACATGAGATCTATAAATACAATTATAGGTCATTCCATCTATCTTTATCACAACAAAAAGGTTATCATAAGTTACCAAATATCCATAAATCCTTAAAATGAGAGATAATACTTTCATCTCTAAAACCGCATCTATTTTTTAACAAAAACCATTCCCAAAATGGTTGACCTTATAATCCTTCCAAAAGATTAAAACCCAAGACTTTATAAATAAGTGTACTAAATTAGCTTAACATGTATCTCCCATATATCATAAGGTAGTTCTGGGTTGTCAAATTCCAGACATGTGAATACCTTAAACATGAATTCTCTTAAAACAATGAAATAACCTGAATTACCATAAATCCTTATTGAAAACATGCATGTTTCCTTATTCCAAAGTTTATTTGACATATTGCATAAGTATAAAAAGTTTTAAACTTCATCCATTATAGCATAAACCACTTTTCAAAAAATCATTAATCAATTCCAAGGAAATCATTACCATCCAATTTACTTATTCATATAGAACGTATATTTTTTCCAATATCAATACCTCATCATCATGAATACATTAAGGGTTATCATTCCCTTAATCATGTGTTTCAAAAAAATATTACCTTATTACCTCAATATCTTTTCATGGTTACCAGTACCATTCATTATATGATCGTAAATCCTTAAGGAAAAACTAAAGTGGACCAATCATTAGATGTTCACCTATTCCATAATACCATAAATGAAATTCTTCAACATTATTCTTTAATACCATTACATAAAAACTTAAATCATCCAAATTTATTCTTAAACTATTACTCAAGCATAATCATGTTAATCATTCCTTGAATATGAAATACTAATCATGTCTTAAGGTTACATAACCTCAATCTTATCATGCTTCTTATGTTTAATATAAATAATATAGTAATAAAATACCATAACTTTCATATGTCATTTGCAGTCTCTTTATCCTCATTAGTGTGAAAAATAATCATACCACCTTCTTGATTCCCTTCATGAGATTTCTATTTAGGAAATTGATTTTAATAATGCCCATACTTTCAACATATGAAAAATAATCGTGTTCCTTCTAGTTCTCACTATTGACTAAAACTAGAAATCATAGTGTGAGAAATAATTATCATAAAAAACATAATAATTAAACATTACTTATAGTATACCTCAATCATGACACCAACATTTAAATTTGTGATACCTTAGGCTTATCATTTGAGAAATATCTAGAAATATCCTTATAAATATCACTAGGTATATCACTGAGTTTTCTCATCCTAGCTTCAAAATGTTAACTTCACTTTGATACCAACTATAATGACTCAAGCTTGACGTACATGGACATTGCATTAATTTCTCATAATACTTAATACATTACACAAAAAAATCCCAAAGAATTTATTAGTCTAGTTCCTTTAGAAACATGGAACAAAAAAAATTAGTCTAGTGAAATATCCTTAATTTTTCCTACAAAGATCTCCCCCTTTACTACTCCTACTTAAAACCTTTATTTATAACCTAGGTAAAAGAAAACATAAGAAAAGGATGGTCTCAGATGCTCAGTATGAATAAACAAGGGAAATATTTAAACATAATCATGAGAATAAGGGTATGAGAACATGATCATGAAAATAGAATATTGTACCATTCATATCAAATATCATAAATAGGAATCGTGGCATAAATATTCACAGTTCATAAGACATTAATCACAAGGAAATAAAGGACATAATCCATGAAATCATAAAATTAACAAAAGACAAGAAATTATGGAATACACATAAAATTGTAAATTTTGGAACATATATAAATAGTATCAAGTTCACTCATTAAATTAAGGACATGAAACTAGGATCCTTCATAAACATATGAACATTAAAACCAGGCCTACACCTAAAATTATAGACATGAAAACCAAGTCCACATATAGAATTTTGAACATGAAATCAGGTTCACACATAACATATATACCTCATGAGTTATCCATATTTAACCAATTCATTAGAGGGAGATATAGGTCCCAACCATAACATAATGAAACTCATGCATAAGTGTACCAAAAGAACATAAATCATTCATCATATCAAAACCCATTAAATGAAATGGATTTTATAAACAATATTAAATCATAATATAACCCATGAAAATAAATGGGTTCAATAAATATCATTCCATCATAAAAATAAACCATTAATATAAAGAATAAGAATGGAAACATTAAATCATACCCCTAGTAAAACATAATTAACATAAAAAAATGTTATATTATATGGAAAATAATCTTGAGATGTATCTTGAAAACAATTCATGAGGAAAATGTCCTTTCATATTTGAAAAAAATTTCTTTAAATTCCATGAAATTTTAAAATAAAAAAAAATTATTTAAAAATAACCTTATAATATTGTAACTAAGATTAAAAGAAATAAGATTTCATGAAATAATTAAAATATTTTCAGGCTGTAAAATTTAAACAAAACATTCTTCGGGTACTTTTGCTGGAAAATTCAAAAAGTACATCGTTTGAAAATTTTCAAAAAGATTCATTTAAAACTATTTTAAAAAAGGTCAAACATAGGATTAAATACCTTAAATATTTTTATGAATATAGTAAAAAGAATTTGAAATTTTTTTTAAGAATCATGGACATGTATGATAAATATTCCCTAGTAGATACTTACATATAAACAATCTTGAATAATAATGAGATTGTGAAATAACCCTTAAAACTTTATAATCAGTAGAATAATATGCACCATGAAAGAAAGAAAATTATATGGATATGAAAATACCATAATATTATGGTTAATACTCATAAAATACATTCATGGTGAGTATATATACCATGTAGAAGACACAAGTAGTGTATGAGTCATGTGTCTCACAAAAGTAAAGGTGAGACAAAAATCATTTACCTTAGGTCTAATTCCCTCCATATGTGTTAAAAAATAATATATAGTGGTTTTATAAATATTATTAAATTATAAAATAATCATAATAATATTTATGATATCATATATGATTCATTTTTTGATATTATATTACCCATGTATTAATAATTCCAAGTTAAAGTAACGTTTCGGGTAATAAACGCTTTGTTTATCATACATAGTTTGACTTGTTATTCCTGATCCTATTACTTGGAGCATTATTTACTTACTTAGAGAATGTAAAACATGATTTATATATCATATATATTTAGTATATATATATATAATATAGATATATGAAACGGTATAGACCATTCATGGAGACGGTACATCATACGTACACATGAATGTTGTTTCTGTTTTCATATCATACTGAATGGAAGAAGGTAAATGAAATATCTGTATATATAATATTAAATTAGAATTATTATGTCAAAAATTTAATATTTCTTTATTATATACATTTTTTATAATCATTCTTGAAATGGTTAGCATGGAATATGAATCTCATCGCGTCGTGGAGATGATAAGTCGTACGTAAGCACGAGCAACGATATTATTCTATTAATGGAAAACGATTTGAGAATTAGATTGTATATAAATTATAAATAGTAAATATCATGCCATTTTTATTATTTATATCCATTATATTCATCATTATACCCATCCAAATAAATTAGTGATGAAAAACATTTTACACCACGCTGTGGAGATGGTAAGTCATGTGTACGCACATGTGGTACTTTCTTTTTCTAGGATGAATAAAAGGTGGGATGTGGTTATTTCATAATCATAATAACATGAAATCAAATTTTTTTATACTTGTGTTACTACTTTATATTGTAATAAACGCATGAAGAGGAACTAGAAGAATAAACAATTTCGAAAGATTCTGTAAGGAGATTACCTCTTCTTTGATGATCCCCCCCTAGATCTCCTCTTTGAGACACTAGAGTTGGTATTTTGAGAAGACCAGAACCTCTAGAATGTAACAAGGTATGTTTTAATTTAAATTGGAAGTGTTTTCTCGAGCTTGAAGTCTCAAAGTGGTGTGAGTGAGTGAGGGAGGAGGTTCCCTTTTGTAATTGAGGTGAGGGGCACTTTTGGAAATCCCCAAAATAATAAAATATAATAAGATTATTATAGATCTAAATAATTAAAAATAAATAATAAATTAAAATTATAAGACTTTTTCTACCATATCCTATACCCTTGTGATTATTTAACATTTTCTAATTTTAAAAAAATTTAATGATAAATTAATTCAATAAGATATCATTGTTGTCAAATTTAATACTATTCATTTAATTTGACTACAAATACATCAAGAAAAAGTGGTAATTAGAATATAATTATTTCATGAATATATAATATAACTTATATATCTAGTTAAATCTCTATACACATTAACAAATCCAAAATATTTCAGAATTAATATTATTAAAAACAATTATTCTATTATTCTATCAATTAAATAAATATTCTTTTAGCATTGAAGAATATTTTAAGGTAATTATATGACATATAAAAATTAAAACTAAATTTATATAATTAAAATAATTTCATTTATATCAAAATAGACATTTATATTCATTCATATCTTGATTTTTTCCCTATGTGGACACATAACATATACTAAATACCAGAGAGTGATACTTTGTAACTGTATTTAATTTAAATAATATATAATTAATTTAAATATAAAAGTGTCCATTAAACAACTAAAAAATAATAAAAATGTGATAAGGGTCTAATATTATTCATAAAATAATTTTTTTTTCAGGTTTTGGTTTTATTTTAAACCTTATCATTTTCATTTACCCTTAATTATTCAATTATAATTTTAATTTTGGTAACAACATTTTAAATATTAAGAGGTTATAAACTATTACTTATATGATGTTAATTGTCTATAAATTGATGATATATTATATATTAGACCTTATCATAATCTTTTTCTATTTTTTAAATTTTTTTGTGATTTATAGTTAATTTAATAAAATATTATTTTATAAAATATCATTAGTTTCAATTTTGATACTATTCATAACTTTATCTTTATATAAAATTAAGAAAACAATATAATTTAAAAAACTATTTATGACATTCTTAAAATTCCATATTAACTAATAAAATTCATTTTGAACCTTAATTAATTCAAATTATATATATTTTACTAATTTTTATATCATTTATTTGCTCCTTTTATTAATTAAACAATTACTTCAGCATTATTATGTCACATTTTAAGTTAATTATTTTATCCCTAAAAATTATAAATAAATTATCATAACATATATAAAACTTTTATATTTCAAATGAATATTTATAGTTAAATTTATATTCTTCATAACCCTATATTAAATGTTTTTTACTTATTAAAATTATGAGTATGATATTTTTAACATATTTTTAAATAAAACATAATTAATGTCATATTCATAATAAAGTGTCATAAAAAGGATATTATATGTTAATAAGGTTTATTTTAGTCAAAAACCACTTAACCAATGGAATTATGACAAGTGTTAGGGTAATTTTATAAAATTATAATACTATTTTTACTTTTAATTATCCAATTTACCCTCAATTGAGGTAAATAAAAACATACTAAAGTTATAATTCAACAAATATTAATTTGATCCTATTAGACCAAAAATTTAACACTTATTATAACAATTACTTTCCATTTTTCCTAATTCAATTCATAGAAGTAACTAAATTAAGTTTAACACTAATACTACAGATGTGGCGAGAAGGGGGGAAAAGATGTTCAAAATGTCAATAAGTTTTTATATCTAATTTCATTATAAAAATGATTCCAATGACCTAAATTGGATTCATATATGGATTATTGATCTATTTTTACTTTAAAAATAAATTTAATGTATAATAATTATTAAAATCAAAAAGGCTATTTTGATGATCAATGTATTATTTTTCACTATTCATCAAGAAATAAAACTTCTTAGAAAGATACTAAAACTTCACCGTAAGTTAATTTTGATTTTTAAAATTCAAAAATTGATTTTTATTTTATCAAATTCAATTTATAAGAGTATATAAATTTAATTTTATCATTTTTATAGAAGTACATGAAAATAAATTCATTTGAGAAATAGTAGTTTAAAACATATAGACTTTACTAAAAATTATATTTTTCATTATCAAAACCATTATAAATAATATTTGAAAATTATTTATTACTATTAATATTAAAGTTTAGCAGCTATTTTTTAACTATCTCATTAAAATTATTATAATATTAAAGTGTTTTTTCACAGAAACTCAGTGTTGCGTGTAACACAAGCCAAGTCGATCTAGTATATAGTGCAAGCTTCCCTTGGTGTTGCATATAACATAATCCAAACATAGTTATTTTATATAATAACCAAAATATTTATTAATTTTTGAGTGAAGTTAAAATAAAAAAATATTAAATTATTTTTAAAAATAATAATTCACAAAATCTCAGGGTGTTACATACCTCATGTTGTTTGAGAGATTAATGATAAGTTCATTTTGGAAATTCAGTGAAATTATTTCTAAAGTTTTGGATCTCAAAATTTTGGAAGTTTAATAAGGTTAACCATTTATGAAAGGATTTATGTTGAACATTGGATTACGTTTTATTGATTAATGTATTACTTAACCAAATAAAGATTTATGCATATTGGATAACATGTACAAACAATTTTGTAATAATAATAACTAGAGATAAAAGGAATGAATTATCATTATATTATGGATATTAGAACCCATTAAAAGTGAATTTTAGGGCTTCAGTAATAAAGAATTGCATTTTGGGATATTCATTTCTTAGAGTAAGTGATGGATTGGAAATTTATATAAGCACATTCAAATGATGAAGTTGTCCATATGAAATATAAACATATCAAGTAAGTGTATTTCTTTATATTATTAGATAGTAACACAATTCCTCAAATTTAGGAAATGTATCTTGAAACAGAAAATTTACCCCATTCTCTTCATATCTGATGAATCAAATGGCCCTTTAAATCGTCGTATAAATATAGTTTTGTGGTCATTAACCTTTTTTGAATCACCCATTTTCTTTTGATCAATTATCTCCTTCACTCTCTAATAATCATTGGGTGTTAGTATTCTCTTCCATGTACATGTTTTCATTTCCCACCAATGTTATCCAACATGGAAACATATTAATTTTTTGTTTTTTATGACTTTCATACTTCATTTCTCTCTTATTAATTGGATGTTTTATTAACCCTTCTCATGATTTTGGGTTTCAATAAAGGTATTTTCAAATATCAAACGCTCGATTACCAAGATCAAGATAAAATTACAAGGATTAAATTTATTTGAGGTAGGTATAATATAAAAATATGAAATTAAAAAACAAGGAAATTTTATTTGATAGTGTATGCAACACACAACACCAAGTTTAAACAACTCAAGAAATATTTTTCATTAAACTCAATATCTTCGATGACTTACAGAACACACAATTCGGAGTTGAAATGAACCATAATATATTATACCATTATAACCAGACAACTAAATTGGAGGGTAATAATATTACTAACTAAATTATGAAAAAATTTATTATCTATTTATTATAAATAAAATAAGAATCATTTAAAAAAAGTTATGTTTCTTGAAAAAAAATATTTTTTCTAAAAGACGGTTTAGTCAGCCTATGCACACATTATTTAAAATTAAGTTTTTTGAATTTTAGATAATTTATATTTAAAAATGAAATTAATTTTTTAAATCATCATATCAAAATTATCTTATGGTGAATTTTTTGTATTTTTTTTAAAAGTTTCAATTTTTATGAATGGTGAAAAATACAGAATTTTAATTGAAAACTACATTTTAGTTTAAATTTTTTACAATGTTAAATATTATTTTGAATTGGATTTAAAGTTAAATTATTTCAATTATATATCAATTAATATAATTTAGTTCATTGGGATAATTTATATATTTAATTTTGATATAAAAACTTTGTAAGCTTTTGAACATTTTCTCTTTGAAAACCCACTTTGTTGTCGCTTCTCCTGGATTATATTTAAATTAATTTTTTCCCCTGATGTGAATTTAATTTTAAAAAATTAATTTTATATTTTGAATTTGAATAATTTATGTTATCTTATATTTTCAAATTAATTTTTTCCCCATAATGAATAGTAAATATTATTTACCGCGGTTAAGGTAAAAATGGGTTTATAGGGCGTTAAACTAAAAAGATAAGGGTTAAAATAACCTCAAAATTGTCTAAAAATTATATTATAGACATATTTAGACCTTATCATTTCTAATTATATATAATAATCCATTTTTAACCATTTTTAATTGGAAAAACGTGGTTACACCTTTTTCCTATCAAAATTTACTAGTGTGCCACTCGCCTCACTTATAAAAGGTAACCCCCTCTCCTCTATTATTCACACCTTCAAACAATTTTGGTTTGGAAAATAACTATCAAATAACTTAAAAACTCTCATATTATCTTTCTATAATCCTTATTTTGTGCATAAATCCAATCTAATAAGGATTTTGGTGAAAACCCAAGGAGGTTACCTGAAGAAGAGGTAACGTTCTTCAACAAGAGTTTTTATTTTATTTCTTTCTGCACCAACCTCAATTATTACTAAACTTTGCTGATATAATAAAATAATTATCCTAAATATACTGTGATATTTTTAATTTAATTTAATTACCTACAATAATCCATACTTCCATCAAATGCTTTATGAAATCATCATTCATGTGTATTATGGACTACCGCCTCACAAACAGATGTCATTCATTTTTCTATTACCGCCTCTCAAAGTTGAGTATGATGAAGGATATAAATTATAAATACTATATTTATAACATAAAACCTATAGATTTACTATATCTTATATATACCATTTTAATTTTCACTCCATATGGAATACGATAATATCACTCATGTGTACAACGAATTATCATTTTGTGAAGCAATGTGATTCATCTTTCACTATCACTTTAAATGAAATGTGATAATGATAAATTTAATAAATATATTTGATATAAATGAAATAATTATGATATTAATTATATATTTATCATTCTTAAAATATAATTTGTCACTTTATTTCTTACCTTTTCACTCACTGAAAGATGATAATATCATTTGTGTACATGTGGACTACCACCTTCACGGAGTGATGTGACTCTCTTTTCATCACCACACCACATGGATGATATACATAAGTATATTTAAATAATTAATAATGTATTTATGATATTATTATAATTATTTATAGATAAAATATTACTTACCTCATTTCCATAATGATCATTGAAAAAATGGAAACGCTACTCATGCGTACATACGACCTATTATCTCCATGATCAAAACGTACTTCATTTATCAAAAACATATTTCATGATTGGTCTTAAAGTTATGATTTATGTATTAATATTATAATTAGTTCATTATTTTTATATAACATGGGAATAAGTGAAAAAAATGAATAATAAACTTGAAAATGTACATAATAAATTAAATAATTAACATATGTTTATTATTCAATAATATAAAGAACATATGTGATGAGTCTGACACAAGGTGAGGGACTTTATCTTTATTTCCATTTATTAAGGAATATTTGAATGTTATGCACCAAATTTATTTTATATGTTGTATATACTAACCATTTTACATGTAATATCATTATATATTAATAATTAATAGTAATTTAAGTTTGAATTTCAACTATTTCATCCAAACATATTTGACTTAAATGTTACCAAGTGGTAAATAATTTCATAACTCGATTTTTTTCATTGGGTTATATTTCTTCTCTACAGCCTTTAATATTATATGATTATGTTTGTAATTAAATATTATTATATTTTATTTTATTAACAATTGTTTCAATAGTATTTATATTTGATCCACATAATTTATTCATTAATTAATCATCACTCCATTGTTATGATCCTTGCAAAGATTTATTTTACAATCTCATTTTAATCTAGATTTCTTATACTTGAATTCTCATTGAAGTAAATTATTTGATATTTATTTAATAAAAACTTTTCTTTTGTTCTCCTCTAGTTATTCATGAACTATTTCAAGTAATATTACCACTTTTCTACCCTTTCTTACTTAAAATGATTGAGAAAATGTTTTACTAAAATTTGATTTTTTTTTTCTCTCTATGGTCGAAAATCCTTTCTCTTCAAAAACCATGTGTCCTAAAAAAAATTAAAAAATATTTTTAATACTATTAAAAATGATTTATTAAAGAAATTTTTATCCATTTTTTTATTTTTACAAAAAAATTTGGAAGGAATCTTCATATCATTTTCAAAATAAGGCTCATTTTTCTTTTGACAAAAAATTAAAAGGAGTTTTTGCTTCAACATAATCTGCATGTAAAAAATTTCATTCCTTCATGACCATTACATATTGTAAAACATCCTTTATAATTTTCAAAGGTTATTTGTAAAAAAAATTTATCAAAATTTTTTTTGAACTTTTAGTTTTAAAATTTGATTTTCAAAATGAAAATGATATCTTACTCAAGAATGTTTTTAAAGATACTTTTATGGTATTTCAATTCATAAATGAAAAAAAAACACTTTAGTTTACATATAATACTTTTGTGGGAGTTGGTGGCCTAGAACCAACTACTTTGTACATTATTCATTAATAAATACCTTATCACATCTTGATTGTTCTTATGCGTGACAAGGCATGTGATAATGTCCTAAGGAAAGTTGTTGCATTAAAGGGTCATAGAAGATCGCTGCTATGATAAGAACTCGAAAGTGCCATAACACTATTCTTGAACATATGTTTTATGGCCGGATGATGTTATTTGAGGGATAAAAATAATACAGGACATTAGGGGTGAGGACTCATAAAACATTGAGGCACCTTCTCATGGTGTGTGCCCTTGGTAATATCCAGGAGGATATTATGAGAACGAGACCTACCAGTAAAAAATCCACATTTTATAGTGTCATTTGATGTTCCTCTCTTTGAATGTGTGTATTGGCCCTTATAATTTAAGATTATTATTAATGGGTATTACAACTGGCGCACTTAGATGTATTGACAAAAACTGTGACGACACACTGTTCGCAGCGAGGTAGGATACGTTGGGTGCGTCACGAGTAAAACTACATTAATAGATAATGCGAGAAAGGATTTATCCCTTATGTTCCATAACGGAAGTAGATATCTCAGGCCCATTGATGGAATTGATATATCCTAAATAAATCCATGGACATGGTAAGGTATAGGAGAGTTCAATTCTGGAAAGTCAAAGAAAGAATAATCGAGCACATGGGTTGATGACACTAGCATGAAACCCGCTTGATTCGAGATATCGTGACAAAGGAATTATATTACACGGTAAACCTTCATAGGAGGTGACATGTCATTGAAGCGTCGACTTGTTTCTTTATGGGTGCCTTGGCGTGTTTCTAGACGTTAACCTTGGACTTTAGGCAGGCTCCGCCTAATGCCATTGAGAAAGGGGCTAAGAGGGTCACACACTAAGTGTGTCCATGTATCTCAGTTAAATATTAATTTAATAAGTTAAATAAATATTATTCCCGGCTGTGGTTTAATAATAATTTAAGAATTCCTGATTTCATTTATTTCGACACTAGTTATTAGAGATAATATATTGTGGGAGAAATAATATATATTTATTAGCGAGTAATGCAATTACATTTATTTAATCAAGGAATAGCCATTACTCAAGGACTAATAAATGTGGTGGAAGAAATAAAGGAAAATGGAAAATAAAAGTACACGGTGTGTATATTAAATATACACACCATATAGTTTTATGGAAAACGAGTACACACTGTGTATTAATGATTACACGGCGTATAGTTTTTCCAGTCGGTATTTTGAGGAAATAATATCCTTTTATTAAATGATATTTATTATAATCAGTGTGGGTGCATGTCAAGGAATTAATCATTCTACATGGGGGTTTTCAATAATAGTTAATGAAATAAATAAAATGCGTAACGCATTTATTTATTTTAATTACTCTATAACCTCAAACCTGATTATAAATATCCTCACAACCCAAACACTTTTCCCCAATCGTTGTGCACAAAAATTCTGGAGAATTATTTTAAGGCCGAAAGAAATACTTCCTCCAAGAACGCTCGAAAGACTGAGATAGATCCTCCTCAATCAGATCATGTTGATCAAAGGTGGACATCTCAAGCCAAGGTTATTCCATACTAGCACCCGGAGATCCCTTCGGTGACATCTAGAGATACGTGTGGATCACCGCTAGAGGAATCCTGCACATGGATTCTACGACGTAATGATGGATCACATCGGATCATGACCGGAGACATCAACAAAGAAACAATTCCACCAAGGTAATTCTTGTTAATTAATTAAATTAATTATAACCAACATATTATGATTCTATCTATATGGTTCCAGGACTCCCTCTTTTGTTTTTTGTTCTTCGTTCTATTCCGAAGATCCGATGTTTTATATCGTGATGGATCTCAGTTTGAACATTGTTTAACACTAAAATCAAAGTTGGGAAACCTCACCAGCATGATTCCGCTACTCCTGGAACTTACAAGTGGTATCAGAGCAGTCATATCATTGATTATAATTATTTAGTTGTTTGTTGGTGATTTACACATTTAATAATTTAGTTGTTTCAATTCAAGTTAATCGTTCTTTAAATATGAATCTTGATATTTGGTCCTCCGCTATCATTTCTCATTCACCATATAGAAACAAAATTTTCTTTTAATTTTTTATTAAAAGAAAATATAGGATCTCATATGGAGGATCCAAATGTTCCTAGTCGTACAACACGAGAATACACGGTGTGTATTCAGAAGTACACGACGTGTAGTCTAGGTTCATGCATCGGACTGTTCTACCAAATCAAGCCGTGTATTGATCCTATATAAGTCATTTATGACACTGTGTGTTGACTAGGAATAGGTGGCACACAGTTTCCAAATTACACACAGTGTGGTCCAACAGAACACGGCGTGTAGTCCCTTCGGGTTAGGTTTAGACCGTGTACCCCGTACACGGCTTCCCCAGTTGGAAACCGTGTAACATGGAAACTACATGGTGTGTGTCCCACTGAAAATGTCATGTACTCTGAAAATTTCAAAATTACATTAACTTGCCATGTCCCTAAGAATTTACTTCAGATGGACGATGAAGAAAAGTACATGCCGTGTAGTCAGAACTACACGCCGTGTACTCACCCAAATTATGCAGTTTTATTAAAATTTATTATTATATTATACAAACCCTTGAGACGTGTACCATGGTGTAGGCATAAATATGAGGCACAACAGTTGATAAGTGTTTTATATATGTGTGTTTAATTTAACATCTACGTAATGAATGGGAATTCACCGGGTTTCCTCCAATGTACAAGTTACGTATAAGGATAATTTCAATTTATTTAAAATTATAATGGATGAGAATCTAAAGGAAATTCAGAAAAAGGGTTTAAGATAAAAGGATTGATTAATTAAAGTTAATTAATTGATTCGAGCATGATTTATCTTAAACTATAATGATTAAAGAATTGAATTCTAGTTCTATTTATGCGTAAATATCGTTGCGTGTATGGATGATCATGATCTAGACCAAGACCATTGTATGTGAATGGTTTCTTTTAATTTATTTATTTAAAATTTGTTGTCCTGCGAGCCTTATCCTCATTAATATGTAGGGCCTGCGCGCCCAAGGATTATTTTATATAAAACCTCTTTTTACCCCTCACCTGTATGTGAGATAAATTCATATGTAATGGATGGAACTCAAGCTTGTGGAGGCAGTTCAAGTTAGGAGCCAAGGCGAAACCAATCCAAGGAGATACAAAGGTGGATATGTGGAAAGCTATAAACATGAACCCGAAAGGTTCAAGGTGTTTCTCCCCTAGGTCTTGGGTTAGTTTATCAAATTCTAGATAAACTAACCAATAAAAAAATATCATGATCATACCATTTATTTTATTTCTGTTAGTTTCATGGTTTATTTATTGTGGGTGTGTTGTCACGATCACACAATTAATGAATTAAACGAGCATGCAAGATGGAACTAAAGTAAAATTGTCTTATACGTAAATATTATCTTATACATGGTTAATCACTTAAGTATATCCCACTTAATATTAACAAGCATGTAATAAAAGATTATAAATTGGAAATTTACGTATAAGGATAAAATCCCTCAAAGATATATTAAGTCGGTATAGCCTTCCATAATCTTGGTTAGAATCGAACTATAGTTCAAATTGTTGGACCAACCCTAGTTGGGGTGCTTTCAATTATCAGGGAATTCTAATTCAAGGTTTTGGGTTGACTTGACTTGGTTCGCATCAAGGGTTGACTACCACAACAAGACATTGTGTGACCAAGAGGCAAAGGTTGAGGAAATCCAAAATAAAAGGATTTCAAGATTATGTAGTCCATTCAGCGGATCAAGGATCTATGAGTTAATGCAGTTGGAATTTAAAATGCCTAACTAAAACCCTTCAAGTTTCTTGACCAACCCTAGTTGTGGTAATGCAAAGAGAAATATGGATCCTTTACAAAAGAATATTTAGGAAACAGAATATTCCAAAGTCAATGGTGAGGGCTATTGGATTCCTATAAATAGTGGGCAACTAATAAGTATTAATTTATTTATTTGTCTCATTTTTTAAATAAATTACTAAACCTTTTCTCATCTTAATTTTTATAAATGGTAATAAAAATTACTTCAAACATATCATTGTGAACCATAATCGAGAAGGAAAACCTTCTCACCGACACCAATTTCCAAGAGTGGCAAAGGCATTTATGCATCATCCTTTTCCACGAAAGGAAATTGTATGTGTTAGAAGATCCTATTCCATTTGCACCTAGAAAGGAGTCCAGGGATGAGGAACTATCTCTCTACATGAATCACATGGATGATGCCACATATTTCCAGTGTTTCATTCTATCGTACATGTCTAATGTGCTCTTGAAGCAACATGAAAACATGAACGCATATAATATGATGTCTCATCTTAAGGATCTTTACCAAGAGAAGGAGATATAGGAGAGATATGAGATCTCCAATGCTTTGTTTACAACTAATCTTGGAGAGTCTATGCTAGTTGGGCCTCATGTAGTCAAGCTCATTGGCTACATTGAATGCCTGTACATCTTAGGGATTAAGTTCCTGGATGAGTTGCATACAGATCTCATCCTATCATCATTGCCCAAGGCCTTCTCAAGCTTTATTATCAACTACAACATGAGAAATAATGAGAAGAGTCTATTGGAACTTCTGACCTTAATTCTCCAGGTAGATAAGGACATGGGGCATGACAAACCTGCATTTCTTATGGTGAATAAGAAAATGAAGGACAAGGAAAAGGGTCCAAAGACTTATAAACGATCTGAAGCCCCCAAGCGTCGTCCTTCCAAGAAGGAGAAGATATAAAGGCAGAGTATGGAACAGGAGGCAGTATGTTTTTCATGTGTCAAGAAAGGCCACTGGAAGAGGAACTGCACCCAGAAGCGCGAGGACGCTAGAGGTACATTTGTTATCGGGTGTAATATTTATATTTATACACATTGGGTATTAGATACAGCTTGTGGGGCTCACATCTGTATTAAAATTCAAGAACCAAGTTGATTTAGAAAGATTTCTAGAGGAGAGGTGGATCTTCGAGCTACCAATGGGGCAAAGCTGGCTACGTTGGCTATTGAAGATTACCATCTCTCATTGTCGACAGGGATGATTTTGGTTTTGCATAACTTTTATTATGTGCCTAGTGTTACCAAGAACATAATTAATGTATCTTGTTTGGATATGGATGGATTTATTTTGATGTTTGGAAATAAGGGTTGTCTCTTTTATAAGAACAATGTATGTTATGTTGTGACACATTTAAATAATGGTTTTTATGTATTAAATTATCAAAAACAAGTGTTGGCAATAGATAACCAAACAAACTCACATGACTCATACATCACCCATTTGTGGCATCACCATCTCGGTAATGTAAATTAGAAGCACTTGAAAAAGCTCTTCCAAGATGGCTATTTAAACTCTACTAATCTAAAACCACTTGATAGATGTTACGCTTGTTTACAAGGTAAAATGACCAAGCCGCCTTATGGTGGACAGGGTGAAAGGGCCACAGAGCTTCTAGGATTGGTGCACATGGATGTATATGGACCATTTCTAGTAGAATCAAAAGGTGGATATTCTTACTTCATTACTTTTAATGATGATTTAAGTAGATATGGATATGTCTACTTAATTGGGAATAAGTCAGAGTCCTTATAGAAATTTAAGTAATTTAAGAATAAAGTGGAGAATCAGCTTGGTAAGAAGATAAAGAAACTTCGACCGGATCTAGGAGTAGAATATATGAACCAAGAGTTCATCGATCTTCTACGGGAGTTTGGGATTCTATCTCAGCTCACTCCTCCTTATACACCACTGTGGAATAGTGTTAGTGAAAAGAGGAACTGCACCTTGTTGGACATGGTGAGGTCGATGATGAGTCATGCAGATCTTCTATTATCCTTTTGGGGATATTCATTACAAACTGCAGAATACACATTAAACCGAGTAACAATTAAGGCGGAAAATGGAATTCTATCCGAGTTATGGAATGGAAAGAAACCCATTTTGTAACACACATGTGTATGGGGATGTGGGGCATTTGTTAAGACCTTATTAGGAAACAAACTAGCACCCCAGGGCACGAAGTGTATCTTTATATGATATCCCAAGGAAACGATGGGATATTACATATATAACCCTTCAGACAAGAAAGTGATTGCCTCCATACAAGATGTCTTTCTCGAGAGGGAGAACGTCCTCAAAACGGATAGTGGGAGCAAGATTGACTTCGATGAAGTTGATGCTCAAGATACACAGGAGTTGGTACAGGAACAAGTTCCACAAGTCCCTATAGAAGAGGTGCAAGAAACACAATTATTGCGTAGGAGCTCAATAGAGGTAAGGGAACCAGAGATATTTGGTTTCCTAGTCACCGAGGATGGTGAATCATTATTGTTGGACAATTATGAACCTCTATCCAACAAGGAAGTAGTAGAAATCTCAGAATTTGTAAGATGGCTAGAAGCTATGAATTCTAAGATTGATTCCATGTATCAGAAGCAAGTCTGGGTTCTGGTCGATGAGACAGTTGATGTAAAACCTATTGGATGCAAATGGGTATTTAGGAGAAAAATGGACATGGATGGTCACGTTAGCGCCTATAAAGTAGGGTTAATGGCTAAAGGATTCAGACAGCGTCAAAGAATTGACTGTGATGAAACCTTCTCACCAGTTTCCATGTTTATATCCATAAGAATCATACTTTCCATAGCAGCTTACCATGACTATGAGATTTGTAAAATGGATGCCAAATTAGCATTCCTTAATGGGAACCATTAGGAAGATGTATATATGACACAACCAGAAGGGTTTGTGACACCAGGTGAAGCCAAACGGGTTTGCAAGTTACATAAATCTATTTATGGATTAAAGTAAGAACCCAGGTCATGGAACATTCGATTTGATGAAGGTAAAAAGGAATTTGGGTTCATTAAGAACAAATGTGATCCATGTGTTTATAAGTGGTTTAATGGGAATGTGATCGTTATCCTAGTAGTATATGTTGACGACATATTGCTTATTGGAAACGATGTACCGGTCTTACAGTCAGTTAAGGACTATTTGAACAAGTGTTTCTCCATGAAGGACTTGGGTGAAGCAGCCTATATTCTAGGGATCGAGATCATTCATGATAGATCCAAAATGCTTCTTGGACTAAGTTAGGGTACATACATTGACCAGATACTAAAGAGATTTAGTATGGAACAATCCAAGAGGGGATTAGTTCCAGTGTCACATGGCCTACATATTTATGTGAAAATGTGTTCACAAACACAACAAGAGAAAGATAGAATGAGTAAGATCCCATACGCTTCATCTATAGGATCCATCATGTATGTCATGTTATGTACAAATATTGATGTTACCTATGCACTGAGCATGGTAGGAAGATATCAAGAAGATCCATGAGAACAGCATTGGGCTACTGTTAAGACTATCCTTAATTATCTGAGAAGAACTAAGGATATGTTCCTAGTGTATGGAGGAGACGAGGAGCTTGTCATCAGAGGGTATGATAATGCTGGTTTTTAGACAGATCATAATGATCTGAAGTCGCAATATGGATATGTTTTCGGTCTCAATGGAGGAGCTGCGAGCTGGAAGAGTTCAAAGTAGCCAGTTGTCGCCGATTATACAGTGGAGTCTGAATATATAGAGGCTTATTATGCAGTAAAGTAAGCCGTATGGATTTGGAAATTTGTCTAAAATCTTGATGCGGTGCCTATCAGTAAAGACCCTGTCACATTGTATTGTGATAATACTGTAGGAGTGGCTCTTACAAAAGAACCAAGGTCACATAAACGGAAAAATCACATACACCGGAAGTATCACCTCTTGAGGGATTTCTATCAGAGGGGATAATTTTCACTAAGCAGAGTGTCCACAGAAGAGAACGTGGTAGACCCCATTACTAAAGGCCCATCTCAGCAGAAGCATGAATATCATGTGAGAGCTAGCGGGTTCAATGTTGTTAGCAGTTGGATCTATTCCAAGTGGGAGTTTGTTGGAGTTGGTGGCCTAGAACCAACTACTTTGTACTTTATTCGTTAATAAATACCTTATCACATCATGATTTCTCTTATGCATGACAATGCATGTGATAATGTCCTAAGGACAGCTGTTGCATTAAAGGGTCATATTGGATCCCTCCTATGATGAGAACCCGGAAGTGCCATAACACTGTTCTTGATTATATTTTCTATGGTCGGATGATGTTATTTGAGGGAAAAAAATAATACAGGCCATTAGGGGTGTGGAATCATAAAACTTTGAGGCACCTTCTCATGGAGTGTGCCCTTGGTAATATCAAGGAGGATGTTATGAGAACGAGACCCGCCAGTAAGAAATTCACATTTCATAGTGTCATTGGATGTTCCTATCTGCAGACGTGTATATTAGTCCTTAGACTTTAAGATTATTATTAATGGGTATTAAAACTCACGTACTTAGATGTATTGATGAAAACTACGACGACACACTGTTCTCAGCGAGGTAGGATACATTGGGTGCGTCATGAGTAATACTGCATTAATAGATAATGCTAGAAAGGATTTGTCCCTTATGTTCCATAACAGAAGTAGATATCTCAGGCCCTTTTATGGAATTGATATAGCCTAAATAAATCCATGGCCATGGTAAGGTATGGGCGAGTTCCATTCCAAAAAGTAAAAGAAAGAATAATCGAGCACATGGGTTGATGAAACTAGCATGCAACCCGCTTGATTCGAGATATCATGACAAAGGGATTATATTACTCGGTAAATGTTTGTAGGAGTTGACATGTCATTGCGGCTTTAACTTCTTTCTCTATGGGTGCCTTGGCATATTGCTAGAAGCTAACCTTGGACTTTAGGCAGGCTCTGCATAATACCACTGAGAAAGGGGCCTAGACGGTCACACACTAAGTGTGTCCATGTATCTCAGTTAAATATTAATTTAACAAGTTAAATAAATATTATTCCCGACTTTGGTTTAATAATTATTTAAGAATTCCTAATTGCATTTATTTTGACACTAGTTATTCGAGAGAATATATTGTGGGCGAAATAATATATATTTATTAGCGATTAATGCAGTTACTTTTATTTAACAAATGAATATCCATTACTCAAGGACTCATAAATGTGGTGTAGGAAATAAAGGAAAATGGAAAATAAAAGTACATGTCGTGTATATTAAATATACACACCATTTAGTTTTATGGAAAACGAGTACATGCCATGTATTAATGATTAAACAACACGTAGTTTTTCCATTCGGGATTTTGAGGAAATAATATTGTTTCATTAAATGATCTTTATTATAATTAGTGTGGGCACATGTCAAGGAATTAATTATTCAACATGGGGGTTTTCAATAAGATTTAATGAAATAAATAAAACATGTAACACATTTATTTATTATCATAACTCTATAACCTCAAACCCAATTATAAATATCCTCACAACCCCAACACTTTTCCCAAATCATTGTGCACAACAATTCTGGAGAATTCTTTCAAGGCCGAAAGAACTACTTCCTCCAAGAACTCTCTCAAGACCGAGAGAGATACTCCTCCATCGGATCAAGGCGATTGAAGGCGGACATCGCAAGCGAAGGTTCTTCCGTGATAGCACCCGGAGATCCCTTCGGTGACATCCATAGATACATGGAGCACGTGTGGATCACCGCTAGAGGAATCCTACACTTGTATTTATATCATCCTTATTGTTTCTCTATATGGTTTATGATTATTTTGATGAGGGATAGTATTTACATTTACTTCTTTGATTATTTTTTTGAATTAATTATCTTTATATTGAATTATTAATTTTACTAAGATCATTGGACATTAAATTTCCCCTAAATGTATATATTATTTATCACGGATAAGTTTATTTCTTCAACTGTATATCATTTCTACATATGGAGTTCCACATTGAAATTTGTTTTCTTATCTGGGGAAATATTGATAAATATGTATTCTTTATTAAATTTTTATATTTGATTATAAGAAACATTTATCATGTATTAAATTGATTATTCAATATATGAGGAATGCTTTGGACATGCAGACATGGGTGGATCCCGGTTATAGATAGCCCCTTAAAGCATCAACAGTTCTTATGAGACAAATTAGTTAAGAAAATTAAATAGGTTTCTAATTATAGTTTTAAACTATATTGAGAAATGATCTTGATGGTAGAGGTATCATGATTCTTGAGATCATTACTTCCTATAAATAATCATTTCCTTCATTAATAATCTAGTTACTATTAACCATGATATTTTCACAATGATATTATCTATGGATGCATTTAATTCTCATATTATTGTTTAAATTGCATGTATATTCAATTATTTACCTTTCCATATTGATTATGACTTATATTATAATGATATTCAAGTTATTTAAATGGAATGTGTGTTAAGTTATTTACCATGGTGTGTCGATTATGATTATTGATCCATGATAGCCTCAGATATACTTTACCCTTACAGATCCTTTGAGCTCACCCATATTTTTTTCCTATCCTAGGAATCCATGTAATGAACTATGATTGATAAGAAAGGATATTCTAGAGGTAATAAAGATATTCTTGAAAAAAATTGTAATTTTTCTTTTAAAATGTAATTCAAGACGTAAGTATGTATCTAGTTTACCAAGACTACTAAATTATTTGTTACATAGGGATGAAATTTCTTGTATCTTATACCAATAATAAAATAGACACTAGCTCCAATTTTTTGGGTTCGGGGTCATTATAAGTAAACCTATTGAGGTTATGAGTTAGTCTAATTTGTTTACACTCTAGTCTTTAGTATGGTTCTTTAAAAAAATTAAAAGTGGTTTAAGAGAAGATATTACTATGTATACATGTTATGCTTACCCAACATATATATAATTTTTTTCATGTTAGTGGGATCTGGTCGGTGATCAAGATGGATATTACCAATTTGAGGTGTTTCTCAGGAGCTATTACATCTTCATGATTATTTCCAAGTATTTACCTATTTTTCTTTCATTTCATTTGTATCCATTTATGTATGACATCACATTATGTATTAGTATTTCTTATTCTTTTATTATAATGAGGATTTTTTTGTGTATGTTATCATATTATCTCTTCTAAAATATTTATGAGTGTAATGTCTCTTATGTGTGTGATTATATTCCCTCGGTGCTTGTTTTAAACCCATCGCCAATTAGATGTTGGATATGGGGAATCATTATTTATCCTTCCAAATTGTCGACCCAAGAGGGATACCTTTAGAGAGAGGGGGTTATGAAATTTCATCCATTGACTAAAACCAAAAGTGTAGTTTGAGAAATAATGATCATAATAAGTAATCATATAATCATGAAAAATCATTCATAGGATGTCTAAATCATGACACCATCTTTTAATATAATTATCAGACTTTTTCATAGATCTTATCCTCTCATTCATCATAATGTTTCATAAAAAAATGTGAATTAGCCCAATAATATCCCCTCAAGTGTGTCTAGCCAAGTGTGTAGTGCTAGGGCCACTCATTATGAACTAGTGATGATTGATTCTACACACAATACAAATATTTAAAAGTTGTTCCCCCTAGGTGAATCTATGTCATAACTATATCCACTTTCCAATATCTAGACAGAGATGTATTTACTAGCAAAACCAAACTTCTTTCTTTACTATAACTTAGGATGTTCTCCTATAATTCAGCTTATCCAAAGGGTGTTCACTAAATTTTTCAAATCCTAATCTCTAAAAATAACTAAACCCTCATATGATACCAACTGAGGTTCCCTAGACATAACATACATAAATATTTCATAATTTTATATGAATATTCAATACATTTCATAATAATACAAGACTGAGGACTGTAATGGTTTAGTGTATCTTGATACTAGATACACAGTCATCTTATTTCCTGAAAGACATTAAATATCTACCATAAATTTCATCTCACATTATTCACTTCTTAGATATACCCAACTTAAAACCTTTCTTTATAATCTAGGGAGAGGTAAAATAAAAAATGGTGAGCTCAAATTCTTAATAAGGGTAAATAGGAGAGATATCATTCAATGATCATATGTAGGCACAACATGAGCATAAGGGTAAGAGAATATGATCTTAACATTTGAAAATCATACCCAAAAATCCACAGATCATAGTCATGGAATATGGATTTGTAAATTCATAAGGAATGAATCATAAAAGAATAAAATATCATGATCCATGAGATCACATCATAAGTATAAAAATATGTCATAGGGAGTGGTATAAAAAGTGTGAAATAATCATAATTATAGAAATATTGTGTCAAGGATACTGACCAAGACATTCATCACATGTTAGGAATGTTATAACAACCTATGTACCCTTTGAGATCATAAAGCATTAATCATTACTCAATGCGTTGTAGAGTTATAATGGATCCACCTATCACATAAACATTATCCGTTAATATGTATGCCACAATATCATGACATGTTTATCATTTATTCATATCTTAACCCATAGAAAAGAAAATAGTTTTCATCAATATTTCATCATCATAATCATAAACCGTCTAGATAATCAATAAAAATGGTATCATTGGATCATATATCAAGTGAATCATAAGTTAAATAAATGGATTTTGTTAAAGATTAAAATTCCTTTAAAAGATCACCAGAATGTTTCTTGAGGAAAATAACCTTTTCATTTTAAAATTAATTATTTAAAATATAAAAATTTCCAGAATATTAGGTAAAAAAATTAAAATAACCATGAAGAATTATAAAGGAAGATTCAAGGAAACTAACAGTCATGATAGTTAGATAATTTGTTTATGTCATAAATATTAAAACAAATATTCTATTCAAAACTTTGGAAAAAGGTAACTCATTCAGAAAATATCAAGAAAATTAAATTTAATACTTTTAATATAAATTCAAACATGGGTAAAATTGACTTTAATAAATCTTTGGATAATAGTAAAAACATTCTTGAAACCATTTTATATAAAATATGGACATGTAAGAAAAATATTTCTAGCTTAAGAGAAAAAACAAATTCAGTTTCCTTAAAAACATTCTTATATACTATTAAGTACTTAGAGAGAGGGAAATTAAAGGAAACATTTTAATTAAAAAAATAACCAATGGTTATTAAAATACATAATATTTTTTAGAGATAGATAATATAATTTTTTCATCAAAAATTTAATCATAAACAATCTCGGTAAAAAGTGAGATTGTAACATAAAACCCTTACTAATTTGGAAACTTTTTTATCATAAACCCTAGGAAAAAATTAAAATAAAATGAAACTTTAAATACCATGAATATAAATATATTCATGATATAACATATCAAATTGTAATTATATACACCACATGAAAGAAACAAGTGGTTAATATGGAATAAGTCTCATGGAAACAAAAGTGAGATGAAAAACTCATACCCCAAGTATGAATTACAACCTAAGCGATCTAAACTCCTATAAAATAAATTTTAATTTAATATAATTCTATACCATAACTATATTCATACTTATAATACTATACATGGTTTACTTATATCATCTTATCATATGTTTATTAACAATCTTTCATTATTATCACCATTTCAGGTGTTCATCGCATCATTTTTTATGTATATTCCAGTTTAGCAGTTATGGTCCTTGCATATTCATCATATTCCCATAAACCCCATAATGTTGATAATGTCATTTATATCATATTATCACATAATATCTTCAGTATTAAACATATATTAATCATTCATGTTGTAAACTTTATAGAATCACTCATGTAGGTGGTAAAATAATCTTAAACTGAAGTGTGTTATAAGGACCAAATGAATAAGAATGTGATAAGGTATAATCTTAATATAACATTTAAATAATATTATTCATATAAAAAGAGTTATATATATTCATTATATAAAATTTTAGATCCTTCGTAGAGGTGATATATCATACGTACGCATGAATGATACTTTCCTTTTATAATGAGAAATGGGAATGGAAATTGGATAATACTTTATCATTATAAAATCATTAATACGTCATAAATATCATATATATTTAGTAACCATCCATGAGACCCATTATGGAAAATGAATCACCTCACTATGTATAGGTGGTAGTCCATATATAAGAATGGGTGATGCTTTCATTTAATATTATATGTAATGGAGGTGGAAATGGTTGTAACATGATCATAATAACATCTCATAATATTGATGATACTGGATTCATTATTTTTGTATATATATAATGGATTTATAGGATTTAAAAGAAGAAATAAACTTTGAAAGATTCTATAAATGTGATTAAATATTTTTTTGAGATACCACTTTTAGATTACAACTTAAGACCTCCTAGGATGGTCTTAGAAGAATACGAGAAGCAAAATAATGAAGGGAGGGAATCTAGGAAGGTTTCTGGTTAGGGTTTGGCTGAGATAGAGGGCTCAAATTCTATGAATAAGGGAGGAGAAGTGGTGATATTTTATAAGTGACGGGAGTGACACACATGGAATTACATAAAATATTTATGTAATATAAAGTTATTTTCCTATGAAAGTGGAACCAAATATCCAAGACATCTAAGATAAGATAATATAATTTCAAAATATCTTCAACCAATAAAACCTTAATTGTGGTAACAAATTTTTACTATTTTTACTATTCATTATAACTAAAAGTGAAAATGGTTTCATTACCAAATTTGGATATACAGATTCCAAATATGGAATCCATTTTATCAAATTCAATTTCTATAAGTGGTAGAAATTAATTTTAAAATATATATGAATAATATAATGAGAACTGGTTTTTTAAAATACATTTTTAAGTATAAAACTATATTTACTTTTATTCCTTTCCTAGTAAAAAATATTATATGAATGTTAAAATATTTTATTTAATATATATTCTATAAATTTAATTAACATTGTTAATCAATAATTATTTATTTAATTTATTAAGATAAAATCACATTGCACACATAAAAAAAGTTTTAGAAAAAATAACTCTTTTGCCTTCAAATAGTTCTATCTTTATTCCTAACTGTTAGATAATGAATTATTATTCAAACATTGTCAATTAATCTCATTAGAATTTATTTTTAATAGTGATCAATATATTTTTTATATAAATATACATAACACATAAAAGACATTTCTTCATAAAATAAGACTTTTAATCATGAAAGGATTTTATTAAAAATTTAATGATTATTTATTTGGAATTAATCAATAAATTTGAATTAAGGAAAAAATTATATAAATATTTCATAATTTTTTAATCTTATTCATACCCATAAATCCAAATACTAACTTATAAATGTTATATCATATCATGGTTCATTTTGACTTGGGGTTTCATATAAGGTGAGCTATCGAATACTTTGAATCTATTTTTGAATGAATACAAATAAAATATTTAGGTTTTATATTGAATTATAAAACTAAATGAATATTTATAATTACTAGATCAATAATCAGAAGGCATAACTTTTTTATTTCACAGTGCAATGATTCACGTTAAACAATTGTTTTATATAGAGTATTACCAAAATAATTTATCAAAGTGTATATTTCAGACATAAAGAGACATTATTTCATATTTTAAATATATATTTTTATGGGATTTCATAATAGATTAGTAATTTAGTATTTATAGAGTCATAAATATCCAACGAACAATAAATTATGATTGTGGAAATATAATTTTTTTTAGTATAAACCTAGAGTAGTTGAAATCAAAGTATCCAAATAAGTGTTTTAGTATCGATTAAGCTAAGATACTAAATAAACTAACAAACTACATGTCATGTTTTAGATAAATAAACATTTTTAAATAAAGGTACACCATATATATTTTAGTTTTAGTTCAGTAAATCCATATGAACTATTCTAATGCTAGAGTTAAATTCTTATACTTCTTGAGATTCCAATAAGAAACCTTAAAAAATTTCAGTGAAGTAAATGAGTGAACTTGGTAAAGATAGAGGACCCTCAAAGCTAGATTTTTAGAGATCATGTTATCCAAGTAATCACTTATCGTATACATTTTTATTAAAGGTATTCCCAAATAAAAATTTCTTTATTTTCATTAATATAGTGATGATTGTAAAAGGAAGATCAATAATGAATCTTATATGTATTACAAGTCCTCTATAATTTCTTCCAATAATTTTTTTTCAAATAGTACTGAAAACAACTAACTATATTCCGACCATATTGAAAAATGGATATCATAATTGTGATATGATAAGAATCTATTACGTCACAACCCTAAGTACTTATTGAAAATAATTTCTTAAAATAATGTTTTGGGTTACAAACAAACATCAAACACTTAGTGAATCTCAGTTAATAAAACTATACCCACTAAGGATACTAACATATAGTCAAGACTAACTATGTTTCTATAAGTGAGATCTATATTCTTAATAATAGTGGTATAGAACTTAAATTCTATGGGTTATGGATCTACATACAGATAAGTTGGCATAGTAGTTCTAGAATTAACTAAGATAAATTGGAGGAGTAGTTCAAAAGACACATGATGCATAGGAATTCATTACCAGAGGTCGTTTATGTTCACTATAGTGGGTGATACATATATTATTATTTTAAAATAATGATTCCTATAAAAAACCAATAAATAGAAACATTTTAATATTGAAAATTATATATGAATTCAGTAAATGATTCCATGTATTAAAATTCAGGGGATCTTTATTTTGGATGTTTCTATAACTTGATACTACTGGTGAATATTCAAGTGAAACTGGACATGTATAGTACAAGCTGGTACAACTAAACAATGATTATTAAAAGGTTTATTATATAACAAAACACATACACCAATCATCAAAACTAAAATATTTTTTAATTATACTTTTGAAAACATACTTCTATGATCATCATACTAGTCTGTTGACTTTCAAAGACGCCTCATTGGGGGGAAACCATAAATAAGATGTCTATATGACATGACTAAAAGAATACCCTATGGTATATGACTATATGGAATAACTAGAAAGGGTTAGTGAAATCAATAAATTATAATAAGATATAAAAATTAGATAAATTCTTAGATAAATCATGCAAAGTTATCATAGAATATTCATTTGTAAATTGTGGAGTGTTATATATCTCTAACAGGTTAGTGGGGACACTATTTTTTTATTGATATATATGTTTATAACATACGGAAAACAAAAGGCTATGTTTTACTATGTTGGTAAGAGTGAACACCCTAATATGATGGTGAATTGAGTTTCCAATTAAAATTTTCTATTTGAAACAATTTAAAACTAAATCCCCTAGTTTAAACTACAACCCAATCAATTAATATAGTAGGTATATCTAATTTAATTATTTTAAATAAACTCTCAAAATTTTGATCAAAATTCTATTAGTAAAATCTTATGACTATACTAATATTTTAAGATTAATCTAATCGCATTAAATAGTCAAAATATCACTTGTAAAAACTAACTATCAAATTATAGTTTTAAAAAATAGATTTTAAAACCCATCTTAAAATAGAGTAATAAAAACCTTAAAATACATGGTTAAATAAAAACAAGAGGTTTAGTCTAAAGTTGAAACCTAATCATATCCACTTAGAACTCACCCACTACCAAGCATGTTTATTAAAAAAATAAAATCGATACACAACATAGATTGGTTCTTACATATAATATAACATAGGGGTATCCAGGCTTATACATTTCATATTCCATAGTTTCTATGGGAGTAAAAATGTCAATAAATAATATGAGAGAGTATGAAATTCTATCCAATACATTAAAAAATATTTTTCTCTAATAGATATATTATAGTGTCTATCATTGAAGATGCAAAAATTAATTATTTATAACCCACTTACTCTCTATAATTAGAATTGTGGTAAGAAGGGTTAAACCATATAGTAGGAGAATATTGTGTAGACCAAAAACAACACTAAAAAGATAAAAAAATTAAACAAACAAAAAATAGTGGAAATGAATAAATAATGAAATGGAAGTGGTGACAGTAATAATAATAACAAAGAGAAGATTAGAATAGTGGATGAAATTAGGGTCCTTATACTTCTTTGAAATGATAAAATGATATTCTCTGATTCGACTCAAATTAATAAAACTCTTTATTGATTTGAGATAAAGGTGTAAATTCAATGAGCTATCGTTTCATTGAAATTTAATAGTTTGATGAAACCTCTTTAATTTAGATCTTTTGAATATGACTTTATAATTAATCCATTCATTATGGAGTAGAGATTCATTATCCTTTTCTAATTTGTGTTACTTTGGATAATGGTTAAGGGTGAATTTATTTCACTAAGGTCACTTGTCTTTTCTTGAGTAGTGAGAAAATATGATCATAATTGAACAAAAAAGATCATCAAATTTGAAATGTACTAAATAATTATATTAATAAAATAAAAATAGATAAACTAAATTCTAGATCATCACAACCTGATTTCCATGAGAAATATAGCTACTCATGAAAGAAAAAAATAGAAATGAAAATAATGATAAAAAGAGATGATGAAACATATCTACAGATATTGTTTCCTCACTCGATATGAAACTCTAAATCCTACTCCTAACTCTATTGTCTACCCAGTTAGGTCATCTGCTCCAGTCTATATCCTCTGGTTTGAGGGAATGTAAAATGTATGTCCTAGATCTTGAATACCCCTAATGATCATCGGTCTTCCACTTTCTAACAGAAAAACTTCTATATGTATCATGAATTTTCACACTTTCACTCTCCTCTATATAGCATTAATTGACATGCTCATCACAAGCACCTAGAGCATTCTTAGTGAAATCAATGAACCTGTCATAAAGACCTCAGTTTCCCCTAAAACATTCTTGCTGACAATCAGTGCATGTGATCAATGATCTTTCTTGATTATCTAAGAAAACATAAACAAAGTAAATTCATTAAGAATTTTTAAAATTGGAAATACAATTTTCCCAAGGAAAATTAGGATATGGATGGGTTCAAAATAATTTTTTTGGGCCAGTGTACTTCCCAACCCAAGAACCAATTCCTCAAAAAAAAATCGGGTTAGACTTCAGTGGCATCTAAGAATTTTTTATATTGTATATATATATATATATTAGTTTTAGTATTCGAAAATAAATATAAATATAAGAATATTGAGAGGGGGTTCTTTTTCTTCAGGATCTGCATGTCTCAGGCTTCTTCCACAATGGTGAATCATGGTGGCTGTCATCTTCATCGTATCTTCTCTGCACCTTTTTCATTTGACTGGAATGGTGGTATCATTCATGTGGACATGACTTCATATCCTCACGTTGGTGGTGGGATTGGATTCAAAAATGCAGATCTTCAGCCAACTAGGGTTTCAGTTGCATGAAAATCCAATGGCGAGGTTTAGGTGTCTCTAGATCAAGCTTCAACCTTGGAAGGAACAATTTCAGCTTTAGAGTGGTATTTCAATCCCACTACAGGTCTTCTTCTTTGATGAATCGGCTCGAACATGGTTTGATTTCAATCAGTGAAACTAAGAACTACAATTAATGGCGAGCACAAGGGATTCAACAAAAAGTTCAACAATCTTCATTCTGTAATAAGCACGGTTGGATTTCTTGATCAATAGTACAAGAAAATTTGGGTTCCCTTGGATCTGGATCAGCAGCTAGTTTCTTTAACGGTTTTGGATTCGAAGGCCATGGTGAGGTGGTTTTCATCTTAGGGGTAACGAAATTCTTTAACTATATGAATTCTTTAAGTAACAATGACTCAACTGATTATTCACTATAGGTTGAGGAAAATAAGGGTGAAACGATTAGATATGAGCTCACACTGTAAGCTTGACTACCATGAGTGGGTGGTCTCACGATATGTTAGAAGAAACGGGGCACGGTTGGTTGGCTATTCCATGGTAGTGTGTTACAAGGAACTCATGGTTAGTAGGATGATCATGAGAAGGGAGCACAGCTAGTGCATGACGCGGTAAGCAAAGGCAATGCAAGGTTAGTATACTATCGTTCCCTTCATATTGTCACTTGTTATGGTCATTAGTATATTGATCATGCCATATAATTTCACCAAAAATAAATAAAATATTTTTAATAATTTTAAATTTAATTAATAAGCATATAAAAATAAATAAAATCAATATGACGTAAAATAAATTATTTACACATTATATAAATAATTAAAAGGTTAATTTATTAAAATAAAAAAGGTTAGAAATTACTGATTTGAAATCAAAATTAAAATGAAATAATAAAATAAATAATTAAATTAAATATTTAAAATAAATATCTTGACAAAAAATATAGTGAAAGAAAAAATGAATTTTTTTAAAAAAACTAAATAAAAATACTTAAATATTATTATTTTTAAAAACAATTGAAATTTTAGAAATTAAAGAATTATATTAACTATTTAAATCAATTATAAGAATGTGAGTACATAATTTAACATAAAAAATAATAATAAATATTGGTTTAGAATAAGATTACTTATTAAAATAAAATAAATAAACAAATCATATTTTAACCAAAAAAGATCACATATTTAAATATTTAACCCCAAATTAACAACATTGGTGAATTATTTAAGTAAAAAGTATTTTGATAAAAAAAATTAATTACAAATTAATATGTTTCAAAAAGAATGAAATAAATGTCACATGAAATTCCCCCACACTTAATCAATTACACTCCCATGCAATTCAATTGATTTAATTTATTTACAAAGAATGTTTAAAATAAATGACCATCCAACCTAAGTTCTAAATCACTCAAAATCAAAAGAAATCAAAAATCCCTCCAACTCTTGACTCATGTCTCTTAATTAGTTTCACTCACTATCTCATTTTCATTTCAAATATGAGTTCTAGTTATATGATTAAAAGTTGTTAAAAATAATTGGAATTAAAACTTTAACAAATGACACTTCTGATTATCATTCTCCCCTAGGTTCTAAAATTCAAATATCCATTTATCACTTTATTGATAAAACTCAAGTTGTTTTCATATAATTTGGTTTTCCCCTTCCTTATTTGGGTTAAAAATTCCTCTCACCTTAATGCGGTCGTTTTTGACAAGGCCCTTCTAATTAATTTTTTTCAGTAAAAGGTTTGTGCATAGTATTTTCCTGGGAACTTCTTTAATTTAGATTTTATTTATTAACATAAATTCACCTAGTTCCCTTATCCCAAAGACTCATGATTAGATCCCATTTTTCTATTTTAATCTAGACTCAAAGGACTTATATTACTTACTTTTGAATAGGCTCAATGAGATGTTTGTTCAACAAGGTGAGTCACCCAATTGCAAGTTCAAATTTAAAGTTTTCTAAAGTTATAATTTCAATTCCAAAAATATATATCTCATCACCTCCCTTACCTAGTTTTTAAACTAAATTTCCATGAGAACTGTGGACTACAACACTCAGTAATTGCAACATTCTAGAAAATTTAGAATTAGAAAAATTTCTAATTTCATAATGCAATTATCACCTAGAAAGGATATGAAGGTTTTATTTTTTTTTATTTTTTTTGTATATATGTTTTTATATTATGATTTTTTACTAATTCTATTTACAAACAACCCAAAATGATGATTGACCATGAGGATTTTGAAAAAATATTAAGGGTTTATGATGGGTTCACAGTGAAGTGCAGTTTCACGCATTTAAGACCCCTCCCCTACACATAATTATCAACATTCTCCCCAATGTTGATTCTCAAAGTGGGAGGCATCGAAAAATAGTTTGATTCAAATATATGTATAAATTTAAAATAGAAAATATGTTTTTAAATGGTTTGATAGGACTTTTCAAAAAAAATACCACGTAAAAATCAAGGATCATAGAACTTGTATAAAAGATCCCCACTGAATAATACAAAACTATTAATCACAAAAATGATTTTTCAAAATGTTCCATGCTACATGTGAGTTCATGAATTATTTTTAATAGAGTAGAAAAAAATCATGTAATTGAATCAAAAATGGAGTGAACAAGAAATATTAAGCACAAATTCTATTATATAAGTCAAAAATTCAAAAATAACCCAGCAATATCTCTATAAATAGATTAGGAATAATTAAATTATAAATCCCAAGAGAAAAATAAGCTCATATATTTGTGGAATATAACATTTATCCTCCCTAAAAGGGGTATGTTATACAATTTTCAACTCAAATTGTAGCTCTTATGAGTGAAGTTCAAGATGACTATCATTGGAAATTAAATCTTCGAACTGATTATTCCCTCTTCATATAATCACTTATCCTGCCTTACTGCCACTTATCATGGTGAAGCCATCTCTTTCAAATAAAAGAAACTATAATGAGTGAGAGTATACATCAAATATTCCAAAAAATATGGTTCAAAATCTTCAACGTACAAACAACCGAGAAAGGATAATTTATTCAAATAGAAACTTAAATAGAAAAAACAGGGAAATCGGGGCTTTCCACCCATATAGAACTAGTTTTATAGTACCCATAGAGACTATATTACCTAATCTATTTCTATCCATGGTAATTTAATGGGTATGTGTTATTGATGCATTTCACTTCACTATTGTCTAAAAATCATCAACCATACCTTTTTAGAAGTTTCCAATTTCAACAGGAAGAAAAATTCTCTAAAAATTTTCCAAAGAAGCATTAGGTAATATGTTTTCTAGATCAAATTAACCACTCATAATTTCTCTCTAAACTTTTAAAAAGATTAAAAAGATCCTATAAAACTCATAAAAATAATCAAAAACTTTCTTATAGATTTCCCCATGCACAAATGATTGAAAAAACATAAAAAAAATTCAAGACAACAATAACCTTGTCAATATTTCCAAAAATATTCTAAAATAGATTATAGAATATCCAACTTAGAATACTCCCATTATAAAGAATAAAATCCAACATAGAAAAGATAATTTTCAATTTTCATATAAGACTCAAAAGTATTGAAACCTTCAAAAACTAGTTATAAAGCATCAATCATATCATCAAAATCATTAGGAATTTTTTAAAATGTAATACACTTTTTCAAATTGAACATAATATGTTTTCCAATAAGAAACAACCCAGAACTCTCCCTAGTTAAGGTAAATTTCAAGAATTAAATTTCAGGAGTAAATCTCTCAAAAATACGTTTATACAGCTTAGGAAAAAGTTAGGAAAAAAGATTTAATTTGGGTTCCATTGAAAGAATCTCTATATCAATAGAAACTTTTGTAAAAATATCAGTGGGTTGGGGAGTCAAGATCTCTGTAACTTCAATAGGAAATGTCCCTAACTCATATATAACCTCAATTTTAAAACATTGATTCTTAGCAACATTAATCAGTTCATATAAAACCTCGTGTGTTTTTTTTTCAAAAACCATAATTTCAGGCACATCATATATAACATAAAGGGTAATCTTTCCTTTAGAAACATTAACGACTGCACCCCTAGTATCAAGTAATGGTCGTCCTAAGTTGATTTGGACTTTTTCATCACACTCCATATCAATAATAAAAAAACTTGTGTGAAAAGTGAGCTTCCCTACTCTGACTAATAATTCTTCCACACTTCCATAAGGATGAGTGAGTAACCTTTCGAAAAGTTTAAGGAACATTGAAGTTGGTTAAAAATAAATGAGTCTAGATTTTTGAATATGTATTAAGGAATAAAATAAATAATTACACCCAAAACATATAAATAGTTTTTTTTTCAACTTTCTCTTATTTGAAACTAAATAAAAAACTACCTTGGAACTTTAAATTTGAAGGAAAATTACTTAAACAATATCACTACACTCCTCATTCAGATTGATGGTATCCAATTTATTCCAATCATTTTTTTTAGGTATAAAACTCTAGGTAAATTTTACATATAATTGAATTTTATTCAAAGTTCCCAATAATATCATGTTGATTCTGAAGGTTCTAAACATTTTTAGGAATCTCAAGTAGTTAGGTTCATCACAATTTTAACTCTTTCAGGAATAGGGATGGGTGGAGAACCTCTAAGTGGTGATGGTTTCCTTTTCTCTCGTGGACTAGGGTTGCCTCTCAGTTGTTGTCTCCTCCCTTCCTCTGGTGTTGATCGAGTGTCTTGGCATCAGTTGTCTCCGGCATGGCTCAGACTGGCTCGGTTATCTCCAACCTTGTGGATCTTGACTATCTTCGGCCACTGGATCTTGGCTTGGCGATGATGGATCCAGCACAGCTCAGTGTCTGCGGCTCTAGAATTATTTATCTAATCTCATCATCAATGGATTTGGAGTAGCTCGGCGACGATGACTCTGGTACGGTTTGGAATATGTGGATCCAATGACTCTGGTACGGCTCAACCTTCAAGATATTGGCTCTCTCTGGCCTTGGATCATGGGTTTATGATAATGGATCAAGCATAGGTCGGCATCCATGGCTCAGTGATGGCTCCAACATGGATTGGCTTCACCTTTCAGTGTGCTCAGCATCAGTTTCATAGTAGATCAAAGGAGGGAATTTGGTTTTGGTGTTAGATTGTGGTTTTGTTAGATTTTGGTGACTTGTGATGTCGAAAGTGTCAGTTCTGCCCTACTCCTCTCTGGTCCTCCCCCCCACTTCCCAAGGTTCGTTGTTCCGGCCTACGGTGAGGGTGCATCTGTGGTTCATATCTAAGCTGATCCGTGTCTGGAGCTTTGTTTCTGGTTCAGTTCATCCTAGTCCCTCTCATCAGAAATGTTTTCTCATTGTAGTTTTGGGACTTCTAGTCCTAAGTGACGTTATCTTGGCTTCACATTCCTTGGATCGTCTTCCAGTTGCTTTTGTGGTTGCGATGGTGGTGGGAGTATTGTGGTGTGAGAGGGAGTTCATCTTTGATGATATCTTTATTTGAGGTGAAATAGACTCATGAAGGCTTCATGGTGAAGGGGTTTTGATGGTCTGTGAAGTTTTGATGTTGAATTTTTGACTTTATGTGTGCATTTTGTGGTGTTCTTTGCATCACGGCCCTACGGTTCTCATTTTAGGGCCTTTGCACGTAGTTTATCTATAAGGGGATGCTCCATATGAGGTTTAGAGTAGATATTTTTCACCTGGACATTGTTTTTCTGAAACATACATTTGAGAGGGTATGAAATGACCATTGGTACCAGTCCCATGCATTCATTCACATGACAGCTAGCTGAGCAAAAATGATATGGTGGAAGCTGGTCTTAATGTTTTCGATGTTGGGTAGGGGATTTTGTTTGTAGCCTTGAATGTGTTTCTTTTAGGTTTGAAGTATGGTACCATGGAGGCATGGTTGTTTTTATAAGTAATTATGTCATATTGGGTTCTCCCTCAACACTTAAAATAGGGTTTATGATAACAAAAAATTAATTTCTAGTCCATAATAGGGATGGGACAGGAATAATAGTTTAAAATTGTTGATTAATCACCTTCTACTCAAATCCAACTTTATTTTTTCCATCCTTAATAAATTATCACATTATTATCCTTGGTTCTTTGTATTTTTCATATGTGGGTTCATTATTTTGTTTAGGTTTTACCTTGCTATCCAGATTTCTAGATCTTTCATTTTCCATGTTTGAGTTCTTAGGCTCAGTTAAATCCCTAATTTCACTTTCAGTAGGATTCACCCAAATTGGTTCTTGAATTCTTAGGCCACTTATTATGGTAACAGCCATGAAATTCTCTTTTGGGTTAAAAACGGTTGTACTTGGAAGATTACACATATCCCTAAAATTTATATTGAAAGCCATTTGTCCCAATTTAGAATATAGATTGACTATACTTGACTGTTGGGGGTTAATATTTTTAATCAACTTTCTAACAAGTTCCCCTAACGTATATTTTGAATTTGAAGTTCCAACCATGTTTTGATCTTGATTCCATGGTTGGTTTAAATATCAAGAGGTAGTACCGGGGTTTTTTGTGACCCCTTGGTTTTTCCCACAAATTTTTCGTTGATTTTTGTATCCAATATTAAATTAATTTTAAAATGGTTCATTATTGTCTTGGTTTTTATATCCAAAATTAAATGAGTCTTCTCTATTAAAAATATAGGGAGGACACTTTTGGAACAATATTTCTGATTATGATTGAAAAACCCATAATAAAAACATTTCTCCCTAAGAACTATATCATAAACAATATTAGCTTGATTATTTGTTTCATCCATTAGAATTTTTCTCTTCCTAGTGCACTGGTGTTGATATTTTTTAGAAAGTTTGTCAAAAATTTATTTGATTTCTTAATATATCTTATAAAAAATGTCAACTCCAAAAAATTGATCCCAATATTTTGATTTTATGGTGTGATGCTATTATAAAGAGTTTCCATTAGAAATGGGAACTCATTATTGTTGGGTAAATTACCTAATTATGACTCTAAACCTATCCCATATCTCATGAAATATATCTCCCTCATCTTTTACAAATCCTATAATCTTGTTTCTAACTTCTATGGTTATGTTCCTAGGATAAAAAGTTTAAATTAATGTGTTGAGTAGCTAATCCCAAGAATCAAAAATCTCCTTATACAAATTTTGGGACCAATACCTAGTCTTTCCCTTTAGATATAATGATAATTCCCACAATCTAAAATCATCCTCACTCAACCCATGAAGAAGAAATTGTTACACAATAGTATAAATATCTCTAATAAACTCAAGTGGATCCTCATTATGATTAATAGTGAATGAATGAAGGAAGGAAATATGAGACTATTTAAATTTATAGTTTCTATACCTAGCAGTGAGTCTTATGAATGAAATATTTCTAGACACCAAAGGTAGAATAAAGTCTCTAAGCCTAGGTATCTCAGGGGATTGATTTTGAATCTGTGGTGGATTTAGATCATTATTTTCATTTTAAACTTCCTGAATAACTAGATTATAAATTTCTAAGCATAATTTCTGCAAAAAAAATTGAAAAGTTTTTTATGTTTTCTTTTTTCTTTTTTTACTTTTTGAAGTTTTTGTTGTATTTATTTTTTGTTGGTTTTTTTACTTGGTTTCATGTTTATTTTCCAACAATAGCGCCAATATTTTACAATGTCTATTAATGAAGATGAGAAAATAAAATTTTTATAACCTACTTACCCTCTATAACTAGTACTATAGTAAAAAAGGGTCAAAACAAAGAGAAGGTGGATGATGTGTAAACTGAAACAACACTAAAAATAGACAAAAAATAAAAAAATAAAAAATAGTGGAATTAATGGAAGGATAAAATGGAAGTGGTGAGATTATAAACAATAACAAAGATTAAAAATGATTATTGAATGATATTAGGGTCCTCAGACTTCTTTGAAATGATAAAATGATATTCTCCAATTTGACTCAAATTAATACAACTATTCAGTGCAATGAGAAAAAGGTGAAGATTCAATGAGTTGTTCCTTTAGTGAACTTCCATAGTCTAATGAACCCTCTTTAGTTTAGATCTTTAGATTCCTAGTTTAGAATTAATCTGTCCATTATGGATAAGATATTCATCAACCTTTTCTAATATTTGGTACTTTTTTCAATGATCAATGATGAATTTATTTCACTACCATGACATTTAGGTTCTTGAGTAGTGAGAAAAGATGCTCATAATTGAATAGAAAATATAACCATACTTATAATACACTAAAAATAATATTAATAAAAAAAAAATGGATAAAAATAAATTTCATCTCATTGCAATCATATTCCCCTAAGAAATCTAACTACTCATAAAAGAAAAAATTGAAAATCAATGAATGGGAAGAAAGAAATGAAGAAAAATATTTGGTGATATTGTTTCCTTACTCAAGCTCTATCTCTAGATCCTGATCCCAAATCTACCATCTCCTTAGTTATTTCGTCTACTCCCATATCTATGCTTCAGTGTGATAGAAATTAGAGTGTGCTGGATAGATCCTGAATACCCCCGATGATCTCCAGTCTTCATCTTTTTAATTGAAAAACTTTTATGCACCTCATGAATGTGGGAACTTTCACTCTCCTCCACATGGTGTGATTTGACATGCTCGTCACCATCTCTTGGTGTAGTCTTGGTTAAATCAGTGAACCTCTCACAATGATCTATGTTTCCCCTCAGAAATTCCCACTCACAATCTGTGTCCATGATCAATGATCTTGGTCGATTCTACCAGAAAATATAAAAAATTAAAGGTGTTAAGTATTTTTAAAATTTGAAATAAAATTTTCCCAAATAAAATTAGGTCTTTTATGAGTATGGAATAATTTTTCTGGGCCAGTTCATTTCCTATATTGTGACCCAATTCCTCTAATGTTTTTTTTTTGGGTTCGAACATCGGTGACGTCTAAGATTATTTTATATATTGTGTATATATATATTTTATTTTTATTTTTATTTAAAAATAAATATAAATATATTTACATATAAATATTATTATTATTATTATTATATATTATTATTATTGTTATATCATATATATATACAAATATAAGAATATCAAAAACGGGGTCTTCTTCTTCAGGATGTGCATGGCTCAGGCTTCTTCCACAAGGGTGACTCACGGTGGAAATCATCTTTATCACATCTTCATTACACCAATGTCACTCAACTAGAATGGTGGTATCCTTTAGGAGGTGATGGATGTATCTCCTCATGGTGGTCATGGGATTGGCATTGCAAATCCAGATTTGTGGTTGGTTAGTGTTGTAGTGGCATGTAGATCCAACAATGAGGTTTGTGTGTCTCTAGATAAATCATCGACCTCGGTAAGCACAGATCCATATTTTCAGTGGTCTTCCAATCCCAATGAAAGTCTTATTTATTAGTTAATTGTCTCATATAGAGTTTTATTTCAATCGTTGAAACTCAAATCCATGGGTAATCACGAGTACTAGGCCTTCAAAAGCGAGTTCGAAAATCTTCATTCTGTAGTAAGAAAGGTTGGATTTCTAGATCGACATTGAAAGTAGCTTCAGGCTCCCTCAGATCTGGATCTATAGTTGATTTCTTTAGAGGCTATGGATTCGGTGTCCATGGGGATGTGGTGTTCATCCAAGGGGTGGAATTATTCTTCAACTGTATGAATTCTTCAAGCAATAATGGCTCAGTCAATTCTTCATAGTAGGGTGGGGAAAAAATGGGTGACATGGTTGGATATGAGTAATCATGGTAGGAATTTCTACCATGATAGGGTGGTTTTATGGAATCCTAGAAGCAATAGGTCACAATAGATTAGCTATTTCATGAAAGGGTGTTACAAGGAACTCACGATCAGTAGGATGATCGTGAGAAGGGAGCATAACATGCACTTGACACGAAAAGCAGGGGATTTTCACGATCAATATAACAATCATACCCTTTATATGGTCACATTGCATGGTTATTATATTGACCGCTCCATATACTTTTCCTAAAAATAAATAAAAAAAATTAAAAAAAATTAAATTCCATTAATAAATACATAAAAATTAATAAAATTAATAAAAATTAAAACAAATTATTTACAACTTAAATAAATAATGAAAAAAACAAATTTCTTTAAATTAAAAAAGTTAGAAATTATTTATTTCAAATGAAAATGAAAATGAAATAAATAATATAAAGAATGAAATTAAATATTTAAAATAAAAATTTTGAAAAAAAAGAAAAATGAACGAATGAATGAATTTTTTAAACAAACAATACTAAATAAAAATACTTAAATATTATTATTTTGAAATAAAATTTAAATAAAACATATTAAATAATGATATTAAATATTTAAAATTAATTAGAATAATGTGATTACATAATTTAACATAAATAATAATAAAAATGATGGGTCAGAATAAGATTGCTTATTAATCTAAAATAAATAAACAAAACCATATTTTAACATAAAATTCATAGATTTAAATATTTAACACCAAATTTAAAATATTAGTGAATTATTTAAGTAAAAAAAATATTTTGATACTAAAAAAAATTCATTACAATTAAAGATGTGGAAATAAATAATGAAATAAATGTCACATCAATATACAAAAAAGTTCAAGAATAACTCGGAAGTAATAAAATAGAGAGAAAGATAAGTGAAAATAATTTGATGATGAAGATAATTGTAGTTATGTTATTATAAATATGTTTCTTCTATTCTTTAAGGCTTCTTTTATTTCAATGATGACATGTGAAGACACAGGGATGTTTTCAAATCTTTTACTGAAGTTCTGGTGAAAATAGAGTATAGTGAGGTTTATGTTTTCAAATTTGGAAAATTATTTGGAAAAATTCCTCTATGTCCAGATATATGTTGGTCACATTTTTCTTTTTCCTCATATGATAATAAAAATAATTATTCCTCCAAAATATCAATTGAAAATGCATCATTAAGAATCCCCATACTCGACATGAAATCCATAAGAAATAAATGTTTATGACCAATCATTTAATTTGATACAAAAATTGGTTGTAAAATATTACATTAAAATATAATACCCACTTTTGGTCATTGTTTCTTTATGCATTCTGCATCAAATCTTCAATAGTAGGTCCAAAACATCAAGAAAAACTTGATTAAATTTCTTGAAATTTTATACAGTTGATTTCTCGAATTCACCATTGATCCAGTACTTTGCTAAATTTTATATTTCTTAGCACGATCGTTCCAACTAACTATGTTATTGATTGTATTTTATAACATCCCTTCATTACTTTTCCAAAAAAACTATTCTTCTACATAGACACTTTAAATTAACTTATGATATCATTAAGTCATGGCATCTCCTACATTTTGTTAAAATTCCACTATCATATAGTTTCTTTTATTTCATCATATGGTGGGTTGGAAAGTAGCATGTGATCACTCCAATAATTTGTGATATTTTTGAAAAAAATGAAAATCCATGTGGTCACTTTAAGTTTGAATTGTGTTCACTTCATTAATCATGTGGTCGATTGAATATTTGTAAATAAATCTACCACATTCAACCAAATAAGTGTTTGTTCAATCCAATTTTCATGCGGTCGATCCAATACTTTGTGAAACTTTTAAAAATTATAGTCACTCAGATATATAATGTGCAACTGTGTGATTGGTCTTATGGTCACTTGATTACTTTACAAATATTCCATCACAGTTGATCTGATTGACATATGGCCAATGTATTGGTCATGTGGATGATCTTGTACATTATAAAATCTAGCTTCTCTATATTTCATCAAATGGTTCATTCAAGACGTTAAAATTTTTTCAAATTTACTATAATAATATTTATCTTACATAAAATATATAAATTATTAGGAACAAACAAAAATGATTTATGATTATTGAAATAAGGAATTGAAAAATCATGGTATGAATAAATACACACAATGCATAAATCTTGGAATCAATAAATATAAAATCATTAAATTTTCTAACATATCATACTTTACTCCTCAAAATTTTAGATACTTTACTCCCCCTTTTGAGGTTGTCAAAAATAATACAGAAAGGGTGACAAAGTAAAAAAATATAGAAATAATGTGTAGAACATAAAATGACAAAAAATGAATAAAAATATTATTGGAACCATTGATGTTCTCTCTTGGAAAAAGAGCATGGTTTGTGTTTGTTTTCAATCCTCTAATGGATGATCAGGAACATTACAAGGAAAGAGATCATACAGGTCAAGCAGTAAGTATATTTGAAGGTGACATTGTTTCCCAGTGTTTGCCAAATTTTTGGGGTCCAAAATTTGGAAAATATAAAGCATTGAGAAAAGTGGTTCTTCTTGGAGGCCTTATGAAAATATGGAAAAGTTAGGAGTTTCACGAAGATAGGCTTCATAAAGTGTATTTCACAGAGACTGGAAGATTTGAGGTGGTGTGCTTTGCGATTACAAAATTTTGATCTTTGTGCTTCAAGAAAGATATTATTTTAGAATCAACATTTTATTTTTATGGAAAAGGCATTGATTTCATGAATACTCGCATGAGAATTTCTAAGAAATGAATCATTGCGATTTGAGACAGTGTTTCTTTGTGATTATGATGACCATCACGAACAGCCAAGGGAAGGAGCATTGTGGTGGTGATTTTCAATGATGTGAAGGCTTTTGATGGAGAGCTTCGTAGTTACGATGAGCTCAAAGAACTAGAAATTTCAGAGGAGCTTCATGAGATGGAGGAATCGCCACAAAAACATTTTGACCAATCCAGATTTTGTGCCTGAAGAATAAGAGCTCTGCGATCGATCATTCCTATAAATAAGAGTCCACCCCTCTTCATTTTGGACTACTTTTAAGAGAGAAAATCTATGTTTGTTGTGACTTCATGAAGAAAGGGGTGCTCTATGAAGCAGGTTGTCATAAGGGAGATTGTGCTTTGCGAAGAGACTTCTAAAGTCCTTAATAAGGCTTTTTCTCTTAAGGAATATGAGGTTCAAGAGGATAGGGTTTTCGAGTTGGATTAGTGAGCTTCAAGATGTTAGTTTCTCTATGAGGCAGTGAGATTCGTAAAGGGTTGTGCACCATGAGGCAGTAATCTTTTCAAGGTTGGTTACTCTTCTCAGTAGTGAGCTTCGGGAAGGGTTGATCATTGTGAAGGGGCAATGAAAAGGGTGGTTTTTTGTTATCAGTGTAGAGTGATTAGGGTTTTTAGTGGGAATCCACTCAGGTCCTTGATGCAAGCAGTGTCTCATGATGGATAGAGACAAAGAATCCAATTACAATATATTGAAGTGACCTTCAAATCGATAAACTAAGTTAGACTTCTCTCATAGCAGTGAGCTAGGGGGAGTTTACGGAAGTGTTCTGAGGGAAGTGGTGAGTCATCTCTGAACTTTTGTAAGGGAAGTATGCCTAGAATAGAGTGTGTGTGACAAAAATATGGTACTCAACAACTGGTAAAGATTAATGGATTTAGGTATGACTGACACACTATCATCGTATGATCCTTGGACGTAGCCCTCTGCGGTGAACCAAGTAAAAGTGTTGTGACATCTCCCTTCATTATTTTGTCTGAAAGATTTAACAGGTTCCTACCAACGTGGGAAAAATATCCACAACTTTAAGAAGAAAATTTGACACCTTGATTCACCCATCTCCTCTTAGGGGGTTCCAGGGTCCTTCAAGTGGTATCAGTGCCAGGTTACTAGTGTTTTATTTGTCTTACCATAATGGAGAATTCAGCAAATGTTAGGGGAGTCCCCATCTTCGATGGAATTAATTTTTAGATATAGAAGAACATAATGAGATCTCATCTAAGATCTCTTTGAATTGAATTTCTTTTTTTTTTTACTATGCAAGTAATACAAGTTACTGATCCAACAGGTCTCTCTATAATCGATGCAGACAAGAAAATTCTAGATGTAGATGCTAAAGCATAGAATTCTATCACTACAGCCCTTTCTAATCAAATTTATCTAAAGGTGATGAGTTTCACCTCAGCAAAGTCCTTGTGGCATAAACATTAAAATATTTATGAAGGAGACAGTAAAGTGAAGGAGGCGAAACTACAAGTCTTGCAAAATAGGTTTCGTGATCTGAATATGCATCTAGATGAGAATACAGACTTCTTCTTCAATTAGATTACCGAAGTAGTTGGAGAAATCCGAGGTTTAGGAGAATATATCAAAGATGTTGACATTGTTAAGAAAATAGTGAGAAAAATTACACCCCTTTACAATGAAAAGGTGTTATCTCTTGAGGAAAGAGAACTTTCCAAACTTTCTTTGGATGATCTGCTAAGTATCCTGGTGTCATATGAAATGAGATTCAAGCTAGAAGATGCTACAACTCATGTGAGCAAGGAAATTTCATTCAAAGCCATAGAAAAACTGAAATTTTCAAAAGATAGTAGTGGTGAAGATGACGAGGAAATATAAATTATTTCTCTCATTTCTTAGATGTTCCAGAAGGGAAAAGTGGAGTTTAAAAGAAAATTACCTCTGGCTTTCTTTCTTTATGAAAAACTTGGGTACATTGCCTCTCAGTGCTCAAGAAAAATCAATGATGAAGAAAGCGAAGATGAACACATTGAAAAGCCTCAGAAAAGGTTTTTCAGAAGGGCGGACATTAAATCTAGAAATAAAGTACAGAATAAAAGTTTTGTCTATAATGAGGAAGAAGATGACAATTAATTCTATGAAGAAGAAGAACCATAATTTAAAACTATAAACCATGCATCCATGATGGCTACCATTGAAAAGTCATAACCATCAGCAGATAAAGCTATAGATAACTAGTTGACAACTACTATCGATCCCAAGTTACAACTTAATGGAACTTTTGGTAATCTTGAGAATAATTGTAAGAGATGAAATAAGTTGAATAAAATGGTGGAAGAATTATCAGAATATGTTGATCAGCTTGAAGCTAAAATTGAATGACTATAAGAATTAGTGAAAGTTCAATCATCAATTCTTGAAAGGACAGATGATGTAGTGGAACTAAAACTCAGAATCTAAGAACATGGAAAGATCATCAATGAACTTACCTCTAGATTAGAGTAGAAGTCCAAAAATGTTGAGTTACTCGAAGGAGAAGTTGTTACTCTTCGAAGTAGGCACAAAAGTGAATCAAGTTCAATATAAGAAAAGAAGAAAATTCAATTTTGTAGGTTCTCAAATTCTAAGCTTCTTGAGAGAGAAAAATTAAGGTATAATAGAGTTTAAAAGATATTGAATGATCAAAGACCCACACACATGGGAATCAGTGGAATTGGTTGTGTTGTTGAAACATCTAATGCTGCAAATAAAGTGGGCTAGATTAAATCCAAGATAAAAGTATATCATGTTGAAAAATCACCAGAAGTGCTGAAAAAGAGACCCTTAAATCAAACAGAAAGGAGAATGGAAAACTTTCCTCGAGCTTCTAGGAATGACAAGCATATAAACATTTTTCCTAAGGAAGAATTCATGAGGACCAATAGAAGTGAGAATTCATTTCCTCTCATGAAATATCAGTGTTGTGGATATCTGGGTCATACTATGTCATACAGTGAAGAGGAAAGGAGCTATCTAGATGGGGGTGATATAGGAGTTCAAAATATGAGAACAAACTCATATCCTTCCTCTTACATAATAATTAATTTTTATGGATATTTTTTTTGTTCTAACTTTGGTCATAAGGCCATTGATTGCAGGAATAGGAAGAACATGGACACCTCATACTGGATCTCGAGACAAGTCAAAGCTTGTCAATAATACAGTGTTGTTCTTTAAAATAGGTTTGATTCTCTATAAGAAGACTTTGATTATGAAGAACCCATGAACATGGAAGAGAGAATTGACAGGTTTTTAGTGCCCTACACTCAATTGAATGTCTCATGGAAAGAAAAGAAGAAAATTGAGAATTATAACCTAGTAGAGGTAGCCCTCAAAGCTATAAAAAGTAGCAAAATTTGGATTCTAGAGAGTGGTTTTTCATCCCATATGACAGGTAATGCAGACTTATTCAAGAATATCAAGAGGAAGGTTGATGGAATAGTATGGTTTGGTAATGATGGAGCTCTGAAAATAAAAGGTTGTGGAAATACCGAACTTTCTAATATAGAGATAAAGAAAACTGAACTCCTTGATGTTTATGGACTACTTCATAATCTCCTCAGTGTGAGTCAACTCTGTGACTCAGAACTTATAGTTACTTTTAATCAGAAAGGCTTCACTATTAAGCGAAAGATAGAAAATCCACTTATTAAAGGATGTAGAACAGAAGGCAACCTGTATCAGGTAGATAGTAAAGAAAACATTTTCTACGTGACTATTGAAGAAAAAAATAACTTGTGGCATTAGAGACTTGGGCACATAAATCAACAAGACATGGAGAAGATATCAAAACTGAATATTGTCATAGATATTCCCAACCTGAAGCATGAACATGGAAGATCTTATGATGGTTGAATGCAGGGTAAGCTGGTATGTAGTTCATATCATCCAAAGAAGAAAAGGGCATCTCATCTTCTTGAACTCATTCATATAGACATATGTGGCCTGATAAATGTTTTCGGAACTTATGGGGAAAGGTACATCATCCTTTTCATAGATTATTACAGTATAATGGAATGTGTGATGGTTATACATAGGAAATGACAAGTTCTTGACTGCATGAAAAAATATCGTCCAATTGCATAGAATGATACTAGAAGAACAATAAAAAGTGACACGATCTGACAATGGAGGGGAATACACGTCCATTATATTTGAAAATTACCTATATAAGCAAGGGATACAACATGAGGTAGCTGTTGTGATAACTCCATAGAAAAATGGAGTTGTTGAGCGTAGGAATAGACCGGTGAACAACATGGAAAGAACTATGCTGATTGAGAGTCGTATTCCATGACATTACTGGAAAAAGGCCATTCAAGATTCAATGTATATTCAAAATCGAACAGGGATTTATATAGGTGAGATGAATACACCATATAAATTGTGGCATGGAAGGAATCCCTCTTTGAAATACTTTCGTGTTTTTGGAAGTAAATGCTTCATCAGAAACAAATAAGGAAACCAAGGGAAGTATGGTGACAATGCTGATGAAGTAATTTTCCTTGGATACTCAATGAACATCAAATCCTACAAGCGTTTCAACAAGTTTTTAAGAATGATTGTCGAAAGCAGCGATGTTAAGATCATTGAAGAGAAAACCACAAATTTTCCAAGGATGTCACATGATGATATGATAGAAAATGAGGAAAAAATTGAATGTTGATTAAATGAAAATATAGAAATAGAGGAAGGTGTACAAAACACCTAGGAGTCACATCATGATGTTGAATCAGAATAAGAATATGAAGAGGAAACCATGGCTGGAGAGAATTTGACTGAACCTCACAGGATAAGTCGGAGAACTGAGATTGATCCATCTAACATAATTGGGGATAGGAGTGCACCCACACAAACAAGTAGAATGAAGAATAATGCACAATATTCATTCTTATCTATAGTGGAATCATCCTCATTTGAAGGCGCTTCCAATGATGAATCATGGGTGAAAGCCATGAATGAAGAGTTAGATAAGATTGACAAGAATCAGACATGGGATCTAGTCAAGAGACTCGAAAGTCACAATGTTATTGGTACAAACTGGATCATCAAGAACAGGTTTTATGAGAATGGAGGTGTTATCAGAAACAAGGCATGACTAGTATGTATAGGATATTCCCAGATTGATGGTGTTGATGTTGAAGAAACCTTTAATCCAGTGGCTAGACTGGATTCAATCAGACTTTTTATTTCCATGGAAATCCAAAGAGGATATAAAGTATATCAAATGGATTTCAAGATAGTATTCTTGAATGGTACTATCAAAGGAGAAGTCTACATTGAAAAATTAGTGGGTTTTCTTCTTGGTACTAATGAAACAAAGGTTTTCAAACTAAATAAATAACTCTATGGATTGAAACAGGCACCACGGGCGTGGTACTCTCGGTTGGATTCTTATCTAAGAAATATTGAATTCAAAATAGAAGGAGTGGATCACAACCTCTATGTGAAGAATTCTCAGCAAGATCAGTTCATGGTATTGGTATATGTGGATGATATAATTTTTTATGGAAGTAGACAGGGATCAGTGGATTAATTTTCCAATCTCATGAAATAAGAATTTGAAATTTCCATGATTTGTGAACTCACATATTTCCTAGGGATACAATTGATTCAAAAGTTGAATTATACATTCATTTCTCAGGAAAAGTATGAAAGGGAGCTACTGAAGAAATTTAATATGCATGACACCAAACCAATGTTGACTCCAATTGTCGTTGAAACAAAACTTGGAAAACATGATGATGGGACATCTGTAGATCCCACAATGTAAAGAAGGATCATTGGGAGCTTATTGTACCTAACAGTGACACAGTCGGACATTGTCTTTGTAACATGATTAGCAGCCCACATTCAAAGTAATCTGAAAGAAGAACATATGGTAGTAGTGAAAAGAATCATGAGCTATATTCAAGGTACTCACAATTATGGATTGTACTTTGCAGCAGGAAGAGATAGTGGATTATTTTAACACCCTGAACCTAGTTAACTAGATTTAGTGCATTATTACATAACATTGGACTGATCACAAGATATAAAGTCTCGAAAGACCGATTAGTTAAGTAGCCTTGGAAGTACTAGATACATACATATGTTTTACATTAAATTATAAAATGGAAAAACTATATCATTGTGCCTCCATTGAACACACTCATATCTCTTAGCCAATTCCTGTAGGTCAATCATAATATATTTATTCACATCCTAGAAAAAATTAAACATAAGAAATGGGTGAGATCAGATGCTCTGTAAGGATAAAAATATATCTAAAACTATCATAAATAAGAATAAACATTTAAGGCAATGTATACGACTAAAAAAATCCTTTTAATCTTAAACTTCAGCACAATATGGCAAATATAAATCAAATAATTCCATTTACTTATTCTCATAGTTATTCTACTAGTCGAATAATCACATGTAATATCAATAGTTAATTTCATAATGATGGAATTCATAATGCAAGACATCATAACTACATAGTCCAGGCCACGTGCCAAGACTACAAATATAAAATTTGTCAAGGCATTATGTCACGACACTAGTTTGTCTCATGAGACCTACCGATGCGTCAAGGGGATATATTGGGTCCCACCTATCACTTACTAAGTCCAATGCATTCTTCATATGAAAAGGGTGAAACATAATCTAAACATTCATATTAAAACTAGCATATGAAATGTCAATACTTAAACCACAAACAATGAATGGTATAAAAATATCACATCCACAGTCAAACATAACTAATTCAATACAATATGGAATATTTTATTATAAAAAAATCAACCCCAGTCAAGAATAATGAAGGATATTGACATAGATGAAAATAATCAGTATAACAATTTGAATGAAATATCCCTTTTTCTTGAAAACATTTAAAAGTCTCAATTTTTATCAAAAATCCGTTTAAAAGATATTTATGAATCAAAGTGTACAATACCACATTGAAACTTTTAAAAGAACTTTTAATTTTAAAACATTCATCTCCATATAAATAAATCCTTAAAAAAATTTAAAACATGGACATTAATGAGAAAGATTTAGAAGAATAAATCATTAAAACATTTAAAATGATATTTTAGTTAGAGTTTCTAACAAATTCGGAGATTCTTGAATACAAATAATTGAGGTAATAAAAACCTTATAATATCATTAGAATAAAGGGATTCATGATATACTGTGTCAAAGTACAGTATATACACCATATAAAACTAAATTGCCACATAACAACAAAGAAGTCTCAATGGAATGTAAATCAAGATGAAATTTCTTATAAAGACTGTATTCTTAGGTTAAGGATAAATCAATGACATAATTATGTGTGAAAAATATAAATACACTCAATATGATTGGATATTAAGTGTAAATCAATTCAGATTACATTCACACATATTCTTATAAAAACAACACCAATGACTTGGATGTTTAACTCAATGAATGGAAATTGAGTTCAGATTACTCTTATCAAGTTCATATCGATGAATTGAGAATTTATTAATGGATTAATTATGTTTATGAAAATTATATCCACACAAATTGGAGTGTAGATTACTACATAAATAAAAAAATAGTGATTTCACACATTATCGTGGAGTAAAATAATCAATGAAGTTTGCATAAAACCTAATGTGTGGAAATTGAAAATAGAAAATTTTTTACTGCTTTGATAAATTACAAAACATACACCCCATGAAATAAGTATCCTAAAATAAAGTTTTAAATAACCATAAATTAAAATATATTATACAAATAATACAATCAGGGGCAATATATACACCACAAAAAAGGAAATATTGGCAAATGTAGCATGAATCTCACACGAATAAGAAGTGAGATGAAACCCCCTTACCTTGTAATTTTCCTTAGTAGATGGTAGTTTGAACTCCTATATAATGGTGAAATAATTTTTATTAAATTATACAAGAACCACATACATAAATACGATATCATATATGATCTTATAATATTGCTTCGTTAATGATATTTCAGTAGTATCATTGTTTTGGGTGTTAACTAATTCTTTTTCCATTATATGTTTTTTTACGTAAGTCATGTTTGTTATGTATAGTATATATTTGATTTAAATCTAGAATGATATTAAGTTCTTAAACATTATTTTTATTCATAAAATTAAAATCATTCTTGAATGGTTTCGTTGGGGAATGAATCTCATCGCGTTTGTGGAGACGGTAATCCGTACTTATGAACGAGTGACAATATCATTCTATTGATGGTGAAATCATATGTAATTGGATGTTATATCATATATAAATAATAATTAACATGTTATATTTATTATTTACATCAATTGTACTCATTATTATACCCATACAAATAATGAAGCATTGGATAACAAACTACACCACGACGTGGAGACGGTAAGTTGTACGTACACACGTATGGTGACTTTTTCATTCATAGGACGGATAGAATAAATGGCTTTGAAGGTGTTATGTTGAGAGAAGGGGAAGTACCCTTTTTTAAGAGAGGTGAGGGTCGCTTTAGGAAAATATTAAATATTATTTTATTATACAATCATTTTTGGTTTCTAATGGCACCAAAAGGATTTATTTCTAGGATAAGGTGGGTATGGGTCGCAAAAATATCAACTAATAGGTTTTATACAAGTTTTGGTCACCATATTAACCTTATTGTTTAGATTTAACTCTTAGTTAAATAGTTTAACTTTTACCATGTATTCTTGTATTATTATAATAAATGGTTAATAAACTTACTCTAAAAAGCCAGTTGAACCCCAAGTGGTTCATTAATGACATATCTATCATTATATGAGTCCTTTGGATGAAAATTATATTTTTATTAATATTATAACATTTAATACTATAGTATTTGTTATAGAAACTCATTTATATCAATTTTGACACAATTTAGTATTTGGTTTTTTTGAAAGTCAAAAAAACTTTATTAATTAAAACCAAATAAATTAAATTAATCTTAAAATGTCATATTAACCTATAAAATTAGTTTAATGCATCAAAAGTCTCAATTTACATTTATTTGGATATTTATAAAATCAATTATTTTTATCTTTCACAAATAAGGTAATTAATGCATTATCATTATGTCATAAATAAATTTAATTATTTAATATAAAAAAAATTAAAACTAAAATAAAATTATGTGTGAAATATTTTTAGATTTCTAATAAATATTTATAGTCAAATTTGTCTTATGTATAACTCTATATTAAAAATGGTTTAGTTATTAAATATTGAATTTAACACCTTTAACTCTTCTTTAAATAAAATAATAATAAATGACCTAATCTAATCCAAGTGGATGAAAAGGATCATATTTTATTCTTAAGGTTGATTTTGGTTGAAATACACTTATCCAATAGAATTAGGACATGTTTTAGGGTAATTATAAAATCAATTTTACCTTTAATTACCCTCTTTACTTTTAACAGTGGTAAATAAAATTGAAAAGTTACTATTCACCAAAAATTATTTTCATCCCATTGAACCACATTTTACTTACTGATGTCAACCATGTATCTCTTATTTTTGAAATTCAATTCATATAAGCGGTAAAATTACGTTTTATGAAAATTTGAAAATGTGCCTAGAAGGTGGGTAAAAGACGTTAAAAAGTTCGATAAAATTTTATACATCTAATTTTATTATAAAATGACACCAATGAATTACATTGAAATTATATTGGTATTTTGTATCTATTCGGACTTAAAATAAATTTAAATAAAATAAATAATTAGTTAAATAAAAAGTAGGTTTTAAACAATAACGCAGTGTTTTTCACTATTCATCAAAAATTTAAAGTTTTCAGACAAATACCAAAAATTCACCCAAAGATAATTTTGATATTACAAATTAAAAAATTATATCTATTTTACCAAATTAAAAACATAAAATATGTATTAATTAATTTAAAAAAATATTCTCGTTGTCAAAACCAAAAGGCGGGTTTTTTAAGAGTAAATATTATCAAAAGATTGATATGTGTTTATGTCAAATTTAAATGTAAAATTAAATCCAATGACAAACATTGGTTTAAATTAAAAAAATATAATCTAATTATACTTCAAAACCATTCAAATGTATAATTTAACACTCTATATTATTTTGATGAAAATGTTTTTTTAATTAAAATTTAGTATTTTTCATTATTCATCGAAATATGAAAGTTATCAGAAAATTTATCCACACTAAATTTTAATGTCCCGCTTCTAAATAAGAATTTGTTTTTGTCAAATTGAATATATAAAAGTGTCAAATATTGTATTTAAAAAGGGTTTGCTAATAAAAGGAGCTAAAATTGCATTTTTTGAAAAATACTTCATTTATCTGAAAAATTGAATTTGTTATTCTATTATTTCTAAAAAACACATAATATGGATTTTAAAATTACATGGAGTATATAAAATTCAAAATGAAGTTAATAATATTCATAATTGTTTTTTGAATGGCTATTTTGGTAAGTCGTGGTGCGCTCAAACTCGGTGTTGTGTGTAGAACAAGTTATTGAATTATTTTAAAGAAAATAACTTAATATGAAATCTTAGGGTGTTACATTCTTCCCCCATTTGTAAATTGTGTCCTACAAATTTTAAAATTGGTCTTGGTAACTTTATTGAATGTCCCACATCGGAAAAAGATTCAATAAAACTATCACTTTAAAAGAAAGAAAGACAAGTACAAAGGTCACCTGAGATAACCCATACTAGGATTCCATGTAGGAAAACATAGATATGGAAGACAAACTAATTGTCAAGTTCTTATAGAGAGTGATATAAAACATGATCAATAGAAATTTAACAACAAGAAAACCACAAACTTGTGATGGGTTAAACGGTCATTAGTTTCCCAGTATAAAAAGTAAACGGACAACGTTTTTTGTTTTAAGTTCCATTTCATAAAGTTGAGGAATATATTTATGAGATTGAATAATAACATAAAAAAGATATACTTACTTTTTAAGTAGAGTATCATCCTTTAATAAATTTCTACCACTAACTCATCTTTTTTCCAAACAATGAGTATTCAAGATGACTTGGTCACACCTGAAGCACTAGAATAAACTTCTATAGAATCACATAATCCACAAAAGATGAACTATATATTTACCTTGTCTTCAGAGATTAACCAAAACCAAATGTTTAGTACAAGATCAGATGACCCAAAAAATTGATAATCCTTTATAGAAATAAATACTAATATTAATTTCTAAAATTAAACAAACAATACCCAAAGTTCAATAAAGACCACAAAATAAACAATTATCTGTAAAATCCTTCAATATAATCCAAAATAGTATTGAAACACAAAACTCAGAAGAATTTAATCACATGGTATTTTATAGCAACTCTTAACATTTATCTTTGAATAACATCAACTACTCTTAAAGTCTCATACAGATGTGTAATTAACCAAATCACATATTCCCTATGATAGGTTAATGATTTTAATTAATAACCTGAATCTATATAAAAAACATATATTCTTCCAAAATAAAAAAATCCACCATTACTCCTCAAATGTAATCCCATAGTATTCTATTTTCCTTGGGCATATAGTGTTTCCAACAGAGCAAACATCTTCCAAAATAACATTTATCACTTAATCACCGAATCATTTTCCTATACTAATGATATTCATTTGATAAAACATAAGATCTAAAATCAACTTATTGTTGATCAATAAAATCATTTAACTATAAAGAATTAGTCACACTAACTAGGGACTTCACGTAGTCCAGTGGTAAGAGATAAATCTCAGTCGCACTTTGGTTGTGGGTTCGATTCCTGTGGCTTTGTCTGATGCGACGGGTTGTCACACGGTCTACGTGTTTTCCTTTTTCAAAAACTATATTTTATAAAATTCCAAAAATGAGATACATTCCTCAAAATGACCATAACATAATTTAACCATAAATGTTATCTCATACCTCACATTTTCATCCAAAAAATTAATAACGTGTAATTGCCTAAAATTCAAGGATCATATAAACCCAAATGGTTATTTATAACTATATCCACAAAAGAAAAGATAATTATTCCTCAAATATAATTTTCACATAAAAAAATTTAGGGTTACACATATAAGAGAAAAGCCTTCCAAATTAATCCCATCAACAAAGAACATTAATACTTTTACACATTTCGTCATCCATTTATTTCTACATAGGTTCATTCTTGACCTAGTGGTTATCCTTTAGAATAGGGCATTGACTCGGGTAATGCCAAGGTCCCCTACATTTATAGAAAATGACTGTAAATGGATTCTTATGATCATTTTTATTTTCTTCCACAGTACTTTTCATTTTTTTTCTCGGTAATTATTTACTTTATGTCTTTCTTTCCCACACATAAATCATTTCGATGTTCCATTGAAACACTTTCTTGGGTGTGTCCTTCCACATTTCTAGCATGATGGAAATTGAGCTTTCTTTTCTCCATGGTCTGCACTGCTAGAGCTCTTATTATTCTCTGCCTTTATCTTCTTGTTTGAGTTTGGGAGTTGATTAATGTATATATTTTTTATCATATTTTTTGAAACCTGCTTCATCATGAACACGATATCTTTTATTCTTATCAACATTCCATTTAGTGTCTCATATCCACCATCATTCCCACCTTGTACATCATGTTCATAATTTCTATGACTTCCTTGGAATCCAACCATTGATTAAAACCAGAAAGCATTTTGTGAGTAACAATAGTCATAAAATCATTTAGAGAATATCATGAAACCTTATTTTCAATCTAAAAACATGAGTATTAACCAAGGTTATTTATTCTCATCTTATAATAAAATCCTTCAAATCGATTTGTAAAGAAAATGTAAATTATCCTAAGTATATCCCCCAGGAGTGTCATAACCAAGAGTGCAACAAGGCCCGTAGTCGTGCACCAGTACTCGTTCGATTCTAACTCAAAGCGGTGTTTTTGGGTTTTACCCCTAGGTACATCTCTGTCAGAGGTGCCTCTAACTTATAATATCCAAACAGAGATGTATTTCCTGGGAAACCCACATAATATTTACATTACCCAAATTTTTGGATGTTCTTCTATACTAATCTTAAAATTCTATCTTAGGGTGGTGTTTTCTAGTCAGAGTTTTGCTAAATATAGCTTCCAAGGTTTGAACTAATATTACTTTGATACCAACTATAATGCCCCAAACCTAGGTTCCTAGAGTCGATGCATTAGTACATAGCATTGTTATGATCACAAGAGATCAAGTCTCCAAAGACTGATTAGTTTAGTAGCCTTGGAAGTACTAGATGAATACATATATTTTACATTAAATTGTGAAATAGAAAAACTATAACATTGTGTTTCTTTTGAACACACTCATATCTCTTAGCCTATTCCTACAAGTCAATCATAATATATTTCTTCACATCCTGGGAAAAATAAAACATAAGAAAGTGGTGAGATCAGATTCTCTGTAAGGATAACAATATAGTAGAAACTATCATAAATAATAATAAACATTTAAGGAAATGTATAAGACTAAAATACAAGCCTTTAAAACATAAAATTAAGCACAATATGGAAAAGATAAATAAAATAATTCTATTTAATTATTCACATGGAAATTATACTATTTGAATAATCACATGTAATATAAATAGATAATTTCATAATGATGGAATGAAAAATGTTGGACATCATAACCACCTAGTTAAGGCCTCGTACCAACCCTAAAAATATAAAATTTATCAAGGCCTTGTGCCAAGATACTAGTTTGTCTCGTGAGACCTACCGATCCATCGAGGGGCTATGGCAAGCCCCGCCCGTCACTTACTAATTCAAATTCATTCCTAATATAAAAAGGGCGAAACATAATCTAAACATTCATATTAAAACTAGCATATGAAATGTTAATAATTTAACCACATACCATGAATGGTATAAAAATAGCACATCCACAGTCAAATATAACTCATTCAATACAATATGGAAGAATGTATTATAATAAATCAACCTCAATCAAGAATAATGAAGGATATTGACATAGATTAAAATAATCAGTAAAACTATTTGAGAGAAGTGTACCTTTTCTCTTGAAAACATTTAAAAGTCTCACAATTTATCAAGAATCCGTTTAAAAGAAATTTTTGAATCAAATTGTCCCATACCACTTTAAAACTTTTAAAAGGAATTTTAATTTTAAAACATTCATATCCATATAAATAAATCCTTAAAACCATTTTTAAAACATAGAAATTAATGAAAAAGATTTAGAAGAATAAATCTATAAAACATTTAAAATGAAATTTTAGTTAGAGTTACTAACCAATTGAGACATGCTTGAATACAAATAATTGAGGTAATAAAAACCTTATAATATCATGAGAAAAAAGGTATTCATGATATATTATGTCAAAGTATAGTATATACACCAAATAACAGTGAATTGGCGCATAACAACAAAGAAGTCCCAATAGAATGTAAATCAATATGAAATCCCTTATAAAGATTGTATCCTTAGGTTAAGGATAAATCAATTACATAATTATGTTTTAAAAATATAAATATACTCAATATTATTGGATATTCAATCAAAATCAATTCTGAGTACATTCACACATATTCCTGTAAAAACAACACCAATGAATTGGATGTTTAACTCAATGAATGGAAATTGAGTTAAGATGTGACGTCCCGGACCCGGCTACCCCTCAACCCGAACCCCGAGCCCGATTGGCCACATGACCCCTGGCTCATCTCCCCATAGGACAGGGGCTGCCGACTAGCAGTAGGGGTGTAATGGTAAGTCATTGGGGAGACTGTACCCCCATGTCAGAGTACACAGCCGTATAGCAGCAAGTGATTAAATAGAGGAAGCACAACTAATGGATAAACATGAGAAAAAAGGAAACATACAACCCAAACAACAGAAGGAAGGAAAACCCTGATAAATATACAAAAGCCACATAGGCAGTGTCTGATACAAAATTGATGTATGGCATGCTGATACAGTGAAAATAGCTGGCAAGCATGATATACAGTAATACAAAAAGAGAACAAAAGTAGTCCACGAGCATCCCTAGCCAAGATCGGTCCTCTACTCTGGAACTCTTTCTAGAATGTACATATATCATCAACCTGAAGCTGGACCCTTTCCCCTACTAGTACCTGTAGTAGTAAAGTCTACACGGGTGCCAAGGAGGCCGCCTGGGTAGGGTGTGAGACAAGTATTAGTAGGCCACCACCAATGGGGTCTACGTGTAATCCAAATAGGAGTTCGCAAAATAAACAGTGTGTAGTAAACTACAAGTAAGAAAAGAAAAGTAATAAACAACCCTCCCGATCAGGTCCCGAAAGGAAACCTGGTGGGTCTACCTGCTTCAGCTCATGGATGGTATTCTGAACAATCGCCAGGGGTATAAGTACATAGATATAGGTTATCACTAGCATGAGGTAAGCATGCCTCTCATCCATACTTCTCTCATATGTAACAATCATCACTGGCCTGAGGTATGAATTCCTCTCGTCCACAAGCACTGTAACTGGCATGGGGAAGAATGCCTCCCACCCATAATGGATATATAGGCACGAGGTATGAATGCTTGTCGTCCCATTACAAAATTATTCAGCTGGCATGGGGTAAGAATGCTTCCTGCCCACAAACGAAGATTTATCTGGCACGGGGTAAGAATGCCTCTTGCCCAAACATGGGTTATCACAAGCATGTCAACATAGTAAGACATAACCATTCACATCACAATATATATATATAAGGAAATCCATCTTATATCATATCACATTAATCACATCACAAGGAAACATACATTTCAATTCATTTAAGGGGTTTAAGCTATCTTATCCTAGACAACCTCTAACCAAGTCATCTCATTTGCCTAACATGGAAAATGCCTTTCAAGACATATCATTAAGTTCCAAAGGTGAAAAAGAGCCAAATCTCAAGACATATCACCTATGGTTGACCACTCCCAGTCCACACCTCATCTAAACTCCCTAACAAGGTTAGATTCATCAATCTCATACCACACAGGTCATTTAGATATGAAGCAGTCATTTAAAATAAGGGGTTTGAAGAAAGACAAACCACGACATGATGATAATAACTCAAAAAGACGAAAACCCAAAATTGAAACCTCATGACCACCTACCTTAGAGCTGTAGATTTAGGCTCGCTTGATATCTAACTTAGATTCGCAGTAGGTTGGAAGAGATATGAGTTCTTGTCCAATGCCCTAGAAATAGGGCATATGATCCTGCATCAAGAGAACAAGAAGGAAGGAAAGATTCACCGAGTAAAGAGGGGTGTGTGAGGTAAGCCTTACCAAGGGTGATCAAACACCTTCGATAGATCGAAGAACGGTCACCGGATGAAGAAACCACAAAGAAAAGAGAGGGAGGAGGGTTTTGGAGCTCAAAATAGGGCCCCCTCAGTTCTATCTATGGGAAGGAAGAAGAATAATAGGATTAGGCTTAAATAGAATTTAAGGTCAAAATGATAATTTTTACCCAGATCAGGGTTGCATGGTTTAGGTGCACGGTTTACCAAACCGTGCGCAAATCATGTTCACCTCATTGCCTCCTAAACAAAATTTACATGGTCGTGCGGCCTGGTCCACAAGGTCATGTGCCCCTGCAGGTTCCCCTCTCTTCAGCCGCATGGTTTACCCCAAACCGTGCGCAGACCATGCGCAGGCCGTGTGCCAGTCCATTTCTCAAACTCCCGGGATCTGAACAAACCCCAGACACCTCCCGTACCTTCCTCAAGATGTTACACACATTATACAAGATTAAAGGAAATATTTGAAAGAAAAACTAACGATCTGTACCTTTTCCAAAGAGTCAGGTCATTACAACCTTCCCTCCTTAAAGCAACTCGTCCCCGAGTTGGCCTTCCGAGGGTACTGAGGTGTCATCAATGAAAATCTCTGGCCATTGAGAACATATATCAGCCACTCGCTCCTAGGTATCATCTTGTACCCGGTTGTGCTACCATAGCACCCGTACAAGAGGAACAGACCTTCCACGGAGTGTCTTCACACTCCGGTCAATAATTCGCATCAGATACTCCTTGAAGGAAGAATCCTTATCTAGTTCAACCTCATTAGGATGAAAAACATGATTTGGATCTGAAAAGTACCGGTGTAGCTGAGATACATGAAAAACATCATGCATGGCCCTATATCTCTGCAGAAGTGAAAATTGGTAAGTGTTTCACACGGATTACGGGGATGACCTCCTGGACAGGAGATTCAAACGTTCCGATCGGTTTCTAGCGGGTTTGTTCGTAGAACCGGAAACATCCAATGATTCCACATCCGTCTGGACCTACTTTCCAAAGGCAGGCGCTCATGAGTTTGTGGACTAATGAGGCTTAGGAATTTGCATTGGTCGAGAGGATGGGAGGTCGGACTCATCACACCTTTTTGAGGGGAATTGTTGTCTACTCCGGGACTCTCTTTATAGATTTAAGTTAAGTTCGTGAATCCTTATTACATTACCAAGTATAAAATGAGCCTTACTTTAGTTTTAACAATCAATGATTAAATATGCAAGAAATTTAGAGAATCTTTTATATGTATTCGAGGTTCTTCATCAATATAGAATCATCTATATTTGTTTAGAGATTCTTGGTCAATGGTATCCTTCAAAACATTTATATAAAAGTCTCTTGGTCATTACGATGACCAGACTGGTTTTAAAGCCACTCAGTGGGGCACTTGAAGTTTATTGTCATTCAGAAGGACAGAGATTATCTCAAAGTTGGGATCGAACCCATAAATGGGCTACCTACGTATCCTTTGTTTTTGGAAAAGGAATCAGAACCCACGTAGTTCGAGAAATGGGATATGATGTTTATGATTGATGGCTCAAAGATGAATGTCATAATTACTTTTACGCTCTAAGCTCACGTGAGTCATGCTCGGTGTGAGAAACAAGAGGTATTGGTAAAATTTAGACAATTGTGCCATAAAAGATGCAATCATAAGAATTTGTTTTGGGGCTTATGTATAGATGACTGCCCAGATAGACGAAGGTTTAGGATTTACTTTTAGGGAGAAAATCCATGAACAGGGTCCACAAAGTTATATGTGCTTCATGGAGATTTGAATACTCTAATCTTGGGGCTTACTTCTAAGGAGGATGCCCAAGTTAGGAGGGGACTTATGATTGGGTTTCATTCCTGAAAAGGAAACCCAAATCAAAGGTAATTTATGACTGGTTAAGAGAAGTTTAAGGGGACTTGGGGCTTATTCCTGAAAAGGAAGCCCAAGGTTATGACTGAGTCTTATTCCTGAAACGGAGACTCAGGTTAAGGGACTTGATTGGGGCTTATTCTTAAGAAAGATGCCCAAGATTTATGACTAGGACTTATTCCTGAGAAGGAAGCCTAGGTTAGGGGACTTGGGGCTTACTCCTAAAAAGGAAGCCCTAGGTTATGACTGAGTCTTATTCCTGAAAAAGGAGACCCAGGTTAGGGATTAAGGTTTGGGGCTTACTCCTGAGGAGGATGCCCAAGTTTAAAGGACTTGATTGGGGCTTATTCTTAAGAAAGATGCCCAAGATTTATGACTAGGACTTATTCCTGAGAAGGAAGCCTAGGTTAGGGGACTTGGGGCTTACTCCTAAAAAGGAAGACCAAGGTTATGACTGAGTCTTATTCCTGAAAAAGGAGACCCAGGTTAGGGATTAAGGTTTGGGGCTTACTCTTGAGGAGGATGCCCAAGTTTAAAGGACTTGATTGGGGCTTATTCTTAAGAAAGATGCCCAAGATTTAAGGTTTTATAACTGGGGATTATTCCTGAAAAGGAGACCCAGGTTAAGATTCTCTCATCTTAAAGGATGAGGTTGAATGAATGAACTCTCAATCTTTGGTGATATAAAGATGTTTAAATCACTAGGTTTTGAGAGATATTTCACAGAATTCCTTTTAGATAAGGATGTCAAATCAAGAAATCATGCCATAAATGGCTTTGAAGAGTATCTTGAAGACTGAATCTTGAATAGGAAGGGTGAAATGGCTTAAGAGGGGTAAAAATGGGCAAGATGGGCACCCAAAAAGATAGGGGCGCGCAAGTCTTGAAAGGCGCGCAAGTCCTACGGCGGCGCGCAAGTATTGGTCGCGCAAGTATACTTGCGCGACATGAGGGGTACTTGCGCGATTTGAAACCAGTATTGAAATGCTTGAGCGACTCTTTATTAAACCCTTTACCATCCTCTTGAGGTTCTTCCAGAAGAGTGACGCGCAAGTTATATTGAAGGAATTAAGTAGGCGCGCAAGTGTTTGATAAGTTTCAACACTTAGGCCTTCCTTTTTCTCTTTAGATCTTCCGTTCTAGGTAAGAAATTACCTTAGAAGTGTTCCGGAAGCTTTGAGAAGAGACTTGGGCGTTGGGAGCTTCAATCCGAGTTTCTGGAAAAAGATCCTCTCGAATGGGGGGCCCACAGGGTCTATTTATAGGCAAAAGAAGACCCCGGGCGGTTACCGGGCGGTTACCAATTAGGTCGCGCAAGTCACCTGCGCGACCAAGGTAGTCGCGCAAGTGTACTTGCGCGACAGTGGTAAAACTTGCGCGGTGGTTTTGCTGTTGATCCTTTGTTCATGCCTTTGTCGATTTTTGATGTTTTCTTCAAAGGATGAATCACTTTCAGCTGAGATATTCCCTTTTCCGATCTTTAGATTCTATGACGAAAGGAGCGTCAACAAAAGTCCCCCCTCAGAGTTGGATCCGGAGAGAAATGAGGATTTGACTCTGAGGAAATCGAATCCCTCCAAAGGAAAAGGGAGGCGCGCAAGTCTTCAGTACGCAGAGGGCGGCGCGCAAGTTTGCGTCGCGCAGGCCCTAAATGCTCTGGGTACGGCGCGCAAATAGGCCTTCGGGCCTATAAATACACGGCCTCACCTCCGTACAAGTATCCGGATTTCCGGACTTCATACCTTCTCGAGCTCTCGCCGCGCAGGTCACCTAATCCGTGCAAGTCTGCTCTGTTTTCCTTGATGTCGCGCTCCTGTAAAGGTATTCGTACTTGCACGGTTTATACTTGCGCGGCGAAAACTAGCGCGGCATGTGAATACTTGCGCGCCATTTTGTAGACTTGCGCGCCTTAATGCCTTAGCCATTTTTTCAAATTTCTTTACAAAATTTATGAAAAATAAACCCACTTAAGAGTTTAATTTATTCAACTACTGTGCAGATTCAATGGCTCTTAGACCTGGATTAATTGATGAACTGGCTAGCAAGCGGATAGATGATATGATGGACATCATTGGCCATGATTACTATGACATCTGCGACAGCACTCTTCCAGATTTGGCTAAGTACTTGAAGAAATTTCATCTTAATTTCCCACAGAGCATCTACCTGTCTCTATGTGGTCATGGTCACTTGCAAGGAGTCAATGTTCCAAATGCAAACAACTATACACCTGAAATGCAGCTGCGCTGCTACTCCTTCATTTCGGTTATGCTGTGCATTAAGAGCGACAACAATGGTGTGAACTTTCAAATTCTCCTTGCATGCCATTTCCTTGCAGATATGAAAATGGAAAACCTATGGGCTGAAATGTTTTCCACTACCGTTTGGTGGAGAGAAGACAAACATGGTATTAGAGCAATATCTGAAAAGAGTACTCTCTCCAAATGGCTCTTTACTTCCAATGCTCCATTCTCAAATCCATGTATCCATCTTCCAAGTCTCTTGGACAGAAACAGAGTCACTGTTTGATCAACAGAAAATTTTCTCAAACCGCACTCAAGAACATCCTTTTACAATTGTTCCAAGAAGAGCTGGTATCACTGCATCTCTTATTGTATCCAGTTGAATGAATGAATTCTAGGTGGTTGCTAATGAAGATCGGGATGCCGTAAATCAAATGAAGTGTTATGTTTGAAAGCCTCTTGTAATTCTTGAAAGAAAAGAAGAGACTCCAGTCTGTGGATGTCCTTCTAACTCTTGTGTATCAATGAAAAACACTTTTGTCTTCAATCATTTGTACTTGCATTCTTCCATTACCTGCTTCAAATTTACTTAAGCCAATGGGCTTAGTAAGCATAGTTTGATTTTTACTAGGATTATTACAAATAACCCTACAAACTTTGAACCTTTTAACTGCTCAATATTACCTAAATCATACAAAAAATGTATATTTAGTGAGCTGGAACTTGACTTTTATTCAGAGTTCCTTTGTCTTTTGTGTGGGCAGTTTAAAGTCATGCACGCCGGACATAAAGGGGATAATGTTTAAGGTCGAAATAGCTTTGACCGAAAATGGATTAAAATGGATTCAATTCCTTGACAATTTATCTGAAAACATATTTACCATACTCAAGTATGAGGGAAAAAATGTAAACTATGGTTTAAGAATATTTGAATCTGAGGAATGATATGAAAAAAGAGCTAAAAGGCATTAGAAGAAGTAGTTTCCAATAATGAAGTTACCATTATTTAACAAACCCGTTAGGGGGTTGAAAACATGCAGGGCCACCTATGGGCATTGGCTGCATGGTCAAATAAATAGTATCTCTTGGCTGACAAGTCTGTTATGTGGACTGTTTATGCAAGGCCACCTATGGGCACGTGCTGCATAGTCAGGCAAAAGAACTCCCAGAAATTTACTTTCCTAGTGCTAAAAGCCAGTGAAAGTTTATGGAGATTCAAATTTTCTAAAGCATAGAGTTTGTTGTATGGAAAGAGGTACTTGAATATGGAGAAGATATTTCCAAACAAGAATATCGAAGAAATGGATGAATATCACTCCTACGAAGGTCTGACCCAAACGTAGGGAAGAAGAATAAACCACAGACTTGAATACTTTCAGATCATGAAAAAGGATATGGGACAAATACGTTAAGGATGGCTATTTTTGCGGATCCCTACATACTGTTGTTTAAGACAAATAAGGACAAAAGAGGCATTCTTCCCAAGAATGAAGTTACTATTATTTAACAAACCCGTTAGGGGGTTGAAAACATGCAGGGCCACCTATGGGCATTGGCTGCATGGTCAAATAAATAGCATCTCTTGGCTGACAAGTCTTTTATGTGGACTGTTTATGCAAGGCCACCTATGGGCACGTGCTGCATAGTCAGGCAAAAGAATTCTCAGAAGTTTGACATTTTTGTGACTAGAAGTCATGAAAAGGTTTATGAAGATCTGAAAATATTTAAGGTTAGGATTATAATACATAAAGATGGGTATTTTCCAATGTATATAGAGATACATAGGTCAATGAAAACCATAATCATGTTGTGGCTGGGTCCTGAATTGAAACTTGGACTTCACTACGTATCTCATAAGAATGAGAATCAAGCCATACGTAGTTCTTGAAATGCATTTTAACGTCGTGCAGGACGAAAGTATGAGTGATCTTAGTTTAAGGTCATATAATTCGGACCATAATAATGAATACACAGTGTGTGTTTTCATGAAGACTTTTCAGCCAAGGGACTGAAAGTGAAATTTGGGGTTAGGCCCAAAAGACTTGGGACTGGATTTGAGGGACACTCGAATGTTCCTACGTATCCCATAAGGATGGGAATCAAGTCCACGTAGTTCTAGAACTACCCTTTGTACAAATTTGGTTCGTACATGTGAAGGGTGAAAGGGGACTTTAGTGCAATGATTTTTTTAACCTAAGATAAAAAGTTTAGGCATTACCATGTATGTACGTAGTCTTTTGAAAATGAAAACCATGATTGAAAAAGAATCAATGTTAATAATGGTTCCTTCTCAAATGAGGAAATCAAAGAATATTGTAGTTTATTGTCGTACCGGACAAAAGTGTTGTATAGTTTAACGTCATATAACAAGGACGAAAGTGAATCAATGTAAAGATATTGATTCCAGGGGCGGTTTCACAAATCATCATCATATGAGATGGTGGTGAACCGATGTGAAGAGATTGTTTTTGGGCTTGAACCTTGGGAGGTTGCCTACATACCCAGCCTGGAGGGCAAGGATCAAAGTCCGTGTAGTTCAATTAAAGAATGAATCAATGATCAAGTTGTTCTTGTGGACAATGATCTAAAAAATGTTGTTGGGACTTACACATGGTTAGTGGCCCAAAGGGAGTGTTATGGTTAATGTTCGCTCTAAGCTCACGTGAGTCATACTCGGTGTGAGAAACAAGAGGTAATAACAACCTTAACGATGCACAGTTTAATGTCATGTAGGACATATCAAGGACTTTCTGTACAGTTTAGCGTCATGTAGTTAGGATGATGGGGACAATACAGTTTAACGTCATATTGGACGAAAGGGGGATTGTGCAGTTTTAATGTCATGCTGGACTTTTGATGATTATATAGTTTAACGTCTTTCCGGACGTGAGGGACTTTTATACAGTTTAGCATCATGTAGTTAGGACGTCACAGTTTAACGTCTTGCTGGACATATTTGCAAATAGTTTATGGTCATATACATGGACCAGGAATGATGCAGTTTAAAGTCATACGGGACCATTGCTATATAGTTTAACGTCATATAGCAAGGACGAACTGGTGCTGTACAGTTTAAATTCATGTAGCTAGGACTAAGGTGAACCAATATGAGGATATCAGTTCTGGGGATTTTTTACAGTTTAATGTCATGCTGGACGATGAAAGCGCCACACAGTTTTAATGTCATGTTGCTAGGACAAAATATAGTTTAATGTCATCTCGGACATATACAGTTTAGTGTCATGTAGGACATATTAATAACCAATGTGACATTTTAACGTCATGTTGGACGATAAGGGAACTGACACAGTTTAACGTCATGTTGGACGATGAAAGTGCCACACAGTTTAATGTCATGTTGCTAGGACACAATATAGTTTAATGTCATCTCGGACAAAATATAGGAACTTCTATACAGTTTATTGTCATGTAAGACAAAATCAGGGACTATGCAGTTTAAAGTCTTGCAGTTAGGACTGTTGGTGCTGCACAGTTTAGTGTCATGTTGCAGGGACATAAGTGCGAATAGTTTAAGGTCATATGCATGGACCGTACAGTTTATCGTCATGCTGGACGTATTATAGTTTAATGTCATCTCGGACAGAAGTGTGACACAGTTTAATGTCATGTTGGACGAAGTTGTAGTTTAAGGTCATACTGGACCATTGCTGTATGAACCAATTGTAAGAGTCTTGGTTCTGGGAACAATATTTTGTGTTTATACAAAATACTTCTTCAGAAATCTGGCATTAGTTGGAGTCGTGATGTGTTCTCCATCCATTGAGATTAAACAGAACCAAAGACTAACTCTTCGTCTGATAAAGACTCTGCCTGATTAGCCTGTTTAGGTTGTGCCGTTTGGTGGGACGGTGCCCGTGGCTTTGAAGTAGATGGCATGAAATCTGCCAGAGTCAAAGACAATTTAGGCTTTGATACATACTCATCTTCTCCTGATTCCTCTTTCTTCTTTGAATTGCGCTTCCCTTTTGAGGATTTTTCCTTTGATGGAGGCTTTACTGCAGCTTTTGTAGGAGACACAATTGGCTTCTTCAATTGTGTTCGCAAAATGGAATGGGTCCGATTTATTGTCTTTCTGACCATCCAATCATCATATTTTTTCGCAGTTTTGCTTTTGACTTCCTGCCACTCGCCTCCTTCCTCTGGATCTGTAGCGGTAATACACGCTACATGAGCTGAAGAACCCTTCAATTTGACTTGTCCCAAGTCGACCATCTTTTGTAGGAGGTCTTTAAAGACAAAACACTCCTGGATGGGATGTCCCAACATTTGATGAAAGGGACAATAATTGGGACGGTCTTCATCTCCTTCCTTGTTTGGTCTCTTCGGCACTGGTAATTGAACCAAATTATTTTCCAGAGCTGAAATGAAGTAACCAGGAACTTGCTCACTTCGGAAAGAGTATGTTTTACTCTTCATATCCTCAAATTGTTTTCGTCGTTGATCTTTTTGATCATTTGGACGAAACAGCCTTTGTTGTTGGTGTTTAGGAGGTGGAGCCCTTCGAGAAGATGAAGGTTTTGAAGTAGAAATAGGTACAGGTGCCTGTTTAAGCATAACTGTAGCAGTTTCTGCTTTACCCATTCTTCTTCCTGGAGCTGATGGAATTACACGAGATTTAACCTTAGCCTGTATAAGGGAATCTTCAATCTGTTGAGCGATTGAAGTAAGGTCTCGAAACCCTCCTGTGTATTTCACAGGGATCAATGGCGTGCGTAACTCGTCACGCAAATTTGCCACACAGATTGGCAACAATTCCTCCTGAGGGAGTGATAAACTCAAGGAATACGTTAATCCCTTCCAACGAGCAATGAAATCAGAGACTCTTTCATTCTCCCTTTGCTTGCAGTTTGTAAGATCGAAAACTGTTGTTTTTGGCAAAGTTGAGCTAAACTGAAGAAGGAATTTTTGACGAAGATCCTCCCATCCGATGACTGACCGGGATTGCAAGCTTGTATACCAGACAAAGGCTGGTCCTTGCAAGGTTCGCACGAAGCATCTGAGTTTCACTGCTTCTTGCTGTTCTGGAGTTCCCATCATAGGATCACAACAAGACACGTAATGCGTCAAATGTTGTTCAGGGTCACCTGATCCATTGAAAGTAGGGAAAATAGGGTTTCCAAAACTGGATGGAGGAGAAATTGAATCTACCCATTCAGGGTAAACTTTCTTTTCAGGTTGAACTTGCGCCCGTTTCCCTTCCATAGTTTCTAACCGAGCTGTTAATGACTCAATAGTAGTTATTAACTTTTGATAAATGTCAGGTTGAACTTGGTTTTGGGTAGGTGCAATGAATGGAGCTTGGACAGACGTGGTGGTTGGTGCTGCAACTGATGGTAGTGCTGCCAACCGTTGTTGCGTTTGACCCGTAGGATTAGACCTCTGCGGGTGTACTGACAAAGGAGGATATTCTTGATCCATCTCAGTAGTTACAACAAATTCCTTCGGCTGTCGGACTTCAGCATTCTTAAGAAGAAGACTACTCTGAAGTAGTTCTGCATTCAACCTTTTTAATTCTTTCATCTCTTCCTCCTGTTGTGAAAACCTTTGCTCTAATGAGAGCGATTGACCTCCTTCAGAGGAAGGGTGAGAAGTAACCTGATTCTTTCCTTTCCCCTTATTGGATCCTTTTCGGAGAGGGGGAAGTGGGTTACTTGAAGGAATACCCAGATTTTGGGTAAGCCTTTGATTACGTGTGCGCACACCTTCTTCATTTAGGTCTGTGTGCGCAACTTCTTGAGCAGGAACCTCTTCGTCTGATCCCTCTGATTGAGCCTCATCTGGTGAATCAGCAGCAACGGCAGTGATGACATTAATGGATGCATATTGCATGGAATCCTTTCTATCAGCATTTCTGTGATATTGTCTCCTTCTATGTCCATGATAAGACATGGCATTCCGTTGACTTGATCCCTCAGGAATTTCTTGGAGAACCGTCACTTGGAGAGAATCTCCTGACATCTTGGCTCTTCGTTCCTCTTGAGGCTTATTCCCTAATCGAGAGAATACTGACTTTCTCTGAGGGAGGGATTGAAGATTTGAAAAAGTCCCCAGTCCGGTGGACTGGGGGTGTTCCTGTTGCTTCTGCTCAACTCCTCGAATCCCATTTGTTGATTCTGAGGGTTGGGTTAGAGAAGTCCCCAGTCTGGCAAGCTGGGGTGTCTCTTGACATGCTATGTCTGAGATCTTTTTAAAATCTCTCTTGATCTTGCGAATCTTAGTTCGGAAATTAGCTGGATGCATTAACCTGTATCCACTTTTATCACCTGGTTCAACAGACCGTTGGATGATTTCCGAAACTTCTGTCATTTGATGATGTGTTTGCTCCAGACGAGAGGCTTGCGCAATATTCTCGCCTGCTTGATGTAGAAGCAATTCAACAACCTGTTCTCTATATACTTGATTTTGAGAGGAACTAGTTGAAGCTTGCTCTCGAGCAAACTTTTGATTATGAACAAAGCCCATTGACTGTGGCCGGCCATGGGCAATAACATTGCATGAGACCATTTTCGGCGGGCTTTGCTGACTGGAAAGCACTGTGAAATGTAGTGCTCCGTGAACACCCCATCCTCTGATATGAACATTAGATGGAGCATTGGAAATTAATTGACGCAATCTTCTTAGTGCGCCAAGGCATGAACGTTGAAGGGTTCTCTGTTGCTTTTCAGCCTTCGGATACCGAGAGACTGATAGAGATGCCAAATCAATCTGGCATTGTAACCCTTCTATTATCTTAAGATGATTTTCATATTCATCGTAAGATAATACCTTCTTCTTCAATTGACAAAGAGTTTTCCATATGTTGAGACGAATATCATGGATTCCATCATCCGTCAACATCTTTGGAATGTCATACTGGGAATCAGCCAAAGGCCAAAACATGACTGGTACTTCACCTTTTTCCAGTTTTTTCTTCATGTTCAGTATTTCCTCTTTATCATTAAATGAAGATTCTTCTACCTGTTTGGACCAGAGTTGGTGTTTCCTTATTGCTTCATCGGATTCAACAAGATTGGTAGAGGAATCACTATTCATGCTGGAAGATGAATGACCCAGGGAAGGTTCGGAGAATAACCTGAACCCCAGGCTATCTTCTGATGGAGAAAGAGTTTCACCTACCGATAGTAAAGCATCAGACATGACTGGTTTTACGTTTGCAAGTGCCTCGAGATAGGAGGGCTTTCTCGTCACTACATTGCCTTCTGAAGAATTTTCGAGACAACGTGAATCACTACTGCGGAGAGCACTTTCGCAGCGAAGTTCATCACCATGAGGAGGACCATCATGATGGGTTACAGCAAAAGATGAAATCTCTTGCTCCTTGGCCTTCTGACCACACAGAGGGTTCCTGTGGTTCTCATCTGAAGAAGAAACTTCAAGATTGACCGAATTTTCATGAAGCAAGTCTTCATGAGGAAGTGTCTGATGAAGACCTTCGGGATTAATGTTCCTGTTATTGGGAACTGAGGGAGTAGAATCTTGAATTCCGACAGATAAATGTCTGAGGGCTTCAAGAACTCCAGCATCGAGCAAGGCCTTGTTGCAGATTGGCCTTTGATCTCCTGACTGTGCTGGTGGATCTTTTTCTTAGATGTATTCTTACTCGCTTTAGAAACCACTTGATGACGAAAGTGATTGCTCTGAGCAGGTGTATGTGCCTGATCAGGAAAGATGGTCAGGTTAGGCTGACGATCATCGCTCAAATCAGGTGTATGTGCCTGACTTGGTTGTCCATATGATATGGGGGAGTAGGCCCCACAACCCTCTTGGACTGGAACAGATGTGTGTGTCTGTTCCGGAGTGAATTGTTGATGTGTCACTCCACTGATAGGGATAGATTTATGTATCTGTCCCTGAGATGATGCTGAAGCTGTTATGATATCCTGGCAAGCATCCAGAATATGAGTAGGAATTTGCTTCTGCTCTTTCACCATTGACAAAATATGTTTGGTGACTTCAGCCGCCGGAACAGGGATATACGTCCATTCCGGGCTTGGAGTAGGTGTATGTGCCTGCTCCTGTCCTCCTTTTCCTGTCAGTGAATCCTGACAGTACTCAAGTGTGGAGGCAGAGAGTTTAGTCTGCCTCCTGTTTGTCGTCGGGGCTTTCCGACTAACTTCTCCGTGCGCTACCAAGCGAGACTGTTGGTAGGCTTGATTAGTATTAGCAGGTGTATGTGCCTGCTGATTACACTTCGTCAAACGCGGTTGACGAGATCCATCATATGTAGTCAGACGAGCCTGCTGACTAACTGCTGATGTATAAGCAGGTGTATGTTCCTGCCTATGGTACTCCGCCGGAATTGCCTGGCGGGATCGGCTTGATGCTGCCAGACGAGTCTGCTGGACAGCGGGATTAAAACGAACAGGTGTGTATGCCTGCTCGTTATTTGCCACCAAGTTAGGTTGGTGGACTTCTCCGAAGATGGCAGGGATGACAACCTGCCTATTGTTAACCGGATTCCGTCTCTGGCGGTTCATCTTGCCTGCTCGGGTTCGAGGAACCTGAGCTGAATGCCTGGAGTCGGTACCCTCATCATGTTGAGGGCGCACTACCGCACGAGTCTGGCGGCGGTTGTTGATGGGAGCCCTTGAGAAGGACTCCTGTCTTTTTTAATTAAGGTCCTGCGGGACCTGCTCATTCACTTCCTCGGAGTAAGGGAGTGAATGGAAATTGCGTTCCAGGGATAACGACCCGAAACGGTTGGAGACGGTAGTCAGCACCGCCTGCTTCTTGATTGCTGGTCGCCGTTGTCCGGATGACCAGGTAGAATTGTTAACTTGGAGGGCTTGACGAGCGGCCTCCAGAGTTGGGATAGTACCGTTGCGACGGTACTCCTTAACCAGTGCATTAGAAACACAGCGTTGAAGACGCTGAGTTGGTGATGTCATCCTCAGAGCGGATGACGTTCCAGCAGGAGTAGCAGTATTGGTTTTCACAGCAGCAGACCTCACAGTAGAGGTGTTCACAGCAGCAGTATTCACAGGGGTGAATTTAAGGAAAGCCATTTTTGCAGAAGATCTTAAAAAAAGAGTGTCTGTTCCATGTAACAGACATAATCAAGATGAATCCGGCCACTGCATCTTTTGGATGAGCACATGTCAATGATTGCCTTGTTGGCCCAAAGGGCCTAACAGATAAGAAGAACATCACTTTAACTTGGTTAAGGATTCACGTCGGGTTCACCATTTTTGTTTCGCACGGATTACGGGGATGACCTCCTGGACAGGAGATTCAAACGTTCCGATCAGTTTCTAGCGGGTTTGTTCGTAGAACCGGAAACATCCAATGATTCCACATCCGTCTGGACCTACTTTCCAAAGGCAGGCGCTCATGAGTTTATGGACTAATGAGGCTTAGGAATTTGCATTGGTCGAGAGGATGGGAGGTCGGACTCATCACACCTTTTTGAGGGGAATTATTGTCTACTCCGGGACTCTCTTTATAGATTTAAGATAAGTTCGTGAATCCTTATTACATTACCAAGTATAAAATGAGCTTTCCTTTAGTTTTAACAATCAATGATTAAATATGCAAGAAATTTAGAGAATCTTTTATATGTATTTGAGGTTCTTCATCAATATATAATCATCTATATTTGTTTAGAGATTCTTGGTCAATGGTATCCTTCAAAACATTTATATAAAAGTCTCTTGGTCATTACGACGACCAGACTGGTTTTAAAGCCACTCAGTGGGGCACTTGAAGTTTATTGTCATTCAGAAGGACAGAGATTATCTCAAAGTTGGGATTGAACCCATAAATGGGCTACCTACGTATCCTTTGTTTTTGGAAAAGGAATCAGAACCCACGTAGTTCGAGAAATGGGATATGATGTTTATGATTGATGGCTCAAAGATGAATGTCATAATTACTTTTACGCTCTAAGCTCACGTGAGTCATGCTCGGTGTGAGAAACAAGAGGTATTGGTAAAATTTAGACAATTGTGCCATAAAAGATGCAATCATAAGAATTTGTTTTGGGGCTTATGTATAGATGACTGCCCAGATAGACGAAGGTTTAGGATTTACTTTTAGGGAGAAAATCCATGAACAGGGTCCACAAAGTTATATGTGCTTCATGGAGATTTGAATACTCTAATCTTGGGGCTTACTTCTAAGGAGGATGCCCAAGTTAGGAGGGGACTTATGATTGGGTTTTATTCCTGAAAAGGAAACCCAAATCAAAGGTAATTTATGACTGGTTAAGAGAAGTTTAAGGGGACTTGGGGCTTATTCCTGAAAAGGAAGCCCAAGGTTATGACTGAGTCTTATTCCTGAAACGGAGACTCAGGTTAAGGGACTTGATTGGGGCTTATTCTTAAGAAAGATGCCCAAGATTTATGACTAGGACTTATTCCTGAGAAGGAAGCCTAGGTTAGGGGACTTGGGGCTTACTCCTAAAAAGGAAGCCCTAGGTTATGACTGAGTCTTATTCCTGAAAAAGGAGACCCAGGTTAGGGATTAAGGTTTGGGGCTTACTCCTGAGGAGGATGCCCAAGTTTAAAGGACTTGATTGGGGCTTATTCTTAAGAAAGATGCCCAAGATTTATGACTAGGACTTATTCCTGAGAAGGAAGCCTAGGTTAGGGGACTTGGGGCTTACTCCTAAAAAGGAAGACCAAGGTTATGACTGAGTCTTATTCCTGAAAAAGGAGACCCAGGTTAGGGATTAAGGTTTGGGGCTTACTCTTGAGGAGGATGCCCTAGTTTAAAGGACTTGATTGGGGCTTATTCTTAAGAAAGATGCCCAAGATTTAAGGTTTTATAACTGGGGATTATTCCTGAAAAGGAGACCCAGGTTAAGATTCTCTCATCTTAAAGGATGCGGTTGAATGAATGAACTCTCAATCTTTGGTGATATAAAGATGTTTAAATCACTAGGTTTTGAGAGATATTTCACAGAATTCCTTTCAGATAAGGATGTCAAAACAAGAAATCATGCCATAAATGGCTTTGAAGAGTATCTTGAAGACTGAATCTTGAATAGGAAGGGTGAAATGGCTTAAGAGGGGTAAAAATGGGCAAGATGGGCACCCAAAAAGATAGGGGCACGCAAGTCTTGAAAGGCGCGCAAGTCCTGTGGCGGCGCGCAAGTATTGGTCGCGCAAGTATACTTGCGCGACATGAGGGGTACTTGCGCGATTTTCAACCAGTATTGAAATGCTTGAGCGACTCTTTATTAAACCCTTTACCATCCTCTTGAGGTTCTTCCAGAAGAGTGACGCGCAAGTTATATTGAAGGAATTAAGTAGGCGCGCAAGTGTTTGATAAGTTTCAACACTTAGGCCTTCCTTTTTCTCTTTAGATCTTCCGTTCTAGGTAAGAAATTACCTTAGAAGTGTTCTGGAAGCTTTGAGAAGAGACTTGGGCGTTGGGAGCTTCAATCCGAGTTTCTGGAAAAAGATCCTCTCGAATGGGGGCCCACAGGGTCTATTTATAGGCAAAAGAAGACCCCGGGCGGTTACCGGGCGGTTACCAATTAGGTCGCGCAAGTCACCTGCGCGACCAAGGTAGTCGCGCAAGTGTACTTGCGCGACAGTGGTAAAACTTGCGCGGTGGTTTTGCTGTTGATCCTTTGTTCATGCCTTTGTCGATTTTTGATGTTTTCTTCAAAGGATGAATCACTTTCAGCTGAGATATTCCCTTTTCCGATCTTTAGATTCTGTGACGAAAGGAGCGTCAACAGTAAGCTAATGGTCTGATCCGCTTCATCACCTCAAAGGGTCCTACGAACCTCGGAAAAAGCTTACCCCACTTCCGTATATGTCTTTTCCCCAACCTGGGTGTGACTTTCAAGAAAACCTTGTTCCCAACCTCGAACTCAAGAGGTCACCGGTGCTTGTTAGCATAGGACTGCTGTCTAGACTGAGCTGTCTGCATACGCTTCCTAATAAACTGTATCTACTCTGTAGTATCCTACACAAGACGTGTTCCTAGAACAGCTGCCTCCACTACATCAAGCCAACACAAAGGCGAGGGACAAGTCCTACCATATAAGGCTTCATAGGGATCCATCGCAATGGTAACCTGGAAGCTATTGTTATAACTAAACTTGACAAGAGGAATGTGTTTCTCCCATGAACCTCCAAAATCGAGAACACATGCACATAACATATCCTCTAGTACCTGTATAGTCCGCTCGGTATATCTGTCAGTCTGCGGGTGATAGGCCATGCTCAAAAATACCAGCGTACCCAAGGCCTTATCTAAACCCTACCAGAACCAAGATGTAAAATGAGTATCTCTGTCTGAGACAACAGAACGAGGTTCTCCATGAAGGCACACTATTTCCTTGACATACTGTCTTCGCAAGTCATCAACTTTGAAGGTCTCCCGCACAGGTACGAAATGCGCGACCTTCGTCAGACGATCGATGATAACCCATACTGCATCATTGCTACGAGGTGACCTGGGTAAACCGGTTACAAAGTTCATAGAAACATCGTCCCATTTCCACTCCGGAATGGACAACAGCTGCAAAATCCCTGCCGGATGCTGATGTTCTACCTTCACCTGATGACAGGTGGAACAAAGCGTGATAAAACTAGCTATCTCTCACTTCATGTCAGGCCACTAGTACTGTTGTATCAAATCATGATGCATTTTGGTGATGCCTGGGTGAACTGTCCATGCTGAGGCGTGGAAATCCCTCATCAGCTCATCTCTGATGTCTGCTGGGACCCATACACTCCCTCGGAATAATAAAGTATCACCTTCATCCATGGTCTAATCTGTAGAGGCATCATCAGTGACACTTTCTCATAGAACAAGTCCTTTCGGATCTGATAACCGTCTTGACCTAACCTGTTCCAAAAGAGTAGATGTCACTGCTAAGGATGAGAGAACAATTTGACCCTGACCCTCCTGAACCTCAATGTTCATCTCCAAAAATAGGGCCATCAACTTCCACTCCTCATTATATTCCTGAACCACTTGTGACTAGGTTTTCCGACTCAGCACATCGGCTACTGAATTTTCTTTCCCAGGAGTGTAGGTTAGTTTGAAATCAAAGGATTGCAGGTACTCGACCCACCTGCATTTCCTGAGATTTAGATCCCTCTGAGTGAAGATATATTTGAGGATTTTGTGGTTAGTGAATACCACAAAATTCTCACCCAACAAATAGTGTCTCCAACAGCATAAGGCATGTACAACCGCTGCGAGCTCGATGTCGTGCGTCGGATAATTCCATTCATGAGCCTTTAACTAGCGAGAACCATACGCAACGACTCCCTCATCCTGTATCAAGATATCTCCATGACCGACACCTGATGCATCACAATAGACCTTATAAGCTCTTCCTGGCTCCGGAAATATCAGTATCTGTGCTGAAGTTAGTCTACCCTTCAGTTCCTGAAAAGCTACTTCACAAGGTTCTGACCAATCGAATCTCACCCCATTTTTGGTCAAAGCTATAAGCGGTGAATCTAGGCGTGAAAAGTACTGAATGAACCACCTATAATACCCAGCAATCCCCAAGAAACTCTTAATATCAAAGACGTTCTTAGGATGCTCCTAAGAAATTACAGCACTCACCTTCTCAGGGTCAACTGAAACTCCAGACTCAGAAATAATGTGACCCAGAAATTGAACCTTATTTATCCAAAGGTGGAATTTACTAAGCTTATCATAAATCTGATGCTCCTTTAGTGTATTCAGTATGATCTCAATATGGGTTTCATGGTCATGTCTTGAGCGTGAATAGACTAAGATATCATCCACAAATACAACCACAAAATAATCAAGGTAAAGGTGAAAAATATGATTCATAAGAGACATAAACACTGCAGGTGAATTTGTAAACCCAAATGGCATGACTATGTACTCATAGAGACCATAACTGCTCTTAAACGTTGTGTGAGGTATGTCCAAAGTCCTAACATGCACCTGGTGATAGCCCGACCTCAAATCTATCTTTGAAAACACCTTCGCTCCTCATAGCTGATCAAAGAGGTTGTCAATTTGAGGTAAAGGATACCGATTCTTAACAGTAATCTTATTTAACTTTTGATAATCCACGCAAAGAAGAAGGGTACCATCTGCCTTATTGGAAAAAAGAACTGGTGATCCCCAAGGAGAAGTACTGGGAGTTATAAATACTTTTTCTTCTAGGTCCTCCAGCTGACTCTTGACCTCCATAAGTTCCTTAGGTGTCATCCTATAAGGAGGAATGTGCACTGGTGATGCTCCTTGTATATGATCAATAGTAAATTCCACCTCTCGCACTAGAGGTAGACTAGAGAAATCATCAAGAAAGACATCACTAAAATTCTCCACCACTGGAGGATAAAAAGTGGTTTATAACCCTTGGCCATCAAGATAAAGACTAGAAACTTGTGTTGTGACACCACCTAAACTCTGGTGTTCTGATCCTTCTCGTGTCGCACTAAGATCTCATTCTCCCTTATGCATATGTGTGTCACCCTCTGGTGACGTAAACGCCACCCTCTGATGATAGTAGTCAATTCGGGCACTATAGGGAGCTAACCAGTCCATCCCAATTATTACATCAAAACCTTCCATATCAAGAACATACAGGTTCCCCACGAAAAGGTAACCACCCACCTCGAGGGGAAAATTCTGAAAATTAAGAATTCCCTCTGAACGGATACCTAAAGGGGTATCTAACATGACCATACCATGATACGACTCGACATCAAGGCCCAAGCTTCCCGTAATCGCCTCTGATATCAAAGAGTGAGAAGAGCATGCATCAAACAAAGTTGATACTAACGTAGAGGCAACTAGAATCGTACCTCGTATAGTAGATGGTCTAGCATACTGCTCCTATGGCATAGGCTCGACTGCATAAAACTGGACAGTACCACAGCCCTGCGTCATAGCCTAGCTACCCTGAGCAGACCCGCCCTACTGGTACTGAGAGTCATACACCTGATTACCTCTGCCTCGACTGCCACCATGGCCTGATCGGCCAGCGGTATTCCAACCACCTGACTGACGTGATCCTGTTGATTCAGCACCAGATCGTGGAGTAGGTATAGATCCCTGCTCACTAGGCCCTGGGGGAAAAGTCTTGCAGAAACGGTGGAGATGTCCCAACCTACCACAACCTCTGCACTCCACTGGATTTCGCGTACACTTCCTCCTCATATGTCCAGGAACCCCACATTGGTGACAGATAGGAGTACCACCTGAGAAAAGGGTCTGACCACCACTGACACCACGAGAGTCCTCAAAACGCTACTTCTTCCCAGAAGCAGATCCACTAGAACCCTTAGGTGCTGAACCGCCCTGGTTCACACTATCTACTTCTCTCAAATTCCTCTCTGTGATCAAAGCCTGATTGAAAATCTCTAAAACAGCCATCAACCTGAACACGTTAGCCTGCGACCGGATGGCGTAACACAGCACATCCTCAAAACGCCTAGCGGCCTTGAGATCATCAGCAGATAGTGTAGGAGAGAAACGTTGTAACTTAGTGAAACAGGGTGAATATTCCATGACTATAAAGGTCCCTTGTTGAAAATTCATAAACTCCCTAGCTTTGTCAGCCCTCAAGGTCTGGGGAAAGAAATAATCGTAGAAGACGGTCTGGAAATCAGTCCAGATCATATCTCTCTGTTGTCCTGACTGGGTGATGACATCCCACCACCTCCTGGCTGAACCACGTAACATATAAGCTACGAGCTTGACCCTCTGCTCTGGAGGCGTCTCGAGGTGATCGAAGATGGTTAGAAATCCTCCAACTAGGACTCCTCAGCAAGTGGTCCGCCATCTCCCATAAATGTAGAAGGATGTTGCGACTAAAACTCGTGGGTCAACTCTACCATACTCAGGGCAGGCTGCACTTCACCTTGCATACTCTGCATCATACGCAAGAATCTCACACAGAACTGGGCATCGGCGCCCATATCAGGAATAGCAAGAGGATCCACGGGTGGCTCGATATTAAGATCAACCGGTGGCTCAGAGCACGCCACCTTAGAAATGTGATTGTCGCTACCTTCAGTTCACGCGACTCAATGATGTATCAGAGGCACAGTGCTACAATTCCAAACGAACGTCTCAAAAGAGGAAACCAATAAAATTTAAAGGTTGAACTCCAGAACCTAGGATAGGTACTAATCCTTCCTACCCCTAAGATCACCTATCCAAACCCATATGCATTCTTAACAAAACCTGGAACTGTTCAAATTTAACTAAATCTAGTGACATGGCATTTCCCAGCCCATAAGGTCCCATACTCCTCATGAACTGAAATATGACACACACTTGGATGTAATTTATCATTAACTTGTGCTAATCAAGTATTTGAATTACCTTTAAAGAAAATTATTGATTTAGTTGGAATTTTATTTTCTGATTCATAAGGGCCCATACACCTTATGAACTAAAGAGTGACACCCACTAAAACCACATCATTCCTCAATTCACAACCTACAAGAATGGTTAGCAAAATTGCACACATATTAACAAGGCATGGAAATAAACAAAAGGAAATTCTCGATGAGAATTTAAATATGTCATGGAAAAATGCATGGCCTAATCATATTGTGCCTATCATGATGCATGTTCTAATGCATAACCCTCATTTCATCGGATCGAAGCCTGAAATCCAAATTCCAACATTGAAAATCTCAATAACATCACAAAACATGTGAATCACCCAACGGGGAAATGGTATCAACAGTAAATAGCAGAATCAATAACAACATAAAATAGGAAACTTGGCCCATACCCCGTACATTGGTTCACAATTCCCAAGGACGGCTCATGGCTAAGTCCCTACGCATTCCCAGTCTCCTATCATCTCTAAATAGAAAATCAAGAAAGAAATAAACCTCTGATACCACTTTGTGACATCCTGGACCCGGATGCCCCTCAACCTGAGCCCCGAGCCTGGTTGGCCACATGACCCCTGGATCATCTCCCCATTGACCAGGGGCAACCGACTAGATGCTGGGGTGTAATGGTAAGTCAGTGGGGAGACTTTACCCCCAAGTCAGAGTACACAACGGTATAGCATCAAGTGATTAAATATAGGAATCACAACTAATGGATAAATAGGATAAAAGGGGAAACATACAATCCAAACAATATAAGTAAGGAAAACCTTTATAAATATACAAAAGCCACATAGGCAGTGTCTGATACAAAATGGATGTATGGCATGATGATATAGTGAAAATAGCTAGAAATCATGCTATAAAGTAATACAAAAATATAACAAAAGTAGTCCACGAGCATCCCTAGCCAATCTCGGTCCTCTGCTCTGAAACTCTCACTAGAACGTAAATGTATCAACAACCTGAAGCTGGACCCTTTCCCCTACAAGTATCTATAGCAGTAAAGTCTACACGGGTGCCAAGGAGGCCGCCCGGGTTGAGTGTGAGACAAGTCTCAAAAGGCCACTACCAACGGGATCTACGTGTAATCAAAATAGGTGTTTGCAAAATAAATAGTGTGTAGTAAAATGCAAGTAAGTAAAGCAAAGTAATAAACAACCCTCCCGCTCAGGTCTCAGAACGACACCTGGCGGGTCTACCTACTTCAGCTCATGGCTGGTATTCTGAACAATCACCAGGGGTATAAGTACATTGATATAGGTTATCACTGGCACGAGGTCAGCATGACTCTCATCTATTCTTCTCACATATGTAATAATCATCACTGGACCGAGGTATGAATGCCTCTCATCCACAAGCATTGTATCTGGTGTGGGGAAGAATGCCTCCCACCCATAAAGGATATATAGCCATGAGGTATGAATGCTTCATGTCCCATTACACAAATATTCATCTGGAATGCTGTAAGAATGCTTCCCACCCACAAATGGAGATTTATCTGGCATGGGGTAAGAATGCCTCCCGCCCACACACGGGTAATCACAAGCATGTCAACACAGTAAGACATAACCATTCACATCACAGTATATATATAAGGCAATCCATCTTATATCATATCACATTAATCACATCATAAGGAAACATAAATTTTAATTCATTTAAGGGGTTCAGGCTATCTCATCCTAGCCAACCTCTAACCAAGTCATCTCATTTGCCTAACATGGAAAATTCCTTTCAAGACATATCATTAAGGTCCAAAGGTGAAAAAGGACCAAATCTCAAGAAATATCACCTATGGTTGACCACTCCTAGTCTACACCTCATCTAAATAACCTAACAAGGTTAGATTCATCAATCTCATACCACACTGGTAATTTATATATGAAGTAGTGATTTCAAATAAGGGGTTTCGCGAAAGAAAAACCGCAACACGATGATAATAACTCAAAAAGTTGAAACCAAAAAATGGAAACCACGTGACCACCTACCTTAGAGCTATAGATGTAGGCTCACTTGATATCGACCTCAGATTCACAGTAGGTTGGAAGAGATCTGAGTTCCAGTCTAATGCCCTGTAAATAGGGCATACGAGCCTACATCAAGATAACAAGATGGAAGGCAAGATTCACCGAGGAAAGAGGGGTGTGTGAGGTAAGCCTTACCTAGGGTGATCCAACGCCTTCGACGGATCGAAGAACGATCGACGAATGAAGAATCCCCAAAGAAAAGAGGATTAGGCTTAAATAGAATTTAAAGGCAAAATGGTAATTTTTACCAAGATCAGGGTCGCACGATTTAGGCGCACGGTTTACCAAACCGTGCGCAAACCCTGTGCACCTCACTACCTCCCAAAAAAAAGTCGCATGGCCATGAGACCTGGTCTGTAGGGCCGTGCGCCCCTGCAGGAGACCCTGTCTTTAGCCGCACGGTATATCCCAAACCGTGTGCAGACCGTGTGCAGCTCCTGCGCCACTGTCTGCAAGTCCATTTCTCAAACTCCTGGGCTCTGAACAAACCTTGTACACCTTCTGGACCTTCCTCATGATGTTACACACATTATACAATCTTAAAGGAATGATTTTAAAGAAAAACTAATGATCTGTACCTTTTCCAAAGAGTCGGGTCATTACATAAGATTACTCTTATCAAGTTCATTTCGATGAATTGGGAATTTATCAATTGATTGATTATATGTATCAAAATTATATCCACATATAGGGGAGTGGAAATTACTACATAAATAAATAAATAGTAATTTCACACATAATCTTGGAGTAAAATAATCAATGAAGTTTGCGTAAAACCCAATGAGTGGAAGTTGAAATTAGAAACTCCGTTACTGATTTACTAACTTATGAAACATACACCCAATGAAATAAGGATCATACAATGAAGTTTTAAATAATCATAAATTAAATTATATTACACAAATAAAACAATCATGGGCAGTACATACACCACAAAAAAATAAATAGTGGCAAATGTAGGATGAATCTCACGGGAATAAGAAGTGAGTTGAAAACCCCTTACCTTGTAATTTTCCTTAGTATAGGGTAGGTTAACCTCTTTTATAATGGTGAAATAATTTTTATTAAATTATAAAATATCAACAATATAAATATGATATCATATATGATCTTCTAATATTTCTTTGTTAATGATATTTCAGTAGAATCATTGTTTTGGGTGTTAACCGATTCCTTTTCCCTTATACATTTTGTGACATAAGTCATGTTTGTTATGGATAGGATGCATTTGATTCATATACATAATGATATTAAGTTATTAAACATTATTTAGATTCAAAAAACTAAAATTATTCTTGAATGTTTTCGATGGGGAATGAATCTCATCACGTTCGTGGAGACGGTAATCCGTAAGTACGCACAAGCGACAATATCATTCTATTGATGGTGAAATTGTATGTAATTGGATGGTATATAATATATAAATAATCATTAACATGTTATATTTATTATTTAAATCAATTATACTCATTATTATACCCATCCAAATAATAAAGTGTTGGATAACAAACTGCACCACGACGTAGAGACGGTAAGCCGTACATACGCACGTATGGTGAATTTTTCATTCATAGGATGGATAGAATAATGAATATGGTTTTACAATATTTATAATAACATCACAGTATGTAGAAGGAACTATAGTTATTATTCTGGTATTGAAATAACAAAGAAAATGGAAGTGGAAGAAGAAAAGAACATTGAAAAAGGTGATGAAATAATTACCTCTTCTTCGGGTGCTTCCTTTTGATTTGATCAAAAGGGATCCTTAGGACAACTTTATGATAAAAGTAATTCCTATAGAATTAAGTGAGGGTATATGGGAGTATATTTGAGTAGGTTTTGGCTGATCCAAATAGCTTTGGAGGTGTTATTTTGAGAGAAGGGTAAGTACCCTTTTATAAGAGAGGTGAGAGTCACTTTAGGATAAGGTTAAATAGTATTTTATTATACAATAATTTTCGGTTTTAATAGATCCAAAGGGATTTATATCATGTCTAAGGTAGTCTTGGGTCTAAAACCTCTCAACAAATATGTTTTAGATAGGTTTAGGTCACCATATTATCCTTATTATTTAGATTTAACTCTTAGTTAAATAGTTGAACTTTTACCATGTATTCGTGTATTATTATAATAAATGGTTAATAAAATTAATCTAAAAATACAAGAGAACCACAAGTGGTTTATTAATGACATATATATCATTATATTAGTCCTTTGGAAAAACCTTATATTTTTATTAATATTATAACATTTGATAATATGGTATTTGTTTTAAAAACACATTTATGTCAATTTTGACACTATTTAGTATTTGGTTTTTGTGAAAGTCAAAAAAACTTTATTAATTCAAAACAAATAAATTAAATCAATCCTAACATATCATATTAACCTATAAAATTAGTTTAATTCATCAAAAGTCTCAATTTACATTTATTTGGATATTTATAAAATCAATTATTTTAATCTTTCATTAATAAGGTAATTACTGCATCATCATTGTGTCATTAATAAATTTAATTATTTAATGTCTAAAATTATAAATAAATTAAAATTATGTAGGAAATAGTTTTATCTTTATAATAAATATTTATAATTGAATTTATCTTATATATAACCCTATATAAAAAATGGTTTATTTATTAAACTTTGAATTTAACAATTTTAACTCTTCTTTAAATAAAATAATAATAAATATCCTAATCTAATCCAAATGGATCAAAAGGATCATATTTTATTCATAAGATTTATTTTGGTCGAAATAAACTTATCCAATATAATTAAAACATGTGTTAAGATAATTATAATATCATTTTTTTCCTTTAATTACCGTATTTACTTTTAATCCTGGTAAATAAAATTGAAAAGTTAATATTCGCCAAAAATTATTTTCATCCCATTGAACCACATTTTACATACTGATTTCAACCGTGTGTCTTGGACTTTTTAAATTCAATTCACATAAATGTTAAAATTACGTTTTATACAAATTTTTAAATGTACCTAGAAGGTGGGTAAAAGACGTTAAAAAGTTCAATAAAATTTTATACATCTAATTTTATTATAAAATGATTCAAAATAATTAAATTAAACTTATATTGTTATTATGTAACTATTTTTACTTAAAATAAATTTAAATAAAAAGTAGGTTTTAAAAAATAACGTAGTGTTTTTCACTATTTATCAAAAATTGAAAGTTTTCAGAAAAATACAAAAAATTCACCCAAAGATAATTTTGATATTACAAATTCAAAAATTATGTCTATATTACCAAATTAAAAACATAGAAGTTTTATTAATTAATTTTAAAAAATATTCTCGTTGTCAAAACTAGAAAGCGGGTTTTTTTAAGAGTAAAAACTATCAAAATATTGATATGTGTTTATGTCCAAATTAAATGTAAAATTAAAACCAATAACCAAAATTGGATTAAATGATAAAAATATAATCTAATTATACTTAAAAACCATTCAAATGTATAATTTAACACTCTAAATTATTTTTATTAAAAAAGTTTTTTTTAATTAGAATTTAGTAATAAATTTTTATGTCCCGCTTTTACATAAGGAGTTTATTTTGTAAAATTTAATATATAAAAGTGTCAAATATTGGATTTAAAAAGGGTTCTCTATTAAAAGGTGGTAAAATTGTATTTTTTGAAAAATAATTCTTTTATATGAAAAATTGAATTTATTATTATATTATGTATAAGAAACACATAATATGGATGTTAAAATTATTTGGAGTATATAAAATTCAAAATTCAATTAATATTATTCACAACCGTTTTTTGAATGTCTAGTTTGGTAAGTCGTGGTGCGCTCAAACTCGGTGTTGCGTATAGCACAAGCTATTGAATTAATTTAAAGAAAATAACTTACTATGAAATCTTGGGGAGTTAAAATTGTCATATTTTCAGATGCTGACTGGGCTGGATATGTATTTGACAGAAATTCCATCCATGGTGGAGCATTCTATATTGGGAAGAAATGTCTTGGTTGGTTGATCAAGAAACAAGTTGGTACTTCTTTGAGTACTATTGAAACTTAGTATATCCCTACTACAAAGGCATGTACTCATTCACTTTGGATGAAGAAGCAACTGACTGACATTGGTGATGAGGTGAAACAACCAATGGTGATCTACTATGATAACAAGAGTTCAATTGATCTTATGAAGAATCATGTTCAATATTCTCATACAAAACATATTGAAATTTGATATCACTTCATCAAGAAAAAAGTTTAACAATTCATGATTAAAATGGGCCATGTGGAAACTCAAAAGCAAGTGGATGATATCCTGACCAAGCCACTATCTGTGGCTGTGTTTGAGAAACATTGGTTGAACCTCAATGTTCAGCCACCTCCCAGTTCTTAAGGAGGTTACAAAATTCTCATTTCCCCAATTTATTTTAACTATGCTAGTTTGTTTGTGGAAGTGTTGTCGGTCTATGGGGAAGATACGATCTAGGGGGAGTATGTTCTAAACTCTACAATCTTTAACTACCAGTCTTTGTATTTATTGTCAATGGGGTAGAAACAACTAAATTCACAGTGGAAATATGGTGAATCTCATGTCAAGAGAGCTTTCATTGGAACACACAAGAACACAGTTCATGTCTTCCCTCTTTTTTTCTACAATGAACACTGCTCACGTAGACTTAGAGTGATGACTGAGTTGTTTCTTAAAGGGTTTGTTTTTTATCATAGTCATCTCATTAGTGAATTTTTTTGGAGATTTCCAACAAACCCAAAGGGGGAGATTTTTGGAACCAAGACTGTTCTTTGGTGTAAAAGGAGCATGGTTTGTGTTTGTTTTTAATCCTTTAATAGATGATCAGGGATATTGCAAGGAAAGGGGTCATACATGTCAATTAGTAAGCAACATTGAAGCTGACGTTGTTTCCCAGTGTTTTCCAAATTTTTGGGGTCCAAAATTTGGATAATGGGAAGCATTGCGAAAAGTGGTTCTTCTAGAAGGCCTTATGAAAATATGGAAAAGGCAGGAGTTTATTGAAGATAGGATTCATGAATTGGATTTTGCAGAGACTAGAATATTTGAGGCGGTGTGCTCTACGATTACAAAAGTTTGATCTTTGAGCTTCATGAAAGATATTATTTTAGAATCAACATTTTTTTTCTAAAAAATGCATGGATTTTGTGAAGACTAGCATGATAATTTCTAAGAAATGAAGAATCATGATTTGACATGGTGTTTCTTTGAAAGTACTGTCATGACCCGTCCCCCAAAGCCCGTGTCGGGACTACCCCAAGCCCGCCTTCCATAGGTCAGGGGTTGGTGACTAGCACCAAAGGCGTAATTCCCTAAAACTTGGAATGCATTGCCTTTATAACCTGAAATTAACACAATAGAGCACACAGCTGGATAAAAAAACACTAAGTAAACTGTATAACAAAAGAGTGCTGAAAATTAAAAGGGGCCGGAAATACAATCCCAATTGTAAAGTACAAGTAACTGGAAATACAAGTACAATTTAAGAAAGGAAAAATAGTTGTTGGGTCATCCTCTGGGAATCCTACCTGAAGGGTAGGTACAGATAGCCTCCTCAGTACTCCACATCTCTTAGTCTCCTCCGTTTACTGACTCTTTGTAAGGTCCACCTCTGGGTACCGTCCAGTCCTAGTACTCTCAGTCTCAGTCAGCATTGTTCATCGTCTGCAACCAACACAATGAGGTGCGGGCATAGCCCGTGCAGGGGTGAGTATAACGATACTCAGTAGGGACCCCAAGACCCTCAAGGTCTCACAAAATAAAAAAAGTATAAACCACAAGGTAAGAAATTAACAGATAACCCCACTTAGGTATATTCCCACAAATATACCTAAGTTATCAAGTAATCCATCTCAATCATGAGGGAAACACAAAAGTTACTGAACCAGCTCAACCAGGATTTTTATTCACATTATTGAAACCACGGCTGCTGGAGAACTCCTCCTCTGTCAATTAGAGTGGTCATGTCATGATGCTAAGGTTCTTCCCACTAACCTTTGACTACTAAGGTACTCCTCCTATCGAGTATCGTGGGTCTGCTGCATCACCAAGGTGCTCCCCGTTGTGGGTCTACCCCCACAACCAGGCACTCCCCCTAATAGCCTGTAAAGGTACTTCACCTATCGAGTACCGTAGGTCTGCCGCCACAACCAGGTTTTACTTCACCGTGGGACTGCCGGGACACCAAGGCGCTCCCCACTAGGCTAGTCGAGTCACTCCAAGTCATTTCGTCAGCAGTCGTCAAGTCTAAGCCAGCTACTAGGTCTCCGCACTCTACTCACTCATCACTAGAAGGATCCTATCCATGAGCTACTGGTCAAACCTCCAATAGTCATGAAGTCCCCCAAATAAGTATCTCAAAGGTCCGCCACGTCATAGAAGTCTCAACATGATAGACGGTGTGTCAATCGGATGCTCGGTCTGTGAGTTATAAGTTTTTTAGTCCTGGGAGCCTCGTTGGATTCGTGCACGATTCAACATGACCATATCTTAACTATACCCCAAACTCCAGTGGAGTATACTCAAAGGGACCTCCATGCTCCAAGATTACCAGTGCCACTGACGGTTCGTAAAACGAACGTTCGGTGCCAAGGATATGGCCAAAAGAAATTTAAGGGTTGGTAATAGGCTCGGGTCCGGTCCGACCCGGTCGGACCGACCCGCCACATCTTAGTCTGGGCCAACCCGGTTTTGGTCAACCCGGCCTGACCTATTGGGTCCATTCTGGCCCGTTGGGTTCGGCCCCACCTGTTGGGCCCATCCTAGCAGGTCGCAAGGGCGGTTCGGCCCGGAGGGGGCCGCGTAGGCGGCTTGGCTTAGTGGCGCAGAGCCGGTTCGGCCCGGAGCACCGCGAGGGGAATGGGAGGCCGACTCGGTCGGGGCACCGCGAGGGGCACAGCTCAGATGGCTCGGCCTAGAAGGTCAGATGCCTCAAGGGGTGCGGCTCGGGCGGCTCGGCCCGGGAGCCGGGAGGCCGGCGGGCGGCCAGGATAAGGGAGGTCGGCGGGCGGCTGAACAACCGGGAGGCCGGCGGGCGGCCGAGCAACCGGGAGGCCGGCGGGCGGCCGAGAAACCGGGAGGCTGGTGGGCGGCCGAGCAACCGGGAGGCCGGCGGGCGGCCGGGCAACCGGGAGTCCAAAGCACCGTGAGAGCTGCATAGGTTGCGATGACCGTGGGTAGCGCAGCCGTTTCCTGTCACCTTGTTGTTTCATCTCCATGTCGAAGAACATCACAAAAGAGATCGATGGAGGGAGATGGTTCATGTTAGTTTGGTCTGCACCCTCCGCATTTAGGGTGATAGAAATTGGTTCATAAGAATTAAGCACAACAACCCACCCGTAAAAGGAAAACATCCTCATTCTTCATTTTTATAATAAATGAAGAACATGGCACTTAAATGAAATTAAACCCCAACATGATCCTCAGTTTGTGTGACGGATCTTCGTAGTCGAAGACGTCCTACATCGAAGGAGGTTCCGAGGAAGAAATTAAAAGACGCTCCTCGCTGGCGTTCTTCATTGGAAGAACACATTCTTCATTCTTTGTTGGCAAGAGCTTTTCTCCCTAAGCTCTCTCCTCTCCAAAGTTCCACCAAGATGAATATTCCAAACCAAAATAATATATTAAGTTTATCTATTATTTATTTAATTGTTGGCACAAAATTTAAATGGGTTAAACAATTAATTGAAAGCATTGGCTAAAATAATTAATGAAGAGGATTTGAAAAAATTAAGTGTTGGGGGATTTGAAGAGGCTCCCCTACACTTAATGGAAGTTTGAGGGTTTCTCCCCATTAATGGGGAGTTTCAAGGGGGTTAAAAACCTGGGTGGTCCCCCCATAATAAACATGAAGAAGAGGTTAGTTTCGGGTGAGCCCCACCACCATAACCTCTCATGGGAGGATAAGGTGTGGTGGTCCCCACCTCCAACTTCCACACGGAGGCTTTAACCAACAAAATAAAAATAAAGCTACACAACTTTATTTTTATTTAATTATTTCTCTAAAAACCCAAAAACTATCTTCTATACTCGACCCACTGCCGTCAAGGTGAAAGTCTCCTTAAGTGAATACCGGTACTACAAGTTCAACAGTGCCCTCAGATTTTAATTCTGAGCACTGGTTCAAAAGTTATAAAAACGTGCTCATATGTTTACTGAACGTACCTGAAAAAAACTTCAGAAATTGATTCTGGGAACACTGGGCCTCAGAATCACGCGTCGTCAATTTTTGTGGACTCGCAAAATTCCCATGTATTTAAGAAAAAAAAGTTCCACGGAAATTTTAGGTCTTTAAAAATACGATGAGAATCACGAACAACGAATGGAAGGAGCAGTACGGTGGTTCATTTTAGTAATGCTAACACTTTTGACGGAGAGATATGCGGTTACGAAGAGCTTTGCAAACCAGAAATATTAGCAGAGCTTCGCAAGATGGAGGAATCATTGCGAAGACATTTTGAAAAATCCCAATTTTAGGAATGAAGAAGAGGAGATATGTGATCGGTCGTGCCTATAAATAAGAGTCCATCCCTCTTCAATATGGAGGTCTTTTAAGGGATAAAATCCATGTTCGTTGTAACTTCACAAATCAAGGGGTGCTCCATGAAGCAGATTGTCATAAGGGAGCTTGTTCTTCGCGAAGAGACTTCCAAAGTCCTGAATAAGGCGTTTTCTCTTAAGGCATATGAGGATCACGAAGATAGGGTCTCCACATTGTCCCAGTGATCTTTGTGAGGTTGGTTTCTCTATGAGGAAGTGAGCTTCTCGAAGGGTGGTGCACCGCGAGGCAGTAATCTTCATGAGGTTGGTTACTCTGTGAGGCAGTGAGCTTCACGAAGGGTTGAGCATTGTGAAGGGGCATTGTGAAGGGTTGTTTTTATTATTAGTGCAGAGTGATTAGGGTTTTCAGTGAGCATCTACTTAGGTCCTTGATGAAAGAAGTGTCTTATTTTGGATAGAGACAAATGCTCCAATGCCAATCTATTGAAGTGACCTTCATGTCGATAAACTGAGTTAGACTTCTATCACAGTAGTGAGCTAGGGGGAGTTTACAGAAGTGTTTCGAGGGAAGTGGTGAGCCATCCCTGAACTTTTATAAGGGAATTGTGCTTGGAATAGAGTGTATGTGACCAAAATCTTGTACTCCACAACTGGTAAAGATTGGTGGATTTAGGTACGGCCGACACACTTTCGGCGTATGCTCCTTAGATGTATCCCTTTATAGTGAACCAAGTAAAAGTGTTGTGTCATCTCGCTTATTTCTTTTGTCTGACAGATTTAATAGGTTCTAACCAACGTGGGAACAAGATATAGAACTTTAAGAAGAAAGTTTGACACCCTGATTCACCCCTCCCCTCTCATGGTGTTCTGGGGTCCTTTAAATATTTCATTAAAATTTAAAATAATTGAATATAAGGGCCCTATCATAGTCCATAATCTGAGTCGAAATCTAAGTTCAACAAGGTAAAAACATCAATTGGGTTTTTTCATTTTCTAATGATTGGAATAGGAGGAGGTACATTATGAGGATTATATGATACTCCTATAATCATAAGGGACTTGGAAACATATTTGGTCTATCCAAGGGATTGAGGAAGGTTGAGACCAAATGGTCTTGTAAGAGGTGCAGTGGGAGTAGTAGAGTAAATTGGTGTATAGGTAGAGATAAAAATTGAAGGTGAAACTACTAGTATTGCTCAAGAAGGAAGAGAAGAAATGATGGGTACAAGAAGACCTGACGGTTCAAGAACTAGATAATTTAGAACATACAAGTAGGGATATAAAATCCTTGTAATATATATCACATATCTAGACTCATGCTCAATAATAAATAGAAACTCATCCTTATCTAACATAAACTGGTCGAAATGCGGTTCCAAAATGAGTGTCTTCTCCATAATCTCTTTGAAATATATTGTCATCGGTGGAATCATGAGGTCCCTTTCCAATTATTGAAACTAACTTTTCAAATCTATCTTATTTTAAATTTGATGAAGATAATACTCTATACTTCCCTTGATTATAGCCTTGTCCTTGGAAACCCTGACTGATTCAAATTTCACCATGTCATAGAGCTTCTCACTATGTGTATCTACAACTATCTGATCTTGGTTCCTGATATCCTTATCATTTTATTTCATACCCTATATTTACTCATGCACGTGACTTTTAATAAGGTTTTCATTAGTATACATAGAAGTTCAAGGAGTAAGGTGGGAATGTATGAAAGGAATGGTGATCACAAAAAGGTATCGCTTTTCTAGTGTAGTAAGTATATATAACAGATTAGTATGAAGGGATCTAATTTATTCTTGGAAAGCCACCATTTGAGTTATGAAACTCAAAATATCATGTTTTTTATGATCTAACTTTAGAAATAAATTTGGATGTATATGAGCCACAACATTATCAATAGTATAGAAAACATCCTTCTGCCTGTCATACTAAATTAACACTATTGATATTGATAAACACTTCCTTCAACACATCCAAAATATTATTCTTCACTGATATAAAATTATAAGGATTGATAAAAAAGTAGAAATAGGTACAATTAGTTAAGGTTGAGCATGTATATGTAAAGTATAAGAAGCCTGAGGATATGAGGTTGGACTAGGATTAGAATTTGAGTCACTAAAATCCAACTCGGAAAGTCTTAACATTGATCTGTTATTATCTAAAAATCTATTCAGGGGCCTTTAAATATATTTAATAAAAATATCATATTTTTTCACACATAAAACCTCTACTCTAAGAGATTATTCATAAATGGGAACACCTTGAAAAATATTTTTTGACATGCATCTAGGTGAATAAGGTAGATCTAGTTCTGTAGAACCAAAAACCTCTTGAAAATGATCAAATTAAGGCTCAAGTCTTGACATAATAGGCTCTAAAACTTTTGAAACGTCTAGCAAGGAATGTTCATCTAGATTAGGTGGATTGTCTCCATTATCATAATCCTTTTCATAACAACTACCATAATCAGATATATCTAGATTAAATAAAGTATTATCTAGATATTCATATTCCCTTGGAAGTTTTGAATAAAAAATAAAGGCTTCCCTCATATAAAACAATAGAGTACTATCACTAATTGGGTCTTTTTTCTGATCACTTTCTATGTTGGTTAAGATTGGTCAAAATAATAAAGATCTTGGATTTTTCTACAACTCATGATTTACTACTCCTTATCTTATATATTAAATTATATTTTAACTTTTGAATCTTTTGAAATCTCTGGTGTATGAGAGAATCCCATGATCTCTAAATAATCTCTTTTAGATTCTTTAACTATATCAATAGTATCTTGGGATTAATCCTCATATAAATAGTAGTTAACATCAATAATATGGTCTGGTACCCAGCATGGGTATATATTATCTCTCGGTCTGGTAGTGTTTTTAACTATATTTAAGTGCTCATACAACCTATCCCCATATACTACCCATATTCTTTTCTATGGGTTCCAACTAATCTTTATTCTCATGAATGGGGTTTGATTAAGAAAACACCACTAGAAAGTACCGGCTTTCCACTACCTATGAAATAAGTTTTTTTTATTCAAGAATAGCTAAAATGAACTTAGGTTAAGATAGATTTTGAACCCCAAGGAGGTTTTACTAAGCTCTTCCATATGAATCATCAAAAAATTGGTTTTGTTAATTTTAATTCCATGACTCATCAAGTACTATCGGAACGTTTCATAGTACCTAATTATGATATAATATCCCTTTATAGGGTAGATAGTGTGCTTTATAGACTTTAACATGAACCTAAACTCACCAGTTAGCTCAATGTCACTAGGATTTCGTAAAATTTTGTCACCGGTTAGCTATTCTATATAATTTCCAAGCATGAAATATGGATGTTTTATAGAATATGATCTTTATTAGTCTTAATACTATTCTTAATGTGCTACCTTAAAAATTTTAGCCCAAAAATTTGATAAGAACACACATTCTTGACCATACACAATGTTTTTTAGGAGATATGCTTAATATCTAGCTTTAAAACCCATATTCTCATAAACAAAATTTACTAAATGTGGATATAAAGGATTATTATTGTCCAAGAACCAATCAATCCATCCTTTCCTATGCACAACTCTCTGTACTGGAGAATGAACTGTCCTGAACCATTCAACATCCACTTCTTTTAGTGGGTTGAATTCTCACAATAAGAGATGCATATTACAAATATTTCAAGATCCACTTGTACTTGATTTTGACCCTTTGGATGCATTATATTCTTCAAGAACATCTTCTTGGAAATACCAATTCATCTTCACTACATGAAATAGAGATTCAAAGATTAAAAGGCTAGGGTTTTGATAAAGGGTGGATAAAGGGTTCCGTTTGAGTTGTAGAATATATGTGATGATTTAGATTCTAAATAGAGATATTAAAATCATTTAAGTATCTATTTAAAATAATTTTTAGAAAATATAAATATAATATACACTAAAATACATATGGTGTCATTAAATAAAATAAATAACTTATCATTACATATTAATTGTATGCATATGAATGTGTATCAAATATTTTAAGTACAAAATAAATTAAATATTTTCAATCATTCATAACTCATGTATGATATAACTTAATCTATGATAATTCATAAACTTTATAAAAAAATCAAAAGGATGATAGTCTACACAAATTAATTAATGATTGATATCCCCTTTTTGAAAATGATATCTCAAAAAGTAATGTGTTAAATCAATGTGTTTTTTCCTAGAATGAGATACATTATTTTTTTTAAATATTAATAAAACCTTTTTTGTCACATTTTATAGGGACATGTGTGAATTGATATCCATAATATAGTAAATTTTGTTTCATCCATAGAATCTATGCACAAAAATTTTTTATAGGTATTTATTCAGCTTCAGTAGTGGATAATGAAACAAAATTTTGTTTCTTACTAAACCAAGACACGAGATACTTTCCTAAAAGATGACATGTTCCAAATGTTATTTTTAAATATAAATTTCATCCACTAAAATTTTCATCAAAATAGATAATTAAAACAAAACCATTTTCTCTATCATAAAACATTCCTAAATCAGTTTTATTTTTGAGGTACTTTAGAATTAGTTTAATATCAGTTAAATGTGATTTACTAGGGTTTTATTGAAAACATGCAGACATGAAAACACTAAGCATAATATTAGTTTTTCTAGTTATAAAGTTAACTCAAATTTATACCCTTGTAAGTGGTTTGATCAACTGGTTTCCCAATTTTATCAAGATACAATTTATAATTGGTATGCATTAGAGTATCACTTCCTTTTGAGTTATCTAAGACAAAAAAATTAAATTATATTTTGTGTACTTACTTTGATTTAAAATAAATCCTTCTATATTTTGAGATATTTTAAAACAAATAAATATTTTTATTTTACCCATTAAACTGATTTCAATTTCATTTTTCATTAATTTAAAAAATTTAGTCCATAAATAATGTTTGGATGATCTAAAAATAATATCATCAATATAAATTTGAACTAATAAAATACCCTTTGAAATTATTTTTATAAATAACATTGGATAAAAAAAATTAAAACTAATTGAAATAAGAAAAATGTTTAGACTATTATACCAAGCACTAGGAGTTTGTTTTAAACCATAAAGTTATTTTGTAAATTTAAAAACATGATTTGGTAAATGAGGATTCAAAAATCAAGATGATTTTTCAAAAAAAATATCCTCAATAATATAACCATTAATAAATTTACTCTTAACATCCATTTTATATAATTTGAAATTTAAATACACTACATAAGAAATAAGTCTCATGATGGCCTCAAGTTTGGAAACTAGTGCAAAGGTTTATTCATAGTCAATATTGTTTTTATGATTATATCCTTTTTCAACCAATCTATATTTTCTTTTGATAATTTTCTTAGATTCATCAACATTGTTTATATACTCCCACTAAGTACCAATAGTTTTATAGTATTTAGTTCTATCTACTAATTCTTGTATTTTTTTTCTTTCAAATTTATTTAATTATTCTTTAATTTCCATTACCCTATGTTCATCATTGATTACTTAATTATTGTTATTATATTAAAGATTTGAAAAGAAGGCTTGATGTTTAACTTAGTTTTTTAGTGAGTAGAGAGACTCAAAATTTGGATTCTCATACTATTGGCCATGATCACTTCTCTAGGTTTTGATTGTGAGTTCGCTAAGGTTTTTTAACTTACATGGAATATCTTGAAAAATAGGTAGAAGCTTCACTATTATGGGAAAGTAAAAAAACTCATATATATCTTGAATAATCAACAACAATAACTTAATAATAGTGTTTTCTTTCAAAACTGGATACTATAGATGATAAAAATAAATCCATATGAACCAATTCTAGTGGTTGAGAGGCAGCGACCACTTTATTTTGTTTGAAAGATATTTTGTGTTTTTCCCTTTTGACAGGATTACACATTTTTTCTTTAGATAATTATAGACTAGATAGATCCTTGACTAAACCTTTCTTATTTATCTTTTCAAGTGAGTATATATTACAGTGGCATAGTCTCTTATTCCACAACCAAGAGTCTCTATGAAAATAACTCAACAAGAAACATTTTGAGAAAATAAGGAACCTAAATAAACATTATAATTTCCTAGAGAAATATATATTAATTCATGCTTAGAATCAGAAATCTTACCAGCATCGTTTTCAAATTTAATATTAAAACCTTCCTCACACAACTAAAAAATACTAATATGTTTATATTTTTATCAATTAATGAATATAACTTTTGCAATAAGGATATATTTTGCAGTACCAATTTTTATAAGTCTAATAATATTTCCTTTTTCATTGTCACTGAAATTGAAACATCTACTAGAATCCATTTTACGATTCTTAAAGCTTGAATAGTCTTTGGTTATATTTCTAAAACATCCACTATCTATATAGAATAGATTTTTTTTTGATCTTCTCAAGAATTTCTCCGAAGTATAATCAAATAAGAAATGAATTTCATAACTAGATTTTATTATGTACAGAAGAAGTTAGAAAATAAAACCTTTAGAATCCATAGTTTTTTCTCAACCCTACTTACAACAGGAATAATAGATTTAGATAAAAAGTCCTTTTTAGGTCCATAATTTTTGGAATTATTTCCAAAGTTAATAGTATCCTTAAAAATGGAAGTATTTTTTTAAAATATGAATGAAATAATTTTTATATATCTTCCCTTTCTATTCAAATTCATACCCAATTCTAGATTTAGATTTTGGATTTTGGATTTTTTTATTCACCCAGTATAATATTCAAGATTTTTTTATTGTTAATAGTCTATTCTAAATCCTTTTTAAGCTATTCATTTTCCAATTTCATATCATTATTTTCCTTTAACATATTATAATCCTTTTAATTTTATATTATAATATAATATTTATCTACAGAACATAAAACATATATATTTTCCATACTTTTATATTTATCTTTTAACTCATTCATGCTATCTTCCATCACAACACATAATTATTTGGATTCTTCATTTGAACTTTTAGAGTCATTAGATATATAAGAAGAAGTATATGGTACCTTGGAAATAGTAGTCATAAAGCATAAATTCACTTTTTCATTCATATCTTCTCAGCTAAAATTTGATTTAACGGATTTATCCTCATATGCTCTCTATGTGGAATTTATTAATTCTTGTTTCTCTATTTATCCTCATATTTCTTCTTATAATTGATTCACAGAAATTCATCTCTTATATGACCTTTTATCATACATTTATAGAAGGTAATATCATCATAGAAGTCATCCATTTTATAATTTTTCTCCAATTTCTCATTTTATCATGCTTTCCTTTATAATTAGACTTATAGAAAGATTTATTCTTTATATTAAATTTATTAAACCTTTTGGTTAGCTGACCCATTTCCTCATCACTATTTTTATCAGCTTCACTTCCACTTTTAATATCAAGTTTTATAACTTTATTAGATTTTAATTATGATGATTTTAAGGAAAGTGATTTTTTTTGGTTCATCATTTTCATTTTTTACATTTATTTATTCTTCATATATCATCATCTTTCCAATTATCTCCTTGATTGGTAGTTTTCGGATGCCACATGATTAATAAATAGAGACTTGAGTTCATATCCAATGATATAGTAAGAATCTAAATATCCTTATCACTTGAGATTTGTTCTTCATCATTTTTCCAAGTGTAATTATAGTATTTATGATCTAATTTAACCTAAGATACATGTAAGAGATAGATACATCAAGATTAATTTTGAAACTATCATACTTAATAGTATATATATTCAATCTCATTTCCTTAATAGTAGAAGTGCCTTCATGAGACATATAAATTTTATCCAAAAATTTATGTGTAGTATCGTAAGAATATATCTTATTAAATTATTCCTCTCCTAAAGAAAAAAAATAAAGAATTCATGGATTTCAAACTTGAATCATAAGTAGCTTTAGTTAGATAATTCCATTATTTTGTGGTATCTTTAGGTTTTACATATTGATCTTAAATATATGCCCCAGTATAAAAACCCATACTCTCAGTATGAATCTTCATTTTTATTTTCCACTGACCATAATTTAGACTATTAAAGTTGGACAATCTATTTTCAGGAATAATCTTCATACTTAGACTCCATAATAAAAAATTAATTACTAAATATAAATTCTAAATATCTTACAAAAAATTTTAAAAAAGTAAAATATAATAAAAGGGAGGTAAAAACAAAAACTTTGATTGATTTTGTTGGTCGGAGTGGACAAAAAAAGGGGGAATTGAGTTTCCAATTAACATTTTTTTAAATAACTTAAAAATAAATCCCCCGATTTAAAAAACAGCCCAGATATTTAATATAGTAATTACGTCTAATTTAATTCTTTTAAATAACCTCTAAAAATTTGGATCAAAACTCAGTTACAATAGTCTTATTACTATCTTAATATTTAGATATCAATATATTCATTATAAATAGTATAAATATCACTTGTAAAAACTAATTATCAAAGTATAGTTTTGAAAAAAAATGGTTTAAAACAGTTTTAAAAAATAGTTAGAAAAACATTTAAATACACAACTAAATAAAAGAAAGAGTTTCAATCACAATCGGCGACCTAATCCCTCTACTTAGCAATCACCCACTACTAAGAATTATTTTTAACCAAATAAACATGATACAAAACCTGGATTGGATTTTACAGATAACATCACATAGGGATTTCTAGGCTTATACACATCCTATTCCACTATTTCCATGGGAGTAAAAATGTGAATAAATAATATGAGAGAGTATCTAGTACTCTCTAATTATTTATAATAAATAATGGTCTAATATATATATATATATATATATAATGTTTGAGCACAACTTGAAAGTAATAAAATGGGGATAAAGAGAAGTGAAAAGAATTTGATGCAGAAGATAATTATACTTATTTTGTTATATAGATGTTTCTTATATTCTCAAATTCATCTTTTGGTTCAGTGATGAGAAGTGAAGACAAGGGGATATTTTTAGATCTTACAATGAAGTTCTAATGAAAATAGAGTATTGTAGAGTTTGATTATTTCAAAATTATAAAATTATATATAAAAATTCCTATAGTGACCCTCACTTTAAATACATTAAAATTAAATTACTTTTTCAAAATACTTAATACATTAAAAAATATATGCCCAATGACCATGTTAATTAGTGCCTTCGCAAACGTGGAAACATAAATTCTGGTACATGAGTGAGCTACATTATCTTCCACTAGGGTCTCTAAGACTATAACCCCTCTTATACATATTATACCTAGAATATATCTTCATAACATAGGAAAGTAAAGACAAAAGGGGTCAGATTAGATGCTCAATAAGGTAAATAAGGGAGATGGGTAAGTATAAATATAAGCATAAGGGTATTATAACATGATCAAAACATTTGAATATTATACCCTATATATAAAAGATCATAATTATTAATCATTGAATAAATATTGGCATTTCATAAGACATGAATCCAAAGAAAGTAAATAACATAAGACATGAAATCATAACATAGGAATAAAACATGGAATTGTGGAAAACGTATAAGAATATAAAATTATTTCCATAGTAGTCAAGGAATCAAAGCCAAGACCATATTAGTATTATGGGTTCACTCCCCATACCATCTTGGTATTCATGGTTCACTCCAATATCTATCATAGTAGTATGAGTTCACTCCCCATACCATCTTGGTAGTCATTGTTCACTTCCAAGACCATCTTAGTAGTCAAGGTTTACTCCTAAGACTATATTAGTCTATCTTTTGATATATAAATATTTACCCAATTCATTGGGGGAAGATATTGGTCCCACCTATATCATAATAAAATCATACATACATGTTCCATTTTATCATAAAAATTAATCATGACATAACCCAAAAAATTAAATGGGTATCATAAACATGTTATCTTATACTAACCAATATAAAAGAGACAAGTTTCAAAATCATTTCATCAAAGAATAACCCATAAAAAGAAATAGGTTTCATAGATATGTAACCTGTGAAATTGAAATCGATTTCATAAACATAGAACTTGGGAAACAGAAATGGATTTCATAAACATATAACCCATGAAAGAGAAAGGGATTTTATAAACATATAACCCTTAAAAGAGAAACGGATTTCATAAATATATAACCCGTGAAGGAGAAATGGGTTTCATAAGCATCATTCCATCAAAATATAAACCATTAAAGAAATAATATGAATGTAACGTTTGGATCATTGCTCATGAAGTAATGAGTAACACCAACTAATGTCATCTCATATGGGAATTAATTTTGAAAGATATATTAAAAACATTTCTTCAAGAAAATATCTTTTCTTATTTAAATATACCTTTCAAAATATGAAACTTCTTTAAAAAATCATTGAAAATAAACTTAAAAACATATAAAGTGTGTTTGAAAACATTTTTAAAAACTTTTTCCTTGAAAACTTATAAAATAAGTTTGAAAAAATTTTGAATACACCTTTTCCTTGAAAATTTATAAAATAAGCTTGAAAACATTTTGAAAACATTTTCATTGAAAAAATATAAAAGAATTCCAAAAAATTTGAAAAGCTTTTTCTTTAAAAACATATAAAAGAATCTTAAAAAAAATTAAAACCTTTTTCCTTGAAAACTTATAAAATAATCTTGAAAATAATTTTGAAAACCTTTTTCTTTGAAAATAATTTGAAAACTTATAAAGTAATTTTTTTAAAATTATTTAAAAAACTTTTTAAAAATAAATAATTTTTGAAAAAAAATCATTGAAACCCAATTTAAAACAATGGATTTATAAAATATTAGGAAAACATTTTTGAAAACATGGTTTTTGAAATAAAACAAATTTTTAAGTGAAGATGGAAATACGGTTGGATTTTTATTAAAAATATTTTATTAATTATATTAAGTACCAAAGAGTGGGAAAATGGTATTATTACATGTAGATATCTTGAATAAGAACAAAATAATATAAATCATGAGTTTTCATGAGATATGGATAATAATATTTCATCAATGGAAGCATAATAATAAAGAATCTAGATAAATGATGAGATCGTTTCAATAAACTCTTACCACATGTTAACTTGGGATCATACTCTCGATGTAAGAAAATGGAAATAAATAAAGCTTAAAATATGATTAAAAAGTTAGATTCATGATATAACATTTCAAATTTATGTATATACACCTCGAAAAATAATGTAGGTGTATAGAAAAACATGTGTCTCAAAGAAGGCAAGTTGATACCAAACTATCTTACCGATTTGGTAAATTTTAAAATATAAACCCCATGAAAGGAATATCATAGAATGGATAATTAAATAACAATAAATTTAATAATAATCATCATATAACACATTAATAGGTATTATATACACCACGAAAAAGAAAAGAGTGGTGAACATGGCATGTATCTCGGTTGACACTTGCACTTATCATTACAATACTTCTAGTGAGTTGCTCCCTACCCTTTATAGAGACAAATGTAAAACTCCCTACTTCAGACTTTTGTAACCTTTGTTTCCCTTCTTTTTATTTGAATCCTTGCTGCTTGCTTTTTAAAAAAAATATCCGCTTTGTTTTTCATTTGTGTCTTAATTTGTTATATTTTTGGTTCTCATACATATATATTGATTTAAAAAATTTAAAACAATACATAAATATAATTTATCTTCTATATATATGTATTTATAAAAATTTATATTATATAGAAATGTAAAATTGAATACATCGTTCTTGGAGACGGTAGGTCGTACGTACACATGAATGTTATTTCCATTTTTCTTTGTAATATTGAAATAATGAAAGTGAAGGACATATATTTATGTATATAATATCATTAAATTATCATTATTATGTCATATATATCATATAATTTCACTTAATACATCCTTAATATGTTCCATGAAGTGTGTGAATGAATCATATTGCTTTAAGGAGGCGGTAGTCCACACTTCCACAAACGAAACTGTCGTATTCACACAAAATGGAAATCATGGAGGTAGGATTAATATAATAACTACATAACTGTAAATACATAATAAATATAATATTTATAATATAAAAATATATTTTCCATCATAACTCCTAGACATGAGATGTGGTAATGGTAAAATGAACAATATCATTCCCTAAGGTGGTAGTGCATTGTACACAAGAACGGTAAGTTCATTACCCATTAGATGGAAGTGTGTGTAAGTGTAGGTCAAACAATTAGAATAACAACATATTAGTATATTTATGATACTTTTTTTATTATAATATCAGGAATTAAGAATAACTTATGTGGTGGATAAAGAAAATAGAAGAAATATCTTGAGGAAGGATGTCACCTCTTCTTTAGGTAACTCCTTTTGCTTTGCACAAAAGGACTTCCTTGGATACCTTTCCTCCAAAAGAAAAGATTAAAGTAGTAAGGTATATATTTTAGGAAGATAATTTTGGTAGATATTTTATGAACATAAGGGTCTTGATATTTGTGAATAATGGGGATAGGTGGTGGCCGTTTATAGGGGAGGGAAAGGACACACTTGGTATTTTTTTTTAAATAATTGTAAGTTCCCCAAGTATTACTTATTCAAAAAGGGTAAAAATGGATAATTATAAAACATTATACGTTTATTAGCCTATATATTTCCATAAAATGGGTGTTTTATAATTTTATAGGTCATTTTGGTCCTTAATTTTAAGGTTTAGTCCCTTGTGATGCTTAATTATACCTTAATCACTATAATTAATTTTAATCATTTTCACTAATATTTATGGTCAAATATTAAGTTTATCTTATTAGAATATAAATATTATAAGGGTTAAAACCTTTTATTTTAATTTTTATAAATTCAATTCACATAAGTGGAAAAAAATAATTCTAATGCTAATCTCACAAACATGGCGAGAAAGCAGGTTTTTAAAGTGAAAATGATAGAAAGTTCCATAAGATTCTATATCTAAATCCGATATAAAAAAATTACAATGACCTAAATTGGATTAATATGTGTATAATTGATCTAATTTTACTTTAATACCATCTTAAAATATAATTTAGCTATATAAATAAATTATATGAAACATTATTTTTAAATTAAAATTTAGTATTTTCACTATTCACCCAAAAATGAAGTTTCTTAGAAAAACTCAAAAATTCACCCTAAGGTAATTTAAAAATTACGAATTAAAAAATTATTTTTATTTTATCAAATTCAATTTCTAAAAGTGTCTAAAATTATTTTTATTATTATTTATATAAGGTTTATAGAAGTATTTCTTTTGAGAAAATAGTATTTTCAAACATATAAAGACTTTACCAAAAATTATAAGTTTTCTTGTTATAATGTTTTATTTATATAAAACCATTATAAATAATATTTAAAAATTGTTTATTAATATTAATATTATTTTGATTAATAGCTATGTTATAACTATCTCATTTAATTAATTATAAAAAAATGTAGTTTTGTAGATTCTCGGTGTTGTGTGTAACGCAAGCCAAGTAGGTGTTGCATATAATGAAATCCAAGTGGTTATTGCATGTAGTGAAAACTTGTATTGGGGTATCATATAAATAAATATTAGGATTTTTTATCTTATAAATCAATAATAACTTGCTCCTATCCTATAATAAAAGCTATTTTCAGTGTTGTGTGAAATAAAAAATATCAAAAGGATTAAATTAATTTGAAAATAAACATTTCACAAAAACTAGGGGTGTTACATTATACCCCCTATGAATTTCAACAACAAAATTTTTTAGTATTATCAATGTTTTAATACTTTTAATTTCCCTAAATAGAAACCCACATCATAAAAATGAACACTAAAACTTCGTTTAAAAAAAGAAAAGTTTGAACCATAATGGTTACCCATAATAACTCGTTATTGGGATTCCACATAGGAGAACATAGGTGGGAAGTGAAAACATAGAATTGGAGGGAAATCGTAAATATTCATAGGTAGTGATTGAGGTAATAAATCAAAAACAAGTTAATGATCATTTAAAAGTTTAGGGCCTCAAATTTATAAATCTGTGATGATTTAAAAAGTCCATTGGTTAAAAAAATTACATCTTTTTTATGTTCATTTTCCTAAAATTGAGTAATTTTTTATTGACCAAGAATATAGAGAAATGTATTGACTTTATATATTTCTATATACACAATTTCATTATTTTATTTTTCTTTAAAAAATTCCTAATTAATCCATTACTTCAAGAAATAGATATCAATAAATTAACTTTGATGCCTGAAGTACTAAAATACAATTTTAAGGGATTTTAAGGCCCATAAAATAATGACAAGTAAAACTATTTGACTCTACCTATTCTTAAAAATCAATATGTTTAATACATTAATCTCTAAATATAAAAATTAACACTACTGGTTCATCATTAATATTTATTCATTAAATTTTTTAACTAAAAAAATAATTACACATTAACCAGGACATCACGTAGGCCAATGGTAGGCATGAAACCCTAATCATCCTTCATTTATGGGTTTAGGACCTGAATCCTTTCCGAATTTGATGGTTTGTCACCCTACATATAGGTTTTCCTTTTCTAAAACCACATTGATATAATTTTCAAAATAAATATGATGGACATCCTTGAAATTATTTTAATAACTAAATATCCTTTTAACTAAGGTTTTCAATACAATATCAATACATAAATACTTCATCCTCTGTTTAACTTAAACTTTTCATAAATGGTTAACCATATAACCCAACCTAAAGATGAAAATCCAAAACATTAAAAAAAATAAGGTCATGAAATCATATTAACACTAACCCCCATACATCACAAAGTGTCTCTTAGTTGTCACATTCTAAACATGTGAATATCTTCATCATATATTCTCTTGAAACATTGTAATATCCTGAATTATCGTAAATACTTTTAGAAAACATGCATTATTCCTTATTCCAAATATTACTAGATATATTCCCTTAATTCCAAGAAGTTTTAAAATTCATCCATGATAACATAGAATAATTTTTCAACAAATACTTTATTAGTTCTAAGGAAATCAATACCATCTAATTTATGTTATCCAAATCAATCATCTCTTTTTACAAGCTAAACATAATTTTCTCAACATCTTAAACGCATTAAGGGTTACCTTCCCCTAATCAAAATATCACTTTTATAAGTCTTCATCACCATTAAACATTTCCTTTAAAATCCATAATGAAAAACTTATACTTAAAATAATTATATATTTCATGGTTCATATAACATAATCCTTGAATTCTAAAACATAAATACTTTATTCATCCATATTTATTCTTAAACCGTTACTCAGGAATAATTAACTTATTTCTTAATACATATTTCATATAATATAAAATATGAGTCATTTATTAAGGCTCCTCAACCTTAATCTAATCACGCTTCTTGCGTTTAATGAAAACATGATAAAAATAACATTCCATAACTCTCACATGTTGCTCGCAGTCTCCTTATATACAGAAGTATAACCAATACTCATAGACCTTCCAAATTATCTTCATGAAATTTTCACTTAAAAAAAATTCATCATTCCCATACTTTCATCATATGAAACATTTAATATTAACATGGTTCCTTCTAGTTACCATTATTTAATAAAAAAGAAAGCATATTGTAAGAAACACTTATCATAGCAGAAAACCACATAACCATGAAAAATTATTTATAGGATGACCAAATAATGACACCTACTTCTTTAATCTATGAAACCTTAGGTTTATCCTAGGTTATTCACAACCAACTAATTTTTAAATTCTTTATGTTGGTTTATGAAGAGTTTTTCAATTTCCAAATCATATGCCCTAGGAGTTTGAAATCAAGTGCACAGTAAGGCTCATCGTCATGTACCAGGTTACATAGAGTTAGGCCTAACACACCTTGTCAGAGTTGTTACTCCTAGGTACATATATACCAGAACCAAATCCACTTGTAGTATCAAGACGTGGATTTTTTATAGGAAACCACTCACTCTATCCTTTACCAAAATTCTAGGACATTTTTATAAACGATAACCCATCCTTATACTTATACTTAGAGGCATCCCTGGACATATCCTTAGTAATATACCTAGGGATATCACTAAATTTTTCTCATATTGGTTTCCAAAGGTTAATTAAACCTTTGATATGATACCAACTATAGAAACCCTTGATTTATATAAATTAACATTATATTATTTTTGTAAATTACTTAATATATTACAAAAATAGTTGCCCAAAGACCGTGTTAGTTTAGTGCCTTTGGAAACATGGAAACATAAATTTCGGTACATGACTGAGATATATTATCTCCTAATAGGTTATATAAGACTATAACCACTATTATAAATATCATAACTAGAATATATATTTATAACCTAGGGAAGGAAACATAAACATTAGAGAGATTAGATGCCCAGTAAGGGTAAATAAGGGAGACATGTAAGCATAAACATGAGCATAAGGGTATGAGAATGTGATCATAACATTATAAGATCATTCCCTACATATAAAATATCAAAATCATGAATCATGGAATAAGTATTTGTAGTTCATAATACATGAATCATAAGGAAGTAAAGAACATAAGATGTGAAATCATGACATAGGAATAAAACATGGAATTATGGAAAACACATAATCATATAAAATGATTTTCATAGTAGTCGAAGCATCACTACCAAGGCCATATTAGTATTATGGGTTTACTCCCCATGCTATATTAGTAGTCATGGTTCACTTTCATGTCCATATTGGTAGAATGATTTCAATCCCCATTCCATTTTAGTATTAATGGTTTACTCTCATGGTCATCTTAGTAGCCAAGGTTCACTATCAAGACTATATTAGTCTATCTCATTAGATATAAATATTTACCCAATGCATTAGAGGGAGATATAGGTCCCACATATATCATAATGAAATCATACATACATGCTCCATGAGATCATAAACATTAATCATAACATAACCCATGAAATAAAATGGGTATCATAAACATGGAAAAAAGACAGGTTTCAAAATTATTTCATTGAATCATAACCTATGAAAATAAATGGGTTTCATAGAAATATAACCCCTGAAATATAAAAATATTTCATAAACATATAACCTATGAAAGATAAATGGATTTTATAAACATATAACCCATGAAAGGGAAATGGATTTCATAAACATATAACCCATGAAAGAGAAACATATTTCATAAATATATAACCTGCGAAAGATAAACAGGTGTCATAAGCAGCATTCCATAAAAACATAATCAATTCAAGAAATAATATGAATGGAACCTTAGGATAATTTCCCATAAAGTAATGAGTAATACCAAAAAAATCATCCCAGTTGGGAAATAATTTTGAAAGATATTTTAAAAATATTTCTGGAGGAAAATATCCATTCTACTTTAAAAATTAAGTTTAAAACATGAAAATTATTGAAAATATTTTTTATTGAAAATAAACTTGAAAACATATAAAGTATTTTCAAAAACATTTTGAAAACCTTTTTCCTTCAAAACTTATAAAAGAAGCTTGAAAACCCTTTTTCCTTAAAAACCTATAAAAGAACCTTGAAAACATTTTAAAAACTTTCTCCCTTGAAAAAATATAAAAGAATATTGAAAAAATTTTGAAAAAAAATTCATTGAAATTTTATAAAATATTATTTAAAAAATTTTGAAAAAATTTTTCCTTAAAAACATAAAAAATAATCTTGAAAACATTTTGAAAACCACTTTCTTTGAAAATACTTTACAAACTTATAAATGATTTTTTGAAAAAATTTTAAAATAATTTTTAAACATAAATAACTTTTGAAAACATTGTTCATTATTAATAACTTTAAAACAATAAATTTACATAATATTAGGAAAACATTTTTGAAAAATAGGTTTTTGAAATAAAATGGATTTTCAACCAAAGAGATAAATACGGTCATATTATGCTTAAAAGCATTTTTTTTAATTATATTAAGTACCAAAGAGTGTAAAAATGATACTATTAATTGAAGATATATTGAATAATCAGAGGATAAGAAAAATCATGAGTCTTCTTGAGATATGGATCATAATATTTCATTAATGGAATCAAAATCATAAACAGTCCAGATAAATGATGAGATTTTTTCGATAAACTCCTACCACATGGTAACTTGGGATCATACCCTCCATGTATAAAAATGGAATTACATGAAGCTTAAAATATCATGAAAATAATTTTATTCATGAAATAACATTTAAAATGGAATTATATACACTTTGAAAAATAATGTAGGTTCATAAAAAAACATGTGTCTCCAAGAAGAAAAATTGAGACAAAACTATCTTACCAATTCGGAAACTTTTGAATCATAAACCCCATGAAAGGAAGGTAATATAATGGATATTTAATACAGATAAATTTATGAATAATAATCATAGAAAACATTCATGTGTATTAATACACCCCACAAAATAAAATAGTGGTGAACATGGCATGTATCTCATGGATATAAAAAGTGAGATGAAATTCCCTTACCTTATGTCTTGACTCTCTCTATACTCATAAAAAACTCCTATATAATAAATAAAATTTTATTTTAAATATTTTAAAGAACAATAATATTATTTATAATACCATATATGGTTTTATTATGAATTTATATTACCCTTTTATTAATGATTCAAAGTTAAGTTTTCGCTTCGGGTAATATCTCCTTTGTTTTTCGCATGTGTATTAATTTGTTATATTTTTTTCCCTCATACTTATATCATGATTTATATAATTTAAACCGTTATATAAATATAATTTTATTTATTATTTATGTATTTATAATAATTTATATTATATAGAAATATAAAATTCAAAACACCAATCATGGAGATGATAGGTCATACATACGCGTGAATGTTGTTTCTGTTTTTCTTTGTAATATTGAAAGAAAGAAAGTAGAGGATATATATGTGTGTATGTATATATATATTATTATTATAGTAGAATTATTATGTCATATATACCATATAATTTCACTAAACTCATCCTTAATACGTTCCATGTAGTGTGTGAATGAATCACATCACTTTTAGGAGGTAGTACTCCACACTTCCCCAAATTAAATTATCATATTTACAAAAAATGGAAATCATGAAGGTAGGATTTGTATAATAACTAAATAAGTATAAATATATCATAAATATAATATATATTTGATATAAAAATATATTTTCTAACATAATTCCCAACCATTAGAGGTAGTAAATGTAAAACAAACAACATCGTTTCGTGAGGCAGTAGTTCGCCGTACACAAGAATACTAGGTTTGTTACCCAGTAGATGGAAGTGTGTGTGAGTTTAGGTATAAAACTTATAATAAAAAAATATCAGAATATTTCAGAAATTTTTTTTATTATATGATCATTTAATAGTAATAATTGAGGTGGTGGATAAGGATAATAAAAGTAAGGAGCATGAGGAAGGATGTTACCTATTCTTTGGTTAACTCCTTTTGCTTTGCACAAAAGTGATTCATTGGTTAGTTTATGATCAAAGGTAGGCTTAAAATAGGAATAGATAAAAATTTTAAAGTGATTGGAAAGATATTTTCTGAAATTAAGTTTCTTTAGAGGTGTGAAGAAGGGGGAGAGGTGGTGGCCTTTTATAGGTGAGGGAAAGGATACACTTGGTATTTTTTGAAATGAATTGTGTGTTACCCAAGTATTTCTTATTCCAAAAGTGTAAAATTTGATCATTATCAAACATTAGAGGTTTATTGGCTGAAATATGACCATAAATGGGTTTTTTATAAGATAATAGTTCATTTTGGCCCTCAAGTTTAAGGTTTAGTCCCTTGTTAAGATTAATTTTATCTTAATTGCTGTAAATAATTTTAATCACTTTCACTAATATTTTTGGTCAAAAATTAATTTGATTTTATTAGACTATAAATATTGTACTAATTAAAACCATTTATATAAATTTTTCAAAATTCAATTCACAGAAGGATAAAAAGTAAGTTTAATGCTAATCTTGTATATATTTTGAGAAAGTGCATTTTTAAGTGAGAATGTTCAAAAGTTCATTAATATTTTAAATCTAAATTCAATAAAAAAGATTAAAATAAACTAAATTGGACTAATTTAAGTATAATTTATCTAATTTTACTTTAAAACAAACTTAAAATATAATTTAACTATATAAATAAATTATAAAAAAAAGCAGTTTTGAATTAAAATTCAGTATTTTTCAATATTCACCAAAAAATGAAGTTTCACATAAAAATCCCAAAAATTAACCCAAATATAATGTAAATGTTATTAATTCAAAAATAAATTTTATTTTATCGAATTAAATTTCTAAAAGTTTCTAAAATTAATTTTATTATTGTACACATAAGGACTTAAAAAGTTGTTCTTTTGAGAAAATAGTATTTTCAAACATATAAAGGCTTTACCAAAAATTATATGTTTTATCATAATTATGTTTTATTTAAAGAAAAAAATTATAAATAATATTTAAAAATATTAATATTTATATTAGTATGTTTAACTACTATGTTGTAACTATCTCTTTTAATTATTTATAATAAAAAATATATTTCATAGAAACTCAATGTTGCATGTAATGCAAGCCATGTCATTTTTGAGTATAACTCAAGCCAAGTCGGTGTTTAATATAGAAAAAATTATATTTCGGTATCTTATAACAAAATTTTATCATGTTTTATCTTATAAAGAAATAATAACTTGGTGCACTCATAAAACACAAGCTATATTCAATGTTGCATGAAATAGAAAATATCAAAAAGATAAAATTAATTCAAAAAATATATTTCATAAAAACTCAGGGTGTTACAAGTCCTTTGTGTCTACGCATATGTACGTCACCTTTTTCTCTACCCTTGGGAATCAATAAAAATAAATCTTCCTCCAAAAATAGCTATTGAAAATGAATCATTATGAATCCTCATACTCAGCATGAAATCTAGAAGAAATATATTTCTTTGATAGAACATTTAATTATATATAGAAATTTTTTATAATATATTATATTTAAATATAATTCCCACTTTCAGACATGGTAACTTTATGTTTTCTACATCATATCTTTTATGGTAGGTCTAATACTTAGTGAATAACTTGATCGTATTTCTTGAAATGTTGTATAGTCGATGCTCAAATTCATGATCAATCTAGTAATTTGTATAAATTTAGTCTTATTTAAACAGTAATTCCAATTTACGATGTGGTCACTTGCAGTTAATAAGTTAACTTCATTACTTTTCCAAAAAACGTATTCTCCCGTGTCATCGCTTTAATTTAACTTATGGTTTCTTGAAGTCCTTATAGCTCTAATAGTTTTTCAAAATTGCACTATCATATGGTCACCCCAACTTCATCGTTTGGTTGATTGGAAAACAATATGTAGTCACTCCAATACTTTTCAATATTTTTTATAGAAGGATAATCCATGTGATCACTTCAAGTTTTCCTTTTGGTTGTAAGTTTACTCATGTTATTGATAAAATAGTTGGGGAGAAATTCCTTATAGTCGATCACATAAGTGTGTGATTGATCCACTTATCATGCGGTCAATCAAATACTTTGAAAAAATTATAACATATGTAGTTGCTCTAAGATATGATGTTCATTTTCTTGATTGTTCTTATGGTCAGTTGATTACTTTGTGAATATTTTTTCATGATTGATCTGATAAACATATGGTGTATGTATTGGTTGTGTGGTTGATTTAATACTTTTTAAAATCTATCTTCTCTAAATTTATTCATATGGTCGATTCAAGACTTTAAAAATTTTACAAAGTTCACTAAATAATATATAATTTTCATAAAAAATATAAATAATTAGTAACACATTAACATGATTTATGATGACTAAAATAAGGAATTTCTGGACTAATCCAACATACTATTTTATTAAGAGTACGGAACGAATTTCTCTAAGAATGACAGAAAATAGAAACAAACTTCTAGGGAAAAATCTAAAAATTAGATCCATGGGATTTCTAAATATATTTATAATACATCTATTGACAAAGTAATCTAAAATAAAAGTTGGAATAATTCATGATCAAAATGTTGTTGGTATATAATATTTATATTAGAACATGCATAAGTATAGGAAGAGATTATTGATATCAAAATAATTTCACAAGATTAAATAATAGGAATTAATATCATATTAAATGATATGTAATGATATTTTATATTACTGATGTATGATTTGTAGTAGGTGAATATTAAATAGGTCTACGGTAATTTCATCAACTTGTAATTATAGTTGTCTTATAGTACTTGAAAAATTATAACTAGATGAGTTACTAGTGTCTAGAGTAGTAATAATGCTAGTGATAAATGGAATTTAACACTAATATTCATTTATATCAATTTCATATAATAACATAGTGAGGATAAGATAATATAGAAGATAAAATTATTAAATCCATTGGTTTCCATATCTATAATATTTGAGTATGTTGAGGCTTCTGATGCAACTTAAGAAGCATTTTAGCAATTTCCTATTCCAAAATTTGGATTATATCAATGGTTATTGTTTTATCATTCTTATGGTAAGCTTTGAATATGGAATTAATCAATATATCAAGTTTCTAACAAGGGAATAATATTTGAATACCTAGTTATATTTTACTTATGGTATTTTCTCAAGGTAGTGATGTTGTGGTAAGATGATTTTTTATATAGTCATGTGGATATACAAACCCTACCCATGGAAACATGGTATGTCCAATAGTTATATCCATACTCGACAGAAAAATTTTTAATATGTGATAACTAACCAGTTGTTTGTAGTTTTCTTTAGCACAAGTGGGAGTCTGTTGGATTTAGTCCCCTAGAACAAACTACTTTTTACTTAAGATTACTTGTACATTCATGGAGTTAAATATTAATAAATACATTATCAAATAATGGTTATTATTTTATATAACATTAAAGTGATAATGTACTAAAATATCAATCTCATTGAAAAGTTCATATATATTTCTCCTCTATGATGATAACCTTTATATGCAATGAAAATATTATTAAACTTGGTTCTATGGTGGGACAAAATCATATGAAGGGACACATAATATATTGACTATTTGGTGTGAGTACTCATAAAAATATTAGTCTTCATCTCATGAAATTTGAACCAAGTAATCTTCATGATGGGAAATAATGAGAACAGGTTTTCTACAATGAATTCCATAAGTTTTTATGTCATTGGATATCCCTATTTGTGAGTGTGTGTAATTATATACTTTAATATTATTATTAATGTATGTCATGACTTTTGTAATTTGATATACTAACCAAAATTGTGATTCCATATGTTTGTAGGAAGTAGGTCATATTAGGTGAATCATGAATGATGTGTTATTAATGAATAAGTTGAGTAAGGATGTTTCCCTTCCATATTTATGTAAGTTTATATCCCAACCCTTTGATTGAAATTGAACTATCACATTAAATTCCATATCAATGGTGTAATGACAAGATTATTTCAGATAGTAAAAGAATTACATATAAAACATATAGGTCAATGACAAGGGTGGGAAGCCTTCTTGATGAGATATCAAGACAACTGGATTATATTACACAGTGAGCATTCATATGTGATTGTTATTGTGACATATCTTCTTCCTCTATGGGGGTCTTGACCTGTTGTTAGACAGTAATCTTGGACTTTAGGCAAGACCACCTAATTCCATTGAGGAAGAAACCAATAGGGTCATACATAAAATGTTTCCATTGATTAAATTTAAATATTATTTATATTTAATTATTATAATAAATATTATTCTCTAGACTAAGAAGTAATATTTATTCAGGATTAATTGATCACAAATATTAAATAAATATTTATTTTCAAGGTAATTGTCTAATTAAATGGATAAATATAATATTTATTTATAATTTTTTATGTGTGAGGTAATAAGTAATTATTTAATGATTAATAAATAATTTATTTAATTACATGAATATTGAAATAAATATTTTATTTTCTAGGCTATAAATATTTTTTTATGATTTTATGTTTTATTTGTTTTATTAAATTGCAATCACTACTTTTGAAAACATCTTAATTTTTAATTCATTATTTTATTATTTTCTTTAATTTTTTAAATTATATAAACCTCTATTATTTTAATTGGTATTGTTTATTTTAATTAATTGCTAATAGTTTCGCATTAATTTTATTTCTTAAATTATTTTATTTTTAAAATTATATTTATTATATTTATTTTTAGTATTGAAATGTTATGTATTTTTTAGTTTTAAATTATATATCTTGTTAATATTTTTATTTTAAAATACATAGTTTTATTCTTTTTTTGATATATATATATATATATTAATACTTTTATGTTTTAATTATTTGTTTTAAATTTAAATCAATACATATATATATATATATCAATAATTAAATATATTTTTATATATTTATATATATATATATATATATATATTTCATTACATATATATATTATCAGTATTGTATATCTTCTTCTTCTCACATTATCTATTGATCTGTATGCTCGACATCATGATCGCAAGTAGCATCTTTTCACACCTCTTCGTACATCCACCTATGATGCCAACATCCCTAACCTGGTCTGACCACCACCGGCATATTATCTCCATGAGAGAGGCAACTCAACTACACCAGCACCATCCTGTACGTGTGATATTAGTCACCAACTGCAGCTCGACTACATAGCACACTTCACCTTCAGTATTTCCAGCCCGACAGCACACCTCGACTCGACTCACTCTGCCAATCAGCTTCGTCCTCTCCTACATTCACTCTCGCAACAACACTTCATTTCATGAATAGAAAACCTATAGCATCTGTCTCTTTTAATATATTAACATTACAACACTTTTGTGGAAAACATAATACATTACACAGACAGACGCCAAAAGACCGTATTAGTCTAATGACTTTGGAAACATTGTAACATAAACATCGATACATAAGTAAGCTATATTATCTTTTACTAGGTTCTTCATGACTAGAACCCCTCTTAGAAACATCTTACTTAATACATATCTTCATATCCTGGGGAAGGGAACATAGAAATGGGTGATCTCATATGCTCAGTAAGGGTAAACAATTGAGATATTTAATCATAAACATGAGTATAAGGGTTTGAGAACATGATCGTTACATTATAAAATCATACCATACATATCAAAGATCATAAACATGAATCATGTAATAATTATTGGTAGTTAATAAGACATGAATCATAAGGGAAATAAGAGCATAATCCATAAAATTCTAACATATGAATAATACATGCAATTATGGAATACACATAAATATTTAATATCATTACATATAAGTAAAGACAAATTTCTAGAACTTATTAAGGATATTCATGGGAACTTTATGGGGACTACACCTACTGGGTGGGACACACAATCATCCCTAGTCATGGTCCTTTACTTGTAAGGGATTGGGTTTCCCAATCTTCCCATAGTGGATCTGGTTTCCCCATCTTCCCATAGTGGATCTACTTTCAAAATCATCCCATAGTGGATCAAGTTTTCCCATCTCCCATCTTCATGGTGACTACACCTACTTGGTGGGATACACCACCATACCCATTCACATTTCTTTCCTTGAAGGGATTGGGTTTCCCCATCTTCCCATAGTGAATCAATCTCGTTGACTAGTTTCCCATTATTATCTCATGAGATATAAATATTTTCCCAATGCATTGGAGGAATATATAGGTCCCACCCATCTCATAATAAAATTATTCATACATATGCCATAAGATATTAAAACTATCACCATGTCATGGTCCATAAAAAGAGATAGGTTTCATAAAAATCCTATCATAACCCATGAAATAAAATATGTTTCATAAACATGTAATCATATCTTAACTTGTGGAAAAAAATATATCACAATCATTTCATGAAAGAATAACCCATGAAAATAAGCGGGTTTCATAAGCATGTAACCCGTGAAAGAGAAAAGGGTTTCACAGTCATATATCTTGTGAATGAGAAATGGGTTTCGAAAAACATCATTTCATTAAAACATAATCCATTCCGAGAAATAATGTGAATGTAACCTTTAGATAATTTCATAGAAAGACATGGGTATCACTAATTGATTTCATCTCAAATGGAAAATAATTTGGAAATATCTTTTTAAAATATTTTCTTAAGGAAAAATATCATTTATTTAAAAAATGATTTTAAAACATAAATCCTTTTGAATAAATTTTTTCTCTAAAAACATAAAATGGAAAACTAAAAATATTTTGAAAATCATTTTCCTTGAAAACATATAAAATAAACTAAAAAATTTTTGAAAACCATATTTTTTTAAAATGAATCATGAAAACATTTTTGAAAACCATTTCATTGAAAATATTTGGAAAATTTATAAAGAAATATTGAAAAAAATAAAAAATAAATCAAATCCTTTTTCTAAGAAAAATGAACTTAAAATATCATATTTTAAAATATGGTTCTTGAAGTTTATGGAATGTGTCTCAAAGAAGTCAAATTAAGACAAAACTACTTTATTGATTTGGAAACTCTTGAAACATAAACCCCATGAAAGAGATTTCAGAAAGTGGATATATAAATAGCCATAAAATTAAGGATAAAAATAATATAATATATTCATGGGTAGTATAATTTCCACACAAAATAAATGAGTGGTAAATAATACATGTATCTCAGAAAAATAAAATGTGATATGAAATTCCCTTACCCTATGTCTTAGTTCTCTTCATACTCACAAAAACATCATGCATAATAAATATAAGTTTATTATAAATATTTTAAATAACCACATTCTCATAACTAATACCATATATTGTTTGATTGTGAATTTATATTACCTGCTTATTAACGATTCCAAGTTAAGGATTCTATTCGGGTAATATCCACTTTGTTTTTCAAATGTGTCTTAATTTGTTATATTTTTTTGTCATCATACTTATATCATGATTTCCAGAATGTAAACCATGATATAAATATCATTTATATTCATTATATATGTATTTATAATAATAAATATAGTATATAAATATGAAATGGAATACACCGTTCATGGAGATGGTAGGTTATATGTACGCATGAAAGTTGTTTCTGTTTTTCGTTGCCATATTGAAAGAAAAATTGAAAATTAAATATATGTATATATATATATATAATATAATTATATTATAATTATTTTGTCATATATATCATATAATTTCACTAAACACATCCTTAATACATTCTATGTATTGTGTGAATGAATCGTGTCACTTTAAGGAGGCGGTAGTCCACACTTCCCTAAATGAAATTATCATATTTACACAAAATAGAAAGCCTGAAGGTGTGTGTTTTATAATACTTAAATAATAATAAATACATAATATATATCATATATATCATATAAAAATATATTTTCTATCATAATTTCTAACCATGAGTGTTTTTAAAGGAAAAACAAACAACATCATTTTGTGACGCGGTAGTTCACCGTACACAGGAACAGTAAGCTCATTAACCATTAGATGGAAGTGTGTGTAAGTGTTGGTATAAACCTTATAATAAAAAAATTTCAGTATAATTTTGATAATAAGGCTATTATTTATTCATTTAATAATAATAATTGAGGTAGTGTAGAAAGAAAATAAAGGAAAGGTGCTTGAGGAAGGATGTTACCTCTTCTTTGGGTAACTCTTTTTGGTTTGCACCAAAGAGCCTCCTTGGTTGCATTTCTACACCAAGGTATGATTCAAAGATAAAGTGAGGGATTTTGAGAAGTGATTTGGGTACATATTGGATGAACTTAAGTGGTTTGAGAGGTGTAAAAAAGGGGTAGAGGTGGTGGCCTTTTATAGGGGAGGGAGGGGACACACTTGGAATTTCTGAAAAAAAGTTAGGAATACCCACATTTGTACCTAAAAAAAGTCATAAAAAACCAACATAACTAAATAATTAAATGTTGTTTTCCAAAATATGGCCAGAAAATGTGTTTTGGACAAGTTTCTAGGTCATTTTGGTCCTTAATTTTATGTTTTAGTCACTTGTTAAGCTTAATTTTACCTTAATCATTGTAATTAATCTTAATCACTTTCACTAATATTTTTGGAAAAAAATTAAGTTTATCTTATTATAATATAAATATTATACTTATTATAACCATATAAGTATTTTTTAGAAATTTAAATCACAAAATCAGAAAAATTAAGTTTAATGTTAATCGTGAAGATGTGGCGATAAAGTTGGTTTTTAATGTGAGAATGTTCAAATGTTCATTAAGTTTTCATATATAAATTCAATATAAAAATGATTAAAAATACCTAAATTGGATTAATATATGTATAAGTGATCAATTTTTACTTTAAAACCACTGTAAAATATAATTTAACTATATAAATAAATTATATGAAAAATAATTTTTGAATTAAAATTTAGTATTTTTCATTATTTATCTAAAAATAAAGTTTCTCAGAAAAAACCTAAAAAATAACCCTAAGATAAGTTTTTAAATTATGAACTTAAAAATTAATTTTTTTTATCAAATTAAATTTATAAATGTTTCTAAAATTAATTTTATTATTTTTTACAGAAGGATATAAAAGGCATATCTTTAAAGAAAGTAGTATTTTCAATCATATAAAGACTTTACTAAAACAATTTTATGACTTATTATCAATATGATTTATCTATTTAAATACACTATAAATAATATTTAAAAATTAGTTATTTCTACTCATATTAATATGTTTAACGGCTATGTTATAACTACCTCGTTTAAATAATTATAATAATAAAATAATGTTTTGTAGAAACTTGATGTTGCATGTAACGTAAGCCAAGTTGATTTTGTGTATACTTCAATATTATATCGGTGTATCATATAAATAAATCTTGACTTAGTGTAGCGTGAAACACATGAAATCAAAGAAAATTAATTTACTCTAAAAAAGGTTCACAAAAACTCGAGGTGTTACATTCTACCCCCCTTAAAATCAATTTCACCCTCAAAATTCATCATTTTGATACAAAAAATAGGATACTTCTACCTCATAGTATCCTCAAGTTCCCACATAGCTTTCTATAAGTGGTGGTTTATCTATAAAACTTTGACTAGGTGAGTGTTCTTGTTTCGTAGAACTATCTCTGTATGATCCATAATTTCAACTGGTTATTTCTCGTTAGAAAGAACTTTCTCCAGTGGTATGACCTCTAAGTTCACTACATGTGAAGGGTAAGGTATTTACTTCCTTATGAGAGATACATGGAACACATCGTGGACTTTATATAGATTTAGAGGAAGTGCCAAGTGATAGGATACCATTCTGATACGATCAATAATCTAAAAGGGGATGGTATACCTAGGGTTTAGTTTCCCTCTATTCCTAAACCTCATAACCTTATTCCATGGAGAAATTCATAGAAACACATTCTTGAAAAATTCAAATTCTGGGTCACACCGATGGTTACCAGCAAAACTTTTTTTCGACTTTGAGCTGCCTTGAAATGTTTCGGAATGGCTCTAACCTTCTCTACCATTTCTTTAACTATCTCAGGTCCCAGTAGCTTTCTTTCTCCAACATCATGATAATAAGTTTGATATCTTCATTTCTTCCCATATAGGTCTTCATAATGATTTATCTGAATTCTTGAGTAAAATATATTGTTGTAAGAAATCTCAACTAGAGGGAGTTGTTGGTCCCAACCACCTTTGAAATCCAATAAAAAAGATATCAATATATCCAATAGGGTTTGAATTGTTCTTTCAGACTAACCAACCATATAAGAATGATAATCAGTACTGAAACTCAATTCTCTATCAAGTGTCTGCTGAAGGATTCACTAAAACTTTGAAGTAAATCTCATATCCCAGTCATATACAATAGAATTCGGTATCTCGTGAAACCATACCACTTCCTTAATGTATATCCTAGTAAGCTGCTCTAGATATAATTCTTCTCTGATAGTAATGAAGTGTGCTAACTTAGTAATGAAATAAACTACCACCCATATAATAATAGACCCTTTAGATGATTTGTGGATTCCAATGAAAAAAATCTATAGTGATGTTTTCCCATTTCCATTCTGGTATAGGTAATGGATTCAAAATTCCATTAGATTTTTGACTTTCTACCTTAACATGAAGACATTATAATAATCGATATACAAACTCAATTATATCCCTCTTCAAGTCAACCCACCAAAAGTATTCTTTCAAGTCTCTATACATCTTTGGACTTCTAGGATGAATAGAGATTGAAGAACTATGAGCTTCCTCCAATAGCTCCTTTTTCAAATCTGGCATGGAAGGAACACAAACATAGTTCTTGAACCTTATCATTTCATCATGATAAGGGTTAAACTTCGGAACATCTCTAACCTTATTTTGTATCTCTACATATTCCTTTTATTCCTCTTTGATCTTTACATAGATAGAGGGATAAACATTCATTTGATAAAGATATAATTTTTACCCTTCCTTCAATATTTTCATATCCATCCTTTGAAAATCTAGAAATATTGGATCTTTTTAAATCCTAATCATGGATAAAATAACACGATCCTTTCATATAAAGCATCATCCACCTTTTTTTATTTCACATGATAGTAATGTTTTGAGAAATCATAATCCTTTATTAGATCTAACCATCTTCTCTGGTTCATGTTAAACTCCTTCCATGTGAAAATATATTTCATACTTTTATGATCGGTATATATATCACAGTTTTCTCTATAAAGATAATTATTCCATATATTTAATAAAAAAATACCACTGTTAACTCCAAATCATGAGTTTGGTAAATTTTTTCATGAATCTTCAATTGTCGTAAGGCAAAATAAATAACCATGTTATTATTCATAAGAAAGCATCTCAATCCATTTTTGGATGCATAACTATAGATTACAAACCCTTATCCACTACAAGGTATTGTAATAATAGGTATGATGACTAGACTTTACTTAATTTCCTTGAAATTTTCCACACATTCTACTACCAAAAGAAACATGGCACCCTTTCGAGTTAACTTGGTTAGACTATTAGATAGTCATGAGAAATTCTCAATAGATCATTGATAATATCCAAATAAACATAGAAAACTATAGATCTCAGTCACCATGGATGGTCTAGGCCAACATTCAATAGCCTCCATTTTTATGGATCTACTTTTATACCATCTCTTGAGATTATGTGACCCAAAAATGAAATATTTTGCAGCCAAAATTTATGCTTTGTAAATTTTTCATACAATTTCTCCTTCCCCGGGTTCTTTAGTACAATTATCAAGTGGTCTTCATGCTCTTCATTTATCTTTGAACATATAATAATATAATCTATAAACCCTACCACAAACTAATTAATGTAATCTCTAAAGAATATATTCATCAAATCCATAAATATAGTAGGGGAATTGGTAAGACCAAAAGGTATCACTATATATTCATATTGTCCATACCTTGTATGAAATTCCATCTTCAGTATATATTATTTCTTGACCCTTAATTAATAATATCTATAAAGAAGTTAAATCTTGTAAAATCATTGATCTCTACACAGTTGATCAAAAAAATCATCAATACAAGGAAGAGGATACTTTTTATTGATCGTGGTCTTGTAAAACTCTCAATAATCAATGCAGATTCACATTGATCCATCATTATTTTTCAAAAAGATGATAGGTGAACTCCAAGGTGAAGCACATGGCCGAATGAATCCATTATCAAGGTTTTCTTGGAGTTGATTCTTTAATTCATGGAACTCAATCGAGTTCATTATATAGGTAGTCTTTGAAATTAGAGTGGAACTAGGTATGATTCTATCAAGAACTCAACTTAAAGTTTTGGTGGAAGGCTAGGAAAATCTTCTGGGAACACATTTAAAATTTCCAAAACAATAATAATATTATCGACATCAAGTTTCTCCCAAACCATTTGAGAAAAACACTTCTTCTGAATTGGAATTAAGCCCCATACACTATATGTAATATCCATAGGATATTCAAACTTATTTTCACATTGATAGATGATCATATATTGGTTGGAAATATCAAATGTAACATCCATTCCTCACCAATTAATGTGTGATTTATGCATATAAATCCAATACATGCCTAATATGACATCAAATTCAACCAAAGGAAGAATGAAAATATTTTTAGGAAGAGAATTCCCATAAACATCAACCAGAGCGGAATCATAGACTTCAGATGAAATCATCATACCATTAGGGTTTTTCAATACTAATTAAACATCTAATAGTTTGTTTAGAATCTTAATACCCATATAAAATTATTTAGATATAAAATATTGAGTAGATCTAGAATCAAATAAGACATTATCAGTTCTAGAGTAGATCTAAAGTTTACCCTTCACCATGTTGTTATCACACACCTTGTTAGAAACAGTGATCGCATAAGATTTCCCATTATCCCTCAGTTTGAGAGGTAATTGACATTGATCGTCATCACTAACCCCTTGGGTTTTAGAATTGGTTAGAATAATTCCCATCCTCCTTACACTTAAATAACAAAATTTTGGGAGGTGAATTCTATGTAGCTTTTCCTCGATTTTCATCATTGGTAACTTCTTCCAATCAATGCAGCAATCAATTTCCCAATGCCTTCCCTTCTGAAATTAAAACACTTATTAGACCCAATAATACAATTCCCTCTATGATTCTTTCCAAACTTAGAGAATAAATAAAGCCTTATCTTCTTCTCTTCATGGTTTTTAGACATTCATTTAAACTTCATATTCCTTTTTTTGTAAAAACCATGACATTCGTATATAACTCCAACCTCCATTTCAACTTTGATTATGCAATGAACAATATCTCCATTACAACAAAAGTATATTATAGAAAACGACCTTTTGAGACTTGTATTTAAGTCATTTTAGAACCTATCAACATTACTTTTGGGTTGGATGATAATTACATAAGCGTACCCCACAAGTCTTGTGAAATTAGCCTCGTAGGTACCGATGGATCCATCATCCTTTTTCTTCAAATCAAGGAACTCCTTTTCCTTCAACTCAAGGAACTAATTTTCCATATTCAAATGAAGAACATGAGGAATGTACTTATTGAAAAATAAGTTCATGAACTCATCCCAATACATGGATTCAATTTCATCTTGATTCCTCGTATTCTTAATTAGAGACCACCACTGGTTTACTTCACCATCTAATTGATAAATAGTCATAATAAATTTCTCATGATCCAAACACTATAGAATGAAGAATATCTTTTCAGTGGTACTGATTGAATGTTCAGCAATAATTGGAGCAGAAGACACACTAAAAGAAGGTGAGTGTTTCCTTGTGAAGGGATCAAAATAATGTGGTTCTCTCCTTTTCTCGTTTGGAAGATCATCATGACTTATAGCTTGAGAAATTTGTGTGAGAATAGAAATGAGGTTTTTCACTTCGGATCCCATATCATTGAAATTATTAGGATAGAAATAATTTCATTGTCTATCGCGATCACCATTAACATGGTTCCTTCAATTTCCATCCATTTACTAAAACCAAATAAAATATAGAGTAAGATACAATTTTCATAGTGAGGAACCACATAATCATGAAAAAAACTTATAGGATGTCTAAATTATGAAACCTTCTTTAATCTATGACACCCTAGGTTTATACTAGGTTATTAATAGAAAAATTATTTTTAAATCATTCATGATTGTTTGTGAAAAGTTTGAGAATTCCAAAAGCATATCCCCTGGGAGTGTCAAACTGGGAGCGTAGTAAGGCATGTTGTCATCTACCAGGTTACACTCAAGTCAGGTTCGACGCACCTTGTTGGAGTAATTACTACTAGGTACATTTTTTCCAGAACCATATCCACTTTTATTATCTATACATGGATGTATTTCTTGGAAACCACTCACTCTATCCTTACCAAAATTTCAGGAAATTTTCCTATACTTTTACACATCCTTAGAATTATACTTAGTCATGTACTTAGGGTTCTAACTAAGGTTTTATCATCCTATTTTTTAAAGGTTAAATAAAATTTTCCTCTAATTACAACTATATAAACCCTCACTTTTCATACATTAACATTACAACACTTTTGTGGAAAAATTAATACATTACATAGTCAGGTGCCAAAAGACCATATTTGTCCGGTGCCTTTGGAAACATGGTAACATAAACACTAGTATATAAGTGAGATAAATTATCTCCCACTAGGTTATTCATGAATATAACCCTTATTAAATGAATCATATTTAATACATATCTTCATATCCTAGGTAAGGAAACATAAAAATGGGGGAGCTCAGATGATCAGTAAGGTTAAACAAGGGAGATATGTAACCATAAACATGAGAATTAGGGTTTGATAACATGATCATTTCATTAGAATATCATACCATGTATATCAAAGATCATAAACATGAATCATGACATAAATATTGTAAGTTCATAAGACACGGATCATATGGAAAACAATATCATAATCCATGATTTATTAACATAGGAATAACAGACAGAATTTTCGAATAAACATAAATATGTAATATCATTCCCTATAAGTAAAAAACATTTCTATAACTTATTAGGGCACTTTATTGGGACTACACCTACTGGGTGGGACAAACCACCATCCCCAGTCACGGTCCTTTCCTTATAAGGGATCGTGTTTCCCCATATTCCCATAGTGGATCGGGTTTCCTCATATTCCTATAGTGGATAGGTTTTCCCCATCTTCCCATAGTGAATCGGGTTTCCCTATATTCTATATTTATAGTGAATACACCTACTCTGTGGGAAAGACCACCATCCCCAGTCACATTCTATTCCTTACAAGGTGGTTTCCTCATCTTCCCATAGTGGATTAAACCCTTTGACTTGATTCCCATAATTATATCATGAGATATAAATATTTACCCAATGAATTGGAGGGAGATATAGTTCCTAACCATCTCATAATAAAAGTATTCATACATGTGCCACAAGATAATAAAACCTTCATCTTATCATATCCATAAAAGGAGATGGGTTTCATAAACATATTATCATAACCGAAGAAATGAAATGGGTGTCATAAACATGTAATCATAACTTAACATGTGGAAAAAATATCGGTATCATAATCATTTCATCAAAGAAAATCCATGAAAAGAAGTGGGTTTCATAAATATGTAACTCATGAAATAGAAATGGGTTTCATAATCATATAACCTGTGAAAGAAAAATGGATTTTGTAAAAAACATCCAATAAAAACATAAAACATTCAGAGAAAGAATATTAATGGAACCTTTATATAATTCCCTAGAAATACATGAGTAACACCAATGGATGTCATCTTGAATGAAAAATAATTTGGAATAATCCTTTTAAAAACTTTTCTTGAGGAAAAATATCCTTTATTTAAAAAAAATTATTTTAAGACAATAATACTTTTGAAAACCATTTTATCTAAAAAATAAAATGCAAACTTGAAAATATTCTGAAAATAATTTTCCTTGAAAATTTATAAAATAAACTAAAAAACATTTTAAAAACTATTTCTTTTAAGAGGAATATTTAAAAAAAATTGAAAACTATTTCATTGAAAATATTTTGAAAACTTATAAAGGAATATTGAAAACCACAAAACATTTTTAAAATAATTATTCCTTGAAAATTAACTTAAAATTCAATCTTTGAAAACATTTTTTAAAACATTTTTCTTGAAGTTCATGGCATGTGTCTCAAATAAGAAAATTTTAGACAAAACTACTTTACCAATTTTGTAACTCTTGAAACATAAACCCCATGAAAGATAGATCATCAACTAGATATGTATATACTCATATACTTAAGGAAAAAATGATAAAATATATTTATGGTTTTTATAATCACCACACAAAATAAATTAGTGTTGAATAAGACATGTATCTTACAGAAATAAAAAAGTGAGATAAAATCTCCTTACCTTATGTCTTGACTCTCTTTATACTCATAAAAAACTCCTGTATAATAAATATAAGTTTATTATAAATATTTTAAAGATATATATTCTTATATCTAATACCATATATGGTTTGAATATGACTTTATATTACCTTCTTATTAACAATTTTAAGTTAAGGTCTCACTTCGGGTAATATTCGCTTTGTTTTTCACATGTGTCTTAATTGGTTTTATTTTTTGTCCTAATACTTATATCATGATTTCAAAAATATAAACCATGATATAAATATAATTTATATTCAGTATATATATATATATATATATATATCAATATAATATAGAAATATAAAATAGAATGCACAGTTCATGGAGACGGTAGGTCGCACGTACACATGAACATTGTTTCCATTTTTCTTTTTCATATTGAAAGAAAGTGAGTAAATTAAATATATGTATATATATATATATATAATATCATTATATTATAATTATTATTTCATATATATCATATAATTTCACTAAACTTATCCTTGATACATTCCATGTAGTGTGTGAATGAATTACATCGCTTTGAGAAGAGGGAAGTTGACACTTCCCCAAACAAAATTATCATATTTAAAAAAATATAAAGAATGGAGGTATGTGTTTATAATAATTAAATAAGAATAAATAAATCATATATATCATATAAAAAATAATTTTTCCATCATAATTTCTGACCATTATATGTGGTGAAGGAAAAACAAACAATATCATTTTATGTTTCAGTAGTTTTTTGTACACAAGAATGGTAAGTTCGTTACCCATTTGATAGAAGTTTATGTAAGTTTAGGTAGAAACCTTATCATAAAAAATTATTACTATATTTAGTATATTTATTCAATTATGTATTCATGGAATAAGAATAATTTAGGTATTATAGAAATAAAATAAAGGAAAGGAGCTTGAAAAAGGATGTTACCACTTCTTTGGGTAACTCTTTTTGGTTTACACCAAAGGGCTTACTTGGTTGTATTTATTTAAAAATGGAGGCTTCAAGGAAGAAATTAGGGATTTTAAGAATTTAATTGGGTAGATATTGGATAAAATTTAGTGTTTTTATAAGTTTGAATAATGGGGATAGGTGGTGGACTTTTATGGGGGGACACATTTGGCATTTTTTAAAACAAGTTTGGTGTACCCACATTTTTACCTAATAAAAGTGATAAAAAACAACCAAAATAAATAATTTATGTTTTATAGAATAAATATGGACATTAAATTGGTGTTTTACATGTTTCTAGGTGATCTTGTTCTTTATGTTTAAGGTTTAGTCCCTTTTTAAGCTTAATTTTTCCTTAATCGTTGTATTTAATCTTAATGACTTTCACTAATATTTTTGGTAAAAAATTATTTTATATTATTATACTATAAATATTATACTGATTAAAACTGTTTCTAATTTTTTTTCAAAATTAAATTCATAAAAGTGGTAAAATTAAGTTTAATGTTATTCCAGTATACGTACCGAGAAAGCGGGTTTTTAATGTGAGAATGTTCAAATGTTTATTAATATTTCATATCTAAATTAAAGTTAAAAAAATATTCCAATGTAATAAATTGGATTAATAGATTTATAATTGATCTATTATGACTTTAAAACCAACATAAAATATAATTTAACTATATAAATAAATTAGATGAAAAAACAGTTTTGAATTAAAATTCAGTATTTTTCACTATTCATCCAAAAATGAAGTTTCTTAGAAAAATCCTAAAAATTCACCATAAGATAATTTTTAAATTATTAATTAAAAAATGAAGTTTATTTTTTAAAAATAAATTTCTTAAAGTTTCTAAAATTAATTCTATTATTTCTTAGAGAAGGATATAAAAAGTAGTTCTTTTAAGAAGATAGTATTTTCAATCATATAAAGACTTTTCTAAAACAATTGTATGAATTATTATCAATATGATTTATCTATATAAAATAATAATAAATAATATTTAAAAATTAGTTATTAATACTCATATTACTATGTTTAATGGCTAGGTTATAACTATCTCGTTTAAATAATCATAATAATAAAATGATATTTTGTAGAGACTCGGTGTTGCATATAGCGCAATCCAAACCGATGTTGCATGTAATGTAATCTTATCTTGGTGTAGAGTATAAATAAATATTGAATTAGTTTATCTTGAAACACAAAACATCAAATAAAATTAATTTATTTGAAAAAAAATGTTCACAAAATCTAATAGTGTTACAGAACCAGTGCTTCACCAAAAAGGATACTTGTTACATCCCTTCACACCTAAGCATCTTCTTGGAAGTTAGATGACACCCAACTGTTGAGTGTAATAGGTTCCTCTAATATTACATACATACCATAAATTTTTTATTGTTTTTACCATGAGTTGGTGTCCAACATACGATGGTAGTTGATTCAACCTACCGTCCAATGAAATTATATACCATGAACAAGGTAAGAGAACCTACCATTAGTGGAGGTCAGAACCTAACATATGAGTTATTAGTACTTACCATGATAAAATTGAAGTTACTTTATTATAATGCACCTACATATCATGTACAACAAATTAACCTATCATAAGTGTGTGTAAATTCCTACCATGAAGCTTACCGCAAGTGCAGTACTTACCACATGGTTTTTATTTTGTTATGGTAAGTATAAAAATATTTTTTACCACATGAAATATTAATTTTAAATTGATCAAAAAGGTAATTTAAAATTAATCCACATGAATTTTTTAAGTGTGTGTACATTCAATATACTGAATGCACGAAAAAAAATTGCACAGTCTATATACCGACTGCACAACCAATTCATCGCATGATCAGTATATTTCTTTTCTTATTTTTGAGAACATATATCTTTTATGGAATGCTCTATTTCAACATTATTTTTATATATTGGCTAAAAAAGTGCATTAAATTTATTTTTATAATTCTATTAATTTTTAAAATAGTTATATATTATAACAAGTCTGTAAAAATTATTCGATGGAGAAAATATGCTTAATTTATTATAGAAATAATAATTTTCATAAAAATTATTTTATGCTTTGTTTTATAAAATTTTTTGAATTATCAAACCACTTCAATATTGTTTAATTATTTCTTAATATTTTATTCATTTGAATATTTCTGTTTTACCTTAACAATATTATTCAAAGTATTGGAAAATTAATTCATGCAGAAATAAAAGTGTGTGAAGACTATAAGTATGAGTGAGACAATTAAAATTATAGGCAATGGATATATTTTATATGTTTATTATTTTTATAATGTTTATTTGTTTGATTAGGAAATAAGATTATCTGAGATATTTGAAGTTAATGACATGCATCTAGCCATTTTAATTTGAACCAATGAATGCGATAAAAGTTTATTCAATGTGGATTGACAATAATGATTGACACAATAACATAGATAGAAAAATACAAGTTTCATATAATCTTTTTTGAAGTATTGTTTATTGACTATAAATATTATCCCGTTGTTTCAATCATGAATAAATTTATCATTTTCATCATCCACTATTGAAGTGATCAAATTTTTGAGCTACATCAACATTCATGATTATCTATTCATCTATTATTCTAAGTTATTCTAGTTTTTCATCGTTGAATTTATTCTTTTTATTTTGTATACTCTAGAGTTGATTTAATCTTTTCCCATTAAAAATCTATGATATAGGTTATTCATCCCATTTAAAAAGAAGGTCAGGCAATAACTCTCAGAAAAAATTAAGTGGGTTGTCACTCCTTCAAAAGTCAGGGGTTATACTACCATGTGTAAAAAAAGGTTCGTTTCTTTGTAATTGGGTTCTCACTCCCTAACAAAATTTAGGAACTAGTAAATATTAGTCTCCTCATTGAGTAGATTATATTAAAGATTATATTAGTATCTTGGTGATCTAAACTACTATAGAAAAACATTCTATGTTATTTTTTTTATTTTCCATTGCAAAATTAACGTTGTTTAATACTCTGATAATCATATTTGTTAAATTATTTTTTAAAGTACCATTCACCCCTAGTCAATAGTACAATATATTGGGTCATAAAAATAGGTATAATAGGGTGGTACCTCTTAAGTAATTTTTTATAATTTTTTAATTATATTTTTTAAACTAACCATTATCCTAGACTTAATAGTCAAAGGAAAGAATCACAAAATTTTAGGGAAAGTAAATAATTTTATATGCTAAATCCAATCCGAACACCATACTTAAATGGAATAAACTATGTTTACTGGAAGTATCTAATGGAGGTATTTCTAAAAATAAAGTTCTTCAATTCTTGTTTATTATTTAAAAACTTTATAAACTACCTGAAGTAGATTTATAAAGTCTAAGTAGTAATGATTCTACAAAATGTGTTCTAAATTACAAAGTTATGAATTATATTTAATGTAATTTAAATATAAATATTTATAGGAATGTTTATTCATGTAAAACTTCTTCTGAAATCTGGTGTAATTTAAAATTCACTCGTCAAGGAACTGACAAGTTATAGAGAATCAAGCTAGGTATTAATAAAGTAAAGTTTCAAGAATTCAGAATGGCTGATCAAGAAATCATTAATGAGATGTACAAAAAAATTCCCTAATATTGTAAACATTATGGTTATACTCAAATAGAACATGAATAATGAAGTCTTCATTGAAATAATTCATTGAGATTTACCTAAATGATGGAACTCAATGGAGGTTTCAATTAAAGAGAGTAAGAACTTCCCTGAGTATTCAATGGATGATATGATAGGATTACTTCTTCAATATGAGATAGAAATAATGAATCACAACATTGATGATCAGGATAAAAGGAAATGTGTACCATTAAAATTTAATATAAATATTATTGCTAACTCCTCTAATTGTGAGTTATAGAAAAGTGAGAAGGCTGAAATTGAAAAGTTCACCAAAGGATTATACAAGTTCATGAAAGGAAGGAGAAGCTTTAAGAAGAATTATACAATAGGTAATCAAAATGATGATAGAAAGGTAATTAAAATAGGTAAAATAAATAAATATTATGTTTCGGAATTAATATTCTATGAGTTTAGAAAAAAGGGACATATAAAATCAAACTGTTTGAAATTTAAATAAGAAGGGAGAGACAAGCAATACAAGAAGGAGATAAAAACACAATATTATACGAGATGGAGTTGTATGGTAGATTCAAACTTCAGGAGTGATGGTTCTAAGAGTTAAAAGGAATCAAAAAATATTTTCTTTATGTAAAAAGCAAAGAATGTGGTAAAAATTGAAACTGATTATAGTTATAGTTATGATTCTAATATCAAAAATGAATTTAAAGAATTAGCTGAACAAAATGAAAATTTTTAAAGATATATTTTGAGAATTTATGAACTTTATAGATAACTAAAATGAGAAAATAATAAATTTATAAAAGAGTAAAAGGTTACATATTATAAAATAATTAAGTTAAAAGATGAGAATTAAAGAATGAAAAATTTCATGTTAAAAACTGATGAAGATCAAGAAAAAAGATTTAAATTAGTTAGTGAAGATTTATATAAAATTGAAAAGGAATGTAATAAACTAAAATATGAAATTCAGAAATTTAGAAATATAGGGTCATTTTCCACTGTAAAAAATATGTGATAACCTAAAAGTTATTCAAAAAGAGAATGAAAATATTAAAATGGGAACAGCTGAATTAAAAAAAACCCTATCTATTTTTGTTCAATAAAAATAACAATTTTATAGTATGATGGATATGAGTAAAACTGATAAATATAAAACTATCTTTGAGTATAATATATAGATTCCTAATATGTATAGAAATAATTTTTTCAAAAGAGATAAAGGAAATGTGTCAACTGTTACATGTTATATATGTTATTTGAAAGGGAAATATGACAGTGAATGTTCTTTAAGATTCACTCAATCACTAGGCCATAAAAATAATTTTATATCTAAGAATATATCTTTTAGATTGATCCATAATAAATTTTTTAATTTATTTTGGTACCTTAAAGTTTTATTAATAATTCACTTGGACCCAAAAAAATTTGGGTAGCAAACAATTATTTGTTTAATCTATTTTACACGAACATAACTAAAGTTATTTGGTCAGAAATAATGTTCTATAATAATTAATAAACTAGTATACTAACATTAATAATATCTAATATTTTTTATTATGTTATTCTAATTTATATATTTTTAGTCATATACCATATTTTTGTATGTTTTCTATTTTTGGGAAGTAGTTCTGTGATAAACGTATTTAGTTTGAATTTTGAATTTTGAATTTAATATATGCTAATTATATGAAGGTAGTTTGAATATTTCTACATATATCTTTAGGAAAATAATGAATTTAGGTAGAGTTACCCATTTTATATTAAATTAGTCAATATTATTATGTTTTAGATTTGTAATAGTTTTCAAACAATTAGTAAATGCAAAGATAATATTTGATTAGTCTATTTGAAATGTTTTTTCAACAAATGATTTATAATTTAGGAATAAACACATCTTATATTTATTAAATTCTAATAAATTGATTTTACACTTTAGTGTTGGGTTTTTTTATTGATAAATCAGTTAGCCCCTACTTCTTTAATAGTGTTATTATTATAGTGGTTACTTGAAATACATTTTTGAACACTCCTTATTCATGGAAGTATTCTATAACTTCTAAATTTATTTTATAAATTACAATTTAGTTTATTATATTTTATAGTTAAAATATGTCTGAAATTATAAATTGATTCAAATGGTCAATTTCATCTAAAATTTATTTGATTCTCTCAATGGTTTTCTTTTTTTCTAGAAATTAAGATAAATTTCTTGAATTGAATAATTTTTTTATTCTCTCAATACTCTTTGATTTAATTTACACATTTTTGTCTATAATTTTTTTCAATGGAAATAAAATTTGATGTATATTTTATAAAATTTTATTTATAGTTTATCTAAGATTCTATACATGCTTAACTCAGGGGGTTATTTAGTTTTTTAACTATTGAATAAAATTGCTCTATAATTTTTTTCTGGAAATAGTATGTAATAAGAAAAATGTTTTATTTTTTTCTATGGAATATTGTTTTTTTTATCATGTTATATATAATATTAAATGACTTGTTTTGTTCAATTATTATAATAATATTCTGTAATCTTCTTGTGTTTGAACTTGGTATGTTAGAAGCTTTATATTTTTATTATTATGATTATTTTGTGTTAAATATTGATACAATTATAGATATATGCACACATGAGTATTTTTATAAATTATATTATTTATTTTTAACTATTCATTAGGGGATAATTTTTTGGAGATTTAGTTTTTAAAATCATTTTAATCCTTGTTTAATTACTCTTTTGTCTATGCTAGAAAAGATTGAATATAGGGGGAGTAATCCCTTGTTTGATATTATTTTAACAATATTGGTCTTAATAACTTTTTTTCATTATTAATATTTTTTTATTTTTGATAAATATCAAAAGGGGGGAGAAATTTTGGTATTTACTTAAATTAAAGTTTTTTTTTGGTTTTGCAATTTACAAAAAGATGGAGATTGTTTGGTCTAAGAGTTTATGATTTATTTGTTTTTGTTTTTTTTGTTAAATTGAAATATCTTATTTTTAAAATATTTAAGTTTGTAAATAATTATTTTATTAATTTATTTTATTTTTAAAATTATCTAAACTTCTATTATTTCAATTGATATTGTTTCTTTTTATTAATTGTTAATAATTTTTTATGAATTTTTTTCTGATTTTTTTTTAAAATTAAAAATAAATTTAGTTTTAGTAATCAAATTTTATATTCTTTTTAGTTTTACATTATATATCTTGTTAATATTATTATTTTAAAATACATATTTTTACTTTTTGTTTGAAATATATATATATATATATATATATATCAATACAAACAAACATACATACATATATATATATATCCATACTTTTATGTTTTGATTATTTGTTTAAAATTTATATCAATGCATATATATATATATATATATATATTTCAGTACATACATACATATATATATATATCAATACTTAAATATATATATATATATTTATATATATTTAAAACAATATACATATATATATTTAATTAAATACATATATTTCACATATATATTATCAGTATTGTATATCTTCTTATTTTTTCATGCTCCACTGATCCACGTGCTCGACATCATGATCACAAGTAGAAACTATTATGATCAATTTGCTCCAGCACTAGGTCTCCCGGGCCCAACACAAAATCCCTTCTAGATTTCCATCCCAAAACTCATGGGTACAAGGAGTAATTTCCCATCCAAGCTTATATGTGACCCACCATCCATTATGGAAACCGATGTGGGATTGGGTTCGCACCCAAAAATCCTCCCCTCAAACCAAAGATCAAACAATTGGTCCACCCCTTCAACGATAATGCATCAGATGAAACCATCTTGTACCACCATTTTCTTTTCACCAATAATCATTGATTGACCACCATTTATCAAGAAGACTTTCAATACAAGGAATCATGGATTCACATGATTCAAATGAACAACTGTTATCATTGTCAAAATAGTTTGGGGAATATTTTTACCTACATTACAAATGGGTTACACCAAGCCCCTGATTCCACTTATTAGGATCAATTTCCTTCAACCCTAGGTCTCCTGATCCCAAAAACTTATCACTCCTAGGGTTCCATCCTAAAACCCATGGGTGCTAGGAGGAATTTTCCAAGAAATATTATATGTGAGATACCATCCATCGTGGAAATAGATGCTGGATTGGGTTTGTAGGATGGTACCTCCACTTTCTTTTTCAAGGGAGGTGGGCATGGCTGGTGAGTTGTTTGTGTGGTTAGTGGACAACCCCACCAAATAATCCAACATAGAGGAGTAGAAAGAGTGGTAGACGGAGGTTATAAATGGGTCTTTCTCCCATATTATGTCTTATCAATTTCAGAAACATCATCAATCTCATTTGACTGTTCTCATTTGAGAAGTATTTGTAAGGTGGTTTCCCCACTTATTTAAGAGAGATATTTAATGTGTTGGCAGATTCTTTCCTTGGATGGTGGCTGACCCCTTGTTTTTTAATGGAAGTAGCTGTGACTGGTTTGTGGTGTGTGGGAAACCTTACCAAACCCACTAGCAAGAAAGTAGAAACAAAGGATAGGCATACTATATAAATGGATCTCTCCCATCGGTTTTATCATCTCATCAACTTCACCAAGCTTCTCATCACCGACAGTTCTCCATTTGTGAGAGGTATTTAGTGAGGAGGTTTCCCCACTTATTAAAGAGAGATATTTATTAGGGTTTTATCCTTGTAATAGTGAGGGAGTGTTTACCAACTTTTACACATAGTGAGATCTTTATTTTTTCCCATGGTTTTTTACCCCTTTCATTTTGGGGGGTTTTCTATGTTACATCCAGTTTCCTTTTATTTATGTATTTTTTCACATATATTTTATATTGTAATTATCGCTGCACCGTTGGGTCAATCATTTTTTATTCCCAACAATTTTTATCAGAGGGAAGGTTATGTCCTGGTTTTTTTTAAGTTTTCAGGTATTAATAATTCTCATAAATTTGAGTATGCTCTGTGATTATGACTCTGTTTGATCTTTCATATTAGAAAAAATTTATTAATATTATTAAATACACCGTTGTGAAATATATGATGTTCTAGAATTACAGTGTTCCTAGATGTATGTTAAATTCAAGATCAAAAAATTTAATGGGAGTAATTTTTCATTGTGGGAAATGAAGATGCAGACAATGATACACAAGGATAATTTTCAATTGAAAATTGGTGAAAGATAGGAAGATGTGATGATGGAGAATGGTTCCAGTGGTATCCAAAATCATGACATGGAAAGAAATTTGGTGAGTAATTTTGGAAGTGTACATATAGTAGTCAGTGAAGCGGTGATGACTTCTGTAAGCAAGTAGCATCTCAATGATGCATGGATAATTGAATCAAGAGCAACTTGGAACATGAGGTCTCAATGGGAATGGTTTGACCAATAAAAAACTATCCCAAAAGGACTTGTGTACATAAAGAATTATCACTCCCTTTAGATTTTTGGATTCAGTACCATCAAATTGAAGATGCTTAATAGTATTATTTGAACCATCCAAGGAGTACACCATGTGAAGGGTCTGAAGAAGAACATATTGTCTTTGCGACAATTTTATAAAATTTAATGTAAGACTCGCATCGATAATGGACTAATGAGAATTTTGAATGGTACTCTTATGGTGATGAAGGTAGAGAAGATCTCGAAATACATGTATGCGCTTATGGGTGAAATGTACAAAGAGGCAGAGATATTTTTTGCATAAACTATCGCAACGGAAGTGTTGAAAATGTTATATAATTGGAAGCTTGGCCATATGTCTAAAAAAAGGAATGAATATTCTTACAGATCATAAGTTTCTACCTATGATTACAAAGGTATCCTTTCCATTTTGTAATCATTTTTTTAGCAAGAAGCATAGGTTAAAGTTCAGAACGTCAACAAAAAGAATTCTATAGATCTTAGAGTTGATCCATTCCGATGTTTGGAAAGAACCGGTTATATCCTTGGGAGGAGCAAGGTACTTTGTATCCTTCATAGATGATTATTCCAAGAGATGTTGGGTGTACCCAATCAAGAGTAAAGTAGATGTTTTTAAAGTCTTCAAAACATTCAAAGCATAGAAGGAGATTGAATCTGTAAAGAAGATCAAGTCTCTGAGGACTAAAAATGGTAGATAATATACAAGCAAGAAGTTTGATACTTTTTTCAACATGAAGGAATCAAGAAATAGTTCATAGTGGCATGCACTCCTCTACAAAATGGAGTGGAATAGAGGATGAATAGCATTCTATTGTATAGAACAAGGGAAATGTCGAGGACTACAGGAATTGACAATACATTTTGGGCAGAAGAAGTGAATACCAAATGTTATGTGATCAACAGATCTCCTTCAATGACGATTGATCTGAAAACATTGATGGATATGTGGACTGCTAAACCCACTGACTATTCTAAGTTACAGACTTTTTGAAGTCCTTTATATGTAATTTTCAATTAACATGAAAGATCAAAGTTGTATTAGAGATCCAGAAAATGTATCTTCTTGGGGTATGATGATGGTGTGAAGGGGTATCATTTGTGGGACCCTAATACCCACAAAATTATCATCAACAAAGATTTCATTTTTGTAGAAGACAAGGTGAAAATGACAACTGATCAATACATGGATTAGGATAATACAAAAACTAAAACATTCAATGTAGAGGACAAATCCAAGGAAGAACTAGTTTTCTCTGAGTCATTACCAAAGCACGAAGATCAAGTACCGGATGAATCTAGACCACAATAGTCAACTTGTGATAAAAGGGCACCAATATGGAACTCAAAATATGTGACTGAGAGAAATATTATGTACTTATTGTTTTCGGAGGATGTAGAGCCATCTTCTTTTGTGGAGGAGAACCATATTCCAAATGTATCGTCATGGGTAGTAGCAATTTAGGAAGAACATGAAGCCCTATACAAGAACAATACTTGGGATCTTGTTCCAATACCTCATGGAAGGAAGGCTATCGGAAACAAATGGGTCTTTAAAATAAAGTGGGATGGAAAAGACTGGATGGAAAGATATCATGCATGACAGGTGGACAAAGGATATTCTCAAAAGGAATGTATTGATTTCAATGAAATATTTTTTGCTGTTGTTAGACCGATGAATGTTTGGTTAGTTTTGGCACTATGATCTATATATAGTTTACATCTAGAACATATGGAAGTGAATACTGATTTTCTCCATGGTGATCTTGATGAAGAAATCTATATGCTCCAACCAGAAGTTTTTTCAGAATAAGTCAAAGTGAACTTGGTTTGTAGGTTGAACAAATCTTTGTATGATCTCAAGCAGGTGCCAAGGTGTTGGTACACGAGATTTGATTCCTATATCATGATCCTTGGATACAGTAGACTTAATTCAGATCCTTGTGCACATTTCAAGGGTTCAGATGGTAATGATTTCATCATTATTCTATTTTATGTTGATGACATGTTAGTTTTAAGCCCCAAAAATGATCAGATACAAAAGATGAAGGAGTATTTTTCTAGGGAGTTGATATGAAGTGTTTGGGACCAGCAACCAAGATTCTTAGGAAAAAAATTTATTAAGACAGAGATAATGGGAATATTTGGAAATCATAGAATAATTGCTTATGGAGAGTCTTGAAATGCTTAAACATGCAAGACTGTAAGACAATATCCACCCCTCTTCCCATTAATTTTAGGTTATCCTCAATGATGAGTCCAATAAGTAAAGGAGAGGGGATGGAAATGTCTTGAGTACTGTATGCATCAGCAGTGGGAAGTATGAAGTTCTATATGGTTTTTACTAGACCAGACATTACACATGCAGTGGGAGCAGTTAGTTGGTACATGGAGTATCTAGGATGGGAGCATTGGAGCACAGTGAAGAGGATCCTGAGATACATATAGGAGACCTCAAATCCAATATTATGTTATGGAGGATAAGATTTCACTATCATAGGATATGTTGATTCAGGTTTTGTAGGTGATTCTGACTAGAGGAAATCCACTACATGTTATGTGTTTGCTCTTGAAAGAGGAGTTATGAGCCAGATTTCAAAGTTACAGTTAGTTGTGGTGTTATCCACGATAGAGGTAGAGTACATGGAAGCTACACAATCTTGAAAAGAGGAGATTTGGATGAGAAAATTGTTGGAGGATATTAGTCATAGACAGGAGAATATTCCATTATTTTTTGATAGTCGGAGTGCCTTGCACATTGAAAGGAATATATCTTTTCATTCTTGGAAAAACACATGGGGATACAATATCACTTTTTCTAAGATGTGGTGGAGGAATGAAGTGTGGACATGTAGAAAATTCACACTAAATAAAATCTGGTATATTTCCTTATGAAGGTGATTGAATCTGATAAGTTCAGATGGTACATATCCTTGAGAAAGCTTATAGAGACATGAGAAACATGTTTGGTAGATAGAAAGGATATGTGGAGATGTGATCGGTTCTCAATCAAATCTCCAAGTGGGATATGTTTCGGTAGATTTTTTCCTTGAATGGAGGCCGCCCCTTGTTTGTCAAGGGAGGTGGGCATGTATGGTGTGTGGTGGGTGGAAAACACCACAAAACCCACCAGTGGGAGAGGAGAAACAAAGGAGAGGCAACCTATATAAAGGGATCTATCCCATAAGTTTTAGTATCCCATCAGCTTCATCGATCTTCTCATCACTGACAGTTCTCTATTTGTGAGCGGAATTTAGTTAGGCAGGTTCCCCACTTATTCAAGAGAGATATTTACAAGGTTTTTCTCCTTATAATAGTGAGGGAGTGTATACCCACATTTACCCATAGTGAGATCTTTCTTTTTTCATGGTTTTTTGCCCCTTTCATTTTGGGGGATTTTCCACATTACATCTGGTGTCCTTTTAATTTTTCAATTTTTCAATTTTTTAATCTCATGATTATCACTACACTAGTGGGTTAATGGTTTTTTGGTTCTAATAGCATCTTGGAACACCTATTCATCCATCCACTCTAGGATGCCAACGTCCCTCACCTGGTTCATCCACTACCAATGTAGCATCTCTATAAGAGCAGTGGATTGACCACACCAACACCTGTCGGTGTGTGTGATATCAGACACCAGCAGTAGATCGACTACACAACACACTTCATCTTCAACATTTCAAGCTTTAAGGTGCACCTTGACTCGAATCACACCACCAATAAGCTTTGTCCTCACTTGAATTTTCTTGAACAACAGCACTACATTGCATGCAAAGTGAACCAGCACTTCACCATCAGGGTAACTTTCTATATACCTTCTTACCTGAGAATATTTATGGCAGTTCAGCAACACCCAATAGTAGAGATAAATAGATTACTTTGTTTTACAAATCTACCATGAAGTTTCTATAACAGTGATCATGATTTATTATCCAACCTACCAAGGAATTGGATTCAACCTACCATGCATTTCAATTACTTTTTGTGAAGAGGGTAAGAGAGCATACCATGAGTGAGTCTGAGAACCTACTATGTGAGTGCTACCATGAGGCTGCACCTACCTACCATGAGGCTACATGAGGATGCACCTACCTACCATTAACAGTGAATGAACCTACTGTGAGTGTGTGTATATACATATTTTGAAGTTTACCGTAAGTGCAGAACTTGACACAAGGTATTTTATTTTGTTATGGTAAGTATAAAAATATTTTTTCCACACTAAATATTAATTTTAAATTGATCATAATGTCATTTAAAAATTACTAAGGAAGAATTTTTAAAGTGCGTCCATGGTCATTATATTGACCGCATGTGATGAAATGGTCATTATACCGATAGTATAACAAATACATCCCACATTTAGTATACCGACCACACAACCAATTCATCGCACGGTCAGTATATTACTTTGCTTATTTTTCAGAACTTCTATGTTTTACAGAACGCACTATTTTAGCATTATTTTTATATATTTATTAATTAAAAGTGCATTAAATTTATTTTTATCAATATAATGATTTGTAAAATACTTATATATTACAACAAGTGAAAATTAGTTGATGGAGAAGATATGCAGAAATTGTTATGGAAATAATAATTTTTATAATAATTATTTTATGCTCTGTTTTATATAATTTTTTGAATTATAAAACCAATACAAGTTTTTTTTAATTATTTATTAATGTTTTATTCTTATGAATATTTCTGTTTTATCTTATCAATATTATTCGAAGTATTGAAAAGTTTATTCATGCAGAAATAAAATAGGTCAAATATTTTAAGTATGAGCATGATAATTCAAATTACATGTAATAGATATATTTTAGATATTTATTATTTTTCTAACATTTATTTTTGTTATTATATGATAAAAAACTCCAAGATATTTTGAGTTAATGAAAATAATCTAACCATTGTAATGAAAACTAATGAATGCAATAAAATTCTATTCAATAAGGATTAACAACTATGGTTGACACAATCACATAGAAATAAAAATAAAACTTTTATATGATCTATTGTGAAGTACTAATTATTTACTACGACTATTTTCCCATTGTTGTGATCACAGAGGAAATCATTATTTTTGTCATCCTCTGCTGAGGTGATCGAATTTCTTGATCTGTATCAACATTCAAGATTATCTTCTCATATTTTTTTTTAAAAAAATTCTATTTTTTATCATTGTATTTCTTCTTTCTGTTGTATATACTCTAGATTCAATTTAATATTTTCTTATTCAAAAGCTATCATATAGGTTATTCCTCCCATGTAAAAGTAAGGTTAGGTTGTGACTCCCAGACAAAAGTCAAGTGGGTTGTGACTACTTCAAAAGTTAGGGGTAATACTACCAGTGGTGAAAAGGTATGTTTGTTTGTAATTATGTTCTAACTACCTATCGAAAATGAGGAACTAGTAAATAATGGTTCCTCATTGAGTAGAGGATATTGAAGAGTAGATTGGGATCTTGCTAATCTGAACTACTATAAAAAACATTTTGTGTTGTTTATTTTATTTTTTGTAGCATAATTTATATTGTTTAATACTCTGATAATCATATACGATTATTTGTTTTTTAAAGGACTATTCACCCCTCCTCTAGTCAATAGTTCCATATACTAGGATCTAAAAAATATAATGTTTATTTATTTTTTAAATGTATAATATTTAAAAAAAATATTCATAAGTTAATAAACAATTTATTTAATTACATGAATATTAAAATAAATATTTTATTCATCACCATGTGTATATAGTATTTATTAATGATATATGAGTATTATTTTGGAATTCAATAAATGTCAAGGCTTATGACCAAACCCATCTATTCGTCTGGTGATAAATATTTATTTATCATACTATAAATAATAGTTATCATTTTTCGATTTATAACACTCTAAGGAATAAAATATTATTATTATCTTTTCATGCCATGGGGTTCATTATTACTTTAAAAAATTAAGGGACTTTGTGAAATTAATTAATATGAAATTATAACATGTGTATATAATTAGATAATTGTGATAATTTTGAGTGGTTTTTCATTATGAACAACACTCTTGTCCTTAGATAATTATCTCTCTCAGTGAAGAATATCTCTAGAGTTTTCTCTCAAACTTGAGAGATTTTTTCTTCCTCTTTCCCTTCATTCCTCTCAAGTTAGGGAGATCAAAATATGATCCTTCTGTACCGAAGGGATTGTGGTAACAATCAACACCTGCATCGAATAAACACTTTAAGACTAAGGTATTTATTCTTTTTATTAAATTGATTATAAATTTATGTAAAAATATCCTCTCTTGGTTCTCTTGAAAAATATTTTTCAATATTTCTTAGAAAAAAATCCATTCTTCATAGTGTTCATCATCATGTGCATTGTAGATAAACTATTGAATCTGATGAACACCAAGTTTTCCATAGGACCAATAGGCACTTTCATTATCTTTTGAGCCATCATCACCAACATGGATGTTGGTGAAAACACTGGAAACCCAAAACATTTAGTCATCGATTTCTCTCCCAAATAAAGTGGTGGAGCATATGAAATCAAAAAATAAAATGAATAGTATATCACACAACCAAACTAAGGGAAACTACCAAGACTTAGTCTCAACAATATACATTATCCCACATAGAACCTGAATTCTACTACTAAGTATTAGAAAACTATATTCCCTATAAGCACATAATAATAAACATAAAACATATTTTATCATTTTATATAAAAATAATAAATTACTAATCATTCATTAAATCCATTACAAATTTGGGTCTAATCATTTCATTTCATTATAATCCAATATAATTTTATAATTTACATTCTAATTTTCCAATATTTACATTACATGCTCTTAGAGTATTCCTTCAAACCATTCCATAGTTTATATGATTCAACATTTCCAACATCAATAATTATCCCATAAGTTTATTATAACTTAATTTACCATTATATAAACAAGTTATTCTTGGACTCGAGATTAAAATACCACAAATAAGATGCACTCTCAATGTATAGGCCAACTATAGAAGGAAATTAAAAATCATAAAAAATCATAATGCCACTAGAAATCAAACAACAACGTATCAGGAAAGACCCACTCTCAACCAAAATAATAAACCCATCAACATTCTCAACATAATAATCTAGAAAGTAGTAAATACTTTCTCTAAACATGTTTTGTATATTCCCATCATTTACTCATTAAATTTAACAACCATTAAAAGTTCACAAAAAATCACACTAAGTGATCTATCATCCTAAATCATACATACATGGATAAAAAAAGTATTTTCAACATGATAAAATTAAGGAAAAACCAAGGGAATAACATCAAGAATGTAATATTAACAAACATTTCATAACATCAAGTTTGGTCTCACAATAACCCCAAACACATTAATTTCTGAAAACCACATTTTTCATTACCGTCTTAAATTAACCAATTCTTTATGAGTTGGTTTATCAATAGGAAAACTAAGATTTAGAAGCTAATAGCAGCTATGAATCAATCATAAACCTACTTCCAAGTAATAAAATCATTTCCAATACCTTTCAAGGAAGAACGATAAGTAAATTCACATGCCTATTTCATTTTTCACATAATCTTGTTATCTTTACATGGTTTATCTAATTCCAATCATATCATCCATGATAAGAAATAACAATAATCATAGAGATTAGTTTCACATTATTTAGAAAATATCAAGAGGCGTCCAATATAACATAAACCACATGTGATCACGGAATCTCATTCCATATTTAATTCTTCCTTAATTTCCATATTATTATATTCAATAGGTTGATTCCTCCATTTAACAAAGGAAACTATAGCATGTTAATTCCACGCTTGTATATGAAGTAAATATAATTCATGAATACCATACCCCAGCATAAAAATTTAAGCATTATCTAAGCAATAATAAAAGGAAAATAACATATATCCAATCACATATCCCATAAGGATTCCACTATAAATAGCATGGAAAACTTACCTCGTAGAAGCTCCATGAAAAAATAATTAAAGAAGAAATCATATCATGGAATGAGAGAATAAGAGAGATATAATAACAACATAATAAGAGTAAAACTTACCTTGTACCACCAATCAAATTATCTCTTAGAATTTAGTCATTAATGCTAAGTAATGTAGATAAAAAAATCAGAAAGAGGTCCCCAATTAACCGTGGGTTTGAACGATAGTGGAGTAAATAATATAATTTTGATAGGGGTCCAAATTTTATATAGGTTAGTTAAAGCAAAATACCATGGTTCAATCCTATAATGACTCGGATTTTCCATGTATTATTTTTAGATGTTGTGTGGTTTATTTTTTAGACTAGGAACTAAGACGGTGTGTGATTCTAAGGTCTAGTGTTCCAGGAATAAATTTTTGAAATATATCAAATATATTAAACAGCACGCATGTGTAATTTTCTTGAAAAAGTGGAATAACTTCTAAATGATGTCTTGGATCAAAAATATAAGGGCGCCATTGAGTTCAAAATGTGGGTTTTACCTTAGGTGTGGCAAAAAAATTCAGTTATGGGTGTTTTTGGAAAAGTCATCACATGCATAAAATGAGTAAAATAATTAATTAAATTATTTTATTTAATCTATTGACATAGTAACCTGATTCTTTTTTTAAACAAGCTTATGGAAAAAATTTAGGGTTATCCACATAACCTTGAAAATCATTGGAGAGTGTGGAAGTATATTCCATTTGAAATTAATAACCAGATCAAAGGTCAACGACCAGTGTGAGATGGAATTAGAGGATCTCACAAATGATCATAACACAACTCTATTATTCATCAGTGATTGATCCAAATCAAGGTAGAAAGTTTATTTTGGTTGGATTCGTTCCCCGTTATCTTTTCTATGATGAATTTGGATCAATCAACCAATAGATTTATCTAAGGACCATGCATATTATGGGATGGGTTATTTTTATTCGGGAATTGTGAGAATTTATTTTGTTTATTCAATTATCTCTTTGTTTATCATTCTAATATTAATGAATTGAGGTTGAAATGAACATCAATTGAGGTCCATTCCTTATAGATTTTCTTTGTGAATTTCTTTCCCATTTCTCATTCATTACAGGTGATTTCCTTGTCCCATGGTTCAATAAAATCTGGAGAATTGAATGTTGTGCACCCATTTCTTGGAATAAAAATTCGATATCATAGATTTAGTCTTGGTGTGACATGGAAATCATGTGATGATAGAGGTGGTAGTATATTATACGATGTAAATACTCTATTTTTGTTTTCTTCAGTGGGAAACTAAGAACAAAATTTGAAGGCTTTTTTTTAATGGATTTCAATGATTCGATGATGGAAAGGCTGAGTGGATAAAACTCCTTGATTTCAATATAGGGTGTGGATGGATTGAGGTCCAAAGAAGAAGAGAAGATGCATGATTGAAGACCTGAATTTTTGGAAATTTCTGATCTACACGGCATGTATAGCGGAGCTACAAGCCATGTGGGATGCTTTTATCAATGGATAGGGTGTCAGAAAAGAGTTAAGTGTCACATAGAATATAACCTTATCACATGGAATGTGGTCCCATTTTTTAATTTTGGTGTGTAACTATGAGGGTACATGGACATGGCTTGAGTTACAAATCCACAAGCATGCCATGTACACCTACACATACATGGCCATGCCAATGAAACATGATCATAGCCATGTACTAGTACGTTGGCTAAAGTACATGGGTAAAGGCACACCCTCTACTTCAACATGGACACGGTCATGGTCTATTTTACATGGGTAAGACCTGGTGCCAATGGGACACGCCGTGTACTCCTAGTATACATCCTGTACTCCTTCAGAGTTAGCTTAGAGATCTTTTCCTTTGTATCTTGGACAAGTTTAATTAGGGTGTGTTCTCCTTATCTATTCCCTGAGGGTTAGTACGGAATAACCTTCTAAAAATAGGATAGAGATCCCTTCAGTAGGATGACTTGGATAGAGTTGTTGGAATCCTTCTATGAGGCCCAGAGTGAGATCCTCTATCATCTTCTTACCTTAGGTAGAGTTCTTGGTATTGTCATGAACAACACTTTGTGGGTTTATATACTCCACTTAGAGGGTTATTACATATTGAGTTATTGGTATACCCCAAGTCCTTGGGAGTAATCATCATCTATGTATCATATCTCTTTAGAATTCTAGTATATACTTATATTGGAGAGACCCAACTAGCACTACATCTTGGATAGACAGCGTCAGTGCTATATGACTCATGGAGTGTGTTCTCCTATGTGGGTGTTATATGAAACTTTGGAGCTAGAATCTTATTCTAGTATTACGGTTGTGACTTTAACTTGATATTTTGTGTCTTTGTTGATTTTATCTAGATATTCTAGCTATATGTGTTTTAGACATATACCCATTTAGAAATTACTATTATACTTTGTTTTATGTTTTTTGTTTTTGGGGTGTCCTACTGGGTATTTTTATACTCACCTATGCATGATATTTTTCTGTATGTGTCATGTCTTGTGAAAATGATTGACCTTTTGATAGAGTTCCCGAGGGACTAAGACCATATAGTTCTTAGTGATATTAAATAGACCAAGGTGTGGTCTTGTGGTATCTTGACAGTAGTCCCCAAATTTACTTATAGGTTAGACTTGTTTTTAGACTCATTATGGTGGGCTTGTATGTAATGACCCAAAATTATGTGAATAATTTTTTTTCCTAACTTTGTGTATTATTTTATTTTATACTCAATAAAACTATTTCATTTAATAAAATGAGTATAATTAAAATAAGACCGTTGGGTTTTGACTGTTATATGATCGTTGGTCAATATGACCGTTGGAAACTAAATGTTATAATTATTGTCTATAAATGCAAGTGATCTTGATTAATTAATATAGAAAGAAGATTCGATGGCCCCATCCAGTAGTCTTGGGCCAATCAAAGCCCATCTAATGGAACTCAGGAAGGAGGTAGCACCTTTAGGCTTTGCTCTGGACCAAACCCAAGACGAACTTCATCATGTGAAGCTAGAACGGAATCGCCTTCACGAGAAGTTCAAGCTGATAGAAATCACTACTTAAGAAATGTTGGTCGAGCCGCCCAAGATTCTATCACCCTAGCACACCTTACTCTTAGGTCCTATGCTGATGTTATAAGAGGTTATGTAACGAGACCGTAATTTCCTTGTGTAATCCTTTCATTTAAATAAAAAATCTTATTTCTTCTTATGGTGATGTTTGTGAATTTTCAAATGTCCAGATAAATATAGTATGCATATTATTGATGAATTTTAGAAGGATATTTTTAAAAATATTTATATAAAAAATTAAATAATTAATAATGTGTAATGATTTTCAAAAAATGGTCTTCTACAGTTATGTTCAGTAAGAAATTTAGAGTCTAATAAGATCAACTTAATTTCTGATTAATAGTAAATTATGAATAGTGATTTTAATCTTATGATTAGTAATGTGATAAAATGGATTAAGTAACCTCAATTAAGAAATTATTAATATAATCTAGGCACCTTGATTAAGTATTTGATTCAATAAAATAGGTAAATAAGGGTTCCATAAAGTACTGGTTAAGAATTAGTTTTTTCAGGTGAATAGTGTTTTTTATTTTAAAATTAAATTAAAAATATTTAGAAAATTATTTTTATAAAATGGAGTTCATTTTTGAATTCAGAGCATCAATATTAGGTTATGGTGAATTTTGGGGAATTTTCTGAAACACTTGAATTTTCAGTGAATAGTATTTTTATTTAAAAATTAAATTAAAAATATTTAGAAAATTATTTTCATAAAATGGAGTTCATTTTTTAAATCAGAGAATTGATATTTTGTAAAGGTGAAATTTTGGGATTTTTCTGAAAAAGTTGAATTTTCGGTGAATAGTGAATTTTCAGTTTAGAGTTTCGGGTGTTTAATGACATCATTAAGGATGTAATAATTATGTAATAATTCTGGTCGAATTATTAATAGTAATATAAGGTATGAGGTGCCCTAAGTGGCCAATACCATGGGAAAATACCATGGGCAAGCCCATGGTTTTTCCAATACCACCAATGAGGTGTCCCTTGGCCATTAATGCCTTGTCCCCTCACTTCCCCTATAAATACCAAGACATTATCTCAACCTTTCCATTCCAAAATCCTCCTCAATGAATATATGGTATCCTTACCTCACAAGGAGTCCTTATAAGGTTCCCTAAAACCTCCCAAGGTCCCAAACTTCAAGATTTCGAAGTTACTCTTCAGGGTAAGGGATCCTACCTCTCTCTTTTTTTTCATGTATTCTCCTTTATGTCATTTATTTTAAGCTCCATGTTCTTATGTTGGGGATGTTATTTTATATTCATCCTACAGTTCTTTTCATGTTCATATTATGAGAAACCCCCTCTTGCTCTCATCAATTCATTTTAAGAATATTTAATTGGCGCCATTAGGTTGCCGAATTTTTGTAAGGGATTCTTTCACCCTTCTCATTTTCAAGTTCTATTTTCATGTCAAGTCTTTCAAGTTCCTTTTTATTATGATGGGGTATGATCTCTATATTTATCATAATGTTATTTTATGTTCATATTATGAGAGACCCTATTTTGATCTCATCAATTCATTTTAAGAATGTTTAAGTGACGTCGTTAGGCTGCCGAATTTTCATAAGAGAAATCTTATTTTTGTCTTCCTTCCATGTTTTTCATTTCATATGGTATGTATTTCAAATTTCATTACCATGTTATTATATCCTTTATATTATGTCCCTATATTGTTTTTTGGATCATTTATGACTGGGTAACCAATGTCCCCTCTCTTTTCAATGTTTTCTAAAACCCTGTAACATAGACGTTATGCTGTAGAATTTTTCGTCTCAAAATGTCTCTCTCTTTTTCTAAAATTCTTTTATTTTATTAAGTGAACACTCAAAGATCTTTCTTTTATAGGGGTATTTACATGTATATCAAAATTTTCTATTTTAATTCTGGTATTTACATACATTAAACCCACTTTCTTTTTTTTTCATGGGTTTAAAATGACATAAAGATCGTGTCTTAAAAGCAGTTTTTAAAACGTTATGATTATGAAATGAAACCCATTTCTTTTATGTTAGATGGTTTATTTATGAAATTTTTTATGATTATATATGTGGGTCACATGATGATAAAGACAAATTTAAGGGTGCACCCTGATAGCGCTTCAATGCATTGGGTAATGATGTATTCTCTAGGGATTACAATTTTAACGATACCTTGGTGAATAACCTTGGTAATATTTTTTAATGACACCTTGGGGATGGACCTTGGTGAAATGGAAATTATTGTCTAAGTTAAATTCTTTATCCACATATTCAAGTTATTAAACACATTATTTTTATTATAATATGCCTCATGATCTCTTTCTCATGCCTTAAAGTTATTTATCATGACTTTATTGATGTATCTCAAGTTCACATGTAAAATGTTTCTCTTTTTTCCCTTACTGGGCATTCTTCTCACCCTTTCCTTTCATGTATGCTCCTAGGTTATGAGATTATGTAATGAAATTAGGATGAACAAATAAGGATCATTTCAAGTGTTTAATAAGAATGTTTTATGTCATCATGTATTATGTTCCTGGTTTCCAAGACACTAAACCTTAAATATCCTCGTATTTGTAAAATGTAATGAAAAGTTATGTTATAAAAAGGTGGGATGCTATAGTTGGTATCAAAGGATGGTTTAGTTATTTATGTAAATTAGGATATGAAAAATTTAGGAATAACCCTATAGAAAAGTTTAAAAATAGGAAATCATCCTGGTATTTTGGTGAGTATTGAGTAAGTGGTTTATCAAAAAATACATCCCTGTCTGGATATGAGTAGGTAGAGGTGGCTCTGGCACAGATGTACATAGGGGTAAAATATGAAAACACCGCTTTGATCTAGACTCAAATGGGAACTGGTACATAACAATGGTCCTTCCTGCACTCTTGGTTATAACACTCCTGGGGGATATGTTTGGTTAATCGTAATCTTTTTATGAATCATTATGAAGGAATTATAGAAAAATGTAATTGTCTAAGAATGAAGTTTTAAGACATAAAATCCTTTTTAGTTAAAATACTCGTAAATGAAATAAGTTTCTTATGAAGGATTTATTCCTTTATAAAATTCCCCCATCGTCTAGGAATACATTGACGAATTTTTTGAGGAGTTACCCGGAACTCCCCCAGAAAGAGAGGTAGAGTTCTCCATTGAACTCATACCTGGATCTCATTCGATGTCAAAGACCCCCTATAGTATGTAAAATGTGGAGCTATAGGAATTAAAGAAACAAATCCAAGATCTTTTGGAGAATGGGTTTATCCAACCAAGTGTGTCTCCTTTGGGAGAACCAGTTCTCTTTGTGAAGAAGAAGGATGGATCGATGCAGCTATGCATTGATTATAGAGAACTGAATGGGATCACAGTGAAGAAAAAATACTTTCTTCCATGAATTGATGACTTATTTGACCAACTTCGGGGGACTCAATTCTTCTCTAAGATTTATCATCGTTCTGGATTATCATAAATTGAGGGTGAAGAATGATGATATTCCAAAAACTGCCTTCCAATCAAGATATGGGCATTATGAGTTTGTTGTTATGCCCTTCGGACTGACTAATGCACCTTCTATTTTTATGGATCAAGAATAATTTTATTTTTGAAACTTGTGTTTTATCCAATTGATATCCATTGTATAGGAAAATGATTTGTTGATTCAATGATAAAGGTTATTTTGGACTATGTTTTCTCTTTTGGATTACTATATGCCTAAGGAAAATAAAAAACTACAGGATTGTATTTGTGGAGGAATGGTTGAAATTTTTATTTTGTAAGAATATATGTATTTATTGTGGATATATGGTGATTTGTGTTATTTCTGTAAAATTATTAACCTAGCATAGAGAATATGTGATTAGGTTAATTACACTTTAGTATGAGACTTCAAGAGTAGTCGATGTTATTTGAAGATAAATGTTAAGATTTATTGTGGAAGACTGTGTGATTAAATCCTTCTGAGTTTTGGGTTTCAATCTTAGTTTGGATTATTTTGATGAATTTTAAGGACGGTTCTGTATTGAATGGTCTTTCTTGAACTTTGGGTACTATTTGTTGAATTTTGGAGATTAATAGTAGTTTTTTTATAAAGGATTATCCTTTTTGGGGATTATATGATCTCCTACTAACCATTTTGGTTTTAGTTGATGTCTAAATACAAGGGAAATATATAGTTCTCCTTTTGTGGATTGTGTGATTCTCTAGAAGATGATTCTTGTGCTTTTGATGTGACTAAGTTTTTTGAATGCTCATCATTTGGTGAAAATATTAGTTTTGGTAGAAAATTATTAAATGATGAAACTCTACTTGACGGTAAGTGTATTTCCTTATGTTTTTATTCTATATAGTAATTGAATTCCTAAAAATTATGAAAAGGAACATAAAACAAAAACATTTTTGGTTTATGTTTCCTTCTGGGTAATCAAAGACCATTTACACACATCATAAGTTTGTGGTTTTCTTATGGTTAACTTTCTCCTAATCATGTTTTCTATCACTCTCCCTCACAACTTGACCCTTTTCTTCTCTTACATATCCATGTTTTCCTACATGGAATCTTAGCATGGGTTAACTCGAGTGACTTTTGTACTTCCCTTTTTTATTTTAAGGTAATAGTTTTACTGACTCTTTTTCCAATGTGGGACTTTCAAAGAAATTTCCAAGCCCAATTTTAAAATTTTGAGGACGCAATTTCTTAAGGGGGAAGATTCTAACGACCCAAAGTTTTTTGAATAAATTTGGTTTCCTAACTTTGTGTGTTATTTTATTTTATACTCAGAAAAACTATTCCATTTAATAAAATGAGTATAATTAAAATAAGACCGTTGGGTTTCGACTGTTATATAACTATTGGTCAATATGACCGTTGGAAACTAAATGTTACAATTATTGTCTATAAATGTAAGTGATCTTGATTAATTAATATAAAAAGAAGATTTGATGGCCCCATCCAGTAGTCTTGGGCCTATCGAAGCCCATCTAATGGAACTCGGGAAGGAGGTAGCACCTTTGGGCTTTTCTTTGGACCAAATCCAAGACGAAATTCATCATGTGAAGCTAGAACGGGATCGCCTTCACGAGAAGTTCAAGCTGATAGAAATCACTACTCAGGCAATGTTGGTCGAGCCGCCCCAAGATTCTATCACCCTATCACACCTTACTCTTAGGTCCTATGCTGGTGTTATAAGGGGTTATGTAACAAGACCATAACTGCCTTGTGTAATCCTTTCATTTAAATAAAAATTTAGATTTCTTCTTATGGTGAAGTTTTTGAATTTTCAAATGTCTAGATAAATATTGTATTCATATTATTGATTAATTTTAGAGAGATATTTTTAAAAATATTTATGTAAACCTTAAATAATTAATAATGTGTAATGATTTTCAAAAAATGGTCTTCTATAGTTATGTTTAGTAAGAAATCTAGAGGCTAATAAGATCAACTTAATTTTTGATGAATAGTAAATTATGAATAGTGATTTTATGCTTATTATTAGTAATGTGATCAAATTTATTAAGTAACCTCACTTAAGAAAGTATTAATATAATCTAGGCACCTTGATTAAGTATTGTGATTCAATAAAATAGGTAAATAAGAGTTCCAGAAATTACTGGTTAAGTATTAGTATTTTCGGGTGAATAGTTTTTTTTTATTTTAAAATTAAATTAAAAATATTCTTATTTTTATAAAATGGAGTTCATTTTTGAATTCGGAGCATCGATATTAGGTTAAGGTGAATTTTTGGGAATTTTCTAAAATAGTTGAATTTTCAATGAATAGTGTTTTTATTTAAATATTAAATTAAAAATATCTAGAAAATTATTTTAAAAAAATGAATTTCATTTTTTAAATCACAGCATCGATATTTGGTTAAGGTGAAATTTTGGAATTTTTCTAAAAAAGTTGAATTTTCGGTGAATAGTGAATTTTCAGTTTAGAGTTTCAGGTGTTTAATGACATCATTAAGGATGTAATAATTATGTAATAATTCTGGTAGAATTATGAATAGTAATATAAGGTATTATGTGTCCCAAGTGGCCAATACCATGGGGAAATACCATGGTCAAGCCCATGGTTTTTCCAATACCACCAATGAGGTGTCCCTTGGCCATTAATGCCTTGTCCCCTCACTTCCCCTATAAATACCAAGACATTATCTCAACCTTTCCATTCCAAAATCCTCCTCAAAAAATTTATGGTCTCCTAACATCGCAAGGAGTCCTCCCAAGGTTCCCTCAAGCCTCCCAAGGTCCCAAACTTCAAGATTTTTAAGTTATTCTTCATGGTAAGGGATCATACCTCTCTCTTTCTTTTCATGTATTCTCCTTTATGTCATTTATTTTAAGCTCGATGTTATTATGTTGGGGATGTTATTTTTTATTCATACTACTATACATTTCATGTTCATAGGATGAGATATCCCCTCTTACTCTCATCAATTCATTTTAATAATGTTTAAGTGGCGCTGTTAGGCTGCTGAATTTTTTGTAAGGGATTATTTCACCCTTCTCATTTTCAAGTTCTATTTTCATGTCAAGTCTTTCAAGTTATTTTTTATTATGTTGGGGTATGATATATATATTCATCATACTGTTATTTTATGTTCATATTATGATAGAACCTATTCTGGTCTCATCAATTCATTTTAAGAATGTTTAAGTGACGCCGTTAGGCTGCCGAATTTTCATAAGAGAAATCTTATTTTTGTCTTCCTTCCATGTTTTTCATTTCATATGGTATGTATTTAAAATTTCATTACCATGTTCTTATATCCTTTATATTCTGTCCCTATATTGTTTTTTGGATCATTTATGAGTGGGTAACCCCTGTCCCCTCTCTTTTCAATGTTTTCTAAAACCCTGTAACATAGCCGTTATGCTGCAGACTTTTTCGTCTCAAAATGTCTCTCTCTTTTTCTCAAATTATTTTATTTTATTAAGTGAATACTCAAAGATATTTCTTTTACAGGGTTATTCACATTTATATGAAAATGTTCTATTTTAATTCTGGTATTTACATACAAGAAACCCACTTTCTTTTTTTTCGTGGGTTTAAAATGACATAAAGATCATGTCTTAAAAGCAGTTTTTAAAACGTTATGATTATGAAATGAAACCCATTTCATTTATGTTATATGGTATATTTATGAAATTTTTGATGATTATATATGTGGATCACATGATGATAAAGAAAAATTTAAGGGTGCGCCCTGATAGCGCTCCAATGCATTGGGTAATGATGTAATCTCTAGGGATTACAATTTTAATGATACCTTGGTGAATAACCTTGGTAATTTTTTTTAAAGACACCTTGGGGATGGATCTTGGTGAAACGGAAATTATTGTCTAAGTTAAATGTTGTACCCACATATTCAAGTTATGAAACACGTTATTTTTATTATAATATGCCTCATGATCTCTTTCTCATGCCTTAAAGTTATTTATCATGACTTTATTGATGTATCTCAAGTTCACATGTAAAATGTTTCTCTTTTTTCCCTTACTGAGCCTTCTGCTCACCCTTTCCTTTGATGTTTTCTCCTAGGTTATGAGATGCTGTAATGAAATTAGGATTAACAAATAAGGATCCTTTAAAGTGTTTAAGAATAATGTTTTATGTCATCATGTATTAAGTTCCTGGTTTCCAAGACACTAAACCTTAAAGATCCTCGTATTTGTAAAATGTAATGAAAAGTTATGTTATAAAAACGTGGGATGCTATAGTTGGTATCAAAGGATGGTTTAGTTATTTATGGAAATTAGGATATGAAAACTTTAGGAAGAACGCTATAAAAAAGTTTAAAAATAGGAAATCATCCTGGTATTTTGGTGAGTATTGAGTAAGTGGTTTATCAAAAAATACATCCCTGTCTGGATATGAGCAGGTAGAGGTGGCTCTGGCACAGATGCACATAGGGGTAAAATCTGAAAACACCACTTTGATCTAGACTCAAAGGGGAACTGGTACATTACAATGGTCCTTGCTGCACTCTTGGTTACGACATTCCGGGGGGATATGTTTGGTTAATCGTAAGCTTTTTATGAATCATTATAAAGGAATTATAGAAAAATGTAATTGTCTAAGCATGAAGTTTTAAGACATAAAATCCTTTTTAGTTAAAAGATTCATAAATGAAATAAGTTTCTTATGAAGGATTTATTCTTTTAGAAAATTCCCCCATCATCTAGGAATACATTGATGAATTTCCTTAGGAGTTACCCAGACCTCCCCCAAAAAGATAGGTAGAGTTATCCATTGAACTCATACCTGGATCTCATACGACGTCAAAGACCCCCTATAGGATGGAAAATGTGGAGATAGAGGAATTAAAGAAACAACTCCAAGATCTTTTGGAGAATGGGTTTATCCAACCAAGTGTGTCTCCTTTGGTAGCACCAGTTCTCTTTGGGAAGAAGGACGGATCGATGCAGCTATGCATTGACTATAGAGAACTGAATGGGATCACAGTGAAGAACAAATACTTTCTTCCATGAATTGATGACTTATTTGACCAACTTCGTGGGACTCAATTCTTCTCTAAGATTTATCTTCGTTCTGGATTATCATCAATTGAGGGTGAAGAATGATGATATTCCAAAAACTGCCTTCCAATCAAGATATAGGCATTATGAGTTTGTTGTTATGCCCTTCGGACTGACTAATGCACCTTCTATTTTTATGGATCAAGAATAATTTTATTTTTGAAACTTGTGTTTTATCCAATTGATATCCATTGTATAGGAAAATGATTTGGTGATTCAATGATAAAGGTTATTTTGGACGATGTTTTCTCTTTTGGAGTACTATATGCCTAAGGAAAATAAAAAACTACAGGATTTTATTTGTGGAGGAATGGTTGAAATTTTTATTTTGTAAGAATCTATGTATTTACTGTGGATATATGGTGATTTGGGTTATTTCTATAAAATGATTAACCTAGCATAGAGAATATGTGATTAGGTTAATTACACTTTAGTATAAGACTTTAAGAGTAGTCGATGTTATTTGGAGATAAATGTTAAGATTTATTGTGGAAGACTATGTGATTAAATCCTTCTGGGTTTTGGGTTTCAATATTAGTTTGGATTATTTTGATGAATTTTAAGGACGATTGTGTATTGAATGGTCTTTCTTGAACTTTGGGTACTATTTGTTGAATTTTGGAGATTAATAGTAGTTTTTTTATAAAGGATTATCCTTTTTGGGGATTATATGATCTCCTACTAACCATTTTGGTTTTAGTTGATGTCTAAATACAAGGGAAATATATAGTTCTCCTTTTGTTGATTATGTGATTCTCTAGAAGATGATTCTTGTGCTTTTGATGTGACCAAGTTTTTTGAATGCTCATCGTTTGGAGAAAAGATTAGTTTTGGTAGAAAATTATTAAAGGATGAAACTCTAATTGAAGGTAAGTATATTTCCTTATGTTTTTATTCTATATAGTAATTGAATTCCTCAAAATTATAAAAAGGAACGTAAAACAAAAAAAATGGTTTATGCTTCCTTCTGGGTAATCAAAGACCGTTTAAACACATCATAATTTTCTGGTTTTCTTGTGGTTAACTTTCTCCTAATCATGTTTTCTATCACTCTCCATCACAACTTCACCCTTTTTTTTCTCTTCCATATCCATGTTTTCCTACATGGAATCCTAGTATGGGTTAACACGAGTAACCTTTGTACTTACCTTTTTTCTTTTAAGGTAATAGTTTTACTGACTCTTTTTCTGATGTGGGACTTTCAAAAAAAATTCCAAGCCCAATTTTAAAATTTTGAGGACGCAATTTCTTAAGGGGGAAGATTCTAACGACCTAAAGTTTTTTGAATAAATTTGGTTTCCTAACTTTGTGTGTTATTTTATTTTATACTCAGAAAAACTATTTCATTTAATAAAATGAGTATAATTAAAATAAGACCGTTGGGTTTTGACTTTTATATGACTATTGGTCAATATGACCGTTGGAAACTAAATGTTACAATTATTGTCTATAAATGCAATTGATCTTGATTAATTAATATAGAAAGAAGATTTGATGGCCCCATCGAGTAGTCTTGGGCCGATCGAAGCCCATCTAATGGAACTCGGGAAGGTGGTAGCACCTTTGGGCTTTTCTTTGGACCAAATCCAAGCCGAAATTCATCATGTGAAGCTGGAACGGAATCGCCTTCACGAGAAGTTCAAGCTGATAGAAATCACTACTCGGGCAATGTTGGTCGAGCCGCCCCATGATTCTATCACCCTAGCACACCTTACTCTTAGGTCCTATGCTGGTGTTATAAGGGGTTATGTAACAAGACCATAATTGCCTTGTGTAATGCTTTCATTTAAAAAAAATAGATTTATTCTTATGGTGAAGTTTTTGAATTTTCAAATGTCTGGATAAATATTGTATGCATATTATTGATGAATTTTAGAATGATATTTTTAAAAATATTTATGTAAACCTTAAATAATTAATAATGTGTAATGATTTTCAAAAAATGGTCTTCTACAGTTATGTTCAGTAAGAAATCTAGAGGCTGATTAGATCAACTTAATTTTTGATGAATAGTAAATTATGAATAGTGATTTTATGCTTATGATTAGTAATGTGATCAAATGTATTAAGTAACCTCACTTAAGAAAGTATTAATATAATCTAGGCACCTTGATTAACTATTGTGATTCAATAAAATAGGTAAATAAGTGTTCCAGAAAGTACTGGTTAAGTATTAGTTTTTTCGGGTGAATAGTGTTTTTTATTTTAAAATTAAATTAAAAATATTATTATTTTTATAAAATAGAGTTCATTTTTTAATTCAGAGCATCGATATTTGATTAAGGTGAATTTTTAGGAATTTTCGAAAATAGTTGAATTTCCAATGAATAGTGTTTTTATTTAAATATTAAATTAAAAATATTTAGAAACTTATTTTAATAAAATGCAGTTCATTTTTGAAATCAGATCCTCGATATTTGGTTAAGATGAAATTTTGGTATTTTTCTAAAAAAGTTGAATTTTCGGTGAATAGTGAATTTTCAGTTTAGAGTTTCGAGTGTTTAATGACATCATTAAGGATGTAATAATTATGTAATAATTCTGGTAGACTTATGAATAGTAAGATAAGGTATGATGTGTCCCAAGTGGCCAATACCATGGGCAAATACCATGGGCAAGCCCATGGTTTTTCCAATACCACCAATGAGGTGTCCCTTGGCCATTAATGTTGTGTCCCCTCACTTCCCCTATAAATACCAAGCCATTGTCTCAACCTTTCCATTCAAAAATCCTCCTCAACGAATTTCTGGTCTCCTAACCTTCCAAGGAGTCCTCCCAAGGTGCCCTCAAGCCTCCCAAGGTCCCAAACTTCAAGATTTTTAAGTTACTCTTCATGGTAAGGGATCATACCTCTCTCTTTCTTTTCATGTATTCTCCTTTATGTCATTTATTTTAAGCTCGATGTTATTATGTTGGAATGTTATTTTTTATTCATCATACCTTCCTTTTCATGTTCATAGGATGATATATCCCCTCTTTCTCTCATCAATTCATTTTAAGAATATTTAAGTGGCGTTGTTAGGCTGCCGAATTTTTGTAAGGGATTCTTTCACCCTTCTCATTTTCAAGTTCTATTTTCATGTCAAGTCTTTCAAGTTATTTTTTATTATATAGGGGTATTATCTCTATATCCATCATACTGTTCTTTTATGTTCATATGATGAGAGACCCTATGTTGATCTCATCGATTCATTTTAAGAATTTTTAAGGGACATCATTAGGCTGCCGAATTTTCATAAGAGAAGTCTTATTTTTGTCTTCCTTCCATGTTTTTTATTTGATATGGTATGTCTTTCAAATTTCATTACCATGTTCTTATATCTTTTATATTTTGTACATATATTGTTTTGTGGATAATTTATGAGTGGTTAACCCATGTCCCCTCTCTTTTCAATGTTTTCTAAAACCCTACAACATAGCCGTTATACTACAGAATTTTTTGTCTCAAAATGTATCTCTCTTTTTATCAAATTATTTTATTTAATTAAGTGAATACTCAAAGATATTTCTTCTATAGGGGTATTCACATGTATATCAAAATGTTCTATTTTAATTCTGGGATTTACATACATGAAACCCACTTTCTATTTTTCGTGGTTTTAAAATGACATAAAGATCATGTCTTAAAAGCAGTTTTTCAAACGTTGTGATTATGAAATGAAACCCATTTCTTTTATGCTATATGGGTTATTTATGAAAAGTTTGATGATGATATATGTGGATCACATGATTATAAATACAAATTTAATGGTGCGCCCTGATAGTGCTCCAATGCATTGGGTAATGATGTAATCTCTATGGATTACAATTTTAACGATACCTTGGTGAATAACCTTGGTAATTTTTTTTAATGACACCTTGGGGATGGACCTTGGTGAAACGGAAATTATTTTCTAAGTTAAATGTTGTATCCACATATTCAAGTTATGAAACATGTTATTTTTATTGTGATATGCCTCCTGATCTCTTTCTCATGTCTTAAAGTAATTTATCATGACTTTATTGATGTATCTCAAGTTCACATGTAAAATGTTTCTCTTGTTTCCCTTATTGGGCCTTCTGCTCACCCTTTCCTTTGATGTATACTCCCAAGTTATGAGATTTTGTAATGAACTTATGATGAACAAAGAAGAAGCCTTTAAAGTGATTAAGTAGAATGTTTTATGTCATCATATATTAAGTTCCTAGTTTCCAAGACACTAAACCTTAAAGATCCTCGGATTTGTAAAATTTAATGAAAAGTTATGTTATAAAAAGGCGGGATGCTATATTGTATTTATCCTTATTTACTTTCATTTTCTTCTTATTGTACTCTGTTTGTGGGATTTATATGTATGAATTCATGTTTGTTCAGTTATTTTTACATTTTATCATTGTATGGGCTTGGAGATGTGTGCTTGTGTACATGCACTTAGGATAAGGTCTCCCATGTTTGTTATATGCCTACTTGACACTAGTCGCCATCCCTGGCATATTAGAGGAGGGTTTGGGTTGTCGCAACATGGGCCCCATTGGGATGGGTCCTGATAGAGTGGTATGAGATCAGTAAGTTCTAACTTTGGAACACATTCTGTGAGTTTAGTTGGGGGAAACAATGTTATGCTTTTCAAGTTTTACTTTCAGACTAGGGACTCTAGTGTTGGTGTGGCGGCCAATGTATCCATACACCAAGACTCCGATCACATGCCTTTCCACTCAATATATGATAACATTGATTCTATGGAAAATAATGGTACATAAATCATATAGGAATGGATTGTGGTTTCAATTTTCTTCTTAAGTTATCTCTCCAACCATACTCATTGACCATGATACATCTTGTTTATTTCAGGATGCCTCTGCAATATATGATATCTAGGATTCAACATCAAGGTCACGAGGATGATCCCCTCACTAATGAGGGATCGATAAAGGGACCAGTACCAGATGTGTTACCTCCAGGTGGTGAACCATCTATACCACCACCTATAGAGCAGTATAGGGTATTTGTAGTGCCCGTGGATAAGGTGCAAAGGTTGAGCGCAATTCATGAGTTTCAGTGACATACACCACTCATTTTATAAGGAAAACCCAAAAAATAGGCAACTGAGGACTAGATTAAGGAAATGAAATGATTTTTCTTACTGTTTAAGACCCCATAAAATCATATGGTGGTCTTAGAGGCGAACTTTCTCCATGGATCAGTGAGATGATGGTTAGGTTTGGTAACCTGGTATTATGATGAGATGACTCTATCATGGTCAGAGTCTGTGCATCTTTTCAGAAAAGATTTCTATCCATCTATAATGGTTGATGTACATATCCAAAAGATTCTGTAGCTCTAGTAGGGTGGCACAATAGTATTTGAGTATTCATCAAGGTTCACCAACCTCTCCAGGTACTCGATAGATATGGTTTGAGATTAGTTCTTTTAGGATGAGTACTTCGAGTAAAGACTACGTAGAGACATCTGATCCATCATTACACCTATATGAATTCCTACTTATATTGAGGTGCTAGAGTGAGCTTTAGTGGTTGAGATTTTCTTGGATGAGAAGACATGGAAAATGTTTTTTGATAGTGGGAAAAGAGGAGTAGAGACTTCAGAAGTAGGGAGATGACATCAGTCTAGGGGACCTGGACATGAGATACATTTTAGTAGGGTGTCCTAGGATAGAGGATCAATGGTTCCGGGATCACATGATGGGTCTAGTAAATCCAGTTAAATATGGTGATACCAATATAATGAGATGGTACATCTCGTAAGGGATTGTTTGACCCATCATATGAATGACAAGGATATAGTAGTTGGACCACTGAGGAAGAGGCCGCAGTAGGAGAAGATAGGTCTTCATGGAGGTGAATGTAGCATAGGAGATGAGAGAGTAGTTGTAGGTGGTAGATTGTTTGACTTGTTACCACCACCACCCCTACCTAGTCCACACCAAGCATAGGGAGCTGGAGGATAGGGGAAGGGGCAGCTGCTGGTGGTTGAGACTTACGACACAGAGGATCCAGGAATGATTTTAGGAATAATCTATGTCTTTTATACCTTATTTTCAGTAAAAATAGACACATGTTATGATCATTTCTTTATTTCCATCTATCTGGTTCAAGACTTTGAGATTTCAGTTGATCCCTTGGCTCAACCCTTACGCTTGGAGACTCATATTGGAGATCACTCGGCAATCATATACTTGTGATGACAGTGTGACCTAACTCTTGGGGATAAGAGCTTCTATTAGAATATCTTTATATCATCAATGAGTCCTTACTAAATCATCTTGGTTATGTACTAGTTATCTATAGTTTATCCCTAGATCGACTATTTTTGGCGAAGGATGCAGTGTATCTGTATTGATGGGACAAATTTTTCCTTTTTAGTGAAAAGGAGACCCAAGAAGCATAAGATAGACTCATTCATAGGAGGGTGAAACTGATTACTCATCAATTGGATAGAATTACCCTTGGTGTAGTAGATGTTATGAATTTTTTTTTCTCCATAGTGGTGGTAGGGTATGAGGACATATTTCTTGAGGAAATTCCATGCTTACCTCCCCATAGAGAGATAGAATTCTGTATTGTTATACACCCCAGGATGACCACGATATCTGTGTTAGCATATCAGAGGGCTCCCACAGAGATTCATGAGATGATGGAACAATTGGAGGACTTATATAGGAAGTTCTTTTTTAGACCCAATGTTTCACAATGGGAATCCATAGTTTTGTTCACCAAGATGGCGGATGGGAGATTGAGGTTATGTGTGGACTACTGGTGCTTGAACCATTTGACTGTGAATAATAAGTATCCACTATTGAATATTGATGACCTATTTGATTAGTTGAGAGTGGCATGATGGTTCTCAAAGGTTGACCTCAAACTACGTTATCACTAGATGCAAGTACGGGATGAGGATATACTAAATACAACCTTCAAATGTTTCTATGGTCACTATGAGTACTTGGTGATGCACTTTAGCATGAATAATTTCCCAATAGTGTTAATGGGACTCATGAACCATATCTTTCATCACTTCTTAGAATGGTTCATGGTAGTCTTCATTGATGATATCCTTGAGTAATCGGTTTCTGAGGAGAAGCATTCGAGACACTTGAGAATGGTTCTAGATGTACTCCAAGAGCACCAAATTTATGGGAATCTCTCAATGTGATAGTTCTAGATACAGGAGGTCCACTTTGTCAGACATGTTATCTGAGAAGATGTTGTGTTGGTGGACCCGACCAAGGTCAAGGTAGTGTTAGCTTAGGAACCACCCAAGATCATGACAGAGGTGTAGAGCTTCCTTAGGTTGATGGACCATTACCAGAGATTCATACCTAATTTCTCCAAGATATTATCACCCATGATAGCTTTGACCTGAAAGGGTCATCCATTCATGTGGATGGAGAGATTCTAATAGGATTTTCAAGAGTTGAGGTAGAGATTGATGAATGCTCTCATCTTGATATTACTAGAGGAGGGTATTGAGTATGTAGTGTTATGTGATGCATTAGGTACCAAAATTGGTTGTGTTATGATGTAGATGAATGTGGTGATTGCCTATGTTTTATGTTAGTCAATACTACATGAAAAGAACTATGTGACCCATGATCTTGAGTTAGTAGTGTTAGTCTTCACACTAAAGATGTGGTGACACTACTTGATGGGAGAGCGATTTATCATCTATTCTGACCACAAAAATATCAAGTATATCTTCTCTTATAAATATCTCAACTTGAGATGGTGGTGATGGCTAGAGTTCCTCCGGGATTATGAATTTGAAATTTTATATACTCCTTGGAAGAATAACGTGGTAGTATATTCTCTTTGCAATAGATCATGTCTAAAGTTGCTGAACATGGTGTCAAAAGAGTCAAACTTGTTGCAATTGTCCTTTTTTTATGGAAATGGAGCAGTTTGCCTCCATTTGATGGTTGTTACCCCTATTCTTTTTCAATGATTCAGGTATGTATATCTTGGGGATTTTGATTATGAGACCCAACATACTCATATATCTATTGGACATGCTTTTGATGGATTTTTTGAAGGTGGGATCATATCTTTCTTTTTAGAGGATTCATGAAGGTACCAGTGATGTTGCGGGTGGCATTTATGAGAGATTTTTATAAATCTATTTTAGTAGTTCATCCAAGTTTGATAAATATGTACCATGACCTATGATGTCATTTTTCATGGCTATGGATAAAGAATGTATTTTCAAAGTGTGTCTCTTGATGCCTTACTTGTCAGAAAGTGAAGGATGAGCACCAAGTTCTGGTGGGTTTAGCTCAACACCTTGAGGTGACTTAGTGGGATTAGTTTCCACATCTATATTAAATAGCATGCACGCACAATTTTACTAAAAAGGTGGAATAACTTCTAAACAGAATACCAGGTCATAAATATGAGGGCACCATTGAGTTCATAACATGGGTTTTACCATTCATGAAAAATAACCATTTTTAGAAAGGGATGTTTCTAGAAAGTCATCTTGGGTGTACAAAAATTAATTAATTAATTAAACTATTTTGTTTGATCTGTTGATGTGGTGACCTAATTATTTTATTTTTCGACACTCTTAGGGAAAATTTTCATGGATAAAAACATAAACCTAAAAATAATTGGAGATCCATTAGAGAGAATAGAATAAGATTTCTTTGGAATATGATGACCAAATCAAATATCGATGATCGGATCAAATATTAGCGACCAGTGTGAGATAGAATCAAAGGATCTCACCAATGATCATAGTGTAGCTCCATTCTTCATTATTGATCAATCTAAATCAAGGTAGAATGTTTTTTTTGGTTGTATTATTTACCTTTTATCTTTTCTATGATCAATATGGATTAGTAAACCAACAGATTGATCTGTGGATCATGCATATTGTAGGATGGGATAGTTTTATTCAGGAATTGGGATAATTGATTGTATTTATTAGATTATCTCTTCATTTATCATTCTAATGGAAATGAAATAGGGTCGACACAAACATCATATGATGTCCATTCCTCATGGATGTTATTTGTGCATTTATATCCCATTTCTCTTTAATCATGGGAGATTTCATTGGCCTCTGGTTTGATGAAATCAATAGAATCAAATGTTTTTCACCTATTTTATAGTGAAATGATTTAATATTGTAGATCTGGTCTTGGTGTGACACGATGTTCACGTAAAGATAGAGGTGGAATCATATTAGACAATGTAGATACCCAATTTTTTTGTTCTTCAGTGTGTAAAAAAGAACAATTTTCTAAGATGTTTTTCAAATTGATTTGATGGACGAATGATGTTATCGATTTGTGTATACATTTTCATTTATATTATTGAACATAAGAACATGTAATCATCTAATACATACTATTTTGTGGATAAAATGATTTATTTTGGTATTCTTATTGATCTTTCAGAAGATTCCAGTAAAATTAAAAAATTGGGAGTTTTTAGAAAAAAATATCATATATGCATGGTGTGTACTTTATAAACACACATTATGTAACCTTTCCCCAAAACGGTTCGTCCAAACCTAGTACATGACCATATAGAAAGAAAGATCATGCACGCCATATAATCCATGTTCACACATTGTGTGTTCCCTTCCAGAAGAGGTAAGTGGTTGAAATAGACACTACATGCCATGTGGGGTGGTATTACACGTCGTGTACCCCACCAACCGATTGTTGATTTCTTCAAAGTCAAGGAGCAGTGCACAGATCACGTACCGGTGGAGAAACCAATGAAAATTAAGTTTGACTTGACTAAACACCACGTACTTTAGGGTACACATTGTGTAGTCTTAATTTCTATAAATGAGATGGCATACCTCCAATTTTTAGGTTTGATAATCCAAGGGGAGGTGTTTTCGCTCTGTCGATCAATCTCCCTTGGATACAAATTTGTGTTTTTCTATTTCTGTTTTCATTTCTATTATAGTTTAATTCTTATTTCCCCTTATTCCTCTCATATCCAGGGTAGGGATTGATCTTTGGATCAATCTTCACACTGTGACCATGGTCATAAGAGGGTAGTGTTCTTGTGTTGGAGTTGTAATAAGATTTTGGTTTGTTGTGATTTAAATTCCAAAGTTTTGATTTTATTAGGAATTATGTTTTATAATTCCTTTAACAATTTGAATTCCATATTAACTATAAGTGTTTTATCAGACCAAGAACAACACAAATGGTGAATTCTAAAGGAGTTATAGTGGGATAATACATGACCATTGGGTGACCCCATTGCTGCCTTCTTTGGGGTAAATAAATTTAATGGGTTTTAAGTAATTAATCACCAGACCAAGAGATTAATATTTTAATCATGTAATTATTTGTTTTTAGAACAAGAAATAGTAATTCAATTCAATCCCATTGGTAAATTATTTTCATTAATATTATTAATACTAAATAATGACTGTTAAAATAAACCCTAATTTAATTGCAACCCCAACACACTTTTTTCCATTTTTTCTGTCACTTTATTCTTTTCTCATTTAATTTTCGCAAATAGTATCATTTAGTAATCCGCTACCTTCACTATTTTTTATATATGATCAACTAATACTTTTTTATTTTTCTTTTCATTTCTTTTTCATTTTCCCTGTGGGATCAACCCCGACTACCACTAACTACCTAGTTAGTTAGATTATAATGGAACAAACAAATTTTTCAAATTTTACACACCTTCCAATAGGAGCGGTCAAAATTTTGGCGTCATTTTCGGGGCTAGTGGAAAGAAACAGTGCAAGTTAAGTGTTTACCCATAATTTTATTTTATTTTTTCTTTTCTTATTTATTTTTCTTGGGACCATTGACCCCATATATCTATGGATTTCTCTTCAACTGTAAATTGGTACGATTCACCTGAAGATGATTTTTATCTGTATGATCCAGCATTTTCATTCCAGTACCAAGAATAATATTATACATACATGAATGATGGGTTTCAATATGAGGAATAATCATATACATTATTCATCCCACCTATTCCTCATTCTTGTATGGAACCATCTTCAAGTAATGTCAAAAGATTAATATCGATGATGGAATATTTTACCACAAGCCAGATGGACCAAACCAAAAGGTTGGGATGACTTGGTACTATGGTTGAGAAACTTTTAGAGATCATCACTCGCATGGATACTCTGGTTGAGTCTAATGCTGGTTTTTCTAAATCGTTTTCAACTGAGGACACATGTTATAATATGGGCCAAAACTTTTCACTAGAAATTTCTGAACCTGAAGTTTAAAACTCCAAATTTAAATATGGGTACATATCACAAAATGTTAATTCTGAATTTGATCGATTATTTCTTTATAATACCTCACTTGATTATGCCCCTGCTTTAGAGAACTTCTGTGATTATTTTCAGGTTTTCATCATTTTAAAGAAGAAACCTTAGGAGGTGAAGGAAATACCTAATAAAACCAAGAAACATAACCACCTTCATCATCTATTGGCCACAGAGAAGGGCTACTACAATCCACCGCCTAGACCACCTGAAGTTCAAGAATTGTGGATAAAAGATAAAAGCATCGGAAAAAATTGGTGGTTCACACTACGAAAGCCACATCCACCTTTGTATTACAGGTAAGTACTCATAACTCAGGTCACTCCAAAGACCTAAAAAAAGTTTCTTACTAGGAGGCAATCCATCCACCCTCTTCTCTTTCTTTATTTTCTATTTTTAATAAACACACGGTGTGTACTTCTCTTCAACACGTCGTGTATCACCATTTCACTCATCCACAGTAGAAATAAGAATAAAATGAGCCTACACAGCATGTGTTCCTACTTACCTGGTGTGTACTTTTATAAATTAGTGTATATTATTATAAAAATTCTTGTATAAATACATATTAATTAAATTAATAAACATGGATGGGCATGTGTCGATAGAAAGGTCGATGGAGTGTATACATTCCATTGCCAGTGTGAATCACTCCAGACCTGCCTTTAGTATGGGGTTCATTCTTTTTTAACCCATGTTTTATGTAAACAACATGTGTGATATTTTAAAAATAATATAAAACCATTTCAAAACAAAGAAAAAATCATGGTGGGGCTAAATTGGTTGGTAGGGTCATATCCCACAGATCCACAAGACCCAGGTTCGAGTCATGTCAACCGATTTAGTTCTATCATTTTTCATCTTAATATAACCACACAACTCATATTTCGGTGGATGTCGTGTGTTCCATGTTTTCATTAATAACTTAAAATGTTTGTGAAAATAAGAAATCACCCAGGGATGATGTAGGTTGATTGGAAGAGTCATAGCCTAGGTTTCAAAAGACCCGAGTTCAAACTCAGCTAATCTATATGATTCATCCCAATCTTTCAATAATTAAAACCACACACCATGCATTCTCTTTTCCCCATATAGTACTACATCTACACTTTAAATATTAAAATTTAATAAAAATGTGCAGCACTAAAACATTTGCTCTAGTGGTTGAGGGCGTGCATTTAGATTGTTCGATCATTTTGTGTTCCCACCCAAAACCATTTGGTGGATGAAATAGACACTACATGCCATGTGGGGTGGCGCTACACATCATGTACCCCACTAACTAACCATTGTTTCCTTCAAAGTCAATTAGCATTTCTCGACTCACCTACCAGTGGAGAAACCAAATCTAAGTCAAGTTGACTTGATGACATGTTGTGTACTTTAGGGTAAATTATTTCCATTAATATTTGTTATACTAAATAATGACCATTACAATGAACCTTAATAGAATTGAAACCCTGAAACACTATTTTTTGTCTGTTCTGTCTCTTTATTATTTTCTAATTTAATTTTCACAAATAGTTTCACTTAGTAATTTGTTCCCTTCACTATTTTTTGGATACTCAACTGATACTATCTAATTTTCACTCTTCATTCCTTTTCTGTTTTTCCCATGGGATCGACCCTGATTGTCATTAACTACCTAGTTAGTTGGATTAGAAGGGAACAAAAAAATCCCAATTTTCTGCACCTCATGATAAGAGTAGTCACTAAATTTTGATGATTAGATGACAGAAAGGCCTAACCGATGACACTCATTTATTATAAGATCAGGAATGGCAGGATTGAGGGCCATATAAGTGGAGAATAAATGCAATTTAATATCTAGATTTTTAGAATTTTTTCATCTACACAGCGTGTATGGAAGAGCTACATAATGTGTGGGACCCTTTTAGTGGAGGATAGGTATTTGGGATGGAGTTAAGTATCACATGGTGTGTGACCTTGTCACACATTTTGTAGTCCCCTTTTGTTAGCTTGACATTTACCTCGAAGGGTACATGAACATTGATTGAGGTACATGGCCATAGGCATGCTGTGTACAGATACACAAACACAACCAGGCCAAGGCTACATGGGAATAGCCATGTACTGGGACACAGGATAAATTACATGGGAAGAGGCATGCCATGTACTTCTACATGAACATGGTCATGGGCTGTTTTACACATGTAGGACCTGGCACTGAAGGGAAACATCGTGTACTCCTAGTATATGTCCTATACTCCTTCATAGTTGGCTTAGATCCCTTGTCCTTTATATATAGGACATGTTTCGTTAGGGTGTGTTCCCCATATCCATTACTTGGGGGTTAATATGGAATTGCCTCATACACACAAAATAATGATCCCTTCAATAGTGTGTCTTGGATAGATTTTTTAGAATCCTTCTCTAAGGCCCAGAGTGATATATTATATCATCTTCTTAACCTAGATGGAGTTATTGATATCATCATGATCAACACTACTCAGGTGTCGATCCTCTACATAGTGGGTTAATCACTACTATAAAATAGCCGTTTAATAGTGCTATTATTTATTAGTTCTAGAAAAAAAACATTGATAAATGGAATATTTATCAGCGCTAAAGAAATAGCTGATGAATTTAACTCTTTATCAATGCATTTTTAGTGCTGATAAAGGTCCCCCTTATCAGTGTTATATTCTTAGTGTTGATAAAAGGTGTCATTTATCATCACTTTATTCTTAGTGCTGATAAAGGGTGCCCTTTATTAGCACTTTATTTTTAGTATTGATAAAGGGTACCCTTAATTAGCGCTTTATTCTTAGCACTGATAAAGGGTACCCTTTATCAGTGCTATATTTTTAGTTCCCATAAAGGAATCATTTATTAGTGATTTTTTTATCTGATTAAGGTATGAATAAATAAAATGAAATAATTAAGAAAATAACAAATGAGTTTATTAAAAAAATATTACAAATATTATTAATCAAATAATTATTGATAAAAATGAATTATTTTATTCTACTATGTATAAATTATAAATACTAATAAATAGTATGTATTAAATATATAGATAAACTAAAAATGAAAATTAAACAAATTAAAATTAAAAATAAGTAAATTGAGAAATATATTAAATAATTTATTAATTAGATAATTATTGATAATTTTAAAAAATAGTATATATTAAATATATATATATATTAATATATATAAATATGATTTATATAATATAAAATATTATTTATTATTTACATTAAATAGTAATATATTTAGTGAATAATGGTTTATAATAAAAAATTAATATGAATTAAAAATACTTACTAATTACATCGAGTAATGGACATAATTGAATGTCATTTTATTTTTCAATTAATAACATAGATCAAACATATTATATTGATTTCATGTATACGTAATTAATGCATTTTTATATACATATGCACCCACACAAATATTTTTTTTAAATTTAATAAATTTATATTATTTATTTTATAGACATTTATTTACTATGTTTTAATATTTTCAATATGTATTCATATTTATTTCAATATATATCCATTTTTTAAATGATTTATATTAATCAAACTTATTCAAATTTTCAATATTATACTCATTTTTAATTAATCAATTTTATTCATTTTTAACATGCATGAACTTAAGATTAAATATTCGTTAATAATGTTAAAAATACATTTGTAAAAAAATATTTATAAATAAATATATTTATAAATGAATATTTACCATCTTTATAAATTTATAATTATAAATAAATAAATAATATTTGTTTAAAAAGTATTTATATAATTATAAATTATAAATTATAAATTCATAATAAATTTATTTAAATAATAAATATATTTACTATATTTATATATATATATATAATAAAAAATATATAATGATATAAATATTATTTCTTTAAAGTATTTATATAATAATAAATAAAAATATATATATTCAAATAATTATTAAATTAGTATTTTATAAAAAGTCTTATTATAAGTATTTGTTGACGCTCCTTTACGTCACATTGTCTAAACGAATGGAAAGGAAAATTCCTTAGCTCAAATTGATTCATCCTTTGAAGAAAACATCAAAAATCGACAAAGGCATGAACAATGATTCAAATGCACATGTGCCACGCAAGTTCCATCATAGTCACGCAAGTACACTTGCACGTCGCCTAGTGGTCGCGCAGGTGATTTGTGCACCCTCTTTAAAAATCGCCCAGGGTCTTCTCCAGCCTATAAATACCCCTGTGGGCCCCCCCATTTGGGGGACAAAAAATTCCAAAACCTCAAAGTTGAGCTCCCAACGCACTAGTCTCTTCTCCAAGCTTCAGAACACTTCTCAGGTAATTTCTTACCTAGAACTGAAGATCTAGAGAGGGGGAGGAAGGCCTAAGTGTTGAAACTCATCAACACCTGGGTGCCTGAGTGGCCAGCCCTTAAGGGAAATGGCCACACTTGCGCGTCACCTTGCTCCTTCACCAAAACTTGCGCGCCACACTTCTGTAAGCCCTTAGGGATGGTAATAAGGTCTTGAGCCAAGTCTCGCCCAAGTATTACCCCAAGGTCTAAAAGTCGTGTAAGTACCCATGTGCCGCACAGGTATACCTGCGCGACCCAAACTTGTGCGCCCACACAGTACCTGTGCGCCCATCAAGACTTGAACGCCCCTCTCTTTTTGGGTTCCCTTCCTACCCATTTCACCCCTCTTACACCTATCCCTCTCTCCTCTTCAGTATTAAGCCTTCAAAAATCTCTCCAATGCCATTTATGGAATAATTTCCTTGTTGAATTCCTTATCTGAAAGGAATTTTGTGGAACATCTTTCAAAACCTAGTGATTTACACATCTTTACATCACAAAAGTTAGAGAGTTTATTCATTCAACCTCATCCTTTAAGATGAGATAATCTTTAACTTGGGCATCCTCCTCAGGAGTAAGCCCCAGTCCAACTTTTTATTAACCTGGGCCTCCTTTTCAGGAGTAAGCCCCAAGTCCACATTAATTTGGTCATTCTCCTTAGAAATAAGCCCCAGTCTCCAAATTCCCAAATATGGGCTTCTTTTTCAGGAGTAAGCCCCAACCATAATTTTCTTAACTTGGGCTTCCTTTTCAGTAGTAAGCCCCAATCTCAAATATGGGAATCCTCCTTAGGAGTAAGCCCCAAGTTTTTTAATTTTTAAATCCCTTTAACCTGGGCCTCCTTCTTAGGAATAAGCCCCAGTCTTAATTTCTCATAACCAATCCTAATTTACTTTTGATCTGGGATTCCTTCTTAGGAGTAAAAACCAATCATAATTCCCCTCCTAACTTGGTCATCTTCCTTAGGAGTAAGCTCCAAGATTAGAGTATCCAAATCTCCATAAAGTACATATACCTTTATGGACCATGTTCATGGATTTCTTCCCTAAAATAAATCTTCATCTTCATCTATTTGGGAATTCATACATACATAAGCCCCACATCATTTCTTATGATTGCATCTTTCATGGCACAATTGACCGGTTTTACCAATACCTCCTGTTTCTCACACAGAGCATGACTCACGTGAGCTTAGAGTGTAAAAGTAATTATGACATCTTTCTTTGATCCATCAATCATACATAAACATAATACTCCCTTACTCGAACTACATGGGTTCTGATTCCTTTTTTAAACAAAGGATGCATAGGTAGCCCATCTGCGGGTATGATCCCACCTCTGAAATAATCCACGTCCTTCGGAATGACAATAAACTTCAAGTGCCCCACTGAGTGGCTTTAAAACCAGTATGGTCATCATAATGACCAAGATACTTTTATGTATTGTAGGATACCATTGACTAAGAATCTCTAACAAATACAGATGATTCTCTATCGATGAAGAACCTCGAATACATATAAAATATTCTCTAAATTTCCTACATATTTAATCAGTGATTGTCATATCTAAAGAAAATCTCATTTTATACTTGGTAATGTAATAAGGATTCACAAACATAACTTAAATCTATAAAGAGAGTCTCGGAGTAGATAATAATTCCCCTCAAAAAGGTGTGATGAGTCCGACCTCCCATCCTCTCGACCAATGCAAATTCCTAAGTCTCATCAGTTCACAACTAATGGGAACCTACCTTTGGAAAGTAGGTCCAAATGGATATGGAATCATTGGATGTTTCCGGTTCTACGAACAAACCCATTAGAAACCGCTTGGAATGTTTTAATGTTAAATCAACGAGGTCATCCCCAATTCCGGAGGAAACAAAAAATGGTGAACCCGATGTGAAACCTTAACCAAGTTAAAATGATGTTTTACTTATTTTTTAGGCCCCTATTTAAAACTCAATGAGAGGGACAACAAAACAATCAATAACATATGTGCTTATCCAAAAGATGTAGTGGTCGGAATTATCTTGATTACGTCTGTTATATCAAACATGCACTCTTTTCCAAGATCTTCTGCATTACAAGAATGTCTTTTATTAAGTCCACATCTTTGAATACCTCTGCTGTGAAAACCTCTACTGCGAATGTCACTGCTGCTACTCCTGCTGGATCATCTTCCGCTCTAAGGACAAAATCACCTACTCAGCATCTTCAAAGTAGGGTATCAAATGTGATGGTTAAGCAGTACCATCAAAACGGTACTATTCCGACTTTGGAGGCTGGTCAACAAGCCCTCCAAGTCAACAATTCAACCTGGTCGTCCGGACAGCGACGACCAGTTATCATGAAGCAGGTGGTGCCAACCACTGTTTTCAACCATTTTGGGTCGTTATCCCTAGAACGCAATCACCAGTACCTCCCATATTCTGGGTAGGTGAATGAGAAGGCCCCTCAGGGCCTTAATTCAAATAGACAGAAGTCCTTCCCGAGGGATCCCATCAACAATCGCCGCCAGACTCGTGTGGCAGTGCGCCCTCAAAATGATGAGGGCATCATCTCCAGGCGTTCGGCTCAGGTTCCTCAAACCCGAGCAGGTAAGACGAATCACCAGAGGTGAAATCCGGTCAACACTGAGCATGTTCTCATCTCTGCCATCTCCGTAGAAGTCCACTAACCTAATTTGGTGGCAAGCAACGAGCGGGCACACATGCCCATCCGTTTTAATTCCGTTGTCCAGCAGACTCATCTGGCAGCATTACGCCAATCCCGCTAGGCAATTCCGGCGGAGTACTATAGACAAGAACATACACCTGTTTATAAATCATCAGTTAGTCAGCAGGCTCGTCTGACTACATATGATGGAGCTCATCAACCACGTTAAGTGAAGTTCAATCAGCAGGCACATACACCTGCTAGTATTGATCAAGCCTAACAATAGTCTCGTTTGGTAGCATTCGGAGAAGTCAGTCGGAAAGCTTCAGCGACAAACAGGAGGCAGACTCAACTCTCTGCGCCTACACTTGAGTACTATCAGGATTCACTGACAGGAAAAAGAGGATAGGAGCAGGAACACACACCTACTACAAACACGGAATGGATTTATATCCCTGTTTCGGTAGCTGAAGTCACCAAGCATATTTTATCAAGGGTTAAAGAGCAGAAGAAAATCCCTACTCATATTCTGGATGCTTTCCAGGATATTATAACAGCTTCAGTATCATCTCAGGGAAATACACATAAATTTATCCCTACCAGTGGAGTGAAACATCAACAGTTCACTCTAGAACAGACACACACCTTTCTTCCAGTCCAAGAGGGTTGTTGGGCGTACTCCCCCATATCATACGGACAACCAAGTCAGGCACATACATCTGGTTTGAGCGGAGATAATCAGCCTAACCTGATCATTTCTCCTGATCAGGCACATACACCTACCAAATTGAGTAAGAAGGCATCTAAGAAGAAGACCTGCCTAGCACAGTCAAGAAATCAAGGGCCAATCTGTAACAAGGCTTTACTCGATGCTAGAGTTCTTGAAGCCCTCAGACAATTATCTATTGGGATTCAATATTCTACTCACTCAGTTCCCAATAGTGGGAACATTAATTCTGGAGGTCTGCATCAGACACTTACTCATGAAGGCTTGATTCATGACAATTCGATCATTATTTAATTTTCATCTTCATATGAGAGCCACAATAGCCCTCTATGTGGCCAGAAGATCAAGGAGCAAGAGATTTCATCTTTTGTTGTAACCCATCATGGTGGTCCTCCCCATGATGATGAATTTAGCTGCAAAATCCCTCTCCACATTAGTAATTCTCATTGTCTGGAAAATTATTTAGAAGAAAATTTAGTAATGATAAATCCCTATTATCTTGAGGCACTTACAAAAGTAAATCCAGACATGTCTGATGCTTTACCATCAGCAAGTGAAATACTTTCTCAATCAGAAGATAGCCCGGGGTATAGGTCATTCTCCGAACCACCCCTAGGTCATTCATCTTCTAGTTTGATCAGTGGATTCTCTACCAGTCTTTTTGAATTCGATGAAGCAACAAGAAAGCACCAGCTCTGGTCTAAACAGGTAGAATAATCTTCATTGAATGATAAAGAGGAAATGCTGAACATGAGAAAAAAACTGGTGAAAGGTGAAGTGCCAGTCATGTTTTGGCCTTTGTCCGACTCTCAGTATGATATTCCAGAGATGTTGACAAAAGATGGAATTCATGATATTCGTCTCAACATATGGAAAACTCTTTGTCAGTTGAAAAAGAAAGTATTATTTTATGATGAATATGAAAATCATGTTAAGATAATAGAAGGGTTACATCGCCAAAGAGACTTGGCATCTCTATCAGTCTCTCGATATCTGAAGGCTGAAAAGTAGCAGAGATCCCTTCAGTGTTAATGCCTTAGCACACTAAGAAAATTGCGCCAGTTAATTACCAATGCCCCATCTGGTATCATATCATGGGATGGGGTGTTCATGGAGCACTACATTTCACTGTGCTCTCCAGTCATCAAAGCCCGCCGAAAATGGTTTCATGCAATGTTATTACCCATGGCCGGCCAAAGTCAATGAGTTTTGTTTGTAATCAAAAGCTTTCCCAAGAACAGGCTTCAACTAGTTCCTCTCAAAATCAAGAATACAGAGAATAAGTTATTGAATTAGTCTTGCATCAAGAAAACAAGAATATTGAACAGGCCTCTCGTATTGAGAAAGCACATCATCAAGTGACAGAAGTGTCAGAAATCATCCAAAGGTCTTTTGAACCGGGTGATAAAAGAGGATGTTGATTGATGCATCCAGCTAATTTCTGGACCAAGGTCCTCAAGATCAGGAGGGCTTTTAAGAAATTCTCAGACATAGCATGTCAAGAGCCACCCCATCTTGCCAGACTGGGGACTCTTTTAAACCAACCCTTAGAATCAACAAAGAGGATTCGAGGAGTTGATAGGGAATAGCAGAAATAACCACAGTCCACCGGACTGGGGACTTTTTCAAATCCTCAATCCCTTCCTCAGAGAAAGTCAGTCTTCTCTAGATTGGGGAAGAAGACCCAAGAGGAACTAAGAGCCAAGTTATTAGGATATTCTATCCAAATTACGGTTCATCAAGAAGTTCTTGAGGGATCAAATCAACAAAAGGCAATGTCTCGTCAAAGACATGGAAGAAGACAATATCGCAGAAATGTCGATAGGAGGGATGAAATTCATTATGCATCAATCAATATCATCAATGTCGTTGTTTTTGATCCACTAGATGAGGTTCACTAAGAGGGATCAGATGAAGAGGTTCCTGCTCAAGAAGTTGTACGCACATACACAAATGAAGAATGTGTGCGTACACGAAATCAAAGGATTACTTAGAACCAAGGTAATCCTTCAAATAACCCACTTCCCCCTCTCCGAAAGGGATCCAACAAGGGGAAAGGAAAGAATCAGGTTACATACCCTTCCTTTGGAGATGGCCAATTGCTCTCACTAGAGCAAAGATTTTCACAAAAAGAGGAAGAAATGAAGGAATTGAGGAGGATGAATGCATAACTACTTTAGAGTAGTCTTCCTCCTAAACGTGCTGGAGCCAGTCAGACAAGGGAATTTGTTATGGAAACTGAGATGGATCAAGAATATCCTCCTTTATTAGTACACCCTCACAGGTCTAATCCTACGGGTCAAGTGCAACAACAATTGGCGGTGCAACCATCAGTTGTAGTATCAGCCACCACATCTGTACCAGCTCTAGTCATTGCACCTGTTCAGGTCCAAAATCAACCGGATGTTTCTCAAAAGTTAGTAACTACTATTTAGTCATTAATAGCTTGGTTGGAGGCTATGGAGGGAAATCATGCTCAAATTCAACCAGAAAAGAGATCTTACCCTGAGTGGGTTGATGCAATTCCTCCCCCATCAAATTTTGAAAGTACCACATTCCCAATCTTTAATGGTTCGGGAGACCCAGAGCAACACTTAACACATTTTGTTTCTCGTTGCGATCCTATGATGGGAACCCTTCAGCAACAAGAAGCAGTTAAGCTCAGGTGTTTTGTACAGTCATTACAAGGACCTACTTTTGTTTGGTATATAAGCTTGCAATCCTGGTCAATTACCGGATGAGAGTATCTTCTCCAAAAATTCCTTCTTCAGTTCAGCTCAATGTTTCCAAAGACAACAGTTTTTGATCTTACAAACTATAAGCAAAGGGAGAATGAAAGGGTCTCATATTTCATTGCTCGCTGGAAGGGATTAAAATATTCCCTGAGCTTAGCACTCCCTCTGGAATAATTTTTGCCAATTTGTGTGGCAAATTTACGTGATGAGTTGTGTACACCACTGATCCCTATAAAATACGTAGGAGGGTTTCGAGACCTTACCTCGATCGCTCAGCAGATCGAAGATTCTCTTACGAAGACTAAGGATAAAACTCATGTAATTCCATCAGCTCTAGGAAGGATAATGGGTAAATCAGAGACTGCTACAGTCATGCTTAAACAGGCACCTGTACCTGCTTCAACTTCAAAGCCTTCATCTTCCCGAAGGGATCCACCTCCTGAGCGTCAGCAACATAGGTCGTTTCGTCAAGACAATCAAAGAGATCAAAGACGGAAACAGTTTAATGAGTTAAAGAGAAAAGTTTATTCTTTCCGAAATGAACAAGTTCATGGTTACTTCATTTCGGTCCTGGAGAATAATTTGGTTCAGCTACTGAGGCCCAAGAGGCCAAACAAGGAAAGAGATAAAGACCATCCTAATTATTGCTCGTTTCATCAAATTTTGGGGCATCCCATTCAAGAGTGTTTTGTTTTCAAGGACCTCCTGTAAAGAATGGTCGACTTGGGACAAGTCAAATTGAAGGGTTCTTCAGCTCAGGTAGCATGTGTTACTGCTACAGATCCGGAGGAATGAGGCGAGTGGCAAGAAGTCAAAAGAAAAAATACGCATAAATATGATGATTGGATGGTCAGAAAAATGATCATCCGAACTCATGAAATTTTGCGAACGCAATTAAAGAAACCAATTATGTCTTCTACTGTAAATGCTGCAGTGAAACCTCCATCAAAAGAAAAATCCTCAAAAGGGCAGCATAATTCAGGGAAGGAAGAAGAATCAGAAGAAGATGAGTATGTGTCAAAGCCTAAGCTGTCTTTGACTCTATTAGATTTCATGCCATCTACTTCAAAGCAACGGGCACCGCCCCACCAAACGTCACAGCCTAAATTGGCTATTCAGATAGAGTCTTCATCGAATGAAGAGTTAATCTTCATTTCTGTTAATATGATTCATTTAACAGATCCTTATGCTAGTTGCAATTTTGATTTCGATGATCTTGAATTCCCTGTATCAAACAGAGGAATTAGAGGAAGTTCCAGGGGTCTAGGATACAAAGGAATACATGGATATCCCAGAAGCCACTATTCTAATTCTACCCCTTCTAGAACTGTGTATGCGGCAGAAACTCGTGGTAGAGCCCTTCAGCAAGCTCAACAAGAACAAGCAATTTCTTCTACACAAGGCAGATTCAGTCCTGGCATAGTTATTTTGGAAGATCGGTTGGAGGTTCCACCTTCTTCCTCTCAGCAAGTAAATAAACCTAATTAGTCTAATCTTCCAAATCCAGGAGTATTACCAAATCCTATCCCGATATAAGATGTATCTACTTCCAAAGCATCAACTTCCAAGGCACCTGTTAAACCACATGTTCCTATTGGGAAACGCAGACCTTTGGATCAAAAGTATGATGTATTGAAACACCTAGCCCAAGTACCGGCCAAGTTATTAATTCTGGATGCTTTGAATCTGTCAAAAGATCTTCAGGAGGCACTCATCGAGGCTTTTTCAAGTCCTCAGGAGTTTGAAACTGAAATTGCTGCAGCTGAAGTCTACCACGTAGAGAATAATCCTGCAGAATGCCATGCAGTGATATCTTTCACAGATGAAGATGAAGATGAAGATGATGCCGTGCATGGGAATATTGACCTTTGTACTTATCTGGAAAGGTCAATGGTGTAGACATCCTAAGATCTTTCATTGATAATGGTTCAGGAGTCAACCTCATGCCCATTCGTACACTTCGTCGATTGGGCCTTACGGAATCTGATTTATCTCCTTCTACCATGATGTTACAAGGATATGATAAAAATAAACAAGAACCACTGGGCGAGATTACACTCAAAACTCAGTTTGGAGATCTTGTATCTGATTCATATTTCATGGTTGTTGATCAAGACTCAGCCTTCAACATCTTTCTTGGAAGACCCTGGCTACACCAACATGCGGCTATCCCTTCATCATACCATCAATTTCTCAAGTATTGTTTCGATGGTCAAGTTGGGACATTGTATGGTGATAAGGCCTCTTTCAAGACATGTGAATCTCAATACATTAAGTCAGAATTCTATCACATGAAGAGAAAGGAGGAATCCAAAACAAAGGAGATTACCAAAGTTAATGCTCCATATAGTTTGGAAAATATTCCAGTAAATCCATTTACACATGTGAGTACATATTATGTGTTTCCTAGCAATCAAATTGACAGGATAGACTCAAATCCAAATACTCTCATGGAAAGATCCAAAATTTCAATTATAGCAATCAAGCCAGACAGCATGGGAGAAATTGGTTATTCACCAAGCAGTGATGAAAGCCCAAATGGAGATGTCTTTATTTCATCTTCTGAAATCCAACAAGTCTATACTTCATCAATCAGGCCAGAAGAAGTTATAGAAACATCATAGGTGAATAATTATGTCGATTCTCAATCCATAACCTCCTCTTTATTTCCCAGGGAAGACCCTTCATCATTAATCGGGTCAGAAATGGAGGCTTCTTCTTCAAGATGTTAAAATGTTAACATCTCTTCTGATCATGGAAATTATGCTTCATCATCTACTATGAAAGTAGAAGCAGAGGAAATAACACATGTTGAAGAAGAAGAGGAAGATCTCAGGGATGCTCCTCCAGCATTTGAAGAGGGTGTCTCTACCACCGTGGATGAACTCAGAGAAATAAATCTGGGTACAAAAGAAGATCCACGCCCCCACTTTAATTAGTGTGTCTATGACTCTTGAAGATAAAGAGATGTATATTTCCTTTCTAAAGAAAAATCGAGATATATTTTCTTGGAACAATACAGAGATGCCAGGGCTTGATCCTTATTAGGTCCACTGGGCTGAATACCCTGAGAGGGGGGGTGAATCAGGGTATGACTAATTAAAAATTAAAGCCCGTTCTGATCTTGTTTCGTTGTTAAGAAAAACACTCTTCTCTATCTTTCCTGCTGCACAATATAAATAGAATGTAAAGAAAGCACAGGACACAGTAATTTTACTTGGTTCACCGCTAAGGGCTACGTCCAAGGAGCATACGCTGACAGGTTGTCGGTCGTACCAAGTCCACTAAACTTCACTAGCTGTGGATTACAATGTTCGGGCTAGATCACTTTTATGCTCAGGCTCACTACCTATACAATGTTTAGGGTTAGCTCACTGCTTTCCCAAGGGTCACTCCCTGTTTCTCTCTCTCAGGCTCACTGCCGGTGGAGAGGATCACCTTCTTCCTCTTCCTAAGCTCACTGCTTTGTGAAGGGAATCACTCACAGTTTATAGACCTGTAGGTCTCTTCATTTGCATGAGTACATGAATCCTTAAGTGTTGATGGATGCTCTGTTATAGTCCAACTTTCATCCAATGATGAATACCACTTTGCCTCTGAACACTGGGAAATTCCTTTTGGAAACACCTTCGCAAAGCACCCTACTTCGCGAAGCTCCCAATTTCGCGAAGCTCAAACAAGCCTTCGCGAAGCTCCTGCCTTTTCGCGAAGCTCTCTCGCGAAGCACTCTCGCGAAGCACTCTCGCGATGCACAGACCTTCGCAATGCTTAGGCCATCGCGGAGCTCCTACCTCTCTACGAAGCTCACCGAGCCAACGCGGGGCACACGCCTTTCGCGGAGCTAGAATATCCGCCGTGAAGCTCCCCTTTCATGAAGCACACTGCCTTCGCGAACAACCTCTGCGAACCGAGAGCAATGGATTTTCTCTGAAAATTCTCTCTACTTCGCTCGAAGGGGTCGGCCTCTATTTATAGGCTATTCCACCGACCCTCGTCCCTTCCGCACGAAGTCAACGCCACGTCATCTCAAATCGTGAAGCTCCAAAGATTCCGCCGGAATTCTGTCCAAATCGCGAAGCTCCACGGCAATTTTCTGTTCGCGGAGCTTGACGTAGTCCCGAAGAATCACCGTCAACATACCTTCGCGACTTCACCGCGAAGCTCCCTCGCGAAGCCCAACATTCCTTCGCGCCTTCGCCGTGAATCTCCCTCGCAAAGCCCTTCACCGCCGCGATGCGCTTCAGCCTCTGCCGTTCACGAAGCTTGACGTAATCGTGAAGACTCACTGCCTCCATTCTTCTGGTCTTCGCGAAAACCAAACCATGCATCCCATCTTCACGAAATTCATGCCTTTGCCATATAAAATTATGCTCTTTATGGAAATCCACTTTTCGCGATGCTCACCAAACTCCAAATTTTGGTCCCCAAAAATTTGGCAAACACTGGGAAACGGCGCCACCTTGTACTGCTCTTTTGTACCGCCTCCAGATCATCCTTTCCTTTGTCATCATTCTTTGTCAACATTGATTGTCAACAACTTCTTGGGAACTCGACAAATATCCATGAAAACCTACTTTGTCAAAAAACACAATCAACCCAAAAAATACTGCAATGTTACCTTGAGGGATTTTTTCCCAACAATCTCCCCCTTTGGGTTTGTTGACAACTCTTCACAACTCTGCTCAGAAATATTTTCTTCACGTTCATACCTCACTGAGACTTTTTCTAGTCACTACCACCATTCGCCTCTTGCGATTCTAATAGCGTTCAAGGATTCACTTAACACGTACTCTAAGACCACATGAGCAATGCTCGGCGTGAGAAACAAGAGTAGTATGAAAATTTCATCAATGAATCACTTCATGTCAAACACCAATTGTCGATTCCAACATGATACCAATTCTTAAATTGATACCAATTGTTGAACCATACTGATCCCAATTGATGATAGCTGGAAACCTTCTCTCACCTTTCCAACACCACTGTTCTGCTTTTATCACGATCCTCAGCTGTCGTGATATCTATTCTTTGATCGATCACTTCTAGCATCGTCAGATTTAAAAATCTCTCTCCCTTTCTCATTTATCCCCCTATCTGGCTACTCCACTGGTCAGCTTCTCCCCGTATCATCCATGATTTGTCAAATCTCCACACTGTCTCCCCCTTGAACAAACATTATTTTCTCCCCCTTTGTCAACGAACCCAAAGGTCACTCCTTTGTAGTCTGTAACATAGTAGATAACACATATCAGCACATTATGGAAAAAACACATCATACCTTGGGGAGAGTGGGGTAGGGGTCCCACATCCACACTATTTCAAATGCGGGGAATCGACTGAACTCCCAGAGCCAGTCGATGCCTCTCAAAAGCTTCCTTGGGTAAGGCCTTTGTCAGAATGTCTACAACCTGTAGCTCTGTAGGCACATACTCCAACTTCACGATTCCCTACTCAACCTTCTCCTTGATAAAATGATACTTAATCTCAATGTGCTTTGTCCTTGAATGATGGACGGGATTTTTGCTAAGATTTATAGCACTTGAGTTGTCGCACTGGATTCCAATCGGAGACTTCACTTCAACTCCCATATCTTTAAGTTTCTGCTTCATCCACAATAACTGTGTGCATGCTTGAGTGGTCACAATATACTCAGCTTCGGCGGTGCTCAATGAAATGCAATCTTTCCTCTTGCTAAGCCAAGAAATACACAATCCTCTAAGATAGAAATCACCACCTGACGTTGATTTCCTATCATCCGCTGAACCGGCCCAGTCTGCATCAGTATAGCCCAATAACTCTGTCTAAGATTTATCAGTATATGTCAAGCCGAAATCCACTATGCCCTGGATATACCGAAGTATTCTTTTCACTGCAAGCATTTGGATTTCCTTGGGATTGCTCTGATATCTCGCTACTTGTATTGTGGCGAAAACAATATCAGGCCTTGTTGCAGTCAAGTACAACAAACTTCCAATAATTTGCCTGTATTCTGTGATATTTACTGCCTTGCCATCTTCATCTTTTGATAATTTCATCCGGGTGGAAACCAGAGTCTTTATCTCCTTGGAATTATCCATTCCAAACCTTCTTAAAACCTCCTTGGCATATTTGGATTGAGAAATAAAAGTTTCATTCCTTCCTTGTGTCACCTGTAGACCAAGGAAAAACGTTATCTCTCCAATCATTGACATTTCAAACTCATTTTTCATGAATTCGGAAAACTGTCTGCACTGAGCTTCATCTAATCCGCCAAAGATTATGTCATCGACATACACTAGCACCATCATCCTTTGATTACTGTCGTTGCTGAAATAAAGATTGTAATCAACTCCTCCACGCTAGAAACCAAGCTTCTTCAAGTACTGATCAAGCCTTGAGTACCAAGCCCTTGGTGCTTGTTTCAGCCCATACAACGCCTTCTTCAGCCTGCAAACTTTGTTCTCATCCTCATGAATGAGAAAACCATATGGCTTCTCAATATACACCTCCTCTTCCAGAACACCATTCAAGAATGCAGATTTGACATCCATCTGGAACACTTTGAACTTCCTTTGCACTGCGATGGCTAGGAATAATCTTATTGTCTCCAGCCTTGCAACCGGTGCAAATGTCTCATCAACATCTATTCCCTCGATCTGTGAGTACCCCTTGCACACTAGACGTGCTTTGTTCCGAATCACGGTTCCATCTTCATTCATCTTTTTGCGATAGACCCATTTGGTCCCAATGACATTCTTGTCTCCTGGCCTCGAAACAATCACCCATGTCTGGTTCTTCTCAATTTGATCAAGCTCTTCATTCATAGCCTGAACCCGGTTTTCATCTTTAGCTGCATCGGAAAAACATTCCGGCTCCACCTGAGATAAAAACGATGTTTTCTGTAATGATTTCATTCTTCGAGTCTGAACTGGAGCTGTCTGATCACCAATGATATTTTTCCTATCAATTTCATCTCAACTCTTTGGCTTCCTTGCAGATACAGACTTGACACTTTCTTGTTCATCATCAGTATCTTCTTCTGAGTCAGCCTCTGCCACTTCTACTCCCCATGTGTTGCTTACCTCATCATCACTTTCATCCAGAAACTATTCACTGGGTCGTTGAGCAGTCTGTTCATTTTCGACTATAGTGACATCATTGCTCTCAAAATATTTTCACAGCCTCTTGTTGAAGCATTTATATGCTTTTATTTTCCCTGAATATCCAAGGAATATCCCTTCATCTCCTCGTGCCTCAAACTTCCTATGATGTTCTTTGTTGAGAATGAAACACTTACTTCCAAAGATTCGAAAGTATTTCAACATTGGATTCTTTCCGTACCACAGTTCATACGGAGTCTTCCCTTGCTTCGGACATAACAGGGACCTGTTTGAATCATAGACCGATGTCAAAACTGCTTCCTTCCAAAATTTCTCTGATAGGTCCTTATCAATAAGCATTGTTCTGGCCATATTGTTGATGATCATATTTCTCCTTTCAACCACTCCATTCTGTTGGGGAGTTCTTACTGATGAAACTTGATGCCTTATCCCATGTTTCTCGAGATATTTTTCAACCTGACTGTTTGTAAATTCCGTACCATTATCAGTACGAAACTTCAGAATTTTCTGCCCAAGCATCTTTTCTGATTCCCTCCTGTACTGCTTTATGCAACTGAACACCTCTGTCTTATGGGTAATGATGAATACCCAGGCCATTCTACTATAGTCATCAATGAAAAGAACATAGTACCTTTTCCCATCTATAGCTTGTGGTGAGATAGGTCCACATACATCAGTATGCACCAATTCGAGCACTCCAGTTTCTTTTTGTTCCTTTGGCCTGTATGTCTTCCTGATGATCTTCCCTTGTTGACAAGCATCACACGTATGAGTGCGATCACGTGATAGTTTGGGAAGGTCTCTAGCAACATCACACTTTACCAGATCTTCCATAGATGGTTGACATAGATGACCAAGTCACTTATGCCACAGCTGATTTTCTTCTTCTCTAGATAAAAGGCATGAATCTTCTTCCCCACCTACCAGGTAAAGATTCCCCTTTGTTCGTTTACCCTATAGAATGACTATTCCATCTTTTCCTTTAACAATACCCATCTTCTTGGTAAATAGGATAGAGTGCCCAGAGTCGCATAGTTGACTGACGCTAAGCAAATTATGACTGAGACCCTCTACCACCAAGACATCAGCATGTCTCATTTCATTGCCCCCAAACTTAGCTTTTCCTGAGTCAACAATCTTCAGGTCTTCATCATTTCCAAATTTGACAACTCCTTCTTTGTCATATTTTATGCCTGTAACTAGATCCTTGTTGTCTGTCATGTGAGATGTGAAACCACTATAAAGGATCCACACACCAGAACGCTTTGATGCTTTAAGGGCAATTTCAGCAACTACGGCTGGTTGCGCCCAAATTTACCCTACCGGTAAAAGCGGTCGTTGATGTACAAGTAGGGATCGAATCCACAGGGACCGAAGAAGAAACCTTGAGACACTTTGATTAGATGCGGGATTGGCTATGCAGTGACCAACATTGGATTGAATTGATTTGAAGAAATATTGATTTAATTTAAATAACAAAACAAATAAAATTACTTGAATTAAAACAACTAATTAAGGTGAGCCGATCCTAGGTTGTCTCTTGGGCTTTATTGGATGTATTTGTTTTTTATTTGATTTTCTGTTCATCGGTTCAAGAGGTATCCATTAAATGAAATAATTCCTCAATATCATTCTCCGATTTAATCCATACACAATTTCAAGGCTAATCACCAATTCACTTAGAGGATCAATTAAATGAGCACTGCAAGGAATTGGATCGTACTAGCACTCAAAATGTGTCGTCGTTAAATTCGGTGAAGACAAAGAAGAAGATAAATCAAAGAAAGGAACTCTTAAAATAAAGAAAAAATTTATGAATTTAAGAACATCAAATAACATTCAATATAACTTATGCAACTCCCTAGGATCAACCCATAAAAGGTTATCCCTCCATTGATGTTATTCTATCAATGGAAGAGGGTAATTGACTTAAAGAAGCGGGATTGAAGAAGAAAGAAAAAAAACATTAATCAAAATGAACACTCCACCGTTGTGTGATGAATTCACAAGTGCGGGTGTGAATAAATTCACACTACGATTCAACGGTATCAACGTGTAAAAAAATGAAAAGTAAAAGTGAAGAAGAAGAAATTTTATTAAAATACTAAACGTGAATGAAAAACTTACATTAGAGAAATTGACAATGCCATTACAAAACGAAAGCGGGAAATTACAATTGAAAGAAAAACTTGGATTCAAAGGAAAATGTTAGATGATAATTTCATTCACCACCATCTCCTTATATAGGCATATTAGGAGCCTTATGTCCACCTCCAACATTAAATTCACCCCCAAACAATTAAGAGAGTCAAAAGGAGGGTGAAGAATCAAAAGGAAATTGACGTTTCGAAGTTGACCCAGAAAACTGTCCAGATTCGTCCTCCATTTTGACGTGTGCGTTTGACACTTCATGTGGCCGAATCCGAAGGTGTCATAAATATAAATTATCTTCGTCCATGTTTCTTATAGAAGCTCTCAAAATCTCAGGAAATTTGGCTCATCCGTTTGGAAGGCATGGTCGAAATGGTGGGACGGATTTCTGTGCATTAATGACGAGTCCACCATTTAAATCTTAACTTCATATCCCTTTATCATCATGAAAAAATCAGAATTATCTCCGGCCACAGTTGAATAAAATGATCCTCATATTTTTATCTTTCTACTGTATAAATTTGAGCTTCATTGGGCTTGGTTTATGGGCCCCACATTTGTTTGATGGGCCTTAGGCCCATTATTCTTTTTCTAGCAAGTTTCTGCCTTCAGGCGCAAAATTATCCATATTCCTTTGGGATTCATCCATAGGACCTAAAAGATAAAATGTTCCAAACAAAGTGATCAATCATATCCCAAAATTTCAAATTATAATGATGAATATTGTAATTTCACAAGCAAATTATTGAGTGGGCCCAAATTGACATTTTAAGAATGAATTGCACAATGATGGGAAATGAAGTTTAATTTCTAAATTGGACTAAAATTGATGTTTATGAACTTTTAAACAAATTAATATTAAGATCTTAACAATGAATATTAGCCACTTTCAGTGACTAATCACACCCCCTAACTTGAGTTTTGCTAGTCCTGAGCAAAATAAATTACAAATATGAAATCCAAATCCCCTTTTCCAAAAACATTTAAATAAACATTACTCACCCAAATATCTAATACCAAAAAATTATGAAAACCCATAAAAATCATTTAAAACAAGCTAGGTCCATAAGCATATCCCAAGCCCAAGCCCATTCCTTTGTTCAAATTTATCTCCACATTTCATCCAATTCCAATTAAGCATGATAAAGTGTTGGGCATCATAAAAGATATGGGGCCCATTTTATTGTTCAAGGGGAAAAAATGGAAGCGCTAGGTGGGAATCACATTAAACCTTAAGATGAGTATCCATTTTTTTTAATCTTTTTTTTGATTTTTTTTTGATTTTTTTTAACCACAATAGATATGAAAAGACTAACTCTGGGCAAGACAACTATGGAGTCACGATCCCCAAGTGTCGGACGCCACGCATTTTGTCAATTTCATGCTCTACAATAGAGATATAAAGCCTAACTCTGAGCAAGACAACTATGGAGTCATGATCCCCAAGTGCCGGACGCCACGCATTTGGACAAAACATTGCTCTATGTGGTAATTATTATTTTTTTCAATTTTTTTTGTTTTTGTTTTTTTTGGATACTCAAATTAAACTAAAAGTGACCCCAGAACCCTATGCTATAATGAAAGGGACCCAAGAACTCAAATTTACACCCACGATCCAGTAGACGTGCTTTGTGGCATTTTTATTAAGAGGATGAAAATGTAAACTTTGAAAAATCACATTAGACAACCGCACTTTCCAAAAACTATGCTCATGAACTTAAACTTGCATTAAAATCAGAATCAAGGCATGCAAAATTTATTTGATATCCAATTTTAGAGTTTGCAATGTGTGTTATCATGTTCAAGGTTAATGGAATTTTTCTTTTCATGCATGTTTTTATTCAAAAAAATAATTTTTTATCCCCCCCCCAACTTAGAATAACACTGTCCCCAGTGTTTAAAGAAAAGAAAAGCTAGAAGGGGATAGGAGAGGAGTTCAAAGAAGAAATTTAAAATGAAAATCATGGAATGAAGTCACCTGGTGGTTGATGATGATGATAGTGCATGCCACAGTCTCCCTTCAATCCTGGATTTGAGTCTCAGCAGCTTGGATGGTGGTGAATGGATTTTCCTTATGGATTTCAACATGTCCTTTTATTTTTTTTAACCTATAAAAAAAATAAAACAAAATAAAATAAACTGATGATACATTGTCTTCTTTATATTTTCTGGGTAAGGTATTACTCAGAGATCACATCACGTGACACGGATGAATATGGCGCTCCCCTTTCATACCCATCCTTACTCATAAAAGAAGAACAGGTCAACAGCTTATGGTAATTTATTATATGAAAAATAAAATGATTCAAAATGATTGGAAACAAGAAAACCATGGGTTGCCTCCCATGCAGCGCTTTTGTTTAACGTCGTTAGCTCGACTTGTACCCCCCAACTTATCCAATTCCAACTTTCAAAATTTTAATTAACCCATCTTTCTCCACTTCAACAAGATTGATATTGATTGTTTTTTTGAAAAAATTTTCGTATGAAATCCTATTTTCTACAATGATTGGTAAAATCCAAGGAATATCTAAAATGGTTGATCGTGTTTTATCTGTATTATTTCCTATGATTTCAAGGTTCATTCCTACATGGTGAGATTCTTGATGAAGATTGATGATAATTGAATGGTCTTGGTTATCATAAATAGAGGGATTATTGAGTAGGGAAGGAAGTATTAAAACATCGAGTTCAGTTTGATTGAATTTTCCTAAAGAAGAATGATAATTTGAATCAAAAATTGTTTCTTCTTTAAAAAAATTTGAAAGAATTGGTTCCTTTTGAAAAGATGATTCATCCACAAAAATTTCCATTTGAATTTCATGAGTGGGTATAGACACAATATTCGTTATATCTCCCAATGGTTCAATGATCAGTGATTCTAAAAAATTGTTATTGGAACAATATTCCGAACACTCAATCCATGAAGACAAATTCTCCCCTTGTGAATTAATTTCATCCTGATTTAAATACCCTTCAACATTTCTTTGATATTGTTCAGTTATCCCATATCCAAAGGTTAGTTCTTTTTTCAATTCATGGGAGGTTTTTGGGATAAAAGATTCATCTATCAATGATGAGGAAAGAACATCTTGAGTGGGAACGGGTTCCTCAAAAGTCTTAAAGCTTTGTAGTTCTAATCTGAAAGATGAAACTTCTGAATTCATTTTATCCATTTGTTCACACAATTGTTCAAGAATTTTTTCAGGATTAGGGTTGATATATGTTTGTACATCATGGACTTCCTCATTATTTATCTTTTCAATCATTCTTGATAGGTATGGAAATTGATCTTGTAAACATTCAGCATCCCATTGATTATACATCTCATCTGGTGTGGTGTATTCAATTAAGGATTGGTCAATGAAATTCCCTATGTGAGGTGTTTCCCAATATTGATTTCCAACTTGATTACAGCATTGATTTATGAAGGGGTATTTTGGAGGATAATCCATTGGAATTGATTGAAAATTAGTTTTGGGGTTTTTTTTGGACACACAGAAATAGAAAGGGGAAAAGAGAAGAGAAATTAGGGTGATAATAGAGAATTTGGGGTGAGAAAAGAGGATTTTTTGGTCTAAGGAACTTACTTGGTCCCCGGCAACGGTGCCAAAATTTGGTTGCGCCCAAATTTACCCAACCGGTAAAAGCGGTTGTTGATGTACAAGTAGGGATCGAATCCACAGGGACCGAAGAAGAAACCTTGAGACACTTTGATTAGATGTGGGATTGGCTATGCAGTGACCAACATTGGATTGAATTGATTTGAAGAGATATTGATTTAATTTAAATAACAAAACAAATAAAATTACTTGAATTAAAACAACTAATTAAGGTGAGCCTATCCTAGGTTGTCTCTTGGGCTTTATTGGATGTATTTGTTTTTCATTTGATTTTCTGTTCATCGGTTCAAGAGGTATCCATTAAATGAAATAATTCCTCAATATAATTCTCTGATTTAATCCATACACAATTTCAAGGCTAATCACCAATTAACTTAGAGGATCAATTAAATGAGCACTGCAAGGAATTGGATCGTACTAGCACTCAAAATGTGTCGTCGTTAAATTCGGTGAAGACAAAGAAGAAGATAAATCAAAGAAAGGAACTCTTAAAATAAAGAACAAATTTATGAATTTAAGAACATCAAATAACATTCAATCCAACTTATGCAACTCCCTAGGATCAACCCATAAAAGGTTAGCCCTCCATTGATGTTATTCTATCAATGGAAGCGGGTAATTGACTTAAAGAAGCGGGATTGAAGAAGAAAGAAAAAAAACATTAATCAAAATGAACACTCCACCGTTGTGTGATGAATTCACAAGTGCGGGTGTGAATAAATTCACACTACGATTCAACGGTATCAACGTGTAAAAAAAAGGAAAAGTAAAAGTGAGGAAGAAGAAATTTTATTAAAATACTAAACGTGAATGAAAAACTTACATTAGAGAAATTGACAATGCCATTACAAAACGAAAGCGGGAAATTACAATTGAAAGAAAAACTTGGATTCAAAGGAAAATGTTAGATGATAATTTCATTCACCACCATCTCCTTATATAGGAATATTAGGAGCCTTAGGTCCACCTCCAACATTAAATTCACCCCCCAACAATTAAGAGAGTCAAAAGGAGGGTGAAGAATCAAAAGGAAATTGACGTTTCGAAGTTGACCCAGAAAACTGTCCAGATTCGTCCTCCATTTTGACGTGTGAGTTTGACACTTCATGTGGCCGAATCCGAAGGTGTCATAAATATAAATTATCTTCTTACATGTGTCTTATAGAAGCTCTCAGAATCTCAGGAAATTTGGCTCAGCCGTTTGGAATTCATGGTCGAAATGGTGGGACGGATTTCTGTGCATTAATGACGAGTCCACCATTTAAATCTTAACTTCATATCCCTTTATCATCATGAAAAAATCAGAATTATCTCCGGCCACAGTTGAATAAAATGATCCTCATATTTTTATCTTTCTACTGTATAAATTTGAGCTTCATTGGGCTTGGTTTCTGGGCCCCACATTTGTTTGATGGGCCTTAGGCCCATTATGCTTTTTCTAGCAAGTTTCTGCCTTCAGGCGCAAAATTCTCCATCTTCCTTTGGGATTCATCCATCGGACCTAAAATATAAAATGTTCCAAAAAAAGTGATCAATCATATCCCAAAATTTCAAATTAAAATGATGAATATTGTAATTTCACAAGCAAATTATTGAGTGGGACCAAATTGACATTTTAAGCATGAATTGCACAATGATGGGAAATGAAGTTTAATTTCTGAATTCGACTAAAATTGATGTTTATGAACTTTTAAACACATTAATATTAAGATCTTAACAATGAATATTAGCCACTTTCAGTGACTAATCAACGGCCTTCTCAATTTTCTTCTTCCTGGTCCATACTTTTTCTTTCATACTCAGCATGGATTGAGGCTTCTGTTCTTTCTTAGAGTATGATGGACCAGCTTCATCTTACAAAACTGAAAATCTGTTCGGAACTTTTAATTCACTTTTCGGTTTACTGATCTGCTGCTTGCGAACATTTTGATTCTTCTTTGGCACATTTTTCTGAATGGTCGGAGTGCAGTACCTATCCATGTGTCCAAATCCTCCGCACCAAAAATAGTGTCCTTCAAAATATGTTCTAGAAAACAGTTCTCTGTTTGGCTGCCATCTCTGTTCTTGTTCCCTTCGATATCTTTTGGCTATGGAACACACATACTGTGAATGTCTCATCTTTCCACAACAATAACACCTGATATAAGGTGCATTCCTTCGTGTTACTTAAGCACTATGAGTTTCCCCTTGGGATCTCTGAGTATTCTGATTCTGCTTTGTGCTCAAATTCACTTTCAATCCCAGGACAGGTGCTTGTGGTCTAACTTCAACTGCCACAGATTTTTGTTTCTGATTAAGCCAAGAATCAGCCTTAACTTCTGAGTTCAATTGCTGCTTCTTTCCTGCTGAACTACTAGGCTCTTCTTTCTTCTTTTCAGTCTTCGTAACGACCTGATTTCCCAAGAATGTGTTGGGATTCAAAGGTTTTTCCTGGTCTTTAACTTTTCTCCGAAGACCGACAACTTCCTCTTCAAGCTCTTCAATACGCTTGACGTGATCTTTCACTTTTTGACTCAAGCAATCGATCTCCCTTTTCTTCTCTTCAATCTTGAGCTTATGCTCATCAACCTTTTCTGTGCACTCTAGACTAGAAGACTTAAGATTTTCAATTTCTTTCTCAAGCTCAGACTTCTCTTCTTCTTGTTGTTGCATGTAGAGTTTGGCATCACATACTATCTTGTTGGATTTCTTTGTTTTTGCTCACCAAACATCTATCTCTTCAAGAGCTGCTTCTAATTCAACTTCCATGTCAACTCTCCCTTCAATTTCTTCTTCTTCTTCATCAGTTTCAGTTTCTTTCTTTTCTAGAGCACTACTGGCAACAGCCACCATCACATTTTTTCCACAATCTTTGCAGTTTTCTATCTCTTCAACTTCTTCACCCTCAGACTCAGTTGAACTGTCTATTTCTTGTGAAAGAAGATTCTTCTTCTTAAAGAAATTTCTCGTGAATAGCTTCTTCCCTTTCACATAGGCTAAAGATTTTTTCATGGGAATCTCAACTTCATCTCCATCGCTTTCTTCTTGAAACTTTTTGGGGCATCTTGCAGCAAGATGACCAACCTTTCCGCATCGGAAGCATGCTAGTGGAAGTTTCCCTTTAAACTTTCCTTTTCCTCTTTGCAGATTTGAAGAAAGGAACGACATCACCTCATCTGACTCTTCTTCCTCCTGATAATCTTCAATAGTGAGCCTCTTCATGGCCTTAAATGCCACCTCTTTGGATTTCCCCTTTTCCACAGCATCGTTGTCATCATTTCTCATTCCATATGCAACAAGAGTGTTGTGTTGGTTATCCAATTTCAGCTCTTTAGGATCTTTATCTTCCAAAACAGAAACTTTCAGATTGAACCGAGGTGGAAGCTTTCTCAAGATACGCTTTACGATTTTAATGTCTTCGATAATCTCACCAAGGCCTCGCATGTCTTCTACCACAGCATTTACCCTGTCAAAGAATGCATCAACAGACTCATTCGGGTTCATTCTCAGATCTTCATACTTGTTCCACAACACTTGCAGCTTGGCCTCTCAGACTTTTGTATCCCCTTCATAAATATTCAAAAGCTTTTATCACATGGCATGTGATGTTTTTCATGACATCACCTTTGTATATATGGGATTGGAAAGGGCTCCCCATAAGGCATTGATTGCTTTGGAGTCAGCATCCAACTCTTTATGCTCCGCTTCTGATAATGCACCACTAGTAATATCAGTTGTGATACCATGCATAGCTGCTGAAAACACATCCATTCCCAAAGATCGGAAATAGTGTTGCATTCGATTCTTCCATATCTTAAAATTACATTCGTCGAAGATCGGAATCCGTCTATGATTAGTGACCTCCATTGAGAGAAGAACTAATATCAACCATTCCCTCTGATACCACTTGTTAGGTCCACTAGGCTGAATACCCTGAGAGGGGGGGTGAATCAGGGTATGACTAATTAAAAATTAAAGCCCGTTCTGATCTTGTTTCGCTGTTAAGCAAAACACTCTTCTCTATTTTTCCTGCTGCACAATATAAATAGAATGTAAAGCATGCACAAGACACAGCAATTTTACTTGGTTCACCGCTAAGGGCTACGTCCAAGGAGCATACGCCGACAGGTTTCCGGTCGTACCAAGTCCACTAAACTTCACTAGTTTTTGATTACAATGTTCGTGCTAGATCACTTCTATGCCTAGGCTCACTGCTTATACAATGTTTAGGGTCAGCTCACTGCTTTCCCAAGGGTCACTCCCTGTTTCTCTCTCTTTGGCTCACTGCCGGTGGAGAGGATCACCTTCTTCCTCTTCCTAAGCTCACTGCTCTGTGAAGGGAATCACTCACAGTTTATAGACCTGTAGGTCTCTTCATTTGCATGAGTACATGCATCCTTAAGTGATGATGGATGCTCTATTATAGTCCAACTTTCATCCACTGATGAATACCACTTTGCCTCTAAACACTGGGCAATTCCTTTTGGAAACACCTTCGCAAAGAACCCTAATTCGCGAAGCTCCCAATTTCGCGAAGCTCCTGCCTTTTCGCGAAGCTCTCTCACGAAGCACTCTCACGAAGCACTCTCGCGATGCACATACCTTCACAATGCTTAGGCCGTCGCGGAGCTCCTGCCTCTCCGCGAAGCTCACCGAGCCAACGCGGGGCACACGCCTTTCGCGGAGCTAGAATAGCCACCACGAAGCTCCCCTTTCGTGCAGCACACTACCTTCGCGAACAACCTCTGCGAACTGAGAGCAATGGATTTTCTCTGAAAATTCTATCTACTTCGCTCGAAGGGGTCGGCCTCTATTTATAGGCGATTCCACCGACCCTCGTCCCTTCCGTGCGAAGTCAACGCCATGTCATCTCAAATTGTGAAGCTCCAAAGATTCCTCCGGAATTTTGTCCAAATCGCGAAGCACCACGGCACTTTTTCATTCGTGAAGCTTGACGTAGTCACGAAGAATCATCGTCAACATGCCTTCGCGACTTCACCGCGAAGCTCCCTCGCGAAGCCCAACATTCCTTCGCGCCTTCACCGTGAAGCTCCCTCGCAAATCTCTTCACCGTCGCGATGCGCTTCAGCCTCTGTCGTTCACGAAGCTTGACGTAATCGCAAAGCATCACCGCCTCCATTCTTCTGGTCTTCGCGATTTCCAAACCATGCATCCTATCTTCGTGAAATTAATGCCTTTTCCATATGAAATTATGCTCTTCATGGAAATCCACTTTTCGCGATGCTCACCAAACTCCAAATTTTGGACCCCAAAAATTTTTCAAACACTGGGAAACGGCGCCACCTTGTACTTCTCTTTTGTACCGCCTCCAGATCATCCTTTCCTTTTCCATCATTCTTTGTCAACATTGATTGTCAACAACTTCTCAGGAACTCGACAAATATCCATGAAAACCTGCTTTGTCAACAAACACAATCAACCCAAAAAATACTGCAATGTTACCTTGAGGGATTTTTTCCCAACAATCCTGATGTTGCCACTCATCGTTTCAGTTTTCCAGAAGAACATCGAGGATTCAAACAAGCTTCTAGAAGAACACACCCAACCTATGCTTCCAAAATTGAGGTTGAAGTGGATAAGCTTATCAAAGCTAACTTTGTCAGAGAAGTTCAATATCCCAAATGGTTGGCTAATATTATCCCCGTGAAGAAAAAGAACGGACAAATTAGAGTTTGCATCGATTTTAGGGATCTTAATCGGCATTTTCCTAAGGATGATTTTCCAGTTCCGATTACAGAACTTCGGATTGATGCAATAGCTGACTATGAAGCACTCTCCTTCATGGATGGATATTCTGGGTATAATCAAATCTGAATGGCTCTAGAAGATGAAGAATATACAGCCTTCATATCCCCTTAGGGTGTGTTTTGCTATCGGGTAATGCCCTTTGGTCTAAAGAATGAAGGCGCAACATATCAGCGTGCCATGCATCGTATCTTCAAACCCTTTTTAGGGAAGTTTGTCAAATGTTATGTGGAAGATTTGGTGTTCAAATCCAAACAACTTTCTAATCACTTGGCTGATTTGGAAGTCATATTCCGCAATCGTCGACAACATAATTTGAAGATGAACCCCTTAAAATGTGCTTTTGGGGTAACCTCGGGAAAATTCCTCGGCTTTGTTGTACGCCATCGTGGTATCAAAGTAAATCCTTATAATACAAATTCAATCCTTGGTATGTCACCTCCTCGAAATTTGAAAGAATTTAGAGGAATTCAAGGACACTTAGCCTATATTCAGTGTTTCATCGCCAATTTGGCAGGCAAAATTTTACCCTTCACCAAATTGATGAAGAAGGGAGTCACTTACCAGTGGACTAAAGAATGTATAGAAGCATTCGATAGTCTCAAGAAATGCCTCTTGAGTCCACCGGTACTCATGCCACCTGTTGAAGGAGGACCACTTATCCTCTACGTGACAGTTCTAGAGCGATCATTGGGTTCCTTTCTTGCTCAGAAGAATGATGCTGGGAATGAAAACAGCCTCTACTACCTCAGTCGGACTATGCTTGAAGCGGGAATCTGGTATTCAAGTATTGAGAATTTCTTCCTGGCATTAATCTTTGCATTTCATAAATTGAGACACTACCTGCAACATCACGGGATCCAATTGGTATCTCGCGATAACCCGCTCAAATTCATCCTTAGTCGTCCAATTCTTACAGGACGTCTGGTAAGGTGGGCAGTTATTTTGCAGCAATTTGATATTCAATATGTGTCTCAAAAGGCAATAAAGGGGAAAGCTTTGGCTGATTTCCTGGCTGAACACCCTTTAGTGGAAGACACATATTCATATATTGAACTTCCTGATGAGGAAGTATTCTCTATTCAAGAAATTCCTCAAACATGGGAAATGTACTTTAATTGTGCTTCCAGCAGTCCAACAAGGAGGAAAATGGAAAATCCTAAATTCAAAAAAGTTGTCTTAGGAATTGTTCTCATTTATCCAGAAAAGGAAGTGTTACCTTATTCCTTTTCATTGTTTGGAGGTGGTACAAATAATGAAGCAGAATACCAAGCTCTCATTGCAGGCTTGGAGTTGGCACTTCAAGCACAAGTTAATCACTTAAAGGTGAAAGGTGATTCGTATCTGGTAATCAAACAAGTCAATGGGGATTATACAATCATAAAAGAAGAAATAATCCCTTTGTATGATTATGTCAGAGAGTTAATGGCAGAATTCCCTTCTGAACTGACATTTTCTTATGTCCCAAGATCACAAAATGCCAAAGATGATGCACTGGCTAATATATCAACGGCTCTGGAAGATCCAAATCAGGATGATACAACCATCAATATTGCCCACCGTCGTACAATTTCACCTTATTTTCAAACCAGAACAGAGGAGATCAATGAAATTAGTCTCGTTCTTAAACCGTATGGCCATACTATAGGATGGATGACACCTATCAGGGAATACTTTCAAAATGGAACACTTCCACCTGATAGAGCTAGGAAAGAACAAATCTGGCGACGTGTGGTCAATTGTACTCTTTATGATAGCCCAGATCACCTAGAGAAAATTCTCTATAAACATGGTTTTGATGGAGTTCTCTTCAGATGCATTGATGGTGAAGAGACAATGGCAGCCTTGTGGTGCCCACCAGTCTGGACACAGACTGTCTGATCAAATTCGAAGGCTTGGGTACGTTTGGCCTTCAATGATACAAGATTGTGTTGATTTCACAAAGAGGTGTCATTCATGCCAAGTACATGCCAACTTCATTCATCAACCCCCAGATTTTCTTCATACAGCTAAATACTCATGGCCATTTTCCACATGGGGAATGGATGTGGTGGGACATTATCCTTTAGCTATGGCCAAGCAGTTTAAGTATATTCTTACTGCTACTGACTTCTTTTCCAAATGGGCAGAGGCAATATCTCTCAAAGAATTAATGTCACGACCCCCTCCCACCAAAGAAGCATCTCTTGAGCTGGAAATGGTGAAAGGGAGATAATGACCCGAGTCCCGCCTCCAGTAGGCCCCGGGGTGGCAACTAGCACCAAGGGTATGAGTTTTCACAAATACGGGAGGCATTACCCTTTTTGTTATTTAAGATCAGGAAATAGGACAAGTCAAACACCAAAAAGGAAAAGAACAAGTGTATAGAAATAAACTCAAACCAATCCCACATGCATGTTTAAATAGTTATAAAACAAGGTACAAGTACAAGAAAGCTCAAAAGTACAATACCAAAAGAAACAAGTACAGCAAACTGCAGCAACTCCAATTTCCCCGACTAGTAGGGTCCCACATGGCCCTGGTAGTCCTCCTGGAAACCTAAAAGTAAACGTAGGGTGAGAATACAAGTATACTCAGTAGGGAAACCTAAAGCTCTCATGCACAAGTGGGGAGACATCCTAATGTCCCATGAAAACAACAGAAGAAACCTAGCAAGTAATTCTATCCACCCAACCTCACCATCCATACTCAACAAAACACAATCAAAACAAGTAGTATTATATAAGAACAAGAGTATTGGGTACCCCGTACCATTCCCATTTAGTTAGCTGCTCTTCCTAACGGAAAACGTCCTAACACTGCCACACTCTCCCCGCCCATACACACCTGGGCCTCACAACCACGTATCCCGCCCGCACACACCTGGGCCTCACAACCACGTATCCCGCCCACACACACATGGGCCTCATCCCGAAGGTTCTTGGGAAATATTAAAACCTTCCCGAAGAGTCTTGGGCTAAACCACCCCAATCGACACCTACCCGAAGAGTCTTAGGTGTAAGGTCACCTCAAGCCATCACAGCCTAGGGAAGAAGGAGTAGGAAGGAGCTAGTAACTAGGGAAAAACACCCTCTCCCATGAAATGGGAGTGTTCGGCACTAAGTGCTCAACATGGGTGGGGTGCGATAAAACACAAAGATACAGATATATATATATATATATATATATACCAAACACTCAGCCCAACTTATGGATTCTAATCAGAGAACTGAGCACGTTCCTCGACACGGCTACTACGAAGCATGCATACAACAAACAATCCCCAACCCCATTTAGGTTTTCACATTTCAACAGAAATGGTTTATTAGTTCCTTAACTACTGGGCAACTATCCACAACCAAACACATTGATCATTCGTAAAGCATATCCCTTCCATCCACAAATCAAGTTAGGAAAACAAAAGCAGCACAACAATTCCTTCTTATTAACCAACCAACCCCATTAACTATTATTCTCATTCCATTACCATGACCCACCATTCATTAACTCTTCCACTTTTATTTATTAAACACAACCCATAGTTCATTCACATTCAAGCCCATCCCTACAGGCCCGCTGCTGACCACCATAACCACAAACACACCGTAACTCGTACATCATTATCCCTTTAATACCATTTATCACAGCCCCGCTGCCCGCCACCAACATATCATTCACACCAACCTACAACCAAGCCAACCACATCCCCACTGCTCACCCGATCCGCAACAACCCACAAAACACCCCCATCATGTGCCACGTATCCAATCCAACACCCACATGTTCATTATTCCATTTTGTTCAAATGGGGTGATCACACAAGGGTTCCAGATTTTAATTATCCAACTTTACTTGATTAACCAAATTTCCACATTCCACAAAGTTTCCATCCATAAACAGTCTAGAAAGATAGGTCAGAATTTAATTGCGCAAGTAAAGGCCCCCAATGACCGTGATTTTCAGTAGGCATAAGCCTATTCAATTCACAACATAATATCACAATATATAAAAAAAGTAATTGAATTCACAAAACGTCCCATCCCCGTTATGTAACCTAGTTATTATCTTTATTACACTGGTTCAAAAGTGTTTCACATAAACAAGAGGAAACCCACCCCGCATGATGCACAATTTAGAGAGATACAAAGGTAAGATCCTAACCTCAACAGCTTATGATCACAACGCTTCCCCGGATCAACTTTATAAGACGTTCATCGGCATCCATCACTTCTGTTGAATCCCGGAAAAACATCCTCGGGTAGAATTTGGAAAGGAAAGGCCAAAGTAAAGACAAAGGATCCAAGCTTAGAAGTTCTGCCTCATTGTTACGAACCCGTGGACGCTGACGGATCGTAAATCGGAGCTCGGACGAAAAAGTTATGGAAGAAAGAGGCTTCGAGTTTCTTGGGAGAACTCTGCTCAGAGGAAAGGGGAGGAGAGGGGTGAGTTGAAAAGGAGGAGGGGACCCCTCTTTTTATAGGTGAGAAAAGAAAAATTACACGGCGTGTACTTTATGGTACACGGCGTGTACTCAGTTATTTCACACGGTCTCCACGTGGCTTCCAACATGGCTCTACGGCCGTTGACTGGTCAACACACAGTTTGAGGGTAACGCATATGCGGGGAAGGACAACACGGCATGTAGTTTGGACACACGGTGTGTAACCATTTATTTCACATGGAAAAGACACGGCTTCAACATGGCACACGGCCTTTGACTGGTAACATGTACGCGGGGAGGGACTACACGGCATGTAGTTTAGGGTACACAGCATGTACCCATTTACTTCACACGGCAAAGACATGGCCTTCCACACGGGGTATACCCAGCAAGGGGGTACACGTCGTGTACTCAAACTACACGGCGTGTAGTTTCAAAATTCTGGAAAGTGTGGGAAAAGTCCATTTTACCCTCCAGAACACTTCGTGGACTTCTTTTTGACAAAGGAATGAGCCGGATAGGTCCGGTCCATTACATCAGATACCTCTTAAAACATTATCGTCCCCGAGAATTCAAAAACCAACCCAGAGGAACCCAACAAGATACCTCTTAGGGATATTGTTATAAAAGGAACCCAACCACCAACCCTAATTATAGGTGTTAGGAATTACTTCTCCTATGTCGAGATATTATCCGCTTTAGGCGGCCCTGACTCGCCAGCACGAGTTTAATCGCATCCTCATTAATGCGTCTCGATTAAGAATCGGGTCTTCCCACTTCCATACATTAGTATTTTTCAACTCACACTGCCCCCAACACCACACAACCCACACACTGCCCGAACACATGGTTTGGGGAAAATTTCTTTTCTTATGTCGAGATATTATCCGCTTTAGGCGGCACTAACTTGCCTACACAGGTTCAATCGCATCCGCATTAATGCGTCTCGATTAAGGATCAGTTTTTTCCCTTCCCCACACTCCCGGACATGTTACACACTCCCAGAGAACAAGGGAAAAAAAGGTCTCATAACCGACAATCCAAGTATTCCATACATCAAAGGTACAAAGTATAACATCAAAATAAAGCTCATAAGAACAAAGAAAACACAAGTCAAAAAAACTCGGGGTACTGAGCGTGCATCTGGGTCTCCCACTCCCAAGTGCTCTCCTCGAGGCCACCATGCCTCCACAACACGCGAACCAAGGGAATGGTTTATCCATGGAGCACCTTCTCTTTATGATATTCGATTCTGACTGGTCCTTCCCCGAAGGTCCCATCATCCCCCATATCTAACTCTCCCCAGTCGATAATGTGAGAGTCGTCGTGTAATTACCGACGAAGTTGGGAGACGTGGAAGACGTCATGAACCTTCTCCAACTGAGGTGGAAGGGCTAGCTGATATGCCACCTCACTGACTCGCCTTAGTACCTAAAAAGGTTCGATGAACCTAGGGGAGAGCTTACTCCCATTCCCGAACCTCTGCTACCCCTGTCGAGGGGAAACCTTCAAGAACACATGATCTCTCACCTCAAACTCCAAGGGCCTCCTTCAACGATCAGCATAAGACTTTTGTGGGTCCTGAGTTGTTTTCATCCTCTCACGTACAAGCTGGACATTCTCTGTGGTGCTCTGCACTATCTCTGGCCCAAGATCGCCAACCTATGCCCAGCAAATGGGTGAACGACATGGTCTTCCATACAAGGCCTCAAACGATGCCATGCCAATAGTAGAGTGGAAGTTGTTGTTGTAGGCAAACTCTACTAAAGTCAAGTGTCATACCCATGACCCTCCGAAATCCAGAACGCATGCTCACATCATGTCCTCCAACATCTGGATAGTCCGCTCTGTCTGCCCGTTGGTCTGGGGGTGGAAAGTAGTGCTAAGGCGTAGCTGGGTGCCAGAAGCATGTTGTAACCCCCTCCAGACTCGTGAGGTAAACCGAGTATCCCGGTCTGAGACGATAGTCTTCGTAACTCCATGAAAATGCACCACCTCGTCTATGTACCTCTGTGCTAAGGTACTCACCAGGCCCGACTCCTTAATTGCTAAGAAGTGAGCTGATTTCGTCAGTCGATCCACCACTACTCAGATAGCGTCATAACCACCCTGAGCTATGGGTAGTCCTATGACGAAGTCCATTGAGATGTCATCCCACTTCCACTTGGGGACATCTAAAGGATGCAACAAACCACTGGGAACACAGTGTTCAGCCTCTACCTACTGACACACAAGGCACTTATCCACAAACTCTGCCTGTAACACCCCGAGATTTTATGAAAAATATTCTTTTTAATTTCATTAATGTATTGTGTTGTAAGCTACACCAAAAGGAGCTTGCACAACACACACCCTTGACTTGCCTTGAATTACATGCAATCACGACCTTCCTCGATAGCGTGTGTTGTACGCAATACCGAGTTTCACTAAACAACGATATGCTATTAAAATATTATTAAAACTAGCCGTTATGAATAGTAATAACCACTTTTTAAAATTTTGTAAATATTATTTTTCAAAATGGACTTCATTTTTGGATTCGGAATATCGAAATTAGCTTAGGGTGAAATTTTGGTACGTTTCGGATAACTTTCATATTCTGATGAATAGTGAAAAATACTAAATTTTAATTAAAAACAACTTTTTTAATCAAAATAATTAATAGTGATAAATTATTAATTTGAGTGGTTTTAAAGTATATTTAGAATATATTTTTAAAATTTAATACAATTTTGGTCATTGGATGTAATTTCACATTTAAACAAGTTATAAACAAGTGTCCATCTTTTGATAGTTATTATCTCTTAAAAACACGCCATTTCTTTTGACGACGGGAATTAATTTTTAAATTAGTTAATGTAACTGATATGTTTTGAATTTGGTAAAATAGACATAAATTTTGATTTCATAATATCAAATATAGCTTAGGCCTAATTTTTGGTATTTTTCTGGAAACTTTCATTTTTTGATGAATAGTGAAACCACTAAGTGGTAGTAAAAAAATGATTTTTTCATAAAACTTAATTTTACCGCTTCTGTGAGTGGAATTTCAAAAATCCGAGAGACACGGTTGATGTCAGTAAGTAAAATGTGGTTCAATGAGATGAAAATAATTTTTGGTGAATAGTAACTTTTTACTTTTTTTTACCACGGTTAAAAGTAAATAGGGTAATTAAGGGTAAAAATGATATTATTATTACCCTAACACATGCCCTAATTCTATTGGATAAGTGTAATTCGACCAAAAACAACCTTAGGAATAAAATATGACCATTTAGGCCCACTTGGATTAGATTAGGACATTTATTATTAATTTATTTAAAGAAGGGTTAAAATAGTTAAAATCAAAGATTAATAAGTATATCATTTTTAATATAGGGTTATACATAAGATAAATTCTACTATAAATATTCATTAGAAAGATAAAAAGATTTCCTACATAATTATATTTTATTTTTAATTTTTAGACTTTAAATAAGTTAATTTATTTATGACACAAAGATGATGCAGTAATTATCTTATTAATGAAATATTTACATAATTGATGTTATAAATACCCAAATAAATGTAATTTGAGACTTTTTATGAATTAAACTACTTTTATATGTTAATATGACATGTTAGTATTGATTTAAGTAACTTTTTTTGAAATAATAATTCTGTTATGATTTTCACAAAAATCAATTACTAAATAGTGTCAAAATTGACATAAAATAGTTTTTAAAACAAATATTATATTATTAATTGTTATTTTATTCCTAAAAATCTAAGGTTCGGCCAAATGACTTATATAAGGTTATATATTTTAATAATAAACAACCTTGGGTTCTTTTGTCTTGATATAGTAAGTTTATTAACCTTATAGTGTAAGAAAACAAGAAGACACGGTAAAAGTTAAATTATCTAACTTAAAGTTAAATCTAAATTATAAGGTTAAAATTGATACCTAAACTTGTCTAAATTCTATTGTATGAGAGGATTTCTACCCATCCCCACATTAGCTTCAAATTAAATCAATTTGGAGCTATTTAAAACCGAATTTGGATTTATAATAAAATAATATTTTTAGTTATTCCAAAGGTGCCCCTCTCCTCCCTTATAAAAGGGCACCCCCTCCCTCTCTTCATCACACCACTTTGTACCTTAAATCTCGGCCAAAATCTTCCAAATTCTCTTCTACACTTCCCTAGAAACATCCTAGAGGTTCTGGTCTTCCTCAAAGACCAATTTTAGTGCCCTAAGAGGAGGTCTCAAAGAAACACTTCAAAGAAGAGGTAATGTATGTTACCAATTCTTTCATCTTTATTTCTTCTTCCACTAATTCTTCATTAGTTGTTTCATTATGAAGTAATAACATCAGTATCACTCATATAAATATATGTTATTATAAGTATGAAACAACCCTATTTCACCATCTATCCATCCTACGGAAAATTAAATCACCGCGCGTGCGTATGTACGGAATACCGCCTCCACGCCATGGTGTAATCTATTTTCCACCACCACCTTACTTGGATGGGTATAATGGTGTAAATAATAACTATATATGATTATTTTAAAGTGATATTTATTCTTAAATAGTATACATACACTCCAATATAGTCCCACGATCATGAGAACGATATCATCGCTCGTGCATACGTACGGACTACCGTCTCCACGACGCGATGAGATTCATTCTCCACTTTAACCATTCATGAATGATTATAAAGTGTATATAATAAGTAATAATGAAATATATGACATAATAATGATACTTTATTTATTTGTATATATGTTTATTTCATCTACTTAATTCCATTCAACTCAATAAGGAAACGAAAACAGCGTTCATGCGTACGTACGGTCTACCGTCTCCATGAACGGTTTATTTCTTTCCATTTACTGATTTATTATATATATGTATATTCTGAATATACATTAGATATAAATCATGTTTTATATTCTGGAATTAAGTAATCATGATCTAAGTAATCATATGAATAATTACAAGTCAAAACACGGACGACAAATGAAACAATTTTACCCAAAACGCTCTTTAACATGGAATTTACAAAAGAACGGGTAATATAAAGTCATAAGTGAACCATATATGATATCATAACAATGAGTATGATTCTGGAATAAGTCAATGACATTATTTAAACCATTATACAGGAGTTTTGGACACTTACGAAGCAAATCGGACCTAAGGTAAGGGATAAATTTTCAACCTCATTTTTATCTGAGATTGCTTATACGTAAGTATTTACTGGGGTTACGTTTATCATCCATGACCATGATTTCTAAAAATGATTTCATAAAATTTTTACCATTCTTCCATGTATGTTTAAAGTCATTTTTACCCTTTATTTACTTTTTACCACATTGTATGAATGGAATCTTTCCTTTGGTTACCATATAAGGTACTTTTTGAATTTTCCGAAAAACGTACGAGGAGAATGTTATTTTTAACTTATACAGCGTGAACAGATTTTTACGGTTTCATAACGCCTCATTTTCAAGAAGATTCCGCTACAAGATTGCATGATTATTTTCAATAAAACCCTTATCTTTTAAAATTGCATGGAATTTTGTGAAAAGAACATGATTTTAAAGAAGAAAGGATATTTTCCTCAATAATTCATTTCAAGTGTTTTGTCAAAACTATTTTACATCTAAGATGACATTATTTCATATGTGTATGTTTCAAGTAAAATTTATCTATGATTTAAATGGATTCAATTTTCTTATGATGAAATGATATCAATTGTTTATGGATTATGTTATGTTGGCATGATGTTTAAGAATCCCATTTTATTTCATGGGTTATGCTATGATGTATGATTTATGATTTTGTGGAACACATAAGAATGGTATCATTATGAGATGGGTGGGACCTATATCTCCCTCCAATGAATTGGGTAAATATTTTATATCTCATGAGATAGACATGGCTGGAACGGTAGGTTATACCGGTTCAGTGAATCAGGACTGAAACGAGGAGTGAACTCGGTTCAGAAAGGGACTTTGTCCACTAAGATAGTCTTGGAAATGAGTCTTGACTAATAAGAAATGATTCTCTATGATTATGTGTGTATGCCACAAAGTTTCATGTTTCATGTTATGATTATTGGGATTTCATTTCACTACTATGATTTATCCCATGTTATGAAATTATGCTCTCTTTTGCAGGTTAAGATTTCCAAAATGTTATGTTCTTATGAATATGATGTGATTGATATTTCTTTTGTTTACCCTTACTGAGCATTTGAGCTCACCCTTTTATGTTTTCTTTTCCCCAGGATATAAAGAAAGGTTTTAGGTAAAAAAAGGGAAGATCTTTATGGGATATGTTGAAGATATTTCACCATGATTAGAAGATTATATTCCGAGTTTCCAAAGACACTAAACTATTACAATCCTTGTGTGTGTGTTTTTGTTATGAACTAAGTATTCCACAAAAGTAATGTAATTTCCATGTACGTCAGGCTTCGGGTCACTACAGTTGGTATCAGAGGAAAGGTTTAGTCAACCTTTGGAAACTACGATGCAAAAACATTAGTGAGATCCTTAGAGATATTTCTAAGGTATGTCTATGGATGTCCCTAAGGATAAGTATACATATAGGATATAGTCCTAGAACTAAGATAACAATCTTAGAATTAAACCTAGTATGTTAGATGTTTAAGTTACTCCCCCTTGATTATGTTATTTTCCTTGTATGATTTTTGCCTCTCACAGAATTCTTTTTGTGTTTTAGTCAATGGAGGGAACCAGAAAGAATTCGGTTAGCATTGAATCCAATGAACAAATTGGTGACTATGAGCAAAAAAATTGCATAATGCCTAGAGAGAATGATATTGTGATTATGCCAAATAAGTCATCGCGATATATGATTAACAAGGTGAAATTTAGTGGTATGCCTAATTCAGCAAATAAGAGGAAGATAGACTTTTATGCATGTTCGCATGTTGAGGAGCATAAAGAAAGGAAGACTGAGATTTCTAAAGAAGGGAAGAAGAACCTTGAGGAATACCTCAAATGGAGGGACATATGTTATCTGTGTGGAGAAAAGGGACATAGAGTGACAGACTGTTATGGAGTTCAATGTCTTATTTGTGGAGAACACAGGCATTACCCAACTCAATGCCCTGACCTAAAAAGTTACTACTAAATCAAGGAAGGGATTATTCCAGGACAATAATTGAAGAGGATGGATTGAATTGTTTATTTATTGGTATTCAAGAATAATGTTGTTGAGGTACTTTTATGGTGTATTAGAATATTTTTTTTATTAGTCTATTGTAGTTTTCTATAAGAATATGACATCGGTAACCATGAAAAGTGATTGAAATATTTTTGGAAAGCAGATGATATGCACATAATTAAGGGATAAAGAGAATCTAATATGTTTGATAGTATTAATGAGCTCATGATTGATATAAGTACTAAGTGATATCATGGTTTGAGTATATAGAATTTTGAGGATTTTGGTATGTGGAAAGAGTTAACTTTTGACAGCATTCATGTTTTCACTAAGGTTTAATGGGTATTCATTTTTCAAGAGAATAAAAGATTAAGGTATTCACACGATTGGAATGTGACCAACAAGATAATGGGGGATAAATGATGGTATTCACATGCTTGGTTGATGACAATTCAAGTAATTGTTTTCTTTTTACTATGAGCTTGGACCGAAGTATTTTAGATAAGCCTAAATATTGGAATGGATTATGTCGGACATAAGTTAGTATTGTTTAAGGATAGAACTTTTTTTCGATATTATTGATGGGATGTTATAGTAATGTAGTTTCAGAAAAAGGACAACCTGTAGGACGGGCGACAGCCCATCGTGTCGGAAAAGGCTATGGAAATCGAACCCACAACCGAAGTGCGACTGGCCTTTATCGCCTACCACTGGCCTACAGGAAGTCCTTGTTTAGTAGAAACTAGTTTTATTATATTAAGCAGTATGATATATGAAGTATAAGTCCATTTTAGGAACCATATATGATTAATCTCACTATATATGGACTTATGTATTTTTTGATAACTTTTCTAACCTTTTGTTTGAGACAGATGGAATAACCCATCATTCTATCACATGATCTTCTAACACATCACGAATGACAAATGAAAATTCATTTCTTTAAGAGATGAAGTGGAAATTGTCCAAAGAACGACCAACGGTGAGACTATACCAAAATCACAAAAGTGTTTCTTCTAATTCCAATTTCATCAACTTTAGGGAAATGATCTCGAAAACCAAAAATGTTGTCCTAGTGCTATTATATCTGATGAATCAGATGGTACCTTAGATCATCACAAATTTATGGCTTTTTTATTTCTGGCTTTTCTATATCCATGTTCTCTACCACTCTCCATCATAACATGATGGTTAGGTTTCTCTTCCATATCCATATTTTCACCTATATGGAAACCCAGTGATTAGTTTATTTGGGTAACTGTTACGTTTCATACTTTTGTTTTTAAAGATTGGTTTTGGTATTCCTTTTTACGTTGTGGGTATCTATTAAAGAAACTTTCGAGTAGTAAACCATTTATAACCCCGACGAATTTCGAGGGCGAAATTCATTTTAAGGGGGGTAGAATGTAACACCCCGAGATTTTATGAAAAATATTCTTTTTAATTTAATTAATGTATTGTGTTGTACGCTACACCAAAAGAGGCTTGCACAACACACACCCTTGACTTGCCTTGCATTAAACGCAATCACGACCTTCCTCGATTGCGTGTGTAGTACGCAATACCGAGTTTCACTAAACAACGATATGCTATTAAAATATTATTAAAACTAGCCGTTATGAATAGTAATAACCACTTTTTGAAATTTTTTACATTTTATTTTTCAAAATGGACTTCATTTTTGGATTCGGAATATCGAAATTAGCTTAGGGTGAAATTTTGGTACGTTTCGGATAACTTTCATATTCTGATGAATAGTGAAAAATACTAAATTTTAATTAAAAACAACGTTTTTAATCAAAATAATTAATAGTGATAAATTATTAATTTGAGTGGTTTTAAAGTATATTTAGAATATTTTTTTACAATTTAATACAATGTTGGTCATTGGATGTAATTTCACATTTAAACAAGTTATAAACAAGTGTCCATCTTTTGATAGTTATTATCTCTTAGAAACACGTCATTTCTTTTGACGACGGGAATTAATTTTTAAATTAGTTAATGTAACTGATATGTTTTGAATTTGGTAAAATAGTCATCATTTTTTAGTTCATAATATCAAATATAGCTTAGGCCTAATTTTTGGTATTTTTCTGGAAACTTTCATTTTTTGATGAATAGTGAAACCACTAAGTGGTAGTAAAAAAAATGAATTTTTCATAAAACTTAATTTTACCGCTTCTGTGAGTTGAATTTAAAAAATCCTAGAGACACGGTTGATGCCAGTAAGTAAAATGTGGTTCAATGAGATGAAAATAATTTTTGGTGAATAGTAACTTTTTACTTTTTTTACCACGGTTAAAAGTAAATAGGGTAATTAAGGGTAAAAATGATATTATTATTACCCTAACACATGTCCTAATTCTATTGGATAAGTGTAATTCGACCAAAAACAACCTTAGGAATAAAATATGACCATTTAGGCCCACTTGGATTAGATTAGGACATTTATTATTAATTTATTTAAAGAAGGGTTAAAATAGTTAAAATCAAACATTAATAAGTATATCATTTTTAATATAGGGTTATACATAAGATAAATTCGACTATAAATATTCATTAGAAAGATAAAAATATTTCCTACATAATGATATTTTATTTTTAATTTTTAGACTTTAAATAAGTTAATTTATTTATGACACAAAGATGATGCAGTAATTATCTTATTAATGAAATATTTACATAATTGATGTTATAAATTCCCAAATAAATGTAATTTGAGACTTTTTATGAATTAAACTAATTTTATATGTTAATATGACATGTTAGTATTTATTTAAGTAACTTGGTTTGAACTAATCATTCTGTTCTGATTTTCACAAAAATCAATTACTAAATAGTGTCAAAATTGACATAAAATAGTTTTTAAAACAAATATTATATTATTAATTGTTATTTTATTCCTAAAAATCTAAGGTTCGGCCAAATGACTTAGATAAGATTATATATTTTAATAATAAACAACCTTGGGTTCTTTTGGCTTGATATAGTAAGTTTATTAACCTTATAGTGTAAGAAAACAAGAAGACACGGTAAAAGTTACATTATCTAACTTAAAGTTAAATCTAAATGATAAGGTTAAATTTAATACCTAAACTTGTCTAAATTCTATTTTATGAGAGTATTTCGACCCATCCCCACCTTAGCTTCAAATTAAATCAATTTGGAGCTATTTAAAACCGAATTTGGCTTTATAATAAAATAATATTTTTAGTTATTCCAAATGTGCCCCTCTCCTCCCTTATAAAAGGGAACCCCCTCCCTCTCTGAATCACACCACTTTGAGCCTTCACGCTCGGCCAACATCTTCCAAATTCTCTTCTCAACTTCCCTAGAAACATCCTAGAGGTTCTGGTATTCCTCAAAGACCAATTTTAGTGCCCTAAGAGGAGGTCTCAAAGAAACACTTCAAAGAAGAGGTAATGTCTGTTACCGATTCTTTCATCTTTATTTCTTCTTCCACTTCTTCTTCATTAGTTGTTTCATTATGAAGTAATAAAATCAGTATCACTCATATACTGATATGTTATTATAAGTATTAAACAACCCTATTTCACCATCTATCCATCCTATGGAAAAATAAATCACCGCGCGTGCGTACGTACGGAATACCGTGTCCACGCCGTGGTGTAATCTATTTTCCATCACCACCTTACTTGGATGGGTATAATGGTGTAAATAATAACTATATATGATTATTTTAAAGTGATATTGATTCTGAAATAGTATACATACACTCCAATACAGTCCCACGATCATGAGAACGATATCATTGCTCGTGCGTACGTACGGACTACCGTCTCCACGACGCGATGAGATTCATTCTCCACTTTAACCATTCATGAATGATTATAAAGTGTATATAATAAGTAATAATGAAATATATGACATAATAATGATACTGGATTTATTTGTATATATGTTTATGTCATCTACTTAATTTCATTCAACTCAATAAGGAAACGAAAACAGCGTTCATGCGTACGTACGGCCTACCGTCTCCATGAACGGTTTATTTCTTTCCATTTACTGATTTATTATATATATGTATATTCTGAATATACATTAGATATAAATCATGTTTTATATTCTGGAATTAAGTAATCATGATCTAAGTAATCATATTAATAATTACAAGTCAAAACACGGACGACAAATGAAACAATTTTACCCAAAATGCTCTTTAACATGGAATTTACAAAAGAACGGGTAATATAAAGTCATAAGTGAACCATATATGATATCATAACAATGAGTATGATTCTGGAATAAGTCAATAACATTATTTAAACCATTATACAGGAGGTTTGGACACTTACGAAGCAAATCGGACCTAAGGTAAGGGATAAATTTTCAACCTCATTTTTATCTGAGATTGCTTATACGTAAGTATTTGCTGGGGTTACGTTTATCATCCATGACCATGATTTCTAAAGATTATTTCATAAAATGTTTACCATTCTTCCATGTATGTTTATAGGCATTTTTACCCTTTATTTACTTCTTACCACATTGTATGAATGGAATCTTTCCTTTGGTTACCATATAAGGTACTTTTTGAATTTTCCGACAAAAGTACGCGGAGAATGTTATTTTTAACTTATACAGCGTGAACAGATTTTTACGGTTTCATAACGCCTCATTTTCAAGAAGATTACTCTACAATATTTCATGATTATTTTCAATAAAACCCTTATCTTTTAAAATTTCATGGAATTTTGTGAAAAGAACATGATTTTAAAGAAGAAAGGATATTTTCCTCAAGAATTCATTTCAAGTGTCTTGTCAAAACTATTTTACATCTAAGATGACATTATTTCATATGTGTATGTTTCAAGTAAAATTTCTCTATGATTTAAATGGATTCAATTTTCTTATGATGAAATGATATCAATTGTTTATGGATTATGTTATGTTGGCATGATGTTTAAGAATCTCATTTTATTTCATGGGTTATGCTATGATGTATGATTTATGATTTTGTGGCACACATAAGAATGGTATCATTATGAGATGGGTGGGACCTATATCTCCCTCCAATTCATTGGGTAAATATTTTATATCTCATGAGATAGACATGGCTGGAACGGTAGGTTATACCGGTTCAGTGAATCAGGACTGAAACGAGGAGTGAACTCGGTTCAGAAAGGGACTTTGTCCACTAAGATAGTCTTGGCAATGAGTCTTGACTAATAAGAAATGATTCTATATGATTATGTGTGTATTCCACAAAGTTTCATGTTTCATGTTATGATTATTGGGATTTCATTTCACTACTATGATTTATCCCATGTTATGAAATTATGCTCTCTTTTGCATGTTAAGATTTCCAAAATGTTATGTTCTTATGAATATGATGTGATTGATATTTATTTTGTTTACCCTTACTGAGCATTTGAGCTCACCCTTTTATGTTTTCTTTTCCCCGAGATATAAAGAAAGGTTTTAGGTAAAAAAAGGGAAGATCTTTATGGGATATGTTGAAGATCTTTCACCACGATTAGAAGATTATATTCTGAGTTTCCAAAGACACTAAACTATTACGATCCTTGTGTGTGTGTTTTTGTTATGAAATAAGTATTCCGCAAAAGTAATGTAATGTCCATGTACGTCAGGATTCGGGTCACTACAGTTGGTATCAGAGGAAAGGTTTAGTCAACCTTTGGAAACTAGGATGCGAAAACATTAGTGAGATCCTTAGAGATATTTCTAAGGTATGTCTATGGATGTCCCTAAGGATAAGTATACGTATAGGATATAGTCCTAGAACTACGGTAACAATCTTAGAATTAAACCTAGGATGTTAGATGTTGAAGGTACTCCCCCTTGATTATGTTATTTTCCTTGTATGATTTTTTCCTCTCACAGAATTCTTTTTGTGTTTTAGTCAATGGAGGGAACCAGAAAGAATTCGGTTAGCATTGAATCCAATGAACAAATTGGTGACTATGAGCAACAAAATTGCGTAATGCCTAGAGAGAATGATATTGTGATTATGCCAAATCAGTCATCGCGATATATTATTAACAAGGTGAAATTTAGTGGTATGCCTAATTCATCAAATAAGAGGAAGATAGAATTTTATGTATGTTCGCATGTTGAGGATCATAAAGAAAGGAAGACTGAGATTTCTAAAGAAGGGAAGAAGAACCTTGAGGAATACCTCAAATGGAGGGACAGATGTTATCTGTGTGGAGAAAAGGGACATAGAGTGACAGACTGTTATGGAGTTCAATGTCTTATTTGTAAAGAACACAGGCATTACCCAACTCAATGCCCTGACCTAAAAAGTTACTTCTAAATCAAGGAAGGGCTTATTCCAGGACAATCATTGAAGAGGATGGATTGAATTTTTTATTTATTGGTATTCAAGAATAATGTTGTTGAGGTACTTTTATGGTGTATTAGAATATTTTTGTATTAGTCTATTGTGGTTTTCTATAAGAATATGACATCGGTAACCATGAAAAGTGATTGAAATATTTTTGGAAAGCAGATGATATGCACATAATTAAGGGATAAAGAGAATATAATATGTTTGATAGTATTCATGAGCTCATGATTGATATAAGGACTAAGTGATATCATGGTTTGAGTATATAGAATTTTGAGGATTTTGGTATGTGGAAAGAGTTAACTTTTGACAGCATTCATGTTTTCACTAAGGTTTAATGGGTATTCATTTTTCAAGAGAATAAAAGATTAAGGTATTCAAACGATTGGAATGTGACCAACAAGATAATGGGGAATAAATGATGGTATTCACATGCTTGGTTGATGACAATTCAAGTAATCATTTTATTTTTACTATGAGCTTGGACCGAAGTATTTTAGATAAGCCTAAAGATTGGAATGGATTATGTCGGACATAAGTTTTTATTGTTTAAGGATAGAACTTTTTTTTCGATATTATTGATGGGATGTTATATTAATGTAGTTTTAGAAAAAGGAAAACCTGCTGGACGGGCGACAGCCCATCGCGTCGGAAAAGGCTATGGGAATCGAACCCACAACCGAAGTGCGACTGGCCTTTATCGCCTACCACTGGCCTACAGGAAGTCCCTGTTTAGTAGAAACTAGTTTTATTATATTAAGCAGTATGATATATGAAGTATAAGTCCATTTTAGGAACCATATATGATTAATCTCACTATAGATGGACTTATGAATTTTTTGATAACTTTTCTAACCTTTTGTTTGAGACAGATGGAATGACTCCTCATTTTATCACATGATCTGCTAACACATCATGAATGACAAATGCAACTTCATTTCTTTAAGATATGAAGTGGAAATTGTCCAAATAACGACCAACGGTGAGACTATAACAAAATCACGAAAGTGTTTCTTCTAATTCCAATTTCATCAACTTTAGGGAAATGATCTCGAAAACCAAAAATGTTGTCCTAGTGCTATTATATCTGATGAATCAGATGGTACCTTATATCATCACAAATTTATGGCTTTTTGATTGCTGGCTTTTCCATAGCCATGTTCTCTACCACTCTCTATCAGAACATGATGGTTAGGTTTCTCTTCTATATCCATATTTTCGCCTATATGGAAACCCAGTGATTAGTTTATTTGGGTAACTGTTACGTTTCATACTTTTGTTTTTAAAGATTGGTTTTGGTATTCCTTTTTATGTTGTGGGTATCTATTAAATAAACTTTCAAGTAGTAAACCATTTATAACCCCGACGAATTTTGAGGGCGAAATTCATTTTAAGGGGGGTAGAATGTAACACCCCGAGATTTTATGAAAAATATTCTTTTTAATTTCATTAATGTATTGTGTTGTACGCTACACCAAAAGGAGCTTGCACAAAACACACCCTTGACTTGCCTTGCATTACACGCAATCACGACCTTCCTCGATTGCGTGTGTAGTACGCAATACCGAGTTTCACTAAACAACGATATGCTATTAAAATATTATTAAAACTAGCTGTTATGAATAGTAATAACCACTTTTTGAAATTTTGTAAATTTTATTTTTCAAAATGGACTTCATTTTTGGATTCGGAATATCGAAATTAGCTTAGGGTGAAATTTTGGTACGTTTCGGATAACTTTCATATTCTGATGAATAGTGAAAATACTAAATTTTAATTAAAAACAACTTTTTTAATCAAAATAATTAATAGTGATAAATTATTAATTTGAGTGGTTTTAAAGTATATTTAGAATATATTTTTACAATTTAATACAATGTTGGTCATTGGATGTAATTTCACATTTAAACAAGTTATAAACAAGTGTCCATCTTTTGATAGTTATTATCTCTTAAAAACACGCCATTTCTTTTGACGACGGGAATTAATTTTTAAATTAGTTTATGTAACTGATATGTTTTGAATTTGGTAAAATAGACATCATTTTTGAGTTCATAATATCAAATATATCTTAGGCCTAATTTTTGGTATTTTTCTGGAAACTTTCATTTTTTGATGAATAGTGAAACCACTAAGTGGTAGTAAAAAAAATGAATTTTTCATAAAACTTAATTTTACCGCTTCTGTGAGTGGAATTTCAAAAATCCGAGAGACACGGTTGATGTCAGTAAGTAAAATGTGGTTCAATGAGATGAAAATAATTTTTGGTGAATAGTAACTTTTTACTTTTTTTTACCACGGTTAAAAGTAAATAGGGTAATTAAGGGTAAAAATGATATTATTATTACCCTAACACATGTCCTAATTCTATTGGATAAGTGTAATTCGACCAAAAACAACCTTAGGAATAAAATATGACCATTTAGTCCCACTTGGATTAGATTAGGACATTTATTATTAATTTATTTAAAGAAGGGTTAAAATAGTTAAAATCAAAGATTAATAAGTATATCATTTTTAATATAGGGTTATACATAAGATAAATTCAAATATAAATATTAATTAGAAAGCTAAAAATATTTCCTACATAATGATATTTTAGTTTTAATTTTTAGACTTTAAATAAGTTAATTTATTTATGACATAAGGATGATGCAGTAATTATCTTATTAATGAAATATTTACATAATTGATGTTATAAATACCCAAATAAATGTAATTTGAGACTTTTTATGAATTAAAATAATTTTCTATGTTAATATGACATGTTATTATTGATTTAAGTAACTTGGTTTGAACTAATAATTCTGTTATGATTTTCACAAAAATCAATTACTAAATAGTGTCAAAATTGACATAAAATAGTTTTTAAAACAAATATTATATTATAAATTGTTATTTTATTCCTAAAAATCTAAGGTTCAGACATATGACTTAGATAAGGTTATATATTTTAATAATAAACAACCTTGGGTTCGTTTGGCTTGATATAGTAAGTTTATTAACCTTATAGTGTAAGAAAACAAGAAGACAAGGTAAAAGTTAAATTATCTAACTTAAAGTTAAATCTAAATGATAAGGTTAAAATTGATACCTAAACTTGTCTAAATTCTATTTTATGAGAGGATTTCGACTCATCCCCACCTTAGCTTCAAATTAAATCAATTTGGAGCTATTTAAAACCGAATTTGGCTTTATAATAAAATAATATTTTTTGTTATTCCAAAGGTGCCCCTCTCCTCCGTTATAAAAGGGCACCCCCTCCCTCTCTTCATCACACCACTTTGAGCCTTCAAGCTCGGCCAACATCTTCCAAATTCTCTTATAAACTTCCCTAGAAACATCCTAGAGGTTCTGGTCTTCCTCAAAGACCAATTTTAGTGCCCTAGGATGAGGTCTCAAAGAAACACTTCAAAGAAGAGGTAATGTCCGTTACCGATTCTTTCATCTTTATTTCTTCTTCCACTTCTTCTTCATTAGTTGTTTCATTATTAAGTAATAACATCAGTATCACTCATATACTGATATGTTATTATAAGTATGAAACAACCCTATTTCACCATCTATCCATCCTACGGAAAAAGAAATCACCGCGCGTGCGTACGTATGGAATACAGTCTCCACGTCGTGGTGTAATCTATTTTCCACCACCACCTTACTTGGATGGGTATAATGGTGTAAATAATAACTATATATGATTATTTTAAAGTGATATTGATTCTGAAATAGTATACATACACTCCAATACAGTCCCACGATCATGATAACGATATCATCGCTCGTGCGTACGTACGGACTACCGTCTCCACGACGCGATGAGATTCATTCTCCACTTTAACCATTCATGAATGATTATAAAGTGTATATAATAAGTAATAATGAAATATATGACATAATAATGATACTAGATTTATTTGTATATATGTGTATGTCATCTACTTAATTCCATTCAACTCAATAAGGAAACGAAAACAACGTTCATGCGTACGTACAGCCTACCGTCTCCATGAATGGTTTATTTCTTTCCATTTACTGATTTATTATATATATGTATATTCTGAATATACATTAGATATAAATCATGTTTTATATTCTGGAATTAATTAATCATGATCTAAGTAATCATATTAATAATTACAAGTCAAAACACGTACGACAAATGAAACAATTTTACCCAAAACGCTCTTTAACATGGAATTTACAAAAGAACGGGTAATATAAAGTCATAAGTGAACCATATATGATATCATAACAATGACTATGATTCTGGAATAAGTCAATGACATTATTTAAACCATTATACAGGAGGTTTGGACACTTACGAAGCAAATCGGACCTAAGGTAAGGGATAAATTTTCAACCTCATTTTTATCTGAGATTTCTTATACGTAAGTATTTACTGGGGTTACGTTTATCATCCATGACCATGATTTCTAAAAATGATTTCATAAAATGTTTACCATTATTTCATGGATGTTTAAAGGCATTTTTACCCTTTATTTACTTTTTACCACATTTTATGAATGGAATCTTTCCTTTGGTTACCATATAAGGTACTTTTTGAATTTTCCGACAAAAGTAAGAGGAGAATGTTATTTTTAACTTATACAGCGTGAACGGATTTTTACGGTTTCATAACGCCTCATTTTCAAGAATATTCCTCTACAAGATTTCCTGATTATTTTCAATAAAACCCTTATCTTTTAAAATTGCATGGAATTTTGTGAAAAGAACATGATTTTAAAGAAGAAAGGATATTTTCCTCAAGAATTCATTTCAAGTGTTTTGTCAAAACTATTTTACATCTAAGATGAAATTATTTCATATGTGTATGTTTCAAGTAAAATTTCTATATTATTTAAATGGATTCAATTTTCTTATGATGAAATGATATCAATTGTTTATGGATTATGTTATGTTGGCATGATGTTTAAGAATCCCGTTTTATTTCATGGGTTATGCTATGATGTATGATTTATGATTTTGTGGCACACATAAGAATGGTATCATTATGAGATGGGTGGGACCTATATCTCCCTCCAATGCATTGGGTAAAGATTTTATATCTCATGAGATAGACATGGCTGGAACGGTAGGTTATACCGGTTCAGTGAATCAGGACTGAAACAAGGAGTGAACTCGGTTCAGAAAGGGACTTTGTCCACTAAGATAGTCTTGGAAATTAGTCTTGACTAATAAGAAATGATTCTCTATGATTATGTGTGTATGCCACAAAGTTTCATGTTTCATGTTATGATTATTGGGATTTCATTTCACTACTATGATTTATCCCATGTTATGAAATTATGCTCTCTTTTGCAGGTTAAGATTTCCAAAATGTTATGTTCTTATGAATATGATGTGATTGATATTTCTTTTGTTTACCCTTACTGAGCATTTGAGCTCACCCTTTTATGTTTTCTTTTCCCTAGGATATAAAGAAAGGTTTTAGGTAAAAAAAGGGAAGATCTTTATGGGATATGTTGAAGATCTTTCACCACGATTAGAAGATTATATTCCGAGTTTCCAAAGACACTAAACTATTACGATCCTTGTGTATGTGTTTTTTTTATGAACTAAGTATTCCACAAAAGTAATGTAATGTCCATGTACTTCAGGCTTCGGGTCACTACACTGCCACTGCCCGTTTCACCCCAGGCCACCAAAACTATTCCCTCAGGCCTCGGTACATTTTTGAAACTCCTGGATGTACCACCAAGGCTGAGCTATGGAACTCATAGAGAACTCCCTCATGCATCACCTCTGGAACAAACAACCTTCCATGGAAAAGCATTCGATGTCGTCTGTCCTCTGACCATCCTTCTGGAGCGTTCCCCGGATCGACACGATCCCGCATTACTTCCTCCTCAGAGTCCCCCCACTGAGACTCTTCTACCTACTGCAACAAGGAGTACTGCACCGTCATCTGAAAAAAAACAACCTCTAACACATTCTACCCTTGCATCCAAGTGCAAGGCGTCCAACTCTCCCATCACTTTCCAAGAATCAGCAGATTCCCAAACCACTTCCTTATGTGACTTCATGCTCCGGGCATCAGCCACAACGTTTCCCTTACCTTCAGTGTAAGAGATCTCGAAGTCATAGTCTTGGAGAAACTCAACCCATCTCCGCTGCCACATGTTCAGGTCACGCTGGGATAAGATATAACGTAAGCTCTTGTGATCTAAAAAGACCACAAAGCGCTCCCCAAAGAGGTAATATCGCCACAACTTCAGTGTGAACACTACTACTGCAAGCTCTAGTTCATGGGTGGCATAGTTACGCTCGTGAGGGCGTAACTGACTGGACCCATAATAGATCACTCCCTTCTTCTGCATTATCACACACCCCAGACCAAGGCCAGAAGCATCACAAAACACCTCATACAACAACGCTTCCTCTGGAAACCTGAGTACAGGAGCACTGACCAACTTCTTCTTCAGGTAGTCAAAAGCCTTCTGGAACTACTCTCTCCACAGGAAGACCTGGTTCTTCCTAGTCAAAGATGTTAATGAAGCATCAACTCGAGAGAAGTCCAAAACGAACCTCTGATAGTAACCTGATAACCCCAGGAAACTATGAACTTCTGCCACGCTCTTGGGTGCTGCCCAAGAAACAACTGCTTCCACCTTCGACGGGTCCACTGACACTCCATGTTGAGACACCACGTGCCTAAGGAAGTGTACTTCTTGCGTCAAGAACTTACACTTCAGCAATTTCCCATAAAGCTGGTGGTGTCGAAGGACTTCCAAGACTGCCCTGAGATGCTCAACGTGCTCCTCCTATGATCTTGAGTAGATCAGGATGTCATCGATAAACACAACGACGAACCGGTCTAGAAACTCTCAAAAGACAAATTTCATAAGTCCCATGAACACAGCGGGTGCATTCGTAACTCCAAACGGAATCACTACAAACTCGAAGTTCCCATACCTGCACCTGAAAGCCGTCTTCGAGATGTCACTATCCTTCACCCTCAGCTGATGATATCCTGATCGTAGATCAATCTTAGAAAACCAACCTGCTCCTCTCGGCTGGTTTAAGAGATCATCTATCCTTGGAAGGGGGTAACGGTTCTTGATCGTTACCTGGTTCAACCTTCGGTAGTCTATGCATAACCTGAGACCACCATCTGCCTTCTTCACGAACAAAACTGGAGCACCCCATGGCGACACGCTGGGTCGAACAAAACCCTTCTCCATCAGATCGTCAATCTGAATCCACAACTCCCGCAACTCTGAAGGTACCATCCGATAAGGGGCCATCGAAATCGGACGGGCACCAGGCTGTAAGTCTATCCCAAACTCAAAATCACGTCGGGGGGGGTAGAGTCACAACCTCCTTGGGAAAAACATCGAGGAACTCCCCAACAACCTCTGGTACATCCACCATCCATGTATCAGCTGGAACCACTGATAACCTGCCTAACAAAGAAAGGAGAGGCTCCACACGCGAGATTCCCACCTGATAGCTCCTCTCACCAAAAAAAGCTACACACTGCCCGTCCACGTCATAGAACATGAATCTTATCCAGAAATAGTCGATAATGGAACTAATAGAAAACAACCAATCGATGCCTAGGATGACATCGTATGACTGCATGTGTAGCAAAAGAAGATCCCCACTAGATCGATGTGGTCCCAACGTCATCCCACATCCCCGGCAAACACAAGATATGCTGGTCTAGCCTCCAATCGGTGTACTCAGCACTAGTGGTATGGAAAGTCTCTCTATGTATAGTCCTGAAGCATGGGCTAGACCTGGTGCAACAAAGGAGTGCGAAGCTCCTGAATCGAACAAAGCAGAAACGAGAGTGCTGAACAAACAAATCGTACCTCGCACCACCTCTGGTCCTGTTGGAGCTTCGAACTCTGCTGTGTGCAACTGTCCACGCCCAGCTCCTCTGACTCTTTGATTTCGTCCACCTCCCCGACCATGCCCTAGTCGAGGTCCCTGAGGATCACCCTGAGGTCGGCCTCCTCCTGAAAAGTCTACCCTCGGAGGAGCATGGTCCTACTACTACTGGAAGTGCCTCACCAGCAACTGGTGCTACTGAGGTGGGCACTGAACCTTCCCACCTCCACCATACTGAGCTCGGTTCGGGCACAAACTCTGAATGTGCCCAAAACCTCCACAAGAAAAACACTTCGGTCATGGGCTCGTGAAAAATGGACGAGGACCCGAAGATCTAAACTGGAATTGTTGGGGCCTGCTCCCCACTGGCCCGAACCTGGAAGGTCCCATCGCAAGATACCTACTACTGACTGCCTTCCCCTTCGACGAACCTGGATGAAACCCCTCACGTGGTGCACCTCCCAACGAGTGCATCCTCTCTACAACCTATGCCTTCTTCTGTACTTCCAAGTATGTCGGAATGGTGAAGGGGGTGACAGCATACTGGAGCGAAGGACAAAGTGCCTCCTCCCGAGACTCCTCATCTGGAAAGAGATCCGGATCAAAGCGCAGGAGATCCTTGAACTTGATCCTCAACTCTCATACATACATACTCCCCTGCTGGAGGGAGAGTAACTCCTACCGCTTCTCCACCTTGATCATGGAAGAAAGGAATTCATCTCAGAATTCCTTCTCAAAGTCAGCCCACGGAACCTCTTCCTCTATCCTCTCTCCGAGGTAGAGCGTCCACCACTGTCACGCCGCACCTCTCAGATGGATGACTGCTAGGGGAACCTAGTACTCCCTCGGAGCACGGATCAAGGTAAAAGCGATCCCTAGCTCCTCAAGCCACCCCTCTGTCTCCGTATCCGAAGTACTACCCTCATACTTCTTGACGGTCTACTGCTGGAAAGAACGGAGAGTCTTCTCCCACTGGCTATCTTCCTCCTCTCGGTCAATCCTCAACTGATCGACCGCCTGGATCTGCTAGGCCTCGGCCGTCTGAGTCACCCGGGGACAACGTCAAGGTGCCATAGCTGTACGGTAAACAAGGATCGCCTAAGCCCAAGTAGTAAGGAAACTTCTCAAGGTTTTATTTTATCATTTTATTTCAATTTATTTCCCAGAACGCCCAAATCAAGTAAAACACAATCATGATGATGCATGTACCTTCCCTAGAGTCTCTACCCTGCAATCAATGTGGTCTCACTTGGTCATTCGGTAGGCTCAGATTCCTTTCATTGGATCATGGGGGCCCTAAAATCTCGTGTCCTAGCCATTCTTCCTTGGCCTATGTCACACACCAAGATTAACCAACATTGTTGCCCTACCATCCCATGCAATCCTCACTGTGCCTAACACTAGACTCCATCCTATCTCTCAACCATCACCTCTGATACCATTCTGTCACGACCCCCTCCCACCAAAGATGACCCTCCTGAGCTGGAAATGGTGAAAGGGAGATAATTACCCCCGAGTCCCACCTCCAGTAGGCCCCAGGGTGGAGACTAGCACCAAGGGTATGAGTTTTCACAAATATGGGAGGCATTATCCTTTTTGTTATTTAAGATCGGGAAATAGGACAACTCAACCACCAAAAAGGAAAAGAACAAGTGTATAGAAATAAAATCAAACCAATCCCACATGCATGTTTAAATAGTTCTGAAACAAGGTACAAGTACAAGAAAGATCAAAAAGTACAATACCAAAAGAAAAAAGTACAGCAAACTACAGAAAATCCAACTGCCTCAACTAGTAGGGTCTCGAACGGCCCTGGTAGTCCTCCTGGAAACATGAAAGTAAACGTAGGGTGAGCATACAAGTATACTCAGTAGGGAAACATAAAGCTCTTGTGCAAAAGTGAGGATACATCCTAATGTCCCATGAAAACAACAGAAGAAACCTAGCAAGGAATTATATCCACCCAACCTCACCAGCCACACTCACCAAAACACAATCAAAACAGGTAGTAGTATATAAGAACAAGAGTATTGGGTACCCCACACCATTCCTCTTTAGTTAGTTTCTCTTCCTAACAGCGAACGTCCTGACGCTGCCACACTCTCCCCACCCACACACACCTAGGCCTCACAACCACGTATCCCACCCGCACACACCTGGGCCTCACAACCACATATCCCGCCCGGACACACCTGGGCCTCATCTCGAAGGTTCTTGGGAAATAGTAAAACCTGACCAAAGAGTCTTGGGTTAAACCACCCCAATCGAAACCTACCCGAAGAGTCTTGGGTGAAAGGTCGCCTCAAGCCATAATAGCCTAGGGAAGAAGGAGCAGGAAGGAGCTAGTAACTAGGGGAAAACACCCTCTCCCATGAAATGGGAGTGTTCGGCACTAAGTGCTCAACATGGGTGGGGTGCGATAAAACACAAAGATACAGATATATATATATATATATATATATACCAAACACTCATCCCAACCTATGGCTTCTAATCAGAGAAATGAGCACGTGCTTCTGCACGGCTACTACGAAGCATGCATACAACAAACAATCCCCAACCCCATTTAGGTTTTCACGTTTCAACAGAAATAGTTTATTATTTCCTTAACTACTGGGCAAATATCCACAACCAAACACATCTATCGTTCGTAAAGCATATCCCTGCCATCCACAAATCAAGTTAGGAAAACACAAGTAGCACAACAAGTCCTTGTTATTAACCAACCAACCCCATTAACTATTATTATCATTCCATTACCATGACCCACCATTCATTAACTCTCCCACTTTTATTTATTAAACACAACCCATAGTTCGTTCACATTCAAGACCATCCCTACAGCCCCGTTGTTGACCACCATAACCACAAACACACCATAACTCGTACATCATTATCCCTTTAATACCATTTATTGCAGCCCCACTACCCACCACCAACATAGCATTCACACCAACCCACAACCAAGCCAACTGCAGCCCCGCTGCTCACCCGATCCACAACAACCCACAAAACACCCCCATCACGTGCCACGTATCCAAGCCAACAGCCACATGTTCATTATTCCATTTTGTTCAACTGGGGTGATCACACAAGGTTTCCAGATTTTAATTATCCAACTTTACGTGATTAACCAAATTTCCACATTCCACAAAGTTTCCATCCATAAACGGTCTAGAAAGATATGGCAGCATTTAATTTCACAAGCAAAGGCCCCCAACGATAGTGAATTTTCAATAGGCATAAGCCTTTTCAATTCACAACATAATATCACAGGATATAAATAAAAGTAACTACATTCACAAAACTTCTCATCCTCGTTATATAAGCCAGTTATTATCTTTATTACACTGGCTCAAAAGTGTTTCACGTAAACAAGAGGAAACCCACCCCGCATGATGCACAATTTAGAGAGAGACGAAGGTAAGATCCTTACCTCAACAGCTTCTGATCACAAAGCTTCCCCGGATCAACTTTAGAAGACGTTCGTCGGCATCTGTCACTTCTGTCAAAACCTGGAAAAACCTCATCAGGTAGAAGTTGGAAAGGAAATTCCGAAGGAAAGACAACGGATCCAATCTCAGAAGTTCCACCTTGTCGTTACAATACTGTGGCCACTGACATATCATAAATTGGAGCTCAGACGAGAAGTTATGGAATAAAGATCCTTCGAGTCTCTTTGGAGAACTCTGCTCAGAGGAAAGGGGAGGAGAGGGGTGAGTTGAAAAGGGGGAGGGGACCCCTTCTTTTATAGGTGAGAAAAGCAAAAGTACACAGTGTGTACTTTATGGTACACGGCGTGTACTCGGTTATTTCACACGGTCTCCACGCGGCTTCCAACACGGCTTCACGGCTGTTGACTGGTCAACACATGGTTTGAGGGTAATGCATATGCGGGGAAGGACAACACATCATGTAGTTTAGACACACGGTGTGTACCCATTTATTTCACATGGCAAAGACACAGCTTCAACATGTCACACAGTCATTGACTGGTAATGCGTACGCGAGGAGGGACTACACGGCGTGTAGTTTATAGTACACGGCGTGTACCCATTTACTTCACATGGAAAAGACACGGCCATCCACATGGGGTATACCCGGCAAGGGGGTACACGGCGTGTACTCAAACTACACAGCGTGTAGTTTCAAAATTCTAGAAAGTGTGGGAAAAGTCTATTTTACCCTCCAGACCACTTTGTGGCCTTCTTTTTGACAAAGGAATGGGCCTGAGAGGTCCGGGCCATTACAATTAAGTTCTAAATGCATTTTTATCTTCATCAAGTCTAACATTATTACCAGATTTGGTGTCCCTCATACCATATTTACGGACAATGGCACCAAATTCTGTTCATCTGAGGTGAAGAAGTTGTATCAAGAATACAACATCAAATCCAATCATTCGTCTTGGTATCATGCAGTGGCCAATGGACCGATAGAATCCTTCAATAAGACTCTGTCAAATATACTGCAAAAGATGGTGGATAATGACAAGAGGTTATGGCTTGATAAACTCTTTCATGCTTTATGGGCTTATCAGACCACCACCAGTACTACAATGCGGTCAACTCCATATTCACTGGTATATGAAACGGAAGCAGTATTGCCCATTGAAATTCAATTGCCTTCGCTCAAAGTATCCATTTGTGATCAATCATCTATAGATGAACAATCTCAAAAGCGATTGAATGAATTGGAATGGTTAGACGAGAAAATATTGTGCACCTTGCACCTTTTGGATGTATATCAGAATCGAATGGCATGAGCTTTCAACAAAAAAGTTTGTCTTCATTCATTTGATCATGGAGAATTGGTATTAGTTCTTAGAACTACAACAATACCAGGAAAGAAACCTCCCAAGCTCGAGGCAAAATGGGAAGTACCTTACTCAATACATAAGGTCTACTCCAATAGAGATTATTCTTTAATCTCAATGGATGGAGAACTCATCACTACTCCAACCAATGCCAGATTTTTGAATAAATATTTTGTATGAACACAAAATACACAAACGGTCCATGCATACGACCTTAAACTATTTGCATGTCCCTTACGTCCAGCACGACGTTAAACTGCGCCATCCAGGGTCCATGCATATGACCTTAAACTATTCTCACTTTCGTCCAACATGATGATAAATTGTATCATCCCTTTTTTATCCAACATGACGTTAAACTGTGAAAAAGTTCCCTAATACGTCCAACATGACGTTAAAATGTGTCCTATTTTGTCCTTGCTAACATTAAACTGTGCAGCACCAATAGTCCTAACTGTAAGACTTTAAGATACATAGTCCCTTCATATGTCCTACATGACATTAAACTATGCATCGTTAAGGTTGTTGTCACCTCTTGTTTCTCACACTGAGTATGACTCACATGAGCTTAGAGAAAATTTCAACCATAACACCTTCTATGGGCTACTAACCACGCATAAGTCCCAACACCATTTTTTTAGGTTGTTGTCCCCAAGAACAACTTGATCACTAATTCATTATTTAATTGAACTATGCGGACTTTGATCCTTGCCTTCTAGGATGGGTATGTAGGCAACCTCCCAATGTTCAAGCCCAAAACCAATCTCTTCACATCGGTTCACCTCCATCTCATATGATGTTGATTCGTGAAACCATCCCTAGAATCAATATCTTTACATTGGTTCACCTTTTTCCTTGCTATACGACGTTAAACTGTACAACATTTTTTGTCATGTACGACAATAAACTACAATATTATTTGATACCCTCACCTAAGAGGGAATCATTATTTACATTGATTTTCAATCATGTTATATTCCAAAGACTATGTGCATACATGGAAATTCCTGAACTTTTTATCTTGGGTCCAACCATCATTGCACTAAAGTCCCCTTTCACCCTTCAGATGTACGAACCAAATTTGTACAGAGGGTATTTCTAGAACTACGTGGGCTTGATTCCCATCCTTATGGGACACGTAAGAACGTTCGATTGTCCCTCGAATCTAGCCCCAAGTCTTTTGGGCCTAGCCACAAATTCCACTTTCAGTCCCTTGGCCGAAAAGTCCCCATGAAAGCACACACTATGTATTTCTTATAATGGTTTGAGATCTATGACCCTAAACTAAGATATCCAATACTTTTGTCCCGCACGACGTTAAACTGTAGTTCAAGAACTACGTATGGCTTGATTCCCATCCTTATGGGATATGTAGTGAAGTCCAACATTTCAATTCAGGACTTAGTCACAACATGATTATGGTTAGCATTGGTCTGTATATCTCTACATACATTGAAAAATACCCATTTTTATGTGTCATAATCCTAACCTTAAATATTTTCAGATATTAATAACCCTTTTCTTAACTTCTAATCACAAAAGGTTTGATACCTGGGAGTTCTTTTTCCTGACTATGCAGCATGTGCCCTTAGGCGGCCTTGCATAAATAGTCTACATAACAGACCTGTCAGCCAAAAGATGCTATTATTTGACTATGCAACCAATTCTCTTAGGTGGCCCTGCATAATTCAACCCCCTAACGGGTTTTTTAAATATTGGTAACTTCATTCTTGGAAAGAAAACCTATTTTGTACTTATTGGTCTTAATGAAAATTTGTAGGGATCCGCAAAAAATAGTCATCCTTAACATATTTGTCCCATATCCTTTTTCATGATCTGAAAGTATTCAAGTCTATGGTTTATATTTTCCTTCCCTATGTTTGGGTCAGACCCTCGTAGGAGTGATATTCATCCAGTTCTTCGATAATCTTTTTTGGAAATATCTTCTCCATATTCAAGTACCTCTTTCCATACAGCAAACTCAATACTTTGGAAAAGTTGAATCCCCATAAACTTTCACTGTCTTCTTAGCAGTAGAAAAGTAAATTTCTGAGAGTTCTTTTGCTTGACTGTGTCGCACGTGCCCTTAGGCGGCCTTGCATAAGTAGTCTACATAATGGACCTGTTAGCCAAAGGATGCTATTTATTTGACTATGCAACCAATGCCCTTAGGTGTCCCTACATAATTCAACCCCCTAACGGGTTTGTTAAATAATGGTAACTTCATTCTTGGGAACTATTTCTTCTAATGCCTTTTAGCTCTTTTTTATATCATTCCTCATATTCAAATTTTCTTAAGTCATAGTTTACATATTTTCCCTCATAATTGAGTGTGGTAATATGTTTTCAGATAAATTTTCAAGTAATTGAGTCAATTTTAATCCATTTCGGTCAAATATATTTCAACCTTAAACATTATCCTCTTTATGTCCGACATGCATGACTTTAAACTGCCCACAAAAGACAAGGGAACTCCGAATAAAAGTCAAGTTCCAGCTCACTAAACATACATTTTATATGATTTAGTTAATATTGAGCAATTAAAAGATTCAAAGTTTGTAGGGTTATTTATAATAATCCTAGTAAAAATCAAACTATGCTTACTAGGCCCATTGGCTTAAGTAAAACAAATCTAATCTAAAGTAGGTAGCAAAGTAAAATACATGCACAAATGATTTAATATGAAAGCGTTCTTTCTATTTTGATGCACAAAAGTTAGAAGGATGTCCACAGATTGGAGTCTCTCCTCTTTTCTAAGAAAATTACAAGAGGCTGTCAACATAAGTCTTCACTTGATGAACAACATCCCGAGCTTCATCAGCAGCTACTTGAAGCTCATGCACTCGACCAACTTCACTCTTTTTAGCCTGATGGAGTGATTTCTTGGCATCTACAATGGCCTTTATACCATTCGTTTGAGCTCCCTCTGGTGAATTATTGATTTGGTCAAGTTCCCCAGTAACAGCATATAACTGTTGCTGAAGGTGCATCTGCTGGATGACTTTATCTTTGATCTTATGCTTCTGCTCCTTCATCTTGGCAGCATAGTTAGCCTCAGCTCGGGATACCGCAACCTCAAATTCACTAATATTGGCTGACAGCTTCACCCTGGTCAGATCTTCACGACACTTTTGCTCATGCTCCCTTCTTAAAATAACCTGTTTCTCCACGGCATGGATCTTTTCATATCCAAAACCGCCAAGTCCCAATATGAAAAATAGGGATGACAGTCGGGGAATCTTCGATGATAGCTCCTCCATAGGCACTTCATATATGATTTTACATATGTTTTTCCATGCCTTGCGTTGTGAAAATTGGAATGCCTTTTGAACTTCTGAGTCCGACTCAGCGTCACTGTCACAGGGGGGGAGTATAATCTGGGATTAATGCACTTAGAGAAGTGCTCTGTTCTGATCCTTCCCCCTTGACCTGTGTTTCTTCGCTTTCAATTCCCATTGGGGCGGAGGCTGAGGCCTCAACTCCAGATCTAGACACTACAATTGATGGCCCTGTATAATCAATTTAAAACATTGGTTAGTTTCAAAGGATAACAAAAGTTAATTGGTTGTCTTGTAAATTAAGTACAATCACAAATATTGTTATTCCTTACCCAATGGTAGATCAGCAACCTGAGAAGGCTCCTCCCCATCTTTCCTAGCTTCGACAGGATTTTCAGGATGAGTTTGAGGAAGCTCTACTCGGTTCAGTTCCACTTGTGCTAATGTCACTACAATGGTAGGGTTTTTTGTACCCCCTTCAAGCATGGGTAGTTCAGCAGCTTGCTTAGACAGAACTACACATTTGAACCGATCATGATTAGACAAGTAATAAGAAGTTATTCTTAATAGGACGAAGGATAACACTCGTATCCATAATCTTCTAAATTACATGGTAATTTAACATGATTTATAAATCTTCAAAAGATACACAAAGTTCCATCATTTCATCTAATGTCATCTCAGAATCCTGGTTAATCTCACTAGTGGGAGCATTTGATGTGTCTTTTTGGTGACCTTCATCCTGTGGTCCCTGACCCTGGACAGCATCTTTAGATAAAATCGCAGCATCAGTTGTGATAGCTGCCAAAAGCTCTAATGCAGGGGTTGAACCTGAAGTATCACATAATGGAAGTTAGTCGAGGTTTCATTCAACATTTTATGAAGCATTGTTAAACTTACCAGAAGCAGGTTATTCCCTTCTTGCAACTGTAGCAGGAGGGATACTGGGAACAGATGCTGGCTCTTCTCCAGGAGTAGCCAAGTCAGTCTGAATTTTCGATTGTTCCACAGCACCCTTCGTGGTACTCAAAGGAGGATCAGTCCTCTCCCTCAGAGGGGAAATTGAAGAAGCCCCTGCAATCCCAAGGAAAATGATCAACCTTTTCATGGGTTAAGACTCATGATTATCTGAAGGACTTACCACTACTGATGAAGCGTTTACCTGTGGATTTCTTCCTTCGATGACTTTGTCTCTTTGGATTTTTGGGAGTGTCAACAGTCTCCCTTATAGGCACTTTAATTGGAGAATGGAAGGCCATGTCCAACTCCTCATTCATGGCCTGCTGGCCTGGAGATATCTCGCCCGACTCACAAGCATATTCAGCAGCAGCCCTAATGGCAGTACCACCAGAGCTATATTGTGGTGAAGTAACCTCATTATTTCCTTTCTTTGCAAGCTACAAGATGAAGAAAATAACTTCCTTGAATAACAAATATTTGGTTAAAATCAAGTTACAAAGTAAATAAGGAAAGAAAACTTACATCTTCAGGGGCCCCGTAATAGTGCCACTCCTCATCAGTCCCCTCAGTGGCGCCACGATCAATCATTTCCTTTACCCGCTTAGTGACAGGAATGGAATCATTGGTGGTATATATGAGCATTTCCAGCTCTCTGATATAAGATCACACTTCGTTGGGGTTATCTTCGAAATTGATATCAGTAGAAGCCAGAAGATTCCCTATTCCAGGGAGGTGCAGCCCCTCGCATAAATCCAGCTAGGTAGTTTCAATACCACAGTATAAACCCTGCCATGTCTGGATAGCCTCTGGTCATAAGTATTCAGCACGTGTACCAGAAGGCTGTGAGGAAGGTCCTACAATCTTTTACTTCAGCTTCTTCCCAGCTCCTGCAACTACAGATGGAGAATGAGAAAATAGACTTATGGATTTATAAAGTAATGGTGATTAAATTTCCACAATGAAGTAACTCACCAGGAGTTGATGGAGTAGGTCTTTTGATTCTAACCGGAGGATTATATCGGGCACGAGGCCGCTTTTCCACTTTTGTGCCTCATCATCCCCATCTTGGGAATCTGGTGAATCAGTCCTAGATGAGGAATTCGACGAATCAGTTTTAGGTGGGGAAGCATCACCTTCATGAGGAATAGTTTCTTTCTCTACAGTCCTCTTCCTTTTCCCCACCTGATAAACCAGGTGATTAAACACCCCTTTAGGGTATGATGAAATCCATTGCTTGGCATACCATGTAGTCAAGTTATTAGTCACTTTTTCAACTGGTAGCTCAAACACTGCCCCAGTCCTCTCCCTAGATGTCAGCAACCATAATTGTCAGGCAACCATCGGATGTTGCTCTAACCTAACATGTACAGGGGGAGATACAGTAGTCTGCTACAAAAACATGAATTGAAGTGCAAATTTATATGGATCATTGGCCTCTCATATAATATCTCTGTCAATCCTGGCGACCAGCACACCATCTCTGCAGGCCAGCATGTATGCCCTCAAATCCAGGCTGATTGTTCTGTCATCAAAAAACCACCCAGTTGGAGGATTTACATAAGGAAAGAAGTTGAATTCCTGATATATGCTCTGCCTCAGATTCATGTCATAAGCATTGAGAACTAATGGAGAAATTCCAGAGAATGCCTACACCGACGTCTTGAAAGAACTTCCAGGAATCTGTACTCTATTCTGTACATTGTACGTCCTGAAGTGAGTGGTGATCCATCCCCAAAAAACTTGGAATGGTCCCACAAATATAAAAGGAGACTTACCCATGAAGACATGGAGTAAGCTCCTGTGAATCTTTTCTAAAATGGGGGCATCCAACCCAACCATTTTCCCCTCATCCAACTTGGACGCAATAACAATGGTCCCTAGTCTGATGCCTCCCTTCGAGTCCTTGACTGGCAGAAGATAAACACTGAGCCACAAGGCCAAAAATCCCACCAGATGAGTCTTCTTTGGGATCCTCTGATTCACCTTATATCCCCACTTCTCAAATTCCCTTGCTTCTAGAGTTGTCCAGAATGTGCCTGGAGCACCCCTCTTCTCTGTTTTGGGATAGGTGGTAGGACGTGTGGGCCTCTTCTCCTTGGGCCTCTTCTTCTTGGATCCCTTATCCTTCTCCTTTGGCTCTTTCTTCTACTTATCAATAAGAAACATATCCATCCACTCCTTTGTATGAATATCTTTCCTAGAATGATTCAAGGAGGTCTCTGAACTCTTGAGCTTATGGAAGATTTTAAATAATTCCTGAGCTAAAACTGGAGTCTTCTCTGAATCATTCCAAGTCACCTTGGGAGGGATGAATTCATCATACATATCACCCAAAATTGGAGCCCCTGAGATTTTTTGGACATCCCACAGACTGATTCCTACTTCTCCATGAGTCAGATGGAAAGAATTGGTTTTTGGGCTCCAATGGCTGAGTATCTCCAGCACAAAGTTATCATGTCTGTAAACATATATTTTCCCAACCCAGACGGCTTCGTATATCGCAACTCCTTTCAAGTCCTCGACAAACTTTGCATAGGTTTTTCGCACCCAGTATGCCCACATCCAAGTTGGTTTCACACCTCCTCCAGGATGAAATTCCCAGCTCTTCTTCCAGCCTTTGGATTGATCCATCTGAGAGTTTCAGAAAATTGAGGGATAACAATGTGGTTGCAGCTCGGGCTTATGAGGTTTCAGATCTAGCGTACAAGGGCTATGATGCATCATATGAGCCTTATCCACTATTATAGCATTTATAAATACTCCTCTACATGAGATATTTGCTAAGGAAAAATTGGTGTAGTTCTGAAACCAAGAAATTGGGAGATAGTTCTTTGCCTCTGGAATCGTATCATCTCGTAGATGACCAAAGCCATAAAAAGGCAGATAAATGCTCTGGGGGAAGTCACGATGATATTTCTTCATATACTTGGCTAAATCTGGGAGAGTGTTATCACAGATAGTATAATAATCATGGCCAATGATGTTCATCATATCATCAAGTCGCTTGCTTTCCAGTTCTTCATCCGTTCCGATTCTCGTGGGAGCCATTGAATCTACACAAAAGTTCAATAAATTAACTCTTAAATGGGTTTATTTTTCATAAAATTTGTGAAGGAATTCGAAAAAAAATGGCTAAGGCATTAAGGCACACAAGTCTAATCTTAGCGCGCAAGTATGAAGATGTCGCGCAAGTATGGATGTGCCGTGCAAGTTTTTGGTGCGCAAATATCACTGCGCAAGTCCAAATACCTTGACAGCAGTGCGACAGTGAAGAAACAGCAGAAAATAGAGAAACCTATGCGGCGAAGGTAACTTGCGCAGCTAGAGCTCGAAAATTCTAAATTTGGGTGCTTTACGTGAGAATGCCCGCCTATTTATAGGCCAGGCTGCCCACCTGTGCGCCTAAAGCTAGCGCGCTCAAAATCTTGCGTGGCTCGCACCTTTGTGAAAACAGTGGAGCACTGATTACTTGTGCACCGCTTTCACTTTGATTTTCTTCTTTTCCTCGGAGTCAAATCCTCATTTCTTTCGGATCCAAATCTGAGGGGGGACTTTTGTTGATGCTCCTTTACGTCACATTGTCTAAACGAATGGAAAGGAAAGTGCCTTAGCTCAAATTGATTCATCCTTTGAAGAAAACATCAAAAATGGACAAAGGCATGAACGAGGCTTCAAATGCACATGTTCCGTACAAGTTCTATCATAGTCGTGCAAGTACACTTGTGCGCCGCCTAGTGGTCGCACAGGTGACTTGTGCGCCCTCTTTAAAAATCTCTCAGGGTCTTCTCCAGCCTATAAATACCCTTGTGCCCCCAAATTTGGGGGACAAAAAATTCCAAAACCTCAAAGTTGAGATCCTGATTCCCTAGTCTCTTATCCAAGCTTTCGAACACTTCTAAGGTAATTTATTACCTAGAACGAAAGATCTAGAGAGGTGGAGGAAGGACTAAGTGTTGAAACTCATCAACACCTGCATGCCTGAGTGGCCATCCCTTAAGGGAAATGGCCACACTTGCACGCCGCCTTGATCCTTCACCAAAACTTGTGCAACACACTTTTGTAAGCCCTTAGGGATGGTACTAAGGGCTTGAGCCAAGTCTCTCAAAAGTATTACCCCAAGGGATAAAAGTCTCGCAAGTACCCATGTGCCACGCAGGTATACCTGCGCGACCCAAACTTGTACGCCCACGCAGTACCTGCGCGCCCATCAGGACTTGCGCGCCCCTATCTTTTTGGGTGCCCTTCCTGCCCATTTCACCCCTCTTACACCTATCCCTATCTCATCTTCGAGATTAAGCCTTCAGAACTCTCTGAAAATCCATTTATGGCATAATTTCCTTGTTGACTTCCTTATCTGAAAGTAGTTATGTGGAAAATCTTTCAAAACCTAGTGATTTACACATCTTTACATCACTAAAGTTAGAGAGTTTATTCATTCAACCTCATCCTTTAAGATGAGAGAATCCTTAACTTGGTAATCCTCCTCAGGAGTAAGCCCCGGTCCAACTTTTCATTAACCTGGGCCTCCTTTTCATGAGTAAGCCCCAAGTCCTCATTAATTTGGGCATTCTCCTTAGAAATAAGCCCCAGTCTCCAAATTCCCAAATATGGGCTTCCTTTTCAGGAGTAAGCCCCAACCATAATTCTCTTAACTTGGGCTTCCTTTTCAGGAGTAAGCCCCAATCTCAAATATGGGCATCCTCCTTAGGAGTAAGCCCCAAGTTCCTTAATTTTCAAATCCCTTTAACATGGGCCTCCTCCTTAGAAATAAGCCTCAGTCTTAATTTCTCTTAACCAGTCCTAATTTAATTTTGATCTGGTCTTCCTTCTTAGGAGTAAAAACCAATCATAAGTCCCCTCCTAACTTGGGCATCTTCCTTAGGAGTAAGCCCCAAGATTAGAGTATCCAAATCTCTATAAAGTACATATACCTTTATGGACCCTCTTCCTGGATTTATTCCCTGAAGTAAATCTTAATCTTCATCTATTTGGGCATTCATACATACATAAGCCCCACATCATTTCTTATGATTTCATCTTTCATGGCAAAATTATCTGGTTTTACCAATACCTCTTGTTTCTCACACAGAGCATGAATCACGTGATCTTAGAGTTTAAAAGTAATTATGACATCTTTCTTTGAGCCATCAATCATACATAAACACCATAATCCCTTACTCGAACTATGTGGGTTCTGATTCCTTTTCTAAACAAAGGATACGTAGGTATCCCATATGCAGGTACTATCCCACCTCTGAAATAATTCATGTCCTTCTGAATGACAATAAACTTAAAGTGCCCCACTGAGTGGTTTTAAAACCATTATGGTCATCATAATGACCAAGAGACTTTTATGTATTGAAGGATACCATTGACTAAGAATCTCTAACAAATACATATGATTCTCTATTGATGAAGAACCTCAAATACATTTAAAAGATTCTCTAAATTTCCTACATATTTAATCATTGATTTTCATATCTAAAGAAAAGATCATTTTATACTTGGTAATGTAATAAGGATTCACAAACATAACTTAAATCTATAAAGAGAGTCCCAGAGTAGACAATAATTCCCCTCAAAAAGGTGTGATGAGTCCGACCTCCCATCCTCTAGACCAATGCAAATACCTAAGTCTCATCAGTTCACAACTAATGAGCACCTACCTTTAGAAAGTAGGTCCAAATGGATATGGAATCATTGGATGTTTCCAGTTCTATGAAAAAACCCGTTAGAAACCACTTGGAATTTTTGAATCATAAATCAATGAGGTCATCCCCAATTCCGAAGGAAACGGTATTATAACAATATATAATAATTATACTTTTTTAAAAAAGTATTTTTTTAAGTATTATAAGTATTTATCAGCACTTTTTTTTCACTGATAAAGATTCATTTTATTTGTACTTATTAACTTTGCACTGATAAATGGTATCTTTATCAGTGCTTTTTTGAAGAGATGATAAAAGTGTCACGGTCTATTTTAGAAACCCTAACCATCTAAAACTAGCTCTCAATATCTGAAGCTCTCCATAGGAGAGACCTATTTTTGGCACTCCTCATTGTCGAATCTAAGCTCGAATCTAGAATAAAATTAAGGCTCCAACTATTACGAGGCTCGAATCCAAGTCTCAAGCAATTAAAGGGTTGAACGCAACCACAGCTCGAACGAAATCTAGGTTTTTTAATATCACTAATTTCCATAGGTTATCCACAAAACCTTTTCATCCCACATCCATGTATCTCAAAAATTCAAGTTGCACTATACTATAATAAAACAACTCAAAATTCATTGTTTTTAAGATGTATTGAATTATTATCTTCCCCGATATCATGTGGGTCTCCTTGGGACAACATTGGTACTGTTCGACTTGAAATATATCAAACCCAATGTTGGGTCATGTTGTTGTGAGGTATAATAAGATCCCAATTCCCATATTCCATGACATCTACCTTTTTACAATTGTCAACTTTTGAAAAAAATCATTCATATAGCGATCAGTGTTGTCATTGGTTTGGAATATTACATTGCAAATCACTTGTATGATGAAATATTTGACATCATTGGGGTACTATATTATGTCATGAAGTAATTGGAACTGAGAGTATTGAGTGAGGAGGAATTAAAATATAGAGTTATCACCTTCTATTTGAAAGGTAATTCTATAATTTTTTTCAAAAAATGGATGATGAAATATCTGACACATGGGAACAACTATATAATCATTTTTTCATGAAATTTTTTCCTAGGATAATGAGAACTGAAATATGGTGTAAAATTAATGGATTTATTTAGGAAGACTGTGAACTATTTCATGAGGCTTGGGATAGATTTATGGGTCACTTTTGAAATCTAACAGTTAAATAATTATTATGAATCTGTAAAATCAGATGAGAAAAAACAACATGTGTGTTTGATTTTTTGTCTTATTTATTTAACTACTTCTTGAAAAATATAATGTTTTCAGTTTTTATTTTTGAAATATTTCAATTTAAATTTAAATAATATGACTTAAATACTATAAAAATAAAAATCATAGAGGTTTAAGGATCTATAATCCTTGGACTATATTATACAGGAAAAAATTATTTTGAGATAAAATGTAATTGATATTTTGATTTTGGTTGTTGAAATATAGTCAGAAAATAAACAATTAGAATGATTCGTTTTCTATGAAAAAACCTCATAATCATGGAGTTTTAAGAAACAAAATATTGTTTCATTATGTGGTGCATAAGAACAGTACATTGTTGGTAGAATTTATGGTTATCAATCCTTTAGTATTGACAAAAAAATTCAAAAATTAATATTTTCATTGAAAAGAAACCTATTTATTGAGAAATTTTTTCTATTATTTAAGTTTTAAATAATATTTTAAATCATTAAAGAATAAATCTTACACCACTATATTTAACTAATTTTTATAAAATAAATACTAACATTGATTGATGTAAATTTAATAAATAATTTTTAATAGAATCTATTTTGTTGAAATAAAAATTATTTTTCATGGATAAAATCATCACACCTTTAGAATCCCCCTTAAAGTCAACTTTATTAGTTTGTATTTAATAATTTAATGACATGTTATATAAGGCCCCAGACTTAAAACCTTACTTAATCTTGAGTTATTATAAGATTACACATTGAGGATCTTTTCAGGTTTAGAGTTTTAGAGAATTAGATCATAAAACTTGCATTACATTCCACATTTAAACAAAGTGGTTACATAAAGATAGTATTTATTTTTTTCCATCAACGGAACATATTTAAAATAAAACATGGATTATTTCTTGACACTTCCTTGACACTATCATCACATCATGTACCTTTTCCTTGACCTTTGAAAAACATTTCAAAAACTTGGGATGAGCATAAAAAGCTCAGTAAGGGATATAAAAATATGGAAAGGAAACATGGGTACATATATACATAAGAATGAAATCATAATTTACCCATAAAACATAATCACTTTAACATACCTCATAAAATCATGAATAAATCATAGAAATCATAAGACATAAAGGTAACTTGAGGCATTCATAACATTCTTACGTAGGGAGTAACCCTCTTGGTTACGTTTGGAATACCCATCACAGTATATTCCCTAAATCTCTTCGGATAAACCTTAACGTTTCACTCCTTCGCGTTACCCAATGCATTGGAGATCTATATCGGGATCACCCGCCCTTAGTTTATCACGGAACCACCCATCTTCATAATAATGCCCAAGAACCTCAACATAATCATATCACATAAAACATGCATAAAGAAAACATAACATTTCCACATTTCAATCACAAGATATCAATACAACACATTGATATAAAAACATTATGAAAACCATTTTCAATACCAAAATAAAAGAAAAGTAAAACATGGTATTTATTTTTCTTTTAAAAAAAGGTATGGCTTGTAAAGGAAGCCGAAACTCAAATAATGGTCACGGTGGCGGAGAAGTCGTTGTCGCCGCATACGTACGACAAAAACATTCCCTTTTGTCATTTATTAAACGCTTAGTATAAAAAAGATTCCTTTTTAATAAACTTAAAAGTCAAAGGGGTTTATACACCGTATAAAAGAAGGTTGTGTATAAAACAAAATATGCCTCAATGAAAAGAGATTGAGACGAAGTCTCATACCTCGGGTCCGACTTGACTCGGTCGTTCTTTAATCTCCTGAATAATAAAGTTGAGTTAATTTATACTTGTCTAAGAAACTTTTTAAAGTTAATTATTCCTTTTATATCACTTATTTCCATGTCATGAACACTATGTAATTATTTAAGTTAATAACGGTCGTTTTAACGATCATTGGTACTTGAGTCAAAAATAAACCCTTTATAATTACAAGTTTTTCATGTATCCATTATATCCAGAATGGTATTCATGATGTAGATATCATATATGTCATATATATCCAGTACATTCATGCATTTATAATATTACATAATCATTTAGAGGTAAGAAATGAAATGCACCGTTCATGGAGACGGTAAGTCGTACGTACGCATGAACGCTACTTTCATTTCTATTTCGTATTTTATAGAATGGAATCATAGTGATATAAAGGTATATTATAATTCCAGTTTAATATCATATATAATATCATAACTTCATCCTTTATACGTCCAACATATGGTATTAACGAATCAAATCACTTTGAGGGGGCGGTAGTCCGCACTTCCTTAAATGAAGATATCACGTTTACCCATAATGGAAACCATAAAGGTATGCCCAAAATGAAAAATACAGAAGCTTAAGGAAAACATAAACATATTATATATCATATATAAATATAGTGTCATCTTAATGTCCACCTTTGAAGGTGTTAAAGGAATGTTGAACAATCATCGTTTCGGGAGGCATAAATTCACCATCCACGGAAACAGTATGTTCTTTAACCATTAGATGTAGGTGTGTGTAAGTGTAGCTCGAATCATTCTTATAAAAACATCCTAGTATATTGAAGATACTGGAGTTGTTACAAAAGAAATGAATAAAAAGAGTTTAGGGGATTGGAGAAGCAAAATAAAACAAAAGGACTCAAGTGAAGACATTGCCTTAAAATCGGGTAACTCCCTTTGGTTTGAGCTCAAAGGATTCCTTGGGAAGACTTCTGCCCAAAGTGAGGCTTCAAGGAGTAATAGAGGGAAGTGGAGACACAAAAGGGGCAGGGGTTAGCCGATCCAAAGGCTTTGGAAGTGTGGGTAAAGAGGTAGAGGTGGGGGCCTTTTATAAGAGGAGAGGAGGGGCACTCTTGGAAAGTAAAGAGATGTTACTTTATTTTAAAATGATATTCGGATTTAAGAGGTCACACATTGATATAATTCGACGATAATGTGATAAGGGTTCTAAATATACCCATACAATAGGTTTTGTACATGTGTAGGTCATAGATTTTACATTATCTTTTCATTTTATTTAAATCCTTTATTAATGAGGTAATTGTTGCATCACCATGATGTCATAAATAATTTAATTTATATAAAGTCTAAAAATTATGAAAAAAATACTATGATGTAGTAAATATTTTTATCTTTACAATGAATATTTATAGTCTAAAATATCATCTATTTAGACAAAATTAAAAATGTTTTAATTAGGTGATACATTCTTGTTATATTTACTTTCTTTAAAAAAAATAAAAAGATAACAAGTCACTTTCCACAAAAGTGATTCCATGGGGTCCCCAAGTTTGGCACAAGGCATCCCATGGTCGGCCATGAGACAACCAGTAGAATTAGGACACATTTTGGTGTCATTTTTTATTATTATGATATTATTTTATTATCCTTAACTACCCGATTACTCATTAATCAAGATAATTAAAGATAATTACCGTCGTTACTATTCATAATGTCCAAAAACAAAAGAATCTTGATTACATAATTTGGACCTTCTGATTCCAAATATTTAATCCATTTTACCAAATTCCAAACACAGAAATTGCAATAATTGATTTAAAAATAATTCCCGTTGTCAAAACAAATAGCGGGTTTTTTGAAACAATATCTATGAAAAGTTTGGCATTAGTTTATGCCCAATTCCAAAGTGAAATTAATACTAATGACCACCATTGGATTAAATGGTAAAAATATATTCAAATTAAACATTAAGACCAATTAAAAAGATAATATTACCATATAATTAAATTAGATGAAAAAGCAGTTTTGATGTAAAATGCAGTATTTTTCACTATTCATAAAAAAATGAACATTGTGAGAAAAATACCAAAAATTTACCCAAAGTAAATTTCAATGTCCCGATCATAAAGAATAAGTTTATTTTGACAAATAGATCTTATAAAATTGTCAAAATTTTAATTTAAAATGTTTTTCCATCAAAAGGTAGTAAAACAATATTAGTGTATTCCATGCTTAAGATTGAATTTATTTTCATTTTAAGCCTCTAAAACACTATATAATTCATTAATAGACATAGATAAAAAAATCTATTATTCATTACTTACTTGGGATGTTACATCCTTCCCCCATTTATAAAATTTTGTCCCCGCAATTTATTTACTTATCGAATAAGTGCGGGTATTTATCCCTCATTACATTTTCAGATTCCCATATTGCCTCTTAAATCATGTTGTTTTTTCACAAAACATTTACCTGATTAATCACCTTATTCCGTAACACTTGCTCCCTGTGGTCAAGAATCTGGACCGGTTGTTCCTCATAAGATAGGTTCTCTTCCAGCTGAACTACCTCTGGACTCAAAACATGAGATAGATCTGGAATATACTTTCTCAGCATCGAAACATGAAAAACATTGTGTACCTGAGATAAACTCGAAGGTAATTCCACTCTGTATTCAACTGATCCAACTCTCTCCAGAATTTCATATGGTCCAATGAACCTTGGACTCAGCTTTCCTTTCTTACCAAATCACATCACACTTTTCCATGGAGAAACCTTGAGAAAAACATGATCACCTACCTCAAAAGAGAGATCCTTCCTCCTGTTGTCCGCATAACTCTTCTGCCTGCTCTGAGCTGTTCTCATGTGTTTCTGTATCAGTTGAACTTTTTCTGCCAACTCTTCTACCAATTCTGGTCCCATCAGCTTTCTTTCACCCACTTCATCCCAAAAAGCTGGAGTTCGACACCGCTTCCCATATAACGCCTCAAATGGTGCCATCTGTATACTGGAATGAAAACTGTTATTATAAGAAAACTCAACCAAAGAAAGATGTTGGTCCCAACTTCCCTGATAATCCATCGAACAAGCACGTAGCATATCCTCCAATGTCTGAATTGTTCATTCTGACTGCCCATCTGATTGAGGATGAAAAGTTGTACCAAAATTTAATTCAGTACCCAATGACTTTTGAAGGCCCTTCCAAAAGTTTGAAGTAAACCTGGGATCACGGTCAGATACAATGGAGGGGGGAAATCCATGTAACCTAACTATCTCTTTAAGATAAAAACGGGAAAGTTGATCTAGGGAAAAAGTATCTTGAATAGGAAGGAAATGAGCATATTTAGTCAAGCGATCAACAATAAACCATATTGCATTATTACCTCGAGATGTCTTCGGTAATCCCACAACAAAGTCCATGGATATATTCTACCATTTCCACTCTGGCACTGGTAGAGGCTGAAGCATCCCTTTCGGTAACTGCTGCTCTGCTTCAACCTACTGACCAGTCAAACACTTCACAGTAAAATCAGCAATATCTCTTTTCATTCCATCCCACCAGTAATACTCCCGCAGATCTCTGTACATCTTAGTACTGCCAGGATGAACTGAAAACGGAGAACTATGAGCTTCACATAACAACTCTCTCTTCAACTTTGAATCACAAGGCACACATAATCTCTTCCCAAACCTCAAAACACAATCATTATCAATGTTGAATTCAGGCAACTTACCCTTCTGAACCAGCTCTACCTTTTTTTGCAACTCACTATCTTGCTTCTATGCTTGCTTGATTCTGTTTGATAGAGAAGATTTCACTGATACCTGAAACAAAACAGAAGAACATCCTGCGCCAAAAACTTTTATGCCAAAGTTCATCAAATCCTTAACCAAAGGATCACGTTCCAAACACAACATTGTTAATGAAGCATTACTTTTTCGACTCAAAGCATCAGCCACTTTATTTTCTTTTCCCGGATGGTAATGAATTGTACAATCATAATCCTTGATTAATTCTAGCCATCTCCTCTGTATCATGTTCAATTCTTTCTGAGTGAATATATACTTTAAACTTTTGTGATCAGTATATATTTCACACTTTACTCCATACAAATGATGCCTCCAAATTTTTAAAGCGAAAACAACAGCAGCTAATTCCAAATCATGTGTAGGGTAATTTACCTCATGAGTTTTCAACTGTCGTGAAGCATAAGAAATTACCTGATCATTCTGCATTAGGACACAACCAAGTCCTTTCAATTAAGCATCACTGTAGATAACAAACTCACCATTCCTGGAAGGAAGTGCCAAAACTGGAGCATTCACCAATCTTCTTTTCAATTCCTGAAAACAATCATCACATTCTTTTGTCTAGATAAACTTAACACCCTTCTGAGTTAGCTTAGTCATTGGACTAGATAACTGTGAAAAATTTCTAACAAACCTTCAGTAATAGCCTGCCAAACCAAGGAAACTACAAATCTCTGTTACATTTGTGGGTCTTGTCCATTCTTCAACAACCTTTGTTTTTGCAGGATCAACAGTTATCCCATCTTTAGAAACAATATAACCAAGGAAAGAAATTTGTTGCAACCAAAACTCACACATGCTGAATTTCCCATACAATTTCTTTTCTTTTAAGGTTTGCAAAATAACCCTTAAATGTCTTTCATGCTCCTTTTACTTTTATAAAACACCAAAATATCATCAATGAAAACCACCACAAACTTATCCAAGAACTCATGAAAAATTCTATTCATTAAGTCCATGAATACAGCAGGTGCATTGGTTATCCCAAAAGGCATTACTACAAATTCATAATGGCCATATCTTGTAAGAAACACAGTCTTTGGAATGTCTGCTTTCTTTACCTTCAGCTGATGGTACCCCGATCTTAGGTCAATCTTTGAAAAATACTGAGCTCCCTGGAGCTGATCAAACAAATCATCGATATGAGGCAAAGGATATTTGTTCTTAACAGTGATGTTATTCAAGGATCTATAATCAATGAAAAGTCTCATAGAACCATCTTTCTTTTTAACAAATAAAACTGTAGTACCCCATGGTGTTGTGCTAGGTCGAATGAAACCTTTCTCTAATAAATCTTGCAATTGCTCCTTCAACTCTAAAAGTTCAATTTGAGCCATTAGATAAGGGGGTTTTGAAATTGGATTAGCATCAAGAACTAAGTCAATAGTAAATTCAACTTCCTGATCTGGTATTATTCCAGGAAACTCATCAGGAAAAACATCAGGATACTCATTTACCACTGGAACATCATTAATTAGAATAGTTCCTTTATTTTCAACGATGTGTGCAAGGTAACATTCATTTCCATCTTTTACAAGTTTCTTAGCCTCTTGATATGTTATCAACCGTAAGGGTTCATTCTTGTACACAAACCGAAAGTCTTTCTGAAAAGAAACTTCTTTAGCTCTACAGTCAATCTTAGCATGGTAAATAGAGAGTCAATCCATACCCAGGATAATATCAAACTCTACTAGAGGTAGAACAATAAGGTTTGAAAGTAGGTTCTTTCCACAGATAAGGATAGGAAGATTCTTATAAATTATTTTTGCCTCAACATTTCCCCCAGGTGTTTTTACCAAAATTTCAGGAGTAATTTCTTGAGATGGTATTCCCATTTTACTAGAAAAGGTTTCAGAGATGAAAGAATGTGTAGACCCCGAATCAAACAACACACTGGCATAATCTGAAAAAACAAACAAAGTACCTAATACAACTTCATTTGATGTCCCGACATCTGCTGAAGTAGTTGAAAAGGATTTCACCACCCCTTTCTGCTTGTAGTCTAACTGCTTCCCATCACTCGAGCTCTTTTTCGGACACTCATTTTCATAGTGACCCATCTCATTGCACTTAAAACATTTCACTAACTGTAAATAAAATTTGGTCTTACCTTCACCTTGATCTTTTTCAGTGCAATCACGAGACTTATGTCCCATATTACCACATCGATAGAACTTTCCAGAATTCAGAAGACATTCCCCAGCATGCCTTTTACCACATTTATCACAAACTGGAATCTTAGTTTTCTTACCATCAGACTTTTTTGAAGAATTCTTTCCTTTCTCCTGTCACCTCGGTCTCTTCTTCTGTTGGTTGTTATAGAACACTTGATCATCGACAAACTCCATTTCCACCTTCTCAGCACATCGAATAATCTTTTCATAACTTTTAAACTCACGAGAAGCTAATTCCCTTCGATATTTTGGTTTTAATCCTGAGTAAAAACGATTTATTTTACTATCAAGGCCTCAGATAAAATTTGGAGCATACCTTGCCAAACGAGTGAACCTCTCTTCATAGGTAGCCACTGATTCTTCCTCTTGCATCAATTCCAAGAATTTTTTTTCCATCCTAAGTCGAACAGCCTTAGGTAAATACTTCTCAAGAAACATACCTTTGAATTCATCCCAGTCGAGAGCATCAATATCATCAGCGTCCCTGATATTTTTAACCATCGACCACCACTGATCTGCTTCACCCTCCAAACTATAAATAGCAAGACTAACCTTTTGATTGTCTGAACACCCCGTGAAATCGAAAATATTCTCCAGTGATTTAATCCACCCTTCAGCTAGCACAGGGTCAGATGATCCTCTGAATGATGGGGGATGTTGCCTCATGAAATGTTCCACCACTGACATGTTCCTCTATGGTTTATCTGGCTGATCTCGTGCATGGATACCACCACCATTTATCGCTTGAGTCAAGTGAGCCATTACTGCAACAAACTATTCAGTTCCAATTCCGACCATCTCAGGATGCTGATTCGGAAGGTTATTTCCTTCTGTATGCCTTCCTAGCACTGCTTCCCTGTTTCCTCTGCGGAAAACCATTCTGAACAAACATGTCTTAGATGAAGCAACATGGTAATATTCAAATGCTATATCATTTCAAAAAATATATATTTTTGGATAATCATTTAATAGAATTCTAACTATTAAAGTTATCTAAACCGACCTCTGATACCAACTATAAGGCCCCATCCTTAAAACCTTACTTAATCTTGAGTTATTACAAGATTACACATTGAGGATCTTTTCAAGTTTAGATTTTTAGAGAATTATAACATAAAACTTGCATTACATTCCACATTTAAACAAAGTGGTTACATAAAGATAGTATTCATTTTTTTTCATCAACGGAACATATTTAAAATAAAACATGGATTCTTTCTTGACACTTCCTTGACACTATCATCATATCATGTACCTTTCCCTTGACCTGTGAAAAACATTTCAAAAACTTGGGATGAGCATAAAAAGCTCAGTAAGGGATATAAAAATATGGAAAGGAAACATGGGTATATATATACATAATAATGAAATCATACTTTACCCATAAAACATAAGCACTTTAATATACCTCATAAAATCATGAATAAATTATAGAAATCATAAGACATAAAGGTAACTTGAGGCATTCATAACATTCTTACGTAGGAAGTAACCCTCTTGGTTACGTTTAGAATACCCATCATAGTATATTCCCTAAATCTCTTCGGAGAAACCTTAATGTTTCACTCCTTCGCGTTACCCAATGCATTGGAGAGCTATATCAGGCTCACCCACCCTTATTTTATCACAGAACCACCCGTCTTCATAATAATGCCCAAGAACCTCAACATAATTGTATCACATAAAACATGCATAAAGGAAACATAACATTTCCACCTTTCAATCACAAGATATCAATACAAAACATTGATATAAAAACATTATGAAAACCATTTTCAATACCAAAATAAAAGAAAAGTAAAAAATGGTATTTATTTTTCTTTTAAAAAAAGGTATGGCTTGTATAGGAAGTCGAAACTCAACTAATGGTCACGGTGGCGGAGAAGTCGTTGTCACCGCATACGTACGACAAAAACATTCCCTTTTGTCATTTAGTAAATGCTTCGTATAAAAAAGATTCCTTTTTAATAAACGTAAAAGTCAAAGGGGTTTATACATCATATAAAAGAAGGTTGTGTATAAAACAAAATATGCCTCAATGAAAGGAGATTGAGACGAAGTCCCATACCTCGGGTCCGACTTGACTCGGTCGTTATTTAATCTCCTGAATAATAAACTTGAGTTAATTTATACTTGTTTAAGAACCTTTTTCAAGTTCATTATTCCTTTTATATCACTTATTTACATGTCATGAACACTATGTAATTATTTAAGTTAATAACGGTCATTTTAACGATCATTGGTACTTGAGTCAAAAATAATCCCTTTATAATTACAAGTTGTTCATGTATCCATTATATCCAGAATGGTATTCACGATGTAGATATCATATATGTAATATATATCCAGTACATGCATGAATTTATAATATTATATAATCATTTAGAGGTAAGAAATGAAATGCACCGTTCATGGAGACGGTAAGCCGTACGTACGCATAAACGCTACTTTAATTTCTATTTCATATTTTATAGAATGGAATCATAATGATATAAAGGTATATTATAATTCTAGTGTAAAATCATATATAATATCATAACTTCATCCTTTATACATCCCACATATGGTATTAACGAATCAAATCACTTTGAGGGGGCGGTAGTCCGCACTTCCTTAAATGAAGATATCGCGTTTACCCATAATGGAAACCATAAAGGTATGCCCAAAATGAAAAATCAGAAGCTTAAGGAAAAAATAAACATATTATATATCATATATAAATATAGTTTCATCTTAATGGACACCTTTGAAGGTGTTAAAATAATGTTGAACAATCATCGTTTCGGGAGGCATAAATTCACCATCCACGGAAACAGTATGTTCTCTAACCATTAGATGTAGGTGTGTGTAAGTGTAGATCGAATCCTTCTTATAAAAACATCCTAGTATATTTAATATACTGTAGTTTTTACAAAAGAAATGAATAAAAAGAGTTTAGGGGTTGGAGAAGCAAAATAAAACAAAAGGACTCAAGTGAAGACATTACCTTAAAATCGGGTAACTCCCTTTGGTTTGAGCTCAAAGGCTTCCTTGGGAAGACTTCTGCCCAAAGTGGGGCTTCAATGAGTAAGAGAGGGAAGTGGAGAGACAAAATGGGCAGGTTTTGGCCGAGCCAAAGGCTTTGAAAGTGTGGGTAAAGAGGTAGAGGTGGGGGCCTTTTATAAGAGGAGAGGAGGGGTACTCTTGGAAAGTAAAGAAATGTTACTTTATTTTAAAATGAGATTCAGATTTAAGAGGTCCCACATTGATATAATTCGAGGATAAGGTGATAAGGGTTCGAAATATACCCATCCAATAGGTTTTGTACATGTGTAGGTTATATATTTTACATTATCTTTTCATTTTATTTAAATCCTTTATTAATGAGGTAATCGCTGCATCATCATGATGTCATAAATAATTTAATTTATTTAAAGTCTAAAAATTATGAAAAAAATACTATGATGTAGGAAATATTTTTATCTTTCCAATGAATATTTATAGTCTAAAATATCATCTATTAAGAAAAAATTAAAAATGTTTTAATCAGGTGATACATTCTTGTTATATTTACTTTCTTTAAAAAAAATAAAAAGTTAACAAGTCACTTTCCACAAAAGTGATTCCATGGGGTCCCCAAGTTTGGAACAAGTCATCCCATGGTCGGCCATGAGAAAACCAGTATAATTAGGACACATTTTGGTGTCATTTTTTGTTATTATGATATTATTTTATTATCCTTAACTACCCGATTACTCGTTAATCAAGATAATTAAAGATAATTACCGTCGTTACTATTCATAATGTCCAAAAACAAAAGAGTCTTGATTACATAATTTGGACCTTCTGATTCCAAATATGTAATCCATTTTACCAAATTCTAAACACAGAAATTGCAATAATTGATTTAAAAATAATTCCTGTTGTCAAAACAAATAGCGGGTTTTTTGAAACATATTTATGAAAAGTTTGGCATTATTTTATGACCAATTACAAAGTAAAATTAATCCTAATGACCACCATTGGATTAAATGGTAAAAATATATTCAAATTAAACTTTAAGACCAATTAAAAAGATAATATGACCATATAATTAAATTAGATGAAAAAGCAGTTTTGATGTAAAATGCAGTATTTTTCACTAGTCATAAAAAAATGAACATTGTCAGAAAAATACCAAAAATTTATCCAAAGTAAATTTCAATGTCCCAATCATAAAGAATAAGTTTATTTTTAAAAATAGATCTTATAAAATTGTCAAAAGTTTGATTTAAAATGTTTTTCCATCAAAAGGTAGTAAAACAATATTAGTGTATTCCATGCTTAAGATTGGATTTATTTTCATTTTAAGCCTCTAAAACACTATCTAATTCATTAATAGACATAGATAAAAATATATATTATTCATTACTTACTTGGGATGTTACATCCTTCCCCCCTTAAGAAAATTTAATCCCCAAAATTTATTTACTTGTCGAATAAGTGGGGGTATTTATCCCTCATTGCATTTTCAGATTCCCATGTTGCCTCTTCAATCATGTGGTTTTTTCACAAAACCTTTACCTGATGAATCACCTTATTCCGTAACACTTGCTCCCTGTGGTCAAGAATCTGGATCGGTTGTTCCTCATAAGATAGGTTCTCTTCCAGCTGAACTACCTCTGGACTCAAAACATGAGATGGATCTGCCATATACTTTCTCAGCATCGAAACATGAAAAACGTTGTGTACCTGAGATAAACTCGGAGGTAATGCCACTATGTATGCAACTGATCCAACTCTCTCCAGAATTTCATATGGTCCAATGAACCTTGGACTCAACTTTCCTTTCTTACCAAATCGCATCACACTTTTCCATGGAGAAACCTTGAGAAAAACATGATCACCTACCTCAAAAGAGAGATCCTTCCTCCTATTGTCCGCATAACTCTTCTGCCTTCTCTGAGCTGTTCTCATGTGTTTCTGTATCAGTTGAACTTGTTCTTCCAACTCTTCTACCAATTCTGGTCCCATCAGCTTTCTTTCACCCACTTCATCCCAAAAAGCTGGAGTTCGACACCGCTTCCCATATAACGCCTCAAATGGTGCCATCTGTATACTGGAATGAAAACTGTTATTATAAGAAAACTCAACCAAAGAAATATGTTGGTCCCAACTTCCCTGATAATCCATCGAACAAGCACGTAGCATATCCTCCAATGTCTGAATTGTTCGTTCTGACTACCCATCTAATTGAGGATGAAAAGATGTACTAAAATTTAATTCAGTACCCAATGACTTTTGAAGGCCCTTCCAAAAGTTAGAAGTAAACCTGGGATCACGGTCAGATACAATAGAGAGGGGAACTCTATGTAACCTGACTATCTTTTTAAGATACAAAGGGGAAAGTTGATCCAGGGAAAAAGTATCTCGAATAGGAAGGAAATGAGCAGATTTAGTCAAGCGATCAACAATAACCCAGATTAAATTATTACCTCAAGATGTCTTCGGTAATCCCACAACAAAGTCCATGGATATGTTCTCTCATTTCCACTCTGGCACTGGTAGAGGCTGAAGCATCCCTTTCGGTAACTGCTGCTCTGCTTTAACCTGCTGACAAGTCAAACACTTCACAGTAAAATCAGCAATATCTCTTTTCTTTCCATCCCACCAGTAATACTCCCGCAGATCTCTGTACATCTTAGTACTGCCAGGATGAACTAAAAACAGAGAACTATGAGCTTCACATAACAGCTCTCTCTTCAATTGTGTATCACAAGGCACACATAATCTCTTCCCAAACCTCAAAACACAATCATTATCAATGTTGAATTCAGGAAACTTACCCTTCTGAACCAGCTCTACCTTTTTCTGCAACTCACTGTCTTGCTTCTGTGCTTGCTTGATTCTATCTGATAGAGAAGATTTCACTGATACCTGAAACAAAACAGAAGAAAATCCTGCACCAAAAACTTCTATGCCAAAGTTCATAAAATCCTTAACCAAAGGATCACGTTCCAAACGCAACATTGTTAATGAAGCATTACTTTTTTGACTCAAAGAATCAGCCACTTTATTTGCTTTTCCCTGATGGTAATGAATTGTACAATCATAATCCTTGATAAATTCTAGCCATCTCCTCTGTCTCATGTTCAATTCTTTATGAGTGAATATATACTTTAAACTTTTGTGATCAGTATATATTTCACACTTTACTCCATACAAATGATGCCTCCAAAATTTTAAAGCGAAAACAACAGCAGCTAATTCCAAATCATGTGTAGGATAATTTACCTCATGAGTTTTCAACTGTCGTGAAGCATAAGCAATTACCTGATCATTATTCATTAGGACACAACCAATTCCTTTCAACGAAGCATCACTTTAGATAACAAACTCACCATTCCTGGAAGGAAGTGCCAAAACTAGAGCATACACCAATCTTATTTTCAATTCCTGAAAACAATCATCACATTCTTTTGTCCAGATAAACTTAACACCCTTCTGAGTTATCTTATTCATTGGACTAGATAACTGTGAAAAATTTCTAACAAACCTTTGGTAATATCCTGCCAAACCAAGGAAACTACGAATCTCTGTTACATTTTTGGGTCTTGGCCATTCTTCAACAACCTTTGTTTTCGCAGGATCAACAGTTATCCCATCTTTAGAAACAATATGACCAAGGAAAGAAATTTTTTGCAACCAAAACTCACACTTTCGGAATTTCCAATACAATTTCTTTTCTTTTAAGGTTTGCAAAATAACCCTTAAATGTCTTTCATGCTCCTCTTTACTTTTAGAAAACACCAAAATATCATCAATGAAAACCACCAAAAACTTATCCAAGAACTCATGGAAAATTCTATTCATTAAGTCCATGAATACAGCAGGTGCATTGGTTAGCCCAAAAGGCATTACTACAAATTCATAATGGCCATATCTTGTACGAAATGCAGTCTTTGGAACGTCTTCTTCCTTTACCTTCAGCTGATGGTACCCCAATCTCAGGTCAATCTTTGAAAAATACTGAGCTCCCTGGAGCTGATCAAACAAATCATCGATATGAGGCAAAGGATATTTGTTCTTAACAGTGATGTTATTCAAGGCTCTATAATCAATGAAAACTCTCATAGAACCATCTTTCTTTTTAACAAATAAAATAGGAGCACCCCATGGTGATGTGCTAGGTTGAATGAAACCTTTCTCTAATAAATCTTGCAATTGTTCCTTCAACACTAAAAGTTCAATTTGAGCCATTCGATAAGGGGGTTTTGAAATTGGCTTAGCATTAGGAACTAAGTCAATAGTAAATTCAACTTCCCGATCTGGTATTATTCCAGGAAACTCATCAGGAAAAAAATCAGGATACTCATTTACCACTGGCACAACATTAATTAGAATAGTTCCTTTATTTTCAACGATGTGTGCAAGGTAACATTCATTTCCATCTTTTACAAGTTTCTCAGCCTATTGATATGTTATCAACCGTAAGGGTTCATTCTTGTACAAAAACCGAAAGTCTTTATGAAAATAAACTTCTTCAGCTCTACAGTCAACCTTAGAATGGTAAATAGAGAGCCAATCCATACCCAGGATAACATCAAACTCTACTAGAGGTAGAACAATAAGGTTTTCAAGTAGGTTCTTTCCATAGATAAGGATAGGAAGATTCTTATAAATTCTTTTTGCCTCAAAATTTCCCCCAGGTGTTTTTACCAAAAGTTCAAGACTCATTTCTTGAGATGGTATTCCCATTTTACTAGAAAAGGTTTCAGAGATAAAAGAATGTGTAGACCCCGAATCAAACAACACACTGGCATAATCTGAAAAAACAAAGTACCTAATACAACTTCATTTGACGGCCCGACATCTGCTGAAGTAGTTGCAAAGGATTTCACCACCCCTTTCTGCTTGTAGTCTAACTGCTTCCCATCACTCGAGCTCTTTGTCGGACACTCATTTTCATAGTGACCCATCTCATTGCACTTAAAACATTTCACTAACTGTAAATCAAATTTGGTCTTACCTTCACCTTGATCTTTTTCAGTGCAATCACAAGCCTTATGTCCCATCTTACCACATCGGTAGCACTTTCCTGATTTCAAAAGACATTCCCCAGCATGCCTTTTACCGCATTTATCACAAACTAGAAACTTAGTTTTCTTACCATCAGACTTTTTTGAAGAATTCTTTCCTTTCTCCTGCCACCTCGATCTCTTCTTCTATTGGTTTTTATAGAACACTTGATCATCGGAAAACTCCATTTCCACCTTCTCAGCACATCGAACAATCTTTTCATAACTTTTAAACTCACGAGAAGCTAATTCCCTTCGATATTTTGGTTTTAATACTGAGTAAAAACGATTGATTTTACTATCAAGGTCTCGGATAAAATTTGGAGCATACCTTGCCAAACGAGTGAACCTCTCTTCATAGGAAGCCACTGAGTCTTCCTCTTGCCTCAATTCCAAGAATTGTTTTTCCATCCTAAGTCGAACAGCCTTAGGAAAATACTTCTCAAGAAACATACCTTTGAATTCATCCCAGTCGAGAGCATCAATCTCATCAACATCCCTGATATTTTTAACCATCGACCACCACTGATCTGCTTCACCCTCCAAATGATAAATAGCAAGACTAACATTTTGATTGTCTGAAGACCCCATGACATCGAAAATCTTCTCCAGTGCTTTAATCCACCCTTCATCTAGAACAGGGTCAGATGATCCTCTGAATGATGGGGGATGTTTCCTCATGAAATGCTCCACCACTGACATGTTCCTCTGCAGTTGATCTGGCTGATCTCGTGCATGGATACCACCACCATTTATCGCTTGAGTCAACTGTGCCATTACTGCAACAAACTGTTCAGTTCCAATTCCGACCATCTCAGGATGCTGATACGGAAGGTTATTTCCTTCTGTATGCCTTCCTAGCACTGCTTCCCTCTTTCCTCTGTGGAAAACCATTCTAAACAAACATGTCTTAGATGAAGCAACATGGTAATCTTAAAATGCTATATCATTTCAAAAAAAATATTTTTGGATAATCATTTAATAGAATTCTAACTCCTAAAGTTATCTAAACCGACCTCTGATACCAACTATAAGGCCCCATCCTTAAAACCTTACTTAATCTTGAGTTATTACAAGATTACACATTGAGGATCTTTTCAGGTTTAGAGTTTTAGAGAATTAGAACATAAAAATTGCATTACATTCCACATTTAAACAAAGTGGTTACATAAAGATAGTATTCATTTTTTTCCCATCAACGAAACATATTTAAAATAAAACATGGATTCTTTCTTGACACTTCTTTGACACTATCATCATATCATGTACCTTTCCCTTGACCTATGAAAAACATTTCAAAAACTTGGGATGAGCATAAAAAGCTCAGTAAGGGATATAAAAATATGGAAAGGAAACATGGGTATATATATACATAAGAATGAAATCATACTTTACCCATAAAACATAATCACTTTAACATACCTCATAAAATCATGAATAAATCATAGAAATCATAAGACATAAAGGTAACTTGAGGCATTCATAATATTCTTACGTAGGGAGTAACCCTCTTGGTTATATTTGGAATACCCATCACAGTATATTCCCTAAATCTCTTCGGAGAAACCTTAACGTTTCACTCCTTCGCGTTACCCAATGCATTGGAGAGCTATATCGGGCTCACCCGCCCTTAGTTTATCACGGAACCACCCATCTTCATAATAATTCCCAAGAACCTCAACATAATCGTATCACATAAAACATGCATAAAGGAAACATTACATTTCCACCTTTCAATCACAAGATATCAATACAAAACATTGATATAAAAACATTATGAAAACCATTTTCAATACCAAAATAAAAGAAAACTAAAACATGGTATTTATTTTTCTTTTAAAAAAAGGCATGGCTTGTAAAGGAAGCCGAAACTCAAATAATGGTCACGGTGGCGGAGAAGTCGTTGTCGCCGCATACGTAAGACAAAAACATTCCCTTTTGTCGTTTAGTAAATGCTTAGTATAAAAAATATTCCTTTTTAATAAACTTAAAAGTCAAAGGGTTTTATACACCGTATAAAATAAGGTTTTGTATAAAACAAAATATGCCTCAATGAAAAGATACTGAGACGAAGTCTCATACCTCGGGTCCGACTTGACTCGGTTGTTCTTTAATCTCCTGAATAATAAACTTGAGTTAATTTATACTTGTTTAAGAACCTTTTCCAAGTTAATTGTTCCTTTTATATCACTTATTTCCATGTCATGAACACTATGTAATTATTTAAGTTAATAACGGTCGTTTTAACGATCATTGGTACTTGAGTCAAAAATAAACCCTTTATAATTACAAGTTGTTCATGTATCCATTATATCCAGAATGGTATTCATGATGTAGATATAATATATGTCATATATATCCAGTACATTCATGCATTTATAATATTACATTATCATTTAGAGGTAAGAAATGAAATGCACCGTTCATGGAGACGGTAAGCCGTACGTACGCATGAACACTACTTTCATTTCTATTTCATATTTTATAGAATGGAATCATAATTATATAAAGATATATTATAATTCCAGTTTAATATCATATATAATATCATAACTTCATCCTTTATACGTCCCACATATGGTTTTAACGAATCAAATCACTTTGAGGGGGCGGTAGTCCGCACTTCCTTAAATGAAGATATCGCGTTTACCCATAATGGAAACCATAAAGGTATGCCCAAAATTAAAAATACATAAGATTAAGGAAAACATAAACATATTATATATCATATATAAATATATTTTCATCTTAATGGCCACCTTTGAAGGTGTTAAAAGAATTTTGAACAATCATCGTTTCGGGAGGCATAAATTCACCATCCACGGAAACAGTGTGTTCTTTAACCATTAGATGTAGGTGTCTGTAAGTGTAGCTCGAATACTTATTATAACAACATCCTAGTATATTTAAGATACTGTATTTGTTACAAAATAAATGAATAAAAAGATTTTAGGGGATTGGAGAAGCAAAATAAAACAAAAGGACTCAAGTGAAGACATTACCTTAAACTCGGGTAACTCCCATTGGTTTGAGCTCAAAGGCTTCCTTGGGAAGACTTCTGCCCAAAGTGAGTCTTCAAGGAGTAAGAGAGGGAATTGGAGAGACAAAATATGCATGGGTTGGCCGAGCCAAAGGCTTTTGAAGTGTGGGTAAAGAGGTAGAGTTGGGGGCCTTTTATAAGAGGAGAGGAGGGGCACTCTTGGAAAGTAAAGAAATGTTTCTTTATTTTAAAATGATATTAAGATTTAAGAGGTCCCACATTGATATAATTCTGGGATAAGGTGATAAGGGTTATAAATATACCCATACAATAGGTTTTGGACATGTGTAGATCATAGATTTTACATTATCTTTTCATTTTATTTAAATCCTTTATTAATGAGGTAATCGCTGCATCATCATGATGTCATAAATAATTTAATTTATTTAATGTCTAAAAATTATGAAAAAAATACTATGATGTAGGAAATCTTTTTATCTTTCCAATTAATATTTATAGTCTAAAATATCATCTATTTAGACAAAATTAAAAATGTTTTAAGCAGGTGATACATTCTTGTTATATTTACTTTCTTTAAAAAAAATAAAAAGATAACAAGACACTTTTCACAAAAGGGATTCCATGGGGTCCCCAAGTTTGGCGCAAGGAATCCCATGGTCAGCCATGAGACAACCAGTAGAATTAGGACACATTTTGGTGTCATCTTTTATTATTATGATATTATTTTATTATCCTTAACTACCCGATTACTCATTAATCAAGATAATTAAAGATAATTACCGTCGTTACTATTCATAATGTCCAAAAACAAAAGAGTCTTGATTACATAATTTGGACCTTCTGATTCCAAATATGTAATCCATTTTACCAAATTCCAAACACAGAAATTTCAATAATTGATTTAAAAATAATTCCCGTTGTTAAAACAAATATCGGGTTTTTTGAAACAATATCTATGAAAAGTTTGGCATTAGTTTATTCCCAATTCCAAAGTAAAATTAATCCTAATGACCAAAATTGGATTAAATGGTAAAAATATATTCAAATTAAACTTTAAGACCAATTAAAAAGATAATATGACCATATAATTAAATTAGATGAAAAAGTAGTTTTGATGTAAAATGCAGTATTTTTCACTATTCATAAAAAAATGAACATTATCTGAAAAATACCAAAAATTTACCCAAAGTAAATTTCAATGTCTCAATAATAAAGAATAAGTTTATTTTGACAAATATATCTTATAAAATTGTCAAAAGTTTGATTTAAAATGTTTTTCCATCAAAAGGTAGTCAAACAATATTAGTGTATTCCATGCTTAAGATTGGATTTATTTTCATTTTAAGCCTCTAAAACACTATCGAATTCATTAATAGGCATAGATAAAAATATCTATTATTCATTAATTACTTGGGATGTTACATGTTATGTTCACTATGGATTCTTAATTCTATTAAATTTTATGGTTTACTAACATAAACTTAAATCCAGTTTTTATTTCCTCCTGGGGGTAATATGATTCCCCACATATGTGACCATCTCAATTACATGACATAAAAAAATGTTTCATTACAATACATTACCATGTTCTTTTATGTTAAGAGTTTTAGAGAATTATGACAAAAAATTAACTAAAAACTCATTTATTTTTAAACTAATGGAAATTTTTTGGAATAATATATGCAACAACTTGAACCATAAGAAGCCTTCATTGTTCTTATTTGGATCAAGATCTTCATATCACATTTTTATTATTAGGATAAAGTTCCTCATGCATAGATTGAATCTAATTATCATTATTTTTAGCCTCTACAAATTATTTAGGAACTATTTGGGGAAAATGTGGTTCTTTATAGTTTCTTAATCCTTCGAGTTTTCACCAAAACTTTTCGATCACCAATGAAATTTTATTTATTGATTTTATCCTTGCTTGTATTTCTTGTAGTTGATAAAAATATAGCCATATTTGAAATGATAACCCACTCATTAATACTTCTTAAAAATCACTTCATTTCTTTCATCACACATCTAATAAACACTGTGTATGTTTTACTTTAATCCATCTAAAAACAAATCATTCTTTAACATTTCTTTTTGTTTTCACCCTTAGGAATATCATATTACCATCCATGTAATTTTCAAAAATGGGATACATTAACCTTTCATAATGAATATCTTATGTGTATTTATTATTTATTTTACAAAATGAATATTTTATAAACCCAATAGGATAACTTTACTTTATATTGAACGATTCAAATATTTAATCCAATGTATCTTATTTTCTCTCCATCCTCCTCACTCATTTATTGATTGATTGGAGAGATCTATTTTCATTTTTTTATCATTATTCTTGCTTTAACATCGGTGTATCCCTATGGTCAACAATGTTTGGACAATAAAATCATTATCCATAGAATTAATATATTGCTTCATATTTATGTTTAATTTATTTCTTTTCAGTATTAATCATATAATAATTGTTTTCTTGTATAATTTTATTCTTTTGTTCAATTTAGAGTGGTTTGTTTGAAGCTACTCATGCTCATGAGGGATTGGACTTTGATCCTACAACTGAGATAATGACAATAAGCAAATGCATCAAGAATTCATACAACCATCATAAAAAGGTGAACTCATAATAATTATGTAATTAATTTTTTCATCATTTTATCTATTATTTATAATTTATTTTCCTTATTTTTTTTATCTAATACTTATTTAGTTTTGTTCACAGATCTTTTGGGAAGTCATATTTTGCTTTCAACTATCTGCAACATGACACAAAAGAGATAAAATGATTTTTTCTTCCTATGTGACCACATTTTACATATTTATTTCCTTTATTTTTCTAACTGCAATCACGGCATATTTATTTGATGTTATTAGATGAAAATCCTTTCTCGTTTTTGAAATCCTCTACTCTTCTGACTTTCAACAATGAGAAAGGTTTTTGGGCTACAAAAATCGAGTCAATATGAATTTTTGGTAGCTCAATATATAAATACAATTGAAATGTGATAAAATTGGAATTTAGGATTTTTTTGAGACTTTGGTATTTTTAGGAATCAGCCACACCACAATCCAACACACAGTGTCACCGGTATGACTCTAAGTGCTTCTTTTTATTTCAAATTGACATTAATTTTAGTAAAAAGGGAAACTGACATACTTAAAATCAATGAAACATATTCTTATTGTTTTGATACTTCATATAAAAAATCCATAAGTCATTTGATATGTGTAGTAATCATCTTCACCTCAATTAGATGCATGGTGTGACCGCTATTACTCAATGTGTCTGTTATCAATTTAAAATCGACAATTTAGTTCAAAAAAATTCACTCATTGAAAATAAATAAAATATGATTTAATTTTTTTGTTAACTTTTTAATTTGATTCATAATTCAACTTTCATATTTAGGAATCAGTCTCATGTCAAACTGATACATGAAGTGATCAATATAGGTCAAAGTGCGTGTTTTCGGCTTAAAATGACATTTTAGTGGAAAAAAAGTGGCATACTAAAAACCAATCACACACATTCATATTTATTTTATACCATATAATAGTGATCCATAAGTAATTTTATACCTGTAGGAATTATATTTATTTCAATATGATTCATGGTGTGACCGGCATGACTCCAAGTGTATCTTTTAATTTAAAAATGACATCATGTTTAATAAAAAGAATAAGTCATATACTCAAAATTGAAAAAAACACATTCATATTTTTATGATAATTTAATAAAATGATCTATAAGTCATTTAAGATGTGTAGGAATTATCTGTACCTCAATATGACACACGATGTTACCAGTATGACTCCAAGTGCATCTTTTTATTTAAAAGTGACATTAATTTTAATAAAAAGGAAAATTGACCTACTCAAACCCAAGAAAACACATTCAAATTGTTTTAATACCTTAGGTAAATGATCTATAAGTAATTTTTTATGTGTATTAATCATCCTCACCTCAATTCGATACATGATGTGCTCGATATGACTCAATGTATTCATTATCAGTTTAAAATTGACAGTTTAGTTCAAAAAGTATCACTCACTGAAAACTGAGAAAATTCACTCTTATTTTCCTGATAATTTAGGAAATTTATTCATAAGTCATTTATGACATGTAGGAATTGGTCTCACATAAACCCGATTCATGATTTGAGTGGTATGCATCAAATTGCATGTTTCTAGTTTAAAATGACATTTTAGTAAAAAAAGAAAAGTGGCATACTCAAAATAAAGTAAACACATTAAAAATGATTTGATACTTTAGGAAAATAATCCATAAGTCATTTGAGATGGGTAGGAATTATCTACACCTAAATATGATGCACGGTGTGACTGATATGACTCCAAGTGCATCTTTTTATTTAAAATTGACATCAATTTTAATAAAAAGGAAAACTCACCTACTCAAAAGAGAGAAAATGATTTCGGATTGCTTTGATACTTTAGGAAAATGATACATAACTCATTTTTGACATGTAGGAATTATACTCACCTTAATCCAATTCATTATGTGTCTGGTATGACTCAATATTTCTATTATCATTTTAAAATCAACATTTTGGTTCAAAAAGTGTCACTCACTAAAAACTGAGAAAGTGTGATCATATTGTTTTTATAATTTATTAAAATGATTCATAAGTCATTTTTGATGTGTATAAATTAGTATCACTTCAAACTGATATACGATGTGACTAATGTGAATAAAAGTGTATGCTTCGAATTTAAAATGACATTTTCGTAAAAAAAGACAAGTGACATACTCAAAACCAAGAAAACACACTCGTATTGTTTTGATACTTTAGGAAAATGATCCATAAGTCATTTGAGATGTGTAAGAATCATCTACACCTCAATCCAATGCATGGTGTGTCCAGTATGACTCCAAGTGTGTGTTTTCAATATATAAGTATCATTTTAGTTTAAAACATGTATCACGTCACCAAAACCAATCAAATGATATTATATTGTTTTCCCTTCATTTAAATTTTGTATTCGTACTTAATTTTTTTGATTTTGGGGTGTTTTTTGTGTTGTGGTGTGTTGTTACAAGACACTACATTGGTGTTGTAGTGTGCTATTATAGTACACTATATTATGCCCCTTTATCACTACTTCTAAAAGTGCTGATAAAGGAAAAATTTATCAGCACTTCTATAAGAACTGATAAAGGAATCAGGCTTTTAATATCTCTTTAGTAATCATCACTTCTCTAGAACTACTAAAGTTTATTTTTAGTATTGTTAAAGGCCTCTTTTGTAGTAGTGAATCTAGATTGAGTTGTTGGTATACCCCATGGATTTGGGAGTGATCCTGATTTGTGTATCATATATCTTCAGAATAACAGTGTATACTTATAATGGTAAGAATAAAGGATCAATACCTCTCAGACATATATCATCATTGTTATCTTACTCATGGAGTGTGTTCTCATAGGTGAGTGCTATGTGGAACTTTTGAGCTGGAATCTTAGGTCGGCATTATAGTTGTGACTTTACATTGAGAATGTGTGTCTTTTTTGAGTGTATCTAGATATTATTTTTATATGTTTTTTAGACATTTACCTATGTAGATATGACTGTTATACTTTTATTGTATGCTTTTTGGTTTCGGGGTGTCTTACTGGGTATTGTTATACTCATCCATGTTGGAACCAGGGTTATTATTTGCTGGAAAAGGAGTTCGGTTTGTGTTTGTTTTCAATCTACTTTAGGATGATCATGGTTTGGGTTTTTCATTGTCAACCATTTCATTTAATATCGGGGAGATTACTTGGAAAGGGTCATACAATTTGATCCAAAATAAGTATTGAAGGTGGTGTCATTCTCGGGTATTTGCCAAATTTTTGGGGCGGAAAATCAGAAAATAGAGAAACGTGTTTTTGGAAAAGGAAGGTGCATGAAAGATTTGAAGTGTGTGTGAAATATTGGTTTTTTCATGAAAGATTTAAGGTGTTTTTGGAACTTTTGTGCAAGATATGTTTCAGGATCAGAATGTCGAAAAATAGAAAATTCATGTAGTTCGTAGAAGATGATGTTGTGTGAAAGGGTTTGCACACCCAATGCGACATCAAAAGGGGTTTTGCACGCTCATGAAGAATCTTTCACACACCGACAAAGATGGATTGGTATCTTGCGCACAGGTTCATCAAGGGCCTATAAATATGCGGCTAACCCCAAGGAAGACTTAAGAATTTTCCAACGAAAATCTGGTTGTTCAGCCGCACAAAATATTTGTGCGTGAAAGATTGGAAGAGAGTAAATCTTACGTGAAATTAATCTTTCATGAAAATTCTCAAATCATGCATGCAATTTTAGGTATTGTGTGCATTTGTGGTGTTATGCTTCTGACAATATTTTGAATATTCGGTTCAGTGCTTTCAAGTGCATCAATCTAGGACTTCGATTCAAGCAGTGTCTCATAATGAATAGAGATAAATACTTAAATGAAAATCTTTTGAAGAGACCTTCATGTATATAAACTGGGTGGAACTTCACCCAAGGGAGTGTGCTAGGGGGTCAATGGGAGTGACCCGAGGGATGCAGTGAGATATCCCTGAACATTTGTAAAGGTAGTGTGCTTGGGACAGAGTGACTACACCCAAACCTTGTAATCCACAACTAGTGAAGTTTAGTAGAATTAGGTACGACAGGTAACCTGTTGGTGTATTATCCTTGGATGTATCCCTTAGTGGTAAACCAAGTAAAATTGTTGTGTGGTCTCTTTTCTTGTAGTTGTTTTCTTTCTCTTCCCATCAGTCTTACAGGTTTAATGAGTTCCTACCTCTGTGGGAACAAGATCCTTGTTTTAAATAAAAGGTTGACACCCTAATTCACCCCTCCCCTATCAGGGTGTCCCAGGGTCCTACAATCCATTCATGGTCTTTTCCCACACATGTTGTGTCTTATGTAGATGATTGACCTTTTTACAGAGTCCTTGAGGGACTGGGACCAGACAATGCTTAGTGAGACTAGATAGACTGAGGTGTGTTCCTGTGGTATCTTGAAAAAAATCCCCATATTTACTTTTAGTTTGGACTTGTTTTCATACTCTTTGTAGTGGGCTTGTATTTTTCCCTATTTAATTTCCTTTACTTCTTTTCATACTCTGGTTATGGGATTTTGATGTATACATGCATGGTTGTTCAGTTGTTTTTACATTTAAGAATTTTATGTGCTTAGAGATGTGTGAGTGTGTACAGATACTTTGACTAAGGCTTCCCATGTCAGTGATATACCTACTCGGTGCTAGTCTTCAGCCTCTTCCCTACTGGAGGCGGTCTTAGGGAGTCGTAGATGGGCCCCATTGGGACGGGTTGTGACAAACCCCCTTTACTATGTCATAATATATATGGTTTTCACTAAAACTGTGACAAAGCAAGGGAGGATATGACACAATGGTTCAAATCTAACCCCCCTATGGAATCCATAATGAAATTTCTTCCCATATATTATAAATTCAAGGTAATACCATGGTGAAACAAAGACACCATACCATAGTGACCCTTCTAAAGGTGATATAAGAAAACCCTAACCTCATGACACCATGAGGAAACTTACACCTTGCATTGTAGAGACAAATTCGGTGGAAAAGAGAAGAGTTTGACCCCTCAATCCCCAAAACACAGCCCTAAGAACTATTTCATAGCCTTGTATAGATCAGCATAGAAACTAAACCCCTCATTATGAGCATCCACACTACAAAATAAAGGATCTCACCACAAGAAAATTATATAAGGTTCGTTTCCAGGAGTGTAAGGGTAACATCAACATCATAACCTAACCATATATTCCACAAGTCAACAATGCAAGAGTAATTCCCTTTTCCAAAATTCCACCTCTTGACCCCCATGCTGCAAGGATTAATATCACACTATAATCCTGGTTTCTTGCTAAAATTTCAATTCAAGGCCACTCTCTACTCATTCATTCTCTCTTAAACACCTCCAGTCATCCCAAGACACAAAGCAAGGGCTCAGGAAAGGCATATACATTATAAAAAATATTTGTTTCCCATTTTTATAAACAAATAATAATAATAATAATAAATATTCTATAAATAATTTTAAACTATTCAGAACATACTAAACAACATAATCACTTGTGAAATGATATGTGACACTCATAACCAAAAATATATACAAATATACAAGAAATAACTCCTATATAGAAAAAACCAAATAAGTAAAAAAGAATAAAAAGTAATAATTTGAGATTGAAATACACCTCAATGTCTATCCATAATAAAATTCATGATTTATACGTTCGTTCTAACAGAATCCACACTCAAAAACCACTTATAATCCTCATATCTCTCTCTTTAGGTGTGGGTGTGGGTTCAAGTGTTCAAAATTAACCCTTTGAGAAACAAGATCAAGAGAGATATTGTAATATAATATGAAGACTAAATGAAAAATAAAGGATATCAACACCTCATATTTGATCAGGGAGAGAGATATATATAAAAAAAATGTGATACCAAATAAACACAAGTACAACTAGTTGTATTCGCACAAAAACCAATCAAAAAACATGAGTGTGTAACATGAATCATTGGATTATACAAAAAAACATTCCAATTTAATTAAAATTTAATGGAAGAATTATGTTTAAAAAAATTATATAATTAAAGTGTTTCAAAAACATGTGAACATGTATGGATGCTTAACGAACTAGATTTTAATAGAGTGGACCAATCCTACATGGACAAGACCTAAAAATATTCATCCATTTAAACCCACATTTAATGTTAGTTCAAAAAATTGAGTATGATATGGTTCGTAATTTAAGTGTTCTTCTCCATGGGTATTCCTACATTTAAAATCACTACCAAATAATAAGGAAAATGAGGTGGAGAATTTTCTTGGTTCTTATGAAAAATGTTAAGAAAATTTTCCCTTTCTTGGTGTTTATAAAAAGCACTGAGAAATTTTACCCTTTCTCATCGCTAAAATATATTTGAGAATGGTTACCTCTTCTCAATGATTTTTTAACACTGAGAAATGATATAAATATTTTTTCTTCAAATATTATATTTTAATATATATATTTATATTGATATAAATATAATGTATATATACACACACACATAAACTTAAATATGATTTATATTATAATAACTTTATTTATTTATTTAAATTTTATTTGTATATTTATTCTATTTATTTATTACAATCATCTAGGGAATAGGGGAATATAAAGAAAACAACTCTCACACACAGTTTGGGAGGCTCCAACACAAGACCTACCTGTACTACCATTAGAGAGAAAATTACAGTATAAATTTATTTTTTAAAATTTAATTTAAATAATATTTTCCCAAATTAATCTAAACAATATTGAAACCCTTTTAAAAGGAAAAGTAAATTCATGAAGGTCTCATACGCAGTAGAAGTTCCTGGTGGGTGAATAACCATTAATAATTTTTCCAGATTTGATGGATCATTCGCCAATTGTGCAAGACATAAAATTCATGACCAATGAAATTTTTCCATCAAATATTGACATAGAAATCCTGGAACCTAGAGAGGATTTTTTTCATATAAAAATTATAAATAATTTAAATTAGATATAAATAAAGATCACCTCATCTTACGATCTCTCTTTGATGAATATGTTGATCATCTGAAACCATTTTTTAGATTACTATTGTTGTATAGGGAGGATCCAAAGTAGATCCCCTCTAGCAATGATCCACACATGGTCCTTTAGTCTCTGAATAAAACTGATTGAATATTAGGAAATAGAATAGAGAATTTATCATCTTGTGTTTTTCATCTTGATCACTTCAAGTTCCTTCAATCTTAATGGATTATATCTTATTCTTATTATTCTTGAGAGGATGAGAGGAGGAGGAATCTAGAGAGAGGTATGTTGTGCGCAACGATTCACAATTCTTGATTAACCCTATATAATACGCATAGAAATATATTTATAAATCTAGGGATAATGTTAAATACTATTAAATTTAACAAAGACCCTTAAATAATATAATAAACCTTATATAACCTCATTCTATATAATATTATTATTATTATTATTTATAACACGTGCTAACTGGTCCAATGATAAATATCATTTTACCAGATTACAAATTAATATTTATCACCAATCACAATATTGATTCACTCCTCCTTGGTATTTACCAAATAACCAAATAAATTTTTAGTTAAATATTTATTCATAAATAAATATTTTATTCAAATTGTTTTGAATAAATATTTATTAAATATTCAATAAATAAAATAAATATTCTATTCACGATATAGGGAATAAATATTTATTTAATATTTGTGATTAATAAAACCTAAACAAAATTATTCTTTAGTCTTGAGAAAAATATTTATTCTAATAATTAAATTCAAATAAAATTTTATCAAGATCAATGGAAACACTTAGTGCATGATCCTCTACGCTTATTTCTCATTGGAATTACGTGGGATTGCCTAAAGTAAAATATTACTACCTAGAAATGGGTTAAGGTATCCAATAGAAAGAAGTTAATGTCCCAAAATCGATAATCACACATGAAAACTTACTATGTAATTTAATATATTTTTCATAATATCACATCGAGTAGGTTGCACACAAGTGTCATCAACTTATACACATGATACGTATTTATTTTAATATCTAAAATAAACTCCTCATTACACATGGCCAGGGAATTTAATGTGATGGTTCCATTTCAATCAAAGGCATGAGATATCAACTTCCATAAAGATAGAAGGGATAAATCCTTCCTCAACTTATTAATTAATAACACATCACTTGTAATTCACCCAATATTTCCATGAACTATATCATCTTGGTTTATGAAATAAATCAAATTATGTGAGTCATGAGATGAATTAATAATAATCTTAAATTATAAGACTATTACACATTCTTATGAATAGGAATATATGATAACACGTAGACATGTAGAATTCCTACAAGAAAGAATGTTCTCATAGTCGCCCATATTAGAAATTACCAAGTGTGAACTTTATGATAATAAGTATCATCTTCTTATGAGCACTCGCACCTAAAATTCAAAATTCTATGTATCTTATCATAGTATTTTATCCAACTATAGAACTATATTTAACAATATTCTCATGGCATTTCAAGGTTCTCATCATAGTGAGGAAGTGCTATAACCTTATCAATGTGAAAGATACTCTAGGACATTATTACATTAAAGTTGTGCATAAAAATGAAAAATATATAATAATATGTTTTATTAATATTCAAATTTTTGAATATATACATAATCCAAAGTATAATAAATTGGTTCTAGAACAATAAATCCAATAAACTCACACTTGTACTAGAGCTAAATGCTTATTACTTTTAGTATACTAAACCTCACATGATGATTATGTTTCTATTGAGTTAAGGCTTTAGTCAAGGGGTCAGCCATATTGTCTTCTATGGATATTCTATGCACTATGACATCACCTCTTTGAGAAAAATCCCACAAGAGATGATACTTCCAAAGTATGTGTTTCATCCGCTGATGTGACCTCGGCTCCTTTAAAAGAGTCATTGTTGTAGTATTATTATAATAAACTATGATAGGTTAATTAATACTAGGAACCACTTCAATATCTTGGATGAATTTTTATATCTAGACTACTTATTTAGTTAATTTAGAAGAAACAATACACTCATACTCTATTGCAGAATCTATGGCCACAACTTGATTTGAGCTCTTCCATCTCACAACACCTCCATTAAGAGGTAAGATGTATCCTATATACAATTTCAGATTGTATTAATCTATTTATAAACTTTCATCTTCATATCCTATGATGACTAGTTCATTATCTCCTTCATAGACCAAGAACATATCCTTAGTATGCCTCAGATACGTTAGGATGGTCTTTACTTACATCCAATGGTGTTCACTAGGTCAGTTTGATATCGTTTTACCACACGTATGGCATAAAAGACATATAGCCTAGTACATATCATATCATACATGACTAACCTAATCATCAACTTGTATAGAATCCTTATCATCCTTTTTATTTCCTCATGTGTATGAGGATAGATTTTATTAGAAGGATGAATGCCATGTGATGCTAGAAATAATCTCCTTTTGGATTTTCCAGACTGAATCTCTTCAATATATTTTCAATATATGTACTTTAAATTAATCCAAGAATCCTCTTGGATCTATTATGGTGGATCATGATCCCAATAATATATGTTACTTCACCTAATTACTCCATGTAGAAGCATATTTTTAACTAGAATTTAACGGGGTATAATACTAGTATTTTATTTCTAATAAGTAGTATTTCATTAACATAAACTATTAAGAAAACAACTTAAAACCCAATAAACCCTTTATAGACAAAAGGTTTTCATTTGTTCTTTATGGAACCAATTTTTTTATGGATTCATCAAAATAAATGTTCCATGACCTGGATGATTGCTTTAATCTATAAATAGATCTTTGTAATTTGTATACTTTTTTGCATCCTTGAGAGTCACAAACCCTTTGAGTTGTTTCATATAAACATATTCCTAAAGGTTCCCATTAAGGAAGTATATTTTTAAATTCATTTTACAAATATAATAGTGATGGTAATCGGTAATGGAAAGTATAATTATGATGGATTTCATCATAGAAACTGGTGATTTTTTTCCCTTATAGTCTAGACCTTGATGTTTTTTGAACCCTTTTAAAACCAGATATGCCTTATAAATACTGAATTGTCCATCCATGTATAGTTTCTTCTTAAATACCCATTTAAAACCAATAGTATTTACATCGACTATAGGATCTACCAAAATTCATACAGAGTTTTAGTACATGGAATCCATTTTAAAATTCTTAAATTCTTTCCATTGGGAAGCATTTATGCCACTTACTGCTTCCTTGTAGTTTATAAAATTGTTATTATCAACTTATAATGAGTCACCATCCTAATTTAATAGAAAAAATGTGTCTTTTAGGTTCTATAACATCTATTTTACTCCTATATAGTACTTTTGTCTCCATAAAATTCTCTTCTATGAAGATTTATGGAATTTTTTCATGTTATAACCCTTGTGTATCTTGATCCTTGACTTCATCAAAGTCTATCTCACTCCCAATCTATTTTAGAGATGTGATTCACTTCAAGAAAGGTGGGATTTTTGTTAACCTCAAGTTTATTTTATATAATTCATATAGTTAATATCCTTTAGTTTCCTAAAGATACCCTATAAAGATACACTTAGTTCCTCAAGGTGAAAGTTTTTTCCAAAAATGACCTTAACAAACGATTCACAACCTCAACTCATACATGTGAAAACATGGGTTTATTTCTATACCAAAACTGATATGAAATACTATTTTCTACTTTATTTGGAACTCGTTTTAGCATGTATGCTACTATATATAATACGTATCCCCAAAAGGATAATAGAATACTCGCATGACTTGTTATTGATACCACCATGTATAATAAGGTGTGGTTCCTCAATTAACTTACACAATTACACTATGGTGTATAAGAAGGATTGAGTTGAAATAGAATCCGAAACTCCAGTAAATATTCAATGAATTCTTGATTAATATATTATCCACCATGGTATAAGTTTAGTTTCTTAGTCTTTTTACCAAGTCGATTGTCAACTTAATTCTTATATTCCTTGAACTTTTCAATGTAATTTTACATATATCTACTAAAATCATCAGTAAAATTTATGAAGTATAAGTACTCATCCATTGATTCAATTGTAAATGGTAAACACACATTTGTATGAACAAATAAAATAATATCCTTATCCCTTTCACATTTTCCACTAAATGGGGATTTGGTTATTTTTTATTATAAACACATGCAGCATATTCCAAGTGGATTTAGTTCAAAATAATCCAAATATCCATCTTCGTGTAATTTAGTCAAAAACTTTTTTTTACATGAACTAGCAAGTGATTCCATAGTTGGGTGTGGTATGAGTCATGTGAAATATTTTTTATATATTTCCATTACTTGGTTTGTGTAATACAACACATAAATATTGTTATTTAAATATGCCTTACCATAAAAAATTAAATCCTTATAAAATAAGAAACATTTATTCCCAAAATTTAAAAATAAATACATATATATAAAGTTTGGATATAGAAATAATATTTTTGAAAACATATAAAAAATAATAATAATATTTTAAAACCAAGATCATTTCTAACAACAATTTGAGGTGGTAGTCCTAAATAGCCACAATAGTAAGTTTGGCTCTATTGGCCACTTGTATATCTACCTCCCCTCAGAAAAGTTTTTGGAATATAATTGGTTTATTTATTTTAATACATATTTTATAATCACATGTTCTATCTAATACACAATTTGAATAAATAGATAAATTTTACTCGATAGAAAATTCACTTAAATCTTCCCCTTGCTTCTTTTCCTAGGTTCAATTTTTCTTCCAATGTCCCTTCTTTCCACATTAGAAATAGAATGAATCGGTTTCCCTTTATTTTACCTTAATCTTTATCTTCCTATAAGGGAATTTTGAAGAAGGTTTAGATTTATATCTCTTCACCTGGACTTTCCTTTTTTCACCATAAGGATAGATGTTTTTTGCACTTCATTTCCTTATCATCTTGGTGAATCAATGTGAAAATATCTAGAAGATGCTTCTTTATGTTCACAACTAGAAAATTCACTTATAACCATGGTTTTAAACTATGTTTGTAGAGGTAAAAACCATGGATATATATTATATCCATAGTCTAGCTTATCATAGATCCTATTGGCATATAAATAGGTTAGACTTATAGACACGGTTTTAAGAACTAAATCCATTATTTTCAAGCATGGTAGTTGACCTATAGCCATGGTTTTCCATCATGTAAATAGCCATATAAATTTTTCACCATGTAAATATATCTATTTCCATGGTGTAGAGACATGTATATAGGTGTGTCTATTTCCATGGTTGTAAAATCATGGCTATAGGCTTCAAAAAAAATACACCTAGCCGGATTTGAACCCTACACCTTCTCTACCACAAACCATCCATTTAACCACTACTCTATAGACTATTATTGGTTCATGTATATATATTATTATATTTTTTTTTATAAATCATGGAAATGTTTTTTTCTTACACCCTTCCCGTGGGAAATTATTTTCCCCATGCATACGTGGGAAACCCATAGCCATAGTTTATAAGAACTGTGGATATAGGTAAGATCTATAGGCGTGATTTTTTAGAACCATGGCTATATCCTCTTAAAAAAACCTATATCCAAGGTTTTAAAAAACCATGGATATAGATATGTCCTATAGTATTTTTTTGAAAAAATGTAGTTATATGTATTTTTACTATTAGGGGTTGTTTATATAATAATTGAAAACAAAATAGAAAATCTATGAGGAAGTGGTGAAAGAATGAGATCAGTGCAAAAATCATTAGGAATCATAAACCCTAGAACCTCTAGGCACTCAATTTAGTTAATGATTTTGACTATTTGAGGCCCTTTTAGATCACCTTCTCCAATTTTACTTTTAAAGAGTTTCAGGAATATCTCAAATTGTTTATGTCTAGATCAATCCTAATAAAGTTTATGGAGATGTTGTAGAATTTTATAGGCATCTATGTCTTCATGTGACTTTATAAGTTTATTATACATATATGAAATAATTAAACACTGGATATCACTACATTGCTAATATTTTTTTCATTGATAGTCAACTCATCATCATTTACCACCTTAGTAGGCATATTAGGCAGTGGGGATTCTAGCGTATAAGATTTTCGTTCATGGTGAAACACAACTCATAAGTGTCTATATCACTCCTGGAAATTACTTCCATTAAGGACATGGTATTCCTCCAAAATTGATTGTGGGGATAATTTGGTTGATAAAATTTTCATTATTTTATAATATTAAAAGATAATATTATTAGTACTTTTTTATTACAATTTATGTGAGACACAATAATAATTTAATTTAATTAAGTCGCCAACTATTTTATCATGTCTCCACAAGAATCTCTATTGAATTGAGGATATCCCATCACTCAATAAATTCTAATGGAAAGGAACCATATTTCCCTTCTTTATAATCTAAACTATGGTTATAAAAACCATAAGAAGGTATTTAGGTAGATGGTCATTCCAAGTGTTAACTATAAGGTCCTTAAACTATTGAGTGGACTCCCTAATCAAAAACTACTAACTATAATTTCCTCAACACTTGCCTCCAAATTTGTATTGAACAGATTATAGTGATTAAATTCAGTACAAGTTTGGTTAATTCAACCTATCATCTTAGTTAAGACTCATTAATAATTAAAATTTCCCCCAACTATGTCATGAAATGATACTTTAACTATGGTTTCATATTAATTTAGATGATGGATGGTGTAATGAATTAATATTAACTTGAGGTATTTTTTATTATGTGTAATGATTTATTGATTTATCTTTTACATGTATTGTTAATATTAAGTGGATTTTACTTAATTGATTAACCATGTTTTGATAAAACATTTACCCATAATCCATTTATTTAAATTTCATCTTTTTATATTAACCCATTTATTTATGTAATTGTGGTCATACATCCATAAAATAAATAATTCATAATATAGAAATGAATAAATAAAAAAATGAACCTATCATGAGCTTGTCTAGTGGTTGATTTATTGAGAGGATAATAAATCAACCTATGATCCTAGGGAAAAACTCTTTGTGCTGGTATTGGCATGATTTGTAGAATTCCACTTGTCTACATGTGTATTTCCCAAGTTGGTTTCATCTCAATTTCATCTTGAACTGCCTGTTTACACCTTGGGATAACCCATTTCTTACATGTGTTTATAACTCACAAGAGGGTGAGGGGAAACAAAGGATTGGTTTAGAGGAATTACATAAAAAATCTTGGACATGCATGTCCAATATAATAAAAGAGGTAGGGATTAAACATAGACCATCATTTTAATTTAATAAAAAATAATTACAAACTCATATACCAAAATTATATTAAATAAAAACAACACATACATAGATTTGGTCAAAGTTCATGAATGGTCATACACATGCAATGAATAAGAAAAGGTACACAGGCTAACATTCAATTCAATTCATTCTCTATTATTAAGATAAATATTCTTCTATTAATTAATTAATCAATTCCATTCATCTTAATAGATATTCAAATTCACTTTGAGATACTCATCATAAATTCATTCATGGAAAATAAAATAACAAAAAAATCAATACATTTAAATACAATAAATTAATTGGGTATTTATAAATTATCTAAAACCTTCATTACACAGTCAAACATATCTAGTTACAATAGTTTAATTAGGTTTTAATTTAATAATTAATTATTTTAATGTAATTTAATTTTGTTCTTTGTTGGGAGACTACATGCTATGTATTTACGAGTTACATGTTGTGTTCCTCGATTATCATCTATCTGGGATAAACACCTGGGGATTTGATGTGTATCTTAGCCAGACTACATGGTGTGTGCTAACCAGCTACATGTCATGTGTTCTGCTTATCATGTTTCTGTGTATCCCACCAATTAACTCTGCATGTTCTCTAGATGTGAAAATACATGACGTGTACACTGGATATACACTATGTGTTCCAAAATCCATGTCTATGTAACCCACCGAATGACTCAGTGTGTTCTTAAAATATAGGAAATTAATGAGTTAAAAATTATGTATGATGGGTACACATACTATATTTAATTAATTATCTAGGTTGTTAGTCTCACATGATTATCAACCGTGTATTTGACCACATAGTTAGCATGAATTCTGTTGATATACCATGTAGACTACATGACGTGTAATCCAGCTACACATCATTTAATCCAACAAATCATGTGTCAAGATTTCCTTATCCATATGTGGTGTGGAATAAATACACTAAGTATAATAACTTCTCATCACACCATGTATCTTGTGACACATCTGGGTGAAATTAACTTGGGTACACTATGTGTACTCTAGCTACACATTGTGTAACCCAGTCAACAGTCCAAAAACTTTGGCAACTCCCGATGAAATCTTCAGTCATTCTTCATCTATTCTTATACCTTAAGAAAATATGAATCTTGAATGAATAATATTAAAAAGATGAAATCATGTTAATTAAAATTAAAATTAAATAATGAAAATTTTTGAAATGAAATATCTAACCACTATTGCGCATAATCAATTAAAAATAAAATAAATAATGATAAATTTAGATGTAACCTCCCTTTGATACCACTTTAAGGTTCCAAACACAATGTAAGAACCTTTTGGGTTAATAACCATTAAGGTATTTATTGGATTCAATGGAAAATTCAACAATTTCTTAATATGTAAACATTATGAGCAAAGAAATTTTTCCATCAAATATTGACATAGAAATCCCAAAACTCAAAGAGGATTTTTTCATGTAAAATTTATTACTAATTTAAATTATATCTAAATAAATATTACCTCATCTTAGGATTTTTTTTGAATAATATTTTTTTCATCCAAACCCTTTTTTTATTACCTTCATTTCATAGGGAGGACCCAAAGTGGATCCCCTCTAGCGGTGATCCAAACATGATCCTTTGATCTCCAAACAACACTGATTGAATGTTAGGTGCTAGTACAACATATTAATCATCTTGTGTTTTTCATCTTAATTAATTCAATTTTTTTTTCAACTAGAAGGATTCTCTCTCATTCTTCTCATTCTTGATAGGATGAGATAAGGATGAATCTAGAGAGAAATTTTTTGTGCGCAATGATTCCCAATTCTCGATGAAACCTATATAAAAAATATTTTAATCTATTTATAGTAGTAATGTTAAGTATAAAATATTATTTAATTTCACAAGGACCAAAAAATAATAAAATATACTTTATCTAACCTCATACCATATAATAATATTATTATTAATTTATGGCGTGCTCTAACTAGAGAAATGATAAATATTATTTTACCATCTTCAAAATTAATATTTATCATCGGACATAATATTGGAATTTACTGAATAATAAAATAAATATTTAATTTAATATTTATTCATAAATAAATATTTTATTCATAATCTAGAGAATAAATATTTATTAAATATTCAATAAATAAAATAAATATTATATTCACAGTCTGGAAAATAAATATTTATTTAATATTTGTGATAAATAAAACCTAAACAAAACTATTCCTCAGTAGTGATAATAATATTTATTCCAATAATAAAATTTATATAGAATTTAATATAGATCAATAGAAACATTTAGTGTATAGCCTTATAGGATTATTTCCCATTTACATTAGTCAGGATTTCCAAAAGTTCAATATTACTATCCAGCAATGGGTTAAGAAACACAAGATAAATAAGTTAATGTCACAATGTCAACAACCACACATGAATGCTTACTGTGTAATATAATCTATTTTTCATAATATCATATCAAACTGGTTATGTTATCAACATATGTGCATGATATACCTTTCATGGACTATTTAAAATAAACTTATCATTACACCATGGTCATGGAATATAATGCAATGATTCTATTTCAATCACAGGATTGAGATATCAATTTAGCAATTAATAACATATCACTCATGATGCGCCCAACATATCGAACTTTGACATGAACTATATCATCATGGTTTAAAAAATACATCAAAGTGTGTGAGTCATGACATGCATTAATAATAATATTAAAGTTTAAGGACCATTACACATTATCATATATAGGAATATCTAATAAGACATAAACATGCGGCATTCCTATAGGTAGGTTTCTTCTCATAATATCTTGTCTTAGAAATTACCAAGTGTGAACATTATGATAAGAAGTCTCATATACTTATGAGTACTCACACCTGATAGTCAACATTCTATGTATCCCATCATATTATATTATCTAACCATATAATTATATTTACTAATATCATCATGTAATTTCATGGTTCTCATCAGAGCGGGGAACCACTATGACTTTATCAATGCAATGAATACTCTATGACATTATTACATTAAAGTCCTTAAGAACACTGAACAATATGTAATAAGATTTTTGTTAATATTTAAATCTTCAAATTACATGTAATATAAAGTAAAAAAAGATGGTTCTATAACACCAACTCTAACAAGCCACAAACATATGAGAACATAGGGCAATCCAAAAGACTAAATGCTTCATTAAGGACCACACAATAGGAACTTTTAATGTTATGTTATCTCTCTTTATACTCCAAACCAATAATTATAAATTAGTGTGAATCTTTAAGTATGAGAGTTTCATGATGAGATGTGATGGAATCAAGAAGTTGTAGATACTTTTCTATAGTGATCCAACCTAAGTACATACCCATTTTGAAATAAGGAATATTTTTTTGAAGCTAAAGTGATTATGAGTAATTACTATGAATTTGGATAGATCATGCGTTATTAATCTTATTGGAAATAGCATTTACAACATTTATTCTAATGAAATAACCTTTAGTAATTGGGTTCTTACCATTAAAATGTAATTTGTAAGATTTTATGGATGGATTCTGTCAAAGTGAGTGATAATTTGTTCATTAATACTTATTTGTGGTGTAAAATTTTCACAAACAGTTCATCACATGAAATCACACCGTGATTTCTATTTTTATGATGACTTTTTTCAAAAATTAGTTGATGGGTAATTATTTTCAATGGTCTATCAAAAATAACTAACATATCATAAATAATAACTAATAATGAATAATATGGTGCTAAAATTTTTGGAAGAAAAATAATAGACAAGAAATTCCAACATAAATAACAGTTACAAAGTAATTTTTAATTATGGATATTCGAATAATAAAGATGAAATTTCTATCATAAAAAAATTGGAAATATTTGTGACATAAATCAGTTGTTATTAATCCTTTGAAAATAAATTAAAATATATATCTAGAAATTTATTTAAAAAAATATATTATAGAATAAGTTTATAAAAAAATTATAAATTATTAACTACACAAGCATTGTTAGGTGCCAGTTGTGGAGTGAACTTTATCCTTAAACCACATGCTAGTCGGCACATATACTCAAGAATTTATTAATAATTAAACACTTATTAATTTTTTGAATTAAAAAACTAAATTATTTTCACTAATTTTTATAAATAATCAATTAATTTGTACTAACACTTAAGTAATGATACTAATTAATTTTTTAAAATAATTAATTAAAAATAATTAATAGGTTATACTATTGATTGTTTAATTAGTTTAATTGAATAATTTTATTAATTATTTTAACTAAATAATTTTAAAATATGAGTAATTTTTATAAACATTATTGATGGGGCAAGGAAGGGATATAACTCAGTGGTAGAGTTCCACCTTGACATGGTGGAAGTCATTAGTACAATCTTGAATATACCTAAACCAATGCCACTTATCTATTATTATTTAACTTTAATGAAGTAAAATACTAATTAAGTATACCAATTTTTTTCAATATGTAAAATTTTTTAAAATAGATATTTATTTTTTATAATTTTGACTAATTTTACTAATTAATACTTAATTAATTATGGTAATAAATTTTTATATTTTTTAAAATTTTGTAATTTTAATGATTTCAAAAATTACTAATTTATAAAATACATAAAAAAATTTACTATTTTTTAATACTAAATCAACATTACTAATTTTTATAATTTATACATTTTTACAAATATTTAAATATTTAACTTTATTTAAAAAATAAAACTAAAATTTAAATAAAATTAATAATTATGAAGTAATTTTAAATCTAAAATAATAATAATAAAATAATAATTGAAAAAAATAATACAAAGAATAAAATTGTAACTTCAGAAACTTTAAAATATATATAATTAATTAGACTAACCCCCATCCATGAGTTTTTTTATATAAGTTTTTTGAAAAAAAAATATTAAAATAAATCTAGGTTAAAAAATTAAAACTAATACCGAAATGAAAAATCTACCTTAACACATTTCGGTTTAAGCTAAAAAGAATTGAGGAGGATTCTGCCTTTAACTTTCATTGACCAAGATCGATGACATAGAAAAGGAAGTTAAAGGTTTTGATGCACAAAATGTATTTCACATTGATTTTAGCGAAAGGTGTTTTGAACGTTACTTCCTTTTACCTAGATTAAGGCGAAAGGCATTTCTATAGGAAACACCTTCGTCCCAGCCCCCAATAAAAATTCACCCACCCCTCCCCCCTATCCTCACTCATTTCATCCCACCTCTCTCTAAATATCACTCCCTATCTCTCTATGATTTTTTCGTTATTTTTTCCCTTATGTGCGGCTTTTTTGGTGGCCTAAAAGGAGTGAAGAATTTGCAAAGTGTGGAATTTACAAAGCATTATTTAGAGGTATTTTTTCTTATTTATTTTAAAATTAATTATTTATTTAGTTGTTTATTTTTTAGTTAGTTTTAAATATGTTATTTACTTACTTGTTTAGTTAGTTAGTTATAATTTATAAATAATAGTGAGTATTAGTAAGTAAATTACTATTATATAATTATGGATTTTGATAAAATAATTTATAAATAGTCTTAGTAATGGATTTGTTATTATAAGAAGATTATTATTTAGTATAAATTGGTTTTTTAAAATATTATTGACATGGTTAGTAATTAATATTAACTAGATGATGAATACATATTATGAAATAAAGATTCACTAATAATTAACAATTAAATAACTAATTATTAATTATTACAAAATTAATTATTAAGTATTGATTAACAAATGAATAATTAAGGAATAACTTAGGGATAAAGAATAATTTGATAATGAAAAGCGTAGGAATAACTTGGGACTAACTTAGGATCAAATAATGATTAATTAATTATTAACTATTAATTAATAATTTTGAACTACTAATTAACCAATAACTAACTATAAATTAAGTACTTAATAACTATTAATTAAGTAATGATTAATGAGTGATTAATGAATAAATAATGATTAACTTAGGAATAACTAATATCTAACTAATGATTATTTAATATTTAACTAATATTTAACTAATGATTAATGAATGGTTAACTAATGATTAACCAATAATTACTTAATGATTAACTAATAATTATCTATAAAGTAACTAATTAATATTTATTAGTTAAGTAATGATTAAGGAGTGATTAATGAATGATTACGGCATAATTAATTTAGGATTAACTAATGCTAAATGAATGATTATGTAATGATTATTTAATGATTAGTGAATGATTAATGAATAGTGAAATAATGATTAAGGGGTGATTAAAGAATGATTAAGGAATTATTAACATAGGATTAATTAATGACGAAGTAATGATTAACAAATAATTAATTAATAATTAACTGTTAATTAACTATAAAATAACTACTTAAATAATGATTAAATAATAATTAACTAATAATTAACTTTAAAGTAACTACTTAATAAATATTAATTAATTAATGATTAATGAGTTATTAATGAATGATTATGGTGTAATTAACTTAGTATTAAATGATGATTAATCAATGATTAAATAATGATTGATGAACGATTAACAAAATATTAATTAATAATTAACTAATTATTCCCTAATAATTAAATATTGATGAACTATTAATTAACCCATAACTAACTATAAAGTAAGTACTTAATAAATATTAATTAAGTAATTATTAGGGGGGGATTAACATAAGATTAATTAATAATGAAGTAATGATTAACTATTAATTAATTAGTGATTAACCATTAATTAACTGTAAACTAACTACTTAAATAATGATTAAATAGTAATTAACTAATAATTAACTTTAAAGTAATTGCTTAATAACTATTAATTTATTAATGATTAATGAGTGATTAATTAATGATTAAGATGTAATTAAGTTAGGATTAACTAATTCTTAATGAATGATTAAGTAATGATTAACTAATAATTAACTAATAATTAATAAAATATTAAAAAATTATTGACTAATGATTGAATAATTATTAATCAATTATTATGGAATGATTAACTTAGAAATAATTAATGATGAAGTAATTATTAAATAATAATTAGTTAATTATTGATTATTAATAAACTCTAATATAACTACTTAATAAATATTAATTAATGAATTCTTAAAAAATTATTAACGAGTGATTAATGATTTATTAATAAATGATTATGGAATGATTAACTTGGGAATAAATAATCCTTAACTTGGGATTAAGTAAAGCTTAACTGGGGATTAATTAATGATTAATTATTTTTTAATTTTAAACTATCTACTTAATAACTATTAATTAATGAATGCTTAACTACTGGCTAAGTAATGATTAACTAAGGATTCACTTAGGATTAAATAATTATTATCTATTGATTAACTTCATATTAACATTAAATTAACATAGGATCAGATAGGGATAATTGCATAATAAAGAGGTTTAATTGCACATCAGATTTATCACTCCCATGATTTTTATGATTAATACCTTGGAAAACAACTGGTTTGAAACTCCAACTAAATATGTTTTAAATTATTATAATTCTCTTTATAAACTATTAAACATACCTTTAAGAAGATTAAAAATTGTACAATGAAACATTAGTGTCATCTTTGAGGATATAAGAAGACATTCTAAAGATTGTGTGGTTATCTATGCTATGAAATCCCAATTTGGATACTATAAGTGGATGTGTCATTGGAACAGACGTACCTAGGGGTAACAAATTAAAAAAAACTGTATTGAGATAGACTCGATCAGGAACTGGTGAACAACAATGGTCCTTATTGCACACTTGGTTTGAAACTCCCATGGGATGTGCTTTAGATTATTCACATTCTCTTTATAAACTACTAAACATACTTTTAGGAAGATTAAAATTTTTACTATGAAACATTAGTGTCATCCTTGAGGATATAATAAAATGTTCTAAAATTTTAGTAAAGTAAATATTGTGTGGTTATCTAAATAATGAAATCCATATCTAGATACCATAAGTGTATGTGGCTCTAGCATAGATGTACCTGGTGGTAACAACCCCAAAACACTATATTGAGATATACTCGATTAGGAACTAGTGGATAAAAATGGTACTTACTACAGACTTGGTTTAACACTCCTGGGGGATATTATTTAGATGATTTTCATTCTCTTTATAAATTATTAAACATACCATTAGGAAGATTAAAAATTTTACTATGAAATATTAGTGTCATATTGGATTATATAAGAAAACATTCTAAAATTTTGGTACAATAAAGATTATGTGGTCAATGCTACATGATTATTCCTCATTTTTAGTATTATTTAAACTATCATAATCTTGATCAAAAATCATTTCTCATGTAGAAAATCTTGTTTTCTTGTGTCTACTACTATGGGAAGGTTATTCAAACTGAGAAAGGATCTTCTTATAGTACAAAACTAGTAACAATGATTAGGATATCTAATTATGTAACCCTAAGAAAAATTCAGGAAATAATTTTTGGTCATTTAAATCTGGGACCTAATTAGGAGATTTAGTCTATTAGTTGTAGACATTTTCAATTATAGGATAGGATTTGGAATCTAGTTTGTCCATTGGATGCTAATGAGAACTATTTCTAAGTAACAACTTTATTTTCTGAATGTTCAAATAATTCCATGGAGTTATATATTGATGTTTCTAGTGTATAGTGGCAATATCTAATTGTATGATGACATAAGCATACAAGAGTCATCGAAGAAAGTCCATCCCAAGAAAATGATGTTATTCCCTATGATTTCAAATAATATAACCAATTTGATGAGCCATATATGAAGTAAGATCATTTTGATAATGAGGAACTCTCCAATAGTGGAATGGAGGAAGAAAACAATGATGAGGAGAAGAAATCTATATAAGTTGGGGAGGAAGTTGGTAGAAATGAAGTATTTGTACATAAGGATCAATCCAAAATAAATCAGTAACCCCTATTCGTATCTTGGTCAGAAGAAATGGAACATTTTATTAAATTCTATAGGAATACTATCACTCTATCAATTGGGTTTTATGGAGTTATATAGGATATATTTAGTGAAATAGGAAAAACATTATACTTTAGAATATATTTTCCAAGCAAAGATTCCATGAAAACATACTGAAAATATTTCATATTGAGAGACATTTTACATATTTAGTTTAGGATTCAATCCATATGAAATACATTATATAGTAAGAAAAATATAGGGATGATTATATATTCCTCTTGAGGGTGATTTTGGACATTGTATTTAGAGGTTAAAGAATTTCTAAGATTGAGACAACTCCTACTTGCATGCATCCAAACCTAAAACTATAGGTTCCGGGCACAGCGGAAGCGCATTGGTGGGAGTTCCCAATTTTAATTTTAGTATTAAACAATTTTCAAACCGAGATCCATCGTGATATAAAACACTGGATCTTCAGAATAGAATGAAGAATGAAAAAACAAAAGAGGGAGTCTCGGAACCATAGAGATAGGATCATCATATGTTGGTTATAATTAATTTAATTAATTCACAAGAATTACCTTGGTGGAATTCTTTCTTCATTGATGTCTCTGGTCACGATCCGATGTGATCCATCATTACATCATAGAATCCAAGTGTAGGATTTCTCTAGTGGTGATCCACATGTGCTCTATGTATCTCTATATGTCACCGAAGGGATCTCCAGGTGCTAGCACGGAAGAACCTTTGCTTTCGATGTCCGCCTTTGATCGCCTTGATCTAATGGAGGAGGATCTCTCTCAATCTTGAGAGTGTTCTTGGAGGAAGTAGTTCTTTCAGAATTGAAATAATTCTCCAAAATTGTTGTGCACAACGATTGGGGAAAAGTGTTGGGGTTGTGAGGATATTTATAATCGTGTTTTAGGTTATAGAGTTATGACAATAAATAAATGTGTTACGCATTTTATTTATTTTATTAACTCTTATTGAAAACCTCCATATCAAATTATTAATTCCTTGACATGCGCCCATGCTGATTATAATAAATATCATTTAATAAAACAATATTACATCCTCAAAATCCCGACTGGAAAAAATACATGGCGTGTAATCATTAATACACAGTGTGTACTCGTTTTCTATAAAACTACACGGTGTGTATATTTAATATAGACAGCGTGTAATTTTATTTTCCATTTTCCTTTATTTCCTCCACTACATTTATTAGTCCTTGAGTAATGGATATTAATTTGTTAAATAAATGTAACTACATTACTCACTAATAAATATATATTATTTCGCCCACAATATATTCTATCGAATACTAGTGTCGAAATAAATGAAATTATTAAACAACAGTCTGGAATAATATTTATTTAACTTGTTAAATTAATATTTAACTAAGATACATTGACACACTTAGTGTGTGACCCTCTAGGCCCCTTTCTCAGTGGCATTAGGTAGAGTCTGCCTAAATTCCAAGGTTAGCGTCTAGCAACATGCTAAGGCACCCATAGAGAAAGAAGATAATGCTGCAATGACGTGTCACCTCCTACGAACGTTTACCGTGTAATATAATTCCTTTGTCATGATATCTCGAATTAAGTGGGTTTCATGCTAGTGTCATCAATCCATGTGCTCGATTATTCTTTCTTTGACTTTCCATAACTGAACTCACTCATACCTTACAATGACCATGGATTTATTTAGGATATATCAATTCCATCAAAGGGCTTGAGATATCTACTTCCGTTATGGGACAGAAGGGAAAAATCCTTTCTCGCGTTATCTATTAATGCAGCATTACTCGTGATGCACCCAACATATCCTACCTCGCTACAAACAGTGTGTCATCATAGTTTTTGTCAATACATATAATTGTGTGAGTTTTAATACCCATTAATAATAATCTTAAATTATAAGGACTAATACACACGTCCGCATATATGAACAGCCAATGACACTATGAAATATAGATTTCCTACTGGCGGGTCTCGTTCTCATAATATCCTCCTGGATATTTCCAAGGGTGCACACCATGATAAGGTGCCTCAAAGTTTTATTATTCCTCACCAGTAATGGCCTGTATTATTTGTGTCCCTCAAATAACATCATTCGGACATAGAACATATATTGATGAACAGTGTTATGACACTTCCAGGTTCTCATCATAGCAGTGATCCGCTATGAACCTTTAATGCAACAGCTATCCTTAGGACATTATCACACACATTGTCACACAGAAGAACAATCAAGATGTGATAAGTTATTTATTAATGAATAAAGTACAAAGTAGTTAGTTCTAGGACACCAACTCCAACAGACTCCCACTTGGACTAGATCCAACTGCTAACAACCTTTAACCCGCTAGCTCTCACATGATATTCATGCTTCTGCTAAGATAGGCCTTTAGTCATGGAGTCTGCCACATTCTCTTCTGTGGACACTCTTCTCACTGCAACTTCACCCCTATGATATAAATCCTTCAAGAGGTGATACTTCTAGAGTATGTGCTTTGTTCGTTGATGTGACCTTGGTTCTTTTGCAAGAGTCACTGCTGCAGTATTATCACAATACAATGTGACAGGGTCATTACTTCTAGGCACCACATCAAGCTCCTGGACAAAGTTCCGAATCCAGATGGCTTCCTTGGTTGCATCATAAGTCGGTATATATTCAGAATCTGCTGTAGAATCGGCAACAACTAGCTCCTTGGAACTCTTCCAGCTCACAGCTCCTCCATTGAGATAGAAAACATATCCAGATTGCGACTTCAGATCGTTCTGATCTATCTGAAAACCAGCATCAGCGTACCCTCTAATGACAAGCTCCTCATCTCCTCCATACACCAGGAATATATCCTTAGTTCTTATCAGATACTTAAGGATAGTCTTAACAGCAGTCCAATGTTGTTCTCATGGTTCTTCTTGATATCTTCCTACCATGTTCAGTTCATAGGCAACATCTAGCCTGGTACATAACATGGAATACATGATGGATCCTATAGTCGAAGCGTATGGGATCTTACTCATTCTATTTTTCTATTGTTGTGTTTGTGGACACATTTTCTTAGAAAGATATAGGCCATGTGACACTGGAACTAATCCCCTCTTGGATTATTCCATACTAAATCTCTTTAGTATCTGGTCAATTTATGTACCCTGACTTAGTCCAAGCATCCTTTTGGATCTATCACGAATGATCTTGATCCCTATAATGTAGGCTACCTCACCCAATTCCTTCATGGAGAAACACTTTTTCAACCAGTCCTTAACTAACTGTAAGACTGGTACATCGTTTCCAATAAGCAATATGTCTTCAACATGTACTACTAGGATAACGATCACATTCCCATTAAACCTCTTATAAACACATGGATCACATTGGTTCTTAATGAACCCAAATTCTTTTATGGATTCATCAAATTTAATTTTCCATGACCTAGATTCTTTCTTTAATCCATAAATGGATTTATGAAACTTGCAAACCTGTTTGGCTTCAACTGGTATCATAAACCCTTCTGGTTGTGTCATATAGACATCTTCCTAAAGGTTCCCGTTAAGGAATGTTGTTTTAACATCCCTTTTTCCAAATCTCATAGTCATGGTAAGCTGCAATGGCAAGTATTATTCTTATGGATTTAAACATGGAAACTGGCGAGAAGGTTTCATCATATTCAATTTCTTGACATTGTCTGAATCCTTTAGCCACTATCCTCGCTTTATAGGTGCAAACTTGACCTTCCATGTCCAGTTTTCTCTTGAATACCCATTTTCATCCAATAGGTTTTACATTAACTGGATCATCGACCAGAACCCAGACTTGGTTCTGATACATAGAATCCATCTCATAATTCATAGCTTCTAGCCATCTTGCAGCTTCTGAGATCTCTACTGCTTCCTTGTAGGAGAGAGGTTCATCATTGTCTAACAATAATGATTCACCATCCTCGGTGACTAGGAAACCAAATCTCTATGGTTCCCTTACCTCTATTGAGCTTTTATGCAGTAATTGTGTTTTTGGAACCTCTTCCACAGGGACCTGTGGAACTTATTCCTGTACCAACTATTTTTTATCTTGAGCATCAACTTCATCAAAGTCAATCTTTCTCCCACTATCCTTTTTGAGGATGTGCTCCTTCTTGAGAAAGACAGCTTGTCTGGTGACAGTCACTTTCTTTATGAAGGGTTATATAGGTAATATCCTTTCGTTTACTTGGGATATCCTATAAAGATACACTTCGTACCCCTGGGGTTCTAGTTTGTTGCCTGAGAAGGCCTTAACAAATTCCTCGTATCCCCATACATGTGTGTGCGACAAAATGGATTTCTTTCCATTTTATAACTCGGATGGAATTCCATTTTCCGCCTTAGTTGGTACTCCATTTAATGTGTATGATGCATTTTGTAATGCATATCCCCAAAAGGATAATGGAAGATCTGCATGACTCATCATCAACCTCACCATGTCCAACAAGCTGTGGTTCCTCCTTTCACTAACATCATTCCACTATGGTGTATAAGGAGGAGTGAGCTGAGATTGAATCCCATACTCCCGTAGAAGATCGATGAACTCTTGTTTCAGATATTCTCCACCTCAATCCAATCAAAGTTTCTTTATCTTATTACCAAGATAATTCTACACTTCATTCTTGAATTCCTTAAATTTCTCTAAGGACTCTGACTTATACCTCATTAAGTAGACATAGCCATATCTACTTAAATAATCAATAAAAGTAATGAAGTAAGAATATCCACCTCTAGATTCTAGTAGAAATAGTCTACTTACAGCTGTGTGAACCAATCCTATAAGCTTTGTGGCCCTTTCACCCTATCCACCAAAAGGCATCTTGGTCATTTTACCTTGAAACAAGTGTGACATCTATCAAGTGGTTTTAGCTCAGTAGAGTCTAAATAGCCATCTTGGCAGAGCTTTGTCAAGCGCTTCTCGTTTACATGACCGAGACAGTGATTCCACAACTTGGTGATGTATGAGTCATGTGAGTTTCTTTCTTTATTTATTTCCAACACTTGGTTTTCGTAATTTAATACATATAAACCGTTATTTAAATGTACCATACCATAACATAAGTTGTTCTTATAAAATACACAACCCTTATTTACAAACTTGAAAATAAATCCATCCATATCCAAACAAGATACAGAAATTATGTTCTTGGTAACACTAGGCACATAATAATAGTTATAAAAAACCAAAATCATCCCAGACGGTAATGAGAGGTGGTAATCTCCAATAGCCAATGCAACCATGTTTATGCCATTGGCAGCTTGAAGATCTACCTCTCCTATGGAAATCTTTCTAAATATACTTGGTTCCTGCATTTGAATACATATGTGAGCCCCACAGGCTGTATCTAATACCCAATGTGTAGAAATAGAAAGATTACACTCGATAATGAACGCACCTTTAGCATCCCCATGCTTCTGGGTGTAGTTCCTCTTCTATTGGCCTTGCTTGCCACATGAAAAACATACTACCTCTCGTTCCTTTCCCTGTATCTGAATCTTCCCCTTCTTGGAAGGACAGAGCTCGGGGGATTCGGATCGTTTATAAGTCTTTGCCCCTTTTCTTTTTCCTTCAATTTATTATTCACCATAAGGACTACGGGTTTGTCACTCCCAATGTCCTTGTCTACCTAGAGAATTAAGGTCAGAAGTTTCGATAGACTCTTATCATTATTGGTCATGTTGTAGTTGACAATAAAGCTTGAGAAGGCCTTGGGAAGTGATGATAGGATGAGATCTGTACGCAACTCATCCAGGAACTTAATCCTTAAGATGTCCAGGCGTTCAATGTAGCCAATGAGCTTGACTACATGAGGACCAGCTGGCGCAGACTCTCCAATATTAGTTGTAAACAAAGCGTTGTAGATCTCATATCTCTCCTGTCTCGCCTTCTCTTGGTAGATATCCTTAAGGTGAGACATCATGCTATACACGCCCATGTTTTCATGTTGCTTCAAGAGATTATTAGACATGGACGATAGCATGAAACACTGGACATCTTTGGCATCATCCATGTGTTTTATGTAGAGATATAGTTCCTCATCACTGGACTCCTTTCCAGGCGCAACTGGAATAGGATCTTCCAGCACATACAATTTTCTTTTGTGGTGAAGGATGACGCGTAAACGCCTCTACCACTCTTGGAAATTGGTGCCAGTGAGAAGGTTTTCCTTCTCGAGTATGGTTCACAATGATATGTTTGAAGCCATTTTTCTTGTCGTTTCTACAAATTAAGATGATAAAAGGTTTAGTACTTTATTAAAAAAATGAGACAAATAAATAAATTAATACTTATTAGTCTCCCAATATTTTATCGAAATCCAATATCCCTCACTAATGACTTCAGAATATTCTGTTTCCTGAATATTCTAGTGCCAAAGATCCATATTTCCCTTCAAATTACCCTAGCTATGGTTGGTCAAGAAACTTGAAGGGTTTTCGGTAGGCATTACAAATGCCAATTTCATTAACTCGCAGCTCCTTGATCCGCTGAGTGGACTCCCCAATCCTGAAATCCTTTTATTTTGGATTTCCTCAAACTTTGCATCTTGGCCACACCAAGTCCTGTTGTGGCAGTCAACCCTTGATGTGAACCAAGTCAAGTAAACCCAAAACCTTTAATTAGAATTCCCCGATAATTGAATGCACCCTAACTAGGGTTGGTCAAGCACTTTGAACTATGGTTCGATTCTAACCAAGATTATGGAAGGCTATACCGACTTAATATTTCTTTGAGGAATTTTATCCTTATACGTAAATTTCCAATTTATTATCTTTCATTACATGCTTGTTAATATTAAGTGGTATATACTTAAGTGATTAACCATGTCTAAGATAATATTTACGCATAATCTAGTTTTATTTTAGTTCCATCTTACATGCTCGTTTAATTCATTAATTGTTTGATCATGATAACACACCCACAATAAATAAACCATGCAACTGACATAAATAAAATAAATTGTATGATAATGAGATTTTTCTATTGGTTATTTTATCTAGCGGTTGATAAACTAACCTAAGACCTAGGGTAGAAACACCTTGAACATTTCGGGTTCGTGTTTACAGCTTTCCACCTGTCCAACTTTGTATCTCCTTGGATTGGTTTCGCCTTGGCTCCTGACTTGAGCTGCATCCAATATCTTGGGATCTCCTTTTATTACATATGCATTTATCTCACATGTAGGTGAGGGGTAAAAAAGGGGGTTTTACATAAAATAATACTTGGGCGCACAGGCCCTACATATTAATGAGGAGAAGGCTCGCAGGCTAACAAATTTAATTTAAATACATAAATTAAAGAAACCATTCACATACAAAGGTCTTGCTCTAGCTCATGATCATCCATAAATTCAATGATATTTATGCATAAATAAAACTAGCATTCAATTATTTAATCGTTCTTGTTTAAGATAAATCACGCTAGAATCAATTAATTATTTTTAATTAATCAATCCTTTTATCTTAAACCCTTTTCTGAATTTACTTGAGATTATCATCCATCATAATTTTAAAAAAATAAATTCATTTAAAATTATCTTTGTACGTAACTTTTACCTTGTAGGAAACCTGATGAATTATCATTCATTACGTAGATGTTAAATTAAACACATATATATAAAACACATATCATGTGTTGTGCCTCAGCTTTACGCCTTCACCATGGTACACGTCTCAAGGGTTTGTATAATATAATAATAAATTTTAATAAATCTATGTAATTTGGGTGAGTACACGGCATGTAGTTCCGACTACACAGCATGTACTTTTCTTCACCTTCCATCTGAAGTACATGCCCGGGTACATGGCGTGTTAATGTACTTCGGAAATTTTCAGAGTACACGGCATGCTCAATGGGACACACGCCGTTTATTTTCCACGTTACACAGTTTCTAGCTGGGCAAGCCATGTACGAGGTACACGGTCCAACCCTAAACCGAAGGGACTACACACCGTGTTCTGTTGGACCACACGGCGTGTAATCCCAAAACTATGTGCCACATGTTCTTGGTCAACAAATGGTATCATAAATGACTTAGATATGATCAATACACGGCCTGATTTGGCAGACCAGTCTGATGCATGAACCTAGACTACACGTCGTGTACTTCTGAATACACGTCGTGTATTCTCGGGTTGTACGGGCAGGAACGTTTGGCTCTTCTGGATGAGATCCTCTATTTTATTTTAATCAAAAATTAAAATAAAAGTTCATTTCTGTATGGTGAACAAGAAACGATAGAGGAGGAACAGATCTCGAGATTCAGATTTAAAGAATGATTAACTTTAATTGAAATAACTAAATTATTAAATGCGTAAATCACCAATGAAAAACCAAATAATTATAATCAATGATATGACCACTTTGATACCAATTTTAGGTTCTGGGTGCAGCGTAAGTGCGTTGGTGGGAGTGACCAATTTTAATTTTAGCGTTAAACAACATTCAAACTGAGATCCATCATGATATAAAACGTCGGATCTTCGGAATAGAACGAATAATGAAAGAACAAAAGAGGGAGTCCTGGAACCATAGATATAGGATCATCATATGTTGGTTATAATTAATTTAATTAATTCACAAGAATTACCATGGTGGGATTATTTCTTCGTTGATGTCTCCGGTAACGATCTGTTATGATTCATCATTGCGTTGTAGAATCCAAGTGTAGGATTCCACTAGCGGTGCTCCACGTGTTCTCCACGTATCTCTAGATTTCACTGAATGGGTCTCCGAGTGATAGCACGGAAGAACCTTCACTTGCGATGTCCGCCTTCGATTGCCTTAATCCGATGGAGGAGGATCTCTCTCGGTCTTGAGAGCATTCTTGGAGGAAGTAGTTCTTTCGGCCTTTAATGAATTCTCCATAATTGTTGTGCACAATGAATAGGGAAAAGTTTTGGGGTTGTGAGGATATTTATAATCGATTTTGAGGTTATAGATTTATGACAATAAATAAATGTGTTACGTGTTTTATTTATTTCATTAACTCTTATTGAAAACCCCCATGTCGAATTATTAATTCCTTGACATGTTCTCACGCGGATTATAATAAATATCATTTAATAAAACAATATTACATCCTCAAAATATCAACTGGAAAAACTACACGGCGTGTAATCATTAATAAACGGTGTGTACTCGTTTTCCATAAAACTACACAACGTGTATATTTAATATACACGACGGGTACTTTTATTTTCCATTTTCCTTTATTTACTCCACCACATTTATTAGTCCTTGAGTAATGGCTATTAATTTGTTAAATAAATGTAAATGCATTACTCACTAATAAATATATATTATTTCACCAACAATATATTCTCTTGAATAACTAGTGTCGAAATAAATGCAATCATACATTCTTAAATAATTATTAAACCACAGTCTGGAATAATAATTACTTAACTTGTTAAATTAATATTTAACTGAGATACATGTACACACTTAGTGTGTGACCCTATAGGCCCCTTTCTCAGTGTCATTAGGCAGAGCCTACCTAAATTCCAAGGTTAGCGTCTAGAAACATTCCAAGGCACCCGTAGAGAAATAATTTAACGCCATAATGACGTGTCACCTCCTATGAATGTTTACTGTGTAATATAATCCCTTTGTTATGACATCTCAAATCAAGCGGGTTTTATGCTAGTGTCATCAACCCATGTGATCGATTATTCTTTCTTTGACTTTCTAGAATTTAACTCGCCCATACCTTACCATGGCCATGGATTTATTTAGGCTATATCAATTCTATCAAAGGGCCTGAGATATCTACTTCTATTATGGAACAGAAGGAACAAATCCTTTCTCGCATTATCTATTAATGAAGTATTACTCGTGACGCACCCAACGTATCCTACCTCTTTGCGAATAGTGTGTCTTCACATTTTTCATCAATACATCTAAGTGAATGAGTTGTAATACCCATTAATAATAATCATAAAGTCTAAGGACCAATACACATGTCCGCAGATAGTAACATCCAATGACACTATGAAATGTGGATTTCCTACTGGCGGGTCTCGTTCTCATAAAATCCTCCTCAATATTACCAAGGGTGAACACCATGAGAAGGTGACTTAAAGTTTTATGAGTCCTCACCCTTAATGGCCTGTATTATTTGTGTCCCTCAAATAACATCATCCATCCATAGAACATATTTTCAAGAACAGTGTTATGGCACTTCTGGGTTCTCATCATATTAGGGATATGTTGTGACCCTTTAATGCAACAGATTTCCTTAGAACATTATCACATGCATTGTCACACAGAATAGAAATCAAGATGTGATAAGGTTTTATTAATGAATAAAGTACAAAGTAGTCAGTTCTAGGACACCAAATCCAACAAAAACAACTTCATATATTATTGGATTCTAAATTTGTGTCATATATTAATGTTGAGATGATTAGTAACTACCAATATATTCATGTATCCCTTGTGAGTGAGAGGATATAACAAAATTTTGGTTATAATATTTCTTATATTAAGGGATGGATGGAAAACCAAAAGGAAATTGTCAAGGTCTACAGTGATTCGGATGACTCGTATCTAGTGATTTCATAATTGATATTTATACTAAGACACAATTACCAAGTTGTATTTCATCTAGATATGAATGAAAATACATATCAAGATAACCAAATTGACCCATATCATGTCAAATTTCATCGTTTATTCTAGGAATTAATTCCATGCATTATTTCATTTCATTTCTATAAACAGTTCATAAAAATTAATGGGATGTTTCTATATGGAAAATACACAGGCATATTTTTTATTATAGAAACCTAAGATGGAAACCATTCACTTATTCCACTTTAATTTTTCATTGTAGAGAAGTAAAATTATGAATCATGAAGCTAGTTTTTATCATGTATCAGCAATCATTTCACCTGTATTTAGGGTGTTTGTATGATATTTGATCATTATTGAGAAATAAATAAGGAAATAAATATTGATCTTGTTACATAGAGACCCATGAATTCACATCATTAGTACTGCATCAGACACATTTCTAGCAACATTCAAAAAAATTCCATGGTGAACCTATGAAGAAGGCTATCATGAGGCTTGGTATACAATCTCTTTCTTATTTTTTATTATTTCAGTATAATGATAAAATTAATTTATGTGAAATGTGATTATTTTCATGTATCATATGATCCAAATCAATAAAAGTTTCAATAAATATTAGAAGAAATTTTTAGGTCTATTCCAGTAATGTATGACTATATGATGTGTATTCTAAAAGAAAAATGGATATTGCCATACGATGGGGGCTAAGAGGTATAGATACATGAACAAAAACATTATAGAGTGCATCAATGGAATCTTAAAGGGGGTTTGAAAGTTACCTATAATTTTACTAGTTCATGAGCCATTTTATCATTATTTCAAGTACTTATTTGAAATAAGAAAACAAACTATTGATAGGATTCAGCAGGGTATGAGGTATAGATGACACTTTCAACAAGAAATTGAAAATAAAAATAAATATGCTTATGCTTATCAAGTTTTCCTTTTCAAATGAGAAGACTATTGTTGGTAAAAACACATCAAGGTGTCATCTCGGTGTTTTTGGGGTGATTTTTTTGTTGAAAATTTCAGATGATCATGTTTTAGTATAGTTAATGTTTCGAAAGTAGATGTGTTTAAGGTGGCACAATTTCCTAGTGTTTTCCAAATTTTTGGGCCTCAAAATCAAGATTTGTTTTAGGGAAAAGGAAGGATTTATAGATAGCATTTTTTGCGAACCAAAAATCATAAAAAGGAGTTCATAGACTATAAAGCATGGAGTTCACAGACTGTATAGTAGCGCAGCTATGCTATGCGGACTCCAAAGGAGGTATACAAATCCAAGAAGAAAATCATCGTTCGTGAATGAAGCGGTGAATTAATCAACCCACAGACGAGGTCAATTTGTAGGAGGTTTATCATTTTCATCCAGAGGTGGTGATTTAAGGCTGCCACAAATGGTTTTTCATTATTAAAATTAATAGGCTTCCTCAAAGGATAAATGCACTTTTAGGACCACATGGAAAGTTTGCGATGATGGCTAATTTATAATGGAGTTTTTGGTAATTATGATTAGTGGATTTTCTAGGATTTATTTTTCAATATAAAGGACCCTAATCAAGTTATTAAGTAGATTAAGTTTAATCATAGAGAATCATATTTGGAAGAATTCAGTGAAGTATTAAATAGGTTCACGAAGAGGTATTCTATAAATTATTCTGTGAAGTAGGTGGTTCATGAAGGAGTTTAGTTCAAAAATGAGAAATTCCAAAAAGGTGGTTGTTTGAGGAAGGGGTTTGTGGAGAAATTTTTATTGCAAAGGATAAGTGTTCATGAAGCATCAGTAGATTGTGGAGTGAATTAAATTCATGAATAAAGGAAGTTCACAAATCACTTGTGCCTCACGGTGTAAGGAAATTCATGAAGGTTGTAAGACAATTCATGGTGGGTGTAATGAAGTTCATAAAGGGACTAAAAATATTTCATGAAAGCAATTTCCGAAAACTATAAGCACATGGAAAATTTTATTTCATCTAATGGGTAAAAACAGGGATTCATGGCACACTCATATATGTGTGAAACAATTCTAAGGTGATTCAGAATAACAGAAGATCACTTTGAATGAGTAGTGATCACACTTTAGTGGAGAGATCAATGAGATTTCAAATTGTGATTGGTTGTAAAATAGGAGATATAGTGAGTCAACTCTGAACATTGTAATAGTATTTCACTTTAGTGTATTTGGTACATAGGCACATTTCCCTTGTATTCTCCTTGGATGTAGCCTAGTGTGGGTGAACTAAGTAAAATTTTTGTGTCTCGTTCATTCTTTAATTTTTGTTCATATATTGGTACTAGAAAGAGAAAGAAGATTATTTTGTTTAATTATGAATCAAGATCTGAATAGGTGGTTGTTTTAATATTTCATACCATAATTCACCCCCCACTAAGGGTAGTTAGCCTAGTTAGGATAACAATTAGTATCAGATCCAAGGTTATTTTTAGTGTTTCTATCTAAGGGGATTCAATGGATGTTGTCAATAATAAAGGGATTTCAATATTTGATGGAAAAAAATTCAATTGTGGAAGAATCAGATGTAGAACTTCCTTCGATCATTAGGTGTGGATGTGTTTAGAGTTGCAATGTATGGTATTTGGGCCAGTATGGAAAATGGAGTTTTATCAGCAGCTGAATATAAAGAACTGAATGCTGACACTAAAAAAAATCAATGCTTTAGTGGGATCCCTATACATTGAAATATATGTGAAGGTGATGTCATTTCAGTCATCACATGATATGTGGGAAAATATTTTAAATATTTATGAGGGTGAATCAAAAGTCAGAGATACAAAGATTCAGGTTCTATGGAACAAGTAAAAGGATCTTAGAATGCACTCTAATGAGTCTAGAGATTTATTATTTGACTGGCTGAATGATATTATAGAATACATTCCTGGTCTCAGAGAAATTATTAAATATATAAAGATAGTTAATCACATATTGATATGAATTCCACCTTGATTCAATCTGAAATTTTTAGTAATGGAAGATAAATATCCAAAGGAGCTATCATTGGATAGTTTACATAGTACTCTTATCGCATATGAGAAAAAATGATGATAATGAGTCTATGGTAAAAGGTAAGTCTAAATAAGTGGAATTCAAGGCCATGAAGAAGGTCACTATTAAAAATTGGTAGGAAGAAAAAGAGACAGATGAGGTGATTTTATTCCTTTCCTAAAATCTACAAAGAGGAAAAGGAAATTTCAAAGGGAAATTCCCACTTGCACGCCTTTGATATGGAAAGGTTTGATATCTTTTAGAAAGGTTTCCCCAAGAAGTTTCAAGAAGATATGAGGATGAATTTGAAATTCACATGAAGAAGTATTCAACCTATGTGAAAGGTAAGAAAAAGTTCAAGATAAATTTCTTCAAAAAGAAGAATCTTATTTCATAAGAAAATGAAAGTTTATAAGAATCTAAGGTTGAATAGATAGAGAAATGAAATGATCATGGAGAAAATTTTATGGCGGTAGTTGTAGGTAGCTACCAGAAAAGGGAAGAAAGTAACAATGATAAAGAGGAAGTTGGAGGAAGAGATGATCTTAAGGTTGAATTATAAGATTATCTTGAATAGATATATGTTTGGAGATACAAAATTAATAAATCCAATAAAGTGTTCTATGATGTAAGACTCCATATAAATCATCTAGAATAATAGAATTCTGAGCTAATGGAAGGAATTGAAAAGCCTAAGTCTTTAATGAAAAAGAACTCAGAAAGAGTTGGTGAGTATAAGATCAAATTTGAGGTACATAAAAGGGTGATAGATGTTTTTAATAACATAGTGAAAGATTAAATCAAACTTATTGAATAACTAGAAGAGGAATTCATTGGCCTATCAATAAAAGTTAAGGATCAGTAAAAACTCTTGACTCTTGGTATGACATCATGAAATAAGATAATTTATGAAACAAAAAAGATGAAACTAGAGTATAGTGGTCCATTAAAATAAAGGTAACAGTCAAATATAAATGATAAGGATGGTATGGGGTTTGATTGCAAACAAATAGATGTAGTGATTGATGTCAGACTGCAAGAACCCACTATGAGGTTGAAAAATTGATTCGGGCACAAATCAAAATTAGAAGACTCATAGAACCCAAGGTGGGACTAGTCCTATAGTAATGGAAATAAACATGCCTCATATCAGGTGTTACTACTATGGAAATATGGGATATTCTCAAAATGTTTGTTACATGTCTAAAAGGTACCAAAGGGAACAAGAGAAAAATGGAGGCCACATAAATTTCAATATTCTGAGAATAATTTTAATGGTAACTATTTCTCATGTGTGGAATTAGGATACATTGCCAGATATTTCTCATCAACAATGTAGATAAATGTGTCAAAGAAGGATGAAAGTGGTCATAAGCAGTATCTAAATGTATCATTGATTGAGTTAAAAACACAAAATTGATTTTCATCTCTACAAAATGAAGTTAGTCCATCATAATCTATGGAAGATCAAGAACATAAATTCACATCAATTCACATCAGGTGTGAATTTAGTAATGTGGATCAAAAATAAGATAGTTGAGTAGGAATTGTTTTTAGATATTACCCTTAAAACATCAAATTGTGCTGGTGTATGGATCCTTGATAGTGAATTCACATCTCATATGATAAGAAATAATGATCTTATTATAGGTATAAAATATGATAAAGAAGGTGTTTTCAAATTTGGAAATGATTAAGGCTTGAAGATTTTTGGGTCATGAAAAGCCAAATTTAGGGGGAAATATATGAGATGTGGTGATGTATTTGTTATCGAAGGTCTCAGTCACAACTTGCTTAGTGTCAGTCAACTATATGACTCAGGTAATTCTATAATCTTTACTAAGAAAATTTGTATCATCATGGGAAGATATGGTGTAGTTTTTTTCATGGAAAAATAAAAAAGGGTAATATCTACCATGTGATTGTATAAGAAGATATGTGATTTTTATCTAGAGAGGAAGAAAACAGGTTGTGGTATAAATAGATTGTCCATCTATGTCAACCATCCCTGGAAGATCTGGTCAAATGTGATGCATCTCGAGATCTCTCCAAGCTATCATGTGATTCTACTCACATGTGATACACTTGTAAACAAGGAAATATTATTAGAAAGATATACAAGGTGAAAGAATAGAAGTCAACCAGAGTGCTTTAATTGGTGAAGGCAGATGTGTGTGGACTCATCTCACCATGATCTATTGATAGGAAGAGGTATTATTTTCTTTTAATTGACGATTTCAACAATATGGAATGAGTATTTTTTATTGAACATAAGTCTAACATATTTAGTTTCATAAAAAAAATATTTGAGGGAATCTAAAAAGACGCTTGGGAAAAAGATTCTAAATTTTTATACTGGTAATGGTATGGAATTCACAAATAGCCAAGTGGAAGATTATCTTGAGAAATGTGGGATAAGGTGTCAAGTTTTAGAATTGATAACTCCTCAAAAAATTGGGATGTTTGAGAGTATAATTATGATCATCAACATTTCCAGAACAATTCTTATTGAAAATGAACTACCAGAGAAATTATGGAAGGAAGTATTCTTAACATCAGTCTGCTTATCTAATAGGGCTATGGTGTGTCCTAAGGAAGAAAATACTTTCTACAGGATTTGGTATGGAAAGAAACCAACATTGTAATACTTATTAATATTTGGAAGTAAATTTTTTATTCAAAATAAAAATAAATACAGGAAATTTTAATCTCATGGAGATGAGGGGATATTCCTTGGATATTCAGGAAAAATAAAATAATATAAATGTTTCAATAAGAGGCTGGGAAAAGTAGTTGAAATCAATGATGTCTCTATAGTAGAGAATGAATAGAATGTTCAACAATATAGTGAACAATTCCATAATGATAGTGATAGGGAGGTAAGTAGCTCAGGGGGAGTAGAAGTGGAAAATGTACATTCAGAAGAATATGATAATGATGAGAAGGATGAAGTCAAATCTGTATCTAAATGGAAGCCTAAGAGTTGAGTTGAAATTGAAAAGTATAATATCATTAGTTATTGGGCTGAACCAATTCATACATGGAGAATGAAGTATTTACAGTATGCATTTTTCCTATCTTAGGTAAATCCCAAATGTTTTGAGGATGCAGCTAGATATGAAAAATAGGTTAACAAAATGAATGAATAGCTTTACCAAATTGAGAACAATTAGATATGGGAGATTATTTCAAGACCAACAGATAAAATTTTTATCAATCCCAAATGGGTATTTCAAAAAAAGATGAATGAAGATGTTATAGTGGTCGTAAAAAAAGCATGACGTGTGTGCATAGGGTACTCCCAAATAAAGGGTATCGATGTTGATGAAGCATTTGCACCAGTTTCAAGGTTGGAGACAATCAAATTATTCTTAGTCATAATAGTGTAAATATGGTTCAAAGTTTTATGGATAGATGTCAAGTTAACATTTTTGAATAGGTTTCAAGAATAATAAGTTTATATCGAGCATCCAAAAGTTTTTCTCATTCATTAAGATTAGGATAAACTATGTCAGCTGAGAGAGGTTCTATATGGGTTGAAGCAAGCATTGAGATTATGGTATTCAATATTGGATTAGTTTTTGAAGAAGCTTTATTGTTAGCATGGTGGAGTTGATTACAATCTCTATGTCAACTATTATAATAATCAAAGGATTGTGGTGTTATTATATGTTTAAAACATAATTTTTGGTGGATTAGATGAAGCGTAGTGAAAAAAATTCATCGAATTTATGAAAAGTGAGCTTGAAATGTCAATGATTGGTGAACTGACCTTTTTCCCTGGTTTACAAGTGACACAATAAAGAAATTTAACATTTATTTCACAATAAAAATATTCCAAGGAGGTTATGATAATATTTTTAATGGATAATTACAAGGATATGATGGCTCTGGTGGATAATGATTAGCCACTAAATGAGGCTAATATTCATTGGTAATATATATAATATTCATGTTCTTTATTATTCATAAACACCATTTTAGTGAATTTTACACTTTGAACATCATTTCACATTATGATTGTAATACCTTCTTAAAATGCACTATTATGTGGTACATTTTTTAACATCATTTAAAGTACCCAATGATTCATCTGATTTTAAGGAATATAATTATACATATTTTAATTTTATATTTTTGGGAATTGATATACACTTAAATATGAACATGTTTGATTCAGGGATAAATGGATAATTCATGGAGGATGATTAAGATATTTTTCAATGAAAGGAAGCAATTCTTGAGAAGGCAGATTGGACACCAGCCCACTGATGAGACTGTGGGTCCCAACATACAGACCTAATTAATCCCAAATTTCGTGGGCTTATAGAAGCCATGTATAGGAACAAATCACTATTTAGGATCCAATACTAATTAGGCCTATATTGTGTCCATTTAGGTGGCCCAAGTTATAAATAAAATTCTGGGCCAGATTCTGTGGCCCATAAAAACATCCCACTAATATGATCATATCTCGGAATCCACAACTCCAAATGGTCCCAAATTTTATAAGTGGTTATAAGCCATCAGGGGATCCATTTTATTCGTATATGTCCCTCTCTGATTCATCCTTATAGAAGGACTCACAAGCGCGTCTGTTCGGTGAAAGCAAGATGGTTGCCACCTTGGGTCAAGGGTGGAAAAGTCTACTCTCCCTTACTTTCCACCACCCTAGGCCTACCATACTCAAGTGGGATCTTTTTTACTGTTGTAGGATCAACCCAAGTCTCCCAAAATACCTATTTAATTTAGTTGTGGTGAAGTATTTTTTAAATCTTTTGGTTCTTTTTTCAATTGTAATGTTATGCTGCAATTTTGTTGTCTCAAATTTGTCCTTCATATGTAAGTTGTTCAATTCACTTTAGTTTCTTAATAAAAGTTCTTCTTATACTCTTATTCTGTTGTTATTCATATCACTTTGATACCGTTGGATCAAGGTGTGAATTAATTCACACCAAACCTTGTGAAATTATTCACACAATGGTGGAGTGATCATTTTATTTTTGTTGTTCTCTTTACTTCTCCATTTCCTCCCTCATGAGTCTACTTTCCACTTCCATTGAAACAATGGGATCAATGGAGGGATAACCCACTTATGGGTTGATCCAAGGGAGTAGGAAGGGTCTTTATTGGATGTTATTTACCACCCCATTAATGCATAATCACTTCTTTAATTGAGATTTTTATTTGATGATTTTTAAACTCCATCATCCTTGTTGAATTTAAGGCCATGCACTTCAAGTGCTAATATGAACCTTTACCTTTAAGTGCTCAAAACATTGATCCTTTAAGTGTATAGGTAATTAGTATTAAAGGGTGTAGTAATTAAACCATTAAGTGATGATTTTGTTTTATCTCCTTAAATGAACTCATCTCAAATATAAGAAATTGAAATCATTAAAAATGAAATACGTCCAATCCACCCCGAGCGATAACTTAGGATCAACTCATTATTTTAAATTGAATTCACTTAAGTCTCTTAGAGTTCTTTTAAACTCATCTAAAATCAATCCAAGTTGGACACTTCATAGCCGAAAAAAGTCCATAGAATGTACGTGTCTATAGGTTTCTTCTTAGGTATTTGAGGATTCGATAACCCAAGCTAAACTACAAGGACCGTTTTACCTTCATCTCTTGGGTAAATTTGAGTGAGAATAAAATTTTGGCGCCATTGCCGGGGACCTAAGTAAGTTATCATAGACACTATCATCCTTTTTTTTCATCCCTCTTCTCTTTTCTCACCCCCTCACTCCTGTGGAATTCAATTTTGAACAAGTCCAAACATTGGAAACCTATCCCTACATTGATCAACCAACCACATGTATGATGTACAATGAACGTCCTAATTTATACTTGTGGGATCATCAACAAACTAATGAACCAAAATGTTTTTACACCTATGATCCACAAAACATTCCAACATATAATGAGTTTAAATCCCCACAAATCCAATTTTAACACCCTCCTGTGCAATTCCAACAACTTAATTATCCACCTAGAATAGACCATTTGGATCAACCCCTCATCCATCCTAATCCACATCCATTACTTGAAAATTGTGTCAACAAATGGAGATAATGAATTTTGAGGTTTTATCATTGAGGTTATAACTACAAAGCATTAAAACTTGTGAGGAACCCATCCCTACACAAACTGTCCCTTCCATAACCTTATGTGAAGTGTCTAGTTTCCCACAAACCTCTTATGAATTTACTGAAGAGAAAACCTTTGGATTTGGGGAAGATGAGGAGGATCATGGAATTTTTTATGGGTGTTTAAATCAAGAGGAAAATGATTTTTTGTATTCACAAGAGGGAAATTTGACATCATGGATTGAGTCTCATGAATATAACTCCATTGATGATTTTTCAAAAACACAAATCACTGAACCAATAAGAGAAATCAAAAAATTTGAGTCCATACCCATTCCTGAAACCAGCCTTTCCAATTTTTTGGTTGAATCTTCTATTAAAAATGAACCAATTCTGTTGAGAAATTTTGTAAATGAAACTGAGTTCAATTCAAATTCTCAACCTATGTTTGAGAGTTTTAGCCTACCTGAACTTGAAAAAAAGGACTTTCCATCCACCCTTAAGTTTCCATTCATTGGGGATATCCATAAACTTCTAGTTGTCAAATTTTCTTATCTTGAAACCAATAAAGAGGTAATGATTCTTAATGTCTTATAAAATACTACAAAAGAAATTGAATCTATCATTTATGATATTACTTGGATTTACCTGCTCATTTTAGAATAGAGGTTTGTGCATGAAACAAATTCTAAACATAGAATCAATTTCAACCTAGTATAAGTGGTGAAACATGTGGTCCTTAAAATGTTGAAAGTTGGTATTGGATAAGTTGGGGGGTTCAAGTCAAGCTAATGACGTTAAAAAAAGCGCTGCATGGGAGGCAACCCATGGTTTTCAAGTTTCCTATAATTTTGTTGTTTTAATAAAATTTATATTTTAAATAGGATTAATTAATAATTTTTATTTAAAAAAACTTTTTACTTTTTCTTCTATTATTAGTATGGATGGGTATGAAAGGGGAGCACCGTATTCATCCGTGTCATGCGGTGTGATCCCTGAGTAATACCTTACCCAGAAAATTAAAAGAATACAATGTATCATTAGTTTGATTTAAAAAAACAGAAAAACTGGAAAAACCATAAAAATGATGATACTTGGAATTAAATAAGTCATTGTGTTGTTTGTTTTGTCGGGTTTGTTCTTCTTTTTATGTTTCAGGTACTATTTTGGGTGATACATGTTCAATCAAGGAGGTGCCTACATCCCCCAATAGATAAAAGGACTAATTTGGAGCAGCAAGAACTTCAACTTCAACAACCAGGTGATTTCATTCCATGATCCTCAGTTTCAATTTACTTTTTTTAACTTCCATTATCTGCCTCTACTCCTTCTAAATTTTCATTTTTCAAACACTGGGGACAGTTTTTTTTTAATTTGGGGGGAGATAAAATAAAAAAAATGATTTTGTGTCAAAAAAAAATTGAATGATTTGAACAAAAAAGTGTAAATGGAAGGAAAAATTCCTTTAACTTTGAACATGGTAATACACATTGTACACTTTGAAACTGAATATCAAATAATTTAGCATACCCTGATTCTGATTTTAATCCTTGTATAATTTCATGAGCATAGATTTTGGAAAGTGTGGTTGTCCAATGTGATATTTCATCGTTTATATTTTCATCCAAATAAAAAAAAGATCACAATGCACGTCCTTTGGATAGTGGGGTATTAGTTTGAGTTCATGGGGTCCCCTAAATAAATAGCATAGGTTTGGTGGTCATTTTAGTTTAATATTAGTATTCAAAAAAAAATCCGCGTAGAGCAATGAAATGACCTAATGCGTGGCTTTCGGCACTTGGGGATCGTGACTCCATAGTTGTCTGGCCCAGAGTTAGTAATTTTATCTCTATTTTTGTTAATTTGAATTTGTTTTTGACTGAGTTAACTAGAGATGATGCTCGAGTATGTGTACTTCACTTGGTGCCCTAAGGTCTTTGAGCCTGGGAGTCATCGGCAAAGTCTCGCTTCAGGGGTTGACTCTTTTGAGTGCAATTTCAATTACCATGGCAAAACTGCAAAAAAAACAAAACAAAACAAAATAGAAAAAAAAACAAAAAAAATAATACAATAAAAAAATGTAATACTCATATGAATATTGAAATGTGATTCCACCGAGCACTTCCATCATTTCACCCTTGAATAAAGATGAACCCCCATGTCTATTGTGACGCACAACACATCCTCATACTTAATTGATATTGGATGAAATATGGAAATGAATTTGAACAAAGGAATGGGATTGGGATTTGGATATGCTTATGAAACTATCCTGTATTAAAATATTTTGATGGGTTTCATGATTTTTTTGTATAAGGTTTTTTGGTGATCATTGTGTATTAAAATGTTTTTGGAAAAGGTAATTCGAATTTCATATTGTTGAGATATATTTTGCTCGGGACTAGCAAAACTCAAGTTGGGGGGTGTGATTAGCCACTAAATGAGGCTAATATTCATTGGTAATATATATAATATTCATTTTATTTATTATTAATAAACACCATTTAAGTGCATTTTACACTTTTAACATCATTTCACATTATGATTCTAATACCTTCTTAAAATGCACTATTATGTGGTACATTTTTTAACATCATTTAAAGTACCCAATGATTCATCTGATTTTAAGGAATATAATTATACATATTTTAATTTGATATTTTTTGGAAATTTATGTACACTTAAATATTAACATGTTTGATTCAGGGATCAATGGATAATTCATGGAGGATGATGAAGATATTTGGCAATGAAAGGAAGCAATTCTGGAGAAGGCAGATTGGAAACCATCCCACTGATGAGACTGTGGGACCCAACATATAGGCCCAATTAATCCCAAATTTCTAGGGATGCTACAGGACATGTATAGGAACAAATACCTATTCATTATCCAAAGCTAATTCGGCCTCCATTGTGTCCATTTAGGCGGCCCAACTTAGAGATAAAATTATGGGCCAGATTCTTCGGCCCAGAAAAACAGCCCACTAATATGATCATATCTTGGAATACACAAATCCAAATGGGCCCAAATTTACAGGCGGTTAGAAGACTTCTGGGGATCCATTTTATTCTTCTATGTCCCACTCTGATTCATCCATCTAGAAGGACTTACAAGCGTGTCTGTTCGGTGGAAACAAGCTGGCTGCCACCTCAGGTCAAGGGTGGAAAAGTCTCATCTTCCTTACTTTCCACCACCCTAGGCCTACCATACACAAGTGGGATACTTTGTACTGTTGGAGGCTCTACCTAAGGCTCCCAAAATTCCTATTTAAGGAAGTGTTGGTGAAGGAGTTTTTAAATATTTTGGTGCTTTGTTCAATTGTAATTTTATGCTGCAATTTTGTTGTCTCAAATTTGACTTTAACATGTAAGTTGTTCAATTCACTTTAGTTTCTTAATAAAAGTTCTTCTTCTACTCTTATTCTATTTTTCTTCATATCACTTTGATACCGTTGGATCAAGGTGTGAATTTATTCACACCAAACCTTGTGAAATTATTCACACAACGGTGGAGTGGTCATTTTATTTTTGTTGTTCTCTTTACTTCTTCGTTTCCTCCCTCATGAGTCTACTTTCTTATTCCATTGAAACCATGGGATCAATGGAGGGATAACCCACTTATGGGTTGATCCAAGGGAGTAGAAAGGGGCTGGATTGTATTTTATTTATCACCCCATTAATTTATAATCACTTCTTTAATTGAGATTTTTATTTGATGATTTTTAAACACCATCATCCGTGTTGAATTTAAGGCCACACACTTCAAGTGCTAATACGAACCTTTACCTTGAAGTGCTCAAAACATTGATCCTTCAAGTATATAGGTGATTAGTATTAAAGGGTGTAGGCATTAAACCAGTAAGTGATGATGTTGTTTTATCTCCTTAAATGAACCCATCTCAAATATAAGAAATTGGAATCATTAAAAAGGAAATACGTCCAATCCGCCCCGAGCGATAACCTAGGATCAACTCATTATTTTAAATTGAATTCACTTAAGTATCTTAGAGTTCCTTTAAACTCATCTAAAATCAATCCAATTTGGCCACTTCATAGCCGAAAACAGTCCGTAGAATGTACGTGTCTATAGGTTTCTTCTTAGGTCTCTGAGGATTCGATAACCCAAGTTAAACTACAAGGACAGTTTTACCTTCATCTCTTGGGTAAATTTGAGCGAGAATCAAATTTTGGCGCCGTTTCCGGGGACCTAAGTAAGTTATCTTAGACACTATCATCCTTTTTTTTCATCCCTCTTCTCTTTTCTCACCCCCTCACTCATGTGAAATTCAATTTTGAACAAGTCCAAACATTGGAAACCTATCCCTACTTTGATCAACCAACCCCAGGTGTGATATACAATGACCATCCTAATTTCTACTTGTGGGATCATCAACAAACTAATGAACCACAATGTTTTTACTCCTATGATCCACAAAACATTCCGACATATAATGAGTTTCAATCCCCACAAAGCCAATTTGAACACCCTCCTGTGCAATTCCAACAACTTAATTATCCACCTAGAATAGACCATTTGGATCAACCCCTCATCCATCCTAATCCACATCCATTACTTGAAAAACTGTGTCAACAAATAGAGATAATTAATTTTTAGGTTTCATCATTGAGGTTAGAACTACAAAGCAATAAAACTTGTGAGGAACCCATCCCTACACAAACTATCCCTTCCATAACCTTATGTGAAGTGTCTATTTTCCCACAAACCTCTTATTAATTTACTGAAGAGAAAACCTTTGGATTTGGGGAAGATGAGGAGGATCATGGAATTGTTGATGGGTGTTTAAATCATGAGGAAAATGATTTTTTTTATTCACAAGAGGGAAATTTTACATCATGGATTGAGTCTCATAAATATAAGTCCATTGATGATTTTTCAAAACACAAATCACTGAACCATTAAGAGGAATCAAAAAATTTGAGTCCATACCTGTAACACCCGAGACTTTTATGCGAAATATTTTGTTTTTATGTTATATAAATCATCAAAGTAATCTTTCACTACACACAACACTAGCTTGGCTTGCTTTACACGAAACTGCGGCCTTCCTCAATAGGTTGCGTCGTACGCAATACCGAGTTTTACTAAACAACGATATGCTATTAAAATATTATTAAAACTAGCCGTTATGAATAGTAATAACCACTTTTTGAAATTTTGTAAATTTTATTTTTCAAAATGGACTTCATTTTTGGATTCTTAATATCGAAATTATCCTAGGGTGAAATTTTGGTATTTTTCTGAAAACTTTCAATTTTTGATGAATAGTGAAACCACTAAGTGGTAGTTAAAAAACTGAATTTTTCATAAAACTTAATTTTACCACTTCTGTGAGTGGAATTTAGAAAATCCAAGAGACATGGTTGATTTCAGTAAGTAAAATTTGGTTCAATGAGATGAAAATAATTTTTGGTGAATAGTAACTTTTTACTTTTATTTACCACCGTTAAAAGTAAATAGGGTAATTAAGGGTAAAAATGATATTATTATTACCCTAAAACATGTCCTAATTATATTGGATAAGTTTAATTCGGCCAAAAACAATATTAGGAATAAAATATGACCATTTAGGCCCACTTGGATTAGATTTGTACATTTATTATCAATTTACTTAAAGAAGGGTTAAAATAGTTAAAATCAAAGTTTAATAAGTAAATCATTTTTACTATGGGGTTATACATAAGATAAATTAGACTATAAATATTCATTAGAAATATAAAAATATTTCTAAAATAATGGTATTTTATTTATAATTTTTAGACATTAAATAGTTTAATTTATTTATGACACAACGATGATGCAGTAATTATCTTATTAATGAAATATTGACATAATTGATGTTATAAATACCCAAATAAATGTAATTTGAGAATTTTTATGAATTAAACTAATTTTATAGGTTAATATGATATGTTAGTGTTGATTTAATTACATTTTTTCGAACTAATAATTCTGTTATGATTTTCACAAAAATCAATTACTATATAGTGTCAAAATTGACATAAAATAGTTTTTAAAACAAATATTATATTATTAATTGTTATTTTATTAATAAAAATCTAAGGTTCGTCAAAATGACTTAGATAAGGTTATATATATTAATAATAAACAACTTGGGGTTCTTTTGGCTTGTTATAGTAAGTTTATTAACCTTATAGTGTAAGAACACAAGAAGACACGGTAAAAGTAAAATTATTTGACTTAATGTTAAATCTAAATGATAAGGTTACAATAGGAACATAAACTTGTCTAAATTATATTGGATGAGAGGATTTAGACCCATCCCCACCTTATCTTCGAAATAAATCAATTTGGAGCTATTTAAAACCGAATTTGGCTTTATAATAAAATAATATTTTTAGTTATTCCAAAGGTTCCCCTCTCCTCCCTAATAAAAGGGCACCTCCTCCCCCTCTTCCTCACACCACTTTGAGCCGTTAAGCTCAGCCAACCCCTGACAATTTCTCCTCTCCACTTCCCTAGAAACATCATAGAGGTTCTGGTCTTCTTCAAAGACCTATTTTAGTGCCCTAAAAGGAGGTCTCAAAGAAGCACTTCAAAGAAGAGGTAATGTCCGTTACCGATTCTTTCATCTTTATTTCTTCTTCCACTTCTTATTCTTTAGTTGTTTCATTATGAAGTAATAACATCAGTATAAATCATATAATTATATGTTATTATAATTATGAAACAACCCTATTTCACCATCTATCCATCCTACGGAAAAAGAAATCACCCCGCGTGCGTACGTACGGAATATCGTCTCCACGCCGTGGTGTAATCTATTTTCCACCACCACGTTACTTGGATGGGTATAATGGTGTAAATAATGACTATATATGACTATTATAAAGTGATATTGATTCTGAAATAGTATACATACACTCCAATACAATTCCACGATCATAGGAACGATATCATCACTCATGCGTACGTACGGAATACCGTCTCCATGATGTGATGCGACTCGTTCTACATGATCTTCATTGCATAATGATTATATAAATGAATTGAATGAATTAATATGATATGTATTACACTAATACCATTCTAGAAATGAGGTTTCTATAACCTAAAGAGAAGAATAAGAATTTATTCGACAAAACACGCATAAGAACAAAAAGTAATAAACACCTGAATAACAAGTAGTAATGAAATATTACTAATAAGAAGCTAAGAATATGACCATATATGATATCATAACAATAAGTATGATTCTGGAATAAGTCAATAACATTATTTAAATCATTATACAGGAGTTTCGGACACTTACGAAGCAAACCGGACCTAAGGTAAGGGAAAATATTACAATCTCATTTTTATCCGAGATTGTTTATACTTTGGTATTTACTGGGGTGTATTTTATCATACACATCCATGTTTCCTAAATATGTAATATTATTTCCATCCACCTACAATTTTTTAAATCCAATTTTACCCTTCAGTGAGTTTTTAGTAAAAGATATGAAAGGAATCTTTTGTCGTTTTTCGTACGAGGTACTTTTTGACTTTTCTGACAAAAGTACGAGAAGAATGTTTTTTTTAACTTATACGGCATGAATGAATTTTTAAAACATTATTTCCAAGAAGCTTCCTTTACAAGTTTTCAAGTTTATTTTTAATCAACTTCTTTTATTTTAAAATTGTATGACATGTTAAGAAAGGAAAATGTTTTTTAAGTAGAAATGATATTTTCCTCAAGAATGGAGTTCAAGCATTTTATCAAAATTATTTTCCATCTAAGATAATATAGGGTTATGTTTATATCCCTATTATTACATTGATTTGATTATGTTGTGATGGAATCATTTTTATGAATTCATTTATCTTATATGAATTGTTTTATGATGTCACAATGTTTAAGAATCCCATTTTTATTACATGGGTTATGCAATGATGTATGATTTATGATTTTGTGGCACACATAAGAATGGTATCATTATGAGACAGGTGGGACCTATATCTCCCTCCAATGCATTGGGTAAAGATTTTATATCTCATGAGATAGACATGGATGGAACGGCGGGTTAAACCGGTTCAGTGAAACAGGACTGAAACGAGGAGTGAACTCGGTTCAGAAATGGACTTTTTCTGCTAAGATAGTCTTGGCAATGAGTCTTGACTACTAAGAAATGATTCTCTATGATTATGTGTGTACACCACAAAGTTTCATGTTTTAATTTATGATTATTGGGATTACGTTTCACTACTATGATTTATCCCATGTTATGATATTATGATCTCTTTTGCAGGTTAATATTTCCAAAATGTTATGTTCTTATGAATATGATGTGATTGATATTTCTTTTGTTTACCCTTACTGAGCATTTGAGCTCACCCTTTTGTATGTTTTATTTCCCCAGGTCAGGAAGAAGGTTATTAAGTAGGATATGCCAAAAAGGGACTCCAGATATGATGAAATAAATGGGAGGCAAAGTAGATGCTTTATGAACCAGTTGTTTATGCTTTCCAGTTTCAAAAGTCACTATACCTATATAGTCCTTTCATGGTTTTGTCATATTTTGTAATAAGTGTGCTTCAATTTTGAAGTAATAACAATGTATGTAAAGTATGGGTCGTTATAACACCCATTCCTGAAACTAGTCTTTCCAATTTTGTGGTTGAATCTTCTATTCAAAATGAACCAATTCTGTTGAGAAATTTTGAAAATGAAATGGAGTTCAATTCAAATTCTTAACCTATGTTTGAGAGTTTTAGCCAACCTGAACTTGAACAAAAGGACTTTCCATCCACCCTTAAGTTTCCATTCATTGGGGATATCCATAAACTTCCAGTTGTCACAATTTCTTATCTTGAAACCAATAAAGAGGTAATTATTCTTAATGTCTTATAAAATACTAAAAAAGAAATTGAATCCATCATTTATGATATTCCTTGGATTTACGTGCTCATTTTAGAACAGAGGTTTGTGCATGAAACAAATTCTAAACATAGAATCAATTTCAACCTAGTAGAAGTGGGGAAACATGTGGTCCTTAAAATGTTAAAAGTTGGTATTGGATAAGTTGGGGGGTTAAAGTCAATCTAATGACGTTAAACAAAGCGTTGCATGGGAGGTAACCCATGGTTTTCAAGTTTCCTATCATTTTGTTGTTTTAATAAAATTTATATTTTAAATAGGATTAATTAATAATTTTTATTTAAAAAAACGGTTGACCTATTCTTCTATTACGAGTATGGATTGGTATGAAAGGGGAGCACTGTATTCATCCGTGTCACGCGGTGTGATCCCTGAGTAATACCTTACCCAAAAAATTAAAATAAGACAATGTATCATTAGTTTGATTTAAAAAAACTGAAAAAAACGTAAAAATGATGATACTTAGAATTAAATAAGTCGTTGTGTTATTTGTTTTTTCTGGTTTATTCTTCTTTTTATGGTTCATGTACTATTTTGGGTGATACCTGTTCAATCAAGGAGGTGCATACATCCCCCAAGAGATCAAAGGACTAATTTGGAGCAGCAAGAACTTCAACTTCAACCACCAGGTGATTTCATTCCGTGATCCTCGGTTTCAATTTCCTTTTTTTGAACTTCCATTATCTACCTCTAATCCTTCTAAATTTTTATTTTTCAAACACTGGGGACAGTGTTGTTTTAAGTTGGTGGGGAGATAAAATAAAAAAAATGTTTTTGTGTCAAAAAAAAATTGAATGATTTGAAAAAAAAAGTGTAAATGGAAGGAAAAATTCCTTTAACTTTGAACATGGTAATACACATTGTACACTTTGAAACTGAATATCAAATAATTTAGCATACCCTGATTATGATTTTAATCCTTGTATAATTTCATGAGCATAGATTTTGGAAAGTGTGGCTGTCCAATGTGATATTTCATCGTTTATTTTTCATCCAAATAAAAAAAAGATCACAATGCACGTCCTTTGGATAGTGGGGTATTAGTTTGAGTTCATGGGGTCCCCTAAATAAATAGCATAGGTTTGGTGATCATATTAGTTTAATATGATTATTCAAAAAAAATGCACGTAGAGCAATGAAATGACCTAATGCGTGGCTTTTGACACTTAGGGATCGTGACCCCATAGTTGTCTGGCCCATAGTTAGTAATTTTATCTCTATTTTTGGTAATTTGAATTTATTTTTGACTGAGTTAAATCGAGATGATGCCCGAGTATTTGGGATTCACTTGGTTCCCTAAGGTCTTTGATCCTGGGAGTCATCGGCAAAGTCTCGCTAGAGGGGTTGACTCTTTTGAGTGCAATTTCAATTACCATGGAAAAACTGCAAAAAAAAACAAAACAAAACAAAAAAAACAATAAAAATAATACAATAAAAAAATTGAATACTCATATTAATATTTAAATGTGATTCCACCTAGCTCTTCCGTCATTCCCCCCTTGAATAAAGATGAACCCTCATGTCTATTGTGATGCATAACACATCCTCGTACTTAATTGATATTGGATGAAATATGGCAATGAATTTGAGAAAAAGGAATGGGATTGGGATTGAGATATTCTTATGAAACTATATTGTATTAAAATATTTTTATGGGTTTCATGATTATTTGGTATAAGGTTTTTTGGTGATCATTGTGTATTAAAATGTTTTTGGAAAAGGGAATTCGAATTTCATATTGTTGAGATATATTTTGTTCGGGACTAGAAAAACTCAAGTTGGGGGGTGTGATTAGCCACTAAATGAGGCTAATATTAATTGGTAATATATATAATATTCATGTTCTTTATTATTCATAAACACCATTTTAGTTCATTTTACACTTAAAACATCATTTCACATTATGATTGTAATACCTTCTTAAAATGCACTATTATGTGGTACATTTTTTAACATCATTTAAAGTATCCAATAATTCATCTGATTTTAAGGAATATAATTATACATGTTTTAATTTTATATTTTTGTAAATTTATCTAAACTTAAATATGAACATTTTTTATTCATGGATCAATGGAGAATTCATGGAGGATGATGGAGGTATTTGGCAATGAAAGGAAGCAATTCTGGAGAAGGCAGATTGGACACCAGACCACTTATGAGACTGTGGGGCCCAAAATACAGGCCTGATTAATCCCAAACTTCGTGGGATGATAGAATACATGTATAGGAAAAAATAAATTTTCAGGATCCAATGCTAATTCAACCTCCATTGTGTCCATTTAGGCGGCGCAATTTAGAAATAAAATTCTGGGCCAGATTCTGCGGCCCAGAAAAACATCCCACTAATATGATCATATATCGTAATCCACAACTCCAAATGGGCCCATATTTTACAGGAGGTTATAAGACGTCCGTGACTCCATTTTATTCTTCTATGGCCCACTCTTATTCGTCCAACTAGAAGGACTTACAATCACGTCTGTTCGGTGGAAGCAAGCTGGCTGCCACCTCGGGTCAAGGGTGGAAAAGTCTCATCTCCCTTACTTTCCACCACCCTAGGCCTACCATACTCAAGTGGGATCCTTTTTACTATTGGAGGATCAACCCAAGGCTCCCAAAATTCCTATTTAAGGCAGTTGTATTAAAGGAGTTTTTAAATATTTTGGTGCTTTTTTCAATTGTAATGTTATGCTGCAATTTTGTTGTCTCAAATTTGTCTTTCACATGTAAGTTGTTCAATTCACTTTAGTTTCTTAATAAAAGTTCTTCTTATACTCTTATTATTTTGTTCTTCATATCACTTTGATACTGTTGTATCAATGTGTGAATTTATTCTCAGAAAACCTTGTGAAATTATTCACACAACGGTGGAGTGATCATTTCATTTTTGTTGTTCTCTTTACTTCTCTATTTCCTCCCTCATGAGTCTACTTTCCGCTTCCATTGAAACCATGGGATCAATGGAGGGATAACCCACTTATGGGTTGATCCAAGGGAGTATAAAGGGTCTGGATTGGATGTTATTTACCACCCCATTAATGTATAATCACTTCTTTAATTGAGATTTTTATTTGATGATTTTTAAACTCCTTCATCCTTGTTGAATTTAAGGCCACACGCTTCAAGTGCTAATACGAACCTTTACCTTAAAGTGCTCAAAACATTGATCCTTCAAGTGTATAGGTGATTAGTATTAAAGTGTTTAGGCATTAAACCAGTAAGTAATGATTTTGTTTTATCTCCTTAAATGAACCAATCTCAAATATAAGAAATTGAAATCATTAAAAGGGAAATACGTCCAATCCACCCCGAGCGATAACCTAGGATCAACTCATTCTTTTAAATTGAATTCACTTAAGTCTATTAGAGTCCATTTAAACTCATCTAAAATCAATCCAATTTGGCCAATTCATAGCCGAAAATAGTCTATATAATGTGTGTGTCTATAGGTTTCTTCTTAGGTCTCTGAGGATTCGATAACCCAAGATAAACTAAAAGGACCGTTTTACCTTCATATCTTGGGTAAATTTGAGCGAGAATCAAATTTTGGCACCGTTTCCGGGGACTAAGTAAGTTATCTTAGACACTATCATCCTTTTTTTCATCCCTCTTCTCTTTTCTCACCCCCTCCCTCCTATGGAATTCAATTTTGAACAAGTCCAAACATTAGAAACCTATCCCTACTTTGATCAACCAACCCCATGTGTGATGTACAATGACCGTCCTAATTTCTACTTGTGGGATCATCAATAAACTAATGAACCAAAATTTTTTTACTCCTATGATCCACAAAACATTCCAACATATAATGAGTTTCAATCCCCACAAAGCCAATTTGAACACCCTCCTGTGCAATTCCAACAACTTAATTATCCACCTAGAATAGACCATTTGGATCAACCCCTCATCCATCATAATCCACATCCATTACTTGAAAAATTGTGTCAAAAAATGGAGATAATGAATTTTGAGGTTTCCTCATTTTGGTTAGAACTACAAATCATTAAAACTTGTGAGGAACCCATCCCTACACAAACTGTCCCTTCCATAACCTTATGTGAAGTGTCTAGTTTCCCACAAACCTCTTATGAATTTACTGAAGAGAAAACCTTTGGATTTGGGGAATATGAATAGGATCATGGAATTGTTGATGGGTGTTTAAATCAATAGGAAAATGATTTTTTGTATTCACAAAAGGGAAATTTGACATCATGGATTGAGTCTCATGAATATAACTCCATTAATGATTTTTCAAAAACACAAATCACTGAACCATTAAGAGAAATCAAAAAATTTGAGTCCATACCCATTCCTGAAACCAGTCTTTCTAATTATGTGGTTGAATCTTCTATTCAAAATGAACCAATTCTGTTGAGCAATTTTGAAAATGAAACTGAGTTAAATTCAAATTCCCAACCTATGTTTGAGAGTTTTATCCTACCTGAACTTGAACAAAATGACTTTCCATCCACCCTTAAGTTTCCATTCATTGGGGATAGGCATAAACTTACAGTTGTCACAATTTCTTATCTTGAAACCAATAAAGAGGTAATGATTCTTAATGTCTTATAAAATACTAAAAAAGAAATTGAATTCATCATTTATGATATTCCTTGGATTTACCTGCATATTTTAGAACAGAGGTTTGTGCATGAAACAAAATCTAAACATAGAATCAATTTCAACCTAGTAGAAGTGGTGAAACATTTGGTCCTTAAAATGTTGAAAGTTGGTATTGGATAAGTTGGGGGGTTCAAGTCAAGCTAATGATGTTAAACAAAGCACTGCATGGGAAGCAACCCATGGTTTTCAAGTTTTCTATCATTTTGTTGTTTTAATAAAATTTATATTTTAAACAGGATTAATTAATATTTTTTATTTAAAAAAAACTGTTGACCTGTTCTTCTATTATGAGTATGGATGGGTATGAAAGGGGAGAACCGTATTCATTTGTGTCATGCGGTGTGATCCTTGAGTAATACCTTACTCAGAAAATTAAAAGAAGACAATGTATCATTAGTTTGATTTAAAAAAAACAGAAAAACTGGAAGAATCATAAAAATGATGATACTTGGAATTAAATAAGTCATTGTGTTGTTTGTTTTGTCTGTTTTGTTCTTCTTTTTATGGTTCAGGTATTATTTTTGGTGATACGTGTTCAATCAAGGAGGTTCCTACATCCCCCAAGAGATCAAAGAACTAATTTGGAGCAACAAGAACTTCAACTTCAACCACCATGTGATTTCATTCCGTGATCCTCAGTTTCAATTTCCTTTTTTTGAACTTCCATTATCTGCCTCTACTCCTTCTAAATTTTCATTTTTCAAACACTGGGGACAGTGTTGTTTTAAGTTTGAGGGGGAGATAAAATAAAAAAAAATGCTTTTGTGTCAAAAAAATTGAATGATTTGAAAAAAAAAGTGTAAATGGAAGGAAAAATTCCTTTAACTTTGAACATGGTAATACACATTGTACACTTTGAAACTGAATATCAAATAATTTAGCATACCATAATTCTGATTTTAATCCATGTATAATTTCATGAGCATAGATTTTGGAAAGTATGGTTGTCCAATGTGATATTTCATCGTTTATATTTTCATCCAAATAAAAAAAGATCACAATGCACGTCCTTTGGATAGTGGGGTATTAGTTTGAGTTCATGGGGTCCCCTAAATAAATATAATAGGTTTGTTGATCATTTTAGTTTAATATGAGTATTCAAAAAAAATTGTGCGTAGAGCAATGAAATGACCTAATGCGTGGCTTTCGGCACTTGGGGATCGTGACTCCATAGTTGTTTGGCCCAGAGTTAGTAATTTTATCTCTATTTTTGGTAATTTGAATTTGTTTTTGACTGAGTTAACTCGAGAAGATGCCCGAGTATGTGGGATTCACTTGGTGCCCTAAGTTCTTTGAGCCTGGGAGTCATCGGCAAAGTCTCGCTACAGGGGTTGACTCTTTTGGGTGCAATTTCAATTACCATGGCAAAACAGCAAAAAAACAAAACAAAACAAAACAAAAAAAACAAAAAAAATAATACAATAAAAAAATATCATACTCATATTAATATTGAAATGTAATTCCACCTAGCGCTTCTGTCATTTCCCCCTTGAATAAAGATGAACCCCCATGTCTATTGTGATGCACAACACATCCTCATACTTAATTTATATTGGATGAAATATGGCAATGAATTTGAACAAAGGAATGGGCTTGGGATTGGGATCTTCTTATGAAACTATCTTGTATTAAAATATTTTGATGGGTTTCATGATTTTTTGGTATAAGGTTTTTTGGTGATCATTTTGTATTAAAATGTTTTTGGAAAAGGGAATTCGAATTTCATATTGTTGAGATATATTTTGCTCGGGACTAGCAAAACTCAAGTTGGGGGTGTGATTGGCCACTAAATGAGGATAATATTTATTGGTAATATATATAATATTCATGTTCTTTATTATTCATAAACACCATTTTAGTGTATTTTACACTTTGAACATCATTTCACATTATGATTGTAATACCTTCTTAAAATGCACTATTATGTGGTACATTTTTTAACATCATTTAAAGTACCCAATGATTCATCTGATTTTAAGGAATATAATTATACATATTTTAATTTTATATTTTTGGAAATTTATCTACACTTAAATATGAACATTTTTGATTCAGGGATCAATGGATAATTCATGGAGGATGATGGAGATATTTGGCAATGAAAGGAAGCAATTCTGGAGAGGGAAGATTGGACACCAGCCCACTGATGAGACTGTGGGGACCAACATACAGGCCAAATTAATCCCAAATTTCGTGGTATTATAGAAGAAATTTATAGAAACAAATCACTATTCAGGATCCAATGCTAATTTGGCCTCCATTGTGTCCATTTAGGCAGACCAATTTAGAGATAAAATTCTGGGACAGATTCTGCGGCCCAGAAAAACAGCCCACTAATATGATCATATCTCGGAATACACAACTCCAAATGGGCCCAAATTTTACAGAATGTTATAAGTCATCTGGGGCTCCATTTTATTCTTCTATGTCCCCCTATTATTAGTTTATATAGAAGGACTTACAAGTGCGTATGTTCGGTGGAAGCAAGTTGGCTGCCACCTTGGGGCAAGGGTGGAAAAGTCTCCTCTCCCTTACTTTCCACCACCCTAGGCCTACCATACTCAAGTGGGATCCTTTGTACTTTTGGAGGCTCGACCCAAGGCTCCCAAAATGCCTATTTAAGGCAGTGTTAGTGAAGGAGTTTTTAAATCTTTTGGTTCTTTGTTCAATTGTAATGTTATGCTGCAATTTTTTTGTCTCAAATTTGTCTTTCACATGTAAGTTGTTCAATTCACTTTAGTTTATTAATAAAAGTTCTTCTTATACTCTTATTATGTTGTTCTTTATATCACTTTGATACTGTTGGATCAAGGTGTGAATTTATTCACACCAAACCTTGTGAAATTATTCACACAACGGTGGAGAGATCATTTTATTTTTGTTGTTCTCTTTACTTCTCCATTTCCTCCCTCATGAGTCTACTTTCTGCTTACATTGAAACCATGGGATCAATGGAGGGATAACCCACTTATGGTTTGATCCAATAGAGTAGCAAGAATCTGGATTGAATGTTATTTATCACCCCATTAATGTATAATCACTTCTTTAATTGAGATTTTTATTTGATGATTTTTAAACTCTGTCATCCTTGTTGAATTTAAGGCCACACACTTCAAGTGATAATACGAACCTTTACCTTGAAGTGATCAAAACATTGATCCTTCAAGTGTATAGGTGATTATTATTAAAGGTTTTAGGCATTAAACCAGTAAGTGATGATGTTTTTTTATCTCCTTAAATGAACTCATCTCAAATATAAGAAATTGAAATCATTAAAAAGGAAATACGCCCAATCCACCCCGAGCGATAACCTAGGATCAACTCATTATTTTAAATTGAATTCACTTAAGTCTCTTAGAGTTATTTTAAACTCATATAAAATCAATCCAATTTGGCCACTTCATAGCTGAAAGCAGTCCATAGAATGTACGTGTCTATAAGTTTCTTCTTAGGTCTCTGAGGATTCGATAACCCAAGCTAAACTACAAGGACCGTTTTACCTTCATCTATTGGGTAAATTTGAGCGATAATAAGCTACCTAGATGAAACTATCACGAGATAATGAAGGAAAAATGTTTAATGTCACAAAATACAAGCTGATCATTGGAATTCTATTATACTTAATAGTGACATGAATAATTATTATTTTTTTGCCTCATTAAAAGCATCATGGTATCAAATAAATGTCAAAAAAATCCACTTACTTGTAATAAAAAAGAATACTTAGGTATATCAAGGGAATGGTGGATTTCAGTTTACAATATAATGAAAAATATCATCAAGAGTTATTGGGTTATATAGATATAGATTGGGATGGTTTAGTAATTGATGGAAAATCAATATCAGTTGTTGAAATTTTATCTTGGAATATTCTGTATTTCTTGGATAAATAAGAAACAATATTGCATTTTTTTTACCACCAAAGAAGTTGAATATATTGCAGCTACTCAAGATTGCATGTAGTTATTGTGGATGAATCATCATCTTGATGATATGGGATTTAATGTGAAGTCTCCAATCAAAATCCATTTCGATAATTCGAGTGTTATAAACCTTAAAAAAAATCTAGTCTATCACTCAAGGAAAAATCATATTAAAATTAAGTATCATTTTATCAAGGAGAAGGTGGAGAATGGTATTGTGAAGTTGGATTATATTCCTACAAAACAATAGGTTGTAAACATTCTAATAAAGGATTTTACCAAATATGCATTTGAGTGGCATCTACTAGTTCTTATAGTTCAGTTGACTCCCCATACTTGAAAATGTCTGGATGTGGGACCCCCTCTCCTTGAGGTATGATTTGTTTTTTCATAAATGTATTGATCTATGTTTTTACTCCATTTTAGACCATAAAGAAGTGACTTTAGGGTTCATTGAAAAAGTTAGATAAATTGTGGCTATAAAAGGGGGAGAAAATGTATTAATCAAGATAGGGGGAAGCTGATATGGGGAGAAATGAAGTAGGGGAAGTTTTAAATACGATGATGCTAAAGATGTTCAATTAAAGTTTATATATCATGACACATAGGGATGGTGATGAAAGTGGTTGAGTGGTTTTAAAAATAAGTGATTTGTTGATGAAATTTTCATGCTACTCTTATTTCTCACACCGAGTATGAATCATGTGGGATTAGAGTGTGTGTTGAGTAAATATTTGATTGCTAATAATTGTTTTGAAGTGTTTTCAACAAACCCAAAGGGTGAGATTCTTGGGGGAAAATCTCTCAAGTTTTCATGTAGGTGTTTTTGGGGTGATTATGTTTGTTTAAAAAGTCGTATGACCTTGTTTCAGTATGTTTGGTGTTTCCGAAGAAGATGCATTTAAGGTGGCATAGTTTCCCAGTGTTTTCCAAATTTTTGGGACTCAAAATCAGGATTTGTTTTAGGTAAAAGGAATTATTTATGCATAGAATTTTTAGCAATACATAAAGCATACAAAGGATTTCATGGACCACCATTTTCTGGACTATAAAGCATGGAGTTCATGGACCACATAGTAGCGTAGCTGCTCTATGTGGACCACAAAGGAGGTATGTGGAACCACAAAAGAAAATCACTACTCGTGAACGGAAGCAGTGAATTAATCAACCCCGATAGGAGTTAAATATATGGGTGGCTCATCATTTATGGATAGAGGCAATGATTTAAGGCTTCCATAAAGTGTTTTTTATTTTCAAGTAAAATCGGCCACCGAAAAGGATAAATTTTTTATATGGACCACATAGAAAGTTTACAGTGATGGATAATTCATAATGAAGCTTTTAGTAATTATGATTAGAGGATTTTATGGGATTTATTTTTCTATATAAAGGACCATAATCACAACATTAAGTAGAGAGAATTTGATTAGAGAGCACCATCACTAGAAGAATTTTATGAATTCCAAAGCGGTTTGTGAAGAGGTATTCCATGAAGTATTCTGCGAAGTAGGTGGTTTGTGAAGGAATTGAGTTCGCAAAGAATAAATTCCATAAAGAAGGTAGTTCACGAAAGGGGTTTGTGGGGTACATTTTTTCATGTTCTAGACCTGGATGACACTAAATGGTTCCCTAATCCCAATTGACCATATGGCCTCAAGCGCATATCCCTGAATGCTTGAGGCTTGTGACTAGTAGTGAAGGCCTTGGGTGTGTCTACGGGGAGACTATTCCCTTGTTACTAGAGTAAAATAGTGGTACAATCAATAGATAAATATCGTAAGTAGTATAATAATGATTAAGCAGTAAAAATAGACATGAATAACCAATCATAGAATAATAATCAAATTTAGTAAACTCAGTCATATACAGAATGATGATAATCTATGTCAAGTATCTATAAAGTAGGAAAACATTGATACAAGCAGTAGGTAATACATTTTGTACAAGATAAACAAATGGTACAAAAGGTACAAAAATACCAAAAGTATATCCAATCATCCTGAGCTCCTACCCAGAAATCTTCTACCAATCCTCTATCCAAAGTCATGCAATAAGTCACATATCCATAAGAGGATGCTTCCCCTTGTCTACATCTACAAGAATGTAGTATTCCCAAGTACCATAGGTAGCCCCGATAGGGTGTGAGATAAATCTCATTAGGCCACCACTAAAAGTGTCTAAAAATATCCAGTTTGTGTATACAATATGGTATTGTTCATATATAGCAAGTAAAGCAGTAATAACAACTGTAAATGGGTCATCTCTTATTCCATAAAGGAAACTAGGCCGATACTACTTTATTTAGCCCAATATAGGATAACTCTAAACAAGTATCAAGAGACACAATGCCCAATATCACATTTATAAGGGACATCATTCCTAGTATCATATTAGTATAGGGATTCCATGCCCAATATCATAGTAGTAAGGGATGTAATTCCCAATATCATAGCATAGGGATGTCATGCCCAGTATCACAGTAGTAAGGGATGCCATACCTGATATCACAGTGTAGGGATTCCATGCCCAGTATCACATTTATAAGGAATATCATGCCCGATATCACATATCGGGATTCCATTTCTGTATAGTGTCACAAGGGATGCCATGCCCATATAGTAACACAAGGGAACCCATGCCTGTATAGGATCACATTTATATAAGGGTTTTCATGCCCATTTAGATATAATTAGGTTCTTCATTCCCATTTATTTTATTTATAAAGGGTATTCATGCCTATTTGATATAATATATTCATAAGGGTCATTATTCTCATTTAGTGCAATTCACAAGGGTCATCATGCCCATTCATTATATTTATTAAGGGTGGTCATGCCCATTTATCCTATCATTGTTAAATATCCATTGGATTTAATATTAGAAAAGGTATAATCCATTTCTCATTTACATTTAATAATTAAAATGGCATAACCATTTTCCATTTAAGAAAGTGACATGGCCTCACTACTCACTTGAATTCAATTCATTAAAATTGTCATCGGAACTAACCATTCTATACCACTACTTTCATTACATATCAATATGGTATCATTGTTTTAATTTAATTCAAAACAAATAATTTTTTATTTTGGGAATAAGATCTTTAAGGGTTATTAGGCATATTGGAGGTCATACCCAAGGGTATGGGTCACTCATATGTTGTCCATATCAAAAATAGGTTGGGTTTTGACAAGTCTTTAGGTTCCAAGAAAGGAAACCAATTTAGGGAAATTACAATTTAGGGTAACGTACAGTGAAACCGATGTGCATCACAATGGAATATATTATAAAAATACCAAAACTTGAGGGATAAAATATAGACTACCTACCTCAAACTTTTACAACTCTCCTCATCCAGTATCATCCTTTAGTTTGTCCTGGATTGAAAGAAATATGAAGAACAGACAAACTCCCAAAAAATCGGGCATATGATCCTGCACCTCAATAACTTTTTCAAGGAGAAAAGAAACTAAGAACATATAAAAAATCAAGATATTACCAGTACATATCCAATGAGATAAATAGTTCTTTAATCAGGCATCGAATCAAGAAGTTATTGAATTATCAAGGTTATCTAAGGTGGGAGATCAATATGAGAATAAATACTCTACACGCTGGATAATGAGTAAAAAGAAGATAAGGGTTAACATTATAACTCATTAAGGGAATTTTGGTAAAATTTTTCAAGAAATAGGGGTCACACAGTTGGCCAAACTGTGTGTCAACTATGTGCCACCACTACTTAAGGAGGGAACCCGCATGGTTAGGGAAACCATGTTCCAACCATGTAATATTACTCTGATAAAAACTATAGTCATTTTTCATGGGAGTTCATCCATTGGCACATGGTTTGGGTAAATTATGCACCATGATTTACCCCACTATCCAGCCCTCATGGTTAGGAGAGACCATGCAGGCTGAGTTGCATGGTTTCTGATAACTGTGTGGCCCAGTGCTTTTCTTCATCAGTTGGGGTTCCAATGTCCGAACAAACTCTAAAAACTCTTGTAACCTCTATTAACTCATTTGGAATCCATATTAGGTCCAAAATAAAAAATTATACTAAAATTAAGGATCCAAACCTAAGATAAAAACCATGTTCTTACAGTCTCCCCCCCTAAAAGAACTCATCCTGAGTTTACCTTCCAATGACAAAAAAACTTCATCTAAGAATAATTCTGGTCATTGAGAATGTACGTCGGCCTCCCACTCCCAAGTCTCATATAGTACTTAGTCATTATACCATAGTACATTTACTAAAGGGATATACCATCCTAAGAGAGCCTTCATGATCTGGTTAAAGATGCGTACAGGATACTCCTCAGAAGAAGCATCAGCATCAATATCAATATCCTCAAGATCAAAAATTTGAGGTGGTAAGCATGATATCGGTGAAGCTATGAAATGTGAAATATTTCGTGCATATAACGGTACCTCTGAGATAATAGCAACTGATATTCTACCAATCTAACTCTCTGCCAAATTGCAAATGGATTGAAAAAGCATGGTAAAAGCTTCCCTTGCCTCTGTATATATTTATTCCCAAGTCTCGGTGATACCCATAAAAAACATAATCCCCAGCCTCAAACTCCAAAGGTCATCGACATCGATCATCATAATATTTATGTCCAAATTAAGCAGTAGACATCTACTACCCAATCAGCTGAACCTACTCTGAAGTCTCCTGAATGAGATGAGGGCCCAATAGAACTTCCTCTACTACCTCTAACTAGCACAGGGGTGAATGAAATAACCTGCCATATAGGACCTCATAGGTATCCATATGTATCATCACCTAATAACTATCATTGTATGTGAACTCAATGAGAGAGATATGCTTCTCCCCAGATCTGTAGAAATCAAGGATGCATGCTCGGATCATATCCTTTAGAACATATATATTCTATTCCGAATAACCATCAGTTTGAGGGTTGAAGTGTTTTTAGGTTGGGATGGTGATGACGAAGACAAAGACATGGGAGGGGGTTGAATTTTGTTCTTAAAAAACTTTGATAAATTCAGAATACTACTCTTGTTATGTAGTGAACCTTTCTATCTATCAAAGATGAGTGGGTTGTAGAAATAAATAAAGGAAATGAATATAGTGATGTATATTGGTTCAGGTTACAAAGATCCCCTAGTCCACTTCACCAACTCTCAACTCCATGAGCTTGGTGATTTTCACTATGAGGTTTTATTATCCTAAGAACTTCACAAATTAGTCTAGGAAGTTGAAACCTTATAAGGATTTTATAGGGCCTTCTGGTTCTTTTGCAGGGAACTGTAAATCCATATCTTAGTATAAGAAGATTACACTTAAACATTATTGGGTTCAAGTATTTAAAAATCTACCAAATCAATAGATATTTCTTTTATTGAGAAAACAAATTAAACTTAATAGTTTCAACAGAAACTGATAGACGTAATACATATTAATTAATAAAAAACAACATATAGATATTTAATGTGGCATAGGATTTATTCAAAAAATGATATAGAAAAAATCAGACATAGTTTTAAACGTATATTTCTCCAAAGTGTATCTCCAACCAATTCTTCATCATTCTTGTAGAAGAAGATGGGATAATAAAATATAGTAGTAGCGACAGAAATAGTAGTGAGTTGATTAGATAGATCAAAACGTGTATGTCTCCAAAGTGTAGCTCTAAAGGAAACAACACACAACTTTTCCTCATGTATATCTTCTCTTCTATATTATGTTTATATATTTTTTCCAATGAAGATCATCACTGTAACACCCTGAGATTTTGTAAAATAATTTTTTTCAAATTAATTTAATATATTTGATATTTTTCATTTCATGAAAAATGAATATAGTTTTTTATATATTAAATAACTAATTTTGGATTTATTTCACTACATGCAAGACTTATATTAGTTTTTTTTACACGCAACATCGACTTGTATTTTGTTACATGCAACACATACTTTCTAGGAAACATCATTTTATTGTTATAATTATTTAAAAGAGATAGTTATAAATTCGAAATTAAATTTAGTAATATGAATAAAATTAAATAATTTTTAAATATTATTTATAATGGTTTTAATAAATACAACACATTGATAATAAAATATGTCATATTAGTAAAGTATTTATTTGTTTGAAGAAACTATTTTCTCAAATGAACTGATTTTTATGTCCTTATGTGAATGATAATAAAATCAATTTTAGAAATTATTAGAGATTTAATCTGATAAAATAAACTTAATTTTTGAATTTATAATTTCCAAATTAGATTAGGGTGAATTTTTGGTATTTTTCTGAGAAACTTCATTTTTGGGTGAATAGTAAAAAAATACTGAATTTTAATTCCAAACTGCATTTTCATCTAATTTATCTATATAGTTAAATTATATTTTAAGTTGGTATTAAAGTAAAAATATATAAATTATACATTTATTAATCCAATGTAGTTCATTGGATTCATTTTTATATTAAATTTAGATATAAAATCTTAATGAACTTTTGAACATTCTCACTTTAAAAACCTATTTTTTCCACATCTACGGGATTAGCATTAAACTTAATTTTTTCACTTTTGTGAACTAAATTTAAAAAAATGGACATACACAGTTTTAATTAGTATAGTATTTATATTCTAATAATATCAACTTAATTTTTGACCAAAAATATTAGTGAAGTGATTAAAATTAATTACAACGATTAAGGTAAAATTAAGCTTAATAAGGGATTAAACCTTAAAATTAAGGAAACAAATAACCTATTCACTTGTCCAAAACCCATTTTATGGACATATATAATCCATAAAAATTCAATTATTGATTTTTTTTGGTTTTTTATGACTTTTTTTAGGTAAAAACATGGGTACACCTAACTTGTTTTAAAAAATACCAAGTGTGTCCCCTCCCTCCCTTATAAAAGGCCACTACCTCTCCCCCTTCTTAAAACCTCTCAAGAAACTTAATTTCAGACAAGATATACCCAATTAACTTACCAACATCCCTATATTCCTCCTTTAAGCCTCCATTTGGGCATAAATCCAACCAAGGAATCCCTTTGATGCAAACCAAAATGATTTACCCAAAGAAGAGGTAACATCATTCCTCAAGATTTGTTCCTTTATTTTATTTCTACACCACCACAATTATTATTATTCTATGATCATATAAAAAATCAGTGTACTTAATATACTAAGATTTTTTTTATTCTATGGTTTTTACCTTCACTTACACACACTTTCATCTAATGGGTAACGAACTTACTGTTCTTCTGTACGGCGAAATACCACCTCATGAAACGATGTTGTTCTTTTTACCTTTACCACCTCTCATGGTTGGGAATTATGATGGAAACTATATTTTTATATTATATTTATGATATTTATGATTTATTTATAATTATTTAGTTATTATATAAATCCTACCTTCATTATTACTATTTTTTGTAAATACAGTAGCTTTATTTGTGGAAGTGTGGACTACCGCCTCCTCAAAGTGATGTGATTACTTTACACTTTACATGGAATGTTTTAAGGATGGGTTTAGTATATATATATGATATATATGAAATAATAATTCTAAGTTAATAATATTATATATTTATATATATATATTCATTTACTTTCTTTCTTTCAATGCGATAATAAAAGGGAGGAAGTGTTCATGCATATGTATGACCTACCGTCTCCATGAACGGTGTATTTCATTTAATATTTATATATTTTATATATTAATATAAATATTTATATACTGAATATATTTAATATATACATAATTTTTTACATTCTATAAATAATTAAATCATGATCTAATTAATAGGACCAAGAATAATAAGTCAAAACACGTACGATAAACAAAACGGTTATTACTCGAAACATTACATTAACATGGAAGTGTTAATAAATGGGTAATATAAAGTAATAATTGAATCATATATGGTATTACATATAATAATATGGTTATTTTTTAGATTTATAATAAAATTATTTTTATTATACAAAAGTTTTGAATGTGTACAAATAAATTCAAGACTTAAGGTAAGGGAATTTTATATCACTTTTTATTTCCGCAAGATACATGTCTTATTCAACACTCATTTATATTGTGTGGTGTGTATACTACCCATGAATGTATTATATTATTATTATACTTCAATTTATGTTTATTTACATTTTTTATTTTATGATCGTTCTTTGATGGGGTTTATGTTTCAAAATTTACCAAATCGGTAAAATAATTTTGTCTCAACTTACATTCTTTGAGACACATGTCATGTTATGCACATATATTTTTCTATTAGGTGTAAATATTGACTTTGATATGTTATATAATTAATCTACTTATTTTAATGATATTTAAAGCTTCATTTAATGTTATTATTTACATTGTATTATGATTAAATGTTACCGAAGTGGTAACAGTTTATAGCTGCAAGCTCATTATATATCGAGATTGTTTATGATTATACTTCCATTGATGAAATATTATGATAAATATCTCAATAACTCTCATGAATTTTATTACCATATTTTAATTAATGTTATATAAAAGTAATGGTACCATTTTTCCACTATTTGGTACATAAGATAATTAAGAAAAAAAATTATTAAAACCTGACGTTATTTTTCTTTTCGGTCAGAAATCTGTGTTATTTCAAAACTGTGTTTTAAAAAAAGGTTTTGAATTGTTTTTTTAATATTATCCTATCATGATTAAAGAAAAATTCCCCCTATTTTTCCTTTACACAAAACAGTTTTAAAAGTAATCTTATTTCCATTTTCTGGTCAAGTCACTTTTCTAAACTTTTATGGTGCAAAAGGAATGTTTGGCATGTATGGAGATGCTTGGAGTCATCCATGCTGTTGATTTTGCGCTGCAAAGAGGTTGACGTAAACTATGGATTGAAAGTGATTCTACCACCATTGTTCAAGCAATTTGGAACGGAGTCATTCATCTAGCCTGGACACTTACTATGCGCTGGATGAACTGCTTGAATTCGCTTCAGAAGATCGACTACATTGCTACACATGCCTACCGTGAAGCAAATGCAGTTGCTGATGCCCTTGCCAATAAAGGTGTCCACCAGAACATGACTTGGCTGGATGCGCTGCCAGCTGATTTTCTTCACCTCTATGAAAGAGATTGTAATAAAATTCCTTCCTTTCGCTTCATGTAAACTTTTGTTTTCTTTTATTATGCATGAGTTCTCTTTTCTTTTTAAAAAAAATAGGAAAACCAGATCCCTTAAAAGGAAAATATTGTGACTGGGGATGGTGGTTTGTCCCACCCAGTAGATGTAATTTAAAGACCCAGAATTTCTATGTAAATTTTTTTAAAAAAAATGGGAATATTACGAGTCCGTGAAAATTGACGGTGCATGATTCTGAGGCCTGGAGTGCCCGGAATGAATTTATGAACTTTTGTTCGGTTAGGTTTAGTAAACATACGAGTGGGTTTTTATAACTTTTGAACTGGTGCTTGAAATTGAAATTTGAGGGCACCGTTGAACTCACAACGCCAATTTTCTCTTAAAGAGACTTTTACCTCAATGGTAGTCAGTCGAGGGTGAAAGTTAGTTTTTGGGTTTTTCATGGAAATAATAAAATAAAATAAACACACATTTTATTTTATTTTGTTGTAACCACCCTCCCATGTGGATGTTCAGGGGTGGGGTCCAGCTAAACTAAACCTCCTCATCTAGATTTATTGTGGTGGGGACCACCCGAGATCTCAAAACCTCCCAATTTGAATTTGGGGGTGGGGACCACCCAACCCCTATTAATGGGGGGAGAGGAAAACCTCTCAACTCCCTCATTAATGTGGAGGAGCCTCTTTGGCTTCCTCCATAATTAATTGTGCCAACCCTCATGCTTTAATTATTCCACCCACCATAATTAATTTAGCTTTTTGAATTATTTCCAACAAAATAATATATGGCTTAATCTATTATTTTGGCACCACTTTACATTTTGGTGGAATTGGGGGGAGGAGAAGCTTTGAGAGAAATCTCTCCAACAAAGAATGCTCTGCCAACGGAGAACGCTCCACTGACGAAGAACGTCGACCTCCTTCGACCTTCTTCATTGAGGTTTCTTCTGATATGAAACGTCCTCATCTACGACGAATTGACACATGATCCTTAGATTGGAGGTGTGTGGAGGATGAGACAAATGTCGATGACTTTACCTTTTTCCTCGCACCAACACCGACAATGAACAACCTAAGGTAGGGGTTTATTTGAGTTTGATTATTTGTGGGAAGATGCAGGGTGATTGATTGATATTCTTCTCTCTTCCATTCTTGATAATTCTTTGAAATTCAAGAAGGAATTGAACTGCTTGCAACCACTCCAACACGGAGGGTGCAGACCAAACTAACATGGCCCGACCCCTCAACCGTTCTTCTATGGTGTGTTCTTCGGAATGGAGGAAGGCAACAAAGGCAACGGTGCTCTGCCACCCTCAGCCTCTGCCGCTCCACACCACCGCCAAACCGACATCGTGCTGAGCCGCTGAGATGAGCCTCCTCCCCGAGCCGAGTCCCCCCCTGCAGTGATCCGGCCGAACCGGCCCGTGCCACTCGTGGTGCCCCCGTTGACTCGGCCCACGCCCCTCGCAGTGCCCCGGCTGACCAGGCACGCGCCCCTTGCACTTCCCTAGCCGAACTGGCCCGTGCCTCTCACGCCTCCATGGCCAAACCGACCCACACCCCTTGCGGAAACCTGGATGAAACGGCCCGTGCCCCTCATGGTGCCCCAGCCGGGTCGGCCCGCGCCCCTCGTGGCACCCCGGCCGAACCGGTCTGTGGCCCTCACGGCGCCCCGACCGAGCCAGATCGTGTCCCCCCTTGGCGCTCTGGATGAACCGGCCCAGCGCTCCCCCAGCGCCCCGGACGAACCGGCCTCGCGCCCTCGCAGTACCCCCGCGGGCGAGCCACCCCGCGGCACCCACGGGATCCACGGCCCCTCACGGCATGTTGGACCTCCCAGCAGACCAGGCCGCATCACGGGTCGGGCCTGAACCAGTGGGTTGGGTTGGGTCGACCTGAACCGGGTCAACCCATGCCAGATCAGTCCGGGTCAGTCTGACCGGGTCGGACCAGACTCGGGCCCACTACGACCCATTTACTCTCCTTTGGCCATATCATTGGCACCAGACGTCTGTTTGAAAAACCGTCGATGGCACTAGAAATCTTGGAGCAACAAGTTCTCTTTGATTATACTCCACTGGAGTTTTGGTTTGAGATGGGAAATGGTCAGGTTGGATCGAGCACGAATCCCACCGGGCCCCTGGGACTAAAAGGATAATAAATCACAGACCGGGAGTCTGATTGACGCGCCTTCAGTTGATTTGAGACCCCTATGACTTGGAGGACCTTTGAGATACTTCTTCATGGGACTTTGTGTCAGTTGAAGCATCGATTAGTAGCTTTTGGAGTGGATCTTCTGGAGACATGCGAGCATTTGTGCGGGAACCTAGTAGTTGGCTGAGACCTGATGAATGCTGACAGTTTGACTCTGAGTGACTCGATTGGGACAGTGGGGAGCACCTTGGTGTCACGAAAGACCCATAGTGGGTAGTTCCTTGGTGACGTGGCAGACCCATGGTACTCGACAGGAGGAGTACCTCAGCAGACTATGAGGGGGAGCGCCTCTGTGTGATGTGGCAGACCCACGATGGTGAACGCCTCTGTGTGATGCGACAGACCCATGGTACGCGACAGGAGGAGTACCTCAGCAGTCCAAGGTTATTGGGAAGCGTCTTTGTGTGACATGGAAGGCCCACTGTACTCGATATAGGAGGAGTTATCCAGCAGCCAAGGGTTTGAAAACTTACTACCCCAAGAATAAATTTTGGTTTGAGATGAGTCAGAACCTCTGTATTTTCCTTATGATTGAGATGGATTACTTGATAACTTAGGTATATGTATGGGAATATACCTAAGTAAGGTTATCTGTTGATTCCATACTTTGTATTTTATCCTTGTTGTATTTTGTGAGACCTATAGGGTCTCGGGGTCCCTACTGAGTATCGTTGTACTCACCCCTGCACAGGTTATGCCCGCACCTTATTATGTTGGATGCAGACTAAGGACAACGCTGACTGAGGCTGAGAGTACCAGGAATGGACGGTACCTAGAGGTGGACCTTACGACGAGTAGGTACATGGAGGAGACGGACGGACGAGGATTTTTGAGGAGGCGATCTGTACCTACCCTTCAGGTAGGAACCTCGGAGGACGATCCAGTAGCTGTCTTTCTTTTTCTTTAGTTGTATTGAATTTCAGTTCTACTTGTACTTTCCAGTTGGGCTTGTATTCTATCCCCTTTTTACTTACTGTACTCAATTTTTTATAAGACAGTTGATTTTCATTCGTACCTTGTTGTGTGTTTGGTTGTGTGTGTTTACAGGTTATAAAGGCAATGTCTTCCCAGTTTTAGGGAATTACGCCTTTGGTGCTAGTCTCTAGCCTCTGGCCTATGGAAGGTGGGCTTGGGGTAGTCACGGCACGAGCCCCAGGGGACGGGTTGTGAAAAATTGGTATCAGAGGATTCGGTTCTACTGTAGAACTAGGACTATGATCTTTTCTGTGAAGCAATAGTGTTAAATGTAGAGAGTGTGGTTTTCAGTTCAGGGAGTCCAATGTTGGTGCGACGGCCGACGTATCCATACACCAGGACTCTGACTTCTGATTTCCAACTCAGTGCATGAAAACACTGATTACGTGTGTGTTTTAAAAAGTTTTCTTTAAGTCATATCACCAGGTTAGCTAACCAGGTATAACTTCTGACTGTGGCGCACCTTTTTCTTTTCAGGATGCCTCCACGTAGACAATCAGCTAGAGTCCTGAGAGTTGTACGCACTCATAGCCCACCGAGCGATGAGACCTCAGTGTAGGGCCCTTTTCTAGTAGAGGAACCAGCAGAGGCACCAGCAATACCACTCCCTATTTGGCCATTGATTCCATCGGCCCCAGTAGTAGACGGTGCATGTCGCTTGAGCGCTTTGCACAAGTTCCAGTGCCAGAGGCTACCTAGGTTTAGGGGAGAGATGGACCTGTAGGCAGCTGAGGATTGTCCATGGTGAGAGTTTTCTGACTGGTAGGGACACCATCCGATCTCATGGTGATTCTTGCTGCCAACATTCTATAAGCAGCAGCGAGCAGATGGTGGAGCTTGATGATCCAGGTTCACGATGAGGGGATGCTTCTCTAGGCATACTTCGAGAGCCTGTTTCAGGCAGAGTTTTTTCCAGCGACTCTTTGCGCAGTGCACATACAGGAGTTTCTTCATCTGCAGTAGGGAAGCATGACTATGGCTCAGAACTCAGCGAGGTTTACTGACATCTCATGTAACTCCATGGATATGGTGTGGGACCCATCATTCAGGGACTGGACCTTCGATCAGGGACTCGGGCGGGAGATCAGAGCTTCAGTGATCTCACTCAGCATCCCGACGCAGGCAGGGGTGTTAGAGAGATCCCTCTTGGTAGAGAGTTTCCTTACTGAGTAGTCACCAGCAGCGAGACCCACTACCAGTCGTCATATAGTGAATTATTATACAACTAGCATCAGACAGACATCACAGAGGTCCAAGAGGGTCAGACCTATAGGTGGACGATCGCATGAATCGGGATCAGTTGTGTGGGGAACCCGAGACAGAGCCAGTCATGCCAGGAGCGGGCAGTGTTACGCATGCGGAGGATAGGGTCACATGGCTCGTGACTGTCTGACCCACCATTCAGATGATCAGTAGATGGTCGAAGGACCGACTAGTCAGAGACAGAGTTTCGACTGAGGAGGTCCGCATGGAGTAGGCGGATGTGGCAGAGGAGCTAGTCGTGCAGCTGGCGGTGGGCGATGATTTGAGATGTTACTGCCATCACCACCAGGAGGTCTAGCCCGACCACAAGGACCAAGTGGACATGGGAGAGCTCATCTCCAGGTATCTGAGGCCTATGATCATGGCACTCTGGAGATGATATGAGGTATGATCTGTGTCTACTCCACCTTAGCTGCTGTCACACACGGTTTTTTTTCTGTCTTTGTATTGATCCGGCCCATTAGAAATCCCGATCCTCTTAATGGGTATTTGATGAGATGAATCTTGAGTTTTGAAGTTTCATATATGTATAACCACCATAATTTTGGATCCCCATTGCTTGTTTAGGAGTTTTTTAAGAAAGGGTGGTTACTTCATGATTTGGGCCAACCGTGAGCCCATTCCCAGTTTTAAAAACTGAATTTTTTTCTTTTATAACTCTTTTTTTTTCATCTTTTCTCACCCAATAAACTTCCCACTTGTCCTATACTGATATATTAAAATTTATTTATCCTTTTGGACCCATTGGAAATTCGTAAGCCAGGTGAATTTGGGTTACTTATTTAGGTATTGGGCCAGCCCATGGGCCCATTTCCTGTTTTAAAAAAAATAATTTGTTTCATTTATATATTTTTCATTTTTTTAATCTTTTTCGGTGATTCCACCTCCCACCAGAAGCCAATATCCCTATCCTCACCCACAATATCGTTTCTTCCTCTTTGGAGCTCATATGGGTCGCGTAAGAGGGCGAAAATTCTCAGGATACCTCAAATCGTCCAGATTTGACAAGGTAAATTGTATCATTCATAAATTAATCAATTCGTACTCTTTTGGCCACCAATTTTCTTTCCCTGGTTCGTCCAGATCTTAGGAGTCTCTCCATGAATTTTCAAGCCATTCCTTTCCCTATAGGGTTGCATATCTAATGGAAGACGAAGAGTTTTCTAGGGTGAAAGGTGAGATTCCTTCTCCTTTATCCTTCCTCTTCCCCCTCCTTTCATTATTTCTTTGATTTATATTGTACCCTAGTCTTTATCGACCTAGGGTTTTGTTATACAATGTTTTTTGATGGGTTTTATGTTTGTTTAGGTCTGGTAGTTATAGTTTTAGGGTTTATAAACCCGCGGCGGGTGATTTCGGGTGTGCGTTTCGATTACGCCAAAGATTTGAGGTAGGATATCCCTTGCACATGCTTTTATCATAGAAGTTTCATCATTTTAATATTATACTATACTGATATAAATGTATATTATTGTTTTAAATCCTTTTTATAATTTTCTTGGTGTTCAAAGTCGTTGTTTAATCACTGTTATGTGAAAGGTAGTGTTGTTTTGTCATGAAAGTAATCAACAAGTGTTTGTTTAAATGTTCCATTATCTTTGAAAATATTTTGTGAGGTTTATAATCTGGTTTATGGTATTTTTAACATTTTACAGTATCTTTAATGAAAATATGACATTCAATTGGTGTTTTATTCCTTTTAATGTATATAAAATAAATTGTTTTGTTTAAAAAGGGCATGACATGTGTTCGGTAAATTGCCCGGTTGGCTTTTATGTGTGATGTGTGATTTAAAAGTTATTTGGTTGGATTTATAAAGGAATTGGAAGAATTACAAATGGTATTTTTGGGTACTTATATTTATTTCCAATTTGGATTTGTTTTTACAAACAAGTGGGTTTTGATTTACAACATATTTTGGCCGGAGTTGCCAAAAAAAATGGACCGTTTCACATCTTTACGAAAATGGTTGTGTTTTGAATATGTAACCTGAGTATTATAAGAGATTTATGAATGAGGTTTTCTGCCATAAATGATGTTTATACAGATCCTTAATAAAATTAAAATTCATACCTTCATCAAAGGTTATTTTTGAGAAAATGTTTAAAGGCCCGTTTGGCATTTCCTAGAAACGAAGGAGTGTTTTACTTATATATAACAAGTTGTGAAATTGGAATTGTTTTATGGTACATTAAATGATTTTATTAAATGTTTATTGGGCTGCCAAATATGATTTGGTTTGTTTATGATGTGTGTTTATAATTTAAAGAATGTTTTTGAAAGAGTTTTATGTGCAAAGCCTCAATGCACTTCATGAAATTGTTTTACCAAAATATTTAGCGGTTTGTTTATTAGTGTAAGAAATGTGAATAAATATTATGGGATGTTTATGTTTTTATGGTTTTGTAATGGAATGTGGATGTGAAATGTGTATTTGATAATATTTGTAACTTGATTGAGCACTAAAGGGAATCCCGGGTATCTAGGTGGGCAGACGTGTACTAGTATGCTAGTGATTCTGTGGGGGTTGGCCCCTGTTTCACGTAGCAAGTTTGACGATGACAACACTAACTAAACTATGATGATGATGATGATTGGGGACCAATAGGTTATGGGTATTTTACCTACTAGTGGCTCGTGCATGAGAACAGATATTTATTATGGTTACTTTCACCGAGATACGAGGTACCTAGGGCTCACAACTAACTAGTGCCTAGGGGTATTCCTGTGACTAGTGCTCATTGGCTATTTTGTACTCACCGTCGGCATATGGTGTGTTTGGTTGGTAAATTCAGTAGTATGTGTTATTTATTTGAATGTTAAAGTCCTTTAAATCAGCCCTCTTGAAAACTATTTTCATTTTGAAGTTTCACCTCTTTGAAAATAATTGTTACTTGCATTTTTGTTTATTAAACATGCATGTTTTTGTCTGATAATTATTATAGCATGGAACCTCATTTGAAAACCATACTTTCATATCTTGAATTTAAAACTATAAATTTATGTTTCATTTATTTTAAAGGAATGTGCATTGGGAATAGAATATCAGGCTAACCTACTGAGTTTTAATACTCACGCCTATAGTCTTCTTCTTTTTTTAGCCCTTGTGCAGGTTTCATCTTTAGTTCGATCACCTTGGGCGACTTTTGATCATTGTGTTGGATAGTGACTAGAAGTGTCACATGGAGTTATTTGGTCATTGGGATTGTTCATTTGAGTTTTTGCTTTTGTTCTACCTTTAGTTTCTTGTATAAAAAATATTTTCTTCAATTTTTATATAAATTCATTTTGGGCTGTCTGTTTATTTCCGCTGTTTGTTTGATTGTCTATATATGGGCGAAATCGTTCCCTTGTGTACTCTATTGATGCCCTTGGTGCTTGTCACCATCCCAGGAGGATCGGGAACGCCTCTCGGGACTTGTCGCGGGCTGGCCTAGGTGACCAGTTCATGGTCGACTCAGGCTGGTTCGTGACAAAATGGTATCAGAGGAGGTCGGCTATTAGCGGACCTTTCTTTTTAGAGCGCCCTTGTTATTTTGGGGATGTCAAGGTAGATGGAGTAGGATTGTTGGGACTTGAGGGGTAAGTGCAAGAAGAGCGTAGCGAACTCTTTCTTGTTCTAATCCTCAGGTTTCCATGGAAGTCTGGTTTTATTAGTGTCCTTTGTTCTAGTTGATTGTTTGCTATTGGGATATGACAAGGGGAGTCTGACCAATGTCCTTCGTGAGCTCATAGGGCCTGGCAAGCCATGTGGAGCTGGGGAATGGTCCTAATAAGTCTCTCTGTGTTGGTTTTGTATTTGGCATATGGCCGCCAACCATATGGTCAAGTCACCCACCGACACTAGTTTCCTTTTTTTGGGTCTCTTGAACCTTTCATGAATTCTGAATTTTTGTTTTTAAAATCCTTGTGTGAGAATTGTGGAAATGGGTTTTAATGTAAGGATTATATTTTGAAAAGTGAAAAAATGGGGTTTTCAATAATTAAATATAAGAATGGTTTTGGAAGGTTGTGTTTTTGTGGAAAAAAATGGAGGGAAGCAGAAATGATTTAAAGGGATTGGATTATCCATAATCTAAACTTGTGGTTTGTTGAAATAAAAAGTTTTGAAATTGTGAATCATTTTAAAGTGATTCTGGATCTTTTTTTTAAATGGGGTATTTTAGGATGTTATAAAGTTTTTTAATGGGATAAATTAGTTTTGGAAATTAGTTTTGATCGGTTGGTGTTTTACTAGAAATGTTATTGGTCTCAATGGACCTCAGATTAAGAAAATATACATTGCTGATTTTTTTTTAAAATAATGGGAAGGGGTTGTTTGGAGTGGATTGGTTATTTAAAATGTTTTTAAAAATGAAAAGGTGTAGGTTTTCAAGAAAATGGTTCTTAATTAATTGTGGTTTTTTTTTGTGAAACATGAAAATGTTTTTTGACTTGGTGGTTGGTGTTCCTTTTGAAGGTAAATTGTTTTTTTGAATTATGATGTTTAATTTTAGCCTTTGGTGTTTTCATGGGTGCTCAAATGAATGGTTTTATTTATATCTGGAAGTATGGCCTATATGGTATGGTGGTTGGGTGCCAGGGGTGGCATGGAAATGTGCATGTGGGTGAGACTTGATCAAACACCATTGGTGAACGTGGAAACCCACCAAGTTAGTTTGATTTTTCAAAATTGTTTTGAGCTGAAAATTGTGGCCTTTTTTTAAACCAATGGTTATGTGGCTTGATTTTTCTATGTCTTAGAAGAGTTGTTTATTTGGTTAGCTTCCATGTGATCTAGAATTCATACTCTTGTTCTATCTAGTGATGAGATCTTGTTGGTGGCTCAGTTTTGGAGTAGTTTTCATTGGGTTTCTAAAAATGTGTTTGATGTTGTGATGTGGCCATGGGTAGTTATGTGTTGGAAATATTTCCTGCTGATCAACCTAAGGATTCCTTTCAAATTTTAAATCCACTTCTTTTGATGATGCCTCAACCTGTTTGTTGGATTAGAGAGCTTTTTGGGATCTATTAAAAGTGCTTCTAGGTTATGATAATTCTTTTGGATAGAGCAGTTGTGTTCGGTGATGTTGATGTGTTTCGTCGTATTCCTTGTCCATTCCGCCCCTCGTTTGGACTGAGATAGAATTTTGATATGTATCTATGAGTTACTATTTAGATGAAGGTTTTTGTTTGGTGATCAAGTGTGGTTTTTTTGAGTGGTTTGATCCTTATCACCTGACTGCGGTGCAGCAAATGCTTCAAGAATCAGGGCTCCAGCCATAGGCCTCGGAGGGAAGCTTTTCACGCAGTCAGAAAATAGACAGAGGTGTGGAGTGCTCTATTAGGATCCTTACTCCTATGTTTTGTTAAGTTATTTTCTATGTCAATGTTTTGGTTCTTCTTTATATGAATTTCCCTTTGTCGCAACAAGCGTGGTGGACTTAACCCCTCACACAATGTCTATGGTTATTCCTTCATGGATGTGGGTTTTCAATCAATGTCCCTGTGTAGACCGCCTGTAAAAATCAGGTGCAGTATTGGTGTTACCTATTCATAGGGGGAGATTTTTGGGTAGTTTCTTTGTTTCTTTTGTTGTTTCAGTGGCCAAATTATTGGGTCCCCTTCCCTCCCATCCCCAAGTGATGGGGGTCCAGAATTGTGTTGAATGTTTCAACCAAGTTATTGTCCCCTCCATTCGGGAGTGGGTGGTTTATATGTTCATGTTGTAACTATATTAACTTGGTATAGTATTTTTTTGTAGGAGGGTTTTTTTTGGTCTTGTGTGAGTGAGTCCCAACTCTAGCTCATGTTCAATTCTTGTCTATTCATTGCTAGTTGGTTTCTAATGGTGGGGAGACCCACCATGGGTCTCCTGGATTTTCATACTAAGAACATTTATAGTTATAGTTGATTCTTAATGGTGGGGAGTACATTCTGAAATCCTTAGGTGTTGTTTTTTTTTCAGCCAGAAAGTGTTATGGCTTTCCGGGGGCGGAAAGCTTTAATGGTGGGGAGAATTGTCACACACGGTTTTTTTTTCTGTCTTTGTATTGATCCGGCCCATTAGAAATCCTGATCCTCTTAATGGGTATTTGATGAGATGAATCTTGAGTTTTGAAGTTTCATATATGTCTAACCACCATAATTTGGGATCCTCATTGCTTGTTTAGGAGTTTTTGAAGAAAGGGTGGTTACTTCATGATTTGGGCCAACCGTGAGCCCATTCCCAGTTTTAAAAACTGAATTTGTTTCTTTTATAACTCTTTTGTTTTTCATCCTTTTTCACCCAATAAACTTCCCACTAGTACTATACTGATATATTAAAATTTATTTATCCTTTTGGACCCATTGGAAATTCGTAAGCCGGGTGAATTTGGGTTACTTATTTAGGTATTGGGCCAGCCCATGGGCCCATTTCCTGTTTTAAAAAAAATAATTTGTTTCATTTATAGCTTTTTCATTTTTTAATATTTTTCAGTGATTCCACCTCCCACCAGAATCCAATATCCCTATCCTCACCCCCAATATCGTTTCTGCCTCTTTGGAGCTCATATGAGTCGCGTAAGAGGGCGACAATTCTCAGGATACCTCAAATCGTCCAGATTTGACAAGGTAAATTGTATCATTCATAAATTAATCAATTCGTACTCTTTTGGCCACCAATTTTCTTTCCCTGGTTCTTCCAGATCTTAGTAGTCTCTCCATGAATTTTCAAGCCATTCCCTTCCCTATAGGGTTTCAGATCTAATGGAAGACGAAGAGTTTTCTAGGGTGAAAGGTGAGATTCCTTCTCCTTTATCCTTCCTCTTCCCCCTACTTTCATTATTTCTTTGATTTATACTGTAACCTAGTCTTGATAGACCTAGGGTTTTGTTATACAATGTTTTTTGATGGTTTTTATGTTTGTTTAGGTCTGGTAGTTATAGTTTTAGGGTTTATAAACCCGCGGCGGGTGATTTCGGGTGTGCGTTTCAATTACGCCAAAGATTTGAGGTAGGATATCCCTTGAACATGCTTTTATTATAGAAGTTTCATCATTTTAATATTATCCTATACTGATATAAATGTATATTATTGTTTTAAATCCTTTTTATAATTTTCTTGGTGTGCAAAGTCGTTTTTTAATCACTGTTATGTGAAAGGTAGTGTTGTTTTGTCATGAAAGTAATCAACAAGTGTTTGTTTAAATGTTCCATTATCTTTGAAAATATTTTGTGAGGTTTATAATCTGGTTTATGGTATTTTTAACATTTTACAGTATCTTTAATGAAAATATGACATTCAATTGGTGTTTTATTCCTTTTCATGTACATAAAATAAATTGTTTTGTTTAAAAAGGGCATGACATGTGTTCGGTAAATTGCCCGGTTGGCTTTTATGTGTGATGTGTGATTTAAAAGTTATTTGGTTGGATTTATAAAGGAATTGGAAGAATTATAAATGGTATTTTTGGGTACTTATATTGACTTCCAATTTGGATTTGTTTTTACAAACAAGTGGGTTTTGATTTACAACATATTTTGGCCGGAGTTGCCAAAAAAAATGGACCGTTTCACATCTTTACGAAAATGGTTGTGTTTTGAATATGTAACCTGAGTATTATAAGAGATTTATGAATGAGGTTTGCTGCCATAAATGATGTTTATACAGATCCTTAATAAAATTAAAATGCATACCTTCATCAAAGGTTAGTTTTGAGAAAATGTTTAAAGGCCCGTTTGGCATTTCCTAGAAACGAAGGAGTGTTTTACTTGTATATGACAAGTTGTGAAATTGGGATTGTTTTATGGTCCATTAAATGATTTTATTAAATGTTTATTGGGCTGAAAAATATGATTTGGTTTGTTTATAATGTGTGTTTATAATTTAAAGAATGTTTTTGAAAGAGTTTTATGTGCAAAGCCTCAATGCACTTCATGAAATTGTTTTACCAAAATATTTAGCGGTTTGTTTATTAGTGTAAGAAATGTGAAGAAAGATTATGGGCTGTTTGTGTTTTTATGGTTTTGGAATGGAATGTGGATGTAAAATTTGTATTTGATAATATGTGTAACTTTATTGAGCACTAAAGGGAATCCCGGGTATCTAGGTGGGCAGACGTGTACTAGTATGCTAGTGATTCTGTAGGGGTTGGCCCCTGTTTCACGTAGCAAGTTTGACGATGACAACACTAACTAAACTATGATGATGATGATGATTGGGGACCACTAGGTTATGGGTATGTTCCATACTAGTGGCTCGTGCACGAGAACAGATATTTATTATGGTTACTTTCACCGAGATACGAGGTACCTGGGGCTCACAACTAACTAGTGCCTAGGGGTATTCCTGTGACTAGTGCTCATTGGCTATTTTGTACTCACCGTCGGCATACGGTGTGTTTGGTTGGTAAATTCAGTATTATGTGTTATTTATTTGAATGTTAAAATCCTTTAAAGCATCCCTCTTGAAAACTATTTTCATTTTGAAGTTTCACCTCTTTGAAAATAATTGTTACTTGCATTTTTGTTTATTAAACATGCATGTTTTTGTCTGATAATTATTATAGCATGGAACCTCATTTGAAAACCATACTTTCATATCTTTAATTTCAAACTATAAATTGATGTTTCATTTATTTTAAAGGAATGTGCATTGGGAATAGAATATCGGGCTAACCTACTGAGTTTTAATACTCACGCCTATAGTCTTCTTCTTTTTTTAGCCCTTGTGCAGGTTTCATCTTTAGTTCGATCACCTTGGGAGACTTTTGATCATTGTATTGGAGAGTGACCAGAAGTGTCACATGGAGTTAGTTGGTAATTGGGATTGTTCATTTGAGTTTTTGTTTTTGTTCTACCTTTAGTTTCTTGTATAAAAAATATTTTGTTCAATTTTTATATAAATTCATTTTGGGCTGTCCGTTTATTTCCGTTGTTTGTTTGATTGTCTATATATGGGAGAAATAGTTCCCTTGTGTACTCTATTGATTCCCTTGGTGCTTGTCACCATCCCGGGAGGATCGGGAACGCCTCTCGGGACTTGTCGCGGGCTGGCCTAGGTGACCAGTTCAGGGTCGACTCAGGCTGGTTCATGACAGCTGCAGTACTTATAGACACAGGTTCCAGACATTCTTTTATTGCCACTGCCCTCGTTTGGAGCTCAGAGATTCTGATGGAGTTTTTGTCTCGATCCTTATGGCTAGAGACTCATATTGGAGTAGATTCGATGATTACGCACTGGTTCCGGCAGTGCGAGCTTACTCTAGGAGGCGAGAGCTTTGGCTGGGATCTACTGGTAGTGGCGTCGAGGCCTTACGACATTATCTTGGGTATGGACTAGTTATCTACAATCTATGCTCAAATAGATTGTATTAGGCACAAAGTGTAGTGTGTCTGCACATATGGGACCAGTTTTACCTTCACCGGTGAGAAGGGAGACTTTGCAGCGCAGGATGGACTTACCCGGAGGAGAGTTCAGCTGATCACTCTTCAGTTGGCTATCCTTACCCTCGGAGCTATTGATGTGGAGATTTTGAGCTATCCTGTAGTGGTGGACCAGTATGCGGATGTTTTCCCTGATCATGTTTTGGGTCTACCACCTCGCAGAGAGGTATACTTTTACATTGACTTATACCCTAGGATGGAACCGATATCTACACCAGCATATTGGATGGCTCCCGCGGAGCTTCCCGAGCTGCGAGTACAGCTAGAGGACTTGCAGGGGAAGGGTTTCATCCAGCCCAGTGTTTCACCTTGGGAAGCCCTGATTCTATTCGCCAACAATTCGTATGGGAGCTTGAGGCTTTGTGTCGACTACCGGCGCCTGAACCGAGTGATCGTGAAGAACAAGTACCCACTCCCGAGGATTGAAGACCTATTTGATCAGCTAAAGGGATAATGGTGGTTCTCGAAGATAGACCTTAGATCAGGCTATCACTAGCTCAGAGTACAAGATGAGGATGTGAAGAAGACAGCCTTAAGATGTCGGTACGGCCATTATGAGTTCTTGGTTATTTCATTTGGTGTAACCAACGCTCAAACAGTGTTCATGGGACTCATGAACGGGATATTTCAGCCTTACCTTGATCGCTTTGTAGTGGTCTTCATCGATGACATTCTAGTCTACTCAGTTACTGAGGAGGATCATGCCTATCATTTGCAGGCAGAACTAGACACACTCCGAGAGCACCAGCTTCATGGTAAGCTCTCAAAATGCCAGTTTTGGATCCAAGAGGTTCACTTTCTCGGACATGTCATATCGAAGGCTGGAGTTGCAGTGGATCCAGAAAATATTGAGGCGGTACTTTCTTAGGAGCCACCCTGGAGTGTGTCAGAGGTATAGAGTTTCCTGGGTTTGGCTAGATACTACCAGAGATTTGTACCAGATTTCTCCAGAGTTACAGCACCACTACCATCCTTGATGAATAAGAGGCAACCCTTCGTTTGGTTGGAGAAATGCCAGCGGAGTTTTTAGGAGCTGAGGCAGAGGCTAACTAGTGCCCCCCATCTTGAGGCTTCCAGGGGAGGGCACAGGGTACGTAGTATACTGTGACGCATCAAGGACCGGTCTCAGATGTGTCCTGATGCAGGAGTGAGTAGTGATCACATATGGTTCTCGGCAGCTAAGATAGCATGAGCAGAATTATGCTACCCATGACCTGGAATTAGCATCAGTGGTCTTCTCCTTAAATATGTGGTGACATTACTTGATGGGAGAGCGCTTTACCGTGTACTCTGATCACAAGAGTCTCAGGTATATCTTCTCTCAAAAGGACCTTAACCTGAGATAGTGATGTTGTCTTGAGTTCCTCCAGGACTATGAATTCAATATAGTCTATACTTTAGGGAAGTGTAACATTGTGGAAAATGCACTCAGCAGGAGGTCTGGTATACAGCTTCTAGGCGAGGCGATGGAGTAGCTAGCCGCTTTGTAGATATCCTTTATGGATAGAGATGGTGTAGTTTTCCTTCAGTCTCTTATAGTCACTCCCCCACTTCTTCAGCGAGTTAGGGAGGTGTAGTGTGGGGACATTGACTGCGAGACACAACGTGCTTAGGTATCCAGAGGATAAGCACCTGATGGATTTTCTGAAGGTGGGGAGAATGTCATCCTCTTCAGAGGACGTACCATGGTACCAGTGTCACTTCTAGAGGAAGTGTTGAGGGAGTTCCACACTTCCCCTCTAGCGGTACATCCAGGAGTGGTGAAGATGTACCAGGATCTCCGACGACAACACTGGTGACCAGGAATGAAGAAAGTAGTTGCAGAGTTTGTCTCTCGATGCCTCACCTGTTAGCAAGTGAAGGTGGAGCATCAGGTACCAACAGGCTTGGTTCAGCCTTTAGAGGACCCATAGTGGAAGTGGGATGGGATATCCATGGACTTCATGAAAGGACTTCCATGTACATCCAGAGTTCATGACTCGATTTGGGTGATCATTGACCGACTCATCAAGTCAGACCACTTCCTACCGATCAGAGAGCAGGGTTCAGTAGAGATCTTGGGATGCCTCTATATGTAGGAGATTTTTTGGCTATATGTAGTACCCTCAATGATTGTCTCGGATCGTGATGCACATTTTACTTTCCAGCTATGGAAGGGGTTGTAAGAGGCTTTTGGGACACAGTTTCGTTTGAGAATCGTCTTCCATCCTTAGATGGATGGCCAAACTGAGCGGATCATTCAGACCCTTGAGTAAATGTTGTGTTCTTGTGTCCTCGACTTCGGTTGCAGTTGGGAGGATCACTTCCCTTTAGTGGAGTTTTCATACAACAACAGTTATCACTCCACCATTAGGATGGAACCTTTCGAGGTATTGTACGGGCGACCTTGTAGATCACCTTTGTGATGGACTAACCCAGGGGAGTCAGCACTCATGGGACCAAAGATGGTACGAGCTACCACAGAGAAGGTGCAAATAATCCAGGAGTGGATGAAAATTGTACAGAGCAGGCAGAAGTCATATGATGTCAGGAGACGGAGACCTCTGGAGTTCGAGGATGGAGACCAAGTCTTTCTATGGGTCTCACCTCGATGAGGTCTACAGAGATTTGGATGAGGTGTCAAGTTATCTCTAAGATCCATCAGACTGTTTCATGTCCTCAGTAGAGTTGGAGAGGTGTCTTACTACTTAGCTCTTCCACCTCAGTTTCACCAGGTGCACAATTTCTTCCATGTATCCCAACTGAGGAGATACGTGCACGACCCTTCTCAAATCATCAACCATGTCGAGCTGGACATCGACGATGGGGAAACTTTTACGGAGGTTCCAGTAGAGATTGAGGATCGACAGGAGTGGGTCCTTCATGGATAGTCGATACCTCTGGTGCGTGTTCACTGGCAGCACGGGAACCTCCGGGAGATCACATGGGAGCGGGAGGCTCAGATGCATGCTCAGTACCCCCACTTATTTACCTAGTTTGAGTTGTGGCTTATGGGTACGTAGAGCCCTGATATGGGGAGAATGTAAAGACCTGTAATTTCCATGTAAATTTTTTTTAAAATAAATGGGAATTTTACGAGTCCGCAAAAATTGACAGCGCGTGATTCCGAGGCCCGGAGTGCCAGGAATGAACTTCTGAACTTTTTTTGGGTACGTTCATTAAACATGCGAGCAGGTTTTTCTAACTTTTGAACTGATGCTCAGAATTGAAATCTGAGGGCACCATTGAACTTGTAGCACCGGTTTTCTCTTAAAGATATTTTCACCTCGACGGAAGTTGGTCGAGGGTGAAAGTTAGTTTTTGGGTTTTTTGTGGAAGTAATAAAATAAAATAAACACACGTTTTATTTTATTTTGTTGTAACCACCCTCCCATGTGGATGTTCAGGGGTGGGGTCCACCATAACTAAACCTCCTCTTCTAGATTTATTATGGTGGGGACCACCCGAGATCTCAAAACCTCCCAATTTGAATTTGGGGGTGGGGACCACCCGACCCCTATTAATGGGGAGAGAGGAAAAACTCTCAAATCCCTCATTAATTTGAATGAGCCTCTTGGGCTTCCTCCATAATTAATTGTACCAACCCTTATTCTTTAATTATGCCACCCACTATAATTAATTTAGCTTTTTGAATTCTTTACAACAAAATAATAGATGGCTTAATCTATTATTTTGGCACAACTTTACATTTTGGTGGAATTGGGGAGAGGAGGATCTTTGAGAGAAAGATATCCAATGAAGAATGCTCCACCAACAAAGAATGCTCCACTGACGAAGAACGCAGACCTCCTTCGACCTTCTTCCTTAGGGATTCTTCCGACGTGGAATGTCCTCATCTACGACGAACCGACGCACGAGCCCGGGATTGGAGGTGTGTGGCGGATGAGACGAACGTCGATGACTTCACCTTTTTCCTCGTGCCAACACTGACAACGAACAACCCGAGGTAGGGGTTTATTTGAGTTTGATTATTTGCGGGAAGATGTAGGGTGATTGATTGATATTCTTCTCTCTTCCATTCTTGATAATTATTTGAAATTCAAGAAGTAATTGAACTGCTTTCTACCACTCTAATGCGGAGGGTGCGGACCAAATTAACATGGCATGACCCCTCCACCATTCTTCTTTGGTGTGTTATTCGAAATGGATGAAGGCAACAAAGGCAACGACGCTCCTCCACCTGCAGCCTCCACTGCTCTGCGCCACCGCCAAACAGTTGTCGTGCCGAGCTGCCGAGCCGAGCCGCCACCCCGAGCCGAGCCGCCTCCCCTCCCCCCACGACGCTCTAGAGGAACTGGCCTGCACCCCTCGTGGCGCCCCGGCCGAGCCGACCCACGCCCCTCATGGCGGCCCGGTCGAGCCGGCCCGTGCCCCTCGCGGCGCCCCAACCGAACCAGCCCCCGCCCCTCGCGGTGCCCCGACCGAACCGGCCCACACCCCTCCAGGAACCCCGGCCGAACCGGCCCACACCCCTCGCGGTGCCCCAGCCGAACCGGCCCGCGCCCGGTGCCCCTCGCGGCGCCCCGGTCGAATCGGCCCCACGCCCCCGCGGCGCCTCAGCCAAACCAGCCCTGTGCCCTCGTGGCACCCCAGCGGCTGAGCCGCCCCACGGCACCCACGAGCTCCGCGACCCCTCGCGGCCCTCGTGGCCTACTGGACCTCTCAGCGGACCGAGATGCATCACAGGTCGGGCCTGACCCAGCGGGTCAGGCCGGGTCGACCCATGCCAGGTCGGGCCGGGTCGACCCATGCCAGGTCGGGCCGGGTCAGTCTGACCAAGTCGGACCGAACCCGGGCCCACTACAACCCATTTACGCTTCTTTATCCATATCATTGGCACCAGACATCCGTTTGACAAACCGTCAGCAACAATGGAAATCTTGGAGCGAGATGGTCTCTTTGAATATACACCGCTGGAGTTTTGCTTTGAGATGGGAAATGGTCATGTTGGATCGAGCATGAATCCAACCGGGCCCTCGGGACTAAAAGGCTAATAACTCACAGACCGGGAGTCCGATTGACGCGCTGTCAGTTGCGTTGAGACCCCTATGATGTGGCAAAACTTTGAGATACTTCTTCATGGGACTTCATGGTAGTTGGAGCATTGACCAGTAGCTAGTGGAGCGGATCTTTCGGAGACGAGTGAACGTTTGTGCGGGAACCTAGTAGCTGGCTGAGACCTAACGACTATTGACTGTTTGACTCGGAGTGACTCGGCTGGACCAATAGGGAGCGCCTTGGTGTCGCGGAAGAACCACAGTGGGGAGCGCCTTAGTGATGCGGCAGACCCACGTTACTCGATAGGAGGAGTACCTCAGTAGGCTATGAGGGGGAGCGCCTCTATGTCACGTGACAGACCCACGGTGGGGAGCACCTCTGTGTGATGTGGTAGACCCACATTACTCGATAGGAGGAGTACCTCAGCAGTCCAAGGTTAGTGGGAAGCACCTTTGTGTGACGCGGTAGTCTCACTATACTCGATAGAGGAGGAGTTCTCTAGGAGCCGAGGGTTCGAAAAGTTACTACCCCTAGAATAAATCCTGGTTTGAGCTGAGTCAGAACCTCTATGTTTTCCTCATGATTGAGATGGATTACTTGATAACTTAGGTATATGTATGGGCATATACCTAAGTAAGGTTATCTGTTGATTTCATACTTTTTGTTTTATCCTTGTTGGATTTTGTGAGACCTAGTGGGTATCGGGGTCCCTACTAAGTATCTTTAATACTCACCCCTTCATGGGATATGCCTGCACCTTATTGCGTTGGATACATACGATAGACAGCGCTGACTGAGGCCGAGAGTACCAGGACTGGATGGTACCTGGAGGTGGACCTTATGACGAGTCAATACACGGAGGAGACGGACAGACGAGGAGTGATGGGGAGGCGATCCATACCTACCCTTCAGGTAGGAACCTCGGAGGACATCCAGTAGTTGTCTTTCTTTTTCTTCAGTTGTATTTAATTTTACTTGTACTTTTACTTTCTATTTGGGCTTATATTCTGGCCCCTTTTTACTTACTGTACTCACTTTTTTACTATACAGTTGACTTGCGTTCATACCTTGTTGTGTGTTTGGTTGCATGTGTTTACAGGTTATAAAATAAATGTCTTCCCATTTTTAGGGAACTATGCCTTTGGTGCTAGTCGCCAGCCCCTGGCCTATGGAAGGTGGGTTTGGGGTAGTCACAGCATGGGCCCTGGGGGATGGGTCGTGACATGTAGTCACCATGAAAATGGAAGATAAGGAAACTAAATCCACTATGGGAAGATGGGGAAACCCGATCCACTATTTGAATATGGTGAAACCTGATCCCTTACAGTGAAAGTACTATGACTGGGGATGGTGGTGTGTCTCGCCTAGTAGGTGTAGTCCCCATGAAGTTCCCTGATAAGTTCTAGAAATGGATCTTGACATATAGGGAATGATATTACACATTTATATGTATTCCACAATTCCATGTCCTATTCCTATGTTATGATTTCATTGATATGCTCTTGTTTCCTTTATGATTCATGTCTTATGAACTTCTAATCTTTATTCCATGATTCATGTTTATGATCTTTGATATACAGGTTATTATATTCTAATGTTATGATCACATTCTAATACTCTTATACTCATGTTTATGCTTACATATCTCCATTATTTACCCTTACTGAGCATATCTAAGGTCACCCATTTTTATGTTTCCTTTACTAGGTTATATGTATGATGTGTTAATAGGGGTGATAGTCTTGGAGAACCTAGTGGGAGATAATGTAGCTCACTCATGTACCAATTTTTATGTTTCCATGTTTCCAAAGGCACTAAAATAATACGTCCTTTGGGCATCTATTTTTGTAATTTTTTCTGTATTCTGAAAATGTGATGTAATGTCCATATACGTTAAGACTGGGTTGTTATAGTTGGTATTAGAGTGAAGGTTTATTCAGCCTTTAGAAACTAGGATGAGAAAATTTTAGTTATATCCATAGGTATATTTCTAAAGATATATCTAGGTATGTCTCTAATGATAAGTATAAGGATGAGTTAATGTTTAAAAAAATATCCTAGAATTTTGGTAAGGGATAGAGTGAGTGGCTTCCTAGAAATACATCCTTGTCTGAATACTACAAGTGGAAATGGTTTTGGAAAAAATGTACCTAGGAGTAATAACTTTTACAAGGTGCGTCGGTTCTGACTCGAGCATAACCCGGTACACGACAACGGGCCTTACTGTGCACCCAGTTTGACACTCCTGGGGGATATGCTTTGAAAATTCACAAACTCTTTATGAGCTATCATGAATGATTTAAATAGAAGATGACTATGAATATCCTAGGATAAATCTAAGGTTTTATGGATTAAATAATTAGGTTTCATTATTTAGACATCCTATGAGTAATTTTTCATGATTATGTGATTTTCTGCTATGATAAGTATTTCTCACCCTATGCCTTCTGGTTTTTATCAATAATAGGAACTAGAAGAAACTAGTTCAAAATTTAATGTTTTATATGTGGAAAGTATGGGAATGATTAAAATCAATTTTCTGATTGGAAATCTCAAGAAGAGAATCAGGAAGGTCCATGAGTATTGGTTATACTTTTGAAGATAAAGAAACCACAAGTGACATGGGAAAGGGTTGGGATTTTCTCCTAGTATTATTTACATTAAACATAATAAGCATGATTGGATTGAAGTTGAGAAACCATAAGACATGATTCATATTTCATATTCTAGGGAAGGGGTTTTAAGTGATAAGATGATGAAGCTGAGTAATGTTTTAAGAATAAAGTTGGATAATTAAAGTGTATATGTTTTGGAAATATTATGTTATATGAATCATGAAATATATAAATATTTTTAGTATAAGTTTTTCATTTTTAAAGGATGTATTGAATGGTGTTGGTGATGAAAAAGGGTGATTTCATGGAAAGGTGATATTTGGCTTAAGGGGTGGTAACCCTTAATCTATTCCAGATGTTGATATAATGATGTTTGGATAAAGATATATTGGATATTAATAAGTAAATTGGACAATATTTATTACCTCATAACTGATAAAGAATTTTTTGACAAAGTAGACAAAATTATTATGGATGAAGTTTACAACTTCTTGGATTTATGGAATATATACAGTAATATTTGGAATAAGGAAGCATGCATTTTTTCCAAAATTATGTATGGTAAGTCATGTTATTACCATGTTTTAAGAGAATATATGATGAGGGTATTCACATGTTTGTAATGTGAAATCCAATAGATACTTTATGATATATGGGGGATCAATGTTAATCTAATTTTTTGACTTTAATTATAAATTTTTGTATTTTCATCTTTCAAAAGGGTTATAAGGTTAACTATTTTTGAAAAGTTTAATTTAAACTTCAAAGGAAGTATTTACATATTGAGTTTGTATTAAAAACCTTAGTTAAAATGCTATTTATTGATTAACCTTATTTCAAGGAAATCCATTATATTTATTTTGGAAATTATATCAATGTGGTTTTAAAAAAGGAAAACTTGTATGTCGGGTGACAACCCATCAATTCCGGTAAGGCCAAGGGTCTTGAACCCATGACTGAAGGATGATAAGGGTTTCATCCCTACCACTAGCCTACACGATATCCTGGTTAATGTGTAATTATTATTATTTTAGTTAAATAATTTGATTAATAAATATTAATGATGAATCAATAGTGTTAATTTTTAGTTTTAGAGGTTAATGTATTAACTATATTTATTTTGGAGAATATTTAGAGACAAATAGTTATACTTTTCATTCTTTTATGGGCCTTAAGATCCATTAAAAGTGTATTTTAGTGCTTCAGACATCAAAGTTAATTTATGGATATCCATTTCTTGAAGTAGTGTATGAATTATAAATTTATTGAATCAAAACCAAATAATGAAATTGTGTTTATAGAAATATATCAAGTAAATATATTTCCTTATATTCATTGTCAATAAAATAATTACTCAACATTAGGAAAGTGAACAAAAAAATGTTGTCCTAATATCTTAACTTTTATTAAACCGATGGATTTTTAAATCAACATAGATTTATGAGTCTGAGTCCCTCAAATTTTCATCGATCATTCTCTTATTCTTGATTGATGACCTCAATCACTCCCTATAAATATTTATGCTTTTTCTCCAAGTCCTTATTTTTACTTTCCACTAATTTTCTCCCATGTGGAAACCTAGTTATGAGTTAATTTGGGAAACTATCATGTTTCCAACTTTATATTTTTTAAACGAAGTTTTAGTATTCATTTTTATGATGTGGTTTTCTATGAAAGGAACTTTGAATTATTAAACCTTTGATAACCCAGATGAATTTCAAGAGAGAAATTCATTTTAAGGGGGTAGAATGTAACACCTCGAGATTTTGTGAAATATTTTGTTTTCAAATTAATTTAATCTTTTTGATAATATAAATTTCACAAAACAATGAATATAGTTTTTTATATATATTAAATCACTAAGTTTTTCTTTAATTCACTACACAAAAGACTTATATTATCTTGTGCTATACGGAACACCGACTTAGCTTTCATTACACACAACACTGAGTTTCTACGAAACATCATTTTATTGTTATAATTATTTAAACAAGATAGTTATAACCTAGACATTAAACTTAGTAATATGAATAGAAATAAATAATTTTAAAATATTATTTATAATGGTTTTATATAAATAAAACATATTGATAATAAAACATGTAATATTGGTAAAGTCTTTATATGTTTTAAAATACTATTTTCTCAAATGAACTGCTTTTTATGTCCTTTTGTGAATGATAATAAAATTAATTCTAGACACTATTAGATATTTATTTTGATAAAATAAAATTAATTTTTGAATTCATAATATCCAAATTAGCTGATGGTTAATTTTTGGTATTTTTCTGAGAAAATTCATTTTTTGGGTGAATAGTAAAAAATACTCAATTTTAATTCAAAACTTTTGTTTTGTCTAATTTATTTATATAGTTAAATTATATTTTAAGTAGATTTTAAAATAAAAATAGATAAATTATACATTTATTAATCCAAATTATTTCATTATAATTGTTTTTATATTGAATTTAGATATAAAAGATTAATGAACTTTTGAACATTCTCACTTTAAAAACTCGCTTTCTCACCACGTATGAGGGATTAACATTAAACTTAATTTTTTCAATTTTTTGAACTTATTTTCCAAAAATTGAAATAAAATATTTTAATTATTATAATATTAATATTCTAATAAGATCAAATTAATTTTTGACAAAAAAATATTGGTGAAAGTGATTAAAATTAATTACACTGATTAAGGTAAAATGAAACTTAACAATGGACTAAACCTTAAATGTAGGGTAAAAATAACATATAAACTTGTCCAAAATCCATTTTATGAACTTATTTCATCCATAAACCTTAAATTATTGATTTTGGTTGGTTTTTTATGTCTTTTTTTAGTTAAAAATGTGGGTACACCTAACTTGTAAAAGGCCACCACCTCTACCCCTTCTTCACACCTCTCAATACACTTAATTTTGTCCAAGATTACCCAATTATATTACAAAAATCCCTCCCTTAATCCTTTAATCCTACCTTTGGTCATTAATTCAACCAAGGAAACCCTTTGCTGCAAACCAAATGGATTTACCCAAAGAAGAGGTAATATCCTTCCTCAAGATCCTTTCCTTTATTTTCTTTCTCCACAACATAAATTATTATTATTACATGATAATATAATAAAAACAGTATCCTAAATATACTTAGATGTTTTTATTATAAGGTTTTTACCTTCACTTACACACACTTTCATCTAATGGGTAACGAACTTACCGTTTTTATGTACGGCGAACTACCGCTTCACAGAACGATATTGTTTGTTTTACCTTTACCACCTATCATGGTAGAGAATTATGATAGACACTATATTTTTATATGATATATATTATATTTATTATGTATTTAAACTTCTGTAGTTATTATATAAATCCTACCTTCATTCTTTCCATTTTGTGTAGATGCGATAACTTCGTTTGTGGAAGTGTGGACTCCTGCCTACTCAAAGCGATGTGATTCGTTCACACTTTACAAAGAATGTATTAAAAATGGTTTTAGTAAATTTATATGATATATATGTAATAATAATTCTAATTTAATTATATTATATATTTATATACATATATTTCATTTACTTTCTTTTTTTCAATACTTTAATAAAACGGAAGCAGTGTTCTTGCGTACATACGACCTACCGTCTCCGTGAATGCTATATTTCATTTAATATTTCTATATTTTATATATTACTATAAATATTTATATAATGAATATTTAGGATATATAAATCATGTTTTAAATTCTATAAATAACTATATCATGATCTAATTAAGAGGATCAAGAATAACAAGTCAAAATATGTATGATAAACAAATCTATTATTACTCGAAACATTACTTTAACATGGAATTGTTAATAAATGGGTAATATGAAGTCATAAGTAAACAATATATGGTATTAGATATAATAATATGTTTTTGTGTTATATTTATAATAAAATTATATTTATTTTACATGAGGTTTGAATGTGTATAAAGAAAGTCAAGACTTAAGGTAAGGGAATTGCATCTCACTTTTTATTTCCATGAGATATATGCCTTATTCACAAATCATTTCTATTATGTGGTGTTTATACTACCCATGTATGTATTCTATGATTCTTATAATTAAATTTATGGGTATTTACATATCCATTTTATGATCATTATTTTATGGAGCTTATGTTTCAAAATTTACCAAATTCGTAAATTAATTTTTCAATTTTTGTTCTTTGATACACGTGTCATGTTATGCGCCTATATTTTTATATGTGGTGTATATAATACCTTTGAAAATTTATATCATGAATATAATTATTTTAATTATATTTCAAGATTCATGTAATGTTATTATTTCCACTTTATTATGATTAAATGTTACCAAAGTGGTAACGGTTTATAGCTGTAATCTCGTCGTTTATCAAGATTGTTTATGATTATACTTCCATTAATGAAATATTATGATCCATATCTTAATAAATCTACTAAATTTTATTAACCTCTAGTAATTAATGTTATATCCAAGTAATGGTTCCATTTTTTCACTCTTTGGTACTTAAGATAATTAAGAAAATGATTTTATGAAAACCCGATGTTATTTTTCCTTTCAGTCGAAAATTTGTGTTCTTTCAAAATCATGTTTTATAAAAAATGTTTTTAAAAATGTTTTAATATTACAATATGATGTTTAAAGGAAAGTTTTACTCATGTTTTACCTTTTCAGAAAACATTTTTAAAATGAATCTTATTTTCATTTCCCATTCAAGGTATTTTTCTAAAATTTTATAGGGTAAAAGGAATGTTCGGCATGTACGAACTTAACCACCATCATAACCACCATTTACTTGACACTTCATAATTTTACAATTTTATTCTTTTTAAATTGAATTTTTTTCCTAATATTCTAGAAATTTTTTTATTTTAAAATGTTTTTCAAAGAAAAATGTAATTTCAAAAAAAATGTTTATGTTTAAAAAGTGTTTAAAATGCATTCAAGGTTATTTTATAAATTTTCAAGGAAATTAGTTTTCAAAATGTTTTTCGAGCTTCTTTTATAAGTTTTCAAGGAAAATGGTTTTCAAAAAAACATTTAATAGTCTTTTATAAGTTCTGAAGGAAAATTATTTTCAAAATTATTTCAAGCCTTATTTTTAAAGTTTTCAATTTATTTTAAAAGAAAAAAGTTTTACAAATTCTTTATGTTTTAAAAAGAATTTTTCAAAGAGGAAAATATATTTTAATTCATAAATGTTATAAATTAAATTATAAAGATTTATTTATAATAAAATGATTTTTGAAATTTTTTATGAAAAGTATTTTCAAAGAAAATATATTTTTCTTAAGAAATGTTTCATGTGATATCTCAAAATCATTCACCATCTAAGATTTCGTCATTTGTTTAAGATTTATTAGGGACATAATCTATTAATACCTTTAATATTATTTATTAAATTTTTTATATCTTAATATCATGATGTTTATGACACCTGTTTCTCTTCCATAGGTTATATGCTTTTGAAACCCGCTTCCTTTCACGGGTTATGCTTTGATGAAATGATTATGAAACTTATCTCTTTTATATAGGTTATTATGTGATGAAATTTTTATGATGCCCATTTAGTTTCATGGGTTGTGATATGATGTTTTTGAACCCCATCTCTTTTTATGGGTCATGATATGATGAAATTTTTATTATCTTGTGGCATATGTATGAATGGTTTTATTATGTGATCGGTGGGACCTATATCTCCCTCTAATGAATTGGGTAAATATTTATATCTTATGAAATAATGATAGGAATAAAATAAAAAGTCTTGATCCACTATGGGAAGATGGGGATACTCAGTCCCTTTCAAGGAAAGGACTGTGATTGGGGATGGTGGTGTGTCCCTCCCAGTAGGTGTAGTCACCATGAAGATGAAAGATGGGGAAACCTAATCCAATATGGGAAGATGGGGAAACCCGATCCACTATGGGAAGATAATGAAACATGATCCCTTATAAGTAAAGGACTGTGACTGGGGATGGTGGTGTGTCCCGCCCAGTATTTTTAGTTTCTATGAAGTTCCATGATAAGTTCTAGAAATGCATCTTGACTTATAGGGAATGATGTTACATGTTTATGTGTATTCCAAATATCCATGTCTTATTCCTATGTTATTATTTTATGGTTTATGCTCTTGTTTCCATTATGATTCATGTCTTATTAACTACTAATATTTATGCCATGATTCATGTTTATGATCTTAGATATACAGGGTATGATCTTCTAATGTTATGATCATGTTTTCATACCTTTATGCTCATATTTATATTTATATATCTCCCTTTTTTACCCTTACTGAGAATCTGAGCACACCCCTTTTTATGTTTCTATCCCTATATTATATGTATAATGTGTTTAAGAGGGGTGCTACTCTTGGAGAACCTAGTGGGAGATAATGTCACTCACTCGTGCACCAGTGTTTGATTTCTATGTTTCCAAATGAACTAAACTAATATGGTCTTTGGGTGTTTGTTTGTGTAATGTTTTAAGTATTCTAAAAAAATGGTGTGATGTACATGTACTTTAATACTGGGTTGTTATAGTCTTTATATTTATATAGCAGTTTAAATAGCTCCAAGTCAAACCAGCTCCATAAATATCATACAATAAATCATGAATATTTGAATTCCAAAACATTCAAGAGAGTCATAACTTCTCATAAGTATAATAACTATTTACTCCATTGAATAAAATCCTTTAAAACAATCATAATGAGCCTTTGAATCAGACATAAAATATCTTTGAATAGATCTTTACTTCTACTGATACTGTTTCATAAATCTCAAATAATAGCACAGATTTAAAACTCTATTGTTGAATAGTCAAATGTAGGGTTCCTTAATGTGAAGAAAAAACTCCAAACATAGGGTTTGACAATGTATAGTTGATTACAAAAGTAAGTTTGATATACTATACATTTTTTCCTCAAACGTAGGGTTGATTCCAAATATAGGGGTTCTTATCTATACTTTTCCAATAGCATAGGGTATATGATCCATACGAGTTGTTTCAAATGTGGGGTTTCAAAACAGTATGTTATTCTTACTAATGTAGGGTATGAATAGTGTTTCCATAATACATTTAAACATGTCCTAAATACTTTAACTAATATTCCCAGTGGATCAATGAGTTAAATATAATTCCATAATAAATATTCTTACGAATAATAATTTCATAAAATTCACTTAAAATTAAACTCATTAGTAACATAAATGTGGGCATTTGTGAGCCTAAAAAAAGAAATTATGAAATTTTAAATCAACACATGCTCAAAAATCTCCCCCTTTTTGATGATCACAAAACCCATGATAAAATGTGTAAAATAAATAATAAATTTCTCCCCATTTTTCTTTATAAAATTCTTATAAAATTTTTCTATCTCAAGGAAACTTCTCCCCATTATACCTTTAAATAATTTTCCTTACTGAAAAATTTTCCTCTATTATAAGTATCAAAATTTCTCCCCCATGTTAAGGATATTAAGGATAAATTTATCTTACTTCTCATTAAGGATAAAAACTTCTCCCCCGTGTTAATTATTTTATAGAAAACTTCCCCCACATTACATTAAAACTATAAAATTCTCCCCCTTTTTTGACATCAAAAGGATAAGAGTAGTAAAATTAAGTCCCCTTAAATTCATGCTTTATTAAAAAGATACAAATTTTTAACACAAGTAGTATAGTAAAATATTTAATGAATAAAATTATTATTTTCTTAAAACTGCCCCAAAGTCATATCATAAAATATATTCAATGAATTAAAATTTTTATTAATTTATTTTTTCTTAAAATAAATAAAATACTTTTAATAAATTTTTACACAAATAATATTTAAAACAAAATTGTTATTTATATACTGTAATAAACTTATTTATGAGATAATCAAACATTAAGTGCATTCATATGTAAAATAACTTAAAATTTTAAAAAGAAATTACAAAACAACTTATAGCACATATTTTCACTAAGAAACATATATTAAATATATTATATATAACATAAATAGAAAATAAAATCTAATGGGTGAGAAGGAGTAGATTGTTCATCTGAACATTCCAAACTTCTAACTTTTTCACTTAAAGTAGTTAAAACTCTTGAAAATTCTTCTAATATGATTTTAACATCTATTGTTCTTTGATATGAATAGGGTAGACACTATTCAATCAGAAACAACTTCTACTTATCAAGATCTAACTTAGTAATATATTATCTTCTGAGTAACTCTATATGACTTAGCATTTCTACCTTGAAAGCTTCAAAGTATTATTTCAAGATATAATTATCTTTTCTTTTTTGATATTCCCTTTTTAAAGAATCAAAAACCATTTTTGATATATATTCTTTTTATAGTTACTCATACGACTTTCTTGATGCATCGAAAGCATCTTGTAGCTTCAATTTTCTTCTTTCAATATGTTAAATTTAAACAGAATATTTTCATAAGATATTTTATAAGAATAAAATTCCAATTATTCATGACTATTAAACCTCTTATTTCTTTCAAACAGCTTTTCAAATGAATATTCAATATAAGAAACAAACTATTCTTTTAAAAAATTAGAAGGATTACCTTTCATCCTTTGGCAAAAAAGTTTTCCTTATGAACTTGAAGAAATTGATCACTTTATCTTGATGTGACTAGTTTTCATAAGCCTTTTAAAAAATTATTCTGAATAAGAATACGTATAAATAAAAAAATAAGAATAAGATGATATGTTAGTTTCTAACATGATACAGACGATGTTTCATATTCTTTAGCTGAAAAATAAAGAATATTCATTAAAGATTTTAATTTTTTAAAAGACATATTATGTATGTAAGGTATTCTGGTTACATAAAACAATAAAACCCTATTCATAAAATACATTAATAATGAAGGCACATTCATAAGATCGAACAAAATCATAAGATACTCATATAAACTGTAACAACTATGGAAAGTCGTATGTGGAATATCTGAAGGCCTCACTTAAACCTGATGATATCTCGATCTTTGGTCGATCTTCAAGAAAACCCTCACTCCTCTGAGATGGTCAAAAATATCATCTATAAAATATAAAGGATACTATTTATTTACTATAATATGATTTAAATTCTGGTAATCCATGCAAAGCCTGAGGGTTACATATTCCTTCTTAGAGAAAATGAATAGTGAACCCTAGGGAGAAGTATTGGGCTGTATGAAACCCTTAGCCTCTAAATCAACTAGCTAACTCTTGAGATATTGAAACTCAACATTATCCATATTTTAAGGAGTAATGGATACAAATGTATCTTCAAGAACTATATCAATAGTAAACTCTACCTCTCTCTCAAGAGGTAGTACTAAAAAGTCATTGGGGAAGAAATCCCTGAATCGATTGACTACAGGAGGGAACTCAATCTAATGTAGTCCCTAAACCTCCATATAAAGGCTAGAAATCTAGGTAGTCACTCCACCTATCCCAATATGTTATGGTTCATCTCTACCTAAATGTACATCCCACTCTCCCTTATGGAGATATGTACCACCCTATGGTGATGTAAACGATTCCCTTCGATGATAAAAATCTACATAGGTGTGATAGGGAACCATCCAGTCCATTCTGAGAATGAAATAAAATCCTATCATCTTGAGGATGAATAGGTTCCATAAGAATATATGGATTACTACCTCAATAGTACATTCCTTTCATTGGAGTATACTCTCAAATCATATACCCAAAGGTGTATCAAACATCATAACGCCACAAGAATACTCAACATGAAGTCTGAGACTCTCTACAATAGGCACAGATATGAAAATTCACTTGTATCAAATAAGGAAGAAATGATATTAGAGGCTAATAGAATAGTACCTTGAATAATAGATGGCATATTGTCTTGATCCTATGGTATAGGATACACTGAATAGATATGTCCTGATCCACAGCCCTATGATACAACCTGACTACCCAAAGAGGGTCTTCTTTACTAGCACTGCATATCAGAATTACGGATACCATGACCATGACCATGGCCTCCTCCTCTACATTTATGGACAGTAGTAATCTATCTACCTTCATATCATTTGTCTATTGAACATGGTCCTAAAGGTGGAGCTATCATGGATCCTCTCTCACTCAACATAGATGAGAAGGTCCTGCAGAATCATTGAAGATTCCCCAATATTTCATAGCTTCGGAACTCAATGGGGTCTCTAGGACACTAAGTCCTCTTATTCCCAGGCTCCCCACACTTGTGAAATACCATGTAACTATCTGTGGGTTTTAACTAGGTTTCGCTGCTCACGCATGCAGTCTCAGAGCATCTCTTCTAACCGCTAGTAGAAGCAATACTCTGTCTGGGTTCTAAACCACCCTGGCTCACACCATCTGCTTCCCTCAAGTTTTTCTCAGTGATAAGACCGTGGTTCACTATTTTAGACATGGTATTCAACCAGAAAACATTTACTTGATAACTAATAGTATTCCTCATACCATCCTTAAATCATCTCACTTTCACTGGCTCATCAGCGGTGTAGGTAGGAACAAAGCACTGAAGATTTTTAAAATGAGATGAATGGTCCATGAATGTCATTGAAACCTACTTCAGGTTCATGAATTCCCTAACATGATCACCCCTCAGGATCTCTGTAAATAAATGTTCAAAGAACATCGACTAGAAATCCCTCTCTAAATCACTTCTCAATACTGGCCATACTGATTTAGAATACCCCACCAACGTTTGGCAGATCTTTGTAGCATATAAGTAGCGAGTTTCAATCTCTTATTAGAAGGTATCTTCATATTATTAAATATAGACAAAATAGAATCAAGCCATAACTCTACAGCATGTGGTATACTATCCCCTGAAAATGTGGGTGGTTGTTGCTGCTGGAACTCCCTAGTCAACTCTTCCATAGAAGGGGCAGAGCGCGGGGCTCCTTGTAATATCTGCATGAGGCACATAAATTCTCCGTGAAATTGGGAATCATCACCCTATTTGGGAATATGAATAGGTTACACTGCTATAGGTATAACTGGTGCCTCAGGACCTACCACCTCTGAGGCATGGTTGTCACTACCCTCCCAGTGTATGACCGGAGGACATCGTGGTGGCGTTGGTCTACAATTTCCAAACACATGCCTCATATAAATTTAGATAACTGCATAATCCACAGATATAATAATAGAATATGTAAAAATCATTTCTATATAATAGTTTCACCCCTCTTTCAGCTTAAAGAGTCTGGTCTGGGTGATAAGAACATTCATATAGAATAATAGAGGTGCTACCTACTTCCCATTACTAAGGTCGGGACTGGGTCAAGATTTGTGTTATGTATTGAAATTCAATTTTCATTTTAAATTTTTATTTATATTATCATTCTCTTTAAATGGTTGAACCAAAAGGTTCTCCAATTCTAACCCATAAGGGCCTATACACCTTATGAACCAAAATTTAGCATCCATTTAATCTATACCATAACACATTCCAGTCTACGCGACCAATGGTCCATGAATCAATGTGCCATAATTGAATGCTTAGGGTGTTTTTTATAGCCTATACGGGAAAACGTTATTAGGTTATGGTAGGAACTCTAAGTACCAACTATGTTTTCTCAAATACCTAAAAGAATATTTATCCATTAACAATTCTATTTATAACAGTCAAGCACTCATATAAATCACAGGTAGTGCAACTAACACAATGCTTCTATATGGCATGGCATATGCATGGCATGTGAATTTTTCTACAAGGTGCCTAATATGATGCATGATAAATGATTCCCTACCCTCATCTCATCGGTCTAAGTATAAAAGATAAACCTCAATTATATTAATAGTAATATCAAAATTCAAGTGCATCACCCAATGGTGGAATCAAATCAACTATAATAAGAAAAAAAAATATATAAATTTTCATTTGATGCAATTTGTATTTTCTCTACACATGGGCTAGCTACTCCCAAGCCCAACGCATTACCAAATCTCATAACCTTCCTAATCTCATGTCTATTACCTCAAAACAATATGTTAATAAAAGAAAGCATTCGATGCCACTTTGTGACGTCCCGAACCCAGGTTCCGCTCAAAGTTACCCCAATCTTGGTGGGCTATATGGCATCAATCACATATCCCTAAATTCTAGAGGCTTCCAACTAATAGCGAGGGCATTGGGTGTGTTTGTGGGGAGACTATTCCCTCATTACCAAAGTTGCACAATGGTACAATCAATAGATAAATAACGAAAGTATTATAACAGTGAGTAAGCAACAGAAACAAACAAGAATAACCAATAACTGAATAATAATAAAATGTAGTAAACTGAGTCATATATAGAAGGATGATAATGTATTTCATGTATCTATAAAGCAGGAAAACATGGATACAAGAAGCCGGTGATGCATGATGTACAAGATAAACAAAAGGTATAAAAGTCCAAAAGTCTATCCAAGCATCCTGAGCTCCTGTCCAGTATTCTTATACCAATCCACCATCCTAAGTCATATAATAAGTCAAGAATCCATAAGAGGATTCTTCCCCTTATCTACACCTTTAATCATGTAGTATGTCTGGGTACTATAGGTGGCCCAAATAGGGTGTGAGATAAATATCAGTAGGCCACCACCAACGATGTCTATAAATATTCATTCTATATATAAAATACGGAATTGTGAAGATATATCAAGTAAAGTAGTAATAAGAACTATAAATGGGTCGACTCTGGTTCTTGAGAGGAAACTAAGATGACACTACCTGCTTTATCCCATACCGAAATAACTTTGAATAGGTATCAAGGGACATAATGCCTAGTATCACATTTATAAGGGATGTCATTTCCATTATCATAGTAATATAGGGTACAACATTCCCAGTATCATAGTAGTAAGGGACGATATGCCTAGTATCATGGTATAGGGATGCCATGCCTATTATCACAGTAGTAAGGGATGCCATTCCCAATATCACAGTATAGGGATGTCATGCCCAATATCACATTTATAAGCAACGCCATTCCGAGTATCACGTATAGGGATTCCATGCCCGTATAGTATCACAAGGGATTCAATTACTGTATAGTATCACAAGGGATTCCATGCCCATATAGGATCACATTTATATAAGGCTAGTCATGCCCATTTATATATAACTAGGGTCTTTATTCCCATTTAGTTTATTTATAATGGTTCATCAGGACCATTTGGTATAATACATGCATAAGGGTCGTCATGACCATTCATTGTAATTCACATGGATCTTCATGCCCACTCATTATAGTTATTAAGGTACATCATACCCATTTATCCTATCATTGTTAAATAACCATTGTCTTTAATATGAGACAAGGTATAATCCATTTCTCATTTACATTTAATAATTACAAGGGTATAACCACTGTCCATTTAAGTAAGTGACTTGGGTTCACCACTCACTCCAATTCAATTCATTAAAATTTTCAAGGGCACCGGTCATGCCATGCCACTACTTTAATTCCATATCAACACGGTATCATCATTTTAATTTAATTCCAAACACACCATTTGGTGTTTTAGACATAAGATCTTGAAGGTCCAATTAGGAATATTGGAGGTATCACCCAGAGGAATGGATCACTCCTAGGTTTTCCATCCCAAAAAGAGGTTGGGTTCTAACAAGTCTTCAGGTTCTAATAAAGGAAACCAATTTAAGGTAATTATAATTTAGAAGAATGTGTGGTGAAACCAGCATGCGGCACAACAGAACATATTATAAAAATACCAAAGCTTAGGGGATAAATTATAGACCACCTACCTCATACTCTTACAACTCTCCCCATCCATTATTAGCCTTTATTTTGGCCAATATTGGAATAAATATGAATAATGGGTGAATTCCCTAGAAATAGGGCATATGAGAATTCACATTAATAAATTTTTTGAGTAGAATATAAATTAATAATGGATAAAAAGGAATTGAGATCTTACCAGTGTAGATCTAATGAGACAAGGAGTTCTTGAATTGAGAATCAGATTGAGAAGTTATTGAATTACCCAGGTTAGCCAAGGTGGGAGTTCAATGAGAGAATAAATCCTCTACATGCTGGAGAATGAGGAAAATAAGAGGAGGGTTAAAATTATAACTCATTAAGGGAATTTTGATAAATTTTCCCAAGAAATAGGGGTTTCATAGTTTTTTTGCACGGTTGGCCAAATTGTGCACTAACCGTGCACCTCCCACTGCTTAAGGAGGTCACCCTCACGGTTAGGGAAACTGTGCCCCAACTATGCAATATGACTCTGCTAAAAACTGCATACATTTCACATGGGAGTGTAGACCCTAGAACACAGTTAGGAAAAACCTTGCACCCAGATTCACCCCACTATCCAGCCCCACATGTTTAGGAGAGACCGTGTGGTCTGGGCGCACGGTTTCTACTAACCATGCGGCCCAATGATTTTCTCCACCAACCGGGGTTTCAAGATCTGAACAAGACCTAGGAACCTCTATAACCTCTATTAAATCATTTGGAATCCATATTAGGTATAAAATAAATAATTAGACCAAAATTAAAAAGATCCACACCAAAGATAAAATCTGGGTTTTTACATGGTTTATCATGAAGGAGAAGTGGTCGTGAAGCATAAACAGTTTTTAAAGATAAGTTAGTTGGAAAATCCAGGTAGTCTGCAAAGAACTTTTTCTATATATTTAAAGGTAGTTTTAGGAGAATTAAAGACAGTTCATGGAGGGTTAAAGGAAGTTCATGAAGGGACTAAAAATAGTTTGTGAAAGAATTTTCTACAAACTAGCTATATGCGGAAAAGTAGATTTCATCTAACAGGTGAAAATGGGGCTTCATGGAACACTAATATATGTGTGAAACAATTATTAGGTGACTCCTAACAATAAAATATTACTCTGAAGGAGTAGTGAGCACACTTCAGTGGAGAGAGCAGTGGGATTTCAAATTATGATTGGTTGTAAATCATGAGGGACAGTGAGTCCACTCTGAACATTGTAATAGTAGTGTACTTTTAGTGGATTTGGTATATAGGCACATTGCCTTTTTATGCTCCTTGGATATATCCCAATGTGGGTGAACCAATTAAAATTTTTTTGTCTCATGCATGCTTTAATTTCTGTTCATACATTTCTATGGGAAAGAGAGAGAAGATCGTTTTGTTTAATAAAAAAGTAAGATCTGAAGGAGCAGTTGTTTTAATCTATCATACCCTGATTCACCTCCCCCCCCCCTCAAGGTATTTAACCTAGTTTAAATAAAAAATATTTATTTGAAGTAAAAGTGTATCAGGACCCCATAACAGGTAGCAGTAATCGATTCCTATTGGTATAACTATAAGCAAGGCATTGTAAATGTGGAGATTTCCAAGCATTGTGGTTTCCATGCACACATGGTATTGTAGTATGTGCCTCTGTGAACATATCATGGGAAGCATATGTTGATCTATTATACCATCTAAACACAATTTCTAACTACTATTATACACCATGTAGGTCTAGTGGGGAGTTTCTACTTTTCTCAATGCCTGAAGACCGGTTGATATTGATACATAAAATCAACATGTTGAGACGATAAGGGAGACTAAAGTCTGGTAGGATGTAGAATGAGATAGACTGGCCTCAAGAATAATGGAAATTTTTGAGATAAAACATATTTCATTGGGAATTTCATAATAATAAATGATTCCCTAACATTACTGGATCAAGTTCACACTCTCAGCCACAATAACGTATTGCCTCCAATGTAAACTTTTCATATTATCAATTACATGGTTTAATATAAAATATTTTATTTTTTATAATTTGGTGAAATTTATGAATACTTTTACTATCAAATAATAAATAGTTCATAAATTATACAACCATTTACATAAATCACATGCAAGATAAACATGCCTAAATGTTACATCATTTCAATAAATAAAACTTTCTTCTATAAAATTCCATTCCCTTTACAAATATTTTTCAAATGATAAAACCTTTTTTTAAATCATCATTTGGTTTTCATAGTAATACTTTCATATTCACATTTCAAGGAATATAATAAGTACATGTGAGATGAAATGAAATTATAACCAAAAAATCTATGGATACATCATAAAGCAAGCATGTGATCAAATAACCATGAAATTTACCATCATGTGAGAAATTATACATAAATGAAAAATCAAACCATTTGGGACCTAACCTATTGTTATAAATTCTAGGCATGAAATAAAACCTAAATCCATAAGTTGTATCCATCTAATATAACCTATGTGTGCACAAATATGTTTTTAAAGTAAACCCCCTTTAAAAACTTGACTATCTTCCAACAAGAATGGCGGAAAACCCAATCGCCTTCAAAAATGGAGATTGTGAAACAGTATATCGGATCCTCATGATCTTAGATCCATAAGAAACAATCATCAATATATTTTGACATAGATGAAAAATACTTTTCTAAAAGCATTAGAAATATGCTTTGAAAATCATGAAGAAACACCCTTTTCTTTTTGTAAGAAAAAATTCATAGAACAATGGGAATAAGAATATTATATATTACATTATACCAGTTATAAAATTATGATGACCATAGTTTTATATTTATATTTTAAACTTACTTAAGATATATTTCATTTCTATATGTAGATATAGAGGATACTGCTCTACTCACTGAGTAGTATATGCATGTTTCACATGAGGTGCTAGTGGGTCATGAGGTTTAGCAGATTAGGGTGTGTAGAGCTCACCATTATCATCAAATTATGCCTCCAGTTGCTATTATACCATACCTACATCATATTGGATTCTATAGAATAATTTTATATAATTATTCATTTTTTTGATAATCACCTTCTAGATACCCTCACTAAGAGATAGACCTAAAACTCTTACATTCCACTTTCTTGAGGGAGATATGACCATCAACCTTGAGGATATAGAAGTTCTACTTAGCATTCCTATCTAGGGTGATGTAGCTATAGGAAACACCCATAGATACTAGTGTAATCTTGTATAGTGATTTATTAGTCTTGACATTATGGGGATGATACTACTACAGATGGAGGTTCTCTATCTATGATCTGGCTAGACATGCACTTCACACATTTACCTGTTTACACTGATGGAAAAAATATCATGTTTCATGCCCATTCTTATATTTTACAACTTATTAGAGGAACATTTTTTGATAATCACTCCATTATGCATGTCCACATGTTGTATTTGGGGATACTAAAGGACTTTGATTAGTCTAGGTGACACAGTTAGGCTTATGCATGCTTAGTATACACATAAAAGGAGTTGTACATGGCATGACAATCAGATCGTAATGATATAGGGGGATGTGTTATCCTTATTTAGATGCGGGACTGGGAGTGAATCCCTCCCCTAGACCTTATTATTATTGGTCTATAGCATCATATGAATGTGTTGTGTGACACTACACATCGAAACTAATATGGTCACTCATATTTATAGTTTTTTTTTGTGATAATATGAGTTATTATAAATTATTTCTTATTATTTATGACTTTAAATATTCTAATTTATAGGTGGAGTTAGTCGCACCACTTTATCATGACTCTAAGAAATAATTTGGGTGCATATCGTATCATATTGAATAGTATATTACCCATCGATGTAAGTATATACATTATTTTTTTTACTAATAAATTTCATAATATTATCATTTTTTAAATTAGTAACAAAATATTTTAACAAATGTCACATATCATTTCAGATATCATGGTTTCCATATTGGGATCTATTACACAAGTTTCCTGCATACTGCACTGATGGGCTTTAGGATTCCATAGTTGTAGAGCCTCTCATTCACTTTCATATTGTTGAGTGAAACCAACTGGCTAGAGTCAAACACTGGTTTAGATTTGTTCAGTGTATTCCAATTCCACCTAGACAGTCAATAGTGATTTATTCTATGAAGCTAATGGGGAGATAGGATGTTAATAAGCATTGATAAAAAGTAGATTATCTTAACCCTTGAGATATACGTGAATCGTTTCGTATCGAGGTAATTCATACAATGTAATTCCATTTATCTCAACAGGTCGAGTATGATCCATGGTATAGACTAAAATCTATATTGTATCATACTCCACATCGAATAGAGCTTCAGGATTTGGTAAGTCAATAACTTTACATTAGTTTATTTGTTGTACTTTTTTTAAATTAATTTTTAATCTCTTCATATCATACTCAACTATAGCATATTATCCACATGTTTGATCTAGAGGAGAGTGGGGTTTTTATCCAAGTAGCATACCATGATACAGTGGAGGAGATAATGTTAGTGTATCATGTTATACATGATAGTATCTTTGATCATCTACCTCAGGGAGATGATGTTCCTACCTAGGGAGATTAGGCTTCTACTTAGTAATATCCTCCAGTAGCTGCTAATGTTGAGGAGCCATGATGGCGATGGCGTAGACCATGTCTACAGTATCCTGCCCCAAATTCCACTAAATAGTTCCATGAGATAGTTGGAAACAACACCTCAAGTGTGCCTCCTCGTACCCTAGAAGTTTCCCACTAGTAGTGAGGTCCTAGGGTGTTTCCTTGGGGATATTATGCCCTCATTAGTCATAGTGTAGCATAGTGCTAAACTATATATATAAAACAACAGAAGCAGTAATTCATAAGTAATAGTGAGATAATAATAGAACATTCAATTAAATAATCAAGTATAAGCTGAATAATAAGTAGATACAAAATGATGATGATGATGATGATGCCATGTAACTATACAAAAATGATTACATGGGAATATAGGGGAAATAGTCACATTCCACATGCTATAAAAAATTAAAAAAATACCAAAAATAGCTACAGCTAGAATCATGGGCATAGGATCGTTCCTCTGCTCTCGTACTCCATCCTAGAATGGAAAATAAAGCATAAAAAGTTGGATGCTTCCCTTTATCTATACCTTCAATCGTGAAGTCTGTTTGGGTTCCAATGGCAGCCCAAGAAAGGTGTGAGATATACTCAGTAGGCCACCACCAGTGATGTCTAGATTAATCCAGCTAGTGCATATAAAATGAGAAATGTTCTAGTAATAATAAAAGATAGGCATTAAGTAAATAAATAAATAAATACATCAGATCGAGTTCCTCAAGGGATACCTGACTGAATCTACCTGTTTCGGCTTAAGATAGATATCTATGAACCAAGCATGTGATTTATATTAGAGGATGCTTCATTTCAAATGAGGTGCTAGTGGGTCGTGGGGTTTGGCGGATTAGGGTGTGTAGATCTCACCATTATCATCAAATTATGCCTCCAGTTGCTATTATACCATACCTACATCATATTGGATTATATAGAATAATTTTATATAATTATTCATTTTTTTTATAATCACCTTCTAGCTGCCCTCACCAAGAGATGGAGACCTAAACTCTTACATTCCACTTTCTTGAGGGAGAGATGACCATAAACCTTGAGGATATGGAAGTTCTACTCAGTATTCCTATATAGGGTTATGTAGTTATAGGAAGCACCCATAGAGACTAGTCTAATCTTGTATAGTGATTTATTAGTCTTGAAATTATGGGGATGATACTACTATAGATGGAGGTTCTCTATCTATGATCTGGATAGACATGCACTTCACACATTCACCTATTTACACTGATGGGAAAAATATCATGTTTCATGCCCATTCTTATATTTTACAACTTATTAGAGGAACATTTTTTGATAATCACTCCATTATGAATGTCCACATGTTGTATTTGGGGATACTAAAGGACTTTGATTAGTCTAGGTGACACAGTTAGGCTTATGAATGCTTATAATACACATAAAAGGAGTTGTACATGGCATGACAATCATATCATAATGATATAGGGGGATGTGTTATCCTTATTCAGATGCGGGACTGGGAGTGAATCCCTCCCCTAGCCCTTATTATTACTGGTCTATTGCATCATATGAATGTGTTGTGTGACACTACACATCGAAACTAATATGGTTACTCATATTTATAGTTTTTTTGGTGATAATATGAGTTATTATAAATTATTTCTTATTATTTATGACTTTAAATATTCTACTTTCCAGGTGGAGTTAGTCGCACCACTTTATGAGGACTCTAAGACATAATTTGGGTGCATACCGTCTCATATTGAATAATATAGTACCCATCGATGTAAGTATATACATTATTATTTTTTACTAATAAATTTCATAATATTATCATTTTTTAAATTAGTAACAAAATATTTTAACAAATGTCACATGTCATTTGAGATATCATGGTTTCCATACTAGGATATATTAAACAGGTTTCCTGCATATTGCACTGATGGGCTTCAGGATTCCATAGTTGTAGTGCCTCTCATTCACTTTCATATTGTTTAGTGGAACCAACCAGCTAGAGTCACACACTGGTTTAGATTTGTTCAGTGTATTCCAATTCCACCTAGACAGTCAATAGTGCTTTATTATATGAAGCTAATGGGGAGATAGGATGTTAATAATCACTGAGGAAAAGTATAGTATCTTAACCCTTGTGATAGACGTGAATCATTTCGTATTGAGGTAATTCATACAATGTAATTCCATTTATCACAACAGGTCGAGTATGAGCCATGGTATAGACTAAAATCTATATTGTATCATAATACACATGGAATAGAGCTTCAGGATCTGGTAAGTCAATAACTTTACATTAGTTTATTTGTTGTACTTTTTTAAAATTCATTTTTAATCTCTTAATATCATACTCAACTATAGCATATTATCCACATGTTTGATCTAGAGGAGAGTGGGGTTTTTATCCAGGTAGCATACCATGCTACAGTGGAGGAGATGATGTCTGTGTATCATGTTATACATGATAGTATCTTTGATCATCTACCTCAGGGAGATGATGTTCCTACCTAGGGAGACTAGGCTTCTACTTAGGAATATCCTCCAGTAGCTGCTAATGTTGAGGATCCATGACGGTGATGACGTAGACCATGTCTACAACATCCTGCCCCAAATTCCACTAAACAGTGCCATGAGATAGTTGGAAACAACACCTCAAGTGTGCCTCCTCGTACGCTATAAGTTGCCCACTAATAGTGAGGGACTAGGGTGTTTCCTTGGGGATACTATGCCCTAATTAGTCATAGTGTAGCACAGTGGTAAACTATATATATAAAACAACAGAAGCAGTAATTCATAAGTAATAGTGAGATAATAATAGAACATCCAATTAAATAATCAAGTAGAAGCTGAATAATAAGTAGATACAAAATTATGATGATGATGATGCCATGTAACTATACAAAAATGAGTACATGGGAATATAGGGGAAATAGTCATATTCCACATGCTATAAAAAATTAAAAAAATACCAAAAATAGCTACAGCTGGAATCATGAGCATATGATCATTCCTCTGCTCTCGTACTCCATCCTAGAATTGAAAATAAAGCATAAAAAGTTGGATGCTTCCCTTTATTTATACCTTCAATCGTGAAGTCTGTTTGGGTGCCAAGGGCAGCCCAAGAAAGGTGTGAGATATACTCAGTAGTCCACCACCAGTGATGTCTAGATTAATCCAATTAGTGCATATAAAATGAGAAATGTGCTAGTAATAATAAAAGATAGGCATTAAGTAAATAAATAAATATATATATCAGATCGAGTTCCTCAGGGGATACCTGACTGAATCTACCTGCTTCGGCTTAAGCTAGATATCTATGAACCAAGCATGTGATTTATATTAGAAGATGCTTCCTTTAATTTAATGAATTAGTATTCTTGAATTGATGTAAAAATACATCTCTTGAATTTAAATAAGTTACATCTCAGTCCCATCCAAGGTGAACCATAACATAGAACCCAAGTATCACACCAGGTGCATAATAAATACTCAAGCTACAAGAGTTTGTCTAAGGAAATCCATAAATGGAATCCCAAGTATCACTCTCGGCCTAGTGAAATCATCCCTTCGATTTCATCCCTGGTATCTCATGTAGGGGACCGAGTATTACTTGTGACCTACCCATCTATCCACCCACACCATCCATGGTGTCTACCCTAGGGAACCAGTATCACTTATATGGAGGTAAGGGAAATTCACGGTGAGCCTATCCAAGGCATAAAAAGTATATCTCCTAGTGTATAAACAATCTATATACCAAAAACTAATTATAAATCCCGACAATCCCATATAAGGAATCCTATAAGGATCAAAGTGTCACTCTCGACTTGGTTATGAGGAATGAATTAGCAATCATGATTCATAGAATTAATAAGGAATTTAATTTGAAACGTTTTAAACAAGTTGGCCAAAAAATTTAATTCTAGCAATTTGACTTGGGAACAAAGCATAGGGACTAAATAATGGCCAAACATCTTCTTAATTCATTTCATATCTAGTTACATTTATTATGAGGGAAAACATTCCTCAAAATGTGATTTAAAAAATCTAAGGGGAAAAAACAATAAGTCTATAATGAAGTCACCCCCATGGGGTGGCTCAAGTCAAGGAAATAAACCCATGGTGGCGATTCACCACTAGCTAGGACCCTATAGGGCATGAGAAACCACTTAAATTAATTTACTAAACATTTTAGAGGCATCGTCAGAAAATTATTGGGTGTGGAACAATGAAACATAATATAAAAGAATCCAAACTTGAGGTAAAGAAGCTAGACCACCTAACTTAGGTTTTTATTGCTCTCCTCATCTAGTTTCAGCCCTTGAATTGATCTAGAACAAAATAAAATGGAATAATGGACCAAAACCCTAAAAATAGGGCAAAATAGATCACACCAAAATTGTGAAAGAGGTAAGAAGATAAAATAAGAATAAAAGGAATAGTAATAGAGAGCTTACCAAGAGGATTCTAATGCACCTGAGGGTGATGAAAATGAAGTCTGGATGGAAGAGGAAGAAGGATCCCTAGCTTTGATGTGGAGGAGGTCTTTTGCATGACTCCTCTTCTATGCATGAGAAAAAAAGGGGGGTTTGTTAAAATGATCCCCTACCCATTAAAAACACACCTAGACATTTACACAGTGTGTAAGTGCATTAAACATTGTGTAATGATCAGGCTTTACCTCCTAGGTAAATCCTCTACATGTCATGAAAGGGGGTTTGGCCAGCCAAATACATGTCGTGTATTTGGTCTCCATCCAGATTCCAACCCATATACTACCTCCTTTACTGAAATGAACCAACAATACCTTAGGAATGGTCTCTAGATTTAACAAAAACTAAAAAATAACATACCTTACTGAAAAGTTGGGATGTTGCAACCTCCCCTCCTTAAAATAACTCATCCCATAGTTTCCCTTCTAAGGGTAATAAAACATCATCTGAGAAAATTCTTGGCCATTGAGAATATACATAGGACTCTCTCTTCTATCTCTCATCATGTACATGGTCGTGCTTCTATATCACCCATACCAGAGGCACTGAACTGCATCAAAAATGATTTTTTCTCCAATCAATGATACATATTGGATGCTCCTTGAAGGACACATCTTCCTCCCGCTCAATATCCTCATGATCAAATGAATGAGATGGGTCATAATGGTAATGGTGAGTTGTGATACATGGAATACATCATGTATGGCATGGTACCTCTGAGTTAACTATAACCAATAAGCTACCGACCTAACTCTCTCCATGATCTCAAAAGGCCTGACATAATGGGGTGATAGCTTTCCCTGTCTGTGAATCTATCTATGACCCAATCTAGGATAAAACTGAAAACAAATACCTGATGTCCCACCTCAAACTCTATAGGTCAATAACGATGATTGTTATAAGACTTCTACCTTGACTGAGCTATATCCATACGTTCCTGAATTAGTTGTACCTTCTATAAAGTCTCCTGGATGATACGAGGGCCTAGTAGTGTTGCCTCACCTACCTCTAACTAGTATAGAGTTGAATGGCATGGCCTACCATAAAGGGCCTCATAAGGATCCATCTGAATCATTTCATAAAATCTATTATTGTAAGAAAACTTAACAAGATGTATATTATTCTCCCAATAACCTCTGAAATCAAGGATGTGTTCCCATATCATGTCCTCTAACACTCATAGTGCCCGCTCAGACTACCCATCGATCTAAGGGTGATATGTTATACTCAAGATCACCTATGAACCCATTTTTTTCTATAGCCCATACCAAAACTATGATGTAAACAGGGTGTCTCGGTATGATATGATGGAATGAGGAATGCCATGAAGGTGAAAATCTTCTAAAGATAAAGCCTCACAATCTCATCAACTGATAAGGCCTCATGGATTAGTAGGAAGTGTGCAACCTTGGTTGACCTATCAATGATCACCCATACTACATCACTACCTAGAGGGGATCTCAGCAAGAAAATAAAAAAATCTATGGTGATTTCCTTCCATTTCCACTCAAAAATGGATAGAGGTTATAAAATTATAGCTGGTTATTGGTGCTCAGCTTTCACCTGCTTACAGGTGGAGCACCACATGATGAAACCTGCAATTTTCCTCTTCATATATGGCCACCAATACTAACGATGTATATCATGGTATATTTTGGTAAGCCCAAGATGAACTACCCAAACAAAGGTGTGATATTCCTGCATCAATTATTCTTGTATATCAGTAAGAACCCACACACACCTATGGAAAATCAAGATATCACTCTTATTGATAACCCAATCGGGTGGTGGGTTATCACTTGATACACTCTCCCTCAAGATGAGGCCCTCTGGATCTAATAGTTGTCTCATATGCACCCACTCCAGAAGGGAGTACATCACTGGTAGAGGTGTTAAAAATGGCTACCCATGTTGTTCCTAAACCTCTAAGTGCATCTTTTAAATTAAATCCATCAACTTTCACTCACTTTTGTCCTCCTGGATGGCTTGTGTCTGAGTCTTTCAGCTCAGGGAATTAGCTATGAAATTACCCTTATTGGGTGTATAAGAAATCTTAAAATCAAATAACTATAGGTATTCTACCCACCTATGCTTCCTCAAATTCATGTCTCATTGTGTGGATATTTATTTGAAACTTTTATGATTTGTGTAAACAAAAAACCACCCATCCAATAAATATTACCTCCAACAGTGTAAATCATGGACCATGGAAGCTAGCTCAAGGTTGTGCGTAGGGTAATTTCGCTCGTGAGTCCTCAGATGGTGGGACCAGTATGCTACAACCCAATAATACTACACCATGACTTCCCCAAGACTGATTATTGATGCATCACATTAAATGGTATAGCTTCTTCCTAGCTCTGACAGAATCAGGATCAGCGTTGAATTCAGTTTCCCCTTCTACTCCTAAAAGGTTGTCTCACAAGCTTCTTACCAAATGAATTTCAAACCCTTATTAGTTAGGCCCATAAGATGTTCTACTAAGTGTGAGAAATGATATATGAATCGATTTTAATAGAAAACTATCCCCAAGAAGATACGTATATAAAATAAATTCTTGAGCTTCTCCCTGGAAACCACATTGATCAACTTATCTGGGTAAACATATACATCTACCTCTAAAATAATATGACCCAAGAATTGAACCTTATCGATACAAAAGTTTTATTTATTGATATTAACATATAGTTGATGTTCTCTCAGTATATTCATCTCAATCTCAAGATGGTTGGCATAGTCTTGTCTAGTGTGAGAATACACCAAGATGTCATCTAAAAATACTTCCACAAATGAATCCAGATACGGGTGGAAACCCAATTCATAATATCCAAAAGGACTTTCGGTGAATTTGTAAGACCGAATGGTATAACCAGATACTCGTACAAGTTGTACCTACTTTGGAATGATGTATGTGGTATGTATGATGACCTCACACGCACTTAATGGTAGCTCAACCTCAAATCGATCTTAGAGAAAATGGTTTCTCCTCAGAGCTGTTTGAAGAGTTTGTCTATACGAGGTAGTGGATGCTATTTCTTCACCATAATATAGTTCAACTATTTTTAATCCATGAAAAACATAAGGTTACCATCTTACTTCTTGGTAAAAAGGATATTTTAAACCCAAGGATAAGTGTTGGGTGGTATAAAATCCTTTTCCTTTAAGTCTTCCAACTGCTTTTTGAGTTCTTAGGGCACTGTAGGTGCCATCCTATAGGGAGGAATGGACACTGGATCTATATCTCACACTAGATCAGTGGTGAACTCCACCTCTCTTAAAGGAGCTAAGCCATATAAATCATTAGGAAAGACATCCCTAAAATGATCCACAATAAGATGGAATTCCAAAAGTTTCATTCCCCACTCGCTCATAAAGACACTAGCCATCTTGGTTGTCACCCTGCCCATCCCCTAACGCTCAGGTCCAGCTCAGCCAACCTAGATATCTCATTCTCCCTTATGATTATATGTGTTTCCCTTGGGTGATGTAAATGACACCTATATAATCTTGCCTTTTTAATACATAACTTTTCATTACATTTTACAAGCAGAGGATCTTTGAAGTCTAGCGTCTTGGAAATCAGGATCATAATACATGAAAACAACATAAAAATTATTCTAAACCACTTGTAAGGCTTAATAAAAGGTTCATCCTATGTACATTTACTGCATCTCATATCCTGGAGATAGACATCAAAGGAAAGGGTGAGCAGAAGTCCCAGTAAGGGTAAACAAGGGAATCAATGTACTTGTGATATCAATAAGAACTTGAATAAAAACATAAAGACATGAGCAATGAAATAATAGGAATATCCTAATGAAAAGAACTTGAATAATAACTTGAATATGTGGATACAACATTTCATTTATACATTCATGAACATATCACCAAGGTCCATCCCCAAGGTGTCATAAAAATTACCAAGGTTATTCAACAAGGTATCGTAAAACTTGTCATCTCTAGAGATTAATTCTTTACCCAATGCATTGGAGAGATATCAGGTCGCACCCTTAATATGTATTTAATTTCATGTGATCCACATATATCATAATCAAACATTTCATAAATAACCCAAATAGAATCAAAGAAATGGTTTTCATGTTAAAATCATGACGTTTAAAAGATCTTAAAAATAAGATCATTATATCATTTATAACCCATGGAAAGGGAGTGAGGGTTATATGTATGTCAATTATAGAATCAAATATATCATATTTATATATTTATGAACACCCATGGAAACAAAATAATTCTGGGTATTCACATAAATAAATAGTAGAATTTCTTGAGAGAAAGAGATAGAAATTTTGAGACGAAATTTCTGCAGCATAACAGCTATATAACATGGTTTTAGAAAACATTGAAAAGACAGGGGACAAGGGTAAAACACTATTAAATAACTCATAATACAGTATGGGTACTAAATAATATCATTATATGGATATTTTAATGACATACCACAAGAAAATGGTAACATGAAAGAAAAGAGAAGATGTGGTTTCTTTTACGAAAAATTCAGCAGCCTAACGGGGTCACTTAAAAATTCAGAAAACAAATTTATGAGAGCGGAAAAGGTATCTCAACAATTAGACATGAAATGGACAGAAATGAGAACATATAAGAACATACCCTCAACATAAAGAGATGGAAATTATAAGACAAAACATAAAGGAAGTCATGACTTAAAAGACGAGGGTGAAAGAATCCCTTACTTTGAAGAGTAACTTCGAAAGCTTGAAGGTCGGGACCTTGGGAGGACTCCTTGGTAGGTAAAGAGACCAGAACTTTTTTTGGAAGGATTTGGAAATTAAATGAATGAAGGAAAGGCTTGGTATTTATAGGAGAAGTGAGGGGACAAAGCATTAATTGTCAAGGGACACCTCATCAGTGGTATTGGAAAAACCATGGGCTTTCCCATGGTATTTGCCCATGGTATTGGTCACTTGGGACACCTCATAACTTATCTTTATATTCATAAGTTGACCATAATTATTTCATAACGATTACATCCTTAATGATGTCATTAAACACCCGAAACTCAAAACTGTATTTTCACTATTCACCAAAAATTCAACTTTCTCAGAAAAATCCCAAAATTTCACCTTAACAAAATATAGATGTTCTGATTTCAAAAATGAAATCCATTTTATGAAAATAATTTTCTAAATATTTTTAATTTAATTTTTAAATAAAAACACTATTCACTGAAAATTCAATTATTTCAGAAAAATCCCAAAAATTCACCTTAACCAAATATCGATGCTCTGATTTCAAAAATGAACTCCATTTTATGAAAATAATTTTCTAAATATTTTTAATTTAATTTTTAAATAAAAAACACTATTTACCTTAAAAAAACTAATACTTAACCAATAATTTCTGAAATAGTTATTTACCTATTTTATTGAATCACATTACTTAATCAAGGTGCCTAAATTATATTAATACTTTATTAAGTGAAGTTACTTAATCCATTTGGTCATATTACTAATCATAAGCATAAAATCACTATTCATAATTTACTATTCACTAAAAATTAAGTTGATCTTATTAGACTATAAATTTCTTACTGAACATAATTGTAGAAGACCATTTTCTGAAAATCATTACACAATATTAATTATTTAAGGTTTACATAAATATTTTTAAAATATCCTTTTTCTAAAATTCATCAATAATATGCATAATATATTTATCCGGACATTTTAAAATTCACAAAGTTCACCATAAGAAGAAATCACAATTTTTATTTAAATCAAAGGATTACACAAGGAAGTTACAGTCTCGTTACATAACCCCTTATAACACCAGCATAGGACCTAAGGGTAAGGCCTGCTAGGGTGATAGAATATTGGGGCGGCTTGGCCAACATTGCCCGAGTAGTGATTTCTATCAGCTTGAAATTCTCGTGAATGCGATTCTGTTCTATCTTCACACGATGAAGTTCGGCTTGGGTTTGGTCCAGAGCAAAATCCCAAAGGTGTTACCTCCTTCCTGAGTTCCATCAGATGGGCTTCGATCGGCCTGAGACTACTGGATGGGGCCATCGAATCTTCTTTCTATATTAATTACTCAATATCACTTGTATTTATAGACAATAATCACAACATTTAGTTTCCAATGGTCATATTGACCAACGGTCATATTGACCAACGGTCATATTGACCAACGGTCATATTGACCAACGGTCATATTGACCAACGGTCATATTGACCAACGGTCATATAACAGTCGAAACCCAACGTTCTTATTTTAATTATACTCATTTTATTAAATGAAATAGTTTTGTTGAGTATAAAATAAAATAACACACAAAGTTAGGAAAAAAAATTTATTCAAAATTTCAGGTTGTTACAACACCTGTCAATGGTAGCAATCAATATGGGCACAATAAGGAAATATCCAGTCAATACCGAGAATGACATTGAAGCCAGTCATCTCAAGGACAAAGAAATTCCATAGGAATTGGTACCCACCTATCTCAAGGGGTCATTCTTTTCACTGGAACACACACTTTGATTAGACACCCAATGGTGTGTTGAGATTCATCATGAAGCTGAAGTAATCTATTATTAGGGCCAAAATTTACATGATTATAGTAGATATAAAGGAGTGTGATGCACCTATATCAAATAGGGAAGAAACTAAAGTAGATAATACCATAATAGTACCTCTAACTGTAGAAGTCCCTAAACTCTTCTCCTCAGATGTAGGATACACTGCATAGATATGGCCCAATCTTCAGCTTTGAGATGCAACCTGACTAACCTGGATGGGTCCGCTCTGTGGGAGACGAACCTCAGATGTTTAACTACCTCGACCACGACCACCTCATCAGGCTGATTGGTTGGTAGTATACCATCTCCCATCCTGACGTGGAGCCACTGATCTTGTACCTGAAAGTAGTGTCGGCACAAATCCACTCTCACTAGACATTGGAGTAAAGGTTCAGCATAATCACTAAAGGTGACCCATCTAACTAAAACCTCGACACTCGATCAAGTTCCTTGTACACTGAGGATTTGTATTCCATGCCCTACCATGTTGTTGACCCACCACATAGCTATCGGTGTGTGCCATATAGCTGGTAATTCCCCTGCATGCACCATCAAAATGATGTTTCCTACCACTAGATAAACCATCTCCCTTCCTGGAAACTGAACCACTTTGGATCACATTTCCACCTCCCCTAAAGTTCTACTGAGTAATGAGGGCCTAGTTCACTATCTTTGAAATGGTGGTCGATCAAAACACATTCACCTGCGATCGAATGACATACATAATCCTATCCTCTAAATTTTATGCAGTATTCAACTCATTAATGGTCAGTGTCATTGTGAAATTTTGGAGATCAATGAAATGAGTAGAATATTCCATCACTAACATAGCACCCTACTAAAGATTCATAAACTCCTAATCATGGTATTCTCATAGCATCTGGGGGAATAAGTGGTCATAGAAGGTTGTTTGGAATCCCGCCCATACCATTCCCCGGTGAATCCTAGCCTAAGTAATGACATCCCATCAATGTTTGGAAGAATATCATAGCATATAGGTAGCGAGCTTGACCCTCCACTCTACAGGTGTCACTAAATGATTGAAGATAGACAACATGGACTCTAGCCAATATTCTGCAGCCTGAGGACCATTATCCCCCAAAAAGGTGGGAGGATCTGCATATGAAATTACCGCATCAATTCTACCATGGAAGGGGCAGATCGTGGAGCACCCTATTTAGACTACATGAAGTAGAAGAAACTATATCATAACTGAGCACCAATGCCCATTGGAAGATCAATAGGAGGTTCCTCGTGTGTCATTACATGAGTTAATACTGGTGGATCAGGTCCCACCACCTTTGGAGTATAGTCATCGACACCCTTCTGGTATACGACTTGAGGACATCATGGTGGCATACCTCTATAATTTACAAGAACATGCCTCAGATAATATTTGACATCAAAAGATAAGAAATAGTGAAAGCAGGAAAGGAGGGGTACAAAGCCTTCCTATAACAAGTCACACCTCTCAGCCTTCTCCTAAATACAATTCTAGGTGATAAGAAAGATCATTAAATACCAGAAGAGATGTGACCTATCACCCACTACAAAGGTTGGGTCAGGGTCACAGTCTCATACATAGTAGAGGTTCTGGTATATGGAGTATCATTTGCAAGGTATAGAGGAAAACACCCTTTAATTTTCAATTAACATCCCCATATAGAAGTAACCATTCAATTTTTGGATTTTAATTTATTTAATTTTATTATTATTTATATGAATTTAAGTATCTCAAACTAGTTAAATGCCTCACCATTTACAATTTTATAAAGGCACATACTCTTTATAAATTGAAATTGGCACATCATGTAACCACGACCTGACTTGTATGTTCGGTATCAGGATGTAACAGGTCATGTATAGTGATTTGATTGAATGAACTACCATTCCCAATTTATAGAAGTACTTTATTATTAAATTTCCATTGGCATTCATCAATAAAATCAACTAATATTTCAGCCCAAAGAACCAGTGGTTCATGGCTCAAATGTGTCATAATTGGTTAATTAAGGTGTCATCATCAATCTATACAGGAAAATGTTATTTATATTGATTTAGGAACTTTAATTAATCCAATTATGTTAAAACTACAATAAAAGTTAGTACACTTCAATATATAACAATCAAGGCACTTGTAACAAGTACATGTAATGTAGGGAATGCACGTAGGAAATATAAATATGGCATAGTATAATACATGACATTTGAGACCTACAGAGACTAGTATGATGCATGAATTGATGTGTCCTCATATCATCAGGACAAGGTAAATAAATTTCATTATAATAATATCAATAATGATAACATTACAAATTAGGTTCATCACCCAATGGAAAAATCAGAACAACTATAACAGGCGTAACCAAAAACAACATCAACCCATCCCAGGAAATTGGGTTTCCCCTGTATGTGGGTTAGATACTCCTAGGCACAGACACATTTCCAAATTTTTATACATCCTAGTATCCTGTATAATACCCAAATAGTAATATAACAGGAAAAATAGATGGTTTGATACCACTTTGTAGTGTCATTCCTAGAATGTCACTAAGTGGTGCCCTGAGACGGTTGGTCACAAGACCTCAAGCGTGTCTCCCCATATTCTAGAGGCTACTGATTAGAAGTGAGGGACTATGGTGCATATGTGGGGAGACTATTCCCTCATGAGTTGGAGTGTATCATAGTGGTGAACAATATATCTAAAAAAGTTGAAATAGTAATCCATGGGTAGCATCGGAATAATGATATAACATCCATTTAATTAATCAATTGGAAGATTAATAATAAATATATACAAAATTATGATGATGATGATGTCATGTATCTATAAAAAATGAGTACATGGGGATACAAGGGAAACATGAATATTCCACATGTTGTACAAAAATACAAAAAAGACCAAAAACAGCTACAACTATCATCACGAGCATATGCTCAGTCCTCTGCTCTCATACTCCATCCTAGAAGTGAAAATAAAGCATCAGAAGTTGTCTACTTCCCTTTATCTATACCTGAAATCATGAAGTCTGTTTTGGTACCAAGGGCGCCCTAAGGAGAGTGTGAGATATGCTCAGTAGGCCACCACCAATAGTTTCTAGATCAATCCATTCTATGCATATAAAATGAGTATCATGCCAATAATAATAAAAGTCAAGGCATTAAGTAAATAAATAAATAAATACGTCGGATGGGGTTCCTCATGGGATACCCGATCGACTATACATGCTCTGGTCCGGCCTAATCTGGATGTCTCTGAGCCAAGGTAACCTGTACAAGTGTGATTCAATGTATAATAAATAAGGCATCAAGATTTGGACTGAGTCCAAGCATGTGATTTGTCTTGGCAGGCATGTCTTTTAATTTAATGAATTAGTATTCTTGGATTTATGTAAAAAGACATCTCTGGACTTTTAATAAGTAGCATCCTGGGCTCATCCAAGGTGAACCATAATATGGAACCCAAGTATCACACCAAGATCACAATAAATACTCAAGTCGCAAGAGTCCCTCCAAGGCGATCCATAAATACAATCCCAAGTATCACTCCCGACCCAGTGAAATCATCCCTCTGAGCATGTCCCTGGTATCTCACGTAGGGGACCAAGTATCACCCGTGACCTGGTATAACCATCTAACCATCCATCCTATCCACTGTGTCTTCCCTAGTGAACCGGTATCGCTCATATGGAGGTAAGGAAAATGAACAGTGATCCCATCCAAGGCATACCAAGTATCGCACTTAGAGTATACACAATCTATATACTAGAAACTAATTATAAAGCCTGACGATCTCGTCTAAGGAATCCCATAAGGATCCAAGTATTTCTCTTGTCTTAGTTATGATGTATGACTCAGTGATCATGATTCATACCATTAACAAGGCATTTCATTTAAAACATTTTAAACAAGTTGGCCAAAACATTTAATTAAAGCAATTTTACTAGGGTACAAAGCATAGGGCCTAACTAATGGCCAAACATATTCTTAATTAATTTCATATCATGATACATTTATTATGAGGTAATACACACCTCAAAAGGTGTTTTAAATAATCTAGGGAAAAAGGGAAATAGGTCTCTAAGGAAGTCACGCCCATGGGGTGGCTCAAGTCAGGGAAATCAACCCATGGTGGTGATTCGCCACTAGCTAGGACCCTATAGGGGATAATAAACCACTTAAATTAATTTACTAAACATTTTAGAGGTGTTGTCGGAAAAGTCTGGTGAGCGGAACAACGACACATAATATAAAAGCAACCAAACTTGAGGGAAAGAATCTAGACCACCTACCTTAGGTTTGTAGCACTCTCGTCACCCAGTGTCAGCCCTTGAATCAAGCTAGAATGTGATATTATGAAAGAACGGGTCAAAACCCTAAAAATAGGACAAAAGAGATCGCATCAAAATAGCGCAAAAGGTAGGAAGATAAACTATGAATAAAAGGACTAGGACTAGAGAGCTTACCAAGATGAGTCCAACACACCCAAAGACAATGAAAACAGAGCTCGGGTGGGAGAGGGAGAAGGATCCCTAGCTTGGGAGTGGAGGAGGTCTCTCACACGACTCCTCTTCTATGTGAGATAAAAAAGGGGGTGTTGTTAAAATGAGCTCGTTCCCATTTAAAAAAACACACCTAGTCATTTACACGGCGTTTAAGTGCATTACACATCATGAAAGGGGGTATGGCCAGCCAAATACACGTCGTGTATTTGGTCTGCAGCCAGGTTTCAACCATATGCTACCTCTATTCCTGAAATGAGCCAACTGGCCCTTAGGCGCGGTCTCTGGATTTAACCAAAACTAAAAGTGAACGTACCTTGCTGAAAAATTGGGACATTACAATGTTGTGGTGCACGTGAGGCTTCACCTATTTCATAGAAAGAGGTCGCACCTCTAGAAATCCAGCCTCAACCGATTACGGATATGCATCAGGAGGCATGAGATCCATTTATATTGTTAGGATATCCACATTTTTCACCAAGTATTTATGATATGAGATCATATCAGGTGTCATTTCTCATGTCTCTGCCTTTTGTTACTGAGCCTTTTTAAAGACCTAGATTTTTTCATGTAATTTTTTTTTGAATTAAATGGAAATATTTTGAGTCCGCAAAAATTGATGGCACGTGATTCTGATGCCCGGTGTGCCCAGAATGAATTTTTGAACTTTTTTTCGAGTACGTTCAGTAACGTGCAAGCAGGTTTTTGTAACTTTTGAACCGGTGCTCGGAATTGAAATCTGAGGACACCGTTGACCTCATAGTGCCAATATTTTCTTAAGGAGACCTTCACCTTGACCGTAGTAGGTCGAGGGTGGAAATTAGTTTTTGGACTTTTTTTGGGTGTGTTAAAAGAATAAAAATAAAATAAAACATCTTTATTTAATTTTTCTTTGTGAAACCTCCCATTTGAATTTAGTGTTGGGGGCCACCAGAACCCTGAACTCCCTCTTTAATGTGGAGTTAACACTTGGACTCCTCCCAATTTATTGTGCCAACTTCAACTTAATTAATGAGACAACCTTTAATTGTTTAATTAATAAACTTAACATATTAATTTGTCTCCTCATTTCTTGTGGGGGAATTTGTGTTGGAAAAGGAGAGGAGTTTTGGGGAGAGCTTTTGGAGGATCATATTCTTTAGCGAAGAACACTCTCCAACGAAGATCATCCTCCAGAATTGGAGAACGAGGACAACACTTAAGCCCGAATCAGAAACATCTTGCAGGAGTGACGAACATCGACGTCAGCATCTCATCGACTTCGTCTTCTTCCTCGCGACATCTCTTACGAGTGAACAAGGTAGGGGTTTTAATTTGATAATGATTAAATCTTTTTTTGTTGATTCTTCTTATTCTGGATTCACAACGATGATGGTCAAACAAATGAGGTCATCATCCCGCACATATACCTTGCCCCCTTTATCTTTTGTTCTTCGTGCGTTCTTCAACACCAAATATTTAATGATGCTGGAAATGCAATATTTTATTGAGCGTGACATATGGACACGGAGCCCTTGACCCAAGGATCGCGAATATGTGATCTTTTTATTTTTCGGGTTTAGAACGAAGCCGCAATGGCTCACGGAAGAAGGCAGCGGCCGACACCCGGCTGGCTGCGAGGAAGGAAGGGTGGCGCGCGTCCGCGCCACCAAATGATGAAGAAGTCTTGACCCGTCGGTCGTGGCAGGGAAGGTTGGTGGCCGGTATCCGGTCGGCCTCATGGCAGAGCAGCGGCACGCATCCACACCACTGGTGGAGCAGGAGGTCACGGCCACTTGGCCGCGGTAGAGGCCGAAGAGTGGCCGGCCGTGCCGGCCGCAGTGGAGCAGCTGCGCGTGACCGCGTCATTGGGAGGAGGACTAGTCGGAACATAGGTCGGCCGTTGCGGTTCGGCGGGACCCGTTCAGGTCCCATGGTGACTTGGAATCACATAAAGGCACTGCCCCTTTGCAGTTCTGAACGGAAGGGGGTCCGCTCTCCCCTTCGGCGCTGGCTCAGGTGGGCCGCGCCACCAGGCCACGCCAGCGGGCCGTGCCCAGCACGGGCCGGGCCATGCCCAACGGGTCGGGCCGGGCTTCCCCCTATGTGGGTTGGACTAGACCACGGCCCAGTGGGCCGAGCCCACCAAAACCCGGGACAACCGGTCCGGACCCGAATCGGGATGGGTCGACCCGAACCAGTTCGGGTCGGACCAGACCCGAGCCCATCTGGACCCAGTTATGCCTTTGTGACCATAACTTGTGATCTGGGTGTCCATTTGACGAACCATCTATGAGACCAGAATCCTTGGATTGAGACGGTCCTGTTGGTATACTCCACCTGAGTTTTGGATAAAGTTGGAGTATGACTGGGTTGGATCAAACCCCGAATCCAACCGGGCCCTCGGAGCGGAAATGCTAATAACATACAGACCGGGTGTCTGATTGACGCGACATATGTTTCATTGGGTCCCTTATGAAGTGACGGACCTTTGGGATACTTCTTTGTGGGAATTTATGGTGGTTGAGGTATGACTGATGGCTTGAGGAGCAGTTCTCCCAAACATGCTATCGACTCTAGGTGGGTCGAATAATACGGAGGTTGGAGACGAATAATACGGAGGTTAGTTACCTATCGACTCTAGGTGGTTCGAATCTTGTGTGGGCCATTGTGGGGGTTAGTACCTATCGATCATGTGTGGGTCAGCGCTCAGCGATCCTGTGTGGGTCAGCGCATAACGATCTTGTGTGGGTCAGATCCTGTGTGGGTCAGCGCTCAGCGATCCTGTGTAGGTTAGCGCATACCGATCCTATATGGGTCAGATCCTGTGTGGGTCAGCAGAGGTTAGTACCTATCAACTCTGGGAGGGTCGGATCATGTGCGGGTCATTTCGGGGGTTATTACCTATCGATCCTAGTTGGTCAGACTCTGTATAATCAGCAGTAGTGCCTCTTGATAGAATAAGATGATATGGCTTTGTGACTAATCATTTGTACTTCTATACTTCACTAATACTTGTGTGAGTTGAGTCTTATATCTTCATGGTGTACCTATGTGGTAATATATCTTCGTGGAGTTACCTGTGTGGTACTCCTGCTTTGTGGTGTTACCTTTATGGTATTCATCATTCCTGTGTGAGATGAGTTTATCTTGATAACTTAGGTATATGTATGGGAATATACCTAAGTAGGGTTGATTGTTGTTTCCATGCTTTGTGGTTTATCCTTTTTGGATTTTGAGAGACTTTGGGGGTCTTGGGGTCCCTACTGAGTATCGTTATGCTCACCCCTGCACGGGCTACGCCTGCACCTCGTTGTGTCTTGTGCAGACGATGGACAGCGCTGACTGAGGACAAGGGTACCAGGACTGGAGGCTGCTCGGGGCGGACCTTAGACGAGGCATACCGCAGAGACGACCGTTCGAGAGCTATACCTACCCTTCGGGTAGGATCCTTGTTGGGTGTTCACATGAGTTGTTTTCAGTTTTACTTGTACTTTCCAGTTTTAATTGTATTTTTCAGTTGGGCTTGTATTCCGGCCCCTTTACAATCTGTACACACCCTGTTTACTATATATTTTACTTTGTGCTTGTATCTTGTTGTGTGCTTGGTTTGTGTGAGTTTATTGTTTATAAAGGCAATGTCTTACCATTTTAGGGAATACGTCTTTTGGTGCTTGTCGTCAGCCCCTAGCCCATGGAAGGCGGGCTTGGGGTAGTCACGGCACGGGCCCCGAGGGGATGGGTCTTGATAGCCTTCACGGGCCTTATGATTCCCCCAACAGATGATGACATGTCCTACTTATGCGGTGGGAGAAGGATCAGGTGCACATGACGACATCCAGATGTCACCTTCTCCCGATGAGTCATAGGCAAAACATCACACATTTGAGGTTCCAGCGCCCGGGGAAGATCCCTCCCCAGCTCATCATACTCCACCCCAACACAGAGGTCGACAATCTCGATACGTGTGTCACATTCGCACACCATCATGTGGGATGAGATGTTATCATAGACAATGATTGTACTCATTCATTTATATGTTTTCTATTAACTTAAATTATTTGAAATAACAATGTATTTTATCATCTATATTATTGTTTGTCTATTAAATTAATGATTTTTTTCCTGTCAACCATTTTTTACATGTTTACCCAGTGTTTTAATTTTCATTTATATTTTACTTACAGTTTAAATTTTATAAGCTTTCAAAGTTAACTAATTGAAATATAAGAAAAACTTATTTTATTTCAAGAAGGAAACTTTAAAAATGTATAAAATATAAACTATAAAAATCATCTAATTAAAACTTAAAACATAGCATAAGCATCTAAAAATTTATTGAAAATAAAAATAATTTCATCAATATAATAAACCAAAATGTATTTACATGAAACAAAAATTATTGATTAAAAATATAATATTTACACATTGAAAAATATATGCACATAAATTATAGTATAACTAAAATCAAAATGAATTTTAGAACATTGAATAAACATATAAAAAATAATTGAAAATTAAAGGAATATCAGAAAAAATTATAAATACAAATGTAATGTTTTAAAACGGCAATATATTGTTCCAGTAAAATTAATTTTCATTAATTGTTTTTATGAAATGCTTATTATTTCCAATTATTTTTTATATGTTTAGTAAGTGTGTCAAATTTCATTTAGAGTGTATTTCTACTTTATTATCTATAGACTTTATGTCTCTTCGCCTCCTCGGCACTCGTGCTTCTCCTCTCTATTGTTGGCTCTCTCAGCGTCCTTCGTTTTCTTTTGGAGTCTATTTTCATTGGTTCTATTTTGGTCGATTGTTGTTTTTTTCGTTTCTTGGTTGTCTTTCACTCACCCTCTACTCTTATCATTTGAACTTTCGTGTTAAAAAACACCTGGTTTGTCACGAAGGCACTCGGGTGTTTTGGGATTGTGTTGGTGTGAGGTTAGGCGGCTTCCTCTTGGCCCAATTTTCCCTCCTCTGCTTTGGCTACCTATCCCTTTATACTTTCCAACTTTTCAGTTCAGTGTGACGGTTTTTGCGGTGGTTTTGGGATGGTGTTGGTGGTTACAAATCAGTGGCGGGGGCTCGTCTTGGCTGGTGACGTCTTCCTCTAGGGTTTCCAGCATTTTCATATGTTCCTTTGTGTTTTTTGGTTGTATTTCTCTATTTTAGATGATGTTTTCAGTGGTCCTTTTTTGAAAATTTCCTTCGGTGTTGAGCTTGATTTTTTGGTTATGTTGGTCCGATGTTGACGTGTTATGTGAGATTGATGGTGTTGGCTTCATCATGGCTCGTTGTGGAGTTCTTGTTTTCTCTCACGGTAACGACCCAAAGTTTTTCAATGGAAATTCCCTTCTTATAAATATGTCATAAAATCACATGAAAACGCAACATAATGAACTACTAAGTTCTAAGTGACCTTTAAACATAAGTTTTTCACTTCTGTGTTTGGAATTTTGAAAATATGACATACATGGTTGTGTTCAAGATGATTTTTGGAGTCTAATAAAACAAAAATAATTTTTGGTGAATAGTAACCTACCCTTATGAATAGTAACCTTACCTATGATAGTATAAAAATAATATTCAAGTGAAATTATGATGTACCTATATTTTAGAATAAGTAAATGAATGTTTTAAAACTGTTTTTTAGTAATAAACCATGATTTTAATTAAATATTAAATTCATCATATTTGGAAAATTATTTTTTAAAAATGGACTTCATTTTTTGGTTCTACACATCAAAAAATGGTTGGGGTAAATTTTTGGGATTTTTCTAAGATACTTGAATTTTTGATAAATAGTGAAATACCATAATTTACAAAACAAGCTAAATAAGCTAATTATAGAGTCATGTGTGATGTTCTGCTGATGTAAGCCCACTTGGTTCGGGATCACATGATAAAATTACTATTCTTGGTCATTTAAGAATTACTATTCTTTATCTTAGGGGAAATTAATAAACTAATAAATTTTATATTAAGGAAACCCCTCTCCCCTCCACTATAAATACCACCCTTCACACCCTCTGATGCGAACCATGTTGAAGGCACTGAGCCGATTACCTGAGTGGAGGAGTTTAATTTGCAAGGACCGATGACGCGTGAGAGATTAAAGAGGTTGAATGCAACAATGGGTGCTCATCTCGCTTCATTAAAGTTCCAATAGATCTTGCCTTGCATGGATGAAGCAAATAGGCCTATTGTCTCACTTATTCAATCCCAAACATGATGTTTAAAGCTTGGCTCACATGGTTGCACAAATTTGGATGTCTTTCCCACATGGAGGATTCTAGAAATGGCATCTTTGGACACCGAAGTCAAATCTGGTGGGCTATGCACTCAAAGTCAAATTCGGTGGGCTATAGTTGGAAAGTTGTGTGTTACTTTTCCAAAAGTCTTTGTTAGAATTTATCTTTTTGACTTTTAATGGGACAAGGTAGGTTTATCCTTTATGACTTTAGGTTATTATACCCTTGACTATTGTATCATCCCTTGGATATAAATAGTCACCCCATGGAATTGTATTTCCATCCAAGACTTAATTGAGAGCTTATGCTTTGTTTCTCCCTATTGTGTGAGAATTGTTCCGAATTTCCCCCTTGCTCTTGTGCATTCTTGCCTTGTCAATCTACAAGTTAGATTGGTGATCCAAGATCGCAAAGACCCCAATTCCATGCCTCAACCCAAGTGCATTTTTTTGTGGATTGGCTATCGCATTCATCCCTTGAGTGTGTTGTCTAAGTAGTAGGCTGCACTCCTTATTGTGTTGATTGACTACTTGCATCCTCTATCCATACCCATCATCCACCACTTAGCCTCGAACCGCATCCTTCATCCGCCGACATATGCTGTGAAGATTGGGTCACCCCGTGCATCTCACATCAGTTGGTATCAGAGCTCTGATTGACATGGTAGGCATCTATCCCTTCATTTATTTTACTTTTTTCCATTACCCTTCTTATCTTTCCTTATTATCCACCCATTCAAAAAAACCATTTTCTTTGAAAACCTTCAGAATTGAACTTTGTTGTGCAAGATTGAAATATTTTTACATTGAGTCAATTATTCTTCCATCTTCCTTTTTCCTTTAATTCTCTATATTTGATTTGTATCTGGCAAAAAAAATCAAAAAAAAATCAAATTCTCTCAACTCATCATTTTGTGCTTTTCAAAATTAAGCACATCCTTTATTCGAGAGATTGAAAAAAAATGTTTCTTGCTCTCCGTTCAATCATTTTGTGCTTTAAAACTTCAAGCACAACACTTTTGGGGGAGAATTGACCAAAAAAAGAAAAAAAAAGAGGATACAATTGCTTCTTTGTGATTTACTTTGTTAGGACTTTCCATTTCCGTACATCACTTTCTCCATCATTTTATTTCATCCCAATATTATATTTGTCTCATATTGTAATTAATTTTTCTTATCTTTCACAATCGGGCAAAACCCAAATACCACATTTCTACCCCCCCCCCCCCCGCCATCCACCCTTTATCCATTTTCTACCCTCTTTTCACCCTTTACCCTTTACCACTCAAGCATGTTGTGTTAAACCAGCCCCCAACACAATCTTGTTTGGGGAAATATTGGTGGAAAGTGGTCACCTGAAATAAGGTATTATATTTCATAAGAGCTTGGAATTTTAATTGAGTGTTGAGAGTGGAGAGAAATAAGAAAAAAATATATATCTTGTGTGTGTGAGTGTGTGCATATTGTTGTGTGTGTGTGTGTGTGTGTGAGTGTGTATATCTTGTGTGTGTGAGTGTGTATCCTTGTGTGTGTGAGTGTGTACATCTTGTGTGTGTGTGTGTGTGTACATCTCACATGTGTGAGTGAGTGTGTATCATTGTGTGTGTCCCCCCCCCCGGGTGTGTTTTTGTGTTTGCATAACTTATCATGGCAGAAGATCGTGGGAAGAAAATTACTCATGTTAGCGATGAAGGAAGTCGAAGTAGATCTCCCGCACCCGAAGCTACACAACTCCAAATTCAAGATTTGGTGATCCACTTCGAGAAGCTTCTTGATAGGAAGTTGGAAGTGCTACATGAGAGGATTGATGAATTGGGGAATAAACCAAGCCCAAGGATGTTCCATGATAACCCACGACGCGCTCCAGCACCACGTCGTCCCCACATCATGGAGGAGGAGATGGTGAAATTTTATGATGATCTTGATGATGTCCCATAAAGGAGGAGGTTGTACCAAAAATCGAGAGAAGGAAAAAGGAGACAACATGATGATGACCTGCTTGGCGGGATCAAGGTGAAGGTCCCCTCTTTTCAAGAGAAAAGTGACCAGGAAGTATACTTGGAGTGGGAGATGCGGATCGAGCAAGTATTTTAATTCCATGCGTATTTTGAAGAGAAAAATGTCAAACTTTCTTCCCTTGAATTTTATGATTATGCATTAATATGGTGGGATCAAGTTCAAAAGGAGAGGGCTAGATATGGTGGACGTCCCATCAACACTTGGGAAGACATGAAGTTCGCCATGCGGAAGCGATTTGTTCCCACACATTACCATAGAGATCTCCACAACAAACTTAAACGCCTCACCCAAGGGAGTAAGAGTGTAGAATACTACTACAAGGAGATGAAAATTTCCATGATCCGGGCAAACGTTGAGGAGGATCCAGAGGCAACCATGGAATGGTTTTTACATGGGCTTAATCTGGAGATTGTGGATCAAGTGGAGATGTCTCGCCATGTAGAGATACAAGATATGATCCACCAAGCCACCAAGATCGAGCAACAAATCAAAAGGAGAAGCAACATGAGGAAACCCGCTACCCCTTTCATGCCATGGATAAATCCAAGGAAGGAGATTGGAGAACCATCAAAGGAAAAAGAGGTGGTTGATCGCAAAAGTGACAAGGTAATTATTCCACCTAAGAAACCTACTTTTGAGGCTAACCAAACCAGGAATAGGGATATTCGGTGTTTCAAATGTCAAGGAAGGGGTCACATTGCTAGTGAGTACCCAAACTAGCACACCATGACCATCAACAAGTATGGAGAACAGGAGACCGATGGAGAGAGCTCGGAAGAGGAGGAGGAAGAATCTCCAGAAATTGATAGTGGGGAGTTTGCAGAAGATGGTGAGATTATTGTCACTAGGAGAGTTCTAAGCGCACAAATGACCGTGGGAGAGAATGAGCAGCGGGAGAACCTTTTCCATACATGGTGCAAGATCCATGGGAAGGTATGTAGTGTTATTATTGATGGAGGAATCTGTAGTAATGTTGTGAGCACCGAGTTAGTATAGAAGTTGGGACTTCCTACATTGAAGAATCAACATCCATATCGGCTTCAGTGGTTGAATTATTGCGGGGATCTGAATCTCACCAAGAAAGTGAAGGTATTGTTCACCATTAGGAAGTAAAAAGATGAGGTCTTGTGTGATGTTGTTCCTATGAAGGTTTTCCATTTGTTGTTGGGACGACCGTGGCAGTATGATCGGCGTGTTACCCATGATGGTTTCTTGAATCGTCATTCATTTGTACTATGAGGGGAACCTATAACCCTCAACCCCATGTCCCCCAAACAAATTCTGGAAGATCACATTTTGAGAGAAAATAAAAAAATGAGTAGTGAGGTAAAAAGAGTGAAAATGAAAGAGGAGAGAATGATGGAAAGAGAGAAAATGAGAGAAGAAAAGAAATGGAGAGCAAAGAAAAATCAAGTGGAAAAAAGAATTTGAGAGAAGAGAAAAGTGTGGTGTTGGAAAAAAAGAGTGAGGTTAAGGAAGCTTTGTTTTTACAGAAAACCCTCCTAGTACTCATGTACAAAGAGGTGTTTCTAAATACTAACGACTTACCATGTTTTCCGAATGTTGTTGAGTCGTTGTTGCAGGAGTATGATGACATCTTTCCTAAAGAGGTGCCACCTGGTTTGCCACCCATTAGAGGTATTGAGCATCAAATTGACCTCATACCTAGAGAATCACTACCGAACCGCCCTGCATATTGCATCAATCTGGAAGAGACAAAAAAAATTCAAAGGAAAGTTCAAGAGCTATCGGATGTGGGATATGTTAGAGAGAGTCTTAGTCCTTGTGTCGTACCAGTGATTCTAGTACCAAAGAAGGATGGAACATTGAGAATGTTCATTGACTGTAGAGCCATCAACAACATCATGGTCAGGTATCGTTATCCTATCCCTAGGTTAGATGATATGATAGACAAATTAAATGGTTCAACTATTTTCTTAAAAATTGATTTAAGAAGTGGCTACCATCAAATTAGGATGAAAGAAGAAGATTAGTGGAAAACTGCATTTAAGACAAAACATGGACTTTATGAATGGTTAGTCATGCCCTTTGGTCTCACCAATGCACCTAGCACATTTATGATGTTAATGAATCATGTCTTACGTGTATATATTGGAAAATTTGTGGTAGTTTACTTTGATGGAATTTTGGTTTATAGTAGGACCTTGCTTGAACATGTAGATCACTTAAGAAAAGTCTTAGAGGTGTTAAGGAAGGAAAATCTGTTTTGAAACATAAATAAGTGTGAATTTTGTCTTGATAAAATTGTTTTCCTTGGATTTTTTTTTTGAGTGGTAATGGAGTTGAAGTGGACACCGAGAAGATCAAAGCAATACATGAATGGCCAACTCCAACCTCCGTTAGACAGGTAAGAAGTTTTCATGGGCTTGCTAGTTTTTACAGGAGATTTGTGAAAGACTTCAGCACACTAGCAGCACTATTGAACGAGTTGACAAAGAAGAATGTTCCTTTCAAATGGGGGACAACTCAAGAGAAGTCCTTTCATGCTCTTAAGGAGAGACTCACCCACACCCCTCCACTTTCACTTCCAGACTTCAGTAAGAACTTTGAAATTGAATGTGATACAAGAGGAATTTGCATAGGAGGAGTACTCATGCAAGAAGGTAAGCCTATTTCTTTCTTTAGTGATAAGTTAAATGGCCCAACTCTAAACTATGCTACATATGATAAAGAGTTGTATGTATTGTTTAGAGTACTAGAGACATGGTAGCACTATCTTTGGACTAAAGAATTTGTGATCCATTCTGATCACGAGGCTCTTAAATACCTTAGGATCCAACATAAACTAAATAGGAGACATTCTAGATGGCTAGAATTCATTGAATTATTTCTATATGTCATCAAGCATAAAAACGGTAAAGAAAATATTGTGGCCGATGCACTTTCACGTAGATATTCTCTTTTATCCTTGTTGGATTCAAAACTCTTTGGTTTTGAATAAATTAAGGATTTATATGCCACTGATAGTGATTTTAGAGAACCTTATGAACATTGTAAACCTAGAGTTAGTTGGGAAAAGTTCTATTTACATGATGGATTCTTATTTCAGATTAATAAGCTTTGCATTCCCAATTGCTCAATCTGTTTACTTTTAATGAAGGAGTCACATTCGGGTGGGTTAATGGGACATTTTGGTGTTGAAAAAACTCTAAGTTTTCTTAAAGAGCATTTTTATTGGCCTAGGATATCTAGAGATGTTGAGAAATTTGTGGGAAAGTGCGTTGTATTCCATAAAGCCAAATCAAAACTGAACCCACACAGACTATATCTTCCTCTCCCAATTCACAACACCCCTTGGGAGGACATATCAATGGACTTTATTGTGGGGTTACCACAGACCAAGAGGGGGAGAGATTCCATTTTTTTGTGGTGGATCAGTTTACAAAAATTGCATATTTTATTCCTTGTCACAAAACTGATGATTCCACTAACATTGCAATACTTTTCTTTCAGGAAGTAGTCAAACTTCATGGAATTCCAAGGAAGATTATGTCGGATCGAGACACAAAATTCCTCAGCTACTTTTGGAAAACATTATGGAGAAAAATAGGAACGAAGTTGTTATTTTTCACTACTTTTCATCTGCAAACTGATGGGCAAACCGAGGTGGTGAATCGGACACTATCGTCCCTTCTACAAACCATTGTGAAGAACATAAAGAATTGGGAGGAGTGTCTGCCACATGTGGAATTCGCATATAACAGGGCCAAGCATTCCACTACTCAATATTCTCTATTTGAAATTGTTTACGGCTTTAACCCTCTTGCCCCTATTGATCTAGTTCCTTTGCCTTTGTAGGAAACAGTTAATATGTATGCGAAAGGGCGTGCAGAATTCATCAAGAAAATTCATGAAAAGGCAAGGATAAATATCAAATGGATGACCCAGAAATATATTGATCATGAAAACAAGGGTCGCAAGCAAATGTTGTTCGAGCCCGGTGACTTGGTTTGGATTTATATGTGGAAGGAAAGATTTCCAAACAAGCAGAAATCAAAACTCATGCCACGAGGCGATGGACCTTTTCGAGTGCTTGAGAAGATTAACAACAATGCTTACAAGAAAGCTTTACCAAGTGAGTATGGTGTAAGTGTCACTTTCAATGTTTCTGATCTTTCTCCTTTTTTGGGTGTAGAGGATGAAGAGTCGAGGATGAATCCTTTTCAAGAGGTGGAGGATGATGCGAACCATGTTGAACGCACCGAGCCGATTACCCGAGTGGAGGAGTTGGATTTGCAAGGACCGATGACGCATGGGAGATTAAAGAGGTTGAATGCAACAATGGGTGCCCATCTCACTTCATTAAAATCCCAATGGATCTTGCCTTGCATGGATGGAGAAAATGGGTCTATTATCTCACTTATTCGTGCCCAAACATGATGTTTAAAGCTTGGCCAACATGGTTGTACGAATTTGGATGTCTTGCCCACATGGAGGATTCTAGAAATGGCATCTTTGGACACCAAAGTCAAATCCGGTGGGCTATGCACTCAAAGTCAAATTCGGTGGGCTATAGTTGGAAATTTGTGTGCTACTTTTCCAAAAGTCTTTGTTAGAATTTATCTTTTTGACTTTTAAGGGGACAAGGTAGGTTTAGCCTTTATGACTTTAGGGTATTAGACCCTTGACTATTGTATCATCCCTTGGATATAAATAGTCACCCCATGGAATTGTATTTCCATCCAAGACTTAATTGAGAGATTATGCTTTGTTTCTCTCTGTTGTGTGAGAATTGTTCCGAATTTCCCCCTTGCTCTTGTGCATTCTTGCCTTGTCAATATACAAGTTAGATTGGTGATCCAAGATCACAAAGCCCCCAATTCTGTGCCTCAACCCAAGTGCGTTGTTGTATGGATTGGTTATTGCATCCCTCCCCTGAGTGTGTTGTCTAAGTAGTAGGTCACACTCCTTATAGTGTTGATTCACTACTTGCATCTGCTATCCATACCCATTATCCACCACTTAGCCTCGAACTGCATCCTTCATCCGTCGACCTACGTAGTGAAGATCGGGCCACCCCGTGCATCTCACATCACCCTCATTTCCTCACACCTATCAAGCTTAAAAACTTGTCTAAACTCTGCCCAAACATCTTCCTTATCCCCTCTCCCACGTCCAAGAGCTGCTGGTCTCATCAGAAGACCAAGCTTAGGCCCCTTAAGAAGGATCTCAAGAGGAGGATTCAAGAGGTAATTTCTCTCCCTCTTCTCCTTTAATTCCCTTTCAATTTCAAGTTCTTTTCTTATTCTCTCCCCATGTATCTTTGTCCAAATGGTATGGTAACTCCAGTAACATACATATACTGGAATGTTATGATACTAATGGGATATTATATCATCCAACCCCCTTTCTCCTATTCTTTTTATTTTATTAAAGAGAATGTTGTTCGTGAGGTGTTAATTTATCACCTTCAAGAATGACATGTCTTCTTCTTCCATTTCTACCTTTAGATATGGTTATGAAACCATTTTTATGGATGAACCTGAATATTTTATATTTATTATGTCCTATTTAAAGTTATAGAACTAACTTATGTACATATTACAAAGTGATAAACTAAAACAAGTTCTTTGTGATTGAAAAACTGCCCAAATTAACCCAAACAATCGTCATTTAATTTTTATCTAATGATTCATCCACATGGTATATAATATAATTCATTATAAGATAATTTTTAATTCTGGAATGTCATTAATAACATGTAATATCAGTTCTGGATGTTTACCCATGTTCTACCCAAACTTCAATTTATGAATACAAGTGAACCACCCAAGAAAAACCATAAAAACGAACATCCCCAAACAATGTTTTTAAACTCTATAAGTCATCCAAAGGAACATAAAATGACATAATGAAACCAGAATGAGCCCTATTCATGTATAAAAGGTTCTGGAATTTCTAATTAATGAATATAATGTCATTATACAGGACATTAAAGAGAAGGAAGTGTTTGGATACAAGGTAAGGGGAAATTCTCGAACCCAACTTTCATTCTTCAGGTTCTCCCTCTTTCACTCCTTTTTTATATGGTTACTCCTTAAAAATCTTTTGTTCATCATTGTCTTTCCTTTTCTGGGATATACATGTTTGTCACTGGCATTTATGACAAACCAAGTGTTTTTCAAAAGAACTCTTCTTTCAAGAACACACCTTTTACTTCTCATTCAAGATTGACGGTTATTGTATCAAGTATGTTATTCCCTCTTTCTTTTGGGAACCCAAAGTTTATGAATGTGTTATTATGAGATGAAACTCATTCCTTTTCATGGGTTAGTTGTGTTCATTTATGTTATATGTTCATTGTGGCATGCATGATAAATGATAATGTCATGATGTGACGGGTGCGCCTGGAATTATATAGTGCAATATGAATGTTTAAATGTGACGGGTGCGCCCGGAATTATACATCGCTTCAATGCATTGGGTAAAGTGATGAATCTCATGAGTAAATGTGAAATGATGTGTGAACAAGATGCTAGCTTTGTTCACAAGCATGTGTGGTAGTTAACCACTAAGACATGATGTTTCATTTTTATGCATTGCCACATTTCAAATTTCTTATTAATGCTTCCTCTCATGATTATTTGTTTATGTTATGAATATGCTCACTTCATGCTATATTGTTCTTATCTATCCTCTTACTGGGCTTCTAGCTCACCACTTTTGATGCATATCCTTAGGTGGCTACATGTACTAAGGAGAGGTCAAGTGCCAATAAGAAACTAGAGAAGAAGAAATGAACAAAAAAGTTCATGCTTGATGTTGTAATTGATAAGTATGGTCCTAGTTTGCCCAAAACACTAAACCTTTGGATCCTCTATTTGTAACTCTATTATGTTGTTTATCTTAAAATAATGTAATAGTAATGTAAGAAAAGGTTGGGTCGCTATACTCACGCTGCTTTGGCTTCCAGGTACATTGCTCCTTTCCAGGTCGGTTGGGCGAATGGCTTCCACAGAGGTTTTGGGATGTGTTTGTGCGAGCGGCAGGAGATTCCAAGAGGCGCGACGAGCAACTATCTTCCCTTTTATGGTTCTCTCGATGTTGGTTCTCCGTATGTGTTGCTTCTGAGGCATGGCGATCTTGGTTCTTCTTGGGTGTCGATGACAATGGTTCTGTTTCCGGTTGGCTTTTGCGCCGGTTCTAGACATGTTTTCGGTGGCGATATTGGTTTCCGGTGGATGTTTATCAACAATGAGCTTGTTTCGAGGAGGTTCGGGTTGTGTCAGGGTGTGCATCGCGAGGCGGTAGGGTCGAGGTGGTCATGATGTCTCTTTTTTGAAATTTGAAAGTATGTCGGTTTGTGGCGCGGTGATATGGATGTTTGGATATTTGGAATTTTGTAATCTGCTTTGCGTATTTGGTTTTTGGAAGATCTGTTTAATTTATGTAAGGTTTCCACTTTTCCTTAAAGTGGTTTTTCAATAATACAAAAAAAAATGGTTTGGAGTAATAAACAAAATCTAATTTACATGTCACAAACTTTATTGCTTAAAAACATAACATCTAAACTTTAAAATATTAATGGACATAATTCTTATTAAGTATTATATTATTAATTACATTACTATGAAGTATTATTAATTTGTTATTATAATTAAATGTTTGTAATTACATTGTTAATAAATATGAATTATATTATTAAATATTTACAATAATTAAAACAATAAATACTAATAATGTTGTAAATAATATAATTATTAACGTGACTAATAAAGTGGTTAACAATATAATTTTAAAATAAATCCTAATTAAATCAGTAATATAAAAAAAATAATTATTAATAATAATGGTATTATTAACAAATTATTTGTATATATATATATCTAAACAAACAAACAAATATATATATAGTATTTGAATAAAGGTGTTATGACCGTTAAGGTCTTTGTCCAATTTTTATGGCAAAGGCGGCAACGACGTTCACGCCTTTGGACCGGGTGAAAAATGGTCAAATGCGTGAAATTCATTCATGCCTTTCTATCTTAAAAAAAATAACATGGAATTAATTTAATATTTATACATTGAAAATATACGCACATAAATTATAGTATAACTAAAATCAAAATGAATTTTAGAACATTGACTAAACATATACAAAATAATTGAAAATAAAAGGAATGTCATAAAAAATTATAAATACAAATGCAATGTTTTAAAACAACAATATATTGTGCCATTAAAATTAATTTTCATTAATTTCTTTTAGAAAATGCTTATTATTTTCAATTATTTTTTATATTTTTAGTAACTTTGTTAAGTTTCATTTAGAGTGTATTTCTATTTTATTACTTATAGACTTTCAAAGTCACCTACTTGAAACATTATTATATCTCATGTTGGCGACTTTGAAATCGTGTAAATTTTAAAGTTTAAATACAGTCTAAATGAAATTTGACATAACATATAAAACATAATTGAAAATAAAAAAAAATCATGAATATAATAAACAAAATATAATTTACATGTCACAAACTTTATTACTTAAAAACATAACATTTAAACTTTAAAATATGAATGGACATAATTCTTATTAAGTATTATATTATTAATTACATTACTACGAATTACTATTAATTATGTTATTATAATTAAATGTTTGTATCTACATTATTAATAAATATTAATTATATTATTAAATATTTACAATAATTAAAACAATACATACTAATAATGTTGTAAATAATATAATTATTAACGTGACTCATAAAGCGGTTAACAATATAATTTTAAAATAAATCCTAATTAAATTAGTAACATAAAAAAATTAATTATTAATAATAATGGTATTATTAACAAATTATTTGTATATATATGTATCTAAACAAACAAATATATATATATATATATATATATATATATAGTATTCGAATAAAGGTGTTATGACTGTTAACGTCTTTGTCCAATTTTTATGGCAAAGGACGTTCATGCCTTTGGAATGTATATTGAAATATACAAATCATATTAGAATATAATATATATTAACTAAGGAGTATATTTTACAATGTATTATTATTGAATATATATTAATTAATTGCGAACGAGAAGATCTTTAAAAACCCCGACTTAAATATGTTTGGATTTTGTTTCTCGCGATAATTTTGGATCATCATAAAACCCATGATAGGGAATAGAAATATCCCATTCAATTATACAAACCATTTCATATCATTATGCTTTGTCTTATACGGCCTAACGCTATTATAAAACTCCGATAAAAATTTTGTTCATTCGAAAGTTTTCATTTATCATTTCAAATTCAGATAGGTTAAATTATTGTAAACTATCCAAACAGGAATTTAGGCATACCAGATTTTGGAACGTTGTTGAAGTTTCTCCCCCATCACCTTTCGGTTTATTTTTTTGCCCCCTTACGAAAGCGAGATGCATTATTGTTATTTTAAAAAAATAATATAATAATAATATTGACAACGACATTAAATCATCACCCCGCTTTTTCAAAAAAAAAAAAAAATGTAGCCATCATTTCTGATCACGCACACCACAACCAAACCAAATTACCATAAATCCACATCGGGTTTTTTTTAAATGTTTTTTTTGATATTTGAATGCATCTAGAGTAAAATAATTTATAGATATAGATTTTTGAAAGCGAAACTATTTCACGCATTTTGTGCGACTAATATAACTATTTGATAGGATGCATCCGTAAATTACTAAACCTGAAATCCATTTAAATAAATATTTTTTAGAAAAAACCCCATTTAAAAAATTAGCTCGTTGAAATCGTATATTACACGGAACACTGCTCTCGATTTATGTAAATTTAGAACTGCATTTTACCAATGCTAAAAAAAAGTTGATAAACCCTTTATCATCACTCTATTTAGTGATGATAAAGGCTTTACTTTATCATCATTTTTTTAATGGTGATAAAGTCCACTATATTATTTAATATATATATATATATATATATATATATATATTATAAAATATACTGATATGAACTATATAAATACATTAAATATAGTTCATGTTTAAATTTATATATTTATTTTCTGATTATATAATTTATAATATACATATATATATTTATACTATATATATTTAGATATATACCTTTTGCATCAAATATATATTAATACACACACATATATATATAAGGATTACTTTGCATATATCTTTTATATAATCATATTTATATATTCTTAAATATGATTTATATAACAATAAATATATATATTTATATAAATACAATTTATATATATTTTTAATCATCTATACTTTTATTTATTCTTTTATACTTATTTATATAAGGTCGATTACATTCGCCGCCGCCAAACACGATGTATTTAAATACATTAAAAATATGTATGTAAATATAATATATTAAAATTTATATTAATAATTATATAAATATATAGATCATATATTTATTTAAGTATATTTATATTAATACATGTAAATAATTTTAAATGTATATAGTAATGTAATTGTAGGTGTTGTGACGCAAGTTTAATAGTCTCGTGGTACAACAAAAGAAAAAAAAACAGAGAAAAAATAGGGGTCAATATATGTATATATATAAAATATGTAGGTCTGTGTGTGTGTATGTGTGTAAGTATGTATATGTATACACACATACATACATGTAGATATTTGTATATGCATGTATGTGTATATATGAATGTGTATGGACGTGTGTGCGTATGTATGTGTATGCACAAGTATGTATACATGGGCATGCACATGTATATATGCATGTGCCTATGCGCACGCATGTGTGTGTATGAATGTATGTGTGTGTGCATGTATGTATATGCATGTGTATGTGTATGTATGTATGCGTATGTGTGTGTATATTGTGAGTATGTATGTGTATATATGTGTATCTGTATGTATGTATGTGTATGTAGGTGCATGTGTATGTATGATGTGTATGTTGCGTATGTTGTGTATGTATGTATACATATGTGTGTGTGTGTGTGTGTGTGTGTGTGTGTGTGTGTATGTAAGTGTATGTATGTGTATGCATTTTTGTGTGTGTATGCTCAATATCAATAATTAATGTTATTCAAATGTAATTAATGCAATCTTATATATATGTATGCATGCATGCATGCATGCATGTATATGCAATTTATATATATTTTTTTATTTTAATATTTTTGTATCTAAATCTTTATACAATTATTATTTATTCATTTTTAATTGGTAATTTATTGTATTTAAATTTAAAAACTTTTAATATTTATTCAATATATTTTTTTGTAATTTATGTAATTAATATTCTTTGTTCTTGTTTTTAATATTTTTGAAATTTATTTATATTTATTTATTAAATTTTATTATTTTTGATTTTTTATTATTTATTCAATCTTAATATCTATTCATTTTTAATCTTTCTTCGTAATTTATCTAATTAATATTTTTTATTCATTTTTAATATTTATCATTTTTTTTGTAATTTATTAATTTTTAAATATTTATTTATACATTTTTATTATTAATATTTAGTAATTTTAATATGATTGTAATTTATATAATTAATATTTATTCTTTTTATGTTAATATTTTTTGTATTTAAACATTTAAACAATTATTATTTATTCATCTTTAATTGGCGATTTATAAATATTTTTTATTTAATTGTAATTTTTAATATTTATTTATACATTTCTTATTAATATTTAATATTTTTAATGTCTATAATTTATATAATTAATATTTCTTCATTTTTATTTAAAAATATTTGTATTTAAATCTTTATAAAATTATTATTTATTTATTCTTAATTAGTAATTTATTATAAATATTTCCTATTTAAATATAATTTTTAATATTTATTCATTTTTATTTTAATATTTATTCATTTATAATATTTTTTCAATTTATATAATTATTATTTTTTATCCATTTTTCATTTTTTTTAATTATTCATTTTTAATATTCATTTTTTTCAATATTTTTGTAATTTATTAATTTTTAAATATTTATTTATACATTTTTATTTATTAATATGTTTTGTAATTTTTATTTTTAATATTTATTCATTTTTATTTTAACATTTTTGTATTTAAATCTTTATACAATTATTATTTATTCATTTTTATCAGCACTTTATTATAAATGTTTTTTATTTAAATGAAATTTTTTATATTTATTCATTTTTTATATTTTTGTAATTTTTATAATTAATATTATTTATTCATTTAATATTATTTATTATTTTTAATATTTTCATGCATTCATTTTAATTCATTTTTTATTTTCTTAGGTATTTATTAACGTTAAATTTAGCATTAAAAAGAGAACCATTTATTAGTGTTAATAAAAGTACCTCTATCAATGTTTTTGAACGTTCACAAAGTCTTGCCTTTATTAACGCTTATCGTTTTAGTGATGATAAATGTGTCTTTTATTAGCCTTTTTAAGTTAGCGCCGATAAAACCATTTCTCCTATTTTAAAAGAACCTTAACAGATTGCACCGCTCGCTTATGTCGTTTAAGCTTTCACTAAAGTTGATCTTTGTTGTGACTCTAAATGATGTTGGATGAATTGAGACCCACAAAATTGAAGATATGCTATTCAAATCTTATTTTTAAATATTTCTCACTGATCATGCTTGAGTTTTCGTGTTTTGTTGTTGTTCTTCCCAACCAAAATAGTGTGAACGCGTGACAACCCTTTCATCTCTTCCACTCTTGTCTAGTTTCTTTATCTATGTATTTTATCTCGATCTGGGGATAACATTTGTGACTTTACCATCATCTATAGGAAATACCTTTCATCTTGGGGTTTCTTTATCATTATTGGCTAAAGGAAACCCATATGGTTTACTTCTTAATAAACACATCTTGGGTAAATTGTTCTATGGATGAGATAACCATAATTCTAACTTTAGTAGAATCAGATTTTATATCTCCTTAAAGCATGTGCATTTTTTATTTGAAACACCCCTAAGTATTATTCTTGTGCTTTTCTTACTTCTATGAGTATTTTAAATCCATTAAGTTGTCCAGGCTCTTTTAAAATGGTTGATAAATGATTAGTTAAGAGGCTTAAAATGGGTTGTCACACCTTATACCTTATTTGTACTGTTTTTGAAAACTGCAACTTTTATAAATTTAAAAGTATTCAACCATATAAAAAATTAATAATTAGAAAATATTCAAAACATTAGGTGAAACAAAGGTTCACACAACTCAGGGATGAGTTAAAAAGATGAATTTAGGTTGGTTTCCATTAATGTGGAGTTGATTTGGGAAATGTCCTAACATGGCATTTTGGAAACCTAAATTGATTTTTTGAAAAAAAGTGTTGAAAGAGAATGAAATTTTGTTTATTTCAAATCTTTCATTTGAATCATGTTGAGTTGCTTTAAAAACACTACTACATTTCAAATTCCTTTAATTTGTTATTTTGCATTAGATGGTTTGGTTTAATCAAAGGAAATTTGTTTACGAAGTAGGTTTGATAGTATAAATGAAAGTGTGCACTTAAACAAGTGATAATACTACCTAAAAAATATGAATCGATCGATTTGATTATTTCCATTAACTTGGATTTTTATCTAATATAGTTTTGTATAGTCAAGGTATGATAGATATAATTGATTAAAATAAAGATAACATGCCGCCCAGTAGCTTAGATGTTATTTTTTTATGTTGTTATGTTTTCCTTATCTTGTTAGTGTTATTACCTATACCATATACCCTAAATGAATCATAAATCATTAAATAACACTTAACCACTGATTAAATGTTGAATAAATGGCAACATAATGGCTGGGTTTTATGGATACATCTATATTTGAAATACTTTTTATATTTTGTCCAAGCATGTAACAGTCTGTACCTTCCCGACCCATTACTTTGCTAGTTTTGGTGGTTGGAGGTGTTTAGGGGACATTTTAGAAGTTTTCGGTGGGGATTGGAGGTACATGAGTGCTGTAGTAGGAAATTCACATCGTGTAATGTTTACACAACATGAACTGATGGTTCACAACTTATTAAGTTGGATGGTTCATTGCTTGTTTGTGGGTTGAGGGGGGAAGTCGTGAGATAGATTTCACATCATGTAAGTGGAATTCAAGATGTGTATTAAATAAAGGCCGAGGTGACGCCTATTTTGGTGAAAGATGGGATTTTTGGAAAACCCAAGGTTTACACGCTGTGTAATATTTACACGATGTGAAACCGGTGGGATTCCAGGTTTTATGTTCTTTTCTCAGTCGATTCCTTTCATTCAGCTATACCCCTTCCTCCTCTCTCATTTTGGCAGAGCCCTAGGCGCCTTGGGAGGATCTTCTAGCCCCTTCCTCCTGCTTCGATCTGTTGGTTTTGGTGGTTGTTGGCTGGCGATCTGATGTGTGAGATTTCTCCTTTCTCCATGGTTTTTTATCATTCTTCTGTTGTGGATTCGCTGCGATGATATAGTTTTGAGTTGGGGTGTGAGTTGGGCTATGTTTTGATGATCCTTTTATGCAGTGTAGGTTGATATGCGATTTCCTGTGTTTGGTTGTTGTTTGTGGGTGTTTCTTCTTCACCATGCGGTGCACAGTGAGTCGACAAAGCTTCTTTGAGGCAAAGAATCTCTCATTTCTCTTTATTGTGTATCATGCGGGAGAGGTTTACTCTTGTTCATCTATGGGTTATGGTTGTGTTGGATTAATCAAATATAGTGAATTGGTTAATTGAAATTTAAGGGGAAAATGGGAATTATTTACATGCTTTTACAACTTTGATATTATTGTGATATGGTGGATTGTACGGGCTTAATACCCCATTGAAATTTGTGGTCGCTGAGGGGATTTTTTTGCACTGGATAATATTTGTTATAACTGTTTTATCTGTTGTGATTGTTGTAATATCATCCTAAAATGGAAATTGGCTAACCACTTATATTTGGTTAATAAAATGGTTTCCCATGGGTTTATGTCTTGTGTGATAACACCCCTAAAATAAAGTTGAATGTGATAAAATTCCCTTTTTAAATTTGTAAAACGATCTTTGATGTGTTGTGATGTGTGGTCGTTCTTGTGGGGGGAGGCGGTGGGGAGAGGCGGTGGTTGCAATGTCGTGTGGGGCGAGGCGGTGGTTGTGTGGATGTGCTTTTGGGGCAGTGAGGTGGTGGTTGTTTTCCCGTGCTTTTGGGGTAGCGAGGAGGTGGTTGTTTGTCCGTGATTTTGGGGTAGTGAGGTGGTGGTTGTTTGGTCGTGCTTTTGGGGCAGTGAGGTGGTGGTGTGATGGAAACAACGAGCTTCTTGTGATGTGTGGTTTCTTATGCTAGATGTTCAGGTAGTGTTTAAATAAAAATTATTTAATAATGATTGTAATGGACGAGGTTTGGTTTGATTAATGGGATGGAAATGATTAATGAACAAATAAATGATGGTCTCTATAGTTAAATGTGGATGATTCTTAATAATGAAACAAATGATTGGATAATGGAATTGGTTGGTGATGTGATGTGGCTTGTGGTATGTGCGGTGTTATGCATTTAAAGGTGGCACCGAAAGTGGTGATGTTGTGAGTTGGTTGGTGTTTGGTTCTAAACACATAGGTTAGGCTTATGTGTGGATATATGTATATACTTGTATATTCTTTTTGATTTCTATACACACCTCACCCACATCGAGCACAATGTTCCGACACTCACATAGTCATAAAGGGGGTGTTTTTTCCAACATCCCGATGATGAGGATGAATGGATGACTACCTACTCTTTCCCGCTCTCTCTTATAGAAGAGTAGATATGCACAGATTGTGATGGATGAAGGTCTGTTGGTGTACTAGGTGATGATCTATGTGTATTCAGGTGATATGTGATGGCCCATGTTTTTTTGGGTGAGGTGTGATGACCATGATGCAGGGTGGTGGCCCAAGTGTTTTCGGGTGTGATGTGATGTGACTTTTCTTTGGGAAGGCTTATGGTGGGGTCAAGCATAGTAAGATGAGGGAATGAGGTTGATGTCTTTCATGTTTACGATACCCCACTACTCTGGTTATGGTTGTGATGTGATGACCTAGGTGTTTTTAGGTGAGATGTGATGTGCTCGTGCTGTGGGGAAATGATCCAGGTGTTTACGGGTATAATGTGATGTGACCGTGCTATGGGGCGGTGGTATATGTTATTTGAAAGTGATGGGTGCGACAGGACATAAGATATTGGGGTGTGGCAAAACAAAATCAATGGGAATGTGGTGTAGGGTACCCTTTATCAATATGATTCTTATTATGTTACTATACTTGGCTCGAGTTATTTGGTGAGCGTGCCTTAGTGAGGTTAGTTTTCACTACTAGAAAAGTAGGTATTTGCGACGGGCTATTTGCGACGGGGTCCCGTTGCAAATAGCCCGTTGCTGAAAACGCCGTCGCAACTACACTTATTTGCGACGGGCCCGTCGCTAAATCCTTTTTTTTCGACGGGCATTCTCCCCGTCGCAAATAGTATTCCGTATTTTTGTAAAAAACTTTTGAAACAGTTTTTGCGACGGGACCCGTCGCAAATAGCTTTTGCGACGGTTCCGTCGCAAAACCTCTTTTTAAAAAAAATAAAAAAAATTAATAATACTAGTATTTGCGACGGGAGTCGGGACCCGTCGCAAATACTTTAAAAAAAAAAACTATTAATAATACTAGTATTTGCGACGGGCATAGTATCCCGTCGCAAATACTATAAAAAAAATAAAAAAAATAAATTATTAATAAATTATTTTAATTAATATAATAATAGAATTATAATTTACAAATGAAAATAATAAATTATTTTAATTACTATAATAATAGTAGAATTATAATTCAAAAATAAAAATAATAGAATATTAATAAATAATTTAATTAATATAATAATATTACAATTATAATTCATAAAAAAAAAATATTAATAAGTTATTTTAATTAATATAAAAATAATAGAATTATTTTACATTCAAATATTAAAATAATTCAAGTATTACAAAAAAAATAATTAAATTATAATATTATAAAATTTTAATATATATATAAAATTTTAATATATAAATAAAATTTTAATATATATATAAAATTTAATATTATAAAATATAAATAATATTATTATTCATATTAATATTGTTATTTAAAAATATAATATTATTAATATTTTATAATGAGACAGAAACTACGAATAGAAAAAAAAATATTTTGATTTCACAAATTTTATAACAGAAATACAAACTCTAATCTGTAGGAGGGGGGGGGGGGAGGTGGGGGATCTGCAGATGGTGGTGGAGGAAACTCCATCCCTAAAGCATGAGTGAGTCGGCGCATGTACTCCATCTGCTCCTGATGCTGCTGCTGCCACCGACTCGTCTGCTCCTCGTACAGCTGCTGCTGGCGTCGACGCTCCTCCTCATGCTGCTGGCGCATCTGCTCCTGCTCCTGTTGGAGACTCTCTATCTGTGCAGTCTGAGATCGCAACTGATCCTCATACTGTGTAGAAGAAGATGCACGAGCTCCTCTCGAGCTGGACGCCGACATCGCACCACTGCCATAATAATCTCCGGGAGTCAGTCGAGAGCCGATACCAACTACCCGGCCCTTCTCGAAGGCATACTGGGTGACCTGCATCCATGCCGCCTCATCAAACTGACGGGCAGTGGTCTGATCTGATGACTCGGCCTGACTCTCAGGCCGGGCCTGTGCCGCTGCGGCCTCATATGACTCCTATAGTTGCAATTTAAAATTAAAATTGTGAATAAATTATATGCAGTTAATTTTTAAACTTGAAAACAAATAATACTGACCACGATGTGATGCTGACGATCACCTCTGAGCTCCCCAGTAGCAGGATCACTATACATCCTCCGATATACGTCGTACTCTGTAATATCGGGGTGCTCGACAGCCTATAAGAATAAAAAATAAATTGTTAATATTTATAGTTATATAAAATATTTATAAATAATGTACGTACCAGATGCTGTCTATGAGTACTGAAAGAACGACTCCCAGCTCGATGAGTCACCTCCTGCCTCCCTCGATTCTGCCTCCCCACCGATGATCTCCTCTGAAAGGCACCACTCAACCAGTGCGCACATAATCCATCCCATACATGGGATGAAATATACTCTGGTCGGTGTGCTCTACATGACTCATCAAACTCTGACACTCCTGTTTTCTTCATCGCAGCTTTTCTTAAATTGTGCAAAAACTGACGAAAGAGATCACACATGGCCACCTCCCATGCCTCGTGGATGGCGTCACGCATGGTATCCTCGATCGGATACCATAAACCCTACAAATAAATCAAAATATCAAGTTAGAAATGAGATAATTTTCAAAATAAAAATTATTTATTTACGTACGTACCAACCAATGGCCGAACATGGCCTGCTGCACATCAATGGGAATCTGCTCCCATGTGGTCCACGACTGAGAGAAATAGTTGAGCAAAATAGCGCTGCCCTGTCCGACTGCTATATGCGAAAAACTGAAAAAATAATAAACATTTATTATGTGAATGGATTAATGAAATCTTAGTCAAATGCACAGGTTATTACACAGGTTATCACACCTCCGGGTGCGCGGATCAAACCCAAGACGTGGACGTCGCTCGGGGACGGGGTCAGGAATCATCAATCGTGCAAGACCGCGCCCCCTCCGCGTACTCCCTGGAGCGCCTGCAGGCTGAGGGTCATCTGCCAGCAACTCATCCGCATCGAAAGGCAGGTCAGCATCCGCCAACGCACGAAATGTGGCCTCGTCCATCTGAAACAGAAAATGTTAATGTTAGCAAATAATTGATAATTACTATTATATATACATATATACATATTATGATTGTATATAAATACCATGGAATTCTATAAGTGTTCATCTTCATCATCATCTTCATATATGTCAATGTCATCTTCATATTCCTCCTCAACATCATCGATATCCATTCGAGTTGCAGTTGCTTCATCTCTTACCATTTCAAATTCATGTGTGACATCATTAACATCATCGTCATCACCGACTCTTAAATGTGGGGTGTCGTCATCGATACTCATATCTCTTTGTAAAAAAGATTGATTTTGAGTACTCTCTTGAAAAACTTCAATTCTTTGCACATCAGTGAAAGCACATTCACTTTGACTAAACTGATTGTCTCGAATTTTGATTTTTATTACACTCCACCAATCAGTCAAGTCTCTTGATGTTGCACAGTACTTTGCATAATAAACTTGATATGCCTGTTGAGCCAATAAGAATGGTTCATTTACTGCGAGAACACTTTTACATTTAATATCGATGATTCCATGAGTCGGATGAACACGCACGCCTCTCTCTGTATCCAACCACTGACATTTGAACATGGTTATGTAATGTTGTCCAAGATAACAGAGTTCAATGATTTCATCAAGTATGCCATAAAAGCCAACTTCATTTTCTCGATGATGAGATCCTCTCAAGCTAACTCCACTGTTCATTGTTTTTTTCGATTCCCCATATGCATGTGTGTGGAATCGAAATCCATTCACCACATATGCATTATAAGTTTTAACAAGTTTGGAAGGTGGGTTACTCAATACACACAGCCATTTGTCAATTTTATCAGCATGTCGAGACACCTGAAGATTTGTGAAATAATTATCAATATAGTAAACTATACATTGAATGAGTTGCTAAATGATAAAGAATTTATGTTACCAGTTTTTGAAACCACTGAGAGAAATTTTTCAGTCGACGTTCTTCGAGAGCAGCTGCTGTAATTTGTGGAATTTGTTTCTTGATATGATTATCATACAACCTATAAAAACCAAAGTTATTTACTGTAACATAAATGATAGAATAAGTGATATAAACACTTACAGTACAACTGATGTCATCTCTTCACAGTTGAGCAGAACATACGTATGAGCTCTATGATGTTCATCATCTGAAAGCCAGCGTTCAGAAACTCCACCAAAACCAAGCTCTGACTGGTTGAAAACAGATAATTGATTGTCGATTTCATCAATATTCCTCTCATTCCGTCCCATTCGGTTGTGTTTTGAAGGATACTCAGATTCAAAATAATGGGAGCAGAAAAAAGATATTTCCTCTTGCAAATAAGCTTCTGCAATAGATCCTTCAACAGATTCTTTGTTGCGTACTTTTCTTTTCAATTTTTGCATGCATCTTTCAAATGGGTACATACATCGAAACTGTACCGGACCTCCACATTTGGCTTCATATGGAAAATGTAACATCAAATGTTCCATTGAGTCGAAGAAAGACGGCGGAAATATTTTTTCCAGTTTACATATAATTACAACAACATCTTTTTCAAGTTTGCCTAGAGCATCATAATCTGCCGTAGCCGCACAAATTTCCCGAAAAAAATGAGACATGTCTGTTATGGAATCCCAAATCACAGAATTCAACAGACCTCTTAATCCAATGGGTAGAAGTCTCTCCATTATAACATGACAATCATGACTTTTTAATCCAGTAATATAACCATTCTTTACACATCTACCCAAATTGGAAGCACAGCCATCTGGAAGTCTCAAATCTGCAATCCACTGACAAAATAATAAACGGTTTTCTTTAGACAGTGTATAAGCTGCTTTTGGTTTCAGTAACCTTTCTGTTCTGACATTCTCAAATAGTTCCAATTCTGGACGCCTGCAAATTTGGGCAAGATCTAAACGTGCATTTACATTGTCTTTGCTCTTTCCTGGCGTATCCAAAACTGTATGAAACAAATTATCAAAACAGTTCTTCTCAATATGCATGACATCTAACATGTGTCGGACCAACAAATCAGACCAATATGGAAAATCCCAAAATATGCTACGTTTAATCCAATTGTGTTCTTTCCCAAAACCAGAAATTTTATGTTGGTTTATTGTGGGACCAAAAGTGATGGGAGGTAATGAAAATACAACCGATTTTAACTCCGAACCTGATAGCATTTTTGGAGGTCCATCCCTTTCAGCTGTTCCTTTTCTGAAATGAGATCTGTTTCTGCGAAAAGGATGATCAGCTGGAAGAAATCTGCGATGACAGTCAAAATAACAAGGTTTCTTTCCATGAATGAGCATAAATGCTTTGTTCTCTCCCATACAGTAAGGACATGATTTTTGACCATGTGTACTCCAGCCAGATAACATCCCATAAGCCGGGAAGTCACTTATTGTCCACATCAATGCTGCTCTTAGTATGAAATTCTGTTTCGTTGCAACATCATATGTACTGACACCAGTACTCCATAATAAATTTAATTCATCAATCAATGGCTTCAAATAAACATCAATATTTTTCTTCGGATGTCCTGGAATTAGTAAAGTCAAAAAGATATATGGCTCCTTCATCAACATCCATGGAGGTAAATTATACGGAGTTAAAAAAACAGGCCAACATGAATATTGACTACCATAAGATCCAAACGGACAGAAACCATCAGTGGAAAGGCCCAGTCGAACATTTCTAGCTTCTAAAGAAAATGATGGATGCACTCTATCAAAATGTTTCCATGAATCACCATCGGCTGGATTATTCAAGCTTTTATCGGTTGAACTATTCTCTTTATGCCATGACATCATTGTCGCTGTATTCTTAGACATGAATAAACGCTGAAGTCTGGATGTAAGCGGAAAATATCTCAATTGTTTTACAGGAATCAAACCAGACTTCCCGTGTTGTCCTTCTTTATATCTCAGTTGCCCACATGTGGGACAACTATCCAACGACTCATTTTCCCCTGAATATAAAATGCAGTCATTTGAACATGCATGAATCTTCTGACAAGTAAGTCCCAAATTTCGAACCAACCTCTTACTTTCATAGTAATTTGCAGGTAAAACATTTCCTTCGGGTAACAGTGTTTTCAGCAAAGAAAATATCTGGTCAAAACAGGTGTTTGACATTCCGTTATCTGATTTGATAGCCATAAATTTTGCAACTGCTTCTAATTTGCTCATCTTGCAGCCAGGATATAATGCATCCTCAGCAGACTTCAACAACTCATAAAATTCAGACGGTCCCAACTCAGGATTTGAAGCTATATCAGCCGGAGTTTCTGTATGTTGAACAGATGAACCTGCAACATCATGTACTAAATCTTGAAACTGGGATGGATCCGGAATCAAGTTGGTATCACCTGCTCTGGAATTGCGTTCACCGTGTTGATACCAAAAAACATAATCTGCTTGAAAACCAAAACGCAAGAGATGTTCCCCCACTTTGTCAAACGTGTCAAACGTTCTCAATGCACATTTTCTACAAGGGCATTTTATCTTTCCTTCTGAAACAAATCCTGGATTTGATGCCGCAAATGATAAAAAACTTTCCACACCCTCTATATATACTGGATTTAAACCAGAACCATTTGGATTTCTACGTTGATTTATCCATATGCGGTCATCTAATAATGACTGTTGACGACCTCGTTGTTCCATATTTTTCTATAAAATATAAAAGCATTACTGGTTTTGAATAATTTGTTAGAAAAAACACAAGCAAGGATTGAATATATTGAGAATAAAGCAAAACCTGTTACAAATATTGATAATTTTAATATTATATTGATTTTTTATTTTTTTAATAATACTAATATAATTTTTTTCATAAATATTAATTATATAATAATAACATCATTACATTATTAGTATATTTTATTATTAATATTAAAATAATATAATTTTCTATATTATATACAATTCTCCTTTCATCTGTGTGTTTCACATTCTGTCTCCACATGTAATATTGGCATTCACTTTCACCTCTCCATTGGCGAGTAGGTTGATAATTTTGAAAAAGAATGCCAATATTACATGTGGAGACAGAAAAAACACAGAAGAAAAGAGAATTGTATATAATATAGAAAATTATATTATTTTAATATTAATAATAAAATATACAAATAATTTAATAAGGTAATTATTCCAAATTATTGGTAAGTATTTCAAATTATTGGTAATTATTCCAAATTATTGGTAATTATTCCAAATTATTGGTAATTATTGGTGATTATTGGTAATTAATACTAATTATTGGTAATTAATACTAATTATTGGTAATTAATAATCATTATTACTAATTATTGGTAATTATTACTAATTATTCCTAATTAATACTAATTATTCCTAATTATTACTAATTATTCCTAATTATTACTAATTATTCCTAATTATTACTAATTATTGTTAATTATTACTAATTATTGTTAATTATTACTAATTATTGTTAATTATTACTAATTATTACTAATTATTTCTAATTATTACTAATTATTTCTAATTATTACTAATTATTGCTAATTATTAGTAATTATTGCTAATTATTACTAATTATTGCTAATTATTATTAATTATTGATAATTATTAGTAATTATTGATAATTATTAGTAATTATTGGCAATTATTGGTAATTATTGGCAATTATTGTTAATTATTGGCAATTATTGTTAATTATTACTAAATATTGGTAATTATTACTAAATATTGGTAATTAATACTAATTATTGCTAATTAATACTAATTATTGATAATTAATACTAATTATTGGTAATTAATACTAATTATTGGTAATTAATACTAATTATTGGTAATTATTGGTAATTATTACTAATTATTCCTAATTAATACTAATTATTCCTAACTAATACTAATTATTACTAATTATTGTTAATTAATACTAATTATTGTTAATTAATACTAATTATTGCTAATTAATACTAATTATTGCTAATTATTACTAATTATTACTAATTATTACTAATTATTACTAATTATTACTAATTATTTCTAATTATTACTAATTATTTCTAATTATTACTAATTATTGCTAATTATTAGTAATTATTGCTAATTATTACTAATTATTACTAATTATTGCTAATTATTACTAATTATTACTAATTATTGCTAATTATTATTAATTATTGATAATTATTAGTAATTATTGATAATTATTAGTAATTATTGATAATTATTAGTAATTATTGATAATTATTGTTAATTATTGGCAATTATTGTTAATTAATACATTATTGGTAATTATTACTAAATATTGGTAATTATTGGTAATTATTGGTAATTAATACTAATTATTGGTAATTAATACTAATTATTGGTAATTAATACTAATTATTGGTAATTAATACTAATTATTGGTAATTAATACTAATTATTGGTAATTAATACTAATTATTGGTAATTAATACTAATTATTGGTAATTATTATTAATTATTCCTAATTAATACTAATTATTCCTAATTAATACTAATTATTCCTAATTAATACTAATTATTCCTAATTATTGTTAATTATTCCTAATTATTACTAATTATTGGTAATTAATACTAATTATTGGTAATTAATACTAATTATTGGTAATTAATACTAATTATTGGTAATTAATACTAATTATAGGTAATTATTACTAATTATTACTAATTATTGGTAATTATTACTAATTATTGGTAATTAATACTAATTATTGGTAATTAATACTAATTATTGGTAATTAATACTAATTATAGGTAATTAATACTAATTATTGGTAATTATTACTAATTATTACTAATTATTCTTAATTATTGATAATTATTGATAATTGTTCCTAATTATTAGTAATTAAATGAATAATTATCAATAATTAGAAATAATTACCAATAATTACAAATAATAACATTATTAATATATTTTATTATTAATATTAAAATAATATAATTTTCTAATTTATATACAATTCTTCTTTCATCTGTGCGTTTTCTATCTCCACATACAAATAATACATGTGAAGACAGCAAACACACAGATGAAAAAAGAATTGTATATATATAAAAAATTATATTATTTTAATATTAATAATAAAATAAACTAATAATGTAATAATGTTCTTATTCCTAATTATTGGTATTTATTACTAATTATTAATATTTATTCTTAATTATTAAAAATTATTACTAATTATTCCTAATTACCATTAACTATAAACAATACTAATAATTTAAATTTATTAAGTAATAAAACAATGTAAACATAATTAAATTACAACTAATTAATAATAATTGAAACTAATAAAAAATTAAAAATAAATAAAAAATTAAAATGAAGATAAATACCTTGAAAATTGATCTGTTCTGATCGTTCTTCAAAACTTTAATATCAGCTCCGGAGAAAAAAATTAAACTGGAGAAAAACTCAACTCTAGAAATATAATTTTGAGAGAAGGAGAAGATAAGGAATGAGAATGAAATGAAAAAAACGGATGGGGGTATTTATAGGTTAGATTATTTGCGACGGGCCCATTTGCGACGGGAATCCCGTCGCAAATAGTATTATTTGCGACGGTACCCGTCGCAAATACCTTAGCCAACATTTATTACGGTCAACCGGTAAATAGTTATTTGCGACGGGTCCCGTTGCAAATAACCCCTGCCGACATAGTATTTGCGACGGGGGAATATTCCCGTCGCAAATACCTTTTACCGTCGCCGGTTATTTGCGACGGGAATATTCCCCCGTCGCAAATAAGTTTCCCGCGATTTGGCGCGCATCGCGGGAAAACTATTTGCGACGGGGAAAGCAATCCCGTCGCAAAAGCCTCCTTATTTGCAACGGGGAAATACCCCCGTCGCAAATAAGTTTTTAACATGACTATTTGCGACGGGAATAAATCCCGTCGCAAATAACCCGTCGCAATTGCTCATTTTTCCCGTAGTGTTTGGTCAGTATACTGGTATAGGGGTTGGTTGGTTCTGCTGTTTTCTCATGGGTGCATTACTATGCTTCTTTCACATGTGCACACGAGACTTTGGTTTTCCTACTAAGTATACTTATATGCTCACCATATGTATATAAAACCATTTTTAAGTTTCTAGGAGGATTACATGGATTGTGTTAGACATTACTAGCCTAGACCTTGGATAACTGCCATGTCACTACTTTAGATTTGTTTTTGTTCATTTAATTTGGAAAATTTTATCTGTATCAGTTTTATTTATATATGCATCGTGGGATGGTTTTGGTTTCTTTTATATTATTTCATGGAGTTATTTGGGGGTGATTAATCTTATCTCCTGGTCATACATTATTATAGAGGGTAATCCCTCCCATTTTATGATATTTTATACCCTCGGTGCTAGTCTCCAACTTAGGGCCTACTGGAGGCAGGACTTGGTGGTCATTATATCTCTCCCCTCATTGTGGTATCTTTAGCAGAGGGGGGGGGGGTTATGATAGAGTGGTATCAGAGGTGATGGTTGAGAGATATGATGAAGTTTGGAGTTAGGTACAGTGAGGAATACATGGGTTGGTATGGAAAATGTTATCCTAAATAGGTTAAATACCCTGAGAGGGGGGTGGGGGGGTGGGGGGGGGGGGGTGAATCAGAGTATTATAGATTAAAATAACCGTCCCTTAAGATCTTGTTTCATCATCAAACAAAACACTATTCTCTCCCTTTACTGTGGAAAATTATTAACCAAAATCAAAGCATGCACGAGACACAATAATTTTACTTTGTTCACCCATACTGGGCTACGTCCAAGGAGCATACAAAGGTAATGTGCCTATATACCAAATCCACTAAAGTGAACTGATGTTACAATGTTCGAAGCAAACTCACTGTCTCTCCTATATTACAACCAATTATAATTTAAAAGCCCGCTACTATCTCAACTAAAGTTTGCTCACTAGTACTCTAGATGATTCTTCTTTTGACCACTCGAATCAATATGTTTTACACCTCATTTGGTGCAACATTAAGTTATACTTTCATCCACTTGTTGAATAACACTTTACCACATATTTACTAGGAAATACCTTCTGGTTCGCATGAGATTTACTTTTATAAAAACCCTCTTTCTAACCTTCATGAAACTAACCAATTCCTAATAAGAATATCCTACTTTCGTGAACCCCATAACTTTTGTGATTCTCAACACTTTCATAAAGATCACATAGCCTTTGCAAACCACCCACCTTTCATGAATCTCACTTATCCTTCACAAAGCACCCTCCTTTCTCAAGCACACTTAGCATTTGTGAATATAACAACATTCACGATGCTCAAAATTTTCACAAATATTACATAGCCTTCGCAAAATGCCTTTCTCTAAGAAAAAGATGATCTTATGAAAACCTTCTAGCAAGAAAAATCCTTTGCAAACCACCTTCACGAATTCAGAGCCTTTGAATTTTTGTTAAGTCTTGTTGCTACAAATGAGGGGGTAGACACTTATTTATAGACACTACCTCCCTTTCGTGAAGCTTTTAACCTCACCACCACTTTTTCATGAAGCTCTCCATTGTTGTTCACGAACTTCCCTATCTTCATGAAGCTTCAGGGATATTTTTCCATTCATGAAGATTCTCGTAGCCACGTAGATTACCATAAACCGTTCGCGCTCATACCTATTTCAAGAAACACCACACCTTTGTGAAACATTGAAATTTCATGAAGCACCAAACCTTATTGAAACATCAAACCTTTGAAAAATTCATTCCTTTTACACATTTTTATGGGTAATTCATGGAAATACAACTTTCACAAAGATCAAGAACTACTCCAAATTTTGGACCCCACAAATTTGGAAAATACTGGAAAATGACACCACCTTGTATATGTAATTTTCTATACTGTCTCTAGAGCATCCATTACTTTTTATTGGATCTCTGTCAACATAATTTGTCAATAATCTCTCTAGAAATTCACAACTAACCTTGTAAACCCACTTTGTCAATAAACACAATCTACCTGAAAACACTTCAAAGTTACCTTGAGAGATTTTTTCCCAATGAAAATAGTGTCAGTTGACCTTGGTGTGTGACATAGGCTAGGGATACCGACTATGATGTGGGACATTAGGGCCCCCTATGATCCAGTTCACAAACTCAAATATTATTGAATGGCTAAGTGAGGTGGGATTATTTACATGGTAGATACCTAGGAGAGGTTCATGCATAATTATGACTTGTGTTCTTATTTGGATTGGGTTATTTTTAAAAGATTAAAATGAAAAAAGTGAATTAACATGAATCTAAATTAAATTACACACTACCTAGGATTATTAAATCTTCATTTACTCTTTCATCTATGGCTCCTAGACATCATCTGCATGTGGTTCAGGAAGTAGAGGTTTAACTGGAAGATTTAGTTTATCAGCATAGGGTTGATCCTGTATAGATGGATGAGTCTTGGTAGAGGTAATTGTGCACTTTTCATAGGAAGGATTTGGGGAAGTATGAGGGAAATGTTTCATATGTGGATACTGAGAGTAGGCTAGAAGAGCTCAATATTGCTTTCAGTTTGATCCGGGACCTAGTGGGATATTAGGTCCCTTTGGTAGTCAGTTAGATGCGAGGATCTATGCGTTAATGGTGGGCATTGTATCTAGGCGAGCGGAATAATACATATGTTTCATGGTTTTAATTTCAGAAAGAGTTTCAGATAGAGTTCCTTTCATTGATCATGAAGGCAGTAAATAGGCATGAGATTCTTTACCTTCAGTAGGGGAGTATGTTAGTGCAATAGTTGAGAATAAATTTCAAGGAATGTATACACTTTACCCCAGATATTTTTCCAGATGAGGAGTCTCAGGCAAGACAACTTGAGGCAGCACTCCACCCTTCTATCCAATATGCAATCACTCCTTTTATGTTGCCAACGTATCTGGAGGTTCAGAAGAAGGTGGAGGTGATCGAGAAGATGAACTCGTGAGGACTTCTACCATGAAATGAAAACTAGGGGGATTCCTTGAGGATCATGGTAGTTAGTGGAAGTTCTTAGGCACCAATACCTTTGAGGTTTTGACCAAAAGGGATCCATATGATCACATAACGATTCACTATTCAATTTCACCATTACACCACTGTTTTAAACTAGTTTTGTAATGAATATTAAAAATATAATAATATATTTCACTTCATGTTTTATTCAATTAATTAATTTTTATTACTGTTAAAAAGGGAAATTATACTTTTTTTTTGATATTTTCATTGAAGGTGGAGGTGATTTGGAGGCCCGAAGATCATCTAGAAGAAAAATGGGCCAAACTGCATGGCATCCCATGGACTCTATCCACTGTTTTGAATATTATGAGAATTAATTGCATCAAAATGGGCTGAAACTTTGTGATAATCTCCAAAAAATCATGGTATACAACCCTTATTAAATAATTGAAGCCTAATTCGTCCATCTGGTGGCCCATCCGAACCATTCTGTCTAGGGGACAGAATCTGCCTAAATTCAAAAGTTTGTTTCGGTATTTTGACCATATCTCTTAATCCAATTGTCTAATGCCCAAAAAATTAGACATGGAGACATTAAAGAGGTATTCAAACAACTCTTATCTTTTGTTCAAGTCCTGATATGACTTTATACTATTCAAAAATAGATACACAAGTGGTATCATAAAAACAGGGTGCCCAAAACCATGTCCCATTTTGGCTATAAAAAGGCACCATGGGCACCTCATTTGTGAGTTCGGCCAAGGAGTGAAGTGCTGAAAATTTGGAGTTAAATATGAGTCCTATCCTCATATTTGAAGTTTTTTAGACCCCAATCCTCATAGGGGGATCGATAATGAAGAAGGACTTCCGCCCAAGCTTCCTCCACCCGATGTCGAGCTAATCAGCGGGTGTTCTTTGTGAGAAAGCTACACACATGTCAAGGGAGTTACGACACATATATTAGCTACTGGTTTTGAGTAATTTTGGGTGTTAAAACATTTATTTCTATGTATCTTACATACTCTCATATTTGAATGTTTTTTTGATGCGTGTGAATGAGATCGTCTTAATTTCTAACCGATCAGCATGGGGTTTTGAGTACATGACTTGTATTGTTCTGATTGGGTAACACAAGAATCATTTTCTTACCCAATTTCTTGAGATTTAAATCTAATTTGGAAGCTCTTATTCTATGAATAAGTTCTGAACCTTGACAATATGATTGTTATGTCAAGGTTTGGTTCTTCAAGAAATGAAATAAAGGCTTAGAAATTAATCGGGATTCCAATTAATTTCAACGAAAGAATTAATACAAACCTAAATTAATCTCCAAGAATGATGAACTTTAAAGTGTGTAGTGAACTCACAATGAACCCTTTTATATCATATTTTTCAAAACCCATTTGGTTTCTCAACTTTTAAACTTTTAATTAAGTAATTTCATCCTAAAATTATTTTCAAAACCACCCTTATTTTAGTACTTATTAGTAAAAACACACACTCTAAACCCCCAACGCTCTTTGAGAGATGACCTAGGGTCTTCCATAGACTATAAATCAACCTTAAAAACATAATCAATCTAACTTATCACAACAGCGCGGTCAAATTTTGGCACCGTTGTTGGGGAGCACTTTGATTTTTAGTGTGTGTTTTTGATAAGTTTTTTGTAAATTTTGTGAATATTTATTTGTTTTATCTTATACCTTTACCTATATATTTGTGTTATGATTTATTTCTTGTGTAGTTTTTGTGCATGAAGTGTTCTAATCCAGGATATTTACCACCTTTCGAACCCGAACCGGAGAGAATTTTACATCAGCGGCCTTGAGACGAACAAGACAACTCTTTGAAGGAGGACACAACACAACTTGAGATCTTTATAAACCCCTCTTATTCTTGAACCAAATTAGAACCTGAAATTAACGATTATAAAATGGCTGAAAAAAATCAAAAACTAAAAGAACCAACCTCACCTGATGTTGACATCCAACCCACATATATTCAAATGCAAGGCGAGACACCTAATTTTGAATTAAAATCTGGTCTAATTCCCTTATTGCCTAGATTTCATGGACTCATAGGAGCAGAACCACATAAACATTTAAAAGAATTTCATACTGTGTGTTCACCATTAAAACCTACAAATGTGGATGAAGAACAAGTAAAGATTAGGGAATTTCCATTTTAATTAGAAGAAACTGTGAAAGACTGGTTTTATTATGTTAATTCACCAATAAGAGGCTGGGCAGACATGAAACGCCTTTTCTTGAAAAATATTTCCCAGCCTCTCGAACTGCAACAATAAGGAAATAAATTTGTGGGATAAGACAATCTCAAGGGTAAACACTTCATAAATATTGGTAAATATTTAAAAGATTATGTTCAAGTTGTTCACACCTCCAAATAAGTGATAAAATTTTAATTCAGTATTTTTATGAAGGTTTAATTCCAATTGATCGTAACATGATTGATGTTGCTATAGGTGGTGAACTAGTGGATAAAACCCTAATCGCTGCAAGTACCCTGATTGAGAACATGGCACAAAACACTCAAAAATTTGGTACAAGGTCCAATGTGCCCATTTGAAGTGTCCATGAGGTGCAAAGTACTGAATTCGAGAAGAAGGTGGACACAAAGTTTTAAGAGGTAAGTACCCTTTTATGAAAATTCACTCTCTCCCAAGGGAAATATCAATCTCCTCCTTCCATCCATTGTGGAATATACTCTTCTGACACCCATTATTTTGACCAATGCCCCCAATTAAGAGAAACTTCTGAGAGTTGTGATGAAATATTTCCAGGCCACCCCTATAACCAACCCTTTAGGAAAGAACCATACTATCCATACGACTCTGGGTGGAAAGAAAACCAAGATTATAGGCAAGGGGGTATTCAAACCAGCCTCATCAACCATGGAACCAATAAGGCCAGATTAGTCATCCACCACCACCACCCAGAAATTCTCAACCACCTCAAAGGCCTTTCCAACCACCCCTCCAAAACCCAAGCCTAGAATAGAAGATATGATGAAACAAATGGCTTCCAACAATCTCTAATTCCAAAAAACCACCCAGGCAGCCATACAAGACCTCAAAACCCAATTAGGCCAACTAGCTAACTCGGTGGGGGAAATTCAAAGTCACGGGTTGGGTAAACTACCATCTCAACCATTAGTCAACCCTAAAGATAAAGGAAATGTTAGTTCTATCACCCTTAGGAGTGGAAAAAAGATTAATCCTCTATTAGAGTCATACCCTATTGAGGAAACCTCCATCCAAACCATTAAAAATGTTCTAAATGTTGAAAATACTTGTCCTGAGAAATTCCCTTACAAAGGAAAGAATGTGTATTTTGACGAGTCACCTAGCTCAACCATTCCTATTCCATTTCCCCAAAGGGCCAACTAACCTAGAAAACAAACGGAAACTGAACTTGATAAGGAAATATTGGAAAATTTCAAAAAAGTGCAGGTTAACATCCCCTTGATTGATGTCATGAAGCAAATTCCACGGTATGCCAAGTTTCTAAAGGATATGTGTATACATCGAAGGCAACATCAAGGTGATGAGAAAGTGAGCTTGGGGAGGAATGTTTCAGCATTGATAGAGCCATCACTTCCCACTAAGTGCAATGATTCTGGAACATTCTCAATTCTTTGTACCATAGAGGAGTATTATTTTTATAATGCTATGATTAATTTAGGTTCTTCTATAAATGTGATGCCTCACTACATTTACTCTACATTACTGGTCAGGGAACTAAAGCCCACTGGAATTGTTGTTAAACTGGAGAACCAGAGTACCGCACACCCCTCTGGTGTGCTAGAGGATGTTCTTGTGATGGTTCAAAATTTAATTTTTCCTACTGACTTTTATGTGCTTAAAATGGAGGATGATATGATGAATGGACATGCCCTGATTATATTGAGGATACCCTTCTTGAAAACCGTCAAAACCATAATTAATGTCCACAATGGTACATTATCTATGGAGTTTGGTGGTGAAATTTTCCACTTCAATATCCTTGATGCCATGAAGTACCCCTCAGAAGAACATTACTCTATCTCTGTTAATTCTATAGACGTACTCCCTTCCCTTGAAAAAACATCATTTCATTCCCCTGATCCCCTTTATGATTTTTATTCATGGATAGAAATGCTAGGAAATGATTCATGCTTTGATTGTTGTAGTGGTCTAGAAAAGTGTCATGCATGTTAATTGATTGATGATTTCTTAAACACTGAGGATCCAATGACCATTGATGATATTTCTAAGATTGTAAAAGCTAATTACTCATCTGAGGATGATACAATTGAGCATTTAGATGAGATTAGTGACCTATAACTTTCACACACACTCCCATCAATCCAAAATCCACCTGAATTGGAACTGAAACAACTACCTCAATATTTAAAATATCCATATCTTGAGAATGGAAACAAGTTTCCCATCATCATTTATAGTTCACTCCCTCCTGATAATGAATTGTGACTGCTTGAAATTTTGAGGGAGTATAAACAAGATTTAGGATGGACACTTTTTGACATTTCTGGTATTATCCCATCAATTTGTACACATCATATTTTATTAAATGATGAGGCTAAACTAGTGAGGAAACAAAAACTTCGGATGAACCCAAACCTCCTAGAATTTTTGAAAAAGAAGGTCACAAAATTATTGGTTGTTGGAATCATTTACCCCATCTCTGACAGCCAATGAGTCAGTCCTGTTCAATTAGTTCCTAAAAAAACTAGCCTTACAGTAATAAAAAATGAAAATAATGAATTGGTTCCAACTTGTGTGTAGAATATTTGGCGTGTCTGTATAGACTATCACCGACTAAACCAACACACTAGGAAGGACCATTTCCCTTTTCCATTCATTGACCAAATTCTAGAGAGGCTAGAAGGTAAGTCCCACTACTATTTCCTTGATGGGTATTCTGGATACTTTAATATCCATATTGCCCTCAAGGATCAGGAAAAGACAACCTTCACTTGCCCCTTTGGCACATTTTCATATAGGAGGATGCCATTTGGTCTGTGCAATGCTCCGAGTACTTTCCAACAATGCATTGTTAGTATTTTTTTACATTACCCGGAGAATTGCATGGAAGTTTTCATGGATGATTTCACTATTTATGGATCCTATTTTGATGAATATTTAAGTAGTCTTGGTTCAGTACTATATCACTGTATTGAAAATAATATTGTATTAAATTATGAGAAATGACATTTCATGGTACGACAAGGTATAGTTTTGGGACATGTCATTTATAGGGATGGTATCTAAGTAGATAAATCAAAAGTGGATGTCATTTCTCCTTACCATTTACAAAAAATGTATAGGATGTGCAGTATTTCCTAGGTCATGATAGATTTTACCGTCGTTTCATTCAAAACTTTAGTAAAATTGCACTCCCCCTCTCCCAATTACTCCAAAAATAAAAAGAATTTGTTTTTGATAATGAATGTGAGTAATATTTTAATAAGTTAAAATGGAGTCTCACGTCACCCCTGATAATCCAACCACCTCAGTGGGATTTACCATTTGAGTTCATGTGTGACACCTCTAACTATGCAGTTGGGGTAGTCTTGTCACAAAGGGATGATCAAGATCCACATGTCATTGCCTATGCCTCACGTACACTGGACCCTGCCCAAGAAAACTACACAACAACTGAAAAAGAATTCCTTGCCACTATGTTTGCCTTGGACAAATTTAGGTCATATCTTTTAGGGTCTAAAGTCATTGTGTTCTCAGAACATGCATCCCTCCGGCATCTCCTTAAGAAACCAAAAGCCAAACCATGTCTCATTCGTTGGATGCTCCTTTAGGAATTCAATTTAGAAATTAGAGATAAAAAAGGAGCAGAGAATGTGGTGGTTGACCATATTAGTAGGATTCCCCCATCCTCGAACATTTAATCATCCCCCTATATTCCTATAAGTGATATGTTTACCAATGATAAATTGTATCGAGTACAAGATTATATTCCTTGGTATGCTAAAATTGTAAATTACTTGGTAGCATCTTTCATTTATACTGATTTCAATAAAAACCAAGCCAGTCATCTAAAACACGAGTCTCATTGGTACATTTGGGATGAACCCTAGCTCTAGTGCACATTTAGTGATCAATTCCTTAGGCATTGTGTTCATGATAACGAGTTTCAGTCTGTCCTTAGATTCTTTCACACTCTTTCTTGTGAGGGCCACTTTGGTTCCCAACAGACTGCTCACAAGGTCCTTGATTCTGGCCTCTTTTGGCCAACACTTTTTCGGGATGCCCATGATTTTTGAAAATCTTGTTCTCATTGTCAAAGAATGGGGAATGTATCTAAAAGAAATGAAATTCCACAACAACCATTTCTCTTTCATGACATTTTTTATGTTTGGGGCATTGGCTTTATGGGTTCATTTCTCAATTCCTTTAGAAACTTGTACATTCTTCTAGCGGTAGATTATGTGTCAAAATGGGTAGAGGCCTGAGCCATAAGGAAAGATGATTACAAAACAGTTGTGAATTTTTTGAGAACTTAGATCTTTTTTAGGTTTGGATTACCTAGGTTCATCATTAGTGACCAGGGTTCTCATTTCTACAACTGAACAATGCAATCACTTTTGCGTCGGTATGGGGTTGGTCATAGAGTGTCTACTGCATATTACCCACAGAAAAATGGTCAAGCTGAGGTGTCAAATATAGAGGTAAAACAGATTATTTAAAATAAATGGTTCAACCTAATAGAAAAGATTAGAGTCTTTGACTTGATGATTCATTATGGGCCTACCGTACTGCTTTCAAAACTCCCATTGGAATGTCACCATATCTTCTTGTGTTTGGAAAGAGTTGTCGCCTGCCTATTGAGATTGAGCACCGGGCCTACTAGGCCATCAAAAAATGCAATTATAATCTTTCAAGTTTAGGTTCTCAAAGGAAGTTGTAGATTCAAGAGTTGGATGAAATTAGAATAGATGCATATGAAATCTCTAGGGTTTATAAGGAGTGAACCAAGGCTGCCCACGACCGTCATATACTTCATCGTCAGTTCCACATTGGGTAGAAGGTCATCCTTTATAATACAAGGCCGAAGTTGCATCCAGATAAGCTTCTTTACTGCTAGTTTTTCCCATACATTGTTATTAATGTATATCCATTTGGTGTTGTTCAGGTTCAAAATGAAGAAACTAAGAAAAACTTCACTATCAATGGGCAACGACTATAACACTTTCACGAAGCCCTTCCGGAGTTCCCGATGGAGGAACTCCATGTTCAAGAAGCAATATATCAGTGAAAAACAGTAGGTTTTATCCTTCCTTATCACATTATCAATTATTACAGTGAGTACACTGCACATTCTAGGTGTGGGGGGATTGGTATATTCCCGGGTTAGTTAGGAATTTTCATCGTCATTTTTATTTATTCTCCTTTTCACCTTCTTTATAGTATTTTCATTTTTCCCCATATTTCTGGGTTAATTAGTATTTTCATTGTATTTATTCTTTATTCTATTTTTTTCATTATTTATGGTATTTTTACTCCCCCCTTATGGTCACCAAATCATGGAACTTACTGAAAATGAATGTTGAAATTTTTGATTCCATGTTGATTTAACATTTGATAAAAAACTTGTCCCTATTTTGGATTGAATGTTTGTATGAATTTAAAATTAGGGAGTGATTTTTAGTGAACTGGTTTTATATCAATGATATAAATGGTTGTATCACTATGAAACATTTGAGATGATCGATGCCCCTTGTGTGAGTAGTTTTTGGGAAAATTGTGTCACTAATATCTCCACACATTTTTTTGAACCAAATCAAAAAGTGTGAATATTTATTACTTAATATAAGGTAAATATATGTTAGGTTAATATTTTTCATCTTTAAATGATATTTACATAGATTCCTTCTTTATCTGATCTGTTTCATTACTGTACCATAATGACCTATGCGTGTGTACCTAATGTCTGACTGTTGTACGCCCTCAAAAAAAAAATGGGCTGTGTCTTGGGCAGGTCAAAAACCACTCCTCCTCAACCTTTTATCTTGTTATAACTATTGAAATTAGTGTCGTGAGGAGATCAAACAAGGGTTGAGAGATGAGTGTGAGATTTGTTCCAAATGAAACTTCTAAAAAAACAAAAAAAAATAAATGAGGAGAGTGATGAAATGTGCAACATATGGGGATATCTAGTTCAGGAGCTTATATTTTTACTTCTGGGAATGCTTAAGTGAGTGGGTCTTGAAATACTATTTTGAAGGATGTAGGGCAGGTTCGGTGGAAAAAAATCATTTAAAGCTGAATAATGTTAAAATAACCTATATTTATTGGATAAAAAGTAGATAGAATATCATGGAATGGTTTTCACACACACACATGGAGAGTTAGTGGAATGGTTGAATTTATAATTACTTGATAAATTTGGTGTCATGAATCTCTTTGAATTTAACTGTGATATGATTTATGAGACACCTTTTTCCATTTTCAATAGGAAGAACTCCTTTGTGTGGTTCGTGCATTGATCACATTACTTTAATGAATTAAAATTTCCTCAAATGTTAAATCTTCATGATGTTGGGAATATATACATGCATCCTTTTTTTGGATATGTTTGGATATGTGACTTTTCCCAGGAGTTCAAATGTTTAGGTGTGGAGGTGTGATTGCATACCGGAAAATCCTTTTTTTTCATTTTATAGAAAGCCGGATTGTGGGTTGCCGGTACCCATACAGCCGAAACCCAGACACCAAATCAAAATTCAAACTGAAATTTCAAAATTCAAACCACCACCTTATCACCTCGAGCCGTGAGCCTGCACAGCCTCGAGCGCCGAGCTGCCATCAGATCTGACATGCCATGTGCCATGTACTTCAGCCATATCCACATCACAGGATCGCCGGTGAGCGTCACCGGCGTCCGTCGTCACATCGCCTCCCCATCACACCACCGAGGGTTCAAAAAAACATCATCCATCGAGTAGCCAATGCATTCCCTCCCCTCATTCCCATCACCAGATCGCCGGTGAGCTTTTCCAGCGTCCGCCATCATCATCGTCTCCCCATGACAGAGGATACAACAAAACATCGAACGAAAAACAAAAATCAATAGAACAAACATACATGGATATGAATCCAAAAAAAAAACCATCGTCATCGCTCCATCTTGACAGCACTCTCGCCGATAGATTCACCATGACACAACGGAAGAAAAGAAAAACAAAGAACAGAAGATCCTGCCGCCACCAGACAAAAACAACTACATCAGACACCCGAAACCCTAACGTTCTCACCAGAGAAGATGAAGAACCCCACAAACCACCGGCTCATGACCGTAACCCCCAAACGCGAAAAAACTCACCACATGACAAAAGCAAGCTTCCAAGATCAAAACCACGAGCACTCCGAAGAGTGTGTTGTCAACAGGAACCGTTCTTACACCCGTGTATCTGAACCAACAACCGCAGATGCCCGGAGATCATCTCCACAGCCCAAGAGAAGACCACGAAGCCCTGCAGCAGAGAACCACCACCAACCCGCCGATCACGAGAAGGAATCTCCGTGCCAACTGCAGCGACGGAGCTGGCAGCGACGAGAGGAAACCCTAGGATGGGGGGAGCCCTTTACGGTAGCATCCTCGATTCTAGTTTAAACACCTTCACAGGTGTGATCGCATAGTGATTCACTATTCAATTCCACCCTTACACCGCTGTTTTAAACTAGTTTTGTAATGAATATTAAAAATATAATAATAAATTTCAATTAATGTTTTATTCAATGAATTAATGTTTATTATTTTTAAAAAAGTTCAATTATACTTGTTCTGATATTTTCATTGAAGGTGGAGGTGATTTGGAGGCCCGAAGATCATCTAAAAGAAAAATGGGCCAAACTGCATGGCATCCCATGGACATCTTTCCACTGTTTTGAACATTACTAGAATTACGTGAATCCAAATGGGATTAATTTTTTTATACTATCCAAAACATCTTAAATACAACTCTTATTAAGAAACCGAAGCCGAATTCAGTCATCTGGTGGCCCATCTGAACCATTCTGTCCAGGGGACAGAATCTGCCAGAATTCAAAAGTTTGTTTCGGTATTTTTGACATATATCTTAATACAGTTGTCTGATGGCCTCCAAATTCGACAGGGATACATTCAATATGTATTCCAACAACTCTTATATTTTGTTCAAGTCGTGATATGGCTTTATACTATTCTAAAACCGAGACACAAGTGGTATCACAAAAACAGGGTGCCCAAAACCATGTCCCATTTTGGCTATAAAAAGGCACCATGGGCACCTCATTTGTGAATTCAGACAAGGAGTAAAGTGATACCAATTTGGAGTTCCATATGAGTCCTTTAATCATCTTGGAAGTTATGGAGGCCCCTATCCTCATAGGGGGATCAATAATGAAGAAAGACTTCCGTCCGAGCTTCCTCCTCCACCCGATGTCGAGCTAATCAGTGGACGTTCGTTGTGAGGGAGCTACACACATGTCAAGGGAGTTCCAACACATATATTAGATACTGGTTTGGAGTAATTTTTTTTTAAAACATTTCTTTCCATGTATCTTACATACTTTCATATTTTAATTCTTGTTTTGATTCGTGTGAATGAGATGCTCTTAATTTCTAACCAATCGACATGAGGTTTTGAGTGCGTGACTTGTGTTGTTCCAATTGGGTAACACAAGAATCATTTTCTTACCCACTTTATTGAGATTTCAATCTAATTTGGAATATCTTATTCCATGCATAATTTCTATACCTTGACAATACGATTGTTATGTTAAGGTTTGGTTCTTCAAGCAATGAAATAAAGGCTTAGGAATTAATCGGGATTCCAATTAATTTCAACCAAAGAATTACTCCAAACCTAAATTAATCTCCAAGAATGATGAACTTTAAAGTGTGTAGTGAACTCACAATGGACCCTTTTATCTCATATTTTTCAAAACCCATTTGGTTTCTCAACTTTTAAAATTTCAATTAAGTAATTTCATCCTAAAACTATTTTCAAAACCACCCCTTATTTTAGTGATTATTAGTAAAAACACACACTCTAAAACCACCAATGATCCTTGAGAGACGACCTAGTGTTTTACCTAGAAAATAAATCAACCTTAAAAACATAACCAATTTGATGTGTCACGATAGCGCAATCACCATCCTTAGTACTTTCCATTTCATCCTTTTAGGGCAAATGGTTTCCATTCCTGGAGATATCAGGCTAGTGTGTTTTGGTTATGGGGTTTGTAGCCATCACTGGAACTAGTGCACAATGGTTACTTGAGCTTAGTTTGGTTTAGGTGGAAATTTTCAACACCAAACTTAGTAGTAGTTTCCAGCAATACCATTTCAATAGAATGAGCAGTAGGATTATGCTCCGCTGAGGGGAGATGGAGCAGGTAGAGGCTAACCTCAGGATGTTCCTTATGTTCAGGTACCTCGACCCAAGAGTGGTCATGTAGGTGGTTGTTTGCATAGATGTAGAGGATTTGGTCTTGGTTAGTTTCACACAGTAGAGGTGGAAGTTCCAGAGGGGTCAAATATCTTCAAAGGTATGATTAGTTTGTTTAGTATCGTTGTTTGTGTCTTGTTTAATCCCAAAGATTTTCACTCCTCTATTTCACCTGCTCTAGTCTATGATTTGGGACTAGATTTATAGAGGTTTCCCATGCCCCCGATGTTGACTATGCTAGTCAGAGGCTAGACCATCTTGTTTAATGTGTGCTGGAGATGTAGAATGATTATGGGGATACATTAGTCCTGTGGGAATATTTTCTTACTATAGATGTATCCATACAATGTTATACTTGGTATCGATTAGTTGTATTTAGTATGTGCTATTATTGATTGCTTCCAAATGAGATTTGTGTTCTCAGATATGGATAGCCAACATGTGTTTTTTGCTGGCGAGCTGGGTTGTTAGGTGGACAATCAGAATATGGAGGACCTTATTTCTTTGATGGAAAAGTTTTTTGGTGGAATCAGAGAACTCTAGGATGGTGGAGGCTCCTAGGGTTGTTGAGGAGTTTTTTGGTATTTTACCCAAGGAGGTTATCTTTCTACCCCCTCGATGTGATGTTGATTTTAGTATAGAATTGTATCTTGTTGCTTCTGTAATTTCAATGGATCCTTATCAGATGACACCTTATGAGTTGTGGGAGTTGAGAATTCAGATTAATGATCTGATGAAAAAGGGTTTTATTTGGACCAGTGTGTCTCCATGGGGTTCTCCAATTTTTTTTCTAAGAAGGAAGATAGTAGTTTGAGGTCGTGTATAGACTACCAGAGGTTGAATCACATGACGGTCAATAACTGTTACCCTCTTATAAGGATAAAAGATCTTTTTGACCACTTGAGGGGGGGGGGTTCTTAAGATTGATCTGTGGTATGGATATCACCAATTGAGGGTAAATGAGAGTGATATTCCAAAGATTTATTTCATATGTAGGTATGGGCACTTCAAGTTTGTAATCATGTCAATTGGTGTTACAAACACACCATCCATGTTCATGGGGATTATGAAATCTGTGTTCTATGATTTCCTAAAATAGTTCTTTGTCATATTCATTGATGATATATTGATCCAATCGAAGTCAAATGAGGATCATTCCTAGAATCTTAGAGCTGTCTTACAGGTTTTTCGACTCCACCAGCTCTATGGAAAGTTTTCCAAGTGTATGTTTTGAACATGAGAGTTGAATTTACTTGGGAATTTGGTGTCTCATCAAGATGTGTTAGTGGACCTGTTGAAGGTTGAGACAATTATTTCTTGGGAAGCACCCAAAAATATGGAAGAAGTTCATGATTTCCTTTGTCTTGTGGGATATTATCAGAGGGCTTTGCTTGATTTCACTCAAGTTGCAGCCTCATTGATAATATTGACCAGGAAAGACTCAGATTTTTTTTGAACTAATCAATTCCAGGTAGCGTTTGATTACCTGAAGGGGAAGTTGTTCAGTGCTCCAATGCTTTAGTTGCCTGAGGAGGCTGTGATGTTTGAGGTGTTTTGTGATGATTCCCATCTAGTCTTGGGAATAATGTTGATGCAACATAGGGTAGTGATCTATTATGGGTCTAGGTAGTTACATCCCCATGAACGTAATTATGCCACCCATGATCTAGATCTAGCAGCGGTTGTGTTTTTGCTAAAGTTGGGGCAGTATTACCTCATTGAGGAGCACTTTTTGGTCTTCACGGATCATAAGAGTTTGATGTATATATTTTCTCATCATGATCTAAACTTATGGAAGTGGAGGTGGATGGATTTTCTTCAGGATTATGATTTTAAGATCTCCCACACATCAGGAAAATGAAACGTTGTGGATGAAGTTTTAAGTAGGAATTTAGGGAAGGATTTTGTTTGGTAGTCTGGGGATGATTGGAGAGTAATGGAGGAATTGAAAGACTTTCACTTATATGCAAGGGTGGATGATGATAGAGGTTATTTGTTTCAGATGATGGTACAATATTATATGATGTAGTAGGTGGAGGAGTCTTAGTGAGTATATTCAGAGGTAGTGGCGATGTGTGATCATATTGGCCATAGTGATGTTATGAAGAGATGGTCAGAGGATGGCCAGAACTAGATGTTGTTTCATGGGAGTTTGTATATTTCAGTAATGACGCATGTAAGAGTAATTCGTGATTTTCATATCTCACCTTTGGTAGCAAACCCAAGATTTTCCAAGATGTACCATAGTTTGAGGATGCAGTTGTAATGGCCAGGGATGAAATGGGCAGTGGCAGAGTTTGTGGTGAGGTGTTTGGTTTTCCAGCAGGTAAAGGATTATCATCATGTCCTTGAAGGTTTTTTTCATCCATTGGGTGTTCTCGAGTGGAAATGAAATGACATATTTATGGATTTCATCATAGGTTTACCCCCGATATTAGGGAGGTTGTGATTCTATCTGGGTGATCATGGATGGTTGACGAAATCAGCCCACTTCTCAGTGATCAATAAGTTTGGTACAATAGATTATTTGTCTAAGAGTTATGTGAATGAGGCAGTGTGGTTGTATGGAGTTCCAAGGTCCATTTCCTTGGACCATGACTCACATATTACCTTGAAATTTTGGAGGGTATTACATCATGATTTTAGAACTCAGTTACACCTCATCACTTCTTTCCACCCTTAAAAGTATGAGAAGATGGAGTGGACCATCCTAATGCTAGATGGAATGTTATGGGAATGAATCTTGGACTTTGGTGGATCTTGGGTACAACACATTCCTTTGGTTGAGTTTTCATACAACAATAAATATCACTCATAAATTAGTATGGCTCAATTTGAGACATTTTATAGGTGACTATGTTATCCTCTGTTGTACTAGATGGAGGTTGGAGAAGCAACAATTCTTGGTCCTGATGTGGTATAGAGAACAACATAAAAGGTTCAGTTTGTTTAATAAAGGATGAAAGAAGCACAAGATCGACATAAGTATTATTCCAATCATAGGAGAAGGCCCTTGGAATTTTTGGTTGGGGGCCATTCATTCTTGAAGGTTTTCCCTCGATGTGGGTGGTGGAGGTTTGTGAGAGGGAGTAAGATTTCAACTAGGTATGTTGGGCCCTTTGAGGTATTGGGGCGAGTTAGAGATGCGGTGTATCAGTTGGAACTTCCACCACAGATGGAGAGGATCCATGATGTCTTCCATATCTCTCAGCTGCATTGGTATCTTCACGATGACTCCCATTTCATTGAATGAGGATAGTTGTATATCAAGGATGACATGATGTTTGTGGAATGAAAATTAGAGATCTAGGATCACCAAGAGAAGGGGCAGTGTGGAAGGAACATTCATTTGGTTCATGTATTATAGAGGCATGGTGTCCTGTAGGATAGTACTTGGGAGAGAGAGACATAGATGTGTTCCTAATACCTATAGTTGTTTTGAGTTTTACTTACTTTTTTTTCTTGTGATGTTATGTTTGGATCTTTCAATGTTATGAGATGTTCTCTTTTCCTTGATGTGTGAAGTGTGATAAAATTTACAACATATTAAAAGAGTAGGACCTGATTATTAATTGATATGAATTTTACTACAATGTGATTAAACCTATATGGGATAATCAGTGGCACCCAGAGTAGAAAATATATTGACTTGGAGGATGGAATTCCCTGATTCATGTGTTCGGGGTAGTGTGGTTTGTTGGTTATAGAGGTTGATAGTTTTGGTCATGTGGTGGTTAGATAGTTGTGGTGATGTGTCTATGGGGTGATGAGGTTGTGAGAGATGTTTTTTTGGCTATTTGGTTTGGCATGTTTGGCGGGTGGTAACATTTGAAATATGATGAGATCCTTGAGAGGTATCTTGTAGGTTGGTTGTTCAGACCCCTTTCCTTATGGGATTGGTTTTTGATTCGCTAGGGAAAGAATCATTTGAGAGGTATATGATGTAATAGACTGTACATTCTCAGACCATTACTTTTCTATTTTTGGTTGTTTGAGGGTTTTAGGGGAGGTTTTAGGAGTTTTTTGGTGGGGGTTGGAGGTGCAGGAGTGATGTAGTAATAAATTCATGTTGTGTAATGTTTACATGACGTGAACTAATGGTTCATAACTTGTGAAGCTGGTTGGTTCATGGATAGTTTGTGGGAAAAGGGTGAATTTATGAGATGGATTATAAGTTGTGTAAGTGGAATTCATGAAATGTATTAAATAAATCTTGAGGTGATGTTTTTTTTAAAAAGCTATAATTTTTGGAAAACCTGAGGTTTACATGCTACATAATATTTACATGATGTGAAACTAACATGATTTCAGGTTTTAAGTTATTTTCTTAGATGATCCCTTTCATTCATCCATACCCCTTCCCCATATCTCATTTTAGTAGAGACCTATTCACCTTGGGAGTATCTTTTAGCCCCTTCCTTCCACTTCGATCTATTGGTTCCATTGGTTATTGGTTGGAGATATGCGGTGAGTTCTTTCTCCTTTCCCTATGGTTTTCTTTTGTTATTCTCTTGGGGATTCACTATAGAGATGTTATTTTGGTTTGGGGTGTGAATTGGGATATGTTTTGATGATCCTTTAGTGAAGTACAGGTTCATATGTAGTTTACCATGCATAGTTGTGGTTTTTGGGTTTTTCTTCTTTACCTCACTGTGTGCAATGAGTCATCAAAGATTCTTTGAAGTAAGTAATACGTCATTTATCTTTATTGTGTATCACATGGGAGGGTTTTAATCTTGTTAATGTATGGGTTATGGTTGTGATGTATTAATCAAAAATGAATAATTAGTTAATTTAAATTGAAGGGGGAAAGGGAAATAATTTTCATGATTTTATAGCTTTGATATTATTTTGATATAGTGGATTGTACAGGATTGATACCCTACTGAAATTTGTGGCTATTAGGGGGATTTGTTTGTAATGGATGATATGTGTTTTGAATTCTGTATCTGTTGTGATTATTGCGATATCATCCTAAAATGGAAATTTACCAACCACTTATATTTAGTTAATAAAATGGCTACTCTAGGATTTATGGATTGTGTGATAACACCCCTAAAATAAAGTGGAATTTGATTAAATCCCATTTTTAAATCTATAAAATGATATTTGATGTGTTTTTATGTATGGTCATGCTTTTAGGGCAGTGGTGTGTGGTTGCGATGTGATGTGGGGTGAGGTATTGGTTGTGTGGATGTCCATTTGGGGCAGTGAGGTGGTGGTTGTTTGGCTATGCTTTCGGGTCAGTGAGGTGGTGGTTGTTTAAACGTACTTTTGAAGAGATGAGATGATGCTTTTTTTGCCATGGTTTTGGGGTGGTGATTTGTTATTGTGATGGATACGATGAGCTTCTTATGATGTATGATTTCTTTTTCTAGATTCCCGGGTAGTGATGTAATAAATAATTATTTATTAATGATTGAAATGGATGGGGTTTAGTTTGATTAATGGGATGGACATTATTAATGAGAAAATAAATTATGGGATTTGTGGTTAAATGTGGATAATGCTTAATAATGAAATGAATGGTTGGATAATGGAATTCGTTGATGGTGTTATGTGGCTTGTGATTTGTGTGGTGTTATGCATTTAGAGGTGGCAGTGAAAGTAGAAATGTTGTGAGTTGATTAGTGTTTGGTTGTGAGCCCACAGGTTAGGATTGTGTGTGTCTATATTTATATACTTGTATATTATTTGTGATTTCTATATGCACCCCACCCACATTGATCACTATGTGTTGAAACCCACATAGTCACATAGGGGGTGTTTTTTCCAACATCTCAGTGATGAGGATGGATGGATGGATACCCATTCTTTCTATCTCTCTCTTTCGAGTGAGTAGATATGCATAGGATGTGATGGAAAGAGGTCTGTTAGTGTACTAGGTGATAGACCATGTATCTTTGGGCAATATGTGATGACCCAAGTGTTTTCGGGCGAGATGTGATGATCATGCTATGGGGTGATGACTCAGGTGTTTTTGGGTGAGATGTGATGTGACCATGTTGTGTGTGTGTGTGTGTGGGGGGGGGGGGTCATGAAAAATCAATAATGTATCTATGAATTCAAACAATTGATGAGTGAACTATTTTTTATTTTTAAAAAATAAAATATACACAAACTTAAATAAAGAATTTAGAATTTGAATATTCTTAAAATACATAAATAAATAATTTTAATAGTAATATTCTTTATTTTAATAATAAATTCAATTATCTCCCTCATTTAATCCATTCTAAAAATAGAATTAATTAATATATGTGGATTCTTGGGATAAAAAACAAGTGTAATTATACTTTTTATTCATATAATTCTCCATCTTCATATATTCTAACAAGTTGTTGATACAATAACAATATATATCAAATATGATGACTATATGTGTGTATATATAAAGAATATCCTGTTAGGATTATATGATCATGTCTTATGTTAATTTATGTATTTATTATTAAATATGAATATTTTTGATCCAAATAGGATGAATATGATTAAAAAATGGATGGATTTTAATCATATGACAAATAGTATGAGGATGAGGTTAAAGATTTCATCATGTTTGTAATAGAGCATAGAAATAACCATTTTCAAATCATTTGTTTGTGCTTACATTTTTTTATTCAAGTTGAATTTTTCCAAAGGAGTTAGAAGAAAAAATGATCTATCATAGAATATATCAAAGTTATAAATGTTGTATTAAACATGGGAAAGAATCAAATGTTTTTAGTGATTGAAATAACACTATAGTTTATGTATTATTTAAAATAAGTACAACTATAAATGATGATGGAGATCATATTGATAAAATTTCAATAACTATTGAATATGACCTTCATGATTGTTAAAAAATATTTTAGAAGTTACAAATATATATATAGATTCCATTATATGCTGGTTTCACTAAATGTACAACATTGTTAGCTGTACTAAATCTATATAATTTGAAATATGGAAACAAATTGAGTGACAATAGCTTTATATAATTACTTTATCTCTTGAGTGGTATGTTATCAGAAGATAATGAGTTTCTTTTTCGAGCATATGATTCTAAATGAATGGTATGTTCAATGGGCATGATATCTAAAAGAATACATGTTTTTTCAAATGACTGTATATTGTTTCACAAGGACCATGAATTGGTTAAAAAATTCCCCAAGTGTGGTGTGGCTTGATACAAGAAATATGAGTCAATTCCTTTAAAAGTGGTATTATATTTTCCAATCATTCTAAGGTTTATAAGGATATATGAAAGTGAGAAGAGTACAAGACAATTGACGTGTCACAAAAATACATGAATTCAAGATGAAAAACTAATTTAGCCAACAAACTCTTCTTAATGGAAGAAGAATAACTAAATTTGAAAATAATATGATAATCCTTAGTCTTACACTATCTATATATGGAATGAATTTTTTTGCTGTATAAAGTTTCACTCACAGTACATGGCCAATTATTTTGGTAAAATATAAATTTCTACTATGGTAATGATATTGATGTTTATTTGGATACATTGATCGAATATCTGAAATTGATGTGGGATTTTGGTGTTACATTGTATGATGCTCATATAAATAAAGATTTCACATTGAGATCCATGTTTTTTAAGATGATAAATGAATTTCCTTCTTAGGTAAATTTGTCATGATACAATGTTAAAGGAATGTTAGGGTGTTTCATTTGTAAATAAGGTACATACTCAGTTAGGTTGAAATATTCCTTGAAGATATTTTTTCTAGGACATCACAAATTTTTTACCTTGAAAACATAAATACCGATCATGGAAAACATCATTCGATGGGAATTTAGAAGATGGTATAATACTTTCTCCATCAAGAGGTGATGCATAGTTTGAAAAAGTAAAGGATATTTTCACCATTTTTGGTAAACCCTTTTAAAAAACATTAGAAAAATGGGTTAAATAAAGAGATAATTTTTTATTAAATTACCATATAAGAATTGTTTGTATATAAAACATTTTCTTGATTTTATGCACATAGAAAATAATTTATGTAATAGTGTTATTGGCATGTATTAAATGCACCTAGAAAAAAAAATATAGAATTATGGATAGGTTTGTCTTGATTAAAAGGGGATATGGGAAGAGTTATCACCAGTGAAGGGTGAAAGATGTACTTTTTTCCCTCTAGTGACTTACACTCTTTCCTGTTAAGAGATATTTCATTTTTGAAACTTTCTTAATGATGTAAAGTTTTTTGAGAATTATTTATCAAATTTCAATGAAAATACCAAGTGTTAGATTGAATTTTTATCAATAATAAAATATTCCATGATGATTGAACTTGTCAATAAGTGTTGGTGATATGATAAGGAAATGATGAGGTGCTACCAACATATATAGAAAAGGGAACCATTGGCTACTGCTTGGAGAACTTGATTGGACAGATTCAAGTAACAACCCATATATGTGAAAATGGATGAACTGTTCTTCATGATTAAAGAAAAGTGATAATGATTAGAGTATTGTATGAAACATTTTATAGAATGTTGGAAGAATTCAGATTACGGGGAGATGAATGAATACCTTTAGAGTTATTTTGATTTGGTTGATAAGGATTTAAAGGTTAAAGAAGTTCTAAAAGTTATTGAAGAATTATATAGATGTTGTATCTATTTTGTAAGATAAACATAGTGTATATGATATGTTGTTTTTATATGATACAATATTCTCATAAGACATAGAATCTCATATGATAGCATATATCATAAGAAAGGAAAACTTCGTACAATAATCCAATCCATAAGATATGGATATGACATGTTTGTAAGATAGGTAGAGCTCATATGATAAGAGGAACACATAATATATACAAAATTAATATGATGAGAAATACATAATATGATAAAATAAAAATATGTTTAGTGTGTACGATACATTTATCACATAAGATGAGGAATGTGTAAGTTGAGTTATTATATGATAAGGATACCTTATATGATAGACCATTTATATATTGAATTATGAAAATAATATTCATGATTTTATTTTTTAAATAAAAATACATATGGATATGAAGAAGGAAAGGATTATTAGAGATAACCTGATACTATTACTGTTGATATTATTTTATGTGTATTGAAGGTGAAGCCAACTGCATCCAAGATAACTTGTGCGTTAAAGAAGAAAAAGGAGGTAGTTGATGCTACCACTACTATGTTGAATCTAGTGAAGATAGTGATAATTAATAATATCTTCCTACTGCCTATGATATCATCCTATTGTATGAAAAAGAAAAGGTGAGAAATGCTGATCAATAATTTAAAAGGCCAGGCCATACAAACTTAAAGGTAAATAAGGCAAATATTCTCTATACTAGGAGATAAAAGTGTTCAAATACCTATTTGAAGAAGGAGTTCATGATGAACCTTTGAAGAACTATTAGAAGGATATATAAAGACCCCATCAGGATATGACCTTAATATTTTTAGGTTATAGATTCAAATAGAAGGATAAAGTATAAAGAAACCATTGGGATATGATGATTGTATTCATTAGATACCAGAAATTTCAGAAGATTGTATTCTAATCTATTTAGAAGATAGAATTTATTTTTAATCAGTGATTTATAATGCATAAAATAAGACTCAAATTTCGACTTGAACCTAGAAAGGAATAGGAGGATATCAAGTCCAAACCAAGTGAATTATTATGTTCTTTATTTTCTTACAACTACATACATATGAGAAATAGAGAGATAACAAGAATGATTGGATCCAGATATTAACCATTCATAAAGGTTTTTTAAAAAGATAATAATTCATAAAAAGAAAATAGATCTATTAACCTAAGAGGGGGGGGGGGGGGGTGAATCAGGGAATGAGAGATTAAAACAACCACCCCTTCGAATATTATTTCATCATTAAAAAAACTCTCTTATCTCCCTTTCTCATAGTAATGTATGATTAGAAATAAAATCATGCATGATAATTTTTTTTACTTAGTTCACCCACAATGAGTTAAATCCAACAAGTATACACAAGAAATGTTCCTATGTACCAAATCAACTAAAGTGAACTTATATTAATTTTTTTGGATTGGACTCACTTTCCCTCATGTTTTAAAACTAATCACAATTTTAAATCTCATTTCTCTCTCAACTGAAGTGTGCTCACTGCTCCTTCAAAAGATTATTTATTTGATCACCCGAATCGATATATTTTACACATCATTTGGTACATCATTAAGTTCCAATTTAATGCACTTGATGAATACCACTATACCATATATTTAATGGTCAATCTCTTCTAGTTTATGTAAGATTTACTTTCATGAAACCCATTTCCAAATTTCAAGAAACTTCACAATTATTCATAAAAATTTCTGCTTTTGTGAAACCCACAAATTTCATGAAACTAACTACTTTCTTGAATCTTATAACATTATCTATAATTACAAATTTTTCAAAGCTTACATATCCTTCAAGAAACTTCCTTTATTCACAAAATAGATGATCATATGAAAACCTTCATGAAATAAAAATACTTCATGAATCACTTTCATGAATTCAAAGCCTTTGGATTTTCATTAAGTCTTCCTCTCTTCAAATGAGGGGGTACCCATCTATTTATTGATGTTGTATCCCCTTCATGAAACTTTAATCTCTCCACTGAATTTTCGTGAAACTCTTCATTCTTGTTCATGAAAATTTAGACCTTTGTGAAACTTTAGGGAAATTTTCCACTCACAAAACTTCTCATAATCACATAACTTACCATCTTTCCTTCATGAGTCAACCATATTTTATGAAACCTTATTTCACAAAAATCCATACCTTTTCGAATCATAAATATTTTGTGAAACACAAAAATTTCATGAATTTCATTCATTTTCCATATTTTTATGAGTAAACCATGGAAATCCAACTTTCACAAAACTTGGAACTTCCTCTAATTTTTGGACCAATTTTTTTTGGCAAACATTGGGAAACGATGTCACCTTGGACACACAATTTTCTATTCCACTCCCAAATCTTCCATACCTCAATTTTAAATCCTTTTCAACATACCTATTCAAAAATCATGTTGAAATTCCAAAATTGGCCTTGACAACCTATTTTTTCAAAAAACAAAATCAACCCCAAAACACTATAAAGTTACCTTGGGGGATTTTTTCCCAATAGAATCATTGATTCACTCCTCCCCTTCTTAGTGATCTTTGATGAACTAGTAACTTCAATTGGTATTAGAGCTAACTGGGTTTCCCTTTGAAAGATATAATCTCAATTGAATACTTAAAGATTCCCTATTCAAATAATAGAAAGAGAGGAGGAGAAAATAAGTATAGAAACATTTAAAAGGACAAGAAGGATCAAAGTGGTAAGTATTTATCTACCAAATATGTTAAGAATGATCCTTTTGATGAAACCAATTCAAGTTGTGGAGAATATGAGGAGGATAATACTATTTAGATAGTTTAATACCTATACTATGATGTAAAGAAATATATAAATAAATTTATCATTGAAGAATTCACTTATTTTTTTATTTATATTAAAGTAATTATTGATTAAAAGATACAACAAAAAGAGGAGGCTAAATAAATAAATGATGCTTTATCCAAGAAGTTTCAAAACTGTAAGACTCTTATAAAAATTATTGAAGCTAAAGAATAATCTATACCCCTTTTCAATAAAATTTTTTTCTATGATAGAAGAAGTAAAAAATTTATGTTTTTGAGAGAGTGGTGTCTGAAATAATATTTTTGGAAGTTATTAATTCATTGGAAAATCTATACAAAACCTCAGTGAATATAAAAGATTCTTAATTAGTTGTTAAGGAAAAAAGTAATAGATCATAAAAAATCCTTAAAAAAGTAATAAAAATGCATGAGTATTTGATTGATAAGATAAAAAAATACTAGGAAGATAGTTTGAGATCAGTTGAGGATGAAAATAATTCCATTATCATGAAGTATCTCAAACTTGATATAAAATTGAGAAATTTTGAATCTATACAAGCTATAAATTCCCAAGTTTTTGGGAATAAATATGCTACCAAATAATCTTATAAAGTTAATACTATACCAAAAAGGGATCATGATAGTGGAAAAGGGATTCTAAGATAATCTGGGGAACAATCTATATCATTTTCAAAGAGGAAGGTAACCCATAACCTAGAAACTATCTTATGTGCTAATGTTGTTTTACTTGCTTGTATATATTTAAAATAAAATTATAGGAAAATATAGATGGTGAAAAATGTTGAAAAAACCACCAAATAATCAATGTTATAAGTAAGAAAAAGAAAAATGAGTAGATCCCCAAATAAACCTTGAAAGAAGAGCAAGTTACCTTAGGGGGGAAATAAGAAAAGAAGACAGTTCAACAAAAGAATAGAGTTTAGAAAACCACTCCCAAGAGGTTTGAGAAGAAGTATAAAAAGTGTGTCACTTAAAAGAAGGTAAGATGCTTCTATTTTGGAAAAAATGGTCACACCATAAACCATTATAAATAGGATATGGAAATCAAGACTAAATAAAGTAAGCAACATTCAATAATGGAATCAATCTAAAATATGGATAAGAGGATCAATTAAGTGGTTAACATCTCAGAAGAATAGTTGGAAGAGTTTACCTAGAAAGGAAACAAAAAATAATACTAACAAGCCATGTGAATACTCTAAGAGATCTAAAAATGTTAGAAAGGATAGATTTATAGTTCGAACTTCATAGGTAAAGATGGCTAAAGAAATGGTGAAAGTTCAATCCAATGAAAGTGATAAAGAAAATAAGGTTGTTTCACATGAATAAAAATATGAATTTATCGAGATATTGTTCAAAATGTATGACCCTATAAAATAAGAGAATCAATGTGGAATGTGAAGAGAGGTTGTTTATGATTTTGAAAATTTCATGAATCTTCTTCCAACCTAAAAGAAGATTCTTAAGAATATTGAAGAAAAATTAAAAGCAACACAAGATGAAAGTTATATATTAGAAAAATCAAATAAAACCATTGCACACAAAATAAAATCTAAAATAAATAAGAAGTTTGTGCTTCCCAAGAAACCTAAAAGATGAAAAAACAAATGGAATCCATGCATGAAGAGTTCTCATATTATCAAATATAAAAAGAATTTAAGATCCTGATTGAGAGATAACTCTCAACCTTGTTGTTATTACTAAATAGCAAGTAAAACCCCTCCTCATCTCATTTTTTTTATAATTACATGCTAGGAATTGAATGAGATTAATAAAGGGGGGTATGGATGAGGAATTGTAATCAATGTTTAAAACAATAAAAGAAGGTAACTATTATGGTATAGCGCTGGATAAAACAACCCATAATGAATAATAAGGTATGTGCATCCCTTGAGGGAGAGAAAACATAAAGAGGATCTATCAAAATATTATTATACCATGGATATGGAATTTCTAGACAACCCCTTAAAACTAGAAGTTGAGGTATTCTAATCACACATTCTACCATTGTTTTTTTGTTTATCAAATATAATAACAAATGGGGAGTGTTGGTTGATGAAATGATAAGTTAAATGGAGATTTATTTATCTTTCACTTGAACCTTTTTAATGAATTTATTGATATGAGTGTATGATACATGAATTCTTGATACATTTATTATACAACCACTAAATTGATAAGTTTGGAAGTAGTATCATATAATTTTATTGAAAATGGATAGCCTTGATATCTTGGTGAAATAAATTTTATTTTCCATATTGGGGTTTCCCACATAGACTTAGAGTTGACTAACTAAAGGTTCGTTGTTAAGAAGTATGTGGTTCCATCCTTCCACTACGGGAAAAAGGACTTTTTGCGACGAGAATAAATCCCGTCACAAAAAGTCCGTCCAAGAGGTTATTTGCGATGGGATTTCGTGTCCCATCGCAAAAGGTTTGGTGCGGGTAGCGCGCCAAACCGCGTGAATGTTATTTGTGACGGGGGGTTCCCCCCATCGTAAATAGTGAAGTATTTGCGACGGGGCCCGTCGTAAATACCCGACGGTGGTTAATATCTTTTTTCGACGGGAGGACATCCCGTCACAAAAGGTGTGTCGGCAGACACTATTTGTGACGGGACCTGTCGCAAATAACTTTTTCACCACCGACAGTAATTAATGTGGGCGTAGGTATTTGCGAAGGGTAACCCGTCGCAAATAGTCCCGTTGCAAATAATCTAACCTATATATACCCCCATCCATTTTTCTTCTCATTCCTCTCAATTTCTAGATCCTGTTTCTCTCTGAACTCTGATTTCAGAGGGAAAATTTTTCTAAGTTAATTTTTTGATCATGAAGAATTTGTGAAGCCGTCTACATCAATAACAAATCAAGTTTAAAGGTATTTATGTTTTATTTAATTTATTATTTATTTCAATTTTTTATGTTACTTTTTATTATTGTTGATTAGTTGTAATTAAATTGAATTTAAATTGTTTTGTCATGACTATTTATTTTTACCAATAAATTGAAATTTCTAGTATTAATTTTTAATAATTAGTAGTAATTAGTAATTATTAATGATAATTAGTAATGTATATAATTAATTTGTAGTAATTAATTTTTTTTAAAGTGACATGAACTGGAAAACTAGTTCACGTTGAGGGAATTTATTTAATCAAAAGGTTACAAAGGAAATTTGAGGTGTAATATGCTTACACAATCACAAAGTTAAGGTTACAATTCAGGATTAACAATGAAGAATATAAAAGTGAAAGTGGAGTTTCCATACCTGCTCTTTACTTCATGAGAAAAGCCTTCTTTTCCAGGAGAGATTGTATAAAATCCAGAGCTCACAGAGAAGGCATCCAACCTTCCTGTTTAAAGTCAGAAGTAAATCAGTAGTAAAGAGACATAGCAGATCTCCTTTGCAAGTTTTTAAGAAGTCCAGATGATGTCAGAAGAGTTCTTCAAGCCAAACATAGGTGCAAGAAAACATATGACAAAAGTCAAAATTTCTATCCCAATCTCCAACGCAAGAGATCTGCAACATCATGCAATTGGCCGACAAGCATACCACATAACAACACTTAAAAGGAACCATAAAGCATCCAAAATGTCATGCTGTAGAAGATCAAGAGAAAGTAGACCAAGCATCATCTATAGAACCACTTTAAGATGAAAAGTAGCAGGCTATGAAGATAAATCAGAACCAAAAATCCAATCAGCATCCAAATATACTCATCATATGTCATCCATAAGCACACGTGTTGTTCAATTCAGGAAGAGGGAATCTCGGTTCCATGTCATAGCATGTGTAATCAAGAAAACAATCAATCCAAGAAACAACAGATTAACAGCAACAGAAATAAGGGGACTCCAGAAAAAGTAAAATCAAAACACTATGACCAAGGAGATAAAAGAACCAGCTCAATGCAGAATAAGACCAGAACAACATCAACCAATATGGGGCAACATCCAGGAGCTCAATCAGTTACCTTCCAAACAACATCTCCAGTGCATAGCTCTTAGGAGCAGCGGAACAGACTTCAAAAAATGGGGACAAAATCCTCAATAAATATTGTATCAGGATACAAACAGGATCCCTTTTGTTCCAAAGAGAATCTCATACATCAATTGAAGAAGAAAAACCAACAAACAGTGCATCCCTGTTTCATGCCATCTCAGAAAATCCAGAATCACATTAGGCATCATGACAACAAAGGATTGAAGAAATAAAAGAAAATGCTTCAGAAAAATCTCTAAAACAGATCCATCAAGACAGTAGGAAATTTCAAATCCAGTCTTCATAGAGAAAAATATCATCCAGCAGAAAAGAAAGAACAAAAGTGGATCAAAGCTGGAAATTAGACTTCCGAAACATGATCAGTTTAAGAAATATTTCTTGATTCTTTCATTGAATATTTCCTGCTTTGTAGCCAAATAGGCCCTCTTAGTGATCTCTCCTTTCCTAAAAGAATTGTATAGGGTTTCATCACCGAGTCCCGCCGAAGAATCAGGAGCTTCACAAGCTGGCATATTATGTTTATCAACCCTTTCAGCTTGTTGCTCCTTCTGTACATGTTGATTTGCAATAGGGGCAGATACATTATTTCTAGCAATGTCCAAGGAACGAGTGACAATAGTCCTCTCCACATGTGAAAATTCCCTGTGTTTTCTAGTTTTTTTAGGATTGGGTGTAATAAACCCATCTGCATCCACTATTGGTTTCTTACCTTTCCTGGCCATGTCCCTTAGGTATTTCTCCTCAATATTAGTAGATTTATCTTCCTCATCACTTTGTGAGAGACTATCTTCAGATGCATCACACCTCTCCTTTTCCTCATCTTCCTGAGTGCCTTCTTTTATTTTCACTATTGACCTATCTTTAAGTAAGGGTGAGGGACTATGATGGACATTTGCAGTCACCACAGTGGGTGAAATCTCCTTCTCACCCATATCCAGAGAAGAACTTACATTAGAAGTCCTAGGGACATCCTTGACAATAGGAGTCACAATATCATCAGCAGGGTTTGATTTAGGAGGATCCAAGTTAATTTTAGCATTAGCTTTTTCTACCCAAACTGCTTTGCAACGAGGTTGAGGTGGTTCAAAATTTTTTGACTCACAATCCTCCATAGTATGACCCACTTTGTAGCAGCAATTACAATAAGGTGGAACATTTTCAAATACCACCTCTTGAGGATAACCTTTATCACCATTCTGGAGCCAAAATCTGGAAGGCAATGCTTGTGATATATCAATCTCAGTGCAGATCCTAGCCACTGAGGCACGAGATAAGTTCAAGGTGGCAGAATCTAATCTAATCGGAGTTCCAAATAGACTTGCAAAGGCAGTTAGAGCGCGCTGCTTAAAGAGATGTAGAGGAAAACCTGGGAAACCGATCCAAATTGGAACAATAGGGGGCTCAGAACCTATTTCAAAATCTGGAGACCACTTGAAGACCTTTATAGAAGCCCCCCCAAAAGACCATGAACCTCGAATCCAAAATCGGTAATAGTCATTATCCGAGGAGAACTGAAACACAACATTCAGAGAGTTCAGAAGTCCAATCTGAAAGTTTGTAAAACCTATGTTCTCAAGAGTTTTGCGTAAGAAGAACAGAGAAGGGCGATTTTTGATAAAGCGGCCTACAAGAACAAATTGTAGGTCTGAAGCAAGATCGTGTACCTCATCCTTGGAGAACGCAATCGCCGATAGACCTCTGTGTCTGTAGGTTTTTGGAGCAATAAAGCCGGAGGTCTTCGATTCTGTGCGTGGGATTCTACCCGAGACCACATCTGCGAAGGATCTCTCATCTTGGAACCGTTGATCAGCAAAGTTAGGGTTAACACGCCTATCGCCTCAGAGCGTCGCCTTCATCCCGCCCCCTTTGTAGTAATTAATAATAATTGGTAATAAATAATAATAAATACTAATAATTAGTAATAAATATTAATAATTATTAATAAATATTAATAATAGTAATAATTAGTAATAAATAGTAATAAATTATAATAATTAGTAATAAATTGTAATAATTAGTAACAAATTGTAATAATTAGTAATAAATTGTAATAATTAGTAATAAATTGTAATAATTAGTAATAAATTGTAATAATTAGTAATAAATTGTAATAATTAGTAATAAATTGTAATAATTAGTAATAAATTGTAATAATTAGTAATAAATTGTAATAATTAGTAATAAATTGTAATAATTAGTAATAAATAGTAATAATTAGTAATAAATAGTAATAATTAGTAATAAATTGTAATAATTAGTAATAAATTGTAATAAATTGTAATAATTAGTAATAAATTGTAATAATTAGTAATAAAATGTAATAATTAGTAATAAATTGTAATAATTAGTAATAAATTGTAATAATTAGTAATAAATTGTAATAATTAGTAATAAATTGTAATAAATTGTATTAATTAGTAATAAATTGTAATAATTAGTAATAAATTGTAATAATTAGTAATAAATTGTAATATTTAGTAATAAATTGTAATAATTAGTAATAAATTGTAATAATTAGTAATAAATTGTAATAATTAGTAATAAATTGTAATAATTACTAATAAATTGTAATAATTAGTAATAAATTGTAATAAATTGTAATAATTAGTAATAAATTGTAATAATTAGTAATAAATTGTAATAAATTGTAATAAATTGTATTAATTAGTAATAAATTGTAATAATTAGTAATAAATTGTAATAATTAGTAATAAATTTTAATAATTAGTAATAATTAGTAATAAATTGTAATAATTAGTAATAAATTGTAATAATTAGTAATTAACTGTAATAATTAGTAATAAACTGTAATAATTAGTAATAAATTGTAATAATTACTAATAAATAGTAATAAATTATAATAAATAGTAATAATTAGTAATAAATAGTAATAAATAGTAATAAATAGTAATAATTAGTAATAATTAGTAATGATTAGTAATAATTAGTAATAATTAGTAATAATTAGTAATAATTATTAATAAATTGTAACAATTATTAATAAATTGTAATAATTATTAATAAATTGCAATAATTAGGAATAATTAGCAATAATTAGCAATAAATAGAAATAATTAGCAATAAATAGGAATAATTAAGAATAAATTGGAATAAATTGGAATAAATTGTAATAATTAGTAATAAATTGTAATAATTAGTAATAAATTGTAATGATTAGTAATAAATTGTAATAATTAGTAATAAATTATAATAATTAGTAATAAATTGTAATAATTAGTAATAAATTGTAATAATTTGTAATAAATTGTAATAAATTGTATTAATTGGTAATAAATTGTATTAATTAGTAATAAATTGTAATAATTAGTAATAAATTGTAATAATTAGTAATAAATTGTAATAATTAGTAATAAATTGTAATAATTAGTAATAAATTGTAATAAATTGTATTAATTAGTAATAAATTGTAATAATTAGTAATAAATTATAATAATTTGTAATAAATTGTAATAATTAGTAATAAAATGTAATAATTAGTAATAAAATGTAATAATTAGTAATAAACTGTATTAATTAGTAATAAATTGTAATAATTAGTAATAAATTGTAATAATTAGTAATAAATTGTAATAATTAGTAATTAATTGTAATAAATATTAATAAATTGTAATAATTACTAATAATTACGTATAAATACTAATAATTAGGAATACTTAGCAATAATTAGAAATAATTAACAATAATTAGAAATAAATAGGAATAATTAGTAATAAATAGGAATAATTAGTAATAATTAGTAATAATTAGTAATAATTAGGAATAATTAGGAATAAATAGGAATAAATAAGAATAATTAGTAATAAATAGGAATAATTAGTAATAATTAGTAATAATTAGTAATAATTAGTAATAATTAGTAATAATTAGTAATAATTAGTAATAATTAGTAATAATTAGTAATAATTAGTAAGCGTCAGCCATGTCCAATGTAAACTCTATAATTGTACTTGCTTAGTTGATCACCTTGCAAGTAGCGTTGCAATAGGACAACCCAAGTCATGCCCTTATCATATATAAGAACTATCTCACATGACCCTTTACATAGACCATTCTTCTTTGAGAATTTAAGGGAAAGATACTGAAGTCCCCTTAAATTTTTAAGGAAGAATAATCTATATAAAGGGAGCGAGATGATTCTTAGAGACGAGAATGACATTTCTTTGGTCGTCCTATTGCAACCCTACTTGCGAGGTGATCAACCATGCAAGGACAATTATAGAGTTTACATTGGACATGGCTAACACAAATTTTTTTATTATGCATGACCTGAAAATTGGTGACCCTTTGAGATTTAAACATGTTAAGAATAAAGCAAAGTCTGTTGCGAATATTGATAATTTTATTATTTTAATAATATTAATATTATTTTTTCATAAATATTAATAATATAATTTTTTTATTAGTAATAATTATATATAATTAGTATTATTTTATTATTAATATTAGAATAATATTTTTTCTTTATATTAGTAATAATTCGATATAATTAATAATAATTAGATATAATTAGTAATAATTAGATATAATTAGATATAATTCGTAATAATTAGATATAATTCGTAATAATTAAATATAATTCGTAATAATTAGATATAATTCGTAATAATTAGATATGATTAGATATGATTAGATATGATTAGATATGGTTAGATATGGTTAGATATGGTTAGATATGGTTAGACTTGATTAAATATGATTAGATTTGAATAGATTTGATTTGATTTGAATTGATTTGATTAGATTTGATTAGATTTGATTTGATTTGATTAGATTTGATTATATATGATTAGATATGATTAGTTTTGATTAGTAATCATTAGATATAATTAGTAATCATTAGTAATTATAAGATTTATTAGATTAGATTTGATTAGATTTGATTAGATTTGATTAGTAATCATTAGATTTGACTAGTAATCATTAGATATCATTAGATATCATTAGATATCATTAGTAATAATTAGTAACATAATTAGTAACATAATTAGAAACATAATTAGTAACATAATTAGTAACATAATTAGTAACATAATTAGTAACATAATTAGTAACATAATTAGTAACATAATTAGTAACATAATTAGATATAAGGAAACCATTAGAAATAAGGCATTAGAAATAAGGAAACCATTGGAAATCAGGAAGGACTAGATATGGGGAAACAAATAGGAATAATTAGTAAACAGAATCTGCTTGGATAATGAAGGAAAAATTTGTAATCATCTCCACAACGATGATTACAAAATTTCTTTTCATTATTCAAGTAGTTTTCATTTTGCTAAGTATTGGTAAGTATTTCTAAATTAGTAATAATTAGTAATAATTATTAATAATTAGTGGGGATGATTATAAACTAACTGTGTCACCCATAATTAGTGGTAATTACTAAGAAATAACTGTAGTTATGTATCTTCTCTTTTTAGGATATTGTTTTTCTTATATCAAATTATTTAATAACAGTAATGATTTTAAATTTTGTAGAAACATATATATAGATATGGAACAAGGAAGTCGACATTAATCATTATTAAATGATCGTGCTTGGACAAATTAACGCATAAATCCAAACGGTTCTAGTCTAAATCCTGTATTTGCTGACGGTGTTGAAGCTTTCTTATCATTTGCATCATCAAACCCAGAATTTGTTTCAGAAGGGACAATTAAGTATCCTTATAAAAAATTTGACCTAAGAACGTTTCAGACATTTGACACCATTAGGGGACATCTTTTGCGTTATGGTTTTCAATCAAATTATATTTTTTGGTATCAACATGGTGAACGCAGTTTCAGAAAAGATACTAATAATTTGATTCTGGATCCATCACGGTTTCAAAATTTTAGTATTAATTTTTAATAATTAGTAGTAATTAGTAATTATTAACGATAATTAGTAATGTATATAATTAATTTGTAGTATTTAATAATAATTGGCAATAAATAATAATAAATACTAATAATTAGTAATAAATATTAATAATTATTAATAAATAGTAATAAATAGTAATAATGAGTAATAAATAGTAATAAATCATAATTTTATTAAATATATTTTTTCAGTATTATATTTTTTAATGTTTTTTAATTTTACTAATAATAATAATAATATTTTATGATTTTTTTATATTTTTTTTGTGAATATTGAGAGTTTTAATATATTTTTATTTTAATTATTTTAATAATATTAAAATTAATTTTTAAATAATAATAATTTTATTAAATTTATTTTTTTTAAAATTTATTTATTATTTGCGATGAGATCTTTTGTGACGGGTTCCCGTTGAAAATAATTAATTTTTTTTAAAAAAAGTATTTGTGATGGGATTTGGGACCCGTCGCAAAAAGTATTTGCGACGCGCCCGTCACAAATAGTCTAAATATTGTTTTTTAAAAACGTATTTGCGACGGGATTACGGGCCCGTCGCAAATACTTTTTACGAGGGGCCCATCTCAAAAAAGTTTATATATATAAAGTATATAATTAGAGACTTATTTGCGATGACATTTTTCGCAACGGGCTATTTGCGACGGGATTCCGTCACAAATAACCCATCGCAAATAATGAGAATTCTAGTAGTGTTCTCCCAATAAGTGGATCAAACTATAATTGTGAATAAAATTTAGTGAAGAAGAATTTGTTTGAAGAAACATAAAGATGAGTTGAGTGAGATATTTTCTCCATATTCCCTTTATATTTATTTTCAATATATGGTAGAATAAAAGGTCACACATATTGATATAATGGTTTTTGTGCTGTTGAAAACAAAAAAGGGGTATATTGAAGATCCCATGTGTTAGATTTCATTTTTTATCAATAAGAAAATATTTTATAATGATTAAATCATTTAATATGTGTTAGTGATGTGTGGAGTAAATGATGAGGTGATACCCTTTGAATAGAAGAATAAAAAGGAGTAAGATGGCACTACCCCTACTATGTTGAAGCTCACGAGTAAGGTGAGAAGCAGTGACCACTTCCTGTTACCTATGATATCATCCAATCATTGGGAGGAGAATCATGAGAAAAGACAAGTGATACTTTGTAAGACCACAAACTTGAAGTTGAACAAGGTTGATACTCTTTACACTATGAGATAGAATTTTATGAAGACATATTCAAGGAAGGAGTTCAGGTGGACCCTTTGAAGAACTTTCAGGAGGTAGTATAAAGACTCTATTATGAGACAACTAGAATATTTTTGGGAGATAACTTCAAATGGAGGGAGGTAGTATAAAGAACCAGTCAGGAGACAACCAATGTATTCACTAGATACCAGACATTTTAAGAGACCATCAACCAATATTTTTTATATATATATTTTATTTATATTAAGTGATTTATAATAGAGAAATTAGGTCTCAAAACTCAACCCGAACTCGAAAAGAAGTAATATTTCATGTCCGAATATTGTAAATCCACACATTATTTATTTTATTATATATTCTTACATAAAAGAAAATTTGAGATAACAAGAATGAGTGGATTGAGATATTAACCGGTAATAGAGGTTAATTAAAATATAATAAATCATAAAAAGAAAAGGGACCACCGATTCACCCCTTCTCAGTGATCTCTACTGACCTAGTCCCTTAAACCAAGAAAATCATTTTGATGAATGATTTTAAATTAGAGGACCTAAATTCACATGATTTTCATGTTTTAATTAAATATTTAATTCCAATGTATTTACATTTTATTCTACCTAAAAACATCCAACAAACTTGAACTAACCTTAACATCTTTTTCAAAGCTATATGAAGTTAAGTTATAGACCCTATGAAGTTTCCAAATATAGAAAAGGAAAATATTATCATATTAAGTGAATTAGAGATGTTCTTACCACCATAATTATTTAATATAATGTTATAATTTATGATTCACTTGGTTAGAGAGATTTGACTATGCGGTCTTATACATTTCAAATGGGTGTACCCCATTGAATAGTATATGCAGATTTTGAAAGGGCACTAATTAATACCCATCATGGGGTGAGAATAAAACAATTTTATTACCTAAGTTAAATATAGTTTAAGTGGTAACCTAGGTTATCTCCTAGAGATTAGTACACAAAAATTTCATTTATGAAATTTTATTAGTTGAAATATGTATTTTTTCTTGAATTTTTTATTTTGAAAATAAGAAAGAAATTGAAATAGATGATTGAGAAATGTGTGGTGAGAATATAGTCAGGTCAGAGTTATATTCCCAATTTTAATGTAATCCTAATCTCTATTTTTTCTCTTCCTCTTAATAATTAATGAATGATAGGTTTTATAACTGATTCACTTATCACCCTTGGTTGAATGGTTATGGTGAGAATAAAATTAACAAAAAGATATACTTCGGTTTACCCTCCTTCTTAGGTGTGAATGTGGCATAGAAAATTACCCCTATATTACTCAGGAAACACCCAACCAGGCCTTGATATTCCTTAAAAATTTAAGAATAAATACCGCACTTTCCACATGTTTCAGTAAAGGAAAGTAACTTCAACACTCATCTCATATTATTCCACCGTATATATTCTAGAAATGAGTGGAGGGAGACGATGATAATCAACCAATACAACACATAATAAATATAAATAACCAAACACAATCATGTTTGAAAATTAAAATATTCTATTGAATACAGAAATAATTTAACAAAAGAGAGGTATATATTTTAAGTTTTCAAACTCAAGCATTAAAAAAGGTTTGACTTCCCTTCCCCAATCACTCAATAATTACCCATCCATTAGAAGGGTAAAAGATAAAAATAAGGAAGGATAAGACATAAAAAATCTAAGAAAAAAAAAACAAAAACAAAAGTAGCAAAAATATTTCCTCAGTGTGATCTCCTAATCGAGTCTAGAGAAAAAAGTATATTCTCACGTGTACCCTCATATTCTCTTATAGACACATGTATTTCCCTTCATAACCCCAATCAAACCTTATAGATATTTTACAATTTTAAATATTATTATTTACTTTTTACACCAGATATTTCTTCTTTCATATTCTTCATATCCCATGAAATCTACTACTTTAAATTTGAGTTTTCAATCATCCTTCACCATGATTTTATTATTCATAATACACATGGAAAATTACTCTTTGATGGCATGCATGTTTATGTAGTAATAGCAATTTTTTAATTCTAGTAACCCATAATTTATCATCCATTATATTTATTGATAATTATCTAAGTCATAGAATGACCATGAGGCTCAACTTCAATAGATCAACTGTGAGGTTCAAGCAATAGTGAAATAGACAAGTGGTTATAGTATAAATACATCTTACAGTTGATTGAGTTATCATGAATTTAGTTAATTGAAATGAAATGGTTGGTTAAATCATTTGTATATTTTTTAATTATAATCGATCTCTTTATATGGTTGAACTACTTTCCTTATTGTGGTCAATGGATCAAATGTATAGATGACAAGAGTATAGTAGGTTGGGATGCATGGTTGATTTTATTGTTATTATTATGGCAGGTTTATCTCTTCTTGAGGTTGATGATTTGACCACACATCAGACAAGTTACTTCACAATAGTTTCAATGTGTGATAGTCATCAAAACACCAAGTATTTAATGTTGGATTTATTCTAATAATTCCAAAGATCAAATAAAACAACAAAAAAATCTGATTTAATCTATTTTTCACACTAAATCCCAAAATAATCCTATATGATAAATAGGTGAAAATTATATACTAATTGATAAGAGAGTGGGATTAAAACCATGAAAATACTCAATAAAATATATAAAAGTATTGTATCTATCAATTCCATCATATTTAAATATTAGCCTCCAAACAAGTGAATTTTAAAAAGATTACCAAGGAAAAAATTCAAATACCTAACCAATGTGAGTTCCCATTTTAACACTCATTTTTCAATGTTATTATTTAATTTTTCTCTATTTATTACATTCAATTAATTCCCACTTCTTTTATCCCCTCATACACACTTATACCCACCTTTCACAAATTATTTTACTCAACACTCAAGTATGAGTTTAAGTAAAGTTTTTTATTATTCAAAGTTCATATAAGATTCACCATTAGCCTGATGAATTTATCCATATCAAATCAATTAGTTAATTAATTATTCATATCATGTTGGATTAATCAAGGTTATTATATATGTTAAGGTTTGATATTATTTTCAATGTTAAACTATTAAGTCTGAATAAGGGGTCTTGGATCTAAAATGAAGTGTAATGCATGATTTTCTATTTCCAACAAGAATAGATTCTACCTTAACTCAATATTCCAATACCTCAACTTCATTTTAGATAATCCAATGGATCATATAGACACACCTAGGATGGGGAGGGGGGGACTCAAGTGTTGACTGATTTGACCAAAAAACCAATTATTATTTTTATCTTTAAAATTGATTTAGTTTTTAACCTCTTTATCCTATTAGGATGTAAATGGAACTCTTTGTATTTTACCCTTACAAACACCTATATGTAGTATAGATACTGAAAGTAAAAATAACACAAGTAATTTTACAAGGTTCAACCATGATGTAGGAAACCTACTCCTTTCCATGTCAACTCACATTGAGTCATGAATTATACACTATAATTGAATCAAAAATTATAATGGATTTACAAATATCATATTAAAACCTTCTTCACACAATATTAGACATGTTTGGTCATCGTATTACATTACTGACTATGTTTTATCCCATAGTTTCTTTATACTCTCATCCCAAAAGTTCATTTTCATCTTCCTCATCCTAATATAGATCTTATATCTACACTAGGAACCTCTACAAAAATAATATCAGATATTATTCCTCAACTCATAGTGACTTAGACTAGTAGATTATCTTCAAACTCAGCTCATGAAACCCAACCTCTAAAACTTTTAAAAAACATATAGTACTTTATAGAATCTATTACTGGAAACTCAAATCAACTTATTTCTACTTCTTAGATATCCAATAAGTTTCATAGGCTTGGATATCTTCATTTATTTTCTATAGGTTTCAAGGACTCATCTTACTTATTCTTCTTTGAGAGATACATTTTCTTCTCAGTTACTCACAGTTCACACACACTTAGTAGCAGTGGTTTCTACTTTCTTTTTCTCTTTTATCCCACTCGATCAACTCATCACCTCACATGCATAGGTGGCTATGTTAATTGTGACTTTCATTTTCAATGTTCTATAAAAGTAATGCATGTTAAAAAAAGTATCCACCTAGAAAAAAATATAAAATACCAAGATTTAGGTTCCCATGATTTTACTTGGATTGTTTTTCCAACTCAATGTGCATTCCACGCATACCCACATCAAATGATACTAATATTGAAATGATTATGAATAAAATATTTTTTTCTTCAATAGTTACAAATATATTACTCTTTAACAACTCAAAATATCCCCACTAAATTCTACATGTCATTCTCTCTATATATAAAAAATTACAAAATAAACATATCTTGCGGCGTGGAAATCATATCCTAAATTCTCTTTTCACTCTTGGGAAAATTACTAGACTTTCATATTAGTTCATTTGAAACCTTACTCAAATAATATTAGGTCACAATGATACATTATTTAATATACATATTCTTGAGATTCAATGGAACTTCATTTTCATTATTCTTGAAAACCCAATTAATTCATTTTTAGAATCAAGAAATACTTACAGTAGAATATCATCCTTAAATATTCTTTTTAAAAAGATAAAATCATGGATTTAATAACCTTCATGATGTTGAGAACTTGAAATCATGACACAAGTTCTATAAACTCGTTTTTTATTCTTCTAAAGAGAAATTTAAATCATGGATTTAATAATCCTGATGACATTAAGATCAGATTATAGATTTAATTAGCATCATTTACTCGAAATTAAAAAATTCTAGAAACTCAATTTTTATTCTTGTTTTGATATTCTATTTCTATGTATGAAGATAAACTTATTTCCTTCTTCTCAAGCATGGTCCACACCCCAAATTTTGTTTTTTTATGTTTATACCATAATAAAAAAACTCCTACATCATCCCATTTAATCCCATCTTTATCATATTTAAAATCTTGAAACTTGATTTTTCATCTATCAGAATTTCAAAATTTTCCTAAGTGTTGAATCCTTATTACTTGAAAAATAATTACAATAAGAACTTCAAAGACTCACATTAAATATGTCTTAACTTAAAATTCTTATTCTTAGTGGAATAAGTCTTATGATCACGACTTTATCAAATTTCAATAGACTTCATATCCTTATGATGGGAATGGAACCCATACAATTAAGTCTTGTAGTCGGTAAGGAATCACAATTACTAGAGACATATGATGGAGATAAAATAATTATGATCACCTCAAAGTATTCTGTTAAGTACATGAAGACTTACATTTGGTATTGAATAATTAAAATTAACAAAAAATCCTTACGCGCAGGAATTATCCATTTTTAATGAGTTCCAAAATCCAGATTTTGGAAAATAGCTTTGAATAGATTTACACTTTCTTTAGAGATCCTTTAAACTCCTAAAATCATCTCAAAACCTCTTAAAATGATTATTAAAATTATTAAAGTAATTTCAAAATCTTTCAATCATAGTTTTAAGGTGTTTATGCATATGAAACACTCATATTATAGTATTTTAAAAAATGTATCTACCATCTCAGGTGTAGATTTTCTTTTACTTAGTCCCAATCCATATCTATTCACATAAACAATAAATAGGAGTGTGTAAACACCAATTTTAGAAACTAACATGATTCATACTCCCCAAATGGTTTCTCCAGCTTTATCTAGTTCTACTCAAATATTTTAACCTGATTTATACATGATATTCATATCCATAAAGTCTTTTTAACAGTAGGTTCAACAAAAATCTTCTCTATTTATATCATTCACTAAAATTTTTGAAGAAAAATCTTCTTCACCTTCATCAATTATCATAGGAATGAATACCAGATCATTCAATGTTCTAATTTAATAGCCACTATCTAAAATCTATTCAACTAGATCTTCATAGGCATCAATAACTTTCACTTCCTTTGGGTGGATCCTTTAACCATCACTGAAGATATCACATTTGAATTATCACATTGAAAAACTTAATTGACAACAAATACAATCAAACACATTTGAGTAATTTACCCCTTAACTTCCTCTTCCATTACCTCATCTCCACTTCTTCAGATTCTCCAAGGATTGTTGGAGTTGGTGGTCTAGAACCAAATACTTTGTACTTTATTCATTAAATAAAAGCCTTATCACATCTTGATTGTTCTTCTGCGTGACATGTCATGTGATAATTTCCTAAGGAAAACTGTTGCATTAAAGGGTCGTAGCGGATCCTTGCTATGATGAGAACTCGAAAGTGCCATAATACTGTTCTTGAATGTATGTTATATGGCCGGATGATATTATTTGAGGGACACAAATAATACAGGTCATTAGGGGTGAGGACTCATAAAACTTTGAGGCACCTTCTCATGGTGTGTGCCCTTAGTAATATCCAGGAGGATATTATGAGAACGAGACCCGCCAGTAGGAAATCCACATTTCATAGTGTCATTGTATGTTCCTATCTACGGACATGTGTATTGATCCTTAGACTTTAAGATTATTATTAATGGGTATTACAACTCGCGCACTTAGATGTATTGACGAAAACTGTGACGACACACTGTTTGCAGCGAGGTAGGATACGTTGGGTGCGTCACGAGTAATACCGCATTAATAGATAACGCGAGAAAGGATTTTTCCCTTCCGTTCCATAACGGAAGTAGATATCTCAGGCCCTTTGATGGAATTGATATAGCCTAAATAAATCCATGGCCATGGTAAGGTATGGGCAAGTTCAATTCCGAGAAGTCAAAGAAAGAATAATCAAGCACATGGGTTGATGGCACTAGCATGCAACCGGCTTGATTGGAGATATCAAGACAAAGGGATTATATTACACGGTAAGCGTTCGTAGGAGGTAACACGTCATTGCGGCGTTAACTTCTTTCTCTATGGGTGCCTTGGCATGTTGCTAGATGCTAACCTTGGACTTTAGGCAGGCTCAGCCTAATGACACTGAGAAAGAGGCCTAGAGGGTCACACACTAAGTGTGTCTATGTATCTCAGTTAAATATTAATTTAACAAGTTAAATAAATATTATTCCCGACTGTGGTTTAATAATTATTTAAGGATGTCTGATCGCATTTATTTTGACACTAGTTATTCAAGAGAATATATTGTGGAAGAAATAATATATTTATTAGCGAGTAATGCAGTTAAATTTATTTAAGAAATAAATAGTCATTACTCAAGGTCTAATAAATGTGGTGGAGAAAAAAAATGGAAAATAAAAGTACACGCCGTGTATATTAAATATACACGCCGTGTAGTTTTATGGAAAACAAGTACACGCCGTGTATTAATTATTACACACCGTGTAGTTTTTCCAGTTGGGATTTTGAGGATTTAATATTATTTTATTAAATGATATTTATTATAATCAGCATGTGCACATGTCAAGGAATTAATAATTCGACATGGGGGGGTTTTCAATAAGAGTTAATGAAATAAATAAAACGCGTAACACGTTTATTTATTGTCATAACTCTATTAACCTCAAACATGATTATAAATATCCTCACAACCCCAACATTTTGAATTTCCATTGTTGTGCACAACGGATTTGGAAATACTCTCAAGCCAAGAGAGAATTCCCTTTCCACCAAGAATGCCCTCAAGTTACGAGAGCAAGATCCTCCACCGGATCAAGGCGGTCGAAGGCGGACATCGCAAGCGAAGGTTCTTCCGCGCTAGCACCCAGAGATCTCTTCGGTGATGTCCGGAGATACGTGACACACGTGTGGATCACCACTAGAGGAATCCTACACTTGGATTCTACGACGCAATGACGGATCACCGAATCGTGACCGGACACATCAACGAAGAAAGAATTCCAACAAGGTAATTCTTATGCATTAATTAAATTAATTATAATCAACATATGATGATCCTCCTCATGGGTTTCGGGACTCTTCTTTTCTTTTCGTTCTTCGTTCTATTCCGAAGATTTGACGTTTTATATCGTGACGGATCTCAGATTGAACGTTGTTTAATGTTAAAATTAAAGTTGGGCAAACCCACCAACGCGCTTCCGCTGCGCCCGGAACCTTCAAGTGGTATCAGAGGGGGTCATATCGTTGGTTATAATTATTTAGTTTTTTGTTGGTGATTTATGCATTTAATAATTTAGTTATATCAATTCATGTTTAATTGTTCTGGAAATCTGAATATCGAGATCTGTTCCTCCTCTCTCGTTTCTCGTTCACCTCACAGAAACTGATTTTTCTTTTAATTTTTGATTAAAATAAAATAGAGGAACTCATCTGGAGGAGACAAGTGTTTCTGGCCGTATAACACCAGAATACACGACGTGTATTCGGAAGTACACACTGTGTAGTCTAGGTTCAATGCATTGACTGATCCGCCAAATCAGGCCGTGTATTGGATTCTTTCTAAGAATTTAAGACACCGTGTGTTGACCAGAAACAGGTGGCACACGGTTTCCAGAATACATGCCGTGTGGTCCAATGAACACGACGTGTAGTCCCTTCGGGTTAGGGTTGGGTCGTGTACTCCGTACATAGCATGCCCGGCTGGAAACCGTGTAACGCGGAAACTACATGGCGTGTGTCCCATTGTACACGCCGTGTACTCCGAAAATTTCCGAAGTACATTAACATGCCCTATCCCCGGGCGTGTACTTCGGATGGACGGTGAAGAAAAAGTAAACGCCGTGTAGTCGGAACTACATGCCGTGTACTCACCCAAATTACGCAGATTTATTAAAATTTATTATTATATTATACAAACCCTTGAGACGTGTACCATGGTGCAGGTGTAAAGCTGAGGCACAACACGTGATAGGTGTTTTATATATATGTGTTTAATTTAACATCTGCGTAATAAATGGGAATTCGCCGGGTTGCCTCCAAGGTACAAGTTGTGTACAAGGATAATTTTAAATGAATTTATTTGTTTAAAATTATGATGGATGAGAATCTCAAGGAAATTCAGAAAAGGGATTTAAGATAAAAGGATTGATTAATTAAAGATAATTAATTGATTCGAGCGTGATTTATCTTAAACAAGAACGATTAAAGAATTGAATGCTAGTTTTATTTATGCGTAAATATCGTTGCATGTATGGATGATCATGATCTGGACCAAGACCTTTGTATGTGAATGGTTTCTTTTAATTTATTTATTTAAATTAAATTTGTTGGCCTGCGAGCCATCTCCTCATTAATATGTAGGGTCTGCGCGCCCAATGATTCTTTTATGTAAAAACCCCTTTTTTCCCCTCACCTGCGTGTGAGATAAATGCATATGTAATTGATGGAGCTCCCAAGATAGTGGAGGCGACTCAAGTCAGGAGCCAAGATGAAACCAATCCAAGGAGATACAAAGGTGGACAGGTGGAAAGCTGTAAACACGAACCTGAAAGGTTCAAGGTGTTTCTCCCCTAGGTCTTGGGTTAGTTTATCAACCGCTAGATAAACTAACCAATAGAAAAGCTCATGATCATACCATTTATTTTATTTCTGTCAGTTGTATGGTTTATTTATTGTGGGTGTGTTGTCACGATCACACAATTAATGAATTAAACGAGCATGCAAGATGGAACTAAAATAAAATTGGCTTATACGTAAATATTATCTTAGACATGGTTAATAACTTAAGTATATCCCACTTAATATTAACAAGAATGTAATCAAAGATAATAAAATGGAAATTTACGTATAAGGATAAAATCCCTCAAAATAAATATTAAGTCGGCATAGCCTTCCATAATCTTGGTTAGAATCGAACCATAGTTCAAAGTGCTTGACCAACCCTAGTTGGGGTGATTTCAATTATCGGGGAATTCTAATTCAAGGTTTTAGGTTGACTTGACTTGGTTCGCATCAAGGGTTGACTGCCACAGTAGGACTTGGGGTGACCAAGAGGAAAAGGTTGAGGAAATCCAAAAAAAGGATTTCAGGATTGAGGAGTCCACTCAGCGGATCAAGGAACTGCGAGTTAATGCAGTTTCCATTTGGAATGCCTACCTAAAACCCTTCAAGTTGCTTGACCAACCCTAGTTAGGGTAATGCGAAGGGCAATATGGATCCTTGCCACTAGAATATTCATGCAATAGAATATTCCGAAGTCAATGGTGAGGGCTATTGGATTTCGATAAAATAGTGGGAGACTAATAAGTATTAATTTATTTATTTGTCTCAATTTTTATAATAAAGTACTAAACCTTTGCTCATCTTAAATTGTAGAAACGGAAAGAAAATGACTTCAAACATATCATTGCGCACCATACTCGAAAAAGAAAACCTTCTCACCGACACCAATTTCCAAGAGTGGCAGAGACGTTTACGCGTCATCCTTCGCCACGAAAGGAAATTATATGTGCTGGAAGAGCCTATTCCAGTTGCGCCTGGGAAAGAGGATAGTGATGAGGAATTATCTCTCTACATGAAACACATGGATGATGCCACAGATGTCCAGTGTTTCATGCTATCGGCCATGTCTAATGAGATCTTGAAGCAACATGAAAACATGGATGCGTATAGCATGATGTCTCACCTCAAAGATCTCTACCAAGAGAAGGCGAGACAGGAGAGGTATGAGATCTCCAATGCTTTGTTTACCACGAATATTGGAGAGTCTGCGCCAGCTGGGCCTCATGTGGTCAAGCTTATTGGATACATTGAACGCTTGGACATCTTAGGGATTAAATTCCCAGATGAGTTGCGTACAGATCTCATCCTATCATCATTGCCCAAGACCTTCTCTAGCTTCATTGTCAACTATAACATGAGCGGCAATGATAAGAGTCTATCGGAGATTTTGACCTTGATTCGCCAGGTAGATAAGGACATGGGTCGTGACAAACCCGTGGTCCTTATGGTGAACAAGAAAAGGAAGGACAAGGCAAAGGGGCCAAAGACTTATAAACGGTCTGAAGCCCCCGAGCACCGTCCCTCAAAGAAGGGGAAGATCCAGAGGTAGGGCAAGGAACGGGAAGCAGTGTGTTTTGCATGTGGCAAGCAGGGCCACTGTAAGAGGAATTGCACCCAGAAGCGTGGGGATGCTAAAGGTGCATTCGTTATCAAGTGCAATCTTTCTATTTCTACACATTGGGTATTAGATACAGCTTGTGGGGCTCACATCTGTATTCAAATGCAGGAACCAAGTAGATTTAGAAAGATTGCCAGAGGAGAGGTGGATCTTCGAGCTGCCAATGGTGCAAGGCTGGCTGCATTGGATATTGGCGACTATCACCTCTCATTGCCAACTGGCATGATTTTGGTTTTACAAAACTGTTATTTTGTGCCTAGTGTTACCAAGAACATAATTTATGTATCTTGTTTGGATATGGATGGATTTATTTTCAAGTTTGGAAATAAGGGTTTTCTCTTTTATAAGAACAACATATGTTATGGTATGGCACATTTGAATAATGGTCTGTATGTATTAAATTACAAAAACCAAGTGTTGGAAATCGATAACGAAACAAACTCACATGACTCATACATCACCCAGTTATGGAATCACCGCCTTGGTCATGTGAACGAGAAGCGCTTGACAAAGCTCTGCCAAGATGGATATTTAGACTCTACTGAACTAAAACCACTTGATAGATGTCACACTTGTTTACAAGGAAAAATGACCAATCCGCCTTTTGGTGGACAAGGTGAAAGGGCCACAAAGCTTCTAGGATTGGTACACACAGATGTGTGTGGACCATTTCCAGTAGAAGCTAGAGGTGGATATTCTTACTTTATTACTTTTACTGATGATTTGAGTAGATATGGATATGTCTACTTAATGAGGTATAAGTCAGAGTCCTTAGAGAAATTTAAGGAATTCAAGAATGAATTAGAGAATCAACTTGGTAAGAAGATAAAGAAGATTTGATCGGATCGAGGTGGAGAATATCTGAACCAAGAGTTCATCGATCTTCTACAGGAGTCTGGGATTCTATCTCAGCTCACTCCTCCTTATACACCACAGTGGAATGGTGTTAGTGAAAGGAGGAACCGAACCTTGTTGGACATGGTGAGGTCGATGATGAGTCATGCGGATCTTTCATTATCCTTTTGGGGATATGCATTACAAACTGCAGCATACACATTAAACCGAGTACCAACTAAGGCGGAAAATGGAATTCCATCCGAGTTATGGAATGGAAGGAAACCCACTTTGTTGCACACACGTGTATGGGGATGCGAGGCGTTTGTTAAGGCCTTCTCAGGAAACAAACTAGCACCCCGAGGCATGAAGTGTATCTTTATAGGATATCCCAAGGAAACAAAAGGATATTACCTATATAACCCCCAAGACAAGAAAGTGATTGTCGCCATACAAGCCGTCTTTCTTGATAGGGAGCACATCCTCAAGAAGGATAGTGGGAGCAAGATTGACTTCGATGAAGTTGATGCTCAAGATACACAGGAGTTGGTACAGGAACAAGTTCCACAGGTCCCCGTGGAAGAGGTTTCAGAAACACAAGTACTGCGTAGGAGCTCAAGAGAGGTAAGGGAACCAGAGAGATTTGGTTTCCTAGTCACCGAGGATGGTGAATCATTATTGTTGGAAAATGATGAACCTCTCTCCTACAAGGAAGCAGTAGAAAGCTCAGAAGCTGTAAGATGGCTAGAAGCTATGAATTCTGAGATGGATTCCATGTATCAGAACCAAGTTTGGGTTCTGGTCGATGAGCCAGTTGATGTAAAGCCTGTTGGATGCAAATGGGTATTCAAAAGAAAGCTGGACATGGAAGGTCAAGTTAGCACCTATAAAGAAAGGCTAGTGGCTAAAGGATTCAGACAACATCAAGGAATTGACTATGATGAAACCTTCTCGCCAGTTTCCATGTTTAAATCCATAAGAATCATACTTGTCATAGCAGCTTACCATGACTACGAGATTTGGCATATGGATGTCAAAACAACATTCCTTAATGGGAACCTTCGGGAAGATGTCTATATGACACAACCAGAAGGGTTTGTGACACCAGGTGAAGCCAAACGGGTTTGCAAGTTGTAGAAATCCATTTATGGATTAAAGAAAGCATCCAGGTCATGGAACATTCGATTTGATGAAGCCATAAAGGAATTTGGTTTCATTAAGAATGAATGTGATCCATGTGTTTATAAGCGGTTTAATGGGAATGCGGTCGTCATCCTAGTGGTATATGTTGATGACATATTGCTTATTGGAAACGACGTACCAGCCTTACAGTCAGTTAAGGACTGGTTGAACAAGTGTTTCTCCATGAAGGACTTAGGAGAAGCAGCCTACATTCTAGGGATCAAGATCATTCGTGATAGATCCAAGAGGCTGCTTGGACTAAGTAAGGGTACATACATTGACCAGATACTAAAGAGATTTAGTATGGAAAAATACAATAGGGGATTGGTTCCAGTGTCACATGGCTTACATCTTTCTAAGAAAATGTGTCCCCAGACACAAAAAGAGAAATATAGGATGAGAAAGATCCCATACGCTTCGGCTATAGGATCCATCATGTATGCCATGTTATCTACCAGTCTTGATGTTGCCTATGCACTAAGCATGGTAGGAAGATATCAAGAAGATCCAGGAGAACAACATTAGACTGCTGTTAAGACTATCCTTAAGTATCTGAGAAGAACTAAGGATATGTTCCTGGTGTATGGAGGAGACGAGGAGCTTGTCATCAGAGGGTATGCTGATACTGGTTTTCAAACAGATCAGAATGATCTGAAGTCGCAATCTGGATATGTTTTGTGTCTCAATGGAGGAGCTGTGAGCTGGAAGAGTTCAAAGCAGCCAGTTGTCACCGATTCTACAGCGGAGTCCGAGTATATAGCGGCTTCTGATGCAGCCAAAGAAGCCGTTTGGATTCGGAACTTTGTCCATGATCTTGATGCGGTGCCTAGTAGTAAAGATCCCATTACGTTGTATTGTGATAATACTGCAGCGGTGGCTCTTGAAAAATAACCAAGGTCACATCAACGGACAAAGCACATACTCCGGAAGTATCACCTCTTGAGGGATTTTTATCAAAGGGGTGAAGTTGCAGTGAGCAGAGTGTCCATGGAAGAGAACATGGCGGACCCCATGACTAAAGGCCTATCTCATCAGAAGCATGAATATCATGTGAGAGCTAGCGCGTTAAAGGTTGTTAGCAGTTGGCTCTAGTCCAAGTGGGAGGCTGTTGGAGTTGGTGGTCTAGAACTAACTACTTTTTACTTTATTCATTAAATAAAAGCCTTATCACATATTGATTGTTCTTTTACGTGACATGTCATGTGATAATGTCCTAAGGACAGCTGTTGCATTAAAGGGTCGTAGCGGATCCCTGCTATGATGAGAACCCGAAAGTGCCATAACACTATTCTTGAATGTATGTTCTATGGCCGGATGATATTATTTGAGGGACACAAATAATACAGGTCATTAGGGGTGAGGACTCATAAAACTTTGAGGCACCTTCTCATGGTGTGCGCCCTTGGTAATATCCAGGAGGATATTATGAGAACGAGACCCGCCAGTAGGAAATCCACATTTCATAGTGTCATTGGATGTTCCTATCTGTGGATGTGTGTATTGATCCTTAGAATTTAAGATTATTATTAATGGGTATTACAACTCGCGCACTTAGATGTATTGACAAAAATTGTGACGACACACTGTTCGCAGCGAGGTAGGATACGTTGGGTGCGTCACGAGTAATAACGCATTAATAGATAATGCGAGAAAGTATTTGTCCCTTCCATTCCATAATGGAAGTAGATATCTCATGCCCTTTGATGGAATTTATATATCCTAAATAAATCCATGGCCATGGTAAGGTATGGGCAAGTTCAATTCCGGGAAGTCAAAGAAAGAATAATCAAGCACATGGGTTGATGGCACTAGCATGCAACCCGTTTGATTGGAGATATCGAGACAAAGGGATTATATTACACGGTAAGCGTTCGTAGGAGGTAACACGTCATTGCGGCATTAACTTATTTCTCTATGGGTGCCTTGGCATATTGCTAGACGCTAACCTTGGACATTAGGCAGGCTCAGCCTAATGCCACTGAGAAAGAGGCCTAGAGGGTCACACACTAAGTGTGTCCATGTATCTCAGTTAAATATTAATTTAACAAGTTAAATAAATATTATTCCAGACTGTGGTTTAATAATTATTTAAGGATGTCTGATCGCATTTATTTTGACACTAGTTATTCGAGAGAATATATTGTGGATGAAATAATATATTTATTAGCGAGTAATGCAGTTAAATTTATTATAAGAAATAAATAGTCATTACTCAAGGTCTAATAAATGTGGTGGAGAAAAAAAAGGAAAATAAAAGTACACGCCATGTATATTAAATATACACGCCGTGTAGTTTTATGAAAAACAAGTACACGCCGTGTATTAATTATTACACGCCGTGTAATTTTTCCAGTTGGGATTTTGAGGATTTAATAATATTTTATTAAATGATATTTATTATAATCATCATGGGCACATGTTAAGGAATTAATAATTCGACATGGGGGGGTTTTCAATAAGAGTTAATGAAATAAATAAAACGCATAACACGTTTATTTATTGTCATAACTCTATTAACCTCAAACAGGATTATAAATATCCTCACAACCCCAACATTTTGAATTTCCATTGTTGTGCACAACAGATTTGGAAATACTCTCAAGCCAAGATAGAATTCCCTTTCCACCAAGAACACCCTCAAGTTACGAGAGCAAGATCCTCCACCGGATCAAGGCGGTCGAAGGCGGACATCGCAAGCGAAGGTTCTTCCGCGCTAGCACCCGGAGATCTCTTCGGTGATGTCTGGAGATACATGACACACGTGTGGATCACCGCTAGAGGAATCCTACACTTGGATTCTACGACACAACGACGGATCACCGAATCGTGACCGGACACATCAACGAAGAAAGAATTCCAACAAGGTAATTCTTATGCATTAATTAAATTAATTATAATCAACATATGATGATCCTCCTCATGGGTTCCGGGACTCTTCTTTTCTTTTTGTTCTTCGTTCTATTTTGAATATTCGGCGTTTTATATCATGACGGATCTCGGATTGAACATTGTTTAACGTTAAAATTAAAGTTGGGAAAACCCACCAACGCGCTTCCGCTGCGCCCGTCACCTTCATCAGTTATCATAGGAATGAATACCAGATCATTCAATATTCTAATTTAATAGCCACTATCTAAAATCTATTCAACTAGATCTTCATAGGCATCAATAACTTTCACTTCCTTTGGGTGGATCCTTTAACCATCACTGAAGATATCACATTTGAATTATCACATTGAAAAACTTAATTGACAACAAATACAATCAAACACATTTGAGTAATTTACCCCTTAACTTCCTCTTCCATTACCTCATCTCCACTTCTTCAGATTCTCCAAGGATAACCCACACCTTTTAGAAATTTAACAATATCAAACATTCCTATCCTTGTTTCATGATTATCCATTAAAAGTGTCTAATATTCATTTTTAATATATATAATTTTCATGCGCTTCATTATTAATAAACAAAATTTTTAGTTCATTTTACAAATTGAACATTATTTCACATTATGATAGTAATTCCTTCTTAAAACTCACTATTACATGGTACATTTTTGATCACCTACTAAAACACCCAATGGTCTTGATTTTTTTTCATATTTTTTTTAGGTATCCCATCCTATTAGGAAAATTATATCCTTCTGGATATATTAAATATTCAATTGGGAATATGACCAAAGTGGGCCTTGAACCAAGAACATTCTCGACAAAGTGAACTAGACAATAACCCGATACAACTGATTGTAGAGGACAAGATCCAATCCCAATGATTCTAAAATTTTAATGGGAGATATAGTAAATCACATGAAAAATTTAATTAAATATTGGCTAGATCTAATTCTAATTTTTGAATGGAGTTCTAGGTAGCCCATGTTTAAGGTGAAATTCTGGGCTAGATTCTGTGGTCTAGAAAAATAGCCCACCATTTTGATCATATCTCAAAAATAAAATATCCAATTGGGATAAAATTTTATAGACTGTTAGGTTAAATATAGGTATTCAAATTCTTCTTATATATACCACCCAAATTTGGCCATCTAGAAGCTCTTTCGGACAAATCTATCAGAGGCATGAAAGATGGCTTCCATTTAGGATCAAGGGTGGACAATTCCACATTCCACAAACTTTCCACCACCCTAGGACTACCATAATAATATGGTAAAATTTTCATTTTGGGTTATTGACCCAAGGCTTAAAAAATTAGTATTTATGGTAGTGGTGGTGAAGTATTTAGAGGATGATTGTGTTTTGTTTCATTGTAATGTTATGTTTCCACTTTATCTTTGTAATGTTCTTTTTTAAATTGTAAGTTATTATAATCACCTTAGTCTCTTAATAAAACTTCTTCGTCATATAATTTTCTTTTATTTTTATTAAAATTTTGATACCATTTCATTAAGGTGGGAATTTATTCACATATTGAAGAGATAAATTCTTCACACAATAGTGGAGTGTTTGTTATTTTGTTGTTTTTACTTCTTCAATTCCACTTTCATGAGTCTACTTCCTATTTCTATTGATAACATGGAATCAATGGAGGGATAACCCTATTATGGGTTGATCAAAGGGAGTATAAATGGGATGTATTGGATGTTATTTACCACCCTATAAATGTTTAATAATTTATTTTATTTGATTTTTTATTCAATTATTTTCTACTTCCTCTTTTTTATTGAATTTTATCACCCACATTTATGTGCTAGTAAGATACTTTACCTTGGAGTACTTATGAAAATGATCCAATAAATTTATAGGTGATTAGAATGTGTTTTTGAAGGTGTTTCACTAGTAATTGATGAGGTTAGTTTGAATTCATTGGATGAATCCTTCTCATGTTAATGAAATTGAAATAATTTAGAATAAATATTCATCCAACCAACCCTTTGAAACATCCCAAGATCAACCCATTATCATATTTTGAATTCAAATAGGAATCATAGTGCTCATTTAAACCCATCTAAAATCAACCTAAAGTTTTCCACTTCATAAAAAAATAATCCATAGAATATATGTGTCTGTAGGTTTCTTCTTAGGTCTCTAAGGTTTAGACAACCCAAGATACACTACAAGACATCGCTTAAACCCTAAAAACATGGGTAAATTTGGTCAAGAACAAATTTTGTCACTATTTATAGGGACATAAGTCAGTTATCTTAGACATTAGCATCATTTTCTCTTCTAAAGTTCTCTATTCTCACCCCTATTTATCTTATATTTTTACCTTTATTTTTGCGTGTGTCCTAATAATCTCGATTCATAGTTTTAGTCTACTCTAATAGAGTCTCTTCAGCATTAACCCATCATAAACCCATGTTTGAATCAAATTGGAAATCAATATTTGGAAACCCCTAACTTGGGGAATTTATTTTATCAAACCTTTAATGATTACCCCACATCCAGTGAGATGTAAAGTCATTTGGATGATGACTATTTAAAGGATAAATTTCTATCCCTCTTAAGGATGTTTGAAGAGATCAATTTTGGGGAATTCATTAAGTTCAACCTCATACACATCCCTTTCCTTATACATTGATAAAAAAATTATGTAATAAAATGGAAATAATAAATTCTCAGGTTTCATCTTTAAGATTATAACTACAAATCATTAAAACTTGTGAGGAACCCATACACTGACTATCCATTTAATAACCTTATTTATAGTTTCTAGTTTCCCGAAAACCTCTTATTGATTTTTTGAAGAACCAACCTTTAGATTTGGGGTAGCTGAAGAGGATGGAGTAATTGTTTAAGTTTCTTTAAATTAGGAGAAAATTGATTTTCTATATTCAAAAGGGGATAATTTTACATTATGGATTGAGGCTCCTAAATATTGATCCATTGATTTTTTTTATAAATAAAAATCACTAAAAAATTGGTATAAATCAAAAACTTTGAGTCCATATCCATTTCTGACACTAATATGTCCAATTTGGTGGTTGAATATTATGTTCAAAAGGAACCAATTATATTGAGAATTTTTAAAAATGAAACTGATTTTGATTCAAAGTACCAACATAAGTATGAAAATGTTAGCCTGAACTTGAACATATATCCTTTCCAACCTCCCTTAAGTTTTCAATTATTGGGGATAGCCAAAACCTTCCTATTTTTATCATTTATTCTCTTAATACAAATAAAATATTAATGATCCTTGATGTCTTATGAAAGAATATAGAAGCAAATGGATCCACCATTTCTGATATTCCTTGGATTTTCCCACTCATTGTAGAACATAGGTTTGTGTATGAAACAAATTTTAAAAAAATAATCAATCTCAATCTAGTATAAGTGGTGAAAAAATTTGGTCCTTAAAACATTAAAATTTGGTATTGGGTAAGTCGGTGGGTCCAAGTCAAGCTATCAACTTTAAACTAAGTGATTTCTGGGGGGAAAACCAACATCAATATGGATTTAATTTAATTTAATTTATTATTTTTTTTGTGTATTATTGTGTTAAAAAAATAAATTTCAAAAAATAAAAATCTTTTCAACTCCTTTCCTTCTTATACCTTTTTGTTTCTTCTTTTAATTTATTTATTTTCAATTTTTTATTATACTATATAATATATATTTTATTTTATGTTCTTGTATATATATGAATATATATATTTAAAAAATTTATAAAGAAATAAAATAAAATAAAAAAATAAAATAATAATAATAATATATATTTATATTTTTGCACAAAAGGCCACACCGTAGGTCGTGGGGACAACCCCGTCATGTTTGGCTAAGCCACGAGACTCTAACCCATGACTGAAGGGAGAGAGGGGTGTGTGACTTCCACCTACCTATATCCTATAGTGCTTCTATAATTATATATATATATATATTCCTATCTTCGATAATATATATATTCTTGATTTTATTATTCTTATTATTTTTACATGTTCCTTGTATCGATCTTTAGTGTGCTAAAATAATCTGGTACATTTTTTCCCATTCCTTTGGTCTTTGTTTGGTTTTATTTAAGGGAAAATTAAGGGGATTCCATTTTTTTCTAATGGTGTTGTTGTGAAAAATTCATGTGATGTTAAGATTAATGAATTTTTAGGCAAATCATATGTGTACAAACACAAACTACCATCATTGATGAGGCTTCTCTGAGTGACATGAAGATCAAGGGATCAAATGGGAGTAACATGGACTTCAAATTCAACCACTATTCTCATTTTTAATTTTATTTTTGAACTCATCTTCTCTACCTCTACCCCCCTTATGAATTTTATTTTCTTCACTAGGGATAGAGTTATTATAAGTTTGGGGGGGGATGAAATAAAAAAAAATATTTTGTGGGCACAAAAAAAAAGATTTGAAATTAAAAAATGCATGTTAATGGAAGGAAAAATTTCTTTAACCTTGAACATGATAATACATATTGTAAACTTTGAAAATAAATATCAAATAATTTTGAATTCCTTGATTATGATTTTATTCCATGTTTAAGTTCATGAGCATAGATTTTGGAAAGTGTGGATTTCTAATGTGAGTCTTCACCATTTATATTTTCATAAAAAAATAAAAAGACACATCCATTTCATTTTGGGGTATTAGTTTGATTTCTTGGTGTCCCATAATAAATGGAATAGGTTTGGTGACTGTTTTAATTTTAACATGAGTATTAAAAAAAACAAAAACTCAAAAAAAAAAATACAATTTCATGTTGTGCAATGGATCGACCTAATGCATGGATTTCAGTACTTGAGGACCATGACTCCATAGTTTTATGAACCAGAGTTGAGAATTTTATCTCTATTTTTTGTAATTTGAATTTTTTATTGATTGAGTTAACTCAAGATGATGCCTGAGTATGTGATCTTTACTTGGTTCCCTAAGGTTTTTGAGTCTGGCAGTCATCCACAAAGTCTTTCTATAGGGGTTGACTTGATTGAGTGAAATTTCTATTACCATGGAAAAATTGAGAAAAAATAAAAAAATTGAATACTCATATTAATATTAAAATTTGATTCCACCCAGTGCTTCCATATTTTTTCCATTGAATAAAAATGAATTCTAAGGTCTATTGTGATGCACAAAACATCATCATGATTAATTAAAATTAGATGAAATGTGTTTTTGAATTTGAATAAAGGAATGGTTTTGGGATTGAGATATGCTTCTGAACCTAGATTTTTTTAAATTATTTTGATAGGTTTTATGATTTTTTGATGTGAAGTTGAAATGATAAGCATTATATGTTAAAATGTTCTTGGAAATGAAAATTCAATTTTCATATTTTTTTGATACCTTTTGCTCGAGACTAGAAAAACTCAAGTTGGGGGTGTGATTAGCCATTGAAAGAGGCTAATAATAATTTTTAATATATATTATTTTCATGTTATTCATTATTCATAAACACCATTTTTATTACATTTTACAAATTGAACATTATTTCACATTATGATTGTAATTCCTTATTAAAATGCACTATTACACGGTTCATTTTTGAAAACCTCCTAAAACAACCAATGATATTAATTTTATTTTAATATTTTATTATCAGGTATCCCATGCTATTAGTAACATTTTATCCTTTTTTAGCTATTAAATATTCAATTGGGAAGATGACCAAAGTGGGCCTTGAACCAAGAACATTTTGGGCCAAGTGAACTGGACAACATATTGAAAAAATGATTGTATCATCCAAGGTCCAATAACAATGATTCTAAAATTTGAAATGGAGATATATTAAATCATGGGTAATATTTAATTCAGTAGTTTAAAAATATAATTATGATTTTTTAATTGAGTTTTAGGAGGCCTAAGTTGAAGATGAAATTCTAGGACAGATTCCGTGGCCAAGAAAAACAGACCACCATTTCGATCATACCTTGAAAATGAAATATCCAATTAGGATAAAATTTTAAAAAATATTTGGGGAAATTAGGGGCTTTAATTTAATCTCCTACGGAGTACCCAAATTCATCCATCTAGAAGCTCATTTTGACACATCTATCGAAGGCATGAAAGATGGATGCCATTTCGGAGGTGGAAAACTCCACATTCCACAAACGTTCCACCACCACAGGCCTACCATATTCAATTAGGAAGACTTTATATATTGGTTATCTACCCAAGGATTCCAAAATTCATATTTAAGTAATTTGAGGTGAAGGAGTTTGAGGATTTTTGTGTTTTGTTTCATTATAATGTTATGCTGCCGCTTTTTCTTTGTAACGTTCTTCTTTCAATTACAAGTTATTTGAATAACCTTAGTATCTTAATAAAACTTATTATTTTTCTAATTTTTATTATTTTTATTAAAATTTTGATATATTTTCATTAAGGTGTGAATTTATTCACACAACAAAGAGATAAATCCTTTACTTAATGGTGGAGTGTTCGTTATTTTATTATTTTTACTTCTCCAATTCTACCCTAATGAGTCTACTTACTACTTCTATTGGGAGAATAACATCAATATATGGATAACCCTATCATGGGTTGATACAAGGGAGTAGAAAGGGTATGTATTGGATGTTATTTATCACTCTATTAATGTTTAATAATTTATTTTATTTTAGTTTTTTATTCAAATATTTTATTCTTCCTCTTCCTTATTGAATTTTATTGCCCCACCTTAATGTGCTACTAAGACCCTTTACCTTAGAGTGCTCATGAAAATGATCCTCTAAGTGTATAGCTGATTATCTTGTATTTTTGAATATTTTTAACTAGTAAGCTATGAGTTTAGTTTGAATTAATTGGATTAATCCTTCTCGAGTTAATGAAATTGAAATAATTTAGAACAAAATTAATCCAATCAACCCATTATAGTATCATAATATCAACACACTATTGTAATTTGAATTCACATAGTTATCATTGTTATCATTTAAACACATATAAAATAAACCCAAAGTTGTACAATACATAGATAAAAATAATCCATAGAATTTATTTTCTTGTAGGTTTCTTCTTAGGTCTCTAAGGATTCAATAACCCAAGCTACACTACAAGTGACTACTTCAACCCTAAAAACATGAGTAAATTTTGGTGAGACCATTTACTCCAATAAATATCACAATTTTATTTTACTTTGGTTATGTTCTTGAAGGTATAGAGTGAATTTAGATTTACTAGGTAGGTGTGAGAACTATTCTCCTCCAAGATAGGGAGTATTTTTTATTCCTTTATATATGTCTCAAGCCTTCTCCAAACTTCTTCTCCACCAGTTTCTCTAAATAGAAATACAAGCAGGTTACAACCTCATCATAATCTAAAACTCTTTTATAGATTCTTGTGAAAGAAATTCTCTTTGTAACTTCAGTAGCCTCATACATTTCTTCTCTCTTTAATTATTTTTTGAATAATTATTTCACCTTTTTTCTGAACCACATTTCTCTTCAAATTTTTATTTTTGATGGAAAGAGAGGGACTTTAAATTTATAAATAGGGGGGAATTATACAAACAACCTTGGATAATATTAATAAATTTTTTCCATTATTCCCATCATGATTTTTCTCTAAAATTAGGTGCATAAAAGTTTCATCAAAATATTCTTTAAATTCAATATATTCTAATAAACATATTTTTGACACTCCTTTTCTTCCTTCCCCCACACTTGAATTCAACTTATATCATACAAAGGATTGTAGAGTAAGTTGGATTAGGATATTTGACTTGTAAAGTGGATGACTAACAAATCCATTCATTCCTATTAATGGATATAATGTATTAAATTATAGGTATAATTTAAAATAGGGTTCATTGAAAGAAAGTGGTTTAAAATCAAAACAATGACTCAATTTTTTATAGAACAAAGTCCTTGAATGTTCTAATGTTTTGACTATATTACTCAAAAAGTTCTAGATATTCAAGCATGTATCAGTTCTCTCAAGAAATAGTCATTAAGAAGCAGATGTAAAAACTATTTTCTAAGACTCTCAAGTATTTGAAAAAAATATAGGATAATATTTCATGCATGAGTTTAAAAAATAAATTGGGTTTTCATAAAATCAATTCATTTGGAATTTGAAAAGAATATCATTTTATCATTCATATAAAGTGAGTTGATTGGACAAATCAATTTTATCAACATTTACATAGATTGGAAGTTTGTAAGGGTATTCCAGTTAAGCTCATAGATTTTAAATAATAATAAAGACATGAAAAATAAAATGAAAAAAAGATTAAAAAAGATACAAAAAATTTGAAAAATAGAAAATTTGGAAAGTCCTAAACTACAAGGTTCCCTCTCCCACACTTAAATGATAGAATTTCATCAATGAATTAAAACTAATTTATCATGTAAGAATAATATAAATTGAATTAAAATATGCAATCAAAATTTAGCAATAGGTACAAACTGGTGGGTTTTCATTAATAGAAAGGGTAAAATATTACAATCAACTCCACTGTTTCTTGGGGTAGATTCCCATGGTACTTTTTTCAGCCTATTTACATTAATAGTGAATGAATTTTCTTATCCTTATTTCAAAATATACAAAAGACAAAAATTATAGAAACAAGTGACTTTAAATAGACCTTCCCATCTGTAAAAAAGATTACATAAAATTAGATTGAGTATTGATTTGTAAAGAAACACTTGGTACCCAAAGTGGAAGTCTTTTAGTAGGACCATCTTTTCATGGGATACCTTTGTACTTTCTTTGTAAATTTTAGAATTATCAAAATAATTTATTCTAATTTATTCAAGCTCTTAAAACTAAAATATCACCTCTTTTACAGTACTGTCATGATCCAAATTTTTCTCTATTATAGCATAGTATTCCATGTGTTCCAATTCCATAGCTAGGTGACATCTTTTCCCACAAATTAGTACGTATGGTCTCATTCCTAGAGTGTTTTTTAGGATTTACTATAACCCCATAAGGTTTATTCAAGACTTTGGCTCCAATAACCCATGTTTTCTTTCACGGTCTTCTCAAAAATTCACTTGATCTCCTTATTGGACACTTTATCTTGGACATTGGTTTGTGGATGATCTGGTGTTGATGTTTTATGATTCAATATATACTTCCTCAGTAGGGCCTCCATTCACATATTGTAAAAGTGAGTCCCTTGATCACTAATGATGGATCTAGGCACTCCAAAACCTATAAAATATTTTAGCTCTGACAAAATCACAAAAAACATGAGAATTATAAGTTTTGGTGGCTATATTTTCGACTCATTTCAAAACACAATCCACTATAAGAAAGATATAATAATTTACTAATGAAATTAAGAAAGGTATCATAAAATATATTCCCCAAACTTAAAAAATTTCAAAAAATATAATGGTTCTTTGGGATATTTCATCCCTTTTGAAATATTCCTAGAAAATTAGTGCTTCTCAATTTTCTTACAAAAGTCATGTGAATATCTAAAAAAGGTTGGATAATAAATTCTAGATTATAAAAACTTCATTATTTCCCTTTGAGGTAAAAAATAGACACCATAAGCTAATGTAACACCCTGACCCCTCTAGACCGAAGCCGATGCATTACTTTTTATATTGTAATGGTTAGAAGGAATGAAAATCCCTAAGGAATGATCAATTTAGCTGTCTTGAATAAATAGATACATAAATGTAACTCAAATTACATTGGAAAAGGTTAAAAAATATAGTACATAACAAAAACTAAAAACCGCATCAACAGGAACTCAATAAATGATCTCCTCTTCATCACCTATTGAAGGTAAAAAAATGAAAGGGGTGAGATAAAATTATCAGTAAGGGTTAAAAATGGAGAAATCATGAATCAATAATAACTTAATTGTTAATAATTTGATATAATCAACATGACGTGGTGAATAAATGAAAAACTCACGCCATTAATAAACTGAGAATGAAACTGCATCCATAGATTTTGTCATAGTGAAAAACTCATGGATAGTAATAAATGATAATGAATAAAGAGAATGATTATTAATTTAACTTCATGTATCTGGAACATGATACCATAATATTGTAAAAACAATTTAGTTTTATGGGTAGAAACCCATCTGATTTCTTTGGAAACAAACTCAAAGGGTTTGTCACCAACTTATTTGTCTCATGAGAACTATCGATGCATCGAGGGGATATAGCGGGCCCCAACCACCTCTGCATCCAAATCATTCTTTATACATAGATTCAACACAAGAGAAACATGACTTTACATTATCCATATATAATAGAGGATATAGATTCATCAATATTTCCACAGTCAAAACAACATTCAAAATAAATACCGTAAGTAAAATGGTATACGACTTAGATAATAATCATATCCATGATATGAGAATATATATATTTAAATGGAATATAATTTCAATTGAAAATTGATATCGAATGTGAATTAGGTACACCACATAATAAAGTGTTGGTGTACAATACTAAGCAAGTCACACTGAAGTGAAATTTGAGACAAAGCTCGTTACCACGTTGTAATCAATTGAGTCGTATGACCAAAAGTTAATAACCACAAAATGAATCACAGAATACCATGAATATAAAGATAATCATGAAAATATATATCAAATGTCAGTACAATTATACCACATATAAGAAATAAGAGGCAAATAATGGAAATCCCACAGAATTGAAAGTGAGATGAGAAAACCCCTTACAAACATTTTGACATGGTAACAAGTGTTCTTGCGAGGACTTAAAGAGAGGTAAAGGGGTATCCCATTATTTAAATGTCATAAGTATAGTATGGGTGAGGTTTTAAAACATACCCCATCATTATGCATTAAAAATAAAAGAGAACAACATAGAGGAGATTCTTGAACAAAAGTGAGAGAGAGGATCCCTTACCTTATGCTTGAAGGTGTTATTGATTCTTCTTAACGACCTGAATAATCAAATTTAGCTTCCATAATTAATAATTCCAGAACCTCATAGACATTTAATTGATATTTTATTACCTTATTAGGTTCATTAATGTCCTTTTTTATGGCTTAATAGATTCAATTTTATTGTTTTGATAGCATTTTTTTCTTTGGTTTTCATGATCTGTTTACTTGTATTCATGAATGGATGTTTGTTTGAAATATGGTTAAACATCCAGAATTGTTAATATAAATTATTAGTGACATTAAAGAGATATAAATTATTTTATAATGATTCTTATTATATAACATGAGTATGACTCATTCATTGAGTTAAAAATAAACGGTTGGATTTGGCTTGGCGGTTTTGTGCATAATAAAATTGTTTTGTATTATTATTCCATATTATGAACGTGTAAAGATTCTAGAACATTAATCAAGATAAAATACATATATTATGACCTTTTTAAACCATTGAAAAGGTTTTAGGACCCATATTGAATATATTAATGCAAATTTAAAACCCTTCTTCCTTGAGTGTGATAAATTAACACATCTCGGACGGTGTTTGAATTTATTGTATAAAAGGAGGGGAAAAAGAGAGATTATAATGAAATATTCCATTAGAACAATGAAAATATAGTAAATGTAAGGTACTATAATTATCATAGAACTTTGATGAGGGGAGTTGATAAGGGAGAACAAAATAATGGAACTTTGTAAAAGAAATTGAAAGAAAAGAGAAGAAAGGTTCACCTCTTGAGTACTCCTCCTTGAGAATCTTCTTAAGGCCTTTGTTTTTGGCCTTTTGGTGAGACCAGAAGGTCTTGGATGCGGGGAGAGGTCTTGGGAAGTTTATTTGGTAGAATTTAGGCAAGGATTAAATCTTGATTGGTGTGGGAGGAAGAGGGGGTGAGGGGTGGTTTATATAGTCGAGGGGAGAGGAGTTTTCTTAATATTATAATCATTAATTTATTGTTTACTCTCAAGACAAGAAATAGTGAGAATTTCATGACCAATAATAGTAATATATGCATGTGAGTTCAATATTTGGGTGCTTACATCACTCATTATTATAGGAATAGTTAATCTAAATTATAATTTATTTATATGGTAAATTAATGTATTGTACTATTCACCAAAAATTCAAGTATTTCAGAAAAATCCCAAAATTTCACCGTAACCATTTTTCAACGTGTAGAATCCAAAAATGAAGTCCATTTTTTAAAAATAATTTTTAATATATGATTAATTAAATATTTAATTAAATCATTATTTAATCGAAATATATAAACACTTAAAATATTCATCTTCATTTTTAAGGTGACTAAATTCATTTATACACTCAAGGGTATGGATACCATTAATAAGAGTCATATTACTATTCATAAGGGTAAGTTACTATTCATACAGGCAGGTTACTATTTATAAGGGTAGGTTACTATCCACTAAAAATTAAATTAATTCTATCAAACTCTAAATATCATCCTGAACACAACCGTGTATGTCAGATTTTTAAAATTTGAATCACAGAGCTGGAAAATTTAAGTTTAATGGATAGTTTTGGGCTATCTCTTATAAACAACCATGTTTTGTTCCAAAAAGGCTCAGTGATTCATGAAATATAGGCTATCTAATGAATACAATGTTTTTAAGAGAAACATACCATAAAATGTTTGGGGTGCTACATTATTCCCTCCTTCAAAAAATTCATCCTCGAAATTTTATGAATAAAGTCCACCAAAAAGATGTGGTTGTTCTTCTTCATAACATTCTCAGGTTCCCATGTTGCTTCCTCCATATTCTGATTCCTCCAAAGAACCTTTACTAGATGAGTTTTCTGATTTCTCAATACCTGCTCCCTTGTGTCAAGAATCCCGATAGGCTTTTCATAGTATGAGAAATCAGGTTCTAGTTCTATTTATTCATAGGTGAGTACATGCATTGGGTATGACATGTATCTCTTCAACAATGACACATGGAATACATCATGAACTTTGGAGAGACTTGGAGGCATTTCTAAACAGTAATCTATAACTCTGATTCTTTCCAAAATTTCAAATGGTCCGATGTACTTGGGGTTCAATTTCCCTTTCTTACCGAACCTTAAGACACCCTTCCATGGAGATACTTTCATAAAGGCATGATCTCCCACTTGGAATTCCAAATCCTTTCTCTGGTTATCAGCATAACTCTTCTGCCTACTTTGGGATGCTTTAATATGGTCTTGGATTGTCTTCACCTTTTCCGTGGTCTCTTCAATAAGTTCTGGTTCTATAAGTTTCCTCTCACCAACTTCATCCCAACAAGTTGGAGTTCTACATCTCTTTACATATAATGCTTTATATGGAACCATTTGAATACTAGAATGGAAACTATTTTTGTAGGAAAATTCCACCAAAGTTAAGTATTGATCCCACATACCTTGTAAGTAAAGAGAGCATGATCTCAGCATGTCTTCTAGAGTTTTAAGAGTCCTTTTAGATTGTCCGTCAGTTTGGGGGTGATAAGCAGTACTAATACGAAGCTCAATATTCAAAGCCTTCTAGAGACTTTTCTATAATTTTGATGTAAACCGGGGATCTCGATCGAACACAATCGATAGAGGTGCACCATGAAGTCTTACAACTTCATTAATATAAATTATTTCCAGATGCTCAAGTGGTAAATCCTCCCTTATTTCAAGGAAATGTACAGATTTTGTGAGATGATCAACAATTACCCATATTGAATCATTCCTTATAGGTTTCCTCGGTAGTCCGGTGAAAACATCCATCGTAATATTATCCCACTTCCACATATGAATAGGTAGAGGTTGCATCACTCCTCTGGGATGTTGTCTCTCTGCCTTCACTTTTTGACAAATTAGACACCTCACTACAAGAAAACTACCATGTAGCGGCAGTTTCTTTTATATGTAGCGGTGGTTTAAACCGCCACTACATGGTTTGGCAGTAGTTTACAGAAACCGCCACTAAATTTGGCATTGAAAAACTATTAGCAGTGGTTATTTCCATTTAGCGGCGGTTTTAGGGAAGCTTCATAGCTGCCTCATTTCGCGGCGGTTTTACTGAGTTTAGCGGCGGTTTTTACGATCCTGGGATTTTATTTTATTAGTGGTGGTTATAACCGCCACTAATAAAATAAAATACAGTGACCGTAAAACCGCCGCTAAAGTAACGAGAACTGCCGTGGAATGCACGCGGGTGATGTGACTCTGTAGTGGTGGTTAAAACCACCACTAAACATAAAAAATACTTACCTTTAGTGGCGGTTTTAACCGCCGCTAATGTCTTACCTGTATACTTTTCACGGAGGTTAAAACTGTGGCTAAAAGATGACCAGAAAAATAAAATAAAATTTTCTGCTTCCATTACACCACTGCCCTGAAAAACAAATCAAACCAGAAATCTAGTTGAGAAGATATCTCGACGCTGCCAACACTTCCCTATGTAAAATCATTCAGTTCCCTATTTTCATAATTCAATTCACATTAAAAATAACCATTTATATAATAAACACCATTTATATTAGATGTTCATGTTATTATCACCTCTACCATTGCATCAAGATAAAAAACATACATATAATTATTCAAAAAAAATAGATACACCTTCAACTAAATGTTCTGAAAAAGAAACCCTCTTCATGGTATCAATTATGACTAACTTAGTCATATATTTCATCAACTCAATGAAATAGTTAACATATTCAATCAATATTTGATTCCCATATAAGAGAAATATAAATTTCATTTCCTTCACCACATTCATAGTTTAAGGATAATATTTCTGAATAAACAAATTCATGAAACCTTCGAAATATTGGGTCTTTTGTAACTCAATATAAACAATGGTCTTTAAATATTTCCAACTCAGTCCTTAGAGGTTGAATGTGGTGAACTTGATCTTATAGGTATTAGGAATTTGTAAAATACTAAATATTCTCTAAATATCATCCAACCATTACCTTACCCATTGATGACATTCATAAACATGTAATGTGGTAGGATTATAATTATGGAATTCCCATATCAAATCTCAAGCATGAGTTCTGTAAGGATGAATACTTTTTTCCAAAACATGGATAGAATAAGAAACCAAGTCAATCACAATTTGACCATTAAGTGGATTTTCTTATCAAGAAATATATATCAACAGCTTATTTAGGTTCACATGTATTTTTTAAAGTGAAATGAATTTATATTACTTTAAAAATTAAATTCTATCAAATAAATATAGAACCTAACACAATCTCATAAAATAACATCAACTCAATCATACATATCAAATAAACATATATTAATTAATACTCAATATAATTTTCTTTATTATATCATAAATTTATTTAAAACATTCATGAGTCATATAAAAACATTGAAGGATAAATTGAAAATAATGATGACATTCTAGACCATGAAGATAGATTACATGAATATTTAAAATAATCAAAAGCCTTTGTATCCTAACAATGCATCATGAAGTTTCCATATATTTTCATTTTAAAAATGAATGTTTCAAAGAATTATTTATTGAAATTTAGTATATAAAATAGTATAATATTGATCTAAATAAAAAATATCTCAAATAAACGATAAATATATCTTTAAAACAAAAATAACCATGTATAAAATCCTTTAATAACTCAAGGATATTTAGGAAAAGTGATGTTCATGAACATCATAACCTGTAAGATACAAACATTCATTTGAGGTAAGTTTAATTTAAATTTTGGTTTAAATGCATTTTTTGTTTAATAAAATGATCCTTGATAACATGGGGGGTTTGGAGGTGATCCAGGCATTTGGGATTTGAAAAATGAAGAAAAGAGGCCATCCAGTGCATAGTGCTTGGCTGGTGCATGGTTAGAGATAACCCTACACCATGGACCAGGGGATGTAGAGCCTAAACACCTTGGATAGAGGTAGTTCATGGCCACCACATGGGTTTTTCAAACCATGGGGATGGACCAGCCAATCCATATGAACTGGACACCTCTTGGACAGAGGTCAAATTGTGCATCTATTTTAATTTGGAGAAATTCCCATTCCCCCCCTTGAGCCTTAAAATTTCTTACCCAATTTTTCATGCATTTTATCCTACAACCCCAAGGTTTATGAACTATGAGTTGTACCTTATTCCAAGGACCATTATCCTTTGATCCTTAGTCATTGAATCTTCCATTAGTTGTGAATCAAAGATCTATGTGAGTATACCACTCCTCATTATTCTATTTTATAGAAGAACCATATCTTGTTGTTTTCTGCTATTCTAAATCCTTAAACCCTTATTTTCCAGGGTTGTTTTAGATTGGTAATTGAAGGTTTATTTGGGCTTGAATGAAGTTTTGTGGTTAAGTGAGCAGTTATCTATGATATTGAGGTAACTTTATATGGGTTATATACTATTGTATTTATGTGTATTCATGTCTATATGGATGTGATTTTGTACATTTATATTGAAAATTTAATTTTGTTGAAGAAAATTATAAGGTGTGTGTCTAAATGATGTGTTGGACCTTTCAAGGATGTTTTTGGATATATTGATGAAGAGTGGACTGGGTTTATAGCCACCCATGGGGTGTGCCAATCCCGGTTTTATACGGTTTAATACCATCTCCCATTAAGAGGAACCTAGGTTTTATATAGGGTGTGACCACATTTTATCATCATGAACAGAATATGATAACCATTAACAATGCATGAAGATTCACTATCTACAAATTCTGCCTCACCAAAGTGTCCACAACACTATCCCCTTGATCACTATGAAATGACCCAATTTTTTCAACATATCAACAATGGGTTTAATTCCTAGTCATCCAAAATATCGACTACCAATTCAAACACAGGCCTAACTGGAATGATGTATACCACACTCGAGAAATCAAGACATAAAAGGAAACATCAGAAATCAATAAAATGCATAAAAGGAAACATGATAAATCAAGAAAATGTTAGGACATGAAAATGTTAAATGGAAACTATGTGCCACACATGTTACATATACAAACCAACTGTTCTCATATTTGTTCAACACATCAACAATACAACTACTCACGATTCGATGATGCATCGTCACCCTCTCCACCTCCATCTCCACTTTCTGCTATCACCTGTAAGAACATTATATTGAAAATTAAATACTGTTGCATATTTATATTAAAACTTAAAACCAATGAAAGTTTGCAAACTAAATGATTTTTATTTTTTGTGATTTACCTACTGACCACCATTTTATGCACTACTATCGAGGGCATATCTGCTCATCTGCTGGATGTATACCAGTCATCGCTTTCTGCAAAGCGGATATCTGAGCCCCCTGATCTTGAACTGTGGTTCGTAGAGAAGCAATATCCCTCTGAGCATCTTCGGGTATGGACTGACTATAACCAGGAGTAGATGCAGTTGGAATCCCTGGTGGCATGCCAAATACCACAGATGGTACGGGTCCGAAACCCATCCCGCTCACTCTACCAGAATGCTCTTTCCCAAGGACTTTAGCAACTAGGTCATCCAGGGAGACTGAGTAGGACTGACCAGGATTGGCATCCCATAATTTTTTAATTTTTACCTATAAATCAAATATCAATATATATTAACATATTAAAAACTAATAATAAGTTATTATAATAAAAAATTGACTTCATACCCCAACTTCTTTGGCAGACTCATTAACAAAACTTCCATATGATTTTTTGTGAACATCCAACCACAGTTCAGTTAGGGATGCTTCGTGCCCTAAACTCCGTGACTGAATTAAGAAAATATAAATCAACAATTCAATATATTAAAACTATAATATTTTCTTATAAATATTTAAACTAATTAAAATATTACCAATGTCATTCGGCTTCAAGAAAATCTTTTTGAGCCCGCAGTGTGAGGGATGACTTGCTTAGCCCGGTTTGATGCATTTTGTCTTGAGAGATCCTAAAATAAATAAAATGCAATTTAACATTAATGTATTCAATGTCATCTCCTCTTAATATACATGTATAAATGTAAAATTAGGATAATATAATAATATATATTTCAATACCATCCTCTTATCATCACGATGTCTGCCAACAAAAACTTTCCACTATTATTTCGGTACCCCACTGGGTAGCTTCTCATAAATTTGTTTCAAGGTCAATGAAGTATCGTTGAAATCACACCACAATCTCCATTTAAAATCTCTCCATTTCTTACCAATATTTTTCAACGTCCACTTCCGTGCTATCACATCAGTAACTGTAAAGTGGAAGAATATCTGTATACAGAAATTCACTTTGAAAATATTAGTAACATGACATACAATTAAACCATAATGTAATAAAATTACCTTTATTTGGGAATAAAAAACTTAATTTTTCTAGCTTGGAGGCATATGTCTCCAATCATCATAAGAAATAGGAAGGGAAATGGGCTCTGCTGCCAGCTGGCCTAGAATCTGGCCAAGTAACCCTGCGACGTCATCCGTAGGGACCACATAAGAATAAAATGGAACGAATATCTTCTCGCCATTAATATTACAAACATATGAAGTTTTTATCCACAGTTCCATTTTTTTCATCTTCAATGAGCAAAAAATTAGTATAAACAAAATGAAATAAATTTATTTAATTAAAATTTGTACCTATGACAGCGACACTCCAGTATGTCCGTGTTCAACTGGAAGGGGTGTGTCGTGGCCCCACTTCTGAGGATTCTGAAGGGGGATTCAATGAATTATCCTCTAATGGGACACCCACAGATGGTGTGAGAGATGGTGCATGGGGAGATAGTGTAGGGGTGTAGGCAGCTAGTGCCTCAAATGCCGTGGGGAGGGAGCCAGATAGATCGTCATCTATCACAGAACTAGATGAAATAATATACCATGTCATCATTGGAATTCCTATCATTTAATTAAATAAAATTTAGTTTAGAATATATATTTCAAAAAAATTATGCAAAATAAAAAATAAAAAATGATAATAGATTCCCAGTACTAACAGACAAAATATATATAACAATGATAATGAATGACTGTATAAATGAAACAAGTGGTTGCTGAATGAATAAATAATTGTACATACAATCATTTTCCCCTTCAATCATGTCAGTTTCCTACTCCATTGATTCATCCACTTCATTCATCCTTACTATACTAATATTTTCAATATCATGATGGACAAATAATTCTGCTTCCTGTTGTTGATGAAATTCAATTTCAGAGGTCAAATATTCCACTTCATCACCCATATCAAACAAATATATTTGTATTACGTGAACAACTATACTCCACCCTTCATCCACAATATCATTCACATAATATACCATTTTTTCTTGGGATGATAAGATATATGGATCATGCAGTTCAAGATCACCAACATCCATCAAGCGAGAGAAGTTCACAGAAGTAAATTGAAAGGAATCTCTTTTAACACCTCTGATAATATCGAACCCTTTGAATTTGAATAAAACAACAGAAAAATTTCCATGGTAGTTTAATTCAATAATATCATGCAGCTTTCCATAGTATCCCACTCCATCAAATGTAAATATACCACTATTCTGTGTTTTCAAACCCACTTCTCGATCGACTGTACGAAATCTAAATCCATTCACATTATAAGTGTTGAACTTTATAACTTGTTTTATAGGACCTCTAGTAAGAAACTTAAAATATTCTGACAAGTCTGCTTGAGTATCAGTATTCATGATCTGAAAAAAGAAATATAATTTAATATATTTACAAAATTTATGTGTCAAACTAATATTCATATTTATTGCAATATTTATGAACTTACACGTCGTGCAAACCATTCTACAAGATCTTTATTCACATATTTCGTTATATATTTCTCATTTCGTGTTCGGCCTCTCATTCATCTCTTTATTTATATCCTCAACTCTTCAATAAATGGATATAAAATTTCACTATTTAGCAGCACATATCTATATGCCTGTAATAATTTCAATTCTGTCAGTGTCACATTTGAGGTCCTCCCAACTGATCGGCCAATAGCTGGAAATATTTTTGATTTCTAATGCATTTTAGATTGAGTTGACATGTCTTCAACATGTCCAACTAATTAAATCTTATCTCAATATCATCCAAACATCTAGAACAAAAGGTAAGACACTCCTCAGCCAAATATCCTTCTGCAATAGAGCCTTCTGGTTGAGCTTTATTTCTCACGTATTCTTTCAAATGCCCAAGATATATGTGAAATAAAATAATAATATTACGCATTTATTTAAATGAAACAAATTGTTTACTTAAATGAAAAACATATAAATAAAATACCTCTCAATTGGATACATCCATCGATAATGAATGGGGCCTCCTAATTTAGCTTCCTCAACCAAATGCACAGTTAAATGCATCATGAAAGTAAAAAACAATGGAAGAAAGATCATATCCATTTCACAAAGGGTCAAAAAAAACCTCTCCTAGAGGTTTTCAAGATGAAATGGATTTAGAGATTTCTCACATAATTTCCTGAAAAATGTGCAGAATTGGAGTACAACAACAATAACTTTTTCAGGTAATAATGTACGCAATGTCAATGGTAGTAACTATTGTAACAAAATATGTGAATCGTGACTTTTCAATCCATGTAACTTATGATTCTTCAAGTCAACACACCTTGAGATGTTACTCGAATACCCATCAGATACCTTCATATTCTTTAAAATTCGAAGGAATGTATCTTTATCCCTATTTATCATTGCAAAAATAGCCGGAGCATACTTTTCATTCTTATCTGGCTAGAGATCACATTTTATGTTCATTACTTGTAAGTCTTTACGAGCATTGAGATGATCCTTTGACTTTCCATGCTCATTAAGTAATGTGAAAATAAAATTATCACAGACATTCTTCTCAATATTCATCACATCCAGATTGTGCTGCAACAAATTAAATTCCCAAAATGGGAGTTTGAAGAATATACTTTTTTTCTTCCATTATTGCGTTCTGATTTCACCTGACGATGCACTTCAGACCCATTTTCCGCTATCATTCAAATGATGAACCTTCCCAAATTCTGTTTCAACATTTTCAAGCTGTATCAATATTTTAGAACTAGTAAACAACTTCAGAGGTGGTCTATGATCAATGAAACCCTTAAATTTTGATCTATTCAGCTGAAATCTATGAGATGCATCGAGAAATCTTCGATGACACAAGAAGAACAATTTTCTACTGTGAGGTATCCATTTGGGCTCAAAATCAAAGTTACAAACGGGACAATCCAAACCCATGTAAGTGTTCTAACCAGATAAATTCCCAAGCCCAGGGAAGTCACTAATGGTCCACATTAACGCAACATGCATTTTGAACATTATTTTAGAAGAAGCATCAAATGTCTCAACACCGTTGCTCCATAACTCCTGTAATTCGTCAATAAAAGGATGCAAGTATACATAAATATCATTTCCAAGCATTCGTTTTCCAAGAATAATCATCGAAATGATAAAAGATGTTTCTTGAATACACATCCATGGAGGCAGATTATAAGGGATCAAAACAATTGTCCAAATGCTATAACTGGTACTCAAAGTCCCAAATGGGTTGAATCCATCAACATCCAATCCCAATTGAACATTCCTAGGATCAACTGAGAAATATAGATGTAATGAATCAAATTTCTTCCATGATTGGGAATCTCATAGATGTCTCATTAACCTATCATTGTTTTTATCTACAGAATTCCACTTCATGTGTTTGGCGGTTTTCGATGACATGAATAATCTTTGCAATCGAGGCTTCAAGGGAAAGTAACGCAAAACCTTTACAGGTGTGTTCCTTTTCTTCTTATCCATGAAATTATGTTCATTATGACTTCCAACATCACCCTTTGACTACCATCTAAAAGAAGAACATTTCTTGCAATTCTATCTACTTGAATCCTCTCCCCAATAAAGCATACAATCATTGGGACACACATTTATTTCTGTATAATTCAGACCAAGCTTGTTAACAACTTTTTTCATATCATAAAAAGATTCTGGGATTTTTTCTTCTGGAAATTCATCACGTATCAATTCTAATATCATGGACATTTCCTTATTTGTAATTCCACATAGACATTTGATATGGTAAAACTTCAGCAGAAATGAAAGCTTTGAATATTTCGAACACCCACTATACAAATCTTGATTTCCATCATCAACTAAATCATGAAACACATTTTCCTCAGTGAAGTTTTCTCTTACATTTGGCTCCACAGAATCAAGAGGAGGATCCAATGATATGTTACAATCTTGATCTACTTGTGCTATAGTCTCAAAAACATCACTTGTCATGTTGCAATTTGTAGCACCCTCTTCTAGTTGTTCTGATATGTTTTGATGCTGATAGTGGTGTCTTGCAGTGCCGAATGTATCATTTATGAGGTTTTGCATTTCATTTTCCATTGTCGATGAACTTGGGACCTCATTATATGGATTAACATCAGTGCTCAATCTTTCTGTAACATTCAATTCTCCATTCCAAACCCAACACAAATATTGACCAGGGAATTGATTCAGTATTAAATGTTCATAAACTTCATCTCTCTTCAAATATGTTCTAAATTTACATTTAGGACATGGAAATCTTATTCTCCCTTCAACGGATTGATTAGAAATTTCAAAATCTAAAAACTCATTCAAACCCTCAAGATACTGAGGTGTGTTCCTCGGTAATGTGATCCAACTTTTATCCATGTATATCACAATGTGTCTACACAATAATAAAAAAATTAAAACACATAGTTACTACTAAATAGAGAAAGAGATTCATATATAAGATAGTGTAATATTACAGAAACATAACATAATAAATATGATCCCCTGATTTAGATATGAACCCTCTAGTGTTTGGGATAGGGGAAGTTTCTTTGGTAAAGAGAAACAGTGTGCTAACAATTCCATATTACTCAAATACCACATGTTCAATACTAAAAGTTATGCTAAATAGTATTCCTATCATGTTTCTCCCAAATCTACAAAATCTCAACCCTTGAATTTTGAAATCCTTTATAGCATCAAAATATAATATTAGATAACAAAAAGTAACATAATCATAACTTGGTTGGAATCACAGTTCATGAGAAAAAAAATAATGTTTGTAATCTTGATGAAGAAGCATATAAATAGAAGGATGTAACCCTTAATTGGTCCTGATTGTGTGACTCTAAATCACAAAGAAAATGGTATGGGATTTATGACCATAAACCAAATGACCCATGTTCCAAGACCATATCTAACTCCTTTAACCCAGGTAGTAAAAGTGGGACATCCCTTATGCCACTGCTTCCATTTATGATTAGAGAGTGCATATATTTTCCTCTTTATATCACACAACCAAGCACTAAAATAATCTCAAAGAGTGAAAAACCCACTATTATCAACAAAAATGGTCATTATTTTTATTGAGTTATAATTAATTATGAGATCATCCATATACATGATACCATATTTTACCAATTCATATCTGGTTAACTTGAAACATCTCTTCATGTAGGTTACTTGATAGAGCAAATATTTTCAATTAATTTATATTGAATATAATTTTTTTAAACCCACAAAATTTTTCCTCTAAGATGAATTGTTTCATTTTTATGATAATGGTGTTATTTTGAACTGAATAGTAAAAATTGGCCATTTTGGATTTTTAACAGTTTTAAATTATTTTGGTAGTTTGGACATAACATTATCTACACTGATCCAAATTGAAAAATTTTTTTTTTTCCAGATTCTAGACATCTAGGGATTCATTTACTATATTTGGACTAAAATCTTAATCGGCCATATGGAAGCTCAAAAGAAGCTCACAAGTTGGCTCAAGAAAACTGTTTTCAGTTCTGCCTAGTTTTTATGTGGGATCCATAACTCATCCACTGTGGGCCCAAATCTTGTGAAATTCGGTGGGTGGACGCGCAACGAGTTTTGGAGCATCCTTTATGAAGGCAGAACCGAGTGAATTGGCCGTTTAGGGGGTCATTAAATCACCCTAATTGGGAGGATTTCGTTTTGGAGAGTCTGACTAGACAGAATAAATTCTCATAGTAAAACGGCCATAACTCTCGAAATACATGTCCAAATACGCTGAGATTTTGAGGGGACACGGCCAAGAGAATTATGAACAACATTAAAGAAGGTCTCAACGTGTGAAGATGTAATTTAATTGGGCTAAAACGCGTAGAAATTCGGGGGAAGCATTCTAGATATAAAAGGAGGAGAGCTCCACCCTCTCAAGGCATCCATTCTCCACCCCATTCCTTCTGGGACACCAAGAAGGAGAACTTTTCAGCATTATCTTTTATTTATTTATTTTTTCATAGTTTTGTAATTACTTCTTCTTCCCCATTCTACTCGATTACCCTTACCATGATGGGGTAAAATTTTGGAGTGATTGGTAAAGAGTTGGTTTTCTACATTGTAATGCTTGAGTTCTTGGACGCAATTGAATAAATTTATTTCTTCTTCAAAGTTGTTTTCAATTTCTTATAGTGGATTTTATTATCAAGTTCGATCGTTCTTGAATATTAATTCCGTTATTTATTTTTGCCTTGGTAAAATAATCAATATCTCCCTCCTCTAATTTCTGGTTTATATACGATGGAATAAACCATGAATTAGTGGTGAAGTACTCAATGATCGCCAGTACGTGTAAAAGGTGTAGTGAATGTTCTTGATTTTTTGGGATAAACAAAACCCGATCGGGTATTGCCCATTTAAATTAAGGATATTCAATACAACTATTTTACACATGGAAGGAGAGTTGACCAAACCAAGATCTTGGTAAGGTTTTCTCTCACAATAATAATTTCACCAAGGAAGTGAGAGGAAATGATTGTGGAAACTCACTTTAATCAACTAAGAAGAAGAGGTTTGAATTAAATTGAACAAGGATATCATTATAATTAGGAAACCTACCCCGACCTAATCACCCTTTTATATATCATAGTTTTTCAATCATTTGAATTTCAAATTTCCTTTCACAACATTTTTACCCCCGTTTTAAAGTGACAACCCGTTTTGTGTGCACTCCTCTTCGGGAGACATCATAGGTCAACCACATTACTACATTTTAACTTAGGAAATAATTTTTTTCCACGCCCTATGACAGGCATGCGTCAATCTTGGCGCCGTTGTCGGGGAGGTAGTGCCACAAACTAATTGTAAATATTTGACTTTTTCAATTAAAAAAAAAATCTTTTGCCATGTTGTTTTCAAATGATTATTTCTTTAATTCATGGAATAATTACCCACCAGTTCAAGAACCAATTATTGAATCAACTTGGTCTATAGAGTATAAAGTTTCTTTCTTGTCTAAACAAATTCGAGGAGCTCGAATCCAAATCATCATAGAGAATGAATTCAAGGAACTCATTGAAAACCTTAAAGAGAACCTCGAATACCCAGTGTTGGAGGTTTTGGCAAGAGAATTAATTGAACTTCAAGAGTATTTTCCAGAATTTCATCAAGAAATGATAAAAGTACAAAACCAAGAATAATAAGTTCACAAGGATATTGAATCCCAATTTGAAAGAATTAGTAAAACAGTTCAAAACCTAGAGACCTTAATACAGTGGATTGCGGAACAAGTACATGCATCCCAGGATCAACAAATGGAGCCCGAACAAGAACCAGAACCAGAAAAATTGATGGTAGAAGTATCCCAAAAAATCATTCAAGTTGAAGAACCCATGGAGTCCTTGATGAAATTAAAAGAATATGCATTGAGCCGAACTCAATCAATGTTAGAGGAGAGTGATGAAGAAGATTTAACTATTAAAATGCATATTGGAGATCAAAAAGATCTGGATAACTTCTGGAATGAGTGTGAGGAACTTCTTGATCCAAATATTCCTCATAATGTAGATGATTCAGCAATATTGAAGGAAGAAACCAACCAAGTAGTGGAATTTGAAGAGAATATAGAGGAGTCTGACTACCTACCTCTATCTAGGGAAATTCAACTCCAAGAAGCACCTCCCATTGAAGAAGAAATTGAAGACAAACAAGATCAGGGAGTCAATATTTTCATAAAATCATTATCTTTTGATTTTTTTGAAACAAAATTGAGTATTAACTCCCCTTCTTTTAATTTTTTAGATTCATCCAACACATGTATTTCCTTGGAGGAAGACGATGAAAAAGGATATTCATCCATGGAGGAACTTCTAGAGCTCCCCAAACCTGTTGAACATTTAATGGAGGGAGTACAAGAGAAGATCAAAGTGGATTTTCTGGCGAAAAATGAGAAACAAGATACTTACTTTGAAAGGGAAGAATTTGATATTTATTCTTCATGCTTTAATTTTTTTCAAATAGAATTAAATTATGAAATTCCCTTTGATTTTTCCCAGATGTATCATACCTTCAGAAACCACTGGATAATAAAGAAGATGTTGTTCATGCAAAACCCAAGAAAGAGGAGGACTCATTCATTGTCCTAACCCCACCATGTATGTTTTATCACATTACAATGAGGGTGGACTTGATGCATTTTATCGATGGTGTTCTCAAGAAAAAGGAAGAAGTTCATCCTGGAAAGAAAAGTTTTTGTTGGTTCATGAGAAAGAAACTTCACCCACCATCAGATTGGGGATAACCAATTAGAACTGCCCCTCTGGAGGCAGTCAAAACCCAGGACCCACTTGGGGGATTAAACCAAGTTTTATCCTTATATTCTCATCCTATTTATATTTTCATTTCTTTTAATAAATATATTATTTTTACTTTTGTTATTTTATTTGTAGGTTTTCAGAGTGCAACACTTAGGAGGTTAACTCAATGATGCACTATGAATAAATCATGTTGTACCTATCCTTCACACTTTCTTGATGTTGTGATTCATTTTAAAATTATATTACATGTTAAATAAACTTGAATTCATCAAGGACACTGCATCAGTTAAGTGTGAGGGAGGGAACCTTTGTAGTATAGGATTTTCATTTGATGTTTGATTTCACAAAAAAAATTGTGTGTTTTCAAATTTTTGTGTGTTTATTTTTCAACTTTATGGTGTGTTTTTGAAACTTTTGAGCTGAAATGATTATCAATACCATTTTTGAAACCCATTTCAATGAGTGAACCAATATATTTCATGAAAATGAGCTTAAATGAATGCTGAAATGACTTATTTTCAAGTTCAAATCTTTTAGAGTTTCATGAAAAGTACACTGATTTTTTAATCCCATGCCATATTTCACTGTCTATATCTTTGAAATCACGTTCCTATGAGGATTCTAAACCATTTTTGTCATATTCTTCTCATTCACCTCATTTATTGAGAGAACCAGACCATGCTTGCTTTAACCAGAATTTGATTTATTCCTTTCAAAACTTGAGGGTTGGGGTACGTGTGTTTTAAATGATTGAGGAATTTATTTTGTTTGAAGCCCCCTTTTCAAAAGAATCCTTTTCATTATGGCCCAAATTTACATTTATCCTTCATTGTATCCCCTAGTAGCCATGAATTGCCTGTTAGGTTAGCCACATTACAAGCCAATTTTCCCTATCATACCTGCTCTTGAAGTAAAATTGCATGATCTAGTTGAACCTAAGTGTGGGGGAAGATGTATTGTGGTGTACTACCTCATTTGGTTATACTTTCAGTGGAAAATAAATTTTGGAAGAGATGTGTGTGATGCTGAAAAATTATTCTGTTGAAAGCTGTGCCTTTTCTGAAGCTTTTATAACAAGAGAAGCTGTGCCTTTATGGAGCTTCCAATGTAAAAAGAAAGTTGTGCCTATCTGGAGATTTAAAAAAAAATCATGTTTGAAAAGATTGAAATGTTTGCTGCTGAGATGATTGAATGATGATTGAGCCTATTTTCAACAAAGGGGAAGTGACAGAGACCATATTTGAGTGAAAATTAGAATCTTGCAATTTTGCTTCAATAAGAGCCAAGCCTTCTTTTTTTCTGCCTCAGAACTTTTAACATCTAAATCCTACCAACCAGAAGCCACAGAACAACCCTGAAAAGTCCTCATGAGAAACACATGTCCTTGACTCACATCGGGTGGAGAAGTAGGAATTTATCAAACCTATGGTGACTCTTGTGTGAGTTTGGATGAGAAAAGCCTTGTTCAGCCTTTACATTTGTGAGATGAGAGAAAATTCATGTGAGGTAGGTGTTTTGTGTGCATGGGATAAGAAATGAAGTGGAAATATATTAAAATATTAAATGGAGAATTTGAAATAACAGTTTTTGATGAGGCATGATATCTTTTTGTTTCTTGAAATTGATTTGATTGATCTCATTGATATGTGTTTTGGATTTGATTTGATTTGATTTTTACTTGTCCAGGAGTCCAAGTGCTAAGTGTGGGGGAATTGATAGAGAAAATATTTTCAATTAATTTATATTTAATATCATTGTTTTAAACCCACAAAATTGTTCCTCTAAGATGAATTGTTTCATTTTTATGATAATGGTGTTATTTTGAGCTGAATAGTAAAAATTGGCCATTTTGGATTTTTAACAGTTTTAAATTATTTCGGTAGTTTGGCCATAACATTATCTAAAATGATCCAAATTGAAAAATTATTTCTTTTCCAGATTCTACACATCCAGGGATTCATTTACTATAGTTGGACTAAAATCTGAATCGGCCATATGGAAGATCAAAAGAAGCTCACAAGTTGGCTCAAGAAAACTATTTTCAGTTCTTCCTAGTTTTCATGTGGGATCCATAAATCGTCCACCGTAGGCCCGAAGCTTGTGAAATTCGGTGGTTGGACGCGAAACGAGTTTTGGAGCATCTTTTATGAAGGAAGAACCGAGTTAATTGGCCGTTTATGGGGTCATTAAATCACCCTAATCCGGAGGATTTCGTTTTGGAGAGTCTGACTGGACAGAATAAATGCTCATAGTAAAACAGCTATAACTCTCTAAATACATGTCCAAATCCGCTGATATTTTTAGGAGACACGTCCAAGAGAATTATGAACAAAATTAAAGAAGGGATCAATGCGTGAAGATGTCATTTAATAGGGCTAAAACGCGTCGACATTCGGGGGAAGCATTCTGGCTATAAAAGGAGGAGAGCTCCACCCTCTCAAGGCATCCATTCTCCACACCATTCCTTCTGGGACACCAAGAAGGATAACTTTTCAGCATTCTATTTTATTTATTTATTTTTTCATAGTTTTGTAATGCCTTCTTCTTCCCCATTCAACTCGATTACCCTTACCATGGTGGGGTAAACTTTTGGAGTGATTGGGAAAGGGTTGGTTTTCTACATTGTAATGCTTGAGTTCTTGGACGCAATTGAATAAATTTCTTTCTTCTTCAAAGTTGTTTTCAATTTATTATAGCGGATTTTATTATAAAGTTTGATCGTTCTTGAATATTAATTCCGTTATTTATTTTTTCCTTGGTAAAATAATCAATATCCCCCTCCTTTAATTTCTGGTTTATATACGATGGAATAAATCAGGAATTAGTGGTGAAGTACTCGACGATTGTCAGTACGTGTAAAAGGTGTAGTGAATGTTCTTGATTGTTTGGGATAAACAAAACCCAATCGGGTATTGCCCATTTAAATTAAGGATATTCAATACAACTATTTTACACATGGAAGGAGAGTTGACCAAACCAAGATCTTGGTAAGGTTTTCTCTCACAATAATAATTTCACCAAGGAAGTGAGAGGAAACGATTGTGGAAACTCACTTTAATCAACTAAGAAGAAGAGGTTTGAATTAAATTGAACAAGGATAGAATTATAATTAGGAAACCTACCCCAACCTAATCACCCATTTATATATCATAGTTTTTCAATCATTTGAATTTCAAATTTCCTTTCACAACATTTTTACCCCCGTTTTAAAGTGACAACCAGTTTTGTGTGCACTCCTCTTCGGGAGACTTCCTAGGTCAACCACATTACTACATTTTAACTTAGGAAATAATTGTTTTTCCACGCCCTATGATAGGCATGCGTCATTACCCCAGCTTATGGTCCACACATCCTAAACTTAAACAATGTGCACCTGGGTCAAATTTTTCTAACCTTAAACATCATCTATATCGGTACAACTTGCATGAACTAAAACTATATAAGTAAATAGACACACAACTCATCACGGTGAACAATTGTAAAGAGAAACCTAGGTAAAAATTGAGTCTCCACTAACTAGATATGACGCTAACCTAATCTAAGTTAAGCATTTGGAATTGAAAAATGGAAGAAATCCTGTTAGGTTGAAAATACGTAAAGGGAAACCTAATAAGAAGACAGTTACTTGTTAACTAGTCCTCCCCAATATGAGGATCAAGAAAAATTTAAGGTGATAAAATAAATGACTTAAAGCTTGTGGGGTTCATAATATTAATCTAGAAGAAGTCAGGATGTACTCACTAGGCCCTTTTGACTATGAATTGTTTTAAGCATTCACTTGTTCTCTCATCCCTAGTTTATCAGTCCAGAGGTATATTTATGAAATGTGTGAAGAAATAATTTTGGGGTGATCAAACCCTTTTAAACATTGGAATCCACACTCTAAATATACCCCTTTGTTATCCTTATCATGTTGAGTGAACTATTTTATCCAAATGGACTAAAAAAAGTGTTATAGTGATGGTAGTTATGCCTATACCCATCCATGATCCATATAAAGGAGGAACTAATTCATCCAAATGAACTAAATATTTTGTTAATTTTATGGTAGTTATGTCTATATCCATCTATGATCCATGATCAAAATGAAATAATTCATCCAAATAGACTAAATCTAGTGTTATCGTTATTGTACTTATGCCTATACCCATACATGATCCATGAACCTGAGGAAATATTTCCGACTCAAGCATTTTTGAGAACCATATTTGAATTTATGCATTACCAATTCAATGTTCAATTGGTTTTAGATTATTTTAATGATGTTTCCTCCAAAAATTTCATAGGTTATTATGAAGTTTTAATCAAGCTAAAACAAAATCTAAGTAATGGATGACAATTAAGAATAAAAAAAATCTTCATTCATTAAAAAAAAAACGAGAATAGGATCCATATTCTAGAGTCTCTCTTCGATGTTACAGGTAAAGAAAAATGATAAAAACAACTATAATATACTCAAATAATCCAAATCTAAAAAATAATCCAATTCCTGATGATAATTGCTGATGGACTATTGAAGCTTCATTTGTTTAATATCTTTCAATTTAGCCAATGGATGTGTCTTCTTAACATGGGAGGATAGTTTTAAACTCCTTCATATAATGGGCTCAATCCTTATGTATGCTGATAGTAGCTACACCTACACTCTTTCCACATGAGCCTCATGTTCTCGTGGTTTTTCTATCTTCATAGATATTCAATCATGTGGCCATGCTTCTTCAATAGAAAAATTATGCAACTACTTAATGGAATCCTCTATATCTTTGTATTGATGGTTAGAAATATTGAATAAGAGGAGGCTATATTCTTGGACTACCTATTTCTCTCAGGAAGTGAGAAAATGATGGATAAGATCATATAAGTTCCATTAATTGAACCCAATTGTGCCCAAGCCATAAAAGAGTTGGATAATAAAACCCACTTTATCAATATTATCCTCTATCCACATGATGATAGAAAAAAATTGGCACCAAACACATTTTATCACATCTTAGGTTTTTACAGTGATGTTGGGATCCAAATACTATTTACTTGATTCTGTAAGTAGGAAGCTAATGATACTGTAGAAGCCTCCCTGTTTTACCCCCCCATGAAGACATTATAACCAAAATTTATGTAGGAAGCTAAAGATACTGTAGAAGACTCCCTATTTTATCCCCCACACCCATGGTGCTTCTAGACCATATCATGTTAAAGTTATCTATACAACACCACTCCCAGAATTCAATCCCTAAAAAAATGGGTAAACTAAAAAAATAGCCTTAAAATCATTAAAAAATAAGAAAATTATTTCATGGGGTGTAAAAATCAAACCCCTAATGACTCATTATTTCCATAGAATGTAATTAATATAAGTATAAAATTCAAAATGATATAACCCCATGATACCTCATTTTAAGAGGTGGTTGGGTGGAAAAAAAACTTGGGGGTATTTGAGAGAATTAAATCCAAACAAAAAACACATCTAAGAGGATTGAACTATTCTATAAAATTTCCTCATCATCTCCAATCATATTAAAACAATAAAAATGAAACACAAAACCCAAATAGGTAGTGGCATAGCATATATCTCTGCACCATTTAGGGATAATCTAGAATGGTGAAATTTAGACAAAAATACACCTCGTGAAAAAACACAACCAAGAACCTAAATTCCACCAAAATCCTACAAACCCTAAAAATATCCCTAAAATTAACTTTTATTAAAGATCCCAAATCTGAAATCTAAAGTGAAAAAAACCATAGAAAATTCAAATTAATAACAACCTTTATTTTTTACCTAGGTTGCAATTCTCAACATGGTCCAACTAGAACCTCAACCACATGGTTTTCATGTCACAGAAACCTTAAAAAGATCAAAACCCTCATGTTCACAATAATATAATTTTTTATATTATTTATGTGATCATGATTTCATATGTATTCTCATTCCCAACCCATCTAGAACCAATATCCCCAAATCTCAATCATAGGCACACACAACCTTCATGTGGAAAAAACCCAAATCCATGAGGTATTCACAAGACCAAAATTCACCTCAAAATACCTTATGACATCCAAAAAACTAATTAAAAACGAAAATAATATAGAAAAATGGAAACCTAGGGAAACCTGGGGTTGCGGGGTCGCCGGGGTCGCGGGGTTGCGGGGGGCCAGTGTCGCAGGGGTCGCGGGGGGACGAGGTCATAGGGGAAGCAGGGGAAGTAGGGAGAAGCGAGGTTGGGGTGGGGGGGAAGGGTCAATAGCGTAAAAAAATGTTTCATGATGGTTTATTATAAACCACCGCGAAACCATTTTAAAAACAGGTTTAGCGGCGGTTCCCAAAACCGCCGCTAAATGCAATTTCTGTTGTAGTGACTTGACATGCAGTCAATAATTTCCCACTTCATATTATCCCACCAAAAATATTCCTTCAGATATCTATACATCTTTATGCTACCCAGGTGTATAGATAAATTTGAGCTATGAGCATCATTCAATAGTTCTCTTTTTAGATCAGGTACTGATGTGATACATAAACTTTTCCCAAACTTTATAACTCCTTCCTCATACACGAAGTCTTCCAATCTCCCATCTTTAATAGTGATAATTTTCTTATGAATATTATCATTATCAGATTGAGATCTTTTTATCTTCTCTAATAAATATGGTTTAGCAATCATTTGAAAGAGGAAAGATTTTTCACCTTCCTTAACAATTCCCATATCCATCTTCAGTAGATACATGAATATAGGATCTCTTTAAATCCTCATTTGGGTCCAGAGTCCGTGATCTTTACTTCTTAATTCATCTTCCACCATATTCTCCTTTCCTGGGTGGTAGTGTATTGAAAAATCATAATCTTTGAGTAACTCTAGCCATATCCTTTGCCTCATGTTGAGTTCTTTTTGCATGAAAATGTATTTCAAACTCTTGTGGTCTGTATAAATCTCATATCTTTCTCCTTAGAGATAATGTCTCCATATTTTCAGAGCAAAGATTATGGCTACTAACTCAAGATAATGTGTTGGATAATTTTGCTCATGAGTCTTCAACTGTCTTAATGCATAAGTAACAACTTTATCGTTTTTCATAAGGAAATAACCTAGTCCATTCTTTGATGCATCACTATATATCACAAATTCCTCATTTCTAGATAGAAGAGTCAAAATTAGAGCATTTACTAGTATTCTTTTCAATTCCTCGAAGAATTTTGTACATTCTTTTGTCCACACAAACTTAACTCCTTTACATGTGAGCTTAGTTAGCTGGTTAGACAGTTGGGCAAAATTACGAATGAAATTCCAATAGTAACCTGCTAAGCCAATAAAAATGCGTACCTCAGTTATGTTTGTTGGCGTGGGACATTCTTGGATTGCCTTTGTCTTTGCAGTATAAACTAGGATTCCATCCTTAGAGAAAATATGGTCTAAAAAAGAAACTGATTGAAGCCAGAATTCACACTTGCTAAACTTCCCATATAATTCATTTCTTCTAAGAGTTTTCAGAATAATACGCAAGTGATTCTCATGGTCTTCATATATTTTTGAGTATACCAGGATATCATTGATGAATACCGCAACAAAGTTATCAAGATATTCCTTAAAAACTCTATTCATTAAATCCATGAAAACAAAGGGTTCATTTGTCAGTTCAAAAGGCATCACTGTAAACTCGTAATGCCCATACCTGGTTCGAAATGCTGTATTAGGAATATCTTCCTTCCTCACACATAGCTGATGATATCCTGATTGAAGGTCAATATTCAAAAATTATTTAGCTCCATGAAGTGGATCAAATAAATCATCAATCCGAGGCAGAGGATACTTATTCTTTATCATAATAGAATTGATTTCCCTGTAATCAATGCATAGAATCATGGATCTATCTTTCTTCTTGACAAAGAGGATAGGGGATCCCCATGGAGAGACACTAGGTCTAATAAATCCCTTTTCACTCAATTCTTATAGTTGTTTTTTTAGCTCTACTAATTCCACGGTGGCTATTCTATAGGGAGTCTTTGATATAGGTCTTGCACCAGGAATTAAATCAATATAGAACTAAACCTCCCTCTTTGGAGTATATCTAGGTAAATCCTCTAGAAATACATCAATGTATTCTTAAACTATGTGGACATCTTCAATTTGAATATTTCTTTCCTCACCCATAGGTATTGGGTTCTCTTACTCTCCAAGAATTTCATTTCATAGAGCTACTAGGGGTGGGTCTAGATAAGAATCACATGGTGATGTCTCTGCTCTAAAGAAGAGAGATTCTACACCATTTTCAAAAATTATAACTTCATTTTTCTTGAAATATATCTTCGAATCATAATTTGATATCCAATTCATGCCAAGAATTATATCAAATTCAGTCATTGGTTTGATGATAAGGTTAGAAACTAAGGCACGTTTATGTGTCACGAGGGGGACTAGTTGACATGCCTTTGTTATAATGATGCATCCCCTAGAATTTTTGACTGATAACTCCTTTATTAAATCAAATTGGACATGTCTAATTTTCTTGAAAAACTGGGAAGATATAAATGAATGCGATGATCCAGAATCAAATAAAGTGTTGGCTAAGTTTGAGGAAACAATTAAAGTACCTACCACCACATCATTAGGAACTTCAACTTCAGCGGTTGTAATCGCATAAGATCTCCCTTACTCTCTTGGATTTTTTTGAGGAATGTTTTCTTGGAACTTATGACACTCATTTTCATAGTGTCCCCTCTATCTATAATTATAGAATTGAACATCATCAAATTGTTTCTTCCCATTACATTCATGAGATAGATGACCCTTTTCTCCACACTTATAGTATACTCCCATGCCTTTCAAGCATTTCCCAAGATGATTATTTCCATAGTTCTCACATAATGGGAATTTCTTCGTTCCTTTGTTCTTATTTAGTGCTTCACCTTTCCCTTGGTTATCAGAGTACCATTTTTTATCTTGGGTTCCCTTGATAAAATTTGATCTAGAAAATTCCTTCTCTATTTTGATGGCACTTGATACAATTTCATCATATGATGAAATTTTTTGAGAAGCCAGTGCCCTTCGAAGACTTGGCTTAAGAATTTCAAAGAAATGATCAATCTTGTCTGCTAAGTCACGTACATAATCTATGGCATACCTGGATAGCCTTGTGAAGGTAGACTCATACTCTGCAACACTGTCTTCTTCCCTTTGCTTTAAGCTAATAAATTTCATCTTCATTTCGGTTCATTGCTCATGGGGGAAATATTTTTCAAATAATAATTCCTTAAAATTACTCCATTACATATCTTCTATTTCTTCTTCCTACATGGTATTCTGAATCAAGGACTACCATTGATCAGTGTCGCCCTTGAGACAATATACTACAAGTACTACCTTTTCATTTTCATTTCATCTTAATGCCATGAATATCTTTTCAAGGGACTTGATCCATTTCTCAGCAACCACTGGATTAGTATCCCCACTGAAAGATGGGGGCTTTTTCCACATGAAACGATCCAACACAGGTATGTAATGGTTATTTGTTACAACTTGAGTAAGTTGTCCCAATATGGTCATGATCTGATCTTCTCCAACATTGGCTGTGTTGACTTGATCAGTGGGGAGATCCCTACATTGCCCAGGAGTATTGATTCCACTTATTACATTAGACGCCATTTCTAAATAATGTCACACACTAGATTAGGGTCTGAATCATAATGTATAATCTCAATTTAACAAAATACTTATCATAAATTGAGATCCTATGCATGGATAATCCCACAATCATAAAAATGGTTTCTTTGAGGAATAATTTACATTTAAATCCATAATAATGGATTGTAAGGAAAATATAATGTATCCTAAACATATCCCCCAGGAGTGTCATAACCAAGAGTGCAGCAAAGCCCATTTTTGTGTACCAGGATACCCCGAGTCAAGCCCGAAACTCCTTGTCAGAGCTTTCACTCCTAGGTACATCTGTGCCAGAGCCACCTCTACCTGCTCGTATCCAGACATGGATATATTTCTTGAAATATACACATAATATTTTCCTTACCAAAATACCAGGACGTTCTCATACATTTATCCTCAAATACTACCTTTGGGCTTTGTTCCCTAATCCAGGTTTTCTAATCTAGTTTCCAAGTTTTCTATTAAACTTCCTCTGATACCGACTGTAACGCCTCAACCCTTATAGACCAGAGCCGGTGCATTACTTGTTATATTGGCATGGTTAGAAGGAATGAAAATCCTAAATTAATGATCATTTTAGTAGTCTTTAAGAACTAGATATATAAATGTAACTCAAATTACATTGGAAAAGGTTACGAAATACAATACATAACAAAAACTAAAAACTTCATCCACAGGAACTCAATAAATGATTTTCTCTTCATCACCTATTAATGGTAAACAATGAAAGGGGTGAGCTCAAATGCTTCGTAAGGGTTAAAAATGGTTGAATCATGAATCAATAATAACTAAATTGTAAACAATTTGACATAATCAACATGGCATGGTGAATAAATAAAAAACTCATGCCATTAATAAACTGAGAATGAAACTAGATCCATAGATTTTGTCATAGTGAAAAAACTCATGTATAGTAATAACTGATAATTAATAAAGATAATTCTTATTAATTGGATGTAATTTATCTAGCACATGATACCATAATATAATAAAAACAGTTTAGTTCTATGGTTAGAAACTCGTCTGATTTTTTTTGGAAACAAACTCGAAGGGTTTGTCGCCAACTGATTTGTCTCATGAGACCTACCGATGCATCAAGGGGTTATAGTGGGCCCCACCAGCCTCTACATCTAAATCATTATTTATACATAGATTCAACAAAATAGCAACATGAATTTATATAATTCGTATAGAATAGAGGATACTGATTCATCAATATTTCCACAGTCAAAACAACATTCAAAATAAACACCGTAAGTAAAAAGGTATAAGACTTAGAAAATAATTATATCCATGATATGAAAATATTGATATTTAAATGGAATATAATTTCAATTGAAAAGTGATCTCAAATGTGCATTAGGTACACCACATAAGAAATAGTAGGTGCACAACACTAAGCAAGTCACAATGAAGTGAAATTTAAGACAAAGCTCATTACCACATTGTAATCAATTGAGTCGTATGACCAAAAGTTAATAACCACCAAATTAATCAAAAAATACCATGAATATAAAGTTAATAATGATAATATATATCAAATGGAAGTACAACTATACCACATATAAGAAATAAGAGGTAAACAATGAAAATCCCACAGAATTGAAAGTGAGATGAGAAAACCCCTTACAAACATTTCGGCATGGTAACGAGTATTCTTGCAAGGGATTAATGAGAGGTAAAGGGGTATACCGTTATTTATATGTCATAAGGGAAGTATGGGGGAGGTGTGAAAACATACCCTATCCTTATTCATTAAAAATAAAAGAGCACAACATAGGGGAGATTCTTGAACAAAAGTGAGAGAGAGGATCCCTTACCTTATGCTTGAAGGTGTTCTTGATTGTTCTTAACAACCTAAATAATCAAATTTATCTTCATTAATTAATAATTCCATAACCTCATCAACATTTAATTGATATGTTATGACCTTATTAGGTTCATTAATGGCCTTTTTGATGGTTTAAGAGATTCAATTTTATTGTTTTGGTAGCATTTTCTTCTTTGGTTTTCAAGATCCGTTTACTTGTATTCATGAATGGATGTTTGTTTGAAATATGGTTAAACATCCAGAATTATTAATATAAATTATTAGTGACATTAAATAGATATAAATGATATTATAATTATTCTGGTTAAATACCATGAGGATGACTCATTTGATGAGTTAAAAATAAACAGTTGGATTTGGCTTGGCGGTTTTGTGTACAATAAACTTGTTTTGTATTATTATTCCATATTATGAATGTGTAAGGATTACAGAACATTAATCAAGATAAAATACATATATTATGACCTGTTTCAACCATTGAAAAGTTTTCATGACTAGTATTGAATATAGTAATACAAATTGAAAACCTGTCTTCCTTGAGTGTGATAAATTAACACATCCCGGACGGTGTTTGCATTTATTGTATAAAAGGAGGGGAAAAAGAGAGATTATGATGAAATATTCCATTAGCATGATGAAAATACAGTAAATGTAGGGTAATAGAGTTATCATGTAATTTGGATGAGGGGATCTGAGAAGGGAGAACAAAATAATGGAACTTTGTAAAAGAAATTGAATGAAAAGAGAAGAAATGTTCACCTCTTGAGTACTCCTCCTTGAGAATCTCCTTAAGGCCTTTGTTTCTGTCCTTTTGGTAAGACCAGCAGGTCTTGGATGTGAGTAGAGGCCTTGGGAAGATTATTTGGTAGAATTTAGGCAAGGCTTGAAGCTTGAGTGGTGTGGGAGGAAGAGGGGGTGAGGGGTGGTTTATATAGTGGAGGGGAGAGGGGTTTTCTTAATATTATAATCATTAATTTATTATTTCCTCTCAAGTGAGTATTTCATGACCAAGAATAGTAATATATGAAGGTGAGTTATAGATTTGGGTGCTTACATCACTCATGATGCTATGAATATTTAATTTAAATTATAATGTATTTACATGGTAAATTAATGTATTTTACTATTCACCAAAAATTCAAGTATTTCAAAAAAATCCCAAAATTTCACCCGAACCATTTTTTGATGTGTAGAATCTAAAAACGAATTTAATTTTTCAAAAATAATTTTCTAAATATGATTAATTAATTATTTAATTAAATCATTATTTAATCGAAATATATAAACACTTAAAATATTCATCTTCATTTTAAAGGTGCCTAAATTCATTTATACACTCAAGGGTATGGATACCATTCATAAGATTCATATTAGTATTATTAAGGGTAAGTTAATATTCATAAGGCTAGGTCACTATTCATAAGGGTAGGTTACTATTCACCGAAAATTATGTTAATTCTATCAAACTCTAAATATCATCCTGAACACAACCGTGTATGTCAGATTTTTAAAATTCGAATCACAGAGCTGGAAAATTTAAGTTTAATGGCTAGGTTTTGGATATCTCTTATAAGTAACCATGTTTTTTTCCACAGATGTAACATCCTAAGATTTCATAATACGTTATATCTTCAAAGTAATTTAATAGCTTGCGCTACACACAACACCCAGATCAAGCACACCACGACTTACCAAACTAGCCGTTCAAAAAGCAGTTATGAAGAGTATTAACTGAATTTTGAATTTTATTTAATTGATAAAATTTTAGAATCCATATTATGTGTTTATTAGACATAATATAATAATAAATTCATTTTTTTCAGATAAAATAAGTATTTTTCAAAAACTGAAATTTTACCACCTTTTAATGGCGAACCTTTTGTAAATCCAATATTTGAAACTTTTATATATATTAAATTTGGTAAAATAAACTTCTTCTTTATAATAAAGACATAAAAATTTAGTTTTGATACATTTTTGGTGTTTTTCCGATGACTTTCATATTTGGGTGAGTAGTGAAAAATACTAAATTTTAACTGAAAACAACTTTTTTAATCAAAATAATTTATTGTGTTAAATTATACATTTGGATGGTTTGTAAGAATAATTATATTATATTTTTATCATTTAATATAATTTTAGTCATTATAAGTAATTTCACATTTAAATTTTACATAAACACATGTCAATCTTTTGATAGTTTTTAATTTTTTAAAAACCCGCTTTTTGGTTTGACAATGGGAATTAAATTTAAATTAATAAATGAAACTTATATGTTTTTAATTTGGTAAAATAGACTTCTTTTTTGAATTTGGAATATCCAAATTTACATAGGGTGAATTTTTAGTATTTTTCTGAAATCTTTCAATTTTTGATGAATAGTGAAAAACACTGCGTTATTGTTTAAAACCGACTTTTTATTTAGTTAATTAGTTATTTTAATTTAATTTAATTTAAGTAAAATATATACATAATACCTATATATGTTCAATATAATTCATTGGAGTCATTTTATAAAAGTTTAGATATATAACATTTTATTGAACTTTTTATCGTCTTTTACCCACCTTCTAGGAGCATTTGAAATTTACATAAAACAAAATTTTACCACTTCTTTGAGTTGAATTTCAAAAATCTGTGAGACATGGTTTAACCTCATTAAGTAAAATTTGTTTCAATAATATGAAAATAATTTTTGGTGAATAGTACCTTTTGACTTTTATTTACCACGATTAAAAGTAAATAGGATAATTAAGGGTAAAAATGATATTATAATTACCCTAACATATGTCCTAATTCTATTGGATAAGTGTAATTATAACAAAAACAACCTTAGGAATGAAATATGATCATTTAGGTCCAATTGGATTAGATTAAGACATTTATTATTATTTAATTTAAAGAAGTCTTAAAAGTGTTAAATTTGAGTTTTCATAACTAAAACATTTTTAATATAGGGTTATAAATAATATAAATTCAACTATAAATATTCATTATAAAGATAAAAATATTTCCTACATAATGGTATTTTATTTATAATTTTTAGACATTAAATAATTAAATTTATTTATGATAGAATGATGATGCAATAATTACCTTATTAATGAAAGATTAAAATAATTGATATTATAAATACCCAAATAAATTTAATTTGAGACTTTTAATGAATTTTACTAATTTTATAGGTTAATATTACTTGTTAGGGTTGATTCAATCAATTTTTTCGAAGTAATCATTCTGTTATGATTTTAACAAAAAAATAAATACCAAATAATGTCAAAATTGACATAAAAGAGTTTTTAAAACAAATACTATATTATTGCTTGATATAATATTCCTAAAAATCTAACGTTCAGAAAAATAGCTTAAATAATATTATATATGTCATTAATGAACCACTTGAGGTTCACTTGGAAGTTTAGAGTAAGTTTATTAACCATATAGTTTAAGAATACAAGAAGGCACGGTAAAAGTTAAACTATTAAACTAAGAGTTAAATCTAAAAGATAGGATTAAAATGGTAACCTAAACTTGTATAAAACCTATTGGTTGAGAGTATTTATACTCATAACCACCTAAAGATTGAAATAAATTCATTTTTAGCCATTATAAACTGAAAATAATTATATAATAAAATAATATTTTCAATGTTTCCTAAAGAGCCCCTCATCCCCCTTATAAAAATCCCTCACCTCTAACCCATTACTCGAACCTCTCAAGCCCCTTGGCTCATCCAAACTCTGCCTAAATAATCTCTCACGATCCCTACCTTCCAATTATAAGCCTTAAATTAGGTATAAGTCACTTCAAAAAATCCTTTTGGATCAAACCAAAGGGAGTTATCCAATTTTAAGGTAACGTCTTCCCTAAAGTTATCTTCTTTTATTTTACTTATACAACCCCCTAAAATCTTTTTATTACTATATTTTATAACAAAAACAGTATCCTAAATATACTAGGTTGTATTTATGTGAAGGATTTTAGCTACACTTACACACACCTCCGTCTAATGGGAAAAGAACATATTGTTTCTGTGGACGGAAAAATACTGCCTCACGAAATGATGATTGTTCAATTATCTCCTACCACCTATTATGGTAGACATTAATATGGAACTGTATTTATATGTGATATATATTATATTTATATTTTTTATATTTTTTGGTATTTTTCATTTATATCATACCTTTATGGTTTCCAAAATGGGTAAATGCGATAATTTCATTTGAGGAAGTGCTGACTACCGCCCCCTCAAAATGATATGACTCGTTTATGCCATATGTGGAATGTATAAAGGTTTAAGTTACTAAAATTATATATTATATTATACTAGTATTATAATATACCTATGTATCATTAATTATTTATTTAATTAAAATAATAATAAGAAATGAAAGTAGAGTTCATGCGTACGTACGACTTACCGTCTCCATGAACGGTGCATTTAATTTCTTACCTCCAAATGTTATGTACTATTATAAATAAATATATATACTAGATATATAAGATATAAATGATATATAAATCATGAATATCATTCTGGAGATAAATCACTTTTGACCACATTGATATCATGCAATTATAAGAAGTTTACTTTTGAATCAAGTATCAAATATCAACAAAACGACTATTATTAACTTAAATGAGTACATAATGTTTATAACATTATAACACATGATATAAAAGAAATAATAAATTTGAAAAAGGTTCTGAAGCAATTATAAATTAACTTTATTTTGTTATTCAGGAGATTAAAGAATGAACAAGTCAAGTCAGACACAAGGTAAGGGTTAATTTCACAATCTCTGTTTTTATCTGAGGTTGTTTTTACGTAAGTATCTACTGGGGAAATATTTATTATCCATGTCCATGTTTCATAAAAGAGTTTTCAAAGGGATTATTTTGAGGGAATTTTTACTAAAACATCATTTTAAATGTTTAAGATGAATTCTTCTTAACCATTCTCATTAATGTCCATGTTTTCAAAATGGTTTTAAGGATTTATTTATATGAACATGAATGTTTTAAAATGATAATTCCTTCAAAAGGTTTCAAAGTGTATGTGATACTTTGATCCAAAACTATCTTTTAAATTATTTCCTTTAAATTACTTTTAAATGATTTTCATGAAAAGTGATATTTCTCTCATAGATTTTTACTGATTATTTTCAACTATGACAACATCCTTTACGAGATATTATTCTTGATCGAGGTTGATTAATTATGATAAAAATATTCCATATTTTATTGAAGGTTTTGTGATATGTTTGACTATGGATGTGTTATTTTTATACCATTCATGATTTATGGATAAAGTATTGACATTTATATGCTATTTTTAATAATAATGTTTATGTTATGTATAAACCTTTTAATATAAGGAATGCATTTGACCTTAGTAAGTGACAGGTGGAGCCTACTATAGGTCCTCGATGCATCGGTAGGTCTCATGAGACAAACTAGTGTCTTGGAACAAGGCCTTGACTATGTGATTATGAAGTATGGCATTATGCATTCCATCATTATGAAATTGACTATGGATATTGCATGTGATTATTCGACTAGTATAATATCCATGTGAATAAGTAAATGGAATTATTTGATTTATCTTTTCCATATTATACTGATCGTTTAAGTTTAAAAGGATTTTGTTTGTTTTATACATTGACGTAAATGTTTATGCTGATTTGTGAAAGCACTAAAATAGAAATTTTATTTAGTGGAGTGTTTTTTATTGGCAGTTTTGGGAACCACCGCTAAACCTTTTTTTAAAATGGTTTCGTGGAGGTTTATAATAAACCGCCCGATTTTTTTTTTATGATTCCGACCCTTCATCCTCACCCCGACCCCGCTTCTACCCGCTTCCTCCACTTTCACCTCTTCCCCCGGCCCCCTGTGACCCCGGTGACCCATGCAACCCCGGCGACCCCAGCCCCCTGTGACCCCGGTGACCCTGGTGATCCCACGACCTCGACGACCCCGCGACCCCCGCGACCCCGGCCCCCCACGACCCCAGCGACCCCGTTACCCCCAGGTTTCCCAAGGTTCCTTCTCTTTATATTATTTTCAGTTTTAAGTTTTAGTTTTTTGGATGTCATAAGGGTAGTTTGAGGTGAATTTTTGTCTTGTGAATACCTCATTGATTTGGGTTTTTTTCACATGAAGGTTATGTGTGACTATGATTGAGATTTGTGGGAGGTTCGGTTTCTATATGGGGTGGTAATGAGAATACATATTAAATCATGCTCACATAACTAATATAAAAATTTATATTATTGAGAACATGAGGGTTTTGATCTTTTTATGGTTTATGTGACATGAAGGACCATGTAGTTGAGGTTCTAGTTGGACCATTTTGAGTATTGAAACCTGGGTAAAAAATAAAGGTTGTTATTAATTTGAATTTTTTGTGGTTTTTTTTTCACTTTAGATTTCAGATTTGGGATCTTTAATGGAAGTTAATTTTAGGGATAGTTTTAGGGTTTGTGGGATTTTGGTGGAATTAGGTTCTTGGTTGTGTTTTATCATGAGGTGTATGTTTTGTCTAAAATTCACCATTCAAGATTATCCCTAACATGGTGCCTGAGATATATGATATTCCTATACCTATTTTGGGTTTGTGTTTCATGTTTATTGTTTTAATATGATTGGATATGATGAGGAAATTTTATAGAATAGTTTAATCCTCTTAGATGTGTTTTTATTTGGATTTAATTCTCTCAGATACCCCCCAAGTTGTTTTTCCCACCCAACACCTCTTGAAATGAGGTATCATGGGGTTATATCATTTTGAATTTTATACTTCTACTAATTAGCATTCTATGGAAATAATGTGTCATTAGAAGGTTTATTTTTACACCCCATGATATAATTTTCTTATTTTTTTTTAATGATTTAAGGCTATTTTTTAGTTTACCCATTTTTTTTAGTGATTGAATTCTGGGAGTGGTGTTATCTAGATAACTTTATCATGTTATGTCTAGAAGCACCTTGGGTGTGGGGGATAAAACAGGGAGGCTTCTACAGTATCGTTAGCTTCCTACATACATTTTGGTTATAGTGGCTTCATGGGGGGATAAAACAGGGAGGCTTATACAGTATCGTTAGCTTCCTACTTACAGAATCAAGTAAATAGTATTTGGATCCCCAACATCACTGTAAAAAACTAAGCTGTGATAAAATGTGTTTGGTGCCAATTTTTTCTATCATCATGGGGATAAAGGAGAATATTGATAAAGTGGTGTTTCTTCTCCAACTCTTTTATGGCTTGGGCACAATTGGGTTCAATTAATGGAACGTATATGCTCTTATCCATCATTTTCTCACTTCCTGAGAGAAATAGGTAGTCTAAGAATATATCATCCTCTTATTCAATATTTCTAACCATCAAGACAAAGATATAGAGTATTCCATTAATTAGTTGCATAATTTTTCTATTGAAGAAGCATGGACTCATGATTGAATAGCTATGAAGATTGAAAAACCACGAGAACATGAGGCTCATGTGGAAAGGGTGTAGGTGTAGCTACTATCAGCAGACATAAGGATTGATCCCATTATATGAAAGAGTTTAAAACTAACCTCCCATGTTGAGAAGACACATACATTGTCTAAATTGAAAGATATTAAACAAATGAACCTTCAATAGTCCATCAACAATTATCATCAGGAATTGGATTATTTTTTAGATTTGGATGATTTGAGTATATTATAGTTATTTTTATCATTTTTCTCTACCTGTAACATCGAAGAGAGACTCCATAATATGAATCCTATTCTCGTTTGTTTTTATTAATGAATGAAGATTTTTTTATTCTTAATTGTCATCCATTCCATAGATTTTGTTTTAGCTTGATTAACACTTCATAATAACCTATGAAATTTTTGGAGGAAACATTATTAAAATAATCTAAAACCAATTGAACATTGAATTGGTAATGCATAAAGTCAAATATGGTTCTAAAAAATGATTGAGTCAGAAATATTTCCTTAGGTTCATGGATCATGTATGGGTGTAGGCATAAGTACAATAACTGTAATACTAGATTTAGTCTATTTGGATAAATTATTTCATTTTGATCATGGATCATAGATGAATATAGACATAACTACCATCAAATTAACACTATAGTTAGTTCATTTGGATGAATTAGTTCCTCCTTTATATGGATTATGGATGGGTATAGGCATAACTACCATCACTATAACACTTTTTTAGTCCATTTGGATAAAATAGTTCACTCAACATGATAAGGATCACAAAGGGGTAGATTTAGAGTATGGATTCCAATGTTTAAAAGGGTTTGATCACCCCAATATTATTTCTTCACACATTTCATAAATATACCTATGGACTGATAAACTGAGGATGAGAGAACAAGTGAATGCTTACAAAATTTCATAGTCAAAAGGACCTAGCGAGTACAACCTGACTTCTTCTATATTAATATTATGAACCCCACAAGATTTAAGTCATTTATTTTATCACCTTAATTTTTTTGACCCTCATATTGGGGAGGCCGATTTCACAAGGAATTGTCTTCTTATTAGGTTTCCCTTTACGTATTTTCAACCTAATAGGATTTCTTCCATTTTTCAATTCCAAATGCTTAACTTAGATTAGGTTAGCGTCATATCCAGTTAGTGGAGACTCAATTTTTACCTAGGTTTCTCTTTACAATTGTTCACCATGATGAGTTCTATGTCTATTTACTTACATATTTTTAGTTCATGCAAGTTGTAAAAATATATATGATGTTTAAGGTTAGGAAAATTTGACCCAGGTGCACATTGTTTAAGTTTATGATGCGTGGACTATAAGCTGGGGTAACCTACATGAAGAGATGTTTCAAGTTAACCTGATATGAATTGGTAAAATATGGTATCATGAATATGGATGATCTCATAATTAATTATAACTCAATAAAACTAATGACCACTGTTGTTGATAATAGTGGATTTTTTCACTCTTTGAGATTGTTTTAGTGCTTGCTTGTGTGATATCAAGATGAAAATATATGCACTCTCTAATCATAAATGGAAGCAGTGGCATAAGGGATGTACCACTTTCACTACCTGGGTTGAAGGAGTTAGATATGGTCTTGGAACATGGGTCATTTATTTTATGGTCATGAATCCCATACCATTTGCTTTGTGATTTAGAGTCACACAATCAGGACCAATTAAGGGTTACATCCTGCTATTTCTATGCTTCTTCATCAAGATTGGAAACATTATTTTTTTCCTCATGAACTGTGATTCCAACCAAGTTATTCTTATGTTACTTTTTTTTATCTAATATTATATTTTGATGCAATAAAGGATTTCAAAAGTCAAGGGTTGAAAATTTGGATATTTGGGAGAAACATGATAGGAATACTGTTTAGCATAACTTTTAGTATTGACCATGTGGTAATTGAGTAATATGGAATTGTTAGAACACTATTTCTCTTTACCAAAGATACTTCCCCTATCCCAAACACTAGAGGGTTCATATCTAACTCAAGGTCTCATCTTTGTTATATTATGTTTCTGTAATCTTACACTATCGTATATATGAATCTCTTTCTCTATTTAGTAGTAACTATGTGTTTTAATTTTTTTTATTATTGTGTAGGCACATTGTGATATACATGGATAAAATCTAGATCACATTACCAAGGAACACACCTCAATATGTTAAGGGTTTGAATGAGTTTTTAGATTTTTCAATTTCTAATCGATCCGTTGAAGGGATAATAATATGTCCATGTCCTAAATGTAAATTTAGAACATGGTTGAAGAGAGATGAAGTTTATGAACATTTAATACTGAAGAAATTCCCAGGTAAATATTTGTGTTGGGTTTGACATAGAGAATCGAACGTTACAGAAAGATTGAGCACTGATGTTAATCCACAAAATGAGGTCCCAAGTTCGTCGACAATGGAAAATGAAATGAAAAACCTCATAAATGATGCATTTTGCACTACAAGACACCACTATCAGCATCAAAACATATCAGAACAACCAGAAGATGGTGCGACAAATTGCAACATAACAAGTGATGTTTTTGAGACTATAACACAAGAAGATTATGATTGTAACATATCATTGGATCATCCTCTTGATCCTGTGGAGACAAATGTAAGAGAAAAATTCACTGAGGAAATTTTTTTTTCATGATTTAGTTGACGATGGAAATCAAGAGTTGTATAGTGGGTGTTTGAAATATTCAAAGCTTTCATTTATGCTGAAGTTGTACCATATCAAATGTCTATGTGAAATTACAAATAAGCCAATGTCCATGATATTGGAATTGATTCGTGATGCATTTCCTGAAGCAAAAAATCCTAGAATCTTTTTATGATATGAATAAAGTTGTTAACAAGATTGTTCTGAATTATACAAAAATACATGCGTGTCCCAATGATTGTATGATTTATTGGGGAGAGGATTCAAGTAGAAAAAATTGAAAGAAATGTTCTTCTTCTAGATGGAAGTTAAAGGGTGATGTTTGAAGTCTGAATGAACATAATTTCATGGAGAAGAAGAAAAGGAACACACCTGCAAAGGTTTTGCATTACTTTCCCTTGAAGCGTCGATTGAAAATATTATTCATGTCATCGAAAACTGTCGAACACATGAAGTGGAATTCTGTAGATAAAAACAATGATGGGTTAATGAGACATCCATGAGATTCCCAATTGTGGAATAAATTTGATTCATTGCATCTAAATTTATCAGCTGATCCTAGGAATTTTCTATTGGGATTGGCTGCCGATGGATTCAACCCATTTGGGACTCTGAGTACCAATTATAGCATTTGGCCAGTTGTTTTTATCCCTTATAATCTGCCTCCGTGGATGTGTATGTAACAAACATATTTTATAATTTCGATGATTATTCCTTGAAAACAAATGCCTGGAAATGATATTGATGTATACTTGCAGCCTTTGATTAACGAATTGTAGGAGTTATGGAGCAACGATGTTGAGACATTTGATGCTTCTTCTAAAATAATGTCCAAAATGCATGATGCTTTAATGTGGAACATTAGTGACTTCCCTGGGCTTGGGAATTTATCTGGTTGGAACACTTACACGGGTTTGGATTATCCCGTTTGTAACTTTGATTTTGAGCCCAAACGGCTACCTCATTGTAGAAAATGGTGCTTCTTGTGCCATTGAAGATTTCTCGATGCATCTCATAGATTTAGGATAAACAGATCAAAATTTAATGGTTCCATTGATTTTAGACCGCCTCCAAATTTGTTAACTGGTTTTGAAATATTGACACAGCTTGAAAATGTCAAAATAGAATTTGGGAAGGTTCATCATTTGAATGATAGCGGAAAACAGGTCCGAAGTGCATCGTCAGGTGAAATCAGAATGCAACAATGGAAGAAAAAAAAATATTGTTCAAACTCCCGTATTGGGAATTTAATTTGTTATGGCACAATCTTGATGTGATGCATATGGAGAAGAATGTCTGTGATAATTTTATTTTCACATCACTTAATGAGAATGGAAAGTCAAAGGATCATCTCAATGCTCGCAAAGACTTACAAGTAATGAACATAAAACGTGTTCTCTGGCCAGACGAGAATGAAAAGTATGCTCCGAACATTTTTGCAATGAAAAATAGGGATAAAGATACATTCCTTAGAATTTTAAAGAATGTGAAGGTATCTGATGGGTATTTGAGTAAAATCTTGAGGTATGTTGACTTGGAGAATCGTAAGTTACATGGATTGAAAAGTCACAATTCACATATTTTGTTACAACATTTACTACCATTGACATTGCATACATTATTACCTGAAAAAGTTACCACTGTTGTACTCTAATTCTTCACATTTTTCAGGCAATTATGTGAGAAATATCTACATCCATTTAAGCTTGACAACCTCCAGGATAGGTTTGTATTGACCCTTTGTGCAATGAAGATGATCTTTCCTCCATCGTTTTTTACTTTCATGATGCATTTAACTATGCATTTGGTTGAGGAAGCTAAATTAGGAGGCCCCGTTCATTATTGATGGATGTATCCAATTGAGAGGTATTTTATTTTTATTTTTTTTATTTAAGTAAATAATTTCTGGCATTTAAATAAATGCATAATATTATTATTTTATTTCACAGATATCTTGGGCATTTGAAAGCATACGTGAGAAATAAAGCTCAACCAGAAGGCTCTATTGCTGAAGGATATTTGGGTGAGGAGTGTCTTACCTTTTGTTCGAGATATTTGGATGATATTGAGACAGTATTTAATCTAGTTGGACATGTTGATGACACATCAACTCAATCTCAAATGAATCAGAAATCAAAAATATTTCCTGCTATTGGCCGATCAGTTGGGAGGTCCTTAAATGTGAGACTGACATAATTAGAATTATTACAGACACATAGATATATGCTGCTGAATAGTGAAATTGTAGATCCGTTTATTGAAGAGTTGAGGATACAAACAAAGAGACGAATGAGAGGCTGAACACAAAATGAGAAAGATATAACGAAACTTGTGAATAAAGAGCTTGTAGAATGGTTTTCACGATATGTAATTTCATAAATATTGCAATAAATACAAATATTAGTTTGACACATACATTTTTTAAATCTATTAAATTATATTTCTTCTTTCAGATCATGAATACTGATACTTGAGAAGACTTGTTAGAAGATTTGATGTTTCTTGCTAGAGTTCCTGTAAAACAAGTTAGAAAGTTCCACGCTTATAATGTGAATGGCTTTAGATTTTGTACAGTCAATCGAGAAGTGGGTTTGAAAACACAAAATTGTGGTATATTTACATTTGATTAAGTGGGATACTATGAAAAGATACATGATATTATTGAATTAAACTACCACATACATTTTTCTGTCATTTTATTCAAATGAAAATGGGTTGATATTATCAGAGGTGTTAAAAGAGATTCTTTGCAATTTACTTCTGTGAACTTCTCTCGCTTGATGGATATTGGTGATAGTGAAATTCATGATCCATATATCTTAGCATCGCAAGTAAAAATGTTATATTATGTGAATGATGATTTGGATTAATGGTGGAGTGTAGTTGTTCAGGTAATACAAATAGATTTGTATGATATGGGTGATGAAGTGGAATATTTGACCTCTGAAATTGAATTTCATCAACAACAGGAAGCAGAATTATTTTTCCATCATGATATTGAAAATATTAGTCTAGAAAGGATAAATGAAGTGGATTAAGCAATGGAGTAGGAAACTGACATGATTGAAGGGGAAAATTATTGTATGTACAATTATTTATTCATTCAGAAACCACTTGTTTCATTTATGTAGTCATTCATTATCATTGTTATATATATTTTGTCTGTTAGTACTGGGAATCTATTATCATTTTTAATTTTTTTTTCTGCATACTTTTTTGAAATATATATTATGAACTAAATTTTATTTGATTAAATGACAGGAATTCCAAGGAGGAAGCGGTACATTATTTTATCTAGTTCTGCGACAGATGATGATTCATCTGGCTCCCTCCTCACGGCATCTGAGGCACCATTTGCCTATACCCCTGCACCATCTCCCCCTTCACCATCTCTCACACCATCTGTGGGTGTCCCATTAGAGGTTGAGTCATCAAATCCCCCTTTAGAAGCCTCAACAGTGGGGCGGCGACACGCCCCTTCCAGTTCATCACAAACATACTGGAGTGTCGCTGTCATAGGTACAAATTTTAATTAAATATATTTATTGCATTTTGTTTATACTAATTGTTTGCTCATTGAAGATGAAAAAAATGAAACCTTGAAGAAAAACATAAAAATTTAATATTCTTGTAATATGAATGGCAAGAAGATAGTCATGCCATTTGATTCTTATGAGGTCCCTATGGATGACGCCACGGGGTTACTTGGCCAGATTCTAGGCCAGCTGGCAGCGGAGCCCATTTCCCTTCCTATTTCTTATTATGATTGGATACATATGCCTCCAATCTGGAAAAAATGAAGTTTTTGATTCCCAAATAAAGGTAATTTTATTACATTATGGTCTAATTGAATGTCATGTTACTAATATGTTCAAAATGAATTTCTGTATAAAGATGTTCTTCCACTTTACAGTTGCTGATGTGATAGTACAGAAGTGGGCGTTGAAAAATCTTGGTAAGAAATGGAAAGATTTAAAATGGATATTATGGTGTGATGTCAATGATACTTCGTTGACCGTGCAACAAATGTTAGAGAATCTACCCGGTAGGGTACCAAAAGAACAGTGGAAAGTTTTTGTTGATAGACATCGTGATGAGAAGAGGATGGTATTGAAATATATATTATTATATTATCCTAATTTTACATTTATACATGTATATAAAGAGGAGATGACATTGAATACATTACTGTTAAATTTCATTTTATTTATTTCAGGATCTCTCAAGACAGAATGCATCAAACCGATCTAAGCAAGTCATCCATCACACTACAGGCTCAAAAAGATTTTCTAGAAGTTGAATGACATTGGTAATCTTTTAATTAGTTTAAATCTTTATAAGACAATACTATCTATTTAATATATTTAATTGTTGATTTATATTTTCTTAATTTAGTCACAAATTTTAGGGCACGAAGCATCCCAAACTGAACTATGGTTGGATGTTCACAAAAAATCAGATGGAAGTTTTGTTAACGATCCAGCCAAAGAAGTTGGGGCATGAAGTCATTTTTTTATTATAATAACTTATTATCAGTTTTTACTGTGTTAATATATATTGATATTTGATTTATAGGTAATAATTAAAGAATTATGGGATACCAATCCTGGGCAGTCCTACTCAGTCTCCCAGGATGACCCAGTTGCTAAAGTCCTTGGGAAGGAGCATCCTGGTAGAGTGCGCAGGATGGTTTTTGGCCCCGTAGCATCTGAGGTCTTTGGCATGCCACCAGGGATTCCAGCTGCATCTACTCCTGGTTATAGTCAGTCCATACCCAAAGATGATCAGAGGGAGATTGCTTCTCTACGAACTACAGTTCAAGATCAAGGGGCTCAGATATCCGCTTTGCAGAAAGCGATGACTGATATACATCATCACATGAGCAGATATTCACCCGGTGGTAGTTCATCGACTGGTGGTCAGTAGGTAAATCACAAAAAATAAAAATCATTAAGTTTGAAAACTTTCATTGGTTTTAAGTTTTAATATAAATATGCAACAATATTTAATTTTCAATATAATGTTCTTACAAGTGATAGTAGAAAGTGGAGATGGAGGTGGAGAGGGTGACGATGCATCATTGGACCGTGAGTAGTTTTATTTTTGATGTGTTGAACAAATATGAGAACAGTTGGTTTGTATATGTAACATGTGTGGCACATAGTTTCTGCTGAACATTTTCATTTCCTAACATTTTCTTGATTTATCATATTTCCTTTTATACATTTTATTGATTTATGATGTTTCCTTTTATGTCTTTATTTATTGAGTGTGGTATAAATCATTCCAGTTAGGCCTGTGTTTGAATTGGTAGTCGAGATTTTGGATGACTAGGAGTTAAACCCATTGTTGATGTGTTGAAAAAATTGGGTCATTTCATAGTGATCAAGGGGATAATGTTGTGGACACTTTGGTGAGGCAGAATGTGTAGATAGTGAATCTTCATGCGTTGTTAATGGTTATCATATTCTCTCCATGATGATAAAATGTGGTCATACCCTATATAAAACCAAGGTTCCTCTTAATAGGAGATGGTATTAAACCGTATAAAACCAGGATTGGCACACCCCATGGGTGGCTATAAACGCAGTCCACTCTTCATCAGTATATCTAAAAACATCCTTGAAAGGTCCAACACATCATTTAGACACACACTTTATAATTTTCTTCAACAAAATTAAATTTTCAATATAAATGTAAAAAATCACATCCATATAGACATTAATACACATAAATAAAATAGGATATAACCCATAGAAAGTTACCTCAATATCATAGATAACTGCTCACTTAACCACAAAACTCCATTAAAGCCCAAATAAAACCTGAATTCCCAATCTAAAACAACCCTGTAAAAGAAGGGTTTAAGGATTTAGAATAGTAGAAAACAACAAGAGATGGTTCTTATATAAAATAGAATAATGAGGAGTGGTATACTCACATTGATCTTAGATTCATAGCTAATGGAACATTCAATGACTAAGGATCAAAGGATAATGGTCTTTGGAATAAGGTACAACTCATAGTTCATAAACCTTGGGGTTGGAGGATAAAATGCATGAAAAATTGGGTAATAAATTTTAAGGCTCAAGGGGGGGAATGAGAATTTATCCAAATTAAAATAGATGCACAATTTGTCCTCTGTCCAAGAGGTGTCCAGGTTATATGGATTGGCTGGTCCATACCCATGGTTTGAAAAACCCATGTGGTGTCCATGAACTACCTCTATCCAAGGGTTTTAGGCCATGCATCCCCTGGTCCATGGTGTAGGGTTATCTCTAACCATGCACCAACCAAGCACTATGCAATGGATGGCCTCTTTTCTTAATTTTTCAAATCCCAAATGCCTGGAGCACCTCCAAACCCCCCATATTCTCAAGGATAATTTTATTAAACAAAAAATTCACTTAAACCAAAATTTAAATTAAACTTAGATCAAACGAATGTTTGTATCTTACAGGTTATGATGTTCATGAACATCACTTTTCCAAAATATTCCTTGAGTTATCAAAGGATGTTATACATGGTTATTTTTTTTAAAGATATTTATCATTTATTTGAGATATTTTTTATTTAGATCAATATTATACTATTTTATATACTAAATTTTAATAAATAATTATATGAAACATTAATTTCTAAAATGAAAATATACAGAAACTTCATGATGCATTGTTAGGATACAAAGGCTTTTGATTATTTTAAATATTCATGTAATCTATCTACATGGTCTAGAATGTCATCATTATTTTAAATTTATCCTTAAATGTTTTTATATGACTCATGAATGTTTTAAATAAATGTATGATATAATAAAAAAATTATATTGAGTATTAATTAATATATGTGTATTTGATATGTATGATTGAGTTGATGTTATTTTCTAAGATTGTGTTAGGTTCTATATTTATTTGATAGAATTTAATTTTTAAAGTAATATAAATTCATTTCACTTTAAAAAATCCATGTGAATCTAAATAAGCTATTGAAATATAATTTTTGATAAGAAAATCCACTTAATGGTAGAATTATGATTGACATGGTTTCTTATTCTATCCATGTTTTGGAAAAAAGTATTCATCCTTACAGAACTCATGCTTGAGATTATATATGGGAATTACATAACTATAATCCTTCCATATTCCATGTTTACGAATGTCCTCAATGGGAAAGTTAATGGTTGGATGATATTGAGAGAATATTTAGTATTTTACAAATTCCTAAGACCTATAAGATCAAGTTCATCACATTCAACCTGTAGGGTTTGAGTTGGAAATATTTAAAGACCATTGTTTATATTGAGTTAAAAAAGACCCAATATTAGGAAGGTTTCATGAATTTTTTTATTTAGAAATATTATCCTTAAACTATGAATGTGGTGAAGGAAATGAAATTTATATTTCTCTTATATGGGAATCATATATTGATTGAATTTGTTAACTATTTCATTGAGCTGATGAAATATATGACTAAGTTAGTCATAATTGATACCATGAAGAGGGTTTATTTTTTAGAACATTTAAATGAAGGTGTCTCTATTTTTCTTGAATAATTTTATATATGTTTTTTATCTTGATGCAAAGGTAGATGTGATAATAACATGAACACCTAATATAAATGGTGTTTACTATATAAATGGTTGTTTTTAATGTGAATTGTATTATGAAAATAGGGAACTGAATGATTTTACATAAGAAAGTATTGGCAGCGTCAATAGATCTTCTCAACTAGATTCCTGGTTTGATTTGTTTTTCAGGGTAGTGGTGCAGTGGAAGCAGAATTTTTTTTTTTGGTCAGCTTTTGGCGGCAGTTTTAACCGCCGCGAAAAGTATACCGGTAAGACATTAGCAGCGATTTTAACCGCCGCTAAATGTAAGTAGTTTTTTTTACGTTTATCAGCAGTTTTAACCACCACTATAGAGTCGCATAACCCGCGTGCATTCCGCGATGGTTCTCGTGACTTTAGCCGCTGTTTTACGGCCGTTGGATTTTATTTTATTAGCGGCGGTTATAACCGCGGATAATAAAATAAAATCCTAGGCCCGTAAAAACCGCCGCTAAACTCAGTAAAACCATCGTGAAATGAGGCAGCTACGATGCTTCCCTTAAACCACCGCTAAATAGAAATAACCACCACTAATAGTTTGCCGACGCAAAATTTAGCAGCGGTTTCTATAAACCGCCGCCAAACCATGTATAGACGGTTTAAACCACCGCTACACACAAAAGAAACCGCCGCTACATGATGATTTTCTTGTAGTGAAGTTTCCGCTATATTGTAATCCTTACCAAGTGTTTGAGCTCACCCCTTTATTTTGTTTTATTTTCCCAGGATTCCAAGAAGTGTATTATGATTGATAAGTAGGGTTAATCTAGGGAATTAATGTCATTCTCAAAGGACCATTTATGTTGTTTTTTATTTTCTAGTGTGTAATGTAACATTCATGTATGTAATCTATTTTCCAAGACTGCTAAAATGATCTGTCTTTTGGGACTTGATTCCATGTAATAATTCCAATGTATTAAAATAATGCACCGACTCTGGGCTTCTGGGGTTAGGGTGTTACAGTTGGTATCAGAGTAAGTTTAGCAACAACCTTGGAAATATATTTAGATAAACTTTGATTAGAGAACATTACCCCAAAATATACTTTGAGGATTAATATAGAAGAAATTTCTAGAATTTTGGTAATGTAGAGATTTTGTGTATTTTCCAAGCAATACATCCCTGTCTGGATATGAGCAGGTAGAGGCAGCTCTAGAACTGATGTACCTAGGGGTGAAAACTCTGACAAGTAGTTTTGGGCTTGACTCGGGGTATCCTAGTACATGACAACGGTCCTTGCTTCACTCTTAGTTATGACACTCCCAGAGGATATGATTAGGATAATTCACATTTTATTATAAGACATTATAAAGGATTTAGAAGTAAATACTTCCTCAAATAAAACATTTTATGATTATAGATTTTATGCATAATATTTTCAATTTACGTTTGGAATTTTACAAGTTTGAAATTATAAATTGTGATTCATAAAATAACCTAGTGTATGCCATTGTTTAGAAATGATGCCTAGTAGAAGGAAAGATAATTCCAGAAATACACATGATTGAAATATTAAGAATGATCATATATTTTATGGTATTAAGCCAACATATAAAAGGGAAATAGTCTCCCATGTATTCTTATCATATGAAGAAATAATATCATGTGTTAATAAGATATGTAAAGAATTATCTAAGTCTTATGGATTTGAAGGGAAGCAAGAGAAGAAAAGGATAGAAGAGAGAAAGATGAATAAAGGGAATAAGGGAAAGAAGGATTTTACCATATGTGATAACTGTGGAAATAACCACCTTGGTAAATTCTTGAAGGGAATGGGAGTTTGTTATAAGTGTGGGAAAAAAGGATACCAAGTGCGTGATTAAAAGGGTAAGAAAAAGGTTTCAAATGTAAAATGATTCATCTGGAAGGAGTTGGGAGACTACGTGAATCAATGTCCCAGTCATCAAAGTATACCAAAAATGATGCTATTGGATAATAATAAAGTTATGATACTACCATAAATGAAGAGGAATGACTAGTGTTCTTATGTTTTTATTAAAGAATTATGTCATTTCAGTGTTGTATCGATGATGTACCAATTATATGAATTATGGAAATGAACAAGGATTGTACTGCAGTACTATTTCATTGAGGATTTGAGATTATATGGTTCTGATACTAAGGTAGTGATTTTAGAATATGATATGATTTATTTGGATTCGATATTCTTGACTACCATGAAACTAATTAGTTGTTTGTTTATTCCATTATTGCTGGAGTTTACAACATTTTTGGATATAAGAAGTATATCCAGTATTCTATAAGAAATAAGGGAGAATGAAAGTAATCAATAAGGTTTTATGGTAATTCAGGGTGTTACCATGTTTTAAAAGAATACATGATGAAGGTATTCACATGTTATTACGTAAAAAAAGATCTTCATTGTGTTTATCTTCCTTATAAATTTTGGACTGTGAGTTTGGACAAAAGTATTTTGGATAAGTCTAAAGGCTGGAATGGATTAAGTTTTAAATTGGATACTATTGTTAAGGTTAAATAAATTTTTTAATATTATTTTTGGATTGTTATAAAAAGGACAACCCGAAGGTCAGGCGAAAACCCGTCGCGTCCGACAAGGCCATGAGACTTGAACCCACAACCAAAGGGTGACAAGGGTGCATCAACTACCACTGGCCTACGTGATGTCTTGGTTTGTATAATGTAGTTTTTTTAAATCTTCTGAAAAATGAATTATAAAATTCATTATTTTTTGAACCCTATACGATTAGGATAAATAGAATATTTTTGAATTCTATTATCTTTTGGAGTGAAAGATGAGTTTGTGGTAGGAATTAGTTGAAGGATGAAACTATACATGTCAAGTATATTTTTTTCCTCTTATTCTATGAATAAATTAATTCTTAAACATTAGGGAAGGGATCTTCAAACAAAAAAATGTGTTATCCTAATACCTTATGTTTTTTTAAACCAATGATATTTTAAATCATCATAGATTGATGGATTTGAGGCCCTCAATTTTACACTTGTTTGTGATTAATGATCTAAATCACTCCCTATAAATATTTATGTTTTTCATCCAATTATGTGTCTCTAATTTCTACCAATGTTCTCATAATCGAGATCATAATTTGGTGGTGAATTTTTCATTTCCCTTTGCCTCTTATTAAGACTAAATTTTATCAACCCAATTTCTGATGTGGGTTTTCCACAAAGGTATTTTTTTATTTTTAACCATTTATTTACGAAGAACAATTTCAAATTGCGAGGAAGAAATTTATTGAAGTAGGGGAGAATGTAACACCCCAAGATTTCATAGTACGTTATATCTTCAAAGTAATTCAATAGCTTTCACTACATGCAACACCAAGATCGAGTGGACCATAAGTTACCAAACTAGCCGTTCAAAAAGAAGTTATGAATAATATTAACTGAATTTTAAATTTTATATACTCAATAAAATTTTAAAATCCATATTATGTGTTTCTTAGATATAATATAAGAACAAATTCATTTTTTTCAGATAAAATAAGTATTTTTCAAAAAATGAAATTTTACCGCCTTTTAATGGTGAACCTTTTTTAAATACAATATTTGAAACTTTTATATATATTCAATTTGATAAAATAAACTTTTTCTTTAGAATCGGGAAATAAAAATTTAGTTTCGATAAATTTTTGGTGTTTTTCTAATGACTTTCATATTTGGGTGAATAGTGAAAATACTAAATTTTAACTGAAAAAAATTTTTGTAATAAAAAATAATTTATAGTGTTCAATTATACATTTGAATGGTTTGGAAGTATAATTATATTATATTTTTATAATTTAATACAATTTTGGTCATTATAAGTAATTTTACATTTAAATTCGACATAAACACATGTCAATCTTTTGATAGTTTTTACTTTTTAAAAAACTCACTTTTTAGTTTTAACAACAGGAATTAATTTTAAATTAATAAATTAAACTTCTATATTTTGAATTTGGTAAAATAGACTTCATTTTTGAATTCGTAATATCAAAATTATCTTAGGGTGAATTTTTAGTATTTTTCTGAAATTTTTCAATTTTTGATGAATAGTAAAAAACATTGCGTTATTGTTTAAAACTAGATTTTTATTTTAGTAATTAGTTATTTTACTTTAATTTATTTTAGGTAAAAATATATACATAATACCAATATATGTTCAATATAATTAATTTGAGTCATTTTATAATAATTTTAGATATATAAAATTTTATTGAACCTTTTACCGTCTTTTACCCACCTTTTAGGAGCATTTAAAAATTTGCATAAAACATAATTTTATAGCTTCTGTGAGTTGAATTTAAATAATCTGAGAGACATGTTTAACCTCAATAAGTAAAATTTGGTTCAATAGGATGAAAATATTTTTTGGTGAATAGTAACTTTTGACTTTTATTTACCACAGTTAAAAGTAAATAGGGTAATTAAGGGTAAAAATGATATTATAATTACCCTAACACATGTTCTAATTCTATTTGATAAGTTTAATTCGACCAAAAAACAACATTAGGAATAAAATATGATCCTTTAGGTCCACTTGGATTAGATTAGGACATTTATTATTATTTAATTTAAAGAAGTGTTAAAAGTGTTAAATTCAAGTTTTCATAACTAAAACATTTTTAATATAGGGTTATACATAAGATAAATTCGATTATAATTATTCATTAGAAAGATAAAAATATTTCCTACATAATGGTATTTTATTTTTAACTTTTAGACATTAAATAATTAAATTTATTTATGACACAATGATGATGCAATAATTACATTATTAATGAAAGACTAAAATAATTGATATTATAAATACCCAAATAAATTTAATTTTAGACTTTTGATGAATTAAAATAATTTTATAGGTTAATATTACATGTTAGGGTTGATTAAATAATTTTTTTTCTAATTAATCATGCTTTTATGATTTTAACAAAAAACAAATACCAAATAGTGTCAAAATTGACATAAAAGAGTTTTTAAAACAAATACTATATTATTGGTTGATATAATATTTCTAAAAATATAAGGTTTGAAAAAATGGCTTAAATAATATTATATATGTCATTAATGAACCACTTGAGGTTCACTTGGAGGTTTAGAGTAAGTTTATTATCCATATAGTGTAAGAATACAAGAAGACACGGTAAAAGTTAAACTATTTAACTAAGAGTTAAAACTAAAATATAGGATTAAAATGGTAATATAAACTTGTCTAAAACCTATTGGTTGAGATTATTTTGACCCATAACCCCCTAATACTTTAAATAAATTCATTTAGAGTCATTATAAACCGAAAATCATTATATAATAAAATAATATTTTCAATGTTTCCTAAAGAGCCCCTCCCCCCCTTATAAAAAGATCTCACCTCTAACCCATTACTCCCAACTCTCAAGCCCCTTGTATAGTACAAACTCTGCCCAAATAATCTCTCAAGATCTCCCCATTACACCTAGAAGACTTACCATAGGCAGAAGGCACTTCAAGAAATCCTTTTGGATCAAACCAAAGGGAGTTACCCAATTTTAAGGTAACGTCTTCCCTAAAGTTCTCTTCTATTATTTTACTTATAGAACCCCCTAAAATCTTTTTATTACTTGATTTTATAACAAAACTAGTATCCTCAATATACTAGTTTTTTCTTATGATAAGGATTCAATCTACACTTACACACACCTCCATCTAATGAGAAAAGAACATATTGTTTCTGTGGACCACATACTACTGTCTCACGAAACGATGATTGTTCAATTATCTCCTACCACATATTATTGTGGAAATTAAGATGGAAATATATTTATATGTGATATATATTATATTTATATTGTTTATATTCTTCTATATTTTTTATTTATAGCATACCTTTATGGTTTCCATAATGGGTAAATGCGATAATTTCATTTGAGGAAGTGCGGACTACCGCCCCCTCAAAATGATATGACTCGTTTATGCCATACATGGAATGTATAAAGGATGGAGTTACTAAAATTATATATGATATTATATTGGGATTATAATATACCTATTTATCATTAATTATTCATTCAATTAAAATACGAACAAGAAATTAAAGTAGCGTTCATGCGTACGTACGACTTACCGTCTCCATGAATGGTGCATTTAATTTCTTATCTCCAAATGTTATGTAATATTATAAATACATATATATAATGGATATATAAGATATATATGATATATAAATTATGAATATCATTCTGGAGATAAAGTACTTTTTACCACATGGACATCATGTAATTATAAGAAGTTTACTTTTGACTCAAGTACCTAATATCAAAAAAAAAACAACCATTATTAACTTAAATGAGTACGTAATATTTATAAAGTTCTAATAAGTGATATAAAAGAAATAATAAATTTGAAAAATGTTCTGAAGAAAGTATAAATTAACTTTAGTTTTTTATTCAAGAGATTAAAGAACGAACGGGTCAAGTGAGACACAAGGTAAGGGTTAATTTCACAATCTCTTTATTATCTAAGGTTGTTTTTATGTAAGTATCTACAGACATATTTATTATCCATGTCCATGTTTATTAAAATAGTTTTCAATGGGATTATTTTAAGGTAATTTTTACTAAAACATCATTTTAAATGTTTTAAAGATTTATTCTTCTAAACCTTTCTCATTAATGTCCATGTTTTCAAAATGGTTTTAAGGATTTATTTATATATACATGAATGTTTTGAAATGATAATTCCTTTCAAAACTTTCAAAGTGGTATGAGACACTTTGATCCAAAACTATCTTTTAAATGACTTCCTTTATATGACTTTAATGATTTCATGAAAAGGGATGTTTCTCTCAAAGATTTTTACTGATCATTTCCAACTATGCCAACATCCTTTACGGGATATTATTCTTGATCGAGGTTGATTTATTATGATACAAATATTACATATTGTATTGAAGGTTTTATGATATGTTTGACTGTGGATGTGTTATTTTTATACCATTCATGGTTTATGGATAAAGTATTGACATTTTTTATTCTAGTTTTAATACGAATGTTTATATTATGTTTAAACCTTTTCATATGAGGAATGTATTGGAATTAGAAAGTGATAGGTGGAGTCTGCTATAGCTCCTCGATGCATCGGTAGGTCTCATGAGACAAACTAGTGTCTTGGAACAAGGACTTGAAAAAATCTTACTTTTAGTCTTGGCACAAGGCCTTAACTATGTGGTTATGAAGTCTGGAATTATGCATTCCGTCATTATGAAATTGAATATGGATATTTCATTTGATTATTCGACTAGTAGAATATCCATGTGAATAAGTAAATGACATTATTTGATTTATCTTTTCCATATTCTGCTAAAGTTTAAGTTTAAAAGGATTTTGTTTTAGTTTTATACATTTCCTTAAATGTTTATGCTGATTTGTGAAAGTTTCTGCTATATTGTTATCCTTACTGAGCGTTTGAGATCACCCCTTTCTTATGTTTTATTTTCCAAGGATTCCAAGAAGTGTATTATGAATGATAATCAGGGTTAAGATAGGGGATTAATGGCATTCTCAAAGGATCGTTTATGTTGTGTTTTATTTTCTAACGTGTAATGTAATGTTCATGTATGTAATCTATTTTTCAAGACTGCTAAAATTATCAGTCTTTTAGGACTTGATTCCTTGTAATCATGCCAATGTATTAAACTAATTCACTGACTCTGGGCTTCTCGGGTCAGGGCGTTACAATAGAGGCTCAATGATTCATGAAATATAATCTATCTAATGAATACAATGTTTTTAAGAGAAACATACCATAAAATGTTTGGGGTGCTACAACTAAGGTGTGAAAAAATTAAAAAAAAATATTTAATTTCACTTTTAGGAATGAATTTTCTTATCATTTGATCATTATAAATCTTCCAAATAAATGGATCTTCCCAAATGTAAAATATGGATCTAGATTTTAGTTTGTGAATTCGCTGGGATTAAAGCAGACTGGGGTTTTACATTCTATCAAATAATTTACCATGATATTATACCATGGTACTTCACCTTCAACCATGTAGATTTACTCACTTCAAATGAGGTCTAACATAGGTTTGTGGATTGAAATCTCCACCTTGTAAGTGTGGAGAAATCTACTCAAATGATAAGCCATTTGGTTCTCATATCTCTTTATGTATTTGATTTCTAAGTTGAATTCTTGAAGTATTAGCATCTTTATTAAAAGTTTGGTCTTGGAATATACATTCTTAATCAAATATATATAGGATGGATAATAAAAAAAAACAAAAACTTTAGCTCCAAATAGTTATAATTTGAACCTTTACCAAATAAAGTCACCATCCAAAAATTATTTTTATGTGATCGAGTAGTTGAGTTGGGAAGCATCTAAGTTTCTTGAGGCATAGGTAATAAATTGTATTTTACCTAAATTCTATATGAAAGGGCTACCCCAACTATTTATTTAGAAGCATCAAAAAGTTTCTTGAATGATTTTTCACAATTTGGTGGATGCATCACTTGTGGGGTTATCAATATACTATTTAACTCATCAAATATTGTCTTACACTTATCATTAAAATCATAATTATCATCTTTAAAAGGTAATCGATAGATAGGAAGAAAAATATTACTAAAATACTTAATAAACCATATGTATAATCCTTAATATCCTAATAAAGTTCTAACAAGTTTCACACAAGTTGAGCAGGGAAAGAAATTTATCACTTCAATTTTTAATTTCTCCACAATAATTCCCTTTTGTGAAATGATATTCTCAAAAAAAAATCATCTCTATACGATGAAATGAAACTTTTAAAAATTCAAAATAAGATAATTTTTAATACAAGTTTTCAATTATTTTTATATATTTTTCAAACAATGGTAAAAAAAATATCCAAAAAATGTGAAATCATCTAAGAATACATCTAATAAATCCTTAATGTGATTAGAAAATATAATTATCATGCATCACTAAAATGTACTTGTGGAATTTCATAATCCAAATGGTATCTTTCTATAATCAAAGGTTCTAAATTGAAATTTAAATATGTATTTATCTTGGTCCTCAAAATTAATGGACACTTGTAAATAATCTAAAAATACATCCAAGTTGTAATAATGAGTTCTCTTGGACAATATCTCTAACATATGGTCAGTGAAGGGGATATGGGAATGATATTTCTAGGTGAGCTAATTTAGTTTCCTATATTTTATACACACTCCCCAGTAATTCTAAATTCTCACAAGGATTAATTCATTCTTTTCATTCCTCATAATGGTTTAGATGATTTTATTGGGAACAAAAAGGGTGGGGTTAAACCATTGTGAATCTAAAATGGTATAGATGATCTTTAATTTTGAGATATTATCTATTTATTTCTTCACAACCTATATCAAGGTGGGATTTAGCCTCATTTGGGGCTATCTTATAGGTTTAAAATCTTCATTAAGAAGAATTTCATGTAATTTTTTTTGCTCTAATTTTAGGGATATCACCTAAGTTACAACATATTTATTGAGAATTATTTCTCAGAAGTTAAATCAGAGTTTTTTCTTAGTTTTAAGATAGATTATTAGTAATTATCATTGGTAATTTTTCTCCTTCCATGAGGTACACATATTTTAATTTAGTTGGAAGTTGTTTTAATTATATATTTAGGGGTTGTTCAAGAGATAAAATTAAATTGAGGTTACCCACCCCTAAATCCTAAACTTACTATACATAAGAAAACATATCAATTTCTTCTTCATAAAATAAATCATTAGATTCACCATAAAATTTATAAGTCACCTAATCTTCCAAGCTATGAACAAAATTTCCATAATTCTATAAAGCCTCATCCTCCATGGAATTTTCAATAAAAAAAATGTTTTCCTAGGGATAAAAATTCAAGTTACATAACTAAATATTAAAAATTATTATCCTTTTCATGTTGGTATAGTGTAAAAATTTAATAGTCATTAAAAGGGTGCCTCATGGATTAAAAAATAATATATTGCATAGTGTGATCTCCAAAACTCCATAGTAAGTTTTCCATCATGAAAATTTATTATGTTTTGTCCATATTCAAGAAAGGTATCCTCAAAATTATGGATAAGTTTCCCAATTCTTTATCCTCCATTTTGAGCACATATAAATCTATGGGACATTTTTACCTTGAACCCCAACTAGCACATCTTCCAAAACAATGTATTGGAAAATTATGGATTTCTTTATGAGTTTTAACACAAATATTGTGGGTTTAAAATATCATATATATAATGAGGTAAATAATTATTAAGTAAATACTTTAATAGAAGCACTAAGATCATATAAATCATCAGATAAATTTAAATATCCAATGGTGTGAGGAATAGAAAAATTCCTTGGATCATGAAATTTGGTGGGTAATTTGAGTGTGATCAAGGTTGGGACACTCAATCCTAAGTTGATAATCTCATTCCATTGAATCATTATCTTATTTATAGAGTGTTACTTAAGAAAAATGCTATACTTGGGTATTTTTTTATATCCTCAATAAGGGGAATATCGATCTCTACTCACTAGAAAGTGATTAGAATTTATTTTTAAAAGTTATTCTTATAGGATCTTCTTTTATTGCATCAATATTGATGATAATGGGAGTGTTAAGTATTTATTCTACCTTTTATGCATTTGGAGTGGTGTTTCTTGTTGCCTTTTCCTTGTTCAATACTTCTCATATACCACTTTTTGTTCTTCTTCTTGGGGCTATTTTTCAGAAATCTTCCTAGAATTTTTAGTATTCTTATCTTTAATCTCATTTATTTCTAGTTTAATTAGTTTAGGTTCAGGTGCGGTTGGTGTTGGGATCTATTTTCTACATCTTGTTGTTTTTATACTGAAATGTTCCAATGGATTTGGTGCTGTTTAGGTTGGCAGTTTTCCCATATTTTTGGACAATGCTTCTAATATTTCTCTTATCTGTTTTATTTCAATATTAATCTTCTCTACTTCTAAAAATTATTATTATTTAATATTTGGTTGTTATTTGATAGATATATTATCATATATTATCTTTTGTTGGATGGGAGGGTCTATTTTTGGTAAGTTGATTGGTTGTAAGGTTGTTTCTAGGGTTACTAGAATGGTGGAGATTGCTGGAAAGGGGGATATTGTTGAAAATGGTTCTGGTAGGGGGTATTTCCTAATTCTATTAATTAAAAAATCCATACTGTACTTTGTTAAGTTCTCTATATCCTTGGTGTTTTTTTTAATTTCCTGAACATTTGTTACACAACTTTTCATTCCTTGAACTTCAGTACAATGGTTAGTAAAATTGCTAGGTAATGAGAATAATCCACATACCTTGGTTAGTGCTTGTTTTTCACTGAATTATTTTAAATCCATATGTCTCACAAATTTTTTTATCTCATTAATTTATATTTCTAGAAAAACTGATTAATCAGAAGTTCTTTCCACATAAATACCTCTTGTGCCAGTACCACTTATGCCAAATTATTGTGAGTTTTTTTTTCAATCTTCTCAATATGTCCCTTATATTCTATGAGTGACTTTTCAATAAAAGATCCTCTAGATGATGCATCCAAAATACTTATATCATTATTGACTAGGCCTTGAAAAATTAACAAAAGTAAGTGGGTCTATTATTTAGCTTGATGTGGGCAGCCAACACAAATATTTATAAACCTCTCCCAATACTCATAGAGAGTCTCTCATGATTCTTATATAATAGAATATAGATACTTATTAATGTTTTTTCTCTTGGAATTTGGGAATAATATATTAAGGAAACATATATAAAGGTTATCCTAGTCTTGGATCTATCCTAGTTATAAGTTGTACAACCATTCCTTTACTGGTCCTTCGAGTGAGAAAGAAAATTTACTCTAATTCACTTCAACCTTAGCCACTCCTCAAGATAAAAAAGTGGAGAAATTATATGTGAACTCTTTAATATATTTTTTGGGTCTTCTCTAATTCATGAAATTTAGGAAGAAATTTAATTAATCCAATTTTCAATTCAAATCCATTTTATTATTCAATTATAAAAAAGTAGTTATGTTGATTATAAATTTGAGGTGCACACAGATCTACAAAGGTTGGATTTGAATTGAAAACCATGATGAAAAAATTTGAGTGAAAACTTTAGGTTTTACTTAGATTATTTAGAGATATATCCTCAAATTCTATTTGAAAGTTTAAATTCCTATAACTTGTATGAAAAGTCTTTTTAATTTTTAGATAAAAATTAATAAATTGGTTATTTTAAGACCAAGTCATGAAAATTAAATATTATAATTTTTTTGGCATTGGAAAACCTAGATATGAAACCAAGTTTTTACACACACCTATCATGGGGCACGGTAAGATAATTTTTTTAACTAAGTTAAATGTAATTAGAGTAGTAGCCTAGTGATTCACGCTCAAATTTACCCAAGAGATGAAGGTAGAATGGTCCTTGTAGTCTATCTTGGGTTGTCGAATCCACAGAGACCTAAGAAGTAACCTATAGACACACACATTCTAAGGACTGTTTTTGTCTATGAAGTGGACAACTTTGGGTTGATTTTAGATGGGTTTAAGTGAACTCTAATATACTTAAGTGAATTCAATTTAAAAGAGTGAGTTGATCCTAGGTTATCACTTGGGGTGGATTGGGAGTATTTCCTTTCTTAATGATTTCAATTTCTTATAATTGAGATGGATTCATTTATGAAGATAAAAAAAAATCATCACTTACTGGTTTAATGCCTAAACACCCTAATACTAATCACATATACACTTGAAGGATCAAAGTTTTGAGAACTCCAAGGTAAAGGTTCATATTAGCACTTGAAATGTGTGACCTTAAATTCAACAAGGACGATAGAGTTTAAAAATCATCAAATAAAAATATCAATTAAAGAAGTGATTATACATTAATGGGATGATAAATAACATCCAATCCAGCCCCTTTCTACTCCCTTGGATCAACCCATAAGTGGGTTAGCCCTCCATTGATCCCATGGTTTCAATGGAAGCAGAAAGTAGACTCATGAGGGAGGAAATGGAGAAGTAAAGAAAATAATAAAAATAAAATGATCACTCCACCGTTGTGTGAATAATTTCACAAGGTTTAGTGTGAATAAATTCACACCTTGAACCAACGGTATAAAAGTGATATTAAGAACAACATAATAATAGTAAAAGAAAATATTTTATTAAGAAACTAAAGTGAATTGAACAACTTACATGTGAAAGACAAACTTGAGACAACAAAATCGCACCATAACATTACAATGAAAAAAAGTTCAAAGATTATTAAATCCTCCAAAAAAACTGCCTTAAATAGGTATTTTTGAGCCCTTGGGTATATCCTCCAACAATACAAGTCATCTCACTTGAGTATGGTAGGTCTAGGGTGGTGGAAAGTTTGTGGAAAGAAGACTTTCCACCCTTGACCCGAAAAGTCATCCAGCTTGCATCCACTAAACAGAGGCGCATGAAACACCTTCTAGATGGCCGAATATGGGTGATACATATAAGAATTAAATTAATCTCCGGAGGTCTCCTAACAGCCTGTAAAATTTTAGACCAAAAGGATTTATGGTTTTTTAGATATGGTTTAACTGGTGGGATGTTTTTCTGGGCCGCAGATTCTGGACCATATTTTGATATACTATTTGGTCCACCTAGATAACAATCATGGAGGCCGAATTAGCATTGGATCTTGAATAATGATTTGTTAATATATATTTCTTCTAGCATCCCAAGAATTTTGGGCTTCATTGGGCCTGTATTGTGGGCCCCAAATGCTCATCAGTGGGCTGGTGTCCAATCTGCCTTCTCCAGAATTATTTCTTTTCATCGCCAAATATATCCATCATCCTTTATGAATCATCCATTGATCCCTGAATGAAAAATGTTTAAATTGAAGTGAATATACATTTAAAAAATATCAAATTAAAATATGGATAATTACATTACTTATAATCAGATGAATCATTGGGTACTTTAAATGATGTTAAAAAATGTACCACATAATAGTGCATTTTAAGAAGGAATTACAATCATAATGTGAAATGATGTTCAAAGTGTAAAATGCATTAAAATGGTGTTTATAAATAATAAATCACATTAATATTATATATATTAACAATGAATATTATCCTCATTTAGTGGCTAATCACACCCCCAACTTGAGTTTTGATAGTCCCAAGCAAAATATATCTCAACAATAAGAAATTTGAATTCCCTTTTCCAAAAACATTTTAATACACAATGATCACCAGAACCCTTATACCAAACAATAATGAAACCCATCAAAATATTTTAATACAAGATTGTTTCATAAGCAGATCCCAATCCCAATCCCATTCCTTTGTTCAAATTCTTTGTCATATTTCATCCAATATCCATTAAGTATGAGGATGTGTTGTGCATCACAATAGATATGGGGGTTCATATTTATTCAAGGGAGAAATGATGGAAGTGCTAGGTGGAATCACATTTCAATATTAAGATGAGTATTCAATTTTTGTTATTGTATTATTTTTTGTTTTTTTTGTTTTTGTTTTTTTTTTTCAATTTTCCCATGGTAATTGAAATTGCACTCAAAAGATTCAAGCCCTGTAGCGAGACTTTGCCGATGACTCCCAGGCTCAAAGACCTTAGGGAACCAAGTGAAGCCCACATACTCGGGAATCATATCGAGTTAACTCAGTCAAAAAAAAATTCAAATTACCAAAAAATAGACATAAAATTACTAACTCTGGGCCAGACAACTATGGAATCACGATCCCCAAGTGTCAGAAGCCACTCATTAGGTCATTTCATTGATCTACGTGCAAATTTATTGTTTTTTTATTTTTTTATTGAATAATAATATTAAAACTAAAATTATCACCGAACCTATTCTATTTATTTGGGGGACCCCATGAACTCAAACTAATACCCCACTATCCAAAGGACATTGTGATCTTTTTTTTATTTGGATGAAAATATAAATGATGAAATATCACATTGGACAACCACACTTTCAAAAATCTATGCTCATTAAATTATACAAGGATTAAAATCAGAATCAGGTCATGCTAAATTATTTGATATCCAGTTTCAAAGTGTGTAATGTGTATTACCATGTTCAAAGTTAAAGGAATTTTTCCTTCCATTTACACTTTTTTTTTCAAATCATTCTTTTTTTTGACAAAAAAGCATTTTTTATTTTATATACCCCCCAACATAAAATAACACTATCCACAGTGTTTGAAGAAATGAAAATTTAGAAGGAGTAGAGGCAGATAAGGGAAGTTCAAAAAGGAAATTGAAATATGAGGATCATGGAATAAAGTCACCTAGTGGTTGAAGTTGAAGTTCTTGCTGCTCCAATTTTGTCCCTTGATCTCGATGTCACTCTGAGAATTCCCTAGTAGAAAAAGGAAAAAAAAGAAAGAAAAAAAAAAACAATATATATATATATATATTTATATAATAAATAAAGTAAAATATAAGTATATATATAAAATTTATAGAATAAGGAAGCACAAAAAGTCGTAGGTCAGTGGTAAGTGCGCGCCCCTGTCACCCTTCGGTCCCGGGTTCGAATTCCCGCGACTTCGCCGGTTGTGACGGGGTTTTCCCCATGACCTACATTGTGGCCTTTTTATTATTATTATATTATTATTTATTTATTTTTTTTATTTTTATTTTAACCTACAAACACATAAAAATAAAATAAAATAAACTTATGACACATTGTCTTATTTTTAAATTTCTGGGTAAGGTATTACTCAAGGATCACACCACGTGACATAGATGAATATGGCGCTCCCCTTTCGTACCCATCCATACTCATAATAAAATAACAGGTCAAAAATCTATTTTTTTATTAAATATAAAAATGATTAATTAATCATAATTAAAATATAAAGTTTATTAAAACAAAAAAATGATAGGAAACTTGAAAACCATGAGTTGCCTCCCATGCAACGCTTTTTTTAACGTCGCTATCTCGACTTGAACCCCCTAACTTATCCAATACAAACTTCTAAAATTTTAAGGACCACATGTTTCACCAATTCAACTAGGTTGAGATTGATTCTATTTTTAGAATTTGTTTCATGCACAAACCTATGTTCTAAAATTAGTGGGTGAATCCTAGGAATATTAGAAATGGTTGATCTAGTTTCCTCTGTAGTCTTTCTTAAGACATCAATGATCATTCCAACTTTTTTGGTTTCAATAGAAGAATGAATTCCATCAGAAAGTTCATGATTATACACTATGAAGGAATATTTGAGAGATGAAGTAAGAACACTAATTTTGAGCTCGTTTTGGATGGGAAATTCAGACATAGGTTTTCACTTTGAATCAAACTCAGTTTCATTTTCCAAATTTCTCAACAAAATTGGTTCCTTTTGAATATAATATTAAACCACAAAATTGGAAAGATCAATTTTAGGAATGGGTATGGACTCGATGTTTGTGATTTCTCTCAATGGTCCAATGGTTGGTATTTTTGAAAATTCATCAATAGATTTATACTTAGGAGACTCAATCCATGATGTCAGATTCTCCTCTTTTGAATTCAAAAGTCAATTTACTCTTGATTTAAATACCCTTAAACAATTATTTGATCCTATTTATCTTCCCTAAATCCAAATGTTTTCTCTTTAGTAAATTCATGAGAGGTTTGTGGGAAACTAGACACTTCACATAAGGTTATGGAAGGGATAGTTTGTGTAGGGATGGGTTCCTCACAAGTTTTAATGCTTTGTCATTCTAACCTCAATGATGAAACCTCAAAATTCATTATCTCCATTTTTTGACACAGTTTTTCAAGTAATGGATGTGGATTGGTATGGATAAGGGGTTGATCCTAATGGTCTATTCTAGGTGGATAATTAAGTTGTTGGAATTGCACAGGAGGGTGTTCAGATTGAATTTGTGGGGATTGAAACTCATTATATGTTGGGATGTTTTGTGGATCATAGGAGTAAAAACAATTTGGTTCATTAGGTTGTTGATGACCCCACATTTAGAAATTAGGATGGTCATTATACATCACACATGGGGTTGGGTGATCAAAGTAGGGATAGGTTTCCCATGTTTGGACTTGTTCAAAATTGATTTCCATAGGAGTGATGGGATGGGAATAGAGAATAGGGATGAAAAAAAAGGATGATACTGTCTAAGATAACTTACTTAGGTCCCCAGAAACGGCGCCAAAATTTGATTCATGCTCAAATTTACCCAAGAGATGAAGGTAGAATGGTCCTTGTAGTCTAGCTTGGGTTGTTGAATCCACAGAGACCTAAGAAGTAACCTATACACACACACATTCTAATGACTGTTTTTGTCTATGAAGTGGCCAACTTTGGGTTGATTTTTGATGGGTTTAAGTTAAATCTAAGAGACTTAAGTGAATTTAATTTAAAAGAGTGAGTTGATCCTAGGTTATCACTTGGGGTGGATTGGACGTATTTCCTTTCTTAATGATTTCAATTTCTTATAATTGAGATGGATTCATTTAAAAAGATCAAAAAAAATCATCAATTACTGGTTTAATGCCTACAAACCCTAATACTAATCACATATACACTTGAAGGATCAAAGTTTTGATCACTCCAAGGTAGAGGTTAGTATTAGCACTTGAAATGTGTGCCCTTAAATTCAACAAGGACGATGGAGTTTAAAAATCATCAAATAAAAATCTCAATTAAAGAAGTGATTATACATTAATGGGGTGATAAATAACATCCAATATAGCCCCTTTCTACTCCCTTTGAACAATGCATAAGTGGGTTATCCCTCTATTTATCCCATGGTTTCAATGGAAGCGGAAAGTAGACTCATGAGGGAGTAAATGGAGAAGTAAAGAAAACAATAAAAATAATATGATCACTCCACCGTTGTGTGAATAATTTCACAAGTTTTAGTGTGAATAAATTCACACCTTGAACCAACGGTATCAAAGTGATATTAAGAACAACATAATAAGAGGAAAAGAAAAGATTTTATTAAGAAACTAAAGTGAATTGAACAAATTACATGTGAAAGACAAACTTGAGACAACAAAATCGCACCATAACATTACAATGAAAGAAATCTCATAGATTATTAAATCCTCTAACACCACTGCCTTAAATAGGCATTTTTGAGCCCTTGGGTCGAGCCTCCAATAGTACAAGTCATCTCACTTGAGTATGGTAGGTCTAGGGTGGTGGAAAGTTTGTGGAAAGAAGACTTTCCACCCTTGACCCAAAAAGGCATCCATCTTGCATCCACTAAATAGAGGCACATGAAACACCTTCTAGATAGCCTAATATGGGTGGGACATATAAGAATTAAATTAATCTCCGGATGTACCCTAAAATCCTGTAAAATCTCAGACCAAAAGGCGTTACTGTTTTCGAGATATGGTTTAATTGGTGGGCGGTTTTTCTGGCCCGTAGATTTTGGCCCCGATTTTGATATACTATTTGGGACGCCTAAATAACAATCATGTAGGACGAATTAGCATTGGATACTGAAATATTATTTGTTAATATATATTTATTCTAGAATCCCAAGAATTTTGGGCTTCATTGGGCCTTTATTGTGGTCCCCACATTCTCATCAGTGGGCTGGTGTCCAATATGCCTTCTCCAGAATTGTTTCTTTTCATCGCCAAATATCTCCATCATAATTTATGAATCATCCATTGATCCCTGAATGTAAAATGTTTAAATTTAAGTGGATATACATTTCAAAAAATATCAAATTAAAATATGGATAATTACATTCCTTATAATCAGATGAATCATTGGGTACTTTAAATGATGTTAAAAAATGTACCACATAATAGTTCATTTTAAGAAGGAATTACAATCATAATGTTAAATGATGTTCAAAGTGTAAAATGCACTAAAATGGTGTTTATGAATAATAAATCACCTAAATATTATATATATTAACAATGAATATTATCCTCATTTAGTGGCTAATCACCTAGGTTGTATCATAGAGATGAGTTCACAAAAATTTGGTTTGTCACATTTTTGATTATTTGAAAGAGGATTTTTTTCTTGAATTTTTTATTTAAAAAAAGGTAAGAAATTGAAATAAAATATTTAAAACAACATGATGAGAAAGTAATCAGGTTAGTACTGGCTTCAAAATTACAATGCAATCTATATTTCTAAATGTTTTGTTCTTCCTTTTATTAACTGATGAATGAGAGGTTATACAACTACTTCACCTCTAACCCTTGTTTAAATGAATATGATAAGAATAAAATTAATAAAAAAACTTTATTCTACCCCCTAATTTGTGTGAAAGTGGTACAAAAAATCACCCCTAGATTACTCATGAAACATCTAACAAATCATTAAAATTCCCAAGCAATCAAAGAATAACTACTATACTTTCCACACATGCCAATAAACACCAGACACTTCATTAATGAACCCATATTATGGAATGATATAAAGTATATAACTAAGTGGAGGGGGAGATTATCATCGACCAAGGGAAAATTTAGTAAATATAAATAACCAAACACACCCAATTTTGAAAATTAAAATCTTCTCCTAAAGGCCAAAACCATTTAAAAAATAAAAGGATTTATTTTAAGTTTGCATACTCAAGCATTACAAAATGTATTCCTACCCTTCCTAAATCACTCAATAATTACCTCTCCATTAAATGGGTAATACAAAATAAGGATAAAATAGTAGACCTTATAAATATAATAAAACAAAATAAAAGTGAAAGTAATAGTAGTAGGTCCTCAACATGGTATCTTGATCAGGTCTAAGGAAAAAGTACCTTCTCCAGCTCGCCCTATTCTTCTCTTGTATATACACATTTTTATCTTTGAAACTCTCAGTCAAACCTCTAATATATTATCTACTTTGATCCATTTTCCTCAAATATTTTTTCCATCATGGTCTTTAGATCCCATGAAATACACAACTTTAAATTTTTGTTTCCATGTATCCTTGGACATGAATTTATTATTCCTAATCCATATGAAAATTTCCTATTTGATTGAATACATATTGATGTAAAAATAAAAAGCTTATAGTTCTCAAAAACTATAATTTCCCATCCATTAGATTTATTTTTAAGTAGCTAAATCTTGGACTAATTGTGAGGCATAACTTTAGTAGATCGATCGTGAGGTTTGAGTGACCGTATAGTAGATTAGTGGTCATATGATATACCCATCATGTGATTGATTGAGTGGTTGTGTAGTTGATCAATTATAATACCATGGTTAGTTGATTATTTTGAATATTTTTTACTTTCTGTTTATATCTTTACATAGTTGATCAGTTTCCATTCATATGGTTAATGGATAAACCATATGGTCAAAAAGAGTGTGGTAGGTTGGGATGCACGGTTGGTTGCCCTTTTCTTATCTTGGCAATTTGATCTCTTCTTAAGGTTGGTGATTTAACCACATGTGTAGAACCCCCCTGTTTGAGGTATGTAGCCTTTTTAGGACTTTTTATGTGTTTAAAGTGCTTGGGATAGGCTGGGAAGAGGTTGGGAAGGTTTTGGAATGGTTTTAAATAAGTTTAGAGATTTTTCTAAGGGCACACAGTTTGAGCACAGATAGTGAAAACCGTACGGGTTCTCAAAGAAAATGTGTAGGGAGAGATAGTGGGCTTCACACGGCCTACGCATGGTTTTCCAAACCGTGCAGGGAAACCATGTGAACCCCTTCTCTCGAGGCAGCAACATGCGCATGTTTAGTGCACGATTTGCCAAACCATGCGGGCTAACCATGAAGCCACTTAAAAATGAGGTTTTTAAATCCAGGCTCCCTCGGGGTTGCCTTATTTCACTCCAAAATCTATCCCACTTGAGCCTCACTCGGGATTTTTGGTTCTCAAAGGTTTTATGTTCTCTCCCACATGTTTTAGAATAAAATAAAAGGGGTTTCTTGGTGGATTGAAAGAAGTTCTTCTCAGGTAAGTCTCCTCTCATGGTTCTTTGTGGTTTCCTCTAGATCTACATCCCCCTCTCTCTTGGTATTCTAGATCTACACCCGTTGTGTGTAGATATAGGGTTGTGGATACCTTGGGTGTTGATTTTGAGTCTTGTTGATGATATGGAAGGAGATATAGAGCGGTTTCAGTGGTGTGTTTTCTCGAATTGGGGTGCAGTTTCTTATTGGTCGAATTCACCAGAACCCTAAAGGTAGGCGGCCTCTCTCTCGACTCCAATTTTCTAGAAATTTAATCTTGGTTACAATTAATTTGTGTTGCTTAAAATTAATTGCGTTTTTTATGTGATAAATTTGTTGGAAATCCCTTTGGTGATGTTTTGGGGATTTTTGGGAAAAAGGGTTTTTTGTGGTGAAATGATCTTATTGTGGATTTTAAAATGGAGATTTTAAAATGGGTTGCTGGGATTGATTTGTAAAAATGGTTGATGAAAATGGTTTTCAATAAAGATGTTGTTTATTGAAATGTGTTTGGGCATAGAAAATTGGTTAAAGGTTGTTTTCAATAAATCAGTGATTTATTGAAGTAAATTGGCATGTGATGGGAATGATGGTGTGATTCTCTGTGGCCTTGGTGCTTAGTGATTGTTGGTTTATTAAGTGTTATGGCTTGTGTGAATTGTGAGTAAAGTGGGTGAGAAGTACCACTATAAAAGAGGGTGGATAGTGGACGGAAGGTCTACCATCAAGGATAAGTGGATGAGAAGTGCCACTAAATTTGGAAGGAAGGAACAGGTCGGACAGAAGTGCCACTGTGATTGTTATAACAGTTTTGGTTGTAGAACATTGTGTTGTGGTTTGATTTTTTTGTGGCCATGAAAAGTGGTAGTTGTTTGTGATAATGTGTGTGATACCAATATGGCTTATGGAATGTTTGTGTATTTTCCTTGTGTTACATGGATTGATAAGGGTATATTTGGATTGTGGTAATGGTTTCACTATTTAATGTTTTATATAAACTATTTTATATAAATGTGCTAATGTTTTCATCCTAGTGGAATGTGTAGGGAAGTAATTTGGGGAAAAACTACTGAGTATTTGTACTCACCCCCTACTTTGGAACTTTGGTGATTTTTCAGATGTTGTATTCTGGACATAGGTAGGAGTAAAGCATCACATTTTTCTAGTGATTTGGCATGATGCCTTGGTGATGTTGTGGTGCTCGGAGCATGGAGCTTGGTGTGGAGCTATGGATGATGTCCTAGTTCTGTTGGAGTCTTGTTGTAGTCTTCTGCTTAGTACTCTGATTTTGTCTTGGTTGTATTTAGCATGTGATATTGTTATGGATTAGTTGGTTGTTTTTTGGTAATGTATGGGTTTGGTTGTTTTTTCGACATGCATCATATAGTTTTTTGATAGTGGATTGTTTGGTTGGTTGATTTTATCTCAAGGTAAAATCATTCCCCAATTTATTCTCGAAACCCTCATCATTTATTTATAGACTTTGGATCCTTGGGAAAATCTCTTAAGTCCAAGTAGCATTCCTCCACCCTTCTAAGCCAATGGGATGAGGCAGGATGTTACAAGTGGTATTAGTTTGTTCAGTCCTTGGATTTCAAGTGAGAGCAGTTGTTCAATCCTTGGTGTTGATTGTTGGTCTTGGTGTTGACATTTGTTCTTGTCCTATTCCTTGGGTCAGGATGGTAGCAAGGTGTTGGATTGTTGGAACTTGTAATGTATAGCATAAAATTATGTAACTAACACTTTTATGATGAACTTAAAGTTACCAGTGATTTGGGTATATAAGTGTTTGGAGACACTTGTAAGCATTGGATATCTCATTGTCGTGAGTGTAGCCAATGAGATTAGGATGACATGCATTGTAGAAATGACTTCCCACTAGGATGAATATTTCATTGGGGTATAATGATCTATGGTTTGATATGAATGTTTTGATTTTGAAAATTTGTATTGGGTTTCATAATGGAAGGATTTGAAACATGGAAACCTGTGGTATTTTGAAAATGGGTTGATTTTCAAAATATTTTGGATTCTTCAAAATAGTACAACATGAAAAATGTGAACTTGTGGAAAGAATGGTTGTGATAGAGGTTATGTAATTGAATTTGAAAATTGTATACCCTTTCTTGTTAAGGGAGTGATACTTATGGTTGTTTTTGTGTTGATAGAAATGGCACTAGGTAGGCGTCGTAGACACCAACCAAAGGAAGCTACTGAAAATGTGGTTACACATGAGCCTTAGGTGAACCACTAGCTAGTGAAGAGTATAGTTCAAGATTTCCAAGTTGTGAAAATGGGAATAAAGTAGATGAACAAAAACATGTGGATTATGTGATTTAGCTTCAAAGGCAAAATCCACCCATGTTTAGGGGGGATTTAGAGCTAGAAAGGGATGAGGTGTGGTTGAACAGAATGAATAGGATATTTGACTTCTTAGGAAAACTGAAAGAGTTGAAATTCAAGTGAGCCACATATATGTTGGAATATATTTCCCTTTAGTGGTGGGAGCTGGCGGTCCAAGCTGGGATGAACCAAAGTGTGACATGGGAGGGGTTTAAGGAATTGTTTAATAAATAATTCTAACCTCATACATTCAGAATTCAGCGTACAAAACATTTATTTAGTTTGAATAAATGTAACATGGTGGTGATAGAATATGTGGATAACTTTATGAACTTAGTGTGGTTTTCACCCGAGGTGGTGGGTAGTACATCATTGAAGGCACAAATTTTTGAAGCTGGGTAGAACCAGGAAATTTGTTCCAAGATAGAAGTGCTGTGTATTGATGATTACACAGAAATGGTGAATCGAGCTACAATGGATGAGTAGGATCTTGTGGGGGATACATGAAGAGAAAGTATGTTGGTACCCATGGGAAATAGTGGGAACTTGAATGCTAGGTTCAAGAGGAAAAGTGACACTTATTTCCAGGGTGGGAGTATAGTTCAAAATCCAACGGCATGATCGGTGAATCTTCCTCCGAAGCCTCAGAGAAATCCAAGATGTTTTCAATGTGGTTCTATGAGCCACATCAAGAGGGATTATATGACATAACCTCGATAATTTCAAAATTGTAATCAGATGGGGCATCTACAATGTTATTTTCAGAATCCTCTGAGATCGGGTGTCCGTGACACTCCTCAGGGGTCATAGGGTTCTTATGACTTGACGAGAAGGGGTAAACAACATACCCCTCGAAAATAGAGTAATGTGGGTCATGATGATTCTTGGAATATCACGATGCCTCAACAGGATAATAGAGAGTAGAGTGTGGCAAGCAAGCAATTATTTGGAGTTGAGCAGGTTGTGGTGGATGATCAGTCGGGACCATCCACGATGCGATGTATGGTTCTTTTAAATTCAATGTTGATGCATGATTTTTTTGATACGTTATATTCACATTCTTTTATTTCCTCTCACATCATTGATTTTTTGGGTTTACATGTGGAAATGATGACTTCTATTTTGAAACCACAAACTCCTATGGGTTAAAGAAAGTGTCAAGATTTCCTATGTCGAGGTTGTCGTTTAGTTGTGGATAGCATCGAATTGATTTGGGATTTCTCAGTGCTTTATATGGATGCTTATGATATAATCTTGGGAATGGATTGGTTGGAAATGTTTAAGGACCACATTGATTTCTATGCACTAATGGTTAATTTTGTGATGTAGGATGGCATTAGACATCTCTTTAGAGGGGAGAAGAGTGAAAATTTGGGTGCAACAGATTTGTTAGACTAACTGTTGTCACGATATCATATTAGTTAGAGGCCTTGTCATTGGAATCAATGGAAGGTGTTGAGTAGAGTGTTCTTCTGACAGTTGTGGATCAGTTTATGTATGTTTTTCCTGAATAATTCTTAGGGTTGCCACCCATGAGAGAAGTGGAGTTTATGATTTATCTTCTTCCAGGGACCAGTCCTATCCCACTTCTATCTTACCTAATATAACGAGTAGAATTTTAGGAATTAAAAGTGCAGTTGGAAGAGTTAGAGAACAAAGGGTTCATCCGGCCTAGCACGTCTCCGTGGGAAGCAACGATGTTGATTGTTAAAAAGGTGGATGGAACATTGCGGCTCTATGTTGAATATCATAGATTTAATTAGGTTATGATAAAGAACCTATATACACTTACACACATTGATGATTTGATTGACTAATTGAGGGGATCTCAATGGTTCTCCAAGATTGATTTGAGGTTAGGGTATCATGATTTGTGGATAAAGAAGGAGGATATTCCAAAAAACATCTTTCAAAAGTATATATGTCCATTATGAGTATATGGTTATGTCCTTTGGTCTAACGAATGCACCAGTGGTGTTTATGGAATTGATGAATCATATATTTCAGAGATATCTAGATTCTTTTGTGGTTGTATTTGTGGATGATATATTGGTGTATTTGAGGGCAAGAGTAGATCTTGAGTAGCACTTGGAGATAGTGTTGGGGATCTTTAAGTATCATCGGTTGTATTCCAAATTATCAAAGTGTGACTTTTGGATATAGGAGGTTTGTTTCCTTGGCCATGTTATTTCTAAGAGGGGTGTATCAGTTGATCCAGAAAATATAGAGGCTGTTATATCATGGAAACCGCCAAAGAACATTTTTGAGATATAGAGCTTCCTTGGTCTATCTGGGTATTATCGACATTTTGTTCATGATTTCTCATGATTGGATTCACCGATGATAGTTTTGACAAAAAATAATGTTCCATTTAAATGGGATGAGCAATGTTAATTTTTTTGAAGATCTAAAGGGTCGCCTTACATCAGCACCAATATTGGTTTTTCCAGAACCAAGAAAATAGTACGTGGTGTATTGTGACGCATCAGGATCAGGGTTGGGGTGTGTTCTCATGAAAATGGATCATGTGGTTGAATAGGGCTTAAGAAAATTGAGGTTGCATGAGAAGAACTACCCAACACATGATTTGGAGTTGGCAGCAGTGGTTCATGCTTTAAAAATGCGCCATCACTATCTCTTCAGTGATAAATTTATAGTATTTATCAATCAAAAGAGCTTAAAGAATATCTTCTCACAAATATATTTGAACTTGAGACAAAGGATGTAGATAAAATATCTCCATATGTTTTATCTCGACTTAATGTACACACCGGGTAAGGGAAATTCGGTGGCTGATGCATTAAGTAAGAAATCAAATTCTCAAGTGGTGAAATAGGCATCAGATCAGTGGCAGTTGATGTCGGTCATAGCCGAAATGTGGTTGGAATGTGAGGACCAAGGTGACAGAGTGTTCTTATTTCTAGTATTGTTGGTTCCTAACTTGACTGGTTTGGTTAAAGAGGTTTAGACATCTGATTCTGAGTGTATGGAAATGTGGTCAAAACTCAATGGTGGGGAGACCATTGAGAACTGAGAACTGAATGGGAATTTAGTCTTGTGTTTTTGTAATTCGATGGTGGTAACAGTGGATTTTCAAGAGGATCTTCATAGAGATTATCACCATTCCAGGTGGGCTGTCCATCCTGGAATTCATAAGATGTATAAGGTATTGGAAGTGCAGTTTTGGTGGGATGGTATGAAAAGGGATGTGTCTAGGTTTGTCTCAAGATGCTTGACTTGTCAACAGGTCAAGGAAAAGCATCAATGTCCAACAAGAATGTTGTAGTCTTTACCTATCACAGTGTGTAAATGGGAGTAAATAGTAATGGATTTTGTGATAGGTCTTCCAAGAACAGTCCGGAAGCACGATTCTATATGGGAGATTGTGAATCAGCTCACAAAGTCGGCCCATTTCATCCTGATTTGTGAATCTCATATGGCAGAAGATCTATCCAAAATCTATATCTGGGATGTGGTAAAGTGGCATGGTGTTCTAGTTTCGATTGTATTAGATAGAGATCTGAGGTTCATTTCTCATTTCTGAAAATCCTTGCAACAAGACCTTGTGACACAGTTGACTATGAGCATGGCATATCGTCCTCCGATGGATAGCCAATATGAGAGAACGATACAAACCTTGAAAGATATGTTAATGGCTTTTATGATGGATTTTTGTGGTTTATAGGAGGAGAACTTACCATTGGTGGAGTTCTACTATAATAATAGTTATCAAGATTCAATACATATGGTTCTGTTTTAGGCATTATATGGGCGTCTATGTTGTTCTCCACTATGTTGGGTGGAAACGGGTGAAACTTCTATTATTGGACCGAGCCTTGTCCAAGAGACTACAGAGAAGATCAAGTTGATCAAAAAGCGGATGGAGACAGCTCAAATTCATCATAAATCGTATGTAGACCATCGTCGACAACCATTATCGTTTGAGGTGGGTGATCATGTGTTTTTGAGGATCTCTCTTAGGTTGGGACATCATCGATTTGGGTAGCAGGGTAAGTTATCTACGAGGTTTTTTGGGTATTTTGAGATACTTGAGTGGATTGGAGAGGTGGATTATCATTTGGATTTTCCAATATGGTTTAGTATGATGCACAATGTGTTTCATGTGTCGCGGTTGAAAAAGTATCATCCGAATCATGACCATGTGATTCATTGGGAACATGTTGATATAGAATTAGATGCTTCCTTGGTGCATGTGCCAGTGCAGATTGTAGATATGAAAGAGAAAGTCTTTAATGGTAAAATCATAGGTTTAGTTCTTGTTTTGTGGCATCATGGTCAGATTTAGGAGGATACTTGGGAATAAGAGAAAGAGATGGACGAGCAATGGCCTAAGCTCTTTTGGAAAATTGATGGTTCCCTAATTTCTAAGGATGGAAAGTCCAATGGTGGGGAGAATATATCACCCTCGGTTTGAGGTATGTAGCCTTTTTATACCTTTTTATGTGTTTAATGTGCTTGAAATGAGTTGGTAAGAGGTTGGGAGGGTTTTGGAATGGTTTTTAATAAGTTTTTATGTTTTTATAAGGGCACATGGTTTGAGTATGGTTAAGGAAAACTATGCGAGTTCTCTAGGAAACTGTGTAGGGGGAGATATTGGGCTTCGTACGGCCTAAGCACAGTTTTCCTAACCGTGAAGCCACTTAAAAATGGGGTTTTTAAATCCAGGATCCCTCAGTGTTACCTCATTTCACTCCAAACTCTCTCCCACTTGAGCCTCACTCAGGATTTTGGGTTCTCAAAGGTTGGATGTTCTCTCCCACAAGTTTTGGAAGAAAATCAATGGGGTTTGTTGGTGTATTGAAGGTAGTTCTTCTCAGGTATGTCTCCTCTCGTGGTTCTTTGTGGTTTCCTTTAGATCTAAATCTCCATATCTCTTAGTTTTCTATATCACCACATGTTGTGTGTAGATATAAGGTTGTGGCTGCCTTGGGTGTTTATTTTAAGTCTTTTTTTATGATAGGGAAGGATATCTAGAGTGGTTTAGGTGTTGCGTTTTCCTGGATTGGGGTGAAGTTACTTGTGGGTCAAATTTGCTGGAACCCTAAGGGTATGTGGATTCTCTCTCAAATAAGCTTTGCTATAACTTGAATCTTGGTAACAATTAATTTTTTTTCTTAAAATTAATCATGTTTTTTATGTATGAAATTGGTTAGAAATACCTTTGGTGATTTTTTGGGGATTTTTGGGAAAAAGGGGTTTTATGGTGAAATGCTCTTATTATGGATTTTAAAATGGGTTACTGGGGTTGATTTTTGAAAATAGTTGCTAAAAATAATTTTCAATAAAGTTGTTTTTTATTGAAATGTGGTTGGGCATGGAAAATTGGTTAAAGGGTGTTTTCAAAAAATGGGTGGTTTATTGAAGTAAATTGGAATGTGATGGGAATGATGGTGTGATTTTGTGGTGCCTTGGTTCTTAGTGCTTGTTGGTTGATTAAGTGTTATGGATTGTGTTAATTGGGAGTAAAGTGGGTGAGAAGTTACACTATAAAAGAGGATGGATAGTGGAAGGAAGGACCACCATCAAGGATAAGTGGAAAATAAGTTCCACTAAATTGGGAAGGAAGGAAGGGGTTGGACGGAAGTGCCACCAAGATTGTTATACCATTCTGGGTTGTGGAACATTGTGTTGTGATTTGATTGTGTTGTGGAAATGTGAAGTGGTAATTGGTTGTGTTAATGAGTGTGATGATGATATGGATTATGTAATGTTTATGGATTTCTCTTGTGTTACATTACTTGATAAGGGTATGTTTGGATTGTGGTAATGGTTGCACTATTTAATTTTTTTTATAAACTATTTTATATAAATGTGCTAACATTTTCATCCTAGTGGCATGTGTAGGGAAGTCATTTGGTAAAAATATACTGAGTATTTGTACTCACCCCCTGCTTTGGAACTTTAGTGCTTTTGTAGATGTTGTATTTCGAGACCCATGTAAGAGTAAAGCATCTTATTTTGATAGCAATTCGACATGATGTCTTGGTGATGTTGTGGTTCTTGGAGCATGGATCTTGGTGTGGAGCTATGGATGATATAATAGTTCTATTGGAGTCGTGTTGTAATCTTCCTCTTGGTACTCTAATTTTGTCTTTGTTGTATTTGGCATGTGGTATTGTTATGGATTAGTTGGTTGCCTTTTGGTAATGTTTGGGTTTGGTTGTTTTGTTGACATGCATCATATAGTTTGTTGATAGTGGATTGTTTGGTTGGTTGATTTTATCTCAAGGGAAAAATATTCCCCAATTTATTCTCGAATCCCTCAATATTTATTACCAGCCATTGGCACCTTGAGAACGTCAGTTAAGGCCAAGTAGCATTCCTCTACCCTTCCAAGCCAATGGGATGGGGAGGGATGTTACAACATGACAGAAAATTGACTTCATGATAGTTTCAACATGAGTTCATTTGGGGACTTGTGAAATTTCCACCTGTGGTCAACTAGGAAAGGCATGGTCGATCAATCAACTACATGACTACCTCATGGTCGATCATCTATAGTAGCTCCATAACTCCTAAAAAAACACAACATCACCATGATTTCTTCAAAAAAGACTCTGAACACCTAAGATAATCATAATAACACAAATGATTTAATGTATTATTTATTATAATAAATATAAATATCAAATAAAACAATTAAGTATCAAGATTTAATCCATTTTCACACTAAATCCCACAATTCTTCTGTATGCTAAATATGTGAAAATTACCCAATAATTGATAAAATTGTGGCATTAAATCCCTGAAAATGCTCAATAATATATATATATATATATATATATAATTATTAACTCTATTAGATACGTCAAAAATCAAAGTTGGTTACACTATAAAAAAATGATATATGTGATTAGAAATTTACTAATAGATATTATATCTGTTGGTAAAAACATACAATTTCAATAGATATAATGTTTTTTGGTTTTAATTTTACATACGAACAATTATTTTTACCAATAGATACATCCATTGATATTAACCATTTAATACCAACAAATTTTTTCCCAACAATCAAATCTATTGTTTTATTATATTAATACCAACATATATTTTACCAAAAATATATATATTATTATTAATAATTTTTACCCAAAAATATTTTACTGTTAAAAAATTATGTTGGAATAAATTATTCAACAATAATAATATTTAAAAAAAGTTAATTATATATTTATTAACTTGTTAGAACCAACACATTATTCTTCATATATACTTATGCACTAAATTATAGTATAGATAACATCAAATATTTTTTGAAATGTATATAAATATAACTATATAACTATATAAACATATGATTATTGATAAGTGATTCGGGTCCATGAATATTATATTTTTAAAATTATCCATCCTCGAAAAAGGCATTTTGAATGTATTTTAAATTTTTTGTTAATTATTTTCTGTGAATAAAAAATCCATCAAATTTATTTATGAAAATCTAGAATCTATCAAAAAGTAAAAACAATTTTAAAATTTATAAAAAATAATTAGCACATGAGCCTCAGCCTAGTTGGTGAGGTCTCTCTAAGTGCATCCACAAGACATAGGTTTAAAACCAGGCAGAGGCATAATTCCAGGTTATTGTAGTGGGTACTGTCATAGGTACTGTTCGGTTTTGTAGCAGGTATTGTTCGGTACTGTAGTAGCTAGAACTATTCACCTTGGGCCATTGGTTTGGGCTTGGAGTCCTTAAGGCCTTTAGGTCACCCAGGACTTTGGGTTAGTAAGGCTTTTAGGCCACCTCATGGTCTTTGGTCCACCTCAAGGCCTTTAGGGCCACCTGATTTACAGTTGCACAAATAGATTCTACAAGGAACCACCCTAGAGGAGGATTCAAGAGAAGGGTGAATTCACCAGAGCATGGGATAAATAGATTTGGAAGAATGAGTTTGTATGAAATTTTCCATCGGTACCGCGCCTGTGCACCTGCACATGGGCATACTAGCCGAACAACCATGCAAATGTGGAGAGCTGATCAGGATGCAGATGCTGGGGAGGGGCGGTTTGAAGTAATCATATTTTGTATTATTTCCTTAAGACCTACTAGTCCTATAATGTCTCCAAGCCTTCAGTCAATGTAATATATAAGCCTTCAGGCCTTGTAAGGGTTCCCCCTCATCCCTTGAAATGGGGGTTATCAAAAATCAGTAAAAAAATAAGGCCTTCGGGCCATTCAGGTCAGGTATAAAAAATAATTAAAAAATATTTTAGAATCATAAAACACACATAAAATAATAATTATTTAAAATCAATAAAAATTATCCCATAATTAAAAAATGTAGAATATTATCCTAAATGCATAACACACCCATACATTAGCCTCACATTGTCACATGGTTGCATAAACCATCTTGCTTATTGATCTCCTCATCAACACCCTCTTCCCTTCTCAAGTTCCTGGTCTTTCTCCCCCTACCAGAATCCAGAAAAGCACATCATCATTGCAACATCGATCTTGAGCAATACCATCCAGCTGATGGACCACCCATTAGCACCATGGTTAAAGAAATAATTGATGAGGCAAATGGCATGGAATCTGCACCTATGCATGTTATTCTTATTCTTTCTCTCTATAATATCTACCTCCTCCACTTTCATTTTAAGAAATTATTTATGTGAGTAGGTTTTCTCTAATTCTATAAATGAGAATTGATGGTGTTTTAGGTTTGGGAGGGTTTATCTATGAATTGCACATTCTCCAGTTGTGATTGATTTTTGAAGACAACATGTTTGATTCCTTACTTATAAAAATTCTTTTAGGTTTGTATTCTATTCATAAATTAACATATTGACATTTTTGTTTCAATTATTTCAAAAAATATCCATATCTTTAAAAAGTGGATGTTAGTAAAAATATTTTTCCTTTAGAATGAAAATCACAGTGCTTCTAGATATTTTTTAAGTTGAAATATCATTTCCATTTTTTTGTGACCCAAAATTAAATTTATAGATTCTTTAAAATAAATCTAATTTAATATAATGTTAATTGATTATATTTTCATTAAATTATGATATAAATTATTGTATAATTGATTTTTGGGGTTGTTTTTGTGTAATCAATTGTTGGGTTATTGTAAAAAAATTACAACAACCTTCCTCTTATTTCTATTATGGATTCTTTTAGTTTTTAAATACACGTTTTTTGACCTTTAGTTAGTGATAAAATTAGAAATACCTTGAGGCCTTTGCTTTGGTAGATCATGAATAACATAGTGGTGGGTCATTGTTTTACTTAAGCCAATTTCATGTAAAATAATTGAGATATTTTTTTAAAAGTAATTTCAAATGAAAAATAAATGGTTCTAGATAATTATAATATAAACAAAAAATTAATTACTACTTCCTCGAATAAACTTTTAGCAGTGTAATAATTAATTGTACCTAATAAAGATAATTTATATAATACTTTTTACATGAAAGTGGTATTTTGGAGACATACCATTGGATTTGAGACTAGGTTTAATTAAGAAATCTATTTTCCTTTAGGATCACGTAAGGATGGTTCTATTAATATTAGATAGGTTATGATTGCTAGATTTAGTTTTAGTTCTATGATGGTTTTGGGTTTAGCATAACAAGCCATGTTAACCCAGGCATGGGTATATTCTATAGTATATTTTTGGGATGGTGTGTTGTATGGGATCATAAATAAACCATGAAAAATATTTTCATATATAATATGGTTTATAAGAATATGTATATTTGATATCTTTGTTTTAGTCATCGTTTTTATTGTCTAAGCTAGATTTATACATACATCAGGTGTACCTACCTATGCACTAGATGTTTTTGATAGTGGAAAGGGTCAGAATAACCCATGAGGGGACATATACCCTCTCTATCATGTAATTAAATATGAAATAAAAAAAATGAAAAATCCATAAATAGATAAATTCTAGAGTGTATCAATAAAAAATAATAGTGGTATCTTAATTTTAATTAAATTCATTCCCCATGCGATAGAAAATGTAACCAATGTGGATTATATAGAAATATATCCCAACTATTTCATAGTGGGTTGATAATATATATTATCATAGAAAACATATTATAAAATAAAAAGGAGACCCAACCAAATATTTAAATACAAATCAAACCCATCACTATAACCTTACCATGTTCCTCCTACCCACTCACCTACACTAGGTCACATGACTATACCTACATTTTGGCCCAAATTGTTAATACAACCATTAATTTTAATGTGTTTGTGTGTTTAAAATTAAATAGAACCCCACCAATGGTGTCACTAATGATAACCACATATATTTTTTCATATATTTACTGATTTAAATGGAAGAAATAAACAATCACATGCATTCACCATTAAAACCATTAGGTACTAAGAAAATCACCATGATAATTAAACCATACCTAATTTTTCTAGTACCAATGTTGAATTTGAATGCTCTATGTAAGTGGTGGGTCAAATAATATAGAAAAATATCCACCTATGATATATTTTTATAGTACCCAACATTCTGTATGTTTATCAAAATCTTATCAAAATAACTAATCTTAAGATATCTATTTTGGAATCCACACTATTTTATTTTTATAATCATCACTAAATAAGAAATATCCTATCTATATTTCATCATTACTCAAAAGTTAACAATAATAATCCATATTAGTTATAATCTTATAGAAATATCACATGAGCTACAAACTATTGTTTTAATCAATCATAATACCTATAATACCAATATCACATTTTATTATTGATCTATTGTTAATAATACCAAATCTCAATTGATGTGTCTAACTATGGTTTTATATAACCTTTCAATGAAATTTTAGTTTTACTTATAATGTGGTGTCCTTGTGTCTTTCCAGATCAATTGGAGACATGGATGTTGGTGAGTTTATTATTTATATTCCTTAAATTAGTTAAGAAAATGTTTGTTTTCATTTCACCAACTTACATATTTAGTAGGAAAAATGTTTCTCATTATTGGGATATATGGATGATTAAAATATATGATTTGGTGTAGCAATATTATGCTAGTGATAGGATTATTATCTCTAGTAATGGGGTTTGGGATGCTGAAATCCAATAAGAAACTTTTTTATTTTTGTCACAGGATGTTGGTGGAATCTACAAAAACTGGTAATGTTAATTTTATATTTTGTCCTTTAGAGTATGTATTATTTATATGAAATACTAATTTACATCCTAAATTATAGGAGGCTATCTATTAAAAGGGGATTAGAGATATCATGGATTTTATTTTGATTGTTATGATACATCTAGTGAAAGAATTCCATACTTTTTTATAGCCAAAGAAACAGAGGAAGGGAATCATCAAAACCACATTCCACAAAAAACAATATGAATCATCTTTTAATGTCGAGAAAGAGTACTGCGATCTAGATTTGGTCGAGGAAAAATTAAAACAAGGACCAGCCATGCTTTCAAAAAGGTCTATATTTACTAACTATTAATGGAGTTCAATAGAGTTTTAACCTAGAATGGGTGGATTAGAGGTTACATATTAAGTACCCACTTTGTAATATGCTCAAGATATTCATTTGCGTAATGACCATGGTGGAGGCATTATAGTGCACACTGACTCCCCTATCTTGAGGAAGTTCCATCCCTGAGATGGTCCATTTATTTAATTCTCAAGCTTCCAGGATAATAAGGGAGTCATGGATTTCTAGAGGAGACATGGTGGCCATTTTTTCTTCATCAACTGCCAATTGCTTGTGTGGTATTTTCTTGTGAAACATCCTAACACGACTACTTAGGTTGATTATTGATATAATTATGCATGAGGTAAATAGATAAATTAAAGGGGTTGGGCAGTAGTGAGTTTATAAAATTTCAGACAGTATTTATATTTTATAATATTTTAGTTATTTTTAAAGTATTTATTGTATGTTTTTCTATAATGATGGGAAGATAACATGTAAAATGGTCCCTTTTCAGAGATTATTCCTGGAAATTACTTTGTTACTCATTCATTCTGAGATTATTTCTCCAATTTATATATTTGTATTATGATATTTATAATACATTAGTAATATTATGTATATATATATTGATAATATCAATTATTTAAACTATTTGTTACATAAAATAGTTACAGGGTAGATTTGAAGAAAATTTTAAGAATTTAGAACTTTCTAGATTGAGTTACCCTTTAAGATGTCACTCAAGACTAATCTATTCTATAAAGAACCTTGGGCAGCATACTCGAGCTGATTTGGTTGGAAGTCACAAGTCCTCTTTCTAAATATTTGGTTGGAAGGAATGAGTCCTCTTTCTTTTACTTATGAATGTTTGGTTGGACTAAAAATTTTATTTCTTTAGTAAACATTTGTGTTTTAAATTTTTAATAGTTTTTAATTGTATTTATTTATGCTTTATGTGGTGTATAAATCAAATATCAATTCCTTTAATAGTACACCCTAGACTCTACTGGTTAAAAAGGTATGATTTTTTAGGGTTTTACCTCAAATATCTTTAACAATAGGGTTCACTGGTTGGTTTTTCCCCTTTTTATTCTATCCATGAATAAATTTATTGTCAAATTATGGAAACCATGAAAGAAGATGAATCTATAAATAAACAATCTTTTTAAAATTAAGATGAAAAAATAGGTTGGTACTCATTTGATACTGATAAAACTGGTTGGTTTATTGTCATTATATTATCAAGCATCTCATCATTTGCAATCAGTTTTAAACTAATTGGTTTATTATCAAACCGATTCATTTCCAAAATTTATATTATCAAACTGGTTTATTGTCAAAATATTTTATTCTAATATATATTTTTGTTACACATAGATTTATTAGTGACTCTACTGCTATTACACACAAAGACGTCTACTGCTTAACATGATAATCTATGTGTATATTAATTTTTATGTTAATCAATAGATTTTTTTAAAATATTATACATTTCTACTGCTTAACTAGTGAAAGATATGGTCACAATGTTGACAATCACCTATAGTAGTAGATTTCTACTGCTTAACATGACTGAAATTGGGCATGTTTAGCAGTGGACAACTACTGCTTAAAATGAAAATTTCTAACCCAACTGATTAGTGAATAATACTTCTATTACACAAATAGAAATCTAATTATATTACACACACTAAAGGGGTGGTTATTTTTTTTAAAGTAACATGATTCCTATTATAAAAAACTGGAAAACTGCTATGTATTTAAACTTTGATATATGTTTAAATACTATGTTTTTCTCAAATCCTTGGTAATGTTTTCTTGATTATCTTGTTGAATTTTAAACTATTTTAAATAAATAATTGGTTTTAATAAGTTCAATAATTTATAAAAACTACTTATAAGGGGTTGTTTAGTTAAAAAATTAGAGTGTTTGGTTTGTTAAATGTTAAACTAAAATTGGAATGTGTTTAAGGTGGATTAATGGGAATTTTAAGCTAAAATTGGCATGGATTTCATTCCATGAGAAGTTTTATAAATTTATATTCTTGTGTTAATGATAACAATTAAACCTTTTTAATCAATTTTATCACTACTTAGTTAAGGTGGAAATGATTTTTTGAGACAATATAGTGTTTGGGATTCTGTTATCATCTTTTTAGATAAATGATGCCCTGATTTGAGAAATTTGTAATACCGATCTTTGAGATTTCAATAGGGATGATGAAAAATTATCATTATACATAGATCATTTTTTTACAATTTCATTAATCTATATTTTGGTTTCAATTCATGTTAATATTTTGTACGGATTTGTGGGTATTCTCTTTGGTTTCATGTGATGTATATCTTGGAGCAGAAGGGTGTGTCATAATAGTAACTTGAGGTTCCTTTATAGTACTGTATCTGATTTGGTTTGTTTCTTTGGGTGGCCTACTTGGGGGGTGATGAAAGATATTTGGCAGAAGGAACTATTCTTTGACAATGGTGGGTGTTGGAGGATTTCATTCAAGAGATGACATACCCATTGAATGGTGGGGTGGGGGGGATAGGTGGGCCCTTTTTTTTGTTTTTTATGATATTTTTAGGTATCAAGAAACTTCAACTATGTATTGATTCATTTTTTATTAAATTATATTAATATAATTTATATTTTTATAAGTTTGGACATTTGTGATAAGTATCCTCAGTTTGAAAATTAAAATAGGTGTATTATATATTATAAATTGATAAATATAATATGAAATTATACTAGTAATAAAAATTTATGGTTTATATAAATGTAATTTATAAATAGATATTATATATTGGTAATATTATTAACAATAATTTTTTTTCATGAATATGTTTTTAAACACTTTGAAAAACATATATATTATCTGTTGGTATTACTATAATTGTAATAAAACTATTTTATCTGTTGCAATAACATTTAATGAAAAAGGTTTTACTAACATCTTAGTGACGAAGACATATCTGTTGGTAAAATTTTTTACCAATAGAAAATGTACCTTTACCAACACATATGTACATGTTGAAAAAAGTTAAATATTTTTTAGTGTTATAAGGTTGCACTATAGAGTGATATATTATTTAGGAAGCCATTTAATTTTATACTGACTACCATCCTGATATACATTACATTGTTCTCTCAAAATCTCATCATAATGGGCACCTTGTGGGTGAATAAATTTTCAGAAGATATATTGTATCAAATAATATTATAGATTAGGATCAATATCACATTTATGTTTTATATAGAATTATAGATGTTTCACCATATGTTTAAACTCATAAAGAAATTATTAAGAATTTCATCAAGGGATAAAATTTGGATAATATTTACACACGATCAATAATTTATAGGATGGTTTTGAGACCATATTTTTAAGAAGTTATTTGATAATAAAAATTCAATTTCAGAACAACTTTGATGAATACCAACTAGACCAACTATACATTTATTATCTTTCAATGATTATATAATTAAAAGTTATACATTCTATAAAAAGTAATGTTATAAACATAGTATGATGAATAATAGTAGAGTTACTCTTATGGTAGAAGTGATGAATGTATATAATACCAAGGATATTACAAGCTTGATGATTTGAGGGTATTAATTTAAAATCTAAATAATAGTTTCCCATGTTAGTGCTAGTGGAGATAACTTAAATTGATACCATGATATCTCTATATATCAAGGACCTAGTTTGTGGCATGAGGAGCATTCATAGTAGAGTTGTTTGTTTATCCAGATATTTCGAGGTGTTGATGTCTAGATAATGTATAACGAGTATAATAATAAATGACTCTCATTGAAATAAATTGATGACATCCAAGAAGATTTCATGATAATTTAAAGGATTGGATATTCTGGAATACTTTTATCAACAACATTATTTCCTAGTATTTTCTAAAATATTGGGTGTAAAAATATAGACGTTTTTGATAATTTTCATGAAGTATTCAAGAGAAAAAAATATTTTTTATGTAGTAAGTAAATTTTCAACTAATTCAATTTCAAAGACCATGTAGGGAAGTTTTTGAATCACAAGGGAATCATGTGACCTGATAAAGGATATAATATAAATGAGTATGTGATATCCTGATGAAGTTTGTGATCAAAAAACACATCATGCATTCGAAAGGAGGAGAATTATGGAATGACTATAATGGTACTATATAGTTCACGTATTCAAGTACACATCACACATAAGGATTTTTTTGGATGGGGTTCCTACACAAAAAGTACGCGAACTATGTGGTGGGTGCATGATGATTGTGAGGTATACAAGTAGTTCTCACATCACAAAGGGAGTACATGAAGGGGAATTAACAAAGAAGTTTAATTCATTTTCTATTATTAGAAATATATTCATGGTATATTTCTTATAAATATATCACTCTTCATATCATTATGTAGGGATACAAAAATAAAGGGAGAGATTAATTGATTGATCTATGAATTATCTAAGGAAGATACATCCATAAAGGAAGCACATGAAATATAATTCCATAAAGTAGCTCATAGAGTAAAATTTTATAAAGTCATATCATGAAGGTGGTACATAGATGAGGTGTATAAAAAGGAATATCATGATTTTAAATATACAAAGTCAATACATAGGGATCATACTGAGAAGTTAGTTCATGAAGAAGGCATTACCATGAAGGAAGTTTATGAAAACTGCAAGGCTGTCTCGTGAAGTGTAATCAGTGAAGGTGCACATGAGCCTCATCCTGGTTAGTGAGGACTCTTAAGAGCATCTAGGTGGAGGAAAAATTTTGAGGTTACTGTATCAGTGCTGTAGTAGGTACTGTAGCAGGTACTGTAGTGGGAACTGTGCAGTATTGTAGCAGGTACTATAGTGGGAACTGTAGCAAGCACTGTTTAGCACTGTAGTATCCAGGAATTTTCCCCTGTTTGGGACTTCGGGCCACCGATTTGGTCCCCAAGTCCTTTAAGGCTTTCAGGAAACCCAAGCCTTCGGGCCAGTAAGGCCTTCGGGACAACTCAATTCCTTTGGGCCACCTTTAGTGCAGATGAAAACTAGACAACCTACAAGGAACAAGCTCTATAGGAGGATAAGAAAGAAACTTTCACCACATCAAAAGTTACATGAATTTCAAGAATGAGAGGGTATGACACCTACCATCGAGACAAGCCTGTTCATGCATGGGATAGTCTAGCCTAACAACCATGCAAAGGTGGAGAACTGATTTCACGATGAAGATATTGGGAGGAGTAGTTCCAAGTAGTTAGTTTGGGTTGTATGTAATGTTTGAAGCCTACGGGCAATGAATTTATCTATGGCCTACAGGGCCATGTAATACTTACACCTATGGGCATTGTAAGGGTTCCAACCCACCCCTTGAAAGGTAGATTATCAAAAATAAATAAAAAAATTAAGGCCTTCGGGCCATTGGATGGATGTGTAATCAGTGAAGGTAGTTCATGATGGTGTACACAGTTTTCAAGGTGTGTATACAGTGAATAGTGTACTATGTGTTTCTTCACAGATGATAGATCAGGTAGTTATTTTCACATAATGATCTCATTTGGTTATTTTGGGGATCAAGTATTACAATAGGGTATATGGAATTTTTTTTCAAGGGATTAGAAGAAGATTCAAAAGAAAAATTTGAGTTCTACATCTGGCAGTGAAGTAGAGAAAAATGATTGGATAATATTAGTGTGAAATTATCCTCATCAAGATAAATAAGTGTCATTGTAGAGATATCATAGAAGTTACAAACTCAAATCTTACATTATAGAGTTTATTTCATCAATAATTTAAGAAGTATAGTGTAATTGAGTTGAGTACAATAGATAATTGAATTCAGAGCAATGATGAAAGAGAAGTCTCATATTAATCAAATACATACCTTCACATCCATTATCCATTGAAGTGACCTTAAAATTGATAAACTAAAGAATAATTCATCAAATTTAGTGATTAAGGAGAAGTTTAATGAAATGATCTGAGGGAGGTAGTGTGTTATCCATGAATTCATTGTAAAGGTAGTGCACCTGACACATTGTGACCATAACCAAAACTTTGTATCCATAGAACTAGTAAAGATGAGTGGATTCTAGTACACATACACAACACCATGTGTATTTTACTTGGACTAACCCTTATTGGTTAACCAAGTAAAATTTTGTTTGTTCTGTGCTTACTTTACTTTCCTACATGTTTGTGTTTGTTTTGGTGAATGCACAATTAAGTGTGATAGGTTGAACATAGTTTCTGCCAACATGGAAAAAATATCCTAAAGAAATTTTAATAGATTAAAGATAAAATTTTAATTTTTCCATCACATCAATTAAACTCTATCTCAAGGTATCCCGGGGTACAAGTGGTATTAGAGCATGAAGGTTCTATCTTAGTGTTCAACCTTAGAATATATTTTTTGATTTTTTTCATTACAAATTCTATGATGAAGCCTATATTTTTTAGAGGAACTAAATTTTGTGGATATAAGAGAGAAATTATTATGTTTCTACGAGCTTGCATAAAATTGGTTATATAGTATATTATTCATGATCCGAATTAGACTAAGAAAAATGAAAGATTTATAAATGTAGTGATAGAAAAGATCTTGAAAAGATCATTATCTAATGATGTTTACAAGAATACTTTACAAAGTGATACCACTTTCAATATTTTTAAAACATAAGAATATGTTTATGGGAAATTAGTGGAAGTGAAGAAGAAATATTCTTCAACTTCAAAGACTAATGAATAATATCTTATGTCAAAAGGAAAGTTGAAGAAAAATAATAATAAGACACTTGCGAAGATGGAATAACTAATTAAGGTAAATAATCCAAAAATTATTTATCATTTTTATTATAACCATGTTTTGAAAAATGTTGGAAAATTAAAAAATTAAAATTATCTAAGAAATTTATAGAGAATGAGGAAGAAGTGGAAAATACATCAAGTCATCAATCTGGTGAATTCTTATACAGTGTTTAATACAAGATTCAATCCTTATGTGAGAAGGAATATCAATAGGAAATCATTCATAAAGTAAACTATAAAATAATTTAGGATCAATAAATAGAGAAAAATATGATGAAGAGAGTATAGGTGTCCCTAGATGTCGATATAATGAAGATAAGTTCTAAGATGAAATAAATTGACTTACATGAAGAACTTACCTAAGAAATCATAAAATATATGAGAACAAATAAATAATTATAGGAAACTATTATCCCACTCAAGATACAACTATAAGAGAGAAGAAAATCAGAAAATGAATCTAGATATATAATTAAGGAAATGACTTATCAATTTAAGGAGAAAGATTAGATGGTCAAAGAGCTGGAGTCAAAACTAAAATATTCAAAGGTAAAAGTGAAGAGGGAGATTTAATCCATAGAAGCCTAAAAAAGTGGAAGGAAAGGAAGTTAAAATGTATAATCTCTATATAAATATAATCCTCTTACAAAATCTAGAATTAAATTCTCTTAGAGGAAAGTGGATACAAAGTACTAATACTATGAAAAACCAGGACACACCATGTGTGTGTTTCTAGAAGCCCAAAGACCTAATGATGGAAAGAGAACTTTTACATCAATATCTCAACCAAAAAATAACTGAATATGGTATGTGTTTAATGAGAGATGTTTTATTTTTCCTAAACTTGGTCACATGGAAAGGTACTACAACTATAAAAAATAAATGGAAGTCACAAGGAGGACCTACACCCCCCCATGAATTACAAGGAAATAGTTTATTCTGAAAAAAACCTATTAAGTGGGAAAATTGGTTCATAGTTCTCGAAGAAAAACATAGAGAAAAATTAACAGTGAAACATGAACCTACAATGTTTCTCTCAAAACATCCCTCTTGGAAATAAATAAGGAAAATCTATAAGAAAAAGATATAAGACACTTCAGTTTCGAGTAATAAGGATGTAAACCTAAATAAATATTCACCATGATATAAAAAGGTCAAGGTGGATATTATGGGTATTAAAATGGAATGACATAAAGATTTACTTGGTAGTCTCTCATTTCATAACACAAGGTGATAATTTAAGGAAATATAGAGATGCATCCCGTAGTGGATGAAGTATTAGAAGAAGATCATGTTGAAGGGAGACACAAAAAAACAATATTGAGCATCTATGAAAAATGATTAATTATATGGATGAATCAATTGGAATTGGATAGGAATATGGAAAAATAATAGATGAATGAAATTACATTACTTACAATTGTGAATAATAATAATCCAATATAGGTGAATTTAAAATTAGACATTTGAAAATAAGAAAGTGGTGCCTTATAGAGAAGTACCATAGTAAAGGATTGAAAGAGAACTGGAAGTCAAGGGTTGCTCTACCATGATGAACCACAATACTCTAATTTATGATTTTAGAGGTAACCATATACCCATGTGTTAAATAGTTCTAATATATACTGGAATTGGTACATACTTAAGGGGTACATTTGATTAAAGAAGATGTGGTTGAGATAGAAGTTGTGGATGTGATGGACAACACACATGCGAATGATTCGAAAGAAAATATGATCAAATAGAGGAGTAAAAAAGATATAATTATTAATCAGAATTTGGAATTTACTAAAATCATGAATTGGTATCAAAACCCAATCAAGTGGTTTCAATATTGAATCTGACACGACATGTGGTGTTAAACTACCATTTTTCTATACAATTCCAAATCTGAAATTCATATATTGAAAGAAATAAGTTAAAATGATATAAATCCTAATATGAAGTAAAATGGTTTCAAAGAAAGAATAATAAAAAAATAGTTTTATCATGATGAAATTATTACTAATAAAGTTATAACAATCCATTTCATAAGTGGTACAAGACCACAAGAAGAGGGAGAAAAAAAAGTTGTGAAGAAGAAACAAGTTTTATAGTTTCATATTTATTTTTTATGATTTAATAATGTGGTATCATATATTTTTTAGGATAATTAGAATCTAATGGAAGAAAATAATATTTCCATAAAATGGATTGCTATGCTGGAAAATTATCTCAAAATATAGTGAAAAGAGATAAAGATATTCAAGAGGAGTTGGTGTTGATTCCTCAAAGGTTGTTCATCATTAGATAAATAAAAAGGAGTTTCCCTATGAATAAGTTACATGTTCATCATATAGTATCATGAGTTCATCAAAAAAAGTTGTATCAATTGATATTTTATATAGATGCGACAGATAAGGAAAAATTTCAAGCTATTAGAATATATGGAAGTAAGTGAGTGACATCGATATCTTTAAGATTGTTAACTTTGAATCTTGTTTCCTACACCAAGTTTTGACACTATAGAATTAAAGGATATATTGATGAATCAAATTTAAATTGGTAAATCTACTCATTTAAAATCTATAAATGAAGTAGAAATGTATTTATAAGGAGAAAATGGCTCAGAGAATAGATGATATCAATCAAAAAGTTTTTGGTAAAACCTAAAGGGATTATAGTTGAAAATGAGATAAATTGTTCATGTTTTAAGGATAGTTTAAAATTGGATGAAAATTAAGAGTAATATAAAGTTAAGAGTATCTTGGTAACATTCAACATCATAAGGTAATAGAAAATATATGTTTCCAATCAAGTGGTGTATGTACTGAAATCTATCATTAAGTGTGTGTGGGGGGGGGGGGGGTGGGGGGTGGGGGGGGGGGTAGAGATAAGAGGTGTTATCCTAGGTAAGTATATTAAAAATATGGAGAATAATATCTCATTATATTGATTTATGAATCCAGTATCTTAGAATATTATTGGATATTAGATACAAGTAAATTAATGAAAAATTGGGGAGTTAAGGTAAAAATGGGGAAATATGTTTTGGGGGAGAAAGCGTGAAGGTAAATTTTAGATACAAGAGATCCTTTTCATTTTATTGAGAAAAGGGGATTGATCTGAATTCACTATAAATTAAAACAATGTTACAATGTTTTTGTAATTGAAAGGAAGGCTAGAATTTATGATAATATTTTCAAAAAAATACAAGGTGGGATAATGTTTCAATAAAGAGTTTGTGTGTTGGATTTTTTGAAAATGTGGATAAAGTAGGTATGAACATTATAGACCTAGTGATGTGAGTATGTTCATTTAAGATCTGAATAAGAGATTCAAATGTTAGTACTAACATATAAAATTTAATGAGATACTTTGATATCTCTATATATTGAGAACATGGTTTGTGGAATAAGGGGAATTCACAATAAAGATGTTTTTTTATCTGATTATTTTTCGATGTTGATGTCTAGATGATGTGTAAAACATTGTGTTTGATGATGAATAAAGCACATTGAAATAACTTGATGAAATATGGGAAGTTTTCATGATAATTTAAAGTTTAGATATTCCAAAAGACTTTTTTAAGGGAGTTGTTTCCCAATGTTTACTAAAATTTCAGGTTTAAAAATTTAGATGTTTTGGATAAGTTTCAAAAAGGATTCAAGGGAAAAGGAAAATTTTACACATATTAGGTATGTGGTCCCTGGAGTTGAGTATGTGGCCTACGTAGGGAAGTATGTGGATCTCTAGGGAAGCACACAGCCTAAGAAATGATTTTTTGGAAGTGAGTACATGATAGCCTGAGGATGTCTACTGTTGCAAAACACACCACACATTTTAATTCACATGAATTTCACTAGATTTTTTATAATTTTACGACTTAGTTTTAATTAAATAGTTTAACTATTTTATTATTTTATGTTTATTTCCATAATCTTGTAGTTTTTTTATTATTTTTATAGTTTTTAGTTAATTATATATATTAATATCAGTAATTTATTTTTTTATTAGTTTATATTAATTTTATATATAATATTTAACACTATATTATCTTTTTTAGTAGTTTTAATAATATTAGTTTATTAATATTTATTAGTATATATATTAATTTTCTATATTAGTATTATATATTATTGTATATCATTATAATTTTTTGTAGTATTAATAAAAGTTGTATTTATATTACTAGTTTATTATTTTTATAAATTCATATTAATATTTAATATTAGTAATATTATTATATTTATAATTACACTTTTATCTAAGTATATATATATTTTAGTATATCTAATTACATGTTCATATAAATATATAAATTTACCTATATTACATTATCTAATAATTATTAATTACTTCTATAATTAGTATAATATATATTTTTATAATTCTAATTATATTATCATTATTATTAATATTGTTTAACATTTAGATAATTAGATTTTTTTGAATTTAGAATTTAGATTTTTTTTTGAAATTATTTTTTTATGCAGATACGTGGGAAAAGATAATTTTTGGGGGCCTCTTCATTTGCCTCCCTCTTGCCTCTTAGACGCTTGCATCACCCCATTTCCTCCCTCCGATCGCACAACATCCCTCTCCTCCTCCATCTACAAGCGACAAACTCCTCCATATCCTCCACTTCAACACCAGCCAACCCCACACCTCCCTCCTATACTATTTTAGACCACATCACCACCTCCTCCATCCATAGTAGCAGACCATGCCTCCCTCCTCCATAGAAACACCCTACCACACCACTAGGCACTCCACCCTGCGTAGAAACCACATTGTGTAGGCCCACTACTCCCTCCTGAATGCACAAATTCTCTATTATTCAATACTCTACATGTACACTACTCTCCACCAGGCATGCCTCCTCAAACCAAGAGACAACCCTAAGGTGTTCCTACTTCCTCCTACACACTACAATCCACCATTACGTCGCCTCCCTCCTTATGCATAGCATGCTCATTCGACATTGCTTATATCCTCCACTTACGGTGATCCACCACCCTGTTCCGAAATCATCCCGTATTTATGCTCCATCACCCCTATAATATTAAATAAAGATTTGATTGGGTTGATTCTTATTGTCATGGTGGGATGAAACGATCATTATTATTGTTTCAAGTAGAGTTTAATTTTATGTTATTTCTTGGTGGTGGTTCATGCACAACAACAACGATGAGGGTTTACTTGCACTCAGAGATCGATGAGTGTCACATTTTTTTGTGTGGTGGGTGTGTAGACCAATAAAAACTTCATCTAAGTAACATAGTAATATTTTTAATGCATTTTCATTTTATTACTGTGTATATTTTTTCGGTCTCTATGTCAGGGTGATTTTTCCCGTGTTAGGATATTGAATGAATAATTTAGTTTTTCATGCATGAAATATTGAAATTTTATTTTGTGGTTAATATTTCAATTGTATTTATATTTAGTTTAATATTTATTTGATTAAATCATATTTTCATTGAATTTATTTCTAAAATTAAAACTAGTCATTTTAATCTTTAGTTGATTCAGTGATACCAATAAAATTAACTGTGTTGACTATCTGTAGTAAAAATAGGTGGAACAAATTTGTGATAAACGAGCTATGTCATTTATATGATTGGTTTTATACTCAAAAAATATCCTAATTTATTTATAACACTAGATAATTATACTTAAAATAAATTAGGAGTTATAACAATGAGCTCATAAAAAAGGCGCATACTTTAAAAACTGGAAATAATTAATCAAGATAAATAGTTGATCACAGGAAAATAATATCTTTCATAGCTACGTAGTAGTTTGATTATGATGCCAACATCCCAAAAACACTCATTGATTCATATTTAATCATCATTATTTTTATTTCTTTTTATTATGTTTCTTCCTCTTTCTAAATTTTTAGTTTTATAAAACAATTTTTAAAAAGATAGAAATTCTATCAGTTGATTGTCTGCCTAAACACTATCAAGAGATACAATTTTGGTGAGCTATATCTTGTGATCTCTATGGTTTAAACCTACTCTACACTTCTTCAATAGCCAGTGAGTTGTAAAAATATATAAATTGGATGTATTGATATAACATGCACCAAATTTATGGCACCATTTTCATGGAGTACGCACATATGTAGCATTGAATAATTCTCAAGTAGACCTTGCTTTAGGAATCATTTTCCAAGATGGTGAACACTCATAATTTGGATCTATTGAAAGAATTCCACCACTTTATCCCAAACTAAAACACCAAAGAAAATGGAAATCTCAAATTGGTAGATCTTTTGAAAACCAAATGCATCCACAAGACGAAATAGCTGAGACTCACATTCCAATGCTTCCTAGTGGAAAAGTCCACCCCCTTTTAACCATCTCTATAATAAAAAACCAAGGACTATTATGATATAGGAATTGAGTTCCAACACATTCGGATTCAGATCATGCATAATAAGGATAATAATTCAATAAATGTATTTTGAACTGAAGATATCCATGATCAACCTACTCAAAAAACATGATCAATTTCATTTATTGAGTAATGAAGACACTTATATGCATGTGAATAGATTTATCAAAGTTCATGAAATATTTAAATGTAACGGGGTGACCAAAGATATATTTATTCATAGATTATTTCCATTTTCACTGAAAGGAAAATATAAGGACTAGTTTGAAATACTTGACCTAGATATAGTTTTCACTTAGGAAGTGCTGAGAATAAAATTTCTTGATCGGTATTACACAAAAATACAGTCTTTGAAAATAAGAGTGACCTTGAATCCTTTTTCCAAAATTAATAGGAATCACTATGAGAAGATTGGAAAAGATTCAAGTCTTTATTTGGGTGTTTTATTCATCATGGTATGAAGTTTGAGAACCGGTTTCAAGCTTTATACTATGTAATTCAACCTAAGAGTAAGTTAGTAATCAACATAGCTACTAGAAATGAGTTCATGGATATAGATCCTAAAGATCTATACTCATTAATTCTAAACATTGCATAACATAGTTTCTAGTGGGTAAAATATTTTTTAATAAGTAAAGTGGGAGTAAATAAAGTTTATTCCCACAAATTAATGGTTTCAAAATTTGAAGATCTCAATAATAGTATAGAGAAATTTTCACTGAGCCTGGGTTAGCTAGTTCCTGTAGTTTAAGATGAACACCGACCACACTATGGTGGTCCTCATGCTTATTCCATGTGTTCATATAACACATTTAAGAACAATATTTCAGAATCTAAATTATTCATCAATTATAGAGTAAACTATGGTAACAATAAGAAAACAAACTAGAAAAATAATAACCAAAATCTCAGTTGAAAGTAACTAGTGGCTACTCGTCCAATGAATCAGAACATTGTTCCACCTGGTTTCCTTACTTAATCTGATTTCAAAACCTATATAAAATCCCAAGATAAAATATCTCAATAGAAATATCAACCACCATTTCATTAATAATAAAAATACAAATAAAAAAATAAAAAAAAATAAACTATAATACTCTTACAATGAAAAGTCAATTAGATTGGGGAGAAAATATATCAAAATTAATGATGTCTAGTCAATTGAGGTTTGTGTGACAAGATATGGTAATAAAAAACTTTCAAATGACCACCAAAAACTTACAAGCATCCATGAAAAACATTTAAAATAAATTCACCTAGTTAAAAGAACAAATACAATACTAACAATAGGGAACTCTACCGAGAAACACAAGAGTTAACCCAAGAGAAGAGGTAAAATCTATCACATTACATAGTGGAAAAAAATTTCCAGAGCACCAAATTCATGCTAATAAAAAAACAGAAGAGACAATAAAACTTACCACTAATAATGGAGATTCAATAGAAAAATCAATTTAAGCTGAATATAATGAGGGGTAAGATCAAAACGAACATGTAAAAATTGAAAAGGCAGGAAAATAAAAATAAAATGAAGAAATCAATGAAACAGTGAAATATAAAACACCATAACATCTATTTCCATAAATAATGAGGCATAGAAAGTCGGATGCACAGTTTTTGAAATTCATAGAGATGTTAAAGAAGCTTCACATAAATATTCCTTTTGTGGAATCCATCACAAAATTGCCTCACTATGTTATATTTATCAAAGATATTCTATAAAAAAATAACACTAGATGATGTGGGAATAGTTGTAATGCATGAGGAATGTTCAACAATCATACCCATATCAAAACCAACTAAATTAAGAGACCTTATAAGTTTCAATATACATTTTAATACTGAAGGATTTCAATTTTGGAGAGATTTATATGACCATGGAGATAGTGTAAATTTCATTCCATATGGATTTCTTCAAGAACTAGGAATTATAGAACTAAATCCAACTAGGGCCACATTTCAAATGGCATACTGATCAGTAAATCATCATTTAGGAATTATATAGGATGTTCTTATCAAGGTCGATATCCCACTGATTTCATTTTCCTTGATATGGAAGAATATAAGGATATACCACTCATTCTTGGGATACCTTTCTTAGCTACATACAAATCTCTCATTGATGTCCAAGAGGGAAAATTATTTTTTTGAATTGGGGAATAAAAAATACAATTTTATGTCTTAAATACTATGGAAAAACCTCTATATATGACTTATATTTATTGAATACGATTGAAGAATGGGATGAGTTGGAAAAGGGAATACTAAATCTCTAGGATTTACACATGTAAAAGAGGAGTTAATTGAATTTATAGAAGAAGTACAATTATTACGAAATATAGTTGAGCCTTTGGATAGATAATAGTTAACCTAATTGAATCCATCACTTTAAAATCCTCAAACAATTGAGAATAAACCTCATCCACCAAACATGATATATAGATTCTTATGAGATTTAAACACCTTTCTATCCATGATAAATTCTCATATTTTGAGTGATAAGAACATAAATTTCTCAATGTCTTTCCACAATGGAATGCAGGGATAGGATGGATGATTTTTGATTTAAAAGGTATAAAACCTACCATATACTCCCACAAAATTCATATAAAAGATAATTCAAAACCTTTTAGGAAATGACAAATACACTCAACACCTTCAATGAAAGAAGTAGTCAAGAAAGGAGTCATTAAAATTCTTGATGATGGTTTAATATTTCGTATCTATGATAGTTAGCAGGTCATCCCATTGTAATTGGTACCTAAAAAGGGTAGGAATACAATGGTTGAGAATTATAAAAGAGAATTAATACCCACAATAACAATCACTGGATGGATAGTTTTCATCGATTATCAAAAATTGAATAATTCCACCATAAAGGATCACTTCCCATTACCCTTTATTGATCAAATAATTTAATGACTAATAGGAAGAGATTACTATTGTTTTTTGGATGGATAATATGGTTATAATTAAATATCAATTATAGAAGAATATCAAGAGAAAATCACATTCACTTTTCCATGTAACGACCCGAGCTGTTATAAATAAAATTAACCTTTTGATTTTATTAAATGTATCATTATGTAATATGGTTGTATAAAATGCATGCACTTATTTTTTTTATATATAATTTGATTTAAAATATTATCAAGTAACATTACTATTGATAATATAGCCATTGAATAGTGATAACATTATCAATATAAATATACGGTTTTAACAAATCCAATTGACATAAACAAAGGAAGTGATTACTCAAACAGTAGGATCATACAATATGAAGCCCATTTGTCAAATATCCCAAGGGAGATAGAATAGTTGAGATTTTACCTCGACCAATACCAAGCTGAGATCCGACAACTTAATCATGAGTGAAACCATTTACGGGGCCCAAACATATACACCGAACCACCCCATGAAAGTCTCACAGTCACGCACCTTACTCCTAGGGTGTTTTATAGTGTCTTAAAGGGATGTGTATTAGGCCCCTAGAATTATGAGTATGTAAATTAGTTTTTTATATAATTATGAATACATTTTCATCCTATTATGGTTACTTTATAAATGATTTTTTATTTCGATATAATAAAACAAAATTGTATTTTTGGGTAATATTTAAATTTAATTAAGGAATCTATTTTTATGAATTAATTTATTTTTTAAATAAATATTATTTTAGTAAAATATTTTTACTAAATTAATTTTATTAAATAAAAATGATCATATCATTTTTATAAAGTCAAATGTAATTTTTATAAGGGTTTAAAAACTATTATTGTAAAAAAAACCCAACATTTGTCAATAAATGTCGATTACTATTTTAAAAGTGAAAATTTAAATATTTATAAAATTATTTAGAATAAAATTAATATTATTTTTGGAATCATAATTTATAAATTATCTAATTGTTATTTTTTCATAATTTTATAAGATAGTCGAATTTTCGGGTAAAAATCAAATACCGTATAAATATGCATTGTGTATTATGACATAATAACGACCCAAAAGTGATTTAATAAATACTATAAAGGGAATAAATTACCAAATAAAATTTTTACCTTTAAAATAATGTGATTTTATATTTATTGGATTAATTTTATTAATCCATTATGAATCCTCCAAAACCATTAATAAATTTTAAGGTTTTAAAATAATTTATTTAAGAGTATGACTCACCTCCAAATAATAAAGGGTATTATTTTATTAATTTCGGCCCTTTCACTTATAAAATAATGATAACCACTCCCATTTTTCAGAAAAAATTGGAAAAAACCTGTTATAGTATGTAGTTTTGGTTATTTTATTATATAGAGTCCAAAACCTAAATAATAAAGAAACCCCCCTCTTTTCCTATATAAACCCACACAAGCTCCCATTTTTTATTCACTAAAACTTTTTGGAGTAAATCTATACTCTTCTCTTCACTCTATAGAGTCCTCCCAATGTGCCCCCAATCTCTCAAGAATCACCTCCCAAGCATTTGGATTCACACACTCAAGTAAGGGATTTCTCTCTTCACATTTCCATTCAAGCACCTATTTTATGTTATACCTATTAATTTAAATATATTAATATTGGGATATGTTCTTACATATTACCCTTACTTTCATTTTTATTTCCATGTTATGAGATATCCCTTTCACTCTCATTAATCCCTCCCATGTATATCCATTACCATGCCAAAATTTAGTAAGGGATCATTTCCTTCTCTTCTTTATTAAAGATTATTTAATATATTATGCCTTTTATTTCCAATTCCTAAGGTTGGGATATATATTTTCATGTCTCTATTACTACCCATTTTTGTTACAAATTACAAGAGACCAATTCCACTCTCATCAACCCATTTTATGAATTTTTAAGTGATGTCGTTATGATGTCGAAATTTCAATGTGATTTTCCATGCCAAAACAATTGTGTCGTGAATACCATACCCATTTACTATAAAGGATGTTAAAATTTATAAAACCATACTTATTTTACTTGGGAATTACATATATTTATTCCACACTCCTCAATAATGGGATAAAATATGATGATTAATGAATCCATGTTGTATGATCTATATGGAACACTTAAGCAAGAGAATGAAATGAAAGTGATGGGTTCACCCAGAATCATATAACACTCCAATACATTGGGTAATTTTTAGTCTCATGAGATGTAATGTTGGGAAATGGAGTAAACCTCATTATTTTATATTACTTTTTCTATAATAATATCTTGGAATTTATCCTTAACCCATGTTTATGATGCAGTGTTTTAAGTTGTTTCCATATTTTTCATGTTATGATTATCAAGCTATATCATGTCTCATTGTTCATGTTTAGGATTCCTAATCTTTTCCCCCATAGGTATTCCAAATTTTTAACATATATCACCTTATTCCATGTTTATTCCCTTACTGGGCATTATATATCACCCCTTTCTTATGTTTGTCCCCATGTTATCCGGTACAGTTTTAAAAGATATGAAAATTTTGAAGCACATTAAGGAAGTTTTCAATAATGTTATTGTATACCATGTTCAATAATTTATTATATGTACCTAATTCTAAAATACACTATAATTCTCGATCTTTCAGATCTTATTATGTGTACTTTTATGTAATAAATCATTAATTAATGTGTAATAAACAACAAAGTTGCTAAAGTTGGTATTAGAGAAAAAATATAATTATTTTTGGGATTATGATTAGAAAAACTCTATAGAAAGCCTTAGGAATAAGCCTAATTATAAGAAAAAATCCCTAAATTTTTTGTTATTATAGATTAAGTGTTTTATCAAGAAAATACACCCCTTTATGGATACAATAATTAGACGTGGTTCTGGCAAAAATGTACCTAGGGGTAACAACTATGACAAGGTGTGTCAGGCCTGACTTAGTGTAACCTGGTACGTGTCAACAAGTGTAATAGAACACATGGTTTGACACTCCCATGATATATTCTTTGGTAAATTCATAATCTCATTATAAAACATTATTAATTAAACAACAAAATTTCCATAAGAGTATATGTTAGGAAATATATCATAGATAACATCGATTGAAGCCTAAAAATTCATAAGTTAATAAAACACATGAAATTTATAAGTTATACCTTTAATGTCATTGGATTACCCCTTTATATGTTTAATATGTTAAAAAATACTCATTACTAATTTTCCTTTTATTCTAGCCAATGGACAGAAATAGGCGGAACCAGGTAAAAAATCAATGTGAAGGGAAATGTGATGACTGCCCCAACAAGATTCCCTACCCAATAGGAGGAGGAATAAAAAACTTTATGATGATACTCTCTCATAGAACTTATTTTTTGAAAAGAAACCTGGATCAAGATGAGTGTCCAAATCCCTGTAATATAAAAAAAGTTGTGATTGAGTAATTTTTACAACAAAGGCCTCCGACTTTCAATGGGTCATCCAATCCCTTAATCAAAGAATAATAAATCAACTCCATTGAGAAGATCTTATACATACTTCAATATTCTGAATAAGAGAATATTCTATTGGATTTTTATCATATATAAGGAGAAGATAATCCGTGGAGGATATTGATCAAGAATATAAAGCATAAGGAAGAGATCAAAGCAATGGGGTGGAAGGAATTATGGAAAATGGTTTTTGATAAATATTTTCCTTGCACTCTCCAGCTTAAAATGGAAAGGGAATTACTTTCCATCAAGAAAAAATATGATGAATCCATCAGGGCGTACAAAGAAAACTTAAAAAGACTTTCATGATACACCTACAGATTTGTCTTTACCCCCGAATACAAGGTTGAACACTTCTTTGGTGGTCTAAAACCTAGTCTTCCAAAAGCCCTGGGGATCTGTGAATTTAATAGCTATAAAGAGATTGTCTGATGTTCCCTCAAAGTCGAAATAAAGATCAGTGAATCTAAATGTTATCATGGGGATAATAAGTAGAAATTGGAGTTTAATTCTGGAAGTTCTATATATAAATATAATGGTTCTAAGAAATTTCAGCACCCCACTTGTCAATGGTGTGTAAAGAGGCTCCCCATAAATTTCATAAGGTGGATGAGGAAATGATTTAGGTGTAGGAGGGAAGGGAACCTAAATAGTGATTACTGACAGGAGAAACCCACTAATGTGATGGAGGAAAGGAATTCTCCAGTAAACCCTCAAAGAACTATTAATTTATTCAACTATAATAAACTGGGGCACTTTTCAAACCAATTCCCTAAGCTAAGGGTTTTTGGAGACAACCAGCAACCTCTAAGGCAGTAAAGGTGAGATTTTTACATCACAACCACCGAGGTGGATTCTGAAAACAAAGTGGTGATAGGTACGCTAGTTATTCATTAAATAATAGTGAATGTATGTTTTGATTCTGGTTCTACACGTTCCATTTTTTCATGAAAGTTTATTAGAACTATCCAAACACCACCATAAAGTATGGAAGTAGAGATTTTGGTGAAAAATAAAAAAGGGGAAATTATTTCATCCTTAGTATATAACTCCTACCCTATAAAAAATTGTAGGATAAACTTTTTAGAGAACTTTTTCATACTTCCTTTATTGTAATTTGAGGAAATTTTTTGTATGGATTAACTTTACCTATATAGTTCCAACATAAATTTCTACGCAAAGTAAATCAATCTCCATATTTCAAACTAACTCATGATTCTATAAAAGTGAAAGGAGGAGGATGACTCTTCTTTATCACTAAAATCTCAATCATGGATATTATTACCCTATAAGAAAATGTATCTAGCTCAGATGATTGAGTCTGAGGAAAGAACCATCCTTTAAGAAAATTGTATTGTGAGGGAATACGTTGATGTGTTTCACAAGGAATTTCATGGTCTTCCTCCTAGCCGAGAGGTTGAATTTTCAATTGATATTATACCTGGTGCAATACCATTATCCAAGTTTTCATATAGAATGGATATTAGAAACAACTATCCTCTGCCATAGATTGATGACTTGTTCGATCAGATATGTAGAGAACAATACTTATCCAAGGTGGATATGCGGTCGGTATATTACCATGTTAGGGTGAACAAGGAGGATATCCCCAAGTCTTCTTTTCATACAAGGTCGGGTACTATGAGTTTATTGTAATGCCATTCAGACTCATGAGTTCTTTATAAATATTCATGGACTTGGTGAATAGAGTCTTTAGAGATTACCTTGAAAAATTTATGGTAGTCTTTATAGATGATATTTAATATAATAAAAAACCAAGGAGTATGAGGAGCATCTGACCACTATTCTAAAGTCCTTATGAAAGGATAAGATTTATGAAAAGTACATCAAATGTGAGTTCTTGCAGAAGGAAGTCTAATTTTTTGGACATATCATCACAAGCAATGGGATATCTGTGGAACCTTTAAAAATAGAATCAAATGAAGGATGTATGAGTCCAAAATCTATGAAAGATATCCATAGTTTTTTTAGATTATCTGGGTACTATCGTCGAATTGTGAGAAATTTATCATGATTGTCAAACCCTCTAACCAAGCTAACTCAAGAGGGATTCAAGTTTGCTTAGAATGATGAATGAGAAGAGAGATTTAATGAGCTAAAAAAGAGGCTTATCACTTCACCTATGCTCAAACTACCCATAAGTTGAGAACTTTTCATGGTGTTCAGTGATGATTTAAAGAAGTTATCGGGATATATGTTAATGCAAAATGATAAAGTCATGGTCTCTGCTTCAAGGTAGTTGAAATTTCATGAACATAACTACCCATTTCATGTAATTGAGTTGGTTTTAGTGATTTTCACTTTGAAAATATAGTAGCATTATCTCTTTGAGGATAAGTATGGAATATATATAGATCAAAAAATACACAAGTATATATTCACACAGAAAGAGATGAATATACACCAACAAATATGGTTAGGGCTGATCAAGGAATATGATTACTCAGTCAACTACCATCCTGGTAAAGAAAATAAATTAGTGGATGATCTAAGTAGAAATGACCCAACAATTCTATCATTTATGATTGTTGAGAGGGACTTTATCTTCTTATATTTGGAAAGTATGGATATGGGAATCATAAAGGAAGGAACATCATCAATTAATTCAAAAATTATTGCTCAACCATCTCTTACGGAGAGGTTAAAGGATGCTCAAAGAGGTGATGTGGGAATTTAGAAGAAAGTGGAAACTATAATAAAAGGGAAATACTTATAGTTCAATGTTAATAAATAAGGTGTTGTAAGACTTGGGTCAAGACTATATGTACCATCAAATCTTGAGTTAATGATGGAGTTATTGGATGATGCACATAGCTCAACCATCTCTATCAATCTTGAAAGAAAAAAGATGTATCGAGATCTCTAAGAACACTATTGGTGGTAAAATATGAAGAAGGAGATCACAGAATATACATAAATATGTCTTGTATTTCATCAAGTTAAGGAGGAGAGAAAAAAAATATAAAGGAATGATGCAACCATTACCCATACCTTCATAGAAATGGGAAAACATCACCATGGAATTTTTCACTGGACTTCCAAATAAATCTAAGATAAGCAATGTTATATGGGTTGTTGTGGATTGTATTACAAAGAAAACTCACTTTATTATTATTTTAGAGGATTTATAGCTTGATAAAATTTCACAGATATACATCGTAGAATTGGTAAGGCTGTATGGAGTACCATTATTGATTGTATCTGATCAAGATCTGAGATTCACCTCTAAGTTCTGGAAAATTATTACCCATGCTCTAAACACTAAGTTAAACTTAAAAAAATCTTATCACCCTCAAACTAATGGTCAATCTGAGTGGACTATTCAGAAACTATAAGACATGTTGTGAGCATGTTCTATGGACTTCAAAGGAGGATGGTACTAACATCTACCTTTGGATGAGTTCTCATACAACAAAAATTTCCACTCAAGCATCCAAATTCTCCACTATGAATCAATTTATGGGAAGAGGTTCATAATACCTACATTTTGGGATGAATTTTTGGAATATAAACTTTTAGGTCCTAAAATAGTAGATGAAATGGTGGAAATGGTTAAGACCATTCAACAACATATTAAGGTTACTCAAATTTAATAGAAGATCTATTATAACAACCATCAACGAGACCTAGAGTTTGATGTTGGAGACGTGGTATTCCTCTACATATATTTATGAAATAAAGTGATGAGATTTGGGAATAAGGGGAATATTATTCCTTGATACACGAACTCCTTTGATATCCTTGATCGCATTAGAGCACTGACTAACTAAATTCCATTCCCACATAACCCATCTCAGGTACATGATGTATTCCATGTATACCTCTTGAAAAAGTATATACCAGGACCCTCACATGTACATAATCTAGAGGTGGTACCATTAGAGAATGATCTATCATATGAGGATAAGGTGGTGAAGATCTATGATCATAGAGACAAATTTATATGAAATAAAACAATTCACCTGGTCAAAGTGCTATGGAGAAATAAAAAGTTTGAAGAAGTGATGTGGGAACCAGAGGAAGTGATGAAACAGAGTCACCCTCATCTATTTTAGTTTGTGAAATGAAAATTTCTAGGGTGAAATTTCTTAATGGATGAATATTTTAAGGGCCCGAGCTATTATAAATAAAATTACTCTTTTTATTTAATTAAATTTCTTATTATGTAATATGGTTATAGAAAAAAACATTCACTTATTTTGATTTATTATATCCAATTGGATTTAAAATACCATTAAGTGACATTATAGTTGATAATATATCCATTGAACAATGATCATAAGATTATTATAAATGTAGGGTTTTAACAAATCCAGTTGACACATATAAAGGAAGTGATAACCTCAACCAGTATAATAATACCCTATGAATCCCATTTATCAAAGATTAAAAGGGAGATAAAATCACTAGGATTTTACCTTGACCAAGAAAAAGCTCAGATTCAATAACTTAAGCATGTGTAAAACCGTTTACAAGAGAATTTCAAGCTCATCGAGATCACGAACCAAACCATGTATGCCGAACCACCCCATGAAAGTCTCACAGTCTCACACCTTACTCTTAGGGTGTTTTTTGGCGTATTAAAGGGATATGTATCAATAATCTATCATTATGAGTATGTAAATTATTTTTTATAGAATTATGAATATATTTTCATCTTATTATGGATACTTTAGAAATAATTTTTTATTTCAATATAATAAAACACAAATAGTATTTTTGGGTAATATTAAAATTTAATTAAGGAATATATTTTTATGAATTAATGTATTTTTAAATAAATATTATTTTAACAAAATATTTTTATTAATTAAATTCTATTAAATATAAATTATCATATAATTTTTATAAAGTCAAATGTAGTTTTTATAAGGGTTCAAAAACTGTTATTATCAAAAAACCCAGCATTTCTCAATAAATATTGGTTACTATTTTAAAAGTGAAAATTCACATATTTAGAAAATTATTTAGATAAAATTAATATTATTTTTGGAATCATGACATTAAAATTATCCAACGGTGAAATTTTCCTAATTTTCTGAGACAATCATATTTTCAGGTAAGAAATAAATATCATATAAATATACTTTGTGTATTATGACATCAGAATGACCAAGAAGTGATGTAATAAATACTATAAAGGTAATAAACTAATAAATATATGTTTTACCTTTAAAATAATTTGATTTTGTGTTTATTTTACTAATTTTTTAAAGCCCTTATGAATCCTCCAAAACCATTAATATATTTTAAGGTTTCAAAATAATTTCTTTAAGAGTATGAATCACCTCCAAATAATCAAGGTTATTATTTTATTAATTTTCTCCATTGGACCTATAAAATAATGATAAAAACTCCCATTTGTAAGAAACCATGGTATGGTTTATGGTTTTGGTAATTTTATTATGTAGAGTCCAAAACCTAAATAATAAAGAAATTCCCCTCTTTTCCTATGTAAACCCACATAAGATCCCATTTTTTATTCACTAATACTCCTTGGATCATGTCCATACTCTTCCCTCAACTCTAAATATTCCTATCAATTTTCCTCCAATTTCCCAAGAATCCTCTCCCATGCATTTGGAGTCACACACTCAAGTAAGAGATTTCTGTCTTCTCATTTTCGTTCAAGAACCTCTTTTATGGTATACCTATTAATTTATATATTTTCACTTTGGGATATATTATTCCATATTATAATTACTATCCTTTTTTATGTCCATGTTATGAGATAAACCTTGCACTCTTGTTAATCTCTCCCATGTACACCCCTTACCATGGTGAAATTTAGTAAGGGATCCTTTCCTTATTTTATTTATTAAATATTTTTTATTATATTATACCTTCTATTTCCAATTCCTAATGTTGGGATATGTATTTCCAAGCCTCTGTTACTTCCCATTTGAGTTCCAAATGATAATATACCACTTCCACTCTCATCAACTCATTTTATTAATTTTTAAGTGACATCGTTATGTTGCTGAAATTTCACCGTGATTTTCCATGCCAAAAAAATTATGTAGTGAATACCGTAACTATTTAATATCAAGTGTGTTCACCTCTATAAACTCATAATTCTTTGAATTTAGAATTAAACATATGTATTATACAATCCTCAATCATGGGATAAAAATTATGATTAATGAATTCATTTTGTATGATCTATTTGGCACACTTAAGCATGAGAATGAAATGAAAGTGACGGGTGCACCCAAAATTATATAATACTCCAATGAATTGGGTAATGTTTAGTCTCATGAGACGTCATGTTGGAATAGAGAGTGAATCTGATTCCTTTATGGGACTTTTTCCATCATTATGTCTTGGCTGTTAGCCTTGACCTATGTTTATGATGCAATGTTTTAAGTTGTTTCCACATTTTCATGTTATAATTATCATTATATATCATATATCATTGTTTATGTTTATGATTCCTACTCTTTTTATGCTCCATAGATATGAATATTGTCTAACAAGTATCACCTTATTCCATTTTTATTCCCTTATTAGGCTTTATATATCACCCCTTTCATATGCTTGTTTCTAGGTTATCTCGTGTAGTTTTAAAATACATGGAATTTTAGAAGCATGTTAAGGAAGTTTTCAATAATGTTGTTGTATTCCATGTTCAAGATGTTATTATATGTACCTAATTCCTGAATACACTATAATTATTGATATTTTGGGTTGTATTATATTTAATTTTATTTAATAAACTCCGAATTATTATGTAATAAAGAACAAGGTCGTTATAGTCCACTTGGTACATTCTCTTATCGGTGAACTCCTTTTTGAATGTGAAATGCACTATCCGTATTTCAATGATTCCTGATAGAAATATTTTTGTGACATTATTGAACTATTCTTAAAAATATTCATGGATGACTTATCTATTTATGGTAATTCTTTTGATGAATGTCTAGAACAATTGGATATGGTTTTTTCAATATGTGAATAAAATAATCTGGTGCTCAATTGAAAAAAATCACACTTCATGCTATAGAGTGGGATAGTTTAAGGTCATGAAATTTCAAGGAAAGGAATTAAATTTGATGCAACCAAGATTAGTATAATCTCTAAGCTACACATGCCTACTTTAATTCGTTTAATTAGAGGTTTTCTTAGGCATGTTGGATTCTATTAGCACTTTATTAAGGATTTATATTTTATTTCCCATTCCATTAACAAACTTTTAGGAAAATATGTCACATTAAACTTTGGGTTTGACTATGAAGACACGTTTTAATCATTAAGGAAACAATTGGTCAAGGCCCCGTTAATGATTTCACCAAACTTGGAGTAACCATTTGAGTTAATGTGTGATTTTAGTGACTGGGTAGTTGGTACTGCATTGGAAAAAAAATGAAAAAAAGGATATTTAGAAAAATATGTTATGCTAGAAGAACATTGAATGAGACTCAAAAAAATTAAAAAACAACAAAAAAATGTTTTCTAAAGTCACTATGTGTATGAATCACTATACCCTATGATATTTGATGACCAAGAAATATTTGAAGCATAGAATCATTTGATGGATATTTTTAACTGACTGAAAATTATTTTTTATTGAGAATAACCCCCTTTTAAGGGCTGAGAGGGAACCCATAATGACATCATTGACTTAGACAATAAAAAATCCCCAACAGACTAAAGGATCAAGATCACAAACAACCTACACTACAAGAAGGAAGCTCCCCCAACAACAAAAACATTAAGTACACTTTCCACTATCATAGAGATGAATGGAAAGTTGTCCCATGCGAAAGCGCATGGGCCTGGTACCGATGGCCGAATCCATACCCTCTCAAACATCCAATTTCAAAAATCCATGAAACAGCGAGAGGCCATTGCCCTGAACCTCATCTAGAACAACTTCTTGTAGAAAATTAATTGATGAAACCCTTGAGCACCAGACCATAGAGGCCAAAACAAAATCACATTCTAAAAATACAAGCCATAAAGGAGAACAAACATCATCAACCCAAGAAATTATTAAGAGAAATATCCTACAGAGATTCAAGAAACACACAAAAATACAAGAAAAAACCACAATCCATTGTATGGACACCATTGAGAAAAATCCTTCATTTCCAATTCAATCGGAACAAACCAAGAGGAATCAGTGAATCACCAACTTGTATCCCTCCTCTTCCTGAGCCAAAAATAACCAAGTGCATGGAACTAACATAGTCAAAATCAAACCACAAATCTCCACTAAGACTGAAAATCTTCACTGGAACCAGAAAAAAATACCCCACCGCATCCGCGAGACACCCTCCTACACTATAATGCAGCAAACTGGAGAGGAAGAGGAGAATGAATATGAGACTTCGTCACCCAGGACTGGAAGCCCCACCCACACCTCGAGGGAGCATCACCATTGAGAGAAACCGAGAAAATATGGGGCCGCAGTGCCTCTCTGGGCTTGGAGTGGGATAGATGAAAACCACAGAGGAACACTTTCTAGATTCCAAACTGGCCAGACCATGGGAGAAAGAAGGGACCCACGGGGAAGGAACAAGGAACCCTGACGATGAAATCGGCACATGAACACCAACGGAGCATCCACCATGACAATCACACCTTGGAATGCTAATTTCATGAATTTCTTAGATTCAAGTGTGGTACATATAGATTTATCAAAGTACAAGAGAAATGATTTTTGAACGAAGCACACCATTATTACTGGGATGATCCATTACTTTTCAAGGACTACATAGATAGAATTATTAGAATATGTATCCTAGAACAAGAATTTGATAGTGTATTGAATTTGTGTCATTTTGGAGAAGCTATATGACACCATGATGTTCATCACACAATTATAAAAGTTTCACAATGTGGTTTTTACTAGATTAACATACATCATGATATTTATGAGTTCATCCTGAATTGTGATAAATGCCAAATAATTGGAAGAAAAAGTTTGAAGTTTGAGATTCCATAACATCTGATCATGAGCATTGAAAATTTTAAAATATGGGTAATAAAATTCTTGGGTCCTTTTCCCAAATCATTTTGAGAATCATACATATTATTCTCTAATTAATATGTATCAAAGTGGGTGTAATATGAATCATCTGTGGAAAATAATGCTTGAGTTGTTATTAAATATTTAAAGAAACACTTGGTTCGAAATTCTAAGGCTCATAATAATTGAATGTGGTATAATATAATGAATCATCATAGATATAACCACTATATGAGAACCCCGTACCATCCATAAACCAATGACCAATATGAGGTTCATAATAAAGAGATTAAGATAATTTTGAAAAAAATTGTGAGTACGTATTAGAAAGATTGGCCCACCAAACTTGATGTTGCACTTTGGGAATACAAGAATGTATACAAACCACCTATTAGAATATACCCATACTGCTTATTCTTTATAAAAAAATTCCACCTCTGTATAAAACTGGATCAAAAATCCCACTGTGCTGTGAGGAAGCTGAATTTTGACTTCAATAATGAAAAATAAAACCATTTTCTATAGATAAATGAATTAGATGCGATGTTTTTGGAAGTGTATGGAAATGATTTGATCTATAAAGATAAAACTTGATCCTAACATGATAAATAAATCCAACAAAGAAATTGTTAACCAGGATAAAACCTTATACTCTTCAAATCAAGACTTTAGGTTTTGTCAGGAAATCTCAAATCAAAGTAATCGGGTCCTTACATAGTCATAATTGTTTATACCCATGATACCATTGAAATTTAGGATGGGAAGATTCCTCCATTTAAGGTTAATGTTCAAAACCCCAAACTTTGTCACACTTTATATACAATAGGCATTATTGAAGAAGTTAATTTAAAATGAGAAGTTATATGTATAGATAAAGACATTAAACTTAGTGCTAATCAAGAGGAAAACCAAACGATTCTACATTCCTTGGTATTTTTTGCTTACTCTCTTTCTTTATGAGTGTAGTTGAAACAAAAATACCTCGCTCCAATGAATCGGACATGACGGTTGATTACACATTGAATTTTCCTACTTGAATGAATTAGAGATTAAAATTTAATTCCCTCTTGAAATTTGAGTAAAAATGTCTCATGAGATGTGCTAAATGATGTAAATTTGAGGAAAGTTACTGTATGAGATGTTCCCATGAGCTGAGATATTTGAGAGGATTAATAGATTTCCCCATCAATGGTTCCTTGCTATAAAGATGGAGAGTTTGAATGTCAAAAATAGATCTTTGGAGTTGAAAGAAACTACCCCTAACATGGAGAATAGGTTAAAGAATTTTGAGATAATGGAATAAGGTGATTGACCATTGTCTATCCATCTAGCCAAAGATGTAAAAATTATCCCTTCATGGGATGAAACCCATGTTTTTTTTCTTTTCCTTAATTTTTTAGTTCTTGTTTGTTTTATGAAATATACCTGGCATGTGTGGAAAGTTTTTAAGATACTCTTGAAATTTCATGAACTTTATATTCCCCCACATATCTACTTTCATCTATGTGATATTTAGTTCTATATTTATGATATGATGTGGGTGGGTATGTATTATCCATGTATAGATTTTACAGGTACATCATTTATAGAGATTCATCAGATACAGAAAACCTTTCCATGTCTATCTGCACTTACTCAGGGAAGTGTTTTATTCTATGTTATATTTTATATTTCAAAAAATACCATGTGAAATAAATAACTAAAAAAGTGAAAAAATTGAAAAAAATTAGAAAAGATAAAAAAATAACTAACATTCCTGTTATTATCGAACCCACATAAAATATGTTGTATTTTTTTCATAACAAATTCAGAGGCATACCACTTATATCCCTTCCTATTTTTACCACATGATTAGTTATTGACATGATTTGATCCTAGATTACTTGATTTATATGATTTATAATATCTAGCCATTCTTTGAAAATGTTTTCCTAAAACTCATTTATTTTTGAGACACTTATTTTTACTCATGATCATTTTTGTTTTAAAACATTATATTTTCCTACCAATGAGGATTTCGGTCCTATTTTCATCATTTCCCATTTATATTTTTCTTTATGTAATTCTTACCATGTTATGTATTCAAGAAAATTCCATGTTTATTTTTCAAAGAGATTAGAATTTTTTAATTTCCAATAAAATGACAGAGGTGTTTGTTTGATTTATTTATCCCCTTTGACCCACTGAGTCAAGGTGGTGGGTTTAAAAAAAATAATAACTTTTCATAAAATGAGGGTTGTATCTTAAAATATATACATGATAAATTTCAACCCAAATATCTCTTGAAAAATATCACTCCCCATGTCAGGATGTTGAATGAATAATTTAATTTTTTGTGCATTCCATGTTGAAATTTTATTTTGCTTTTAATCTATCAGTTGAATTTATTTTTAGCTAAATATTTATCTTCTTAAATTATAATTTCATTGAATTTATTTTTCAAATTAAAAATGTCCATTTTAATCCTTAGTTAATTCAGCGATATCGAGAAGGTTAACCACATTGATTGATTATTGTGAAAATAGGTGGCACATGCTTGTGAGAAATAGGCTATGTCATTTCACTGATTGGTTTGGTACTCAAGTGCATCTCTTAATTTATTTATAACACTAGAGAATAGGAATTTAAATAAATTATGAGATATAAAAATAATCTCTTAAAAATGCATACTTTCATAATTGACAATAATTAAGCAAGATAAATAATTGATCATAGGAAAAAAATAGTTTTTTATGGATGCATAATAGTTTGATTATGACATCAGCATCCAAGACTTACTCGTTGATTCAGATTTCAATTTCATCTTTTTTATTTTTTTTATTTTATTTCGCTCTCTTTATTAATTTTTAGTTTTATAAAATAATTTAAAAAAATAAAGGAATTCCTTCAATTGATTTTCTTCCAGAACATTTTCAAAAGAGACAACTTTATTGACCTAGATCTCATGATCTTTATGGTTTGACAATGGGTTATAAAAATTTACAAATTAGATGTATTGTGATAGCACGCACCATGGTCAGAAGGTATAGGATTTTGGAATGACCATGAAGGAAGTATTTTTTTTCATATAGTGAAATATATGGAACCCATAATGATTTCATGATAGGGATTCTTATGAAAAGAGTGTACAGGCCACATGGTCGGTGCACGATGATCGTAAGGTATTCAAGAAGTTGGAACACCATGAAGGTAGTATGTGAAGGGGAATTTCCAAAGGATTTTAATGTATTTTTTATATTTTGAGAGAAATTTGAAGAATAATTTTCTTATAAATACAATATTGTTCATATCATTAGGTAGGGTTTGAAAAAAGAGAGAAATTATGAGATCGATCAGGAAATTATCGAAGGTAGATCTGTCTACAAGGGAAGCTCATGATGGAAAATTATATAAATCATATCTCAAAGTATAATTCTGTGAATTTATCTTGATATGTGAGTATGTAAATTTGAGAGGCAATCCATGAAACTAGTTTGTTGGTATCGTACTATGAAGTAAGTTCATGAAGTAGGAGTTACCTTGAAGGAATTTCACGATGAATTCAAGGTTTTATCATGAAGAGGAATCTATAAATTTTGTTCATGAAGGGGAAGTGATCCAAAAAGTAAGCTCATAGAGGTAGGTTTCAATGTAAGTCTTTGGAGGAGTTTTCTACGAGGTTAGGAAACCATGAGAGGGAGTTTCGTGAAGAACAGTACGTGATCTGTGAGGGGAATATGTGGTTCGCGAGGTGAGCAAACAATGAATAATGTACCGCATTGCCTCTCTATAGAAGGTAGATTATGATAGGTATTTTTACATGAAGATAAAAAGTGTTCATTTTGGGGATTAAGGAGTTCATTAGAGTATCTAAGATAAATCCATATTTAATGTATTAGATGGAGATGCAATAGATAAATTTATGCACCACATCTGGTAATTGAAGAGGAGGAAAATGATAAGAAAATATATTTATGAAATTATCCTCACATGGAAGGAGAATATTTACTATAGATATATCATGGAATACATAAACTCAATTCTCACATTGTGGAGTTGATCTCATCTAACATTTAAGAACTAGAGTGAAACAGAGTTGAGTACAACAATGCATCAAATTTGGAGCTATGATATCGGTAAAGTATCACGCTGATCAGAGACATAAATTCATGTCCATTACCTATTTAAGTGACCTTCAAGTTGATAAACTATGGAATAATTCATTAATCACAGTGAGAAAGGAGAAGTTATTGGAAGTGATCTAATGGAGGGAGTGTTCTATCCTTGAATTCGTTATAAATATAGTGCAATTGGAATGAAGTAACCATAATAAAAACATTTTACCCATATAATTAGTGAATATTATTGGATTTTGGTACACTTTCACAACACCATGTGTATTATCCTTATACTATCTATTAGTGGTAAACCAAGTAAAATTATATATAGTGTGTACTTTATTTACTTTTCTATGTATTTGGGTTTGTTTTGGTGAATGTTCCATTAAGAGTGACATGTTAAATATAGTTTCTTATAATATGTGAGAAAGATTCTAAATAAATTATAACAAATTAAAAATAAAATTAAAATTTTTCTATCATCCTAATTCACCCCACTCAGGGTTCCCTAGGGTGTAACATAAAAAATATGGGAGTTGGATTATACAATATTCCAAGGGTCAATTTTTCGATGTAAATAAGTTAATAACAAGAGTTTAGATAAAATAAATGAATTGGGATTCATGGAAGTAAATTTAAGTAATAAAGGGTATAAATATGAACCATTCATATTAGGATAAAAAGTATTACTATTATTTTATACCCTAGATCCTCCAAACACAAATTGTTCTATTGTTATTTTTTCAACTAAAACAACTACTGGGCTAGATGAAAATTACATTGAGGATGAACCTTCATTAGGATTTCATTATCATTTTGTTATTATTCTAATGTAAATGGTGTATTTTAAGTAACAGGGGACCACCTGGATGAGATTTGGATACTCGATAGAGGGGCCAAATCACTTTAACCATTAAATAAAATAAAAAGAGTTCAATGAATAATTTAAATTTATATAATTAGCTTTTTTATATTCAATGTGTTTTCTTATAATATTATGTGTTCAATTATATATTTATTTAATACAAATTAAATGTTTAATTACTTGTGTATATAATGACTTCACTACCTACTGATGTTAGAAATTGTAAGGAACAACATATTGGTGATGTTAAATTTGATAAAATGATATAAGGTGATAAAAAAATGTTTTAAAAATGACTAGAGTGGTGTATCATGATAGTATTAGTAAAAATTATTAAGGAAATAAGTAAAGGTATAAAATTTGAGATTGGAAAGAATTCACATAACCAAAATGTTGACTTTGACAATTCATTTTCATTAGTTACATTAGGGTCAAAATTGAAATGCACATGTAAAATGATGTTTACATATGTCACAATGTTGTGGATACATTAAAGACACTAATTTGGGAAGACATTAGGGTAACAATATGGCATACTTTCTCTATTTCATAAAAAAATTAAATAATGAAACATTAATTCACTCATAATTAACCCTTGAAGAGTACATTTATATTTGATTATTTCTAGATAAAATTCAAAATGATGGCCGCTAGAAAGGCTCATAGAGCCTGTGAGACACTTCTTAAAAAATATTAGGGATACTTAGGGGAAACTAACCCCCACCCAATAGCTATATACGCACAAATGATAAGCCAAGAAACCTGGGATTCTTTCATTGGATGATGGGAGGAGGAAAAATTTAAAGTATATTATAATTGGTAATATTTTATTTCAGATTATGTTTATTAATCACTTTGATTTTGAATTTTTAATTTTTGAAACAATAAAGGAGTGAAGAAAATAACCAGTATGAATCAAAACCAATATACCCCCACTATAAAGTTAAAATAAGGTGTTCATAACATGAAAAAATGGTTCTTATTTTAAATCTATAGCAAATACTTTTACATGATATGAAACAAAAACATAATTATATTCCATTTTTTATATTAATATTGATAAATCAAAATATCAATAAACTTTTATCCCACGTCATGTGCTATAGAAATAAACTTTTGTAAATAAAAAAGTATAAGTATTTGACGAAAAAATGAAAAAAGTATGGGAATCACATATAAGTATGATATAATATAATTTTTTTATACTTCAAAAGAGTATTAAATAACAATGACTACTTATTTGCCTATATTTTTTATCCAGTTTCGATAAAAGAATTTTTATTGATAGTAATTGATGAATAACTACTTTCAATGGATTTTATGCAGCCGAAACCATATGGACGTTTCAAAGGTGAAAGTTTTGGAGTGTCAACCCAATCATACTTTGAGAATTCAAAGTCACGGAGGGGTGAAAATGAAAAAATAAAAGCTATACTGGCATAAGTTGACTCTTTAAAAGAAAAAGATAATTAGTAGTATGGTGTGTTAAACTGAATTCTTTAAATGGGTCATTGAGAAGAAACAACACAACCACAACCAAAACTTGAAGAGGCACTCTCAATAGATTTAAGGCTAGATATTCCCCTTAAATTCCCACCTCACCCAAGGTAATTGATTTTGTTATAATGTTTTCTTATGAATATGAATCAAATAACTATTAATACTTTTCTTATACTAAAATTTTATAAGGTGAAAATGTTTTTAATTTATATCTATCAACATTTTTTCATTGTTATGTTGCAAGAGGTAAAATGAACAATATCGAAGATGATATGCTACACAATAAACAACTTCCAAAAGATCACATGAGAGTATGGATTCATGTAGCTCATGATATTAACATCGAGCCACATGTACCCCTTTATGATATTTATGTTCACATAGTTGAACTTACTATTGGAACTTTCATATCATAGTCATTTAATATTATAAAGACACAAGACTATAACAAGGTTTTCTATTTATTTTATATGAAAAAACTTTTATAATTAATGAAAAAGGTATGAACTAAGGTATATTATTATAAAAGGAGAAACATAAGGGGAAATAAAAGAATGAATCAATAAAATAAAAGGGATCAATTAATAGATTAAAATGACCTCTTGATAGTACCTTTACCCCAAAAATGACCTCTTTGAAGGTTCCGGGTGCAGCAGAAGCATGTGGGTGGATGTGCCCACTTGGCTTTTTGTCATTAGCAATGATCAATCCGGGATCAATACAACGATAAACGCCAGTCTCCATGGATCGAATCACAGAAAAAGACAAAGAAGATGGTTTTTCCCGGAACCACAAACAAGGATCGTTACAGGTTGATTATAATTAATTTAATTAATTATAAAGAAATACCTTTTGGGTGTTCTTTCTTCATTGATGTTCTCGATCACATTGTCGATGTGATCCGTCGTTGCGTTGTAGAAGCCAAGTGTAGACTCCATCTAGCGGTGATCCACACGTGTACCTCGTATCTCTGGATGTCACCAAAGGATTCTCTGGGTGCTAGCGTGGAGAAACACTTGCTTGCATTGTCCGCCTTAGATCGTCTTGATCTGATAGAAGAGGATCTCTCTCGGTCTTGAGAGCATTCTTGGAGGAAGAGGTACTTTCGACCTTGAAAGAATTCTCCAGAGATGTTGTGCACAATGATTCTCTTGTGTGTCAGAAAAGAGTTGGGGTTGTGAGGATATTTATAATCGGGTGTGTGGGGTTATAGAGTTGTGACAATAAATAAACACGTTACACGTTTTATTTATTTCATTGACTCTTATTTAAAACCCCCCATGTCGAATAGATAATTCCTTGACATACGCCCACGCTGATTATAATAAATATCATTTAAAACAATATTATATCCTCAAAATACCGACTGGAAAAACTACACGGTGTGTAATAATAAATACACGGCGTGTACTTGTTTTTCATTGAAAACTACATGGTGTGTACATTAAATGTACACAACGTGTATATCTTGTTTTCATTTATTCATTTCCTTTCCAAAATAAAACTACACGGCATGTACATTTAATAATACACGGCGTGTACTTGTTTTATTTTATTTTTCCTCCATCATTTAAAACAACTTAGGCTTCCTTGAATAATTATTAAACCACGTACGGGAATGATCTTTATTCAACTTGAGATACTTGGATACACTTAGTGTGTGAACCTCTAGGCCTTTTTCTCGTTGGCATTAGGCAGGCTTGCCTAAAGTCCAAGATTACTGTCTAGCAACGGGTCAAGGAAACCAAGAGAAAGAAGTTGATGCCTCATTGACGTATCACCTCATACGAACGCTTACTGTGTAATTTAATCCCTTTGTCTCAATATCTCATCAAGAAGGTTTCATGCAAGTGTCATAAACCTATATCCTTGATCCGTCGTTCTTTGACTACCTGAAATAAACTCGTCATTTACACCATGGCCATGGAATTTAATGCGACAGTTCTATTTCAATCAAAGGGCCGAGATATCAACTTCCATAAATGGAAGGGAAAAATCCTTCCTCGACTTATCCATTAACAACATGTCACTCGTGACGCACCCAACATACCCTAATTCTCGCCAATTGTCTGCGTGACGGTTTTCGTCAGTAAATCTAAGTGCGTGAGTCATGAAATGAGTTAATGATAATCTTCCAGTCTAAGGACCATTACACATGCTCGTAGATAGCAATATCCGATGACACCAAGACATGCGGAATTACTACTGGCGGGTCTGTTCTCATAATCTCCCATCTTGGAGATTACCAAGTGCGAACTCCATGAGAGAGATAGAGTCTCGTCTTCTTACGAGTACTCGCACATGACGGTCTGTATACTATGTGTCCTATCATAGTATGTCATCCAACCGTAGAACTTTATTTAAGAATATTGTTATAGCATTTCAAGGTTCTCATCATAGCGGGGATCTGATATGACCTTATTAATGCAACAAATATTCCAGGACATTATTATATTATAGTCATGTAGAACAATGAACAATATATAATAAGTGAACATTCATGTAATCAAAGTACAAAACAGTTGGTTCTCAGGACACCAACCCTTACAAACTCCCCCTTGTACTAGAGCCAACTGCCTACGACTTTTAGTCCGCTAGACCTCACATGATGATTATGTTTCTGCTGAGTCATGGCTTTAGTCAATGGGTCCGCCACGTTGTCTTCCATGGGAATACTGCTCACTGCAACTTCACCTCTCTGAGAAAAATCCCTCAAGATATGATACTTCTGAAGTATGTGCTTTTTCCGCTGATGTGACCTTGGCTCTTTTGTAAGTGCCACCACTGCCGTATTATCACAATAGAGTGTGATAGGATCTTTAATGATCGGTACAACATCCAGCTCTTGGACAAATCTTCGCATCCATACTGCTTCTTTAGCTGCCTCAGAAGCTGGAATATACTCGGACTTCGCTGTAGAATCTGCCACCACACTTTTCTTTGAGCTCTTCCAGCTCACTGCACCTCCATTCAAACTGAATATGTATCCAGTATGTGACTTCATGTCTTCTTGATCAGTCTGGAAACTAGCATCTACATGTCCTCTGATGACTAGTTCCTCATCTCCTCCATAAACCAGGAGCATATCCTTAGTACGCCTCAGATACTTAAGGATAGTCTTGACTGCCATCCAATGGAGGTCTTCTGGATCGGATTGATATCTGCCTACCACACTTATTGCGTAAGCAACATCTGGCCTCGTACATAGCATATCATACATGACTGACCCAATCACGGATGCGTAAGGGATCCTTGCCATCCTCTTTCTTTCCTCATGTGTCTGAGGACACATTTTCTTGGAAAGATGAATTCCATGTGACACTGGCAACAATCCCCTCTTGGGCTGTTCCATACTGAATATCTTCAGTATCTTGTCAATGTATGTACTTTGACTCAGGCCCATCATTCTCTTGGATCTATCACGATGGATCTTGATCCCAAGAATATATGCCGCCTCACCCTAGTCTTTCATGGAGAAGCATTTATGCAACCATGCCTTAACTGACTGTAAGACAGGTACTTCGTTTCCAATTAGCAATATGTCATCAACATATACTATTAGGAAAATGACTGCACTTCCACTAAACCTTTTGTAGACACAAGGATCACATTCATTCTTAATAATGCCAAATTCTGTAACAGCTTCATCAAAACGAATGTTCCATGACCTTGATGCTTGATTTAATCCATAAATGGATTTCTGCAACTTGCATACCTTGTTATCATCCTTTGGAGTCACAAACCCTTCAGGTTGTGTCATGTAGACATCTTCCTGGAGGTTCCCGTTAAGGAAAGCTGTTTTGACAACCATTTTCCAAATTTCATAGTCATGGTAAGCAGCAATGGCCAATAGGATTCTGATGGACTTCAGCATTGAAACTGGTGAAAAGGTTTCATCATAGTCAATTCCTTGACGCTGTCTAAAACCTTTTGCAACCAGTCGTGCCTTGTAGGTGCTACCTTGCCCCTCCATGTCCAGTTTCTTCTTGAATACTCATTTATTACTAATAGGTATTACATCAACTGGAGGATCTACCAAAATCCAGACTTGGTTTTGGTACATGGAATCCATTTCAGAATTCATGGCTTCTTGCCACTTGGAAACGTCTGTGCCTTCAACTACTTCCTTTTAGGTAAGAGGATCATCATTGTCAACCAATAATGAGTCACCATCCTCGGTGACAAGAAAACCATATCGTTCTAGTTCTCTCACCTCTCTTGTGCTCCTACGTAGTTCTTGTGTCTCTGGAACAGATTGTTCTTCCACGGGGCTTTGTGGAATCTGTTCTTGTACCAACTTCTGTGTATCTTGAGCCTTGACTTCATCGAATTCTATCTCGCTCCCACTATCTCTTTTGGAGATGTGCTCCCTCTCAAAGAATATGTCATGTCTTGACACTATAACCTTTTTGTCTGAGGGGTTGTATAGGTAATATCCTCTTTTTTCCATGGGATATCCTATAAAGATACACTTTGTGCCTCGGGGTGAAAGTTTGTTACCTGAAGAGGCCTTAACAAATTCTTCGCTACCCCACACATGTAAATTCGATAACATGGATTTGCGTCTACTCCATAATTCGTATGGAATACCATTTATCGATTTAGTTGGTACTTGGTTTAGTATGTGCGTTGCTGTTTGTAATACATATCCCCAAAAGGATAATGGAAGACTTGCATGACTCATCATTGATCTCACCATGTCCAACAGGGTGCGGTTCCTCCTTTCACTTACACCATTCCACTAAGGTGTTCAAGGAGGAGTGAGTTGAGATAGAATCCCAAACTCCCGTAAGAAATCAATGAAGTACTGATTAAGATATTCTCCTCCTCTGTCTGAGCAGAGTTTCTTAATCTTCTTACCAAGCTGGTTCTCAACTTCATTATTGTATTCTTTGAACCGATCAAAAGAATCTGACTTATACCTCATTAAGTAGATATATCCATATCTACTAAAATCACCAGTAAAAGTTATGAAGTACGAGAACCCACCCCTTGCTTCAACTGGAAATGGTCCACACACATCTGTGTGAACTAATTCTAGAAGCTCTTTATCTCTTTCACCTTTCCCACTAAATGGGGCTTTGGTCATTTTGCCTTGTAGACACGCATGACATATACCAAGTGGTTTTAGTTCGAAAGAATCTAAATACCCATCTTGACGTAATTTTGTCAAACGTTTCTCATTGACATGAACTAGCCGGTGATCCAAAAGTTAGGTGTGGTATGAGTCATGTGAATTAACTTTGTTATCGATTTCCATCACTTGGTTTGTGTAGTCTAACACATAAAGGCCGTTATATAAATGTGCCCTACCAAAACAAATGATATCTTTATAAAAGTAGCAACATTCATTTCCAAACTTGAATATAAATCCATCAGTATCTAATCTGGATACTGAAATAATGTTTTTAGTAACAGAAGGCACATAATAACAACCTTTCAAAACCATGACCATCCCGGTAGGCAATGTGAGGTGGCAGTCTCCGATAGCTACAACAACGAGTCTGGTTCCGTTGGCTGCTCTTAGATATACCTCCCCTCGATCAATCTTCCTGAATCTACTTGGTTTCTGTATTTGGATATAGATGTGAGCACCACAAGCAGTATCTAATACCCAATTAGTAGAAACAGATAGATTGCATTCGATAAAAAACGCACCTGAAGCTTCCCCTTGCTTCCTTGGCTGGGTGCAGTTTTTCTTCTAGTGGCCCTTCTTGCCACATGCAAAACAAACATCATCCTGTTCCTTTGCCTCCCCTTTGATCTTACTTTTCTTGGAAGGCCTTGAAGAAGCTTTGGGCTTAAATCTCTTCTCCTTCCCTTTCCTTTTATTCACCATAAGGACAGAAGGATTTTCACGCTTCATGTCATTGTCCACTTGGCGAATAAGGATAGGAAGATCAGATAGAGACTTATCAATATTGTTCATGTTGAAATTAACAACAAAGTTTGAGAAGCTCTAGGGGAGTGATGCGAGAATGAGATCGGTACCCAGTTCTTCAGGGAGTTTAAAACCAAGAACCTCTAAGTGCTCAATGTATCCAATGAGCTTGACTACATGAGGCCCAGCTGGGGCACCCTCTCCAAGCTTTCTCTGAAACAGAGCCTTGGAGATCTCAAACCTTTCCTGTCTTGCTCTCTCCTGGTATAAACCACAGAGGTGCTCGATCATGCTGTAGGCATCCATGTCTTTATGAGACTTCATGAGCTCACTAGACATATATGACAGCATCAAACATTGAACGTCGATAATGTCGTTCAAATGTTGATCATAGACCAGGAAATCTTCATCACTCGCCCCTGGGGCAGGAGAATCAGGAAGTGAGGACTCCAGCATGTAAAACTTCCATTCATGGCGTAGGATAACCCGAAGGCACCTAAACCATTCCTGAAAGTTACTGCCGGTGAGGATATTGTCTTTATCCAGTATTGATCGAAGAGAAAATGTGGTTGACGAGTTTGTCATATTGCTTCTACAAATTAAAAGAGCAGATTCATCAGTACTTTCTTGATTACATTTTATGAGAAATAATAAATTTTATTAAGTCTCACACTATTTTATCAAGTCCCAATGACCCTCATCATTGAACTCAGAATGTCTAGTTTCTATGACATTCTAGTGGCAATGATCCATATTCCCCTTAGCATAACCCCAACAAGAGTTGGTCAAGCTATTTGAAGGTATTTAGGTAGGCAGGTCTTTGCCAACTGTGAGCTTACAGTTCCTTGATCTGTTGAATGGACTCCCCAATCTTGAAATCCTGACTTGGATTTCCTTAACTCTTGCCTCCAATATTACATCAAGTCTAGCAAGGGCTACTTCTCTTGATGTAATATGGTTAAGTCAACCCGAAACCTTTCATAAGGGCTTCCTTTATAAAAGTAAGTTTCCCAACAAGGGTTAGTCAAACACATATTTTTATTGAGTCTTGCCCTTAATCAAGTAACAGAAGGCTTGGTCTGACTTAATATGGTATTTGAGGGATTTTATTCTTTATGCGTATCTTTTCATTATCACATGCTTGTTAATATTAAGTGATTCTTGCTTAAGTGATTAACCATGTTCTGATAATGTTTATGCATAGTCCAGTTTTTATTTTATTCCATTTTTGCATGCTTGTTCATTTTATTAATTATGTGATCACGACAACACATACATAATAAATAAACCATGAAATCAGACAGAAATAAAATAAGATGGCATGATCATGATCTTCTATTGGTTAGCTTATCTAGCGGTTTTGATAAGCTAACCCTGACCTAGGGAAAACACCATGAACCTGATGGTTCGTGTTTTGTAGATCCCACCTATCCACCTTTGTATCTTTTTGTATTGGTTTCGCCTCAGCTTCGGGATTTGAACCGTCTCCTCTAGCTTGGGAGGTCCTCCATTACATGGGTTTACATTAAAGAAACCATGGGCACGCAGGCCCTACATTTTATTGGAAGAAGGCTCGCAGGCCAACAAATTTAAATTAAATAAATTTAAATGAAACCATACACATACAAAGGGTCATTGGTCTAGATCATGATCATCCATAGTATGCAACGATATTTACGCATATTTAGTATTAAAATTCTTTCAATCATTCTTTTATTTATGATAAGACACACTCGAATTCAATTAATTAGGATCTTATAATTAATCAATTATTTATCTTAAATTCCTTTCTGAATTTCCTTGAGATTATTCTCATCCATATCCCTTGTACGGATCTTTGTACATTGGAGGAAACCTGGTGAAATTCCATTTCTGGAAAGTAAACGGCGTGTAGTTTATAATTACACGGCGTGTATTTTTCTTTTCACCTTTTATCGAAAGTACACGTCGGGGCTTTGGTGTGTTTTCTGTACTTTGGAAATTTTAGAGTACACGGCATGTAGATAAATCATACACAGCGTGTACTTCCTTGTTATGCGGTAACCGGCCTGGCGATCCCGTGTACGTCGTACGCGGCTTATCTTTGTACACAGTTTCACCTGGGTCGGAACGGACAACACAGTGTGTTGCTCCAACATACACGCCGTGTATTCCGGTTTCCATGCGCCATTCAATTCTGGTCAACACGACGTGATTAAAACTTAGGAATAATCAACTCACAAGGCTTGGTTTGGTAGACCAGTGCCGGTTCATTGAACCTAAGTACACGTCATGTAGTTTTAATTACACGCCGTGTTATCCCGTGTTGTACAGACAGAAAGAGCGGCTCCTTCGGATGAGTTCATCATTTTTATTTTAATCAAAAATTAAAATTAAAAGGTCGTTTCGGTGATATGAATCGAGAAATGAAGGATGAAGAATAGATCTCATTACTTCAGATTTATAGAACGATTTATTTCAAATTGAATCAAATATGAATGTGTAAATTATCAATGAAAATGAAATAACTATAATCAACATTGTAACCTCCCTCTGATACCATTTGAAGGTTCCGGACGAAGCGGAAGTGCGTGGGTGGATGTGCCCACTTTGCTTTTTGTCATTAGCAATGATCAATCCGGGATCAATACGACGATAAACGCCAGTCTCTACGGATCGAATCACAGAAAAAGACAAAGAAGATGGTTTGTCCCGGAACCAGAAACAAGGATCATTACAGGTTGATTATTATTAATTTAATTAATTATAAAGAAATACCTTTTGGGTGTTATTTCTTCGTTGATGTTCTCGATCATGTTGTCGATGTGATCCGTCGTTGCGTCGCAGAAGCCAAGTGTAGACTCCCTCTAGCGGTGATCCATACATGTACCTCGTATCTCTGGACGTCGCCAAAGGATTCTCTGGGTGCTAGCGTGGAGAATCCTTTTCTTGCATTTTTCGCCTTAGATCGTCTTGATCTGATCGAAGAGGATCTCTCTCGGTCTTGAGAGCATTCTTGGAGGAAGAGGTACTTTCGACCTTGAAAGAATTCTCTAGAGATGTTGTGCACAACGATTCTCTTGTGTGTTGGAAAAGAGTTGGGGTTGTGAGGATATTTATAATCGAGTGTGTGGGGTTATAGAGTTATGACAATAAATAAACATGTTACGGGTTTTATTTATTTCATTGAATCTTATTTAAAACCCCCCATGTCGAATAGATAATTCCTTGACATGCGTCCATGCTGATTATAATAAATATCATTTAAAACAATATTATATCCTCAAAATCTCGACTGGAAAAACTACACGGTGTGTAATAATAAATACACGGCGTGTACTTGTTTTTCATTGAAAACTACACGGAGTGTACATTAAATGTACACGGCGTGTATATCTTGTTTTCATTTATTCATTTCCTTTACAAAATAAAACTACACGGTGTGTACATTTAATAATACACAACGTGTACTTGTTTTATTTTATTTTTCCTCCATAATTTAAAACAACTGAGGCTTCCTTGAATAATTATTAAACCACGTACATGAAAAATCTTTATTCAACTTGAGATACTTGGATACAATTAGTGTGTGAACCTCTAGGCCTCTTTCTCGTTGGCATTAGGCAGGCTTGCCTAAAGTCCAAGATTACTGTCTAGCAACGAGTCAAGGCACCCAAGAGAAAGAAGTTGATGCCGCATTGACGTATCACCTCATACGAACGCTTACTATGTAATTTCATCCCTTTGTCTCAATATCTCATCAAGAATGTTTCATGGAAGTGTCATAAACCTATATGCTTGATTTGTCGTTCTTTGACTACCTGAAATAAACTTGTCGTTTACACCATGGCCATGGAATTTAATGCGACAGTTCTATTTCAATCAAAGGGATGAGATATCAACTTCCATAAATGTAAGGGAAAAATCCTTCCTCGACTTATCCATTAACAACAAGTCACTAGTGACGCACCCAACGTACCCTACTTCTAGCCAACTGTCTGCGTGACGGTTTTCATCAGTAAATCTAAGTGCGCGAGTCATGACATGAGTTAATGATAATCTTCCAGTCTAAGAAGCATTACACATGCTCGCAGATAGAAATATCCGATGATACCAAGACATGCGGAATTACTACTGGCGGGTCTATTCTCATAATCTCCCATCTTGGAGATTACCAAGTGCGAACTCCCTAAGAGAGAGAGTCTCGTTTTCCTACGAGTACTCGCACATGACGGTCTGTATACTATGTGTCCTATCATAGTATTTCATCCAACCGTAGAACTTTATTTAAGAATATTGTTATAGCATTTCAAGGTTCTCATCATAGCGGGGATCTGCTATGACCTTATTAATGCAACAAATATTCCATGACATTATTATATTATAGTCATGCAGAACAATGAAAAATATATAATAAGTGAACATTCATGTAATCAAAGAACAAAATAGTTGGTTCTCAGGACACAAACCCTTACACTCTTGAGAGTACCTTTACCCCAATAATTCTACTATTTCATTTATTAACATTGCAAGTTCATGCTGATACATCATTACAAGATAATAATATGACCTACATTGAATTTAAATAATAAATTTATGGATAGGACATTATAGATATGATCAATATTGATAATGTTAATGAAATTATCAAGCATGAATGATTGGGAGGCTCTTTTTTGAATGTATACATGAGGTATATTTTCACAAATGTTTTATCCAATAATTGATCTAGTATGTTAATTACAGTTTAATACTATTGAAAATTTATACCAAAATATATATCACGATAATTTAAGGAGAAATACCCATGAAAAAAAATTATATTCATTTGTTCACATGTCACATTTATATAAGAATTATAAATGGAGGAAGTGGAAATCTTTGTAAAAGCAAAAAAAGTAGCCACAATTTTTTAAAATAAAATAAGAGATGAAAGTCACTTATTAATACATAAAATATAGGGGTAAAACTTTAGAATCTAATCATATAAAATATAGTTTAATTTTTTACATTACTCATTCCATTTTTAGGACTCACTTGATTCTCATTTCGATCAATTTGGATATTTTTATATCCAAAGCGTGGGTATCCAAAAAATCGACCACATATGATCTTCCTTAAGAGTTTGTAATACAATATATTCCATATTTTAAAAATAAACTTCAAATTATAGGTTTTATATTATGTTTTAACAAGAATATTTTTAGGATTTGGCGGTGTTTATTTATCATCAAAACTATGGTATGAGTATGAACACTATGAAAAAGAAGCATGTGGATTACTTAAAATGGAAAATTATTTCGGTTTATATAATAATATTTCACTATAAAAACATATATAAAAACAAATTACTTATTTTGTTTAATGTTTCTATAGTGTCTGAAATAATGTAATGATAATGATTGTGGTTATTACATATGTAAATTTATGAAAGATATCATATTCCATCCATAAAGTAGAATAAATGAAGAGGTATTTTTGAAGGTAATTATGATTCCATTTAAAATATTTATTAATAATTTTATTATCTATATTTTTCTAGTATTACTAGGACTATAGACAGTCCACATATTCAAAAGAATAAATAGATTTGTTTAGAACTGATTGGGAAGCTTATTAGGTATCAGGATATTTGTAGACATCATAAAGAGGTGATTTCCTATCACTTTGTATTTTTTTATTTTAAAAATATTTTGAAGAGTTAGATTATCTACTACCCATTTAGTTAATTTTTTTATCATTTTATGTTATAGTTTTATAAAGATACTTTACAATCGAAAGGTTTATTTCTAAGTAATAATAAGATATAACATATGGAGTGATGCTCTTGAAAATTATTTTATAGTTCAAAATAAACATCACATTATTAAAAATAAGAAAACACACTCTTATTGTCTTTATACTTTAGGAAAATAATCAATGATTCATTTTTGATATATAGGAATTAGCTATATGTCAATCCAATACATAGTGTGATTGGTATGAATCAAAGTGCATGATTTTAGTATAGAAGTAACATTTTAGCTCACGATGCATGTCACATAGTCCAAAGCATGAAAACATGTTTGGATTGTGTTGATAATTTTTGAAAATAATATATGGTTAAAAGTAACATTTTAGTTTACAACATGCATCACATAGTCAAAATCGAGAAAAAGTGCTTACATTGTCTTCATAAATAAGTAAAAAAGTTTGATAATTCATTTTTGATGTGTAGGAATTAACCTTAATTCAATTGGATACACAATGTGTTTATTTTTACTAAAAGTGCATGTTTTTAGTTTAAAAGTGGAATTTTAGTTCAAAAAATGATTTACACAGTAAAAATAGATAAAATGTACTTAAATTGTTTTGGTACTTTAAGAAAGAAACCCACGATTCATTTATGATGGGTAGGAATCAACCTTACATAAACCCAACACATGGTGAGGCTAATATGACTAAAAGTGTGTGTTTTCATCCTTTAAATAATTTTTTTTTCATTTTCTAAATAAAAAATTTATGGATGATTGGGAACCTCACAATACAGATACCACATTTAAAAAACCACAACCATTAATAACATAAAGGCATCAAAATTCACTCCAAAACATCAAATTTCAAATTCAAATTTCAAATTCAAGAAACATGAAACATCATCATCACCTTGGGCCACATTCCACTTCAAGCCATTACCACTAAAACACAATCAACGCATCGTCGTTATCTCATCACTAGATATCAGCAACTACCGGAACAGAACATTGTTTCCATTGTAGAAATATGAAAACCATCGAAATGGAAGGGGGATGACCTAACCATAACCTCCATGAATTGTCTCACCATCGTCATCACCATCAACAACAGAATTTGACACCACCCATAAACAAACAGTAAATAAACCAGAAACCCAAAACGAATTCAATACCAAAGAATCGTCAAACAGATTGATCTCACTCAGAGAAACAAGCCAAATATTCACTGATTACGACTCATAACAAGTTTAAAGAACCTATAGACGACAATCCACACATCCCATAACCTCATAGATTCTACTGATCTAGATCCAATTGGGAGAGGTGCAAAGGAAATTGAGGTCAAAACAAGTTTGAGCGGACGGGGACACCAAATGACTCCATCAACTAAGGAGCATAAAACTATTAGCAGGAATAACGAAAGCATACCAACACTGGAAGAACTTGGGAACCCATTGACCACCAGAACACATGACCCAAAACCTCTTTGAACTGACACTCCATCTCCGACCTGGAGACGTGTAGGGGAGCATTAGGTTAGAGTGGGGTTTGAATGACTGAGGACTTCTACAAAAAACCACTGATGTAAGGAAGATATAAGAATCAGCTAGGGAAAACCCCTTACAGCGAGCCCTAGAGAGAAGAAGGGAAAGGTACATCGGGCAGAAGGAAAGAATGAGAAAGAAGAAGAAGGATAGAAAAAAGGAAGGGAAAAAAGGAAGGAGAAGGGGAGAATATCCATCACCATGAGGAGGGATGTGGAAACACGGGGATGGAAAATTAGAGAAAATGGAGGTGCTGAGTGAATGGGGCTCTATAGTAAAGGTAATGTGTGTGTTTTGAGTAAAAACTAATATTTTAGTTCAAAATGTGCATCACATACTCAAAAATAAGAAAAAACACTAGAAATTTAATAATAAACTCAGAAAAAAAATCCATGAATCATTTTTTACATTTAGGAATTAACTAGACATCAATTCAATATATAGTGTGGAATTTAAGACTAAAAGTGCTTGTTTTCATTTAAAAGTGATATTTTAGTTCAAAAATTTCACCACAAACTCAAAAGTAAGAAAACATGCTCTAATTATATTTATACTTTAGTAAAACTATCCATGATTCATTTTTTATGTTTAGATGTCAACCTCATATCAATTTGATACATGCTGTGGACAGTATGGCTCAAAGTGTTTGTTTTTTGTATAAAAGTAACATTTAATCTCAAAATGTGAATCATTTATTCAAAAATTATCAAAAATTCTTGTATTTTATTGATACATTAGGATAATTATCTATGATTCATTTTTTATCTATTGTAACTGACCATACATAAATCCAATACACAGTGTAGCTGGTATGACTGAAAGTGCATGTTTTTAGTTTAAAAGTGACATTTAGTTCAAAACATGCATCACATACTCAAAACTAATAAAATAAGAACATATTGTATTGATAATTTATGAAAATAATATGTGATTCACTTATGATGTGTATGAATCAAATTCACATTAATATGACACACGGTGTGGATAATATGACTCAAATTGCATGTTTTCTTTGTAAAAGTAACATTTTAGATCACAACATGTGTCACATAGTAAAAACTGAGAAAACATACACATATTATCTTGATAATTTTTAAAACAGATCCATGATTCATTTTTTATGTGTAGGAATTAACCTTAGATATATCTGACACACTGTGCGGCTAAAAGTGTATATTTTCTGTTTAAAAACAATATTTCAGTCTAAAATTCTTATAACATAATAAAGACTAAAAAATATTCTTGTATTGTCTTTATACTTTAGGAAAACATTTTTTAATCTATTTTTGACAAGTAGGAATTAACCTTAATTCAATCTGACAAGCGTCATGGTCGGTATGACCAAAAGTGTATGTTTTCATTTAGAAGTGATATTTTAGTTAAAAGCATGTTTCACATACTAAAAACTAAGAAAAAAACCCATATTTTTTTGATATTTTATTAAAAATATAAATAGTTAGTTTTTTATATGTAGGAATTAACCTCATGTAAATCTGACACGTGGTGTGTCCAGTATGTCTGGAAGTTCTTGTTTTCATTTGAAAATGAAATTTTAATTAAAAACACATATCACATACTCAAAACTAAGGAAACATGCTCTGATTATCTTAATTCTTTTATAAAATGACCCATGATTAATTTGTGACATGTAAGAATCAATATGATAGATGATGTGGCTGATGTTAGGGAAGATTGTTAATACTGAGTGTTTGCTAATCTGATTTTGCAGTGCATTTTGCAAATTACAAAAACTCATGTCATTTATCTTTATTTTATTATTTATGATTTTATAAATTTAATTGTTTATTAAATTTGTTAATATTTATTATTTTTAAAATGGATAAGTATAATATATTACATTATTTTTATCTCACATTGCATAAATTTTTATTATGTATTTATAGTTTGTTAATTCTTATGTATTTATTTTTTCATTAATTTAAATTTAAAATAATTGTTAGTGTTTAAATTATTTAAAATTTATCTATTATTGTTCCTTTAAAATTTATCTTCTACCATTCTTTTAAAATTTATTTATTATCATGTGTTTAAAATTTATGCTTTCGTGCTTTTCAAAATCCTACTTGCATGAAATTTATTTTTTTCTCCACCATAAATGATGTTTCTGAACATGAGGAGAATATTATTGCTTCCACATTTGTATGCTATTTTGTGACCTTCTGCCATGGATAAAATGTTTGATCGTGATTTATTTATTTTGTCTTCCAAGAATCCACCCTACTTTAATGAACCCTTACATCTATTCCTCCTTCTTCTTTCATGCCTCTTTTTTCTTCTGTGAGTTGATACCATGGATGAAGGATCTAATTCACAAATATTATGTATCCTAGATTGAATAGGTGCTAAAATACATCAGTTTGTATAGTTTTCTATTCACTTTTTCCACATTTTATGTAGTATATGTTTTTATACACACTCCTAAATCTCATATTGTAGAATTTTTCATCAAGCAATACTCATGTTGTATTTCGAAATGAAACATTAAATCAACCACATTCACATGAAATGGAGAATCTACACTGACTATCTACACATGAATGAAACATTAAAAGGAAATAACCCTCATGAAGTATTATAATTACTTACAATTTTCATGTTGTATGGAAATGTATATCGTTTATCATGAAATATTTTACATTATTTCATGAAATCACAAGTTTCATTTTGAATAAATGGCTCGAAGACCTAAATTTTTATTAATTTTGGACAATCCCCCCTTTTAAGGGTAAAGGGGGGAAACCCCACATGACTTCAAGGACAAAGAGACTTAAATATAATCTGAAAATTAAGTTTGTTTCAACCTAGAACAAGACTACACAGAAATACCCCTTACTAGCATCAACATCATTAAGGCACACCTCCACCAGTGAATGGATGCTCAGGAAGCTGTTCCGTGCAAAAATTCATGGGCCCAGTATTGATGGAAGCACCATACCCTCTCAATCCTCCAAATCTGAAAAGCCATGCATGGTGGATGCGATCGACTCTAAATCCTCTTCTGAAAGAATTCCTTGTATATTTTGTGGGTTCCCCAGCATGAAGCATTCATGAGTGCATTACACCACCATCAACGACCATCCTGGAAGGACCTCGCCGCACTCCACGAGACACCCCCTCCACTAGAGTGGAGGAATATTAGAAGACAATCCAAGGGACACGAGTTCAAGCCATCCTCACTTAGGACTGGATGGCCCAACACTGTGCCGAGGGAACTCCACCAGTGATGGAATATAGGTCATCCTGAAGTAGAAACACCGCTCTGGGCATGGATCTACTCTGATAAAAACCACATATGTACCCTCACCAGGTTTTGAAGCAAGCCAGTCACAGTGGTAAGAAAATCAATATGAAGGGGAAAAGATGAACCAGCAACATCAAATCAGAACAAACAATATAACACCAAATTCATAGCCAATCGAACAAAACACCAACATCACCAAATCATAAAATCTACAAAAACTCATATTAGTGCCAAAACCCAAATCATCCCCTCTTCGTGGCACTAAAAATCTGACACGGAGCCACAATGGAAGCCCACTAGAGGAGTCAACTGGTCGCATTGAATGAATTGAGCTGGAGATACTCCATCAACGCTGGAAAGGATGAGACACACCGAACCGAGCCAAGTCAAAACCGCGCAGAGCCACATCATTGTTGGAAGGGTCAAGCCATGCCGAGCCGAATGCCGAAGCACCTCTAAGTTATGTCATCACTGAGAATAGAATACAGAGACAACGATGAACCCCTCTAGATCTCGGTTGTGCCACTCTGATGCCAAACCACACACACACTGAGAAGAGACCAGATGAATCCATCACGAATCGATCCAAGCTGGAGGGGGAAGGGGAAACGAAATCGAGGGGAAACTCTAGCCGCCACAATTTTAAGAGAAGACACTACTTAGAGGCTGAGGATATGAGTTGTGTTCTGTTGATGTGAGCTGCAACTATAAGAAGGGAACAACTGTGACCATGAAGAGTGATCTACAACCATGATCTATGATCATGAATTGTGACAAAAAACCATGACTGTGAGATGTGATCTTGAACTGAAATTACTTTGAACATGGACTTCTGAATGGTACCACAATATCCAGGTTCCCTCATTCTTCTACCGTGTCTAAAAAATAAATCAATATATATATATATATATATATATATATATATATATATATATATGATACTCTATTTTTAGTATTTTTCGAAATTTTTATTTTACTGTAAATTTTAATTAACTATTTTTTAATTAATTTATTTCAAAGATATATAGATTAATTATTTTTTTTAAATATTAAAATTCATTTTTAAGTATTTTAAATTGTTTATGTTAAGAATTAAATTGTTTTTTATTTTTATGTAAATACTAGAATTTCTTTTTTTTTATAAAGTTAAAATTTATTTATATTAATTATTTTCTATGTGAATTGATTTCTAAATTATTATTTGTTTTTAACAAATAATTTTATATCTTTTCAAATATTTTTTAAATATATTTAATTCTAATGCATAAATTTGAAATATATGTTCAAATTTTAAAAATAACTGTCTTATGATCTTTTAAAGGATATATTTGACTGTTAAATTTTGAGATATTTTTAATGGATAATTTCAAATATTTTTTGACCTATTATTAAAGATATTTTTTTGAATTTATTCAAATATTTTTTAAATAACTATCTTGATGATAATATTGGAAACTAATTTCTCTCTCCGAGATAATTGTTATGATAATTATGGAACTGTTATTATTATTTTTGAATTGTTTTACCCTTGGAATGTGTTTGTTAGTCTTTTAATTTCTATATTTAAAGGGTGGCCAAGTAGGTTTGGAAGAAGTTGAACATCATTGATAACAACTTTGATAGATTTACATTCCCTCAAGAATAAAGTTGTGATCTTTCAAAATGATGTTCAACATTGTAAAGTCCTATGAGATCATTGCTTCATCATCTGGATGATCTCTCAAGTGTTGAACCACATCATCTTCAACTATTATTTCCTTAACTAGACAATTTGATCTATCACTCAAGAACTTGTACATGTGCTTCATTAGTTCTTCTATCTATTTCATCCTAGTTTCTTGTGTCTATAACACTACTTCCCATATCTCACACATAAAATCACACCTTCTATTTATGTTTTGAAATTAAAATACAATATTTATTTCTTCAGGTTATAACACTCAGATTCTAAAGTTAGAACTATTTGGGTTGTGAAACCCATAGTCTAAAGTCAGTTTAATAATTAGGTTGTGACTCCCTATATAAAATACAATGTGTTAGTGTGTTTATCCCTCCATTTTTTTGAAAAAGGATCTTTGTAATCAGTCTATGATTCCCCTTAAAAAATTAGTATAGTGCACAATGTGTCCCTCATAGATCAGAGAGGTTTAATATTAGGGTAGGTTCACTTTGGACCAAAATACAATAAAAATTTTCCTTATTCATTCATTTATTTCCTACTACAAATTAACTCTGATAATTACATTTGATATTTAATCCATCTATTTAAAGTTTTAATCTGGTCTATTTATTGCCCTCTAGACCATATGTCACTACATTTTCTAATCTAATAATTGATATCAAAGTTGGATCTTGTTAAGGATATTTTAGATATACTATTTCTTTTCCTAATATCAAAAAATTGGTATCAAGAACCGATTCCTATTGGACATTATATATTCTATTTATATTTTATTGTGCTAAATTATTTATCCTAAACCTCAATATCTATATAAAAATGATCACTATAAGATGAAATGAATGGTTGTAAATTATGCATGAATTCCTCAGAAGCTACCTCACTTTTATGGAAATGATTATGGTTACGAGTAATCTATAATGGAGGCATACCTCAAGATGTTAATCATAATACACTATTCGATCATGGTAAAACCATAGAAACTAACATAAGTTGGCCTAGATACTCTTATAGGAAATGACACTACTTGATATGTTTTCAATTCCAAAAAAATAAATATTTTATGTTGTGTTATTAAGAGTGATGTGTTCAGTCATGTCTATGTGTGTAAGATAACTCATGAGATTTAAAAGATTCATCATGTTTCTCAGCTTTGATTATAAAATTCTATTATAATTACGCTCTGAATGCTTTGGGTTGTGTACCAAGATTTCAAGATGAGTGAAGATGAAAGTGTCAACCAAATGTTCCATCGATTCAAAAGCATCGTGAATTAAATGAATCCCCTTGGAGAAAAGTTAGAGAACCATGTGCTTGTTTAATGAGCACTGATAGCTCTACCCAAGAATTGGAGTGTGAAGAAAGTAGTAACCAATGAAATAAAAAACATTAAGTGATACACATTGAATAAAATCATCATTTCATTACTTGAATATGAAATATAATTGAAGAATATTCTTAAAGAGGATACAACGAATAGAAGAGGCATAATATCTAAATCTGTTAACTTTGTATCTACCGAGTCTTCTAATTCTGAACTACATGATAATGAAAAATAATATATGGGTTAAATCATGATAAGAGTTTACAAAATAATGGAAAAGATGGGATTCAAGTACCAATTTAGAAGGAATTCTCAAAAGGATAAAAGTAAGGGAGAAAATAAAGATAGTACTAATCATAACACTTTAGATGTTACTTATTTTTAGTGAAAAATAAAGTTCATATCAATCTTTACTAACCAAAGATAAATAATAATAAAAATAAAAAATTCAGAGAAAAATGAATTTATAACTAGAAAGAGTGTAGTGAAGAATCCAATTCTATTGAAGAATATAGAAATGAGAAAGAATATACTAATATATGATTTATGGAATCTCTAAAAAAATTATTTATTTTGGATCACCTATAGTGCCTAAGGTGACTACCGAGAAGACTCAACAAGGGAAGAATGAACTAGCTGTGGTCATGTATAATAGCTCGGGTCACCACTTCCAAGTCGTGCTCCAATACTTCACAACCATGGCTATGTGGCATAGTGGACAAGGGAGATCAAACCGATGAAAATGAGTTACATCATGGAATGAAAGGTTATGTCATGGCTAGAGTTGGTGATAGATGATGATGCTCTATAGTTGAACCAGGTGCACCATATCTGTCTTGAAGAAAAATAAGAATGTTTATTTTTCACCATGAGCCCTCTCTTGCATCGTGGAGGTGCCTAAATGGGTAATAGATTTGAAAATGGAGGAAGTTTTATGGATATGGACCTTTAAATTTCAAAATTTCCCTTAAATGGCCATGAATGAGTTGCTTCATAGCTATTCCATCCCTGGCGTAGGGTTTTGTTACTTTCCAACTTCAAAACACCGATGTTTTTTATCTATCCATAGGATTTCATTCACCACAAGAAGAACTGTGGGGAGTTAAAAATTCAACCATGAACATAGGTCCTAACCTAAGCATGAGGAGAAAAATAATCCACTATTTTAGGAGTTGAGGCTAATAAATCTTTACAAAACTACACAAGGGAGAAGACCCGACCCCCTATCTCTTAATAACAGGTGATAAGAATAATTCAAATAGGAAAAAAGGGGGCACATTTTCACGAGAGTTTTTTGGCCAAGAGATATTGAAAAATTAAAATAGAATAAAATGGAGGGAGAATAAGAAAAATAAAAAATAAAAATAAATCAGGGGAATAAGATTTCAAAATTCAAATAAAATAGATAGAATTATCTCTATAATTATATAGGATTGACTATTGTGCATAAAAAGATACAATACTAGTAGGGGAACCATAAGAGAATTATACAAAACCAGGGGAGGTTCCATTGCTAATATAGGAGGCTAAGTGAGATATTTATACCTAGTATCCAAAGTGAGAGTGGAGAAAGGGGTTGTTATCAACCACGAGGCTTCAAAATTAAGACTTTCATTTTTCTATTTTTATTTTCTCTATATATTTATGATTTTATATGTTAGTGTTAAATTAATAAGAATGTGTTCTCATTTTTTATAGAACTTTTATTTTAGATCTAACCCTACAGTCCTTTCCCTTTAAGTCATATTATTCATAATAATTGAGATATGATCCATGAATAACAAGGTATTTGAGGGAGAGGTGAGTTTTATAAAATATGATGAGTACATAAATTAATTTAATATCCCTTTAATTTAAATTATATCTTATACTCTATTTTTCTAGTGAAAGTGATGACATTTAGAGGATGAACCTCAATGTGGTTAAGGGGAGTGGGAGAAAGTTAGAGACAACCTTAACTCAACCTTTTTTTTTGATATTAAACATCATTCATATAAGTTAGTTATAAGAAAACTTGATAGAGGATCCAACTGATTTAGATAGTACTAGTTGAGGCTAAACAGTAACACTAGTTACCCCCACAATTCTCATGGATAATGAAGTAAAGAGAAAACCATCCTTAATATAAACTCACTTCCCCTCATCCTTATTTTTATTCTTTTTGAGTCAATCCAATCACATTTATCAATAGTTTATTAGTTTTATTTTTAGTTAAATTGAGACAAATTTTGATGATATTAAATTCTTATAACCCATTTCCTCATGGGATCAACCCCATCTTACCACTATTCCATGTTCTAGTAGTTAGTGTCGTAAGGTGACTATAAATTTATATTTTGACATCACTGAGAGAATTAACAATGCTCTCGGGTAATCTCAAAACTGGCACCACTTTAGGGAAATAATCATTTATAAATTCAATATTTTGATAATTATTTTCAAACTCTATTTTCTATTTTTTTTATTTTAGATTAGGTTCTTCTTATTTTTGTACATTTTTATGCACTGGGTGTTTTTGGTTTTTGGTCTCACGAATAAGAGACATGGAGACACACATCTTTTTTTTATCAAACTTTCAAGCCTCTCACAATGAATTGAATATCTAAAGAGGAGAATACAACACCAAGGATGAGAGAATCAAAGTAACCCATGGTAACCACTACCACACCCTAATCTGAAAAAACTTCTCCAAGGAATGAAAGATGAGTTTAAAAGAGGATTTTTAATCCTAGAAAGAATGGATAAAGAAGCAAAATAAGTGGATGAAGAAGCTAAGGATTAATTCCACCTTGAAGATATATTTGGAAGCACAATCGAGCATGAGGCTGAATCTGAGGAAAGTTACTTTTTTGATGTGTTTTATAAATTTTCAATGGAAGACTCCTACTTAAGTGATATGGGGGAAGACGAATATATAGAGTTACCCAACACTAATTAAAAAGAAGGCCTAAAGGAGTAAATAGTTCTTAGGGCTGCTGAAATTTGAAATTTTACCATGGATTATATGGAAGAGTAGCTCTATAGAGAAGAAGTAGGGAGAGTGGCTACTAAAAATGAATAATTAAATGCATAATTTGAAGAATAAAAGACAAAAAAAGAGGGAAAAGAGGAGTGGTGACCTATTTTGATATCCCATGAATTATTTTTCTAAACATTGGGGTTATCCACTTCTTGGTACCTTTCTAAAAAATAAGAAGATAATATTTCAAGAAGAAGGAATAGTAGAAGAGATATACTGAATTTTTAACAAAGACATAATTGGTTTAATACAATATGGTTGAATCTACTCCCCTCTCTTATTATGTGATCTAAGAGGTAAGTTCTAGCTTAATGACCTTAATAAAAACTATTCAGGGGAGGAAAACTAAGTTTTTATCTATTTTCATTCTTAGTTAAATATTTAATTTTAGATACAGTGAAACCAACCCCGTCATTTATGAAATTTAAATTAATAGACCTTATGTTCTCAATGTTTTGTTTCATTTTTAGGTCCGTAAAGCACAAATGTAGAGTTAAACAAGATAAAAAAATATTAAAATGTCTAGGGGAGTAATCTTAAATTTTTTTGTACTTACTTAAACTGCCCATTATTTTATAAAATCTATTCTATGAGATTAAATGGAAAAAAGCACACCCGCACTTAGATTAGTGTTTTAATTTTGATCAATGGCACTTAGTATTTTTAGAAACCCCAAGATTACATGTTTTAATTTTCAAATTTATGGAATTGAATGAGTAATATGGGGAGATTGGATTATTAGAGTGAAACATAGGAACTTTAAATCAATTAATCATGATTTTTTTATTTGTTATCACATGTTGCTGAAATATCCTTTCTATTTATCAGGATTTCATTTTCATAAGTTCATGTTGATCAATTTTTTGTTATGAAATATTCCATGAGTTATTTAATTTAATTACATATTTTATTCCTGGGATGTTTCTAATCAAAATTTTCTAATCATTCTACTAAATTTCTTGAGAGAACTTGGGACATGTTACCCACTAGGATTTGATTTTGATCTTTTCAAAATGATGAATATGAAAATTAACTTAAAATAAGATCGGGTATTTTTTTATTTATACTTTATCCTTGAGACATACCTAACATTAATCCTCATTTTATCCCTTAAATTCAATGAATAAAATTTTATAGTAATAACCACATTATAAGATGATTCATCTATTCACAACCAGAATCTAGTCTTTTGCATGATTTTAAATTTTAAGTGTGGGTGAAGATGGATTTTATAGAAAAATAGATATTCCTATTTGAGATAAAATGTTATGGGTGTCTCAATAGATTTTGGAAAAAAAATTTATGTCATTATATTTTTATTTTTATTATCCACCCTTCTAAAAAAAGAAAAATAAAAAAATAAAATAGAAAAAAAATTGGGGTTGAGTTATGGAGGGTCAAAAATCACCATCCCTTGACCAATGATTTTCATATTTGGGGGTTGTATGATGGATGTTATACTTTTCGTAGCTCAATTTTTAAAAAATTGTAAAATTTAAAAAATAAATAAACAATTAGTGGGGTAACTCATTCATATTGTTTTCATTATTTATGGACTTACTTTATTATGAGAATGTGGGTAAAGATGTCAATTTTTTGAATATTATAATATTATTGGATTCACTTTATTTATTATTCTTAACCACATTGAGATAAAACCTCATTTTTTAGTTCAATGTTTTATTCATCAATTTATTACCATCCTTTAACCTTAGAATCATTTGATCTTAAGTTTCAAAGTCCTCTTGATTTTTAGTGATATTTGTCTCTACTAATTTAAGAATATGGATAATTTTCAAATTCAAATGTTCGGTGCATGTACTCAAGTTATGAAGAAAACTTCACATATTTATTTTACATTGAGTGATAATAGAAGAAAAAAATTGGTGAGGTAGATCACAATTTTTGAAGTTAATAATGATGAATTAAAAGTCTTGAATGGAAGAGATGAGAAGTCCCATCATTTTTGTTGGAAAATTTAAAATTCATTATGTCTTGTGATGAATCGAAATCAATTTATTTATGTGATATGAAAAAATTCATTTCCCCCATTGATAAATATTTTATTTCATTGATTTTTAATTTAAAACTTTGATAGAATGGGGGGTTTTCTTTTTATTTGTTATAGAAGATTTATACTTGAGGACAAGCATGGGTTAAATGTGGGCGATTGGATGGGATTGATTTTTGTGCATAAATTTGAACATTTTAATTATTGAATTTTATATATTTTTAATTGAGAATATCAATGTTTTAATTAATAGTAATTTTGTGTATTTAGATCATTTTGATTATATTTTGAAAATGAAATAAAAAGAATTTAAATACTTGTTTTTTTCTTGTTTTATTTTTATTAATATTTTATGTGTGTGTTATATGTAGGAAATGGAAAAGGGAGAATAATGAGAGTTATAAAATTAATAGGCCAGTGGGATATCCCTTGACCCACAAGGAAATAAAACACCTAGTAGGCCCATGAAGGGCCTTCCGACTAAGAGACCCCGTAGGGAGAGTCGTCCAATGATAAAGAACTATATGGAGCATGAATGTGGGAGAGAGAGCACTGGTACATGGAGGGAGATTCATATGGTGATAGGAGGAAGGCTTCTCTATAACGGGGTGGTTCATGATAATGTTATGCATCCTTCGGTACATATCCAGCTTGATGCCAAGAAAACATGATGAGTTTACTTAAATTTCACAGTGGAAACACTCCAGTCTTCAATGTGGGACACATGTGTGATTGGGCTACTGTAAACTTACCAAAATTCCATTTTTCTAGGCCACTCATACATTTCCATCATTGGAAACACAACCACCACTACCTTTTGTGCTTGACATCGTCAAAACACCACTAAACATGTCGAAGAAAACTATGCGAGCCATGAGGGAGATCATGCTTGATCAAAGAGCCACTACTAAGGCCTAGAACCACCATGGATCACCTCCAGTTCCTGCAGAAACTATTGAGAATACTCAAAAGAAGAATAAAAAACTAGTAATGGCCATGAAGAGTAGATTAGGCCACCACTTCCAAGTCAAGCTCCACCACATCATATCCATGGCTATATGACATAGAAACCAAGGGATATCAAACTAATTTAAATGAGTTGCAACATGGAATGAAAGGTTGTGTCATGACCAAAGTTGGGGATCGATGAGGCTACATCATAGTTGAACCATATGCACCATAGGTTTCTTGAATAAAATAAGGAATGAATATTTTTCAGTGTAATTCTTCTTTTTCATTTTGGGGGTGCCTGAATGGGTGGTATCTTTTAAAAGAGATGAATTTTTGTGGCTATGGACCTTTTCACTACACTATGGCTATTTCTTGGCCATGCATAGAATATTTCAAAACCATTATCTCCATATCATAAGTTTTTATTACTTTACAAATTCAAAACATTGATGTTTTTAGTCTATATATGGGATTTCATGAACTATAGGCTAAACTGTGGGGAGTTAAAAATAGAACAATTCACACAGGTTCTTGCCTAATAATGAGGATAAACATACTCCAATATTTTAGGAGTTTTGAATATGAATTATCCATATAATTTATCAAGGGAGAAGAACCAACACCCATATCTCACATTAACAAATGAAAAGAGTACTTGAAATAGGGAAAATGGGGTCTATTTTCACAACTGGTTTTTGGTCAAGAGATGTTAAAAAATTAAAATATATAAAATAGATGGAGAAGAATAAAAATAAAAAGATAAAAATATAGTGGGGGAATAATATTTAAAAAATAAAATGAAATAGATAGAATTATCTCTATAAATAGAGAGTATCCACTATTGTACAAAAACAAATTCGGACCAGGAGGGGACCCAAAATATAATTCTGTTGAATTGAAGGAGGGTCCACTGTTAATGAAGGAGGATAAGTGGGAGATTTATACCTGACATATGAATAAAGAGTGGTGTAAGGGGTTTTCATTAACCACAAGGATTCTTAACTACAAATTTAATCTTTTAGTTTATTTTTTTATTTTGTAATTCTAAATGCATATGTCGGTGAAAATATAATAATCATATATTATCATTTTTTCATAGAACTTATATTTTAGATCTAACCTTCTACTCCTTTCCCTCAAACACATATTATTCATACTAATTGAGATATTATCCATGAATAACTTGGTATTTGAGGGAGTAGTAAGTTTGATAAAATAGTATGAGTACATAATTTAATTTAGTATCACATTGATTTAAATCAAATATTATCCTCTAATTTTCTAGAAAAAAGTGATGAAATTTAGAGGATGAACCTAAATGTGGTTAAAGGGAGTAGGAGAGTGAGATACAACCTTAACTCCACCTTCTATTTCAATATTAAACACCATGAATCTAATTTAGTTATAGGTAAACATAAAAGAAGAGATGACTGATTTAGATAGTAATTATTAATACTGAAATTCAACACTAGTTTCCACAGGAATTATAATGGATAATTATGTAAAGTGAAAACCATCCTCAATATCAACTCACTTCCACTCATCCTCATTTTCATTATTTTTTAGTCAATCAAATCACATCTATAAATAGTTTAGTAATGTTAGTTCTAGTTAAATTATGACAAATGTTGATGCTATTGAATTATTATAACCATTTTCCTCATGGGATAAACCTCGTCTTACCACTATTATTTATTTTAGTTTTTAGTGTAGTTAGGTGACTATAAATTTGTATTTTAACATCACCTGGAGTATTAACGATGAACTCTGGCAGTATCAACATGGGAAATTCATGCTCTAGGAATATAATTTGAGTTCCATCAAATTTTATCACATAAAATAAATGTGATAAAATTATTTTCAGAATTAGAGATATTTCTTATTTGTTTTAGTTCTTAGTGTAGTTAGGTGACTATAAATTTGTATTTTGACATCACCTGGAGTATTAACGATGAACTCTGGTAGTATCAACATGGGAAATTCATGCTCTAGGAATATAATTTGAGTCCCATAAAATTTTATATGATGAATGTTTAAAAAATAATTTAATTAGTATATATCAATATATTGATTATGTTATGGAAGTTAAATTTCAAAATGAGAAGTGTTTAGTTTTTTAGGATGATTATTTATTATTTTATGCTAATCACAATGAAAGTATTTTTACTAGTGATTTTTCTGAACTAATAGTTCAACATGTTAAGTGGTTGGATAATGTATAGAGTGATAACATTATTTGGCATTGATGGTTAGTTCATATTAATTTTAGAATGTTACATAAGCTCTTTAAACATGATAATTAACTACAATTACCTACTATGATAAAATAAAATATTTATGTTTGTGACACTTGAATTAAAGAGAAAAAACACAAATTCTCTTTCAGACCTATCGATTAGATAAGTGCCAATAGACCTTTATATTTATTACATCTTGATTTATTTGATCCTACTAAAATTTATAGCCTTGGATAAAATCAATATAAATTAGTTATTATTGATGATTATATTAGATTTACATGGGTTTTTTCTTGCATATAAAAATGATACTTTATCTAGATTTACTACTTTTTATAATTTAATGCAAAAATAAAAAATGTTGTATGATTGTTTCAATTCAGAGTGATAAAGGAGGTGAATTTAATTATTTATATTTTGTTTTTTCAAAAAATAATGGTTATTCACGTAATTTTTCTTCTCTTATAACACTACAAAAAAATGGTGTTGTAAAAAGGGAAAATAGATTTTTTTTTGAAATGGATAGAAATACGTTGGGTTAATATAATTTACCAATATATTTTTGGGTTGAAGCTATTTTTACTATTTTTTATATTTAAAGTAGAATTATTATTTTAAATTTTGTCAAAGAAAACTGCTTTTTAATTTTTTAAAGGTAATAATCCTAATGTTTGTTAGAATATTTGGATGTAAAGTTTTTATTTTTAATTCCAAAATAATTTAGACAAATTTGATGATAAGAGAAATGAAGTTATTTTTATTAGTTATTAAAATAATATTAAATCTTATAGAGTTTATAGTAAATGAAATATTATTTTTTAATAATCTATTCATTTTATGTTTGATGAAAATAATAAAAATTTTAAATCTGATTTAGATGTTTTTGATGATGAGTTTATATATTTTAATTTTGATGAAGAAAAACCTTAAGATAAGGATAAATAAATTTAAGGGGACCATAATTCTTCTTGACTAGATCCTAGATCTTGGAAGATTCATATAGATCATACTGTTGACAATGTTATTGGTAATGTTGATTTTGGTATTAGAATAATAAATTAAGTTTTGAATTTTTGTACGAATTATTTTTTTATTTATAATTTTTTTCCTAATAATGTTGATGATACTTTGAATAATTATAATTGTAATGTTGATATGTATGATGATATTGATCAATTTTCTCATAATAATTTTTCATCTTTAGTTAAACCCACTCTAGATAATAATTTTATTAGAACTAAATGGATTTTTGGAAATAAGATGGATGATTCCATACATGTTGTTAAGAAGAAATATAGAGCGATTGCTCAAGGATATTTTCAAGAAGATGGTATAAATTTTGATAATTATTTTACACCCATTGATATAATTTAATCTCTTATAATTTTGTTATCATTTTCTACTTCTTAAGATTTAAGTTATTTCAAATGGGCGCGAATAATGTGTTTTTAAATTGTTTTATTTATGATAATGTTTATGTAAAAAATCCCCCTAGTTTTGAAAATGAGAAATTTCCTAATCATGTTTTTAATTTGTCAAAATATATATGTATTCTTAACTAATTACTTCATGATTGGTATGATAGAATTACTTTTTTTGTTAAAAAATGATTTTACTAATGGCAAATTTGATCGTAATTTGTTTCTTAAAATTATTTCAAATGATATTCTAATTTTTCAGATTTATGTTTAGGATATTTTTTTGGTTCTCCAAATTATTTTCTTTGTAAAGAGTTTTTTATATTTGATGTCCAATGAGTTTGATATGAGTCTTATGTAATAATTGAAATTCTTTCTAGGAATTCAAAACCTTCAATGAAATTATGATATTTTTTTGAATCAATCCAACAATTATAAAGATTTGGTTAAGCGACTCAGTCTTAATTATTGTAAAAATTTAAAAACAACAATGAGTTTTAGTTGTGCTGGAACCAAGGATTTTCATGGGTGGAATTTTTTTCGTGTTTGTTGTCAATCCAAACTGAGTTGATCATGGAGTTTTCATGCCAAGTGATCTTACGGTGTAGGTGGATTTAATGTTGATGGAGACATCATTTCCTAGTGTTTTATGAATTTTTGGATCTATAATTCTAGAGGAAGGGATGAGATTCACGAAATATGGATTTCTAGGATTGATTCTTTAAGAATATGGAAAAGGCAGGTATTTCATGAATATTGAAATTTCGTGAAGATGTGGAGCTTCATGAAAGAATCTAGTTTCATATAGGTTTTAAGGCTTTCGAAAGAGGTTTTTTGAAGAATGGTTAAGGAATAATTTAAATAGAGTAAGCTATACAACTATGGAAGATTCTTGAATGGAAAAATCTCACTGATGTTTCGTATTGAAAAGGAGCTTCATGGACATGAATGAAGAGGTTTGCGAAAAGGTTATGGTGATCTTGAATGCTTCATGAAGGAGGTTCTGTCTATAAATAAGTGGTATCATATCATTTGAGGCACAAAGATAATTTTAAAAAAGGTTTAATTGATCTGATTTTGAGAATGTATATTCTTCAAGAATTAGGAACTCTTTATGAGAAGAAACATCGCAAAAATAATGGTTAAGAACTAATTAAAACTAAGGCATTTCAGAAAAGGGAGTTTCATGGTGAATGAGAGATTCATGATAGTTTGTAGTTCTGTGAAATTTGGGATCTTCACAAAGTATTGGAAATTCTCGATAGTATATAGGTTCTCAAAAGATAAAACAAATTAAAAAAAGTGATTTCGTAAAGAATGGTGGTTCGCAAAAGGTACATATTTGAACAATAGGTTTTGAACATCTAGTTTGAGTGAATAGTGTTTTCAAGTGCATCAATTCATGACTATAGTGAAAGAAATGTCTTTTTATAATTAGGTAAAAATACTTATATGCCCAATATATTGATGTGACCTTCAAGATGATAAACTGTGTAAGACTTCACCCAAGGTAGTGAGAAAGGGGGTGTCAATACAAGGGACCCAAGGGAGGTAGCATGTTATCCATAAAATTATTATAAAGGTAGTGTTCCATGAACAGAGTGACTATGTTTTAACAATTATAATCCAAAATACCTAGTAAATATTAATGGATTTAGGTATGACTAACACATTTTCAGTGCATGCTCTTTGGACTAGCACTTAATAGTGAACCAAGTAAAATTGTTGTGTTGTGTTTCTATTTCTGCACATGGGTATTTAATAATTGCATGATTCCATCAGATAGGTTTAAAAATTTCCTACCAAAACTACTAGAAATTTATTCTATAGCCACATATCTATAGACATGGTTTTATACACCTCTGGATATAGCTTATTTATAGCCACAATTTAGTATATACTGTTGTGGCTAAAAAATTTCCCCGTCTTTTTTTTCAAATAATATCGGGATCCTCCTTTATCCTCCCCCGATCGAGACCCTTCAAACCCTCGACATCTTTCATGGTGGTGCCCTCCTCCCTGATACCCTCTGCGTGTGACCCTCATTCCTCGACCCATCTCAACCTCTCATCTCCCTGATCCTTCTCCACCGACAGTGCCCCTCACGAACATCTGAACCATTGACGTCTCTCACAGCGGCGCCCTCCTCCCTGATACCCTCTGCACACGACCATCCTTCCCTGACCCATCAAGACCTATCCTCTTTCCAATCCTCATCTACCGATAGTGACCCTCATGGCGGTTCCACTTGCTAACACTAAAAAAGGCAACCCTACTGTGAGCCTCTACCATCGAACGCAGGACACCTCACCTCCCCCACCAACGCTACTCCTCAGTGGCCTCGCCACCTCCTCTGGCATGCCTCTGATGTGGAAAACCCCCTCCAAGTGATCCTACTCCTCCTTGTTATGAACAATTATGTGTTCATTATTTTTTTATTAGTGTGTATAGAAGTAATTTTGAATATTTTCACATTTTTGAGTATGTTAACGATGGGGTTGAATTATATAAATTATTCTAATTATAATTGATATGTGTGGATTGAGGGATAAGTGGTTTTTGGTGAAGATCTAATTAGTCTAGATTGGGAATCTTTATTATGGAGTTGTGGACAGTTGGAATCAATAAAAAGTGATGGTATCAAATTTTGATGGTTGAATTAGGAATCAGGGGATCATCCTAGATGCTTCTCAAGGATTGTAATTCTTATGGCTGGGAGTTTTTAATGACCTACACAATTACAGGGTTGGTAGTTTCATAGGAAATTTTAATTTTTTTCCTGAAGTAGGGAGATTTTTGATAATTGTGATATGAATTGGAATTTCAAGAGTTTGTACATCTTTGGGATGTGTTTTCACTTGAGGATAATAGTTATTTAGAGGGTTGGTTGTCAAATCTTAGGGTGGTGGCTAATTGAAAAAAACTGTAGTAGTCATTGGGTATATGATTGGGAGGCACTATGTGCCACTTAATGGGTTTGTAAAAAACTATAGACTTTATAAGGTACCTGATGGAGGGCTACCGGGTACTTGGTGGGATAGAAAGTATAGTGGACCTTTTATAAGGGCCATGAGGTACACAGTAGAGGTGTATTGGTTACCCAATAGGGATGGGTGTGTTTTTTAAGGACTACAAAATAGTTATTCTAGATTCCACCATTAAAAATTCCTTATGGGGTTCTTCTACTTTAAATGGATATTGGTAAATATTCCTATTCTACCTCCATTATTCTTTCTTATTCATATCTTTTAATATTTAGTTTTTTAGGGTATGGTTTATGTTATATTTTACTAAGACTTGGTTAAATTGGACCATTATTATGGGGCTTCATATAGGGGTGGAATAATTGTGATTTTTTTAACATCGTCCTTTAGACCACAATAACTAAGTAATTCCTAGATCATAAGATCAATCACTGTGATCTCAGACAATCCTCCCCGTATGCCAAAGGTCGTCCATCACCAAATAGGGCGATGTTTCCAAGATTTATTTATCCCTTGACGTGTTAGAAATAATGTGTATTATGGAAACATTTTTTTCGTTTTTTCATATTTTTAGATAATCCAATTCTTTCTTATTTATTAAAGTTATCCTTGATGAAATCATTACATTGTCACCATTCCCTCATAGAATGTGGTGCAATTGCATTAAACTTCCACATTCTCATCTTTAACCAAGATTTCATGTGATCTTATTCTTTCTTATCTTTTGATATCTTTACCCAAAAAAACTTACGAATTGATATAGTATATGTTTATTAGCATGATTATTATTTATCATGGTTGATTCCCTATATAAATACTCCCCCAAAAGAGTTTCTTATAGATTATATGTTAACACTATTCCAATATTTCTTGGATTCAGGTATGAGAAAACATGACCAAGATGTATCATGACCATATTTTGGTGTTATATTTAAAAATATAGATGTTCCAGAATCATCCCCAAGCTAAAGGCGAGCTCATGGAATTTATAGATCTATCCTATAGTGTTAAAATTGAATATTTAACCACTGATTATTCTTTGGTGGTTTATCCATATTAGAATTAAAATTATCAATAGTGATAATGAAGTTACCATCATTGAAGCTACCATGTGATGACATGGGACCAATGATATTCTTCCCACTAGGAAAATTTTAAATGACACATCTTCCTCTTTACCTCTAGTTATCAAGAATAATATTTTTTTTTCTAAAAACAATAAGTAATTTCATAATTCTAAAACGAAACCTATAAACATGTTAGATTGAATTGAGGTTCATTAACATGTTCAATTTACTGCTTTTATAAATATTACTGAAAGAAAACATAGTAGAGACATAGTATCTATTTACTATACTAATCCTGTGTTCTCTCTATTCCACATTCCCAACATTCAGAGTCCCATGTTTCTTCTTTGACTAACTTCTACATAACTTCTCTAAATCAATCCCATACTCTACCTCCCTCACTCTTCCACACGTGGTTTCCCTTGGATTATCCTCCATCTTGGGGTTCTTCTCTTATCTACTTAGGGTTCGTCGTCTTTCTTCACATCATACCATATCTTTTTCCTCACTCCCTCTTCCGCATCTGGTTTCCCTCGATTTCTCCCCATTCTTGTGATTCTTCTCCTATCGACCTATGGTCCCCGTAGGCCCCATTCGTCGTCTTCCTCTTAATCCTAGTTCCCATCCACTCCTCTTGGGATTCCTGCGCACTATCACCACCATCATACAATGATGCCATCCTTCGCATCAATCCACCCTAATTCCATCCATTGACTGTGGTATTGCCCCTGGATCCAGAATTTTTTCACATCAATGGTGATTATTTATTCCCCTCAGTTTGTCCTCCCACTCGATTATCACCTCCGGTCGAGCTAGGGTTCCCTCCTACCCCAATCGACATCTCCCTCCATCACCCAGTTCCCCTCCACTCCTCTAGGGGTTCTCGATATAATCTATCTCATATGAGATCAACCTCAGTGAAGCACACCCAATACCCACTTTTCATTTCCATTCACCATCACCAAAACCTTCTACTTTATTCAAAAATATATCTTAGTGTTTCTTTGTAGAAATAGATGAGAGGGTGGAAATGTTCCCTAAGTGCAGATTCATCCAGCTCCTGATGAATCATGAATATAGTATTTTCTCATCTGAAGAATCTCGGTATCAATTTTCTCTTCTCTATAGTTTCATATTTCACTATTTTTATACTAATTTTGTAGGATATAATACAATACAGTGTTTCACAAATAGTGGGTTCTCATAAGTTTCTGGAAAAAATTTCAGTTCTTTCCAAGATTTAGTTTTTCAAGCTACATATGGATTTTTCAAACATCAATACAATACATCTCCTGTTTTGATGCACCCATTACTGCTTGTACTTATTTTTCTTGGTCAATATTTCTTTATCTAAAATTTATTCCATGGTTGATATAGATTTCCTCTACTGCATCAATGTGTTCTCCATTTTAGGTATGCCGAACTGAATTGATTTAGTACACATTTTTTGCAGTTTCAATCATTCAAATTTCTTATCATTTTCATCGTTTTTTATAAATTTATTTGATTACATGAATATTGGACTCACTAACGTTGGGTATGTTAAATAATCATCCACTCAAGTATATAAATATTGTTTTTATTGACTTTTATTTTTATTTAAATATTATAATTGAAAAATATGAATTTTTTGTTCTCATTTCCATTTTGTCTATAACTAAAACATACAATTAATTTATTTTTTTCAATTGGATATCAATTGAAATTATTTATAGATTTATTATACAAACATGTTTGGATATTTCTTATATAGAAGTGTTTTCATATTGAAACTTTCTTAAAATGATTTCATACATAATTATTTCACTCATTCACAATTTCAATTATCGGCTACTTATTCATGGGTTCTTATTGGGGGATGTTTTTACAGAAATTCAATGCATACAAGGATGTTCCAAGCTTGAAATGATATCCTTAGAGAAGGTCTACAGGTAGCCCTTCCTTTATGTTGTTTATTTTTTTATGGTGTATTGATAGTGAAATATATATGTATTATTTCAGGTTTTATTTTATCAAAAATGTTCTCTTAAATATACTAATATACTTGACTCTTTAGATGACCAAGTTGATAACATAGAGAGGTTCTCAGATAAGAATGAGTTGAAGAAAAAGAGTGGCCAAGTTGTCCTTCAGGATTATTTGGAGCTCAATAAGGATAAATTTCCTATTGAACTAATTGTTATGTGATCTAAAAGTTATATGAATATCGGGAGTTGATTGACTGATTTAGATGTTTCATATGATGTTTTTGGTTTGCATCTTTCCTTTATCTAATTCATTAATTTTATAATTTTTTATCGCTCTATCTGCATGACTCTCTCTTTATTCTTCCTTATTGTTTATGAAAAGGTTCCTTAGAAGAGATATTCTCAATATAACTATTTAACGGTCTCCTCTGGAAACATGAAAAGATTACTTGGATGGAAGATTCTAAAAAAAACCTTCCTTTCCAAGTTTGGAATTGTTACAAAAAAACCATCTTTAGATGTTTTAATGTTTTCTTTATTTTGGGTTTCGATCTATAGAAAATAAAAGGAGATGGTTACAACTTCCACATGTGTTGTGTTTAGAATTTTGATAGGCGTTTCCTCAATTATTTTCATTCTTTAAATGGTACATCCATCCCAACTTCATCTTATTTCTTTTAATTTATTTTCATTTTGATGAATTATCTTTTTCACTAGATGAAATCTCTATCACCTGAAGATCTTTAAACTCGTCTATTCTTGAAACACCCACAGGCTGTTACAAAAAATTTAAACACCACCATATAGTTAATTCTCACAACTATAGATTACATTTATGAAACTATATTTATTTATTTTATTACATCAAGGATTGAATATATTAATTCTAATATTTTTTTAATATATCATTGGAGATTGTAAATAAAATATATTTCAGAATCTATATTGACAATATCCACAAATTCACGAGAATTGAGTAGATATAGGTTCCAACAAATCCTAGAGGTGCAGAAGGGCTAGTGCCAGGGATTATTTTACCATGGAGGTGTCTTCTCTATTTATCCACACATTGTTAGTTTTATTTTTATTAGGTGCGAGTTTTGATTGTTGATGTTAACATAATTATAATAGAATATGCTTTATTTTTTTTGACTTTTCAATTGAAAATATCTTTGTATTTTTTATCAATATTTTCAATGTAACATATTTTTGCATTAATTAAGTTCTTATTTATAGATAATAGAACAAGTGTTCTGTTGCAATTTGTTTAGTTGATCTACAAAACATGTATTATGTTTTGATTTAGTTATTTCAAACTAAAAATTCAATTGTGACTATTGAATAGTTGTTATTTATTTTGATAATGAAGTTGTTTGCATCTGGGATGACTATTAAGGATATTCACATGGAGAAATTTATCATATCTGTGGGTGGTCATGATATTATTTCAGAAGGTTCTGTTATACTTTATAAACATCATTCTGATTTCTCTTCAATTTTATGTTCACGAATCATTATACACAAGAATATTTCGATGTTTTCATTAATTAAATGTGTTCTAATTTGTATGCATTATGTTTATCAGATTATTTTATTGGAAACATAATGATACTACATGAATCACCATATATAACATTGAATGTTTTCATTAATTAAATGTGATCTCATTTTTATACATTATGTTTATTAGGATTCTTCGCTCCTTCCACCGATTTAGGTGCATAAAACAAAGAATATTTCAATGATCATGATGATGGGGGTGGTGGAGGTAGTATGGGAGGAGGTGATAATGATGTTGGTGTTTTATAGGAGATGATGAGGGTCCCCATGGTTCTAGTTATTCTTGTTTAGGGGGGAGGGGGTGTGCAGTGTGGAGGGGGTAGTTGGGGGTGTGCAGGGTGAGGGGTGTGTGCAGGGGGGGGGGTTGTTTCAGGAGGGGGGGTGTCTATGAGGAGGGGGGGGGGGGGGTTGTCCAAGATTTCGGGGGGGGGGGGGGGGGGTCTAAGAGGGGGGGTGTAAAGGAGAGAGGGGGTGTCCAAGAAGTGGGGGGTGTATAGTCAAAGAGGGGGTGTGCAGGGTACACGGGAAGGGGGTGAATGCAGGGGGTGTTCAGGGGTGGATGCAGGGGGTGTGTAGGGTGAAGGAGGTAGGGGGTTACAGGGGGTGTACATGGGGCATGGGGAAAGGGGTGGAGGGAGTGTGTAGGTGGGAGGAAGTGTGCAGTGGAGGGATGGATGGGTTGTGGTGGGGTGTTCATGGGTTGTTCAGGTGTGTGTAGGGGGAAGGTATCTACTTTGATAATTATTAGGGATGTGACCTAGATAAGAGCAGAAAATTAGATCATTGATGCTCCATACAACTTATAAAAACAATGGCCCAATGACCAGAGTTTTTGGCCTAACCTCAATGATAGTATTGATTATATAAGATGAGAGGAAATAGAAAGGCACAATACACAACCTTCCTTTAGTACATAACATACGTACATTCATATTTATTCTTATCACTTGTATATCATTTTAACTTTCAATTAATATATTTCATTATTTATTAGAATGTATTGTTAATTTTAAACATTGTTGTATCTGTAGATATACATGTTGGTTGATTTTTTAGGTGGTGAACTCCTGGATTATTACCTATTATTCACAAATAAAATTCTAGGTAAATAAAGAGTTGTATTTTCTTGAATTGTTTTTAGTTTGGTATTCAATATTTTTACATCCATATGTCACACATAATTATTAAAGTCTACATAGAATGTGTAAAAACACATATAAGTCACAAATGGACCCTTTCTGACTACACATGTTCTAATTTTTTTTTACTTTTTAGGGATTTTATACAGTTGAGGAAAATTATTGGGATTTTTTTTGGTTTGATTTTGCTTCTATAAGTTGTTCTAGTTTGATGTTCTTATCTGGGGGGGGTGCAAGGTGGGTCAATAGGGGGGGGGGCTACCTAGAGGGGGTACAAGGAAAGGGGGGGTCTATTCAGGGGGGGTGTAAGGTGGTTCAATTGGGGGGGGGGTGTCTTGGGGGGGTGCAAGGCTAGGAGGGTGGGTTGTCTCGGGGGGGGGGGGGGGTGCAAGGTGGGTTGGCAGGGGGTGTTCAGGGGGGTTCAAGGAAAGGAGGGGGGAATGTCCAGGGGGTGAAAGGAAATAAGGGGGGGGGGGGGTTCAAGGAAAATAGGGTGCAGGGGGCTATCCGGGGGTGAAAGGTGGGTCAGCAGGGGGGCTGTCCAGGGGGGTGTAAGGTGGGTCAGAAGGGGGGATGTCTAGGCAGGGTGCAAGGAAATAAGGGGGGGGGGTGCTGTCCAGGGGGTGAAAGGTGGGTCATTAGGGGGGTGGGGTTGTCCAGGGGTGCAAGGCAAGGAGGTGGTGCAAGGTAAAGAGGGGAGGGGGGCTATCTAGGGGGTGTAAGGTGGGTCAGTAGGGGGACTGTTCGAGGGGGGGGGTTCAAGGTGGGTTAGTAAGGGGGGGATGTACAAGGGGTTCAAGGAAAGAAGGAGGGGGGGTGCTGTCTAGGGGGTGCAAGGTGGGTCAGCAGGGGGTGGGGCTGTCTAGGGGTGCATGGTGGGTTAGCAGGGGGTGTCCATGGGGGTGAAAGGTGGGTAAAAATGGGGGGGGTGTCCATGGGGGATGCAAGGTGGGTCAACCGGGGGGGTGCAAGGTGGGTCAGCTGAGGTGGGGGGGGGGTGCAAGGTGGGTCATCAGGGGGTGCAAGGTAAGAGGGGGGGTGGGGCTGTCAGGGGGGGTGAAAGGTGGGTCAGTAGGGGGGCTATCTAGGGGGTGCAAGGCAAGGGGGTGTCCAGGGGGTGAAAGGTGGGTCAGTATGGGGGGTGCAAGGTGGGTCAACAAGGGGGGTGCTGTCCAGGGTGGGTGTAAAGCAAGGAGGGGGGGGGGGGTGCAGGGTGGGACAATAAGGGGTGCTATCAAGGGTGGAGGATGTCTAGGGGTGTAGGGGGCTCTGTCTATGGAGGGGGGTGTCTAGGGAGTGCAAGGTGGGTCAGCAAGGGGGGTTTCTTTCCAAGGAGGGGGAAAGGGAGGAGGGGGGGGGGTGTTGGGGAGCTCTGTCCAGGGGGAGAGTAGAGGGGGGCTTTGTAGGGGGGAAGGGAGGGGTTGTAGGGGGAGTGGTGGGAGGGGGGCTACTTTAGGGTGGGGGGGTGTTTTTTATGAAATGGGAAAGGATTTAGCCATTGTTTTAAACCGTGGCTAATGACCTATATCCATAGTTTTAAATCATGGAAAAATCCCTATAGCCACGAATTTGAACTATGCCTATGGGCGCAGTGTGGTTTAATGTTTTAACATAGTTTCAAACCATGGATATAGGGCTTTAGCCATAGTCGTAAAACATGGCTATAGGCCTTTAGCCATGGTTTGAAACCATTACTATAGGTCTTTCCCTATAGCCACGCCAATACCAGCCATGATCCATTGAACTGTGGCTATAACCTATTGCCACGATTTTTGGGCTTATAGACACAGTTTCAAACCATGGCTATAACCTAAATTTCTATTAGTGCAACATGGGGAAAATATTCATCTCATTGAAATAAGAAGTTGAAAACCTAATTCATCCCTCTCTTTTCAGGGTGATCTAGGGTCATACAAGTGGTATGAAAGTATATAGGTTCTTGGGGTTAAATGTTTCTTCTATTTTTTATGGATAATTTATTGAATGTTAGGGGAGTTTAACTTTTTTATGGAATAAACTTTTAGATCTAAAATAATATAATGAGATATCATAGCTGATCTCTTGGTATGGAAGTTCTATTTTCCACTACTCAAGGTATTCAGGTCAGTGATTCAAAATGACTTTCTATGACTAAAACATATAATAAAATGTTTGATGAAGATGAGAAAGAGAAAAATTATTGAATTGAAACTCAATATAATAAAATATATTTGAAGGTCATGAGTTTCACTACATAAAAGTTAATGTGGTAGAACTTGAAAAATACATATTAAGGTGATAATAAAGTGAAGGATTCCAAACTTTAAGTTTTTCACAATCAGTTTGATTATCTAAAAATGCATCCAGATGAAAATTAAAATAGTTTCTTTAATCACATTACTGATGTTGTTGGAGTTATTCGAGGGTTTGGGGAAGAAATTAAGGATATTTAAATTTTAAATAAAATAATAATAATTCTCCATATATATAATCCAAAAAGTGTCAACCCTTGAGGAAATAGATCTATCTAAGATTTCTCTTGATGATCTGCTCAGTAGTCTGGTGGATTATGAAATAAGAGACAAACCATAAGATACAACAATTCAAGTTTTAAGAAAATAGAATTCAAATCCATATAAAAATTTAACATTTCCAAAATTATTTATGATGGAGGAAATGTGGATGATGAACTTATTTATCCTTTTTATAAAAAATTCAAGATAAGAAAAGTGAGAATTAAAGGAATGATTCCTTTAGATTGTTTTCAGTGTGGTAAAGTAGGGAACTTTACTCCTCAGTGCTAAAGAAAATTTGATGATGTATAAATTGAAGAAAAAATAATGCAGAGGCAGCTGTGGAGGTTCCTGCAAACGTGATACTTCAAATCAAGATATAAATTATAGATAAAGAGACTCATCTTCATGGATAAATAAGATATTAAAAAAAAATTGGAGGATGTATAACCAGAGTTTAAATATGATATTGAAGATTCCATGATGGCTATAGTTGAAAAGAAAGAACCTATTAAAGATGAAGATAATTATTCAAATGGTGTTTTAGATCTCAAGGTGGAACTTGAGGGTGCTCTTGATGATCTTTACATTCAAAGAAATAAAAAAATTGATCTACATCAAGGAGAGGAAGAATAATATTTGATAACTCTTGAAATCTTGGAAGAGGATATAGAGTTTAAACTCTAGATTGAAGAGTATGAAAAATTTATCAATGACCTTACAGTGAGGCTAGAGGATAAGGCTAAGATATTTTATGGAATTTAAGGAGAAGTATTTTATTTTAGGAGTAAACTAGAAACTGAATCAAAATCAATGGAGTTAAAGAAGAAATTATAGTTTGGAAGGTTTTCATTTATAGAGCATTTGGAAAGAGTTAAACATGGTTTTGATAGAGTAGATAAAGCCTTTAATGACCAAAGATATAAATTTATGGGAAAAGAGGAATTTGATATGATAAATAAACATTAATGGATATAAATGGGATGAGATAAAGAAAAGGGAATAAGAAAGTTAGAAATTTCATAAAGGCACACGATGTTCTAATAGGGACATCTTTGAACTAAACCAAGAAGAAAACAACAAATAATCCTCCATTATCTAGAGAGGATATCCTATCAAATAACTATAAAAAATAAGGGGAAATGTGAAGTAATGTAAATGAGAATATATTTTCTCTTATGAAATATCAATTATGTGGCTGTGAAGAGGCAAGGAGCTATCTGGATGAGGAAGCACCTGGAAGTCAAAAAAAGAGAATGAGACTATATATTTCATCATATAGAAGAAATAATTTCCATGGATATTGTTTTCACTATTCTAACTTTGGCTATAAGGCTATTTATTGAAGGTTGAGGAAAGGTGGGAACAATAACTATAGAACTCTGAGATAATTCAATACCAGTCATCCAAGTATAATTACCCTTAAAAATAAGTACTCTCCTTTGGAATAAGAATATGAGAATGATTCAACAATTCATGTTGAAATTAGATTTGAGAGGCCATATTTTTCCTTCACCCAATAAGGTATCTCATGGAATGAATAAAAAAATATTGAGAAAGTCTACCTAGTAGAAATATCTCTCAAAACTACAAAGAATAGTAACACCTAGATTCTTGATAACGGATTCTCATACCACATGAAATTAAATGAAAATATGTTAAAAATGTGAATAAAAGGGTTAATGTAATAGTGATAATTGAAAATTATGGTTCCTTAAATATGAAAGGAAGTGGAAATAGAAAATAAGAAATTGATGAGAAAATGAAGACAAAAGGTCTCTACATTAAGTTTTGTGTCACAATCTATTGAGTGTGATTTGACTCTATGAATCAGGACTGGTAGTGAAATTTAATTTGAGGGGATGCACCATTAAAGGGAATACATGCATTTATCTCCTGAAATTATGTAATACAAATGGTAATTTATACCAGGTAGATAGTAAAGAAAACTTTTTTTTCTTAACAGTTTAAGATGAAAATAACTTGTGGCACTATAGGTTGGGTCACATTAATCAATAGAGCATGAAAAACTTATCCAAGATAAGATATGTTGTCAACATTCCCAATTTTAAGCATGATTGAGAAATGAAATGTGATTATTTCATGCAAGGAGTGATTTAATGAAATTCTCATCAGTATAATAATAAAATGGCATCAAATCTAGTTGATCTTGTCCACACAGATGTGTGTTGTCTAATGGATATGGCTGTAACATATAGAGATAGGTACTTAATTATTTTTATTAAATATTATAGTATAAGGGCATGTGTGATGTTTATTCAGTGAAAATGTGAAGTGATTGACTACATGAAGAGATATCTCCAAATATTTTATAATGAAATTGTCCAAAAAATCAAGATATTATGATTTGATAATAAAACATAATACACATCCATTGAATTTGAAAATTACCTTAAAAAACACAGGATCATGTATGGGGTGTCTTTATTGAGAACACCTCAACGTAATAAGGTTTTCAAACTCATTAATCTATAGTTGAATAATATGAAAAAAACTATATTGATTGAGAGTTGTGTTTCTTGTCATTACTGGAAAGTGACTGTTCAAGTTGTGGTGTACACTAAAAATTTAATGGGGCTATATATAGGAGAGTAAAATACATCATATGATATATATCATGGAAGTAATTCCTCACTAAATCATTTTCATGTTTTTGGAAGTAAATGTTTCATCCAAAACACAGAAGGAAATCAAGGTAAGTTTGGTGATTCTAAAGATGAGGGAATATTCCTTGGATACTCAATGAAGAGTAAAGTCTATAAATGATACAATAATCATCTTAGAAAAATTGTGGAGAGAAATTATGTCAAGATCATTGAAGATAAAAATATGAATAACTAGAGGATATCATATGCTGATATGATTGAAGATGAAGAAGAAATTTTAAAAGGGATAGATTAAAATATAGAAATTGAGGAAGGCTTTACCAATATTCAAGGCTCTCAAAATGATGATGATTCAAAAGAAAAATTAGAAGAAGAATCCATAGATGAAGAACTATACCAGAACCTCACAAGAGAACTAGAAGAGCATAAGTTTATCAATCAAACATTATTAGGTATTTGACTACACCTACATAGAAAAGGATAATAAGGAATGAAGCACATTATTCTCTCCTATCAATGGTGGAACCAACCACTTTTAAAGAAGGAGAAAATGATGAATCATGGGTTAACTCCATGAATTAAGAATTGAATTAGATTGGAAAAAAATGAACTTGGAATCTTATTAAGAGACAAAAAAATCACAATGTGATTGGAACAAAGTGGATGTAAAAAAAATCGATGAACTAGGTAATATAATACGAAACAAGGAACACCTGGTGTGTAAAGAAAATAAAAAGATTGAAGGAATTGATGTTGAAGAAACGTCCACTTCAGTAGCTCCACTAGAGTTGATTAGGCTCTTACTATCCATGTAGATTCAAATAGGGTACAAATTTTATCAAATGGATGTCAAAATGGAATTCTTAAATGGAGTTGTTAGAGAAGAAGTTTACATTAAAAAACTTGTGGGAATCCTAATTGGTAATGATGAAACAAAGATTTTTAGATTTAAAAATGATCTTTATGGTCTAAATCAGGCACCAAGAGAATGGTATTCTAGACTGGATATTTATATGAAGAAGCTATAATTTAAAAGAGTAGGTGTTGACTATAATCTCTATGTGAATAATTTACAGGGAGATTAATTTATGTTTCTTGTGCATGTAGATGATAATCTATTTAGGAAAAACAAGTATGGATTAGAGGAATAATTTACTAATCACATGAAATTATAATTTGAAATGCCTATGATTGGTGAAATCATGTACTTTTTGGGGGTTAAATGTGATTTAAAAGAAGGTATATACCTTCATTTATTAGGAAAATTATGAAAGAGAGATTCTAAAGAAATTCAACATGCATGAATCCAAACCAATGTCGACCCTGATTGTGGTTGGGAAAAAACATGGAAGGCATGGGGATGAGAAATATATCAATCCCGCCTTGTATAGGATAATCATTGGGGGATTATTATATTTGACTGTAATATGACCATATATGATCTTTACAACATTTTTAGTTTATCACTTCCAAATTACTCTGAAGGAAGATCATTTTGCAGTTTTTAAAAGAATCATGATATATATTCAAGGTACTCTCAAATTTTTCTTATACTTTGTAGAAGGAAGATATAATGAATTATCAACATTTTATAACAATGAATAGGATGGATATGTGGTGTATAGAAATTCCACAATAGGGGGTGCATTCTTTATTGAAAACAAATGTGTGGGTTGGTTGAGAAAGAAATAAGAAATCACTTCTCTTAGTACATATAAACCAGATTATATCTTTATGATAAATGAATGCACTCAGATATTGTGGGTAAAGAAACATCTTCCTGATATTGGTGATGAGGTGAAATAGCCAATGGTGATACACTATGACAAAAAGAGCACAACTGATCTTAGGAAAATATGATTCAATTATCTCATACCAAACATATTCTATCAAATATCAATTCATTAAAGAAAAATTTAAATAAAATGTGATTAAAATGGAGCATGTTGGGACTAATGGTCAAGTGGATGACATCCGGACTAATCCTATGGAATCTCTAATGTTTGAGAAACATTGATTGAACCTCATTGTTTAGCCACCTCCTATTGCACGAGGAGGTTATAGTTTGTACCCTCTTTTTATTTTTGTTGACATTTTTAATCTATTTATGGATGTGATGCAAGTCTCTACAGGATATTAAATCTAAAGGGTGTTTTTTTAATTCTAACTTCCCATTACAGTTTCTTTGTATTTATTAGAAAAGTGGGAGAATGAAATTCAGCGATTTGCATGATAGGTGGATAGGGAGGTGGAATCTTGAGGCACAAAATTCTATTTTTACAATGTTGTTTTATACACTAATATTTTTCCATGTGTACTTAGAGTGATGGATGAGTTATTTCACACATATCAGGTTTTTGATCGAGGTTTGTGATTTATTGAATTTATCTGATGATTTCCAATAAACCCAAAGGGGTGACTGTTAGAACCAAGTTTTTTCACAGTTGAAAATGTATTATTATTATTATTTATTTCCAATCAAAACTGGGTTGATCGGGGAGTTTTAAATCTAAGTGATCTTATGGTATATGTTTCTTTAGTGTTAAAGGTGGCGTTATTTCCTAGTGTTTACCAAATTTTTGGAACAAAAAATATGAAGGCAGGGATGAGATTCATGACATATGGATTTATAGGAATGAAAATTTAAAAATATGGAAAAGGCATGGATTTTGTGAATATTGAAGTTTCATAAATATGTGGATCTTCAAAAAAGAATCTGGTTTTGAAAAGATTTTAAACTTTGCAAAAGAGGTTTCATGATAAATGGATGAGGCGTGATGGAAAGATGATAGGATACGTGACTACATGAAGCTTTGTAAATGAAAAAATATCACTAAATTTTCTATAAGGAAAGGAGTTTGGTGAACATGAATGAATAGGTTCAAAAAAAGGCCATTGTGAGATTGAAAGATTCACGAAGGTTGAGTTTTATATAAATAGAAAGCTTCCCATCATTTGATGCATGGAGAGAATTTTGAAAAAGTTATAATCTCTATAATTTTATGAAGGTCTATTATTTCTGAATTAGGAACTCTTCATGGGAAAAAGAATCATGAAAATAAATTAAACCTAAGGCATTTCAGAAAAGGGAGTCTCACAAAGACCGAGAGCTTCATGATAGTTTGGAGTTCTGCAAATATTGAGAGATTCACGATAGTATGTAGGTTCAAGAAAGTTAAAATATTGTTAGAATAAAAAGGGGGTTTCATGAAGGACGAAGCTTCATGAAATGTATATATGCAAACAATAGGTTTTGAACATATGTTTTGAGTGAACAATGTTTTCATGTTTATCAATTTTGGACTATGGTGCAAGAAGAGTCTCGTTATAATCAGGGACAAAGAATTATATTCCCAATCTATCGATGTGACCTTTAAGTTTATAAAAAGAGTAAAAATTCACCCAATATAGTGATCAATGGGTATTCAATAGAAGTGATCTGAGAGAGATAGTGTGATACCCCTAAAATTCTTGTAAAGATAGTGTTCCTGAAATGGAGTGACCATGTCTAAAAAATTATAATCCAAAATACCTAGTGAATCTTAGTGGATTAAAATACAACTGATGAACTATTAGAATATGATCCTTAGAATAGCCTTTGGCGGTGAACCAATTAAAACTGATGTGCTGTGTTTATATTTATGCATATGGGTGTTTAATAGTTTCAGGATTCCATCAGATAGATTTAACAGGTTATTACTAACACATGGACAAGATCTATCTCATTAAAAGAAAAATTTGACACCTTGACTCACCCCACCCCTCTCAGGGTACTATAGGGTCCAACAAGTTGTTAGTTAGATTCTGATACTTCTAAAAAATATATTTATTCTAAAATGTTTTGAGGTATGATTAGAATTTTTTTTATTTAACTGTTTTTTAACCTAATATCATATTTAGTGTTTGTTTATATGATAGGTTCCAATCAGATCCTAAGCAATCTCACTGACAATCTATTAATAATATTATTAGATATATTAAAGTAACATTTAATTATAGATTATTTTATGCTAGATAGAATGTTTTTGATTTAATTAATTACTTCAACTCTGATTTTGGGGGATGTTAACTTGATAGACAAGAACCTCAGTTATATGTCACTTTCTTAGTAATAATTTATTTGATTAGATTTCAAAAAAACAAAATTTTTTTTTCTTATCTACCACTGAAAGTGACTATATCTCTACAACATCTTATTATTCATAGTATTTATAGATTAAAAAAACTTTGTTTGACTATGGTTTTAATTTTGAAAAGATACAAATTTATTGTAATAATCCATCTACTATTTTTATCTTAAAGAACTGTTTAATGTTTTTAGAACTAAGAATATTGGCAAGAATTTTTATTTTATTTGAGATTATATTAATAAATGTGATATTATTTTAGAATATGATCCTACAAAAAATATTTTCATTGATATTTTTACTAAATATTTTGATTTTGTTAGATTTGTAAAAATTAAATTTTAACTTTTCATGTTAGATTCTTTATAATTTTTTACCATCTGGACACAAATTTCAAAATGAAAAATTACATATCTATTCATATTTATACATAGTTTGTATTTGAATTTATGCAGGAGGGGATTGAAACTTTTACCTAGGTAATACAGTTTTATTTAATAGGATTTATTACTTTATGTTTTATGAGGTATTTATTATTATTAATTCAAATTTACATTATTTAATTAAGAGGGAGTTTTATTATTTTAAAATATATCATATTTAGTTTATATACTTTAATTTTTTAAATAAAATGTTTTATTTAATTTTTGATAAATTTCAAAAAGGGGATAATTTTTGAAAAATGAATTTTTTTAAAATATTATTTGGTTTTTTAATTTCCAAAAAATGAGAGATTGCTAGGGGAGATTATTGATGTTGATTGTTTTTCAATCTGATTCTGAAGAGTATCTTAAAAATTAAAAAACCTCATGATGTTTATCTTTATTTTCTAATTTATGCTTTTATCATTATTATTTTTAAGTAAATTTATTAATTTTTATTGTTTATAAAATGGGTATTATAATTTATCAAAAAAAAATTATCTCATATTCCACAAATTTTTATTCTGTATTTATAGTTTTTAATTATTATTTATTTTTTATTCATTAATTTAAATTAAAAATAATTTTTTGTGTTTAAATTCTTTAAAATTTATCTGCTACCATGCCTTTAAAATTTATATGCTATAGTGCCTTTAAAATTTAAGCTTCTCTCCTTTTAAAATCATGTTTCAATGAAATTTGTTTTTTTTTTCACTGTGAATGATGTGTCCAACCATGAGGAGGATATTCTTTCTTCCACATCCACATGCTCTTCTATGACAAGCTACCATGAATGACATGTTTTACTATTCTCTTGGCCTATATCATATGTAGTATATGAAATTATACTCACTCTCAAAGCTTGAATTTTATAATTGTTCATCATGTCATTTGCGTACTGTATTTTGACTTGTAACATGAACTCAACCATTCACCTAAAAAGAAAAATCCACATTGAATATAAACACATGAACAAAGCTTTGAAATAACACCACCTTCATGAAGTTTAAAAATTCCATATGCTTTTCAAGCTATATTGTTATGGAGATAAATTTTTAAGAAAGATTATGCATTATTTCATGCAACTTTGAGTTGTATCTTTCTACCATGAGATACAACCATAAGAAGGTAACACATGTGACTGTGAGGAGTGATCAATGAATGTGAACTGTGACATGGAATTACATTGCTTTGATCATGGACTTATGCACTGTACCACAATATCAAGGTCCTCTCATTTTTCTACCATGTCTAAAAAATTTATTAATTTTTTTAAATATCTGGATATATTTATACAATACTCACTACCACAGATCAGTGAAAATATAATTCCTTCTTTTATCAGTGCTAATGAGAAGGTGCTGATAAAACAAGGTCCTTTACGAGTGTTAGCTAAAAGCACCGATAAATATAACCTCTATCAATGCTAAAAATCAATGATAAATTTTTTTAATAAAAATATTATTAATATAAAGAAAATTATCAAATTTATATTCAAAAAATAATGTTTATTTATATAAATTATTTACCAATATATTTTTATTTATAATTATAATTATAAATATATATATTTTTAAATAATTTTAAAATAATAATAAATATATTTAAATAATATATATATATTATATTTATAATTATACATACATATATATTAATAAATATATATAATTATATAAAAATATTTATTTGTAATTATAAATATATATATATACACATATATATGTATTTTTAAATAAGATTTATATTAAAATAAGTATATATATATATATATATTAAAGTAATATATAAATATGAATTATATAACTTCTAATAAAAAATTATTTTCGTAATTTTATATATAAAAAACTATCAAATTTATATTAGTAAAAAAATTTAATAATCTATTTATATACATTGATTAAAAAATGTGTATATAATCAAAATAAATATAATATTAAACAATTATATAGCTTATAAATGAATATATTTATTTAGATATATATTTATATTGATATTAAATAATTTAAAATATATTTACATGGATCACTATATATATGTATGTGTATGTGTGTATATACATATGTGTATGTATATGTGAGTATAGTTGTGTATGTGTATATATGTATGTTTTCAATTCACGTAAATGTTATGAATTCACTTTTTAAAATTTTTATAATTTATTTAATTTAATTTATCTATTTGTTATTATAAATTCATTAATAATGTTGAAAATATATTTAATCATTTTTTAATATTTATTTATACATATATATAGGGTAAAAATCCCTAAAGCTAACTTTGCAGTGTTTTTGGGTTGATTGTGTTTATTGAAAAGGCAGGTGGACAAGGTCAGTTGTGGTGCTCTAGTATAGTTATTAACTAGATATGTTGAAAAATATCCAAGAAAAATCAATTATTGCTCTGGAGGTGGTATAGAAAGTTTCATATACAAGGTGACACCGTTTTCTAGTGTTTTCCAAATTTTTGGTGTCCAAAATTTGGGGGATGAATCAATATTCGTGAAAGTTGGATCTCCAGGACTGAATCCATTTATTTGGTAGAATCATGGTCTTCATGAAGACTGATGTTTTGAGATGATGTTGATCTTTGTAAAGGAAGCTTATGTCATGAAGGTTTGAAGGTTCGTAAATTCTCAATGTAAAGATGGTATCTCCGCAACTATGGGAAGCTTTGCGAAGTGAAAATTTCCCTAGAGATTTGCAAAAATAGTGATATTTGCGAAAGAGATTGGAAATCTTCATGAAAAAGGTGTTTGATTTCTTGGAAGCTTTTAGAAAAGAAGGTAATACCTATAAATAGGCCTCTACCCCTTTTAGAAGAGTAGAGGAATCCTTAAGGAAAATCCGAAGGCTTTGAATTTGCGATGGTGATTCATAAAGGTTGTTATTTTGAAAAAGTTCATGAAGAAAGGAAGTTCACAAAGGCTATCTAAGCTAACAGAAAGTTTTAATGTTCACAAAGGCTACGTATGCTTCAAAGAGGGGTTGAAATTCATGAAAGTAGTGAGCTTCTTGAAAGTTGTGGTGTTTGAAAAAACATTTTGTTCTTATGAAGAATTGAGATATTTCACAAAGAATGTGTGAGATTTGTGAAAGCAATGAGATTCAAAAAAGTGTTGAAAAGGGATTTACAAGTAAGACTATGGTAAAGTGGTATTCATCAAGTTAATAAAAGTGAAACTTAATGATTCACCAAATGAGATGTAAAACATTTTGATTCAAGTGATCCAAAGAATAATCATCTGAGGAGCAGTGAGAAAACTTTAGTTGATGGAGAAGTGAGATTTCAAATTGTGATTGGTTGTAAAGGAGGTGGGATAATGAGTTTTCTATGAACTTTATAACAACAATTCTCTTTAGTATATTTGGTATATAGGCACATTGCCTTTGTATATTCCTTGAACATAACCCAATTCAGGCGAACAAAGTAAAATTGTCTTTTCTCGTGAATGATTTCATTTATATTCATACATTGATATGAGAAAGGGAGAGAAAATTGTTTTTTACGATGAAACAAGATCCAAAGAGGGAGTAGTTTTTAATTTTCCATACCTTAATTTACCCCCTCTTAGGGTATTTAACCTGTTTGAGCTAAAAATGTATTTATTTACTATATATATATATATATATAATATTTTCAATATGTTTGAAATTTTATATGAATAATATTTATTCATTTTTATTTATTAAATTTTACCATTTAAAATATGTTTGAAATTTATATAATTAATATATTTAAATTATTTTTTAATAATTTTGAAATTTAAATAATTAATTATACAATTATAAACATATATAATTTTTTTAAAACATATTTTTTAAATTATAAATTAAAAAATATATATTTATATAATTAAATAATTATAATAAATATATTCAAATAGTAAATATATTTGGTATATTTATAATTATATATTAATAAATATATGTAACGACCTGAGTCCGGAGCCGCATAACTGGTGCCCCGTACCCGGTTCACCACATGACCTCAAGCATGTTTCCCCAAATGCCAGAGGCTGCCGACTAAAAGCAAGGGCCTTGGTGAGTTAGTGAGGAAACTATGCCCTCATTTGGTAAAGTATACAGTGGAAGAATAAGCATAAACAGTAGTGGAATCAGTAAATAGCATGAAACAACTGAACTGAAATTAAAAGCAATGTCTGATATAATAATGATGCAGAATGGTACATGTATCTATGGAAAGCAGTAAGAAAAACAACGTGATGAAATACAACTGAATCCAAAGTACTAAATGTAAACAACAACTCCAGCAGCATCGCGGGCCAAGGCCCGGTCCCATGCTCTCCAGCTTCGACCAACAATCAAGTACCTGAGGTAGAAGGGCCACAATCCCTACCTATACCTACAACCATATAATCTGTTTGGGCCGAAAGCAGGACCCAAACAGGGTGTGAGACTAATCCCAGTAGGCAAACACCACAATATTTGTTCCCTACTATCAGTGAGTGATATATAAAAATTAAAGGTAAATAAATGCAGTAAACAATTCTACCAATTACCATTCACATTAATTTAATTACACAACCAGGGGAAACCAGCAAAGTTTTATATTCCATGATAAGAAAGTAACACAACAGGTATCTAAAAAGACTACCTAAACACAAGCAGTACAAACCCAAGATTGTTCTTTGGTTTGGTGGGATCATCACAACCAATCATCAAAAAAATCACACTGACTCTCTGGGTGGCTTAAACTAGCAGACCCTTATAGTCCAGTAATCAAAAAAGGCACAGACACTCTGGGAAACTCTCACATCAATTCCCCTATGGTCTTGCAATAATAGTTACAGACTCTCTGAGGAAGCACTTACGTATAATTCCTCCTGTGGTCTTGATGCATGGGTAAATAAGAACACTCTTGGGAAGCACAAAGTCCTATTCCCATAGGTCCTGTGTACGAAACTAAAACCAACAGACCCTCTAGGGAAGAACTTAATCATCAATTCCCTCTTTGATCTCCCGCACCAGGTTCTCACAGCCCTGAGCAGTCCAGTTGTGCGTAACTGACTGTTAGCAGCCCTAAGTAAGTTAAAAAACTACTTGGATAATAGATACAATGCATCAAAAGTATTTAAATAGCAGGCAAAACATGCAATCAGTGATAACAAGAAACCAACAACTGCAACAGGGTTTGCCTCACAGGAAAACGGTGCCAAATGACGATAAACAGCTAAACAGAGGGAGAAACACCCGTGGGGTGATCCTCAACCATGCAACCAAGCATATAATAGTAGCAATTCATCATAAACTAATAAGAAATCTAGGGCAGATAAACAATAGGATCAAAATCCAAAACCCGGGATACCCGACACATGGGTATCCGACACTTTTACAACCAAAACTCAAAGAACTTCAACGTAGGGCAACAAACCACCTACCTCGATCCTCGGAGATCGATATACTTGAACCTCAGCCCGTGAATCGGCCTAGAACGGGGTAGATCTTCAAAAAAGTCTAAAAATTTCAACCTTAGATAACTTACACGATAGGAAGAATCAGGAAACGAGGCTAAAGAAGAACCAAGAACTCACCACTGCGATTTTTTTGCGACCGGTGGAGTTCGATTCGGACAACCAGTGACGGATAGGTTGCTCAGAGAAGAAATTGCCTCCTCTGATGTTCTGAACAGAATTAGGTGGAGAAGAAGATGTTTCAAGTCATTAGGCGCGACCACAGGACGATTAATGATATAAAAAAAGTACACGACGTGTACTCTTAAATTACACGGCGTGTAGTGGGTTTTTCCGTACTCCGCTAAAATCGGCCTCCATGTCACCCCTACACACCGTGTGTGTAGCCTGGTCTCAACTAACACATGGATTCGAGTGGATGAGGAGTACATGGCGTGTAATCATAAAGTACATGATGTGTACTCTGAAAATTTCTAGATTCTCCATTTTTCCTTAAAAATCCCGTAAAAGAGATCCGTACCTGAAACCAAAGCTTCGGGTTCTTACAAACTTCCCCCCTTAAAGAAATTCATCCCCGAATTTCCCTAGCAAGGCATAGAAGAAGAAACCTCGAACAACTCTGGCCACTGTGATCGTATATCAGTCTCCCTCTCCCAAGTCTCATCCTATATACGGTCGTGCTGCCATAGCACCCGTACCAAAGGAACAGACCGGCCACAGAGTACTTTTGCACTACGATCAACAATCCTTATAGGATGCTCCTCGAAAGATGCATCCTTCTCCAACTCAGCCTCCTCGGGTTAAAAAACATGAGACTGGTCTAAGAAATACCGTTGAAGCTAAGAAACGTGAAAGACGTCGTGTATAGCCTAGTACCTCTGAGGTAACTGCAACCTAAAAGAAACCAGCTCGACTCTCTCTAAAACCTCAAACGGCCTGACCTATCTTGGTGAAAGATTACCCTGTCTCCGAATCCTCTTGTGTCCCAACCTCAGTGCGACATGCAGGAAAACCTGATCCCCGACCTTGAACTCCAGAGGTCATCTCCGCTGATCGGCATGAGACTTCTGTCGAGACTGTGTTGTCACCATCCTCTTCCGAATCAACTCTATCTGTTCTGAGGTCTCCTGAACAAGACGAGGTCCCAGAAAAGCTTCCTCTCCTGCCTCTAGCTAACATAAAGGTGATCGGCATGGCCTACCATACAAAGCCTCGTAAGGTGACATCTGAATAGTCGCCTGAAAACTGTTGTTGTAGGAGAACTCCACCAGAGGAATATGCTTCTCCCAACAACCGCCAATTTCTAGAATGAAAGCTCAGAGCATATCCTCAAGCACCTAGATTGTACGCTCGGACTGGCCATCAATTTGAGGATGGTATGATGTACTCAAAAGTACCTATGTACCCTACTCCCTCTGTAGCCCCTGCCAAAAGTGCGAAGTAAAACATGCATCCCTGTCTGAAACAATGGAGTGTGGAACTCCATGCAGACATACAATCTCCCGGATGTACAACTGTCCCAACTCATCAACACTGAAGGTCTCCTTGATCGGAAAGAAGTGTGCAAAATTCGTGAGCCTGTCCACTAAAACCCAAACCACATCATTTCCTCAAGGCGATCTCGGTAAACTTGTCACGAAGTCTATCGCGACATCATTCCATTTCCACTCAGGAATGGGTAACTGCTGCAAAAGCTCTACTGGTCGCTGATGCTCTGCCTTCACTTGCTGACAGGTGGAAGACAACATAACAAAAATAGCTACATCCTTCTTCATACTTGGCCACCAATACTAACGGTGCAAGTCTCGGTACATTTTGGTGACACCAGGGTGAACTGCCCAAGCTGAAGCGTGGAACTCCCGCATCAGCTCCTCCTGTATGTCCGTTGAAACCCATACGCGGACCTGAAAATGTAGCACCTTGTCATCGCCCACTGTCCACCCCGGAGTAGGGTCTCCATCTAACACACCCTCCCATAGGACTAGTCCTTCAGGGTCTGGTAGCTGCCTCATTCTAACTCGATCCAAGAGAGTAGAGGTAACAGCTACAGAAGAAATAAGTGTCTACCCCTTTCTATCGTGCACCTCCAAATGAATCTCAGAGAATAGATCCATGAGCTGCCACTCACTATTGGCCTCCTGAACTGCCTACAACTGAGTCCTCTGGCTCAGTGCGTCAGCCACAACATTGCCTTTCCCAGGCATATAAGCAAGCTCGAAGTCAAAAGATTATAGGTACTTGACCCACCTCCACTATCCCAGATTCAAGTCACACTGCGTGAATATGTACTTGAGGCTCTTGTGGTCAGTATATACCAAGAAATTCTATCCCATGAGATAGTGCCTCCAACAACGCAAGGCATGAACAACAACAGCCAACTCCAGGTTGCACGTAGGATAGTTCTTCTCATGTGGCCTCAACTACCGAGATCTGTATGCGAAAAAATGATCTTCCTGCATAAGCACTACTCCAAGCCCGATGCCAGATGAATTATAGAAAACTGTATAACTCTTTCCCGGCTCTGGAATAACTAGAATCGGTGCTGAAGTCAATCTCCCCTTCAGCTCCTGGAAGGCTAAGTCACAGGATTCTGACCAAACAAACTTCACCTCCTTCTTAGTCAAGCCTGTAAATGGTGTTTCTAGGCTTGAGAAGTCCTGTATAAACTGCCTGTAGTAACCAGCCAACCCCAAGAATCTCTGTACCTCGAAGATGTTCTTCGGCTGCTCCCAGGTAACTACTACTCTCACCTTCTCTAGGTCTACTGATACTCCTGTCTCTGAGATGACATGACCCAGGAAGTGAATCTCATCCATCCAAAAGTGGTACTTTGAGAGTTTATCATAATTTCAATGCTCCCTCAGTGTACTCAAAACGACCTCAAGATGGGTTTCATGGTTGTGTCGAGTGTGAGAGTACACCAAGATATCGTCCACGAAGACCACAACAAAGGAATCCAAGTAAGGATGGAACACTCGGTTTATCAGTGCCATGAAAACTCTTGGCACGTTCGTAAGGTCGAACGGCATAACCGTATACTCGTAGAGGCCATACCTGCTCCTGAAGGCTGTCAGAGGTATATCTGAAGGCCTAACATGGAGCTGATGATAACCGGACCTCAAATCGATCTTTGAGAACACCTGAGCTCCTCAAAGCTGATCTAAGAGGTCATCAATCCTCGGCAAGGGATATTGGTTCTTGACCATCAATTGGTTCAACTTCTGATATTCCACGTAAAGTCTAATGGTACCGTCTGCCTTCATCACGAACAGGACATGCGAACCCCAAGGAGAAGTACTGGGTCAGATGAAACCCATTTCCTGCAACTCCTCCAATTGATTCTTGATCTCCTGTAACTCAGGTGTAGCCATCCTATAAGGAGGAATAGACACCGGTGCTGCTCCTGGCATGAGCTCAATCGAGAATTATACCTCACTCTCCGGAGACAAACCTTAAAAGTCTTCTGGAAAGATATCTGGAAAGCGATCAACCACTGGAGGGAAATCTAACTGTGAAGTCCCCTGGTCATCCAGATAAAGACTATAAATCTGGGTCGTAACTCCTCCTAGTCCATGATGCTCGAGTCTGGCTTGACTCGCCTGAACATCCCACTCGCCCTTATGAAGGAAAGATTCACCCTCTGGTGATATAAAACTCACCCTGTAGCGATAGCACTCAATAACTACCTAAAAGGGAACCAACCAGTCCATACTGAGAATGATGTCATAGCCCATCATCTCCAGGACATAGAGGTCCCATAGGAAACCATACCCTGCAACCTCGAGAGGGCACTCCTTGCACTGACGTATGCTAGATGTCCTCATTCCCAAGGGCTTGTTGAGAGTCAATATGTCAGCAGATGAAAAGACATAGAGCTCAAGAATTTCTACAACAGAAATAGAGATAAAGCTATGTGAAGCACCAGTTTCGAAAAGGACTGAAGATAAAACTGAGGCTACTAAGATCGTACGTCGAACTGTGGAAGGTCCAGGATCCTACTCCCGATGGATCTGCTCTACTGCAAACACCTGGCCAGTACTACGGCCCTGTGTAGTGGCCTGATATCCCTGAGCTGATCCCCCTTGAGCCTGGATACTGCATCCATGACCTCTACCTTGTCCTAAACGACCCGAAGAACTCCAGCCCCCAGTCTGCTATGAGACTGGTAATCCTACTCCTGAACGAGGTGTAGAAACAAATCCTCCTTCACTATCCACTGGAAGAAGAACCCTGCAAAAAATGCTGCAGATGACCCTTTTTGCCGTAAGCTTGACACTCCACTAGATCTCTCGGGCACTGAGGCTTTTTATGCCCGCTCTTTCTACACTGATAGCACACCACCGAGTTTACCAAAGGAATATCCCGTCTACCAAAATATATACCTCGCTTCCTCGAGTCACCTCGAGTAGACTCTCAGGGGCACTTCCTGCTATCAGTATGAAATGAATCAGCCTTGGATGCTGAACCGCCCTGGTCAATAGCTCCAGTCTCCCTCATATTTCTTTTGGTGATCAACGCCTGGTTGAATATCAGAGTAATAGAAGTCAACTAGAAAATGTTCACCTACGATATGATCTATGGTTTGAGGCCTTCCTCAAACTTCCTTTCCAAAAACAGCTCATCATTTCCCAAAACAGGAGAGAAACGCTGTAACTCAGTGAAGTGGGAGGAATAGTCCATAACCGAAAGAGTACCCTGCTGCAGGTTCATGAACTCCCTAGCCATGTCGGCCCTCAGCATCGCTGGATAGAAGTAGTCGTAGAATGTACGCTGGAATTCGTCCCAATCCATAGTCCGCTGGTGCCCTTCCTGTGAGACTACATCCCACCATCTCTTGGCAGAATCTCACAGTATGTAAGTCACGAGCTTCAACCTTCTATCTGGGGGTGTCTCCTGATGCTCGAAGATGGAAAGAATGGTTTCTATCCATGAATCTACAACTTGAGGTCCTCCATCCCCTGTGAAAGTGGGATGTTGCTACTGCTGGAAGACTCGCGTCAGCTCTTCCATAGACGGGGCAGGATGCTGAGCTCCTTGGAAGGTCTGCATGAACCTCATGAAACCCTCTCTAAACTGAGCATCCGCACCAGTGTCCGGAATCACTGCAGGTGCCATATCCGGAACAATCGGCGGAACTACTGGTAGTCCCTGGTCTGCCGTATCAGGCGTACGGTCACCGCCTGGTTCCTAACGCGCAACGGGAGGAAGTCTTGGTGCCATAGACCTGAAAGATCAAAATCACGCCTCCAATTTAGGATAAAAAAGGACAAAAAACACAAGAGTACAAAACGGAAACAGGAGATAGAAACACTTAAATTTGAAAAACTAAACTACACGGCGTGTATATTAAACTACACAGCGTGTTTGTTAAATCCATTTACATGGACGTGTAATTCTGCCACCACTGGTTGTGTAACGTTCCATACTACATGGCGTGTTGTCCGAAAACACAGCGTGTACTTGAACTCCACTCCCCTTCCCGAGTCTCTTTGCAAGGTTAACCTACATGGTCCTCCTAATTCTAAACTACACAGAGTGTGTACTAAGGACACGACATGTACAAGCTAGGCTTGAGTGGCCCATGTAGCAAGTTACACGGTAGGCCACACGGCTAACCCCTACACGATGTGTTCCGAACAAACACGGTGTGTATAAGGATAGATCACACCGACCCGTGTTGTTTGTGACACAGCCGGGTACCCAGAAGAAAACTACACGACATGTTATTATAACACACGATGTGTATTAGATAGGCTCGGTGAACCGTGTAACGGGTTACTTGGCCAGACACACATCTAACCCCTTACACGGTGTGTTCCGAACAAATACGGCGTGTATTGGAGAAGATAACACCGACCCGTGTTGTTCGTGACACGGCCGGGTACCTATAAGAAACTTCACGAAGTGTTATTATAACACACGGCGTGTACTACACGAGTTTCCCTGACCTGTGATGTTAGTGACACAGCCGGGTACACGGTTGACTACTACACAACGTGTACTTAAACTACACAGCATGTCCCCAAAGATTTTCGGCCACCCCGTGTTTTTGTTCACACAGATAAAAACACGGTTTAAAAACTACACGGCGTGTATGAAAAAAATACACGTTGTGTATTCTGGGTTTTTCCGGGAAGTAGCTCTGAAACTACTCTGAACGCCAGAAACACTGAAAAACAACCAGCTATGTTCCAAATTCCGATCCGTGGGGGCCCATACTCCCCACGAATCAAAGTTTGGAATCATAACAATGCATACAAAGAGTAAACAACATAACAAACAAAGATCCGCCAAATTCTGATCCTTGAGGGCCCATAACACCTCCAAGACCAGAGCTTGGTGCCCATGCTAAACAGGCTGTAAAAGAAGTAATACTCTATCAGCGCAACAAGTATTTCTATCACAACAACTACCAAAACGACATGCATAATCTATCACGACATCTATCACAACAACATGCAATTCTAATGCACCCTAGATGGCATGGTAAAATGCATGACAAGTGATTTGCTACCCAGTTCCTATATGATGCATGAGATGGAACACCCTCATTTCATCTGGTTGCAACCAAATAGAACCATAATCATATAAACTGTAACAAAAAAAAACATGTGCATCACCCAACATTGAAATATAATAAAATTTAGCACTTTCAAAAATTGAAAATTGCAATTACGAGGTAATATAGATTTTCCATGTACACGGGTTAATTACTCCTGGTCACAGTTAAGTACTAACTACCCATTTCTTCCTATCCCTGGATATTGTCGCAAAATAGTAAGAAATAGTAAGGAAAGAAAACTCCTCTGATACCACTTTGTAACGACCCGAGTCCGGAGCCGCATAACTGGTGCCCTGTACCAGGTTCACCACATGACCTCAAGCGCGTTTCCCCAAATGCCATAGGATTCCGACTAGCAGCGAGGGCCTTGGTGAGTTAGTGGAGAAACTATGCCCTCATTTGGTAAAGTATGCAGCAGAAGAATAAGCATAAATAGTAGCAGAAGTAGTAAATAGAATGCAACAACTAAACTGAAAGTAAAAGCAATGTATGATATAATAATGATATAGAATGGTACATGTATCTTTGGAAAGCAATAAGCAAAACAACATGCTGAAATACAACTGAATCCAAAGTACTAAATGTAAACAACAACTCCAATAGAATCGCGGGCCAAGGACCAGTACCATGCTCTCTAGCTCCGACCAGCAATCAAGTACCTGAGGTAGAAGGGCCACAATCCCTACCTATACCTACAACCATATAATCTATTTGGCCCAAAAGCAGGACCCAAACAGGGTGTGAGACTAATCCCAGTAGGCAACCACCACAAGATTTGTGCCCAACTGTCAGTGAGTGATATAGAAAAAGTAAAGGTAAATAAATGCAATAAAAAATTCTACCAATTACCATTCACATTCATTTAATTATACAACCAGGGAAAACTAGAAAAGTTTTATATTCCATGATAAGAAAGTAACACAAAAGGTATCTAAAAAGACTACCTAAACACAAGCAGTACAAACCCAAGCTTGTTCTTTGGTTTAGTGGGATCGTCACAACCAACCATCAAAAAAATCACACTGACTCTCTGGGTGGCTTAAACTGGAAGACCCCTATAGTCCAATAATCAAACAAGGCACAAACACTCTAGGAAGCTCTCACATCAATCCCCCTATGGTCTTGCAACGATAGCTATAGACTCTCTGAGGAAGCACTTACGTCTAATTACTCATGTGGTCTCGATGTGTGGGTAACTAAGAACACTCTTGGGAAGCACAAAGTCATATTCCCTTAGGTCCTGCGTACGAAACTAAAACCAATAGACCCTCTAGGGAAGCACTTAATCGTCTATTCCCTCTTTGATCTCCCGCACCAGGTTCTCACAGCCCTGAGCAGTCCAGTCGTGTGTAATCGACTGTTAGCAGACCTAAGTAAGTTAAACAACTACTTGTCTAATAGCTACCATGCATCAAAAGCATTTAAACAGCAGGAAAAACATGCAATCAGTGATAACAAGAAACTAACCACTGCAATAGGGTTTGCCTCATAGGAAAACGGTGCCAAACGACGATAAACAACCAAACAGAGGGAGAAACACCCGTGGGGTGATCCTCAATCATGAAACCAAGAATATAATAGTAGAAAGTCATCATAAGATAACAAGAAATCTAGGGTAGATAAACAATAGGATCAAAATCCTAAACCCGGGATACCCGACACATGGGTATCCAGCACTTTTGCAACCAAAACTCAAAGAACTTCAACGTAGGGAAACAAACCACCTACCTCGATCCTCGGAGATCAATATACTTGAAACTCAGCCCGTGAATCGGCCTAGAACAGAGTAGATCTTCAAAAAAATCTAAAACGTTCAACCTCAGATAAATTACACGAGAGGAAGAATCAGGAAACAGGGCTAAAGAAGAACCAAGAACTCACCGCTGTGATTCTTCTGTAACCGACAGAGTTCGATTCAGAAAACCGGTGACAGATCGGTGGCTCAGAGAAGAAACAGCCTCCTCGGATGTTCTGGATGGAATTTGGCGGAGAAAAAGATGTTTCCTTTCATTAGGCACGACCCCAGGTCGATTAATGAAATAAAAAAAAGTACAGGGCGTGTACTCTTAAAGTACACGGCGTGTAGTGGGTTTTTCCGTACTCCGCCAGAATCAGTCTCCACATCACCCCTACACACCGTGTGTGTGGCTTGGTCTTGGCCAACACACGACTTCGAGTGGCCGAGGAGTAAACGGCGTGTACTCATAAAGTACACGGCGTGTACTCTGAAAATTTCCAGATTCTCCATTTTTCCTTAAAAAGCCCGTAAAAGAGATCCGTACCTGAAACCGAAGCTCCGAGTTCTTACAATATATATATTTATAATTATATATAAATAATTTTTAAATATATTTAATGTTAAATATAAATAAATAAATCCATATTTAAATAATTATAAGATTATAATAAATATATTTAAATAATAAATATATTTATTATACTCAAAAGGTTTAGGAGGTTGGCACACCTTCTCCTTTAAAATTTATTAGAAAAATAAAATTGACAAAGACAAGAAAATGATGAAAGGCGTCATAAAAATCATGCTCTCATCTACAATGATAACAAACAAGATCATTCATAAACACATGATTAGAGTCATCATCAGCATCAGTGGTTTCCCAATCTGACTATGAGTTCTTTTTTCTTGAAGATTGTGAAGTACTTCACCTTAAGTTTTTACTGATCCAAAGTAAGCTCACGACCACGTCCTCACCCATGTCCTCCACAACCTATTCTATAATATATTTGATCCACACCCTATATTTTTCTATCTTCTTCATCCCATTTAGAATGACCACAACCTCTTCCCTGATTTTTTGGATGACATACTCATCTCCATGACTTTGGTTGCTGCCAAGACCCTTATGGTCATCCTTTTTGAAGGTTCCGGGAACAGTGGAAGCACGTGGGTGGATTTTCCCACTTGGACTTTTGTCATTAGCAATGATCAATATGGGGTCAATACGATGATAAATTCCAGTCTCCACAGATCAATTCACAGAAAAAGACATAGAAGAAGAAAGGTCCCGGAACCACAAAAGTGGATCATCACAGGTTGATTATAATTAATTCAATTAATTGACAAGAAGTACCTTTTGGGAGTTCTTTCTTCGTTGATATTATTGATCACGTTCCGATGTGATTCGTCGATGCGTCGTAGAAGCCAAGTGTAGACTTCCTCTAGCGGTGATCCACACGTGCACCTCGTATCTCTAGACATCGCCAAAGGAGTCTCCAGGTGCTAGCATGGAGAAACATTTTCTTGCGTTGTCCGCCTTAGATCATCTTGATCCGATGTAAGAGGATCTATCTTGGTCTTGAGAGCATTCTTGGAGGAAGTGGTTCTTTCGGCATTGAAAGAATTATCCAGTATTATTGTGCACAACAATTCTATTATGGGAAAAGAGTTGGGGTTGTGAGGATATTTATAATCGGTTTTGAGGTTGTAGAGTTATGACAATAAATAAATGCGTTACACATTTTATTTATTTCATTGACTCTTATTGAAAACCCCCATGTCGAATAATTAATTCCTTGACATGCACCCACGCTGATTATAATAAATATAATTTAATAAAACAATATTATATCCCCAAAATCCCGACTGGAAAACTACACGACGTGTAATCATTAATACACGGAGTGTACTTGTTTTCCATAAAACTACACGGCGTGTAATCATTAATACATGGCGTGTACTTGTTTTTCATTTCCTTTCCAAAATGAAAACTACACGATGTGTAATCATTAATACACGGTGTGTACTTATTTTCCATGAAAAACTATACGGCGTGTAATCATTAATACACGGTGTGTATATCTTATTTTTCATTTCCTTTTTCCTCCATCATTAAAACGATTTAGGCTTCCTTGAATAATTATTAAACCACGTATAGGAATAATCTTTATTATACTTGAGATACTTGGATACACTCAGTGTGTGACCCTCTAGGCCTCTTTCTCATTGGCATTAGGTGGACTTTCCTAAAAGTCCAAGATTACTGTCTAGCTACAGGTCAAGGAACCCAAGAGAAAGAAGTTGACACCGTATTGACGTGTCACCTCATACAAATGCTTACTATGTAATTTAATCCTTTTGTCTCAATATCTCATCAAGCAGGTTTCATGTCAGTGTCATAAACCTATATGCTTGATCTATCTTTCTTTGACTTCTGGAAATACACTCATCCTGACACCATGGCCAAGGAATTTGTGTGACAGTTCTATTTCAATCAAAGGTCCCGAGATATCTACTTCCATAAATATGGAAGGGACAAATCCTTCCCCAACTTATCCATTAACAACATGTCATTTGTGACGTACCCAACGTACCCTACTTGTCGCCAACTCTCTTTGTGATAGTTTTCATCAGCAAATCTAAGTGCGCGATTCATGACATGAGTTAATAATAATCTTCATTCTAAGGAACATTACACATGCTCGTAGATAGCAATGTACGATGACACTAAGACATGAAGAATTGCTACTGGCAGGTCTGTTCTCATAATATACCATCTTGGTGATTACCAAGTGCGAACACCATGAGAGAGAGTATCATCTTCTTACGAGTACTCACACATGACGGTTTGTATACTATGTGTCCTATCGTAGTATGTCATCCAACCATAGAACTTTATTTAAGAATATTGTTATAGAATTTCAAGGTTCTCATTATAGCAGGGATCTGCCATGAACTTATTAATGCAACAAATATTCCAAGACATTATTATATTATAGTCACGTAGAACAATGAACAATATATAATAAGAGTACATTCATGTAATCAAAGTACAAAATAGTTGGTTCTTAGGAAACCAAACCTTACCAAGTCCCACTTGGACTAGAGCCAACTAGCTACGACTTTTAGTCCGCTAGACCTCACATGATGATCATGTTTCTACTGAGTCAAGGTTTTAGTCAAGGGGTCCGCCATGTTGTCTTCCGTGGAAATACGGCTCACTGTAACTTCACCTCTCTATGAAAAATCCCTCAAGAGATGATACTTCTGAAGTATGTTCTTTGCCCACAGATGTGAACTTGGCACTTTTTCAAGTGCCCCCGCTTCAGTATTATCACTATAGAGTGTGATATGATCTTTACTTCTAGGTACTGAATCCTGATCTTGGATGAAGCTTCACATCCATACTGCTTATTTAGCCGCCTCAGAAGCTGCGATATAATCAGACTCTACTGTAAAATCTTCCACCACACTTTTCTTTGAGCTCTTCCAGCTCACTGCACCTCCATTCAAATGGAACATGTTTCTAGTCTGCAACTTCATGTCATCTTGATCAGTCTGGAAACTAGCATCTACATGTCCTCTGATGACTAGTTCCTCATCTCCTCCATAAACCAGGAACATATCCTTAGTACGCCTTATATACTTATGGATAGTCTTGACTTCCATCCAATGGTGGTCTCCTGGACCAGCTTGATATCTACCTACCGAACTTAATGTGTAAGCAACATCTAGCCTTGTACATAGAATAGAATACATGACTAACCCAATCGAAGATGCGTAAGGGATACTTGTCATTTTATTTCTTTCCTCTTGTGTTTGAGGACACATTTTCTTGCAAATATGAATTCCATGTGACACTGGCAACAATCCCATCTTGGATTGTTCCATACTGAATCTCTTCAGTATCTTGTCAATGTATGTACTTTGACTCAGGCCCAGAATTCTCTTAGATCTATCACGGTGGATCTTGATCCCAAGAATATATACCGCCACACCCAATTCTTTCATGGAGAAGCATTTATCTAACCATGCCTTAACTGACTGTAAGACATGTACTTCATTTCCAATTAGTAATATGTCATCAACATATACTATTAGGAAAATGGTTGCACTTCTACTAAACCTCTTGTTGACACAAGGCTCACATTCATTATTAACAAATACAAATTCCATTACAGCTTCATCAAAACGAATGTTCCATAACCTTGATGATTTCTTTAATCCATAAATGGATTTCTGCAACTTGCATACCTTGTTGGTATCCTTTGGAGTCACAAACACTTCAGGTTGGGTCATGTAGACATCTTCCTGGAGGTTCCCGTTAAGGAATGCTATTTTGACATCTATTTTCCAAATTTCATAGTCATGGTAAGTGGAAATGGACAATACTATTTTAATGGATTTTAGCATCACAACCGGTGAAAAGGTTTCATCATAGTCAATTACTTGATGCTGTCTAAAACCTTTTGCAACTAGTCGTGCCTTATGGGTTCTGAATTTCCCCTCCATGTCCAGTTTCTTCTTGAATACCCATTTATTACCAACAGGATTTACATCAACAGGAGGATCTACCAAAATCTAGACTTGGTTTTGGTATATGGAATCCATTTCAGAATTCATGGCTTCTTTCCACTTGGCAGCATCTGTGACTTCAACTGCTTCCTTTTAGGTAAGAGGATCATCATTTTCAATAAATAATGAGTCACCATCCTTAGTGACAAGAAAACCATATCGTTCTGGTTCTCTCACTTCTCTCGTGCTCCAATGCAGTTCTTATGTCTTTGGAACAGATTGTTCTTCCACAGGGCTTTGTAGAATCTGTTCTTGTACCAACTCCTGTGTATCTTGAGCCTCGACTTCATCTAAGTATATCTCCCTCCCACTATCACTTTTTGAGATGTGCTCCCTCTCAAAGAATATGGCGTGTCTTTACACTGTAACCTTTTTGTCTGAGGGGTTGTATAGAAAATATCCCCTTGTTTCCTTGGGATATCCTATAAAGATACACTTTGTGCATCAGGGTGAAAGTTTGTTACCTGAAGAGGCCTTAACAAATACTTCGCTACCCCACACATGTAAATTATATAACATGGCTTTGCATCCACTACATAACTCATATGGAATACCATTTATCAATTTAGTTAGTACTTGGTTTAGTATGCGTGCTGCTGTTTCTAATTCATATACCCAAAAGGATAATGGAAGTCTCGCATGAATCATCATTGATCTCACCATGTCCAACAGGGCGTGGTTCCTCCTTTCACTTACGCCATTCCACTGAGGCGTGTAAGGAGGATTGAGTTGATATAGAATCCCAAACTCCCATAAGAAATCAATGAATTACTGATTAAGATATCCTCCTCCTCTGTCTGAGAGGAGTTTCTTAATCTTCTTACCAAGATGGTTCTCAACTTAATTCTTGTATTCTTTAAACCGATCAAAATAATCTGACTTATACCTCATTAAGTAAATATATCCATATCTACTAAAATCATCAGTAAAAGTTTTGAAGTACGAAAACCCACCCATTTCCTCAACTGGAAATGGTCCACACACATCTGTGTGAACTAATTATAGAATCTCTTTATCCCTTTCACCTTTCCCACAAAATGGGGCTTTGGTCATTTTTCCTTGTAGACACGCATGATATACACCAAGTGGTTTTCGATCGAAAGAATCTAAATACCCATCTTGATGTAATTTTATCAAACGTTTCTCATTAACATGACCTAGCCGGTGATTCCAAAGTTGGGTGTGGTATGAGTCATGTGAATTGACTTTGTCATAGATTTCCATTACTTGGTTTGTGTAGTCTAACACATAAAGTCCATTATATAAATGTGCTCTACCAAAACAAATGCTATCTTTATAAAAGTAGCAACATCCACTTTCAAACTTGAAGATGAATCCATTAATATCTAATCTGGATACTGAAATAATGTTTTTGGTTATAGTGGGTACATTATAACATACTTTCAAAAAGAAAGACCATCCCAGTAGGAAATGTGAGGTGGTAGTCTCTGATAGCTACAACATCGAGTCTGGCTCTGTTGGCTGCTCATAGATCCACCTCACCTCGGTCAATCTTTCTGAATCTAATTGGTTCCTGTATTTGGATACATATGTGAGAACCACAAGCTGTATCTAATTCCCAATTTTTAAAAACAGATAGATTGCAATTGATGACAAACGCACTTGAAGCTTCTCCTTGCTTCCTTGGCTGGGTGTAGTTTTTCTTCCAGTGGCCCTTCTTGCCACATGCGAAACAAACAGAATCTTGTTCTCTTGCCTGCCCTTTGATCTTCCTTTTCTTGGAAGGCCTTGAATAAGATTTGGGCTTAAAGCTCTTCACCTTCCCTTTCCTTTTATTCACCATGAGGATAGAAGGATTTTCATGCTTCATATCATTGTCCACTTGGAGAATGAGGATAAGGAGATTAGATAGAGACTTATCAATGTTGTTCATGTTGAAATTTACAACAAAGTTAGAGAAGATCTGGGAGAGTGATGCGAGAATGAGATTGGTACCCAGTTCCTCGGGGAGTTTAAACCCTAGAACCTCCAAGCGCTCAATTTAGCCAATGATCTTGACTACATGAGGCCCGGATGGGGCACCCTCTCCAAGATTTATCTGAAATAGACTTGGATATCTCAAACCTTTCTTGTCTTGCACTCTCCTGGTATAGGCCACATAGGTGCTCCAGCATGCTATAGGCATCCATTTCCTCATGAGACTTCATGAGCTCACTTGATATTGATGATAGAATCAAACATTGAATGTCGAGTGGATCTCTCAAATGTTGATCATAGACCAAGAAATCTTCATCACTTGCCCCTTGGGCAGGAGAATCAAGAAGTGAGGACTCCATCACGTAATAATTTCGTTCATGGCGTAGGATAACCCAAAGGCGCCGAAACCATTTTTGAAATTTACTACTGGTGAGGATATTTTCTTTGTCCATAATTGATCGTAGAGAAAATGTGGTTGACGATCTTGTCATATTTGATTCTACAATTTAAAAGAGCAGATTTATGAGTACTTTCTTGATAACATTTTATGAGAAATAATAAATTTTATTAATTCTCCCACTATTTTATCAAGTCCCAATGGCCCTTACCATTGAACCCGAAATGTATATTTGCTTTGACATTCTAGTGGAAATGATTGATATTCCCCTTCGCATAACCCCAATAAGGTTTGGTCAATCTATTTGAAGGTATTTTGGTAGGCAGATCTTTTCCAACTATGAGCTTATTGTTCCTTGATCTGTTGAGTGGACTCCCCAATCCTAAAATCCTAACTTGGATTTCCTCAACTCTTGCCTCCAATATTACATCAATTATATCAAGGTCTACTCCTCTTGATGTAATATGGTTAAGTCAACCCGAAACCTTTCATAAGGTATTCCTTTATAAAAGTAAGTGTCCCAACAAGGGTTGGTCAAACACATAGTTTTATTGAGTCTTTCCCTTAATCAAGTAATGGAAGGCTTGATCTGACTTAATAAGGTATTGAGGGATTTTAATCCTTTATGCGTAGTTTCACATTATCACATGCTTGTTAATATTAAGTGATGCTTTCTTAAGTGATTAACCATGTTCTGATAATGTTTATGCATGTCCGTTTTTTATTTTATTCCATCTTTGCATGCTTGTTCATTTTATTAACTATGTGATCACGAAAACACATACATAATAAAAAAACCATGAAATCAGACAAAAATAAAATAAGATGGCATGATCATGAGATTTTATTGGTTAGCTTATCTAGAATTTTTGATAAGCTAACCTTGACCTAGGAAAAAACACCTTGAATCGATGGTTCGTGTTTTGCAGCTCCCACCTATCCACCTTTGTATCTTCTTGGGTTGGTTTCACCTCAACTTTGGGTTTTGAAACGTCTCCTCTGGCTTGGTAGATCCTCCATTACATGGGTTTTACATTAAAGAAACCATGGTCACACATGCCCTACATTTTATTAGAAGAAGGCTCACAGGCCAACGATTTAAATTAAACAAATTTAAATGAATCCAAACACACATAAAAAGGGTCTTTAGTCTAGATCATGATCATCTATAGCATGCAACAATATTTATGAATATTTATAATTCAAATTATTTTAATCATTCTATTATTTAAGATAAGTAGCGCTTAAAATTAATTAATTATGATCTTATAATTAATTTATTCTTTATCTTAAATTCCTTTCTGAATTTCCTTTAGATTATTCTCATCCATATCCCTTGTACAGGTCTTTGTACTTTTGGAGGAAACCTGGTGAAATTTCATTTCTGGAAAGTACACGGCGTGTATTTCTTTTCACCCTTTATCCAAAGTACACGCCGGGGGATTTGGCGTGTTTTCTCTACTTTGGAAATTTTGGAGTACACGGTGTGTAGATTAATCTAACACAGTGTGTACTTCCTTGTTACACAGTTACCGGCCTGGAAATCCCGTGTACGCAGAACACGACTTCTCCTTGTACACAGTTTCTCTTGGGCCAGATCAGACTACACGACGTGTTGATTCAACATACATTCTGTGTGTTTCAGTTCCATGCACCATTCATTTATGGTCAAAACAGTGTAATAAAACTTAGGTATACTCAATTCACATGGCATGGTTTGGCGGACCAGTACCGGTTTGTTGAACCTAAGTACACGGCGTGTAGTTTTCATTACATGTTGTGTATTCCCGTGTTGTACAGACAGAAAGAGAGACTCCTCCGAATGAGTTCCTCGTTTTTCTTTTAATCAAAATTAAAATTAAAAAGTCATTTCTGTCAGGTGAATAGAGAAACGAAGGATGAAGAACAGATCTCATTAATTCAGTTTAATAGAATGATTTATCATGAATTGAATCAAATATAAATGCGTAAATTATAAACAAAAGTTAAATAACTATAATAAATGTTTTAACCTATCTCTGATACCAATTGAAGGTTCCGGGCGCAATAGAAGCACGTGGGTGGATGTGCCCACTTGGCGTTTTTCCATTAGTAATGATCAATCTGGAATCAATACGATGATAAACGCCAATCTCCACAGATCGATTCACAAAAATATACAAAGAAGAAGAAAGTTCCCAAAACCAAAAAAGTGGATCGTCACAGGATGATTATAATTAATTTAATTAATTTAAAAGAAGTACCTTTTGGGTGTTCTTTCTTCATTGATATTCTTGATCACGTTCTGATGTGATTCATCATTGCATCATAGAAGCCACGTGTAGACTTCCTCTAGAAGTGATCCACACGTGCACCTTGTATCTCTAGATATCGCCAAAGGAGTCTCTGGGTGCTAGCATGGAGAAACTTTTGCTTGTGTTGTCTGCCTTAGTTTGTCTTGATCCAATGGAAGAGGATCTATCTCAGTCTTGAGAGCGTTCTTGGAGGAAGATGTTATTTTGGCCTTTAAATTATTCTCTAGGATTGTTGTGCACAACAATTCTCTTATGGGAAAAGAGTTGGGGTTGTGAGGATATTTATAATCGGGTTTGCGGTTGTAGAGTTATGACAATAAATAAACGCGTTACACATTTTATTTATTTCATTGACTCTTATTGAAAACCCCCATGTAGAATAATTAATTCCTTGACATGCGCCCACGCTGATTATAATAAATATCATTTAATAAAACAATATTATATCCTCAAAATACCGAATGGAAAACTACACGGCGTGTACTTGTTTTCCATAAAACTACACGGCATGTAATCATTAATACATGATGTGTACTTGTTTTTCATTTCCTTTCCAAAATTAAAACTACATGGTGTGTAATCATTAATATAGGGCGTGTACTTGTTTTCCATGAAAGACTACAGGGCGTGTAATCATTAATACATGGTGTGTATATCTTGTTTTTAATTTCCTTCTTCCTCAATTATTAAAACGATTTAGGCTTCCTTGAATAATTATTAAACCGCATATGGGAATAGTATTTATTCTACTTGAGATACTTGGATACACTTAGTGTGTGACACTCTAGGCCTCTTTCTCGTTGGCATTAGGCAGGCTTGCCCAAAGTCTAAGATTACTGTCTAGAAACGGGTCAAGGCACCCAAGAGAAAGAAGTTGACGTCGCATTGACGTGTCACCTCATACGAACGCTTACTGTGTAATTTAATCCCTTTGTCTCAATATCTCATCAAGCAGGTTTCATGGAAATGTCATAAACCTATATGCTTGATCTATATTTCCTTGACTTCTAGAAATAAACTCGTCATGACACCATGGCCATGGAATTTGTGCGACAGTTCTATTTCAATCAAAGGGCTTGAGATATCTACTTCTATAAATATGGAAGGGACAAATCCTTCATCGACTTATCCATTAACAACATGTCATTCGTGATGCACCCAACATACCCTAATTCCCACAAAATCTCTTCTTGACATTTTCTATCAGCAAATCTAAGTGCGCGTGTCATGACATGAGTTAATGATAATCTTCCAGTCTAAGGACCATTACACACGCTCGTAGATAGCAATGTCTGATGACACCAAGACATGCAGAATTGCTACTGGTGGATCTGTTCTCATAATATCCCATCTTGAAGATTACCAAGTGTGAACTCCATGAGAGAGAGTCTCATCTTCTTATGAGTACTCGCACATGATAGTCTGTATACTATGTGTCCTATCATAGTATGTCATCCAACCGTAGAACTTTATTTAAGAATATTGTTATAGAATTTCAAGGTTTAAATCCTAGCGGGGATCTACCATGACCTTATTAATGCAACAAATATTCCAGGACATTATTATATTATAGTCATACAGAATAATGAACAATGTATAATAAGAGTACATTCATGTAATCAAAGTACAAAACAGTTGGTTCTCAGGAAACCAACCCTTACACTTTTTAGGCATGCCCACACAATAATCCTTTCCATTCGCACTTGACTTGTCCTTCTCCACTTCTGCCGCATTCTGAGTGTCTATCAATGACTGCACAACTAATTTTTAAGAAACAAGGGATTACAACTCATGTGTCATTGAAAGAGAATCAACATCAACATTATGAATCTATTCATCCTCCATGAGTTGCATAGAATATTACATAGGCATCAAAGTGGTGCTATCCATTTCCTTTTTATCATTAGAAACATTCTCCAACTTCTATGATATTTCTGAGGAGATATAAAATTTCTATATCTCCTATTAAAATTTAATTTTATGTGCATCAGAGCTAGAATCACCATTTGAGTCACATACTAACAAACCAGAACCAGATGCAACATGTAGGGTGTCCTTATTGGGGTTTCCTGTGGTGTTCTTTCTTGTAGGTACCTCATATCCATCATTTTAATCTCTACCAAAGGGAAAATCCTCAACAACATTACTAAGAGGAGGCCCACTCTCATCGAGAGCAAGTAGAACAATGACATTTTCATATGGAGGGTTAGTTGTGCAGTCGCCTGTTATCAGACACAAAGGCATATCCATCTTGACTGCATCCTCCTATTGAGGTCCTTGGGAACCCACCACATGAGGCTTCAACCCTGCCTCCTTATCAATGACATTACCCTATTCAAATCCCTTCTAGATAGAGCCTAAGATAATTTTCCCCTTTCTTCTGTAGAAATCCCCAATATTCCTAGCAAGACCACAATTTCGACAAATCATTCTTCTTCGACAGTTATCAATCTTATGACCAATATTAATAAAATTAGAATAGTAATTAGGGACCTTCTCATATTCAACAACCAAATCAAAATTGTGGCTATCCGCAGATAAGATAATCAAGATAATTAGGGTATAATTAAGATCAACTTCAACGAGAACCCAAGAAAAGTGACCATAACTTGTTATTTTGGTTTCTTTGTCTATCTTAACCAGGGAACCAACTATAGAAGCAATTTTCCAGAGGATTTATGACATCCAAAAGAGCTATCTTAATCCTTTGATCTGTATCCAGACTTGGACGATCGAGTCTCTAATAGTTAGAGGGTTAAAATTCAGATCCCAATCTTCGATACACAGTACTATAGGATTAAGATTGATAAAGACCTGACCTCAAGATTTGGATTTTAGATCCAAATATGGGAAGATAATGTGGTAAAATACTTTCCCAATAGAAGTTTTACTCCAACCATCAAAGACCAAAAAATAAAAAGGGTGATTTCTAATATCTAGGATCCCTAGATGATTCTCTCAATTCATAAAAATATGGGTAATAATATAGTGTTATCACTCTTGTAATCTAACCGAGAACATGCTGTGATTAGCTTCGATGAAGGTAGTTTATCCATTCTTACTGGTCTTGGGAATGGAGGTGCAAAACTCATTAAAATTCCTTCCACTTTCAATTGGGATCCTTATTCGACCGTGTTGTAGATCTCCAATAGCCAGAGCATAGGAGGGATTGGAACATGGTTTATCATCCACACTCTCCCACACTAGATCACTAATTAGTGATTTTGATGGATGAATTCTAGGGCCAACCAAATCCTGAGACGGACTCAGATTTGGACTGGCCGAAACCTGAGTCAGAGCAACACCATTCAAATCAAGATGATCTAGATACCGGCTCATATCTGAAGCCCCATGGCCAGATCTGAGCACTTCAATAGGTTGACCATAGGAATCACGATCACCTCACAACACTTTAGCAGAGAACCAGATACCCAATGCTTGAGCATCACCATGGTTCCCAGATTTTTGCACAGGGATGACGATAATCGATGCTTGAGTGCGATCACCAGTATCCAAATGATATGCATCACCAGAAGAATGTGAAACCATCACAGGGTCGCTTCTATGATCTGCATCACTAGTGGAATGAGAAACCCTCATAGGGTCGCCGCTCCACTCTACATCCATCAAAACAAAACGTGTTTTTATGGGCTGAAAATCCACCACTGGAGAAGGGGATTTCTGGCCACTTGTTCCCCCTTATATATTTATTATATTTATAATTATATATAAATAATTTTTAAATATATTTATCTATAATATAATTATAAATATATATATATATTTAAATAATTATAAACTTATAATAAATATAATTATTATATTTATAATTATATATATTTATATATCGATATAAATATATATAAATATATAAATATACCAGAGGAGTGCGGAGCTTGAGATATAATTATATAAATATATGTTATTATATAAATATATTTATAATTATATAGAAACATTTTTAATATATTTATTTATAATTATAATTAGAAATAAATAAATATATAAATAATTATAAAATTACAATAAATATATTTTTTTATAATTTTATAAATACATATATTTATATATTAATAATTATACATATTTATATATTAATAAATATATAAATATATTATATATAAATATTTATAAATTATAATAAATATATTTAAATAAAAAATATATTTATTATATTTATAATTTTATTAATATATATAATAATAATAATATATATAATTATATAAATATATTTATAAATATATACGAATATTTATAAATATATAGAAATATTTTTAAATATATTTATTTATAATTACAATTATAAATAAATATATATATTATTAAGTTTAGATCTTTATCATCACTAAAATAGTCTGGATAAAACTTCTATTTATTCATGCTAGAATGTTAGCACTGATAATTAATGGTTTTATCAGCCCTTTCTATTTTATCGCTGATAAAACTTATCTTTATCTACGTTTTTTTGAAAGTGATAATAAAAGTCTTCCTCAGTATTATTAAAATAATCCTAACCTAGTCTCATTATCTTGTGCGTTCAAGCTTCCATAGAACTCGAGCACTTTCGTTGTTGTCGCCAAACCCTACCATCACCGCCGCTGTTGACCACTGCTACCACCGCTTCCGCTTCCATTGCTGCCACTGAACCCTACTACTGCCACCGAACCCTATCAAAATCTAAGTTATATTTCACCTTGTCTTGTTGTATTCTCCAAGCTTGGAGTGTTGAGTATTCCACGATAGTGTTTATTACTCCTTCCCTTTATTTATTTTCTTGATTCTTGTGGTTTTTTGATATTATCCTTTTATTCTTCTTCTTTATCGTGAAAGAATCTCTGAGTGTCAAGGAACCTCAAGTGTAGGGAGAGGTATCAATTCCTCCATCATGATAATAGACTATCCGTTGATCTATTTGATTATTATCTCTAAGTAATAATTGATGAAAAATAAAGAAATTGATATCTATATGTATAAATCCAAACTTGTAATTATATATTATCATTCCAATTTATTATTATTATGTCTTTTTGAGATGAGGAAGGACTAAGGAAAAAGTGAATTTGTAGAGGAAATGAACACAATTCTCAAACTGACTTGGTTGTGCCTCAGGTTTACCATCAATTTTTTTAGGAAACATATAAAATACCCATTGAATTATATTTTCCTTATTTGAGATGATTCATATATATAGAACGCTAATTTTTAAAACACTTTCAAGATTATAAGCGACTCATATAATACCCTATGATTTTAGTATGTATTTTCCTTTGGAATAGATTTAGGGTGTTTGATACCTTCAGATGCATTCAAAAATAAAATAAAAAGAATAATGATTTAGATAATAAAAAATGAAACAAAATAGAATATTTTTAGAAAAAACATAATTATAATAATAAATTTTTATTTTGGAATTAAAATATTATAATTCGCATAGAAAACACAATTTATTTTAATGAAAATGTTTTTATGATTTCTGAATTTTTGATAAATTTACTAAATTTAAAAAATTATAACAATAATTTTTTTGAATAAATTAAAGAAATTATTTGTAAAATAAATATGTATCATTCAGTAAATTATTAAGTAACTATAAAAAGTACTAATTTAAATATTGATGACTAAACTGAAAAGTTTTGTTCAAAAAAATTATATTTAAGATAAATCCCTATAATTTAGAGTATTAAATTTATAGAAATTTATTATTTATACATATAAATAAATTAATAATAATTTATGGATAATTTATCAATTAGTTATAAATGATGATAAAATCATTTTATGGAAAAAACCAATTTAGAGAGGTTTTTATGGAATCAAATGTTATGGGTTAAGATGATTTAGGTATTTATTTCCTAGCTATAAAAGGAGGATTATTAGGGTTAATGTATTAATGTAGATGTGATATTTCTCTATAGTATAATAATTAAGGTGGGTGGATTCTTCAATACACTAATTTGTGTTAATTTGTGAAATCTTAGATGTTGAATTTTAGAAAAAAAAATAGTTAAAGAATTTAAAATTTATTTATATATAAATTTAGAGTTGTTATGAATATTTTTTTTATAAGTAACATTTTTGAAAATTCAGTGTGAATTTTCCCAGAATATGTGTGCATTTTTTAAAAAATAGGGATTTTTAAGGTTTTGTCTTTCATTATGGGGGCTTAATTTGTAATTCAATTTTTTTAAAAGAATCATTTTCATTATTTTTTTTTTCTAGTTTTAAATAATTTACAATCCTTTTTCTTGGTGACATTACCACTTATTTTAGTGATTCATTCATGGTGATCATTTTATTGTTGATGCTTATTTAAACCATTAATCGAACTATATTTGTGAAGATATTATTATATTCAATATCCATATTTATATTATGAAATGGTTTTAAAATAATATATCTTTTTTTCATGTAAATATATAAATATAAGTTGTTATATATATTATATTGTATAATAGGTGAGCTAATCTTCTCAATGGGGGTAAACTACTATTAAAAGTTTGAAATCTTGGTTCAAAATGGAAAGGGGTTGGTTTTTAAAATAGTGTGTGATTTTTATAAAGAAGTTAGAAAATGAATTTAGGGTTTGATTTTCCAAAAAATGTTTTTAAGGGTAAATATTTTTTTTAAAATATTTTTTAACTAAATGGTAACATGCTTTTTAATGGGGAAAATCATTTTTAAAAACTAGTAAAAAGTGTCCCAATGATATATTAGGACATGATTCATCGTGTTTTTATAATTTAAATGTGATTTTAAGGGTAAATGATTGGGTTTAACGTTAATAAATTGGATTTCTATGTTGTTTTAGAATGAGGATGATATTTTGGATTTCAATGATAATCTAAAAAAAGTATCTTTTAAATTTCAAATTGACTTTAAAATGGATAGTTGTTATTTAAAATTAGAGTGAATATATTAATATGTTTATTTTATAATGTAGTATTCTCTATCACTAATGTTTGAGACATATAAGAAAACCATCCACTCTAACCAAACCTAAAGAACATTTAATATTCTAGGGAAGTGATAATTTATCAATGGTTGATAATAACACCATGAAAACTTGAGAAAATTTAGATTTAAGGAGACAACATTCATCTTCATTAGGTTCATCTCCCATACACTTATCATTGCATTTTATTTCCTAAGACTCATACCCCATCTCTTCTAGACATATACCTATCTTTCTTTAACTACCTTGAGTAGTAGTCATCATGTATCATGTACCAGGGATCATTGTGGTTGAATTCAGAGGATAACACCAACCACTAGTGGAGTAGTTCTTATTTTAAATTCAATTACCCATTTCCTTTAAAGCATGATGAAATTATTTGAAACATTCCAAATTTTGGTCTTCCCTTATTTGGAAGACCCATTTTTATGTATTTTTTATTTTGTAAAATATTAATATTATTGAGTCAAATATTATAGATATGAAAAAAATGGATGGATTTTAATCGTATGAAAAAAGAGTAAGAAGATAGGGTGAAAGAGTTCATCAAGTTTTAAAAATATCATTAATATGAACCTTCTAAATTCCTTTTTCCAAGTTTAAACTATTTTTATTCAAGACTAATTAGTCTAGAAGAGTTGAAAAAAACTTGATCTATCACAAAATAGTTCAAAGTGATAAATGTTGGACTAAACATGGGGAAAAAGTGAATGTAGCTAGGGACTAGGATAAAACTTCATTTTATGGATCATCTAATATGATTACAAGTGTGGACAATGAAGAATACCATATCGAGGAGATGATTACAAGTGTGAATGATGATGAAGATCATATTGAGGAAAGAAAAATGATAGTTGAAGATGAAATTTTTGATTGTCCATTTTTTTTAAAGTTAAAGAGTTGTGAAAAGATACCATTGTATGCTGGTTGCACTAAATATACAGAATTTTCATCTGCACTAAAGCTATATAATTTAAAATCTAGAAATGGATGGAGTGATGCAAGTTTTACTGAACTACTATCTCTCTTTAATGATACAATCCCAAAATATAATGAATTTTTTATCCAATAATATGATACTAAAAAAATTCTATGTTTAGTGGGTTTGATCTATGAATGAATACATGCTAATCCAAATGAATATATATTGTTTCTCAATGAAAAAAAATCACTTAAAGAATTCCCAAACTTTGGTTCTTCTTGATACAAGAAAGTTTAATTAGGTATTATAAAAGTTGTATGGTACTTTCCAATCATTCCTAGGTTTAGGAGCTTATATATAAGTGAGAATACTACAATGAAATTGATGTGGCATGCAGATACAAGAAATTAAGATGGGAAATTTGACACCTGATAGACTCTCGTAAGTAGAAGAGAATTGTTAATGAGTAACCTGAATATGGAAACGAGTCGAGAAACCTTCATCTTTTGCTATCTACGGATGGAGTAAATCCTTTTGATTTTGATAGAATAACTTATAGTATATGGCCAATTATCTTGGAAAATTATAACATGACACTGTGTTTATGCATGAAATGTAAATACATTATGTTACCTATGCTTATATCAAGACCAAAAAACTGGGTAATGATATTGATTTTTATTTGGGTCCATTGATCAAAGATTTAAAATTATTATACGATTTATGTGGATGTTGAATGATGGTTACAAAATTAAATATTTAATGTTGAGAGACATGTTGTACATGACAATAAATGAATTTCCCTTATAGAAATTTTTCAGGATATAACATTAAAGGAAATCAAGGGTGTACCATTTGTGAACAAGGTACACAGTCAATTATGTTGAAACATTCATTGAGTTCTGTGTTTCTAGTACATGATGGATTTCTACCCCAGTGACATAAGTACTGATCTTGGATGACATAATTAGATGATATTTCAGAATAAATTACAACACCATATCCACTGACAAGTGATCAACTATTTAAGAAAGTAAAAGATATGGGCATTGTTTTTAGTAAACCTTTTTTAAAAAACCTTATGAAAAATGGTTGGAAAAAGTGATCAATTTTTTTTTTAAATTTTCATACTGTAATTGTTTGTACATTAGAAATTTTTATGATTTTATTCATGTTAAAAAAAATTAGTGATAATTTCATTGGCACGTTAATAAATAAAACTATAAAAAAAGGATGGAATTAAGTCTAGGTTGGACATGATTGACATGGGAATACAAGAAGAGTTGGTGCTAGTGAAGGGTGAAAAATTGAATTTTATTCCTCCAACTGATTACACTCTTTCCATGTAGGAGAGATATCAATTTTTAACTTCTTAAATGATGTAAAGGTTATATATATTTTTTCATCGAATATCAATAATATCATTTCAATGATTTATTTAAAGTTAAAGGGTCTAAAATCACAATAATGTCATGATTTGATGAAATATCTAATGCATGTATATTTACATTTCATTTTTTTATAATAATCTCCATAATAAATTCACAAAGATCTATTTCTTTTTAAAATCTATATGTATTAAAGTTATAGACCCAGAAAAATTTCCAACTATAGAAAAATAAATTTCCATCATATTATGTGAATTGGAAATGTTCTTACTTTTTTGAATTCTTTGATATGATGGTTCATTTGGTGGAAGAGATTTGACTTTTTTTCATATAAATTATATATAAATGTACCCCATTGAATGGTATATGAATATTTTGAAAGGGTATGTCAAAAATAGAAGTCAACTAGAGGGTTGTATTACAGAGCCATATATTATTAAGGAAGTTGTTTAATTCTGTACCGACTACCTATCCGATGTTGAAATCATTGGTCCACCAAATCTCATCACACTAGGTGGATTTTGGGTGAAGTAATTTCCAGAATATATGTTTTCACAATCAATATTACGGATCAGGTGTAGGACCACCTTTATGTTTTTCATAATATTTTAGAGGTTTATCGGTATGTTAAATCCCAGAAATACATTTTGATGAATTTTAATCCATCAAGGGATGAAATATGGATATAAAATACACATAACAAATAGTTTATTGTTTGGTTTTGAGACCATATTTTTAAGGAGTCAGATAAAAATCTATATTCAATTTTGGAACAACTTTGATGGATATCCCGAAGACCAAGTGTGTATGTATTATCTTATAATTATAATGTAATTAATGGTTATAAATTCTATACAAATGAACATTATGAAGGTGGTAATAGGAAAAAAATTGGAGTTACAGTTATGGATGAAGTGATGTATGTATCTGGTAATATGGAAAAAAATCCAATTTATGCGAATATTTCATACTTTGGAATCATCAAAAAAATATTGGAGTTGGATTATAAAACATTCAAAGTGCATATTTTTCAATGCAAGTGGGTTAATAATGGTATTTTTGTTAAAATAGATGAATCGGGATTCATGAAAGTGGATTTACATAAGGAAGGGTACAAAGATGAACCTTTTATAATGAAATCATATGTAGTATAAGTATTTTATGTTCTAGATCCCATAAACTGAAAGTGGTCGATTTTTTTTATCGCCCAAAACCACTGAAGGGTCAAATGAAAATTTGAATAAGGATGATCATTTTATTAAGATGTCACAATCATTTTATTGTGGTCCCAATGTAGATAGGATATTGTATGTCATAGGAGACCATAATGAAGTAATTTGGATACTCAATAGAGGGTTCAAATACCTTCAACCTTAAAAAAAAATATTTCAATAATTAGGTTATATATTTTTTAATATACATTACGTTACCTCATGTTATTTTTTTTCACTACTACATTTGTAACATTCTGACCCGGATTACAATTGAATCGGCAGCCAAACCAGTTGGTCACATGGCCTTAAGTGCATCTATCTGTATGCTAGAGGTTTCCAACTAGCAGTGAGGGTCTCAAGAGGTTATAGTGGGGAGACTATACCCTCATATCAGAGTAGAACAATGGTAAAACAAAACTAAATAGTTGATAAAAACAGACGTAGTAAAAATTGAAAGATAAAGTAGTAGAAGACATATTTGAAATAACTGAACAAAAGTGGACATTTCTAGTTTATACAATATATGCATGTCATGTTATTAAACTAGAAGCAGTAAACAATACAACATGATTTTCATTAAAATAAAATACATGACTCAAATCAAGGAAAACGCTAAAAATTCCTAAGGTAGTCTCTATGATCATCTTGATATTTGACTCAGTCCTTTGCTTCTAACTCCATGTGCTATCATACAACGACAAGCAAGGTCCAAGGCCTTGAAAACAAGAAAGGTATATTTGGGTACCCCAGGGAAATGGATGCCCGAGTAGCGTGTGAGATATAAATCTCAGTAGGTCAGCACCACCGGTTTCTAGCCCAATCCAGATAGTGTAATATAAATTTAACAATGTACAGGTATGAAGTACTAATGATAGAATTGAATAAATAAATATCACCCGTCCATGTTCCTAAGGGACACTTGACGACAATACATACTTCATCCCATGGATGGTATGTTTAATCAAGTCATTATATATATATATATATTTTTTATTTATACCATAGATGGTGTGGGGTAAGCATGTATCCCATCCATATAAGTATATATTGGAATGGGGTAAGAATGCCCCCATCCATAATAGAAGTTAACTGGAACAAGGTAAGCATACCTCTCATCTATATAATTATATACTGGCTTGGGGTAAGAATTCCTAACATCTATTATAGAAGATAGATAACATGAAGTAAGAATACCTCTCGTCCATAGAAGTGTATACCAGCATGTGGCAAGAATACCTACCATCCATAATAGAATATAATAGTTCATTATGTGGCATCATCATGTTCACACTTTTATTATTGGAATGGGGTAAAAATACCTCCCATACTTAAAGGATAATAGTTCATTATGTGGAATCAGAATGTGCACACCTTTAATATAGGAATGGGGTAAAACTCACTCCCATCCTTAGATGATAATCATTCAATATGTGGCATCAACATGGGCACAATTTTAATATAGGTATGGGGTAAAACTAACTCCCATCCTTAGAAGATAATAGTTCATTATGTGGAATGGGGTAAGAATGTCTCCCATCCATAATCATGTATATATCCCATATCTATAGAAGAGTCATAATCACAATAAAAAATCTACTTAAGGTAAAACATATTAAGAATTTCAATTAAGACGTAAACATGGTCTTGGTCACATTCTAAACATCCCATGAGACAAGGACTTATCATGTAAGTTATTAGTTATATTCTATTTCCATTATCAAGGAATCCATTTCATGTAAAAACTTTAATAAAAATAAAGCACATCAATTGGGCTAAACCATTTATTCAAAACATTCTATTTGGTGTGAGTCACCCCACTCAAGGTCATCTCACCCAATTTTCCTAAATATGGAAAATTGGTTTAAGGGTAAAGTGTCGAGGTCATTCCATAAAGAGGGTAGAACTAACTCATTTAGACCATCCTAACCAAATTCAATCACCTTAAACAAATCAAGGACTCAAATAAATAAATACATTACCATGTATAAAACTAAGGGCCATGTTTAAGGATGGGGGTCATGGAAAACAACATGATTACCCACTTGGGTAATTCCAAGTCTAAGCGGACCACACACCCATGGGGTGTCTTGGGCTCATTGAAAGACCCATGATGCAAGGGTCTCTTAAATAGGCAACACATTTAGTTTATAGAATAGGACTAAGCACTAAACATTTCATTACCAACCAAGGAAACAAGATGAAGTAAACAACAATGCATTAATTCCATGAAATATAAAAGATCATAACTACTGCTATGAGTTTTCACAAACAGCGCACCTCCATTGGAGAGGTTTTATAAGAAAACTTTTAATTTTTTATCAATCAAATAATTTATCAGATCTAAGAACTTATTCAAGGAAATTCAATTCAATATAAACAAGTGGAATTAAGAAGGCAGGTGAAAGCAACTTAAAGCATTCTGGATTTACAAGGGCTAGGAGAGGGACCCTACCTCAAAGTGGAACCCAAGAAAATATTCAGATATTGGATCTTTCTAACTAGAAGTTGCTACTCCCCCATTGAGAATATGAATCTTCACATAAACATAAGGAAACCTAGCCCCTATACACACACCCTCATGGCCACGAGCATGCACAAGGAGATCCTTACATATATGCATATACCCCTCTCCACTCACCTATGTATGTATTTTCATATATATATATACATAGGAACACCTATCCCCATACACGTATATTCACTATTATGGATGAATATACATATAATAGGGGAACCTACATATATATATATATATAGTTACATTTTCACATGTAGGCGAATTGCCTTAGACCTGACAACTCGAAACCACAGAGCATAGTTCAACGCACTACATATTAAATACCGGGGACTCATAAACATCTCAAGACCCTAAAATAGGTGGTGAGAAACAAGGAATAAGGTGTAAAGCCTCACTTAAGATGGCAGTGATAGACCGATTCATCCCGAACTGCTTGACCTATGACGGTGGTTACCGGAACGTGCAAGAACAAGACCTGAGGAAGCCTTCACACATCCTAGAACCATAAGAACACCAAAAAATGAGGTTAAATACTAACCCTAGGTTTAATTGTGCCATGTAGGGAGAGTTATATACTGAAAAATAGTTGAAAAAGGGAGTATAAGAGAGTATAGTTCATATCGTGAAGGATCATGCGAAGAATTGGAAGAAATCTGGACAAAAAATGAGACCGAATGAGGTGACATAAAGGGGGGTGTCATGCGTGGAAGGGGAGAACCACTTTGGGGGGGGGGTGTTGTGTGGGTAAACCAAGAGGGGTGAGGGTTATAGTGTTTATATGTTTTAAATTTTTGATTTAATTTAATTAAAATAAAATCCAACTTTTAAAATAGGTATTGATGCATGATTTGGGCCGCACGATTAAGAAAATTGCGTGCCAACTGTGCACCCTCTACTAGGAACTCTGGGTACTCTAAATGGTCTAGGAACATGTTTTGGAAAACTATGCACATACCATTCACACTACCACTATCCCCTTCTATCTAGGTTGCACAATCTTCTGTAGTGGGTGATACAGTTTCTGGAAAACCATACACCCTCTCCAGTCTTTCAAAACTTGATGTTTTCTAGTCTGGCACTCTCGAAACTCTCCGAGCCACCCAGGAAACTTAATGAGCCTTCACCCAAGTCTAAAAGAATCTCTTAGAAGCATTCAAACTATCATAATTCAATTACGACGCTCTTTTTTAAAAATGACCCGTTCAGTAATTGTAAAAGTTAAAAAACCTTCACTTTTTAGTCCAGTCCAAAATGTGGATCGTTACAACCATCTCACCTTAGAACTTCTCATCCCAAAAAATTCTTCAGGAACAAAACAACACATCACCTGACCTACAAGGGTCATTATTCTTCATTCAAACCGCCATGTTACATTTCCAAACATCCAATTCACCATCGACCAACCCTTTAAACTCATCGCACTCAAAAAACCAAGACTCAATCCAACACTCGTTTCCCAACCAAAACATCGAGAAGGAACTTACCTGAGAATGTTCACCCAGATACATGATCCCTTCGTCATCTCATTAAGCATTTGGCCAAAGATACTTCCCACCTTAGGACTTAACGCTAAGTGGTCAATTCCAAACTTCTACTCAATCACCATTGGAATCTCCTTACAAGAACGCCTCTAAGTGTTATAACAGTGCTCCTGGAATGATTCCCAAAACAGCTAAAATGGCCAATCCCTATTAACCTCAAAGCCTAGTTCAAGCTAGTTATTCATGAAAAGCACCATCCGATACCAACCACACTTGTCTTCTCCTGAGGATGTTCCTTAAAATGGTTATTCACCAACCACATTCATTAAACAAGATAAGAAAAGGGTCAAGCCTCTTGGATGAGTATTCAAGAGGATTCTCATCTTAGAGACCAACGCCTTTCCAAAAGAACTATGATGCCTTCTCCTAAGGCATACTTCATTTACAATGAACATGCTCATTGAATTTCATATCTGACTTCTGTTGATGTTTCTAAGAACAAATCACCAAGGGAACCACGCATCTAGCATGAAACACCAAAATAGGACCACCAAAATAAGCTCATCAGCTTTAAAGTGTTCAGTGTTGTGCATGACTGATGCTCTCTTTGTGCATCTAAGACAAAGACAAGATAGGGGACATGCTTGTCGCTTAGTAGAGTACACTAATACGATTTTAATAGTTTCTTGTAAAACATACCCATTTTCTGGTAGGAAAAGGTATCTAACCACAATTTCTCAATTTCCAAGAGGAAAACTCGACTTCTCTTGCTGAATCCTTCAAACCGATCACCACACCTTTTCCACTCGATGAAATTCCATGATCACTCAAGACTTAACCCCCGAAGTCTATCCAAGACTATGAGTGCTTTCTCAAAGGTTGGAAATGGACAACCACACTAGATTCTTGATTCCAAGAAAGTATCAATTTGATTCAGAACATTAAAATTCTTAAAGACATTCAAGAGATATGACCATATCCAAATGGTCCCATTTGGTTGTGCACCTTCTACCTGGAAGGACACATGTTTAAAAAATCAACACAATTCTCCCCACCTTAGGAGTGTTAGTGTCATAGAGAGAAGAAAAGACCAGATGCTCACAATAAAACTAGATCACATTCACATTAAAAATAGATGTAAGACATTTGGTATGAAAACCCAACCAAACTAATCGGTGTTTCCAAACACCCGGGTCTTCAGAAACTCATCCCGAGCACTGATATGAACTTATTAAGCCTTAGGACACTCTACCTGGAGATGACCTAGGACCACACTCACAGGACCAAGGAAAAAATATTTAACTGGACTTATCTAGTTCGTCAGAACATTTAACACTTAACGATACCATGTACATCAACACATACTACCTAAGGAAAATAAAATTATCAAAAGACCAAAGAAGCATCCGACCATGCCCATGGAATTTATAACCAACTGAAGCTGAGCATTACCAAATTTTGATGCCTGTATCAAGGGTATAAGAAAAACATGACCACCCGTCCGAAAAAGGGTGTCATTGGAAACTAAAAGTCCTACTAGGGACAATGGCACCCAAAAACCACCAAATGTCAAAAAACCCATGATACAAGAAATGAATTTAAGTTATCTGGGTCCTACCTACCATGGGATAGCCCCCTTTACAAATAAAAAGTACCGACCTAATCATATGGTCATACCATTTGAAGTCACTAGGTTCAAAAGATGAACATTTTAAGTCAATTCTAAAAATAAAACAGCCTATAGAGAACACTATCGTTTCTATTCCAAGGCATCTCAAGATGAAATCAACTACACTTTCTTGAATGTCTAAAATGGAGGACACATCTACAGGTTCCATTTACACCCCTTTTCAATTAAACACATTTAATATTTAACAACTTTAAATTATTTAATTCAGAAACATCAAGTACCCTTTCATAACAAAATCACATGGAACTTCATTTTTTTAACAATCAACTCAAAGAAAAATGGTACAGTTTCATCAACTTTCTTTTTAACAAGTAAGGAAACCGAAGAAGGTTCCATTAAGCCAACTTGGGTTTTCTAGAAAAAAACCCAATAACAGTTTCTCTATTATTTTAAAATCAAAATTAAATATATTGCATATAAATAAGCATTTCGGAAATCATCATGTAATTACATTTAACACGGGTTTCCATTTATTAGAAAAATTTACATTTCATAATTTTAAAATGATCAAAACGAAGGTCCAACACACTGGGTGGCCCTCTAACAAACTGTAAAGTATTCATACCCTTTATAGTTTGTCATTTGGATCCCTTTTATTAGAATCAATTAAATTTATCTTCTTAATTTGGAAACCTTTTACAAAGGTTCAAATACACAGGTTACCCTTTCCCAGCTATAAGGCACCCATACTTCTTACAATTGAAAATTGGCTCCTGACGTAATTATAACCCATTTACATATATCAAAATAGGATAATCATGCTATCATAGGTAGTAAACACAGAAACATTTTATAACATAAAATCCTATCATGTGAACAAGAACTGCATAATAAAGAAACAAAAGCATGACATACTAATTGACTAGGCATGTTATACTAATAGGAAATCATGCTTAAGAATCCACTAAGTAGGTACAAATCTAAGCATGTCATTAGAACATCTAACATGGCATAAAAATCATGGAACAAATTCCAAATAAAAAAGTATCCTACATATACAACTACATGGAATGACATATGCATGGAATGTGAATTTCTTATGTGCCTATGATGATGCATGTAATGCAGCTCCCTTTCTATATCCAGATGATGGTAAAAATTCATAAAGATAAAAAATCATAAGCAGCGGAAAGTACAACAGTCACTCAAGGTAAAATCATATCAAATGTAACAACGACCAACATAATCAGAAATTCCCAGCCTTGGCCACTTGGTCATTTCCCATACTTAGGGTGATCAATCCCAAGAACGACTATCAACCAAGTGTCGAAACACTCTTAGTCTCCTATCTACCAACCCAAAATAGAAATACAAAGGAAAATGTTAAATTTTTATACCAATTTGTAATGCCCCTTCCTGGCATACCATCAAACCGGTAGCCAAACCAGTGGGTCACATGGCCTCAAGCACATCTCCCCATATACCAGAGGTTGTCGACTAGTAGAGAGGGTCTCGTGAGGTGATAGTGGGGAGACTATACCCTAATATTAGAGCAACATAACGGTAAAATATAGCTAAATATCAAAAAACATTAGAAGTAGTAAAAATATCAAGATAAAGTAGAAAAAGACAGATTTGATATAACTGAATAAAAGTGGCCAATGACAATTTATACAATATATGCATGTCATGTTATTGAACTGAAAGTAGTAAATAATTCAACATGCTTTTCATTACAGAGAAACACATGAATAAAATCAATGAAAACACTAAAAATTCCTAAGGTAGTCTCTGCGAGCATCCTGAACTTTAGCTCAATCATTTTATCCTAACTCCAGATACTACCATACAAGGAAAATCAAGGTCCAAGACCCTACAAACAAGAAAGGTCTACTCAGGTACCCCAATTTAATGGCAGCTCAAGTATGGTGTGAGATATAAATCTCAGTAGGTCATCACCACTGGTGTCTAGGCCAATCCAGATAGTGTAATATAAATTTAACAGTGTGCAGGTATAAAGTATAAATGACATAATTGAATAAATAAAAAACACTCGTCCAGGTTCCTAAGGGACACATAACAACGATACTTGCTTCAGCCCATAGTTGGTATGTCTAATGATTTCACTATATATATATATATACCATAGATGGTGTGGGGTAAGCATGCCTCCCACCCATAAATAGGAGATAACTAGCATAAGGTAAGCATGCCTCCCATCCATATAAGTATATACGAGCATGGTTTAAGAATGAATCCAATCCATAATAGAAGATAGATAGCATGGGGTAATAATACCTCTCATCCATTGATGTATATACCATAATGGGGTAAGAATTCCTTCCATCCATAACAGAAGATAATAGTTCATTATGTGGCTTCAGCATGTGAACAGTTTTAATAAAGGAATGGGGTAAAACTACCTCCCATCCTTATAAGATAATAGCTCATTATATGGCATCATCATGTGCACACCATTAATATTGGAATGGGGTAAATTTCCTCCCATACTTAGATGATAATCATTCATTATTTGGAATCATCACGTGCACACTTTTAATATAGGCATGGGGTAAAACTATCTCCCATCCTTATAAGATAATAGCTTATTATGTGGAATGGGGTAAAAATGCCTCCCATCCATAATCATGCATATAGTCTATATTTATATAAGTTTCATAATAACAATCACAAATGTAATCAAGGAAAAACATCTTAAGCATTTCAATTAAAATTTCAACATGGGATTGGTCATATTCTAAACATCCCATGAGACAAGGACTTCTCATGTATCTCATTAGTTATATTCTATTTCCATTCTCAAGGAAGATATTTCATGTAAAACCTTTTAATGAAAAAAGATAACATCATTTGGTCTAAAACATTTATTCAAATAATGGAATTTGATGTGAGTCACCCCACTCAAGTTCATCTCACCCAATTTTCCTAAATATGGAAAATTGGTTTAAGGGTCAAGTGTTGAGGTCATTATATAAAGAGGGTGGTACTAACTCATTTAGACCATCCTAAGCAAAGTCAATCACTTCAACCAAATCAAGGACTCAACCAAGGAAAGGAAATACAATGTATAGACCTAAGGGCCATGTTCAAGAAAGGGGGTCATTGAAAATAACATGATTACCCACTTGGGTAATTCCATGTCTAAGAAAACCACACACCCATGGGGTGTATTGGGCTCATTGAAAGACACATGAGGCAAGGGTCGCTTCATTTAAAGAGGTAAACGATTTAGTGTATAAAATAGTCTAAATCACTAAACATTTCATTACCAACCAAGGCAACTGTATAAAGTAAACATCAATGCAATAACGCCAAGAAAGATAAAAGAGCATAATTATCACTGTGGGTTTTTGTAGATAGCGCACCTCCATTGGAGGGGATTTATTAGAAAACCATGAATTTTTTATCAATAAAAATATTTATCATGACTAATTAATTATTCATGGAAATGAAATTCAATATAAATAAGAGGACTTAAGAAGGTAGATGGAAACAACTTAAAGCATTATTGACTTAATAGGACTAGGAGAGGGACCCTACCTCAAAGTGGAACCAAACTGAACATTCAACTATTAAAACTTTCTAACTAGAAGCTGTTTCTCCCCCACTGATCATATGAATCTTCAAATACATATAAGGACACCTTGCCACTATGCACACACTTGCATGTCCATGAGCATGTGTAAGGGGATCCTTACATATATGCTTATATGCATATACCTGTCTCCACTCACCTATGTATGCATTTTCATATATATAAATAGGTACACCTAGCCCCATACATGTATATTCACTACTATGGATGAATATATGTATAACAACAGAACCTATATATATATATACACTTACCTATGCACACACATGCGAATTGCTTTATACCTGAAGACTCGAATCGACGAAGAAGAGTTCAACACACTACATATTAAATACTAGGGAATCATAAACATCTTAAGGCCCTAAAATAGGTGGTTCTAAAAAAAGTAGAAGGCGTAGAATCTCACCTTAGATGGTGATGACAGATCGATTTAGCCCAAACTGCTTCTCCTATGGAGGTTGTTGCTGGAACGCGCAAGAATAAGACCTAAGGAAGCCTTCGTACATCCTAGAATCAAAATAACACCAAAATATATGTTAAATCTTAAAAATAGGTTTGGTAGTGGCATGTAGGGTGAGGGATATACCAAAAAATGGCTAGAAAATGGAGGGGAAGGGAGGAGAGGGCTTACCGTGAAGGATCATGTGAAGAATCAGAAGAAATCTGGCCAAAAAACTAGACTGGAGGAGGCGCTATGGAGGGGTTGTCATACGCAAAAGGGGAGAAACCCTTGGGGGGGATATGTCATATTGGTCGAGCATGATGGGTGAAAGTTAGAGTGTTTTTATGTTTTAAGTTTTTATTTTAATTTAATTAAAATAAAACTCAATTTTTGAAATAAGTCTCAACACACAGTTTAGGACACACAGTTTAGAAAACTATGCTGCAACTGTGAACCCTCTCCTGGGCACTATGGGTACTCCTCATAGGATAGGGGCATGGTTTATAAAATTTTTCCTAGCATGTACACACCTTCACTGTCCCCTTTGAGCTAGGTTGAACGGTCTGCTGTAGTGGGCCGCACAGTTTCAAACAAACCGTGCACCCTCTATAGTCTTTAAAAACATGCTATTTTATTTTTTGGGGCTCCCAAAACTCTCTGAGCATCCCTAGAAACTTAACAGGACTTCAACCAAGTCCAAAATCAACACTTATAAGTTTTCCAACTCTCAAAATTCAATTATGATGCTCACTTTTAAAAATAACCTGTTTAGTAATTAAAATAGTTCAAAAACTTTTGCTTTTTAGTCTGGTCCAAAATGAGAATCATTACAACATTTTATTAATTTAAATTAAATGTTAATAACTTTTGTAGATAATGAATTATGTAATTTCTGATTATCCCAATCCTAAGGAACAATAGGTTTCTCAAATTGCTGCTGCTTTTAGTGAAAAGGAACAACGACCTTCTACACATGTCGATGCTACCAATCCATAGGAACAACATATTGATGATAATGAACCCAAGGAAATGATAGATGATGAAGAAATGATGTCCCTACAAAAACTAGATCATAGTATCATGATGGTGTTAAAAAAATTATTAAGTTGAAAAGCGAAGCCATCAAATTTGAGGTCAGATGAAATGCTTGTGGCCAACCTATTAACCCTCAAAAGGCAATGTTCAATAGTTTCATTAGGTTCATCACTCAGCATCACGTTCCAATTGATGTAGATTTGTGGAACCATGTTGTTCCCATGATTAAGACATCTATTTGGGAAGATATTAGGGTAATATTTTGATATCCTTTCTTTTTTTACTAAAAAATTAAGCAATAAAACATTGACTTACTCTTCATTATCCCATATAGAGTGCATTTATAGTATATGAAACCCACAAGAAATTTGTATTAATTTATGATGGAAAGTATCAAAAAGGATTTCACACAATTCTAATGAAATTTCATCTCAAAGATACTGAATGGAAAATAAACTCGCACCCACCGCATATGTATGAACACCTGATAAAACAAGAAGCATGGGTTGCATTTATTAGGTATCACAAGGAGGTATCTATTTTGGTACATTGTGGACGCTAATAAATTGTTTTCCAATATGTGTATTACTCACTTTGATTAAGAATTTTTAATTTATTAAACATTAATTGAGTGATGAAAATAGGCAATGGGAAGCAAAACCAACATAACCCTTCTGTAAAGCAAGGATGGGGTATGCTTCACTTGAAAAAAAATTGGTACATATTTTAAATAAATCGTAATAATTTTTTGTGACATGAAACAACAACATAATTATGTTCATATATTTAAATATACATTGATGAATTTGATTCCAAAGCTATTTCCATTCCAAATAATGTTCTATGGAAGGAGGCACCTGTAAATAACAATGGTATATTAATAGATTAAAACACACAAAAAGTGTGGGAATCATGTGTAGGTATGAAATAATAAAAACATATTTTTAATTAAATCAATATTAAATAACAATTATTACTTATTTTACTATATTTTCTATCCAAATTATACATAAGAATCACTAATACCTATACTTTATGAACACCTAATATCAGTGGCCTTGCAGCGGTCATAAAGGTATGACCACATTATAGGTGTGGGTTTTGGTGTGATAACCCAAACATATTTTGAGAAAAGAAAAGAATAGGAGGATAAAGATAAAAAAAATAGAAGAGATTTATGAACTATTATCCTTCCTTAAAGAAAAATTTCATTAGAAGATGGAGTTTCTTGAAAATGTTATGGGGGGAAGAAAAGAGAAAAAAACAACTCAAGAACAACCACTACGTGAAGATCCCCCCACACCTCACCAACTTTGAGGTGAGTCATTACCCTCAAAGAGCAGTCTTAGATAAGGTAATAAATATTATCATAATTATTTCTAGAAAATTTGAATCATACAGACACTAAAACCATTTTTATACTGATACTATACTGGGTGAAAATGACTATGATTTATATCTATCAACACCCACCCATCACCTTGTTGTGAGGGATACCATGTTTAATATCCAATAAGACACTCTAAATAATATACAACTTTCAAAAGGTCATGTGAGAGTGGGTATTATCATAGCTTATGAGCTGATCACCAAGCTATATGTTCCACTTGATGACATAAATAATCATATAGTGAAGCAAGCTATTGGAACATTTATAACATGGTCTTCATATCTTAAAAAACATGTCGACAAGGGGGTATTCATTTTTAATTTATTTTTCAACCTAAACATTTAAAAATTAATCAAAAAAGGTATGAACTGATGAATATTAAAACAGACAGAAAAAGGGAAGGGGGTGGGACAAAAGGTCAAATCAAAATGAAATAAAGGATCAACTGACCAATCAAAAATATATTCACAATGCACCTTTCCCCATCCCATTGAATATCTACATTTAGTAACATTAAAGGTTCACAAAGATAAAAGGCTATAAAGTGGTAGTAATCACATAGTTGATTTTGAACTATAAATATAAAGAGAGGCTATTTATGATGTCATTGATCTTGAGAATGTAAATGAAATCATCAAGTAGAAATGTTTAGAAGTCTCAGTTTTAAATTTATACATGAGGTGTGTTTTCATGATTTGTTTTTCTAATAGATGATCTAATATGTTAATTATGACTAAATATAGTTCATATTTTTTTCATGCATCAATGTAAATATTAATTTAAGGGTAAACACCATGAACATAAATATGGACTCATTATTCCTCAGATCACTTATACAGACTAAACCAAAATAGAATCAAATAAAATTGATGAAATAGTGGTAAAAAAATGCACCATTTGAAAGAAAACTTACTAATAGAAGAATATTCTTAATACCAATGATATAGGGGTAAAACTATATAATTTAATTATATAAAATATATTTTTATTCCTTTAATTACTTATTCTTTTGGTTTTTTAGGAATCATTGGGTAGTCATTGTAGTCAATTTGGATACTCCAAATATTTAATTCCTAGATTCACTGTATTGATACCCAAAAAACAGACCACACGTGATTAAGTTTGTCAATTTTTAATACACTACATCCAAGATTTTAGAAATAAACTTCAAGTTATATATTTCATATTATGTTTTAATGAAAATTTTGTTATTATAGAGAGGTGTTTAAATATCATCAAAATCATGGCATGAAGACATTCCATGCACACAAGGATCTTATAGAGTTCTAAAAGTGGATAAGTATTGGGGTATATATAATAACATTTCACTATCAAACACATTTAAAAAAAATTACTTATTTTTATCAATGCTTATACAGTTTCTAAAACAAACAAATTGGAAATATTGTGGTTATTATGTTTGAAAATTTATGAGAGATATCATATTCCATCAACAAACTAGAATCCTCGAAGAGGTATTTTCAAAGATAATTACTATTTCATTTTATATATTTATTAATCATTTTTGTATTTATATTTTTCCTGTACTACCATGAACATTGAAATTCCTCATATTCATAGGATGAATTAGATTTTTTTATAAATGACTGGTAAATATACCTAATGTCATAATGTACACATATATCATGAATATGTGACTTCCTACTACTTATTTAGTTGATTTTCACATAATTTTATCTACTTTTGTAGTTAATTTCCTCATCATTTCTATATGTTACTCATTTTTTAAATTTTTATAGAGATCAGGAAGAAATTACTCTATCAATAAGGATGATTCACTCTTATACTAGGATCATACACTAAATATGATACACAATATACCCAGTTTCAGTTCAAAATTGATATTTTAGTAATGTGTTGTTTCATGTTCATGTTTAATTTATTTATTTATATTATTGAAAATATTAGAATTTTTTTCTTATATATGTGGATTCTTTTTATTAGGTTGGGGTGGTTTGTTCAAAGATACTCATGCTCATGAGATATTGGACTTTAATGTTGCAAATGAGATAATGAAAAAAAGAAAATGGGTCATTAATGTACACAACCATCATGAAAAGGTGAATTCCCACTACTTATTTAATTAATTTTTTCATCATTTTATCTAATATTTTTAAATCAATTTCCTTATATTTTTATACAATACTTATTTAGTTTTTTTCACTAATATTTTGGGAAGTCTTATTTTTCTTTCAACTATCTACAATAAGTGACAAAATAAAGAACGTGTTCATTTCTAAAGGAATAGGAAACCCCACACAACCTGAAACGTGAAATTTTTTAGGCAACATGGGGTTTTCTATTCCGTTATAATGGAACATGTTCTCTATTTTATGTATTTTTTAATATAGTTGAAAGAAAAACATAGATCACATAATCAATCAGCAACACCTCAATCGGATACACAATGTTCTTGGTATGTCTCAGACTGTATGTTTTTAGTTTATAATTTACGTTTTAGTTCAAAACACACATCATATACTCAAAACCAAGAAAACACATTAACATTGTTTTGATACATTGGGAAAAAAATACATAAGTAATTTGTGACATGTACTAATCAACCACACCTCAATCCGACATACGGTGTAGCTCGTAAGACTCCAAGTGTGTATTTTTATTTAAAATTGATATTTTAGTAAAAAAGACAAGTGACATACTCAAAATAAATAAATAACATTTTTATTATTTTAAGAATTTTTGAAAATTATATATAAGTCAATTTTTAATATTTTGAATCAGTCACACCTCAATCTGATACACTGTGTTCCTAGTATAACTCAAAGTGTCCATTATCAATTTAAAATTGACATTTTAGTTCAAAACGCATGTCACTCATTGAAAATAAATAAAACACACTCATATTGTCTTGATAATTTAGGAAAATTATTCATAATTCATTTGTGACATGTATAAATTAGTCTCATGTCAAACTGATACATGGAGTGACCGGTATGACTCAAAGTGCGTGTTTCCAGTTTAAAATATCATTTTAGTAAAAGGAACACAAGTGACATACTCGAAACTAAGAAAAAAATTCAGAATATTTTGATACTTTAAGAAAATGATCCATATTTCATTTTCTATGTTTAAGAATCATTCACTCCTCAATCCTATGCATGGTGTGGATGGTATAGATTCAAGTGTTTCTTTTCTGTAAAATTTATATTTTAGTAATAAATACAAGTGACATAATCAAAACATATCAAACATATTTGAATTATTTTTACACTTTAGGAAAATGATCTATAATTCATTTTTGACATACAGTAATCATTTTCACCTCAATATGATACACAGTGGTCCCAATATAACTCAAAGTGCCAGTTATCAGTGTAAAATTGATATTTTATTTCAAAACATGCATCACTCACTAAAAACCAAGAAAACATACTCAATTTTTTTGGATAATTTAGAATAATGATTCATAAGTAATTTTTGATGTGTAGGAATCAATATTATGTCAAACTAGAACACAATGTGACCCATATGATGCAAAGTGTGTGTTTCCAGTTTAAAATGACATTTTAGTAAAAAACACACAAGTGGCATACTACAAACTGAGAAAACTCATATGGATTGATTTGATACTTTATGAAAATAATCCATAAGTCATTTGGGACATGTGGGAATAAACTGAACCTTAATATTATTCATGATGTGGCCATTATGACTCCTAGTGTGTCTTTTTATTTAAAATTGGCATTTTAGTAAAAAATAAAAGAGACATACGGAAAACCAATTAAATATATTTGGATTGTTTTGATACTTTAGTAGAATGATATATAAGTCATTTTTGATGTATAAGAATTATCTTCACCAGAATATAATACACAGTGTGACCAGTATGACTCAAAGTGTCCGTCATTAGTTTAAAACCAACATTTTAGTTCAAAATGTGTGTTACTCACTGAAAAAAAAGTAAATTCACTCAAATATCATGATAATAAAATGATTCATAATTCATTTGTAACATGTAGAAATCATTCCCACATCAAACTGATAGATAATGTGATTTGTATGACTCAAATTTTGTGTTTCCAGTTTAAAATGACATTTTCATAAAAAACACAAGTGACATACTCAAAACTGAGAAAATTAATTTATATTATTTTGATACTTTAGAACAATGATCCTTAATTCATTTTTAATGTAAGAGGAATTAGCTTCGACTCAATACAACAAATGATGTGATTGGTAAGACTCCAAGTGTGTCTTTTTATTTAAAATATATATTTAATAAAAAAGACAAGTGACATACTCAAAATTGAGTAAACACATTTGGATTATTTTTATATTTTATGAAAAAGATTTATATATCATTTTTCATGTCTAGGAATCAGATTCACCTCAATCTGATACATCGTGTGCCTGGTATGACTCAAAGTGTGTTATTAGTTTAAAATTGACATTTTTTTTTCAAAACATGTGTCACTCACTGAAAATTGAGAAAACCTACATAGATTGTCTTGATAATTTTGGAAATTTATTCATAATCATTTGTGACATGTAGAAATGTGTCTCACTTTAAAACAACACACAATGTGAATGATATAACTAAAAGTGTGCGGTTTTAGTTTAAAATGACATTTTAGTAAAAAAAACACAAGTGACATACTCAAAACTTCGAAAACATGTTCATATTATTTTGATACTTTTGGAAAATGAACTATAATTTATTTTTGACATGTAGGAATCATATGTACCTCAATCTGACACACAGTGTGGATGGTATGACTCAAAGTGTTTCTTTTATTTAAAATTGACATTTTAGTAAAAAAGATAAGTAACATACTCAAAACCAAAAAAGAACATTCATATTGTTTTGATACTTTAGGAAAATTATCCATAATTGATTTGTGATGTGTGATAATCATCCTCATTGTAATTCATTAAAAGGTGTTCTCGGTATGACTCAAAGTGTCTGTTATCAATTTAAAATTGACATTTTACTTCAAAATGAGTCACTCACTAAAAAATAAGAAAACATACTCATATTATCTTGATAATTTATGAAAACAACTCATAATTTATTTTTATTGTGTAAAAATATGTCTCACATAAAACCTATACACTATGACCAGTATGATTCAAAGTTCTGGTTTCAAGTTTAAAATGACATTTTAGTAAAAAAGATAAGTGACATTTTCAAAACTGAGGAAACATATTCATCTTGTTTTGATACTTTAGGAAAATGACCCATAATTTATCTGTGACGTATAAGAATCCTCCCCACATTAATCCAATATATGGTGTGACTTGTATGACTCTAAGTGTGTCCTTTTATTTAAAATTGACATTTTATTAATGTATTATTTTATATTTATGTTTAATTTATTTATTTATAGTATTACTAACATAAGATTTGTTTTCTTATATTGTTGGATTCTTTTTATCGGGTTGGGGTGGTTTTTTTGGCAATCGATACCATGGTTAGGCTTTTCTAAGAGGGGATCATGGTTGCCAAATATTATGAAACATTATTTTTTTAAAATGTTTGTAGATAGTAATTGTAAATGTAATTTTATAAACATTGTTTTAAATGTTTATGGTGGTGTTTTCTTATATAAAATTTAGTTCAATTAAATTATGTATTTTCATACAAGTTTATTTTCATACAAGTGTATTTTCATACAGGTTATAAGTGTATTTATTATAGTGTATTATTATTCAAACAGAACAATATAGCAGGTGGGCCTTTATCAGTGCTAGTTTATCATTGATAAACACCCCCTTTTTCAACGTTAAACTAGTTCTGATAAAAGAGAGCCTTTATTAGCGCTTTTTTAGTACTGATAAAGGCCCCCCTTTATCAGTGCTTTTTTAGCACTGATAAAGGGAACCCCTTTAACGACACTATAGACAAAAATGATTTTTAGCGCTGTTAAAGCTCTTTTTGTGCACTGTTAAAGGGAAAATCCATAGTTGTGACTCTTTTATTATTATTTTTTTGAAATTTTTATTTTACTACAAGTATTTATTAACTATTTTTAAAATTTATTTATTTAAAAAATATGTAGTAATTTTTTTTGAAACCATTAAAATTCATTTTGAGTTATTTTAAAAAATTTATGTTAAAAATTAGATTGTTCTTTATTTGGATGTAATTAATGAAATTTGTTTTTTATAAACATCAAAATTTATTTATTTTTATTATTTTATGTATCTATTTATTTATAAATTATTTTTTTTAAGAAAAATCAATTTTATATCTTTCAAATACGTTTTAAATATATTTAATGCAGCTTCATGAATTTGAAATATATATTAAAATTTAAAATATAATTTTCATATGATATCTTAAATGATATCTTTTAAAATTTAATTTGAAGATATTTCTAATGGATAATTTAAAATATTGTTTAAACCATTATTAATTAGATTTTTTATAATTTATTCAAATGTTTTTTGAATAACTATCTTGATGATAATCCTTATAACTAATTTCTCCCTCCAAGAAAATTGTTATGATAATTATGGAATTATTATTATTGTTTTGAATTTTTTTACCCATTGAAGGTGTTTGTCAGTATTTTTATTTCTCTATTTTAAGGGATTCCATGTATTCTTGAAATACATAGAATATCAATGATAAAAACTTCGAAATATTACCATTTCGTTGAGAAAAAATATATGATCTTTTAAATTGATGTACAACATTTTAAATTTCTATGAGATCATTGGTTCATAATTTAGATATTCTCTCAAGTGTCGAGCCGCATCTTCTCCAACTATTATTGTCTTGAATATAAAATTTGATCCATTACTTAAGAACTAGTACACATGCTTCATTGGTTTTTCTTCTTTCTATTTCATCTTGGTTTATTATATCTGTAAAACTACTTCCTATCTCTCAAATCCATGCTTACACATTCTATTTTTGACTTTATATTCAAAATAATTCTTTATTTCTTTGGGGTGTGACTCTCATATTCTAAATTCAAGACTATTCAGGCTGTGAATCCCATAGTCTAAATTTAGTGTTGTAATTGGGTTGTGACTCATGATATAAAAGTTAGTGTGTTAATATGGTTATACCTCCATTTTGTAGAAAAAGGATATTTTTAATTGGGCTATTATTCCCCTTAAAAAATTAATATAGTGAAAAATGTATCTTTCATAGAGTAGATAGGTATAATATTAGAGTGTGTCAACTTTGGACTGAATTGTTATAAAAATTCCTTATGTTCATTATTTTATTTTATTCTAAAAATTACCTTTTTTAATTAACATTGAAAATTAATCCATCTTGTTAAAATTATAATTTGTTCGACTCACCCCCTTTAGACTATTTTTTCACCTTTTTGACCTAATAGATGGTATGATTGATTGTACTTGTTTCTATTTAAAAGTGACATTTTAGTTCAAAATGTGTGTTACAAACTCAAAACTAAGAAAAAATGATATGATTGTATTTATACTTTAGGAAGATTAATATATATATATTTTTATTTATAGGTATTAACAATGCATCAATCTGATTCATATTGTGACCTTTATAACTAGAAATATGTGTTTTCATTTTAAATTTACATGTTAGTTTAAAATGAAGGTTTCAGGCATAGTGGAATCACCAAATGGGGCTTTCCCAACTCATATTTTTTATCATGGTCGATGATTAATCTGTAATTTACATGTTGATAAATGTCTTGATCAACAGAATTGAATCAAATAATATAGATAATAGAAAAATTCCAGAACCAAAGCATAAGATCATCACAAATTATTTATAGTTAACTTAATTAATTAAGAATTAACTTTTGAGGAATTATTTCTTTATTGATGGATCCACCAATATCTCTATGTCACATTGTTATTTAATTGTAGGAATCAAGAGTAGATTACCTCTATTAGTGGTCCACACATGTTCCATGAACCTCTGAACACCACTATAGAAATCTCCGGGTGCATGTATGGCAGATTCAGACACTTGCGTCATTCGTTTTTGATCATGTTGAGAATATCTTCAAAGAATGGTTCACTTCAATCTCTCCAAACATGAGAGTGGTGGTGGTGGATGATCATTATCGGTTCATTATGGTGTTCTTAAAGAGTTAGCTTTATAGGGTTTCGAGATTATTCTCTCTGGATGTCATTGTTCACAACAAAATAAAATGGCTCACTTTAGAAAATAATATAATTTGGATTATATACCGCTAGGGTTAGAAAATAATAATTGCACATGCACCCTTATTATTTACAAAATACATACAGAACCCTGTGTCAATAATAATAAAAATATTATTATTATTTCTTAACATGCACTAAACTCATGAATTAAATTAAATATTATTTATTTAAATAATATTCAGTAAATATTATTTCTCACCAGACCATTAAACTTGGTTTTCCATTCCTCTAAAATATTTATTAGTCCTTGAATAATGATTATTTATTTAATAAATAAATATAACTGCATTATTCTCCAATAAATAAATTAATAAAATAATCACTAAATAGAAAATAAATATTTATTAAATATTCTTCTCACAAAACATTCTCTCAAATAATTGGTGATATAATATATACAATCAAAAAAAAAATGAATAATTATAAAACTATGTTTGAGAATAATATTTATTCAACTTGTTAAACAATAAATAATATTATTATTTAACTATGATTTTGGATACACTTAGTGTGTGACCCTCTATCCCTATTTCTCTATGGCATTAGAAGAAGTAGCACAAAGTCCAAGGTTAACATCTAATAACATACCAATGAACCCGTAGGGAAATAATTTAATGCTGCAATGACATAATAACTCATGAGAATTATTACTGTGTAATATAATCCCTTTATGATAATGTCTCTAATCAAGCTGGTGGTATACTAGTTCCATCAACCTATATACTCAATGTCTCTTTTTATGAATTTCCATAAATGAACTTTCCTATAGAACACCGTGGATGGGGATTTATTTAGGCAATATCACTTCCATTAAAGGTATTGAGATATAAACTTCTGTTAAAGAATATAAGGGATAAATCCATTCTCACATTATTCATTAATGAAGTATTACTCGTGACACACACATAATATCCTAATTCACTTCAAACATATATTATCACAATTCTCATAAATACATAAAAGTTAATGACTCATAAAATCCATTGATAATTATTTTAAATTATAAGGATAAATAAACTTGTCCACGGATAGGAACATCCAATAACAGATATAAATTTTTATTTTCTATTGGTAATTCTCATTCTCATAATTTTTTACACTGTAAATTACTAATGGAGTACACTATGAGAAGGTTCCTAAAATCCTATGATTATACACCCCTGACAGACTATATCAATTGTTTCCCTAAAATGATTTCATCCATTTATAAATCATATATTTAAGAATATGTTCATGGTAGTTATGGATTCTCATAATAGAGGAAAACTATTATGACATTTCAGTGAAACATCTACTCTTAGGAAATTATCACATACTATGTCATACATAAGAAAAATCATGATGTGATAAAGACTTTATTAATATTAAAAAAAATTAATACAAGTTATCTTAAAGTACATAGAGGTTTGTTCTATGTAACCAACTACAATATTCTTATACTTTCATTAGATCCAAATGATAAGAACCTTCAATCTACTAGCTCTCACATGATACTCATGCTTCAGCTGAGATAGTCCTTTAGTCAAGGGGTCTACCAAATTTTCTTCTATGAGAACTTTTCTTACTAATACTTTACCCCTTGATAAAAATAACTCAAGAGGAAACACTTCCAAAGTATTTTCTTTTTATGTTGATGTGATCTTGGATCTTTTGTAAGAGCCACTACTATAGTATTATCATAATACAATGTGATAGGGTCCTTAATTCTAGGTACCATATTAATATCTAGGATTTTTTTTATCAAAATGGATTTCTTGGATACATCAGAACCTACTATATACTTAGACTCCACTATAGAATCAATGACAACTGGCTTCTTTGAACTCTTTCAACTTATATATCCTCCATTGATATTTAAAACATATCATGACTGTGAATTTATATAATTCTAATATTTTTGTAAACTATCATGAGTATAACCCGTGTTGACTTGATCTTTGTCTCCTTAATACACTAGGAACATATCCTTAGTTCTTCTCAGATACTTAAGGATAACCTTAATAGCAGAATAATTTTTTTCTCCTAGATTATCTTGGTATCTTCCTTCTATGCTCAATGTATAGGCAACATCATGTCTAGTACATAACATGAAATGCATGAATGGTCTTATCACCAAAGTGTATTGAGATGTTACCCATTCTCTTTTTTTTTTGTATATGAGGAAAACATTTTCATAGAAAGGTGTATTCCATGTGACATTAGAACCATTCCCCTCTTAGATTGTTCCATGCTAAATCACTTTAGTATTTGGTCAATGTATGTACTTTTACTTAGTCAAATATGCCTCTTGGATCCATTATTAATGATCTTTATCCCTAGAATATATGTTACTTCACCTACTTAATGGGTAAACACTTGTTTAACTAGTCCTTAATAGATTATAAGACGGGTATATCATTTCCAATATGTAATATTTCATCAATATGTACTATTATGATAATGACTGAAATCCTTCTAAAACTCTTGTAAATACATGAATCATGTTCATTCATAATGATACCAAAATATTTTATAGCTTCATCAAATAGAATTTTCTATGACCTAAATGCTATACTAAATCAATAAATGGATCTCTATAACTTGAAAATACTTTTGGAATCACTTGGAGTCACAAACCCTTCTGGATGTGTCATGTAGACATATTCTTAAGGGTTCCCTTTAGGGAAATCTATTTTAACACCCATTTTATAAATTTCATATTCATGGAAAGATGCTATAGAAAGTATAACTTTGATGGATTTAAATATGGAAACTAGAGAAAATTTTTCATTATTGTTAATGCCTTGATGTTTTTTAAACCCTTTATCTACTAGCCTTTATTTATAGGTACTTACTCTACCTTTTGTGTACAATTTTCTTTTGAATACCCATTTGCACCAAATGGTATTTTCATCAACTAGTGGATTGATTAGAACACAAAAATGGTTATGATACATTCAATACATCTCATAATTCATGGAATCTTTCCATCTTTAAGCTTATGAGCTCTATACTTTATCTTTATGGGATATAGGTTCATTATTTTTTTGCTAATAATCATTAACCATCTTCGTTGTTTAGAAAACCATATCTCTATAGTTCTATTACCTATCTGTTTATCCTATGTAGTACTTGTTTTTTAGGAACAACTTATTCCATGGGGACCTATGGAATATGTTTTTATACCAAATCTTGTGTATCTTGAGCATCAACTTTATAGAAGTCATTTTTTATCTCACTATTCTTCTAGAGAATTTACTCTTTCTCAAGAAATATGTATTATATAGAGGTAGTCACTTTCTTTTCTGAGGGGTTGTATAGGTTGTATTTCTTTGTTTACTTAGGATACCCTATAAAGATATACTTTGTGCCTCGGGGTCCTAGTTTTATTTCCTAAGAAGTCCTTAACAAATTCCTCACAACCCCATGCATGTGTATCTGACAGAACGGGTTTCTTTCCACTCTATAAATTGAAGGTAATTTCATTTTACACTTTAGTTGGTACTTGGTTTAGTTTATATGAATTATTGTTTAATCCATATACCTAAAAGGTTAATATATTATCTACATGACTCATCATCGATATTACTATGTCTAGTAAGGTGTAATTCCTCCTTTCACTAATACTATTGTACTATGGTGTGTAAGTTGTAGTGAGTTGAGATAGAATCCCAAAATCCCATAGAAATTTGATAAACTCTTGTTTAATATATTCACCACCTCAATCCTATCAAAGATTCGTTTTCTTCTTTCTAAATATATTCTTTACTTTATTCTTGAATTTTTTGAATTTATCAAAGGACTTATACATATTCCTCATCAAGTAGACATATACATATCCACTAAACTCATTAGTAAAAGTTATGAACCAAGAATACCCACCTATAGATTCTACTAGAAATGATCTAAATAGATTATTGTGTTCCAATCCTATAATCTATGTGTCCCATTCACCCTATACACCAAATGGTGGTTTGGTCATTTTTCCTTGTAAAAAAGCATGATATCTTTTAAGTGGTTTTAGATCAAAAGAGTCAAAATAACTATCTTGGAAGAGCTTTGTCAAAATCTTCTCATATATATGACCAAGACATTGATTCTATAGTTGGGTGTTATATGAGTTGTGTAAACATGATTCATTATCTAATTTCAATACTTGGTTTTCATAATATAATACATAAAGACTATTATTTAAATGTGTCATACCATAAAATATGTTGTGTTTATAAAAGAAACAACTTTTATTTACAAATTTAAAAATAAAACTATCTATATCAAGGAATGATAAAAATAAATTTTTTCTTGGTTATAGTTGTTACATAATAACAATCTCTTAAAACCAATATCAATCTTGTTGGAAATAAAAGGTGTTAGTCTCCAATGGTAAGAACATCTAACCTTTAACTATTGGTAGCCTGAAAATCCACCTCTTCTCTAGAAATATTTCAAAATCAAATTGGTTCCTATATTTGAATTTAAATGTGAGAACAACAAATTATATCTAATACCCAATACTTATATGCTGAAGGATTACACTCGATAATGAATGAATCTTTAGCTTCCTCTTTATTATGGGTGTAGTTCCCCTTCCAGTTTCCTTGCTTGCCACATGAAAAACATTTTTCCTTTCCTTGCCTCCATATCTTACACTTCCTAGATGGGTGTTTCTTGGTAGATTTATAATTTTTATGAGTCTTAGGCCCCTTTTCCTCATTCCTCATTTTCTTATTAACCATAAGGACTGTGGGTTTTTCATATCCCATATCCTTGTCCACTTAGAGAATTAGAGTAATAAGTTCTAAAATACTGTTATCATTGTTTATTGTGTTATAATTAACAATAAAACTATATAAAGACTTGGGTAGTGAGAATATTATGAGATATGTGTGTCACTAATCTAAGAATTTAATCCATAAGATGTTTATACATTAAATGTAGCTAATAATATTAACTACATGAGGCCTAGAATGAACTAAATATTCAAACTTAGTTATGAACATAGAATTAGAGATCTCGTATCTATCTTGTATCACCTTCTCTTGATAGGGATCCTGTAGGTGAGACATCATGTTATATGCATCCATGTCCTCATGTTGCATCAAAAGATCATTGGTCAATGATGATAGAATTAAATGCTAAACATATTTTGAATTGTTCAAATTTCTCTCATAGATAGATAACTCTTCCTCACTAGCATCTTTACCAGGTTCTTCTAGAATAGGTTCTTCAAGCACATACAATTTCCTTTCATAGCGTTGGATAATACATAAATGCCTCTTCCACTATTAGAAAATTTTTCCTGTGAGAAGGTTATCCTTGTCAAGTATGGATAAATGTAATATGGTTGAATTCATTTTTATTTATATTTCTAAAAAATAAGAATAGTAAAATCATAGTACTTTATCAGTTAAAATTAGACAAAAAAATAAATATTAAATTGATTAATCTCCCACTATTTTATTGAAACCCAATATTCTTCACTATTGGAATTGGAAAATATCAGGTTTCTTGGAAATTCTATTATCAAGGATCTATATTACCCTTATCATCACCTTAAATTTGGATAGTTAAGAAATTTGAAGGGTTTTAGGTAGGAATTCCAAATTCCAACTGCATTAAGTCACAGTTCCTTGATCTATTTAGTGGACTCCCAAATTCTAAAATCCATAAATTGTATTTCCTCAACCTTTGCCTATTAGTTACCCCAAGTCCTATTTTGAAAGTCAAACCTTTATGTGAACTATGTTAATTCAACCCAAAAAATAAAGTTATAATTCCCCAATAATTGAAAGCAACTCGACTTTGGTTGGTAAATAAATTTAAACTACGATTTGATTTTAACTTAAGTAGTGGAAGGCTATACCAAATTAATATATATAATTTATTGATTTTATCTTTCTGTGTATGTTTCCTATTTTATATTTATTACACTATTTTTAATATTTAGTGGATTTACTTAATTGATTAACCATTTCTTAGATAAAATTTAGGCATAATCTAATTTATATTAATTATATTTTTCATGGTCGTTATTTAATTAATTCACATAGTCATAAAAATACACCCATAATGAAATAACTATGAAAATTGATAGAAATAAAATAATAAAGTGGTATGATAATGATATTTTACTCATGTTTAGTTTATCTATCAGATGATAAACAAACTGTTTACCTAGGGGGGAAAAACCTTCAACTGTTTTATGGTTTGTGTTGCAGCTTCCCACCTGTCTGCTTACATATCTCTCTTTGATTAATTTCACCTCAGCTCTAAATTTTAGTTTCCTATAGTAGATTGGGATCTCCATCTATTACATATGTTTTTACTCACACATAGGTTAGGGGAACCGGAAAATTGGTTAAGGTTTTTACATAAAATAAACCATGGGAACACATTCCCTTGCATAATAAGAGGAAGGACAACCCACATACCATTAATTTAATCTAATAATAAATTAAAAGGAAAACCAATCACATGAAAAGGTTTGATTCATGATAATATCACTTACATGGATAATGGATTTTTTAAATTCTTCTTATGTGCCTCATGAGCTCTCCCTCCCCATTTATTTGTCGACCGTTGTTCCCTCTACAGATGTCTCAATGGATCGTCTGATAGAAGATCTTCTATCTCTAAATATGGTCAGGGTGTCTCATTCTCTTCCACCAGTCTGACTACATGATCCTCCTTTCAAGGATACTGGTGTTGGTTTTCTGTCATTCAAATAAATTCTTTTAGTCACTCATTCGCTGGATGGTTCTCTTTTCCTTATGATCATTCTAGACATTTATCTTTCTCCTCAGTTCTTAGATCAGGTTGATGGGTGTCTGGTGGTTGAACTCTCTATATCCAAGCTTGGATCGGTGATGAATTACCATTATTGGTCTCCGATGGAATGATTTTTTCATGATATACCATTGGTCTTTCTTTTTCAAGCATTTTTGGATTCATGGGGGATAAGTCATCCTGCAAAACTTTTATCAATCTCCAAATATAAATTTTTTATTTATCTCTTCTTGAGAGAGGATTTCGTAAATTAATCATCTCAATAAGTTTATTTCTATGGTTTATGGTGGTTTTATTTATCTCATTGATCTTGGGAGGCTCATTTGGGGAAGGAATCGAGCTTGAAAGTGGTTTGGATTAGGCTTCCTAGTCTCCCACTTCCTCTTCATAACCCTTCCATCTTGAAAAGCATGGGGGACTTTTTAGGTCACTTTTTGTGTGTGGATGAATAGAATAAAAGTATGCAGACGCCTTCAGAAGTTATTATTTTTGCGGAGTTAGATCTCGCACCTCTGTTACCTTTGTGTGTGCTCATTTAGGCTCGTAAGGAGTTCATTTAGTGATACTGGTTTTTCTATCATGGTCTTCCCAGATTTTTTGAAGCTTGTCAACTTCAGGGTTACTCACTTATTGCATGTCATTGTATCTATATTGGTTATCCAATTAATAAATTAGTGGTGGATGAGAAATCTTTTATGGACCCCTCTCTAGGAGATCTGGGAGCTTGTAGGTATTTTTGTGCATGTTTTCAGTCATCAAAAGAGAATCCTTTTAAGTACGAGGGAAAACCTATGATTTATCCCATTCCATGTGGTTTTCACCTTTTTTTTCTCTAGTGGAGGAATATACTCCTGGTATGATGTCTTTTCTAGAATCTTCTCCCATGGTTTTCAGTGCTTCTAGTGGTGTGACAGAGGTTGGGTAAAGACACGCATGTCATGCCAGATTGGTGGTTGATCACTTAGAGGTGATAGCAGGGCCTCCCATATCATATTCCCTGTATCCTTAGGGTGGTCAAAATTATTATATAGAGGGTATGGGAATGTCAAATTCATTTAATCTACCTCTATAAAAGGAGCTTCTTTTGGTGGGACTTCTTATTGGATTCCTACTTTCTAAGGTTTCGTCTTCTCCACTGAAGCATGTTTTTTTCTTGTATAACTAGTTTGAAGTATTGGATGGTGTTGAGGCTAAGGGGGTGGTGTCCAAAGGTCCCTAGAAGAGTGGAAATTAGAAGGGGTTCTCACTCTAGTTGATCTGTGTTAATTAACTTGGGACAAGCTTAAGGAGAAGTCCAGTGATTCTCGTCAAATCTCTTAATCAGTTGGTTCCTTTAGCCGTAAGGCCACACCTGATATTCATTAATGATCCCCTTTTTAATTTGGAATGATAGGGGTATCAAGGCCTAAGTTAAATATGTTTTTCTATCTTCTAAATATCATAGGTATAATTTTTAGTTGTTAATTATTCTTGAACCCATGCATAAAAAGGATAAGTTAGCTAATTTTTCCATGTGGTTTAGTTTTTTAGATGGCATGAAAGGAGGCCCTTACAACTCTCATGTTTGGATTATTTGGAGGAACACCTTTTTGGTCAACCAGGTGAACATTTCTCCATAGAATATTATTATCATTGTGAATACGGGGGGATAAAAAGTTTTATTTTCCTTCATTTATGCTAGTTGTGAATTTGAGAAAGGATGATTCTATAGAATCATCTCTCGGACTTCAACATAGGGTGTATGGTGTGGTTTTTTGGGGGATATTTCAACCCCATTTCCATGGAATTTCATTTGTCCTAATAGGAAATGATTCTTAGACCTATAGAGGAGGGGGGTATCAGGATTCAAAGTTTTTTGAAGTCCATGCAATGCATGCAAGTAAAACTATCATGGGATATTATTGATGGTAATTCTATGTGTTATAAATTTATGGAAGAAAATATGGAATATATTAGAGAGGGTGTAATAACTAATCAGGTAGTAAATCTAGTCTTATGCATTGAATGTTATCTCATTTGAATATTCTTAAGGAGAAGACACGATGGTTAGTGGGGTGTGGAAACATCATCTTTTGGAATGATAACTGGGTGGGAAATACATTGCACTATCCAGGTTTCTTAACACTAGATTCAACCTTTTTAGAAGTTTTTAATTATCCATATATTATTAATTTGATACTAAGTTAAGAATAAATGTTAATCTTCTGGTATATTTCACTGATAATGCATCAAGAAAGTTGTGCTCTTATGGATTATTTTACTGAACATTTCAATAGTCAGGATTATCATGCATGGGTGCATGGAGTGAACGTGCGGTATGGGTGGTCTAGTTTGATCTAGTGAAAGGATATCCCAGTGAACATTGATTTTCTTTTATTGTGGGTAAGTAATAACACTATTTCTATGAATGATAATGTTCAAAGTAAGGGTATTTATCTTGTTTCACATTTCATGTGTTGCGAGGTATCTGGTTATGAAATAGTGTGGCATCTGTTCTTCAAATGGGAATGGGCCAATAGAATCTGGGATTAAACCAGTCAATGCATGTATTTCCTAGTGGGTGAGAACTCTTTGATGGAGTTTCTGGAGACATTTTTTCAAGGTTTGGATCATAATTTCAAGGAAAGTAAAATTCATGGAATGGTTTTTACTATTGTGTGATGGGTTTTTTGTGAGGATGGGAATAAGGTGAGAGTAGGTGGTTGATGACCATTCATGTATATTCAGCTCCAAGTAAGGATTCTTGTTTCTGATTTGGAATATTTGTTTCTTGAAGGAATTTTTTGTGTGTTTCTTAAGGAGATACTTTTATGTCATGATCTTTATATTATGTCAATGGGTTTTGGTTCTCTTGGAAGTTGGGTTCGTTGGGTTCCTCTATCCACTTCATTCAGACTGAATGTTGGTAGTTCTTGTGTTGTAGGGGTGATAAGAGGAGGGGGGATAGTTAGGAATGATATGGGATCAATGATTCTTGGGTTCAATAGTTTTTATCTGCTAGGTAATTCTATAGGGGTGGAGGATTGAGTGTTGTTCAGTGGACTAAACTTGTGAAACCATCATGAAATTGTTATTTCCATTGTATAATTTGACTCTAAGATTATTGTTAATATGATACGAAAAATAATAATTCCATGGGAGTTGAATTACTATATAAGGAAATGGAGGTTTATTTTTGGACCATGAAATTGAGGTGAGGAATAGTTTTAGGGAAGTAAATTTTTCTATATATACTTTGGCCACCAAGGGTAGTTTTAATAATAGAACCATTATCTATGATTTCATTGTATCTCTACCACATGATTGTAACTTATTTTTCAAGGGAGATACACTTATTTTGTATCAATTTATATCTCCTTGAGGTGCTTATGTATTTCTCATCTTCTCATAGTTTTAAAAAAAGTTACTTTTTAGTCATTCTATGCTCATGATCATCCAAATACATGCAATTAATTACACATTTAATAAAATATCATTCAATTATAATCATCCTTATTTAAGATAAATCATGCTTGAATCAACTAATTGACTTATTTAATTAATAAATTATTTTATCTAAATTCTCATTTGAGCTTTACTTATATTTTCATTCATCATAATTTTAAACAATTTAAGTAAATTTATTTCAAATTAATTGTGTACAAAAATTTACCTTTGAGGAAACACAATGAGCACCCCTTCGAACTACACAACCTGTATTATATTCAAATAGTTTTTATCCAGGAGGAATATAGAGTACAAATATTATCACATAATTTCATGGTGGGTACTATCGACTTAATGGACACAAAGAATACATGGTATTTATATAGCATGTTTGGTTTCAATTCACATAGAGTAATAATTATATTATGAGTTATACACAATATGTAGTTTTTAAAATTATGTAAAAATTAATTTAACATTTTTACACACACACAAACACACAAACAAACAATCACATGGTGTGTAATATCAAATTAATGAACACACATGACACATGTTGATAGGGTTTAAGTAGTAAAATAAATTAATTTTTAATTTTGTGTAATTTGGTAAAAATACACAGCATGTATATTATAGCTACATGTTGTCTATTATTCTCATCATCTGCCTATGGAACATGCCTTGAGGCTTGAAATGTAATCATGACACAAAAAATTATGGAGTACATGGCATGTACATGGGATATGCAGAATGTGGTCTCCAAGTTACATGATCATTGGTCATGTTGATCATGTATGGAAATACATGACCCCTATTTGACTAAGGGGATACACATAGTGTATAAAAGTTACATGGAGTGTAGTCTGACTGACTGTGTGCTAGGATAGCCTAGTCTACACGTGGTTTATTTAAATTCACAATTCATATAATAAATTCACATGAATAGAATAAATTATGAATTAATTCATGGTTCATTAAAAATGGTTACATGGTGTATACCTATATGTTACATGGTGTGTACTATTATGTTGTTCGACCAAAATCCTTGGAACCTATAGAATAATTATTAAAATGTATTTAATTTATAAAATTAATCTATTTTATTAAATTTTCAATAATAAATAATAAGAAGAGAATATATGGTGATTCTAATTAAATAATTATTAAATCAAAACTGAAAAATAATTATAGATTCATATCAATAAATAATATTTAGATAATTATAAATAATTATATGACCCCTCTCATACCAATTAAAGGTTCTGAGTGCCACAAAATCACCTAATAGGGAATTCCCAACTTGAATTTTTGTCTTGATCGATGATTAATCTGAGATTTACCTGATGATAAACACCTTGATCAATATAATTGAATAAAATAATATAGATGATGAAAAAACATCATAACCAAAGTGTATGATCATCACATAAAACTTATAATTAATTTTAGTAATTAATAATTTCCTTGTGATGAATTAATTTTTCGTTAGTGGATCTTCCAACATCTCTATATCGCATTGTCATTGCATTGTAGTAATCAAGAGTAGATTCCCTCTAGTGGTGATCCACACATATTCTACGAACCTCTGAACATCACCATAGAAATATCTTGGTGTTAGTGTGGTAGATCATGACACTTACATCATTTATCTTTTATCACCCTGTGAGTCACTTTAAGGAAGGGTTCTCTTCAATTTCTATAGACTTGAGAGTGGTGGTGAAAGAGGATCACTCTTCTTTCTTGAGGGAATTCTTGGAGAGGGATCACTCTAGGGATTTTAGAGGATTCTCTCGAGATTTAATTGTGCATGAAAATTGAAATAGATCACTTAAGAAAATAAAATAATTGGTTTTATATACTACTTGAATTAGAAAATAATATTTTCACATGCTCTCTTATTATTTCTATAATCCTTAAAAAACCCCATGTTTATAATAATAATAATATTACTATTTTTTCTTGACATGAACTAAACTCACAGATTAAATTCAATATTATTTATTCAAATAATATTCAATCAATATTATTTATTACTAGACCATTAAATTTTTCCACCATTACTCAAAAATATTTATCAAGACTTGAATAATGATTATTTATTTAATAAATAAATATCACTCTATTATTCGACAATAAATAAATAAATTATATATTCACTAAATAGAAAATAAATATTTATTAAATATTCTACTCAAAAAAATATTCTCTCAAATAAATGGTGATAGAATATATGTGATCAAGAAAACATGAATAATTATTAAACCCCATGCAGGAATAATATTTATTCAACTTATTAAACAACAAATATAATTATTATTTAACTAAGATTCTGGATACACTTAGTGTCTGAACCTTTAGCCCTATTTCTCAATAGAATTAGGTGAAGTAGCCCAACATCCAAGATTAGAATATAAAAACAAGAAAATGGAACTATAGATAAATAAGTTAATGCCTCAATGAAATAATACCTTATGAAAATTCTTACTATGTAATATAATCCATATATCATGATTTCTCTAATCTAGTAGGTTTCATACTGATTCCATCGACATATATGATCAACATATCTTTCGTTGAATTTATAGAAATGAAATTATATTTAAAACACCATGGACATGAATTTATTTAGGTTATATAATTTCTATTAAAGGGCCTGATATATCAACCTTCATTAGAGAACATAAGGGACAAATCCTTTCACAAATTATTCATTAATGAAGTATTACTCATGACACACCCAAAGTATCCTACTTCACCACAAACATATGTCATCAAAATTTTCATCAATAAATCAAAGCATGTGAATCATAAAAAATATTATTAAAAATCATAAATTATAAAGATCAATACACACATCCTCAGATAGGAACATCTAATGACACATATAAATTTGGATTTACTATTGGCAGGTCTTGTTCTTATAATTTCCCACATTTGAAATTACCAAGGTTGTACACCATGAGGAGGTTCTTAAAAGTCTTACAAGTATCCATACTTGATATCCTATATCATTTATGTCCTTAAAATTATTTCATCCAGTTATAGAATGTATATTTAAGAATATTTTCATGAAACTTCTTGGTTCTCGTTATTGCAAGGAACTACTATAAACTTTCTATGGGACAACTAGTCTTAGAACATTATTACATACTATATCTCAGAGAATAAAAATCATGAATTGATAATTATTTTTTTAATATTCAAAACAATGAATACTTTTTATCATAAAGTATACAAAATTTGGTTCTATGGCACCCATTCCAACACAAAATGCATGTCACATACTCAAAAATGAGAAAACATGGTCGAATTGCCTTGATGATTTAGGAAAATAATTTTTTATTCATTTTTTATGTTTAATAATCAAATTAACTTCAATACTATATATAGTGTGTCCAGTATGACTCAAAGTTTATTTTTTTAGAATAAACATAACATTTTAGATCACAACATGCATCAAATAGTCAAAATTGAGAAAGCATACACAAATTTTCTTGATCATTTAGGAAAATAATCCATCATTAATTTTTTATGTCTAGGAATTAATTTCATGTAAATATAGAACTTGGTATGGATGAAATGATTTAATGTGTGTGTTTTCAGTTTAAAATCAAAATTTTAGTTCAAAATGCCTACCACATATTCTAAATAGAGAAAAAACACTCAAATTATCTTAATACTTCATGAAAAATATTTGTGATTAATTTTTTATGTGTGGAGATTAGCCACATGTTATTTTGAAACCTGATGTAGCCATAATGGCTCAAAGTGTGTGATTTCAGTATGAACATGACATTTTAGCTCATAATACACATCACATAGTCAAAATTGAAAAAAAAAATCAAATTGTCTTGATACTTTAGGTAAATGATCCAAGATTTATTTGTGATGTTTATAAATTAACTACAATTTAATCTAACACATGGTGTGGATTGATTAACTAAAAGTACTTGTTTTTTATTTAAAAGTGACATTCTCATCTAAAACACACGTGACATGCTCAAAACCTAGAAAATTCCATCATATTGTCTTGATAAACTAATAAAATGATTTGTGATTTATTTTTTATGTGTATTAATTAACCTCAAGTAAATTTAAAAAATGGTGTGGCTGTTATGACTAAAAGTGTGTGTTTTCATTTAAAAGTGATATTTTAGTTCAAAATGCATGCACATACTCAAAGATAAGAAAATAAACTCATATTGTCTTGATATTTTAGGAAAAATTTGATAATTCGTTTTTTATGGGTAGGAATTAACCATTAGTCGATATGGAGCATGGTGTAGTTAGTATGACTTAAAGTGCGTGTTTTTATTTTAAAGTGATATTTTAGTTCAAAATGGATGTCATATAATCAGAAATGAGAAAACATGATCACATTAACTTTATAATTTATAAAAATGATCCATAATTAAATTTTAAAGTTTATAAATCGACCACATGTCAATCTAACACACAATGTGACCGATATAACTCAAAGCGCGTGTTTTAAGTATAAAGGTGACAATTTATCTCAAAATACCCATCACAAATTTAAACTAAGAAAATAAGATCTTATTTCATTAATACTTTAGGAAAAATATTTTTGATTAATTTTTTATGCTTAAAAATTAATCTCACATCAATCTACCACACGACGTTCCTAGATTTACTAAAAGTTCTTCTTTTTCCTTTAAAAATGACATTTTAGTATAAAACATTTCCCACATCCTCAAAATCGAGAAAATGAGACCACATTGACTTGATACTTTAGTAAAAAAATCATGATTTATTTTATATATATAAAAATTAACCTCAATTTAATCTGATACATTATTTGATCGGTATGATTGAAAGTATGTGTTTTTATTTAAAGGAAACACTTTAGTTCAAAACATGAATCACAAACTCAAAATAGAGAAAACACACTTTATATTTTAGGAAAAAGATCAATAGTTCATTTGTGACATATAGAAATTAGCCGCAAGTTAATATAACACTATGTCACTGATATGACTAAAAGTGCATTTTTTCATTTAAAAGTGGTATTTTGGTTCAAAATGCATGTCACTTAATCAAGACTAAGAAAATGTTCCTAGATTTTCATGATAATTTAGGATAATTGTTTGTGGTTCATTTTTGACAGGTAAGAATTAACTGCATGTCAATATGATACATGGTGTTGCTGGTTTGACTCAAAGTGTGTGTTTTCTATATAAATGTAACATTTTACATCACAACATTCATTACATAGTCAAAACCACTAAAACATTCTTGTATTTACATGATACATTACAAAAATAACCTATTATTTATTTTTTACTTGTAGGAAGTAACCACATATCATTCAAATTAAAATTTATCAATGATTATATTACATTTAAATTATAATTTTTTTTATATACTATTACAAAAATAATATTTTTTTATTGCAGAAACACTTGTTTTGTATGAGGTTGGGTTTATTATTATATAAGGCCTATTAGACGAGTTTTTTTGTATTTTTTGTTATTATTTTTGTATTTTTTTTTGTGAATTTTACATTAATTTAATTGTATTGTATTGGAATTATTTAATGTTATATATTTATGGAAATTAGGGTTCCATAAAAATTTGAATTATTTTTTATATTTTTATTAGGTTTTTTAGTGCAATATTTATATAGTTTCTATCACTCTATAGCAGTAGGTATTATCCTTTATCAGTTCTTCAGGTGGTGCTGACAAAGGCTTGTTTTATCAGTTTTAACCATGATAAAGATAAAACGGGAATTTATTAGTTCTAAACCTAGTTTTGATGAAATAATTTGTCAAATAAATTAATTAAAAACATTAGTAATTTTTTAACATTTATAAAATAAATTTCTACCATTAACAAAATCTATATCTATAGTAGTGGGAATAAATATTGCAATCAAATTTCATGGCTTGAATTTAATTATAATTACTTGTAAGTGTTATTAGGTATTCTTAAACCCAAAATTTATTCAATTAGGTGAGATTTTATTTTAGACTTATATTTAATACATTGAACACTTTCACAACCAATATTGTATAACCCAACAATCCCTCTCACACATTGGTGCATTAGTTAGATCTCCATCAATTGGATCTATTCATGGATTCACTATAAGAAAAACAAGGTCCAGAGATGGTTTTTTATAAATAATCACAATAGTTTTGAAAAAAAACCCAAAACCTTGACCTTGACCCATGAACCCCCCTCCCAGTATCCCCCTTCTCTACCTTTCCCTCACCCCCAACGACAGCCCCTGACCCCTGATAGTGACCTCCAACCCCAACAATGACCTTTCTTATCCTCATAAACCTAATCTTCTAAACCTATATCCTCCTCCTTCCTCTTCTACCTTGACCCTTACCCATGTCCATTCATGAGTCTTACATCACTTTCCTCACTTTCTCATCCTCTATGTTAGTCACTTCCATTTACTCACCGACTTCCATCCCTCACCTCATTGGAATTCTCCCACGACATTTGACCACTAACCCATTAAGTAGTGTTTGAGGGTTTTTAATTGTTAGATATTCTTTTGATTTTAGATTAACATAAATTTATTTTAATCATTTTATAATATTTTACTAAACACTTTAATTTATTTTCCATCTTTTAGTTTAAACTGATCTTTCCTATGAATATAATTTTATTGAAAAAATGATTTTTTTACATAGTGTTGTTAAGAATTGATTGTACTTAATCAATTACACATTTATATATTTATCTATTAATTTATAGGTAGAATAATGATAATATAATACATATGGATATAAGTTGGATTAAATAACTCCAAAACACACCTTATCCTGATAAAGGTTTTGAATAATATTTTTATTATGCAATTGAAAATCGATCAGTGGAATATAGAACCAAATATTTGTGTCATGATTGTAAATTAAAGTTGTGGTTAAATATAAATAAAGTATATGATCACATGATATTGAAATAATTTCCTGCTTGATATGTAAATTTGATTTGGCATATTAAATCAAATGTTATATAAAGTCAAAGTAGTGACTATAGTGTTAAAAAAACACAAAGTGACCCGTAAGAGGATAATTCAATTATAAACTTTTTAAATGAAACATTTATATCTATAAGATTAAATATAAAAGATTTTAATAAATAAAAAAACTTTATTTAATCTTGGATAAGTTAATATTACCCAGAACCTTAGTGAGCAAAAAATTAGTTTTATGAATTAGTTGAAGATAGAAATCAAGAATTATACAAAGGGTGTGCGAAGTAATTAAAGTAGTATTTTCTACTCAAGTTATAACATATCAAGTGTCTTTGTAAGAAGTTTCCATGATTTTAGAGTTTCTTCGTGATTTATTTAATGAAGCTAATATCCCTTCATCATTTTATTAGATGAATAAAATCATCAAAAATATTGGAATTAATTATATAAAAATGCATGCACGCCCTAATTATTTTATTCTTAATTGGGGATAAGAGCCTGATAAATAAAAATTCATAAGATTTCATATAATTAGATGTAAATTAATTAGAATAAATAAGATTAAAATGAATATAACACTAGGAATAAGTGGAAGATAAATACCCCCACAAATTTATTGTGTTACTTTCCTCTGAAACTACACTTGTAAAGATTATTCATGTCTTCTGAGACCATATATGTCATGAAGTGACATGATTTAAAAAGTAATAATAATGAATTATTGAGATATCTAAAATATTCAATTTCATGGAATGTATTTCATTTGTTATACCTAGATTTTTCTTTTAATCCTTGGAATGTGTGTTTGGGATTTTATTTTGATGGTTTTAACCCTTTTGGTACTTTAATCACTAATTATAGAATACGACCAGTTGTTTTGAACCCCTATAATATACCCCCATGGGTTTATATAAATAATACTTATTTCATTATTTTTTATGATTATTATAGGTAAGAAACTAACTGAAAATGAAATTGATGTATACCTACACCCTATAATCAAATAAATGTCACAATTATGAGATTATGGAATGAAAACATTTTATGCATCCATGAGAAAACTGTTCAAAATGCAAGCTACTTTAATTTTTATAATTAGTGACTTTACTAGACTATACAAATTATTTGGTTCAAAAAATTATATTGGTTTAGACTATTAAGTTTTTAATTTTTATTTTGAACCTCAATGATTACTCATAGAATAAAATTGTGCTTTATGTGTCATCATCGATTTATTAATGCATTTCATAAATATAGGTTTAACAAGAAAAAATTTAATAGAGATATTGAATTGATAAATTCACCAAAAGTGTTATATATTTTAAAAATATTGGTATAATTAATGAATTTTAATATATAATTTGTAATGTTTAACAAGTACAAATAATGGAGAAAAGGGCATGAGTTACAGTATCAGATGCAGTTGGAACACAACATTGAAAGAAGCTGAGTATAATTTTAAAAATTCTTTTTTTGGAGTTTGAGTTTCTATTTCATAATATTGAAATAATTCATGTTGAGAAAAACATCTATGACAATGTAATTTTTATAGTGCTTAATGAGGAGGGTAAATCAAAGGATCACTTTAATTCTCATAAGAAATTTAAATAAATGAATTAAAAGTGTGGTTTGTGGTAAAATGAGAATGGAAAATATTATTTAACTATTTTTTCAAAGAAAAATATTGAGAAAGATGACTTACTTCAAAATTTAAAGAATATAAAATTGTTATATGTATAGTCAAGTAAAATTTCAAGGTAAATTAACTTAAAACATAAAAATTTACATGGATTTAAAAGTCATGACTCACATATTTTGTAAGAGAAACTATTACCCTTGGCATTGCTTAATATGTTACTTGAAAAAGTAATTACAGCTCTAATTGAGTTGTGAACGTTCTTCAAAGTTATTTTTTGGATACAATAAATATAATTGATCTTGAAATCCTTCAAGAAATAATTGTATTGACACTTTTTCATTTGAATAAGATATTTCTCCCTTCATTTTTTATTATTGTGATTTATTTTACTCTTCATTTTAACAATGAAGATAAACTTGGTATACTGATACACTATCTATGGATGTATCCAATAGATAGGTATGCTAATATTATTTTTATTTTCCTTAATGAATTCAATTGTATAAAATCATTGTGTAATTTTTTTAATATGTTCCTTATATTTTTTCATTAGGAACTTAGGTCATTTTAAGTCATTCATGAGGAATAAAGATCAACTAGAAGGCTCTATTGCTAAGGGTTACATAGTTGAAGAGTGTCTAACTATACTTTTTTGGTATTTATATGTAATTTAAGATATATTAAATCTTGTTGGTTGTGTCTATAAAAAATATAATAATTCTTATTCTGAAAAATAGTCATCAGTATTTCTAACTATTTAATTACCAGTTAGAAAGGGATTAAATTGTATGTCAACTGGATTGGAGTTACAATAAGCACATAGATATATGCTACTCAATAGTCTTATTTTTTATCTATTTTTTGAAGAATTGAGATTTCAAAAAAAGATATCACCAAGGTTTTGAGCTTGAAATGAGATAGAATTAACAAAATATATTAATAAGAATATTTTCAAATGATTCGCTTATCATGTAAGTACATATTCATATTCATATTTTTGATTTATTATAATTTTTTATATATTAACATTAATATCTTATATATTTTTTCTAGATAATGAATGCTGAGAATCAATCTGAAATTTCAAATGGTTTGAAGTTTTCTTCTCATGGATCTTTAATTATGGCTAAGATATTCAATTCCTACAATATTCATGGATTCAAGTTTCATAAAATTAATTATGAAGAAGGATTAAAAACTCAAAATATTTGTGTATTTACACTTACCGAGGTGGTATGGTATAAAAATCTAGTTGATATCATAAAATTAAACTATCATAGTCATTTTTTAGTTGTTTTATTCAATTTCAAGTGGGTAAAAATTTTCAAGGATATAAAAAAAGATTCATTATATTTTACTTCTATCAACATATCTTACTTGATCCATATTGGTGATCACGAAGAGATTTATCTATTTTTCCTAGATTTGCAAGTGGAGATGGTTTATTATGTTTATGATGAAGTTCATGAATTTTTTAGTGTTTTTGTACACTTAAAAAAGATACTTTTATGATATAGGTGACGAAGCTCAATTGTTACTTTGTGATAATGAACCAAATCAACCATAAAACATTACATAGTTTTTCCATGATAATATTGAAACAATAGAACTTTAAAGAGAGGGTGAAAATGAAGAATTACTCATCATAATGAAATTTGATAACAATTAGGAAAATAAGGATGAAAATAATAGAATTTATAAATTTGTAATTAAACTATATTAAAATTTCACATCTATTAGTGTTTTGCACATATATATATTGTTCCGTTTTTTTTAAAAATTTAATTCTTTTATTTTTTTTCATTTTTTTAAATCGAATATATTCTAATCCATTAGAAATTAAGGAATAAAAAAAATAAAAAAATAAAGATCCTAAAAAATCATAATTTCTGAGAAATGATACCAAAGTCCTTGTATATATAACTTATAAAACTCTTAGAATGCAGGATAGTGGTGGACCAGATTCATCTCTCAAGGTGATGTGCCTAAAAGAACTGATTATCCAAGAACTTTGTGATTATTTTTTTTTTCTTATTTTTGAAAGATGTAATAGAATAATTGTTTTTTCTAAATTTTAATAAAATAGAAGAACTAAAACAACCAAAGTCATTAAGAAAAATTAAGCGGTCAAGGGTTGAATTATAATGGGATTTATCATTATCTACTTTTATTCTAACTCACCAAAATCAATAAACATATTCAATATTATTAAACTACTCATTATACACCATTTTCTCATGTATTATGTCACTAATATACTCAAGTAATCCTCAATAAGACAAATAACTACATTTGTTATCTTTAGTGAATAAGTAAGAACATTTTTCAATCGAGTGAGTGAACAAACTCACACACCTGGAAGAAACAACATAACATTCATCCTATCAAACCACACAATGACAATGGTTTGAAGTGTGATCCAATTTTAAGGATACTTTAATGCATAACTTGTATATGAGTGCATTAGTTTTAATGAAATATTGAGTGAAAATCGCCTCCCCTACACACCATCTTCACAATCACACTAGAATTAGAGAAATAGGTTGTGAATTGAAATGGATAAATTTAACAACACCCACTGTAATTCCCAAATATCATGTAAAATTTTCAGTGCTCCATAAAAATGGGGGTTCACGATTACTAGGAATATCACGGGGTTTGAGGAAACTTGGAGAAAAGTGGGAGAGAAGAACAACACAAAATGATGAATATAATAGAATTATAATTAATTTCCAGAAATATAGAAACTAAAACTATTGTAGTCAAGGACATAGCCAAGATTAAAATCATATTAAAATGGGGGGTATATACATTTATCGCATCCAACCTTATTCTTCCTTCCTCTTGTAATTTCAATGTCAAGTAGTCGATTCTTTGTTAACTTGATGAGTTCCACATGTACAACTTAGAGGGTCACAATAGGAATCACTCAAATATTCCCACTGATTTACTCCCTCTATGATTAGTGTATCCTTTTCATGCTAGATGATCACCATGTTGATCACTTGATAGATATTTTATCGATTAAAAAAACATAGATATATAAATGATTATAATTTTATGTTGAGCTGCTCTGATTTTAGAAATTCAAATTTAATCCCTACAGACATCCTCATGTTGCTGGTGGAAACTTGGGATAAACTTGACTATAACTTCTCAGACTCTAGAAACCTCAACACGCTAATTATATTATGTTATTAGTATGAAATAAAATATTTATTTAAGGATAAAATAGTTAATTATTATTTTAATACTAGATACACGCATACAATAAATTTCAAAACATAATATAAAACATGACTATATTATAAGAACTTGATTAAACCTTCCATAATATCCCTGAAAATTACACATATCCCTCCTCTAGGTTTATTGGGGAAAGGAAAACAAATAAGGGTGATATTAGATTATTAGTAAGGTGTAGCATAAAATGAAATCTTTCATAACATAAAAATAGCATAAGTTATATGGCATGAATAAATGAACAACATGAATCCATAATCAACTGAAACTAAGGGAAGGCTATATCCATGATAATAAATCAAAACATGGATAAAAAAAATCATTTATCTAAAACTTATAGAATTTATAATTACATACATCAAAATATGTTATCAATTCCTTGTTTTGAGACACTATCCTATTATGGGAAGAAGTATACACCAAAATCAAAATTGTTTTTTCTCATGTTAAGGTTCTAATTAGGATATGTTTGATCACTAATAAGTGGAGGGGTGAATCATTGATCTTATATTTTATGTTTTTGGACTTAATAAATAACCTTTAGATCCAATTTTTGAGATATGTCTCTATTGGAAAACAAAACAAGGTCACCCATAGGAACACATATATTTACAAGGTTCACTACTCAATAAGAGTAGCTAGTCCTTGGCATGGTTTGAGAGAAATCAAAGAGTACACAAACACTGGGAAATAATCATTTTAGTGGTTAAATAAAGTAAGGAATATCTATATAATTTAAAATAACTAGATTCACTTGACAATTCATTCGCTCCTCACATGGATAAAAGATATAACAATTTTTTATAACTGTAACAACCTTCACCAAGAGTCTTTGATACATTGTCATTATGATTCCCGAATATTCGTCACACTTTAACTTCTTTAAATTTATTATTAAACCTCACTTTATTACATATTATAAATAAATAATATATTCCTGGACTTATATAAAAAATTCTCTATCTGATCAATTCTCCATCAGGTATGCTCTGCTTAGTGAAACTCAGTTAGATTCCTTATTCGTTTGGTCTCCTATGTTAGAACAATTTATTTTGTTTGATAAATCATATATTGTTACTATTTTTTAATGCCACTTCAACCTATTCATCCAATATTCTTTTAGACCCATTTTTTATACCAACTTATAGAAAACTATATCTGATATCCTTTAGACGGATGCCTCTTCACATCATTCATCTGATAGTCTCTTCACTTCTGCAGTACTTTTCCTAGATGAAAAAAATTCACCAACCATTATCAACAAATTGGATCACCTTTATATAGATTTAACATCACTAAGATCTTAGGAATGAGCACAAAATTTTATTTCAAACTCCCCACTTAGAAACTTCCTTTGTTTGATGACATTCAAACCTCCTAAAATATTAGAGATTTCTTTAAGACATGACATCAATGAAATTCTTCAAATATTATTAGAATCTTTTATTAAATCATGAATTTCCTTCATGATTATCAAATAATTGATCCTCAAAAAGGAATAAACACATTTAAAAACTTTATGAAATATTTATAAATTTCTTCAAAGCTTTTATCTAGTACAACTTTATAACAGATCTTACATTCTATGAATATTCATTCAACATACCTTTACAACTTCTTATGAATATTTCCACAAACCATTCAAAATAATTTTCCTCTATCTGATGACTTTCTTTTAAAACATCATATCCTATGAATCTCTTTAAAAACATTTCAACATTTCCTTTACTTCAAAAAGCATCATCTTTTCCCTTTCTTGGAAACCTATGATCGATGAACTTCATTTGAAAACATTTTTTTAATATCGTATAATTTATCATTTGGTGGACTCACATAATTTCCTCTTACTAATAAAATTTACTACTAGGATCAACTGATGGACCCTGTATGTTGGCATATTAAAGATTCATCTGATGAAATTTTTTGGATGACTTTGTAAAATCCCTTCCCATGGACACTATCTGATAACATTATCTATAGAATATAGGTTTATTTGTCTGATGTACCCACTCAAATTCTTCTATCCAATGAAATTATACAAGTTTGATCAGATTAGCTTCTTCACAAAAAATTCACCATTTAAAATCTTGATATTTATAGGAGTATATATGGTAAAATTCATACAAAATAAAGTATTATTTTACCATTTAAACGTATGTTTTAATTCTATCAAACACATTGTTTAATTCCAAAACCATGGTTCTACCAAGTTTCTTCGAATCCTTCCTTCAACCAACTTCAAGCTAGAATTATAAAATTCTCCATGATGTTTGATAAATTTAGTAATATGAAATAATCACTATATTTTTATTATTTAACATCTTTATCCAATACAACTTAAGGCCTAAAAAGATAAACATTTAATGTCACACTCTGTCTGATCACATCAGACCGATACACTACATTCGCTAGACTCGATCTGTTATCCTTGAGTCATTAGACTCTATCTAATCACTATTGCATCTCAATAATATAAATTTATTTATGTTATAACTAAAAAACACAACACTTAATTTAAATATCCCAAACTTGGAATACATGGACATTACATCACTTTTTCGAAATACTTAAAACATTATACAAACAAACACCCAAATACTGTATTAGTTTAGTGCCTTTGAAAACATGGAAACACAAACCCTGATACATAAGTGATCTACATTATCTCCTAGTAGGTTCTTCCCAACTATCACCCTTCTTATAAACATCAAACATAATATGTATCTTCATAACCTGGGGTAAAGAAAAACATAAAAATGGGTGAGATCATATTCTCAATAAAGATAAACAATGAAAACATGTAAATATAAACATGAGCATAAGGGTATGAGAATGTGATCATAACATTAAAATATAATAACCTACATATCAAATAACATAAAAATAAATCATGGCCAAAATCATGATTTTACTTTATACATGAATCATTAGTAAATAAATAACATAATCCATGAAAGTATAACATAGGAATAAAACATAGAATTGTATTAAACACATAAGCATGTAATATTATTTCTGTAGTAGCCAAGAAAGTTCTCCCAAGACCATATTAGTTGTATGGGTACACTCCCTATACCATCTTGGTAGTCATGGTTTACTCCCATGGACATATTAGTAGTATGAGTTCACTCCTCATACCATCTTGGTAGTCATGGTTCACTCCCAAGACTATATTAGTCTATCTCATGAGATATAAATATTTACCCAATGCATTGAAGGGAGATATAGGTCCCACACATATAATAATTAATTCATTCATAATTGTGACACAAAATAATAAAAAATCATATCATAACCCATGAAAACATGTAATAATATCATTACATGTGAAAAAACATACAAGTTCATAATTATTTCATCATAGCATAACCCAAGGAATAAAATGGATTTCTCAAAAATAATTCCATTATAACATAATATAGGGTAATCAAATGGATTTTAAAAATATAATAAACATAATAAAAACATATTAATAATAGTTATGTTACTAAGGAATGTCATGTTAGATGGAAAATAATTTTGATAAAATGCTTGAAATTGATTCTTAAGGAAAATATCCTTTCTTCTTCGAAAATGTTTTATTTTCTTAAAACACCGCACCATTTTAAAAGAAAATAATTTCTTTGAAGATAACCATGAACACTTGTGAGGGGAGCTTCATGTAAATAAGGCATCATGAAAATGTAAAAATATTTTCATTCCGTATAAGTTAAAATAAAACATTCATCTTGTACTTTTGTCAGAAAAGTAAAAAATACTACGTTTGGAACACACACAAAAATTCCTTTCAAACCAAGTAGTAAAAAGTCAAAAATGGGTAAAAAAGGCTATAAAAATCTATATTATAATGGTAAAACATTTTATGAAATCATTTTTATAAAACATGGACATGGATGATAAATAAACCCCAGTAAATACTTACGTATAAACAATCTCGGATAATAATGATATTGTTAAATTATCCTTTAATTAAAACCATAAAAAGATTAATTTTTGAAAAAATTTAAATGAACTTAAAAATATACATAAAATTTCCTTTATTATCCCTTTATATCCATATAAATAGTTATGTAAAATAATATCAATAATATTGAAATGGATAAAGGATTAATTCTTTAAATATTCAAAGCGTCTCATACCATTTTGAACATTTAAATCATAATCCCAATATCTTCAAATGAATCTTTTAATACCATGAAGATAAATTTATTCAGGATATGATATATAATATGCGTAGTACAAACACCACCAAAAATAAATAAGTGGTGAACATGAATTATATCTCATGAAAATTAAAAATGAGACGAAATTCCCTTACCTTGAGTCTTGTGTCTCATTGTACTCGTTCAAACCACCTTTATAATAAATATAAATTTATTATACATTTTTACATAACCTTATCCTTATATATAATACCATATATGGTTTTATTATGACCATATATTACCCATTTTTTCACCATCTTATGTTAAGGTTTCACTTCGAATAATATTTTTTTTATTCTTCGCATGTGTCTTAATTTGTTATACTGTTGGTCCTTATAGTTATATCATGGTTATTGAATGTAAAAAATGATATAAATATCATGTATATATATTATATTTTTATTATAATAATACTTATAATATATAATTATGAAATAGAATACACCATTCATGGAGATAGTAAGTCATACATACGCATGAACTCTATATTCATTTAATTTTCGGGTTGAAGGAAAGAAGGTAATATATATATATATATATATATCATTATTATAGTATATTTATTATATCATATATATTCATTACATACATCCTTAATACATTCCATGTAGTGTATAAACGAATCACATCACTCTGAGGGGGCGATAGTCCGCACTTCCTCAAATGAAATTAATGTATTAACACAACAATGAAAGAATGAATTTTTGTTTAATATATCATTACCATAATATGAAATGGGTTATAAAATAAATATTAAAATATTATTTAACCATAAAAATAGTTTTAATACCATCCATGAAGGCGATAATTGAAAAATAATAAAAACTTTATTTATGGAGTCGATTAATCGACATAACATGGACAACAATTTCGTTTCTTTGAATAAGAGGAGATGAGAAACTACATGGATATGATATATTCCATTAGAAACAAAAAAAAATATAGTATATAAATTATTATAGATTTATCATTCATTAATGTATGAATGATGATAGGATAAAGTAAAAAACAAAAACAAATTAAGAGAGGTACTTTGAGAAAATTACCTCTTGAATAACACCTCCCTGAAAGAACATTAAGGACCTTGGATTTGGTCTTATGGTGAAACCATTAACACTTCTATGTGGGTAAAATTTATTAGGATAGGTTTGGGAAGATATTTTAGGAGCTACAAGCCTTTATAGGTCAAAATGGGGAGGTGAGGGGTTGTAATTATACTTGAGGAGAGGTGGGTTCAAGTGATTAAATTATTAATTATTTTATATTTAAAGCTAAAAATATTGAGGTGGAATTAATTTCAAGAAATTAGAATTTAAATTAATTTTTAGTCTGTTTAGGGTTGATCTACACCTCAAACAACCATCAAACGTTTCAATTTTTATGTATGATAAGATTTTACCTTTTAACTTTAACTCTCGTCACAATTTTACCTATTTAAATAATTTTTTTACCATGGTAAAATTTTTATACCTAAAATTGAAATTGAAATTATAACCTAATTTGGACCTTAATATTCTATATATGGAATCCTTTTTACCTAATTAAATTCACATAATTTGGAAAATTATATTTAAAATTGATTCCACACACAAAACGAAAAAGTGGGGTTTTTAAAGTGAAAGTTTCAAAAGTTTGAAATGTTTTGTATCTAATTTCAAATTGAAATTGATTCCAATGACTTAAATTGGATTTATTGAAAAAATATTATCTAATTAAAATTTTAAACCAATTAAAAATATAATTTTACCTTATAAATAAATTATATAAAAAATTAGTTTTAAATTAAAATCGAGTATTTTTAAAAATTATTTAAAAAATTAAACCTTAGATAAAAATACCAAAAATTTATAATAAACCAATTTTTATGTTTCACTTCCAAATATGAAGTTTATTTTGATATATTAAATCTATAAAATTTCCAAAAATTGGATTTAAAAAGGGTTCACCATTAAAAGACTGTAAAACTACCTTGATAAAAATAAGGGTTTTATGTGTTCAATTGGTTTTATTCTTATCTTATGCTTATAAAATATATTGTATGATTATAAAAAATATTTAGTTGGATATATAAAATATATATTACATTAAAATTACTTAGTAATTTTAATTAATTTAATTTAGTATCATAATAATATTTTTCCATAAAAATACTTCTATTATATTCAATTTGGTTTTTATATTCATTTATAAATAATTTGTAACTAATTAGTTCATTTTATATTTTGTGAAAACTATATATTTTCATAATTTAGTGAATAATATTCATAAAATATAATTTTATGGCTAGGTTATATTATATATATATATATATATATTAATAATATGTTATTGTTTGGCAACACTTGGTCATGCATGTTTTGAAAACTGTCGAGGAAAGTACTTATTGCATGTAATGAAAGTCAACCTTAGTGTTCTGTATAGAGAAATATAACCTTTATATTAAATGTAATACATGTAGGAAAAACATAGCACTTTAATATAAAATAAACTATTTTTAATGTTGTGTGAAATGAAAAATATCAAAAATATTAAATTAATTTTAAAAAATAATAATTCACAAAAATCTTAGGGTGTTACACTTTAATATTATCACTTTGAATTATTATTAAAATAAATATAAAATTATTTGCCCCAAAAATATCTCCCTTTGTATTTTATTATCAACCAAGGTATATAAATCAATAAAACATTTAAAATCAAGAAATGGATCACTTATCTAATAATTATAATCCAATATTAATGAAATCACCATAGGAAAAAAATCATTGAACAAAAATACCATATTTACATAAGAAGTTATTTAAGAAATGTTTCTTACATATCTTAATAAAATTTTCTTAAAAGAGTTTGGAACATTTTCTTTCACTTCATCAATAAAGACAACTTCGACCTGAAACAAAAACATCTTGCGTCAACTTCAAAAAATTGTTAAAACTGTTCACACTCACTGAAATCACAGCTTACCCCAATTAAAAAACTTTCCTTAATTATATGATCTTCCTAGAAAGGTAATACACGCAAAATTGGATATATTTATGTTACATATTTTCTCCCCCTTTGACAACACTATTTAAATACAATATGGCGATAGTATATAAAATCACATCCCCTAGACTTGAAGAGAGAGATTTTTCACTCCCATAATCAACCTCAACTGCTGAAGTGTTCCATTCAGAAAAGTTTTTGTAAAAATATTCTAAAATTTCTCTATTTTATGGAAAAATAAACTTTAGATCATTTCTTTCAATGTTCTATTTGATAAAATGATATATAATAACAATGTTCTTGGATTGAGAATGTTACACTGGATTCTTAATGAGATTTATATAACATTGATTATCACAACCCAAGTGAAGAGTCAATTTCACATCAACCAACAAGCATTTCATCTATGTCTTCATCCATATCAATTATGTTGCAACTTGAGTAGAATCTACATAATCATATTATATAGTGATGATATTTACACAAATTTTGTTTATTTTTTATTTCATCTAACACAAGTTTCTTCTAAAAATTACACCCCACCCGATGTGGATTTTCTATCATTGAAACTTCTTGTTCAATCTGCATATGTGTATCCAAACATATTGATATTTCCTATTCTATCATATTTCAACCCAAAGTCATTTGTGACTTTAAAATATCTAAGAATTATTTTACTGGTCATGATATGTTATTCCTTTAGTGCACTATATTATCTAGAAAAATAATAACAACATACACTATATTTTTCCATGGATCTATTGGATATAAAAAAGCTTACATCCAGCTTTCTAAACTATTTAAGATCAACATAATTTCCTTGACCATATTTTTTCAAATTTATTACCACTAAAATAGTTATGGAAACCTAATTTTAATCTTCCATGCAAAAAATCTTTATAATTTCCTTTGTAGACATCTATTGATAAAGGAAAATGTACTTCTTCTTTTGATAGATGTAGAGGCCAAGAAAGTATTTAATTTCTCCTATCATGGAAATTTCAAAAAATATTCTTCATACCCTTATCAAAATTTTCACATGTTTCTTTATCATTCCCTAAAACTATTATATCATCAAACTAAACAATCATAATGATGGAAACCTCTTAATTATCTTTTATGTAAAGGTTACTATCAACTATTCATTTCTTGAAATTCAGATTTCTAAATAATGAATCTAATTTAGAATAATAAGATCTAAAATATTTATTCAACCTTTATAAAACTTTCTTCAACTTAAAAATATAATTTTCATATTGACCAATCATGAACCATGTAGTTTATTAATATAAAATTCTTCTTCAAACTCTATATTAAGAAAATTTGACTTGATGTCCATTTGGAATATTTTATATCATCATTGAGAAATGATAACAAGAAATATTCTGATATTATTAAGCCTTGATATTGGTCCAAAGGTCTCATCAAAATCAATGCCTTCAATTTGAGAGTAACCTTTAAAAACCAGTCGTGCCTTGTTTTTATCACTTCACCCTTTTAATTTAGAATGTTTTGAAAGACCCGTTTTGTTCCAGTAACATTGTTATATTTTTTCCACAAGTTCCCATGTTTCATTCTTATAAATCTAATTTGATTATCCATTCATGGATTTAATCCATTTTTAGTGATCTAAATCTTCTTCAACATCTCTAGGATCAACCTGTGAAAATAAATAAGTATTTGAAATTGATCTCGATGTTCTTTTGGTTTTAACTCATTGTCTATGGTCTCTAATAATATTCTAGATCTATACTTTCTTCCTTAACCTAGGATGTGATTAATTCCATTGTTCATAATCACTTGAAAATGTTGATTCAATATCTTCATCTTGTACATCTTCTTTATTATCACTTATATTGGAAAATATTTTATGTTTCATACCAGTAACAACATTATATTAACCTTATCTCATGTCTAAAATTGATTATGAAACTGTTCCATCTGAATATTCTAGATCTTTCACATATTTAAGGTTAAATATATTTCTTTTTTCTTTATTATAGCACTGGTAACCTCTACCATTAGGAGGATATCCATGAAATATTCTATCAACGCCTCTTTAATCAATCTTACAATGATTCTATCCCTTGAATTTATAAACTCAAGGACTTCCAAACACTCTTAGGTGTTTCAAACTTGGGGTTTCTCTATAATACCTCTCATAAGGATTAATATCAGAGTCTTTGATAGAGAAACATAGACTCTAAATATGAACTTATTCTCTAATAGCTTGGATCCAAAATAATCAAAAAGTATCATGTTCCAACAATATTTTTCATTTCTTCTCAACCAAACTTCTATTTCTTCTTTTAGAAACATTATTCCTCTACAGTTTGTATGTAATACTAAATTATTAATGAATTAAATTTTTCTCAAGATAATATTTAAACTTTCCATTTTTATATTCTACATTATTATTAGTTTTAATATTCTTTAGAAAATAACCACATTCCTTTTTAGCACTTTTCTTGAAACTCTTAAACATTTTTAGAGCCCCTAATTTATGTTTCAAAAACATATTATATGGAATTTTAGTAAAATCATCAATAAAATAAATAAAGTGATTATCTCTATTTATTGACTTGTTTTTCATTAGACCATATATTTCATAATGAATAATATTGAAGGATGAATTGAATGTACCTCAACTTTCATGTGTATTATGTTTTTAATCTTCCCTTTCTAACATTTCAAACAACAACAAAATATTATACTTGTCATTTTAGGAGTATCATGAATAATTTCTCCCCTTTTTAGATTACTCATATTCTTCTGGAATATATATCCAATCCTTTTATGCCATAAGTAATTTTCTTTCATCATGGTCAGATATTATCCATGTGCATCTCTAACTTGAAACAAGTTTCCCTTAGTTTGTTTCTCTCTTATTATAATATTACCATCTTCTTGGATTAAAAAAACTATATCTTCTAAAAATATCTTCTTTTCCTTTATCATAAAGCTTTAAAACACTCAAAAGTCAGTATTTCATCCCATCAATAAACAAAGCACTTCTAGATTTCATTTTTTATTTTCCAATGATAGAAAATCCAATAACTTTTATTATTAGTGACTCATCATTTTCAAAAGTCATTGTTACTAATTTATAATATTTTACATTATTTAAAAATTTCAAATCTTCTATCGTATGTGAAGAACACCGACTATCTAATATCTAAGGTTATTCTCCTTTTATATTTTTGAGATCAATGTCAACAAATAAACTATTTTCCTTTTCTTTTTCTTCCTTCACATGTGGAAATTGATATTTATCATATAAAAATTATTGATATGGTAATATAATAATACATCATTTAAAGATATATCTTGTCTGATCACATCTGTCACAAATAGTTTCCAGTGGCTGAAATCCATTTCTGATATTCAGACTAGATTTTTTAAGTTACCTTATTTGAGTGAGTTGACCCCCCCCCCACAAATTCTACCTCCAATTCCCCCTGGATTCATAAAAATGTTGATGATTGAAAAAAAAATCTTTTTCCCATATTCCCAAAACCTCCACAATACCAGCAGTATCCATAGAAAGAATAATTTCCTTTGTAACTTACATGATTTCCAGATTTGTGTACCTGCTTTCCATCATCTTTTTTACCATCCACCTTGACACTTTTTTGTGAATAAAGGTTTTGGTAGCCTTATAACATATTCATATTCATATTATATTTATTATCAACTTTAATAGAATCACAAGTTGTATCCATTTTTTACTTTAGACATTTATACCTTATAAATTTTAGAATTTTTGACTTTGCTAGATTAGGCTGCATGAATGGCCATATTAAATTTCCTTTTATTATGAACATTTTTAAACTTGTTGTTAACCTATGAGGATTATTTTTGTTGATCCTTTTGAGGTTTACTTTTCTTATTACTTTTACCAACTTCTAAAATTGAGTTTTGAAAGTTTTTATTCCTCTCTCAACTTCAAAAATTTTCTATTGAACAAGAGAAAATTCGTTCTACTTCACCTTTATTATTTCTTCAAGTCTGTTATTGAAGTTATTTTCATCACAAAGAAATTTATTTAGATCATAAATCTCCTTTATAAATGTTGATTTTTTATTTAATAAATGATTATTGATTGTTTGCTAAAAGATCTTCTTTATTCAACTTCTTTCTCCCCCTTTCATGTCTAAAAATATTAGTAAGATATTCTTTTAACTATACCATAAGAAAAAAATCTATCTGAGTCTCTTATTATTATTTTTATTCATAACATCAACTTTTATAACTAGTAAAATTATCATTATTCACATTTATACTAATATTTTTTTCATTATAATCATTAATGGAGTTATCGGATTCCAATTTACTATCATCATCTTCCTCACATTTTGGAAAAAACCTATGTTTTATATTTAGATAAATTATTATGTTTTCATTTTGAGAAGGATTTTCATTTTTATGTCTGCTTTTTTAGATAGCTTATTAAATTTATATCTTCTTTACCACCATCTTTATCTTCCTTAAGTCTTGGATAATTTTCTATAAAATGTCTAATGACACACTTCATCCAAATCACTTTAGTGTTAACTTCCCTTGTTTACATCCCTAGAACTATTTTCAATTTTATAAATACAAATTCATTAATTTTTTTCCATAACTCATATTTGGTGTTAGAGTCGCTAACTTATTCATCAATAATTTTCTTAAATTTTTCTTTCTTAACAACTTTGAAAGAAATTTCCCGATCAACATTTTCTTTGTTCATTATTGCCTTTTCTATTTTCATTTTATATGTGATAAGAATACAATATAGATCATATATATATAATGTTTCAAGATATATATCTTCTAAGGAAAATACTTTGGCTCTAGAAAAATATGTAAGATATTTTCAAAAATAGTTTCATCTTCTCACTTCTCACTAAGACATCTTATGGTGCTTAAAATTTCATTAATTCTTGTAAATAAGTCACCAACATATTCATCTTAACCTATATTAAGATCTTTGTACTTTAGTATATAGATTTTTAACTTTTCTTTATTCACTTTTATATTTTCTTTATATATTTTATTCAACTTGTTCTAAATGCCTTTAGCCCTTCCAATGTCTTTAACTCTCAGAAACTCACTTTCAAAGAGAGGGTAAAGTATAGAATTTATAGAATTATTATCATTTTCTAAATTATTATTATCTATAACTATTAATGGAAAAAATTCAATAACAGGTGGTAAACCATGTATAACTTCTTCAAGAACTTCAAATCCAATGGATATAATATTAGGTAACATACCATCCTTTTAGATATAATTGTTCATCCCATATAAGATAGGAAGCCTCGTACCATTCATAGAGTTTTAAACATCCATAAAAGGTTACCTTTTCTTAGGACTTCAAAAAAGAGTCAAATAAGGAAACATTTACTTTGATAACAATTTAAAGATCTAATTAGGATCTATGTAAACACTGATAGGGGTAGGGGTGAATTAGTGATCTTATATTTTATTTTTTCTTACTTAAGAAATAATATTAACCTCTGATTTGTGAGATATGACTCTATTAGAAAACAAAAAAAGCACACCCATAGGGATACATATATTTAAAAATTCACTACTCAATTATAATATATTTCACTTGGCATGGTTTGGGAGAAATTAAAGACCACAAACCACTTAAAAACAATCTTTTTTATGGTTACTATAGTTAGGGAATATCCTTTCACTCGTAAATAACTATGGTCTCTCAATAGTGAATGTGCTCATTGCACATATAAAAGAGATAAAAATGTTTTGTAACAACTATAAGAACTATTGGGAATGTGTTTCTCCAAAAAATATTATTTGAATTCTCATTGACTTTTATTCTCATAAATACCCTTGTTTTTTACTAATAGAACTACTTTAAGTGTTTTTCATGATTATATTTTTTGAGAAATTTATCTAGTTTACAAGATATTTTTTATTTAAAGTTTTTATAAAGTAATTTGGATGTATTTTAAAATATTTCTAAAAAACTATTTATTCCCTAGATTTTTAAGTGGAATATATGGTTTTTAAATCATACTTTCGGTAAGGAACCATATTTTTATATACTATATTTGGAGTGAGCGTATAGATCAGGTGCCCTATGATGTGGTAGAAGTATAGATCAGGAAATTTAGTTTTTAAGTTAAACCTATGTTTGAAGAAATAATGTATGTTTCAAGAAACTAATATTTTGATTTCAACTATTCATTTTCAACCATACTTTCTATGTCTACCCTATGTTTGATTCAGTCAACTATGGAGCTTAAATTCAAGATATTTTCTATGATTCCTACAATGGTATTACTAGGGTTAAATATCTCTTTTAAATATGTTTAAAGAAAAATTCAAAGGTCAGTGTTTAAAAAATTAAATTGATACTATTTATAAGGGAAGTTATGATTTTATTTGAATGTTCAAAATTAAAATAATCATGATTTATTGGAAGATATTTTTGGATCTGTTTAATCAGAATCAAGTTGAGTTTTACTATTAAATACCAATAATTGTATCATTCAAAAGTGTGTGATGATTTTTATATGTGATAATTACTATGATATTTTGAAGAGTTAAACTTTGGAGACAAACATGTTTTTATCATTTTCTGTTTGATAGTTATATTCTTGTTGATACTTCAATATTTATGTTGCTAAATTTATTGAATATCATCTATAATGAGGATCTCTTTGAAGTTGTTCTTTCTTGAAGAATATTATCTGTGAATAAAAATATCCATTGTTTGTCAATTTTTAATGAAACTATGAGTTAAATATATTTCTAAACAAATCAATCAATCTTGTTTTCTTAAGAGTATTAGCTTCTGGTACTCTATCAAGGTGGAGTGTCAGCTTCTCGTACTAAGCTATGGATTGAAAGGTTTCCTATAAAAGAATTTATATTTTTATAAGGTGTAAAATTCTAACACTCAGTTGTGTAGGTCTTATGATAAGAGGACCTATATAGTGAAAATCACCAATCTCACTAATAGTGTGTTGGTATAGTGGACTAAGGGGTCTTTGTTCCCTAAACCATTATAAAAATTGTTTTCTTCTTCTTCTTTATTTTTCCACTGTATAATTTTATTAAAGAATTGGACATTTTATATCTTCATAACATAAGAAGTGGAATAAAATTTGAATCTATAAAGATTAGTAAAAGGACACAATTCACCCCCTCTTGTGTGTCTTTATATTATTCTGACCTAATAATTGGTATCAAAGGAGTTATTTTTGACGAATTATGATAAGCTCTAGCAAGATTAAGTAAAATTTATATATAAAGAACAAATGTTGATGATAGAACTAAAATAAGGAATATCTAGGATTCAATCCTCATACTTAAATAGAGAAAATTATGGATTTTGGAAGTAAAGGATGATTATATATATAAATAATCTAGGTTTAGAAGTCAATATGATGTTTTTTAAACCATATGAAATCCCTAGAGAACTAGAAAAGTGGGATGCAACAAAGGAAGCAGAATATGATTTAAATTCAAGATCTATGAATGTTATTATATGTGGAATTGTTATATATTAATTAAATATTATATCTCAATGTTCCACTTCCTATGAGATGTAGTAAACTATCATAGTTTCTTATGAAGGAACTGATAATGTTAGTTAATAAAGATATACACTGTAATGATAAAATTTGACACCTTCAGAATATATGTTGGTGAAAGCACCACCAAGATGAATGTAAGGATTACTGAAGTATTCAATGGTGTTGCTGCATTGGGATATCCAATTACTTAACCAGATCAAGATTTAAAAGTTCTAAGATTAATACCCTTGAAATGGAATGTGATATATTCTAAAATCATAAAATCCACTCCTATCAAAAATCTGATAATGAAAGAGTTGATTGGAATTCTAATGATGTATAAAAAAATGAAAACTGAAGATGATGACTATAGGATGATAAGAAGGAAAAATATCTCCCTTAAAGTTACTGCTAAAACATATGATGATAAATCAAAAGATTAATTTGTATGCTCAAACAATTCAGAATGAAAAGTTGCTAGAATGGAATTGGCACATCTAGCCAGAATATTACATAAATTTTATAAGAAGAAGAAATATTTTAAAAATTATTTCAACAATATTAAAAAATATAGTTGAGGATTTAAAGAAGTAATATACTATGAATTCATGAAAATAATACATATCAGGCTTGATTCTCTACATTTAAAAGAAGATAAAATAAATAAAGAAAAGAAATAAAGGAAGTATCGGATGAGATCTAATTATGAATGAAAAGGTGAGAAAGATATAAAGTCTACTTGGTGTGTTTATGAGAAATCCAATAGTAATTTTAAATATGATTCACTAAAACAGCCAACCAATCTAAAATAAAATATGTGTTTTATGGATAAAGAGGAAGGAGAGGTAAAATATTATTATTATTCTACTTCTAATTTTGAAATTTTTTCTAATAGTTAATTAGTTTATTACTGATAAATGCTTGAATAATAGTACAAATATTTAGTAAAAAATTACATATCACCAAATAATATTCATAATGTAGTCTTAAATGACAAAATTTCATGTAAAAATAGGACATAGAATTAAAATAAAAATTTATAAAATCTTCATCAAACTGAATTTTTCATGAAAGCATAATCAAAGAGTTTTATCCTAAAGTTGATTCATTCAAAATTTATACCAATATATTAACTAAGGTATAAGAATCTAAAAATCATATTCTTGATAATTGTTGTTTTTAAAAATGATAAATATGGAATAATAACTAACAGAGAAATTTATAAATTATATAGAATTATTTTATACTCGGTTCAGAGAATAACAATATATCTAGAGTCATAAGTTTTTATTGTACAATTAAATTCTATTATTCTAATAACTATTGTTGTATAAATCCCCTAATCTATAGTATAAAAAACAATGTTGTTTCTATAAATATATCTTATGCAAGTTCTATAAATTTTGGAAAAATTTGGAGAATATGGTTACCCAGATATGTGATTGCTGACATAGCTAGATCCATGAACATTTGAGTACTAAAATAATATTTTATTTAATTTTTTTATAGGTAAATGTCCAAAGGAAAAAAAATATAGTATGATATATGGATAGTGTATTCTGAAGGAACATGAGTGTAGAATCCTCAAAATTTCATACATTGGAAAAATTAAATGGAGGCATGCTTTCCTTTGGTGATAATACAAAATGAAAAATAGTTGGAGTAGAATCAGTTGTAGAAACAAAATCAATTTTGATCAAAAAGGTTTTATATGTTCAATTGATTCAGTAAAATATGATAATAATATTTCAAATTTTTTATTATGGTTTTTATGTTTATTTTTATAATAATGTATACTCAATTTTTTAAGATGAACTGCTTAAATTTAGATCACCTAGAACTGAAAATGTTTATACTTTGGATCTTAATTTCCCATGTGAACAAAAAATGAATTATTTAACTGTCAAGACAAATGAAGCCTAGATTTGAATTAGGAGACATGGGAACTGTAATGTATTTAATTTGTACAAATTATCAAAGAAACACTTGGTTTTTGATTTTCCTAGTCTTAAATTTGATAAAGACAGATTTTATGATGCATGTCAAATAGGTAAGAAGCACAAGTCAACCTTTAAATATTTTAACAAGGTTGCTACATCTAAACCTATAGAACTTAACCACATGGATTTTTCTGGACCACAAGAGTTGCATGCTTTGCTGTAATATCCTATGTTTTTATTTTTTTGATTAATTTTACAGATTTGCTTTAGTTTATTTCCTACAATATAAAAGTGAAGTTCTCTCTCTTTTTGTAAGATTTTGCAAAATTGTTCAAATTGGAAAATGTTTTAAAATAAGTTCATTGAGAAGTGATCATGGAGGAGAGTTTTAAAATCAATAATTTAATTCTTTTAACAAATACTTGGGTATTAAATATACCTTCTCCTCTCTAAGAATACTGTAACAAAATGGAGTTGTAGAAAGAATATATATGGCTATTCACAAAATGGAAACAAATATGTTAACTAAATATATTCTTCCTACTTATTTTTAGGAAAAATATTTTAACACATATTTACATATCATTAATAGATTTTTAATAATACACTTTCTAAAAAATACACGTTATGAATTATGAAATAATAGAAAACCTGAAGTTGGATACTTTAATGTTTTTGGACCTAAGGTGTTTGTCTTGAATACTAAGGAAAACCTTGGTAAATTTGATCTAAAGAATGATAAAGGAATATTCCTCAGATATTCTACTACTTCTAAATATTATAGAGTATATAATAAAAATTTAAGGATATCTTAAGAATCTGTTCATGTGAATTTTGATGAAAGTGACACTTTTGATCACAGAAAAAATCAAAAATATGAAGTTACTAATTATTTTGACAACTTGGGACTTGAATCTTCTAAATATGATTTTAAAAAACTAGAATATAATGAAATTAATTTAAGTTCATAAGAACATGGAATTGATGAACCCGAAAGTGTCTTATCTAGACAACCTGGAATCTTACAGGATCATCGTTTAGAAACTATTATAAGAGATATAGATATAGGAGTTAGAACCAGAAGGATTGAATGATGCCTAATTGAATTCTCTACATTCCTAACTCAATTAAATCCTAAAACCATAGATGAAGCATTAGAGGATGAAATTTGTCTAATATATATGTAAGAATAACTTAACAAATTTAGAAGAAATAAAGTTTGGTAATTTGTTGACAGACCATCAAACATCTAGTAATAGGAACCAAATGGTTTTTTAGAAATAATAATGATGACCAAGGGATGATTACTAAAAAAAATATAGAGTATTAGATAATGATATAATCATGAAGAAGGGATAGATTGTGTTGAAACATTTTACCATGTAGTTATAATAAAATCCATTAGAATATTTTTAGCTTATGCATCATATATGAATTTTTAATTATATAAGATGGATATAAAATCTTCTTTTTTAAATTGATATTTAGTGGAGGAATTATTTGTTAAACAACCTCTAGGATTTAGAAATCCTTATCTACCAAATTATTTTTTCAAACTTATTAAAGATCTTTATAGCCTTAAATAAGAACTAAGATATTTTTATGAATGATTGAGTTCTTTTCTATTGAAAAATGGATTTTATGTGTGGTTGGGAGATCTTAACCTCTTTAATAAAATTGTTTGTTATGATATTTTAATATAAAAAATTTATATATATTCAAGTACTGTTAATATTTTCAAAAATACCATGAGTCACTCAAGGATTGTGAATATTGATATGTGGCATAATTTTCTAAGATTTCATGTCCTAAAAGGGGATATATTTTCGAAATATGACAATATTGAATATCAAATTACTTAGTAGATGGGATTTCAGGAAAATGGATCACTGCTTCTGAGTTGACACTTCTCAAAGATGTCATGGAGGATCTTTTTTCTTTCTTGCAAAGATACTTTTGTAAAAACATCTTCTGTCATTTTGTGTAACCTTGTTTCTTTTGAATAAAGGGGACTTATCATTTTGGAAAAGATCTCAATTTTCTATTATCAACTTATTGATAATTTCACTAAAACACTTCCCAATTATAGTTTTTAATTAATTGGGGAGGGGGATGGGTATATTTATATAAAATAAACAAGGGGGTGCAATTACATTCAAACAGACACACACACACACACCACACACACAGGCTGGAAAGGTATACCATAGCCCCACTAAGGGATAACTCACCCATGAAAACTTATTTATTCTGTACATGGACCATAGAACTAGTGGGAACGATTCCCATAACATGGCCCAAAATCCATATGCAACATCGTGCCTGTATTATCATGTCTGCATCATCATCTTCCTATGTCATCATCTGCGTCACTGCCTACATAGTACTGTAATAGTACCTATGCCTAATAGGGCTTGATTTTTCTAATTTAACCATAGAATTTTCTTTTAATTTTTTTATATTAACATATTTTATTTATTTATTATGTTTGTTTTAATTATGTGTTAAGATTTATTAATTAATTAATTTACAATGTTTTATTAATATATTACTATTTTTGAAGAATAATATTTTCAAAAATAAATCCTTTAATGATTAATTTGAATATTTTTGCTTAAGAATCCAAACTGGCATTAAAAAAACCATCAAAAATTACCACTTATCTCTCTTACCTTTAATATCAAACCCTTTCAACTTTTAGAGATCTTTATTTCTCTTCTAAACCTAAAATATAAACTTCAAAACTTTAGATTTTCTATGATGGAGAAGACAAATAGAATAGAAGAAAGTGGTCTAGGAAAATCTAATCATCAATGATCGTTGGTATCTGAAAGATGATCCCTTCAAGAGTAGGTCATCAGTATTGAGTGAATATTTTAAAAGAACCTTCTACTAAAGAAAACTGTAGATTTTTTTCAATGGTGAAAATACAAAGTATGTTTTCAGTAGTGAATAAGAATAGTTTTATGAACATGAAAAGTTTAGATTTGGCGACACAGTGGACATGGTCTCCTCAAAGGTAAATAATGTGGATTTTTTAGTCTCTTTATTAGTAATGCCAAGGATTTTTTAGTGTCCCTATAAAGGTTTTTTTACTTTAATATTCAATATATTGGATATAAAGAGAATAAATTAGAGGATATTATGTATTTTATTTTTGGATCTACCCTAGTAAGAAAGATCCTTATAAAAGATCTTAAAGCTAACCCAAAGGTGCTGGTAAAATTTATTCAATCTACAACAGTTCCCCGGATTACCAATTTGAAGAAAATATTTTTTTCATAACATTTATATCATGTTTTTCATGTTAAGTGAAATTAAGTTGAACTTATGTAGATATATGACGAGGTATATGAATCAATGATATTAAAAGGAGGCTAGAATGTCATTTCTTTGATATGGGAGTATTATTTATCTAATTTTGTATAGAAATAATAAGATCGATAATATTCAGACAATTGTTAGATGTCCTCACAGTAATATTATTTCTGCTGGAACCCTAATATTTTTTTTCTTTTGTAGAAATATGAAAGGAAATATGATGCCTATTTTTGTTGATGATCAAAAAGTATCTGGTGTTAATGCCTAGGGGGAATGTAAACTAGAAGTATGCTAGATCAGTACGGTTTCATGCTAAAAAAATTGGTGAATTGAGAATAAAAGAAGTTGTTGAGGAAATGAGAAGATGACTAAAGGTTGATATAAGTAACACAGCTGCTATAAGAGGTGTCCACCATTCTCTTGAAGAACCCTCAGGAGAATCCAATAGTGAGTCTCTTGTTACAACTCCTAGAAAAAGATAATATCTTGTGTTTTGGGAAAAAGAGGCTGAGGTTTCAGAAGTAGAATAACTAGTTTTAAGGTTTTATAGTTACTTATATAGAAATACCAATTGAAAATAGAGATGATAATGTGGAAAATGAAGAATACCGAGATAAAAACAATTCTCAAGATGGTGAGCAAGTGCACACATATTTGGATGAAACTACTAAACTGGTTAAAAATCAATAAGTTTCTATTGGTGCAGAATACCTGGAGAAGGATTTTTGTGAATCTGGTGAGAAAATAGAAGTTTTTAGAATTTTTTCATCCTCATCCAGTGAAAGATTGAGTATTAGTCCCTTCCTATGGTTGAAGTAGAACAACCCTAAAAAATCTAGAAGGTAAATATTTTTATTATCTTTGTGCTCAAATTTAATATTTTTATGGAAAATTTAATAAAATGAAATAATTCAATAAAAAACTTTCAAACTGAGATGACAGTTTCTAGAAAATATTTGGGAGATTTTAAAAGTTCAACTATTCCAAGAGTAGAGTTGGAATCAGTTCAATATCAGCTAAAAATCTGAGTGAAAAATCTATTTCCATAAGATATTTAGATACATTTCAGATTTAAATGACTGGAAAACATAGGAAACTCATAGAAGAGTTAGTTTCCAAGTAATATTTTTTATATTTAGGAAAATACCTAGTGAGTCAATTTTAATCAATAAGAATTAGTTCAAATCAAGTAAGGTATTATACTTCTTTTCATCTGACTTCTCTATATTTTATGAGGAGGTTTTAATCTATTATAATAGTTTTGTCTATAATAAATGATCAAATTCAGAACCTATAGTGTGATAGTATTCTACTTCACACTTTTTTGGACAATTAGAAAGATCTTGTTTAGATATTGACATTTGATGAACTGGGTATTAGAAACCTTGTCAAACAGTTAATTGAGATGATGAAAAATTTTGTACAGACCACAAAGACCATCCATGATCTTCTAAAACAAAATTTAGTTAAATATATGAAAATGATATAGGAGTCTAAGATATTGATGAAATAGTGGGATATGATGTTTATTAAAATTTGTAAGTGATGATAGAATATCTCAAGGATGTTCATCAGGTTGTTCAAGATTCAATTACATCTGAATCCTCATCTCAACTAGAGAATCATACCTCATCCAATCATATTTTGTAACCCTTTTTCACCAAAATATTTCTTAAAATCAAAAAAAAAATTAATGAAATTATTTTGTTCATTATATTATGTTTAATTATTTATTGTTAATATGTCCAAATCAATTTACTATACATGAATTATTTTTTCTTATTTTAACAAGCATTAAATTCTTGTCTCGTGCAACATTAATTGTATTATATTTAATTTTTTGATATTTTCTTTTTTATTTCAAAAAAATTAGGATAAATTTGGGTAAAAAAAATTCTTATGACTATGATATAATACAAGGCGAGAATAATAAAAATTTATAAATTTGAATGATTGAAAATTACAGATAAATAATCTCTTTAGTTTTAAAAATATAACTATTCTATAATATTCTTTTAAAATATACATTTTATAAAAAATTAAATGAGAATTATAATTATATTATATCTCTTCAAAACTCTATTTTATTTGTGTTTAAATTTCCTATATTTTCTATATGCTTTGTTATATGAGTCTTTTTTATCATCAAAAAAGGGTATATTATTGGTAATATGTTGTTCCAACAATATTCTTTGAATTCTCATTGATTTTGATGCTCACAAATACTCTTGTTTTTTATTAATGGAACTTATTTAAGTGTTTTTCAAGATTATATTTATTAAGAAATTTATCTTATTTTAAATTTATTTTTAGGTTATATTTTTTTATAAATTATTTTGGACATGTTTTAAAATAATGGAAACATTGTTTATACCCTACATTTGTAAGTAGAACGTATAGTTTTTGAACCCTACTTTTGGTAAGGAACACTCCTTCTATATCCTACATTTGGATTGAATGTATGGATCAGGTGCCCTACACTATGGTAAAATTGTGGATTAGGAACCATGATTTTGGAATTAACCCTAAATTTTAGGAACTTGTGTATGGTATAACAACCTAGTATTTTGAAGTTAACCATACATTGTCAAACATATTTTTGAATCCAATCCTATGTTTGAACCAATAAACTATGGAGATTAAATTCAACATATTTTTATTGATTCGTATAATGGTCTCAACAGGATTAAATATATATTTTAAATATGTTTAAATACCAATTCAAAGTCTCATGTTCAATGGATAAAACCGATCCTATTTTTAAGGTAAGTTATGATTTTCATTGAACATTCAAAATTCAAATAATTGTGCTTTATCAGGTGATATTTTTGGATATTCTTAACTATAATAAAATTGAGTTTTTATTTTAAATACGAAGAGTTATATAGTTTGAGAGTATGAAATGATTTTTATGTGTGAATATGTCTCCTCTATTATGAAGAGTTACACATTGGAGACATATATGTTTTAATCTTTTTTTATTTGATGGTCATACTATTGTTGCTACTCCAATATTTATGTTGCTGTATTACTTGAATATCATCTAAAAATAGGATCTCTTTGAATCTATTCTTCTATGAATACTCTTATCTAAGAAGAATAAGATTCAATATCTATCAGTTGAAGTTTCAACTCTTAGATGAATTTGTTTCTCAAAAAATCAATTAATCTTGTTTTTAAGAGTATCAGTTGCTTGTAGTCAATCATGATAGGGCATTATATTCTCTCACTAAGCTATGAATTTAAAGGTATCCTATAAAATAACATGTATTTTTTAAGGTGTAAACTGCTTACAATTAGTTGTGGAGGTCTTATGACAAGATAACATATCTAGTGAAAATCACCAAGATCGCTGAGAGAGTATTGGTGGAGTGGACTAGGGGATCTTTGTGGCCTAGACCACTATAAAAAAAGTGTTATTCTTATATATTTTTTCTCTGAATATTTTACTTAAATAATAGAATGATTCATATCTTTATAACATATGAATAAAGATAAATTTTGAATCTATGAAGATTAGAAAAGGACACAATTCACCCCCCCCCCCTCTTTTGTATCTTTGTATTTTTTTAGAATGAACATGAACCTTCACCAATAAGATTTTATACATTTTCACTTTAATTATTGAACTTTATTCACACTTTTCATTCTTATAAGTTATTATTACTCTTTAATTTCTTACATATTAGTGATAAATAACCTCTTATTTGACTTATATACAATTTTTTTGATCATATTGGTTCTCTGTCTATTACCCTTGGTCTCATGAAACTCAATTTGATGATTTATTCATTTAATTGCCTTTATTTGATCAATCAATTCTATTTTTTCAATCACCTATTCTTACTATTCATATAATTCCTCTTTAACCTATTCATCTAATTACCTATTCACACTTATCATCTGATCCAACTAATAATAAACTATACCCGATATCCTTTAGACATATACCACTTCACATTATTTATCTGATTGTCTCTTAATATCTACAATACTTATCCCAACTATAAAAAATTTATTAACCCTTCTTAGTGCACCATCTCCCCTTTATATAGGGGTATCATATCTGAAATATTAGGGAGGAGTACAAAATTTTATTTCTAACTTCATACTTCAACATTTCTTTCATTTGACCTCATTCAAACCTCTTAAAAGATATGGTCTTTATTTAAGACAAAAAATCAATTAAATTTTTCAGATATTCTTCAAACCTTGGATTTAAACTTTTCTAGAATCTTGGATTGAATCATGACTTTCATTCATCATAATAAAAATATTTATCATCTATAAAATCATTATAATATTTAAATATTTTAAGAAATATTCAAAAAGTTATTCAAACCTTCCATCCAGTACAACTTTATAACAACTCTTTCATCCATTGAATCTTCATTCAACATACAATCAAAAAATCATGGGAACATCTCAGAATCCTTTTACAATAATTTTAATCCATCTCATGACTTGCTTAGAAAACCATCTACCCAATGACTTAAGTAAAATACCATTAATTTTTTCCTTTTCTCCATTAACCATCACCAACTTCCTTTTATTGAAAACCTCTGAAAAATAAAATTCATTAGAGAACATTTTTCTGAAGACCCTATAATCATTTATTCAGTGGACACTCATTATTTCCTCTAACTGATGAACTTTACAACGTGGTTTAACTGGTGGACTCTATTTTAGGACATTGTAAATATTCATCTAATTAAATATGTAAAATTCCATCAAATGAATTCCATATAATAACATAGTCCAAATAACTTGAATTTCTATTCCTGAAGAACCCACTCACATTGTTCCATCTAATCAACATATATAAGTTTGATTGAATTATTTTAATTCACTCATACTTTACCATTTTGTGTCTTGATATTTGTTCAAGTTCACCTGGTATAATTAATACACAAAAAATCATTCCTCGTCAATTTAAAATTCAACTATAATTCTCTCAAAAATGTTGTTTGATTAGGGTACCACAATTTTACCAATATCCTTTAACTCATTTCTTTAACCAAATTCATGCTAGAATATTGAATCTCTTCATAATGTTTGATACATTGAGAAACAATAAATAATCATTGAATTTTCATTATAAAAAATATCTATATGATAGAACTAAAAGCATAGAAAGATAAACATTCAGTACCAAATTATGTCTTATCACGTTAGACCGATACACTCCATCCACTAGAATTGGTACATTATCCTCAAGTTGTTGGACTCTCTCCGATCACCATTGTAGCTCAATAATGTCAATTGATTTATGTTATAAAAAAAATAAAAAACTTTCTCCAAAACATATTCTCTTGAATTATTTATAAAATGACTCCTAAATTCTTGGTCCTAAAATTTTGAGACCTGTCATACATATAGGGTCTATAAAATTTTGGGGCCCACTCATCACCTAATTAAATCCAATGCATTCACAATATGATCTATCACGACCTTTCATACTATTCCCTATGGAACCTCTTACTGTATAAAACTTTTCTATCCATGTAATGATTATAAAAAATCAAATAATCCCTCATTCAATAGAATAATGTGTATGTTTAGGATAACATCACTTAATCTATTTAGAATATGTGGGGTATCATCAAAGTAAACGAAAGTTCCCTTATCAAAGTAATATATTGGTGAGGGTACTTAAAATGTGCTAGGTTATCCATGGAAGATGGTAATTAGATTTAATAGCTAATATTGGTATGAGACCATGACCATGTTAGGAAATATTCTTCATCATGGTTCATAAAGATTGTGTGAATATTCCAAATCATATCCCCTAAGAGTGTCTAGCTGAGTGTGAAATCTTAGGCTCATTCATCATGGATCAAATTGATGATTGAGTCAATTATAAATCAACCCTTTTGGGGTTATTACCCTTAGGTGCATCTATTCCATAGAAACATCCATTTACTAGTATCTATACAAGGATTAATTATCTAGGTAACTATAAATGTGTTTTTTTCCAAAAAATAAGATAGTTTTCCACCATGGAAAAGATTATGTTTTACAATGACTTTGGTAACTCTTGAAAAAAAATACTATGAGAGATAGATAACAATATATAGTTTTAAATCCCTTAAATTTCATGAAACATATTGTAAAATTATTCCATGTTAACTTATTAATCAAAAAAGAGGAAATAAGCAATGAATATAACAAGAGTCCCAAATAATGAAAATTAAGACAGAAAAACACCACTTATGTCCTGGGTATCAATTAAATAAAAACCTCTTGCAAGATAGGAATTAAAATTATTCTAAAAATACCATTAATAAATTAATTTCAAGATATAGCATCTCAAATAATAAATTTATACACCACATAATGGAAATTAGGTGAAAATACAAAACATGTTTCAAAGAGATGAATTTCAGACGAAAAACTCTTAACTCTTATCTCAAATTCCACTAACAGACTTTAACCTCATATATCACAAACAAATATATATTAATTAATTAATTAAAAAAATTAATCATATTAATTTTCATCTATACTATTCATAAATAGTCATTCTCTATTTGAATTATATTGATTTTTTATATCAAGAGTTTATAGTTTTGATCATTTGTACTAGTTTTATAATAATAGTGTCCATATTCTTTCTTATTTAAAATTTAATCACTAATATATCATTAATGTTAAAGTTAGGTATGATTTATAATTATTTATGATGTTTAAATTTTATTCCCGGAGTGTTTTATTCCTTTTACTTGAAGATGAAATTGATAATAAGCATGTTTTAGTGATTCTTGGTTATCAAAGTGTGTTTTCTTAATTAATAAATTAAATATTGATATAACATCTCCAAAATAAAAAAAATCATCACATAAACGTTTATATCATTATTAATTTGGTTCCCATATTCATTCATGATATAAATTTATAGTAATGTTTAATTGGGTGGTTAAACCAACCAAAACATGAACATAGCTTGATTTAATGTATGATTATGAGATGGTTTTGTTGTAATATCATTCCAATGAAAGAGTAATGATATTATTTAGTTATTATTATTATTATATATTATAATTTAAAGAAATTATAATAATAATAAATATATATGAAAATATTACACAATTTTAATAAAAGATTATCCTCTTAGTATGGTTCCCACTTACCCAAAAAGTGGCTTTTTAAATAATAATAAAAGTATTGTGGAGATTGTTTGTTGATCATATCATTCATAGGTTCTAAAATTCTTTATACTATAAACTTAATCATATAAAAAATCATATTTATACTTTAATACCATCCTTGTAAATAATTGAAGGAAAATAAAACATATTGTGTCGTGGAGGTGGTAGTTCACACAACACACAAATGACAGATTCATTTTACTAAAGGGAAATAGAAAATTCAATTAGGGTTTATTTATAAAATATAAAAAATTAAGTATACTATAAATATTTAATTAATCATATAATATTGGGGGAAATTATTTTTAAATGAAATAATAAAAGTAAAATATGTTAGCAAAAATATTGAAATTACATTGAGAACTTTAGATTTCTCTTGGAGGATTCCTTAGAAGGTAAGTAATTAATATAATCACTTGTCAACATAAGCTCAAGGGATTGAAATATTATTCTAGGGGATGGAAATGGGGTAGGTTTTTTGTAACATCTAGACTTGGGAGCCCCGTAACCAGTTCCCTGAGCTGGTGGGTTACATTGTATCAAGTTTCCCTCTATGTATGCCAAAGGCTTCCAACTAGTAGTGAGGGTCCAAGGTGGTGCAATGGAGAAACTATACCCTCATATCATAGTATAATAATGATAAGTGATAAATAAATAGAAATAAAAGGATCATAATATAACATATGACATAATGGAAACAATTATAATAATTAATTGTGGAAGCATAAACAACCAATAAACTATAATAAATACCGAAATACATAGGATGAGTCATATACATGACGTAATGGCATACTAATATACAAAAAGGGATGCAAGGGATATTGGGGATAGGAATTTACAATATTCTATAAAAAAGTATATAAATACCAAAAGACATCTCCACTAGCATTGCGAACATATGCTTGATCCTCTTCTCCCATGCTCTAAGATATAAGTAAACAGATCAAGCACCCATTATAAGATGCTTACCCTTATCCACACCCACAATCATGAAGTCTACACAGATACCAAAGATACCTGATTAGGGTGTGAGATAAAATCAGTATTCCACCACTAATGGTGTCTATAACTAATCCAGTCAGTGTATATAGAATAGAAATGTGAAGGTATAATGAATAATAAATAATGTTTTAAAATAAAAACCAACCGACTCAAGTACCTATAGGACATCTGGATCACTCTACCTAATTCAGCATAGGCCAATGTGTGTCAGATCTTGGTAACTATATATATATATATATAGTTTTCATATATATAGAGATATAATATGTATACAAGTGTATACACTATATATGTACGTACATATAGAGGCATATACATGGATTTTAGGTGCTATATGGACCCGAGGAATAACTCAAGCATCAATAACTATACTAATGGGTCAATGGATCCAACAAGGGTACAAGCTCGGAATTTCATATGAATGTCAGATATCGTTCTCGATACTTGAGATGGTGGGGTGATTCATCCTAACCAACACTTGATATGAAGGAACATGGAACATCATTACCATCACCCAAATAAAAGTTTAACAGTGTGAGACAACATTCCCATCACCCAATGTAAGGTAGCGTGAAACACCACATTCAACAGAACCCTTAAACATTATTTACTAGCCAATATAAATGGTATACTCATAATAATAATAGACATGAGGTATTACCTCTAATTCATTTATAATCATTCAACACAATTTAACTGAGGGTGCACAATTCATATAATTAAAGTTTAGGAGTATGTAATATGTGGCATGGTCTTTCCACCCACTTCCATTTAATAAATTCAATCCATTTAATTAATAGGTAAATTAAATCCATTTAAAGTTCAATCCAAAACACTTAGATATTGGTTGGGTCAATTAAACATTTTACTTAAGATGGAAATTAATCCAACACACCCAAAGTGGTGGTATCCAAGAGTTTTGTAACCTCTAATAATTTAATACAGATCTCTGGGTATATCATAACATGGTTTAATTAATTTAGGAAAGAATGATGTGTTTTAAGGAATCATGCAGATATGTATGGAATGTGGCACAATAAAAAGATATGAAAACATCTCGATTCTTAGGGAAAATTACTAGACCACCTACCTTAGGTCTGTGGATGACCACTCATCCAGTGTTGGCCTTAGATTTGAAGAAGAATGGATGAAAATTCCAAAAATAGACAAATACACTAAAAATAGGGCGTATGAGCTCATACCAAAATAGTATATGAGATAATAAGATAAACTAAAATAAGAATAAAGAGTATTATAGAAATTACCATTACAGATCTAATGTGACTAATGGTGATGAAATCAGAGACCTGATGCATGAGTTAACAAGATACGAAGATGAGGAAGAGGGATACCTCTATATGAGGATAAAATGGTGGATTTATACTGGATGAATAAGGAAAAGAGGATAAATATGTTTAAAAATATTTTAAGGAAAAAATAATAAACTACACCTTAAAAACTAGGTTATAGATTTTTTCCACACTGTTGCCCAAACCGTGCGCCAACTGTGCTTCCCCTATCATCCAATAATCCCTATCACATGGGATAGGTGCACAGTTTGACTAAAAATGTAAAATACATGAGAAATTCATCTATAAAAACATCTATATCACTCACATGGGCAGGTATCCTAACTCACATGGTTGAAGAAAAACCATACGGCCCCTACTGTGCGTCAAGTACCCCACGTAGTTGAGTCACACAGTTAGCACTAACTATGCACTAACTGTGTAGCTCAGTATACCTCCCCAATTTCTGAAACTCCAGGATTTGAACAATTCCTAGACACTCTTGAGACCTCCTTTAATACTTAGGACACATTTACCAGGAGAAAACATGGAATTAAACAAGAAAAATTCAGATTCTTACATTTTTGAAAATATAGGTCATTACAACCTCCCCTTATTAAAGAACCTCATCCCTGAGGTAGCCTTCTAAGGGTAAAGAGGGATCATCTAATACATTATCTGTCTATTGGGATTTTATATCATCTTCCTAGTCTTAGGTATCATTTTATACTCGTTTGTTCTACCATAACACCCGTATGAAAGGAACTGACCTTCCTCAGAGAGTCTTCACACTCCGATAAACGATACACACTATTTACTCCTCAAAAAAATCATCCATATCGAAATCAACCACATGTAGCTGAATAACATGCATCAAGTATGTATAATAATGGAAAATTTGAGACATATGAAATATGTCATTCATATACTGGTATCTCTAAGGAAGTGTTATCCAATAAGCCACTAGTCAGATTCATTCTAAAACCTCAAAGGCTCTAATGAATCTAGGCGAGAGCTTACCCTACCTATGAATATGTCAATGTACCAAACTAGTTAAAACCCACAAGAAAACTTAATCCCCAACCTCAATATCAAGAGGTCATTGATGATGATTGGTATAAGACTGTTGCCTGGACTGAGCTGTGAACATGCACTTTCTGATCAGCTGGACCTCCTCTGAAGTCTCCTAGATGATATGTGGTATAAGAAAAGCATCCTTCCCTACCATTAACCAGAATAAATGTGATAAACATGGCCTATTATATTAGGATTCATAAGGATACATCTTTATGATATCTTGAAAACTATTATTATTGGAAAACTCTTATAGAAATATGCATGGATAATGTCCTCCAACACCTCAATTCTGTGCTTTGTTTATCCATCGATCTAAAGATGATAGGTCATGATTAGAATCACCTGTGTACCCAAGGCCTTCTTCAACCCTTTCAATAACTGATATGTGAAGTGAGAATCCCTATTAGATACGATATATCGAGGAGATACATGAATACATACCTCCCTGATGTATAGTCTCTCAAGATTATATTCCAAAAAGGTATCCTAAATAGGTAATAAGTGTGAGACCTTCAGAAACTGATCAAAAAAAACCCAAATTGTATCATTTACTAGAGGATATCTAGGAAAACCTATCACAAAGTCTATAGATACATTGTTCCATTTCCACATGGGAATGAATAATGATTGTAAAAGTCCTATTAGTCGCTGATGTTTCACATTCACCTACTAATAGGTGGAAAATAGAGTGATAAATCTAGTTATCTCCCATTAAATACTAGTCCAACAATGCTGGTGATGTAAGTATTGATAAGTCTTGGTGACACCGGGATGTACTGCCCAAGATTATTCATGAAATTACAACATCAACACCTCTTTAATTTCATCTGAGACCCAAACACACACATAAATTCATAAGGTCTTATACTCATAAATGGTCCAAGCATAAGATGTATCCTCAACATAGATATTCTCCCTTAGTACTATGCCCTTAATATTTTAAATTTCTCTCATATTTACCCATTTCATATGGGTAGAGGTCACTTATAAGGTTTTGAGGACTTTATATCTACAAACCTCCTAAAACTAAACATGAATATTTTAAGACAAGGCCATTAGCTACCACTTACCACTTGCCTCCTGAACTTCTTTTGCTTGAGTATTTTTGTTTAGAGTATCAGCTACAACATTTCCTTTTCTAAAAATATAGGCAAGGCCTAAGTGGAAGGACTGCAAATATTCAACCCATTGTTGCTTCCTAAGATTCATATCACACTGTGTAAAGAAGTAATTGGGAATTTTGTGATTAGTGAATACTAAAAAAGGATCCCCAATAAGGTAATATCTCTAGTCATGTAAAGCATTACCAAAAATAGCTAGCTCGAGGTCATATGTTCTATAATTCCACTCATGAGGCCTCAGCTGAAGAAGCTCGTATGCTAAAAATCAATCATCCTACATCAACCTACTCCCAACCTGATATCTGATAAGTCACAATATACCATTTATCTCATGCTTATATCCAACATAATTAGGATTAGTGCTGAAGTCAGTCAGCATTTCAATTCCTATAAGGGTGACTCACAAGATTCTAACTATACTAATTGTACACCCTTCTTAGTCAAGCCTGTAAGAGGCATTAATAGGCATGAGAAATCCTGGATGAATCATTTTTAATAACCATATATCCACAATAAACTTCATATATCAAAGATGTTCTTTGTATTCTCAATGGAAACTAAAAATCTCTCATTCTTTGGGTATACTAATATTCCTTTCTCTGAGATGATATGATCTAGTAAGTGGACTTTTTCAATCCAAAAGTATAATTTTATAATATTTTAATAAATATTGTTATCCCTCAGTGTATTTATGATGATCTCAATATGTTGGGAATGGTCATGTAGAGAGTTTAAATGCACTAAGATGTCATCCACAAAGACTACCCTGAATGAATCCAGATATGGATGGAAAACTCGATTCATCAGATCCATAAAATTAGATGGTGCATTTATGAGATCTAAAGACATTACTTGGTATTAATAAAGACCATAATTTCTTTAAAAATCTTGGTGATTTATGTACAAAGACTTTCCATTCTCCTGATGATAGCCCGACCACAGATCAATATTTGTAAACACCATTTCTCTTTGGATCTAATCAAAGAGTTCATCTATTCAAGACAATGGATAATAGAGTGGATGTTTTACCATAGTTATCAGAGTAATTTTAGTGTAACCCTTGGTAACTATATTTATGATAAAATAGATTAAATTATATAACCTTATGATAGAATCTAGGGACCAGTCTAAGTAAATGATAGTATAATGAATTTTTGTTAAAAAAATATATTTTTAGTTTTTTAGAAAATAAATTCCTATATAGACACTGGAAAGTTGATGTAGCTCTAGAACAGATGAACCTAGGGGAAAATACCCTAAAAAATGTTGGTTGAGTATCAACTCAATCTTCACTCAGTGCATAATGAGTGGGTCTGAGGATAAAAACCTATCTAGACACTCCTGTGGTATATGATTTGGTTGATTCACCATTATAAAATATTTGAAAATGTTTTTATTATTTGAAGATACTCCCAAATATACCAAGATTATGATTTTGAGATTATATATGCTTAAATTTTAAATTTATGCTAAGTGTTACACCAGATTTGTAATTATAAACTATGATTTAAAATTCCCAATTTTATGATCTAATTTATTGTATTTCATTGTTTAGAAATGGAACCTAGTTAAAGGAATAGAAACTATATCAATTCACACAATTTATATAGGTATTTCTCAGTTGGTAAATTCAAGAAAGATGGTGCTGGAGTGGAACAAATTTTAACTATATTAGGAAATTTGGGTTAAGTTATGAGCAACAATATTGTATATATAGATAAACCTAATAATCCCTAACAAGGTGAAACAATGTTGGACCATTTCTTATGAAAAAAACCTCCACCATTCAATGGGAATGGTAATCCATTAGTAGCTAAGAAATGGAACAAGTTTATGGAGAAGATATTTCTCTCTTTGAGAAGTATTTAAAGAGAGAAAGTTATCATGGAAGATTATCATCTTAAAAGATATATAAATCAATAGTGGTAATTGATCCAAAAAATTATAGAGTCATAAGAAATAGATATTATAGAGAGTAAGACATTCAAGGAGATATTCTTCAAAAAATATTTTCCTTATGGTCAATGAGAAGATATAGAGAGGAAATTCCTCAATCAAAGGTAAAACTAAGGAGAAAATATTACCGAACATGAATCTAACTTTACAATTTTAGAAACTTATGTGGTGGATTAAATATATATCAAAGAAGTAGGATTAATCACTTTAAGGGATAAAACCTAGCCTTTTAAAGGCATTAATATCTCAAAAAAATCATTATATTAGGATATAGTATCAAGTTCCATCGAGATAAAGAAATAATCTTTAAGTAATATGTTCTTTAGAGAAAACAAAAAAATGGGCAGTTGAAAACTTTGAAAAGGGAAATATGGTAAAATGGAAAAAGAAAAAGGTGAAATTTCAAACTTTTAATAATTATGGTAAGAAACACAATTGAATGTGCTTGATGGGAATGGAAATTTTCTTAAATTGTGAAGAGAAATTCCATCATGCATGATATTTCAAGGGAAAAAAGAAGACACTAATGTCTAATGATTCAATAATAAGAAGATGGGGAACCATTTGAATGAATTCCCCAAGTGTCGATGGATTCTACCTTATAAAAGTCCAGGGGTGAAATGACAAGATTATTCAATCACAACAACTAATGTTGAATTTTTAGAAGATCAAGTGGCTAGTTATTTAATCCTAACATCAAATTTAGCTAATGCTTTATTTGATTCTATATCTTCTCACTCTTTTATATTTTCTATGTTTTCCATGATAATTAGATATTTACATAGAACATTAATAAGGGAATTTAAGTTCAAGTATACTAGTGGAAATATTATTATAAGAAGGATATATTGGCCAGTTCCCATTATAACCCATAGACATACCCTATTTGAAAACTTGATTATTATACCTATGGTTTACTTTGATATAATCCTTGTTTGGATTGTATTTTAAATTATAATGAATTTTTTTCTAGAGAAGGTGGTCATGATTCATGTTAGAGTTATTGAATCCCTTATCTTCAGATGGGAGAATATATCATCAAATCCATATATGAATCTACCTCCTACATCTTACCTTAATTAATTTTTTATAGAAAAGAGAAAAAAACCTAAAAATGGGAAAGGTATTCTTAGAATATAGGATATAACTATTATAAATCAATACATTGATGTGTTTCCTAAATATCTACCAGGACATCCACCTGATCATACATTTGAGTTTTCCATTGACCTCAGATCTGATGAAAAATCTATATCTAAGACTTCCTACAAGATAGCCACAGTAGGATTAGTGTAACTAGTGAAATAAATATTGGATTTTTGTGATAAGGTATTTATACACCCTAGTGTTTCACTATGGGGATACCCTATTCTTTTTTTTAAGAATAAATATGAGTCTATGAGTTTATGCATCGATTATAGAAAAATCAATGTTATTGCTATAAAGAAAAGGTATCATATACCCCACATTGATTACTTGTTTAATAAAATTAAAGGATATCAATATTATTCAAATATTAATACTTTTTGTTTTATCATAAAATAAAAGTGAATAAGGACATTCCAAAGGAAACATTTCATATGAGGTATGGACATTACAAATTTATAGTAATTTCATTTGGATTAACTAATATATACTCTATTTTTAAGGATATGATTAATATAGTATTCAATGATTATATCAATAATTTCATTGTGGTATTTATTTATGATATATTAGTATAATATAAAATCTATAATGATTATAATATTAATTTTTGAATCATTATTAAGACTCTTAGAGAAAAGAAGTTACATAGAAAATTTAAAAATGTGAATTCTGGATTTTGTAAGTTTCTTTTCTTAGCAATTTTATCTCTAAGGATAGAATATTAGTTGATCCTAAAAAGGTAAATACAGTGATATAATTACCAATTACAATGAATATAACTAAGTAATTTAGTTTCCTTAGATTAGTAGGTTACCAGTGATGATTTTTTAAAAATTTTGTTATTTTAGTTAACTTGTTAACCAAATTGACATGTAAATGGGTTAAGTACATATTTTTAGAAGAAAGTAAATAATGTTTTGAATAATTAAATAGGAGATTGGTTATTTAACTGATATTTAATTAAGCATCAGGAAGGTATGGATTTGTGATATATAGTTATACGTCAAAGAAGGAATTTGGATGTATCCTAATGTAGAATGATATAGTTATTACCTATGCATCAAGGAAGTTAAAGTTCCATGAATAAAATTATCCAACCCATGATCTTGAGCCGTAAGATATAATATTTTCATTGAATATATAGAGTCATTATATTACAGTGAAAGATGTGAAATATATATGAATCAAATAAGTTTTAAACAAATCATCTTGTAATAATATCTCAACATGAGGTAAAGGAGATGACTATAAATACTCAAGGATTATGATTCCTCAATACACTACCATACTAGGAAGGAAAATAGGGTGGTTTATGCATTAATTAGTAAATATCATGGGCTTTTTACTAAAATGAGGATTGAAAAGGATCATATATTAATGATTTTAGTAAAATCAGATATGGGAATCATCAAAGAAGGGTAAACATCACAACTATTCCAAATTATTTCCAAACCAACCTTAATAGAGAAAATAAAAAGTTTTTAGCTTGATGATAAGATTATTCAAAAAAATAAATTCAAAGTCATGAATGATGGGTAGTTTGTAGACTTTATCTATGAATATGGTATATTGAAATTTGGAAAGCGGCTATGCATTCCATCTATTCCTAAACTGAAAAGGTAATTATTAGATGAATATAATAACTTAAATTTATTTATACACCCTAGTAGCACCAAAATGTATTAGGATTTTAAGGAACATTTTTGGTGGGATAATATGAAATGATAAATTATTGACTATGTGTTAATATTCTTTATTTTCCAATAGGAAAAGTTTGAGATACAATATCCTAAAGGAGTTACTTAGCCTATTCCTATTCCTGTATAAAAATGGGATGATATTAATATATAATTTTCACTATATTTCTTAAAACCCCAAGAAAAAATGATTTCATATGGGTTATTATTGATCACTTTACCAAGTCTGCACATTTTTTTATTATAAGGGATGATCTACCTCTTGAGGACCCCACATGGATCTATATTAATGAATTTATGAGACTTTATGGTGTGCCTATTTCAATTCTATCTCATTATGATCTACATTTTACATTAAAATTTTGGAAGAGTCTTTAAAAGGCTCCTGACGCCAAGCTACATTTGATCACCACATATCATCCTCAAACTGATGGGAAGTATAAAAGAAATATTTATACATTAGAAGATATATTGAGCTCAATCTTGATTGAATTTCAATATATGTAGGATTATTATTTACCATTCTTTTAATTTTTATATAATATTAGCTTTCATTCAAGAATGCAAATGACACCATATGAAAAATTATATGGAAAGAGGTTTCATACTTCAAATTTTTTGTATGAATTTGGTGAAAGGAATCTTATAGTCTCAGATCTCATATACTAGGCAATAATGAAAGTGAAAACTATTCAGAAACATATTAAGGTAGCTCAAAGTAGGAAAAAATATATGTTGATAACCAAATGTAGGATTTATAATTTCATGTGGGATATCATGTTTTCTTGAAGGTGTATCTATGGAAGGGTGTTATAAGATTCAATGAAAAAGGGAAACTAATAACTATTTATATCAGGACATTTTAAATTTTCAAATGAATTTTAGTTGTGTCTTACCATTTAGAAATGCCACCTAGCCTCTCTAAAGTACACGATGTGTTATATATCTCATTATTGAGGAAGTATATGTCAGAACCAATGCATGAGACAACCAATAAGGAAATAAAATTGGAACTTTATTTATCTTACTTTGAAGATCATATCTAGATTCTTGACACTATAGAGAAACTATTCCTGAATTGGACAACTCAACTAGTGAAGGTTTTTTTAGAGAAATCAAAAACTAGAAAAGGAAGCCTAAGATCCTGGAGAATCTACGAGGAAGGATTACCCAAATTTATTTAATAACTAACTCTAATTAAAATTTCAAGGATGAATTTATCTTAGTTTAGAATAATTAATACCTGATTTCATCCTATAATAGGTAAACATTACATCCCAAGACTATTATCCAATGAACATCCTATTATTTTATTATTACAATAGAAATACTTGATGGTAATATTTAAAATTAATATTTAAAAATTTTATTATTTTAATTTTATTAAATGGATATCATTTTTGAGTTTATAAGATCAATTTTTTCTTAACTTTATTTTTTGGGTTTTTTTCAGAAAAAGTTATTTTTTTAGTGAATAGTGAAAGTGTTGTTTTTTTGGAAAAATATCATTTAATTTATTTTATATTATATTTTGGATTTATTTTTAATGTAACATGATATTATTTAATTAAACATAATATAATTAATTTCATTTTATTCAAAATTATATTTTATTTTGATATAAGATCATTTTTAAGTTTAAAACGCATTTTTCTAAAAAAACTATTTTTCACTGCAGTTTATGAACTTATATTAAAATTAATTTTTACCACTTATATAAGTTTAATCATTAAAAATTGATATAATATTTTTAATCATGGGTTTTAAATTTATTAATGAGGTAAATTTCATTTTTTGGTCATTATGAATAGTAATAATGGTAAAACAAATTACCACGGTAAATGCGTAAAAAAGATTAATTAAGGTTAAAACCTTATTATAAAGTCATAAAATATCATATTAATTATTATTTGATGGTTTTATTTCAAACCTTATCAAATTATCTTTTAAATTTAATTGTTTAAGTTTCACTTATCCATGAGTAAGACACTTATCATATTTAATAGTTAAGAATAATGACAAGTGTGTCACTTGCCTCACCAATAAAAGGGAACCACCTATCCTCTCTTATTCACACAAATTATGCCATTTTTCTCAACCAAGATATTCTTATATACCATTTAAAATAACTCCCCACATTTTATAGGTCTTGGTCTCACCAAATTACCACTTCAGGAAGGCTTAATGTATAATCCAAAAGAAGTTTTCCAAAGGAGAGGTATAACTCTTAACAAAGTGGTTTTTTTTGTTTATTTATTCTTTCACATATTTCAAAAATTATATAAACATGATTAAATGACTACATATTTGTCTTACATATACTTAAAAGTTATTATTTTTATGTAACAACCCTTCATCATCTCATTTTTCTTCATATGTAAAATGAAAATATCACTCGTGTATAAGTACGACTTACCATCTCCACGTAGCGGTGAAATTTATTTTTCATCACCACTTTACTTTTATGTTTATAAATATGTAAATAATTAATATATATAATATTTAATACATAATTATTATTATTAAAATATAATATATCATCTACCTTCTTTCCCTTTTACCCATTAAAAATAATAATGTCGCTCGTGCGTACATGTGGATTACTACCTCCATGAGGATGCAATTCATTTTTCATCTCCACATTTCATGGATGATTATAAAATTGTATTTAATGTATAAAAATAATAATTATACCATGATTAATATTCTGGAGATAATTTAACCATGAAAACTTTCACCAAAATCAATGTACCAATGTCATTTTGAGGTTTTAAACTAAAGGACCCGAAAATGTACAATGCGAACGTAACCAATTTACTAACTCTATAAGACCTAAAAATAAATAAAGTAAAAGGGATCATGAAAAGGCCATAAACATGAAAAAAATTATTAATAATTTATAAAATTAATATAAGTTTATTGTGAAGTATTTAAAGTACATATGTGTAAATTTAGGCTCAAGGTAAGGGTTTATGATACAATCTCATTTTTATTCGGTATTATTTAGGTTTAAATTTTAAATGAAGAAAATTATATGATCATTATATTTTAAAATCCATCTATTTTCACATCCACTAATTATATATTTATTTTACATGTTTTCATTTCATTTTCTTCTCTTTGTAACTTATAAAGGTTTAGAACATCTTTTTAAGGAAAAATGACCCTATTTCTTATTTTGGTAGGGAAGCCTTCTCCACCAAATCCATGTCAATATAATTCTTTCAAGAATATTTTTACTATATACTTCCCTTGATTCTAAGCTATCATATTGGGAGGTCATGCCTTCTACTAATTCTTTCATGGATCCAGTTTTGTTTCAACCATAGGTCCTCTCATCACCTCTAGACGAATGGATTCTGGACAAACCCCTCCACTAAGGTAGAGATTGTTTTCATGAATCTCCTATAGTTGTACCTTATCATATTCATTGTTCTCTTCTTACCCAAGACCCTAGGACATATTCTATCTCCCTGATCCATATCTCAAATAACTACAGTGCATTATCATATGTACTCTAGAGTCCCCGTTATTCTCCCATTTCCTCTCCCTTGTAACATCCTGACTTGGATTCCACTAAAATGGTTCCCCAATATGGTTGGTTATAAGACCTAAATCACGCCTCCTCATACACTAGAGGATGAATACTAGCATTGAGGGCCTAGGGTGTGATGGTGGGGAGACTATTCCCTCATATCATGATAAGAAAATAGCTGAAATAGCTATATATCATACACCATAGTAAATAACCTGAGTACAGAAGTAGTAAATAAACTGAAATAGAACATTCTCTAATAATAAAATAAAATTCCATATAATCCTAAATATCTCAGTCATACATACAATAATTGTCACCCATTGGGCCGACCATATAGATACAAGAGTAAAAAATAATTGAAATAAAAGTATATGGATCTATTACTAACTTTAAGATAGACCACATACTCGGTCTCTAGACAATGTCGAACTACACCAACCCAATCAGAAGAACCCACACGAGTAGCACAGATCTATCATGAAAATATTTTCCTCATCCCTATTACCATGAAAACCATGCTTAACCTAAAATGCAGACATAAGGTCTACACATAACCGATGTGCACGTGCTGGGGTTAGAAATAATCTTAGTAGGTAATCCTAATGATGAACCTATAAATTATGGTGCAATAATTGTATGTAAATGAAAACTACTCATCCTAATTGAGAAACAAATGAAAAGATAAGTAAATCCAAAACATGAAACCATAGTCAAACCCCGAGTCCATAAACCTGGTCAACTAGGAAAGTTCCACCATGGATATCCATATCTATATACATATACATTTATAGTCCCATACCTTTACATAAATACATAAATATGAATATTCATGAGTAAGGTGAAATAAATAATATAAAAACCAATTGGCATTCGATCCTTCGGTCCGTAATCTTGATCTCTTAGACATCCTATGCAAGGTCATTGAGCTAGATGTCGTGTCACTCAAGTTGTGTTTAGTTAAGTCAATATTTGGGTCCATAATCCCAATTTAAATATACCTTCTTCATCCAACACTAGAAATATATTTGAGCAAGATACATCACTAAAAGGGATACTCATCCTACACCTAGAATCACCCACACTCACCTCCAATCACTGAAATCATGTATTTCATGAAATTACATCAGAAAATCCTATAAATTTTCACTGTGGTAGATTCCATGTTTCTCATTCTATGAAAATATAGTCTAATTTCGGAGCCCTAGGTCCCGATCCATAGGTGGTCATGACACTGTGACTTGGATGAACTCTAAGGGTCTAACCCTTAGGTGATCTATAGGAGAGATCACCAATGACACATAATGCCCACCCCTTGAGATCCAAATGTGAACATCAATCATAGGTGTGAGATTCCATGCTCAACCACCCTGATAAGAAGAAGGATCATAAGCCTGATTCTAGAGAGAATATCTATATATCCTCATCATATGAAAAATTTAAGGAGAGTGTATTCATCCTCTATAGGCCATAGGTTGAGGAGAGTGTAATCATACTCTATAGACCACAAGTTAAGGAGAGAGTAATCATCCACTGATAACGCCATGTTTAGGATAGTTTAATCATCCTCATTTAACCCATGATCTAAGGATATCATAATCATCCTCATCATATAAAAATAGTGAAGAGAGGAATCATCCTCATCATTCGAGAGAGCATAATGATCTTTGAGTATCATTACTAGGGATTCCATGCCCATATATCATAGTTATAGGCTCAACATCCAGATATCAGGACACACATATGGACATCCCAATAATATAATAATAAAATATATAGGCTCAACTACTAGATCCTAGGTAGTACCTCTGGGTATAGAAATAAATATTAGAAATAACATGGTTCAAAATTAAGATCCCATGAAATAATGTATGGGCATCCTAATTAGTAAGATAGATCTTGGGGAGAACGTCCAAGTATCCCAAAGATAAAGAAATATTCCTCACATCAGGCTCAAAAACCACCAACCAAGATCACCTCTGGATATCTTTGTTGCATCAACAATAAATATGTGAAAACATAAACAAAATAGTGAGGGTGTCTGAATGCCTAAACCCAACATTACTGACACATCTTTAACATGCTTACAATATTTGAATGGGTTCAAAGGTGACACCTGATACCATCTCTACCCAAACCTTATTCATAACTCAGGGTTAGTCAAATAACAGGGCACCCACTAGGTCCCTCAAGTCAAACACTAAAGAGGCATCCTGATTGGGATCCTTGGGTGAACACATAAGTGAAGGAATCATACTCAGGGTCTTTATCTATAAGGTAAGGTAGGAATCCTACATGGAATCCCCAAATTACAAGTCAAGAAAGGCATACTATAACGAATCATTGGAATGATACATTGGAAAATGAATCCTACAAGGGACCCTCAATAATCGATTATGAAGGTAGAGGCATCCTACATGGGATCCTATGAATGAATACACATGTAAAGGGATCCTATAATGGATTTCCTAATTCAGTTCATAAGCAAAGGAATCCCTTAGGGTATCCTTGGTAAACAGATATAAGATAGAGTTATCCAACTTGGGATCCTCTATGTCGAAACGTAAATAGAGGAATCCTCTTGGGGGTCCTTGGTACAACTTATCTCTAGACCTCATAGCCTATAAGGGAGCATCTCTCAAGGGATAATTCCTAAAGGAAAAATTACAAAGGAATCTCTCAAGTGGGATAGTTCATGGCTCATCTCAGAATAGGTCTCACCCTTAAGAGACACTGGATATAATTAGAGGAGTAAGAAATTATTCATTCAAGAAATTATACACAGGAGTCCTAAAAACACCTCATAGGTCTTACTATCACGATCTACTCAAAATTATACTCTAAATGGACTACTCATTGGTGAAATTATAACCCCTAGGAAAAAATATACGAAAAACCCAAAAAGGATTGAAAAGGGGGTAGTACCCGGTGTGTCTTCCAGAGCACATAGTGTGTACTCCCAAACCCCCACTAGGGTGTGTACTATGGATAGAATTTTCATGTAAACTCTAAAGTACATAGTGTTACATATGGGTACATGGTGTGCGACCCACATGGGGTATGGTCATGTACTCTACACTGTATGTGCCCCTTACATAGGCAACCTGGCCAGATACTAGGCTACACGACCGAGTACCAGTACACGGTGTGTATAAGCCATACATGGAATGTATTTCTGAAAATTATTCTTCCCCAAATAGGAATAACACATGGTGTGTGTTCCCTAAACCTCATGCCCTTGTAGACAGGTTTTCCTGAATATAAAACCCTCAAATCACCCTGAAACACTAGTTTTAACCCCAAAAGCAATAGATTGGGTCATAAGGTGATATATAAAAGCATATATGGGGATTAAAACATGAAGATGACTAAACTATAGGGATTTATTATGAAACTTAAAAACAAACTACCTTTGGGAGTAATCCACTAAAGCTTCACCCATTTATACGGTCCACAGTTGTTGCACATCGATCCAACACGTCCTGAGCTCCACGATGGTACCCCCCCCCCCCCTCTTTATTTCTCCCTCTCCCTCTCATATCTATATCTTGGTCGTGCAAAGGGGGATCTATAGGGGTGTATGCAAGAATCTAAGAGGAAAATAAGGAATGGAAAAAAGAAATTAAACGAAAGGAAGAAAAAGAAAAGGGGGCCTGAATCGACCTCAGTGCCCAACTCAGGTTTATGCCCCACCTAGGAAAAACTTCATGTTATAGACTCAATAGTGGAGATAGAATCTCAATCCATTGCTTTTTTCAAAATATATGATTGAATGGACCAGAGAAAATATATTAATATTTAATTTATTTAATATTAAATAATATTTATTATGCTAAAATTCGAACATCTCATAAATCCAAAAAAACCCCTTTATTATGGTGAATACCCTATTCTAAGACCAACAAAATGGTCAGAAAAATCATATGATATTATCTGCTATGGGAAAAAGACCATTTTATATCTTATAAGCATCTAAAAGCAAAAATTCATATTTCTGATCAACATTTTAGTCTAAAAAACACGGGTCATTACAATCTCCCCACCATAAACATTATTGTACTTAAGAAGCCTTGTGGTAAAACTAGTAACCATGCTCTCACCCCAAGCATCTGCAAAGAAAATTTATTTGGACTATCCAATGAATAGTCTCATAGATTCAACAATTGTCTCCTATAATAAATACATTTAACTATGATCAATCTAGTAATCCCCACCATAGGAATACACTTATCGTCATCTCAAAGAATACTTTGAGACCAACGACCCACGGAAAATGCCAAAATTAAATTAAAAATAATGGTACCACCCTCCAATGTCCAATGGTGTACTCCTCACTGTATGGTTTACCTTGAACCACTCCTTGAGTAAAAACTCAATAGGTTTCCACTAACCAACTAAGAAGGGAATTTTAAAAGAAAAAGTGATCGGTGTAGGTTAGATGCTCTCTCAACATACTCAATATGAATTCAAGATAGAGCATGATTGTATCTAACCAGTAATACACTACGATTTCACTAAAAGGTGTGTATAGGTCTCTTCATACCATGATCATTGACCTTTCAATACCTAACCAGGATTCAGACACAAGTTCAACCTTCTTACAGTACCCCATTCATTCTTGTTGTCACCCCAGCCATAGATCTAAATTTATCATTTAAACCACAACTCATGGGAAACACTTCCCAAAAGAATCCTTGGAAACATCAGTACTCAGTTTGCACTTGGCCACTCATCAATTTTCAACTGAATGGTACCATGCGCAACCGACGTGTACATAATCACTTGACTCGTGTTCCAGTGATTCATCTAACACGATACTAAGATGAACATGCTACATGGAATTTCAATCTCATTAAATCATAATCTCCCACGAAACCTCTTAAAAATCAATAACCTCATCTCTACCATGATTTTATTCCATGACCACCTATCACTCGGAATCGTTCTAGTCATGAGTGTCTACCCATGGTCTGACTACATTTTCAATAGCAGAAGCACTAGTCAATCGGGCCAGGCACCCGAACAATACTTCCCATCAATGATGGTCTTAAAACTAAATCACCATAAGTTCTTGTCAAAGGCTGAAGGCACCAACATGGATATACCACAAAACTTTAGAACCTACCATTCCTCAATCTGAAAATGATCATAAAACCAAACTCACTACATAAAAAGGTATTCATAAACATGGGTAAACCACTCATGCAGGCTACCCTTGATCAAAACGAAACATCGACTTACAAAGTTTTGACTCAAAACTAAGGGCCTATAGGTCTCTCACCTAGCCCTATAAATAAATCCTCACAAATAGATCATAAATTACAACCACCTATCCCAAAATACTAACTTCTTTAAAGAATTTAAATAAAAAATTGACATATGAGGGTTAAAATTGATAACATGTACTAAAAGGGCCATACCTCACTGAGAATTCTCATAAGGAACTACTCCCTAGAGGTCACAATACCAATGTAGAAGAGACATTATACTGACACTCACCAGGTATCTGTATATGGTAATAACCCCTAGAGGTCCAATTAATTATAAAGGTCCCAGTATTCATCAGCATCACACTCAGTGGCCCAACTAGAATGACCTAGGGTGATTTAGTTTTAATACCATCATTGATGGGAAGGATTATTCGGGTGCCTGGCCTGATTGACTAGTGCTTCTGATATTGCAAATGTAGTTAGACCATGGGTAGACACTTGTGACTGGAATGATTCAGGGTGACAATAGGTCTCTATTGTCAGTAAAATCACACATTATAAGGACTATATGATGTGAATCCTACATTCCAAATATGATGCATGATATGCCTCTTACCTTTTTCATCCAAGAGTCGAAATCTATTGTTTACATATTATCAATATCCAAGTTCTAGAGATCTATATTAAATCATAACATCCACACAACATGTGTATCTCTCTAGGTGAAAATCATATACCACTGCAGCATCTCAAATCAGAATAAAAATCCTATACCCCTAGAAACCAGTACTTCATATCAGAACAAGTGTTCTCGATGCACCTGTATGATATCAATTACATGTTCCGAAACATTCAAAATAATCTTTTCTACCATATCTTAAATAGTAAAGAGTGAGAAAATAATAACTCTGATACCAATTTGTAATATCCCTACATGGATGACACTAAAACAGTTCCCCTGAGTTGGATGGTTACAAGGCCTCAAGCATGCCTCCCCATACGCCATATGTTTCTGACTAGAAAAGATAGCTTAGGGTGTGAAATTGGGGAGAATATTCCCTCATATCATAGTAAGAAAATAGCTAAAATAGATAAGTATCATACATAGTAACAAATAAATAGAGTGAAGAAGTAGTAAATAAACTAAAATAGAACATACTATAATAATAAATGAAAATTCTATAAAAGATCGAATAGTTAAGTCATGCATACAACAGTGGTCACCCACTGGGATGAGCATATAGATATAGGAATAAAAAAGGAACTGAAATAAAAGTATAGGGATCTACCACTAACTCTGATCTAGACCACATACCCAGTCTCTATACACTATCGAACTACACTAGCCTGATTAGAAGAACCCACACAAGCATCTCCGCTCAATCAAGAAACTCTAGACCTTATCCCTATCACCATGAAAATTATGCTAAACCTAAAAATCAGATATAATATTTACACGCCCACCAAGGTTCATGTGCGGGAGTGAGAAATAATCTTAATAGTCCACCCTAATGATGAACCTATAAATTATTATACTATAACTGTATGCAAAAGCAAACTACTCATCCTAACTGTGATACAACTGAAAAGATAAGTAAATCCAAAATGTAAAACCACAGTTTAACCATGGGTCTGTAATCCCATTAAATTGGATAAGTGACACTATGGATGTTCATATATATACAACTATACATGTATAGTCCCATACCTATACATATATACATAAATTTTAATATTCACGAGTAAGGTAAAATAAATAACATAAAAATCAATCATCACTCAATACTTGGGTCCATAATCTTGATATCCTGGACATCTTGTGCAAGGGAATTGATTTGGACATAATTTCACTAAATCCATGTGTAATTAATTTGATCTATAGTTCCTTAATCCTAATCAACATATACCCCATTCATCCAATGCCGAAAAATATCTCTATGCAAGCTACATCACCATAGGGGGATACTCTTCCTATACCTAGGTTCACCCGTACTAGCCTCAAATATTTGAATTTGTGGATTCCAGGAGACTACATAAAGACATCCTCTAAATGGTCCCTGAGCTAGATGTTATTCTACTCATTCCATGTAAATCCATTTGAATGTCTAAGCCCTAGGTCCTAGTCTATAGGCAGTCAAGACATTATGACTCGGACGAACCCAAAGGTTCTTATAAGATTTGGTGTCCTAGAACCAAATGGTTGTACTTTGATTGCATAGAAATTTAATGAATTTAAATATTAAACATCTTATTACATATTTTTCATTGATCTGTATGACTATGATTTAATAATGTCCTAGAGTTTTTTCATTGATAAGGTCATGGTAGTTCCCTGCTATGATGAGAAGCTTGAAATTCTATAAAAATATTCTTAAATACATTTATAAAGTTGGATGAAATACTATTATGGGAAACATATCATGAAGACCGTCATTTGAGAGTACTTGTAAGCAGATGAGACTTCCTCCCATGAAGTTCACACTTGGTAATTTCCAGCATAGAAGATTATGAGAATATACTCGCTAGTAGGAATTATGTATGTTTTGGTGTCATTAGATATTTATATCTGCGAGTGTGTGTAATGATCCTTAGACTTTAAGATTATCATTAATAGGCGTCACGACTCGTGCACTTTGACTTACAGACAAAAACTGTCACGCAGACAGTTGGCAGGAAGTAGGTTATGTTGGGTGCGTCATGAGTGACATGTTATTAATGGATAAGTCGAGGAAGGATTTTTTCCTTTTAATTATGGAAGTTGACATCTTGGACCTTTGATTGAAATAGAACCGTCGTGAAAATTTTCATGGCCATGGTGTAGCGATAATTTTATTTTAGGTAGTCAAAGAACAACGTATCAAGCATAAAAGTTGATGACACTAACATGAAACCTTCTTGATGAGATATTGTGACAAAAGGATTATATTAAACAGTGAGAGTTTGTATGTGGATGTCATTGTTGTGACTTTAAGCTCTTTATCTTGGGTGCCTCTACCCATTTATAGACAGTACTCTTATACTTTAGGCAAGCCCGCTTAATGCCAATGAGAAATAATCCTAGAGGGTCACACACTAATTGTTTCTAGTGGTCTCAGTTAAATTCTATTTTAATTTAATTAATAAATATTATTTTCAAGATAGTGGAATAATTTTATTCAAGTTAAAATGATTTCATAAATTAAATAAATATGTATTTGAAGGATTGTCGGTAAAATTTATTTATTTATTTTATTGAACATTTAATAAATATTATTTACTAGTTTGTAAATAAATTTTTTATTTAAGAGAATAAATTATTTATTTATTTATTTATTTATTTGTGGGTTCAATAAATAGAAGTAGAGTTTGAGAAGACCAAGGCCAGTATGGTAATAAAATAATTATTTTCAAGACGTTAAATAATTATTTAACTAGTTGAAATTGTAACGTCCCGGTTCCGGAAGCCACCCAGAGGCACCCCATACCTGGTTGGTCACATGACATCAAGCTTATTTCTCCAAACGCCAGAGGCTACCGACTAGCAGTGAGGGCCTTGGGTGTGACAGTGGGGAAACTATGCCATCATTGGCAGAGTACACAGCGGAAGAGAACAAAAAACAACAAACAATAGCGGAAGTAGTAAATATCCAACAACAGTAAACAGTGGAAGTCTAAAACAATAAACTAGAGCACACATATATATATGAAATGATGCATAATACATATGTCTAGGAAATCAGTCAACAAGTCACAATGCTGAATACAATACTAATCCAAAGTGAAAATGAAAAACATATAATCAACTCCTCAGCATCGCAAGCCTTGGCTTGGTCTCATACTCTCCTGCTCCAATGCAAGTCAAGTACCTGAATTCGAAGGGCGCTTGCCCTTGTCTACACCTGCAACAACATAGTCTATTTGGTCCCAAAAGCATGACCCAAACAGGGTGTGAGACTAAATCCCAGTAAAAAATCACCCAAAGATCTGTGCCTAAAAGTCAGTGAGCATATGGCAGGTAACAGTACAGTAAGAAGTAAACAGTAACAGTAAATAGTAGGCAGTAATCAGCAAGCAGTAACAGGATGATATACAATAGTAATCAATCTAGAGAATAACAAGCAGCAGCGAAGCAAACATCAAACCACAACACGAACCCCTCTGGAAAGTACTCGCATCCAACCCCTCTGATCCTATCCAACAAGTACCAACAACCATCTGGGCAGCGCACTCAGCCTAACCCCTATGGTTTGGTCATACAAAATTATACGACTCTCTGGGGAAGCTCGCTCAGTCAATTCCCATTATAGTCTAGGGTAGTCAAAAAACTCTCTGAGGAAGATCACGCGGTCTAACCCTCTTATATCCCCAAGGTCTAGAAACTCTCTGAGGAATCTCACTCGGTCAATTCCTCCTATAGTCTCAGGTCTATCACAGACTCTCTGAGGAAGCTCGCTCGGTCAATTCCTCTGCTATCCTGGAATAGTTTAAGGAAATTAAAACAAGTAAAGACTCTCTGAGGAATCTCACTCGGTCTACCCTCTTGTATTCTATAATATCCAAGACTCTCTGGGAAGCTCACTCGGTCTATCCCCTATAGTCTATAATAACCAATACTCTTTGAGGAAGCACACTCAGTCTACCCTCCTATAGTCTATAATATCCAAGACTCTCTTGGAAGCTCACTCGGTATATCCCTTATAGTCTATAGCACCAAGTTCTCACAATCCTATTTCATTCAATTCATAATAATTCTATAAGGCCAAAGTACACCTATAGATCTACTTGGATAACCATTCAACAGAATGACAAGCATGTCAAGAAAATCATTCCATCCAATGGTCACAAGGCATGGAAAATAGGTATAATGACCAAAGGATAACAAAACCCAAAGGTCATAACAAGAAAAAGGAATAGGAAAAACATCCAAGAATAGATATTATCCTCAAACATGACCAAATTACCTCTATATAAGCATACAAGCAAGGCAGAAAAACATTAGGGGGAAAACGGTAAACACGCAATACCCCGTTCACGAGTATTGGTGGAAATTTGCGCATAAAACTCAAAGACTTTGAAAGTTAAGACACAAACCACCTACCTTAATGCTAGGAGATCAATATACTTTGACCACGAGGCTTGATTATCCTTAGAACGGCATAGATCTACGAAAACACACAAAACGTTCAACCCATGATATCTCATGAAAGAGGGAAAATCATGGAATGAAACTCCAGAAGAAGGAACAGCTCACCGCAGCGGTTCCAATGCAATCGACAGTGGTAAATTCAGCAAATAGATAGAGGATCGGGGGCTCGAAGGATGTTCACGACCGTACGGATGCTCCCAGTCGAAGAACCTTGAGAAGAAGACGTTTCTGTCGATTACGCGTGACCCAAATCCGTTTAATGAAAAAAAAAGTACACGGATTGTACTTCTGGGGTACATAGTGTGTACTTGGCCTTTCTGTACTCCGATTTAAGTGGCCTCCACATCGCCCCTACACACCATGTGTGTGGCCCAGACATGGCCAGCACACGGCGTCGTGTGGCAATAAGGTACACGGCGTGTACTTATAAAGTACACGACGTGTACTTTTAAAATTTTCAGATTTTCCTCTTTTTCTCAAAAACAACTAGAAAAGGAAAAACATACCTGAAATGAATATCCAGGATCTTAAAAACTTCCCCCCTTAAAGAAATTCATCCCTGAATTTCCCTAGCAAGGTGTGAAAGAAGAATCCCCGAACAACTTCGGCCACTACGATCATACATCGGTCTCCTTCTCCCAGGTCTCGTCTTATGCTCGTTCGTGCTGCCATAGCACCCATACCAGAGGAACAGACTAGCCACAGAGAACCTTCATACTGCCATCAACAATCCAAAGAGTATGATCCTCAAACGATTCATCCACTTCAAGATCAACCTCTTTGGGTTGAAAGACATGAGACGGGTTTGAAAATTAACGTCGGAGCTGAGAGACGTGGAAGACGTCGTGCATAGCCCGATACCTCTGAGGTAACTACAACTGAAAAGCAACTGGACCAACTCTCTCCAACACCTTAAATGGCCCGACGTACCGCGATGAAAGCTTACCCTGTCTCCAAACCCTCTTACATCCCAACCTTGGTGTGACACGCAGGAAAACCTGATCCCCAACTTCGAACTTCAGAGGTCGTCTCTACTGATCAACAGAAGACTTCTGTTGAGACTATGTTGTAGCCATCCTCTTCCAAATCAACTCTATCTGCTCTGAGGTCTCATAAACAAGATGAGGTCCCAGAAAAGCTGCCTCTCCTACCTCCAGCCAGCATAAGGGTGATCGGCATGGCCTACCGTACAAGGCCTTGTAAGGTTCTATCTGAATAGTCTCTTGAAAACTGTTGTTATAGGCAAACTCCAAAAGAGTAATATGCTTTTCCCAAGAACTGCCAAAGTCTAGAATGCAAGCTCAGAGCATATCCTCAAGCACCCGGATCGTGCACTCGGACTCGCCATTTGTCTGGGGATGGTATGTTGTACTTAAAATTACCTGTGTACCCAAATCCTTCTGAAGCCCCTTCCAGAACTGAGAAGTAAAATGCGCATCCCCTTTCTGAAACAATGGAGTGTGGAACTCCATGAAGATGTTCAATCTCTTGGATGTAAAACCATCCCAGATCATCAACACTGAAGGTCTCCTTGATCGGAAAGAAATGAGCAACCTTCATAAGCCTGTCTACGACAACCCAAACAGCATCACTCCCTCAAGGCGACCCCAGTAACCCGGTCATGAAGTCCATCGTGACATCGTTCCATTTCCACTCAGGAATGGGTAACTGCTGTAAAAGAACTATCGGTCGCTGATGCTCCGCTTTCACCTGCTGACAAGTAGAACATCTCATAATGAAACCAATAACATCTCTCTTCATACCTGGCCACCAATACTGGTGATGAAGATCCCGATACATCTTGGTGACACCATGATGAACTGCCCAAACAGAGGAATGAAAATCCCGCATCAGATCTTTGTGTCTGTCTGCTGGAACCCATACGTGTCACTGGAAACACAAGATCTTGTCCTCACCCATGGTCCATCCAGAAAGAGGGTCCTCTCCTGACACACTCTCCCGCAGGACTAGGCCTTCTGAGTCTGATAGCTGCATCATCTATACCCGATCGAGAAGTATAGAGGTGACATCTATAGAAGATATAAAAGTCTGTCCCTATCTGTCGTGAACCTACAAATGAATCTCAGAGAACAAAGTCATAAGTTTCCACTCACTGCTGGCCTCCTAAACAGCCTGTATCTGAGTTCTCCTGCTCATCGCATCAGCAACTGCATTTCCCTTCCTAGGCGTATAGGCAAGCTCAAAGTCGAAGGACTGAAGATACTCAACCCACCTGCGTTGTCTCAGATTCAGGTCTCGCTAAGTGAATATGTATTTGAGACTCTTATGGTTGGTGAAAACCACAATGTTCTCTCCCAGAAGATAATGTCTCCAACAACGTAAGGCATGAACAACAGCTACTAACTCTAGGTCATGCATCGAGTAGTTCCTCTCATGTGGCCTCAACTGCCGAGACTTGTACACAACGACTCCATCCCCCTACATAAGGATATCTCCCAACCCAATACCCGAAGCATCACAGTAAATAGTATAGATCTTGACCAACTCTAGAAATACTAGTATCAGTGCTGACGTCAACCTCCCTTTTAGCTCCTGAAAGGCTGACTCACAAGAATCTGACCATAATAACTTCTCCCCTTTCTTGGTCAAACCTGTCAATGGTGCTTCTAGGAATGAAAAGTCCTGAATAAAGCGCCTGTAGTATCCAGCCAGCCCTAGAAAAATCTGCACCTCAAAGACGTTCTTCGGCTGCTCCCAGGAAACTACAGCTCTCACTTTCTCTGGGTCCACTGATACTCCTGCCTCTGAGATGGCATGACCCAAGAAGTGAATCTGATCCATCCAAAAGTGGAACTTCAAGAGTTTAGCATAAAGTTGATGCTCTATCAGTGTACTCAAAATGATCCCAAGATGGGTAGCATGGTTGTGTCGAGTGTGAGAGTACACCAAGATATCGTCCACAAAAACCACCATGAAGGAATCCAAGTATGGATGGAAAACTCAGTTCATCAGTGCCATGAAAACTGATGGCGCATTCGTGAGACCGAACGACATAACTATATAATCGTATAGACCATACCTTCTCCTGGAGGTTGTAAGAGGTATATCTGATGGCCTAACATGCAACTGATGATAACCGGACCTCAATTCAATCTTCGAGAACACTCCGGCTCCTCAAAGATGATCAAAGAGGTCATCAATCCTCAGCAAGGGATATTGGTTCTTGACCATCAACTAGTTCAACTTCTGATACTCCACATAAAGCCTGAGAGTACTATCTACCTTCTTTTCAAAAAGGACAGGCGAACCCCAAGGAGAAGTAATGGGTTGGATAAAACCCTTTTCCTGTAACTACTCCAACCGCTTCTTGAGCTCCTGAAGCTCAGGTTTGGTCATCCTATAAGGAGGAATGGACACCGGTGCTGCTCTTGGCATGAGCTCAATTGAGAATTCCACCTCACGCTCTGGAGGAAAACTTGAAAATTCCTCTGGAAAGACATCTCTAAAATGGTCCACCACTGGGGGAAAGTCTAACTGTGAAGTCCCCTAGTCATCCAGATAAAGACTAGAAATCTGGGTCGTGAATCCTCCTAGTCCATGATGCTCGGGTCCTTCTCGACTCTCCTGGACATCCCACTCACCTCTATGAAGAGAAGATTCACCCTCTGGTGACATGAAACTCACTCTGCGGTGATAGTAGTCGACGACTGCATGAAAGGGAAATAACAAGTCCATCCTGAGAATGATATCATAGCTCGTCATCTCCAGGACATAGAGTTCCCATAAGAAGTGACACCCTGCAACCTCAAGAGGACACTCTCTATACTAACGTGCGCCAACCGCTCTGATCCACAACAGTGTGTCTAGATTCAATGTACCAGTAGAGGAAAAGATACAGATCCCAAGGTTCTCCACAACAACAACAAAGATAAAGCTATGCGTAGCACCAGTATCAAAAAGAGCTGACGATAAAACAGAGGCTACTAAGATCGCACCTCAAACAGTAGAATTTCTGGGATCCTACTCCTGATGGGTTTGTTCCATAACTAAAGTCTGGCATGTACTACAGCCCTGCGACCCTGGATGACTACCCTGAGCTGAACCACTCTACTGTCACTGGTAACCTGGTGACTGACCACCATGGTCGTGACTTCCACATCTGCCCGAACGGCCGGAAGAACTCCAATTCCCCGACTGGAGAGAAACTGGCGATGAATCTCTTGAACGCGGTATTATAGAAGAGACCCTACCATCAGCTGTAGGTGATAAGATATGACAAAAACGCTAAAGATGACCCATCTTTCCACAATATCGACACTCCATCAGGTCTCTCTGGCACTGAGGCCTAGTATGCCCACTCCTCCCGCATTGGTAGTATACTACCTGGCTACCAGAAGATACACTCCACTGACTCTGATCTCCTCGAGACAGCTCCCTGCGGTGCTTATTGCTATCAAAAAGAGGAACACTAGCTCTGGAGGTCAAACCGCCCTGGATCACTACTCCAGAATCACTCAGATTGCACTCTGTGATTAGTGTCTGGTTGACGATAGATGATATCGAAGTCTACCTGAAGATGTTCACCTATGAGAGGATGTCATGCCTCAGACCATCCTCAAACTTCAGCTCAAGGAAAAACTCATCTCCTCCTATAATAGGCATGAAACGCTGCAACTCAGTAAAGTGAGACGAGTACTCCATAACAGAAAGAGTACCCTGCTCCAGGCTCATAAACTCCCAGGCTCGATCGGCCCTCAAGGTCTCTGGGTAGAAGTAATCGTAGAAGATGCACCGAAACTCTTCCCAAGTCATAACCTACTGACGTCCTGACTGTGAGATCACTTCCCACCACCTCTTGGAGAAGTCTCGAAGCATATAGGTCGCAAGATTCACCCTCTTCTCTGGAGGTACCTCTAGATGCTCGAAGATCGTCAGCATGGCCTCTAGCCACGACTCTGCAGCCGGGGGTCCTCCATCCCCTGAGAAAGTAGGAGGATGATGATACTAGAAAACTCGCGTCAACTCAACCATTGACAGGGAAGGAGGCGGCACTCCCTGAAAGGTCTGCATCATCCTCATAAAGTCCTCCCTGAAATGTGCATCAGCGCCAGTAACAGGTATAACTGCTGGTGCCAAGGCTGGAATAGCAGGAGGATCTATAGGAGGTCCCTGATCAGCCATATCTAGTGTCTAATCACTGTCTAGTAGCTGACGTATGACTGGAGGACATCTCAGAGGCATAGCTCTAAAAGATCAAAATCACACCTTGGATCAGGATTATCAAGGACAGAAAATACAAGAGTAAAAAATAGGAACAAGAGGAAGAAACAGCCAAGTTTTACTAAACACGACTACACGTCATGTATAAAATCTACACGGCATGTTCCTTAAGGCCATTCACATGGGCATGTACTTCTGCTACAACTAGTCGTGTAACACCCAACCCACACGGTGTGTTGTCCCCACACATGGCATGTACCTGAACTCTATTCCCCTGCCCGAGTCTCCTTACATGGCTAACCCACATGGTCCTCTAAACCCTAGACTACATGCCGTGTTTACTAAGGACACAGCGTGTACTAGACAAGGTTTCGACAACTCGTGTTGTTAGTTACACGGCCAGCTACATGGCTGACTCTACACGGCATGTTTCGAACAAACACGACGTGTATAGGAGAAGACAACACCAACCTGTGTTGTTCTTGACATGTCCGAGTGCCTAGAACAAGGCTACACGGAATGTTCGTACCAAAAATGGAATGTACTACACGAGCTTCCCCAACCCGTGTTGTCAGTGACACGGCCGGGTACATGGATCACTACTACACAGCGTGTACTTACCATACATGGCATGGTCCTGAAGATTATTCAAAACCCTGTGTTTCTGCCCACACGGTCAGTAACACGGTTTAAAAACTACACGGTGTGTATTAATAAAGTACACGCCATGTATTATGGGTTTTCCGGGCAGTAGCTCAGAAACTGCTCTGAAGCCCAGAAAACACAGATAACAATAATGAAGGTGCCAAATTTTGATCCGTGAGGGACCATACTCCCCACGAATCAAAGCTTGGCATCTCCTACATATCATATACAAGGGAAACAAGTCAATGAGACAATGATACACCAATTTCCGATTCATGAGGGCCCATAACACCTCAAGAACCAAATTTTGGTGTCCATTTAATCAAAGAACTATACAATCAAATTCTTTATCAACAACAAAAATTCTATCAAGCATCTATCACAACAGCATGCATAACCTACACAACATATATCACAATAACATGCAATTGCTAATGCATCCTAGATGACAAGGCAAGAATTTAGGGCATGTGATTTCTAACAAGTGCCTATTTGATGCATGAGATGTCATAACCTCATCTCATCAGGTTGCGACAGAAATAGAACCGCAATAACAACAAATTTAACAACACAAAGCATGTGAATCACTCTAGGTGAAATAAAATCAACTATAACATAGCAAAACCAGAAAATTGCAATAAGCGAGGTAGATTGGATTTTCCCTGTACACGAGTTAGCTACTCCTGGGCACATCTTATTACCAAGTACCAAATCCGTCCTATCCCCGACTAAAGGATCTAAACAATAAGTCCAGAGAAAAGAACGCCTCTGATACCACTTTGTAACGTCCCGGTTCCGGAAGCCACCCAGAGGCGCCCTATACCCGGTTGGTCACATGGCCTAAAGTGAATTTAACCAAACATCAGAGGTTGCGGACTAGAAGCGAGGGCCTTGGGAGTGATAGTGGGGACACTATTCCCTCATTGGAAGAATACACAGCGGAAGAGAACAACAAACAATAGCGGAAGCAGTAAATATCCAACAACGGTAAACAGCGTAATTCTAAAACAATAAACTGGAGCACGCACATATATATGAAATGATGCATAATACATATTTATAGGGAAACAATCAACAAATCAAAATTCTGAATAAAATACTAAGCCAAAGTGAAAATGAAAAACAGATAAGCAACTCCTTAGCATCGCAAGCCTCGGCTTGGTCACATGCTGTCCTCCTCCAATGCAAGTCAAGTACCTGAAGTCGAAGGGAACTTGCCCTTGTCTACACCTGTAACAACATAGTCTATTTAGGCCCAAAAGCATTACCCAAATAGGGTGTGAGACTAAATCCCAGTAGGAAACCACCCGAAGATATGTGCCTAATAGTTAGTGAGCATATGGTAGGTAATAGTACAGTAAGCAGTAAACAGTAACAGTAGACAGCAGGCAGTAATCAGCAAGCAGTAACAGAATGATATAAAACAGTAATCAATCCACATAACAATAAGCAGCAGCGAAGCAAAAAACTAACCACAACAGAAACCCCTCTGGTAAGTACTCGCAGCCAACCCCTCTGGTCCTATCCAAGAAGTACCAACCACCCTCTGGGCAGTGCACTCATCCTAACCCCTCTGTTTTGGTCATACGAAATTATATGACTATCTGGGGAAGCTTGCTCGGACAATTCCCCTTACAGTCTAGGGTAGTCAGGTACTCTCTGAGAAAGATCATGTGGTATAACCCTCTTATAGCCCCAAGGTCTAGAAACTCTCTGAGGAAGCTCACTCGGTCAATTCCTCCTATAGTCTCAGGTCTATCACAGACTCTCTGAGGAAGCTCACTTGGTCAATTCCTCCTCTAGCCTGTAATGGTTTAAGGAAATTAAAACAAGTAAAGACTCTCTGAGGAAGCTCACTCGGTCTACCCTCATGTAGTCTATAATATCCAAGACTCTCTAGGAAGCTCACTCGGTCTATCCCCTGTAGTCTATAATAACCAAGACTATCTGAGGAAGCTCACTCGGTCTACCCTCCTATACTCTATAATATCCAAGAATCTCTGGGATGCTCACTCGATCTATCCCTTATAGTCTATATCACCAGGTTCTCACAGTCTTGTTTTAGTCAGTTCATAATAATTCTATAAGGCCAAAGTACACCTATAGAGCTACTTGGATAACCATTCTATAGAATGACAAGAATGTCAAGAAAATCATTCCATCATACGGTCCCAAGGCATGGAAAATAGGTATAATGAACAAAGGCTAACAAAAACCAAAAGTAATAACAAGAAAAAGGCATGGAAAAAACATCTAAGCATAGATATTATCCTCAAACATGACCAAATTACCTCTACACAAGCATACAAGCAAGGCAGGAAAACTGATCGAGATGACCAGAAGTCGCAAACAGGATATATATTCACTTTGAATGGAGGTATAGTGACCTGGAAGAGCTCAAAGTAGATTATGGTCACAGATTCTACATCAGAGTCTGAGTATATGAAAAATTCTGAGGCATCTAAAGAAGCAGTTTGGATGCGAAGCCTCATCCAGGAGCTGGATGTGATACCTAGTAGTAAAGATCCCATCACATTGTACCATGATAATACTATAGTGGTGGCTCTTGCAAAAGATCCAAGGTCACATTAGCGGGCAAAGCACATACTTTGGAAGTATCATCTCTTGAGGGATTCTTCTCATAGAGGTAAAGTTGTAGTGAGTAGTATTTATATGTAAAAAAACATGGTGGAACCCTTGACCAAATCCTTGACTCAGCAAAAACATGATCACCATGTGAGGTATAGCAGACTGAAAGTCATAGACATTTGGCTCTATTCCAAGTGGAAGCTTTTATAGTTTGTGTCCTAGAACCAACTGATTGTACTTTTATTTCATGGATATTTAATGTATTTAAATATTAAACATATTATTACATATTTTTCATTGTTCTGCATGACTATGATGTAATAATGTCATAGAGTATTTGTTGCATTGATAAGGTCATGGAAGTTCCCCTCGATGATGAGAACCTTGAAATTCTATAACAATATTATTAAATATAGTTATACAGTTGGATGACATACTATGATGGGACACATATCATGCAGACTGTCAGGTGTGAGTACTTGTAAGAATATGAGACTTACTCTCATGAAGTATGCACATGGTAATCTCCAATACTAGAGATTATGAGAATAGACCCACCAGTAGGAATTTTGCTTGTTTTTATGTCATTAGATATCTCTATAAGTGATCATGTGTAATGATCCTTATACTTTAAGATTATAATTAATATGTTTCACGACTCGTGCACTTTGATTTACTGACTAAACCCTTCATGTAGACAGTTGGTAGAAAGCAGGGTATGTTGGGTGCATCACGAGTGGCATATTATTAATGGATAAGTTAAGAAAGGATTTTTTTTCCTTCCATTTATTGAAGTTGATATCTCATCCCTTTTATTAAAATATAACCGTCACACAAAATTCCATGTCCATGGTTTAACAATGAGTTTATTTCAGGTATTCAAAGAACAATGTATCAAGGATAAAAGTTGATGACACTATCAAGAAACATGCTTGATTAGATATTGTGAAAAAAGGATTATATTACATAGTGAGTGTTCGTATGTGGATTTTGTTGTTGAAAATTTAAGTTCTTTCTCTTGGGTGCCTTGACCCGTTGCTAGACATTACTCTTGGACTTTAGGCAAGCCTGCCTTATGACAACGAGAAAGAATCCTAGAGGGTCACACACTAAGTGTTTCTGGTGGTCTCGGTTAAATTCTATTTTATTTAATTAATAAATATTATTCTAAATAAAGTTTAATAATTTTATTCAAGTTTAAATTATTTCATAAATTAAATAAATATTTATTCATCATATTGTGGGTAAAATATATTTATTTATTTTATGGAACATTTAATAAATATTTATTTACTAGTTTGTAAATAAAATATTTATTTAAGAGAATAAATTATTTATTTATTTATTCAGGTGTTCAATAAATGGAAGTCGAGTTGGAGTGGACCAAGACTGTTCTGGTAGTAAAATAATTATTTGCAAGACAATAAATAATTATTTTTATATTTGGAACAAATTTAAATAACATTGCTATTATTTTAAGACATGGAATTTTATTTATAATTCTGTTTTGTGCAAGTTAGCACACCATAAATAATGACATGGTATTATTATTAATATCATGGGTTTTTTTAACGTTTTGAATGTATTTAATTATTGTTATGCAATTAAATATTGTAACTGAAGCCCCATGTAAATAAATAGAAACATACGTCTATTGTGCATGGACCGAACCGCACACCTGGTGATTTGAGAATTGTTGAGCTAAATAATTTCTCTCTCGAATCCTCTTCCTTACCCTCTCAAGAATGAGAGATGTTCTTCAAGTCTGAAGAACTGGTGATCAAGAATGACTGACACAAGACACTTGTTTCACCGTGTTAGCACCCAGAGAACGAGTGGTATCGATTAGAGGACATCAAAGCACATGCGGATCACTGCTAGAGGGATTCTAGTTTGGATCCTTGAAAGTAAAACAGGATAATCCAGAATGGTCATTTCAGATGATCAACATCATCAATGAAGAAAATACTAAAGATCCAAGTATTATTTTCTTTATGAAATTAATTAAATTAATTATAAACATGATGTGCAAGATCCTCTCTAAATATTTTGGGCCTCTTCCTCATTTTTCTAAATCTTTGAATCTATTATATGGAGACTTGTGTTCATCATCATATTTATCCTAGAATAATCATTGATCATGGTAAAAATTAAAGTTGGGTGCCATCCCAACCGCGCCTTCGCTGCGCTCAGAACCTACAGGTTTGACCCATAGGCGATCTATAGGAGGGATCACCAGTGAGACGTTATGCCCACTCCTTGGGATCCAAATTAAAACTTCAATCATAGGTGTGAGATTCCATGATCAACCGCCATAATAATAAAAGGGCTCATAAGCCTGATCATAGAGAGAATATATGAAGATCCTCATCATATGAAAAATTGAAGGAGAACGTATTCATCCTCCATAGGCCACAGGTTGAGGATAGTGTAATCATCCTCTATAGACCACAAGTCAAGGAGAGTATAATCATACACCTAAACCCTTGGATTGAGAGTGTAATCATCCTCATTTAACCCACAAGATGAGGATAGCATAATCATCCTCATCATACAAGAAACATAGGATAGTGGAATCATCCTTGTTACTCAGGAGAGTGTAATCATCCACGAGTATCATTACTTGGGATGCCATTACCATATATAATAGTTATAGTCTCAACATTAGGATTCCAGGAAACACATATGGATATACCAATAATATAATAATCAAATATACAGGCCCAACAACTAGATCCTAGGTAGTACCTCTAGGTATATGAACAAATATCAGAAATAACATGTATAAGAATTTGGATCCCAAGAAAGCACATTTGGGGATCCCAATGAGTAAGAAGGATCCAAGGAACAATATCCAAGTATCCAATAGAGAAATAAAGACACCTCATGTTAGTCTCAAAATCCACTAACTAGGAATTACATATGGTTATCGTTGTTGCATCAGTAATAAACATGTGAAAGCATAAACAAAAGAGTGAGGGTGGCCAAATGCCTAAACCCAACACTACTGACACAGACTTAACAGGATTATAGGTTAAAAATGGGCTCTACAGTGACACCTGATACCATATCTACCCAAACCCAACATATTATCTTAGGGTCGGTCAAACAATAGGGCACCCACTAGGTCCCTCAAGTCAAACACTGAAAAGGCATCCTACTTGGGATCCAAAGGTGAACATAAAAGTGAAGGCATCCAACTCAGTATCCTTAGTTGTAAGGTAAGGGAGGAATCATACATAAAATCCTTAAATGGTAAGTAAAAATAGGCATCCTACAAGGGATACTCAAAATGGTACATAGGAAAAGGCGTCCTACAGGGGACCCTCGACAAATGAGTATGAAGGAAGAGGCATCCAACATGGGATCCTATGAACGACTAAAAAGGTAAATGGTTCCTAAAATAGATTACCTAACTCATCTCTTAAGAAAAATAATCCCTTAGGGGATCCTTGGTAAATATATAGAATATGGAGGTGTCTAAATTGGGATCCTCTAAGTTGAAATATAAATAGATGAATCCTAGAGGGGATCCTTGGGACAATTTATCTCTCAGACTCATAGGCCAAAAGGGTACATATATCAAGGGATACATCCTAAAGAAAAAATATATGAAGGTATCATTCAATTAGGATATCTCATGGCTCATCACAGAATAGTTCTCACCCTTAGGAGACACTATACATAATTACTATAGGAAGAACTTCTCTATTTAGAAAATTCCACCTATGAGTCCTTAAAACACCACATGGGTCTTACCATCATGATCTATGTGAAAATACACTCATAATAGGATACTAATGGGTCTAATTTTGAATCTTAGTTGTAAATATACAAAAAAACCCAAAAAGAGTTGAAAAGGGGTAGTACAAGGTGTATCTCCCTGAGCACATAACGTGTACTCCCGAAGCCCCACCTAGTAATGTACTATGGATAAACTTAGCATGTAAACGCCCAAGTACATGGTGTGTAATATGGGTACATGGAATGTACCCTACACAAGGTACCTTATTGTGTCCCTCAAATGGAATATCCATGTATTTTTCCTAGCCATGTACTTCTACACAGTGTGCGACTCACATGGGGTCTGGTTGTGTACTCTACACAGCTTGTGCCCCTTACACAGGAAACCTAGCCGGATAGTTCGCTACACAAACAAGTACCAATATACGGTATGTATACCCCATACATAGAGTTTACATCCAAAAAACTTTCTTCCCTAAACAGGAAGAACCCATGATGTGTGTTCCCTGAACCATATGTCATATAGACGGGTTTTCCCAAATGGGAAACCCTCAAATCGCCCCAAAACCCCTGTTTTCACCCCAAAATAAGTAGATAGAGACACTAGGGGAAATAATAACACATATAATGGGATTAAAACATTAAAATGACTAAAATATAAAGATTTATGGTGAAAATTAAAAATGTCCTACCTTTGGGTGGAATCCGCTGAAGCTTTACCCGATTCCACAATCCACAGTTGTCGCACGTCGATCTAAAACATCTTGAGCTTTGTGATAGTACCTTCCTCTATCTATATCTCATTATGATTCTCCATATCCTCTCTCTATCTCTCTCTATTTCATTCAAATGAAAATCTGTAGGGTCATACATGAGAATCCATGAGGAAAATAAGGAAAAGAAAAAGAAAATAATGGAAAGGAAGAAAAAGAAAGAGAAAAGAAAAAGGGGTCCAGACTGGGCCTAGCCCCAATATGATTTTATGTGTTTCCTAATAAAAAATCCCCATTTCAGACATAATAGAAGAGACATAATATCAATATAACTCTCCATTCAAAATATATAATCAAACAAACCTACAAAAAAATTAATATCTAATTTATTAAATATTATTTATTATTTATTCTGTTAAAATTCAAATAGCTTAGAATTCTACCAAACTCCTATCCCATGGTAAACACCCTATTCGAGAACCAAAATAGTGGTCATAAAAATAATACAAGATCATCTACTAGTGTAACATTACCATATTACCCCTTATAAGCATCTAAAAGAAAAAATTTAAATTTTTTCTCAAAATTTCAGTGTAGAAAAACACGGGTCGTTATATCCCTCACCTCCTAAAAAATAATTTCATCATGTTATGGAAGATGAAACGTAGACTCCCACTTCTCCTTCTTCCCTCCCAAGTGTCTTATAAACCAAGTAGTGTTCTATAATGTTATCTTCAAGATATCTTTCTTTTTCCAAGATCCACCAAGTGTCAGGATCCAAAACAAGGCGTTCTTTTTTATGATGATTTCATGAATTATTTGGAATGTTTTGGGTTTGGGTGCATGATAGAAGAAATTAATTATCTCCAATGATATTTACAAGAACAATTCCTCTCTTTTTATGGTGATTGAGATGAGGAAAAATATCTCCAAACTTTTAGTTTTTTCAAAATAATGGGCATGCAATGTTTCATGCATGGGGAGCCTTCCAGTCATCATGTTTGTATTTTATGGAATTATTCTATCTTGGTGGAAAATCTTGTTTCATCAAAGAGTCAAATTAATGTGAAGGTTTTCTCAGGCTCTTCAGAGTGCCTATTTTTCTTCATCTATGAAAAATTAAATGCTAGATCAAGAGAAAAACTATAGGGTGATCTGGAATCCTTTAACATGGGAGGATTGGCCTAGACGTCTGGAGGTGTCATTAACACTATCCTGGATACGTGGGAGAAGAAAGGATATGGATTATACCCTAAAAAATATAGGCTTTATTTATCCTATTTTCAGCCCGGTTAGATCTTTTCGACATTGAATTCTTGAGATATAGGTTTACTTGGTGCAACAACCGTCATGGAAATCATCACACTTAATTCTGGCTAGATTGTTCCCTCGCCAATTTATAGTTCATCTCACCCTTCCCAAATTCATTTATTCATCATCTGTTTCATGCTATTTTGGAACAATCACCCTTACTCCTAACCTTGAAATCTATGAGTGATAGTGGTGATGACTTCTTCTTCTCCAACCATGAGAAACAATATCCCAATTATCACCAACAAGTCATGGGATCTTGGAAAAAACCCATACAGGGAAGATTATGAATTGGTTTTCATAACAAGATCTACCACCTTAAGAAAGAACTATTCTCTTAGAACATCACTCATCCTACTTTCTCTCAAAACTTGGATGTACTCAAAGAAGATATTATACTTGTTAAATCCTATTTTTAAGATGAGTTGGATGGTGGAGCCTCTGTATTTCTTACCCTAAAAAAGAACCAACTTAATAAAATGTTACTGGAACATCAGAGTCTAGCTCGAGAATGATCCAAGTCCACTTGGCTCAAGGATGGAGACAAAAACACTACGTAATTTCATGCATGTTTAAAGGAAAAGATACATGGTTGTATCCACAACATTAAACTAGATGATGACTCTTTAACTAGTGGCCTGGTGGTGGTGGATGGTATGGTTGATTCATACTTCAATTCTCTTCTTGGTTATTCTAATACTTGTATGTCTAATGGTTACCAATATGGGTAGGGTGAAATCTTCAACTGCATACCAAATATGGTTTCTTTAGAAATCAATTCCACATTAGAGAGTCTTCCTAATTAAAATTAAATATGGGATGTTATTCAGTACCTCAATTAAGAGAGATCTCCTAGGCCAAATGGCTTCCTGGGATCTTTCTATGTGAACTCCTGGGTCACCATTAATATAAAACTCCTTGAATCCATTCGTGATTTTTTTCTCAGTGGGTAACTCTCTCATGTTTCAAGTGCCGCAATTATGGTCCTCATTCCAAAAGTGAAAAAACCACTAGAATAAGTCAGTTCTGAACCATAAGCATGTGTAACTTCACTTATAAATTCCTTGCTTATATCATCAATAGGAGTCTCTCTCACCACATTTATAGCTAGGTTTTAAGATAACAACATGGTTTCATCAAGGGAAGAATTGTTCAAGGTAATATTGGTAATGCACAAAAAATTATATGATACATTAACAAGAAATTTTTGGTTTCTAATACTATTATAAAGGTGGATATGGACAAGGTTTACAAAAGAATCAAGTGTAATTTAATTATTTGTGTGATGAGGTGCATGGGATTCTCAGACTGGTTTGTTGAACTTCTCTTTTGATGTTATAGCTCATCTTGGTTCTCAATTATATTCATGGGTAGGGATTCTGGTTTCTTCAAGTTAGTCTAGGGGCTAAGTTAAAGAGATCCCCTTTCCCCTATAATTTTCATTATGGTGTACAATATCCTTAGAAAACACCATTATCACTGCATTATTCTTGGTTACATTAGGCCCTTTCAATGAAGGCCTAAATTCCACAGGGTCTCGCACCTTCTATTCATATATGGCATGATGTTTTTTATTAATGGATGTAGAAATACCATTAGAGGATTCAACAATACCATGGAGGAGTATTAAAAGTTGAGTGGGAAAGTCATCAACCATGATAAGATATTTGTTTATATTTATTCTTCCTACTAAGATTGGAATGCTAAGAATATTGAATTCATTAATGGAATTCATAGAATGAATTTTCCTATGGATTTTATGATCAATCCTATTTCTCCTGGAAGAATCTTCATCCACCATTTTGAAGGTGGGGTTGATAAGATTACAAATAGAATTAAAAATTGAAAAAAACATTTTTATTTCATTTGAAGGATGGATTAACCTTGTTAATTTTGTTTTGAACTCCATTCTAATGCATATCATATCCATTATCAAGGTCACCAAGGTGGTTCATCATGATATTGAGAAGCTCTTGACCAATTTCATTTGGGATGCCTATGCTGAAGGAAGATGTAATTGGGATTCTTGTAATAGGTTATCTAAACACACTACTAATAGTGGCATCAATGTTAAGAATGTTATAGAAATAATGGTCTGGTTACAAGGTAAAATGTCTGGGAGGTGATTGAGGGATGCTCTATCAAGATCAGGTTTATCATCAATAAATATGGAAGTGATCTGAACTCACTTAAATGTAAACCCCCCCCCCCCTATTTGGAAAACTCTCCAAGGCCACGTCCTAACTCTGCAAAATCTATCATGGTAGATTTTTGGGAAGGGGGATATCAGCTTCTGGAACCATAATTGGGCTGGTTTAGTGATGGGATACCTAGGATGTCCAACCCCTAAGTTATCCTTCAGGGAATCCATTTGATACTTGTCCTTCATACAAGTTGTGCTAGACCCCAACCAAGAGATGATTTTTTATAACATTACTATGGAGGATGTGGTAAACTCATGTGTCTTCATAAGCTCCGCACTAGGAACCTTCTTCACTAAGTCCTACAAAAATTTTCTTAATGCCTCTCATAGCCATGATCTCTGTGGTGATCTCCTTTAGTGCAAGGAAATTAAGATTAAGTATAGTTTCATGATCTAGCACATTCGTAGTAAGTCCATCTCTAGATATGCAATAGTAAAAGGTAAAGGTATTTACCTCATTTCTAGGTTCTCATAATTCCAGGTCCATAAGGAAGAATCAAACATGCACATTTTATTTCAAATCGATTGGGAAATCAGGATATGGGATACATTATGTGAGTTTAGTGGTTTCTCCTCACCTGTGAACTCTATTGACAATTTTCTTCACATTTTTTTAAACAAAGTGGGTTCCAACACTACTGAGAGGAAGGCATAATCTCTTCTCCTTGTGCTGGGTTGATGGTGTATCTAGGATGCTTGAAACTGAGTCCATCATAATGACCTCCCCTCCTTGGGAATAGAGTTGATCACCAGGTCCATATGACTCACCTTAGAGATATCATGTATCTTGAAACACTAGAATGTGGAACCCTCCTCGATAAATATTATATTGAATAAGGGTTATGTTCCTCATTCTGTCCATATCTCCCAAGGGCATTGGATCTACTGGAACCCTCCCCTCTCTGTCCCCAATATTAACACTAATGGATTATGTTGTGGAGGTACCATGTGGGGGGTGTCTTTTTATAGATCATAAAGGTTATATTCTCCTTTATTTTAGTTCATCCTATGTACAAGGTGATTCTTTATGTTCGAAGGTTAATTCCATCCTCAATGTACTTATCCTTTTCCATTCTAAAGGTATAAATTTGGAAGTTGTTGAATCAGACTCTAATATAATTTGTGACTCTCTCAAAGTTCTCATTTCCACACTATGGTAGATTACTTATTTGATCCAGAATTAAAAAAAGTGCATCACCAGCAGGATGGATATTCTCCACACTTGGCATGAAGGGAATATTATTGCTGATTTTATTTCCTATATGGTTTCCATTGACTCCCCTCTTATTTCATACTCTAGCACTGGCTCCCTCCCTTTAGGATGCTCCCACCATGTTATTAGAGATTCCCTTGGCCTTTATTACTATAGGCCCCCTTAAGAATTTCCTCATATTTTCCCCTCTTTAATAAAATTATTATTATTGTTTTTTACTATGATTTAATGATTGTTTAAATTCATTTTCAATTATATTTTACTTCCTTACAAAGGTTTAAAATGAATCTTCTTCTCATTTTCAAAATGAGGTAATTTGAATTTTTACTAAAAGTGTGAAAGGAATCTTTATTTTAACATTTAAAAAAGAATGATATTTCACACCATTATAGATATTGTTTTATTTGATGCTTACTTTACAAGTTTCCATGGTTATTTTTAAAGAAAATAATTTCTTAAATATTCTAGAAGTTTTTATTTAAAATGTTATCAAAATAAAAGGATATTTTCCCATGTTTTCAAAGAATGAATCAAATGTTTTTTAAAGGTATTTTCATTTATGTCAACATCCTTTAATGACACTTATGATTTACTAGAGAATACTCTAATGATTTCTTCCACCTAATTTCTCTACATGAATTGTGATTGTTTTATTCTATTTATTTACTGTATAAAATATGTAAATTTTGTGTGCTAGTTTTTAATATGCATTTTTATATTGATTATGTATTGAATTATTGTTCATTTATTTTATATGATGAATCAATTGGACTTAGTAAGGGATGTTTTAGGCCTGTTATAGCCTCTAGAATAATTAGTAGGTCTCATGAGACAAACTAGTTTGGGTATTTGGTGTATGCCTTACCTATTTATGTATGATGTATAAGCATGAGGCCTCGATGGTAATATTATGATGTTTAATATTATGTATTATATCATTATGAAACTTTTTAATGTTATCTAAATAATTATTTATATTATTATGTCATACAAGGATATATTCTAATTTTATGATATTAGTTAGTTGGAATAATTGATTATTTTTTTAAATATTCCATATTATCCATGATTTATTTATTATATGATAGATTTTGTTGTATTATTTCCCCTACTGAGAATCTGATCTCACCCTTTATTATGTTTTCCTTTCCCCGTGATACTGAGAAGGGATCTACTAATGATTTCAAGGATATAATAGAAGAAATGATAAATTTATTGCTAGAATTTTAAGTTGTATTTTATGTTGTCAAATGTAATATGAGAATCATGTTTGTATATAGTTTCCCAAGACTGTTAAACTATTAAATCATTTAGGATGAGATCCCTTGTATATTATTCCAATGTAGTAAAATAACCACTAGATCCATGTTATTGTAGTCAGGGTGCTACACTTACATAGTGCTTGAAATGTTCCATTCACCTTTATATGAATCTTTGATGACCTTTACATAGCACAGTGGAAATTATAGGGATCCTTGTTTAGATTTTAACCACATTTCATGTGGTGTGCAATAGCTCGGTCAATTTCTTGACATGTGGTAGTTCATCCTTCTTTTTAGCATGCAACAGCTCAGTCAACTGTAGCCTATTACATTTCTGCAACTCACATTCTACCTTTATATAGACTATGGATTCTGTCTTCACCCTTATATGGCATACTTCACCTTTATGCCAAAGACATACCTCATGATATGGTAACTTAAAACATGAAAATCACAATTTTAATGAAGTACTTATACTGTTTAAGTCTAGAAATGATGAAAATAATCAAATTCAAAATTAAATTCCTTTAAACAATGAAATTATAAAACTCATAATCGATGTATGAGTTATCCTTAAAATAAAAAGAGTGAATAAAATAATTAAAAACAATTATTTTATCCACTTAACAAAAAAATATCAAATTTAATGAAGTAACAAAAATTAATTAATTATCTAGGTTTTAACTTTATTATGGGGTTAATTTTATTAAAAAAAATTGAAAAAATAGGAAAATTTTAAATTTCATCAATCATCTCAGGACACAATACCTCTTTCATCACCTTTAGTGGATCCAATATATTCCTATATACTAGATAATTTTAGTGACCCATCATCTTCCCTATATGTTGTTGGTAGCTTATATTCTGATGCACCTTTGGTGGTGGAGTAGTCGGTCACTCATCCATCTAAGGGATATTGGATGGTTACCATTATAAGTATGTATATCATTGTAAAAAACTATATATTTTTATTAAATATTTAATTCATTTGTCAAAAATTTAATGATAAAAATATAATGTATCCAAATATGAATAAAGTATATGTATGGGACCTGAAATAATTTAAAATTATTATTCCATTTGATATGTTCTAGGTTCCTACCAGTGATGCTGCCAGAATATATAAACTAATTCTTGGATAGATTGCTTGAATGATGGTGAGCCTTCCTATTAATTATAATTATTGGATACATATTCTCATAGCTTGGAATAATGAGGTTTTTTGAAATCCAAATAAAGGTAATACTAATTTAATACTCATTGATGACTAATTTAAAATGAATGCCTAAAATTATTAATATACTTATAAAGTGTTATATTTCTTATTTCTAGATGTTTTTTATTTTGATACCCCCAACTTCATTTCATGACCATGGACAATGAAAATTTTGGTTAAAAATAAATATACTTTAAATATATATTATGGAATGAGTTTTCTGAAATTCTTAGAGAACTTGATAGATGTGTGTGAAAATTTCTGAAGGTGTGTATCGTGAACTGTGGAAGTTGTTTGTTAATATTAACATGGAAGTATCTCATGAGGTATGTGGATATATTTTTTTGTTACTAAATAAAATAAAAACAAGAAAATTATAATTTTTATTAAGGTTACTATTTTTTATTGGATTTATCTTAAAAAAAATACAACGGGTCATGAAAAACAAGTCATTCCTCAAATCACAGGGTCGTAGAGTTTTTCTAAAAAAAGAACAATCTTGGTAATATTTCATTAAATACTATTTATGTTATTTTAATATACCTAAATGTTTTTTATAACTTGATATGTATATATATATATATATATTATAAAATCTCATAATTTAGGTCACCTGGTTGGATGATTAGATATGTGTCTTAATATTCATCGAAAACTTGTTGGAATTTTCATGAATAAACCCACCGAAAAAATTGGAGTAAGTATTTTGAATTATAATTTAATTTAATTTAATTACTATAAAAACGTAATAATGAAAAATAAATTAATTTGAAAATATTATGAAGTTCAAATAATTTAAAAAATCATTTTTAATATTTTTGTATCAACAGGTTAAAATTAAAGAAGCCTGGGATGTGATCCCTATAAAATCATCATTAGTTTCCCAGAATGATGCGGTTGTAATCATTTTAGGGTAGTATTATCAAGAGAATAATGACCAAGTAACTAGTTTTAAAAGATATAAAATCCTTTAAAAATGTTCATTAGGGGTGAAAAACTAATAAAATAACCTCAGTTTCATTTAAAATCATAGTAAAATTATAATTGATTGATTTTTGAAATACAGGAACTCACACCACATCAATCTAAGATGTGGTTTTTCCAAGATGACATAAAAAAATTCTTATTTTTTTAACTATAAAACTAGCATGTAATAGTAAAAACCATATAAAATGACCTTAGAATGAAATTAAATCAGTGGAATACAATATTTGAATCATTTTTGTCTTGTACGAGTAGATGGTACATCAAACCGACATGTGGTGCACTCAAAATGGATCAATAAGAATTTTTTAATGATATACAAGTCATTAAAAGTGTTCATCAGAGGATCAAAACCAACAAAACAACCTTGGATTATTATGAAATCATAAAAAATGACCATAGATTAGTTTTTGAAATATTGGAACTAAATCCACATCAATATGAATTGTTTTTTCCTAAGATGATATATAAAACATTTTTAGTTTTTTAAAACACTAAAACCTACATATAATAGTAAAAAATGAAATAAAAATGACCTCATAATGATGTAAAATTATGGTAAAAATATCTTTAAATCATTTATGATTTTTAGGAGCATAGGTCATATCAAACCAACCTATGGGGCACTCATAATAACTCAATAATCAGTTTGTAATTATATGAAAGTTTATAAAAATGTGCATTATGGGGTCAAACCAAACAAAAGAACTCTTGTTTATATGAAATAGTAGGAAAACAACCCTACATTTATTATTGAAATATAGGAATTGAATCCACATCAATATGAGTGGAAGTGTTCTTAATATGTACATAAACACTTTTTTAGTGTTTCAAAATCTAAAACATGCATGTAACAGTCAAAACCATAGTGAAAAATATCATATTGGCATGAAATCATATGGAAATTCTCTTTGAATTATTTTTAATTTGAATGAGTAGATGAACCATAAAACTGACATGCAGTGTGCTCAAATACTCAACAGTCAATTTTAGAATATATCAAAGTCATTAAAAATGTGCATTAGGGGGTTAAAATAAGAAAATAGCATTATATTTTAGTTTATTCATAGGAAAATGATCGTAGATTGATTTTTAAAATGTAGGAACTAACACCACATAAATTTGAGTTGTGGTTTGTCTGGGATGATAAAAAATGCATTTTTAGTGTTTTAAAATCTATAAAACATGCATGTAACTATAGAAACCATATAAAAAACCTCATAGTGACATAAATAATGAGAAAATTATATTTCAATCATTTTTATGTGTATGACTAGATATAAAGACAAACTGACATGTCGTGTGATCATAATGATTAAATAATAAATTTATAATTACTTGAAAGACATTAAAAATGAGATTCATGGGGTAAAACATAATTAAACTACCTTATATTATTATGAAACAATATAAAAATAAAAATATATTTATTTTTGAAATATAATAATTTAATCCACATCAATATGAGTTTTTTCTGGGTTGATAGAAAATACATTTTTACTATTTTAAAAATCCAAGATGTATGTGTAACATTCAAAACCATATAACTCAAAATGATGTGAAATCACGGGAAAACTATCATTGAATCATTTTTTATGTGTAAATCATATGAAACATCAAACCAACCTATGGTACACTCAGAATGACTCAATAAGCAGTTTTTAATGATGTGAAGGTTTTGAAAAACATGATTCAGGGGAATAAAACCAAAAAAATGTCCCTATATTATAATGAAACCATAGTAAAATAAATGTAGATTAATTTTAGAAATGTAATAACTAAATTCACATAAATTTTAGTGCTAGTTTTCTCAAGATGTATGTAAACACATTTTTAGTGTTCTAAACAAGCATGTAATGGTCAAAACCATAATGAATGGTCTCAAATTGATGTAAAATCATAAGAATACTATATTTTAATTATTTTTAATGTGTATGAGTTGAGGTAACATCAATACTACACGTTTTGTGTTCGGAATGAATCAATATGTCATTTTACAAAAATATCAATGTCTTTAAAAATGTGCATTAGGAGGTCAACAATGATCAAATGACCTCAAATTGGAGTTAAATCATAGGTAAATTATTATAGTTTTATTTATAAATTTTAAAAACTTAATCTACATCAATTCGAGTTGTGGTTTTCCCAGGATGATGGAAAAACATTTTTAGTGTTTTAAAACTCTAAAACATGCATGTAATGGTCAAAACCATAGAAAATTAACTCAGAATGGTATAAAATTATGGAACAATTATATTTGAATCGTTTTTCATGTGTTAGGTTAATTGAAATAACAAAATAATAGGTGGTTTTATATTAATGAAACAATATGTAGTTTTTAATGATATAATATTTCATGACCCGAACCATGTTGGGGATCGATCCACAACTACCCCAAGCCTATCTCCATAGGCTAGGGGGTGGGGACTAGCACCAAAGGCACAAAAATTTTAGAGAGTTATTTTCCTAAAAACCTATACACATACACATGGCCAACTCAATGAAAAACTACAAAGGGAAAGGAACAAAAGATGCAACCCTAATATAAATAAACCAATCATGCATGAACCACTAAAGAGTATAAGTATAGTAGATTAAACTAAAAGGTAAAAAAGAAAAAATACACTACCATATAAAAGTGTTGCAACTTAGCAATAAATGAAAAAGTAAAATAGCTGAGAGAGCCCTGCTCCTGAATCCCAAGCTACGACCACCGTATGCGGTCCAAGTACTTGTATTACTATGCTTCTCTAAAGTCAGGATCAACTTGTTCATCATCTTCATAAGGCACGACACATGTGAGGAAAGCTCATGCAAGGGTGAGAATACAAATACTCAATAGGATGCCCCAAAAAGGAGAAGGGTGAGCCATAAGAGATACTAAAAAAAAATAAAGTAGTAGATAGGATAAGGTATAATAAAAGGAGTGCAGATCAACCCAACAAGAGAGTGAAGTAAGATCATCTAAACATATGGAGCTAGAAACAGTGAGAATATGAACTTCCCATTGAGTCTTTGGTACCTATATTAGGAGAGTGCACTCATCCAACAAAGAGAAGCTAGATATGGAAAGCACGTGGCATACCCCGCACTTCTTCACCTCTTCGGGAAGGAGAGTAACCAAAACCCAAGGAGTGGGAACTGAAAATAGAACATATATATATATATATATATATATGCTCGGTCAATGAAACCCAAATGAGAGAGTAAGGGGATCTTTATCTCATAGATCAGTCCAAGAAAAGAGTAGCCAACATTCCAGAAGTAACCACCATTGATGCCTAGTATCACACACGTCTGCTCTAAACTGCAAGTCAAAGGGACTCAATCACTGCACCTTAATACTATCCACTTTGGGCGGCACTGTATCGCCCTTATGTTTTTAGGTCACATCACATAGACTCATCTTGGTGAGGAAAGTGTCCCTCTTACTTGTGAGTATAAATTCACGTCAAATAAAGTCTCATAATTGTGCCACACGGTCGATAGTTTATGTCTCAAAGTCAATGACCTATGCCCAGCTCAGCTAGAGGGTACCACTCATAATTTCCATCGGAGACCCACTTCCCACCCCTATTAGAGGGTAAGCTCGGAACTGCCATCGGGAACCCACTACCCAGTCCTGCTAGAGGGTAAGTCTAGAACAACCATTGAGGACCCACTACCCAGCCCTACTGGAGGGTAAGCCTGGAACCGCTATGTCTATCCCTACTAGATGGTATATATCGAAAAGCACCAAGGAACTACACCGGATATATCTGGTGGATGGAACCTCTTAGAAAGCACCAAGGAACTACACTGGCCATCTCAGCTGGATGGTAGCTCTCGGAAAGCACCTCTGAAGTCATCTGGTGTCACCTCAAATAGGCTTCACACCTGGAACATCTTGCATCATATCCTCAAATTCACCATAGAGGGAATCATTGTGTTCTATGTGGAAAAAAACTTAGTATAGGATACTCGTGGGATAAAATCAAAGTCTAAAAGAAGGATATATGAGAGTTAGAATATTCGTAGTGGTACACGGTGTGTATGGGGCCCACATATCATGTGACCCCACCTCATTGCATGGTCATGTACCTAGCCATATTTGGGTAATAATTATGAACAAGTACCCCTAGGCATTCCAAGTTACTCCCAGAGTACATTGAACATCTTGTTAGAAGGTTGATGATAATACTACGCTCCTTGTTAACTTAGAGGTCCAAAACGCAATTTCACTGACATGCCTCCTCCAACGGCCCCGGAACATTTGACGTTATCTCTTCATACATCTTCTTCACTCTCGCAAGATTCAATGCTGACCTAAGTCATGGTTTTTCTTCAAAAATTTCATAAGGATCTTCTGTTTCTAATCCTTTCATGTTTTCAACATTAATGAGATCACAAAAAAGGCTATGCACGTTCAAACAGATCACACTGTCATGATCCTTGTAGAAAAATGCACAAGATCGACTATCCATTCACCCCAAACAGAAATTTGATGGAAAAGTATCATATCACCACATTTCTCTTGAATGATGTATTATAGGTCCCACACCTCGATCCTGAAATTAATTATATGGATCATTACATTGTGATCCATGCGAAAAAAATGGGATCAACTACTCGTTCTTCCTAAACGAATACCCGGTGAAAAAACCGCATTTCACCTCTACACGTGAAAACCGAACCTCATGGGAACTATACCCTAATTTTTGTTTAAACACCCAAAAGTAGTCCTGAAAAGTCTACACAAAGAATAGGGTCACACCACCACTGAAAGTGCATTAATCAGGCTTGCATGAAGATGTCACATCCTAAATAAGAATCACAAATAATAATAACTTAATTTATTATTATTAAACTTAGATGTTTCATGAAACTGATCCAAGAAACAAAGTATTAAAATTTAAAAACTAGTCTAAAAATATATTTCTTGATGAGAAGGATGTGTGTCCGTAGACGGTGCATCAATCAAACACTCGGATTAGGAGATACGGCCATTTGAAGAACCCTGGCTCGATTTGAACCAATCCGACACATTCTGGCCAGACCCTCTACCTAGGTCATCCCACTCTTACTGTCCCAGCCCATTTCACTAGCTCTTAGCCCAGCCGCATGGACTGGATGTCTACCTTGCTGGCTTCTTCATCCTGGTCAATGCAGCACCCCCACAAACCCCAACCCGACCTCCCCGCCTCAGTCGCTCTACCTGACCGCGACGTGGCTCCGCCATCCTGGTTTCCTCCAAACAACACTATTGGTCTCCTCTATCCAAGTCACACCACCTCACCTCACGCCAAATATCCACCTCACTTTCCAACCACGCTGGCCAGCCGCCTTTTCTTGCTGTCCTGTTTTACACGACTGTCATTGCCAGCTCTCTGATGGTCCCTTCCATAGACCACCGGGACTCCTCCGGTTGTCCGATAACCAAACTGAAAACAGATATGGATTCCTTGAATCAATATATTCACATATCCAATATTTTATCATCGATCCATCAATTATTTAGTGTTCCAAAAAGTAAAAGAAAACAACCACAAAGAATAGACGAAGAACGCAGATAAATGTAAGGCTTAGAACATGGATTGATGGCCATATTAGTGTGACCATCGATGATTGATAAAGTCAACGACAAAAAAAATGACCAAGAATGAATTTTTCATGGAAAAAATCAATCAGAAGACAAAAATGGAAGAAATCCTAACTTGATTGATCTGTTTATCGCTGCCGACGTGTTTTCCTCGCTCCTGCGGTAATTCACCGAAGATCCGTCAGTGGTTTATACTTGATTTAATGAAGAATGGAGAGGGAGAGAGAATTTTTAGTGGAGATATAGAGATATATATATATAGAGAGAGAGAGGATTAGGGGATAACCCTAATACTAATTCCTTAGGCTCTTATTTAAATAAAACCATTGAAACCCCCACCAACAGTCGTAGAATTTGAAACATCAGTGCTCTCTTATTTTATATCGCACCTAGGTAAAACACGTCATTTAGAACTCAATGTAGGTATCATATTTTGAATCTGATCCCCCATTCAAGAGTTATTTGATACAAAATCAGGGGTAAAATAATTAAGTTTAATTATTTTATTTACAATTTTTCACCTGGGTGACTTTTCTCACAGAAGTCTCGTGCCGAAAAAAGTTATGCCCAACCTAGGGTAAACGCCATGTTCCGGACTCAACCGTGGCCTAAGATTTATAATCTAAGTTATATTTTGAGAATTATTAAATTTCCTTCACATTTATAGTATAAAATATACTTAATATTTTTATAAAACTTATTATGGGCACCCTGGGCCTTGTAATTTCACATCATCTTAGCACCTCACTCTGAAAATATATAGAGAAATATTCTATAGTCTTATAAGAAAAAAACAGAGTCTCTACATCATTAAATCCTTTAACCTTTTCATCCCCGTAAAGAAAATATAGGGAAACAAATTGGGATACTGAGCTCACACCTAGCTCTCTCGCTCCCATGAAAACTTGCACATTTCCATGCTGGCATAATAGGAAAACCAAAGGGATGGTCAGTACTCATAAGTTCTCTTATCGATAACATGTGTAATAATATACACATATCTCCTCAACTGAGACACATGGGAGACTTGGTGCACCCACTCTAGCTATTTGGGGTAGGAAAAGGCTGTATGAAACCTCACCATCTCTTTGCACGGTCCCGAATGGCCCGATGAAACTTAGGGGATATTTTACCTCCCTAGTAGAACCTCTACATCCCAATCCATGATTGGGATCACTATTTTTACCCAGAATAAGGTTATGTGATTCCCTCCTTCAGAATATCCATTTAGTTAAACACCAAAGGATATCTTGTCACATAAGATTTCACAATCGATCTATCGCAACCGAGACTCTCATATGCGCTTAGGAAGTGAAGGAGTCAACACCATCAACTAAAGAGAAGTTTTACCCCCCCCCCTACTTCACCAGGGTCAGATGTAGGGAAGCTAACTGCTTTGAAACTCCCCACACCAGGTGTGTCTGGGACTTCCTGTTAGGGGAATCTGCTACAATGATTCCCTTTTCTAGAGTATAGACTATCTTTAGGTCATATTACTATAAAAATTTCAACCAGTATCACCATATCAGGTTCAAGTATCTCTGGGTGAAGACGTACCTGAGAATATGGTGGTTTGAACAAACCACAAATCACTCCCAGAAGGTAGTGTCTTTACATTCTCAAATAAAATAAAACCACTTCCAGCACCAGGTAGTGAGTTGTGTGGTCCTATTCATGGGGACCCCATCACCTTGACTTGTACTTAATAGTTATTGTATCAAGTTTGACGTTGGGAACATAAAGGTACCAACGAACAGGGAAGGTGATTAAACTCATACAACCATAAGAAAATAGACACAAAAAGAATGTGGCATACCCCACATGTCTTTACCTCCCTTATAAGTAGAGTAACCCTAAACCAGATACTCTGCTACACCCACTAGTGACATCCTAATCAAAAAGTGTCAAGTGGGGAAACTCCATCGGCATTTCCAGGACCTGCTCCGACACTCCATTGCACAAAATCACCCTGAACACATAAATCAAAGGGAATATTCCACCACACCTCGATATTATCCACTTTGGGAGGCACTGGCTCTCTCTTACAGTTTTTATCGCATCACAAAAATGTGTCTTAGTGGGGGAAGGACCCATCTTTCTTGTGCATTTGATACTATGTCGAACAAAATCAACACAGGGTTACATCGATGCCCCACGTCACCCCAATAAAACCTCAAGTAAGGATTAATGGGGAAAGAGAACCTCACATGGTGTTTAACATGTTCTACTACAAAAAGTAGAATAGACACCGGGTGTACCTCTTGTAACACCATCCCCTACCTCCAACACCTCCTGCTCCTCTTCCAGCCCCACCTCCCTAGGGACCACCTTGTCCCCTCCTGGAAGATCCTTGATCATGGCGTTGTCTCTACCATGGTGGTACACTTGCTGCCTTCCTGGGGTTATCAACACGGTTGGTTAGGCAGTCTTGTTCTTTGTGACCTTTCCTATCACAAGCATAGCGTAATCTCTTTCCAATATGACCTGGTGCTTCCCATCCATGTTCTTGAGTCTTATCATGAGAATATATCCTATATAGAGATCTTGTCGACTGAAGTTTGCTAGCTATCGAAGATTCCTCATCTCTGTTGCACCCACTACCACAACAAGATATATGTCATCCCTTTTACAGAAAGATCGATGTCACTAGCACCTACTCTAGCACCCCAGAATAGGTGGGGATGAACAAGGGTACTATGATAGCACAAATCTCTCCGCGGAGTCCCTACTCCAACTTCCATGCTTGGAAGTAGCCATTACAGATCATGTCTAGAGAGTAGAGTGTAAGGTCTGTGAACCTAGTCACGTACTCAGCCACCATCATCCCTCCCTATTGAAACCGCAGGAGCTCCTAAATCTAAATATTATGCAAGGAGGGGTAGTACTCCTCACGAAACAGCTATTAGAAGCCGTCTCATAAGGGTGTCAACTCATCGAGTATCTGAGGTACCATACTCCACTAATGACTAGATCCTCTATAAAAAAGGATACCTTCCAAAGCCACCATCTGATCTATCATTGTCCGTACAAGCCTAAAGAGGAAAACCACCGACTCTAGGAAAACCTTTTCTGTCTGAGGGTTTGTCTCACCACAAAACCTCAGCAGTCTCTGGTGCTGGAACTCTTAGAGTGTGCTCAACTTGTGCACATCCTCAACCGACTCTGCTGGGGATCTCTGCTGCTCAATGGGTGGGGGTGCTGCTACTAGCCCACTTGGAGTAAGTGGATCGCATGATAGACCCTGAATTGAGGCCTCGTCGCTCATAGGGTTGTCATCACAAACCGAAGCTAGTATCCTGGATGTCTGTCATTTAGGAGACATCTTGAATGTTATTAAGGAGTACCATAGTAAAATGGGCATATATATATATATATATATATCCAAAACAATGGGGAGTTGACTCAAGAAGGAAAGTCAAAAACTCAATCCTATATGATGCATATACCATTGTTCCTTGAAACAAGTGTCTCTAGGTTCCAAGTCGACAAGCGGGTAATCAGGGTCCTGGTGAATGAATGCATTGGTCGCTCATACCATCACTGGACTCCCTGGCCTAAGATCCACTCTCGAGACACTTTGACACTATTGCCCTAAACCCAAACAATACTTTTTTAGGGAAATGTCCGAACAATATACCAAGAGTCAAACCATATCTGATACCACTTTGTCATGACCCGACCCATGTCGGGGCTCGATCCGCAACTACCCCAAGCCCGCCTCCATAGGCCAGGGGTGGTGACTATAACCGATGGCACAACAACATCAGGGAGGCCTTTGCCTAAAAATATGTACACACACACATATCCAACTCAATGAAAAAGTAAATATGGAAAGGAAAAAAAAGATTCAACACTTCTATAAATAAACCAATCATGCATGAACCACCAAATAGTACAAGTACAGTAGAGTAAACTAAAAGGGAAAAGGAGGAAAAATACATGACCAACCAAAAAGGTTCCACAACCTTGCAGTAACTGAAAAATTAAAACAGCTAAGAGATCCCCTCTCCTAAATCCCAAGCTACGACCACAGTAAATGGTCCAAACACCTGTATCCCTATGCTCCTCTGAAGTCATGATCAATGATGTGCCAGATTTTTGTATACATTTTCATACATTTTATTGAGTTTTTAATACATGTTTTCTCCGAATACAAGTTTTTTTGGAGATAAAATTTTGTAATTCGGTGATCATAATTATTTTAAGTTATTTCCATTCCAAAGACACAAATATGGGGAAGTTGGTTAAAAATTCCAAACTACACAGCGTGTACTTTAGGACACACGTCATGTAACAGAACCCCAACACAGATTGGCTAGGCTAAGTACATTCTCAAGTAACCATAAGCCAAGTACATGTTATGTATGTCATATACACGCCTTGTATGTTATATACACACCATGTATCTCCTTCTATAAACGGTTGGTGGATGAGAGCAAGACTACATGCCATATTGTCGGCTAACCATTACACATCGTGTACTCCAATCTACATGTCGTGTGGACCTTCTATAAGTGGTTGGTGGCTGATGAATGAGATTACAAGCCATATATGGTGGCGCTACATGCCGTGTACTACCACCTACCTGGCAGCACCATGTTCCAAGTCAAAGACGACATGTTTGGTCACCCACCAGCAGATAAAAAGATGGAAAAACACGTTGATAGGGGTACACACCATGTACTTTCCACTACACGCCGTGTACTCATAAAACTTATAAATAGTTGGCAGGCCCTCCATGTTTGGGAATCATTCATTCATTTATATTTTGATCCATTCAAAGGGAGAGCACTCCAGAAATGGCATAGAGAGAAGAAGAGGAGAGAATAGAGGAGAGAAGGTGCTTTCGTGCTACCTTCACGATGACCTTTGCTCCAACGCTTTCAAGAGGATGTATTCAGTTATTGTAAGATCTTTAATCATTATCTACTCTATGAGTAGCTAAATTCCCCTATGTGTTGGGGTTGTGGACCATATGTGTTGTAATTTTCTAATTTTAATGTTGTAACCATGTTGTTCATTTTTCTTTCTCATAATTCCTCATTAACTCTTCCTAAATATCACTAGAAATATTTTATCAGACCAAGAATGGGATTTATAGGGATTATTTAAGGAATTAAGGTTAAACACATCCATGACCATTGGGTGTTTTAATCATCTTAAAAAGGGTTGTAAATAATAAAATTAAGAGAAATCAATTTCCAGGCCAAAGAAATTGGTTTCAATTGATTTTAAAAAAACTCACCAGAACATGGGGGTTCTGTTACATAATTAACCTAGAGATGTGAATTATCATGAACAACACAACCTCATAAGAAATTTGATTTAATAACAATCTTTAAAAATCCATAGCCCCGACGCATTCCTCTCCAAATTTTCATCAAAACCAAATTCATGTGTTTTCCTTTATCTTTTAAGTAATTTGTTAAGAAATTAAAATCCAATCAACTTTTTATCAAAACATTAAAAAATTACTCTAAATTCAGTACACTTCACTAAATCAATTACAAACGAGATAAACCAGAAAAAAATAAATCCTTCTCTTTATGGATCGACCCCTTACTAGTACTATACTCTTTAGTTTAATATAATTTGGATAGTCGAAAATAACACTTAAGAAAAAACTATTACCAAATTTTGGCGTCATTGTCGAGGAAAAAGGTTAAATTTGTTTTTGTTTAAATCAAGTTTGTAACAATTTTAGTGGAAATAAAAATAAAATATTCAACAAAATCTATTCTTACTCTCATTTCTATTTTTATTACTTTTTTATCTTCCTCTTTTAAGCTTGGTGTGTTTAGTGTTGTGCAGGTTCTTAGGTGTATGAGTGGTCATATCACTCATTCCAAGAACAATGAGTTCTCAAAGCTTCCCCAATTGACCTAGATATTGAATGAATTCTTTTGAGGTGATGACATACCTCCATGGACGAGCACAACCAAAACAATCCCATAGAACAGAAGGTGGAGGGAGATTCAGTTGTTGTCCACAAAGCTGGACGACCGTTTGGCCCAAATGACAATCAGAACTAGGAAGATCCAATTGTTCCAGGATATGGCCCAAAACAGCTCCAACAGTTCCAAACAGAGTGAATTTCATACCTACATCTAGTTTAGGGGCCATACTTTGCTCCTACACGACAATTTGTGCCCCTGCCTGCTCGAGAGAAATTTCCCCCACACTATACCCTTATGGAGTACGGTATTCCCTCCATCCAAGGGGCGGATACGATAATCGTTCGTCCACCAGTGCAGGCCCAGCATTTTGATATCAATCATACTATCATGCAGTTGATCCAAAATACATTTCAGTTTGGCGGCCTGCCTAGCGAGGACCCAATGCCCATCTCTCCAATTTCCTGGAGATCTGTGACACATTCCACTACCACAAAGTGTCTGAGGATGACATTTTCCTTCACCTCTTCCCCTTCTCTCTAAGGGATAAGGCGAAATACTGGATAAAAGGTTTTTCACAGCGATCTATCCTCACCTGGGAGGAGCTAGCCCAGGCTTTCCTATCAAAATATTTCCCACCCTCAAAGACGGTGACCTTGTGGAAAAAAAATACAAAACTTCCAGCAACACGACTCGGAGTCATTATAAGAGTCATAAGAGTGTTCCAAAGAGATGGTATGAAAATTCCCACACCATGGACTCCCACTCTGTATACAGGTCCATACTTTCTATGGAGGACTGACAACAAACACAAAGTCCATGGTAGATGTTGTTGTTGGAGGTATGGTTATGAGGGAGTCCCCCTAAGAGCTTTTTGATATACTAGAAGAAATGTCTGGCAACATCTTTCGGTGGCATTCTAAGTGGGGAACACAAAAATGAGGTATGCACAATCTCGATGCCACTACTATGCTTGCTTCCCAGTTGGACGATGTATCCAAAAAGATCGACGAGCTGAATCTGGAGAGCACGTCCCAAGTATATGCAGTGAACCATCTAACGTGCAGCAAATGTGGTGAAAACCACATCATGGTAGAATGCTCGGGACCTACAGTCAGACCTTCAATGAGCGAGGTGAGCTTTGTTTCTCAAAACAGAGGGTTGAACCAGTACCAGTAGTACCAGAACCCGACATGGCGTGATAACCAGAACACAGGTTGGGGCCCACAGCAGCAGAATCCTTCACCCCAATGACCTCTCGGCTATAGTCATCCCTAGTATCAGAGTCATTACTTGAGGAAAAAATAGTATCAGTAGGGATCTTACCAATAGAAAGGGTATCAAAACCCTCACCCACAGTAGCTGAGGAAACCACCTCCTTCACCAGCTGCACAACCACCTCAGCAAGAGAACACCTTAAGGTTATAGGATCTCATGAAAAAAGTTTATATCTATTGTTGAGACCAGATTCCAAAATTAGGAGGCTTCCATTCGAATCCTGGAGAACCAAATCGGCTAGCTGGAAATTCAGCTCTCGGCAAGGCAGCCCGGTACACTATCAGGTAACACTAAGATGAACCTGAGGGAGGAGGCCCATGCCATCACACTATGGAGTGGAAAGGAGCTACAATAGAAGGAATTGGCACATCCAGGTGCACCTAAACCCCAAGCTACCAAAGAAGTTACAGTTATCGACCTCTCCTCATCCAAAGGCCCACCAAAAGAGGCCTCATAGGGAAAAGTAAAGGAGTTTTTCAAACCCTTGAAGCCTTCCTTAACCTTCCTATATAGGATTAAGTGAAGAAAACTAGGCCACCAATTCAGCAAGTTCATGGAAGTATTCAAGAAGTTGCACATCAACATTCCATTTATTGAGGAACTGACGTAGATGCCCACATATGAAAAATTCATGAAGTATATCCTCTCCAACAAAAGTAATATGGAGGATTTGGGCACCATTACACTGACCAAGGAGTGCCCATTGTTCATAAAACATCTGATTACTCCCAAGCTCCAGGATCTAGGTAACTTCACTATCCCATGCACTATTGTACCATGTGAGCAAGGAAGGCCCTCTGCAACTTAGGGGATAATGTCAACCTCATTCCCTTAGGATTTTTTAAGAAACTAGGGCTCAACGACCTGAAGCCTAATCGAGTATCCCTTCATCTTTCCAACTGATCCATCAAATATCAGAAGGGTCTAATGGAGGATGTGTTGGTAAAGGTGAGTAAGCTAATCCTCCTCGTAGATTTCATCATCCTCGATATAGAGAAAGATCAAAAGGAACATCTCATTCTGGGAAGTCCTTTCTTGGCCACTAGGAAGGTATTGATCGACGTCCACCAGGGGGAGTTGGTTTTTAGAGTAGGATATAACAGAGTCTCCTATAATGTCCTCAAAGCTGTCAAGCAAGCATCATTACCAGATCTTGAGGGATGCTATGAAGTGACCACCATGGATGACCACTTTAGTAGAAAAGGATATGATCTAGTATGCTCTTCCACCTTAGATGACTTGGTTTTTTCAGACATTCCAGTTGATGAAGCACTAGAGGACCTGCAATTCCTTGAAGGCCAAGGTAACCACTATTGGCAGCGTACTATTATTCCGGACATTCTGGAGTAGGCAGAGGTACACTCACTTGTACCTTTGATTCTAAAGGTGCCTACACTAGAGATGAAGCCTCTCTCATATTCTATGAAGTAAGATTACTTGGGAGACAATCATACATTTCCCATCATACTTAGTGCAGCACTATCATAGGAGTAGGAGGATGCACTTCTGCAGGCTTTGAAGCGGTGGAAGAAGGTTATTGGGTGGATAGTTTCATACTTGAAGGGAATCAGCCCTTCCATTTTCACCCACAAGGTGCTGATAAAAGGATAATTAAATCCATCTCGGCAACCACAATGATTCCTGAACCCCCCATGAAGGAATTTGTGAAGAAATAGGTAATAAAGTTTCAGGATGCATGCATCATATACCCCATCTCAGATAGTCCATGGGTGAGTCCCCTGCAAGTGGTACCCAAAATGGGGGTATCACTGTGATTTCAAATGACAAGAATGAGCTCATCCCCACACACATTTTCATGGGCTGGAGATTTTGTGTGGACTATAGAAAGCTGAATAACATCGTGAATAAGGATCATTTCCCCCTGCCCTTCATGGATCATATGTTAGAGAGACTAGCAGGGCATGAGTTTTACTTCTTCCTTGATGGTTATTCTGGATATAATCAGATTTCCATTTCCCTAGAGGATCATGATAAGATCACATTTTACTTGACCCAATGATACGTTTTCTTACCGAAGGATTTCCTTTGGCATGTGCAATGCTCCTGCCACCTTCCAGCGATTCATGCTGGCTATCTTACATGACATGGAGAAACAGATCCTGGAGGTTTTTATGGATGATTTTTTCATTTATGGAAAATCATTCACCACTTGCTTGTGTCACCTAGAGATGGTACTAGAAAGATGTGAGAACACTAACCTGATTTTGAAATGGGAAATGTGTCATTTCATGGTGTAGAGTGGCATATTCTTTAGCTACAGAATCTCGAAGAAAAGGATAGAGTTGGACCCGACAAAGATAGAAGTCATTTCACGACTTCCCATTCTGACTTCCGTCAGAGTTATCCACATCTTCCTGGGACATGCAGGTTTCTACAGGTGGTTTTTCCGTGAATCTCAAAGATAGATCATCCCCTCACCAAACTTCTGACCAAGGATTCCATTTTTGAGTTTGATGAGGCATGTACCATAGATTTTGAGTACCTAAAGCAGTGCATGGTGTCAGATCCAGTGATTATTTCTCCCAATTGGGAGGAGAAATTTGAAGTGATGTGCAATGCCAGAGACTATGAAGTGGGAGAAATCATGGGCCAGTGGCTTGACCAAATTTTCCGACCCATCTATTATGCCAACAGGACACTCAACAAGGCACAGATGAACTACACTACCACGGAGAAGGAGATTATGGTAGTGTTTTTCGCTTTTGATAGGTTCTATTCTTATTTAGTGCTATCTAATGTTATTGTTTATACTGACCATGCAGCACTCAAGTACCTACTGAACAAGAAGGATGTGTATCCATGACTGATCTGATGGGTACTCCTATAAGAATTTTATCTGGAGATCTGAGATAAGAAGGGTAGTGAGAACGTTGCTGCTAATCATCTCTCCTGCCTGGAGCTGCCACATTTAGAGAAGGATAGAGATCGAGAGATCAAAGAGGATTTCCCTGATGATCACCTTTTTTAAGACAAATAATCACCTCGGACCTAGTATGATGATATTTCTAATTATTTGGTTATAGGTTCCATCCACCCCGACCTCTCCTTCCAACAGAGGAAGATGTTTCCCTTTGATGTCAAGAGGTACTTCTGGGAAGATCCTCTACTATTCTGATCCTGTGGTGATGGGGTGATCCAACGTTGCATCCTGGAAACTGAAGTTCACAAAGTCCTAGCTTTCTATCATGTCTTTCTAGTTGGGGGACATCATGGGCTAGACCGTACTATAGAAAATATCCTAGAGTCGGGGTTTTTCTATCCCACCATGCATAGAGATTTCTGATCCTTTTTTTCCCATTTCAATTGATGCCAAAGAACAGGTAATGTGGGGTGTAGAGATGAGATGCCCCAGCACCCCATCCTGGAGGTCGAGATCTTTGATGTTTGGGCATAGACTTCATAGGTTCATTCCCCCAATTTTTCAGGAACACTTACATCCTAGTCTACATCAACTACATCTATAAGTGGGTGGAAACTGCTTCTACAACACACGACACGACCAAGGTGGTCGTGGCCTTTTTAATGAAACAAATATTTAATAGGTTCAGTGTTCCCTATGTAATGATCAATGATAGAGGGATCCATTTTTCCAACACATAGATGAAAGGAGTACTATCGAAGTATGGAGTAAAGCATCATATGAGAACTCCATATCATCCATAGTCCATTGGAAAAGTGGAACTCTCCAACCGTGAGCTCAAGCAGATTCTAGAGAAAATAGTGAAAAATTCAAGGAAAGATTGTCCCAAGAATCTAGATGATGCTTTGTGGGCATATCAGACCGCATTCAAGATGCCACTAGGGATGTCCCCGTTCTGACTCATCTATATAAAACCATGCCATATTCTAGTTTAATTGGAGCACAAATCTTACTGGTCCTTTAAGGCCTTGAATTTTTATCTGAAGGCAACTAAAGAGAAGCATAAGTTCCAACTATCAAAACTTGATGAAATCTGATGGGAGTTGTATGAGAACACCAATTTGTATAAGGAGAAGACAATAGAAATCCAAAACTGGATGATTTCGTGAAAATATTTCCAACCCATTGATTAGGTACTACTTTTTAACTCACATCTTCGATTGTCTTCAAGAAATCTAAAGTCAAGATGGTCAGTCACTTTCTGAGACATACAAGTATTCCACCATGGAGCAGTGGAAATTTCTAGGGAGGATGGTCAACCGTTCATAGTGAATGGACACCGGCTAAAGACTTAACATCACATGGAAGACACAGTGAGAATGATCTCCACCATGCATCTCAGGTAAACAGAGGTAAGTCGGTCGAGCCAATGACCTAAAACAAAGACGCTTCCTGGAAGGCAACCTAGATGTGACACGTCATGTACCACCTATACACATGGCGTGTACTGATTCCTTTTAGTTTATATTATTAATATTATAAATATATGGATTAACTAACTTAATAAATAGGGATGATGCCTGTGTGGATGGTAAGGTCACTAGAGTCAATATGAGCCGTCACCGGTTTGAATCCCTCCATACCTACCTTCGGCATGGGGTTCATCATTTTTATACTCGTGTTTAATTAAACATCTTGTGTGGTATTTTTATAATATATAATTTTGTTTAAATAAAAGAAAATCCATAATGGGGATGGACCAGTTATCCAGGGTCGTAAGTCGGTTCCAAAAGACTCGAGTTCGAATCCTGAAAATTGTCCTATTTCCATCATTTGTCCTTTTAATAAAACCGCACGGCATGTATTGCAATATAAATCATGTAAGAAATGTTTTCATTAATAAATGAAAATATTTTCAAAATAATGGAATACATGCGGGTGAAGTTGGAAGATTGGTAGAGTCTCGGCCCTAGATTCAAAAGACCTGGGTTCAAACTCGGCTAATCTCCCTGCTTCATCCCTTTTATTCAAATTAAAACCACAGGTCATGCCTTTACTTTATCTCGTTTAGTATTGGCCCTATACATTAAATATATATAATTAATTAACATTAGTAGTAGTACAACATTTTATCCAGTGGTTGAGGTCTTACATTTGGATCGGCTGATCACCAGTTCAAACCTTTCCCCAAGCACCGGACCAAATGTTGTACTTCTCTTTTTCCAATTTTAGAACACACGACGTGTATTTCCCAATACATTATGTGTATAGATTTATTTTTATTATATTATATATATGTGTGTGTGTGTGTTTCTTTTATTTTAATTATTAATATTAATTATTATATAGTTTACTATAATAATTATATTAATTTATGTTCAAAAAAACCAAAACATTGTGATACACGGTGTGTATTCCACTTATACACATCATGTACCGAGGCTATAAAAGCTGGGATGCCCAACCTGGGTAGAGCCCATGTCGATCCCCCCTCTCCTCCCCATTTATTCTCCCACACGTTTTCCGGCCACCCCTGATTTCACATCCATCAATTTTGTTCATTTTTCCTCATGATTTCAACTGCATTGTGTTCCTTGGTCTAGGTACACCCTTCTATACCCTTTATTTCAAGATTTAATATGTGTTTAGAATGATTTTTAAATCAACTGACCGTTCGGCTTCCCATGCAACACATGGGATGCACGAAGAACACACGTTGTCTACTTATTGTACACGGACACACACGACACCATTTAACCATATGGTCGATACATGGCATGTACGTTCGGTACACACTATGTACCATGCCCCCTAGCCTTCTGGCCCAAACCGTGTCTTTTGGGACACAACCACTTCCCCATGTACTATTCCATGACTTGTCTATTCGGTACACATCGTGTCCTCCAACCATTGGAGAACCCTGTGTGGAAGATATACATGCCTCACAATCCATGTTTCCACACACGGTGTGTACTTCTATCCACATGGCGTGTGATCCCCATTCTCCCCTACCCTCTTCAAATCATGTTTGGATCCTTACAGAGGCATCCTCCCATGTTTTTGTACATGGAGTGTCCTATATGTTACATGTTGTGTTCTCCTATGTGTCTGTCACATGTCATCACAGCATATCTATCCTGGGTACATGGGTTCATCCACAGCTCCTATTACACGTCGTGTACCATGGATCAATACATCGTGTGCTACTATTTTTTCATTTTTCTCACATTTTCTTCTTTTTATTTTTATTTTTCTTTAATTTTATTTTGTTTTTTTTCTTTCAGGTATAGCTTATTGTATTTCTACTCATCGGAAGTGGCCCGCTTCCGCTGCTGAGGGTGAGCGACCTCCTCACCGTTGGATTTGTCTTCGACAGGCCGAGCGTCTAGCTTTGGATTTTCCAATTTTCCAACCCCCAATGTTCGCCGCTTTACCCCCTCCTCTGATGTCACCTCCCTCTACGCAATCTACTAGTCTGGTGGTTCCTAGGGCATATTATTTTGTTTATCCTCTCATAGTGGGATTCGCCCCATCTATTGAGGCCGCAGGCTCCTCTTCCACTACTCCGTCTTCCAGCTCCCTTCCCTCAAAGATACCCTCCACACCCATAGTGGACCTAACTGAGCCAACCCTTCCATCCTCTACTAGACCAACTTTTGGAACTACTCTTGTATCCACTGCTCCACCTCCTACCACATAAGTAGGACCATTAGCTCTGGCCTCCGTCGTTCCACCACCGCCTGCACCGGCTGCTGCCCGCCCTCTACCGCATCCTTTCCTGGTTTTTCTGGATGATCATCTTGCGACAAAGCGCTTGAGAAATTTTTCTCACCGCACTATCCAACTGAGTGGCCACTTCCTCGACGTTACAGTGCCACAACACCTTGGCATATAGGAGGAGATATAGGAGCTTTTAGGACATACTCACGTTTTTTACACTTTCCAGGTCAGCAGTCCTACATATCGTGATTTATTTTTGGATTTCATGGCTACATTCAAGTTAGATGGACCCACATACTGACATACACCCAAAGATACATTTTTTATGATTTAATTTAGGCTAGGTAGTTGTCCTTTCTCTTTGACTATGGCTGATTTTGGCTGAGGGTGCATCTTCTACCCCCATCCTACTACCCCACCTCTCGTCTCTACCTTGAACCACACCGAGCGCTCTGAACTTGTCGTGATGTCGAGGGATCTTGTGGTTCATGACCACAATTATACCCCCACATCACATAAGTACATGATTATCCTTAACCCTTTTCTTGGTTTTCTTTACCGGTGCTTCAACGCCATCATCTTTCTATGACATGATGGTATGGGCATCATCTCCAAGCAGGACATAGAGTTCCTGGCCTGTATCGTCTGGGATGAATACCCTAGCCTCCCATGTATAGCCACTTATTATTTACACTCTATGATTAATAGCGGTTAGGGAAACCTGAATAGTGGTTTCTACACCACCCATTTGGCACACCATTTGGGGGTTTTTGAGCTGTCTCTCCCTCACAAACACTTGGGTTCACCTCAGTGTATGGACTTCCTCATGCTTATCCACATGAGGTTGGTCAAGCATCAGGGTAAGAAATTTGTGCTTGTGAAAGATACCCCTGCTCCTGCAGGGGTGAGAGCCACCCCACCTGCTCCTACTAGTGTCGCTTCTCAGGATCCACCTCATCCACCTGCGGATGTCCCCTCCCTGCCTCACCCCCATTTTTCTGTCCTTCCTTCTTCTTCTTCTATTCCTTCTTCTTTTTTTCCTTCTACTACCTCGTATCCCCTTATCTTCCTTTCTGTGGCACTTGGGGGACCATGTTCTATATTAATTATGGGGGAGCATCTCCACCTACACTAATCTTTTTCTCTTGAACTAATCTAGGAGCCATCATTAATAATTGAAATATTTTAACATGTGGAATTTTTTTTGGTTAATTATAAATTATAAATACTAAAAACATAAAAGTAAATTGTGAAAGTTACATGATTATATTAAATTTTTGAAGTATTGTTAAAATGATTGCTGATATAGTGTAATTTTAGACTTAAATTCTTAGCCATCTACATTTATTAGATTTATCATTTTTATTCATTCCATGACATGATTAACCCTTTGCACATGAGCCTCAGCCTAGTTGGTGAGGACTCCTTTAGTGCATCCAGGAGACCCAGAATCAAATCCAAGCGAAGGTTAATTTCCGAGTATTGTAGCAGTACTGTAGCAAGCACTATAGTAGGTACTGTAGCAAGAACTGTGCAGAACTGTAGCAGGTACTGTAGCGGGAACTATAGCAGACACTATTTGGCACTGTGTTAGCCAGGAATATTCACCCATTTGGGCCTTTGGGCCACTAATTTGGTCCATGAGTTCTTTAAGGCCTTTGGGCCACCCAGGCCTTCGAGTCAGTAAGGCCTTTGGTCCACCTCAAGGCCTTCGGGCCACCTTAAGTGCAAATGCAAACTAGACAACCTACAAGGGACAAACTTCAGAAAGAGGAAGAGAAAGTAGATTTCACCATAGAAGAAGTAAAAGGATTGCAAAAATGAGAGGGTATGGCACCTTCCATTGGGAAAATTCTATGCATGCACGGGAAATCCTATCTGAACATCCATATGAAGGTGGAGAGCTGATTTCATGATGAAGATGCTGGGGAGGAGCAGTTCCAAGTAGTTAATCTGAGTTGTATGTAATGTTTGAAGCCTATAGAAAATGAATTCATCTAAGGCCAATGGTCTATGTAATACTTAGGCCTACGGGCCTTATAAGAGTTCCACCTCACCCCTTAAAAGGTGGATTATCAAAAATCAATAAAAAATGAAGGCCCTCGGGCCATTGGAGGACATGACTAACCCTTTATCTTTTTCCTCATTTCTGAGAGGTATTCTAATCCTTTTTGACATATTCTTTATTATACCCTCTTTCTTGATAACTTCTTATGATATGCATAACTAACATAATTTTCTAGTTTTTCTCTTCAAAACATGAAGATTTTTTAATCTCATTAAAATTATTGAGGCGTTTGATTTTTTTTCATCCCCTTTGACCTTGAGACCTACCCTGCATTTGATCTTTGTAAACACTTAGAAACCATGAACTACATTGATAGGAAGCTACATTACAAGCCTATTTTCCCTTCCTACCCTAATTATTTTATGATGTTTCGTGATTATTCACTTGAGCTTTAGAGAAGGATTTTTGGTTTTTCATGGTACATTTTGGTGAGCAGCCATGAACTTAAGTATGGGGGAGTTTTTCATTTATTAATTTGGGAAAAATGGTTACATAACCTAGTATCTATTGTATTCTTGGTGGTCCCTCACATAAAAAAAATATAAAAGAGGGACCAATTTCATTTATTACACTTTATTGATAGTTTATGGACCCATTTTTGGTAAGAGACTATCATGGTAATGATATCCTTATTTAGATATCTTGATTGGGGATGTTTTTTTTCATTGAGATCTTTTGTTTAATATCATGCATTGTTTTTTAATAATTTAAACTCCTTTTTCAATCCTCTGATATTATTTTTCACATTATTACCTACCAACCCTTAGCCATAGAAACATTTGAACCCTGATGAAAGCCCTCATGATTTTTGTGATTTAAATTTCTAAAGTATAGAATGAGAAAAACTTTAAATCCTATAGATAGGGTGCATATAATTAATATAACACCCCAAGATTCCACGTTACGCTTCTCTTTCAATAATACAATAGTGTGTGTTGTACGCAACACTGAGTTCAAGCGCACCACGACTTACCAAACTAGTCGTTCAAAAGCGGTTATGAATAGTATTAACTGAATTTTAAATTTTATATTATTATTATAATTTTAGAATCCATATTATGAGTTTCTAAGACATAATTTAAGAACAAATTCATTTTTTTAAATAAAAGAAGTATTTTTCAAAAAATGTAATTTTACCGCCTTTTAATGGCGAAGCCTTTTTTAAATCCAATATTTGAAACTTTTATGTATTCAATTTGACAAAATGAACTTATTATTTAGAATTGGGACATAATAATTTAGTTTCAATAAATTTTTGGTGTTTTTCTGATGACTTTCATATTTGGGTGAATAGTGAAAATACTATATTTTAACTGAAAACAACTTTTTTAATAAAAATAATTTATATGGTTAAATTATACATTTTAATGGTTTGGAAGTATAAATAGATTATATTTTTACCATTTAATCCAATTATAGTCATTGTAAGTAATTTCACTTTGAAATTGGACATAAACAAGTGTCAAACTTTTGATAGTTATTATTTCTTAAAAATACGCCTTTTGGTTTTAATAGCGGGAATTAATTTTAAATTAATAAATACAAATTTTATTTTTTTAATTTGGTAAAATAGACTTAATTTTTGGATTCAGAATATCGAAATTATCTTAGGGTGAAATTTTGGTACTTTTCTGATAACTTTCATATTTTGATAAATTGTGAAAATTACTAAATTTTAATTAAAAACAACTTTTTTAATCGAAATAATTAATAGTGATAGATTATGAATTTGAGTGATTTAAAAGTATAATTAGATTATAATTTTACCATTTAATCCAATTTTGGTCATTGGACATAATTTCATATTCAAACTAGACAAAAGAATGTGTCAATCTTTTGATAGTTATTATTTGTTAAAAACACGCTTTTTGTTTCGACGATGGGAATTAATTTTAAATTAATTTCTGCCACTTATTTGTTTTGAATTTAGAAAAATGGATTCCATATTTAGAATCAGGAGGTCCAAATTGTGTAAATAGGTAACTTTTATTTTTAGACATTTTGAATAATTACTTCAGTAAATATTTTATTTACCATGGTTAAAGGGTAAATCCGATAAATAAGGGTAAAAAATAATATTATAATAATACTAAATTATCATAAAACGTGTCCTAACCCTATTTTTTGATACATGTCCGACCATGGGCATCTTTGGGTTGATTTGGGGACCCCATGGAGCCACTTATAAGTGATAATGACACTTTATATTAATTAAGTTAAAGTAAATACAAAAATAACATAAGCATATATCTTTTAGCAAAACAATTTTTACATAGGGTTATATATGTTATCTTTTCGACTATAAATATTAATTAGAAATATAAACATATTTAATAAATAATGTTATAGTATTTATAATTTTTATAAATTTAATAATTAAATATATTTATGACAAAATAATGATGTAGTATTTTCCTTATTAATGAAAGAATCAAATAATTGGTATTATAAATGTTAAAATAAATATAATATGACAGTTTTGATGACATCCACTAGTTTTATTTGTTAATATGACATGTTAGTATTGCTTAAATGAATTTGGTTCTAATTAATAAAGATTTTAAGACTTTAAAAAAGATCAATTATTGAATAGTGTCAAAATTGACATAAATGAGTTTTTTTAAAAAAATATTATATTATTAATTGATATATTATTCCTAAAAATCTAAGATTCGGAAAAAATACTTATATCATGATAGTTGTATCATAAAAGACCACTTGGGGGTCTCTTGGATGTATATATTAAGTTTATTAACTATATAATATAAAAATACAAAGTGACATGGTAAATGTCAAACTAATTAACTAAGAGTTAAAACTAAAAGATAAGGTTAATATAATGACCCAAACCTATCTAAAATATATTGGTTAAAAGGATTTCGATCCATCCCCATCTTATACTTTTAATAATACACTTTTGAGCCATTATAAACTGAATATGAATTTATTATAAATTAATACTTTAAGTTTTTTCTAAAGAGCCCCTCCTCCCCCTTATAAAAGGACACCACTTTTAACCAATTCTTCACACCTTAAAAACCTTTTGGTTCAGCCAACCCCTTCCCAAATATTCTATCAACTTCCCTCACTTCAACCTAGAGGCCTTAGTTTGATCAGAAAGCCAACCTAAGGATCCCTTTTGATCAAATCAAAAGGAAGGACCCGAAGAAGAGGTAATGTTTTCACCACCCTCTTTCAAGTTCCTTTATTCTTCCACTTCTTCTGTATTTGTTATTTCCATTATAAAACAATAAATCCAGTATATTATATATACTATGATGTTATTATAAATATGTTACAACCATATTCATTATTCTATCCATCCTTTGAATGACATGTCACCATACGTGCGTACGTACGGCTTACCGTCTCCACGACGTGGTGTAATTGTTATTCAAAACACTATTATATGGATGGGTATAATAATGATGTTTAACTCATGTAAATAATAAATATAACATGATTATGATTCTTTATATATGATATACTATCCAATTATATATTATTATAATATCAAAAGAATGATATTGTCGCTCGTGCATACGTACGGACTACCGTCACCACGAACGCGATGAGATTCATTCTCCATCGTATCCATTCAAGTCTAATTCTCATTTGATTATTAAAAATAATTTTTAAGAACTTGATATCATTCTATATATGAATAATATACAACCTATTCATAACAAACACGGCTTACGTAACAAAGCATATAAAGTAAAACGAATCAGTTAACACCTGAAACGACGATAATACTAAAATGTTATTAACAAAACAATATTAAAAGATCATATATGATATCATATTTATATATATGATTATTGTATAATTTAATAATAATGATTTAACTATTATACAGTAGGTTAACTTACCCTCAACCAAGGAAAATTACAAGGTAAGGGGTTTTCATTGTAAGGGTTGGTGTCCTCAGAACCAACTGTTTTGTACTTTGATTACATGAATGTTCATTTATTATATATTGTTCATTATTCTGCATGACTATAATATAATAATGTCTTGGAATATTTGTTGCATTAACAAGGTCATAGTAGATCCCCGCTATGATGAGAACCTTTAAATGCTATAACAATATTCTTAAATAAAGTTCTGCGGTTGGATGACATACTATGATAGAACACATAGTATACAGACCGTCATGTGCGAGTACTCGTAAGAAGATGAGACTCTCTCTCATGGAGTTCGAACTTGGTAATCTCCAAGATGGGAGATTATGAGAACAGACCCACCAGTAGTAATTCTGCATGTCTTGGTGTCATCGGATATTTCTATCTGCGATCGTGTGTAATGGTCCTTAGACTGGAAGATTATCATTAACTCATGTCATGACTCGCGCACTTAGATTTACTGACGAAAATTGTCACGCAGATAGTTGGTGGGAAGTAGGGTACATTGGGTGCGTCACGAGTGACATGTTGTTAATGGATAAGTCGAGGAAGGATTTGTCCCTTCCATTTATGGAAGTTGATATCTCGGCCCTTTGATTGAAATAGAACTGTCACTTTAAATTCCATGGCCATGGTGTAAATGACGAGTTTATTTCAGGTAGTCAAAGAACGACGGATCAAGCATATAGGTTTATGACACTTCCATGAAACCTTCTTGATGAGATATTGAGACAAAGGGATTAAATTACATAGTAAGCGTTCGTATGAGGTGATACGTCAATGCGGCGTCAACTTCTTTCTCTTGGGTGCCTTGACCCGTTGCTAGACAGTAATCTTGGACTTTAGGCAAGCCTGCCTAATGCCAACGAGAAACAGGCCAAGACGGTCACACACTAAGTGTATCCAAGTATCTCAAATTGAATAAATATTATTCTCGTACGTGGTTTAATAATTATTCAAGTAAGCCTAAGTTGTTTTAAATGATGGAGGAAAAATAAAATAAAACAAGTACACACCGTGTATTATTAAATGTACACGCCGTGTAGTTTTATTTTGGAAAGGAAATGAATAAATGAAAACAAGATATACACGTCGTGTACATTTAATGTACATGCTATGTAGTTTTCAATGAAAAACAAGTACACGCTGTGTATTTATTATTACACGTCGTGTAGTTTTTCCAGTCGGGATTTTGAGGATATAATATCGTTTTATTAAATGATATTTATTATAATCAGTGTGAGTGCATGTCAAGGAATTATTTATTCGACATGGGGGTTTTAAATAAGAGTAAATGAAATAAATAAAATGCGTAACGCGTTTATTTATTTTCATAACTCTATAACCCCACACACCCGATTATAAATATCCTCACAACCCCAACTCTTTTCCACAACACAAGAGAATCGTTGTGCACAACATCTCTGGAGAATTATTTCAAGGCCGAAAGAACCTCTTCCTCCAAGAATGCTCTCAAGACCGAGAGATATCCTCTTCCATCGGATCAAGACGATCTAAGGCGGACAATGCAAGCAAAGGCTTCTCCACGCTAGCACCTAGAGAATCCTTTGGCGACGTCCAGAGATATGAGGTACACATGTGGATCACTGCTAGAGGGATTCTACACTTGGCTTCTGAAAAGCAACGACGGATCACATTGACAACGTGATCGAGAACATCAATGAATAAAGAACACCAAAAAGGTATTTCTTTATAATTAATTAAATTAATTATAATCAACCTGTAACGATCCTTGTTTGTGGTTCAGGGAAAAACCATCTTCTTTGTCTTTTTCTGTGATTCGGTCCGTGGAGACTGGTGTTTATCGTCGTATTGATCCCGGATTGATCATTACTAATGAAAAAAAGCCAAGTGGGCACATCCACCCACGCACTTTCTCTACGCTCGGAACCTTCAAATGGTATCAGAGGTAGGTTACAATGTTGATTATAGTTATTTAATTTTTGTTGATAATTTACGCATTCATATTTGATTCAATTCGAAATAAATCATTCTATAAATATAAATTAACGAGATCTATTCTTCCTCCTTCATTTCTCGATTCATATCACATAAATGACCCTTTAATTTTAATTTTTGATTAAAATAAAAAACGAGGAACTCATCCGGAGGAGCCGCTCTTTCTGTCTGTACAACACGGTATTACACGACGTGTAATTAAAACTACACGCCGTGTACTTAGGTTCAACGAACTGGCACTGGTCCGCCAAACCACGCCGTGTTAATTGATTATGCCTAAGTTTTAATCACGCTGTATTGACCAGAATTGAATGGCGCGTGGAAACTAGAATACATGGCGTGTATGTTGGAGCAACACGTCGTGTAGTCTGTTCCAACCTAGGTGAAACCGTGTACAAAGATAAGCCGCGTACCGCATACACGGGATCGTCAGGCCGGTTACCACGTAACAAGGAAGTACACGCCGTGTATGATTCATCTACACGCCATGTACTCTAAAATTTCCAAAAGTACAGAAAACACGCCAAAGCCCCGACGTGTACTTTGGATAAAGGGTGAAAAGAAAAATACATGCCATGTAATTATAAACTACACACCGTGTACTTTCCAGAAATGGAATTTCACCAGGTTTCCTCCAATGTACAAAGACCCGTACAAGGAATATGGATGAGAAGAATCTCAAGGAAATTCATAAAGGAATTTAAGATAAATAATTGATTAATTATAAGATCATAATTAATTTAATTCGAGTGGGTCTTATCTTAAATAAAAGAACGATTAAAAGAATTTGAATTCTAAATATGCGTAAATGTCGTTGCATACTATGGATGATCATGAGCTAGACCAAAGACCCTTTTTAGGTGTATGGTTTCATTTAAATTTATTTAATTTAAATTTGTTGGCCTGCGAGCCTTCTTCCAATAAAATGTAGGGCCTGAGTGCCCATGGTTTCTTTAATGTAAACCCATGTAATGGAGGATCTCCCAAGCCAGAGGAGACAGTTCAAATCCCAAAGCCGAGGTGAAACCGACGCAAGAAGATACAAAGGTGGATAGGTGGGAACTGCAAAACATGAACCATCAGGTTCAAGGTGTTTTCCCTAGGTCAGCGTTATCTTATCAAAACCACTAGATAATTTAACCAAATAGAATCTCATAATCATGCCATCTTATTTTATTTCTGTCTGATTGCGTGGTTTATTTATTATGTATGTGTTGTCGCGATCACATAATTAATAAAATGAACAAGCATGCAAAGATGGAATAAAATAAAAATCGGACTATGCGTAAACATTATCGGAACATGGTTAATCACTTAAGAAAGCATCACTTAATATTAACAAGCATGTGATAATGCAAAAATACGCATAAAGAATAAAATCCCTCAAATACCATATTAAGTCAGACCAAGCCTTCCGTTACTTTATTAAGGGAAAGACTCAATAAAACTATGTGTTTGACCAACCCTTGTTGGGACACTTACTTTTATAAAGGAAGCCCTTATGAAAGGTTTTGGGTTGACTAAACCATATTACATCAAGAGAAGTATCCCTTTCTAGACTTGATGTAATATTGGAGGTAAGAGTTGAGGAAATCCAAGTCAGGATTTCAGGATTGGGGAGTCCACTCAACAGATCAAGGAACTGTAAGCTCATAGTTGGCAAAGACCTGCCTACCAAAATACCTTCAAATAGCTTGACCAACCCTTGTTGGGGTTATGCGAAGGGAAATATGGATCCTTGCCACTCGAATGTCAAAGCAACTGGCATTCTGAGTTCAATGGTGAGGGACATTGGGACTTGATAAAATAGTGGGAGAATTAATTAATTTATTATTTCTCATAAAAATGTAATCAAGAAATTACTAATAAATCTGCTCTTTTAAATTGTAGAATCAAGATGACAAATTCGTCAACCACTTTTTCTCTGCGATCAATTCTGGATAAAGACAACATCCTCACCGGCAGTAACTTTTAGGAATGGTTTAGGCGCCTTCAGGTTATCCTACGCCATGAACTAAAGTTTTACGTGCTGGAGTCCTCACTTCCTGATTCCCCTGCCCCAGGGGCGAGTGATGAAGATTTTTTAGTCTATGATCAACATTTGAACGATGCACTCGACGTTCAATGTTTGATGTTATCATCAATGTCTACTGAGCTCATGAAGTCTCATGAAGACATGGATGCCTATAGCATGCTCGAGCATCTCCGTGGTCTATACCAGGAGAGAGCAAGACAAGAAAGGTTTGAGATCTCCAAGGATCTATTTTAGAGAAAGCTTTGAGAGGGTGCCCCATCCGGGCCTCATGTAGTCAAGCTCATTAGCTACATTGATCGGTTGGAGGTTCTAGGGTTTAAACTCCCCGAAGAACTGGGTACTGATCTCATTCTTGCATCACTCCCCCAGAGCTTCTCAAACTTTGTTGTGAACTTCAATATGAACAACATTGAGAAGTCTTTGTCTGGTCTTCTCATCCTCATTCTCCAAGTGGACACTGACATGAAGCGTGAAAAGCCTTCTGTCCTCATGGTGAATAAAAGTAAAGGGAAGGAGAAGATATTTAAGCCCAAATATTCTTCAAGGACTTCCAAGAAAAGGAAGATCAAAGGGGAGGCAAAGGAATAGGATGTTGTTTGTTTTGCATGTGGCAAGAAGGGCCACTGGAAGAAAAACTACACCCAGCCAAGGAAGCAAGGGGAAGCTTCAGGTGAGTTTGTTATCGAATGCAATCTATCTGTTTCTACTAATTGGGTATTAGATACTGCTTGTGGTTCTCACATCTGTATCCAAATACAGGAACCAAGTAGATTCAGGAAGATTGATCGAGGGGAGGTAGATCTACGAGCAGCCAATAGAGCCAGACTTGCTGATGTAGCTGTCGGGGACTACCACCTCACGTTGCCTATGGGGATGGTCTTGGTTTTGAAAGGATGTTATTATGTACCCTCTGTAACCAAAAACATTATTTCAGTATCCAGGTTAGATACTGATGGATTCATCTTCAAGTTTGGAAGTGGATGTTGCTATTTTTATAAAGATAGCATTTGTTTTGGTAGGGCACATTTATATAACGACCTTTATGTGTTAGACTACACAAACCAAGTAATGGAAATCGATAACAAAGTTAATTCACATGACTCATACCACACCCAACTTTGGCATCACCGGAAAGGTCATGTCAATGAGAAACGTTTGAAAAAATTACATCAAGATGGGTATTTAGATTCTTTCGAACTAAAACCACTTGGTGTATGTCATGAGTGTCTACAAGGCAAAGTGACCAAAGCCCCATTTAGTGGGAAAGGTGAAAGAGCTAAAGAGCTTCTAGAATTAGTTCACACAGATGTGTGTGGATCATTTCGAGTTGAAGCAAGGGGTGGGTTCTCGTACTTCATAACTTTTACTGATGATTTTAGTAGATATGGATATATCTATTTAATGAGGTATAAGTCAGATTATTTTGATCGGTTCAAAGAATACAAGAATGAAGTTGAGAACAATCTTGGTAATAATATTAAGAAACTCTGCTCAGACAGAGGAGGAAAATATCTTAATCAGGACTTCATTGATTTCTTACGGGAGTTTGGGATTCTATCTCAACTCACTCCTCCTTACACAACGCAGTGGAATGGTGTAAGTGAAAGGAGGAACCGCACCCTGTTGGACATGGTGATATCAATGATGAGTCATGTGAGTCCTCCATTATCTTTTTGGGGATATTCATTACAAACAACAGCGCACATACTAAACCAAGTACCAACTAAATCGATAAACGGTATTCCATACGAGTTATGGAGTGGAGGAAAAGCCATGTTATCGAATTTACATGTGTGGGGTAGCGAAGCATTTGTTAAGGCCTCTTCAGGTAACAAACTCGTGCCCCGAGGCACAAAGTGTATCTTTATAGGATATCCCAAGGAAACAAGGGGATATTACCTATACAACCCCTTGGAAAAAAAATGTTATAGTGGCAAGACATGCCATATTCCTTGAGAGGGACCACATCTCTAAAAGAGATAGTGGGAGCGAGATAGACTTCGATGAAGTCGAGGCTCAAGATATACATGAGTTGGTACAAGAACAGATTCCACAAAGCCCCGTGGAAGAACAATCCATTCCAGAGACACAAGAACTGCGTAGGAGCACGAGAGAGGTGAGAGAACCAGAACGATATGGTTTTCTTGTCACCGAGGATGGTGACTCATTATTGGTTGACAATAATGATCCTCTTACCTACAAGGAATCAGTTGAAGGCATAGATGTTTCCAAGTGGAATGAAGCCATGAATTCTGAAATGGATTCCATGTACCAAAACCAAGTCTAGATTTTGGTAGATCCTCTAGTTTATGTAAAGCCTATTGGTAATAAATGGGTATTCAAGAAGAAACTGGACATGGAGGGGCAAGTCAACACCTATAAGGAACGACTGGTTACAAAAGGTTTTATAAAACGTCAAGGAATTGACTATGATGAAACCTTTTCACCGGTTGCGATGTTGAAATCCATCAGAATCCTATTGGCCATTGCTGCTTACCATGACTATGAAATTTGGAAAATGGATGTCAAAACAGCTTTCCTTAACGGGAACCTCCAGGAAGATGTCTACATGACACAACCTGAAGGTTTTGTGACTCCAAAGGATGCCAACAAGGTATGCAAGTTACAGAAATACATTTATGGATTAAAGAAAGAATCAAGGTCATGGAACATTCGTTTTGATGAAGCTGTTACAGAATTTGGCTTTGTTAAGAACGAATGTGAGCCTTGTGTCTACAAAAGGTTTAGTGGAAGTGCAGTCATTTTTCTAATTGTATATGTTGATGACATATTGCTAATTGGAAACGAAGTACCTGTATTACAGTCAGTTAATGCATGGTTGCATAAATTCTTCTCCATGAAAGACTTGGGCGAGGCGGCATATATTCTTGGGATCAAGATCCATCGTGATAGATCCAAGAGAATGCTGGGCATGAGTCAAAGTACATACATTGAGAAGATACTGAAGAGATTCAGTATGGAATAGTCCAAGAGGGGATTGTTTCTAGTGTCACATGGCATTCATCTTTCAAACAAAATGTGTCCTCAGACATATGAGTAAAGAAGGAGGATGGAAAGTATCCCTTACGCATCCGCGATTGGGTCAGTCGTGTATGTTATGCTATGTACGAGGCTAGATGTTACTTATGCATTAAGTGCGGTAGGCAGATATCAAGATGATCCAGGAGACTGCCATTGGATGGCAGTCAATACTATCCTTAAGTATCTGAGGTGTACTAAGGATATGTTCTTGTTTTATGGAGGAGATGAGGAACTAGTCATTATAGGATATGTAGATGCTAGTTTCCATATTGATCAAGATAACATGAAGTCGCAGACTGGATACATCTTCAGTTTGAATGGAGGTGCAGTGAGCTGGAAGAGCTCAAAAACAAAGTGTGGTGGCAGATTCTACAGTGGAGTCCGAGTATATCGCAGCTTCTGAGGCAGCTAAAGAAGCAGTATGGATGCGAAGCTTCGTCCAAGAGCTGGATGTTGTACCGAGCAGTAAAGATCCTATCACACTCTATTGTGATAATACTGCAGCAGTGACACTTGAAAAATAGCCAAGGTCACATCAGGGGACAAAGCACATACTTCGGAAGTATCATCTCTTGAGGGAGTTTTCTCAGAGAGGTGAAGTTGCAGTGAGCAGTATTTCCATGGAAGACAACGTGGCGGACCCATTGACTAAAGATTTGACTCTGCAGAAACATGATCATCATGTGAGGTCTAGTGGACTAAAAGTCGTAGGCAGTTGGATCTAGTCCAAGTGGGAGTTTGTAAGGGTTGGTGTCCTCAGAACCAACTGTTTTGTACTTTGATTACATGAATGTTCACTTATTATATATTGTTCATTGTTCTGCATGCCTATAATATAATAATGTCCTTGAATATTTGTTGCATTAATAAGGTTATAGCAGATCCCCGCAATGATGAGAACATTGAAATTATATAACAATATTCTTAAATAAAGTTTTGCGGTTGGATGACATACTATGATAGTACACATAGTATACAGACCGTCATGTGTGAGTACTCGTAAGAAGATGACACTATCTCTCATGGAGTTCGCACTTGGTAATCTCCAAGATGGGAGATTATGAGAACAGACCCACCAGTAGTAATTTTGCATGTCTTGGTGTCATCGGATATTTCTATCTGAGAGCGTGTGTAATGGTCCTTAGACTGGAAGATTATCATTAACTCGTGTCATGACTCATGCAATTAGATTTACTGACGAAAACCGTCACGCAGACAGTTGGCGGGAAGTAGGGTACGTTGGGTGCGTCATGAGTGACATGTTTTTAATGGATAAGTCGAGGAAGGATTTGTCCCTTCCATTTATGGAAGTTGATATCTCAGCCCTTTGATTGAAATAGAACTGTCACATTAAATTCCATGGCCATGGTGTAAACGACGAGTTTATTTCAGGTAGTCAAAGAACGACGAATCAAGCATATAGGTTTATGACACTTCCATGAAACCTTCTTGATAAGATATTGAGACAAAGGGATTAAATTACATAGTAAGCGTTCGTATGAGGTGATACGTCAATGCGGCGTCAACTTCTTTCTCTTGGGTGCCTTAACCCGTTGCTAGATAGTAATCTTGGACTTTAGGCAAGCCCGCCTAATGCCAATGAGAAAGAGGCCTAGAGGGTCACACACTAAGTGTATCCAAGTATCTCAAATTGAATAAAGATTATTCCCGTATGTGGTTTAATAATTATTCAAGGAAGCCTAAGTTGTTTTAAATGATGGAGGAAAAATAAAATAAAACAAGTACACGCCGTGTATTATTAAATGTACACGCCGTGTAGTTTTATTTTGGAAAGGAAATGAATAAATGAAAACAAGATATACACGTCGTGTACATTTAATGTACATGCTATGTAGTTTTCAATGAAAAACAAGTACACGCTGTGTATTTATTATTACACGTCGTGTAGTTTTTCCAGTCGGGATTTTGAGGATATAATATCGTTTTATTAAATGATATTTATTATAATCAGTCTGAGCGCATGTCAAGGAATTATTTATTCGACATGGGGGTTTTAAATAAGAGTAAATGAAATAAATAAAATGCGTAACGCGTTTATTTATTTTCATAACTCTATAACCCCACACACCCGATTATAAATATCCTCACAACCCCAACTCTTTTCCACAACACAAGAGAATCGTTGTGCACAACATCTCTGGAGAATTATTTCAAGGCTGAAAGAACCTCTTCCTCCAAGAATGCTCTCAAGACTGAGAGATATCCTCTTCCATCGGATCAAGACGATCTAAGGCGGAAAATGCAAGAAAAGGATTCTCCACGCTAGCACCTGGAGAATCCTTTGGCGACGTCCAGAGATATGAGGTACACATGTGGATCACTGCTAGAGGGATTCTACACTTGGCTTCTGAAAAGCAACGACGGATCACATTGACAACGTGATCGAGAACATCAATGAATAAAGAACACCCAAAAGGTATTTCTTTATAATTAATTAAATTAATTATAATCAACCTGTAACGATCATTGTTTGTGGTTCCGGGAAAAACCATCTTCTTTGTCTTTTTCTGTGATTCGGTCCGTGGAGACTGGTGTTTATCGTCATATTGATCCCGGATTGATCATTACTAATGACAAAAAGCCAAGTGGGAACATCCACCCACGCACTTTCGCTACGCTCGGAACCTTCAAATGGTATCAGAGGTAGGTTACAATGTTGATTATAGTTATTTAATTTTTGTTGATAATTTACGCATTCATATTTGATTCAATTCGAAATAAATCATTCTATAAATATAAATTAACGAGATCTATTCTTCCTCCTTCATTTCTCGATTCATATCACATAAATGACCCTTTCATTTTAATTTTTGATTAAAATAAAAAAACGAGGAACTCATCCGGAGGAGCCGCTCTTTTTGTCTGTACAACACGGTATTACACGGCGTGTAATTAAAACTACACGCCGTGTACTTAGGTTCAACGAACTGGCACTGGTCCGCCAAACCACGCCGTGTTAATTGATTATGCCTAAGTTTTAATCATGCTGTATTGACCAGAATTGAATGGCGCGTGGAAACTAGAATACATGGCGTGTATGTTGGAGCAACACACCGTGTAGTCTGTTCCAACCTAGGTGAAACCGTGTACAAAGATAAGCTGCGCACCGCATACACGGGATCGTCAGGCCGGTTACCACGTAACAAGGAAGTACACGCTGTCTATGATTCATCTACACGCCATGTACTCTAAAATTTCCAAAAGTACAGAAAACACGCCAAAACCCCGACGTGTACTTTGTATAAAGGGTGAAAAGAAAAATACATGCCATGTAATTATAAACTACACGCCGTGTACTTTCCAGAAATGGAATTTCACCAGGTTTCCTCCAATGTACAAAGACCCGTACAAGGAATATGGATGAGAAGAATCTCAAGGAAATTCATAAAGGAATTTAAGATAAAGAATTGATTAATTATAAGATCATAATTAATTTAATTCGAGCGGGTCTTATCTTAAATAAAAGAACGATTAAAAGAATTTGAATTCTAAATATGCATAAATGTCGTTGCATACTATGGATGATCATGAGCTAGACCAAAGACCCTTTTTATGTGTATGGTTTCATTTAAATTTATTTAATTTAAATTTGTTGGCCTGCGAGCCTTCTTCCAATAAAATGTAGGGCCTGCGTGCCCATGGTTTCTTTAATGTAAACCCATGTAATGGAGGATCTCCCAAGTCAGAGGAGACAGTTCAAATCCCGAAGCCGAGGTGAAACCGAAGCAAGAAGATACAAAGGTGGATAGGTGGGAGCTGCAAAACACGAACCATCAGGTTCAAGGTGTTTTCCCTAGGTCAGCGTTATCTTATCAAAACCACTAGATAAGCTAACCAAATAGAAGCTCATGATCATGCCATCTTATTTTATTTCTGTCTGATTGCGTGGTTTATTTATTATGTATGTGTTGTCGCGATCACATAATTAATAAAATGAACAAGCATGCAAAGATGGAATAAAATAAAAACCGGACTATGCGTAAACATTATCGGAACATGGTTAATCACTTAAGAAAGCATCACTTAATATTAACAAGCATGTGATAATGCAAAAATACGCATAAAGAATAAAATCCCTCAAATACCATATTAAGTCAGACCAAGCCTTCCATTACTTTATTAAGGGAAAGACTCAATAAAACTATGTGTTTTACCAACCCTTGTTGGGACACTTACTTTTATAAAGGAAGCCCTTATGAAAGGTTTTGGGTTGACTAAACCATATTACATCAAGAGAAGTATCCCTTGCTAGACTTGATGTAATATTGGAGGCAAGAGTTGAGGAAATCCAAGTCAGGATTTCAGGATTGGGGAGTCCACTCAACAGATCAAGGAACTGTAAGCTCATAGTTGGCAAAGACCTGCCTACCAAAATACCTTCAAATAGCTTGACCAACCCTTGTTGGGGTTATGTGAAGGGAAATATGGATCCTTGCCACTCGAATGTCAAAGCAACTGGACATTCTGAGTTCAATGGTGAGGGCCATTGGGACTTGATAAAATAGTGGGAGAATTAATTAATTTATTATTTCTCATAAAAATGTAATCAAGAAATTACTAATAAATCTGCTCTTTTAAATTGTAGAATCAAGATGACAAATTCGTCAACCACTTTTTATCTGCGATCAATTCTGGATAAAGACAACATCCTCACCGGCAGTAACTTTTAGGAATGGTTTAGGCGCCTTCAGGTTATCCTACGCCATGAACTAAAGTTTTACATGCTGGAGTCCTCACTTCCTGATTCCCCTGCCCCAGGGGCGAGTGATGAAGATTTTTTAGTCTATGATCAACATTTGAACGATGCACTCGACGTTCAATGTTTGATGTTATCATCAATGTCTACTGAGCTCATGAAGTCTCATGAAGACATGGATGCCTATAGCATGCTCGAGCATCTCCGTGGTCTATACCAGGAGAGAGCAAGACAAGAAAGGTTTGAGATCTCCAAGGATCTATTTTAGATAAAGCTTTGAGAGGGTGCCCCATCTGGGCCTCATGTAGTCAAGCTCATTAGATACATTGAGCGGTTGGAGGTTCTAGGGTTTAAACTCCCCGAAGAACTGGGTACTGATCTCATTCTTGCATCACTCCCCCAGAGCTTCTCAAACTTTGTTGTGAACTTCAATATGAACAACATTGAGAAGTCTTTGTCTGGTCTTCTCATCCTCATTCTCCAAGTAGACACTGACATGAAGCGTGAAAAGCCTTCTGTACTCATGGTGAATAAAAGGAAAGGGAAGGAGAAGATCTTTAAGCCCAAATCTTCTTCAAGGACTTCCAAGAAAAGGAAGATCAAAGGGGAGGCAAAGGAATAGGATGTTGTTTGTTTTGCATGTGGCAAGAAGGGCCACTGGAAGAAAAACTGCACCCAGCCAAGGAAGCAAGGGGAAGCTTCAGGTGAGTTTGTTATCGAATGCAATCTATCTGTTTCTACTAATTGGGTATTAGATACTGCTTTTGGTTCTCACATCTGTATCCAAATACAGGAACCAAGTAGATTCAGGAAGATTGATCGAGGGGAGGTAGATCTACGAGCAGCCAATAGAGCCAGACTTGCTGATGTAGCTGTCGGGGACTACCACCTCACGTTGCCTATGGGGATGGTCTTGGTTTTGAAAGGATGTTATTATGTACCCTCTGTAACCAAAAACATTATTTCAGTATCCAGGTTAGATACTGATGGATTCATCTTCAAGTTTGGAAGTGGATGTTCCTATTTTTATAAAGATAGCATTTGTTTTGGTAGGGCACATTTATATAACGACCTTTATGTGTTAGACTACACGAACCAAGTAATGGAAATCGATAACAAAGTTAATTCACATGACTCATACCACACCCAACTTTGGCATCACTGGAAAGGTCATGTCAATGAGAAACGTTTGAAAAAATTACATCAAGATGGGTATTTAGATTCTTTCGAACTAAAACCACTTGGTGTATGTCATGAGTGTCTACAAGGCAAAATGACCAAAGCCCCATTTAGTGGGAAAGGTGAAAGAGCTAAAGAGCTTCTAGAATTAGTTCACACAGATGTGTGTGGATCATTTCGAGTTGAAGCAAGGGGTGGGTTCTCGTACTTCATAACTTTTACTGATGATTTTAGTAGATATGGATATATCTATTTAATGAGGTATAAGTCAGATTATTTTGATCGGTTCAAAGAATACAAGAATGAAGTTGAGAACTAGCTTGGTAATAATATTAAGAAACTCTGCTCAGAAAGAGGAGGAAAATATCTTAATCAGGACTTCATTGATTTCTTACGGGAGTTTGGGATTCTATCTCAACTCACTCCTCCTTACACAACGCAGTGGAATGGTGTAAGTGAAAGGAGGAACCGCACCCTGTTGGACATGGTGAGATCAATGATGAGTCATGCGAGTCCTCCATTATCTTTTTGGGGATATTCATTACAAACAACAGCACACATACTAAACCAAGTACCAACTAAATCGATAAATGGTATTCCATACGAGTTATGGAGTGGAGGAAAAGCCATGTTATCGAATTTACATGTGTGGGGTAGCGAAGCATTTGTTAAGGCCTCTTCAGGTAACAAACTCGTGCCCCGAGGCACAAAGTGTATCTTTATAGGATATCCCAAGGAAACAAGGGGATATTACCTATACAACCCATCGGAAAAAAATGTTATAGTGGCAAGACATGTCATATTCCTTGAGAGGGAGCACATCTCTAAAAGAGATAGTGGGAGAGAGATAGACTTCGATGAAGTCGAGGCTCAAGATATACATGAGTTGGTACAAGAACAGATTCCACAAAGCCCCGTGGAAGAACAATCTGTTCCAGAGACACAAGAACTGCGTAGGAGCATGAGAGAGGTGAGAGAACCAGAACGATATGGTTTTCTTGTCACCGAGGATGGTGACTCATTATTGGTTGACAATAATGATCCTCTTACCTACAAGGAATCAGTTGAAGGCATAGATGTTTCCAAGTGGAATGAAGCCATGAATTCTGAAATGGATTCCATGTACCAAAACCAAGTCTAGATTTTGGTAGATCCTCTAGTTTATGTAAAGCCTATTGGTAATAAATGGGTATTCAAGAAGAAACTGGACATGGAGGGGCAAGTCAGCACCTATAAGGCACGACTGGTTGCAAAAGGTTTTATAAAACGTCAAGGAATTGACTATGATGAAACCTTTTCACCGGTTGCGATGTTGAAATCCATCAGAATCCTATTGGCCATTGCTGCTTACCATAACTATGAAATTTGGAAAATGGATGTCAAAACAGCTTTCCTTAACGGGAACCTCCAGGAATATGTCTACATGACACAACCTGAAGGTTTTGTGACTCCAAAGGATGCCAACAAGGTATGCAAGTTACATAAATACATTTATGGATTAAAGAAAGAATCAAGGTCATGGAACATTCGTTTTGATGAAGCTGTTACAGAATTTGGCTTTGTTAAGAACGAATGTGAGCCTTGTGTCTACAAAAGGTTTAGTGGAAGTGCAGTCATTTTCCTAATTGTATATGTTGATGACATATTGCTAATTGGAAACGAAGTACCTGTATTATAGTTAGTTAATGCATTGTTGCATAAATGCTTCTCCATGAAAGACTTGGGCGAGGCGGCATATATTCTTGGGATCAAGATCCATCGTGATAGATCCAAGAGAATGCTGGGCATGAGTCAAAGTACATACATTGACAAGATACTGAAGAGATTCAGTATGGAACAGTCCAAGAGGGGATTGTTGCTAGTGTCACATGGAATTCATCTTTCAAACAAAATGTGTCCTCAGACATATGAGTAAAGAAGGAGGATGGCAAGTATCCCTTACGCATCCACGATTGGGTCAGTCTTGTATGTTATGCTATGTACGAGGCTAGATGTTACTTATGCATTAAGTGCGGTAGGCAGATATCAAGCTGATCCAGGAGACTGCCATTTGATGGCAGTCAATACTATCCTTAAGTATCTGAGGCGTACTAAGGATATGTTCTTGTTTTATGGAGGAGATGAGGAACTAGTCATTATAGGATATGTAGATGCTAGTTTCCATATTGATCAAGATGACATGAAGTCGCAGACTGGATACATCTTCAGTTTGAATGGAGGTGCAGTGAGTTGGAAGAGAACAAAAACAAAGTGTGGTGGCAGATTCTACAGTGGAGTCCGAGTATATCGCAGCTTCTGAGGCAGCTAAAGAAGCAGTATGGATGCGAAGCTTCGTCCAAGAGCTGGATGTTGTACCGAGCAGTAAAGATCCTATCACACTCTATTGTGATAATACTGCAGCAGTGAAACTTGAAAAATAGCCAAGGTCACATCAGGGGACAAAGCACATACTTCGGAAGTATCATCTCTTGAGGGAGTTTTCTCAGAGAGGTGAAGTTGCAGTGAGCAGTATTTCCATGGAAGACAACGTGGCGGACCCATTGACTAAATATTTGACTCTGCAGAAACATGATCATCATGTGAGGTCTAGTGGACTAAAAGTCGTAGGCAGTTGGATCTAGTCCAAGTGGGAGTTTTTAAGGGTTGGTGTCCTCAGAACCAACTGTTTTGTACTTTGATTACATGAATGTTCACTTATTATATATTGTTCATTGTTCTGCATGACTATAATATAATAATGTCCTTGAATATTTGTTGCATTAATAAGGTTATAGCAGATCCCCGCAATGATGAGAACATTGAAATTATATAACAATATTCTTAAATAAAGTTTTGTGGTTGGATGACATACTATGATAGTACACATAGTATACATACCGTCATGTGTGAGTACTCGTAAGAAGATGACACTATCTCTCATGGAGTTCGCACTTGGTAATCTCCAAGATGGGAGATTATGAGAACAGACCCACCAGTAGTAATTTTGCATGTCTTGGTGTCATCGGATATTTCTATCTGCGAGCGTGTGTAATGGTCCTTAGACTGGAAGATTATCATTAACTCATGTCATGACTCGTGCAATTAGATTTACTGACGAAAACCGTCACGCAGACAGTTGGCGGGAAGTAGGGTACATTGGGTGCATCATGATTGACATGTTGTTAATGGATAAGTTGAGGAAGGATTTGTCCCTTCCATTTATGGAAGTTGATATCTCAGCCCTTTGATTGAAATAGAACTGTCACATTAAATTCCATGGCCATGGTGTAAACGACGAGTTTATTTCAGGTAGTCAAAGAACGACGAATCAAGCATATAGGTTTATGACACTTCCATGAAACCTTCTTGATGAGATATTGAGACAAAGGGATTAAATTACACAGTAAGCGTTCGTATGAGGTGATACATCAATGCGGCGTCAACTTCTTTCTCTTGGGTTCCTTAACCCGTTGCTAGATAGTAATCTTGGATTTTAGGCAAGCCCGCCTAATTCCAATGAGAAAGAGGCCTAGAGGGTCACACACTAAGTGTATCCAAGTATCTCAAATTGAATAAAGATTATTCCCGTATGTGGTTTAATAATTATTCAAGGAAGCCTAAGTTGTTTTAAATGATGGAGGAAAAATAAAATAAAACAAGTACACGCCGTGTATAATTAAATGTACACGCCGTGTAGTTTTATTTTGGAAAGGAAATGAATAAATGAAAACAAGATATACACGTCGTGTGCATTTAATGTACAAGATGTGTAGTTTTCAATGAAAAACAAGTACACACTGTGTAGTTTTTCCAGTCAGGATTTTGAGGATATAATATTGTTCTATTAAATGATATTTATTATAATCAGCGTGAGCGCATATCAAGGAATTATTTATTCGACATGGGGGTTTTAAATAAGCGTAAATGAAATAATTAAAATGTGTAACGTGTTTATTTATTGTCATAACTCTATATCCCCACAAACCCGATTATAAATATCCTCACAACCCCAACTCTTTTCCACAATGAAAGAGAATTGTTGTGCACAACATCTCTGGAGAATTCTTTCAAGGAAGAAAGAACCTCTTCCTCCAAGAATGCTCTCAAGATCGAGATAGATTCTCTTCCATCAAATCAAGACGATCTAAGGAGGAAAATGCAAGCAAAGTCTTCTCCACGCTAGCACCCGGAGAATCCTTTGGCGACATCCAAAGATACGAGGTACACGTGTGGATCACTGCTAGAGGGAGTCTACACTTGGCTTCTGCGACGCAACGACGGATCACATCAACAACGTGATCAAGATCATCAACGAAGAAAGAACATCCAAAAGTTATTTCCTTATAATTAATTAAATTAATTATAATCAACCTGTAATGATCCTTGTTTGTGGTTCCAGGACAAACCATCTTCTTTGTCTTTTTCTGTGATTCGATCCGTGGAGACTGGTGTTTATCGTCGTATTGATCCCAGATTGATCATTGCCAATGACAAAAATCCAAGTGGGCACATCCACCCACGTGCTTCCGCTGCGCCCGGAACCTTCATTCATCTCACTCCTTATTCCCATGAGATTCATACCATATTTCCACTATTACCTTTTGTGTGGTGTATGTACTGCTCATAATTGTATTCTTTGTGTAATACAATTTAATTTATGTGTATTTACATATTAATTGTATGATACCTCTTTCATGGGGTGTATGTTTCATAAGTTACCAAATTGGTAAGGGTTTATTTCACAATCTCTTCATTATCTGAGGTTGTTTATACGTAATTATCTATTGGGACATCTTTAATATCCACATCCATGTTTTCTAAAAATGTATTTCAAAACATTCTTACTATTTTACAGAATATGGTTTAAAGTCATTTATACACTTGTTTTACTTTTTATAAGATATTTATAATGGAATCTTTCCATCGTTTTCCAAACAAGTTCCTTTTAACCTTTTCGACAAAATTAATGTAAGAATGTCTCTTTTAACTTATATGGTGGGTGCAGCTATTTTCTACCGTTATAAAATCTTTGATGCTTCCCTTACAAGATTATAAGAATATTTTCAAAGTAAATGTTTTCTTTTATAATTATGTGACTTTTAAATGATTTCCAAAAAAGAGATATTTCTCTCAAATAGTTTTGATTTCATCTATGTCAACATCCTTTAATAAATTTTACACTTGTTTGAAGTTGATTTATTAGGATACAAATCTTCCAAATTGTATTTAAGATTTTGTGATATGTTTGACTATGGATGAGTCATTTTTATGCCATTAATGGCTTATGATTTATGTTTTTCTATTTCCTATGCTAGTTTTAATACGAATGTTTATGTTATACTTTATCCTCTTCTTAAGATGAATGTGTTGGACTAGTAAGTTCCGGGTTGGGGACTAGTAAAATTAAGCCCTCCAGGTTGGGGTCTGGTTACAACAGATCCTTCGAGTTGGTGTCTGGTTATTAGTGAAGGTTCCGGACGCAGCGGAAGTGCGTGGGTGGATGTGCCCACTTGGCCTTTTGTCATTAGCAATGATCAATCCGGGATCAATACGACGATAAACGCCAGTCTCCACGGATCGAATCATAGAAAAAGAAAAAGAAGATGGTTTGTCCTGGAACCACAAACAAGGATCGTTACAGGTTGATTATAATTAATTTAATTAATTATAAAGAAATACCTTTTGGGTGTTCTTTCTTCGTTGATGTTCTTGATCACTTTGTCGATGTGATCCTTCGTTCCGTCGCAGAAGACAAGTGTAGACTCCCTCTAGCGGTGATCCACACGTGTACCTCGTATCTCTGGATGTCGCCAAAGGATTCTCCGGGCGCTAGCGTAGAGAATACTTTGCTTGCATTGTCCACCTTAGATTGTCTTGATCCGATGGAAGAGGATCTCTCTCGGTCTTGAGAGCATTCTTGGAGGAAGAGGTTCGTTCGGCCTTGAAAGAATTCTCCAGAGATGTTGTGCACAACAATTCTCTTGTGTAGGAAAAGAGTTGGGGTTGTGAGGATATTTATAACTGAGTTTGAGGTTGTAGAGTTATGATAATAAATAAACGTGTTACGCGTTTTACTTATTTCATTTACTCTTATTTAAAACCCCCATGTCGAATAAATAAATTCTTGACATGCGCTCACGCTGATTATAATAAATATCATTTAATAAAACGATATTATATCCTCAAAATCCTGACTAGAAAAACTACACAGCGTGTAATAATAAATACACGGCGTGTACTTGTTTTTCATTGAAAACTACACAGCATGTACATTAAATGTACACGGCGTGTATATCTTGTTTTCATTTATTCATTTTCTTTCCAAAATAAAACTACACGGCGTGTACATTTAATAATACACGGTGTGAACTTGTTTTATTTTATTTTCCTCCATAATTTAAAACAACTTCGGCTTCCTTTAATAATTATTAAACCACATTTGGGAATAATCTTTATTCAACTTGAGATACTTGGATACACTTAGTGTGTGACCCTCTAGGCCTCTTTCTCGTTGGCATTAGGCGGGCTTGCCTAAAGTCCAAGATTATTGTCTAGCAACGGGTCAAGGCACCCAAGAGAAAGAAGTTGACGCCGCATTGACGTATCACCTCATACGAATGCTTACTGTGTAATTTAATCCCTTTGTCTCAATATCTCGTCAAGCAGAATTCATGGCAGTGTCATAAACCTATATGCTTCATCCGTCATTCTTTGACTACCTGAAATAAACTCATCGTTCACACCATGGCCATGGAATTTAATGCTATAGTTCTATTTCAATCAAAGGGCCGAGATATCAACTTCCATAAATGGAAGAGAAAAATCCTTCCTCGACTTATCCATTAACAAAATGTCACCCGTGATGCACCCAACGTACCCTACTTCCCACCAACTGTCTGCGTGACGATTTTCGTCAGTAAATCTAAGTGCGCGAGTCATGACATGAGTTAATGATAATATTTCAGTCTAAGGACCATTACACACACTCGTAGATAGAAATATTCGATGACACCAAGACATGCGGAATTAATACTGGGGGGTCTATTATCATAACCTCCCATCTTGGAGATTACCAAGTGCGAACTCCATGAGAGAGAGTCTCGTCTTCTTACGAGTACTCGTACATGACAGTCTGTATGCTATGTGTCCTATCATAGTATGTCATCCAACCGCAGAACTTTATTTAAGAATATTGTTATAGAATTTCAAGGTTCTCATCATATCGGGGATCTTCTATGACCTTATTAATGAAACAAATATTCCAGGACATTATTATATTATAGTCATGCAGAATAATGAACAATATATAATAAGTGAACATTCATGTAATCAAAGTACAAAACAGTTGGTTTTGAGGAAACCAACCTTACAAACTCCCACTTGGACTAGAGCCAATTGCCTACGACTTTTAGTCCGCTAGACCTCACATGATTATCATGTTTCTGCTGAGTCAAGGCTATAGTCAATGGGTCCGCCATGTTGTCTTCCGTGGAAATACTGCTCACCGCAACTTCACCTCTCTGAGAAAAATCCCTCAAGAGATGACACTTCTGAAGTATGTGCTTTGTCCCCTGATGTGACCTTGGCTATTTTTTAAGTGTCACCGCTGCATTTTTATCACAATAGAGTGTGATAGGATCTTTACTGCTCGGTACAACATCCAGCTCTTGGACGAAGCTTCACATCCATACTGCTTCTTTAGCTGCCTTAGAAGCTGCGATATACTCAGACTCCACTATAGAATCTGCCACCACACTTTGTTTTGAGCTCTTCCAGCTCACTGCACCTCTATTCAAACTGAAGATGTATCCAGTCTGCGACTTCATGTCATCTTGATCAATCTGGAAACTAGAATCTACATATCTTATGATGAATAGTTCCTCATCTCCTCCATAAAACAGGAACATATCCTTAGTACGCCTCAGATACTTAAGGATAGTCTTGACTTCCATCCAATGGAGGTCTCCTGGATCAGCTTGATATCTGCCTACCGCACTTAATGCGTAAGTAACATCTAGCCTCGTACATAGCATAACAAACATGACTGACCCAATCGCGGATGCGTAAGGGTTACTTTCCATCCTCCTTCTTTAATCATGTGTCTGAGGACACATTTTCTTTGAAAGATGAATGCCATGTGACACTGGCAACAATCCCCTCTTGGACTGTTCCATACTGAATCTCTTCAGTATCTTGTCAATGTATGTACTTTGACTCATGCCCAGCATTCTCTTGGATCTATCACGATGGATCTTGATCCCAAGAATATATGCCGCCTCACCAAGTCTTTCATGGAGAAGAATTTATGCAACCATGCCTTAATTGACTGTAATACAGGTACTTCGTTTCTAATTAGCAATATGTCATCGACATATACAATTAGGAAAACGACTGCACTTACACTAAACCTTTTGTAGACACAAGGCTCACATTCGTTCTTAACAAAGCCAAATTCTATAACAGCTTCATCAAAACGAATGTTCCATGACCTTGATGCTTTCTTTAGTCCATAAATGGATTTCTGCAACTTGCATACCTTGTTGGAATCCTTTTGAGTCATAAACCCTTCAGTTTGTGTCATGTAGACATCTTCCTGGAGGTTCCCGTTAAGGAAAGATGTTTTGACATCCATTTTCCAAATTTCATAGTCATGGTAAGCAGCAATGGACAATAGGATTCTGATGGATTTAAGCATCGCAACCGGTGAAAAGGTTTCATCATAGTCAATTCCTTGACGCTGTCTAAAACATTTTGCAACCAGTCGTGCCTTGTAGGTGTTGACTTGCCCTTCCATGTCAAGTTTCTTCTTGAATACCCATTTATTACCAATAGGCTTTACATCAACTGGAGGATATACCAAAATCCAGACTTGGTTTTGGTACAAGGAATCCATTTCATAATTCATGGATTCTTACCACTTGGCAACGTCTCTACCTTCAACTGCTTCCTTGTAGGTAAGAGGATAATAATTGTCAACCAATAATGAGTCACCATCCTCAGTGACAAGACAACCATATCGTTATGGTTCTCTCACCTCTCCCGTGCTTCTACGCAGTTCTTGTGTCTCTAGAATAGATTTTTCTTCCACGGGGCTTTGTGGAATCTGTTCTTATACTAACTCATGTGTATTTTGAGCCTCTACTTCATTGAAGTCTATCTCACTCCCACTATCACTTTTGGAGATGTGCTCCCTCTCAAGGAATATGGTGTGTCTTGCCAATGTAACCTTTTTGTTTGAGGTGTTGTATAGGTAATATCCCCTTGTTTCCTTGGGATATCCTATAAAGATACACTTTGTGCCTCGGGGTGCAAGTTTGTTACCTGAAGAGTCCTTAACAAATGCTTTTCTACCCCACACATGTAAATTCGATAACATGGCTTTGCGTCCACTCCATAACTCGTATGGAATACCATTTATCGATTTAGTTGGTACTTGGTTTAGTATGTGCGCTTCTGTTTGTAATGAATATCCCCAAAAGGATAATGGAAGACTCACATTAATCATTATTGATCTCACCATGTCCAACAGGGTGCAGTTCATCCTTTCACTTACACCATTCCACTGCGGTGTGTAAGGAGGAGTGAGTTGAGATAGAATCCCAAACTCCCGTAAGAAATCAATGAAGTCCAGATTAAGATATTCTCCTCCTCTGTCTGAGCGGAGTTTCTTAATCTTCTTACCAATCTGTTTCTCAACTTCATTCTTGTATTCTTTGAACCGATCAAAATAATCTGACTTATACCTCATTAAATAGATCTATCCATATCTACTAAAATCATCAGTAAAAGTTATGAAGTATGAGAACCCACCCCTTGCTTCAACTGGAAATGGTTCACACACATCTGTGTGAACTAATTCTAGAAGCTATTTAGCTCTTTCACCTTTCCCACTAAATGGTGCTTTGGTCATTTTGCCTTGTAGACATGCATGACATACACCAAGTGGTTTTAGTTCGAAAGAATCTAAATACCCATCTTGATGTAATTTTGTCAAACGTTTCTCATTGACATGACCTAGCCGGTGATTCCAAAGTTGGGTGTTGTATGAGTCATGTGAATTAACTTTGTTATCGATTTCCATTACTTGGTTTGTGTAGTCTAACACATAAAGGTCGTTATATAAATGTGCCCTACCAAAACAAATGTTATCTTTATAAAAATATAAACATCCACTTCCAAAATTGAAGATGAATCTATCAGTATCTAATCTGGATACTGAAATAATGTTTTTGGTTACAGAGGGTACATAATAACATCCTTTCAAAACCAAGACCATCCCCATAGGCAATGTGAGGTGGTAGTCCCCGACAGCTACAGCAGCAAGTCTGGCTCTGTTGGCTGCTCGTAGATCTACCTCCCCTTGATCAATCTTCCTGAATCTACTTGGTTCCTGTATTTGGATACAGATTTGAGCACCAAAAGCAGTATCTAATACCCAATTAGTAGAAACAGATAGATTGTATTCGATAACAAACGCACCTGAAGCTTCCCCTTGCTTCCTTGGCTGGGTGCAGTTTTTCTTCTAGTGGCCCTTCTTGCCACATGCAAAACAAACAGCATCCTGTTCCTTTGCCTCCCCTTTGATATTCCTTTTCTTGGAAGGCCTTGAAGAAGCTTTGGGATTAATGTTCTTCTCCTTCCCTTTCCTTTTATTCACCATGAGGATAGAAGGTTTTTCACGCTTCATGTCAGTTTCCACTTGGCGAATGAGGATGAGAAGATCAGACAAAGACTTCTCGATGTTGTTCATATTGAAGTTCACAACAAAGTTTGAGAAGCTCTGGGGGAGTTATGCAAGAATGAGATCGGTACCCAGTTCTTTGGTGAGTTTAAACCCTAGAACCTCCAAGCGCTCAATGTAGCCAATGAGCTTGACTACATGAGGCCCGGCTGGGGCACCCTCTCCAAGCTTGCTCTGAAATAGAGCCTTGGAGATATCAAACCTTTCCTATCTTGCTCTCTCCTGGTATAGACCACGAAGATTCTTGAGCATGCTATAGACATCCATGTCTTCATGAGACTTCATGAGCTCACTAGACATTGATGATAGCATTAAACATTGAATGTCGAGTGCATCGTTCAAATGTTGATTATAGACTAGGAAATCTTCATCACTCACCCCTGGGGCAGGGGAATCAGGAAGTGAGGACTCCAGCAATTAAAACTTTCATTCAGGGCGTAGGATAACCCGAAGGCACCTAAACCATTCCTAAAAGTCACTACCAGTGAGGATGTTGTCTTTATCCAGAATTGATCGCAGAGAAAAAGTGGTTGACGAGTTTGTCATCTTGATTCTACAATTTAAAAGAGCAGATTTATTAGTACTTTCTTGATTACATTTTTATGAGAAATAATAAAAAATTTAATTCGCCCACTATTTTATCAAGTCCCAATGGCCCTCACCATTGAACTCGGAATGTCCAGTTTATTTGACATTCTAGTGGCAAGGATCCATATTTCCCTTCGCATAACCCCAACAAGGGTTGGTCAAGCTATTTGATGGCATTTATGTAGGCAGGTCTTTGCCAACTTTGAGCTTACAGTTCCTTGATCTCTTGAGTGGACTCCCCAATTTTGAAATACTGACATGGATTTCCTCAACTCTTGCCTCCAATATTACATCAAGTCTAGCAAGGGATAATTCTCTTGATGTAATATGGTTAAGTCAACCCGAAACCTTTCCTAAGGGCTTCCTTTATAAAAGTAAGTGTCCCAAAAAGGGTTGGTCAAACACATAGTTTTATTGAGTCTTGCCCTTAATCAAGTAACGGAAGGCTTGGTCTGGCTTAATATGGTATTTGATGGATTTTATTCTTTATGCGTATTTTTTCATTATCACATGCTTGTTAATATTAAGTGATGCTTGCTTAAGTGATTAACCATGTTCCGATAATGTTTACGCATAGTTCGGTTTTTATTTTTTTCCATCTTTGCATGCTTGTTCATTTTATTAATTATGTGATCGTGACAACACATACATAATAAATAAACCATGCAATCAGACAGAAATAAAATAAGATGGCATGATCATGATCTTCTATTTGGTTAGCTTATCTAGCGGTTTTGATAAGCTAACCTGACCTAGGGAAAACACCTTGAACCTGATAGTTCGTGTTTGGCAGCTCCCACCTGTCCACCTTTATATCTTCTTGCATCGGTTTCACCTCGGCTTTGGGATTTGAACTGTCTCCTCTGGCTTGGGAGATCCTCCATTACATGGGTTTACATTAAAGAAACCATGGGCACGTAGGCCCTGCATTTTATTGGAAGAAGGCTCGCAGGCCAACAAATTTAAATTAAATAAATTTAAATGAAACCATACACATACAAAGAGTCTTTGTTCTAGCTCATGATCATCCATAGTATGCAACGACATTTACGCATATTTAGAATTCAAATTCTTTTAATCGTTCTTTTATTTAAGAAAAGATGCGCCCGAATTCAATTAATTATGATCTTATAATTAATCATTTCTTTATCTTAAATTCCTTTCTGAATTTCCTTGATATTCTTCTCATCCATATTCCTTGTACGGGTCTTTTTACATTGGAGGAAACCTGGTGAAATTCCATTTCTGGAAAGTACACGGCGTGTAGTTTATAAGTACACGGTGAGTATTTTTCTTTTCACCCTTTATCCAAAGTACACGTCGGGGCTTTGGTGTGTTTTCTGTACTTTGGAAATTTTAGAGTACACAGAGTGTAGATGAATCATACACGGTGTGTACTTCCTTGTTACGCGGTAACTAGCCTGGCGATCCCGTGTACGTGGTACGCGGCTTATCTTTGTACACGGTTTCACCTGGGTCGAAACGGACTACACGGCGTGTTGCTCCAACATACACGCTGTGTATTCCGATTTCCATGCGCCGTTGAATTCTGGTCAACACGGCGTGATTAAAACTTAGGCATAATCAATTCACACGACATGGTTTGGCAGACCAGTGCCGGTTCGTTGAACCTAAGTACACGGTGTGTAGTTTTAAGTACACGCCATGTAATCCCGTGTTGTACAGACAGAAAGAGCGACTCCTCCGGATGAGTTACTCGTTTTTATTTTAATCAAAATTAAAATTAAAAATCCATTTCTATGATATGAATCGAGAAATGAAGGAGGAATAACAGATCTCATTTATTCAGATTTATAGAATGATTTATTTTGAATTGAATCAAATATAGATGCGTAAATTATCAATGAAAATTAAATAACTATAATCAATGTTTTAACCTCCCTCTTATACCATTTGAAGGTTCTGGGAACAGCGGAAGTGCGTGGGTGGATGTGCCCACTTGGCCTTTTGTCATTAGCAATGATCAATCCGGGATCAATACGATGATAAACGCCAGTCTCCACGGATTGAATCACAGAAAAAGACAAAGAAGATGGTTTGTCCTGGAACCACAAACAAGGATCATTACAGGTTGATTATAATTAATTTAATTAATTATAAAGAAATACCTTTTGGGTGTTCTTTCTTCGTTGATGTTCTTGATCATGTTTTTGATGTGATCCGTCATTGCGTCACAGAATCCAAGTGTAGACTCCCTCTAGCGATGATCCACACATGTACCTCGTATCTCTAAACGTTGCCAAAGGATTCTCCAGGTGCTAGCGTGGATAATCCTTTGCTTGAGTTTTCTGCCTTAGATTGTCTTGATCCGATGGAAGAGGATCTCTCTCAGTCTTGAGAGCGTTCTTGGAGGAAGAGGTTCTTTCAGCCTTGAAAGAATTCTCCAGAGATGTTGTGCATAACAATTCTCTTGTGTAGGAAAAGAGTTGGGGTTGTGAGAATATTTATAATCAAGTTTGAGGTTGTAGAGTTATGACAATAAATAAATGTGTTACACGTTTCATTTATTTCATTAACTCTTATTGAAAACTCCATATAGAATAATTAATTCCTTGACATGCACTCATACTGATTATAATAAATATCATTTAATAAAACGATATTATATCCTCAAAATCCCGACTGGAAAAACTACACGGCGTGTAATAATAAATACATGGTGTGTACTTTTTTTTCATTGAAAACTACACGGCGTGTACATTAAATGTACACGGTGTGTATATCTTGTTTTCATTTATTCATTTCCTTTCTAAAATAAAACTACACGGCGTGTACATTTAATAATACACGGCGTGTACTTGTTTTATTTTATTTTTCCTCTATCATTTAAAACAACTTAGGCTTCCTTGAATAATTATTAAAACACATACGGGAATAATCTTTATTCAACTTGAGATAATTGGATGCACTTAGTGTGTGACCCTCTAGGCCTCTTTCTCGTTGGCATTAGGCGGGTTTGCCTAAAGTCCAAGATTACTGTCTAGCAACGGGTCAAGGCACCCAAGAGAAAGAAGTTGACACCGCATTGACGTATCACCTCATATGAACGCTTACTGTGTAATTTAATCCCTTTGTCTCAATATCTGATCAAACAGGTTTCATGGCAGTGTCATAAACCTATATGCTTGATTCGTCGTTCTTTGACTACCTGAAATAAACTCGTCGTTCACACCATGGCCATGGAATTTAATGTGACATTTCTATTTCAATCAAAGGGCCGAGATATCAACTTCCATAAATGGAAGGGAAAAATCCTTCCTCAACATATCCATTAACAAAATGTCACTCATGACGCACCCAACGTACCCTACTTCCCGCCAACTGTCTGCGTGACGGTTTTCATCAGTAAATCTAAGTGCGTGAGTCATGACATGAGTTAATGATAATCTTTCAGTCTAAGGACCATTACCCATGCTCATAGATAGCAATATCCGACGACACCAAGACATGCGGAATTACTACTGGTGGGTCTGTTCTCATAATCTCCCATCTTGGAGATTACCAAGTGCGAACTCCATGAGAGAGAGTCTCGTCTTCTTACGAGTACTCGCACATGACGTTCTATATACTATGTGTCCTATAATAGTATGTCATCCAACCGCAGAACTTTATTTAAGAATATTTTTATAAAATTTCAAGGTTCTCATCATAGCGGGGATCTTCTATGACCTTATTAATGCAACAAATATTCCAGGACATTATTATATTATAGTCATACAGAATAATGAATAATATATAATTATTGAACATTCATGTAATCAAAGTACAAAACTGTTGGTTCTGAGGACACCAACCTTACAATTAGAGGCACTTCGGGTTGGTGTCCGGTTATTAGAGGCACTCTGGGTTGGTGTCCAGTTATTAGAGGCACTCCGGGTTGGTGTCGGGTTCTTAGAGGCACTCCGGGTTGGTGTCTGGTTATTAGAGGCACTCCAGGTTGGTGTTTGGTTATTAGAGGCACTCCGGGTTGGAGTCTAGTTATAGAGGATCTCCAGGGTGGGTTTCGGTTATAGTTATCCCTTAGGTCTTGGCACGAGGCCTTGACACAGAAATTAAAGTTTGGCATTATGAATTCCATTATTATGAAAGTGGTTATTGATATTTCATGTGATTATTCAATTAGTAGAATATCCATGTGAATAAGTAAATGGCATTATTTCATTTTATTTCTACCATATTATGATGAAGTTTAAGTTTAAAAGGCTTTTGTTTTAGTTATACATTGCCTTAAATGTTTATGCATATTTATGAAAGTTTCCGCTATATTTTTATCCTTTCAGGTCATTTGATCTCACCCCTTTCTATGTTTTATTTTTCCCAGGATTCCAAGAAGTGTATTGTGATTGATATGCAGGGTTATGTCAAGGGAATAATGGTGTTCACAAAGGATTATTTATGTTGTTTTTTATGTTATAAAGTGTAATGTAACATTCATCTATGTAATCTATTTTCTAAGACTGCTAGACTGATCAGTCCTTCAGAACTATATTCCTTGTAATTATGCCAATGTATTAAAATAATGCACCGACTCTGGGTAACTGGGGTCAGGGCATTATAGTTGGTATCAGAGGAAGTTTAGCAATAAACTTGGAAGCTAGATTTAGATAAACTCTGATTAGATCACATAGCCCTAAGATAAAATTTAAGGATTAGTAGAGAAGAACTTCCTAGAATTTTGATATTGTAGAGGTTTTGTGAGTTTTCTGAGAAATACATCCCTGTCTGGATATGAGTAGGTAGAGGTGGCTCTGGCATAGATGTACCTAGGGGTAAAACCCAAAAACACCACTTTGAGCTAGACTTGAATGGGAACTGGTGCACGATAACGGGCCTTGCTTCACTCTTGGTTAAGACACTCTCGGGGGGATATACTTAGGATAATTCTTATTTTCTTTACAAACCATTATGAAGGGTTTATGAGAATATACTTCCTCAAAGAAGACATTTTTATGATTATGGATTATATCCATAAACTGTTTAATTTATGTTAAGTGTTTTACAAGTTTGGGATTAGGAATTTCTATTCATAAACAAATCTATTGTATGTCATTGTTTAGAAATGGCGCCCAGTAGAAGGAATGTGAACTCCAGCAATACGCATGATCCAAAGAGTAAGAAAGATCATATCTTTCATGGTCTTAAGTCAGAATTTAGAAGGGAAATAGTCTCCCATGTATTATCATCATATGAAGAAATAGTATCATGTGTTGATAAGATAAGTAAAGAATTCTCTGAGTCATATGGCTGTGAAGGGAAGCCAGAGAAGGAAAGGATGGTAGAGATAAGGACAAATAAAGGGAATAAGGTAAAGAAGGATTTTTACATATGTGATAACTGTGGAAAGAATCACCTTGGAAAATTCTTGAAGGGAATGGGAGTATGTTATAAGTGTGGAGAAAAAGGACACCATTTATGTGACTGCAAGGGTAAGAAAAAGGTTTCAAATGTACAATGCTTCATCTGCAAGGAGTTTGGACACTACGCAAACCAATTCCCCAGTCATCAGACTATGCCAGAAATGATACTATTGGATAATAATCAAGTTATGATACTACCACATATGAAGATGAATGACTAGTGTTCTTATGTTGTTATTAGATAATTATGTCATTTGAGTGTTGTATCAACAATGTACTGGTTATAATAATTATGGAGTATATAAGGATTGTACTGCAGTACTATTTCATCAAGGACTTGAGATTTTGTGGAACAAAGAAAATTGACTCAATATCAGGTTAAAATGTTTGGAAAATATATGGTTGAGAGAAAGATAAACCATAATATGGTTCGGATACTGAGGTAGTAATTTTGGAATAATACATGATTGATTTGGATAAATTATATTGGATATTCTTGACTACCTTGAAACTGATTAATGATTTGTATATTCCATAATTGTTGGAGTTTACAACATTTTTGGATAGAAGGAGTATATCCAGTATTCTATAAGTAACAAGGGATCATGAATGTAATCAATAAGGTTTTATGGCATTTTTGGATGTTGTAGTGTTTTAAAAGAAAACATGATGAAGGTGTTCACATGCTATTACGTGGAAAAAAGGATCTTCATTGTGTTTACCTACCTTATAAATATTGGACTGTGAGTTTGGACAGAAGTATTTTGGATAAGTCAAGTTTGATATTATTTTTGGATTTCTATAAAAAGGACAACTTGGAGGTCGGGCGGCAACCCGTCACATCCGGCAAGGCTGTGAGACTTGAACCCACAACCGAAGGGCAACAAGGGTGTATCACCCACCACTGACCCACTTAATGTCCTGGATTGAATAATGTAGTTTTTTTAGTGTTTCTACTAGATTAATTATAAATTCACTTTATTTTTGAACCCTATACGAATATGATAAATAGAGTATTATTTTTAAGTTCTATTATCTTTTAGAGTGAAAGATGAGTTTGTGGTAGAACTTAGTTAAAGGATGGGACTCTACTTGTCATGTATATATTTTTCTTCTTCTCTTATTCATTAAATAAATTAATTCTTATACTTTAGTGAAGGGATCTTAAAACAAAACATGTGTTATCCTAATACCATATGTTTTGTTGAATCGATGGTATTTTAAATCATCGGAGATTGATGAATTTAAGGCCCTCGATTTTACACTTGTTTGTAATTGATGACCTTAATCACTACCTATAAATATTTACGTTTTCCCTCCAATTATATGTCTCTAATTTCCACCAATGTTCTCCTAATCGAGATCATAATTTGGTTGTGACCCTTTCATTTCCATTTTCCTCTTATTAAGACTAAATTTTATTAACCTAATTTCCGATGTGGTTTTCCCAAAAAGGTATTTTCTATTTTCAACCTTTTATTTTAAAAGAAAAAATTCAAATTGTGAGGATGCAATTTATTGAAGGAGGGGAGAATTTTACACCCCAAGCTTCCATGGTACGCTTCCCTTTCAATAATACAATAGCGTGTGTTGTACGTAACACTAAGTTTAAGCGCACCATGACTTACCAAACTAGCTGTTCAAAAGCGGTTATGAATAGTATTAACTGAATTTCAAATTTTTTATTATTATTATAATTTTAGAATTCATATTATGAGTTTCTAAGATATAATTTAAGAACAAATTCATTTTTTCAGATAAAAGACGTATTTTTCAAAAAATGCAATTTTACCGCCTTTTAATGGCGAAGCCTTTTTAAATCCAATATTTAAAACTTTTATACATTCAATTTGACAAAATTAACTTCTTATTTAGAATCAGGACATAATAATTTGGTTTCAATAAAGTTTTGGTGTTTTTCTGATGACTTTCATATTTGAGTGAATAGTGAAAAATACTATATTTTAACTAAAAACAACTTTTTTAATAAAAATAATTTATATGGTTAAATTATACATTTTAATGGTTTGGAAGTATAAATAGATTATATTTTTACCATTTAATCCAATGATGGTAATTTTAAGTAATTTTTTTTTGAAATTGGACATAAACAAGTGTCAAACTTTTGATAGTTATTATTTCTTAAAAATACGTCTTTTGGATTTAATAGCGGGAATAAATTTTAAATTAATAAATAAAAATTTTATGTTTTGAATTTAGTAAAATAGAATTCTTTTTTGGATTCGGAATATCAAAATTATATTAGGGTAAAATTTTGGTACTTTTTGGATAACTTTAATATTTTGATGAATAGTGAAAATTACTAAATTTTAATTAAAAACAAATTTTTTAATCGAAATAATAAATAGTGATAGATTATGAATTTGAGTGATTTTAAAGTATAATTATATTATAATTTTACCATTTAATTCAATTGTGTTCATTGGACCTAATTTTATATTTAAATTGGACATAAGAAAGTGTCAATCTTTTGATAGTTATTATTTGTTAAAAACACGCTTTTTGTTTCGACAATAGGAATTAATTTTAAATTAATTTCTTCCACTTATGTGTTTTGAATTTAGAAAAATGGATTCCATATTTAGAATTTGTAGGTCCAGTTTGTGTAAATAGGTAACTTTTATTTTTAGACATTTTGAATAATTACTTCAGTAAATATTTTATTTACCATGGTTAAAGGGTAAATCCGGTAAATAAGGGTAAAAAATAATATTATAATAAAACTAAATTACCCTAAAACATGTCCTAACCCTATTGGTTGATACATGTACGACCATGGCCATCTTTGGGTCAATTTTGGGACCTCATAGAGCCACTTTTAAGTGATAATGACACTTTATATTAATTAAGTTAAAGTAAATACAAAAATGACTTAAGCATATATCTTTTAGAAAAAAAAATTTTATAAGGGTTATATATGTTATATTTTCGACTATAAATATTAATTAGAAATATAAAAATATTTACTACATCATGGTATTTTATTTATAATTTTTAGACATTGAATAATTAAATATATTTATGACACAATAATGATGCAGTATTTTCCTTATTAATGAACGAATCAAATAATTTGTATTATAAATCTTAAAATAAATATAATTTGAACTTTTTTATGACATCCACTAATTTTATTGGTTAATATGACATGTTATTATTGCTTAAATGAATTTGGTTCTGATTAATAAAGATTTTAAGACTTTAACAAAGATCAATTATTGAATAGTGTCAAAATTGACATAAATGAGTTTTTTAAACAAATATTATATTATTAATTGATATTTTATTCCTAAAAAACTAATATTCTTCAAAAATACTTATATCATGATAGGTGTATTATTAATGGACCACTTGGGGGTTTCATGGATTTATATATTAAGTTTATTAACTATATAATATAAAAATACAAAGTAACATGGTAAATGTCAAACTAATTAACTAAGAGTTAAAACTAAAAGATAAGGTTAATATAATGACCAAAACCTATATAAAATCTATTTTTTGAAATAATTTCGACCCATACCCACCTTATACTTTGAATAATACACTTTGGAGCCATTAGAAACCGAATATGAATTTATTATAAATTAATACTTTAAGTTTTTCCGAAAGATCCCCTCCTCCCCCTTATAAAATGACACCACTTATAACCAATTATTCACACCTTAAAAACCTTTTTGTTCGGCCAAAACCTACCCAAATATTCTCTAAACTTCCCTAACTTCAACCTAGAGACCTTAGTTTGATCAGAAATCCAACCTAAGGATCCCTTTTGATCAAATCAAAAGGAAGGACCCGAAGAAGAGGTAATGTTTTCACCACCCTCTTTCAAGTTCCTTTCTTATTCCACTTCTTATTTCTTTGTTATTTACATTCTAAAACAATAACTCTAGTATCTTCTAAATACTGTGATGTTATTATAAATATTTTACAACCATATTTAGTATTCTATCATTCCTTTGAATGACATGTCACTATACGTGCGTACGTACGGTTTACCATCTCCACGACGTGGTGTAATTGTTATTCAATACACTATTATTTGGATGGTTATAATAATGATGTTTAATACAATTAAATAATAAATAAAACATGATAATGATTCTTTATATATGATATAACATCCAATTATATATTATTATAATATAAAAAGAATGATATTGTCGCTCGTGCGTACGTACAGACTACCGTCTCCACGAACACGATGAGATTCATTCTTCATCGTATCCATTCAAGTATAATTCTCATTTGATGATTAAAAATAATTTTTAAGAACTTGATATCATTATGGATATTAATAACATACAACCTATTCATAAAAAAACACAGCTTACGTAACAAAGCATATAAAGTAAAACCTGAAACGACGATAATACTAAAATATTATTAACAAAACAATATTAAAAGATCATATATGATATCATATTTATATATATTATTATTGTATAATTTAATAATTATTATTTAACCATTATAAAGGATGTTAACCTACCCTCAACCAAGTAAAAGTACAAGGTAAGGGGTTTTCATCTCACTCCTTATTCCCGTGAGATTCGTACCATATTGCCAATATTACCTTTTGTGTGGTGTATGTACTGCTCATAATTGTATTCTTTGTGTAATACACTTTAATTTATGTGTATTTACATATTCATTGTATGATACCTCTTTCATGGGGTGTATGTTTCTAAATTTACCAAATTGGTAAGGGTTTATTTCCCAATCTCTTCATTATCCGAGGTTGTTTATACGTAATTATCTATTGGGACCTCTTTATCATCCACATCCATGTTTTTTTTAAAATGTATTTCAAAACATTCTTACTATTTTACAGAATATGGGATAAATTCATTTATACCCTTTTTTTAATTTTTATAATATGTTTATAAAGGAATCTTTCTGTCATTTTCCAAATAAGGTCCTTTTAACCTTTTAGACAAAATTAATGTAAGAATGTCTCTTTTAACTTATACAGCGGGTGTGGCTATTTTCTGCCTTTATAAAATCTTTAAAGCTTCCCTTACAAGCTTATAAGAATATTTTCAAAGTAAATGTTTTCTTTTTTAATTATGTGACTTTTAAATGATTTCAAAAAAAGAGATATTTCTCTCAAATAGTTTTGATTTCATTTATGTCAACATCCTTTGATAAATTTTACACTTGTTTGAAGTTGATTTATTTTGATACAAATCTTCTATATTGTATTTATGGTTTTGTGATATGTTTGACTATGGATGAGTCATTTTTATGCCATTAATGGCTTATGATTGATGTTTTGGCATTTCGTATGCTAGTTTTAATACGAATGTTTATGTTATATTTCATCCTCTTCTTAAGATGAATGTGTTGGACTAGTAAGTTATGGGTTGGGGACCGGTAAAAGTAAGCCCTTCAGGTTGGGGTCCGGTTATAGAAGACCCTCCGAGTTGGTGTCCAGTTATTAGAGGCACTCCGTGTTGGTGTGCGGTTAATAGAGGCACTCCGGGTTGGTGTCCGGTTATTAGAGGCACTCCGGATTGGTGTCCGGTTATTAGAGGCACTCCGGGTTGGTGTCCAGTTATTAGAGGCACTTTGGGTTGGTGTCTGGTTATTAGAGGCACTTCGGGTTGGAGTCTGGTTACAGAGGCTCTCCGGGTTGGGTTCTGATTACAGTTATCCCATAGTTCTTGGCACAAGGCCTTGACACAGAAATTAAAGTTCGGCATTATGCATTCCAACATTATGAAAGTGGTTATTGATATTTCATATGATTATTCGATTAGTAGAATATCCATGTGAATAAGTAAATGGAATTATTTCATTTTATTTATACCATATTATGATGAAGTTCAAGTTTAAAAGGCTTTTGGTTTAGTTATACATTGCCTTAAATGTTTATGCTTATTTATGAAAGTTTCCTCTATATTGTTATCCTTACTGGGCATTTGAGCTCACCCCTTTCTATGTTTTATTTTTCCCAGGATTCCAAGAAGTGTATTGTGATTGATATGCAGGGTTATGTCAAGGGAATAATAGTGTTCACAAAGGATTATTTATGTTGTTTTGTATGTTATAAAGTGTAATGTAACATTCAGGTATGTAATCTATTTTCCAAGACTACTAAACTGATCGGTCCTTCGGGACTAGATTACTTGTAATTATGCCAATGTATTAAAATAATGCACCGACTCTGGGTAACTCGGGTTAGGGAATTACACATAATATTGAGCACAACTCTGATAAAATGATCTTGAGTGATGGTATTATTGTTTTCCGATGAGGTAAATCATCAATTGGAATGTGTAATTGTGAACTGTTTAACGATGTGCATAAAAGAGATTGAAAGTGTTGTAATTAAACTATAAAGGAGGCATGATTAGAATATCTTTAAAATTAAAATATGTTTTTGTGCCTTTATAAAATCCTTTGCTATGACTATATTATTTATAATTACAATTAAGTTGAATGCTTCCCTTTTTAAAAGATGGATACTGTTTATTAGATGTTGAGATTTTGCTTGAGGACAAGCAAATGACTAAGTGTGGGGGGGTTTGATGTACCTGATTTGTGTATAAATTTTCATACATTTTATTGAGTTTTTAAAACATTTTTTCACTAGATACAAGTTCTTTTGGAGAAAAAATACTGTAATTCAGTGATCATAATGATTTTCAGGTATTTCCATTCCAAAGACACAAATCGGGGGAATTTTGTTAAAAATTCCAAACTAAATGGTGTGTACTTTAGGATGCATGTCATGTACTAGAACCCCAACATAGATTGGTCAGGCCAAGTATATGCCCAAGTAACCAGAATCCAAGTACATTCCATGTTTTTCATATACACATTGTGTATCCCCTTCTGAAGTGGTTGGTGGCTGAGAGCAAGACTACATGCCTTGTTGTCGGCTGACCATTACACGCCATGTACTTCCGTTTACACACCATGTGGACCTTCTAGAAGTGTTTGGTCTCCGATGAATGAGATTTAACGCCATTTATGGTGGCGCTACACACCGTGTACTGCCACCTACCAGGTGGTGCCATGTTCCAAGTCAAAGACGGTGTGTTAGGTAACCCATCAACAGATAAAAATGTAGAAAACGCGTTGATAGGTGTACACGTCGTGTACTTTCCGCTACATGTTGTGTGCTCCTAAAACTTATAAATAGGTGGTAGGCCCTCAAAGTTCAGGATTCATTCATTCATTCATCTTTGGATCCATTCAAAGGAAGATCACTCTGGAAACAGTCTAGAGAGAAGAGATGAGAGAAGGTTCTTTTGTGCTACCTTCCTGACGACCTTTGATTCAACGCTTTCAAGAGGATGTATTCAGGTACTGTAAGATATTTAATCACTATCTACTCTATAAGTATCTAAATTCCCCTATGTATTGGGACTTTGTACTATATGTGTTGTAATTTTTCAATTGTAAATTTGTAACTGTGTTGTTCATTTTTCTTTCTCATAATTCCTTATTAACTCTTCCTAAATATCACTAGAAATCTCGTATCGGACCAAGAAAGAGATTTCTAGGGATTCTTTAAGGAATTATGGTTAAACAAATACATGACCATTGGTTATTTTAATCATCTTAAAAAGGGATTCAAATAATAAAATTAAGAGAAATTAATTTCTTGACCAAAGAAATTGGTTTCTATTGATTTAAACAAAACTCACCAGATCAAAGGGGTTATGTTACATAATTAACCCAGAGATGTGAATTATCATGAACAACACAACCTCATAAGCAATTTTATTTAATAAAAACCTTTAAAAATCCACAACCCTAGCACATTCCTCTCTAAATTTTCATCAAAACCAAATTCTTGTGTTTTTCTTTATCTTTTATGTAATTTGCTAAGAAATTAAAATCCAATCACCTTTTCATAAAAATATTAAAAAACGACTCTAAATTCAGTAAACTTCACTAAATAAATTACAAACTAGATAAACAAGATAAAAATAACTCCTTCTCCCTATGGATCGACCCCTTACTAGTACTATACTCGTTAGGGTAATTTAATTTGGATAGTTGAAAATAACACTTCAGCAAAAATGATTACCAATCAACCTATCTGTCATCTTCATAAGGAATGACATGTGTAAGAAAATCCCATATAGGGGTGAGTATAAAAATGCTCAATAGGCTGCCCTAAAAATAAGAAGGTGGAGTTTTAATAGATACTCAGAAAAAGGAAATCATTAAATAGGACAAGGTACAGTAAAAGGAGTGTAGCTCAACCCAACAAGAGAGTGAAGTAAGATCATCAAAACACAAGGAGCTAGAAATAGTGATAAAACGAATTTCGCATTAAGTCTTTGCTACCTATAGTAGGAGAGTAGACTCATCTAACCATGAGAATCTAGACATAGAAATCACGTGGCATATCATGTGTGTCTTCACCTCTCTTGGAAGGAGAGTAAGAAAACCCCAAGGAGTGGGAACTAAAAATAGAATATATATATATATATATATATATTCTCAGTCAAAGAAACCCAAACAAGAGAGTATGTGGATCTCAATATCACAGATCAAACCAAGAAGAATAGTATCCAACAGTCCATAAGTAACCACCATTGATGCCCAACATCTCACACGTCTTCTGTAAACTACAAGTCAAAGGGACTCAATCACTATACACTAATACTATCCACTTTGGGTAGAACTGTCTCACCCTCATGGTTTTAGGTCGCATCACATAGATTCGACTTGGTGGGAAAAGATTCTATCTTCCTCGTGATTCCAAAGTCACATCAAACCATGTCTTGTCACTGTGTCACACAGTCGAGAGTTTCTGTCTCAATGTCGAGGGCCCATTCCCAGCTCAGTTGGAGGGTACCACTCAGAACTGCCATTAGGGACCCACAGTCCAACCCTGTTGGAGGTTAAGCTCAAAACTTCCATTAGGGACCCACTTCCTAGTCCTATTAGAGGGTAAGCTTGTAACTTTAATTGGGGACCCAGTACCTAACCCTACTGAAGAGTAATCCCATAACCACTCTGGACATCCCTATTGGATGGTACCTCTTGGAAAACACTGAGGAACTACACTGGCCATCCTTGCTGGATGGTACCTCTCAGAAAGCACCAAGGAACTACACTTTCCATCTTGGCTGGATGGTACCTCTCAGAAAGCACCGCTACAGTCATCGAGTGCCGACCTGGATAGGTGTCACACCCAAAACATCTCGGATGATATCTCGAAAGTCACTACAAAGGGCACTATCACATTATAAGCAGAAAAAAACTCAGTATAGGATACTTTCGGGCCAAAATATGAGTCCAAAAGAAGGAGATACAATAGTTATAAGATTAATAATTGTACACGACGTGTATGGGTCCCATAAATCGTGTGACCATATCTCATTGTCTGGCCATGTATCTAACCATATTTGGGTACTAAATTTTTAACAAGTACCCCTAGGCATGCCAAGGTACTCCCAGAGTACATGTAACATCTAGTTAGAAGGTCGATGAGTGCATGACATTTGTCGTTGACCCAGAGGGACAAAGCATAATTTCACTAATACGCCTCCTCCAATTGCCCAAAAACATTTGACCTCATCTCTTCATACATCTTCTCCACTCTCACAAGAGTCAATGTTGACCTAATTCGTGGGTTATCTTTAAACACTGCAGAAGGATCTTCCGCCGATACTCCTTTCATGTTTCCACAATTAATGAGATCAAAAAAAAGGTTCTCCACATTCAAACATATCACACCATTGTGATCTTTGCAGAAAAATGCACAAGATCAACTATCCATTCACCCCAAATGGACATCTGATGGAAAAGGTGCATATCGCTGTATTGAACTAGAATGAAGTCCCATGGGGCCCATGCCTCGATCTTGAAATTAATTATATATATCACCCCATTACGATTATCATGGAAAAACATACGGGATCAACTACTCGTTTTTCCAAAATGGATACTCGATGAAAAATCTTCATTTCACCATAACATGTGCGAATCAGGCCTTGTGGGGCCTACAGCCTGATTTTGGTTTAAACACCTGAAAGTAGTCTTGAAAAGTCTTCCAAAATACTAGATTCATGCTGCCACTGATGACACATTAATCATACGTTGCATTAAAACTCCATGTCTGAAACAAGAATCCCAAATAATAATAATTTATATTATTATTATTATTAAACTTATGTGCTTCGTGCAACCGATCCACAAAAGAAAGTTTTAAAATTCCTGAACCAGTATAAAAAGATTTATCTTGATGAGAGGGATGTGTGGAAGTAGACAAAACATCAATTGGATGCCTAGATTAGAAGATACGACCATTTGAAGCACCCTGGACTGATTCGAACCAGTCTGATCTATTCTGGACAGACCCCTCTGCCTGGGCCAACCCGCTCCAGCCAGCCCAGCCTGTTTTGAGGGCCCATGGCCCAGGAATGTGGCATGGTCTACCAGTTTCTAATCTAGCCCGCTGCCTCATTGGTTGTCCACCTTGGTGGCTTCGTCATCCCAGTTAACGCGGCACCCCCGCGAACCTTGGACCAGGCTCCCTGCCTCGATCGCCCCACCTAACTGCGACGCAGCTCCGTTATCTGGGTTTCCTCTCGACTGCACCTCTATCCTCCTTATTTATAATCACGCCACCTCTCTGCACACTCGTTCACCACCTCACATTCCAGTAACGTCATCCAACCACCTCATCTTGTCGTCTTGTTCTACATAGTAGTCGCCGCTGTCATTGGCTCTATAGTGGTCCCTTCCACAGACCCTCGAGACTCCTCTAGTTGTATGATCACCAAACCAAAAACAGATATGGGTTCCTTGCATCGATGGATTTACGTAACCAAGATCTTCTCATCGATCCATCAGTTATTTGGTGTGCCAAAAAGTAAAAGGCAACAACCGTGAAGAACGGACAAAGAACGCAGATAAATTTAAGGCTTCAAACATGGATCGATGGCCATGTTAGTGTGACCATTGATGATTGATAATGTAAATGAGGAAAAAAATGACCAAGAATGAATTTTTCAAGGAAAACTTCAATCGTAAGACAAAAATGGAAAAAATCCTACCTCGATTGATCCGTTTATCACTCCTGATGCATTCCCCTCGCTCCCCCGACGGTTCACCAAAGATCCGTCAGTGGTTTTTTCTTGATTTTATGAAGAAAGGAGAGGGAGAGATAATTTTTATTGGAGATAGAGATAGAGGTAGATTTTATTAGTGGATAACCCTAATCCTAATCCCTTAAGCTCTTATTTAAAGAAACCCACTAAAACCCCCATCAACAGTCATGGAATCTGAAACCTCCACACTCTCTCATTTTATGTCACACCTAGGTAAAACACATCATTTCAAACTCAACAGTGGTCTCAAATTTCGAATTTGATCCCCCGTTCAAGAGTTATTTGATACAATGTCACGGGTAAAATAATTAAGTTTAATTATTTTATTTATGATTTTTTCCCTGGGTGAATTTTCTCAAATAAGTCCCACGCCGACAAAAGTTATGCCCTGCTTAGGGTAAATTCCATAATCTAGAATCAACTAAGTACTCTAATTTCTGATCCGAATTACCATTTGAGAGTTATTTGATTTCCCTCATATGCATAGTATAAAATATACTTAATATTTTCATAAAATTTATTTTGGGAACACTGGGCCTTGTAATTTTATGTTGTATTAGCGCCTAGCTTTGGAAATATATAGAGAAACATTCCAAATTATTATAAGGAAAAAACGGGGTCTCTACATGATAGTCTTTAAAAACTTTCAATAGAGGTTCAAAACCAATAAAATGACCTCATATTACTATAAAATCATATTAAAATAACTGTAGGTTGATTTTTTAAATATAGGAACTTAAATCACATTAATTTGATTTTCATTTTCCCAAGATGATAAAAAACACATTTTTAGTGTCTTAAACCTCTAAAATGTAAATTTAACAATTAAAAACATATAAAAAGACCCCATAATGGTGTTAAATAGTATTAAAACTATCATTGAATAATTTATTATTTTTATGAGCAGATGTCACATCAAATTGACCTATGGTGCGCTCAAAATGACTCAATAAGAAGTTTTTAATGATATGAAAGTCATTAAAAACAGGCATCAAGGGGTAAAACCAAACAAATGACCTTCTATTTATATAATATCATTGTAAAATGATCATATATTTATTTTTTAAATATTGGAACTGAATCAACATCAATCAGAGTTTCAATTTTATTAGGATGTATGTAAATAAATTTTTAGTTTTTTAAACATTCTAAAGCATGCGTGTAAGGGTCAAAACCATAGTGAACGAAATCAAATTAACATGAAATTTTATGAAAAAAATATTTAAATTATTTTTTATGTGTATGAACATATATATCATCAATATAATGTTTGGTGTGCTTTTAATAACTCAATAATCACTTTCAAAAGACATTAAATTCATTAAAAATGTGCATTAGGGGTCAAAACCAAGAAAACAACCTTAGATTAGAGTGAAATCATAAGAAAAAAATCATAGATTGATTTTTAAATATATGAACCTATTCCATGTAAATCCAAATTATAGATTTTCTAGGATGGTAGAAAATAAATTTTTAGTGTTTTAAAACTCTAAAACATGCATATAACAGCCAAAATCATAGAAAACGACATCAGAATAATGTAAAATCATGAGAAAATCATCTCTAAATAATTTTTTATTTTTACAAGTATATGAATTTTCGAAATGATATATATTTCACTCAAGATGAATAAATAATAATTTTTTAAGGATTTGAAAGTTCTTAAAAATGTGCATCATGAGGTTAAACCCAAGAAAATAATCTCTGGTTTCCATGAAATCATAGTACATTGGTTGTAGATTGATTTATGATATATAAGAACTGACTCCATATCAAAGTCTTTAAAACTTCTTATTGATTCATTTCGATCATGTTTCATGTTAGTTTAAAGATTACTTAGATTGTTATAGACTCATACATTTCAAATTCTAAGAGTTAAATCATATCTTAAAAAGTTAATTTTAAGTTTTCATATTTTTATGGGTGATTTTAGAGGATTAATTTCTTGGAGAATTTTAATATCTTCATTTAAACTATTATATATGGGATAATATATCATTTTTTCTATGATTAAATTTCATATGTTTGATTAAAAAATTAAAAAAATCTATATGAAAAAATTATAAATATATTCTATGTATATTCTATTTTGTTTTCCTTTTATTATATATTTTGGTTTTTTATTTTAGGTGAAAGATGCTGACAGTAGGTGGGAGGTTGGTTGTTCTGATCTACGATACTCTTCATAAGGAAGTTGTGATGAGTTATAGTCTTTATGGTATAGTTAAACATTATCATGGATTCTAATGCAATAATTATTTATTATGATCAATTATAATGTATATATTGTTTTTATTTCAGTTGATATGGAAGTAATCTTGTTAGTTTAGCGTATGATGGGCCCAGCTATGGAGATGGTAAGATGTAGTGGAGGTGGAGAGATGGACCTGATGGGTTGAGGTTATATGTTAGACTTATTATATATGTATATAATAAATGAGTTTATGAGTGGTGACTTATGACTGATGGGTTAATGGTGGATGTATGACTAATGTATTGTGACTGATGGGTTGAGGGTGGATGTATGAATGATGGATGTGTATGTCTGACTGATGGATGTATGATTGTGTTTATTGTATATTTATGTTTTTAATTAATTGCAATTTTTTTAAAATTAAATGGCAGATCCCCCATTGTTTATTTACATTTTTTATTATTTAAAATGTTTATTGGTGGTTTATATAAACCACTAGTATACATATTAGTGGTGGTTTCTTTTTCAAATTATAATTTAAAAAAATTGTATCAGTTCTAATAAATTGCTGTAAAATAAAACTAATGCTACATTATTCTACAACAGTTAGTTTATTTTTCCCCTTCACAATAATTTTTTTGGCTAAATGCATAAAAAATATGTTAAATATAAAAAATGACACTTAAATAAATTGTAGCTTCTTTGTTTACAATAGTGAAACATACATCAGTTTGGATAACTGTTGTTAATCAATGTTATGGCAGTTTAAACTGCTACTAATAGGAGAAAAAACCATCACTATACTATTATTTAATTTTTAGTTATTTTTGAATATGAAAGTTGAAAATAAGTCTTCGATACCAATTAAAAGTGTTATGGAGCCTTCTTAACATAAGAAGGCAATGAAGGATGGATGTACCTCACTTTTATATTTAATACATTGACCCCTATCACAACCGAGGTGACCCCAATATTAGTTTTAAGTAATGTAAAACATTTAAAAATGATTGCATTTTATTGAAATACAGTACCAATACTAGAATTTTGATCTTTGGAGGTGGGGGATTAAGACGACCACCATTTGGCAGTGGACATTAACTCTATTAGCGACCTCCAATTGGCGGTTACTAGGCTTTATCACTATCGTCCAATTTTCCCCCTCCCTTGTCACCCCTCCTCCCTCATCAAGCCCCACACCCCCACCTCTATGTTATGTTGCATAACCCCACCTCTAGCCATCAATCCCCCCCATCCATCCCCCATTCCAACCCCCGTAATTGAGCCCCAGTCCCACACCCAATTTTCCCCACCCTCATCACCCACTTCTCTCTTGTTGATACCCCACCCCTAGATCTGTTTTATGACATACCTCCCCACATATATCCATAAATCCCCTTCCATCCAACCCCCCTGCCATCGAGCCCTCATCCACCCCCTGTCAACCCCCCTCTACGCCGACCCTCCCTCATCATGGATTCCCCTTACAAGCCACCCATTGTCAAGCCCCCTAGCCACTGAACCTTCCCTTGTGATTAGTAGATCTTTATTTGATGTTTCTAATCCCTGACCTATTTACTATTTTATACACAAACCCCTGCCCCTTTTCTTATAACCCCACTCCCCATCTACATACCCTAGTCCCTATAACAACTGTAACAATTTATCTATTGTCTGTGTATGATTTTCATGGCTTTAGTTGGATAATTTTTTTGAAATATTGTTTTTTATGTAATTAAGAAGTTAGGTATTTATGGTAGGAAATTTATAGAAATAGAGTTTTGAATGAAATCAAATCATGAATAAATTTTCTCATTGAAATTTTTTAAATACCCATTCTTTATATTTAGAAAGTTTTTTTGTTTAAAGAAATTTTTAATTCAATTTCTCCAGGTGATAAAATTTTACATGTCTAAATGTTATGTAAAACTAATTATTTTATAGCTTAGAATAACTTTATTTTATTAATAAATTTTTTGAGTAGATATTTCAATCAAAATATTTTATGAAAATAAATGTTATGTCAGAATTAATATCATTACACCTATTTCTCAAAGTTATAAACCTGAAGAATAAAAATTTTATAGTTGTTATATTAATGAATTTTCTTCTTTGAACATGTTATTTGTCATAGGAATGTATGTTATTTTTCAATGGATAAATGTTTCATACTTACACTAAAACAATTTTTGTCATAATAGAGATTTAAAAAAAATTATTCACTAAATTTTTTTTTGATAAAATCCTTTTTTTACATAAAATGTTTTTAATCATAAATATTTTAAATATATGGTAAAATTAACCATATTTAAATAAATATAATTTTATGAAATATTTTTTTTAATTATGAATTCACCTATCATGGACATATTTATGAAAAAAATTATGGGTGATAATCTTTGTCATTATACATGTATTAATTTATCATGTTTTTGAAAATATAATTTTATACTTTATTTTGTTTAATTATGAACTTACATATTATAGGTATAATTATGAAAACTTTTATAAAATAATATAATTGTTAATTTTATATTATTTTTAATCATATTTGTTCATATATAATTTTATGATAATTTTATTAATCAAAGTTATTATAAATCACATATTATAAATTTTGATTGATTTTAATAGAGTAGAAATTGTTTATAAGTTATTTGGTTTTTAAAAAAATAATGTTTTATAATGGTTTAATATGTTATCATTGTTATTTTTATTTGAATTACATTATACATTAATGTATTTTAAAAGTAATTATATCGAGTTAGTAATATATTTAAAATGTGTAGTATTTTGTTTTCATATTAATATGTTTATTATATATATGTAGGAATTTTCTTATTTTTTGTTAAAATATTTTTTATATATTTTAATTATTTATTTTCTATTGAAAAAAATATGGATAAGTGATGGATTGATGTGGTAGATCGGTTATTTTCTTAATATTATGGAAGGATTAAGCAATTTATTAATTTCATCAGTGTATTAAAATGTGATTTTATTAGTTATACATATAGAAAATGTGAAAATAGATATCTATTCAAATGAGATATTGTTTGAGAACATCAATTTCTAAACAGGTTTTTGAAAAATTGTACGGCATGGACATGTCATGGGGAAGAGCATGTTCCATGTCTCCAATCAAATGTTTTTAAATGGATGTTTACTCAAGAAAACTGATTTGATGAACATAATGCTCAATGATGTGATGTGTCAGTTTTAATTTGAAGGCAATAAGTTCATAAATAATGATGTTGGAGGAAGTAATGTTTGTTCTTCTACAGATGGAGAAGCATTGAAATTCTTTGAAATTCTTGATGATGTGCATACTAAATTATATCCTGGATGTACTAAATTTGGTAAATTGTTGTTCATAATTTAATTATTACACCTTAAGTCCTTGAATCATTGTAAAAACTACTCCTTTAACATGTTTTTGGTATTTTTGAAGTTACTCCATATTGAAGTGAATATTCTAGAGTCATACAGTCAAGCTCTCAAGTTGACCAACGACCTTGGTTTCCCATAAGATACTATTGATTCATGCTTCAATAACTATATGTTGTTCATAAAATATAATGAACAATGCAATACTTGTACCATTTTCTACTCATCTAGGTAAATGGACAGTGAGATTAATCAATGTAGTCATATTCTTCTCAGTAGGGTATTGAATCAAGGGAAATAGGTTACCGCTAAGAATATGCATTATTTACCACTAAATTTGAGGTTAAAGAGATTATTTATCTCATCTAAAATTGTTAAACTAATGGCTTGGAATTTAGAGATAAAAAAGAGGTTTAGAAATTAACTCACCCAATAGATTCTTTGGCATGGTTGAAGTTTGATCAAAGACACCCAGACTTTTCCTAGGATGGTCGAAATGTTTTACTGGGATTAGCAGTAAATGTTTTTAACCCATTCAGGTCCATTATTAGTATGAAACATAGTGTGTGTCTAGTGTTTTTGGTTCCATACAAACTTTACCTAATTTTATATATGAAGAACCCATTTTTTTACTTGAGACTCTTATTGATGAACTAAGAGGAACGTGAGATAAAATAAATGTTTATATTCAGTCATTGATTGATGAGCTATATGAATTTTGGGCTAATGGTGTAATGAATTTTGACTCAACAACTAATGAAATGTTTAGACTTTAGGACACTTTGTTATGGACAATTAATGAATTCCCAATGTATTCTTACTTATTAATTTGGAGTATAAAAGAATAATTTTTATACCCTTATTATAATAAAATTAACAAATTAATATGGCTTAAGCATTGTAGAAATTGGGAATACCTTGGTCACATTCACTTTATTCCTTAACTTCATAGGTTCAAAAAATATAGTCTTCCATTTTATGGTAATAGATATAAAAACCCAACACCACAAAATTCTTGCATAACTTGACCAAGAAAATATTCTCACAATGTATGATTTCTAGGATTTATTGGATCCTACATTATTATTCCTACTGTAAATAAATAGTGTGGTCATAATTTGAATAAGAGGAGTATTTCCTTTAAATTTACCTATTTTAAAGATAATATTTTAAAACATAATTTGGATGTGATGCGTATTGAAAAAATTTGCGTGATAATATACTATGTGATATTTTAAGTGTCAAGAGGAAATCAAAGGATGGTGCTAATTCTTAATGTTATTTATAAGAAATGGGATTGATAAAATCTTTAAAATCTAAAGTTGGGTGAGGGTAATAGGAATTCTATTCCTGATTCATATTAAAGATATTTTAAAAAATAGAAAGAAACATTTATATCAATTTTGAAGACTGTTAAGGCACCTTAGGGTTATTTCTCTAATATTTATAATCATTTCAATGTGTTGATCATGAAATTTCAGGGGTTGAAAATTCACAATAATCATATTCTTATTCAGTAGTTAATCCCAATTTTAATTCAAGATTGTTTTCCTACCCATGTTATTGAGTCGTTTATTAAATTTTTAATTTTTTTAGGTAGCTCTTTTTAAAGAATCATCACATGAGTGATTTGAAAAATATGTAGGATAAGATTGTACTTACACTATGTTAATTAGAGAAACTATTTCCACTTTATTTTTTTATGTCATAGACTAATTAACTATATATTTAATTTTTGAAGTAATTTATATTGTTCCCATGAAATTTAGATGGTTGTATCTAATAGATTGGTACTTAAATACATTGAAACAGTATTTTTGCAACATATATCATTTAAAAGTTTCAATTTCCAAGGTATATTTGATGGATGAGTTAACCAATTTATGTCCTTCGTGTATTGACAAGGTTAAAACAAATTTTTATAAACCTTATCAAATTAATGAAGGTCCAATTAGATAAGGGATAACGTTTTATATACACAGGGACGAGTGGGCTCAAGAACATAGATACAAGTCATTAAACACTCTATTGGTTATACCGTTAATACAATAAGTTTCATAGTGGATCTATTATTCTTTTTGTTTCTATATTTAATTTATTACTTACATTTTACTTTGTTGTAATTTAGGACACATATCACTGAGTTAAAATATGAAATGCCTCATATAAGGACCTAATATTAAACATTACATAATATTGAGTTTTAAGTCAGAATCCATTCTCTTACATTTGAGGATATTTATGGTATAGAGTTTTAGATAATTAGGTTATCACCCTTACATAAATAAATATTAATTCAAAAAGTTGACACTTTCAATTTGTATCCATTTTTTCCAAAACAAATATTTTAAGATATAATGATTTTTATTTTCATGATGTGTCTTCATAATTTTCATCTTGACCTCATACTAGTCCCTAATCATCCATTAAGCCTTATAATAAAATTTTAAAACATCATATGATCACAAAAATCTCAATAAGGAAAATATAAAAATAAATAAACTTTTTAGTCCATGAATAATTATAGAAATTTTCCCTTTTCAAATTAAACTTTAGGCTCAAAATAAACATTTTTATACCTAATAAATCAGATTCTATGTCTAAATATTTTCATAAAACAATTCATAATAAATATTAAAGAAAAAATGAAACTCATAATGGTTTCTTTAAAATCAAGGAAAACTCTAAAAAAATTAAAAAATTTATACATGTCACCCTTAAGAAGTAATACATACTTTTTTAAACATAAACTCATTATCTTACCTTGTTAAATCATGATATTTTCATAAAAATCATAACAAGTATAAATAAATCATATAGGTATCTTGGGACATCATTTTCCATATCACTCTTATAAATCTAATAACCAATACAGTCAACTTCCGTCAAAATTATCTAGAGAACCCTATGCATTGGAGGGACATATTAGACCCACCTATCCTTGGTTTATAATAGAACCACCCATCCTTGGTTTATAAGAACCATCCATCCTTGATTTATAACGGAACCATACATCCTTGGTTTATAAAAGATCAAACCATCCTTATTTTATAATAGAACTACATTTCATCATAAACAATTCCCAATAACTATAATATAATTGTAACATATAAAATCTTGTATATGTATAAAAATATTCCTTGCGCTCATAAGAAAAACATTTCCACATATCTTAATATCCCTTCCATTTAAACACTTTTATAAAAATACATAAAATAGAGAGAATGAGGGGTTTTATTGGTATGAAAATTGGAATCTTATAATGGAATCCCAATATCAAATAATGGTTTAACAATGGTAAAAAAAATTCACACCATATATATGAAAATAAAACATTCTTTTTATCTTTTGTAAATAATTTAAAAACATTATGTATAAAATTTATAAAAAGATTAATTTTTAAAACCTTTGAAATAAAGTAAAAAAGTGACATAAAATTACTTTTTTATGTCAATATAAATACATTCATAAATTAATTTTAGTAAAATATACATGGAATAAAATTATTTATAAAATAAAACATTAAAACATTTAAAATGAGGTTTTTAAAGTAAAGTGTCCCTTAACTTAAGTCAAAATTGTCACATGCATTCTTTATCTTCCTGAGTAATAAAAATATTTTAATTATTTTCTTTATTAAGAACATTTTTCAATTTTACTATTACTTTTATTTTATCAATTACTATGATATATTTAATTACTTAATCATTTGAGTTCATATGAGACATTTTGACAGAATTCGTCTCATATAACCAAAATGACTTTAGTAGGATGACTATGGACAAATAGGTCAGTATTAAATCATCTATAGAATAATAATCATGAAATAATTATTATTTTTATATATTAATTATACCATTAAAAATAATCAAGAAAATGGTTATGGAAAATGAACTGTGTTACAATCATGGAGATGGTAGACCGTACATACGCATGAGTAACATTTCCATTTTTCAATGATCATGATGGAAAGAAGGTAAGTATTATTTTATCTTTAATAAATTATAATTATATATTTAATATCATATTATTTAATTCAATACTTATATATAATATTCATGTGATGTGGTTATGAAAAACGAATCACATCGCTCCATGGAGGTGGTAGTCCACACGTATGCACGAACGACATTATCATTTTTCAATGGATAAAAAGGTAAGAAATTATATGATATTTTATATTTATAGAATGATAAATATATAATTTATATCATATATATACATTAAATTTATCATTATAACCAGTTGCGATAGGTGGTTATTGAAAATTAATTACATCGGTTCACATGATGGTAGCTTGTCGTACACATGAATAATGGTTTTGTTTCCAATTTGATTGAAGAGGAGATGGATATAGGTTATTCCATTGACATAATAAATTATTATTATATGTAAGATACTGGTGTTATTATTTCATCATGGTTGATAAATATTTAAAATATGTATAAGAAGAAGTAAAATGAAAACGCTTGGTTAAGAACTATACCTCTTCTTTTGACAACCTCTTAAGATTTACACTAAAAGTATTCCTAGGTTAGTTTTTTATCAAAAAAATAATATAGGATTTGGGGAGGTATTAAAGGTATTTATTTGGGTTGATATTTTTTGAGATAGAGTGCTCAAAATGTGTGAGGAAGAGTGAATAGTAGGTTCCCTTTTACGAGTGAGGGGAGGGGTAATCTTGGAATTAGTTAAACTATGATATTAATATAATTTAATTTTCCAAAAAAATGCTTCCAAAATGATATAATTCAAATATAATATGAGTATGACTCTAAATATTCTCATAAAATAAAATTTAAACAAGTTTAGGTTATTTTTTTACCCATATATCTTTGCTTTAACCCCCATTAACCTTTTTGACTATTACTGTGATATTAATGTTTTCTACACTTTAGGGGTGAATAAAAATATTATAAATGTAAAAATGATACATAATGGGGAAATGTTTTATATTTTAAATCATATTAAAATAAATTATCCAAATATAAGATTTTTTGGGATTTTAAATCATTTAATGAAACATTATTTATCATAAAATATCATTAATATCATTTTTGGAACTATTCATTTAATTTGACTTTTAAAACAACATGACAACAATGTAATTTTAATATAATACTTTAAAAATATATAACAAATTATATATTTATATAAAATTCATAGAACACAATAATTTCTTAAAATTATATTATTATTAATATTTTTAAAATCATTTATTTTATTTTTATATTAACTGAATAAATATTGTGTTAGAATTTAAAGTACATATTTAATCACTAAAAATTAGAAATAAATTACCATGATAAAAATACATTTATCTTTAAAATTACCATTTATAACTAAAAATAACTTATTTTTATTCTTATTTTTAAAATTTAGAGATAATAAAACAAAGAAAATGACATTTTTGACTTTTCTTTACAAAAAATAATGTAAAGTTCAAAATCAAGTCTAAATGAAAAAAAAGGTCATATTTTAAATTTTTTTATGATTATGGATGAAATATAATCATAAAATTAAATTTAATCAAGTTTTTTAAATGAATATTAATCTATATTACATTATTTTTTCCTTAATTAACCCATTTTACCTTTACCGTGGTAAAAAAATTAATTATGGTTGTTATTCACAATAACAAAAAATAAAAGGGACCAATATACCAAATTTGGACTACTTAATTTCAAATATTTAATTCATTTTTCAATATTCAATTCAAATAATTTGTATGATTTAATTTAAAATTAAACTCACAAATCGTGACGACAAATAGTTTTTTAGAAAAAAATGTATTTTTAAGTATGAAAATGTTTTTATAAAAAAATTATAGTATAGAACTTATTAAAAATACCATAATTAATTTTTTTTAATAAAAATGAACTGATTAAATTTGAAAACTAATCCAAAAGAAATTTTGGATTTGTAAATACTTGAAAAAAATTTACAGTTATACAAAAATCAATATTTTCGTTATTCACTGAAAAATAAATCTCTTCTAAAAAATACCAAAATTTTACCCTAAGATAATTTTTCCATGATTATTTAAAAAATTATATCATTTTTATTAAATAAAATTTATAAATGTTCCAAATATTAATTATAATATTCATTCAAAAAAAATAAAAAATCCATTTTTGAAGAAAACATATCTTTGAAGAATAAAATGACTTTACTAAAAAACAAGTGCTTATTTACTAATAATTAATAGTTGAATTTTTATTAAGTATTAAATTTATATATATTTCATAATTCAGTTAATCCTATTCATACCAACCAATTCAATGGCTAAGTTATAATAGTCACATTTAAATAATGATATTTTTATAGTATATCCCAATTCACTTAAATCTTGGTGTTTCATTTTATACAAGATATTGAACATAATATTATTTTAAAAACTAAATGTATTACATTCTCCCCCCCCCTTAATAAATTAGATCCTTGAAATTTTGAACTTGATCTCAGTGATCTAGGCTTTAACCTTTAATAATACCTTTATTGAAAACCCACATCATAAAAATGGTTAATAAAACTTTTTCTTGAAAATAGGGAAAGGTAAATATGAAGGTAGTTTGTAATAACACGTAATTAGGTTTCGATATAGGATAAAATTAGTGGGAAGTGAAAATATGGACATGGAGGAAAAATTAATGTTTGAATAATTATGTAGAGTGACAAATAACATTGATCCTAAGAAAGTGAATGATCTTTATATAGTCAACTACCACAAAATAATAAACTCAAGAGGTGTGAAAAAGACCATCGATTCATCAAAAATGAAGGTAATAAGATAACATTTTCATTTCAAGATCATTTTCTTAGAGTTTAGTAATTCCATTACTATCTAGATTAATAAAATAAGAAAATATACTTACTTCACAAGTATACTTTCATCCTTTAATCAATTTCCATCATAATATCATCTTATGATCCAAATGATTCATATTTAAGATGAATTTTTCACGCCTAAAGCACTAAAATCTACTAAAAACATCACATAATGCTACAAAATAATAAAAAAAATATCCATTCTATCTTTATAAATTTTCCGATAATAAAATAGTTAGCACAATTTAAGATAATTCCCAAAATAAATAAACATTCATATAATGAAATACAAAATTAATCTCCAAAACCTCAATAATAACACCCAAATTTCAACTTAGTTCATTTAATAAAAAACTAACCTTGAAATTCTTCAAAATATTCCCAGCCATGTTCGAAAACCAAAAATCAAAAGGATTTGGTCACGAATTCTTCTGATATTTATTTAACATTTATATTGAATCAATTCTAGTCACTCATAAAATTATGAACCCAAAAATGTATATTCCCTAATCATATAATCTCTGAAATATTATAATCATTTACTAAATTACCATAAATCCACATTAAAATTATATATGCTTCCTAAAGGTAATTAAACCTTTATTCCTTAAATAAAATACCATCATATAATGTTCCCCAAAATTATAGCAATATTGTTCTAAAATAACATTAATATCTTAATTAAAAAATCACTTTTCAACCCCATGGTTATCTATATGATAAAACATACATTCCCAAAATAAAATTAATCTTTATCTATAAAATTGTTTAAGTAAAAAATGATAATGTCATAATAACTTAAACATCACATAAACTAGTGGTATTAATTGCACCATTATTTTCCTTTGGTTGTGGGTTCAAGCCCCACCACATTGTCAAATGTGATGGGTTTTCATTCAACCTTCAAATTTTCCTTTCACTATAAAATTTCTATAATATTCCTAAAAATATGATGAAAATACTCAAAAATATCATTAATCATCAAATCAGTTTTTATCCTCTAAGTATATAGCTAATTTTTTCCACAAGAAAACTAATATTAATTTACTATTATTTCCTTAATATCAAGAACATATTAAACCAAATGTTTATTTATCCCTTTATCATATGTACTTAAATTAATGTCTCAAAAAATTATCACATTTTCGCCAAACTGCTTTTGAAAGGAATCGATTCCATCTAACATATGTTTCCAAATTTTAAAAACAAAATACACTATAGAAAAATCCTTATGTGTTTCATGATTCTCATAGTATTTAAAATATATCAGGATATAATTGATAAAATACCACTACATAATAATTCTGAAACTCAATATATAAACACATCCTTCATTCAACTTCCTTCTTAAACCTTGAACCATGATTTTTCATTTTATTCCTTAATAATTTATTCCTAGAAATCAAAGATATTAAATATGCCTTTATGATCCATCAATATCAACCCAATCATGTTTCATACTTAATATATAGTAAAATAATTCATAAATTAAATCCAAACTTTTGGATTTTCTTTAAATTTTTTTATATCCCCTTTATGTTTCAGCATAGATTTCATATAACTAGAAAATAGATAGTAAATTATTTAGTGGTATTTCCCTCTTCGAATGAGATAGATGAGTTGAGATATAGAAATAAACTAAAATATATTCCATGATCCATATAAATTTTAGAGAAATGAAACTGTGTTGAATAGATCAAATAGTTTTTTATAGGATATTTGGATGTTCAAAATTATTTTAAAATAATTTGAACAAGATTTTTTCATGATAGTGATGATTAAATCATTCATAAGGGATTATAAGGTTATGTGAGATCATTTTCCTTTCATCTTGATAAATGATCTTTAATCTATTAAGAATAACATCATTAAAACATGAAATGAATTATTGTATGTTATAATAAAAATGGTCCTTTTAAAGAAAATATCCATAGAAATTTTATAATACTTTAAACTTAAAATCCTTTATACCTAATTTTATTATCCTTATAAATCCAACATCCAAAAATAAAAATATTTCTCCTTAACATACTAACCCTTAAGGTTATATGACATTTCTAACTTATGGTTCCAAACCCACATATCAACCCTTTAAGTACAATAAATATTTTATTTATACACTTTTAACAATATCATAACCTATAAAGTTATCTAAAACTTTCCTATGATACCAATTATAAGAAATCGGCCTTAAAAATAACATAATATTGAGTTTTAAGTCAATAATTCATTCTCTTGTATTTTAGGATCTTTATGGTTTATAGTTTTATATAATCAATCCATCACACTTAAATAAATAAGTGTTACATCACAAAGTGAACACTTCCACTTAGTATCCATTTCCCCAAAAACAAACATTTTAAGATACAATAAGTTTTCTTTTCTCGACGCATCTTCAAAATTTTCATCTTGAACTAATCCTTCTCCCTACTCATCTTTAATACCCTATGAAAAACACTTTTAAATGTTGGATGAGTGAAAAAAATTTAGAAAGGTGCATATAAAAATAAATAATGAAACTTGTTAGTCTATGAATACTTATAAAAAATTTCCTTTTTCAAAATAAACTTTGGGCTCAAAATAATCATTTTCATACCTAAGAAATAAACTTATCTACCCAAGTATTTTCATAAAATATATTGTAATAAATATTAAAGGAAAACTAAAACTCATAAAGGTTTATTTTAAATCATGGAAAAGTCATGAAATTTTTTTCAAACAATTATACATTTCACCCTTAAAAAGTAAAAAATACATTCATTTAAACATAAACTCATTAGTTTACCTTGTAAAATTGTGAGATTTTCATAAAAACCATAACAATCATAAATAAATCATGCAAGTAACTTGGGACTTCATTTTATATATCACTCTTACAAATTGAATAACCAATTCGGTCAACTTCCTTCAAAATTATCTATAAAAACCAATACATTAAAGGGATATAATGGACTCACCTATCCTTGGTTTATTATGTAACCTCTTTTCCGTGGTTTATAATGGAACTCCTCATTCTTGGTTTATAACGAAACCACATTTCCCTAGTTTATAATGGAATCACCCATCCTTGGTTTATAGTGGAACCACCCATCATCATAAAAAATTCCCAATAACCCTAAAATAATCATAACACGTGAAATATTGCTTAGTTATAAAAATATTCCTTGCACCCATAAGAAAAATATTTAAAGATATCAAAATATAAATTCAATTAAAACCTTTTCTAAAAATACCCAAAACATAGGGAAGTACGATTTTTCTTTAAAGAAAAAATATAATCTTATAAAGGAAGCCAAACATAAAATAATGGCTATGGTGGTGTGAGAACCCATTAACACAGTATATTTTAATATAGAACATACTTTTTGTCTTTTATAAAGAAATTGAAAAAGTTACGTATGAAATACATAAAAAGATTCCTTCTAAAAAACATTTAAAGAAAGTCAAAAAAATATATAAAATTTTCTTTTTATGTCCATATAAAGACATCATTAAAATAATTTTAAGAATATGGACATGGAAGTAAAATATTTAGAAAATAATTATTTAAAACATTTAAATTGAGGTTTTAACGTAAATTGTCTTTTACCTTGAGTCTGGATCATTACGTATGTTATTTATCTTCCCAAATAATAAAATAGTATTAATTGTTTAATTTTATAAGAACCTATTTTAAGGTTATTATTTATTTTATTTTATCTATTACCATATTATATTCAATTACTTAATTATTTAAGTTTATATTAGACATTTTGACGATATTTATCTCATGTTTCCAAAACGACTTCAGTAGGTTGACTATGGTCATTGAGATCATTAATCCATCATATCCAGAATAATAATCATAATATAATTATAAATTTTAGAAATAAATTATAATTTTAAAACAAATCTTGAAATAAGGTTATGGAAGATGAACTATGTTGCAATCATGGAGATGATAGGTCGTATGTATGCATGAGTAGCGTTTCCATTTTTAAATGATCTTTATGGAAAGAAGTTAAGTGTTTTTTTATATTTCCATAATGATCATTATATCCTAAATATCATATTATTTATTTAAATGATTATATATAACATCCATGTGATGTAGTTATGAAAAACAAATCACATCGCTTCGTGGAGGTGGTAGTCCACATGTACGGACAAACCACTTTATCTTTTTTTAATAGATAAAAAATTAATAAATTATATAATATATTAATTTTAAATAATGATAAATATGACATGAATATTATATATATATATTAAATTCATCATCATAAATAGCCTTGATATGTGTTGATGGAAAACGAATTAAATCAGTTCGCTAGGATGTAATATGTAGTACACATGAATGATAGTTTGGTTTCCCATTTGATAGAAGAGAAGATGGATAGAGGTTATTCTATTAACATAATAACATCTTATTTTATGGAAGATACTATTGTTATTACTTTATCATTGTTGAATAAGACTTTTAGGAGGTTGAAGGAAAAGTATAATGAAAATGCTTGGTTAAGAACTATACCTCTTCTTCAGGCAACATCTTAATGTTTACACCAAAATTCTTCCTAGGATGGTTTTATGATAAAAAAGGACTATAATACATGGGTAGGTATGTATGGAATATATTTGGGTAGGTCTTGGCTAAGCTAGAGTGCTCAAAATGTGTGAGGAAGAGAGGATATGAGGGGCCCTTTTATAAGTGAGGGGAGAGGTACTCTTGGAATTACTTAAAGTATTAAATTGTTATAAATTAATTTTCAGGGAAAAATACCTCTAAAATAATATAATTTTAATATTTGATTATTATGAGTTTAAATGCTCTCATAAAATAAAATTTATACAAGTTTATATTATGTTTTAACCCTTATATCATTATTTTAACCCCCCCCCCATTAACCTTTGGGACCATTATCATGATATTAATGTTTTTTAATATATACGGGTCAAGGAAACTGATATAAAAGGACAAATGATACATAATTTGTAAATGATTGATATTTTTTCATAAAATATAATTAATTTTATTTTTGAAACTATTCATTTAATTTTACTTTGAAAATAACATGAAAACAAATGAATTTGAATCTAATACTTTCACAAATATATAACATGATATATTTATCAAAATAATTGTGGAAAATAATAATTTATTAAAATTATGTTACTTTTAATAATTTTAAAATCGTTTATTTTATTTTTCTATTAACAGAATTGTTAATGTGTAGGCATAGTTTAAGAATTTAAGGTCATTATTTAAATACTAAAAATTGGAAATAAATTTCCATGACAAAAAAAAACATTTATATTTTAAATTGAAATTTAGAACCAAACATAGACTCTATTTATCCATATGTCAAAAATTTATAGATAATAAAACAAAGAGAACGAAATTTTCAACCTTTATTTATATTAAACAATAGAAAGGTCAAAATCATTTCTAGATAGCAACAAAATGTCAAATTTTAGAAGTTTTGATGATAAAAGACAGATAGAATCATACAATGAAAATTAGGCATGTTATTGAATGAATTTTAATCTGTATCACATTATTTTTAACCCCCAATTAACCCATTTAACCATTATCATGGTAATAAAAATCAACTATTGTTACTATTCATAAAAACGAAAAATAAAATGGACCTATTTACCAAATGTATAACTCATAATTCCAAATATTTAATTCAATATTCAAGATTCAATTCATATAAGTATCATAATTTAATTTAAAATTAAACCCACAAAACGTGATGAAAACAGTTTTTTTTAATGTATTTTTATGTATAAAAATGTTTTTATACCAAATTAAAGTATAAAACACATTGAAAGGGACATAATTGGATATTTTTTAAAATAAAAAGGTGATAATTTTTTTTAAATAATACAAATAGAATTTGGATTTATAAATACCTAAAATGAAATTACAATTTTACAAAAATTGTTATTTTTTACTATTCACTAAAAAATCAAACATTTTAGAAAAATACCAAAAATTTATCCCAAGATAATTTTGACATGCTAATTTAAAAAATGATTTCAGTTTTATTAAATAGATTTTATAAAATTTATAGAAAGTAATTATAATATTCAGTCACAAAAATCAATAATAATCGTTTTTGAAGAAAATATATCTTTGAAGAATAAAATGACTTTACTAAAAATTGAGTACTTATTTACTAATCATTAATAAATAAATTTTTATTGAGTATGACCTTTATATGTATTTTATAATTTGGTTAATCCTCTTCATACCCACCAATTCAATGATTGTGTTATAATAGTCACATTTAAATAATAATATTTTTATAGCATATCCCAATTTGTGTAAAGCTCGGTGTTGCGTGTTAAGAAAGCTGTCAATGATAGTATTTTTTTAAAAAAATATGGGTATTATACCTCATGAAGCTAAACAAGAGATCCAAGAACATGATTTTAATGCATTTCAAGAATTATTCAAGACTCAAATATGTATAAATAATTGATTTAATATTTTTATAATGTAACTGAGGTGTATTTTCAAAACACTCTATCCATTAACTTATGTGAAATGTATATATTCCCAAGATGCATGAATAAAGTGATCGTACTGTAAGGTAAGAACTCAACCAACTAGTCAATAGACAATTTATTATAGATCTTCATTATAAATATTTGAATTCTAACATATTTTAATTTTGTATTAGTTATGTTGACATGAATTTAGAAATGAATTATCGTGGTGTTGGTTGTCAATATATTGACGTGGGTTATTATTATTTATTATTGAGGGATATTATTGAGGTTATTTATAATTGAGGCTTAAAGAATATATTTTTGAGGTGCGACTTGTTCAATCCGGTTCATGGAAAGAAATTTAACTATTTTTTATTTATGTTGGTGAACATTAAAAATATTTTATATAAAGATAAATGAGTAATAAACAAGCCATTTATATTGGCATCATAACAGTCATGATTTAAATCGGAAATTTGTGGTGAAAATTTCTAGAAGATGGATTTTTTTATTTTCTACGAGGAACTAGATGTTTTCACATTTTTTGATCAAATATTCAACTAAACCACTATAGTTTTATGAGAATAATATATACAATGTTTTAGAGAGACATTTTAAGGATATATAATAGACTTTTATGATTAGTAAAATATTTCTTGTAATTGTTTTCCAGATAACATTTGTAAAAATATTTATGATGTATTTGTATAAAAATTTATTAATTTAACTATGTTATTTTACAAATGTATTTATGTAATAGAAAGGATATATTTTTTCACATAATTTTGTTGGTATTTATATTTTCATTTTTTAAATTTATTTTATTGTAATTTTTTGTAAGTATAACCCCAATCTATTTCTAATTTTTAATTATAAATTTAGTGATTTCTAATTGCATTATGAATTTGGGTTTAGAATGATCCAATGCATATTCTAGTATATGTAGGGGTCTTGGTGGATGGCTTCTATCCTGGAGCTCTAGAGCCCGATTGAAAATGATATTTGGTAACACCTTTTATCTTTTAGAGAGGGTGTGAGTGTATTGATTCATCGGTTAGAGAATATGATATGAGACCCAAAAAAATACCATTGAAAAATCATGATTGTACTTCATTATCTTGGGATATAATTGAAGGACTGTGGAGGGAGGTTTAGGTAAATTTACCATTTAATTTTTCATGAATTTTTTTTACTATTATTATAGACACTGACAAAAAATTTTAATAGGGTAATTTGATATCTTTCCCAAAAGTGTTATGGGTAGTATGCATCACTAAATTATAAAATTTATGGAATGATTATAAGGGAAGGGTGAAGATAGATCCTTGGGCACCATTTTTGGGTGTGTCAGACATTATACAGTGACTAATTCCAGGCACTCTTCCTGTGTAATGGTAGGATTTGGTTACAGTTTATTCTAGTGAGGTGATAATGGTAAAATTTATTTATTTTAATCAATGAATCTAATTTTTCATATGTCTATTAACTGAATATTTTGAATATAGATTGATCCCAATTATCATTCATGTAATCAGGCGATGCAGTGCATGCCTTATTGAATTGACACTCCAAACATGTCCCATCTTAGACATGATGTAAATTTAGAATTCACTTTTCATTCATTTATTAAAAATATTACTGTATAACATTAATATTAATATGTATTTGGTGGTAGTATTTATTATAGTTTCACAAGAAATGCGATCTGACTGATTGGAAGTTGATATGGGTGAGGAATCATCAGGCGAGTGATCTTGATGTTTCCGACATTATAGTAAGAAAATTATTTAGTAATTTTTTTTTCATATAAATTATTCACATTTGTTCATTAGTTCATTATGTATATTCAATAGGTTCATTTTAATGATGGGACAACAGAGATTCCAGAGGAACAATATCATATTACTATGCATAGAGATGAAATATTTTAGCATTTCATGGGGCATCATGGTCATGATTATTATATGACTTTTGGAACTAGTGTCCCGTAATGTTTATTTGTTAGAGAAGAGATAATGCATGCATATAGAGATGCAGGGATGCGCACACTAGTTGAGGTATATGCTACCATGCAGACTATGCAATACAGTATGGATGAGTGGTTTCAATAGTTATGTGTAGAGTATAAGGAGGGATTATCACATATATTAGCACATATAGATGAAGTTATGACACAACATATTATTGATAGAATACAAGTGGTTTCATAGGTAAAAAAGGAAATAAATTGTGCTCATATTGACTTTTATTGATATAATTAAGATACATAATATTTATATATCTTATAGGATATATATATATATAGCAAGTGGTCATCATCATGAGAAAATTAGTGATTTTTATGAGGATTCACCCCATGCATGAGGTAATTTAGGTTACAATTTTAATATTTAATGTTTTATTTCAGATGAATAATGTAAATGTGTTTTCTGTTTCTAAAATTGTTATAAAAAAGAAAAAAAATAATTCCTATTTTATAGTGTCATATTTAAACCCAAATAGATGATCCTAAATTACCATGAAGTCATAAAAAATAACTATAGAGTAATTTTTTAAATTTTCACACTAATGGATTGTCAATCGGAGGTTTTGTTTGCTCAAGAGTAACCATAAACATACTTTTAGTGCTATAAAAAACTAAAACATGTGTGTGATGGTAAAATCCATATAAAAATACATAAAAATGAAATTAAATCATAATAAAACTATAATTTTATTATTTTTAATTTTTATGAGTATATGATACATCAATCAGATATGTGGTTTTACCAGAATGACTAAATAAGCAGTTTTTAATGTTTTGATGCCCTTTAAAAACATGCATTGGAGGTTCAAAATCAACCGAACATCCTCTAAATCTCTTGAAATAATAAAAAAACAAATTTATAGTTAATTTTTTTATATTTGAGCATATATATAATTTATTTGATAATATTTTTTCTTAGGATGATCGGAAAAATACTTTATTGCTTTAAAACACAAAAACATGCATTTAACATTCAGATCGATAGAAAACAACCTCATAAAGAGTTGAAATCATATGATAACCATATTTTTATTATTTTTTATGCGTATAAGTAGATAGAACATAACTCAGACATGAATTCTTCCCAAAATGATCGAATAAGAAGTTTTTAAAAGTTTGATGTCAATTAAAAATGAGCAATAAGGGGTCAAAACCAACCAAACAAACTCCAAAAATCAAAAAATACCAAGACAACAACCATACAATGAATTTTGAAATGTTAAAGTAGATATAACATTAATCTAAGGTACTATTTTCATGGGATGACTAAAAACACACTTTTATTGATATAAAACACAAAAGTATGCATTTAATAGTCAAATACATAGAAAACGATCTTAGAATTATGTGAAATCATAGGAAAACCCTACTTGTATTATTGTTTACATGTATATGTTGATGAGACATTAATAGAACATGTGGAATACTAGGAATGACCAAATAAGTAGTTATTAATGGTTTGATACCCTTTAAAAATGTGCGCCATTGGGTCAAAACCAACTGAATGATCTCTGAATTCCATAAAATTAGAAAAAAATAGTATATTAATTTTTGAAATGGTGGAGTAAACGAAATATAAATCTGAGGTTCTATTTTTCTAGGATGACCAAAAACACACTTTTATTATTTTAAAATACCAAAATCACACATTCAACTATAAAATCCATATAAAACAGCCTCAAAATGATATGAAATTATAGAAAAAATATATTTTTCTATTTTTTATGTGTAGAGTAGATGACACATCAATCAGACATACGGTCTATCTAGAACGACTAAATAAGCAGTTATTAAAGATTTGATGCCCTTTAAAAACTTAAGTATGGGGATAAAAACCAACCAAACAACTCTTGATTTCTATGAAATTAGATGAGAACAACCATATGTTGAATTTTGAAATATTTGAGTATACAAAACATGAAACTAAGGTATTGTATTCCTATGACATTTGGAAACACACTTTTATTGTTTTAAAACACCAAAGCATGAATTTAATGGTGAGATTTTTTTTTATGAGAAATATTTTGTTTTTATATTATATACATCATCAAATTAATCTTTCACTACACACAACACTATCTTTTCTTGATTTACATGCAATCGCGACCTTCCTCGATAGCTTTCATTGTACGCAATACCAAGTTTCACTAAACAACGATATGCTATTAAAATATTATTAAAACTAGCCGTTATGAATAGTAATACCCACTTTTTAAAATTTTATAAATTTTATCTTTCAAAATGGTCTTCATTTTTGGATTCGGAATATCGAAATTATACTTGGGTGAATTTTTGGTATTTCTCTGAAAACTTTCAAATTTTGATGAATAGTGAAAACACAGGGTTACTATTTAAAAACCGAATTTTTATTTAAATAATTATTTATTTTATTTAAATTTATTTTAGGTCAAAATTTATACATAATACCTATATAATTTCAATGTAATTCATTGGAGTCGTTTTATAATAATTTTAGATATATAAAAATTTTATTGAACTTTTCACCTTCTTTTACCCACCTCCTAGGAGAATTTGAAAATTTACATAAAACTTACTTTTACCGCTTATGTGAGTTAAATTTAGAAAATTAAAGAGATATGGTTAATATCAAGGAATAAAATGTGGTTCAATAAGATAGAAATAATTTTTGGTGAATAGTAACTTTTTACTTTTATTTACAACGGTAAAAAGTAAATAGGGTAATTAAGGGTAAAAATGGTATTATTATTACCCTAACACATGTCCTAATTCTATTTTATAAGTTTAATTCGACCAAAAACAACCTTAGGAATAAAATATGACCATTTAGGTCCACTTGGATTAGATTAGGACATTTAATAATATTTTATTTAAAGAAGAGTTAAAATAGTTAAAATCAAAGTTTAATAACTAAAACATTTTTAATATAGGGTTATAAATAAGATAAATTCTACTATAAATATTAATTAGAAATATAAAAATATTTCCTACATAATTGTATTTTATTCATAATTTTTATACTTTAAATAATTTAATTTATTTATGACACAATGATGATGCAGTAATTACCTTATTAAAGAAATATTAACATAATTGATATTATAAATACCAAAATAAATGTAATATGAGACTTTTTATGAATTAAACTAATTTTATAGGTTAATATGACATATTATTATTTATTTAATTAACTTTTTTCGAACTAATCATGTTATGATTTTCACAAAAATCAATTACCAAATAGTGTCAAAATTGACAAAAAATAGTTTTTAAAACAAATATTATATTATTAATTGTTATTTTATTCCTAAAAATATAAGGTTCATAAAAATTACTTAGATAAGGTTATATATATTAATAATGAACCACTTGGGGTACTTTTGGCTTGTTATAGTAAGTTTATTAACCATATAGTGTAAGAAAACAAGATGACACGGTAAAAGTTAAATTATTTAACTTAGAGTTAAATCTAAATGATAAGGTTAAAATAGTAACCTAAACTTGTCTAAAATCTATTAGTTGAGATGATTTATACCCATCCCCACATTAGCTTCTAAATAAATCAATTTGGAGCTATTAAAAACCGAATATGACTTTATTATAAAATAATATTTTAAGTTTTTTCTAAAGTGCCCCTCTCCTCCCTTAAAAAAGGGAACCTCGTCCCTCTCCTCCTCACACCACTTTGAGCCTTCAAGCTCGGAAAACCCCTGAAAATTTCTCTTCTCCACTTCCCTATAAAAATCCTAGAGGTCCTGGTCTTCTACAAATACCATCTTTAGTGCCCTAAGAGAAGGTTAAGAAGAGGCGCTTCAAAGAAGAGGTAATGTCTGTTACCGATTCTTTCAACTTTATTTCTTCTTCTACTTCTTCTTCTTTAGTTGTTTCATTATGAAGTAATAACATCAGTATCACTAATATACTGATATTTTATTATAAATATTAAACAACCCTATTTCATTTTCTATCCATCTTACGGAAAACGAAATCACCACGCATACGTACGTACGGATTACCGTCTCCACGCCATGGTGTAATCTGTTTTCCACCACCACCTTACTTGAATGGGTATAATAGTGTAAATAATAACTATATATTATTATTTTAAAGTGATATTTATTCTAAAATATTATACATACATGTCAGTACAATTCCACGATCATGGGAACGATATCATCGCTCGTGCGTACGTACGGCCTACCATCTTCGCGATGTGATGAAACTCGTTCTACATGATATTCAATGCATAATGATTATATAAATGAATTGAATGAATAAATATGATATATATTACACTAATACCATTCTGGAAATGATTTATCTATAACCTAAAAAGAAGAATAAGAATTTATTCGACAAAACACGCATAAGAACAAAAAAAGCAATAAACACCCGAATAACAAGTAGTAATGCAATATTACTAATAAGAAGCTAAGAATATGACCATATATGATATCATAACAATGAGTAAAATTATTTAATAAGTCAATAACATTATTTAAATCATTATACAGGAGTTTTGGACACGTACGAAGAAAATCGGACCTAAGGTAAGGGAAAATCTCGCAATCTCATTTTTATCCGAGATTGTTTATACTTTAGAATTTACTGGGGAATATTTATCATCCACATCCATGTTTCCTCAATATGTAATATTATTTCTATCCTCCTACAATTTTTTAAATCCAATTTTACCCATTGGTGAGTTTTTAGTAAAAGATTTGAAAGGAATCTTTTGTCGTTTTTAGTACGAGGTACTTTTTTGACTTTTCTGGCCAAGTACGAGAATAATGTTTTTCTTTAACTTATACGACATGAATGGATTTTTAGAACATTATCTCCATGAAGATTACTTTAAAATTTTTCAAGTTTATTTTTAATCAACTTCTTTTAGTTTAAAATTGTATGACTTGTTAAGAAAGGAAAAAATGTTTTTGAAGTAGGAAGGATATTTTCCTCAAGAATGGAGTTCAAGTGTGTTATCAAAATTATTTTCCATATAAGATAATATAGGGTTCTCTTTCTATCCCTATTTTTACTTTTATTTGATTATGTTATGATGGAATTATTTTTATGACGTCCTTTTATCTTATATGATTTATGTTATGATGGCATGATGTTTAAGAATCCCATTTTTATTACATGGGTTATGCTATGATGTATGATTTATGATATTGTGGAACACATAATAATGGTATCATTATGAGATGGGTGGGACCTATATCTCCCTCCAATTCATTGGGTAAAGATTTATATCTCATGAGATAGACATGGCTGGAACGGCAGGTTAATCTGGTTCAGTGATATAGGACTGAAACGAGGAGTGAACTCGGTTTAGAAATGGACTTTGTCCGCTAGGATAGTCTTGGAAATGAGTCTTGAATACTAAGAAATGATTCTCTATGATTATGTGTGTATGCCACAAAGTTTCATGTAATGATTATTGGGATTAAATTTCACTACTATGATTTATCCCATGTTATGAAATTATGATCTCTTTTGCAGGTTAAGATTTCCAAAATGTTATGTTCTTATGAATATGATGTGATTGATATTTTTTTTGTTTACCCTTACTGAGTATTTGAGCTCACCCTTTTGTATGTTTTCTTTTCCCCAGGTCAGGAAGAAGGTTATTAAGTAAGATATGCCAAAAGGGACTCTAGAAATGATAAAATAAAAGGGAGACATTGTAGATGATTTATGAACCAGTTGTTTATGTTTCCCAATTTCTAAAGACAATATACCAATACAGTCCTTTCATGGTTTTGTTATATGTTGTAATAAGTATGCTTAAATTCTGAAGTAATAACAATGTGTGTAAAGTATGGGTCGTTATAGTTGGTATGAGTGGAAAGGTATAGTCAACCTTTGGAAACTAGGATGTGAAAGTCTTAGTAAGAACCCTAAGGATAAGTCTAAGCATAGAACACAATCTTAGTGTTTTAGAAATGGCCATGAACAACCTATGATAAGACCTTAATTGTGAAATTTTATTCTTGATTGTGTGGTTTTCCTATTATAATTAGTGTTGCTCACATTATTCTTCTTAGTTTTAGTCAATGGATGGAACCCAAAGGAACCGTGTTAATGCGGAATGTGACGGGAAATGCAATGATTGTCCCCCTGAGCAACCAAACGTTATGGGAGCTGGAATAAAAAATCTTGTAGCCATGCTCACACAACTTTCTCAAGCTATGAATCATGCAGGACTTCCAAACGATCAAAGGAAGGAGCAACATTCTGTTGAATCTTTCATGAGGCAGCATCCACCCTCATTCAGCGGGTCGACTGATCCATTAGTGGATGAATAATGGATCAGTACCACTGAAAAGATATTTTCAGTTCTTCAATGTTTTGAACATGATAAAGTCATCTTAGCAGTATATCGTTTGGAAAGTGAAGCTGATCAATGTTGGAATCTTATCAAGAATACGAGGCAAAGGGTTGAAATTGAATCCATGGAATGGGAAGAGTTCAAGAACTTATTTTTCAATAAGTACTTCCCTCGTATTCTTCGAACAAAGATAGAGAAAGATTTTCTTGAACTGAAGCAAAAGGATAAGGAATCTGTTGGTACCTACGAAGCAAATTTTATAAGACTTTCAGGGTACGCTTCTGGGATTATTATCCAACCTGAGAGTAAGATTGATCTATTCTTTAGTGTCTTAAAACCAAGTCTTCGAAGGGCGTTAGCCATAAGGTACTTCAATAGCTACGAGGAAATCGTTCGATGTGCTCTCAAGGTTGAGATGGAGATTGGAGTAACCCATCAGTCATATGAATTTGATAAGAAGAGGAAAATGGAATTTAAAGGGAAATATAAAGACCACACTGAAAATAAGATGAGTTTTCCCTTATTCTCAAAGTGTGGAAAGAAACATGGAGGGATTTGTCTTAAAGGGACAAGTAAATGTTTCAAATTTGGCAAGAAAGGTCATCGGGCATTTGAATTCTGTAATGATGGGAAGAAGATGTCTAGTGATGCGAACAAAGAAAAGGCTACATAGAGTGCACCTCCTAAACTTCAATGTTACAAGTGCAAGGAAATGGGGAATTATTCCAATAAATGCCCTAATCCAAGGGTTTTTTACGATGATTGACGTCAACAAACTCTTAAGGCCAAAGACAAAGGAAAGTCACAAGCAATTTCTATCAGCGATGTGGAGTATGATAACGAAGTGGTGAAAGGTACACTTACCATCCACTCTAAAGTATCAAATGTTTTATTTTATTCTGGACCCACCCACTCTTTTATTTATGAAGAATTTTCTAAGGGTATCTCCATATTACCACAACATTTAGATATTGAGTAAGTTGTGACAACCCCTAATGGCACAACAGTCGCATCAAAAGTTTATAATTCTTCTCCGATTGAAGTTTGTGGGAAAGTGCTTCCTACAAATCTTGTGATCCTTCCTATAGTGGAATTTTATGTGATTCTTGGCATGGATTGTCTTTCCTTATATTGAGCTCATATCGATTGCCAAATAAGGGAAGTCACATTTCATATTCCAGATCAATCTATGATCATCTATCGATGAAAGGATGAACATAACCTTCCAGTGGAAATTTCATCCATCCTATGGGTCTTGATTCCACTAAATGAAGGTTATTTATCTCAAATGGTTGGAGAGAAACTCACGATTAAGAATATTCCCATTGTACGGGAGTTTGATGATGTATTTCCAGAGGAATTTCCAGGTCTTCCACCAAATCGTGAAGTTGATTTTTCAATAGAACTCATACCGGGTGCTATGCCCATTTCAAAAACAACTTATAGAATGGACCCAATTGAGTTGCAGGAATTGAAGAAGCAGCTCCAAGAGAATATTGATAAGGGATTCATACGCCCTAGTGTGTCACCGTGGGGAGCACCTGTTATGTTTGTTAAGAATAAATATGGATCAATGAGACTCTGCATTGATTATTGAGAACTTAACAAGATCACTATCAAGAACAAATATCTTCTCCCATGCATTGATGACTTATTTGACCAACTACGCAGAGCTCAATACTTTTCCAAGATTGATCTTCATTCAGGGTATCATCAATTAAGGTTCAAAACGGAGGATATACCAAATACGACTTTCCGTACAAGGTATGGACACTATGAATTTATAGTGATTCCATTTGGTCTTACTAAAGCCCCTGCTATCTTCATGGATCTAATGAATAGAGTCTTTAGAGACTATCTTGATCAGTTTGTGGTAGTCTTTATAGACGATATTATTGTCTATTCAAAGAGCAAGGAAGAACATCAAGATCACTTGATAATTGTATTGAAGACCCTGATAAAGGAGAAGCTTTATGTAAAATTTACCAAGTGTGAATTTTGGATTCAAAAAGTTTCATTTTTGGGTCACATAATCTCAAAAGAGGGGATATATGTGGATCCAGCAAAAATAGAGGTTATTGAAAGATGTTCGAGACCAACAATAGTAACTGAGATCTGAAGTTTTCTTGGTTTGGCTGGATATTATTGATGTTTTGTGAAAGATTTTTCATGATTATCTAATCCACTCACCAAGTTAACTCGAAAAGGAGTTAAGTTTGTTTTGACAGAGGAGTGTGAAGAGAATTTCAAGGAGTTAAAAAGAAGTTTATCCAGCGCACCTGTGCTCACACTACCTTGTAGTGGAAAAAGGTTTGGGATTTACAGTGATGCATCCAAGAAGGTACTGGGGTGTGTTCTCATGAAAAATGATATGGTGATAGCTTATGCCTCACGACAGTTGAAAATCCATGAGAAAAATTACCCAACTCATGATTTGGAGTTAGCTATGGTAATCTTTTCATTAAAGATTTGGAGGCATTATCTTTATGGAGAAATGTGTGATATTTATACTGATCATAAAAGTTTAAAGTATATTTTCACACAAAAGGAGCTGAATATTTGCCAAAGAAGATGGTTGGAGCTGATTAACGATTATGACTACTCAATTCATTATCACCTTGGGAAAGAAAACAAGGTGGCAGATGCATTAAGTCGACAGGACCATGCTAGCTTATCCATTATGAGGATCACAAAAGATCCAATATTTATGGATTTACAAAGGATGGATCTTGGAATTATAATGGAAGGGGAAAAATATTATCTTTCCAAATGAATGTTCAACCATCTATACATGTGAAGATTAAAGAGGCATAGAAAGAAGATGTAGAGTTACAAAAGAAGGTGAGAAATGTTCCTGAATTCAACCTTCATTGTGACGGGATAATAAGGTTCAGGAATCGGATTTGTGTTCCTCCCATCCCAGAATTAAAGAAGGAGATACTGGATGAGGCTCATAGCTATTCATTCTCTATTCATCCTGGAAGCACGAAGATGTATAGGGACCTGAAAGAGTAATTATGGTGGGATGGCATGAAAAGAGATGTTGCTGAATATGTCTCTCGATGCTTGGTTTTCCAGCAAGTTAAAGCTGAGAGTACTTCTGCTGAATATGCCAACGAGCATGTACCCTAGTGGTTCAGGCTCCTTCTTGGAATCCAAAAAGACCCAGGATCAAATCCGGGCAGGGGAGAATTCTCGAGTACTGTAGCAGGTCACTGTAGCAGTACTGTAGCAGCAGCGACTGTAGTAGCGGCAGCACTATAGCGGCGGAGGGACTGCTGCAGGTACTGTAGCAGTGCAGGTACTATAGAAGTATTGTTCATCGAGGGGTCCTTTGCGCCAAAAAAATGGGATTTCTATCCCTGTATGCAGGACACTTGGTCGGGGGCCTTCGGGATATGTAATGGGTCACCCTCTACCCAGTCTAAAGAGGTTTTTTCTTTAATAATAAATTGAGGTTTTGGCCCCAACCTTTTAAAAAAACAAAAAAAACAGAATTATAAGTGGATGTTACAACCATTACCCATACCCGAATGGAAATGGGAAAACATCACTATAGAATTTGTCACCGGACTTCCTAAAATATCCAAAGACAATAATGTTATCTGGGTTATAGTTGATCATCTTACAAAGTCAGCACACTTCATTGCTATTAGAGAGGATTTCTCTCTTGATCAGCTTTCCAGGATATATATAAAGGAAGTGGTAAGATTGCATGGAGTACCACTTTCTATTATATATGATTGGGATCTGAGGTTTACCTCAAAGTTTTGGCGAAGTCTTTAGCATACTTTAGATACATAGTTGATTTTTAGCACTGCTTATCATCCTCAGACAGATGGTCAGTCTGAGAGAACAATTCAAACTCTAGAAGATATGTTAAGAGCTTGCTCTATGGATTTCAAAGGTGGTTGGGATAAACACCTACCTTTGGTGGAATTTTCTTATAATAATATCTTTCACTCCAATATTCATATGGCTCCTTATGAAGCTCTCTATGGAAAGAAATGTCGAACTCCAACTTGTTGGGATGAATTTGGGGAAAGAAAGCTATTAGGACCTGATCTTGTTGATGAGATGGCATAAAAGGTCCGATCTATTCAACAACACATAACGGCAGCTCAGAGTCGACAAAAAATTTATGCTGAAAATCAAAGAAAAGACTTAGAGTTTGAAGTGGGTGATAAAGTGTTCTTACGAATATCTCCTTAGAATAGAGTAATGAGATTTGGAAAGAAGGGAAATTTGAGCCCTAGGTATACCGGTCCTTTCGAAATAATGGATCGTGTTGGGAAGGTAGCTTACCGATTGGAGCTTCCACCGAATCTCTCTCAAGTTCACGATGTGTTCCATGTATCTCTCCTGAGAAAGTACATACCCGATCCTTCACATGTACTCAGCTCAGAAGTTGTACTACTGGAGCAAGATCTTTCTTATGAAGAACACCCGATAGAGATTCTGGATCGTAGCGAAAAAGTTCTACGAAACAAGACCACTCGTTTGGTGAAAGTTTTATGGAGGAAACACCAATTAGAAGAAGCTACATGGGAGCTTGAGGATATGATGAGGGAGAGGTATCCTCATCAATTTGTTACAAAGTGATGAATTTCGAGGGCGAAATTCATTTTAAGGGGGGTAGAATGTAACACCTGGGATTTTTTTTATGAGAAATATTTTGTTTTTATGTTATATACATCATCAAAGTAATCTTTCACTACACACAACACTATCTTGGCTTTCTTTACACGTAATCACCCCCTTCCTCGATAGCTTGCGTTGTACGCAATACCGAGTTTCACTAAACAACGATATACTATTAAAATATTATTAAAACTAGCCGTTATGAATAGTAATACCCACTTTTTGAAATTTTATAAATTTTTTCTTTCAAAATGGACTTCAATTTTGGATTCGGAATATCGAAATTAGTCTAGGGTGAATTTTTCGTATTTTTCTGAAAACTTTCAAATTTTAATGAATAGTGAAAACACTGGGTTGCTATTTAAAAACCAAATTTTTATTTAAATAATTATTTATTTTATTTAAATTTATTTTAGGTAAAAATTGATACATAATACCTATATAAGTTCAATGTAATTCATTAGATTCGTTTTATAATAATTTTAGATACATAAAAATTTTATTGAACTTTTCACCGTCTTTTACCCACCTCCTAGGAGAATTTGAAAATTTACATAAAACATAATTTTACCGCCTCTGTGAGTTGAATTTAGAAAATCCGAGAGACACGGTTAATATCAAGGAGTAAAATGTGGTTCAATAAGATGAAAATAATTTTTGGTGAATAGTAACTTTTTACTTTTATTTACCACGGTTAAAAGTAAATAGGGTAATTAAGGGTAAAAATGGTATTATTATTACCCTAACACATGTCCTAATTCTATTTTATAAGTTTAATTCGACCAAAAACAACCTTAGGAATAAAATATGACCATTTAGGTCCACTTGTATTAGATTAGGACATTTAATAATATTTTATTTAAAGAAGAGTTAAAATAGTTAAAATCAAAGTTTAATAACTAAAACATTTTTAATATAGGGTTATAAATAAGATAAATTTGACTATAAATATTCATTATAAAGATAAAAATATTTCCTACATAATGGTATTTTATTTATAATTTTTAGACTTTAAATAATTTAATTTATTTATGACACAATGATGATGCAGTAATTACCTTATTAAGTAAATATTAACATAATTGATATTATATATACCCAAATAAATGTAATTTGAGACTTTTTATGAATTACACTAATTTTATAGGTTAATATGACATATTAGTATTGATTTAATTAACTTTTTTCGAACTAATCATGCTGTTATGATTTTCACAAAAATCAATTACCAAATAGTGTCAAAATTGACATAAAATAGTTTTTAAAACAAATATTATATTATTAATTGTTATTTTATTCCTAAAAATCTAAGGTTCTTCCAAATGACTTAGATAAGGTTATATATATTAATAATGAATCACTTGGGGTTCTTTTGGTTTGTTATAGTAAGTTTATTAACCATATAGTGTAAGAAAACAAGAAGACACGGCAAATGTTAAATTATTTAACTTAGAGTTAAATCTAAATGATAAGGTTAAAATAGCAACCTAAACTTGTCTAAAATATATTGTTCGAGAGGATTTAGACCCATCCCCACCTTAGCTTCGAAATAAATCAATTTGGAGCTATTAAACACCAAATATGACTTTATTATAAAATAATATTTTAAGTTTTTTCTAAAGTGCCCCTCTCCTCCCTTATAAAAGGGCACCTCCTCCCTCTCCTCTTCGCACCACTTTGAGCCTTCAAGTTCGGCCAACCCCTGCCAATTTCTTTTATCCACTTTCCTAGAAACATCCTAGAGGTCCTGATCTTCTACAAAGACCATCTTTAGTGCCCTAAGAGAAGGTTAAGAAGAGGCGCTTACCACAAAAACAGTTTTTCCCAGCCCCCCCCCCCCCCCTTTATCAGCGCTAATGAAAAAGCGCTGATAAAGGGGGGGCCTTTATCAGCGCTTTTTTTAAAAGCGCTGATAAAGGGTCGAATTCAAAAAAAAATTAAAAAAATATATATTAATATATTAATATATAAATATAGTTATATTGATATAGATATAATATATAATTTTTAAATATATTTTAGATAAGTATAAATGTACATTAACACTTAATATACTTAATATATAAGATATTTAGTGAAAATGGCTTCTTAAAAAATTTAAAAAATATTTTTAATTAATAATTTTCTAATTATTATGGAGTAATAGTCATTTAATAACAATCTGAAGACTAAAAAAATTAAAAAAAAATAAAAAAAAAAAGATCCAAAATAAGTTGAAAACGCAACTCAAACTTCAAACGGCCATAACTTTTGATCTGGGTGTCTGTTTGAGCTCTACCACATATCAAATCGAAGCCTGAGACGAGATCTACATCATTGTGATTAGGGGGGACCATGGTCAAGAATGTTTCGAGGCCAAAAGAGTCCCAGAAGGCCTCCAAAACTGATTTTTTAGTCGGGATACCCAGATTTTTTAACATTTTGTGAGTTTTCAACCTCGTTTGAGGGGGTATTCTTGGCTTTTTTGGTGGGAACTGAATTTATTCTAAGGTATTACATTCATATTGATATTATTTCTTTCAAATTTTATCGTTTTTTATAATGCACTGCTATTTATAATCAAATATATAACTATATGTACATATTTTTTATATATTCACACCTAAAAATTGAATTTTTAAAATAAATAATTAAACATATTTACATATAAAATATATTAGCTCTATCTAAATAATAACTAATATACATTTTATTTAAAATACCAATATATGAATATTTATATAACTACTATATATTAATATAACTATATATATATATATTAATCTAACTATATATATATATATATATTAATATAACTACATATATATTAATATTACTATATATATATATTAAAATCACTATAAATATATATATTAATATCACTTTAAATATATATATTCATATAACTATATATATATGTATATTAATATAAATATATATTACTATATGAATAAATATAACTAAATATATATATATAAATAGAGATATATATTAATATAACTATATATAGATATATTAATATAAATATATATTACTATACGAATAAATATAACTATATATATATAAATAGAGATATATATTAATATAACTATATATATATATTAATATCACTATATATATATATTAATATAACTATATATATTAATATAACTATATATATATTAATATAACTATATATATATATATATATATTAATATAACTATATATCTATTAATATAACTATATAACTATATATTAATATAAATATATATTACTATACGAATAAATATAACTATATATATATATATAAAGATATCATGAAATAGCAAACAAATCAAAATAGAGTAGTGGTAAGGGCTTAGGCGCGCAGGGGGAGGTCTCGAGTTCAAAACCTGCTGGAGGCAGAGGCGCGCGCATGGGGGTGGATGTTTGGGGTTAGCACTGATAAAGGGTGGAGGGGGTGCGTGCATGCGCTGGAGGGGCTAAAAAGTGCTGATAAAAGGGGGATCAAGTGCTATAAAAGCTCCCCCACAATTGGCATGATTGTTTTAATTTTTTGTAATTTTTTTTAAATTTTGTTAAATTTTTTTTATTTTTTTTAACTTTTATCAGCGCTTTTTTAAAAGCGCTGATAAACGGGTCCTTTATCAGTGCTAAAACGAAAGCACTGATAAAGGAAGCACTGATATAGGATCCCTTTATCAGCGCTAAAAAAACGCTGATAAAGGGGTACTTTTATCAGTGCTTTTTTTAGCGCTGATAAAAAGGGTGTTTATCAGCGCTTTTTTTGCGTGCTGATAAAGCCCCCCCCCCCCTTATCTTCGCTGGCTTTAATAGTGCTTTTCCTAGCGCTGTTAAAGTCCCTTTTTAGTGCTGATAAAGGGCGTATTTGTAGTAGTGAGAGGTAATGTCTGTTACCGATTATTTCAACTTTATTTCTTCTTCTACTTCTTCTTCTTTAGTTGTTTAATTATGAAGTAATAACATCAGTATCACTCATATACTGATATATTATTATAAATATGAAACAACCCTATTTCACCTTCTATCCATCCTACGGAAAATGAAATCACCGCGCTTGCGTACGTACGGAATACCATCTCCACGTCGTGGTGTAATATGTTTTACACCACCACCTTACTTGGATGGGTATAATGGTGTAAAGAATAACTACATATTATTATTTTAAATTGATATTGATTCTAAATTAGTAGACATACACTTCAGTACAATTCCACGATCATGGGAACGATATCATCGCTCGTGCGTACGTACGGCCTACCGTCTCCACGATGTGATGCGACTCGTTCTACATGATCTTCAATGCATAATGATTATATAAATGAATTGAATGAATAAATATGATATATATTACACTAATACCATTCTGTAAATGAGGTATCTATAACCTAAAAAGAAGAATAAGAATTTATTCGACAAAACACGCATGAGAACAAAAAAAGCAATAAACACCCGAATAACAAGTAGCAATGAAATATTACTAATAAGAAGCTAAGAATATGACCATATATGATATCATAACAATGAGTACGATTATTTAATAAGTCAATAACTTTATTTAAATCATTATACAGGAGGTTCGGACACGTACGAAGCAAATCGGTCCTAAGGTAAGGGAAATCTCAAAAATATCATTTTTATCTGAGATTGTTTATACTTCTGAATTTACTGGGGAATATTTATCATCCACATCCATGTTTCCTCAATATGTAATATTATTTCTATCCTCATACAATTGTTTAAATCCAATTTTACCCATTTGTGAGTTTTTAGTAAAATCTTTGAAAGGAATCTTTTGTCGTTTTTAGTACGAGGTACTTTTTTGACTTTTTCGACCAAGCACAAGAAGAATGTTTTTCTTTAACTTATACGGAATGAATGGATTTTTAGAAAATTATTTCCATGAAGATTCCTTTACAAGTTTTCAAGTCTATTTTTAATCAACTTCTTTTACTTTAAAATTGTATGACATGTTAATAAAGGAAAAATGTTTTTGAAGTAGAAAGGATATTTTCCTCAAGAATGGAGTTCGTTCAAGTGTGTTATCAAAATTATTTTCCATCTAAGATAATATAGGGTTCTGTTTTTATCCCTATTTTTACATTTATTTGATTATATTATGATGGAATTATTTTTATGAAGTCCTTTTATCTTATATAATTTATGTTATGATGGCATGATGTTTAAGAATCCCATTTTTATTACATGGGTTATGCTATGATGTATGATTTATGATCTTGTGGCACACATAAGAATGGTATCATTATGAGATGGGTGGGACATATATCTCCCTCCAATGAATTGGGTAAAGATTTATATCTCAAGAGATAGACATGGCTGGAATGATAGGTTAATCTGGTTCAGTGATACAGGACTGAAACAAGGAGTGAACTCGGTTCAGAAATGGACTTTGTCTGCTATGATAGTCTTGGAAATGATTCTTGACTAATAAGAAATGATTCTCTATGATTATGTGTTTATGCCACAAAGTTTCATGTTATGATTATTGGGATTACATTTCACTACTATGATTTATCCCATGTTATGAAATTATGATCTCTTTTGCAGGTTAAGATTTCCAAAATGTTATGTTCTTATGAATATGATGTGATTGATATTTCTTTTGTTTACCCTTACTGAGCATTTGAGCTCACCCTTTTATATGTTTTCTTTTCCCCAGGTCAGGAAGAAGGGTATTAAGTAAGATATTCCAAAAGGGACTCTAGATATGATAAAATAAAAGGGAGACAGTGTAGATAATTTATGAACCAGTTGTTTATGTTTCCCGATTTCTAAAGACACTATACCTATACGGTCCTTTCATGGTTTTGTTATATGTTATAATAAGTATACTTAAATTTTGAAGTAATAACAATGTATGTAAAGTATGGTTCATTATAGGTGAGATCCATATAAAATGTACTCATGATGTGAAATTGTACTAAGACCGTATTTTTATTATTATTGATGTGTATGAGCAGATAGAACATCAATCGGATGTGCGGTCTGCCTGAAACGATTTAATAAGTGGTTATTAAAGGTTTGATCCGTCGAATGGCCTCTGAATGCTGTAAAATCCAAATAAAACAAATGTATAGTGATTTTTAAAATGGTGGAGCATAAATGATTTTAATATAAATATAAATCTGAAATTACATTTTCCCAAGATGATCAGAAACACACTTTTATTAATTTAATACACTAATCATGCATTTAATGGTCTAATCCATAGAAAACAAAATTTAAATGACTTGAAATCATATGAAACCCATAATTTTATTATTTTTGATGTTTAAGAGTAGTTGGAATGTAAATTAGATGTTTGGTCTACCCATAATGGTCGAATAAGTAGTTATTAAAGGTTTGACGCCCTTTAAAAACATGCATTAGGTGGTTCCAAACTAACTAAACAACTGAATAAGCAGTTATTAAAGGTTTGAAACCCTTTAAAAACATGTGTCATGGGGTCAAAACCAACTGAAAAACCTTTGAAGGTTGTAAAATCAAACGATAATAACTATATAATGAGTTATGAAATTGTCGAGTAGATAGAACATGAATATGAAGTGTCGTTTTCCCGGGATGACCATAAATAATGTTTTATTGTTTTAAAATAGTGCATGTTTAATGGTATGATCTATAGAAAATGACCTCATAATGATGTGAAATATTAGGAAAATCATATTTGTATTATTTTTTATGTTTACAAGTAGATAAAATGTCAATCAGATGTGGGGTATGCACAAAACGATTAAATAAACAATTATTAAAGGTTTGAAACCCTTTAAAAACGTGTGTCGGGGGGTGAAAACCAACTAAACAATCCCCAAATGTTGTGAAATAAGACAAAAATATATACATTTATTTTTGAAATGGTGGACTAGAAAAAACTTCAATCCAAAGTTTCATTTTCCTAAAATGATATGAAACACACTTTCATTATTTTAAAACATCAAAACATGCATTTAATGGTCAAATATATAAAAAACAACCTCAGAATGATATGAAATCATAGGAGAAAATTCTTTGTATTATTTTTGATGTGTAAGAGTATATGAAATTTCAATTGGATGTGTGGTCTTCCAAAAAAAATAAATAATTAGTTTTTAAAGTTTTGACACCATCTAAAAATGTGTTTCAAGGGGTTAAAATAAACCAAATGACCTTTAAATACCATGAAATCAGAAGAAGAAAACAACATTACAATGAATTTTGAAATAGTCGAGAGGATGGAACATCAATATAAGGTATTGTTTCACTAAGATTACCAAAATACTCTTTTATTATTTTAAAACTCTAAAAAAATTATTTAAAGGTTAGATACATAGAAAAACCTTCGAATGATGTAAAATAATAAGAAAATCACATTTATATTATTTTTTATATGTATGAGTAGACGACACATCAATTGGATGAGTGGTATGCCCAAAATGATCGAATAAGTAGTTATAAAAGTTTTTACGCCCATTAAAATGTGTTTTAGGAGGTCGAAACCAACTAAATGACCTATGAATTCCATGAAATCAAGAAGAAAAAAACAATTTTACAGTGATTTGTGAATTGGTGGAATAAACAAAATTTCAATCTGAGGTTCCGTTTTCTAGGAATAACTAGAAACACACTTGTATTGTTTTAAAACACCAAAACATGCATTTAAAGGTCATATCCTTTTAAAAATAACTTTTAATGATGTGAAATAATAGTAAACCCATGTTTTTAATAATTTTTTGTGTAAAAGTAGGCGACGCATCAATTGGTCATGCAGTTTTCCCAAAATGATTGAATAATAAGTTCTTAAAGGTTTGACGCCATTAAAAAAATGGGTCAAGGGATCAAAACCAACCAAAAAACCTCTAAATGAAATAAAATTAGATTAAAACAACCATACAGTGAATTTCGAAGTGTTTAAGTGGATATAACATCAACTTGAAGTGTTGTATTTCTGGGATGGCTGTAAACATGCTTTTATTGTTTTAAAACACAAAAACATGCATTTAACAGTCATATTCCTAACAGAAAACCTTGTAATAATGTAAAATCATAGTAAAACCATATTTTTAATATTTTTGATGTGTATAAGAATATGAAATGTTAATAAAATGCGAGGTCTTCCTGCAATGACTGAATAAGTAGCTATTAAAGATTTGATGCATTTTAAAAACATGTTCCAGGGGTCAAAACCAATCTAATGACCTATAAATGCCATGAAATATATAAAAACAGCCGTATAGTGAATTGCAAAATGGTCGAGTGGATGGAACATTAATCTAAGTTTTCATTTTCTTGGGATGAATAGAAAGGCATTTTTATTGTTTTAAAACACCAAAACGTGAATTTAAAGGTCAAATCCATAGAAAACGGCCTTAAAAGGATTTGAAATCTTATAAAACCCATATTTTTATTATTTTTGATGTGTTTGAGTAGAAAACACATCAATCATACATGTTCCCTTCCCATAACAACTAAATAAGAAATTATTAAAGGTTTGATTCCCTCTAAAAACATACATCAGGGGGGGTTCAAAACCAACCAAATGACTTTCAAATAACATTAAATCAAAAGAAAACAACCATAAAATGAATTTTGAAATTGTTCAGTATAAAAAATGTAAATTTTGGGTTTTTTTGACTAGGGTGTCCAAAAACTCACTTGTATTGTTTTAAAACATTAAAATATGCATTTAATAATTATATCCATAGAAAAAAAACTCATGGTGACTTGAAATCATAATAAAATCATTTTTTATTATTTTTGACATGTGTGAGTAGAAGACACATCAATCAGACATGTGGTCTACCTAGAACAACAAAAAATAGTTTTTAATGGTTTGATTCCCTTACAAAACATGTGCAGGGGGTCAAAACCAACTGAATGGCCTATAAATGATGTGAAATTAGACAAAAACAAACATAAAATGATTTATGAAATGGTGGAGTAAAGGGAATTCCAATTTGAGGTTTCATTTTCCCAAGATGATAAAAAACAAACTTTTATGCTTTTAAAATACGAAAATGTGAGTTTAATGGTTAGATCCATTGAAAACAAACTCAAATTATGTGAATCACAAGAAATCAATATTTTTATTAATTTTATGTGTATGAGTAGTTGATATGTCAATCGAGCATTCATTATACCTAAAATGACTTAATAAGTAGTTATTAAATTTTTTATTCCCATTAAAAACATGTGTCAGGTGGTCAAAACCAACCGAACGAACTCCAAAAACTATAAAATAAAACAAAAATAATTATACAATGAATTTTTAAATTTTTAAGTAGAAAGAATGTCAACCCAAGGTGTCATTTTCTTAGGATGTCCATAAACACACTTTTTTTGTTTCAAAACACTAAAATGTGTGTTTAATGGTCAGATCCATAGAAGCAGACCTTATAATGATGTGAAATCGTAGGAAATCAATATTTTTATTATTTTTTATATGTATGATTATATGAAACATCAATCAGATGTATTTTTTCTCAAAACAATCAAATAAGTGGTTATTAAAGGTTTAGTTACCTTTCAAAACATGAGCCAAAGAGTCAAAACCAACTGAAAAGCCTCTGAATTCCATGAAATCATAAGAAAAAACCATATAGTGAATTTTGAAATAGTTTAGCAGACAGAATATCAATATGAAGTTTTGTTTTCCCAGGATGAACAGAAACACACTTATTATTTTAAAATATAAAAACATGTGTTTAATGGTAAAATACAGATAAAACAACCTCATAATGAAATGAAATCATAGGAAAACCATATTTTTATTATTTTTGAGATGTAATAGTAGATGACATGTCAATCAGATTCACAGTCTTCTTAGAATGACTGAATATATAGTTATTAAAGGTTTGGAACCCTTTAAAAATGTTTTTTAGAGGGTCAAAACCAACTAAATGATCTCTGAATGCCATGAAATCAGTTGAAAAAACTATATATTTAATTTTGAAATGGTGAAGTAGAAAAAATTTCAATCTAAGGTTTTATTTTCCTTGGATGAATGGAAGCACACTTTTATTATTTAAAAAAATGTGCTTTTAACAGTTATATCAATAGGAAACGAACCTAGAATGACATAAAATCAAAATACAATCACATTTTTATTATTTTCAGCATGTATGATTATAATACCCATCAGTTATATGTGTTTTCTACTCAGAACAGCTGAATAAATGGTTATTAAAGGTTTGGAGCCCTTTAAAAACATGTGTTGGGGGGTCAAAACCAACCGAATGATCTTTAAATGAAATGAAATTAGACAATAAAAACTATAAAATGAATTGTGAAATGGTAGAGTAGAGTGAATGTTAATCCAAAGTTCTATTTTCTTAAGATGACTGGAAATGCACTTTTATTGTTTTGAAACACCAAAAAATGAGTTTAACAGTTATATCCATAGAACATTACCTCATAATGACCTAGAATGATAATAAAATCATATTTTTATTATTTTTTATGTTTATAAGAAAAGTGTCCATCAATTGGATGTGCAGTTTTCCATAAACGACCAAATAAGCAGTTATTAAAGGTTTAACACCCTTTAAAAATACACGTCAGGGGGTCAAAACCAACCTAATGACCTTTTAATTCCATTAAATCAGATAAAAACAATCTTACAATAAATTATAAAATTTTGAAGCATATTAAATGTAAATCTGAGGTTTTGTTTTCCCAGGAAAAATGGAAACATACTTTTATTGTTTTAAAATTTCAAAACACGCACTTAATGGTATATTCTATAAAAAATGACCTCAGAATGATGTGAAATCATAGGAAACCTATATTTTTATTATTTTTGAAACGTATGTGTAGAATATATGTCAATTGAATGTGTGGTATGCCTATAATGAGAAAATAATCATTTTTTCAAGGTTTGAATCTCTTCGAAACCATGTGTCCGGGGGTCAAAACCAACTAAATGATCTCTAAATGTCATGAAATAAGATGAAAATAACTATAAAGTAATTTTTTAAATGTTTGAGAAGGTGTAATGTAAATATGAGGTTATTTTTTCCTAGGAAGACCATAAACACGCTTTTATTGTTTTAAAAGACCAAAACATGTGTTTAATAGTCAGATCCATAGAAAACAACCTCAAAATGATGTGATGTCATAGGAGAACCATATGTGTAATATTTTTATGTGTATGAGTATAAAAAACATCAATCTGATGTTTAATCTATCCAGAATGACTGAATAAAATTTTTTAAATTAAAAAATTATTAAAAACTATTAATATTTCAAAATAAAATGATCTTGGACTATTTTACTAAGTTTTAATTGAAATATTTTATTGAATTTCAATTATAATATTTTTGTGATTTTTTATTAAAAAAATTATTTTTTTAATTATTTTTCATATTTAGTTTTATTAGATGATGGGTGCGGTCTTGGAAACTGACCAGACAATGTTATTTATGAGATTTTGATTTTACATATTATGGATACATTTATTGAAAATTTTAATGATGTATGTTTTTTTGGTATTTTAGTTTTGATGTAATTTTAAAAAAAAATATTTATAACATCCACTGTTTGGTGGGAACTATAGGCCACCTTGGTTTGGTCTATAGGAACTTTCAAATGGTGGTCACTTTATTCAATAACAATTGTAAAGGGATACAACAACCTCTTTTTATAGTTTCTAAAAGTGATTTTTATAGTAATGTACCAAACACCCCCTTTTTTGTATGATATTCTTATTTAAATAGTCCAACATGATTGAAGGACTTATAACCCATTAACTAATGTTCCCTAAATCTAAGAATTAAGGTAAAAAAATTCTTTATTTTTCAAAATTTCCAAAATGAAAATCCAATCAACCCTTAACTAGTAGATAATTAATAGGGTGGTGGGGACAAGTCAAAAGTTTGGGTTGTTCCCCACTTTATAGCACGGAAGCGGGTAGTGAAAGAGGTGATGGGTTCTGCTAAACCAGTGTGGGGAGGGGTGGCCAACAAAACCTCCCCGAATAAAAAACAAAGTAAAAAATAATTGGAGTAAGAATCTAAGACCTAGATATATCATACCTTTTCAAATTATTGAAATAATTAGAGTTGTGGATTATCGTTTGGCAATTCCACCTATCCTCTCTAAAGTACATGACATGTTCAATATATCATTATTGAAAAAGTACATGTCATACCCATTGCATGAGATCACCTATAAGGAAATATTATTAGAACCTAATTTATCCTATTGTGAAGAGACTATATAGATTCTTGACACTATGGATAAAGTGTTTTGGAATCAAGAAACTCAACCGATGAAGGTTCTTTAGAGAAATCACAAACTAGAAGAGGAAACATGAGTGACTAGAGCTATGAGGAAGGATTACCCACATTTATTTAGGAATTTAATTTTATCAAAATTTCAAGGATAAAATTATCTAATTAGGGGATAATTTAATACATGATATTGTCCTATAACAAATTAAAGTTAAATCCAAAGATTATTATCCACTTCACATCCTATTGTCTTATCATTATAATAGAAATAGTTCATGGTTATTTTTAAAATTAAAATTTATATATTTTTGGATTTTAATTTGATTAAATAGAAATAATTTTTGAGTTCATAATGTCACATTTTTCTTTGGGTTAATTTTTTATATTTTTAAGAAATAGTTAATTTTTGGATGAATAGTGAAAATGCCATCTTTTTGGAATACTATTATTTATTTTATTTACCATTATATTTTGTAATTGGTTTTAAAGTAACATAATATAAATTTCATTAAAAATAATCTAATTAATTCCATATTAATCCACATTATATTTTATTTTGTTATATTATTATTTTTATGCTAAAAACATGTTTTTCTAAAAAATCATTTTATGTTATGTTTTTTACACTTATATAAAAATTAATTTCTAAAAATTATACAAATTTAATATTAAAATATAAGTCTCATGTTTTGAATTAGTATTTTCAAATTTATTAATGAGTTAAATTTCATTTTTAGTCATTATGAATAGTAACATTGGTAAAAAATTTGTCACCATGGTAAATGGGTAAAATGGGTTAATTAAGGTTAAAAACTTGTGATAAGGTCATATAATATCATCTTAATTCTTATTGGATGAGGTTATTTCAACCCTTATAACCTTATATTTTCAATTTAATTGTCTAATATCCACTTATCCATGAGTAATACACTTATAATATTTAATAGTTAAGAATAATTACAAGTGTGTCACTTACCTCACCAATAAAAGGGAACACCCTCACCTCTTTTATTCAAAAACAAATCCATTTAGCTTAAACAAGAATTTCCCAAATACCATTAAAAATTCCTCCTCAAATTATAGGGTTTATCTTCTCACCAAAATATCACTTCAATAAGTCTTACGGTTAATTCCAATGGAAGTTTTCCAAAGAAGTGGTCTAACTCTTAACCAACAGTTTTCTTATTTATTTATTCTTCCACCTCATTCAAATTTTATATAACCATGTAGATATGATAAAACAATTACCTTAAATATAATGAAAATTTATTATATTTATATACTAACCCTTTATCATCTCTGTTCCTTTCCTATGGAAAATGAAAACATCATTTGTGTGTACGTACGACCTATTATCCCCACAAAGCGATGTAATTCATTTTTTAACACCACTTTAATTGGATGTTTATAAAGATGGAAATAATAAATATATATGAAATTTATGAAAAAATTATAATTACATAAATATAATATATCATTTACCTTCTTACCCTTCCACCCATTAAAAATGATTATGTCGTTCATGTGTACATGTGGATTACCACCTCCATGAAGCGGTACAATTCGTTTTTCATGTCAACCATTCAAGGATGATTATAAATTTGTATTTAATGTATAAAAATGATAATTTTTTCATTATTAATATTATTTATATAATATAACCATCTCCCCTTTGACCACATCCAATGCACTGATGTTATTTTGAGGTTATAAACCTAATTACCCCAAAATGTCCAATGTGAATGTAATCGATTTACTAACTATATAATACATGATAATGAATAAAATAATATGGATTATTATAAGGTAATAAACTTAAAAAATTAAGAAATTATAAAATTAATATAATTTTATTATATATAATTTTAAGTACGTACATGGTGAGTCGGACTCGAGGTAAGGGTTTATAATACAATCTCATTTTTATTTGGTATTGTTTATGTTTAAATTTACATTTAAGAAAATTATAAGATATATCTCTCTCTATTTTAAACTATATTTATTTATTATCTTATTATTATCTACATATTTTACATGTTTCCTTTAATTTCCTTCTCTTTGGCACTTAAAACAACTGAGAAAATGTTTTTAAGGAAAACTGACCTTATTTCTCCTTTTGGTTGGGAATATCTCTCCACCATATCCATGTTCAATATAATGTTTTCAAAAATATTTTTACTATTCTAAAATTATTTTTTAAAGTTATTTTAAGCTATATTTGACTTATTTACATATGTTTAAAGGAATATTCTTTTCATTTTATAAATAAGGCACTTTTGAATTTTTACCAAAAGTATGAAAGGAATATTTTTTTAACATTTCCTAAATGAATGGATTTTCCCACCATTATAGCTATAATTATTTTTGATGATTCCTTTAAAATATTCCATGGTTGTTTTCAAATAAAATCATTTCCTTAATATTTTCGGAATTTTTATTTAAAATTTAAACAAAAGAAAATGATTTTTTCCATGTTTTCAAATAAATATTAAAATATTATTTTAAATGTATTTTCATATATATAAAAATCATTTGATGATTATTATGATTTATTATGGAAATAATATAATTATACCATCCACCTTATATCTCTTCATGGATTATGATCATGTTTTTCTATTTATTTACTAGGTAAAATATTAACATTTTTTATGTTAGTTTTCAATATGAATGTTTATGTTGATTATGTATTGAATTTGTATTCATTTATTTTATATGATAAATGAACTAGACTTAGTAATTAATGAGAATGAACCATTATAACCTCTCAAAGCATCGGTAGGTCTCATGAGATAAAGTAGTTTGGGTATTTGTAATACACCTTACCTATTTATGTATGATGTCTAGGCACGAGGCCTTGATGATAAGATTATGACTTCTGACATTATACATTCAATCATTATAAAACTATTTATTGTTATCCATGTAATTATTTATGTAGTTATGTCATCCATGGATATATTCCACTTTTATGATATTAATTATTTGGTATATTTGATTATTTTTTTTATCTTTTTTATATAATTTAAGCTTTATTTATTCTATTGTAGATTATGTTGTATGCTTTCCCTTACTGAGCATCCAGGTTCATGATTTATTATTTTTTCTTTTCCCTAAGTTACAAATAAGGGATCTAAAATGGTTTCAAGGATATAATAGAATAAATAAGAAATTTATCACTATAATTTTAAGTTGTATTTCATTTTTTCAAATGTAATATGAGGATCATGTATGTATATAGTTTCATAATACTATTAAACTATTTGATCCTTTGGGATGTGATCTATTCTATATTTTTTCAATGTAGTAAAATAATTATTGTCTATGGGTTACTGGAGTGGGTAATTACACTTACGTAGCACTTGAAATGTACCATTAACCTTTATGAAAGTATTTGATGACATTTTCATAGAACAATATCTAAAATGGTGACCCTTTTATATCTTTTGATCACCTTTCATGTGGTGTGTGATAGCTCAATTGAATGTTCATCATGTAGCAGCTCACCCTTCTGTGCACCATACAACAGCTCAGTCGAATATAGCCTATGACCTTTACACAACTCACCTTCTACCTTTACATAGACTATGGATTCTTGTTTCAACCTTATTTGGGTCTACTTCACCTACATTCCATAGAAACCCCTCATGAGAGGGTAACTTCAAACATGGAAAATTATAATTTTAATGAAGGCCTTATATAGTTTATGCCTAGAAATGATTAAAATAATAAATTAAAAAATTAAATGCCTATAAAAATTGAAACTCTAAAACTCAATATAAATTTATGTATTATAATTAAAATCAAAATAATGAATTAAAAATTTAAAAACCATGATTTTATCCATTTGATAAATTAAGTTCCAGATTTAACAAAGTAGGAAAAAATCACTTAATTACCTGATTTTTAACTTTATTATGGGGTTAATAGTATTGAAAATTTATTAAATTTTGACTCTCATCAATCATCTCAGGCCATGCTACCTCTACTTTCACCTTCAGTGGATCCAATTGATTCATATATACTAGAGATTTTTATCAAGCCAATGTCTTCCCCATATGTTGTTGTTATCTTTCCATATGATGCGCATTCAGTGGTGGAGTAGTTAGTCACTCCTCTATTTAAGGGATATTGGTGGGTTTCCATTATTTATATGTATATCATTGTAAAAAACTATATATTTTTATTAACTATTTAATTTATTTTTTAAATAGATAAAGATAACAATTGAAAATACAAAAATATGAATAAAACTGATGTATAGGGCCTGAAATACTTTAAAATTATTGTTCTATTTGATGAGTTTTATGTTTCTTATGGTGATGCTACTAGAATAGATGGATATATTATTGGGTAGCTTTCCTACAAGATGGAGAGACTTACCATTAATTATAAATTTTAGATTCATATTCTCATAGCATAAAAGAATGAGATATTTGAAAGCCAAATAAAGGTAATACTAATTTAATATTCACTAGTGAATAATTTAAAAGGTGTGGGTGAAATTATTAATATAATTATAGAGTGTTATGTTTTTTATTTCTAGATTTTTATTTTTATTTTTATATCTGTACTTTGTTTTATGCCCATGAACCATGAAAAAAATGGGTAAAAATAGAGATACATTAAGTAGATATTATGAATGTGTTTAATGAAACTTCTTGGATAACTCAACAAATATATGATAAAATGCCTAAAGTCATGTCTTGTGAGCACTAGAAGTTTTTTTTTGATATTAACATAGATGTATCTCATGAATTACTTCTATATTTTTTTAGTAACTTAATAACATAAACAAAATAAAATTATTTTTTTTTTAATGCTACTATTTTTTTAAAGAAATTATTTTAAAATAATACAATAGATCATGAAAAACAATTAATTCCTCATATCATCAGGTAGTCTAGTTTTTCTATAAAAATTATAATATTGGTTGTATTTTATTCATTGTTATTTATACTTTTTTTTTAAACCTAATTGTTTTTTTTCTAACTTTATTTGTATACATTTTTTTATAAAATCTCATGATTAAGGTCACTTGGTTGGATGAACAGATATGTGGATTAAATTTCATCATAAACTTGATGGAAATTTCATGATTGAACCCACCAAACACATTGGAGTAATTATTTTTCATTATATTTTATTATTATTTAATTACTATAAAAATAGAATAATGAAAAATAATTAATTTGATAATATTATAAAGTTCAAATAATTTATAAAATCATTGTTAATATTGTTTTATTGATAAGTTAAATTCAAAAATCCTGGTATGTTAACCCTATACAATCATTATTAGTTTCCCAGAATGATGAAATTGCAATAATTTTATGAAAGGATCGTCCCAAGAATGTATGGGGGATGGGTTCCAGGATGACTCCATCAAATATCTTTGGTGGGTCACCATTATCCTTTACTGTTACACCATCTAGTGGGTGTTTATATAGTGTCATTGACCAAGAAGCACAAATTTAAATTTCAAGGTTGAAATAAAAGTGCAATAACATGAAAAATATAGGCATACATAGGATTAGTGGTCATTATAAATTGAAAATGACTTAGTTTCTACATTATAAAGGATGATGGGAATAATCCCCATAGAAATTGCTAGTATTATAGCTCATCCTAGAGATGTAAATTCTAAACTCAATCCATGAAATGTCAAAATAACTATTTTCTTTATTTTCATAATGATATTGAATCATTTTGGGGTTTTTTATATGAAAGGGAGTTGGGGTAATGTGAGATGAGTGTTCTAGTTGAATTACATGTGTGCGTGTGTATTTATGATTGAAGGTGTTTTTATTCTATTTTTATATGTTAGATATAAATAAGAATAATAACAATGAAATTTAAAAACAAAACTATAAAAACACCTCCATGAATGGTGTATGTGTATAAGAATATGGAGAACCAAACTGACGTGTGGTGGATTTAGAATGAATTAATAAGCAATTTTTAATAATATCAATGTATTTAAAATATGCATCGGGTGGTCAAAACCAAGAAAAATACCTCATATTTCCAAGAAATTATAGGAAACAGACCATATAATTATTTTTAAAATGTAGGAATGGACACCACATAAATTTGAGTTGAAGTTTTATAGGGATGATAGGAAATATATTTTTAGTGTTTTAAAATTATAAAATGTTAATGTAACAGTAAAAACCATATAAAATAACTTCATAATGATATAAAATCATTGGTAAACTATATTTGAATTATTTTTTATGTTCAAGATTAGATTACACAACAAAAAAATGTGTTTTTTCTCAGAATAAATCAATAAGAAATTTCAGATTTTTTGAAAGTCTTTAACAATGTGTGGTAGGGGTTCAAAACCAAGAAAATAACCTCCAATTACTATAAAATAAAAGGATAGTGATTGTATATTTGGTTTTAAAAGTAGAAACTAAATTCGCATCAATATGAGTGGAAATTTTCCTAGGATGATAGAAAAATATATTTTTAGTGTTTTGGAACACTAAAATGTGTATGCAGTGGTCAAACCCATAGAAAATGACCTTGGAATGATGTGAAATTATGGGAAAACTTTAATTGAATAATTTTTTATGTGTATACTCACATTTCACATCAAACTAAAGTGTAATTCACTTGGAATATTTTAATAACCAGTCATTAATGATATAAAAGCCTTTAAAAACTGCATCAAAGGGTAAAAATCAAGAAAACAACATCATATTAGCGTGAAATCAGAGGAAAATGATTGTAGATTTATTTTTGAAATATAAAACTTGATTCTATATTAATATGAGTTGTAGTTTTCTTAGTATGACATAAAACATATTTTTAGTGTTTTAAAACTCTAAAATGTGTGTGTGATAGTCAAAACCATAGAAAATATTCTTATAATTATGTAAAAAATGGATAAAATGTTTTTGAATCATTTTTTATTTGTATGAGTATATAGAATGTCAAACCGATATGAGGTGTGCTTGAAATAGATTAATAAGTAGTTTTTAATGATATGAAAGTATTTAAAAACATGGTTCAGGGAGTCAAAATAAAGAAATCAACCTCAAATTATCTTGAAATCATAGAAAATCTACCTTAGATTTATTTTTGAAATATAGGAATGAACTACATGTCAATCTGAGTTACGGTTTTCCTAGGATGACATAAAATGAATTTTTAGTATTTTAAAACTCTAAAACATGTGTTTAATAGTAAAAACTATATAAAATAGAATTATAATAATATAAAATAATGTGAATTTTTTGAATCATTTTTTATGTCTATGATCAACCGACATGTCAAACTAATGTGTGATATGCACAAAATAACTCAATAATCAGTTTTTAATGATATTAAAGACATTAAAAACATGTTCTATGGGGTCAAAACAAGAAAATGACCTTATATTATTGTAAAATCATAGGAAAATGGCCATATATTTATTTTTAAAATGTAAAAAATGGATTCCACATCAATATGTGCGTCGGTTTTCTTGGGATGTTTGTAAACACATTTTTAGTGTTTTAAAACACTAAAACATGTGTATAATGGTCAAAAACATAGATAAAGACCTCAAATTGGTTTGAAATCATAGGAAACTATCTTTGAATTATTTTCATGTGTTTTATTGGAAGGAACATCAATCTAACATGCGGTGTGCTCAGAATGACATAGTAACCAATTTTAAAAGATATTAAAGTCTTTAAAAACATACATTAGGGGTTCAAACCCAAGAAAATGGGCTTAGTTTGGTTTCAAATCATATTAAAATAATCATAGATTTATTTTTAAAATACAATAATTGAAATCATATAAATCTGATTTGTGGTTTGTTTGGGATGATAAAAAAACATTTTTAGTGTTTTAAAACTCTGAAATGTGCATTCAACAATCAAAACCACAAAAAATGTCCAAAAAATGACATGAAATCATGGTATAATTGTAATTGAATCATTTATGATATGTATGAGTATATATCGCATCAAATATATTCATCTTTCACACATAATGGCTTAATAAGTAGATTTTAATTATATGAAAGTCTTTAAAAACACGCATCACAGGGTCAAAACCAACCATGAAACCTTATAATGCCATGAAATCACAATACAATGACCATAGGTTTGTTTTTAAAATATAGGAACTGACTCCACATCAATATGATTTAGAGTTTTCTCTATAGGATAGAAAACATGCTTTTAGTTCTTTAAAACTCTAAAACTTTCATGTAATGGTAAAACCCATATAAAACAACCTCATAATGATGTAAAATCATAGGAAAACTATCATTGAATCATTTTTTATGTGTAATAGTATACTTCATATCAAACCTACCTGCGATTCACTCAAAATAACTCAATAATTTGTTTTTAATGATATTAAAGTCATTAAAAATGTGAATCAGGGGGTCAAACCAAACAAAACAACTTAGATTTCCATGAAATCATGGGATAATGGACATATAATGTTTTTGAAATATAGGAAATAACTCATCATCAACCTGAGTGGTGGTTTTATTGGTATGTATGTAAATAAATGTTATGTGTTTTAAAACTCTAAAACATTTGTATAATAGTCAAAACCATAGTGAACAACCTTATATCGACGTGAAATCATAGGAAAACTATCTTTGAATTATTTTTAATGTGTATAAGAAGTTAGAACATCAATATGACATGTGGTGTAGTCTTAATAACTCAATACGTAGTTTTAGAAGATATCAAAGTCTTTAAAAACATGTATTAGGGGGTTAAAACCAAGAAAAAACCTTAGATTGTAGTGAAATCATAGTAAAATTACCATCGATTGTTTTTTAAAATGTAAGATTTGAATCTAAATAAATCTGAGTTATAGTTTGTCTAGGATGATAGAAAAAGTATTTTTAATGTTTTAAAACTCTAAAAAATAAATTTAATGGTTGTAATAGTAGAAAACAACCTCATAATGACATAAAATAATGATAAAACTGTCTTTGAATAATTTTTTATGTGTATGAGTATATAATAAGACAAACTAATGTGTGGTGTGTTCAGAATGAATCAATAAGAAATTTTTAATGATATAAAAGTCTTTAAAAATGTATGTCAGGGGGGAAAACCCAATATAACAACCTCAAATTTTTGTGAAATTAGAGAATAATAACCATTGATTTATTTTTGAAATATAAGAACTGGTTCCACATTATTATGAGTATCATTTTTTTAGGATAGTAGAAAATCCATGTTTAATGTTTTACAACTCTAAAATGTGTGTGTAATGGTTAAACCCAAAGAAAATAACCTCAAAATGATTTAAAATCATGGTAAAAATATCATTGAATCATTTTTGATGTGTACGAGTAGATGAAACCAACCTACGGTGCACTCTAAATGACTCAATAAGTAGTTTTTAATGATATAAATGTTTTTAAAAACATGTGTCGGGGAATCAAACCAAATAAGCAATCCAAAATTATCTTGAAATCATAGTATAATGATTGTAGATTTTTTTTTTAAATGTAAGAACTAAATTCATGTCAATTTGAGTGGTGGTTTTATCGATAAGTATGTAAACATATTTTTAGTGTTTTAATCATGAAAAGGTCAAAATCTTAAAGAATGACCTAAAATTGATATAAAATCATAGGAAAATAATATTTGAATTATTTTTGATGTGTATGAGTAGAAAAAATATCAATCCAATATGTGGTTTTCTTGTAATGACTCAATAGGTAGTTTTAAAATATATCAAAGTCTTTAAAAACATACATTAGGGGGTCAAAACCAATCAAGCGACCACATATTAGAGTGAAATCATAGTAAAATGACTATAGACTGATTTTTGAAAGGTATAAACTGACTCCACATAAATCCAAGTTTTGGTTTGTCCTAGATGATGAAAAATACATTTTTAGTGTTTTAAAACACTAAAATGTGCATGTAACGGTCAAAACCATAGAAAATGACCTCAAAGTGACATAAAAATTTGGAACAGATGACTTTAAATCATTTTTGATGTGTTTTAGTATATTACATGACAAATTGAAATGTGGTGTGCTCGAAATGACTCAATCAGTAGTTTTAAATGATATAAAAGTATTTTAAAATTTGAATCAAGGGTTCAAAAATAATAAAATGACATTATATTATCATTAAATCATAGGAAATAACTATAGATTTATTTTTGAAATATATGAACTAATGCCACGTCAATCTGAGTTGTAGTTTTCCTTGGATGATAGAAAATACCTTTTTAGTTTTTTAAAACTCTAAAACATGTGTGTAATGTAAACCCCATATAAAAAGACCCTAAAATGATGTGAAATCATGGGAAAGCTATCATTTAATCATTTTTGATGTGTACGAGTAGACAGCACATCTGACCAACCTATGATGCACTCAGAATGACATAATAAGTAGGTTTTTAAGATATGAAATTCTTTAAAAATGTGCATCAGGGGGTCAAACAAAAAAATGATACTATAATTATATAAAATAATTGGAAAATGATCATAGAATGATTTGTGAAATGTAGGAACTAAATTCATATCAATCAGAGTTATGGTTTTATTATAATGTAATTAAATACATTTTTAATTTTTTAAAACTCTAAAACAAGTTTGTAACAGTCAAAACCATAGAGAATAACCTCATATTGATGTGAAATTTTATGAAAATGGTCTTTAAATTATTTTTGATGTGTATGAGTAGACATAACATTAATATGGCATGTGATGTTCTCAAAATAACTCAATAAGCAGTTTTAAAAGATATCAAAGTCTTTAAAAATGTGTATTTGGGGGGGAAAACTAAAAAAGTGGCCTCCGATTAGAGTTAAATCATAAGAAAATGAATTTATATTGTTTTTTAAAATATAAGAATTGATTCCACATCAATCCAAAATGTGGTTTTACCAGGATGATAGAAAATACATTTTTAGTGTTTTAAAACTATAAAACATGCATGTAACGATAAAAATCATATAAAATGACCTTATAATGATGTAAAATCATGATTAAACTATATTTGAATCATTTGTGATGTGTAAAAGTATATGAAACATCAAACCAACATGCAGTTCACTCAGGATGACTCAATAAGCAATTTTTAATGATATAGAAGTCTTTATTAATGTGCATCATAAAGTTAAATCCAAGAAAACAATCAAAATTTTCTATAAAATCATAGGACACTAGTCATAGATTAATTTATGAGATGTTGGAACTGAAACTATATCAAATTATTTTAAAACTACCTATTGAGTCCTTTCGATCACACTATAAGTTAGTTTAAAAACTGAGTAGATTGTTATAAACTCATCCATTTTAGGTTCTAAGTGTAAAATCATATCTTAAATTTTTATTTTTAATTGTTAAGAGTTTTGAGTGAGTTTAGAGGCTTAATTACTTTGATAATTTTCATATCTTAATTTAAATCATGATATGTGGGTTGATATATCAGTTGTTCTGTGCTTAAATTTCATATGTTTGATTAGAAAAATAACAAATGTTATGTGAAAAATTATGAATATTTTTTTTGTGTTCTGTTTCTTGTTCCTTCTATTAAATGTTATGGTTTTGTATTGCATGTGATAGATACTGACAGTAGGCAGGAGGTTGACTATTCTGATCCATTAAACTCTTCATGAGTTAGTTGTGATGGTTTTTGGGTTTTTTTCTATGATTAAACATTATCATGGATTTTACTGTAATTATTATGTATTATTTTCAATTCTAATTTCTATCTTATTTTTTATTCAGTTGATATTATGGTAATCCAGTTGGTGTTGCATGTGATGAGCCTAGCTATGGAGATAGTCATATGTAGTGAGGGTGGAGAGAGGGACATGATGGGTTGAGGTTGGATGTTGGACAATTATATATATATATATATGATGACTGAGTGTATGAATGATGACTTATGACTGATGGGTTAGGGTGGATATATAATTGATGGCTTATGATTGATGGGTTGAGGGTGGATGTGTGACTAATGTTTGTGAATGTATGATTGATGGATGTATGACTGAGTTTATTGTATATTTATGTTTTTAATTAATTAATATTTAATTATATTATATGTTATATATTTTTTTAATTTTTTTAAATATTTACATTTTTTATTACTTAAAATATTTAGTGGGGGTTTCTATAAACCACTACTAAAAGGAACCACTACCATACCTATTAGTGGTTGTTTCTTTTTTGAATTCTTGATTATTTTTAGCATTGGCTCTAATAAACTACTACAAAATAAAACTGACGCAACATTATTTCATGGAATTTGGTTTCTTTTTCCCCTTAACAATAAAAATTGAGGCTAAAAGTATAAAAACCCACTGAAAATTATAAAAAAATAACACTTAACTAAACTACCTCTACTTTGTTACTGATAGTGAAATACACATTTGTTTAGATAATCATTTCTAATCAGTGTGCTAGGATTTTAAACTGCTACTAATAGGGATAAAACTACCCCTTGATCTTGTTTTCATTAGTAGTGATTTTTGAAAATAGAAACTTAAAACAAGGCTTTGATGACAATTGAAATTTTTATAGAGCCTTCTCAACCCGAGAAGGTAATGAAGGTTGGATTTACCTTACTTTTATATTTAATACATTTACCCCTCCCATAACTTATTTAAACACAATATTAGTTTAATTCATATAAAAAATTCAAAATGATTATATTCTATTGAACTACACTACCGCTACTAGAATTTTAAGCTTTATAGGAGGGGAGATTCGGTCTACTACCATTTGGTTGTCGCTATTGATTATATTAGCGACCTCAAATTCGTGGTCACTATTCTTTCCCACTCCCACCAAATATTTTCCCCACCCCTGTCACCCCCTACTCCCTCATCATCGATCCCCCCACCATCCATCCACCATTCCATCCCTCTACCATCGATCCCCCATCCCACACCCCATTTTTTCCCTCCCCTATCACCGCCTCCTTCTTCATTGATCCACCCTTCCCACACCCCATTTATAAACATAATTTTATGAATTTTTTTTTAATTATTAACTCACCTATCATGGATATATTTATGAAAAAAAATTTATATGATAATTTTTTCATTATACATGTATTAATTTTTCATATTTATGAAAATATAATTTTGTACTTGTTTTTTTAATTATAAACTCACTTTTCATAGGCATAATTATGAAAAAATTAATAATATAATATAATTTGTAATTTTATATGATTTTTTAATCATATTTGGTTATATATAATTTTATGATAATTTTTTTGTTAAAAAATATTATAAAAAATATGTTTTAAATTTTTATTGATTTAAATAGAGTAGAAATTATTTATAAGTTATTTTGTTTTTAAAAAAATTAACGGTTTACAAATGTTTAATATTTTATCATTGTTATTTTTATTTTTATTACATAATACATTAATGTGTTTTAAAATTCATTATATCCATTTATTAATATATTTAAAATGTTTTGTATGTTATTTTAATGCTAATATGTTTATTATATATATGTAGAAATACTCTAATTTTTATTTAAATATTGTTTATATATTTAAATTATTTTTTTCTATTAAATACGTATATGGATATGAGGAATATTGATATTCCACATAGTTTTTCTACTGAATATTATAAGGGTATTAAGTAATTTATTTATTCCACCAACAAATTTGAAAGTGATTCGATTAGTTTTTCATACATAAAAAGGTTCAAAAAAATATCTCTTCGAACAATATACTGGTATGGAACATCTATTTTTGAATGATTTTTCAAAAAACTACAAGACATGAACCCATCATGGGGAAGAGTATGTTTCTTTTCACCAATTATAAAGTATTCATAAGGATTTTTACTCGATAAAAGTTGATACAATGAATATAATTCTCAATGGTATGATCCATCAATTTCAACCTAAATACAATAATTTCATAAATGATGATGTTGGAGGGAGTAATCCTCATTACTCTCTAGATGGAGAATCATTGAACTTATTTACAATTATTTACAATGCACATACTAAATTATATTATGGATGGATAGGATGAAGGAGGCTTAGGAGCTCTTGACGGTGCCTCTGTGAACCCTAATTTCTCTTTGCATTGCTCTCTATCTCTGCACTGATTCATTCTAGCTTCAATCTTAATGGTGGGTTTCGACCCTGGGTGGGAAACTGCTTTCATGAATCATGCTCTCAAAACTCAAACCGGCGAAGCACCTCCAGTGGAACGTCCATGAAGCACATATTTTCTAGAAGCGCTCAAGGGCATGGATTTATCCCAGGCAGCTACTTCGAATACATCCCTCTGTAAGAAACTTGACGATGGCAGATTTTCTATTGAATAGGATCCTGATGTGCTTCAACAACGATCTCTTCTATTTAAGTATTTCGTTATGGGGCGTATTTTTTATATTAAAGGTGACAAACCATGGGCAAACTCGGATCTCAAGATGTGAATAGCGCATGTCTAGGGATTTTCGGATTGGAAGATTGTTCCGATTGGGAAAGGTTATTTTCACATGTTATTAAAATCCCAATATGAACTTGACCATTTTTGGAAGCTTGGAAATATTCAACTTAAGCCTGGAGTGCTTCGGATATCATAATGGGACTTCTCTTTCAATCCACACACTTCAAATAATTCCATGGTTCAAATATGGGTGAGGTTGTATGGACTCAACTGGTATTTTTTGCATTTGAAAATCCTGAATGATATTGCTTCTTGTATCGGCACCCCAATCAAGATTGATCAATGCACTCTTAATACCGAGATCGGTCTCTACGCCAGGGTTATGATTGAAATCAACATTACTACCAAATTACTGGAGGTAATTATCTTTAATGAAAATGAATTCATAACTGAAGTTAAGGTTGAGTTTGAGCATATGCCACCATACTGTGAGTTCTGTAAAATTGTTGGCCACTCTATACTTAAATATAGAGTTATGAAGAGCCAGGTTTCTCCACCTTATGAAGACGGATGAACTAAGGTCAAGAAGAAGAAGGGTAAGATCCCGGCTTCTAAAAAACCCGAGCCACCTAAGAAGAAACTAGATATATGGGTCAAGAATACAAGCTTCCTGGGTGAGAGATCAGGTATCACCAGGGAAGATCAAGTCGAAGAGGAGGAAAATGAAATCAATGACCTCATAATCATTGAGGATATTGAACATATTATTTTGGATGTTTTTAATCAATCCCAGGATGAAAATTCCTCTAAGGATCCAATGCAAGTTTCCTCTGCCAAGGATGGACTTTCTTTGGAGGATTTCAATGAAGCACATGGTTTGGTTGAGGTTTCCATTGATGACTCCACTTGTGGAGTTCCACTGGTTGTCTCACCTTCATGCATGACCTTACCAGGAGCCAATGTTCCTTCTTCTCCTGTTAGCCCTCTACTGTAGGGATTGGATGAGGCTTCCCATTTGACTATCCAGTATATAACTGGTGTTTCTCTTCTCCCTAAAGATCGGTAAGAACCTAAACCATCCCCTGCGATCAACTAATCAGTTCTGAAACTCACTACCCACCCACCATTGGAGGAGGTTGCAGGTATAAATAAATCTGATATTTCTCTCTCAGACACACCCAGGACAGTGATTGCACACACTGCCACTGAGTTGTGTACTAACACTAAGTTAGCCTCTCTGAATGCACTCTCAGAATCACAAAAATACCTAAAGGTATCTCTTGATTCTGAGTTGATAATAGGAACACACACTCCTATTTTTTCTATTATTACTCAGAACAAGAAATCTCCCATGAAGTCTAAGGATGGCCACATGACCACCCCCTGACAAATAAAACACCTACTGTTTCTCAGATTATTGGCAATACAGGTACTTCTAACACTATTTCTGCTTCTATTATGAGTAAACAGGACAAAATGAACAGCCCACCCACTTCTCAAACTCTTTAGAGATTTGGGAGAAAGAAAGGCTCGGGAGGCTCGATGAAAAAAAGGGGATCTCCTACTCCAAATCAAGGTTTTAAATGGATGTATTTTTTTGGAATTGTCAGGGTCTAGTGAACCCTGACACTCTTTCTGTTCTCAAATGCTTTATTTTGATACATAAGCCAAAAAAAATGAAATCACTGAACCAAAAATAAATTTCTCTACAAATTTTACGCATCTCTCTACCACTGGTTATATCTTTATTGGTTCTTATAAGTCTGGTTCTGTTATTGAATCCCTATGGATTTTTTTACCATTCCTATTTAAAAAATGTTAATATTTGTAGTTTCTCTAAACAATATTTCACTTGTGACTTTATTCTTGACAACACACATATTTTATGCACTTTGGTTTATTCTAAGAAAAGATATCAAGACATACGACCTCTTTGGCATGAACTTTATGTGTTAGCTAATAACATTAATGACCCCTAGATTATGTTGGGTGAATTTAATGCCATTCTTTTCCCCTGTGAGAAAATTGGTCTTTCCCACTCTAATAATTCCTCTAGAGAGTTTAAGGATGCTTTAGAAGATTGTGATCTCATTGAAATCAATCTTACGGGTGCCAAGTATACTTGGTATAGAAGACACCTTAATAGAGTTGTTGTTAGCAAACTTGATAGGGCCTTTACAAATAATCCAGCTCTGGATAAATGGGATACCATATTAAGAATTACTTTGCCTAGGTTAAATTCTAATCATCATCCTATCCTAGTCATTATGTTCCCTAAAAAGGCCAGGACCAATATTCCCTTCAGATTTAACAATGCCTGTTCTACTAACCTGGAATGTTCTCACCTCATTAAGAAAAGTTGGGAGTCCATGAATCCTTACCCTGATGCTTTTTCTTGTGTTACGAAGCTCAAACATCTTAAGAAATGTCTCAAGGGTTGGTGCGGAGCTAAATCAAATCAGGTTGACCAGGAAATCGCCGACCTTGAGAATGATCTCAATCAAATTCAAAACGTGAACACAAACTCTGATTTTTCCTTCAACCCCCAAAATGAATTGAACATCACATTGAAACTTAATGCTCTTTTGGTGCTTAAATACAATATGCGCAAGAAATTTTTCAAAACTAAGTGGCTCATGAATGGTGACCGTAACACTAAATTCTACAATGCCCTTCAAAGAATTAGGAAAGCTTACAGACCTTTATCCTTTCTTAAGGTTAATGATACTATTATTGACTCTAAAGAGGCTATAGTTGATCATGTGTTCTATTAATTTTACAATATTTTCAATGGGGATAACATCAATAAGGATATCATTCATGGGGTTATCCCGGTCATGGTCAATGAGAATGAAAATCATTTTATTTTAGGTATTCCCCTTGATCATGAAATCAAGGACACTATTTTTAGTCTTAATCCTAATAGTGCATCAGGGCCCGATGGGTTTAATAATGGGTTTTATCAGCAGTTTTGGGAGGTCATTCACCTTGATGTTTTTAAACTTTTCAAAACCTTCTTCGCAAATGGGTTTCTCCCTCATGGTATTAATGCCCAATTTCTTACCTTAATTCCCAAAGTGGTTAATGATTCTGAAATCCATCTTTTTCATCCTATTTCTCTCATCAATTACCTTTATAAAATTATCACTAAGCTTCTAGTAAATAGGCTCACACCCCTATGCAAAAAAATTATTTCTTGGAATCAATTTGGGTTTATTAAGGGAAGATCCATCCAAGATTGCATTTGCTTGGCCTCGGAGTGCACCAACTCTCTTAACAAGGTTTCTAGAGGTGGTAGTATTTCTATCAAACATGACATTATAAAATCTTTTGATACCATAGATTGAAGCTTTATTTTTAAGGCTCTTTAGGGCTTTGGTTTCAATGACATTTTTATAATCAGGATCCGTACTCTTTTTAAATAAACCTCTATCTCCATCCTTGTTAATGGATCCCTTAAGGGTTATTTCACTTGAACCAAAGGTGTTAGGTAAGGAGATACCTTATCGGTAATACTTTTTTCTATTGTTGTGGATTACCTCGGAAGATACCTCACTCGCCTGGTTGATCAAAACAAACTCAAACCCATTAAGGCAGCCAGAAACCTAAATGTCCCGACTCATCTTTTATATGTCGATGAAATCATTCTATTCCTTAATGGAGGCAAAAGGAATATTCTAAACTTAAAAAATTCCTTAGCTCATTATGAAGAGATATCTGGTCAAGCTATCAACTGGAACAAATCTCTTGTTTTCTTTGGTAAGAATTTCTCTCTCACGCGTAAAAGTATCATCATTGAATTTTAGGCATTAATGAGGGACATTTCCCCTTTACTTATCTGGGAGTTCCCATCTTCTGGGGTCGGCCTAAATCCATGTACTTCAACGTTGTTATCGATCAAGTTATCAAACAACTGTCTGCCTGGAAAGGTAGATCCCTCTCTATGGCAGGTAGGATTTTCCTCGTAAAGTCCACCATTGTATCCCAAATGGTTTACTCGATGATGGTTTATAAATGGACTGTTCGACTTCTTAAAAAGATTAATGTTTACATTAAAAATTTATTTTAGACTGGTAGTATTCTGGAGAGGAAACTTGTTACCATCCCCTAGTCCACCTGTTCCAAACCCCTTGAGCAGGGTGGTCTTGGAATTAAAAATCTCAAAATTTTCAATGAGTCCCTTAAAGCTAGGATCACTTAGCGTCTGATCAACAACCCTTCGGAATCTACTGATTTTCTTAAAAACAAATTCCTCCCAAGGCTGAAAAAAGGGAATCTAAACCGTTTTAATTCTTTGATCTGGCCTTCCATCAAAATCTCCTTTTCCAGTGTTATGAACAAAACTCGATGGATGGTTCTCATGGATTTTTCCATACGCTTCTGGATTGAAAATTGGACTGGCACCCCCCTTATTTCTATTATACCATCCAATTCCCCTCCTGAGAAATCCAACGCCACTATAAAGGAGGAGCTCCAATCCCGACATCTTAATATTCCGAATAACATCATGCATGTGGTCGATAATTACACCTTCTCTATCTATGATGACTTCCTTGTATGGGAGCCTGCCCACAATGGTGTTCTTGACTCTAAATTCTTTTACAATCACAACTTTTCAACTTCGAATTCTATTCTTCTTTGGTTAAATCATTTTGATAAGCCCTGGATTAATCCCTCAAGGCTCAACCTTGTTTGGCACATTGTGCACAACCATATCCCTACTTAGGCCTGTCTCCAGACCTTTGGTATCCAACTTTTCTCCAAATTCCATTTTTGTCATCAGCATAGAGAAGACACAAATCATTTATTTTTGTCTTGTGTCGCAGCTTCCGCTCTTTGGAATTTTATCACTGACATGTTTGATTGCATATAGTTATTCTCTGACTCTATTTTCGTGCAACTTAAACATTGTGTTGAGATTTCCACTTTGCAACAAATCAAGAATCTTTTACTAACTACTGTGGAGGATCTTCTCCATGTCATCTGGTATGATTGAAAATCTATTATTCACAACAACTCCTCATTCAAGCTTAATTCAGGTCAGACGAGAATTCCCATTGCTGTTAAGGATGCTACCTCACTGCAAAAAGATCATTATGAAAAATCGGTTGGAGACTTTGTTATTCTTCATCGACTACGGATTGAGGGTCTCTACAGACAACCGAGACACACTTTGGAGGTGTTCTAGAAAGCCCCATTACTCGGATGGATCAAGATCAATGTTGATGGATCCTCTAAAGGGAACCGGTTTCTGCTGGATGTGGTGACATCTTCAGAGACTGGCTTGGGCATTGTCATGGATGCTTCTACAGTGGTTGTGGGATTGCCTCTTCTCTTGAAGCTAAGATGGAGGATGTGATTCATGCTATCGATTTTTCTAAACAAAAGAGCTGGAACAAAATCTGGATTGAAAGTGATTCAACCACCATTGTCCAAGCTATATGGAGTGGTTTGGTTCACCTTGTATGGTCTATCACTACCAGTTAGATGAATTGACTATCTTTTCTCTTAGAATCAGATACATCGCCACACACGCCTACTGAGAATCAAACATGGTTGCTGATGGTCTGGCCAATAAAGGGATCAACCAAAGCATTACTTGGCGGGATGAGTTGTCGGTTCATCTGCTTCACATTTATGAAAAATATTGTAACAATATCCTCTTCTTCAGACTTTTGTAGCTTTTTTCTCTATTTAATAATAATTTGGTTCAGATAAAAAATATATTATGGATGCACTAAATTCAGTAAATTTTCATTCGTCATTGAATTATTACACCTTAAAACCTTGAATCAGGGGACAAAAACCTCCTTTGACATGTTTTTGGTACTTTTGAATAAGATACTCCCTACAATCTATAAATCTTAGCTATACTAATGTACATATACCAACAGTTTGAGAAAAACATTGGTTTAGGTATGGTATATGGCCACATATACCAACGTTTTAACCAAACCATTACTATAAGTATGGTTTATGGACACCTATACATATAGTTTTGTAAACTATTGGTATAGGAGTTCCTTACAATCACCTGTACCAATGGTTTGACCAAAATGTTGGTATAGGTGGTGCCATTATTTATGCATAATAATAAAAATAATAATAAATACTTCAATATAAATAATTAAATTTATACATACATACATGCATATATATATATATATGTGTGTTTATACGAACATTTAAGATGTTGTATCATATTGGTAAAGTCAATGAAATATGAGTGTAAGGTTATGGGATCAATACCTAGTATTGGATTTTTTTAATAGAAGACCTATACCAATGGTTTGACCAAACCATTGGTATAGGCATTTACTTTGAAATTATTTATACCAACTATTTGAGAAATTTTTTTATAGGTGTTCTATACGAACGGTTCGGTCAAACCATTAGTATAGGTCTATACTAATGGAAAATCACCCAACATCCCCTAAAATCATTAGTATAGGCTATAAAAATAGTTTAAGTGGATATACTAGTGGTACTAAACTATTGGTATAGTCTTTTTTCCAGTAGTGTTGTTGGAGTGAAGATTCTAGAGTCGTACCATCAAGCTCAAAAGTTGACAGATGACATTGGTTTAACATATAAAACCATTGATGTGTTTTACAATAACTATATTTTGTTCTGAAAATATAATTTTTAACTAAATATGTGTACTTTTTGTTAATCATTTAGGTGGAAGGACAATGAGATTAATCAAGATAGTCATATTCTTCCCAAAAAGGTTTTGAATTAAGAGAAAAATGTTTCCACTAAATAGATGGGTTCTTTCCCACTAAAAAAATGGTTGAGGAGATTCTTTATGCCATTTAAAATTGTTAAACTGGTGAATTTACATCCAAATAGAAATAAGGAGATTGGTAAATTAACTCACCTGATAGATTATTTGGTATGGTAGAAGCTTGATAAAATTCACCCAGACTTTTCCCAGGATAGTCGTAATTTTTGATTAGTTTTGGAAATAAATAGTTTTAACCCATTCAGGTCCATGGTTGGTGTGTCACACAGTATATGGCTATTGGTGTTGGTTCTATACAACGATCCCACATTGTTATGTATAAAGCAACCATTTTTTTACTTTTGACTCTTGTTGATTAATTGATAGGACTTAGTGATAAAATCAATGTTTATATGCAATTGTTGATTGATGAGATGCAAGAATATTGGGAGTGATGAATTTTTACTTGGTAGATAATGAAATTTTTAGACTTTGGGAAGATTTGTTATGGAAAATAAATGACTTTCTAGCGTATGATAACTTATTAGGTTGGAGTATAAAAGTACAATTTTCATTCCCTTAATGAAATAAAAGTAATAAATCTATATTTATTAAGAACAATATAAAGTGAGAATACCTTGGTCACATATGATTTCTTCCTCCATTGCATGGGTTCAAAAAAGACAGTGTATCGTTTGATGGGAATAAAGAGCAGACCCAACACCATAAATAAAGTATATGGTTTAAATTATTGCACAGCTTGACTAAGAAAATATTAATACAATGTATAATTTTTAATATTTATTGGATCCTTAATTATCATCCATTCCTGTTGAAAATAGACAACATATTCATAATTAGAAAAATTAGAGTATTTTCTTTGAATTACCTTATTGTAAATATAATATTTTAAGACATAATTTGGATGTGATTCACATTGAAAAAAAATGTGTGAGATAATATATTTTTCATCATTTTAGGTTTTAAGGGGAAATCATAAGATATTATTAATTATTGATGTGATTTTTAAGAAATGGGACTGAGAAATCTATTACATATATAGTTAGGTAAAGTTAATAGAGCATACATGCCTACCTAAAAGTACATAATGAGTAAAAAAGAGAAAGAAACATTTATATCAATTTTTAAGACTTTCACGATGCCTAATGGTTATTACTCAAATATTTCCATGTGTTTTAATGTGACGATCATGACATTATATTGGTTGAAAAGTTACGATAATCATATTCTTCTTCAAAAATTAATCTCAATTACAATTTGAGGTTGTTTTCTTTCTCATGTTTTCAAGTCATTGATTGATGTTTATAAATTTTTTAGACAACTCTATTCAAGGAATAATTGTATGAGTGATTTGAAAAAGGTGTATGATAATATTGTTCTTACACTATATCACTTAGAGAAACTATTTACACTATTTTTTTTATATCATGGTCCACTTGACTATGCATTTTACCGATTAATTCATTACTGGTGTTACTATGAAATTTAGGTGGATGTATCCAATTGAGTGACACTTAAATACATTGAAACAGTATACACACAACAGATCTTGTTTGTATGATTAAATTTCCAAGGGATATTTGATGGGTGAGTGCACCAATTTCTATTATTCATATATTAATGAGGTTGAAACAAAGTTATATAAACCCTCCTAGATTAATGAAGGTTTAATTGGGGAAGGGATAACATTTGATATGAAAAATTATGAGTGGGTTCAAACTCATCGATACGTGTTTTTTAACACACCATCAGTTATTCCATTGATATAGTAAGTTGAATAGTCGATTTATTATGCATTGTGCTTTCATATTTAATTTATTACTTACCTTTTACCATGTTGTAATTTAAGACACATATCACCAAGTTGAAATGGGAAAGGCCTTGTTCAACTAACCATTGGATCAAAAAAATTCATTTCTACACATACTATGAGGGGTTCAAGACTCACGTACAAATAAATAATTTATTTAATATTTTTATAATGAAACTAAGGTGTATTTTTACAACCCTCTATCCATTGACTTATGTGAAATTTACAAATTCACAAGATTTGGGATTCATGTTCTCATATTGTGAGCGAATAACTCGGCCAACTAGTTGATGGATCATCTATTATGACTTATCTCTATAGATATTTGGATGTTAATGGATTCTAATTCCATATTAACAATGTTTAAATGAACCAAGAAATGTATAACAATGGTGTTGGTTTTCCATATATTAATTTAGGTTATTATTATGTATTTTTTAGGGATATTATTGAGGTTATTTATGGTCATGGATTAAAGTATATATTGTTGATACGTGATTGGGTTGGTCTGGTTTATGGAAAAAAGTTTACCATTTTCAATTCATGTTGGTAAACATTAACAATATGCTATATAAAGATGAATGAGTATGAAACAATCCATTTATACTAGAATCATAAGTATAGAAGGTTTACTTTTTTAGTACTAATTCTAATTATAAAGTTGTGGTGAAAATTTCTAGAAGAGGGGTTTTTCTAATTGAAAAAGAGGAACTGGATGTTGTCACCTTTCTTGATCAAACACCTGACCAAACCATTGTAGTTGTATGAGAATAAGATATATAATGCACAATAGAGATAATTGAATGAGATAAAACATAATTTCATAATCCATGAATGATTTCTTGTAATTTTTTTCTAGTTAACATTTGTAAAAATATTTGTGAATTATATATATAAAAATTTCTTGATTTAACTATGATTTTTATTATAAATTTTGGTGTGTCACAAGAAGGTCGGAGTGGTTCACCTGATGTTATTGGTATGTATCTTTTAATTTGTTAAAAAATATTTATAATAATTTTATATAAGTATATTCTCTTATATGTTTCTAATTTTTAATTAAAAATTACTTATTGATAACTACATTGTGAATTTATGATTTTTAGGATCTAGTGAATATTCTAGTAGATGCAAGGGTCCTGGTAGAGGGGTTAGATCCTAGAACTCTATATCCCATTTGGATGGGTTATTTGATGATACCTTTCATTCAGATGGACAGGGTGTTAGTGTATTGATTCTTCAGTTGAGGCATATGATATAAGACCCCCACCCATATTCACTCTAACAACTCATGACTATACTTAATTCCCTCAGGATAAGATTGAAAAATTATGGAGCGAGGTATGAGTAAATTTACTATTTAATTTCTCATGATGTTTTTTTTATTATTATCATAGACACTGACAATATTTTTTTAACAAGATAATTTCACATCCTATCTATATGAGTTTCAGATAGTATGCATCAACAAATGTAAAAATTTATAGAATTATTAAAAGTTAAGGGTGAAGAAAAATCACTCGTCGTTATTTTTGGGTGTGCTAGACATTGTACAGTGAGTCCCTCCAAGCATTCTTCCTGTGAATTTCTAGGATTTGGTTTCATTTTGGCCAAGTGAGGTGGTGATGGTAATATTTATTTCTTTTAATCTATAAATGAATCTAATTTTTCATATATATTTTAACTGAATATTTTTAATGTATACTAAGTCTACTAATCATTCATGTAATTGGGTGATATATAGCACACCATCCAAACTTGGCACTCGACACATGTCCCAACTTAGACATGATGTAAGTTTAGAATTCACTTTTCATTCATATATTAACAATATTATAGTATAACATGAATATAAATGTATTTTGTGGTCACCTTTATTGTTGTTACATCTTCTATGTGAGCCAATTGATCAGATGTTGATATGGGTGAGGAATCACTGGGTGGGTGGTCTCAATGTTACTGACATTATAATAAAAAATATATTTAGTAAAAAATATATTTTTATTTCATATGAATTATTCAAATTTGTTTATTAATTCATTATTTATATTCAATAGTCTTAGTTTGATGTTGAGTTGGAAAAGATGCTAGAGGAACAGTGTTATAGTATTGTACGTATAGATGAGACATTCCATCATGTTGTGGGGTGTGATGGTCATGGTTATTATTTAAATTATTGAACTGGTGTCCCACAATATTCGGTTGTTAGAGTGGAGGTGATTGGTGCATGCAAAGATATAGAGATTCACACGCTGGATGAGGTAGATGATACCATATAGACTATACAACATAGTATAGATGAGTAATTTTAACAGTTACAGGCAGAGTATAAGGAGATATTATCACAAATGTCAACATGTATAAATAAAGTGATGACACAACATCGTGTTGATGGAACACAAGTGGTGACACAAGTAAAAAAGAAAATAGATTGTACTCATATTGAATTTTAGTGATATTCTTAAGACATATTATATTTATATATGTTTTAGGCTCCACGCATAACTAGTGGGAATTTTTGTGAGTTCATTGGTGATCTAGATGAGGATATATCTCATCCATGAGGTAATTTAGGTTACCATTTTAACATTTAACCTTTCATTTTAGATGAATAATTTAAATGTGTTTTTTGTTTATAAAATTGTTGCAATAAAAGAAAAAATGTTTCCTACATTATAGTATTATAGTCAAACCTCAATAAATAATCCAATCTTACCATGAAATTGTATAAAAGAAACTATAGAGTGATTTTTGAAATGTTCGAACTAGTGAAATGTCAATTAGAGGTTTTGTTTTCTTATGGTGACCAGAAAGATACTTTTAGCATCTTAAAACACTAAACATGCATATAATGGTCAGATCCATGGAAAATGACCTCATAATGACATGGAATCATAGTAAATCAATATTCTTATTATTTTTTATGTGCATGATCATATAAAACATCAATTAGATATGTTGACTATCTAAAACAACCAAATAAACATTTTTTAAAGGTTTGACACCCTTTAAAAACATTCATCGGAGGGTAAAAACCAACCAAACAACCTCTGAATGTTGTGAAATCATAAAAAAAACATATAATGAATTAAGAAATGGTTGATTAGATGGAACATCAATATGACGTTTTTTTTCTCAAGATGACCAAAAAACACTTTTATTGTTTTAAAACACTAAAACATATTTTTAATATTAAGATCCATATAAAATGATCTTGGAATGATGTGAAATAATAGGAAAAACAATTTTTTATTATTTACGATGTGTACCTATAGATTAAACATCAATCATATTTTTGGTATTCTCATAACGACTAAATAAATGGTTTTTAAAGATTTGACGCCCATGAAAACATTTTTTGGGGTGTCAAGACCAACTGAACAACCTATAAATACCATGAACTCAGATGAAAAAAGGTACTATAGATTTTGAAATAGTTGAGTAGATGAAACATCAATCTGAGGTACCATTTTTTCAGGATGACCAAAAATGAACTTATATTGTTTTAAAATGCCAAAGTGTTAATTTAACAATCAATAAAATAAAAAACAACCTTAGAATAACATAAAATCATAAGAAAACTATATTTATATTTTTTTGATATGTAATAGTAGAATAAACATCAATCGAATGTGCGGTCTACCCAGAATGAACAAATAAGGAGTTATTAAAGGTTTGAAACCCTTTAAAGACATGCATCAGTGGGTTAAAACCAATTGAATGAACACTGAATGTCATGAAATCATAATTCAAAAACTATATAGTGATTTGTTAAATAGTGGAGCAGACCAAATGTCAATTTAATGTTATGTGTACCTAAGATGAATGGAAAAACACTTTTATTTTTTAAAAACATCAAAATGTGTGTTTAACAGTTAGATCCATATAAAACTACCTCATAATGATGTGAAATCATAGGAAAATCATATTTTTATTATTTATTATGTGTACAAGTAGACGACACATAAATCGAACATGCATTCTTCCCAGAAAAAACTGAATAAGAAATTGTTAAATGTTTGACTCCCTATAAAAACACGTGGCAAAGGTTTAAAACCAACTAAAAAACCTATGGATTCTATTAAATTAGATGATAAAAATCATATAGTGAATTTTGAAATGGTCAAGTAGATAAAATGTCAATTTGAGGTACTATTTTCCTGGGATGACTCGAAACACTTTTAGTGTTTTAAAACACCAAAGTGTGCGTTAAACAGTCAGATCCAAAGAAAACAAACTTGTAATGATGTGAAATTATTGGAAAATTTTATTTGTATTGTTTTTTATTTGTACATATAGACAGAATATCAATTAATCATGCAGTCTACCCAAACGACCAAATAAGAAGTTATTAAAAGTTTGACACCCTTTAAAAATGTGTGTCAAGGGGTCAAAACCAAAATAATGACATTTGAATACCATGAAATTGGATGAAAATAATCGTACAATGATTTTTGAAATGGTGGATCAGACAAAATGTCAATATGAGGTTTTTTTCTAGGATTATTGGGAACATATTTTTGTTGTTTTAAAACACCAAAACGTGTATTTAATAGTCATATCCTACAAAACAACCTCATAATGGTGTGAAGATCATAGTAAAATCATATTTTTTATTATTTTTTATGTGTATGGGTAGGCAACACATCAATCGAACATGTGGCCTGCACAAAAAAATTGAATGAGTAGTTATTAAAGGATTGATACCATTTAAAAACATGCATCAGGGGGTCAAAACCAATAAAATGGCATCTGAATGCTATGAAATAAGATGAAAAATAACCGTATAATGAATTTTAAAAAATTCTAGAAGATGGAATGTCAACCCAAAGTGTTGTTTTCTCGGGATGACTATAAATGGGCTTTTATTATTTTAAAACACTAAAAAGTGAATTTAACAGTCAAATACTTAGAAAACAGCCTCATAATGATGTGAAATCATAGGAACCCTATCTTAGTATTATTTTTTACCTGTATGAGTAGATAAAACATCAATTGGATATTTAGTCTTCTCGGAACGATCAAATAAGCAGTTATTAAAGGTTTTATTCCCTTCAAAAACATGTATCAGGGGATCAAAACCAACTAAATAACCTATAAATTCCATGAAATAAAATGATAATAACCATACAGTGATTTGTGAAATGGTGGAGTTGGAGAAATGTCAATATTATCTGTTGTTTTCCCAGGATGTCTGAAAACACACTTTTATTGTTTTAAAACACTAAAATGTGCATTTAATGATAAAATCCATATAAAAAAACCTCATAAAAACATGAAATCATAGAAAATTTTAATTTTTATTATTTTTGATGTGTATGAGTAGACGACACATCAATCAGACTTGGGATCTGCCCAGAATGACCGAATAAGCAATTATTAAAGGTTTGACGCCCTTTAAAAACATTCATCAAGGGGTCAAAACCAACCGAGAAACCTCAAAATGCTATGAAATTAGACAAAAACAACCATAAATTGAATTTTTAAATTTTCTATTAGACATAAATTCAACCTAAAGTGTTGTTTTCCTAGGATTATCGTAAACACACTTTTATAATTTTTAAATACTAAAATGTGGGTTTAACGGATAGATCTCTAACAAATGACCTCATAATAACATAAACTCATAGTAAAACCATATTTTAATTATTTTTTACATTTTTGAGAAATTAAAACATCAATCAAATGTGCAATTTTCCCTAAATGACTAAATATTAAGTTATTAAAGGTTTTTTGCCCTTTAAAAACATGCATCAGGGGGTCAAAACCAATCGAATGGCCTATGAATGATGCTAAATCAAATGAAAAGAATCATACAGTGAATTTTGAAATAGTGGAAGAGAAAAAATGTAAAATTGAGGTTTTGTTTTCTTGGGATGACCAAAAATGCACTTTTATTGTTTTAAAACACCAAAACATGAATTTAACGGCCATATCCATATAAAAATACCTCAAAATGATGTAAAATCATAGGAAAATTATATTTTTATTATTTTTTATGTGTATGAGAATATTAAACATCAATCAGATGTGTGTTCTGCCCAAAATGACTATATAAGTAGTTATTAAAGGTTTAATTCCCTTTAAAAACATGCATCAGGGAGTCAAAGCCTACCAAATGACATCTGAATGTTGTGAAATCACACAAAAACTATAGGTTTCGAGAAAATCATAAGTTTATGATGGTCCATGCCCAAATTTTTTTTTTTTTATGATTGATGATCAATCCGAGATTTACACGATAACGAATTCCATAATCAACAAAATTGAATCCAAGAAAATAGACAAAGGATAGAACACTAGAACCTAGGACAGGATCATCACATATTATTTATAATTAATTTAATCAATTAATAATTACCTTGCATGAATTATTTGTTTTCTGATGGATCTGACAACAGATATACATTCTATTTTCATTGCATTATATGGATCAAGAGAAGATTCCCTCTAGGGATGATCTACATGTGTTCCACAAATCTTTGAATGTCGTCGTTGGAATCTTTGAGTGCTAGCATGGAAGATCATAATGCTTGTGTTGTTCGCTTTCGATCACCATGATAATCTCTTCTAAAGTGTTCTCCTTGATATCTCTAAACTTAATAGTGGGAGGTAGAGGAAGATCGCTCTCCATTCCTATGAGCGTTCTTAGAGAGGGAGGTATCTAGGGCTTGAGAGGATTCTATTTGCCTATCATTGTACACAACATAAATGAATTTTATTTCTTGGAAAAATAATATAATTGGGTTTAAGTGCTGTTAGGATTTAGAAATAAATATTTTCAAAAGTTCCCTTTGATATTTATTTATTCCCTTGCAGAACCCCATGTCTAAAATAATAATATTTTTATTATTTCCTCGACATGTGCTTAACTTTAGAATTAAATTAAAGATTATTTAATCAAGTAATATTAAATATATAGTATTTATCAACGAACCTAAAAACTCAGTTTGTCATTCCTCCACAATATTTTTTGGGCCTAGAATAATGACTATTTATTTAATAAATAAATGTCACTGCATTATTCTCCAATAAATAAATAAATCTTATATTCACTAAATAACAAATAAATATTTATTAAATATTCCACTCACATTATATTCTCTTGAATAACTAGTGACAGAATATATGTGATCAAGAATACATGTATAATTATTAAACCAAGTGTAGGAATAATATTTACTCAACTTATTAAATAATAAATAATAATATATTATTTAATTGAGATTCTGGATATACTCATTGTGTGACCCTCTAGGCCTTTTTCTCAGTGGCATTAGGCGAAGCAGCCTAAAGTCCACGGTTAGCATCAAAAAACATTCCAAGACACCCATAGAGAAAGAAGTTAATTCCACAACAACATAATACCTCATACAGACACTCACTGTGTAATATAATTCTTTTATCATGATATATCTAATCAAGCAGGTTTCATGCTGGTGCCATCAACCCAAGTGTTCAATGTTTCTTTCTTTGAATTTCCAAAAATCAAACATTCCCATATAACACCATGGACATGGATTTATTTTGGTTATATCATTTCCATCAAAGGTCCTAAGATATCAACTTTCATTAAATAATAGAATGGATAAATCATTTATCTCACTATTCATTAATGCAATATTACTTGTGACACACCCAATGTATCCTACCTCGCCGCAAACATATATCCTCATGGTTCTTATAAATAGATCAAATTACACAACTTATAGTATTAATTAATCATAATCTTAAAGTCTAAGGATCAATACACACATCTACAAATTGGAACATCCAATGACACATACGAATGTGGAATTCCTACTAGCAGGTCTCCTTATCATATTATCTTACATTGAATATTACCAAGGGCGTACACCGTGAGAATGTTCCTCAAAGTTATTTGAGTCTCCAACCCCGATAGCTTATATTATTTATGTCCCTCAAATGATATCATTCCTCTATAGAACATATATTTAAGAATAGTGACATAGGACTTTTGGGTTCTCATCATAGTAGGGAACTACTATAAACTTTTAGTGTGAAAGGTTCTCTTAATACATTATCACATACTATGTTGCACATAATAACAATCATTGTATGATAATAAGTTTATTAATATTAAAAACTATGAATACAGGTTATCATAAATTAAATAGAAGTTTTTTCTAGGGAACCAACTCCAACAAACTCCCACTTTCACTAGAGTCAACTGCTAACAACCTTTAGTATTCTATCTCTCACATTATACTTATGCTTATACTAATATAGGACATTAGTCAAGGGGTCCACAACGTTCTATTCCATGGGTAATTGTATTACTATAACTTCACATATTTGATAAAAATCCCTCAATAGGTGATACTTTCATAATATATTCTATGACTATTGGTGTGAACTTGGATCTTTTGAAAGAGCAACCACTATAATATTATCTTGATATAATGTGATAGGGCCTTTACTTCTAGGTACTGCATCAAGATCATGGAAAAAGTTTCATATCCAAATAGATTCCATGGCTATATTAGAAGCCACTATATACTTGGAGTCTTCTATAGAATCAGTTATAACTAGCTATTTTGAACTCTTCCATCTCATAGCTTCTCTACTGATACAGAAAACATATCTTGACTACAAATTCAAATCATTTTGATCTATTGTAAAACTAGAATCAGTATAACCCCTAATGATTATCTCATTATCTCCTCCATACACTAGGAACATATCCTTAGTTCTTCTCATATACTTGAGGATATCCTTAACAGCAGACCAATTCTATTCTCCAAAATCTTATTGATATCTTCCTACCATGCTCAATGCATAGGAAACATCAAGTCTAGTACACAACATGGCGTGAATTATTTATCATATTACTGAAGAATATGAGATCTTACTCATTCTCTCTTTCTCATGTTGTGTTTGAGGACACATTTTCTTAGAAATATGTAAAGCATGTGACAATAGAACCAATCCTCTCTTAGATTGTTCCATGCTAAATATCTTTAGTATCCGGTCAATGCATATACTTTGAATTAGTCCAAGAATCCTCTTTGATCTATCATGAATGATCTTGATCACTAGAATATAGGCTATTTCACCTATTTCATTCATGTAGAAACACTTTTTTAACAAATCCTTAACAAACAGTATGAATGGTATGTAATTTCTAATTAGTAATATTTCATCAACATATACTACAAGGGATAATGACTTCATTCCCAAAAAAACTTCTTATAAACACATGGATCACATTTTTTCTTAAAAAAATTCTTTTATAGCTTCATTGAATTGAATGTTCCATGACCTAGATGCTTGATTCAATCCATAAATGGATCTTTGCAACTTTAAAATATTTTTTGAATCACCTATAGTTGAAAACCATTCTATTTGTGTCATATAGACATCTTCTTGAAGGTTCCCATTAAGGAATGTAGTTTTTACATCCATCTTACAAATTTCATAGTCATGGTAAGCTGCTATAGAAAGTAGAATTCTAATGGATTTAAACTTGGAAACTAGTGAAAAGGTTTCATCATAGTCAATTCCTTGACTTTTTTTCAAACAATTTATCCACTAGCCTTGATTTATAGGTATTTACTTTACCTTTTATATCCATTTTTCTCTTGAATACCCGTTTTCACCCTGTGGGATTTACATAAACTAGAGCATCAACCAAAATGAAAACTTGGTTCTAATACATGGAATCCATTTTATAATTCATGGATTCTTTAAATCTTATAGATTCTGAGATCTTTATTGACTCTTTGTAGGAGATAGGTTCATCATTGTCAACTAATAATGAGTCACCAACTTTAGTGACTAGAAAACCATATCTCTCTAGTTTTATTACCTCTCTTTCACTCTTACACAATACTTTTGTTTCAGGAACTACTTATTCCACAATGAACTATGGAATCTATTCATCTGCCAACTCTTATGTATCTTTAGTATCAACTTCATGAGAGTCAATATTGCTCCTACTATCATTTTTTAGGCTATAATCCATCTTAATAAATATGGATTGTTTAGCGACAATCACTTTATTGTCTGAGGTGTTGTATAGGTAGTATCCCATTATTTCCTTAGGATACCCTATAAAGATACACTTTGTGCATTGGGGTGCAAGTTTTTTTCTGATAAGGCCTTAAAAATGGGTTTCTTTCCACCCCATAACTCAAAGGGAATTCTATTTTACTATTTATTTGGTAATCATTTTAATGTATATACCACAGTTTGTAAATAATATCCCCAAAAGGATAATGGAAAATTGGCATGACTCGTCATCAACCTTACCATGTCTAATAAGGTATGATTCCTCCTTTCACTAACACCATTCTACTATGGTGTATAAGGTAGACTTAGTTGAGATAAAATCTCAAACTCCCATAAAAGGTTGATAAACTCTTGGTGAAGATATTCACCACCTCAATCCAATTAAAGATTATTTTTCTTCTTTCCAAGTTTATTCTCTACTTCATTCTTTAATTCCTTAAATTTCTCAAAGGACTCAGACTTATGCCTCATTAAGTAGGCATAACCATATCTACTCAAGTCATCAGTAAAAGTTATAAAGTAAGAATACCCACCTCTAGATTCTATTGGAAATAGTCCACACACATCAGTGTGTACCAATCCTAGAATCTCTACAGCCCTTTCACCCTGTCCACTAAATGGTGGTTTGGTCATTTTTCCTTGTAAATAAGCATGACATCTTTTAAGTGGTTTTATATCAGAAGGGTATAAATAACCATCTTGACAAATCTTTGTTAAATTCTTATCATTTACATGACCAAGACTGTGATTCCATAGTAGGGTGTTATATGAGTCATGCAAACATAATTCGTTATCAATTTCCAATACTTGGGTTTCATGATTTAATACATAAATACTGTTATTTAAATGTTTCATATCATAACATATGTTGTCTTTATAAAATAAACAACTTTTATTTCCAAACATGAAAACAAACCCATATGCATCTAAGAATGATACATAAGTTATATTCTTAGTAACATTTGGTACATAATAACAATATTTTAAAACCAAAATAATTCTCATTGGTAATGAAAGGTGGTAGTCACCAATGACTAGAGCAACCATCCTCACACCATTTTCAGCTCATAGATCCACCTCTCCTTTATAAATCTTTCAGAATATACTTGGTTCATGCATTTGGATACATATGTGATAACCAAAAGTTATATCTAATATACAATGTGTATATATTGAAAGATTACACTTGATAATGAATGAACCTTTAGCTTCCCCTTACTTTTGATTGTAGTTATTCTTCCAGTTTCCTTGTTTAACACATGAAAAACATACTACCTCCTTTTCCTACCCTACATATAGATATTCTTCTTCTTGGAAGGATGATTCTATTGAGATTTATAATTGTTATAAGTCTTGATTCCCTTCACCTTATTCTTCCATTTCTTATTCACCATAAATATCGTGGGTTTGGCACACCCCATGTCCTTATCCACTTGGAAAATCAAAGTAAGAAGTTTTGAAAGACTCTTATCATTGTTTCTCATATTGTAATTAACAATAAAACTAGATAAGTTCTTGGGAAGTGATGAATGTATGAGATTTATGTGCAACTCATCTGGTAATTTAATCCCTAATATGTCTAAACATACAATTTATCCAATAAGATTGTCTACATGAGGACTAGCTGGTGAATACTCTCCAAGCTTAGTTGTAAAAAAATCCTTAGATATCTCATATCTATCTTGTCTCACCTTCTCTTGATAGATATCATGAAGGTGAGACATCATGATATATGCATCCATATCCTCATATTGCTTCAAAACCTCAATGGTCGTGGATAATAGCATGAAATGATTAAAATATGTAGCATCATTCAAATGTTTCTCATAGAGATACAACTCTTCCTCACTAGCCTCATTTCCAAGTGCTTTAGTAATAGTTTCTTCCAACACATACAATTTCCTTTCATGGAGAAGGATAACACATAATGTCCTTTTCCATTCTTAGAAATTTGTGTCGATGATAAGTTTATTCTTCTCAAGTATAGATCATAGTGATATGTTTGATGTCATTTTTATTATTGTTTATACAAGTAAAATGATAATATATTTAGTACTTTATCTGATAAAATTTAGATAAATAAATAAATATCATATTTATTAATCTCCCACTATTTTATCAAAACCCAATATCCCTCATAATTGGCTTCAGGATATATTATTTATTGTACATTCTAGTGGAAAGGATATATATTTCCCTTCTCATTACCCCAACTTTGGTTAGTCAAGAAACTTGAATGGTTTTAGGTAGGTATTCCAAATTCCAACTCTATTAACTCATAGTTCATTGATCTATGAGTGGACTCCCCAATCCTGAAATCCTTAAATTAGATTTCCTCAAACCTTCCTCTTAGTTACACTAAGTCCTACTTTAGCAGTCAACCCTTGATGTGAACTAAGTTAAGTCAACCCAAAAATTTAAGTTAGAATTCTTGAATAATTGAAAGCACCCCAACTTAGGTTGGTCAAGCACTTTGAACTCTGGTTTGATTTTAACTAAAGTAGTGGAAGGTTATACTGACTTAATATATATAATTGCGTGTTTTGTATTTTATGTTTAAATTTATAATTATTATCTTTATCACATGATTATTAATATTAAATATATTTACATAACTGATTAACCATGTATTCGATAATATTTACGTATAATCCAATTTATTTTTGTTCTATCTTGCATGATTTTTAATTTCATTAATTCATGTGATCATGATAAAACATCCATAATTAAATAACCATACAACTTGACGGAAATAAAATAATAAAGTGGTATGATCATAAGATTTTACTAATGGTGAGTTTGTCTTATATTCTTGGTTTCACCTCAGCTCCAAACTTGAGCCACCTCCACTAGCTTGTGAGCTCCATCTATTACATATGATTTTACTCACACAGGGGTGAGTGGAAAGGGGTTTACATAAAATAAACCATAGTAATGTAGACCCGTATATACTGAGATAAGAGATGACACACAAGACACCAATTTAATTTAATAATAAATTAAATAAAACTAGTCACGTATAAAGGTCTAGTCTATGCTCATGATAATACACATTAATGCAAAAAATTATGCATTTAATAAAACTAGCATTCAATTATTAATTTTTATTATTTAAGATAACTCATGCTTGAATCAATTAATTATATTCTTTAATTAATCAATTCTCTTATCTTATTTCTCATATGAATTTACTTGATATTCTCATCCATCATAATTTTAAACAAATTATATAAATTTATTTAAAAATAACTATGTATATAAATTCACCTTAGAGGAAACATGATGAATACTCATCTGAATCTACCCAACATGTATTATAATTGTATATTGTCTACTCTTGTGACATATGAAATACTTGAATTATCACATACTTTCATGACGTGTACTATCAACTTAATTATTACACAAATTACATGATTTGTTGTCATGTTTTATGCTTTAATACACGTAGAGAGGAGGCTTGAGAAGGTGGACTGTTGTGATTTTGGATCATGTTCCGTGATGATGGTGGCCTCTAAGCAGGTTCCTCCCCCTATGGGGGAGGTACCTTCGTTTTCCTTCATAGGAGTGGAATCTTATTTCTCCCCATTTTCTAATCCGGATCTTCTTCCACCATTCCCTTAAATCTCTCTATGCCCTAAGGTGAAATATTTGCATGATGGAAGCCCTAATATTCTGATTTTGGTTGCGGAGTTTAATGAAGCTTCGGTCCTCCATAGTTTGACTTTGATCGCTTAATTCTCGAAGAGAAGACCCTCATTCAATTTGTTTGATAGGTTTGTGTTTGGTTCATGGGAATTTCAAGAGAGGGAAACTATAGAGTTGTTGGACAACAAGAACATTATGATTCAAGTTTCTTCATAGGAAAACATGATTAAGTTTTGTTCTGGGGATCCCCACAACTGCAAATTCTCACATTTCTATCTTTACATATGGTCTTGTGACTTTCATATGAATCGAGACTCACCCTCAGTAGCGATTTGGGTAATTTTTCCTAATATTACTTTACCATTTCAAAATATATTGATTGTTAGAATGCTTGGGAATATTGTGGGTAGATTCCTATGTTCTGATAGCTAAACCAATGCTATTTTCCACCCTATTAACCCTCAAGTGTGTGTGGAGGTCGATGCTTCAAGGGTGCCTTCATATTTTTTTTGGATTACCATAAGCAAAGAGTTCTATTGTAAACATCAAAAATTCTATGAATCATTGTTCTAATTTTGTTCTACTTGTAAGCTTCTGGGTCACTCGATGTAGAACTGTAGGCGTGGGTCTATAAAATCTGATAATCAAAAGGGTGTGAGCAATGGTAGTCGCAGCAATCCTGAGAAAAGTGTGGTGGATGGTCTGTCTGATTGGGAGCTAGCAGGTGTGGAGTCTAACTCGAATTAGACTAAGGTTGTTCAAGATAGTTCATGCAATGGTAACCCCCTAGTGGTAGATATCTTCAGTTGTCTAAGAAAGGAGTTGGGTGCTCCTCATCCCACTGTGCAAAATCTGTTGATGCAGATGAGTTCGGATGTGGGGATAACTTCTAATGTTAATTTGGAATTGAAAATGAAAGAGGATAGAGGTACCAAAACTTCCTCGGGTGGTTCCTATGATGAGGTGGTGCACTTAGGGTAGGGTAGAAGTGTTAGTGGCTAGGTATAGCATCATAAGGAACATACAGTGAGTATTCTTACAGGTTTCAATGATACAAAACAAGGTGTAGGGGTGAGGACTTGATTCATACAAGTCCTAGAGAGGTGACAAGTCTTGTGCTGGGAAACCAGTTTGATCTTTTGGTTAATGAAAATATAGTTTAGGAGGATTAAAAATACCCAGTTAAAAATTCCATGGATGAGAAGCAGGCCCCTGAGAATGGGTCCAGTGATGAAGATTCCATCCACTTTGGAGGTGATTCAGAGGATGAGATTTAGGGTATTTGGTATCCAAGTCCCAAGAGAAGTAAAGGAGTGATGATCAACAGTACAGAAAGGAAGGAATACTCTTATTTACCACTCCCAATGGAGACCATATCTATAAAGAAGTTGAAGTAAAAGAATATGGCCAGCAACAAGTTATCTTTCCAATAGTGAGAGTCTAGAGTTTTGCTTGAACAACCTTTGGAATTTCTTATGGATTCAGAAGAGGTAATTATTGAAACTATTTTGAAATTTAATGCTTCTGACGAGGAGGATGAAAGAACTATGGGAAGGGAACTAAGGGTGACTCCCAATAAGAAGCAGAGAAACTGGATTGATAAACAGGACCTTATTTTAATAAGGGGATTCGACAAGGGGAATATCAACATAGAGGATTACATCCAATCCTGAGAAAAATTGGTGTTTAGGCATAAAGATATTTTGGTGGATGAACCAGACGCCTAGGTAAACACTATATCATGGAAATTATTTAGGGAGTCTAAAATGGGTAGGCTTAAATTTTACTTTAATGATTTGGTTATCTCCTTTTGTGCTTGACTAATGGTTTCTCACTTTTTCCTTAAAAGTGTTTGATAATAAAAAAAATTAATTTCCAGTCGGTCAATGCACGTAGATTAATAACTATAATACAACTCATACATGATATATAGATATAAAAATTATGCAAAAATTAATTAAACATTTATATATATATATATATATATATATATATATATTAAAAACCATCACATGTAATTTCCTATCAACTTAATGACCATACTCAGGAACATGTTGATAAGGTTTACACGATATAATAAATTGATTTTAATTATGTATAATTTGGCATAAGTACAAGACATATATAAGTGAGATACACATTGTGTACATCTCTCACCATCTATCTGAGGCATAAGCCTAGGGACTCGATGTGTAAACCGTGCCTTGGAAAAATTGGAGTACATGGTGTGTACAAGGGATACACGGAGTGTGGTCTCTGAGTTACATGGTCATCGGTCGGGTAGTCCATGTAAGAAGATACAAAGCCTGTCTATAACTATAGGAATACACACTGTGTACGTGGACTACATGGAGTGTACTCTGAATGACTATGTGATAGGTTGTATTGTTCAACACACGGTGTAAAAATTAAATGCACCATGTGTATTCAATGCACATGGTTTGAATTAATTCTGAATTAATTATGGATTCATTGAACACTATTACACAATGTGTACCTCTAGGTACAGGTAATGTACTCTTTTGTTATCCACCCAGAATCTTCGGCACCTCCGGATGAGTTCTTTGATTTTATTTCATTCATAAAACTGGTCTATTTGATTAGATCTATGAGAAATTAAGGAGGAAGAAGTAGATCTCACAATTTAGTTTAAATAATGATTAAGCTTGAATTTAAAACTAAATGAAAATTACACAAATCAATCAATGATATTTAAATAATTATAATTAATAATGTAACCCATATGATACACTTGTAGGTTCTGGGAGTAGTGGAAGTATGTGATGGGTCATTCCCAACTTTTCTTTTTGTCATGATCGATGACCAATATGATATTTACATGATGATAAACATCGTAATTAACATAATTGAATCAAAGAAAATAGACAAGGTATATAACATCAGAACCAATCATAGGATCATCACATATTATTTATAATTAATTTAATTAGTTAATAATTACCTTGCATGAATTATTTCTTCATTGATGGATCTGAAAAAAATCAATATTATACCATCATTGTGTTGTAGGAATAAAGGGAATATTTCCTCTAACGGTGATCCAAATGTGTTCCACAAATCTTTGAATGTCACCAAATGAATCTCTGGGTGATAGTGTGGTAGATCCTAGTGTTTGCATCGTTCGCTTTCGATCTCCATGAGAATCGCTTTCAAAGCATTCTCCTCGGTCTCACTAGACTTGAGAGTGAGAGGTAGAGGAAGACCACTCTCCATTCTTGGGAGTGTTCTTGGAGGGGGAGATCTCTAGGGCTTGATAGGATTCTCTCTGACTTTCATTGTGCGCAACACAAATGAATTGGATTGCTTGAAAAAATTATATAATTAAGTTTAAATACTGCTAGGGTTTAGAAATAAATATTTTCAAAAGTTCTCTTTAATATTTATTTAATCCCATATGGAACCCCATGTCTAAAATAATAATAATAATATTTCCTCGGCATGCACTTAACTTACGAATCAAATTAAATATTATTTAATAAAATAATATTAAATATATATTATTTATCACCAGACCTAAAAACTCATTATTCCACTCCTCCATAATATTTATTGGGCTTTGAATAATGACTATTTATTTAATAAATAAATATCACCGCATTATTATCCAATAAATAAATAAATATTATATTCACTAAATTGAAAATAAATATTTATTAAATATTCCACTCACGTTATATTCTCTAAAATAAATAGTGACGAAATATATGTGATCAAGAATACATGAATAATTATTAAAGCATGTGTGGGAATAATATTTATTCAACTTGTTAAATAATTAATAATTATATATTATTTAAATTAGATTCTAGATACACTTAGTGTGTGACCCTCTAGGAATTTTTCTCAATGGAATTAAGCGAAGTAGCCTAAAGTCTAAGGTTAGCATCTAATGGTCAGATACATATCAAATGACCTTAGAATGACATGAAATCATAGGAAAACTGTCTTTTTATTATTTTGTATGTGTAAAAGTTGAAAACATGTCAATCGGATGTGTGTTATTCCCAGAATGAATGAATAACCAATTATTAATGTTTTTACACCCTTTAAAAACATGTGTCAGAGGGTAAAAACCAACTGAACGACCTTTGAATGTCATGAAATAAAATGAAAACAACTGTATAATGAAATGTGAAATGGTAGAGTAGAAAAAATGTAAATATGAAGTTCCATTTGTTGAGACAAAATTATTACTTTCTAATTTTCCATTCCTTTAGTTTTGGAAATCAAAAACACCTTCTTAAAACTATGTTTACTAACTTTTTATATCCAAATTGTTTTAATATGTTTTTTGTAGAAAAAATTAATTTTTATTGTATATAGAAATGTTTCTAATGTATTACAGATATAAACATTTATTATTCAATCCATCAGACTGAATGTGTGTCCGATAAATCGGACTGAACTTTTTTCTAACAAGTGGTTAGACTTATGTCTTATCTATCTAATTGAAAAAGGTCCTAACCATCGGACTGAACTTGGTACCAATACATTAGACTGACTCTTATTCAGTTAATAGGATTGAAAAACAATAAGGAACTCCATTGGACTATAAAAATTTTATAATTGAAGTATATAGATTTGTTTCTATCAAAGGTAATAAAAATTAGCATTTTAATGGTGCTAAACAAAATTACTTTGTACATTTAGTTATTCCAAATCACTATGAGTTATCAAGTGAAAGTTGTCTGAGATTGTTAAAAATAACTCTAAAATATAACCGTTGGAACTTTTCCTATAAATAGAAGTTTATTAGAAGATTTAAAAAATATAAATTCATAACTCAAGTATTCTAAAGATTTATATGTGTGAACTTTTTATTCTTATCCTTTTTAATACTTTATAGAGTTGAAGTTATAAGTAATAGTTATAAGGATTGTAAATTCCTTAAAACAAATTTTCTTCTATATTTATTATCTGATCATGGTATTGATAAAGGGATTCCAGGGATAGGAAGACATAAGTGAATATAAACCATCAGATCATGAGATTTCAGAGCTAATAATATAGGCAAAAATCATTGTATCGAGGGATTTCTTGGTCAAAAAAGATAGATTTTATACCAATCAATATGATCAAGGTATTATAGGGTTTTTGAAGACATAGTTGATACAGATATATCTAATTGAGGACTTTCTTGGTAAGGAAATATAGACCTTACTGTAGGTACTGAAAACTATGGATACTTTTATTCAAGGTTTCTGACTACCTTAAATCTTAATTTTAAAGAGTAAAATATTTTAATAAGATTGTAATCCATTATTACTTTTATATGATTTTATATTACTTGTTTTTACATGTTACATTTTCTACTATGAATGTAATAGAAAGTTAGTTTGTATACTTATATTTACAAACAATTATTTTATTGGTGTGTCTATGATACCGATAAAAATACTCTGATATAATCGGATAGTTTTTTATTCCAATTTTGTTACTTTGATCATTAGATGGTCTTTGTGTCCAATATTTTTACAAAAAAGAGGATTTATGTTTTGTGTTTAGTTTAAAGTTTTTTAAACTATAATTCACTCTCCCCTATTTTATGCCATTGTAAACTCTTTAGATCCAATAATTAGTATAATAGAAGGTTCTACTACTTATACTTGCTGAGTTTTTACTTATTCTATAAACTTTAAGTTTTATTAATTTTTGTTATAAACTAGTTGTTTGTAAACTTTATACACTAACATGTTTGTAGAAAAAGTGTTTTTATTGTTTTTAATATGGAAGGGTTAATTGTTAGAACCCTTGAAAATCTAAATCCCAGTCGACCTCCTATTTTTTATGAAAATGACTATGAGTATTGGAGAGATTGAATGAATAATTTTGTTATTAATACCGATGTTAATAATTTTGTGATGCTAACTGGTAATTACAAGATTCCGGATAAGGATGTTGCAACCTTTACAAATCAAGAAAAGTTTAAGTATCAACTGAATTATAGAGTAAGGAACACTCTTTTATGTTCTATGAATCGAAACATATATAGTCATATTTCTTCATGTGAAGCTACCAATATTATTTGGAAAAATTTAGAAGTAACACATTTTGGAACTTCTAAAGTTATCGAAACAAGAAGATCTATGCTTTGTGAATATTATCAAGCCTTTGATTTTCTACCTAGAGAGATAGTTTCCAAGATGAACCAGAGGTTTATGAATATGTAAATAGTTTACAATATCTTGTAGAGAAAGGTCTTGATGATAATATTTTAGTTGATAAGATTATAGAGATCATTCCAAATGAGTTGGAATCTAAAATAATATCCTGGATGATACAAGGAAGATTACTAAGATTACATTAGATGATCTTATTGGTACATTAATAAAATACAAAGGTATATTGAAAAGAGATACTGAGAAGCTAAAAATAATAATGGATTTGTTGCCTTTTTAATGAAATCTATTTTTTCTACTAAAGTTCATTCAGGTAAGAAAGTTATGAAATATTAAAAGAAGAATAAATTTGTTGTTCAGTTCAATTCTAGTCCATCAGAACATTCTGAGAATGAGTTGGAAAATATTTCTAGAATAATGAATAAAATCATGGGTAAAAAGGGTTTTCAATATATATAAAAAAATATTCATAAGGATAAAAAATGATAAGAAAGACTTTTCTTAATTTATTTGTTATAAATGTAATAAGACTTGACAGATTCGACAAAATTTTTCTAAGATTAAAAGAAAATATAATAAGGAAATAAATTAAAACAAAAATGCCAAGAAATATTATAAGTCTAAGAGAAAGTAATGTATGAATGAATCTAACCCTTTTAGTGATAGTAGTGGAGATAGTTATTCAAATAATTCTTTAGACAATGAATGTTCCAAATAGATAAACATTGGATTATTTTCATTAATACCTTTGGTAAATAAATGTCTTGTGTCTAAGGAACACACTACATAATCTCTTACAAATTTATCTTTAAATAAAAACTTCCCTAAAAGTAATAATGATAAAAAATTCTACACCTTCATATGAAGAATATTCATTATATGATGAATATAATACCCTTCCTAGTTATGAGGTGGTATCCAGATTTACTAAACTTCTAGAAAAATAAAATTCTAAAGTTTGTAAAAAACTTGATAATTCCCAAGAAAAACTTGTAAAGGAAGATTTAAGAATAATTATCTTAACTACTGAAATATCATATCCTTTTAAATATATTTATAAAAATAATTTTAAAAATGAAAATATTTCTAAATAACTTTAAAAGTCTAATTATGAAAAAAAAAATTACAAAATAATTTTGTGAATCTTAGTTTGAAAAGTATTATAAGTGAGGATACAAATTTAGTTTTGAAAATAAAGTCTATAATTTCAAGATTAAAGAAAATTTTATCAAAGTTTACCACCAGTAAGGAAAAATTTTATAAGATATATAATAAAATTAGACCTTTTAGTGGTAATAGAAAAATGTGTTTTACTAACAAAAACCCTGTTTTTTGTAATAACTATTTTTTTCCAAAAAGTGATCCATTTTTTACAAAGTTTCAAAGTGGTGTACATTGAAAAAATAAATGTTATTTAAATAAATTTAAATATCTAGGTTTTCATAAAGCATGTTTTTCTATGTAAATGTCATTTTCTCAAAATAATGTTGGACATATGTGGTTACCTAATGTCTTATTTTATGATAATATCAGCCCTAAGAAGGTTTTGGTTCTAAAAAATTAATTTCTTTATTTTCAAGAAAATAGAGAAAGTACCAACAACAAAAAAATTTGGTACATTGATAGTTGTTTCTCTAGACATATAACTAGAAACAAATATTTTTTTAAGAATATTATCAAGATGAAAGGTGGAAAAGTAACCTTCAATGATAATGATCAAGGATAAATCATTTGTATTTGTAAAATTTTTATTATTGGAAAACGTTTAATTTAAAATGTTTTATTTGTTGTAGGACTTAAGAATAACCTTATAAGAATAATTCAATTATGTGATGAAGGTTATCTTGTGAACTTTAGGAATGATAAATGTATTGTACATAGTTTAAAAAGATGAATTTATTCTTTATTTCAATCGATATGAGAATGTTTGCACTCTAAACTTAGAAGACATTAGGAACCAAGATCTACCTTCCCTTAGTATTATAGAAGATCGATATTGGTTATGACATAGAAGGTTAGGACATTTTAATCTTATAACTTTATCTAAGTTGACTAAGAAAGGACTTTTTAAGGATCTATTAGAACTTAGGTTTGATTATTCAAAAAAAATTATCCTTATCAATTTGGTAAGAAACATAAGTCAAGTTTTAAATCTATTAGTGAAGTATCAACTTATAATGATTTACAGTAAGTGCACATGGACTTATTTGTTCCTACAAAAACTAAGAGTGTTGGTGTAAAATACTATGTATATGTTTTAGTTGATGATTACACTATATACACATGTGTCTATTTTCTAACTAGAAAATATGAAGCCTTTAGTTTTTTTACAACTTTTGTAGATAGAGTTAAACATGAGAAAAACCTCTCCTTGATAACTATTCATAGCGACCATGGTAGATAATTTGTAAATTCTGATTTTGAAACTTTTTGAAGTAATAAAGGTATTATACATAACTTTGCAGCACCTAGGATCTATAGAAAAATGGTGTCGTTGAAAGAATAAATAGAGTTTTTCAGGAGATTACTAGAACCATGTTGATTGAATACTTAGTTACTAAACATTTTTGGGATGAAGTGGTTAGTAATTCCTGTTATAAAATAAATCAAGTTTTAATTAGACCTTTTATTAATAAAACTTTTTATGAGTTGTGGACAGGTAAAAAAACAAAAGTTTCTTACTTCGAAGATTTTGGATGTGAAGTATTCATCTTGAATATTAAATATAATCTTCATAATTTTTCTCCAAAATATGATGAAGGAATATTTTTTATTTATTCTACAACTAGTAAGGTTTATAGGGTTTTTAAAAAATTACTATTACTATTGAGGAAATAGTACATGTTAAGTTTGATGAAACTGATCCCTTTGTTTTCAAACAACCCCAAACTACATCCTAAGATGATATTTATAAAACTTTTTTACTCAAGAATATGTTTCTAAAGTAATTCCTCAAGAATATTTTCAACCTATTTTTTAAGAACATTCTTTTGAAATCCTAAGAAGTTAGTTGTTTCTTAGGAATCATCCTAGTGATGATATCATTGGTGATGCAAATAAACTTGTTAGGACTAGAAGTTCTTTGAGAAATAGAATTGAACATCTAGAATTTTTATTTCAATTCAATCCTAAGAATCTTTTTGAAGCTTTAGGTGATGAGGATTGGATAAAATTCATGCAATATGAACTCAATGAGTTTGAAATTAGAAAATTCTAGACTTTAGTTGAATGTTTTAAAGATACTTATATAATTGGAGTAAAATGGGTCTTTTGGAATAAATGTGATGAAAAGGGAATAATAGTTATGATTAAATTTAGACTTGTTTATAAGGGATATAATCAATAAAAGAGAATAGACTATGAAGAAACCAATTCTCTGATATAAATACTTGAAGCTATTTGAATAATGCTAGTCTTTATATCATTATTAAATTTCAAACTATTTCAAATAGATGTGAAGTCTCTTTATTAATAGATATGTTTAGGAGTAAGTTTATGTAGAAAAACCCTATAGTTTTGAAAATAAAAAACATCTATAACATGTTTATAAACTTACCAAAACACTTTATGGACTTAAACAAGCCCCTAAATCTTGGTATGATAGGTTAACTGGATTTTGTTTTACAAAACAATTTTTTAAGGGAGTTTTAGATCCAACTATTTTTATAAAATAAGTAAATTAATTCACTATGATTGTAAAAATATATGTTGATGACATTATATTTGGTTCAAATCAAAAATCTTTAATAGATTCCTTTATGAATCTTATGAATTCTGAGTTTGAAATGAGTATGATGGGTGAGTTAACATACTTTCTAGGTTTTCAAATTTCAAAAAAACTAGAAGGAACTTTTATATATCAATATAAGTATATAAAATATCTTCTTAAAAATGTAGGATTTGGAAACACTAAAAGTATATACACTCCTATTGGAACCTCCAATACTTTAGATCCTGATACAGGTAGGGAACCAGTAAATCAAAATACTTTTAGATCTATGATTGGAATTTTACTTTACTTAATAGCTATCCATCCAGATTTAATTCTTCCAGTATGATTATGTGCTAGATATCAAGGCGATCCAAAAGAATCTCATCTTAAAGCTATAAAATGAATATTTCATTACCTTAAGGGAACTATAGATTTTTAATTATTTTATTCATCTGGAAATGATTTTTAACTAAAAAGATTTTTGGATGTTGACTTTGGTGGATGTAGAATGGATAGGAAAAGTACTTTCGTTGCATGTCATTTATTAAGAGAATATTTATTCATGTAAGAAACAACACTCAGTAGAACTTTCCACTAATGAAGCTGAATATGTAGCAGCTGAAACTTATTGTGCTCAAGTATTTTGGATGCAACACACACTCATTGGCTATAGCATGAGTTTTACTAAAACTAAAATATTGTGTGACAACACAAGTTCCATTTCCCTAATTAAAAACCTAGCACATCACTCATGTGATAAGAACATAGATATAAGACACCATTTCCTTCAAGATTGTAGACTTAAAGAAGATATAATTTTACAATTCATCGGAACAAAAGAACAACTTTCTGATATTTTTACAAAACCACTTAGTTTTGATATATTTGAATACATTAAACAGAATCTAGGAATGATCAATGATAAGTGATTATTTATATATTCTTCTTGTTTACCAATCTCCTTACATTAAAAAACTCCTTGTCATAGGGGGGTACATATGTTTTTGTTTTCCTAAAATTTTTAGTTTAGCTTAAAACTTAAAATTTTCTAAAAAATGTTGTTTTCTAAAAAATTAAGTTTTCTAAAAAGCCTTAGTTTTCACATTTACTTTTTCAAACTCAAAAAAATTTACAAAAATTTTCAAAATCAATATCTTTTATAAATTTTTTAGACTCAAAATTTTTATAAAATTTTCTGGATAAGACTTGTTATAAAAATGATTAATGAACAAAAAATTTTACAAAATCAAAAAATGTTACAAAACTTCTGGAAATATTTTTGTTACAAAATATCATAATTATTTTTAATTACAAAAACCAAGAAGAAAAATGTTACTTATACTGATGAAATTATTCTAATCTGAATGGTATTATTCTTTTATTTTTTCACTTATTTGTTACATTAGCTTATAATTTTTATTGTTCATATTCTTTTAGTTTTAATAATTTTTTTTGTTTTGAAACTAAATATTTTTTCCAATCAGAATGAATTTCACTATGATAAAATTTTTCTTAAAAACTAAATTTAAAACTTTCTTCAATTAAATATTAGTCATTAGATCAATTAATATTTTAATCTCAACCATTGAGACTTCTGGAATATGAATCATTGCATCTTTGTGCCTATATAAAGGTGGGTCACCCCATGTCCAAAATCGGTTCTCAGCTTGTGCGCACCAACTCTTGTCACTCCTTAAAGTGATCAGTTCGATTGTTTATAATTTTTTTGATTATCAGCACATATTCAGTATGATGGAAACTAAGGAATATTTCACAAATAGACAATTTTTTAGAGAATGTTGTGTTGAAAAAAATTGTTATGATAAGTATGATTCTATTCTTAAAGTTAAATGGGGTTGAGCATTCTGATGAGTTTGATGTTTTCTTTTCTTTTGGTTCTTCATTAGTTTGGGTTTCTTCATCATCATTTTCTTCTTCTTATTCTTTCTCCTCTTCTTATTTATCCTCTTCTTCTTCTTTTACTTATTCTTCCTCTTATTTTTCTTCTTTTCTTTTTTATCCTTTTTCTTCATCTAGTTATTTTTGTAACTTCCTTGCAGTTTCAAGTACTCATTTTCTAACAATTATGGAATCTGATTGTTTATGTTTCTGAACAACCTCTTAAACTTTCTTTAGGATCTTTGTTTTTAATTCTTCAATAAATTTTTTCCCTTTTCCTTTATCAACCACTGAAGGAAATTTAGTAGGTACAACTAAAGTTTCAATAAATTCTAGACTGGTATCTAGAATGATCTAATAATGGAATAGTACCTCAAACTTATTAGATCATTCTAGATGCCAGTCTAGAATTTATTTAAACTTTATTTATACCTACTACATTTCCTTCAGTGGTTGATAAAGGAAAAGGGAAAAAAGTTATTGAATAATTAACAACAAATATCCTGAAGAAAGTTTAAGAGGTTGTTCATAAACATAAATAATCAGATTCCATAATTGTTGGAAAATGAGTACTCGAAACTGCAAGGAAGTTACAAAAATAACTAGATGAAGAAAAAGGATAAAAAGGAAAAGAAGAAAAATAAGAGGAAGAATAAGTAAAAAAAAGAAGAAGAGGAGAAAGAATAAGAAGAATAAAATGATGATGAAGAAACCCAAACTAATGAAAAACCAAAAGAAAAGAAAACATCAAACTCATCAGAATGCTCAACCCCATTGCCTTCTTAGTCAGATAAGGATACTGACTTAGAAGGATCACAATAAGAAAAATCATCATCATCATAGGAATAAAAGTATCATAGGATTCCCTCTAAAAGACATATTAGGGGCCTCTGAGTAGCGTCCACTCTCTCTCCTGAGGTGGCTAGGGTTTCCCCTCTTTCCTTTTTTCTTCCCCCTCCATCCTAGATCGGTCACGGTTTCTCCTTCTGGTTCTGTGTCGAACCTTGCTCTAGTGTGGCGCGATGAGATCCGATGGATTTCGGCATTGTTTCCAGTCTCGGTGAAGATGCTCGGCTCCAGCGCTTCGGATCGGCGTGCTTCGAGATGATGCATCCTGGTGTAGTTCCGTAGTGGTGGTGCAATGTCCCATCTTTTTGGCATCGTTGGTTTCTCCACTCGGCTATCTATTTCTTAGATGTTGCCTCTAGTGGTCTTTTCGGCATCCACTGTAAGGCTCCGGCTTCTAGGTTTGTCCGGAAAGTTCAGGTGAGGGCTCCGGCGGGTTTACAGTGGGCTCCGGGTCTGACCTGTAGTGCCTCAGAGGGGGGGCTTTGGGTTTTCTGTTATGTGTTTTCTGCAGGTGAATGTCTTATGGTGTCGAGTTTGTCTTCCACTTTGGTGCTTTGGCTCTCTGGATCTCTTGCGGTTGATTTGGTTAAGTTGGAATGGTTGATTTGGTTAAGTTGGAATTGTTGATTTGTGGAGATGGCAACTGATGCTTTGATTTGGTGATGTGTTCTGTGGTTTTGTTTTGTTTGTTTGGTTTGATCTTGGAGGTGAGAAGTTTGTGCATCCAGAATCGATTTCTTGGATCAATCTCAGAGGAGGATTTAGAGCTAGCAGTTCTTCTTTGCAGCGCTTTTCAGACTCGGTTGTTTGAGAGGGTATGGAGTTTTCCATCGGATCAGGCATGTGCTTATCACAGGACATTGGTTTGCCGATTTTCCTTACAGTGTTGGAGTGATTAAACATGTTTTTAGGCTAGGGAGGGGTTGATCTAGTTTTCATTCTGATTTTCATTCTTTTTTTCCTTCGGGTGTGATTATCCTAAGTCTATAGAGTCTTTTGGGTTTCCCCCTTATTAACTTAAAAGGGGGATTTATCAATAATAAAAAATATTTGAAGGCCTTCGGGCCATTGGATGGATAGGAAGAAAAGTCATTAAAAAAAGAGGAAGGAAAGTCATATTCTAAAGACGAAAAAGAAGATCAACAATCACTCATCGAAGTTTCAGAAAAATTTGAATTAGATAAGGATGTAAAAATTATTAAAGTATCATAAGATGATAATGTTTCTAATAAAGGAAAAGATAAATTTTAGGAAAAAGAAAAACATGATGTCATATATTCAAGAAAAAAAATCTCCAAAAGTTTCTCCAGGAGCATAAAATTCAGAAGCAAAAGTTGCATAGAAAGGTTTTGATTTTATTTTTCAAAATTTGAGAAGGATAAGTAACTCAATTATTTATCTTCCAAATATAGAAGTGGGATGTAAATTGATACAGAATATCCTTAATGAGAAACTAGAGTCTCTAAAAGTTTTAACTGAATTAGTTTTTTGGATTGAGGAGGATTTGAAAACCTTCCAATAAAAGACCAAGACTCAGAAGAGATCCCGCAATCAAATAGTAAAGTGGTTAAATCGGGTAGACAATGATCTTAGGGATCATGATTATCATACCATATAAGTAAAGAAACTATCTTTGAAAATGGATGATTCTTTTGAAATATTATCAATAGATGTATCAAATCGTGTAAAGTTTGTGGAGGATTTTAGGGATAAAACTGATAAATGTTCTGAGGAAGTGAAAGTTCTTAAAGAAAAGGTTCATAATTTGGATTTAGAAAATAATAGACTAAGAATTTGTGAAGATGGTATTTTTCTTGTCAAGGAAGAAAACAAAAATATCACTGAGGAAGTTGAACAACTTAAAACAAAAGTTCTGAAGTAGATGGTGATGAAAGATCGGATTGTGAAGCACCAATATTCAGTGGAAGAATCTCATAAGGACCATGATGAGTTCAAGAAGATAAAGGAAATTGTGAATAAGTTTATGAAGAAAGATTAAACCTTTTCATTTTGAACTCTTGATGTAATATTTTCAAACATTTGAATGTTTGTTGAATGTGAATAAATTTTCATCCAAATACATTGTGTTTGAATGTATTCTAATCATTTTTGGATGTATGTTCTTTCTTTTAATTCTTGGATGGATAGATTATTCATTTACAATTGTTTCATATGTAATCTCTTTCTAACATTTCAGGTTATGTACTTTCCCTATAATTTTTGTAAATCACAAAGGGGGAGAAACTTATAAATGGGGAGAAATCATTTGCAGGGAGAATTTTAAGGGGAGAAAGTATTGAAGAAGTTTAAAGACATATGTTTAAGGGGGATAATTCTTTAAGGGGGGAAAATTTCTAAGAAAGAATGTTACTAATAGGGAGAATTCAAAGTATGAATACTTTCCATCAGTTTATGAAGTTATAATAAACTCGGGGGGAGTTATTATATGAAGTATATCTTTGAAGATCTTAAAAGTTCAAAGGGTTATAAGTTTTTCAAATTTATTATTTTCATTTTAAGTATAGTGTTTTGTGATTTCCAAAAAGGGGATGATTGTTGAGTCGTAAGTATTAATTTCTACTTTTCCATCCCTTTAATTTTAGAAATCACAAACATCTTATTAAAACTATGTTTACTAACTTTTTATATCCAAATTTTTTTAGTATGTTTTTGTAGAAAACATTACTTTTTACTGTACATAGAAGTATTTCTAATGTATTATGAATATAAAATTTTATTATCCAATCCATCAGACTGAATGTGCATCTGATAAATCAGATTGGCCTTTGTTCTAACTAGTGGTTAGACTTATGTCTTGTCTATCGAACTAACAAAATTCTCGACCAATGGACTGACCTTGGTACCGATACATCGAACTGACTCTTATTCAGTTCATCAGATTAGAAAATAATAAGGAATTCCATCAGACTGTCCAAAGATTATAATCAGAGTATATAGATTTTTTTCTATCTGATGGAATATAAATTATCATTGTAATAATGATAAACAAAACAACATGGGAAATTCAGTTATTTCATATCACTATTAATTGTTAAGTTAAATTTGTCTGAGGTCGTTACAACTAACTCTAAAATATGACTATTGGATCTTTTCCTATAAATAGAAGGTCATTTGAAGAGTTAAAAAAAGATACATCTGCAACTCAAGTTGTCTATAGATTGCTTTACATGAACTTCTCGTTCTTAGTCTTTGTAATACATTAGAGAGTTGAAGTTCTAAGGAATCATTGCGAGGATTGAAAATTCCTTAGAAAAAATTTTCTTTTGTATTTTTTGTTTGATTGTGGTACTGATCGAGGGCTTCTGAGGCTAGGAAGACAGGGACCGATCATCGTATTAAGATATTTCTTGGTCAAGAAAGACAAAGATGATACTAATCCATCAGATTGAGGGCTTACAGGGTTTTGGAAGACATGTCTAATACCAATCCATCGGATTGAGGACTTTCCGGTAAGGAAAGACAAGCCTTACTGTAGGTACTGAAAACCGTGGATACTTTTAGTCAGGGTTTCTAGCTACCTTAACTCTTAAGGTTAAAGAGTAAAATCTTTTAATAAGACAGTTAGTCATTCATACTTTTATAAGATTTTGTATTACTTGTTTTTACGAGTTATATTTTCCATTGTGCATGTAATAGAAATTTAGTTTGTATACTTATCTTTCTAAACAATTATTTTATCAGTGTGTCTGTGATACCAATAAACATACTCGGATATAATCAGACAATTTCTGATTTCGATTTTGTTACTCTGATCATCGGATGATATTTGTGTCCAATCTTTTTACTAAAATATGATTTGTGTTTTGTGTTTAGTTTAAAGTTTTTGAAGCTACAATCCCCCCCCTCTTGTATGCCATTGTAAACTCTTTTGATCCAACACCATTTTCTAAGTGTGAAGCTCTACGGTAACCCGAACTAAGGTAGAATACCAAACAACACAAGAACCGATCTGAATTCATTATAGTATGAAGTCGATTATTACATATTTATACAAACATCATGCAAGAAACAAAAAAAAATCAAGAAAGAATAAAGAACATAAGGATTTAACGTGTTTCAGTCTCGTGGGGACCTACATGCATTGCAAGAACACCACTACCCACACACATGTTTTATTAAGCTAAAAAAATAAAGAAGATTTGCAGTGTAGAGATAAAGAAATAACAACAAAAGTGAATAAGAAACAACTTATACAAATAATATTTAGTAATGAAAACCGTAAAAAGCTTGCAGTGTCAAACGTTGATTGGTATAGCCATCCTGATCTCTCCATGCCTTTGTCTACCTATTTTGGAATGCTGAGGCTGGCTGAAGAACCCAAAAGTCGCAAAACCCCCACGATCATATTTTCCTTATCAAGTACCCATCTTGGCGCAAAGAGCGCTATCGTAGAAGCTCTACCAAGAGTGGTACTCCAGCAGTGTACTGTGGTGTTCGGCAGGCGGAGAGGTTCACCATCGGATCAGAGGATCACCTTAGGATAGGGTTTTTGTGAAGCACAAAACCAGAAGACCGGGGTATCGGGGATCCAACGGAGATAACCCAAAGAGCTAGACTAAATCGCCCGAAGGGATGGAGACAGGGGGCATTGATTCCCCCTGACACCACCTACAACGACGAAATGACACAACCAACCAGGGCACGCCACACATACACCGCTGAAACAGAAAACACAACTGAGTAATCAAGTGGTGGAATAGATGGACAGTGCAGATACACAGGGAAACAATAGTAATCAACAACCAGGGATCTAAATATCGATTATATAGCCAACATGGCATGGGAACGTGGGAGGAAGAGACCAGCCGAAAGGCCAAGGCCCACACGGTAAGGAGGCTCAGGAAAAACCTGAGTGCCCAAAAGAAATAGTGGCCTAGTAAACAGATATTTGAGAATTAATAATAAATCTACAAATACAACTATTGTTGGATGGGAAATATTTGCATGGCATGAAGCATAATTATCAAATAAATTGGTAGAATCAACATGGCACAATTTTTATATGGAAAAACAATAAATTAAATAGATATTGTATTTCACACTTGGGATGACCGGAAACACACTTATTTTAAAACATCAAAATGTGCGTTCAACATTCAGATTCATAACAAACAACCTCGAAATTAGTTGAAATCATAGGAAACAGTCTTTGTATATTTTTTGTGATGAGTACAAGCAAAAATCACATCAATTAGTCGTGCAGTTTATCCAAAACAACTGAATAAGTAGTTATTAAAGGTCAAACACTTTAAAAACAAGTGTCATGGTGTCAAATCCAACAATACTACCTTCAAATACTGTGAAATTAGATGAAAATAGTTGTATAGTGAATTGTGAAATGGTAGAGCAAACGTAACACCAATCCAAGAATTTGTTTGCTTGAGATAGTTAGAAACACTATTATTATTTTAAAACATCAAAACATGTGTTTAACAGTCTGATCCACAACAAACGACCTCATAATGATGTGAAATCACATGAAAATTATATTTTTATTATTTTTAACGTGTATGAGCAGATGATTCGTTAATCATACATGTGGACTTCCTAGAACGATCGAGTAAGCAATTTTTAAAGGTTTGATGCCCTTTAAAAGACATGCATCGGAGGCGGACCAGCATCTTCTCCAATACCCTAAAAAACTGGAATATCCAGTTTACCCGAGATGATGCCATGTTTATCAAAAAAAAGTGGCCATTGGATTGAAATGTAATAAAAAAATGCGACTGTCAGAATTTTTACGAAAATCCATTTTTACCCTCTGTTGTTATTATCGCCATACAGTTGTAATACATCATAAAAACAAATTAAAACATTAAAAAAAACATATCAAAAACATAAAAAACGTATCAAAAAACAAAAACACTGAATAATAAAATGCTATTTAAAATTCTATAAAAACTTTATAAATTAAAAAAAAATAATAACATATAAAAAATGTTGATATAAAAAACATAAAAAGCGTTGATACAAAACATAAACATATCAAAACCAAAAATTAGATATAAAAAACATTAATATGAATTACTATTTAAAACATATCAATTTATAAAAAAATTATAAAATTTAAAAATAAAAATTTCCAATAAATTTTTATTTTTAAAAATATATCAATTTTGTATTTCTTAAATAATATTGCAAACAACTATTAATCTTTGCAAGTTTAAAAAATATTTTTTATGAAAGAAATTAAAAATATGTACTTAGAAAAATGTCACAAAACATTATTACATTTAAAAGTAAAATAAAAATATTGTCTGGAAATAATAAAATTTTCTCAAATAAAGAGAAACTTGTTATTTTATAAATGTATTACCATTTTTAACCTGTAATTTTTTAAAGGCATAAAAAGAATATATTTTATAATGGAACTAAAAATAAAAAATACCAATTTCAAGAAAAAATCACATTTTTATTTAAAGGTAAACATGTCAATAAAGAATTTACATTATAAAAAATAGAAAAATAATAAAAAATAAAAGGTGAAAATGTAAATTACATTTTAATGAATGCAATTATATTAAATGAAATTACATATAATATGTATTAATTTTTTTACATAAATTTTATAAAAATAATATAATTTACCATTTAAAAAATATATAATACATGAATAAAAATGTAAATAAAATGTACATATTTAGGAAGTTCCAGTGGAGGTTCTAATGGAAGTTCTAGTGAAGGTTCAAGTGGAAGTTCTAGTTGATTTTTCAGTTTTAGTGGAGGTTCCAGTGAAAGTTCCAGTAGAGGTTCTAGTGGAGGTTCCAGTAGAGGTTCCAGGTTCCAGTGGAACTCCAGTGGACGTTCCAGTTGGCGTTCCAGTGGAAATTCCAGTGGACGTTTGAGTGGACGTTCCAGTGGAGGTTTTGGTGGAAGTTCCATAGGAGGTTCCGGTGGAAGTTCCAGTGGAGGTTCCAGTGGAATTTCCAATTGAAGTTCCAAGGGATGTTCCACAATACAAAAAAAGTATATATTTATAAAACTATAGAATATATTGATAAAAATTAAAATTTAATAAACATATTTATATTAAATGCAATTATATATAATATATGTAATATATTTTATTCAACATCTATACTAATAACAATTATAAATCTATTAAGAGGAAGTTCCAGTAGAGGTTCCAGTAGAGGTTCCAGTGGAGGTTCCAGTGGAGGTTTCAGTGGAAGTTACAGTGGAGGTTCCAGTTTTAGTGGAGGTCCCAGTGGAGGTTTCAGTGGAGGTTCTGGTGGAGTTCAAGTTCCAGTGGAGGTCCCAGTGGAGGTTCTCGTGGAGGTTCCAGTGGAGGTTCCTGTCACGACCCGCCTTCACCAAGATGAGGGAAGGGACAACAGACTGTCAGACCCTTCCTTCTTCAAGTTGAAGGAGAGATAATGACCCATGAGACCCGCCTTCAATAGGTCCCGGAGTGGCGACTAACACCAAGGGTATAGAATCACACACAAAAAGGAAGGCATTACCCTTTTCTTTAATAGGATCAGGAGATAAGATGATGAAACCCAACAACGCCAAGACTGGAAGTAAAAGCTAAGACAAAGAAAACCACTCCCATATGCATGCTACAAAAGTAAAAGCCAGAAAGTACTAGGTGTCTACAAAGGTAAAGTACCAAAAGCAAGAAAACGGCAAGTGCAACGGTCCCAACGCCCGAGCTAGTACGGCCCTGCACGATCCCCGAAGTCCTCCTGGAAACCTGAAAACAGTTTTATATACGTATGGTGAGTATACAAGTATACCCAGTAGGGAAAACCAAAGACTCTCGTGCACAAGTGGAGAGGCATTCTAATGCCCCGTGGAAAAAGAGATAATCAAACACCCAACAAAGAAAAGCTATCCACCCAAACCTCACCAAGGCACGCTCCCCAAATAACGCAAGTCAAGTGACATATAGTAATAGCACATCGATATTTGGGTACCTCGCGCCGCTTTCCCACTGGATATTGAAGACATCCTACGCATCGAACCAATCCCGCCATTCTCACCGCAGTCCCACTGCCATACCCGCTCGCACACACCTGGGCCACAACCACACATCCCGCCCGCAAACACCTTGGCCACAACCGTTATCCCGCCCGCAGACACCTGGACCACAACAACCTCATGTAACCATTATCTATTATTATTATCAAATATTATTATTATAACACGTGTTGTGTATGACCACATCAAATTTTACAAAGTAATGGACCAGAGAGGTCCGGACCATTACAGTTTCAGTGGAGGTTCCAGTGGAGGTTCTATTGGAGGTTCCAGTGGAAGTTCTAGTGGAGGTTCGCATGGAAGTTCTAGTGAAGGTTCCAGTGGAATTTTCATTTGAAGTTTCAATGGATGTTCCACAATACAATATATTTATAAAACTATAGAATATATTAATAAAAATTAATTTTTAATAAACATATTTATATTAAATGCAATTATATATAATATATGTAATATATTTTATTCAACATCTATACTAATAATAATTATAAATCTATTAAGAGGACGTTTCAGTGGAGGTTCTAGTGGACGTTCTAGTGGAGGTTCCAGTGGACGTTGCAGTGGAGGTTCCAGTGGACGTTGCAGTGGAGGTTCCAGTAGATGTTCCAATGGAGGTTCCAATGGATGTTCTAATGCAAGTTCTAGTTGTTGGGTCGGAAAGACACGAGGAATGAAAGATGGCAAGATGGGGGGTGAATTGCCTTTTAAAAAATTTGATAGACAAATTAAAAATCAAAGTAAAGTGCAGCGGAAATAAATAAGGCAAGACACACAAAATTGATAACGGAGTTCGGCCAAAAACCCGGCCTACGTCTCCGCTCCCAACTCAACCGTTGAGAGATTCCTACCGCTTGCTTTTCAATGGTTTTAGCAAGAAACCCACTAGGCTTTGAGGTAGCACTAGGACCTATTACAGCTTGCTTTTAGTGGTTAAGCAAGAACCCACTTGCTTTTGATGGTTTAGCAAGAACCCACTAGCCTTTTTAACGGGTGAAGGCTAGCTCACCGAAACACAAGCCTTTTAAAAGGAAAGGCTTGAAGAAACCTCTTCACACCTTAATGGTGGTGTGAAACCCAAAAGAAAGGGGGATGAGAAAAGGGTTTGGGGTTTGTAGGTACAAACCCAATTTTAAGCTCAAAATAAAATAAACAATAAAAACCGTATATGAGGAGAAGCCTTGGGCGCCTTTGATGATTGGAGATGTTGAAGGCCGCTTCCAAGCTTCTTTGGAGGAGCTCCTTGGATGTGGAAGTTGTTGGAGCACTTGGGGTTCCTTTGGAGGAAAGCACCGGAGGTACGCCGAATGATCAACAAGGTGTCTGTGGGCTTCCGTATTGTTCCGGTAAGTGTCTGGGGCTTCCTTGGCCTTTATTTATAGGCATGGAACCCTTGGGGAGGCTTCGGAGCCGTTGGAGATGCTAAAAGAGCCGTTGGGAGCCAAGTGGGGCAGCCTGGTCAAAGCTCCAACGGCTAGTTTGACTGGGCCACCGGCTGGCCGGTGCAGGGCCACCGGCTGGCCGGTGCCTTGGAATGTGGAGAGAGTTCTGGTCCAGGCTCCACCGGTCGACCGGTACATCTCCACCGGCTGGCCGGTGCCTTGGTATAGAAGAAGAGTCTTGATCCAGGCTCCACCGGTCGACCGGTGAGGAGCCACCGGCTGGCCGGTGGAAAGACAGTAGATTGCACTATTTGGGCTGGATGCCACAGGTCGACCGGTGGCAGAGCCACCGGTCGACCGGTGGGAAGGCAGTAGCTTCCACTGTTTGGTCTGGATGCCACCGGCTGGCCGGTGACAGATCCACCGGCTGACCGGTGGACTGAATTGCAGTCCATTTCTTGTCCATCCTTGGGCCAACTTCTTGGCAACCTTGTGCCTATCATCACAAACACTTAAAACACAATGTTAGAAACATAAGAGGGTGATTGTGATCATGAAAATCAAACCTCGAGGGGTTCGAGAGGTACAACAATCTCCCCCTATTTTGATGATCACAATCACCAAAACAATTAAAGTAAAAATGAAATTAAAAGGAAATGCAAAGCATGATGAAAAAGGATTCTCCCCCAATCAATCAAGAAAATTCTCCCCCTTTGTGATTATCAAAATAGCGTGGGGCATAAAACTTGATTGAGGGAAATTTTGAAAAACAAGGGATGAGATTTGAAAATCAATTGAAATTTTGGAAATTGAATGATTTGAAACAAAAATTGAAGAACAGTTTGAATTGAATGTTTTGAATTAAAAAAAATCGATACCAACTGTTGGAAATTTAGAAATGAGAATTTAAAAGAAAATTTTGAATTGAAAGAAAAACAAAAAAGATCCTAACTCCCCTAAATAAAAACAAAAAAATCATCGGGGAGAGGGATTTTGAAAAGAGATGATTTTAGGCCCGGAGAGACTTGCCAATAGGGATTTTTCAATCCATACTTGTCTCATGGCGGGTCTTCTCCTATAGAATTCGTCCGAAAAAAAAATAGACTTGGGTTGGCCGTACCGGGCATTTTTACATTTACATTCATAAATAAGGTGCCCGGGTTTTTTACAATAATTGCAAAATTTAAAACTAGAGCTCCCCTTTACAAAAACAGTGGGTGCATGGGAGGAGGAAGCTCGGTTGGTATATCCTAACCCTTGGGTGGTTCTAGATATACGTTGGGAACCAAGCAAATTGTTCAAATTTTGTTCCCCTTGGGTGAACTTAGCAAGGGTCTCCCTAAGGTCTTTGATGGTTGATTCCATGGAATCAACATTTGGAAAATTTTGGATTTTAAGGGACATCTCCTCCTTCTCTTTGAGAAGTTGTTCTTTTTCGGAGGAGAGTTTTTTGAAATTCTTTTTCAACGCGACAAATTTAGAAGAGAGTTCATGAAAACCTTTTTCCAATTGATCTCTAGCAAATGAGAGTTCTTCATAAGAAAGATGATTTAAAGAATTGGAATTTGAAGAGCAAGAGGAGGAGTCGGAAGATGTTACCTCATGGAATGCCATTAGGCATTTTGTACCGTTGTCGCTTGAGGAGGAGGAGGAGGAGGATGAGGAGGTGTCACTCCATGTCGCCTTGAGGACCTTTTTCTTTCCTTTCTCCTTTGGCGTGGCCCGTTTCTTGTTGAGTGGGCAATCGGGCTTGTAATGGCCCTTTTCGCCGCACCCGTAGCATTTCACCTTGGGCTCGGGTCTTGCGGTGGGTTCTTGCTTTCGATGCTTGCGGGATTTCTTCTTCTTCTTGTGCATCTTCATGAATTTTTGCATTTGGCGGGCGAGATTCTCCATTTCTGAGTCGCCGCTTGATGATGAGGAAGGAGATGAGGAAGAAGATGAGGAGGAGCTTACTTCCTTTTGTACCTTGAGGACGATGTTCTTTGGGGTCTTGATTGGTGTGCCCTCCTTTTGAGCTTGCCTCCTCATCGTGATCTCATAAGTCATGAGAGATCCGATGAGCTCCTCTACCGGCATATTTTTGATGTCTTTTGCTTCTTGAATCGTCGTGACCTTCGGTGCCCATTTGCTTGGTAGGATCCATAGGATCTTCTTCACCATAGTTTCAGCTGAAACATCATCACCAAGGGACTTTCTCCCATTGCACACGTCAGTAAATCGTGTAAACATTTCAGAAATAGACTCATTTGGATGCATTGAAAAAGATTCAAAATCCTGTCTATACATATCTAATCTAGTATCCTTGACTTTATTAGTGCCTTCATGGGTCACTTCTAAAAGCTTCCAAATTTCATGTGCGGAGGTGCAAGTGGATACACGATTAAATTCATTTCTATCTAACCCGCAATGAAGAGCATTCATGGCTTTGCCATCAAGCTCAAAATTTTTAATATCGGCGGGGGTCCATTTGGATTCGTCGGGGGAAGAGAGAGTGTAACCTTGCATGACTATTTTAAAAATGGGATATCCTATACTTCTCAAAAAGGTGGTCATGCGGGTTTTCCAATAATTATAGTCGGTCCCATCAAAAAATGGAGCCCGACCCAATGAGTAGCCCTCGGGGGCGAAAGAAGTTGATGCCATCAAAAAAAGATCTTAACTTTGAAACCGGGTTAAGGAATTACTCAAAGGTCCCTTTGATACCAATTGTTGGGTCGGAAAGACACGAGGAATGAAAGATGGCAAGATGGGGGGTGAATTGCCTTTTAAAAAATTTGATAGACAAATTAAAAATCAAAGTAAAGTGCAGCGGAAATAAATAAGGCAAGACACACAAAATTGATAACGGAGTTCGGCCAAAAACCCGGCCTACGTCTCCGCTCCCAACTCAACCGTTGAGAGATTCCTACCGCTTGCTTTTCAATGGTTTTAGCAAGAAACCCACTAGGCTTTGAGGTAGCACTAGGACCTATTACAGCTTGCTTTTAGTGGTTAAGCAAGAACCCACTTGCTTTTGATGGTTTAGCAAGAACCCACTAGCCTTTTTAACGGGTGAAGGCTAGCTCACCGAAACACAAGCCTTTTAAAAGGAAAGGCTTGAAGAAACCTCTTCACACCTTAATGGTGGTGTGAAACCCAAAAGAAAGGGGGATGAGAAAAGGGTTTGGGGTTTGTAGGTACAAACCCAATTTTAAGCTCAAAATAAAATAAACAATAAAAACCGTATATGAGGAGAAGCCTTGGGCGCCTTTGATGATTGGAGATGTTGAAGGCCGCTTCCAAGCTTCTTTGGAGGAGCTCCTTGGATGTGGAAGTTGTTGGAGCACTTGGGGTTCCTTTGGAGGAAAGCACCGGAGGTACGCCGAATGATCAACAAGGTGTCCGTGGGCTTCCGTATTGTTCCGGTAAGTGTCTGGGGCTTCCTTGGCCTTTATTTATAGGCATGGAACCCTTGGGGAGGCTTCGGAGCCGTTGGAGATGCTAAAAGAGCCGTTGGGAGCCAAGTGGGGCAGCCTGGTCAAAGCTCCAACGGCTAGTTTGACTGGGCCACCGGCTGGCCGGTGCCTTGGAATGTGGAGAGAATTCTGGTCCAGGCTCCACCGGTCGACCGGTACATCTCCACCGGCTGGCCGGTGCCTTGGTATAGAAGAAGAGTCTTGATCCAGGCTCCACCGGTCGACCGGTGAGGAGCCACCGGCTGGCCGGTGGAAAGACAGTAGATTGCACTATTTGGGCTGGATGCCACAGGTCGACCGGTGGCAGAGCCACCGGTCGACCGGTGGGAAGGCAGTAGCTTCCACTGTTTGGTCTGGATGCCACCGGCTGGCCGGTGACAGATCCACCGGCTGACCGGTGGACTGAATTGCAGTCCATTTCTTGTCCATCCTTGGGCCAACTTCTTGGCAACCTTGTGCCTATCATCACAAACACTTAAAACACAATGTTAGAAACATAAGAGGGTGATTGTGATCATGAAAATCAAACCTCGAGGGGTTCGAGAGGTACAACACTAGTGGAATTTCCAAATGAAGTTTCAATGGATGTTCCACAATACAACAAAAGTATATATTTATAAAACTATAGAATATATTAATAAAAATTAAATTTTAATAAACATATTTATATTAAATGCAATTATATATAATATATGTAATGTATTTTATTCAACATCTATACTAATAACAATTATAAATTTATTAAGAAGAAGTTTCAGTGGAACTTAAAAAAACAAATATTTCTTATACGTTTAAAAAAATTGCATGACTTTAAAAATATTAAAGAAAATTTATTAGTTTTAATCAAATAATTAAAAAAACTATTTTTTAAAGATAAATTATTGTCTTTTGTAAATGTTATAAAAACTTTTTTTACACAAAAAATTCATTTCACTTACAATAATAATTGTATTTACAATACAATAAACTCAATATTATTTTACACATTTAAAATAAATATTGACTTTAATGATATCAAATAAAATTGATTAATTTTTTGCTAAATGATACAAAATATATTTTATCCCATACTTTTTAGTTCTTTTTTTAAAAACGTAACGCAGATTTTTAAACAAAAAAAATTCTTTTAATTACGAATATGATTTGTTTTAAAATATAATTAATTCATTGATATTTAACATGTTTTTAAAAAATGCACACACTTAAAAATATTAACTAAAATATGTTGACTTTATTTGGTCAATTTTAAGAAGTGGGTAATATTTTTTTATATAGGACAAATAAAATTTCATTTACAAATATCTTCAGTTTAAAATATATCACAATTCTTATTATATGTTTAATATGTAATATAATATTATAAACTGAAAATAGGGAATTTTGTTGATTGGAGAGAGAGAGATCATCTCCCACATCATTTTTTTCCGCAAGACCAATATACCCTTCATTTTGTTCCCTTACCCGATCGCGCCATTTGGAAAAAATACCACATGTCATCATCACAGCGCATTACCGAAAGATCCATTAATTTGTGGGATTGGAAATGATAACGAGCGATCGGAGGCGGGGGGGGGGGGGGGGGGTAAAAATCAACCAAATGACCTTCGAATACCATAAAATCAGACGAAAACAATTCGTATAGTGATTTTTTAAATGGTGAAGCCGGTAGAAAGTCAATTTGAGGTGTTGCTTGGGATGACCAGAAACACACGTTTATTGTTTTAAAACACTAAAACATGCGTTTAACGATCAGATCTATAGCAAATGGCCTTAAAATGATGTGAAATCATGGGACAATCATCTTTGTATTATTTGTGATGTGTATGAACAGACACACGTTAATGTTTGGTTTGCTCGAAACAATTGAATGGGTTGTTTTAAATTAAAAAAATGATTAGATACTATTAATATACTCAAAATCAAATGGTTTTGGACTGTTGTGCTAAGTTTTAATTGAAATATTTCACTGCATTTCAATTATTAGTCTTGTGTGTTTTTTAACTACACTAATTATTATTTTTTAATTTTTTTTCATATTTAGTTCCATTGGGTGATGGGCGTGGGGCGTGGAAGGTGATCACACAATGTTATTTATGAGGTTGTGATTTTACATATTATAGATAAATTTATTGAATATTTGAATGATAGTAGTTTTTGTGGTTTTTCAGTTATGTTGTAAATTTTTTTAAAAAAAAATTATTTATAGCGGCATCTATTTGGAGGGTGATATACGGTACTCCTATAGCGACCACTATAAACCACCTTGGACTGGTTTATAGGTACCACTAAACAACGGTCGCTATAGACAAGAATGACGTGTCAAAAGCGATCAATGTTTTGTGGTAAATGTGATGACTAATGGGCAATAGAGACCACTTTTGATGGTTGGTAAAAATGATTTTTCTAGTAGTGCATCAAAGCACCCCCTTTGTTTTGACACCATCTTATTCTTTAAATAGGGCCACAGGAGTGGAGGACTTCCAGCTCATTATCTAATGTTCCCTAAATCCGTGAATTGGGGTGGCAAAAATGGCTTCTTTTTTCAAAATTTCCAATCAACCCTTAATTGGTTGATGATTAACGGGGCGGCGGGGATAAGCCAAAAGGCCAGGCTGTTCCCCGCTTTACAGCACACAAAAGCGGGCAACGGAAGAGGTGACAGGCCCGGGTGAACCAACCGGTGCGGGGAGGGGCGACCAACGAAGCCTCCCCGAAGAAAAAACAAAGTAAAAACAGAGGGGGAAAGGCGAGCCCATGGCATGTTTACTATATTTGGTCCAGCGTATCACATGCAGACACCCCTCCCCTCCCCCCAACAGTGCCCATCTCCAAACGTGTGGTGCTGCCGTCGTGTTCGAGCTGGCCACACTGGTATAGTAGATGAAGCAAGCCACCCGTAACTGCTCCCCCCTCCCCGCCTCTCTCCTTTATTTTATATCCAGGCCCCAAGCCAACTGGCAACCTTTCATTCATGCCGGAGCTCATCAGGGATTGATGAGTGGTGCTGGAAAAGACAGATCCTGTAGGATTTCAGTTCTGTATATATATTTAGGAGAGCGGTGGTTCGAGTTTATCTTCTTCTTTTCCAGGATGAGCGAGTCCGGCTGGACGACGTACTTGGATTACTCTCGCTCCGGCGCTGCCCACCGCCGGGGCTTGGCGGCGGAGGAGGCGGAGGACCTGTCCATGGTTTCCGACGCCTCCTCTGGCCCTCCCCATTTCCACGACGACGAGGAGGACGACGGGTGCACCGGCGGCAGGGACGGGTGTTCCTCCTCTGCTACGCCTGCAGCGAAGAAGAAGAACAAGAAGAAAAAGATCCAAAACCAGAAACAGAGTCGGGAGCAGGGGAAGGGTTCGTCCTATCTGGAAGACACGGCCAGCTCCCCTGTTTCCAAGGTAAGCGAGGAACGCGTCGCTCGCTCGTCGATTGGTGTTTCCGGCTCATGGGTTTTGTTTATGTTTGTTTATTTTGCAGAGGATCGGTGGCTCCCAGAATCGGGCCTCCATGTCTGTAAGTTAATCTTGTGTGGGATTGCGTTTTCCTCTGACCACCCCCTGCCGGAGTCACTGCGTTTCCTGTTGCAGAGCGCGGGATCCGTGGCGGCGCGTTTCCTTTTCTCTGGGCACCCCCCTTCTGATTAAGCCGACATTGGGTTGTCATCTTCCGGCGGAGGGATGGGCAGGGGATTTGTTTTGTGGCCTCCTGACAGGCGGGCTTGAGGGGAGACGTCTCTGTTTGAGTTGCACAAGGGATTGTGGTTTTGGGGCGTCTTCATCTTTTTGTATTCAGTTCATGCCCCCAAGAACGGCATCAAACTCTATAAAGAAATACAATTTATCTCTACTTTTGTTTGTATTTTAACATTTGTTAGAGAGAATAATCAACGAGGAGTGGATGTGCCCCCAATACATCCCAAAGAAAAAGTGAAATTCATTTCCACCAACTTTCTCCCCTCAATCTTATTTCCAACCAAATTAAGATTTTGATTCAAAACATAAAATTACATCTTTGCTAATGCTTTGTAAATATACCCGCATCATGATCTTCAAAGGATATAAACCTAATTTCAATCGTCTTATGACAAACTTCTTCACATAAAAATTGAAAAACAACTACAACATGTTTCATCACTATGCCATAACCGATCATATTAACCTTTACACTTTTTCAATGCTTCTAAAAATCATCGACAAAAGCCAAATTTCTCAACGCTTTTTAATGTAGCGTTGAGAAAGAGTCTTCCAATTGAACATAATGCGCATCTGTCACAACCTGACCCACCAAATTCAGTCTAACCAACGATATGGTGAGTGTGACTTCCTCAAGCTCGCTTCCAATAGGACAAAGGCTGACAACTAGCGCCGAGTAGGTATAACCCATACATAAGAGACATTAGCATAATGTACTTGTACATATGCACACGTCTTCAAACCCATACAATGGTGAGAAAGTAAAAGCAACTGATATCATAAATGCATGTACAACATCTATCCCACATCAGACTACAACAAAAGTACTGAAAGCGATAAAGTGGTCAAATACAAGCACAACCAAAAACCACAGAGAGTCTAACCTGCTCAGGAGGGGACCACTTTCAAATGCAACCACTCGGAAAACACCTTGGTTCGTTTAGCCCAACTATGCTCCAACTACTCCCTGTCCTCCAAGGACATCGTCAAAAGGGTCTTTATCTGCATAAGACACAACACGTGCATACAGAGCACATACAAGAGTCAGTATAACAATACCCAATATGAAACCCCAAAATCAGTAAGCATAAAACATCAAGAGTAGTTAGCTCATAACAGTAATACAGTAAAAAATCCAGATATACTCCCAATAGACAACCGACATCAAATGGTCTCAACCAAATCCCACCAGCCACAAGATACTTGTGACACCCACCAAGTCACTAGTACATATTCTTTTGAATTTTATTTATCTTTGAGTGCATTCTTGGAGTTCCCAGGTGTCGGGGGTCAAAAATGGGAGTTTTTTGGGCGACATACCAAAGCACACAATTTGTTTAAACCATGTGGAAAACCATGTGAGGGTTGCTATAATCTTTTATAATGCGGTTTCACACGGTTTGAGCATAGTTTTTCAAACCTACCCTTCTTCAATCACTCATATGTTTATCCCTCCATGTGAAGAGAAAACCATTACAAAACTAAGAAGAATAAAAGAGAGAAAAGAAAAATTAGAAAATTTCATCTCCAGAATCTATCCTCCATAAGTTTTCTTCGTTTTTCCCACCAGAAGACCGAAAATCACAAAGGTTCCTTCTTAAAAGTTGTTCTAAATTGTGCTGTATGTCGAACCTAAAAATTTCAATGCTTTTGGACATGTTTAGAAAAAGTTATTCCCAAATTACTCAGGTCCTTTTTTTCTACTTGAAGAGATCGTTCAACTTCCTCCACTTTTACGCATGCAAAGGATGCCTTAATGAGTGAATTTATCCATGAAATTTAATGTGCACAAGAAACATGGAGTCCTATTTCATTTCAAGTTGTAATTAATTAATTTGAAGGTCTGTAGCCTGAGATATGCGTTATTTAATGAGGAGGGGTCCATTCTGTCTGCCATAAATATTTTTCAACTTGATTGATTTGTTTGGGCCCGTGGAAGTTCGCACGAGCTCTGTGTCTAGAAGAACATGTTGAATACCACGAACAAAGGAAACCTAAAAAAATAATCACTCTATTTGGATAAATATTTAAAATCTTATGCTCAAAATACTGAAGTGATAGAAAACTACTAAAATTCTAGAATTAATCAATTTTTATATTTTAGCCCAAAATTCACTTAAAATCTTAAAATGATGAAAATCAGTTCAAATTATTAAATTGGTATGGATTAAATCATTGAAATACATATCGAAAAACAATTTAAATACATATGAAAAATAATTGAAATATTAGCTCTATCAATTCCCCCACACTTACCACTTGGACTCCTGGACAAGTAGGCATCAAAATCAAATTAAAGAAAATTCAAAACATATGCTCATGAGACCCACTAATTTGATAATAAGAAACAAAAGATATAATGCCTCCTCTAAAACCATTATTTCAAGTTTTCCATTCAGACCATTCAATACATTTCCAATTCATTTCTCCTCCCATGCACACAGGACACCTACCTCACATGAATTTTCTATCATCTCACAAATGTTAATTTTCAACAAGGATTTTCTCATCCAAACCCATGAAAGAGTCACCATAGGATTGATAAATTCATATATATCCACCATATGTGAGTTAATGACACATGTATCATGATGAATTTTTAGGTTTGTTTAGTGGCTTTCAGTTGGTAGGATTTATATGACAAAAATTCTGAGGCCGAATAAGGAGGGTTTGACTCTTTTTGAAGAAAAATTGTATGATTTTGATTTTCACTCAAGTATGTTATCCTCTTCACTCTACTTAGCAAAAAATTATCTCCAAAATAATATCAAAAATTATTTGACGGACAACCCACACATTCTCTAATTCTTCATCTTTATCACATTAATTGCTTCCCAAAATTTCAGATTTTTTTCTTTAAATGCTCAAGAAAGGCACAACTTTTTCTTGAACAGCACCAGAGAGGCACGTATTTTTTATCATGAAAGCTCTATATGGGAACAAATTTTGACCGAATAAATTTTTCAGAAGAAAACATATCACTTAAGATTTTTATTTTCCACCTAAAGTATCACCAAATGATGTCTCGCAACACAAGGAAAGTTCCCCTCACACTTAAGTTCAACTAGATCCTGTAATTTTACTTCAAGAGTAGGACGGATAGGGAAATTTATCTTGTAATGTGGCTAAACTAACAGGTTGTTCATGGATTCTAAGGTATACAAGGATTAAATATACACGGAAGTCCAAAATAAAAAGGATTCTCTTGAAAAAAAGTCATTAAAACCAAATAAATTCCTCAATCATTTAAAACACTAGTACCTCAAACCCTCATGTTTTGAAAGGAATAAATTAAATTTTGGTTAAATCAATCATAGTTTGGTTCTCTCAAGATGTGAGGTGAATGTAAAGAATATGTCAAAAAGGGTTCAGAAGCCTCATAGGAAAGTGATTTCAAAGACAGTGAGATGTGGTATGAGATTTAAAAATCAGTGGTCTTTTCATGAAATTCCCACAGTTTTAAGCTTGAAAAAAAAAATCATTTTCAGCACTCATTTAAGCTTAGTTTCATGGGATAAATTAGTTCAATCATTGAAATGGGTTTCAAAAATATAAAAGATAACAATTTCATCTCACAAGATTCAGAAACACACAAAAATTGAAAAAGAAACACACAAAAATTTGAATAACACATAATTGTTTTTAGAAAAAAAACAAATACTAAACTATAAAGATTCCCTCCACCACACTTCAATGATGTAGTGTGATCAATGAATTCAAGTAGATTTAACTTATAAGAATATTTTTAATTGAATCACAGTAATAATTCAAGTATTAAGGAGAGGTATGATCTAATGGATTTTATTGATAAAGAGGTTCGAGGAGTGTGATCTCCTCCACTAGCTCTGATATCAAGGTCCCATAGAATTTCTTCAGCCTATTCCCATTAACAGTGAATGTATCATGCTCTATTTAATCCATAATATGAAAAACACCAAAGGGATATAAATGAATAACTATAAATGGACCTTCTATATAGAATTAATTTACTTGGAATCATCTTGATTCTTGAGTTGAATAACAACACCGTATCTCTAGGATGGAAGTATTTTGGTTGGATTAAATTTTAACGATCCACTCTAGTTCTCTCTTTGTAAATCCTAGAATTTTTAAAATCTCTCCTTATAATTTTCTCTAACTTTGGAAACTATAATCTTTTCTCTTTTCTAGCTCTTTCAAGATCCAAATTCATCTCTCTCATATCCCAATAAACCTTATGCTCCAATTCCACAGGCACGTGAAATATTTTCCCATAAATCAGCCTATATGGAATCATTCCTATCAAGGTTTCGTAGGATATCTTGTAAGTCCATAATGTTTCTTCCAACCTTTGTCTCCAATCCTTTATGTTCGATTTAACGATCTTTTACAAAATTACTTTGATTTCCTTGTTGGATACTTTAGCTTGACCATTAGTCTATGAATGATAGGGATTTAATGTTTTATGATTCACCCCATAATTTTTCAAAAAATACACCATTTTCCTATTGAAAAATTGAGACCCATGATTAGTGATGATGGATCTAGGCACTCCAAACCTAAAAAATATGTTAGCCTCGACAAAATCATAAACAACGTTAGCATCATCAGGCTTGGTGGACTTTTTTTCTACCCATTTTGAAATGTAATCAACTACAAGAAATATATAAAAATTTCTAAATGAAATTGGGAAAGGACATATAACACATATCCCCCATACTTTAAAAATATCACAAAAATTAAGTGGATTTTAGGAAATTTCTTGACTCTTTGAAATATTTTCAGAATGTGGAAATTTTTCACACCTTTTTAAAAAATCATGAGAATATTTAAAAAGGTTGGGCCAATAAATTTTAGATTCTAAAACCTTACTTTCAGCGCCTTTAAGGTAAAAATTATCATCCACAAGTTAAAGTGTGATAAAACTCAAAGGAAGAATCAATTTTACTTTTAGGAAAACATCTTGTTACCACTTGATCATTGAAAATATTCCAAAGAAATATATCTTCCCAAATTTAATATATGGATTTAGATTTTAGTTTTTTAATTTTGTGGGAATTTAAATGAGATAAGACCTGATATATTACTTGATAATTGACTATGTCAGCATACCAAGATACTTCTTCTTCAATCATGTACAACTGCTCTCCTATAATATGATCATTCAGTGATTTTTTGTCTGGAATTTCAGCTTCAATAGCGTTAGGAAATATACTTAAGTGATTGAACACTTGGTTCTCAAATCCCTTATTGTCTTTGATTTATATATTGAACTCATATAGTAGTAAAATCCATACCACTATCCTCAGCTTATCTTCAGCCTTCTTCATCAAGTTCCTGAGATCTGCATGATCAGAAAACAAAGTGACTTTATTTTTAAGAAAATATGATCTAAATATTTCTAATGAAAATATAAATGCTAATTTTTTTTCCTGTGATTTTGTAATTGTATTGGTCCACATATAAGGTTCTTGAGGCATATAAAGTGACTTGTGTCCTAACCTCAACTCATTGATAAAGGACTGCTCCAACTTCTTGGTTGGAAGCATCACAAAGTAGTTCGAATGGTTCTTTCCAATTTGGTGGACACATCATTGGTGGTGTAATAAATATCATATTAAACTAATAAAAGGATTCCCTACACTCACCATTAAAATTAGAATCAATATCTTTCAAAATTAATCTAGAGAGAGGGGGAGTAATCTTACTGAAATCTTTGATAAACCTTCTGTAGAATCCTACATGTCCTAAAAATGATCTAACATGTTTCACACAATTTAGGTAAGTAAATAAATTTATCACTCCAATTTTTGATTTATCCAATTCAATTCCATTTTTGTGAAATTACATTCCCAAGGAAAATTCCTCTTTGAACCATGAAATTACACTTTTTAAAATTAAAACATGATTATTTTCAATGTAGGTTTTCAAAACTTTTTCTATATTTTTCAATCAATGGTTAAAAGAATTTACAAAAACTATGAAATCATCCAAGAAAACATCCATGAAATATTCAACGTGATTAGAAAATATACTTACCATACACCTATAAAATTTACTTGGAGAATTACATAATCTAAATGGAATCATTTTATATGAAAAATTGTCGAAGGGACAAGTAAAGGTAGTATTATCTTGATCCTTAGGAGAAATAAGTACCTGAAAATAAGGTAAAAATCCCTCCAAAAAGAAATAATGAGTCCCACTTCCAATATATCTGAAATCTATTCAATGAAGGGGATGGGGAAATGATCTTTCTAAGTGACCCGATTCAACTTCCTAAAATATATGCACACTCTCCAGTTATTCTGAAATCTCACAAGGATTAATTCATTCATATTTTTCCTCATAGTGGTTAGGACAGTTCTTTTTGAAAATACATGGATGGGGATAACCCATTGTGAATATGAAATGGGATAGATGATTCTATCTTCCAAGAAATTATAAATATCCTTCTTGACAACCTCCATCAAGGTGGGATTAAACCTCCTTTGGGGTTTCTTGATAGGTTTGGAATCTCCCTCAAGAATAATTCCACGTGAGCATATTTTTGGGATTATTCCTCAGATTCACCTAAGTTACACCCTATTTCATGGAAATTATCTCTCAAAATCTCAATCAAAGATTCTTCTTAGGATTTAAATAGATTATTAGTAATTATCACCGGTAATTTATTTTCCTAGATGAGGTATAAATATTTCAAATAAGTAGGGAGTAGTTTTAATTCTAGACCTAGGGGATGATCAAGGGATGAAATTAAATTGAGGTTACCCACTTCAAAAGGTTGGAACTCCTGCATACAAGAAATCATACCATATTCTTCATCATTTAAATAATCATCAAAGAAATTGTATTTTACCTCTTCTTCCCACATGAAATCATAATCTTTGGTGTTTCAAGAACTCACATATTTAGTGATATTTTTAATAAAAAATTCTCTCATAAGGATAATAATTCATTAAAAATACCTGTTTATTCAATTGTATTAGTATAAAATTCATGGGAGAGTGAAAAGAGTGAGTGATCATCAGATGGGTGCCTCAGAGAGTCAAAAATATTGGAGTGGATAGTGCTATCACCAAACTCCATAGTGATCATCCCTTCATGGACATTGATGATGGTTTTGGATATCTTTAAGAAATTTCTCCCCAAAATTATGGTTGATTGTGATAGGATCATATCTTGATCCATATTTAGCACATAGAAGTCAACTAAGAATAAGAGATCTTTGACTTTCACATGGATATTCTCTAGAACTCATGCTAGGAAATCTGTGGATCTATTTTCATGCTAGACCACCACTATTATGGGGTTCAAGTCTCCCATTTGCAAATAAGTTCATACCGAGTGAGTAAATACACTAATTTAATCACCAAGATCATATAAATAATTATATAAATTTAAAGATTCAATGGTGCATGGAATGGAAAATGTCTCTGGAACTTGAAATTTGGTTGGAAACTGTGGTGTGATAAGGGTTGAGACACTTCTTCCCAAGTTAATCATATCATTCCCTTGAAGCCTACTCCTATTGGTGCAAATATCCTTAAAAAATTTAGTATAACTTAGAATTTTTTTGAGTGATTCAAGTAGGGGATATTAATTTCTACTTTCTAGAAGGTGTCCATAATTTCTTTTGAAATGATTCATCCTAAATTTTCTTTGATTATTCCATCCTTGATGGAAATAGTGGGGGTAAGTCTTTCTTCTCCCTTTGTTTTCTTTTCAATGGTGTTTATTATCTATTCCTCCTTGGCATATCATTCTCCTCATCCACTTTATTTTATTCTTCTCGATGCATTTTTATAGAATTTTTAAAATTCCTAACTTCATTATATCTCAGTACATATGGTCTTATTTTAGGTTCAAGGGTGGCTAGTGGTGGGAGTTCTTTTCCACTTATTTTTGTTATCATACTAATATTATATTTTGGTTTTGGGGCCATTTGGTATTTTAGTTTTCCTGGGTTTTTAGATAGTATTTCTATAATACTTCCCACCATTTTTTCAAGCTTATCAAACTTATTTTCTAGGCCCTCAACCTTGGGTTATAACTATTTCATAAGAGGTTGTGTGCTGGTGAATGGTTTCTCATAGGGTCTCTAGAAAGTGGGTGGTTGTTGGTAAGATGGATGGTTATAATATTTCTTTTATTGAAATGGTGGTGGGTTTTTCAATTATTGATGTAATGGGGGTTGGTTTTAGAATTGATTTTGGTAAGGGGACTAGTTTGATTCTACTTGTTTACAAATCTATATTGGAATTGGTTAGGCTCTATCCATCCTTGATTTTGTTGGAAATACCTTGGATAAAAGGCTACTACACAACTTTCCATTCCATTTAATTAAGAACACTAGTCATTGAAATGAGCAGTTGATAAGCGTAAACCACAAATTTAGCTAGTAATTGTTGTTCACTCACTTATTTCAAGGACATCTTTCTCACCAAACTGGTTAGCTCTTCAATCCAAGTTTCTAATAAGGGTTATTTATGATAAGTTATTACCTCATGTATACCTCTTTCTCTAGTACCACTTGTACCAAACTGTTGTGAGTTCTGATAAATCTTCTCAATCAATCCCTTGGATTCTTCTAGAAACTTTTCAATAAATACACCTCTAGATGATGCATGCAAAAGGTTTATGTTATTTTACAGTAAGAATTGATAAAATAAAATAAGTAAGTGATGTTCCTAAATTTCCTGATGTGGGAAGCTGACACATAACTTCTTAAACCTCTCCCAATACTCATATAGGGTCTCTCCAGATGATTTTATGATGGAATATATCTCCTTTATAATGTATGTGCCTTCAGAGGTGGGGAATAATATTTTCATGAAGAATAAAAGTAATTCATTCTATTCATGAAAATCTCTAGGTTATAGTCCTTACAACCATTCTATGACCACTCCTTCCAATGAAAATGGGAATTCCTTCCACTTTACCTGATCCTCAGCCACTCTTTAGAGTCTAAAAGTAGAGAATATATATGTGTACTCTTTAATATGTTTGTTTGAGTCATCTCCTGCCAAACCATGAAATTTTGGAAGTAATGAGATCATGTTAGGTTTCATCTCAAAATCATTTTGTAACTCTATCATATAAAGTTGATTGTTTTGATTAAGTAATTTTGCTACACAGCGGTCTCTTAGGGTTTGGTTGGGATTTCCATCCATGATGACAGGCTCAGGTTGAACACTTGAAGTTTCACTAGAGTTTGTAGGAGAAATTTCCTCAATTTCATATTGAAAATTAAGGTTTCTAATTCTATTCAACAGGGTTCTTTAAATTTCAAGATCTAGAGGCTAAGGATTAGTGTTAGTGGTTCTTGTCATTTCATTTGAAAATTAGATTGTTGTCACCACTTCCCCAGAAATGGCGACAGGTTTTGATACATGTTTGTCATGGTGTGTGAAAAAACAATTATTTCCTAAGTTAAAAATGTCATGTAGTGGTTAATATAGGTTTTCTCTAGATAGGAGCACACAACAATCATGTTTTTCACTTTAAATTAGATGGAAAAGGGGTGATTTTGAAATCGTTTGATTTTGAAAATACAAGAAAGCAATGAAACAAAAGTAAACAATTAAGTAAGATATTGAAAACTATGATATGCTAAGGGTGATTAGCTTGGGGTCAGTTTTCCACTTGCAATGTTATCTTAGTTCCAAGTTATCTAATCCTCTTTTGCTAATCCAATTAAAGTGAGATTCCATAACCACTTCCTCTCACTCCCTTGGTCAAATAGTGGTGGTGAGAATAAACATTGCCAAAATCTCATCTTGGTCTACCATCCTTCCAAAGTGAGAAAGAGTTATAGTGAATACCCTCAATTAGATTAGGCAATTCCCAATCGGGTCTTGTTTATCCCAAACAATCAAGAATCACTGCTACAAAACTCACGTTTAACAGTGCTGGTATTTATTAGTGCTAAAAAAAGCACTGATAAATGCCATCTTTAGCAGTGCTAAAGAAAGCACTGATAAATTTAACCTTTTATCAGTGCTTTTTTTAGTGCTAATAAAGGATATCCTTTATGAGCACTTTGTTTTTAGTGCCGATAAATATTTATTTCATCAGTGATTTTTTAGCACTGATAAAGGTCTGAATAAATAGAATGATATAATTAAATAAATTTAAAATAAAAAATGATTTTATTAAAAAAAATATTACAAATTTTATTAATTAAATAATTATTGATAAAAATGAATAAATTGATTATGCATTATTAAATATTAAACATTTTATTGATTAGATAATTATGATAATTAATGTTATTAAATTGCATATATTAAATATTTAGATATATGTTAATGTATATAAATATGATTTATATATTACAAAATATTTATGTGCTTTACATTAGATATTCATTAATAATGTTAAAAACATACTTGTAAAAAAATATTTATAAATAAATATATTTATAAATGTACATTTACTATATTTATATAATTATATAATTATAATTATAAATAAATAAATAATTTTTTAAAATTACTTATATAATTATAAATAAATAATTATATATATTTAAATAATTATTAAATTTATAATAAATTTACTTAAATAATGAATATATTTATTGTATTTATATTTATATATATTTATTAAGTATATATATTCATAATTATATAAATATATATAATGATATAAATATTATTTTTTAAAAAATTTCTATAATTATAAATAAATAATTATAAAATTATAATAAATATATTTTAAAAGGAATATATTTTCTATATTTATATTTATATATATTTATTAAGTATATATAAATATTTATAATTTTTTATTTATAATTATAATTATAAATCCTTTATCAGTGCTTAAGTAATAAGCACTGATAAAAGCATCTTTATCAGTGTTTTTTTCTCATCGATAAAGATAAGGCTTTATCAGTGTTAAAAAAATCATTGATAAAATGAATATTTATCAGCGCTATAACTTTAGCACTGATAGATATTGATTTTATTAGTGTTTTTTAGTGCTTATAAAGGCTTACCTTTAACAGTGTTTATTTGTCAGCACTGATAAAAGTGTAATGATCTATTTCAAAAACCCTAACCATTTGCGGTAGTTTTTGAATTTTGGTTTTATTTTGAATTTTGATGGTGAAAGAAACCATCACTCTACAAGGATCAGATCCAGATGAGGATATAGAGCAAAAATCATTCATCGAGTATGACCATTTGGATTTAGAAGAATGAGAAGGTATAGATTTTCCATCGGTACCAGGCCCGTGCAACCCTGCGTGAGATAGTTTGCCGAGCGGTCATGTGAGGTGGAGTATTAACAAAACGATGTAGTTACTGGGGAGGGGTAGTTCCTAGTAGTCTTGATCTGGGTTTCTTCTTATATGATTTTATTTCAGGTTTCCCACTTTTTCCTAAAAAGTTATTTTGAAATAAAAATTTATTTTTCAGTATTTAACAATGCGTTATTTGTGGTCCAATGATTGTATACTATTTTGATTTTAGATTATGAATAGAATAATTTTTTATGATTTTTTGTTTTATTGACTATCGATGTATGGACCCTCTCCATATATGGAGTTATTGGTTATATCTGACACTAAACCTTGGATTTATTCATTTTTTTACTGATATGTTTTATATGTTCTTACTAAATAATTTTTTTCATATATGTATATAAATTTGTAGAAATTTTCATGTATATTATTGATTATTGAATACTGATTTGAGGCACATTGGAAGTTCCCTAATTATTATATATATGCTAACACCTTTCATGGACACCTTAGTGGATATGCAACTTCAGATGCTATTTTTAGGGACCAAGTTAGTGGAGTGATGTGTGTTCCTTTATTGGTTATATGTATCATAGGATCTAATTCCCCTTAGAATTCACTATGGTCCTTATTTTTCTTATGGAGAAGATTCAAAGGGTCCATCCTCAGTTAAGCACATGAGGTTTTATCACATCAAGACTCCACTTTTTGAATCATTATGGTGCCTTTAGTTCACATTATGTTTGAATATCAGGTTTTTATCTATTTGATATTTCTTATAGACTATAAGTGAGTTTTTATACGTGAAATGTATGTGTGTTTATATATCTATTTCATCATTTATTGACATATTTGTTTTTATAGGTATGCCTATATCGAGTAATGATGATTTTGGGTCTGCATGTCCATTGACCCCAAGGGTCATGCTAGAATTGTTTTCGACCTATGGTACTAATTGTTTCTATTTGAGGGGGAGGGGTCCACCTCACATTTATGGGTTTTTACGCCCAAAGTTTAAACCATCCTTTAGTGACTTTGAGGTGTGTTAGAGGTTATATGATGATCCGACCTGGTGTTGTTTCTATAATTCAGGCTAGGGTCATTACACTACCCATATTTCATCCCACAACTATAAAGTTTACTGATAATATCATTCTGCCTTTATCTACTTCTCATTATCATATTATTCTATATTATTCAACATAGTGTATCCATCCATGTATTTATCCTGTATCCTCATATCAGAGACATAACTAATAACATGATTCATCTAAAATATGATGCATCCCCTATGTGCCTTCTATAAGAATCCTTATCACCCTCACCCCCTCTACATGGTTGATAATCAGATATAAGGGATTCCAACAAATTTAAATTCTATTATTGGTATAATATAATGCGTTAGTCTTTGTACTTCTTCTAGAAGTTTTCACTAGATATGATATTCTATTTCTCTAATTTAGATCATAAGGAAAGTGACGTAGTCAAGTAACTTTCCATTATCTACAAAAATAAAATAATATTTATTAAATTTTAATGATTACTGATTGTGATGTTATTAATGATTATATTATATCTCCCACTATGTTTTCACATCCCAAATGCCCTTATTTTTGGATTTGGAATATCTAGGTGCTCGGATATTCTAGTAGAAATGATACATATTTCCCTTCATCGAAGTATTAATCCCCTTGAACCAAGATTTATTCATTTCTTTCCAAATGTACCAAAATTCTATAAAAATAATGATAGTTCTCTCCCTATTATCATTAGCGTTATTCCTCAATCCATGAAACCACTAATCTAGTTGATTGAATTATAGTTTATTATTCTTGTTTATCATATTTGAGTTTCTTATTACTCCTTAATTTCCTATATTATATTTTCATTTGTTTCGGTTATTTAAGAAAGATTTTATGTGGAGTAATTATTTTCTTAAATTCAATTACCCATTTTCTTCAACATATGGAAATTCTTTGAAACAATCAAATGTTGAGTTTCCCTTATTATAATTTTCTATAATTTTCACCTTTGATAATGAATATATTATGTGTATTTATTTATATATTGTATAAAATTAATATTTTATGAACCCAATAGGATGGATAAGAACCAAAAATTGTTTCATGCTAATTATTTTAATAATGAATATGAAGATGGATTTAAAGAGTTCATCAAGTTTGTAAGAGTGTATGCAGACGACCCTTCTAAAATCCTATATCCATGTTTACATTGTTGTTATTCAAGAAAAATTAGTCCAGAAGAGTTGTAAGAACATTTGATTTTTTAGGGAATAGATAAAATCTATAAATGTTGGACTAAACACATGAAAAAACTGAATGTGGACATCGATTGAGATGATACTAGAGTTTATGAATCATTTGATATGAATAACTTTATAAAATATGATGGATATCACATGAAAGAAATGAAAATGGAAATTTAAGATGACCTTCGTGATTGTCCAAAGTTGTTTTAGGAGTTAAATAGTTGTTCCAAGAAACTATTGTATACTTGTTGTACTAAATACACAACATTGTTAGCTGTATTGAAGTTATATAATTTGAAATATGGCAGCGGATGGAGTGACACCAGCTTTACAAAACTACTTGGACTTCTGAAATATATTCTACTAGAATAAAATTAACTACCATGCCGATCATATGATGATGAACTAATATTACATTCAATGGGCATGATCTATAAAAAAATACATGCTTGTCCAAATTATTTCATATTGTTTCATAAGGACCATGAATCACTCATAAAATTCCATAAGTGTGGCACATATCGATACAAGAAAAATAAATAAATTACTTTGAAATATGTATGGTAATTTTATATCATTACATGGTTTAAAAGAATATATGGATGTCAGGAAACCATGAGACAATTAACATGACATGTAGATATAAGAATTAAATATGGGAACCTATATCATCCAATAGATTCTCCTCAGTGGAATAAAATTGATTATGAGTTTCCAAAATTTGGAGATGATCCAAGAAACTTTCATCTTGCGTTATCTACAAATAGAATAAATCCTTTTGGTGTACATAGTATTAATCACAATACATGGCCCATAATGTTGGTAAATTATAACTTGCCTCCATGGTTATGCATGAAGTGAAAATACTTTGTGTTGTATCTACTTATATATGGACCAAAGCAACCCAATAATGATATTGATGTCTATTTGGATCCATTGATCAAATATATGAAATTGATGTGGGATACAAGTGTTACAATGTATGATGCTTATAGAAGTTAAGAATTCACATTAAGGGTCATGTTTTATGAAATGATAAATGAATTACATGCTTATGGAAATTTATTAGGATATAACATTAAAGGAATGTTAGGGTGTCCCATTTGTGAAAAATACACATACTCAGTTCAATTGAAACATTCCTTGAAGACTATGTTTTTTAGTACATTGGAAATTTTTACCTCAATGACATAAATACTGATCCTAAATGACAATATTCGATGGGAATATTGAACAAGGTACAACACTGTCTCTATAACGATCAATAAAATGTACAAAAAAGTAAAAAGGATTGAAATTGTTTTTGGTAAACCATTTTTGAAAAACCTTACAAAATTATCTTGGAAGAAGAGATAAATTTTCTTTGAATTACCATATTGTAATTGTTTGTATGTCAGACATTTTATTGATTTCATGCATGTACAAAAACATGTATTTGATAGTGTTATTGGAATGTTACTAAATGTTTCTGAAGAAATGAAATATGGCATCAAGGCTAGGTTCGAATTGATTGGAATGGGGATAAGGGAAGATTTGAAACTGGTTTAGGGTAAAAGGTGGACTTTTCTTCCTCCAACAGATTATACTCTATCCAGATAGGAAAAATTTCAATTTTTCCTTTTCTTTACTAGTGTAAAAGTTCCATAGGGGTATTCATCAAATATTAAGAATGTTGTGCCAATGAATAATTAGAATTTATAAGGAATAAAATCACATGACTGTCATGTTTTGATGAATGATTTAATGCCTATTGATTTCCGTTGCATTCTGCCTCAAAATGTATAATATATATTAACCAGACTATGCTTCTTTTTCAAATCCATATGCAGTAAAGTTGTAGACCCAATGAATTTTCCCATCATTAATTAGGAGATTTCAATCATATTATTTGAATTATAGATATTCTTCCCACTATAATTCTTTAATATAATGGTCCACATGATGGTTCACTTGGTTGGAGAGGTTCAATTATGTGATCCTGTCTATTATAGATGGATGTACCCCATTGAACGATATATGAATATTTTGAAAGGGTATGTCTAGAATCGAAGTCGGTCAGAAGGTTGTATCATAGAATGATATATTTTTGAAGAATCTATTGAATTTTGTACCAATTACCTATAATTTTTTGAAATCATCAGTCTCCCAAAGTCTTGTCATAATGAATGCCTTATATGCGAAGGGATTTCTAGAAGAGATGTTGTTACAATTACATTGAAAGAGTGAGAGCAAGAAAATCTTTACATATTACATAATAGTAAAGATGTTGATCCATACATTGAAACCCATGAAGAAATTATTAGAGATTTTAATCCATCAAGTGCTGAAGGATGGATATAAAATACAAATAATCAACAGTTTATAGGATGGTTTAAAGATCAAATTTATAAGGAGTTATATGAAAATCCAAATTCAATTGTTGAATAACTTCAATGGATAGCTAGAGAACCGAATTAAAATGTTACATATTACACTGGTTTTGTAATTAATGGTTATACATTCTATATAAAATAACACGATGAATTTAGTACGATGAAAAATAGTGGTGTTATGCTTGTGGATGAATTGATTCACATATCTAGTTCTAAGGATAGAAATACAATTCATGAAAATATGTCATATTTTGGCATTATCAAATATATATATGAGTTGGATTATACAACATTTCATGTGCCGTTTTATTGTTGAAAATGGGTTAACAATATAAATGGAGTGAAATTTAATGAAATGGTCTTTATGAAGGTTAATTTCAGTATGGAAAGGGGAAAAGATAACTAATTCATAATGGCATCATAAGTAGTGCATGTATTTTATGTCTCTAATCCAACAAACAATAATTTATTAATTGTATTATTGAAGACTAAATTTTTTTTTGAGTTAGATAAAAATTCAATCAAGGATGACCCTTTCATTGGAACATTACAATCAGTTCATGCCAGTCCCAATGTAGACAATGTATTTTACATTAGAGGGGACTATAAAGCGGGGATTTGGATTCTTGATAGAGGAACCAAATCCTTGAAACCTTTAAAAAAATAAAGAGAGTTCAATGATAAGGTAAAAGTGTTTTTTAATATATTATGTTTTTCCCATAATATTATATGTTCTCTACTACATTAACATTATCTAAATAAAATATTTGACTACTCATGCAGACGATGTCTTCTACACCTGATGATATTACCAACCCCTCAAAAGAAAAAACTATAATGAAGTAAACCCTTTATAAAGATATAAAGGTAATGTTATGATATACTTTATTTATTTTACTGAAAAATTATATAATGGAAAATTTATTTCATCTTCATTATTCCTTGCAGAGTTCATTTATTTTAGAAGATTTCTATCCACATGTCATGAATTTGAAAGAAGAGAAATGATGTTGTCTCTACTCAATCATAGAGTTAATCTTGATGTTTTCATAGTAAAATCATTTTCCATAGAATTAATTTTTTGTTTCTTATTTATGTTAAATTTATTTATTTTTAGTATTAATCAAAAAATAATTGTTTTCTTATATAGGTGGATTATTTTTTTCAAGTTGGGGTGCTCTGTTAATATTTCAATGCCTTTCTGCACCAAAACTTCCATAGACTTCTTATCCCTAAAAACATTTCCACCCTTATTGTGGTGCATTTATCACTTTCTTTCAAGTTACCTCCACTATCTTTGTAATAAGAGAAATGATGCCGCATCTTATCAATTACAGAGGTAATATTTATGTTTACATAGTAAAATATTTTTCCATAGAATTAATGTATTGTTTCATATTTATGATTAAATTATTTATTTTTAGTTTTACTCACATAATAATTTTTTTCTTATATAGGTGGATTCTTTTGTTCTATTTGGGGTGCTCTATCCATATTTCATACCTTTCTGCACCAAAACTTCCATATAATTATTCTCTATTAAAATATTTCACCTTTATAGTGGTGAATTTATCACTTTCTTTCAAGATACCTCCACTGCCTTTACATGAAGAGCAATGACACTGCCTCTGCTCAATTACATAAGTAATATTGATGTTTTTACAGTAAACTAATTGTCTATAGAATTAATGTATTGTTTAATATTTATATTTAATTTATTTCTTTTTAGTATTACTCACATAATAATTTCTTTCTTATAAAAGTGGATTATTTTGTTCAAGTTGGGGTTCTCTATCCATATTTCATGCCTTTCTACACCAAAAAATCCCACAGACTTCTTCTTCCTCAAAACCTTTCACCCCTGCGGTGTTGACATTTATCACTTTCCTTCAAGTTCCCTCCCCTGATCAATCACATAGGCAATATTGATATTTTCATAGTAAAATAATTTTACATATAATTAATTTATCATTTAATATTTATGTATAATTTATTTATTTTTAGTATTAATTATAATAATTGTTTTCTTATACAGGGGAATTCTTTTTTTTTTTGAGTTGATGTGGTTTGTTCGAAGATGATCATGTAATTTTGGTAGTTAAATAAATAAATTAAATGTAAATTATGGTAAAATTGACAATTATGATTTTTTTATACTTTGTGATGTGTAGGAATTAGCCGCACATCAATCTGACACACAATGTGACTGGTATGACTCCAAGTACTTCTTTCTATTTAAATTTGACATTAATTTTAGTAAAAAAGAAAACTGACATAATCAAAACTTATAAAAAATATTCATATTTTTTGACACTTTAAGAAAATGATCCATAAGTCATTTTCGATGTGTAAGAATAATCCGCACCTCAATCCGATACACAATGTTCCTGATACGACTCAATGTCTCCGTTATCAGTTTAAAATCAATATTTTACTTTAAAAAGTGTCACTCACTGAAAACTAAGAAAACATGCTCATATTTTTTTTATAATTTAAGGAATTGATTCATAAATCATTTGTGACGTGTAGGAATCATTCTCACATCAAATAGATATATGATGTGATCTGTATGAGTCAAAGTGCACGTTTGAAGTTAAAAATGACATTTTAGTAAAAAGGAAAAGTGATGTATTCAAAAACAAGAAAACACATTCATATTGTTTTTATACTTTATTAAAATGATCCATAAGTGATTTGAGATGTGCATGAATCAGATGTACCTCAATCCGACGCATGGTGTGACTGATATGACTCCAAGTGCGTGTTTTTATTTAAAATTGACATCAATTTTAGTAAAAAGGCCAACTGAACAACTCAAAAACGATCAAATGCATTAAAATTATTTAAATACTTTAGTAAAAATATCCATAAGTCATTTTTGATGTATATAATCCTCACCTCAATCTGATACACAATGTGATCGGTATGAGTCAAAGTATATGTTTCAATTTTAAAATGACATTTTAGTAAAAAAGACAAGTGGAGTACTAAAAAAATGAAAAAAAACATTCAGATTGTTTTTAAAATTTAATAAAATGATCCATAATTCATTTGGGATGTGTATAAACCAGTCTCACCTTAATCCGATGCACGGTGTGATCGGTATGACTCCAAGTGCGTGTTTTTATTTAAAATTAACATCAATTTTAGTAAAAAGGCCAACTGACCTACTCAAAACTGATAAAATGCATTCAAATTATTTAAATAATTTATTAAAATTATTTTTAGGTCATTTTTGCTGTGTAGGAATTTTCCACACCTCAATCCAAAATTCAATGTGATCGATATGATTCAAAGTATGTGTTTCAATTTTAAAATGACATTTTAGTAAAAAAGAAAAGTGATATACTCAAAACTGAGTAAACACATTAAAATTATTTTTAAAATTTAGTAAAATTATCCATAAGTCATTTGGGATGTGTAGGAATCAGTTTCACCTCAATCTGATGCACATTGTGACCGATATGACTCAAAGTGCATCTTTTTATTTAAAATTATCATCAATTTTAGTAAAAAGGCCAACTGACCTACTCAAAACTGAGTAAAAACATTTTAATTATTTAAATACTTCAAAAAAACAATGCATAAGTCATTTTTAACATGTATAAATCATTAAAACCTCAATCAGATACACAATGTGATCAATATGAGTCAAGGTGTGTGTTTCAATTTTAAAATGACATTTTAGTAAAAAAGACAAGTGACATACTCAAAACTAAGAAAATATATTCATATTGTTTTTAAAATTTAGTAAAATGATCCATAAGTCATTTGGAATCTGTAATAATAATCCTCACCTCAATCTGATGTATGGTGTGACTGGTATGACTCAAATTGCATCTTTTTAGTTAAAATTATCATCAATTTTAGTAAAATGGAAAACTATCCTACTCAAAATCAAGAAAACACATTCGTATTGTTTTTATAATTTATGAAAATGATCTATAAGTCATTTTTGATGTATAGTAATTAACAATACCTCAATACGATACATGATTTTATCAGTATGACTCAAAGTGTCCATTATAAGTTTAAAATCGACATTTTAGTTCAAAAAGTTTTACTCGCTGAAAACCAATCAAACATGTTCGTATTTTCTTGATAATTTAAGACCATGATTCATAAGTCATTTTTGATATGTAGGAATACTTTTCATGTAAAATTGATACATGATGTGATCATAATGAGTCAAAAGTGCATGTTTCCAGTTTAAAATGACATTTTAGTAAAAAAGATAACTGATGTACTAAAAACTAAGAAAACACATTTAGATTGTTTTGATACTTTAGGAAAAAGATCCAAAAGTTATTTGAGATGTGTTTGAATTAGCCTCACCTAAATCTGATTCAAGGTGTGACCAGTATGACTCTAAGTGTGTCTTTTTATTTAAAATTGACATCAATTTTAGTAAAATTAACACTTTATATTAATTTATTTCTTTATATTATTACTAACATAAGAATTTTTTTCTTATATAGGTGAATTATTTTTCTCGATCAGGGGTTGTTTTTGCAAAAATTTCATGAGTCAGGTTAGGATTAAAAGATAAAGGAATATTTATGTTTTTGAATGTATATAATAATTTTTATTTATCTAATTATATAAACCAATGTTTGAAATGTCTATAATATAGTGCTTTTTTATTGTGTTTGTTTTTTAAATTTCATTTCATTTAAATCATGTATTGGTCACACTGCTAGTAGAAGTGTGTGAATGTTGAGTCGCCTATGGTTAGAGTCTCTAAGAGCAAAGTTCAAGTCAATGGCTCAACCAGAATATCTAATTCTCTAATAAGGGGAGTGTAAAGAAATGAATAACTTACTCATGTGTCTATCAATACTATAGATAAGGTAGAAAATACATAGACCATACCTCATATAGTCCATGGATCCTTGTGTTCATTGGCCTACACTACCTGTAGTTGTCTTCATCCCTGCCCACCATCTCCCTAAGCCTAGCACAGACCACCTGGGGGTGGTGGTGGTGATAATTCAAACCTACTTCCACCTCCAAATACTCTACCCACTCTTATTACACATTATCCACCTTATAAGCCTCTTTTCTCCTACCTCTATCTCTGCCTGGGTGGTCCCTCAACCATCTCTTAGTCATCTATATGATGGGTCGTACAATCCCATCCAAGATTTACCTGACCATCATAGGAGAAACACCGCCTCTTCCTTGTTTGACTCGAGCCATCCCATGGTCCCTAAACTACCAATCCCATATCTTGGGATCATATCATAAAGCTTCTGGCGTACCTAGATCCCTGAGACTGCCATCAGATACCAACTACCGATATCTTTTCTCCTAGGTTCCCACTACCAGCACCCACTATCAGTATCTGTGCTTCCAAGAATCTCTCCATACTAAATCTCACTCAAGAAATACATCATATGTGGGAATGCAAAGAGATATCACTAAATCCTTAATATATTAGCATAATCCTTGGTCAAATGTCCATAAACTGAAGAAAATATCTTACTCCATATCCAGGGAGTACCACAACAGATCAGTAAACCTCACTGAATACTCCACCATGATTATACTGGTCTACTGTAGATGAAGAATCTCTTGGATGTGCACTTATTTCAACATGGCCATATAAAATTCTTCCCTGAAGAGATGCTCAAATTTTAATCAGGAGACATCTATCTCCTCATGTGACTAATTTACCAAAATCCACCATTTCCTAGAAGATCCCTAAATAAGACTCATATCAAGGAACACCATCTAATATGTAGGAATACTCACAAGGTGGAAAACTTAAGTGACTACCTCTAGATAGTCCTCAGCCATATGGTTGTATGGATTACCCAAAAACTTAAGAGGTCGCTACCTATGAAAGTCATGTATCACAATTAGCCTCTGTGCATTCTTATCTAGTACTATTAGTGTTGAATGCTTCTCAAAGGGTGGTGGAATGACTGAAAAACCAATCAGAGGCACCACCTTTTGTATAGGTCTTTGTATCGAAGCCTTTTCACTTGGTGGATAATTCTCATGATCATGTAGTACAATATTGACTGGATGTCTTCACGGAGGCATCCTAAAATAAAAAATATATACCATGTTCAAAGATTATATCTAGGGATCTAACTCAAGAAGGACATGAAAACCAAAACCCATTCCTATATGGTGAATATACCAATGTTTTTCCTAGTAACTAGTGTTTACATGTATCAAGTCAACAAGTAGGTTATCAAATTCACAGTGAATGGATACATCATTCACCACACCAAAAATGAAGTCACTGTCATGAAAGGTGAACTTGAAAATTTTAAACATTATTCCAATAAATCCCAAATCAATCTCAAATCTAGAAAAAAATTACACTGTAGTCCTAAGGTAGAATCACTCCTATAATTCCACTCTATCATGACCCAACCCACCGAGGCCCACCTAGATGGCGATGAACTGAGTCTGAAAACCCCAAGACCACCTCAAATTGGCTAGAGTCTGGTGACTAGAACTGAGTTTTCATAAACCATACATGGGAGGCATTGGACTAATGTACATGTAAACACACACACACACACACACACATATCCAAGCTCATAAAATTCTTATAAAGTAAAATAAAGGGATACCCTAAATGCATGCACAAAATCTATCCCACACTAGAGCATGAAAAAAGTACTAAAAATGATAAAGGTTCCAAATATAAGCCCAACCAAAAAACTATAGAGACTCCAAACTGCTCAGAAGGAGGGGACCACTATCAAAATGTAACTACCTAGAAAACACCTCAGTCTATCTATCCCGACTATGATACTCCTTGTCTTTGTCCTCACAGGACACTGTCAAAAGGGCCATCATCTACATAAGACATGACACATACGAGCCAAGCTCGTGTAGGGGTGAGTATAACAATACCCTTCAGGACACCCAAAAATCACTAATCATAAAGCATCAAGAGTAGTCAACTTTTAATAGTAATATAATAATAAACCTAGATATACTCATAACAGAAAAATAGTCTCAAATGGTCTCAACCAAAACCTTCCAACCATAACATACTACTTGAGACTTCAAGTTAATGCTCTTTCTGGGAGTACTCACTCCATGAGCCATGTTATCACTGGAGATGCTCATCCAAGAGGTCACGATCATTAGGGTCTTCCCAATAAGTACTTATTGGATCTTTAAATATCTCATAATCTAGGTAAGAGATCACTACTTGGGATACTAGGGGACAAACCAAACTCTACTAGACCTTCCTTTTAGATAGGATATCGATTCCCTATGCATGGTGGTCACACCGATAACTTGAACCCCACTTAGGAATGATAGTAGATCCCATCCTAGTCCCACAAGGGGGGGGGGGTGCACTGAACTCTATCCAATACTTCACACATATAGGGGATAAAAATCCTATGTATAGGATGTAATACTACATTATACAATCATAGAAAAGGACCAAGGTATCTCACTTAATCGAACCTGGTTTATACTAAAGATAAAAAAGGTGCCAAAACATCTATGAGGTAGTACATGATGGGTACCACTAAATCCTAACCTTCATATGTCTATGCCCATGTTCCTATTCCCATTACAATGTACCTTGGGTTATTCCCATGTACACATGGCCATGTATGAGTACATGGATCAGCCAATGTACACTAGATATGTCCAAGTACACGGCTTGACCTGTGTACTCCACCTATTCCCATGTATCCTATAGGATACATAGAAATCCATCAACCAGGGCCACATTGCAAATAAAATGACATAAATTTGTCACCCAATTCATACCTAAATAAATTTATTAAAACTAAAAGTTTTACAATAGAAATAACAAGGTGCAATTAACTTACACCAGTAGAAAATTATAGAAATTACATAATGGAATGAAGATCCAAACAAAAATCCTCTAACCTTCTTCGCCTTTGCTAGAGCCAAATTATCACCATATCAAGTTGCCGTCGTGTATCCATCATAAAGATAGAATCCGTTAGTCTGATCTCGATCAACCTCTATCCATCCTCCATCTCACACCTTGATCACACCCTAAATCATGAAATGTACCCTTGGTATTGATCCATTAGGCAAAATAAAGGTTGAGCAAGGATTAAATACTTGGAATTTGTTGAACCACGGGCCAAAGAAATTAACTGTGATGAACGTGTAATGAAACGGGGGAGAAAACCATAAACCATAAACATGAGGAACAAACCTCAGGATTTTTTCATTTTAGCCTTGATACTTTATCTTATAATAGATGACTGAATATGAATAATCAATAATGAACAAATAAATCAACCATAAAATAAAACAATCGTCGATGTGTGAATCAATTTTTGTTTGTGGAATTGATCTTAATTTGACATGAGATAACTAAATGGAATGAATCCATATAAAGAAGTCCTATATAGAGTTTGTATTGATTACTGATGAAGAATGATTCTGTATTGACATTGTTGGTGAGATCTGTAAACTCTGTTGGAATAGACGGTCCATGTGGTACTGATCCGATCCAATATCGTCCACCAACGTCTCTCCAATGAATCCACTTTAGGTATCTCAGTTTAGGTGGATAACCCTAAGATTTACCAATAATAGGGTATTTATAGAGGAGGTACCTAAGTCACTACTTCATTGAAATAAAATAAAATAAATAAATAATTTATTTATTTTTAGCATCCATGATCACTTTTTCACGAACACCCAACACCGAAAAAGGCTATGTCGTGACTAGGGTAAAACCCGCATCCTGAACTCAATGGTGGCCTCATATTTTTGATCCAAGACTCAATTCAGAAGTTATTACACATTTTTAGTAAAAATGTATGCATGTGATATTAATATATTTAATATTTTTCAAATATCAATTTCAGGCTCATCAGGCCTTGGAATCTCATGTCATCTCCATTCATGGCTCCAAGAATATTACTGGATATATTTTAAAGCTTTACATAGAAAAAAATGAGACATTATAACCTCATTATTATTTCCACCCTCTACATGAGACGCTACAGAGAACCACTATTGCATCTCTATCTTTATGAATTTTCTTAATTAAATCAACATAATAGTTATGTTATGTGATTTTCATTTATTTTCTAATGCTACTGATGTGTTTTTTATGTCAATCCTTCCCTATTTTTGGGTTTTCTTTGATTTTCTCCATTTTTTATCAGAAATTTTTATTTTGATCAATTATATGTATATATTGTAGATAAATACACACACACACACACACACATTCGAATATATACATATGTATATATATATATATTTAATTTAATTTAATTATGTATCATATATATATTTTTTGTTTATTATATATATGTGTGTATATGTTTTATAATATTTATATATATATACATTTTGATATGTACATATCAATAAATGAAAATAATGATATAGTATAGGTTTCTAAAACCATTGATAAACATTTTTATAATATAATTCTGCCACTATTTAGTAATGATTTTCAAAAGTGTCTCAAATTTATCTATTTAGAAATGGTTTTAATAAAAAATTACCACTATTTTTTAAAAAAAAACCTCATGTCTCACCTTCCCTTGACCCTTAACCCACACTTATAACCCCCCTTCCATCACGATCCCCCTGTTATTATCCCCTTGACCCCCCACTCACAACCCCCCCTATTGTAACCCTTTCCCTTATACCTTGGTGGATCTTAAGCCTTGGATTTGTGAGATCTATATTTTATGATCTAAGGTGCCTTTATCTTCCTTTTCTATTGTTCCCTGTTCTCATAAGTTCATAGTCAGGGTGTTGTGTTCGTTTTTGTGAATTTTGGTCAAGGTCTTCATGGAGGATTATATGTTATAGGGAATTGAAGGTTTCTTATTAGATCATTGGTGGTTGATCATTATAATTGACCTAATGAATATAGTTTATTTGATTGAATAAATTAAAATGATAGGGTAAATCATTTGTGTTTACATGATTTTCATGTTTTTATTTATATATTGTTTGTTTGAGGTTGTTATTATGATTTTTCTGTTATTGATGATGTGATGAAACATGCTCATAATTAGGAAATTAAAACAATGATGATAATGAAACAAAGAGATAAAATTGGGATTTTTTAGTTTATTGTTTTATGTTAAGAATGAATTGATAATTAAATAGGGAATAATGATGTCAATATTTTTTTGTTTACTAATATGATATTATTATTGTTTTTTAATGATAGTGGTGGTAATAATGTGGTTGGATTGTTAATATAGATAAAGGGATGATGATATGTTGTTTCATGGTGTTAGTTTTATGTAGGTGATGTGGGACAATGTGTTTGTTATTATGGATGTGGTAGAGATGATTTTTTGGACCATTATAATTTTTTTGATATATTTGTGTGATTATTTTGTTTTGGTTAGTGTGTGATTGTATCCTTGAGATGTGTAAGTAATTAAACAACGAAAGAATTAAAAGTGACTGAATGGGAATGGGTTGTGTTGATGTAGTATTTTAATAACTAAAATGAGGTAGTAAAGTAATATAATAATTAAAACAAAAAATTATATGAAGTGGTAGTGGAGTTAAAAATTTTCACTAATATATTTCACTACAATGTGTTTAAAAAAAATACCACCTTAAATATGAATTAAATTTGAATTTTAGTTTTCAATTATAGTATCTATAAATTTCAAATTTTAAAAATTAGGATTGTGTTTCCTTTTTAACTAAAATGTATTAATTTATTTCTTTATATTTATGTAACTATATTTTTATTTGAAAGTTTAGGAAATTTATTACATATGGATAAAAGTTGGATTACATTACCTCAGAACACATTTTAGTATACTAAGGGTTTGGAAGAAATTTTAGATTATGCAAGTGAAAATATATCATTGGATGATAGAATAAAATGTATACATCCTAATTATAGTACTCTTTGCTATAACTAGTCATATTAACCTTTACCATTTTTCCGTGATTCTAAAAATCATCAACAAAATCCACATTTATTAATGATTTTTAATATAGCATTGAGAAACAGTCTTCCAATTTAACGTAATGTGCCTCTATCATGAACCAACCCACTGGGCCCCACATGACCGAAAATAAGCTGAGTGTGACTACCCCAACCCCACCTCCAATAGGCTAGGGGCTGAATATTATCGAAGAGTAGGCATAATCTATACCTGGGAGACATTATTTTAATGTACTTGTATACATGAACACGTCTCTAAGACCATGCAATGCTGAGAAAGTAAAAGAAACCGATGTCATAAATTCATGAAAAACATATATCTCCAATAAAAGTACATAAAAGTATTGAAAGAAATAAAGGATCCAAATACAAGCCCAATCATAAATTAAGGATAGTCCAACCTACTCAGAAAAGGGGACCACTATCAAATACAGCCACCCAGAAAACACCTCAGTCTGTCTGGCTCAAATATACTCTACCTACTCTTCTTGCTCCTTATCCTCCTAGAACATCGTCAAAAGTAACTTTATCTATATAAGACACGACATGTGTAGGAAGAGATCATGAAAATATGAGTATAACAACACCCAATAGAACATCATGAAATCACCAAGTATAAAGCATCGAGAGTAGTTAGATTATAACAGTAATACAATAATAAACCTAAATATACTCATAATAAAAAACCAGTCTCAATTTGTCTCAACCAAAATCTACAAGCCACAGGATACTTGTGATACCCACCAGGTCACTAGTACATATTATTTTGAGTTTTATTTACCTTTTTGTGTGTTCTTGGAGTTCCTAGGTGTAAGAGGGAGAAACTGAGAGTTTTAGGGAGGCATACCAGGGTGAAAAATTTGTCTAAACCATGAGGAAACTAGGTGAGGGGTGCTGAAGTTTTTTGCAGTGTGATTTCTCATGATTTTAGCACAGTTTTTCAAACCATACAATACCCCAAAGCAAATCGGGAAACCTATTTTTGGTGGACAGTGACATCCGCACAATTGACACATGGTTTTACTAACTGTTTGTTTCACATCCATGGTTTTATTTTGTGGTATGTTTCTCTTTTATTTTGGTCTTATATTTATTGCATAGATTTATCAGCATATTTTAGAAAAAATGGTGGGTTTTTGACCCAAAAAAGGTGGTGAATAGTTAGTATAAACCATGTGCACTGGACAATGGTACTGTCCAAGTCACATGACTTAGCGCATGAGATTGCAGGATAACCATGCACCAATGAAAGTGGTCCTATGTAAAGTTCATGGATAGGTGCATGATCATATTCCCCCTCCAGGAAAACCATGTAGCCTCTTTTTACTTTGGATAATGGTGCTGCATGGTTGGAACACATTCTGGAGGACCGTGCGACCAAACCATGTAGCCTTCTAGGTCATTAAAAATGTTAAAATTAATATTCTACCCATCTCTAATTTTAACCCAAAATTCCTCTATTTACCCCCATTTTATCTCCCCTACCCTATGTGTTCCTCCCTCTCCATCTTTTCTCCCTTGGGCTTTAATATCTTGGTGGTTTTGGTGTGTATCCTTCATGGAACCTTCTAGTAAGCCTCTTCTTTTCTCTTTTCTTTCTTTTTCTTGGTCTCCTCTCCCTTATTTCTTAGGTTCTCCCTTCCCCATTGGATTATTTTCCCTATACTGGGTTTAATCTTGATTATTTGGGTTAAATATTCATGGTTTGGTGTTCTATTTCCTTTATAGGGTCTCTCCTTGGTGCGGTTGTGGTTTCCAATTGGTTTTCAGAAGTTTCCAAGAAAAAGGTAGGTGGTACCATTTATGACAATGTTTTATGAGTTTAGTATGCTTAATTTTATTTCTAAATGTGTTCTATGAATTGTGTGAGTGGTGAAAATCATGTTTTCAAAGGGATTTTGGTGTTCTTAAGGGTTTAGAAATGGGTTAACTATGGAAAATTGTAGCTTACCTTGTGTGTGTCTCAATTGTTAGAATTGGAATTGTTTAGGAGGTGGTTCATGTGACATAGGAAATGAAATTGAGCATAATGGAATCTAATGTATCTAGGTAAGAAGACTAGGTATAGTACGTTAGGTGATTCGTTATGGACGAGGCCCAGTCTCCCTAACATGATTGATGTAAAAACAATAACTAAACATACATGTGATGGGGATTAGTGGCTCGAGTGGGGTCGTTACACTCAAGAGATGGTTTGATCACTGATATTATGAGAATCCTAGGACCATGCTAACCCTATTGCCTTAGAGATTTCCCATGGTTCTCATGATAAGCTTATTGTTCAGATTTTTATTATCTTTACTTTCCTTTTTAATTCCAAATCATATTTCATTTAGAAATTGTATCTTTATTTTTCTTAAAACTATCATGTTAATTTGTCTTATAATTCCCTTTCATAGAATCTCATTTGGTGGTATCCTACTGGGCATATTGACTCACACCCTACATACACCCTCAAGTGTATATAGACCTTGTTATGTTTGACCCAGGTAAAGGAAAGTCATTCCATTGTGGTGATGGTGGAATCAGTTACTAGTATCTCCTATTTTGGAAGGTGTTAGTGGTGGTGGCATGAGGGTGTAGACCCTCTTATTTCATGGAGGCTTGATTATATAGTTGGTTCCTTTCCCTGTTTTATTATTTTGGTTTTTGGTTAAAAATATAAAATGTTTAACTCATGATATTTTTTCTTTTGGTTATTGATTGTGATGTGATATATCATTATTGTGGGTTGTTGATTATTGATACTTATGGGAGATATTATTCCCAAAATGTGATTTTTGATGCCAAGACACTTGTTTCTAGAATGTGGTAATTGGGAATGCCTTTTGAACCATTCCATGGACCGGGTCGGGTTTCTATTTGAATGATAGCTTGGACAGGTTCCGGAAAAAATGGTATCAGAGCAGGTTTTTTCAATTTCTTTGGGTCATGTTATTTGAGAGCATTTGGATAGACTGTAGTTAGGACTGTCAGGGCTTTAGGATTTGGTTTCAAGTGGGGTTTCTATCCAAAACACATTATGATAGGCCTTAGTTCACCATGGGTTGTTTGGGATTTTCATTTAATTCTCCTCTAAGTGTGATTTACAGGCTATAGACTGTGCATGGGCACCGAGCGGGGGTGGAGTGGTTTGACTTTTTTATTATTCCTCTTGCGTTTTTTGATTTATAGAGATTCTTTAAAGTTTATTATTGCTAAAAATATTCTAGATGGTGTATTGATGGCTTTTATTGTGTTTTTTAATTGATGCATCATTATACCTCCCCAGAGACTTCCTGTGAAGCTATGGGAAGAGGCAAAAGAGAATTCTCCATCACCAGTTGATCATAGATTAGTGGAAGTAGTGGTTTGGTCTATTTTAAAAAATAGATTAGGGAGATATATTTGGTACTTATCATGATAAGGAAGTCTAACCGGGTCTAGAAAAGGACAAGGCTCAGAAGTTTCTCAAGAACAAACCTCCTTCCTTTTAGGGTAGCATAAACCCCAAAAAGGTAGAGGATTGGATTTAAAATATTGGGAGAATTTTTTATTTTATTGATACTCTTGTGGCAGTTAAAGTTAAGTGTGATTTTTTCATATTATATGGAACTAGTTTTAAGTGGTGGGACTCAGTGGTACATGCTATAAAGAATGAGAATATGGGTTAGAAATACTTCAAATTTGTATTTAATGAGTAGTATTGCCCTGAGACTTTGGTCCTTGCCAAACCTGGGAGTTTTTGGATCTCCATCAGGGGGATAAAACCATGTTGTAATACACTAACCATTTTGTAGAGTTGGTTCATTTATCACCTGAAGTGGTTTCCAACAAGCATCTAAAGGCTCACTATTATGAATTGGGGTTGCGGTTGGACATTCGGTCCCATATCTTCTTGTTTAAGATGAAGATGTATACTGAGATAGTGGATCGAGCCCTAATGGTCAAGATAGATTACGTCAGAAATTTTTTTTATGGGTTAGCTTCATCAGTGTGCTAAGGAAGTGGTGGTTCATCAAAAAGAAAAATTAATCACGATAAACAGGAGAAAAATGAAGGTGGTAGCTTAGGATAACTAACCCAACCTCCATCTGTGACCAATGGTGGTGGGTCAGTTGTATATCACTAGTGTGGAAGGCCAGGGCACATGTGAGAATCATGTCCAGTTCCACCTAGACTCTTACACCAGTGTGGGATCTTGGTTCACTTGTATAGGTTCAGTAAGAGTGGTGTGTCGACCCAGAGCGGTGTGTGTTCTTCATCTAATCAGGAATTCCTAGCTTAGTCCGACGTATCAAGGGATATGTGTTCTTAGTTTGTTGGGTGTGGTGGTAAGGATGAATAATATTATGGTAAGAGTTAGATTAAGGTAGAACCTCAAGTCATTAATTAGCCTCAGGCTTTGGTAGAGATAAATCACCTCCATACTATGGATCAAGCACTAGTGGAATCAGATGCTGGCCCTGTGATAGTTTGAGGTACTATTTTTATTTCATCATGCATATTTGTTACCTTATTTAACATGGGTTCTTATAAATCTATCATTTCTACTCATATCATGGAAATTTTGAATTTTCCAACTGATCTCATGCCTTGTTCCATGGAGTTAGTGATGCTGCTTGGTAGGAAGAGAGAGCAGGGTTTTAGGTGTGCATCATGCGCTATTACTTTGTCAGGGGTTGAGATGGAATGGGATTTCCTATTTTTGGAAATGGACCTCTTTGACGTGATCCTAGTTATGTATTGGATGGTGTGTTTTAAATCACACATTTATTATTATCATCAGTGAGTGAGATTTTTGGAATCTGATGGGAGTACCCGAGTTTTTCAAGGTGAATGGGATCCTCAGTCAGGGTGAGCTGGAACTCCACTTCCAGAGTTGGGAAATGTTGTTTTCCAGATCTCATCATTCATGTTATAGGATGATGATAGGGTTTATAAGGATGGATTAACTCCTATGTTGGATGAGTTCCCAAAGGTGTTTCTAGATGCTTTCTCAAGTTTTCCTCAGGAAAATGATGTGGATTTTACCATTGATTTGGCACCAGAATCATGATCGATATCTCTTACCTCATATCAAATTCCCCCCATAAATTTAAGGAAATTAAATACACAATTTAATGATTTGTAATCCAAAGGATTCATTCACCCAATCATCACACCCCAGTATTCCCCAATTCTATTTTCTAAAAAGGCTAATGGATCTCTTTGATTATGCATTGATTACCGGAATCTGAATAAGGTAATGATTAATAATAAGTACCCATTGACCTGCATTGATGATCTCTTTGATCAAATCAATGGGGAAAGGTTGTTTTCCAAGATTTAAATTCATTTTGGGTATCATCATGTTAGGTTCATAGAGAAAAATGTTCAAAAGAGGACCTTCAAAAGAAGGTATGGACAATTTGAGTAATTGTTCATGCCATTTGGGTTGATGAATGCTCCAGTGGTCTTCATGGATATTATGAATAGGGTATTCCATCAGTACCTCTACTCATTTGTTTTTTTTGTTTGTGGATGATATCTTGGTTTACTTTGGTATTGAGGAAGAGCATGGGCGGCATTTGAGGAGCGTGTTGGGCACTCTTCAAGATCATCGTCTCTATGTTAAGATTTCCAAGTGCACCTTATAGACCAAGGAGGTAAAGTTTTTGGGTCATGTAATATCAAAACATTGGGTTTCAGTGGACCCTGAGAGGATTAGAGTGGTTATTTCATGTGGTAACCAAGAAACATCTTCAAAATCAGGATCTTTTTGGACCTAGTGGGGGTACTAAGGTGGTTTTTCAGATATTTCTCTCGAATTGCTTCATCCATGACCACAATTACCCAGAAAGGGGTAAGGTTATAATGGATTATATAGCATTAGGAATATTTTTATGAGCTTAATAGGTAGTTGTAACAACTCTTGTCTTGATCCTTCAAAAATTTGGAAAGGGATACGTGGTCTATTCCAATACTTTAGGCATGGGTCTTGGGTGTGTGTTGATGCATGATAACCATGTGGTGGCATGTGGTTCTTTCTAAATCCGACCACATAAAAATAATTAACCAACCCTCCACTTAGATTTGGTAGGGGTTATTCATTCCCTGAAGATATGGAATCACTATCTCTTCAGGGAGAATATCATGGTTTAGTGAGACTGTAAGATCTTGGCATAAATTTTCTCCCATAAGGATATAAATTTGAGATAGTACCAGTGGGATGAGTACTTTAAGGGGTTAAAATTTGATATTATCTATACCCTAAGAAAAGGGAATGTGGTAGTGGGCACCCTAAGTAGGAAGGCACTAGTAAAAGCAGTGAAAGAGTCTAGTGATGAGTGAAATTTGATGGGTTTCTTTTTTCTAAATGCACATTGAAACCAAGGACCATAGTGGAGACATATTCTCGGTTAATATCCAGTTGATGACCTCCATTTTAGTGCCGATTCAGCAAGAGAATCCTAGTGATGAGTTGTTCCATAATTCTATGAAAACTCTAAATAGTGGGTAGGTGTCCAGTAGTTGGTCATTGTATCCTAAGGGAGTCCTTTGTTTCAAGATTTGTATCATGGTGTAGTTGTCATTATGAAAGGTGGTGATGAAGGACATCCATCAGTCTTAGTGGATAGTTCATCCCAGGACAACCAAGATGTTTTTTGATGTTTGATGTCAGTTTTAGTGGCTAGGTATGAGGTGGGATATAACTGGATTTGTTTCCAAATACTACACATGTCAACAGGTTAAAGCTGAGCACCAAAGACCCTCTGATTTTCTTCATCCACTACCCATTCCTACTGATAGAGCTAATATTTACACTATCACTACTAGAAATTCAGTCTATAGCCATGGTTTAAAACCACAGATAAAGGTACTCAAACCGTGGATATAGGTAATAGCCATAGTTTGGGAAACCATAGCTAAGTTTAGCATGGCTATAGGCCTAGACTTATAGCCATGGTTCAAACCATGGATATAGGTATATAGCCATAGTTCAAATCGTGGTAATATCACTATAGCCACAGTTTAGAACCATGGATATACTAGAGGATGGACACAGTTTATTTCCATGGTTAGAAACCGTGGCATTAGACCTATAGCCGTGGTTAAAAACTGTGGAAATAGACCTATAGCCATGGTTAGAAACCATGGCTATAGGGTCTGAAAAACCATAAAAAAATCCCACCCCCTAGACACCCCCCTCTTTCCTGGAAATCCTACATAACCCACCTGCAACGCCCACCTCCTGGACAACCCCCCTAAAGCACCCCTTCCCCCATGAAACCCCCTCTTAGACACCCCCATGGACCCCCTGGACTCCCCCAGACATACCCCCCCAGGACATACCCCCCCAGACCCGGGACACCCCACTGGACAGACCCTGGACACCCCCCCAAACATACCCAGGACAAACCCCCCCAGATTCGGGACACCCCCCTCAGATAGACCCTGGACACCCCCTAGAGAGACCCCCCCAGGACAGACCCCCCCAGACCCTGGACACCCCCCAGACAGACCCCCCCAAGGACATAACCAGACCTCCACTCCCCTGGATAGCACCCCCCATACCCTGGACAACCCATACCTCCAATTGCCCCTAGGACAGACCCTAGACACCCCTCACCCCCAGACCCTAGACACCCCCCAAATAGACCCTAGACAAACCCCCCAGACCCTGGACGCCCCCCATAGAGACCCCTCCCTAGGATAGACCCATACCTTCACTCCCCTGGACATCCCCCCCTCCTAGACCCCCCCATACCCTCGACAACCCCCCAAACAGACCCCCCAGACCCTAGACACCCCCTTAGACCTTGGACACCCCCCAAATAGACCCCCCTAGGACATACCTCCCTAGGAAAGACCCCCCCCCCCAAGACAGACCCTGAACACCCCCTCACCCTGCCCCTCCCCCTACCACCCCTGCCAGTCCCCTCCCCCAAGATAGACCCTGAACACCCCCTCACCCTACCCCTCCCCCTACCAGTCCCCCTGCCAGTCCCCCTGCCAGTCCCCCTGCCCCTCCCCTGCCAGTCCCCCTACCCCCCCACCTTCCATCCCCCCACCCCCAAGACAGACCCTGGACACCCCCTCACCCTACCCCTCCCCCTACCAGTCCCCCTGCTCCTCCCCCTACCAGTCCCCCTGCCACCCCCTGCCATCCCCCCACCCCCTACCAGCCCCCATGGTTAAACCATGGGTCTTGGTCCCTAATAACACTTTCAAAACCATGGAAAATAGACCATAAAACCATATTTAATAACCATGTAAACTGATTCCTTCCCAGCTATACTTAATCACCAAATGCTTCCATAATAGCTGCACCTTATATCAGTACTCACATCCTCTAGCTACGAGCAAAAAAAAAAACACCACCTTCCAAATAAAACCGAACTCAAGCATAATACAATATACATCATAAGAATTCAAACTCTCTCCAATATAAACAATATAAAATTTCAATATCAATATAATCATAATAAAAAGAACTACTTGATAAAATTAAATGTATATAACAAGAATAAAATTTACATCTAAAATGTACCTCAATATCAACATCACTAGAACCATCATGACCCTCATCATCTCCTATAAAAACACTAACATAATTATCACCTCCTCTCAAACCATCACCACCACCACAACCACCGTCATCATGATCATTGAAATATTAATTGGTTTATACACCTAAATTAGTGGAAGGAGCGAAGAATCCTGATAAACATAATGCATACAAATGAGAACAAATTTAATTAATGAAAACATTCAATGTTTACGTAGCGATTCATATAATATCATTATGTTACCAATAAAATACTCTGATATACATAATGCATACAAATAAGAAAACATATAGTTAATGAAAACATTGAAATATTCTTGTGTATGATGATTCGTGAACATAAAATTGAAGAGAAATAAGAAGAATGTTTAGAATATAGAGAAATAGTAAGAGTCTTAGGGTCTAAATAGAACAAAATAAGAATGAGATTAATCAAGTTTGGAGATGGTTAAAATATTAAATCATATTTATTTAATAATGCCCCACCCCCTCCCCCCCCGCCCCACCCCACTTACACCCCACCTGCACCCTCCCCACTACCCTGCAGACCCCCATGCACCCTCCCCACTACCCTTTTGACCCTCCACCCCTCCCCCCACTGCCCCCATTGAACCCCACCTACACTCTCCCCACTGCCCTGCAGACCCCCCTGCCCCCTGCCCCCTGCCCCCTCCCCCTTGCCCTGCAGACCCCCCTCTCTCCTGCACCCTCCCCCACTACCCCCACCCACACCTTCCCCACTGCCCTGCAGACCCCCCTCCCCCCTCCCCCTGGCCCCCTACCCCCTCCCCCCCACTGCCCCCCTTGCACCCCACCTGCACCCTCCCCACTACCCTACAGATCCCCACCCTCCCCCTCCCCACCTGCACCCTCCTCAACAAAATCCAAAATGCACTGCAAAAATATAAGGAATCCAAAATTCACAAATGTCCTAATTAAAATTGGGCCAAAGAATAAAAATGGAATAAACCTTACCCAAATACAATGCTGATCTCACTGTCATCGATGATGGTAGATAGAACTAGCCTCATCATAAGAAACCACATATAAGAAAATAGTGGGAAAAAATAAGATATAACAACTTCTTATATATATGCGATCACTGTGTTAACTGTACATGATAAATGATACATGAATCCATAACCAACAATGAACAAATAATATTGATATTGATATGTACATCCCAATACTAAAAAACATGATCATTAATAAGCCTCTATTTTTCAAACATCACCTTTAATTTCTTATTCAAAAATCAAAAAATCACCAAAATATGGGAATAAAGTAAACATCCATCAGAAATTAAATGTGATAAATAGGGATTAGACATTGTTCTTAACCCAGAAAATCCATTCCTTGAATGTATAAAATACATAAAACTCTTCATGCCTATATCCTTATTGATTTTATAGATTGAAACCTCATTCTTCTAGAACGTTCTTCTTCTAGAATTCACCTTTATTCTTAGTTTATATAGGTTTATCAATTTTATAAAGTATATAATTTTCCTTCTTTTATTCTTACTCAATCCCATAACCCCCCCCCCCCCCCCCGCACCACCCCCACCTACCCCTGTACTAGCCTCCCCCCCAAACCAGTCCCCTCCCCATCCCCCACAACCATCCACTACCCCCTGCACCACCCCCACCCCTTTCCCTGCACCACCCCCACCCCTTCCCCTATACTAGCCTCCCCCCAAACCCAGTCCCCTCCCACACCTCCCTAACCCCTCCCCTGTCACGAACCGAATCTGGTCGCCTTTAAAATCAGCACCCGACCCAGTCCATGGCAAGACCTGAAGGGCGTTCCCGATCCCCATGGTCTGGAACAAGTGCCCGGGTATCATAAAATGAAAATTGGGAACGATTTACCCGAGTTTATAAACATAAAACAACAAAAGAATCCAATGAAACAAATCTGGATTTTTCAAACCAAACAATCTTTTACAAAAATTAAGAACTGAATTACATGGCTTAAAACAACTCAAAAGGTCTATACCAAAGGTGCAAATCCAAATAAGGACAGCCCAAGAACCCTCATGGCAAGGGGCACCGCCCTCAAGCCACCTCCACAAGACTTCACCACCAAGGACCTGCTAGGAACCCGAACCACTGGAACAAAAAAACTATACCCAACCTGCGACAACAAAAATAACCATGTCTACTTACACCCAAGGGTGTAAGTAGGGTGTGAGCCAATTCCCAGTAGGATACCACCACTAAGAGATTCCATGTGATAAAAATTTAAAGATGAAAAGCATGCAAGTTTTCAAAAACATGAAAAGATAGTTACAATTTCTAAAAGATGCAACTTTGAATAAAAACAGTTTTCAAGTGGGATATCATTAAGAATCAACACTTCTAAAAATAATGTCAACACTACTGAATTTTCCAGCCAACTATACCGTATGCCGACGGTAATTACAAAGTAAATAATGAGCACAAGAAATAGGAAGTAACCCCTAAGCACTAGCTAGCTGTGGGTCCCAGGTACCTCGTATCTCGGTGAGAGTAACCATCACAAATATCCATTCTCGTGCACGAGCCACTAGTATGGAACATACCCATAACCTAGTGGTCCCCAATCAATATCATCATAGTTTAGTTATAGTTGTAAGCGTCAATCTTTCTAAGTGAAACTGAGGCCAAACCCCACGGATTCACTAGCATACTAGTACACGCCCACCCACCTAGATACCCAGGTTTTCCCCTTGTGCTCAAACAAGTTAAACAAGTCAAGAAATACAAATTGAACATGAAAATATCATTTCCACATCACAAATTCACCAAACAGCCCATATGTATACCACACAAGTCACAAAAATCCATTTTTCATTCAAAATGATTTTGAAATCCGAATCACACCAAAATAGCCCACAACACGTTTCACATTTCTTCAACACTTCCAAAAAACCATTAAACAATTTTATAAAACAATTATAAGATATTTAAACTCATATAAAAACCCAAAAACATAGAATATAACACTTCTTTCATAATAAAAAATTCAATTTTTCACATCACACTCACACAAAACACTCCACATCACTTTCACATCGCTTTCACTCCTCAATATCTCCTTCAAACAATTTAATAAAATATTTCCAGGATGATACATATCACATAACAACATTTTCACAAATGAAATGGACCTTTTAAAAATATACTCCTACCAAAACAGTTTTCTGATATAGTTTCACCTATTACACAACCCAATAAACCATTCAAAACTTTCATAAAACAATTACAAAGATTATACCCAAACTTTGCACATAAAATCCATTTCAAAAACCTCTTTTTAAGCCAAAAGCACACCAAGAACCTACCAAAATAGAATTTTCAGCCCAATCAACATGTAATAATCCACTTTCAAATGTTATATAATCACCTTGAATAATATCACAAAAGATACCCATGAGAACACACAAATCCATAAAACACTTTCAAGGAGTATAACAAGGTTATACAAATAAAACCATTCAAATACACCCCCTTTTTAGGCCCACATGGAACTATATCATTGCCCAACCATAATTGGCAGCCCCTTTCAACAACTAATAAACCACTTCTACATTTTTCAAAACTACCACAAAAGATAACACATGAAATACATTTGAAAAATACACACTTCAAGCAAAAATGTAACTTTAAAAACAAATGCTTTACTATTGCTACCAAAAATGGTTTTCTCATAATGCACAACACATAAAGAACATGTAAACTTATTTAATCAAGCAAACTAACTCATCATTAAATGGTTATCCACGGAATCACCTACCGAATGTGTCGAAACACTCAAATATTGGGGCGAAACATCAACCGCATGACCGCCGCACCTCAAGGAAGTTAAAAGGAACCTAAAACCGCAATATTTCACCCAAAATACAGTAATTTAGAACCTATGCACAAACCCTAACTTCTGGAATTTTTTATAATTCAAGAATTAGGGAAGAAACCCTAAGCAATTTGAAAGAAGAAAGAAATAGACTCACCTACTTGAAGTGTCCTGAATTAATCACTCCAAAAACAATAGTTTCTGAAATTTAAAACAGACAAAATTCAGGGATTATTCTAAAAATATATAGGAGGTAATTTGGGAATTGGAATGGAGGGAAAAGAGTAAGAATTGAGAGAGTTAAGAAGGGATGAAGTTACCTCTTCAATTCTGGACGATTTGAGACACCCTATGAAGATCAGCCCTAATTCGCGATTTTAAAGAGCTCCAAGGAGGGGGGGGGGAAGGAAATGGGAGCGCGCCTGGGTTTCTTAGGGTCGAGTGGGTGGTGGAATCACCGAAAAAACGAAAATATTGAAGGAGATATAAAACGTTTAAAATTTATTTTTAATGCAGGAAATGAGCCTTCGGGCAGGCCCAATATCTTAAATAAAAACCCATATCCACCATGATTATGGATTTATAAAGGCTCAAAATTTATATTTTTGTGTTAATAGGTCAGAGTAGACCATTTAGGAATTGGAATGAAGGAAAAATATTAAAAAATGAAAAAGTTATAAAGGAAACAAAATTTATTTTTAAATCTGGAATTGGGCTCACGTTTGGCCCAATTCATGAAAACTCATCTATTTCTCCATAAAACCTTTGGAAACCATCCAAAACAAAGAATGAAAGGAAAATAAATGAAATTTAACTTCAAAATAAGTCATGTATGTGACAATTCTCCCCACCATGAAAACTTTCCATCCCCGGAAAGCTACAGAAAGGCCAAATACGAAAGCCAAACCGAACTGATAAACCAAGATGTACTCCCTTTCCAGGTTTCGCCCCCAAAGGCCAAAACACCTCCATTGATAAATTAAGGAAGGAATAATTCAAAAAAAAATCATACACCACTTTACTGAAACAATCAATCACATTTAGGCTTTATCCCAAAGGAAAACTCCTCAAACACTATCCGAACAAGACTCAAGCAATTTACTCAAACGAACAACAACATCGAACAAGGTTACATGTACCTTGATATAACTAAACCATTGGGCACTCTCCAATCTCAATGGTTACCCAAGGAAGATTTGGGTAGCTTGATAGATCTGAATGAGACTACCTACCACAAATCCTTGACCATGGGTAAGTCTAAGTTATTGGTACAGGGAAAAAAATAGGCTCCCCACCATAAGAACCAACAATATTAATCGACCAGCATGGGCCGGTACAGAAAGACCCCAAAATATAAAGTGTTGGGACGACCACATGGTTAGTCTACACGGTTTGGGAAACCATGAACTAACAGTAGATATTCTTCTATCTACATGGTTTTTTTGGGGCATGGTCACTACTAACCAAGTGCAAACCGTGTGGTCAACCTGTCTAGCCAAACATCATACCTTTCTCTAAAGACTCAATGGAAACCAAAGTGGGAGGGAATAACATTGGGAGATGACATGGGTACAAGACCTCCACCTATTTCCACCGAACGGGAACAACAGAAGAAATATGATGACACCATAGGTTTAAACTCTTCTTATCTTTCATATTGAGGATAGGACTTTGCACAAGGGTTTAAATGACATTGGGGTTTCCCCTGACTACGCGCCAGCTTCTCTCCGGGACCTATGGTTGGAGCTCAAAATATTGAAGCATCTTCGGCCTCGCAGTTAGGATTTGGAAACCACCTGAATGAGAATTTTTCTTTCGTTGCAAACAACAACTACACCACAATCCCCCCGATAAGTTTTTTTCCAAGACATAACACATTCCAAACTCACTTTACCCTAAATCGATATTTCATTGAAACAAGGGATTAGAAGATGTACACACATCACACCTTGTTTGTTTGGGTGAGAAACAATAGAAGTAAAGAACACTTATACTCACCTTCCTCTAAAATGGAATATTTTTTTATGTTTTTTTTTCAAGGGAGACATTCTCCCAACATAATAGAGACTCTCAGATGATTGCCCAACTTTCACCTTTACAGTCAATCGAGCACATGACATCACGAGGAATCACCGAACATGACCATTGCAACTGATATAAATAATGAATAGAGAGGGAACTTGTACAAAATCCCAAAACAACACACAATTCTAGAAAGTGGCCATAATATCCTCTCATGAACAGATTTCCCACACTAGTAGTTTAACATGAACTCCTTCTTCGAAGAGACTATGAAGGACCGAGAGTTCCTCTTAGACACTATCCAAATACTCATCCACACTAACAACAAAAGAACACTTCCACCATCGATGAATCAGGAAACTTAAGAAACTAAGGTCTCTTTCAACCTTCCACAAGCATTATACCACTACAAGAGGATCCACAAATCAATGAAATAAATGGGTGTAGACACAATCAACAATGATCGATAAAATATTCCTTATATTGATCAACTGGAGGATTTTCCAATGGTGAAACAATATGGGTTGCACTTCAATTGTGCATTAACCCTTAATGGGGGCGTACCTTATCCAATAAGAGAACCCAAGGACCCAACCAATCTGGTCCATTGGTCAAAACAAGCCATAAACCAGTTCCAAACACATGAAGGGAACTATCGTAAAGGCATCCCAAAACATTTTTCAAAAGAGACCACTAACCGTCCCTACAACACAGCTTACCGACCAAACACAAACCCAAAACACAGTTCAAACAGAAGGGGTTCTTGGAATCAAAACATCCCACAACATCAACATTTTCAAAAACCCATAATACAAACCATACAAAAATATTCATCAAGACATCATGTTTTTCTTTAAAAGTAATTCTTTGAGAACAAACAGTTTAGCAGTAAGCATATCCACCAATGGTATCCCATGGGCCTCACACATGCATGTTTTTGTGCCACACCAGACACCCTCCTCATATCCATCCCGGAACTCATCCAGTCGTGCCATCAACCATCCATCATCCCATATAACCCCATGCATGTGATCGCTAATGGAAATACCAAAGGTTAAAACAAAAATTCTTTCCACTTTTCAAAACCAAAACGGTCTACCAACACATCCTTTTTTCTCATAACTGCTAACCATGAGATCAAAATCCCAACTCACATCTTACAAAATTTTTTAGAAAGTCACAAACATTTAGAAAATAACTCACTTTCAAGATATTCACATCAATTTCAAAACATCTCATCCCATTAAAACACACTCTGATTGTTTAGAAAACTCTATTGGAAACACTTTTCAAAACCAACTTCAATATAGTTCCTGCTTTCAAAGAGATATAAGCACACCATTTTACATTTCAAAACAATTCTGAAAATTAAGTTCTGCCATTTCATAAACCAAACCATTCCCTCTTTATTTGAAAATCATTTCACAAAAACTTTACACTTCTTAAAACCAAAGTGCTAAGGTTTCAAAACCTAAGCACAAAAAAGTGCAAGAGGAAACTAGTTTCAGTGGGTGACTTAGAAATATGGTTGGAAGCCATATTCCAATCACTTCACTATCACATAGAGTGTTCTAGGGAATATCCTTGGCTCCACATGGCTTTCCAGGCCTTGAGAGCTCACCAGGACCATTAACCCAACTCTCTTTTCATTTCCCTTAATCATCATCAAACCAAGAAAATTGAAGGACTTAGATAAATCCCGACTTCTCTTGGAAACGTAAATCCCATTATGAGATGTGGTGATCAGGCACACTACCCATAACTAGAATTCGATGTCCCAACAATCCTAACTCCAGTCTATCCTGACTCTTCCCCAAATAACATAACCCAAAGAGTTAACCTGAACCTCCTTTGATACCATTTTGTCACGAACCGAATTTGGTCGCCTTTAAAATTGGCACCCGACCCAATCCATGGAAAGACCCGAAGGGCATTCCCAATCCCCACGGGCTGGAACAAGTGCCCGAGTATCATAAAATGAAAATTGGGAACGATTTACCCGAGTTTATAAACATAAAACAACAAAAGAATCCAATGAAACAAATCTGGATTTTTCAAACCAAACAATCTTTTACAAAAATTCAGAACTGAATTACATGGCTTAAAACAACTCAAAAGGTCTATACCAAAGGTACAAATCCAAATAAGGACAGCCCAAGAACCCTCATGGCAAGGGGCACCGCCCTCAAGCCACCTCCACAAGACTTCACCACCAAGGACCTGCTAGGAACCCGAACCACTGGAACAAAAAAACTATACCCAACCTGCGACAACAAAAATAACCATGTCTACTTACACCCAAGGGTGTAAGTAGGGTGTGAGTCAATTCCCAGTAGGATACCACCACTAAGAGATTCCATGTGATAAACATTTAAAGACGAAAAGCATGCAAGTTTTCAAAAACATGAAAAGCTAGTTACAATTTCTAAAAGATGCAACTTTGAATAAAAACAGTTTTCAAGTGGGCTATCATTAAGAATCAACACTTTTAAAAATAATGTCAACACTACATAATTTTCCAGCCAACTATACCGTATGCCGACGGTAAGTACAAAGTAAATAATGAGCACAAGAAATAGGAAGTAACCCCTAGGCACTAGCTAGCTGTGGGTCCCAGGTACCTCGTATCTCAGTGAGAGTAACCATCACAAATATCCATTCTCGTGCACGAGCCACTAGTAGGGAACATACCCATAACCTAGTGGTCCCCAATCAATATCATAATAGTTTAGTTAGAGTTGTAAGTGTCAATATTTCTAAGTGAAACTGAGGCCAAACCCCACGGATTCACTAGCATACTAGTACACGTCCACCCACCTAGATACTCAGGTTTTCCCCTTGTGCTCAAACAAGTTCAACAAGTCAAGAAATATAAATTGAACATGAAAATATCATTTCCACATCACAAATTCACCAAACAGCCCATATGTATACCACACAAGTCACAAAAAGCCATTTTTCATTCAAAATGATTTTGAAATCCGAATCACACCAAAATAGCCCACAACACGTTTCACATTTCTTCAACACTTCCACAAAACCATTAAACAATTTTATAAAACAATTATAAGATATTTAAACTCATATAACAGCCCAAAAACATGGAATATAACACTTCTTTCATAATCAAAAATTCAATTTTTCACATCACACTCACACAAAACACTCCACATCACTTTCACACCACTTTCACTCCTCAATATCTCCTTCAAACAATTTAATAAAATATTTCCATGATGATACATATCACATAACAACATTTTCACAAATGAAATGGACCTTTTAAAAATATAATCCTACCAAAACAGTTTTCTGATATAGTTTCACCTATTACACAACCCAATAAACCATTCAAAACTTTCATAAAACAATTACAAAGATTATACCCAAACTTTGCACATAAAATCCATTTCAAAAACCTCTTTTTAAGCCAAAAGCACACCAAGACCCTACCAAAACAGAATTTGCAGCCCAATAAACGTGTAATAATCCACTTTCAAATGTTATATAATCACCTTGAATAATATCACAAAAGATACCCATGAGAACACACAAATCCATAAAACACTTTCAAGGAGTATAACAAGGTTATACAAATAAAACCATTCAAATACACCCCCTTTTTAGGCCCACATGGAACTATATCATTGCCCAACCATAATTGGCAGCCCCTTTCAACAACTAATAAACCACTTCTACATTTTTCAAAACTACCACAAAAGATAACACATGACATACATTTGAAAAATACACACTTCAAGCAAAAATGTAACTTTAAAAACAAATGCTTTACTATTGCTACCAAAAATGGTTTTCTCATAATGCACAGAACATAAAGAACATGTAAAATTATTTAATCAAGCAAACTAACTCATCATTAAATGGTTATCCACGGAATCACCTACCGAATGTGTCGAAACACTCAAATATTGGGGCGAAACATCAACCGCATGACCGCCGCACCTCAAGGAAGTTAAAAGGAACCTAAAACCTCAATATTTCACCCAAAATACAGTAATTTAGAACCTATGAACGAACCCTAACTTCTGGAATTTTTTATAATTCAATAATTAGGGAAGAAACCCTAAGCAATTTGAAAGAAGAAAGAAATAGACTCACCTACTTGAAGTATCCTGAATTAATCACTCCAAAACAATAGTTTCTGAAATTGAAAACAGCCAAAATTCAGGGATTATTCTAAAAAGATATAGGAGGTAATTTGGGAATTGGAATGGAGGGAAAAGAGTAAGAATTGAGAGAGTTAATAAGGGATGAAGTTACCTCTTCAATTCTGGCCGATTTGAGACACCCTATGAAGATCAACCCTAATTCGAGATTTTAAAGAGCTCCAAGGAGGGGGGGAAGGCAATGGGAGCACGCCTGGGTTTCTTAGGGTCGAGTGGGAGGTGGAATCACCAAAGAAACGCAAATATTGAAGGATATATAAAACATTTAAAATTTAACTCTGGAATTGGGCTCACGTTTGGCCCAATTCATGAAAACTCATCTATTTCTCCATAAAACCTTTGGAAACCATCCAAAACAAAGAATGAAAGGAAAATAAATGAAATTTTACTTCAAAATAAGTCATGTATGTGACATCCCCCATACACCACCCCCCAACCCCTAGCCTGCACTATCCCCCACCCCCTAGCCTAAACCACCCCCACACCCCTACACCCCTTCCCTTGTACTAGCCTTACCCTAAAACCAGTCCCCTCCCCCCAAAACCAGTACCCTCCCACCTTTTAACCCTCCTTCCCCCTTACACCATCCCCCTAGCTTGCACCGGCCCCCCAACCCCCCAAATTACCTCTACTTATATTATGCTATAAATATAAATGTGAGATAAATTTTTCTTATTCCTAATGGTATATCTTATAATGTATTTGAGGATTACCTACTTAGTTTTATGTCTGTGTAGTATCTTTTATTTTATTCCATATGCTACTCTGATATTACATCTAGTTTGGGTTGTATTGTATTTCATTAAATGCATTATATAGAACTGGTTGTCTTTGTTTCGTATTCAGTAGGTTATTCTCATCTCTAGGAAAATCATCCCCCAATGATCTATTATTCCCTTGGAACATATTTATAGACTTTGATGTTATGTGGATTCCACCTAAGGTTAATAACACCTCTTCCCATTCCCAATCCAATAGGTAAGAGGAAGGATGTTACACCGGTGGGAGGAAACTTTATTACACATATGGCAGATAACCTCATCATCTTTGAGGCCTCAATCCCACTATCATCCTTGTTCCAATTATATTTGATTGACTTTAATCTTCTACTTATGTTGGGCCTATTTATATTGATCGAGAAATAGTATGAGTGGGCACCTGAGTACACTGTTATTGAGAGTGAGGATCTATCTCTAGGAACATCAGGATATAGGATCACCCAGAAAGAGACTAAAAAGGGGGTATCTATTTCCCAGGCCTAACCATATTCACCCACTATCACTTTGGAGGTGTGGTTTCACTACTTGGATGCCTCTATCCAGTTACATATCGATCGACTTCATATTCTATTATAGGGTTGTGGGCTATTGTTCACCAAGCCACTAGTCCACCAATTTTATCTCCCAAAGACCTCCCTGGCCTTGTAGCCTTCCTCTTCCATTGACTTGTCAACCCCTATCCCTATTCTGACTAAAATCATTGGCCTAAAAATCTAATACTATATTCAAATTCCTATTGATATCAGCAGCCTGACTACCAAACATGAGTATTTACTGGCTTACCAAAGCAAGGGGAAGGGACATGCCACCAAACAAGGTGAAGAGAACTGCTTTTTTTAACCATAATACCCAAAATAGAACATATTTTTAGATTATAAAGGTACTTAATGAGTATCCCTCAACATAAAATCTGACACAAACCACGACTACAATGTAGAGTTCCCTAGTAGTATATGAGCGGGCTGCACCCAGTACCCCAGAATTATTCACCATCTCCAAAACTACAATATTATAAGATAAGAAATATATATAAGGTTTATAGTATTGAAGAATTATTCACCATCTCTAAAACTATCTTACATCAGGGATAACGTGCTGGCAGAATAGAAATATATATCAGTATCCTCTAGAAGTGCATCCATCCTCGCCAGATCATGTGGTATGTTCACGAAGACCTCTATAGCTGGAAACAAACATGATTGAACTAACACCTCAGCCACCATTGCTTCTTTATGGTACATGAATGATAGTGAAGGATCATTTAAATAAAATGAACACTCACCCACATCATCATAAGTGGATATATACTCTTCCAAGTGAGCTTTGTAGGGACCTGCTCATTTTTGAAAAATTAGATTATGTTTCCAGAATAATCCAATGAATGAAAGGAGTGAAGTTTCACATATAATAGAGGATTATAGGGTAGAATACCTTGACAATATAGTTTTCTTCCATTCTTATTCCCTTCCAGGGAATGCTCACCGGAAGGCACTAAAGATGAAATGGTTCTTCCCAAAGTGGAATATCCCCCCTCATCTGGGATAATAGATTTGGGAATTCATTATTATTTGTCTCCCAATTTCCAAGAAACACTTATACCATAGTTTTATCATGGAGATAATATTTAGGGGATGGAAGTAGTGTTTTTTCATTAGTATCCTCCTCCTATATGAACAAAAACATAAAGGACATCAATACAGTTTCAATGGAATCATGTCCCTTTAAACATATCAGTGAGATTAGTCTTCCCACTACCTATATGGGATATCCAAAATCGATCAGGAACATTTGAAGTGAGCTGAGAACCAACACTCAGTGAACCAAATATGAATATAGAAACCGAAAATTAAATAAATATGATGAAGATATGCATATAATGCATCATTTGTTATAAAAAAAATATAAAGGTACAAGATTCAAAAGTGCATACCTGGGGATCAACTATCCAACCATGATACAGACCAATGTCCAGAAGATCGAATATTGCATACTCAAGAGTAAAATAGAAATCATCAATTCTACAAGTATGGTGTATGCCAAGTAAGTTTGATTAAAAACACAATAAATTATTACTAATGTCTTTCAAAAAATAGTATAAAATAATAATTACCTCCTGAATTTTATATTCACGTCAATCCTGGTTGCAAGTCATGGGAGAAAATCAATTGCATCGACTATGTTTTCTTGTTGGTTCTCTGCATAGAATGCATTTTTATTCTACATACTAGTACAAGTCATCAAACTCAAAATATGATTAGTGAAACTAATTGAGTGGCCACCTCAAGCAAAAAAATGGAAAATTGGACTACATACCATCGGAGGTGTGCCGAAGGAGATAGAGGGGACACCTTAGAGAAGCGTCATCGAGGAGGTACGATGGTCAAATTAGAGGAGGATACAATTCAATATAATAATAATAAAACTTAACTACTACATAAACAAACATATCTCATCATAGAATAATTCAATATATGTAGAAATAGTCAGAAACACCGCAATACAATTCAGTATTACAATAATCAAACCTCATTGCATAATAAAATTACACATATTAACAATCCAAAAATACAATTCACATCAATAGTGAGTCTCAATATCAGTATCATTAGATTCATGATAACCCTCATCCATGCCTCCTATAGAAACACCATCAACACCTCTCACTCCACCAGCATCATCATTGACATCAGCATCAGTATCTGCACCAACACTGGGACCAGTTCCAGCTACAACTTTAGCTGCAGCTCTAGCTATGACTCCAGCTATAGCTTCGGCTCCACCAACAAAACTCATGTACATAAAACATGTGTCAACCTCTATAGCTGCTTCTGGTGAAAGTGTAGAAGAAATGAGAGACATAAATTTCTTCATATTTTCAAATATCGCCTTTTCGGGTTTTTGAGTTACTTCTTTGATTGAGGAATTCATCTATTCCACTATGACCAAACCAGAACTGGTACTCGAAGAAATGTTGTCAGTATACCAGTATCGAGATGGTACAATCTTCTTCCCAGGTCTACAATGCACTCTACCCTGATTCTCATCTCCTAATACCTGATATAGATGATCGTTCAGACCCAAATTGTCAGGTTCTTTTTCTGAAAATGTCTCTAAATCATTCTATTGATTGATATATAACATAAATTAAAATGATAAAATAATATAAGTAATTAAATTCATTCAAAATAAAATAAATTGAAATATACTTACAATCACCTTCTCGGTGTCAGTATTTGTCACAGTACCATCTTTCTTTTTTATGTTTATACAAAAAAAAGTAGAGCGAGGAACGCGACCCTCAATATTCAATTATTTTTTTTGTAAAAAACAAAGAAATAAATCAAAATTAGAAGTCAAAAATATTAAACTAAACGAATATAAATATTTTAAATATTAAATTACCTATGTTTTCTCAAGATCTGGGAGTGAAGTGTGTCCACGAGTATAAACATGTTTCATTCCACTCTTATTTCTTTTATTTTTGTCTGATTTCTCCTATAAACAAATAATTATATAATTTCATTAACATAAATAAAACTCATTTTCAAATAAATAAATGAATATATATATATAAATTTAACAAATACCTTAAACTCTTGACTCTTCAAATAGCCGATCATCTCTTTGTATTGTGATATTATGAAATCATGAATCACTGGTACTTCTTCAATCTCTGTGCCAACTCTCTTTTTCCAACCAAGATATAAGTCATAATTGTACGCTCACCACATTTCACCTAAATACATTAACCTTACAGCCTTGGCATTTTTTCCATCAGGAAAGTTATATTGGAGCTACAGTGGACAAAATATTCGTTAAGAAAATATTATAAATTAATATATATAAAAGGTGATTAACATTACTTACCCAAATCTCTACCCAGGAATTTTACTTTATTTGTTCTCCAACTTCCCTCCAACTTATTGGTTGAATCAGAATGATATTGCAATGTCTAGAAAGTGTTCCCATAAAGTTTTTACATTCCGTACTATTTTTTTAATTATAGATCTATCCTCATTGTATTCAACCATGATTTGTGTGTGTCGATTGTAAACCTCTCGCATTTTTGTGCGGCCTCTTCGTCTCATGGAGACTGGAGCTAATCATGAAAAAAATTAAAAAAGGATAATAATATATATGAATTTATCATTAATCACTAATAGTAATGTTTAAACACATACCAGTAGATGGGGGATTTGCTGACCCCTGAAGTGCAGCGTCTAGAGGTAGAGTAGCCTCTATGGTAGGTGGGATATCTATAGTATGAGTACTCTATACAGTAGATGGATAACCCTGTATAGATGAGGGTGGATATGAATATGGATATGGTGGTGGGATATATGGGGGCGTAGTGCCCTGTACAATGGATGGTGGGAATGAAAAATAATAAGGGATGGGAGTTTGAGAACTACCATCTGATGTGGGTGTGGGCAGAAAGGGATATGGAAAATGTGGGTTTGGATAATATGGAGGTGGAATAATGGGAGGTGACCTTCTGGTGACTCAAGTAGCATAATAGTAGGATGAATTGTATAATCAATACCCCCACCATACTATCAGCCTCGATAGTATAATCCAACTGTCTCATCAATGAAGTAGCCTAAAATAACATTGATGATAAAATAAAATGAATGATAACAAGATAAATAATATTAAAGACTATAATATTCAAACATAAATTTTACTTACAGTGTTATCCAGATGAGACATATGTTGTTCATTTCTTTGTATTCTTGTATTTCTTTTAATATCATCATATTCATACATTTTGACCTGGAAATTTAAAAGAATATTCTCAAATAAATATATATAATTAAAAATGTTAAATAATACAATTGTATCATAAAAAAATGAGACACATTTTCAATGTGATATTTATATTGATAAAATATTAAGAATTTTATATGTTTAAGAATTATTATAGATGTGATTAAACAAAAATTGGCCAGACTATAAATAGTTTTATATTCGATAATGGTATAAAATATACTAGTTAATTTGATATCATGTATGGAAGTTTAAAAAAACACATACAATATTATGATAATGTCAGGTAAATACTTACAAATGTGTCAAAATTCTATGTGGTCTGTGACAATTTCTGGTTCATAATCTGTTCTAGCAATTGAGTCATCTGTGTCATCAAATGAAACATTCGAATAAATACTGACAGGTTCATCCACAACATCATTGTCATCCATTTCTTTGTCAAAAATATATCTAGTAATGACATTAACAATAACACCAAATTGTTGTTGTAACGGGTCAGTTATATAAAACACCTATCTATCCTGTGACACAAGAATATAAGGTTCATCGGTGTGAAGCTAGCTATTCATATCAATCACTCTAAATCCATAGTTATCAATATGCATTCCTTGTCATGTCATTGAATCAAACCACTTACATTTCATCATTGTGACATGACCATGTGAATAATAATCTAATAAAATTATTCTTTCAACAAAACCATAATATGATATATTTTTTGATCGAGGTTGTCTATCTAATGCACTTGCATAACAATCTATTGTGGCGCTTATTGTGACACCGTCATGCTGTGTTGCCATTTTTTTTACACAACTATTTATAACAAATTTAAATCCATCTACAACCATTGCTTTACAATCACGTACCAAATAATTTGGACCAAATGATAACACTCTTAATTCATCTAATACTTCATTCATTAGTAGAGTTAAAACCTAAAAGATAACAACATTGAATATTAAACAGAGAAATGTGATTATGTTATGAGAAGAAAAAAACTTTTACCTTTGACTTCAACCAAGCAGTAAATTATTTTCTATGAAAAAGTTCCTTCCTCTTAATAGATAGAGAGTGATGTATCTTTTTTATAATTTCTAAATGTTCTCTAAAAATATTAAAGCTTAAATATTTTAGAAGATAGGAAGAAATAACATAATGAAAAAATGCATATTTATTAGTTTACTTACTTGATATAATCATCAAGCACACCACAGTTGAATAATACTGTATGATGAGCCATTTACCACTCTTCCTTGCTTAAAGTACACAATGAGTATGATCCAGATATCCCCCCTATTTGGGTTAGTGAAGGAAATGCAGGCTCAATGGGATCATATTACTCATCTTCAGTTTTCATAAGTCGATTAGACCTCGTGGTGATGTTATCCAAGTACAATGAACAGAAATCCATGAATTCTTGTGCTAAATAACATTTCACAATAGAGCCTTCAGGGTGATATTTATTTCTCACATATGATTTCAATATGAACATCATTCTTTCTGTAGGATACATCCACTGACTCAAAACAGGACCACCAAAAAGAACTTCTGTGAGAAGATGCACAGTCAGATGTAACATACATGTGAAAAATGATGGTGGGAAAATTTTCTTCAAGTCACAAAGAATAATTGGTGAATCTCTCTGCAATTTTTGAACAACACTTCTGCTCAGTCTTTTGGAACAAAGGTCTCGATAAAACTAACATAACTTAATCACAACAACTCTAACATTATGTGAAAGTAAATGTTGAATGGAAACATGAATCAACTCATGTAACAAGACATGATAATCATGGGTTTTAAAAGATTTTAGTTTCACATCTTGTGTATTCACCCTTTTCAAAATATTACTTGAATAACCATTTGGAACCTTCAAACTTTTTGAGGCCTGAAGAAATTTTTTCTTCTCCACATTTTTCATTGAATAATAGGTAATAGGGACTTTCCACTTATTTTGACCAATTATCTCAGGATAAAATTTTTCTCTTATACCCCAGTCCATCAAATCATGACGAGACCGCAAATTTTATTTTGTTTTGCATTTGACATTTAAAATAGTAATAAGTAACATCTCACAAATGTTTTTCTCGATATGCATTACATCCAAACAATGACGCAATAAATTTGATGACCAATACGGCAACTCAAAGAATATGATTTTCTTTCTCCAATTGTTATTGGAATTCAAATTAACATATTTTCTCTTTATGATATTTGATTGAATTTTTCCAAGAACATAATTCAAATCATCAAGTTCTTTAACAATATAATTCCCTGAAATTCGTTGAGGTGTCTCATCTATCTCGACAACATTATCAAATTGTCTTTGATTTTTCTTGTATGGATGATCCATCGGTAGAAATCGCTGATGCCCTATAGAGCTAAAAGTTCGTCGAAACTTTAATATTTAGAAACTTGTATTTTTCATACAAATAGGGTAGGATAATTTACCTTTAGTACTCCAAACATTCATCATTATGTAGGTAGAGAAATAATTTATCGTCCATAATAAAGCTGAACAAAATATAAAGTACTCCTTCCTGAATGCATCATACGCCTATGCACCAGCAATCCAAAGCTCCTTTAAATCCTCTATTAATGGCTGAAAGTATATATTCATATCATTTCCAGGATCACTAGGTCCAGATATCAATATACTCATGATAGTAAACGAATTATTTATACACATCCATGAAAGAAAGTTATAAATGTGAATGAAAATAGTCCAAGTACTGTGTGAAATATGCATTTGGCGAAATGGGTTGAAACCATCACAGGATAATCCCAATCTAACATTTCATGGGTCAGCTGCAAAATCAGGTTTTAACCTATCAAATTTTTTCCAAGCCAACCTTTCTACAAGGTGAACTATTTCATCATTATCTTTATTTCTTTCATATTCATGCCATCTCATATTCTTTTCCATTTTTTCTGACATAAAAAGATTTTGAAGCCTGAGAATTAAAGGGAAGTGTCACATCACTTTCTCTGGTATGCGAGATTGCATTCTGTCTTTATTAGTCTTCCACCTTGATGTGCCACACTATTTTCACTAACTTAACTCTGCATTTTTCTTCCAGAACAGACAACAATCTTTGGGGAAAGAATGAATCTTAATAGATGAAAATCTAATTTTGTCAACCAAATTTGATGCCATGTAATTATTTTCTAGAATACATGCATCATCAGGTTATAAATCCTTAATAAATGCAGGGAGATAGTTGACCGCAGTATTACTAAATCCATACATTGCTTTTCCATGAAATAATCACATTAAAAAAATCAAGTTTTCTCATTTTTCGACATGCCTGATATATTGGGGTATTTGCATCTTCCATCATCTTTCTAACACTCTCAACGTCATCATACTAATTAATAGACAAAAACTATGTTCCGGTATTCATTTCCTCTTGAATCAGTCTACATGAGAAGCTGGCTTCAGAAACAAAAGGAAACCGATCAGAAATAATATTTTTCATACCAATCATTTCTGATGAATTGATGTCATTCGCCACTTGTGCTTTTTCTCCACTGTGATAACACACATGATAATTTTTTTGGAAACCTTGTTTAGTGATATGATAACCCACTTCCTCATGATTTAACCATGGTATTCCAATACAATCAAAACATGGGCATTGAATCAATTCTCCATCTAAATCATTAGTGAATGAAAAGTTCAAGAAATATCATAACTCCTTGTGAAATTCATCAGTGATCCGATAAACATTGTACATCCAGTATCTATCCATTTTGAGTCATGTAAACATACATTAAATAAATAATCAAGAGAATGACTTAACATTATATGTATTGTTTCCTAAGATAATAAGTAACCATAAATAACATGTCAATAAAAAAATCATAACAAATATTATGGTTAAGGGAATTCATAAATTTTTCAAATTATAAAAAATCATTAATAGTCACACCTTTATATGACCACATAAGATTATTTTTGTGTACCCACAACACCCACATTAAAACCTAGACGTTTGAACAATGACCTATTATTTTTTTTATAGAATTATTTGATGAGAACCCCCTCCTGGATACCCCTCCCCTACCTCTTGGATGCCCCCCCTAAACACCCCCTCCCTCCTAGACAGCCCCCCAACCCCCCTGGACAACCCCCTCCCCCTGTAACCCCACACCCCTTACTATAGAGACCCAAATCTTGACGTACATAGACATTACATTACTTTTTTGTAATACTTAATACATAACAAAAACAGACACCAAAGGACCGTAATAGTTTAGTGTCTTTGGAAACTCGGAACGTAATCTTCTAATCATGGTGAAAGATCTTCAACATCTCCCCATAAAGATCTTCCCCTTTTGGTTTTCTTACCTAAAACCTTTCTTGAAATCCTGGGGAAAATAAAACATATAAAGGGTGAGCTCAAATTCTTAGTAAGGGTAAGCATGGAGAAAATAAAACAAACCATAGACATTTGAACCTAAAAACATGAACATAATATTTAAACATCAAAATCTTGAGCAAAGACATAAATCTTGGAAGTATGTAAGGCATGTATCATAATGGAACATCAATCTTGATAAAATAGCATGGGAATAAATCATGTAATTGTGGAAACCATTCAACACTTGTTATGATTTCCATAGTCGCCAAGGCATTGCTTCCAAGACCATCTTAGTGGAAAAAGTCCCTTTCTGAATCGAGTTCACTCCTCGTTCCAGTCCTGTATCACTGAACCAGATTAACTTACCATTCCAGCCATGTCTATCTCATGAGATATAAATCTTTACCCAATGCATTAGAGGGATATATAGGTTCCACCCATCTCATAATGAAGTCATTCTTACTTGTTCCACAAAATAAACTTAAAACATTCATCATAACCCAAAGAATAAAATGGGTTTCATAAACATCATCCCATCATCACATAATACATATAAGAGAAATGGATATCATTTCATAATAAGAAAAGTGAAACCATGTAGATCATAGATACATTATACTTGAAACATACACATATGAAATAATGTCATCTTAGATAAAAAAATGGTTTTGATAAAACACTTGAAATGAATTCTTGAGGAAAATATCCTTTCTTCTTCAAAATCAATTTCTTTTCAAAAAACATAATGAAATTTTAAAAGAAAGAGATTTTGTTGAAAATAGTAATGAAATATTTTGGAGGAATCTTCATGAAAATAAGGCTTTATAAAACCGTAAAAATCCGTTTATACTGTATAAGTTAAAAAAAACATTCTTCTCGTACTTTTGCTGGAAAAGTCAAAAAAGTACCTCGTAACATAAACAAAAGAAAGATTACTTACATACCATGTAGTAAAAGTCAAAAATGGGTAAAAATGACTTTAAACATACATGAAACCATTTTTAGAAAACAGGAACATGGATGATAAATATAACCCCAGTGAATACTTACGAATAAACAATCTCGGATAAAAATGAGATTGGAAAAGTTATCCCTTACCTTAGGTCCGATATGCTTTGTACGTATCCGAACCTCCTGTATAATGATTTAAATAATTTCATTGAATTATTAAAGAATCATATTCATTGTTATGATATCATATATGGTTCACTTATGACTTTATATTACCCGTTCTTTTGTAAATTTCATGTTAAAGCAGCGATTTGGGTAAAACGTTTTATTTATTGTACGTGTTTGGACTAGTTGTTATTGATATTATAAATAATTATATAATGATTTAATTACTTCCAGAATGTAAATCATGATATATATATCATATATATTCAGTATATATATATATATATATATAATATAGATAAATGAAATACACCGTTCATGGAGACGGTAGGCCGTACGTACGCATGAACACTGTTTTCTTTTCCTTATTGACTTGAATGGAAGTAAGTAGATGAAATATATATATATATATATATTTATAAATAAATACAGGAGCTTCATTATGTCATATATTTCATTATTATTCATTATATATACTTTATAATCATTCTTGAATGGTTAATCATGGAAAATGAATCTCATCGTGTTCGTGGAGACGGTAGTCCGTACGTACGCACGAGGGATGATATCATTCCCATGATCATGGAATTGTATTGAAGTGTATGTATAATATTACAGAATTAATATCACTTTAAAATAACCATATATAGTTATTTATTTACACCATTATACCCATCTATGTAAGGTGTTGGTGAAAAAACTTATTACACCACGGCGTGGAGACGGTATTCCGTACGTACGCACGCGTGGTGATTTCATTTTCCGTAGGATGGACAGAAGGTGAAATAGGGTTTTTTAATATTAATAATAACATATTAGTATATAAGTAATACTGATGTTATTACTTTATAATTATACAACTAAAGAAGAAGAAGTTGAAGAAGAAAGAAACATGAGAGAATCAGAAGAAGAGATTACCTCTTCTTTGGCGCACCTCCTTTAAGCTTCCTCTTATGGAAGTAGAGTTGGTCTTTTGAGAAGACCAGAACCTCCAGAATGTTTCTAGGGAAGTGGAGAAGAGAAATGGGTAGGGTTGGCCGAGCATCAAGGCTCAAAAGGGTGTGAAGAGAAGAGGGAAGTGGTTCCATTTTTATAAGGGAGGAGAGGGTCACCTTTGGAAAAACTTAAAATATTATTTTATAATAAAGTCATATTCAGTTTATAATAGCTCCAAATTGATTTATTAGAAGATAAGGTGGGGATGGGTAGAAATAATCTCATCCAATATAATTTATACAAGTTTAGGTTTCTATTTTAACCTTATCATTTAGATTTAACTTTAAGTTAAATAATTTTACTTTTACCGTGTCTTCTTGTTTTCTTACACTATATGGTTAATAAACTTACTATAACAATCCAAACGAACCCCAAGTGGTTAATTATTAATATATATCATTATTTAAGTCATCTGGATGAAACTTATATTTTTAGGAATAAAATAACAATTAAAAATATAATATTTGTTTTAAAAACTATTTTATGTCAATTTTGACACTATTTGGTAATTGATTTTTGTGAAAATTATAAAAACATTATTAGTTCTAAAAACGTTATTTTAATCAATACTAACATGTAATATTAACCTATAAAATTAGTGTAATTCATAAAAAGTCTCAAATTACATTTATTTGGGTATTTATAACATCAATTATGTTAATATTTCATTAATAAGGTAATTACTGCATCATCATTGTGTCATAAATAAATTAAATTATTTAATGTCTAAAAATTATAAATGAAATACAATTATGTAGTAAATCTTTTTATGTTTCTAATTAATATTTATAGTCGAATTTATCTTATGTATAACCCTATATTAAAAATGTTTTAGTTATTAAACTTTGATTTTAACTATTTTAACCCTTCTTTAAATAAATTAATAATAAATGTCCTAATCTAATCCAAGTGGACCTAAATGGTCATATTTTATTCCTAAGGTTGTTTTTGGTCGAATTACATTTATCCAATAGAATTAGGATATGTGTTAGGGTAATAATAATATCATTTTTACCCTTAATTACCCTATTTACTTTTAACAGTGGTAAATAAAAGTAAAAAGTTACTATTCACCAAAAATTATTTCCATCTCATTGAACCACATTTTAGTCCTTGATATTAACCGTGTCTCTCAGATTTTCGAAATTCCACTCACAGAAGCGGTAAAATTAAGTTTTATGTGAATTTGAAAATTCTCCTAGGAGGTGGGTAAAAGACGGTGAAAAGTTCAATACAATTTTTATATATCTAAAATTATTATAAAATGACTCTAATGAATTACATTGAACTTATATAGGTATTATGTATCAATTTTGAACTAAAATAAATTTAAATAAAATAAATAATTATTTAAATAAAAAGTCAGTTTTTAAATAGTAACCCAGTGTTTTCACTATTCATCAAAAATTGAAAGTTTTCAGAAAAATACCAAAAATTCATACTAGGCTAATTTCGATATTCTGAATCCAAAATGAAGTCCATTTTGAAAGATAAAATTTATAAAATTCCAAAAAGTGGTTATTACTATTTATAATGGCTAGTTCATAATAATATTATAATAATATATCGTTTAGTGAAACTCGGTATTGAGTATTACACATGCTATCAAGGAAGGTCTTGATTGTGTGTAATGCAAGCCAAGTCAGGGATGCGTGTAGTGAAAGCTCCATTTGGTGTTGCGTATAACATAATCAAAACTTATTTCATTTATACATTAAACAAAATCTATACTAAATGTTGCGTAGAATAATTTCCACAAAACGAACTTTAAAATGTGTGTAACACGAGCCAAGAATAGTGTTGTGTATACTGCAAGATGATACGGTGTTGCATATAGTACAATCTAATCTTGGTGTAGTGTATAATAGAACACATCAAAGAAATTAAAAATAATATATCTCATAAAATCTCAGGTTGTTACATTCTACCCCCCTTAAAATAAATTTCACCCTCGAAATTTTTCAGGGTTATAAATTGTTTATTACATGAGAGTTTCTTTCAAAGAAACCCACATCGTAAAAAGCAATACCAAAACTTATCTTTAAAAACTGAAGTATGAAATGTAACGGTTACCCAAATTAACTAATCACTGGATTTCCACATAGAAAAAAATAAGTGAAAATATGGATATGAAAGAGAAATATAACCATCAAGTTCTGATGGAGAGTGGTAGAGAACATGGCTATGAAAAATCCAATAATCACAAAGCCATAAATTTGTGATGATCTAAGGTACCATCTGATTCATCGGATATAAGGGCACTAGGACAACATTTTTTTGGTTTTCAATATCATTTCCCTAAAGTTGAAAATTTTGAATTAGAAGAAATACTTACTTAATTTTGGTACAATCTCACCGTTGGTCATTCCTTGGACAATTTCCACTTCATCTCTTAAAGAAATGAAGTTGAATTTGTCATTCGTGAAGTGTTAGTAGATCAGGTGATAGAATGATGGGTCATTCTATCCGTTTCAAAAAAAAAAGGTTAGCAAAAGTTATCAAATATACATAAGTCCATATATAGTGAGATTAATCATATTTGGTTCCTAAAATGGACTTATACTTCATATATCATACTGCTTAATATAATAAAACTAGTTTCTCTAACCAGGGAATTTCTGTAGGCCAGTGGTAGGAAATAAAGGCCCGTCGCACTTCGGTTGTGGGTTCGATTCCCATAGCCTTGTCCGACGTGACGGGTTGTCGCCCGTCCTGAAGGTTTTCCTTTTTCTAAAAATACATTATTATAACTTTCCATCAATAATATCGAAAACGTTCTAGCCTTAAACAATACAACTTATGTCCAACATAATCCATTCCAATCTTTAGGCTTATCCAAAATACAGCTGTCCAATCTCATATTATAATGAAAACAATTACCAGAGAGTTCATATAACAAGCATGTTAATACCATCATTGATCCCCATATATCATATGATATGTCTTGTTAGTCACATTCCAAACATTTGAAGGCCTTAATCATGTATTCTCTTGAAAAATGAATACCCATTGAACCTTAGTGAAAACATGAATGTAGTTAAAAGTTAACACGTTCCACATACCAAAATCCAAAAAATTCTATATACTCAAACCATGATATCACTTAGTCCTTATGAGATCATGAATACTATCAAACTTATTATTTTCTCCTTATCCATTCATTATGCGCATATCATCTGCTTTCCAAAATATTTGAATCACTTGTCATGGTTACCGGTACCATAAAATTATTGAAAACCACAATAGACTAATACAAAAATATTCCAATATACCATAAAAGTACCTCAACAACATTATTCTTGAATACCAATACATAAACACTTCAATCCATCCTCTTCAATGATTGTCATGGAGTAAGTCCTTACTTGATTTAGAAGTAACCTCTTAGTTTAGGGCATTGAGTTGGGTAATGACCATGTTCTCCACAAATAAGACATTGAACTCCATAACAGTCTGTCACTCTATGACCCTTTTCTCCACACAGATAACATCTTCCCCTCCATTTGAGGTATTCCTCAAGGTTCTTCTTCCCTTCTTTAGAAATCTCATTCTTCCTTTCTCTATTCTCCTCACCATGTGAACATGCATAAAATTCCATCTTCCTCTTATTTGATGACTTAGGAATACAACTAAAGTTAACCTTGTTAATCATATATCGATATGTCTGATTTGACATAATCACAATATCTTTATCTCTAGGTATTGCACAATTTTTTTGATCACAGTCACCAATTTTTCCATCGGAATCAACATTTACTGAATTCCTTCTTGTTCCCTCCATTGACTAAAACCAGAAACCATAGTGTAAGAAATAGTTAAAATAACGAGGAACCACATAATCATTAAAAGTCACTTATGGGATGTCTAACTTATCAAACATTCTTTAATCCATGACACCTTAGGTTCACCCTAGGTTATTCATGATCATCAACATAATTCAAGGACTCTAACCTATATGTATACTTAACCTTAGGGACATCCCTAGACATACCTTAGAAATATCTCTAGGGATTTCACTAAATTTTTCGCATCCTAGTTTCCAAAGGTTAACTAAACCTTTCCTATGATACCAACTGTAGAGACCCAAAGATTGACGTACATAGACATTACATTACTTTTGAGGAATACTTAATACATAACAAAAATAGACACCAAAGGACCGTAATAGTTTAGTGTCTTTGGAAACTCAGAACGTAATCTTATAATCATGGTGAAAGATCTTCAACATCTCCCCATAAAGATCTTCCCCTTTTGGTTTTCTTACCTAAAACCTTTCTTGAAATCCTGGGGAAAAGAAAACATATAAAGGGTGAGCTCAAATGCTCAGTAAGGGTAAGCATGGAGAAAATAAAACAAACCATATACATTTGAACCTAAAAACATGAACATAATGTTTAAACATAAAAATCTTGAGCAAAGACATAAATATTGGAAGTACATAAGACATGTATCATAATGGAACATCAATCTTGATAAAATAGCATGGGAATAAATCATGTAATTGTGACAACCATTCAACACTTGTTATGATTTCCATAGTCGCCAAGGCATTGCTGCCAAGACCATGTTAGTGGACAATGTCCCTTTCTGAATCGAGTTCACTCCTCATTCCAGTCCTGTATCACTGAACTGGATTAACTTACCGTTCCAGCCATGTCTATATCATAAGATATAAATATTTACCCAATGCATTGGAGGGATATATAGGTTCCACCCATCTCATAATGAAATCATTCTTACTTGTGCCACAAAATAAACTTAAAACATTCATCATAACCCAAAGAATAAAATGGGTTTCATAAACATCATCCCATCATCATATAATCCATATAAAATAAATGGATATCATTTCATAATAAGAAAAGTGAAACCATGTAAATCATAGAGACATTATACTTGAAACATACACATATGAAATAATGTCATCTTAGATGGAAAAATGGTTTTGATAAAACACTTGAAATGAATTCTTGAGGAAAATATCATTTCTTGTTCAAAATAAATTTCTTTTCACAAAACGTCATGCAATTTTAAAAGAGAGATTTTGTTGAAAATAGTCATGAAATATTTTGGAGGAAGCTTCATGAAAATAAGGCTTTATAAAACTGTAAAAATCTGCTCATACTGTATAAGTTAAAAAAACATTCTTCTCATACTTGTGCCGGAAAAGTAAAAAAAGTACCTCGTAACGTAAAAAAAAGAAAGATTCCTTACATACCGTGTAGTAAAAGTCAAAAAATGGGTAAAAAGGACTTTAAAAATACATGAAACCATTTTTAGAAAATAAAAACATGGATGATAAATATAACCCCAGTGAATACTTATGAATAAACAATCTCGGATAAAAATGAGATTGGAAAAGTTATCCCTTACCTTAGGTCCGATATGCTTCGTACGTATCTGAACCTCCTGTATAATGATTTAAATAATGTCATTGAATTATTAAAGAATCATATTCATTGTTATGATATCATATATGGTTCACTTATGACTTTATATTACCCTTTATTTTGTAAATTTCATGTTAAAGCAGCGTTTTGGGTAAACCGTTTTATTTATCGTACGTGTTTGGACTTGTTGTTCTTGATATTATTACTAATTATATCATGATTTAATTACTTACAGAATATAAATCATGATATATATATATATCTTATATATTCAGTATATATATATATATAATATAGATAAATGAAATACACCGTTCATGGAGACGGTAGGCCATACGTACGCATGAACGCTGTCTTCTTTTCCTTATTGACTTGAATGGAAGTAAGTAGATGAAATATATATATATATATATACATACATAAATACATTAGATTAATTATGTCATATATTTCATTATTATTCATTATATATACTTTATAATCATTCTTGAATGGTTAATCATGGAAAATGAATCTCATCGCGTTCGTAGAGACGGTAGTCCGTACGTACGCATTAGCGATGATATCATTCCCTTGATCATGGAATTTTATTGAAGTGTATGTATAATATTAAATAATCAATATCACTTTACAATAATCATATATAGTTATTTATTTACACCATTATACCCATCCATGTAAGGTGGTGGTGGAAAAACTGATTACACCACGGCGTGGAGACGGTATTCCGTACGCACGCACGCATGGTGATTTCGTTTTCCGTAGGATGGATAGAAGGTGAAATAGGGTTGTTTCATATTCATAATAACATATCAGTATATAAGTAATACTGATGTTATTACTTAATAATGATACAACTAAAGAAGAAGAAGTTGAAGAAGAAAGAAACATGAGAGAATCGGAAGAAGAGATTACCTCTTCTTTGATGCACCTCTTTTAATATTCCTCTTATGGAAGTAGAGTTGGTCTTTTGAGAATAAAAAAAACTCCAAAATGTTTCTAGGGAAGTGTATAAGAGAAATTGGCAGGGGTTGTCTGAGATTCAAGGCTCAGAAGGGTGTGAAGAGAAGAGGGAAGGGGTGCCCTTTTTATAAGGGAGGAGAGGGGCACCTTTGAAAAAACTTAAAATATTATTTTATAATAAAGTCATATTAGGTTTATAATAGCTCCAAATTGATTTATTTTGAATATAAGGTGGGTATGGGTCTAAATACTCTCATCCAATATAATTTAGACAAGTTTAGGTTTCTATTTTAACCTTATCATTTAGATTTAACTTTCAGTTAAATAATTTTACTTTTACCATGTCTTCTTGTTTTCTTACACTATATGGTTAATAAACTTACTATAACAAGACAAAATAACCCCAAGTGGTTCATTATTAATATATATATCCTTATATAAGTCATTTGGACAAAACTTAGATTTTTAGGAATAAAATAACGATTAATAATATAATATTTGTTTTAAAAACTATTTTATGTCAATTTTGACACTATTTGGTAATTGATTTTTTTTGAAAATCATAGAAATATTATTAGTTAGAAAAAAGTTAATTTAATCAATACTAACATGTCATATTAACCTATAAAATTAGTGTAATTCATAAAAAGTCTCAAATTACATTTATTTGGGTATTTATAACATCAATTATGTTAATATTTCATTAATATGGTAATTACTGCATCATCATTGTGTCATAAATAAATTAAATTATTTAACGTCTAAAAATTATAAATAAAATACTATTATGTAGGAAATCTTTTTATCTTTCTTATGAATATTTATAGTTGAATTTATCTTATGTATAACCCTATATTAAAAATGTTTTAGTTATTAAACTTTGATTTTAACTATTTTAACCCTTCTTTAAATAAATTAATAATAAATGTCCTAATCTAATCCAAGTGGACCTAAATGATCATATTTTATTCCTATGGTTGGTTTTGGTCGAATTAAAGTTATCCAATAGAATTAGTAAATGTGTTAGGGTAATAATAATATCATTTTTACCCTTAATTACCCTCTTTACTTTTAACAGTGGTAAATAAAAGTAAAAAGTTACTATTCACCAAAAATTATTTTCATCTCATTGAAACAAATTTTAGTCCTTGATATTAACCATGTCTCTTGGATTTTCTAAATTCTACTCACAGAAGCGGTAAAATTAAGTTTTATGTGAATTTGCAAATTTTATTAGGAGGTGGGTAAAAGACGGTGAAAAGTTCAATAAAATTTTTATATATCTAAAATTATTATAAAATGACTCCAATGAATTACATTGAAATTATATAGGTATTATGTATCAATTTTGACCTAAAATAAATTTAAATAAAATAAATAATTATTTAAATAAAAAGTCGGTTTTTAAATAGTAACCCAGTGTTTTCACTATTCATCAAAAATTGAAAGTTTTCAGAAAAATACCAAAAATCCACCCTAGGATAATTTCTATATTCTGAATCCAAAAATGAAGTCCATTTTGAAAGATAAAATTTATAAAATTACAAAAAGTGGGTATTACTATTCATAACTGCTAGTTCATAATAATATTATAATAATATACCATTTAGTGAAACTTGGTATTGCGTACTACACACGCTATCTAGGAAGGTCTTGATTGCATTAATGCAAGCCAAGTCAGGGCTGCGTGTAGTGAAAGTTCTGTTTGGTGTTGCATATAACATAATCAAAACTTATTTCATTTATACATTAAATAAAATCTATACTAAATGTTGCGTAGAATAATTTCCACAAAACAAACTTGAAAATGTGTGTAACACGAGCCAAGAATAGTGTTGTGTATACTGCAAGCTAATACGGTGTTGTGTATAGTACAAGATAATCTTTGTGTAGTGTATAATAGAACACATCAAAGAAATTAAAAATAATATATCTCATAAAATCTCGGGTTGTTACACTTTCCCCCCTCCCTGACCCCTACACACTGCTCCCCCAGACCCCTTCACCCACTCCTGGATATCCCCCCCTCCCCTTGCACCCCTGCCCTCCTCCCTGCACACTGCCCCCCCGGACACCCCCTCCCGGACACCCCTCTCCCCTGGACCCCACACCCCCTGCACCCCCTGCACCCCCTACTCCGTTCCCCCACCTCTCACCCCCCTCCTGGATAGCCCCCTACCCTTGCACCCCTACCCCCCTCCCTGCACACTGCCCCCTGGACACCCCCCATGCACCCCACACCCCTGCACCCCATGCACACTTCCCCCCCAACCCCCACCGCGGATACCCCCTTCTGGACAGCCCCCCTTCCCCCTTCCCCTTCCCCCTCCCCCTGCACCCCCTACCCCCTCCCTGCACACTACCCCCCTACACACTTCCCCCCTCCCTGCACACTGCCCCCCTCCTAGACATCCCCCCTCCAATACATGATCACATGTTTTTTTAAAAAAATTGGGACAAAAAAAACTATGATGAATTGTGTATCAAAACACCTAAACATATTGGGAACATCATCTCGATCAGTGTGATATGTCATATTTACAATATCACCCAGGTCAATATAACTCATAGATGGTCAGTTATCAATGCATAGCATATCAAGAATCAAACTACTATCACTAAACACATATGGTATGTTGTAACCTTTATCCAACAAGATGGGTGCCACTTTTATTGAGAAACACTTTCCCAAGATTCCGTATATAAAAAACTAGCATGTTTATCCTCCTTAATTCACCAGAAAAATGGAACTAAAAATTCTAAAGTTTTATTACCTCACAAAAATTCTATAATATTAATACATTTTGAGTCATCCATAAAAAATAATGGAGGTTCAGATGACATACCATGTTGATAATAATTCCCAAGGAATGTCTATCCCACTGAAATTGTGAATTACATGATGATCATGCCTGTAACAATAATCAAATAATTACACAAACACCCATCTAACCAGGGTGTCATTTTAAAATCTAAGATTACTACATGGGATAAACTTCACCCAAATGGAACCACACATCTGAAATGGTTCAGATGCGTTTTAAATTTTTTAATATTCTGAGGGAGCTAACTCCCTTATTTTTTCCCCTTACAAAAGAAGAAAGCATCAACAACAAATCTAGGTTATGCTTAAGAGGTCACTAGGCTAAAAAAAATTCATTTGTGTTCAATTGATAGATAAATAAGCCCATGGGACACACTCATATACCCTCTCTAAGGAAACTATCAATTGAACATTAAAAATTCTAGTATATGAGGTTGAAAACTAAAAACACCGTATTTAGGTTTATTTTAAGGCATTAAATTTCTTCAATTTATTTCTTAAAATATTCCAAGGATTAGTGTTATTGAACATCCAATATCATTCATGGAAAATAAATAAATATTTTCCTTTATTTAGATAGTTCTCCAATGAAACAATGAAAAGCTATGTCACACTTATTTTTAAGCATTAATTATTTATTTACCATGCAATCAAAATATTAGGAAATTCATCTTATAAATTTCATTCTCCATTTTACATATACATAAATATTTTCATATTTGGATTAGTTAAATAGGATTTCAATTTCAGGTTCTAGAGGAAAGAACCCTATATGTTTGATTTTCCAATAAAAACATATATTTTAATTACATTTTAATGGTATTAAATGTTCATTTTTGATCTTATGGGCCTGAGTTAGTGCATTTTCATTATGAACATCCATTCTCATCATTTGTGCACATCATGCCTAATATACACCAATTTAGCCCCAATGATTCATCTGATTATAAGGAATGTAATTATAAATATTTTAATTTGATATTTTTGTAACTATATCTACACTTAAATTTGAACATTTTTCATTCAGGGATCAATGGATGATTCATAAACAATGATGGAGATATTTGGATATGAATGGAAGCAATTCTAGAGAAGGCAGATTGGACACCAGCCCATTGATGAGACTGTGTGTAGAGACCCGAAGCTTGACGTACATGGACATTACATTACATTTGCGGAATACTTAGTACATAACAAAAACACACACTAAAGGATCGTAATAGTTTAGTGTCTTTGGAAACTCGGAACGTAATCTTCTAATCATGGTGAAAGTTCTTCAATATCTCCCATAAAGGTCATCCCTTTTTTTACCTAAAACCTTTCTTTATATCCTGGGGAAAAGAAAACATAAAAGGGTGAGCTCAAATGCTCAGCAAGGGCAATAAGGGAAATAAAAATCATATCATATCTTTTTGAAAATCATAACCTGCAAAAGAGATCATAAAATCTTAATAAATCATAGAAGTGAAAATGAGATCCCCATAATCATAACATGAAACTTGAAACTTTGTGGCATGCACACATAATCATGGAAAATCATTTCTTGTTAGTCATGACTTATTGCCAAGACTATCTTAGTGGACCAAGTCCCTTTCTGAACCGAGTTCACTCCTCGTTTCAGTCCTGTATCACTGAACCGAAATAACCTTCCGTTCCAGCCATGTCTATCTCATGAGATATAAAATCTTTACCCAATGCATTGGAGGGAGATATAGGTCCCACCCATCTTATAATGAATCCTTTCTTATGTGTGCCACATAATCATAAAACATACATCATCACATAACACATGTAACAAAAATGGGATTCTTGAAACATCATGACATCATAAATAAATTCATATAAGATAAAGGAATTCATAAAAATAATTCCATCACAACATGATCAAATCAATGTAATAATAGGGATAAAAACAGAACCCTTTATTATCTTAGATGGAAAATAATTTTGATAAAACACTTGAACTCCATTCTTGAGGAAAATATCCTTTCTTCGTCAAAAACATTTTTACTTTCATAACATGTCATACAAATTTAAAATAAAAGAAGTTGATTAAAAATAAACTTGAAAACTTGTAAAGGAATCTTCTTTGAAATAATGTTTTTAAAAAATCCATTCATGCCGTATAAGTTAAAAAAAAAAACATTCTTCGTACTTTTGTCGGAAAAGTCAAAAAGTACCTCGTACGACAAAAGATTCCTTTCATACATATTACTAAAAACTCACCGAAGGGTAAAAATGTATTTAAACAATTTTAGGTGGATGGAAATAATATTACATATTGATGAAACATGGATGTGGATGATAAAATACACCCCAGTAAATACTTACGAATAAACAATCTCGGATAAAAATGAGATTGTGATATTTCCCTTACCTTAGGTCCAATTTGCTTCATATGTGTCCGAACCTCCTGTATAATGATTTAAATAATGTCATTGACTTATTACAGAATCATATTTATTGTTATGATATCATATATGGTTCATTTATGACATTATATCACCCGTTCTTTTGTAAATTCCATGTTAAAGAAGCGTTTTGGGTAAAATCGTTTCATTTATCGTAGGTGTTTTGACTTGTTGTTCTTGACATCATTATTAATTATATCATGATTTACTTACTTCCAGAATATAAAATATGATTTATATATCATATATATTCAGTATATATATATATAATAGATAGATAAATAAAATGAAAAACACCGTTCATGGAGACGGTAGTCCGTACGTACGCATGAACGCTGTTTTTCTTTCCCTTATTGTCTTGAAATGGAAGTAAGTAGATGTCATACATATGTATATATATACATAAATCCAGTAGATTTATAATGTCATATATTTCATTATTATGTCTTATATATACATTATAATCATTCTTAAATGGTTAACATGGAGAATGAATCTCATCGCGTCGTGGAGACGGTAGTCCGTACGTACGCACGAGCGATGATATCATTTCTATAAATATTGAATTGAATTGGAGTGGATTATACAATATATCAGAATCAATATGATGTTGTAATAACTATGTATAGTTATTCTTTACACCATTATACCCATCCATGTAAGGTGGTGGTGGAAAATAGATTACACCACGGCGTGGAGACGGTATTCCGTACGTACGCACGCGCGGTGATTTCTTTTTCCGTAGGATGGAGAGATGGTGAAATAGGGTTGTTTCATACTTATAATAACATATCAGTATATGAGTTATACTGATGTTATTACTTCATAATGAAACAAACTAAGAAGAAGAAGTGGAAGAAGAAATAAAGATGAAAGAATTGGTAACGGTAATTACCTCTTCTTTGAAGTGCCTCTTTGATACCTCCTCTTAGGGCACTAGAATTGGTCTTTGAGGAAGACCAGAACCTCTAGGATGTTTCTAGGGAAGTGGAGAAGAGATTTTGGCAGGGGTTGGCCGAGCTTGAGTGCTCAAATTGGTGTGAGGAGGAGGGAGAGGAGGTGTCCTTTTATAGGGGAGGAGAGGGGCACCTTAGGAATATCTCAAAATATTATTTTATATTAAAGTCAAAATCGGTTTATAATGGTTCCAAAGGGTATTATTTAGAATCTAAAGTGGGGATGGGTCGAAATCCTATCAACCAAAAGAATTTAGACAAGTTTAGGATATTATTTTAACCTTATCAATTAGATTTAACTCTAAGTTAAATAATTTAACTTTTACCATGTCTTTTTGTTTTCTTTCACTATATGGTTAATACACTTACTATAACATGCCAAACGAACCCCAAATTGTTTATTATTAATATATATATCCTTATCTAAGTCATTTGGCCGAACCTTAGATTTTTAGGAATACAATAACAATTAATAATATAATATTTGATTTAAAAACTATTTTGTGTCAATTTTGACACTATTTGATATATGATTTTTTGTGAAAGTCATAACAGAATTAAATGTTCGAACCAAGTTGATTAAATCAACATTAATATATCATAGTAACCTATAAAATTAGTGGAATTCATAAAAAATCTCAAATTACATTTATTTTGGTGTTTATAACATCAATTATGTCAATATTTCATTAATAAGATAATTACTGCATCATCGTTGTGTCATAAATAAATTAAATTATTTGATGTCTAAAAATTACAAATAAAATACCATCATGTAGGAAATCTTTTTATCTTTCTAATGAATATTTACAATCGAATTTATCTTATGTATAACCCCATATTAAAAATGCTTTACTTATTAAACTTTGATTTTAACTATTTTATCCTTTCTTTAAATAAATTAATAATAAATGTCCTAATCTAATCCAAGTGGGCCTAAATGGTCATATTTTCTTCCTAAGTTTGTTTTTGGTCGAATTACACTTGTCCAATAGAATTAGGACATGTGTTAGGGTAATATTAATATCATATTTACCCTTTGTTACCCTATTTACTATTAACCGCGGTAAAAAAAAGTAAAAAGTTACTATTCACCAAAAAATTATTTTCATCTCATTGAACCACATTTTAGTCCTTGATATTAACCGTGTCTCTCGGATTTTCGAAATTCCATTCACAGAAGCGGCAAAATTAAGTTTTATGAAAAATTCAGTTTTTTTAACTACCACTTAGTAGTTTCACTATTCATCAAAAATTGATGTTTTTCAGAACAATGCCAAAATTTCATCCTAAGCTATATTTCATATTCCGAATTCAAAAATGAAATCTATTTTACCAAATTCATAACATAGAAGTTGCATTAATTAATTTTATATTTAAATCCCGCTGTTAAAATAAATAGCGTGTTTTTAGGAAACAATATATATCAAAAGATTGACACTTGATTATGTCTGGTTTAAATGTGAAATTACAACCAATGACCAACATTGTATTAAATTGTAAAAATATATTCTAAATATACTTTAAAACCACTCAATTAATAATTTATCACTATTAATTATTTCGATTAAAAAAGTTGTTTTTAATTTAGTAATTTTCACTATTCATCAGAATATGAAAGTTATCCGAAAAGTACCAAAATTTCACCTTAGGCTAAATTCGATACTCCGAATCCAAGAATGAAGTTCATTTTGAAAAATAAGATTTATAGAATTTTAAAAAGTGGTTATTACTATTCATAACGGCTAGTTTTAATAATATTTTAATAGCACATCGTTGTTTAGTGAAACTCGGTATTGCGTATTACACACGCTATCGAGGAAGGTCGTGATTGCGTGTAATGCAAGGCAAGACAAGGATGCGTGTTGTGCAAGCTCCTTTTGGTGTAGCGTACAACACAAGACATTAATAAAATTAAAAAGAATATTTTTTTATAAAATCTTGGGCTGTTACATTCTACCCCCCTTAAAATGAATTTCGCCCTCGAAATTCGTCGGGGTTATAAATGGTTTACTATTCGAAAGTTTCATTAATAGAAACCCACATCGTAAAAAGGAATATCAAAACCAATCTTTAAAAACAAAAGTATGAAATGTAACGGTTACCCAAATAAACTAATCATTGGGTTTCCACATAGGTGAAAATATGGATATGGAAGAGAAATCTAACCATCATGTTCTGATGGAGAGTGGTAGAGAACATGGCTATGGAAAAGCCAGTAATCACAAATCCATAGATTTGTGATGATATAAGGTACCATCTGATTCATCAGGTATAAGATCACTAGGACAACATTTTTGGTTTTCAAGATCATTTCCCTTAAAGTTGAAAATTTGAATTAGAATAAATACTTACTTTATTTTGGTACAATCTCACTGTTATTCGTGCCTTGAACAATTTCCACTTCATCTCTTAAATAAATGAAGTTGAATTTGTTATTCATGAAGTGTTAGCAGATCATGTGATAGAATGACGGGTCATTCCATCTGTCTCAAACAAAAGGTTAGCAAAAATTATATGCACAAATCGATCTATAGTGAGATTAATCATATATGGTTCCTAAAATGGACTTATACTTCATATATCATACTGCTTAATATAATAAAACTAGTTTCTACTAAACAGGGACTTCCTGTAGGCCAGTGGTAGGCGATAAAGGCCAGTCGCACTTCGGTTGTGGGTTCGATTCCCACAGCCTTCTCCGAAGCGATGGGCTGTCGCCCGTCCTGCAGGTTGTCCTTTTTCCAAAACTATATTACTATAACATCCCATCAATAAAATCGAAAAAAACTTCTATCCTTAAACAATACTAACTTATGTCCAACATAATCCATTCCAATCTTTAGGCTTATCCATAATACTGCAGTCCATTCTCATAACATAGAGATTTAATACCATCGTTGATCCCCATATATCATAAGATATATCTTTTTGGTCACATTCCAAACATTCAAAGGCCTTAATCTTGTACTCTCTTGAATACCCATTGAACCTTAGTGAAAACATGAATGCAGTTAAAAGTTAACACTTTTCACATACCGAAATCCTCAAAATTCTATATACTCAAACCATGATATCACTTAGTCCTTATATCAATCATGAGCTCATGAATACTATCAAACATTTAATTTTCCCCTTATCCCTTCATTATGCGCATATCATCTACATTCCAAAAATATCTGAATAACCTTTCATGGATACTGGTAACATTAATCATACACTTTCAAAACACAAGGAAAGACAACAATGTAACAATCCATAGATGTCTCTTTATTCCAAAATTACACATGATAAACATGTAATCATTCCACTGAATTCTCAAACCATTGACCGAGCTTCAAAAATTCTTTCATCTCACATATCATTTGTAGTCTCTTCATCATCATCCACATAAATACTACCCATATGACCATACTGATTCTCTTCATGAGTCTTTCCCTTAGAGCATTTGTTTGCATAATGCCCATACATTCCACATTTAAAACACTTAACCATTTTTGATGTCGTAGCAATACCATTATCCTCACCCATGGTGTTAACCGACCCTTTTCCTTTGCACTTACTTGCTTTGTGTCCTTCTTTTCCACACCCAAAGCATCTTCCAGTTCCCTTGAAACATTCTCCTTGATGCCTCTTCCCACATGATTTACATAGGGGAAATTGAACTTTCTTTCCTCTATGATCATCATGGAACTCCATCTTTCTCTTATTAGTCGAGTCAGGAAACTTACCAAATTGTACTTTATTGATCATATTGTGAGATTGCTGATTCGGCATAATAATGATGTCTGGACATCCAAATCCCATTTCATTTGGTTGCTCATGAAGAATATCATTCCATTGTCCATCATATCCTCCATTATTGTGAATCATCTTGTTTCCAGCCATTTTCTAAAACCCAAACAGAATAGTGTTAGATGCAAAAATCATAATAAAGGGGGAGTAACTTAAATATCTATCATCTTTGGTTTAATCTAATATCATTACCATAGTTATAGGACTATATCCTATACGTATACTTATCCTTAGGGGCATCCCTAGACATACCTTAGAAAAATCTCTAGGGATCTCACTAACGTTTTCGCATCCTAGTTTCCAAAGGTTGACTAAACCTTTCCTCTGATACCAACTGTAGAGACCCGAAGCTTGACGTACATGGACATTACATTACATTTTCGGAATACTTAGTACATAACAAAAACACACACTAAAGGATCGTAATAGTTTAGTGTCTTTGGAAACTCGGAACGTAATCTTCTAATCATGGTGAAAGTTCTTCAATATCTCCCATAAAGGTCATCCCTTTTTTTTACCTAAAACCTTTCTTTATATCCTGGGGAAAAGAAAACATAAAAGGGTGAGCTCAAATGCTCAGCAAGGGCAATAAGGGAAATAAAAATCATATCATATCTTTTTGAAAATCATAACCTGCAAAAGAGATCATAAAATCTTAATAAATCATAGAAGTGAAAATGAGATCCCCATAATCATAACATGAAACTTGAAACTTTGTGGCATGCACACATAATCATGGAAAATCATTTCTTGTTAGTCATGACTTATTGCCAAGACTATCTTAGTGGACCAAGTCCCTTTCTGAACTGAGTTCACTCCTCGTTTCAGTCCTGTATCACTGAACCGAAATAACCTTCCGTTCCAGCCATGTCTATCTCATGAGATATAAAATCTTTACCCAATGCATTGGAGGGAGATATAGGTCCCACCCATCTTATAATGAATCCTTTCTTATGTGTGCCACATAATCATAAAACATACATCATCACATAACACATGTAACAAAAATGGGATTCTTGAAACATCATGACATCATAAATAAATTCATATAAGATAAACGAATTCATAAAAATAATTCCATCACAACATGATCAAATCAATGTAATAATAGGGATAAAAACAGAACCCTTTATTATCTTAGATGGAAAATAATTTTGATAAAACACTTGAACTCCATTCTTGAGGAAAATATCCTTTCTTCGTCAAAAACATTTTTCCTTTCATAACATGTCATACAACTTTAAAATAAAAGAAGTTGATTAAAAATAAACTTGAAAACTTGTAAAGGAAGATTCTTTGAAATAATGTTTTTAAAAAATCCATTCATGCCGTATAAGTTAAAAAAAAAACATTCTTCGTACTTTTGTCGGAAAAGTCAAAAAGTACCTCGTACGACAAAAGATTCCTTTCATACATATTACTAAAAACTCACCGAAGGGTAAAAATGGATTTAAACAATTTTAGGTGGATGGAAATAATATTACATATTGATGAAACATGGATGTGGATGATAAAATACACCCCAGTAAATACTTACGAATAAACAATCTCGGATAAAAATGAGATTGTGATATTTCCCTTACCTTAGGTCCAATTTGCTTCGTATGTGTCCGAACCTCCTGTATAACGATTTAAATAATGTCATTGACTTATTACAGAATCATATTTATTGTTATGATATCATATATGGTTCACTTATGACATTATATCACCCGTTCTTTTGTAAATTCCATGTTAAAGAAGCGTTTTGGGTAAAATCGTTTCATTTATCGTAGGTGTTTTGACTTGTTGTTCTTGACATCATTATTACTTATATCATGATTTACTTACTTCCAGAATATAAAATATGATTTATATATCATATATATTCAGTATATATATATATAATAGATAGATAAATAAAATGAAAAACACCGTTCATGGAGACGGTAGTCCGTACGTACGCATGAACGCTGTTTTTCTTTCCCTTATTGTCTTGAAATGGAAGTAAGTAGATGTCATACATATGTATATATATACATAAATCCAGTAGATTTATAATGTCATATATTTCATTATTATGTCTTATATATACATTATAATCATTCTTAAATGGTTAACATGGAGAATGAATCTCATCGCGTCGTGGAGACGGTAGTCCGTACGTACGCACGAGCGATGATATCATTTCTATAAATATTGAATTGAATTGGAGTGGATTATACAATATATCAGAATCAATATGATGTTGTAATAACTATGTATAGTTATTATTTACACCATTATACCCATCCATGTAAGGTGGTGGTGGAAAATAGATTACACCACGGCGTGGAGACGATATTCCGTACGTACGCACGCGCGGTGATTTCTTTTTCCGTAGGATGGAGAGATGGTGAAATAGGGTTGTTTCATACTTATAATAACATATCAGTATATTAGTGATACTGATGTTATTACTTCATAATGAAACAAACTAAGAAGAAGAAGTGGAAGAAGAAATAAAGATGAAAGAATTGGTAACGGTAATTACCTCTTCTTTGAAGTGCCTCTTTGAGACCTCCTCTTAGGGCACTAGAATTGGTCTTTGAGGAAGACCAGAACCTCTAGGATGTTGCTAGGGAAGTGGAGAAGAGAATTTGGCAGGGGTTGGCCGAGCTTGAGTGCTCAAATTGGTGTGAGGAGGAGGGAGAGGAGGTGTCCTTTTATAGGGGAGGAGAGGGGCACCTTAGGAATATCTCAAAATATTATTTTATATTAAAGTCAAAATCGGTTTATAATGGTTCCAAAGGGTATTATTTCGAAGCTAAAGTGGGGATGGGTCGAAATCCTATCAACCAATAGAATTTAGACAAGTTTAGGATATTATTTTAACCTTATCAATTAGATTTAACTCTAAGTTAAATAATTTAACTTTTACCATGTCTTTTTGTTTTCTTTCACTATATGGTTAATACACTTACTATAACATGCCAAACGAACCCCAAATTGTTTATTATTAATATATATATCCTTATCTAAGTCATTTGGCCGAACCTTAGATTTTTAGGAATACAATAACAATTAATAATATAATATTTGATTTAAAAACTATTTTGTGTCAATTTTGACACTATTTGATATATGATTTTTTGTGAAAGTCATAACAGAATTAAATATTCGAACCAAGTTGATTAAATCAACATTAATATATCATAGTAACCTATAAAATTAGTGGAATTCATAAAAAATCTCAAATTACATTTATTTTGGTGTTTATAACATCAATTATGTCAATATTTCATTAATAAGATAATTACTGCATCATCGTTGTGTCATAAATAAATTAAATTATTTGATGTCTAAAAATTACAAATAAAATACCATCATGTAGGAAATCTTTTTATCTTTCTAATGAATATTTAAAATCGAATTTATCTTATGTATAACCCCATATTAAAAATGCTTTACTTATTAAACTTTGATTTTAACTATTTTAACCTTTCTTTAAATAAATTAATAATAAATGTCCTAATCTAATCCAAGTGGGCCTAAATGGTCATATTTTCTTCCTAAGTTTGTTTTTGGTCGAATTACACTTGTCCAATAGAATTAGGACATGTGTTAGGGTAATATTAATATCATATTTACCCTTTGTTACCCTATTTACTATTAACCGCGGTAAAAAAAAGTAAAAAGTTACTATTCACCAAAAAATTATTTTCTTCTCATTGAACCACATTTTAGTCCTTGATATTAACCGTGTCTCTCGGATTTTCGAAATTCCATTCACAGAAGCGGAAAAATTAAGTTTTATGAAAAATTCAGTTTTTTTAACTACCACTTAGTAGTTTCACTATTCATCAAAAATTGATGTTTTTCAGAACAATGCCAAAATTTCATCCTAAGCTATATTTCATATTCCGAATTCAAAAATGAAATCTATTTTACCAAATTCATAACATAGAAGTTGCATTAATTAATTTTATATTTAAATCCCGCTGTTAAAATAAATAGCGTGTTTTTAGGAAACAATATATATCAAAAGATTGACACTTGATTATGTCTGGTTTAAATGTGAAATTACAACCAATGACCAACATTGTATTAAATTGTAAAAATATATTCTAAATATACTTTAAAACCACTCAATTAATAATTTATCACTATTAATTATTTCGATTAAAAAAGTTGTTTTTAATTTAGTAATTTTCACTATTCATCAGAATATGAAAGTTATCCGAAAAGTACCAAAATTTCACCTTAGGCTAAATTCGATACTCCGAATCCAAGAATGAAGTTCATTTTGAAAAATAAGATTTATAGAATTTTAAAAAGTGGTTATTACTATTCATAACGGCTAGTTTTAATAATATTTTAATAGCACATCGTTGTTTAGTGAAACTCGGTATTGCGTATTACACACGCTATCGAGGAAGGTCGTGATTGCGTGTAATGCAAGGCAAGACAAGGATGCGTGTTGTGCAAGCTCCTTTTGGTGTAGCGTACAACACAAGACATTAATAAAATTAAAAAGAATATTTTTTTATAAAATCTTGGGCTGTTACACTGTGGGTCCCAAAATACAGGCCCAATTAACCCCAAATTTCATGGGATTCTAGAATAAATTTCTAGGAACAAATCACTCTTCAGGCTCCAATGCTAATTCGGCCTCTATTGTGGTCATTAAGGCGCCCCAAATTAGAGATACAATTCTGGGCCAGATTCTGCGGCCCAAAAAAACATCCTACTAATTTGATTATATCTCAGAATCCACAACTTCAAATGGGCCCAAATTTTACAGGAGATTAGACTACATCCCTATATCCATTTTCTTCTTCTATGGACCACTCTTATTCGGCCATCTAGAAGGTCATCCAAACGCGTCCGTTCGGTGGATGAAAGCTGGCTGCCACCACGTGTCAAATGTGGAAAAGTCCAAATTCCACAAGATTTCCACCACCTATGGCCTACCAAAATTAATTGAGATGATTTGTACTGTTTGAGGCTCGACCCAAGGGCTCAAAGATGCCTATTTAAGGTAGTGGTGGTGGAGGAGTTGAATCTTTGAGCTTGTTTTCATCTTAATGTTATGCTGCTAATTTCTCTTTGTAATGTTCTTCCTTCACATGTAAGTTGTTTTAATTCATCCTTGTTTCTTAATAAAAGTTCTTCTTCTCTTATTATTCTGTTCTTCTCCTTATCACTTTGATACTATTGGTTCAAGGTGTGAACTTTTTCATACTAAACCTTGTGATATTATCACACAACGGTGGAGTGATTGTTATTTTATTGCGTTTTTTTACTTCTCTATTTTCCTCCCTCATGAGTCTACTTTCCGCTTCCATTGAAACCATAGAATCAATGGAGGGCTAACCCAATTATGGGTTGATCCAAGGGAGTATCAAGAGGCTGGATTGGATGTTATTTATCACCTCATTAATGTATAATCACTTCTTTAATTGAGATTTTTATTTGATGATTTTTAAACTCCATCGTCCTTGTTGAATTTAAGGCCACACACTCCAAGTGCTAATACGAACCTTTACCTTGAAGTGCTCAAAACTTTGATCCTTCAAGTGTATAGGTGATTAGTATTAAAGGGTTTATGCATTAAACCAGTAAGTTATGATGTTGTTTTATCTCCTTAAATGAACCCATCTCAAATATAAGAAATTGAAATCATTAAAAAGGAAATACGTCCAATCCACCCTGAGCGATAACCTAGGATCAACTCATTATTTTAAATTGAATTCACTTAAATATATTATATATCTTTCAAACCCATCCAAAATCAATCCAAGTTGGCCACTTCATAGCCGAAAACAGTCCATAGAATGTACGTGTCTATAGGTTTCTTCTTAGGTCTCTGTGGATTCGATAACCCAAGCTAAACTACAAGGACCGTCTTACCTTCTTCTCTTGGGTAAATTTGAGCGAGAATAAAATTTTGGAGCCGTTTCCGGGGACCTAAGTAAGTTATCTTAGACACTATCATATTTTTTTCATCCCACTTCTCTTATCTCATCCCCAATTTCATTCTTATGGAAAACCCTTTTGAACAAATCCAAACATGGGGAACCTCTCTTTACTTTGATCACTCCACACCAAGTGAGATGTACATTGACCATCCTAGTTTCTACTGGTGGGATAATCAACAACCTAATGAACCACAATGTTTTTACTCCTATGATCCACAAAACATTCCAACATATAATGAGTTTCAATCCCCACAAATCCAATCTGAACACCCCCCTATGGAATTCCAACAACATAGTTAACAACTTGGAATAGACCATCTTTCTCAACCGCTTTCCCATAATGATCCCCAACCATTACTTTAAAAATTGTGTCAAAAAATGGAGAAAAGGAATTTTGAGGTTTCATCATTGAGGTTAGAAATACAAAGCATTAAAACTTGTGAGGAACCCATCCCTACACAAACTGTCCCTTCTATAACCTTATGTAAAGTGTCTAGTTTCCCACAAACCTCTCATGAATTTACTGAAGAGAAAACCTTTGGATTTGGGGAAGATGAATAGGATCAAGGAATTCTTGATGGGTTTTTAAATCAATAGGAAACTGATTTTTTATATTCACGAGGGGGGAATTTGACATCATGGATTGAGTCTCATGAATATAACTCCATTGATGATTTTTCAAAAACACAAATCACTGAACCATTAAGAGAAATCATAAACTTTGAGTCCATACCAATTCCTGAAACTGATCTTTCTAATTTGGTGGTTGAATCTACTATTCAAAAGGAACCAATTTTGTTGAGAAATTTTGAAAATAAAATTGAGTTGGATTCAAAATATCAACTTGTGTCTAAATGTCATATCCAACCTGAGCTCAATATTATTGTCCTTACCTACCCTCTAAAGAATCCATTCATAAGGTATAATCATGACCTTTCAATTGGAATTCATTCTTCTCTTGAAACCAAAAAAGTTGGAATGATCATTGATGTCTTAGGAAAGACTACAGAGGAAACTGGATCAACCATTTTTGACATTCCTTTGATTTTACCACTCATTTTAGAACATAGGTTTGTGAATGAAACAAATTCTAAACATAGAATCAATCTAAACCTAGTAGAATTGGTGAAACATGTGGTCCTTAAAATGTTGAAAGTTGGTATCGGGTAAGTCGTGGGGTTCAAGTCGAGCTAATGACGTTAAACAAAGCGCTGCACGGGAGGCAACCCGTGGGTTTCATGTTTCTAAACTTTCTGAATCATATTATTTTTCAAATAAGATTAATTAATCATTTTTATATTTAAAATAATAGTAATAATAATAATAATAATAATAATAAAATATACTTTTGACATGTTCTTCTATTATGAGTATGGATGGGTACGAAAGGGGAGCACCATATTCATTCATGTCACGTGGTGTGATCCTTGAGTAATACCTTACCCAGAAATTTAAAAAGAAGACAATGTATCATCAGTTTATTTTATTTTACATATATAATTATATTTTACTTATATATATATATAATATTTTGTTTTGTTTGTTTATTTTCCTTTTTCCACTAGGGAACTTTCCAAGCGACATGGATATCAAAGGAAAAAATTGGAGCGGCAAAAAATTCAAACTTCAACCACCAGGTGACTCTATTCCATGATCCTCATATTTCAATTTCCTTATTGAACTCCCCTTTTTATTCCTATACCCCATTCTAAATTTTATTTTTACGAAACTAGGGACAGTTTCATTCTAAGTTGGGGGGTGTGGAAACAAAATGTTTGTTAAGAAAAAAACAATGATAAAAAAAAAGAAGTAAAATTACTTTATCATTCATATAATAACATCTTTTATCACATTAAAACTACATAGAAAATAACTTTTATTTCCTTGACTCTTAATTTAATTCATGATTAAGTTTAAAAGCATTGATTTTGGAAGTTTGGTTGTCTAATGAAAATTTTCATCATTTTTATTTTCATCCATTAAATCAAAATGCCACAATGCACGTCCTCTAGACTGTGGGGTACTAATTTGAATTTTTGGGGTCCCATAATAAATAGCATAGGCTGGTTTGATTTTTTATGAATAATATGAGTATTCAAAAAATAATAATAAAAAAAAATAAAAAAAAATTGCATGTAGAGCAATGGATTGATAAAATGCGAGACTTTCGGCACTTGGGGATCGTGACTCCAGAGTTGTCTAGCCCTGAGTTTTTCAATCTATCTCTATTTATGGTAATATGACTTTGTTTTTGATTAAGTTAACTCGAGACGATGCTCGAGTATGTTGGATTCACTTGGTTCCCTAAGGCCTTTGAGTCTCGGAGTCATCGGCAAAGTCTTGCTGTAACAGCCCGAGATTTTATAAAAAATATTCTTTTTTATTTCACTAATGTCTTGTGTTGTACGCTACACCAAAAGGAGCTTGCACAACATGTATCCATAACTTGCCTTGCATTACACGCAATCGCGACCTTCCTCGATAGCTTGCGTCGTACGCAATACCGAGTTTCACTAAACAACGATATGCTATTAAAATATTATTAAAACTAGCCGTTATGAATAATAATAACCACTTTTTGAAATTTTATAAATTTTATTTTTCAAAATGGACTTCATTTTTGGATTCGGAATACCGAAATTAGCCTAGGGTGAAATTTTGGTATTTTTCTGAAAACTTTCAATTTTTGATGAATAGTGAAACCACTAAGTGGTAGGTTAAAAACTGAATTTTGCATAAAACTTAATTTTACCGCTTCTGTGAATGGAATTTCGAAAATCCGACAGACACAGTTGATATCAGTAAGTAAAATGTGGTTCAATGAGATAAAAATAATTTTTTGGTGAATAGTAACTTTTTACTTTTTTTACCGCGGTTAATAGTAAATAGGGTAACTAAGGGTAAAAATGATATTACTATTACCCTAACACATGTCCTAATTCTATTGGATAAGTTTAATTCGACCAAAAACAAACTTAGGAATAAAATATGACCATTTAGGCCCACTTGGGTTAGATTAGGACATTTATTATTATTTAATACAAAGAAGAGTTAAAAGAGTTAAAATCAAAGTTTATTTACTAAAACATTTTTAATATAGGGTTATACATAAGATAAATTCGATTTTAAATATTCATTAGAAAGCTAAAAAGATTTCATACATAATGGTATTTTATTTGTAATTTTTAGACATCAAATAAGTTAATTTATTTATGACACAAAGATGATGCAGTGATTATCTTATTAATAAAATATTGACATAATTGATATTATAAATACCAAAATAAATGTAATTTTAAACTTTTTATGAATTAAACTAATTTTCTAGGTTACTATGATATATTAGTGTTGATTTAATCAACTTTTTTCGAACATATAATTCTGTTATGACTTTCACAAAAATCATATATTAAATAGTGTCAAAATTGACACAAAATAGTTTTTAAATCAAATATTATATTATTAATTGTTATTTTATTCCTAAAAATCTAAGGTTCGGCCAAATGACTTATATAAGGATATATGTATTAAAAATATACAATTTGGGGTTAGTTTAGCATGTTATAGTAAGTATATTAACCATATAGTGAAAGAAAACAAAAAGACACGGTAAAAGTTAAATTATTTAACTTAGAGTTAAATCTAATTGATAAGGTTAAAATAATACCCTAAACTTGTCTAAATCCTATTGGATGATAGGATTTCGACCCATCCCCACTTTAGCTTCGAAATAAGACCCTTTGGAACCATTATAAACCGATTTTTACATTAATATAAAATAATATTTTGAGGTATTCCTAAGGTGCCCCTCTCCTCCCTTATAAAAGGACACCTCCTCCCCCTCCTCCTCACACCAATTTGAACACTCAAGCTCGGCCAAAACCTGCCAAAATATCTTCTCCACTTCCCTAGAAACATCCTAGAGGTTCTAGTCTTCCTCAAAGACCAATTTTAGTTCCCTAAGAGGAGGTCTCCAAAAGGCGCTTCAAAGAAGAGGTAATTACCGTTACCAATTCTTTCATCTTTATTTCTTCTTCCACTTCTTCTTCTTAGGTTGTTTCATTATGAAGTAATAACATCAGTATCACTCATATACTGATATGTTATTATAAGTATGAAACAACCCTATTTCACCATCTATCCATCCTACGGAAAAAGAAATCACCGCGCGTGCGTACGTACGGAATACCGTCTCCACGCCGTGGTGTAATCTATTTTCCACCACCACCTTACATGGATGGGTATAATGGTGTAAAGAATAACTATACATAGTTATTACAACATAATATTGATTCTTATATATTGTATAATCCACTACAATTAAATTCAATATTTATGGAAATGATATCATCGCTCGTGCGTACGTACGGACTACCGTCTCCACGACGCGATGAGATTCATTCTCCATGTTAACCATTTAAGAATGATTATAAAGTATATATAAGAAATAATAATGAAATATATTACATTATAAATATACTGGATTTATGTATATATATATATATGTATTTCATCTACTTACTTCCATTCAAGACAATAAGGAAAGGAAAACAGTGTTCATGCGTACGTACGGACTACCGTCTCCATGAACGGTGTTTTTCATTTCATTTATCTATCTATTATATATATATATAATGAATATATATGATATATAAATCATATTTTATATTATGGAAGTAAGTAAATCATGATATAAGTAATAATAATGTCAAGAACATCAAGTCAAAACACCTACGATAAATGAAACAATTTTACCCAAAACGCTTCTTTAACATGGAATTTACAAAAGAACGGGTAATATAATGTCATAAGTGAACCATATATGATATCATAACAATGAATATGATTCTGTAATAAGTCAATGACATTATTTAAACCATTATACAGGAGCTTCGGACACGTACAAAGCAAATCGGACCTAAGGTAAGGGAAATATCATAATCTCATTTTTATGTGAGATTGTTTATTCGTAAGTATTTACTGGGGTGTATTTTATTATCCACATCCATGTTTCATCAATATTTAATATTATTTACATCCACCTACAATTTTTTAAATCCATTTTTACCCTTCGGTGAGTTTTTAGTAATATGTATGAAAGGAATCTTTTTTCGTTTTTCATACGAGGTACTTTTTGAATTTTCCGACAAAAGAACGAAGAATGTTTTTTTAACTTATACGGCATGAATGGATTTTTAAAACATTATTTCCAAGAAACTTACTTTACAAGTTTTCAAGTTTATTTTTAATCAACTTCTTTTATTTTAAAGTCGTATGACATGTTATGAAAGAAAAAATGTTTTTGAAGTAGAAAGGATATTTTCTTCAAGAATGGAGTTCAAATGTTTTATCAAAATTATTTTCCATCTAAGATAATATAGGGTTCTGTTTTTATCCCTATTATTACATTGATTTGATTATGTTTTGAGGAAATTATTTTTATGAAGTCATTTATCTTATATGATTTGTTTTATGATGTCATGATGTTTCAAGAATCCCATTTTTGTTACATGTGTTATGCGATGATGTATGCTTTATGATTATGTGGAACACATAAGAAAGGATTCATTATAAGATGGGTGGGACCTATATCTCCCTCCAATGCATTGGGTAAAGATTTTATATCTCATGAGATAGACATGGCTGGAACGGTAGGTTATACCGGTTCAGTGAAACAGGACTGCAACGAGGGTGACTCGATTCAGAAAGGGACCTTGTCCACTAAGATAGTCTTGGCAATGAGTCTTGACTAACAAGAAATGATTCTCTATGATTATGTGTGAATGCCACAAAGTTTCATGTTTTAAGTTATGATTATTGTGATTACATTTCACTGCCATGATTTACCCCATGTTATGAAATTATGATCTCTTTTGCAGGTTAAGGTTTCCAAAATTTATGTGCTTATGTATATGATGTGATTGATATTTCTTTTGTTTACCCTTACTGAGCATTTGAGCTCACCCTTTTATGTTTTCTTTTCCCCAGGATATAAAGAAAGGTTTTAGGTAAAAAAAAAGGAAGATCTTTATGGGATATTTTGAAGATCTTTGACCACGATTAGAAGATTATATTACGAGTTTCCAAAGACACTAAACTATTACGATCCTTGTGTGTGTGTTTTTTGTTATGTACTAAGTATTCCGCAAATGTAATGTAATGTCCATGTACGTCAAGATACGGGTCTTTACAGTTGGTATCAGAGGAAAGGTTTAGTCAACCTTTGGAAACTAGGATGCGAAAACGTTAGTGAGATCCCTAGAGATATTTCTACGGTATGTCTAGGGATGTCCATAAGGTTAAGTATACGTATAGGTTATAGTAATAGAACTACGCTAACGATCATAGAATTAAACCTAAGATGTTAGATATTGAAGGTACTCCCCCTTTATTATGTTGTTTTCCCTAGCATGATTTTTGCCTCTCACACTATTTTTTTTTGGGTTTTAGAAAATGGCTGGAAACAAGATGATTCACGATAATGGAGGATATGATGGACAATGGAATGATATTCTTCATAATGAAATGGGATTTGGAAGTCCAAACATCATCATTATTCCGAATCAACAATCTCATAATATGATCAATAAAGTAAAATTTGGTAAGTTTCCTGACTCGGCTAATAAGAGAAAGATGGAGTTTCATGATGATCATAGAGGAAAGAAAGTTCAATTTCCCCTATGTAAATCATGTGGGAAGAGGCATCAAGGAGAATGTTTCAAAAGAACTGGAAGATGCTTTGGGTGTGGAAAAAAAGGACACAAAGCAAGTAAATGCAAAGGAAAAGGTTCAGTTAACAACATGGATGAGGATAATGGTATTGCTACGACATCAACAATGGTTAAATGTTTTAAATGTGGAATGTGCGGGCATTATGCAAACCAATGCCCTAAGGGAAAGTCTCATGAAGATAATCAGTATGGTCGTATGGGTAGTATTTATGTGGATGATGATGAAGAGACTACAAATGATATGTGAGATGAAAGAATTGTTGAAGCTCGGTTAATGGTTTAAGAATGTAGTGGAATGATTACATGTTTATCATGTGTAATGTTGTATAAGTAATCTCATAGTACTATGGAATAAAGAGACATCTAAGGATTATTACACTGTTGTCTTTACTTGAGTTTTGAAAGTGTATGATTAATGGTACCGGTATCCATGAAAGGTTATTCAGATATTTTTGGAATGTAGATGATATGCGCATAATGAAGGGATAAGGAGAAAATTAAATGTTTGATAGTATTCATGAGCTCATGATTGATATAAGGACTAAGTGATATCATGGTTTGAGTATATAGAATTTTGAGGATTTTGGTATGTGGAAAGTGTTAACTTTTAACCGCATTCATGTTTTCACTAAGGTTCAATGGATATTCATTCTTCAAGAGAATACATGATTAAGGTATTAACATATTTGTAATTTGACCAATAAGATATATCTTATGATATATGGGGGATAAATGATGGCATTCACATGATTGTTATGTGACATTTCAAGTAATCATTTTCTTTATACTATGAGCTTGGACCGAAGTAGTTTAGATAAGCCTAAAGATTGGAATGGATTATGTTAGACATAAGTTAGTACTGTTTAATGATAAAACTTTTTTTGATATTATTGATGGGATGTTATAGTAATATAGTTTTAGAAAAAGGGACAACCTGCAGGACGGGCGACAGCCCATCGCGTCGGACAAGGTCATAGGAATCGAACCCACAACCGAAGTGCGACTGGCCTTTATCGCCTACCACTGGCCTACAGGAAGTCCCTGTTTAGTAGAAACTAGTTTTATTATATTAAGCAGTATGATATATGAAGTATAAGTCCATTTTAGGAACCATATGTGATTAATCTCACTATAGATCGACTTATGTATATAATTTTTGCTAACCTTTTGTTTGAGACAGATGGAATGACCTGTCATACTAACACTTAACGAATAACAAATTCAACTTCATTTATTTAAGAGATGAAGTGGAAATTGTTCAAGGCATGAACAACAGTGATATTGTACCAAAATAAAGAAAGTATTTATTCTAATTCAAATTTTCAACTTTAGGGAAATGATCTTGAAAACTAAAAATGTTGTCCTAGTGATCTTATACCTGATGAATCAGATGGTACCTTAGATCGTCACAAATTTATGGATTTGTGATTACTGGATTTTCCATAGCCATGTTCTCTACCACTCTCCATCAGAACATGATGGTTAGATTTCTCTTCCATATCCATATTTTCACCTATATGGAAACCCAGTGATTAGTTTATTTGGGTAATCGTTACATTTCATACTTTAGTTTTTAAAGCCAAGTTTTGGTATTCCTTTTTACGATGCGGGTTTCTATTAAAGAAACTTTCGAATAGTAAACCATTTATAACCCTGACGAATTTCGAGGGCAAAATTCATTTTAAGGGGGGTAGAATGTAACAGCCCGAGATTTTATGAAAAATATTCTTTTTTATTTCACTAATGTCTTGTGTTGTACGCTACACCAAAAGGATCTTGCACAACATGCATCCTTGACTTGCCTTGCATTACACACAATCGCGACCTTCCTCGATAGCTTGCGTCGTACGCAATACCGAGTTTCACTAAACAACGATATGCTATTAAAATATTATTAAAACTAGCCGTTATGAATAATAATAACCACTTTTTGAAATTTTATAAATTTTATTTTTCAAAATGGACTTCATTTTTGGATTCAGAATACCGAAATTATCCTAGGGTGAAATTTTGGTATTTTTCTGAAAACTTTCAATTTTTGATGAATAGTGAAACCACTAAGTGGTAGGTTAAAAACTGAATTTTGCATAAAACTTAATTTTACCGCTTATGTGAATGGAATTTCGAAAATCTTACAGACACGGTTGATATCAGTAAGTAAAATGTGGTTCAATGAGATAAAAATAATTTTTTGGTGAATAATAACTTTTTACTTTTTTTACCGCGGTTAATAGTAAATAGGGTAACTAAGGGTAAAAATGATATTACTATTACCCTAACACATGTCCTAATTCTATTGGATAAGTTTAATTCAACCAAAAACAAACTTAGGAATAAAATATGACCATTTAGGCCCACTTGGGTTAGATTAGGACATTTATTATTATTTAATACAAAGAAGAGTTAAAAGAGTTAAAATCAAAGTTTATTTACTAAAACATTTTTAATATAGGGTTATACATAAGATATATTCGATTGTAAATATTCATTAGAAAGATAAAAAGATTTCCTACATAATGGTATTTTATTTTTAATTTTTAGACATCAAATAAGTTAATTTATTTATGACACAAAGATGATGAAGTAATTATCTTATTAATGAAATATTGACATAATTGATATTATAAATACCAAAATAAATGTAATTTTAGACTTTTTATGAATTAAACTAATTTTATAGGTTACTATGATATATTATTGTTGATTTAATCAACTTGTTTCGAACATATAATTCTGTTATGACTTTCAAAAAAATCATATATCAAATAGTGTCAAAATTGACACAAAATAGTTTTTAAATCAAATATTATATTATTAATTGTTATTTTATTCCTAAAAATCTAAGGTTCAGCCAAATGACTTAGATAAGGATATATGTATTAATAATATACAATTTGGGGTTTTTTTGGCATGTTATAGTAAGTGTATTAACCATATAGTGAAATAAACCAAAAAGACACGGTAAAAGTTAAATTATTTAACTTAGAGTTAAATCTAATTGATAAGGTTAAAATAATACCCTAAACTTGTCTAAATACTATTGGATGATAGGATTTCGACCCATCCCCACTTTAGCTTCGAAATAAGACCCTTTGGAACCATTATAAACCGATTTTGACATTAATATAAAATAATATTTTGAGGTATTCCTAAGGTGCCCCTCTCCTCCCTTATAAAAGGACACCTCCTCCCCCTCCCCCTCACACCAATTTGAGCAATAAAGCTCGGACAACCCCTGCCAAAATCTCTTCTCCACTTCCCTAGAAACATACTAGAGGTTCTGGTCTTCCTCAAAGACCAATTTTAGTTCCCTAAGAGGAGGTCTCCAAAAGGCGCTTCAAAGAAGAGGTAATTACCGTTACCAATTCTTTCATCTTTATTTCTTCTTCCACTTCTTCTTCTTAGGTTGTTTCATTATGAAGTAATAAAATCAGTATCACTAATATACTGATATGTTATTATAAGTATGAAACAACCCTATTTCACCATCTATCCATCCTACGGAAAAAGAAATCACCGCGCGTGCGTACGTACGGAATACCGTCTCCACGCCGTGGTGTAATCTATTTTCCACCACCACCTTACATGGATGGGTATAATGGTGTAAAGAATAACTATACATAGTTATTACAACATCATATTGATTCTGATATATTGTATAATCCACTCCAATTCAATTCAATATTTATGGAAATGATATCATCGCTCGTGCGTACGTACGGACTACCGTCTCCACGACGCGATGAGATTCATTCTCCATGTTAACCATTTAAGAATGATTATAAAGTATATATAAGAAATAATAATGAAATATATTACATTATAAAGCTACTGGATTTATGTATATATATATATATATGTATTTCATCTACTTACTTCCATTCAAGACATTAAGGAAAGGAAAACAGCGTTCATGCGTACGTACGGACTACCGTCTCCATGAACAGTGTTTTTCATTTCATTTATCTATCTATTATATATATATATATACTGAATATATATGATATATAAATCATATTTTATATTCTGGAAGTAAGTAAATCATGATATAAGTAATAATAATGTCAAGAACAACAAGTCAAAACACCTACGATAAATGAAACGATTTTACCCAAAACGCTTCTTTAACATGGAATTTACAAAAGAACGGGTAATATAATGTCATAAGTGAACCATATATGATATCATAACAATGAATATGATTCTGTAATAAGTCAATGACATTATTTAAACCATTATACAGGAGCTTCGGACACGTACAAAGAAAATCGGACCTAAGGTAAGGGAAATATCACAATCTCATTTTTATCTGAGATTGTTTATTCGTAAGTATTTACTGGGGTGTATTTTATTATCCACATCCATGTTTCATCAATATGTAATATTATTTCCATCCACCTACAATTGTTTAAATCCATTTTTACCCTTCGGTGAGTTTTTAGTAATATGTATGAAAGGAATCTTTTTTCGTTTTTCGTACGAGGTACTTTTTGACTTTTCCGACAAAAGAACGAAGAATGTTTTTTTAACTTATACGGCATGAATGGATTTTTAAAACATTATTTCCAAGAAACTTCCTTTACAAGTTTTCAAGTTTATTTTTAATAAACTTCTTTTATTTTAAAGTCGTATGACATTTTATGAAAGGAAAAATGTTTTTGAAGTAGAAAGGATATTTTCTTCAAGAATGGAGTTCAAATGTTTTATCAAAATTATTTTCCATCTAAGATAATATAGGGTTCTGTTTTTATCCCTATTATTACATTGATTTGATTATGTTTTGAGGAAATTATTTTTATGAAGTCATTTATCTTATATGATTTGTTTTATGATGTCATGATGTTTCAAGAATCCCATTTTTGTTACATGTGTTATGCGATGATGTATGATTTATGATTATGTGGAACACATAAGAAAGGATTCATTATAAGATGGGTGGGACCTATATCTCCCTCCAATGCATTGGGTAAAGATTTTATATCTCATGAGATAGACATGGCTGGAACGGTAGGTTATACCGGTTCTGTGAAACAGGACTGCAACGAGGGTGACTCGATTCAGAAAGGGACCTTGTCCACTAAGATAGTCTTGGCAATGAGTCTTGACTAACAAGAAATGATTCTCTATGATTATGTGTGAATGCCACAAAGTTTCATGTTTTAAGTTATGATTATTGTGATTACATTTCACTGCCATGATTTACCCCATGTTATGAAATTATGATCTCTTTTGCAGGTTAAGGTTTCCAAAAGTTATGTGCTTATGTATATGATGTGATTGATATTTCTTTTGTTTACCCTTACTGAGCATTTGAGCTCACCCTTTTATGTTTTCTTTTCCCCAGGATATAAAGAAAGGTTTTAGGTAAAAAAAAAGGAAGATCTTTATGGGATATTTTGAAGATCTTTGACCACGATTAGAAGATTATATTCCGAGTTTCCAAAGACACTAAACTATTACGATCCTTGTGTGTGTGTTTTTTGTTATGTACTAAGTATTCCGCAAATGTAATGTAATGTCCATGTACGTCAAGATACGGGTCTTTAAACTTGCTACATGGGTTAATTTGATTAACTGTAATCTCAATTACTATGGAAATATTGCAAAAAAAAAAATCCAAAAAAAGGAATGAATAATACTAATATTAGGATTAAATGTGATTCCACCTAGCGCTTCCATGATTTTCCTCTTGAATGAAAATGAACCCCCATATCTATTGTGATTCACAACACATCATTACACCTAATTGAGTTGGATGAAGTATGATGATGGATTTGATCAAAGGAATGGGCTTGGGATTGGGATCTTCTTTTAAATTCATCTTGTTTTAAATTATCTTGATAGGTTATAAAGATATATTTGTGTGCAGTTTACATTGTGAGCACTGTTTGTTATAATGTGTTTGAAGAAAGGAATTCAAATAAAATCATTGAATTATTTGCTCGGGACTAGCAAATCTCAAGTTGGGGGGGTGTGATTATCCAATAAAAAAATATATTTTAATTACATTTTAATGGTATTAAATGTTCATTTTTGATCTTATGGGCCTGATTTAGTGCATTTTCATTATGAACATCCATTCTCATCATTTGTGCACATCATGCCTAATATACACCAATTTAGGCCCAATGAGTCATATGATTCTAAGGAATGTAATTATCAATATTTTAATTTGATATTTTTGTAAATATATCTACACTTAAATGTGAACATTTTTTATTCAGGTATCAATAGATGATTCATAAACGATGATGGAGATATTTGGAGATGAATGGAAGCAATTCTAGAGAATGCAGATTGGACACCAGCCCACTTATGAGACTGTGGGGCCCAAAATACAGGCCCAATTAATCCCAAATTTCATGGTATGATAAAATAAATTTCTAGGAACAAATCAATCTTCAGGGTCCAATGCTAATTTGGCCTCTATGGTGGTCATTAAGGCACCCCAAAGTAGAGATACAATTCTGGGCCAGATTCTGCGGCCCAGAAAAACAGACCACTAATTTGATCATATCTAGGAATAAACAACTCTAAATGGTCCCATATTTTACATAAGGTTATAAGACATCCGGAGATCCATTTTCTTCTTCTATGGACCACTCTGATTCGGCCATATAGAAGGTCATAAAAATGCGTCTGTTCGGTGGATGAAAGCTGGCTGCCACCTCGGGTCAAATGTGGAAAAATCCAAATTCCACAAGCTTTCCACCACCTATGGCCTACCAAAATTAATTGAGATGATATGTACTATTGGAGGCTCGACCCAAGGGCTCAAAAATTCCTATTTAAGGTAGTGGTGGTGGAGGAGTTGAATCTTTGAGCTTGTTTTCATCTTAATGTTATGCTGCCAATTTCTCTTTGTAATGTTCTTCCTTCACATGTAAGTTGTTTTAATTGATCCTTGTTTCTTAATAAAAGTTCTTCTTATCTTATTATTCTGTTCTTATCCTTATCACTTTGATACTGTTGGTTCAAGGTGTGAACTTGTTCATACCAAACCTTGTGATATTATCACACAACGGTGGAGTGATTGTTATTTTATTGCGTTTTTTTTACTTCTCCATTTTCCTCCCTCATGAGTCTACTTTCCGCTTCCATTGAAACCATAGAATCAATGGAGGGATAACTGACTTATGGGTTGATCCAAGGGATTAGCAAGGGGATGGATTGGATGTTATTTATCACCTCATTAATGTATAATCACTTCTTTAATTGAGATTTTTATTTGATGATTTTTAAACTCCATCGTCCTTGTTGAATTTAAGGCCACACACTCCAAGTGCTAATACGAACCTTTACCTTGAAGTGCTCAAAACTTTGATCCTTAAAGTGTATAGGTGATTAGTATTAAAGGGTGTAGGCATTAAAACAGTAAGTGATGATGTTGTTTTATCTCCTTAAATGAACCCATCTCAAATATAAGAAATTGAAATCATTAAAAAGGAAATACGTCCAATCCACCCCGAGCGATAACCTTGGATCAACTCATTATTTTAAATTGAATTCACTTAAATATATTAGATATCTCTCAAACTCATCCAAAATTAATCCAAGTTGGCCACTTCATAGCCAAAAACAGTCCATAGAATGTACGTGTCTATAGGTTTCTTCTTAGTTCTCTGTGGATTCGATAACCCAAGATAAACTACAAGGACCGTCTTACCTTCTTCTCTTGGGTAAATTTGAGTGATAATCAATGTTTCAATTTTTATTTGAAATAACATAATCCTAAAAATAATACATATAAAAATATCTAAAAGGTATTCTATTAATTTTAAGAAACATGTTATGTAATATGCCACCATAAATATATACATAACATCATATAAGAGGCTAAAAAAACTTTAAAAACCATCACTCCATGGAATAATCATACCCCAATTGGGTTATGTAATATAGAATATCTAAATAAATGTGACCTAGGTGGGTCTCATCATATCCATCCTAGAACCAAACAACATTTGATTTATTTATTAATGTTTCAAAACACCATTAATGGGTTATCTCATTATAATCTTGCCCCAAATGACCTACATGGGTATAGATGTGTATTTAGGAATTTATTAACATGGGTTGTCATGATGAAATTCTGTAGGTACTATGATTCATAATGGAAAACATTATTTATATGAATTACCTTTTAGTATATACCATGGTTCAGTAAGATGCATTACCATTGTTAAATTACAATGATACTTGTATTTATATTTCATTATTGGAATTCATGTACCTTCAACTTGGTCTTCATCTTTGACTATAGAATATAATAATTCCATTTATAATGGTTTGATTATATGGGTTACTGTTCCAAATTTATAAAGGCACGACAACATCCTAAATTGTTTTTGAAACCCATTTAACCATTACCATAAATTTTTTATCACATGTAACATATGGTTTGTCATTGATACTTGTTAATATTGGTTAGTTAAGGTAGCACCATCACACTATATAGAAAAAAACCATTTAGGTTGATGCTAACACATTAATAACCAATCATATATCACAATTATCATAGGGAATGATATCACATGTTAGAAAATAATATCGATTTATAAACAAGAAACCACAAAATCAAGGAATATAGGCATATAATGATAAATAATCATGAATCAATTAATAAAATCACCTAAGGAAAATATCACATATAACATAAAATCATGGTATGAAACCCACATATCATGGCATATTCAAGGCATTTGAATCTATATGTTCCTAGAATGATGAATGAAACAACAGGTTCATTCCATGAAACCCAAGGATAAAATATCCTAATATCATAAATCTATATGTAGAATAATTTAAATCAATCACTCAAGGTGAAATCATAATCAATTTTAATAACTATCAATAAGACCACAGTCTCATCCCTGAACACTTAGTCTTTTCCCCTTGCATGGATTGAACACTCCCAAACATGATTATTTACCCTGAACTGACACATTCCTAGAATCATATCTAATATAAAAAAATTGCATGATAATATAAAAAGAAACCCCTTATACCACTTTTTAAATTCCCAACCCAAGAGCCACAAAACAGATCTCCAAGATAGTTGGTTACATGTATACAAGAGTGCCACCGCATATGTCAGAGGCATCCGACCAATAATGAGGGTATAATTATGGTACAATAGAGAGTCTATAACCTTATAAAAATAATATCATATCACTATACAATAACTACATCAAAAATAAGAAGAATAATATATGAATGACATATAATCAAATGATAACAATAACTGATAAAATAGAAAATTCCAACTATACAACAATTCATTCATGTCCATATGAGGTTATAAAATCTAAATCAGCAAACATACTAAAGTGGTTACTATAAAATATAGTACAAGTATATTAAAAGTTTAAAAATAATAAAAAAATTATATCTTCATGACTATCCTAATTTCTATCACATCGTTGTTCTCCTAACTCCAATATTCAAGAAGAATTTCATGAATGAAAAATACAGAACCTAATCCTGTAACCATGCGGTCTTTTTGGGTACAATAGTGGAAATCCATCACAAACAGGGTGTGGGATATAATTAGTAGGCCAACACCAATGGTTTCTAGATCAATTTTTTCAATGATTATAAAATATAATAGAGCGAAAGCATATCAATAATGTTATAAAAAATAAATAAATGTAATCAATTTAGTCTAATTTTCCTCTAGGACACATGATCAACCATATTTTCATTGGAATAAGATTATATATATCTTCACACCTTCTATCATCTATATATATGAATTTTGAAGATAATATATTTCCTAGATATAGATTAACTGGTGTTGGGTTTAGGTTTAGATCCAAGGAATCCACAAAGATGATCACATATCATATAGGGGTGCTATGTACAAGGTGCAAGACCCTCATATCACAATATAAGGAACACAATTACTAGGGTATCATAATTTTTAAGGGAATCTACCACTGAGGGATGCCATACCTGAGTTTCACAATATATAATGGACCCCATTCCAAATAATCACAACATATATTTGAAACCGTTCCCATATGTCACAACTTTTATGGGTCACCATGCATGAGGGATTCCATGTCTGAGTATCAAAATGCATAAGGGATTCCATGCTTGAGTATCCAATATATAAAGGATATCATGACTGATGGACACCATTACCATGTATCAAAATTTATATCAGGGAAAAAACACCTAAATGATTCTATTAAAATGCTTCAAAATATATATGGGACTCCATGCTTGAGTATCATAAGGTAATAAAACCATGTCTAGGTGAACTATTTATAGGAATTTTTCACCATACATGCATAGGTATATCATAGTCCATGAAAGTATCCAGGGAAAAATGATTCTCCATGATCATTATTTTTAGTCAATTGAATGTACTAATAAAAAATAGTGTCATGTGGGAAAACATTCCCTACTACATTTCAATTAATTACACATGAAATATCTATGCCTATAATCTTTTAATAAATAAATTAAATAATTTAAATAGGGAAGTTTCTTTTATTATAAAAACAATATGCCCATGGGATGGTCCTTGAATCTCATCATTCAAATATTATTATTTAGATACACCTTTTTATTTAATAAGACAACACAACTCTATTGTGGTTAATTATAAAATGGTCTAGTTTAGTTATCATTCTCATGTTTCTTAATTCAATTTAGCCATCCCTTGCATGGGGGATTAATCATCACACCTACAATTATAATCAAAATTGTGAAAGGTATTATAATTATAAACAATTAAAGTATCAACCAAAATGGTTTATTAATCTTTTAGATGAATCATAGATCATAACCACAAAGGAAACACACCCATTTAGTGGTTTGGGTTTAGGGGAGAAACCAATAGTTCTATTAAGAGTAAATTTTTTATTTAATCTAAATCATTAGTATCTACATTATTAACTTCACGTTTTAAGGGTGAAAGATAGAAATTACAATTTGAAACAAAAATATATTGTTCTAAAAAATACATACAGTAAGGCAAAATACATGGACCACCTACCCTATACTAAGGACTCTTCAATTTTCCAAAATCAAGATTCGATTCTATCTGGTTTGAGGGAAATCAATGAAAAATAAAAAATAACTAAAAATATTATGAATTAGCTTAGATGAAGATAGTGTAGAAGATGGAATGATAATTGATGAAGGAAAATAATAATAATCACATGATAACCATGGTATATCCAACATAACCAATGACACTCAATTTGTAATTTGGATGAATAATATGTTTCTATATCTAGAGGGGGGGGGGATGAAACCTAGGTAAGGGTACCTATGTTTGGATATGAAGATAAAATTGGAGAAAATAATAAATATGTGGGATGGAAAAAACCATAATTTATAAACCATTAATGATTTGCAGGATTTTTATACATGATATGACTAATTGAATGATGACTGTGCATTGCTACTTCTAAAGTTGAACCAACTATGCAAGTAAAGAATTCAGTCTTCCAAAATCTACATATCCAATGGATGACCTATACTATTTTCTAATGATATCCCCACACAACCATTCACATCTTTTAGAGTGGTTATCCATCTTTGAATTACCGCTAACACATGAAACCACAAATCACAATACAACCTTAAAATTAGAAAATTGATAAAATTAGATGGTATAAAATACCTGCATTGATTGGAAGCTTCCAGGAGGAGGGTGCCACGGTGACAGGTGAAAGGAGGGTGCTATTATGGGAGAGGTCTCCAGGTAGGAGGGCGTCGTGGTGAGAGAGTTCGTCAGAGAGAAGGGTGCCACGATGATGAGAGTTCGGGTAGGAGAGGTTGGGTAGGAGGGCTCGGAAAGGAGAAGTCATCTGGGAGGAGGCCGCTATGGTGAGGAGAGGTCGGGGAGGAGAATTTTCTGGGGAGGAGAAGTCATTGGGGAGGAGGGCACCGCGGTGAAGAGAATTCATCGGGAGGAGGGCACCGTGGTGAGGAGAATTTGTCGGGAGGAGGGCACCGCAGTGTGAGGTGAGTAGCGAATCGGGGAGGACGAGCCTGATACCAAATAATTGATGGATGCGGTATAGCCACAATTGATTAATTAAACCATGTAAATTAGAAAGGTATAGCCACAGACTAATAAAACCATGGCTATAGGTCCGTGGCTATAGATTTAATTTCTAGTAGTGTATATTTCATATCTAATTTAAGGATTTAAACCTCAACAATGTGTAATTTTATGAGAAATTGTATTGTTTTTAGAGTTTAGTAATCTTTTGAGCTTGAAATAAAAAATTAAACAATTCTTGAGTATTAACTGTTTTCAAATAGCTTGTGTATTTCAGAATGTAGCTCAAAGACACTTCATGCTATGAGCTTCGCTCACGGTGTAACATCGAATTTTGGAGAAAATAATTAGAGTGGTAAAAATATAGTAACATAGTCACACATCGTGTAATTCCATTACACGATGTGACTTTGTCAAAAAGGATTTGACACACAAGACATGTTGTGAAATCATTAAAATCCATGAAAGACCATTACACGTCATGTAACTAAATTACACTATGTGAAATTTTCAGGGATAAATTTTTGGAGAATATTACGTCGAGATTCATGACAACTATTGAATGAAGGAGTACATGATGTGAAATTTCATTATGTTTCATGTACATGTGACGTGCAAAAAAAATAAAATTAAAGACAAAGTATGTGGATGTTTTTATGGGATTAACTATAAAAGGAACCCCTCAGCCACTAATTTGAGGCACTCAGGAACAGTAGGAGTAGCGCTACACCAAAGGATGTCCGAAAAACAATAGAGGAGTATCAATAGAATTTCTTAACCATGGTGTAGATCAAGATATTTATGAGGATTCTATACATCAATGATAAAATTAAGAAGACGGTGTCTACTCAAGTGATATGTTTCTAAACACCAAGTGGTTGCGGACAACAACACCCGATAGACACTGCCTTCTGAGTTGCGTGCTTATCATGTAATCTCTTTTTGAATTTATATTAAACATTTGTTTTTGAATGAATGTGGATGTTTTCCTTATTCAATATATTTTCACCAAATTGGTTTGCATCATTGTTCCATCTATGAATTAAACTAATTGATTTTACTATTTAAAAATTTTCAGCAAGGTCTTGCTGTTGAGTATAGTGATTTTAATTAGGTTTGATTTTTTGGAGGTCTTTAATAAATTGAATCACTTATATCGATGGGAAAACAATCATATAGAGGTATCAATATGATTTATATTCAAATTTGAGTGTTCACCTGGTGTTCCTTTGGGGTGAATTTAGAAATTCAATTGAGAAATATTTATATAAAAGGAATAGGGGAGTGTCTGAGAGGTTCATGCTTGTACGCAACCACTATTTTAATTCTGATTTCAAACCTGTATTATTTTCTATCAATTTTATATATTTCCTTTAAGTTTCCTTGAACTTTATTTTTATTAATATTATATATTCAAACTTTGAATCAAATATCCATTTTATCTTCTTTCGTAAACAAACCAAAAAAAAGTGACAGTTAATCAACTCAAATTGAAACCTCCTTGAGAGACAACCCCATGGTCACCACTATAATACATTATAAGGAAAAAAATATTGATTGATGTTTTCATGAAAAAAATGATCACATCACCTACCTGGAAGTGGGATGAGTTTTCTATGTATTTCATCATTGGATTGCCTCATACACCCTAGGGAAGGAATGTCATATGGTTAGTTATCGATCTTCTAACTAAGTCAACCCATTTTATTCTGATCAAGGATTCAACAAAAGTGGATAAGTTGTGATAGTTGTATGTTTAGGAGATATTGAGGCTTCATGGCGTGCCATCAATTATTGTTTCTAATAGGGAACCCCCATTTTACCTCTTGGTTCTAGGTGGGCCTTCAAAAGGCAATAATATCTCAAATCAAGTTGAGCATGACATTCCATCCTCAAATGGATAGTCAGAAAAAGCGAGAGAATCATATATTGGAAAAAATACTTCGAGCATGTGTGTTATATTTCAAAGTATCATGGGATAACCATATGGAATTGGTATAATTTTCATATAATAATTGTTAAAAATCCTCAGTAATAATGGATCCATTTGAGGCGCTTTATGGTCATCCATGTCAGTCACCTTTATGCTAGACACAGGTAGGTGAGACCTCATTGTTGGGACCGAGCTTGGTTCAAGAGACATCTGAAAAGTTTCATCTGATCAGGTAAAAATTATTAATGGTGTAGGGTCACTATATTTCCTATTCCAATCAGTGGTTCCAAGCCTTGTAATTTTTAGTGGGTGATCAAGTGTTTCGGAAAGTAGACCCTCACTTCGGTCACAATTGTCTAGGTAAGTAGGGAAAGCTGACACTGAGGTATTCTAGACCTTTTGAGTTTACTGAGAGAGTTATAAAATTATCATACCAGTTAGATTTTCTATCCAAGTTAATGTTGATCTAAGATTTTTTCCATGTCTCACAATTGAAGAAGTATAACCTAGACCCATATCACATGCTGAACTGGGAAGAGTTAGAGCTAGAATCTAACTTATCTATGGTAGAATGACCAGTATAGATCATGGATTCCCAAATGAAATTTCTTTAGTTTAAGTCTATACCATTGGTTGTGATTCTTTAGAATCAAAAAAATGATAAGCACAGTACATGGGAGTGAAAGTCTTGGGTGGAGGAGTAGTATCCAAACTTATTCTTTGACTAGGATTTAGTTTGACTTTCTAAGTGTGGAGTGTTTTAATTATGGGGAGAATTTTTACATCTATGGTTTTATTTTGAGCTATGTTTCTCTTTTATTTTGGTCTTATCTTTATTGTGTGGTTTTCCTAGGAGATTTAAAAAAAATGGCGGTTTTTGGACCTAGTATAAGGTGGCGCATGGTTGGTGCACGATTAGTAGAAACTATGCACCATCCCAATGTAAACCGTACAAATTAGACAATGGTATTATCTAGGTTGCATATATTAATGCACGGGCATGCAGGATAACTGTACACCAATGATAATTTACTTATCTAAGGTGCATGAATAAGATCTTGGGATTGCACCCCCTCCAGACAAACCATGTGGCCACTTTTAACTTTTTATAGAGGTGCCTCATGGTTGGAAAATAGTCTAGTGGACCATGAGTATAACATCCCGCCTTTTTATAACATAAACTTTCATTACATTACACAAAACTAAGGATCTTTAAGGTTTAGTGTCTTGGAAACCAGGAACATAATATATGAAAACAACATAAAACATTCTTCTTAAACACTTGAAAGGCTTCTCCTTAAGTTCATCCTAGGTTCATTACTGCATCTCATAACCTGGGGACATACATCAAAAGAAAGGGTGAGCAGAAGTCCCAGTAAGAGAAACAAGGGAAACATTTAACATGTGAACTTGAGATACATCAACTATGTGATGAAAAAGAACTTTAATACATGAGAAAGAAATCATGTGGCATATCATAATAAAAATAACATTTTTTCATAACTTTAATATGCGGCTAAATCATTTAACATAGACAATCATGAACATATCACCAAGGTCCATCCCCAAGGTGTCATTTGAAAATTACCAAGGTTATTCACCAAGATATCGTGAAAATTGTAATCTATAGTGGTTACATCATTACCCAATGCATTGGAGCGCTATCAGTACACACCCTTAAATTTGACTTTATTATCATGTGAGACACATATATCATCATAAATCATTTCATAAACAACCCATATAGCATAAAATAAATGGGTTTCATTTCATAATCATAACATTTTAAAAACTGCTTTAAAGACATGATCTTTACGTCACTTTAAACCCACGGAAGGGGAGAGCGGGTCTCATGTATGTAAATACCAGAATTTAAAATAAAACATTTTGGTATATATGTGAATACAACTTTTGAATAAAAATATTTTAGTATTCACTTAAAAAAATAAAAGTACTTCAAAAAAAGAGAGAGACATTTTGAGAAGGAAATTCTGCAGCATAACGGCTATGGTTTGGGGTTTTAGAAAACATTGAAAAGAGAGGGGACATGGGTCAAACACTCATAAATGACCCATAAAATAGTAGGGTGACAGAATATAAAGGATTTGAGAACATGGTAATGAAATTTTAAAGATATACCATATGAAATGAAGAACATGAAAGGAAGAAAAAAAATAAGATTTCTCTTATCAAAATTCGGCAGCCTAACAAGGTCACTTAAACTTCAAAAAAAATGAATTTAAGAGATCAAATAGGGTCTCTCATCATATGAACATAAAAGATCAGTATGATATATATAGATATAATACCCCAACATAATACAAAAAGAACTTGAAATACTTGACATGAAAGTAGATCTTTGAAATAATGGGAAAGGCGAACGAATCCCTTAAAAATTCGGCAGCCTAACGGCGTCACTTAAACTTCAACCAAAAATGAATTGACAAGATCAAAATAAGGTATCTCATCATATAAACATAAGGGTTCGGTATTATAGATATATAGATCATACCCCAACATAATAAAAAGGAACTTGAAAGACTTGACATGAAAATAGATCTTGAAAACGAGAAGGGTGAAAGAATCCCTTAAAAATTCGGCAGCCTAACGGCGCCAATTAAAACTTTAAAATACTGAATTGAAGAGATAAAATGGGGTCTCTCATAATATGATCATAAAAGATCAGAATGATAGATATAGATATCATACCCCAACATAATAAAAAGGAACTTGAAATACTTGACAAGAAAATAGATCTTGAAAACGAGAAGGGTGAAAGAATCCCTTAAAAATTCGGCAGCCTAACGCCGCCACTTAAAACTTCAAAATACTGAATTGAAGAGATCAAATGGGGTCTCTAATCAAATTATAATAAAATATCAGTATTATATATTTGGAGATCATACCCCAAAATAATAAAAAGGAACTTTAAATACTTGACAAGAAAATAGAACTTGAAAATAAGAAGGGTGAAAGAATCTGTTACAAAAATTTCGGCAGCCTAACGACGCCACTTAAAACTTCATAAAACGAAATAATGAGAGTAAGAGGGGATATCTAATTATATGAACATGAAAAGGGCAGTAATATGAGTATAAAATAACATCCTTTAACATAAGAACATGGATAATAAAAGAAATGACATAAAAGAGATTTCTTGAAAAGAAAGAGAGAGGTCGGATCCCTTACCTTAAAACGTAACTCTTAAAACTCAAAGGTTTGGACCTTGAGGGCTTGGGGGAACCTTGGGAGGACTCCTTGGGAGATAAGGAGACCAGAAATTCGTTGAGTATGGTTTTGGAGTCGAATGGATGAGAGTAGGGCTTGGTATTTATATGGAAAGTGAGGGGACATGACATTAATGGCCAAGGGACACCTCAAAAGTGGTTTTCTCAAAAGCATGGGCTCTCCCATGGTATTTCCCATGGAGTTAGGCCACATGGGCCCCCCATACAATAATTCATCACCTTTGGTCGTCCAACACATAAAATATCTCATGACATCATCATGACACAGTTATGATGTCATTAAACATACCGAAACCCTAAAACTGTATTTTTACTATTCACTGAAAATTCAACTTTCTCAGAAAATTCCAAAAATTTCACCTTAACCAAATATCAATGCTTTGATTTCAAAAATGAACTCCATTTTATAAAAATAATTTTCTAAATATTTTTAATTTATTTTTTAAATAAATACACTATTCACCGAAAAATCATTTTTTCAGAAAAATCCCCAAAAATTACCTTAACATAATATCGATGCTCTGAGTTCAAAAATGAAATCCATTTTATAAAAAATAATTTTATAAATATTTTTAATTTAATTTTTAATGAAAAAACACTATTCACCCAAAAAAACTAATACTTGAATAATAATTTATGAAACCATTATTTAACCATTTTATTGAATCACATTACTTAATCAAGGTGCCTAGATTATGTTAATACTTTCTTTAAGTGAGATTACTAATCCATTTGGACACATTACTAATCATAATCATAAAATCACTATTCATAATTTACTATTCATAAAAAATATGCATACTATATTTATCCGGTCATTTGAAAATTCATAAACTTCATCATAAGAAGAAATCCCAATTTTTATTTAAAACAAGGGATTACACAAGCCAGTTACGGTCTCCTTACATAGCCCCTTATCACACCAGCATAATACCTAAGTGTAAGGTGTGCTAAGGTGAGAGAATCCGAGGGAGGCTCGACCAACATCGCACGAGTAGTAATTTCTATCAGTTTGAACTTCTCGTGAAGGCGATTCCGTTCTAGCTTCACACGATGAAGTTCAGCTTGGGTTTGGTCCAGAGTAAAGCCCAGTGGTGCTACCTCCTTCCCAAGTTCAATTAGATGGGCTTCGATCGGTCCAAGACTACTGGGTGAGGCCATCGAATCTTCTTTCTATAATAATTAACCAAGATTACTTGTATTTAGAGACAATAATCGAAACGTTTAGTTTACAGCAGTCATATTGACCAATGGTCATATAACAGTAAAAACCCAACAGTCTCATTTTAATTATACTCATGTTATCAAATGAAACATTTTTGTTGAGTATAAAAATAAAATAAAATAAAATATAAAATCAGGAAACAAGATTTATTCAAAATTTCGGGTCGTTACAATGAGGCTTTCCAGATCATTAAAAATATTGAAATTCCTATTCTACCCCTCCCTGATTTTAAACGCTAAATCCCCCTATTTCCTCCTCATTCGGCCTCCCCTTCCCTAAGTGTGCCTCTCCTCCCTATTTGTGCCCTTGGGCTCCAATATCTTGGTGTTTTTAGTGTGGATACTTCAAGGAACATTCAACTAAGACTCTCCTTTTATCTTTTCTTCCTTCTTATTGGTCTCCTCTCCCTTATTTCTTGGGTTATCCCTTACCTAGTGGATTAGTTTCCCTAGAGTGGGTTCAAACTTGATTATTTGGGTTAAATAATTTTAGTTATGGTTTTCTCTTTCCTTTATAGGGTCTCTACTTGGTGTGATTTTGGTTTCCATCTGGTTTCTGAAAGTTTCCAAATAGGAGGTAGGTGGTCCCATGCTTTGACATTGTTTGATGAGTTTAGTATTCTTAATTTTCTTTATAAATGGGTTTTATGAATTGTGTGACTGGTGTGAATCATGTTTTCAAAGGGGTTTTGGTGTACTTAAGGGTTTAAAAATAGGTTACCTATTGAAAATAGTTGATTTACTTGTGTATGTTTCAATTGTTAGAATTGGAATTGTGTAAGAGGTATTTCATGTGACATAGGAAATGGAATTGATCACAAGGGAATCCGAGGTATCTAGGTGGGCAGACTAGGTCTAGTTTTTTAGTCAAGTCAATAGGGATAAGGCCCAATCTCCCTAATAGGATTGATGTAACAACACTAACTGAATATACATGTCATGGGGATTAGTGGATAGAGAAGGGACATTGCACCTAGGAGATGGTTTGATCAGTAAGATTATGAGGATCCTAGGACACCATTAACCTTAGTGCCTTATGTATTTCCCATGGTTCTCATGCTAAGATTATTTTTCATCTTATTATTGTATTTAATTTCCTTTTTAATTACAAATCATATTTTATTTAAAAATTGTATCTTTTTTTTCTTAAAACTAGCATGCTAATTTGTGTTATAATTTAATTTCATAGAATCACTTTTAGTAGTATCCTACTAGGCACATTGGATCACACCCTACATACACCCTTGGGTGTATTTAAACATTATTATATTTGAACCATGTAAAGGAAAGTCCTTCTGTGGTGGTGATGGTGGATTTGGTTTCTAGTATCTCCTCTTTTGGAAGGTGGTGGTGGTGGTGGAATGAGGGCATCAACCCACTTATTGTATGGAGTCTTGGTTGCGTAGTTGGTTCCTTTACTTGTTTTAGTATTTTGGTTTTTGGTTAAAAATGTAAAATGTTTAACTCATGATAGTTTTTCTTTTGTTTATTGATTATGATGTGATATATCATTCTTGTGGGTTGTTTATGGTTGATACTTATGGGTGAAATCATTCAAAAAATGTGATTCTTGAGGCCCAAGAACTAGTTTTTAGCTCGTGGGGATTGGGAACTCCATTTGGCCATGCCATGTACTAGGTCAGGTGTTGAGTTGGATGGAATCCCAACTTGGTTCATGATAGCATGGTCGAACAGTGAAACCCTAACTAGATCATTAAAAAGTGTAAATTTACCTTTTACCCTTATCTATTTTTTTTCTTTTGGCCCTCATTTTTTCTCCTCCAATGTGTGCAACCCTCCTCCCTTGTACATGGAGCTCTCCTCTTCCTTTATTGGTGGATTTATTATTGGTTTCTTGGAGTTTTTCTTAAGGTAAGTTTTTTCCCCTTGATTTCTTCTTCTTTTTCATCCCTCAATATTTTTTTACATTTTTATGGAATTATGGAACCTTGGGTGTGGTGTTGTCTGAATCTAGTGATTTTTATGGGGGTTTTGGTCTGATTTATTGTGATGTAGGTGTGCGATGATTGGTTCTACCTTTTCTGGATAGTCTTCGTCAAAGACGATGAGATTTGGACTGAATATGAGGTAGGTGTCTCTATTTAAGGGTGTTTTCCATGGAATAAGATTAAATTTATATTTTTCTTTGGTTTGTTTTATTTAAATTTCCATTTAAATGATTTATAATTGGTGTGAATTCCTTGATTGATATGTTTCATGGATTGATTTGGTAATTTGGATGTTGAAAGTAAGGTTTTCCAAATGGGTGTGGCTGGAATGCCCATCAAATGTTTGATAAACTGTCTCAAAGGGGTTTTTATGATTTTAAATGGTTTTATAAATGATTTGACCTTGGAAAGGGTGTTTTGGTTAAATTGAGAAATTTTTATTATGAAATGGATTATTTTATGGATTGATTGATATGAAAAATTTATTATGATGTGTTGGTATGGAGTAGCACATAGGTTAACCAGGGTGTGAGCAGGAGGTTTGTTTGAGGAACTGTTTGAGCTATCTAAGGGATAACCATGTGAGCCTCCATTTGTTTCCAAGGGACTGAGTGATCCTTAGGGTAGGAAGACCATTTGAGATTCCATGTTGATTTTCATGAGACTATATGAGCTCTTGGAGTTAGGCCTGAGGAAGACCATGTGAGCTTCCACTACTTATATATCTAGCATACTTATTTACTTGATCAATATATGCTTGATAGTTAGATCCCTTAGGTGTACATTACTCATGCAGTATTATTTGATATTCTTGATACATTTGATTAGTGTGATTTTATGTGATGATATGTATTATGCCCATTTGTTTCATTTTCCATTTATATTTTTATGTGATTTTGATGCTTATTCTCACTTCATTATTCCCTTTTTGGTCATGTTGAGCATGTTGCACCATATGAGCTATTTATTGATTTGAACCATGTTTGGAAAGTGTTTTGTAAAACCATGTTTTTCTTCAAAAAGTAAAACCAAATGGATTTCAAAAGTTTGTTTGGAAATTATCTATTTTCAAATTGGTTTTAGATTTGAAATTTTTTTCAAACTAGTTTATTGGTTTTCTTGGTTAAAATCCATAAATATATTCATGGTGGTATCCTAATAGGATTTTTACCTCACTCCTTGCTTGGGCCCTTTTAGGAACTTGAATATTTTTTTTCAAGACATAGGTAAAGGAAAGGGAACCATATTACAATGTGGATCTTCTTGATTACCACCATTCAGTGTTTTTTGCATAAGATGTGGTCTCACACAGATGGAATCAAGTGGATTTTTTTTGGTATTTTATACCCTTTGGGTTACAATTGGGCCTTATTTGTATTTGAACCCTTTATTCTAAGTTTGAGTTGTTTATTTTGAGGTACCATATACATGTTCAATTATGGAATTATTTTTATGTGATGTATGATTTGGTCTATGGTATCTTATTATCTTCTTCTATTGAATATGATGATATTAGTGTGACCATACCATTTTATATATGGATAATGGTTGTTTAATAGTTTCAAAATCATTCCAAAGTGCTAGTTGGTTATGTGAGGTGATTGTTTCCAGCTTGTGGTGATTGGGAACATGCTTTGGGATATGTGGTGGGTTGAATCAGGTGATGGGTTAGGTAAACTTTAGTTGGTTCATTAAAAGATAGTATCAAAGTAGGTTTGTTATTTGGTAGTCAGTTTTATTAGGAACTAGTAATATCGGGACTTGAGAGGTAGGAATAAGGGAGTGCCTGGTCAGCTCTTTTTCATCTCAAAAATCAAGTTTCCATGGGATGTTTAGGATTATGGTTATATTTCGAACCTAGTTATGAGTAATTTTTATGATGTTTTTCTCCTTGTTGAAGTTTCTAGTGATTCCCATGTTTGGGATTTTTTTGGTACTTTCCTTGTGATTTTATGTTGGATAGTTCTTGATTAATCTTGTTCTTTGTTTCTTGTAGAAAACGCCTCCCAGATGGACCTCATATAGGCATATAGAGGATGTGGTAAAGAGTACCCCACAAGTGAACACTCCTGTTGATTCATCCTTGGTGGAGTCAGAGATTCTTACAATCCAAACCCTGGGTCAAGTGGGTTGTCATGAGCAGACACAAACCATGGACTATGCTTAAGAGTTTTTGAGGCAGCATCCACTGATGTTCTATGGTGACAAGGGAACCAATAATCCCGAGGAGTGGTTGGATTGTATTGAGTGGATATTTTAGTTTTTGAATAACCTTGATACCTTGAAAGTGGTATTTAACCCGTATATGCTAGAAGGATCAGGTAAGAAGTGGTTGGAGTCGATGGTTCTTTCGAGGAACCATGAGGATCTCATGTGGACTACTTTTAATGTGTCATTTAATTGATAGTTCTACCTAGAGACCTTGAGATCAGCAAGGAACTATGAGTTTCTAAAGCTAGATTAGGGTGATCATTCAGTTATGAAGTATTCCACTAGATTTACTGAGTTGGTTCATGTTTCTATGGATCTACTCACAAATTATTACCTCAAGGATCGACGTTTTGAGATGGGGTTGATGCCAGAGATCATATCTATGATCATTATTTTGGTTCTACCAACCTATACATAGGTGGTTGAAAAGGAATATATGGTAGCAGCTGATTTGACTATAAATACAGGTCTTAGTGGTGTTCCTTCAGTGGATGTTAGCCAAATTTATTCTTCAGGGAAGAAGTGTAAGTAAGATGAGTCTTAGAGAGGCAGTGACAGGAATGTCCATTAGTCTACAGGATCAACTTATGTGGATCCTAAAAGTAATTTATCAATTGTCTATTATTATCAAGGAAAGGAAAGAAACACTAGTACAAAGTACCTAGAGGCTCTGATGGCATTCCATTGGTGTGGTCAGTTATAGAATATCTCGTGATTTTTCCAGTTGGCTTCACCTGGGAGTGGTGTAGGCTCCATTTTCCAAATGGCTCTCATGTGTAGTTAGAGGCTTCCAAGGGTGGAGGATATCATCCTCAGGTAAAGGGGGATTCTCACCAAGGGAAGAAGACTCATAGCAGTTCTAATCTAGGTCGAATCCATACTATGGAGGTCATACTAGACGACACATATTTTGTCCCAACCACTATTAGAGGTATAATGCTAATTGTTTATTCTATGGAATCAATTTTTTGTAACATAGGTGCATCCCATTATTTCATTTCACTTAAGTTGATTGATACCTTGGGTATATGGGATGAGTTTATATTGTATATTATGGATTTTCTTAACCCTATTGGGTAGGAAGAAGGAATAAGGTTTCAAGTTATCTGAGTGTCGTGTTGTGGTAGCTGGCGTGGAGGTCATTTGAGACTTCCTTGTTTTGAACTTGGTCATGTTCGACCTCATTATTGGCATGGATTGGCTGATCATCTTCAAGACACTGGCCAACTGGTATCATTGTAGGTTATAGTTCCTTACAACTGATGGGAGAATTCACATATTCTAGGGTGAGTGGGATCTACGCTCATGGAGGTAAGGACCAATTTCTTCTGAGTTGGGGTTGATCTTATGTCAGTTGTCTAGGTTGTTCTTTGAGGTTGTTGAGTATAATTTTTTAGGGTAAACCTCTAGTGGTCATGGAAAAGTACCCAAATGTGTTTCTATATAATTTATTGGTATTTTTATCTCAAAAAGAAATATATTTTATTATTTATCTACTCATTGGGTTGAGGTCAATTTCCCTACCATATTACCTGATGGTTTCGATTGATCTGAAAGAGATAAAAGTTCAGCTAGAGGATCTTGAGGGGAAAAGTTTAATTCACCCTAGAATTTCACCATGGGATTAACCAGTGCTATTTAAAAAGAAGGTGGATGATAGAATCTAAATCTTCATAGAATATCTTAAGCTTAACTAGGTGATAGTAAACAATAAAGACCCATTTCCCAAAAGTTTTGACTTGTTTGACCATCTTAGAGGTTCCAGTTGGTTTTCAAAAATCAACCTATGGTCGGGGTACCACCAGTTGAGGGTTTAGGAAGAGGATGTTCCGAAGATATATTTTTGAAGTTGGTATGTACATTTCAAGTATTTGGTTATTCCATTTGGGCTTACCAATGCTTTTAATGTTTTTATGGTGCTAATGAACCGAATCTTTCATCACTTTTTATACTCCCTCATATTCGTGTTTTTAGACAATATATTAGTGTATTCCAAGATGAAAATGAGAATTTTGTCCATATGTAGGTTATTTTAGGTGTTTTGAGAGAGCATCATCTGTATGAATAATTTCCCAAGTGCCAATTTTTGATTTAGGAAGTGAAGTTTCTGGTTCACATGATTTCCAAGGTAGAAGTTTTAGTGGATCTAGAGAAGGTTTAGGCAGTCATGTCTTGGGAGCATCCCAAGTACGTGTTTGAGATCCATAGATTTCTGGGGTTGGTTGGGTATTATAGACATTTTTTGGGACTTCACTAGCATATATTCTCCCTTGATGGATTTGACTAGGAAAGGGGTGAAGTTCTAGTGGGATGAGAAGTTCTAGATTTCTTTTGATTAGTTGCAGACCCATATAAAATCCACACTTGTTTGATTCTTTCGAAGCTGGGGAGAGCTTATGCTATGTGTTGTGATGATTTCTATGTGGGTTTTGGGTGTGTTCTGATGTAATATGACCATGTAGTGGTCTATGAATCATGGTAGCTATAACCACATAAGAAAAAGTATCCCACCCATGACCTATAATTGGTAACTGTTATGCATGCACTGAAGACATGGTGACATTACCTCTTTAGAGAGAATTTTACAGTGTATTTGAAACATAAGATCCTAAAGTTCATTTTTACTCAGAGGGACCTGAACCACAAGCAGAGGCACCAGTTGGAGTACTTTTATAATTTTTATTTCTATATTGCATATATTCCTAGGAAGGGGAATGTGGTCGCAGATTCATTGAGTCGGAATCTTCCAGTGCAATCTATTTGAGAATCAGTGGATGAATGGGGTTTGATGGGTTTGTTTTATAATCTATGGATGGAAATGTAATAGGATGGAGGGAAGGTATTTTTTTGGCTAGTTTGTATATTATAACCTCTCTCGTTGATCATGTGAGGGATAATCAGGTATTGGAACTTGAGTTCCAGCAGATTAGCACTGCTTTAAATTGTGGGGAGACCTCAGGTGATTGGTTTTAGTCTTCTAATGGATATCTTATCTTTTGAAATAGGATAGTAATTACTTTGATCCTAAAGGGGGAAGTGATGCAGAAGGCACATCATTCTAGTCTGGTCATTCATCCTAGGAATACCAAGATTTTTTATAACTTGAGAGGCTAATATTGGTGTCCCGAGATGCGACATATGTTGAAAGATTTTGTTTTCAGGTGTTTGAATTTCTATAATATCAAAGTGGAGCATTAAGGACTAGTTGGGATATTGAATCCACTTCTCATGCTACTGTGGAAGTGGTATGAGATCTCTAGGGATTTCATGATCAAAATACCTCATACTCTGAGTGAGAAATACGCCATATGGGTTATTATCAATCATTTGACAAAATCAAAACATTTTCTACCCACCAGGGATTCAATAAAGGTAGAGGACCTTAGATGTTTTTTTTAGATATTGTTTGACTTCATATAGTTCCCTTGACAATAGTTTTAGCTCAAGATTCTCGTTTTATATATTGTTTTTAGAATGGAATCTTGGAGGCATTGGGAACCCATTTTGAATTTGATCACAATATATCACCCGTAGATAGATGACCAGTCTAAGTAGGCTATCTAGACTCTCAAGGTTATGTTGAGGGAATGTGTACTTGATTTCAATGGTTTATGGGAAATGAAATTTTCATTGGACGAGTTTGGGTATAATAATAACTACCAGGCCTCGATCAAGATGGCCCCATTTAAGGCATTATAGGGGCATCCATTCTAATCCCTGTTGTATTGAGATGAGGTAAGTGAACATTCCTTAGCAGAGGTAGGTGAACATTATTTGGTCTTCATGACTTTAAAGACACATTTTTTCTAGTATGGATAAATATATATGGATTAAATTGGGTTTTATGGCATTCTAAAATTCTCTTTGATATTGCTCTGCAATAGGCATCCTGATCCGTATGGATCAAGACACTAAGAAATTTTCCTTTGGTCATTTTTCCATAATCATAGTAGAATTTGACTTAGGATCCACTTTGATTGAAAAAGTTGTTCTCTCCACCTCTAAGGATGAAATCAGTTTGATAATTATGTATGAAAAATTACCCGTGTTTTATGAAATCTATGGTATGATAGGACACTCTAGCTCTGTATTTCGATCATGTACTAAATGTACTAATTGCATGTTGATAGAACATGATAAAACACAATGCAAAATAAAGGAAAAACTCAAACCCTCTCAAGGAAGTTATGCAATTATAAATCCACACCCAGGGGCACCTTCAATCCCTGAGGGATGAAGAAATGATTTTAAAAATGCCCAGAATGTGCAACCCCAACCTGTGATGAAAACCCTTGGTCAACCACCAATTCAATGCTCTCACTTAGAAAATGGGGACCCTTTCTCCCCTCATTTGGTTAGAGTAATTAACGAAAAATGGGATGATATTGTAGAAGGTACCTACATATCTGAAAGAAATCTCTCATTTAGAGATGCTTTGCTTGAATGTAAGGAAGGGGAATAAAATAACTTAGAATTAGAAGATAGTCAAACAAAGAAGGAACAATTGGATCAAGAAATGTAGGATGATATAGTAAGTCAGGATATTCATGATCTGAAATGGATAAAAGGAAAAATTATTCTAGATGTTGCAACCTCGGAGAAGGTTAAGTCCAATCAATAAAGGGAAAAAGTAAGGTCCCCTACTGAATCTGAAGTTGGAATGCCCTCATTCCATTCCAAACATTCAATTATGGTTATAGAACCTACTTTTATAGAATCCTTAACTTGTCATGCTATGAAAATTATTTTTGGAGACCCCTTCTTACTGCAGGCTTCAGGTGTAACTATCTTTGCATCCGATTCCATGCACTTCTCTGAATACCCTTCACCCAGTCAGATTGACCCCATGCTATCCAACCCCCATGAGATCCTCAACAATGAAATTGTGGATTAGTCCACTATGATGTTGGACAAATATGATGACTTGTAGCCAAAAGAAGGTCCAACTCCAATGAGGATTACTGCATCTCCAAATGAGAAGGTGCATTGTATTGTTAGAACTTCAAATCCTTTTGTTTTTCTCACTGTAGTATCAAAGAATGATGATCCCACTACCTCTTTATCCACTCCCATTTCTGCGGAGGATGATGCAGATGGCACATGGACACGTTCAAGGGGGGAGGGAGGTCGTCATCCACATGGAAAGGGTGGGAAAATGCCCTATCACAGCATGAGTACCCGCTCTAGAACTGGGTAATTTGTTCTGCATGATCAATGATGTTTCTTTTGGTTCTGCTCTGTAACCACTACTACTAATTTTGTTTCTACTTCAATAAAGAGGACACTTCACCTCAACTTTAAAAAAATTTATCAGTTCAGCTAGGTTACCATCACTTGGTAAAGCAGGGGAAATTGGCACCACATTATGTTGGGTTTTTTTGTGTTGTGGATCATCTAGGGAAGGTATCCTACCTCCTAGAGTTTACACCATGGTCAACCTCAATTCAAGATATTTTCTATGTCTCCTAACTAGAGAGATACAATCCAAACAAATCTCACATACTGGAGTGGGAATATTTGGAGTTAGAACCTGATGACGCCATTATGGAGTAACTTGTACGCATTGTGGATATTCAGAGAAATGTGATCCATGGGAAGGTTATCTTGTTATTCTATGTGCTTTTGAAGTGTGGTGGTGATATCCATGAGACATTAAACAAGAAAGGTTAGGTGAGGGAGAATTAACCTCACCGGTTTTCTTCTAATGATTCCTGAGGACTTTATCAGGGAATAAAGTGGCATGTTGGAGATTTTGTGACACCTAATGGGTCACTAGTATGTATTATTTTTAGTTTTATTTATCTTTGAGTGCATTCTTGGATTTACTAGGCATTTAGGGTTGAAACTAAGAGTTTTTTGGAGACAGACCAAGGCACAAAGTAAGCACACAATTTGTTTAAACCATGTGGAAACCGGGTGAGGGGTGCTATAGTTTTTGATCGTGCAGTTTCACATGGTTTTTCAAACCAAAAAACACCCCATAGAAAACCATATGGACTATTTTGGGTGGATAGTGACACTCGTACAATTTTTTCATGGTTTTCTTAACCATGAATCCAAACCATGTGACCCTATCCATCTCATTAAAAGATATGGATTTACCTTTGTTCCCCCAGTTTTTTTTTAAAATTTCCCTCATTTTCCATCCTCCAACAAGCACAACCCTCCTACCTTAGTCATGGATCTCTCCCCATCATTCCTTGGTGGATTTATTCTTGTTTTCTTGGTGTTTTTCTTTAGGTAAGTCAATTTAACCCTTGATTTCTTCTCTTTTTCCCATCCTTAATCTTTATTATTCCATTTTTATGGAAGCGTGGAACCCTAGGGGTGGTGTTGGCCGAATATAGGGATTTTAATTGGGTTTTTGGTCTGATTTCTTATGACTTAGGTTTTTGAGGCTTGGTTATACCACTTTTGGGCAGTCTTCATCAAGGGAGATGAGTTTTAGACTGAATCTGAGGTAGGGTCTATATTTAAGGGTGTTTTCCATGGAATAACATTAAATTCCTATCCGCCTTTGGTTTATTTTGTTGAAATTGAAATTTAAATGATTTATTCTTGGTGTGAATTCCATGTTTGATGTGTTTTATGGATTTATTTGGAAATTTGAATGTTTAAAGTGAGGTTTTCTAAATGGGTGCATCTTGAATTCCAACCAAGTGTCTGATAAAATAGATCAAAGGGATTTTTATGATTTTAAATGGATTTATAAAATATTTTTAGAAAAAAATTGACCTTAGAAAGGGTGTTTTTGTTAAATTGGGCATGTTTTATTATGAAATGAACTGTGTTATAGATTGATTTATATGAGAACTTTCTTGAAATGTGTTAGAATGGAGTAGAACTCGGGTTAACTAGGGTGTGAGAAATATCTTTGTTTGAGGAACCATGTGAGCCTTCAAAAGGAGGACCATGTGAGACTCTTTATTTCTAAGGGACTGAGTGAGTATTTGGGTAGGAAGACCATGTGATATTCTATGTTACTTTTATAAGAGACTATGTGAGATCTTGGATTTGGGCCTGAGGAAGTCCATGTGATATTATATTTCTTAGATAGCTAGCATACTTTTTTACTCACTCACAACAGGTCTGATGGTTAGAGACCCTGGGTTCACATTAATAATGCCAAATTTTTTGATATAATTTATGTATTTTATTAGTGTCATTTTATGCGATAATATGTATTATGACTATTTTTTCATTCTATATTTATATGGTTATATGATTCTTATTATTATGCTCATATTTATTAATAACTTTTTGGTCATGTTGAGCATGTTGTGTCTTGTGTCTTGTTTATTGATTTGTGAAATATTGGAAAGTGTTTTGGAAAGACATATTTTACTTCAAAAAAGAAGACCAAATAGATTTTTAAAGGTAGTTTGGAAATTATATATTTACAAAGTGGTTTTAGTTTTGATTCTTTTTCAAACTAGTTTATTGCTTCGCATGGGTAAAAAACTTAAATAGATTTATGGAGGTATCCTACTAGGATTTGGACCTCACACCTTGCTTGGCCCCTTTTATGCATTTTCATATTTCATTTTTCAAGACATATGTAAAGGTAAGGGAACTATGTTCCAAGGTGGATCTTCTTGATTACCGCCATATAGTGTTTTATGGAGGATATGTGGTCTCACAAGGATGGAATCATGTGGTTTCATTTTTTTAATTTTGTAGCTATTGGGTTGTACTTGTATGTTATTTGGATTTGAAACCTTTATTTTGAGTTTGGGTTATTTATTTTGAGGTACCATGTACATGTTCAGTTATAGAATGATTTGTATATGATGTATGATTCAGTATATGGTATATTATTATATTCTACTATTGATGCTAATGATATCAGTGTGACCATCCCATTTTATGGATGGGTCATGCCTATTTACCAGTGTCGAAATCATTCCCAGGTTCTAGTTGTTTATGCCTGGTGCTTGTTTCTAGACTATGGTGATAGGGAATGCGCTTCAGGCCATGTGGCAGGCTGACTTAGGTGAAAGGTTAGGTCAACCCAGGTTGGTTCATTACAATACCACTTTAGGATCCAATGTAACATTTGTTTTGAGAGTACTCATCCCACAAGACATGCTATCACTAATGATTCTCATCTAATAGGTCATGGTCATTGGGACCTACCCAAGAAGCACTCACTGGATCTTAGAATATCTCATCATCCAGATATTAGATCACACCTTGTGATATTAGGGGACACTAAAAACCCTACTGCCTAGGAATGATAGAGTATCACACCCTAGTCCCATAGGGGGTTCACTAAACTGTATCCAATATTTAACCCATAGAGGGGATCACAATCCTATGCCAAGGATGTAATGTCACACTGCACCATTGTAAGAAAGGAGTAAGGTATATCACTCAACCAAACCTAGTGTATACTGAAGAGATAAAAGGATCCAACCCATATCCAAGGAAGTACATGAAGTGTTCTTAGGGTATGCAACAAGTACCACTAAATTTATACCTTATTGTGTTCATTCCTATGTTCCTCTTCCCATGCCATTGTGCCTGTGTACACTTGGTTGTGTCCGAGTACATGGCTCAACCTGTGTACCCTGACCATGTTAGAGTACATAGCTTAGCCAATGTACTCAAATAATTCCCATGTATCCTCCAAGATACATGGAAAGTCATCAATAGGGGTCATGTGGTGTGTGGTAGATACCACACAACATGTGATCCTTATCACTTTTATGAAAACCCTAACATCATAGTTGGGGGTCCCACATGGCATGTATCTCTGGATTACACACTATGTACCACTTAATTTTCTATATTCTATAGTTCCTTCATGAATCCTCTATATCTATCACCACTATCTTAGATATCACCAGGAAAATCAGATCTGAGATCCATTGACCCTCTCTCTTTCTACTCTCTAGAAACCAGGCATCAACTCTCTAAAAAATCGGTACGTCAAGCTAAAATGTTTCCACACCAATGTTCCACCACTTATCCATAAAAAAGGAACCCATTAGTCTGATCCCAATTTTCATATAGTGTTCTTCCATCATCATACCTCAATTTCACCCTCAATCATGAACCACACCCATGGTATTGATCCATTGTTCCAATGAAGGGTAGCACCATGATCAAATACTTGGTATTCATGGAACCACAATCCAAAGAGATTACCTATGATGAACATGTGAATAAATGGGAGAGAAACCCATAAACCATAAACATGAGGAGTGAACATCATCCTTTGTTTATTTTTGCCCGGATCTGTTGTTGTAGAATAGATGAATGAAGAGGAATAGTCAATAATGAACAAATAAATCAACCATAAAATAAACCAGCCATCAATTCATGGATCAATTATTATTTTTGGTATTGATCCACATTCAACACGGGATAACTAAATGGAATGAATAAACATAATTTTTTTTTCCTACATAGAGTTTGGATATATTTATGATGAAGAAAAATTCTATGTTGATATCATTGGTGAGATCCATGAACTCTATTGGCGTAGACGTTCCATGCACTACTGATCTGATTCTCCGATATGATGTCATCTACCCACGTATCTCTAACAGGTCCTCTCTAAGTTTCTAGGGTTATCTGACTAAACCTAAAATTTAACCATAACAGGGTATTTATAGAGGAGTTCCCTAGGTTTATATGTCAATGAAATAAAATAAAATAAAATAAAATAAATAATTTATTTATTTATTTTTAGTGCCCATGATAACTTTTTCACAAACTCTTGATGCTGAAAAAGGTTATGTCATGCCTAGGCTAAAACCAACATTCTAAACTCAATATAGGTATCATATTTATGATTTGAGACTCTATTTAGGAATTATTCTACTTTTTCAGGAAACTATGAATATGTGATATCAATATATTTAATATTTTTTAAATATCAATTCCAGGTCTACTAGGCCTCAGAATCTCACACCGTCTCAATGCCTTGATCTAAAAATATTAATATATATATTTCAAATATTTACATGGAAAAAACTGAGACATTATATTATCCCCAACTTAGATATTTTCATTCAAAAATAAAAAAATAATATTGAAAAAGATGCAGGTAATAATTTCACATTTGGGTCCCCTGCTCCTAGGTGCTCTCCTGAAGATTCTCATGCTACCACTAGACATGCATAAAAGGAACAACTCACCCATGGAGGATCCTCTCCTACCGATCCTTGATCTCCCCTGAGTACACTGTAAAGGTAGATCCATACTTTATGTCAAGCTCACCCTATTTGATACATGTGATAGTTCATGCACATACCTCCTCAGCTACAACACATGGAAGGAAGAGTGTACCTAGTCCAACTACGGAAGTAGATCCAAGTGGTATGCCACCTCGAAAACTCTACAAATTATCTAGAAATTTCCAATGAATCTGGGATATATCTTGTCTCCCTGGAAAAATATATGTAATCCAAATCAAGGTGATAATTTTAGGAGTACATGGTCTCCCTCCTAGAACTCCAAAGGCCTCTATCATCGGTCCGCATATAAATTTTGATGGCTCTGTGCTTCCCTCATCTACTCCTAGATTATTTGAACCTTCTCTATCATATCTCTCACTAACTCTGGGACCATGAGTGCTGAATATCCTAGGTTAGTCCAACATAGTGTTGACCTATAGGGTTACTAATATAATGCCTTGAATGGTTCCATATTGATGGTGGAATGGGAGATGTTATTATACACAAACTCCACTAAGGGTAGGTGATCCTCTCAACTATGACCAAAGTCTGACATGCAGTCCCACATAATTTCCTCTAAAACCTGAATCTTCCACTCTATATGGCCTCCAGTCTGGGGATAAAATGACATGTTCAAACTCAATTAAGTTCTAAAGGGATCCTGCAATCATCTCCATAATCATGTCATGAATTGAGAATCATGTTCTAAAATGATCATAGAGAGAACTCATTGGATGTGGACTATCTTTAGCATGTAAAGGTTTCCCAAAATCATTACAAAAATCTGCTCTCGAATATCTAGGAAGTAGTATGACTTGGTGAGTCAGTCTATGATTGCCCAGATGGTATCGTGTCCTCTGAATGTACATGATAACCCCTACATGAAGTCCATAGATAGACCATCCCACTCCCACTCTGGAACCTCAAGGGGTTCATCTAAACATGCTGGAACCTAGTACTCATCCTTCACATGCTGATAAGTGAGGCATCAAGAGACAAACTTCTCTACACACTTCTTTATGTCTGGACACCATAATTGATGCTTGAGGTTTTGATACATCTTTTCCACACCTGGATATACCACCAAATGGGATGTATGAAACTTGATTATAAACTCCTCTAGAAACGTCATTGGTTCCATATTCTGTTCTCTTAAAGGGACAACATGCTTCCTACCTTTTGAAAATCCATCAGGAGCACATCCAATGGATATATAAGTATGTAAGGTCTCCCAATTAGTATCTCTAAGTTGATATTACATAACATGCTGTAAAATAGATGGGGTAACAACCCTCAAATTAAGATATATAGAACCATCCTTTTCCACTAAGGACAACTATAATGAGGCTAACTACTCTAATTCCTTGGCCAAAAACTAAGAACAAGATCTTCTATTGATAGTGTCTTACACCATATTCCCCTTCTCAGAAGTATAGACTATCTCAAAGTCATAATCTTGGAAGAAATCTATACATTGAATCTATCTCAATTTAAGATCCTTCTGAGAAAATTCATACTTGAGACACTTTTTCTTAGGGTAGATGATAAATTGATCACCCATAAGGTAGCATTTACACATCTTCATGGAAAATACTATTTATGATAGATCAAGATCATGGGTAATGTAGTTCTTCTCATGTGGTATCAAATACCAAGACCCATATGAAACCACAACCTACCTATACATCATAACACAACCAAGTCTAGTCCCTAAGGCATAAAAAAACACTACGTACTTGAAACCCTCCTCTAGAAATCTCAAGATGGGTGTGCTCATCAACCTATGCCCCAACACCTGAAAATAATATTGGCACCTTTCCTTCCAAATGAAGTGATTCCCCTACCGAGTCAATGAAATAAAATGTATCGATATTATATAGAAATTAGGAACAAATATCATGTAGTATCCTTCCAACCTAAGGAATATTTACACCTCTGACACACTCTTAGGTGGATCCCAACCTAACACTAGATCAACCTTGGTCGGGTCAACTGCTACACACTCATCAGAGATGATGTGTCCAAAAAAGTGGACCAAATGAATCTATAACTAACACTTCAAGAGATTACCATAAATATAGTGATCTCAAAGTATCTCTAGAAACATCCTCAAGTGTCTCGCATGTTCCTCTTTGGGCACATAATACACTAGGATATCATTAATTAAGACCACCAAAAATCAGTCTATGAAAGGATGAAATATCCAGTTCATGAGTCTCATGAACATTTTTGGGGTGTTCATCACACTAAAAAGAATCACTAAGTAATCATAGTGACTGTAGAAATATCCGAATACCGTATTTAGTATATCCTTACCTCGTACTTGTAGCTAGCGATAGCCAGATCAAAAATCAATCTTTGAGAACCATCGTGCCGCTCTCAACAGATCGAAGAGGTATTTGATCCTTAATAGTGGATACTTATTCTTCACATTCACCTAGTTTAGGTGTAGATAATCCTCACATAATATCAAGCTCCCATATTCCTTCTTTGTGAACAAAATTGGGGTTGCCCAGGGGGAAACACTAGGTCTCTCGAATCCCTTCCTCTATAAATCCTCCAACTTCACCCTTTTCTCCCAAAGATATATAGGATTCATATGATATAATGACATACACATATGGGATATCCTAGTGTGTAATTTAATGAAGAAGTCCATCTCTCACTGGAGGGTAATCCTAGCACATCCTTAGGAAAGAAGTACTCATACTCTGCCACCACTATAAGAAATTGGTATCCCATGCCATCCAATGCTCCAAGAGTCATGCTAGTAAAAAAATGAGTAATCAGTTGTACTCTCCTTTATATGATTCCATCCTACTATGCCTATGTTTCCTTCTCACCCATGAAGTAAAATCTTATCCCATCATTGTGGAAACACCTCATCTACTGCCTAAAATAGTCAATATGGTTATAAACTGTGAATAGCTAGTCCATACATAATATTACATCATAATACCTCATCATTAATACAATGAAATACTATAAAAATATCTCTACAACAAGTGTCATGTCATAATGTTGGTACAAGTGTGTTATTGCTGAGTCACCTCTAGCCAAAGTATCTAAGAGAAAAGGTCAAGCCAAGGGCTCAAATGGAATCACTAAGTCTTGAAGTAGAGAAGTGTAAATAAAGTAATGAATCAAAACTATGTATATATATACTATATACAATATAGAAGAGATATATATCATACTTCATATCATACTTGAAGCCTTAGGGTCATAGACCTCCACTGCCTATAGCTATACTCGCCCCTACCCACTGGCTCCCTAATCTTAGTACGGACCACCTAGGGGTAGTGGTGGAAATAAGTCAAACTGTATGCCACATTTAGCTACTCTACCTACTCTTATGACATATATACCACCCTATGTACCTCCTTGATATGGAATGTATCCATTATTGGTTGGTCACTTGACAGTCTCTCTTCTAGTTATAAGATGAGTCAGAAAATCACATATAAGATGTCCCTAACCATCATAAAAGAAACACTACCTCTCCCTCGAATGACTCAAGCCATAATGTTATCCCTGAACTACAGATCCCCTATCATTGGATCATCTCATGAAGTATCTATAATACCTTGATCACTAAGACTACCACTGGATACCAGATGCTAAGGTCTCTACTCATGGGTTCCCACTACCAGAACCCATTATTGGTGTCTGTTATCCCAAGAATATCTCCACAACTAAATATTTCTCAAGCTCTACAATATATATGGGAATGAAAATAGATATCACTAAAGCCCTGATATATTTGAGTAATCCATGCTTAAAGGTAAATTCACTAAATAAAAGATCTCACACCATATTTAGGGAGTACTTAAAGAAATTAATAAACCTTTCTAAATACTACACCATGATCATACTACCTCGCTATAGATGCATAAGTTCCTAGATGTTCACAAATCATGGACGAATGAAAATTCTCCCTGAAGAGATGCTTGAAGTTTGACTAGGAATGATCTGCCCCATTGTGTGACTAAGTCACCATACTCCACCACCATCTAGTAGATCTATGAAGAAGAATTTATAATAGGACCTCCATCTGACATACATGCATTCTCATGATCCATAAAACTCAAGTGACTAAATCTATCTAGTTCTCAACCAATTGGGGGTCTAGCTCTCTCTAAAACCTAGTACGTTGCTACCTCTAAAACTCATGCAATGAACTTAGCCTGAATTCATCCTTAGATAGTACTATCAGTGATAAATGTTTCTCCATGAGTGGCATAGTGACTATAAAACCACCCAGAGGTACCACCTCTGGTATAGGTCCCTATACCAAAGCCTTATCACTTGACATACCATGCTTGGGATCATGTAGTGGAATCCTGATTGGTTGTCTTCATAGAGGCATCCTGAAATAATGTACCATGATCAAAGAGTATATTTGGGGAGATGACTCAAGAAGGACATGAAAACCACAAGCCATTCCTATATAATTCATGTGTCAATGTTTTTCCCTAGAATTAGGTTCTACATGTACCGAGTCAACAAGTATGTTATCAGAGTGTTGGTGAATAGATACATCAACCGCTGCACCAACACTAGAGTCCCTGGCCTGAAAGATGAGCTCAAAAAACTTTAAATTTTTTTCCATAAATCCCAAACCAATCCCACAGCTAGATAAAAAATCTATGCTTCATTCCTAAGGTATAACTTCTCCTCTGATACCACTATGTCTGGACCCGACCCACCGGGGCCTGCCCCGTGATAAGCTGAGTATGACTACCCAAAGCTTGCCTCCAATAGGCTAAGGACTAGAGACTATAATCTATTAGGAATAACCCATATATGGGAGGAATTGGCCTAATATACATGAAAACATGCACACACACACACACACACCTCCAAGCCCTTGCAATTCCAAGAAATTAAAATAAACTGATACCCTAAATGCATGCACAACATTTATCCCATATAAGAGTACAAAAAAGTAATGAATTCAATAAAGGGGAAAATATCATCCCAACTAAAGGATGCATAGAGTCTAATGTACTTAGAAGGAGGGGACCACTATTAAATGAAACTTCCCAAAAAACACCTCGGTCTATTTAGCCCAACTATGCTCCACCTCCCCCTATCCTCCTAGGACACCGTCAAAATGGACATCATCTACACAAGACACGACACATGTGGGAAGATCCCTTTTGAGGGTGAGTATAACAATAAGCATTAGGACACCCTGAAATCACTAATCATAAAGCATAAAGAGTATTCAAGTCATAATAGTAATATAGTAATATACCTAGATATACTCATAACTAACAACTAGCTAAAATGGTCTCAACTAAACCCCACTAGACATAGGATACTACTTTAGGCTTCAAGGTAATGATCATTTAGAGATTACTCACTCCACGATCCATGCTATCACTAGTGAGGATCATCTAAGAGGTCATGATCATCGAGACCCACCTAAGAAGTTTTCATGAGATATCAAAAGATCTCATCATCCAGGTAGTTGATCACTCCTAGGTCTACTGGGGGACACCAGAAGCTCTACTTGATCTTCCTTCTAGATAGAGGATCAAAACCCTATGCATGCTGGTCATACCAAAACCAAAAACCCCACCTAGGAATGATATAGGATCTCACCCTAGTCCCAAAGGGGGATGCATTAATCTCTATATAATACTACACCAGTAGAGGGGATCAAAATATTATATCAAGGATGTAATGTCACATTGTAACCTCACAGGAAATGACTAAGGCATCACACTCAATCAAACCCATTTTATACTAAAGATATGAAAGAATATAAACCATCTATGAGGAAGTAAATTGTGTGTACTAAGGGTATGTAGTGTGTAACAATAAATCCAGACCTACTCGTGCTTGTGATAGTGTTCCTATTCCTATTTCTATGTACCTAGGATCATTCTCGTATACACCTGTTCGTGTCTAAGTACATGACTTAGCTCGTGTACCCTATCCATGTCTGAGTGCATGAATTATCTTGTGTACTCGATCTGTGCCTGTGTATCCTCCGGGATACATGAAAATCCATAATATGGGGTCACATGATATGTGGTAGAGACCACACTACATGTGATACTTATATCTTCTATGGGGGGTCCCATATAGTGTGTATCTTATGATTACATGTTGTGTACCATAAAATTTTCCAAATTCCATGGTTCCTTAAAGAATCATCCAGATCTATCACCACTACCATCAATATCATTAGGAAACTCATATATGAGGTCATCTGACCTTCCATATCACCAATTTTTAGAAATCAATATCGTTTCACTTGGATATCGGTCCGTTGTGTCAAACTGTTGCCACACCAAGTTGTCATCATGTATCCGTTGGGAAAACAAAATCCGTTAGTCTGATCCTAATTCACCTCCAGACATAATCTATCTTCGCACCTAAATCACACACTCAATCACAAACCGCACCAGTGATATTTATCCATTGCACTAAATAGCGGTTGTGAAATTATCAAATACCTGATATTCATCGAATCGTGGACCAAATAAATTTCCCGCGGTTAATATGTGAAGAAACAAGGGAAAAAACAATAAAACATAACATAAGTAATGGACCTAGAACATTGTTCATTTTGGCCTTGATCTATTATCATAGAATAGATGAATGAAGAGGAATAATAAATAATGAGCAAATAAATAAACTGTAAAATAAATCAACCGTCAATGTGAGAATAAATTATTATTTTTCGAATTTATCCATGTTCAAAATTGGAAAAATAAATAGAATGAATCCACATAAAATAAAATCCTACCTAGTGTTTGGATTGATTGCTGATAAATAATGATTATGTGTTGATGTCATTGGCCTGATCTACAAACTCTGTTGGTGTAGATGATTCATGCGGTACCGATCCAATATTCAGTTCTGATGTCATCCATCAACATCTCCCCAATGGATCCTCTTTAGGTCTTCAAGGTTATACGGCTAACCCTGAGATTTACCCATAATATGTTATTTATAAAATTGGTCCCAAAGTTTTTATGTCAATAAAATAAAATAAAATAAATAATTTATATATTTTTTATTATCACCCATGACAACATTTTCACAAAATTCTGATTCCAACAAAGGTTATGTCATGCCTAGGGTAAAACCAGCATTACAAATTCAACAGTGGCCTCAGATTTTTGATATGAGAATATGTTCAAAAGTTATTCTACTTTTTTAGAAAAACCATGTGCGCATGATATTAATATATTAATTTTTTTTTCAAATATCAATTTCAAGCTCATTGGGCCTTGGAATATCACACCATCTCAGCGTCTGTCTCTAAAAATATTACTAGTTATATTTCAAATATTTACATGGAAAAAATAAGATAGTATAGACTCATTATTATTTCCACCCTCTATAAGAGACACTTCATAGAACCACTATTTCATATGTTAATTTATCAATTTTCTTCATCAAATTAACATAATAGTTATGGTATGTGATTTTCAATTCTTTATTAATGACACTGATTTGTTTTTTTATGTAAATCCATTACTGTTTTTGGGTTTTCTTTGATATTTTCCATTATTTATCAGAAATTTTCATTTTGTTTAACTATATGTATATATTTTAGATAAATATGTATACACACACACATAGACATACATACATACATACATATATATTTTAATTTATACATATGTATATAATATGTTTTTTGTATTTACTTTATTTATATATGTTATATATTTTTTATTTATTATATATACGTGTGTATTTGTTTTAATATATATATATAAATGTTTATATATATATAAATACATGAAAATAATGATCTAGCTATGGTTTATAAAACCACCACTACGCATTTTTATAATACAATTCTTCTACCAGTTAAGGATGATTTTAAAAAGTGTCACAAATTTATCTATTTAGATGTAATTTTAATTAAAACTGCCACTATGTGTTTAAAAAAAACTCATGTCACCCCTACCCCCGACCCCTAACCCACACTCACGAGCCTCCTATGCCATCAAAATCCATCTTCTATCAAACCCCTAACCCCCACTCACAATCCCCCCCACCTTTACCCTTTCCCTTGTACCTTGGTGGATCTTAATCCATGGATATGTGAGATCAATATTTTATCATCTAAGGTGCCTTTATCTTTATTTTATATTGTACCTTATTCACATAAGTCCGTGTTCAAGGGGTTCTGTTCGGTTTTCTAGAGTTTGGTCAAGGTCTTGATGGAGGATGATATATTATAGGGCATTAAAGCCTTCTTATTAGATCATTGGTGATTGATCATTGTAACTTACCTAATGAATATAATACATTGGATTAAGGAAATTGAAATGGGAGGGTGAATCATATGTGTTTACATGATTTACATGATGTTATTTATATGTTGTTTATATAAGAATGTTACTAGGATTTTTTTATTTATGATGCGATGAAACATGCTCATAATTGGGAAAGTAATAAAATTATGGTTATGAAACAAAGAGATAAAATTGGTATTTTTTGTTTATTTTTGTTATATTAAGAATGAATTGATAATTAAATAGGGAAGTGTTATTTAAATAATTTTTTGTTTACTAATATGATATTATTATTGTTTTGTAATGATAGTGGTGGTAATAATGTGGTTGTTTTTTTACTACAGAGAAATTGATGTTGATATGTTGTGTCATAGTGGTAATTTAATGCAGGTAATGTGGGACAATGTGGTTGTTTCCATGAATGTGGTAGATATGATTTTGTGGAATTTTAGAAACTTTTTTTTTGATATATTGGTTTGATAATGTAGTTATGGTTAGTGTGTGATGGTTTCCTCAAGATGTTTAAGTAATTAAATAATAAAAGAATTGAAAATTTATAGAATGGGAATTGGTTATGTGGATGTGGTATTTTAATAACTGAAATGTGGTCGTAAAGTAATATAATAATTCAAAGATAAATGATGTGAAGTGGTAGTGGAGTTGAAAAGTTTCACTAATATATTCTTCCACTAAGTGTTTCTAAAAAAAATACCACCTTAAATATGAATTAAGTCTAAATTTTAGTTTTCAATTGCAGTATCTATAAATCTTCAATTTTAAAAATTAGGATTGTCTTATTTTTTTAACAAAAAATTATTAATTTATTTCTATATATTTATGTAACTATATTTTTATTTTAAAGTGTAGGAAATCCATTACATATGGATAAAATTTGGATTACATTACCTTGGAACACATCTCATTATTCTAAGTATTTGGGATGATTTTTAGATTATTTAATTTCAAATTGATCATTGGATGATAGAATAAAATTCCTGTGTCCTAATTGTAAACTCAAGTGATGGTTGAATAGAAACAAAGTATATGAAATCATGATATTGAAACAATTTCTTTCTATATATTTACATTGGATATGGCATAGCAAACCAAATGTTATGGAAATTAAAAGTAGTGACTATCAGGTCAATGAAACACAAAGTGACCCACTGGAGGATAATTCAATTCAAAATTTCATAAATGGAACATTTGGATATACAAAATATAATGAAAAAGATTTTAATAGATAAAAAACCTTAATTTGATCTCAAGAAATTTAATCTTTCTAAGAAATTCAATGAGAAAAAATGGGTTTATGAATTATTTGAAGATGAAAATCAAGAATTTTACGAAGGGTTTACTAAGTATTTAAAGTTTTATTATCTACTCAAGTTATACCATATCGAGTGCCTCCATGGAATTACTAACAAATAAATTTTCCTAATTTTTGAGTTTCTTAATGATGAATTTGGTGAATCTTAGATCCCTAGATCATTTTATGTGATAAAGAAAACCATCAACAAGCTTGGATTTGATCATACAAAAATACATGAATTCCCCTATGATTCTATTATTTATTGGGGAGAAGAGTTTAATAAATAAGAATGCATGATATTTCATTCAAGTTGATATAAATCAATTAGAAGATATAATGACCCTGACCATAGTAACCTGAAGTCAGTGTCTAATTTATTACATCATCATAAGATACAAAGAATCACATCCTGAATGACCAAATAGATAAGTAGTCATGGAAAACTAGATAGATACATGATTCCTATATTACATTTAAATACACAAATTATAACATATTTTTTTTGAGAATATCATTATTCCCTCTAGAATATACTTGAATATAATTCAAAGTACACTTCCTAGATTCATGGGAAAGGATATAAAATAAGGGTGAGCTCAAATACTCAGTAAATATTAAGTTTAAAAAAAATATCATGAATCAATAAGAATAATCAACATGGAAAAGTAAATAACTGAACACACATTCCATTTAAATAATTTTACTATCATGATTAGATAAATCATAATCAATATAGAAAGGTTAATAACTGAACAAACATTCAATTTAATCAATAACTTTACTATTATTAATAGATAAGGAATAATCAATATAACAAGGTAAATAATTGAACACAAATTATATTTAATTGATATACTGAGAATAAAAAAGCATCTAAAGATAATATCATTGTGAAAATCTCATGGATAATAATAGATAAATTTTTAATGAAGGAAATTATTAATTATTGGACATCATGATCTCATGAATCATTATACCACTACTACCAAGACCTTTCATAAGACAATTTAAAACTAATGGGTAAGCATACACAAGAAACCCATTTAACTTAGGTTATCCAACTGATTCATCTTATGAGACCACTAATGTATCAAGGGGATATCTATAACCAACCCACATGTATATGAATGTACAAAAAATTCCTCATATATCAAATCATCAATTTAAGTTATAAACAATATGCCTTATCAATAAATTTTTGTATGGAGTAATGAATACATATTAAAAAAAATCCCCCATTCAATCATATCACTCTTAAAGTAAAATAAAATGTGTAGAAATGATATACTTTTTAAGTAATAAGTATATCAATGATAAATAATATAGATATTTAGGGGAAATTTAATGTCTAATGATAACAAGAAAGTGATTATTTCAAGAGAAAATTAATGATTACAAAAATTAATTAAGAAAGAGAATGTCAATACATTTCCTGGTCAAACTGATTCAAAACCATCCATAGAAATAATAAGTATGGTATCAATACAACATATCCCCAATGGATCATAATTTAAAAAAAAGTTTTTATGTCATTGATGAATATAAATATAATAAAAAATTCATTAAAACATTCTTTATAAAAATAACCTTTTTACTTTGAAAGTATATTTTTTTAACAAAAAGTTCACAAAATATTTTGAAAATCCTTTTATTTGACAATTAAATTTGAAAATTATAAAGTAATCCTTAAAACATTGAATGGTCATGTCTGTGGGAAATTTTATACATGTCGTATAAGTAAAAAAACATTCCTTTGAAACTATTGTAAAAAGGTTAAAAATTGTCTTGTTTGGAAAATTAAAAGAAGATTACTTTCAAACAAATTTGTAAAAAGTAAAACATGGGTTAAAATATATATAATAAATCATTTGGATAATGTTAAAAATATTTTTGAATTTTTTTATAAAACATGGTTTTGGAAGAAAAAATATTTTTGACCAAAGATAGAAATAAAGTCGTATTTTCTTAAAAATGTTTTCTAAAAAATTTTAAGTACCAAATATAAAAAATGTTAATATTTCTTAAATTTTTTATTAATAACCAGAGTATAATAAAATTAAATGGTTTTATTAGACAATAATAAAATTATTTCCTTCAATGGGAATTTTTGCATAAAAATCCTGATTAAAATGCGATTGTGAAAGCAACCCTTACAAAGATCATAACGTTGACATGAGAATTAATAAATGAAAAAATTATGTGTATAAAATGTAAATCCACATAAAAAAGTATTATTATAATATAATATATTAAAAATTATTTAAAAACATAATCTTATAATGTTAAATACAATGAATAAGTAATACAATCCAACAAAAAGAAATTGTGTTATGAAATACTTTACCACTTGGTAAATTTCAAGTCAAATACCCTTACATGAAATAATTTAAATTAAAACTTAAAATACCATTAATTATGAATTATTCATGATATTAAATGAATAATTGGCAGTATATACACCATATAAAATAAACCGTGTGCTTAACATTACAATATACCTCAATGAAGGGAAATTGAGATGAAGTCCCTTACCTCATGCTTCCATTTGGTTGAAAGTGATTTAATCTTCTATATAATGGGTTCAATAATGTTAATAATTTTAAAATAACGATATTAATATTTGTAATATCATATATGATCCTATTATAACATTTTACCACATTTTTGATAATAATATTTTAGTATTTTCATTATTTCGGGTGTTAATTGCCTTGTTTTTTCATGCATGTTTTGTCAGGAAAGTTACAATTCCTGAGTATATAATATAGATAAATAATATAAAGTATTATATTAAAGTTATAAATATCATATTTAATCATTATATACATTTTTAATAATCATTATTGAAGTTTGGAAATAGAAAATTAATCACATCGCTTCGTGAAGACTATAGGTCATACGTACACATAAGAAACAATATCATTCCATTAATGAGTGAAATGTTAAGGAAGTGGGTGATATGTTAATTTTAAAGAATCAATATCATGTAATATATATCAAATATATTCATTAAATTTATCCTTATTACTTTAAATGAAAAGTGTAAGTGAAAAATGAATCACATCACTTCGTGAGGTGGTAATCTTCCATACACACAAGCGATGCTATCATATTTTAAACATCATGGAAATTAATAAGGTATATATGATATTATAATTAAATATGTATAATAATACCATAAATATTTTATATAAACATTAAATACATTATTATACATAATCATGATATATGTTGATGGAAAATGAGTCACATCGGTTTTTTAGGCGGTAGTTGAAGCTCGCCGGTGATCCGGTTGAGGAGGATAAGTCAGAAACCACTTGGTGTTTGTTTCGAGGTAGGTCGTGGCTTGAGGCGGCGTAGAAATCGAGAGGACCCGTGCTTCGAGGCCGTGTTCATGGATCAAGGTGCATGATTGATTTGTTTTTGAAGGTTTGAATTTTGAAATTGAGATGTGGATGATTTTGAATGTGTGATGATTTGGATCTTTGTATAGTTACCACTTTCCTAAATGTGGCTTTTATAAAATACCAAAAAAAAGTTTGCTGGCGTTAGGCGGTAGTCCGCTGTATACACGATCAACGATTTAATTTCCCATTTGATGGAGTAGGAGATGGATAAATATCATTACAAAAACATAATAACATATAATTATATGTTATATACTGGTGTTATTATATTTTAATTGTTAATACATAATTGAATGTGGAAAAATAAGAAAGAAAACAAAAGAGTTTCATTAAGACAATTACCTTCTCTTAGAGAAACCTCCTTTGGATCTCCTCTTAAGGACCCTAGGATTGGTCTTTTGGGAAGAAAATATTCTCTATAATGTGTTTAAGGGTTTTGGGGAGATAATTTGGATGGTTTTTTTCAATCAAAAGGGATTTATAGGTGTGAATAAGTGAAGGGAAAGAGTGGCCTTTTATATATGGAGGAGAGGACACACATGTGATTTTTGAAAAGAATCAATGAAAACCACATTTTTATCATTACAAAAGTCTCAAAAAGGGTAATTATTGAACCTTAGTGGTTATAAGGTCAATATATGTCCATAAAATGGTTTTTGGAAAAGTTTTAGATCATTTTAACCCTTATCTTATTAATTTATCCCCTTGTAAACTCGTTTTTACCTTAACCAGGGTAATTAATTTTTATTGTTTTCATTATTCATTGTGGTCAAAAATTAAGTTGAAATTATTATATAATATAAATTATAGTTATTTAAAATATATAATCCATTTTTTTAAATTCAATTCTCAAAAATTCTAGAATCCGATTTAAAATTATACTCATAGATGTAGTGAAAAAGCAGGTTTCTAAAGAGAAAATTCTCATAAGCATAGAAGGTTTTTATATCAAAATTCAATATAAAATGATTAAAATAAACTAAATTAGTTATATTTTAATATAATTAAACTAATTTTAATTTAAAATAATTAAAATATAATTTAAAACTATAAATTATTTAAATTAAAAGGCAATTTTAAATAAAAATCAGTATTTTTCACTATTCATCAAAAAATGAAACTTTTTGAGAAGAATCCAAAAAATTTACCCTAAGATAATTTTGATATGATAATTTAAAAAATTAAGTTCATTTTGTAAAATATATTTTCTAAAATTGGTAAAAATTAATTTTAAATTATGAGGGTAAAGCGTGACTAAACCGTTTTTTAGAAAAATAATGTTATTCAAAAAACTTTTCCTTTTATTTTAAATGATTTTTATTTTATTTCTAATTAATATACAACCATAATTTTAATAATTTATTTAGTAATATTCATACCCAATAATTTAATTTCTAGGTTATAATGGTATTCCATTTTATGATTCCTTTATACTCAGGGTTGCTTGTGTGGTAAGTTATCGAAGAGATTAAATTTAAAGAAATATATTTTGTGGGTTGTTTAAGCTCGGTGCTGCATGTCTCATTTGCTGTCAATTAAAATTTTATTCTTTTCGAATTTTAGGGTGTTACATTCTCTCAACTATAAATAAAATTTATTCTCATAATTTGATCTTGTGCTCAGAAATCAAGGATTTGATATTTGAAAATTCCTTTATTGAAAACCCACAACGTAAAAAAGGGTTAATAAAACATCCTATTAAAAATAGAGAAAGGTAAGTAAAAAAGTCATATAGAATAACAAATAACTAGGTTAATAAGTAGAAGAACATTAGTGAAAAGTGAATATATGAACATGGAAGAAAATCATAAATAATTTTAGAGAGTGATAGAGATCATAGATCACAATAAATTGAATGATCAATGGAAATTTAAGAACCTCAAAACCATAAACCTGTTATGATTTAAAAGACCATTTGATTCATTACATATGAATGTAATAGGATAAAAAGTTGTTTTCAATATCTGTTTCCTAAATTTGAGGAATTATTTTACTATATATGAATATAAGGAAATATACTTTCTTGATATGTTTCCATTTCATAAGCACAATTTAATCCTTTGGTTGTGCTTCGATAAATTTCCAATTCATCACTTACTCCAAGAAATGAATATCCAAAAATGATTTTTTAATGCATGAATCACTAAAATTTACTTTTAACAGATAGTAAGATTCATAATAGAGTGAAAAGTATTTCCATATATCACTATCTATTATCTAAAACCAATATGGTTAGCAGAAGTTATCCAATATAATACATTAATATTTAAACCTCAACAGTAACACCACTAGTACAACATTAATATTTATCCATCAAATAATTTAAGTAAAAATAATAATATATTAACCATAACATCATGTAGTCCAGTGGGAGGCGTAACACTCTTTCCGCCCTTCAGTTGTGGCTTCAAGCCCCGCATCCTTGTCGGATGTGACGAGTTATCACTCGACATATAAGTTCTCTTTTTTCTAAAACTATATTAATAAAATTCCTATAATGTTACCAAAGTATAATAAACCATAATTACCTCAACATCAAGATAACATAAACCCTAAAAGTTACCAATACATTTAAACTTATGCCAAAAAATGTAGGGGAATTTTACTTAAATAACATTTTCACTGAAAACATATACTAAACCAATGGGTTGTATTTCCATAAATGTTTCCCAAAATATCCTTAATATTGGTATACTCACATCACATAAAACCAAAAAAGTCATGTTTAAGACTTTGAATTTATTATAAATATTAAACTCATAACCCCATGATGGTATCCATAACTATAAAGTTAATGAAGATATATATACTTCCAAAATTAACACAATCCTTAGATGTTTCATGATTATTATAACTAAAATTCCATTGATAAAAATACTTTTATAGTATAATTTTGGAATCCTAATAAATACTTCAACCATTTTATTTCAACGTATTTCCTTCCTTGGTCTATGTGTTAACCTTTAAAATAGGGCATTGACTCGAATAATTCCCAAGTTATCCACATTTAAGAAAATGAACTATAAATGGATCCCTATAATGAAATTTATTTCCTTCCATTATAATCTTCATTTTTCCTTGGTAATTCATTGATTTATGCCCTTATTTTACACATATAAAACATTTTCTTATTCCATTGAGTCACTTTCCTGGGTGTCTCTTTATACATTTCTAACATGAATGAAATCGATCCTTATTTCCTCTATGCTCTCCAGCACTCGAGCTCTTAGTGAACTCTATTTTTCTCTTTTTTGGTGAGTTAAAGAGTTGGCTAAGGTATAGGATGTTAATAATATTTTGGTATATTTGATTAGGGATAATCATGATATCTTTATCTCTAGTAATCATCCCATTTGGTTTCTCATAGTCACCACATTTTCCTTCATATTCAATGTCAACATGATTCCTCCGGGTTCCATCCATTGACTAAAACTAAAAAGCACAGTGTGATCAACAAAAATCATAGTAGGAAAACCATATAATAATTTATAGGATGTATAAATCATGACACATTCTTTTAGATCTAAGACACCTTAGGTTTAACCTAGGTCATTTGTTATCATCATATATTCAAATCCTTCATAATGGTTTGTAAAGAAAATGTGAATTATCCAAAGCATATCCCTTGGGAGTGTCAAACTCGGTGAGGAGTAAGGTCTATTGTTGTGTGCCATGTAATGCTCGAGTCAAGCCTGCCACACATTTTTTAGAGTTATTACCCCTAGGTATATATGTGTCAGAACTACATCTACTTGCATTATCCAGACAGGGATATATTTCTAGGAATAACCATATAATCTCTACCTTATGAAAACTTTAAGACGCTTTTCCTATATTTATCATAAAAGTCTATCATAGGGTTATGTTCCCTAATCTATGTTTTTCTTAATCTAGTTCTTAAGGTTTCTACTAAAATTCCTATGAAACCAATTGTAACAGCCCCGACCCCAATAACCCGAATCCAATGTGTATTTTATTACATCGACATAAGATACAATGAATCATATCCCAAAGGACCGAATAGTTTAGTAGTCTTTGTAAAATAAATACATACATGATTATCATATTATATTTGAATACAAAAATTACAACATTTTTTTTGAGAATATCGTTATTCCCTCTAGCATATCCTTGCATATCATTCACAGTATACTTCCAGCACTATGAGAAAAATGATTAATTGCGTTGGGTCCATATCCTATAAAAAATTGTCCCATCGTAAAGACTATTTGCGATAGTATGGGTTTATCATGACAAACACCTTTGGCGAAATCACGCCATATAGAAAGAACAATTATTTTCAATGATAATTTTCTACTTTCGCAAATACTATTCGACCTTAGGGTTATTTTCGACAAACATTTATAACTGATCATAAATAATATGTCAGAAAAATACTATTTGCAACGGGTTCCATCAGAAATATTTTTTTTCTTGCCGCCTCATTTATTTATGGAGGGTATTATATGAGACAAGCTTCATCACAAATAAATCTATTTATGATGAGAGTCCAATCACAAAAAGACTCGTTTCTACTAATATAACGCATATATATGCCCCTAATCCGATTCTCCCCTCACATTTCCTCTCCTCACCTCTCCTAACATTTCCTATCCTCTCCTCTCCACTTCTTCATTTCTTCCTTTAAATTTTTTAATTTTTATAGGGAAGGAATGATTTCAGATTCACATCGGTATTTTAATTCTGATAAAGCATCAAATCTGAAGTATTTTTTTAATTACTAATTAATTAATTTTATTTTATATTAAGAATTAATATTATTAATTATTAGTAATTAGTTTTAATTGATAACAATTAATTTTAATTAGCAGTAATTACTTTTAATTATCAATAATTACTTTTAATTAGCACTAATCAATTTTAATTAGTGGTAATTAGTTTTAATCTGCAGTAAGTGGTTGTAATTAGCAGTAACTACTTATAATTGATAAATAATTAGTAGAAATTAGCGCTAATTAGTAGAAATTAGAGGCAATAAGTAAAAATTAGTTATAATTAATAGAAATTAGATGTAATTAATAGAAATTAGTGGTAATTAGTAGAAATTAGCACTAACTAGTGGTAATTAGTACAAATTATCAGTTATTAGTAGTAATTTGTAAAAAATAGTGGTCATTAGCGGTAATTAGAAAAAGATCGTGATAACTACAATAAAATAGTGGTAATTAGTAAAATATAATGGTAATTAGTAAAAAATAGTATTAATTAGTTAAAAATAACGGTCATTAGCCATAAAGAGAAATAATTAGCGATAATTAGGAAAAAATAGCTGTAATTAGCAAAAAATAGCGGTAATGAGTAGAAAATAGCAGTAATTAGTGGTAATGAGAAACAATTAGCATTAATTAGTGGGAATGAGTAGAAATTAGCAGTAATGAGTATAAATTAATGATTATTAGTAGGAATTATTGGTAATTAGCAGCAATGAGTAAAAATTAGCAGTAATTAGTGGTAATTAGAAAAAAATATTGGTAATTAGCAAAAAATAGCTGTAATTAGAAAAAAATAGCAGTAATTAGTAAAAAGTGGGGGTAATTAGCAAAGATTAGTGGTAATGAGTAAAAAATAGAGGTAATTAACAAAAAATTAACAGTAATGAGTAAAAAATAGAGGTAATTAGCAGTAATGAGCATATAATAGTAGTAATTAGTGGTAATAAGTAGAAATTAGTGGTAATTAGCAGTAATGAGTAAAAATAATGGTAATTAGTAAAACTTAGTGGTAATTAGTGGTAATTATTAGAAATTAGTGATAATTGTAGGTAATTAGTAAAAATTATCTTTAATTTGTAAAAATTAGGGGAATTATTAAAATTTAACTGTAATTAGAAAAAATTAGTGGTAATTAGCAGTAATAAAAAAATTAACATTAATTAATGGTAATTAGAAAAAATTAGCATTAATTTGTGGTAATTAACAAAAAAGAGTGGTAATTAGTAATAATTAGAGAAAAATTGCGGTAATTAACAAAAAATAGTGGTAAATAGTGGAAATTAGAAAAAATAGAGGAAATTAGAAAAAAATAGGGGGTAATTAGTAATTATTAGTGGTAATTAAAAAAATAGCGATAATTAGCAGTAATTAGGAAAAAATTGCAGCAATTAGTAGTAATTAGTAAAAATTAGTGGTAATTAGTGGTAATTAGGAAAAATAAGCAGCAATTAGCAGGAATTTGTAAAAATTAGCAGTAATTAGCTGTAATTAGTATAAATTAGAAATAATTATCATTAATTAGTTAAATTAGCGATAATTAGAGGTAATTAGAAAAAATAAGTGATAATTAAAAGTAATTAAGAAAAAAATATCAGCAATCAGCGAAAATTAGAAAAAATTAGTGATAATTAGTAGTAATTGGTAGAAATTAGCTGTAATTAGAAGGAATTTGTAAACATTGGCATTAATTAATAAGAATGGTAATAATTAACCCCAAATAACCACAAATAACCAAAATTAAACATAATTATTGACAGAAGGCTATCCCAAGGGAATGAGGGTTTCATGGAGTGGAGGGGATGAAGTTTGCGACAAAGTGAAATTATTCAAATTCCCCGGAGTTCAGACCATTTTGAGGACCTCAAAACTATAAATATATGATGATTTAAAACACTATTTGATTCATTATATATGAATGTAATAGGATAATTTTTTTTCAAGATCATTTTCCTCAAGTTAAATAATTATTTTACTGTCTAAGAATATAAGGAAATATACATTCTTGTTATGTTTTTATTTCATAATCACAATTTTATCCTTTATTTTTTCTTTAATTAATTTACAATTCATCGCTTACTCAAAGAAATGAATATCCAAAAATGAATTTTGTATGCCCGAAGCACTAAAATTCAATTTTATCAGACCATAAGATCTATAAAAGAGTAACAAGTCTTTCTGTCGGTCACTATTTATTTTCCAAAACCAATATGGTTAGCATAAGTTATACAATATAATACATTAATATTTAAACCTCAATAGTAACACCACTAGTTCAACATTAATATTCATCCATCAAATCATTTAAGTAAAAACAATGATATATTAACCAGAACATCACATTGGCTAGTCGTAGGTGCAACACTCTTGTCGACCTTTAGTTGTGGGTTCAATCCTCGCGGCCTTTCCAGATGCGACTATCCATCACTCGATATACAAGTTTTTCTTTTTCTTAAACTATTTTAATATAATTCCTATAACACTCCCAAAGTTTAATAACACATAATTACCTCAACATCAAGATAAGATAAACCCTAATAGTTACCAATACCTTTAAACTTATGCCCACAAAATGTAAGGGCATTCTTCCTTAAATAACCTTTTCACTAAAACATATACTAAACCAATGGGCTGTATTTCCATAAATGTTTCCCAAAATATTATTAATCTTGGTATACTCCAATCACATAAAACCTAAAAAGGGGTGTTTAAGACTTTGAACTTATGATCAATCTTAAAATCATAAACCCATGATGGTATTCATAACTCTTAAGTTAATGAAGACATATATGCTTCAAAAATTAACACAATCCTTAGATGTTTCATGATTATTATAACCAAAATACCATTGATAAAAATAATTCTACAATATATTTATAGGATCCCAATAAATAATTCAACAATTTTATTTCAACATAGGTCCTTCCTTGGTCTAGGTGTTAACATTTAGAAGAGGTCATTGACTCAGATAATTCTTAGGTTTCCCAAATTTAAGAAAACAAACTATAAATGGATCCCTATAATGAAATTTATTTCCTTACTTCATAATATTCATTTTCCTCAGTAATTTATTGCTTTATACCCTTATTTTCAACACATATAACATTTTTCTATTTTGTTGATTCACTTTCCTGGGTGTCTCTTTCCATATTTCTAACATGAATGAAATTGATCCTTATTTTCTTCATGCTCTCTACCACTCGAGCTCTTAGCGAAATCCATTCTTCTCTTTTTTGGTGAGTTCAAGAATTGGTTAAGGTATAAGATGTTAATAATATTTTGGGATATTTGATTAGGGATAATCATAATATCTTTCACTCTAGTCATCATCCCATTTGGTTGCTCATAGTTACCACATTATCCTTGATATTTAATTTCAACACGATTCCTTTGGGTTCCAACCATTGACTAAAACCAAAAATAATAGTGTGATCAATAATAATCATAGTTTGAAAACTATATAATCATTTATAGGATGTCTAAATCATGACACCTTCCTTTCAATGTAAGACACATTAGGTTTAACCTAGGTCATTCATTATCACCATCTATTCAAAATCCATCATAATGGTTTGTAACGAAAATGTGAATTATCCAAAGAATATCCCCTGGGAGTGTCAAACTAGGTGTGAGATAAGGTCTGTTGCTGTGTACCGTGTAATTCTTAAGTCAAGCTCAACACACATTTTTCAGTGTTATTACCCCTAGGTACATATGTGTCAGAAACACATCCACTTGTAGTATCCAAACATGGATGTATTTCTTGGAAAAAACCACATAATATCCACCTTACCAAAACATTAGGATGTTTTTCTTGTATTTATCCTGAAAGTCTATAATTGGGATATATTCCCTAATCTATGTTTTCCATAATCCATTTCTCAAGGTTTATACTAAAAATCCTTTGATACCAACTGTAACAACCCCAAACCTAGTTACCTAGAGCCAATGTCTATTTTATTACATCAATATAAAATATAATGAATCATATCCCAAAGGACCAAATAGTTTAGTAGTATTTGTAAATTAGATACATACATGATTCTCATATTACATTTGAATACTAAAATTACAATTTTTTTGAGAATATCATTATTCCATCTAACATATCCTTACATATCATTCATAGTGCACCTCCTGTACAATGAGAAAAATGATTAATTGTGATGGGCCCATAGCCCATAAAAAATTGTCCCCTTGTAAGGACTATTTGTGATGGTATGAGTTTCCCATCATAAATACTTTTGGCGTGGAAGAATGCCATATAGTGGGAACCATTATTTATGATGAGAATTTGCTCTTATCACAAATAATATATTAGGAGAATACTATTTATGATGGGTTCTATCATAAATAGTTTTTTCCTGCCACCTCATTTATTTATGGTGGGTACTATATGTGTGAGATCCATCACAAATAATACTATTTGTGATGAGACTCCCATCACAAAAAGTCGCATCACTACTAATCTAACACATATATACTCCCCTAATACGATTCCCCCCTCACATTTCCTCCCCTCACCTCTCCACACACTTCCTCTCCTCCCCTCTCAACTTCTTCATTTATTCATTTAAAAATTTTATTTTTTATGGGGAAGGAATAATTTTAGATTCACATCAGTATTTTAGTTCTAATAAATCATTAATCTTGAAGTATTTGTATAATTTTTTTGATTGATAATTATTTTATTTTATTTTATATTAAGAATTAGTATTAGTAATTAGTAGTAATTAGTTTAAATTAGCAGTAATTACTTTTAATTAGCATTAATTAGTTTTAATTAGCATTAATTAGTTTTAATTTGTAGTAAGTAGTTATAATTAGTAGTAACTGCTTATAATTGATAAATAAATAGTAGAAATTAGCGGTAATTAGCAAAAATTAGCTGTAATATGTAAAAATTAGTTATAATTAGTAGAAATTAGATGTAATTTATAGAAATTAGTATTAATTAGTAGAAATTAACAGTCATTAGAAAAAAATAGTGGTAATTACAATAAAATAGTGGTAATTAATAAAAAATATCAGTAATTAGTAAAAAATAGTGGTAATTAGCAAAAAATACCAGTAATTAGCCATAATGAGGAAAGTAGTGGTAATTAGAAAAAAATAGTTGTAACTTGCAAAACATAGCGGTAATGAGTAGAAAATAGCATTAATTAGAAGTGATGAGTAAAAAATAGCGCTATTTAGTGGCAATTAGTAAAAATTAGTGATAATTAGAGGCAATGAGTAAGAATTAATGGTAATGAACATAAATTAACAGTAATTAGTAGAAATTATCGTTAATTATCTGTAATGAGGATAAAATATTGGTAATTAGTGGTAATTAGCCAAAAAATAGTGGTAATTAGATAAAATTAGAAAAAATTAGCGGTAATTAACAAAATATTGTAGTAATTAGCAAAAAATAGAGATAATTAGAAGAAAATAATGGTAATTAGAAAAAGATAGTGGTACTTAGAAATATTAGTAATAATGAGTAAAAAACAGTGGTAATTAGCAAAAAATTAGCAGTAATGAATAAAAAATAGAGGTAATGAGTAAAAAATAATAATAATTAGTATAAATTAGTGGTAATTAGAAATAATTATAAGAAATTATATGTAATTAGAGGTAATTAGTAGAAATTAGTGGTACTTAGTAAAAATTAGTGGGAATTATTAAAATGTAGCGGTAATTAGAAAAAATTAGTAGTAATCAACAATAATTAGTAAAACATATTGGTAATTAGTGGTAATTACCAAAAAATTGTTGTAATTAGGAAAAAATAGCGGTAAAAAGTAGAAATTGGAAAAAATTGAGGAAATTAGCAAAAATAGGGGTAATTAGAAAATTTTTGTGTTAATTAGGAAAAGATAGCAACAATTAGAAATAATTAGGAAAAATAGTGGTAGTTAGCAGTAATTAGTACAATTTAGCGATAATTGGTGGTAATTAGGAAAAATAAGTGGTAATTAGAAGAATTAGTAAAAACTAGCGAAAATTTATAGTAATTAGTAAAAATTAGCAGCAATTCGAGTTAATTAGAAAAATTAGCAGTAATTAGCCGTCATTAGAAAAAACAAGCTATAATTACCAATAATTAGGAAAAATTAACGACAATTAGCAATAATTAGTAAACATTATTGATAAGTAGCAGTAATTGGTAAAAAATAACTTTAATTAGCAGTAATTATTAAAAATTTGTGGAAATTAGTAAAATAGTAACAATTAACCCCAAATAAAAAAAATAACCATAATTAAACATAATGAGTGATAGAAGGCTGACCAAGGGGAATGTGGGAAGCATAGAGTGGAGGGGATGAAGTTGATGGCATAGTGAAATAATTCCAATGCCCCTAGGTTCAGACCATTTGGAGGACCTCAAAACCATAAATATGTGACAATTAAAAAGACCATTTGATTCATTAGATATGAATGTAATAGGATAAATTTTTTGTTTAAATATTGTTTTCCTAAAGGTGAGGAATTATTTTACTATCTCAGAGTATTAGGAAATATAATTTCTTGATATATTTCTATTTCATAAGCACAATTTTATCCTTTGGTTGTGCTTTGATCAATTTAAAACTAATCACCCAATCCAAGAAATGAATATCCAAAAATGAATTTTGTATGCTCAAAGTACTGAAATTAATTTTTAACAGACTGTAAGATCTATAAAAGAGTAAAAAGTCTTTCTGTCTGTCACTATATATTTTCCAAAACCAATATGGTTAGCAGAAGTTATCCAATATAATACATTAACCATTAAACCTCAACTGTAACACCATTGGTTCAACATTAATATTTATCCATCAAATCATTTAAATAAAAACAATGATATATTAACTAGAAAATCATGTAGGCCAGTGGAAGGCGTAACACCCTTGTCTCCCTTTGGTTATAGGTTCAAGCCCCACAGCCTTGCTGGATGCAACAGTTTATCACTCAGCATATGAGTTGTCCTTTTTCTAAAACTATATTAATATAATTCCTCTAACGATCCAAAAGTATAATAACCCATAATTACCTCAACATCAAGATAAGATAAACCCTAATAGTTACCAATACCTTTAAACTTAGGTCCACAAAATGTAAGGGCATTCTACCTTAAATAACTTTTTTACTAAAACATATACTAAACCAATGGGTTGTATTTCCATAAATGTTTCCCAAAATATCCCTAATCTTGGTATACTATCATCACATAAAAACTAAAAAGGGGGTTTTAAGACTTTTAATTTATCATAAAACTTAAAATCATAAACCAATGATGGTATCCATAACACTTAATTTAATGAAGACATATATGATTCAAAAATTAACACAATCCTTAGATGTTTCATGATTCTTATAACCAAAATACCATTGATAAAAATAATTCTACAATATATTTATAAAATATAAACAAATACTTAAACCATTTTATTTCAACATAAGTCCTTTCTTGGTCTAGGTGTTAACCTTTAAAAGAGGTAATTGACTCAGATAATTCCCAAGTTCCTCACATTTAAGAAAATGAAATATAAATGGATCCTTATTATGAAATTTATTTCCTTCCATCATACTCTTCATTTTTAATTTGTAATTCATTGTTTTATTCCATAATTTTTCACACATAAAACATTTTATTATTACATTGAGACAGTTTCTTGAGTGTCTCTTTCCACATATTTTACCTAAATGAAATCGATCATTCTTTTCTCCATGCTCTTCACCACTCGATCTCTTAGAAAACCCAACTTCTCTATTTTTTAGTGAGTTCAAGTGTTGGTTAAGGTATAGTTTGTTCATCATATTTTGGGATAATTGATTAGGTATAATCATGATATCATTCACTCCAATCATCATCCCATTTGGTAGCTCATAGTCACTAAATTTTCCTTTATATTCAATGTCAACACGATTCCTTCAGGTTCCCACCATTTACTAAAACCAAAAAGTATAGTGTGTGTAATAATAATCATAGTGAGAAAACCATACAATTATTTATAGGATGTCTAAACCATGACACCTAATTTTCAATCTAAGACACCTTAAGTTTTACCTAAGTCATTTATTGCATCATCTATCAAATCCTTCATAGTGGTTTATAAATAAATTGTGATTTATCTAAATAATATCCCCTGGGAGTGTCAAACTAGGTGCGTGGTAAGGTCCATTATTGTGTAGCATGTAATACAAGAGTCAAGGCCGACACACATTTTTCAGAGTTATTACACCTAGGTGCATATGTGTCAGAACTACATCCACTTGTAGTATCCATAAACAGATGTATTTCTAGGAAAAACTACATAATCTCTACCTTACCAAAACATTAAGATGTTTTTATATATTTATCATCAAAGTCTATCATAGGGTTATGTTCCCTAATATATGTTTTCCTTAATCTAGTTCTCAAGGTTTCTACTAATCTCCATTGGAATCTAATTGTAACAACCTCGACCCAGTAACCCCAATATGACATCTATTTTATTATATCGACATAAGATACAATGAATTGCATCCCGAAGGACCAAATAGTTTAGTAGTCTTTATAAACTTGATACATACATGATTCTCATATTACATTTGAATACAAAAATTACAACATTTTTTTTTGATAATAAATCATTCCCTCCAGCTTATCCTTGCAAATCATTCATAGTACACTTCCTGCACTACAAGAAAAGTGATTAATTATGATGGGCTCATAGCCCATTACAAATAGTCCCGTTGTAAGGACTATTTGCGATGGTATGGGTTTACTGTCGCAAATACCTTTGCACAAAAGTGCACCATACAATGAGAACCATGACTTGCAACTATAATTTTCTCCTATCGCAAATACTATTCGACCTTAGGGTTATTTACGATAGAAATTTATAACTGTTCAAAAATAATATGACCGAAGAATACTATTTGTGACAGGTTCCATCAAAAATAATTTTTTTCTTGCCACCTCATTTATTTATGGTGGGTACTATATACGGTAGGCTCCATTGCAAATAAATCTATTTACGATGAGAGTCCCATCACAAAAAGTCCTGTTGTTACTAATCTAACACACACACACAAATATATATATATATATATATATATATATATCCCTCTCTAATAAGATTTCCCCATCACATTTCCTCTCCCCACCTCTCCTTGCATTTTCTTTCCTCCCCTCTCCACTTCTTCATTTTTTCCTATAATTTTTTTTAATTTTTACAGGGAAGTAATACTTTCAGATTCACATAAGTATTTTAATTATGATAAAGCATAAATTTTGAAGTATTTGTTTAATTTGTTTAATTGTTAATTAATTTAATTTATTTTATATTAGGAATTAGTATTATTAATTAACAGTAATTAGTTTTAATTACCAGTGATTACTTTTTATTAGTGGTAATTACTTCTAATGAGCACTAATTGGTTTTAATTAGAAGAAATTAGTTTTAATTTTTAGTAAGTAGTTGGAATCAGCAGTAACTACTTATAATTGATAAATAAATAGTAGAAATTAGCGGTAATTAATTGAAATTAGCAGTAATAAGTAAAAATTACTTGTAATTAGTATAAATTAGATGTAACTAATAGAAATTAACAGTAATTAGTAGAAATTAACTGTAATTAGTACAAATTAGTAGTAATTAGAAGTAGTTAGTAAAAATTAGCAGTAATTAGTGCTAATTGGAAAACATAGTTGTAATTACAATAAAATAGTGGTAATTATAATAAAATAGAGGTAATTTGTAAAAAATAGCAGTAATTAGTAAAAATAGCGGTAATTAGATGTAATGAGGAAAAATTAGTGATAATTAGGAAAAAATAACTATAATTAGCAAAAAATAATGGTAATGAGTAGAAAATAATAGTAATTAGTGGTAATAGTAAAAAATAGAAGTAATTAGTGGAAATGAGTAAAAATTAATTGTAATTAGCGATAATGAGTATAAATTAGTGGTAATGAGTAGAAATTAGTGGTAATTAGAAGAAATTAATAGTAATTAGTTGTAATGAGTAAAAATTAGAGGTAATTAGTTGTAATCATAAAAAATTGGCAGTAATTTGCATTAAACAACAGTAATTATCAAAAATTAGCAGTAATTAGCAAAAATTAGTAGTAATTAGCCAAAAATAGCTATAATTAGAAAAAAGTAGTTGTAATTAGCAAAAAATAGTAGTAATTAGAAAAGATTAGTGGTAATTAGTAAAAAATAGTGGTAATTTGAAAAAATTAGTAATGATGAGTAAACAACAGCGATAATTAGTGTTAATGATTAGAAATTAACAGTAATTAGTGGTAATGAGTAAAAAGTAGTGGTAATTAGTATAAATTAGTGGCAATTGTTAGAAATCAGTGGTAATTATAGATAATTAGTAGAAATTAGCGGTAATTAATAAAAATTAGCGAGAATTAGTAAAATTTTGAGGTAATTAGTAAAAATAAGTGGTAATTAATAGTAGTTAGCAAAAATTATCATTAAATAGCGGTAATTAGAAAAAATTAGTGTTAATTAGTCATAATTAGAAAAAAATAGTTGTAATTAGAGGTAATTTGCAACAAATTATGCTAATTAGCAAAAAATAGCAAAAAATAGTGGAAATTATAAAAAATAGAGGAAACTAAAAAACAATAGGGGTAATTAGTAATACCTAGCAGTAATTTAGAAAAAATAGTCCTAATTAGTAGTAATTAGGAAAAAATAGCGATAATTAGTAGTAATTAGTAAAAATTAGTGATAATTATTAGTAATTAGGAAAAATCTACGGCAATTTGTAAAAATTAGTAAAAATGAGTGACAATTATCCATAATTAGTAAAAATTAGTAGTAATTAACGGTAATTAGTAAAATTAATGGCAATTAGTGGAAATTAAAAAAAGAGGCAATTAACATTAATTAGAAAAAATTAGTGGTAATTAGCGGTAATTAGTAAAAAATAACAACAATTGACATTAATTGGTAAAAAATAGCTGTAATTAGTGATAATTAGTAAAAATTATCACTAATTAGTAAAAATGGTAACAATTAACAACAAATATACAAAAATAACCATAATTAAACACAATTAGTGATAGAAGGATGACCAAGGGGTATGAGGGAAGCGTGGAGTGGGGGATATGAAGTTCATGGCATTTTGAAATAATTCCAATGCCTCTGAGTTTAGATTATTTGGAGGACCTCAAAACCATAATTCTTTGATGATTTAAAAAACCATTTGATTCATCAAATATGAATGTAATAGGATAATATTTCTGTTTAAAGATCATTTTCCTAATGTTGAGGAATTATTTTACTATATAAGAGAATAAGGACATATAATTTCTTGATATGTTTCTATTTCATAAGAACAATTTCATCCTTTGGTTGTACTTCGACCAATTACAAATTCATCAATTACTATAAGAAATTAATATACAAAAAATAATTTTTTATACCTGAAGCACTAAAATTCACATTTAATAGATCATAAGATTAATAAAAGAGTGAAAAGTATTTTTGTCTATCACTATCTATTTTCCAAAGCGAAGATGGTTAGTAGAAGTAAACCAATACAATACATTAATCCTTAAACTATAATAGTTACACCACTGTTTTAACCATAATATTTATCCATAAAATCATTTAATTAAAAAAATGACATATTAACTAAAACATCACATAGGTCAGTGGTAGGCGCAACACCCTTATCACCCTTAGGTTGTGGGTTAAAGCCCTGCAACCTTACCAAATGCGACCATATATCACTCGACATATGAGTTTTATTTTTTCTAAAACTATATTAATATAATTACCATAATGATACCAATGTGTAATAACCAATAATTACCTCAATATCAAGATATTATAAACCCTAATAGTTACCAATGTAAGAACCCAGTTCTTATTTTTGAGGTACGAGCTTCTTCTTTTTCCTTTTCCTTAAGTGTTTTTGAGAAAATATGGAAAATGGGGAAAAATCCTAAATTTTGGAACTACATGCTGTGTACTTTTCCACACACTATGTACTCTTGGCCGTGTTGGGATGAGTATATGGGGCGTGTAGCCATGTCGGTGACGCGGGGTGTAGGAACTGACTACATTCCGTGTGGTGGTACCATACACGCCGTGTAGTCAGTCGGAAGGCTTCAATAGTAAGGTGGTGGAGTTGCCGCCAACTAGGCGATAGTACACGCCGTGTACTCAGGAGTACATGTTGTGTACTCTGGTCGACGGATGAACAGTGTGGTGGTGCAGCCAAATGAACAGTTAAATGAAATAAGTACACGCCGTGTACTCAGAAGTGCATGCCATGTACTTTTTTTTCGGCTTAAAACAGGCAGTAGCCTCCTAATTTGGAAGAGGAGACACTTGAGCTGATTTTGAGCCAAGGAGGACAACCAACCCTTTGAAGATCCACCAGGTGTTCATCTGGAATCCGATTTGGCTTCGGACGATCTCGTTGGAACCGCACGGGTAAGCCCTCTCCTCTCATAGTACCATTCTTACCAATTCTTCTCCTAACGTAAGTTATTTAAGTTTGAATGGGTTTTGTTCTTCATCAGATCTACGCCGTTCTTGGGAGTTTCTGGAGTCGGCGTTCAGGTATAACGTTCGTTGGCGAATAAGGTAGGTGGATTTGTGTTTATTTTCCAACTGTCGTGCGTTTTTGTGTGTTTTGTGCCACAAACCCATGTTGGGGTGTCGTGTGGCTGAGGACATTGCTATATTTAATTCCTAGAATTGATTAGGTATTTAATTGTGATAATAAAATGTTGGTTGGGATCGTTGCTTGGATCCAGAACCACCCCCAGGGTGTGTTTCACTGTTTAGCCGTTTGGCCAGGATACCCGAGGGTATGCCTTTAAAGTAGTAATTGTAGAATTTCCTTGAGAATAATTGCTTGTTACTGCTTGTTTGCCTGTTGGGCATGGACCGATTACTTGTTTAGCCTGAGGGTGTTGTTGTATTTGGCCTGAGGGCGTTGTTGTGATTAGCCTGAGTGCGCTGCACTATTTAGCCCGAGCGTTGTAGTATTTCGCCTGAGGGAAACCTTTCGTGCCTGAGGGATTGAATTCTGTGCCTGAGGGTGACACTTCCTACGCCTGAGGGAAATTTATGTTTCGGCCTGAGGGCAATACCTATGGGTTGGATTCTGCTTACCCGAGGGTAGGATTTTTCTTGTCTGGGGACGTGGACTGTTTTGTTTAGAAATGCACTGTGGTGATTTCTAGTATATAATGAATTAAATGAATAATAAAATGGAAATTTAATTGTTAATTTAGTTACTTTTTAGTACTTCTTACCTTATTTCATTTTACTATTTCACACTATTGTTGCATGCTTACTCGCAGTTGAGCACGAGTCTTTGGTGGGTGCCTACTGAGATATATTTCTCACACCCTGTTTGGGTCATGCTTTTCGGCCCAAACAGATTACGTTTCTGAAGGTGTAGATAGGGGCAAGAGTCCCTATACAGGTACTTGACTGTTGCTGAGGAGTAGGAGGGCATGGGACCGAGCCTAGGCTCGCGATGCCGCTACCAGCTGTTTAGCTTGTTTTGCTGTACTCTGTATTTTGTTGTACTGTATTGGTGTATAACATGTTCTAGCTGTTTTCTTAGAACTTAAAACATGTAGCATCATCACTTTTATACTGTTGGTTATATCCACTGCTATAGTTATTTTAGTTGTGTATGTTTACTGTTCCCGCTGTCGTTGTATGATTTATTTAAATTCCGCTACGCTACACTTTGACAAATGAGGGCATAGTTTCCCCACTATTAGACCTGGGCCCTCACTGCTAGTCGACAGCCTCTGGCGTTTGGGGAAATGCGCTTGAGGTCATGTGGCGAACCGGGCTCGGGGCACCCGTTGTGTGGCACCCGGGTCCGGGACGTTACAAAGTGGTATCAGAGGCAGGTTCTTTTCTTTGACTTACTATTTGGAGCTGTAGTCAGGGATAGGACGGAACGGTAGTTGGTAATAAGCGATGCCCGGGCATAGCTAACCCACGTACAGGGAAAAGCCAATTTACCTCGTGATTGCAATTTTGGTTGATTTTGCAAATTTTACAGTTGATTTGATTTCACCATTGGGTGGCGCACTTGTGATTGTGCTGTTATAATTTATCTATCGGTTCTATTTAGCAGCAACCCGATGAGATGGGGGTATTCCGTCTCATGCATCATATATGCACATGCTCGATATCACATGTCATGCATAGTTTCCATGCGATGTAGGTGCATTACAAATTCGCATGTTGTTGTGATAGTTGTTGTGCTAGAAAAGCATGCTGTTGTGATAGCTTCTTGATAAATACCTGCCTTGTGATATAATATGTTTTTGTTTAAGCTTGTTTATAGAATGGATTCCAAACTTTGGTTTTTGGGGAGTATGGGCCCCCATTGACCGGAATTTGGTGGATCATTGACTGTTTGTTGGTTATGACACATATAAGATGTCAAACTTTGATTCGTGGGGAGTATGGGCCCCCATGGGTCGGAATTTGACACTTAGGTGTCGTTTTTTGGTATTTTCTGGGTTCCAGAGAAGTTTCTGAGGCATACTGTCCGGAAACCTAGTATACACGCTGTGTAGTATTTTTATACATGTCGTGTATGCTCTTCTGTTCGGGAAGAAAAATAAACCTTTTGAGTGCACGCCGTGTACCCTGAGTACACGCCGTGTAGTCTTATCCCGTGTCACAAACCGTGTGGGCGGCGACACGGGGTAGGGAAAGGCTTGGGTAAAAAACGCCATGTACCGAATGGACAGGCCGTGTAATGTGACTCGGATTCCGGCCGTGTAACTAAAAAAACGGGTCGGTGAACTCTTGTATATACCACGCCGTGTAGTGTGACCTGGGGACTCGATCGTGTAGCTAACAACACAGTCTGGTGTCACCTCTCCCTGAACACGCCGTGTACCTGTGGGACACGCCGTGTAGTCTTGTCCGAGGACAGACCGTGTGAAGTTAGCCATGTGGCTAGGAAACAGGGTGGTGTATACGCCGTGTGCGGGTGTAACACGCCGTGTTGTGTCAAGCCGAGTAGTTGGCTGTGTCACAGATGACACAGGAAGTTGGAAAATAACACCGTACACGCCGTGTAGATATTATACACGCCGTGTACTTTTGTTCGACGGAAGCCGTGTGGCTTAGCCGTGTAGAAGAACCCGGGCAGGGGAAGGGAAGTCAAGTACACGCCGTGTAGTCATTGTACATGCCGTGTAGTCTTGTTTTCCAATTTTTAATGCTTTCTTACTCTTGTTTCCTTAATGGTTCCTTCGCTTTCTGATCTTAATAATCTTGAATATGAGGCGTGCTTTTGACCTTGTAGAGTCATGCCGCCTAGACGACCGTGAGTTGTTCGCCAGGAGAGCGGAAATGATTATACTCCAGAGATGGTGGGCCATGGGTTACCAGTAGATCCTCCAGAAGATCCAGATGCGGTGCCAGCTGCTATACTAGACACAGAAGAGGAGGCGCAGTTCCGTGAAGGCTTATTGCGGTTCATTCAGACCTTTCAGGGAGCACCACAGGCTGCCACATCTATGGCCGAGCTGACACGTATCTTTCAGTAGTAGCATCTGCCTACGTTTTCAGGGGATGGAGGACCATAGGCTGTGGAGTCTTGGTTGGGGTCGATGCAGACTATTTTCGAGCATCTTGAGATGCCTCCAGGGCAGAGGGTCAATCTCGTGACATATATGCTGCGTGATTCCGCCAAGAGGTGGTGGGATGTTACCACCTAGTTAGAGAATCACAGGGACATGGCATGGGAAGATTTTCAAAAAGTCTTTTATGACTTCTTCTTTCCCGAGACGCTGAGGGCAGATAGATCTCGAGAGTTCATGAATATGTAGCAGGGCTCTATGTCGGTGATGGACTATTCTCCTCGTTTTACGGAGCTTCAACATTTTTCAACCTTGCTGGTGGGTGATGAGACGTTGAGAGACAGACGTTTTGAGTATGGTCTTCGGTATGAAATCCAAGCGATGATGAATGTTTTTAGGTTGCCTACTATACACGCGATTGTGAATCAGGCACTGATTATAGAGAGGAACCTGCGGGAATCAAGTGGTGTGGGCCAGGGTGGTTCAACATTAGTTACTGGTGTGATTTTTGCTGGCAAGAGGAAGAGATGGATGGACTTCTCCCAGGGTGGCAGTACCAGCTAGGCAGCTTTTTCAGGTGGCTCGATCGGGTGCTACCAGTGTGGCAGAGAGGGGCACAAGAGACCGTAGTGTCCACGAGACCCAGTGGAGTGCCGAGCTTGCGGCAAGATGGGTCATCTGCAGCGCTTTTGGAGGGCGTTTCCACCAGTGGCTAGTGAGAGGGGTTCTGTGCAGACTCTGCATGCGGGAGCAGGACCAGTGGCTTCTTACCAGTCATGGAACTGGAATATGTCAGGGCGTGCAGGGAAAGATGGTGGTCGTGGTATCCAGACACCAGGATCGCAGAGGCAGCAGGGCGGGACAACTCAGGGTAGTCAGGCTGTGTCGCAGGGCTACGACACTGGGCAGGAATATGCAGTGCAACAGACCCAGCAGGAGCAGGATCTCGGACCTTCTACAGCCAGAGGTACTATTCTAGTATCTTCTGTCTTGTCTTCAGTACTTTTTGATATGGGTGCTACGCATAGTTTCATATCTGTACCCGTTGTGGAGATCCTTGGGCTCGATGTTTCTTCTTCTTCAGATATCTTGACGATAGACACTCCGTTGGGGACTAGGACGGCTGGTGTGCGTCAGTGTAAGGAGTTCCCCCTTGAGGTTGGAGGGTGTCACTTCCTTTGGGACCTCTATGTCTTGGAAATGACGAGCTATGACATCATTCTCGGGATGGACAGGTTGGTTCCCTTTCAAGCCTTTGTAGACTGCTGTCATCGCAGGGTGCGTTTCACGTCACCAGAGGGTGGAGAGTTTCTATACAAGGGTGAGTGGGATTTTCAGGCGATTCGAGCTGGACCAGAGCATCATGGGCGAGGTGGATTCACAGACCAGATTGCGAGTTTGTATCTGGATGATCAGGGGACTTATCAGACAGATTTCCCTCCGGTTGTCAATCTTTTTAGGGATGTCTTCCCGGATGACTTTTCAGGTCTACTTCCGATGCGTGAGGTGGATTTTTCTATCGAGCTTGTGCCAGGAGCAGAACCGGTGTCCACTCCTTATAGGATGGCCACGCCTGAGTTGCAAGATCTCAAGAGGCAATTATATGAGTTATAGGAAAAGGGATTTATTCGACCCAGTACTTCTCCTTGGGGTTCTCCGATCCTTTTTGTGAAGAAGGCGGATGGTACCCTCCGACTTTGCATGGATTATCATAAGCTGAACCAGTTGACGGTTAAGAACCGATATCCCTTGCCAAGGATTTATGATCTATTTGATCAACTTCGTGGAGCATGAGTGTTCTCGAAGATTTATTTGAGATCCAGATATCATCAGCTGCGCGTTAGACCATCTGATATACCTCTCACAGCTTTTAGGAGTTGGTATGGTCTATATGAGTATACAGTTATGCCGTTCGGACTGACAAAATTTCTAGTTGTTTTCATGGCTCTGATGAATCGTGTGTTCCATCCGTACCTTGATTCTTTTGTGGTAGTATTCATGGACAACATCTTGGTGTACTCTCACACTCGACACAAACATGCCACCCATCTTGAGATCGTATTGAGTACACAGAGAGAGCATCAGATATATGCTAAGCTCTCGAAGTGCCACTTTTGGATGGACCAGATTCACTTCCTGGGTCACATTATCTTAGAGGAAGGAGTTGCAGTAGACCCAGAGAAGGTAAGAGCATTAGTTTCCTGAGAGTAGCCTAAGAACGTGTTTGAGATATGGAGTTTCTTAGGGCATGCTGGTTACTACAGACGCTTCATACAGGACTTCTCCCGCTTGGCAGCATTGTTGACAAGTCTGACTAAGAAGGGTGTGAAGTTCGTTTGGTCAGAATCTTGCGAGACAGCTTTTTAGGACCTGAAGGGAAGGTTGAAATCATCACCGATCCTGATACTCTCGGAGCAGGGAAAGAGCTATACAGTTTACTGTGATGCATCAAGGATTTGACTGGGAGCCGTTTTGATGTAGGGTGATCGGGTTGTTGCGTACGGGTCTCGGCAGTTGATGCCACATGAGAGGAATTACCCGACGCATGATCTCGAGTTGGATGCAGTTGTTCATGCGTTGAGCTGTTGGAGACATTATCTATTGGGAGAGAATTTTGTGGTTTTCACTGACCACAAAAGCCTCAAGTATATCTTTACTCAGCGCGACCTGAATCTGAGGCAGAGAAGGTGGGTTGAGTACCTACAGTCCTTCGATTTTGAGCTTGCCTATAAAACTGGTAAAGGTAATGCAGTAGCTGATGTACTGAGCAGGAAGACTTAGATACAGGTAGTGCAGGAGGCCAGTGGTGAGTGGGAGCTCATGGCTTTATTCTCTGAGATGCATCTGGAGGTGCACAACAATTAGGGGCGGACCTATCTTTTATCGTTAGCAGTGACTTCTACCCTCCTGGACAGAGTGAGGATGAGACATCTATCTGATTCAGAAGGCCTAGTTCTGCGGGAGTCGGTGGCAAGTGAGGAACCTCCTCCCGATTGGATGGTGGGCGATGATGAGGTTTTGCGTTTCCATGGACGTGTATGGGTTTCATGGGATATACGCGAGGAGATGATGCAGGAGTTTCATGCTTCAGCTTGGGTAGTTCATCCCGGGGTTACCAAGATGTACCGTGACTTGAGGCGTCAGTACTGGTGGCCGGGTATGAAGAGAGAGATAACAGGTTTTGTTATGAGGTGTTCCACCTGTCAGCAGGTGAAGGCAGAGCACCAGAGACCAGCTGGGATGTTACATCAGTTACCCATTCTAGAGTGGAAATGGGATGATGTCGTGATGGATTTCATGACGAGATTACTGAGGTCACCTCGAGGCAATGATGCCGTGTGGGTTTTTGTGGATAGACTCATGAAGTTAGCTCACTTTTTTCCAATCAAGGAGACCTTCGGTGTTGACGAGCTCGGAAGGCGGTACATCCGAGAGATCGTACGTCTTCATGGGGTCCCTAATTCTATTGTTTCAGATAGGGATGCCCACTTTACGTCTCATTTCTGGAAGAGTTTTCATAGGGCGCTAGGTACACAGGTGCTTCTAAGCACAGCATACCACCCTCAGACAGATGACCAGTCAGAGCAGATGATACAGGTGCTAGAGGACATGCTGCGCGCATGCGTCGTAGACTTTGGGGGATCTTGGGAGAAACATATACCCTTAGTCGAGTTTTCCTATAACAATAGTTTTTAAGAAACTATTGATATGGCACTATACGAGGCTTTATATGGTAGGCCATGCCGATCACCTTTGTGCTGGTTAGAGGCAGGTGAGGAAGCTTTACTGGGGCCACAACTCGTATAAGAGACATCTGAGCAGGTCCAGTTGATTCGGAAGCGGATGGCTACCGCGCAGTCTCGTCAGAAATCCTATGCTGATCGCCGCAGATGACCTTTGGAGTTCGTGGTTGGGGATCAGGTTTTCTTACGTGTTTTTCCAAGGATGGGACACAAGCGGCTCAGGAGATAGGGTAAGCTTTCACAGAGCTATGTGGGGCCATTAGAGATTCTGGAGAGAGTCGGGCTGGTTGCCTATCGGTTGCAGTTACCACAGCGGTACCGAGCCATGCACAACATCTTCCACGTGTCTTAGTTGCGTCGCTACCATTAAGACCCGTCTCACACCTTTCAGCCAGAGGAGGTTGAGCTGCAGCATGATGCGTATTTTGAGGAGCATCCGATCCGTATTTTTTACAGGAGCACGAAGTTTCTCCAAGGCTGGTCAGTTCTTCTTGTACGGGTTCTATGGAAGCATGGCCGGGTGCAGGACGAGACCTGGGAGCGGGAGGCCGACATATGTGCTTAGTGGTCAGAGCTGTTCTAAGCTTTATCTTCACCACCCTTGGAAAGGAAATTCGGGGACGAATTGCTATAAGGGAGGAAGTTTGTAAGAACCCGGTTCTTATTTTTGAGGTACATGCTTCTTCCTTTTCCTTTTCCTTAAGTGTTTTTGAGAAAATATGGAAAATGGGGAAAAATCCTAAATTTTGGAACTACACGCCATGTACTTTTCCACATGCCGTTTACTCTTGGTCGTGTTGGGATGAGTACACGGGGCATGTAGCCATGTTGGTGACGCGGGGTGTAGGAACCGACTACACGCCGTGTGGTGGTACCTTACACGCCATGTAGTCAGTCGGCATGATTCAACAGCAAGGCAATGGAGTCACCGCCAGCTGGGCGACAGTACACGCCGTGTACTCAGGAGTACATGCCATGTACTCTAGTCGACGGATGAAGAGTGTGGCGGTGCCACCAAATGAACAGTTAAATGAAAGAAGTACATGCCATGTACTCAGAAGTACACGCCGTGTACTTTTCTTTTTCGGCTTAAAACAGGCAGTAGCCTCCTCATTTGGCAGAGGAGACACTTGAGCTAATTTGGAGCTGAGGAGGACGACCAACCCTTTGAAGATCTGTCGGGTGTTCCTCTGGAATCCGATTCAGCTTCGGACGATCTCTTTGGAACCACACAGGTAAGCCCTATCCTCTCTTAGTACCATTCTTACCAATTCCTCTCCTAAAGTAAGTTATTTACATTTGAATGGATTTTGTTCTTTGTCAGGTCTACACCGTTCTTGGGTATTTCTGGAGTCAGCGTTTGGGTATAACATTCGTTGGCGAATAAGGTAGGTGGCTTTGTGTTTATTTTCGAACTGTCGTGCGTTTTTGTGCTTTTTTGTGCCACGAACCCATGTTGGGGTGTCGTTTGGATGATGATGTTGCTATATTTAATGACTAGAATTGATTAGGTATTTAATTGTGATAATAAAATGCTGGTTGGGATCGTTGCTTGGATCCGGAAACACCCCCGGGGTGTGTTTCACTGTTTAGCCGTTTGGCCAGGATACCCAAGGGTATGCCTTTAAAGTAGTAATTGTGAAATTTCCTTGAGAGGAATTGATTGTTACTGCTTGTTTACCTGTTGGGAATGGCCCAGTTACTTATTTAGCCTGAGGGAGTTATTGTATTTGGCCTGAGGGCGTTGTTGTGATTAGCCTGAGGGCACTGCACTATTTAGCCTGAGGGCTGTAGTATTTCGCCTGAGGGCAACCTTTCGTGCCCGAGGGCTTGACTTCTGTGCCTGAGGGAAACACTTCCTACGCCTGAGGGCAATTTATATTTCGTCCTGAGGGCAATACCTGCGGGTTGGATTCTTCTTACCCGAGGGTAAGATTTTGCTTGTCTGAGGACGTGGACTGTTTTGTTTAGAAATGCACTATGGTGATTTCTAGTATATAATGAATTAAATGAATAATAAAATGGAAATTTAATTGTTAAGTTAGTTACTTTTTAGTACTGCTTACCTTATTACATTTTACGATTGCACACTATTGTTTCATGCTTACACACAGTTGGGCACGTGCCTTTGGTGGGTTCCTACTGAGATATATTTCTCACACCCTGTTTGGGTCATGCTTTTCGGCCCAAACAGATTACGTTTCTGCAGGTGTAGATAGGGGAAAGAGTCCCTATACAGGTACTTGACTGTTTCTGAGGAGTAGGAGGGCATGGGACCGAGCCTAAGCTCGCGATGCCATTGCCAGCTGTTTTGCTTGTTTTGCTGTACTCTGTATTTTGTTGTACTGTATTGGTGTATAACATGTTCTTGCTGTTTTCATAGATTTTGAAACATGTAGCATCATCACTTGTATATTGTTGGTTATATACACTCCTGTAGTTATTTCAGTTGTGTATGTTTACTGTTTCCGCTGTCGTTGTATGATTTATTTAAATTCTGCTGTGATACACTTTGATAGATGAGGGCATAGTTTCCCCACTATTAGACCTGGGCCCTCGCTGCTAGTCAGCAGCCTCTAGCGTTTGGGGAAATGCACTTAAGGTCACATGGAGAACCGGGCTCGGGGCACCCGTTGTGTGGAAACCCGGGTCCGGGACGTTACAACCAATACCTTTAAACTTATGCCCAAAAAATTTAAGGGCATTTTTGCTTAAATAAATCTCAATAAAACATATACTAAACCAATGGGTGGTATTTTCATAAATATTTCCCAAAATATACTTAATCTTGGTATACTCCCATCACAAAAAACCTAAAAAGGGATGTTTATGAATTTGAACTTATGATCAAACTTAAACTCATAAACCCATGATGGTCTCCATAATTGTTAAGTTATTGAAGACATATATACTTTCAAAATTAAAACAATACTTAGTAGTTTCATGATTTTTATTACCAAAATACCATTGATAAAAGTAATTCTAAAATATAATTCTGGAATCCCAATAAATACTTCAACCATTTTATTTTAACATGGATCCTTGTTTGGTCTAGTTATTAACCTTTAAAAGAGGGCATTGACTCAGATTATTCCCAAGTTCCCCACATTTAAGAAAATCAACTATAAATGGATATATATAATGAAATTTATTTCCATCCATTATACTATTCATTTCCCTTGGTAATTCATTGATTTATGCCCTTATTTTCAACACATAAAACATTTTCCTTTTCCATTGAGACACTTTTCTAGCTGTCTCTTTCCACATTTCTGATATGAATGAAATCAATCCTTCTTTTCACTATACTCTCCACCACTCGTGCTCTTAATGAAATCCATTCTTCTCTTTTTTGGTGAGTTTGAGAGTTGGTTTAGGTGTAGGAAGTTAATCATATTTTGGGATAATTTATTAGAGATAATCATGATATCTTTTAATTTAGTCTTCATCCAATTTGGTGGCTCATAGTCACCACATTTTCCTTTATTTTCACTATCAACATAATTCCTGTGGGTTCCAACCATTGAATAAAACGAAAAAGCATAGTGTGAGCAACACTAATCATAATGGGAAAACCATATAATCATTTATACGATATCTAAATCATGAATTTTTTTTTAATATAAGAAACCTTAAGTTTAACCTATGTTATTCATTTTCATCATCTATTCAAATCCATCATAATGGTTTGTAAAGAAAATGTGAATTATCTAAATCATATTCCCTAGGAGTGTCAAACTAGGTTCATACTAAGGCCCATTGTTGTGTAACATGTAATGCTTTAGTCAAGAACAAAACAAATTTTTCAAAGTTATTACCCTTAGGTACATATGTGTCAGAACCATATCCACTTACAGTATCCAGACATGGATTTATTTATAGGAAAAACCATATAATCTCTACCTTACCAAAAATGTTAGGATTTTTTCTATATTTATCCTGAGATACTATCATTGGTTTATGTTCCCTAATCTATGTTTTTCTTAATCATGTTTTCAAGGTTTCTACTAAACTTCCTCTAATAATAACTATTACAACCACAACCCTAGTAACCTGAATCCAACGTTTATTTTATCACATCAACATGAGATGCAATAAGTCACATCATGAAGGACTGAATAGTTTAGTAGTCTTTGTAAACTAGATACATACATGATTCCCACATTACATTTGAATAAAAACATTACAACATATTTTTTTTAAGAATATCATTATTCCCTCTAGAAAATCCTTGCATATCATTCATAGTACACTTCGTGTACTAAAATAAAAACAATTAATTGAAATAAGACCATAGCCCATCGCAAATTGTCCCATCGTAAATACTATTTAAGACTGTATGTGTTTCCCATCACAAATACCATGGCGCAGAAACACACCATATGATGTGAAACATTATTTTCAATGGGAATTTTCAACCATCATAAATACTATTTGACCTTAGGATTATTTTTGACAGACATTTATAACATGTCGAAAATAATATGTAAGTAGAATACTTTTTGTGATGGGTTTCGCTGTAAATAATTTTTTTCTCACTACCTCATTTATTTATGGTGGGTACTATATGCGACATGCTCCATCGCAAATAAAACAATTTGTGGTGAGAGTCCTATCACAGAAAGACTCATCACTACTAATATAACCTAAATATATATGCCCCTAATCCGATTTCCCCCTCACATTTCCTCTACTCATATTTTCTCACGTTTCCTCTTCACTCCTCTCCACTTACTCATTTCTTCCTTAATTTTTTTTAATTTTTATACGGAAGAAATACATTCAGATTCACATCAGTATTTTAATTATGACAAAGCATTAATTTTGAAGTATTTATTTACTTTTTTAATTTTTAATCATTTTATTTTATTTTTTATTAAGAATAAGTATTATTAATTAGTAGTAATTAGTTTTAATTAGTAGTAATTAGTTTTAATTTGCAGTAGGTAGTTGTAATTAGTAGTAACTATGTATAATTGATAAATAAATAGTATAAATTAGAGGTAATTAGTAGAAATTAGCGGTAATAAGTAAAAATTAGATATAATTAGTAGAAATTAGATTTAATTAATAGAAATTAGTGGTTATTAGTGGTAATTAATATAAATTAGCGTTAATTAGAAGTAATTAGTAAAAATTAACAGTAATTAGCAGTAATTAGAAAAACATAGAGGTATTTACAATAAAATAGAGATAATTAGTAAAAAAACACGGTAATTTGTAAAAAATAGCGGTAATTAGTAAAAAATAGCGGTGATTAACTATAATGAGGAAAAATTAGAAATAATTAGGAAAAAATAGCTATAATTAGAAAAAAATAATGGCAATGAATAAAAAAATGACAATTAGTGCTAATGAGTACAAAATAGTGGTAATTAGAATTAATGAGAAAATATTAGTGGTTTTAGTGGTAATGATTAGAAATTAGTGGTAATGAGTAGAAATTAGCTGTAATTAGTAGAAATTATTAGTAATTAGAAGCAATAAAAAGAAATAGCACTAATTAGTAGTAAGTAGAAAAAGGTAAAGGTGATTAGCATTAATTAGCGGCAATTAGAAAAAAATATGGGTAATTATAAAAAAATAGCAGTAATTTGCAAAAAATAGCGGTAATGAGTAAAAAATAGCAACAATTAGTAGTAATGAGCAAAAAATAGTGGTAATTAGAATCAATGAGTATAAATTAGCAGTAACGAGTAAAAAATAGTGATAATTAGTAGAAATTAGTGGTAATTAGGGGTAATTATTATAAATTATTGGTAATTAGTAGAAATTAGTTGTAATTAGTAAAAATTAATAGAAAATTGGAAATATTTAGTGGTAACTAGTGGTAATTAGAAAAAAACAGCATTAATTAACAGTAATTTAAAAAATTAGTTCTAATTATTTGTAATTAGAAAAAATAGTGGTAATTAGTGGTAATTAGAAAAAAATAACCATAATTAAAAAAAATAGTGGTAAATAGTAGAAATGTGAAAAAATAGTGGAAAGTTGCAAAAAAGGGGTAATTAGAAATAATTAGCGATAATTTGGAGAAAATGGCAGTAATTATGAAAAAATAGTGGCAATTAGCAGTAATTAGTAATAATTAGAGGTAATTAGTAATTATTAGTGATAATTAGAGATAATTGGTAAAAATTGGCCGTAATTAGTGATAATTAGTGGTAATTATTAAAAATGGTGACAAATAACCACAAATAACCACAAATAACCACAAATAACCACAAATAACCACAAATAACCACAAATAACCACAAATAACCACAAATAACCACAAATAAACACAAATAACAATAATTAAACACAATTAGTGATAGATACCAGATGAGGGGCATGAGGGAAGCATGGAGTAGAGGGAATGAATTTGATTACAAAGTGAAATAATTCCAATGTCCTTGAGTTCAGACTATTTGGAGGAGAAGTAGTCATGGGTAAATGTATAAGTGATGGAAGATGAAAGAGATATGAGAGAAAACAAAGAAATTCTTAGTGGGTTTTTACCTTTTTTTGGTTCAATCTATATTCTTGAGAAAATAATGTTTTACTGATAGTCATAATGTAAATTCATGATTATTGGTAAAAAATTATTTTCTCATGATGATAAATTAAACCAAAAAATGGAAATAATCCTCTAAGATTTTCATTGTTATCTCTTGCATCTACTTTCCCTTACATATCCTTTTAGGTTTGGGATGGATTGTGATCATACTTAATGAGAGATAGTTTTCAGTGAAGATCATCATTTAGTTGGAAGACCTGGGGGAGGCAGGCGACCTAATATGCTTTCAAGAAGGGCCATGTTATTGTTATTAGTTATCGATTGATGCCTAACAGTTATTATGTTATTGATGCATGGTTATTATCTAGTTTGAGGGGAGATCATGGATATTCATCATCATCGGATATAGAGTACAAGGAGAAGCTGTGAGCTCAAAATTTAGTTACAGGGACCCTATGTAGGGATAATTAAGAGCTTCATTGATTGTAGAAGAAACAATAGGAGGATCAATGTTGATGGTATGAGTAGTAGTACGAGAAGATGGTGGAGTACATGCGATGCCTGGTGTAGGGTATAAGGGTCATGTTTTCTTCACCACCTCATCCTGATGAACCCCCCTCCTCAGTGATTGATTTATTTTTTGATACACTTATTATGTTAATGATTTCAATGAACATACTATTTGTAATATTGTTATTAATTTAGATGTCTAAAATTTTATATATTTTATTTTATATTTTTTTTTGATGTTTTTATTTTTTTTAAAATTATTTGATATATGATTATTTATCCATTGAAAATAATTATTTATAATGGGTAAATAATATCATAACAAATACTAATGTATATATAAGTGGTAAAAGTTTTTTTTGGTGGAGGAGTTACCTGTCTATTTTTTTTATAGTGGGTCGTCATAAAAAGAAAAGATTTTGCGATGTGTTTTCTAGCTACATATCATTTGTGACAGGTTCTTGTCACAAATAATTCATATTTTAGTAGTGATATATTTTTTTAAAGGAAATAAAATTAGGGTGATCTAAAATGATCAATAAGGGTTAAGTACAATGGAAGCTATACTGAATCAATAAGAATAATAATTATGGAAAGGTAAATAATTGAACACAAAATCTATCTAAATAATTTGACTATCCTGATTAGATAAGGAATAATCAATAGGGAAATGTAAATAACAAAACACACATTCCATTTAATCAACAACTTGACTATTATGGATAGATAAGGAATAATCATTATGGTATGGTAAATAACTAATCACGCATTCCATTTAATTGATAAACTGAGAATAAAAATGCATGCAAAAATAATATCATTGTGAAAATATCATAGATAATAATAACTGAATTATTAATAAATTGAATTCTTAATTATTTTACGTTATTATCTTAGGCATCATGATACCTCTACTATCAAGTCCTTTCACAAAAAGTGCTTAAAACATATAGATATGTATACACCAGAAACCAATTTAACTAAGGCTATCTAATTGATTCATCTCATGAGAATACCGATGCATCGAGGGGATATCTATAATTGGGCCCAAATCATATCTATGTGTCCAACATATTTGTTACATATTAAATGATTAATTTAATTCATGAACAATATTCCTTATTAATAAATTTTCATATTGAGTAAGGAATATGTATTAATAATAATTTATGCATTCAATCATATAACTTTCAAAGTAAAATATCATATATATAAATTATATATGTTTTAAGTAATAAGTATATCCATGATAAATAATATGGATATTTAGGTTAAATTTAATTTCTAATTATAATAATAGCGTAAATATTTGAAGGCAAATTTAATGATTACAAAAAATTAACCATGAAAGAGAATGTTAATACTTTCCTTGGTCAAATTGATCTTAAACCATAAATAGAAATAATAATGATGGTATCAATACAACTTATCCCTGGTTTATCATAAGTACAATAAAGGGTTTATGTCCTTGATGGATATAAATACAATAAAAATTCAATTAAAAAAATTCTAGAGGAATATAACCTTTTCACTTTGAAGATGTATTTTTTTTACAAAAAACTAAAAATTCACAAAATATTATGAAAATAAGTTTCTTTTATAATAAAATTTAAAACTTATATAAAAATATTTATAAAAATTTAGTGGTCATTATGTTTGGAAATTCTATACATGTCATATAAGTAAAAAACATTCCTTTAACACTATTTTAAGAAAGGTAAAAAAGTTCATCATTCAAAAAAGACAATAATATTCATTTCAAAAAAATTTGTAAAAATTTAAATATGGGTAAAAATGTATTTAATAAATCATTAATATAAATTTAAAAACATTTTTTATTTTTTTTAAAAAACATGGTTTTGGATGAAAAATGATTTTTGACCGAAGAAAGAAATTAAGTGATATTTTCTTAAAAATATTTTCTCAATCATTTTAAGTACTGAAGAGATGAAAATGGTAATATTTATTGAATAAATAGAGGATAATAAAATTAAATGAGTTTATTATAAAATAATAAAATGATTTACTTCAATGTAAATTCACGCATAAATAATCCCGATTTAAATGAGATTGTGGAATAAACCCTTACAAAGATCATGATATTGGAGTGAGGATTAATCAATAAACCGATTATGTGTATAAAATTTAAATCAACATAAAACAAGTGGAATTAAAAAATAATATTTTAAAAAATATTTACACACATAATCATTTAATTTCAAAGACAATAAAGATGTAATATAACCCTATGAAAAGAAATAGAGTTATAAAATATTTTTCCACTTGGTAATTTTCAATTCAAATCCCCTAAGATGAAACAATTAAAATTACAAGTTAAAATACCATTAATTATGAATTATTAATGATATTACATTAAAATTCATATTATATACACTATATAAAATAAATTAGGTGCATAAAATTACAATATTCCTCAATGAAGGGAATTGAGACGAAGTCCATTACCTCACACTTCCTTTTAGTTGAACAAGATTTGATATCCTAAATAATGGTTTAAATAAAGTTATTAGTTTATTAAATAACCATATTAATATTTATAATATCATATATGATCCTATTATAACATTTTACCACCCTTTATTTAATAGAATTTCACTATTTTCATTGTTTTACGTGTTAATTGCATTGTTTTCTCATACGTGTTTTTGTCATGAAAGTTCATATTTTTGGGTATAGGATATAAAACCATCATATAAAGAATTATATTAATTTTATAAATATCATATGGACTCATTATATACAATTTTTATAAAAATTCTTGATGTTTGGACATGGAAAATGAATCACATCACTTCGTGGAGATGGTTGGCTGTACGTACGCACGAGTGGCGATATCATTCCTTTAAAAAGTGAAAGGGAAATGAATTTTTTGATATATTAGTTTTAAAAAATAAATATCATTTCATATATATCACAAATATTCATTAAATTTATCCTTATTACTTTCCATGTAAATTTTAAGTGAAAAATAAATCACATCGTTTTGCAAGGTGGTAGTCCGCCGTACACACGAGCGATGTTATCATTTTTAAACAAAATGGAAGGTAAGAAGGTATATGTTATATTATAGTTACATAAGTATAATATTATAATATATTATATATATATACATTAAATCCATCATTATACACAATATTGAGATGTGTTTTTGGAAAACGAGTTACATCGGTTCAAGAGGTATTAGTCCGTCGTACACACGATCAACGACTTCATTTCCCATTTGATAGAAGAGGATATAGATAAATATCATGAAATAAACATAATAACATAAAATTATATGGTATATATTGGTTTTATTATATTTTAAGTGTTAAGACGTAATTAATGGTGTAAAAATAAGAAAGAAAATAAAAGTGCTTCATTAAGACAATTACGTTCTTTTAGAGAACCCTCCATTGGATATCCTATTAAGAACCCTAAGGTCGATCTTTTTGGAATAAAAAAATCCCTATAATGTAGATAATGGTTATGGGGTGATATTTTGGTATGTTTTGGTTGATCCAAATTTCTTGAGAGGTGTGATTAAGTGAAGGGATGAAGTGGCCTTTTATAAGTGGGGGAGAGGAGACATATGGAATTTTTGAAAAGAATTAATTAAACCCATTATCTTATCATGGAAAAGCATCCAAAATGGGTAATTATTTATTGTTAAAGGTTATAAGGACTAAATATATTAATTAAATAAGTTTTTTAAATGTTTTAGGTTATTTTATCCCTTGTATTCTTAGTTTAACCCACGGTAAACTCATTTTTACCTTAACCATGATAGTTAATTTTTACTGTTTTTATTATTCATTATGATAAAAAAATTAAGTTGATATTATTATATAATATAAATCATTTTTATTAAAAATATGTAATCCATTTTTCCAAATTCAATTCACATTATTGATGGAATCTAATTTAAAATTATACCCGCAGACGCGATGAAAAGCGGTTTTCCAAAGAGAAAATTCTCATAAGTATAAAAAGGTTTTAATATCAAAATTCAATATGAAATTGATTATAATGACCTAAATTAATTAAAATTTAATATAATTTAACTTATTTTAATTTAAAACCAATTTAAAATATAATTTAACCTTTTAAAAGTTTTAAATGTAAACATAGTTCTAAATAAAAATGATTATTTTTCACTATTCATAAAAAAATATTTTTTTAAAAAAAATACTAAAAATACATCCTAAGATAATTTTTATCTGATTATTTCAGAAATGAAGTTATTTTTCATGGGTTGTTTAAGCTCAGTGTTGCATGTACCATATCTATAGAATACAATGTTATTATTTTATAATTTTAGGGTGGAACAAAAGTAGTGAGAGTATGAATGAATGTAACACTAGTAAGAAGCAGACGAATAAAAATCTCATGAAGGTATTAAATTACTTTACTCTAAAACCATGTTTTAAATGATTATTAATGTCATCTAAAACCACATACGACATGAGGTGACCTGATTTGGAAAGTAAAAAATGATGAATTTATGAGTTATATGAAAGATCCAATGTCATGGAAGGTGATTGATTAATTTTATCTAGATTTTTCTTCAGATCCTAAGAATATACATTTGGGATTGGATTCCGATCGTTTTAATCCATTTAGTACTTTAAGTATTAATTATAGGATATGGCTAGTTGTTTTGATCCCCTATAATCAACCTCCATGTAAGTGTATGAGGAATAATTCTTTCATTATTTTGATGATTATTCTAGGAAATAAAATTCTTGGAAATAGAATTAGTGTATACCTTCAGCCTTTAATCAAAGAATTGAGATAATTATGGGATACTGTTGTGGAAAATTTTGATTCATCGATGTGAAAACTATTCAAAATACATGCCACTTTAATGTAGAAAATTAGTGGCTTTCCTAGGATAGGGAATTTATCTGGTTGAAAAACGTATATAGGTTTTGTTTTTTTAGTTTGTAACATTGATTATGAACTTCAATGATTACCTTATAAAAACAAATGGTTCTTTATGTGTCATCATAAATTTATTGATGCATCTCAAAAATTTAGGTTTAAGAAGGCACAATTCATTGGGGATATTGAATTTAGAAAGTAACTGAAGGTATTATTTGGTTTAGAAATCTTTCTAAAATTAATAAATGTCACTATATAATTTCGAAATTGTAATTTGTTAAAAGAAGGGGGCGAGGAAGGGTACGAGGTACAATATCTAAAGTAGTTGGAACACAACAATGGAAGATAATGAGTATATTTTTCAAACTTCCTTATTGGGAATTTAATTTTATACATTATAATCTTGACATAATTTATATTGAGAAGAACATCCGTGATAATGTAATTTTTATATTGTTTAATGAGAAGGGTAAATCAAAAGATCACCTTAATGTTCATAAGAACTTAGAAGCAATGAATATAATGTGTGGTTTGTGGGAAAATGAGAATGGAAAGTATCCTTTAGCTATCTTTGAAATAAAAAATAATGATAAAGACATATTGCTTCAAACTTTAAAGAATGTAAGTGTTAGATGGATATTAAAGTAACATTTCAAGTTGAGATGATTTAAAACATTGAAAGTTATATGGATTGAAAATTCATGAATCACATATTCTGATGGAGCAGTTGTTGTACTTGGCATTATTTAACACATTACCTCAAAACTTAACTGTAGTTCTCATTGAGTTGTGCACCTTCTTTTGAGAGATTTTTTAAAAAACTCTAAATCCAATTGACCTTGATGGACTTCATGAAAGATTTTTTTTGACACATTGTCATTTGGAGATGTTATTCACCCCTTCATTTTCCATATCATGATTCATTTGACTATTCATTTTGGTAGGGAAGCTAAATTGGTGGATCGGTACACTATCAATCACTACGGGAAAAAAAGATATTTGCAATGGGTTATTTGCGACGGGCCGATTACCCCATCGCAAATAACCATTGTTTGCGACGGGGTCTTGTCGCCCTTTGCAAAAGGTTTGGCACGTGATACGCGCCAAACTGCGAGTAAGGCTATTTGCGACGGATCCCTATTCCCATCGCAAATAGCTGGCGGCTGTATTTAGTATTTGCGACGGGCCACTTGCCCCGTCACAAATGCCTTTTTACAGGTCCGTTGCAATTAATGTGGGCAAGAGTATTTGCGACGAGTTTCCCATCGCAAATACCCTCGTCGCAAATAATCTAACCTATATATACCATCATCCATTTTCCTCTCATTTTACTCTTTACTCAACTTCTCTCTCTATATCTAAAGAAAGATTTTCTTCTAAATTTTTTCATAGTATAAACTTTCAAATCAGAGCATTATTTGCTACTTTAAAACTCTGAAAACCTTTTTTCAAGGTATTTATCTATTTTTTTTATTGTTTAGTCCATTTATTTTATTTTAAATTATTCATATTTTTTATTAATTAGATGTAAATTAATTAAATTAGAATTACATTTTTGTTTTTTAGTATTTATTTTTATTAATAATTATATCTAAGTGTTAATTAGTAATAAATTGTAATAATTAGGAATAATTAGTACTAATTAGTAATAAATAGAAATAAATAGTAATAATTAGTAATAAATTTTAATAATTATAAATAAATTGTAATAATTAGTAATAAATTGTAATAATTACAAATAAATTGTAATAATTCATAATAAAATGTAATAATTACTAATAAATTGTAATAAATTATAATAAATTGTAATAATTAGTAATACATTTTAATAATTAGAAATAAATTGTAATAATTAGTAATAATTAGTAATAAATTTTAATAATTAGTAATAAATTTTAATAATTAGAAATAAATTGTAATAATTAGTAATAATTAGTAATAATTAGTAATAAATTGTAAGAAATTGTAATAAATTGTAATAAATTGTAAGAAATTGTAATAATTACTTATAAATTGTAATAAATTGTAATAATTAGTAATAAATTTTAATAATTAGTAATAAATTGTAATATTTAGTAATAATTAGAAATAATCAGTAATAAATTTTAATTATTAGTAATAATTGTTAATAATTAGAAATAAATTGTAATATTTAGTAATAATTAGTAATAATTGGGAATAATTTGTAATGATTAGTAATAATTAGTAATAATTATGAATAAATAGGAATAATTAGGACTAAATAGGAATAAATAGGAATAATTAGGAATAATTAGAAATAATTAGGAATAATTAGAAATAAATAGTAATAAATAGTAATAAATAGTAATAAATAGTAATAAATAGTAATAAATAATAATAAATAGTAATAAATGGTAACAAATAGTAATAATTAGTAATAATTAGTAATAATTAGTAATAATTAGTGTTAAATAGTAATAAATAGTAATAATTAGCAATAATTAAGAATAATTAGCAATAAATAGCAATAAATAGGAATAAATAGGAATAAATAGGAATAAATTGGAATAATTAAGAATAAATAAGAATAATTAGTAATAAATTGTAATAAATTGTAATAAATTGTATTAAATTTTAATAAATTGTAATAAATTGTAATAATTAGAAATAAATTGTAATAATTAGTAATAAATTGTAATAAATAGTAATAAATATTAATAAATAGTAATAAATAGTAGTAATTGTTAATAAATAGTATTAATTAGCAGTAATTAGCATTAATTAGAAATAATTAGTAATAATTAGCAATAATTAGGAATAAATAGGAATAATTAGTAATAAATTGTAATAATTTATAATAACTTGTAATAATTACTAATAAATATTTTTAAATAGTAATAAATAGTAATAACTAGAATAATTAGTAATATTTAGTAATAATTAGTAATAATTAGTAATAATTAGTAATAATTAGGAATAATTAGGAATAATTAAGAATAATTAGGAATAATTAATAATAATTAGGAATAATTAGGATTAATTAATAATAATTAGGAATAAATAGGACTACATAGGACTAAATAGGAATAAATAGGAATAAATAGGAATAAATAGGAATAAATTAGAATAAATAGGAATAAATAGTAATAAATATTAATATATAGTAATAAATAATAATAAATATAAATAAATAGAAATAATTATAAATAATTAAGAATAATTAAGAATAATTAGGAATAATTAGGAATAATTTGGAATAAATAGGAATAAATAAAAATAAATAGGAATAATTAGAAATAAATAGAAATAAATAGGAATAAATAAGAATAAATAGGAATGTTTATTTATGAATTTTAGTTAGTTTTCATTAATTTATTTTTATTCTAATTGTTTGATTAATTATTTTTTTTTCACAACTTTACACATATAACGATTGGACAGGGGAGTACTATATTGCGTAATTATTTTTTTGATGCATGGGTGTCATGGGATTAGATTCCCGTCGATGTTCAACAGCCCATGTTTGAGCATTGTATGGTATGTAAATAAATAATATTTATTTTGAAATTAATTTAATTAATAACTTGATATAATAAATCATTTTTAGGGTTTTTGGTATCCCATTGAGGAGAGAATTCATGAGCCTATTTGGAAGGCATGACAAGGAGCTATGAGTTCACGTTGCACTCAGTTTTTACACAATTTGAAAGGGAAAGCAGTGGAGAAAGTAGGAATGAAGGAGTTTGATGGGACATGTTGTGTCCACCGACCTGATTATATTTCATCTCAGGTTTGGGATGGATTATGTACACACTGGTTGAGTAAGTAATTTCAGAGTAGATCATAATTAGGTCGGCAAAATTGGGGGCGACAGGAGGTGACACATCAAGCTAGTAGTTATACGTTCAGTACGCATAAAGAGCATATGGTAAGTATATTTCTTTAAATATTGTATATAACTTTAAATATATAATGTTTATTTTATATTCATATAGGCAGTCACACAACCCAATATTAAAGAGTACGATGTTTATAGAAGGATGTATAGTGATCCAACAATTGGAGAGATTAGAGGTTCTCTCCAACATCAGATTGTGGTCAGTATAAGTTTTTTGAGTATTAAATTTTACTACAAATAATATTTTAACTATTTTATTTTTAAATTGCAATTGAAGGAGTCATATGAGGGCGTGATGTCTCAGAAAGATGTTGAGAGTCAGCTTGAGATCGATGATCAGACCAATGCCCCCCGATTTGATGAGGTGACATGGATATAGGCGACCCAATATGGCTTCGAGAAAGGCCAAGTTGTTGGTATCGACTCTCGAGTGACCCATGAAGGTTTTTATGGAACCTTTGCGATGTCGACGTCCAGCTCAAGAGGAGATTGTGGAGAGTCATCATCATCTCAGACATAATATCAGGAGCAACTGCGAGTTCAGAGTGAGCTTATAAAGACTACGCCTATGGAGTAGGAGGAGATACATTAATGGCAGAAGCAGCAGCATGAAGAGTTTCTACGACAGGAGCAGCAACAACAGCAGAAGATTCATGATGAGATGCGTCGATGGTGGCAGGAGCAGGAGCAAATGGAGTATATGTGACATATGACTCGTAGTTTAGGGATAGTGTTCCCTCTACTATATCCTTCAACTCCTATAGACGATCCTCCCCCTGATCAGTGATGTATTATTATTTTATTATGAAACATTTGAATGTATTTTTTTTTTGTAATATTAACTATTTAAAGTTTTAAATATTGTGTGTTTTATATTGTCTCGAAAATTACAATTTTTTATTATTAGTTTAATTTTTTTATTATATTAATTATTTTATTAACTAATATATTTTTATATTTTTGTGAATACTTATGTTCTTATTATATTACTAATATTATTATTTCATTAATATTAATAATAATAATATTATATTAATTAATTATTTTATAATTAATTTTATTTTACGAATATTAATATTATTATTTTATCTATAATAATATTATATTATATTTATTATTTTATAAATAATTTTATTCTATTAATATTAATATTAATATTTTATTTATATTAATATATTAGTATTATTTTATTATTTAATTTTTTTAAATTTATTCAGTATTTGCGACGGTCCATCGTAAAAGGGAATACTTTTTTTATATTTCTAGGGCTTATTATGACAGACCATCATGATTACTAATTACGACGGTCCATCACAATTGATTAAAAAATAGGGAGGCTATTTGTGATAGGTCACTGGCCCATCGCGACAAATAATTTTTTGTGATGGACCATCGCAAAAAATTGTTGCCACACCGTTTACCGCAATAGGTCATTTGTGATGGGACCCCATTATAAATGGCTATTTGTGATGGGACCCCATCGCAATTGAACCATCATAATAATACATTTCTCCAATAGTGAATGGATGTATCCAATTGAGAAGTATGTTAATATTATTTTTATTTTCATTTTTATTAAAGAATTCAATTTTATCAAATCATTATCTAAAAATATTTAATATGTTTCATATATTTTTTCATCATGGTACTTTGGTTATTTGAAGTAATACGTGGGGAATAAAACTCAACCAGAAGGCTCTATTACTAAAGTTTACAGAGCTGAAGTGTGTATAAACTTCTATTCTAGGTATTTGGATGGAATTGAGACTAGATTCGATCATTTCAGATGTGTTGATGGTATCTCCAATAATTATCATTCGAAAAAGAAATCATCGATATTTCAAAATAGGGTGACTAGTTGGAAAGGGCTCAAATTTCACACTAACTGAATTAAAGTTCACAAAAGAATATAGATATGTGATACTTAATAGTATTTTTGGAGATCCATTTATTGAATAATTGACATTTAAAACAAAGAGTTGACTAAGGGGTCGAGATTGAAATGATATAGAATTAACAAAAAAATTTAATAAAGAGATTGGAAAATTATTCTACCATTGTATAAGTACATAATCATATTCATATTATTAACATGTTGTTATTTTTTGGGTGTTAAAAGTAATACCTTATATCCACTTGTGTATATAATGAATATTGATAATCGAGCTAAAATATCAAATGATTTGATTTTTTTGGCTTGAGGTTCTCTAATGGATATGAGATTCAATGCCTATAATATTAATGGATTCATGTTTCATAAAATTAATCTAAAGAAGGATTGAAAAATAAAAATAGTGGCGTATTGACACTTATAAAGGTGGGATACTATGGAATGATAGTTGATATCATTGAACTAAACTACAATGGAAAATTTTCAGTTATCTTATTCAAATTTACGTGGGTTAACATTGACATGGGTATAATGAAAAAATTTGTTATATTTTACTTTTTTCAATTTCTCTCACATGATCCATACCAATGAGTGATAACTTAATTTTATGCATATATTTTCTGAATTTTAATTATTTAATTTACTTAAAATTTAAGTGACTTCATACACATTTTGATTGTTTTAATAAATTTATGGGTAATTAATATTTGAACTACAATTTTGGAAAAATAAAAGAAAAGAAAATGAAATAAATTTATTTATTTTAAATAATAATGTTAACTTAGAAAAAATGATTTCATTAAAGGATATATATAGAATTTTAACTAGATGAACACACATGGTAAAGGTATTAACACCAAATAGGAACCAACACACATAGGAGGATCATAACATGGTAACACTGTATACAAGGTGCATGCGCAAGGGCAAGTGAAATAGTGGAAGAGACGATGGTTTGAGTTGAGAATGGGGAGGTTATAGTATGGTGTGGCATTTTACGATATGGATATATTTTCACATGAAGAGTAATCTATTTGGTGGTATGGGTGCAATGAAGATCTTTGGATACACTGTGGATCTTCTATTTTTGGAAACAAATTTGAGTTTTGATAGGGTTGAGTGCTTTTACATGGCCCATTATCCATGGTGCAACCTATTGTAAAGAGACGTGAATTGTTCCAAAACAACTATACACATCACAGAATCTATATCTGTATAGATATAGCAGCCCCAAGTTTTTCTCTCTATGAAAATGAATTAAGATATTCTATGAGGGAGTTTGAAGTGGAAATCTATGTAGGAGAACACCTATATTTGAGGAAGATGAATCATAGTTCAAGTGTGAGTGATTTGTGAAGAAAAGGTGAGGATTTTAATCTATGGATAAAATGAAAGATACAAATATGAAAGATAAAGATACTGGAAGGATGAAGATATCTCCTAGATAATAAAATAGTATATTTTAAAGAGGAGATATAGAGGATACACGCACAAGAATGATACTTATTTTCATGGAGAGTTCAAATCCAATTCAAAGAGGAGAAATGATAGGGGAGATACAAGATTTTTAATTAAATATTCAAGGTTTTTACTCCCTATATATATTTTGGTGGGATTGACTATGAAAATGGACTGATTTGGGCTGTTTTTTTCTTCTAGGGAATTACTGGAGGATCAAAGATGATGGAGTACTGCTACTTCCTAAGTTTTCCTTTTTTATTTTTCACCCCCTCTCATGGCTAGCATGAGGTGGTAAAATTTTCTAGTGCCAAGCATGAATTGATAGGGTAATATATTTAGTGGGAGTAGTATTTTTATGGTAATTCATGATGGTTTCTGTTAATTCAACACAATATTATAATATTTTATTCTTCTCTTCCAACCTTGACCATTGGGGGTTGAGTGGTGTACACCTTTAATGAATTAACTAATTGCCCATGTGCATTCCATGACCATTGAGTTGACATGAGTAGTTACATTTAAACATGGGTTTAGATTACCTATATAATTAGTTAACCTAAGTACATGATAGATGAAAAGGGTTATCATTAGTATAGATGGTGTGCACTCTAAGAGGAGGATCATCAGGATATCAAAAAGATTGGGGGAAAATCCCCTTTATTATAAAAATGAAAACCCAAACCCTTTTGCACGGGGTAAGGGAAAACCCATGACACACCTGAACCATAAGCCTAGAGGAATATATACTTAAGAATCAGTGGCCCAAAATCACAGTGAGACAAAACCCATTACAGAACCAAATCCTAGAACAAGAAAACAAACTAGCCCGAAGGCCTAGGGGCATGCAGCCTTATGCTTAATGACCCAACAAACACCACAGCTTGTGCCACCGTGCCCACCACCCACCTGCACTGTTGCACCATAGACTAGTGTCATCAAGCCTATCGACTGACCACTCCATCCTTAAAGAGACAACCACCGTCACTCAACATAGTCCCTCCATTCGAATAGAGGCCCCACATGGAAGTGTCGCCGCTGCTCCCGCCACAGCCAGATCTACATCTTACCACGCCTGTTGAGGACAGATCGCACATGCTGCAACCAGATCTACAACCACACACCATCACACACCTATTTGGAATCTCTCTCCCCATATCAAGTCACTAAACCATCACAACCCCACATTCTCCCATCACTGTCATCACCCAAGGGCCGCCGCGACAAAGACGCCACTGAAGATGAAGGAGAAGACCCCATGGGGTTGAAACCCTAACCGAGATCTCTCCACCAAAGAGGAGAGACAAGAGAATAATAAAGATATAATTATAATTAAATCTAGATAACTCATCATATATTTAAACCACTGATGCAGGAAATTGTACATACTATGCTCTGTATACTTTCCTTTATTGACTATTTCCAAAAAATAACTCCAATATCTAGTTTCTCATCTTATTTATAAATTTATTAATTATTTATAAATCATTATCTATGAGATCAAACTCAAATTACACTTAATATAAATATAGTTAGTCAGTATGTAGTTTGAGAAAAGTAATTTCTAAAATGATTTCCTGGTATAACTAATGATGCTCATCAGAAACATCATGTTTTTGGTGCTGTTGTTGGGGAACAGTTTCTTAGGATGCTTAGGTTAGTTATGAATGGTTCCAATTATTTTTATTATAATTATATATTTTATACTTGGTCTTTCAATGCTATTATTTTAGGAATAAATTGGATCAATACTAAAAATAAGGCCTTAAACAACTCTAAAAAGGGTTTTTCCAGCACAAAAAAATCTCTGACAATCAGAGTGATCTTAAAAGCCCCAGACCTTTATCGACATTATAAAAGTAATGATAAGTGTGACCCTTTATATGTTATTTAATTTAGTTCTAATAAAGGTATCCTTTATTATTTATAAAAATAGAACTGATAAAATGGGTCCTTTATCGATGCTAGTTTAGCACTGATAAAGGATCCCTTTATCACCATTTTTCCTAGCACCAATAAAGGGGCATATTTCTATAGTTTGCTATTCAAATTATAGCACACTATAGAATAAAAAACATGGATAAAAACATGTGGAAATATATAATTTAATTGAAATAAAATTTACAACACAAATAAAAGAAAAAACACTGTATTATAGATATTTTAAAAATTGGTCTGTATAATTACATAAGTACAATTTATCACAGATATTCAAAAACATCAATTTTTATTTATATTTGGCCCTTGACCCCCGGTCATTCTATTAGTTGCTAAATAAACCACCCCATCTTGGAAAAAATAATGCACCCATATAAAAAACAATTTTTATCTTATTAATATTATAAAGAAATAAATTAAACATAAAACATCAATTTTAAACTTAAAATAAATAGATTAATCCATACTAGGCATACTATGTGTCAAATTGAGTTGTGATTGATTCTTACACAAGACAAAATTTCTTATTGTTCACAAAATTATGTGATTTTGAATTGGATTATATCTGTGGTGATAAAAACCTCACTATAGATGTGATCCAATTAAAGAGCCCTTGCTTTTCGAGAACACATCTTCAACTATCACACAATTTCTTGTTCTTCTTCAAGAATTATCTCTATAAAAATTAACTAAATAATTATTAGATAAAAATGATAAGGAAACTAATTAAGTAATAACAGATAAAATGATGAGAAAACAATATGATATTGTTATTCTTATTTTTCCTATGAAATACATGTTTTAAACTAAAATGATATTTATATACTGAAAACATGCACTTTAAGTCATACTGACCACATCGTGTGTTAGAATTACATGTATTAAATTTATATTTGTCACAAATGAATTATTGATTGTTTTTCTAAAGTTTGAAAATTATTTGAGCTCATTTTTGAAGTTTTATATAGTGATGTGCTTTTTAAACTAAAATAAAAACTTTATATTAAAAACACACACTTTGATTCATATCAGTCACATCATGTGTTGGATTGATATGTGGTTGATTTTTACATGCCACAAATAAATTATATACTATTTTATTAAATTTTAAAAATAATACAAGCACATTTTCACAATTTTGACTATTTGATGTGTGTTTTAAACTAAAATGACAATTTTATTTTGAAAACATGAACTTCAAGTCATATCGACTACATCGTGTGTCAGATTGATGTGCGATCAATTTTCTACACATCAAAAATAAATTATGAATATTTTTTGAAATGTTTGAAAACAATTTGAGCTAGTTTTATTAGTAATGGTTACATGACACATGTTTTTAACTAAAATGACATTTTTTCATTGAAAGCACACACTTCAAGTCATACTGACCACATCAGGTGTTGAATTAACTTGCATTCAATTCCTACATGTCACAAATGAATTATCAATAATTTTGCAAATGTTTGAAAACAATCAGATCTTGTTTTCTTAGTTTAGGATATGTGACATGCGTTTTAAACTAAAATGACACTTTTATATTAAAAACACATACTTTGAGTTATATCGACCAAATCGGGTATCGAATTGATATGCGGTCAATTACTACACATTAAAAATGAATTATGAATCATTGTACTAATGTTTGAAATTAATCCAAGATTGTTTGATTAATTTTAGCTATGTGATGTGTTTTAAACTAAAATGATACTTATATTGAAACCACGTACTTCGAGTTATACCAACCATATCATGTGTCAAATTGGTGTGTGATCAATTCTTACACATTACAAATGAATTATGGATTTGTTTACTAAAGTTTCAAAATAATTTGATCTTTTTTCTTAGTTTTGGTGATGTGAAACATGTTTTAAACTTAAATAAAAATTTTATATTGAAAACATGCACTTAGAGTCATATAAACCATATTAGGTGTCAAATTGATGTCATTTGATTCCTATGTCTCAAAAATGAATTATTAATTTTTTATCTAAATTTTGAAAAAATATGAGCTCATGTTATCATTTTTTGTGATGTGACACACATTTTAAACTAAAATGGAACTTTTATATTGAAACACACACTTAGATTCATACCAAACACATGGGGTGTAAGATTTATGTACAATAAATTCCTACACATCAAAAATGAATTATAGATCATTTTCCTAAAGTTTGAAAACATTATGAGCTCATTTTCTTAGTTTTGGATGTGTGTTGTGTTTTAAACTATAATGAAACTTATATTGAAAACATGTAATTCAATTAATATTGAACACATCATGTGTCAGATTAGAATGTGGTCAATTTTTATATATCACAAATGAATTACGGATCATTGTCCAAAAAATTTGAAAATAATCCAATATCATTTTCTTGGTTTTATTAAGTGACATGAGTTTTAAACTAAAATGAAACCTTTATATTGAAAACACACACTTTGATTCATATTGGTCACATCATGTGTCATATTGATGTGCGGTTTATTTGCACACATAAAAACAATTTATAAACAATTTTCCTAAAGTTTGAAAATAATATAAGCATGTTTTCTCAATTTTGGCTATTTGATGTGTGTTTTTAACTAAAATGACACTTTTGTATTGAAAACACACCAGTCATATCAACTACATCATGTGTTGAATTGATGTGAGCTCAATTAGTATAAATCAAAAATGAATAATGGATAATTTTTATAAAGTTTTAAAACAATCCGATCTCATTTTATTAGTTTTGGTGATGTGTCATGTATTTTAAACTAAAATGGAACTTTGGTATTGAAAAAAAAACTTCAAGTCATATCGACCACATCAAGTTTTAGATTGATGCATGGTCAATTACTATACATAAAAAATATATTATCGATCATTTTTATAAATTTTGAAAATAATACAAGATTGTTTGATCAGTTTTAGAGATGTGTCATGCATTTTAAACTAAAATGAAACTTTTATATTGAAAACATGTACTTCGAGTCATACCGACCACATCAGGTGTCTAATTGACGTGTGATCGATTATTATACATCAAAAATGAATTATGAATCATTTTCATAAATTTTTAAAATAATATTAGCTCATTTTCTCGGTTTTAGTGACGTGATACGTTTTAAACTAAAATGAAACTTATTTTGAAAAAACACACTTTGAGCCATTCTTACCACATAGTGTATCATATTGGTGTTTAGTCAATTCTTACACATGAAAAATGAATTATGGATCATTTTCCTAAAGTTTGAAAACAATATGAGATTGTTTTTTTAGTTTCGATGTTGTGACACATGTTTTAAAGTAAATTAACACTTTTGTATTAGAAACATGAATTTTGAGCCATATATACTACATCAGGTGTTAGATTTATGTGAAGTAAATTCCTACACATAAAAAATGAATTATATATAATTTTAAAAAGGTTTGAAAAAATATTCTCTTATTTTTTTGGTTTTGGTGACATGTCATTCATTTTAAAGTAAAATGACAGTTTTATATAGAAAACACACACTTTGAGTCATACCAACCACATCATGTGTCAGATTAACATGAGGAAAATTAATGCACATAAAAAATGATTTATAGATATTTTTTAAAATTTTTGGAAACTATCTGAGCCCATTTTCTTGGTTTTGGCTATTGATGTGCGTTTTAAACTATAATGACATTTTTATATTGAAAACTCGCATTTCAAGTAATACCAATCACATGAGGTTTCAGATTGACGTGTGGTCAATTAATATGCATCAAAAATTAATTTTAGGAAATTTTAATAAATTTTGAAAACAAATTTAGATTTTTTTCTCAGTTTTGGCTATGTAATGTGTTTTAAACTAAAATTACACTTTTATGTTGAAAACACGTACTTCGAGTCATACTGACCACATCATGCATCAGATTGGTGTGTAGTCAATTCCTAAAATTCAAAAATTAATTATGGATCTGTTTCCTAATGTTTTAAAATAATCTAAGATCATTTTCTCTGTTTTGGATTTTTAATGTGTGTTTAAAACTAAATTGGCACTTTTGTTTTGAAATTCGAATCATACCAACCTCAGTGCGTATGTAATTAAGGTGGGGTCAATTCATACATGTCACAAATGAATTATAAATCATTTTCCTAAAGTTTTAAAACAAAAATTTATTTTTTGACTAGTTTTAGTGATGTGACATGAGTTTTAAACTAAAATGACACTTTTATAATGAAAACACACACATCGAGTCATTTTGACCACAACATGTGTCATCTTAATGTATGGTCAATTCCTACACATCACAAATGAATTAAGTATTTTTATACTAAGGTTTGAAAAAAATATGAGCCCATTTGCTTAGTTTTGTCTAGTGAAGTATGTTTTAAATTAAAATGACACTTTTATATTAGAATTTCGATTCATAATGACCACATTAGTTATTGGGTTGACATGTGGTCGATTCATACATGTCACAAATGAATTATGGATCATTGTACTAAATTTTGAAAATAATATAAGATTTTTTCCTAGTTTTGGATATGTAACCTGGTTTGAACAAAAATGAAACTTCTATATTGAAAACCCAGATTTTGAGTCATACCAAACACATCATGTGTCAGATTAGAATTTGGTGTACACATGAAAAATGAATTATGGGTCATTTTCCTAAAGTTTGAAAGAAGCCTGATAATTTTTTCTCGGTTTTGACAATGTGATGTGTGTTTTAAACTAAAATTTCACTTCTATATTGAAAGCACAAACTCAAAGTCATGTCGACCAAATTGGGTGTTAGATTGACATGCGTTAATTCGTACACATCAAAAATAAATTATGGATCATTTTCCTAATGTTTAAAAATAATTTGTGCATTTTTCTAGGTATTTACACATGTTTTTAACTAAAATGTGATTTTTATGATGAAAACATACACTTTAAGTTTTAGAAAAAAATGATAAGGAATTTAAATAAAAAATAGATAAAATGAGGAGAAAATTAACTAAATAAGTAGTAGGAATTCACCTATTCATGTTATCTGTATACATTTCGACACCATGTATTCTAAACATTAATTTATAAAAAAATAGATTTCCTATATTATACTTTTTCTTGAGAAACAGATCAAAAATAATATATAGTAATTACAATACTGATGCTTTACATATAAATTTATCTCAATTGTCATCTACCATACTAGATCACAAACATAATAGGTAATCACCTAAATTTGATGTTATCAAACATTATCACACCATGTACTCTACCCACTCATATCTAAAAAATTTAATTCTTTTTTTGAGTATGTGGTTTTTTGGAAATATTAGTAGTATGGAGAAAATATAGAGAAAAAACAATTAAGAAATATTTTTAATGAAATTGTAATCACCTTCAGAAATTACCAGTTCGTGGATGCTAATATTTTGAAGGTATATGATATATTTCATAAATTTGAAAATGTAATATCCAAAATTGTTGCCTTTATCTTGTTTCATACACTATAAAAACATTATCAAAAATAAGTATTTTTTTGAAATATATTTTTATAGTTAAATATTTCTATATATAAATTAATTTATTTTCATTTTAAGAAATCCATAGGCTTGTTATGTTTAGTGGATGACCTCATACCATGATTTATACTGTATTTATAGATCACCCTATCATAAAAAAATTATCATTAAAATACAAACTGGAATATATAATTTGAATATTATCTATAAAATATTGTTTGTAATGCATTAAAAATTTACAATACACATCATGTGTGGTTAATTTGATCGAAATTTATACATTGGATCCAAAAAAATAAATATTGGGGTATCCAAATTGATTTTGATCAACATCTAGTGATTAATAAAAAAACAAAAAAAATAATTAATGAAAAAATAGAATATATTATATTTAATTTTATTGAAGAGTTATACACCTCCATTGTAGGCATCAAAAGAGTCTTTCATTTGTTATTTTCTTCTCAAACACCTCACATAGTTCATCTTTTTTTCTTATTAATTTATTTCATTTCTAAATATTTTTTTTACATAGAAATAATACAGGGATTAATGAATCCAAATCATGCTTCACAGGGTTTTATATTTATATAATAGTAATATAAACTCCTATAGAAAATACGAATAGTCATTAACTTTAATGAACATAGTAGACAATATTTTGGACAAACAGATTATAAAAATGCACCTCATGTATGTATTCACATCCAAGACTCCCAACTATTCATACTTGTGAATATCATTTATTTTATAAATACCAACCACTTTTGTAATTAAATTTACAAATATTTATTCTTCATATTGAATATAGTACATATCTCCATTTTAAATATTAAGTCTACATGAACTGGTAATGCTAATATATGTTACAGTGGAATTGGTAAGGAAAAGGTACTCCTGAAATGTCATTTTGTTTTCATAGTTTTTTCACCAGATTTTCATTAAATATACTTAAGATCATAGAATAATTGGGGGGGGGGGTCTGAATAATTTGTTATATTTTTACTAATTTATATATTTTAGAAACATAACTGCTATACCTTTTATGACTCCACCAGTGTCACTATGTTTTTTATTTTTATATTATTTCTTCTTGTGATTTAGTAGGTTTGAGTTTCAATAGATGGTGGGATAGAATTTTAATTTATGGATCCATTTTTGGAAGTTCATGGTTAGCCCGCATGATTTTTCAAAAGTGTGGTGCCCATGCATGTGGGCCTATGCCTTGAATAGAGTAGTTTTTCTTATCTTTTACATGGTTTTTTCAAACTATGCAGGGAATCTAGGAAAGCCATGTGATACCTGGGTGGCCCTCAAGGAAGGTGCATGGTTTTTTAACCATGAATCCTATTTGGAGTAATTGTGTGGATTTGGTTTTTAAGAAGGTAGTGGAACCCACACAGTTAGCACACGATTTTCCTAACCATGCATCCAAACTGCATGAGTTGTCTAGGTGTTTAATTTTTGGGTTTTTATTTAAAATTACCTCCTCAATATTAAGAGTTATTTTCCCCCTCTTCTATCATATATGACTCAACTGACCCTTGTGATCCCTTAGTGTAATTCCACCTTCCTCCTCATTTGATTATTTCCCTCCTAATGGTGTTTTCTGAGAGATTTGGGGTGAGTTTCCTCTCTTTTCCCCTCCTTTATTCATTTTCTCTTTTCTCTTGGTTTTTCCTTCCCCCATAAACCCTAGTAATCATGTGGGTTGATTTTTTATATTCTGGGTGGTTTTAATGATGGGGATATCGGTGTTTAGGGGTTTTAGACACCAATGCTAGTCCTATGGGTGTGGTCTCCATTGGAGGTGAAATTTTTCCAAAAATTTTAGATTAGTTTCTACTTCTTTATAGTAGGTGACACTGCGCAATTGTTTCCTTTTGTAATTATAATATCCTTGTGATTTATAAATTCTTTTTTTAAACTTTTATAAATATATTTGATAGACTTGTGATGTTTTTAAACCATTTGGTGTGTTTTATGCTTAACCTAATTGGGTTTTTATGTGAATTACTTATTTTAATACTTAAAATGGAATGTTTTACTATGCTAAGTTTTTTATAAAAAACCTTATGGATTTTTGAAATGTTTTTCACGAGGTGAATGGTGTTTTAACCTTGTTTTAGTTTTCATTGAGCGAAAACAATGGTTTTAAATGGATTTCGATTTTGAATTGAGGTGTGGGCCTCAAAATGATTTGTGAAGGGGTGTTTTAATGTATTTTAAATGGTGATTTGAAATGTGTGTGTAGTTTACCCCTTCTTAAAATTCCATGGAAGATTTTTTAAATATTTTTATGGAAAATGTATGGCCCTTTGGCCCTGTTTGGGTTTCAAAATAGGAATAACCTTATTAAAGGGTATTCTTGAAATGTTTTAGAAAGACATGAGAGATTTCCTTAGGCATATCAAAATGTTTTAAGTGGTGTTTTATGAAAAGGGTGATGGAAATAAAGAAATTTGGACATGTTTTATATTTTCAAAGAAATGATCCCTTGTGTAAGGGGGAATTTTAAATTCTTTAAAGGCTCAGGTGTTTTTCTTTTGTTTCCATAATGTGATTGGAAACAGTTTTATGAAATGTGAAAATAGTGATTGGAATTCCAAGCGGTGATTTAGTGTGAAAGGCCCGATTGGAAATTTAGTTTTTAAATGGTTGTTTTTAGAGACAACACTTTATTACCCCTTTCTTATGTACCCCTTGTGTGGGTTTGTGATAACCATGTGATTCTTGTTTCTACCATTGTGTGGGAATGTTCTTGTTATTCCTTGTGTACATGTTAAGTGTGTGGTGCATTCCATTGATGGGTATTAGGGGTGAGGGTAGTTATGATTATGCCTTGTGGGTAGAATTAGATTGTTACACTATGCCTTAATTCATCTATTGGTCATGATATATTAGGTATTAATCGTAAAGTACTAACACAAACCTCTAGTTGGTTCACACACAGCTAGTTCCCCACTTAGCATAAAATAGAGATATGTGGGGATGTCATATCAATGATGCTTGTGTGGGATAATTAGATGATGGTTTAGACTTGGTGCATGATGGTAGCTAGTTTGAGGGGTTATACCCATTTTTAGGTCATACGACTTTTAGGGATCCATGTTAGATACCATCACACATTCATTTCCTAGTGATTTATTGATTGAGGGGAGTTTAATCTAGTGCTTTATTGTATCATTTCCCCTACTTTTTTTGATATGTAACCATTTTCTTCTCTTGATTGTATTGAATTTGTATATGAATCATGATATATGTGTGGTGCCTACTTGTGATGCTTGACCCTTGTGAGTGTTTAATTATTTCCATTGAAAATGAGTTTTCAAAGAAGTGTTGGAAAACCTATTTTGAGATTAAAGGATCTTATGTGTGAGTTATTTAAAGTAGAATAAAAAACAAGTTTGGTTTAAAGGTAGATTTAGCTAGTAAAATGTTTTAAAGTGACTATTTTCATTTATATAAAAAAAGTGTGAGTTTTTTTGAGAAATTTTAATAGGTTATGTGGTTTTGAAATGACTTGGGTCGATCGCCTTGTTTTCAAAACATGTGTGTTTGGTTTTGGTAAAAAAAGGGGAATTTGTTTTGAAAAGGGAATCTTATGGAATTGTTTTTTCATATATTGTACGTATTTAAATCTTAATTTTTAGCTTTATTTTTGAACTAGAATTTATGAATTTTCTTATGAAACTAATTTCATAGTTTCAATGGCTTGTGGTGACATATTGGGATTTTTTTAGCTCACACCTATATCATTTCAGGTTCTAGGTTATTGGTTGGATCCTTATTATCAATTATTACCGACATGGTGTGAGTTGGGAGGTGGTGAGAAATTAGAGGTTACATGGATTTTGTTTTTGGGATCGACTCAAGTAAGTGATAGTAGTAGTTTTTTTGTTTAGTTTTGTACCTACCATGTCATGTCTGCTTGTTTGTCTTTGTTTGTGGATATTGATCTTGTATATGCAAATGGGTTGGATCATGGTAGTTGGTTATGACCTTTTTGGCGTGTTGTTTATTTATTTTTACTTCTTTATCTATTTATTTTGTTGTTATATATATGATTTGGGAAAAACCATTCCCAAAGGAGTTCTTGTGATGCCAAGGAACTTTTCTCTAACCCTTGGGGATCAGGAAAACCTTTTAGGGGATTATGGTGAATTGGATCGGGTTCTAGGTAGGATGGAAACCTAGAATGGTTCTTTACAAAATGGTATCATAGTGTTGGGTTTCCTTTAGTTGGAAACTAATCCTATTGTGGCACCCTTTTTATTTTGGTATTTTAGGGTAGAAAAGAGGTTAAGGTGGTTGGATCTTGAGAGTTAAGGGAAGGAAGAGTCTAACTAACTCTTGATTGTCCTGAGCCTTAAGATGCTAGGGGAAGTTGGGTTTTGAATTGTGAATTTGAGCTTTCTTTTAGCTTTTTTGATGATTTTTTATATGACTGATGTTTGATCCCCTTTGAGAATGCACACGATATTAGGGATCACTTATGGTTATAGGGTGAAAAGGAGGAGAACTTGAGATGTGTGGTTAACAAGCATGGATTAGGAAACTATGTGGTGCCCATGAGGTCAAGTATGCCTCTTTTATAGAGTGTGTGGCATGGTCGTCTTGCAGTCTCCCAACCGCGAGGCCAATGTGTGCATACCACTATTTTTGTCTTAGTCAACCTATTTTAAACATCTCTTAAATCTAGATTATCCAAAAGTGGGTTTCACTAGTTGGGGGATGATTGAGGAGTGAGGTGATTCTTTTTGTGGATGTGTTACTTATGAGCCTTTTTTATTACTTGTATTGTGCTTGTGTGTGATTGTATTTTTCAAACGTTATTTTGGAAAATAAATAGGGTTTTTGTGAAAACATTTATTTTCAAACTTGGTTTTGTGAAAAATGGGAAGAGTTAATTCCCATGGTTTTATGAATTTTTTTATTTAATTAGTAGTTTTACTTGTTGAATTTGTAAATTAGGTGTTTCAAAATAATTTTTTTGAAACAAATTTTCAAAGTGTTTTGAAAAAGGTATGTAGGTTTTAAAAATTAGTATTATATCCTTGTTTTTTTAAAGTTTAAATATGATTTTGATAATAATTTCATGGTTTACTTTATGTGGGAAATGGGTGTGTTCCATTGAGGTGGCTTTATTTTAAATTTAGTGTTGGTTTAGTTTTCAAATGCACCCCTTGGTGGAAGGTGATTTTAAATTCCTTATTGAAATGGTGGTTTAAGAAAGAGAAGTTTATTTTGATGTGGGTTTGGTGTTCCTCGTTTGAGGGTTCTTATTGTGGTTTAGATTACTTTATTAAGAAGGTATCATTTGATTTGTGATTTGAGGCATGGATTGACAATTTCTATGTCTTGTACTACTATTTTTGTCACCTAGAATGATCGAAAGAATTTATTTGGTTCTGGTGCCTACCCTGACTTTGAAGGGAGTGGTGTACATGGAACCTTCCTTACGAGATCTGTTGTGGGTGTGATCATTAGTTTTATCTGCATTTGGTGAAAATCTAGGGTGTTGCTTTGGGGTCCACTTTTTTGTGATTTTATTCTTGATATGGGACCTTTTACTTGTGTGGTTTGTTTTTGTGGATGTTTTACCTTTAATGGATGATTTTTTTTGGATTATTCCCCTTTGGGATATTTTAAGGAATGGTTTGAATTCTATTTTATGGCATATTTTGTTTCATTGATGAATGTTTTCCCACTCTAGCCTTTTGGGTGTTTTGTTGCTGTTCCATGAGTGCTGTTTTACTAAGCCTCATTGTTTGGGAAAAACCTTCTTAGTGATAGTAGGTTACACCTATTATTTTGGACGAGCCTGGTGGTGCTCATTATTTGGACTTTATAGAGGCCTTTGGGTTCATGATTAGATAACTAGGGTGTCTCATACACCAGTTGAGTGTGGTATACTAACCAGTGTTTTGATTTGGGCCTCTTGTGGGATGAAAAATGCAAGGGTGATCTAGTGTTTAACCTTGGTTATCCTTGTGTGTCGTGACCCAAGGTGAGTGCTCTTGTTGTTCTTATTAGGAACTTGTAGTTTTATTTCCTTTCATAGGGTTTTTTGGAGTTTGTGGTTGAACATTTCTTCATATCATAGTTTCTTGGTTGTTTATTGTTTGAGGATGTGTTCTAGGTAGAGATTATTTTGTTCCCCCTTTTTAGATTAATTATAAATGGTGGGGAGACCATATCGAGTCTCCTGTGCTTTGTAAGTATTATTTTTAGTAGTTTTTGTTTTAGATCTTCTTGGAGATGTTTGGTTCTCTTATGGTTGATCAACTAGATTGTTTTTTAGGATTTCAGTTGTTGTTCTCATTGTATGTATATGTTGAGTGGTTTTTTGGTTTGATTCTCTCTAGATCTTCTATATTTCACTTTATTTTATTTTGACTAGGACTTTCTGGGGGTTGAAAGTTTCTTGGTGAAAAGTTTGTGATAGCCCCTAGTATCACACTGTTTTTATTTTTTCCTCATTTTATCTTTTTTAGATGGATTTAGTTCCGGAAGATGGAGATTTTTTTTTTAATTTTTGGATCCCTTTTTGGAAGTACACGGTTAGCCCACACTATTTTTCAAACTATCTGGTTCCCATGTGGGTGGGCCCGTCCCTTGGATAGAGTAGTTTTTCAAAAAAAATCATGGTTTTTCAAACCGTAAAAGGCATCCAAGGAGGTTGTCCAAGGCCTAGGTGGTCCTTGAGTAAGGGTCATAGTTTTTTTAATCATTAAGACTCTCATGAGTAACCATGAAACTTTTGTTTTTAGGTAGGAAGTGATGCCCACATGGTTGGGGCACAGTTTTCATATATGTGTGACCAAACTGTGCTAGTTGTCCAGGTGTTTATATTTTGGGTTTTACCTAAAATAATATCCTCAATTTTATGAATTATTTCAACCATATTCTCCCCCATATGAGTCAGCTGAACCTTGGGAGCCCTTGGGGGTGTTCCACCTTTATCCTCCTTGGATTCTTTCCCTTTGAATGGTGTTTTCCAAAAGGGTTGAAGTGAGTTTCCCCTATTTTCCCCCTTTTCTTCCTTCCCACTCTCTTCCCTATTGGTCTTGGCTTCCCCCATGAATCCTATTTATCATGTGTATTGATTTTAGGTTTTTGGGTGGTTATAATGATGTGGATTTTGATGTATAGGGGTTGTAGACACTGTTTCTAGTCCGATGGGTGCAATCTCTATTGAAGGAAACATGTTTCAAGACATTTCATATTGGCTTACACTTCTCCGAGGTAGGTTCTACTATGAAATTGTTTCCTTTTGTATTTATAATATGATTATGATTTCTAAATTAACTTTTTATGCAAGTATAAATATATGTGATAACCTTTTGATATTTTGAAACCATTTTGGAAGGTTATATGCTTGACACAATTGGTTTCATATGTGAATTCCATGTTTTAATGCTTAAAATGGAATGTTTTACTATGATAATATTTTTTTGAAATACCTTATAGATCTTGGAAATGTTTTTCATGAGGTGAATGGGGTTTTAACATGGTTTTAGTTTTAATTTAGTGAAAAAATGGTTTTAAAGGGAGATTGGTTTTTAATTGATGTGTGTACCTCAAAATGATTTGTTAAGGTGTATTTCAAATGGTGATTTGAAAGTTTTGTATAGCTTACCCCTTTGTGAAAAGACATGCAAGATTATTTAAATGTAATTTATGGAAAATGGATGGAAATTTGTTCCTTTTTGGGTGTCCAAGGAAGAAGACCCATGTTTAAGGGTATCATTGAAACGTTTTAGATAGAAATGAGAGATTTATTTGGGCCTCTCAAAATGTTTTAAGTGGTGTTTTATGAAAATTGTGATGGAAATAAAGCCTTTGGCTGTGTGATATCCCTTTTGTAAGGGTGACTTTAAAATTATTTAAAGGATTGGTGTTTTTCCATCATTTTCCAAATGTTATTGTAAAAGGTTTTATGAAATATGAAAAGAGTTTTTAGCATTCCAAGCTGTGATTTAGTGTAAAAGACATGGTTGTCACTTTGGTTTTTAAGTGTTGGTTTTGAGAGACACCCCTTGATTTCCCCTTTCTTGTGTACCCCTGTGTGGGTTTTTGATCACTATTTTATTCTTATTTCTCCCCTTTTGTAGGAATGTTATTGTTATGCCTTGGGGTTCATGATAAGTGTGAGGGGATTTCCATCAATGGGTGTTCATGGTGAGGGTAGTTATGGTTATGGATTATGGATAGACTTGGCTTGTTTACCTATGTCACACTTCCTTTATTGTTCATGGGATACTTATTACTAAGTGGGAAGACTTATCATCTACCTCTAGTTGGTTTTCATGCTACTAGTGTCCCTCTTAGTGGGAAATTGGGATTTCTGGGGATGTCATCTCAATGATGCTTGTGAGGGATAATTGGTTGATGGTTTAGACTTGGAACACAATGGTAGCTAGTTCGAGTAGTTATACCCATTGCATTAGGACCTACACCCATTAGGAATCTATGTTATAACCCATGACACATTTATTTATTAGTGAGTTTTTTATTAAGGGCAGTTTAATATAGTGATTTTTTATATAATTTCCCATACTTTTTTGATATGGAACCCATTATTGTATTGGTTTTATTTCATTTTTATATGCCTCATGATATATGTGTGGCACCTTGTTATGATGCTTAAACCTTGTGAGTGTTTATTCATTTAATTTGAAAAATAATCTTTCAAATAAGTGTTGGAAACCCTATTTTGAGATTAAATAGTCTTATATGTTAGTGATTTAAAGTGTATTACAAAATGGGTTTGGTTTAAAGGTAGATTTATCTAGTGTTTTTTTTAAATTGACCCTTTTCATTTAGATAAAAAAAGTGTGAGGTTTTTTGATAAATGTTAACAGTGTGTATGGTTTTGAAATTGTTTGGGATGGTGGCCTTTATTTCAAAATATGTGCATTTTGTTTTGTTAAAATAACGGAAAAAAGGTTTTAAAAGAGAATAATATGGAATTAACTATTTTCCATACATTGTATATATGTGTAGCTAAATATTTAGCCTTATTTTCAAACTTTCATTTATGATTTTTTATGAAATAAATTTCATAGTTTCATTTGGTTGTAGTGATCTAATGGGAGTTTTAGCTCATGCCTACATCATATCAGGTTCCAGGTTATTGGTTGGATCCTTCTTGTTCATTGTGCCTAAGGTGGGGCGAGTTGGTTTTGGGCTCGGCTCAAGTTGGCATGTTGTATCAGTTTCATTTTGTTTAGTCTTTTACTAACTTGTCCTATCTGCCTATATCTATTTGTTTATGGATATTGATCATGTATATGATAATGGGTTGGATCATGGTAGTTGGTTATGACATATTTGGAATATTGTTTATTTATTTTTTATTCAGTATTTGTTTATTTCACTATTGTATCTCTGATTTTGGAAAAACCATTCCCAAAGGAGTTCCTGTGTTTCCCAGGAACTTGTTGCCAGCTTGTGGGGATTAGGAATTCCCTTCAAGACTTGTGGAAAATTGGTCGGGAACTGGGTAGGATGGCAGGCCGAGGCAGTTTGTTACAACTTTTTAGAGTTATTTCCTTTTCACCTTTTAGTAAACTCACATGAATGAAAATTTAGGAAAGTAAGAAATGCACACAAGATATATAAGGTTCAGCCTCAATGTGAGAACCTACATCTTTTACCTGTCCACTCCCATAAGTTCATGTAAATTCACTATTAGAAATAACTCAATACAAATATTGTGCGAACTTCCGTTAGTCTCCTTATAAATCTTGATAGGTAAGATTATACTAAATCCCACCAGTTTACAATTATTTATTACAAAACTTGAGCCACCACAAAAAATATAACTTTTTTAATTTTTCTCCCGGAAAGTTCATCAAGAAAGTCCATCTGATTCCTCTATCCAATTTATCAGTCCAATGTGACTGCATTTAGTAATCTCTTTCGGATTCACCATTTCTAAAAATACACCTAAAAAATATGTCCTATCAGATTTAACAAATCTTAGCACTACACATAATTTCTTCATGAAAACTCTATCTGCTATAATTTTTCTCATAACTAAAGTAACCAATGTTTTATTCTTCTAATCAAAACATTATGTTTGGAACTCTTCTTCAACATGAAACTCAACTTCAGCTGGAAACTCTCTTTGAAACAAACTCTACAATAATTCAAATTTTAACATTTGTGAATGGTTTCAAGTGCAATGTAATTATGAACTCTTTTTAATAGGTGATAAAAAAGAAAATTTGAGAAAAAGATTTCATTTTCCCACTTACTAAAATTCATAAATACAAATTTCTTACTCATTTTAATTTTTTTGGGATGTTTCTCAACTATTATAGAATAGTCATGAATCTTCTTCAATTATCTAGTATTTCAAACTTCCATTGAATTTAATTAAAATCAGTGTTTAAGAAACTCTTAAAAAATTTTAACTACATGAAACTTAAACATTGTAACTTATACAAACATTACCTTGGTAACTTTTATAAACTTCAACATTGTACCTCTATACAAACTTCAACTTTGTTACTTCATGAAACATGCAACTTTTTAACTTCTAGAAAATAGAAAATCTCTACATTTAGAAAAAATTATCTGTTCAATAGTACTATTCATATTCATTTTCTGTCTGATCATACCTCTTATTAGATAATACTGTTTGTCTGATTGTACAGTTTATCCATTGGAAAAAATTTCATCCAACTACAAAAAGTTATTTCAATCTGCACTTTGTAAAACTTGAAATTCTAGAATTTCTTACAAATCTTTGTTTAGAATTTTTTACCAGAAAATTTCCATCGAATTCATTATTCATTGAAGGATAAAGTAAAAAAATTCTAACAAAAAAGTTCACCTAGACACTTTATATTTGGAAACTCTATAAATTTTCCCTTCTCTTTTCTTCTATTAACTTTAGATCTTATCATAACTTCTTAATGATGTTTTAGGAACTTGGAATAACACTATATAATCCTCTGAATTAAGTAATAAAGTTTATTAAATAATTAAACTTTCTAACAACCTTATTTTTTTACTTTCAAAATATAAAAAACTTTCTTAACTTCTAAACTTTCTAACTTTCTTCATATGATGATCTTCATCTTTGAACAAACTCAAAAACCGAAAAACCAAACTTTATAACTAAATATTCATCTAAACCATCTATCTAGAATTTTTATTATGTAATGTTTATATGATATAAATTTGTACATCTCTCCACTTTCACATACATTATATCTATTCTATCTGATCAGAAACATTATAGTGATAGTTCTTCTTATAGAAAACTCAGGGCAAAATATCTTTCTAAAAAATTAAATTTGGAACTCGGTGCTTGAAAAACATAAAATTCATACTTTCAATAAAATATTATATCATGATTTTTTATGATATAAGGTACTTTGATATATATATATAATTTTCTAACTCAATGTTATAAAGTTATTAACATTTAGGCTTCCTAAATTTATCACTTTCATCTTCTTCAAAAACTCTGCACAAAACTTTCTGTTCGGATTTCCAAACACTTCACCTGATTAGAAAAAACATTGTTTAACAAAATTTATTTGTAAAAAAATGAAAAAATTTATTATAAAAACATCAAAAGTACCTTCAATATCCCACTCTATATTTTTTGAAAACATTCATTAATAACATTTAACACTCTAAAATTTTCATCACTCAGACTTTTCACAACTCATTTTTATCACAAATAAAATCTATTCATATTTTACCAAACAACAACCATTATCAGATGAAAGTGTCCTGATACCACACTATTAGATAAAGTAATATTTTTAATGTAATTTCATCCCTCAGTGAAAATATTTTTTTGAAATGTTACAATAAACTCCCCCTCACTTTTATCTTATCCACTTTTATTATAAATTCTCAACTCACAATTTTTCATTATCTCTTTTTTTGTTTATTCCCCTATTTTATGATAACAACATCTTCAGATTCATTACAGAAATTCAAACACTTCTTAAAAAGTTGTTACTTTATCTCCCCTTTTGTTACAATAATATAAAAATACGTTGGGGGACTTTCTTTATAACTTAGATAAGTCATTGGAGGTAGCTGAGCATGAATTTGCAATCTCAAATCCATAATTATTTATTTTGTCACGACTTTGGTAAAGATATAAATAATTTGACACTTTATTAAAATATATTCTAGAAAAATATGAATTTAAACTTAATATCAATGTTCTTTGATCTTGAGTGTTGGATTATATTTTTAGAAAGAATAATTTTATTATGATTATCACAAAGTTTTGTTAATGGTGTAGAAATTTCACGTTAAAATATTCAATATAAACTTTCATCCAAAACATTTGAGTAAAATACTATGTAGCTACAACATCTTATGATTCTATTGTGCTCAAAGCTACTAAAATATATTTATTATTATTCCAACTCACACAACATTATCCCTAGTAAAATGTTCCACCAAAAGTTTGTTTTCTATCATTACAATCTCTATCCCAATCAACATCAATATAACTATGAAATTTATTATCACAAATTATTTTTTATAATTTCCCATGTGATGTTTTTCCTTTAACATATCTCATAATTCAATTTTCTACCAACATATGAGATTCTTTCAGATCATACTGATATCTAGAATAGAAAGTCATAATATAAACAATATCACGTCTTGAGGCTGTAAGGTAAAGAAAATTTACTATCAACTTTTGAAAATATTTCTAATTTACATTTTTTTGGTTTCATCTTTACTCAAATTTTTGATCACTAAAATTTCAGTAGAAACTTATTTATAATATTCCATGCCAATTTAATTTTAAAAAATTTATAGTGTACTTTTCTTGAGACAATAAAATGTATTTTTCCTCTTGTTGAACTTGTAAACACAAGAAGAAAGTTAATTCTCCTAACATTGACATCTCAAAATTATTATTCATTTATTAAGAAAATTATTTATAAACATTTTCTTTATCCCCATTAAAAATTATATCATCCACATAAATAATTACAATCAGGGTGTATGAATCCACTTCTTTCACATAAAAGTTGTAGTCAACTTTTTTTTTAAAGAATCAAAATTTTCAGAAAACTATCAAGTTTTTTAGTAATAGGAATATGGAGCTTATTTTAATCAATATTGGTATTTATTGAATTTAAAAACCATTCTCTCATTATTATCAAGTAGAAAAGTAAAAGTTTTCTCAATGTACAATTCTTCCTCAATCTCCCCATTTAATAAAGCTAATTTATATTCATCTGATAAACTTTATTACATCGATGTGTAACCACTACTAAGAACATACTGATGATTTATAATCCTAAAATTAGGGAAAATGTTTCTTCAAAGTACACACATTCCAACTATAAATAACCTTTACAGAGAAGTCTTTTTTTGTTTCCTGAAACTTCTCCATGTTCATTCAGCTTGTTTCTATACACCCATTTTATTACAATAACATTTTAATCTAATTGATGTGGAACAAGTTCTCATGTTTAATTTTTCTCAATTTGTCCCAACTCTCTATTAATTTAATTCACCCATTATTTTTGCTTTACTTCTTCTAAAACTAACTTTGGTTCAATTTTTAAAATGAGTGAAGTCTAATTTTATAATATCAACCTTTTTCAAGTATTAATTATAGATTTATGATTTTTAATTATTTTTTTAGTTTCAACCTATTAGTATAGGGTAGGAAATTTCAATTTTTCTCTTATAAATTCACTTTATTCATCACAAGATTCCTTTAAGTCTTGATATATATGTTTTGGATCACTTTCACTTTCATTAAAATCTTCAGTTTGTCTTCCTCAAAATTTTAAACATCCTTTATTAAGGAATTTTATATTTTCAATAACTTTCTCATCATAGGAATCCACAAAATTTTATAGTTTTTTATTCCAACATTTGTAACTTTTTCTTTAAGGTGAATACCCATGAAAGTTACTTCCTCATATTTTTCATCAAATTTACCAAGATATATATTTTTTATTTTTAATAAATTGGGTCTTCTGAAAACCTTGAAATATTTCACTAAATATTTTTTGTTATACCACATTTCATAGGAAGTCTTGTTTGATTCTAGCCTTAACAAACTTATGTTTTACACATGTAAATCAGTTCTAACATCTTATATCTAGTATAATTTTGAAAGTTTGTACTCTACCAACATGATTTTTTCTATTTTTATCAAGGTTATATTTTTTATTTTAATTTATAAATTTTTTTAGGGGTGTATGGATCACTATATTGATGTTTTATTCCATTCCCCTTTATATAATATTCAAAATAATTTCGTGTTAATTATGTCCCATTAGCAGTTCTCATTTTTTTTATATAAACCTCTATTTCTCTCTCAACATCTCTTATGAAAGATCTGAACATTTATACAACCTCTAATTTACGTTTCATAAATATGATGATTATTATCTAAGTGAAATCATCAATAAAATTGATAAATTAAAATTCTCCTTTTTTGATTGATGTCTGATCAGTCTACAAAGATTTGAGGAAATAATATCAGGAGGTCTAGTATATTGAATTTATAATTTCTTATGGATTCTAATAATTATCTTTCCTTTATGAAAAGTTATACAAACATCGTATTAATTTATTATCAATGTTGGGAGATTTTGTACAACATCAACTTCAAAAAATTTGTTTATAATTTTCCTCTTAGGATACCGAAGTCTGAGATGCCACAACTTGTTCTCATCTTTAGCACTCAAGTAACATGAGTCACCAAGTTCCCTAACCTGAAAAATATTTACACTAGGTATTTATCCCCTGGTAAAAAGTTTTCCATCTTATATAATTTTGATGATTCAATAATATTTTCTGAATATCACTTCTTTTCCATCATCACAAAGTTTAATCACATTAATAAGTTTGTTCTTGAGCCCATCAACAAATAGAACTTCCTTAGATTTTAGTTTTTGAGGTTTATCTCAGTAGTTCATATTTCTATGTTTTTTCAAGGAACTATAATTTCCAAAAGTAATTGATCCTCCATCAAAATATTCAACATATTTCAATATTTTTATTTCCCCTATCACGTGTAAGGAACAACCACTTTTAAGAATCTGTGGTTTCTTTGTTTTTCTTGATTATAGATAAATACAAATAATAAAATCACTTTATTCAATATTCTTATTCCTAACCCCCTTTTCTTTTATAGCATAGGAACTTTTCCCTAGTAGTGTAGTTATACATTCTTCAGAAAAGTGAACCAGTTGATCACACATTTCATAAACTTCCTACAGGTAGTCAAATATATTTTTCATTGGAGATTTTCTAACCTCTTGATTTTCCATTTTCTTACTTCACATGGATTTGTAAAGTTACTCATTATGCTTCCACCATTACTTCCCCTATGTTCATTCCTATTTCCTAGAAGTGACATGATATTCCAATAGTTGTAACTTTTGTGCCCATAAATTCCATATCACCAAGAAAACCATAAATTCTTAATTTTATATAGAATTATGATTTCTCTTTATAGAATTTTTTGAGGTTCATAACTTATTTCTCTTCTTCATTTCTCAGGGTGCGGTCCATATTTCATATGATGGTGATTTTAATCTTTTATGGATGTGATAAGTTTTTCATATCCCTTATCAACCTAATATTTTGAACACTTTTCTTAACAATTGAAATTCTAGAAAAATTAGATGAAATTTTACCTTTAATTTGTGAATATTTCACTTGATTATTTGAGTGAGTTTTTTCTACATATTTATATAATTTATATTTTACTTCTGAATCCTTGCTGAAAATTTTGTTCATATTTCTTAAGGTACTTTCATCCTCAAGGAGTTTTGATTGAGTTTTGTTAAATTTAGATTCCATAGTTTCCAAATTTTTACCGAGGTCTTCAACCATCTTTCCTTATTCATAAATTCTTAGTTTATAGTTTAATATTTTTTGTATGTACTCTTATTATTGATTATGTATATATTTTCCTCCTTCAAAAACTTTTTTACCTTATTTCCTCATTATTATAATTTCTTTGTAGAGAGTTTTATTTTTATCAAGACATGCTACATGTTCTAATCGGATTTGATACTCTTTGTAAGATTCTATACCTTATTATTATTCTTCATTGTTTGATTAATCTTCCTTTTCCTAAACATTAGAAAACAAGGTTTTGATTATTGCTAAAATTTCATCTTCTAATGAATCAATATCAGCTAAGTTATATTCTACTTTCTTACTCAGCATGCTTATTCTATTTACAGTGAACTTTTTATTTCCACTAGTGTACTTATTTTCTTTTTTAAATTTTTTTTCATCTCCTTCCATCAATTATTTTCTTCAGGGTGATATATAAATTCACTAACCTTATTATTAGGGAAATTAATATCTAATTTCCCAATTATACCACACTCAATAAATTTAAGAGGAATTCCCCCATACTTTCCTCTTCCTCTTCAACAATTCTTTGATATTAGAGACATGATTTTTTTCATTCAAACCATCATCCTCCTTATCTTTAGAATCATAAGGATCAATGTATTCATCATCTTGAATTTTCATATTTCTCATATCTTTAAAATCCATTTCATCTTATTTTTTAATGATTAATATTTTCTTATTTCATGGGAAATAAGAAAGTTATGAAAATCAACAAGTGATAAATATTATTTATCTTCTAAATCATATATTTTAGAATCAAACATGTCTAAAAAATTTCTCATGAGTTTCTTAACAACTGTAGAATCTTCCAAGACATATCTAAAACCTTTTATGTTTCATAAAACTTTATTTGCCCTATTAAAGTACTCATCAATATTTTATTCATATCATATTCTTATTTCTTTAAACTTTATATGGAAAATTTATATCTTCACTTATTTTACTATAGTATTTCCTTTAAAAATACTTTTGAGATTTTCCTACATTATCTTTTCTATTTTAAGGCCCATCAATTTCATGTAAAATTTTTCTAACAGATACATAAGAAAATAATTTCTATCCTTTCCATAAAATTCAATATTTCTCTTGACAAGAAAATTTATAAGAAATATTTCTCAATGGGTGGAAACCCAATTGTTATTGTATCTACAACCTCAAATCCAAGAGATAGAAGATAGGGTATCATTTTATTTTTCCATATATGATATTTTTTTCCATAAAATATAGGAATCCCACTACTGTTGATGGAATTGATATTTTACATGATAAGGATTTGACAATAGAACATCCTCTGATTCCACATAAAGATCTTAAGGATCATATAACAAATGAAATGGGTGTGTGTGTCAGGGGGAGGGGGTCGAATTAGATCTAATATTTTGAAAAATTTCTATATTTAAGAAACATAAACCCTAAAAATTGTTGAATTTATTTCCTTATAAACTTTTTAATAAACTCACATGCATGAAAAAGTAGGAAAGTAAGCAAAGAAAACAATATTTACAATGTTCAGCCTCAGTGTGAGAACCTACATCCTTGCCATGGAAACTCTCATGGGTCTATGTAAATTCACTATTAATAATAACTGTATATAAATTTTAAGCTAAATCACATTGGTTTCCTTCCATCTCCCTATAGTAAGATTATTCTAACTATTTTTAGTTTACAAATATTTCTTACAAAACTTGAGCTAGTACAAAAAATGGAAATTTTTTAATTCTATTCCTAGAAATTTCATCCAAAAAAACCATTCGATTTATCTATATTATTTATCTATATGGTTTTAATACATTCAGTAATCTCCATCTGTTGCACCTTTTCTAAAACTGTGCTCGAAACAAACCTCTGTTCTATCCAATTTGAAAAAAATATGCACCACACAAACTTCCTTCACCGAAAGTTTTTCCTTTTTACTCTGTCTAGTAACTGAACTAACCTCTTTCTGATTCTTCTTATATAAACATTATTTCCATCAATTTTATTTAACATGATACTCAACCTTGGTTAGAAACTCACTTTGACCCAAACTCTGCATCACTTCAACTTTTGGTAAACATAAATAGTTTCAAGTACAATGTACTTATGAAATCTTATTTATAAGTGCTATAAAACAAAGAAAATTGGTGAAACCAATTTTTTTTCCTTCTCATTGAAATTTATAAATTAGAATTTCACACTCATTTGAATTTTTTTTTGATGCTTCTTAACTCTTCTAGAACATTCATGAATTTTCTTGAATTCTATAGTGTTTAAAACATTCTTTAAATTTCCATAAAATCAATTGTTAAGAAACTCATAAAAATTTATAACTTCATGAGGCTTCAATATTGTAATTTTTAAAAACATTAACTTTATAAATTTTTGAAACTTCAACTTTATATCTTTATATATACTTCAAAATTTTAACTTCAAGAAACTTTAAATTTTATAACTTCTAGAAAAAAATTGTACATCTGGAAAATATTCTCTATCTAATCAAACTATTAATGCATATTATCTTTCAATTAAAATTATTCGTCTAATCATACTATTCATCCACTATACAAAAGTTTATCCAATTATAAAAAGTCCATCTAATCTTCACTTTGTAAAACTTGAAATTCTAAATTTTCTTGTAACTCATTATTTAGAATGTTTGTTTGGAAAATGGCCATCTAATTCACTATTCTTATAATGATATAGTATAACCTTTCTAAGTAAAATTTCATCTAGAAATTTCAACTTTGTAAAATATATAAATTTTCACTTATCGTTTCTTCTACTAACATTATCTCATACCATGACTTAATCATGATGTTGTAGGAACTTGGAAGTACAACATAACATCATCTGACTTAAGTAAGAATGTTTATTAACAAAGTAAAATTTCTAACCTACAAACTTTTTTAATTTATTAATCTCAAAAACTTTCTTAAGTTCTAAACTTTAAAATTTTCTTCATTTGATGATATTAATATTTATATAAACTCTAAAACTATAAAAACATAATTTCTAAGAAAATATTCATTCGAACCATATGTATGTAAGGATTGTTAGGTCATGTTCTTCTGATAAAACTTTATACACGTCTTCATTTTAAAAAACATTAGATCTAGTCCATCTGATCATAAACATTACAGTGATAGTTATTCTTATAAAAACTCTTTATAAACTATTTTTATGAAAAACTATGTTTTGAATTCAGTTTCCTCTTTTCAATAATGTCTTATAACATGATATTTTTCATTATGGAATGAACTTTGAGATTTTTATATAATTTTATGACTCAAGGTTATAAAGTTAATAAATTTATAACTTCTTTTCTTTCTCACTTTCTTTTTCTTCTTTAGTAACTCTGTACAAAACTTTCCATCTAGAATTCTAACAACTTCACCTGTTTTATAAAAAAAATCAGTAAAAAATGTTATTTTCCAAAAAATAAAAAAAAATTATAGAAAAAAAAAGAAAAAAGGATATGTAATTTCCCCCTTTATATTTGTTTACAATATTTGTTGAAAACTTTTAACACTCATCATTTTTCATCACTTAGAATTTTTCATGAATCATTTTTATAACAAATAATTTTTTTTCAAAATTTACTAAAACAAATACTTTCTTAGAATAGTATTTCTTGACACCACATTACTAGATAAAGTAATGTTTTTAAAGGAATTTCATCCCTCAGTGACAAAAAAACATGTGTCCATGTTATGATAAACTCTCCACACTTTTATCTTCTCTAATTTTATTAAAAATTCTCAACTCAAATATTTTGTGTCTCTCTTTTTGTTTACTCCCCTATTTCATGATAACCAAAAATTAAGATACATTAAAAAATGTAGAAAATTATTAAAAATTTGTTATTTTCTCTCCCCTATTTTCAACATAATTTAAATCATGGTGGGGGACTTCCTTTAGATCTTTAGGAATCCATTAATAGAGTCCAAATAGGAATTTGCAACCTTAAATCCACAAATATTTATTTTAAAATAGCTTCTGTTAATATATCATCAATTTTATAATTCATTGAAATATATTATAGTAATAGATCTCCACCATAAAATTTCAATATTATGAATTGAAAATTAATATCAATGTGATTTGATCATAAGTATTGGATTTTATTTTTGGAAAGATCAATTTCACTCTGATTATCACAACATATCTTCAATAGTGTCGAAACTTTCACTTTTAAATCTTCTAGATGAACTTTTTTCCATAATATTTGAGTACAAGATCTGGTAGTTGAAAATATTATGATTTTTCTATGATAAAAGTTACTAAACTATATTTATTTCTATGTTAAGAAACACAAAATTCTATTAAGTAAAATTTTTACCCAAAAGTTGATTTTATATCATTGCAATCTCTGTCCCAATCGACATTAGTATAACCATGAAAGTTCATATCACAACTTCTTTTTTATAATATCCCTTGTGAATTTGTTCATTTAACATATCTCAGAATAATCTTTTCTTCTAACATATGAGATTATTTTTTATAACTCTGATATCTAGCACATAAAGTCATAGTATAAAAAATATTAGGTCTTGAGGCTATAAGGTAAAGAAAACTTCTTATCAGATTTTAAAAATATTTTTAATTAACACATTTTTTGGTTTCATCTTATCTCAACTTTGTGCTCTCTAAAATCGGATTAGAAACTTTTTTATAATCCGTCGTGCCAAACTTTTTTGACAACTCTATGGAGTAATTTTCTTAAGATAGAAAATTTTATTTTCCCTTTTATTGAACTTGTAAATCTAGGAAGAATGTAAATTATCTAACATTGAAAACTCAAAATTATTCTTCATTTCTTCAAAAAATAGTTAATTTTTTTCTCTATCCCCAGTAAAAATTATATGACCCATATAGAAAATTACAATAAGGATTAATGAATCCAATTATTTCACATAAAATTTAATATCAACTTTTCCTTTAGAAAAATTCAAATTTTTTTTGTCAAATATCAATTTTAGAGTACCTAGAACATGGAGCTTTTTAACCCATATAGGTCTTTCATAAATTTACAAAACTTTATTTCATTATTATCAACTAGAAAAGCGCAAGTTTTCTCAGTGTAAACTTCTTCTTAAATCTCTCCATTTAAGAAATATTACTTTACATTCATCTTATTAACTTTATAACATTGATGTGAAAACACTACTAAGAACATTTTGATGGTTTCTAATCTTGAAACTGTGGAAAAAGTTTCTTCAAAGTCAAAACCATCCACCTATACATAACCTTTACAAATAATCCTTTCTTTATTTCTTGAAACTTATCCATTTTTATTATACTTGTTTTTTTACACCCATTTTGTTCTGATAAAATTTTTATCTGTTGGAAATGGAAAAAGTTCCCAAATTTAATTTTTATGAATTTGATTCAACTCTTTATTCATTTTTTCACCCATTATTTATGTTTTTCTAGTTCTAAAACTGACTCTGATTCAATCTGTGAAATGGGTGATGTCTGATATTATAATATCAACCTTATTCTAGTCTGAATCAGATCTTTCTTATTTCCATGTATATTTTTAGTTTCAACCTATTTATGTAGGGTATAAAATTTCAATGTTTATCTATTAGATTCACTTTCCTAATCACACGATTCCTCTGAGTCTTGATATATCTATTTTAGTTCACTTTCTCTTTAATTATAAACATTTAGTGTGTCTTCCTCAACATTTTAAACAATCTTTGTTAAGGAATTTAGATTTTCAATAACTTTAATATCATCGGAATCCACCTTCTTTTGAGACATATTTTCTAACATTTGTAACATCTTCTATTGGGTAAATATCCCATGAAATTTTCTTCTTCATCTTTTTCATCAAATTTCCCAAGATACAAATTTTTGATTTTTAGTAAACATGGACTTAGAAAAACCTTGAAATATTTCACCGAAGGTTTGTTTGTTATACCAAATTTCATAGGAAGTCTTGTTTTTTATTTTTACCTTAAAATACTTCTGTTTTTCACATGTACATTATTGTTAATGTCTTCTCTCTAGTATAATTTTGAAAGTTCGTACTCTACCAAAATTCTTTTTCCCATTTCAAAGAAAGTTCAATTTTTCTTTTCTACTACTCCATTTTTATGAGGGGTGTATGGATAACTATATTGATGTTTCATTCCATTATAATTTAGAAAATATTCAAAATAATTTCATGTGAATTATGTACCATTATTAGTTCTCAAATTTTTTATATAAAACCCCATTTCTCTCTCAATATCTCTTATAAAATATTTGAACATTTCCATGTGCTTTGATTTATGTTTCATAAACATTATTTTGAGTAAAATCATCAATAAAAGTGATAAAGTAAAAAATATTATTTTTTTGATTGATGTCTCATTATCCCCCAAAAGATCTGAGTGAATAAGATCTAGAGGTCTCATAGATTGAATTTATACTTTCTTGAGGAATTTAATAATCATCTTTCCTTACTAAAAAGTTATAAAAAAATCATCTTATTTTCTTCTTAATGTCTTCATATTTCATACAAAATTAAATTTTGAAAGTTTTTCATATTTTTCTTCCTAATATTCCCATGTTTGTGATTCCATAACTTGTTCTCATCTTTATCACTCAAGTAACATGTGTCACCAAGTTACCCAATATGAAAAATACTTTTACTAGTTCTTCCTCCACTTATAATACGTTTTCCATCTTCCACACTTCTAATGATGAAATATTTTTTTCTGAATAAAACTTATTTTCCATCGTCTCAAAGTTGACTCACACTAAAAGGTTGTTCTTGAGCCCATCAGCAAATTAAACTTCCTTATATTTTAGTTTTAGAGGTTCCATCTCTGTGGTTTCTATTCCTTTGATTTTCAAGGTATTATCATTTCCAAAAGTAACTACACCTCTATCATGATCTTCAAAATATTTCATTATTGTTTTATCTCCTATCATGTTTGAGGTATAACCACTATCAATAATCCATGGTTTTTTCTTTTTTTATTTCTTTTAGTCCTTTCTCTACAATAAAATCTCTTTGTTTAACTTTATTATTTCTTGCTTACATTAATTTTCTTGAATATGAGATTTTCCCTATAAGAGTAGTATAAATTCTTTGGCAAAGTGACCCAGTTGATGACATCTTCCACAAAAATTATTCTAGACAGTCAAACTGGTTTTTTGTTGAATGTTTTCTAACATCTCGAGATTTCAATTTTTTTTACTTCTTGTGGTTTAGGAAAGCAACTCATTCTTCTTTAACCATTTTTTCATTCTTTTCACATATTTTTATTATAAGTGACATGTTATGAAAATATTTGTAAGATCCATGAACATAAATTCCATATCTACAACCAAAACCATAAAATATTAGTTTTCTTTAGAAGTATGATTTCTATATATAATTTTATTTAGGTTCATAACTTATTTATGTTATTACATTCTCTAGGTGCGGGCCATATTTTCTATGGAGGTATTTTTCAACTTTTGTGGATGTGATAGGTTTCTCATTACTATTATCAACCCAAGTTTTCCTAAATTTTTTATTAAAACCTGAAATGTTTGAAAAAGAAGATGGATGTTTACATTTAGTGGATGAATATTTCACTTAATTATTATAGTGAGTTTTTTAAAAATATTTAGATGATTAAACTATTACATATAATGCCTTAATGAATGTTTCATTCAAAATTATTAAGGTTATATTAACCTCAAGGAGTTTTTATTGAGTTTTTTTAACTTTATCTTCCTACCAAATTCTTATTGAGGTCCTCAATGATATTTCCATATTTTTCAATTCTTTTTTGTAGTATAAGATTCCATATATTTACTCTTATTATTTCTTATGTATATATTTTATTCCTTAAAAAAAATTCTACCTTATTTAGTCATCAATATTATTTATTTCTTGAGATTTAGGTTTTTCTCAAGACATGATACAAGTTATAATATGAGATGATACTCTATGTAGGATTCTTCACCTCATTATTCTTATTCACTATTTGTTGATTCTTCTTTTTTCTCAAACTTTGTAAAGAAGGATCATATTTCTTATGAATTTTCATCTTCTTGCGAATCAATATCATTGAAGTCATATTTTAATTTCTTACTCAACATACACCTTTTATTTCCATTGAACCTTTTGTTTCCACCAGTGTACTTATTTTATTACCTATACGTTTAATTCAGCTTCTTCCATTGAGTCTTTTCTTTATGGCGATCTTAAAATTTACTAAATTTATTCTTAGGGGATTTATATAAAAATTTCCCAATTCCACCACAATAAAAACACTTGAGAGGAAATTTTCCTTCACACCTTACTTTACCTCTTTGATAATTCTTAGAGATAAGAGACATGATTTTTTGATTCAACTCATCATCCACCTTATCTTCGAAATCAAAATGATGAACATATTCAGTATCTTGAATTTTTATCTTTAACATATCTTCAAATTCCATTTCATATTTTATCTTATTTATGAATTTTAGAGCTTTTCTTCTTTCATAGGCAACAAAAATGTTTTTCAATTCATCAAGTGATAAATATTCTTTATCTTCTAAAGTATAGATTTTATAATCAAACATATCTATAAAGTTTCTCATGAGTTTCTTAAAAATTGTAGAATCATATAAGACATATCCAAAACCTCTGATGTTGAATACAACTTTATTGACTCTAGTGAAGTACTCATCGATATATTTTTTCATATATCATTCTTATGTCTTCAAACTTGATATTACTATTTTTCAGTTGTGTTTATTTTCTTTAGTATTTTTTCTGAAAATTATCTCGAGTTTGTCCCACATTTTCTATGTAGTTTTTAGACCCATCACCTTCATTTAAATATTTTTTGATAGGGATATAAGAATTGGATTTCTATACTTTCCATCAATATAAACATTTCTCTTATCAGAAAAATTAATGGGGGATCTTTATCAATGGGTGGAAACCCAATAGTTGTTGTATCTACAACCTCTAATACAAGAGATAGAAGATATGGTATCATTAATTTTTTTCTAGGTATGAAATTGTTTTCCATAAAATATAGTAATCTTAGTGTTGTTAATAGAATTAATATTTTCCATGATAAGGATTTGATAGGGTAACCTTCTCTGATACCACTTGAAGATCCTAAGGATCATAGAACAACTAAGAATGGGTGGTTGAATAAATTTTATCTTTTTAAAAATTTAAAGCTTTAAGAAACTTAACCACTACAACTTGTTAGAGTTATTTCCTTATCACATTTTAGTAAACTCACATGCATGAAAAATTTGGAAATTAAGAAAATAACATAAGATTTACGGGGTTTAGAATATTTGCGAGAACCTACATCCTTTGCATGGGCACTCTCATGGGTCCACAAAAATTCACTATTAGAAAGAAGTAAATACAAATTTTGAATCAACTCCCATTGGTCTCCTTCAATCTCCCAATAGGTAAGATTATACTAACTTTTGTTAGTTTAAAAACATTTCTTATAAAACTTTAGTCATAATAAAAAAATGTATCTTTGTGAATTATTCTCTAGGAAAGTTCATCCAGAAAGTTTATTTGATTCCTCTATCTAATTTCTCTATCTGGTGTGACTATAGTTAGAAATATCTATATGATGCACCTTTTCTTAAGCTATGCCTAAAAAACTTTTATTCTATCTAATTTAACAAAAATCAGTGCCACACAAACTTTCTTCATGGAAAATCTATATATTATACTATGTCTAGTGACTAAACTAACCACGGTTTGATTCTTCTACTCAAAACATTTTTCCAGAACTCTTATTTAACATGAAAATCAACATCAGTTGGAATCTTAATCTAAAAAAAACTCTGAAGCACTTCAACTTTTTACATGCATGAATAGTTTCAAGTATGATATACTTATTCACTCCTATTTATAGGTGCTCTATAAAAAAGAATGTGGGAAACCAATTTTGTTTACCCACTCACTGAAATTTATATATCCTAATTTCACGATCATTCAATTTTTTTTGAGATGCTTCTAAACTCTTCTATAAAATTCATGAATCTTCATGAATTGTCCAGTGTTTCCAACTTTCTTTGAACTTTCATAAACTTAATGTTTAATAAAATATTAAAACTTTGTAAATTCATGAAAATTAAACATTGTAACTTTTACAAACTTTAACTTTGTAACTCCATGGAACTTCAAATTTGTATCTCTTTACAAAATTCAACCTTTTAACTGCATGAAACCTGAAACTTTGTAACTTAAAGAAAACTAAAACTTCATACGTTTAGAAAATACTCTCCATCTGATCATAATGTTCATGCATATTATCTTTCCAATTGTACTATCCATCTGATAATATTATTCATCTGATCATACTATTTATCCACTGGAAAAAGTGCATCCGATTACAAAAAGTCCATCTAATATTCACTTTATAAAAATTAAAATTCCAGACTTTCTTACAGCTCATTGTTTAGAATTTTTGTATAGAAAATTTCCATTAGTTTCACTATTCATATGATTATAAAGTGAAAACCTTCTAATAAAAATTCCATTTGGAAACTTAATCTTTGGAAACTCCAAATATTTTCACTTCTCTTTTGTTTTACTAAATTCAGCTTATGTCATGCCTTCTTCAAGACATTTTGGTAACTAGAAAGAACAACATAGCATCATCTAACTTAGTTATGAATTTTTATTAAAAATTTAAACTATATACCTTCATGGATTTTTATTTTCTTTATCTTGGAAACTTTCTTAACTCCCAGACTTTCTAACTTTATTAATCTAATGATGTTTATCTTTATAAAAACTCATAAATCAAAAAACTAGAATTTGTAACAAACTATTTTTTTAAAACATATATAAAGAAGTTTTTTGGGTCATGTTTTTCAAATTAAACTTTTTTAATTCCCTTCACTTTCACAAACATTAGATCTAGTTGATCTGATTAGAAGCATTGTTGTGCTAGTTCTTATTACAAAAACTCTGTCTGAACTATATATCAGAAAAACTGTGTCTAGAAATTAGTGACCATAAAACTTAAACTTCCTCTTTTAAATAAAATATTGTATCATGATATTTTTCATGAAAAAAGGAAGTTTTAGATCTACATAACATCATATGACTCAACGTTAGAATGTTAAGAACTTTTTAACTTCTTGACTATATCACTTTCTTATTTTTCAGCAACTTTGCACAAAAATTTCTATTTAAAATTTCAAAAACATAAAATATTTAAAAATAAATATTTAAAAAAATTTATCTGTAAAAAAATGAAAAACATTATTATAAAAACATCACAGTGGTTCTTCAGTCTTGGTCCAACCTTCCATTTCTCCATTGTTTTATCTGTCTGTAATACCATAACTCATTTTAGATCTTTTTTAATCAACTCTTATAGTTTTATCATTAATTGTTTTTAAAAAAATACCTCATAGATATTTATAATATTATACATACATGCTATAAAAGTTCAAATAGAATCATTGAACATTGTAATATCCAGATCATCAAGTGGAACATGAAACTCAGTGCTCAGCTCTTGATCTACTTTAATCCCCACTATCATGTGATCTTTTGGGAGTTATTTATTATATATTATATCTCATAGGATATTATACACTATACCCCTCACAACAAGATGGTGTGTATATATTGATAGATCAAAATCACATACAACTCCACCCTACAAAATTTTAGTAATAGAAATTTATCGTAAGTCATTTGATTCACATTTTAGAGAAACATTAATGATAAAATTGATTACCTAAGGTAAGGTATGTGATTTAGGGGAATGACTAGACTTAAATCTAGTGGAGTTCATTTGTATCTTCATGTTATGATATTTGTTTCACTTTGGATCTCTTTAATCATTTCACATATATTGGTCCTCCAAACCAAAGAGGACGATAATATCTTTCAAATCATATATTGTGCCTACATTACTTTTATCATATGATGTGTATCTTCTTTCAACCCTGTATTCTCAAAATATGTTTGATGTGACACTCCAAAAGCTACACCTCTAACACGACCATATTGTTTCATCCACTTAAAATCTACTAAAAGAAGTTTTTCTTTAGGTATGGTAGCTATGGATTCTTATGTCTAAACCATATAAAAAACATCCGAACATAAATATATATTTTTATGTAATACTGTTACAAAGCATAATGATTTACAATTATTTAATACATACACATGATTCCCATAATTATTGTGTGTTTTCATCAACTAGTTTACCCTATTTGTTTATGCGAGACTCCTTTCATAGCACTTGATATGGGTTAGAAGTGGCTTCATATTATGATTCATCAATCTACATACAAAAAAAGAAACATATATTGTTTAATATCACATAAAACATTTATTTTTGATTTAAAATAAATACAATTTTCTTCTCTAGTGAAGCATACTCCATCCTTTCTTTGTGGTATGGGTGCATAAGTTTTAATGCAGGTTGTTTTTTCATCACTCCTTTACTATTTTATAAATTAATAATTTTGAATCGAATTATATAAAATGAATAATTTTAAATAATATATTATTGACTATAATACACCTGAAGTGATTTCTCATCATGAATACTAATGAAATAATTTTATGTTTCCTGCTTTATAGTGTGTTTATACATAACTAGTTGGTGGGGCTTTACTTTCTCCTCAGTACCCCTGAGATGAATCTTGGAAGCCTCTATGGGATTTTCAAGCATCCATTAAGACATATTTCTTAAATAAATAATCTAAAATAAATAAACTCTACAAGGGATAATGAAAATTAAATCAATGTTTCATTATATAATTTTTCAGTAAAATATAGAAAGTATATCATAACATTACCTTAATATCTTCCCAAATGGTTTCCTTTGTTACAGGCTAGACATGGAACCATGAATATATATCAACAAGGTCATTTATCCTTATTGTGACCCCAATATAACTAATGATCAATGACTTGTTGGGGTCAATAATTTTTCCATGTTGATTCCAAAGAAACTTAAATTTTATATCGTTGCTTCTTGCCTTGAAAATTTTAGTCAAACAAATGATGCTAAATTATTCTAGTTTTTTCCATCAACATGTTCTTGATATACTAATAATTATGGAGTTTCATCATCAACAATATGTTCTTCCCTGATATTGGTAACATCATCATGTGTATAAGTCATCATCAATATGAGTAGTCAAACATTTAATTTATATTATGTAAATGCAATAGAGAACATATAATATTATAAGAAAAAGAATAGTATATTAAAAAAATAGTTTAACCTTCTCATTGAACTCTATTTATTTTATTTGATGGTTGAATGGATTTGGATCCACTATCGAGAGTTCAAAACCCTCTTTATGGTCCCCTCTAACATAGAAGGCATTGTCTGCATTGATACCATCATGAAATATTTTTGATATCCCAATGAAATATTCATCCTCAATTGAATTTTTATCTTAACCTATAGTTATTTTAGTCACCAATAGGATAATTGGCCGATTATTGTTCGCTGAATCTGAGATATAAATTACCTGAACTACTTATGATTCCATTATAAACAAATAATTCTTATAATCTTATAAACTGAAATTCACCTTCACAAAGCCTATTTAACCAACTTTCACTAAAAACCTATTTTCAAATTCTTTGGAATGGAAAGGAGGAACTTGAAATGTTGTATAATCCAACTCATATATCTTTTTGATGGTACTAAAATATGACACATTTGTATAAATTGTATTTCTATCCTTGGAACTAGATATTTTCATCGCTTCCTCCATAAAAATATGTCCATTGTTTTGCATCATACTATATTTATCATATTATTTTGTATAGAATTTATAACCATTAATTACAAGACCAATATAAGATATAACATTTTCATTTGGTCCCCGAGTTACCCATTGAATCTATTCAACAATTGAATTTGAATTTTTAGATAAATACTTATAAATATGGTCTCGGAACCATTATAAAAACTATTTATTATGTATATTTGATATCCATCCTTCATCCCTCGATGGATTGAAATGTCCAATAATTGATTTTTGGGCTTTAACGTATGAATTAACATCTTCACTATCATGTAAAATTTAAAGGTGAGATTGCTCGCAGTCTGTGATGGTAATTGTTACAACTTATATTTTGGAAATACATTCACCCATAAAGCACCCAATTTTATGATACTTTGAGAGAATTATGTTATCAACATCATATAGCCAATTGATATATAATTAAACATCTTCTTCAGTAATATATATTTTTTTAATAAAAACTTCTGACTAACTTCGATTATTGACACACCCTTTCAAAATATTTATATACCATTTAATGGGATATACCCATTAGTAGTGGATAAGATCATATAGTTGAACCTCTCTAACTAAATGAACCATTAGGTGGGAAATTATATTAAATAATTAAGGTGGGAAGAACATCTATAGTTAACATAATATAACTGGAACAAACATATTCATGATTGGAAACTTCATTGGGCCTATAAATTTACTGTATACGGATTTGAAAAAGAATTAGAGTCTGATTAATTTATGTCATACTTGTTTAGGTAGAATACAATTTAAAGTGATGGGCATCAAATCTTGCATCAAAACTTGACAGTCGTGTGATTTTAGTCTCTTTAACTTCAAATTAGTCATTGAAATGACATTATTGATATTTGATGAATACCCATATAGAACTTTTACAACATTAAGGAAAATGAAAAATTATAATTTTTCTTGTCTAGATATAGTGTAAGTAGCTATAGGAAGAAAAATATTTCTTTTACCCTTCACTTGTTCCAACTCTTCCCTTATTCCCATGTTAATCATGTACAAACTAACCTTGATTCCATATTTTTTTATGGGAACATTTAGTAACATGGAAATAACACTATTAAATACATTTTTTCTATATGCATGAAATCAATAAAATGTCTTATGCACAAAAAAATCTAGTAATGTAATTCAAATACAATTGATCCCATTTTCCAAACTAGTTTTTTAAGGTCTTTTGAAAAAAATTTATCAAAAGAAATGTCAATATTTTTTACATTATCAAACAATTGATCACTCATTAGGGGAGACTATGTTATACCTTGTTCGGTATTCCCATCAAATTCTGTTGTCCAAGATTGGTATTTATTTCATCATGGTAAAAATTTTCTAATGTCTTAAAAACACATTGTTTCAGGAATGTTTCAACTGAACTGAGTGTGTTCGTTCTTCAAAAAAGGGACACCCTAAAATTCATCTAATTTTATAACCTGAAAAATTTCCATAAAAAGAAAATTCATTTATCATCCCATAAAACATGGCCCTTAATGTGAATTCTTCACTTCTATGAGCATCATGCATCATTACACCAATATCCCACATTAATTTCAGATCTCAATAAATTGAGCCAAATAAATATAAATATCATTACTAGGTTATTTTGGTATAGATATAAGTAGAGACAACATAATTTATTACATATGTATATTACGTAATACAAAAGTTTCTAAGATCATTTAAAAATTCAAGATACTCATAATAAAATTTATTCCTCTAAGAAGATTAAACTAAATGATGTATTTTCCCATCTTCCATTATTGTATCTATGTTCCATGTCAATTTTCTTATGGTTTCCTAACATCTATATTGTCATCTATATTATGGAATCATAGGAAAGCACCATACATCTTTCTATGTACTTGATTCACATATCTTGTATCAATTTGTACCACACAAATGGAATTTTATGAGGGATTTATGGTCCTTGAGAATCAATATGAAATCATTTGAACAAGCATTTATTTTTTATAGTTCATGACCATTTAACTTAGAATGAATTTAACATCATATATTCAACAAGGAAGTTTATTTTCTTCTAGTAGAATATCATTTAGGAGACCAAGTAGTTCTATAAAGTTGGAGTCACTCCATCCACTACCTAATTTCAAATTATATAACTTCAATAAAATTGATAATGTTGTGTATTTTGTATAACTAGTATATAATGGCCTCTTATCATAATTATTTAACTTCTCAAACAAATTTGGACAATAATTAAGTTCATCTTCAATTTAAATTATCATTTCTTCCATATGATCTCCATCATCATTTACACTAGTATTCATATCAAATGATCCATAAACCAGAGTATCATCCCAATCAGTGTGAACCTTCATTTTTTCCCTATGTTTAGTCCATTATTTATAGATATAATATATTTCATGATAAATTAAATGTTATTCCAACTTTTATGGACCAATTTTTCTTTAATAAAAACAATATAAAAACATACAAAGGATTAATAAGTTTCAAATTCATGCTCTGTTTCAAACTTGATAAACTATTTAACTCCATCTTCATACTCTTTTTTCACATGATTATCATGCATCTATTTTCGATTCATATATATCCTATTAGTTTTATAAAATATTCTTTTTTTATAAAAAAAATAAATATACATAAGATATTTATAATCAAATGAGAAATTTATAGATAATTTTAATAAGGGGAACCCAATATTTGAATGTTATCAATGATGATTCTTGACAAGTTATCATTTTTCACAAGGGTGATATAAAAAGAAACAACCTAGGGTAAGCATATGGATGTTGGTATAGGTTCATGATTTGATTTTTTTTGTGGAAAAAAGAGGTAATTCTAGGATGGTTTATATAACCTTTATATGTGGGATTTCGAAAAGAGGGATGAGTTAATCTTTATTCATTTCTTTACTTGGTACGTGGTGGGCTATGTAGTTTTTCATTGACAGTGTGCTTGGGAACTGAAGTGGGCGATATTTTATCAAATGATGAAACAATAAAATTCAACACAAGTTGAAGAAGTTTCATAGTGGGATCAGTAAAAAGACTCATCTCAAACAAATTATTGGATTATAATAATAACTAACTAGTATCATCAGAAAATAAAACTCAACCTTAGTGGAGCCAACATAGAGAATCAACTCTTGGAAAATTCCTGAGTGGAAATCAGGAGGAAGGTTTAAACAAGATGGAAGTAGATATTGATGTTTTGAGTGGCGGTCATGATACCAATTTAAAGAGTGAAGGGAAGCCTGAGTGGAGCTTCAAATAGAGTTATAGGATTCCTCATATCAAACTAATGTTGGTCGCAATTATAATTTTTTCTACAGACATAAGTATTCCTGCAACTCAATCATATCAAATTTATCTTAATAATCTTACCAATATTGATTCAATAACTCTAAAATAGTTTCTATAACTTCTCTATGTTGGAGTAAAACAAGTGGGATTATTTGATTATAAATTATCCATGAGGATCCTTTAATTTTTTTACTTTCACTTTCTAATTGGATAACATTATAAATTTTATAAATTTTACATATGTCTTAATATTAGTAGAGATTCTTTTTTGATAATCAAGTTTCCTTCTTTTCTTAGTCACTTCATACCCTGAAAATTATTTCCACATAATGTTTTTTTTCACTATTGACATCAATACATAAATGATTCTATCATAATTTTATATTTTTCGTATTAATTTGATAAATTTCTCTGGTTTTTTATATTTTCAAGTTTTTAGTATTTCATCCTCTTATTTTAATCCATCAATATCCTCCTTTTGTTATTTCATTTATTCTTTTCAATATTTAACATCACAATTTGAAATATTCACATGCATTATTTATATAAGAATATCTTCCATGGTTAATTTTAGTACGATCAATGTGAGAAATTTACAATGGTGTTCAGAATGAATTTAAGTGGGGGAAAAATAAATAACTTACTAAAAAGAAAGATCCACTTATTAATTGGAACCAATGTTGAAATTAAAGTGTAAGGAATCCTCAATGCAGTCATTAAGGGGAAGAAACTGCTATTATTGAAAATTTAAAGAACTAGGGAACTAAAAATGAAAAATAGGTTAATTAACCTACTTAATAATGATCTAAAATTTTCTTATAAAATTATTCAACATGATTTTAAAAAATAATTTTCACTATTTTTAAAGGTTCACTCTATATAAATTAAAAAAAATACTAATTTAAAACAATTTTTTGAAATTTTTTGATGGGGTAATCAATATATATTTTAAATATTATAAATTAAATTAATATGAAAAATATAAAAGTTGTAAATATTTACAAACATGATAAATATTATATATGTTCTTATAATATTTTGTAAAACTTTTTTCTAAATATATCTATAGTTAAATTACATAGTAACATATTAAAGAAGATAAAATGAACAAATATTTGGCTTAATCTTTCTCAAATAAACATTTTTTTGATTTTGAAATAACCAATAAAATTTAAAGGTCAATTTGATTCATATATATAGAGACCCAGTTTTTTCCTTGTAAGACTTTGAAATATTTCTATATATATTTTCAAATCTAGACACTGAGATGACATGTCATTTCGAGGTATGGTGTTACCAAAATTAATTTTGTAAAAATATTAAATATATTTTATATTAATCATGAATGGTTTCTTAAATAAATTAAGTAAACTCTTAAATAGAGTCTTGGATAAAAATCCAAAACCACGGTTGAATTCAAAACATGAGGTTTACCCTAGGCGTGACCTAAAATTGGTCGGCGTGGAGAGTTCGGATAAAAACAGGTGAGGGTAGGTTCGTTTACTTAAATATATAAATAATTTTATTTATTTAATTAAATGAACAAAATTAAAAACCTCTATAAATTCATGGTTATGAAGATTTTTTTTGGTTTAGCTATATAAAAACTGAGATATTTTAGTGGTTTTCCTTCTACATTTTGTTAGTGAATCGACATTCAATGACGTCAAAACTCCAAATATAGGTAGATAGAGGCACAAATAATGATATGACTCCTATTCTTAATTGTAGAGTTCATTAATCATTTATAAATGATCTAAATATAGTTAAGACTTCTCAATTTATGTATTCTTCCATAATTGACTAAACTATTTGCACCTGATCGATCGTATTTATTGATCTGCGTCAATTGAAAACCTTTGCATGTACTTTTGTACTGGTTTTAATTAATCATTCAATTTTTTCTCACATTGGATATCCCAAATTTAATTCATTTACCAAGAATGGTTGGTAATAAATTTTTTCACCTTTCATCTTGTACATTTCTCCCAAAATTTCTTCGTGTTCTTCACCAACTGGCCCACGGGGTCTCATTTTGATTTTTTCGGGTGGGACTAAGTCTGATTGGATCCCCAGATTTCATAGAAGATGTGTGTTCCATGAAGGGTTTGGAAAATCAAGAATGAGTAGGGATGAATTGTGGAATAACGAGTGATAGTTTCATGGATTTTTTATCTAAGACAACAAAGACGAGCGATGAGATACACGCACGGTGCATGCCAGAAATCAAAATCCAAATAGAAATGTGTTTTCAGCCAATGGATGGCCATAAATGATGATTTGGGGATTATCCATTAATTTTAGGATGCCTAGTGGTAAGATATGAAGTATCGAAGGCTAGATTTGGAATGTCGGAAGCAGATCTAGGATTCTATGAAAAACCTAACTACACGTCGTATAGTTTGAAGAGTGGACACCCTATCACAGACCTTTGGCTATAGTGCTAGGGTTTTGAGAAATATAAATATGACATTCCATGTTTTGGGGCCACACACCATGTATCCCTCCATAGGTTGAAAATATGTGTGGTAGAGCACATGGGCAGGCCCATGTGTGGGAGTACATACTATATACCAAAGTACACAAACCCATGCGAACTTACATGAACATGGTTAGGAGCATGTGAAAGACCCTAAGTGGTTGAGGCACAAGATTTAGTTTACCATCATTCTATTTAGTTCTACATATTTTGTGAGTTGTGTACTAATAGGTATATGACCAAGCAGTGGTGCTAGACCACAAGTTGTGTGGGTTCCCTTACATGTTGTGTACCCCTTCTTCCTTTTCGTGGAACCTTATACCTCTTGTATATCCTTCATTTAGACTTATATTTTGGCTCAAGATTAGCATATCTTGAGTGTTTTTATACATAAAATTTGATGGTGGAATCCATAGTGTATTTTGAGATATGATAAAAGGTGTATTGAGTGTGATGATTTTTAGGTGGTGCTCGATAAAGATAGTGATTGGGTTGGATCATTAGAGTGGTACCCCCTATGGAATTAGGGTGTGGGTCCTCTATCTACCAAGTGGTACCCCTATGGAATTAGGGTTTGGATCCTTATCTAAAGAGTGGTAACCCCTATAGAGTTAGGGTGAAGGCCATCTATCTATAGAGTGGTACCCCCTATGAAGTTAGGGTGTGGGTCCTCTATCTACAAAGTGGTACCCCCTATGGAATTAGGGTTCGAGTCATCTATCTACTGAGTGGTACCACCTATGTCATTAGGGTGCAGGTCATCTATATACTAAGTAGTACCCCCCTATGGAGTTAGGGTGCATTTCCTCTATCTAATGAGTGGTACCCCCTATGATGTTAGGGTTAGGTTCCTCAATATATTGAGTGGAACTCCACTAATACACTAGGGTATGGGTTCTCTACACACTGATTTATACCCCATATCAGATAGGGTGTGAGTCCTCCTTACACTTACTATCACCCCCTGATGCACTTAGTCATGGGTCCCCTACCCACCTAGTTTACCCCCTATCAGATAGGGAACAAGTCATACTTACACTAAGTTGAATCCCCTAATGGAATAAGGTGTGGGTACTATTCTTGGAGATTGTTCCCTATCGGTTATGAAACATAGTGGAGAGGCTTGGTCCCTCCACATGGTTACTTCTTTGTATAGAAAAATGAGATGACAATAATTATTGATGGACTTTATAGAACTGATGAAACTCTCTTCTTAGGTGGGACTGTGATATAGAGATCCCCTTCTATCTCATTTGGGTTTCTTTGGTTTGAGAATATATATATATATATATATATATATATATATATATATGTATCAATGTAGATGGATTTTCTTACTCTATTAATTTAGGTTTACCTATCTATATATTTCTATCATGTCTCTTACTGACCCCCTTCAACTTTTGGGGCGTACTACTGAGTATGTATATACTCACCCCTGAATGGTCTTTTCCTGCATGTGTCATGTCTTATGCAGAATATATACCAGTCGAAGATGACTATAAAGGATCATAGGTATACTTTCTATATTGGACTACATATGGTGGTCACATCATAGAGATCAGGAAATGGGCTCTCTCAATATTTTACATTTCTAGTTTTTTTTGGTTGGGACATCTTTCTGGTTGGGTGTGTATTTTTTCCCTTACTTTTCCAGTTTAAACTGCTGTACTCTTATACACCCTATAAGTTTTTCATTAATGGTTTATATTCTAGCTGTTGAATATTTTTCTTTTGTTATTCCTCTACAGTTATGCATTAAGATGGTCGGGTGTGTGAATACAAGTACATTAGGAAAATTCCTCCTATACTAGTTATGCCTTTGAACACTTTTCACCAGCCCTGGGCCAATAGAGGCGGGCTTGAGGTTTTTGCGGTTCAATTCCTATTGGGTTAGGTTATGAGATATTTGTATCAGAGTAGTTAATTCCTTAGGATGGTGTTTGGTTTATTCTACTTATGAGGGTTTTTTTTTGGATTTAAGGAAGCAGTTCCAAAGTGTTTTGAGAGTATCTTTTTGTCCAGGGAATCCAGTGCGGGTGTGGAGGTCAACATATCCATTCACCAAGACCTTGGATACCTGATTATTGAATCAACATACTGAGACTTTGGTTGCAGGGATTAATGATACATGTATCATATAGTATTGAGTATTTTGATTTCCCTTCTAGATTTAGCTCCCCATTATATATATATATTATCATTTGACTATGGTACATCATGATTAATTTTTCAAGATGCCTCTATAACAACATCCATCTTGGTTTCTGATTCTGGTTCATGATGATGATTAGATGAGTGATGAGGACTTATTTCAAGGTGCATCCCATGAAATTATTCCTCTAGGTGGATAGGTAGTAGAACCCCCAACTGTTGAGAACTAGATCATACTAGTAGAGAAGGATGAGGATGTGTTCAATCTTGGCGCACTCTATGAGTTCCAGTGCTAGAGGCCACTAATGTTACATGACAAGATAGATCCCCAGGTAGTGGACGATTGAATAGAGTCAGTTATTATTGTCTTCAAGATTATCTAGACATCAAATGATCAAGTGGTTGTATTGTTATCTAGCCATTTCCATAGATAATATGGGAACTAGTAGAGTCTTGTTACCATAGATGCATGATGAGTTAACACTATCATGGACCGAATTCCAATAGTTTTTCTATGAAGAGTATAACCCCTCTTTATTTCTCTTAGTTTGGATTTAGGATATCCTAGAGATACAATGGTGAGGGATGGTGGTGGATGAGTGTGCGTCTAGGTTCAATGAACTTACATAGTACCCCCTCGACATGATCTGGGATGGCTAATTTCAGGAACAAAAGTTTGAGCAAGGTCTTTATAGAGATATTTGTGCTAGTATAGTTCCCTTGTATATTCTCGCCTATGTTGGGGTGTTGAGATGGCACTGGTGATGGAGATATTCCTATCAGAGGGATGTTGGGTAGCTGGAGCTCGAGATTGGCGTTATAGGGCTGAGTCATTTGAAGCAGCTAGAAGATGCTAGTTGATAGGATCTCATCATAGTATACATCTCCATGATCAGACTCATGCATGTGGTCAAGCAACACATGGACCTCGTATAGGACTAGGCTTCCTGGATAGGGGCGGTTCTATTCATGTGATGGGTGAGGTCACATTGTGTGAGATTACTCGACTAGACATGCTAATGAGGGAAAGCAGATAACAGAAGAACCACCATAGAAGTGGTAGTTCCATGATCAAGGATCTCCCAAGAGAGGGTAGGGTGGCCCCCAAGGAAGAGGAGATAGAATAGGAGAAAGTGGATCTCCAAAAGAAGAAGATGTGGGTGGTGGATAATGCTAATAGATCCTTCCACCACCACCACCAGGCATCCCATGTTAGACTCAAGGAGCTGGAAGTCAGGGCCATGGATAGCTTTAAGCGATGGATACTTATGACCCAGTGGAAGAGAAGATTATTAGAGGTATGATATGTATTTATTATACTCTTGATTAAGTATTAGTATACACATGTGTGATTCATTCATTAATCTCTTTACTCCTGGTGCAAGATATGGAGCTCCTAGTTGAGGTTTTGACCCAACAACTTTATCTTGAGGTTCATACGGGGAATTATTATTCTATATATTTTATATACTGATAGTGAGATCTATCTCTTGGTGGAGAGAGGTTATCATGGAACCTTTTGGTCTTAATGATGAAACCCTATGACATTATATTGGGTATGGATTGAATTTCTATATTTCGAGCCCATATCAGCCATCACTATAGACAGTTCATATGCCTTCATGCTGATTGGATGATATTCTTCTTTATGGGTGAGAGGCATCTCATGGTGGGACAAGTGGGTTTTGTGAGTAGGAGTCTACATCCCATTACCCATCAGTAAGTGAGTGCAGCCCTTGGCGAGAAGGCTCTTCGGGTATCCAGATCCCTTTAATCATGGAGGATTTTATGGATTTATTCTCTGAGGATGTTCTGGGAATACCCCTAAGGTGGGAGATGTATTTTTTCATCAATATACACCCCATAAACACTCTGATATCTTCTAAGGCATATCAGATGGATGCTACTGAGCTCCCAGAGCTTTGGTTACATTTGGATGACCTTTGAGAGAAGGGTTTTATTAGACCTAGTTTGTCCCCATGGTAATATCCATTGTTGTTCATGAAAAATGTAGATTGGAGGTTGTAGATTTTTGTAGATTATCACTACTTGAACCAGGTCACGATAAAGAACAAGTACCCCTTTCCAAGGATTGATGACCTCTTCAATCAGTTGCGAGGTGTGAGATGATTCTCAAAGACTGATCTCTGGTCTGGCTACCACTAGTTGAGAGTTTATGAGGCTGATATTCTAAAGATGGCATTATGATTTATCTATGAAGACTATGAGTTCCTGGTGATTCCCTTTGGTGTGATAAATTCCCCCACAATGTTTATGGATTTGATGAATCGGATCATCCAGTCATACTTGGAACAAAGTTTTGGTGTCTTTATTGATTACATACCCATATAATCTATGTTAGAGGAGGAACATGTAGAGAACTTGAGGATTCTCCATGATTTTTTAGGAGAACTATATTTATGGTAAGATCTTGAAGTGCCAGTTTGGGATCAATGATCTTCACTTTCTAGGGCATGTCATTGCTGATCAAGGTTTATCTTTGGAGTCAGTAAAGATCTATATAGTGCTTTCTTGGGTGCCACTGAAGAGTGTGTCAAAGGTGGAGAGTTCTTGTCTTGTATGGGTACTACATGAGGTTTTTGGAATAATTATCTAGGATTTCATCTCCTTTTACTTCACTGACATGGAAAGGTAACCCATTTACCTAGACTGAGCAATGATAGAGGGCCTTCAAGGAGTTCAAGCTGAGGCTGATGAGTGTTCCTATTTTGAGACTACTAGAGGAGGGTGTGGAGTACGTGGTGTATTGCGATGCATTCAAATCTAGACTCAGCTACATGTTGATTTAGAGGTAGGAATTTATCACATATGGGTTGAGACAGTTAATACCCCATGAGTATAACTACATGACTCCTGACCTAGATCTTGAATATGTGGTCTTCACTTTGAGGATATAGAGGCACTATCTTCTGGGGGAGTTATTGTTTGTTTACTCAGACAATCAGAGTCTTAGGTATATCTCCACATAGAGAGACTTGAACTTGAGGTAGAGGTACTATTTGGAGTTCTTATAGGAATATGAATTTGAGATAGTAGATACTCCAGGTAAGGGAAATGTGGTAGCATATTCTCTTAGTAGGAAGTCCCAATCTTGTTTGGTGCAGGAGGCGTTTGAGAATTTGGGTTCCTTATAACTGACCCTGGTTGACCAGGATGGTTCAATTTTTCTTCAGTTGATGGTTTTGAATCCTACACTCCTTCAAAATGTGAGAGAGTCTCTATTTTTAGACATCATCTATGAGGTATTATGTTACGAGATATCCTGAAGAGATTCACCATATTGATATTCTGAAGGAGGGGATCACACCATCCTTTTCCATGGATGGATGATTTTCCAAATCAAGATGTAGGAGGAGGTGATGAGAGAATTTCACACATCTACTTTGGTTGTATATCCTACTTTGGGAAAGATTTATAGAGAACTTTTATAGCAGTTTTTATGGGATGAAATGAGGTAGAGCGTGTACAAGTTTATATATCAGTGCCTCACCTGTCAAAAGATGAAGGATGAGCACCAGGTTCTGGTAGGTTTATTGTAGCCCATTGAGATCCCAAAGTGGAAATGGGATGACCTATCCATATAATTTGAAATGGGGCTTACACAAACAACAAAGGGTCATAATACCATATGGGGGATAGTTAATTAGACCATGAATTTGGCACACTTCCTTTCTATCAGGGAGTAAAATTCAGTTGAGAGTTTAGAGAAGTTGTATATATGGGATATTATTTGACTTCATGGGGTTTCCTCAACTATTGTCTCAGACCATGATACATAGTTTACATCATAGTTTTGGAGAGTAATGTAGGAGGAATTTGGGACCTAGATGAGGACAAGTACAACCTTTCTCCCCTATAGTGATGGAAAGAACAAGCATAATATCTAGGTGTCGGAGGATATACTGGGGGATTGTATGTTAGACTTTGGTTGGAGTTGGGAGGATCACTACTCCTTGATAGATCTTTCATACTATAAAGGCTACCACTCTATAAACAACATGAAACCTTTTGAGGCCCTATATGGGAGACCTTACAGGTCACCCTTGTGATGGATAGAGATCTAAAAGGAACCTCTTGTGGTCCAAATATGGTATAGGCGAGGATGGAGAAGGTCTAAGTCATCCATGAGAAGATGAGGTAAGGATAGAGAAGGAATGTGTCTTATGACGATCAACATCATAGGCCCTTGGAGTTCAATTAGGGAGACCACGTTTTCCTAAGAGACTCCCGTGATGAGGATTTTCGAGTTTCAGCTACGAATAAATGTTATCCCCAAGGATCATCGGTCTATTTGAGATCATGAAGAGGGCTGGAAAGGTTACTTATCGCCTCGTCCTATCCCTACAGTTGGATTGGGTGAAATTCATCTTGTATGTGTCACAACTGAGGAGATATGTGGATGAACCATACATGTTATAGATTGGGGAGAGCTGGACATTGAGGATAATGCCAATATTGTGGAGAACCCGGTGGAGATCTAGGATCACTAGAAGGGAACCCTACATGGACAGACCATTCCATTGGTTCATATGTTGTGGTAGCATGGGAGTTTGTAGGAGAGATCGTGTGATTGGGAGAGCCAGATGCAGGCTTAGTATCCTAAGATTTTGGTTTAGTTTTTTTTTGTTTTTGGGGAAAAAATAATGAAGGAGATAATGTTATAGGGACCCATTTTTTTCCTTGTAATAATTTTACATATTTCTAGATATATTTTCAGATCCAGGTATTGAGAAGATGTTTGATTTTGAGGCTCGGTATTCCAAAAATTCATTTTATAAACATATTAAATATATTTTATATTACACATGCGCAATTTCTTAAAAAATGATAACTCTTAAAATGAGTGTCAGATCGAAAATCCAATACCCCAGTTGAATATATAACGTGAGGTTTACCCTAGTAATGACCTAAAATAGGTTGGCGTGGGGCGTTTGGATAAGAGAGGCAATGGGAGGGTGTATTTAGTTAAATAAATAAATAATTTAATTTATTTAATTATGAAACTAAATTATAAACCTCAATAAACTCATGGTGAAAATGATTCTCCTAGTTTAGCTTCATAAACCCTGGGAGAATTGAGAGGTTTTCCTTCCACCATTCATTGGCGAATCAAGATCCGGCAATGATGAAAAGTTTGATCCAAGAAGATCAACGCATAGTGAACTAAATGAATCATCTTCATTGGTGAGAACATTATTCATTGATGAACAATCTAGTTCTAGTTAGGAGTCATCAATTTATGGATTCTGTCCTAATTGATTGAACTATTTGGGAATGATCGATCATATTTCTTGATCTGCATCAATTTCAAACCTTTTCATGTGCTAATGTATCAGTTTTAATTGAATATTCTATTTAGCATCACCCTGGATATTCCAAATTTAATTTTTTTCCAATAACACTTAGAAAGTGATTATTTCACATTTTATCTTGTTCATTTCTCCCTAACTTTCTTCATGCTCTTTGTAGAAACATGAAAGATATTGGGCATCGTTGATGGGATTTCTGGAACTAATAACACTCTCTTCCTGGGATGGACTATGAGATGGAGATCCCCTTCTCTCTCAGTTGGTTTTCTTTGGTTTGAGCACACACACACACACACATATTTGTATCCATGTTATTGGATTTTTTTACTCTCTTGATTTGGGTTGATATTTCTATCTATAACCATCATGTTTTATACTACCACCTTCGGATTTCAAGGTGTCCTGCTGTGTATGTATACACTCACCCCTGCATGGGATTTTCCTACACGTGTCATGTATAATGTAGAAGACAGACAAGTTCACTATTTCTATAGATAATAATAAAGGTCCTTGATGTATTGGACAACGTAGGGTGGTTAGAGCTTGGAGATCAGGATATGGTCTCTCTCAGCATGTTACTTTTTCAGTTTTGTGAGGTTGGGACATCTTTCTAGTTGGGCATGTGTTTTTTATGTTAATTTTCTAGTTTACATTGTTGTACTCTTGTACACCCTATAGGTTTTTCATGTATGATTTATATTATAGTTGCTGCATCTTTTTCTTTTATTACTTATCTACACTTCTACATTGAGATGGTTGGGTGTGTGCATACAGGTACATTAGGAAAAGGACTCCCAAGATAGTTTTGTCTTTCGCCGCTTGTCGCCAGCCCATGGCCTATAGAGGTAGGCTTGGGGAAGTTTTTTTTGATCCCCATTGGGTTGTTTCTTGACAATACAGAGCATCGGATTAGGGATGGAGGGTATGGGGGTTGTTAGAGCAAAGAGGCACCATATATGAACCTATGAGAAGGGGAGTGTTTTGAAGTTTAAATGGAATAAAATAAATACCTTCAAATTTGATTTTGTTTTTTATAAAAAATTAAAAAATATAAAATGAAAAAAATATATTTAAATGGGGGAAAGAAGTGGCTTAAATTTGGACAAGGTAACCACACAAGAGAGGCTAGTGCAGGAGGAGTCAATAGAGGATCAAATCCTAAGCATGGGTCGACATTAGAAAAGAATCATATGAACAGGCGCACAGTGAGGGAGAGGGTGAAGCAAGCTTACTACATTCAAACCATTTGTAAAAATTAAAAACTGACAAAGAAGAACTAAAAATGATAAAATAATGCAAGAGCTTGAACTATGGATAACGAGTCGCATGCCTTGGATTTTGAAAGTGATGATTCATCTGAGATGTTTAATGGGAAGTGAAAAAAAGCTTCAGTTCATTAGAAGCTTTAATTATATGAGAGATGAAGAACCCTATTAAGGTTTTATTTAAAATATCGTAAAGGTTTTAGTAGTGCTTTCTAAAAAGCAGTCATAAAAATATTTTTTATTAGTGTTAAAATAAAAAGGCACAGAAAAAACCTATCTTTATCCACACTTTTAGCATTGATAAATATGTATCTTTATTAGTGATTAAAGAGCACTCATAAAGATAAGTTTTATCAGCACTAAAATTTTAGTACGACTAAATATGGTATTTATCAGTGCTAAAAATGTTCTAATAAATACCTGTATTATTAATTTTTAATAATATAATTAATATAATTAGAAAAAGTAAATGTATATAACAATAAAAAATATAAATGTATATAATTATAAAAAAATGATTATATAATTATAAATACATTAAATGAATTGTAAATATATATTTATAAATAAATATAAACATATATAATTACAAATAAATATAAACACACATAATTATAAATAAATAATTATTTATATAATTCAAAATATATTAAAAATGCTATAAATATAATTATATATATATTAATAATTATAATTATAAATAAATATATATATAAAAACAATTGTATAAAATTATAAATATATTTATATAATTACAAAGATATTTATATAATTATATATATATTTATTAATATAAAAATATAATAAATATATTTATTATAATATTTTAATTATTTAAATATATAATTATTTAATTATGACTATATAACCACTTTTTAAAAAATGAGTGAAATTTAATAATTAAAAATGAGTAAACATTAAAAATATTTAAAAAATGGATTGGTTTTATTAATTATATGAATTATTAGAAAAATAAATATGGATATATATTAGTGTTAACAAAACCAATATTTATCAACTCTCTTTGGAAATCGCTGATAAAAACTATATAAAATACATTACAAATATTAAGCGAATATATATTAAAAATAAATATATAATAAAAATGAAAAAAATAATCAAAATTATTATTGAATATATAATATTAAATGCATGAATGTTATATATGAATGAATTTTCATAATTAAAAATGAATAGACTTCAAAAATGTTTAAAAAATGACTGAGTTTTATTAATTATATAAATTATTAATAACACTTAAAATGAATATATATTATAAAATAAAATGAATACATATTAAACATGTTCATTATAACCATATACCTATGAATGGCCCAAAGACATTATTTTTTATTTTATTATAGATAATACCCCTTTTAAGGGTTGAAGGGGAACCCGTACATGACCTCTAGGCCCAAGGCACAAGGCCCGACATGACCCGCAATACATGACCCGAAGGCCCAAAGGCATACCATGCCCATACATGACCCATAGGCCCAACCCACTAGAACTGCCCCTCCCCAGCGTCTTGCATCATCATTATAACCATATTAAAAATCTAAAATGTTAATGAATAAATATGTATAAATAAATAATAAAAATAATGAAATTGTAAAAATATTAAAATAATAAATATTTAAATTGATTAAATTATTAAAAAAGTAAAAAAAATTAACATTATTAGTGAATAAATAATACTAAATGATAATAAATGAATTAATGTTAAAAAAAGAGTGAAAAATAATAACTAAAAAATTATTAGATTGCAAAAATATTACAAAAATGGACAATTGTTATTAATTATATAGATTATTTTAAAAAATAAAAATGATTATATGTTAAAATGAAAATGAATACCTACACACACATATTAAAACCATATTAAAAACATTAAATGTTAATGAATAAACATGTATAAATAAATATTAAAAATGGATAAAAGTACACAAATATTAAATAATGAAAAATTGAAAATGAATAAATTAAAAAATATTTAAAAACAATCGTGATTATTAATGAATAATTAGTGTGTGTGTGTGTGTTTGTGTGTGTAGTGTGTGTGTGTAGTGTGTGTGTGTGTGCATATTAAATTTAAAATAAATAAATTGTGTGTGTGTACACACATTAAATTTATTCATTTTTATTAATAATTGTTTCATTAATAATTATTTTAATATTTTTTTTCATTTATTCATTTTTAATTTTTATTTGTTTTATTATTATATTTTATTTATTTTATATATTTTCATTTAATATATATACTATTTATTAACATTTATAATTAATATATATATATATATTAAAATTTTTCATTTTTATTGATAATTGTTTCATTAATAAAGTTTCTAATATTTTTTTTAATTTATTAATTTTTATTTATTTTATTATTAAATTTTATTCATTTTATATATTTATATTTAATATATACTATTTATTAATATTTATAATATATATATATATATTAAATTTATTCATTTTTATTAATAATTTTTTCACTAATAAAGTTTTTAATATTTTTGAAATTTATCCATTTTTAATTTTTATTTGTTTAATTATAATATTTAATTAATTTTATATATTTATATTTAATATATACTATTTATTAGTATTTATAATATATATATATAATATATTAATTTATTAATAACTATTTCATTACATATTTTTTATAACTTTTAATTAAATCATTTTTAATTTTTATTTGTTTAAATATTTATTTTTTTATTTTTAATATATATATATATATATATACTTTATTAGAGTATATTAAAAATTAGGGGAGATTTCTTATAGGCTTGATGTATACACGACAACCTGAAATAGTGTATGCTGGTGCAGATTATCCACCACAGAAGTCTACCAGCTCTTTTTAGTCTTCATTGGGCTATGAGTGCCACATGATCTAATATTGAGGAGAAATTAGAAGAGCTGATCTCTGATGTGGGATGAGATTCTCATTGGTCATTATTCATACGAGCAAATATGCCTCTATTTCAGGGTGATCTCATGTAATCTCCCTCACATAGATCCGTTGTGCCTTCGTCTTCATGGTTGATCCGTAATTTTCCATGGTTGATGAAATGAAACTCGAAGGGGCACTAGAATACTGGGCATGACCTTTTTGTAGGATTAAATTTACACCCAAGAAGATTAATGAATATAATATATTGACTATTGCACACAAAACTCATAGACATGAGTTGTTGATTACACGATGGGTGTTGGAAAGTAGGTAGGCAGATATAAAAGACAAATTGCATCTCGATACATGAATTTAAATCACTTTCTGGAAGGGTTTGATGCATCCCACTTTGTCGGTGTAGGATTATCGGTGGATGTTTCCCCTAAGTATTTCACAATGATTTAGGGTAAATCGAACACCAATTTTCGACAACCCTGTACACTAATGTTGGGGAATATATTGGGAAACTTTATTTGATTGGAGAAGAATTAATTCACATAAGCATTCCCATAATCTCTTTTTTATAAATGAAAATCGATGTGAATCACATCACTTTGATATCACCATTTTTTCAAAGAACACCTTGGTTCGATTTAAATGAGATAACTCTTTATGGGGGACACCCGTTTGAATTTTAAAAAATTGAAATCCAACTGTTATGACAAATCACGTTATTAGTAATTTTTTATAAAATATTTTATTTTATTTTATTTTTATTTATTATTCTATTTTGTTATATATATATATATAAACATTTTATTAAATATATATTTTTAAAATACTTTAAAATCTTTTAGGAAGATATATATTTTTATGAAAATTCCAATTCTCAAAGCTCCTTTTATTAGGGATGAGTTATGGGAATTCTACCACCAACTCCAATGTGGGATTCCACATATATTTCCACCTCACAAATCCAAGCCATATTTATTTTGACTAATCAAAAAATTTCCACCGCATAAATCCAAGCCATATGTGTTTTTACCAATCAAAATTTTTTATTCCTTTTATTATTCTTATGAATAAAATGAAAACAATCCCCCACTTTTATTCATAAATATTAATTATCCATATCACAAGTGAATCATTGTGCATAATAAAGGTATATTTCTATTCAAAGCTTTACTTATTATTAATATCTCAAAGTATAATCAGTTTTACAAGTTGTAGAAACATTAAAATTGTTAATACTGAAGATAAACCAAATATATCATACATACAATGATCTTTCCATATAAAATCTCATTTTTATCACTTTTTATGGCCATGTGATTATATCCTTTTCATGAAATCTCTAAGAAGTAAACCCATTAACTCTTATAAGAGGAAACACCACTTCTAAGTTCACAAAGGAAAAATATTAAAATGTTCTTTCATTTTTAGAACACATAACTCGTCGAGTGTTAATATTTTGTTAAGAGTTTATAACTCAATCTCTAGTCATAACGAATGATATTGACACCACGTAGTTGGGGTTATAATTTTTAATATTAATAATCAAATTCATAACTTGTTTTTACCCATTAAAAACATTGATTTGGATCTACCTAAATAGATTTTTGGGTTTCCATTATATAAATCATTTATTCTATGGGTTTTAACCCCATCACTTTGTTAGTTTCATGAATGATCTCTCTTAGCAGAGATTTTGTAAACAAGTCTCTAATATTTTTAGATGATCTCACATTGATAATTGTTATGGTACCATCTTGTAACAATTATCTCACATAATCATGTCTCGAACTTATATTTATAGACTTTCTATTATATATGAAACTATATTCCCTAGATACATTCTCTTCAATATCACAACTGGTTGAGATAAAAGTCATCATAATAGGCCACAATATAATATCCAATAATATATTCTTAATCCATTCATCCTTCATTCCACATGCCTCTAAGGTGATAAACTCTGACTCCATGGTCAAATGTAAAATACATGTTTGTTTCTTCATATCACAAGAAATAACACAACCTGCATGAGTAGAGAACCATTCATATGTGGATTGTTTACCATTAATACTGGTAATCCAACTTGCATCGATGTATTCTTCTAATAAAACCAAATAATCATTATATTATAAATGTAAATCTTTTTCCTTTCTTAAGAATCAAAAAATTATCATTATACATATCCAATGATCATTACCCAAATTATTAGTATATTTACTCACTTTACATACCGCAAAATCAATATCAAGTCTAGTGAAATTCATTGCATACGTTAAATAACCAATTTCACTAGAATACTCAAGTTGTGAAACAACTCTACCCATTTTTATAAATAGTTTAACACTAGAATCAAATGAAGTATAATAATCCTTAAAAAAGGTGATCAAATTTATTTAACATTTTTTTATGCATTGAACTGACTTAAAGTATAAACCCCACTATGTTTTCAAACTTTAATACCTATAATATTATCAACTATTCCATGATCCTTAATTTTAAGCATAAAATATATGTAATTCATTGTCTCAATTACACCAATCATATTGGTACTAAAAATTAACATATCATCCACATATAGACAAATAATAACTCCATATTATTTTGTAAAATTTTAATAAAGACATTTATCCACATTATTATGATTAAACCCATTAGATAAAATAATAAAATCAAATTTCTCATGCCATTGCTTCTGAGCTTATAGTCCATAAAGAGATTTAACTAGTTTACATAATTTATTTTCATTACCTTGTAAAACAAACCCTTCCTATTGTTCAATGTAAGTATCTTCATTTAAGTCTCTATTCAAAAAATAAGTTTTGACATTAATTTTATGGACATCCAAATGATTAATTGAAGATAAAGAAAATAAAATCCTTATTGAAGTAACAGAAGCATAAGTATCAAAATAATCAATCCCTTTTTTTGTCTGAAACCTTTAGTAATCAATATATCTTTAGAAGCATGATGGTTACCATTGGAATCATATTTTTTTACTAGAAATTCATTTAAAACCAATAGGTTTTTAACCTCTTGGTAAATCCATAATGTCCCAAGTATTATTCCCCATAATGGAATCCATTTCATCATTAATTGATTCTTTCTAGAAAGAATCATCTCTAGAATTCATAGCTTCTGTATATGTCTTCCAGTAATCTTCTATAGTCAATAATAAAAAATACTTATACATAAGATTATTATATTAATCTCCCTCAACAAGAAAAACTATAAAATCTAGAGAAATAAAATATGGATGTAGATGTTTCTCCTTTATAATTCTTATACTTCATTTAGGTTCAACTTGATAATCATCATTACTCTCTACTATTTTATTTGAACTAGATAGAGTACATGAGATAGGGTTATAAGGAATAACTTACTCCATGCCATCTTTATAAAAATTATTATAAAAAAAACTCTACATACCATGATTTAATAATTATATTAGCTCCCAAATCCATAATTTTATATGCTTTTCTATTTCATTCATATCCAAAAAAACACCTTTAATTGTTCTAAGACCAATTTTAGTTCTTTTAGGACCAGAAACTCTATAGTAAACTAAACACCTACACAATTTAAAATAATAAGGATTAGGTCTTCTGCCTCTCAAAATCTCATTCGGGGAAAACTTAGTTTTCCTAGAGGTAATAATATTATGAATATGAAACACAACCAAAAAATCATCACCCCATAAATTTTATGTTAACTTAGATTTATTAGTCATTAAATTTACCATTTCTACTATAGTAAAAATTTTCCTTTTAGATAATCAATTTTTATGAGGTGTGTAAGGAGTGGTAATTTGATGAATTATACCATTGACTCAAAAAACTCATTAAACTCATTCAAAAATTATTCACAACCTCTATCTGAGCGTAATAATTTATCCTTTTTGTTTAATTCGTTTTCAACTTCTGATTTATACTTTATAAATATATTTAAGGCTTCATCCTTTTTTATAATAAGATATATATTTAAATATCTATCATAGTCATAAAAAAATTAATAATATATCTTTTCTTCAATGATTTAATAAACTATTTAATTCACAAATATCATAATTTACTAATTATAATATATTAGAATTTATATCAACACTATGAAAAAGGATTCTTAACTATTTTAGATTATACACATGTTTCAAATTTGTTAAATTAATTTATAATTTTAATTAAGTTTAACTTATTCATTACTTTTAATGAATTATAATTAATATATTCTAAATGATCATTCCATAAATTAGGGTACTTAATCAAGTAAATAGAAGATTCAATCATATTATTAATGGATAGTTGATACATGCCATCATTAGAGTACCCTTTCCACAAAAACATTATTCCCTTCTATACGATAACCTTTTCATATTCAAATGAAACCCAAAATCTTTTATTAAATATAATATTGACATAAACTAAATTCTTTCAAATTTTGGGTACATACAACACATTAAGAGTCAAATTATTCCCAGAAGTAAAGTTTATGTCCATGATTCCTTTTCCACTGAAATTGATGCATGAATTATTTCCAAGGTGTACTTAATTCGTCATAATATAATCATAAATTTTTTTAAACATAGAACAATCCTTGCACACATAATCCATTTCTCCAGAATCAAGACACCATCCCATCTTCATCGAATTCATATTGACTTCAGATATCATTGCAACTAGATTCTATTTAGTCGGAATATTTTAAATGGTTTTATCTACTTTCTTTCGATAGTGACATTACCTTGAAAAATGACATATTTTTCCACATACAAAGCATTCTACTTTCTACATAGAAGGATTTACTTTCTTATTGAATTTTTTACTTTTATTTTTGATATCTAAAGAATATTTTGGTTGTTTCATTCAATCAATGATATTAATTTTGGTATAAAATTTTAGATCCATACCCATATCTCTTAATATGAATTCTTCTTCAATGCGAAGATGCTTTTACAATTGTTCCAAGGAAATATCACCACTCTTTTTAATAAGTGATTTATCAAAATCTTTCCACATAGTTTAAAATTTAGTAATGATTTAACTAACTTGAAATGTTTCTGGTATATTAATCATAAGCAAAAGAAGTTTATTTTCTATGACTTATAGCTCATGAAATTTCCCCAACACCGTCTTGTTATCAACCATTTGAAGTTTAGATACTTTTAAATAAGAAATATATTGGTAAATTCATCTCTATCTTTGTAGTTTAACAATATTGGATCCCATATATCTCGAGTGGTCATCATTTGGTGGAAATAGCTAAAAGATGATTCTACAATGTGTTGATAATATGTCCTCAACACAAAACTTGATCATCTTTACACTTATTCCTCATTTCCCAAATATGATCAACTTGAGTCATGTCAATGGGTGTGATATCGGGATTTGGAGCAGGATCGTCAGGAATTGGAGGAAGATTTAGTTCTATAATGTAAAAAATATTTAACATTGTACGAAGAATCTTCATCTTGTCTTGTTTTCTGGAGAATTGTTTTCCATCAAAATGGTCATTTTTGACCAAGTCATATTTCATCACTTTGAAGGATTCAAAATCCATATTCTATGTTATATCTTGGGTTTAAAACCTTTTTATTTTTGAGAATATGTAGTTATATGGAGAAGATAAATATAATCTCGATGCATGAATTTAATTCACTATCCAAAAGGGTTATATCCACCCCACTTTGTTGGTTTAGGGTTCTCGGTGTAAGTTTCCCTTGAGGATTTCACCAGGATGTAGGGGATATCAAACACTAATTGTTGATAGACCTACATCACTAATGTTGGAAAAAATATCTGGACAATTTCTTGGATTGAAGAATAATTAATTCACATAAGCGTTCTCGTTAAAACTTTTTTATAGATCAAAATTAGTTTGAATCACATAGGTTTGATCTCACCATTTTGGTCAAAGAAAAACTTGGTTTGACTGAAATGATACAACAATTTATGGGGGACACCCATTCATATTTCAAGAAATCAAAGTCCAACTGTTATGACTAATCACGTTATTAGTCATTTTTATAAAATGTTTTGTTTTTTTGTTATATATATATATATATAATTATTACTAAATATATATTTTTAAAAAACTTTAAAACCATTTAGGAAAAAATATATTTTTATGAAAAATCCAATTCCCAAGGATCATTTTTTAAGGGATGAGATATGATAATTCTAACCCCAACACCAATGTGGGATTCCACATCTATGTGCACCACATAAATCTAAGCCATAGAAATTTTGACCAATAAAAATACATCCACCTTATAAATCCAAGACATAGGTGTGTTGACCAATCAAAATTTGTTATTCCTGTTATTATTATTATGAATAAACTTACAACAGCAGGAATAAGATTGGTTTGAAGATGTATACAAAGAGCTATGGTGTGTTTGAAGATTTTCATCGCGATTTGAGTAAAGATGATAAAATAAAACTAGATATTGTTCCATAGGGTTTGGTTTGAGATGCATAAAAACAGAGAACAACGATGATTAATGCATGAAGTTTAGGCTCTTGGATGGATTTTTTTAAAGGGTTTTAGGTTTAAAAAAAATAAAAAAGGTACAATATTGGGTATTTTTTTAAAAAAGGGTTTAGGGAGGCATGAACCCATTCATGGTTCTTAATTTTTCTAAGAAGCATGAACAGGGTTCATGCTTCTCAGTCTGTCACTAAAGAATCATGATATCCATTCACACTTTATTAGAGAGTGACATGAAGCATTAACTTCACACTTCCTTTAAATTTTTTACAAAGGAGGCGTCAAGAGAGTTCACATATCCTACTAGGGAAAATATTTAAATAGAGCCCCCCCTACATTTTTAATTATTTTTCTATGTATTTTTCTGCGAAACATTGCTGGATTTACTTCTCAACATATATTTCTAGCTTTTAAAAATTTAACATTTCTATTTAAAATTTTTAATTCTCTAATTTTATTTATTTATTTTTTGTATGATTTATTTATTTAATATGTATGGATGCATGGATATATGGATATATAAATTATTGTTTTCTAAATGATTAATTTTTTGTATGAAATGGTATTTTTTATATGCTTTAATTTAAATTGAACGATTTAGGAAATTTAAATATGGTATGTATATAATTTAAATTTTATGTATTAAAAAATTTATATTTAAGAAAATATTATTGTTTAAAAATATATATATTTTTTAATTTAAATGGTGAATAATTAGATTTGAATAGATTTATATGTTTATATTATATTATATTTATTGTAACATAAATATAAATTATAATATTCTATACACATATGAAAATAAATTGAATCTAGAAAAATAGTTTATAAAAAATATATTATAAATAATTCTTTATAAAAAATACTAGTTATATTAAGTATCATATATATATTCATTTATTTTTATTTTTGTCAACAATACATAAAATGATGACTTTGAATAATAATGTTAAATTTAATTAATTATAAATAATTACTATTCCAAGTAATAATATATAAAATGTAATTATTTAAATTTTGGAATGTATAAATACTTAAAAAAATTTATACATATATATTTAATTTTATAAAATTGAAAGTTACATTAGTTTGTCATATTTTATTGGTCATGTAAGTGTAAATTATATTAATCTTGTTAATTAAATTTAATAAAATTTATTTTTTTTTTTCATCATTTATGTATAAATTAATAATATTTATATTTAGGAAACAATAGTTTTTTTATGAGTATATGAAATTTAATTTTAAAATACTAATAAATAAAGTAGAATATATTTAAATTCATATAAATATATTCTATATTATTTTAATATATTTATATGTATATATTATTTTATATTATATCTCCTATAAAATAAATTTAAATTATAATATTAAATACACATATGTAAATAAATTGAATCTATCTAGACACACACACACCTTGAAATGTTTAAATCTTGGAAAGGTGGTAATATAAATATATGGATACAAATATAGATATTTATTATATTTTAGATATAGTAATAGTTAAAGTTATAATATGTAGAACATAATAAGCATCCCAAAAGTTTTTTTAGATTATTTTTTGATGACTAATCTTGAGATGACCGACCAATGTATGATTGAAAGTGCATGTCTTTTTTTGTGTATTTGGTTATATAATTTGTAATAATTTCATTTTAATTTCATCATTAATGACCTATATGTCATCATTTTTCCTATTTATGTAAGGACCTGCATGTCCATGTAAAAATGTTATATATCCTAAACCCCTATACCCCCTCACTTGCATGTGAGTAACATTGTAATAAAAAGAAAATCAATAAGTTTCGTTCAACAAGAGGCATTGTTGTTTTAAAGAAGACTAATGGTTGCTGAAATCTATGATAATAGAGGCTCAAAGACCCCCTAGGTTTTGGTTGGTTTATCATATAATGTAAACCAATCCATAGAAAAATTATCAAGATTAAGTCATAATTATTTTATCGTAACTTATTAAAACATGTTAACCATTTGATAATGTAGTATAAATATATAAAATGTTTTATTAAATTTTCTTTCTAAGTAATCATACCACTGTCATTATACTTCAACAAAGAGGTTATTTATATTGATTAGAGTTTTGGATATAATTTTCAAGCTACAGGAGTGATAAATCTTCATGAAAGTATGAATATAAATAGATGTGTGTGTATATATATATTATTTATAATATTTAGTTATATGTAAATTTACAATATATAGAACATAATATCTATACCAAAAAAACATTTTAGTAATATTTTATGATGAATGATCTTTAGATGGCTGTCTAATATATGATTGAAATTGAATGTTGTATTTTTTGTATCTGATTATTGAATATTTCATAATTGACTGACATTGAGATGACTCACCAATGTATGATTGAAATTGCATGTTATGTTTTTTTCATAGTTATATAATTTGTAATAATTTAATTTTATTTTCCTTAATGACCTATGTGTCATCCCTCTATGTAAGTATGTAAGGACCTGAATGTCTGTGTAAAAAATTTTATGTATCTCAAAACCCAAGATCCCCTCACTTGCATGTGGTAATATTATAATAAAATGAAATTTTACAAGATGTGTTTTTGTTTGAATCTTGATTTTTACACCATGCCTAAAGGAGATTGTTGGTTCCTGAAATATTATATAATAGTAGCACTAAGATTCCCTCCTAGGTTTTGGTTGGTTTATAAAATAATGATAAACTAATCTATAGAAATTTTCTCAAGATCAATTAATAATTATTTAATCATAACCAATTAATTTTTTTAAACATTTGATAATGAAATATATAACATTTTATTAATCATTTTTTTCTAGTTAATCATGTATTTGTCAATATACTGCAACTATGAGGTAATTTATACTAATCAGGGTTTTAGTTATAGTTTTACACTTATAAGAGTGGAAAATATTTGTGAATGTGTGACATTGGATGAAGTTCATAGGAAGATTCATAGTCGATTAAAAATTGAGGGTTGATCAATCAATTAATTCAATTACATATCGACAACTTCAATATCTTGAACATTTATGGAACATTGAGTATCCTCTAGTCAATGATGAGGATTGGATGGATGCATCATTGTTATTATAGAAACAATATGGTAATGGTATAATGGAATTATATGTGGTTATTTCTGATATTTATGAGGTGTAACATACTGCTATAAAACCATGTTATGTGAGATCTATAGAAGTTGGTCATTCACAACACTCTCATTTACTTCCTTCTTATATGATTATAGTAATATAAAAAAATTATGAAGAAGATGATCAAAATTTTAAAGGAACTATAGGGGACATCACTTTTTATACTCCTGATTTACTGAATGAGATTTTATTTGATAAAGAAGTATTTGGTGATGCATTAGAAGATGACGTGGATGAGAATTATGTGAGGAACAAACCTTTTAAGGTTCCTTTGATAAATAGACAACCACCAGTTAGTGTCAATCATCCTAGATTATCAACTTCCTTAGTCTAAGGAATTTCACATGCACAAAATTTTTATTGGGATGTCATTACACTAGATAATAAATTCCATGGAATTATGGGTAATATACCTATATCTTCTGATAACACCATATATATGGGTTAGGAGTTTGAAATTAAAAGTTCCTTAAAAATGTGATAAAACAATACCAAAAAGAGTGGCATTTTTCATGTGTTTAATGATTCCAACATGGATAAATATCTAATTCAGTGTGACAAATATGGGACAAAATGTAAATTTCAAATGTGGAAAATATATGATAATCATTTTTTCATATTATAATATAACCAAATTAGAAGTCCCACAAACTTGTGTATATCTAAACTGTAGAGACCCAAAGCTTGACGTACATGGACATTACATTACTTTTGCGGAATACTTGATACATAACAAAAACAGACACACAAGGATCGTAATAGTTTAGTGTCTTTGGAAACTCGGAAAATAATCTTCTAATCGTGGTGAAAGATCTTCAAAATCTCCCATAAAGATCTTCCCCTTTTGTTTTCTTACCTAAAACCTTTCTTTAAATCCTGGGGAAAAGAAAACATATAAAGGGTGAGTTCAAATGCTCAGTAAGGGTAAGCATGGATAAAATAAAACAAATCATATACATTTGAACTTAAAAACATGAACATAATGTTTAAACATCAAAAGCTTGAGCAATGACATAAAACATGGAAGTAAGTAAGGCATAGATCATAAAGAAACATTAAGAATGATAAAATAGAATTGGAATAAAACATGTAATTGTGGCAACCATTAATCACATGTTATGATTTCCATTGTAGACAAGGCATTGCTGCCAAGACTATCTTAGTGGACAAAGTCCCTTTCTGAATCGAGTTCACTCCTTGTTCCAGTCCTGTATTAATGAACCGGTTTAACTTCCCGTTCCATCCATGTCTGTCTCATGAGATATAAATATTTACCCAATGAATTGGAGGGAGATATAGGTCCCACCCATATCATAATGAAATCATTCTTACTTGTGCCACAAAATAAACTTAAAACATTCATCATAACCCAAAGAATAAAATGGGTTTCATAAACATCATCCCATCATCACATAATCCATATAAAACAAATGGATATTTTATCATAAGAAAAGTGAAACCATGTAAATCATAGAGACATTATACTTGAAACATACACATATGAAATAATGTCATCTTAGATGGAAAATGGTTTTGATAAAACACTTGAAATGAATTCTTGAGGAAAATATCCTTTCTTCTTGAAAATCATTTTCTTTTCACAAAATGCCATTCAATTTTAAAATAAAAGGATTTGGTTGAAAATAGTCATGAAATATTATAGAGTAAGCTTCATGAAAATAAGGCGTTATGAAACCATAAAAATCCGTTCATGCCGTCTAAGTTAAAAAAACATTCTTCTCATACTTTTTTCAGAAAAGTCAAAAAGTACCTCATAAAAGAATGATTCCATACATACCATGTATTAAAAGTCAAAAATGGTTAAAAAGGACTTTAAACATACATAAAAACACTTTTAGAAAACATGGACTTGGATGATAACAATAACCCTAGTAAATACTTACAAATAAACAATCTCGGATAAGAATGAGATTAGAAAGGTTATCCCTTACCTTATGTCCGATATGCTTCGTATGTATCCGAACCTCATCTTCTTTGAAGTGTCTTATTGAAACCTCCTCCTAGGGCACTGAGATTGGTCTTTGAAGAAGACCGGAACCTCTAGGATGTTTCTAAGGAAGTGGATAAGATAAATTGGAAGGGTTTGGCCGAGATTTAAGGCTCAAAGTGGTGTGAGGAAGAGAGGGAGGACGTGCCCTTTTATAAGGGAGGAGAGGGGCACCTTTGGAATAACTAAAAATATTATTTTATTATAAAGTCATATTCGGTTTTTAAAAGCTCCAAATTGAGTTACTTAGAAGCTAAGGTGGGGATGGGTTGAAATCCTCTCATCAAATAGAATTTAGACAAGTTTAGGTTTCTATTTTAACCTTATCATTTAGATTTAACTTTAAGTTAAATAATTTTACTTTTACCGTGTCTTCTTGTTTTCTTACACTATAAGGTTAATAAACTTACTATAACAAGACAAACGAACCCCAAGTTGTTTATTATTAATATATATAACCTTATCTAAGTCATTTGGCCAAACCTTATATTTTTAGGAATAAAATAACAATTAATAATATAATATTTGTTTTAAAAACTATTTTATGTCAATTTTGACACTATTTGGTAATTGATTTTTGTGAAAATACTAACAGAATTATTAGTTTGAAAAAAGTTAACTATATCAATACTAACATGTCATATTAACATAGAAATTATTTTAATTCATAAAAAGTCTCAAATTACATTTATTTGGGTATTTATAACATCAATTATGTCAATATTTCATTAATAAGATAATTACTCCATCATCATTGTGTCATAAATAAATTAACTTATTTAATGTCCAAAAATTAGAAATAAAATATCATTATGTAGGAAATCTTTATATATTTCTATTTAATATTTATAGTCGAATTTATCTTATTTATAACCCTATATTAAAAATGATTTAGTTATTAAACTTTGATTTTAACTATTTTAACCCTTCTTTAAATAAATTAATATTAAATGTCATAATCTAATCCAAGTGGGCCTAAATGGTGATATTTTATTCCTAAGGTTGTTTTTGGTAGAATTACACTTATCCAATAGAATTAGGACATGTGTTAGGGTAATAATAATATCATTTTTACCCTTAATTACCCTATTTACTTTTAACCGTGGTAAAAAAAAGTAAAAAGTTACTATTCACCAAAAATTATTTTCATCTCATTGAACCAAATTTTACTTACTGACATAAACCATGTCTCTAGGATTTTTGAAATTCCATTCACAAAAGCGGTAAAATTAAGTTTTATGTAAATTTGCAAATTTTCCTAGGAGGTGGGTAAAAGATGGTCAAAAGTTCAATAAAATTTTTATATATCTAAAATTATTATAAAATGACTCCAATGAATTACATTTAACTTATATAGGTATTATGTATCAATTTTGACCTAAAATAAATTTAAATAAAATAAATAATTATTTAAATAAAAAGTCGGTTTTTAAATAGTAACCTAGTGTTTTCACTATTCATCAAAAATTGAAAGTTTTCAGAAAAATACCCAAATTTCACCCTAGGCTAATTTCGATATTAAGAATCCAAAAATGAAGTCCATTTTCAAAAATAAAATTTATAAAATTTCAAAAAGTGGGTATTACTATTCATAATAGCTAGTTTTAATAATATTTTAATAGCATATCGTTGTTTAGCGAAACTCGGTATTGCGTACAACCCACACTATTGTGGAAGGTCGCGCTTGCATGTAATGCAAGCCAAGTCAGGGATGCGTGTTGTGTAAGATCCTTTTGGTGTAGCGTACAAAACAAGACATTAATGAAATTAAAAAGAATATTTTTCGTAAAATCTTGGGGTGTTACATTCTACCCCCCTTAAAATGAATTTCGCCCTCGAAATTCGTCGGGGTTATAAATGGTTTACTAGTCGAAAGTTTCTTTAATATAAACCCACATCGTAAAAAGGAATACCAAAACTTGGCTTTAAAAACTAAAGTATGAAACGTAATGGTTACCCAAATTAACTAATCACTGGGTTTCCACATAGGAGAACATAGGTGAAAATATGGATATGGAAGAGAAATCTAACCATCATGTTCTGATGGAGAGTGGTAGAGAACATGGCTATGAAAAATCCAACAATCACAAAGCCATAAATTTGTGATGATCTAGGGTACCATCTGATTCATCAGATATAAGGGCACTAGGATAACATTTTTGGTTTTCAAGATCATTTCCCTAAAGTTGAAGAATTTGAATTTGAATAAATACTTACTTTATTTTGGTACAATCTCACTATTTTTTGTGCTTTGAACAATTTCCACTTCATCTCTTAAAGAAATGAAGTTGAATTTGTTATTCGTGAAGTGTTAACAGATCATGTGATTGAATGATGAGTCATTCCATCTGTTTCAAACAAAAAGTTAGCAAAAGTTATCAAATATACATAAGTCCATCTATGGTGAGGTTAATCGTATACGATTCCAAAAATAAACTTATAATTCATATATCATACCGCGTAATAAAATAAAACTAGTTTCTACTAACCAGGGACTTACTGTAGTCCAGTGGTAGGCGATAAAGGCCAGTCACATTTCGGTTGTGGGTTCGATTCCCACAGCCTTGTCTAACGCAATGGTCTGTCACCAGTCCTACAGGTTTTCCTTTTTCTAAAACTACATTACTATAACATCCCATCAATAATATCTAAAAAAGTTCTATCCTTAAACAATACTAACTTATGTCCAACATAATCCATTCCAATCTTTAGGATTATCTAAAATACTTCGGTCCAAGCTCATATTATAAAGAAAATGATTACTTGAAATTTCACATAAAAATCACGTGAATGACATCATTTATCCCCCATATATCATAAGATATATCTTGTTGTTCAAATTACAAACATGTGAATACCTTAATCATGTATTCTCTTGAAAAATGAATACCCATTTAACCTTAGTGAAAACATGAATGCTATCAAAAGTTAACTCTTTCCACATACCAAAATCCCAAAATTTCTATATACTCAAACCATGATATCACTTTGTCCTTATTTTAGTCATGATCTCATGATTACTATCATATTATTTTCTCCTTATCCCTTCCATATGCACATTTCATATGCTTTCCAAAAATATTTGAATCGCTTTTCATGGTTACGGGTACCATAAAATTATTGAAAACCACAATAGACTAATACAAAAATATTCTAATACACCATAAAAGTACCTCAACAACATTATTATTCAATACCAATACATAAAAACTTCAATCCATCCTCTTCAATGATTGTCCTGGAATAAGTATTTCCTTGATTTAGAAGTAACTTTTTAGGTCAGGGCATTGAGTTGGGTAATTCCCATGTTCTCCACAAATAAGACATTGAACTCCATAATAGTCTGTCACTATATGACCATTTTCTCTACACAGATAACATATGTCCCTCCATTTGAGGTATTCCTCAAGGTTCTTCTTCCCTTATTTATAAATCTCAATATTCCTTTCTTTATGATCCTCAACATGTGAACATGCATAAAAGTCTATCTTCCTCTTATTTGATGAATCAGGCATACCACTAAATTTCACCTTGTTAATCATATATCAGGATGACTGATTTGACATAATCACAATATCTTTATCTCTAGGAATTACGCAATTTTGTTGCTCATAGTCACCAATTTTTTCATTGGATTCAATGTTAACTGAATTCCTTATGGTTCCCTCCATTGACTAAAACACAAAAAGAATTCTGTGAGAGACAAAAATCATACAAGGAAAATAACATAATAAAGGGGGAGTACCTTCGACATCTAACATCTTAGGTTTAATTCTAAGATCGTTAGCACAAAATCTAGGACTATAACCTACACGTATACTTAAACTTAGGGACATCCCTAGACATACCTTAGAAATATCTCTAGGGATTTCACTAACGTTTTCGCATCCTAGTTTCCAAAGGTTGACTAAGCCTTTCCTCTGATACCAACTATAGAGACCCAAAGCTTGACGTACATGGACATTACATTACTTTTGTAGAATATGTGATACATAACAAAAACAGACACACAAGGATTGTAATAGTTTAGTGTCTTTGGAAACTCAAGAAATAATCTTCTAATTGTGGTGAAAGATCTTCAACATCTCCCATAAAGATCTTCCCCTTTTGTTTTCTTACCTAAAACCTTTCTTTAAATCCTGGGGAAAATAAATCATATAAAGGGTGAGATCAAATGCTCAGTAAGGGTAAGAATGGATAAAATAAAACAAATCATATACATTTGAACTTAAAAACATGAACATAATGTTTAAACATCAAAAGCTTGAGCAATGACATAAAACATGGAAGTACGTAAGGCATAGATCATAAAGAAACATTAAGATGGATAAAATAGCATGGGAATAAAACATGTAATTGTGGCAACCATTAATCACATGTTATGATTTCCATAGTAGTCAAGGCATTGCTGCCAAGACCATCTTAGTGGACAAAGTCCCTTTCTGAATCGGTTTCACTCCTCGTTCCAGTCTTGTATTAATGAACCGGTTTAACTTGCCATTCCAGCCATGTCTATCTCATGAGATATAAATCTTTACCCAATGCATTGGAGGGAGATATAGGTCCCACCCATCTCATAATGAAATCATTCTTACTTGTTTCACAAAATAAACTTAAAACATTCAACATAACCCAAAGAATAAAATGGGTTTCATAAACATCATCCCATCATCACATAATCCATATAAAACAAATGGATATTTTATCATAAGAAAAGTGAAACCATGTAAATCATAGAGACATTATACTTGAAACATACACATATGAAATAATGTCATCTTAGATGGAAAATGGTTTTGATAAAACACTTGAAATGAATTCTTGAGGAAAATATCCTTTCTTCTTGAAAATCATTTTCTTTTCACAAAATGCCATTCAATTTTAAAAGAAAAGGATTTGGTTGAAAATAGTCATGAAATATTGTAGAGTAAGCTTCATGAAAATAAGGCGTTATGAAACCGTAAAAATCCGTTCATGCCATATAAGTTAAAAAAACATTCTTCTCGTACGTTTTTCAGAAAATTCTAAAAATACCTCGTAAAAGAAAGATTTCATACATACCATGTATTAAAAGTCAAAAATGGGTAAAAAGGACTTTAAACATACATAAAAACACTTTTAGAAAACATGGAATTGGATGATAACAATAACCCTAGTAAATACTTACGAATAAAAAATCTCGGATAAGAATGTGATTGGAAAGGTTATCCCTTACCTTATGTCCGATATGCTTCGTATGTATCCGAACCTCCTCTTCTTTGAAGATCCTTTTTGAAACCTCCTCTTAGGGCACTAAGATTGGTCTTGGACGAAGACCGAAACCTCTAGGATATTTCTAGGGAAGTGGAGAAGAGAAATTGGCAGGGGTTGTTTGAGCTTTAAGGCTCAAAGTGGTGTGAGGAAGAGAGGGAGGAGGTTCCCTTTTATAAGGGAGGAGAGGGTCACCTTTGGAATAACTAAAAATATTATTTTATTATAAAGTCATATTCGGTTTTTAATATCTCAAAATTGAGTTATTTCGAAGATAAGGTGGGGATGGGTAGAAATCCTCTCATCCAATAGAATTTAGACAAGTTTAGGTTTCTATTTTAACCTTATCATTTAGATTTAACTTTAAGTTAAATAATTTTACTTTTACCGTGTCTTCTTGTTTTCTTACACAATAAGGTTAATAAACTCACTATAACAATACAAAAGAACCCCAAGTTGTTTATTATTAATATATATAACCTTACCTAAGTCATTTGGCTGAACCTTAGATTTTTAGGAATAAAATAACAATTAATAATATAATATTTGTTTTAAAAACTATTTTATGTCAATTTTGACACTATTTGGTAATTGATTTTTGTGAAAATACTAACAGAATGATTAGTTCGAAAAAAGTTAACTAAATCAATACTAACATGTCATATTAACATAGAAAATTATTGGAATTCATAAAAAGTCTCAAATTACATTTATTTGGGTATTTATAACATCAATTATGTCAATATTTCATTAATAAGATAATTACTGCATCATCATTGTGTCATAAATAAATTAAACTATTTAATGTCTAAAAATTACAAATAAAATATCATTATGTAGGAAATATTTTTATCTTTCTAATTAATATTTATAGTGTCACAAACCAGGCCGGGTCTCCATCCGACCCGGCGCCCGACCCAGCCTGCGGTAAGACCTGAAGGGTGTTCCGGATCCCCATGGGCTGGAACAAGTGCTCGGGTATCGTAAGTAACAAGTGGGAACGATTTTACCCGAAATAAAAGACAGAAAAACAATTATCCAGATAAATAAACTGAAACTGAAAAAAAGGACAACCAAACATGTATTTAAACTATGAAAAATTTTAAATTCTACAACTCGAACTAAGAACTAAAAAGAAAAGACGACAGCGAAAACTAAAACTCTTACTCAAACCACCCGACAAAAGAGGGGCCACATGACACCACTCTGCATGAAAAGACCAACTGCAACCTGAACCACCATCACTGAGCATGATGTCACAACCTGGAATAAACAAGCAACAAGGTCTACATACACCCAAAGGTGTATGTAGGGTGTGAGCCAAGAGCCCAATAGGACGTCACCCAACAAAAAGGTTCCACGTATAAACATTAGATGACAAATACATTTGCAATATTAACTAAAGAAAAGAAAATGAATTCTTGAACAGTTTAAAAGAAAACGGGATTAAAGAAAATAGTTTCAAATGGAACAGCTTAAATTAAAACACACACACTCACTTTTTAAAATAACCAGTTTGTCACACTAATGAGCGTAAGGTAACCAATGAGCACTAATACGGGAGGGGCCGCATGGGAGTTAGCTATCTTGGGTCCCTAGATCTTCGTGTCTCGGTGAAACGTGGCTTAGAAGGCCATGACCCTCAGAAAATGTAGCCTAGAAGGCCACGACCCTCAGAAAACGTAGCTTAGAAGGCCACGACCCTTAGAAAACGTGGCTTAGAAGGCCACGACCCTCAGAAAACGTGGCTTAGAAGGCCACGACCCTCAGAAAATCATATGTTTAGTTAGTGTTGCAATCGTCAGTCCTGCCGGTGAAACTGAGTCGAGTCACCTCTGGAACACTAGATCACTAGTCTAGTCCACCCTCCTAGCTACCTTGGCTTCCCGGTTTGTGCTCAAACAAGTTTCAAGTTCGTGTAACATGTCACTATAATCCATAAAAGCCAAACAGGGTACTTACACACGCAAAATCACAATTTTTATACCCAAATCTGCTTTTAAAACCATACGCACACCAAAATATTTTCAAAACAATATCTGCATTGGATACATACACAATTAAATCATCTGCACACTTTAAAAGACACTCATCACTAAACAAACCACCACTTACACACGTAGACACTATTTTGAAATACGGCACACACTAAATCATTTTTCAAACATGTTTTGCACCATTTTAATAATTAAGTAAACCATAGAAGAAATTATAAAGAAATAGAAAAAAAAGGTGTCACATGTCTTTTCACAAACTAAAGTAACCATTTATAAGTTCAAACGCATTCACACGTCGCACGCACTCAAATAAAATTTTAAAGTGTGACATGCACCACCCGAGTAGTTTAATGGAAAAACATTACACTATGAAAAACACAAATGCATAAACCACATAATTTAACAAGCCAAAAATAAAATCTTAAAAAAAACAATTTGAAAGAAATCGCTTGGCATTAACCACTAAACCAACACAAACCCCTCTTTTACGACGAAACGCACACGACGTCATGTCAAGGATACTATTTTCACCACTTGCACAAGATAATAATCCAACCGCATAATAAAAAAAATTACTAACAACTAAATAAAAGTTCAAAATAGAAAACACACACGTACATAAACAGGCTACTAACAATTTTCAATGCAAATCAAACTCTAATGAAAACTCACTTCACACTACATCAATTAATTAAATAACATTCTAAACAAATTAAACTTGCAAATTAATTTATCGAATAATTATTAAACATGGAACCACCTACCTTATCATAGAAGACTTTGAAAATATGGTGCACACGAACCGCCGCACACCAACTGCAACTCAAACAAAGTCCAAATAGAACCTAAAAAAACGCATCGGACCAATTATACCAAAATTGAACCAAACTCGATTCAAACCTCTAATAGTACTCAACTATGATTAAACAACAAACAAACAAGGAAAACACACTTACAATGGGGGTGTGGGAGGTCGTCCGGAGGTCGACGGAGGCTGTCGGAGTCATACGAGGAGGTGCGGGGAGGCTGTCCAGTACTGCGAAGGGGGTGTGGGGCGGCTGTGTGGCTATGCGAAGGGGTGCGGGGCAGCCAAAGGAAGGAAGAAGGGTGCCGACTAGAATTTTCTGGACAAGGTATGGAGGCCGGTTTCCATGGGGGGTGCGGCGCAAGCAGGCCGTCTAGCCGAAGCTTAAAGGGGGTCGTCGGAGCAGCGGGTCGGCTGAACAACGGCGGTCACAGGAGGGGGCACCAGAGGGGAGGTCTGGCGGGGTTCTGAGCTAGAAATAGGGGGTCCGGCGGGCTTCCAAAAGGAAGCAGCGGTTCCGAGCCGGGAGGGCGCTGCTCGAGGGGACAACAAAGGGGAAAAGGGTGGGGTGCGGCGTGACAGAAAAATGGGGGAAAAGGGGGTTCAGCCAAAGGCTTGCCAGAGGAGAAACCGGAGGAGGGGCGGCAGCGGGTCGCAGCGCCGGAGAAGGGAAGTGGCGACGAGAATCCAGGATGGGGGCTTGGCGCGACGGGGAGGGGAATGATGTGGGACGGCGCAGACAACGTGCACGGCGGGCTGGAGTGGGAGCAGGGCGCCTGGGAGCAGGGGTGGCGGCCTGCAGTGGATAGGGTAGGGGGTCGCGCTTCGACCGGGCCGAGAGGGAGGGTCACCGGACAGGGGAAGAGGGAGGCGGCGCAAACATGGGAGAATGGGGGGGGGGTTCGACGTGATGAAGAAAAAAAATGGGGAAAGGGGGGAGCTAGGTCACGACGCAAGAGGGAAAGGAAAAAAAATGAGATAAAAAAAAGAAATAAAAATAAAACTAAAAAAAAAACTTAAAACAAAGTTCAATTAAAAATAAAACTAAATAAAAACATAGAACAAAACTCAAAACCAAAACAAGTTCTAGTAATAATAATAATACTAATGATAATAATTGGCATAATAATAATAATAGTAAAATTAACAAATCAATAATAATTGTAATAAATTAAAATAGAAATAGCAATAAGAATACGAATAATAATAATAATAATAATCTATAATGACATTATTATGATTATTATTATTAAAAAAATTGTTAATTAATTTTATTTCATTAATTAAACATCGGAAAGTTGTGCGGTGAACCTTGCGGGGCCGCGCGATGACCCAACCAAGGCCGCGCAGCTTCGACTACGTTGCGCTGGACGCAAACAAGGCCAAAACATAAAGAACTCGAAAACTTAGTTCGGGTTTGGACCCGAACTACCCGATGCAAAGAAATTTAATAAAATAAATAAATTAGAAATTAAGGGTGTGACAATTCTCCCCACCATAAAGCTTTCCGTCCCCGAAAAGCCACAACTAAGGCAGAAACCCAAACTAGGAAACGACACCCCACTAAGGATCAAATAGGATCCCCACAAACACCAATCAAAGAGAGAGAGAGAGAAAAACCATCATGCTCAGAGAAAGTGACTCAAATGAAAACCTCAAGGAACCCGTAAAACACTTTTCGCTAAGTGTCACCTGCCCCAGAGCGCTAGAACACCTCCAGTTTATTTCATAAGGAAAGGAACTCTCGCACCCACAGAAACCAACTTCATAAGCCGAAACACCTCAAGAACTATTAAACCGAAACCACGCCATTTGGCTAGAATGAACAACAAGGTCAAACCCTGTCCACGGAACACTCTTATCACTTATCACCAAGCCATAATTAAAAACTGGAGAAAAAGATCAACATGGGGGGCCCGAGGGGATCCCCACCATTAGGAAGTCACTGGCGCTCGAAACGAGACTGGAAAACTGACACGGAGAAGTTCGAGTGGACTCCCCACCATTAAAGAAAAGTCCAGCACTGATTCATTCTAGAGACATTCATGTGAGACCCAATTTGGGTCTCCCCACCATTAAGAACCTACCAACACCCATGGTGAGAGTAGAAAACCAACATGGGGAGGTCCGGCCGGACTCCCCACCATTAAGGAAACACCAACACCGATTTATTCCAGAGACCTTTATGCGAGACCCATCGTGGGTATCGCCTCCACTAGAACTATCAGAGGATATAGAACTTTGAAAAATTCTCGATGGTGACCAAACACCCCACCACAAGGGGCAGGGAGGGAGGGGCCTGACTACCGGGGCGCCAAAAGCATGACCCAAGACAAACCAGCATTTCCACATTCCGGGATGATCTTTATTCAGACTTGAGACATATGTACTCAACAAACTCACATAAGGACCACTAAAACGATTACATCCAATGGGACACAGTCCCCAAGAATTTAAGGCAATGAGACGAACACGCCTCCACATGGTCGCGGAAACCTTATGCAACCAGATGGCTCATTGAGAGCAGAACAACCTTGGAAAATTTTTAAACTGCCTCTACTTTTAACATTAGTGACAGAAATAAAGTTGGGGTCTCATACACCCTCTGGGTTCCTGACCACGCGCCAGCTTCACTCCGAGGCCTATGGCTGGAGCCCTGATGTTTGAAGCATCTTCTGCCTCTCAGTCAGCATTGAAGACTCTCGAGCGGAGCTTATCATTTTGGTGCCACATGAAATCATATTGCACCTGAGGAAACACCATCAAACACAACACATTATAGAATCTGACTGATCATATGCGGAACATTCACCAACACCAGAGTTGAAATGGTGCATGCGCATCACCCTTTATCATACTAAATGAGAACACGACACCACCAATCGTCACCTAAACATGATCATTGCTGTTGAGAGGAACTTTACGCTGAGAAAGACTTTAAACTGCATCTTGAACAACACATTATTCCTGCGAACGACAATAGCAGCCTCATACGACTAGGTCTGCCAAACTAGTAGCCTAACACGAACCTTTCCTTAAATGAAACAAACCAAAGCACAGAGGTCATTTAGAACGATAGACCGCACCAACAACTTAGGGTTGCTTCCACCTTTTTCCCACTGGAGTCTCCTTTACCGCTTCCAGACCACCGTTGACTTTCAAAGGGGGCTCATGCTACAAGACGTCAGCAAACATGTCCCTTGCAGCCAATGCAAATACTACAAAGCCCTTCAAGACATTAGTCAACACAGAAAATTCTGAACCACCTCCAACTTTCCCTACTTCCAGGGGAAACTTTAGACAAAATGATGTCAACTTCGTACCCGACGAGTCAGACAACTCAAAAGTACCAAAACTCCCTTCAACTCCCCTTGCATATGTTATTCCGCTGCGAGAGGATCTGCTTAACTGAAGAAAAAAAGGAATAGACTTAGCATTGTCACTAAAAAGGAAGAGTCCTTACTTTAGTCAACTGGAGGGTTGGCCAACGGTGAACCATCTGTGGTCGCACGTCATTCACACATTAACTCTTTATTGGGGGCGTACACTAGCCGAGAAAGAAAACCATGGACCCAACCGAACAGGTCCAATGGTTAGGACATACCACAAGTGAACACCAAGTGTGCATGGGAAACCACTGCAAGGGATCCCTGATGTACCTTTCAAAAGAAATAACTAGTTACATGTTTGCATACAAATTTACAAATAAAAATCCAAAATCAGGACACAATACAGTCAAAAAGGATTCTCAACCCAAAATTTCTCACATACAACATGTCAAAAACTCAAGGACATGCCACACAAACACCGTTTACTAAAACACCAATTTTTTTTTTACTTTAACAAAAAAATTTGAAAAAAATAAGCAAACCCAGTGGGTTGTAAAAACACCAATGGAATCCCATGAGCCTCTCACATGCGTGTTCTCATGCCGCACCGACACCCACCTCATGTCCATCTAGGCACTCATCTGCTTGTGCCATTAACCATTTCCCTTTTCGTATACACTCATGCATGTGGTTTCCCATGAGAGCGCCAAGGATCAAAACCAAACCTTTCCATTTTTCAAAACTAAAACATCCAACCCACACTTTTCAAACCTCACACACCATTTCATTTTTAAAGCGCTTCATTTGAAAACATTTTCCAAGACCAAAACATTTTTACTTAAAAACCAAATTTCCACGAATCCAAAACAAAGAGACAAGAATCAATGCATCAGGAAACTAGTGTCAGTGGGTGATTGGAGCATATGGTTGGAGGAAATACGCCAATCACGCCATTGACTACAGAGAGTATTTTAGGACAGTGTCCTCGGCTCCACAATGCTTGCCAGACCCTGCAAGCTCTCTAAGACCACTGACTTTACTCCATTTTCATTTCCCTTAGACACGATTAACCGCGAGGACCAAAAACTCAGACAAACCCCAACATACTTTGGTAACTTGAGTCCTGCCACGAGTTGTGCTGGCCAGTCACCTTCCTCGTAGCCAGGACGTCGAGTCCCGAAAACTTTAACTCAAGACTACCGTGAATCTATCCCAAAAGAAAACGACCCAAGAGAGAAAACCTTTCCCTCTGATACCATTTTGTCACGAACCAGGCCGGGTCGCCATCCGACCCGGCACCCGACCCGGCCCGCGGCAAGACACAAAGGTCGTTCCCGATCCCCACGGGCTCGCACAACTGCCCAAGTATCGTAAGTAACAAGTGGGAACGATTTTACCCGAAATAAAAGACAGAAAAACAATTAGCCAGATAAATAAACTAAAACTGAAAAAAAGGACAACCAAACATGTATTTAAACTATGAACATTTTTAAAGTCTACAACTCAAACCAAGAACTAAAAAGAAAAGACGACAACGGAAACTAAAACTCTTACTCAAACCACCCGGAAAAAGAGAGGCCACACGATACCACTCTGCATGAAAAGACCAACTAAAACCCGAACTACCATCACTGAGCACGATGTCACAACCTAGAATAAACAAGCAACAAGGTCTACATAAACCCAAAGGTGTATGTAGGGTGTGAGCCAAGAGCCCAGTAGGACGTCACCCAACAAAAAGGTTCCATGTATAAACATTAGATGACAAATACATTTTCAATATTAACTAAAGAAAAGAAAATGAATTCCTGAATAGTTTAAAAGAAAACGGGATTAAAGAAAACAGTTTCAAATGGAACAACTTAAATTAAAACACACACACTAACTTTTTAAAATAACCAGTTTGTCACACTGATGAGCGTAAGGTAACCAATGAGCACTAATATGGGAGGGGCCGCATGGGCGTTAGCTAGCTTGGGTCCCTAGATCTTCGTGTCTCGGGGAAACGTGGCTTAAAAGGCCACAACCCTCAGAAAAAATAGCTTAGAAGGCCTCAAACCTCAGAAAACGTAGCTTAGAAGGCCACGACCCTCAGAAAACGTGGTTTAGAAGGCCACGACCCTCAGAAAACGTGGCTTAGAAGGCCACGACCCTCAGAAAATCATATGTTTAGTTAGTGTTGCAATCGTCAGTCCTGCAGGTGAAACCGGGTCGAGTCACCTCCGGAACACTAGCTCACTAGTCTAGTCCACCCTCCTAGCTACCTGGGCTTTTCGGTTTGTGCTCAAACAAGTTTCAACTTCGTGTAACATGTCACTATAATGCATAAAATCCAAACAGGGTACTTACACACGCAAAATCACAATTTCTACACCCAAATCTGCTTTTAAAACTATACGCACACCAAAATATTTTCAAAAAAATATCTGCATTGGTTACATACAGAATTAAATCATCTGCACACTTTAAAAGACACTTGTCACTAAACAAACCACCACTTACACACCTAGACACTATTTTGAAATACGGCACAAACTAAATCATTTTTCAAACATGTTTATCACCATTTTCATAATTAAGTAAACCATAGAAGAAATTAGAAAGCAATAGAAAAAAAAAGGTGTCACATGTCTTTTCACAAACTAAAGTAACCATTTATAAGTTCAAACGCATTCACACGTCGCACACACTCAAATAAAATTTTAAAGTGTGACATGCACCACCCGAGTAGTTTAATGGAAAAACATTACACTATGAAAAACACAAATGCATAAACCACATAATTTAACAAGCCAAAAATAAAATCTTAAAAAAACAATTTGAAAGCAATCACTTGGAATTAACCACTAAACCAACACAAACCTCTCTTTTACGACGAAACGCACACGACGTCATGTCAAGGATACTATTTTCACCACTTGCACAAGATAATAATCCAACCGTATAATAAAAAAAATTTACTAACAACTAAATAAAAGTTCACAATAGAAAACACACACGTATATAAACAGGATACTAACAATTTTCAATGCAAATAAAACTCTAATGAAAACTCACTTCACACTACATCAATTAATTAAATAACAGGCTAAACAAATTAAACTTGCAAATTAATTTATCAAATAATGATTAAACATGGAACCACCTACCTTGTCATAGAAGACTTCGCAAATATGGTACACACGAACCGCCGCACACCAACTGCAACTCAAACAAAGTCCAAATAGAACCTAAAAAAATGCATCGGACCAATTATACCAAAATTGAACCAAACTCGATTCAAAACTCTAATCATACTCAACCATGATTAAAAAAAAGAAAACAAGGAAAACACACTTACAACGGGGGTGCGGGAGGTCGGCCGGAGGTCGACGGAGGCTGCCGGAGTCATGCAAGGAGGTGCGGGGAGGCTGTCCAGTACTGCGAAGGGGGTGCGGGGCGGCTGTGTGGTTGCGCGAAGGGGTGCGGGGCGACCGGAGGGAGGAATAAGGGTGTCGACTAGAATTTTTTGGACAAGGCAGGGAGGCTGGTTGCCATGGGGGGTGCGGCGCAAGCAGGCCGGCTAGCTGAAGCTTAAAGGGGGTTGCCGGAGCAGCGGGTCGGCTGGACAGCAACGGTCACAGGAGGGGGCACCAGAGGGGAGGTCCGGCGGGGTTCCGGGCGGAAAATAGGGGGTCCGGAGGGCTTCCAAAAGGAAGCAGCGGTTCCGAGTCGAGAGGGCGCTGCTCGAGCGGACAGCAAGGGGGAAAAGGGTGGGGTGCGGCGCGACAGAAAAATGGGGGGAAAAGGGGGTTTGGCCAAAGGCTTGCCGGAGGAGAAACCGGAGGAGGGGCGGCAGCGGGTCGCAGCGCCGGAGGAGGGAAGTGGCGGTGAGAAGCCGAGATGGGGGCTTGGCGCGACGGGGAGGGGAATGATACGGGATGGCGCAGACAACGCGCACGGTGGGCTGGAGAGGGAGCAGGGCACCTGGGAGCTGGGGTGGCAGCCTACAGCAGATAGGGCAGGGGGTCGCGCTTCGACCGGACCGAGAGGGAGGGTCGCCGGACAGGGGAAGAGGGAGGCGGCGCAAACATGGGAGAATGGGGGGGGGGGGTTTCGACGTGATGAAGAAAAAAACGGGGAAAGGGGGGAGCTAGGTCACGACACAAGAGGGAAAGGAAAAAAAATGAGAGAAAAAAAAGAAATAAAAATAAAACTAAATAAAAACTTAAAAAAATTTCAATTAAAAATAAAACTAAATAAAAACATATAACAAAACTCAAAACCAAAACAAGTTCTAGTAATAATAATAATACTAATGATAACAATTAGCATAATAATAATAGTATTAAAATTAAAAAATCAATAATAATTGTAATAAATTAAAATAGAAATTGAAATAATAATAATAATAATAATAATAATATCAAATGACATTATTATGATTATTATTATTAAAACAATTGTTAATTAATTTTATTTCATTAATTAAACATCGGCAAGGTGTGCGGTGAACCGGGCGGGGCCGCGTGATGACCCAACCGAGGCCACGCAGCTTCGACTGCGTTGCGCTGGACGCAATCAAGGCCAAAACATAAAGAACTCGAAAACTTAGTTCGGGTTTGGAAACGAACTACCTGACGCAAAGAAATGTAATAAAATAAATAAATTAGAAATGAAGGGTGTAACATATAGTCAAATTTATCTTATGTATAACCCTATATTAAAAATGATTTAGTTATTAAACTTTGATTTTAACTATTTTAACACTTCTTTAAATAAATTAATATTAAATGTCCTAATCTAATCCAAGTGGGCCTAAATTGTGATATTTTATTCCTAAGGTTGTTTTTGGTCGAATTACATTTATTCAATAGAATTAGGACATGTGTTAGGGTAATAATAATATCATTTTTACCCTTAATTACCCTATTTACTTTTAACCGTGGTAAAAAAAAGTAAAAAGTTACTATTCACCAAAAATTATTTTCATCTCATTGAACCACATTTTACTTACTGACATCAACCGTGTCTCTCGTATTTTTGAAATTTCATTCACAAAAGCGGTAAAATTATGTTTTATGTAAATTTGCAAATTCTCCTAGGAGGTGGGTAAAAGACTGTCAAAAGTTCAATAAAATTTTTATATATCTAAAATTATTATAAAATGACTCCAATGAATTACATTGAACTTATATAGGTATTATGTATCAATTTTTACCTAAAATAAATTTAAATAAAATAAATAATTATTTAAGTAAAAAGTCGGTTTTTAAATAGTAACCCAGTGTTTTCACTATTTATCAAAAATTGAAAGTTTTCAGCAAAATACCAAAATTTCACCCTAGGCTAATTTCGATATTCTGAATCCGAAAATGAAGTCCATTTTCAAAAATAAAATTTATAAAATTTCAAAAAGTGGGTATTACTATTCATAACGGCTAGTTTTAATAATATTTTAATAGCATATCGTTGTTTAGCGAAACTTGGTATTGCGTACAACACATGCTATCGTGGAAGGTCACGTTTGCGTGTAATGCAAGCCAAGTCAGGGATGCGTGTTGTGCAAGATCCTTTTAGTGTATCATACAACACAAGACATTAATGAAATTAAAAAAAATATTTTTCATAAAATCTTGGGTTGTTACATAAACTTGTCACAGTATCAATCTTTACTTGATGCAGAGTTTATATCGAGTTTTATTGTAAATATGATACAAATGTGTTACAAATTTTCTATGTACCTTCTCTAGTAATGGATTAAATATTTTTTTAAGTATAAGAAATCACACTATAAAGGTTGGAATGAAAAACAAAAGGAAATTGTGAAAGTTTATGGTGATTAGGATGAATCATATACAGTGTTACTATAGCTTATGTGATTATTGTCTCTCAATAACCAGGTTATTTATTGTTTGGAAACTATTGAGTATTTATCCCCAGATCACCGAGTTGATGAAACAAAGTTGAAGTTACATAAGATAATTTGGGCATTCAGGTCATATATAACAGTTTTAACATTTTGTAAACAACTAATTCAAGTTTATGAAAATTTTATTTACGGTATGTATACATGTGTTTTACTTATCACTACTACATAAGATGGTAGTCATGATCCTCTACCACTTATATTTTCCATTGTTGTAAAGGATAATTTTGAATCGTGGAGTTTTTTTTGGCCTGCATATGCATTCATGTCACACAAATCTAGGGAGTGTGTCTGATATTTGATCTACATAAAGAAATTATAGAGGACGTTAATGGTGATGAAGTTTCATGGATACAACTGAATGATTATCATTGATATTTCATTAGACATATTTCTAGTAATGTGTATAATTATTTTATATATGAGGCAATAAATAAGGTGATCATCAAGTTGGGTATGTATTTGTAAACTTATTTTTTTTGTGAAAAAAATTAATTTCTATTTAAATACATTATTATCTTATGGTTTCACCACACAATCCCAAAAAAAAGTTCTATAATAGGATTTAATAAATTATAAGGGATAATCAAGATGTGTATGATCATATGATGCATATTTAAAATGAAAAATAGTCATTATCATAGGATGGTGGAAAGAGATATGGACATATGACCACTAATATTATGGAGTACATAAATGGGTTCTTCAAGAATACGCACAAACTACTGATCATAGTGTTAGTATATGATACATTTTAAAGATGTGTGAGGTACTTTGTTGAATGTTACTAACAAGCCTATCATAGAATACAAAATGGAATGCGTTTTGGTCAGAATTTCCAAAGTGATATTGATCGGATACTTCATAACAAATAATTATTTGGTTTTCAAACCATTAACTAGTTATGGATCCAATTTCACATAACAGAGTTCCATGACTTTCTCATAGGAAACAATGGTTGAGTGACAATGGTCATATTGAAAAATAATTATTTGATTTCGGTTATTTATAGGAATTGATATATCCTTGTGCCTATGTTGTTGTATTTTCTTCATTGGTGAACATATCATGGGAACCCTATATTGGCCTAGTGTATCATATTTGTACTCAAATTAGATGTTATATTGAACCTTATATGTCTGTTGGTAAATTTTGTTCTATTACCTTGTCTTCTGATTAGCCGAATGTGGTCCTTGATATTTCTAGGTTTAGTATTATGAATTTTTCATTTAATAATTCTATCATTTATATTTTTTTCATTTAGGTATTGTTATGATTTTTTTGAATTAGAAATAATTTTGTGATATTTCATACTTTTACCATGCCCACTCATTAGCTGAATAGGATGTCTGATATTACCAGTTTGCACCCTTGAGGATGACCAAAGTCTACTCATATCAGAGGTGAGATATATTGACCTCAAAAATGGGGAGGGAGACTATGATGCATAATTTTTCACGCAGAAGGGAATACTCCTAAAATATTCCACCAAGTGGTAAGAGAGTGCTCAACATCACATCATCCTTTATGAAGTTTATTTATTTTACCATTTATGATTATATTTTTTTATATAGAGACCTTTTCATTAATGGATCCTTTTATTTACAAATTGATTCATTTCAAGCTTGTTTCATCTTTGGTCTGTTTGGTTTCAATAAAAATGAATTTTATGATATTTAAACTATTAAAAAATTAAACACACAATATAAATGATTAATAATAGGTGTATCCTTTAAATGAATTGCCTTTAAATATGTCCTTAAAATCACACAACCGTTTGAATATATCATGAAATCACTTGTACTATATGGGATTTCCATCATGGTCAATATACATAGAGTTATTTATAAATAAATAAACTTCATTAGAGATCATTAAAATAAGAAATTGATAGACTATGCCAATAACATTAGTCACATTTATTTTTTTACCTCATTTTTCATAATGATGTTTAATTATGAATGCCAATTATATACATCATTTTTCTTGTATTTTTTTAAAAATATTTTAAAAATTTCATTGAATTAACTATAAAGAGTAATAATGATATCAAATGTAGACATGTGGGCCCTGAATTTATCACATTCTAGGATAGGTATGTTTCACGGTTGGTCACAGAGTGACTTTGAGTTTCTACATTTATTGTAAAAATATCTCAAAATTTCCATAATGTTTCACTACCGCCTACCATCGTCCCTCAACTTCTCCATGATGGGTTCTATAGTGCAGTGATGTGTGACTTCACATTCATCAATCATCAGCTCATTGTTGAGATCATGGAGAGATGGAGGAAAAACACACACATATATATCATTTTTTATATGGATAGATGACTATTATGTACAAGGATATGTCCAGTGTGTTAGGCCTCCCTATCGATGGTGTGACTATGACTTGATGAGTAGGTACTGATTGGTTTGATCTTATTCATAGACTACGTGGAATTGAGACTTAGGATGATGGAAGGTCTGTCTTCAGGATCCAGTTATGCATGCCATGTATAAAAAACAATTCAATTATCTAGTTGATGATGTTGGTGAGATCAGTGTGATAATATTTTCATGTGCATATATTCTGAGACATATTTATATCATGACCTTTATTGACCATTCGACTACATTTTTTCATTTGATGTATTTACTATTACTATAGGATTTGTACTAGACAAGGAGTTATATCTGGGGGTATTCATGTCTTGTATATACATACAGAGTTCTATGCAGTGAATGTCATATCAATAATATGTTGATTACATGATGTGTTATTCTTATTAAAATGTGGATATGGGAGTACATCCCTCACTTAGCTTCACATGTTTGCACGACACTACCATCTGAAATTTTACAGGAGTCCCTATGTGGATGATGATATGTTTTTCATTCCTTATTATGTGAAAATAAAATGTATATGTTTCTATTATGAAATATAAGTATAAAAATTTTATCTATAGGGGATTCATACACATCAAAATTCAGATACAACTAGACATGATATCCATACTTACAGACTATACTGGAAAATCTTCAATTATATGATTTATGTGATTCTGAATTATATAGTTAAATTACTATTGTGTGTAGTATATGTCTTCATTTATCAATTTCTTATTCATTTTTTTGATATTTTAAGTTTCATGGATGCAAAATATTGAGGACATCATCTAGAGTCTCCCTCCATATTATAAAGTAATGCTTGCTGTTGGCTCATGTGTCATACCTATGATTCATTTTCATATTATAGAGGGGAATTATGTTGATAGAGTTATGAGGAAGTTCAAATTCTATCATCCCATTCATATACCACCCAATTAGTCACCACCAATTTATTCCCTAAAGATTTTAGGGATGTGAGACTTTGATTGGAGGTGATATCATGCACCATATATTAAGATGTATAACTAATGACAAGGGTCCTGATTATGAGGGTCCGGCACAGTATGTATGAATTTATCGGATCATTTAGATTATGGGAATGAGTACCGCATGTCCCCAGTGAAATATCTTACATGACACTGATAGATCTATCATGGGTTGGTAATAATTATTCTTTACATTGTTCAATAATTTTTTATTAACTTTATTTAACTGTATAGTTTGTTTTGGTGCTGATCCCACAGAGGTAGGTGTCTTTGACTAGGTATATTTTCATAGAGCAGTGACATAACAACTTCTTCTAATGGATGAGATTTATCATGGGTTTTTCTTTGATGTATCAGGAGATGCTGAGGGTGTTGATCCTGATATAGATGTGATAGGGGGTGATGACCCTGTTATGGATGCAGATATGGAACATGAAGAGGGTTTTCATCATGATCAGCAAGATGCTCCTCCATTTCCTATCACATATGATGCACAACCATATCCAGAGGAACATGCACATATAGAGTTTGTCAGCATGTCATATTTTGTTATAAAGATAGATGGTGACTGTCCTGTATTATAGAATTTATTTTCCTCTGATCCACATATATGTGTTGTACAACAACCATCTTCTTCACATGTTGGGGATAGTTCTAGTCATCAGTCACTATCGTTGGAGCGAGGACATGGTACAAGTGGGGATACAATAGATCCACCATCTATCATAGAGGATGATGTAGTGGTAGGTGTCACGAACCGAATCGAGTCGCCATCTGAACCGATGCCCGACCCGGCCCGCGGAAATGCCCGAAGGGCGTTCCCGATCCCCATGGGCTGGCACAAGTGCCCGGGTATCAAAATAAACTTTGGGAACGATTTACCCGAGTGAACAAATATAAAGCAGCCAACCAAAGTAAACCAAACAAAAGTAAAGGTTACAGTCAAACGTGCACTTAACCAAATAGGTTTTTGGTTCACAAGTATTCAAAACCCAAATAACACTAAAACAAGACGACCAAAAATCAACCTAAGAACGGTCGCCCGGTGTGAGGACACCGCCCCTAAGCCACCACCAAAACGCCACGTAGATAGGCCTGCTAACAACCTGAACCACTGATCCCAAAAGCTGGACTCTTACCTGTGTCAGAAGTAAACAAATCTACTTACACCCAAGGGTGTAAGTAGGGTGTGAACAATCGCCCAGTAGGATATCACCAAGAAAAGATTCCACGCACAACTATCAAAAGACAAACCTTTTGCAATGCTAAATAAAGAGAGAAATAAGTGAAAAAGAAAAGGTTTTCATCAAACATTTTAAAGGAAAGACAGTTCAAGATAAACACATTAGGGTAATAATTCAAGTGACATATCACGTATCATTGTGCACGCAAAGTAACTGGTAGCACCAAAGGATGGGAAAGGCCCAAAAGGGGTACTAGGGCATGTGGGACCCTAGAACGTCGTGTCTCAGTGAAACGTGGATTAGGCGGCCATGACCCTCAGATAACATGTCTTAGAAGGCCACGACCCTCAGAACACGTGGCTTAGAAGGCCACGACCCTCAGATATCATATGTTTAGTTATTGTTTCAATCGTCAAACCTGCCAGTGAAACCGGGTCGGGTCATCTCCGGAACACTAGCTCACTAGTCATAGTCTCCCCACCTAATACCCCGGCTTCCCTCCTTGTGCTCACCCAAAGATCAAAGTTCAAATAACATGTCACATTAGCACTTAGAGCCAAACGTGTCACCTGGACACTAATATCCTCTTTGAAAACCACACAAACACCAAAACTTTTCTTTTTAAAAACTTAAACCACACTGCTTACGCTTTAAATTAAAATAGATGCATAACTTAACGAAATCACTTTGTTAATTAAGAAAACCACTAAGAAAAATTATTGAACAGTTTTCAAACATGTCGCAAAAATTTTTAAAGGTTAAAAAGTCACTCAAAACCCCTTTATATAATAAAAAATATTCTGACATGCCAAAACCCAAACTGCGTCATTCGCACTTCCTAACTCACACACTGCACAGTTTACAAATAATAATAAACAGCCAAAGTATGTTTTCACAATAAAAATGGACTTGCATCACATAAATATACTACTGGAAAATTAGATGCACATTTAAAAAGTAATCAGAACTAATTTTTCAGCATGGAAACTAATTAGCAGGGTGCTGAACAAAATTAAACCAACACGCAAAAGATCGCCAGATGATAATTGAGTGTGGAATCACCTACCTCAAATAGGAACGGAAAAGGACACGGTGCAAACTCCCATTGCTCCACGGTCGCACCGTACTGAGCCGTCAAAGAGGTCCTAAAAACAGCAGACCATTAAACAAGTTCAATAATAATAACGTAAAAATAATAATGGTGATAACAATAACATAATAGTAATAATAACATAATATAATAATAATAATAATAGTATAATAATAACAATTATAATATAGCATAATTATAATATTAACATAATCATAATAGAAATAATAATATAATATAATAATAATAATAGCATACCCATAATATAATAATAATAATAATATAATAATAATATGATAATAATAATATTATTAACATGATAATAATAATAACAAGATAAAATGTTAATAAAATAAAACTTAAATAAAATTATCACAAAAGGATGAAACTAACAGGGTACAGCCGAGCGGGTGTGGCGGAACGGGGAGGTGCGGCGGAGCGGTCCGACGCGGGTGCAACAGGGGCGGTCCGACATGGTTGGTCCATTGCGGGTGCAACAAGGGCGGTCCGGCGTGGCTGGATATGTGGGAGACAACGGGCGGAGAGGGAGAGGCAGCGGTGGCCGCTGGGTTGGTGCGACGACGACCGGACATGCAGGAGGAGGGGAGCGTTGCTGGGTGCAAGGGCCGGCGAGACAAGGCCTAGTGCTTGGGAGCGTGGCAGCGATGAGGGACGGTCGGCGAGGCGTCGCGCAGGATGGGCGAAGGGAGCGCGCCGGTTGGGGCGGAGGAGGCTCGGGCAGCAGGAGCGGCGCAGCAGGGGCGGGACGCGACGGCGCTACCCAGCGGGGCGGAGGAGGAGGTAGAAGAAAAAAAAAGATGGAGAAGAAGAAGAAGAAGAAGAGGAGGAGGAGGGAAAGAATAGAAGGGGAAGGAGGAAGAAGGGGGAGGCGCGGCGAGTGAGCCGGGGAAGGGGTGCGCCGCGGATAGAGGAGAGAAACGAGGGAGAGAGAAGAAAAAAACATGGGGAGGAAGAAAAAAGAAAAGAAAAAAAAGAAAAAGAAAATAAAAAAAGGAGGGGAGGGTGGCGGCTAGGGTTTCTCAGGGGGGGGGGGAGAGTTAAACAAACAAGTTAAAATAAATTAATAATAATAACATCAAAACAATAATAATATGATAATAATATTAATACAAATAACATAATAATCAATAGAAATAATAATACTATTAGCAATAATAATAATAACAATAATATCATAATAATTATAAAAATAATAATAACAATAACAATAATATAATAATAACAATAACATAATAATCATAATACAATAATAACCAATAAAACGATAATAAATTTTATCCAGTTATTTAACGTTTTTGAATGCTCTCGCGCCAAGCGATGTAAGGCCAACACGCATTTATCAGCGCCACTGCGGAAACCCCTTATCGATTCAGCCCACACTTCAACCAAGCAATTAAATAAACCGACAATCTAAACTCATGAAATAAAAATTTTAAAATTAAAGTCGTACCTCTAAAGCGAAGTCCGGGCATGACAGTAGGTGCCTGATTAGTCACTTAAAGTGGCTAATATTCATTGTTAATATATTTATATTCATTGTTCCAAAGTCCATAAACATTTTTTTAGTTCATTACATAAATAGAACTTCATATCTCATCTTAAATGCAATTCATGTTTAAAATGAAAATTTGGGCTCAATAATTCATCTATTTTTTGGACAAAATTATATTAATTTTATTAATTTGATATTTTTTTATATGAATCACAACTTTATTTGGAACATTTTATCTTTTAGGTCCGATGGATAAATCCCAAGGGAAGATGGATATTTTTGTGCCTGAATGCAGAAATTTGCTGGAAAAATCATAATGGGCCTAAGGCCCATCAAACGAATATGGGGGCCCAAAAACCAAGCCCAATGAAGCTCAAATTTTAACAGTAGAAAGATAAAAATATGAGGATCATTTTATTCAACTATGGACAGATCTAATTCTGAAATTTTCATGGTGATATATGGATCCTAAGTTTACATTTAAATGGTGGGACCGATATGAATGCCCATAAATTCTTTTCACCATTTTGGGAATAACTTTCAAAAGGATGCACCAAATGACTTGAAATTGGGAAATCTAACATAGGACACATGGAAGAAGATATTTTTCTTCTACGACCACTGATTATTCATCCATATTTAATGTCAAATTCGAACGTCCAAATAGAGGATGAATCTGGACAGTTTTCCGGGTCAACTTCGAAATGTCAATTTCCTTTTGATTCTTCACCCTCATTTTGACTCTCTTAATTGTTGGGGGGTGAATTTATTGTTGGGGGGTAAACCTAAGGCTCATAATATGCCTATATAAGGATCTGGTGATGATGGAAATAGGCATCTAATATTTTTTCTTTCAATTAAAGTTTTTCTTTCATCCATTGTATTTCTTTCAAATGTAATTTCCCGCTTTCGTTTTGTAATTGCATTGACAAATAATTTAATGTAAGTTTTTTTCTTTCACATTTAGTATTTTAATAAAATTTATTCTTCTTCTTCTCCACTTTTTATTTTTCTTTTCTTCACACATTGATACCATTGAATCAAGGTGTGAAATTATTCACACCAGCACTTGTGATTTCAATCACACAATGGTGGAGTGTTCGTTCTTTTAATAATTTTATTCTTCTTAAATTACTCCCCCATAAGTCTACATCCCGCTTCCATTGGTATAATAGCATAAATGGAGGGATAAACTCTTAAGGGTTTATCCAAGGGAGTATCAAGGTTAGGGATTGAATGTTATTTCATGTACTTAATATTTAAATCTATTCATTATTTTAGGATTTCCATTTGATGAGTTACATTCTTTCTCATCTTTTCCAACTTTAACGATGACACATTTTGAGTGCTAGTACGATCTATTTACTTTGAGTGCTCATTAAAGTGATCCTCAAAGTGAATTTCTGATTGGACTTGGAATTGTGTAGGGATTAAATTGGTGAATGATTTTTGATAATTATCTCATTGTTTGGATATGTCTTGAATTAATGACATGAAATTTTCTAAAAAAAGAAATTCATCCAATCCACCCCAAGAAAAACCCCAAGATCAACCCACCATCAATAATTTTTTAGTTCAAATAATTTTTATTATATGTTATTTAAATTATATCTTTAGTTCTACAGTTAAAATCTACCTCAAAGTTGGCCACTTCATAGCTAATCCATCAACAAATCATAGTGTCTCAAGGTTTCTTCTCCGGTCCATGTGGATTCTATCCCTACTTGTACTTCAACTACTACTTTTACTGGTAGGGTAAATTTGGGCGCAACCCAATTTTGGCGTTGTTGCCGGGGACCCAAGTAAGTTACCATAGAGACTCATCTTCTTTTCTCACCCCAAACTCTCTGTTCTCATCCTAATTTCTCTTCTCTAGTCCCCTTTCTGTTTCTGTGTGTCCAATGAATCCCAAAACCAATTTTCAATCAACTCCAATGGATTATCTTCCACAATAATCATTAATAGACCAAGGCTATAATAAACTGGAAAATCAATATTTGGAATCACCTCACACAGAGAATTTCATTTACCAAACCTTTATTAAATACACCACACAAGATGAGATGTACAATCAATGAGATGTTGATTATTTAAATGATCAATTTACATACCTCTCGAGGATGGTTGAAGAGATCAAACTTAATGAAGTTCATGATGTCCAAAAATCTATCAATCCTAATTCTGAAAAAATTCTTGAACATTTGTGTGAAAAAATGGTTAAAATGAATTCAAAAGTTTCATTCTTAAGAGTAGAACTACAAAGTATTGAAATGGTTGTGGAACCCATTCCCACTCAGGTTGTCTCTTCCTCATCACTAATATAATAATCTTTTCTACCACAAACCTCACATGAATTTATTGAAGAACCAAGTATTGGATTTAAGATAGTTGAAGATAATCATGGAATTGTTGATTGGTGCTTAAATCAAGAGGAAACTGATTTTTTGTATTCACAAGAGGGAAATTTGACCTTGTGGATGGAGAGTCCTAAATATTTCTCTATTGATGATTTTTCAAAAACACCAATCACTAAAAAATTGGGAGAAATACAAAACATTGAGCCGATACACACTTCTGAAATTCAACTAGACACTTTTGGGGATGAATCATGTTTTCAAACGGAACCAATTATTTCTAAATTTTTTGGAGAAGAAACTGACTTTCATTCAAATTGCCAATCTTCATTAGGAAATTACAATCGACCAGAACTCAAAATCATTTTCCTTCCTTCCCCACACAAGAATTAAATCATAGGTGATACCCACGACCATACTTTAGTCATTCATTCTTCTCATAAAAGCAATAATGTTAGATTGAACCTTAATGTCTTAGGCAAGAAAAAAAATGCAACTAGAACAACCAATTCTCACATTCCTTGTATCTTTAGATTTATTTTAGAACATGGATTTATACAAGGAAAATATTATAAAAAAACAATCAATCTCAATCAAGTTGAAGTTAAGAAAGATGGGTTCATTAAAATTTTGAAAGTTGGAATTGGATAAGTTGGGGGGTTCAAGTCGAGCTAACGACATTAAACAAAAGCGTTGTATGGGAGGCAACCCATGGTTTTCATAGATCCAATCATTTTGAATCATTTTTTTATATAATAAATTTCCATAGACTATTGACCCATTATTCTTTTATGAGTAAGGATGGGTATGAAAGGGGAGCATCGTATTCATTTGTGTCACGTGGTGTGATCCCTAAGTAATACCTTACCCAAAAAATATAAAGAAGACAATGTATCATCAGTTTATTTTATTTTATTTTATGTTTTTGTAGGTATTTAAAAAAATAGATTGTTGAAATGTTCTTCTTTTATGAGTAAGGATGGGTATGAAAGGGGAGCACTGTATTCATCTGTGTCACGCGGTGTGATCCCTGAGTAATACCTTACCCAGAAAATATAAAGAAGACAATGTATCATCAGTTTGATTTTTAAAATTTTAAAATAATAATAATAATAATAAAACAGGGAAAACCATAAAAATGATGATACTTTGAATTAAATAAATCATTGTGTTGTTTGTTTTGTCTTCTTTGTTCTTCTTTATATGGTTCATGAACTATTTCGGGTGATATGTGTTCAATCAAGGAGGTGCCTACATCCCCCAAGATATAAAATGAGTAATCTGGAGCATTATGAACTTCAACTTCAAAAACCAGGTGAATTTGTTCCATGTTTATCATTTTTAATTTCCTCTTTGAACTCCTCTCCTACCCCCTTCTAACTTTTCTTTTCTTTAAACACAGGGGATAATGTTATTCTATGTTGGGGGTAGATGAAATAAAAAATGATTTTTTTTAATAAGAACATGCATGGAAAGAAAAATACCATTAACCATGAACATGATAACAGGCATTGAAAACTCTGAAATTGGATATCAAATAATTTTTCATGCCTTGATTCTGATTTTAATGAAAGTTTAAGTTCATGAGCATAGTTTTTGGAAATTGCAGTTGTCTGATGTGATTTTTCAAAGTTTACATTTTCATCCTCTTAATAAAAATTCCACAATGCACGTCTACTGGATCGTTGGTGTAAATTTGATTTCTTGGGTCCCTTTCATTATAGAATAGGGTTCTGGGGTCACTTTTAGTTTAATTTTAGTATCCAAAATAAAAAAATTTAAAAAATAATGACCACATAGAGCAATGTTTTGTCCAAATGTGTGGCGTCTGACACTTGGGGATCATGACTCCATAGTTTTCTTACCCAGATTTAGGCTTTATATCTCTATTTTAGAGCATGGAATCGACAATATGTGTGGCGTTCGGCACTTGGGGATCGTGACTCCATAGTTGTCTTGCCTAGAGTTAGTCTTTTCATATATATTGTGATTTAAAAAAATCAAATTAAAAAAAAATAAAAAAAATTGGATACTCATCTTAAGGTTTAATGTGATTCCCACCCAGCGCTTCCATTTTTTCCCCTTGAACAATAAAATGGGCCCCATATCTTTTATGATGCACAACACTTTATCATGCTTAATTGAAATTGGATGAAATGTGACGATGAATTTGAACAAAGGAATGGGCTTGGGCTTGGAATATGATTATGGACCTAGCTTGTTTTAAATTATTTTGATGGGTTTCATAAATATTTTTGGTATGAGGTCTTTGGGTGTGCAATGTGTATTAAGATGTTTTTGGAAAAGGGGATTCGAATTTCATATTTGTAATATATTTTTCTCAGGACTAGAAAAACCCAAGTTGGGGGGTGTGATTAGTCACTGAAAGTGGTTAATATTCACTGTTAATATCTTTATATTAATTTTTCCAAATTCCATAAATATTGTTTCTAGTTCATTACATAAATAGAACTTCATTTCTCATCTTAAATGCAATTCAAGTTTAAAATGAAAATTTGGGCCCAATCATTCATCTGTTTGTGGAAAAAATTATATTCATTTTATGAATTTTATATTTTGGTATATGATTCAACACTTTATTTGGAACATTTTATATTTTTGGTCCGATGGATGAATCCCAAGGGAAGATGGATATTTTTGCGTCCGAATGCCGAAATTTTCTAAAAAAAGAATAATGGGCCTAAGCCCCATCAAACAAATATGGGGGCCCACAAAACAAGCTCAATGAAGCTCAAATATTTAAAGTAGAAAGATAAAAATATTAGGATCATTTTATTCAACTATGTCCAGAGCTAATTCGGAATTTTTCATGGTGATATATGGATCCAAAGTTTACATTTAAATGGTGGGACTGATATGACCGCCCATAAATTCTTCTCACCATGTTGGGAATAACTTTCAAAAGGATGCACCAAATGACCTGAAATTTGGAAAGAGGATAGATGACACATGGACTAAGATATTTGTCTTCTACAACCACTGGTTATTCTTTCATATTTAATGTCAAATTCAAACGTCCAAATAGAGGATGAATCTGAACAGTTTTCCGGGTCAACTTCGAAACGTCAATTTCCTTTTGATTCTTCACCCTCATTTTGACTCTCTTAATTGTTAGGGGGTGAATTGATTGTTGGGGGGTGAACCTAAGGATCCTAATATGCCTACATAAGGATCTGGTGATGAAGGGAATATGTATCTAATATTTTTTCTTTCAATTAAAGTTTTTCTTTGATCCATTGTATTTATTTCAATTGTAATTTCCCGCTTTCGTTTTGTAATCGCATCGACAAATCGTCTAATGTAAGTTTTTTCTTTCACATTTAGTATTTTAATAAAATTAATTCTTATTCTTCACCAATTTTTATTTTCCTTTTCTTCACACATTGATATCGTTGAATCAAGGTGTGAAATTATTCACACCAACACTTGTGATTTCAATCACACAACGGTGGAGTGTTCATTCTTTTAATAATTTTCATCTTCTTCAATTACACCCCCATAATTCTACATCCCGCTTCCATTGGTAGAATAGAATCAATGGAGGGATAAACTCTTAAGGGTTTATCCAAGGGAGTAGCATGGTCAGGGATTGAATGTTATTTCATGTACTTAATATTTAAATCTATTCATTATTTTAGGATTTCCATTTGATGAGTTACATTCTTTCTCATCTTTTCCAACTTTAACGATGACACATTTTGAGTGATAGTGCGATCTATTTCCTTTGAGTGCTTATTAAAGTGATCCTAAAAGTAAATTGGTGATTGACCTTGGAATTGTGCAGGGATTAAATTGTTGAATGATTTGGGAGAATTATCTCATTGTTTGGATATGTCTTGAATTAATGACATGAAATTTTCTAAAAAAAGAAATTCATCCAATTCACCCCAAGAAAAACCCTAAGATCAACCCACCATCAATAATTGTTTAGTTCACATAATTTTTATTATATGTTATTTAAATTATATCTTTAGTTCTCCAATTAAAATCTACCTCAAAGTTGTCCACTTCATAGCCAATCCATCAACAAATCATAGTGTCTCAAGGTTTCTTCTTCGGTCCCTGTGGATTCGATCCCTACTTGTACTTCAACAACCGATTTTACCGTTAGGGTAAATTTGGGCGCAACCAGTGCCAGAGATGATACACATGAGCTGTGTATGATAGAACATAAACCTCAATAGACACAACATGGATACATTACACACACACACACACACACACACACACACACCTGGTTATGGCATGGATGAACATTTGGGACACCGATGTAGATTAGATTGATACAGTTTATATGTTTGTTAAATCATCACTTGTACATTATATAAAAAAATTATAATATATTTTATTTCATTTCATATAACAACAAATTCATATAATTGGAAATTCATAAAAATATTTTTAAATGATTAAGAAACAGTAATATTAATCACTACATTGGTAATAATAATTACTATTTTTTATTTATATTAAAACTTCTTAGTATTATTATAAATATTTTGTATGATAAATAATCATCTTAAATTTATTATTAAATATTAAAAATATTATTAATTTTAATTCTAAAAATATTACTAATATTAATAATAAATTTTATTTTATCTATTATATAAATAATTAATTAATAACACAACCTAATATATTAAGAATAATATAATTATTAACTAGTAAATATTTTTTTCAATCCAAATTATTATATTTGTGTTATTATACAATAAATATTAGCTATAATACTATTAATTATAATAATAACATAAATAATAAATAATTCAATTGATAATTAATAAACATATTACATATTAATCAATTACTAAAAACTATATCAATGAAAATTTAACAACGATTTACAATTTTTATTTTTTTAATATTAGTTGTTATACTATTAATTAATAACATAATAATATAATATTAATTAATAATGAATAATTCAATACATAATTAATTATTATATTACTTATAAAAAAATTGTTAACATTTTATATCAATAAAAAATTCACAAATATTTATAAATAATAATTATATAAATATTATTAATATTAATAATAATTATTATATTATTAATTATATAAATAAGTAATCAATAATAACTAATTTCAAAAAGTAATATATATATATATAATGGTGTTAATGGGGTCCACGCCTCTTTGGTCATGGAAAGGAAGCATGAACAACATTCACGTCTTCTCAATCCATTTTTTGAAATATCTCAAACACTATCACATTTTTTTAAAAGGTAAAACCCTTTAAAAATCCCGCTAGGACATTAGAAACTTGGATTGTTACTATGAAGTGGAGCACACAGATTTGGTAGAGATGATGAGTTGAGATGAACATTAAGAGGTTGTAGTGTGGGTGGTGGTCTGCAATGCATCCATGTTTTCACTTATAGAGTAGTTTGTTAGGTGGTGAGGCTTCGACTATACTATGGTGGTGCTATTTTCAGCAATGGATTTGAGTTTTGATGGGGTTGAGTGCTTTTACACAACCTATTCTTCATGGTGTAGCCTCTCATGTGGGGTTGTGGATTCTTCCACAAGAACTATCAACACTGTGGAATCAATATCTATATAGATATAGCCAGCCTGAGTTTTACTCACCATACATGTGCATTGAGATATTATATGGGGGAGTTTGAAGTGGAATTCTAAGTGAGAGAATGACTATATTTGAGTAAGATGAATAAAAGTTCAAGTGTGCGAGATTTGTAAAGACAATGTGAGGATTTTAAGCTACAGATAAAATGGAAGATACAAATATGCAAGATACAGACACTAGAAGGTCAAATATCTCTCTTAGATAATACAACCGTATATTTTAAATAGGAGATATAGAGTATCCATGCACAAGAATGATACTTATTTTCAATGAGATTTTATATCCAATTCAAAGAGGATAAAATATTGGGGAGGTATAAGATTTATAATTGAAGATAAAAGTGTTTTACTCCCTTTATAAACATTGGAGTTCTTGGCTATGTAAGAAGACTGATTTGGAATGGTTTTTTCTAGTGAATTTATGGAGGATCAAGGATGAGGGAGTGCCACCGCCACCTAGGTTCTTCTTTTATTTTCCACTCCCTCTCATGGATAATATGAGGGGGTATATTTTCTAGTGGAAATAATGTATTGAGAGGGGATTGTATTTAGTGGGAGTAGTATTTTTATGGTAATTATGGATGGGGTTTTTCATTCAACACATTATTCTAATATTTTATTATTCTCTTCCAATGATGACCATTGGGGGTTGAGTGGGGTATTCCATGAAGGCATTAACTAATTGCCTATCTGTATTCCATGACCATTGGGTGGAAAATGTTAGTTATGTTTAAACATGGTTTTGATTATCTATCTAATTGTCTAATCGAAGCATATGAGATTCAAAAAGGGGTATTATTTGTATAGAGAATATTTTCTCTAAGAGGAGGTTCATTGAGATCTAATTATGAAAACAACTAGATTACTCATCATATCTTTACACCATTAATGCAAGAACTTTGACATACTATATAGGTTCCGGGTGTAGAGGTAGAATGTAATGGGTTGTTCCTAACTTTACTTTTTTCATGATCGATAGTTAATCTGAGATTTACATGATAATGAATATTGTAATCAACATAATTAAATCAAATAATATAGACAGTGGATAAACGCTGGAACCAAAGCACATGATCGCCAAATATTATTTATAAATAATTTAAGAAATTAAAGATTTACCTTGCATGAAATTCTTTCTTTGTTGATGGATCTGACAATGGATCTTCATCATAATACCGTTGTGTTGTAGGGGCAAGAATAGATTCCCTCAAGTGGTGATCCATACAAGTTCCACAAATCTTTGAATGTCATCGTATGAATCTCCGGGTGCTAGCATGATATATCCCATCACTCACGTCGTTCACCTTTGAACACCTCAAGATTCGCTTCCAAAGGATTATCCTTGATCTATCTAGACACGGTAGTGGACGGTGGAGGACGATCGCTCTCCGTTCTTGATAGCATTCTAGGAGAAGGGAGCTCTCTAGGTCTTCGAGAGGATTCTATGGATTTTGTTGTGCACAACAAAATAAAACGAATTGGATATCCTTGAAAAATAATAGAATTGGGTTTATATACTACTATGGTTAGAAATAAATAATTTCATAAGTGCCATTTATTATTTATTTAACCCCTGTGGAACCCCATGTCTATAATAATAGTAATAATAATAATAATATTTCTTGACATGTGCTAAACTCACGAATTAAATTAAATATTATTTAATCAAATAATATTCAATATATATATATATATATATCATTTCTCACTGGACTTATAAACTATGTCCACCATTCCTCTATAATATTTATCAGTCCCTCATTAATGATAATTTATTTAATAAATAAATATCACTAAATTATTCACCAACAAATAAATTAATATTATATCCACTAAATAGAAAATAAATACTTATTAAATATTCCACTCACATAATATTTTCTCGAATAACTGGTGACAAAATATATGTGATCAAACAACTATGAATAATTATTAAACCTTGTGCAGGAATAATTTGTATTCCACTTATTAAATAAATAATAATAATATATTATTTAATAGAGATTCTGGATACACTTAGTATGTGACCCTCGTGATCTCTTTCTCAATGGCATTACACTACGAAAAAAGTGGTATTTGTGACGGGTTATTTTCGATGAGGAAGGGTCCCGTCGCAAATAGTCCGCCAGGTGCTACTATTTGCGATGTGACACTATTCTCTTTGCAAATAGTACGTTGTAAGAACTTATTTGCAATGGGAATACGTATCCTGGGGTTTTTAATATTTACGACGGGAGGTTTCTCCCATCACAAATACTATCCCACAGTTTTTACTATTTGTGACGAGATTTTACTCCCATCGCAAATAGTATGTCGGCATATAGATATTTGCGACGAGACCCGTCACAAATACCATTTTAACCACCGCCCCTAATTAATAAGGGGTTAGCATTTATAAGGGGAATCCCGTCGCAAATACCCCCATCACAAATAATCTAACCTATATATACCCCCAATCGATTTTTTTTTTCCATTTTACTATTCTCTCAACTCCTCTCTTCTTCTCTGCTCATATTTTTCTCTTCAGTTTTTTTAAAGTTTTAAATTTTACAGCGGAACAATTTTCAAGGCTTGCATCCAGTGAAAGATTCAATTTTAAAGTATTTATTTATTACTTTTATTTTTTCGTTAATTAATTTTAATTTATATTAATAATTATTATTATTAATTAGCTTTAATTAAATTAAATTGGAATTAAATAGTTTTATTTTTCATTATTTATTTTCACAAATATGTTGTTTCATTAAAATTTAATGTTTTTATTTAAAAGTAAATAGTATTAATTTGTAATAATTTGGATAAATTATCATTAATTAATAATAATTATGTGTAATTAACATTAATTAGTAGTAATTAGTAGTAATTAGAAGTAATTAGTATTAATTAGTAATAACTAGTACTAATTAGTAATATTTAGTAATAATTAGTAATAAATAGTAATAATTTGTAATATTAGTAATAATTAATAATAATTAGTAATATTAGTAATTATTAGAAATAATTAATAATAATTAGTAATAAATACTAATAAATAGTAATAAATAGTAATAAATAGTATACTTAGTAACAATTAGTAATAATTAGAAATAATTGGTAATAAATAGTAATAAAAAGTAATAAATAGAAATTAATTCGTAATAAATAATAATAAATAGTAATATATATTAATAAATAAAAATAATTAGTAGTAATTAGTCTTAATTAGGAATAAATAGTAATGAATAGTAATAATTAAGAATAATTAGGACTAATTATGAATAAATAGAAATAAATAGGAATAAATAAAAATAAATAGGAATAAATAGGAATAAATAGGAATAAATAGGAATAAATTGGAACAAATTGGAATAAATATGAATAAATGGAAATAAATAGGAATAAACAAAAAGAAATATGAATAAATAGTAATAAATAAGAATAAATAGGAATAAATAGGAATAATTAGTAATAATTAGTAATAATTAGTAATAATTATTAATAATTAGTAATAAATAGTAATAAATAGTAATAAATAGTAATGATTATTAATAAATAGTAATAAATAGTAATAATTAGTAATAAATAGTTATAACTAGTAATATATACTAATAAATAGTAATAAATTGTAATAATTAGTAATAATTAGTAATAATTAGTAATAAATAGTAATAATTAGTAATAAATAATAATAAATAATAATAAACAGTAATAAATAGTAATAAATGGGAATAAGTAGTAATAAATAGGAACAAATTGGAATAATTAGGAATAATTAGGAATAATTTAGCATAATTATTAATAATTTGTAATAATTCGCAATAATTAGTAATAATTTGTAATAATTTGTAATAATTAGTAGTAATTAGTAATAATTATTAATAATTATTAATAATTAGTAGTAATTAGTAAATAGTAATAATTAGTAATAAATAGCAATAATTAGTAATAAATAGTAATAAATAATAATAATTAGTAATAAATGGTAATAAATAGTAATAAATAGTAATAATTAGTAATAATTAGTAATAATTAGTAATAATTAGTAATAAATAGTAATAAATAGTTATGAATAGTAATAAATAGTAATAATTAGTAATAAATAGTAATAATTAGTAATAAATAGTAACAATTAGTTATAAATATTAATAAATAGTAATAAATAGCAATAAATAGGAATAAATAGTATTAAATAGGAATAAATAAAAATAAACTGGAATAAATCAGAATAAATCAAAATAAATTGGAATAAATAGGATTAAATAATAGTAATTAATGGTAATTAGTTAAAATTGACGGTAACTTGTAAAAATTAGCGACGAATATATATAATTGAAAATATTTAAAAGTAAATTATAATTGTTTATTTTTTACTCATTTTTTGGATCGTCCTTTTCTTATATCAAATTAGTCATAAAAAATCTCTTTATTTTATATTTTTTAGAGTAATATAGAATAAGGAATTTGACAAAAGTATTTATTACATGACCACGATTGGATAACTCATCGCAAGAGTCCAAACGGTTCTGGTATAAATCCGGTATATATTGAGGGTGTTGAAGTTTTTTTTATTATTTTCATCATCAACACCAAAATTTATTTCAGAAGGGACAATTAAGTGTCCATGCAAGAAATGTGATTTGAGGAGGTTTGACACATTTGAAAATATTGAGGTATATCTATTACTATTTGGTTTTCAAATCGATTATGTTTCTTGATATCAACATGGTGAACATAGTTCTGGAGAAAATATTAATAATTTTGTTCCAAATCTATAACAGTTTAAAAATTTAGTACATGATGTGACTCGTTTGTCTTTTCAACAAACTAAAACTCGGGATGAAAACAATTCAACTCCAAAGTAGGAACCATCCCAATTTTATGATTTGTTGAAGTATATTGAGGAATCCTTATATCCTGGATAGAAGATATGAAAATTTAAAGCAGTTGCAAAATTTATGGTTATTAAATCAAATAACGGAATGTCAAATACTTGTTTTGATCAGATAATCTCGTTAGTTAAAACATGATTACCCAAAGGAAGTGTGTTTCCTATAAAGTTCTATGAGAGAAAGAGGCTTGTTCATAATTTGGGTATTAGTTATCAGATGATTCATGCTTGTTAAAATGATTGCATATTAAATTATACTGAAAATGTGTTGTTCATTAGTTGTCCTACATGTGGAAAATTGAGGTAAAAAGTGCCTCAACTAGGTAAATATGAATTGATTCCTGTAAAAAAATTGAGGTATTTCCCGATTACACCTAGATTACAACGTTTATTTATGTCTCAGAACACAATGTCATTGATGTCATGGAACAAACCAATATTTCAACCGGTAAAGGATTAAACCATCATACTGATAGCGATTCATGGAGATTTTTTGACCAAGTACATCCGTCTTTTTCTTTAGAAGCTCTAAATGTGAAATTGGGTCTTTTTACCAATGGTTTCTGTCCATTTGGTTCTTATGGTTGTCAATATTCTTGTTAGAACATATTTTTAACTCTGCCCAATTTAACTCCTTGGATATTGATGAATGAGCCATAAATAGTTTTGACCTTATTAATTACAGGACATCCAAAAAAGAATATTTATGTATATTTGAAGCCATTAATTGTTCTGTTATATTTATTATGGAGTAATGGTGTTAGTAAGTATTATGTTGTTGCAAAATAGAGTTTCCTACTGAAAGCTACATTAGTGTGGAAAATTAGTGACTTCCTAGCATATGAAATGTTTTCTAGTTGGAGTACACGTAGTCCAAAGTCATGTCTTTACTATATGAGAGACAATAAAGAGCTCTTCAATGGAATAAAACCTTTTTTCTTTGAATGTCATTGATGATTTATTCCAATGATCATCCTTTTTAGAGGAAAAAATATAATTTCAGAAAAGGGACAATTGAAAGAGATAGAACTCTAATAATGATATCGGGTTTTGAGTTTAAATCCATTACCTCTTCATTACCTCCCATTAAATTTGGACCAACTATAAACCAAAAGAAAACTATTGGCTTTGGGAAAGAACACAATTAGATAAAACAAAACATTTTTTAATATTTTCCATATTGGTCTGATTTATTGGTTCGTCACATGTTTGATGTGATGCATATTGAGAAGAACTATTTTGATAATATATTTTATATTGTTTTGGCCACACCAGGTAAGACCAAAGATAATGTAAATGCATGATTAAATCTTTCCCAAATTTACGTCCGACCAGAAGTTGAACTTTTGAAAATGACAGATCATAGAAGTTAACGAATCCAAAATTGACTTATACAATTTCTAAATAAAACAATTTATTATTTTTTCAGTGGATTTCATATTTGAGTCTACCATATGGTTATGTTTCCAATTTGTCTATTTATTCCAAAAATGGTCAAATTACCGGATTAAAAAGTCACAGATGACATGTTATAATGGAAATAATTTTACCAATTAGATTTAAAGTTTTATTTAATTCTATGATTTGGGATTCACTAATAGAAATATCATTTTTTTTTCTGAGATATTAGTGTGGTGATAATAGACAATGATGCACTAAGTAAACTATAAGAAGGTTTTGTTTTAATTTTATGTAATCTAGAAAAAATATTCCTTCTCGCTTATATGGATTTAATAGAACATTTGATATTACATTTGGTGCATGAAGAAAAATAAGAAGGTACAGTACAGTTCCTATGGATGTACCCATTCAAGAGATGCATGTAGAATTTGAAGAAAAAGGTATATAATAAAACATTAGTTGAATAATCAATTACAGAATCTTATTTTCATTAGGAAATTTATTTTTTTATGTTCTCATTATTTTCAATTTGAATATACCTAAAAATAACTCTATGGTACTTAATGAGGAAAATTTTGACTATGAAATGATTAATCAATTATTAGTTTTTAATCAGCCCAAACTTGGAGTTGGTGGAGTTCATGAATGATAGATTTCAGATGATGAACATCACAGTGCTCATATATATGTTTTTATCAACTCTGAAGAAATGATACCATTTTTATGATGAGTAATCCTATCACTTAAACTATAATATTTTTTACACAAAATTAATATTATTTTATTTTTTGATTTTATGAAAATCATATCATTAAACAGTTTCCAAAAATCACAGTAGATACTCTTGAAGAACATTGGGAAAATAATTTTTCCTACTGATTTTAAAAACTTGTAAAATAATTTATTTATGATTTAACATATAAAATCAATTTATTACTTGTTATATTGATAATTATTTTTTACAATTTTTCAGGTATCTCAACATGATGATAAAATTGATAATTGATTGTGTGTATTGAGTAACCAACTATCCAAAATGGTTAAATATTATTATGCATATGTGATGAATGGTTTTAGATATTATACACTTGCATATGGGGAATAAAAAACAATGAATAGTGGTGTTTCCTTAATAGGATCTCATCATATAGAAAGATAAGTTGACTTTTACAGTATTTTGGTAGAAATAATTGAACCGTGTTTTCTATGATATAATTATGCAATGATGTTTAAATGTTAGTGCTTGGATACTGAGAGAGGTTTGTGTATTCATCCATTCTAGGGAATCATTGATATTAAACACACATTCCTTCTTACAGTAAATAAACCATTTATATTGGATCATTAGGCACATAAAATTTGTTATGGAAAATTATTGTGCTACTTCAAGAGAGTTAAGTGATTGGTGAAGTATAATAAGAATAAAATCTCAAGAAAATTTATTTATTCAAAATGAATGTGGTTGTACTGAAGTGAAAAGAATTGAAAATTTTCAAGATTCTACTCCAAATCCATCTTTTCTATAAAGAGAGATTAATATCGATGATGAAACCCCTTAGTTAAGGGTCAATAGTGACAATTATGTTATTGGTGTTAAAAATGAGTTTGAAATGAAAAGCTATGATGAAACTAAAACTCCTATTGAATGTGATGATACTGATGATGAGTATGAAGATATTAAAACCATCATATATGAATATGAAGATGAAGATAAATATTGACATAGTTAAATTATGGTTATAATCATATATAATATATATCTATATATAATAATTATTTTAAACTATTTTCTAATAGTCATTTTGTGTTTCAGATGGACTCAGATTTTTTTCATGAGTTGGATGAGGCTGATCTACCTAGTCATGAGCATGGTGTTGGATCATTTGACCCTCAGACTACTAGAAGTTCAGCGATACCTCAGAGGGGTCGTGGTCTTGTGAGATTGATGATTCTTGACCCTATCCCCAATTGACATCCACATCTTCATTTCAATTCACGCATGGAGAGGTATTTTTAGTTGTGTATTTTATTTAGTTTTCATTAATTGCCTTTAATTTATTTATATACGAATTGTTTGATTATTTTTTCTCTTTTTTCATAGTTTTTCACATATAGAAGCTGGACATGAAAGTGCTATATTGCGAAATTATTTTTCTGGAGCATGAGTTACATGGGATCAGATTCCCATTGATGTTTAGCACCACATATTCGATCATTGGATTATATGTAAATAAATAATAGTTATTTTGAGATTCATTTAATTAATAACTTTATATTATGTATTATTTTTGGGTTTTATGGTATCTTTTCGATGATAGAATGTGGGACTCTATCTAGGAGGCATGGGAGGGTTGTATGTGTGAGTGTTGCTATCAATGTTTTCATAATCTAAGGTGGAAAACAATGCAGAAAGTGGGAGTAACAGAATCTGATCAGTCTTGATACACCCACTGACCATATTACATATCATCTCAGGTTTGGGATAGATTATATTCATATTGGATAGGAGCTTATTTTAATATGATATCATCATTAGGTCAAAAAAAACTGGGGAAGACAGGAGGCGACGCATCGAGCTGGCAGTCATACATTTAGTACGCATTGGAAACATTTGGTAAGTAGTTTTTCTAATAATTTATATAACTTTAAATGTAAAATGTTTATTTTACACTCATATAGACAGTTGAAAAACCTGATATTATGAAGATTGAAATTTATGGGAGGATGTACAATGATCCTATCACTAGAGATATTAGAGGTGGTCGTAAAAGTTATATTATGGTTAGTATAATTTATTTTTGAGTTTTAAAATTTACTAAAAATAATATTTTATCTATTTTAATTTTAATTAAAATTGAAGGAGTTATATGAGGATGCGAAATCTTAGAAACAGACCAAGAGTTAGGATGAGACCAAGGATCATACCTCCAATGTAGTCAGATTTGATTATGCAGCATGGATGCAGGGAACTCAGTATGCCTTTGAGAATGGATGATTTGTTGGTATCATCTCTCAATTAACGCATGAGACTTATTATGGTACCACTGTGATGTTGTTGTGCAAATAGAGAGGATCTTGTGGACATTCATCATCATCTGCTGCATAGTATGAGGATCAGCTGTGAGCTCAGGATGAGCTTATAAATACCATGTATAGGGAGTAGGAAGAGATCTGTTGATAGCAGTAGCATCAAAAGTAGGAGGAAATGCATCGATGACAACAACAGTAACACATACAAAAGATAGAGTACATGCGATGTATGGATCATGGTTTATGAATAGAGTTCCCTCCAATATCCTCTCCAGCTCCTCCGGATGAGCCCCCTTAGTGATTTATATACTTTTTATGATAAACATTTGAATGTAATGCTTTTTTGTAATTTTTTATTAATCCATATGTTTACATTTCTATATATTGTGTTTTTTATATTGTTGCAAATATTATGTTTTTTATTATTTAACATATTATTATTATTTTTATTATTTTGTTATTTATTTATTATTATTATTTATTTATTTATTATTTTCTTCTTCTTATTCTTATTATTTTTTATATTATTATGAATGTTGTGTTTTTTATTAATTTTATTAATTTTTATTATTTTAATTATTATTTAATTATATTTATTTATTATTAATTTGTTATGTTTTATTAATAATAATATTATTTTTTAAGATTTTTGCGATGGGGTGGTAATCCTGTCGTAAATAATAATTTGTGACGGTCCCATCTCAAAAGATTTTTTTTAACCCATATAAAGTATCTATGATGTCGTTTTCTTCAACAGGTCATTTTCAATAGGACCCCGTCATAAAAGACCCGTCAAAAATGATTTTATTTTCAGTAGGGTTAGGTGAAGCATCCTAAAGTCCAAGGTTAGCATCTAGAAACACACTAAGTCACCCATAGAGAAAGAAGTTAATGTGGTAATGACATAATACCTCATATTAACACTTACTGTGTAATATAATCCCTTTATCACAATATCTCTAATCAAGAAGGTAGCATGATGTTCCATCAACCTATATGCTCGATCTCTTTCTTTGACTTTCTAGAAGTAAAATTTTCCTATAAAACACCAAGGCCATGAATTTATTTGGGCTATATCATTTCCATCAAAGGGACTAATATACCAACTTCCATTAAATAATAGAATGGACAAATCATTTCTTATATTGTTCATTAATGAAATATTACTCTTGATGCAGCCAATGTATCCCATCTTACCGTAAATATACATCATCACATTTTTTGTCTATAAATCAAAGTACACAACTAATAACACTCATTAATAATAATATTAAAGTATAAAGATCAATACAAAAATTCTCAAATAGTAACATCCAATGAAACAAATAAACACTACTAAAAAATAGGCCTTTAACAACACTAGAGAAGCACTGACTACTGGAGGAAGATTAAAAGACCAAGTCTTTTATCAACACTAAAAAAGTTCAGATAAAGGTGAAATTTATCAGTGATAAAAAATGAACTAATAAATTGGTCCTTTATTAGCGGTTTTAGAAGTGTCAATAAAGGACAACATTTATCATCTCTTTTATTTAGCAACGATAAAGTATACCTTTATCAGCACTTCTAAAAGCACTGATAAAGGGGCATGTTGTAGTGTGTTATAACAGCACACCGCAACACCAAAAACATCACGAAATCTACAAAATCAAGTACCAATATATAATTTAAATGAAATAAAATTTACAACACAAGTACAAGAAAAAAATATATTATAGATATTTCAAACATTGGTTTATACAATTACATAAGTATAAATTATTACATATATTCAAAAACATAAATTTTCCTTTTTTACTTTGATCCTAACCCATTATGGAGAAAAAAATACACCTATATAAGAAGAAAATTCTTATTTTAGAAATAAAAAAAAAATAACAGAAATTTTTAATTTTAAACTAAACTTTGAGTCATACCAAGAACATTGTGTATCAGATTGAGTTCTGATAGATTTTTGCATGTCACACCATTTCTTGTTCATCTTCAGAAATTATATCTATAAAAATTAACTAAATAAGTATAAGATAAAAATGATAAAGAAATTAATTAAGTAATAGTATATAGAACAATGAGAAATCAATCTAGGATTTTTATCTCGGTTTTGGTGATGGGATGCACGTTTTAAATTAAAATGACCCTTATATATTGAAAAGATGCACTTAGAGTCATAAAAGTCACACCATGTGTCAGATTGAATTGTGGTTGATTCCTATATATCTCAAATGACTTATGGATCATTTTTCTAAAGTTTCAATGAAATCCAAATGTTTTTCCTTAGTTTTGAGTACGTCACATTCCTTTTTTACTAAAATGTCATTTTGAACTGGTAACATGCACTTTGACTCATATTGATCATATCACATGTTGGTTTAATGTGATACCAGTTCTTACACATCAAAAATGACTTATGAATAGATGTCTTAAATTATCAAGACAACTCGGTCATTTTTTTTGTTTTCAATGAGTGACATTTTTGAACTAAAATATTGATTTTAAACTAATAATAGACTATTGAGTCATACCGGTCACATCGTGCACCGGATTGAGGTGTGGTTGATTCCCACAAACCCTAAATTACTTATGGATCATTTTTCTAAAATATAAAAACAATATCAATTCTTTTTCTAAACTTTGAATAAGTCAGTTGCCCTTTTTACAAAAATATAGGTCAATTTTAAATAAAAAGACGCACTTGGAGTCATACCGATCACACTGTGCATCAGATTGAGGTCCAACCAATTTATACACATCCCAAATTACTTTTTTATCATTTTAGTAAATTATTAAAACAATTAAAATTCATTTTCTTATTTTTAAGAACATCACTTGTCCTTTTTACTAAAATGTCATTTTGAACTGGAAACACCCACTTTGACTCATACCGATCACAAAATGTATCAGTTTGATGTGAGAATGATTCATGCTCATCAAAAATGAATTACTAAGTGATGTACTAAATTATTAAGAAAATATGAGCATGTTTTATTGGTTTCTAGTTAGTGACACTTTTCAAACTAAAATGTTGATTTTAAACTATTCACAGACACTTTGAGTCATATCAGTCACACTGTGTGTCTGATTGAGGTGAGGCTAATTCCTACACATCTCAAATGACAAATGGGTCATTTTTTAAAAGTATCAAAACAAGGAAATTTTTTTTATTGATTTTGAGTAGGTATGTTTTCCTTTTTACTAAAATTGATGTCAATTTTAAATAAAAAGATGCACATGAAGTCATATCGGTCATGTTGTGGATCAGATTGAGGTGGGGAAGATTCATACACATATCAAATAACTTATGGATCATTTTACTAAAGTATAAAAACAATTCAAATTCATTTTCTCAGTAATGAGCATGTCACTTGTCTTTTTTACTAAAATGTCATTTTAAACTAAAAACATGAATTTTGAATCATATCGATCATATCGTATGTTTTTTTAACATGATATTGATTCCTACATATAAAAAATGACTTATTAATAGATTTATTAAATTATAATGGAAATTATAGTCCATTTTCTTAGTTTTCAATGAGTGAAAATTTTGGATCTAAAATGTCAATTTTAAACTGATAATGGACACATTGAGTTATACCAGTCACACTGTGTGTTAGATTAAGTTGAGTATGATTACTACACATCCCAAATTATGTATATATTGTTTTTTTAAATTATAAGAAAAATATGAATTATTTTTCTCAGTTTTGAGTAGGTCAGTTTTTCTATTTACTAAAATTGGTGTCAATTTTAAATACAAAATTCACTTGGATTCATACTATTCACACCATGCATTAGATTGAGGTATGGATGATTCTTACATGTCCAAATTACTTATAGATAATTTTACTAAATTATCAAAACAATCTGAATTCATCTTCTCTATTTTTGAGTACATCAGTTTTCTTTTTTACTAAAATGTCATTTTAAAATGGAAACAGACACTTGGATTCATTCTGATCACATCATGTATCAGTTTTATGTGAGATCGATTTCTATATGTCAAAAATGATTTATGAATCGATGTAATAAATTATAAAGAAAATATAAGTGAGTTTTCCTAGTTTTCAGTGAGTGAAACTTTTTAAACTAAAATGTCAATTTAAACTGATAATAGACACTTTGAGTTATAAGGGGAATATCATGTATCAGATTAAGGTGAAGCTAATTCCTACACATAAAAAAATGACCTATGAATCATTTTATTATAGTATCAAAACAATCACAATACATTTCCTTGATTTTGAGCATGTCAATTGTTTTTTTACTAAAATTAATTTCAATTTTATATAAAAAGAAGCACTTGGAGTCATACTGATCACACTGTGTATCAAATTGATGTGTGGAGGATTCTTACACGTCCCAAAGTCTCAAAACAATCTTGACTAAAATTTTTACCATGATTTACATTTCCTTTATTTGTTAAACTACCAACACTTCATATTGTACTGATGTTCTTTGCCAAAAAAATTCTCATTATTGAAATCTAGAAGAGCATAGAAAGATAATATTCCCATTATATCATAATAATTGACCAAAATGAGTACATTATATCCCTATAAACTTCAATATTTCGACAATTAAAAATGTTTTTTAGCTAAGAACATCAAATCAATATGTAGTGTTGGTAGTTCGACCAAGAAAGGAAATGAAAATCATGGTAACATTGGTTGAAAGGAACATTTTATCTCTTTTTTGGCTTGTTGCATAAAGTTGAAAGAAAAATATGACTTCTCAAAATATCTTTAAAAAAACTATATAAGTATTATATAAAAATGATAAGGAAATTAACTTACAAATAATATATATAGTGATTAAAAAATTAATTAAATAAGTAGTAGGAATTAACCTTTACATGATGGTTGTATGCATTCTTGACACATTTCCTTATTTTAATTATCTTAGTTTCAAGTTCGAACAAAGTAATCTACCTATATAAGAAAACTATTCCTATGTGAGTAATACTAAAAATAAAAAAATTAAAAATAATATGAAACAATACATTAATTCTATAGAAAACTATTTTACAATGTAAACATCAATATTCCTCTATGATTGAGAAGTGGAGGTAACTTAAAGAAAAGTGATAAATTCCAACACTATAGGGGTGAAAAGGTTTTGATAGAGAAGAATTATGTGGAAGTTTTTGTGTAGAAATGCATGAAATATTGATAGAACACCCAAACCCGAAAAAAAGAATCTACCTATATAAGGAAACAGTTATTATGTGAGTAATATTAAAAAGAAAAAAATTAAATAAAAATATGTAACAATACATTAATTCTATGGAAAATGATTTTATCTTGAAAAAATCAATATTACCTCTATTATTGAGCAGAGGAAGCTTTATATATATTTCTACAAAGGCAGTGGAGGTAACTTGAAGGAAAGTGATAAATGAAACACTGAAGGGGTGAAAAGGTTTTAAGGGTGAAGAAGTTTGTAGAAGTTTTGGTACAGAAATGCATGAAATATGGAAATAAATCTTTTAAAATAAATGAAATTTGCAGGGAATAATGAAAATAAAATCAATATTTCCTTATATAATTTTTAGTATTTAGAGATATTATATCATAACACTACCTTTACATCTTCCCAAAGGGTTTCCTTCATTATAGTTTTTTCTTTCGAGGGATTGGTAACATCATTATGTATAGAAGACATTGTCTGCATGAGTGGTCAAACATTTAATTTAGATTATGTTAATGTATTATAGAACATATAATATTATGAGGAATAAGATAATATATTAAAAAAACTTTTAAATTCTCATTAAACTATATTTATTTTTATAATTTTTTTAGGGATTTTCTTCCTCTATCAAGAATCAAAATCCCCTCTTTATTATCCCCTCTAATGTACAAGACATTGTATACATGGGGACTGACATGAACTAATTATGATCTCTTAATGAAAGGGTCATCCTCAATTGAATTTTCATATGACTCAACATTTGTTTTATTTTCCAGTAGTAAAATCAACCAATTATTTTTTTGGATCTAATACATAAAATACTTTCACTTCTTATCTTATTATTCCATTATGAACAGCTTTTACTTTTCCACTTACACACTAAAATTCACCTTCACAAATCCCATTTCATCAACTTTCACTGTACTCATATTTTCAACCCATTTGAAATTGAAAATCGGCACTTGAAATGTTGTATAATCTTACTCATATATCTATTTGATAATGCCAAAATATAACATATTTTCATAAATTGGATTTCTATCCTTGGAACCAGATATGTGCATCATTTCTGTCGCAAGATTAACACCACTGTTTTTCATCTTACTGTAGTCATCATGTTCTTTTGTATAGAATGTATAACCATTTATTAAAAAACTAGTGTAAGATATAAAATTTTCATTTGGTCCCCTAGATATCCATTTAAGTTGTTCGGAAATTTAATTTATATTTTCAGATAACTCCTTATAAAGTTGATCTCAGAGACATACTATAAACTGTGGATTATGTGCATTTTATATCCGTCCTTAAGTCCTAGACGGATTCAAATATCTAAAAATTTATTTGTTGGATTAAAGTTATGGATCAAAATTTTCAATATTATGTAAAATAAAAAGGTGTTCTTATTGTTTCTATTTCAAGGTAATTGTAAGAACATCTATTCTAGAAATCCCTTCACCCATAAGGTATCCATTGTGATGGTACTTTGGGAGACTGATGTTGTCAACTTTTGATAGGTAATCGGTACAGAATTCAATAACTTATTCAAAAGTATATCATTCAGTAATACAACCTTTTGGATGACTTTAATTTTTGACACATCCTTTCAAAATTTTCATATTTCATTTAGTGGGGTATATCCATCTGTAATGGACAAGACTACATAGTTAAACCTATCTTTCCAAGTGAACCATCAAGTGGGCCATTATATTAAAGAATGATTGTATGAAGAACATCTCTAATTGACACAGTATTACTGAAAAGTCCTTATTAATGGTTGGAAACATAATTTGGTATATAAATTTACTTCATATGTCTTTGAAAAATAAGCAGTTTTTGGATAATTTATGCCATAAAATTTGAGGTAGAATGTAATAGAAATAAATAGGAATCAAATATTGAATCAAAACAAGACATACATGTGATTTTAGTACTTGTAACATCAAATTAGTCATTGATAATAAATTATTGATATTTTATTAATACACCTTTGGAATTTTTACACTATTAAGAAAAGGTCAAAATTGTAATTTTTCCTATCTGGATAGAGTGTAAGCTTCTTTAGGAAAAAAATTCAGCCCTTTACCCTTTCTCAGTGCCAACTCTTCCCTTATCCCTATGTCAATAATTTCTAACCTATCCTTGATTCCATATTTGAATTTTCCAAAAAAAATTAATAAAGTTCTAATAACACTATCAAATAATTTTTTTCTATATTCATGAAATCAATAAAATGTCTGACATATAAAAAATTCCAATACAGTAATTCAAAGAAAATTGATCTCTTCTTCTAACCTAATTTTTTATGTTTTTTTGAAAATGGTTTATCGAAAATAGTGTCAATATATTTTACTTTATCAAACAATTGATCATCCATTATTGTAGAAGATGTTGTACCTTGTTTAATATTCCCATCAAATACTGTAATCCAAGATCAGTATTTATGTCATCGAGTTAAAAATTTACAATTTTCTAAAAACATACTCTTCATGGAATGTTTCAACTAAATGTACTATGTGTGTTTTTAACAAATGGTACACCCCAATATTCCTCTAATTCTATAGCCTAATAAATTTCCATAAGTAGGGAAGTCATTTATCATCCCATATAATATGTCCCTCAATGTGAATTCTTTATTTCTATGAGCATCACAGATTGAAACACCTATATCCCACATCAATTTCATATATTTGATAAATGGATCCAAATAGATATCAATATCATTACTATGTTTCTTTGGTCCAAATATAATCAGAGACAACATATTGTATTTATACTTCATTTATAACCATGGTGGAAAGTTATAATTTACCAACATGAAGGGACATGTACTATGAGTACTACTATATACACCAAAAGAATTTATTTCATCTATAGATATTTCAATATGAACGTTTCTTAGCTCATTTCCAAATTTTGGATACTCGTAATCAATTTTATTCCACTGAAGATAATCAGCTGGATGACATAGGTTCCCATCTTTAATTATTGTATATATATGTTGTTTATATTATTATATCATGGTTTCCTTACATCCATATAGTCTTCTAAACCATTTAATGATTGGAAAGTATGATATTGGTTTTGAAGGGCTTGATTCATTTTTCTTTTATCGATTTGTGACACACTTAGGGGATTATATGAGGGATTCATGGTCATTGAGAAATAATATGAAATCATTTAGACAAGCATGTATTTTTTAAAGGTCATTCTCATTGAATGTATCATTCGTTTAGCTTCATATGTTTGAAATGGTACTTCATTTTCTTTTGGTATCATATCATTCATAAGACCAAGTAGTTATGTAAAGTTGGTGTCACTCCACCCGCTGCCTACCTTTAAATTATACATCTTCAATACAGCAGACAATGTTGTGTATTTAGTACAATTAGTATATAATGGTCTCTTATAAAAAATATTTAAATTCTCAAAAAAAATTGGACAATCATGAAGGTTATCTTCAATTTTTATTTTCATTTATTCCATGTGATCTTCATCATCATTTACACCGTTATTCTTATCAAATGATTCATAAACCATAGTATCATCCAAATACATTAAGTTTTTCCTTGTGTTTATCCAATATTTATAGCTCTGATCTATTCCATGAAAAATCAAATGTTCTTCCAACTCTTTAAGACTATTTTTTATTGAAAAAAACAATGTAAACATGGAAAAAGGATTAGAGAATGGTCGTATGCATGATCTATTACAAACTTGATGAACTCTTTAACTCCATATTCATACTCTTTTGTCAAATGATTATAATGCATCCATTTTTGATTCATTTCCATCCTATTGGGTTAATAAAATATTCATTTTGTACAATAAATAAATAAATACACATAATATATTCATTATTTGAAGTCAAAGTTATTGATAATTCAAATAAGGGAAACCCAACATTTAATTATTTCAAATAATTTGTGGAATCCTAGGGTTTTTAAGCCCCATCTAGGATCTATGTTGTGCACTAGAATTATTTTTTCTTGGTCCTAACATCGGAGTTGGACTTCATGAAATATTTGTGAAAAGATCCTAGGTCCATAGGTCATTTGTGCTTAAACTTGGCTCGGTGGTTGTCGGATGTCCACAAGGGGAAGAAGATCCCCTCTATTACTCTTTGGATCTATCTCCTAGGCCTTTCACTACCTTTCTAGAATGAATCCTTCCTAAAAGCCATTGGAAACTCCCTTGGTGGGTTTCATTGCATATATAACCTCACTCGTTGCTGCGAGGATATGTTGGTGGCACGTATCTGTGTTGAACTTTACATCTCTCTTCCTCTTCTAGATAGGATTTCTTTGAAGGTGGAATAATCGGTGGTATGGAATCAAGATATTGTCTACCATATGTTCCCCATGTAATGATCCTCCTATATTATCCAGAGACACTCGCTGTAGGTGTGTAGGAAATGGAAACATGGTTGTTGTCTCCAGGCCCACAGGGCTACCCTGAGCAATGTCTCACCCCTTAACCCGCCAGAAGGTATCGAACCTGATCCATTATTAGAAGTTACTCCATCTTCGATTGCAGCCCAAATGGTAACTCCAAATCTATTATGAAAGCCTCATCTCCATCCTCCTTCAGTTCATGTTGATCTTCCTTGTTTGGATTTAGTTCCTTATGCACCGTTGGTTCCCTCTCCCTGACCAATTGACTATTACTATAGACCTTGCCAGATTTTTATAGTATGTTTCATACTGGAAAGCTTTCTGAGTCACCCAATCAAACTCCAAGAACCTATGGCATTTCCTCCCCCTACATCAGGGCCATCCCTTAGTTCACCAGATGGGCAGGAGGTAGAAGGACACCATTTCCTTCCCCTATGAAGTTTGTTTGCTCAAGGGATATCTCCAAAACTACCCAGATTGGAAGATCAGATGGTTTCACACCCCTAGTTCATGGTAATCAAGGCCCGACACCCCATTCTTCTCAAATTGTGGTGAGAGATAAGACCCTAAATCTATTCTCATCCCTATCCCTCTCATCAACAAATCCCTCTACACTGATTCCTAGCATGTGCATGTGAGAGAGATTGAGATAGATCGAGAAGTGTTCTTCATCTCAACGAAAAGAGATTGAGGATCCTAGGGATAAAGCTAGGCCCCTTTCTGTTTAATGTGACTTATTCTCATTTAAAACTCCTACATTTTAGGTGAATTAGTGAAAACTGACTTCATTACTTCCAAGATCAAGAAGAACAAATATTTCATAGTTTCAGTCCTCAAACACAATCAAAATCCGGCTTGAATTAATTAATTTTATTGTAAAATTAAGCTACATGAATCTATGCATGCAGACCCAACCAACCGGAATATATGGATATTCTAGAAAAATGATATTTTAGTGTATTTTATATAGGCGGGTGACCATTTCATCACTATGAAAGTAACTAAAGGCATGAAAATATTATGTGTGTCCTTTGTTTATGAAGCTACAATGATCAAAGGAGAGAAATGTTGTGGAAAGACCTTATCACTTTTGATCATAAGTATCTTCCATGGATTTTTGTTAGGTATTTCAATTTTATCATAGAACTAGATGAGAAAGAGGAATATATGTTTTTCCCTAAATGGCTAGCTTGTATTTTTTCTAATTCATGGATGATAAAGGACTCATAGATATGGGAAACTATAGTGATCACTTGACATGGTGTAATAACCATAGAGTAAGCAAGCTATGTTGGATCCAAATCAATTGATGCCTATCCAACATCAATTCCATCACCATGTTCTTGAATTCCAAGGTAATGCATCTGGTTTATGGTATTTCTGATCACTAACTGTTGGTGGTCTCTTTATCCCCCGAAAAATATACTCAGGAGAAGTTTAGGTACTATCACTAGTGGTCCTGTATTCTTGGTTGTCATCATATTTTTAGTGAGATTTGGGGAGAGCCGACTCATTTCCATACATGGGTATCTGTTCATAATAAGTTGCGGCGGCTTTAGAACGGGCTACATGCAAGGGCCAAGGACCTCCCTCCTATCGACCAAAACATGGAGGTTCTCAAACAAAATATTGATCATCTAGAAACTATCCTAGATGAATATTGGAATTATATGATGTTTGAAGTCATCTAAAACAATAACAATACCTTGTCATAAATGATTCTTAAATAGGGATGCGTGGCACATGAGAGATCCAGAATAAAATGTCTACATGACGGTGATAAAAACATTGCATATTTCCATGATTTCATTATGGAAAAAGGCTTCCTATTAAACCCAATATATTGTTCTAGTATTTCACATACACATATGATGGAGATAAAGTTGGGGGTATGGCCCACACATTCCTTAAGGATATTCTTGCATCCTAGAACCCAAGAATTCCCAATAGATATCCAAGAGAAAAATAGATATTTGGTATGTGATTCACATCCTTGTTTCTAACCAGGATAATGATCATCTGGAGGGGATACTGGAGGAAGAATAAATCCATATAGACATGATTAATCTCAACCTTGAGAGTGATCTGGGTCCTTATAGTTTCCTAGGTTCATTTTATAGAGGCTCTTGGGATGTTGGCAAGGATGATATTATTTCAGCTATTTAATACTTATTTTTGTGGCGGAAGCATCCCACAGGTTGCCTATGATATGAAACTGTTTCTCATCCAAAATATTGAAGACCCATACTCCCTCACAATCTATAGACCAGTAAACATGTACAATTTTCCCTATATGATCATGGTGAGTATCATCAATCTGAGGCTTTCCATGTAAATTATCCAGTGGATCTTCACTGAACAACATGGATTTGTGAAGGGTTGCACCATTCAAGGATCAATAGCTTTTTTACAGGAAATAATGAGAGACATAAAAATCAAGAATCATGGATCCAACATGTTAAAAAATCTAGATATGAATAAGTCATATGATAGGATTGAATGGGGTTTCATCAACATAGTGATTATGGGTATGGGGTTCTCTCCTAGGGCCTTGGACCTTATCTTCAGATGTTTCATCACCTCTTGGATGGCAGTTTCTTTTAGGGGGGGGACTCATGGTTTCTTCAAGGTGACCTGAGGATTATAGTAGGGAGACCCAATCTCTCCATGAATATTCAATCTTGTGTAGGATACACTCATCTGCCTCATCAATAGAAGCTTATATAATAGATAAAAACTCCCTTATTAAAGGAAAATGAACATCCCTCCAATATTCCAACTGATGTGTGCAGATGACACCATCGTCTTCATTAATGGTGGTAGGAGTTATGTTCGTGGAATCAATAATATCCTTGAGGATTATTTCTACTAGAGTGGACGGGTTATCAATAAATCTAAAGGAAACCTCTATATATTCAATAGATGTGCTTCTAGTTAGATATATTCTTTATGTAGTAGACTGGATATGCAGTGAGGATCCTTCCTAATAGAGTATCTTGGAACCCAGGTAGAATTAGAATTTGAGACTTTGATCATATCTTGAAAAATATCACAGGTTGTGTACTTAACTGGAAGAACCACTAATTATAATTTAGGGGATGGTTTTCCTTGGTTAAAAGTGTCCTGTCAATCATACCCATCCATGCTCTATATTCCACCAATGTGTTGAAAGGTTTCATTAAAACCATCAACAAGATTCTATCCAGTTTCAAATGGGATTCAATTTATAAAGGTAGGAGGCATTGGTTATCATGGAGAGAATGGAATGGCCCATCCATGATGGGGGGGTTAATGTGAGAAGTCTCAATAACACTATCCACTACATGCATGAGAAACTAGCATGGGATATTATTAAATAACGAACTCTTTTGGGGAAGATCATATCTCACAATTGTACAGGTAATCCAGAATCTTCTAGCACCCATGAATCTGCATTATATTCCATGATTTACCCCCCTCATCTTGATCCTCCAACAGAACTCAAGATGGATATTCGGGGAAGGTTACATTCTCTTCTAGCACCAAAAATGGGTAGTCTCTTTTATTATCTTCCTAGGGTGTCATAATCCAACAATTTATTTTAAAGAGGTGAACCTATATCTGATTTTTATCAAGGCTATTTTGGATAAGAACCAGAAATACATCTTCTATTCATTTGTCATTAACTCAGAAAAAGGCAAGTGTGTGTGAAATCTTTCCTCCTTGGGAAAATTCACCACCAAGGACTTCCAAAGAATCTCATCCTCACAGTATCATTAGTATTGTTAGAATGGAATGGTTTGGTGAAACATTATACCATCAAAATATAAATTTCTCACTAGGAGAATAAGGAACCAAGTAGTTCATATTTACGATAACACTAAGAAGGTGGTCATCAGCATGGTATCCAAATGCCACTACTGTAAAAACCAATGGGAGGAAAGCATGGACCATATCTTCTTTGAAGATGAATGATCTAATGTTTTCTGGAATTTCTTCAGTGATTTTTATACTTTCTCCTCTAATGATATTTGTGATGTTACTTTATTGGAGATATTGTTCCATGGGTCATGTGATTCGGGTATAGAAAGGATGGAAAGGTCCGTTTTTATTAGTGCTAGATGTTGGTGCCTGTGGTAGGCCAAGAACCAGGCTAGGTATGAAGGATATCTTTCCACAGGGAGGTCCATCATTACAATAACTAGGAGCCTGCTGGTGGAAATGTTCACTCTCATCAATAACTAGAGGGAAGGTTATTTGCTAATGTTACTATAGGTTAGCACTTCTATATTTCAACCTCCCATCAATAGAACATAGGGACAATCGGTTCGTTGGCACCCTCGACACAGGATACAAGCTCAATACAGATGGGTCCTTCACATTGGGTGACATGCGTGGAGGGGGAGTTGTTCATGACTCATGGGGGAGTGTTATCTTAGCCTTAAACATATTTTATGGTAATGTAAATTCTCTATAGGACGAGGCCAAAGAAATAGTCCCGGGATAACTATATGAAACTGGGAGAATATGTATCTCACTCAAGTTGAAACAGAATCCTTGATCTTACATGAATCCTTTCATGGCAAAGGATCCACCCCATAGTCGATATCCTGTATTATCAGAAAATGCATAACCCTCCCCAATAATAATATTCATGTGGCCTACAAATGGATAGAGGGTAATAAGGTTGCGGATCACCTTTCATTTATGGTGGATCATGGATCCAACATCACATTCCTTCCTAATATCTATTACTTGAAACCTAAGGGGGTCAATTTTATTATAGGGGATTCCCTCGGTCTTCTTTAATTTAGGCCTCCCTAATACAAAGTTTCTCCCTGTGTCTTTTTACAACTTCTACTTGAATAAAAAATTGATGTTGGTGGTGGTAGGTGTGATCCTTTGAATTCATCAAAAGGTGAAAGTTATAGACAACTATTATCCTCATCTTCTCATCTCCCGAATAGTTATCATTGAATTTTATTGTTTGGAACTCATCCTCCATCACTTGTAGACATGAACCTACGTTTCTTGAAATACTCTAAGTAGTATTCATATATAGGATGACTACTTCTCAGAGTATTACAAACAACAAAAAAGAGATGGGGTATGAGTCCTAAGAAATAGATTGGAATAATAACTTTTTTGGAGATGAAGCTGATGAGGATTTTAGTTGTACTCCATTGCGTTCTCTAAAAGGGGTAATGACTCCCATTTGTGAGAATTACATGGATGATAATCAGAGATTCCTAAGGGTGGAACAAAAAGGAAAAGTTAAATAATGATATGTTTTTAGATGGATTAAAGTAAAACATACATACTGTTTATTAGATGTGTGGTGAAATAAATGAAGTGATTTTTAAGAATTATTAATGAGTGGGTGATCATTTCAAATATTTCTATATTTTTACAAAGGTATAGAGAACTAGATAACCCATTCTTGATTTGGGCTTTGTCAAAATTTATGGTAATTGTTTTTGAAAGAGTAAATTGATTTGTGGTAGTGAAAAAAAGATCATATTAGATAATGGGACAATTAAAAACCGACTTAAAAATGGTGGGTTGAGATGTTTCTACAATGAAATGATACAATTTATAGATATTTTTTACTAATTATAATGGGGTGATTGTTAATAATTAAAATAATTATGAAACATCAAAGGAAATTAATGTTTAATTGAGTATCATTGGGGGAGCACACGAGGCTGAGGTAGACTCTAAATAATACATTTATGGTTAGGAAAACGAAGAAGTATTATCAACTATAAGAAATAAAGGAAAGGATTAAATCAATGAGTAAAATCTCATTGGTGATAGGATAGTTTCAGTGAAAACTCAGAGAAGTAAGACTCTACAAAAAACATCATTTTTTTCTAGGTAGAGAAGGGATGGGGTATGATTCCTAAGAAACAGATTGGAATAATAACTTTTTAGGAGGTGAAGATAATGAGGATTTCTGTTGTACTTAATTGTGTTCTCTAAAAGGGGTAATGCCTCCCATTTGTGAGAATTACATGAACTATAATCATAGATTCCTAAGGGTGTAACCAAAAAGAAATGTTAAATAATGATATGCTTTAGATGGATTAAAGTAAAACATACATAGTGTTTATTAGATGTGTGGTGAAACAAATGAAGTGATTTTTAAGACGTATTAATGATTGGGTGATCCTTTCAAATATGGCTATATTTTTACAAAGGTATTGAAAACTAGACAACCCATTTTTTGATTTGGGATTTGTAAAAATTTATGGTAATTGTGTTTGAAAGATGAAATTGATTTGTGGTAGTGAAAAATTGATCATATTAGATAATGAGACAATTAAAAACTAACTGAGAAATAGAGAGTTGAGATGTTTTTATGATTAAAGGATAAAATTTATAGATATTTTTTACTAATTAGAATGTGGAGATTGTTAATAATTAAAATAATTATAAAACATAATATGAAATTAATGTTGAATTGAGTAGCATAGGGGGAGAACATGGGGATTAGGTAGACTCTAAATAAGACATTGATGGTGAGTAAAATGAAGAAGTTTATCAACTACAAGAAATAAAAGCATGGCTGAAATCAATGAATAAAATTTCATCGGTGATAGGACAGTTTCGATGAAAACTTAGAGGAGTAAGGCTCTAAAAATATCCTAATTTTTTCCCAAGTAGAGCCTGAATAATTTGAAGATGCTAACAATGATGATAATTGGATCAAACTATGCATGAGAAGCTTGATCAGAATAAGAACAACAAGACATAAAAAATTGTTCCAAGGATGGAAGATACAAATGTTATCAGAACCAAGTGGGTGTTCTATAATAAACTCATTAAATATGGAAACGTGTCTCAAAATAAATAATGGATAGTGTGAAAGGGGAATTTCTATATCAAATCCATTTAAATTTTAGATAAATTTACTCCCATAGCTCGGTTGGAAACTATTTGAATTTTCATATCTATTTTAGTGAAAATGTAGTTAAAAGTATACCAAATGGATGTCAAATCTATGTTCCTCAATGGAGTTCTTAATGGGGAGAATACATTGCGAAACCTGATAGGTTTACTATTGATGAAAATTAGAGAAAGGTTTTCCAGTTAAATAATTCTTTGTATAAGATAAAGAAATCACTGAGTACTTATTATTTAAGGTTTGATCAATACCTAAGAAAGCTTTGTTTTAGCGAGGTATATTTGATAACAACTTCTACACCAAGAAGGAAAATTATCAAAGGATGTTGGAACTCATATATGCCGAAGAAATAATATTTGAGGATTAAAAAAAGCATAATGTAAATTTTTTTGTAAATCATTCGAGGTATGATATCGAGATGTCTATGTTTTGTGAGTTAAACATTTTACTTGGTTTATAAGTGAATCAATGAAATCATACCACATTAATTTCTCAATAAAAATATGAAAAATATGCTCCCAAGTGATTTGAAATGGAATATTCCAAACCAATGACAACACCAGCCACTATATAGATGAATTTTTAAAAAGTTGACAATTATAAAGAGGTAGATGTCATGGAATATAGGTATTTGGAGCCTATTATACCTCAAAAAAACATGAACCAACATTGGGTTTGATATATTTCAAGTAGAACAATACCAATGTTATCCTAAGATAGCCATATGAAATCGGGGAAGATGATACATCATTATATCTAAAAAACAATGAATTTTGGGTTTTTTTATTATAGAATAGTGCAAGTGTAGTTGTTGGGATACATAGATGTAGGTTGGGAAGGTTCAGTAAATAACCAAGGGAAGCTAGAGATATCAAAAAACTTGGATTTCATTTGAGCCTTGGTTTTGTTCGACCCTTGAATCATTCGAGCCTTGGATTCGAGCCCTGGAATAGTTGGAACCTTGATTCTAGACTAGATTTGAGCTTGGATTCGACAATGAGGAGCACCAGTTGCAGGTGGATTCCATGGAGAGCTTCAGATATCGCGAACTAGTTTGTGATAGTTAGGGTTCTTAAAATAGATTAGTACACTTTTATCAGTGCTAAGTTAATAAGTGATGATAAAAGGAATATTTATCAGTGTTTTTTAGTACTAAAAAATCTCTATCTTTATCAGTGCTAAAAAAACGCTGATAATGGAATTATAACTATAATTATAAATATTTTTTATAAATATATTTATATAACTATATATATATATATTTAATATATATATATATAAATATACTAAATATATTTTTTATTTAAATATATTTATTATAATTTTATAAATATTTAAATATATAATTATTTATCTACAATTATATAAATACTTTTCAATAAATAATATTTACATAATTATATATGTAATAAATATATATAAATACAATTATAGTAAAAATATTAAATATTTAAATAAAAGTATTATAATTTTATAATTATATAAATATATATATTTATTTATTTATAATTATATAAATACATTTTTAAAAAATAATCTTTATTTATGTACAATTATAAATGTTTAAATATAGTAAATATATATTTATAAATATATTTATTTAAAAATATTTTTTTGAAAATATATTTTATCATTATTAATGAATATTTAATATTAAGTGCATGTATGTTAAAAATTATTAAAATTGAATAATTAAAAATGAGCACACATTAACAATATTGAAAAAATGGACATGTTTTATTAATTAAATATAAATTATTAAAAAAAATATGGATATAGGAATAAAGATGAATACATATTAAGAATATTAAAACCTAGAAAATAAATATATATAAAATAAATAATATAAATTCATTAAATTCCCAAGAAAATAAAAAATAAAAAATAAAACATGTTAAAAATAAATAAATAATACATACCTTTTATAATATTAAAAATAAATAAATAAAATTTACTATTTCAAAAAATAATATATTAAATGTGCCATCTTATAATTAAATTCTAAAATAAATGATAAAATTCGAATAAATTAAAAAAATATTAGGTGTATGTGTTTCTATATAAGATTTCATTAATTACGTAAATATTTGTGTGTTTTCATTGTATATAGAAATGAATTAATTACTTATATGTATGTTAAATCAATATAAAACACATTTTATCTATGTTAAATCAAACAATCAAACAATATTCTATTATGTCCATTACTTGATATAATTAGTCAGTATTTTTAATTCATATTAATTTTTAATTATAAACCATTATTCACTAAATATATTACAATTTAATGTAAAGTGTAAATATTTTTTATTATATAAATAATATATATATATACATTCGTATATATCTATATATTTAATATATACTATTTGTTAACATTATCAATAATTATTTAATTAATAAAATTTTTAATATTTTTCTCAATTTTCTTATTTTTAATTTTTATTTGTTTAATTTTCATTTTACATGTATCTATATATTTAATATATATTATTTATTAGTATTTATGATTTATATATAATATAATTAGTTAATTCATTTTTTTAATAATTATTTAATTAATAAATGTTTTAATATTTTTTTAATAAAATCATTTTTATTATTTATTTATTTATTTATTTTATTTTTGGGACATTTATCAGTTTTAAAAAAGAACTAATAATGGATCCCTTTATGGGTGATAAAAATAAAGCGCTAATATAGGGTATCCTTTATCAGCGTTAAAAAAAGTGCTGATAAAGAGTACCCTTTATCAGTGCTAAGAAAAGCCCTGATAAAGGTGCCGTTTTTTAGTGCTAAAAATGATGATAAAAGGTACCCTTTATTAGCACTTTTTTTAGCATCGATAAAGGATAGCACTTTTAAAAGATTATTTTGTAGTAGTATAATGTGGATTTCCTACTACCGGGTCTCGTTCTCATAATATACCACACTAAATATTACCAAGGGCGCACACCATGAGAAAGTGACCCAAAGTCTTATGAGTCTCCACCCTTGATAACCTATATTATTTGTGTATCTTAAATTATATCATCCAGCTATAGAACATATATTTAAGAGTATTATCATAGAACTTTTGTGTTCTTCTCATAGTTGAGAACTGCTATGACCTTTTAGTGTGACAACTACTCTTTGGAAATTATCACATACTATGTTACATAGAAGAAAAATCATGATGTGATAAAGAGTTTATTAATATTCAAAAAAATTAATATAGGTTATCATAAAGTACATAGAAGTTGGTTCTAGGTAACTAACTCCAATAGAATCCCACTTTCACTAGAGTCAATTGTTAATAACCTTCAGTATGCTATCTCTCACAAGATACTTATGATTCTATCGAAATAATCCTTTAGTTAAGGGGTCCACCATGTTTTGTTCTTCGAGAACTATGCTTACTCTAACTTCACCCCTATGAGAAAAATACCTCAAGAGGTAATACTTTCAGAGTATGTGCCTTGCTCGTTGATGTGATCTTGGCTTTTTTTCAAGATCCACCACTATAGTATTATCACAATATAATATTATGAAGTCTTTAATTATAGGTACCACATCAAGCTCCTAGGAAACGTTTAATATCCAAATGGATTCATTGGATACATTAGAAGCCACTATATACTCAGACTCCACTATAGAATCAGTGAAAACTGGCTTCTTTGAACTCTTCTAGTCAACAACACCTCCATTGAGACAAATAACATATCCTAACCGTGACTTCAGATTATTATGATCTATTTGAAAAGTAATATCAATATAACCCCTAAGGAACAAATCCATGTCTCCTCCATACACCAAAAACATATTCTTAGTTCTTCTTAGATACTTAAGGATAACCTTAATAGTAGACCAATATTGTTCTCTTAGATTAGCTTGATATCTTCTTACCATGTTCAATGTATAGACAACATCAAGTCTAGTAAATAAAATGACATACATGATTAATCCTATCACTGATTCATATGAGATCTTACTAATTATTTATTTCTCTTATTGTGTTTGAGGACACATTTTCTTATAAATATGTATACCATGTGACACTGTAAATAATCCCATATTGGATTGTTCCATAACAAATATCTTTAGTATCTGGTCAATGTATGTACTTTTACTTAGTCTAAGTAGTCTCTTGGATCAGTCATGAATGATCTTGATCCCTAGAATATTGGCTGCTTCACTTAAGTCCTTTCTAGAGATACATTTATTTGATCAACCCTTAACAGTTTGTAAGACCAATATGTCCTTTCCAATAATTAATATTTCATCAAAATATACTATTAGGATAATAACCACATTCCCACTAAACCTCTTATAAACACATTATTCACATTCATTCTTAATGAAACCAAATTCTTTTATAGCTTCATCAAATTGAATGTTCCATGACCAAGATTCTTACTTCAATACATAAATGGATCTCTGTAAATTACAAATACTTATGGCAGAACCTGGAGTCACAAACCCTTATGGTTGTGTCATATAGCCATATTCTTGAAGGCTCCCATTAAGAAAAACTATTTTTACATCCATCTACCAAATTTTATAGTCATGGTAAGCTTCTACATTAAGTATAATTCAAATTTATTTAAGCATAGAAACTGGTGAAAATATTTCATCGTAGTCAATTCCTTGATGTTGTTTAAACCCTTTATCTACTAGCCTTGTTTTACAGGAATTTACCTTAACTTTAATGTCCAATTTTCTATTGAATACCCATTTTCACCCTACAAGATTAATATAAAATGGAACATTGAATAGAACCCAAACTTAGTTCTGATACATGGAATCCATTTCAGAATGCATGGATTCTTTCCATCTTACAACTTATGAGATCTATACCACCTCTTTTTAGGAGATAGGTTCCTGATTTTCAACCAATAATAATCCACCTTTTTTAGTGACAAGAATACCATATCTCTCTAGTTGTCTTAAATATCTACTTATCCTAGGAATTACTTATGTTTCAGGAACTAATTTTTCCATGGGAACCTATGGAATCTATTCCTATACTATGTCTTTTGTATCTCAATTATCAAATTCATTGAAGTCAATATTTCTCCCACAATCATTTTTTAGGATGTTCTCCCTATCAAGAAAGAAAACTTGTTTGGAAAAAAATAACATTCTTATTTGAGGGGTTGTATAGGTAGTATCCCTTTGTTTCAATTGAATATCCTATAAAGATACAATTTTTTCCCCGAGGTGCTACTTTGTTTCCTAATAAGGCCTTAATAAACACCCTGTACCCCCATACATGTGTATGCGAAAAAATGTTTATTTTCACTATATAACTTGAAGGTAATTATTTTTAGTTCTTTAGTTAGTACTCAGTTTAATGTATATGTTGCAGTTTGTAATGAATATCCTCAAAAGGATAATGGAATATTTGTATGACCTCTCATTGAACCTACCATGTATAACAAAGTACAGTTCGTCCTTTCACTAACACCATTCCACAGTGGTGTGTAAGGTGGATTTAGTTGGGATAGAGTCCCAAAATACCATAGAAATTTTATAAACTCTTGGTTAAGATATTCACCATCTCGATCCAATTAAATTTTATTTATCTTCTTTCCAAGTTGATTCTCTAATTTATTCTTGACTTATTTGAATTTCTTAGAGGACTCAAATTTATACCTCATCAAGTATAGATATCCATGTCTACTCAATTAATCAGTAAAAGTTATTAAGTAAGAATACCTACCTCTATCTTCTACTGGAAATGTTCCATTCACATTAGTGTATAACAATCCTAAAATCTATGTGGCCCTTTCATCCTATCCACCAAATGGAGGTTTGGTCATTTTTCTTTGTAAATAAGTATGACATATTTCAAGTTGGTTTAGCTCAAAATAGTCTAGATAACCATCATTAAAGAGTTTTTTCAAACACTTCTCTTTTACATGACCAATATAATGATTCCATTGCTTTGTGTTATATGAGTCATGTGAACATGATCAATTATCTATTTCCAATACATGGTTTTCATAATTAAATACATAAATACCATTATTTAAATATTCTATAAGATAACATATGATTTCTTTATAAAATAAGCAACTTTTATTCACAAACATGAAAAATAGAATTATTTTCATCTTTGAAGGATATAGAAATTATGTTCTTGGTAATAGTTCATACATGATAACAATCTCTTAAAAACAATATCATCCCTATTGGTAATAAAAGGTGGTAGTCACTAATGGCTAGAGCATCCATCCTTGCACCATTGATATCTTACAAATAAACCTCTCCTCTACCAATATTTTGAAATCCACTTGGTTCCTTCATTTGGATGTAGATGTGAGAACCACAGTTTGTATCTAATTCCCAATGTGTAGATATTGAAAGATTACAATAAATAACTAATACACCATTAACTTCCACTTTCTTTTTGGTGTAGTTCTTGATTCAGTGGCCTTACTTGCCACATGAGAAACATAATTCCTGCCTTTTATTTCCCTACCTCTAGATCTTCCTATTCCTGGAAGGATGGTTCTTGGGAACTTTAGAATTTTTATGAGTCTTGGGATCCTTCATATTGTTATTCCTTTTCTTATTCACCATATGGACTGTGAGTTTGTCAGGACCCATGTCCTTATCCACTTGGATAATCAAATTAATAAGTTCTGAAATAATATTTTTATTATTGATCCTATTTAAATTAATAATAAAACTAGATAAGGTCTTGGGTAGTGAGGAAAGTATGAGATATGTGTGTAACTCATCTAGGAATTTAATCCCTAAGATTTATAAGAGTTTAATATAGAAAATAAACTTGAATACATGAGGAATAGTTGGAAAAAACTCTCTGATCATAGTTGTAAATAGAGTATTTGAGATCATGTATCTCTCTTTTCTCATCTTCTCTTGATAAAGATCCTAAAGGTGAGACATCATGCTATACACATCCATGTCCTCATGTTGATTCAAAAGATCATTTTTCATGGATGATAGCATGAAACACTGAAAATCTATAGAATTATTCTAATGTTTCTCATTGAGAGATAACTCTTCCTTACTAGCACCATTACTAGGCACATCAGGAATAGGTTCTTCCAATACAAGAAATTTTCTTTCATGGTGTAGGATAACGCGTAAGCACCTTTTCCATTCTTTTAAATTTATGCTAGTGAGAAGGTTATCCTTATAAAGTATGTATTATATTGATATGTTTGAATTCATTTTTATTATTGTTTCTAAAAATAGGATGTGCATAATTTTATTAATTTATCTAATAAAATTTAGATAAATAAATAAATATTATATTTATTAATCTCCCACTATTTTATTAAATCCCAATAGTCCAGACCATTGGATTAGAAGTATCATGTTTCTTTGAAATTATAATGTCAAGGATCTATATTACCCTTATCATTACCCCAAATTTGGATGGTCAAGTAATTTGAAGAGTTTTAGGTAGGTATTCCAAATAAAAACTACATTAACTCAAATTTCATTGATCTATTGAGTGGACTCATCGATCCTGAAATCCAAAAATTAGATTTCCTCATACCTTGCCTCTAGGTTACACTAAGTCCTCCTTTGGAATTCATACCTTGATTTGAACTAGGTTAAGTTAACCCAAAACTTCAAGTTATAATTCCCCGATAATTGAATCACCCCAACTTTGTATGGTCAATCACTTTTAACTGTGGTTCAATTTTAACTGAAGTAGTGAAATGCTATATTGACTTAATATATATAATTGATGGAATTTATCTTTTATTAAAAAAATTATAATTATTATCTTTATTAAATTCTTATTAACATTAAGTGGATTTACTTAAGTGATTAACCATGTATTAGATAATATTTTCAGATAATACAGTTTATTATAGTTCTATATTACATGCTTGTTAATTCATTAATTCATGTGATCGTGAAAAAACATCCATAATTAAATAATCATGAACCTTAATAAAAATAAAATAATAAATTTGTATGATCATGATATTTTACTAACGGTTAGTTTATCTAGTGGATGATAAACTAATTGTTGAACTAAACACCTTTAACCAATTAATGTTCATGTTGTAGCTTTCCACCTGTCCACCTATATATCTATCTTGAATTGGTTTCCCTCGACTCCAAACTTGGACCACCTCCTCTATCTTTGGATCCCCATCCATTACATATGTTTTTACTCACACATAGGTTAGGGGAACCAAAATATTGGTTAAGGGGTTTACATAAAATAAACCATGGGCACACAGACCCTTACATAATGATAGGTAAGATGAAACATAGGGAAAAAGTTTAATTTAATAATAAATAAAATTAAATGAATATAATATAAAGTTCTGGTTTAGGCACATGATCATCAACATGAATGCAACAAATTATGCATTTAATAAAATTATCTTTCAATTCTAATTCTTCTTATTTAAGATAAATCATGATAAAATAAATTGATTATCTTCTTTAAAAAATCAATTCTTTTATCTTAATTTCCATCTAAATTTACTTGAGATTCCCATCCATAATAAATTTTAAAAAATAATAATAAATCTATATAAAATTAACTATGTACAATAAAAATGTACCTTGTAAGAAACATGGTAAGAACCCATCCAAACTACCAAATATATATTATATTTTTATACTGTTTACTCTTGTGCTATGTGGAATAAATGAATTAATCACATAATTTCATGATGTGTACTATCAACTTAATTATCACAAGGTTTACAAGCTATTTACGTAGCATGTTAGGCTTCAATGCATGTAGAGTAATAGCTGTAATAGAATTTATACTTGATATGTATATCTGAGCATTACACCGAAATTAATTAGACATTTTTATTTATAAAAAAACACGTCACATGGTGTGTCCTATCAACTTAATGACAACACACAAGAACATGTTGATAAGGTTTTCACTGTATAAGAAATTAATTTCAATTCCATGTAATTTGGTAAAAGTACATGGAGTGTATATTGGAGCTATACGACATGCAGTTTTATCATCGTCTATCTGCAATATATGCTTTGGGATTCAATGTGTAACAATTACATGGAAAATTTTTGGAGTACATGGAATGTACATGGGCCACACAACATGTGGCTTCTGAGTTACATGGCCACCAGTCATGTAGGCCATGTAAGAAGATACACAACACGTTTATATCTAAAGGACTTCATTCCATATATGTAAGTTACACAACATGTACTCTGATTGACCATGCACTAGGATGACCCATTCAACACACAGTGTATAATTAAATTCACAGTATGTAATAAATGCACATAGATTGAAGTAATTATAAATTAATTATTAGTGCATTAAACACTAGTACATGGTTTGTACCTTTAGTTCACACAATTTGTACTCTCGTGTTATCCTTCTAGACTCCTCGGAACCTCTGGAAGATAACTTTAAATTTATTTTATTCAAAATAATTGTTTTATTTGATTAGATTTATGAAAAATGAAGAGGAAGAAAGAAGATCTCACAATTCTGGTTAAAGAACTATTAAATTGGAATTGAAAACCAATAATAAATTTTTAAATAAATCAATGATATTTAAATAATTACAAATAATTATGCAAAACCTCTAATAAAAATTATAGTTTTTGGGCATAGTGGAAGCATGTGATAGGTTGTGCCCAAATTTTATTTTTTCCTAATCAATGGTTAAGACAATATTTACATGAATACAAACACTGTGATTAAAAAAATTGAATCAATGAATATATACAATGGGTAAATGATGGAACCTAAGTGTAGGATCATCACATATTATTTATAATTAATTTAATATGGTATAGAATTACCTTGAATGAAATTATTTTTCTATTGATTCATCTAAAAATAGATCTATATCATACCATCATTACATTCTAGGATTCACTAATAGATTCCCTCTAGTGGTGATCAATATGTGTTTCAAAAATATTTTAATATTTCCATAGGAATCTTCTGGTGCTAGCATGAAAAATACTATTTCTTGTGTCATTTTCCTTTGAATGCATTAAGAATTTATTCTAAAGGATTATGCTTGATCTCTCTAGACTTGAGAGTGGAAGGTTGAGGAATATTACTCTCCATTCATGAGATAATTCTTGGATAAGGGATATCTCTAAGGCTTTGAGAGGGTTCTTTGTATTTTGTTGTGCATAAAAAAATAAAATGAATTGGATCTCCTTAAAAAATAATATAATTTGGATTATATACTACGAGGGTTAAAATAAATAATTTTATAAGTACCATTTATTATTTTTTTAATCCATTCATAACCCCATGCCTATTATAATAATATTATTATTATTTCTTGACATGCACTAATATCACAAATTAAATTAAATATTATTTAATCTAATAATATTCAATATATATATTATTTCTCACCAGACCTATAAACTTGGTTCTCCATTCATCCAAAATATTTATCAGGATTTGAATAATGAATATTTATTTAACAAATAAATATGAATACATTATTCATCAATAAATAAATAAATATTATATATACTAAATAGAAAATAAATATTTATTAAATATTCCACTCACATAATATTCTCTCGAATAAATGTTGAAGGAATATATGCGATCAATAAAACATGAATAATTGTTAAATAAAATGCAGTAATAATATTTATTTCAACTTATTAAACAATAAATAATAATATATTATTTAATTGAGATTCTATAGACACTTTTTGTGTGGCCCTATAGGCATATTTCTTAATGTCATTAGGTGAGGTAGCCAAAAGTTCTTGGTCACCGCCTAGAAATACACCAAGGCACCACTAAAAAATAACTTAATTCCAAAATAAAATAATACCTAATATTAATTCTTAATGCATAATATAATCCCTCTGTAATGATATTCCGAATAAAGCTGGTTGCATGATCGTGTCATCAACTAATGTTTTTGATGCCTCTTTCTTTTACTTTTTAGAAATAAAACTTTCTTATAGAACACCATGACCATGAATTTATTTAGGTTATATCATTTTCATTAAAGGGACGAAGTTACTAACTTACATTAAAGAACATAAGGGACAAATCCTTTCTCACATTATTCATTTATGAAATATTACTCATGACACACCCAGCATATCCTACCTCACTGCGAATATATGTCATAATGGTTTTCATCAATACATAAAAGTATGTTTCATATAACACCCATTAATAATAATATTAAAGTTAGAGGATCAATAAACACATCTGTATATAGGAACATCCAATGAAACATATAAAATTGGATTTTCTACTGGCAGATATCGTTCTCATAAAATCCTACACTATATATTACCAAGGGTGTACGCCATCAGAAGGTGCCTCAATGCCATATGTGTCTCCACCCTTGGTAGCATGAATCATTTATGTCCCTGAAATTATATCATGTGACTATAGAAAAAATATTTAAGAATATTTTCATGACATTTTTGGGTTCTCATCATAATGGGGAAGTGTTATGACCTTTTAGTGAGACAAATAATCTTAGGACATTATCACATACTATGTTACGTAGAATAAAAATCATGATGTAATAATGAGTTTGTTAATATTAAATACAACAAGTACAGTTTATCATAAAGTACACAGAAGTTTTTTCTAGGGAACCGACTCCAATATACTATGATTGTTACACTTTCTTTTGTTGATTATTTCCAAAAACCTACTCCAATATCTTGTTTCTTATCTTATTCCTAAATTTTTTAATTTTCTCTATAAAATTATCTATGGGATCAACCTAAACTTCCACTTAATAAAAATTTAGTTATTCAATTGGTTTTTTGAGTATATTAATTTCTAAACTAATTTCCCAATGGAATTAACAATGCCCATCATGAACATCAATGAGCATGAATATAATTATCAATTTATCTTGGATTCACAAGTGAATATGGTTTATTATATGGATGATGAAGTATATAAAGAGTGGAGTGTTGTCATAAACATAAAATAGAGATACTTGTATGATATGAGTGATGAATCTAAATTGGTAATTTATTATAGTGAACCTATTCCACCACAAAAAATTTAACAATGTCTTCTTAAAAAATTGAAACTATAGAACTTTTAAGGTATGGTGAAAAAGAAGAAGTAATCTTTGAATGGTTTAGGTGTAGTGGAAGAGCCTATTGGGCATGTATAACTCAATTTATTTTCATTATCAAAAAATAACTTGAGATGTACATGAATAAGAACTCCAAGAGAAAAAAAATAAATCAAATATTAATTGACTTGTCAATGTTGGAACTAGAAGTCCTGATCATCACATATAATTTATAATTAATTATAGATAGTTTTAGAATAACCTTTACTTGTACTTATTTATTAATGAATAATCTAGTTTCTTTTTCTTATCACGCCATCATTTCATCATAGTATCTAAGGGAAGAATCCCTCTAGTAGTGATCCAAACATTCTCCAAAATCTCATAACATCATTGTAAAATCATCGGGTGTTATCATGGTCAATTATGATCACTTTCATTATTCATCATTGATCGTAGGAAAAATATATTCATAGAAAAATATTCTTAAGGATCACTCAAAGGCTTGAGAGGTTGGAGTAGGACTGGCACTCTTATTTTTGAGTGCATTATTTAGCAGATTATCTTCAAGTCTTGTGAGAATTCTATGTAGGTTTACTGGGTACAGTAAGTCGATAACCTTGGAATATGATATAAACATGTATTTATAGATCTAGGATATGGTTGGTAAATAAACATAATCCCTCATCAAATTATTTATTCCTTAAAAAACACCATGTATAATAATAATATAAATAAAAATATTATTTTATTGATATTTGAAACACCCAAAGATAAATAAATACCATTTTTTAAATAAATAAATTATTATCTATTTAAATGATATTTAAGATTTCATTTCTAATCAAACCATTAAAATCAGTCCCAAACCTCCTAAATATTTATCTTTATTTAAATTATAACTTTATTTAATAAATAAATATCAAAAAATTATTTTTTAATAAATATAATAAGTATTTTATTCATTAAAACCTATGAATAAATATTTAGTAGTTTTTAATTCACATATTTATTCTTCTGAATAGCTCATGATTAAATCTATGAGATAAATGAATTATGAATAATTATTAAACTATATATCATGAATAATATTTATTCTAAATTGTTAAATTCAAATATAATTTAACTGATATCCCAAATATACTTTGTGTATGAACATTTAGGCCTCTCTTTCAGAGACGTTAGGTAGAACCACCTAATGTACAAGGTTAACATCTCGTAACATTCCAAGGAACCTATAATGAATGAAGTAAATGTTTAAAATATATATAAACACATAAAAATGATCACCATATAATATAATCCATTTATTGTGACATCTCTGATCAAGAGGGTCTCATACCGATGTCATCAACCTATGTGATCAATGTCCCTTTATTTTACTTTCCTAAAATGAAACTGCTCATAAAACACCATAACCATGGATTTATTTAGGTTGTTCCATTCCCATAAAAGGTCCTAATTGTCATACCTTTCTCTCTCATGGTGTTCTCATGATCACAAACAATCTTCTTTTTATCCAACATTTTCATTTAAGTGTGTTTCATTATCTTTATTAAAATAAAAGTGATGAATTAGATAGAATATTTAATATTATTTAAATCCTTTATGAAGGATTGGGACATTATGATTCCTCTCTTCAATTCCTTGTAATTACTTTAGAATATAAAAAAAAGAACTTGGATTAATGTGAAGGTGGAACTAGATGAAGGGGTAGTTATAAATTTACCACTAACTACCTCATGAGGTGTATTATCTACATAGTGAAATCATGGAAGAATCTCAGACATATAGTTGGTACATAGACTTGTGATTGGTGGTGTATTCGCTATCTAGTTCTAGTTCCAACTGATAAAATGTATCTAGGTACTCTATCTAGTGCTTAGTGGAGGCTACCTATTATCCGGTGGTGTCGAGCAGTGTCTGGTGGGGAAGGATTTATTATGGTCATAATGTCCATTAAAGAAGATAAGTCTAGGTTCGATATACTAGAAGATTATAGAAAATTACTGATATTTTTTAGAGCCTACACAAGGACCCCAAAGGTCCACCTTGGCAACTTTTTATCCTTACTCCAACAAAGTGCTCTCAAGATCGATTCAGTGGAAAAGCTATAAATTTCTCTCTCTCAAGATCCAAAAATGAAGTTCCAAATTTATCTAAAGGCTCTCCAACATTTCTTACAATCTCTTAAATCTACCTTACATTTCACTCTATCAAAGAGATTTGTTAATAGTGTGTAAAGGGTTTTTTCAAAGTCAACCTATTTTTGATCAACCATCATTCATTAACAGTTCACACTATGTAAATATGTGACATGGGTTACATAGAGATCAGTGAAATTCAAGAGGGAACCCAAAACCATGATTGTGAGGTATGGGTTATTGGTCACTATTGAATCCAAGGTATTTATACATTTTACCTTCTGAGTCAGGAGGTGGATATGTAAGGGAACACATTATGCGTTATTCAAACTTCTTATCAACTAAATTTGTCTCCTTTTACACATATGAATTGCATCATTCACAATCGACTTGAATTCTTTCATAATTTCAATTCAAACATTTCTATTATGTAATTACATAGATATTATTCTCTATAAACTGAAATCAAAATTATCAGTAATCACATATTCGTTTTCTTATTTTATTTCAAAATCATTTAATTTTGAAATTAATATTTTATTTAACTTTAATTTTTTTTAAAGGGTAATTAACCCCCTATTTTTGTAATCTCTAACAAATAATTGGTATTAAATGAGTGCTTCATGTTTTTATCAAAAACCATTATTTTTCAAAAAATATGTTTAGTTTCCATTTTTTTAAATATTTAATTGACTTCAAAGTTATATTTTTATTATGGAATTGTATTCCAATATCCATGATCTAAATCATGACAACATTGATTATTCTTATTGGAAGAATCAGATGTTAACTTTCCTTGGTAGTATTTATTATAATATATAGAAAATATTTATTCGTGAGTATGTCCCCACTACTGAAATTTAGGAAAACTGGAGTCTTAAAGATATTAATAATTTTGAATTGAGTAAAAAAGATATTATTTAATTACATATTGGTATAGAGAGAAATTACATTTATCATGTTTCCACATAAAAACCTACTTATAAAATTTTCAAATTGTTAGAATTAACACATGAAGGAACAAAAAGAATTCAAGTACACTAGATTAGATATGTAACTTCAATACTTAAAAGGCTTTACTATGCATTACGATGAATCTATTACAGGAATGTTTACAAGATTTTTTGATATCTTCAATGGTATAAAGTCCCTTGGAGATGATTTATCTATATAATTGCTCTTAAAGATGATATAATGGATGTTACCTAGCTCATAGGATCCTATAGTGATGGTAATAAATGAATCCAAATATGTGATAAAGATGGAGGTAGAAGAACTCATCAACTCCTTAATGATATATGAAATTATGATAAAACACAAAACAAAAAAGAAGGATAATAAAGAAAATGAATTTAATAATACCATCACCTTCAAATATACTAATGGAAAATAATTCTAAGGTGAGGTTTTATAATATTCTCATTTTTTATAATAACAGGAACAGGTTCCTTAGGAGAATAACTACAAGTTATTCAAAAAATAAAACCCAAATGCAGAATCAGAGGTGATGTGATTTGAATATAAATATAAAGGTTACATAAAATATGAGTTCCCCATATACAAGAAAATGCTAAAATAAAATAAGAAAGGTAAAAAGGCTTTCAAAGTCTCCACATGGAGTTCAAGTGATAATTCCATTGACTCTACCTCATCATCCATTTCAAGTGACTCAAGCCCTAAGTACCTCATGGACCATGTTGATGAAGGTGGTGTCAAGGTTAGTACTCCTTTTCTTATTACTTCTTTTTCTTTATCTTCTCCCCATTCTTATTATCATTATTCTCACTATTATTCTTATTATTTATTCTTAATTCACATAAATTATGAAGAAATAAAATATGATTGAAATCAACTAAAAAAATGATGCCATTAACTTGATTTATTATATCTTGAACTCGAAAGGAAATATAATCATGTCATTGAAGAAGAAAATAATCTATAAAATGAGAAAGGATTTTCTCATCCAATAAAAGTAATATCTCATTAGAAGAATCAAAGATAAATAAAATATTAAAAATATTTAATTATTCATCAAAAAAGTTATCTTTTTAAATTTACCAATGGTTAAGAAAATATAAATAAAATTATGGGTTCTAAAAAACATATAAAATAATGGGTTAGATTTGGTTACTCCAATAGTGTGAGATATTTATAAAATTATTTTAAAACCTCTTCTATTAAAGTAATTTCTCAAGATTTTTTTTTTAATTATTAAAAAATAATCATTCAATTAATATTTGAATATCATTGAAAAAATTAATGTTATGGACGTCCAAAGTAAATCCATATATCCTCCAGTATTTCGAAAAAAACCCTCTAAAAAATCTATATTCTGAAATATTTATTGGGTAATGTAAGTATACAAATGTTTGTGTTGGTATGAAAAACTTCAATAATTTAATTTTATAGGAAAAGTGACTCATGGGAAACACAAAAAAAATGTGGTACCCAAATTATGGTTTCTTGAGATACATATGTGGAAACATCTCCAAATTTAGTTCAATTAATGAACTTGAAGGAGGATAAATAACCTTTAGTGACAATTAAAGGGGAAAAATAATCAGTGATGGTACCATCAGTTTTTATAACTCAACCTTAATTAAAGGTGTTTTATTGATAAGAGGATTGAAAAATCATTTACTGTGTATTAGTAAACCTTGTTACAAATGTTTTAAAATACCTTTTGAAGAAATTTTTTTAAAAAAATTAATTCAAAATGAAAACTTATTTTTACCTTTTAAAGATTAAAATTTTTTTACACAATTAATTTAAAGTATTTTTCTAGCCAAACCATCAAATTTTTGTATGAAAAAAGAGTGACTCGTGTATTATTTACGGGCACCTTGGTCATTACAACACTCATTATCTCATAAAAAAACCAATTCCAACTAGTATAAGACCTTACTAAATTTCATTTAAATGATGACATAGTTTGGGAAGCTTTCCAATAAGGGAAGAAACACAAATCCCCTTTTAAATAAAAAATGTGTTTATTCTTTAAAAACTCTTGAAATGATCCATCTTGACCATTTTGGTCCAAATAAAACTGAATTTATAAGAGTAATAACCTATAATATTGTAATTATTTATTATATTACATGATTCACATGGTCATATTTATTCACTCATTAAAGTGAATCTTGTAAATCCATTATCAAATTTTCTAAAAAGGTTGAAAATGAAATGGTTTTAAAAAAAATTCTATTCATAATGATCATGGTGGATAATTATATAATAAGTAATTTAATTATTTAGGTTCTTATGAAGTCTATAATAATTATTTTTTATCTCCTAAAACCCCTCAACAAAACGAGGTATTAGAGAAGAAAAATTAAATAATCCAAGAAATCACTCAATGAATTTTATATTAAATTTCACTCCCAAATTTTTTGGGTCAACATCATGATTACTTAATGCTATATAATTAATCAAATTCTCATAAGTCTTGTACTAAAGAAAACCCCTTATGAGATTTGGAATAATAAAAAACCTAAGGTTTTATTTTTCAATATTTCTAGTTGAATTTTATTTATTTTAAACACCAAAGATAATATTGGTAAAATAAATTCAAAATATGATGAATATATATTTATTGTGTTTTACAACTCAATTAAATCTTATCGTTTCTTTAAAAAATAGACTAAAATAGTGGAAGAATCAATCCATGTTGTTTTTTATGGATTTTTTTGAAAACCTTTTCCCCAAAATGTTTTTAAAAGGATGTTTTAAATGAACCTTTTAAAAATAAAGAAGATGAAGAAGAAAAATAATATCCTTAAAAAAATTCCTAATGTTTTCAAAAAATCTAAATATCATACCCTTGAAAATTTCATCGAAAATTTTCAATAAGGAACTCTTACTTGTGGGTTGGTCTTAAATGATGTCGAGCACCTTTCCTTTGTTTCTCACCTTGAACCCCAAAACCTTATTGATGTGCTTAATGATGAAAATTGGGTAATTAACATGAAAGAGGAACTTAATCAATTCACTAAAAATGAAATGTGGATACTTATGTAATGGCCAAATTATCATCAAGTTATTATAACCAAATGTTTTTTAAAATAAACTATATTAATATGGTAATATTACGGGAAAAGATCTTGTTAATTTTACTAAGGTTATAACCAAGAAGAAGAAATCAAATATGGAGAAACCTTTTCTCATATAGCTTATCTAGAATACATAAGAATATTTTTGGAATTATATTCTCATATTAAGTTTAAAATTATTCAAATGGATGTAAAAAGTGATTTTTTAAATGGTTTTATTCCTTGATTTTTTTTTGTAACAACTACCTAGTTTTGAAAATACCCTATTTCAAAGAAATAATTTCACACTTAAAAATATATTTATGTCTTAAAAAAATATCACCGAGCATGGTATGAGCCTCTTCAAAATTTTATTCTTTCAAATGGGTTTAAAATTGAATATTTTTATTCAAATATATTTTTAAAACACATCTCAAATGATTTTTTACTTTTTAAAATTTATATCGATGATGTGAGTTTTGGATCTTTTAATAAAAAACTTTTTTGTAAATTTTACAATTTAATGAAGGAATAATTTGAGATGATATTAATGGATGAACTTAAATTATTTTTTTTTGTTTTCATATTTCTCAAAATTCTGATAGAATCTTTTTAAATGAAATAAAATACACCAATTAACTTCTAAGATAATTTAGAATGGATTATTCAAATTAAATTAGTACCCCCTAAGTATTAATTTTAAGATAACTTTGGATGAAGAAGTTAAAATGGTCACCTAAAATATTAAAAGTACAATTATAAGTCTACTTTACCTTACGATTACCCAAAATAATATCATGTTCCATGTTTTTCATTGTGCTACTTTTCAATATTATCAAATGGTATCTCATTTCAAATATTTCAATAGAACTTTTCAATTGTTAAAAGTTTATAAAAATCTATGTTTATTTTATCTAAAAGGAATCTATTTTGATTTAACATCTTTTTCTAACTTTATAATTACAGGATTTTAACTAGATAAGAAAAGTACTAGTGGATCCTTACATCTACTAGTAACATACCTCATCTCATGGAGCAGTAAGAAGCATAATTCTGTTGATATTTATACATCTAAAATAGAATAAATATCCACTAGGAGTTGTTGTGCTCAGATTATATGGATGAAACACACTCTCTTGGATTTTAACCTAACATTTAACCATATCTTTATCAAGTGTGACACTGACAGTGCCAATAATATCTCTATAAATCCTATCCAACTCTCTCACACCAAAAACCTTGATCTTTATCATCATTTCATAAGAGATCACTTCCCAAAATATGTAATCTTATGAATTTTTTCCTAATGTAATATCAACTTATAGATATTTTCACCAAACCTTTGGCCCTCGATCATTTTGTGTTTATTAAAGGTAAATTGAGAACAATTCACCTCTAAAATTCCTTATTTTATCTATGGATATCAGGAGTTATCTTTTTAAAATCTTGTTTTTAAATCCTGAATTTATTTATTTATTTTGTTGTCTTTGCTATGATCCCTTATTTTATCAATATTGCCTTTTTAGGGGGAGCCTTTTATCACTTTAATTCTAAATTTTTCCTTAAGAGAGATCTTTTTTTTCAAAATTAATCAATTATTACTCTTCAAACTATTTTCTCTATTTTTTAAAAATTTCAAAATTTATATTTTCAAAAATTATGTACTTTCATTTTCTTTTATTATTTTATATTTTATATTTTAATTAATTTTATTTACCTTTTATAAAAAAAATTAATTCTTTTTATAAAATTCATTTCTAAAAACCATATATATATATATTATTTTAATAAAATTATTTTTATCTCTTTTAAAGAAGATTAATGATGATTAAAAATAGTTATATAAAATTTTATGTAATATTTTTCTTAAGTTGTATTTTTTTCTAAATGGAAAATATCGGAAATATTTTTAAATTATGGTATCTTATCAAAGGAATAACCTATAAAAGTTACAAAATCAAATCAATCAATGTAGGTGAATTAATTCCTTAAATAAGAATAATTTTTTTATGGAAAAGGTATATAATAGTTTTATTTTCACTTTGATTTTCTTTTCTCTTTCTTATTTCCACTCTTTTTCCTTTTCTCGTATTCTTTTCTTTATTTTCCCTTTGGTACCTTATATTTATTTTTCTTTCTTCTTCTATTATTTTTAATTTCCACTCTCTCTATAATGATATAATTATTTGGATATTTTTGAGGTAACAAAATTTTAACTTAATTCATCTTATTTTTTCCTTTTATACTTTTTTATTCATATTTATTCTTCCTCCCTCTATTATAATCATATTATTTAGGGATTTTTGGACTTAAGAAGTCTTTTTCAAATTTTTTTCTCATTTTATTTTTCTGTATTTTCCTTTACTTTCATTCCTCTATATATAATTATTTTATTATTTTGGGAGTTATAGAAATTAAGATTTTCTTTAAAAATATATCCATTTATTAAACTTTCTTTTTCAAACATCATTTTTAATTTATTTGAAATTATAAAATTATTTTTACTTCAAAGTTCTATCTATTTTATTCTTTTTAACATTATTCTCTAATTAAAAATCACAAAGGGGGAGAAATTTTCTAAAGATCAAAGGGAGAAATAAAATTAAAAATTTATTCTTAAATTTTTTATTATTTTTCTATGATCATCCCGTTTTATAAATGGGAAAATTTTAAAATCTATAGCTTTTAAAATCTTTTAAATTTATTCTTTATAGTTATTAAAAGTATTATTTAATTGTTTAACACTTGAGATCATTGAATACATGTTTATCTCTTGAATTTGTTCTCTTTCTCTTTCATTATTTCTGTACATTTGATTTTTCTTTATAAGTTAAGTGTTTTTTATAATAAAAATTGGATATTGTTGTAACTCTCTCTCAATGTGTTTTTAATATCACAAAAACTCTCCTTTTTATCTAATACTTTCATTTAATTGTGTTTAAGTATTTTTATTAAACTCAAAGTGGTGAATTACATGGAATATTTAACCTTATTTAAAGCCTTGATGAAGGATTTGACCAGAATATTTCCTCTATTTAAGTTCGTATAATTACCTAAAAATATCCAAATAATAACTTGATGTAAAGTGAATATGGTACTGGATGAAGGTGTAGCTTTGAAGAGCCCATTGACTACCCAATGAGGTACAACATCTACCTGATACAATTTTGGTAGTAGAATAGACAAACAGAAGGTCCACCTAGTAGCCGTTGGTGGTGTACTCTAACATATCATCTTTCTATAAAGGTACAAACCTCTATTTTTTGGTTTAAGACCTTAAAATGGACCTAGTAGTAATGCACAAGAGGTTAAAGGATGTTATGAGTGCGTATAGGGTTCATTCAAAGTACGGAGCCCCAAAATGGGAGGTGAAATATTGGACCAGATAGCTTGTAATGTCCTAGAAATTATGTATATATATTTTTTAATTAGATAGAATTATTTCGAGACTGTGAAATCTGACAGCGTGTGATTCTAAGTCTCGGAGTGCCTGGGATGATCCTTCGAAGTTTTGTTAAGCTTTAATTAGCGTGGGTAAGAAATTTTCATGAAAAAGTGGATAACTCTTAAATAGTTACTCAGATCAGAAATGTGAGGGCACCGTTGTGCTCAGGATGGTGGGTTTACCCTAGGTGTAACTTAAGTTTAGTCAGCACGAGCCTCCTATGAGAAAACCCGAAAATGGCATAACCATAAATAAAATAATTAAATAAAGTTATTTTATTTTTTAAATGATTATAACTCACAAACGGTAACTCAGATTAAAAATCAAAGACCACCGATGAACTCATGAGGGTATGTTTTCTTTAGGTAAATACTAACCTTGGCTGGCGCAGGCCACCAGTGAAAGTCAATTTTTGGCCGTAAATAAAATAATTAAGTGACAATTATTTTATTTTAAAATCCATAAATTTTAAATAGTAAATCAGATTGGAAATATGATATTACCTTTGGGTTTTTTGGGGCATGTTTCACTAAGTCAGAGCCTAACCTTGATCAGCGCGTGTCGAGGGTGACTATTATTAATTTTCTGAACTTCTTTTTGGGTATGTTCAGTAAATGCATGAGCGGCATTTTCTATCTTTTGAATCGTTGATCAGATTAAAAATCTGAGGGTACCATTGAATCTGCAAGCCTGAGATTCGCTTAAGGGATACTTCACTTAGACCATAGTAAGTCTAGAGAAAAAGTTAGTTTTTAGAACTTTTTAATAGAATAAATAAAATAACTTTATTATTTTATTTTTATTTTATTCCTCCAATGGACGAGCGATAAGGTGGGACCGGTGATGTGTCAAGCCAATAAATGTCTTGACCCTCCAATCTGAGTAACATCCACATTGGGGGAAATTAGGAAACTTTCTAATTAATGAACCCATTTACTCCTCGCGTCGTTATTTACCCTCCCCTATCCTATAAATATGAAGCTAGGGAAGGGGTATTAGGGAGCTTCACCATGAAGTGAATTGCTGAAGGAATGTCGTGACGCCAGACCCGTAGAAGATGAAGCCGACCCAGCGGGAGGTGATGGATGACATCGAGCCACCAATGGGCGACGTGCAAGTGGCGTCTTTGGGAGTCGGTTGCGGAAACTAAGAACACGGTCCACCGACAAGCGTATATGAATATCTGATGTTTCTGGTAGGGTATTATTTAAATATGTTTGAATTTATTTATCGATTCTTCATATTTTGGTTTCACGACAACGAAGGCCAAAAGAACATGGCCATCTTCCTACACATAAACCTTTCTCCTCTTTTTTTTATTCTTTGTGCGTTCTTCAATGCCTAATATTTATTGACGCTGGAAATGAAAAATTTTGTTGAGCGCAACATATGGACGCAGAACCATCGACTAGAGGATCGTGAATATGCGATCATTTAATTTTTCAGGCTTGGAACGAAGTCGCAATGGATCGCAGAAAAAGGCAGCGGCCGACACCCGTACAACCGCATGAAGGAAGGGTGGTACGCATCGGCGTCGCCGGATGAGCAGGAGGTTGTGGCCTGTCAGTCGCGGTGATGAAAGAGGTGGTGGCCAACACGCCGGCCGGCCGCGTAGCAGTGCGACGGCGCGTATCCGCGCTGCCCCGCAGAAGGTCGCGCCCAGCGGGACGGGCTATGCCCAGAGGTATGGGCCGGGACCACCAACGCCCAGGCCATTCGGGCCGGACTCGGGTCAGACCGGACCGGGCCCATCCGAACCCAGTTTCTCCTTTTTGACCGTAATTTGAGAACCATACATCCATTTGATGAATCGTCTATGGTACTAGAATCCTTGGATCTATATGTTCCATTTGGTATACTCCACTTGAGTTTTGGATAAATTTTAAGTACGGTCCGGTTGGATCGAACCCCGAATCCAATCGGGGACTTAGAGCGGAAATGCTAATAACTTACAGAATGGGCGTCTGATTGATGTGCTTTCTATTGCGTTGAAACCCTTATGAGATGAAAAAACTTCAGGATACTTATTCATGGGAATTAGGGGAAATTTAAGTAGGACCAATGGCTTGGGGAGCATTTCTCCCAAGCGCGCTACGTGCGGAACCCTGCGACTGGATGAGAGTTAACGACTGCTGACTATTACGACTCGAACTAACTCGACGGGCCCAGTGGGGACCGTCTCTATGTGAAGCGGAAGACCCATGGTGGGGACCACCTCTGTGTGATGGGGCAGACCCATGGTACTCGATAGGAGAAGTACCTCAGTAGGACACGAGGGGGAGCGCCTCTGTGTGGCGTGACATACCCATGGTGGCGAGCACCTCTATGTGATGCGGCAGACCCATAGTACTCTACAGGAGAGTACCTCAGCAGTCCAAAGTTAGTGGAAAGTGTCTGTGTGTGATGAGGCAGGCCCACTGTACTCTATATAGGAGGTGTTCTCCATCATCTGAAGTGTTCGACATTGTGAATGGGGATGTTACTTGTTACAACCCCTAGAATAAATCCTGGTGTGAGATGTCTTTAACTTGTTCTTGTGATTGAGGTTATTCTATGTGGTAATTTACTTTTGTGGTAATCTAAATTTATGGGGTTACCTTGTGGTATTCTTCCCTCATGTATGAGATGTGTATATCTTAATAACTTAGGTGTGTGTATGGGAAATATCTAAGTAGAGTTGATGTCTTTCTTTGTGGTTTTCCTTTATGAAACATTAGAAGACCTATGGGGTCTCAGGGTCCCTACGGAGTATCATTATACTCACCCCTGCATGGGATATTCCCATACTTTGTTGTGTCTTTTTTAGATGATGTACAACATTGATTGAGGTTGAGGGATCCAGGATTGGACGGTGCACAGGGGTGGACCATTCAGCATGACGTAACACGGAGGAGACGGACGGACATGGAGTGCTAAGGAGGCGATTTGCAGCTACCCTTGAAGTAAGAACCTCAGAGGATGACCCAGTAGTTTTTTTCCTTTTTCTTTTAGTTTTATTTTATTTCCAGTTGTACTTGTACCTTTATAGTTGGGCTTGTATTCCATCCCCTTTTACTTTCATTACTATTTTACTACAGCAGTTTACCTCACAATTACTTCTTGTCGTGTTCTTGGACCGTGTGTTTGTACAGGATTAAAGGAAATGCCTTCCCAATTTAGGGAGTATTCATTTCAGTTCTAGTAGCCATCCCCTGGCCTATGGAAGGTGGGTTTGGGGTAGTCATGGCATAGGCCCCGGGGGACGGGTCGTGACAAAGTGGTATCAGAGGAGTTCGGTTATACCAATGAACTGAGACTCTGATATTTTCTATGAAGAAATAGTGTTAAGTGTTATGAGTGTGGTTTTCAGTTTGGGGAGTCCAGTGTTGGTGCGGTGGCCGACGTATCCATACATGAGGACTCTAAAATTCTGATTTCTGACTCAATGCACGAAAACACTGATTGCATGTGTTTTTGAAAAGTTTTTCTTTTGATTTCCTTGGACTCAGCTCACTAGGTATAACTTAATGATCGTGGAGAATCTGTTCCTTACCCAGATGCCTCCGCTTAGACAGCCACCCAGGTTTCCTGAGAGAGTACGTGATGATGGCCCACCGAGCGATGAGGCCTCGGTGTTGGGACCTCTTACATCTTTGGCACCTTCGGGTGGTGTACTAGTTGTAGGTCCTAGGCGCAGTAGAAGTTCGTGGGTGGATGTTCCCACTTGACTTTTTTTCATTAGCAATAATCAATCTAGGATCAATACGACGATAAATGCCAGACTCCATGGATCTAATCATAGAAATATACAAAGAAGAAGAATATTCCCCTAACCACAAAGGAGGATCATCACAGGTTGATTATAATTAATTTAATTAATTGACAAGTACCTTTTATGGTGTTATTTCTTCGTTGATATTTCTGATCACGTTCCGATGTGATTCATCATTGCATCACAGAATCCAAGTGTAAACTTCTTCTAGTGGTGATCCACATGTGCACCACGTATCTATGGACGTCGCCAAAGGAATCTTTGGGTGCTAGTGTGGAGAAGCCTTTGATTGCATTGTCCACCTTAGATCACCTTGATCCGATGGAGGAGGATCTCTCTCAGTCTTGAGAGAATTCTTTGAGGAAGGAGTTCTTAGGCCTTGAGATAATTATCCAGAATTGTTGTGCACAATGATTAGGAAAAAGTGTTGGGGTTGTGAGGATATTTATAATCAATTTTTAGGTTATAGGGTTATAATAATAAATAAACGCGTTATGCATTTTATTTATTTCATTAAATCTTATTGAAAACCCCCATGTCGAATCATTAATTCCTTGACTTGCACCCACACTGATTATAATAAATATAATTTAATAAAACGATATTATTTCCTCAAAATCCTAACTGGAAAAACTACACAGCGTGTAATCATTAATACACGGTGTGTACTCGTTTTTTATTTCCTTTCCAAAATGAAAACTACACGACTTGTACATTCAATGTACACGACATGTATATCTTGTTTTCATTTTATTCCTCCTACAGAATTAAAACTATTTAGGATTCCTTGAATAATTATTAAACCACATATGAGAATAATATTTATTCTACTTGAGATACTTGAATACACTTAGTGTGTAACCCTCTAGGCCTCTTTCTTGTTGGCATTAGGCAGGCTTGCCTAAATTACAATATTACTATCTAGTAATGGGTCAAGGCAGCCAATAGAAAGAAGTTGACACTGCATTGACATGTCACCTCATACTATTTCTTACCATGTAATTTAATCCCTTTGTCTCAATAACTCATCAAGCATATTTCATGGCAGTGTCATAAACCTATATGCTTGATCTGTCATTCTTTGACTTCCAGAAATAAACTCATTGTGACACCATGGCCATAGAATTTGGGTGACAGTTCTATTTCAATGAAAGGGCCCGAGATATCTACTTCCATAAATATGAAAGGGACAAATCCTTCCTCGACTTATCCATTAACAACATGTAATTTGTGACGCACCCAACTTACCCTACTTCCTGCCAACTGTCTTCATGATGGTTTTCATTAGAAAATATAAGTGTGTGATTCATGACATGAGTTAAGGATAATCTTCCAGGCTAAGGACCATTACATATGCTCATAGATAGCAATGTTTGATGACACCAAGACATGCGGAATTACTACTGGTGGGTCTCTTATCATAATCTCCCATCTTGGAGATTACCAAGTGCAAACTCCATGAGATATAGTCTCGTATTATTACAAGTACTCACACGTGACGGTCTATATACTATGTGTCCTATCATATTATGTCATCCAACTGTAGAACTTTATTTAAGAATATTGTTATAGAATTTCAAGGTTCTCATCACAGTGGGGATCTTCCATGACCTTATTAATGCAAAAAATATTCCAAGACATTATTATATTATATTCATGCAGAACAATGAACAATATATAATAAGTGTACATTCATGTAATCAAAGTATAAATAGTTGGTTCTTAGGACACCAACTCTAAAAAACTCCCACTTGGACTAGAGCAAACTGCCTATGACTTTTAGTCTACTAGACCTCACATGATGATCATGTTTCTGATGAGTCAACGATTTAGTCAAGGGGTTTTCCACGTTGTCTTCCTTGGAAATACTTCTCACTAAAACTTCACCTCTCTGATAAAAATCCCTCAAGAGATGATACTTCCGAATTATGTGCTTTTTCCACTGATGTGACCTTGGATCTTTTGCAAGTTCCACTACTGCAGTATTATCACATTAGAGTGTGATAGGATCTTTACTGCTCGATACTACATCCAACTCTTGGAAGAAGCTTTGCATCCATACTTATTCTTTATCTGTCTCAAAAGCTGTGATATACTCAGACTCTACTGTAGAATCTATGACCACACCTTACTTTGAGCTCTTCCAGCTCACTTCACCTCTATTCAAACTGAAGATGTATCCAGTCTGTGACTTTATGTCATCTTGATCAGTTTGGAAACTAGAATCTACATGTCCTCTGATGAATAACTCCTCATATCCTCCATAAACCAAGAACATATCCTTAATACACCTCAGATACTTAAGGATAGTCTTGAATTCCATCTAATGGTGGTCTCCTAGATCAACTTGATATCTTCCTACCACACTTAATGCATAAACAACATATAGCCTTGTACATAGAATAACATACATGACTGACCCAATCATAGATACGTAAGGGATCCTTTAAATTTTATTTCTTTCCTCATGTGTCTGAAGACACATTTTCTTGGAAAGATGAATGCCATGTGACAGTGGAAACAATCCCCTCTTAGATTGTTCCATATTGAATCTCTTCAGTATCTTGTCAATGTTTGTACTTTGACTCAAGCCCAAAATTCTCTTGGATCTATCATGATGGATCTTTATCCCAAGGATATATACTTCCTCACCCAAGTCTTTCATAGAGAATCATTTATCCAACCATGCCTTAACTAACTATAAGATAGGTACTTCATTTCTAATTAGTAATATGTCATCAACATATACTATTAGGAAAACAAATGCACTTCCTATAAACCTTTTGTAGACACAAGGCTCACATTCGTTCTTAACAAAGCCAAATTATATTATGGGTTCATAAAAATGAATGTTCCATGACATTGATGCTTTCATTAATCCATAAATTGATTCCTGCAACTTTCATACCTTGTTTCCATCCTTTAGAGTCATAGACCCTTCAGGTTGTGTCATGTTGACATCTTCCTGGAGGTTCCCGTTAAGGAATTATGTTTTGACATCCATTTTCCAAATTTCATAGTCATGGTAAGTGGAAATGGCCAATAGGATTCTGATGGATTTTAGTATTGCAACCTGTGAAAAGGTTTCATCATAGTCAATTCCTTGACGCTATCAAAAACCTTTTGCAATCAGTCATGCCTTATAGGTGACGAATTGTCCCTCCATGTCCAGTTTCTTCTTGAATACCCATTTATTACCAAAAGTCTTTACATCAACTGGAGGATCAACCAAAATCCAGATTTGGTTTTGGTACATGGAATCCATTTCAGAATTCATGGATTCTTTCCACTTGGAAACATCTGTGACTTCAACTGCTTCCTTATAGGTAAGAGGATCATCATTGTCAACCAATAATGAGTCATCATATTGGGTGACAAGAAAACCATATCGTTCTGGTTCTATCACCTCTCTCGTGCTCCTACGTAGTTCTTGTGTCTCTGGAATAGATTGTTCTTCCATGAGGATTTGTGGAATTTGTTCGTGTACCAACTCATGTGTATCTAGAGCCTCGACTTCATCGAAGTCTATCTCGCTCCCACTATCTCTTTTGGAGATGTGCTCCCTCTCAAGGAATATGTCATGTCTTACCACTGTAACCTTTTTATCTAAGGGGTTATATAGGTAATATCCCCTGGTTTCCTTGGGATATCCTATAAAGGTACACTTTGTGCCTTGAGGTGCAAGTTTGTTACCTGAATAGGCCTTAACAAATGCTTCGCTACCCCACACATGTAAATTTGATAACATGGATTTGCGTCCACTCCATAACTCGTATGAAATACCATTTATCGATTTAGTTGGTACTTGTTTTAGTATGTGTGCTGCTATTTGTAATGCATATCCCCAAAAGGATAATGGAAGAATCACATGACTCATCATTGATCACACCATGTCCAATAGGGTGTGGTTCCTCCTTTCACTTCCACCATTCCACTGAGGCATGTAAGGAGGAGTGAGTTGAGATAAAATCTTAAACTCCCGTAAGAAATCAATGAAGTCCTGATTAAGATATTATCCTCATCTATCTGAGCGGACTTTCTTAATCTACTTACCAAGCTGGTTCTCAACTTCATTCTTGTATTCTTTAAACCGACCAAAAGAATATGAATTATACCTCATTAAGTAAATATATCCATATCTACTAAAATCATCAGTAAAAGTTATGAACTATAATAACCCACCTCTTACTTAAACTGAAAATGGTCTACACACATCTGTGTGAACTAATTCTAGAAGCTCTTTATCCCTTTCACCTTTCCCACTAAATAGAGCGTTGGTCATTTTTCCTGGTAGACACGCATGACATACACCAAGTGGTTTTAGTTCGAAAGAATCTAAATACCCATCTTGATGAAATTTTGTCAAACGTTTCTCATTGACATGACCTATCCGGTGATGAAAAATTTGGGTGTGGTATGAGTCATGTGAATTAACTTTTTCATCGATTTCTATTACTTGATTTGTGTACTCTAACACATAAAGGCCGTTATATAAATGTTACCTACCAACAAAAATTCTATCTTTATAAAAGTAGAAATATTAATTTCCAAACTTGAATACAAATCCATCAGTATATAATCAGGATACTAAAATAATGTTTTTGGTTACAAAGGGTACATAAAAACATCCTTTTAATACCAATACCATCCTAGTAGGCAATGTGAGATTGTAGTCTCTGACAGCTACAGCAGCGAGTCTGGCTCCGTTGGCTGCTTGCAGATCCACCTCACCTCGGTCAATCTTTCTGAATCTACATGGTTCCTATATTTGGATACAGATGTGAGCACCAAAAGCAGTATCTAATACACAATTGGTATAAATAGAAAAATTTAATTCGATAACAAATGCACTTGAATCTTCCCCTTTCTTCCTTAGATGGGTGTAATTTTTCTTCCAGTGTCCCTTCTTGCCACATGTGAAACAAACAGCCTCTTGTTCTCTTGCCTCCCCTTTGATTCTCCTTTTCTTGAAAGGCCATGAAGAAGCTTTGGGCTTAAAGCTCTTCGCATTCCCTTTCCTTTTATTCACCATAAGGACAAAATTATTTTCACGCTTCATATCATTGTCCACTTGGAGAATGAGGATAGGAAGATAAGATAGAGAATTCTCAATGTTTTTCATGTTGAAATTTATAACAAATTTATAGAAGCTCTGGGGGAGTGATGCAAGAATGAGATCGGTACCCATTTCTTCGGGGATTTTAAACCCTAGAACCTCCAAGCGCTCAATTTATCCAATGAGCTTGACTACATGAGGCCCAGCTGGGGAACCCTCTCCAAGATTACTCTGAAATAGAGCCTTGGATATCTCAAACCTTTCATGTCTTTCTCTCTCCTGGTATTGACCACAGAGGTGCTCGAGCATGCTATAGGCATCCATTTCTTCATGAGACTTCATGATCTCACTAGAAATTGATGATAACATCAAATATTTAATGTCGAGTGAATTGTTCAAATGTTGATCATAGACCAGGAAATCTTCATCATTCACCCCTTGGGTAGGAGAATCAGGAAGTGAGGACTCCAACATGTAAAACTTTCATTCATGGGATAGGATAACCTGAAGGTGCATAAACCATTCCTGAAAGTTACTACCAGTGGGGATATTGTCTTTATCCCGAATTGATCGTAGACAAAATGTGGTTGATGAGTTTTTCATATTGATTCTACAAATTAAAAGAGCATATTTATCAGTGCCTTTTGATTACATTGTATAAAAAATAATAAATGAATTTATTAATTCTCCCACTATTTTATCATGTCCCAACAGACCCACCATTGAACTTGGAATGCCTAGTTGCTATGACATTCTAGTGGAAAGGATCCATATTCCCCTTCATATAACCCCAAAAAGGGTTGGTCAAGCTATGTAAAGGTATTTAGGTAGGTAGGTCTTTTCCAACTATGAGATTACAGTTCCTTGATCTGTTGAGTGGACTCCCCAATCCTGAAAACCTGACTTGGATTTCCTCAAAACTTTCCTCTATTTTACAACAAGTCTAGCAAGGGATACTCCTATTGATGTAAAATGTTTAAGTCAATCTAAAACTTTAATGATATATTCCTTTATAAAATTAAGTGTCCCAAAAAGGGTTGGTCAAACACATAGTTTTATTGAGTCTTACCCTTAATCAAGTAACAGAAGGCTTGGTATGACTTAATATGGTATTTGAGGGATTTCAATCCTTTATGCATAGTTTCTCGTTATCACATTCTTGTTAATATTAAGTGATGCTTTCTTAAGTGATTAACCATGTTCTGATAATGTTTAGGCATAGTCCGGTTTTTATTTTATTCCATCTTTGCATGATTGTTTATTTCATTAACTATGTGATCGTGACAACACATACATAATAAATAAACCATGCAATCAGATAGAAATAAAATAATATGGCATGATCATGAGCTTCTATTGGTTAGCTTATCTAGCGATTTTGATAAGCTAACCCTGGCCTAGGGAAAAACACCTTGAACATGATGGTTCGTGTTTTGCAGCTCCCACCTATCCACCTTTGTATCTTCTTGGGTTGGTTTTGCCTTAGCTTCGGATTTTGAACCATCCCCTCTAGCTTGGGAGATCCTCCATTACATGTGGTTTACATTAAAGAAACCATGGGCACACATGTACTAGATTTTATTAGAAGAAGGATCGCAAGCCAATGAATTTAAATTAAATAAATTTAAATAATATCATACACACACAAAGGGTATTTAGTCTAGCTCATGATCATCCATAGCATGGAATGACATTTACATATATTTAGTATTCAAATTCTTTTAATCATTATTTTATTCAAGATAATTCATGCTTGGATTAAATTAATTATGATATTATAATTAATCAATTCTTTATCTTAAATTCCTTTGTGAATTTCCTTGAGATTCTTCTCATCCATATTCCTTGTATGGGTCTTTTTACTTTGAAGGAAACCTGGTGAAATTCTATTTCGTGAAAGTACACGGCGTGTAGGCTATATTACACAGCGTTTATTTTTTTCACCCTTTATCCAAAGTACACATCAGGGGCTTTGGCGTGTTTTCTATAATTTGGAAATTTTGAAGTACATGGCATGTAGATTAATCTAACACGACATGTACTTTCTTGTTATGCGGTTACTGGTCGGGCAATCCCATGTATGCAGTTACACGGATTCTCCTTGTACACGGTTTCACCTGGGCCAGATTGGACTACACGGTGTGTTGATTCAACACACGCATCGTGTATTCCGGTTTACATGCGTCGTTCAGTTCTGTTCAACATGGTGTAATAAAAAACTTATGTATGCTCAATTCACATGGTGTGGTTTGGAAGACCAGTACCAATTAGTTGAACCTAAGTACATGGCGTGTATATTTCACTACACACCGTGCATTCCTGCATTGTACAGACAAAATGAGCAGATCCTATAGATGAGTTCCTCATTTTTATTTTAATAAAAATTAAAATTAAAAGGTCGTTTCTGTGATGTGAATCGAGAAACTAAGGAGGAATAATAGATCTCATTAATTCAGTTTTATAGAACAATTTATCTTGAATTGAATCAAATATAAATGTATAAATTATCAATGAAAATTAAATAACTATAATCAACATTGTGACCCCTCTGATATCACTTGTAGGTCCCAGGAACAGCAAAAGCTTGTGGGTGGATGTTCCCACTTGACTTTTTGTCATTAGCAATGATCAATCTTGGATCAATACGATGATAAACGCCAGACTCCACGGATCGAATCACATAAATAGAGAAATAATAAGAATAGTATCAGAACCAAAAAGGGGGATCATCACATGTTGATTATAATTAATTTAATTAATTGACAAGAAGTACCTTTTATGGAATTATTTCTTCATTGATATTTTTATCACGTTCCAATGTGATTCATCATTAAGTCACAGAATCCAAGTGTAGAATTCCTCTAGTGGTGATCCACACATGCACCACGTATCTCTGGACATCACCAAAGGAATCTCCAGTGCTAGCATGGAGAAGCCTTTGCTTGCGTTTTACGCCTTAGATCACCTTGATCCTATGGAGGAAAATCTCTCTCAGTTTTGAGAGCATTCTTGGAGGAAGGATTTATTTTTCCTTGAGAGAATTCTCCAGAATTGTTGTGCACAATGATTAAGGAAAATTATTGGGGTTGTGAGAATATTTATAATCAGGTTTGAGGTTATAGAGTTATGACAATAAATAAATGTGTTATGCATTTTATTTATTTCATTAACTCTTATTGAAAACCCCCATGTCTAATCATTAATTCCTTGACATGAACCCATGCTAATTATAATAAATATCATTTAATAAAACGATATTATTTCCTCAAAATACCGATTGGAAAAACTATACAGCGTATAATCATTAATACACAACGTGTAATCATTTTTCATTTCCTTTCCAAAATGAAAACTACACGGCGTGTACATTCAATGTGAACGACGTGTATATATTGTTTTCATTTTTTTCTTCCTCCAACATTAAAACGATTAAGGATTCCTTGAATAATTATTAAACCACATATGGGAATAATCTTTATTATACTTTAGATACTTAGATACACTTAGTGTGTGACTCTCTAGGCATCTTTCCCATTTTCATTAGGTGGGCTTGCCTCAAGTCCATGATTACTGTCTAGAAATGGGTCAAGGAACCCAATAGAAATAAGTTGAAACTACATTGACGTGTCACCTCATACGAATTATTACCTTGTAATATAATCCCTTTGTCTCAATATCTCATCAAGCATGTTTCATGGTAGTGTCATAAACATATATGATTGATCCATCATTCTTTGAATTCCAAAAATAAACAAGTCATGACACCATGGCCATGGAATTTGGGTGACAGTTCTATTTCAATCAAAGGGCCCGAGATATCTACTTATATAAATATGGAAGGTACAAATCTTTCCTCAAATTATCCATTAACAACATGTCATTTGTGATGCACCCAACGTACCGTACTTCCCGCCAACTATCTTCCTGACCGTTTTTGTCATCAAATATAAGTGCGGGAGTCATGACATGAGTTAATGATAATATTCCAGTCTACGGAACATTACACATGCTCGTAGATAGCAATGTCTGATGACACCAAGACATGCAAAATTACTATTGGCGGGTCTGTTCTCATAATCTCCCATCTTGGAGATTACCAAGTGCGAACTCCATGAGCGAGAGTCTCGTCTTCTTACGAGTAATCGCACATGAAGTTTTGTATACTATGTGTCCTATCATAGTATTTCATCCAACCGTAGAACTTTATTTAAGAATATTGTTATAGCATATCAAGGTTCTCATCAGAGCGGGGATCTACCATGACCTTATTAATGCAATAAATATTACAAGACATTATTATATTATAGTCATGCAGAACAATGAACAATTTATAATAAGTGTACATTTATATAATCAAAGTATAAAGAGTTGGTTTTCAGTACACCAACTCTAACACCAGCAGCACCACAACCCGTTGAGAAACCGTTGCTACCAGTCCCACCAGCAGAGGATCCACGCCAACTGAGCGCGTTGCATGAGTTTCAGTGACAGAGGCCTCCAAGGTTCTGAGGTGAGATGGACCCGAAAGAGGATGAGGACTGGATGGAGGCTGTGGATAGAGTTTTCCTCCTAGTTGAGACACTAGTAGAGCAGATAGTGATCTTAGCTTCTATTATTTTCTAGTGAGTAACCATGAGGATGGTCCGTATAGTGATGAGGCTTTGGTATGTTGACGGTTTCCCGAGATAGTACCTTTGGGTAGTGTGTTAGCTATATCACTACCCGTTGGGTAGTAGTTACATTCAGCGGTACTGTTAGAGGAAACATTTAGGCTTATTGCCTTACGCGAGTTTCAACATCAGATACCCCTTAGGTTCCGAGGTGAGCCCGACTCACAGGCGGATAAGGACTGGATTGAGGAGGTGTATGAGAGTTCTCTAGAGATTCTACAGCTTCGGAGGAATGACATGTCGATAGCTGATTATTCATCGAGGTGTACTGACCATTCCTTGTACTCGATGAATAAGATACGATTAGTGCTTCAGGGATCATACTTGCGAGCGTGGTGTGTTTAAGGATGTTCGATCCCGCAATATTCCTCTATTCATTCCTGCCTATGTTAGGGTGTTAGAGAGAACCTTTGTAGTTGAATATTATTTGCCTGAGTGGATGCAGCCAGTGAATGTTAACAGTGGGAATGTAGGAAACTGACACCAGTCTCAGAGACCTGGGTGTGTAAAAATGTTTCGGGAAGAAGAAATTCTAGGTACAGATGAATCTCCAGGGCTGTAGAAGTGGAAGCAGAGCTAGGAGAGTATAATGAGGTGGTGTACATTTCAACATGTCACAACCACCACCCCATTGTGGTCCCCACCAGGCTCAGGGAGCTGGAGGAAAGGGGAAGGGAGTATATGGATATGGTTAAGGAGTGCGGCCCAAGGGCTCCATGAATGATTCTATGGACGGTCTGTGTCTACTACTAGTTTTCATATTAATAGACATAGGTAACAATCATTCCTTCCATAAATCTTGTCTAAGACCTAGAGTTTCCAGTTAATTCATTGACTTGACCCTCATGTCTGGAGATACCTTTGGGAGGAGACTCGATAATCACACTTGTGCCGATGGTGTGATCTGACCCTTGAGGTGAGAGTTTCAGTTGGAACCTCTTGGTGGCAGCGTTGAGGCCTTACGACGATAGTTTGTGTATGGAATGGACATCCACAGCTCATACTCATATTGACTATATTAGGAAAAAAGTGTTGTGGTTTACCTACAACATTGGAATGAGATTTTCCTTGGTCGGTGAAAAAGGAAACCCAGGAAGCACAGGATAAACTCATGCATATAAGGGTGTAGCCAATCACTCTTGAGTCGGCCAGACTTACCCTTGTGGTAGCAGGAGTTTTCCGTTTTCAGTTCCAAACAGTAGTGGTAGAGTATGAGGACATCTTTTCGAAATATGTTTCCAGGATTACCTCCCTAAAGGGAGAGGGATGTCTACTTTGGCTAGGTACTACCAGATATTTGTACCCGACTTCTCCAGGGTAGCAACACCCTTGTCAGCTTTGATTAAGAAGGGGGAGCCTTCCCTATGTATGGAGAAGTGTCAGCAGAGATTTTAGGAGCTGAAACAGCGACTATGGGTAGAGTTTATCCAGGACTATGACCTTAATATAGTTTATACTCCTGGGAAGAGGAACGTGGTAGCAGACACACTCAGCAGCAGGTCTGATCTGCAGTTGCTGAGTGAAGCAACAGAGCAGCTAGCCATGCTGTAGATATCCTTCATGGATAGATATGGAGAAACATACCTCCAGTCTATGAGAGTTACACCCCTTCTCCTTTATCAAGTCAGGGAGGCGCATCTTGGGGACATTGACTGCAAGGATCGACGTGCTTAGATATCCTCAGGGTAGGCACCTGATTGATTTTTTGAAGGTGGGGATCACGTCATCCTCTTCAGAGGACGTACCATGGTACCAGTAGCACTATAGGAGGAGGTGTTGAGGGAGTTCCATACGTCCCCTCTGACGGTACATCTTGGAGTGATGAAGATGTACTAGGACCTCCGATGTCAGTTCTGATGGCCAAGGATGAAGAAAGCAGTGGTATAGTTTGTGTCACGATGTCTCACTTGTCATCAAGTAAAGACTGCATGGAGTTGGAATAAGTCTAATACTGATAGGATATGGAGATCCTTGGAGTTCCAGGAGGGGGACCATGTTTACTTGCGAGTCTCCCCTCAATGGGGACTACAGAGATTTGGCCAAGGTGGAAAGTTATCCCCAAGGTTTATTAGACCATTTCTGATACTTTAGAGGATTGGATAGGTGACATATTGTTTGGAACTACCACCACAGTTTGAGTGATTGCACGATGTATTCCATGTATCCCAACTGAGGTGATACGTGCATGAACCTTCTCAAGTCATCTACCATGGTGAGCAGGACTTAGACGATGAGGTGACATTTACGGAGGTTCCAGTAGAGATTGAGTATCGATAAGAGCGGGTCCTTCATGGGTGGTCGATACCTCTGGTGCGCATTCGCTTCCAGCATGTGAACCTCCAGGAGAGCACATGAGAGTGGGAGGCTCAGATCCATGCTTAGTACCCCCATTTTTTTCCTTAGTCTATGTTGTGGCTTTTGGGGACGTAAAGCCCTAAGGTGGGAGAATGTAATGTCCCGGAAATTCTGTACAATTTTTTTAATTATATGGAATTATTTTGAGACCTCAAAATCTAGCGGTGCGCGATTACGAGGCCTGAAGTTCCCAGAATGATTCATATAAGTTTTGTTAAGATTTAATTAGCGCAGTTAATTAGTTTTCCTGAAAAAGTATAATAACACTTCAATGGTTACTCGGATCAGAAATCTGAGGGCACCGCTACGCTTAGGATGGCAGGTTTACCTTAGGCACGACTTAAGTTTAGTTAGCGCGGGCCTCCTGTGAGAAAACATGAAAAAGGCATAACAATAAATAAAATAATTAAATAAAGTTATTTTATTTTTCAGATGTTTATAACTCACAAATGGTAACTCAAATTAAAAATCTGAAACCACCACTGAACTCGTGAGGATATGTGTTTTTTAGGCAGATACTAATCTTGGCCGGCATGAGCCACCAGTGAAAGTTAGTTTTTGGTCATAAATAAAATAATTAAGTGACAATTATTTTATTGTAAAATTGATAACTTTTTAATGGTAACTCGGATTGGAAATACGAGAGTACCATTGGGATCTTTGGGGGCATGTTTCATTTAGGCAGAGCCTAACCTTGACTAGAGTGGGTCGAGGGTGACTATTATTAATTTTCTGAACTTTTTTTTCAGGTACGTTCAGTAAACACATGAGCGGAATTTTCTAAATTTTGAACCATTGCTTGGATTAAAAATCCTAGGGCACTGTTGAATCTGTAGCGCCAAGATTTTCTTAAGGGAGACATCACTTCGATCGTAGTAGGTCTGGAGAAATAGTTAGTTTTTTGAACTTTTTAATAGAATAAATAAAATAACTTTATTGTTTTATTTTTATTCTATTCCTCCAACAGAAGAGTGGTAAGGTGGGATCGGCGACATGTCAAGCCAATAAATGGCTAGAACATCCAATCTGAGTAATAGCAATGTTGGGTGAAATTAGGAAGCTTCCTAATTAATTAGACCATTAACTCCCTGCATCGTTACATACCCTCACCCTATCCTATTAATATAGAGCTAGGGAAGGGGTATCAAAGAGCTTCACCAAGCAGCAAATTTTTGAAGGAATGCCACGATGCCAGACCCTTAGAAGACAAAGCTGACCCAGCGGGAGGTGACAGACGACATCGAACCACCAATGGGCGACGTGCGAGTGGCGTCTTTGGGAGCCGGTCGTGGTAACTAAGAACAAGGTCCACCGACATGTATGGATGATTCTCCGACGTTTCAGGTAGGGGTTTTATTTAAATATGTTGGAATTTATTTATTGATTCTTCATATTCTGGTTTCACGACGATGATGGCCAAACGAACATGGCCATCATCCCGCACATAAACATTTCTCATCTTTCTTTTTATTCTTCACGCATTCTTCATGCGTTCTTCAGCGCCTAATATTTATTGATGATGAAAATACAATATTTGGTTGAGCACAACATATGGACATGTATCCCTCGAACAAAGGATCGCGAATATGCAATCGTTTAATTTTTTGGGCTTGGAACGAAGCCGCAAGGGCTCATGGAAGAAGGCGGTGGCCGACACCCGACCGGCTGCATGAAGGAAGGTTGGCGCGCGTCCACACCACCGGATGAGCAGGAGGCTACATCCCGTCAACCATGGTGAAGAAAGTGGTGGCGGCCGGAACACCGGCCGTCCACGTAGAGGAGGGGCGGCGTGCATCCGCGCCGCCGGTGGAGCAGGAGGCCGTGAAGGAGGCCGAAGGACGGTCGACATATGGCTGGCTGTGGTGGAGTAGTGGCACACAACCAAGCCACTGGGAAGAGGTTCGTCCGGTCTTACGGCCAACCGCGCCACACTGGGCGGGACCCCTCTGGTGGGTCCCGTGTGCCAGCAGCTGAACGGTCCACAGACCATTCGGGAAGACTGGGGGGCACCTCCCCCCGGGTTTCAGTTAGGTCAGACCCGCCACAGCAGACCACCAGCCGAGAGGGCCATGCCCAGTCGGTCGCGCCACTGCGGGCCGCACTGCAGCGGGCTGCGCCACAGTGGGTCGCGCCCAGCGGGCCGCACAGCAGCGGGCCACATTGCAGCGGGCCGCACCGCAGCGGGTCGGGCCGGGTCGCCCCATACGCGGGCTAGTCCGAACCACGGCTCTAAAGGCCAATCCCACCAAGGCCCAGGCCATCCGGGCTGGAATTGGGTCGTACCGAGTCGTTTTGGCCCAATTAGGGTCTAGATGGGTCGATCTGAATGGGTTGGACCGGACCCAGGCCCATCTGAACCTAGTTTCGCCCTTTTGGTCATAACTTGAGAATAAGACATCCGTTTAATGAACCGTATACAACACCAAAATCCTTGGATTGAGACGGTCCACTTGGTATAATCCACTTGAGTTTTGGATAAGGTTGGAGTACTGATGGTTTGGATCGAACCTCAAATCCAACCGGACCCTCGGAGCGGAAACGCTAATAACATACAGAGCAGGCATCTGATTGATGCTTCATCTATTGCGTTGGAACCCTTATGACGTGACAGACCTTTGGGATAATTATTTGTGGGAATTCGGTGTGATTGAGGTATGACCGATGGCTTTGGGATCGGTTCTCCTAAGTGCGCTACGTACGGAACCCTGCGACTGGCTGAGACTTGACGACTTCTGACCATTATGACTCGGAGTGACTCGACATGCCTAGTGGGGAGTGCCTATGCATGACGCGGCAGACCCATGGTGGGGATTTCCTCTATGTGATATGGCAGACACATGATACTCGACAGGGGGAGTAACTCAACCGGCCACGAGGGGGAGTGCCTCTATGTGACGCGACCGACCCATGGCGGGGAGCACCTCTGTGTGACGCGGAAGACCCATGGTACTCAACATGAGGAGTACCTCAGTAGTCCAAGGTTAGTTGGAAGCGCCTCTGTGTGACGTGGCAGGCCCACTGTACTCGATAGAGGAGTAGTTCTCCAGCAGCCAAGGTGTTCGACATTATGACTGGGGATGTTACTTGTTACTACCCCTATAATAAATCCTGGTTTGAGCTATCTTTAACTTGTGCTTGTGATTGAGGTTATGTTATGTGGTACTTTACATGTGTGGTAATCTACCTTCATGGTGTTACCTTGTGGTATTCTTCCCTCATGTATGAGATTTGTATATCTTAATAACTTAGGTGTATGTATAAAAATATATCTAAGTAGAGTTGATGTCTTGCTTTGTGGTTTTCCTTTGTGGAACATTAGGAGACCTATGGGGTCTCGGGGTCCCTACTGAGTATCGTTATACTCACCCCTACACGGGCTTCGTCCCCACCTTATTGTGTCTTGTGCAGATGACGTACAACATTGATCGAGGCTGAGGGAGCCAGGACTGGATGGTACATGGAGGTGGACCATTCAGCGTGACGTGACATGGAGGAGACGGACGGACATGGAGTGCTGAGGAGGTGATTTGTACCTACTCTTCTAGTAGGAACCTCGGAGTAAAACCTAGTATCTATTTTCCTTTTTCTTTCAATTGTATTGTATTTCCAATTTTACTTGTACCTTTACAGCTGGTCTTGTATTCCACCCCCTTTTAATTTTAGCACTCTTTTACTACAGTAGTTTACTTCACAGTTGCTTCTTGTCGTGTTATTGGACTGTGTGTTTGTACAGGATTAAAGGCAATGCCTTCTCCTTTTAGGTAGTATGCCTTTCAGTGCTAGTTTCCAGCCCCTGGCCTATGGAAGGTGGGCTTGTGGTAGTCACAGCACGGGCCCCGGGGGACGGGTCGTGACATAGCTAGAGGAAACTATGTATCCTAGTCCATATGGTTTCCCTAAACCATGCAATAGTAGATAATAGGGTGAAGAGTGATACATGTTTTATTTGTAATCATGGGACCTGAGCCAAATGGTCATGAAAACACCTGCAGGTTTTGGACAGAGGGGTTTCGCACAGTTTGTGCATGGTTAGTTAAACAGTGTTCCTAATAGTACAGTAATCTCGTTGTAGCAGTAGCAGGTGCACAGTTGGCGGAATATTTTTCCCAACTATGCAAACAAACCATGCATAGTGTATTTTGAGGAGAAATTTCCTTTTACCCCTTTATTAAGGTTTTAAACCTCCTCCTCCCTTTCTTCTCCCATTCCAATTGGATTTTAGTCCTCCCATGGTGCGTGGTCCTCCTCCTCCTCCATTTATGGGGTTTTGATGTATCTCCATCATCCAGCACTCAAATCCTTCACCATTGGATGCTATAGACTCATCTCAATAAGCACTACCTTCCAAACATGCATATTCCTTGGTACCTCCTCAATCCATAGCACTATTTATGTGTAAATAACTTTTCCCTATTTTATGGGTTTTGTTAAATCCTTTGATTTATCCCGTTTTATGTTGAATCAAGTATTTTTATCGGATGAGTGGAGTACTATGACACTGAGGTAGGGTGTTTCTAATTTCCCATCATTTCATCACATTTTAGATATTACATCATTGTACCGCTCACTGGAACCTTTTGACGAAGCTTCTTTCTTGCATATTAAATTAATAGAAATGGTTTTTCTTGTCTTATAGAACCATACCATCCGGAAACACCTCTTAATTGGGTGTTCAACTTGTCATTGGTCACCCCTTCGGGTGTGCCTTCATTTAATGGCCCTTTTCCATTGGTTAAAATTTTTAATTACCCCTTTAAGAGAGAGTTTCACCTTAAATTGGAGGCCCTAATTGATCGGTTTAGTTAATATGAATTGTGAACCATGAGTTACCCCTTAGGCTTTATGCTTCAAGCATTATATTTATATTACCACACTTCATGCTTCGTTTGTATTTCCAATTGCCTTTCATTTTTATTACCAATTGAAAGTAGTTTACACCTTTCTTATTTCTATATTCCATTTCTTTTTATATGATATTACTTAGTTGTGCTTGTTTTTTACCATATTTGAATGGATTGAATTGAAATGAAATTCTTATCCAAGATAGATAGCTAGGGGTTTTGACATGTCAATGATGAAATGTGGTTAGATACATGTAAATCCCAAGTGTAATTCTTATTCCTTTTTTCAATTGTAAAGACCTGAAATTTCCATGTATTTTTTTAAAATATATGGGAATTTTATGAGTCTGCGAAAATTGACCGTGCGTGATTCCGAGGCCCAGTGTTCCCAGAATCAATTTTCTGAAGTTTAGTTCGGGTACGTTCAGTAAACGTACGAGCGGGTTTTTTTAACTTTTAAACTAGTGCTTGGAATTGAAATCTGAGGGCACCGTTGAACTCACAACGTCGTTATTCGCTTAAAGAGACTTTCACCTCGACGGTAGTTAGTCAAGGGTGAAAGTTAGTTTTTGGGTTTTTCGTGAAAGAATAAAATAAAAATAAAAGTGTGTGACATTTTTATTTTTATTTGCAACACCCATGTGGGTGTTGGGAGGTGGGGTCCACCAAAACTAAACCTCCATGTGAAATTTGGAAGTGGGAAACACCAGACCTTAACCTCCCATGAGAGGTTATGGTGGTGGGGACCATATGAGGCCAAAACCCCTCAACCCCCTCATTAATATGGAGGAGCCTCTTGATTTTCTCCACATTAATTATGCCAACACACATATTTTATTATGACAAATCCTCCCCATTAATTAATTGATCCAAAACTTTAATTAATTAATTAAACCTTTTTGAATATTATGCCAATGACTTAATAGATATTACAATATATTATTTTGGCTACGAATTCAATTGGTTGGAATTGGGGAGAGTAGGAACTTGGGAGAAAGCTCCCAATGAAGAACACTCCACCGATGAAGAATGCTCCACCGACGAGGAATGCCTTCGACTACGAAGAACGACCTTGACTTCAACTTTCTATCTCGGAACTTCCTACGATGCAGGACGTGTTCATCTAAAATGAATTGAAGTATGCCTTTTCACACCAACATCAACCAACAACAAAAAAGGTAGGGGTTTAATGTTGTTTGATTATCACTTCACAAGTACACCCCCCTTCGTTTTCTTTTGCAGGTTGGGAAGAATCTTGGCAGGAGGCTTTGATGTTCTTCATTTTTGTGAACCACTTGCTACCGCTCTAATGCGGAGAGTGTGGTCCAAACTAACATGGCCCGTCCTCTCCGTAACCCTTGTGTTGATTTTCAAAGTTCTTCTAAAAGGAGGAAGGTGACGAAGGTGACAAAGGTGACGAAGGCAACGACACCGCCACCTGCGGCCCTCCGCATCCTGCGTCGCCCCCAAGGCGTTTCACGCCACCGCTGACTGAACTGGCCCCGCGCCCCCTTGCGGCGCCCCGGCCGAACCGCCCCTACGGTCTCCGCCCTTCTAGACAAGCTGCCTCAGGCCAGGCCAAGCTGCCCTGGAGGCGCTGTCCACCGGCCGAGCCGCCCTGGCCACGCCATCCACCGGCCGAGCCACGCCGGCCACCCAGCCTCCATGCCGAACCGACCCCGGTCGCGCCACCCGCTGGCCGAACCAGCCCTGGACGCGTCATCCCGGCCTTGAGGATGAGCCGCCCCAAGCCACCCTCGTCACATCCCTCTAAGCCAAACCAGACCCGCACCTCAGGCCGAGTCGCCCTCGCAGCGCCCGACGGGCCGAGCCGCCCACGTGGAGACCTCCAGGATGAACCGCCCTTGCGCTGACTCGCAGTCGGTCTGTTCCCTCACGCCTCTCCACGGCCCCCTGCGGCCTTCTGTGTAACACCCCAAGATTTCATAGTATGTTATCTCTTCAAAGTAATTCAATAACTTACGCTACACACAACACCGAATTTAAGCGCACCACGACTTACCAAACTAGCCGTTCAAAAACAGTTATGGATAGTATTAACTGAATTTTGAATTTTGTATACTCCATATAATTCTAAAATTCATATTATGTGTTTCTTAGACATAATATTTGAATAAATTCAATTTTTCAGAAAAGGGAAGTATTTTTCAGAAAATGAAATTTTACCGCCTTTTAATGGAGAACCCTTTTTAAATCCAATATTTGACACTTTTATATATTAAATTTGAAAAAATAAACTTCTTATTTAGAATTGGGACATAAAATTTTAATTTTGATAAATTTTGGGTATTTCCTGAAAACTTTCATATTTCGGTGAATAGTGAAAAATACTAAATTTTAATTAAAAACAAATTTTTTAATAGAAATAATTTATAGTGTTAAATTATGTATTTTAATGATTTTGAAGTATAATTAGATTAAATTTTTTATCATTTAATACAATTTAGGTTATTATAATTAATTTCACTTTGAAATTGGACATAAACAAGTGTCAATCTTTTGATAGATATTGTTTCTTAAAAACTCGCTATTTATTTTGACAGTGCGAATTAATTTTAAATTAATAAATGAAACTTTTATTTTTTGAATTTGTTAAAATATAATTAATTTTTGAATTCTAAATATCAAAATTATCATAGGGTGAAATTTTGGTATTTTTCTGAAAACTTTCAATTTTTGATGAATAATGAAAAACACTGAGTTATTGGTCAAAACCGACTCTTTATTTAAATAATTATTTATTTTATTTAAATTTATTTTAGATAAAAATAGATACATAATACCTATATAAGTTCAATATAATTCATTGGAGTCATTTTATAATAAGTTTAGATATATAAAAATTTTATTGAACTTTTTACTGTCTTTTACCCACCTCTTAGGAGAATTTGCAAATTTGCATAAAACTTAATTTTACTGCTTCTGTGAGTTGAATTTCAAAAATCCGAGAGACACTGTTAACCTCAGTAAGTAAAATGTGGTTCAATAAGATGAAAATAATTTTTGTTGAATAGTAACTTTTGACTTTTATTTACTGCGGTTAAAGGTAAATAGGGTAAATCAAGGTAAAAAGAATATTATAATAATACAAAATTACCTTACCACTTGTCCTAACCTTATTGGATGAGTCATTTCGGATAATGTACATCTTTGGGTCGATTTTTGGACCCCATGGAGCCACTTATGAATGATAATGACACATTATTTTAATTAACTTAAAGTAAAGGCAAAAATGACAAAAACAAATATCTTTTAGTAATTCAATTATTACATTCAGTTATTTAAGTTATATTTTAGACTATAAATATTATTTAGAAATATAAAACGTTTTCCTACATCATGGTATTTTTTTTATAATTTTTAAACATCAAATAAATTAAATTATTTATGTCACAAAAATGATGCAGTATTTACCTCATTAATAAATGATTTAAATAAATAATATTATAAATATTAAAATAACATCCAAAACCTGTCCAATTATTATTGGATGAATTTATCTAGACCATTAGTCATCTTATCTTTGACCTTAATTAGTTTTAGACCTTCAAAAACTGAAAATAATTATATAATAAAATAATATTTTCACACTTTCCTAAAGAACTCCTCCTCCCCCTTATAAAAAGCTCTCACTTATAACCCATTCCTTACACCTCTCAAGCCTCTTGGATCGTCTAAAACCTGCCCAAATAAGCTCTTAATATCCCTATCTTACACCTAGAAGCCTTACCTTAGGCATAAGTCACTTCAAAAAGTTTTTTGGGTTCAAACTAAAGGAAGTTACCCAAATTAAAGGTAACGGTTTATCTTAAATTCTTTTCTTTTATTTTGTTTTATTTTACTTCTCCAACCCCCCCTAAACTCATTTTATTCCTTTATTTTATGACAAAACCAGTATCCTAAATATACTAGTATGTTGTTATGATAATTATTTGAACTACACATACACACACCTTTATCTAATGGGTGAAGAACATACTGTTTCTGTGGTTGGAAAACTAATGCCTCACGAAACGATGATTGTTCAATCATCTCATACCGCCTCTCATGGTGGCCATTAAGATGGAAATTTATTTATATATGATATATATATTATGTTTATGTTTTCTTTTTTTCTTCTGTATTTTCCATTTATATCATACCTTTATGGTTTCCATTATGGGTAAAATGCGATAATTTCATTTGAGGAAGTGCGGACTACCACCCCCTCAAAGTGATATGACTCGTTAATGACTTATGTGGGAATTATAAAGTATATATTTAATGATATTATATATGATATTATACTATAATTATAATATACCTACATATAATTATGTTTTAATTCCACTAAAATACAAAATATAAATGAAAGTAGCGTTCATGCGTATGTACGGCTTACCGTCTCCATGAACGGTGCATTTCATTTCTTATCTCCAAATGTTATGTACTGTTATAAATACATATATATAATGGAAATATATTATATATATGAAATCTAAATGAGTAATATCATTCTATAGATAATGTAATTTTGACCACATGGACAATTTATAATTATAACAAGTTCATTTTTTACTCAAGTTCCGAACATCGACAAAATGTACGATATGAACTCAAAATAATTAACTAATTGTTATACCAAGGTAATAAGTGATATAAAATGAATAATAAACTTTAAAATATTATTAATCAATTATAAATTAACTTAATTTTATTATTTAGGAAGAACAAGGAACATACGAGCGAGTCAAGTCGGACATGAGGTAAGGGGTTTCTTATCTAACTTTTAATTCCGTGAGATTTCCATTGTTCACCACTTATTTATTTCATTTGGTGTTTTTTGTACTACCATTTGATATATATTATCATGATTCTATTTATATTCATGATATTCTGTGATTCATTTGGTGTTTATTGACTATTTTTCATACGACTCGATTGATTACAACGAGGTAAGGGTTATTTCCTCAATCTCATTATTATCCGAGATTGTTCATGTGTAAGTATTTTCTGGGACATAATTATCATAGATAACCATATTTTATAAAAATGATTTAAAAAAGAATATTTTAAGGTTTTATGGTAGGGTCTATTTAACTAGATCATCATTTTAAATGTTTTACAGATTTATCTTTCTAAACCCTTTAAATTAATGCCCATGTTTTCAAAATGATTTTAAGGATTTATTTATATGGACATGAATGTTTTGAAATGATAATTCTTTTAAAAAGTTTCAAAGTGGTATGGGACACTTTGATTCAAAAATCCCTTTTAAATTACTACCTTTATAAATTGTGATAATTTTAAACGATTTCATGAAAAATGGGTATTTCTCTAAAAGCATTTTACTGATCATTTTCATCTATATCAACATCCTTTAATGGATTTTAAACTTGTTTGAAGTTGATTTATTATGATACAAATCTTCCATATTTTATTGAATGTTTTTTGATATGTTTGACTATGGATGTGTTATTTTTATACTATTCATGGTTTATGGATAAAGTATTGACATTTTGTATGCTAGTTTTAATACAATTGTTTATGTTATATTTCAACCTTTTCCTATGATGAATGTATTGGACTAGTATGTTCTGGGTTGGGGATCGGTAAAAGTAATCCCTATGGGTTGGGGTCCAGTTAAAAAAGACCCTCCGGGTTGGAGTCTGGTTACAGAGGCTCTCAGGGTTGGAGTCTGGTTACAGAGGCTCTCCGGGATGGAGTCTGGTTACAAAGGCTCTCCGGGTTTGGGTCCGGTTATAGTTAGCCCATAGGTCATGGAACGAGGCCATGACACAGAAATTAAATTATAGTACTATACATTCCCTCATTATGAAATTAGTTATTACATGTGATTATTCGACTAGTAGAACATCCATGTGAAAGTTTATATGGTAATGATTGATTTATTTTTTCCATATTATGTTCAAGTTTATGTTTAAAAGCTTGTTGTGTTACCACACATCTTTCCTTAAAAGTTTATAGCTTCTGCTAAATTATTTACCCTTACTGAGCATATGATCTCACCCCTTTCTTATGTTTTATTTTCCCAGGATATGAAGAAGTTAGTTATGAGTGACTTGGAGGCATAATCTAGGAGGCTTGGACGTTTCTAATGAAATAAATTACTATTGTTTTTCTTTTCAAGTTGTAATGTTGAACTTCATGTATGTAATCTATTTTCCAAGACTGTTAAACTGATCGGTCCTTTGGGAATTGATTCCTTGTAATCATGTCAATGTTATGTAATAATGCACCGACTCTGGGTAACTGGGGTTGGGGAGTTACATGTTGGGTTGGGCCCAGTGGGCCGGGCTGAACCCAATGGGCTGGGCTGCCCAACGGGCCGGCCCAGACCCAACATGTCAGGTCGGGTCGACCCGAACCGGGTCGGTCCAAGCCAGGTCGGGTCGGGTCTGACCAGACTCGGGCCCACTACGACCCATTTACGCTCCTTCAACCATATCTTTGGCACCGGACGTCCGTTTGACGAACCATCAGTGGCGCTGGAAATCTTGGAGCGTGACGGTCCCTTTGAGTATACCCAACTAGAGTTTAGGGTATAGTTGAGATATGTTCAGGTTGGATTGTGCATGAATCTAACCGGGCCCCTATGACTAAAAGTCTAATAACTCATAAACTGGGCATTCGATTGACGCGTGGTCTGTTGCGTTGAGACCACTATGACGTGGAGTAACTTTGAGATACTTCTTAATGGGACTTCGTGATAGTTGGAGTATCGAACAATAGCTCGTGGAGAAGATCCTCCTGGAGACGAGCGAGCGTAGTGCGGAGACCTAGTAGCTGGCTGAGACCTGATGACTTCTGACCATTTTGACTTGGAGTGACTCTACTAACCTAGTGAGGAGCTCCTTGGTGTCGCAAAAGACCCAAAGTGGGGAGCACCTTGGTGTCACGACAGACCCACAATACTCGATAGGAAGAGTACCTCAACAGGCTACGAGGGGGAGCACACTTGGTGACGCGGTAGACCCACGGTGGGGAGCATGCTTGGTGACGCGGTAGATCCACGGTACTCGACAAGAGGAGTACCTCAGCAGTCCAAGGTTAGTGAGAAGCGCTCTTGGTTTCGCGGAAGGCCCACTGTACTCAATAAAGGAGGAGTTCTCCAGCATCCAAGGTTTCGACAATGTGACTGGGGATGTTACTTGATACTAACCCTAGAATAAAATCCTGGTTGAGCTGAGTCAGTTTTTCTGTGTTTTTCTCATGATTGAGATGGATCACTTGATAACTTAGGTATATGTATGGTCATATACCTAAGTATGGTTATTTGTTGATTTCATACTTTGTGGTTTATCCTTGGTGGATTTTTGTGAGACCTTGAGGGTCTCGGGGTTCTTACTAAGTATCGTTATACTCACCCCAACATGGACTATGCTCGTACTTTGTTGTGTTAGATGCAGACAACGGACAACACTGACGAAGGATGAGAGTACCAGGACTGGACGGTACCCAGAGGTGGACCATACGGCATGTCAGTACCCAGAGGAGACGGACGGACGTGGAGTGCTGAGGAGGCGATATGTACCTACCCTTCAGGTAGGAACCTCAGAGGACGATCCAGTATATATCTTTTCTCTTTCTTCAGTTGTATTGCATTTCAGTTGTACTTGTACCTTTACTGTTGGGATTGTATACCAGACCCTTTTAATTTCAGCGCTCTTTTGCTATACAGTTTACTTGGGGTTTTTTCCAGCTATGTGCTTGCTTGTGTGTGTGTTTATAGGTTATAAAGTCAATGCCTTCTTAGTTTTAGGGGATTACACCTTTGGTGCTAGTCGTCGGTCCCAGGCTTATGGAAGGCGGGCTTGGGGTAGTCACAACACGGGCCCCGGGGGATGGGTCGTGACATCAATAGCTTTAATTATATACTATGCTATTGTAAGCTCGTTGGCTTGAAATAGTGTAAGGAAAGTGATGGCATTTAATTGTTTATATGATATGCCTTGTTTCTTATGCCTCATTTCCCTGCTTTTCTCTTATTTAATTCCTTATGCCTTTCCATAAAATTGGGGCATTTTCATTATATTAAATCATCTAATTGTTTATATTGGTAAGAATGGGGTATTGATATGGATACTTGATGGCATGCTATTATATTGATGCATTGATGTGTTATGTGATTCGATTTCCATGCTCTCTTGCTACGGACTGGGAGATAACACTACCACCAAACAGGGGAAGGGAAGTGCTGCCTTTTATCAGCACTAAGCAGAAAAGAACTGATAAAGGGGTGGTCCTTTACTAGCGCTAGCAAAAAGTGCTGATAAAAGTTTTTAATAAAAAATATTATTAATTTATATAATATTATTATATTTATATTAAAAAAATAATGTTTATTTGTATACATTAAATAAAAAACAAATTTTTAATTTAAAAAGGTATTTCTAAGATTATAATTATATATATATATATAATTAAATAATTATAAGATTATAATAAATTAAATTAAATAATAAATATATTTATTAGATTTATTATATTTATTATAGATTTATTAGATTTATATTTATTAGATTAATTTATTTGATTCATTAGATTTATTGGATTAATCCGTTATATTTATTATATTTTTTATATTTATTATATTTATTATATTTATTATATTTATAAATATATATTAATTTTTAATATATATATATATATAATTAAAATTATTGAATATATATGTGTTTTCCAATGAATTTGGTCAATAAATATATTGATCATGCGTATATATATATATATGTTATGTGTATCATGCATGAATGTTCATTTATACATTACATCACGTTGTCAATTGATGTGGTATATTGATTAATCCATAATGTTACCCATATAAACTATATATTTTCTAAGAAATGTACTTATAAAATTACATTAAATATATTTAAATAATAAATATATTTTATTATATTTTTAATGATATATATAAATAATTTTTGAATACATTTGTAATTATAATTATAACTATATATATAAATAATTATAAAATTATACATATACTATTATAATTATATATATATATTAACAATTATATAAAAATATTTATTAATATATACTATTTATAGTTATAATTATAAATATATATATATATATGTGTGTGTGTAAATAATTATAAAATAAGTATAAAATTATAATAAATATATTTATTATACTACTTATAAAGTTATAAATATATAATTAAATAAATATATTTATAAATAAATACAAATATTTATAAATATATAAAAATAAATTTATATTTATTTAAATAATTATTTAATTATTTGTGAATTTTTTTGATAACCAGTCCTTTATCAGTGCTAAAAAAATGTTGATAAAAGACATATTTATCTAGGCTATAATTTTAGCACTGATAAAGGCCTATCTTTATCAGTGATAACAAAGCACTAATAAAGGTATGTTTTATCAGCACTTTTTTATTTTAGCACTGATAAAACATACCTTTATCAGTGATTTTAACTAGGGCTGATAAAGGTTCCTCGGGGTTTTATAAAAGAACCCTAATAGTCTCCTCCTCCCTCATACCCTTTCAAGCCTTTGTGGAAGCTAACCACTGTGCCATCGAGCCCTCCTCCACCACGACCCCTCCTCCGTCACGACCCCTCCTCCACTGCGACCCCTCCTCCTCCTACTCCGCCACCATTGCCTCCTCCTCTGCCACAACCGCTACCCCTCCTCCTCCTCCTCCATTGCGCCTGCCTCCTTCTCCTCCTCCCCAGCCGCTGACTCATCCTCCTCCTCCTATGCCTCCTCCTCCTCCTCCTCCTTATCTTCCTCTGCCTCCTTCTCCTCCTCTTCCTTGTGTGGCCCCCTTGTCTACCTGACCTTCTCCGACACACCCTCTTCATCTGAAGACCGTCCCATAAGCCTCCTCTACAGTGCACATATTCCCTCCTGTGAGTCTCTGTTGTGGTTTCCCTAGTTTCCATAGGTTTCATAGGGTTTGGGGGAGTTTTTCATCTAATTTTTGGTTTATCATTGAGTTTTGGGGGAGTTTTTCATCTAATTGTTGGTATATATATTGAGTATGAGTGTTCACTATTTGATTATTATTATTTACTTTTATTTATTATTTAACTTAGGCGGAGATTCTTATTAGACATATTCCATTCCCTTTCTTTTTTATTACCTTTGTTTATTTTTATTTTCAATAAACAACTCTTAATTATCTTATCTTTTTAATAATACAAAAATGGGGAGAGGTATTCAAATTTTGGGAGAGTTTATTGGATTTGGTAATTATAAAATGGGTTGAATGGTTCCTTTCCACTTTGTGAATGTTTTGATAAATTCATATCCCCTCTTAATTTGATTTTTTTATTTGGATAATTACTTATTCCTATCTTAGTTTATAGTTTATTATTCTTCATTATGGTGGAGATTATTATTACATAAATTCATATCCCCTCTAAATTCATATGGTTGTTCTATCACTTATGCTTCCACATTCTCTTTATACCTGTATAGACCTATTATAAATATTTATTCTCTCATACATGCTACTTTTGGATAGATCCTACCTTTATGCTCAGTCGAAAGCCTCTATGATGGATAGCTTCTCTAGTAGTGTCTATCTTTTAGAGCTGAAAAATATTTTAGCTTTATCTTCTTTTCTTAAATTCTAGAGTCTTGAGTAATATAATAGCAACAAACTTTAAATAAAAAAAATGTAGGACTCATATCTCTACTTTTTAAAATTCTCTTAGTAATATCCAAATATATTATATACTCCTCAAGGCATTTATTTTTCCTTTCCATCTAAATTGAATTGAAAGTAATCAGCATTGCATCCATGGAAAAAGGTATATTTTCAATCCTATTTTAATATTCACAATTCATCACACATAATAATGAATTTCTTATTAACTCATATAATTGTGTCGACAAGATTGGGCTCTCCAAACTACTTCCAAATTGTCTTTATCTATCATATATTGACATCAAGCTTATTTACACTTCATGTTCATTGAAAAAAAATACCAAAAAAAGGAATTTGGTCTCAACGACCACCAATTGGGATTATCACATATAAAAAATAAATAGAATAGTAAAATACATAAGGGCTCTATTCCATCCCCAAACCTTACTAAGGTTATACCATCACCCATCAATCTGCCCAGCACAATTCTAAAACTAGTCAAAAATTAGGAAATATTCATGGGTTATGACAGTGGTTATAGACCAATTGAAAATGGATATAGTTTATATCCACTATCAGGACACTCATGGGTGTTATCCCGGTTTCCATAGCCCACCGGAAATAGCCATAGTCGGATGGTCTAGTACCATAGACAATTCTTGTGGATGTAGTCCTTATTATAGGGAACCTATATCCATGCTTTGTAACCTTTTCCATAGGGAATCAACTTCCATGTGTGGACCATATACATAGGTATCTTCAGCTATGGTTTATTAATTTGGTCATATAATTCGAAATATTAAACAAAATGATGAGATTTGATCTCAGGACCACTTCTATAATTTATCTAAGACTTTAACAATACATTACAATGAACTATCTTTATAAATATATACATATCTATATATCTACATATATAAATATATGTTTGTGTGTGTGTATAATTTTTTATAACTATATTAATTATACTTTTAAAAAAGAAAAATGTTCATGGATTTCGGAACCTTTGTCCATAGTCCATATCAACTATAGTCAAAGGTGTTATAGGAAAGTCCTACCACCACTATATATATGGATCGTGGACTTATGACTTTTCCATTCCCTTCCCATGAAAAAAATTACTTTTTCTATAGTCCACATCAACTCACACACCGGTTATACCTCCATTAAAAGGTATGTGACTTGGTTATTCTAACCTAACAAAAAATAAGATCACAAGTTGTGCCTTATCATTGGAAAAAGGCATATATCTAGGTTATGCCTCAAGGTGTGTAAAAGGAAAGGGATTTTTATTCATGACTTAGTATGGTGAAAGATAGATATTAAAGAGTTACAATCTCCTTCTAAAGTGAGGTCTATCTAGTGCATATCCATGTGACATCCTTGTATTTTAATGAATAACCAAGTGTTGGTTTCGAAGGTGAAAGAGGGAAGTTGAACTAATTTTTCAAATGGAACCAGATTTCATCACATGGTGAATATTCTACATTGTGGAGGTTGTGCTTGTGGCATGGTTGGGGAACTATGATGTGAAAGATATTTTTATGGTTCTAGTTGTTTTTTAATAGTTGTTTCATGGAGTGTTGGTTGTTGTGTGAAGTCTTATAATGCGGAGTTTGCACAGTTCTTCCAATTTTGGTATCATTTTACTATGGAGGGTGTGATGCTTAGAGGTTATAGTATAGTGATTAAAAATTCATCATAGTCCATTTCCCCTAGATTATATGATCTCATTTTTTACCATGCACCTGGATTATAGATGTGTTTTTAATAGGAACCATTATGGTGTGGCCATCTCCTTTGTGTCCTAGTTATTTCTCATTTAGGAACCATTGTGGCATGGCCCTATGTGTTGTGTTGTGATGCATGATTTCCTATGTTTCCTATGTGTTTTGTTATGATGGATGTCTTGTTCTCCCTTATATTTAGTCCTTTCCAATTAATTCCATTTGATGCTTGGTGCACCTCTTCTTACTGAACCTCATGATGGAATAACAAAACCGACCTAAATATAATTACTTAATCCAACCTCATTCTAATGAAAAATATATAATGAGTATTTAAACACATTGACACATAATCAGTTCCATCAACATATCCACATCATTCCACCCCAATCTTATTATTTACACATTACACATGGCTTGTAACTATATGATGAATGAAACCAAACCTATTAAGATTCAATGAGGTTTGTAAGATATTTCCTATTAGTTTCTGATGTATACTTCACACACTAGGTTTAAAAAAACATTATAACCATACAAATGAGGAAATCCTTAGGAGTGACTACTCTAATGTCCAATATATAAAAGATTTATCAGATATGATACTATCAAGACCCACCCCCATAGAAACTCCAGTGGAGTTGGAAATATATTAGTGCATGACCCCCCCCCCCAAAAAAAGAAATCCTATATTTAAATGGACATGGGTCAGTTACAATTGGAAATTTAATGATACAGCCTAAGTTGGTATCATAACCAACAACTGACCTGACTTTACACTAACCTAAGAGGTGTTCATGATCCTTATAGGATAGAAATGATCCCTTGGAAAAAAGATACAATTAATGTGGAATATTTTACCCCAAAATTAGAGTAAATTAAAAATGATCTTTCTCCTGATAACCAAAAATGTCTCATTCATAAGCTGAACATATAGGAAAATAGTAGATGTGTAAAAAATAAATAAACCAGAAGTAGATATCATAGATGGGAAATAAAATCCCACTATTGACAAGCATAATTGAATAAGGGATGCTTCGTAAAATATGAAATTGTGTTTGTTTGGTTTGTATGGTGTTGCAATTGTGAGCATGATTGTTTGTTTGTATGGCATTGAGGTTGTTGGCATGATTGGTATGCCATTTGTTTTCCATGTTGTAGTTCCTCCACCATTGAATATCAATCCAAAACTTACCCATTTCAATGGTACCACCACTTTGTTACTAGTGAAATTCCACTTAGTCTTATAAAACCACTTCACTAGAGGACTCTATGGGACACTTTATGGACACCCTACTCAAATAAACATTACAACATATGTAATTAATCCTTCCACCCACAAGAAATCTATGGAAAATCATACCATCTATTAGTTTAGTATCATAGTTATTGAATTGAGACATTATGTTTCTAGAGAAACACTAAAAAACCAGTTTACAACAATGCATATAGATCACACGTGGGATACTAAAACATTCTACTTAAATGGATTCTCATAGCTAGTTCTATTGATCAGGTGGTTTGATAGATGGGTGTGATATACTTTGGTCCTAAGTAATGCATGGAGAGGTAAGGGTATTGTTTACCATAGCTAGTTACATTGATTATATTTGGATGATGACCCTAGTTAAACATACTTTGTGTAATTATTTTGTTAAATATTAATATTACTGAATCAAATAGGATGAATATGAATAAAGAATGGATGAATGAAAATCAGTTGACAAAAGAGTATGAAGATGGCGTGAAAGAGTTTATCAAGTTTGCAAAAGATCATGCATATGACCCTTCTCAAATCCTTTTTCCATGTATACGTTGTTGTTATTAAAGACAAATTAGTCCATAGGAGTTGGAAGAACACTTGATCTATCACGGAATAGATCGAATTTATACATGTTGGAATAAACATGGGGAAAAATAATGTAGGTAGTGGCTAGGATAACATTGCGTTTTATGGACCATCTGATATGATTACAAGCGTGAACAATGAAGACGACTGTATGGAGGATGTGATTACAGATGTGAATAATGATGAAGATCGTATTGAGGAAATGTCAAGGACAGTTGAATATGAACTTCATGATTTTCCAAAATTGTTTTATATGTTAAAGATTTGTGAAAATATGCCATTGTATATTGGTTTCACTAAATATATAGCATTGTCAGCCGTATTGAAGCTGTATAATTTGAAAGAAGGAAACGGGTGGAGTGACACCAGTTTTATAGAACTACTTGCTCTCCTAAATGAAATGATCCTAGAAGATAATAAGATCTTGATCCAAACATACGATTCCAAATGAATTCTATGCTTGATGGGTATGATCTCTGAAAGAATACACACATGCCTGAATGACTGTATACTATTTCTCAAGGACCAAAAATCACTTAAAGAATGCCTAAAGTGTAGTGCTTCTCGATACAAGAAATATGAATCTAGTTTTATGAATTTTTTATGGTACTTTCCAATCATTCCAAGGTTTAGGCACCTATATGGGAGTGAGGAGACTATAGTACAATTGACATGGCATGCAGATACAAGAATTAAATATGGGAGACTATGTCACTTGGAAGACTTTTGTAACACCCGAGACTTTTATGTTATATAAATTATCAAAGGAATATTTTTCTACACACAACACTTTCTTGGATTCCTTTACACGAAATCGCGACCTTCCTCGATAGCTTGCATCGTACGCAATACCGAGTTTCACTAAACAACGATATACTATTAAAATATTATTAAAACTAGCCGTTATGAATAGTAATAACCACTTTTTGAAATTTTATAAATTTTATTTTTCAAAATGGACTTCATTTTTGGATTCATAATATCGAAATTATCCTAGGGTGAAATTTTGGTATTTTTCTGAAAACTTTCAATTTTTGATGAATAGTGAAACCACTAAGTGGTAGTTAAAAAAACTGAATTTTTCATAAAACTTAATTTTACCGCTTCTGTGAGTGGAATCTCAAACATCCTAGAGACACGGTTGATGTCAGTAAGTAAAATGTGGTTCAATGAGATGAAAATAATTTTTGGTGAATGGTAACTTTTTACTTTTATTTACCACGGTTAAAAGTAAATAGGGTAATTAAGGGTAAAAATGATATTATTATTACCCTAACACATGTCCTAATTCTATTGGAAAAGTGTAATTCGAACAAAAACAACCTTAGGAATAAAATATGACCATTTAGGCCCACTTGGATTAGATTAGGACATTTATTATTAATTTATTTAAAGAAGGGTTAAAATAGTTAAAATCAAAGTTTAATAAGTATATCATTTTTAATATAGGGTTATACATAAGATAAATTCGAATATAAATATAAATTATAAAGATAAAAATATTTCCTACATAATTATCTTTTATTTTTAATTTTTAGACTTTAAATAATTAAATTTATTTATGACACAAAGATGATGGAATAATTATCTTATTAATGAAATATTGACATAATTGATGGTATAAATACCAAAATAAATGTAATTTGAGACTTTTTATGAATTAAAATAATTTTATAGGATAATATGACATGTTAGTATTTATTTAATTAACTTTTTTTGAAATAATCATTCTGTTATGATTTTTACAAAAATCAATTACTAAATAGTGTCAAAATTGACATAAAATAGTTTTTAAAACAAATATTATATTATTAATTGTTATTTTATTCCTAAAAATCTAAGGTTCAGCAACATGACTTAGATAAGGTTATATATATTAACAATAAACAACTTGGGGTTCTTTTGGCTTGTTATAGTGAGTTTATTAACCTTATAGTATAAGAACACAAGAAGACACGGTAAAAGTAAAATTATTTAACTTAATGATAAATCTAAATGATAAGGTTAAAATAGGAATATAAACTTGTCTAAATTATATTGGATGAGAGGATTTCGACCCATACCCACCTTAGCTTATAAATAAATCAATTTGGAGCTATTTAAAACCGAACTTGACTTTATAATAAAATAATATTTTTAGTTTTTTCAAAGGAGCCCCTCTCCTCCCTTATAAAAGGGCACCTCCTCCCCCTATTCATCACACCACTTTGAGCCTTCAATATCGGCCAACCCCTACCAATTTCTCCTCTAAACTTCCCTAGAGACATCCTAGAGGTCCTGGTATTCTTCAAAGACCAATTTTAGTGCCCTAAAAGGAGGTCTCAAAGAAGCGCTTCAAAGAAGAGGTAATGTCCGTTACCGATTCTTTCATCTTTATTTCTTCTTCCACTTATTCTTCTTTAGTTGTTTAATTATGAAGTAATAACATCAGTATCACTCATATACTGATATGTTATTATAAGTATGAAACAACCCTATTTCTCCATCTATCCATCCTACGGAAAATGAAATCACCGCGCGTGCGTACGTACGGAATACTGTCTCCACGCCGTGGTGTAACCTATTTTCCACCACCACCTTACTTGGATGGGTATAATGGTGTAAATAATTACTATATATGATTATTATAAAGTCATATTTATTCTTAAATAGTATACATACACTCCAATACAATTCCACGATCATAGGAACGATATCATCGCTCGTGCGTACGTACGGAATACCGTCTCCACGATGTGATGCGATCTGTTCTACATGATCTTCATTGCATAATGATTATATAAATGAATTGAATGAATAAATATTATATATAGTACATTAATACCATTCTTTAAATGATGTATATATAACCTAAAGATAATAATAAGAATTTATTCGACAAAACACACATAAGAACAAAAAGTTATAAACACCTGAATAACAAGTGGAAATGAAATATTACTAATAAGAAGCTAAGAATATGACCATATATGATATCATAACAATAATTATGATTCTGTAATAAGTAAATAACATTATTTAAATCATTATACAGGATTTTCGGACACTTTCAAAGCAAATCGGACCTAAGGTAAGGGAAAATATCACAATCTCATTTTTATCCGAGATTGTTTATACTTTGGTATTTAATGGGGTGTATTTTATCATCCACATCCATGTTCCCTCAATATGTAATATTGTTTCCATCCAATTACAATAGTTTAAATCCAATTTTACCCTTCGGTGAGTTTTTAGTAAAGGATATGAAAGGAATCTTTTGTTGTTTTTCGTACGAGGTACTTTTTGACTTTTCCAACAAAAGTACGAGAAGAATGTTTTTTTGAACTTAAACAGCATGAATGTATTTTTAAAACATTATTTACAAGAATATTCCTTTACAAGTTTTCATGTTTATTGTTAATCAACTTATTTTAGTTTAAAATTTTATGACATGTTAAGAAAGGAAAAAATGTTTTTGAAGTAGAAAGGATATTTTCCTCAAGAATGGAGTTCAAGTGTTTCATCAAAATTATTTTCCATCTAAGATAATATAGGGTTCTGTTTCTATCCATATTATTACATCGATTTGATTATGTTGTGATGGAATTATTTTTATTAATTCCTTTATCTTATATGAATTGTTTTATGATGTCACGATGTTTAAGATTCCCATTTTTATTACATGGGTTATGCTATGATGTATGATTTATGATTTTGTGGCACACATAAGAATGGTATCATTATTAGATGGGTGGGACCTATATCTCCCTCCAATGCATTGGGTAAAGATTTTATATCTCATTAGATAAACATGGCTGGAACGGCAGGTTAAACCGGTTTAGTGAAATAGGACTGAGACGAGGAGTGAACTCAGTTCAGAAATGGACTTTGTCCACTAAGATAGTCTTGGCCATGAGTCTTGACTAATAAGAAATGATTCTCTATGATTATGTGTGCATTCCACAAAGTTTCATGTTTTATGTTATGATTATTTGGATTACATTTCACTAACACGATCTATCCCATGTTATGAAATTATGATCTCTTTTGCAGGTTAAGATTTCCAAAAGTTATGTTCTTATGAATATGATGTGATTGATATTTCTTTTGTTTACCCTTACTGATCATTTTATCTCACCCTTTTGTATGTTTTCTTTCCCCAGGTCAGGAAGAAGGTTATTAAGTAAGATATTCCAAAAGGGACTATAGATATGATGAAATAAATGTGAGACAGTGTAGACACTTTATAAACCAGTTGTTTATGTTTCCAAGTTTCTAAAGACACTATACCTATATGGTCCTTTCGTGGTTTTGTTATATGTTGTAATAAGTATGCTTCAATTTTGAAGTATTAACCATGTATGTAAAGTATGGTTCATTATAGTTGGTATCAGAGGAAAGGTATAGTCAACCTTTGGAAACTAGGATGTGAAAGCCTTAGTAAGAACCCTAAGGATAAGTCTAAGCATATAACACAATATTAGTGTTTTAGAAATGACCATGAATAACCTAGGATAAGACATTAAGTGTGAAATTGTATTCTTGATTATGTGGTTTTCCTATTATAATTAGTGTTTCTCACACTATTCTTCTTGGTTTTAGTCAATGGCTGGAACTCGAAGGAACCGTGTTAATACGGAATGCAATGGGCAATGAAATGATTGTCTCCCTGAGCAACCAAACGTTATGGGAGATGGAATGAAAAATCTTGTAGCCATGCTCACACAACTTTCTCAAGCTATGAATCATGCAGGACTTCCAAACGAGCAAAGGAAAGAGCAACATTCTATTGAATCCTTCATGAGGCAGCGTCCACCTTCATTCAGCGGGTCTACTGATTCATTAGTTGATGAACAATGGATTAGTACTACTGAAAAGATATTTTCAGTTATTCAATGTTCTGAACATGATAAATTCATCTTAGCAGTATATCGTTTGGAAGGTGATGCTGATCAATGGTGGAATCTTATAAAGAATACGAGGCAAAGAGATGAAATTGAGTCCATGGAATGGGACGAGTTCAAGAACTTATTTTTCAATAAGTACTTCCCTCGTATTCTCCGAAAAAAGATGTAGAAGGAGTTTCTTGAACTAAAGCAAAAGGATGATGAATCCGTTGGTACCTACGAAGAAAATTTTACAAGACTAGCAAGGTACGCTTCTGGTATTATTATCCAACCTGAGAGTAAGATCGGTCGATTCTTTAATGTCTTAAAACCAAGTCTTTGAAGGGCGTTAGCCATAAGGGACTTCAATAGGTATGAGGAAATCGTTCGATGTGCTCTCAAAGTTGAGATGGAGATTGGAGTAACCCATCAGTCATATTGGTTTGATAAGAAGAGGAAAATGGAATTCAAAGGAAAATCTAAAGAGCACACTGAAAAGAAGATGAGATTTCTCTTATGCTCAAAGTGTGGAAAGAAACATGGAGGGAGTTGTCTTAAAGGGACAAGTAAATGTTTCAAATGTGGAAAGGAAGGTCATCGGGCATTTGAATGCCGCAATGATGGGAAGAAGATGTCTAATGATAAAAACAAAGGAAGGGATACACAGATTGAACCTAATACACTTCAATGTTTCAAGTGCAAGGAGATGGGGCATTATGCCAATCAATGCCCAAATCCAAGGGTTGATGATGATGGTCGAAGTCAACAAACTCTTAAGGCTAAAGACAAAGGAAAGTCACATGCAATTTCTATCAGCGATGTAGAGTACGATAACGATGTGGTGAAAGGTACACTTACCATCCACTCTAAAGTAGCAAATGTTTTATTTGGTTCTGGATCCACCCACTCCTTTATTTCTGAATATTTTTCTAAGGATATCACCGTATTACCTCAACAATTAGATGTTGAGTTAGCTGTGACAACCCCTAATGGCACAACAGTAGCATCAAAAGTTTATAATTCTTCTCCAATTGAAGTTTGTGGGAAAGTGCTTCCTGCAAATCTTGTGATCCTTACTATATTGGAATTTGATGTGATTCTTGGCATGGATTGGCTTTCTTTATATGGAGCTCATATCAATTTGCAAATAAGGGAAGTCACATTTCATATTCCAGATCAATATATGATCGTCTATCGATGCAAGGATGAACATAACCTTCCAGTGGAAATTCCTTCCATATTATGGCTCTTGATTCCACTGAATGAAGGTTATTTATCTCAAATGGTTGGTGAGAAACTCACAATTAAGAATATTCCCATTGTACGGGAGTTTGATGATGTCTTTCCGGAGGAATTTCCGGGTCTTCCACCAAATCATGAAGTTTAGTTTTCAATAGAACTCATACCAGGTGCTTTACCTATTTCAAATACACCTAATAGAATGGCCCCAATTGAGTTGCAGGAATTGAAGAAGCAACTCCAAGAGAATCTGGATAAGGGATTCATACGCCCTAGTGTGTCACCTTGGGGAGCACCTGTTCTATTTGTTAATAAGAAATATGGATCAATGAGACTCTGCATTGATTATCGAGAACTTAACAAGATCACTATCAAGAACAAATATCCTCTCCCACGCATTGATGACTTATTTGATCAACTACGCGGAGCTCAATACTTTTTCCAAGATTGATCTTCATTCAGGGTATCGTCAATTAAGGGTCAAAAGGGAGGATATACCAAAGATGGCTTTCCGTACAAGGTATGGACACTATGAATTTATAGTGATGCCATTTGGTCTTACTAATTCCCCTGTTATCTTCATGGATATGATGAATAGAGTCTTTAGAGACTATCTTGATCAGTTTTTGGTAGTCTTTATAGACGATATTCTTGTCTATTCAAAGAGCAAGGAAGAACATGAAGATCACTTGAGAATTATATTGAAGACCCTGAGAAAAGAGAATCTTTATGCCAAATTTACCAAGTGTGAATTTTGGCTTCAACAAGTTTCATTTTTGGGACACATAATCTCAAAAGAGGGGATATCTGTGGATCCAGCAAAAACAGAGGTTATCGAAAGATGGTCGAGACCAACAACAGTGACTGAGATCCGAAGTTTTCTTGGTTTGGATAGATATTATCGACATTTTTTGAAAGATTTTTCATGATTATCTAATCCACTCACCAAGTTGACTCAGAAAGGAGTTAAGTTTGTTTGGAAGGAGGAATGTGAAGAGAATTTCAAGGAGTTGAAAAGAAGGTTATCCAGTGCACCTATGCTCACACTGCCTTGTAGTGGAGAAAGGTTTGTGATCTACAGTGATGCATCCAAGAAGGGATTGGGGTGTGTTCTTATGCAAAATGATATGGTGATAGCTTATGCCTCATGACAGTTGAAAATCCATGAGCAAAATTACCCAACTCATGATTTGGAGTTAGCTGCGGTAATCTTTGCATTAAAGATTTGGAGGCATTACCTTTATGGTGAAAGGTGTGATATTTATACTGATCCTAAAAGTTTAATGTATATTTTCACACAAAAGGAGCTGAATATGCGCCAAATAAGATGGTTGGAGTTGATTAAGGATTACGAATGCTCAATCCATTACCATCCTGGGAAAGCAAACAAGGTGGCAGATGCATTAAGTCGACAAGACCATGCTAGCTTATCCATGATGAGGATCACAAAAGATCCAATATTTATGGATTTACAAAGGATGGATCTTGGAATTATAATGGAAAGGGAAAAATCTTATCTTTCTCAAACGAATGTTCAACCATCTATACATGTGAAAATTAAAGAGGCGCAGAAAGAAGATGTAGAGTTACAAAAGAAGGTGAGAAATATTCCTGAATTCAACCTTGATTGTGATGGGATAATAAAGTTCAGGAATCGGGTTTGTGTTCCTCCCATCCAAGAATTAAAGAAGGAGCTGCTGGATGAGGCTCATAGTTCTTCATTCTCTATTCATCCTGGAAGCACGAAGATGTATGGGGACCTGAAAGAGTACTTCTGGTGGAATGTCATGAAAAGAGATGTTGCTGAATATGTCTCTCGATGCTTGGTTTGTCAGCAAGTTAAAGCTGAGAGATAGAAGTCCAAGGGGATGTTACAACCATTACCCATACCTGAATGGAAATTGGAAAACATCACTATGGACTTTGTCACAGGACTTCCTAAAACATCCAAAGGCAATAATTCTATCTGGGTCATAGTTGATCATCTTACAAAGTCTGCACACTTCATTGATATTAGAGAGGATTTCTCTCTGGATCAGCTTGCTAGGATATATGTAAAGAAAGTGGTAAGATTGCATGGAGTACCACTTTCTATTATATCTGATCGGGATCCGAGGTTTACCTCAAAGTTCTAGCGAAGTCTTCAGCATACTCTGGATACAGAGTTAAGTTTCATCACTTCTTATCATCCTCAGACAGATGGTCAGTCTGAGAGAACAATTCAAACTCTAGAAGATATATTGAGAGCTTGCTCTATGGATTTCAAAGGTGGTTGGGATCAACACCTACCTTTGGTAAAATTTTCTTATAATAATAGCTTTCACTCCAGTATTCAGATGGATCCTTATGAAGCTCTCTATAGAAAGAAATGTAGGACTCCAACTTGCTGGGATGAATTTGGGGAAAGAAATATATTAGGACATGATCTTGTTGATGAGATGGCAGAAAAGGTCCGATCTATTCAACAACACATAAGAGCATCTCAGAGTCGATAGAAAATTTATGCCGATAACCAAAGAAAAGACCTAGAGTTTGAAGTGGGTGATAAAGTATTCTTACGAATATCTCCCTGGAAGAGGGTCATGAGATTCAGAAAGAAGGGGAAGTTGTGCCCTAGATATATCGGTCCTTTCGAAATACTAGATCGTTTTGGGAAGGTAGCTTACCGATTGGATCTTCCACCGAATCTCTCTCAAGTTCACGATGTGTTCCATGTATCTCTCCTGAGAAAGTACATACCTGATCCTTCACATGTACTCAGCTGAGAAGTTGTATCGTTGAAGTAAGATCTTTCTTATGAAGAACAGCCGATAGAGATTCTGGATCGTAGCGAAAAAGTCCTACAAAACAAGACCACTCGCTTGGTGAAAGTTTTATGGAGGAACCACCAATTAGAAGAAGGTACATGGGAGCTTGAGGATATGATGAGGGAGATGTATCCTCATCTGTTTGTGACAAAGTGACGAATTTCAAGGGCGAAATTCATTTTAAGGGGGGTATAATGTAGCACCCGAGACTTTTATGTTATATAAATGATCAAAGGAATCTTTTTCTACACACAACACTTTCTTGGCTTGCTTTACACGAAATCGCGACCTTCCTCGATAGCTTGCGTCGTACGCAATACCGAGTTTCACTAAACAATGATATACTATTAAAATATTATTAATACTAGCCATTATGAATAGTAATAACCACTTTTTGAAATATTAAAAATTTTATTTTTCAAAATGGACTTCATTTTTGGATTCGGAATATCGAAATTAGCCTAGGTTGAAATTTTGGTATTTTTCTGAAAACTTTCAATTTTTGATGAATAGTGAAACCACTAAGTGGTAGTTAAAAAAACTGAATTTTTCGTAAAACTTAATTTTACCGCTTCTGTGAGTGGAATCTCAAAAATCTGAGAGACACGGTTGATTTCAGTAAGTAAAATGTGGTTCAATGAGATGAAAATAATTTTTGGTGAATAGTAACTTTTTACTTTTATTTACCACGGTTAAAAGTAAATAGGGTAATTAATGGTAAAAATGATATTGTTATTACCCTAAAACATGTCCTAATTATATTGGAAAAGTGTAATTCGAACAAAAACAACCTTAGGAATAAAATATGACCATTTAGGCCCACTTGGATTAGATTAGGACATTTATTATTAATTTATTTAAAGAAGGGTTAAAATAGTTAAAATCAAAGTTTAATAAGTATATCATTTTTAATATAGGGTTATACATAAGATAAATTCGACTATAAATATAAATTATAAATATAAAAAGATTTAATACATAATGATATTTTATTTTCAATTTCTAGACTTTAAATAATTTAATTTATTTATGACACAAAGATGATGCAATAATTATCTTATTAATGAAATATTGACATAATTGATGTTATAAATACCCAAATAAATGTAATTTGAGACTTTTTATGAATTCCAATAATTTTATATGTTAATATTACATGTTAGTATTGATTTAATTAACTTTTTTAGAACTAATCATTCTGTTATGATTTTCACAAAAATCAATTACTAAACAGTGTCAAAATTGACATAAAAAAGTTTTTAAAACAAAGATTATATTATTAATTGTTATTTTATTCCTAAAAATATAAGGTTCAGACAAATGACTTAGATAAGGTTATATATATTAATAATAAACAACTTGGGGTTCGTTTGGCTTATTATAGTGAGTTTATTAACCTTATAGTATAAGAACACAAGAAGACACGGTAAAAGTAAAATTATTTAACTTAATGATAAATCTAAATGATAAGGTTAAAATAGGAATCTAAACTTGTCTAAATTCTATTGTATGAGAGGATTTCAACCCATCCCCACATTATCTTCGAAATAAATCAATTTGAAGCTATTTAAAACCGAACTTGACTTTATAATAAAATAATATTTTTAGTTTTTCCAAAGGAGCCCCTCTCCTCCCTTATAAAAGGGCACCTCCTCCCCCTCTTCCTCACACAACTTTGAGTCTTCAAGCTTGGCCAACCCCTACCAATTTCTCCTCTCCACTTACCTAGAGACATCCTAGAGGTCCTGGTATTCTTCAAAGACCAATTTTAGTGCCCTAAAAGGAGGTCTCAAAGAAGCGCTTCAAAGAAGAGGTAATGTCCGTTACCGATTCTTTCATCTTTATTTCTTATTCCACTTCTTCTTATTTATTTGTTTAATTATGAAGTAATAACATCAGTATCACTCATATACTGATATGTTATTATAAGTATGAAACAACCCTATTTCGCCATCTATCCATCCTACGGAAAGCGAAATCACCGCGCGTGCGTACGTACGGAATACCGTCTCCACGTCGTGGTGTAATCTATTTTCCACCACCAACTTACTTGGATGGGTATAATGGTGTAAATAATTACTATATATGATTATTATAAAGTCATATTGATTCTTAAATAGTGTACATACACTCCAATACAATTCCACGATCATGGGAACGATATCATCGTTCGTGCGTACGTACGGAATACCGTCTCCACGATGTGATGTGATTCGTTCTACATGATCTTCATTGCATAATGATTATATAAATGAATTGAATGGATAAATATGATATATAGTACATTAATACCATTATTGAAATGATGTATCTATAACCTAAAGAGAAGAATAATAATTTATTCGACAAAACACACATAAGAACAAAAAGTTATAAACACCCGAATAACAAGTGGCAATGAAATATTACTACTAAGAAGCTAAGAATATGACCATATATGATATCATAACAATAATTATGATTCTGTAATAAGTCAATAACATTATTTAAATCATTATACAGGAGGTTCGGACACTTTCGAAGCAAATCGGACCTAAGGTAAGGGAAAATATCACAATCTCATTTTTATCCGAGATTGTTTATACTTTGGTATTTACTGGGGTGTATTTTGTCATCCACATCCATGTTCCCTCAATATGTAATATTGTTTCCATCCACTTACAATAGTTTAAATCCAATTTTACCCTTCGGTGAGTTTTTAGTAAAGGATATGAAAGGAATCTTTTGTCATTTTTCGTACGAGGTACTTTTTGACTTTTCCGACAAAAGTATGAGAAGAATGTTTTTTTAACTTAAACTGCATGAATGGATTTTTAAAACATTATTTCCAAGAAGATTCCTTTACAATTTTTCATGTTTATTGTTAATCAACTTCTTTTAGTTTAAAATTGTATGACATGTTAAGAAAGGAAAAAAAAATGTTTTTGAAGTAGAAAGGATATTTTCCTCAAGAATGGAGTTCAAGTGTTTTATCAAAATTATTTTCCATCTAAGATAATATAGGGTTATCTTTCTATACCTATTATTACATTGATTTGATTATGTTGTGATGGAATTATTTTTATGAATTCCTTTATCTTATATGAATTGTTTTATGATGTCACGATGTTTAAGATTCTCATTTTTATTACATGGGTTATGCTATGATGTATGATTTATGATTTTGTGGAACACATAAGAATGGTATCATTATGAGATGGTTGGGACCTATATCTCCCTCCAATGTATTGGGTAAAGATTTTATATCTCATGAGATAGACATGGCTAGAACGGCAGGTTAAACCGGTTCAGTGAAACAGGACTGAGACGAGGAGTGAACTCGGTTCAGAAATGGACTTTGTCCACTAAGATAGTATTGGCCATGAGTCTTGACTAATAAGAAATGATTCTATATGATTATTTGTGCATGCCACAAAGTTTCATGTTTTATGTTATGATTATTGGGATTATGTTTCACTACCACGATCTATCCCATGTTATGAAATTATGATCTCTTTTGCAGGTTAAGATTTCCAAAAGTTATGTTCTTATGAATATGATGTGATTGATATTTCTTTTGTTTACCCTTACTGAGAATTTGAGCTCACCATTTTGTATTTTTTTCTTTCCCCAGGTCAAGAAGAAGGTTATTAAGTAAGATATGCCAAAAGGGACTATAGATATGATGAAATAAATGGGAGACAGTGTAGACGCTTTATGAACTAGTTGTTTATGTTTCCCAGTTTCTAAAGACACTATACCTATACGGTCCTTTCATGGTTTTGTTATATGTTGTAATAAGTATGCTTCAATTTTGAAGTATTAACAATGTATGTAAAGTATGGGTCATTATAACTCTCCTCAGTGGAAGATAATTGATCATGTGTATCTTGAATTTGTAAATGAGCCCCGAAGCCTTCATCTTGCGTTATCTACAGATGGAGTGAATCCTTTTGGTTTTTAAAGTAGCACTCAAACTACAAGGCCAGTTATGTTGGTAAATTATAAATTACCACAATGGTTATGCATAAAAGGAAAACACATCATGGTATCTATGGTTATATCAGGACAAAAAAACGGGTAATGATATTGATTTTTAATTGGCTCCATTGATCGAGGATTTGAAATTATTGTGGGATTTAGATGTTACGTTGTATGATACTTACAAAAATGAAGATTTCAATTTGAGAGCTATGTTGTACGGGGTGATAAATGGATTTCCTTCTTATGGAATTTTCTCAGGATATAGAATTAAAGTAACTCAAGGTTGTCCCGGCTGTGAAAAAGGTACACATTCAATTAGGTTGAAACATTCATCGAAAACTATATTTCTAGGACATCATAGATTTCTACCCCGGCGACATAAGTACCGATCTTGGAAAAAATCATTCGATGGAATTTAAGAAGAACATACAACACCGTATCCACTAATAGATGATCAATTTTTTGAAAAAGTAAAATATGTGGAAACTAATTTTGATAAACCATTTTTGAAAAACCTTACAAAAACTAGTTGAAAAAAGAGATCAGTTTTTTTTTTGAATTTCCATAATAGAATTGTTTATATGTCAGGAATTTTCTTGATGTTATGAATGTTGAAAAAAATGTATGTACACATTGATAAATGCACCTGGAAAAATAGAGGATGGAATTTAGTCTATGTTAGACATGGTTAAGATGGAAATACGAGAAGATTTGGCACTAGTGAAGGGTGAAAAAAAAGATTTCTTCCTCCTGCATCTTACACTCTTTCCAGAAAGGAGAGATGTTAGTTTTTAAACTTCTTGAATGAAATAAAGGTTCCAAAGGGGTTTTCATCAAATATCAAGAACATTGTGTCAATGAACTATTTAAAGTTAAAGGGTCTGAAATCACATGGCTTCCATGTTTTGATGCAAGATCTAATTCATATAGATTTACATTTCATTTTTCCAAAGAATGTCCTCCATAAATTAATGAAACTATTTTTTTTTCAAATCTATATGCAGAAAATTTATAGACTCGGCGAAATTGAAAACTATAGAAAGAGAAAATTCCATCTTATTATGTGAATTGGAAATGTTCTTCCTAACAACATTCATTGATATGATGGTTCACTTGGTGAGTGATATTCGACTATGTGTTCATGTACATTATAGATGGATGTAACCCATTGAATGGTATATGAATATTTTAAAAGGGTATTTCAAAAATCAAAGTTATCCAGAGGGTTGCATTGTAGAGCGATATATTGTTGAGGAAGATGTTGAATTTAGTACTGAATACCTGTCTAGTGTGGAAAGCATTGGCCTAATAAAATCTCATCACACTGGGCGGATTAAGGGTGAAGGAATTTTTGGAAGAGAGGTTGTCACAATAAATATTACATATTAGGAGTAGGATCACATTTACATTTTGCATAACAGTTTTGATGTTGACCCATATGTTCAAACCCACAAATAAATTCTTAGGCATTTGAATCCATCTAGGGTTGAAAAATGGATATTAGATACACATAATTGATAGTTTATACGATGGTTTCAGGACCATATTTTTAAGAAGTCAGATGAAAATCCAGACCCAATTTTAGAACAACTTCAATGGCTAGCTGAAGGACCAAGTGTGTATGTATTATCTTATAATGATTCTATAGTTAATGGTTATACATTCTATACTAATGAACATGATGAATAAAATACCATGAAAAATAGTGGGGTTACACTTGTTTTTGAAGCTATGCATGTTTCTGGTGATAAGGAAAAAAATACAATTTATGCGAATATGTCATACTTTGGCATCATAAAACAAATATGGGAGTTGGATTATACAAAATTCAAAGTGATGATTTTCCAATGGAAGTGGGTTCATAATAAAATTGATGTTAAAATAGATGAATTCAGATTCCTAAAAGTTGATTTCAGTAAGGAAGGGGAGAAATACAAACCATTTATAATGGAATCACAGGCAGTACATGTATTTTATGTTCCAGATCCCATAAACCGAAACTAGTCAATTGTTCTCTTATCGACCAAAACAATTTAAGGGTCAGATGAAAATTCAATAGAAAAAGACCCTTTAATTGGGAATTCTTAATCATTTCTTAGTGGTCCAAATGTATATAGTGTTTTGTATGTCAGAGGAGACCACAATGAAGAGATTTACATAGTCGATATAGGGGTCAAATCTCTTCAACCTTTTAAAAAAAGATAGTTCAATAATCAGATTATTTTTTATTGTAATATTCATTGTGTTACCTTTTGTTATTATCAGTTCACTACTAATTTTATGTAATCTAAATTAAATTCTAAACCACTTCTATAGATAATGACTTTTTCACCATCTAATTCCTCCAATTCTGATGCACTATAGGTCTCTCAACCAGCTTTTTCTAGTCCTAGTTCAGAGGAAAAATAGGTTTCTCAACCTATTGTTGCTGGTCCTAGTGCTGATGTACAACAAGTTTCTAAACTTTTTGATGTTGGTCCTAGTGCTGATGATAGAACTCCAGAAGAATATAGTGATGATGCTGGAACTGAGGAAATGTTAGTCAATAAAACCCTGGTGGAGAAAAAAAACAAGAGAACTGTAGTTTTTTAGTTTTTTCCAAAATGATTAAGGAAAAAGAAAAAGGCATCAAATTTGAGGTGGGATAGAATAAGAGAAGCCAGCATGTTAACCCCAACAAATCCATATTTAGTAGCTACATTAGAATCGTCACTCAGCAACATGTATTGATTGATGTAAAATTGTGGAACCATATTGTCACCAGGCTTAAGACACTAATGTGGTAAGAGATTACGATTACATTATGATATCATTTCTTTAATTTATTAAAATAAAATAAAATACTAAAACATTGACTTAATTAACATCATCCCTTATAGAGTGCATTTATAGTAGATGCATCGCACAAGGAATATGTATTAAGAGTTTAAGGAAGGATTCATAGAGGCTTCCGCACAATTTTAATGAAATATCATCTTAAATATTATGAAGGGAAAATCATGTCACACGCACCCCCTCTTTATGAAAACTTGATATCCCAACGAGTGTGGGATGCGTTTAACAGCCAACGTGCAGAGCAGACTTTTTAGGTACATTGTGTCTGGTAATTCGTTGTTTGACGTTGCTTTTAATCATCACATTTATTGATAGTTTTTTATTTATGAAACAACAATTGAGTGCTAAAAATAAGTAATGAGTAACAAAACTAGCGTACCCCTACCGTAAATCATGGATGGGGTACGCTTCACTTGATAAAAAATTGGTATGTATTTTAAATCTACCATAATACTTTTATGTGACATAAAATAACACCATAACCATGTTCCACTATTTATATATAGATTGATGAATCGAAAATGAAAGACACTTCTATCCCATGCCATGTGCTATGGAAAGAGGCTCATGTAAATAAATAGGGGATACTTATAGATGAAAACATGCAAAAAGTATGGGAAACATGTGTAAGTATGACATAATATAATTTTTTTTATTTTAATCGCTATTACATAACAATGATTATTTATTTTCCTATATTTTCTATCTGATGTACTCACAGGAATCAATAACACCCACACCAAATGCAGACATACTTTCAGTGGCCTTGAAGTAGCTTGAACAGTATGGTCGCGTCAGAGGTGTGGGTTTTGGGGTGACACCACAAACATATTTTCATAAAGAAAAACAAGATGAGGATCAAACTGAGGAAATAAAAAATATGGGAGAAATATTAGCTATATTTTAATAAGAATTAAAATACTCGAGAGATCTTATAGAAAGTTTGATGGGGGGAGGTAAAGAGAAGAAATAAATCAAGAACAACCCATGCGTGAAGATCCCACCCCACCCCCACCAATTTTTAGGTGAGCCATTCCCCTAATAAACCTAACTTAGCTGAGGTAATCAATGTTATAATAATTGTTTCTATAAAATTTGAATCACATATACATTAATACCGTTCCTTTACTGATATTCGATAGGGTGAAAATGAATGTGATTTATATCTATCAAATCCCACCCATCGCCTTGTAGCAAGGTCTGTAGTGTTCAATATGCAATAACGACATGCAACACAATAGACCACTACCAAAAGATCATTTCAAAGTGTCGATTAATGTAGCTCATGAGCCGAGTGTTGAGCTACCTATTCCAAATGATGATGACAGTGCTCATATGGTCGAATAAGTTGTTGGAACATTCATCACATGGATGTCAATTCTTGTAAAAAAACATGTCGATAAGGAGGTATTAATTTACAATTTATTTTTCAAAATAAACCATTAACATTTAATGAAAAAAGGTCTAAACTAATGAATGTTATTATAGAATGACAAAGAGAAGGGGGTGATACAAATGATTGGCTAAAAACAATCACAAGGATCAACCAACCGATCGAAATGATCTATTGAGAGCACCTTCACCCTGCTCATTCTATATCAACATTTAATATCATTATAGGCTCATGTGGATAAAAAGCTGATAAATGGAAATACTCACACAGTTTATTTTGTAAAAAATATGTATGGAGGGGAAGAATCATATTACATTAGTGCTGAAAGTGTAAATAAAATCCTCAAGAATGAATGGCTAGGAACCTTAGTTATAAATGTATATATGATGTATGTTTTCATGATTTGATTTTACAAAAGTTGATATACTATGAAAATTATGACTAAATAAATTTCATATTTTTCATAGGCATATATATGAAAAACAATTTAAGGGATTTTCCCATAAATAAAAATTTGGACTCGTTATTCCTCATATCACCTCTTCAAAAGAAGAAATAAATTTCAGTAAAGAGGATGTAATATTGTCATCCCTGCTTAAATCATTTAAAAACAAAATTACAAATGATAGAGTCTTTTTAATACCAATTATTCAGGTGTAAAACTATAAAATTTAACCATATCAACTATATTTTCATTTATTTTATTACTTATTCTTTTTTGTGTTTTTAGGCAGTAATGGATGCTCATTGCTGTCAATTTGGATACTCTAAAGATTTATTTTCTAGATTCAATGCAACCGACCACGCATGAAGGAGTTGGATAATATGTAATACACTAGATCCAACATTTTAAAACTAAATATCTAGTTATATAATTTATATTATATTTTAATGAGGATTATGTTATGATAGGGTGGTGCATCAATATCGTCTACTTTATGGAATGAATCCAAGGACTAAGGATAAGAATGCCCATGAGATCTACAACTGGACAAGTATCATGGTATATATAATAATATTGCAATATCCAAACACATATCAAAACAAATTAATTATTTTTCTCGATGTTTTTTCAGTGTCCAAAATAAACAAATGGAAAGGACTGTGGTTATTATGTCTGTAAATTTATAAAAGAGATAATATTTCATCAACAAACTAGCATCCGTGAAGAGGTATTTTTGAAAATATTTACTAGTTCATTTAAAATATTTATTAATCCTTTGTGTATTTATATTTTTTCATCACTACCATGACTGCTGCAAAAAATCATATTCACAAGATGATATAGATATGTATAGAAATGAATGGGCAGCATACCTAATAGAAGATTGTACACAAATGTGATAAAGGTGAATTCCTACTACTTATGTTATCTTTATATTATCATTGATATATCCCTTGTTTACACTTATTGAGAATCTATGATCACCCTTTCTTATGTTTAATATCCTTAGGATATAAAGAATGGTATTAGAAATGATTTGTCTTTCTAGTAAATAATAACTTAATGAAAGAATCTTATGAACTAGTTATTTATGTTTCCATGTTTCCAAAATCACTAAACCTAAACTATTATGGAAAGGATCATTTGTATTTTGTATTTTGGTCATTTATAAGGTTGTTTCTACTGATGTAGTGTGTTGTAAGAATATTGGTTGTGCATCACTCATAAATTGAATAAAAAAACTAAGAATTCAATACTACTATTGGTTAACTACCGCTTAAAATAGCATCTGATCTGAACTTCAGATCTGGCGTCCCCATGATTCTCTCATCCCAAACCATCTCTATGATATCATCATTCATCATTCACTTTTCCTTCTCTTCCTGCACCCATTTACTAGGTAAATGGGTGCATGAAGAGAAGGAAAAGTGAATGCTCAATGATCATATCATAGAGATGGTTTCTGATGAGAGCATCAAGGGGAAGCCAGATCGGAAGTTCGGATCAGATGCTATGCTAAGAAGTAGTTAACCAACAATAGTGAAGTGAATAAAGAATCATTAGTTTTGTTATTAGATTATATCTAGACCAAAGAAACCCTTTGGAATGATGTAAAGGTAATGTTACGATATAATGTCTTTATTTTAATGAAAAATCATATAATAAAACGTTGATTTTATTTTCATTATTCCCTACAGGGTTCATTTATTTTAGAAGATTTCTATCCATGTGACATGCCTTTGTATAAAGATAAATATCACAATGTCTACTCAATAACAGAGGTAATTTTGATGTTTGTACAGTAAAATCATTGTCCACAAAAACAATGCATTGTTTTGTATTTATGTTAAATTTATTTGTTTTATGTAAGGAATATCAATCTACTCATATGTGATTTCAATATATGAGATGTTTAGGTCATTATAGTTGGTATCAGTGTGACAGACCTATCCAAAATCGAGAAAATGAATTCATTTGTTTCGATACTTTAGGGAGATGATCTATAAGTCATTTAAAATGTGTAGGAATCAACCACACCTCAATACGACACACGATGTGACCGGTATGACTCAAAGTGTCTCTTTTTATTAAAAATTGACATTATTTTTAGTAAAAAGAACAAGTGACATACCGAAAACTAAGAAAACACATTCTGATTGTTTTGATACTTTTGGAAAACGATCTATAAGTCATGTTTGGCATGTAGTAATCGACTGCACCTCAATTCAACGAACAATGAGACTTGTATGACTCAAAGTGTCTCTTTTTATTTAAAATTGACATTAATTTTAGAAAAAACACAAGTGACATAATGAAAAATGATCAAATGCATTCTTATTGTTTTTATAATTTAGGAAAATGATCCATGCATCATTTTTGACATATACAAATCAACTTCACCTCAATATGATGCACAATGTGACCGGTATGACTAAAAGTGTCTCTTATCATTTTAAAATTGACATTTTAGCTCAAAATGTGTCACTCACTGAAAACCAAGCAAACCCGCTCCAATTTTATTTATAATTTAAGATAATAATTCATAATTTTTTTGTAATGTTTATAAATAAGTATCATATCAAACCAATGCACGATGCGGCTGGTATGACTCAAAATGTGTGTTTCCAGTTTGAAATGACATGTTAGTAAAAAAAACACAACTGACATACTACAAACTAAGAAAACACATTCAGATTGTTTTGATACTTTATAAAAATGATCCATAATTCATTTTTGACATGTATAAATATAACTAACCTCAATTTAATTCACAATGTTACTGGTGTGACTCAAAGTGTCTCTTTTTATTTAAAATTGACAATAATTTTAGAAAAAAACACAGGTGACATACTAAAAACCGAGAAAATACATTTAGATTATTTTTATACTTTAGGACAATGATCCATGAGTCATTTTTCATGTTTACTTATCAACCTCACCTCAATCTGATTCACTGTGTGATCGGTATGACTAAAAGTGTATGTTATCAGTTTAAAATTGACATTTTAGCTCAAAACATGTCATTCACTAAAAACTAAGAAAACCCACTACAATTGTCTTCATAATTTATGATAATGATTCATAAGTTCTTTGTGACATGTATTAAGTAGTCTCATATCAAACCAACACACGATGCGACCGGTATGACACAAAATTCATGTCTTTAGTTTGAAATGACATTTTAGTAAAAAAACACAACTGACATACTACAAACTAAGAAAACACATTTGAATTGTTTTGATACTTTATGAAAATGATTCATAAGTCATTTGTGTCATGTATTAATTTACCACACCTCAATTCAATGCACAATGCGACTTATATGGCTCAAAGTGTATATTTTTATTTAAAATTGACAGTAATTTTAGAAAAAAACACAAGTGACAAACTGAAAACCAAGAAAACACATTTGGATTATTTTGATACTTTAGGAAAACAATCCATGAGTCATTTTTGATGTGTAAGAATTAACTAAACCTAAATTCGATGCACGGTGTGACTGGTATGGCTAAAAGTGTTTGTTATCAATTTAAAATTGACATTTTAGCTCGAAATGTGTCACTCACTAAAAAACAAGAAAACCCACTCCAATTGTATTCATAATTTAAGATAATGATTCATAAGTTCTTTTTGATGTGTATGGAGAATTCTCATATCAAACCAACCCACAATGTGACCGGTATGACTCAAAATGCATGATTCCAGTTTGAAATGAAATTTTAGTAAAAAACAACTGAAAAACTAGAAACTAAGCAAACACGTTTGAATGGTTTTTATACTTTAGGAAAATGATCCATAAGTCATTTGTGATATGTATAAATTGACCTCACCTCAATTCAACACAAAATGTGACTGGTCTTTCCAATAAAATAATTTTCTTAAAGATATTAGACACATTGCCACTCATACTTACCGCGAAGCAAACACAGTGGCATATGGTCTTGCCAACAAAGGAATCAACCAACGCACTACTTGGAATGATGACCTGCCAGTTGATCTTCTTCCTCTATATGTTAGATATTGTAATAAAATCCCTCATTTCAGACTTTTGTAACTCCTTCTTTTTTTTAATAAATTGCGTCTTGGTCTTTGAACAAGGAATTACCTTTAAAAAAACACACAATGCGACTGATATGACTCAAAGTGTCTCTTTTTATTTAAAATTGACATTAATTTTTAGAAAAAAACACAAGTGACATGCTAAAAACTGAGAAAACATATTCATATTGTTTTGATACTTTAGTAAAATGATTCATGAGTCATTTTTGATATGTAAGAATCAACCGCACCTCAATCTGATTCACGGTGTGACTGGTATGGCTAAAAGTGACTATTATCATTTTAAAATATACATTTTAGCTCAAAACGTGTGACTCACTAAAAACCAAGAAAACTCGCTCCAATTGTCTTCATAATTAAGGATAATGATTCATAAGTTATTTGTGATGTTTATGAGGCAGTCTCATATCAAAACAATGCACGATGTGACTGATATGACTCAAAAAGCATGTTTCCAGTTTAAAATGACATTTTAGTAAAAACAATATAACTGACATACTACCAACTGAGCAAACACATTCAGGTTGTTTTTATACTTTAGGAAAATGATCCATAAGTCATTTGTGACATGTAGGAATCAACAACACCTCAATTCAATGCACAATGTGACTAGTATGACTTAAGGTGTCTCTTTTAATTTAAAATTGAAATTAATTTTAGAAAATAAACACAAGTGACATACTGAAAACTGAGAAAATGCATTAATATTATTTTGATACTTTAGAAAATCGATCCATGAGTCATTTTTGATGTGTACGAATTAATCTCACCTCAATCCGATGCACGGTGTGACCTATATAAATCCAAATGTGTCATTTAAATTTGATATTAATTTTAGTAAAAGAATAAGTGACATACTCAAAACTAAGAAAAACCATTTTTATTGTTTTAATATTTTCAAAAAATGATCTATGAATCATTTTTGATGTGTATGAATCAACCCCATATTAATACGACACATGATGTGACTAGTATTACTCAAAATGTGTCTTTTTTATTAAAAATTGACATTTTATTAATTTTTTTGAATGATGTGTGAGACCCCTTAAATTAAGAAAGAATTGGAAATGTAAAAAGGTGGAAAAGTACAAAAATGAGGAGGATACAAATTAACTAACAACAAAACAAATCCATATTCATCTCAGCAAACTCGAGAGCGAGTGATCATACTGGAACAAGAGGATCTTCCACCCTAGCCACAAGGGTGGAAACCCCTTCACCAAGTTTTTACAAGCACCCATGGGCCATCACAATTATCAGAGTGTAAAAAGTTTATAGTATCACCATCTTTATTCATTGTATTCACAGTAGGTGCACCACAATATTCCGCACTATTTTTAGAAGCCATTAAATCAAAGGTATTATGAGTGCATACCTTCGCTTTAAACTTTTCTTTAAAATGATGAGTAGGAGGAGATGTTCCATTCCCTTTACTATCCAAGCCCTACACTAGTGCCAAGGGTAGATTAGAGTTTTCATATAATTTCCTTTCATCTTTATCAGATGGGGAGGCTTAAAAAAGGGCTGGAGCTGATCTTTTTCCCAGAGGGACAGAGGCTTCGAGGACACTATAAGAAATAGGGGCAACAGGAGTATTAGAAATCACTTTCCCTGCAGTAAATTTTGAGTTAGAATCAGGTGTAATAGAATCCCTCCCCTGAGTAGGGGTTTCTTTGTATGGGATAGATCCTCCAAATCTAGTCTTTGGAAAATATACTTCATCTAGCTTAGCCTTCCCCTTGCGGTTCTTATCATATATCATCTTTTGCTCCTTCCATATGTTGTGGTCCACTGCCTCCTAGCCAAAACATTCCATGACCGTTTGACTATCCTCTGAGTTCTCAGCAACCTACTCATCATACAAACCTATGGATAACATGTCCTTGAAAGAAACAATGTCTTATGTTCACTTTCTCCCAAATCATTCCAAGAGATTTCAGGTTTTTCTGGACTAAACAAGACAGCAGTACACAATGTACTATCACAATTTGGAGAAACATTCCTAGATTGGGTACCTTATAAGTTTTCTTTTTCTAGCCTAGTGCAATCTAAAATGGGGCTACCCTTATCATGTAATGAGATAGAATGATTATTAACATAACTCAAATATGGAGTTATGATAGGAGGTGGAACTACTCCAACATCTACATTCCCCTCTACCTCATTAATAAGTGTAGCACTCTTGTCTCTTCTTCTACAGTGATCTAAGTCATGTCCCTTCAGATGAAATTTAGAACAAATAATTCTTCTTCTAATATATGAGGTAGTATGACCAATAAGAGTACATTCTTCACAAAAGAGAGGCATTTTTTCATATTCCACTCTAAGATTAATATCATCATGTGGAGTAAAAGGCACAATATTATCAATCCTAGGAATACTCAGATCAAAATATACCATCATACAAACAAAATGGACAAAAGACACCATTTTAGTGGCACTTTCCATTCGTATGGGGACTCCAAATGCATATGCGATATCAAATAAAATTTCTAGAAGCCATAGGATCTAGTTTAAGCCATGTATTTTTACCCAAACCTAGGCATAAGTCTCCTTGAAATTAGACAGGTTGAAATTTAGATACCAATCGTGTAATCTCAAAGTTAATCGCCTTAAATTGATCGACCCAGTGCTCCAATATTTCCCTTTCAAGTACACAGAAGGAAAAACAATGTGAAAAACCCACGGCCTAAAGAAATGCATTTAAAATCATCAAACCCCCAAATGGTTGTAAGTCGGTCAACAAGATCTACAATTTTTCATAGTTTCATTCCTTTTGAAAGGTTGATTCGATCCATGATAGAGAAATTACAGAGATCTAACCTTTATACAATAGCGTCATTGGATGCCAAGATATAGGTCGTTGTTCCTTTTCGGATAATACACTGTATTTTTCGGTGGCTAAATGCCGCAAAAGAACCAACAATGGGACCCACTAAGGCCATCACGTTCCCTCTGTCTTTCACCTTAGTGTTACTCAAATGTTTCCTTGATGTGAAACCACTCGAAGGGAATCATATGTATATAGATTCATAATTCTATGTTTTTCTATTACAGCGGGTCCTTCGGTGAAAACCAGATCAAGGGAGTCCCAATTGTAACGTCCCGGTTCCGAAAGCCACCCAGAGGCGCCCCATACCCGGTTGGTCACATGGACTCAAGTACATTTCCCCAAATTTTAGAGGTTGTCGACTAGCAGTGAGGGCCTTGGGTGTGATAGTGGGGAAACTATTCCCTCATTGGCAGAGTACACAGTAGAAGATAAACAAAAGTAAGAGCGGAAGCAGTAAACATCCATACAAGAGTAAACAGTGGAAGACTAAAAGTGTAAAAAAATGGAGCACATATATAAATGATGTAGGATACACATGTCTAGGAAAATATCCAAACAAGTCACAATACTGAATACAAAAAGTATTAAACCAAAGTACAATTGAAACAGATACACAGATCCTCAGCATCGCAATCCTAGTCTTGGTCCCATGCTCTCGAGCTCCATAGCAAGTCAAGTACCTAAAGTGGAAGGGTGCTTGTCCTTATCTATACCTGTAACAATATAATCTTTTTGGGCCCAAAATCATGGCCCAAACAGGGTGTGAGACTAAATCCCAGTAGGAAACCACCCAAAGATCTGTGCCTAACAGTCAGTGAATATATGTAAGGTAAAAGTACAAGAAGCAATAAACAGGAAAATACTCAGCAGTAAACAATCCAAAGTTCCAATATCAAGCAATAGTTAACAAGTAGTTAAACACAAACAGGTAACCCTCTGGTAAGTACTCGCATCCATCTCCTCTAGTACTACCTAACAAGTACCAATAACCCTCTGGGTAGTACACTCAGCCTAACCCACTGGTTTGGTCATACGACAAATTATAAGACTCTCTGAAGAAGCTCACTCAGTCAATTTCCCTTATAGTCTAAGGTAGTCAGGGACTCTATGAGGAAGCACACAAGGTCAATTCCCCTTATAGCCCCAATTTCAAGATACTCTTTGAGGAAGCTCACTCGGCCAATTCCTCTTATATCCCCAGGTCGTTCACATACTCTCTGAGGAAGCTCACCCTGTCAATTCCTCTTATACCCTGGAGTGGTTCAAGGTAATTCAGGTAAAACAAATACTCTCTGATGAAGCTCACTCGGACTATCCCCTTATAGTCTATAAAGCTCAAAGTATCTATGAGGAAGCTCACTCGGTCTATCCCCTTATAGTCTATAATGTCAAAGACTCTCTGAGGAAGCTCACTCGGTCTATCATCTTTTAGTCTATAACACCAGGTTCTCACAACCCCATGTAAGTTAACGCATAGTAATGTTATAAGGCAAAAGTAAACCTACAGAAATACTTGGCTAACCAATCTATAGCATCTCACACATGTCATAAAAAAACACTCTATCCTACGACTACAAGGCATGGAAAAGAGGTAAACGTCCAATAGGCTAAAAAGAACCAAATGGTTGTAAACAGAACAAAGCATGAGCAGAACATCCAAGGCATAGCAATCAACCCAATTAATATCCAATTTACCTCTACACAGGCATAAAATCATAGAAGGAAAACAACAGGGGTAAAATGGTAAACACACAATACCCTGTTCAAGGGTATTGGTGGAATTTGCACATAATACTCAAAGACTTCGAACGGAAAGGCACAAACCACCTACCTCGAGGTTGGGAGATCAATATACTTGAACCAAGAAGCTTGAATCTCCTTGGAACATCGTAGATCTAAGAAAACGTCCAAAATGTTCAACCCACGATAACTTGGAAAAGAAGAGGAATTGTAAAACAAGGCTCAAGCAGAAGAGAGAACTCACCGATGTGATTCAAATGCAATAAACGGTGCTCGAATTAGAGGAAGGATGAAGGATCGAGGGCTCGTCGAAGATCTGTGGATGCTCGTCACTCTCAGACGAACGAAACCTAGAAGGAGTGGTTTTTTTCCATCAGACACGACCCCAGTGCGTTTAATGAAAAAAAATAAAGTACATGGCGTGTACTTTTGGAGTACATGGTGTGCACTCGCCTTTTCCATACCCCACTTTAAGCGGCCTCCACGTCGCCCCACAAAACCATGTGTGTGGCCAGAACACGGCCAGCACACGGCCTCCTACGACAACGAAGTACACGGCGTGTACTCATAAAGTACACGGCGTGTACTTGAAAAATTTCCAAAAACTCCTTTTTCTCAAAAACTTCTGAAAAAACAAAAACATACTTGAAAATAAGATTCGGGTTCTTACAAACTCCCCCCCCCCCTAAATAAATTCATCCCCGAATTTCCCTAGCGTGGCGTAGAAGAAGAAACCTCGAACAACTTCATCCACTGTGATCATACATCGACCTCCCTCTCCCAAGTCTCGTCCTATACACTCTCATGCTACCATAGCACCCAATCTAGAGGAACAGACCAGCCACAAAGAACCTTTTTACTGCGATCAACAATCCAGATAGGATGCTCCTCAAAATATGCATCCACCTCCAAATCGACTTCCTCAGGTTGGAAATTATGAGACGGGTCTGAGAAGTAACGTCGGAGCTGAGAAACATGGAAAACGTCGTGCATATCTCGGTACCTCTGAGGAAACTGCAACTGATAGGAAACCAACCCAACTCTCTCCAACACCTCAAACAGGCCGACGTACCTTAGTGAAAGCTTACCCTGTCTCCTAATCCTCTTGTGTCCCAACCTCAGTGTGACACGAAAGAAAACCTGATTCCTAACCTCAAACTCCAGAGGTCGTCTCCGTTGATCAGCATAAGACTTATGTCGAGACTATGTTGCAGCCATCCTCTTCTGAATCAAATCTATCTGCTCTGTGGTCTCCTGAACAATGCGAGGTCCCAACAAAGTTGTCTCTCCTACCTCCATCGAACATAAGGGTGATCGGCATGGACTACCGTACAAATCCTCATAAGGTGTCATCTAAATAGTCACCTGTAAATTGTTGTTGTAGGCAAACTCCACAAGAGGTATATGATTTCCCAAGAACCTCCAAAATCCATGATGCATGCTCAGAGCATGTCCTCAAGCACCTGAATCATTTTCTTGGACTGGCCATCTGTCTGGGGGTGGTAAGTTGTACTCAAAAGTACTTGTGTACCCAAAGCCTTATGAAGCCCCTACCAGACCCGAGAAGTAAAACGGGCATCCTTGTCTGATATAATGGAGTACAGAACTCCATGCAGATGTACAATCTCTCAGATGTACAACCATCCCAGCTCATCAACACTGAAGGTATCCTTGATCAAAAAGAAATGAACAACCTTCATAATCCTATCAATGACAACCCATACTACGTCGTTCCCTCGAAGAGACCTTGGAAACCCTATCAAGAAATCCATTACGACGTCATTCCACTTCTACTCAGGAATGGGTAACTGCTGTAAAATCCTTGTTGGTCACTGATTCTCCACCTTCACTTACTGACAAGTGGAACACCTCCTGACGAACCCAGCAATGTCCCTATTCATACCTAGCCACCAATACTGATGGTGCAGATCATGATACATCTTGGTGATGCCAGGATGAACTGTCCAAACTGAGGAATGAAAGTCCCGCATCAGCTCCTCGTGTATACCTATTGGCACCCATACGTGTCCCAGGAAACGCAAGATTTCATCCTCACCTATGGTCCACCCAAGAATAGGTTCCTCTCCTAACACGCTTTCCCGTAGGACTAGGCCTTCAGAATTTGATAGCTCCCTCATTTGTACTCGATCAAGAAGGGTAGAGGTAACATCTATAGAAGATAGAAAATTATTCCCCTGTCTATCATGAACCTCCAAATGCATCTCAGAGAACAGAGACATAAGCTTCCACTCACTACTGGCCTCCTGAACTGACTGTATCTGAGTCCTCCTGGTCAGTACATCAGCCATAGTATTGCCTTTCCCAAGCATTTAGGCAAGCTCAAAGTCAAAATACTGAAGGTACTCAACCCACCTTCACTACCTCAAATTCAGATCACGCTGAGTGAAGATGTACTTGAGACTCTTGTAGTCGGTGAAAACCACAAAGTTCTCTCCCAGAAGATAATGTCTCCAATAGTGTAAGGAATGAACAACAGCTGCCAACTCCAGATCATGCATCAGGTAGTTCCTCTCATGTGGCCTCAACTGCCGAGACCCGTATGCAATGACTCCATCTCCCTGCATAAGCACATCTCACAGCCCGATACTTGAAGCATCGCAATAAACAGTATAGCTCTTGCCTGGATCTAGAAAGACTAGTATTGGTGCTGAATTCAACCTCCCTTACAGCTCCTGAAAGGCTGACTCACAAGAATCTGACCAAAATAACTTCACACCCTTCTTGGTCAGACCTGTCAGCGGTTCTGCTAAGCATAAAAAGTCCTAAATAAAGTGTCTGTAGTATCTATCCAGCCCTATAAAACTCCACACCTCAAAGACGTTCTTTGGATGCTCCCAGGAAACTACTTCCCTCACTTTCTCTGAGTCTACCGATACTCCTGTCTCTAAGATAACATGACCCAAAAAGTGAATCTGGTCCATCCAAAAGTGGCACTTCGAGAGCTTAGCATATAACTGATGCTCCCTCAGTGTACTAAAAATGATCTCAAGATGGGTATCATGGTCGTGTCGAGTGTGAGAGTACACCAAGATATCATCCACGAAAACCACCATGAAGGAATCCAAGTATGGATGGAACACTTGGTTCATTAGTGCCATGAAAACTGCAGGCACATTCGTGAGACCGAACGGCATAACCATATACTTGTATAGACCATACCTGCTTCAGAAGGCTGTGAGAGGTATATCAGATGGTCTAACACCCAACTGATGATAACCGGACCTCAAGTCAATCTTCGAGAACACTCTATCTCCTATAAGCTGATCAAAGAGGTCATCAATCCTAGGCAAGGGATATCGGTTCTTGACCATCAACTGGTTCAGCTTCCGATAATCCACACAAAGCCTAAGGGCGCCATCTACCTTCTTCGCAAACAGGATAGGCGAACCCCAAGAAGAAGTACTTGGTTGGATGAAACCCTTTTCCTGCAACTCCTCCAACTGCTTCTTGAGCTCTTGAAACTCAGGTGTATCCATCCTATAAGGATGAATGGACACCATTGCCTCTCCTGGCACAAGCTCAATAGAAAAGTCTACCTCATGCTCTAGAGGCAAACCTGAAAAGTCCTCTAGAAAGACGTACTTGAAACAATTCACCACTTGGGGAAAGTCCATTTGTGAATTCCCCTGGTCATCTAGATAAATACTCACAATCTGGGATGAAACTCCTCCTAGCCCATGATGCTCAGGTCCTGATCTACTCGCCTGGACATCTCACTCATCCTTATGAAGAAAAGATCTACCCTCTGGTGATATGAAACTCACTCTGCGGCGATAGCAATCAACAACTGCCTAGAAGGAAATTAACTAGTCCATCCCGAGAATGATGTCATAACCTGTCATCTCTAGGACATACAAGTCCCATAGAAAGTGACACCCACCAATCTCTAGAGGGAACTCCTTTCACTGGCGTACACTAGCTGTCCTAGTCCCCAATGGTGTGTCCAGTGTCAAGATATTGGCAGAAGAAAAGATGCAGAGACCAAGAATTTCCACAATAGCGATAGATATAAAGATATGAGAAGCCCCTATATCGAAAAGAGATGAAGATAAAACTGAGGCTACTAAGATCGTACCTCGAACTATAGAGGGGTCAGGATCCTGTTCCTGATGGGTCTGCTCCACTGCAAAGGTCTGGCCTGCTCCACGGCCTTGTGACCCCGCCTGACCACTCTGAGCTGATCCACTCTACTTTCACTGGTAGCCTGGTGACTGACCACCATGGACGTGACCTCCACCTTGGCCTGAATGGCCGAAAGAACTCCAGTTCCCAAACTGGTGAGAAACTGGAGATGCTTCGCTTGAACGCGGGGTCATAGAAGAACCCCTGTCACCAGTTGTAGGTGAGAAGATCTATCAGAAATGTTGAAGATGGACCATCTTTCCACAAGATCATCACTCCATCAGGTCTCTCTGAAACTGAGGCCTAGTATGCCCGCTCCTTCCGCATTGGTATTATACTACCTAGCTGGCTTAAGATACATCTCGCCTACTCCGATCTTTCCGTGCAGTCTCCCTACGACACTTCCTGCTATCAGAAAGAGGAATACTAACTCTGGATGTTGAACTGCCTTGTCTCACTGCTTCATAATCCCTCAGATTGCGCTCAGTGATTAGCGCCTGGTTGATGATGGAAGGTATCGAAGTCAACCTGAAGATGCTCACCTGCGACCAGATGTCATGCCTCAGACCATCCTCGAACTTCCGCACAAGGAACAACTCATCGCCTCTTGAAATAGGCGTAAAACATTGTAGCTCAGTAAAGCGAGATGAGTACTCCATAATAGAAAGAGTACCCTACTCCAGACTCATAAACTCCTGGGCTCGATCGGCCCTCAAGGTCTCCGAGAAGACGTAATCGTAGAAGATGCACCGAAACTCATCCTATGTCATACTCTGCTAGCATCCTGATTGTGAGGTCACCTACCACCACCTCTTGGAAGATTCTCGGAGCATATAGGTAGAGAGCTTCACCCTCTTCTCTGGTGGTATCTCCAGATGCTCAAAGATTGTCAGTGAAGCCTCTATACATGATTCTACAGCCTGGAGTCCTCCATCCTTTGAGAAAGTGGGAGGATGCTGCTGTTGAAAAACTCACGTCAACTCTGCCATTGACGGGGCAGGAGGCGGCACTCCCTAGAAGGTCCGCGTCATTCTCATAAAACCTTCCCTAAACTACGCATCGACACCTTCAACTGGTATAACTACTGGTTCCAGGTCTAGCACAGCAGGAGGATCTGAAGGAGGTCCCTGATCAGCCATATCCGGTGTCTGATCACTGTCTGGCAACTAGCGTACAACCAGAGGACGTCTCGGTGTCATAATTCTAAAAGGTCAAACGCACACCTTAGATCAGGATTATCAAGGACTGAAAACATAACAGTACAAGAAGGGAATAGGATAAATAAACATTCAATTTTTAAAAAACATGACTACATGGCGTGTATAAACACTACACGGTGTGTTCTTTTAAGCCATTCACATGGGAATGTACTTCTTCCACAACTGGTCATGTAACACCCCAACCACACAATGTGTTGTCCCCACACATGGTGTGTACTTGAACTCTATTCCCCTGCTCGAGTCTCCTTACACAGCTAACCCAAATGGTTCTCTTAATCCTAGAATACACGGCGTGTTCACGAAGAACACGATGTATACTAGACAAGTTTCAACGACCCGTGTTGTTAGTGACATGGCATGTGTACCCAGGTTACACTACATGGCGTGTTCCAAACAAACATGGTGTGTACTAAGAAAGTATAACACTGACCTGTGTTGTTTGTTACACGGCCAGCTACACGGTTCACTACACACAGCATGCTCCATGTGTACATGGCGTGTTCTTGAAGGATTTCCCTGATCTGTGTTGTTCGTGACACGGCCGGGTACCTAGGTTACACTACACGGCGTGTGAAATCAGGACATGGCATGTATAGTCGAAGTTTCATCCATTCGTGTCATTAGTCACATGGGTAGACACACGGTCACTACAACATGGCGTGTAAGTACCGTACACGGTGTGTTTTTACAATATTTTTCACAACCTTGTGTCCCTGCCCACACAGTTAGTGACACGGTTTTAAAACTACACAGCGTGTATTCATAAAGTACATGCCGTGTATTCTGGGTTTTTCTAGACAGTAGCCTTAGAAACTGCTCCGGAGCCCAGAAAAACACTGAAACGAACATTGAAGGTGCCAAATTCCAATCCGTGAGGGCCCATACTCCCCACGAATCAAATTTTGGAATCTTATATAAGTTATAACAAGGCAAAAAAGCAATGATCCACCAAATTCGGGTCCATGAGGGCCCATAACACCATAAGAACCAAAGTTTGGTGTTCACCCAAAAAAGCACTACACAAAAATGCCCTATCAAATAGTAGGTATCTTTATCAAAGCATCTATCAAAAAAGCATGCATATTCTACACAACATCTATCACAACAACATGCAATCGCTAATGCATCCTAGATAGAATGACAAGAATGCATGATATGTGATTTCTAGAAAGTTCCTATATGATGCATGAGATGGCATACCCTCATCTCATTGGGTTGCGACTGAAATAGAACCTCAATAACAGCAACGTTAACAGCACAAGACAAGTGAATCACCCAAAGGTGAAATCAAATCAACTGTAAAATTGAAAACCAGTAAAATTGCAATAAACAAGGTAGTATGGCTTTTCCCTGTACACAGGTTAGCTACTCCTGGGTACAACTTATTACCAAGCACCTATTCTGTCCTATCCCTGACTATAGGCACAAAAAAGTAAGTTAAGAGAAAATAAATCATCTGATACCACTTTATAACGTCCCGGTTTTGGAAGCCACCCAGAGGCACCCCGTACCTGGTTGGTCACATGGCCTCAAGCGCATTTCCCCAAACACCAGAGGCTGCCAACTAGTAGTGAGGTCCTTGGGTGTGATAGTGGGGAAACTATTCCCTCATTGGAAGAGTACACAGTAGAAGATAAACAAAATTAATAACGGAAGAAGTAAACATCCATACAAGAGTAAACAGAGGAAGACTAAAAGTGTAAACAAATGGAGCACATATATAAATGATGCTGGATACACATGTCTAGGAAAACAGCCAAACAAGTCACAATACTAAATAAAAACAGTACTAAACCAAATTACAAAATAAACAGATAAACATCTCCTCAACATCGCAAGCCTAGGTTTGGTCCCATGCTCTCCAGCTCCATAGAAAGTCAAGTACCTGAAGTGGAAGGGTGCTTGCCCTTATCTATACCTGCAACAATATAATCTGTTTGGGCCCAAAAGCATGGCCCAAACAGGGTGTGAGAGTAAATCCCAATAGGCAACCACTCGAAGATCTGTGCCTAACAGTTAGTAAATATATGGCAGGTAAAAGTACAAGAACCAGTAAACAAGAAAATACTTAGCAGTAAACAATCCACAGTTCCAATATCAAGCAACAGCTAACAAGAAACTAAACACAAACAGGTAACCCCTTGGAAAGTACTCATATCCATCCCCTCTGGTCCTACCTAACAAGTACCAACAACCCTCTAGGTAGTACACTCAACCTAACCCCTCTGGTTTGGTCATACAAAAAATTATAAGACTCTCTAAGGAAGCTCACTAGGTCAATTCCCCTTATAGTCTAAGGTATTCAGGGACTCTCTAAGGAAGCACACAAGGTCAATTCCCCTTATATCCCCAAGGTCAAGAGACTCTCTGAGGAAGCTCACTCGTTCAATTCCTCTTATCGCCCCAGGTTGTTCACAGACTCTCTGAGGAAGCTCACCCGGTCAATTCCTCTTATAGCCTGGAGTGGTTCAAGGTAATTCAAGTAAAATAAGGAATCTTTGAGGAAGATCACTTGGTCTATCCCCTTATAGTATATAAATCTCAAATACTCTCTAAGGAAGCTCACTTGGTCTATCCCCTTATAGTATATAATGTCCAAAGACTCTCTGAGGAAGCTCACTCGGTCTATCATCTTTTAGTCTATAAAACCAGGTTCTCACGACCCTGTGTAAGTTAACGCATAGTAATGCTATAAGGACAAACTAAACCAACATAACTAATTGGATAACCAGTCTACAACATCTCATGTATGTCAGAAAAACAACACTCCATCCTATGACTACATGGCATGGAAAATAGGTAAACGGTCAATAGGCTAAACAGGACCAAACGGTCGTAAACAGAACAAAGAATGAGTAGAACATCCAAGGAATAGAAAAAAACCCAATTAATATCTGATTTACCTTTACACAGGCATACAATCATGGTAGGAAAAAAAAGGGTAAAACGGTAAACACACAATACCCCGTTCAAGGGTATTTGTGGAATTTGCACATAATACTCAAAGACTTCGAACAGAAAGGCACAAACCACCTACCTCGGGGTTGGGAGATCAATATAGTTGAACCAAAAAGATTGAATCTCCTTGTAAAATCATAGATATAAGAAAAAATCCAAAATGTTCAACCTACAATAACTTGGAAAAAAAGAGGAATTGGAAAACAAGGCTCAAGTAGAAGAGATAACTCACCGATGTGATTCAAACACAATCAATGGTGCTCGAATCGGAGGACGGACAAAAAATCTAGGGCTCGTCGAAGATCTGTGGATGCTCGGAACTCTCGGATGAATGAAACCTAGAATGAGTGGTTTCTATCTGTCAGACGTGACCCCGATGAATTTAATGAAAAAAACAAAGTACACGACGTGTACTTTTAGAGTACACAACATGTACTCACCTTTTCCGTACCCCGCTTTAAGCAGCCTCCACATCACCCACACGACCGTGTGTGTAGCCAGAACATGGCCAGAACACAGCCTCCTGAGGCAATGAAGTACATGTCATGTACTCATAAAGTACACAGCGTGTACATGAAAAATTTCTAAAAACTCCTATTTTCTCAAAAACTCGTGAAAAAGGAAAAACATACCTAAAAAGAAGATACAGGTTCTTACACCAATCCTCCATCCTTCAATATTTGATATCATTTTATTAATTTATTCTTTCATATTAATGTTTAATTTATTTAATTATTGTATTAATAACATAATATTTGTTTTCTTATATAGGTGGAATTTTTTTCTTGAGTTCATATGCTTTTTTCAGAATCTAATACCATGGGTGACAATTTTTGAGAGGGAATCATGGATGTCAAAAAATGAAACATTAATGTTTTTAACTATTTATTGGATAATTGTAATTCTAACCATATAAAACATTGTTTTAAATGTATATAGTAGTGTTTTTTTGTATTAATAATGACATGTAAATGTATATATCATTGTTTTCGAAACATTTGTGTGTGCTGTTTTGTTCTTCTGTGCTTTGTTCACGTGAAGGCTCTATTTTGTGAATGTGTGTAGGTAATGGGTATGCTATTAAATAAATAGCACATCCCAGGAAACTAGGACTTTATCAGCACTCAATATAGCTCTAATAAAGGGGTTGGGGGACCTTTATCAGTGCTTTTTTAGCACTGTTAAAGGGGATCCCACTTTATATTCGTCACTATTAATAGTGTTTTTCTAGTGTTGTTAAAATAGGTTTCTATAACTTTTAAAAGGATTATTTTTAGTAGTGTAACATGGTTCCTAATTTAAGGATTCCATGGATGGACTCACCATGCATGGTTTTTTACTACTTAACTCACTGAGAGCATTGCCTTGGCTTTCTAGGTACAGGCTCACTGGGCAGTTTTACTTATACTCATGAGTGACATCCATTCCCTAGGGGAGGAACTGAGGATAGATCCATTGGAAAAATGTCTACTCCATGCCATGTATGATACCCTGTACCCTATGTGAGATACTTGTTATGAACTCAGAGTCACTGTGTCTTGAGTGATACAAGGAACACCGTATGGTTTTCCTTTGATAGACTCGATGACATTTGTTATATTGGATGTTCTATAGTGATACTTGGGATTCTACTTAGATCACCTTGGATGGGCTTAGACTCCACATTTTAATTGATGGATTATTTATTTTCTATTTTCATATGTGATTCATATCTTTGTATTTTTATTATTATTGTGAGTTCACTTGATTAGTGACATGGAAAATGAAACCCCTAGCCAAAGAACAAGACTGGGGGTTTCCATATTGTTTCTTTCCTCTATGTTTGACTTGTTTACTTTAGACCTTGTATACATATTATGCCTTTCACAGGTACTCATTTCAGACATATAGATTAGGACAAAATTGGTGGTATGAGATGGGTGTCCGTCTAATAACCCTAGCCAATATGCAGTTATTTTATTTATTTACAACTAGACATTTATTATATATTGAAACACTATTATTTTGCTTACAACATGAAATGGATTGTCCTAGGAACTATGGGTGTTGACTTACTGAGATTATATCACACCCTTCTCGGGCACTTTTTGGTACCTGAGTAGACTTTATGATCATAGGTATGGATAAATGGAAGCATTCTAATTCTGATTCTTTATTTCTTTTCTCCTTAGGATAAAGTTTGGGGGAAGAGGACCAAGCCTATGCTCGAGATGTTGTGTAGCAAATTTTGGATTTTTGTAGTTTTTTATAGAATGAAGTATATTCTTATACCCTTGTTACCATAAAATCTCTTTTTTTATAGACATATGACATTATAATCATATTTTTTATCTATTATTTAAATCCTTCTTCCACCGGTTGATTATTTATATCGTTTTGTTTATTACTTTACTTTCGCTGTTGTCTGATTATCTTACACTTCTGCTATTTACTATATTATTGTGTATACAAAGATCAATGAGGGAATAATCTCTCCATGGACACACCCCATGACCTCACTGCTAGTAGGTAGCCTTTGGCATTCGAGGAGAAGCGCTTGAGGTCCTATAGCCACTGTCTCGGGCATAGTTCAATAGCATCTGGGATGGGATGCTATAAAGTGGTATCAGAGTAGATTTTCATTTTTATCTTACTATTTGGGTTAGATAGGATATTAGGATTGAAGAATTTGGAATTGACCCTATTCTTGGACGTAGATAACTCAAGTATAGGTGAAACCCAAATTTCCTGGGATGAGAATTTCATTATTTATTATGCCATTTGTGGTTGATATGACTTAACCATTGGGTGAAACACTTATTTATGGTATTACTAATGTTGTAATTATTGAAATGATGACTTACATAACCTCAAACTGATTATACAAGGGAATATTAAGGAATTCATCATACTAGGTGTAATAAGACTTCAAATGTTATGCATTATTCCATGCCATATTTACTTGTTAGCATGCATTTCCAGTTTTCATGTGATTTCTATTGTGCCTTGTTCTGTTAAGACGTGTAGTGATTATTTTGTTATTATTATTGAAATTTTCCAATTTAATTTGAAGTAACATGTTATAAGTTTGATTGAGTGGATTCTCAAATTTAAATTTATAAGGTGTATGGGACCTTAAAAATTGAAATGATGATCCAACTAATTCAACCCTTAAAAGGGGATTAATGTATAATGAATTAAAATGAGTACAACCTTTTGAAAATGAAATGGAATTTATGAATATATATGTGAGACCTTTGAATTGAACTTACCTTGGAAATGGGTTATAGTCCATATTTTTTGGGATCATCTATGTCTCTTTTCACTTAGACCTAGCTCTTGGAGAAGGATGAGAGTCTTTGTACTTTCCCTTTCTTATCACTCACTTGATCTTGTTTCCTTATCGATTTATCCTATATACTTACCCTATTTGTATATAATTCTATCTGAGGAGTGTTCTTGGAATTTATAGAGCTATGTCACTGTGATGTACTCTTGTTGTATTCAAAGAGAGTGGTGATGAGAACACTCTTTAGGTGGTGGGCCCTAAGCCATCCATTATACATACTATAGTGACACCTAAGGAACATCCTTCCAATCTTCCATTGGGCACTGATTCTTAGTTCAAGGATAATTTTATCAGGTTTATGCAATCTGTTCAGGGTTCTCCTAGGCTTGCCCTGACTATGGCAGAACAAACATGGGATTTATAGAAGCAACATCCCCCACCTTCTCAAGGGATGGTAGACCCCATGATGCAGATTCATGATTAGAGGCTATAGTATCCATATTTGACCATATTTATATGCCTCTAGAGAGGAGGGTCAAACACACTACCTACATGTTATGTGATTCCGCCAAGTATTGGTGGGATGTCTTTTCTCAATCAGAGCATTATCGAGATATGGTTTTGGTAAGTCTTCTAGATGAATTTCTATGATCATTTCTCCTTAGATACTTTGATAGAGGATCATTCCAGGGAGTTCATGCATCTTCATCAAGGCACTATGATAGTACTTGAGTATTTTGATCGCTTCACAAAGCTTCTAAATTTTTCTCCATATCTGAATGGTGATGATTTGATGATTGTGAGGTGTTTTCAGGATATTATTGGGTATGTTGTATGATCACAGGTGATAATATTCCATTTTACTACCATTATATAGATCTTTAACTAGGTCTAATTACATAATGAAATATCAGAGAAGCTAGTCTTGTGAACCAGAGCGGTTCAGTTTGGAGAAAAGGTGATGATTCTTATGGCAGTAGGAAGCACCATTTAGAAGGTGATCATGGGGGGTAGTTCCATCCAAGTGATAGGTACTAATAGATCCATAGTATGTCACCAGTGGTCTGGACATCCCATAAGAAACCTTAGTGCATTAGTAACCTGATGGAGTGCTGATATTATATCATGATGGGAAGTCTTCAGCACTTTTATCATTCTTTTCCTATAACATCTAGTGGTAGGTGATTTGTACCAGCACCTCTATCAGGTATAGGATCAATGAATCCAGATCAGTCTGGGAGTTGGTCTTTAATGGGCCAGTCGAGCTGAGTTAGTAGTGGTTGTGGCTGAGGTAGTCAGACCCTAGATCATTAGCGTCATCAGAGTGGGTCTACTCAGGCTAGCCAATTAGCATCTTAGGGTCGTGGTTTAGGACATATATATGAATTTAATCCAACACTAGAGTAGAAGAGTCTAGGAACATCTATAGTTAGATTTACTATCCTGCTGGCCTCTACATTAGTTTTTTACCTTTTCGATATAGGTGATTCACATTCTTTCATATCTGTTGTGTTTGTTGAGATTCTTGGTCTAGTAATCAAGTAATTATGTGGCATCATGTCCCTCGAAACATTTCTAGGTTTCAAAATATATGGTATACACCCAAGGGAAAAACATTTTTAAAAAATAGAGAATGGGATATCCAGGAAGATTGAGCTATAACCAAGCATACTAGGATGGTTAGAGTGATAGCTCAGGTAGTGAGTCTATTAATGAGTGATCAAGGAATGTAGTAGGAATAATTACATCCAGTTGTGGATCATTTTAGGGATGTCTTCCCTAATTATTTATCTAGAATACCTATTGAGATAGAGATAGGTTGAGTTCACAATAGAACTAGTGCTAGGTGCAACACTAGTATCCATTCCTCCTTATAGGATGACACATACAAAGTTCCAGGAACTCAAGAAGAAGCTTTAAGACTTATAGGATAAGGTTTTTATCATATATAACACATCACCATGGGGTTCACTTGTCCTTTTATCTAATAAGGAAGATGGTACCCTTAGATTTTTCATGGATTAACGTTGACTGAACCATCTTGCGGTGAAGAACAGGTATCCACTACCTCATATAGACGACCTCTTAGACTAGATCTGAGGAGAAACTATTTTATATAAGATCGATTTGAGGTCAGGATATCATCAGGTTCATGTGAGACCATCAGATATACCACATACAACATTCCATAGTAGGTACAAATTTTATGAGTATTTGGTTATGTCATTTTTTAGGAACACTATAGTAGTCTTTATAGATTTGATGAATTGGGTTTTCCACCCGTATCTTGATTCCTTTTTGGTAGTCTTGGAAGATGGACTCTTAGTGTATTCATTCTCTAGAAACTATCATGAAACTCTTCTTGAGATCATTATGAGTACATAGAGAGAGCACTAACTATATGCAAAACTCAATAAATGAAACTTTTGGATAAGAAACATTCACTTGTTGGGTCATATCATATTTTATTTAAGAGTATCATTTGAACTTGAGAAGGTGAGCACCGTGGTTTCCTGGTATCATCCTAAGAATGTGTTTGAAATACACAGCTTCTTATGGATTTATGGCTATTATAATCATTTTATCCAGGACCTAACCCATTTAGAAGAACATATTAATGCCTTAAATAAGAAGGGTGTGCAATTACTTTGGTCTAAAGCTTGTGATAAGGGTTTTCAAAAGCTAAATGGTAGACTCACTTCATCTCTGATTCCAATTATTCCTAATATGGGAAAAGGTTATATAGTATACTATGATGCTTCAGGAATTGGGATGGGTACAATTGTGATGAAAATTGATCGAGTCATGGTGTATGGATCTCATCAACTGAGGTCCCATGAGTGGAACTATCCTAAAAAACTTCAAGCTAGATACCGTAGTGCATGTTATGCCCTTTTGGAGGCACTATCTATTGGGTGAGTGATTCATTGTTTACATAGATCATAAATGTCTCAAATATATCTCCACCAAATAGTACTTGAATTTGAGGTAGCTCAAGTAGGTGGTATACCTGTAGTCATTTGATGTTGATCTTACTTATACACCTGAAAAGGGTAATTACATTTCTGATGCCTTGATGTAGAGAACATAGACCTGATCAGTTAAGGTGTCTAGTAGTGAATGGAAGATGATGGATTTGTTTTCTGAGTTGTATCTTGAGGTTTAAGAGTAGTAAGGGAAACTAGTATTATCATCTATAGTAGTGACATAATCTCTTATGTAATGGGTTTAAATGTGTTATTTATTTGATTCATAGGGCCTCATTCTAAGGGAGAGAGTCACATGAGAGAAACCACCTCTTTGTTGGGTTATTTATGGTAGTGAGACTCTACTCTTCCATGGTCATGTATGGGTGCCTATTGAAATATGGTAAGAGTTTATGAGGGAATCTCATGACTCTATTTGGTCAGTTCACTATGGGCTTACCAATATCTATATAGACATGCATCGTTAGTACTGGTGTATAGCTATGAAGAGACAAATAACATGTTTAATCACTTGGTGCTCCACCTTTCATCAGGTTAATCCAAAGAACCAATGACCTACTAGACTTCTACATCCTCTATCCATTCCCAAGTGGAAATAGAACAACATCACCATGGATTTTGTGACATGATTACTGATATCTACTCAAGGAAGAGATATTGGATGGGTGTTCATTGATAGGATGACCAGATTCACTCACTTCATACTAATCCAGGAAACCTACTTTGTTAATGAGTTAGGTAGTCTTTACATATGGGATATAGTGTAACTTCATGGTGTATCCCATTCTATCATTTTAGACTGAGATGCCTAGTTCAAATCATAGTTCTGGAAAGGGATGAAGAAGGCATTAGTTTCATAGGTTCTCATGAGTACTGTATATCATCCTCAGATAGATGGGTAATCTAAGTAGACAATTCATGTGTTAGAGGATATGCTCTGGGCCTGTATCTTTGATTTTGAAGGTTACTTGGAAAATAATATTCATCTGGTTGAGTTTTCCAACAATAATATCTATTAGGAAACAATTCATATGGATCCAATAAGGACCTCTATGGAAGACCATTCCATTCACCTTTATGATGGATTTAGGTAGGTGAGGTAGCTCTATTGGGTCCTCATCTCATTCAGGAGACTTCAGAGAAAGTCCAGCTGATTTAGAAGCATATGGATACAAATCAGTCCTGGAAAAATTCTTATACTGATCATCACCACAGACCTCTGGAGTTTGAGGTGGGAAATCAGGTCATTCTATGTGTATCACCTAGACTGGGTCATAAATGAATTAGGAGATAGGGAAAGTTATTTCCTCGATATGTTGATCCTTTCGAGATAGTGGAGAGATTTGGGATGGTAGCCAATTGGTTGTTATTACCTTAAAAGTACCATTCCACGAACGACTCATTCCATGTATCTCATATTTGACAGTATCATCCAGAACCATCTCATTCATTTGATCCCGAGGATATTGAGATGGCACCAGATGCATTCTTTGAGGAGCATCCAATTTGTATCATCGATCATAGCATGAAGGTCCTCCAAGGAAGGTAAGTTCCTCTGGTCTGGGTGCTATGGTAGTATTGACGTGTATAAAACGAGACATGGGAGTGAGATACTGATTACATGCATAGTGGCTGGAGATTTTCTCATATGATGTTCTACCAACCTCAGAAGGGAAACTTGGGGACAAGTTGTTTTAAGGTGGGGAGGTTGTAACATCGTAGATTTCTCTAAAGGAATAGGCTATTAAAATTTTAGTTTAGAACCTTAAAATGGCCCTAGTAGTAATGCCAAAGAGGTTAAAGGAAGTTCTAGGTGTGTTTTGGGATCGTTTGAAGTTTAGAGCCCTGAAATGGGAAGCGAAGGACTAGGACACATGGTTTGAGGAAATCTTGCTGCCCAACCCGTATGGTTTCCCTAAACCATGAGGTAGTAGACAGTGGGGTGTAGAGGGCCCCACGGTTTTTATGCAACTGTGCAACCTGCTCTGCATGGCCTTGGGACCACCTATATGTTTTGGGCATATGGGTTTCACATAGTTTGATCATGGTTAGTTAAACTTTGTTCCTAACCATGCGGAATGCCCCTTGTAGTAGTAATAGGTGCACGATTGGCACTTGGTTTTTCCAAATTGTGCGAGAAAACCATGCGTAGTTTATATTGAGGGTGAAATTCCCTTATTTACCTTAATGAAGGTTCTAACCCTACTCATTCCTTTCTTCTCCCTTTCCAGTGGGATTTTGGTCCTCCCATGGTGTGTGGTCCTTATATTCCTCCATCTATGGGATTTTGATGTATCTCCCTCACTCGGCATTCAAATCCTTCACTGTAAAATGATAAAGAATCCTCTCAGTAAGATCTGCCTTCCACAATCACCTATTCTTTGGTTCCTCCTCAATCTGTAGTGTTATTTAGGTGATACTGACTATTCCCCTATTTTTTGGGTTTTGTTAAATCCTTTGATTTCTCCTGTTTTAGGTTGAATCAAGATTTTTCATCGAATGAGTGGAGGACTACAACGTTGAGGTTGGGTGTATATTATTTTTCTAATCATTTTTTCATGTTTTAGATATTTCGACATTGTGCCACTCTCTAAAACCTTTAGGTGAAGAATTTTTCTTGCATTATAAATTAATATAAATGGTTTGTCATGTCTTATGGGACAATACCACGCAGAGAAACTCCTATGTGAGGTGGTTTCCTTTTCATTGGTCACCCCTTCGGTATTTCCTTCATTTAATGTACCTTTTACATAGATTTAAATTGGGAAACAACCCTTTATGAGAGAGTTTCACCTTAAATTGTAGGCCCTAATTTATAAGTTATGTTAATGTGATTTGTGAACTATGAGTTATCCCTTAGGATTCATGCTTCAAGAAGTATATTTAAATCCTCATGCTTGATTATTTATTTTTAATTTCCACTTTCCTTTCATTTTAATTTCCAATTTCAAGTACTTAACACCTTTCTTATTGCTATATGTCTTTGCTTACTTATATGTTATGCCTTGGTTGTGCTTATTGTTATGACATATTTTATTGGATTGAATTGAAATGAAATGCTTGTTCAATCTATATAACTCGGGCTTTTGATATGTCAATGATGACATGTGGTTAGATACATGAAAATGCCTAGTGCCAAATTCTTGTGCCTTATTTCAATGGATTGGATTGTATGCTATTATTTGGAAATGTCATTGGATTGAAATAGTGTAATGAAAGTGATGAAATTTAATTATTTATATGTTATTCCTTGTTTCTTATACCTCATGACCATGATTTTCTCTTATTTAATGCATTGTTCCTTTCTATAAAATTGTTCCATTTTTGTTGGATTAAATTATCTAATTGGTTAGCTTGGTAAGAAAGGGGTGTTGAGATGGGTACTTGATGGAATGCTATTATATTGATGCCTTGCATTGTTATGTGCTTTGATCACCATGCTCTCTTGCTATGGGATGGGAGAGAACATGGTTCCCGATTTAAGGATTCCATGGATAGACTCACCATGCCTTGTTGTTCGCTAATCGATGCTTTGAGAGTGATTCCTTGGATTACCAGGTACAGCATCAACGGACGGTTTTACTTATACTCATGAGTGACACCAATTCCCTTGGGGAGAAACCTAGGAAGGAACCATTAGAAAGATTACTACATCATTCCATGGATGATACCTAGTCCCCTATGTGAGATACTTGGTACGAAATTAGAGTCACCGTGTATTAAGTGATACAAGGAATGTTGTATTGGTTTCCTTGGACGAACTTGATGAAATTGGGGGTAGAGGACCGATCCCATGTTTGAGGTTTTGTGTAAATTTTTTTGTCTTTTTGTAGTTTTGTATAGAATGCAGTATATGCTTATACCACTATTCCCATGCACTCTCTTTTTTGTATATAAATATGACATCATGATCTTATTTTTCATCTATTATTGATATCTCTCTTCCACTAGTTGATTATTTATATCATTCTATTTATTTATTTACTTCTGTTGCTCTATGATTATCTTATGATTCTACTATTTACTATACCACAGTTTATACAAAGATCAATGAGGGCATAGTCTCCCCATAGATACACCTTAGGCCCTAGCTTCTAGTCAAAAACCTTTGGAGTTAGGGGATATGTGATTTAGGTTATGTGTCCACCATATCGGGAACATTTCAGTGGAATCCAGGGTGGGATGCTACATGTACCGACTATCCAATGCTAGTTCCAATTGAGAGGATGTCCCCAGGTAAGCCATTGAAAACCTGATAGAGGCTACTGTTTACCCAATGGCATCAAGTAGTGTCCAATGAAGAAGGATTTATTATGTTCAAAATGACCATTAAGGAAACCTGGTATAGGTTTTATGTACCAAATGATTATAGAACATTACTGAGCCTTTTAGATCCTATAAAAGGATTTGAAGGCTCCTTGAAGACCCACCTTGAAAATCTACTATACTTACTCAAATAAAGATCTATCAAGATCAATTTAATGGTGATGAACTAGTTTTATCTCTCCTATAAAGATCCAACACCAAATTTCCAAAATTATCAAAAGGATCTACCAAATTTCTCGTAATATATTCAATCTCTATTATACTTTACTCTATCAAGGAGATTTGTGAGCGACATGTAAAAGGTTTTCTTAAAGCAAACCTCTTGTTACTCAACCTTTATTCAAAAAAATTTACACTCAATAAATGTATGAGACAAGTTACTTGATGAATAAATATGTTCAAGATCATGCTCACAAGACACAATTTTGAGAGATAGATTCTTAGTCACTTTTTGAGGCTAAAGGATTTATACAAATTACCTCTAGAGTCGGGAGGTGAAGATGTAGGGGCACACATCGTGTTTTATCCAAAATCCTTGTAAACTTTGTTCATATCATTTTAAATTTCTACATTCCAACATTTAAAATTGACTTGTATAATTTTATAATTTTGATTAAGATGTTTCTATACTTTAATTGCTTTTATATTATTCTTTATTAACTCAAATAAAAATTATCTACTATCACATATTTGATATATTGTTTTATTTCAAAATAATTTATTTTTGAAATTAATCATTTTTCCGCATTAATTATTTTTAAATGGTAAATTCATCCCCCCTATTTCTATAATATACAACCAAAATTGAGATATAAACTTCTTTTAAATAACATAAGGAATAAATAAATTCTTTCATTATTCATTAATGCAATATCACTTGTGATACACCCAACGTATCCTACTTCACTACAAAAATATTACATCATAGGTTTTTTTAATAAATCAAAGTATAAAACTAATGATATTAATTAATAATAATCATAATGTTTAAGGATCAATACCCACATTATCATATAAAAACATCCGGTGACACATATAAATTTGGATTTCCTACAGGTGGGTGGTGTTCTCATTTGTGTTTCATCATATGATATCATCCAACTATAAAACATATATTTAAGAATATTGTTGTGTAACTTCATGGTTTTCATCATAGTGGGGAACTACTATGACCATTTAGTTAAATAGTTACTCTTTGGAAATTATCATATACTATGTCACATAGAATAAAAATAATTAAGTGATAATAAGTTTATTAATTTTCATAAAAATTAATATTGGTATTTAGGAAATATATAGAAGTTGGATATAGGGGAAAAACTCTAAAAAAATCCCACTTTCCATTGATCTATATTTTATCAACCTTTATCCCATGAGAACTCCCATTATACTCATGCTTATGTTGAGATAAAACTTTATTCAAGGGTTCCACCATGTTCCCTTTCATAGAAACTCTTCTCATCAAAACATCACCCCTATGAGAAAAATATCTCAAGAGGTGATACTTCTGAAGTATGTGATTGTCTATTAGTGAGACCTTGGAACCTTTTTGATAGCCACAACTGTATTGTTATCACAATATAATTTGATAGAGTCTTTACTGTTAGGAACCACATTAATCTCAATGAAAAAGGTACATATCCAAACAACTTCTTTGGCTATATCAAAAGCCTCTATATACTAATATTCCACTATAGAATCAGCTACATATTGCTAATTTTAACTCTTCCAAATCATAGCTTCTCTATTGACACTAAATAAATATTTTGAACGCAACTTAAAATTGTTTTGATCTATCTAAAATCTAGCATGTGTATAACACCTAACTACTAGGTATTTATCTTCTCCATACTTTAGGAATACATCCCTAGTTATCCTCATATACTTAAGGATAACCTTGAAAGAAAACCAATTCAATTCACATGGGTTATCTTGATATCTTCCTAACATGCTCAAGGTTTAGGAAGCATCAAACCTCATACATAACATGGAATACCAAATTGATCCAATAATGTATGAGATATTACTAATTCCCTCTCTTTCCTATTGTGTCTAAGGTCACATTTTCTTAGAAATATGTATACCATGTGACACTATAACCAATACCATATTGTATTTTTCCATACTAAATTTCTTTAATATCTTGACAATATATTTTCTTTGACTTAATCTAATAATCCTCTTGGATCTATAAAAAATGATCTTGATCCCTAGAATATATATTGGTTCACATAATTCCTTTATAGAGAAGAACTTGTTAAACCAGTCCTTAACTAATTATAAAACTATTCTGTCTATTCCAATAAGTAATATGTTATCAAAATTTACTACATGGATAACAACTACACTCCCACTAAACTAATTCTAAACACATGACTCACATTTATTCTTTATTAAACCAAATACTTTTATAGCTTCATCAAGTTGAATATTCCATGACTTGGATTATTTATTTAATCCATAAATGGATCTCTACAACTTGTATACCCTTTTTCATTAACTGGAGTCACAACCCCTTATGGTTGTGTCATATAGACATGTTCATGAAGGTTCCTATTAAGGAATATAGTTTTTACATCCATATACCAAATCTCATAGTCATGGAAATATTCTATAGCAAGTAAAATTATGATGGATTTAAAAATTTATATTGGAGGAAAGGTTTCATTATAGTAAATTCATTGATACTATTTAAAAAATTTATACACTAACTATGTTGTATTAGTATTCAATTTACCTTAAAAGTATAACTTTCTCTTAAATAACCATTTTCACCCAATTAGATTTACATCAATATATGGATCAACCAAACCCCAAACTTGGTTCTAATACATAGAATATATCTCAAAATTCATGTTATCTTGTTATATTGGATATTTTGATTAGTCTACCACTTTTAGGAAAGAAGATCATTATTATCACCTAATAATGAGTTTCAATCCTCAATGACTAGAAAATCATATATTTATGGTTATCTAACATCTCTAGTACTCTTATACAATACTTTCATTTTGGGAACAAAAACTTATATAGAGACCTATAGAATCTATTCTTATACCAAATCTTGTATATCTTGAGCATAAACTTCATTGAAGTCAATATTTTCCCCACTATCCTTGTTGATGATGTGGTCCCTCTCAAGAAAAATGGATCATCTTGCAACATTGACCTTATTTTATGATGGGTTGTATATATAGTATCCCCCTATTCCCTTAGGATAACCTATATAGATACACTTCATGCCTTAGGTTTCTAGTTTATTTTATGAGTGGGTCTTAACAAATTCCTTGAATCCCCATGCATGGGTATATGATAAAACAAGTTTTTTTCTACTCAATAAATCTAATGGAATTCCATTTTTTATTTTTTGGTACTTAGTTTAGTATGTATGCTACAGTGTGTAATGAATATCCCTAAAATGATAATAGAATATTTACGTGAATCATTATAGACTTAAACATGCCAAGAAAGTTATGGTTCCTCCCTTCACTAATACCATTCCACCATAGAGTGTAACATCAAGTGATTTGAGATATAATCCCATACTCTTATATATTTTCAATAATGTCTTATTTAATAAATACCACCTCAATCAAATCAATGATTATTTATCTTATTTCCAAGTTGATACTCCATTTCATTCTTTAATTATTTGAATTTATTAAAGAACTCAGACTCATACCACATCAATTCAATGTAACCATATCTACTCAAGCCATCAGTAAAATTTATAAAGTAAAAATGCACTAGCTTCTACTGTAAAAGGTCCACACACATCAGTGTGTACTAATTATAGAATCACTAGGGATCCTTCACCATTTCTACCAAAGAGTGGGTTGGTCATTTTCCTTATAAGTAAGCATGACATATTTTAAGTGGTTTTTTTCAAAAGTGTCTAAATAACCATCATGATAGAGTTTTGTAAGGTGTTTCTTGTTTACATGACCAAATTAGTGATGTTATAATTGGGTGTTTAATGAATCATGAAGATTTTATTTTTTATCAATTTAAAATATTTTGTTTTAAGAATTTAATAAATAAATACCATTATTCATCCATTCTATAACATAAAAAATTACATTTTATAAAAATGACATTATATATTTCCAATTTGAAAATAAATCCATGCATGTCTAGGAAAAAATAGATATTATGTTATTAGTAACACTAAGAACAAAATAAAATTTCATTTAAAATAAAATCATGTTAGTTGGTAATTAAAGGTGGTATTATCCTATAACCAAAGTAGAAAGATACACTCCATTGGATTCTCAAAGACCCACCTATCCTATGGAATGTTTTTAAAATCTATTTGGTTCCTATATTTTTATAAATATGTGATCACCATAAGCTATATCTAAAACTCAGTCTATTGATATATAAAGATTTCACTCGATAATGAATGATCCTTGAGATTCACCTTGCTTATTTAACTGGGTAGATTTATTATTCTAGTATCCTAGATTTCTACATGAAAAACATACCACATTTTGTTCCTTTGATTGTCATTGGATATTTTTATTCTTATAAGGATGTTGCTCAATAGCCTTAGACTTAGAATAAGTCATGGGGAACTTTTCCTTTTTTTTATTTTCTAATTCACCATAAGGACTATAGGTTTTTCCACCCCGTATACTTGTCAACTAGGAGAATCTGAGTGAGAAGTTACTAAAGTGTCTTCTCACTATTTCTCATATTATAGTTCACAATGAAAGTAGAGAAGCCTTTAGGCAGTGAGGATAGAATGAGATTTGTGTGAAGATTCTTAGAGATCTTAACCCCCAAGATATCTTAATACTCCATGTAGACAATTATCGTGATTTCATGAGGCATAATCAACACTAACTCTAAAATCATACATGTGAATAGTGAATTATTGATCTCATCACTCTCTTACCATACCTTCTCTTGATAAAGATCGTGAAGGTGATACATGGTGATATACACATCCATATCCTCATGTTTCCTGAAAATTTCATTGTATATGAAGTTAAACATAAAACACTAGACATACATTACATCATCCACAAGTTTCTGGTAGATTGATACTTCATCCTCACTGGCATCTTTAGAAAGAGACTCACAAATTAGAGTTTCTACCATGTATAATTTCAATTATTGGAGTAGTATAGCATCAAAGAGAATATACCATTTCTGGAAATTCATGTCGGTGATAAGGTTATACTTCTCTAGAATGGATTAAAGTGATATATAATAAGTCATGTGGTTTTTTCCTTCCTATAATAAATAAGAACATAATTTTAGTACTTTATCTAGATTATAAACTTAGATAATAAACATTAATTTATTGGATTATTCACATCCCAAAATTTTACTAAAACCCAATATAACTCACCATTGGTTTTATAATATCCTTTCACATGGATATTCTAGTGTCAAGGATCCATATCCCCCTTCTTATAACCCAAAATTGGTCTTGAAAATTTATTTTATGGGTCTTAGTTTAGTGTAAATTTACAACTATATTAACTCAAAGCTCCTTATTCTATTGAGTGAAATACCCAATAATAAAATCTTGGATAAGGATTTTCTCACCTATCACCTCTTAGTTACACCAATTACTACTTGGGAAGTCAACCCTTGATGTGAACTATTTTTAAGTCAACCTAAAACCCAATATAAATTTCCTCACCAATTGAAACCACCTCGACTTCAGATGGTCAAAAACATTGAACTATTGAATTTATTTCAACTTAAATAGTTGAAGGCTATACTGATTAAATATTTATTTTTAGGTATTTTTTCTTTATGCATAATTATCCCATTTTATCTTTATTACATGATTTTTTATATTAGGTGTATTTACTCGAGTGATTAACCATGTCTTGATTAAATTACACGTAAACTAATTATTTAATTATGTCTTGCATGCTTTGTTAATTCATTTATTTAATGTTATCTACATAAATTCAAAAAAATCACAAACCATTAAGCTGATAGAAACAAAAAAATAAAGTGGTATGGTCATGAGATTTATTTAATATTTTTTTTATCTATTAGATGATAAAAAAAACTTTGACCCTATGAGAATAACTCCTTGAAAATGTGCTAGTTTGAGATGTAAAATCCAACCTATGATCCTGTTAACCCATTAGATTTTTTTTTCATTATCATTAAACTTGAACTGCCTCCACTCACCTAAAAGATCCGCCCATTACATAAAATTTACTCACACACATGTGAGGGGAACCAAAGGATTGGTTTAGGGTGTTTACATAAAATAATACATGGGTATGAAGACCCTAATATAATTAGAGGATGTGGTGACAGGCATGCCATTAATTTAATTTAATAATAAAAATAAATTAAAATAAACAAATTTTATACATAGGAATGTTCTAATATCATGATCACCCACACACAAGAAATGATAATACATTTTCAATATAAATATCAATTACTCAAATTTGTTATTTAATTAATATTAATGCCTCAAATTAATCCAATTAATTATATGATTGATTAATTAATTCAATTTATCTTAATTTCATCAAAAATTTCATGAAATTTAAATTATACATAATTTTAGAGTAAATAAATAAATTTTATTTAAAATTTACAACTACACAAGTGTACTTAGAGACAATGACATGTACCTATCCAAATTACTCATTAAGGTCCATAAAACATGTACTCACATGGAATCCAACATATATTTTAAGGCCCAAAATTACAAGGCGTGAAATTTTTAATAAATGATGCATGGTCGAATTTAAATTACATAGAATTTGATATTATTAACACAGATGAAGTACACTACAATTGAAAACCATACAGAGCTTGTAGTTTAGAATTTAACATAGTTATTAATTTAATATATAATTTACAATCCAATATCATGGAATGTACTATCAAAGAAATTACACTTGAAACACATGTAAATAGGTTTAATTACATCATTTATTTTTCTCCTCAATTTAAATTAATTAAATTAGGTACAATAGGTTATATGATGTGTACTAGGGCTACACACCGTGTAACCTCTTCTGCTCATGTTTGTGAAACATGCTTAGGGTTGGGTGTGTTTACCATCCATAGATGTGTACAAGGTAAAAAAAGTTTAAACAAACTTCTTTTCATGTTACATCAAAATTTTATGGTTTTCTATTCCCCATGACGTGTAATAAATACTCTACATGACTTGGACCCACTATGATTTTCACCATGAAAACACATGGAATACACCATGTAAGTAATTTACATGGTGTGTAGTCCAATTAAACAAAATTACACCCTAGCATGGTCAATATGTGGTTTGAATTAAATGAATTCCAAGTTTATTTTATGCATGGTGATCCATTTTTAACATGATTCATGTCGGTGCATGGAAAATGGGTACACGACATATACCTTTGGGATACACGCCATGCACTCTTGTGTTATCTAGTCAGAACCCTCAATATCTCCTGATGGAGTCTTTAATTTTTATTCATACAAATCTAACCTATTATTGGTTTTATGAGTGAGAAAAAATATGAGAATATAATACATTAATGTTTGTATTTATAGAAAGAATAATATAAAAATAAAAATTATATATATATATATATATAATTATTCAATGATTAATAAATAATTATAAATTAATTATGTGGTGACTCTAATACCACCTGTAGGTTCTGGGTGTAGTGGAATCACTTATTAGTTTGAACAACTAATATTTAAATCATAATAGATGAATAATCCAAGATGTATAAGATAAATAACATCATGAGTAATATAATTAAATCAAAGATTAATTTACTTTTTATCACAAAAAATAGAAGGCAGGATCATCACTTATAATTTATAATTAATTTATAGATAAATGTATTATTCCCTTATCTTATAATTGTTTCTTCATTAATGATTTTATTGACTTATATCTTTATACCATCATTTCATTGTAAGATCTAAGGGAAGAATTTCTCTATCAATGATCTACACAATCCCCAAAATCATGGAATGTTTCCATAGAATTTTCTGGCACTAATGCAGCCAATTTAGATAACTTGTGTCAGTATTTTTTGATCGAAGGAAGAATATATTCACTAAAAAAGGATTCGTAAGGATCTATTAGAGGCTTTATATGTTGGAGTAGTATTTCCACTCATATTATTGAGAGTTTTCTTCAGAGGATTATCATAAGGGATTGAGAGGATTACCTCTAGGTTTGTTGTGAACAAAAAGTGGGTGACCCTAGAATGTGTTATAACTGAGTATTTATAGAGCTGGGATAAGGTTTTTAATTTCACATAGACCCTTATCCAATTCCCTATTCCTTAAAAAACCTCATGTTTAATAATAAAATAAATAATAATATTATTTTGTTGACATACACAACACCTAAATATAAATAAACAACATTTTTTAAATAAATACATTATTATTTACTTCAATGATATTTAATATATCATTTATAACTATACAATTAAAATCAGTGCACAACCCTCCTCAATATTTATTGAGCCTTAAATAATGAGTTTTATTTAATAAATAAATACCACTTTATTATTTTAAAATAAATATAATAAATATTTTATTCATTAAAACATATGGATAATTATTTATTATAATTATTATTATTTAATTCACATATTTACGCTTTTGAATAAATAGTGATTAAATATTGGTGATCAAACAACACTAAATAATTTTTAAACCAAAAAATGGGAATAATAATTAAATTAACTTATTAAATTTAAATAGAATTTAACTAAGATCCTTTTTATATTTAGTGTGTGACCCTGTGAGCCTCTTTCTTAGTGAAATTAGGTACAATCACCTAAAGTCCAAATCTAGTGTCTATCAACACACAAAAACACCATTAGAGAAATAATTTATTCCTGCAATGATATATAACCTCATATGAATGCTCACTGTGTAATATAATCCATTTAGAAAGATATATCTAATTAATAAGGTTGCATACTGATGTCATGAAACTATGTGATTGATTTCTATTTATTTGACTTTTTTGGAAATGAACCTACCCATAGAACAACATGAGCATAGATTTATTTAGGTGGTTCCATTATCGTCAAATGTCTTGAGATATTAACTTTGTTTAAAGAACAAAAGAGGAAAATCATTTATTAAATTATTCATTAATGCAATATCACTCATGATTCACCCAAAATATCCTAATTATCTATAAACATATGTCCTCATAGTTTTCGTTAATACATCAAATTTATGGAACCTTAAAGTTTTTGGAATTTTCATTCCATTTGATGACTGCAGGGTGTCTACTGGTGATGCTATCGAAATCCATAGACAAATTCTTAGGCATATTACTTATGATATAGCGAGTCTTACCACTAATTATAAATATTGGTGACATATTCCCATATGTTGGAAGAATGAGGTATTTGAAAATCAAATAAGGTCAATAGTAATTTTATATTCAACGATGAATAATTTAAAAAGCATGAGTAAAATTATTAATATACTTATAATGTATTGTGTTTTTTTATTTCTAGATATTTTTTCATTCTGATGTCCCTAACTCTATTTCACACCCATATACCATGAAAAATTTGGGTAAAAAATAGAGACACTTTAAGTGTAGAATATGGAACCATTTTAATGATACATATCTTAGCACTCTATGGATATATTATAAAGTTCTTGAAGGTGTGTCTCATGAGTGGTGGAAGTTGATTTTGGATATTAACAAGGATGTATCTCATAATTAATTTTAATATTTTATAGTAACTCAACAACATAAACATAATAAAATTACATTTTTTATTAATGTTAATATTTATTTCTAGGAATTATCAAGAAGATACAATGAACCATGAAAAACAAGTCATTTCTCATATTACAGGTTCACAAAATTTTCTAGAAAAAGAATAGTATTGGTTGAATTTTATTTATTATTATTTATATTATTTTATTATGCCTAAATTTTTTCTTCAAAAATGATATGTGTGTATATATATATATATATATATATTAAAGTGTCATGATTTAGTTCATCCGGTAAAATGAATGGAAATATGGATTAATGTTCATTTGAAACCTAATGGTTGTTATGAATTTTATTCAAGAGGTTTGGGATAAAAAACCTGAAAAATCATTATTTGTTACCCAGAATGTAGTGGAAATTGTTTTAGAGAAGGAGAATCTTGGGCATGTATGGGGGATTTATTTTGGTTATACTTCGTAAAAAGTATTTGGTAGGTCACCATCATCCTTTACCATTACACATTCTAGTAGGGTTTCAAGTAGTGTCATTGATCATGAAGTGAAGAGGAAAATTTAGAGGTTGAAAGAAAAAGTAAAAGAACATAACTCCTATAGTAAAACATAGGATCAGTGGAATTCAACATTGTAAAATGACATAGTTTATATGATTGGGAGTTAAGTTAATGTGATATGAGAATTATCTTTGAATTAAATGGGTGTATATTTTTGATTGAAGGTGTATTTTTATATTTTTATTTGTGATTAAATGTCATATGTTTGATTAAAAAAATGAAAAATGTTATGTGATTATTTTGAATATATTCTGTGCCAATTCTATTTCATGTCCCTCTTTTTAAATTCGTTGGTTCTGTATTGTAGGTGATAGATGTTGGAAGAAGGTAAGAGGTTGATCATTCTTATCCCTGACACTATTTAGAAGGAAGTCATGATGTTTTAATGTTTTTATGGCATGGTTAAAAATTACCATAGATTCTATTATAATTGTTTTTTATTGTGTTTAGTTTTTTGGATTTCTATCTTGTTTTTTGTTTCCGTTCATATGAGGGTGATGTAGTTGGATTTGTGTATGATGACCCTTTATATGGAGGAGTTCATATGTAGTGGAGGAAGAGAGATGGGAATAATGGCTTAAGGTTGGATGTTTGAATTATGTTGTCTATATGATAATAGTGTTTATGACTGATGGTTGTTGACTTGTTTTGATATACATATGCTTATTTTATACATTGGTTATATATATTTCATTTATTAATGTGTTATCTATATTATTGTATATTTGTGTTTTAATTAATTAATATTTAGTTTATTTGTATGTTTTATAAATAATTTTTTAAAATTTTAAAATTTATTATTTTTATTATTTTAAATGTTTAGTGGTAGTTTCTATAAACCACCACTAAAAAGAACCACTACTGTATTAGTGACCATTTTTTCAAATTATTTAAGTTAGTTTTTTTATTTAGTGGTGGTTTCAATAAACTGCCGCAAAATAAAACCAACGTTAAATGATTTATTAGTGGGCTTTATAATTTTCCCCGTTTATTAAATAAAAAATCTTACAATAAGATCTGGCATTAAATGTATGTAAAACGACTAATAAATTTGAAAAAAAACACACTTTTCCCAACTGTCGCTAAATAAATTCAAACCGTCACTCTTTGATCATTGATAGTGAAATACATAATGGTTTAAATTACTCAAGATAATTGATTTTTCAATGGTTTAAATCATTTTTAACAAAAAAAAAGACAGCATTATTGGTTGGTTTTGGTGTAGTGTAATGATAATGTTATGTGTAAATATTATCTATATTGTATTTTAATTTATGTTATATATATATATAATTTTATATTTTGTTTCTAATATATGTATATATGTGCCCTATATATTTATGTTTATAGATAATACTTATATAAATATATAAATATATATGTTTTATAGTGTATATGAATATTTATGTTTTACATAGTGTTTATATATATATATGTTCACAATATTAATGTTTATATATTCTTTATATAATTTTTTTATTTATGTTATATATGTTTATATAATTTTATATTGTATTTATAATACACATGCACATTTATTTATTTGTGCAATTTATGTTTATATAAGTATATATATTACATATATTTTCATTTATGATTATATATGTAATTGTATTTTTTTTATAATATATGTATATATATGCATTATATATCTTCAAAATGCTTCATCTCATTCTTATATTCAGACATGTATTTGTCATAGTATATAACATATATGAAGGGAATGGAAGAAATTTGGGAAATGGATATACAATTTGTATTAAAGAGTATGGAGTTTTTATAACATTAATATTTACCGCAATAATCATGTAAGATGACCCAAAATATTGAATGCATTGCATAATTTTAAATAAGTGCTAGTTGAAAAATGGTATATGAAATATAATGATATCATATTGTCGATAACCAACTAGTAGTTTTTATCAAATACAATCACCACACCAAGTAACTTGATTTTATTTTTCTATGAACACATATCATTATCATAGTAATTATCCTTGATCAAAAGTAATGTATAACTTTTCACATCTTTCATAGATGATAATTACTATGGAAAATGATTTGTTTATTATGCTTTTGGAAATGAAGGTAAATATGGATTCAGATGTCAATTCATTTGAGGATGATCCTTTCCTTAGGATGTCCAAGTATTTTGTGATAGCCTTAGTAGAGATGATGTATTGTTTATTAGAGGTGACCCTAGAGAGGGATAAATAATCAATAAGAATATTATCTATTATAATTTATTTTTCCTAACTTGTGATACTAATAAGTTATTCTCCACCTTAAGATTCTACTCACCCCAACGTGCAATATTTTAGTGATCTCAAGGATGAAGTTAAAATTACGTATGATCAGAAACCTCAAAGAAGATATTTATAAAATGATGGTTTTAACAAAAAAAAATTAAAGTAAGAAGTAAAGGTAACAAATTATAGGTTGGATGGAATGACTATGGTTAACCAATTGAACCCAAAAAATCAACACACTTTATTTATATTAGTTTCAGAACTAGATTGAATATTCCAATCTATGTAGACATTTGGTATAGTGTCATACCTTTAATGAAGTCCATTGTTTCATAGGACATTGCGGTAGCATACTATTTCACTTTCCATCCTATTTCCTTTAGATCAATTCATGAAATGTTGATTTTTTTTCTTTTTAAGAGTTAATTTATTCAAGAATGTTTTAAAATGGATTTTTTTGATAGTTACGCAAAATTTTAATTGATATTTTGAATAATACTATCTACTAGGTATATATGAGATATCAACAAGAATATCAATCCTCACCCACCAAAGTTATATTCCATCTTTATCTCCTATAAAACATGGAATTATTTCGTTAATATATATCAATAAGAGAATTCTAAGATCAATTATTAGTGATTTTAATTTATATATCATGACATGAAATACTACAAATATTATCCATTTACAGGGATAAATACCATGTAAATAGCCTCTAAAATCATGAAGGTAGTCTACTATCTTAGTTTGGAAGTTATGGTTGTAGGTGATGTTATGATAGGTTTATAGACACAGTTTCGATCAAACTATGATTATATGTATCCCATGGTCATAGTTTTAAGACCATGAATATACTATGAAATATGCATTTATGGGTTTCAAACTACGAACACAGGTTCCTATAGTCACCATTTTTAACCTATTTCGATGTTTTTAAAATTGTGACCATAGGTATCCAATTCTAAAGAAAATAGTTATCATTGGGTTTTGAACCTATAACCTATTGATTATTATACAGACTACATAACTACTAGACTAAGATATATATGAATGTATGTATGTATGTATGTATGTATGTATATATTAAGATATTTTTTAAGATATTTTTTTTAATATCATTATCAATATTATAAAATTTAATAGAAAATATTAACCTATGATCATGGTTTTCTAATACCATGATATAGGTTAAGTTAGGGTTAGTGTTGTGTAAAAATATGTACATAGGTCTCATTTTCCATAACATTTTTTCAAAACCATGACTATAGATCAACAAAAATCACCTATGGTCACAATTTTCAAAAAAATTAACCATAGGTTCTACTTATGGTCACGGTTTGAATGGATCATGAGCATAGGTCACCTAGTGCCACCATTATCATTCTTCTTAGAGTTAATGAAATTGGACAGCACGATTGGTTAGGATCATCCATCATAAATGTATATATGAGGTATGTTGAAAAAAAAATATTTTTAATTATTTATGTAAAATTTATATTACTATTTTAATGTCTTTTTTTATTCTAAATATTTATATTATAGATATTTAGTTGATGAAAATTTAAAGTAACTTTTTGGATTTAAAAGTCATTATCTTCATTCAGAAAAATAAATATTGATAGCTAAAATTTGAATATGCTTTTTTTAATAATTTGATTAATTAATGAGTTAATCTTGTCTAATTTAGTGTGTTTTTAATTTATTATGAAAGGATAAAGCTTAAAGAATAATATTTGGAGCTTTAGTGGATGAAATCTTGAGGAATTTATGTCATAGTGTTGAGTAGAACACAATGTATCTCATGTTGAAAGAATAAATTTATAGAGAAATGTGCATAATAGAACAAGTTGTGGGAGATATGTATTTTCTAAAAAACCATAGTTTCCATTATAACATGGTATAGATCCTGGATAGCTTGATAAAGACTCAATAAGAAAAATATAGAGAATATCATGACCATAGTAAAGCACATGTATTTGTTGGAGTCACATAAATGAATACCAAAATAGTTTTACCTAATGATTATGCTATGGTGATGAAGATCACATATATAAAACATTCCAAAAGATAAGGAATATGTTTCTGTTCTAGAGATATAAAATCAAGCTAATGAAGATACACGATCTATGTCATGGTGGATTATTGAAATGATTATATTGTTACAAAATTTATTAGAAATGGGATGTTGCTACACTATGTTCAAGTCTGGTTGGTTGTGGTTTTTTAAATTATATAAGGTTTAAATGTTTGGAATCTATATTCTTTTATAATATTGAAGATATATTTATGGGTTATTTTTGATATCCCACTCAAATTTTAAGACCTATTTAAATGAAATTGAGTTCTAATTAATGGAATTTATTTATGTGAAATATAGAAAGATATATGGAAATATTTTCTCAATAAAAAGGATTCATTCGCTTAGAGAAATCCATCAACTCATCATTCATTAACAAGAGTATTTCAATTACATATTTTGTGAGATTAAAGTCTATGATTATAATTTTTTACTATTTTTCCACTATCTCGTGTCTAACATTAATAAATTATTTGGTTTGTTTGAAAACATGAACTGATAATTTTTTTCTTAATATTATTAATATAGGGTGATCAAATATTGAAGTTATTTTATGTATTAAATGGTAGTTTTTTTTTGTGTTTTTCAATTAATTGTTGATCATTGTATGAGTTTGAGTTTCTATTTTTAAACTTGGTTTTATATCACTTGATTATTAAATGAATCTAAGTACTTGATTATAATAAAAGGGGAGTTTAGTAATTAATGAATAATTGTCAAGATGAATGATTTGTTTATATATAATTCTAATAACAATAAGACTATTCATTAAAGTTTTTGAAATGATTATTTATCTTATGATCCTGGATTTATAAATTCTTAGTACACTCTTATCATATAAAATTTTTATTAATTAATTTTAGATATATTTTAATTAAATTAATTGACTATATTAATATTGAAATTGAAGCTTGATGCTAGATATCACATGTATTTGTGAGTTTGAACATGTACTTAAGTTATAATATAGGTTTTAGTTTTATTTTAATTAAAATAATTATAAATTTAAAAATTCGATTCACTATTAGAATTGACGATGCCTCAGAAACAGTCATAGTTTTTAACAACATTATTGGGGTCAAGTAAAATTAGTAGAATATTTCGACTGATATATTAGGATAAGTCTTTTATTTACCCTTTATATTTCTTACTTTTTATTCTTGGTGTACACATGTTTTGATTTTAGGTTAGATATTATGGATACATTATTACTCAACTTGATATAGGGTTTTAAAATTTAAAAAGGAACTCTTTGAGTATGATCTTGAGTTTGAGGGGAGATTAATAATGTAAAAGAAGGAAGAAAACATGGAAAAAATGACCAAGTTCATAAAGCAGAACGAGTTATGAAAAAATTACAAATAAGGAAAAATACTTCAACATAGTATGATCTAACTTTAAGTGTGGGTTTAAAACAAAGTATCATTTTCCCTTTGATTGTTGTAACCCAATTTGAAAAAAATTAAGATCATTCAAATGATTTAAAATTAGATTCAATTCATTGGACAACCACATAAAGATCAAAACATCTAGTTGTGATTTTTTTCTTGAACTCTATGATTCTTTTTCATTTAATATTGTTTACAATGAGAAGGTCAGGCTTATGTGGTTCAAATTTTTATTAAGAGATAAAGTAAAATAATGAATTGAAATCTTGGAACCATATTCCAGTATAACATGGTATGAGATGGGAAGATGATTCCTATCAATATTCTTTTCTACTTCAAAATTAATGAATCTTTACTTAGATATTTTAAATTTTAATAAAATTGATAATGAATCACTTTACACTGGATGAAATAGGTTGAAGGAATTATTAATGAAGTGTTCTCATCATGTTTTAGAGATATAGTTTCTAATAAAAAAATTTAATATGGTAATGTATCATAGAAATAGGTCAACCATGGATGTTATCACTGGAGGTTCATTGATCAAGAAGTTATAGGGAGATAGTTTTAGTTTTTTAGATTAAATGTATAGAAATAGTTTCAAATAGAAATCAAAATGTATTTAAAGTAAAGGAGTTAAAATGGTAGATACAAATGGATGGATGAATATACAATTGGAATCCTTTTCAAATAAGATGGTCATGATGATAGTTATACCCCAACCCCAAGGTATGTATACCAATGATGCACATTATATTGATTTTAATCATAAAAATATTTTTCATGGATGGGGGAAACGAGAAAATCAAGTGTATTATTTGAGAAGAGGGGTAGTGGGGTTCTAATTAAAATAAAGACCATAACTTCAAATTTAAATAAATTTTTTAGAGGAGACCTTAGTGATGTTAATGAATAACACTAGATTCATAATAAGAAATAAGTAATTCAATGTTTTAAAAATTGAAAAATAACTCATGGATAGTTAAAAAGGAGTAATTTTGGGTGACACAAATATGATACCAAGTGAAGAGGTGATGGAAACCAACTTAGTGAGTGTAAAAACTGTGGAAGATAGTGCCGAAAAAATAATGAGATAAAAAGAAAAAGAAGTAGAAAAAATAGAGGAACTAACAATAAAAGTGGAAGGATAAAGTAAAGTAATGTGAAAAAGAAGTTTGTAAATATAATCCACATCCATAATAACCACAATTACAATTCCCAAAAAGGATTAAAAACAGGATAATTGAGAAATAAAGGAGTAATTTTTGGGAAAATTTTAAGAAAATTCATATTTACATTCTCATTATATATTCTTTAGAGAACATGAAAAAATATCAAAAGTTAATGAAGGAGTTTGTTAAAAAAAAGTAGCAAGATTGAGGTGTTGGGTACAATACCACTTATGGGAGAGTGTTTGGATATCGTGTCAAGGACTCTACCAAAAATTAAATAAGATCTGGTTAATTTTTCAGTTTCTATTAATATTGGATCCTATGAGTTTGGAATATATTTATGGGATTTAGGCATGAGCATGATCATCATGTCGTACTCAATATTTAAAATCTTGGTATCTAAGGAGATGAAGCCCTCAAATATTTTTATTCAATTGGAAGATGTAATGGTGATATATGCAGGAGGTTTGATTTTTATATTTTTTAGTTTAATTGGATTACTTTTACTTTCCAATGGATTTTCTCATTCTTGAGACAGATTAATAGAAAACACATCTTATAATTATAAGGATGTTTTTAGAAATGGGAAGAACCTTAATTGATGTTCAAAGTGTTGAGTTATCCATAAGAGTTGGGGGAGATTAAGTCAGGTTAGACATTCATCAAGTAATGTAATTTTTTGGAAAAGAATGTGAGGATTAAATTAAGTATAATGGGATTTAATTTAAAGTTTATTTTTCATTGATGAGTAAAAATAAGGAGTTTTTATGATGAAATAAGAGAAGGAATAAATTTTTGAAAAGTAGGAGAAAAGAAATATAATTGAGGGGATTGAGGATTTTAGGAATACTAATATGAAAAATGATATAAAGGAGGTCCAAAATGTATGGTATGTTCATGAATTTATGTTTGATTATACATGATTAACTATCGGTTAGTGTATTGGTCTTATATTGAATACACTCAACTAAGACCATTAATTTATCTATGTTGGGTAATTTATTTCCATTATTTTGTTAGTTTACATGGTGAGGTCATGTCTTGCTAAAAGAATTTAAACAAATAAATTATGGGAGGAAACCTTATTTTTTAATTTATTTCATAAGAATTAGTTCTTAAGAATGTTTTTTTAGAAATTGTTCAAGATTTTTATAGGATGTTGGAATTTAATCACCCTATCTTTTTGTGCATTAATATAATATATATTATACTTTCACTTGTGTATTTTTTTTGTAGGTCATAGGTAGAGGAAGGAACAATATGTGAAGTGATAAAATGGGATAGATTTAATGTATAGGATATTATTTTTAAAATCAATTATTTTTAAATTCCCTATATATTTAATATAGAATTTTTAAGATTAGGAAATTATTTTCCAAACATATATTTATTGATATATTTTTATCTATGATATAAATAACTCCTTAGGATTACCATTATACCATGTTTTAAATTTCATTTTTGATAGAGTTGAATGAGTAAGATGATGGGTGGATACGTAAATATGAGCATGAAAATATTGATATAATGAATCACAATTTAAGAATATTGGTTGATTTATGTAAATTAATTTTCTCAAACTCTTTTATTCCTTAATTTTTAGAAGTTTATATTAATTAATAGATTATTATTATTCACTCAATGAAGTGATTTTAAATGTTTTAATTCCTATTCCCAAGAGGTATTCCAAACCATTTTTTCATATTATTTCTTATACACTATTTCTTGGGACAATTTAGGGACATGATTCACTAATAGAACTTGAATTTTAATCTTTTCTGTAACATGATGATATCAAAACCTAATAAGATGATTGGATCCATAATTTTTTTACTTTTTATCCCATTTGATCTTAAGACCAACCCTATATTTTATATTTTTTCAAAACTATAGAGACCATAAATTCCCTTATTGGAAGCCACATTAAAATCCAATTTATCCTTCTTATCCTAATTATTTGGTATTATTTCATTATTCCAATTAAGATTAAGGATAGAGTTTGGGTTGATTCTTGGAGTTAACTAGATGTATGCTATGAAAAAGGAGAAAATATATGTATCTACTTATTGGTTATTGGTGTAAAGTTTCATAAAAATATTTTTCATTGGGATTATATGATTCCTGTATCATTTGTAAAAAAATAAAAATAAGAGGAATAAATTATTAAAAGAGACAATTTATCAATGTATTCAATTCTGAGTTTATAAACCCATGATAAAAAATATATGAGAGGGGTTGAAGATGATAAATTTCTTGAATGGAAGAAATATGATTATTTTCCATTTATATTATTTATAAATTCATACATTGCCTCCACTTTTAAACTTTCTTTTTAATTTTAAAATCATTAACCACTAACTCTCAACCATAAAAAAATATTAGTAAAAGTTATATTGATCAGTGTGGTTTGATTTCTATGTAGATGTTAGTATATCTTGAAAGAAAATGGATAGAGTGCATATACTTGAGAATGATTATAACTCCAATTAAATGATACTTGAAAGATGAGAGAAATATTTTATGTAATGGTTGATCATAAGTGTGCATGAATAATAATGAGAAGTTAAAATATGTGAATGTAAGGGAAGAGAAGTATCATAAATTTCAGAGTTAAAGTAAAATACATGGTTGATTTGTTTTCTTGATAAGTAAGGATTTAAAAACGTGTTTTCATGCAATGATTGAAAATTTATTCCTTATTGATTATTATTTGATTTTCTTGATCATGGTGTTTAAATGTTGGATATGATGTTATTCATTGTGATGATGTTGAGATTTATTCTTGAGTAGATGCAAGAGTTTAAGTATAGAGGACTTAGATAGATCAAATTTTTGTATGCATTTTCATTAATAATTTGATTGATTAATGTGTTAACATTTTCTAATTTAGCATGTTTTTAATGTTTGATAGTAAGATTAATCTTAAAAAATACTTTAGAGATATTTGTATGAAAATTAAGGAATTTGGAGGAATTTGTACCATGTGTTGAGTAGACCATGATGTGGTGCATGATGGAAGAGGAAATATATATGAAAGAACAAGTCATGGGATACAAGAATTTTTTAGAAAAAACCTAGGAACTATTACTCCATGGTGGAGATCATTGTTAGTGTGATGAAGAATAGAGAATAAAAATAGTAAGATGACCGTAGTCGTAGCGAAGCACATGTCGTGGTTGTATTAATTTGAATGAATAATGTAAGAATTTTACTTGATGATTATAATGTGGTGATGAAGATCTAATATTTAAAATGGGTCAAAAAATAAGGAACATATCATGGTGCTAACAATATAAAATCAAGCTGATGAAGATAAATGGGATTTATTATGGTGATTTGCTGAAATATCCATGGTGTTAATTAAAATATTCTTGAAATGGGAGGTCACTACATTATGTTTAAGTATGGTTGGTCATGGATTTTGAAATTAAAATAGATTTGAATATTTTGATTCTCCGTTATTTTATAAAATTAAAGATATATTTTGGGGGCATTTGTGATATCCCACTAAAATTTTAAGAAAAATTTAAAGGAGTTTGAGTTATAATTAAATAAAAGAATACATGAGAGATATAATGAGATATATGGATGGATTTAATATATAAAAAGGATGCCTTGGATTGGAGAAATACATCATTCATTCATTTAAGGACTTCATCTAGAGGTTCTGGGAGTTATTGTTTGTGGTTAAAATTTAGTTTAGGTTTATTTTTCCCACTATCTCCTAGAAATAATGAATAAATTCTTTGTCTTGTAAGAAAATATATATTGGTAAACTTTTTCATTCTTATAATTAAAATGAAGTGTGTTTGAATATTGAAGTTATTTTATTTTTAAAATGGTGGTTTCTATTGGATATTTACATTCAATCATTATTTTATATATTTTCTTCTTTTTATAGGCATGATCATTATCTTGTTGATTAAGAATTTCCTTTTAATGCATTTACTAGATATTTTAATATTTTCTTGATCATAGAATGATTTTGAGTTTCTATGTTTAAACAGTGTTTTAGACCACCTAGTTAAAAAAATAATTAAAGTACTTGACCATAAGAAAAGTGAGTTTATTAGGACAAACAGTAAGACAAATGATTGTTTTAGAACATATTTTGATAACAACAAGACTATCCATTAAATATTTATAGATGATTTTTTATCTTATAATCCAAGATTTATAAATTCTTAATACACTCTCATCATTCAAATCCTTTATTAATTAGTTTTAGATTTATTTTAATTCAATTAATCAATTATTTTAACTTTTTAATTGAAGTTTATGTTTGGGATGACATGTATTTATGGGTTTGACCATGGATTAAAGTTATACTATGGTTTTCTAGTTTTTGTTTTAAGAAAGAGAATTATAAATGTATAAACTTGATTCATCGTGAGAATTAACGATGTCCCACAGGAGGTCAAATATAAATGGATGAAGATGAAATTATTTGTAGAGAAGGACAAATTTCAAGAGTGTTTGAAGAAAATTTTATCAATGATAAGCTATTCTTATTGTCAACCATGAAATGGTAAAACAATATATACAAGTTACTGTTATGATACTTTGTTACAGTATATAGTACTTATTAATGTTTAATTTTTTCTTAGGATGCATTGGATGCTAATTCTGATTAATCTAGAAAATCCAATGATATATTTTTTAGATCGAATTTTTGGATATCTAAAAAATAATCTGCACATGATATCCCTTTTTTTACTAGTAAACATTATATTTTCAATATTTTATATTCTTTCAATTATATGCTATATAATATGTATTAACATTCATGTTTTCTTTTGTAGTGTAGTGATAATCTTTTGATCAGTAAGTTGTTTAAGGAAAATGAAAAACAATAAGAAATCTATGGACTAATGTAGATGAAAAAAATGCTATGGTATATATACTAACAATTCAATATTATAGAAAATATCATAACTAATTTCTTATAAATATCAATGTTCTCATAGTTCCTTAAACAATGAAATGACATCGACTATGGTTAATAACTCTATAGATTTAAGAAAGATATCATAGCCCATGGAACAACTCAAACCCCCTTAATGCTATCAACTATATGTTTCTATTTTAGAATATATACACTTTTAGTTGACATATTGATGTGGCAGTATTTTCACATTCTTTTTCACATCCTTTTTTGTAGTTTTACTGAATTTTAATACCAAAATGTTTTTTTATTAAATAGTTGATAATTGTTGGGCTTTTGTACCTTACTGTGTAAAATTAGCAATTTTAGTTTAAATCATGTGTTTTAATGTGCATTATTGTCATTTTAAATAATTATTAAATTAAATCAATTCTTTTGAATTTGACTTTTATTTTTTATTTTTTTATTTTTATAATTTTTCATTCTAGTTACTTTATCAATTCATTAATTTAAGTAATTCTTTATTTTTAATTAGTAAATAAATAACCCACTTTACTTTTTAATCTTTAAATAATTAAATTGGTTTTTAACAATGCAATTTTATTCAATTCTTTAATTTACTTAATTCTTTAATTAATTAATTGGTTAAATAATTTAAGCAAGTAACTGTAATTACTTTAATTTGTTCTTAAATTATTTTTTTTATAATTTTTAAGACGAATAAATTCATTCTCTTAAATAAAGCATAATTAATTTTATTATTTAAGTTTGTTTCATTTATTTAGTTTTTAATTATATTCTATTTATTTTAATTGATTAATTTATTAATCTATTTTTAGTTGTATTAAAGTTTTAATTAATTTAATTTTTTTTTTGTTTTTGATTTTTTTTTTTTTTTTTGCAAGTGTTGCGGTCCCACGGTTCTCTATAGCAACTCACGGTGCCACCATGTTGGTCACTTGGGTGTGCCACTGTTTCGCATGACACGGTGCCGCCCTGTCCACCTCCTTGCTGTCTCACACCCACCTTGAGCATCACTCATGGTGCCACCGTTCCAAACGGTGTCACAACCACCCTCGGTATCACCTATCTTCACAGTGCCACACTCTTCTTGCCACCGTTTCCATCTTCCTACCACCGTTTTATGCCATTGTTTCCCTTGCTCGCTGTGGCACCGTTTCACACTCCACTGTTTCATCGTCCTACCCCTTTTCCTCATTCGTGACTCATCATTCCAGCAACACAAATCAATGAGACAAAGAATTTACACCAACAACAGCAGCAAATCACAGCAACAAATGAATCGAACCAGCAAGAAATTCGAGCCGCAACAGAACGAGGAACAACAACATCCAATAGAACCAGAAATACACAGAAAAAGAAAATAGAAATCCCTAATTCTGCACACCCCTTACCCTTAATCGCCCAAACAACCTCAACCCGCTTCCTCCATGGATGACGGCGACCAACCCCCCTTGGATCTGCTTCTAACCCGAGTCGGCGCCTCGATCTCCACTGCACCCAAATCCGCTCGTCGCGGCATCCTGAATCCAAGCTACTACCTTCCATCCACTGATTGAAGCCGGCACCGCCACCTGAATCACCTCTGCACCGTCGCACGAACTCGCCTGAAGACCTCTGCTCAGCCGTCGCACCCACCTTCTTGCTTTGTGCCACATCGAACCACCACCGCGCCGCCGTTCGGAACCCGACCGAGCTTCACTGTGTCCCTCTGCACAGACCAAGCCCTACCAGCCCGGCTGAGTCGCACCGCTTCACCAAGCCGCCAATCCTCCTTCTTCCTCCATCTCTGCCTCGACGCACCGCTTCTGAGCCGCCTCGGCCCTCGCTGCCCTCTTCCCCCGGCGCCGAACCCCTTTCCCCCTTTCTCCCCTCTTCCACGCCCTTTCCCACCCCCTTCTTCTCTCTTTTTCTTTTGTTTTTCTTTTTATTTATTTTATTTATTCTATTCTATCTTTATATCCTATTATAACAACCTATAATATAAGATATAATAACATATATATAAAATACATAATATATTTTAATAATATATATATATATATATATATAATAATAATTTATATAATAAAATATAATAATATACTTATATGTATAATTGTGCCCTCTTAATTTATTTAAATACTTTATATATAATATAAATATATATTTATATACAATAATAATATTTATTTAATAATAATATTTATTTTTTTAATTATTATTATTAAATATAAGTAATTAATATCATATATGTATATCATATTTAAAATTGTTAATAGAGAAATATATTTTTTTCATTTGTTGATTATAAATATTTATTTTTCTTCTAATTCTTTTTTTAAACTTTGATTTTTATATGTACATATTCTAAGCGATAAAATATATTACTTGTAATAAATATTTTCATTATTCATTTATTTTTACTTGTTATAAATCAATTTCTTCCTCTTTTTATTTATTCTGATTATATATTATAATATAATATGTAGTATTAATAACACATAGTTTTAAATTTCTCTAATTCTTTTGTTTGAATTAAGTTGTTTTCTGTTTCAGGGGGGAATCATGGCTCGTGGTGTGCATTTTTTCAGTCTGTTATGTGATTTCTCTTGAGTGATAGTTGAGGAGAAGACATCATGGTGAATGTACTACGTGGAAGCCAATGAACACTTCGGGCGAGATTCCAGAGACTTCGATTACTAGGTCATCAGCATTCACAGGGGGCATTCAGGGATTGGAACTGGATACTTCCACTTCCAGGATCCATCCATAGCTATCTGGCCATCCCTCAGGTCTTCACCACTTCAAGGAGCAGATTCGAGGATCGAACACATCTCAATTCCCAGGGCAGGACATCGAGCATACTCCAACACCTCATCCACCATCAAGTAGCATGAATTTGTGTTTTCTGGAGTTCAATGAGGGAGACGAATATTTTTCTCATTTCTCTGTTTTGTGAATCTTCCTTCATTATGAACATACTTGTGTTTAACTCTTTTAAATTGTTGAAGTCGATCATGATGCTAGGCTAATCTTATTTGGGGGAATAGGCTAGCCGGCTCGAGTTGTTAATCTATTGTTTACGCATTCATTTTCTACTGGATAACTCTCTCTCTTTCTCATCTTGTCTGGACAGTTATTTTATTTTAAATGTCTAGTAAGAGTGAAAACTGGTCTTGATTGGAACCAATTTCTGACTGTTTTCAACATGAAGATTTAACTGAAAAGTTAGTCAAGCTCGAGAGAGAGGGAGATTCACTGAGTTCAAATGGCAAGTTGAACCCAGTGAATTCTGATTTTTAACCATTGCTTGATCGAATGAGTTCTACAGTTGAGATACCTATAGTGGTTATTTAGTCAAATGTTGACCAGATGAAAAATCTGGCCAACCACTTTCAATCAGATCCAGATCCTTTGATTTAAATGCGTAAATAAAGAAAAAACAATATTGAATCCAGCCAGTTGATTTCCCCTTCTCTATCATATTGACTGCTTAAGCGTGTTCCCACTACACATTGTCTGACTATTGTTTGTACCACCCCTTGCACTCACCAGTTCCTCTTCACTTCCTCACACTGATTTTCACTCATTCCACTCCACCACCACTAATTAATTTTGTTGTTTTTTTGTGTTCATTTTTGTTCATTTTGTTTTTTTAGTAGATCACTAAGCACAACTTTGGGCCTCTCTCTAGTTCGACCCTGTCTTTCCACTGTTCTAAGTAGTAAGTAGGTTATAAATTTTAGTTTGTCACTCGTTCCCAATGACGCACAAGCATGAAAATTTTGGCGTCATTGCCGGGGATGTTAGGTGCGATTTAAAAAAAACAAAACAAAAAAATTCACAAAATAAAAAATCAGAAAAAAATAAAAAAAAACTAAAATAAAAAAACTAAACTAAAAAAATCTGAAAAATGAAAATTGAAATTGAATAAAAAAAATTGTAAACCTACTGTATGCAAACCAGGTCTAAGTTTGAATACTTAGTACCTGGTAATCCTGAAATTGATAAGCACCCCAAGGAATTGAAAAACAAAAAAGACATGATCAAAATGGAAGATAACAGAAATGGAAACTTGAACAATCCGCTTCCTGAGTAATTGAACCAACCTGGAATGATGAACCCACCTAAAAATGAGATAGCTGAGAGGTACAGTTTGAGAGAGTTATTGCTGCCTTTGGTGTCTAGTAACCCTTCATGAATTAGACTCTCTCCCAGGTCAAAGAATTATGAAATCAAGCAATCCATGCTTAGTCAGCTACCTACCTTCAATGGAATGCCTAGTGAAGACTCTCTTGACTTCATTGGAGCCTTCAATTGTAGTGTCCAACAACTACCACTTAGGGGTCTCATCGGGGAAGATCTTAAACTGAGAGTGTTCCCCTTTTTCCTCAAGGGAAATTCTAGGTCTTGGTTTCAACAGTTAGAAGAAGAAATCCTTGTCACCTAGGATCATGTTTATAATTCTTTCACAATGAAATTATATCCTAGGAGGTTGATATCTGAAATTAGGCACAAAATAACTAGATTCCATTAGGATGAAGGGGAACTATTTCATGAAGCCAAGGATAGATTTAGAGGTTTGATTAGGTAGTGTCCAAACCATTAATGTACACCCCAATTCCTCATGGACACCTTCTACAATAGTCTCACCCCTTACCACAAAACCTTAGTGGATCAGTCTTCTAGAGGAGACTTTAGTGATAGGACTGCTGAGGAGCTCAAACAAATCTTTAATACCTTATCTCAAAACTACCAACACAAATGCTCTAGGAGGAGAACCATTGTGATAAAGGAAAACGCCCCTAATTCTCAAGCTGATCCCAATCTACTAGGTTCTTTAATGAGAACCCACATCACACCCTTAAGGAGCAGTGCCACCACTATGGGATGTATGGCCATTCTTAAACCTACTATCCAAACTTTGATATGCCTTCCTAGCCTCATGAGAGTGCCAGATTTGCTGGCTATAGACCTCAGATGTATCCTAGGGATGATCCTTTTTTCAACACCAATAATCAGGGGTATAGGAACCATCCAAACATGGAATGGAGGGAGCAGGGAGTCCTCCGACCTACTGCCCCACCTAGATTCCAGCAGCCTCCTAAGCAGCAATTCCAACCCCAACCCCAACCTAAGGCTGAGTCATCCAACTCAAAAGATGAGGTGAGTGACATGTTCCATCAGTTGATATAGAGGTTTGATGAACAAAAGACCAAAAATGATTATGATAATGTTCAAATGGAAGCAAGAATCAAGAATTTGGACATTCAAATGGGGTAGTTGGCTAGGGATGCTAGTAACAAAGAAAAGGGTAGGCTGCCCGGCACCACTAAAGCCAATACTAGGGATAATTACATGGATATGACCACCAAAAGTGGTCTCCAAACTTACCAAGATCCTAGGAAAGAACCCCAAAATGATGAAAATGAGAAACTGGATGAAGCTGGAAACTCAAATCTAAAAATCCTGAATCTGGAAAACTGGACAGTACCACTGCAATCCCTCCAGTTCCTGCTGTTCTAGCTCCAAAACCCAAAGAAAATGTCTTGAAAAACAAATAAAATAAAGGGAAGAATTTTTTTGAAGATGAAGCTGTAGAGATTCCCCAAATTGTGAGGAATTTGGCCCCTGTAATCCCCTTCCCACAAAGAACTAAGAAACCAATTCATGATTTCGAACTGTTGAAATTTTTGAAGGTGGTTAAAAAGATGAACATTGATATCCCATTCTTGGAAGACTTGATTTAAATCCCTTCATATCTGAAATCACTCAAGAAAATATGTTCAAACAAAAAGACATTGGAAGAATTTTCCACCTACAACTTAACAGAGGAGTGTAGTGCAGTCTTGTAGAATAGGATACCTCATAAGATTTAGGACCCACAAAGCTTTCTCATACCCTGCACCTTTGGGTATAGAGGTGGTAAGTTCAATTGTTTTTTTGATTTGGGTTCTAGTATTAATCTGATTCCCCTATCACTTTTTTCAACAACTGAGATTATGAGTTCCCCAACCCACCACTGTTGTGTAACAACTTGATGATAGGTCCATTACTCATGTAATGGGTAGGGTCTATGATCTGTTAGTGGGAGTAGGAAAACTCTTTTTTCCTACTAAATTTCTTATCCTTGATATGGAGTGTGAGCAGGAGGTTCCTATCATTCTTGGTAGGCCCTTCCTGGCCACAAGGGGGGTTGTGATAGATGTGTCTAAGGGGAAACTGATTTTTAATATGGGTGAACAGAAAGAAGGATTCAATGTGTTTAAGAAAATCCAAGAACCCACCCACCCAATCTTCCCCAAATATGAGATGTTAGTTGATGATAGTAGTGTTGATAAGGAGGAAGAGGAGTTTCTGAGAATGATTGGCAAAATCAATAGTGAACCTGAAATCCCTACTATCGCTTTCATAGGGATTAACTCAAGTAAAGAGAGACTATTTGTTGATGAGTACGAGAGAGAATTGTTGGAGAACCAAGATGAGTTTGTTTTGGAGCACATTCTTACCCTGAGAGAGGATTCTAAGTTTGAGGAGATTTTTTTGGAAGCTCTAGTGATGAGGAAGAATCCTTCTCTACTGCCTTCTTCAAGAGGCAGCATGAAGACCTTGGGACACCCATGCCCAAGTGTCTGCCCTCAAGCAAGTCACCACCCACCCTTTAACTCAAGACCCTCCCTTCCCATCTAAAATATTCCTTTTTAAGAGACAATACCACCCTTCCTATGATCATTTCATCCCACTTGGAGGTGATTCGAGAGAAAAATCTACTTAGTGTTTTGAAGAAGTACAAGTCCGTCATAGGCTGGTCGATTGCTGATATCACGGGGATAAGTCCAGCCTTCTGCATGCATAAAATTTTCATGGAACCTAAGTGTAAGCCAAGAGTAGAATCCCAAATAAGTATCAACAAAAAAATAAAGGAAGTTGTGAGAGAATAAGTGATTAGGTTGCTTGATGGTGGAATAATTTTTCCCATTTTTGATAGCCTCTAGGTAAGTCCTTTCTAGGTGGTACCCAAAAAGAGTGAAGTGACAGTGGTCACTAATGAAAATAATGAGAAAATATAGAAAAGAGCAGTGAATAAATGGAGAGTCTATATAGACTACATAAATTTTAATGCTTCCATAAGAAAGTATCAATTTCCCATGACATTTTTGGATCAAATGTTAGAGAGATTGGCAAGAAATGAATTCTTCTGATTTCTTGATGGTTATTCTTGTTACAACCAGATTTTCATTTCACCTAAGGACTAAGAGAAAACCAACTTCACCTGTATATATGGGACATTTTCCTACCAGCAGATTCCCTTTGGCTTGTATAGTGCTCCTTCCACTTTTCAGAGGTTCATGATGGAAATTTTTTTAGACATGACTGAAAGAATAATTGAAGTGTTCATGGATGATTTTTCTGTTGTGGGAAATAACTTTGATAACTATCTAAAAAATCTTAAACTAGTGTTAGAAAGGTGCCAAGAGACCAAATTAGTCTTAAAATGGGAAAGGTTCCAATTCATGGCCATTGAAGTCATCGTTTTGGGACACAAAGTTTCTAAGAAGGGGCTAGAGGTCGATAATGCTAAAGTTGAGGTCATACAAAAGTTTCCCCCACCTGAAAATGTCAAAGGAATCAAAAGTTTTTTTGGGTAATACTAGGTTCTAAAGGAGGTTCATTAAGGAATTTTCTAAGATTAATAGACCCCTATTCTCCATGCAGGTTAAGGACACACCCTTTTTCTTTAATGAGAAATGTCTAGAGGCCTTTAATCTGCTCAAAGAGAAGTTGACTACTTCACCTGTAATCACTGCTCCAGACTGGTATATTCCCTTTGAGGTGATGTGTGATGTTAGTGGCTTTGGAGTAGGAGCTGTTTTGGGGTAGAGGAAGGATAGGAAACTACATGTTATTTACCATGTAAGAAAGCTGCTGGATGATTCCCAGAAGAATTATTCTACCATTGAAAAGTAGTTGGCTGCTGTGATGTTTTCTTTGGAAAAGTTCAGGTAGTACTTGATTGGATCAAGGATCATAATTTTCACAGATTATTCAGCCCTAAAGTACTTGATGGATAAAAAGGACTAAAAAACCTAGACTCATGAGTTGGACCTTGCAGTTACAGGAGTTTTATTTAGTGATTAAGAATAATAAAGGGGATGAGAATGTAGTTGCAGACCACTTGTCCCGATTTCCCAATACCCCAAGTAAGGAACCAAGAGAGATCAACACTTCTTTTCCTAATGAACAATTGTTTGCTTCCTCGGTGTAGTGGTCTTCTTGGTTTGCAGACTATGCCAACTTTCTGGTAGCTGGAGTCAAGATCAAGGATCTCTCACACAACAAGAGGAAGAGGTTTATATCTGAGCTAAAATATTATATTTGGGATGACCCTCTTCTATTTAGGAGATGTGCTGATGAGATTTTGAGAATATGTGTGGTTGAGGATGATATTTTTCCCATACCTGAGATCTTCCATTCATCACCTTGGGGTGGCCACCATGGAGGAGAAAAAACTGCTCAAAAGGTCCTATAGGCTGGTTTCTACCAGACAACATTGTTTAAAGATGCTAGGAGTATTGTTATTGACTGTGAGAAGTGTCAAATGTTGGGAAATGTTGGAAGAAGCCAGAAAATGCCCCAAAAAGAAATTTTAGAGGTTGAAATATTTTATGTATGGGGATTGGACTTCCTAGGACCATTATCATCCTATTATGGGAATGAGTACATTTTGGTTGCTATGGACTATGTGTCTAAGTGGGTTGAGGCAGCATCTCTTCCCAACAATTCAGCTGCTAGTGTTTTAAAATTCTTCAAGAAAAACATCTTTTCCAGGTTCGGTGTGCCTCCAGCATTCATCATTGATAATGGGACTCACTTGAAGATTTATAATTTCAAAGGTTTGATGGAGAAGTATGGGTGCTCACATAGGACATGTACCACTTACCACCCATAGTCCAGTGGGCAAGCATAAGTTTTAAACAGAGAGCTCAAACACATTTTAGAGAAAATAGTGTCTAGCTCTAGGAAGGACTGGTCAAGAAAGTTGGATGAGGACCTTTGAGCCTATATAACTTCTTATAAGACTCCTATAGGGATTTCACCATATAGGTTACTCTTTGGGAAAACATGTCATCTACCTATTGAGTTACAATAGAGATCTTATTGGGCAGTGAAGGCTATTAACTTTGATTTCAAGTGTACTGGTGCGAAGAGACTATTAGAGACGAGTGATCCAAAGGAGATTAGAAGAGAGCCATATGAAAATGCTGAAATTTTCAAAGAGAGAACAAATTATTTTCATGACTCAATCATTCAAAATAGGAATTTCAAGGTTGGTGAGAGGGTCCTGCTTTTCAATTCTATATTGAAGCTGTTTCCAGGAAAGTTGAAGACTAAGTGGTCAGGACCCTTTACCATTGTTAGAATTTTGGTTAATGGAGTTGTTGAGATAGTTAACGAAAAGAATTGACCTTTCTTAGTCAATGGTAAAATAATAAAGCACTTCTTTCAAGGGCATCTAAAGGGCTTGGCTGCCATATCTATGTTGGAAGAATGAACCGTTTCAAGTCTAACTGAGGACTATAAACTCAGTGTTGCATGGGAACTAACCCGTGGTTACTTAGTTGTTTCACTATTATTTTTGTTCTTCAATAAATTTAACCCCTAATTTTTGATCTCTAGTTTAACCTCTTTACCACTTGATGGTGCCTCATGATCTTTTGTTGTTCAAGAGAGAGAGTTGTTGCTTCCAGAAACTTGGAAAAGGAAACCCAAGGGAGCAATCCACTGCATCATATGGATAAAAATTCTATCCACTCACTCCCTTAGGTTACTTATCTTGAACATAAAACTCTACAATCATATTTTACTTATTTGAACTTTTAGGTTAATAAAGAGGAGTAACCACCCAGTTCTGCAGAAGATGGTCTATCTATGGAAGTCAATGTTAATGCTCCAATAATTCAGGGAAGTGTTAATCTGCATTTTTTCACTTTTAATTACCTTCTTAATATTTACTGTGAATTAAGTGTGGGGGACTTCACCCTAACCTATGAAATGTTTACTGTGTTTCTTTCTTGGTTGTTAGCTTGATAATATATAATTTATTGAAAAAGTATTTTGAACTGCATTTTGAAACTTGCTACACCCACTATTTTTCTTCTCATTGAGCTTCTGCTACACATCATTATTCATCATGCTACTAATTAAATGTCACCGAAAAAATATTTTGTCTGCTCATAATGATTCAAAGCATTAACATTTTAGGAATACAACTGAGCTTGTTGCTGGTGATGATTGGCGGGGTTTGGTTCTTCTGTTTTTGTTTGTTTTTTTCTTTTTTGTGTGGCAAAGAAAATTTTTGAACCTTGTTTCTACCCTCTCCATATCCTTTTTAAGTAGAAATGTCAATATTTTTTTAACATAAACTGTATTCCCCCTTAGAATTCAACATTGGGGATAATTTTGGGTTTTAAGTGTGGGGGAGATGGGTCATTCTAGTGTCATGTGAAATTACCCCTTCTTGAATCTGAATTTTCTTTAAAAAAAGGTCAATTTTTTTTTCAAATATCATTCAATTTTTTTTTAAAAAAATAAAATTCTTTTATCACTTTATGGAAATTGGAGGTTAACTGGTACTTCAATTCTGTATTGTTTAGTGGATAACTATTTGCTGGTTGTCGAGAATGGCACTTAGTCAGAAACTATTAAGTTTGAGTGATTGCTGAGTGGAATTGTTCATCGTCTTTATGGATCTGTCTATTTAGGAACTGAGAATGGGAGTGTGATAGGATAGGTTTTAAGGAATAAGGATCATGAATTAGGATAAATATAAGTTCTCACTAGTACCTAGGGGATTACGTTTTTATTAAATAATATTCAATCACTTTAGGAAGTCAACTCAAATGATTATTAGTTAAGTTCTTTGTAACTGGAGTAAAATGAAAAAATGGGATCCCATAGTGAGTATCTGAGACAAGGTGCATTTGGTGTGTTTTTGTGAATAAATTAAGCCAATTTCAATATTAATAAGTGTTATGAACAATGATATGAACATGGAATATGGCTGGGATAAATGTAAATAAAATGCCCTTGTAAAAAATGAACTCATTAAGCTTAGGGGAATTTTGAACCCAGATAAAGAAGGGAGAAATCAAATTAGTTAAAATTCATTTAAGTTGAATCAGTAAAGTGATGAAATTAGTGGACTTTAATTTTTGGAACCTAGGAGAAGGTGAGAATGGAAGGTGACCTTGGTTAAGTTTTTAGTTTCACTTCATCTAACCTGTCAACACTCCTTGAATCAGAACTTAAATTGGAAATTGATGTAGGACAGTTAACGAGTACATGTAGAAGGCATAACATACTTGACAGTGTATGAATCTATAAGGATTTTAACTTTCAGTGGGTTTTTGAAGCTAGACAGGGCCTCATTTTTTAACACATTTGGAAATCCTGACTCACTATTTGGTCTTGATCCTCTTGGTGTTAAAGTTTAATTATGCACTTTTTGAACTGAAACTAAAAATATCATTTTTCTGTTTTAAAGTAAAAGGCATGCATTTTTTGGAGGAAAAACAAAGTTTTAAGTGTGGGGGAGTTTGATGTTGTAGTGTTTTTACATTATTTTCCACATCCATTTTTGTAGTTTTACTGGATTTTTAATACCAAAATGTGGTTTTTTATTAAATAGTTGATAATTGTTGTGCTTTTGTACCTTGCTGTGTAAAATAAGAAATTTTAGTTTAAATCATGTGTTTTAATGTGCATTATTGTCATTTTAAATAATTCTCAAATTAAATTAATTATTTTGAATTTGACTTTTTATTTTTTATTCTTTTTTTATAATTTTTTATTCTAGTTAGTTTATTAATTCATTAATTTAAGTAATTATTTATTTTTAATTTGTAAATAAATAACTCACTTTACTTTTTAATCCTTAAATAATTAATTTTTTTTAACAATGTAATTTTATTCAATTCTTTAATTTACTTAATTCTTTAATTAATTAATTGGTTAATTAATTGGTTAAATAATTTAAGCAAGTAACTGTAATTACTTAAATTTATTCTTAAATTAATTTTTTTTATAAATTTTAATACAAATAAATTCATTCTCTTATATAAAGAATACTTAATTTTATTATTTAAGTTTGTTTTATTTATTTAGTTTTTAATTATATTATATTTATTTTAATTGATTAATTGATTAATCTATTTTTAGTTTTATTAAAGTTTTAATTAATTTTTTTTTTGTTTTTGATTTTTTTTGTTTTGCAGGTGTTTCAGTCGCATGGTCCTCTATTGCTGTTCCAGCAACTCATGGTGCCACCATGTTCGTCACTTGACTGTGCCACCATTTCGCATGACACAGTGCCACCGTGTCCAGCTCCTTGTTGTCTCACAGCCACCATGAGCATCACTCATGGTGCCACCATTCCAAAAGGTGTCAAAACCACCCTTAGTAGCACCTATATTCAGAGTTCCACACTCCTCTTGCCACCGTTTCCATCTTCCTACCGCCGTTTTATGCCACTGTTTCCATTGTTGGATGTGGTACCATTTCACACTCCACTGTCTCACCATCCTACCCCTTTTCCTCATCCGTGACTCACCATTTCAGCAACAAAAATAAAGGAAACAAAGAATTTACACAAACAACAACAAAAAATCACAACAACAAATGAATCAAACCAGAAAGAAATTCGAGGCACAACAGAACGAGGAACAACAACATCCAATAGAACCAGAAATACACAAAAAAAGAAAAAAGAAATCCCCAATTCCGCACACCCATTACCCTTAATCTCCCGAACAACCTCAACCCGCCCCCTCTATGGATGAAGGCGACCGACCCCCCTTGGATCTTTTTATAACCCGAGCTGGTGCCTCGATCTCCACTACACCCAAATCTGCTCATCGTGGCATCCTGAATCCAAGATACTGCCTTCCATCCACTGATTTAAGCCGACACTTCCACCTGAATCACCTCTACACCATCGAACGAACTCGCCTAAAGACCTCCGCTCAGCCGTCACACCCACCTTCCTGCTTCATGCTGCATCGAACCACCACTGCGCCGCCGTTCAAAACCCGACCTAGCTTCACCGTGTCCCTCTTCTCGGACCAAGCCCTACCATCCTTGTTGAGCCTCACTGCTTCACCAAGCCGCCAAGCCTCCTATTCCCTCCATCTTCACCTTGACGTGTCGCTCCTGAGCTACCTTGACCCTCACTTCCCTCTCCCCCCTGCACCGAACCCCTTTCCCCCTTTCTCCCCTCTCTTCCACGCCCTTCCCTACCCCCCTTCTTCTCTCTTTTTCTTTTGTTTTTCCTTTTATTTATTTTATTTATTCTATTCTATCTTTGTATCCTATTATAAAAACCTATAATATAACATATAATAACATATATATAAATTTCATAATATATTTTAATAATATACACACACATATATATAATATAATATAATTAGTATAACATATATATAATAATAATTTACATAATAAAATATAATAATATACTTATATGTATAATTTTTTCCTCTTAATTTATTTAAATAATTTATAAATAATATAAATATATATTTATATACAATAATAATATTTATTTAATATAATATTTATTTTTTAATTATTATTATTAAATATAAGTAATTAATATTATATATGTATATCATATTTAAAATTTTTAATAGAAAAATATTTTTTTCATTTGTTGATTATAAATATTTATTTTTCTTCTAATTTTTTTAACTTTAATTTTTATATGTAAATATTCTAAGTAATAAAATATATTACTTGTAATAAATATTTTCATTATTCATTTATTTTTACTTGTTATAAATCAATTTATTCCTCTTTTTATTTATTCTTATTATATATTATAATACAATTTATAGTAATAATAACAAAAAGTTTTAAATTTCTCTAATTATTTTGTTTGAATTTAGTTGTTTTCTATTTCAGGGAGAATCATGGCTCGTGGAACACATTTTTCCAGTCTGTTATGTGATTATGTTTGAGTGACAGTTGAGGAGAAGACAACATAGTGAAAGTACTATGTGGAAGCTGGGGAACACTTCAGATGAGATTCCAAAGACTTTGATTACTAGGTCATCGACATTCATAAAGGGGCATTCAGGGATTGACATGGATACATCCACTTCCAGGATCCATCCATATCCATCTGGATATCCCTAGGGTCTTCACCGCTTTAGGGATAAGATTTGAGGATTAGACACATCTTGATTCCCAGGGCGGGACATCTAGCGTACTCCAGCACCTCATCCACCATCAAGTAGTAAAAATTGGAGTTTTCTAGAGTTCAAGCTGGGATACGAATATTTTTCTCATTGCTCTGTTTTTTGAATCTTCCTTCATTATGAACATACTTGTGTTTAACTCTTTTAATTTGTTGAAGTTGATCATGATGCTAGGATAATATTCTTTGGGTGAATAGGTTGGTCGACTAGATTTATTGATCTATTGTTTATGCATTAATTTTCTACTAATAACTCTCTCTCTTTCTCACATCATTTGGAAAATTATTTTATTTTAAATGTCAAGTAACAATGAAAAATGGTCTTGATTGGAACCAATTTATAACTTTTTCAACATGAGGATTTAACTGAAAATTTAGTCAAGATTAATAGAGAGGGATATTCATTGAGTTCAAATGAAAAGTTGAACTAGGTGAATTCTAATTTTTAACCATTGCTTGATCGAATGAGTTCTATAGTTGAGATAACTGTAGAGGTTATTTAGTCAAATGTTGACCAGACGACCAATCTAGCCAACCTCTTTCAATCAGATCCAGATCCTTTGATTTAAATTCATAAATAAGGAAAAGGAATATTGAATCTGGCCAGTTGATTTCCCCTTCTCTATCATATTGACTACTCAAGCTTGTTCCCACTATACATTGTCTGCATGTTGTTTATACTACCCCTTGCACTCGCAAGTTCATCTTCACTTCCTCACATTTATTTTCACTCACTCCACTTCACCACCACCAACTGATTTTATTGTTTTTTTGTGTGAATTTTTATTTGTTTTGTTTTTTAGTAGATCACTAAGCACAACTTTAGGCCTCTCTGTGGTTCGGCCCTGTCTTTCCACTTTTCTAAGTAGTAAGTAGGTTATAAATTTTAGTTTATCACTCATCCCCAACGACACGCGAGCTTGCACATATTTATTAACCATTATATTATTTATATGTTTTGAGTACTATCTAGATTGTGTTATTTACTCATATACATATAATGAAATAGATGAATTTAGGGATGAACGAGTACCTTATATTTTGTCACAATATTCATAAAAAAATTTAAATTTATTTCTATATATATTATTTATTTTATTTTCTAATATAAAAATATATGCCAAAGTTGAGTACAAAAATAACATTTCAAAACATACATCAAAAAATAAAAATTGAGAAAGTGAATTAGTATTATGGTGAAACACCAGGACAAGTATTTATGATTTATTTATGAAATTTAGAATTGAAATTCACATCATTATTGGTTCCATAGTAGGGAAAATACCCTGAAAGTGGGGGGGGGGTGAATCATGGTATGAAAGTTTTAATCATATTCCATACTAATCTTGTTTTCTTCATGAGACTAAACACTCTTAATATTTACCTACAAAAATGTATAATGAAAATAAAAGCATTTAAGAGAAAAAATAATTTTATTTGTTTCACCCATAATAGGTAACATACAAGGAGAATACTTGTGGTAGTGTATTGGAATACCAAAATTCACTAATAAAATCTACTATTTACAAGTTTAGAGTGGAATCTGTATCCTCTGGTTTACAAAAAATTACAACTAATAACTCACTGCCCTCTCATCTAAAGTGAATGCACCTATCCTCCATAAAATTCCTCAGATGATTTGAATCAGATCTAAAATATATTACACTAAAATTGATGTGAATTTAAGTATATTTTTCATTAATAATATTAATCAATCTTAACCATATAAAATTAAATCCTTAAAAAATTTACTGAGTGTAAAATTCACTCCGTGTTAGATTGATCTTCTATTTTCTACATGAAATCACTCTTCTGAGTAAGTTCTATGTGGTTCTACCTCTTTGTATAATATCTTCATGGTGTTCTACCTCCCATGTAATTTCTCTATAGTAGTCTAAATACCATGTAGTTTATTCATAGTATTATACATTCCATATAAGTTATTCACCAAATCCAACTTTTCATAATGAAAGTAATTAACTCACTCTAATCTTACTCCAATGCCTTATTCTCTACCAAATTATATACTTATGGTTTTATTTAGAAGAAAATGACCTTGAAAAACATGTTTTATATATGGTTACATTTTTTACCTTCACATAAAACCACTTTACATAAAATTTATCCTTTACTTTAAAGAATTATGGTGACCATATAGGATTTTCCTTTCATGATCTATGAAAAGTCCACCACCCATTATAAAATGATGAGTCCTATACATAATTATTTTAAAAAATATTTCCTTAATTTAATTATTTTATATAATCCTTCATTTCTAAAATTATTTCATAGGATTCCTTACTTGTATCTTATTTTTCCACTTTGTAATTATTTCATGGATCTGTGCAATTATTTCATGGAATTCCTTCCTTTGATTAAATTTTTACACCATGTAAATCATTCATGGCTCCCTATAACTATTTCATAGAATTATTTTCTTTTCTTAGAATATTCTATGACATAAATCTTTCACAACTCTATATAATTCTATAGTGAAATTCATATATTTTTTTCAAATATTATTCCACATAATTATTTCATGGTCTAATGTAATTATTTTATGGAATTTATTCCTTAGCTATATATTTTTCACTAAATTTATCATTTAAATCCAAAATTATTTGACATAAATAAAACCAATTCAAAAAAATTCCATAAGCTACCAATTTAAGAAAGTATCAAGATTTAAAATTCTAGAAATTTTTTAATATTTTTTTCAATAAACATAACCCAAAAACTCACAAAATACGGTTATTTTTTTACTAAAAATATCTCCATTTTGGTTTTTTGGAACCAAGTAAAAATTCTTAATTAAATATTTGAAAAAAAATTTAAATTGTATTATTCAAACAACCTTCACTACCTGTAACTCTAGATAGGTAATATAGATTCACTTAACATGTACCCTAATATGAGACAAGTCATTATTGTCTTGATAAATAAGAGTAAAATGAAAAGTTCATCAATGAATCACCCCATTAAAATCGATCAAAACTTGGTGCTAAAAATCCAATCTAACCACAAAAATGATTTTCCAAGATTTATTTTCTCTCCATGGATCAACATTGAAGTATTATCCCCCTTTTTTACCTTTATAAAGAAACTATCTCCCTTAGATCATATTTATTGAGTAATATCTCCCAATTTTCAATGAACATAAAGGTAAAACCTTTGTGAACATGATGGAATCCAAGATATAACTTGTAGAGAAGGGTCCCAACTCTACACTATTTAAGAGTGGAGAGTTGAGTGAAATTTGATAGAAAGATGTTTCTTCTCAAACATCTCATGTGGTAAAGCCTTTATTATATTGTTTGAAACATGAATTAGAGTAGGCACATACTCAAACTTTACAAACCATTGTTCAAATTTCTCTTTAATGAAGTGATACATAATTTCAAATTTCTTCATCCTTGAGTGATGTATTATATTTTTCTAAGGTTTATAGTACTTTAATTATCACATTAATTCAAATAGGAGACTTCTCCTCAACTCCCATATTTCTAGTTTTTTCTATCCATAAAAATTGAGTACATGCTTAAATATATTTAATGTATTTAACTTCTATAGTGATAAAGGAAATTTAATATTATTTTTTACCGAGGCAAGAAATAAATAAATCTCCAAGATTGAATTAACAACCTATTTTATACATTTTATCATATTCTAAACTAGTCTAATCTACTTCCATATACTCCAATAAATCCTGTTGTGATGTTGGATTTTAAAGGAAACTGAAATCCATGATCCCTTTGATATACCACAATGTTATCTTTACCTCTTTAAAGTGTTTTTACTTATTAATACTTTGGTACCTTGAATATTGTCATATATAAAAAATAATATCAGGTCTTGTCATTTGTAAGTAAAATATTCTCCTAATGATCTACCTATACTCTGTGATATTGACCTCTTTTCCATCATACTTCCATTCCAACTTCATTCTAGTAGCAATCAGTATTTTCATTTACTTGGAATCCTCCATTCAAAATAATTTAAAAACCTCCTTTGTATATTTGGATTGATAAATTAATGTTCAATGCCTTCCTTATATCACCTAAAAGCCAATGGAAAATGTCAACTCTCTTATCATTTACATTTCAAAATCATATTTCATGAATTTTATAAATTGATTGTATTTTTAATTATTTTATTGATCAAATATTATATATTCAATATATGTGATCACCATCATCCTTTGATCAAATTCATTTTTTATAGATAGATAATGATCAAATCCATCACACTAAAAACTAAGATTCTTCAAGTACTAATCTGGTGTAGAATACCAAGATATTAGTGCGTGCTTCATCATGTAAAGTTACTTCTTCGACTAACACACATTGTTTTCATCTTCATGAAAAATAAAACTATCTACCCACTCAATATAAAACTATTCTTTAAGTAATCCATTATGGAATGTGATTTTAAATCCATATGAAAATCCTTCAACCTCTTTTTCTCCACTATAGAAAATAATAATCAAATTATCTCCTACTAAAACAAAAGATAAATTATTTAATTTACATCGATACATTCAATCTAGGGGTTTCCCTTATACACACACCATTCCTTATTGAGAATCACCATGTTGTATTCATTTTGTTTGTTATGGAAAAACCATCTGGGCATAATGAAGTTCTTATCCACCAACCTCAAAATAATCATTGAAGTATGATTCTTCTCAATTTGGTCAAGATATTTATGTATATAATTTATAAAATTTTCATACTTATCAGCCTCTTCAAAGTTATTTGGATATACTTGAGATAAGAGTGAGGTTTTTAGTAGAATCTTCATTATCCTTAACAGTACAGACAATGTTCGGCCCTCGATGATATTCTGTTCATCGATTTCAACCTTGTTTCTTAACTTCTGTTTTTTTGATCAATAGTTATCCTACTCCTCATCAATTTATTTTTTTAGAATTAACATTAATCCCTTATAACCCCCCTAATATCCTCAACTCATTATTATTTTCATATATAATTTATTCACTATTTTGCTGAAAATTCTTCTCATTTTCTAGTATGGTGGCATCTTGAATTTTGAAAATATTTCCAAATAATTTGTTAAAACACTTGCATGATTTGATATTTGATGATTATCCTTGAAAAATAACTTTATATCTGAGATATTTAAAGTTCATGTGTTTCTTATTTTGAGAATAAATCACTTCTAAATATTTGAAAGTACTTCATCATTGGATTATTTCCATTCCAAATCTCGTATGAAGTATTTTATTCTCCCAAAAATAAAAAAATACTTATTGATAATATAGATTTAATTAAAAACTGTTTCCTTCTAATATTTATATGGAAGTTATTTATCAATTATCTTCATTTATACCATGTTTTTGACAATCCTATTTCTACACTTATTGACACCATTTTGATGAGGAGTCTTTACCATTGAAACTTGATGCCCTATCTTGTGCTTCTTGAGATAATCCTCCATCTGGTTGTTGGTAAACTTTGTGCCATTAGTAGTGAATAATTTTAGAATTTTCTACCTAGGAATCCTTTCCTCTATCCTTTGAGAATGAGTAATGTAATTTAAAACCTCAAACTTGTGAGATATCACCATCAACAACACCATCCCACTAAAATTGTCGATGAATAGAACATACTACCTCTTTTTGTTAGTGTATCTTAGTGATATATGGCCACAAACATCATTGTGCACCAATTATAGAAAACTTGTTGATTTATTTTACTTTAGCTTGTAGCTCTTCCAAATGACCTTCCCTCGCACATGTGAGTATGATCACATGAATCTGGACATTGGTGAGATTATTGATTTTCCATCACTCTTCATACATGCCTTTTGCGCCACTACATTTTTAAAATATTTAGACCATTATAGGTACACTCACTAGGACATCTACCATTTTACAACCTTGTGTTAGAAGACACCTTTGGCTAGTGCACCTTGTCTGTTCATCTATCCTTTACCAGTTTTTGATCCCATCTCATGAGATAAGGAACCATCTAATCTGGTGGGGAAATATTAAGATCCTTATTCCTTGATAATGAATCTAGGACAACTACCTAATTATGACTAATTTTTTAAATCTTATATTCTTGGAGATATCCCTAATTCTTATAGGGATTTTCTTTCTTTGATTTCAATGATCTCATTGTCTCTTAAGAAACATAAATCAATGTAATTGAGGATATGTTAACACTCTCCCTTGTTTATGAATGAATATTCCATGATCCTATTATGGCTTTAAACACAGGAGTAGATTTCACTATCACCCTGATTGAAATTCTTTTTTCTATACTAAAGGAAATATCTGATGTCCAAGTCGATGGCATGGTTTCTTTTTTTATTATTTTTTTCCTTCCATGATTTTTTGGTGGATAAGTTACTTCACTTCACTAGTATATCCAAGGTGATCCACCATCTCCATGTTTTTTATCATATCCCAGGATATCATATGCATACATTAAGATCTAAAATTTCAAGATGTATGGTTCACCCATTCAGAGGTTGGTATGGCTTCATTGAAATCTATCATTTATTATTCATGGATGACATGGTTTTCTTCAATAAAAATATAATAAATACAATAAAAAGGTTCAAAAATATTTTAATTGAGTATAGTATTAAGAGTGTCCAATGAATAAATTTGGAAAAAAGAAGAGCCAATATTCCTAGGAAATTATTAGGAAGGTAAGCCAAATTCATCAAAGATTGGTTACGAATTTCTAGAAGACAATTTCCAATGGATTTTTTGGGAGCTACTCTATTGAACAAAAATTTTCACATATAAGACATTGAAGGTATTATCTATATAATTATGGGTATAATTTCCAATTAGAAGAGTGGATTCCTATCTTTTTTAGGTAAGACCACCCTTATCAATAATTTCATCTCCTTTATTCATATGCATGTCCTTGCAGTCTTTCGGGCCCCCATGTCTATCATTAGTTGAATCATGAACATTCATAATAGATTCATTTGGGATGTAAAACAAGAGGGTATACATAAATGGTCTAGTTAGGCTAGGATGTCCAAGACCTTTTATGAGGGAGTAATTAATCTCAAAATAATTTATGAGACTATAGAGTGCATGCAGACCAAACTTACATGGGATTATTTATTTGGCCATTCTCTTTGATCTCATTTCATAAAAAAAAGTATGGATACTCACCAGTTTTCTTAATTAAATAGGATTTTAAGGGATATAATCTTTGAAACATCCTTTATAATTCCATCACCATCATGTAGGATAACTCAAGATGGATCATTAATAGGAGAAACATAACATTTTGTAAAGATAATTAGACTGGTAAGAACCTCTTCATACTAAGTTGCCCAATTTCTAATATCATCTTCAGTCATCCTAGATAACACCCCATGTTCATTGATGTTGTGATGGATTTGGACCAAAGGATATTTGACTCTTCCATCCTATTTGTTAAGGAACCAGATGTGTTCTTATTCACTCTATCTCCCTCAAGTTTATTCAGACTCTCCACTTATCATAACCTCATCTACACACACTCTGGTGACGATGCATGGACCATCCACATATAGTGTAAACTATTTCTAAGAAAGATGATATTTTTGGTTTGGAATATTTAGAATCACACTTGAACTATAAAAATTTAAGTATATAATAAATGAATCACCCTTGTGTTGAAATAAATGTACCATGTGATTGAAATAATGGTATTTATTATTCATCTAATATATTAATGGGAGTGGGACCATTTTATCTTGTGACGTCTTAGAGGTTTCGTGGAGTTTGAGGTCTAGTTCCTTTACACTAATAATTTTATTGCTTAATTTTTCCAATAAAATCTATAAGATGATCATGATAACTAGGCTAATATGACCATCTTAATTAATTATTGTCGGGTCATATGGGAGCTCTAAAACGATTCCCGACATAAAGATGACAAACCATTCAAAAGTTTTATAAAATCTATATTTTTACCATCCATTATATCCCTCATATCACTTACCAAGAACTGTGAAACAAAAATTTCATCAATAGATACCCCCCACTATTAGTTCAAATTCTTCAATGCCTATAGACGCGGTCTTATATAGTATTTTAAGGGATCTGTGATTTTTTCTTTCTCAGTTTACTATGGAAAATGGTAATTCTATCATCACTGAAGATCATTAATTATTTACTATAATTTCTCATTTATCCTCGAAGAATATATTTTTCATCTATGAATGAAGTGGATTCAGTGCTCTTGGTTTAGTATTTTTTGGAGCTCCTTCCTTTCGATAGGATCATTTCATACACTATCAAAGCCTATAGAGGCATGCATCACAAAGGAGTGAAGATTCATACCACCTAGTGTGTGGGAAAATTTGTGTCAGATTTCTTATCTTCCAAAGGATTCCATAAGTATGAATTCATTTTCTATTCATGTGGTTCCTCAATTCCCAAGGATTGTATGCATTTTATCTATGGAGACCCTCTTGGTCTCCACCACTTCCACCCCCTATGATGTTGTTCCTTATTTACCCCATACCTTCTTTAATTTTTCATAATAAAATTTTTCAAAATATCAGTTAGAGTATGATCACATGGTAGTTTATGGATATCATGATATCCATAATTCTTTACAAGACCATGTGAATATTTTTTAGGCTCAATTGGACAAGCCCTTTATTCTAATTTTGAATAAAATCTTCAAAATTTTATATTTTATCACTTTGTTTCTATTTTACCTTTTAAATAGACCACATGATATAATTTTATGATATTATTATAGGTTTAAGAGTCTCTCATGATCTTCAAATTTTTATTGTAATCCAATGATTTATTCTTCAATCTCCTTGATACATTTTACTTAATCTTTCACTACACTGCTCAAAATTTATTTGATTCAGACATGTAATTCAATCTTGATTTTGTACTCAATAAACTTCCATGATTTTCCAATATTTTTATATTTTAGATTCTCAATTTTATCCATCAACTTAAATTTCTCCTCTTCTTGTTACTGTATGTAGAGTTTCGAATCATGTACCACTCCATTAGATTTATTTGTTTTGGATATCCTTACATCTCTCTCTTTAAGTGTCATATCTGATTCTACTATTTGGTATACTATTACCTAAACATTAGGTTTATAACAATCATTGTCATCCTCTATTTGTGGTTTAAATAAAATATACATTAGAATTTTTTCATTGAGGTATTTTTAATTATCAATCTCATCCACTTTTGATTCTTCCATGACATTATCCTCCTGTGAAAATAAGTTCTTCCTTTTAAATATATCTTTTTTAGTACTTATATTTTATTTCAAATTATTTAAATATTTATTCATGGTTACTTCATCATCATTATCTTCATATCATGTATCCTTGGAAATTTTTTAGTGAGGTTACCAACCTTTACACACCGAAATCAAGAAAGTGGAAGCATGCCATTGAACTTTCCTTTTATTCATTACCTTAAATGTCACTTCTTGATATTTCTATTTTTTAATAGAATCATTATAATTTTTCAACATATTATATGTGATGGGAGTGCTATGAATACTATCCAATTCCAACTCCTTTAGTTCCTTATCCTCAAGTAACAAAAAATTTGGGTTGAATTGAGGTGTAAATATTCTCAGAATTTTCTTTACAATCTTAATGTCTTTGAGGGTTTATTTGAGTCCACCCATTTCATCCACAATGAAATTTACCTGATCAAATAATTTGTCAATAGATTCATTCGGGTTCATCCTCAAGACCTCATAATTTTTCCAAAGAACTATAAATTTATCTTTATGAACATTTATGTCATCCTATAAATATTAATAATCTTTTCCCATGTGGAGTGTGAGGATTTATACGTCAATAACTTCATGTAGTTTATATTAGATAAGTATCCCATAAGAAAACTCAATATCCTTTAGTTTAAAAACAACTAAAAATGTTAAGGCACTAATCTATCAACTGAAGAGAAAGTTATACTCCTCCATAAAATTCTTCAGATGATCTGAATCTGCTCTGAAATAGTTTACACTAACATTAATGGAAATTGAAGCTTATTTTGCATCAATGAGATGAATCCCTCTTTACCATATAAGTTTTAATCCTTAAAAAATTTAATTCAGTGTAAATTATTATCCATGTAATATTGAAAATGTAATTTCTTCATTGTAGCACTATGTAACATAAGTTATATGTGGTTTTACCTCTCTATGTAATTTATTCATAGTGATCAAATTTACATATAATGTTTTCATGGTAGTCTACTTACCATGTGATTTATTTACATAAATTTATTTTTTGAGTATTTCCATCATGAAATCCCACTTTTTTAATTGAAATTTAGTAGCTCACTCATGTCACTTCATGAATATGTTTCTTAAAATATGGTTTTTATTCTTAAAAAACAAACCATCTTGAAAATTATTTCCTTTTGGAGACCAAAAAAACATAACCAAAAATCAATCAAATAAGCCCCTAAAATCTATATAAATATAATAACCTCTTATAACGTATTTGATAAAAAATTAAATATATTATAAGTTTCTTAAATTAATAGTGGATATTGTTGAGGCAACATGTCAAAAAACACTATCTATATACATGTGTATCATTCCCTAAGAATTCCACTATCATAATGCATGAATAAGGTAATTTTAACCTAACCAAGCCCTATTGATCATCCCAAGTCCCATTCATCCCACATTAGTATTCCTTTTCCAACATCTCACTTATTCTAGAGTACATAGTCCCAACACTATATGCCACCTAGAAACTTGGGTTTCAATTGAGGAAATGTTGGATATGTAAGCTATAGGTCTAGATCACGAGTCTGGATAACCTAACTCCACCCTTAATTAGAATTGTCTCATCCAAAAACATTCTTATATACCATTTTTAATGTCGTAGACCAGATCAAATGAATACAACCTGAGCAGGAATTCAACAAGACCTCATGCATTCCTACCAATGTGCTAAAGGATTTAGATTAGTAGTGAGAGCCTAAAATAATCATTGGGATACTATTCACTCGAAAATAAAGACTTAGGGTCATGGATGAGTTGATAAATTTTTTTACAACTCTTCTATATGCAGAACATCCAAAAAAACTATAGAAAATAAATTGGAAGCCAAGAGGGCTGCCACAGTCTATAATAAAATATAGTAAAATAGTTTATATGATGTATCAAAATATTAAATAGTAGAATATATATATATATATATATATATGTATGTATGTATAACATGCATCATAATATCAATATAGTAGTAGAACAATGGATGGTACATGTGAAGAATAATAACTAAAAAACTACACTGGCCTCTATCCCAACTCACATAATCACTATACTAAATCTTGTGCCTCTATAACCTATTAGATCCAAATCACATATCCAGTTCCAAGAGACACTTGCTCAAAGATAAAACATGAAGATCTACCCACATACATCAAAACCCATTTTGTGTATATAGGTAGGGGTGAGTATAATGGCCCAGTAATATTCCCCATCACCTCAACACCCTGAATGTTGTTGTGATCAAGGGGATGAGTGTGAAATACATATAAGGAGTGACGTGGATGCTCTTAAAACACACCCACAAGGGACATAAAACTGAATTCACATAAAAGAAAACACATCAGTTCATCATGTTCTAACCAGAAAACCACCACACTTGACCCCATCTGTTATGAACAATGTTAATAATATGCCTATCATAACCACATAACACGAATTCCCATCATGGGAAGGTTGTGACATAAATAATCCTGGGTATATTGAGAACCCGTCAAGGGAAAGGTGTTACATAGCTAGTCCTCGGTGTATCACATCCTGAACATTACCTTATCACTCAAGGTAGGGTCTAATACCACATCTTGACCACCACCTTATCACTCAGGGTATGGTCCCAAATAACATCTCAACCACCACACGATCATTCAGGGTGATTTCCCATATCAAATCTCAACTAACACCCTATCAATCAGGGTCAGGTCCCACATCACAATCGACTTCCCACTCATTTGGGATGGGAACACTGTTCAAAATGTCTCCTATTACTTTATGGAGTCCATTCATCAAAATCCACAACATTCTCACTCAACATGGTGCCAAAATCATCATTTTGGACCATTTCCTCTCACTCAAGGAAGGTTATTGTTCACAATACACCACCACATCACTCAATATGAGGTCAAAAACTTCATTCGACATACAAATAATCTAGTAGTAGGGACATAAAATAACCAAGACATGTCCAAAGGTCAACCACCAACCCACTGGAACATCCTAAGAACAAAACACCACAAGGTTTACCTACAAGATTTTCCTAAACCAACCCCTTTTATTTACCCACAACAGTAAGTTTTGTGAACCTGAAACCTATAAAAAATGAAGTATTCTTTACCAAAAACCATAAGCCAATATACCATGTCACCCAAGCCTAAATTGAGCTAAAACAAATCACTTTAGGCTTAGTTTAACCCATAAAAACCCATCTATATTTTATGATATTAGACCTTGTCCCATATAACCTAATCCATTTACCCATATATACCCTATAAGGGGCTCAATTACCTTAATTCAGACCCACTTAACCAATTTGATTCCAAAAAAACATAAACTAGCCAATCCACCCATCTATATGTGCGAAAGTACATGAAATTATATATAAACTACATAAGATGGTAAGGTATTCCTATAAAATCATGAATAATCCTGAAATAAGAACAATTCACCAGGTAATCATAATCAAAAGGCACCAGAAATCATAAAAGATTTATAAAATTGGTAGTTTCCTACACATGATCAGCCAAAATCAAACAAATCTTAAACAAACCCTTTTGTATTTCCTTTATAAACCTAGTAAAATCCTCTTTATAAACCTTTTATAAAAGGTATATCATTCCATATTCACCCATTCTAATCCCCTAAACAAAATCCTAATAAAAAAGGTTCATTATAAAACCTCATTTTTTTGAAATATTACTTAAAAACCATTACCTGAAATCATATCATTTACCTTCTAATTTAATTTTAAACCATTTCATTTAGGAATACACTTTTCAATGAATCCCCCCTTAAAATACCTATTTAAAAAAGAAATTACATTTACTTTGAAAACCAACTCATGCTGCCAACAATCCATAAAGAGGTCCACTAACACTCTTGTGACCATGGTTCCACACACAAACCATTTATAAAACTATACATTCCTTATTGAATATTAGTTCAATTTGATATCATACCAATTTATTGGATGATATTACACCAAGTTATGCCACATGGTAGATATTACCATAATGATATCACATGAACCTAAAACTAATAAATGAGAAACTGAATCAGTAATATAAAGTTAATATACCTCATTAATAGTTAATGAAACTCTATTTACTAAGTATCCTTGGCTGATCTGACTCTAATCGGATGACATTAGATATTCTAAAAAAATCCCTAATTTAGGGCACAATTTATAGAAAATAATAAAACAACAATAGAAACCAGAAATAAACACCCAAGGGAAGTTATCCTCACTTTTTGATATCCCCTTTAATAAATGACATGAATATTTAACAACAATAAATGAAGATCTTCTTTTGGGATGAAGAGAGGAATGAGAGAACAATCTAGGGCATATTCACTATATTTTGGTTGAAAATAACCTAAAATCCCTTTTAAAATTAATTTAATTTCATTTAATAAATTAATTAATATTTTTAGATAAACTAGTAATAATAACCTCACAATGCGACCTTAACTTCATGGTGTGAATACTCCTTTAAATACATCCCAGTACTACACAACATGAACCCCTACCTCATGACATGTTCCTCCTCCTCCAAGTCATCATTCCATAATTCTAAAAACATTGGGCCCCTTACGTATCACCCCTTGGGACCTTTATGTATCATAGAGAAACTCCTACACTTAACCATTTTATTAGATGTCTGGAACCATTATGTATGGGGGTAACCATATTTAAGAGTATCCCTTTACATTCTAGACATTTCCATTTTTAGACTATGTACTTGTAACCCATCTGTATCATCCATCAAAATTCACAAAGTATGGTGCCCTTAAATATCACATGGTATCCCCACAACTTACCAATTTCTTGAAGATTAGTTCCCTTACGTATCAACCTTTAACATCATTCATAAATTTTAAAAAGTCTAAAACCCTTTTATATTAATGAGTACCCAAACACTTTATTGATTTTCTGAATAGGATGACCCTTATTTATCACCCTTTGCAAAACATAGTGACCTTTAAATATCACCCTTTGTGTATAGTCTGATGTTTATATATCACCCTTTACACACATGGTGACCCTTACATGTCACCCTTTGTATATAAGGTGTCACTTAGGTATAAACCTTTATGCATAAGATGACCATTATTTTTATGAAACTTGGCCGATTTCTAGATAAGGTGTGGAACCTTACGTATCCCCCTTTGTGCACATGGTGACATTTATGTATCATAGGATGACTACAGACACATAAATGGTTTACAAAAAAAACAAGTCCATTATGTATCAAGTGACCTTGATGTATTTTATTTTCCACATATTTACTTTTATAAACTCAATTAAATTTAATAAAAACTCTTACATATAAAGACCCTTAAACATAAATACATTTATGAAGAACCATTTTTTATTTTTATGAACACCATGACCCTTACATATGGGAATTGACTATTTTTCCAAACACCATAACACTTATATATATGGTTTATCTAGTTTCTGCAAAATATTATACAACTCAAAAATCTAGAAAAATTTATGTCCAACACTCCCAACATGTCTATAACAGTTCTAATCTACCTCAAATCATCTCAAAATACCTCTAATAGACTTGGAAAATTTTCAAACCTTTAGAAATACTTCTTACTAAATTAACAAATAATTTGGAACTCAAAATTCATCAAACAATTTAAAAATATTTTAAAACAATGTTACCACCATTTTTGACAAATACTACCCCACTTCAATACCTAATTCACAAAAAAACCACCATGACCTTATTTCAACACTCACGTAAGCACACAAAACACCCATAATGTCTCCAAATACATCACAAAAAATCTATTGAAGATGTTCCAATTCTCATTATTCCAATATGAACCCCAAATATAAAAAATTTCCCTGTTCGAGACTAAAAATTCAAATTTATCATAAAAAAATGAATTGTAATTTTATTGGTCATTACACTCCTCATAATTATTACATGAAATTCCTTGCTTTGCTCTATATTTTTGACCATGCAAATATTTAATGGATTTCAATAATTATTTCATTGAATTCCTTCATTTTCTCTAGATTTTCCACCATGTAAATCTTTCATGTCTTTACATAATTTTTTCACATAATTACTTACTTTAAACTAGACATTCCATGGAATAAATCATTCATTGATCCATGTAATTATTTTACAAAATTACTTCCTTTGATGAAGATTTCCACAACATAATTATTTAACGGTATCACAGAATAATCTCATTGTATTTATTGTCTTTATTTTTTTTTCTAATTTTTTTCTTTAACTACAATCAATTGCGACAAATGAAAAATAAATAATAAATACTTCCATAATTTATATATTTTAGAATGTATCAAGATTCACCATTCCATAATTTTTTTTAACATGAATTTCCAATAAAAAAAACCTAAAAAATTATAAAATAATTTTGAAGGATTTTTTTACAATCATTCCAATGTGTGGTGTTCACATAATGACTTAAAGTGTGTGTTTTCAATTTAAAAGTTAGTTTTAGTTCATGAAACATGTTACATGATCAAAACTGAGAAAACATTATCATATTGATGTCATAATCTAGGAAAAATGTTTGATGATTAGTTTTTTATATGAAGTAATTGAACATATGTAATTTTGATGCACAGTGTGTGTAGTATGTCTAAAAATGTATTTTTCCAGTTTATGTGTTAAGTAAGTTTAAAACATGCATTACATGCTCAAAATCGACAATAAAAATTATAATTTTAATGAAAATATACTAAATATACTGATGATTTATTTTTGACATATTATAATGAAATTCATATCATTATGACATGCAATGTGCTCAGAATAATTGAATGTGTGTGTTTTAAATTAAAAAGTTACATTTTAGTTCAAAACATGCATCACATTCTCAAAATAAAGAAAACATTATTGAATTTTCATGATACTCTGGGAAATATATCAATTAGTTATTTTTGATATGTAGGAATAAAATACACATTATTTCCATGCATGGTGTTCTCAGGATGACTGTAAGTGAGCGTTTCTATTTTAAAAGTCATATTTAGTTTGAAACATGTGTCACAAGATCCAAACAGTGAAAAATGGTTCAATTTTTTTTTCAAACTCTATTAAAATGTTGTTAATTTATCTTTCACCTATAAGAATTAACAACAATTAATTCCAATCTGTATTGTGTTTGGTGTGACCAAATGTATATATTTTATTATAAGTGTTAAATAAATTCAAAATAGGCATCACATGATCAAAAATAAAATAAAATGAATTAGTATTGTCTTTAAACTCTAATAAAAGTAATTATAATTCATTTTTAATGCCCACTAATAAAACAAGAATCATTCTGACATGTGATAGAACTGGTATTATTAAAAGTGCATGTTTTTAATTTAAAAGTACTATTTTAGTTCAAAATATATGTTACATACTAAAAATAAATAAAATGATCTTAGGTTGTAATGTAATTCTAGGAAGACAACCATCAATTTTTTTTTCATTTAGGAAAAACATTCACATCATTCAAAGGATTCATTTGGTTAAAGAGTGTTTTTTCAATTTAAAAGTCACGTTTTAATTAAAAACGTGTTTCACATACTCAAAACATATAAATAGCTCTTTTATTATCATTAAACTCTAGGAAATTTATACATAATTCATTTTTTACATATATTAATGAAATTTACATCATTCTTATGTGAAGTGTAGCAAGTATAACTAAAAGTTTACTTTTCAATTATATGTTAAGAAAGTTTAAAATATGGATCAAATCTTAAAAACTAACTATATGAATTAATATTATCTTAAAACTACATTATAATGATCGATGATTCATTTTTGACATTTAGGAATGAACTTCACATCATTTTAACATGCAATGTTCTTAAAATTAATAAAAGTGCATGTTTTCAATTAAAATGTTGTGTTTTAGTTCAAAATATGTTGTACATACTCAAAACTGAAAAAATGATCATATCTCTAAGATAATATAGGAAAAAATATATTATTAATTTGTGATAGGTAGGAATTAACTACATATCATTCCAAAATGCAGTGTGCTTAAAACAATTGAAAGTGATTTTTTTTCAATTGAAAAGTAATATTTTAGTGTGAATTGTGTCATATTCTCAAAACATAGATAACATGATAAAAATTATTGTGATACTCTAAGATAATTTTTTTAATTCATTTGTGACATATAAGAATCAAATAAACATAATTTTGACATGCAAAGTGCTCATAATGATTGGAAGTGCATGTTTCCAATTTAAAAGTCATATTATTGTTCAAAACCTGCATCACATGATCAAATCAAGAAAATGAAATTGTATTTACATGAAGATCTAGTGAAATGATCATAAATTCATTTTTTACATATCATAATGAACATAAAATCATCTTAATATATAGTATATTCTGTATAGATGGAAGTGCTTGTTCTCAATTTATAAGTGATATTTTAGTTTTAAATAAGTGTCACATGCTCAAAACTGAGAAATATATGGGATTGTCTTGAAACTCTAGGAAAATGATGATAGATTTATTTTTGACTTATAGGAAGTAAATTCATGTCATTAAAATACAATTTATGGTTAGAATGATCTAATGCATATTTTTTCAATTTAAGAACTCAAGAAGTATTAAACACACATCATATACTCAAAACTGTGAAAACTTTAATATATTTTCATGAAAATATATATAAATTATTATTGAGTCATTTGTGATATTTATATATTAATTACACCTCATTTTTATATATGGTGTGGTTGAAATAACCAAATATACATTTTCCCATTTCTAATTAGTTTTAAATTTATCAAGTGTTATTAATAAAGAACATATTGTTTATTATTACTTATGTATTACTCATTTAAGTCACATGTACATTTCTTACGTTGATTTAAAGTAAAAAAATGTATTGATTTTTTGATACACTCTTCTAAATGTGTTCTTATTCTATAAATGCCATATTTATTAATGTTGTAACAATAATTTAATGTAAAAATATGTTATTAAAGAATGAAATTAATTTATTTTTTATATTATGTCAACTATGATATTCATCATGCTGATTATACTTGTTATTATACTATATATTTTTATTAATTTTTGTTTTTTGGTGACACAACACTAAATAGTGGTTTCAGCTACAGCTAGGTCCTCAATTAACATTAAAGAAGTTATGAGAAACGTATAATTTCTCAGTACTTAAAAGAATTGAAAAGGCCTCCTTTCTCAATAATTTAAAATCACAGATAAATGAATCATTTATCAGAATTTGTTGGGATTGAGAAAGGGTTCCTTTCAACCACCCTGATATCCATACAAATCTTCATTTGAGAATACACTAATAAGAACAAAATATGATTTATAAAATTTTAATCTAATTATAGGTGTGAAGTTAACATGCCTCAATTTTCTCTCAAGTATAGACAAATCACTATCTATTGGTAAGTATAAGAACTAGTATACCTTATTAACTAGATAAGAAATTTTAGGTCTACTAATGGTTAAATATTGAAATGCACCAATTGATCTTATACATTTAGATGTATCAACTAGAGCTAGTGGTATTCTAAGTACTTTGTGGGAATGTTTTCTTTCAAGTAGCCATTGGTGTAATAACAAGTTTTTAATTCTCAATTAATGCGCGATAAAGCAGACCAGTCACATAATTGAATTTTGTAAGAACAATTTCATTAAGACCTTTTGACACATCACTACCTAGAACGTAATTAAATTATCCAATATTGTTGACTACTGTGACTTCCTAGACCTAGATGAAACTTAGGAGGTGCCTCAAGCCTTGTGATCCACATGGGCACAAGTTCATATCCCCAAATTCAAGAGGCTTCTAACTAGCAGTGAGGGCCTAAGGCATGTCTATGAGGATACTATTACCTCATTACTATAGTGTATCGTAGTGGATAACATATGTGATACAACAAGAGATAAATAGATGAATAAATATAAATAAATAGAATGCACAGTAGAAGGATGCAAATCAATAATAACAGAAATAACTGGAATAACATACAACAACTGATGATGATATATATCATATCAATAGAAATCTGTAAAACAAGGATACAAAGTAGCAGTCATACATGAAAAACCCAAAGTAGAAAAAAATAAATACATAAACTATACCAAGCATCCCGTTCTCCATCTCAGTCATATGTTACCAACTCTATACTAACATAGAAATAAATCAAGTGTATGAAGTAGTACACTTCCCTTTATCAATGCCTACATACATGTAATCTACCTCAGGTATCAATGGTGCCCAAAGAGGGTGTGAGATAAATCTTAGTGAGACACAACCAACTGTGTCTATAACATTCAGCCTGTGTAATGGAAATGTAATAGTGTGAAAGAAAGAAAGTATAAAATAAAGTAGTACAATGTAACAAAATTCCCAAGTAATTTCTTTATCCCTCGATTGGCATCTGAATGTGTAACCCATCAATCAATTAAATTAAGTTCCAAGATGTAACAAGACAACCATGATTGATATTTAATTTTAAGTGGTTCCAAGGTAATCACCAAGGAAACCAAGACCTAAAGGGATACCAAATCAATAGTAACTGAGCCTGGCTATGGGGTAAGAGTGTAATATAAGGAGAATCATCCAAGGATTTACTACAATAATGTTTCTAACAGAGTCCAAGGAATATATCCAAGTTAAAATGGGAAATAAGCATTGGTCAGGCCCAATGATGTAACCAAGGCACCTCATGTATCCCCAGATACAAAGAGTTTATCTAAGGAATATTGTAATAATAATGAAGGGATCATATGGTGTCATAATAGGAATATATAGGTAGACAATGATTGGGTTCTCAGGTAGGTCTCACCCAAGGCAAACCGCATCCTTGAATCAGAATGACATCCTCAAGTACCCATGGAATTCCCTGAGGAATCCAAGAGAAAACATGAGTCAAACCTTCCTATAAAGATGTCAAAGTCCATGTGCATAAAGATTCACCATACATTTAATTCATTACAATTAATTTGTCTACATGATAACTATGCCATTAACAAATTCACCTGGTTCAAGACTTTCCTTTCATTAGTTTTAAAGGCCAAGCAACATGGAACCTTGTAATTTAAACCTTATAAATAAAGATAAATTATTAAGGTTCACTATGATACCTTACATAAATATAGAAAGGTGTGATATGGATGTGCAACCAAGAATTCATTTACACTTAATAAGGCCAATTCACTCACTTAAGTATGATTTCCATAATATCATTTTAATCAATTACTTATATTTAAGAATTTACCTTAGGAGGGTAAAGTGGAAGTGACACTGTATATGTTATAAAAAATTTTATGATTCAATAGGAATATAACATAAAAAGGATTAACATTAGTTTTTTCAAGCTCGATCACACCAGAATGATGGCTCAAAAGTGTCAAAATTCTAAAAACTCAATTATGGAATATCACCCTACATGGGGTGTTGGGAGTTATGGACAAAACCACTAAAAACCAATCAGATTTATGGAAGGAGCATAACCATATGGTTCTAATGACTATAAGCAGGGCATATAAATTCAATAAACAATAGCTGATGAAATTAGTGGGCTCCACACATCAATTCCAAAATCAAATAACTTGAGGGATGAGTTATAGACCAACCACCTCATACTCATATGACTCTCCTAATCCATTATTGGCCTCTAATTCAGCCTAGAACAGAGTAGATCTGAAAAACGTGCATAAAATCATAAACCTCGATAACTAGGTTTAGAGTAAGAGAAATGAAGAATGGATTTAGAAGACTCGAGTACTTACCTTTTTACATCCAACGTGATGAACGAAAGCTTGATCAGATCCTAGATGAAGGGGATATTTCAATCCCTAGTTTAGGCCTTCGAAGAGCTCCAAAATGAGAGGGAAGGGGGGAATGTTTGCTAGAACTCGTAATATGGAAGATAGGTCTAGATATTTAGATCATTAAGTACCAAATGGTAAAATTATCCAAAAATTATACTTTGCACTGTTTGGCCACACAATTTTCCAAACTGTGCACCAACTATGCACGGGTACCTGGAGAAAGGGGCATACCGCACGGTTTAGATGAATGGTTAGAAAAACCATGCACCAACCATGCCGAATGTCTATTCCTGAAAATGAATACCATCCACACGATTAGATCCCACTATGTTCCCTCCTCACACGCTTTACACTAACCACGTGAAAGGGAAAATTCTCCAAAAAAAGATGGTTTCAAAACTCCGAACAAGACTCAAACACCCCTGAGACATTTGTGAAATGATTAGGTATCCAAAAAAGGTACATAAAATAGATTGTGATAAAAATTTAATGGTTCTATTGTAAAGGCCCAAAAATTCCATGATTTTTTTTAATTAAATGGAATTATTATGAGTCTGCAAAAAATGACGGTATGTGATTTTGAGGTCGGGAGAGCCCAGAACGAAATTTTGAACTTTTTTTAAGGTACATTTAGTAAATGTGTGGGTGGTGATTTCTATATTTTGAACTAGTGCTGTGATTAAAATTCTGAGATCTCCGTTGAATCCACAATGTTGAGATTCACTTAATAGAACCTTAACTTCGACCGACAAGGGTCGAACAAAAAAGTTAATTTTTGGACTTTACAAAAAAATAATAAAATAACTCAATGAATTATTTTATTTCTTTATTTGTAACTATTGAGGAGTGGTGGCAGGACCGCTGGGTTTTCATACCATTTAATGTCCGGTTACACTTGGTTGTGCAAGCGCACCGTTGGGATAATTAATAGGTTCATAAATTAAATTTATTAATGAACTTAATTAATTGTGCGGTGGGATGATCTCATCATTTATTATATTTAAACAAAACTCGGGCATGGGTTTTTGGAAGTGAAGAGAAGAACCTTTGATGAAGTTCCGATGACGTCTTCCACCAAAGTAGAAAGAAGATTCGACGACCGTTGGAGGATTCGATGACGAGCACCAAAGGGTGTGAACCTTCTCCTTCATTCATAACACCCTTGAGTGTGGACACTCCTTCCTCATTCACAACAACTTCCAATTAACTTGAGGTGGGTGGGGGGGGGTTCATTTTTTAACAAAGATTTTTTCATTCTAGAAATGATTCCCTTGTTATTATGCTAACGTGGAGGGCGCGAGCCGAACGAACAAGGCCCATACCCTCTGCTGATCTCAGTATTGGTTGCATTCTTCATGGAAAACTGGAATATATGGTGGAAAGGTGGAACCAAGGGCCGAATAGTGTAGGCACCATCCCGAGAATCCATAGGCGCAGATGAGAATAAAATCAGACCATCAGAGCTCCACCGGTGGCCTGCAGAAGCTCCGCCAGCGCGGTGGTGTCGGTGATCAAGGAAGGTGGCGGTTGGAACCCGCTGACTGTGAAGGGACGGTAACGCCCGAAGGTGACACGGAGGAAAAGGGGGCGGCTAGAATTTTCCTAAATCATTGGATCTAGGCGGCGCGCTGTGGTGGTGTGCCATAGAGGAGAGCCCCGACTTCAAGCTGTAGTGGAGAGCGAACCCGCGGTCCGAGGGTTTCACAGAAGGTCGGTCCACACAGACCGAACAGGTGGTGTGGAACCATCCAGTGCCACTGATTTGAATACCCAAATGGGTCGTCCATTCAGGAAGGTAGCATACCCCCACACTCGGCCAACGGGGTGGGCGGTTTTGCGGCCCGGCGGGCCGCACCCAACCGGGTGGGCTGGGCCGAACCCATGACTCAGCAGGCCTAGCCCACGACTAATAGGCCTATCCCTTGGTCAACGAGCCGAGCCTAAGGCCTAGTGGGATAGACCAGACCTATCCAAACCTGGCTGAGCACACCACCTTTGGGTTGTCCCCATCGGGCCAGGTTGGGTCGGTTTGATCGGGTCGGACCGGACTCTGACCCCTTTCGTCCTAGTTACGCTTAAATGAGAATATCTCATAAACCAGATGTCCATTTGATGAACTGTCTATAGTGATAGAACCCTTAGGACTAGGAGGTATTTATGAGATACTCCAATTGAGTTTTGGAGAAAGTTGGAGTATAGATAGGTAGGATCGAACCCAAATCCAACTGGGCCCTCGACACTAAAATGCATATAACTTACAGACCGAGTGTCTGGTTCATGCACCATCTATTGCGTTGGAACCCTTATTACCTGGAGGTTCATTGGGATACTTATTTGTGGGACTTCATGCCAGCTGAAATACAACTGATGGCTTGAGGAGTGGATCCTCCCAGAATCAAGCAAGCTTTGTGCGGGAATCCAGTGGTTGATTGTGACGTGAAGAATGAATAGTGATCCCGTGTGGGTCAGCACCAAGTGATCTTGTATGGGTCAGCACTCAGAGATCCTGTGTGGGTTAGCACCGAGCGATCCTGTGTGGGTCAGCACCGCTATCCCGTGTGAGTCAGCACCTAGCGATCCTGTGTGGGTCAGCAGCTAGCGATCCTATGTAGTTCAGCACCGAGCGATCCTGTGTGGGTCAGCAGAAGAGCCTCTTGACAGGATAAGATGATATAGCTTTACGAATAATCATCTGTATAAAAACCATGCTCTTTATTTCACACTTAACATAAATTATTACATAAGACCTTAACTTTATACAACATAGAAGATAGAGAGGTATAGTGTCTTTGGAACTTAGGAACATTACATAACAACTTAAAACATAAAACACAACATCTTATTGAAAAATTCTTTTACATGACCACTACATTCCCTCGTACTTATCATTGCATGGGATAACCTGATGATATACATAAGAAAGGGGTGAGCTATAAAGCCCAGTAAGAGAATAAACATGGAATAACATGAGGAATAAAATACATGTTAGACAATAGGAATGTCAATGGAAAACAAGAGAAACATGAACATAAAGGCATGATAAATCATGATAATCATAACATGGAGATGTGGCAACAACATTTGACATGATATTAACATGAGCCAAGGTTCATTACACATGGTGCATGAGTAAACCCTCATTGCACATGAAGCACAAGTAAACCCTTGTTGCACTTGAATTAGCATAATTCAGAACTGATTGCACAAGACGTATCATGATACTATACTTTACCCAATGCATTGGAGTGCTATTAGGGCGTACCCTTCATAATCATTTCATTTCTTGCATATGTGTGTCACATAGATCATACAACATGGATTAATTAACATCATAATACATTCCACAAATAAGAGATGTGGAATACATAAATTTAAGTCGTCAAACATTATGTACATATGCATAAAGGTGAATACCCTTGATAGAGATGTGGGTATGGTATTCACTACACAATGATTTTGGCATGGAAAATTTGGTGTAATTTTGGCAGCATAATGATGTAAAATAGAAATTCGTAAAATGAGTTGATGAGAGTGAAATAGGTATCTCGTCATTTATACATTAAATGGACAGCAAGAGGATCATGGTACTTAATATAACAACATATGTAATGGAAGTTAGATGCATAATATAAAGAATTTCTTGAATGTAAATGAGGAGAGAGAAATTTATTATGAAATTTTGGCATGGTAACAGGTGTATAAGAGAGGAATTGATGAGAGAGAAAAGGGTCTCTCATCATTCAAGAATAAATAGGGAGGTATGGGGGAGGTGAGAAATCATATCCCAAAATTTTTAATTTAAAATAAAATGGCATAACAACATAATAAAATTTGGACAAAAATGAGAAAGAAAGAAATCCCTTAGTTGGAAATGTGATCCCAAAGGATTGGGAGGGGCTTGAGAGAGGCTTCTTGGGAGCTTGAGGTGCCTTGGGAGGATTCTAGAGAGAGAAGTGTAGAGTTTGGACGAACTCCAAAGGCTTTGAGTGAAGAGGAAGTTGGTTCTTGGGTGGGTTTATATAGGAAAGGAGAGGGAATTCTTTATTATTTAGGTTTGAGACACCACACATTAAACTAATAAAAACAAAAAACAAGCCCATGGTTTTTCCCATGGTTTTTACCAAAGGGGAGTGGAAAAAAATATTTTATAATTCCAATGGCCTAACTTCTTAAAATAATAGGGTTTATTATGTGGATGTGAGTCACACTCTCAAGGAAATCAATTTAAAAAGCTAAAATGTTTTATATGTTTTGAAGGGTCCACTAAAGCTTTGTAAAATAAATCAAAGAAACCTAAAATAAAATTATTTTAATTTTAAAACATATAATGGCCGAACATAGTTTTTATAATATTTTATTACATCACTATTGGGTCATTATGATGTCATAAAACACATTATATAATTAAACGATATTTCATTTTTTTACCCAAAAATTCGACTATCTTAGAAAATTATAAAAAATTCATCGTTGTATAATTTTGATGTCCTGATTCCAAAAATAATATTCATTTTATCTAATTTTTTTTCTAAATATTTAAATTTTCACTTTTAAAATAAAAATCGTCATTTATCGAAAAATCATGGGTTTTGACAAAAACAACTTTCAAAACTTAATAAAAATTACAATTGAAGTCATAAAATTATACAATCATTTATATTTAATAAAAAATAATTTAATAATAATAATAATAATAATATTTTTTTTAAAATATTATTTAATTCAAAAATCCATTAATTCATAAAAATAGATTCCTTAGTACAATATTAACTAAAAATACTATTTATGCTTTAAAAACTATTTAAAAAGTAACAATAATAAAATTAATGTATAATATTTATTATAAAAAAAAATAATTTACATAATCATAGTTATATAGTCTTATTACATAACCCCTTATAACACCCACATAGGACCGAAGGGTAAGGTGTGTGATGGTGAAAAACTCTTGGGGTGGCTCGGATAACATCGCTCGAGTGGTAATCTCTATCAACTTCTACTTCTCCCATAGGCGGTTCAACTCAAGATTAACATGTTGAAGCTCAGCTTGGGATTGGGTAAGAACAAAGCCCAATGACACCACCTCTTTTCTGAGATCCAACAAATGGTCTTCATACATGGCAAGTCTACTGGATGAGTCCATCACTTCCTTTATCTGAATAAATTGGATTTTTTAAAGCCTTATTTTTATACTAATCATGTGATCACTGTTCAATGACTATATTAGAAAATATCACAATTCATAACAGTATTTTAAAATCCAAAGACATAAAACCAATGAAGTTCTCATTTTATATAACCATTTTACATAATAAGAAATTTAATTTGATCAATAGGAATTTCCATTAATAAAAGTTTGGGTTGTTACAATCTTCCCCCCTTAAGAAAATTTACCCTTGAAATTGTCTTTTCCCACACTAAAACAAATGTGGGTTACTCTGCTTCATCACTTCCTTCGATTCCCATGTCGCTTCTTCAAACTTGTGGTTGCCCCACAACATCTTGACAAGGGGCATTGTCATATTTCATAGAACTTTTTCTCTATGATCTAATAACTTCACTGGTTGCTCCTCATAAGAAAGATCATCCTTTAACTATACTACCTATGAAGTGAGTAAATGTGAAGGTTCTGGTATGTACTTTGTTAAGAGGGATACATGAAAGTCATCATGTACTTTGGCCATGGTAGGTGGAATTGCTAGTCGATAGGCCACGTCCCCGACACAATCAAGAATCTCGAAGGGGCCGATGTACCTAGGACTTAACTTCCATTTATTTCCAAACTTCATGACCTTATTCCATGAAGATATTTGTAGAAATACCATGTATCGAACTTTGAATTCAAGGTCTCATCGACAGTTGTCTGCATAAATCTTCTGTCAACTTTGGGCTCCCTTGATATGCTACTGATTGGTTTTCACCTTCTCCACTATTTCTTAGACCATTTTAGGTCCTAGTATCTTATGCTCATAAAATTCATCCCAACACTCTAGTTTTTTTCACCTTTTACCATAAAGGATTTCATATGGTGCCATTCAGATGCTCGAGTGGAAACTGTTATTGTAGGAGAATTAAACCAGTGGAAGATGTTGGTCCCATCCTCCATTGTTGTCCATAGAACATTATCTTAATATATATTCTAGTGTCTGAATAGTTTTCTCAGATTGGGCATCAGTTTTAGGATGATAGGCCGTACTAAAGTTCATTTAGTGCTTAGAGCATGCTGGAGACTTTTCCAGAACTTCGAGGTAAATCTTGGATGACGATTAGATACAATAGATAGTGGTATTCCATGCATCCTTACAACTTATTTGATGTAAATCCATAAAATTTTATCCAATGATAAGTCCTATAGAATCTTGATAAAGTTAGCTGTCTTCATAATACGATCCTTAATAACCCATATAGCATTGTTTCCTATGGATGTACTTGGAAGTCCAGTGATAAAGTCCATGGTAAATTTGTCCCACTTTCATGTTGTTATGGGTAGTGGTTGCATCATCCCCTTAGACTTTTGCCTCTCAACCTTCACTTGCTAACATACTAGGCATTTTGATGTATATTTAGTAATCTACATTTTCATATTGTCCCACCAAAAGTTTTCTTGGAGATCTCGATACATCTTTGTGATCCCTGGGTGAATAGAGAAGATTGAGCTATGTGCGTCATCCAGAAGCTTTTAATTTATCTATGGATCGGATGGTACACATAATCGTGACCCAAATCTCACAATTCTATCCTTTTCAACCACGAACTCTAAGGATTTTCCATTTCTGATAGCTTCCACCCATTTCAGAATTTCCACATCCTCTCTTTGAGAATCGTTTATTTTCTCCATGAGGGATGGTTGAGAAATCATTTGAGAAAGGATTGATGATGTTACCTTTTTTATGATTCCCATGTCCATCTTAATCTAATCCAAGAAGATTGGATACTTTTCAATTCTCATTAATGATAGAATTGCTGGATCCTTTTTACTTAGAGAATCCGCCACCTTGTTCACTTTCCCAGGGTGGTAATGTATTGAGCAGTCATAATCCTTGATGATTTCTATCCATCTTCATTGGAACATATTAAGCTCTTTTTGTGTGAATATATATTTGAGTCTCTGTGATTGGTATATATATCACACTTCTCCCCATAAAGATAATTTTTCTAGATTTTCAACACGAAGATCAAATCTAACAACTCCATATCATGTGTGGGATAGTTTTTCTCATGGATTGTTAGATGCCTTGATGCATAGGCTATCAATTTATCACTCTGAATCAACACACAACCCTTTCCCTTCTTCGAAGCATCACTGAATACCACAAAATGTTTTCCACTTGTGGGTATAGTGAGCATGAGTGTAGTGATAAGACTCCTTTTCAACTCCTTGATGCTCTCTTCACATTCATCACCCCAAGAAAACTTTACTCCCTTCTGAGTTATCTTAGTAAGAGGGTTGGAAAATCGTGAGAAATTTCTCACAAATCGGCGATAATATCCAGCTAACCCCAAGAAGCTACAGATATCTGTTACCGATGTTGGATTTGACCATCCCTCAATTGAAGCTATCTTGGTGGGATCCATAGATATCCCATTGATTGTGATGATAAGACCCAAGAATGAGACCTCCTTCAACAATAACTAACACTTGCTATACTTTTCATAGAGCTTCTCCTTCTGCAAGTTCTCTAGTAAAGTTCTTAGATGCTTCTCATGATCCTCCTTCGTTTTGGATCATATTAGAATATCATCTATAAAAACTACCACAAAATTTTTGAGTTAATCTCTAAAGACTCTATTAATTAAGTCTATGAATATTGTTGAAGCATTTGTGAGTTCAAAAGGCATTACTATAAATTCATAGTACCCGTACCTTGTATGAAAAGAATTCTTGAGGATATCTTCCTTCTTCACCCTTACTTGATAATATCCCAATCGCAAATCAACCTTGGATAAATATTTTTCTCCATACAGCTAATCGAACAAGTCATAAATTCGTGACAGAGGATACTTGTTCTTTATCATGACTTTGTTGAGCTCATGATAATCAATGAAAAGGCGCATCGACCCATACTTATTCTTGATGAAGAGGACTGGTGAACCCCATAATGAAGCACTTGGGCATATAAACCCTTTTTCCAGATTCTCCTGTAGTTTTTTTTTTCAGCTCCTCAAGCTCCACAAAAACCATTCTATATGGAGTCTTGGATATTGGAAACTCCCTATGTATAAGGTCAATTGATAATTCAACATCTTTTCTAGGAGGAAAACCAGACAATTCCTCAGAAAACACTTCAGCGAATTCCCTCATAATAGGCATGTCTTCAAGGATGGTTTCCTCCTTAGACTCAATCATATAAACCAGATACGTGTGCTCATAGGCCAGTAATATCCACACTTAAGATGATGGTGATAAAGAAGATTCATCTTCCTCCTTGCACTTGAATAGAATCGGGGGTCGATTCTCCATATGGAGAGTGATTTCCCTCTCATGTAAATTTATGTTGGCTCCATATAGGGAAATCCAATCCATGCCAAGAATTTCATAAAATTCCCCCATAGAGAGTATGAAGAGGTCTTTTGGGAAGTTAAATACACAAATTATGATAGGGGATGAGTTATATTCATGTGATTTAATGATTTCCCCATTTTCCATACTCACCAACATCTTCACTTCCATGATTTGTAGTGGTGTTGGGATTGTTCTACAAAAATTTTGGGATATAAAAGAATGTGTAGAACCAGAATAAAAAAAGTACGTTCACTATTCTTGAATGAACAACTAGCATACCTATCACCACTTCTTTGTTGGGGTTCACTTCAGCAGTAGTGATGGAAAAATATCACCCTTTCCACCTTGGAGGTTGTTGGTTGCCTCTGAAAACCCTTGGATTAAGGAATTGATTTTCAAGGTTCCCTAGTTCTTTGAAGTTGAAGCAATGAATAAATTGTTGAGAGTCGAATGGAGTGTTACTCTCCTCTATCGTAGTCGCGGGTTTTTCTTGTCAGAAGTTAACGTCTAGGTGCCCTTCTCTTCCACACCTAAAGCATTTCCTTATCCCTTTCAACCAATTTATAGGGTGCTTCTTTCCACACCATTAGAAAGTGGGGTGCTGGATATTCTTAGCACCGTTGGATTTATCCATCAGACCACTAGAATTGAAGTCCACCTTATGCTTCTTATCCCCATGATACCCTTGAGATTTTCCAATCTCCATTTCGACCTTGAGGGAACATCTAAAAATTTTCTCATAACTGTCAAAGCCACGAATCGCTAGGGATTTCCATAGGCTAAGTTTGATCCCATCAAAGAAGTGGTCAACCTTGCATTCATGGGTAACGAAAAAGAATGAGGCATATCATGAAATCCTAGTGAATTTTCCCTTGTACACTCCGATGGATTTATCATATTTTTTCTTGAGGGTAAGGAAGTCCCTTTCTATCTTATGCCGGAGGGTGTGAGGAAAATATTTATTGAAAAATATTTTCCAAAAATCCTTCTATTCCAATGCCCTCATAACCTCCCCAGGCTTCATATTTTTGATCAATTGCCACCATTGATTGGATTCCCCCTCCATATGATAAGCAGAAAGAAGAACCTTCTATTGTTTGGGACATTGAAGTATGTAGAAGATCTTTTCAGTGGAGTTGATACACTATTCGGTGATTGAGGGATCAGATGATCCATTAAAAGTAGGAGGCCTTTGTCTCATGAAGCTTTCGATAACAACTTTTTCTTTATTTGGGGGGGGGGTGTATGTTTATCTTGACCCATGTTTCTATTCAAATCATGAGTTAACTAAGAGAGTATCATGACAAAGTTCATGATTCTTTCTCCCATAGGATTTGGCATCTCATTATATCAGTCATCACATTGATCTTCACATTGGTTGTTAGCCCGAGTCCTCATATTACTGGCCATTGGATAGAATAAAAGTAAAGTTATGGGTAACACATAAATTTTAATCCAAGGAGAAAATGAATGACTTATAAATAAATTTTATTTTCTTAACTTAAGAATCTATAGGCTTCAATCTATGTTATCCATGATTTAATTTCCAGCATATATTCCTAGGGATTTTTTAATTCCCTTAATAATGGCTCATAATAATCTTGTGAATTTACCAAATCATATCCCCCAGTATTGTTGTAACCAATAGTCATCAAGTCCCATTTTCGTGTACCAGGATACCCCGAGTCAAGCCCAAAACTCCTTGTTGGAGTTTTCACTCCTAGGTACATATGTGTCAGAGCCACCTCTACCTGCTCATACCCAGAAAAGGATGTTTTTTCCTGATAAACCACTTAATCAATACTCACCAAAACTTAGGGATGTTTTTATTATAATTATTCTTATCCCTAAGTATTTCACTAGGGTTTTATAATCCTAATTCCAAAAATAACTAAACCTCCCTCTAATACCAACTACAAAAACCCTACTCTTTATTTCAAAATTAACATAAATTATTACATTAGAACTTCACTTGATATAAAATAAAAGATAAATAGGTCTAGTGTATTTGGGGCTTATGAACATTAAATAACAACTTAAAACATAAAACACAACATCTTATTGAAAAATTGCTTAACATGATCACTATATTCCCTCATACTTATCATTGCATGGGATAACCTGAGGACAAACATAAGAGAGTGAGCTATAAAGCCCAATAAGGGAATAAACATGGAATAGCATGAGGAATAAAATACATGTTATACAATAGGAATTTAAATGGATCACAAGATAAACATGAACATAAAGTCATGATAACTCATGATAATCATAACATGGAGATGTGGAACAACATTTAACATGATATTAGAATGTGCCAAGGCTCATTGCATATGGAGCATGAGTAAACCCTCACTGCACATGAAGAATGAGTAAAAACTTATTTCACTTGAATTAGAATGAGTCAATAGTCATTACAAATGACGTATCATGATACTATACTTTACCCAATGCATTGGAGTGATATTAGATCGCACCCTTCATAATCATTTCATTTCATGCATAAGTGTGCCACATAGATCATACGACATGGACTCATTAACATAAAAATCCATTCCATGAAAAAGATATGTGTAATACATAAATGTAAGTCCTCAATCAAAAATTACATGTGAATAAATGTGAATACCCTTGATCGAGGAGTGGGTATTGTATTTACTACACAATGATTTTGGTATGGAAATTTTGGTGTAATTTCGGCAGTATAACAACATCAAATAGAAATTCGTAAAATGGGTTGATGAGAGTGAAAGGGGTATATCATCATTTATACATTAGATTGATAGTAAAGGGATCATGGGACATAATATAGCAACATATGGAATGAAATTTAGATGCATAATATAAAATATTTTCTTAAATGTAAATGAGGAGAGAGAAATTCTTTATGGAATTTTGGCATGGTAACATGTGTACATGGGAGTCATTAATAAAATAGAAAGTGGTATCTCATCATTCAAACATAAAGAGGTAAGTATGTGGGAGGTAAAAATCATACCCCAACATTTTTAATTGAAAATAAAATGTCAAAACATCATATTGAAATTTGGAAAAAAATGAGAAAGGAAGAAATCCCTTACTTGGAAGTGTGATCCCAAAGGCTTGGGAGGGACTTTAGAGAGGCATCTTGGGAGATTTGGGTGCCTTGGGAGGATTATAGAGAGAGTAGGGAAGATTTTGGACGAACTCCAAAGGCTTTGAGTGAAGAGGAAGTGAGATATTGGGTGGGTTTATATAGGAAAGGATATGTAATTCTTTATTATTTAGGTTTGGGACACCACACATTAAACTAATAAAAACCACAAACCAGACCATGTTTTTTACCCATGATTTTGAAAAAGGGGAGTGAAAAAACATATTTTATAAGGCCAATTTCCGAAATTCTTAAAATAACAGGGCTGCTTATGTCGAGGTGAGACACACTCTCAAGGAAATCAATTTAAAAAGTTAAAATGTTTTATAAGTCTTGAAGGGTCCACTAAATCTTTGTAAAATAAATCAAACAAACCTAAAATCACATTATTTTAATGTTAAAACATATAATGGCTGAATATAGTGTTTATAGTATTTTATTACATCTCTATTGGGTCATTATGATGTCATAAAACACATTATATAATTAAACGATATTTAAATTTTTACCCAAAAATTCGACTATCTCAACAAAATTATGAAAAATTCATTGTTGGATAATTTCGACATATTTATTCCAAAAATAATATTCATTTTATCTAAATAATTTTCTAAATATTTGAATTTTCACTTTTACAATAAAAACCGACATTTATAAAAAAATCATGGTTTTTGACAAAAACAACTTTCAAACCTTAATAAAAATTACAATTGCATTCATAAAATTATACGATCATTTATATTTAATAAAAACTAATTTAATAATAATAATAATATTTTATTAAAATATTATTGAATTCAAAAATCTATTAATTCATCAAAATAGATTCCTTAGTTGAATATTAACTAAAAATACTATTTGTGTTTTAAAAACTATTTAAAAAGTAACATTAATAAAATGAATGTATATTATTTATTATACACAAAAATGATGAACATAATCATAGTTCTATGGTCTTATTACAAAACCCCTTATATCACCCGCATAGGACTAAAGGGTAAGGTGTGCGATGGTGACAGACTCTTAGGGTGGCTCGGATAACATCACTCGGGTGGTAATATCTATCAACTTCCACTTCTACCGTAGGTAGATCTTCTCAAGCTTATAATGTTGAAGCTCGGCTTGGGCTTGGTCAAGAGAGAATCCCAATGACTCAACCTCTTTTCCGAGATCCAAAAAATGGGCTTCATACGGGGATAATCTAATGGATGAGGCCATCGCTTCCTTTGTCTGAATAAATTGGATTTGTTAAATCCTTATATTTATACTAATCATGTGATCAATGTTCAATGAATATATTATCAATGGTCACAATTATTAATGGTATTTTAAAATAAAAAAACATAAAACCAATGAAGTTCACATTTTATATAACCATTTTACATAATAAGAAATTTAATTAGATCAATATGAATTTACATTAATAAAAGTTTGGGTCATTACAATATGTACTTTTGTACTTAAGTTATACCTGGTTTGATCTGAGTCTTGATTTGAGATTTGTGATTGAGATAATTCTTTGTGGATTTTCCTTTGAGGAATTTTGGGAGACCATTAAGGGTCACAGGGTCCCTACTGGGTATTGTTATACTCACCCTGCACGGGTTTCGCCCACACCTTGTTGTGTCTTGTGCAGATGACGAATAGCTAGACTGAGTCTTGAAGAGTTAGAGCTTGATGGTCCTTATAAGAGATTTAAAGACGATGTACAGAGGTGACCGGTAGACCTAGATAGATGCGGTGATGAGCTGTACCTACCCTTTAGGTAGGAACCTTGGCGGACGACCTCAGGAGTTGTTTTCCCTTTTTTCTATACTTCCATTTTAGTTGGGCTTGTATTCTGGCCCCTTTACTTTCAGTACTCACTATTACACTCAGTAGTGTTTTTAGCTTTCTTTTCCGTTGTGTTACTTGTGCACAGTTTACCCTGTTTGTGTGTGAAAGGTTTTTGAGGCAATGAATTCCCATTTTAGGGATATTCCTTTCCGGTGCTAGTCACCAACCCATGGTCTATGGAAGGCGCACTTGGGGTAGTCACGGCACGGGCCCCGTGGGTCGGGTTGTGACATCCATACCTAAGTAAAAAACTTGGTTCTTATAGTCTACCCCGTTAAAGGAACTCATCTCCGAATTCACCTTCCAATGGTGGTTAAACACTGTTTGAGAATAACTATGGCCACTGATCATGGGCATCGGCCTCCCACTCCCAAGTATTGTCCTGTACATGGTTATGATGCCATATAACCCGTACTAGAGGGACAAATCAGCCTTGGAGAGCCTTCATGCTCCTATTAATGATGTGTATAGGATACTCCTCAAAAGATGAATTGGAATCAATCTCAACTTCACTGAGATCAAAAGTATGGGATGAGTCTGCCTGATAATAGTGAGGCTGTGAAACATAGAAGATGTCATGAATAGAATAATAACTATGAGGTAGTAACAAAAAATAGGCTATTAGACCAAATTTTTCCAAGATCTCAAATGAACCTACATAATGAGGCAACAAATACCCTTTATTTCTTAACCATCTATTCCCTAGACTGGCCTATACCCATAGGAAAAATGATCCCTTACTTAGAACTATAGATGTCTTCGATGACGGACAACATAATATTTCTATCAAGATTAAGAAGTATTTATATGCTTCCTGATCAGCTGCACCTGCTCTGAAGTCTCCTGTATGAGATGAGGTCTTAATAGGGATGCCTCACCAACCTCTATACAGCACAGAGGTGAACGAAATGACCTACCATATAAGGCCTCAAAATGATACATCTAAATTTTCTCCTAAAATATATTATTATAGGGTAACCAGATGAGAGGGATATGATTCTCCCAAGAACTACTGAAATCAAGGACACATTCTTAGAGAATTCCCTCTATAACTTATATATTTGGTTCTGATTATCCATTAGTTTGAGGGTGAAAAGCTATGATCAGAAGCACCTATGTACCCATAGCCTCCTGTAACCCCTGCTAGAACCATGATGTGAAACGAGCATCCATATCTGAAATGATAGTACACGGGACCATGTTTAGTCATATGATATCACAGAAATATATTCTTTCCACCTCGTCAAATGAGAAAATATCCCAAATAGGAATGAAGTATACTACTTTCGTTAGTCGGTCAATAAATAACCATACAACGTCTCTACCCCTCAGTGACCTAGGTAAGACAACTACAAATTCCATAAAAATACCTTCCCATTTACATCCTGGGACTGGAAGCAACTGCAACAATCTAGTAGGTCTCTGGTGATCCTCCTTAATCTTTTAACAGGTGGAGCACCTAATGATAAATCCTCTTATCTAACATTTCATCCCAGACCACCAATACTGGCGTTGCATACCTTGATATATTTTGGATATGCCTGGATGAAATGCCCACTGAGAAGCATTGGACTCTTGAATAAACTCCTCTCTCATATTTGTAGGAACCCAAACATGCCCATGAATAAATAGGATTTCGTCTCTATCTATAGACCAATATGAAGGTGGGTCAAATTTTGATATTATCTCATGGATAACCAAGAACTCAGGTTTGAAAATTTCTTTCCCTTCACATTCTCAAGAATGGAATAGGTAACTATCAATGATGATAAGTAAGGCTACTCATGGCTATCATGAAAATCAAGATTAAGCTCAGAAAATTGGGCCATTAACTTCTATTCATCACTGTCTTCCTATACTGATTGTGATTGAGTATTCAACCCAACACATCGGCGACTACATTACCAATTTTAGGTGTATATGCATGATTGAAATTGAAGTACAGTAGATATTAGACCCATATTTGTTGTCTGAGATTCAAGTAACACTATGAAAAGATATACTTAAGGAAATTTTGGTCTTTTTACACCACAAAGAAATCACCCAATAGATAGTGTGTCCAACAACATAAGGCATGGACAAATGATACAAGATCAAGGTCATGCGTCGGGTAATTTCTCTTATAAGGACTCAACTACCGAGATCTATATGCAACAACTCTAACCTCCTGCATCGTCACTACTCCTAGATTGATGCCTGATGCATCATAGAAGAAGGTATAACCTCTTCCTAGATCTGGTAGAGTTAGAATAGGTGCTGAGACTAGCCTCCCTTTTAGCACCTATAAGAATTTGTCACACTCTTCTAAACATAGGAACTTAACACCCTTCTTTGTAAGACCAATAATAGGTGAAGAAAGGTATGATAAGTCATGTATTAAACACATATAATATCCATACAGACCTAATAAACTCTATATATCAAACACATTCTTGGGTTTCTCCTAGGAAACAACATCACTCAACTTATTTGGGTCAATAGAGACTCCCGATTCTGAGATAATATGACCCAATATGTGAATTTTTTCCATCCAAAAGTGTCATCTAGTAAGATTGGAATAGATATGATTCTCTATTTGTGTATTCAGAATGATCTCAAGGTTTTTTTTTGGTTTCTACGAGTGTGATAATACACAAATATGTCCACAAATATGACAAAAAAGGAATATAGATAGGGGTGGAACACCCTATTCATTAGATCCTTGAAAACTGAGGGCATTTTCATAAGACTAAAAGACATAACTAGGTACTCATATATACCATAACTACTATAGAATGATGTATGAGGTATGTATGATGGTCTAACTCACATTTGATGATAGCCTTATATCAGGTCGATATTATATAAGACCCTAACTCCTCAAATCTGGTCAAAGAGATCATATATTCAAGGTAGTAGATACTGATTATTGACCATAAGCTGGTTCAACTATTCATAATCCATGCACAGATAAAGAGAAGCATCCATCTTTTTGGAAAAAATTATAGGACAAATCCAATATGAAGTGTTCATCCATACAAAATCTTTATTCTTCAAGTCCCCTAGCTACCGCTTGAGCAATTGGAGTTCAGTAGGTTCCATCCTATATGGAGGAAGGGACATTGAAGATGCTCCTAAAATAAGGTCGATCGTAAACTATACCTCCCTCTTAGGAGGTATGCTAAAAAAGTAATTGTGAAAGAAATAGCTAAAATGATTTAATATCAGAGGGAATCCATCCTGGTCTAAACCTTGATCCTCCATGAAGAGATTGACAATATGGGCAGTCACCCCACCTAACCCATGATGATATGGTCTAGTCCTACTATCCTAGACATCCCACTCACCCTTATATATATAATTTATAACCACTAGTGATATAAATTATACCATTCAGTGATAATAGTATGTAATGGCATGATAAATGACCAACCAATCCATCCATAAAATGACTTCAGATCCCTTCATCTTGAGAACAAAAAGGGACCACAAAAAGGTTAACTACCTACCTTAAGGGGAAAATATCTACACTAGATTATACCCTCTGATCATACTCCCAATGGTGTATCTATGGTCATAACAACACAAAAAACCGTATTTCTGTCACGACCCCCTCCCACCAAAGATGCCCCTCCTGAGCTGGAAATGGTGAAAGGGAGATAATGACCCCTGAGTCCCGCCTCTAATAGGCCCCAGGGTGGAGACTAGCACCAAGGGTATGAGTTTTCACAAATATGAGAGGCATTACCCTTTTTATTATTTAGGATTGGGAAATAGGACAAGTCAACCACCAAAAAGGAAAAGAACAAGTGTATAGAAATAAACCCAAACCAAGACCACATGCATGTTTAAAAAATTTTATAACAAGGTGAAAGTACAAGAAAGCTCAAAGTACAATACCGAAAGAAAACAAGAGTACAACAACATCAACGACTCCAACTGTCCGACTAGTAGGGTCCCGCACGGCCCTGTTAGTCCTCCTAGAAACATAAAAGTAAACGTAGGGTGAGCATACAAGTATACTCAGTAGGGAAACCTAAAGCTCTCATGCAAAAGTGGGGAGACATCCTAATGTCCTGTGAGAACAATAGAAGAAACCTAGCAAGGAATTATATCCACCCAACCTCACCAGCCACACTCACCAAAAACACAATCACAATAGGTATTAGTATATAAGAAAAAGAGTATTGGGTACCCCGCACCATTTCCCTTTAGTTAGCTTCTCTTCCTAACGGCGAACCTCCTGACGCTGCCACACTCTCCCCGCCCGCACACACCTGGGCCTCATAACCGCGTATTCCCGCCCGCAAACACCTGGGCCTCACAACCGCGTATCCCCGCCCGAACACACTTGGGCCTCACAACCATGTATCCCTGACCGCACACACCTAGGCCTCACAACCACGTATCCCACCCGCACACACCTGGGCCTCACAACCATGTATCAGACCCGCAAACACCTGGGCCTCACAACCGCGTATCCCCTCCCACACACACCTGGGCCTCACAACCCCATATCCCCGCCCGCACACACCTGGGCCTCACAACCACATATCTCGCCCGTACACACCTAGGACTCACAACCACGTATCCCGCCCGCACACACCTGGGCCTCATCTCGAAGATTCTTGGGAAATAGTAAAACCTTCTCAAAGAGTCTTGGGATAAAGCCACCCCAATCGAAACCTACCCGAAGAGTCTTAGGTGTAAGTTCACCTCAATCCATCACAGCCTAGGGGAGAAGGAGCAGGAATGAGCTAGTAACTAAGTGAAAAACACCCTCTCCCATGAAATGGGAGTGTTCGACACTAAGTGCTCAACATGGGTGGGGTGAGATAAAACACAAAAGATACAGATATATATATATATACCAAACACACAACCCAACCTATGGATTCTAAATAGAGAAACTGAGCACGTGCCTCGGCACTGCTACTACGAAGCATGCATACAACCAACAACCCCAACCCCATTTAGGTTTTCACGTTTCAGCAGAATTAGTTTATTTATTTCCTTAACTATTGGGTAACTATCCACAACCAACCACATCAATCATTCATAAACATATCCCTTCCATCCAAAAATCAAGTTAGGAAAACACAAGCAACACAACCAAGTCCTTCTTATCAACCAACCAACCCATTGATTATTAATCCTGTTCCATTACCATGACCCAAAATTCATTAACTCTTCCACTTTTTATTTATTACTCACAACCCATAGTCCGTTCACATTCAAGCCCATCCCTGCAGCCCCGCTGCCAACCACCATAACCACAACCGCACCGTACATCATTATCCCTTTAATACCATTTATCGCAGCCCCGCTGCCCATAACATTCACACCAACCCACAACTAAGTCAACCACAGCCTCGCTGCTCACCCGATCCACAACAACCCACAAAACACCCCCATCACATGCCATGTATCCAATCCAACACCCACATGTTCATTATTCCATTTTTTAACCGGGGTGATCACACAAGGGTTCCGGATTTTAAACATCCAACATTACGTGATTAATCAAATTCCACCTTCCACAAAGTTATATCCACAAAAACAGTCTAGAAAGATAGGGAAACATTTAATTGCGCAATCAAAGGCCCCCAATGACCATGATTTTCAGTAGGAATAATCCTATTCAATTCATAACATATCAAAAGGATAATCAAATATAATCATAACAACGTCCCCATCCCCGTTCTTTAACCAGTTATTATCTTTATTTAATGGTTTAACTGTTTCTCGTGAAAAAAGAGGATACCCACCCCACATGATGCAAAAAATAGAGAGATGAAGGTAAGATCCATACCTTAACAGGTTCCGATCGCAACGCTCCCACAGATCAACCTTAGAAGACGTCCGTCGCTGTCCGTCAGTTCTGTCGGGTCCCGGAAAAACCTCCTCGGGTGGAAGTCGGAAAGTAAAGGCCGAAGGAAAGACAAAAGATCCAAGCTCAGAAGTTCCTCCTCATCGTTACGATCCCGTGGCTGCTGACGGATCGTAAATCGGAGCTCGAACGAAGAAGATATGGAAGAAAAGGATCCTTCGAGTCTCTTGGGAGAGCTCTACTCAGAGGAAAGGGGAGAAGAGGAGTGAATTGAAAAGGAGGAGGGGACCCCTCTTTTTATAGGTGAGAAAATTAAAATTACACGACGTGTACTTTATGGTACACTGCGTGTACTTGGTTATTTTACACTGTCTCCACGCGGCTTCCAACACGGCTCTGCGGCCATTGACTGGTCAACACACGGTTTGAGGGTAACACATACGCAGGGAAGGACTACATGGAGTGTAGTTTGGACACACGGCGTGTACCCATTTATTGCACACGGCAAGGACACAACTTCAACATGGAACACGACTGTTGACTAGTAACACATACATGGGGAAGGACTACACGACATGTAGAACTGGGTACACGGCGTGCACCCATTATTACACACAACAAGGATATGGTCTTCAACACGGGGTATACCCGGCAAGGTGGTACACGGTGTGTAGTTACACTACAAGGTGTGTACTCATTTACTTCACACGGCGAGGACACGTCCTGCAACACAGGGTATACACGAAAAGGGGGTACACGGCGTGTACTACACAGCGTGTAGTTTCAAAATTCTGGAAAGTGTGGGAGAAGTCCATTTTACCCTCCAGAACACTTTTTGACCTTATTTTTGACAAAGTAATGGGCCAGAGAGGTCTGACCCATTACATCAGATACCTCTTAAAACATTCTCGTCCTCGAGAATTCAAAAACCAACCCAGCGGGACACAACAAGATACCTCTTAGGGTTCTCGTTATAACAGGAACCCAACCAACAACCCTAATCATATGTGTTAGGAATTCCTTCTCCTATGTCGAGATATTATCTGCTTTAGGCGGCACTGACTCGCCTGCACGGGTTTAATCGCATCCTCATTAATGCGTCTCGATTAAGAATTGGGTCTTCCCACTTTCATACATTAGGATTTTTTTTTCAACTCGCACTACCCCCAACACCACACAACCAATACACTACCCGAACATGTGGTTTGGGAAAAAATTCCTTCTCCTATGTTGAGATATTATCCGCTTTAGGCCGCACTGACTCGCCCGCACGGGTTCAATCACATCCGCATTAATGCGTCTCGATTAAGGATCAGGTTTCTCCCTTTCCCCACACATCCGGACATGCTACACACTTCCAGAGAACTAGGAAACAAAAGATATCACAACCGACAAGCCAACCATTCCATATATCAAAGGTACAGAGTACAACATCAACACAAAGCTCAGAAGAACAAATGAAAACACAAGTCAAAACAACTTCAGGTATTGAGCGTGCATCTGGGTCTCCCGCTCCCAAGTGCTCTCCTCGAGGCCGCCATGCCTCCACAACACACGAACCAACAGGATGGTTCATCCACGGAGCACCTTCTCTTTACGATCCTTGATTCGGAATGGTCGTTCCTCAAAGGTCGCATCGTCTCCCATATCTGACTCTCCCCAGTCGATAACGTGAGAGTCGTCGTGTAAGTACCGACAAAGCTGGGAGATGTGGAAGATGTCATGAACCTTCTCCAACTGAGGTGGCAGGGCCAGCTGATATGCCACCTCGCCAACTCGCTTCAGCACCTCAAAAGGTCCGATGAACCTAGGTGAGAGCTTGCTCCCCTTCCCAAACCTCCACTGCCCCCGTCGAGGGGAAACCTTCAAGAACACATGATCTCCCACCTCAAACTCCAAGGGCCTCCTCCGACGATCAGCATAAGACTTCTGTCGGTCTTGAGCCGCTTTCATCCTCTCACGTACAAGCTGGACTTTCTCTGTGGTACTCTGCACTACCTCTGGCCCAAGATCACCTGTCTCACCAACCTCTGCCCAGCAAATGGGTGAACGATATGGTCTCCCATACAAGGCCTCAAACGGTGCCATTCCAATAGTAGAGTGGAAGTTGTTGTTGTAGGAAAACTCTACTAAAGGAAAGTGTCGTACCCATGATCCTCCAAAATCTAGAACGCATGCTCGCATTATGTCCTCCAACGTCTTTATAGTCCGCTCTATCTGCCCGTCGACCTGGGGGTGGAAAGCAGTGCTAAGGCGTAGCTGGGTGCCAAAAGCATGTTGTAACCCCCTCCAGACTCGTGAGGTAAACCAAGTATCCCGATATGAGATGATAGTCTTCAGGACTCCATGCAACCACACAACTTCATCTACGCACCTCTGTGCTAAGGTAATCACCGGGCCTGACTCCTTAATTGCTAAGAAGTGAGTTGATTTCGTCAGTCGATCCACCACTACCCAGATGGAATCGTAACCACCCTGAGCTCTGGGTAGTCCTGTGATGAAGTCCATTGAGATGTCATCCCACTTCCACTCAGGGACATCTAAAGGGTGCAATAAACCACTGGGAACATGGTGTTCAGCCTTCACTTACTGACACACTAGGCATTTAGCCACAAACTCTACCACTGCCCATTTCACCCCGGGACACCAAAACTGTTCCCTCATGCCTCAGTACATTTTTGAAACTCCTGGATGTACTGCCAAGGATGAGCTATGGAACTCACGGAGAACTCCCTCACACATTGTCTCCAGAACAAACAACCTTCCATGGAAAAGCATCCGATGTCGGCTGTCCTCTGACCATCCTTCTGGAGCGTTCCCCTGATCGACACGATCCCGCATCACTTCCTCCTCGGAGTCCCCCCACTGAGACTCTTCCACCTACTGCAATAAGGAGGACTGCACCGTCATCTGAAATAAACAGCCTCTAACACCTTCTACCCTGGCATCCAAGTGCAAGGTAGCCAACTCTCCCATCGCCTTCCAAGCATCAGTGGAATCCCGAACTACTTCCTGATGCGACTTCCTGCTCAGGGCATCAGCCACAACGTTGCCCTTACCTTCAATGTAAGAGATCTCAAAGTCATAGTCTTGGAGAAAATCGACCCATATTTACTGCCGTAAGTTTAGGTCACGCTGGGAGAAGATATAACATAGGATCTTGTGATCTGAGAAGACCACAAAGTGCTCCCCAAAGAGGTAATGTCGCTATAACTTCAGTGCGAACACTACTGCTGCAAGCTCCAGGTCATGGGTGGCATAGTTATGCTCGTGAGGGAGTAACTTCCTAGACCCATAACAGATCACTCCCTTCTTCTGCATCAGCACGCACCCCAGACCAAGGCCAGAAGCATCACAAAACACCTCATACAACAACCCTTCCTCTAGCAACCTGAGTACGGGAGCACTGACCAACTTCTCCTTCAGGTAGTCGAAAGCTTTTTGGCACTGATCGTTCCATAGTATGACATGGTTCTTCCTAGTCAAAGCTGTCAATGGAGCAGCAAATTTAGAGAAGTCCGAAACAAACCTCCGATAGTAACCTACTAACCCCAGGAAACTACAAACTTCTGCCACGCTCTTGGGTGCTGCCCAAGAAACAACTGCCTCCACCTTCGATGGGTCCACCGACACTCCATGCCGACACACCACGTGCCCAAGGAAGTGTACTTATTGTGTCAAGAACTTACACTTCGACAATTTCCCGTAAAGATGGTGGTGTCGAAGGACTTCCAAGACTGCCCTGAGATGCTCAACGTGATCCTCCTCTGATCTTGAGTAGATCAGAATGTCATTGATAAACACAATGAAGAACCGGTCCAGAAACTCTCGGAAGACAAAGTTCATAAGTCCCATGAACACAGTTGGTGCATTTGTAACTCCAAACGACATCACTACAAACTCGAAGTGCCCATACCTGCACCTGAAAGACGTCTTCGAGATGTCACTGTCCTTTACCCTCAGCTGATGATATCCAGATCGTAGATCAATCTTGGAAAACCAACCTGCTCCCCTCAGTTGGTCGAAGAGATCATCTATCCTTGGAAGGGGGTAATGGTTCTTGACCATTACCTGGTTCAACCTTCGGTAGTCTATGAATAGCCTGAGACCACCATCTACCTTCTTCACGAATAAAACCAGAGCACCCCATGGCAATACGCTGGGTCGAACAAAACTTTTCTCCATCAGATCATCAATCTAAATCCGCAACTCTCGAAACTCTGAAGGTGACATTCGATAAGGGGCCATCGAAATCGGACGGGCACCAGGCTGTAAGTCTATCCCAAACTCAACGTCACGTTGGGGGGGGGGGGGGTAGAGTCACAACATCCTCAGGAAAAACATCGAGGAACTCCCCAAAAACCTCCAGGACATCCATCATCTATGTATCAGCTGAAACCAATGATAACACGCCTAACAAGGAAAGGAGAGGATTCACATGCCGACTTCCCACCTGATAGCTCCTCTTGCCAACAAAAGATACGCGCTTCCCATCCATGTTGGAGAACACGAATCTTCTCCGGAAGCAGTTGATAACGAAACTAACAGAAAAAAACCAGTCAATGCCTAGGATGACATCGTATGGCTGCATCTGTAACAGAAGAAGGTCCCCACTAGATCGATGTGGCCCCAACATCAGCCCACATCCCCGAAAAACACAAGATACACTGGTCTAGCCTCCAACTGGTGTATTCATCACCAGTGGTACGGAAAGTCTCTCTATGTCTAGTCCCAAAGCATGGGCAAGACCAGGTGCAATAAAGGAGTGCGAAGATCCCGAATCGAAAAAGGTAGAAACAAGAGTGCTGAACAAACAAATCGTACCTCGCACCACCTCTGGTCCTGCTAGAGCTGTCAACTCTTCTGTGTGCAACTATCCACGCTGAGCTCCTCTGCATCTCTGATGTCGTCCACTTCCCCGACCACGCCCTGGTCGAGGTCCCTGAGGAGCACCCTGAAGTCAGCTCCCTCCCCCAAAGTCTTCCCTCGGAGGAGCATGGTCCTGCTGCTGCTGGAAGGGCCTCGCCGATAACTGGTGCTGCTGAGGTGGGCGCTGAACCTTCCCACCTCCACCGTACTGAGCTTGGGTCAAGCATCGACTCCGAACATTCCCGAAACCTCCACAATAAAAACACCTCGGTCCTGGGCTCATGAAAAAGGGACGAGGACCCGAAGATCTGAACTGGAACTGCTGGGGCCTGCTCCCCACTGGCCTGAACCTGGAAGGTCCCATCACAGGAGACCTGCTACTGACTGCCTTCCCCTTCGATGAGCCTGGATGGTTCCCCTCTCGGGGTGCACCTCCCAGCGAGTGCATCCTCTCTACAACCTCTGCCTTCTTCTGTACCACCAAGTACGTCAGAAGGGTGAAGGGGGTGACAGCATACTGAAGCGAAGGATGAAGCGCCTCCTCCAAATGTCTCGCTTGAGACTCCTCATTCGGAAAGAGATATGGAGCAAAGCACAGGAGATCCTTGAACTTGATCCCCAGCCCTCATACCGACATACTCCCCTGCTGAAGGGAGTAACTCCTGCCGATTCTCCGCCTTGATCATGGAAGAAAGGAATTCCTCTCAGAATTCCTTCTCAAAGTCAGCCCATGGAACCTCTGCCTCTATCCTCTCTCCAAGGTAGAGCGTCCACCACTGTCGCGCCGCACCTCTCAGCTGACTGACTGCTAGGGGAACCCAGTACTCCCTCAGAGCATGGATCAAGGTAAAAGTTATCCCTAGCTCCTCAAGCCACCCCTCCGTCTCCGCATCCTAAGTACTACCCTCGTACTTCTTGAGGTTATGCCGCAGGAAAGAACAAAGAGTCTTATGCCACTGGCTATCTTCATCCTCTAGGTCAATCCTCAACTGATCGATCATCTGAATCTGCTGGGCCTCGGCCGTCTGAGCCACCCGGGGATGACGTCCAGGTTCCATAGCTGTACGGTAAACAAGGATCACCTAAAACCAAGTAGTAAGGAAAATCTCATGGTTTTATTTTATCATTTTATTTCAATTTCTTTCCCAGAACACCAAAATAAAGTAAAACACAATCATGATGATGAATGTACCTTCCCTAGGGTCTCTACCCTACAATCAATGTAGTCTCACTTGGTTGTTCGGTAGGCTCAGATTCCTTGCATCGGATTACGAGGGGCCTTAAAATCCCGTGTCCTAGCCAGTCTTCCCTGGCCTATGTCACACACCAAGATTAACTAACATTGTCTCCCAACCATCCCATGAAATCCTCACTATGCCTAACTCTAGACTCCATCCTATCTCTCAACCATCAGCTCTGATACCATTCTGTCATGACCCCCTCCCACCAAAGATGCCCCTCCTGAGCTGACAATGGTGAAAGGGAGATAATGAGCCCCGAGTCCCATCTCCAGTAGGCCCCGGGATGGAGACTAGCACCAAGGGTATGAGTTTTCAAAAATATGGGAGGCATTACCCTTTTTATTATTTAGGATCGGGAAATAGGACAAGTCAACCACCAAAAAGGAAAATAACAAGTGTATAGAAATAAACCCAAACCAAGCCCACATGAATGTTTAAACAATTTTATAACAAGGTACAAGTACAAGAAAGATCAAAGTATAATACCGAAAGAAAACAAGAGTACAACAACAACAAGAAATCCAACTATTCGACTAGTAGGGTCCCGCACAACCCTGGTAGTCCTCCTAGAAACCTGAAAGTAAACGTAGGGTGAGCATACAAGTATACTCAGTAGGGAAACCTAAAGCTCTCGTGCACAAGTGGGGAGACATCCTAATGTCCCGTGAGAACAACAGAAGAAACCTAGCAAGGAATTCTATCCACCCAACCTCACCAGCAACACTCACCAAAAACAAAATCACAACAGGTAGTAGTATATAAGAACAAGAGTATGGGGTACCCCGCACCATTTCCCTTTAGTTAGCTACTCTTCCTAACGGGGAACGTCCTGACGCTGCCACACTCTCCCCGCTCGCACACACGTGGGCCTCACAACCGCGTATCCCCGCCCGCACACACTTGGGCCTCAAAACTGCGTATCCCCGCCCGCACACACCTGGGCCTCACAACCACGTATCCCCAACCGCACACACCTGTGACTCACAACCACGTATCCCGCCCGCACACACCTGGGCCTCACAACCATGTATCCCCACCCACACACACCTGGGCCTCACAACCACGTATCCCCGCACACACACACCTGGGCCTCACAATCACATATCCCGCCCCCACACACCTGGGCCTCACAACCATGTATCTCGCCCGCACACACCTGAGACTCATCCCGAAGATTCTTAGGAAACAGTAGAACCTGCTCGAAGAGTCTTGGGATAAAGCCACCCTAATCAAAACCTACCCGAAGAGTCTTAGGTGTAAGGTCACCTCAAGCCATCACAGCCTAGGGGAGAAGGAGCAGGAAGAAGCTAGTAACTAAGGGAAAACACCCTCTCCCATGAAATGGGATTGTTCGGCACTAAGTTCTCAACATGGGTGGGGTGCGATAAAACACAAAAGATACACACATATATATATATATACCAAACACACAGCCTAACCTATGGATTCTAAACAGAGAAACTGAGCACGTGCCTTGGCACTGCTACTACAAAGCATGCATACAACCAACATTCCCAACCCCATTTAGGTTTTCACATTTCAGCAGAATTAGTTTATTTAGTTCCTTAACTACTGGGCAACTATCCACAACCAACCACATCAATCGTTCGTAAACGTATCCCTGCCATCCACAAATCAAGTTAGGAAAACACAAGCAACACAACCAAGTCCTTCTTATCAACCAACCAACCCATTGATTATTAATACTGTTCCATTACCATGACCCACTATTCATTAACTCTTCCACTTTTTATTTATTACTCACAACCCATAGTCCGTTCAGATTCAAGCCCATCCCTGCAGCCCCGCTACCAACCACCATAACCACAACCGCACTGTACATCATTATCCCTTTAATACCATTTATCGCAGCCCCTCTACCCATAACATTCACACCAACCCACAACCAAGTCAACCACAGCCCCGCTGCTCACCCGATCCACAAAAACCCACAAAACACCCCCATCACATGCCATGTATCCAAGCCAACACCCACATGTTCATTATTCCATTTTGTTTAACCGGGGTAATCACACAAGGGTTCTGGATTTTAAACATCCAACTTTACGTGATTAATAAAATTACACCTTCCACAAAGTTCTATCCACAAAAACGGTCTAGAAAGATAGGGCAACATTTAATTGCGCAAGAAAAGTCCCCCAACGACCGTGATTTTCAGTAGGCATAAGCCTATTCAATTGATAACATATCAAAAGGATAAGCAAAGATAATCATAACAACTTCCCCATCCCCGTTCTTTAACCAGTTATTATCTTTATTTAATGGTTTAACTGTTTCTTGTGAAAACAAGAGGATACCCACCCCACATGATGAACAAAATAGAGAGACGAAGGTAAGATCCCTACATTAATAGGTTCCGATCACAATGCTCCCCCGGATCAACCTTAGAAGACGTCCTTCGGCGTCTGTCACTTCGGTCGGGTCTCGACAAAACCTCCTCGGGTGGAATTCAGAAAGGAAAGGCCGAAGGAAAGACAACAGATCCAATCTCTAAAGTTCCGCCTCATCGTTTAGATCCCGTGGCCACTGACGGATCGTAAATCGGAGCTCGAATGAAGAAGATATGGAAGAAAAGGAGCCTTCGAGTCTCTTGGGAGAGCTCTGCTCAGAGGAAAGGGGAGGAGAGGAGTAAATTGAAAAGGAGGAGGGGACCCCTCCTTTTATAGGTGAGAAAAGGAAAAGTACACGGCGTGTACTTTATGGTACACAGCGTGTACTCAGTTATTTTACACGGTCTCCATGCGGCTTCCAACACGGCTCCGCGGCCGTTGACTGGTCAACACACGGTTTGAGGGTAACGTATACGTGGGGAAGGACTACACGACGTGTAGTTTGGACACACGGTGTGTACCCATTTATTGCACACAACAAGGACATGGCACCAACACGGCACACGACCGTTGACTGGTAATGCGTACACGGGGAAGGACTACACGGCGTGTAGAACTGGGCACACGGCGTGCACCCATTATTCCACACAGCAAGGACACGGTCTTTAACACGAGGTATACCCGGAAAGGTGGTACACGGCGTGTAGTTACACTACATGACATGTACTCATTTACTTCACACGGCGAGGACACGGCCTGCAACATGGGGTATACCCAAAAAGGGGGTACACGGTGTGTACTACACGACGTGTAGTTTCAAAATTCTGGAAAGTGTGGGAAAAGTCCATTTTACCCTTCAGAACACTTCGTGACCTTATTTTTGACAAACGAATGGGCCAGAGAGGTCCGGGCCATTACAATTTCCATCAAAAGTCTTTCTATGATATATAAAGAGATAAAAGTGTGTGAAGTACTAGTATCAAATAATGAAGATACTATAGTGGAGGCTACTAGAATAGTACCTTGTACTGTAGATGGGCACATAACCTGATACTTGGGTATCAACTGTAATGCATGCATCTTTCCTGATCCAAAACCCTATACAACAACTAAACTACCATGATCAAAACTTCTTTGCTAGTGCTGTTGGTGATTAGGGGTCTAGCTTCCATGGCTATGACCTCATCCTTGGCTAGTCCTACCAATACTACTCCAACTTCCCACCTCACGTAGTATGAAAGAACCTAACCTTGAAGGTTGAGGTGGTTTAGATCCTCTTACACTATAAGCTAATGGTAAGGTCTAACATAATCTCTTCAAGTGTCCCATATGGATGCAAGCTCAAAAATCCAGAGGGTCTCTATCACACTGAGGCTTCAGAATCCTTGTACGTCCACACTGGTGACACACTATAGAGATACCAACATGAATACCCTGGATTCTACTTCCCTGATGAAGAAATTAGAGGTAATGCTTCATTCCACCATAAGATCTACTATTGTGACATGGAACAAGTCCTCTATGATCAATACAATCACTGTCTCTCAAGTTGCATTCAATGATAAGATTCTGATGTATTGTTTCACAATAAGTAAGTAGGAAGAATACATTCACCTGAGTATTAATGGAATAAAAAATAAAATCTTCAAAGTGTCTAACATTTTAAATATCATCAATAGCTAGAATCGGTTCAAAGTGTTGTAACTCAATGAAACACATTGAATAGTCCACAATTGAAATAGAACTCTGATTGAGATGCATGAACTCTCTATCTCTATGAGACCTCAGTCTCTGAGGAAAAAATTTATCATATAATTTAGTTTGGAAATCATCCCATACCATGTCTTGATGCTGAACAACTTGAGTAATTACATCCCACTAATTTCTAGATGAATCACTAAGCATGTACACAACAAGATTGAACCTCTGCTATATAAGTATCTCCAGATGCTCAAAGATTGATAATGTGGCTTCTATCCAAGAATCAATAGCCTATGGACAACCATTCCCTAAGAATGTAGGAGGATATTTCCACTGGAACTCATGGGTAAGATCAACCATCATAGGTGCAACTCATGGATCACTACACATCAATTTCATAAAACATAGAAAACTATCACAAACTTGATCATCAATTCCCAATTCAAGCACAACAGGTAGTTCTCATGTGGCACTCCTAGAGGTAAGACTAGCATCTAAAGTCCCACCAAGCCTGAATAATTTTCATCGCCACCATCCTGGAACACGACATGAGGATGTTGTGGTGGCAGTGGTCTAAAATTATTCGAAGAACACACTTCATAAAAATCTTTAAGAAAAAATATATTAACACTAAAGGAATATGAATGTAAGTAAGCTCACTACCCAAGGAATACTCCCCAACTACTAGCTTAGAAGGATAGGTATTGGTAAGTGCTCATGTATTGGCTATAGGGGTTCAAGTAGGTGAAGGGTCAATAACACCATTCCTTATCATTTTTTACAACTGTCTATTCATTTCATATTTAATAACTAGGTTAACTCCTTTAACTTTCATAAACATGAAAAGGTGGGATAAAGATGTGGATCCATTAATTTTTAGAATCCAAGTTTCAGTTTTATGTTTTCATTTTTTATAACTTATATCAATGTTCATTTTAAATGATTTTTCTATCCTAATTAATTAGGTACCATACTTCTTATCACCAAGATTAATTCCCATTTGAATTTCTAATTTAAGGCTTGATTCGGTAAATTACTCATTCCAATCCATGAGGTCCAATAACACCTCATGAATTAAAATAGGTAATCACTCAATCACAGCCTCTAATAGCAAAAGAAACATATAAACAAGAATCACTCAATAAACATAGGCATATCAAGCAATGAAAAGAGTTAATTTCACCTATATTGCATGGAAATATGCATGAAATGTGAATACTAGGTGCCTAAATGATGCAAGAAACAATGATCATTTCCCTTATAACATTAGTACAAGGATGAAATAAGACCCTCCATCAAAATAATAATCAAACACACCACATATCATGTGTATCTCCCAATGGTGAAATGATATTAACTATAATAGGAAAAAATAGAATAACCATTGTATTTTAGGCAACTCGACCTTTACCCCGAACATGGGTTCGCGATGCTGAAGCATGACTTATGAAAAAGTTCCAAGCATTATTAATCTCCAATATATTTTCTAAAAATAGTAAATCAAGAAAGTAATCCCTCTAATACCACTTTATGACATCCTAAACCTGGATTCCACTTAGAAGGTTCCCCGAGCCCATTGAGCCACATGGCCTCAAGTGCATCTCCCCAAATACCAGAGGCTGCTAACTATCAGTGAAGGACTAAGGTTTGTACATGGGGAGACTATTCAATCATTACTAAAGTATATCATAGAGGATAACATATATGGTAAAATATAAGAAAAAATAGTGAAAACAATATAAGTAAATAAAATACACAGTGTAAGGATACAAATCAATAATAATTGAAATAACTAGAATAAAATACAACAACTAATGATGATATATGTCATGTCACTAGAAAGCTAAAAAACATGGATACAAAGTAATATGAATACATGAGAAAACCAAAGTAGAAAAAATAAAATACACAAACTATCCCAAGAATATCAAGCTCCAGCTTGGTCATCTGTTACCAAATCGATACTAACACAACAATAACTCAAGTGTCTTAAAAAGTATGCTTCCCTTTATCCAAACCTGAATACATGTAATCTACCCTGGGTACTACTAATGGCACCTGGATAGAGTGTGAGATAAATCTTACTGGGCCACCACCATAAAACTCTATAACATTTGGTCCGTGTAATGGAAATGTAATAGTGTGAAAGATTTAAAGTATAAAATAAATTAGTACAATGTAACAAAATAGCCAAGTAACTAGTTCAAACCTCGGCTAGAATCTGAACTATAACCCATTAATCAATTAAATTAAGTTCCAAGATGTAACAAGACAACCATGATTGATATTTAATATGAAGTGGTTCCAAGGTAATAACCAAGGAAACCTAGACATCTATGGATTACAAATCAGTGGTAATTGAGCCTATATAAGGGGTAAGAGTGTAATCTAAGGATCATCATCCAAGGCATTCCCACAATAATGTTTTTGACTGAGTATGAGGAATAAATCTAATGTAAAATGGGAAATAAGTAGTGGTCGAGACCAAGGTTGTAACCAAGGCACATCATGTAATGCTGGATTCAAGGAGTGTATCCAAGGGATCCTGTAATAATAATGAAGGGATCCAATGGTGTCATACTAGGTATCCAAAGGTAGACAAGGATCTAGTTCCCAGATAGGTCTCACCCAAGGCAATCAACATCCTTGAATCAGAATGATGTCCTCAAGTACCAAAGTCATTCCATATGGAATCCAAGAGATTACATGAGTTAATCCTTCCTATAAATATTTCATGGTCTATTTGAATAAATATAAACCTTACATTTAATTCATTACAATTAATTTGGACATTTTAAAACTATGGAATTAAAAAATTCACTTGGTTTAATCCTTTCCTTTCATTAGTTTGACAAGGCCAAGTGGTATGCAACCTTTTAATTAAAATCGTATAAATCAAGTTCTATTAATAAGGTTCACTCCTATACCTTCCATAAACATGAAAAGGTGTTTTATGGATGTGAAACCAAGAATTAATTTACACTTAATAAGGCCAAGTCATGTATATAAGAATTCTTGAAATAATATTATTTGAATCAATTACTTACATTTAAGAACTTACCTTAAGAGGGTTAAGTAGAAGTGACATGGTATAAGATATTCAAAATTTCACCATTCAATAGGAATTTAATATAAGTAGGATTACTATTAGTGTGGTCAAGCTCGAGCACATCCAAAAAATGGCTCAAAAGTGTCAAAATGCTAAAAACTCAATTATAGCATATTACCCTACATGGGGTGTTGGGAGTTGTGGATGAAACCAAAAATAAAAAATCACATTTATCTACAACGGCCTGAAGGCCCTCATTTTTTATTGATTTTTGATAATCCACCTTTCAAGGGGTGAGGTGGAACCCTTAAAAGTCCTGTAGGAATAAGTATTAAATGGACTGTAGGCCTTAGAGGACTTCATTGCTCATAGGCTTCAAACATTACATACAACCCATACTAACTACATGGAACTGCTCCTCCCCAGCATCTTCATCGTGAAATCAGATCTCCACCTTTGCATGACTGTTCGGATAGGATTTCTTGTGAATGCACAATCTTGTCCCGATGACAGGTTCCATACCCTCTCATTCTTGCAATCCGTTTAGCTTCTACTATGGTGAAAGATCCTTGCTCCTCCTTCTGAAGTTTGTTCCTTGTAGGTTGTCTAGTTTGCATCTGCACTTAAGGTGGCCCAAAGGCCTTGAGGTGGCCCTAAGGCCTTACTGACCTGAAGTCCTGAGTGGAAAACAGTGCCTACTACAGTTTTTCTACAGTACTTTCTATAGTATTGTTACAGAATATCAACAAACCTGATGGATGATTTATAGACCACGTACCTCATAACCGTATGACTCTGCTTATCCAGTATCAGCCTCTAATTCAGCCTGAATTAGAGTAGATATGATAAATGGTAATAAAATAATAAACCTCAATAACTAGGTTGAGAGCAATAGAAATGAAGAACGACTTAATAAGACTTGATTACTTACTGTTTCACATCCAATGTGATGAATAGACACTCGATCGGATCCCTGATGAAGGTGATATTTCAATCCCTAGTTTAGGCCTTTAAAGAGAACCAAAATTATAGAGAAGTGGGTTTATTCTTCTAGAACTAGGAATACATAAGATAGGTTTATATATTTATATAATTAAGGGAAAATGGTAAAATTACCCAAAAATTACCTTGTGCATGGTTTGGCCACCCAGTTTTCCAAACTGTGTGCTAACCATGAACAGGTCCCTAGAGGAAGGGCCATACCACACAGTTAGGCTAAATGGTTAGAAAAATAATATTCCTACATTTTAGAATTTCTCTTCTCAAAAATTAAAACCATAATTATTGTTATATCCAACCATGCACCCTCCCCACACGGTTTACACTAACTATGCAATAGGGAAAATTCTCCAAAAAAGACGGGTTTCGGGCTCTGAACAATCCCTAAACACCCCTAAGACCATTGTGAACTCATTAGGAATAGAAAAATGGTACATAAAAGAGAGTTTGTTAAAAATTTAAATGATCCATACTTGAGTAAAAAACTGGGTTCTTACAACAACAAACTATTTCCTTATATTTTATAGTAATAGACCCGTAACATGAGTGGAACAACTTACAGCTATTATATCATCAAACTAAATGATAATATAAATGAAAATACCATCTTTTTTTTGTATATAAATATCATGTTGTCAAACCATGATAGAACAAAACCCAATTCTTATATATTTGAATTAAATGTTGAAAAGCAAGCATGCACATGATTTTTGATTCAATGTAGTTCTTTTTCAATCTTACATACATAATATGGATGTATTTTATTTTCAAAACCATGTGGTTATAATATAAATACATGTTCTTATAGGAACCCATGTAAGAAATAATTTTTCATATCTAGTTACTTTATATTATAATCTATTGACACAACTATATAAATGATGATATGAATAGTAATAGGCTAGATAGAGTTAAATGTGTCTTCATGATTGACTCTATATCATTGTTTGAATCCCTTGGAAATTAATTAAGATTTTTAATGTTTAATTGTGTTTCTTTAATTCATTTTAGCATAAATTAACACTTTAATTAAATTATATTAATTATATAATTTTTTTATAAGCTCTATTGATGAAAATGTAGTTTTAACATCAATTGAAATATAAACCCAAAATTTCACTATATGTGATGATGTTTCAGAAGAATTTAAGTTAGTATCCATAGCATGTATAATGGAATTATACAATTATATAGCACCATGAGTGAGTTAATTTATAATATTAAATGTAGGATCCAATATAAAAGGAATGTGTAACACCCAAGGTTCAATTATATTATTTTTTATTTTTAGAGAAACTATAACACAATGCACATAGTTTTATTCGAGAATACGATTTAAAACTAAATTATAAAATTTTATAAAATTAATTTCATGAGATTATTTTAATTTTTTAATTCATCTTTTCAGAATTATATTAGGGTAAATTTTTTATATTTTTTAGAAATAGTTGATTTTTGGTTGAATAGTAAAAAATATCAATTTTTCAAAAACTCTAACTTTTATGAAAGAATATTGATAAAAGAATAAATTAAAAGGGTATGAAAAATTTTTTATATAAAAAATATAAATTTATTAATTAATATAATTAATATAAAAATTTAATTTTGAACTTAGAAATATATTCTTAACATTTTTGAAATCTAAGTAATTTTTATGTTCAAATATTTTTTTAGTTCTTCTCTCTTAATACGGTTTTATACAAGGATCATTTAGGTTTTGGTTTGGTCTAAAAACAATATACTTTGAATTAAGATAATAAAATAAATTCCATTGGAATTGGAATTAGAATTAGAATTTATTTTACTGTAAAATCATTTTTAGGATTAAAACAAACGTTTCTATAAAAACGTTTTTCTTTAAATTTTGTGCACTTATATTAAAATAAACATCTAATAATTTTACCGATTTAATCTTATATAATTTATTAAATATTTTTATTTTTATTAAATAATATTATATAAATATTTCAACTTATTTTTTGCTTATAATGAAAAGTAAAAATTGTAAAAATTTGTTTCCACAGTTAGGGTTAAAATGGGTTTACTAGGGGGGGGGGGGTTAAACTAATAGATAAGGGTATAAAATAAAATTAAAATTGTATAAATATTATTGTTTGAATATATTTTGACATTATATAATCTTACTTTTGAAGTCATGTCCATTTGGTTCGAGTTTCAAAAGAAAATGACATTATATTATTTAATCATTTTAAGTAATTCCATGTGTGCCCCTCCCCTCACTTATTAAAGGGGACCTCTTATCCCCCCTTATTAAAAAAATGAGCACTATATCTAGGAAAGGACCTACCCTAGAGACATAATATAATCCTTTCCAAATTTCTTGATCTTCTTTGCTTCTCCAAAAAAATCCTAAGAAGCTTTAAGAGGTAAGCCAAATGAGGTCTCTCAAAGAAGAGGTAATCATATTTACCGAATCTTTCAAAGTTTATTTATTATTATACTTGATATAAATATTTTTAAACCACCATAACATAATGACTAAAATATCATAAATATATTGAGATTTTATTATGATTATCTGATAATCATTTTCCACATCCATTCCATCCTAGAGAAAATCAAAACATCGCTCGTGGGCACGTACGACCAACCATCTCCACGTAGCAGCATAATTCGTTTTTATCACAAATTTACTTTAATGATTGTAAATTTGGAATTAATGAATATATATTATATTTATGATATAATTATGAATATATAAATATAATATATCAGGTACCATCTTACCCTTTCACCCAATAAAAAAGATACTAACGCACATGCGTACATGTGGACTACAAACACCATAAAGCAATGTGATTCAATATTCATGTTTGAATTTAATGGATGATTATAAATATGTATATTATGAATATATATGATATTTATATAATTATTAAAATTCTATATATGATGGAACCATGATCAATTTTCAAGGTCCACAACTATCGAATCAAAACATACATGAAAAATGAGTAGTTAACACCTAAAATGAAGATGATAGTGAAAGAATGCTAATAGATGGGTGAGAATATGTTATAAGTAAACTATGTATGGTATTATAATCATTAATATGATTATATTATATAATTATAATACATTAAAATTTATTATACATGAGACTAAATGAACTTATGAAGCAAGTCATACCTAAGGCTAGAGTTTATTTCACAACCTCATCCTTATTTGGGACTATTTATGTTTAAGTTTATGATGTGGGAATTATATGATCTTTCTATATTAAAAATCATATATTTTATTTTCCTATGTTTATTTATCGAAATTAAATTTTTTTCCTTTAATTTTTGTCTCACAAAGTGATCAAAAGTCTGAAACAATATTTTTAAGGAAAACAGACTATTTTTCTATTTGATCGAGAATTTTTTTTTCAATTTACATATTTTAAATAAATTATTTTCAATAATTTTTTAATATTTTAAAACAATTAATTAAATTCTTTTTACCCATGTTTGAATTTCTAAAAAGCGTTTAAAAGGAATATTATTATCATTTTTTAATGTGGTACTTTTTACTAATGGTGTGAACATAATATTTGCTTTAATTTTTATCACACGAATCACTTTTACCAAATTCAAAAATATTTATAAATTTCTATGGTTATTTTTAAATAAAATTATTTTCCTAACATTCAAGAAATTTTTAGATTTGAAATAAATTATTTCAAAATGAAAAGGTTATTTTTCTCAATAAATATTCTAGTAATATTTTGAAATTATTTTCATAAATGATAATATCATTTTGGTAAATCTTATTCTTTACTAGGTATTAATATAATTATATCATCTACTATATTTCTCTATATGTCTTATGATCATGTTTTTTTATTTATTTACTGGGGAAAATATTAATATTTCACTGCTATTTTTTTCAATCTGATTTTTTATGTTGATAATGTGTTGGGTTGTTATTAATTTATTTCGTATAATATATGTATTAGACTTATAAATTTACAGGTGGGTTCTGTTATAGCCCCTCGATAAGTCAATTGGTATCATGAGACAAACTATCTTTGGTATTGGTGTATGCCATACCAATTTATGTATGATATCTTTGGACGAGGCCTTAATAGTAAGATTATGATGTCTGAAATTATGCATTATATCATTATGAAACTAGTTTTTGTTATCCATGTGATTATTTATGTTTCTATGTCATCCATGTATTTAGTACCCCTTTTATGATATTAGTTATATGTCATATTTTATTATTTTTATCTTAATTATATTATTAATGCCTTATTTATCCTATGATAGATTATTTTGTATGCTTTCCCTTACTGAGAATATGATCTCACCCTTTTATTATGATTTACTTTCCCCAAAATACAAAGAAGGGATCTATGAATTATTTCATGGATATATTAGAAGAAATAATAATGTTCTCACAATAATTTTAAGTTATGTTTCATGTTTTCAATTGTAATATGAGAATTATTTATGTATATAATATCTTATGAAAACTAAACTATGCAATATTTATGGATGAGATCTCTTATATATTGTACCAATATAGTAAAATTACCACTGTCTCTAGGTTACTAGAGTTAGGGTGTTACATAAGGGGATCATGTTCAGATGTTAAAAGTGCGATATGTGATATAAAATTTTTATTATTTGAAAATTTAATAAAATTTTCATTAAAAACCATGTCTTGGGATATGTAGACACATATTGTAGACATGTTTAAATATTTTTATCCTTTATGAATATTTTTAGATCCCAATTTCACACAATTTTTTTTTAAAAATTATTACTTATGAGAATTTTTAGGATATAAATTCAGTCAACATACATACCCAAATTTCCTGAGAAGGTTATTTTTTGGTTTTACTCCCATAAGGCGTTCATGCAAAGTATCTAATAATAATTAAAGTGATAGGTTGGGGGAAAATTTAAAATTTTCTTCCAAATCTTAAAATAAATGGAAAGATATAAAATAATATCACAAAAATCTGTAAACCAAATCATCACACTTAATTAATAATTAATTATTAAATAATATTTTTAACTCAATTGATTGTTTTTAATTAAATCTCTTCTCGTTGTTAGTGATGTCATTGATTTAAAAAATAAAACTAATTTTCCTCTATAAATTTCCATGCATGATCCATAAATCCTAGGATAATGATATTGATATCTTAGGTGCTAGTGTGAAAAAATAATATACTTTACAATGTTTTATGTCAATCATGTAGTTATACCTCACTAAACATTATTTCTACAACTTGAGAGAATATGGGAGGAATATATATTATTCACTCATTAGTTTTTGAAATGAGAATTAGATAAATGAAAATAAATACAAGGTATTTTGGATTATTTGTATTTCAACATTTATATTTTAATGAAATGAATTACATAAAGGATCTCTTAATTAATTTAAGTTATATAATGAACTCACATCACCTCTAAAAATATAATTTATTTATTTGTATTATTTTAAATGAAAAAATAATCACATATAACTTTTTAAAATAAATAAATAATTATTTATTTTTGGTGAAATTAAAAGTTGTCCCTTGAACCATTAATTAGACCTGAGTTCTCACTATATATTTATCAATCCTCGAACAATAATATAATTGTGTTTACTTGATAAAATAATTTATATTTATTTATAAAAACATGGATTACATATAAATTCCATAAAATGTAAATTACAACTCAATTTTTATAATATTGAATAACTTGTAATTTGATTATGATCAATACAACTTGAATATAAATTAGTTTTGAATCTATTTGAACACTTAGATTCAATTGAATCTAATAATCCTTTAGAAACTCTTAGTGTTCTACCATATAGGTGAATTTATCAGTGCAAGTTAGTCCAACCCATATACCAAGAGAAGTATGCAACAACACATCAAGGACCACATAGAAAAATGAAATATTTTTGTTAATAAAAACCTATTAGGTTTTTAAGAGGATGGATAAAATTTATCCAAGAAAATGAATAAAATTAAATTCCATAAAACACCCATGGACATATATGCATTATAAATGAAAATGGATATACCATAAATGAAGAACACACAATTCTTATATTGATGTCAGACCTCCTTCTTCACACAAGTTTTATAAAGATCACTAACAGGTAAAATTATACCTCATTTAAGGGTATCCATGGGCTTAAGAGAATAACCTAACATCCCCTTTTGTACCTTGTCCTTCTAGATAAATTGGTTAAAGGTGATAATATATAAAAGATTTTGAATAAATATTCCATATAGCATAAAAAATACCCATATTCATGTTACCATCACTAAAATATAGGTTGTATGTATAACTCATAGGGATACTCCCATCATTACTTTACCATTTCATAAATATTTAAGTAATAAATTTATATTACAAATGTTTTGTAATGTTATGTACATTAAATTTTTAATATTAAAATAATTTGATTGAAAATAATTTAATGTTATAAAATAATGAATTACTAAAGTTTAAATAATAACATTTATGGAAGAAATATTTAATCCATGTACTTCCAGGAACATCATAAATTATGATTTCAAAAATTGTGGCATACAATATCCACACATCATATAATAAAATATGTTAAATACCAAGGAATATGATATTTCTTATATCATACCATAAAACATGAATAATTCATATCCTAAAATTCAAGGATTTAGGGAATATCTCTATTAATCTCACACTTTCACTAAGGCCTAATACTTTTATGAAATTTCACCTTTTATCACACCACATATGAAAAAACTTGTGAAATCATATCTAAAACTTGTTTATGATATCCTTAAAAATTTAATTTAACAATTATATCATACATTTTCACCATATTGATGAGATCTTTGATATTGGATAAATATCATGAAGTGAACTCAAATGGGGGAGTTAAGAAAATATCAATTCTGAATTAGATAATATAGTATTGATCTTTATACTGATATTTGGAGAATTATCACCAACATCATTATATCCTATGAAGTGGTGTTTGGAAAACACTCATGCACTAGGAGCATGGTATGACTATTTTATTTAGGGAATTCACTCATGAGTTATAAGGATGGTTCTATGCTTTATTTATTATCAAAATGCTCATGTATGAGTTTGAGGTTTATATTAGTTGAGTTTATAATAAAGTAATGAATATTTCTTAAGTTCAAAGAAACCATGATGTGGTGTGATGATATTAATCCATAATGATATTACTAATTTTTTTTACAAAAATAGTGACAACACATAAAATAAAATTGATTTAACCATGATGACTTCATGTTGTATTATTATTTTAATCTTATGAAAGTATCAAATCGTGATGCTATGTTGTGATTTGTGCAAGATGATTAATCTATACGAGTTTACTAAACTATCTGTTATAGATATATTTTTATGTAAATATTTATAGGATTATTTCATAATGATTAATATCACACCATAATATTTAGGGTATATAAATTCAATTTTTCTACTAGAATTAAAGGAATGGGGATCTAACCGTAGTACTTAATGATCACAACACATTTTGTTTTCCTAAATATTTTTAGAGAACTGAGACGTGAAGTGTTAAATCATTAAGAATATCTCAAAAAAATAATAATGACAATGATGGTTTGGATTTTTTGGATCTCAGTGATGATTTTTTGGAGTTTAAAATTTATTAAGATCAATAATTTTCAAATCTAAAGTGAACTGAGGATTACACTCACTTTCTAATTTTTTTAAAGAATTTAAATAGAGATGATTCATTAAAAAATGATGAAAAATAGATATATATATATATAACCAATGATTATGGTATAGTTATAGAGAGATTTTTTCTAGGTTTGTGGATAATAATAAAGGTGCACACTTAATCAAAACTTGGAGGAACTTGAGGAGGTAAACTAAATATTGATCGAATTATTAACACTCGTTTAGATCTCTCTTGTAATTGGAGTCTAGTAAAATCTTCCAACTATATTCTCTGCTCTTTTTTATAATAAGAAAAGTTCATGGATAGTGGTATTGAAATAATTAGACACCAAGTATTATTTACTTGATAAACATAACGTGGAAACCTAGTAAAATCACTTGTGTGTAATGACCGAAGATTGTAAATCATTTTAATTAACACTATATTAGATATCTTGTGTCAGAAAAAACCAAAATTTCCCAAAACCCAACTAAAATGAAAAATTTCATATCAAAATTACATAAAAAATATAATAATTATTAGACAAAATTATAACAATCAACTAAAATAACTGTAACACCCCAAGCTTCCACGGTACACTTCTCTTTGAATAATACAGTAGCATGTGTTGTATGCAACTTCGAGTTCTAACACACACCACAACTAATAAAAGAAGCCGTTATGAATATTAATACCCACTTTTTAAAATTATAGAAATTTCATATTTCAAAATGGACTTCATTTTTGTATTCTTAATATCGAAATTATCCTAAGTTGAATTTTTTGTAATTTTCTGAGAACTTCCGTTTTTTTATAAATAGTGAAAAATACTTAAAACAACCTTTTTAATAAAAATAATTTATAGTGATAAATTATACTATTGAGTGGTTTTAAAGTATAATTAGAATATATTTTTACCATTTTATCCAATGGTGTTCATTAGAATTAATTTCACTTTGAAATTGGACATAAACAATTGTCAATCTTTTGATATATATTGTTTCTTAAAAACATGCTATTTGTTGTGACAAAGGGAATTAGTTATAAAATTAATTAATGAAAATTATATGTTTGGAATTTTGTAAAATAGAAATCATTTTTGAATTCGGAATATCAATTATAGCTTAGGGTGAAATTTTGGGATTGCTCTGAAAAACATCAATTTTTGATGAATAGTGAAACCACTAAGTGGTAGTTAAAAAACTGATTTTTCGTTTAAATGAAACATTTCCACTTATGTGATTTGATTTTCAAAAATTAGACATACATGGTTTTCATTAGGAAGTAAAATTTTGTTCAATGGGATTAAAATAATTTTTGGTGAATAGTAACTTTTAAGTTTAATTAATCGCGATTAAAGGTAATTAGTGAAATTTAAGTTAAAAATGATATTATAAAAATACGAAAACACCTTTACACTTGTCCTAACACTATTGGATGATTCATTTCCGACCAAGAAAATCCATGGGTCAACTTGGGGACCCCATGGAGCCACTTTAGTAGGAAAATGACATTAAAAACTTTTTATTTAATGTTAAAATAAAAATGTCACAAACATGAGTTGTTTTACTAAAACAATTTTTAAATGGGGTTATACAAGTAATATTTTTGACTATAAATATTCATTATAAATCTAAAAAGATTTCATACATCATGATAAATTTTTTATAATTTGTAGACATTAAATAAATTAAATTATTTATGACACCATGATGATGCAGCAATTACCTCATTAATTAACGATTTAAATAAAATAAAAATATAATGTAAAATCTAAGACTTAAACTTGTCAAAAACCTATTATATGAGTATATTTATAACCCTTATCACCTTATCCTAAAAAGTTATAAGTTTGGGACCTTTAAAATCCGAAACTGATTATATAATAAAGTAACATTTCATGACTTTCCAAGAGTGCCCCTCCTCTCCTCTTATAAAAGGCCCCCACCACTACCACCTTACCCACACCTTCAAAGCCTTTTGGATTGGCCAAACTCTACCCAAATACTCTCTCAACATCCATCTCTTACTACTAGAAGCCTCACTTTGGGAATAATTCTTCCCAAGGAAGCCTTTGGATCAAATCAAAAAAGAGTTACCCGATTTTAAAGTATTGTCTTCTCTTATGTTATTTTGTTTTATTTTGATTCTCCAAACCCTTAAACTATTTTTATTCCTTTATTTTGTAACAAAAACAGTATCTTCAATATACTAGTATGTTTTTATAATAAGTATTTGAGCTAAACTTGCACACACCTACATCTAATGGTTAAAGAACATACTGTTTCTGTGGATGGAAAATTTCTGCCTCACGAAACGATGATTGTTCAACACTCATATAACACCTTCAAAGGTGGACATTAAGATATCACTATATTTATATATGATATATATTATGTTTATGTTTTCCTTATGCTTCTGTATTTTTTATTTATGACATACCTTTATGATTTCCATTATGGGTAAACGCGATAATTTCATTTTAGGAAGTGCGGACTACCGCCCCCTCAAAGTGATTTGAATCGTTAATGCCATATGTGGGATGTATAAAGGATGGAGTAAATGATATTATATATTATATTATACTGGAATTATAATATACCTTTATATCATTATGATTTCATTCCATTAAATATGAAATAGAAATGAAAGTAGCGTTCATGCGTACGTACGGCTTACCGTCTCCATGAACGGTGCATTTCATTTCTTACCTCTAAATGTTATGTAATATTATAAATGCATGTATATAATGGATATATATAATATATATGATATCTAAATCATTAATATAATTTTGGATATAATGGATATTTCTCCACATGAACAACTTGTAATTATAAGAAGTTTATTTTTGACTCAAGTACCAAAGATCGACAAAATGACCGTTATTAACTTAAATAATTACATAATGTTCATAACATGGTAATAAGTGATATAAAAGGAATAATGAACATGAAAAAGATTATTAAGAAATTATAAATTAACTCTAGTTTATTATTCAGGAGATTAAAGAACAATCGAGTCAAGTCGGACACGAGGTAAGGGAATTTCTTAACCCAATTTTCATTCTTTGGGTTAATATCCTACTTTCAAATTATGTCATGATATTATTATGTCATATCTTGTATTTGTACTTTCTTTATGTGTACTTATAGTGAATACACATAATATATCTATTTTATTTTAAAAATGATCTTTGTAAGGACTTCGTCTCAATCTCCTTTCATTGGGGCATATTTGGTTTTATACACAACTTTCATTTATACGGTGTATAAACCCCTTTGACTTTTACTTTTATTCAAAAGGAATATTTTTATACAAATAATTTTTACTAAATGAAAAAAGGAATGTTTCTCTCATGTATGCGGCGACAACGACTTCTCCGCCTCCGTGACTATTATTTGAGTTTCAGCTTCCTCTACAAGCCATAACTTTTTTTAAATGAAAAATAAATACAAAGTTTTAATTTTCTTTTATTTTGGTTTTGAAAATGGTATGTATCAAACTTTTTTTACGAGTCTTAATATATGAAAACCCAGTGCAAATGTATATTTATTTAACGCAAGCCTAAAAATGTTTTCAGAAAACCCGACTCTCGAGTGTGGTAAACAGGAAGGGATTGGGCATGGACCCATCATGGCCTGTAATTAGTCGAGCAGTCTCAGAATTAGTTGTTTTGTTTTCAAAAGCTTGCATAATGTTTTCATAAAAACACAGGAGTATATTTGAGCAATTTTAAATGTAAGTATCTTCTAAAAATTGAATTGGAATTTTGATGCCACAATTAATTTCAAACAGTATTTTAAAAAATGGTATTCCTAAATGTTTATATACCATTTTTCATATGAGGAATACATTGGACTTAGTAAGTGATGGGTGAAGCCCGCTATAGATCCTCGATGCATCGGTAGGTCTCATGAGACGAACTAGTGTCTTGGCATGAGGCCTTGACAAAATCATATTTGTAGTCTTGACACGAGGCCTTGGCTACATGGTTATGATAGTCTGGCGTTATGAATTCCATCATTATGAAAGTGGTTATTGATATTTCATGTGATTATTCGACCAGTAGAATATCCATGTGAATAAGTAAATGGAATTATCTCATTTTACTTTTTCCATATTATTCTAAAGTTCAAGTTTAAAAGGATTTTTTTAGTTATACATTTCCTTAAATGTTAATGTTTATTTATGAAATCTTTCGCTATATTGTTATCCTTACTGAGCATCTGAGCTCATCCCATTCAATGTTTTAATATTTTCCAGGATGTGAAGACGTATTTTATGAATGACCTACAGGGATAGTCAGAAGAGTATTTGAGTGTGGACTATGGAGACTTTGTTATTGTAGTTGTTCACTTTATGATGTAATGTAACATTTATGAATGTATCTAGTGTTTCCAAGTCTACTAAAATAATCGGTCTTTTGAGACTTGATCTTTTGTGATCATGCCAATGTTACGCAATAATGCACCGACTTTGGGTAACTGGGGTCAGGGCGTTACAGTTTGTATCAGAGGCAGTTTAGTACTAACCTTGGAAGCTAGATTTAGATAAACTCTGATTTGAGCACATAGCTATAAGATAGACTTTGAGGATTAGTATAGAAGAACTTCCTAGAATTTTGGTATTATAGAGATTTTGTGAGTTTTACGAGCAATACATCCCTGTCTGGATACGAGCAGGTAGAGGCGGCTCTGGCACAGATGTACCTAGGGGTAAAACCTGAAAACACCGCTTTGAGCTAGACTCGAACGGGAACTAGTGCACGACAACGGGCCTTGCTGCACTCTTGGTTACGATACTCCCGGGGGATATGATTAGGATAATTCTCATTTTCTTTACAAACCACTATGAAGGGTTATGAGTATATACTTCCTCAAAGAAAACAACTAGAGGAATTGATTAATAAGGGATTTATTCACCCTAGTGTTTCTCCATGGGGAGCCCCTGTCCTTTTTGTTAAGAAGAAAGATGGATCTATGAGGTTGTGCGTTGACTACAGGGAGATCAATTCTATAAAAATAAGGAACAAGTATCCCCTACCTCACATTGATGATTTATTTGACCAATTGCATGGAGCTCAATACTTTTCAAAGATTGACCTTCGATCTGGATACCATCAGTTGTGTGTGAAGAAGGAAGACATTCCAAAGACAGTATTTCGAACAAGATACAGGCATTATGAGTTTACAGTAATGCCTTTCGGATTGACTAATGCACCCTCTGTATTCATGGATCTAATGAATAGAGTTTTCAAGGAATATCTTGATGATTTTGTGGTGGTATTTATTGATGATATCTTGGTATACTCCAAAAGCTACGAAGATCATGAAAATCACTTGTGCATTATCTTGAAGACTCTTAGAAGGCATGAATTATATGGGAAGTTTAGCAAGTGTGAATTTTGGCTTCAGGAGATTTCTTTTCTTGGCCATATTGTCTCTAAGGATGGAATTTCTGTTGATCCTTCTAGGACCAAGGAAATCCAAGAATGGCCAGCACCGACGAATATAACTGAGGTACGCAGCTTTATTGGTTTGGCAGGTTATTATCGACGTTTTTTCCAAAATTTTGCCCGATTGGCTAACCCATTAATGAAGCTCACACGTAAAGGGGTTAAATTTTTCTGGACAAAATAGTGTGAAGAATGTTTTGAAGAACTAAAGAGAATATTAGTCAACGCTCCTATATTGACTCTACCATCAGGGAATGATGGGTTCATTTTTTATAATGATGCATCAAGGAAAGGACTTGGTTGTGTCCTTATGCAGAATGATAGGATTATCACCTATGCATCATGACAGCTAAAAATTCATGAGCAGAACTATCCTACTCATGATATCGAGTTAGCTGCTGTAATCTTTGCCTTGAAGATATGGAGACATTATCTCTATGGTGAAAAATGTGAGATATATACTGATCACAAGAGTTTAAAATATATTTTTTCACAAAAAGAACTCAACATGAGGCAAAGGCGATGACTTTAACTGCTCAAGGATTATGATTTCACGATACACTACCACCTAGGGAAGGCAAATAAGGTTGCAAATGCTTTGAGTAGAAAAGATCGTGGAGTTTTGAACATGATGAGAGTGGAAATGGGATAATATTACGATGGATTTTGTCATGGGACTACCAAATACTCCTAGAAGGAATGACGCAATATGGGTCATTGTTGATCATCTCACGAATTCAGCACATTTTCTTGCTATAAGGGAAGATCTACCACTTGAACGTCAAGCAAGACTATATATTAATGAAGTTGTGAGACTTCATGGAGTACCCCTGTCGATTGTCTTGGATCGTGATCCTCGTTTTACATCAAGATTCTGGAAAAGTATACAGAAGGCCTTGGATACTGAACTTCGTTTGAGCACTGCTTACCACCCTCAAATAGATGGACAATCAGAAAGAACTATTCAAACATTAGAAGACATGTTGAGATCATGCTCACTTGACTTTCAAGGAATGTGGGATCAATATTTACCTCTGGTAGAATTTTCCTATAACAATAGCTTCCATTCAAGTATTTAGATGACACCATATGAAGCATTATATGGAAAGAGATGTCGTACACCAACCTGTTGGGATGACATTGGTGAAAGAAAACTTGTAGGCCCAAAACTGGTGGAGGAAACGATGGAAAAGGTGAAAGTAATCCAAAACCACATCAAAGTAGGTCAAAGTAGGCAGAAGAGCTATGCCGACAACTGAAGGAAGGATTTGGAATTTCAGGTAGGAGATCATGTTTTCTTGAAGGTATCTCCATGGAAGGGAGTTATACGTTTTGGTAAGAAGGGTAAATTGAGTCCCAAGTACATCGGACCCTTCAAAATTCTAGAACGAATTGGGGATGTAGCTTACCGTTTGGCAATGACACCAAGTCTCTCCAAATTTCATGATGTATTCCACATATCACTGTTGAGAAAATACATGCCTGACCCAACGCATGTACTCATCTATGAGTAATTAGAACTGGAACCCGATCTGTCTTATTGCGAAGAGCCCATCAGGATTCTTGATACAAGAGAACAAGTGCTGAGAAACCAGACGACTCGTCTAGTAAAAGTTCTATGGAGAAACCATAATATGGAGGAGGCAACGTGGGAACCTGAGGAACTTATGATGAAGAATCACCAGAGTCTTTTTATACAGTGATATTATATGAAATTTCGAGGATGAAATTATTTGAAGGAGGGGAGAATATAACACCCCAAGCTTCCATGGTACACTTCTCTTTGAATAATATAGTAGTGTGTGTTGTACGCAACTTTGAGTTCTAACACACACCACAACTAATCAAAGTAGCCATTATGAATAGTAATACCCAATTTTTAAAATTATAGAAATTTTATATTTCAAAATGGACTTCATTTTTGTATTCGCAATATCGAAATTATCCTAAGTTGAATTTTTTTTAATTTTTTGAGAACTTCTATTTTTTATGAATAGTGAAAAATACTTAAAACAACTTTTTTAATAAAAATAATTTATAGTGATAAATTATACTATTGAGTGGTTTTAAAGTATAATTAGAATATATTTTTACCATTTTATCTAATGGTGTTCATTAGAATTAATTTCACTTTGAAATTGGACATAAACAATTGTCAATCTTTTGATATATATTGTTTCTTAAAAACACGCTATTTGTTGTGACATCGGGAATTAGTTATAAAATTAATTAATGCAACTTATATGTTTGGAATTTTTTAAAATATACATTATTTTTTAATTTGGAATATCAATTATAGCTTAGGGTGAAATTTTGGGATTGCTCTGAAAAACTTCAATTTTTGATGAATTGTGAAACCACTAAGTGGTAGTTAAAAAACTGATTTTTCGTTTAAATGAAACATTACCACTTCTGTGATTTGATTTTCAAAAATACGACATACATGGTTTTCATTAGGAAGTAAAATGTGGTTCAATGGGATTAAAATAATTTTTGGTGAATAGTAACTTTTAAGATTAATTAATCGCGATTAAAGGTAATTAGTGAAGATTAAGGTAAAAATGATATTATAAAAATATGAAAATACCTTTACACTTGTCCTACCCCTATTGGATGAGTCATGGACGACCAATAAAATCCATGGGTCAACTTGGGGACCCCATGGAACCACTTTGGTAGGAAAATGACATTAAAAACTTTTTATTTAATGTTAAAATAAAAATGTCACAAACATGAGTTGTTTTACTAAAACAATTTTTAAATGGGGTTATACAAGTAATATTTTTGACTATAAATATTCATCAGAAATATAAAAAGATTTCCAACATCATGATAATTTTTTTATAATTTTTATACATTAAATAAATTAAATTATTTATGACACCATGATGATGCAGCGATTACCTCATTAATTAACGATTTAAATAAAATAAAAATATAATGTAAAATCTAAGACTTACACTTGTCAAAAACCTATTTGATGAGTATATTTATAACCCTTACCACCTTAGCCTAGAAATTTATAAGTGTGGGACCTTTAAAATCCGAAACTCATTATATAATAAAGTAACATTTCATGACATTCCAAGAGTGACCCTCCTCTCCTCTTATAAAAGGCCCCCACCACTACCACCTTACTTACACCTTCAAAGCCTTTTGGATCCACCAACCACTGCCCAAATAATCTCTCAACTTCCCTATATTACTCCTAGAAGCCTCAATTTGGGCAGAATTCTTCCCAAGGAAGCCTTTGGATCAAATCAAAAAAGAGTTACCCGATTTTAAGGTATTATCTTCTCTTATGTTATTTTGTTTTATTTTGCTTCTCCAACCCATTAAACTCTTTTTATTACTTTATTTTGTAACAAAACCAGTATCTTAAATATAATAGGATGTTTTTATTAGAAGGATTCGAGCTACACTTACACACACCTACATCTAATGGTTAAATAACATACTGTTTCTGTGGATGGAAAATTTCTGCCTCACGAAACGATGATTGTTCAACACTCATATAACACATTCAAAGATGGCCATTAAGATGTCACTATATTTATATATGATATATATTATTTTTATGTTTTCATTATGCTTCTGTATTTTTTATTTATGACATACCTTTATGATTTCCATTATGGGTAAACATGATAATTTCATTTTAGGAAGTGCGGACTACCGCCCCCTCAAAGTGATTTGAATCGTTAATGTCATATGTGGGATGTATAAAGGATGGATTAAATGATATTATATGTGATATTATACTATAATTATAATATACCTTTATATCATTATGATTTCATTCCATTAAATACGAAATAGAAATGAAAGTAGCGTTCATGTGTACGTACGACTTACCGTCTCCATGAATGGTGCATTTCATTTCTTACCTCTAAATGTTATGTAATATTATAAATGCATGTATATACTGGATATATATAATATATATGATATCTAAATCATGAATATAATTCTGGATATAATGGATATTTCTCCACATGAACAACTTGTAATTATAAGAAGTTTATTTTTGACTCAAGTACCAAAGATCGACAAAATGACCGTTATTAACTGAAATAATTACATAATGTTCATAATATGGTAATAAGTGATATAAAAGGAATAATTAACATGAAAAATGTTCTTAAGCAAGTATAAATTAACTCTAGTTTATTATTCAGGATATTAAAGAACGATCGAGTTAAGTCGGACACGAGGTAAGAGAATTTCTTAACCCAATTTCCATTCTTTGGGTTAATCTCCTACTTTCAAATTATGTCATGATATTATTATGTCTTATCTTGTATTTTTACTTTCTTTATGTGTAATTATAGTGAATACACATAATAGATCTATTTTATTTTAAAAATGATCTTTTTAAGGACTTCGCCTCAATCTCCTTTCATTGAGGAATATTTGGTTTTATACAAAACTTTCATTTATACGGTGTATAAACCCCTTTGACTTTTACTTTTATTCAAAAGGAATATTTTTATATGAAGAGTTTTTTCTAAACGACAAAAAGAATGTTTTTTCTCACGTATGCGGAGACAACGACTTCTCCGCCACCGTGACTATTATTTGAGTTTCAGCTTCCTCTACAAGCCATAACTTTTTTTAAATGAAAAATAAATACAAAGTTTTAATTTTATTTTATTTTGGTTTTGAAAATGGTATGTATCAAACGTTTTTTACGAGTATTAATATATGAAAACCCAGTGCAAATGTATATGTATTTAATGCAAGCCTAAAAATGTTTTCAGAAAACCCTACTCTCGAGTGTGGTAAATAGGAAGGGATTGGGCGTGGACCCATCATGGCCTGTAATTAGTCGAGCAGTCTCAGAATTAGTTGTTTTGTTTTAAAAATCTTGAATGATGTTTTCAGAAAAAAACTGGAGTATATTTGAGCAATTTTAAATGTAAGTATCTTCTAAAAATTGAATTGGTATTTTGATGCCGCAATTAATTTCAAACAGTATTTTAAAAAATGGTATTCCTAAATGTTTATATATCATTTTTCATGTGAGGAATACATTGGACTTAGTAAGTGATAGGTGGAGCCCGCTATAGCTCCTCGATGCATCGGTAGGTCTCATGAGACAAACTAGTGTCTTGGCACGAGGCCTTGACAAAATCTTATTTGTAGTCTTAGCATGAGGCCTTGTCTACGTGGTTATGATAGTCTAGAATTATGCATTCCATCATTATAAAAGTGGTTATTGATATTGCATGTGATTATTCGACCAGTAGAATATCCATGTGAATAATTAAATGGAATTATCTCATTTTACTTTTGCCATATTATTCTAAAGTTCAAGTTTAAAAGGCTTTTGTTTTAGTTATACATTGCCTTAAATGTTAATGTTTATTTATTAAAGCTTCCGCTATATTGTTATCCTTACTGAGCATCTGAGGTCACCCCTTTCAATGTTTTAATATTTTCCAGGATGTGAAGAAGTATTTTATGAATGACCTGCAGGGATAGTCAGAAGAGGATATGAGTGTGGACTATGAAGACTTTGTTATTGTAGTTTTTCACTTTATGATGTAATGTAACATTTATGAATGTATCTAGTGTTTCCGAGGCTACTAAACTAATCGGTATTTCGAGACTTGATCTTTTGTGATCATGAAAATGTTATGCAATATTGTACCGACTCTGGGTAACTGGGGTCATGGCGTTACAATAACTACATATTATTATTTTTCTTTTATTAATATTTTAAAAAGGATTCGTTTTGAATAATAATTTTAAAAAAGGTCTTGTATTTTACCTTAATAAATTAAATTCATCATTGATAAATGTTTATTATAATATGTGATATTTATATTTATAAACTAATATTTTAAAAAATTAATTATTTATATATTTTTATGAAATAATATTAAAGACAATTGAAATTTAAAATGGTCATTTTTTTAATTTTTTTTTATATTTATATATTTTCTTTTCATTTGAATGATAAATTTATAAATTTTAGAATATTATTTTGAAAAAATTGATATCATTTTTTTATTAAATATGTAAATATTAGTTTATGATTTTTTGGGATTTTGCGAAAATAATTATTTTTAGGTGAATAGTGAAAAATACATATTTTTTCTAATACCGTCACTTGACATTATCAAAATAGAAGTTTGAATTAAAAGTTTTTGAATAATTTATTTTTAAAAAAATATTAAAATAAATAATTTAAAAATACTATATTTAATTTATTAAACCCTTGTTTAATGTTTTGGAAACTTAAGTAATATTTTTTTTCCAAAAACTGTTTTTATTCACTTATATTAAAAATTAGTTTTCATCACTTATAGAAATTAAATCTATAAAAATTGATTTTATATTTAAGATAAACATGATAATATTATATAATAAAAAAACTCTATTTTTTGGCATACAAGTATGATTACTAGGATTAAAGTTAATCACCACGACAATGATGTCAGTATTTTTTTTAAAAAAGATTTGTTTTAGTAACATTGTGTATTTTTTTATCCAATAAATTAAATTAAAATATATTATATAATTAATATAATATGTTTTTAAACCTATGTATAAATATATTAACAATAAATAAATCGGAAAGTGGTACTAAATAATATTAAGAACACCTAATTGTAAAAATAATATTTTTCTACAAAATAATTTTTCTATATATTAAATGTTTTAATTTAAAAGTAAATTTTATATTATATATCAATTTAATTAGAGTATATAGAGCCAAAATTTTGGTTTATTACATCAATATTTTGTTATAAGGGCTACCATATATTTTTTAATTAAATATGAACTACTTGGGTAAAAATTAGTTCCCAACATAAAAACAAAAATGCTAAATAGTAAAAATAAAGTGGTAAAATGATTCAAAAATGTTTAAAACATGTGTTAAAATGGGTGGTAGAGGATTTATATACCTTATTTTACCAAAAAACCATTATCTATCACTTTTTGAACTATTTACCCTTGAATAGTGTCATTTCATTTTTGAAAAATAATGGGTTTTCACAAAAGTTTCCCTTTGTTCAAATTTAAAAGGGGATCAATTTCACCCTCTCAATATTTCACATAAACATAAAAATATTGTTGAAAATATGTCTAAATTATCTCTCCTATAAGTCCCTTTTATTTCCTATATACTCCAGTCACCATAAGTTATCCTAAGCCCTTCATTTCCAAGGAGACTTCCAAGAGAAAGTTTAATGCACCAAAGTTAGTATTACATAATCCTTATCATTTTAGTATTAATATTTATATTACCATATAAATAGTAGTATAATTAAATAAATAAAATTAATATACTCAAATATTATTATATTAATGTAACAAGCCTTATTTATTTCTTCCCATCCACTTAGAAAATACAAAATAATTTTAGTATTGCATTTGTGGGGACTACCGCCCCCCAAAAGGGATGTGATTTGTTTTACATAACCACTTAACATGGATGAAATTAAAATTTTATTTATGTTATAATTTTTTTAAGAAACTATTACTATTATATAATGATAATATTGGATATTATACAAGTGATATAAACAATAAACTATCATAGTAAGCTGAATAACCTAAAATTAACACATTAGAATACCTTTCCTTATCTAAGTTAATTTTATAATAACCTATATGTATATATAAATATTATGGTAATATTATAATAAATTAAATATAACCATAAAATTTTGGATATTATTATGTTATTATACGACACCTTTAACCATGGTCAAAATACCAAAATAGTTATGTAGAAATTGATCAAACCACCTCAAATAACCAACATTAGAAAAAACTATAAATATAAATAAGTATAATATGATAATAAATGGTATTTAGTAAATGAAATATGAATCAATAAAGTTACAAATAAGTAATCTAATAAACTAAATTTTATTGTATGAGAAGTTAGGTGCATGCACTAAGAAAATCTGGACCAATGTTAGGGTTTCTTGTCTCGATTTTCACCCCTTGTGACATATTTTCTATTATATGACATGTTTTCATTAGAATGGGGTAGCTAATTCCCATTTAATATTTTTATCATGATTATATTATATTTTATGATATCCAGTTTTATTTTCCAATTTCATTCTATTATAGGGTCTTGACTAAAAAACTACATAAGCTGTAAGGGTCTGTACAAACTCAATTTTCTTTTATTAACTTACAAACTTTATTATTGTATTTTACTGTTACAAGTTTGATTTATTCTACATAATGAATAATTTTAATGTTATTTCCTCCTTATTTTCTAATTTTCTATAATTATTACCTATAACTTCATTGTCAATTGATTCTTACCTCATGTTTATATTACTTAAAAGGGGTTTCTTGGTCTCAATTATTATTTTTTGAGACACACTTCTTATTATGCACCTATTTAATTTTATATGGGGTATATAGTACCTATTTTTTATATTATATCATGAATTATCATTAAATCATGGTAGTTTAATGTTTATTTTCAAGAAACTGTTCCTTCAAGGGTTTTTATTTAAATGTTACTCAGTTCATAAGGTTTATTTTCCAAACCTCATTTTAAAATAAAGATATCTCAATTATAATAAAAGATCTAGGGAATTTTTATAATATTTATTTATAACATCACATACATTTTCTGTATGGTTCATTTTCAATAAAAATAATATATTTTAATTTTTCCATGTGAAAATATATTTCCTCTTCCCTTTTCATTTTATATGAAACTTTTGTTATATGTTTTTGTGGCATCTAAAATAAATTATTTTTATCCAAATTTTATAAAATAATTATCTTATGATTCTTTCAAAATATCTAGAATATTTCATATTTCCAAAGTGTTTTTCTAAAACTCATAAAAACTATTTTTCATCTATGTAATTTTCGTTTGATATATATTATGCTTGATCGAGGATATTCTTTAAATGATACCATCCACTTTATTTCTCTAGATGATTTATAAAATGATATTTTATATCAGAGTAGTGATTCATCATTTCCTTTTTATATCCTAACCATCTACTATTAATATGAATAAATTTTATTCCAATGTATTTCCTTTTGGAATACCCTATTTTCTATTTATTTTATTGAAGGGTGCTTACTTAGATTCAATTCATTGATTGATTAAGGAAATTATTGACTAAACCGTATACCCTTTATTTATACCATGTAAATACCAAATACTTAATTAAATGGTATCTACCTAGAGATTTATTTAGTATCATTAGATACCCATTTATATTCCATGGTTTCAAAATGTTTATTTATGGAATTATAAAAGTTTTCCTTTTGCGATTTCATTTGAAAGAGATATGAAGTCCATTTTCTTTCCAAGGGATCTTTATGATATGATGATAATTTATTTTTATAGTACACATATGTAAGGGTGATGATGCATGGGGTCCTACATATTCCTCTAATGTATTGGTTTAAGTTTATATCTCTTGATATGGTCATGTTTGGATATAAGGGGTTTGTTCACACAAGCGTGGGAATAATGAGTTTTCTCACATTTTCAGGTGTGTACATAATGAGTTTGTTCAAATAGGTATGACCATAATGATTTTTATGATAATAATTTCCTATTCTTATGGGTTTTCCATAGAATTAATTTTTTTCATGTTATACCACCTTTCAAAGTTGTATTTATTTCAAGGCTATGGTATTTTCCATATTTATACCTATTTTCTTATATATTCAACAATTTTATATTTTCCATGCCTTATTCCATGATTTATGATTCATTTTTCTTGGTTATAAATTTGTTACGTATCTTAATTATACACATATTCTCATCTTATACTTATTTGTGGTCTTTGATTGTTATCACCTTTTTTTATAGTCATTGAACATCTAAGCTCACCCCTTTATTATGTTTTAATTTCCCTAGGTTATAAAGAAAACTGATATGTTTGATATCTCTAAAAGAGTATCATTATAAGAACACGAATCTTCATTTCATGTATGGCCCTTTTTTGGGGTTGTTTTTGAGGAAAATTAAGAAAATTGGATTTTCTATGTACACACCATGTACTTCTAAGTACACATCATGTACCTAGCTTTCCATGTACAACCGCGTGCTGGTCGTGTAACCACTAAGTACATCACCGTGTGGTGACCTGGAATATCGCTTAAATCAAGGCTTCTAAATGACATGTACATTTAATGAACACACCGTTTAGTTTTATTTTTTATTTCATATATCAGAGTGGGGTCACGTCGCAAGTCTGGAAACACTTTCTTTACCGTATTTTTCATACAGGAGCACTGTAGAATGACCAATAAACTCTGAACCCCTCCTGATTCTTCGTCCAAGATCCGATTGTGACACTGTTAGGTGTGTTGGAATCCCACCAGTGAGTTCTCAAAACCCCTATATCCTCTCTTAAAGATCCATACTCTCTTGTGAGTTATTCAAGGTTGGATGTTTTTCAAAAAAATTTAGATCTAAACCGATCTAGGCTGATTCAAGGGCCAACGTTCAAGTATATCGATCTTAGGACATTGAGGTCGGTAGTTTTTCCTTTTTTTGTGTTGTCTTGGATTATATATGATTAAAGTGATGCATACAAACATTTTGGGTATTTATTTATTTGGAATTTACCTTTTTTATCACCAGATATGGTTTGTTTAATTGATAAAGGGTAATTACTTATGCATAAGATTATATATCTTGTTTATGGGACACCAATGTAGGCATTTACCTTGTTTGACTATTTTCAAGCTGTTTGTTCTAGGATACCTGTTAGGATTGCCTTGTTTTCTATGACTTGATTTTTTTGGATGGATTAGATGATTATATAAGATGCTTGTGATATGCATTATGAAATTCTGGCCAAGGGGAATTGGACTGTGAGAGCTTCTGGATGGAGGATCATTTATGTATGTTTTACTGAAATGTTGACCTAGGGGTATGGATTGTAAGAGCTTATAGGTTGTTATCAAGCCGAGGGTTTAGACCATGAGAGCCTGCCCAGGTGGTTGTTTATAATTTTTTGATAGTATATTAGACCCAAGGAGTTTATACCATGAGATATTGCCCAGGGGGTTGTCTATAAGTTTTTGATAGTATATTATACCTAAGGGTTTATACCATGAGAGTTTTTCTAACTGATTTTTTATAATTGTTTGATAGTATATTAGACCAAAGGGGTTAGATCATGAGAGATTTCCTAGAGGTTATTTATTAATTGAATTATTTTTATATTAGACCATGGGGGTTAGACTGTGAGAATTTTTCCAAAGGGTCGTTATTGAATAATTGAATGATTGTGAAGAGTTTTCTAAGACAAAGCACAACTTGGATTCAGTATTACTTGTTTTGTTTATGTGGAATTCTCAGAAACCTACTTTGTTACTTTATTATGGGTATATAGAGATTAGTATTGATCCTAGGGTTACTGTAGAGACCCGTATCTTGACGTACATGGACATTACATTACATTTGCGGAATACTTAGTACAGAACAAAAACACACACTAAAGGATCGTAATAGTTTAGTGTCTTTGGAAACTCGGAACGTAATCTTCTAATCGTGGTGAAAGTTCTTCAATATCTCCCATAAAGGTCATACCTTTTTTCTACCTAAAACCTTTCTTTATATCCTGGGGAAAAGAAAACATAAAAGGGTGAGCTCAAATGCTCAGTAAGGGTAAACAAAGGAAATATCAATCACATAATTTTCATAAGAACATAACATTTTTGGAAATCTTAACCTGCAAAAGAGAGCATAATTTCATAACATGGGATAAATCATAGTAGTGAAATGAAATCATAACTTAAAACATTACTCATTGTGGCATACACACATAATCATAGAGAATCATTTCTTGTTAGTCAAGACTCATTGCCAAGACTATCTTAGTGGACAAAGTCCCTTTCTGAATCGAGTAATCCTCGTTTCAGTCCTGTTTCACTGAACCGGTATAACCTACCATTCCAGCCATGTCTATCTCATGAGATATAAAATCTTTACCCAATGCATTGGAGGGAGATATAGGTCCCACCCATCTCTTAATGAATCCTTTCTTATGTGTGCCACAAAATCATAAATCATACATCATTTCATAACCCATGTATTAAAAATGGGATTCTTAAAACAACATGACATCATAAAACCATTCATATAAGATAAAGGAATTCATAAACATAATTCCATCACAACATAGTCAAATCAATGTAAAAATATGGATAGAAACAGAACCCTTTATTATCTTAGATGGAAAATAATTTTGATAAAACACTTGAAATGAATTCTTGAGGAAAATATCCTTTCTTCTTCAAAATCAATTTCTTTTCACAAAACATCATGCAATTTTAAAAGAAAGAGATTTTATTAAAAATAGTCATGAAATATTTTGGAGTAAGCTTCATGAAAATAAGGCTTTATAAAACCGTAAAAATCCGTTCATGCCGTTTAAGTTAAAAAAACATTCTTCGTACTTTTGTCGGAAAAGTCAAAAAGTACCTCGTATGAAAAAGCGACAAAAGATTCCTTTCATATTCTTTACAAAAAACTCACCGAAGAGTAAAATTGGATTTAAACTATTGTAAGTGGATGGAAACAGTATTACATATTGAAGGAACATGGATGTGGATGATAAAATACACCCCAGTAAATACTTACGAATAAACAATCTCGGATAAAAATGAGATTGTGATATTTCCCTTACCTTAGGTCCAATTTGCTTCGTATGTGTCCGAACCTCCTGTATAATGATTTAAATAATGTCATTGACTTATTACAGAATCATATTCATTGTTATGATATCATATATGGTTCACTTATGACATTATATTACCCGTTCTTTTGTAAATTCCATGTTAAAGAAGCGTTTTGGGTAAAATCGTTTCATTTATCGTAGGTGTTTTGACTTGTTGTTCTTGACATCATTATTACTTATATCATGATTTACTTACTTCCAGAATATAAAATATGATTTATATATCATATATATTCAGTATATATATATATATATAATAGGTAGATAAATAAAATGAAAAACACCGTTCATGGAGACGGTAGTCCGTACGTACGCATGAACGCTGTTTTCCTTTCCTTATTGTCTTGAAATGGAAGTAAGTAGATGACATACATATGTATATATATATACATAAATCCAGTAGCTTTATAATGTCATATATTTCATTATTATTTCTTATATATACATTATAATCATTCTTAAATGGTTAACATGGAGAATGAATCTCATCGCGTCGTGGAGACGGTATTCCGTACGTACGCACGAGCGATGATATCATTTCTATAAATATTGAATTGAATTGGAGTGGATTATAAAATATATCAGAATCATTATGATGTTGTAATAACTATGTATAGTTATTCTTTACACCATTATACCCATCCATGTAAGGTGGTGGTGGAAAATAGATTACACCACGGCGTGGAGACGGTATTCCGTACGTACGCACGCGCGGTGATTTCTTTTTCCGTAGGATGGATAGATGGTGAAATAGGGTTGTTTCATACTTATAATAACATATCAGTATATGAGTGATACTGATTTTATTACTTCATAATGAAACAACCTAAGAAGAAGAAGTGGAAGAAGAAATAAAGATGAAAGAATTGGTAACGGTAATTACCTCTTCTTTGAAGTGCCTCTTTGAGACCTCCTCTTAGGGCACTAGAATTGGTCTTTGAGGAAGACCAGAACCTCTAGGATGTTGCTAGGGAAGTGGAGAATGGAAAATGGCAGGGGTTGGCCGAGCTTGAGTGCTCAAATTGGTGTGAGGAGGAGGGGGAGGAGGTGCCCTTTTATAAGGGAGGAGAGGGGCATCTTAGGAATATCTCAAAATATTATTTTATATTAAAGTCAAAATCGGTTTATAATGGTTCCAAAGGGTCTTATTTCGAAGCCAAAGTGGGGATGGGTCGAAATCCTATCAACCAATAGAATTTAGACAAGTTTAGGGTATTATTTTAACCTTATCAATTAGATTTAACTCTAAGTTAAATAATTTAACTTTTACCATGACTTTTTGTTTTCTTTCACTATATGGTTAATACACTTACTATAACATGCCAAACGAACCCCAAATTGTTTATTATTAAAATATATATCCTTATCTAAGTCATTTGGCCGAACCTTAGATTTTTAGGAATAAAATAACAATTAATAATATAATATTTTATTTAAAAACTATTTTGTGTCAATTTTGACACTATTTGATATATGATTTTTTTGAAAGTCATAAAAGAATTATATATTCGAACCAAGTTGATTAAATCAACACTAATATATCATAGTAACCTATAAAATTAGTGGAATTCATAAAAAGTCTTAAATTACATTTATTTTGGTATTTATATTATCAATTATGTCAATATTTCATTAATAAGATAATTACTGCATCATCTTTGTGTCATAAATAAATTATATTATATGCTGTCTAAAAATTACAAATAAAATACCATCATGTAGGAAATCTTTTTAGCTTTCTAATGAATATTTATAGTCGAATTTAGCTTATGTATAACCCCATATTAAAAATGATTTACTTATTAAACTTTGATTTTAACTATTTTAACCCTTCTTTAAATAAATTAATAATAAATGTCCTAATCTAATCCAAGTGGGCCTAAATGGTCATATTTTATTCCTAAGTTTGTTTTTGGTCGAATTACACTTGTCCAATAGAATTAGGACATGTGTTAGGGTAATATTAATATCATATTTACCCTTAGTTACCCTATTTACTATTAACCGTGGTAAAAAAAAGTAAAAAGTTACTATTCACCAAAAAATTATTTTCATCTCATTGAACCACATTTTAGTCCTTGATATTAACCGTGTCTCTCGGATTTTCGAAATTCCATTCACAGAAGCGGTAAAATTAAGTTTTATGCAAAATTCCGTTTTTAACCTACCACTTAGTGGTTTCACTATTCATCAAAAATTGAAAGTTTTCAGAAAAATGCCAAAATTTCATCCTAAGCTATATTTCATATTCCGAATTCAAAAATGAAGTCTATTTTACCAAATTCATAACATAGAAGTTGCATTAATTAATTTTATAATTAAATTCCGCTGTTAAAACAAATAGCGTGTTTTTAAGAAACAATATCTATCAAAAGATTGACACTTGTTTATGTCTGGTTTAAATGTGCAATTACATCCAATGACCAACATTGTATTAAATTGTAAAAATATATTCTAAATACACTTTAAAACCACTCAAATTAATGATTTATCACTATTAATTATTTCGATTAAAAAAGTTGTTTTTAATTATAATTTAGTAATTTTCACTATTCATCAGAATATGAAAGTTATCCGAAAAGTACCAAAATTTCACCTTAGGCTAAATTCGATACTCCGAATCCAAAAATGAAGTTCATTTTGAAAAATAAGATTTATAGAATTTTAAAAAGTGGTTATTACTATTCATAACGGCTAGTTTTAATAATATTTTAATAGCATATCGTTGTTTAATGAAACTCAGTATTGCGTATTACACACGCTATCGAGGAAGGTCGTGATTGCGTGTAATGCAAGGCAAGTCAAGGATGTGTGTTGTGCAAGCTCCTTTTGGTGTAGCGTACAACACAAGACATTAATAAAATTAAAAAGAATATATATTTTTTTATAAAATCTTGGGCTGTTACATTCTACCCCCCTTAAAATGAATTTCGCCCTCGAAATTCGTCGGGGTTATAAATGGTTTACTATTTGAAAGTTTCTTTAATATAAACCCACATCGTAAAAGGGAATACCAAAACTTGTCTTTAAAAAGTAAAGTATGAAATGTAACGATTACCCAAATAAACTAATCACTGGGTTTCCACATAGGTGAAAATATGGATAGGGAAGAGAAATCTAACCATCATGTTCTGATGGAGAGTGGTAGAGAACATGGCTATGGAAAAGCCAGTAATCACAAATCCATAGATTTGTGATGATATAAGGTACCATCTGATTCATCAGGTATAAGATCACTAGGACAACATTTTTTTTGGTTTTCAAGATCATTTCCCTAAAGTTGAAAATTTTCTTAGAATAAATACTTACTTTATTTTGGTACAATCTCAGTTTTGTTCGTGCCTTGAACAATTTCTAATTCATCTCTTAAATAAATGAAGTTGAATTTGTTATTCGTGAAGTGTTAGCAGATCATGCGATAGAATGACGGGTCATTCCATCTGTCTCAAACAAAATGTTAGAAAAAGTTATTAAATATACATAAGTCATTCTATAGTGAGATTAATCATATATGGTTCCTAAAATGGACTTATACTTCATATATCATGCTGATTAATATAATAAAACTAGTTTCTACTAAACAGGGACTTCCTGTAGGCCAGTGGTAGGCGATAAAGGCCAGTCGCACTTCGGTTGTGGGTTCGATTCCTACAGCCTTGTCCGAAGCGATGGGTTGTCGCCCGTCCTGCAGGTTGTCCTTTTTCTAAAACTATATTACTATAACATCCCATAATATCGAAAAACTTCTATCTTTAAACAATACTAACTTATGTCCAACATAATCCATTCCAATCTTTAGTCCTATCCATAATACTGCAGTCCATTCTCATAATATAGTGAAAACGATTACCAGAGATTTAATACCATCGTTGATCCCCACATATCATAAGATATGTCTTGTTGGTCACATTCCAAACATTCAAAGTCCTTAATCGTGTATTCTCTTGAATACCTTAGTGAAAACATGAGTGTAGTTAAAAGTTAACACTTTCCACATACCAAAATCCTCAAAATTCTATATACTCAAACCATGATATCACTTAGTCCTTATATCAATCATGAGCTCATGAATACTATTAAACATTTCATTTTCTCATCTTCATTATGCGCATATCATCTTTTTTCCAAAAATACCTCAATCACTTCGAATACCACATTAGAGCAATACATAAATATTCCAATACACCATAAAAGTACCTCAACAACATTATTCTTGAATACCAATACATAAACACTTCAGTCCATCCACTTCAATGACTGTCCTGGAATAAGTCCTTCCTTGATTTAGAAGTATCTTTTTAGGTCAGGGCATTGAGTTGGGTAATGCCCATGTTCTCCACAAATAAGACATTGAACTCCATAACAATCTGTCACTCTATGACCCTTTTCTCCACACAGATAACATCGGTCCCTCCATTTGAGGTATTCCTCAAGGTTCTTCTTCCCTTCTTTAGAAATCTCAATCTTCCTTTCTTTATGATCCTCAACATGCGAACTTGCATAATAGTTTATCTTCCTCTTCTTTGATGAATTAGTCATACCACTAAATTTCACCTTGTTAATCATATATCGTGATGACTGATTCGGCATAATCACAATATCTTTATCTCTAGGCATCACACAATTTTGTTGCTCATAGTCACAAATTTGTCCATTGGATTCAATGTTAACCGAATTCCTTCTGGTTCCCTCCATTAACTAAAACACAAAAAGAATTTTGTGAGAGGCAAAAATCATGCTAGGGAAAACAACATAATAAAGGGGGAGTACCTTCAATATCCAACATCTTAGGTTTAATTCTATGATCGTTAGCGTAATTCTATTACTATAACCTATACGTATACTTATCCCTAGGGACATCCCTAGACATACCTTAGAAATATCTTTAGGGATCTCACTAACGTTTTCGCATCCTAGTTTCCAAAGGTTGACTAAACCTTTCCTCTGATACCAACTGTAGAGACCCGTATCTTGACGTACATGGACATTACATTACATTTGCGGAATACTTAGTACAGAACAAAAACACACACTAAAGGATCGTAATAGTTTAGTGTCTTTGGAAACTCGGAACGTAATCTTCTAATCGTGGTGAAAGTTCTTCAATATCTCCCATAAAGGTCATCCCTTTTTTCTACCTAAAACCTTTCTTTATATCCTGGGGAAAAGAAAACATAAAAGGGTGAGCTCAAATGCTCAGTAAGGGTAAACAAAGGAAATATCAATCACATAATTTTCATAAGAACATAACATTTTTGGAAATCTTAACCTGCAAAAGAGAGCATAATTTCATAACATGGGATAAATCATAGTAGTGAAATGAAATCATAACTTAAAACATTACTCATTGTGGCATACACACATAATCATAGAGAATCATTTCTTGTTAGTCAAGACTCATTGCCAAGACTATCTTAGTGGACAAAGTCCCTTTCTGAATCGAGTAATCCTCGTTTCAGTCCTGTTTCACTGAACCGGTATAACCTACCATTCCAGCCATGTCTATCTCATGAGATATAAAATCTTTACCCAATGCATTGGAGGGAGATATAGGTCCCACCCATCTCTTAATGAATCCTTTCTTATGTGTGCCACAAAATCATAAATCATACATCATTTCATAACCCATGTATTAAAAATGGGATTCTTAAAACAACATGACATCATAAAACCATTCATATAAGATAAAGGAATTCATAAACATAATTCCATCACAACATAGTCAAATCAATGTAAAAATATGGATAGAAACAGAACCCTTTATTATCTTAGATGGAAAATAATTTTGATAAAACACTTGAAATGAATTCTTGAGGAAAATATCCTTTCTTCTTCAAAATCAATTTCTTTTCACAAAACATCATGCAATTTTAAAAGAAAGAGATTTTATTAAAAATAGTCATGAAATATTTTGGAGTAAGCTTCATGAAAATAAGGCTTTATAAAACCGTAAAAATCCGTTCATGCCGTTTAAGTTAAAAAAACATTCTTCGTACTTTTGTCGGAAAAGTCAAAAAGTACCTCGTATGAAAAAGCGACAAAAGATTCCTTTCATATTCTTTACAAAAAACTCACCGAAGAGTAAAATTGGATTTAAACTATTGTAAGTGGATGGAAACAGTATTACATATTGAAGGAACATGGATGTGGATGATAAAATACACCCCAGTAAATACTTACGAATAAACAATCTCGGATAAAAATGAGATTGTGATATTTCCCTTACCTTAGGTCCAATTTGCTTCGTATGTGTCCGAACCTCCTGTATAATGATTTAAATAATGTCATTGACTTATTACAGAATCATATTCATTGTTATGATATCATATATGGTTCACTTATGACATTATATTACCCGTTCTTTTGTAAATTCCATGTTAAAGAAGCGTTTTGGGTAAAATCGTTTCATTTATCGTAGGTGTTTTGACTTGTTGTTCTTGACATCATTATTACTTATATCATGATTTACTTACTTCCAGAATATAAAATATGATTTATATATCATATATATTCAGTATATATATATATATATAATAGGTAGATAAATAAAATGAAAAACACCGTTCATGGAGACGGTAGTCCGTACGTACGCATGAACGCTGTTTTCCTTTCCTTATTGTCTTGAAATGGAAGTAAGTAGATGACATACATATGTATATATATATACATAAATCCAGTAGCTTTATAATGTCATATATTTCATTATTATTTCTTATATATACATTATAATCATTCTTAAATGGTTAACATGGAGAATGAATCTCATCGCGTCGTGGAGACGGTATTCCGTACGTACGCACGAGCGATGATATCATTTCTATAAATATTGAATTGAATTGGAGTGGATTATAAAATATATCAGAATCATTATGATGTTGTAATAACTATGTATAGTTATTCTTTACACCATTATACCCATCCATGTAAGGTGGTGGTGGAAAATAGATTACACCACAGCGTGGAGACGGTATTCCGTACGTACACACGCGCGGTGATTTCTTTTTCCGTAGGATGGATAGATGGTGAAATAGGGTTGTTTCATACTTATAATAACATATCAGTATATGAGTGATACTGATTTTATTACTTCATAATGAAACAACCTAAGAAGAAGAAGTGGAAGAAGAAATAAAGATGAAAGAATTGGTAACGGTAATTACCTCTTCTTTGAAGTGCCTCTTTGAGACCTCCTCTTAGGGCACTAGAATTGGTCTTTGAGGAAGACCAGAACCTCTAGGATGTTGCTAGGGAAGTGGAGAAGGGAAAATGGCAGGGGTTGGCCGAGCTTGAGTGCTCAAATTGGTGTGAGGAGGAGGGGGAGGAGGTGCCCTTTTATAAGGGAGGAGAGGGGCATCTTAGGAATATCTCAAAATATTATTTTATATTAAAGTCAAAATCGGTTTATAATGGTTCCAAAGGGTCTTATTTCGAATCCAAAGTGGGGATGGGTCGAAATCCTATCAACCAATAGAATTTAGACAAGTTTATGGTATTATTTTAACCTTATCAATTAGATTTAACTCTAAGTTAAATAATTTAACTTTTACCATGACTTTTTGTTTTCTTTCACTATATGGTTAATACACTTACTATAACATGCCAAACGAACCCCAAATTGTTTATTATTAAAATATATATCCTTATCTAAGTCATTTGGCCGAACCTTAGATTTTTAGGAATAAAATAACAATTAATAATATAATATTTGATTTAAAAACTATTTTGTGTCAATTTTGACACTATTTGATATATGATTTTTTTGAAAGTCATAAAAGAATTATATATTCGAACCAAGTTGATTAAATCAACACTAATATATCATAGTAACCTAGAAAATTAGTGGAATTCATAAAAAGTCTTAAATTACATTTATTTTGGTATTTATATTATCAATTATGTCAATATTTCATTAATAAGATAATTACTGCATCATCTTTGTGTCATAAATAAATTATATTATATGCTGTCTAAAAATTACAAATAAAATACCATCATGTAGGAAATCTTTTTAGCTTTCTAATGAATATTTATAGTCGAATTTAGCTTATGTATAACCCCATATTAAAAATGATTTACTTATTAAACTTTGATTTTAACTATTTTAACCCTTCTTTAAATAAATTAATAATAAATGTCCTAATCTAATCCAAGTGGGCCTAAATGGTCATATTTTATTCCTAAGTTTGTTTTTGGTCGAATTACACTTGTCCAATAGAATTAGGACATGTGTTAGGGTAATATTAATATCATATTTACCCTTAGTTACCCTATTTACTATTAACCGTGGTAAAAAAAAGTAAAAAGTTACTATTCACCAAAAAATTATTTTCATCTCATTGAACCACATTTTAGTCCTTGATATTAACCGTGTCTCTCGGATTTTAGAAATTCCATTCACAGAAGCGGTAAAATTAAGTTTTATGCAAAATTCCGTTTTTAACCTACCACTTAGTGGTTTCACTATTCATCAAAAATTGAAAGTTTTCAGAAAAATGCCAAAATTTCATCCTAAGCTATATTTCATATTCCGAATTCAAAAATGAAGTCTATTTTACCAAATTCATAACATAGAAGTTGCATTAATTAATTTTATAATTAAATTCCGCTGTTAAAACAAATAGCGTGTTTTTAAGAAACAATATCTATCAAAAGATTGACACTTGTTTATGTCTGGTTTAAATGTGCAATTACATCCAATGACCAACATTGTATTAAATTGTAAAAATATATTCTAAATACACTTTAAAACCACTCAAATTAATGATTTATCACTATTAATTATTTCTATTAAAAAAGTTGTTTTTAATTATAATTTAGTAATTTTCACTATTCATCAGAATATGAAAGTTATCCGAAAAGTACCAAAATTTCACCTTAGGCTAAATTCGACACTCCGAATCCAAAAATGAAGTTCATTTTGAAAAATAAGATTTATAGAATTTTAAAAAGTGGTTATTACTATTCATAACGGCTAGTTTTAATAATATTTTAATAGCATATCGTTGTTTAATGAAACTCAGTATTGCGTATTACACACGCTATCGAGGAAGGTCGTGATTGCGTGTAATGCAAGGCAAGTCAAGGATGTGTGTTGTGCAAGCTCCTTTTGGTGTAGCGTACAACACAAGACATTAATAAAATTAAAAAGAATATATATTTTTTTATAAAATCTTGGGCTGTTACAGTTACATTATTCAAAAAATGAATAATAAATTTAAATGAATGTAATTTAAAACTTTAGGATTGTTTACTTTTGAGTACTTCCTAGTTTATTTCTTTATTTCTACATATTAATTGCTATATATATTCATTAACATTTAGGCACATATATTTTGGTGGTTTCCTACTAGAATTCATCTCACACCCTATTTGGGTCATGTTTTGGACCCAAATAGATTATATGATTGTAGGTACAGATAATTTCAAGATCCTTTCTTCATCAGGTACTTGATTTCTATTGGAGCTGGAGAGCATGTGACCAATATGAGGCTTGCGATGCTGTTCGAGTTTAATTTTTTCTTTTGAACTTTGGTTTCTGTATTTCTTTCCATAATTTTGAAATGTTTGTCTATTTTTTATTAGATATATATACCATTAAATATATATATATATATATATATATATTGTAGCTTCTGTTGGATTTAATTTTAGTCTTATGTTGTTTATTTCTGTTTGGTATTACTGCTTCCATTATTGTTTACTATTTTTATTCCACTATGTATACTCTGCTAATGAGGGAATAGTTTCCCTAATATCACAGCTTTCCCCCTGCTAGTTTGTAGCCTCTGGCGTTTGGGTAAATGCACTTGAGGGCACGTGACCGACTGGGTTCGAGGCACTTTTGGGCGGCACCCAGATCCGAGACGTTACAAAGTGGTGTCATAGGAGGTTCTTTTATGATTTTCCTTACTATTTGGAGCCAATAGATTGGGATAAAAAGGAAATGGAGTTTGGTAATTAGTTGTTCCCAATAGTAGCTAAACTGTGTATAGGGAAAAGCCATGTTACCTCAAATATTTCAATTTTTCAGGTTTTTCAATTGTTACAGTTGATTTGATTTTACCATTGGTTGATTCACTTGTTTTTTGCTGTTATGATTGATATCATTGTGGTTCTATTTTGGTTACAACCTGATGAGATGAGGGTATTCTATCTCATTCATCACATAGGCACTTGATTGAGATCACATGTCATGCATTATTATCATGCCATTTAAGGTGCATTACTGAGTGCATGTTGTTTTGATAGATGTTGTGCTAGATATGCATTCTATTGTGATAGATTTTGTGAAAGAAATAGCTACTATTCTGATAAGACATTGGTATATGTAAATTTTCATTTGGATGGATGCTAAGATTTGGCCCCTGAGGTGTCATGGGCCCTCTTGGATCATAATTTAGTGAATCATGTTTGAACTTTAATTGAATTTGGTTAAGACATGATATGAATATGGATTCCAAACTTTTATTTGAGGGGAGTGTGTGAAATCAAAGATTGGAACTTGGAATTCCTTGGAAAATTTTTAAGATTTTTGGGGTTTCAATGAAGTTTCAGAGGCTTAATATTTGGAAAACCCAGAAAAAACGGTGTGTGATGTTTTGAACACACACCATGTGGTCTTCTATTATGGAAAAAATGACCTTTCTTAAGTACACTTCATTTACTATATGTACACGTCATGTAGTTGTTGACTGTATGACTGACTGTGTGAGCAGAGACTTGGGGTTGGTAAAATCTTGGTAGAATATGTTGTGTATTGGGAGTACACATCGTTCTACAGTCGACCATGTATCCGGCCGTGTGACTAATGACACTGGTGGATAAATCTTTAGGAGTGCACACTGTGTCTAGGGTAAACATGCCATGTAGTGTTACACCAGTAGGACCATGCATTTCTAGCCATGTAGAAGTACTTGGGTAGGAGGGAATATTCTAGTACACATCATGTCTCATGAGGAACATTTCATGTGTATGGGGTGTTACATGAGCAGGTTGGAAGAGGTACACACCCATGTTAAAGCTTAAGGAAACATGACATGTAGTGTTTCAACACGCTGTGTAACCATATTTTTGAAAACATGAATGATTTCCTTCACCTATTCCGTACTTTAACTTTTGAGTTATAGTTCTATTAATCTAATGATGAGGTGTGTTCTTGACCTTCTTGAGTCATTTCACCAAGAAGTCCTCCAGTTGTACGCCAGGTACAGGGTGGTGAACAAACACTAGAAATGGTAGATCAGGGACTACCAGTAGATCCTCCCATCATGCTTATTTTGGAACCGGCTATTATACCGAACATAGGTGTTGATGCATAGTTTTGTGAAGGAATTATTAGAATTATGTACACTTTTCATGGAGCATCACACCCTGCCCTTACTATAGTAGAGTTGACACGGGTGTTCCAGTAGCCGCATCCTCCCACTTTTTTAGGGGATGGAGGACCTCATGCTACAAAGTCATGGTTGGAGGCCATTCTTTCTATCTTCGAGCATCTGAAGACACATCCTGAGAGGAGGGTGAATATTGCGACTTACATGCTACGTGATTATGATAAGAAATTGTGAGATGTTATCTCACAGGTGGGACATTATCAGAATATAGATAGGTAAGAGTTTCAGATTACCTTATATGATTACTTCTTCCTCGAAACATTGAGGACCGACCGAGCCTGGGAGTTCATCCATTTCAAATAGGGTGCTCTTTCAGTGATGGATTACTCTTCTCACTTTATAATGCTTCAGCACTTCACACCTGTTCTGGGGGTGATGAGTTATCACTGGCTAGGTGGTTTGATTATGGTCTTAGGTACGACATCCTATCACTGGTGAATTCTTTCAGGTTGACTTCAATGACTTCTATAGTAAATAAGACACTAATTACTGAGCACAATATGAGGGAGTTGGTAGCTGTGATCTAGGGTAGTTCAGCATCCAGGGCTGGTAGTCCTTCGTTTGACAGCAGGAAGTGATGCATGGAGCTTTCATGAGATGTTTCTTCAGGTAGCCAAGTGGTGTGTTACCAGTGTGGGAAGAGTGGGAATACAAGACCGCATTGCCTGAATGGCCCAATCGAGTGATGATCTTACATCAAGATGTGCCACATTCAACATTTTTCAGGAATTTCTCACCATTAGTGAGTGAGAGGGGATCTATTATGACTCAATTTTTAGGAGTAGTACCGCCATTTTCTCATCAGTCTGGGAATTAGGGTTTGTCAGGCCAAGGAGGTGGTTGCATCTGTGGTATCCAAACGACAGGTTCTCAGTGATAGCAGGGTGGACCAGCTCAAGGTAGCTAGGCAGGGTCTCAAGGCTGTGGTACATGTCAAACTTTTGCGATGGAATAGACCCAACAGGAGTAGGATCCCAAACCCTATACATTTAGAGGTATGATTCTAGTTTTATCAATTTTAGATTCTACTCTTTTTGATACATGACTTCCCATATTTTTATATCTGTTTCCATTGTATAGATCCTTGGGCTCTTCATCTTTACTTATGATAGTGTTATGACACTAGACACTCCATTGGGGATTAGGACGGCTAGTGTACGTCAATGCATGTTGTGCCCTCTTGAGGTTGGTGGGTGTCACTTCTTGTGGGACCTCTATGTCTTAGAGATTATAGGCTTCGATTTCATTCTAAAAATAGATTGGTTGGTATAATTTCAGGCCTTTGTTTACTTTTATCATCGCAATGTGAGTTTCACATCACCAGAGGGTGGATCCTTTATACACAAGGTCGAATGGGATGTCCAGGTGAGCAGAGGTAGACTCGAGCATCATGGGTTGGGAATAATCACAACCCATATTTATAGTTTATGTCTAGATGACTAGGGAACTTCACAGATGGACTTTCCTCCAGTGGTGGATTATTTCAAAGATGTCTTTCCAAATGACTTTTCAGGTTTAACTCCAGAGAGAGAGGTAGATTTATCTATTGAGCTTGTTCTAAGCGCAACACTGGTGTCTATTACTCCATATAAGATGACTACACCAGAGTTACAGAAGCTCAAGAAGCAATTAGAGGAGTTTCATAAAAAGGGTTTCATCCGACCTAGCACTTCCCTTTGGGGTTCGCCTGTCCTTTTTGTGAAAAATGTTGACAATACCCGTAGAATTTGTGTGGATTATCGGATTCTGAACCAGTTGACAGTCAAGAATTAATATACCTTGCCTTGGATTGATGATACATTTGATCAGATTCGAGGAGAATAGGTGTTCTTAAATATTTAATTGTGATAGGGTTATCATCAATTGTGTGTTAGACCATCAGATATACCTCTTACAACATTTCAGATCAAGTATGGTCTATACTAGTATTTGGTTATGCCGTTCGGTATCACGAATGCACCAAAAATCTTCATGGAACTAATGAACCGAGTGTTCCATCCTTACATGAATTCTTTTTTGGTAGTCTTCATGGATGATATATTGGTGTACTCTCATACTCAACACGATCATTCCATTCATATTGAGATCATATTGAGTACACTAAGAGAGCATCATTTATATGATAATCTCTCAAAACGACACTTTTGGATGGATCAGATTCATTTTCTGGGTTAAGTTATCTTATAGACATGAGTATTAGTAGACCAAGAGAAAGTGAGAGTAGTAGTTTCCTAGGTGAATCTGAATAACCTCTTTTAGGTTCAGAGTTTTTTTGGGGATGGATGGTCTCTACAGATGCTTTATTCAAGACTTTTTATACTTAGCAACGCCAAATACCAGCCTGACTAGGAAGGGTGAAAAGTAATTGTGGATAGATTCATTTGATTAATCCTTTCAGGATATGAAAGGGAGATTTACTTCAGCACTGATACTGATTTTGTTGGAGCTGGCCAAGAGTTACACCATTTACTATGATGCATTAGGTATCAGTCTGGGAGCAATGCTTATGTAGGGGGGAGGAGTTGTTGCATACGATTCTTAGTAGTTGAGGACACATAAGAGGAATTACCTGAAATACGATCTCAAGTTGTCTTCAGTTGTTCATGCCTTACACTATTGGATACATTATCTTTTGTGAGATCATTTTGTGGTATAAAATGACCACAAAAGTCTCAAGTGTATCTTTACTCAATGACATTTTAATTTAATACAATGATGGTTGGTTGAGTACCTTTAGTATTTTGACTTTAATCTTGCCTACATGTCGGGAAAAGGCAGCGCATTTTCTGATGCACTAAGAAGGAGGATTGAGATATAGGCAGTTCCGGAGGACAATAGTGAGTGGAAGCTTATGGCTCTATTATCTGAGATGCATTTGGTGGTGCACAACAAAAAGGGGTAGTCGTTTGTTTCTTCTATAGTTGTTACCTCTACTCTACTTGATCAATTGTGAATGAGGCATCTATCAGATTACAAAGGCCTAGTATTAAGGAAGATAATGTTAGGAGAGGAACCTATTCCTAGTTGGACCATATATGAGAATGAGGTTTTTCGTTTTCAAGGGTGCGTATGGGTGTTATCAGACATACGCGAAGAGCTGTTGTGATATTTTCATGCCTCAGTATGTGAAGTTCATCCTAGTGTCACCAATATGTATTGAGATCTACATCGTTAGCATTGGTGGAAAGGCATGAAGAAAGAAGTTGCTGGTTTTGTTATGAAATACTCCACCTGTCAGCAGGTGAAGACAAAGCATCAGTGACTAGAAGTGCTATTACAACAGTTACCCATTCCCAAGTGGAAGTAGAATGATGTCGTAATGGATTTCTTGATGGGTTTACCAAGTTTTCCTTGAGGAAATGATGATGTATGGTGTGTTTTTGAAAGACTCATGAAGGCTGCACATTTCTTTTTGTTCAAGGGAACCTTCAGTGTTGATGAGCTTGTAAAGTTGTATATCCAAGAGATAGTATGTTTTCATGGGGTTCAACACTCTATCATTTTAGAAATGGATGCCCGGTTTACTACTTGTGTCTGGAAGAGACTACAAATGGAGTTGGATACATAGGTACTTCTGTGTATAGATTAGCATCCCCAGACAGATGGCCAGTCTGAGCATATGATTTAGGTTTTGGAGGATATGCTTTGAGCATGCATCTTGGATTTTGGGGGCTTTAGGTAGAGACACATACCCCTAGTGGAGTTTTCCTACAACAATAGTTTTCAAGAGAATATTTAGATGACACCTTATGAGGATTTGTATGGTAGGTCATTCCGATCACCCCTATGTTGGATGGAGGTAGGAGAGGCAGCTATGCTGGGACCTTGTCTTGTCCAAGAGACCACTGAGCAGGTGGAGTTGATTTATAAGAGGATGACTACTACACAATCTCACCATAAATCTTATTATGATCAGCGAAAACGACCTATGGAGTTCAAGGTGAGAGATCAGGTTTTCCTACATGTCACACTGAGGCTGGGACACAAAAGTATTGGGAAACAGGGAAGATTTCACTGAGATATGTCAGGCCATTTGATATTTTGGAGTGATTCAGTCCGGTTTCCTATCGTTTGTAGTTACCTAAGAGGTACTGGGATATGCACAACGTCTTTCTTATTTATCTTCTACAATGTTACTTTTCAGACCTGTCTCATGTTTTTCAACCCAAGAAGGTTGAGTTGGAGGTGGATTCATCCTTTTTAGGAGCACCCTATTAGGATTATGGATCGCATCATTAAGGTTCTCTATGGCTGGTCTATTCTTCTAGTATGGGTGCTTTCATAGCACGAGCCAGTGTAGGAAAAGACTTGGGAGAGGGAGGCCAACGTACAATCATAGTGGCCAGAGTTGTTTGTAGATTCTTCTTCACTATCCTTAGAAGGGTAACTCAGGGGAGAATTTATTTAGGGGGGGGGGGAGTTTTTAAGAACCTAGATCTTCATTTCAGGTATAAATCTTTTTTTGGTTGTTTTTTAGAAAAAAGAATAAAGAGATATTTTCTAAGTACCCACTATGTACTTCTGAATACACACCATGTACCTAGCTTGCCGTGTACAACGGTGTGCTGGCCATGTAACGACCGAGTACATGGTTATGTGGTGACCTGGTAGACCTCTTAAATTGGGGGACTAGTTAAGGCTACTATGTAATGTGTAAATTTAATAAACACAACGTATAGTTTTCTTTTTATTTGATATATCTAAGAGGGGTCACGTCTCATGTCCGGAAACACTTTATTCTCCTCGTGTTTTATACAGAAGCACTACAGAATGACCATCAAACTCCAAACCCCACATAATTCTCTGTTCAAGCTCTTATTTTGACATTTTCGGGTGTGTTGGAATTCTACTGGTGATTTCTCAAAATCACTAGAGCCACTCTTCCTAATCCATCCTCTTTTTTGAGTTATTCATGGTTGGGCGGTTTTCACCTTTTTGTATATCTATACTGATCTAGGCCGATTCAAGGGCCGACATTCAAGTATATCGATCGTATGACATCAAGGGAGGTGGTTTGTGCCTTTAGTTGTGTTGTATTGGATTATATATACTTAAAGTGCTGTATACCCATGTTTGGGGTATTTCTTGATTTGGAATTTAACCCTGTTTATCACCTTGTATGGTTTATTTAATTGATAAAGGGTATTTGCTTATGTGTAAGGTTATATACCTTGTTTATGGGACACCCATGGGTGTGTTTCTGTTGTTTGAATCTTTTCTGCTCATTTGGTCTAGGATGCCTATTATGATTAAATTTTTTCCATGCCATGCATTGGTAGGATAGAGTTGATGATTATATGAGATGCCTTTGATATGATTTATGAAAGTTTGACCAAGGGGAATTGGACTATTAGAGATTCTCAAGGGAGGGTCATTTATGTATGTTTTACTAAAATGTTGACCTAGGGTATAGACCATGAGAGCTTCCAGGTGGTCGTAGACCTAGGTTTTAGACCACGAGAGCTTTCCGAGGTGTTTGTTTATAATTTTTTGATAGTATATTAGACCAAAGGGGTTTATAAAGTGAGATATTTTCCTAATGGTTGTTTATAATTGGTTGATAGTATATTAGACTGAAGGGTTTAGACTATGATAGCTTGCCCAGGTGGTTGTTTATAATTTGTTGATAGTATATTAGACTAAATGGGTTAGACTATGAGATCTTTCCCAGAGGGTTTTTATTAAATGAATTATTGTTATGTTAGACCAGGGGATTAGAATATGATAATTTTTCCAAAGGGTCTTTATTTAATAATTTAATGATTTTGAAGTGTCTACCAAGACAAAGAACAATCTTGGATTTGGTCTTACTTGTTTTGTTTAGGTGGTCTTTTCAAACACCTTCTTTGTTACTTTGTACTAGGTATATAGAGCTTAGGATAGATCCCAGGGTTACAAGATTCAATGAACGAATAATAAAAGTAAATTAATGTAATTGAAAACTATAAGATTTTTTTACTTTTGATTACTTCATAGTTTATTTCTTTATTTCTACATATTACCTGCTATATATATTCACCGATAGTTAGGTACAAATATTTTGGTGGTTGCCTATAGGGATTCATCTCAAACCCTATTTGGGTTAGATTTTTCACCCAAACAGATTATATGATTGCAGGTATAGATAAGGGAAAGAACCCTTCTTCATTAGGCACTTGATTTCTGTTGTAGATGGAGATAATGGGACCAAGTCGAAGCATGCAATGCTGATGGAGTTGACTTGTTTCTTTTATACTTTGGATTCTGTATTACATTCCAGCATTATGACTTTTTTTTCTGTTTTTCTTGGATATATATGTTATTCATTACATATATATATATATTGTGGCTTCTGTTGTATTTACTTTCAGTATTTTTCTCTTTATTTATATTTGGTATTATTTCTTATTCTATTGTTTATTATTTATATTCTGCTGTGTATACTCTACCAATGAGGGCATAGTTTCCCCAATATCACACCCTTTCCCTCACTTCTAGTCTATAACCTCTAGAATTTGGGGAAATGTTCTTGAGGTCATGTGACCAACTAGGTTTGGGGAACCTTTGGGTGGCACCCAGACCCAGGACTTTACAATCGTATGTAGATATTTATTGGGATATGTACTTAATATGGATTAGTCAGTTTCTTATACAGAGGGAAAATGTCCATTAGTTAAAAAAGACACGAGTCTTGTTAGTTAATGTTTTTACATAAATATCTAAAACTATAAATATAAAAGGTATTGGGAATGTATTGAAATTTAATATTTTTTTAATACATGATGTTGAGATAGTTATGAATGGGATACTATAGTTGGTATCAATGCATTTTTTATATAACTTTAGAGGTTAGGATGTCATTTGAGAATAATTTAAGGGTCGATAGATAAGGTTGATCATAATTTTACCGGTATAGATAACCCTTTAGGTTAGTTGAGGTAATGTTGAATACTTTAGGGATAAGGAGAGGATAACTTTAGTGTAACCCATCAAGATAAATCTAAGGGGAAAGTTAAAGTATAGGATAACAAATAAAAGTTTTGGTAAAGTAGATATTGTGTTGTTCTCCTAGAAATTACATCCATATCTGGTTGTTGGAAAGTGGATGTGGCTGTGCAATATACACATATAGGGATAATCACATTGCAAAAATAAGTCCGAGTATTATCTAAATATTAACTTTGGTTTACAATGATTGGGATTAATAATTCTCACTTGGATATACACTATTAGGGGATATGATTTGATTAATTCACATTCACTTTATAAACCATTATGAAGTATTTGAAAATATTGAGTTTAGAAAACCAAATATGGAATGACTATAGATAACATAGATTAAGACATAGAGATTCACAATATAAGGTACATATTAATTATTGTGTGATTTTATGGAAAAATAGAAATTCAAACTTTTAGAGAATATATTTAAATTATTTTTGAGTTTAGAATATTGTAAGAAAGTTCATAATAATTTTGGGCTAGTTATTTTTGGGATTATTCTAAGAAGTAATAGAGAACCCAAATTAATGAAAATTAGATTGAAGTAAAATTATCAAAGGATTTAATTAAGTTTTCATTAGAGAATACATATTAGGATCGATTTTTCATATTCATATGATCATTTACTCAAATTTTATTAATAACCATTTTGGGTTTTAGTATTTTTTTGAAATAGGATCATGAAAATGAATATGAGAAATATTTTTATCTAGAAACCACTAGGTATTATAACCAAATAGGAATGTATTATTAAATGGTTTAGAATCTTAGTATATGAATATTATAATGAAAAATTTGATTTTTTTATTCTTACCTAAGATGGTGAGGTTGATATCATAATAAAAATTAAATCTCGGTACTCTTGTAAATTTTTATTATTGAGTGATATTTCTCCATGATATTCTGGTATACACTAAAAGTTATGTGGATTATGTGAAACATTTAAGGATATTTCTTTATAATTTTTTCTTTAAAGGTTTGGAAACATATATTAAATGGTGTGAATAACCTTGAAAAGTGATTTTAGGAAAAGGTCATGTTTTTGGAGATAACTACTGGAGAGAACATTATTAAGGTATTAATAAATATTAGGTTTAATATATGATTTATGTTGAGATAATAAAGGGTTGATTAATTTAAATAAATTAATTTAGACAAAATTGGTAACCTTGGGATTTATAATCGATTCATGTTATTTTTAGTGTTGTTCAATACATTAATCGGATTATGGTATATATTGTCTAGTGTGAGATTTTATGACAAAGAAATTAATACTGTTTTAGGTATTATGATAGTGTTAAATTATAGAAAAATATATGGTTTCTATGTGGTTTAATGTATTTTATATTCATTTTTTTCGAAAAGGTATATTTTGGAGAATGTATGATTATGGTATATATATACTTGAGTATATGATTGTATCAAATATTAATGTTGTTTGAGTAAAGATAAGTAACTTGATATATACTTGGAGAGTAAGGTAGATGCCATATTAGAATTTATATCCTGAATGATGAAAATTTTAAGAATACCCTCACCAACATTTATTAGTTTATAATAATTAAAATTATGAGGATGTAATTTATTTAAGGGGGTATAATGTAATGACATGATATTTTGGATCCTTTAAATTAATACTATCTTCGATAGATTATGTCAAACAAAACACTAAACTAACACAAATCTTAGGTAAAATAAACCTAAACATATTAAAATTACATGAATAATATAATCCTTAGTAGATAAAAATATAATAATTAATTAAAATTATTTCATAAAATTATTTTATTTTATTAATATTTTAAAAATGATGCCTTTCGAAGAACCATTTTTAAAAAGGTATTGTATTTAACTTAATCAATTAAATTAATAACTATTAAAAGTTCTATATTATAGAAAATATTTATATTTATAAACTAATATGTCAATATTAAATTATTTATAAATTCATATGAAATGAGATTAAAGACACTTGATTTTAAAAAGATCATTTTTTAGTAAAATTATTTTTTATTTATATGATATATTTTCATTTAAAAGATAAATTTATAAATTTTATAAAATTAATTTTAAAAAATTAACTTCATTTTTTATTAAACATTTCAATATTATATTAGGATGAATTTTTATGTTTTTTTTCAAAAATAATTTATTTTTAGATGAATAGTGAACAAATAGTGATTTTGTTGATATTGTCACTTTTATGACATTATCATAATACAATAATGAATTTAATTTTGTTAAATAGGTTTTATATATAATTTTATATTAAAATAAACCTTTTAAAAATAATATTTTAAATTTATTAAACCCATCTATAACATTTTTGAAACTTAAGTAATATTTTACTCTAAAAACATTTTTATTCGTTTATATTAAAAATTAGCATTAATCACTTATAGAAATTATATATTTCAAAATGGATTTCATATTTTTGATAAAAATGATCATATTATTTAATAATTACACTTAAATTTTTAGGCATAAAATTATGATTACTAGGATTAAAGTTAATTACTACGATAACGGTGTAACAATTTTTTTTTAAAATAATTAGTTTGGTTACATTGGGTAATTTTTTATCAAAGAAATTAAATTAATATGTCTTAAATAAAAAATATAATATTAATTTTAAACCTATATATAAATAAATTAATAGTCATTAAACTGGTAATAAATAAAAAACAATATTAAGAACACTTAATGGTAAAAATAATATTTTTTTCTACAGAACAATTTTTCTATATATTAAATGTTTTAAATTAAATTTTAAAATTTTATTATCTATAAATGTATTTCTTTTATATGGAGTATAAATATTGGTTTGTAACATCAATATTTTATTTATAATGGTTACCTCATATTTTTAATAAAATATAAAGTACTCATTTAAAAACAGTTACCTAGGTAAAAATCAAAATCGTAAAATGTAAAAATCAAGTTCTAAAGGATTATAACATGTTTAAAACATGTGGTAAAATGGGTTTTGGAGGATTTATTAACCTTATTTCAGCCCAAACTCCATTTTTTCTTACTTTTTTAACCATTAACCCTTGAATCGTGTCATTCAATTATTGAAAATAATGGGTATTCAAAAAGTAACCTTTTCTTCAATTATAAAAGGGGATCACTTCCACCCTCTCAAAGTTACACATAATCATAAAAATTTTCTTTAAAACTTTCCCAATTTTCCTATCCTAGATGTCCCTTTCACGACCTAAATCTCATATTCATCATTAGGTGGTATAATCCCTTTTTTTCCTGGGAGACTTTCAAGAGAAAGTTTAATCTCCTAAAGTGATTATTACTTAATCCTTATCATTTTATTCTTAAAATTTCTCTTCCAAACCTACCTATTCATAACTATATAATTAAATAATTATAATTATTATACTTAAGTGTTATTATATTAATTAAATATCCCTTATTTATTCCATCCTATTCACTTATAAAAATTAAAGAATTTTGATCGTGCGTTTGTACGAACTGCCGCCTCCACAAAGCGGTGTGCTTTGTTTTACATAAACCCTTAACATGGATGACATAAAAAATATATTTAGGAAAAAAAATTATTTTTATTATAATATTAATATTAAAAAATATTATAATTTACATTTTATAAGTGATATTAATAATAAACAGCCGTAGTAAACTTAATCACCTAAAATAAACATATCAGAGTACCTTTCCTATCCTGAGTTCATTTTATCAAAACATATATAACTGTATAAATATTATGAAAATATAATAATAAAAAAAATAGTCCACTAAATTTTTTATATTATGAATTTATTCTATAATACCTCTAATCGTGGTCAATAGACCAAATGAGTTACATAGAAATTGACCGAACCACCCTAAATGACTAGTATAAGTGAAAACTATATAAAAAATAAATATAATATGATACTAAATTATACATATTAATTTTAATATATATAAATAAGTTTCCTAAATATGAATCTAATAAAATAAATTTTATTATTGGTTAAGTTAGGTGCATGCATAGAGAGAATCAAAACCATGGTAAGGATTTCCTGTCTAAATTTTCACCCCATGAGACACATTTCTTATTATACACCATGTTCTATTTGGAATAGTGTATCTAAATCCACTTTAATACCTTTTATAATTATTATATTATACTTCATGATATTCATTATTCTATTCCATGTTATTTTTATCATGAATTTTTGACTAAAAAATTACAAAATGTGTAAGAGTTTGTGTTAACTCAATTTTCTTCCATTGAGTAACAAGATTTCTTATTGAATTATATTGTTCCATATTTTAATTAATCCTCCTAATGAATATTTTATATTGAATTTTATAAATCTTTTATAGGTTTATAAAATTATTCCTTATAACCTAATTATATAATTATTCTTATCTCAAAGATTATATTACTTAATAGAGGGTTTTAGGTCCCAATTCCTATTTCTTGAGACCCACTTCTTGCTATGAAAAAATTTAACTTTATATGGTGTATATACTATCTATTTTTATACTATTTTAGAATATTAGAATTATTTTATTCTATTTTATGTTTAGTTTCAATCAATATTTCCTTCCAGGGTTTATTTAAATATTACTCAATTCATAAGCTTTATTTTCCCAGCCTCATTTTAAAATAAAGATCTCTAAAATGTTATATCCCATTTAGGTAATTTGTATAGTATTTCATTCTAATATTAAAATCATTTTATTCCCCAATTTTTTTCCTTGGTGAGATTTATTTTATATTTATCTTTATTTAAAATTAAAATTTAAAATATTTTAAGTGACATGGTTTTCAACAGAAGTATTTTTAAATATAAAAAAGGAAATTTAATTTTTCTCTCATATTTTATTATTGACTTCACATTTTGTGGATATCTTGGTATTCATTATAGAAAGTGAAAAAGTTAATTTTCAACTAACTTTAAGTTTTTTTCAAATGTTTTAATATAAAATCTATTTAAATTTTTTTTATGGTTCATTTAAAAAATAATCTCTTTTAACATTTCCATGTAAACATATATTTGTGTGGAATGTATCATTTTATTTGAAAATTTATCTATTCATTTTCATTTTTTATAGTAGAAATTGTTTCTCTAATAGGTTTAAAAAATAATTCTTTTAAAATTATTTCAAAATATTAATGATATTTATTATTTCAATTTTTTATCCAAAACTCTTAAAAATTGTTTTCCATATAACTCATTGTCATTTGAAATATCTTAAACTTTATCAAGGATATCATTAAATTGAAACCATCCATTTGTTTCTCTATATGGAATGTAAAATAATCTTTTATATCATAGGAGTGATCCATCGTCGCATTTTTCTTTCCTCACCATCCACTTTGAATATGCATATATTTTTCTCCAATGAATTTAATTTGTGAATATCGTATTTTCCATTTAATTATGTGAAGGGTGTTCACCTAGATTCCATTGATTGATTGATTAGGGAATATAGTTATTAAACCATATATACATTATTTATATAATGTAAATACCATATAATTCATTGAATTTAATCTACCTATAAAGTTGTTTAGTATCATTGGATACCCATTATATTTCTATGGGTTCATTGCATTTATTGATGTAATTATGAATTTTTTATTTATATGATTTAATTTTAAATGAATATAAAACCCATTTTCATTCTATGGGTTCTTTATGATATGATTATTATTGATTTATTATGGAATTCATATTTAATTATTATAATGTAAGTGGAGATTTGGATACTCATGTTGTATAAAAACCAAAGGAAGACATATGGTAAAATTTGATGAGTGCCAGTGTGGGGATATTTCTTAGATATACACTTAGTGAAATAAGTTACTACTATTAAAAAATTAATTTGAAGAATATCATTTCCATCTATGATGTTTTTATTTTAGAAAATCAAGGTTCATTTCTAACATCATTATCTATTGATATTTTTATTAAAGAAGTTGAAAAAGAATGTGACCGAATCCATGGGGAATAATTGGTTATAGTATTATATTTTCAAGATTCTCATGGTTATTGTAATATTTATAGTGATGAGGAATTCCTAGAGTAAGGAGGAACAATTTTCACAAAAAAAATAAGGTATGTAAAGTCTAAAATAAATATCAGAGATAGCTGGAAGGGTATTCAAGTTTAGATATGTTTGAGGGATTCTAATCATTCTGGTTTGATTTTGTTAATTGAATTTAAGTGTGTTTATGACACATTAAAACATGAGGATTGTATCTTATTAATGGAGTAATAGTTGAATAAAATTTAAAAGAATGAAACTTGGGAATTAGTGCCACATCCAAAATATAAGAATATTATAGGGAAAAAGTGAGGCTTTCAGAATAACCTCAATGAAAAGGGAGAAGTATAATAGAAAAAATCCTATCTAAATTACAAAGGTTACTCTCAAATTATGGGTATAAAATTTTATGAGAGTTTTTATCTAGTCACAAGTCTTGAAACAATATAAGTTTTTCTTGATATATGTGCACAGAGGAACTGTAAAGTGTTTTAAATGGATTTGAAGTCAACATTATTGAATGATGAACTTGAAGAAGTGGTTTAAATTAAATAAATGGAATTTTTTATCTTCAAAATTGATGTATCTAAAGTTTATAATCTGAGGAAAGAATTATATGGGATTAAAAAATCACCCCAAGAATGGTATTCAAAATTTGTAAGTATCTTAAAGAGAATGAATTTTTAAAAAAGGGAAGATGGATAAAAATTAATATGTCAAGGGAGATGACACAAAATCACTCAGTGCAATTTTATATGTCGATGCCATAAATTTTTTTGAAATTAAGTGAAGAATTGTGAGGTATTTTTTCTCCAAATGAAAATATTTTTGAAATTTATTTAATTGGAAAGATGATATTCTTTTTTTTCATGTCATGAACATAATAAGTTCTATCTTTCTCTCATAATATATGTAGACTCATGAGTTGTTGAAGTGGTCTAAAATGGATGAATAAAGAGATTTATCTACTCCTATAGGATTTAGGACCAAGTTTTTATTGGATAATGAAGGAAGGAATTTAGTTCAAAATGAGTTTTAAAGGATTAATAGAATCCTACTATACTTGAAAACAATTAGACCAACCATTGTGTTTTTAATTACTCATTATACATGATTCCATATAAATCCTATGAAGCTATTTCTTATGTAAGTTAAATAGATCCATAACTACATCAAAGGGAATCTTTATTATGGATTTAGGTACAAAAAATAATTTTGATTTTTGATTTATGATTTTTAAGTGGATTTTGTATGTTATGTAGGAGAAAAAAAGTTCAATTTTCTAGGTGTATTATTTATCAAAGGAAGTTTTTTTTTCTTGGAACTCCAAGAAGAAAAATTAAATCACACTAAGTATAATTGTTTCTTATTATGTTTTTGTATCACAATTAATAACCCAAATTAGGGTGGAAGTTTCCTAACCATAAATAGTTGGATATGAAAATCAAAGTGTATTGAATTTTTCAAAGGATTCAGTGCAACATTCATGGTCAAAAAATAATGATATCAAGTAATAATATATCAGAGATAAGGTTTAGTGTAGAGATATTTTATTGAAGTATTATTTAACTAAGGATAAATTTGTTGATATCTAGATGAATCACCTAATTAATGATTCCTTTTAGAAATTGAGAGTTTATTCTCTCCCTAAATCTATATAAGATCATTTATTTATTTTACCTCTTTCATTCCTTTAAATTTGTTGAAAAATGGGGAGAATAGTATAACATATCTTCTTGAAAAGGAGAAGTGAATCAAAATATTTTTTCAAGATAATTAAAGGGGGTAGAAGAGAATAAAAATTGTTTCTGAAAAGGATGGAATAGGATTGGAAAGCACAAATGGGGGGGGGGGGGGAGAGAATTTGTGCTTATAATTGTTTTCAAAAAGTTATATTCCCTTATTCTTATTTAGCAGTGATCTCATAAAACAAATAATATAGAATAATATGAGGGGTAAATTTTTTTAAAGAGATCCAACTCCCTAAAAATGAACATGTCACCGATGTATGGAGTTTTATGTCTCCCCCCCATGACACTATTAATTTAGTATTAAGATAACTACAATCAAAGGTATAAACATGTATCTTATTAAAAATTAAAACACCAACCAGTAAACTAAAAATGATTTTTATTGAATAAAATCAATAGAATAAATTTAAATATATATCAATAATAGGGATTATAATCTTTAGTGTGCATGACTGAATGAGATATACTTATTCTTATCATGGGAGCCTTGCATGACTGTTCCTGATACTCAATATAATTTTCTATATTAAGAGAAAAAAATTTCAAACACATTAATTATTTCCCTTACGACAACCATGCTTTTTAATACAAACTTAAACATGATTTATTACATAAAACTTCACTTGATACAAAAAAGAAGATCGAGAGGTTTAGTGTCTTTGGGGCTTAGGATCATTACATAAAAACTTGAAACATGAAATACAATATCTTTATTGAAAAATTCCTTTACATGACAACTATATTCCCTCGTACTTAGCATTGCATGGGATAACCTGAGGACATGCATAAGAAAAGGGTGAGCTATAAAGCCCAGTAAGGGAATACACATGGAATAACATGAGGAGTACAATACATGTTAGACATTAGGAATATCAATAGAGCACAAGAGAAATAAGAACATAAAGGTATGATAAAGCATGATAATCATAACATGGAAATGTGGAAACAACACTTAACATGGAATTAGCATGAGCCAAGGCTCATTTCACATGGAGCGTGAGTAAATTCTCATTGCACATGAAGCACGAGTAAACCCTCGTTGCACTTGAATTAGCATGAGTCAACACTCATTGCACATGATGTATCATGATACTATACTTTACCCAATGCATTGGAGAGCTATAAGGGTGCACCCTTAGACATTAAAATTCTATTTTTATTTGATTTTTGAAAACTTCTTTTTGGGTGAGTGGGTACCTAAACATACACGAGATACCAAATCATGGATAAGTGGGCCACATGGATCATAAAACATGGATTCATAAAACATAATCATTTATTCCACGATAAAGGAATGTGGAATTCATACATGAAACTTTATAATCAATAAGTAAATGTGCATAAAGTTGAATACCCTTGATAGAGAAATGGACATGGTATTCACTACATAATGGCACTGGCTTAGAAAATTGGTGTGATTTCGGCAGCATAACGATGTGACAAAAGAATTCATAAAAACGGTTGATGAGAGAGAAATGGGTTCCTCATAATATTTACATGTAATGGAAAGTAAGGAGGTCATATAGATACATGTCCTAACAATTGTAATGGAATTTAGATTCATGATACAAAAGTATTTCTTGAATGTAAATGAGGAGAGAGAAGTTCCTTTCGGAATTTCGGCATAGTAACAGGTGTACATGGGAGGCATATAATGAGAGTGAAAGGGGTCTCCCATCATTAAAACATAAAGAGGGAAGTATGAGGGAGGTGCGAAACCATACCTCAACATTCATAATTGAAATTAAATGGAAAAAACAACTTAAATAAAATTAGACAAAATGAGAAAGGAAGAAAAAACCCTTACTTGGAAGTGTGCTTCCCAAAGGCTAGAGAGAGGCTTGTGAGAGGATTCTTGGGAGCTTGGGGCACCTTGGGAGGATTCTAGAGAGAGTAGGGCAGAGGTTGGATGAACTCCAAAGGCTTTGAGTGAGGAGGAAGTGGGAGCTTGGGTGGGTTTATATAGGAAAGGTGAGGGAATTCTTTATTATTTAGGTTTGGGAACCCTTATATTAAATTAATCCAAACCACAAACCATCCCATGGTTTTTGCCCATGGTTTTTGGAAAAGGGAAGATAAAAACAATATTTTATAAGTCCAAAGTCCAAACTTCTTAAAATAATAGGGTTGCTTATGTGGAGGTGAGTCACACTCCCATGAAAAACAATTTAAAAAGACAAGGTGTTTAATAAGTCTTGAGGGGTTCATTAATTCTTTGAAAAGTAAGTCAAAAAAACCCAAAATCACATTATTATAATGGTAAAACATATATTGGCCGAACATAAAGACTATAGTATTTTATTACATCACTATTGGGTCATTATGATCTCATAAAACACATTATATATTTAAACGGTATTTAATTTTTACCTAAAAATTTGACTGACTCAGAAAATTATGAAAAATTCACCGTTGGATAATTTCAACATCCTGATTCTAGAAATAACATTTATTTTATCTAAATTATTTTCTAAATATGTTAATTTTCACTTTTAAAATAAAAACCGACATTTATCGAAAATTCACGGGTTTTGACAGAAATAGCTTTCAAAACTTAATAAAAATTATAATTGCATTCATAAAATTATAAGATAATTTATATTTAATAAAAATTAATTTAATAATAATATTTTATTAAAATATTATTTAATTTAAAAATCCCTTAATTTAATAAAATATAATTCTTAATTAAATAATAACTAAAAACACTATTTGTACTTTAAAAACTATTTACAATGTATCAATGATGACAAGAACGTATATACATTATTATATACAAAAAATAATGTACATGAACATATACTATCAATTTGTTACATAACCCCTTAAAATAGCCGCATAAGACCTAACGGTAAGGTGTGCGATGGTGACAGACTCTTGGGGTGGCTCAGATAACATTGCTCGAGTGGTAATCTCTATCAACATCCACTTTTCCCATAGACTGTCCCGTTTGAGCTGGACATGATGAAGCTCAGCTTGTGCTTGGTCAAGAGCTAAGCCCAAGGACGTCACCGCTTTTTGGAGCTCCAACAAATGGGCTTCGTATGGAGAAATTCTACTGGATGAGGCCATCGCTTCTTTTTTTTGAGTAAATTGGATTTGTTAAAGCCCTATATTTATACTAATCATGTGATAACTGTTCAACGACTATATTAGCAATGGTCAAAATTCTTAACATAAAACCAAAGAAGTTGACATTTTATATAAACATAAAGAGACATTTAATTAGATCAAGAGAGATTTCCATTAATGAAACTTTGGGTCGTTACAATATTACCCCCTTAAGAAATTTCACCCTCGAAATTTTCTTTTTCCCACACTAAAAGAGATGTGGGTAACTCAGCTTCATCATTTCCTCCGATTCCCAAGTCGCTTCTTCAAACTTGTGGTTTCGCCACAACACCTTAATGAGGGGCATTGTCTTATTTCGTAGAACTTTTTCTCAATGATCTAAGATCTTCACTGGTTGCTCCTCATAAGAAAGATCATCCTCCAACTGTACCACCTCAGAAGAGAGTACATGTGAAGGGTCCGGTATGTACTTCCTTAAGAGGGATACATGAAAGACATTATGTACTTTCTCCATGGTAAGTGGAAGTGCTAGTCAATACGCCGCAACCCCGACATGATCAAGAATCTCGAAGGGGCCGATGTACCTTGGACTTAACTTCCCTTTCTTTCCAAACCTCATGACCTTCTTCCATGGAGATATGTGTAGAAAAACCATGTCTCCAACTTTAAGCTCAAGGTCTCATCGATGATAATCTGCATAACTCTTCTGTCGACTTTGGGCTGCCTTGATATGCTGCTGAATGGTTTTCACCTTCTCCACCATTTCTTCGACCATTTCTGGTCCATGCAGCTTACGTTCACCGACCTCATCCCAACATGCTGGTGTTCTGCACCTTTTCCCATACAGGGCTTCATATGGTGTCATTTGGATGCTTGAGTGGAAACTGTTGTTGTAGAAGAATTCAACTAGTCACTATGGGAAAAATGGTTAATAGCGATGGGGTATTTGCGACGGGAATTATTCCCGTCGCAAATACCTTTCGCAAAGGAGTATTTGTGACGGACAACTATTCCCATTGTAAATAATCTGTTATTTGCGACGGTTTTTTTACCCGTCGCAAATAGTTTGGCGCGAAATGCGCGCCAAACTGCGCGAAGGTTATTTGCGACGGGGTTCTATCCCCATTGCAAATAACCGGCGGCGGTTAAAGCCTATTTGCGACGGGGCTGTAGTCCCGTCGCAAATAACCGTTTTTAATGCCACCCATAATTAAATGCGGTCAGGGTTATTTGCGACGGGTCCCGTCGCAAATAACGATATTTGCGACGGGTTTTTCGTCGCAAAAAAGTCCGTTGCAATTAATCTAACCTATAAATACTGCCAACCATTACAATTTTCCCACTCTCAACTCTCAACGGTTCAAATTTTTCCACTCTGAATCTTTTACGACTTTCAGTTGTAAATTTTTTTTCCGACTTCGAGGATTCAGTTGGTGGTGTTCTACAATTACAGCGGTTCGACATTGACATCAAGTTTAAGGTTTTTATCTGAATTTTAATTTAATATTTATTTTATTTATTATATTTATTTAGTTTAAATTTTTATATTTTTTTTCTGATTTCTAATTAGAAATAATTATGAATAAGTATTAATAATTAACAGTAATTAGAGACAATTAAACACTAATTAATTTAAAATAGTTAGCTGTAATTACAATTAATTAGAAGTAATTATGAAAAATTAAAATTAATGTGAATTAATTAATAATAATTAGAAATAATTAACATTAATTAGTAATAATTAGTAATAATTACTAATAATTTGTAATAATTACTAATAATTTCCAATATTCAATAATTGCCAATATTTATCAATATTTGTCAATATTTTTTCCAATAATTACCAATATTTACCAAGAATTGCAAATAATTGTCAATATTTACCAATAATTAGGAATAATTACCAATAATTAGGAATAATTACCAATAATTGGGAATAATTACCAATAATTAGGAATAATTACCAATAATTACCAATAATTAGGAATAATTACCAATAATTAGTAATAATTACCAATAATTAGGAATAATTACAAATAATTACCAATAATTACCAATAATTACCAATAATTAGTAATAATTCGTAATGATTACCAACAATTAGTAATAATTACCAATAATTACCAATAATTACTAATAATTAGTAATAATTTCCAATAATTAGTAATAATTTCCAATAATTAGTAATAATTAGTAATAATTAGTAATAATTACCAATAATTAGGAATAATTAGTAATAATTACCAATAATTACCAATAATTAGTAATAATTAGTAATAATTAGTAATAATTACAAATAATTAGCAATAATTAGTAATAATTACCAATAATTAGTAATAATTACCAATAATTACCAATAATTAGTAATAATTACCAATAATTACCCATAATTAGTAATATTTACCAATAATTACCAATAATTAGTAATAATTAGTAATAATTATCACTAATTACCAATAATTAGTAATAATTAGTAATAATTACCAATAATTAGTAATAATTAGAAATAATTACCAATAATTACCAATAATTAGTAATAATTAATAATAATTACCAATAATTAGTAATAGTTAGTAATAATTACCAATAATTAGTAATAATTAGTAATAATTACCAATAATTACCAATAATTACCAAAAATTAGTAATAATTAGTACTAATTATCAATAATTAGTAATAATTACCAATAATTCGTAATAATTACCAATAATTCGTAATAATTACCAATAATTAGTAATAATTAGTAATAATTTGTAATAATTAGTAATAATTAGTAATAATTACCAATAATTACCAATAATTAGTAATAATTACCAATAATTAAAAAATAATTAGTAATAATTACCAATAATTACCAATAATTAGTAATAATTACCAATAATTACAAATAATTAGTAATAATTAGTAATAATTATCACTAATTACCAATAATTAGTAATAATTATCACTAATTACCAATAATTAGTAATAATTACCAATAATTAACAATAATTACCAATAATTAGTAATAATTCGTAATAATTAGCAATAATTACCAATAATTAGGAATAATTAGTAATAATTAGTAATAATTAGTAATAATTACCAATAATTACCAATAATTAGTAATAATTACCAATAATTAGTAATAATTACCAATAATTAGTAATAATTCGTAATAATTAGGAATAATTACCAATAATTAAGAATAATTCGTAATAATTAGTAATAATTAGTAATAATTACCAATAATTAGTAATAATTTCAATAATTACCAATAATTAGTAATAATTACCAATAATTACCAATAATTACCAATAATTAGTAATAATTCGTAATAATTAGGAATAATTACCAATAATTAGGAATAATTAGTAATAATTAGTAATAATTAGTAATAATTACCAATAATTAGTAATAATTTCAATAATTACCAATAAATAGTAATAATTACCAATAATTACCAATAATTACCAATAATTAGTAATAATTAGTAATAATTACCAATAATTAGTAATAATTACCAATAATTAGTAATAATACCTAAAAATTAGGAATAATTACCAATAATTAGGAATAATTAGTAATAATTACCAATAATTGACAATAGTGTCAATATTTACCAATAATTCCCAATACATGTCAATATTTACCAATAATTAGGAATATTTACCAATAATTAGGAATAATTACTAATAATTAGGAATAATTAGGAATAATTACCAATAATTAGGAATAATTACCAATAATTAGTAATAATTAGCAATAATTACTAATAATTACCAATAATTAGTAATAATTACCAATAATTACCAATAATTACCAATAATTACCAATATTTACCAATATTTACCAATATTTACCAATAATTACCAATAATTACCAATATTTACCAATAATTAGGAATAATTACCAATAATTAGGAATAATTACCAATAATTAGGAATAATTACCAATAGTTAGGAATAATAACATTATTACATTATTAGTATATATTATTATTAATATTAAAATAATATAATTTTCTATATTATATAAAATTCTCCTTTCATCTGTGTGTTTTCTGTCTCCATATGTAATATTTGCATTCTTTTTCAAAATTATCAACCTACTCACCAATGGAGAGGTGAAAGTGAATGCAAATATTACATGTGGAGACAGAATGTTAAACACACAGATGAAATGAGAATTGTATATAATATAGAAAATTATATTATTTTAATATTAATAATAAAATATACTAATAATGTAATAATGTTATTATTATATAATTAATATTTATGAAAAAATAATATTAGTATTATTAAAATAATAAAAAATTTATATAATATTAAAATTATCAATATTTGTAACAGGTTTTTCTTTATTCTCAACATATTCAATTCTTAAAGAGTCAATTTTTAGGTCTATCTCAATAAAAAGTTTGCGTCAGTCGTGTCTGATGTAAACTCTATAATTATCCTTGCTTGAGTTTTTTTTTCTAAAAAATTATTCAAAACCAGTAATGATTTTATATTTTATAGAAAAATATGGAACAACGAGGTCGTCAACAGTCATTATTAGATGACTGCATATGGATAAATCAACGTAGAAATCCAAACGATTCTGGTTTAAATCCAGTATATATAGAGGGTGTGGAGACTTTTTTATCATTTGCGGCATCAAATTCAGAATTTGTTTCAGAAGGAAAAATAAAATTCCCTTGTAGAAAATGTGCATTGAGAACGTTTGACACATTTGACAAAGTGGGGGGACATCTCTTGCATTTTGGTTTTCAACCAGATTATGTTTTTTGGTATCAACACGGTGAACGCAGTTCCAGAGTAGGTGATACCAACTTGATTCTGGATCCATCCCGGTTTCAAGATTTAGTACATGATGTTGCAGGTTCATCTGTTCAACATACAGAAACTCCGGCTGATATAGCTTCAAATCCTAAGTTGGCACCGTCTGAATTTTATGAGTTGTTGAGGTCTGCTGAGGATGCATTATATCCCGGCTGCAAGATGAGAAAATTAGAAGTAGTTGCAAAATTTATGGCTATCAAATGAGATAACAGAATGTCAAACACCTGTTTTGACCAGATATTTTCTTTGCTTAAAACACTGTTACCCGAAGGAAATATTTTTCCTGCAAATTACTATGAGAGTTAGAGGCTGGTTCGAAATTTGGGACTTACTTGTCAGAAGATTCATGCATGTTCAAATGACTGCATTTTATATTCTGGGGAAAATGAGTCATTGGATAGTTGTCCCACATGTGGGAAACTGAGATATAAAGAAGGGCAACATGGGAAGTCTGGTTTGATTCCTGTAAAACAGTTGAGATATTTTCCACTTACATCCAGACTTCAGCGTTTATTCATATCTAAGAATACATCGACAATGATGTCATGACATAAATCGAATATTTCAACCGATAAAAGCTTGAATCATCCAGCCGATGGTGATTCATGGAAACATTTTTACAGAGTGCATCCATCCTTTGCTTTAGAAGCTAGAAATGTTCGACTGGGCCTTTCCACTGATGGTTTCTGTCTGTTCGGATCTTATGGTAGTCAATATTCATGTTGGCCTGTTTTTTTAACTCCGTACAATTTACCTCTATGGATGTTGATGAAGGATCCATATATCTTTTTGACTTTACTAATTCCAGGACATCCGAAGAAGAACATTGATGTTTATTTAAAACCATTGATTGATGAATTAAGTTTATTGTGGAGTACTGGTGTCAGTACATATAATGTTGCTATGAAATAGAATTTCATAATGAGAGCAGCATTGATGTGAACAATTAGTGACTTCCCGGCTTATGGGATGTTATCTAGCTGGAGTACACATGGTCAGAAATCATGTCCTTACTGTATGGGAGAGAACAAAGCATTTATGCTCATTCATGGAAAGAAACCTTGTTATTTTGACTGTCATCACAGATTTCTTCTAGCTGATCATCCTTTTTGCAGAAACAGATCTCATTTCAGAAAAGGAACAGTTGAAAGGGATGAACCTCCAAAAATGATATCAGGTTCGGAGTTAAAATCAGTTGTATTTTCATTACCTCCCATCACTTTTGGTTCCACAATAAACCAACAGAAAATTTCTGGTTTTGGGAAAGAACACAATTGGATTAAACATAGCATATTTTGGGATTTTCCATATTGGTCGGATTTGTTGGTCCGCCACATTTTGGATGTCATGCATATTGAGAAGAACTATTTTGATAATTTGTTTCATACAGTTTTGGATACGCCAGGAAAGATCAAAGACAATGTAAATGCACGTTTAGATCTTGCCCAAATTTGCAGGCGTCCAGAACTGGAACTGTTTGAGAATGTCAGAACAGAAAGCTTACTGAAACCAAAAGCAGCTTATACACTGTCTAAAGAAAACCGTTTATTATTTTGTCAGTGGATTACAGATTTGAGAATTCCATATGGATGTTCTTCCAATTTGGGTAGATGTGTAAAGAATGGTCATATTACTGGATTAAAAAGTCATGATTTTCATGTTATAATGGAAATACTTCTACCCATTGGATTAAGAGGTCTGTTGAATTCTGTGATTTGGGATTCTATAATAGACATGTCTCATTTTTTTCGGGAAATTTGTGTGGCTACAGCAGATTATGATGCTCTATGCAAACTTGAAGAAGATGTTGTTGTAATTATATGTAAACTGGAAAAAATATTTCCGCCGTCTTTCTTCGACTCAATGGAACATTTGATGTTACATTTGCCATATGAAGCCAAATGTGGAGGTCCAGTACAGTTTCGATGGATGTACCCATTTGAAAGATGCATGCAAAAATTGAAAAGAAAGGTATGTAACAGAGCATCTGTTGAAGGATCTATTGCAGAAGCTTATTTGCAAGAGGAAATATCTTTTTTCTGCTCCCATTATTTTGAATATGAGTATCCTTAAAAACACAACCGAATGGGACGGAACAAGAGGAATATTGATGAAATCGACAATCAATTGTCTGTTTTCAACCAGCCAGATCTTGGTTTTGGTGGAGTTTATGAACACTGGCTTTCAGATGATGAACATCACAGAGCTCATACGTATGTTCTGCTCAACTGTGAAGAGATGACATCAGTTGTACTGTAAGTGTTTATATCACTTATTCTATTATTTATGTTACAGTAAATAACTTTGTTTTTTATAGGGTGTATGATAATCATATCAAGAAACAAATTCCACAAATTACAGCAGCTGCTCTCGAAGAACGCCGACAGAAAAATTTCTCTCAATGGTTTCAAAAACTGGTAACATAAATTCTTTATCTTTTAGCAACTCATTCAATTTATAGTTTACTATATTGATAATTATTTCAAAAAAATTCAGGTGTCTCGACATGCTGATAAAATTGACAAACGACTGTGTATATTGAGTAACCCACCTTCCAAACTTGTTAAAACTTATAATGCATATGTGGTGAATGGATTTCGATTTCACACACATGCATATGGGGAATCAAAAAAAAAACAATGAACAGTGGAGTTATCTTGAGAGGATCTCATCATCAAGAAAATGAAGTTGACTTTTATGGCATACTTGATGAAATCATTGAACTCTATTATCTTGGACAACATTACATAACCATGTTCAAATGTCGGTGGTTGGATACAGAGAGAGGCGTGCGTGTTCATCCGACTCATGGAATCATCGATATTAAATGTAAAAGTGTTCTCACAGTAAATGAACCATTATTATTGGCTCAATAGGCACATCAAGTTTATTACAAAAATTACTGTGCTACATCAAGAGACTTGACTGATTGGTGGAGTATAATAAAAATCAAAATTCGAGACAATCAGTTTAGTCAAAGTGAATGTGCTTTCACTGATGTGCAAAGAATTGAAGTTTTTTAAGAGAGTACTCAAAAATCAATCTTTTTTACAAAGAGACATGAGTATCGATGACGACACCCCACATTTAAGAGTCGGTGATGACGATGATGTTAATGATGTCACATATGAATTTGAAATGGTAAGAGATGAAGCAACTGGAACTCGAATGGATATCGATGATGTTGAGGAGGAATATGAAGATGACATTGACATATATGAAGATGATGATGAAGATGAACACTGATAGAATTCCATGGTAGTTATATACAATCATAACTAATATATATGTATATATAATAGTAATTATCAATTATTTTCTAACAACATTAACATTTTCTGTTTCAGATGGACGACGACACATTTCTTGAGTTGGCGGATGCTGACCTGCCTTTCGTTGCGGATGAGTTACTGGCAGATGACCCTCAGCCTGCAGGCGCTCCAGGGAGTACGCGGAGGGGGCGCGGTCTTGCACGATTGATGATTCCTGACCCCGTACCCGAGCGACGTCCACGTCTTGGGTTTGATCCACACACACGGAGGTGTGATAACCTGTGTGATAACCTATGGATTTGACTAAGATTTCATTAATCTATTCACATAATAAATGTTTATTATTTTTACAGTTTTCTTCAAATAGTCGTCGAACAGGGCAACACTATTTTGCGCAACTATTTCTCTCAGCCTTGGACCACATGAGAGCAGATTCCCATTGATGTGAAGCAGGCCATGTTCGGCCATTGGTTGGTACGTACGTAAGTAAATAATTTTTATTTTGAAAATTATTTCATTTCTAACTTGATATTTTGATTTATTTGTAGGGTTTATGGTATCCGATCGAGGATACCATGCGTGACGCCATCCATGAGGCATGAGAGGTGGCCATGCGTGATCGCTTTCGTCAGTTTTTGCACAATTTAAGAAAATCTGCCACGAAGAAAGCAGGAGTGTCATATTTTGACGAGTCATGTAGAGAACACCGACCAAGGTACATTTCATCCCATGTATGGGATGGATTTTGTGCGCACTGGTTGAGTGATGCCTTTCAGAGGAGATCATCAGTGGGGAGGCAGAATCGGGGGAGACAGGAGGTGACTCATCGAGCTAGGAGTCGTACTTTTAGTACTCATAGACAGCATCTGGTACGTACATTATTTATAAATATTTTATATAACTATAAATCTTAACAGTTTATTTTTTATTCTTATAGGCTGTCGAGCACCCCGATTTTATGGAGTACGATGTATATCGGAGGATGTATAATGATCCTTCTACTGGGGAGCTCAGCGGTGATTGTCAGCATCACATTGTGGTCAGTATTATCTGTTTTCAAGTTTAAAAATTAACTGCATATAATATATTCACAATTTTAATTTTAAATTGCAACTACAGGAGTCATATGAGGCCACAGCGTCACAGACCTGGCCTGAGAGTCAGGCCGAGTCATCAGATCCGACCACTGGCCGTCAGTTTGATTAGGTGGCATGGATGCAAGCCACCCAGTATGCCTTCGAGAAGGGCCGAGTAGTTGGTATCAGCTCTCGACTGACTCCCGGAGATTATTATGGCAGTGCTGCGATGTCGGCATCCAGCTCAAGAGGAGATCATGCATCTTCTTCAGCTACACAGTATGAGGATCAGTTGCGATATCATACTGCACTGATAGAGAGTCTCCGACAGGAGCAGGAGCAGATGCGTCAGCAGCAGCAGCAGTATGAGGAGGAGCGTCGATGCCAGCAGTAGTTGTACGAGGAGCAGATGAGTCGGTGGCAGCAGCATCAGCAGGATCAGATGGAGTACATGCGCCGACTCACTCATGCTTTAGGGATGAAGTTTCCTCCACCAGCATCTGCAGATCCCCCCCTCCCCCTCCTTTAGATTAGAGTTTGTTTTTATGTTATAAAGTTTGTTAAATCAAAATATGAATTTTTTTTTCTATTCGTAGTTTCAGTCTCATTATAAAATATTAATAATATTATATTTTGAAATAACAATATTAATATTAATAATAATATTATTTATATTTTATAATATTAAATTATATATATATATTAAAATTTTATAATATTATAATTTAATCATATTTTTTTGTAATATTTGAATTATTTTAATATTTGAATGTAAAATAATTATATTATTTTTATATTAATTAAAATAACTTATTAATATTTTTTTTATTTATGAATTATAATTATAATATTACTATATTAATTAAAATAATTTATTAATATTCTATTATTTTTTATTTTTGAATTATAATTCTATTATTATCATATTAATTAAAATAATTTATTAATAATTTATTATTTTTATTTGTGAATTATAATTCTATTATTATATTAATTAAAATCATTTATTAATATTTTAGTATTTTTTATTTTTGAATTATAATTCTATTATTATTATATTAATCAAAATAATTTATTAATAATTTATTATTTTTATTTTTGAATTATAATTATATTATTATATTAATTAAAATCATTTATTAATATTTTTTTTATTTTTGAATTATAATTGGATTATTATTATATTAATTAAAATAATTTATTAAAAATTTATTTTTTTTATTTTTTTATAGTATTTGCGACGGGATACTATGCCCCTCACAAATAGTATTATTATTATATTCATTAAAATAATTTATTAATATTTTTTATTTTTTTTAAAAAATAGTAATTGCGACGGGCCCATCGCAAATACTATTTTAAAAAGTTTTTACAAATATACGGACTAATATTTGCGACGAGAAGGATCGCCGTCGCAAATAATACCTTTAGAGATGGGCCCGTCGCAAATAATTGTTGTTGCGACGCCGTTTTCCGCAACGATCTATTTGCGACGGGCCCCCGTCGCAAAAGCCTATTAGCGACGAGATCCTGACGCAAATGCCCCGTCGCAAATGTCATTATTTCCAGTAGTGAGTGGAAGATGTTGATCGCATCCTCTTTTAAAGTACATTGAGCATGCCCTCAACATGTCCTCAAGTGTTTGGATAGTCCGCTCAGATTGGCCATCAGTTTGAGGATGATAAGCCGTACTGAAGTTCAGTTCAGTATTCAGATCATGTTGAAGACTCTTCCAAAACTTAGAGGTAAATCTTGGATCTCGGTTAGACACAATAGATAGTGGTACTCCATGCAACCTTACCAATTCCCCGATATATATCCGTTCCAGTTGATCCAATGAGAAATCCTCCCGAATAGCAATGAAGTGTGCAATATTTGTAAGACGTTCCACAATAACCCAGATTGCATTGTTGCCTTTAGATGACCTTGGAAGTCCGGTGACAAATTCCATGGTGATGTTCTCCCATTTCCATTCTAGTATGGGCAATGGTTGCATCATCCCCTTATACTTCTGCCTCTCTGCCTTCACTTGCTGACACACCAGGCACTTTGATGTATATTCAGTGTTCTCCTTCTTCATATTATCCCACCAAAAGTTTTCTCGGAGATCTCGATACATATTTGTCCTCCCTGCTTTAATAGAGAAATTTGATCTATGTGCATCATCAAAAAGTTCCTTCTTCAGCTCCAGACTTGATGGAACACATAGTCTTTTCCCAAACCGCACAATTCCATCTTCATTAACATAAACTTAGAGGATTTCCCTTTTTCGATAGCTTCCACCTTTTCCTAAATTCACACATCATCCTTTTGAGCATCCTTTAACCTTTCCAAAAGAGGCAGTTGAGCAACCATTTGTGAAAGGATTGATGATATTCCCTTCTTTATGATTCCCATGTATGTCTTCATCAAGTTTAAGAAGATTGGATCCTTCTCAATTCTCATCATTGATAGAATCGCTGGGTCCTTTCTACTTAGGGCATATGCCACCTTGTTTGCTTTCCCAGGGTGGTAATGGATTGAACAGTCATAATCCTTGAGGAGATCTATCCATCTTCTCTGGCGCATATTAATATCTTTCTGTGTGAATATATATTTAAGACTCTTGTGGTAAGTATATATCTCACATTTCTCTCCATAGAGATAATGCTGCCAGATTTTCAAGGCAAAGATCATAGCCGCCAACTCTAGATCATGCGTTGGATAGTTTCAGTCATGGATTTTCACCTGCCTTGAGGCATAGGATATCACTTTACCATTATGAATCAGTACACAGCCTAAACCTTTCTTTGAAGCATCACTGAATACCACAAAAAGTTTCCCACTTGTGGGTAAAGTGAGCACGGGCGCAATGATAAGCCTCATTTTCAACTCCTTGAAGCTTTCTTTGCATTCATCACTCCAAGAAAAATTTACTCCCTTTCGAGTTATCTTGGTAAGAGGGTTGGAAAATCGTGAGAAATTTCTCACAAATCGTCGATAATATCCAACTAACCCCAAGAAGCTATGGATATCCGTTACCGATGTTGGCCTCGGGCATCCCTCAATTGCATCTGTTTTGGAGGGGTCCACAGATATCCCATTGCTTGTGATGATATGACCCAAGAATGAGACCTCCTTCAACCAGAACTCACACTTACTGTACTTTTCATAGAGCTCCTCCTTGCGCAAATTCTCTAGTACAGTTCTTAAATACTCCTCATGATCCTCCTTGGTTTTGGATTATATTAGAATATCATCTATAAAGACTACCAAAAAATTTTCAATGTAATCTCTAAAGACTATATTCATTAATTCCATTAATATTTCTAGAGCATTACTGAGTCCTAAATGCATTACTATGAATTCATAGTTCCTGTATCTTGTGCAAAAAGAAGTCTTGGGGATATCTTCCATCTTCACCCTTACTTGATAATATCCCGACCGCAAGTCCACCTTGGAAATGTATTATGCTCCACGCAGCTGATAGAACAAGTCATCAATTCGTGGGAGAGGATACTTGTTCTTTATCATGATTTTGTTGAGCTCACGATAATCGATACAAAGGCGCATTGACCCATCATTCTTCTTGACGAAGAGGGCTGATGCACCCCATGGTGAAGCACTTGGGAGTATAAACCATTTATCTAGATTCTCCTATAGTTGTTTCTTCAGCTCTTTAAGCTTCATGATAGCCATTCTATATGGAGTCTTGGATATTGGTAGTGCCCCTGGTATAAGTTCAATTTATAATTCAATAGCTCTTCTAGGAGGAAGACCAGAAAGTTCCTCAGGAAACACTTCAGCGAATTCCCTCACAATAGGCATTTCTTCAAGGATGGTTTCTTCCTTGGACTCAATCATCTGAGCCAGATACGCGTGATCATAGGAAAGTAATATTCATGCTTGAGATGATGGAGCTAAAGGAGAATCATCTTCCTCCTTACACTTGTAAAGAATCAGGGGTCGATTCTCCATATGGAGTGTGATTTCCCTCTCCCGACAATTTATGTTGGCTCTATATAAGGAAAGCCAATCCATGCCAAGAATTGAATCAAATTCCACCAGAGGGAGTATGATGAGGTTTTCCGGGAAATTCAATCCATAGATTATAATAGAGGAGGACTTATATTCATGGGATGTAATGATTGCCCCATTTTCCATACTCACCGACATCTTCACTTCCATGATTTTTGGTGGTGCTGGGATTGTTCTACTAAACTTTTGAGATGTAAAAGAATGCGTAGAACTTGAATAAAAAAGTATGTTCGCTATTCATGAAAGAATAACTAGCGTACCTATCACCACTTCCTTGTCAGGGTTCACTTCCGTAGAAGTGATGGCAAAAGATCTTCCTTGCTTCCTTAGATGTTGTTGGTTGCCTCCAAAAACTCTTGGATTAGGGCATTGATTTGCAAAATGCCCCGGTTCTTTGCATTTGTAACATTGAACAATGCGTTGAGGTTCGAACATAGTGTTCCTCTCCTCTGTCGCAGCTGCGGGTCTTTCTTGCCGACAGTTAACAGCTAGGTGCCCTTCTCTTCCACACCTGAAGCATTTCCTCATCCCCTTAAGGCAATTTCCAGGGTGCTTCTTTCCGCACTTTTGGCAAGTGGGGTGCTGGATCTTCTTAGCACCATTGGATTTATCCATCGGACCACCAACATTGAATTCCACCTAACACTTATTATCCCCATGATACCCATGTGACTATTCGATCTCCATTTCGACCTTGAAGGCACATCGGACAATTTCCTCATAGCTGTCGAAGTCACGGATCGTCAATGCTTTCTGCAGGCTAGGCTTCAGCCCACCAAAGAAGTGGTCAACTTCGCATTCTGGGGTAACGACAAAGTCGAAAGCGTATCGTGAAAGCCTTGTGAAGTTTTACTCGTACACTCCAACATATTATTCATATTTTTTCTTGAGGGAAAGGAAGTCCCTTTCCATCTTAAGCAGGAGGGTGCGTGGAAAATATTTATTGAAAAACATCTTCTAAAAATCCTTTCATTCCAACGCCTCGATCTCCTCCGCAGGCTTCATATTTTTGATCAACTTCCACCATTGATCAGCTTCACCCTCCATACGATAAGCTGCCAGGAGAAATTTCTCTTGTTCAGAACATTGAAGGATGAAGAAGATCTTTTCAATGGAGTTGATCCATTTTTCAGTGATCATGGGATCGAATGATCCACTAAAAGTAGGAGGCCTTTTTCTCATGAAGATCTCGATAGTGACTTGTTCTTTCTTAGGAGGGGTTGAACGTTCCTATGAACCCATGTTTCTATTCAAAACTTGAGTTATCTGAGAGAGAAGCATGACAAAGTTTGCGATTCCCGCTCCCATTGGATTGGGCATCTTATTAGTATAGTCATCACACTGATCTTCACAACAGTTGTTAGCCAGATTCCTCCTATTACTGGGAATTGGCTAGAATAAAAGTAAATTTAGGGGTAACACATAAAGGGTAATCCAAAGACAAAAGTTGATGACTTATAAATAAACTTTTATTTCCTTAACTCATGAGTCTATAGGATTCAATCTAGGATTTTCATTATCTATTTTCTAACATATATTCTTAGGGTAATTTTTTTAATTCCCTTAATAAGGGTTAATACTAATCTTGTGAATTTACCAAAACATATCCCCTGGGAGTGTCGTGACCAAGAGTGCATCAAGGCCTGTTGTCGTGCACCAGTTCCCGTTCGAGTATAGCTCAAAGTGGTGTTTTCGGGTTTTACCCCTAGGATACATCTGTGCTAGAGCCGCCTCTACCTACTCATATCCAGACATGGATGTATTTTCTTGATAAACCACTTACTCAGTACATACCAAAACTTAGGGATGTTTTTATTATACTTGGTCTTGTCTCTAAGGCTTTACTAGGGTTTTCTAATCCTAATCCCAAAAATAACTAAACCTATCCTCTGATACCAACTATGAAAACCCTTCTTTTTAATACAAACTTAAACATGATTTATTACATAAAACTTCACTTGATACAACAAAGAAGATCGAGAGGTTTAGTGTATTTGGGTCTTAGTATCATTACATAAAAACTTGAAACATGAAATACAACATCTTTATTGAAAACTTCCTTTATATGACCACTACATTCCCTCGTACTTAGCATTGCATGGGATAACCTGAGGACATGCATAAGAAAAGGGTGAGCTATAAATCCCAGTAAGGGAATACACATGGAATAACATGAGGAGTACAATAAATGTTAGACATTAGGAATATCAATAGATCACAAGAGAAACATGAACATAAATTCATGATAAAGCATAATAATCCTAACATGGAAATGTGGCAACAACACTTAACATGGAATTAGCATGAGCCAAGGCTCATTGCACATAGAGAATGAGTAAATTCTCATTGCACATGAAGCACGAGTAAACCCTCATTTAACTTGAATTAGCATGAGTCAATACTCATTACACATGATGTATCATGATACTATACTTTACCCAATGCATTGGAGCGCTATAAGGGCGCACCCTTCTTAAACATTTCTATTCATGCATAAGTGTGCCACATGGATCATAAAACATGGATTCATAAAACATAATCATTTATTCCATGATAAAGGAATGTGGAATTAATACATGAAATTTTATAATCAATAAGTAAATGTGCATAATGTTGAATACCCTTGATGGAGAAATGGGCATGGTATTCACTACACAATGGCATTGGCTTAGAAAATCGGTGCGATTTCGGCAGCGTAACAGTGTGACATAAGAATTCATAAAAATAGTTGATGAAAGAGAAAGGGGTTACTCATAATATTTACATGTAATGGACAGTAAGGAGGTCATATAGATACATGTACCAACAATTTTAATGGAATTTAGATTCATGATACAAAAGTATTGCTTGAATGTAAATAAGGAGAGAGAAGTTCCTTTCAGAATTTCGGCATAGTAACGGGTGTACATGGGAGGCATCTAATGAGAGAGAAAGGGGTGTCCCATCATTTAAACATAAAGAGGGAATTATGAGGGAGGTGCGAAACCATACCCCAACATTCATAATTGAAATTAAATGGGCAAAACAACTTAAACAAAATTGGACAAAATGAGAAAGGAAGAAAAAACCCTTACTTGGAAGTGTGCTTCCAAAGGATAGGGAGAGGCTTGTGAGAGGCTTATTGGGAGATTGGGGAACCTTGGGAGGATTATAGAGAGAGTAGGGAAGAGTTTGGACGAACTCCAAAGGCTTTGAGTGAGGAGTAAGTGGGAGCTTGGGTGGGTTTATATAGGAAAGGTGAGGGAATTCTTTATTATTTAGGTTTGGGAACCCTTATATTAAATTAATCCAAACCACAAACCATCCCATGGTTTCTACCCATGGATTTTGGAAAAGGGAAGGGGAAAAAATATTTTATAAGGCCAAAGTCCTAACTTCTTAAAATAATAGGGTTGCTTATGTGGAGGTGAGTCACACTCCCATGAAAAACAATTTAAAAAGACAAGGTGTTTAATAAGTCTTGAGGGGTCCATTAATGCTTTGAAAAGTAAGTAAAACAAACCCAAAATCACATTATTTTAATAGTAAAACATATATTGGTGGAACATAAAGATTATAGTATTTTATTACATCACTATTGGGTCATTATGATGTCATAAAACACATTATATATTTAACGGTATTTAATTTTTACCCAAAAATTTGACTGTCTCAGAAAATTATGAAAAATTCACCATTGGATAATTTCGACATCCTGGTTCCAAAAATAACATTTATTTTATCTAAATAATTTTCTAAATATGTTAATTTTCACTTTTAAAATAAAAACCGACATTTATCGAAAATTCACGGGTTTTGACAGAAATGGATTTCAAAACATAATAAAAATTATAATTGCATTCATAAAATTATAAGATAATTTATATTGAATAAAAATTAATTTAATAATAATATTTTATTAAAATATTATTTAATTCAAAAATCCCTTAATTTAATAAAATATAATTCTTAATTAAATAATAACTAAAAACACTATTTGTACTTTAAAAACTATTTACAATGTATCAATGATGACAAGAATGTATATACATTATTATATATAAAAAATAATGTACATGAACATAGTACTATCGATTTGTTACATAACCCCTTAAAATAGCCGCATAAGACCTAAGGGTAAGGTGTGGTATGGTGATAGAGTCATGGGGTGGCTTGGATAACATCGCTCAAGTGGTAATCTCTATCAACTTACACTTTTCCCATAGACGGTCTCGTTCGAGCTTGAAATGATGAAGCTCAGCTTGGGATTGGTCAAGAGCGAAGCCCAAGGAAGCCACCCCTTTTCCGAGCTTCGACAAATGGGCTTCGTATGGAGCAATTCTACTGGATGAGGCCATCACTTCTTTTGTCTGAGTAAATTGGATTTGTTAAAGCCCTATATTTATACTAATCATGTGATCACTGTTCAACGACTATATTAGCAACGGTCAAAATTCTTAACATAAAACCAAAGAATTTGACATTTTATATAAACATAAAGATACATTTAATTAGATCAAGATGGATTTACATTAATGAAACTTTGGGTCGTTACAATATTACCCCCTTAAGAAATTTCACCCTCGAAATTTTCCTTTTCCCACACTAAAAAAGATGTGGGTAACTCAGCTTCATCATTTCCTCCGATTCCAAAGTCGCTTCTTCAAACTTATGGTTTCTCCACAACACCTTAACGAAGGGCATTGTCTTATTTCATAGAACTTTTTCTCAACGATCTAATATCTTCCCTGGTTTCTCCTCATAAGAAAGATCATCCTCCAACTGTACCACCTCAGAAGAGAGTACATGTGAAGGGTCCGGTATGTACTTCCTTAAGAGAGATACATGAAAGAAATCATGTACTTTGGCCATGGTAGATGGAAGTTCTAGTCGATAGGCCACAACCCCGACACGATCAAGAATATCGAAGGGGACGATGTACCTTGGACTTTACTTCCCTTTCATTCCAAACCTCATGACCTTCTTCCATGGAGATATGCATAGAAAAACCATGTCTCAAACTTTAAACTCAAGGTCTCGTCGATGATTATCTGCATAACTCTTCTGTCGACTCTGGGCTGCCTTGATATGCTGCTGAATGGTTTTCACCTTCTCCACCATTTCTTCGACCATTTTTGGTCTAAGCAGCTTACGTTCACCGACCTCATCCCAACATGCTGGTGTTCTGCACCTTTTCCCATACAGGGCTTTATATGGTGCAATTTGGATTCTTAAGTGGAAACTATTGTTGTAGGAGAATTCAACCAGTGGAAGATGTTGATCGCATCCTCCTTTAAAGTCCATTGATCATGCTCTCAAAATTTCCTCAAGTGTTTGGATAGTCTGCTCAGATTGGCCATCAGTTTGAGGATGATAAGCCGTACTGAAGTTCAGTTCAGTATTCAGAGCATGTTGAAGACTCTTTCAAAACATAGAGGTGAATCTTGGATCTCGGTCAGACACAATAGATAGTGTCAATCCATGAAGCCTTACCACTTCCCAGATATATATCCGTTCCAATTGATCCAATGAGAAATCCTCCTGAATAGAAATGAAGTGTGCAGTCTTTGTAAGACTATCCACAACAACACAGATTGAATTGTTGCCTTTGGATGTCCTTGGAAGTCCGGTGACAAAGTCCATGGTTCTGTTCTCCCATTTCCATGATGGTATGGGAAATGGTTGCATCATCCCCTTAGACTTGTCCCTCTCTTCCTTCACTTGCTGACACACTAGGAACTTTGATGTATATTCAGCGATCTCCTTCTTCATATTATCCCACCAAAATTTTTCTCGGAGATCTCGATACATCTTTGTGCTCCCTGGGTGAATAGAGAAATTTGAATTATATGCGTCATCCAAAAGTTCATTCTTCAGCTTAGGACTTGATGGAACACATAGTTTTTTCCTAAACCGCACAATTCCTTCTTCATTAACATTAAACTCCGAGGATTTCCCTTTTTCGATATCTTCCACCTTTTCCTGAATTCCCACATCATCATTTTGAGCATCCTTTAACCTTTCCAAAAGAGATAGCTGAGCAATTATTTGTGAAATGATTGATGATGTTCCCTTCTTTATGATTTCCATGTCCATGTTCATCAAGTATAAGAATATTGGATCCTTCTCAATTCTCATCATTGATAGAATCGATGGGTCCTTTCTACTTAGGGCATCGACCACCTTGTTCACTTTCCCAAGGTGGTAATGGATTGAACAATCATAATCCTTAATGAGCTCTATCCATATTCTCTAGCACATATTAAGCTCTTTTTGTGTGAATATATATTTAAGACTCTTGTGGTCAGTATATATCTCACATTTCTTTCCATAGAGATAATGCCGCTAGATTTTCAAGGAAAAGATCACAGCCGCCAACTCTAGATCATGTATTGGATAGTTTTGCTCATGGAGTTTCAACTGCCTTGAGGTATAGGATATCACTTTATCATTCTGAATCAGCACACAGCCTAATCCCTTCTTTTAAGCATCACTGAATACCAAAAAAGTTCCCCACTTGTGGGTATAGTGAGCACGGGCGCAGTGATAAGCCTCCTTTTCAACTTCTTAAATATTTCTTCGTATTCATCACTCCAAGACAACTTTACTCCCTTTCATGTTAGCTTGGTAAGAGGGTTGGAAAATGGTGAGAAATTTCTCACAAATCGACGATAATATCCAGCTAACCCCAAGAAGCTACGGATATCCGTTACCGATGTTGGCCTCAGCCATCCCTAAATTGCACCTATTTTGGAGGGGTCCACAGATATCCCATTGCTTGTGATGAAATGTCCCAAGAATTAGACCTCCTTCAACCAAAACTCACACTTGCTGTACTTTGCATAGAGCTCCTCCTTGCGAAAAGTCTCTAGTAAAATTCTTAAATTCTCCTCATGATCCTCCTTGGTTTTGGAGTATATTAGAATATCATCTATAAAGACTTCCACAAATTTGTTGAGGTAATCTCTAAAGACTCTATTCATTAATTACATGAAGATTTTTGGAGTATTAGTGAGTCCGAAAGGCATTATTATGAATTCATAGTGCCTGTATCTTGTGAGAAAAGTAGTCTTGGGGATATCTTCCTTCTTCACCCTTACTTGATAATATCCCTACCACAATTCCACCTTGGAGAAGTATTGTACTCCATGCAGCTGATCGAACAAGTCATCAATTCATGGGACATGATACTTTTTCTTTACCGTGATTTTGTTGAGATCAATATAATCGATGCAAAGGCGCATTGAGCCATCATTATTCTTGAGGAAGAGGACTGGTGCACCCCAAGGTGAAGTAATTTGGTGTATAAACCCGTTATCCAGATTATCCTATAGTTTTTTCAGCTCTTCAAGCTCCACGACAGCCATTCTATATGGAGTCTTGGATATTGGTAGCGCCCCTAGTATAAGTTCAATTGAGAATTCAACATCTCTTCTAGGAGGAAGACCAGACAGTTCCTCATGAAACACTTCAGCGAATTCCCTCACAATAGGCATTTCTTCAAGGATGGTTTCTTCCTTGTACTCAATAATCTGATCCAGATACGCATGCTCATAGGGAAGTAATATCCATGCTTGAGATGATGGAGCTAAAGGAGATTCATCTTCCTCCTTACACTTGTATAGAATCAGGGGTCGATTCTCCATATGGAGTGTGATTTCCCTCTCCCGACAATTTATGTTGGCTCTATATAAGGAAAGCCAATCCATGCCAAGAATTGCATCAAATTCCACCTGAGGGAGTATGATGAGGTTCTCTAGGAAATTAAATCCACATATTATAACAGGGGAGGACTTATATTCATGGGATGCAATGATTTCCCCATTTTCTGTACTCACTGACATCTTAACTTCCATGATTTGTGGTGGTGCTGGGATTGTTCTACTAAACTTTCAAGATATAAAATAATGCGTAGAACCTGAATCAAAAATTACGTTTGCTATTATGGACTGAATAACTAGCGTACCTATCACCACTTCGTTTTCGGGGTTCAATTCGGCAGAAGTGATGGAAAAATCTCTTCCTTGCTGCCTTGGAGGTTTTTGGTTACCTCTGAAAACCATTATATTAGGACACTGATTTGTAAAATGCCTTGGTTATTTGAATTTGTAGCATTGAAAAACGCATTGAGGTTTGAACAGAGCATTCCTCTCCTCTGTCGCAGCCACATGTATTTCTTTCTGATAGTTAACAGCTAGGTTCCCTTCTCTACCACACCTGAAGCATTTCCTCGTCCCCTTAAGGCAATTTCCAGGGTGCTTCCTTCCACACTTTTGGCAAGTGGGGTGCTGGATCTTCTTAGCACCATTGGATTTATCCATCAGACCACCAGCATTAAAGTACACCTTACACTTCTTATCCCCATGATACCCCTGTGATTCTCCGATCTCCATTTCGACCTTGATGGTACATCGGACAATTTTCTCATAGCTGTCGAAGTCACGGATCGCCAATGCTTTCCACAGGTTAGGCTTCGGCCCACCAAAGAAGCGATCAACTTTGCATTCTGGGGTAACGACAAAGCTGGAAGCGTATCGTGCAAGCCTTGTGAATTTTTCCTCGTACACTCCAACATATTCTTTGTCTTTTTTCTTGAGGGAAATAAAGTCCCTTTCCATATTAAGCCAGAGGGTGCGCGGAAAATATTTATCGAAAAACATATTTTGGAAATCCTTCCATTCTAATGCCTCGATCTCCTCCTCAGGCTTTGTATTTTTTATCAACGTCCACCATTGATCAGCTTCACCCTCCATATGATAAGCCTCCAGGAGAACCTTCTCTTGTTCAGAACATTTAAGGATGGAGAATATCTTTTCAATGGAGTTGATCCATTGTTCAGCGATCATGGGATCAGATGATCCACTAAAATTAGGAGGACTTTGTCTCATGAATCTCTTGATAGTGACTTTTTCTTTCTTAGGGGGGGTTGAACATTCCTATGGACCCATGTTTCTATTCAAAACTTGAGTTAGATGAGAGAGAAGCGTGACAAAGTTCGCGATTCCCGCTCCCATTGGATTGGGCATCTCATTAGTACAATCATCACACTGATCTTCACAATGGTTGTTAGCTCAAGTCCTCCTATTACCGGCCATTGGCTGGAATAAAAGGAAAGTTAGGGGTAACACATAAATGGTAATACAAAGACAAAAGTTGATGACTTATAGATAAACTTTTATTTCCTTAACTCATGAGTCTATAGGGTTCAATCTAGGCTTTTCATGATCTATTTTCTAACATATATTCTTAGGGGATTTTTTTTAATTCCCTTAATAAGGGTTCATACTAAGCTTGTGAATTTATCAAAACATATCCCCTGGGAGTGTCGTAACCAAGAGTGCAGCAAGGCTCATTATTGTTCACTAGTTCCCATTCGATTCTAGCTCCAAGTAGTGTTTTCGGGTTTTACCACTAGGATACATCTGTGCCAGAGCCTCCTCTACTTGCTCGTATCCAGGAAGGGATGTATTTTCTTGATAAACCACTTACTCAGTACTTATAAAAACTTAGGGATGTTTTTATTATACTTGGTATTGTCTCTAAGGCTTTACTAGGGTTTTCTAATCCTAATCCAAAAAATAACTAAACCTATCCTCTGATACCAACTATGACAACCCTGCTTTTTAATAAAAACTTAAACATAATTTATTACATAAAACTTCACTTGATACAACAAACAAGATCGAGAGGTTTAGTGTATTTGGGGCTTAGTATCATTACATAAAAACTTGAAACATGAAATACAACATCTTTATTGAAAACTTCCTTTACATGACCACTACATTCCTTCGTACTTAGCATTGCATGGGATAACCTGAGGACAAGCATAAGAAAAGTGTGATCTATAAAGCCCAGTAAGGGAATACACATGGAATAACATGAGAAGTAAAATACATGTTAGAAATTAGGAATATCAATAGATCACAATAGAAACATGAGCATAAAGGCATGATAAATCATGATAATCATAACATGGAAATGTGGCAACAACACTTAACATGGAATTAGCTTGAGCCAAGGCTCATTGAACATAGAGCATGAGTAAATTCTCATTGCACATAAAACACGAGTAAACACTCGTTGCACTTAAATTAGCATGAGTCAACACTCATTGTACATGAAGTATCATGATACTATACTTTACCCAATGCATTGGAGCGCTATAAGGGTGCACCCTTCTTAAACATTTCTTTTCATGCATAAGTGTGCGAAATGGATCATAAAACATGGATTCATAAAACATAATAATTTATTCTGAGATAAAGGAATGTGGAATTAATACATAAAACTTTATAATCAATAAGTAAATGTGCATAAAGGTTAATACCCTTGATGGAGAAATGGACATGGTATTCACTACACAATGGCATTGGCTTAGAAAATCGGTGCGATTTCGGCAGCGTAACGGTGTGACATAAGAATTCATAAAAACGGTAGATGAGAGAGAAAGTGGTTCCTCATCATATTTATATGTAATGGATAGTAAGTAGTTCATATAGATACATTTCCCAACAATTGTAATGGAATTTAGATTCATGATTCAAAAGTATTGCTTGAATGTAAATGAGGAGAGAGAAGTTCCTTTCGGAATTTCGGCATAGTAACGGGTGTACATGGGAGGAATATAATGAGAGAGAAAGGGGTCTAAAATCATTAAAAAATAAAGAGGGAAGTATAAGGGAGGTGAAAAACCATACCCCAACATTCAAAATTGAAATTAAATGGGCAAAACAACTTAAAGAAAATTAGACAAAATGAGAAAGGGAGAAAAAACCCTTACTTGGAAGTGTGCTTCCAAAGGCTAGATAGAGGATTGTGAGAGGATTATTGGGAGATTGGGGAACCTTGGGAGGATTCTAGAGAGAGTAGGGAATAGGTAGGATGAACTCCAAAGTCTTTGAGTGGGGAGGAAGTGGGATCTTGGGTGGGTTTATATAGGAAAGGTGAGGGAATTATTTATTATTTAGGTTTGGGACCCCTTATATTAAATTAATCCAAACCACAAACCATCCCATGGTTTTTGCCCATGGTTTTTGGAAAAGGGAAGAGGAAAAAAATATTTTATAAATCCAAAGTCTGAACTTCTTAAAATAATAGGGTTGCTTATGTGGAGGTGAGTCACACTCCCATGAAAATCAATTTAAAAAGACAAGGTGTTTAATAAGTCTTGAGGGGTCCCTTAATGCTTTGAAAAGTAAGTCAAACAAACCCAAAATCACATTATTTTAATGTTAAAACATATATTGGCCTAAAATAAATATTATAGTATTTTATTACATCACTATTGGGTCATTATGATGGCATATAACATATTATATATTTAAATGGTATTTAATTTTTACCCAAAAATTTGACTGTCTCAGAAAATTATGAAAAATTCACCGTTGGATAATTTTGACATCCTGATTCCAGAAATAAAATTTATTTTATCTAAATAATTTTCTAAATATGTTAATTTTCACTTTTAAAATAAAAACCGATATTTATCGAAAATTCACGGGTTTTGACAGAAATGGCTTTCAAAACTTAATAAAAACTATAATTGCATTCATAAAATTATAAGATCATTTATATTTTATAAAAATTAATTTAATAATAATATTTTATTAAAATATTATTTAATTTAAAAATCCCTTAATTTAATAAAATATAATTCTTTATTAAATAATAACTAAAACACTATTTGTACTTTGAAAACTATTTACAATGTATGAATAATGACAAGAACGTATATACATTATTATATACAAAAAATAATGTACACGAACATAGTACTATAGATTTGTTACATAACCCCTTAAAACAGCCACATAAGAGCTAAGGGTAAGGTGTGCGATGGTGACAGACTCTTGGGGTGGCTCGAATAACTTCGCTCGAGTGGTAATCTCTATCAACTTCCACTTTTCCTATAGACGGTCCCGTTCAAGCTTGACATGATGAAGCTCAGCTTGGTCTTGGTCAAGAGAGAAGCCCAAGGACGCCACCTCTTTTCCAAGCTCCGACAAATGGGCTTCGTATGGAGAAATTCTACTGGATGAGGCCATTACTTCTTTTGTCTGAGTAAATTGGATTTGTTAAAGCCCTATATTTATACTAATCATGTGATCACTGTTCAACGACTATATTAGCAACAGTCAAAATTCTTAACATAAAACCAAATAAGTTGACATTTTATATAAACATAAAGAGACATTTAATTAGATCAAGAGGGATTTACATTAATAAAACTTTGGGTCGTTACATCCCTAATACATCTCAAATATTCATAAAATCACATGAAAATTATTTCCTTAATTCTCATCACATCGATTCTCTTATTGACTTGGCCTCATCACTTATACATGATATCAACATGAATATCATAGGATGTTATTTCTAATTTATTTATTTTCCATAAATAATGTATAAAAAAAATATATAAGGACATGATGCATGCCTAATGTTACCATGGAGCCTCATGATGCAGCCCAAAGTTCTCCATAACTTCTTCTAAAATAATTACTTGAATCATGAAGAAACAAGATGTGTGCTATGGTGTGGAGCTCACAATGTTGGACTTTGGACCTTCTCATGCCCAGATCTTCTTGAAACAATCACTTAAAATAAACCATGACATGGTCCATCTATTCATTTTATATAGGGAATAATTCTTCTTGAAACATGAACCACTATGAAGTGGTGTTCATTCTATCCACATTTTTTTGTAGTGTGGAACTCATCTTCAGTGCTGAGTCACCACAACCACACCTATGATATTATTGCAAATATCCATTTCTCACAGGTATATTTTCAATGTTCCACAGTCTCCATTTAAATATAGTTTCAATTATTTTTATTTTTTTTGTGAAATAATATTCTCCATGATGTGTCTAACTTCATCTTCCCGTATTGATAGTCACGACCTTCTCATCTTTGGCATGGTTGCTTCACTTCCCAAAGTACTAGTCCCTTCTACAACCAATTATCATTTTATATAATCTTGAATCATTATGTATGTGTGATCATGATGTTTGATCAATGTAGAATATATCACTTGCATTTTATGATTTGGTTTCCTATTTATTGATAATATATTGTTCTGAATATCTCAAAACTGACAGACTCCAGTGATGTTTACACAACTCAAAAATTCATCCTTACAAAGTTCATATTTGTGAGATGATGCTTACGAAAATGATGTATATGTAGATAATGGTTACATATCATCTATATCATGGTTATATTGCCCATTTTATTTTTATAATGAATGAATATGATGCTTACATGGCCAAAACGTTTCCATTTTTTGTTATTTATTTCACTGGATAGTGGTTACATAAATGATAGTGATGTATATGTAGAATGATGATGACAATTATGCACATTTACTCTTTATTTTATATATTTTACTTCCAAAAACTCCAAAATACTTAATCCCATCTCTAATCCTTCTTAATCAACTCAAAAAATCATTTTTTCACCACCATCTTCATCCACATGCTATTCATAGAAAACATTGCATGAAATTTATAATCATTTTAAAAAATGATCACACATCATGCTTTCACATTTTTCTCATGAAATATTATTATAAACATGTATATGAAAGTGTTCCTATAATCCTAAACCCCTTTCTGTATCTTGAAGACCTATTTAAAAATCAACACATTTAAAATAATACTTTATAAAATACAACATCATCACCAAGAGGGTTCCACAATATCCCCCTTTGGATTTGTTGGAAATCATACTCATTTCTCTCCCCTTTATTACAAATAAAAAAAATTGAAAACAATATGGATCTATTCAATCTTTCTCAAAGAAAAGAGTCATGAAATAACCAAATCCAAGTCTATAAGAGCTATCTCTATGTAGTAAACAAGAGTGATTAAAACAAACTATAATGCTATCCTTAAAAAAATTCATCTAAAACCATTGAATAAACAAGTGAATTCTAAAATTTGAAATATATATGAAAATTTTTATCCCACTCAACATAACACACACATTAAAAACATTCATAAATAGGGAGAGTAAGATTTACCATTGCAAATAACATATCAAATAGAAATTAAGTAAGACAAAATAGAGGAGGAAATACATAAAATTCAAACCTTGGTGTTGGATATTGGGATGCACTCCCATTTTAAAATTTAATATCTCAAATGGATTAGTTGGGAGAGGTTTTATCAAGATAACATAAACTTTTTTCTTGGAAAGAACAAACTCCAACTTCAATATTCCACCAACCACATTCTATTTCAAGAAATGACATTTAATTTCAATATGTTTTAACTTAGAATGATGCACTATATTTTTGGACAACTTAATGGAACTTTTATTATCATAGTTAATAATTATTTTGTATCTAGTTTTTATGTTCATTTTGTAATAAATAAATCCTTTTCAACCCATAATGTCACCCAAAATGGATTAGTTGGGAGAGGGTTTTAAAACATTTAAAAATAAATCTTTTTCCATATAAAATCACCCTTTGGTTTCCTTCAAAAAAAGATGTAATATTATACTATTAAAATAAATATGACAAAAAAAGTATCCATGAGGCATAAAAATAAGAATAAACAAATTTTTAAGAATAAATATTAATATAAATTGGAAAAATAAGAATATAAAATAAACATGCATGTAATATATCCATAAATAACCAAAGGTAAATCCATGAGATGAGGGTGTACACAAATAAGATAGATAAACGAAAACCATTTAGGGTAAGTGAATCCAAAATTCTATCAACCTTGGTTTATTATTAAGGAAACCAACTAGAAACCATGGAACCAGGATCAACTTCCATAGTAATAACTTACTCCACTTTGGTTTCCATATGAGTAGTTTTCCCCATACCCCAAGGTCTCCCAGTGAGATATATATCCTCATTACATTTCAGTAAAAAAATCCCACATTTTATAAAACATTTTCTATAGATTTTCCACACTACTCCCATGATTGAAAAAAAATCTAATTCAAAACCATCTTTGTGGTATTTTATCAAACACATAATGTGTATAAAATATAGTTTTTAAAGAAAAACTATTTTGAAAAATCAATTCATTTCAAAAAAATATAAAAAAATTAAATTTCATAAACCAAATACAAAGTAGAGAATAATACACAAGGATCTCCAAGGGATAGACTATAATATAGAGACATCAACCTTAAGAATAATGAAAACCTCATTTCCACCAAGACCGGTGATGGGAGAGGAATAAATTAGATCCTATAGAACCTGGATATGATTTCAACAATGTCAATTATCTATTTATATGATATATATATCAATATAGTCTCATAAGGAATAAAAAAATCAATAAGAAGAGAGGAAGGCTAACTGGAAAGGATCTAACTCCCCAGATTACAACCAACTGAGATCCAAGCTTTTAATCAGCATGAAGATCCACCAATGCGAAGATGGATATTGAAAAAAATCATCACCAAGGAGCCTATAGATAAATGAAAATTTTATTAGGGATAAGTTAGAAGTATAAGAGGGATTATATTAAAATTTTATGCTAAAATGACATTTTATCCCCTACTTAATCGCATGCCCGATGAAATCACCAGTGAGCCACTAGACATCTAACAGGGAGCTATTAGTGAACCAGCTAGGTGGTGATAACCAAATTGTTATAAAATGGGTATATGTAGAGCTCATATATTTATAGTTCCCCAATTTCTAGCTTGTAGAGTCTCATAGGCAGACCAATGGAACTTATAATTCTACAAGGGTTCTGCCAACCTTCACTGGATAGCCGATGGTCTCCTACTACCACCAACATGCCTAAATCCTTGTACCAACTTACAAAAAAACATGGAAGTAAAAATAAAATATAAAAAAACTCCATATTGAGATCCATATATATAGTGTGACAATTCTTCTTACCATAAAATCTTTCTATCCCTAAAAAGGCTCAGGTCCATGAATCTGAAAAGAGATAAGTCCCCTACTATATCGTCAAGGACACATGCTCACATGTCTCATGGTTATCTCTACCAAACATTCATATCACTCAAACCAATGGTATTATCTATCCATGTAGCACCTTATCTAATCTGTCTACTATCTAAAATTAATTTTAATCGTTGATGTGTCAGGTTCTATTTTAATACCCATAACATTAGAAATATCGGTCTGATAATTATTCAGTTGGGAAACATGGGACATGTCATGGATAAAAGTCAAATAATTAGGTATGTATAATCAATAATCCACCTTCCAGATCCACTCTAAAATTGAAAATGGGTCAACATAACGAGGTTCTAACTTACCCCTCAATCCCAGACATCTATACCCAAATTGTGGTGAAACTCTAAGGAAAACCCAATCACCTATATCAAAATATATCATCTGATGATGTCAATAAATATATGATTTATCGTGTATTGGATCTATCCCTAACCTAATCCTAGAAAATTTCACAATATTAATCTCTTCTTGAGCAATACTCATTCCAACGAGGGACCATTCTCTAATCCCTTCCCAATAAAGAGGAGATTTGAAAGGCCTCCCATATAATGCCTCAAATGGTGTTGTCCTCATCAATGTATGATAACAATTTTTATAGGTAGACTTTAATAATGGATGATATTTTTTCCAAGATCCAATGAAGTTATTAATGTATGTTTGAAGCATCTCTTTAAGAATCTGAATGGATAACTCAGTCTAGATATCCATCTTGGGATGACATGTCATGCCCAAATTAAACTGAGAACCCATCACTGTCTGCAGTACATTCCAAAACCGGGATGTGAAATGAGGGTCTCTATCCAAAATTAGAGTTTATGTAAAACCATAGAGGCTAAAAATATCCCAAACCTATAAGATTACATGATCTCCCACCTTTACCAACTCCTTAATAGGTAGAAAATGCATTGATCACAGGTCGATCAATAATCTACCATATCACATATTTACTAATAAAAGTCCAAGGTAAACCAATAAATACATAAATAGATATATCATCCCATTTCCTCACTTGAATGTGTAAATGTTTCATCAAACCACTATACCTCTAATATTTTACCTTGACTCTCTAATATGTATGGCACTGAGATACAAAATTTTCAATCAATCCCCTCATCCCTGGAAACCAGTAATGATGTATCAAGTCACAATACATATTGGAATCTCTTGGGTGTGAAGAACAATTATATTAGTGTCCATTATAGATGAATTCTTATATCAGGTCTATTATAACAACTATACTACCTCATAAGAATAAAACCCCATCGGGATACTAAGACCACTCACATGAGGTCTCCTTACCATAAAAAATCCTACTAAAGTATTGAAACTCAACATCCTCAACCTCTATAAGTCAAATTTTATCATCCATAGATGATTCATCCTGATTTATAGCTTAGAGTGCATGTTTTTGAGCTCTCCCTTTATCAAAATGCATCTCAGCAAACAAGTTCATCAAGCTTCATTCTTCCCCTGATTCCTTCACTACCCATGTCTGAAATTTTATACTCAAAGAATATGTAACCATGTTTAATTTTCTATTAGTGTATGTAATTTTAAAGTCAAAGGTACAAAGGTATGCCACCCAATGTATCTATCTCATGTTAAAATCCATTTAGATGAAAATATAATTCATAATCGAATGTTTTAAATGAATTTTAAAAGGATCCTTGAAGAGGTAGTGGTTCCAATTCTTAAGCACATACTTTGCTTTCTTTAACTCAAGATAATGAATGGGGTAGTTCTTCTCTGGTGGGAATAATTGGAGAGATCCATATACTACAACCTATCTTCCCTAATCAAGAACAAAACACAAAACCATACTTGATACATCATAGTATACATCATATCCATAACCCATATTAGAAACAATCATGTATGGAGTTAAAGTCAATATAACATTTAACTCCTCAAAAGATCTCAGGTACCAATTTCTCTAAAAAAATTAACACCCTTATGGGTTAAATATATCATAGGATATGAAATCTTAGAGAATTCCATAAAAAAAGTTTTTATAATGAAAAACTAATACTAAGAAACTCTATATATCAAACACATTTGTGGGTCACTCCCAGGAAATCACTACATTAATATTTTCACGATCCATTGAGAAAACCTTCTTAGAAATCACATGGACAAGAAATTTAACCTCTTGAATCTAAATATAACATTTGTATAGTTCTCTATATAGAAGATACTATTTCAAGATTCCAAGGTGATATTCAAATTCTCAGCATTATCCTACTTCAATATGAAATAAACAAGGATATCATCCATAAATAAAACCATGAAAAGACCTAGAACTGAGGGAAGAATCCATTAATTAAATACCTAATAACTGAATGAGAGTTAGTAAGGCCAAATAACATGACCAGATAATCATAATTACTATACCTTCTCCTAAACATAATCTTAGTAATATCTTTCTCTTAATCCCCCAGCTCATGGTACCCTAATCTTAGATTAAGGTTTGAAAGCCATAGGGGTCCCTTGAGCAAATCAAAAATCTCATAAATCATTAGAAAGGGATCTTTTTTCTTAAATACCACTTGGTTGAGTTTTTAGTAAACAATACAAAGTTGGAGACACCTGTCCACTTTATTTTCAAAGATCACTAGTGATGTGGAAGGTAAAATTATTTAAAGAATAAATCCATTATCCATAAGATCCTTAAAATGAACCTTTGATTATTTCAATTCAATAGTTTCTATATCTTATAAAGGTAAGTAAATGAGCCTTATCCCCAGAAGCAATTATTTAGTAAACTCAACTTCCCTGTGAGACGAATTCCAATATAAGTTATACAGAAAATCTTGGGGATACTCATTCACCACCAAAAAAGAGGGAAACCATGACATGGATAAAAAATATTAAGAAAAATTGATGTTAATAATTTATTAATAACTTTTATAAAAAATATATTTATTGATTTTTAAGTAAAAGTGCATAAATAATGTGAAATTACAATGTTATATTATTAAATAAAATTTGGGATATTTTCTTAAATTAATCCAGTTTCAATTAATTTTACTATTTTAATCATAACTCTATCTCTATTTATCTAAATTGTGTGATTATTGGTTTTTGGGATTTCTAATTCAGTATACTAAAAATAATTCAAATGGAGAATTTCCTAATTAATCACTATAATGGGTCATATAGATGACACAAAAGTCCCACTAAATCTATGGAGAAAACTAGACCATCCATGAAGATTTAATTTCTCGACTCAGTCTAGAAATCCAAATTTGATAAAACTCCACCTTTTTTCAAGGATATCTATAAAAATATTAGTTAAAAGTTTTAAGACCTAAATAAACCAATAATAAAACCACCACTTTCAACTAGTAGTTTGATTTTTCTGATTTAAATAAACAAAATTAAAAAAAATTTAAAAAAAATATGAAAAAAAGAAAAAACAACATTCCCCATCCATTCAAAATTTATCTGAATTCCCCATGGCCTCCCAATCAATCCATCAGATTTTTTTTGACACTGAAATCAAGAGAACTCTTAGCTGATTGAGGAGGAACATTAGGGATAATCAAAACCTCAAACATCCAATTGATCAAGATATGACCAATCATAGGGAACAAATACTTAAAGAAATATCTTACCCTGATATGAATTACCAACCCCAGGGTATTAAGTATCCAAAAATTGAAGTAGATTTAGAGTTGAAAACAGGTTTGATTCATCTTCTACCAAATTTACATGGGATATCTAGTGAGTATCACATCTTCACCTCAAAGAGTTACCAGTGGTGTTCTCTACCATGTATCCTCAAAGGGTTTCTGAAGAACAAATCAATCTTTGACCATTCCTCTTTATCCCTAGCAGGCTTCACCAAGTCATGGAAATATTACCTCTATCCTACTTCTATAAACACAAAGAATGACATGAAGTGAATATTTTTAGAGAAAGGTTTCCCTGCTTTTCAAACCACTTATATCTGAATGGAAATAAGTGATATCCATCAATTCCCTAATGAATCACTCAATGAGTACTAGTATAGGTTCAAAAATCTATTGGAAACTTACTCAAACCACAAAATCCCTGACTAAATATTGATCTAATACTTCTATGAGGTTTTATTGGATATAGAGAGAAATCTCATAAATGATTCAAGTGGTGGTGATCTTGTGGAAATAACTCCTAGAGCTGTATGAGATCTCATAAGAAACATGGATAGAAACATACAAAAATTCTATACTTGAGCCCAAGATCTAGTTAAAAAAGTCCAAGTGAATAAATAAATAGATCCTAACATGATTAATGAGTAGATGAGTTAACTTATAGGTCTTGTGTGAAAACTAGTATTGGATACCAAATTCCCAACCTCATCTTCTCTACAATCTCAGTTCCCTAGACTTGTAATTTTTTTGAGTCTTTATCTCACCAATTCTTCCAACTGAAACATGTCCACAAATAAAATATGATCCATCAAATTCATATGGATCAATGGATATTAATGCATCATATGTTGAAAAAAACACGAACCATCAACAATGAATTCATTTCATTAGAAAATCCAACCAACCCCAATATAATCCCTTATATTCTATATATAACTCAGGCTCGAGGGATCATAATCCCGACACTCATCCCCATCAAATCCATTCTCACAATCAAAACCAATTTCAATATAATCAAGGTAGTGATAACACTGAACAACCATATCCTTTTGTACCTCGACATCAAAGGAACAATCATCTTATCACTCCTTCAAGTTTAAACTATCCTTGTGATCATTATCAATTCCCTACACAATACAAGAACTTTCCTAAGAACCAAAACAAAGGAAATACCAATAAGGTACATGCCCCTTATTCTGAGAAACCATTGAAATTTTCTATGGAATATGTTCCCTCTTTCATATTTTCTAGTCTAAAAAAAATTGAAAATAATATTGGACAAATTTCATCCCATCTATGTTAGAAAAAACTTTCTTCTCCAGTCCTATTTCAACCATTTCCCAACCCCAAGGTTAATGTAAGTACAATTTTACTTAGATCAGAAAAAAAAAATTCCATGCCTCATGATGGATCTTATAAATAGACTTTTAATGTTGAGATGGAAAAATAAAAGAATAAAAAGTCAAAAAATAACTCGATTCTAGTCCCTCACCTCCTTCCATTTCTCTAAAGAACCAAATTCCTTTTCCCCATGATATATCTGATCCTAAGAATCCCTTTGAGCCTAATTCTAAAATTCTTGACATGTTTAGATGTGTTGAAGTGAACATTATACTCTCATATTCCGTCAAATAAATCCATAAGTATGAAAATTTTCTTATGGAATTATGCACCCATAAAAGACAAATTAGTACCATTGAAAATGTTTCAACCCAATAATACATTCCCATGAAGTGAAAATATACAAGGACCTTTAAAGTTCCATGTCTAATTGGGATTTAAAAATTTGATGATGAACTCATAGACCTAAGAGCCTCAATAAATTTAATGACCGAATCAATATTCTCCATCCTTGGTCAAGGTCCCTTTCACACAATGAGTGTTTTCATCTAGATAGTAAATCGAAGATTTTCTAGTCCTGAAGGAGTAAATGAGGATTTAATTTTATGGGTTAATGATATTGTATTCCCAGTTGATTTCTATTTCCTTGACATGGAAGGTGAGATAAATTATTCTTGATCTCCCATAATTATAAGAAGACCATTCCATATGACAGTTATAACTAGTATTGATTTCTATGAAGGATATTATCCATGGAATTTGGTGACCAACTTGATAAGTTCAATATTTTTTAAGTAATGTGATACCATCATAGGATCACTCTAGATTATCAATCCATGATTAAAAGGATAGTTCTAAGAGTGGATTCACCTTCATTCCATCATGTTCATCATGTTCTAATGAGAGAGGATTTTTTGAAAATTTCACCATGATTAACCAAGTCATAAATGGCGAAGTTGATGTTAACCTTTCATTCGTAGAATCCATATATCTAAAAGAAGTTGAAAAATATCTATAATACAATCTCAACTCTAATCTCTACTTATACCATGGAAATTATTGAGGAAGATGAATCCAAATGAACTTTAATCACATCCATTGTTCCCAATTTGTCTGGATCACAAATAAAGGATAAAAATGGTCTGAAACCTCTTCCTGCACACTATAAATATACATTCATTTTATATGATTACTCTTATATCATCCTTATATATTATAAACTTAATGAAACTGAGGAGTATAAACTTTTTCATGTGTTATAGAAAAAAAATGCCTCAGGTTGGAACCTAGATAACATACCAGGCATCAACCCAACCCTTTTCATGCATCACAACCATATAGAAGAATCATCTAAACCAATGAAAAAACCTCAAAGAAGACTCAATATAATCATACTTGATGTAGCTAGGGAAGATATCACAAAGATTCTTCAAGTTGATATTATCAACCTAATTTTAAATAGTGAATGGGTTAGCCTAATTAAATTGGTACCTAATAATACTATGATATATTTTGTTACAAATAAACGTAGATAGGTGGTCACAACTCGATTGAATAAAATGGCATGTCTGCATCAATTATTGGAAATTGAATGTTGAAACATGAAAGCATCACTATACACTTCCTTTACTTGATCAAATTCTAGAGATATTAGTTGGAAATACACATTATTTATTTCTTAATAGATACACCGACTACATCATCCCAATATCACCTAATGATAAAGAAAAGACTACATTCACTTTCCCCTTTAAAACATACACATATTGGAGAATTAATTTTGGCTTTTGTAATTATCCTTCAATATTGTATAAGTGTGCAATGAGTATCTTTTACAAATTCATTGATAATTTCCTATATTTCTTCATTAAAAAATTTATAATTTATGGAAATTCATTTAAATCCTACTTAAATTCACTCTCTTTAGTCATAAAAAAGTGTATCAAATGTAACATTGTGACAAATTTTGAAAAATGTCACTTCATAGTTACTAATGGGATTATTCATGGGAACATAATTTTATAAGAGGGTATTCAAGTTGACCCTTCTAAAATTTAGGTGATCCAATAACTTCATGAACTGACATCGGTTTGATTCATATTTTCATTCATTGGTCATGCTAGTTTCTATCATCAATTCATCTATAACATTATTATGATTTCCCTCCCACTAACTTGTATACTCCAAAATGATGTTACATTCCATTTCAATGAGGCTTGTAAGAGATCCTTCATTTAAATCAATGTTGATCTTAAATCTTACTTGACAATCAAACTCCTAGATTAGTAATTATCCTTCTAATTGAGGTGTGATGCATCTGATAGGTTCATTAAATTCATTATTTGTAAAAGGAGAGAAAACATTCCTTATTTTATATATTATGCCTCAAAAACACTGGAAGGAACTCAATCTCATTGTATTGTCACTAAAAAGAAACTTATAGCTATGGTTTTTCCTTGGATAAATTTCATCCCTATCTTTTAGGTGTTAAAATCATCATCTTTACAGAATATTCATATTTAATGTTCTTAATAAAGAATTGTGATTCCAAAATGAAGTTCGTATGATGGATCTTGTTTCTACAAGAGTTTGACCTTGAGATCAAAAATAGAAATAGAAAATAAATCACTATACATTATCACCCGAGTAAAATTTATAATTCTTTTTATTTTGAAATCATTGATCCTGAATTTCCTATTGAACACCTCTCATCTCTCACTCCAAAGTTACCATGGTATGCCCAAGTTATAAATTATTTGGTTTCTTGTGTTTTTCCTGAAAGTTTCTCAAAAAAATAAAAACTGAAGTTGACAAGTGATTCAAAATAAATTTTTTGGGAAGATAATAAAATTTGGAAAACTAGGGATAACATTGTGATTTGGATATGTGATGAGGATGATAAAAATTCATCCATCTTAGAATTATTCCACTCAGTACCTGAAGGTGGCCACTTTGGACCACAAAGGGACTCCCAAAATTTCATTGAATCTAGTTTCTTCTCACCCTCACTCATTAAGGACTCACACAAGTTATATCATTCATGCCCCACTTTCCAAATTTTTAGAACAATTTATAAAAGAAATAAAATTACCCAAAATCCCTTAATATTCTGTGAGATCATTGATGTTTGGGGCATAGATTTCATGGAAAAATTACCCCCTCCAATGAATTATATTATATTCTTCTTGTAGTTGACTATTTTTCTAGGCGGGTCAAGGATAAACCTATAAGAATGGATTATTCACATACTATTAGTGAGTTCATAAAAATCCACATCTTCCATCGATTTGGAACTCCAAATGACTTGGTAAGTGACTAAGGAACCCATTTATTTAATAAGACCATGGAATCTCTTTGTAAAAGTAATCAGGTTATATATAAAAAATCAACTACATATCACCCCAAACAAATTGAATGATTGAAATTTCTAACAAAGAAGTGAAAAGAGTGCTTGAGAGAATTTTTAAAACCACAAGTGAAGACTAGTCTGAAAGACTTGGTGAACCACTTTGGGCTTATTGAACTACTTATAAAACACCCATTGGGAGGTCTCCATTTAGGTTACTTTTAGGAAAATTATGTCATTTACCATTTGAAATAAGAAAAATTCATTTTGGGATGTGAAAAATTGTAATTTTTATAATGAAAAATCTAGTGAAGATATATTATTGCATTTTAATGAACTTTAAGATCTTCAACATGATTATTAAAATAATTGCAATCTCTATAAAGAAAATGATTAGGTACTCCATGAAAAAAAAATTCTACAAATGGTATCCCATGAAGGTGAAAAGGTAATGATCTTCAATTCTTTATTTTGAATTCACCCAGATAATCTAAATTCTCATTGGTAAGATCCTTTTGTAATTTCTAATGTTTTACCATTTAGTTCAATTCATGTCCAAGAACCCTCTTCCAAATTTACATTCAGAGTTAATGGAAATCCGTTAAAGCATCGCCATGAGAGGACACAAAACCCAATAACGACATCAAATTCCACAAAATCCATAACCATTAGAGTCGACCCACCATTAAATGGAGATGGTGACCCACCAAATATAATACAGGGTCACCTCTTTTCATTTATATCTCTATTTCTATATTCCTCATCATTCTCTTTCTATCTTTTCCCTCTCATTATTCTTCTTCCTCTTTCATTCTCACCTTATCTATCTTTATTTTTTTTACCACTTTCTTCATGAATTTTTTTCCTCTTTATCTTTTGTGTGGGTGTGTATTGAAAAAAACATTAAAAAAAAACAAATAAAAAAAATAGTCACAATTACTCACCACCAACTTTTAAAATTCTCTTTAACCATTTTAGGGAATCTGATGACTTGTTTTCGTATCAATTTTTGTATTTTCATTTTAAATTTGTATAAATAATTTTGTGTCAAGAATATTAAATATTGAATGCTTAATTTTTGATTTAGAAAATTATTACTACTAAACCACGAGTAACAACTTTATATTTCATTCCAAGGTCACCTTTGAACATATTTTCATATTGTGTCTTTTTCACCTCTGATTTTGAGTCAAAATTATGGGGACTTTTGAGATTAATTTACACCTTTAGCATACATTAATATGAAAGAGGCATTTTCTTAACCACATGTGAATAAAAATAGAAAAATATACTACCATTACCCTTACATTGATCCTCATTTTCCAAGACCCTCTGATCCTATGAATAATTTTTTTATAGTCGTATTACTATCCCAAAACCATGTCCCACCAAATATCTGCATGAATTTTCATTGTATAATTTATTTGAATTTAATTATGGTGGAATGGATTTCATTTTTGTTTTAATTTCATTGATTTTTAATGTGTCATAATATGTTTGAGGTAAAGCATATATTTAAGTTGGGGGATAGGTTTTAATTCATTGTGTTTTGGGAATGGATTCATGTTTAATCCATTTTTTACAAATGTTACTGAAAATCGTTGAAAAAAATAAAAAATATGTAAAAAACCCAAAAATGTAAAAAATAACGGGTTGTGTCTTGGGAAGGTCAAAAATCACTCTTCCTCAACTTTTGATCTTATTATAATGATTAAAATTAGTGTCATGAAGAGATCAAATATGGGTTGGGTGGTGAGTGTGATATTTTTTCCATGTAAAACTTCTGAAAAAAAGGAAAAAAGAATATGAATAAAACACTTACACCATCCTTTCTTATTTCATTGGGAGAAGTTGCGTTTTTTTACATATTTCATTTTTTCACCCTCTTCCAATTTACTATCTCTTTTTATCTTCTTTCACACATTCACTTCCACATAAATATGTGTTTCTATAACCTTAAATGTACCATTTTAAAAATTACACATTGACTTTTCTATATTGTTGTTTTACCCCTATTTTATAATCTTTTAGAAATTATATTCCTACTGTCCATAGCCAATGGAAAATCCCTATAAAATAACTCTTGATTCTTGGGTACTTAATAATAGGGAATTGAATCTGAGATCTCTTACAAAATTTATGATTTCACTTTTGGATGGTGAATGAGTGAACCTCGAATAAATTTATATCATCACAAGAAGTGTGTTTTTTAGTTCCCAAATTTTACATTTCTAATTTTGAGTATGAAAAATGAATTATCTTTGGAATATTATTGTTGCAAAAAAAATTGTTGTGAAATTAATTATGGAAGAGTGAACTAGTATAGACCTCCTGATTAGATAAATCAAAATGTTAATATTTTGTTTGTGAGTGAAAATGATTTTGTTGTGTTTTTATGTTTCTTATACATGAGTACATGAACATGAATAATTATGGGGGAGTTGATGTTATTAATTTATTCATATATATTTTTATCTCATCTCCTTTATGATTTTCAAGGAAAGTGCATAAATGATGAGAAATTCCTATGTTTTTATATTAAATATAATTTGTGAGAATTTCTTTGAGTAATAAATATTCACATCATTTTAATATTTTAATCATAAATCTCACTCTACTTATCCAAATTAGATGATGATTATTTTTAGGGGTTTTAATTCAATGTAATACAAATAATTAAACTAGAGATTTGGCTAATTCTTCTCTATAAAGGGTTATATGGATCACACAATAAGACCCACAAAATCAATGGGGAAAACTGGACCATCCATGAAGATTGAATTTTTGGGATCAATCCAAAAGTAAAATTTTTATTAAACTCCAAAATTTTTAGGGGATATCCAGAAAAAAAATTGAATAAAATTTTAAGTTCCAAATCAAAAAACCAGGGGCCAAATTAATGCATGAAATTATATCCCATAAATTTTACAGAGGTTTGAAAGAAGAACACAATTATTGACTTTTATCCTAATAGAATCACCAAATTAATATGAAAATTTGTGGCTATAAAGTAAATAGTTATTTTCCCAACATTTTAGAAGAAATATTTCAAATTTAAGGGTATATACTTAGTCTAAAATCAATTTACATTTACGACATGAAAATATTATGGATATTCATGGATGAAAACACATTATTTTGGAAAATACCATTAACTTTAGATCCAAAAGTCCAATGAACACAAAATTTGGAGGATGAACTGTAAAAATCCACACACACACACACATATATATATATATTACTTTTATGATAAATATATCTCAATATTATGTTGTATAAATAGTAAAATGGTCGATCCAAATTGATGGATAGTTTAGGAATGGAAACAGTCCACCACTTTGGGCTATAAATACACTCCATCTTCTCCTTGAAATATGTTGTAATTTTAGCTCTTAATGCATAGAATTGACATGAACATATTCTTTACAAGAGACTAGGGGGAATTCTATTATTCTTATTTCATCAAGAGAAACCTCTCCTCCACTTTCCATTTCATGTTTATTTTCTCTTGTTTTCAATTATAATAATGCAAGTTTGTTTTCATTTTAATTTAATATTAATTCATGTTTCTTCATCATAATCTATAATTATCATCTAAATTATATTTTAAAATTTTAATGGTCTTAAAATATTTTAAATCAATTTTTATCCCCTTTCCTCTTTCTCATTCTTATTCAATCAAAATATTGTGTTTACCTCCATTAATTTGTGTATGTTCGGTGCAAAATTCTCTTTTATAATCTAATTCTTTTCCTTTTTCATTTACCAAACCATCAAAAAAAATTAAAACCATATTTTAAACCACCCAAATGTATGAGTAAGTCTCCTATTATGTTGAGACATAATTTAAGGATTTTAAGTGATTGATAAATTTTTCTCATTAAATAATATTTAGGGTTACATTGTGTATGTTAAACATAAAATGTCATAGATTAATGACATGTTTTGTTTAATGTGAAGATTTTATGGATTATTTTAAACATTAATACATAAACATAAAAAATATTGACTTTGATTAGAACACTAGTTAAGTTAAGTCTTGGATTAAATACATAATAGTTGGGAAATACCAACCAAAACCATCTTCTAAATTAGGTGTTAATTTAATGAAATATAAGGAAAACTCAAGGATATAATAATCTTAATTCACCAATAATTAAATCAATCCAATATTTATAAAATTTTTAAATAAAAATTCATCCATAAATTAATTTAATTAGGCTCTACAGAAAAACGCCCCATTTAAAAGGCAAAAAAACACAACCGACTTTAAAAAAATACCATCACTGAGGATTTGACCTGAGTGGCACTATAAAAATTAGTATAACACCATAAATTTGAACTTTTTATAGGATAAAATAAACCATGATTCAAAAATATTCAAAAACTAGCATGATATCGTCTTAGATCTAAGGGAAATGAGACTTGCTATCCCATATCTAGGATCCCACTCAGCCTAAAAGACTAGAGTAACTCCATAAAAAGAAATAAAATAGATCTAATGCTGATATAAATCAATATGGTATTTATAGATAATCATCCAATCCTTCACAATTATGAGATCAAATATGTAAATATTAAGAATTGTAAAACACTGTAAGATTTCATGGTCAATTATCATCACCTGACACTCGGGAAATTTAAAAACTAGCTCCAAATCCCTTCCCAAAGGACTAAAAGGAGTAATCATGAAAGGAATATATATGAACATCCTCATTATTAATTTTATTTTAAATCGTAGCATCACCCCTATAAAGGGGTTTACATCCCACCCCCTTTGTCGCTTCATATCTAAACTGAGAGCCCTTGTTGAAGGTGAATCTTTCTCTACTTCCCTCAAATAATCTCTCATAGAAATTATGTAGATGGAAACATTTACCACATGCATGGAACACCTTGGATGTTATCTTAAAATTGTGTTTGAGGTGTCCTTTTCTTCTACACTAGTAAAAAACCACCTTCCCCTACCCTAACATTTTTTATAGACTCCTTCAACCACCACGACACTGGTTACTCCGCTTTATCTTCTAACCAAAAAATAAATTTTGGATATTTCTTTCTGTCGCTAGATCCCTAAGGAGTCCTGTATTCCTAGCTATATCCACCACAAACATAGTTTCATTGTTTATAACCTCTATTATGGTGGGTAGGAATGCAAGAATTATTATCAACTAAATACCAGTACTCAAAACCATTTCAAACCTCCATGCCTTGATATATTAATAAAAAACAAGCTTTGGAGATAGGTACAACAACTTAGTAAATAGAGAAAAATACTCCATGATAGAAAGATCTCTCTACTCCATTGTAATGAAATCACATGCCTTAATCACTGTTAGTATCTGAGGATATAACTTTTGATTGAATTATTTCATAAAATTAGTCTAGGTGAGATATTCATAAAACCTGTCTTGCACAACAGGTTCCTACCACTTTCGTCCCAACCCCTTAAGAATACAAGTGTTAAAACAAATCGTGGACTCTTTTTGAGTTTTAAAGAAGTGTAAAATCTTATCTATATTCTCAATTCATTCTTATGATTCTTTTGGATGCTTTTTATCATGAAATATCAATGGATGATGCATAGTGAACTTCAAATCATGGTATACCTTTGGTTCTAGTTCAATAATGGCTACTTGGTTCTTGGAATGGATTATTTAAACTATAGTTTCCACCAAAACTGAGTCAACTGAAGGATTAACCACTAGGGATCATTCCATAGAGTCCTCCATAGAATTCATAAATGGTTTTCTTGAATAATCCATATTCTATAGAACAAATTTAATGAAAAATATTAAGAAAAGTAATCAAATCCATTTTCATAAATCAATTTTATTGAGGATTAAAGATAAAAGGCTAAAATTATAAACAAGGATTATAGAAAACCACAAACTTCCCATGGTAACTCATGGTTTGGAATGAAAGTGAGTTCGTAAGGAACACCTATACAATACCAATCAAGTTCTAGTAGTCTTATCTTGATTTTATCAACAACCCTGAGACAAAAGAGTGCGATACAAAAGTATGGGTATAGAATTTAACAACAATCTAGATCTGATACCAATTTGTAATAGACTAATATGGTTCAAACCATAATTTCACCCAAATTGGATCCTCAAAAGGTATAAAGCACATTTTTGATCACCATGGGTAGAAGATAATCACCATAGTTTCATATAAAAAACAAGGGAAAAATTTCATCTTCAACAAATATATGATAAGATAGATACAATGAGAGTGTCAGAACAGATACCTAAAATTATTCATATGTAAAAATAACAATCCATAAAGGTAATATCCAAAAACTAGATAATAATTTATATATTAAAAAGCTGAATTCCAACAACATGAAACACTAAGCAACCCATGGATCAATATTCATATAACCATATGTTACCAATATCCCAACCCACTAGTCGAAAAGATAATCCAATAGAGTTTTCCTTTATATGATGCCCTTAACTTTACATGTATCCTAAAAAACCATGTCTTCAAACTCCCAAGAGATAAAGTAGGGTTTGAGCACTAAATCTCAATAAGATACCACAAAATTCTCTATATAATGTATATCTTCATGGATATATTAGTTCTTTTATAAAATAGATTTCAAAAACATTTCAAAACAAATTATTTTATATATAAATTTATCCATTTTATTTCTTTTAAAAAAGATTCGATATTCTAATAAGAAAATAAATATGACATAAAAAATATCACTGAGCCATAAATAGATAAATAAACTATGTTTCAATCATCAATATGATTATAAAATGAAAAAATGAGTATATAAAATAAATAGGAATATAATGTATCCATAAAATACCAAATGGAAATCCAAAACATGAGGGTGTACACAACTAGGTTACACAAAGTATAAATAGATGGAATAAGTGAATCCTAAATTCCAGGAACCTCAATTCTCTCATAAGGCTACCCACTAGCAACCACAAAATTACATGCACCTACCCTAGTGATAGCTTACTCTACTAATATTTTCATGTGATTAGTTTTTCACCATACCCCATGGTCTCCCAATTTTCTATATATAATCATTTTGTTTCAAGAAAACCAATATCACATATTTTAAAATGATTTCTATGAAGATTCCACACAGTTCCCATGCTTGAAAATCTACTTCTAATTAAAAACCATTTTGGGTCATTTTATTAAACACACCATGTGTATAAAATATAGTTTATAAAAAAAATATTGAAAACCATATCCATTTCCACAAAAAATCAAAGCATTTAGTTTCATAATCCAAAAAAATGAGATTACAAGATAATAAGGATCACTATGGGATAGACCATATGATAGTGGAACCTATATTAAGAATAATTAAAACCTAATTACCTCAATGAAAAATGATGGGAGATGAAGAGATCAAATCCTACAGAACCTAGATCCAAGGGAAATAAAATTAATTCCACATGTCCATGCTAGATCTAGTGATATAGCCTCATAAGTAATCAAACACTTGGAGAGTAAGAGAATAAAAGACATTGGAAATGATCTAACTCACCTGATTATAACAAATAGAGATACAAGATTTCAATCTGTGTAAATATAATCTAACAAGAAGAGGGATAGATCCAAAATAATCACCATGGATCTTATATATTAATGGAAATAATAGAGGGGTTGAGGGAAAAGGATTAGGTGAGTTAAAAAAACTAGGCTAAATTTTTTTAGCCCCTATTTAATTGTAGTTTTAGCAACATCACTAGGAAGTTTTTAGACTTCCACTTGCGGGCCAGTGGCCTCCTGATTTATTGATTATGAAAAACTAACTAGTCAGTGGGTACATGTAGTGAGAATGTACCTACATTTCCCCACTGATGGGACGGTTATGCCTAAAATCCTATAGGGATTATTCCAACCATAACAAGCTAGCTGGTGTCCTTTATAATCTTTCTAGTGGCCTTATTCTACCACACAAAATCCTAAATACTTATTATAACTTATAAAAGACTTGGAATTTAGAATAAAATATAAAAAAAGACACTTTATCTAGATCCATATACTGGTAATGAAACATATCCTCAATTCAAGTCTTCATCCAAATAACTTGAGTAACTTCCATGGATGTAGTGACATATTCTACCTTAGTTTTAATTAATATTATTGAATTATCTTTCTTTGAGTACCATGAAACACATTTTAGTAATAAATAATAATAAACCTAAATTTGAATTTCTATTATCCAATGATCCAACCCAGTTTATAATTGAAAAACCATTAAATTTTTTATCATCTTATTGTATAGAAAACCATACTTGGAAGTATTTAAAGCATATCTAAGAATTCTATTTACTTCTAGAAAATATGATTATTTTGGATTAGACCAAAATATGAAATAAATATAAAAACACTATGCCTTTCCTTAAATTAGTGATGTATAAGTGACTTAGAATTATTTTCCTAAATATATACACAATCAGTATTTTTACTTAATCATCTTTACATATTTTTGTTCCCACTTTTATTAGAGTAGATACGCCTCTCTAATTACTATTACAAACCTTTTTATTATAACTTTAACATGATTTTATTATGATATGAAATCATGAAGAAAATATTGAGGTATTTATAATCCCAATACTAATTTCATTTCTTCAAGAAGTGAAATTTTAATCTTCATATTCTTATGTGTGGAATAATTATCTCAAACCTTCTCATTATAACTTGAAAACATGATATCACTAATATACACTATTATAATCAGTGATGAGGTGTTTACTTTCTGTACGTACAAATTATTTCTGACCTGTCCATTTTTAAACTCCATGCTTCTTGAGTTATCATTAGGTTTAAAATAATAAGACATTCAAGATTGTTTCAGCTCATAGAGATAATTTTTAAGTTTACAAAATCTATTACCACAATCATTAAACTGAAATCCCTTAGGATGTTATATATAGACTTCATCCTTGAGTTCACAATTTAGAAATTCTAATTTAATATTCAATTGAAAATTTTAAAAATTATTTTATGTAGAAATTTAAAGAAATATTTTGATTATTTCATGTCTAGAAATTGGACAAAAATTATTATCAATGTCAATCCCCGGAACTTGTGAATATCCCTTATAAACAAATCTATATTTATTTCTTTCAACACTTCCATCCACAATATTTTTTTTTTCTGAACACCAATTTTTTTATGATAATATTTTTCTCCATAGTTCATGGGAAAAGTTACCTAGTGTCATTATTTTCTATATGATCTAGATCTTCATTCATAATTTGGACACACTCATTGTGTTCAAAACAATCATCAATGTTTTTGGGTTTAACATTGTAAAGAAGGATAGTGTGACTGGTTTCCATTACTCTTATTTGGGTCTGAATACCCTACATTTTATCACCAGTTATATTTTCAGTATTCACTTGCTTTCTATACTATATAAATATACCTACGAACATCTGTATGCCTTCTTCATCACTGGTATAAGTATAATATTCATTATCTTCCTAAATTAGTGTAGTTTATCCTTTGAATTTTTTTGGTCCAACATCAACAATATCATATTCACTATTGATTATAATAGTATTCTTAAAATAATCCTGATTTTAAAAAATTATAACATCATCAAAGTCAATAATTATCTATGAGTTATTATTAGAACATCTCTAAGAACTTAAATTTAGTGTATAACTAAGAAATATTCCTTCATATTATTTCTCATCAAATATGACTCCAACACTTCCTTTTATTTTGAAAAATAACAAAATACAAAAAAATATAAATTATTTTACACTTGGATTCTTTATGAACAACATTTTATAGGGAAATATGTCAGAATATTCCCTTAATAAACTTATATTCAGAATAATTGTAGTTTTAGTAACTGTCTATAACTAGTAGAAACTTGAAGTTTCATGTTTAGTAAGAATAGATCGACCTGTATCCACAAGAATCACATTATTTAATTTAGCTACTCTACTTTTTTAGGGCTGTATAGATAATTGAATTCGTTTTTTATATCATTTTTTTCTATATATTTTGATAACTTTATGTTGGAATATTTTTTCCCATTTTATGATCTCAATCTTTTCAATGTAAACCCAATTTATTTTTTATCCAAACTCATGAATTTTTTAAATTTTTCCAGAACTTGTGATTTTTGGGACTTAGAAATGATTCATTTCATTACGGTAATGTCATTAATGATAGTTATAAAATATTCATGTCCACTTGGTGACTTCTTTTTCCTTCTCCCACAAGAATTAGAGTGTATAATATCCTATGGTTTTTTATAGGGATCTTAACTCCTTTGTTGGATTTGTTCATCATTATTCATTTATTGCATGTTTTGAAAAAATAGTTTTTTATTATTTTAAGATTGGAATATTTTTCACTACCACCTATTTGATCAGTTTCCATATTTTCTTTTGAATATGGTTTCCAAGACTTCTATGCCACAAACTATTTTCATCTTGAAATCTTAGATAATAGTTTGGTTTTTTTCTTCTCCCATTTAGAACAATTTACCTAGATTTATTTCCCCTTTGAGATATTATCATTGTATTTTATTCTCTTTAAAAATCATCAATTTATTCATAATAACACCAAATTTCCATTAACACAAATCTTTGATACACTTAGAAGACTATGTTTCATCCCATAAACAAATAACACATTACTAGGGCCAATCTGATTCTTCCCAAATTTTACCAACTGATAAATTTTATTTTTAGAGATCTTTAATTTCCAAATATAACAACCCCCTTCATTATTTTCTAAATCTTTTAGATTAATCATATATTTAGTCATATGATAATATCACCCACTATTAATTATCCCTAGCTTCTCAGTTTTCCAACCTTTGAATGAAACTTCCACCACATTAGCCTATTGATATTGATCCCAAGTCATTCCATATTTATGTTGATGATTATATTAACTTACTGTAAATACAACACATTCACTTGAAATGTGTCCTTCTTGAATACACATCACATAGGTTTCTTGTAAACATTTAAACCTATTCTTTATCTCAATGTTCTTCTTAGTATATTGATACCTGAGACTATTTTTCACTTGTTTCTATTGATCACCCCTTAATGTATTCTCTATTCTTAGTCTAAGAAGCGACATATTATACCAACAGTTATATACCTTATGACCAAGCTCACCCCAACAAAAAAATATCCTTGAAATCTCCTTATTTAGTAGAAATTATATGTCTACATAGGATTGCATCAATATTTATTTTCATCCCTATATTAGTTAGTTTTCACTAAATTATCTTGTGTATTCATTCCTTGGGTGTTTGGGGTCAATTTTGATATTTTCTTAGGTTTTTTTATTTCCCTAAAAATGAGAATATTTTTAATTTTCTTCAATTTTTATGGTTGAAATATATTTCTATTTTACTATAAAATCTTGATATTTTATGACCTTATCCTAAGAGGGAATGCAAATGATTTGCTTGAATTTATGTACACCATCTTGAACATTAGAGTTACAAGATGTCTGTAGCATAAATCTTTCTCCTATACCATCAGATATATTTCTAAAGTCACATATATATTTATCAATATATTTTTAAATCTAAAAAATTTTCTACTTTAGTCCATCTATCTATTTATTCCTCAAAATAGTAGTTGAGTTCATGTCATGAATGATCTTCTTCTTCTCAGTATTTTTAAGTTTCAACCTTTTCACTTCTTCAGTAATTTCATCTTTCTGAATATGAATTGGTTTATTCTTTTCAAAATTTTCCATAAGATAATAATTTCCATCTATCATCCTTGTAATTCCTTTTAAATAAATTTTAATTTCCATTCTTATGGTATATTATTTGGTATATTCACATTACTTTAGCAGTAAACTCATTTTGACTCATGAATAATCATCTAATGAATCATTATTCTAAATTTATTGAGTAGTGAGAATCTTATGGGAATCTATCATATTTATCTCTTCATTATTTTTTTATTTCACCACTATTAGAAACCCCTTCATCAACTAATAACAAATATATTCTAAAAAAACTACGTGTCATTTCTATTTTCCCTTTGAACTGAGCTTGACTACTTTTACATCACCATGGTTTTTAGGATGAGACTCTCAATTTTCTCATCTTCATATACATTTTTCATTTTATTAGGATAGTTGGAAATGAAATGAAAATCCTTCCCATAGTTGAAACATTTAAATGGAATCTTCCCTCTAAACATTACACTTCATCCAAAGGTGAAACCCTTTTAGATCAAATGATAAAACTCCATTTTTTCTAAATGTGTTTTAATTTTACATAATTGACTTACCAAGAGGTCTTATATGGTGTAACATGGGATAATATACCAATTTAAAATGATTAAATAGGTGTGGTAATCACAAGGGTATGGGTGAGCGTAGGTGGGGGTGGGGGTGAATTAGTTCTTATAAATATTTTTCAATGACCAATATTCCCTTCTACTTATTCAATAGGGATAAAATCAAATAAATAATTCTAAATATAATTAGGTGTATAACACATTTGTTAATGAGGTTAAACTCCCTATATATGACTAAGACCCTGATGTATGATGGATTTTATCTCCCACACACAAAACTGTTCTTTTATTATCCAGATAGCTATAGGAAAGTGTATAAACTTGTACCTATGAAAAAAATACTGGTGTCAACCAGTGAAGTAAAATTACTTTTATTATTTAGTATAACCAATAGAAGATCATTGAAGATATATCAACAATGGATACCATGATTTTTAGTGTGATCGGAAAAATGATATTTTATTTTTCTTCTCACTATAACCGTGTAGGTTTATTATTGATACTAAATAAAAGTTTATTTCTCATATAAAAAAAATTCTCAAACACACACTTTCTTTATCTTATATATCTCAAATATTGAAAAACTTGAATGAAATTTATTTCCTTAATTTTCATAACATCAATACTTTTTAAGAATTTCCCCATACCTTCCACACAATATCATCGTGATTTCCATGGGATTTGTTTTCTCAATTATTTATTTTCCATTAACACCACATGTTAATATATATAAGGACATGGTGAACACCTACTATGATCATGGAGCCTCATGTTGTAGCATAATTTTCTCTATAACTTTCTCCAACTTTACTACATTAATCATGTAAAAACATATTGTGTGCTATGAAATAGAGATCCCTATGCAAGAATACGGACATTATCATGTATTTATATTTTCAAAATGATCACTAAAAATGAACCATGACATGGTTAACCTCATAATTTTCCATATGGAAGCATTCTTCTTGAAATACTCACCACTATTATGTGGAGTTCATTCTATCCCCATTTTTATACAACATTCAAATCATTTTCATTGTTGAGTCACCACGACCTCGACTATGATGTTGTTGTGTCTCACCATTTATCACAGGTATATTTTAAACATTATATAGTCTCCATTTTAGTGAGGTCTTAGTTTTGTTCCTATTTTTTGTGACTTTATATTTACTACAGAGTGGAAAACTTCATCTTCTTATTTTTATAGTCATAGTATTATCATATTTGTCTTGGTCAATTATCTTCTCAAAGTACTTGTCCCTTATTTGGTTGATCCTACTTTCATCTCATTTTGAATCATGATCTATATGTGATCATGTGTTTTGATCCATAGATAATAGATCACATGCATCATCTGATTTAGTTTCCCATTGATTTAGAATATATTATTTTGAACATCTCAAAATCCAAAGACTCTAATGATGTTTATGAAATTTTAAAAACCATATTTATGAAGTTAATGTTTATGAGATTATGATTATGGAATTGATGTATACACAATATCTAGATCATGGATACACAACTTAGATTATGATTATGAAGAATGAAAGCGATTCTTACACATCCAAATTTTTTCTATTTTTAAATGTTTTATGAATTTGATAATAGTTACATAGATTCTAAATGATGTATATGTATAATAAAGTTGATTATTGCACACCTACACTCACAATTTTATAGATTTATCTAAAAAATCAAACCCCTTTATCCCATATCCAATCCTTCTTAATCAAATCAGAAAATAATTTTTTCACCATCATTCACAATCACACCCCATTCATAGGAAACATTGGATGAAATTGATGATCATTATTATAAATGATAACACACCATTCTTAAACCTTTATCCCCTATAGTATCCATATAAATATTTAGATGATAATATTCCTATAATCTTCAAAACCTATCTTCAACTTGATGACCAGTTCAATAATCCTCACATTTAAACTGTTATTGACAAAAAATACAAAATCATAACCAAGAGGGTTTAAATGTTTCTAGAGGAGAGAGACATGAGGTGTTGATAGTTGAAAATTTTAAGATGATTTTTTATTGTTTTTCTTTTCATGTTTTCAATAAATAAAATGGTGGTATTGATAAAACTTTTGATATTAGAGAACCATTATAAATTGAAGTGATAAAAAGAAAAATAAGAGGACATAAATTGAGAATTTTTCAATATACCATTGATCTATACATAGAGAGTTGAAGAACTCGCATAAACATAGATTTTTCCTATCATGTGGTGTTTAGTTAAATATTTCACATCAGGATCATGCTATAACTGGTTCCATGATATAATATTTTCCTGAGTTTTGAAAATTAATTCATATTTTATTTATTTTCAAAATGTAGATGGATGAGTTGGAGGTTGATTAGAGTTGAGTTGGAAGTAAAGGATTGATGTCTAATTAAGGCTGGAGAAGCAAAATCATAGTGTAATTATATTACAACACAATAACATTAATACAAAATAAATGTATCATATAAGAAATAATCATTTTATAAGTCACATAGATTGTTCCATGATGATTTAATGAGGAATTATAGTTTTAATATTATGCAGTTACAACATCAGGATTATACGCTATGATTTATGTAGACTAGTTTAGTTTTGGGAATGTGTAACACCATCTTTACATATATATAATTAAAACACTATTTAGAGGGATAAAACATAATAGAGAATGTCATTATACAATTAGAAATTTCAAAAAATTAAGTTTTATACGACAATTGAAGGTAAGAGGATCACACCACAATACTAAATGACCACGCATCAATATGTTTTGCTAGAGTTTTTTAGATCACTTAGACATGAAGTATTGAACCAAGATAAATATATACATTATATAATAATTTCAATGATGTTGTGGATTATTTTAGATCTTAGTGAATATTTTAGAGTTTAAAATTGATTAGGATCCATAATTTTTGGATCTAGAGTTAACCAAGGATTACATCGCAACACATAATTGTCATGCCATGAATTATTGAAAGTATTTAAAAATTATAGATTTATTTAGTAAATAAAGATAAAAATTGAGATATCTAACCAAATATTACCTAGATAATCCTAAATAGATTTTCTATTTGTTTAAGAAGAAAAATGAAGGTTCATTTTTTTTCCAAACTTAGAGAAATTTGAGGAAGAAAACGAAATATTGTTCAACTTGTATATGACCACTTAGATAATTATTATAATTGGAGTTTAGGACCATCTTATTTGGATTTATTCATTTTTATTTTTATTATAAGATAGTAATATGGATAATAGGATTTCAACCATTAGACACTAAGGATTATCCACTCAATAAAAAGAGTGTGTCAACCACATAAAATCGCTTTTTTCATGTGAAATCTATCTCATTATCTATCTCAAAATATAACTAATTAGTTTTTTCCATGGATATAAGATTTAATAATAATGATAATGATAGTTATAATTAAATTAAATTTTGTGTTTTGGTTGTACGAGTTCACCCCCACTCTCAGGGATTCTCACTATGTTTTCCTGGGACATTTCATATATATATCACATGTAAAATAATTGGAAAATCTATCTGAAACACCTTTTAGATCTGTAATAAAACACTTTTGGGTGTAGCACTCAATGTTATATACAAACACTTAGAAAAAAATAATCTCCATTCCCTAAAACACTATGTGTGACCCCATGATCCATTTTAGAATTTACAAAAATTAGGAATTATTTAATCTATAATTATAAGAAAAGTGTATCCTTTAGAAAAATATTAGGTTAAATCAAGATAAAAATAGATCTACCATGATCTCTATAAAATAAATTCATCTATATAATTGTGTCTGCCATATAAATCATATATAATGTGAAAAATAATAAAATCCTTTTTCCTATTACATTGAGTGACCGTATGACATAGAGTATATAAATATCATATATGATACTCTTATGATGTTGATTCTATGAGTACATAAGATGAATAAACACATAATATTTTATTCATATTCATGTATATGAACTTCATATACCCCTTAACCAAAAATATTATCCCATAACTTATCTAAGTATAGTCATACACTTTCTAAGTATATATAAACAAAGGTCGAAGATGTTGTACTTGTCATACAAGAGCATCTTGATTAAAATAAAACAATTAATTGATTGGGTAATGGTTATTAAATAATAATTATTCACCCATAATAAACTAAATACATATCATATAACACTCCATGCAGTGTGCTTTTTGGGTCATCCAACACACAAAACTAGTTTTTTACCTCATGAGTGAATTTCACTTCACTATAAAAAACTGAAGTTATAAAAATATTCAAATATATTTAAAGTCTATAAATATATATAATAACCATTTATCCGGGATGAACTCAAACCCATAGATTTAGAGTTTAATTTTCATTTCCCTTCGTGTAATGTATAGATACTACATGAAATAATGATAAAGTGGAGATGTATTCTATATAAAATCATACATTTTAATATTTTTGAACTCATTTAAGAATATACTAACAAAAAATATATAAGAATTATCATAATCATATCACATATAACTGACTACTAGGTAGACATAATATTTTCTACATTTTATGATTTTTAAACACATTATATCACTATATTTTCCCTACAACATCTCTATGGTTCCATTTGATAAATCTTTTCATAGAAGTCCATAAATTAGTTAACATTAATGATGATTTTTTTGAATAATTGAATGGTTAGGATTCGTAATGTTCATGTTTGACTCTTTAAACATAATACTAAAACATCTTTACATAAAATAATTTAATATCATGATGTTAATGGAATTTTTTTAATACCCAGAAATATTTATTAAGAATTATACTATCATTATAAAGGGATGTTTTATTTCAAAATTCTTTTTGTGATCTTTTGTTGAAAAATTTATATATAACACTTTACATTAATAACATTTTAAATCAAAATATCCCAAAATATTTTAGGATATAATGTGACTTTCACTTTTAATTATAATGGTATATTAATTTATATTTTACATTTTTAAATTATCCAAGTTCAAACATACACCCACTAGCCTCTTAGAAAATATTTTTCCCAAAATATAATTATAAAACATAAACTCCTTTATGTTTAATTTTTTTTTTCATTTAGTGAAAATGTTTAACAAATATTATAAAATAAATTTATCCAAGAAAAAATCCTTTTGTCCATTATTTTCAAACCATGCTATAGAATTTGATAAATCATAAACCATGTGTATAAAATCATATCATTTTATTCAATGATTTTTTTAAAAATTAATCACTTTTCATATAGAAGAAAGAAAATGAGAAAAAATTACACATACATTATTTGAAATCATCCAAACTTTGAAGCTTTATATTAAATTTTTTAATGTAGTAGTACTTTTCTTCATCAATTGAATAAAAAATACATGATCCATACATCAATTATTCCTTGGTTTAGACCAGGAATATATATAAAAGAATTATAAAATTGAAATTTATTATCATATACCCTTCAAAAAATAATAATTGATTTACATAAAATTAATACCTCTTGTGGAATCTCCTAGGAGTTTCTTACACCACTTCATATATTCTGGGAAATTTTTGTCTCCAATTTTAAATATTCCTATAATGAAAAAATTTCCCTACTTCTTGACACCTATATCAGGTTTCAATTACCCAAAATGAAAATTGGACCATCCAATATTTTTATACTTTTGTATCAATCATCAACCCATATGTATTATCATAATAAAAATAGATCCTAGACCTCCCATGTAAGATCGTAATATTTATGGGAATGTTTCATGATTGTTTTTAGGTACTATTTTACCCTTTTTAGTATACTTTGGATGATGCTTGTCTTGGGTGTATTCAAGTTAATTTTTTATGTTTTTGGTGGGGTTTTGGGCAGTTCCCAGTTGAAGCACAATTTTCTCATACCGTGCATCCACCCCCAGAAAAATATGTACCCTGAAATAGTGGGAGTTTACATAGTTAGATAATGGTTTGTCAAACCATGCATCCAAATAGAAGTAACAGTCCACTACACCAGCAGGGGACCACAATTTTCCAATCGTGCACCCCATACAAGAAATCATGCACACGGGTTTTATTTATCCAAAAAAAATTATTTAATATTTAAAAACACCTAGTTATTATCCCTAAAATAACTATTCTAACCTAACATAATTTCCTACAACTTTGGAAGATATTCACTGGATTCCAAGCTTCCTTGAACCCCTTTTTTATGAATCAAAGATACAATACATGGATCTCCTCTAATCTGGTATGTGTTTTCTTCCCCGATTGTATTTATCTCTCTCTCATCTCTCTTTTAATATAAAGATGATTTATTTTTCCTCCATTGGTTATTTTTTAGATCAAGGTTTTGATAGATATCAATCCTTTGGATCTTGATCTTTGGTATTGGTCTTATATATTCTACATCATTGGGAGATTAATTGATTCACATCGAAATTAGAGATTATAGTTTGTGAGAGTTCATCGATGATCTTGAGGTAGGTGTTCTAAAAATCAATTCTTTTTATCCTACTTATAATTGTTTATATGTATTTTTTCAATTTAAATTGGCATTTTGAAAATTTATATTTTGGATTTGAATTAATCAATCAATTAATAATATTATAAAATTGGTCAATTAATGGGATTATTAAATTGGTCAATTAATGGGATATGAAATTGGTGGAATACTGGGATTAAGGAATTTTTTGATTAATGTGATTATGAATTGATTGATAATAGAAAATAATGTATGGTTGAATTAACCTTTAAGGGTTAATGGATTTATATGATTAAATATTGATAATTGGTTTAGTGGTGAATTGTAAATATTATTTCATTTGATTAAAGAGATGAACTATGATTATTTTGATAAATTGAAATGGTGCACCGTGATATGTGAATAATTGATAACAATATTAACGATGATTAAAGTTGATAAATGTGATGTATACAAGATAAATGATAATTGTGATATATTTGATAATGAGTGTGGGATAGGGACTAGTGCTACAAGTAACCATATGTAATAATGAGTATGGGACAAAGATTGATGCTCTAAATATCCATATGAAAGTTGAGGTGTGGGACATGGACTGACGATCAAAATACACATATGGTTCTAGAAATGATGTTCTAGGCTCTAGATGTTGGCATTGAATTGGAGTCCAAGTAGTCATGATATGAAATTGGAATTAAATTCATAATGGAAGCCATAAAATAATGGTTTGTGATTCCATATGATATATGGTTCATAATTTGGTATTGTTCAAATTAGGAAATGTTGGTTTAGGTGTCATATTGAACCTGAGTAATTATGTTGTTAATTAAATAATAATGAATTGTGGAAGTTGTTTACTTGATTTACCATACATTACACTTTATACAACTGCATAAAATATTATAGAGAGGATATTTATTTAGATGTTATTGTTAGTGACCTAATGAGTTGTACACGCACCCTACTCGGGTTGCCTAATCGGTACCCAAATAAAATTAATGTTTTTAGGACAGGATAAGGGAAAGAGTTATATGTTAGATGGCAGAGTTGGGATGAAGCATTAATGAAGGAACCACACATAGTGTCGGGACCCTCTTATGGAGTTGTCAGTGTGTCTTTTTATTATTATTCATTTTGACACTTGAAACATATATGGTAGGAAATATCTACTTATTCGGTTTGGATATTGTTTTCCTGTTTTGGTTCATCATGTGATACTGGTCTTTATTGGTTATGGTATCATTCTGGTTATTGGTTATTATCATTTAGTTATTGATTATTTATTTTCCAATATTAAACTTCTTTGATAAAGTGGGTATAGTCTCTCTATGTTATATATTAGACACTTGATTCAAGTTAGTAGAATAAGGAATATGGGAAGGCATTCCAGAGGTGATGTGACCAATCGGCCTGGGGAACCAGTATGTGGCACCTGGGCCAAGATGTTAAAAATGGTATTAGATCCCAGTTTTCTTTTATTCTCATTTTTATTAATATCTGGGAACGATATACAGGATAATAGGAAGAGTTGGGCCTTAGTCATGAGATCATGCATGGGAGTAGTTAACCCATATATGGGGAAAACCTAAGCACCCATAGTGGTATTGTTTTTATTGATGTTTTATGCTATAGTTGGATGTTATTTCACATTAGGTGATGCACTTTTTGTGTGAAGTTATTAATATTTTATGATATTTTATTCATGTCAAGGTATGAAATGAGATTTTTTATACATTCATCATTCTTGGAACTCATGATTCATTATGACATTAATAATTTTAGGAATTCATGAAAAATTAGGTTTTGGGGTGTGTTGTTTAAATAAAAAATGCTTTTCTTTACTTGTGTAATTTAAATAAAAATAGTTCCTAATATGAAATTGAAAATTTTAAAATGATGTTAAATGTCATAAATAAAATGGTTAAATGGGTGCCTAATGAGAAACTTAAAATTATGAAATTGGTTTCCCAATGTTAGCCATGACCTAGATAAGGGATGTTTGAGGGTAGTGATAATGCCTCAGTTTTGATTGTGTGGTGAGGTATGGGGGATGAATTGTTATGGATTAATTTGAATCAATCTTATTTAAATGTGGTATTTTTTTATTATGTCCTAAGATGTTTGTTTTTAATTTTAGAGATATTCCTTCATGACATTGCTTGTTGATAGGGTGATAAGAGGATATGGATGGAAATGATCTTCTAATAGTGGAGTCTGAGGCTCTGATAGTTCAGAGACAAGGTTTGGGATAGTAGTTCCATGAAAAAATTTCTCTCTTTATGCAATTTATAGAAAGAGACTCATGGTGGGTTGTCCATATTATGTGAGAATTTATATGGGATTTCTAGTTTCAACACCCTACAACATTCATTGGAGAGTGTGGACCTGAGGTAGTTGAGTTCTGGATTGAATCTATCTAGAGGATTCATGACCACTTGGAGACTGTTGTTGAGAAGAGAGTAAAAAAACTACTTATATTTTACATGGTTAAGAAAAGAGTTGTGTGAAAGCTAGACTCAGGATAAAAAATGAGTAATATTGAGTGGAAATACTATTAGGATACATACCTTCTAGAATATTCACTATGATAATGTTAACCAGAGCAATGGAAAGTAGTGTGGATAGGGGGAATGATCAGTTACTCAGGACATTACTCAATGCTCTACCATCAGTGTGGTAGGCTAGGTCACTTACATAAATAGTTCCCCACTAATAGAGTTTCTAGATTGTTGTAGGTTGAGACATATACAATTGTTCAGCAAGAACCCATGATAAGTGGTTAATGATAGAGGAGCTTGGCAGATTAAGAACACCGAGAGGTGATGTTCTTGCCCAGATCAGTCTGGTAGTTGGAGTTCGACTGGACATGACAGTCAATGCAGTAGACATGGAACTTTAGGGATAGAGTACCCATATTAGTAGGGTGGTGTAGCTTATGGGAATTAGACTACAACATAGGGAAGAGGGTCATGATAATTTCATTTTTTTATCCTACACTTGTTGATTGAAAATATGGACCATCAAATGTTAGATATACTATTCTTGTAGATTCTATGATTTCTAGTTCCGTATTTCATATCTGACCCTCTAGTTATTTTACATTTATACAAATTGTGAATAGTTTAATATCAATGGTGGATTTTGTGGGAGAGGTTATGAAAATTAATACACCATTAAGTGTGTGGTCGAGAGACAACTCTTTATTCACAGAGTGTTCTCTTGAGATAAGGGAGTATCATTTTCATTGAGATACTTACATCCTTGATATTTCAGGATTAGAATTTATTTTGGGTACAGTCTGGTTAGTAGCATACCAATCCCACATTGATTGTTACCATAATATATTGACCTTTACGTCTCCTAAGTTAAATAGTTATGTTCATCGTGGGGAGTGGGATATCATGGAGAGACTTATAAGGATAGTTTATCAAAAACTGGGGGATATCACCACCAATGTTTTACCTCTTTTTTTAGATGATGAAGGGTGTGAAACATGATGTATTTCCACCTATAGTATATCTGTTTCTAAATGTGTTTCCTAATGAATTTTCTTGGCTGCCACCTAAGAGGGATGTTGAGTTTACAATTGAGTTCATTCTTGGAGTTGAACCAGTTTACATTCCACCTTACATAATAAAACCAACAAATCTTCAATAGATCAACACTCTTATATATAAATTCATGGATAAGGTATTTATCCATATGATTACATTACCTATGGGTTATCCTGTATTTTTTTCTAATAATTCTAAGGGAAATATTTGCTTGTGTATTGATTACTAGAATTTGAACCAGATAATAGTGAAGAACCAGTATCCTTTTCCTTGTATAGATGATGTCTTTGACAAGTTGATAGGAGACTGTGTTTTCTCTAAGATTGACTTGAGATCAGGGTATCATCAACTAAGTTTTAGTCCTTCTAATAAACCATGGATAACTTTCAGAAGAATGTAAGCATTTATAACTTCATCGTGATGCCTTTCAAGATCACGATTGATCTTGTTGTGTTTATAGCCTTGAGGAAATAAATATCCCACACATACATTGATCAATTTGTTGTTTTTTTGTGTGGAAAAAATCTTTGTGTACTCCAAGGATCATGATGATTGTGCCAAACTTCTAAAAATTGTTATGAGTACACTGAGAGATAATCGGCTATATGCCAAGCCATATAAGGGTCAATTAAGGATTGGTCGAGTAAATTTATTGGTTCACATCATCTCAGTGGAAGGCATGTCAGTGGACCTAGAGATGGAGCATGCGATAGTTTCTTGGAAGTATCCAAAGAATGCCTTTAATATCTATAGCTTTTTAGACCTAACAAGATATTATCGGAGGTCTATCCTAGAATTTTTCCATATGGAAGCACCACTTTTAGGAATGAATAAAAAGGTAATTAATATTTAATGGAATGATTCTTGTGAGAATGATTTCTAGGATTTGAATAAGTGTTTGACTACCGCGCCGATCTTGATCCTACCTGACTCGTGTGAGGAGTATATGGTGCTTTTTATGCATATGGGATCAAACATGGAGTAGTGTTGATTTATGGGGATCTAGTTATAACACGTGGTTTATGGAAGTTGAGGCCACATTAAAAGAACTACCCCATGTATGAACTCAATTTAGTTGTAGTTCTTTATGTCTTGATGTCACAAACCAACCCGGGTCGACCCTGAACTGGTCACCCGAGTTGGCCCGCAACATGGCCCGAGGGGCATTCCCGATCCCCACGGGCTAGCAACTAGTGCCGGGCATCAAAACTAAACAAGTGGGAATGATTTAGCCCATAAATTAAAGACAAATAAATAAACAAAAACTAAACAAAGAGAAAGAAAACTAGTAGCGGCAAGAAAACAAGACTGCAAATACCTCCATGTGACCTCTTAGTCAACTCCAATAACTAACAGTCTGCTTCGCACGGGCAGACGAAACAAGAACTTGAACCAAACAGATAAACCTGCATCTGAGAAGGTAAGATATGCGTGAGAATTAAAATGCTCAGTAGGAAAGCCCAAACAATATATTCCCATATGCATTTCCTTTTAAATAAAAGATCCATCAATTTCAGGTTTGAAATACAATATATAAAAGTAAGGTTTTCTACATGTTACTCAAAATCAAAGTACGATTCATTGCCCTTGTTCATTTCTCAAAACCCAAATCAATACTTTAGTGAGACATTAGCATTTTCAAAGGGAAAGTGTTGTTTATATTTTCAGATTTGTACAAAGAGGAGTAAACCCTTTCATTTGAAAACCATTTTCAGAAACCTAATCAAAACCATTTTACCACTTTCCAAGGAAGACAATATACAAAAATTCACAAAAGAAAACACACAGCAAGGGCAATGTTGGTATACACATAATCATCATAATCACTACTGCAAGCAACAAAATCCGAGTAGACATAGGTGAACCCAGGAGATCTAGAATAATCTAGAAGACACCAATACATGAGACCTCATCCTCATTGACATGTAACAAATAATGGAATCAAAACGCTCAAAACATTCGACCATCCTTTCTTAGGCAGGCCGAGGGAAAATCCCATAGCAATAAACCCTAAATATTCACCTACTATGGAACACTGGTTAGTATCATAACCTAATAGTGTAGCAATCATTCTCAGAATATTCTCTCAATATGCCAGGTTCCCATGTCTCATGTATTTAAAAAGGGGGTGAGCCAACTGATGCCAGTTGAGCATCCAATCACGAATATATATAATAATATTGCATGACAGGTCTCACCCCGATTCACCCCAAAGAATATTTCCCTCGCCTTTCTACCATTGATCACAGGGAAGTCCTACATAGTGGACCCCCATAACATATAACTCAACCAAAGAAAAGGGAGCACATATGAGGAGAGTTTTCATGAGATAACTAGTTTTACAAAAGTTCCAAATGGGCCTCACATGATTTTTTTTGCCAAACCCTTTCTTAAGAATTACACGCACACCACTTTGAAAACCAGAATACACTTCGAAACCCATTTAAGAAACCCAAACCAGAATTTTAAGTCTAAAAAATGTTCACAAAGCTCGAAGGGTCATTTCATCCAGCGATTAATGTGAAAACACGATCAGAACATTTATTTTAACCCATTACAAGAAACAAACCACTCCAATTCAAGGCAAAATGTTTACCAATAGTTCTATATCAATAATTAATATTAGAACTAGGTGCAAAAAGCAATAAATAAATGATTCTTAAATTTAAAGGAAAATGCATAGGGAGACTTACCTCAGAGAAAGAGCCGGACCAAGCCAAGATGCTTCGACTCATGAAGCTTTCAATGAAAAATGCTCACACTAGCAGACACATACATTCTCATACATATACATATATACCCTTAATCTATTAGACATATTACCCGCGCCATGAGGGTATATGTGCAAGGAAGATATATATATATATATATATACATATACACATATTTACCTGTGTATGTGTGTGTGCGCAGCACCAAGAAGCCACCGAAGATTTAATTAATTAACCTAGAGGAACCAATGTTATTTAGAAACCCACATACCATTCAAGAAAACAAGATCTAAAGAAACACTATTTTAAAGTGACCAATTTCAAACTGACCTTTATGTTTTTCACACCCCAAATACATTTACCAAAAGCACTTCAAAAGCCATTTTCAATAACATGAAATCTCATTTTCCTTAAGAATTTTCCAAACGAGCCTCACCCTCCTTATACTTTCTTTTTAAACCATTTTTAGAAATTGATCAAGGAACAAACTTCATTTAGAAAGTAATGAACCGTTTAAGAAACTATGATTTTAAGAAAACACCATTTTCCATAAACAAACCACTATCAATTTCACAAACACCAAAACCATTTTTCAAATTCATTTACCATTCCTTAATCAATTTATGAAACCCCTTTGTAAAAAACCACTATCAATTCATTTTCATCTCAAGTGTCTTTGAAAATACATTTCTCACACTTTGCATAATTTCACAAATTCCCTTTTTATAACACCAAAAAACACAAACAATAAAGACCAACCAAGAAAACGGCCTACCCCCCCCTTCATAAAATCATTCACATTTTTAAACCATTTTCAAAACAAGATTTTCACCATTCAAACAATTTAAATAGACCATTACACAATTTATAAAACAACCCAAAAAAACACTACATGACCTCACACCAAGAACATACCCAAAATCCCCTTTTCAGAACCAAACACACACTAAAAACATTTCCGAACATCATTCACATCACTTACATAATTCAAATAACCAGTTTCATGGTTTATAAATTGACATCAAATAACACAAAATGGGTTACACATAAAAAAACACTCAATTCCATCTAAAAAGGAAACGTTAAATTTAAACGCATGTGAAACCTTTTCAGAATTTTTTTTTCACCATCCATATTAACCAAATAACACAATAAATTAACTAAGCAGGAAAAATAATTAGCTAAATAATATTTACAGCGGGAACCATCTACCTTGGGTGCCGAAAGCTTAAAAAATTGGTGTAAAATTACAATGGCACCAAGATCACACCATGAGGAACCCAAAAAGGACCCTAAATCAAGAATTCAAACCGAAAGGAATCAAAATCGAACCATAAAACATACCCATAAGTGTTGAAAAAAAACTGAAACCCCAAAGGAGAAACAAAAGAGAAAAAGAATCCTAACAATTACCTAAGTGACGCATCTAGCGAGGGAGGGCGCCAGTGAAGTCCAGGCCGTCGGGAAGGAGGTCGGCCAGCTGGGATCTCACCAAAGAACCATCGGCTAGTAGGGGGCGGCATGCACAGTATCAGGGACAAAGAGGGGGTCAGGCCAGAGTGGGGTAGCGTCGGCAAAGGGCTGTGCGGAAGATAGTGGCGGTCGAATGCGGGGAGATCCACTGGAGACGGCCTGGGCAAATGCGTAGGGCGGCGGGCGAAGGTGCCAGAGGCAAGGCAAAACACGAAGGGGGTTGGGGTTCGGGTGCAGTGCCACTGCGCAGAGGGAAATCCGGGGGAGAGGGGAGGGGGAGGGGGCGACAGGATGGTTCACAGAGGGGGGTAGGGTTTGTTTTTTTATAATAATAATAGTATTATCACAATAATAATAATAAAACCAAAATTAAAAATCAAAATAATAATAATAATCTTAATAATAGTAATAACAATAATAGTAATAGTAATAATAATAATAAAAACAACCAAACTATTGATATTATTATTATTAAAACTATACTACTATTATTATTTTATGCTTAAACACTCTTTTATCAAACTCTATTTTATTAAATTTTTATTTTACTTCATTTCATTTCACATGACCTTTAATTAATTAATTTACTTATTTCGGATGTCGAGCAACCACACGGCTCACATTCCGTCAAGTGCGCCATTGAGCGAGCTGCGCTCAAACCGTGCCACCCGACACTAACTGTCTACAGAGTCAAACTACATGTTGTCGTACGGTTTTTATAAGTCACGCGTCAAACCCGGTCGGGGTGTGACACTTGAAGTGTTGGAAACATTATCTGTTGGGGAAAAAATTTACCATGTATACTAACCAAAAAAATTTAAAGCATATATTTTCATAGAGATATTTGAATCTCCAGCAACAGAGGTGGCTTGATTATATGAAATCATTTGATCTTAAGATGGAATATACACCTGGAAAGGGAAATAGTGTTTCCAACAATTTGAGCTAGAAGGTACAGAATCAGGTGGTTACGATGTCTAATTCTGAGTGGAAGATGATGAAATTATTGGATGAGATGTATGTTGTGGTTAAAGAGGGCTAGGATCTGATGGAACTTGTATTAGTATTAGTATAATCCACACTTATGAAAAAAACTAGAGTGAAGTTATATGAGGATATGGAGTGTCTAGCCTTGAGGGAAAGCCTTGAAGGTGGGGAGTAACCTTCAGATTGTACAATATACGAGGATGATATCATCTTTATCAGGGAAAATGTTGTCCTGCCTATGGTTATACATGAGGAGCTGATGTATGAGTTTCATTCCTCGAAGTTGGTGGTGCATACTGGTTTGACTAAAATATACCATGACCTATGTTGATAGTTTTGGTGGATGTCCATGAAAAATAAAATTACAGGGTTCATAACATGATGCTACAACTATTTTCAAGTAAAGGATAAGAATCAACAACCTATTAGTTTACTATTGTATTTTCTCATTCCGAAATGGAATTGGGATGAATTTATCATGTATTTCATTGTGGTTATTCTGAGGATGCCTCATAATAATGAAACTATTGGGTGGTTGTGGATCGATTGAATAAAGTAGCACATTTATTGCCTAGGAGACTTTTTTAGTGGATTAGTTGGATGACTTGTACATTCAAGAGATATTCCCTATACATGGGGTTCTATAGAGCATAGTTTCAGACCATGAATCACATTTCACTTCACACTTTTGGAAAGGCTTGCAGAATTCACTTAGTACATATGTATTTTTTAGTATGGCCTTCCACCCAGACATATGACTAGTTAGAATGTACTATATATGTTTTGGAGGATATGATATGGGAATGCATCCTAAACATTGGTGGGTATTGGGAAAAGAAATTAACACTCATTAAATTCTTATATAACAACAGTTATCATGCGATTATTCATATGGAACCATATTAGGCTATTTATGGTAGGACAGGCAGATCACCTCTATGTTGGATGGAGGCAGGCGAGTCAAATTTGTTGGGATTGAGTCTCATAAAGGAGAAATCAGAGCAGGTTTAGCTGATTCAGAAATGTATGGTTACAACTTGAGTAGGAATAATTCATTTCATTATCAACATCTAATAAACCTTTTGTTTGTAGTGGGATACTATGTATTCCATCATCTTTCACCTAGATTGAATCACCGTATGATTCAACGATAGGGAAAGTTGGCACCTAGGTTTATTGGACCTTTTGAGTTTGTTGAGAGAATTAAACTGGTGGCATACCAATTGGCTCTTCCACTGAAATATAGTGTTATGTATAATGTTTCCATGTAGAATAGATTCAGTGATATCACCCTGACCCTTATCACGTGATCAATACGGATTATGTTGAACTTGAGGCCGATGCGTCCATTGAGGAGCATCCGATATGTGTTATGGATCATAATGGGAAAGTATTGTGGGAAAATATTGTGATGATAGTTGAAGTTTTGTGGAAACATGGATGTATTCAAGGGGAAACTTGAGAGATAGAATCAGAGATGTAGGCTCAGTGTCCCGATATTTTTAACTTCGAATCATAGATATTCTTGAGTGTACAACACAAGGAAGAGCTCTTATAAGGTGGAGAGATTGTAATATCCTGATATTTCAAGAGATTTATCAATATTTTTTTGGTAATAATTTACCCTTTTTCTATGTATACATTGTTTTATTATTGTATTGGGTTCATTCATGAGAATTTTAGAATTCTTTGGAGGGGTTTTGGGTAGTGCGCGGTTGGCACACGATTTTACCAAACAGTGTGCCCACCCCAACAAACCATGCACCCTCAAACAGAGAGGGTTTACATGTTTGGTGCATGGTTTTTAAAACCGTACCCCACTTTCAAGTATATGGGAACCCCACTAGTAGGGTCACCTAGCTAGGGAACATAGGTTTTCACACATTGTTCCCTGTATAGGAAATAGTGTGTGTGGTTTTTATTTCTACAAAAATTTTATTTTAAATTCACAAACCACTTAGTTATTATCCCTAAATTCCCTATTTCACGTAAACAAAATTTCCTATTATTATATAAGATACCATGTGGATTAAAAGGAACCTCAAACCCCATTCTTAATGAATCAAAAATCCAATCTTAGGATCACCTCTCATTTGATATGTGTTTTCTTCCCCGATTGGATTTCTCTCTCTCTCGTCTCTCTTTTTCAATGAAGAGGGATGATTTTTCCTCTGTTGGAGATGGTTTCAATATAGGTTTTGATATATATCAATCATTTATATCTTTATCTTAGTTATTGGTCCTAGATCCTTTGAATCATTGTGTGATTGATCGATCCACATCAAAATTTGAGATTTTGATTGGCGAGCATTCATCAATGATCTTGAGGTAATGAGTTTAATTATAAATTCCCATAGTCTTTATTATAATTGTGTATATATATTTGTGTAATTTCAATACCACATTGGAAACTTTTATTTTGGAATTGAATTAATTAATCAGTTAATGGTATTATGAAAATGGTCAATTAATGGGTTATTATGTTTTTCTATTAATGGGATGTGAAATTGGTGGAATAATGGGAATAGATAATTGGTTGATTAACTTGATTATGAATTTATTTATAATTTGAATTAAAGGATGTTTGTATTAACCTTGATTGGTTAATGAGGTTATATTATTAAATATTGATAATTAGTTTAATAGTGAAATGTTTATATTATTCCATGTGATTAAACTGATGGACCATGATTGTTTGGATAAATTGAAATAATGCACCATGATATGTGAATAATTGATGAGAGGGTTAATGATGATTGAACTTGGTAAAAGTGATGTATATGAGATATGTGATAATTATGATATATGCGATAATGAGTGTGGGGTAGGGACTGATGCTCCAAATACCCATATGTGATAATGCGTGTGTGATAGGGAATGATGCTTCAAATACCCATATGAACATTGAGGTGTGGGATATGGATTAACACTCCAAATACCCACATGGTGCTAGAAATGATGTTTTAAGCCCAGAATATTCTCATTATACTAGGTTCCAAGTGTCCATGATATGAAATTGGAATTAAATTCATAATGAAAGCCATGAAATAATGGTTTATGATTCTCTATGATATATGGTTTAGACGCCGACATGGGCTGAAGCATGTAATGATGGTTTGGGTGTTATCTTGAACCCCAATAATTATGTTGTTAATTAAAGAGTAATTAATTATGAATGCTTTTTACTAGATTTATCATAAATTATTAATTATACAAATGGATAAACTATTATAGACTAGATATTGTTTTAGAAAATGTTGGTGGTGGCCTATTGAGTTTTAATCACACCCTACACAGGCTAACATATTGGTACCTGAATAGAAATCTTGTTTTCCTGTCAAGATAATGGAAAGATCCCAAAAGTAGATGGATGAGTTGGGATGAATAATGGATGAGGTAACCGGACATAGTTTCAAGAACCACTTGGGGAGTTATCAAAATGCATTTATTTTGGTTTTCCATATTGACACTGGACACATATTTGGCATGACATATCTGCTACTTCGATAAGGATATTGTTTTCCTATTTTAGTGTATCAATTGATACTAGTATGTATTAGTTATGGTATAATTATGGTTATTGGTTATTATAATTTTATTATTGATTATTTATTTTCCATTATTGAGCTGATTTGATAAAGAGGCTATAGTCTCCCCATGTTATATATAAGACCCTCGGTGATAGTCTGCAGGATTTGGAATATGTGGAGGTGAGCCTGAGTTCATGTGACCAACTGACTCGGGGCACCAGTATGTGTCACTCATGTTATGACATTAAATCCCATGTATTACCCAAATATCATTAATATAGTAAGTATATTGGGAAAATTTTATTAACACAATCATATTATAGTTTATAATAAATTGTTATAATTTTTTTTGATGTGATTAAAGAATGAAATTTATAGCTATATTTATTATTAAAGGAGACCCTAGACTCTCCTGGTCATTAACATACAAAATAATATTGAGTACATGAGAGTATATTGAAGTTCCTTAAGTTATTTTACATTTAAAAAATTATTTTTAATCCTCTTATCTATCATTCCTTATTTTTTCTCGAAAGGTAATTCTTAGGTGATGTCCCACAGGGAATCATTAATTCCTATGAGTTTATCAAGTTTATAAATTTATAAAAAAAACTTCCTAATTACTAACTAAATTTTTTATCAAGTGGTATTCTAATGTTGAACCCATAGAGATGAATTTAGGAATCAATTTAGGAGAACTTGGAATCAAAAAAATGTAAAGCAAGGGTATAATCAATGAGAATATACCAAGCATAGAAAATAACACTTTAGGAACTAGTGAAGTAAAAATGATAATGAATTAGAAAATATTTCATTGGAACTGGGTCTAAGAAAATACCTTTGTTTGGGTACTCACTCTCAATATTACAAGTTTTCTTTTTTTTCTTTTGATCTAATACATCACTATATATAGTTGAGGGGTTACCCAAAACCATATTTAAACCTAGAACCTAACCCCCCAAATTCTCATGAAAAAAATTAAATTCATAGTAAATAAATAAAAAGATAACTACCTCACTCAAAAGAAAATGATCCTACTTAAAATATTAGGTAGAGATATTAAGTAATATTATATATAAAAAACTCAAAATGAATTAATCATAAAATAAATACTTTAATAGATATAGTCACCTTTAAATATATTCTTGGAACTAAGAAATTTAAACCCTCATGCTAGTCCTGGGAGAGTACAAAAATAAAAATATACATGACCTTTGAAACAAAAATAAAGTAAAACTCGAGACTAATCACATTATGCTCCTAACCTAAAGATGATTCCCAAAAAACAACCCTCAATTCCTACAATAAAAAGAATTTTTCCACATGGATATCATAACATATCATAATATCTCTTAGTGTATCTTTCCAAAAGTATATCAAACTCCATCTCAATGTAGATAGGTATACATAATTATTCCATGTTCAATTTAAATACTCCAAAAAATATCACATAGTTAGACATTAAAATTTTAGAAAATAATTCAAAACATTGTCACCACACTATTTAAAACCCTATTTTAGTGAAATAATTCACTCCAAAATACTTGTGCTAGTTTTTTCCTTGAAAAAAATATCAAATAAAATTAGAACATGATCCTTGTATCTATTAAACCATCAAAACATAGATAAAAACACTCTATTTTTTTAAAATATTATGGTATCCTTTATGATATAGAAATAATCACCATGAAAATTTCCTACAATGGCCTCCTTCTGACCATGTTGAAGGTTCTCCATCATGGTGGCATAGAAAATTTTTAATGTTTCCCAAAAATTATCAAAATTACATGCAAACTCTACTATAGACATTTCACTGTTGGTTTCATGTAGCTTATCCTCTTCTTAAAAGAATCTAGTACCACATCAATAACCATGTTGAAGCTTCCACCGTTGTGACTTTAAGCTTTTCCTATAAGCCATGTCAGACCACTCAATAATAATTGAAATCCATTTGGTAGGAATTTTATGTATGAATTATCATTACATTCATATCACTTTTATGACATTAATATAATTTCATCTCATGTTTTAGTGGGCGTTTCCACATGAAAACCCCAGCTGGGGAAGATAATGAATCACATGACATCATTTCTCTATACTGTATGAATCTTTTTTACTTGAAAAATACCAAATTTAATTGATTCCCACATAATACATTAATATGGATTAGCCTTAACTTTATCATTTAGAATGTGTCATCGATGAATCAAATAACACTTATGTTGTGGCACCTTAGTATGGAAACTTTTTACCATTCTTGCTTAGTATTTACACACATCAAGTTATACTTCTCACCTAGTGTTGAACCACTCTTGGTATGCTCTTCCATTATCAGCTTGGATAGAACTTTCTATCATTCTTGGTCACTAACTCATTGTGTATGTATTCTTCGATGGTTATATCTTAGGATGTCTTAATATTTTATAGTTTAAAATACATTTTTTACATTTTCCATATTATCAGACTTAAGCCCTAAAATATTATTTTATTAATTTTTATCCAAATACAAATATAAATGATTATTAAAAAAAAAATATTACAATATCAATAAATCATGAAAGAATAATTATTTAAATAATAAATTTTTTGATTTAAATATAAAATATTAATGCATGAATTATGGCTATCAAATCCCCTTAAACTTAAAATCTTTCTTGTCGTCAAACATAAAATCTCCTCTCAATCACAAAGGAAACCAATCCTATAATGGTTTAAGCATCATAAAAATACTAATAATTATCAATAAGGAATAATTTTTTTTTATCATGAGATAAGAAATATTATTTTAAATCATTAGTTTTCAAGAAAACCTATTAATAATGCATTTAAGTTTCTATCTTGAAATAATGATGCCTCTCTTAAACTCCATTTAATTTTTTAAACATATTATTAGTATAAATGAAAATTTTTACCTACCTCACCTAAAAAATTTATTTAATGATTAAAGGTACATTTTTTACTAGATTTATGGCCATACCTTGAGTACATGCATCCTAAACATAGTCTCGAAAAAAATCTCAAATCTCAAATCCATAAAGAAAATAATCAACATTAATCATGAAGACTTCCATAACTGGGTGTAATTACTATAAGGTCACGGGTTAATCAATATTTTATGTAAAAAATTAGTAAATCTCGAAATTTAGGTTAAAAACAAAAGTTAAATTCAAGATTAAAAATAGAAATATCCATAAAAAATCCTAAAAAATGATATCACACAACCCTCTTTTAACTCATCTCAAGGATAAAAAATAATGAAAATAAACCTAATTAAATATACACCCTCCTTCAATAATAATTCATTCTCAATATTTTTTATTTTTTTAACAATGATTTTTCTTTTTCCTAGTTTTTTGCAAAGAAATGATTTTGTAGAGGGTAGACAATGAAACACGATGAAAGTAAACTCATAGACCTTTCCATAAAACACAATGAAAATACCATAAATATTCAATTTTCCATTACAAAATCATCTTATTCACACCATGGGTAACCTATTCCCACACACATATTCCATTATAAATCATGAAAAATTACCAAGAGTTGGGTATGAAGGATAAAAAAAAGTTTTTAATACGTCTTCCTTATCAAGGTCATTCATTGAATTTATGAGTATAAAATAAAGATTCATTGTAATGGTATGAATCAAAGGTATAATATGCTCAAATAAAAAATAAATCAATTATATTAAATTGATTTATTTTTCTTTCATAAATTTGAGTAGATATAAATGAATGTATTAGTAGGTCTATATGTCTAAAGTATCTCTCAAGAAATAATTTATTGTAAATAATATGAAAAAAATGGATTAAAAAATTCTCAAAAATGGGAAACATAAAATTAATAACAATCACCCATGAAATTAATAATAATAAAAAATGAAGAAAACATAAAAAAACATTAGGTTATTCTTAGAAGAAATTTTTTCACGGTCTTTGAGGTAGAAATTTCCACTTTTACCTAAGTGATAATAGGTTAAAAATAAGCTTCCTAATATGAATCAATGAATGGATAATGATAATATTTCTATATATAAATGAGTATGATTCCTTTCTCTGAAATCAACTTCACACTTCATTGAAATTGTACCATTTCATCTTCTATAGGGACAATCCATCAATGTTTATCCCATACTAAAAAATAAAATGTTAAATAATGGGCTTACCAACCATGTTGGTCCCCTATGAGAACCTCTTTATATTATTTATTCCAACATACTAAATCCTCTCTAGTTTCACTATTCTCTCCTTCATTTCCTTAATATCACCTTATTATTTCTTCTAAATAGAAAACATTTATGTTCTCTCAATGATGGAAATGACATACTTGAATTACATCTTTCTTTATTCACTTAAATCTTCCACTTTCTCATCAAAATTATTCATAGATCTATGGATATTGAACTTAAATTTCTCACATACAACATTTAGAGGAAAAAACCCACATTAAACATTAATCAAGGACCTTCCCATTGCTAAAAATGGACTTCTAATGATAAAGGGTGTATTATCTTTATCCATATCAGGTATCAGGAAGTCTATATGAAAGTAAAACACATCCTATATAACTAAAATATCTTCAATCAAAACTCTTGGATATCTGACCATTATATCCAAAAATTAATGAGAAACAATTTTGGAATTCATATTCTCTAAGCCGAAGATCTTTAATTTTGAGTATGACACGATGTTTATACTCCCTACTAGATCACACAAAGCATTTACAAACCCATATGATCTAACATTAATATGAACTGAAAAGATACTAAGAGCTTGGGGATCATATAGTGTACACCTATAAAATATGGATAATAATTCTACCATGAGGGGTATTTTTTCAATTTACTCATGTTTCATCTTGTTTGAATACAATTTTTTCACGAAATTTTAATACATTGGAATATTTTCAAAATATTCATAAAAAAGAAAGTTAATATAAAGTTTATTAAAAATTTATAGAGACTTTCCCATTTTTAATCAATATTCTTTTTACCAAACCACTGTAGAAATGGTAGTAGTGGTTTATAAAGTGGTGGATATTACCCTTTTATCATTTTCTTTTATATTTTTTCCTTTTACTTCCTCCTTTATTCTTTATTATTTTATTTTTATACTTATATCTCTTACAGTTTTCTTCTTTTTATAGTATTGGTACTTATGGTTATTCCACTTTTCAAGGCGATGGAACTCAATTGTCCAAATGGGTAGACCTCTGTGTCCTCTAGTATAATTCCTCTAGGCCTCTCCTTGAGTTGGGTTAAAAATTATATGACTTGAATTTCCATATTTTATGTGGAGGATTTTTTATTTTTTGAATAGTATTTCAACTTATTGGTGGTATCACCAGTGGTGGTCATAAATGTTGACTGGGTATCCTCCAATTAATTGACCTGTATTTTATTATAAAGTCCTTATTTTTGTTGTAACCTTGATGCTCTTTTCTAATATCCTTGAATTTTTGTGTGTTACAAAACTAAAATTTATTTTGATGATAATAAGAAACATAAATTTCATCTTCACTGTACATACCATGGGGTTGGTTTATGACCATTATTGCATAAATTTTCCTTATCAAGGCATCCATATGTGTAGAAATATTTTTTTTCCCTATAATGAAGAATCAAATCTTTTATACAAATTTTATTTATCATTGGAAGCTATTTCTATAAAATGTATCCAATAAATCATAAATCTCTACTGGTATCTTCTTTATCAATTATCCTTCTTTAATAAAATCTACAATAGACCCACTCCTTTGAGATAGACCCTCACAAAACATTTGGATTAGAAACCACATTTATATAATATATGAGTAATTTACTTAAAAAGCCTTTGAATCTCTCCCATGAAGTGTATCGTGATTCACTGTCAAATTAATTGACATTTTAAATATCAACATGAATATTCACAAATTTAGAGGGAGAATAGATACTTACTTGGAATTTTTTCCAACTTATCCCATATTATAATGTAATGTGGTTCCAAGATTTAGATCCACAACAATTCATTATATTTTAGTAAAAAACTAAATAACCTTAACCTTACCACATCATTTAAAATGTTAGTGATTTGGAATGTATCAAAATGTTCAAGAAAACTTCCCATGTCACTACAAAAAAGGGAATTAGAGATGGTTTTTTCTTGAACTGGTGGTGGTTTAAACTGCTGTGTAAAAATATAGAGGCAGTGATCAAAACCTATACCTATTTCATGTTCTCTATTCATTTAGTGGCTATTATTTTAATTTTGTGGCGGTTTTGGTATGTTTCATTTTTGGAGAATTTAGTGTCGGTATTAGTTTTATTTAGTAACGGTTTGTTTAAAAAAATTATCTAAAAAATAGATTACATGAAACTAAATACATATAAATATATCAATGGTAGTTATGTTTAGTGGTGGTTACCCTTAAACACCTCTAAAAATAATTTGAATTAATTTAATTATCGGCGATTACTAAAAACCCCTGATAAATATTATATTTAAATTTTATTTTTTGTAAAATATTCTATAAAAAACTATAAATATAAAAAAACAGACATGATAAACCCATCATACATACATCATATATCCAAAATCTTTTATAGAAACTCCCACAGTCAGTAAAAAATCTGTCAACAGATACCTCAATCAACCCATACATCTATCAACCCATACCTCAGTAATCAATATATACATATAAAATATTTCCAAAAACAACCCATTCCCAATATAAATCAACTCCATGAACTCCACTGCATCCTTATTCTCCACATCATCTCATCAACTGAAATCAACCATATCATCTCATTAAATGTCAAAAAAGAAAAAAGAAATTAAAACTAAACATAGTAAATAAAAATTATAGAGAAATAATTGATAAAATTTAAGGATACCAGAGAAAATAAAAACTATCATGACTACCTTATAAGGATTTTTTTTGATTGGAATGGTCAACCTATTGTCTATTTCCAACATCTTCACCTACAATGAAAACTAGAATATTTAGGAAAATAAAATGTGAAAGAGAAAAAGGCACAGAATATATTCATAATGATAAATATAAAATTTGTTATTTTTTAATCAAATAGATGAAATTTTTACCTGAAACAAATAATATATCATGAAAAACACTTAAATAAAATTACTTATTTAGGATATTATTAAACACTTGAAACTAAAAAGGATAAGTAAATATTCTAATTAATTTTTAAATCGACACGTGGTGTGCTTGAAATTTACATATTAAACAAATTTTAAAAAATTTGATATCAAATCATGTCCTATATTTAAAAAAACACAACAATTATTATCTTACGATTTCACATCAATATGATGTTTTTTTCTATGGTTTTGACCATTACACGAACACTTTAGTGTTATAAAACACTAAAATTGTGTTTATGGTAATATCTAGAAAAACATAACATGGAATGAGGTTCCATTGGTTCCTATAATTTAAAAATAAATATATAGTCATTTTACCCTAATTTTAGCGAAATAAAATGAAGTTTTACTAGTTTTGACACCCCCTAACACATGTTTTTAAAGCCTTTGGTAACATTAAGGAGTGTTTACCAAGTTATTATCACCACAATTCTTGTTGGATTGACATGTTGCCTATGTGTACACATCAAAAATAACTCAAAGGTGTTTCCCATGATTTCATGTCATTTTTAGTCATTTTTTATGTTATTGACCATTACATGAACATTTTAGTGATTTAAATCATAAAAAATATGTTTATATCCATCTTGTAAAAAACATAATTTGGAATGATGTGAGATCGGTTCCTGCATTTTAAAAATCAATATTTAGTTGTTTTCCTATGATTTCAGGGCAATCCGACATTGTTTTCATGGGTTTGACCCCATGCCACATGTTTTGAAAGGCTTGAGAGCCTTTAATAAGTGTTTAGAAAATCATTTCAACCACACCACACATCAGATTAACATCTAGTCTATGCATACACATAAAAATAAAATAAGTGGTTTTCCTAAGATTTCATTTCAATCTGATGTTGTTTTCTATGGTTTTGAATGTTACCTGAATGTTTTTGTGTTTTAAAACATTAAAAATGTGTTTACATCCATCTCATGAAAACTATAACTCATAATGACGTGTCATTGGTTCTTAATTTTTTTTTAAAAAATATGCTGTCATTTTTGAAAGATTTTAGGACAATCTGATGTAATTTTTCGGGTTTGGACCCCCTGACACATGTTTTTAATGACTTTGGTACCTTTAAAAAGTTTTAACTAAGTTATTTCAACCACACTGCACATCATATTTATGTATATTATATGAGTAGATTTAAAAAATGGAACATAGGTGGGTATCCCATGATTTACATTAATATGAGGTGATTTTCTACAACTTTGGCCATTATTGGAGCATTTTAGTGTTTTAAAACACTAAAAACATGTTTATGGACATCCCAAGAAAATTTCAACATAGAATGATGTTCTTTCAGTTTCTAAATTTCAAAAATCAATCTATGGTAAATTTCTTATTATTTTTGTGTAATCCGAATTCGTTTTCTTGTTTTTGAACCTTGACACATATTTTTAAAGGATTTTTTACCATTAAAAAGTGTTTACCAAGACATTCTGACAACACCTCTTGTCATATTGATGTGTTGTCTATGAATAAATGTAAATATTAATACAACAATGGTTATCCCATGATTTAATATCAATATGAAGTTTTTTTATATGGTTTTTACCATTACACAAATGTTTTAGTGTTTTAAAAAACTAAAAATACATTTAAGACCATCCATAGAAAACTATAACTCATAATGACATTTCCTCAGTTACTATATTTTAAAAATAAATCTCTAGTTATTTTTCTCTAATTTCAAGTCAATATGGCATCGTTATTATAGTTTTGACCACATGAAACTTGTTTTTATAGTCTTTGGTGCTTTTAAAAAGTGTTTACTAAGTCATTACGACCACAACACATGTCACATTGACATGTTGTCTATACATACATGTCAAGAATAACAAAAATTTGTTTTTACCATGATTTCACATCAATATGGAGTATTTTTATATGGTTTTGTTCATTACATGAATATTTTAGTGTTTCAAAATACTAAAAATGAATTTATGACCATCTTGAGAAAATCGTTACTCTGAATGATTTTCTATTAGTTACTACATTTCAAAAAATCTATCTATGATCTTTTCCATATAATTTTAGAGAAATACAACATCATTTTTCTAGATTTGACCGCCCGAAACCTATTTTTAAAAGCTTTGGTACATCTTAAATGGGCTTACTGAGTCATTCTGACCACACTGCATTTTAGATTGATGTTTAGTCGACACGTACACATAAAAAATAACACAACATTGGTTTTCCTATTATTTAATGTCAATATGAGGTTGTTTTCTATGGTTTTTATTGTCACATGAATACTTTGTTGTTTTAAAACACTAAAAATGCGTTCACAAGCATCCCGGAAAATCATAAATCATAATGACATGTTGTAGGTTCCTAAATTTTAAAAATCAATCTACAACCATTTTTCTATTATTTTAGGGTAATCAAGAATTTTTTTTCTCTTTTTGACCCCCTGAAACATTTTTTAAAGGTTTTGGTACCTTTAAAAAGTATTTACCAAGTCATTCTGGCCACACCGCATGACCGATTGCTGTTTTTTCTATGATTACATGTCAAAAATTACTCAACTGTTGGTTTCCCATGATTTTATGTCAATATAAGGTTTTTTTCTAGGGTTTTGATCATTACATGCACATTTTAGTGTTTTTAAACACTAAAAATGTGTTTATGACCATCCTTGGAAAACCATAAATTAAAATGATGAAATATCAATTCCTATTTTTAAAAAATAAATTTACGATCATTTTACTCTTGTTTTAGGGGAATCTAACATCTTTTTCCTTGTTTTCACTCCATGAAACATGTTTTTAAAGGCATTGGTACCATTAAAAAGTGCTTACCCAGTCATTCTGACCACACTACACGTCATATTGGCATGTAATATTTGATTACAGGTTAAAAATAACCCAAAAAGGGTTTTACATGATTTAACATCAATCTTAGGATGTTTTAAATGGTTTTGACCATTACATTCACATTTTAGTTTTTTAAAACACAAAAAATGTGTTTACGACCATCTTGGGGAAACCATAACTGGGAATGACGTGTCACCAGTTCCTATAATTCAAAAATAATGCTATGGTCATTTTTATAATATTTCAATGAAATATGACATTGTTTTCTTGGTCCCCCCCGACATAGGGTTTTAAAGGCTTTTATACCTTTAAAAAGTGTTTACCAGATCATTCTAACCACACTGCTTGACGAATTGACATGTAGTCTATGTGTACACATAAAAATAACAAAATGGTCATTTTATCATGATTTCATAGCAATATGAGGTCATTTTCAATAGTTTTTACAATTACATGAATGTTTTAGTGTTTCAAAACACTAAAAATGCGATTACGACCATCCTGTGAAATCCATAACTTAGAATGATGTGTCATTAGTTCCAATATTTGAAAAATAAAATTTTTGTTATTTTACTATGAATTCAAATAAATCCTACATTGGTTTCTTGGTCTTGACCCATGAAACATGTTTTTAAAGGCTTTGGTACCTTTAAAAAGTGTTTACCGAGTCCTGCCGACAAGACCTCATGTCATATTTATGTTTTGACTCTTCATAGATGTCAAAATAACTCATAAGTGATTGAATGAATATTTCATGTCAATATGATATCTTTTTCTTTGGTTTTTATTGTTACACACACGTTTAAGTGTTTTTAAACACTAAAAATGCATTTATGGACATCCCTAGAAAACCTTAACTCAAAATGACATGCTGTCAATTACTACATTAAAAAATTAAATCTACAACCACTTTAATTTTATTTTTGGGAAATTTGACATCATTTTCCTTGTTTTTACACCTTGACACACATTTTTAAAGGCTTTGATACCTTTAAAAACTATAAACTTGGTTATAACTGATAAAATGAAATCAGATTGTTTTCAAACTTATGGATCATGATCTATAATCCATTTTTGATGTGTATGAATCATATACATGTCAATATAGCACAATATGTGATCTGTATGACTTGAAGTGTGTCCTTTTTATGGTAAAGTGTCACTTTAATTTTATTTATGGAAGTTGTATGTGTTCTTTGAAAATGCTTGAATGATCTATGTAATTTAGAATTTAACTCAGAAGGATGATCTATAAGGATAGAAATTTCCTCAAGGATCATGGCTGTTATCTATAAAAATATAATAACTAAATAATTTTCCATTTCTGACCACCATTTTTTGTCTATAAGAGTGTTTTTCTTTCACTTTTTCTTTAAATATTTTTATTTCCCTTTGTGATTCCTGATCAGCGACACTACTTGAACCCCCACTAGGTGTAAAATTTACAAATTCTAATGCCTTAAAAAATAAAGTCAATGGAGTTAGACCAGAACCCATCCCTTGTACAAGTCTGGGATGCTCCCTACATGAAATTATTGCAATTTCATCATTCTGGGAAACCGATGATGATTATTAAGGGTTTGCATCCTAGACTTCTTGAGTTTTATCCTATTAATACCAAAATATTAACAATGTTTTTTAAGATATATTAACTTAATAATGTTATTTAATTAATAAACTTTTCATCACTATTTATTGTTATTTCTTTACTATAAAAATATAATTTGGAAAAATAATTATTATAATAAACAAGTCCTAAACCCAATTAATTGGGGACAACTAGATGTATCAAACGATGCCATATTCGAATCATTTGATCCATATAGCCGACCCCATTTAATTGTGTTTAAGTATTTTTAGTTGTTATAATATATTTTTCATTATTATTTTTTATAGTAATGAAATAACATGAAATGGTAATGAAAATTACTTACTTCAATGTCCTTGTTAGGGTAATTTAAAAAACTACCATCAGGTTTCCTATGAACTTTAAACCACATCTCTGTTTAGTTAATAGGGTGAATTAATTCATTAGAATTTATAAGAAATATAAACAAGTTAGAAAAAACATTTAATTATAATAAAATGATATAAATAATTGAGAATAAAATACAAACCAAAATTTTTCTTTTTCTCAAAAAACTATGAGACTTAGTGATGCGAGGAATGAATTGTGTAACACCCTGAGATTTTATGGGATATATTCTTTTTAATTTCATTGATATCTTCTGTTTTACGCTACAAAAATATTATCTTGTGCTATATGCAACACTGTATCGCTTGTAGTATACACACACACTATTCTTGGCTTGTGTTGCACGCAAAAGCTTCCTTCCTCGATAGCGTGTGTTGTACGCAATACCGAGTTTCACTAAATAATGATATATTATTATAATATTATGAACTAGCCGTTATGAATATTATTAAATGAATTTTTAATTTTATAACATTATAATTCATCTTACACATTTTCTAGAATGACATATGAAAACAAAATCAATTTTTTGATAAAAGAAGTATTTTTCAAAAAAATGTAGTTTTACCGCCTTTGGATGACGCACCCATTTTAAATATAATTTTTGACAAGTTTATAAGTTAAATTTTACAAAATAAACTTCTTATTTTGAATCAGGATATAAAAAGTTACATTGGATAAAGTTTTGATACTTTTCTGATAACCTTCATATTTTGATGAATAGTAAAAATATGCTAAATTTTAATTAAAAACAGATTTTTTCATCGAGATAAATTATATGGTTAAATTATATTATTGAATGGTTTTAAATTATAAATATAATATATTTTTACCATTTAATATAATTTAATTCATTAGCATTAATTTTACACTGAATTCATAGGTAAAAACATTTCAATCTTTTGCAATGTTTTAACTTTTAGAACTCGTTTTCTCAACAGCGGGATTAATTTTAAATTAAATACTATAAATTATATGTTTAGAATTTGGAAAAATAGATTCCATATTTGGAATAAGTAGGTCCAAATTATGTTAATAAGATACTTTTTATTTTTAGGCATTATGAATAGTAACTATGATAAATTTTATTTACTACATTTAAAGGTAAGTCAGGTAATTAAGGGTAAAAATAAAATTATAAAATTAACCTAACACTGGAAAAAATTATATTGGATGAATAAAAGTTGACCCATATCACCTAAAGGTCAAAATAGATTCATTTTAAGGGCTTTTGTCCATGAAAATGTTGTAATTATTATTAAAACCAAAGAAAGTGACAACATGTCACTCTCTTATATCTTATAAGTGAAATAATTTTAAGTTAGTGACAAACTTCATAAAAACTAGAATATAAATAGTCTCCAGAAATCTAATAAAATTATCTACATCATGAGAATTTATTTATAACTTTTAGGGATTAAATAATTATCATTAATGGTGACACAATAGTGATGTAGAAATTGTTTATTTAGTGAAAAATCAATAATATGGTTTTTATTAAACAAATAGTGAACATAAAAGGCAGAAAAACCTGACCAAAACTTATTTTTAATGCACATGTAAACCATAATCATCCAATGAGAAAATATTGGACCATTTGGAGCCTTATAAAAGCGATTATGACACTTATATTATTTTATTTTAAATGATGTCAAGGTTGTCACCATCATGAGTTACAAAATATAACAATTTAAATGTTGTGATTTTAAGATGATAAATTCAAGTAAAAGTATTATTATGAAAGATATTATATTTATATGCATCAAATTATTTTATTTTTAATTTTTATGAATCAAATAAATATATTAAATAATTATACATAAATGTTGTAGTAATTATTTTATTAAGGAAAATATCAAATAAATGGTTTTAAAAATATTAAAATAAATGTTATATGAACAAATTAATGTTATACATGAATTTTTTAGATGAATATAACATGTTATAAATCTCTTAAATATTTTCGTTCCAATATATCCTATGTTTGGTTTTTATTTAAATTTAAATAAATGAATAGTGTCAAAATTGACACTATTGTTATTTTATAAAAATAACATATTATTAAATTGATTAAAAATAAAAAAAATATTTAAAAATTATAAATTGAATTTTATATGGTTGAAAATTTTATAAATTATCTAATTATGGACAAATCACAACACATAAGTAATTATTTATAACAATTTAAAATTTAGAATATTATCACAACAAATAAAATTTAATAGATTAAATAAGGATAAATAAAGTTGATAAGGTTTAAAATAATTTCCCAACATGTATAAATCTTATTAACTGATGATATAACAACCCTATATCATCTCATATTTTTATTTGAGTCATTTTTGGAGGTTTTTAAGTGGGGTTTGAGTTTATTATAAATTAATATTTTAGAGGTTTCCAAAAGTGCCCCTCTCTTCCCTTATAAAAGGGAACCTCATCCCTCTCCTCTTCACAACACTTTGAGACTTCAAGATTAGAAAACCCCTGCCCATATCTCTTCTAAACTTTTCTAGCAACATGCTATAGGTCCTGGTCTTATTCAAAGACCAACTTTAGTTCCCTAAGAGGAGGTTTAGAAGAGGCACGTCGAAGAAGAGGTAATATCCTTTACCGATTCTTTCGAATTAATTTCTTCTTATACTTCCTCTTATTTTTTTGTTTAATAATAAATTAAAAACATCTGTATCACTAATATATTGATATTTTATTATAAATATGGACCAACCCTATTTCACCTTCTATCCATCCTATATAAAATAAAATCACCATGCGTGCGTACGTACGGAATACTGTCTCCACGCCGTGGTGTAATCTGTTTTTCCACCACCACCTTACTTGGATGGGTATAATGGTGTAAATAATAACTATATATGGTTATTATAAAATGATACTAATTCTTATATATTATATAATCCACTTCAACAATTATGGGAACGACATCGTCGCTCGTGCGTACGTACGGATTACCGTCTCCACGACACGATGAGATTCATTCTCCATGTTAACCATTCAAGAATGATTATAAAGTATATATAATAAATAATAATGGATAATATTAAATAATAATGAAACTGTACTTTTTTACATATATGTTTCATTTACTTAATTCCATTCAATTCAATAAGGAAACAAAAACAGCGTTCATGCGTACGTACGACCTACCGTCTCCATGAATGGTGTATTTCATTCCATTTATAGATCTATCATATATATTTATATGCTGAATATATATATTATATATAAATAATGTTTTACATTCTATAATTAAGTAAATTAGGATATAAGTAATAATATCAAGAATAAAAATTCAAAACGCGTATGATAAATGAAATAATTTTACCCAAAACGCTGCTTTAACATGGAATTGACAAAAGAACGGTTAATATAAAGTCCTATATGAATCATATGTGATATCATAAATATTATTATGGTTATGTTACTGGTTAATAATATGTTTAAACCCACCATACAGGATTTTCGAACACGTACAAAAGAAATTGGACCTAAGGTAAGGGATAATTTTGCAATCTCATTTTTATCTGAGATTGCTTATACCTAAGTATTTACTGGGGTTATTTTTTTCATCCATGTCCATAAAAATGTTTTTTTATAAAGTTTTCAATATTCTTACATGTATTTTTAAAGTCATTTTTACTCTACTTTGACTTTTACTTTGTGTTATGAAAGGAATCTTTCTTTTGTTTACCATACGTGGCACTTTTCGACTTTTCTGTTAAAATTATGTGGAGAATGTTTTTTTAACTTATACAGAATGAATAGATTTTTACGGTTTTATAATGCCTTATTTTCATGAAGATTACTCTACAAGGTTTCATGACTATTTTCAACAAAATCCTTTTCTTTTAAAATTGCATGGCATTTTTTGAAAAGAAAATGATTTTGAAGAAGAAAGGATATTTTCCTCAAGAATTAAATTCAAGTGCTTTATCAAAACAATTTTCCATCTAAGATGAAATTATTTCATATGTGAATGTTTCAAGTATAATGTCTCTATGATTTACATGGTTTTACTTTTCTTATGATTAAATGATACCCATTTGTTTTATATGGATTATGTATGATGGGATGATGTTTATGAAACCCATTTTATTCTTTGGGTTATGATGAATGATTTATGTTTATGTTGTGGCACATATAAGAATGATTTAATTATGAGATGGATGGAACCTATATCTCCCTCTAATGCATCGGGTAAATATTTATATATCATGAGATAGACATGACTAGAACGACAAGTAAAATCCAGTTCATTAATACTGGGATGGAACAACAAGTAAACCCAGTTCAGTAATGGACCTTGTCCACTATGATGGTCTTGGAAGCAATGCCTTGACAACTATGGAAATCATATCATGTTCTTAATGGTTTTCCACATTTATATGTTTTATTTTATCGTGATTAATGTTCCTTTATGATCTATGCCTTACGTACTGCCAAGATTTATGTTATTGCTTAAGATTTTGATGTTTTATGTTCATGTTTATACGTTCAAATATTTATGGATTGTTTTTAAGTTCTCCATGTTTACACTTACTGAGGATTTGAGCTCACCCTTTTTATGTTTTCTTTTCCCCGGGATATAAATAAAGGTTTTAGGTAAGAAAATCAAAGGGTAAGATCTTTGTGGGAGATGTTGAAGATCTTTCACCATGATTAGAAGATTATGTTTCGATTTTCCAAAGACACTAAACTAATATGGTCTTTGGGTGTATGTTTTTGTCATGTATTAAGTATTCCGAAAAAGTAATTGTAATGTCTATGTACATCAGGATTCATGCCTCTACAGTTGGTATCAGAGCGAAGGCTTAGTTAACCTTTGGAAACTAGGATGTGAAAACTTTAGTGAAATCCCTAGAAATATTTCTAAGGTTTGTCTAGGGATGTCTCTAAGGTTAAGTATAAGTATAGGTTATAGTACTAGAATTATGGTAACAATATTAGAACTAAACCTAAGATGTTATATATTGAAGGTAATCCCCCTTTATTATGTTGTTTTCCTAGCATGAGTTTTTCCTCTCACACTATTCTTTTTGGGTTTTAGAAAAATGGCTGGAAACATGATGATTCATGATAATGGAGAATATGATGGACAGTAGAGTGATATTCTTTGTGAGAAACCAAATGAAATTGGATGTAGAAGTCCACATATCATTATTATGCCTAATCAGTAATCTCATAATATGATCAATAATCTCAACTTTTGTAAGTTTCCTGACTCAGCTAATAAGAGAAATATTGAGTTTCATGATGATCATAGAGGAAAGAAAGTTCAATTTCCCTCATGTAAATCATGTGGGAAGAGGCATCAGGGAGAATGTTTCAAAGGAAATGGAAGATGATTTGGGTGTGGAAAAGAAGGACACAAAGCCAGGAAAAGCAAAGGAAAAGGTTCAGTTAACACATTGTACAAGGATAATGGTATTGTTAAGACATAAACAACAGTTAAATGTTTTAAACGTGGAACATACGAGCATTATGCAAACCAGTACCCTAAGGGAAAATATCATGAAGAGAATCAGCATGGTCATATGGGTAGTATTTATGTTTATGATAATGAAGAGACAACAAATGATATATGAGATGAAAGAAGTGTTGAGGAATAAAATGATGAAGTTCGGTCAATGGTTTAAGAAGGTAGTGGAATGATTGCATGTTTATCAAGAGTAATGTTGTATAAGTAATTTCATGGTACTATGGAATAAAGAAACATATAAGGATTGTTACACTATTGTTTTTAATTAAGTTTTATTGAAATTATATGTTGAATGGTATTGGTAACCATGTAAGGTTATTCAGATATTTTTGGAAAGCATATGATATGCGCATAATGAAGGGATAAAGAGATAATGAAATGTTTGATAGTATTAATGAGCTCATATAAGGACAAAGTGATATCATGGTTTGAGTATATATAAATTTTGGGATTTTTGTATGTGGAAAGAGTTGACTTTTGATAGAATTCATGTTTTCACAAAGATTCTATGGTAATTCATCTTTCAAGAGAATACATGATTAAGAAATTCACATTTTTGGAATGTGACCAACAAGATATATCTCATTATATACTGGGGATAAATGATGGTATTCACATGCTTGGTTGATGAAAATTCTTGTAATATTTTTCTTTATACTATGAGCTTGGATAGAAGTATTTTGGATAAGTCTAAAGATTTGAAATGGATTATGTTGGACATAAGATAATATTGTTTAAGGATAGAACTTTGTTTTCAATATTATTTCTGGAATGTTATAATAGTGTAGTTTTAGAAAAAGGACAACCTGCAGGATGGGCGACAACCCGTCGCGTCAGACATGGTTGTGAGAATCGAACCCACAACCAAAGTGCGACAGGCCTTTATCACCTACCACTGGCCGACAAGAAGTCCCTGGTTCGTAGAAACTAGTTTTCTTTTATTAATCAGTATGATAGATGAAGCATAAGTCCATTTTTGGAACCATATACGATTAATCTCACCATAAGATAGACTTATGTATATAAATTTTGCTAACCTTATGTTTGAGACAGATGGAATGACCTATCATTCTATCACATGATCTGCTAACAATTCATGAAAGAAAAAATCAAATTCATTTCTTTAAGAGATGAAGTGGAAATTGTTCAAGGCACAAACAACAGTGAGCTTTTACCAAAATCAAGTAAGTATTTTTTTTAATTCAAAAATTCTTCAACATTAGGGAAATAATATTGAAAACCAAAAATGTTGTCCTAGTGCCCTCATATCTAATTAATCAGATGGTACCTTAGATCATCACAAATTTATGGCTTTGTGATTGTTGGATTTTTCATAGCTATGTCCTCTACCACTCTCCATCAGAAGTTGATGGTTAGATTTCTCTTCCATATCCATATTTTCACCTATATTCTCATATATGGAAGCCCAGTGATGAGTTACTTTGAATATCCATTATGTTTTAAGGTTCCTTTTTAAAATGATGTTTTAGTATTCCTTTTTATGACATGGGTTTCTATGAAAGAAAATTTCAAGTAGAAAACCATTTATAACCCCGACGAATTTCAAGGGCGAAATTCATTTTAAGGGGGGTAGAATGTAACACCCCGAGATTTTATGAGATATATTATTTTTAATTTATTTGATATCTTCTGTTTTACGCTACACCAAGATTATCTGGCACTATACGCAACACCGTATTAGCTTGTAGTATACGCAAACACTATTCATGGCTTGTGCTTCACGCAAGAGCAACCTTCCTTGATAGCGTGTGTTGTACACAATACCGAGTTTCACTAAACAATGATATTTTATTATAATATTATGAACTAGCTGTTATGAATAGTATTAACTGAATTTTAAATTTTATAACATTATAATTCATCTTACACATTTTCTAGAATGAGATATGAAAACAAAATCAATTTTTCAATAAAAGAAGTATTTTTCAAAAAAATGCAGTTTTACCGCCTTTTGATGACGTACCCATTTCAAATATAATTTTTTACAAGTTTATAAGTTCAATTTTACAAAATAAACTTATTCTTTTGAATCATGATATAAAAATTTACGTTGGATAAATTTTTGATACTTTTCTGATAACCTTCATATTTTGATGAATAGTAAAAATACGCTAAATTTTAATTAAGAACAACTTTTTTCATCGAGATAAATTATATGGTTAAATTATAATATTGAATGGTTTTAAAGTATAAATAGAATATATTTTTACCATTTAATATAATTTAAGTCATTAGCATTAATTTTACTGTCACAACCCCCTCCCACCAAAGATGCCCCTCCTGAGCTGGCAATGGTGAAAGGGAGATAATGACCCCCGAGTCCCGCCTCCAGTAGGCCCCGGGGTGGTGACTAGCACCAAGGGTATGAGTTTTTCACAAAAAATATGGGAGGCATTACCCTTTTTATTTTTAAATATCGGGAAATAGGACAAGTAAACCACCAAAAAGGAAAAGAACCAGTGTATATAAATAAACTCAAAACCAAGCCCATATGCATGTTTAAACAATTTTATAACAAGGTACAAGTAAAAGAAAGCTCAAAGTACAATACCAAAAGAAAAAAAAGGTACAACAACAATAATAACTCCAACTGTCCGACTAGTAGGGTCCCGCACGGCCCTGGTAGTCCTCCTGGAAACCTGAAAGTAAACGTAGGGTGAGCATACAAGTATACTCAGTAGGGAAACCTAAAGATCTTGTGCACAAGTGGGGAGACATCCTAATGTCCCGTGAGAACAACAGAAGAAACCTAGAAAGGAATTCTATCCACCCAACCTCACCAGCCACACTCACCAAAACACAATCACAACAGGTAGTAGTAGTATAAGAACAAGAGTATTGGGTACCCCACACCATTTCCCTTCAGTTAGCTGCTCTTCCTAATGATGAACGTCTTGACGCTGCCACACTCTCCCTACCCGCACACACCTGGGCCTCACAACCACGTATCCCGCCTGCACATACCTGGGCCTCACAACCACGTATCCCGCCCGCACACACCTGGGCCTCACAACCACGTATCCCGCCCGCACACACCTGGGCCTCATCCTGAGGATTCTTGGGAAACAGTAGAACCTGCCCGACGAGTCTTGTGATAAAACCACCCCAATCGAAACCTACCCGAAGAGTCTTAGGTGTATGGTCGCCTCAAGCCATCACAGCCTAGGGGAGATGGAGCAGGAATGAGCTAGTAACTAAGGGAAAAAAACCCTCTCCCATGAGATGGGAGTGTTCGACACTAAGTTCTCAACATGGGTGGGGTGCGATAAAACACAAAAGAAACAGATATATATATATACCAACCACACAACCCAACCTATGCCTTCTAAAAAAAGAGAAACTAAGCACGTGCCTCGGAACTGCTACTACGAAGCATGCATACAACAAACAAACCCAACCCCCTTTAGGTTTTCACATTTCAGTAGAAATAGTTTATTTAGTTCCTTAACTACTGGGCAACTATCCACAACCAACCACACCAATCGTTCGTAAAACATATCCCTATCATCCACAAAACAAGTTAGGAAAAAAATAAGCAGCACAACAAGGTCCCTCTTATCAACCAACCAACCCCATTGATTATTATTTCCATTTCATTACCACGCCCCACCATTCATTAACTCTTCCACTTTTATTTAATATTCAAAACCCATAGGCCATTCACATTTAAACCCAACCCTGCAGCCCTGCTGCCAACCACCATAACCATAACTGTACCATACATCATCACCTCTTTAATACCATTTATTGCTGCCCCGCTGCCCATCACCATCATAACATTCACACCAACCCACAACCAAGTCAACCGCAGCCCTGCTGTTCACTCGATCCACAACAACCCACAAAAAACCCCGAACTCCTGCCTCATAATCAATCCAACACCCACATGTTCATTATTCCATTTTGTTTAACCGGGGTGATCACACAAGGGTTCTAGATTTTAAACAGCCAACTTTACGTGATTAACCAATTTCCACATTCCACAAGGTTTCCACCCATAAGAAAATACAGAAGGAGAGGGAAAATTTTAATTGCATAAGAAAAGGCCCCCAACGACCGTGATTTTCAGTAGGTAGAAGCTCATTCAATTGACAACATAATATCACAGGATATAAAGTAAAAGTAATCACAACTTTCCATCCCTGTTATATTAGCCAGTTATTATCTTTATTAAACCGATTCAAAAGTGTTTCATGTAAAAAATAGAACACCCACTCCACATGATGCACAAAATAAATAGATGAAGGTAAGATCCCTACATGAACAGGTTCTTGATCGCAACGCTCCCCCAGATCAACCTTAGAAGAGGTCCGTCGGCGTCTGTCACTTCTGTCGGGTCCCGGAAAAACCTCCTCGGGTGGAAGTCAGAAAGGAAAGGCCAAAGGAAAGACAACGGATCCAAGCTCGGAAGCCCCACCTCGTCGTTACAATACCTTGGTCGTTGAAGGATCGTAAATCGGAGCTTGGACGAAGAAGTTATGGAAGAAAGAGCCTTCCAGTCTCTTGAGAGAGCTCTGCTCAGAGGAGAGGGGAGGAGAGGAGTGAGTTGAAAGGAGGAGGGGAACCCTCCTTTTATAGGCGTGAAAAGAAAAAGTACATGGCGTGTACTTTATGGTACACGGCGTGTACTCAGTTCTTTCACACGGTCTCCACGCGGCTTCCAACAGGGCTCCGCGACCGTTGAATTGTCAACACATGGTATGAGGGTAATGCATACGCGGGGAAGGACTACACGGCGTGTAGTTTAGACACACGACATGTACTCATTTATTGCACACGGCAAGGACACGACTCCAACACGGTACACGACCGTTGAATGGTAATGCGTACGTGGGGAAGGACTACACGGCGTGTAGAACTAGACACACGGCGTGCACCCATTATTCCACATAGCAAGGACACGGTCTGCAACACGGGGTATACCCGGGAAGGGGGTACACGACGTGTACTCAAACTACACGGCGTGTAGTTTCAAAATTCTGGAAAGTGTGGAAAAAGTCCATTTTACCCTCCAGAACACTTCTTGACCTTCTTTTTGACAAAGGAATGGGCTGGAGAGGTCCGGGCCATTACATCAGATACCTCTTAAAACATTCTCGTCCCTGAGAATTCAAAAACCAACCCAGAGGAAACCCAACAAGATACCTCTTAGGGTTATCATTATAACAGGAACCCAACCAACAAACCTAATCATATTTGTTAGGAATTCCTTCTCCTATGTCGAGATATTATCCGCTTTAGGCGGCACTGACTCGCCCGCATGGGTTCAATCGCATCTGCATTAATGCGTCTCGATTAAGGGTCAGGTTTTTCCCTTTCCCACTAATTCGGACATGTTACACATTACCAGGGAACAAAGAAACAAAAGTTCTCACAACCGACAAGCCAATAATTCCATATAACAAGGGTACAGAGTACAACATCAACACAAGCTCAGAAGAACAAGGGAAAAAAACAAGTCAAAACAACTCCGGGTACTGAGCCTGCATCTGGGTCTCCCGCTCCCAAGTTCTCTCCTTGAGGCCACCATGCCTCCACAACACACGAAATAAGGGAATGGTTCATCCACAGAGAACCTTCTCTCTACGGTCTTCGATTCTGACTGGTCGTTCCTCGAAGGTCGCTTCGTCCCCCATATCTAGCTCTCCCCAGTCGACAACGTGGGAGTCGTCGTGTAAGTACTGACGAAGCTGGGAGACGTGGAAGACATCATGAACCTTCTCCAACTGAGGTGGCAGGGCGAGCTGATATGCCACCTCGCCAACTCGCCTCAACACCTCAAAAGGTCCGATGAACCTAGGTGAGAGCTTGCTCCCCTTTCCAAACCTCCGCTTCCCCCGTCGAGGGGAAACCTTCAAGAACACATGATCCCCCACCTAGAACTCCAAGGGATTCCTTTGACGATCAACATAAGACTTCTATCAGTCCTGAGCCGCTTTCATCCTCTCACGTACAAGCTGGACTTTATCTATGGTGCTCTGGACTACCTCTGGCCCAAGAGCACCTGTCTCACCAACCTCTGCCCAGAAAATGGGTGAATGACATGGCCTTCCATACAAAGCCTCAAATGGTGCCATGCCAATAGTAGAGTAGAAGCTGTTGTTGTAGAAAAACTCTACTAAAGGAAAGTGTCATACCCATGATCCTCCGAAATCCAGAACGCATGCTTACAACATGTCCTCCAACATCTGGATAGTCCGCTCTGTCTGCCCATCGGTCTGGGGGTGGAAATCAGTGCTAAGGCGTAGCTGGGTGCCAAAAGCACACTGTAGCCCCATCCAGACTCGTGAGGTAAACCGAGTATCCCGATCTGAGACGATAGTCCTCAGAACTCCAGGAAAATTCACCACCTCGTCTACGTACTTCTGTGCTAAGGTACTCACCGGGCCCGACTCCTTGATTGCTAATAAGTGGGCTGATTTCGTTAGTCGATCCACAACCACCCCGATAGCATCATAACCACCCTGAGCTCTAGGTAGTTCTGTGACAAAGTCCATTGATATGTCATCCCACTTCCACTCGGGGACATCTAAAGGATGCAACAAACCACTGGGAACACGGTCTTCAACCTTCACTTGCTGACACACTAGGAATTTAGCCACAAACTCTGCCACTTCCCATTTAACCCCAGGCCACTAAAAATGATCCCTCAGGCCTCGGTACATTTTTAAAACTCTTGGATGTACCGCCAAGGCTGAGCTATGGAACTCACAGAGAACTCCCCCACGCATCGCCTCCGGAACAAACAACCTTCCATGGAAAAGCATCTGATTTCGGCTGTCCTCTAACCATCCTTCTGGAGCGTTCTCCTAATAGACATGATCCCTCATCACTTCCGCCTTAGAGTCCCCCCACTGAGACTCTTCCACCTGCTGTAACAAGGAGGAATGCACCGTCATCTGAAACAAATAGCCTCTAACACCTTCTACCCTTGCATCCAAGTGTAAGGCAGCCAACTCTCCCATCGCGTTATAAGCATCAGCGGATTCCCGAACTACTTCCTGATGCGACTTCCTGCTCAGGGCATCAGCCACAACGTTGCCCTTACCTTCAATGTTAGAGATTTCAAAATCATAGTCTTAGAGAAACTCGACCCATCTCCGCTGCTGTAAGTTCAGGTCACGATGGGAGAAGATATAACGTAGGCTCTTATGATCTGAGAAGACCAAAAAGTGCTCCCCAAAGAGGTAATGTCACCACAACTTAAGTGAGAACACTACTGCTGCATGCTCTAGGTTATGGGTGGCATAGTTACGCTCATGAGGGCACAACTGCCTAGACCCATAACAAATCACTCCCTTCTTCTGTATCAGCACGCACCCCAGACCAAGGCCAGAAGCATCACAAAACACCTCATACAACAACCCTTCCTATGGAAACCTGAGTACGGGAGCACTGACCAACTTCTCCTTCAGGTATTCAAAAGATTTCTGGCATTTCTCGCTCCATAGGAAGACCTGGTTCTTCCTCGTCAAAGCTGTCAATGGAGCAGCAACTCAAGAGAAGTCCAAAACGAACCTCCGATAGTAACCTGCTAACCCCAGGAAACTACGAACTTCTACCACGCTCTTGGGTGCTGCCCAAGAAACAACTGCCTCCACCTTCGACGGGTCCACTGACACTCTATGCTGAGACACCACGTGCCCAAAGAAGTGTACTTCTTGTGTCAAGAACTTACACTTCGATAATTTCCCATAAAGATGGTGGTGTCGAAGGAATTCCAAGAATTCCCTGATATGCTCAATGTGCTCCTCCTCTGATCTTGAGTAGATCAGGATGTCATCGATAAACACAACGAAGAACCGGTCCAGAAACTCTCGGAAGACAAAGTTCATAAGTCCCATGAACACTGATGGTGCATTCGTAACTACAAATGGAATCACTACAAACTCGAAGTGCCCATACCTGCACCTGAAAGCCGTCTTTGAGATGTCACTGTCCTTCACCCTCAGCTGATGATATCCTAATCGTAGATCAATCTTAGAAAAACAACCTGCTCCCCTCAGCTGGTCGAAGAGATCATCTATCCATGGAAGGGGGTAACAGTTCTTGATCGTTACCTGGTTCAACCTTCGGTAGTCTATGCATAGCCTGAGACCACCATCTGCCTTCTTCACGAACAAAACCGGAGCAACCCATGGCGACACACTGGGTCGAACAAAACCTTTCTCCATCAGATCGTCAATCTGAATCCGCAACTCCTGCAACTCCAAAGGTGCCATCTGATAAGGGGCCATCAAAATTGGACGGGAACCAGGCTGTAAGTCTATCCCGAACTCAACGTCACATCGGGGGGGGGGGGGGGGGGGGGTAGAGTCACAACCTCCTCAGGAAAAACATCGAGGAACTCCCCAACAACCTCTGGGACATCCATCATCTCTGTATCAGTTGGAACCACTGATAACCCGCCCAACAAGAAAAGGAGAGGCTCCACACGCCGACTTCCCGCCTAAAAGATCCTCTCGCCGACAAAAGATACGCGCTTCCCATCCACGTCGGAGAACACGAATCTTCTCCGGAAGTAGTCGATAACGACCCTAACAGAAAAAAACCAGTCAATGCCTAGGATGAAATCGTATGGCTGCATCTGTAACAGAAGAAGGTCCCAACTAGATTGATGTGGTCCCAACGTCAGCCCACATCCCTGGAATACACAAGATATGCTGGTCTAGCCCCCAACTAGTGTACTCAGTGCCAGTGGTACGAAAAGTCTCTCTACGTCTAATCCCAAAGCGTGGGATAGACCAGGTGCAATGAAGGAGTGCGAATCTCTTGAATCGAACAAAGCAGAAACAAGAGTGCTAAACAAAAAAATCGTACCTCGCACCACCTCTGGTCCTGCCAGAGCTGCCAACTCTGCTGTGTGCAACTGTCCACGCCCAGCTCCTCTGCCTCTCTGATGTCGTCCATCTCCCTGACCACGCCCTGGTCGAGGTCCCTGAGGAGCACCCTAAGGTCGGCCTCCACCTGCAAAGTCTGCCCTCGGAGGAGCATGGTCCTGCTGCTGCTGGAAGGGCCTCGCTGGCAACTGGTGCTGCTGAGGTGGGCGCTGAACCTGCCCACCTCCACCGTACTGATCTTGGGTCGGGCACCAACTCCGAACGTGCCAAAAACCTCTACAAGAAAAACACCTCGGTCCCGGGATTGTGAAAAAGGGACGAGGACCCGAAGATCTGAACTGGAACTGCTAGGGCCTGCTCCCCACTGGCCTGAACCTAGAAGGTCCCATCGCAGGAGACCTGCTGCTGACCGCCTTCCCCTTCAACGAACCTGGCTAGATCCCCTCTCGGGGTGCACCTCCCAGCGAGTGCATCCTCTCTACAACCTCTGACTTCTTCTGTACTGCCAAGTACGTCGGAAGGGTGAAGGGGGTGACAACATACTGGAGAAAAGGACGAAGCGCCTCCTCCAAACATCTCACCCGAGACTCCTCATCCAGAAAGAGATCTGGAGAAAAGCACAGGAGATCTTTGAACTTGATCCCCAGCTCTCGTACCATCATACTCCCCTGCTGAAGGGAGAGTAACTCCTGCCGCTTCTCCACCTTGATCGTGGAAGAAAGGAATTCCTCTCGGAATTCCTTCTTAAAGCCAGCCCATGGAACCTCTGCCTCTATCCTCTCTCCAAGGTAGAGAGTCCACCACTTTCGCGCCGCACCTCTCAGCTGACTGACTGCTAGGGGAACCCAGTACTCCCTCGGAGCACGGATCAAGGTAAAAGCGATCCATAGCTCCTCAAGCCACCCCTCAGTCTCCGTATCCGAAGTACTACCCTCGTACTTCTTGAGGGTCTGCCGCTGGAAAGAACGGAGAGTCTTCTGCCACTGGCTATCTTCCTCCTCTCGGTCAATCCTCAACTGATCGACCGCCTAAATCTGCTGGGCCTCGGCCATCTGAGCTACCCGGGGACGACGTCCATGTGCCATATCTGTATGGTAAACAAGGATCGCCTAAACCCAAGTAGTAAGGAAAAACTCAAGGTTTCATTTTATCATTTTATCTTAATTTCTTTCCCAGAACACCCAAATCAAGTAAAACACAATCATGATGATGCATGTACCTTCCCTAGGGTCTCTACCCTATAATCAATGTAGTATCACTTGGTCATTCAGTAGGCTCAGAGTCCTTGCACCGGATCACGGGGGGCCCTAAAATCCTGTGTCCTAGATGGTCTTCCCTGGCCTATGTCATGCACCAAGATTAACTAACATTGCCGCCCAACCATCCCATGCAATCCTCACTGTGCCTAACTCCAAACTCCATCCTATCTCTCAACCATCAGCTCTGATACCATTCTGTCACATCCCCCTCCCACCAAAGATGCCCCTCTTGAGCTGGCAATGGTGAAAGGGAGATAATGAACCCCTGAGTCCCGCCTCCAGTGGGCCTCAGGGTGGCGACTAGCACCAAGGGTATGAGTTTTTTCACAAAAAATATGGGAGGCATTACCCTTTTTATTTTTAAAGATCGGGAAATAGGACAAGTCAACCGCCAAAAAGGAAAAGAACCAGTGTATATAAATAAACCCAAAACCAAGCCCATACGCATGTTTAAACAATTTTATAATAAGGTACAAGTAAAAGAAAGCTCAAAGTACAATACCAAAAGAAAACAAAGGTACATAAACAGCAACAACTCCAACTGTCCGACTAGTATGGTCCCGCACGACCCTGGTAGTCCTCCTAGAAACCTGAAAGTAAACGTAGGGTGAGCATACAAGTATACTCAGTAGGGAAACCTAAATCTCTCGTGCACAAGTGGTGATGCATCCTAATGTCCCGTGAGAAAAGCAGAACAAACCTAGAAAGGAATTCTATCCACCCAACCTCACCAGACACACTCACCAAAACACAATCACAACAGGTAGTATTAGTATAAGAACAAGAGTATTGGGTACCCCACACCATTTCCCTTTAGTTAACTGCTCTTCCTAACGATTAACGTCCTGACGCTGCCACACTCTCCCTGACCGCACACACCTGGGCCTCACAACTACGTATCCCACCCGCACACACCTGGGCCTCAGAACCATGTATCCCGCCTGCACACACCTGGGCCTGAAAACAACATATCCCGCCCGCACACACCTGGGCCTCACAACCACGTATCCCGCTCGTACACACCTGGGCCTCATCCCGAAGATTCTTGGGAAACAGTAGAACCTGCCCGAAGAGTCTTGGGCTAAAACCACCCCAATCGAAACCTACCTGAAGAGTCTTAGGTGTAAGGTCGACTCAAGCCATCACAGCCTAGGGGAGAAGGAGCAGGAAGGAGCTAGTAACTAAGGGAAAACCACCCTCTCCCATGAGATGGGAGTGTTCGACACTAAGTGATCAACATGGGTGGGGTGCGATAAAACCCAAAAGATACAGATATATATATATACCAACCACACAACCCATCCTATGGCTTCTAAGAAAAGAGAAACTGAGACCGTGCCTCGGCACTGCTACTACGAAGCATGCATACAACAAACTAACCCAACCCCCTTTAGGTTTTCACATTTTAGTAGAAATAGTTTATTTAGTTCCTTAACTACTGGGAAACTATCCACAACCAACCACACCAATCGTTCGTAAAACATATCCCTGTCATCCACCAAACAAGTTAGGAAAAACATAAGCAGCACAACAAGGTCCCTCTTATCAACCAACCAACCCCATTGATTATTATTTCCGTTTCATTTTCACTCCCCACCATTCATTAACTCTTCCACTTTTATTTAATATTAACAACCCATAGCCTGTTCACATTTAAACCCAACCCTGCAGCCCTGCTTCCAACCACCATAACCACAACCGCACCGTACATCATCACCTCTTTAATACCATTTATTGCAGCCCCGCTGCCCATCACCATCATAACATTCACACCAACCCACAAGCATGTCAACCGCAGCCCTATTGTTCACCCGATCCACAACAACCCACAAAACACCCCCAACACATGCCTCATAATCAAGCCAACACCCACATGTTCATTATTCCATTTTGTTTAACCGGGGTGATCACACAAGGGTTCCGGATTTTAAACAGCCAACTTTACGTGATTAACCAATTTTCACATTCCACAGGGTTTCCACCCATAAGAAAATCCAGAAGGAGAGGGAAAAATTTAATTGTGTAAGAAAAGGCCCCCAACGACCATGTTTTTCAGTAGGTAGAAGCTCATTCAATTCACAACATAATATCACATGATATAAAGTAACATCAATCACAACTTCCCATCCCCGTTATATAAGCCAGTTATTATCTTTATTAAACCGGTTCAAAAGTGTTTCACGTAAACAATAGAACACCCACCCCGCATGATGCACAAATTAAAGAGACGAAGGTAAGATCCCTACATCAACAGGTTCTTGATCGCAACGCTCCCCCAGATCAACCTTAGAAGACGTCTGTCGGCGTCTGTCACTTCTGTCGGGTCTCGACAAAACCTCCTCGGGTGGAATTAGGAAAGGAAAGGCTGAAGTAAAGACAACGGATCCAAGCTCAGAAGCTCCGCCTCGTCGTTATGATCCTGTGGCCGTTGACAGATCGTAAATCGGAGCTCGGACGAAGAAGTTATGGAAGAAAGAGCCTTCGAGTCTCTTGAGAGAGCTCTACTCAGAGGAGAGGGGAGGAGAGGAGTGAGTTTAAAGGAGGAGGGGACCCCTCCTTTTATAGGCGTGAAAAGAAAAAGTACACGGCATGTACTTTATGGTACACAGAGTGTACTCGGTTCTTTCACACGGTCTCCACGCGGCTTCCAACACGGCTTGACGACCATTGACTGGTCAACACATGGTTTGAGGGTAACACATATGCAGGGAAGGACTACACGACGTATAGTTTAGACACACGACATGTAGTCATTTATTACACACGACAAGGACACGAATCCAACATGGTACACGACCGTTGACTGGTAACGCGTACACGGGGAAGGACTACAAGGCGTGTAGAACTGGACACACGACGTGCACCCATTATTCCACACAGCAAGGACATGGTCTGCAACATGGGGTATACCCGGGAAGGGGGTACATGGCGTGTACTCAAACTACACGACGTGTAGTTTCAAAATTCTGGAAAGTGTGGAAAAATTTAATTTTACCCTCGAGAACACTTCTTGACCTTATTTTTGACAAAGGAATGGGCCGGTGAGGTCCAGGCCATTACATTTGCACTGAATTCACAGGTAAAAACATTTCAATCTTTAGCAATGTTTTAACTTTTAGAACTCATTTTCTCAACAGCGGGATTGATTTTAAATTAAATAATGCAACTTCTTTATTTTGAATTTGGAAAAATGGATTCCATATTTGGAATCAGTAGGTCTAAATTATGTTAATATGCTAATTTTTTATTTTAGGCATTACGAATAGTAACCACAGTAAATTTTATTTACTAAAGTTAAAGGTAAATCGGGTAATTAAGGGTAATAATAAGATTATAAAATTACCCTAACACCTGAAAAAATTCTATTGGATGAATAAAAGTCGACCCATATCACCTAAGGGTCTAAATAGATTCATTTCATGGACTTTTGACCATGAAAATGATGTAATTATTATTAAAACCAAAGAAAGTGACAACATGTCACTCTCTTATATATTATAAGTGAAATAATTTTAATTTAGTGATAAACTTCATAAAACCTAGAATATAAATAGTCTCCAGAAATCTAATAAAATTATCTACATCATGATAATTTATTTAGAATTTTTAAGGATTAAATAATTATCATTAATGGTGACACAATAGTGATGCAGAAATTGTTTATTTAGTGAAAAATAAATAATATGGTTTTTATTAAACTAATAGTGACCATAAAAGGCACAAAAACCTGATCAAAACTTATTGGTCATGTACATGTAAACCATAATCATACAATGGTAGAATATTGGACCATTTGGAGCCTTATAAAAGCAATTATAAAACTTATATTATTTTATTTTAAATGATGTCAAAGTTGTCACCTTCATGATTTACAGAATATAACAATTTAAATGTCTTGATTTTAAGATGATAAATTCAATTAAAAGTATTATTATGAAATATATTAGATTTATCTGCATCATAGTTGTTTATTTTTAATTTTTATGAAACAAATAAGTATATTAAATAATTATACAAAAATTTTGTAGTAATTATTTTATTAAAGAAAATATCAAATAAATGGTTTTAAAAATATTAAAATAAATTTTATATGAATAAATTAATGTGATACATGAATTTTTTAGATGAATATGAAATTTTATAAATCAATTAAATATTTTGGTTCGAATATATCCTCTGTTTGGTTTTTATTTAAATTCAAATAAATGAATAGTGTCAAAATTGACACTATTATTATTTTATAAAAATAACATATTATTAAATTGATTAAAAATCAGAAAAATATTTAAAAATTATAAATTGAATTTTATATGGTTTAAAATTTCATAAATTATACAATTATGGACAAATCTCAACACATAAGTAATTATTTATAACTATTTAAAATTTAGAATATTATCACCACAAATAAAATTAAATAGATTAAATAAGGATAAATAAAGTTGATAAGGATTAAAATAAATTCCCAACATGTATAAATTTTATTTCCTGATGAGATTACAACCCTATATCATCTCATATTATGATTTGAGTCATTTTTGGAGGTTTTTAAGTGGGGTTTGAGTTTATTATAAATTAATATTTTAGAGGTTTCCAAAAGTGACCCTCTCTTACCTTATAAAAGGGAACCTCCTCCCTCTCATCTTCACAACACTTTGAGCCTTGAAGCTCGGAAAATCCCTGAAAATATCTCTTCTTAACTTCCCTATCAACATACTATAGTTCCTGGTCTTTTTCAAATACCAAATTTAGTTCCATGAGAGGAGGTTTAGAAGAGGCATGTCGAAGAAGAGGTAATATCCTTTACCGATTCTTTCAAATTAATTTCTTCTTCTACTTCCTATTATTTTGTTGTTTAATAATAAAGTAATAACATCAGTATTAATCATATAATGATATGTTATTATAAATATGAACCAACCCTATTTCACCTTCTATCCATCCTACGGAAAAAAATCACCGTGCGTGCGTACGTACAGAATACCGTCTCCACGCCGCGGTGTAATATGTTTTCCCCCACCACCTTACTTGGATGGGTATAATGGTGTAAATAATAAATATATATGGTTATTATAACATGATACTAATTCTGATATATTATATAATCCACTTCAACAATTATGGGAACGACATCGTCCCTCGTGCGTACGTACGAATTACCGTCTCCACAACACGATGAGATTCATTCTCCATGTTAACCATTCAAGAATAATTATAAAGTATATATAATAAATAATCATTAATAATATTAAATAATAATGATAATGTATTTATGTACATATATGTTTGATTTACTTAATTACATTCAATTCAATAAGGAAACGAAAACAGCGTCCATGCGTACGTACGACCTACCGTCTCCATGAACGGTGTATTTCATTTCATTTATTGATCTATCATATATATTTATATTTTGAATATATATATTATATATAAATCATGTTTTACATTATAAAATTAATTAAATCAGGATATAAGTAATAATATCAAGAACATCAAGTCAAAACACGTATGATAAATGAAACAATTTTACCCAAAACGCTGCTTTAACATGGAATTGACAAAAGAACAGGTAATATAAAGTCCTATATGAATCATATATGATATCATAAATATTATTATGGTTGTGTTACCAGTTAATAATATGTTTAAACCCACTATACAGGAGTTTTGGACACGTATGGGAGAAATTGGACCTAAGGTAAGGGATAATTTTGCAATCTCATTTTTATCCGAGATTGCTTATATGTAAGTATTTACTGGGGTTATTTTTTTCATCAATGTCCATAAAAAGGTTTTTCATAAAGTGTTTAATATTATTACATGTATTTTTAAAGTCATCTTACCCCTCTTTTACTTTTACTTTGTGTTATGGAAGGAATCTTTCTTTTGTTTACCATACGTGGTACTTTTTGACTTTTCCGTTAAAAGTACAAGGAGAATGTTTTTTTAACTTTTACGGTATGAAAATATTTTTACGGTTTCATAACGCCTTATTTTCATGAAGCTTACTCTACAATATTTCATGACTATTTTCAAAAAAATCCTTTTCTTTTAAAATTTCATGGCATTTTGTGAAAAGAAAATGATTTGGAAGAAGAAAGGATATTTTACTCAATAATTCATTTCAAGTGTTTTATCAAAACCATTTTCCATCTAAGATGAAATTATTTCATATGTGTATGTTTCAATTATAATTTCTCTATTATTTACATGGTTTCACTTTTCTTATGATGAAATGATATTCATTTTTTATATAGATTATAGTTTATGATGGGATGATGTTTATGAAAGCCATTTTATTCTTTGGGTTATGATAAATGATTTATGTTTATGTTGTGGCACACGTAAGAATGATTTCATTATGAGATGGGCGGGACCTATATCTCCCTCCAATGAATTGAGTAAAGATTTATATCTCATGAGATAGACATGGCTGGAATATAAAGTAAAATCTGGTTTAGTAATACAGGGCTTGAACGGCAAGTAAACCCGGTTCAGTAATGAACCTTGTCCACTATGATGGTCTCGGAGGAAATTCCATGGCAACTATGGAAATCATATCATGTGATTAATGGTTTTCCATAGTTACATGTTTTATTTTATCACGATTAATGTTCCTTTATGATCTATGCTATATGTACTGCCAAGATTTTTGTTGTTGCTCAAGATTTTGATGTTTTATGTTCAGGTTTTTACGTTCAAATGTTTATGGGTTGTTTTTAAGTTCTCCATGTTTAACTTTACTGAGCTTTTGAGCTCACCCTTTTTATGTTTTCTTTTCCTCAAGATATAAAGAAAGGTTTTAGGTAAGAAAAACAAAGTATAAGATCTTTGTGGGAGATGTTGAAGATCTTTCACCATGATTAGAAGATTACGTTCCCAGTTTCCAAAGACACTAAACCAATATTGTCTTTGGGCGTCTGTTTTTTTCATGTATTAAGTATTTCGAAAAAGTATTGTAATGTCTATGTATGTCAAGATTTGGGAATCTACAAATTTCTTCTCATTATTTACATTATTTTTTATATAATTCTTAAAAAAAAGAAACATTAATAAAAATTATTATTTTATTGTGTTGATGTTATTAAAATTCTGTAAAATATTAAATTACCTCATGAGGTGTATCTCTTTTAATGTCAACAAATAGATTTCAGTTCTCATGATAAATTCCTTCCATCACTATCTCATATATATTTCACGATCTTAGAGATGTGTCATTAAACTCATTCCATAATCTCCATTTAAAATATATCAACTTCTTGCCCAAAATTTTCAAATTCAATGGGCGTGAAATAGAGTCAGGGACATCGAAATGAAAAAACAACTCAAAATAAAAAAAAACATATCACCTTTTAATTATATTAAAAAAAATTAGATAAGTATTTTAAATTATTTATCAAGTAATATTAAATTAATATTACCTTTACTTGAGTATCAAACTCCGCTTTTTTCCATGATGTAGGAATATGCCTATACTATTTATAATTAATGGGAAAGATCATGGTCTTGCAAGAAATTTTCCTAAGAATTTACCCTTATATTCTAGAAGTGTCACTGGTAAGAACCCAATACTCATCAAATGGAATGATAATATTGAATTCCTTTAGGTCTCACAAATCTTCCTTATTAATATTTGCATCCCTTCTATGGTTTTCATTATATTTTTGAAAAATTCATTAAATAATTAATAAAATATATAGTTTTTTGTACAATGACATGAATACAAATAATGGTAATTTCCAATATCCCCTAGATAGAGGGGTGGCCAACTAATCCATCACTAAAGGTGAATTATGTACTGGGATACCGACAATGTCTAGGTAAATGGCTGACTCACTAGTATTCTTAAGTATAATGGAATTTCTTGTATCCATAGAAGTTAATGGTTGTGGTGGCGTGCTCTGAGATGTTGATTAGATATGATCTTGAACTTTTTTTTACCTCATAATTCCTATAATTCAATTGGTTATGTTATATTAAATGTATGAAAAATGAAATACTAAATATTTTTTATGAAAAAAACTTGAAAAATTTATATAAGTAAAAAACATTTACCAACGAGAAATTGTAATATATTTTCATTAACAATTTATACATTCAATTATATTCATCTTTATTGTATTCATTATTATCAAATTCCATTGTGTTGAGTCCTTCATTTTCACCCTCTCTTACATGTTTTAGTGTTTCTATATTGCCAGGAAGGAACTGTTTAATGTTTTGTGGTTTATAATGTTCAGTATCATAAAGTTCCAATAGATCTTCATCACCTATATCAAATATGTCTATTTGATTAAAGTATAAAACAACACACAAAAATTCATGAATTCACCATCCACATAATAAACCTTATTTTATTTTTAATCCAAGATAAATGGATCATTCTATTCAAGTACACCAGTATGGATCAAGTGATAGAAATTAACAGAAGTAAAATGTAATGAATCTTTCATTATACCCCTATAAATGTTGAACAACTTGAATTTGAATAAAGAAGCTAAAAATGACCATGATAGTTAAATTAAATTATATCATTCATCTTTCCATAGTATTCCTCCTCTACATGTGTAACTACGATACTATTTTTAGTTTTTAAGTCTTCTTCATGATAAATTATATGAAACATGAAGCCATGAATATTGTAGGCATTGAATCTCTTAGCTACCCTTTGAGGAACTCAATCCAAAATATTCAAATAATTTCACATTTCAGATCTATTATCAACATTCATTATCTAGAAAAAATATATAAGGTGTTACTTTTAACATAGACTAAATAACAACAAACCAATAACATGAATATAAGTATATACTTACATAACAGGAAAACCATTCAACAACCACCTTATTTACATTTTTTGTTAATTTCAGATCATTTAGAGCTCGAACCCTTAGTATCCTCTATGTTTTCAATCACAAGTATTCAATAAATGGATCTATAATAATTCTATTGAGTAGCAAATATATATGTTCTTAAAGAAACTCTACTTTTGTCACTGTGAAATTTTACTCCTTTACAATTGGTCATCCAATATTTGGAAATACCGATGACTAGTTTTTATAATGATAATTAGTTGACATGTCATAAACACATCCAATACGATTTAATATTATCTCAATCCCCTCCAAATACCTAGGGTAGAAGGTTAATAACTCTTCGACTATGCAACCTTCAGCCATAGATCCTTATGTTTGAGCTTTATTTCTCACATATTATTTCAAATGACCTAATTACCAGATTAAAAAATAAGAATAATATTACAAATTTTTACACAATGATTTGATAAAATTTAACTCCCCAATGAAAATAAAAATAATATCAATGTACCTCTCAATTTGATACATCCATTGATTGTGTATTAGTCCACCTAGCTTATCTTCTTCAACCAAACGAACTGTTAAAGGAATCGTGATTGTGAATAATGAAGGGGAAAATAACATCTCCCAATGAAAAAGGGTAAAAAAAAATTCTTTTTGATGTTTATCAAGCTTAGTTGGATTTATATTTTTTCCAAAAAAACTCTCTGAAAAAGGTATAAACTGAACTATAACCACATTTACTTTTTCAGGTAACGTATTATGTAATGCCAGTGAAAATAACTACTCCATTAGAATATGTTATTGTAACTCCCCAAGGTTTTATAAATAATGCATGAAACAAAAAGTCTCTATTAAGTAACACTTTGTTTTAAGGATATAGTTATAAACTATCCATTAAAAATAATTTTTCCATTTTTGTGTTTTGAATTTCAAAAATATGACATACATAGTTGTGATCAATAGTTTATTTGGTTTCTAATTGGAAGAGCATAATTTTCGGTGAATAGTAACCTACTCTTATGAATAACAACCTACCCTTATGAATAGTAATATAACCCTTATTAGTAGTAAATCTTCTAAATGAATAGTGACCTCACCAATGAATGTATAATAAGAAGTAATATTATAATTAACAATATGACCATAGTATAAGTGTTGGTATTTTTGCAATTCATAAATATTTAATTATAGTATTGTTATTAATTTAATTACTTAAATGAAAAATTATTTTCATAAAATATAGTTATAAATTATTATTTTATTTTCTTATGATTATAAGATAATTTTATGTGACCATGATTATTTTTTCAAGGTTTTATAAAATCTGTTATAGTTTTAAAATTCTTATTTATCGAATAAATTATTATTTTAATTAAAAATTAAGTTTCTGATATTTAGAAATTTATTTTGATAAAATGGAGTTAATTTTTAAATTCCACATTTTGAAAAATTATTGGGGTGAATTTTTGATATTTTTCTGAAATACATGAATTTTTGGTGAATAGTGAAATTCGATAATTTAAAAAATGTGCTAAATAAATGAATTTATGCATCATTCGTGAGTCATGACTGATGTAAATGGAAATTTGTTCGAACTCACATGTACTTATTACTATTTTTTTCATAAGAATTAAGACTATTCATAGTCATGGGAAAAAACATTAAATAAAGATTAAAATAATTTAAAATCCCTCATCTCCTCCACTATAAATACCAACCTCACCCCATCTTCCTCTCACACCTCTCAAGATTTGTTCATTGTCTAAATTCTACCCAATCCCCTCCCGAGGGTTATTCCATATATCCAATACTTACTAGTCTCACCAAAAGGCCAAAACCAAAGTCCTTAAAGAAGATCCCAAGGAGAAGAGATCAAGAGGAGGTTTAAACATGTTTGAAGGAAGTCGAACCTGAGGTAAGGGATCCTCTCTTTGCCAATTTTATTCAAGAATTTCCTCTTTGTTATGCCATTTTATTTTTAATTACTACTGATGGAATATATTTTTGAACCTTCCCTATACTTCTATTATGATATTTAAATGATGAGAGGCCCCTTTCTCTCTCATTAATCCCTCCCAAGTACACCCGTTACCATGCCTAAATTTCATATGGGGATTCTTGACCCAATTTTATTCTTTGGGTTAACCTTATAATTTATTAATTATGTGGTATTGATATTATTTTTGTGATGAAATTTTGTTTATAATATGTTTTATTCTATGTATTTACAGTGTATACTCATATCCATTCCATTCTATTAATTCCCACTCCAATTATATTTGTAAGGGAATTTCCTTTTAAAATCCTTTTAAAAGGCTCTTCAATGAAATTCAAAATGATATTTTATTTTATATATATATGTAATGAGTGGTTTCTCTTGATTTCATGATGCTTTATTACTATGATATGTTCCTTGGACATAGTTATGCTGGTTTGATCCCATTATAGCTCATGATATGTTGGGTTGATCCCATTATAGCTCAAGATATATTGGGTTGTGCCCATTATAACTCAAGATATGACGGGTGTGCCCCATTATAGCTCTCCAATGAATTGGGTAATATAGAGATAAAATTTAAATGAATGGTCATTCCATGTGTAAGGGTGATTGTAAGAGTGATATGGTAAATATGTCCCAAGAACACTACATGATGCTTCTATGAACGTTAATAAGTTTTTATGTGATTGGTTTCTTTGGTTTTTATGTTATCACTTGAAAAAAATTTCTTTTTTTATCCCTTACTGAGCTATTTGTGCTCATACCATTTTTTTAAATGTTTTTCATAGGTTATAAGGATTTATAAGAGAAGTAAGGAAGACAATTTAAATGTTAGGAAGAGTTTTCAAATAAATTCTTTTTTATATGAAAATTTTTATATTTTGGAAAATTTAGATACTATTTTAGTAGCATGATCATGTATGATTATGGGATGTTATGTATGTTTTATGTCCTAATTCTCTATAACTCTAAACCTGAACAGATCTTAAATTTGTAAGAATGTATGTTCTTGTTTAAAAATCAGGATTGTGTAATGTTTTAAGGATGGGTCCTTATAGTTGGTATCAAAGGATGGTTTAGATAACTTTAGTTGTTAGGATGATGTTAATAGAATACCATAAATGATTTTTACATCATGGTTAACTTAAAATGATATAGAATTTAAATATTACCTTGTTGATTCATCTAAGATATGTTTTTTATAATGTTTTTTCGTAGAAGAAACAGGGAATCTAAGGTAGGAAGGTACCAAGAGGCTGATATCTTTCCGAATATACATCCTGGAATGGTGGGAATCGAACCGAGCAGTTTTTGATAATAATGGATCAATTGACTCAGGTAATAAACTGTGGTGGTATCCATGCTAGAGAGGAACCTAATATACTCTAAATAAACATGCCTTTTGTGGTTAAGTTTTTTTAGGAAATGTCTTACAACATTTAGTGGAACCATAGATCCAATGATAGATGAAGGATGTATAAATGCTCTAAAAAAGATATTTGATGTCAGGGGATGCTCGAATGGTCAAAAGGTAATACTAGAAATTTTTCATTTTGAATTTCAAGTCAATCAACGATGGTGTTTTGTTAAGAATATGAGGGAAAGATATGATTTTGAAAGTCTATAATGGGATGATTTTAAGATTTTTTTCTGGAAAAATATATTCCTAAAACTATTTTACTCAAAATAGAGAAAAAATTCATGGAACTAAGATAGAAAGATGATGATTCTGTGGTAGCATATGAATCCAATTTTAAAAGACTGGCTAGGTTTGTACTATATTTTACGTGGGATTTTTATATTAAAGTTAATATAATTTACTCTGGTTTAAAACTATTTTTACAAAGAGATTTAGATTCAATAAAGTTAAAAAGATATGAGAAACTTGTTTGTTGTGTTAAAAAAGTTGAGATAGAGTATGTTGACACGTATGTGGCTCATGATGACAAGAATAAGAACTGTTCAGGTTGGAAGGCTTTGGGGAATAGTACATCAAAGAAATATGAAGGTAAGAAAACTAATTTACCTTCTTGGGTAAAGTGTGGTAAAAATCATCCTGGAGAATGTATTATAAATTATGTAAGATGCTACCAATATAGAAAGTTTAGGAACATGACTCTAGAGTGCAGGGAAAATGATCCAAAATTTAATGAGAAGATGATGGTGAGATGCTTTAACTATAAGGAATTGGGTCATTTTTCTAATGTGTGTCAGAAGCTAGTCACTCAGGCTAGAAACCAGCAAGATTGGAAGTATAAGGGTGTGGTAAAATTCTTTGAAACCAATTTAGTAGATGTTGAGCCATAAAATGAGGTGGTATTAGGTACATTTCTTGTTTTTATAGATTTTTTAAATGTTTTGTTTGATTTGGGGTCTACACATTCCTTCATTTATGATAAATTTTTTACAAAATTAGGAATTCCACCTCATTAAATGAAACCAGAACTCATGGTAAAAGAAACCAAATGAAATATTGTGGAAAAAATAAATTATAAGAATTTACTTATCTTTGTCTGTTGAAATATTTTACTTACAAACCTTGTTTTATTTCCTCAATTAGAGTTTGATGTTATTATGGGTATGGACTAAATTTATTTTTATCATGCCATGATATATTGTAGAGAAAAAGAAGTTGTTTTTTAGAGAGCATTTTATTTTATTTACAAAAATGAACCCATACCATTGATAACATATCAGGATACAAAGAAATTAATTAAAGATGAAAGTAAAAGTTATCTTGCTCATATTTTTGAAGATAAGGGAACTATGAAGATTAATGATATACGAGTGGTAAATGAATAACTAGATGTTTTTTCTAATGTTTTTTTGGTGTTATTTTTAATTGATAGGTTGAGTTTACTATTGAATTAGTTCCTGATGGTAAGCCAATTTATAAATCCTCTTATCGAATGGATCAAATGGAACTTTTGGAATTGAAAAATCAGTTGTGGAAATTATTAGATAATGACTTTATCCAACCTATCACTTCACCATGGGGTGATCTTGTCTTGTTTTTTTAAAAACAAAAATGGTTCAATGAGACTTTTCATTGATTATAGATCCTTGAATAACATCACTGTTAAAAATAAATGTCATTTTCCTCATATCGATGATTTATTTTATTAGCTCTAGAGAGCACAATATTTTTCAAAGGTTGACATAAGGTTGGGGTACCATCAGTTGAAAGTATAGGATGGAGACATCCCAAAGACTGTGTTTCGTACTATATATGATCATTATTAATTTTTAGTTATGCCATTTGGGATAACAAATGCACCTTCGGTATTCTTGGATCTTATGAATATAATATTTCATGAGTTCTTGGATATGTTTTTGGTTGTGTTTATTGATGAAATTTTGGTATATTATAAAAGTAAATAGGAGCATGAAAAACATATAAGGGTTGTTTTTCAAACCTTGAAAGATAATAAAATGTATAGAAAATTCAACAAGTGTGAATTTGGTTACAACAAATTTCTTTTCCTGGAAACATGGATTTTAAATATGGAATAATTGTTGATCCAACTATAACAAAAGTTTTTGAAGAATGGAAAAGAAACACAAATATAACCCAGATTCATAGTTTTATTGGTTTATTAGGCTATTACTGGATGTTTCTTGAAAAATTTTCACTGTTTTCTAGTCCACTGACTAAGTTAACTCAAAAGGGGTTAAATTTGTTTAGAAAAAAGAATGTGATGATTGTTTTTAAAAATTAAAAATAATATTGGTGAATAATATTGTTCTAACCCTACCTTCAAGTAGTGGTAAATTTATCATATACAGTGATTCTTATTTAAAGGGACTTGGTTGTGTTCTAATGTATAATGATTAGATAATTTCTTATGCTTCATGTCAGTTGAAAACTTCATGAGTTAAATTACACTACACATGATTCAGAGTTATCTATTGTTGTTTTTACATTAAAAATTTAGAGGCATCATTTTTATGAAGGAAATTTTGATATATATACTGACCATAAATGTTTGAAGTATATATTTACTCAGAAATAATTGAACATGAGATAAAGAATATGGATGGAACTAATCAAGGAGTATGATTGCACGATCCTTTACCATCTTGGAAAAGCAAACAATGTAGTTGATTCCTTGATTATGAAAAGTAATTTTAAATTAACCATGATAGATTTAGAATGTTACCCTTTGGATAATGGTTAGATAAAAATTGGTTGGAAGTTTTTGGTGTAGGAAATTCCTCTATTTTGTTTCAGGTTTCAGTGCAGTCATCTCTTTCAGATAGATTTAATCAAGCGCAGAAAAAAGACTATGAGTTACATAAAAAGGTATAATTGGTTAAAATGGGTAAGTTTCTAGAATTTAATCTTAATAAGGATTTTATTGTCAGGTTTGGGAAGAGATTATGTGTTCCTTGTGATTCTCAATTGAGGAAATAATAATTATGTGAATCTAACAGTTCTCCATTTTCAGTTCATCACGACAACAAAAATATGTACAAAGATCTTTGAGAGTATTATTTGTAGGGTGGAATAAAAATAGATATTTCTGATTTTATAGTGAAATATTTTACTTTCCAATAGGTAAAATCATATCAGTAGTTACCGAAGGGGATGCTTCAACCTTTACCAGTTCCTGAGTGGAAATGGGAAAATATATCTATGGAATTCACTGTGGGACTACCGAAGACATCTCGATGTAACACTGAAATCAAGGTTATTTTTGTCTGACTAACTAAATATGATCATTTCATCTTTATTTGAGATAATATGTATTTGGAGCATCTTTCCCAACTGCACCTCAAAGTGATTGTCAGGTTACACAGAGTGCCTCTCTCCATTGTATCAGATTGTGATCCCAGGTTTAATTATATATTTTGGAAAGGCCTTCATAATTAATTAGGAACAAAATTATATTTCAACACTTCTTTTTATCCTAAATTTTATGGAAAAACTGAGAGAATAATTTATACATTAGAGGATATGCTTCAAGTGTGTTCACTGGACTAACAGGGAAGTTGGGATCAACACCGTTCTTTAGTTGAGTTTTCTTACAATAACTATTTTCATTCAAGTATACATATGGAAACTTTTGAAGCATTATATGGGAAGTAGTGCTGAACTTAATATATTTGGGATGAATTCAGGGAATAGAAGTTAATGTGACTAGAATTAATGGAGGAATTGGTATGAAAAGTACAGTTTATTTAGTGGCACATGAGGACAGATCAGAGTAGAAAGAAAAGTTATACAGATAATAGGAGGAAAGACATTTCATTTGAGTTAGGTGATCAGGTTTTCCAAAAAATATCTCATTGGAAAAGTGTTATGCATTTTTGTGAAAAGGAAGAACTAAGTCCAAAGTTTATTGGACCTTATAAAATCCTAAAAAAAGTTGGACTAGTCACCTACTGATTATATTTTTCTCCAAGTTTATCTCAGGTACATAATGTTTTTCATGTTTTGATAATGAGAAAGTATGTGCCAGATTCATCTCATGTTTTGAGCCCATAAGTAGATCAGCTAGAAGAGAACCCCTCTTATGAAGAGAGACCTTTTCATGTTCTTGATTATAGAGAGAAATAATTTTGGAATAAAATAATCCACCAGATAAAGTTTTTGTGGAGAAACCACATGGTTGAATAAGAAACATGAGAATATGAAAATTCTACGAGGGACATGTACCCTAACTTGTTTAATAAGTAAATTAAAATTGCAAGGACACAATTTCAAAAAGGTGGGTAGAGTGTAACAACCCAAGGTTTTAAAAATAATGAATGAAAAACTAAGTCTCTATAAAGAAACACTTTATTTTAAGTATATAGTTTTAAACAACCCATTAAATATAATTTTTTCCGTTTATGTGTTTTGAATTTCGAAAATCTGACATACACGATTGCATTCAGTAAGTCATTTGATTTCTTATAGGAAAAACATAATTTCTAGTGACTAGTAACCTACCCTTATAAAAATTAATATGAACCTTATGAATAGTAAATAAGCCAAATTAATAGTGACCTCACCAATGAATGTATAATAATAAGGCATCTTATGAGTAACAATATGACCATAGTAAAAGTGTTGATATTTTTATAATTAATAAATATTTAATTAATTTTTTGATTAATTTAACAATTTAAATGAAAATTTATTCTCATAAAATGTAGTCCTAAATTATTATTTTATTTTTTTATGGTTATAAGATAATTTTATGGGACCTTAATTAATTTTTCAAGGTGTTATATTATCAGTTATAGTTTTAAAATTCTTATTTATAAAATAAATTATTATTTTAATTAAAAATAAAATTTCTCATATTTATAATTCCATTTTGATAAAATAGAGTTCCATTTTAAATTCTATACATAAAAAAATAGTGGGTGTGAATTTTTGGGATTTTTCTGAAATACTTGAATTTTTGGTGAATAGTGAAATTCAAAAATTTAAGACATGTGCTAAATAAATGAATTTTTGCATCATGCATGACTCATTGATGATATAAATTGAAATTGGTTCAAACTAATATTCACTTAATACTATTTTTGGTTAAAAAATCAAGACTATTCATTGTCAGATAAAATATTAAACTAATGATTAAAATAATGTAAAACCCCTCCTCTCCTCCACTATAAATACCACCCACATCCCCTATTCCTCTCACACCTCTAAAGCTTTAATAATTTAATAAATTATTCTCAATACCCTTAACAATTATCTTCCCTATATCCAAGACTTTCTGGTCTCACCAATAGTCCAAAACCCAAGGACTTAAGGAGGATCTCAAGGAGAAGAGATCAAGGGGGGTTTAAACACATTTGAAGGAAGTCGAACCTGAGGTAAGGGATACTCTATTTCCCACTTTTATTCAATAATATCCTCTATCTTATGCTATTTTATTTTTAATTCCTAATGATAGTTTATGTTTTCACACCTTTCCCATACTGCCCTTATTATATATAAATGATGAGAGACCCATTTCTCTCTCATTAATCCCTCCCTAGTACACCGGTTACCATGCCTAAATTTCATAAGGGGATTCTTAACCCAATTCCCATTCTTTGGGTTAACCTTATACTTTATTCCTTATGTGTTATTGAAATTATTTGTGTGATGATTTTTTGTTTATATTATGTTGTATTCTGTGTATTTATAGTGTATACACATATCCCCTCCATTAAATTAATTCTCATTCCAATTATATTTTTAAGGGACTTTAATTTTAAAATCCCTTTTAAAGTATCTTTAATTTAATTCATTTTTTTGCTTTTATATATATGGAATGAGTGGTTTCTCCTAATTTCATGATACTTTATTACTATTATATGTTCCTTGGACACAATTATATTGGGTTGAGCCCATTATAGCTCAAGATATGTTGGTTTGACCCATTATAGCTCAAGATATGTTGGGTTGATCCCATTATAGCTCAATATATAAAGAGTGATCCCCATTATAGCTCTCTAATGCATTGGGTACTCTGGAGATGGAAGTTTAGGAAATGGTTATTCCATGTGTAAGGGTGATTTTAAGATTGATATGGTAAATATGTTCAAAGTCTACTACATGATGTTTCAATTCATGTTAATAAGTTTTTATGTGATGGGTTTCATTGGTTTTTATTTCATCACTTGGCTAACAATTTATTTCGCTATATACCTTACTGAGCTCTTTGTACTCATCCCAATATTTTAAATGTTTTTCACAGGTTATAAGGATGTTTATGACAATGAGGGAAGACCATTTAAATGTTAACAACATTTTTCGAAGAACTTATGTTTTATTTTAAAAGTTTTATATTTTAGAAAAAGTGGATATTGTTTTAGAAGTATCATCATATATGATTAAATCCTAACACTATATGGGTGGTTTGTGTTTATCATCATGTATGATTATGGGATGTTATGTATGTTTTATGTCCTAATTCTCTAAAACTCAAAACCTAAAAAGTTATTCAATGTGTAATAATGCATGTTCTTGTATAAAACTCAATATTATGTAATTTTTTAAGGTTGGGTCCTTATAGTGATTCATGTATTTTCAATCCATGTAACTTTTGATGTTTTAAGTCAACACACATTGATATGTTACTTCGATATCAATCTGGAACATTTACATTATTTAAATCTCAAATAAAAAATTCTTTCTCATGATTTTTCATTGTAAAAATAGACGAGGGATACTTTTACCACAAAACATGGTTTATATTCATTGAATCCAAATCCTTATGAACATTAAGGTGATCCTTTGATTTATGCTAATCATTAAGCAATGTAAAAGTTACATTTTCATAGACGTTCTTTTCAATATGCATTATGTCATGATTATTAAATATAAAATTAAACTCCCAGTAAGGAAGTTTAAAAAAATTAATCTTTTTCTTCCAATTTTGTGTTCCATATACTTCAAATACTTTACCTTGTACCCTTTCCCCCCATCTTTAAACTGACGAAATCTTCTTAAATTCTTTAGTGACATTCATTAATTGTCCCAAAATTTATGAACTAGATAACACCTTCAGTGTATTTTTCAATTAAATATATCCATTTAATTGTGTCTTGTTAAACCTAAATTTATGAGAAGCATTAATAAATCAACAATGATACATAAAACACCATTTTTTTCTATGAGATAACCATTCAGGTTCAAAATCAAAGTTGAAAACTGGACAGACCAAACCAGTATGATTATTCTAACTAGAAAAATTTCCTATTCCATGAAGTTTGCTAATTTTCTAAATTAAACCAACATGAATTTTGAATATTTGTCTCATTTAAGGATCATATGTTTCAACACTATCATCCCATAATTCTAATAATTCTTTGATTAAGGTTGAAGGTATACATTAATTTCATTTTTAAGAATTTTCTTTCCATGAATTATAATCAAAATAAAGAAATACGTCTTCTTCATTCATTTCCATAGAGTTAGATTATAAGGGATCAAAAAAATTATCTAAATGCTATAATTAATATGTAAAGTACCAAAAGTGTTAATACCATCAGATACCAATCCCAAAAATGCATTACTAAGATTTGAAGAAAAATCTAGATATAATGAATCAAGAATCATCCATGAAGTTGAATATTTTGGATGTATCATCAAGACATCATTACTATCCTAAGAATGCCACTTCATGTCATTTATAGTATTAGATGACATGAATAATTTTTTCATGTGTGGTTTCAGAGGAAAGTAATGAAAAACCTTTGAAGGAGTTTTATTCTTCTGTTTATTCCTGGGGTTTCATTGATTTATACTCTCATTGTTGTTCATTGACTCCCATCTGCTTGTTTGAAATCCTATTCATTATTATTTATCGGGATCTTCTCCCTAGTAAAGCATGAAATCATTCAAGAATGCATGTATCTTTGTATAATCAATTCCAAGTTTTTTTTATGACATTCTTCATCTCATAGAATGATGAAGGGATATTAGCTTCACAAAATGCATTATGAAGAAAATATAAAATCATTAACATTACTTTTATAGTAATTCCACAAAGACACTTTATATGATACAAATTAGGTATAAATGAAAACTTTGAATACTTGGCACATCGTTCATACAGTTCTGGCTATCCATCTTCAAATAATTCATATATATCATTTTTTTGGTCATTGATTTTCTGAGTAAGATGAACCTACTAAGGATCAACTGAAGGTTATATTGAACTATTAAAATCTTTGAAATTGTATTATTAAAAACCAAATGAGTCATTTAACAAATTTAAAATTGAATTCTTCTCAACCAAGTCACTTTGTGTTTCATTGATAGTATTTTCATTGTTTTGACTTTCCATAACATTAGATTCACCATACCAAATCAAACATACATATTGATCATGATGATGTTTCAATATAAAATGTATATATACTTTATTTTTATTCAAACATCAGTTTAATTTACAATCAGGACACAAATATTTTATTCTACCATCCACTGACCAGTTTTAAATTTCATAATCTAAAAATTATTCCAAACCCTTAGCATACTGAGATGTTTTTCAAGGTAAAGTAATATAAATTTTATCCATATTTATCAGATTTTATTCTCTCTTTACATTCAGATATAAAGATAAATATGTTTAATCAAATATGTACAATCAAAATTTTACATCACCCAAATTTTTCATTGACAAGGGTAGTGTCTTGATTCTACATAACACAAATTCGAAATCAAAAGGATTCAATCAAATATTAGAAACAAAAACAACACTCAATTACATAAACAATTATATAATTTAATTACAAATATTATAAAAAATCAATCAATCATATATTCAATGATGTCGGGGGGTCACAGTCACTAAAAAATATGAATAGAAAACTTTGGGGGTCTTTATCGAGGAGTGGGGGGAGTCGGGGTCACGATAGTCATCGATAGGGGTGTTTGGGGTCATGATGGTCACCAGTTGGGGAGATCAGGGTCATTTCATCAACTAGAAGGGAGGTTGAGGTCATTATAGGGAGGTTTGGGATCACGATAGTCACTGATAAGGGGGTTCAGGTTCATGACGGTCATCAGTAAGGGGGATCGGGGTGACTGTAGTATCCAAAAATGGGGTTGATGTTACAGTTTTCAATAGAAGGAAGGTTGGGGTTAGGTTGGTCGCTGGAAGGGGGGTCAAGTGAACGGTGGTCTTCGAGGGTAGTGGGTGGGGGTGGTGTGGGGGTTGGGGGTCACTACTAAGGGGAGAAATAGGTGTGGTGTTGGGGTTGGGGGTCACCGTCGAGGGGAGTGGATGGTGGGGTGAGGGGTTTCATTAAGGGGAGTGTGATGTGGGTGGGGGGGGGGGGGTCGGGGTCAGGGGTCACCACTAAGGGGAGCAGGAGGGGGGTCATCATAGAGGGGAGGATCAACACTAAGGGGAGCATGAGGTGGGGGTATCAGGGTCTCCTCTAAGGGGAGTTGGAGGTTGGGTTCATTGCCGATTATATAGGGAGGTATGGGGGGTCATAGAGGGGAGGGGTGGGGTGGATCATGGTGAAGTAAGGAGGGGGATGGAATTAGTGTGTTTTGAAAATTATGTAGAATCAATTTTAATAAAACTAATTCTAACTGTTAAAATAAAAAATAGAATTGGTTTAATAAAAATGATGCTATATTATAATTTTTTAATATGATTTATTTTTCTACAGTTATTAGAACTGCTACTAATAAACCATCGCTAAACACTAGATTTTTTTAGTGTGCGAATTTTGGTATCTTCATACGGTAGCCTAATATGTTGAAATGAATTTGATATCATTGCATGATTGATGAATTTATTTTGAAATGGTTCACAGTAACCAGATCCACTATAATTATTATTTGGAACCCCATGATTAAAGTTTGATCATACTCCATTAATGTTATTTTATTCGGTTCTCCCCCTTACACAACTTTTTCAACACCATGTTCTCTTTCACATAATCCTTCTCCTACTTCCTTATTTTTGTTCCCTAGAATTATTTCCAACTAAGGATCATAGTTGAAGCATTCTCTTCTATTTACCTGAGCTGCATACTCATGCATCAACAAGTTTTCTTAAAAACTACCACATTACCAAACCAAGAGTAATAGAGAAATGAAAAACTAAAAGTAAATTTAAAAACTTAATTATCATAAATTTTCTAAAGAACCATCCTTATAATTAGTGAAAAAAGGTTGATTCACTACATGGAGTTGTTAATTACCATAGGTTAATTGAGTTTAGAAATTCATAAATCTTTTCTTAACTACAAAATAACCTGTGTAGTATGTTTTAGTCTGAGTTCAAACCCACATAGATGAATTTATGAATAATTTTAGGAGAATGGGGAATCAATTAAAACCATTGAAAGTAAGGTCATAATGTTAACATACTAATTATAATAAATCAAATTTCATGCACTATTTATGTAAAAAAGAATGATTAATTAGCCAAGACATCACCAGAATTGGTTCTAAGAAAATCCCTTAGTCTGAGTACCCACTTGCTATCTTAAAAACACAAATTTTATTATGATCAATCACTTTGATTTATTAAGAAGATATGTGACCTAAAATTATATTTAAATATATAATCTAACCAACCAAATGGTCATAAAGAAACTCAAGTCCATGTAATTTCATAAAAAGAGAACCCCCTCACTCATAAGGTAATGGTCATGCTTAAAAGACGAGGGAAATATGAAAATTAATAGTATATAGATGAAAAAACCATATTTTAATTAAAAACCAAAATAAATATTTTACTATATAAAATAACATTAAAAAACATGTTTTCCACTAAGAAAATCACCCACTCATATTATTCATAAGAGATTATAAAAATACAAGGAGACACAACTCTAAGAGTAGTAGCAGTGACATACCCATGACTAATCACATGATGCTCCAAACCAAATGATGGTTCCCAAAAAAGAATCAATAACATCCTTTTATTGATAGAAATCCCCCACTTAGATCTCATCATATCTCCTCAGATCTCTTGGTGTATATTTCCAACATTATCTCAAAATTCATCTTTATTTAGATAGTTATCCATAAAAAATCCATGTGCTATCAGAATTCCTTAAAATGACATTGCACAAGTGGACTTAAAAATCAAGGAAAATAATTAAAAATGGATTTATCTTTGTCACAAAATCATGGAAACCCACATTTAAGTGAAATAATTAACTCCACCATACCTGTGATAGTTTATTCCATGAAACAAAATAATAAATCTGAAATAAAATATTCATATGAGCCCTGTATCTCTTACACCAAAAAGGTATATATATGAACCCTTTCTCATTTTAAAATTTTGGGTAATCCTTCATGGAATAAAATTATCCTCAATGAGTGTTTACTAAAATAGAATATTTCTGAAGGTTCTATATCACCACGGTATAAAAAAATCATTATTCCATCCCTGCACTTACAAAAAAAACATGCACACTCCACTATGTACATTTCATTATATGTTTCCTATCACTTATCCACTTCTCAAATGTTTGAAATAACAAATTATAAGTGACATTGAATGTTCTATAATGGCGTGTTTAAAATTTACATATGATCCACTGAAACCAATCAATGAGTGTTGAAATATAGGGATTAAGAATTTCATGGAAACATCATCATCACATTCTGCTCACCACTATGATTTTCATGGAGTTTCATCCAATATTTTAGTGGGAATATCGGCATTGAAAACCCTATCCATGGAAGATTAAGGCCCTAATACATTCATTTCACTTCATTGCATGCATCATTTTTTACATAAATAGTGTCTCATTTTTCTGAGTCTCACATCAGACTTCACGGTGGATCAGTATTTTCATTATCATCTAGAATTGACGTCAAAGTAAATTTTGATAATGATGATGTTATTTTATCTATAACATAATATTTTATCATTTTATTATCATATTTAATAATAAATTTTATTTAATGTTCTCCTAGAAAAATGTGGAACTCATTAATTTACCTCATATCTTTTACTACGATAAAATCTATATTTCTCTAAAATATTTGACCCTTTTGCATGTCTCTCATTACTTATCAATTTAGGTAGATCATCGTGTCAATCTTATCATATATGACCATTGGATAGTTGAGTGGATAACTCTTTTCCCAAATATATCATTTGAATTATCCCAACTCTATTACTTTGGGAACTAGATCTTATTGTGGTCACCCTACTAAGTTTAACTCAAATATCATATAATATACAATAAAATAATCATATTAGGGTCACTTATATTTTTCTTGTTTTATACCAGATAATATATTGGTACCCATATTTGGTATTACTTACCCGTTTGGATGATAAATGTATTTACAAGTTCCCTTTTTAGAAGAAATAAAACACTTAATATTTTAAATGAGTTTTTAGCATCTCGAAATCCTATCACATGTATTCCATTTATGTATTCATACTTCTAGTGGTTTATTTTTTCTATCCTATACTATAAAAAAAATTAATAAGTTCTAAACATATTAATTACTACCATAGATCACACATTATTCAGCATCATTTTTTATCATCTCTAAACATAAAGCGCTGATTAAAGGGTAACTATTATTTTCAATAGATAAAATAAATGATAAAGGTAATGTTCATCAGTGCTAAAAAAGAACTGGTAATGGTGTACCCATTATCAATGATTTTTAGCATTGATAAAGTCGGATTATTATTAGTGCTATTCTTAGTTCTAATTAAATATTTTAATGAAAAATATCATTAATATATATATATATATATATATATCAATATCACATTTATATTAAAAAAATAATATTTATTTATATACATTAATTAAAAATACATGAATATAATTAAAATAAATATGTTATATTAATATATTTTTTAACAATTCAAAAATATATATAATGTTCAAAAAAATATTTACAAAATTATAAATAACTAAATATATATTTAAATAATTAAAAAATTATAATAAATAAATATATAATTTTATAAATAAATATTGTAACATCCTGGACAGGATGCCACTAAACTAGTGCCTCGAGACGGTTCGCCAGAAGACCTCAAGTGCACCTCCTCATTCTCGAGAGGTTTCCAACTAGCAGCATGGGTCTAAAGTGGTATGTGAGGAGACTATACCTTCATATTAGAGTCTACAAGTAAAATTAAAAAACCAAACATCATACACATCAGAGTATAAAGGAAGGATAAATAAAATAAAATAGAAGAATGTTGTATTAAAATCAAATATAATAATGGACTAGATAACCATGCAATACATACCACATCAATTGCCCACTGGGACAATCACATATACAAAATAAACAACTAAAAAAATACCTCAATAAATAGTTCCAAATTTGGCCCATATTACATACTCAATCTCCAACACCCTATTGAGTCGCCCTATCTTGATCATCAGACTCCACACGAGCATCCTTCTCAACCATGAAATCCCGGGCTTCGACCCTATCCATCATTTCTCCATGATAAACTTGAAAGTAGACATAAGGTCTTCACATATACTGAGGTGAATGTAAAGGGGATGAGAAATAAATCTCATTAGGCCACCCCAGTGGAGAACCTATAAGTTGATGCTACAAGTGCATGCACTTGCAATTTTCTCAGCTTATCCAAAACATAACTAAAGATAAATACAAATTAAACAACCATTGATACATAGGTCCAAGACCTCGATCGACCATACCAACTTCAACCAATGTAGTAGTGTCTCTGAGCACATCTCAATGACCATGCATCCCAAATAACCCACGGTCTCCATATCCATGGAAGCCACAACCAAACATTATAATTTTGGGGACCCATCCTACGATTGTCCTATAATCAGAGATACTAATCTAATTCATCCCCTACCATGTCCTCATGACCCAAAAATTATCTCATATTTGGAACCTAAACATATCTATCCCAGTTACCACACAACAGTGCAACCAATTTTAGACCATCATTCTGACATCTATCTCATTTATCATAATATTAGTGCTTGGAGCATCGATACAACACTAACCATATATCAAACAATTATGCTTGGAGAATCAAAACAGCACCTAAAAAACCTATCAAAATTATTACCTGGATCATTAGTCCAACACATAAACCATGGATGTAGAGCATCAGTCCACTATCCATCCCATCTAGTATCCCATCAATTCCCAGAGCATCATTCTCGCACATGGAGAACAAAGTTTACTATATGTGTATAGAGCCTTAGTATGACACCTAATTCACGTAGAATATAATTCATGCCTGGAGCCTGAATATAGAATCTAAACACAATACATGTGATGTAAAATCCATAATACTCAACAACAATACCAAAATCATGGTCCAACACTCTAATGATAAAAAAATTATCTATACTGATATGTAGAACCTTTTCCAACATTCTCAAATACGAATATCTGTAACTATATCAACAGATCATCGACCCATCTATCTTAGCCATTGAATCCACTAAAAGTAAACCAGGTTCTGAAATGTGGTAATCTAACTTTATCAAAATAGCCTTAGAGGCGTAAACCAAGTCTCAAAATCTCCAACCAAGAAAAGTATAACATGGTTTGGTCCAACACCCATTCCCATAAAAAGATCCTCAAAAATCCCAGGGCCAAAAAAAGTGTAAGACCCACTATGAGGGTTAACTCTATCTCATACAAGGACTTGGGATAATCCCAATATAAAAACATCCTCTAAAATCCCTTAGTGTCCTCCAAATAATCCTCGATAAATAATGCACCAACAATGGAATCCAAAAGCAAGACCATACCCCGCATGCATTCTCAACAACAAACTATAACATCCCATGATCACTTAATCAGAAAACAACCCAGTAGGGGCATACCAAATAGTCCCTCAGAATCAAATCAACACCAAAATGGCACCAAGACATAACCACTATCCTACGAAGTCAACCAAGATCATATGATCTTGCCACTATGATCTTATAACATAGGATCTAAACCTTAAATTCTCTAATATTGAGCTAGTAGTCCCAATTTTAATGGACAAACCAAGATATCCCCAGAGATATAACTCGATATCACCTTTCGGTATCCATCCAAGGAACCTGAAACAGATCACCATAAAACACTCAAGCCAGGACGATCATCGAGCTCACAATCCTCACTTGGGCCTTGTAGGTCACAACCCAACCTTCTAAAGGATTATAAATTAAAACCTCAAGGAAATACTCATAATTAACTAGCATGGTTTAAAAAATCATCCAGACAACCTCTATATGTTGAAAAGATTTCATCATCGTGGTCTATATGAAAAAATTATCAGAATGGACTACTCACAAGTGTAATTCAAAATCCAGAGGCACAAAACACCCAAAAACCCCAAACAAGGAAAAGTAAACATCATTTAATAATGATTACATGGATTGTAATCTCAAACCTACATTTTTCTAGGTACTTATACATGGATAGATAAATATAGTATTTGAACATGTCCCACTACATGACCAAGGAATACATGGTTTCTTCCCGTGTACTACTACAAGGCCATGTACCCCTCACATGTGGGGTCTTCCCAAGTACATAGACATGTATAAATACATGAAGTTTACCTAAAGTACATGGTGTGTAAATTCCAAAACTCTATCTTACCATGCACTCTTTCACATGGCTAGGTACATGGCCACAAACTTCTACATGGTGTGTACTTAAAGTACATGACATTTACTTCCAAAAAACTCATCTTCGATGAATGATAAGAACACATGGAATGTGCTATTAAAACCACACACCATGTAGTTGTGGTTTCTGAATAGGAAATCCCCACTAACCTCTTAAAACCCCTAATTTTATCTGAAAACCATAAACTGACCCCCACGAGGTCCTTACCAAGCACAAAATGGTGCTAAAAATTTGAAACAAATAATATATGGGAATTAGGGTAGAAAAATAAAAACCCACCCTGCCTTGTGGTGTAAAATCCAAATCTTTTGGTCCTAATCCACTCTTGAAAGCCACTGTACCTTTATTTGGTCCTAATATATGCCATGGATGAATTCTAGAGAAGTATTATTCTCCTCAGCCTCAAGATATGGCCGTCACATGTAAAGGAGATTTCGTCCCCCTCATGTCATGTATATAAAAAACCCAAATTGGAGGGGACATTTTACTTAATTTAATTAATTAATTTATAAATTAATTAAATTACCATTTAATACTCATTCCAAGTATCGAAACCTGAAGTGGGGTTATACATTGTTTAGAAAAGACCACCCATTTCAGACTCAACTACAAAGTTAGAATCTCAATATGAAACGCCACTCAAAATATATAACCACCCAAAACCTAAATGAATAAATTTATATTTAATTAATTAAATATTAATTTTTTTTCAAAATTGGGATGCTTAGAATTCCACCAAAATCCTATCATAGGAAAAACATCCAATTTCTTGACCAAGAGAGTGGTCAAAAAAAATTATCCAAGATCATCTTCTATGGTAAATGAATATCTTACCCCTCATGATCACCAAAAAGAAAAAAAATTAAAGTTTCTACTCAAATTTCATAACTTTGAAAAACACAGGGCCACTACAATCACCACATCTTAAACCTTATTGTCATCAAGAAACCTCAGTAGTATACTAACCAGTATTATAAACACATATTCTGACCCATTTTTGTCATCAACACATACTGACCTTGATGCACTTTACTCAAATACGACAACTGAGTTCCACCACATAACCCCAAGATATAGTGTACAAGCCATCAAAGGCCAAGACACCACATTCCACCATCAAAAAATTACTAAGATAGTTATTAACTACACCTGTACACCCCAAGACATTACAAAATCATTTAAAAATATTCATCAAACTCATGGTGATCCCCACCATAGAACTCAACCCACACCTACCAATTCTGATCCATGAATCTTTCCATCATCATAGTCATCCTTCAAAAAACATCATCAGTTGTACCCTAACCCACTTGATGGGGTACTCACTACATCCTCAAACCAAACCACATAAGGATCATATCACCATGAATGATCTAGTTTCTCCCCACCATACAAGTATCCTCATTTTTGCCTCAAAACCAAACATGTTTTCCATAGCCCATGTCCCAATCAAAGCAAAACCTTCAAACTGGATATGGCCATCTCTATCCCACCATAGCGAAAAAATGAAACATCTAATAACACTAATAACTATTATATAAGAATGAAACCCATGGTATTCATCCACATATGATCTATAATAAAGTCCCCACTCATAGAAATATGATAGTGCACTCCCCACCATACGAAATCACACAAACCACTCCATGGGAAAAATCTTATAGGAGTCCCCTTATCAACCAAAACAACATCTATATATCATGGAATCTATCCAATGAACTCTTAGAATACTCATTACAATGTCAATATATTGGTCATGATCATACCTAAACAGTGAGTATACTAAGATGTTTTCAATTAATACCTCTGAAACCTCATCTATCCTATAAAATCAATGTTATATCACAAGGACCGTGGGTTACCATGAAAACAAGCCTCTCATCACACCTGCAATGACACTTATCCTACTCATTGATGTCTTCCCAAATCACGCACCTTAAATGTACACTCTCAAAATGTACAATCCATATGAAAAATGACACAAAGAATCACCATCTCTCACATATCTAAGATTTCTATATTACATAAACATTACATGCCCTCATGTTTCACAAACCAAAAACCTGACTTGAATATAGAAAGTCAAATCTCATGAAACCTTTTATCATAATCCCTAACCACTCAAACTACTGCACTACCTATGCTCTCGATCCAACTCAAATCCACCAGGCTCAAATCACCTACACAACCATTTCTTGGGATAGAAACAGAAATGAATCCTCCCTTTTCAAAATTATCCATAGGGTGGAAACCCTGGAACACAAGTGATTCTTCTCAAAATAAAAGTAATCCAACAAACCTAAACCTGAAACCCGACTACACCACTAATGAAACATTTTCGAGATTCCACAGTATCTATCTGTGCCTCCCACACCTAAAATCACACACAACATGGCCGACCATTCACACATGCAACCCATAAAAGTCAAAAGGATCTAACCTCCAAAACTGGAGTCTCATACAAAAGGTCACCATGTCCAACCACCCAAATTCTATTCCAACTCACAGAGTTCCAAAACTCATGTGGCATCTATATGCACCCATTTCATCATCACACGAACTTTGAAAAACTAAAAAAACATACTCCAGGGTCCCACACCATAAAGGTGTCATATAGTGACCAAATTCACACAACTAGGGCATCCATCCTCTCTAAGAATCTGTATTTTAGAATGCTCCCTGGAGAATCTGAACATACTACCAACATCACACAAAACCACCCTCAAGGGGTCCAATGATCCTACACATACACCATACTGACCCACCATGGTCACTTTACCAACCACTCATAAATATCAAACTTGCATCCTCATCAACGAGTGCCTCATCGTAGATCCACATAACCCACCATTAGATAGAAATCCAAAAAATCACACAATACATGCCTATAACATGTAGATCCTACGTTCCAATAATTATGCATGATACACATCTTTCCTCTACAATATAAAAGAAAAAACCAAATCATAGGACTCTTGTAGACATGAACAGATCCTAAAGTCCATCATAAACCATAATATCTAGACACCATGTTCATATCTCAAAGAAAGAATCATATACAACCATAACATCACAAACCAAAATAATAATTCTAGACCCTTGTAACCTAGAACTCCTTCTAGAATAGTTGTTCCTGACACATCAACCGGGTATCCATCACAATCTTCAACACATTCATATATCTCCAATATAACAAACCAAAAAAAATAAAATAATATAAAAGTAACTATTATGATAACAATTTGTAACATATTGGCCTAGATTCCATTAAACCAATGCCTAGATCCAGTTTTCCACAAGGCATCAATTGCACCTCATCATACTCTAGAGACTGCCGACTAGCAGTGGTGGTCTAAAGTGGAATATGAGAATACTATACCCCCATATCAGAGTGAAAAACCAGAAGTAAATAACTAAACATAATACAACTCAGAGTATGTGGAAATTATAAATAAAGTGAAATAGAATCATACTATAATAAAATAAAATATAGTAAAGGCCTGAATCGATATTCCTTACATACAACATTGATCTCCCACAAGGAAAATCACATATAAAAAATAAAAAAATAAAAAAAATATTAGACCCTAATGCCAAATCCATGCCATATAACAAACTCAGTCTCCAGTACCTTTTCAAGTTGCTCTAGCCCAATCATCAGACTCCACCTGAGAATAATTCTTAACCATGAAATCCTAGGCCTTAACCGTTTCTATCATTCATCCATGATCAACCTAAATTTAGACATAATGTATACACATACATTGAGTTTCACACACAGAGGTTGAGAAATAAATCTTAGTAGGCCACCCCTAATGGTGAACCTATAAACTACTTCCATAAGTGCATTCCCATGAAATATGTTCAGACTAGCCATAACATAACTGAGAATAAATAAAAATAAAATAACTATTAATCTTTATTTATAAGAACTTGATTGACCATACCTACTTTGGCCAATGACATAGTGTCTCTAAGGACGTCTCACTAACCGTGCTTCCCAAATAACCTTCGGGATCTATATCCATGACAGCCACAACCAAACATGAAAAATTTGGGGACCTATCCAACGGTAGTCCAATCATCCAGGATACTATTCTAGGTCATCCCATATTGTGTCATTTTGTCCCAAAAATTATATCATACTTAGAACCTCGACACATTTTTCCTAGTTACCACACTAAAGTACTACTAAGCCTAGACCCTTAGTCTAACATCTATCTCAAGTATCATAATTATAGTTCTGGGAGCTTTATTCAATCACTTAAACATATATCAAATAATCATTCCTAGAGAATTAGAACAAATCCTGAACCTTTAATCAACATTATTACCTAGAGCATCATTCAAACACATAAACCATGGTATTAGAGCATTAGTCCACCATCCATCCCCGTAGATATACCATCAATTCCCAAAGCATCACTCTGGAACATAAACAATAAAGTATAATATATGTGTCTAGAGCCTCAGTCTGACACCTAATCCTTATGGTATACTATCCATGCCTGCAACCTTATTCTAGAATCTAACCATAATACATGTCACATCACATCCACTATACTCAACAACATGTATGGAACCTCAGTACAAAACTCAAACCATAAATAAACTATTAGTACTAATATGAAGAATCTTGTCCAATATTCTCAATTATGGATATTTGGAACCATAATTATGGATCACTTGTCCATCTATCTCATCCATCACATTCCTTATTAGTAAACCAAGTTCCAAAACCTGGTCGACCAACTATATCAAAAATTCCTCATAGGCGTAAACCGAGTCTCAAAATACCCAACCAAGAAAAGCCTAACAGGGGTCGGTTGAACACCCCCATCCATCAAAAGGTCCTCAAAAATACCAAAGGACACAGCAAGGCTAAGACCCCCTACACGGGTTCCCTACATCTAATACAAGGACTTGGAACAAACCCAACATAAGAAATATCCTCAAGTATCCCTCATTGGCCTCCAATTGATCCTTGATCAACAACAAGAAAAAAATGTAATCCAAAAGAAAAACCATGCCACCGAATCATTCCCAACAACTTACTACGACATCCCAATATCACTTAATCAGAAACCATCCTACTAGGGGAATCCTCAGGAGTCCCTTAGAATCAACTCAACACTAAAACAACTCCCATCCATAACTTCTATCCTATGATGTCAACCAAGCTCGACCTCTGATCCTAAAATATAGGATCTAAACCTAAACTTCTCTAACCCCAATCAACTGGTCCTGATATATAGAGACAAACCAATATCTCTTCATAGATACTAATCGATCACATATCCCAAAATCCATCCATGGAACCTCACATAGATCGGTATGGATCACTCAGTCCAGGACAATCATTGAGCTCACAACTCTCACATGAGCCTCATAGATCACTACCCAACCCACTAGAGGATTCAAAATTCAAAATTCAAGGGAATCCTCCTACTGAACAATCATGGCCCAAAAATCTATCCAGACGACATCTATTTTCCAAATGGATTTCTCCATCAAGATCTGCATAAAAAAACACTCAAAATGGCCAACTCATAAGTCCAATTATGACTCTCAGAGAAAAAACCAACCCCACTGAAAAAAGTACAAGACATGTACTTCTGAGTACACGGTGTGTAATATCAACTCTACACCTGGCCATGTACTTATACATGGCCAAAGAAACAAGGGGCCAACCCATGTCCCACTACATGGAAAGGGTGTACATGGTTACTTCCCATGTACTACTACATGGTGCCTACCTATATACTACTACATGGCCATGTATCCCTCACATGGGCTATTTTTCCAAGTACATGGTCATGTCCAACTATATGGTGTGTACTTAAAGTATAATGTGTGTACTTTCCAAAACATTTTCTACCCATGTACTCTTTCATGTAGCCAGGTATTTGAAAATGTACTACTACACGACATGTAATTAAAGTACAAGGTGTGTACTTCCAATAATTTCATCTTCCCCAAACAGAAAGAAAACACGATGTGTGTTGTGAAAACCAAAAGTTTTTGTAGTTGGGATTTTTGAACGGGAATCCCCGGTGAACCTCCTGACACCCCTATTTTTTCTCAAATAAGAATAGATCAAACCCACAAGGTCCTTAATAAGAATAAAAGGGATGTAATTCTTTTAAAAAAATAATATATGGGGATTGGGGAATAAACCTACAAAATCGGCCTACCTTGTGGTGTAAACGTCGAAGCTTCGGGTCCAAATTTGCTCCTAGAAGCCACCGCACCTCGATCCGCTCCCGATCTATGCCATGGACAAAGTCTGATGGAATATCATTATCCACCCCATCCTAGTTTAGCCATATCTTTCACGGTGGATTCCCCCCTCCTGTTCATAAGATGCCCACAAATGGGGGGGGGGTGTTTTAATTAATTAATTAATTAATTAATTAAATGCCCATTTAATACCCATCTTTAGTCCTGGAACCTGAAGAGGGTTTATACCTTTCCTAAACAAAACCCCCGTTATGGACTCAACTGTGCAGTCAAAATCTTAATCTGAAGTTCCTAAAAAAATATCACCTCCTGAACCCACACGAATATTTTAACAATTAATTAATTAATTATTAAATATTCTCTAAAAACTCGAAGTGTTCATAATTCCACCAAACTCTTATTCTTAGGTAAAAATTCTATTTCAAAACTAATAGAGTGGTCATAAAAATTATCTAAGATAATATTCTTTAGTAAATTACCATCTTACCCCTCATGAGCACGTGAAATCAAAAATTCAAATTTCTACTCAAATTTCAAAACCTAGACAAACTCAGGTCTCTACATATATAATTATACAAATATATTTATAAATATATACAAAAAATTTATAAATATATTTATTTATAATTATAATTATATATAAATAAAATATATATTTTAGTAATAAATATATTTATTATATTTATAATTATATATATTTATATACTAATAAATATAAATATAAATATATAAATATATATAATTATATATATATTTCTATAAATATTTATATAATTACATACACATATTTATAAATATATTTATTTAAATTTATAATTATAAATAAATAAATATATATAATTTTAAAATTATAATAAATATATTTAAATGATAAATATGTTTATTATATTTATAATTATATATACTTATATATTAAGAAATATATATAAATATATATGTATATAATTATATAAATATATTTATAATTATGTACAAATGTTTATTAATATATCTATTTTTAATTAAAAATATAAATAAATAAATAAATAAATAAATGTATATTTTTAAATATGATTTATACCACAATAAGTATATATATATATTAAAGTAATATATAAAATTGATTTATATAACTTTTAACAAAAAATGAATCTTATTTTCATTATTTTATATATTAAAAATTATCAATTTTATATTAGTCAAAATGTTCAGTAGTTTATTTATATACATTGATTACAAAATGTGTATATAATTAAAATAAATATAATATAATAATATGTTATTTAAACAATTATATAATAAATAAATGAATATATTTTTAGGTATATATTTATATTGATATTAAATAATTTAAAATATATGTAGATGTATTATTAAATGTATGTTTGTGTTTGTGTGTATATATGTGTGTGTGTGTGTATGTGTTTATCGATGTGTATGTGTACATACGTTTGTCTTTAATTCACGTAAATAATTTTAAAATTTATTAAAATTTATTTATTCATATATTATTTTATATTCATTAATAATCTTAAAAATATATTTAATCATTTTTTAATATTTATTCATACATATATTTATTTACTATATATGTAATATTTTCAATTTTTTTAAATTTATATGAATAATATTTATTAATATTTATTTATTAAGTTTTGACATTTAAAATATGTTTGAAATTTATATATTTAATCTATTTAAATTATTGTTTAAATAATTTTGAAATTTAAATATTTAATTTTAAAATTATAAATATATATAATTTTTAAAAAAAATGTATTAATGAAATTATAAATAAATAAATATATATTTAAATAACTACTAAATTATAAAAAATGTATTTAAATAAAAAATATATTTATTATATTTATAATTATTTATTAATAATTATATATATATTTATAATTGTATATAAATAATTATTAAATTTATTTATTTATAATTATAATTATAAAAAAATAAATACAAATTTAAATATATATAAAATTGTAATAAATATATTTAAATGATAAATATATTTATTATCTTTATAATTATATATAAATTATTTTTAAATATATTTATTTATAATTATAAATATAAATAAATAAATAAATATAAAATTATAATAAATATATTTAAATAATAGAAGTAGTCATTATATGTATAATTATATATATTTATATATTGATATAAAATTATATATTTATATAAATATATAAAATTATATAAATATATTTATAATTTTATACAAATATTTTTGAATATATTTATTTATAATTATAAATAGATTTAAATAATTAGAAAATTTCAATAGATATTTTTAAATAATAAATATATTTATTATAATTTTATAAATATATATATATACACACACATTAATATATATATATATATATAATTATATAAATATATAAAATTACATATATATTTAAGATCCCACCTTTTTTCAAGTTTGTCCCTATGAGTTTTTTGTTGGACCTTAGTGGATGACTCTTGTTTGAAGACATAGATCATTTGTTGGGGAAATTGAATTGATTTTCATAGATGTATGTTTGTTTGAATTAATGGAGTCTAGGTATAAATGTGTCAAATAGTTTGTGAGGGTTTTCCATGGAAAGGTTTGGAGGTGTTTGGAGCTCCTATGCATAAACTGGTCTGAGGATTGCCTGTTGGATGTTTACATGTGGTGAACGTGTTACACGATGTGTAAATTCACATCCAGTTTTCCTAAACCAGTATAGGACATAAAGCAGTTACATGTCTTGTAAACCATTCACATCATACAAAAGTTGCGGAGGGTTAAATATTAAACTAATGTGACATGTTTTTTTGTGTATCCATTTAACAAGGAATACAAGAAGTGTAATTAGATTACACGCCATGTAATTGTAATGAGTAGTGATTTCAAAGCTGTTGTGCATTTTATTCTCCTCCTTATTTCAGTGAAACCCTCCCTCCTCTCAAAACCTAAAGCACTCCTGGAAATTTTGGGTCCCTTCCATCCTTTCTGAATGCCCTGTTTCCACACCTGATCCTTGGTGAGTTGTTTTGCTGAGGTTTTTCCATCTTTTCCATTGTTCTCCATCATTACGGTTGAAATATTTGGACTGTAGTTAGATCTAGTTTAACTTGGATATTGTGTGATTTATATTATCATTGTTGGTCTCCATCACCTTCATTTCCATTATCGTTGCCCTTTTTTGGTGAGGCTAAATCGTCAGATTAAGGTTGGGGTTTAAAACTAATCATGTGATCTATTTAATTGTAAAGTATATACCATATTGTGACTGTGCAAAGATAAAGTGAACTCAAATAAATTAATTGGTTTATGGTAAATCATGGATTAAAATATTGGTTTAACCCCTTTAGATTAAATTTTGGATGCAACCTATATTTTGGCTACTCATGGGGTGAGGAAACTGTTGAAAAATAAGAACTTGGACAATGGTTTAAAGTTTGTTTAGCGTGACATGAGACAATAGGTGATTGCTAGTTATATAATCTATGGGTAATTTGATTATTTCTTATTGATATGGATATTGATAAATAGATATATAAATGAAATAAAAAATAGTAATTTTTATAATTATGCATTGAGCCGTATGATGTGATATTGTGATATCCTTTATCTAATGGCTTGTTGTGTTAAAATGATGTAATGATTATATTGAGATGGATCGGCCCAGTCCCATTCTATAATGCTTATATTGAGTGGTATGATCCCAGTCTCTTACTATAATTCTAATATTAAGTAGGTTCAACCAAATCCAACGCTGTAATGATTATATCAAGATGGTTCTACTTAGTCCCATATTGAAATGCTTATATAGTGGGATATCACCAGTGATAAATGATGAAATTATTATATATAAGTCTTTTTATGGAGGCTGAAATGCATATACATAGGGTTTTTCCTCGCTATATGAGAATTCCTTTTTTATGGTTATGCTTGATTATTCCATGTTTATGGATATGGCTGGCATGATTGTGCTACATGATCAGAGACTTTCCGGTATGGTTCTAAAGAAGGTTGATTGATGTAATATATTAATTAATTAATCAATAAACTTATTTATTGCTTTATTACATACACATGTTATCATACTGGTTCTGTTTAGAAATTTTTGTGTTAAACTATTGAGTTTTACTCACACCCTATTTAGGCCACCATTGGGTAACCAAGCATATTACAAGGATACAGGTTTAGATAAGGGAAATGGACCTTGTTGCTGATTCTTTTGTTTCTTGTTTTATGAGATTGAGTTTGGAGATGGGTACGACATGGGTTTCAAGAATGGGGTGCTTGGATTTCATTAGTGTTAACTGATTATTTTTTTTTATTTTTTTTGACATTCAGATACATCTCAGTTTTTCATCACATGATTCCATATTATTGGTTTATTGGTTCCTCCTTGTATTTCCATGTTGTGTTATATTAGATTGTATTATGTCTATTACTCTAATTATATTTATTTTTACTGATTATTTATGATTCTATGTAACTCCATACCAGGGTGTATAGTCTCCCCCCTATATTCAACACTGCCTCGCTGCTTGTCAGAAAACCCAGGCATACTAGGAGGTACTCTTGAGGTCTCATAACCAACCCTTTTCAGCCATGTGAGAGAGTATCGGATTGGGGGACATTACAAAGTGGTATTAGAGGAGAACATTTTTCTTTTTTATTTCTCGACTATTTGGGGGAGGTAGAAAGGAGACTCGGTTGTGTTAGTACATGGTAATAATCTTGTGCGTGGGAGTAGCTAACCCATATATTAGGGAAAGTCTGAGTTCCCTGGGATGGGATTGTTATTTATGTTATTCTGTTGTCCTAGTTGATGTTATTTAACCTTGGGTGATTTACTTGTCTTTTGATGTTATTATTTCTTTAGATTTATACTCATGGCCCGGTATGACATGAGATGATATGCATGCATCATTATAGGCACATAGGGATATATATTAACAAGAATTGTTCATGATAAGGATATATTTATTCCATGTGATATATGATTTCCTATATGAACTATGATATGAGATTTATGTTATACATGATAAATGAAATGAAATTACTATTATGATATTCTAAAACACAAGTAATCCTCATTTATAGAGACCAATATTAGTGGTTCTCTATTGTTGTCACCTATCATGGTTGACCTTGTTGTTATAGCCAGTATTCTAAGGAGGGTGTTTATCTTATAGAGAAAATTCCACCTCACCATCTTTGAGTTCATAGTCAGGAGAGTGGAAATCAGAATGGTCTTAACGTAGTTGATCCAGAGCTTCCTATATCTCCTAAGGATCAGATGGATGTTCCGCTTTGCGATAGCTTCCTGAGGGTCACGTGATCCATGGAAAGGGTGACTCTTTTTACTGTTCCTTCAATGTCTGAGATGATGAGAGAGTTAGAGCTACAACATCAACCTATGTTCAGTAGGGAGGTAGGTCTCTTGGAATCCAAGTTCTGGATTGAGTTATTTCAAATGATCTTCAAGCATCTTGAGACACCCATAGATTGGAGGGTGAAGCTTGTTGTGTATATGCTCCATGGACCTGCCCAACATTGGGGGGATTTTCTAGAGAATGATGGAAAACATAAGAAGATATATTGGAAGGAATTAAACACGAATTTCTATAGATAATTCTGTACAAAGACATTTAGTGATGATAAGAATCATGCTTTCATGCATCTTACATATGAGGAATGTCAGGGATGGACTATGCTGAATGTTTCACCAACCTATAGTGCTTCGTTACATCTTTAGGTGATGATGAGATCTCTAGGGTGATACATTTTCAAGATGGGATTCACTATGAGATCAAGGCTCAGGTGAATTTTTTTTATCTCAGTAGATTTTTAAAATGTGATGAATCAAGCATTCATCAAGAAAAGGAATCTGAGAGAATCCTAGAGTAATGGCTAGGCTATTTCTATAGGGAAAACTGGGTTCACTTCTTCTAGTGGAAATAAGAATCACTATGAAAGTTATCACCAAGTAAATAGTGGATAGAGAATTCATGGAAGTAGGCATCCATCATAGGAGGTATGATTCTCATATCATCGACCCTTTATTTCATTTTTTGGTAGAGGATCATCACATTAATTTTTTTATCTTCTCTTTTTAGAATAGTTTGGGCTTGGTTATAGAAATATTAAACAATGCTTTGACCATCAACACATCATTGGGAATGCTCTCAGAGGATATCAAACATTTTAAGGTGTGTTCTCTAGAAATTGGTGGATACCATTTCATTTTGTAAGTATTTTTGATGAAAATTATAGGTTTCAATTTGATTATTGGTATGGATTTGCTAGTTCTATACCAGAATCATATAAATTGTGATCGAAAGAGATTTACCTTTTTATCTCTAGAAGGAGGCACCTGTTTTCACCAATATGAGTGGGATTTTTTAGCTGGTCATGTAGGACCAATTCAGTACATATTAGATTGTCTTATGGATTAGATATAAAGTCTTATTCTATAAAATGGTGGAATGAAGAATGATTCTATTCCTCCAGTGGTAGAATATTTTCATGATGTATTTTCTAATGAGTTCAATGGATTTCCACTCGAGCGATAGGCCAAGTTCACGATCGAGTTAGTGCTGGGAGTAGAGCCCATTTTTATCCCTCCTTATAGAATGTTAAAAATAGTGCTTCAATAGTTGAAAGTTTAGTTGGATGATCTAGAAGCTAAAGGTTTCACACTTCCTAGTGCATCTCAATGGGTTTCTCCAGTTCTTTTCTCATAGAAGGATGATGGTACCTTGTTATTACGTGTGGATTATTGGTGATTGAACTATATGATGATCAAGAACCAATATCATCTTCCATGCATCAATGACCTCTTTGACTAGTTGAGAGTTTATAAGATCTTATACAAGATTTATTTGAGATCTAGATATCACCAGTTGATGGTGAGACCACCAGACATACCTCAAACTACTTTTAGGAGTGTATATGGATTGTATGAATTCATAGGGATGCTGTTTGGGTTGAAAAATGCACTTGAGGTATTCATAGACTTGAAGAATTAGATCTTTCACCCTTTTCAGATCACTTTGTGGAAGTTTTTTAGACGACATCTTAGTGTACTCCCAATAGGAATACAATCAGGCCAAACATCTTCACATCATCTTGAGTACATTGAGAGATTATTGAATTTACACCAAGCTGACCAAATGAAGTTTCAAGATTTATAAAGTTCACTTTTTCAGTCATTCCATCTTAGAGGAAGGAGTGTCAGTGGACCCAGATGAAGTAGCAGTCAGAGTATCTTAGGAGAGACCCAAGAATGTCTTTGATATTATAATATTTCTGGGTTTAATAGGTTATTATGATGGCTCTATTCACAACTTCTACCATCTGACAACACCAATTTCATGGATGAAAAATAAAGGAGTGAAGTTTTTTTGGTTGGATTCTTGTGAGAGATATTTTATAGAGCAGAAGAGCAAGATAAACTCGACACCTATCCTCACATTACCTATGTTGGGTAAATAAAATAAAATGTAGTATGATGAATATGGAGTTGGACTCAGAGCTATTCTGATGCAGTAGGATCGAGTGGTTTCTTATGGCCCTAGACAGCTGAGACCACATGATAAGAATTACCCTATTCATGATCTATAGTTATATACAGTTATATATTCCTTGAGATGTTGGAGATAATATCTTTTGGGTGTGATGTTTTTGGTGTATAAAGACCAAAATATACTTAGTTACATATTTTCTCAGTGGAATTTGAACCTTTAGTATAGAAGGTGGGTCAAGTATCTACAGTCATTCGATATCAAGTTATATTATATAATAGGAAAAGGAAATGTGGCTGTTTATGCATTGATATTGAAGATTCCAAAATAGGTAGTGTAGGTGTCTTATGATTATTAGAGGATGATAGAACTATTTTCAGACATGAATCTATTTGTTTAGGAGTCCTAGAGATGATTAGCCCTGAATTTGACGTCTTTTATAGTTGTTCTTTTGGACTGGATCAAAATAGAGAAATTATTTGATCCGGAGGGATTTGTTCTCAGATACAACTTATATGATGGAGAGATACCATTAGAAGATTCTCTTAGCTATGAAAATTCTATTCTTTTCCATATCCAAGTATGGGTTTCTTTGGGCTTTCATGAGAAGATTATATGAGAGTTTTGTGATTCAAGATTGGGGTATGTCCATGAATGAAAAAGATGTATCATGATCCCATGGAAAGTACTGGTGGTTAGGAATGAAGAAAGAGATAGTGGGTTTCATGGTGAGATGTTTTACCTATCAGTAGGTGAAGGAAGATCTCAGAGGATAATGTGGTTGTTTCAACCACTTCCAATTATTGAGTGAAAATGGAATGACGTAACTACGGATTTTATGAAATGATTACCTAGGCCAACCTATAAGTGTGATGTAGTATGGGTGATAATTGATTGACTGACTAATTTAACCCACTTATTTCATATTAGGGAGATCTTCACAGTTGATGATCTGGGTATTATGTACATGAGTGAGATATTTTAGTTTCACGGTGTTCCAAAGAGTATCTTTTCAGACAGAGATCCCCATTTCACATCGCTTTTCTAAAAGGGTCATTGGAAGAATTTTGGATTTCTTCTTCATTTTAGAACTACCTATCATCCTTAGAATGATGGTCAATCTGAGTGGACTACTCAAGTTATGGAGGATATGTTATGAGCCAATGTATTTAATTTTTTTGGTTCTTGGGAGAAGCATATAGAACTCATGGATTTTTTCATATAATAACACCTTCTAGGAATCAATCCATATGGAACCATTTGTGGTTTTTATGGAATTTAGTTTTATTCAACTTTTTGTTGGTTATATGTAGATGAGTTAGTGCTTGTTGGGACCAATGTCATGCAGGAGACATCTATTTAGGTTCAGTTGATCATTATGTGGTTTGTGACTATATAGAGCAGGAAGTAATCATACGCTGAACATCATAGATGACCACTATATTTTGAGGTTAGTCATTATGTTTTCCTTTGGGTGTCTCCTAGGTTGTTGGAAGATCATATTAGGAAATAGGGAAACCAAGAACCCATGTATGATGGTCCATTTGAGGTAGTTCATAGGGTCAGTCTAGTGGAAAACCTATTGGCACTTATACATTACAACAATTCCATGTATGATGTGTTTCATGTGTTGAAGCTTCAAATATATTATCCTGACCCTTCTCATGTGGTAGATATCAAGGAATAAGATATTTTTATTGATGTTTCCTTTGTGAACCATCTAGTAGAAATTGTGGACCATAGTGAGAGGTTTCTCTAGGGTAGGATTATAACTCTTTTTCAAGTGAAATTGTTGCATGGGCATGTTCAGGAGAAGACCTGAGAGAGGGAGTATGATATGTGAGCACAGTGGCCAGGCCTGTTCACCGCGACCCCCCAATGATGTTTGGAGTAACTCAAGGATGAACTGTTATATGGTGAAGAGGTTGTAAGATCCCATATTTGTCTAAGTACATCCCTCTTTAAGTTTTTCATTGGACCTTGGTGGTTGAGTATTGTTCGGAGAAAGAGATCCTTTCATGTGGAAAATGACCTAAAGTTTGAGAATGTATTTTTTTTAATTAATGGAATATAGGTATAAAAAAGTTAAATGGTCTATGAGGGGTTTCCATGGTTTGGAAAGATTCAGAGTTATTTGGATCTCTAATGTATTAACTAGTTTGAGAACTTCCCGTTTTATGTTTACACATCATGAACATGTTACAGGATATGTAAATAAACAGGTTGATACCATGAACCAGTGTTGGGCATGAATTAGTTACACATAATGTAAATAGTTCATGTTGTGTAAAAGTTGATCATGGTTAAATATTACATCATGGTAATGCATTTTTCAACATCAATTTAAGAAGGAATACAAAACATGTAAATGAATTACATGATGTGTAATTATCATGGTTGTGGTTTTAAGGATACCATGAATTATATTCTAATTAGTATTTTGGTATGTCTCTTCCTATTCTCGAAACATAAGTTTATTTAGGCGATTTTGGGTCCCTTCCCTCTAATCCAGATGTCCCATTTCCACATTTGATCCTTGGTGAGTTTTTTCCATTGGTTTTGACATATACTCCATTATGATCCATCATTTTGGTGGTAATTTTCGTACCATAGTTGGATATGGTTTAACTTGGATGTAGTGTGATCTAGTTTTTCTTCATTAATCTCCATAGCTTTCATTTCTATTGGTGTTACCTATTTTTAGTGTGGATGAATCATTAGATTAAGGTTGGGGTCTAAGCCTAACCCTATGGTCTATTTAATTGTGAATTATATGAAATATTTTGATTGTGCCAATGTAACATGTTCTCTAATTAATTAATTTATTTATGGTAAATTCTTTATTAAAATATTTCTTGAATCTTTTTTGATTCAATTGTTGTTGTGACCAGGGTTTTGGATACCCATGGGGTGAGAAAACCTTTGAATAATAAGTAGTTAGATAATGGTTTAAAGTGTGTTTATCATGACATGATACCTTACGTGATTTGATGTTAAAGAATATCTAGGTAATTGGATTATTTATTATTGATATGGGTGTTGATATATATATATATATAATTGAAAGGAAAATTGTAATTTTCCAAATTAACCATTGAGGATTATGATGTGATATTATTATATCATTGCTTTTACGACTTGTTGTGTTAAAATGATGTAATTTTTATATTGAGTGGTCTCATATTAGTCCCATGATATAATTATTATATTGAGTGGACTCAGCCCAATCCCATACTGTAATGATTATATTGAGTGGGCTCAACATAGTCCGATTCAGTAATTCTTATATTAGGGAGGGTATTCCCAGTCCTAGCCTAAAATGCTTATATAGTTGGCTTGATCTAGTGATACATGATTAAATACTTATATATAGGGATTTCCTTGGAGGCTAAAATTATTATATATTGGTCTTCCTTTGTAATATGATTATGCCATGTTTTTTTATGGTTGGTTATACCATGTTAATGGATATAGTTAGCATGGTTATGCCACATACTTAGAGACATTATAACATAGTTCCAAAGTAGGTTGATTGATGAAATATATTAATTAATTAATTAATACTCCTATTTATCACTTTATTTCATACACATATTATTAAATAGGTTTTATTTAGATATGGTGGTGTTAACCTACTGATTTTTACCCACACCATATTTGGGACTTCATTTGGTACCTGAGAAGGTTACATGGATGTAGGTTTTGACAAGGGCCAGAAAAATTATTGCTAATTCTTTTGTTTATTACTATAAGGGATGAAGTTTGGAGATGGATTTGAAATAGTGTTAGAGAACAGGGTTTTTGAGTTTATTTAGTATCATCTGATTTATTTATTTTTATTTTTTTAAGTTTTACATTTTGGAACACCTCATATTTTCATTATATGATTCCTTATTATTGGTTTATTGGTTCCTCATTAAATTTCCCAGTTGTAATATATTGGTTTCCTATATTTAGATTACTATGATTATATTTGTTTTTATTTCTTATTTATACTACGATATAACTCCATACCATGGGGTATAGTCTCCCCAATGTATTCATCACACACCTAATGTTAGTCAAAAGCCTCTGGAATATGGGGAGGCACACTTAATATCTTATAATCGACCCTTTTCATCCATGTGATAGAGTTACAGATCAGGGTATGTTACAATATATATATATATATATATATATATTTATACTTATATAAAAATATTTATAAAAATATTTATTTATAATTATAATTACAATTAAATAAATATTTAAATAATTATAAAATTTTAATATTTATATTTACATAATAAAAATATTCATTATATTTATAATTTTATAAATATATATAATAATATAACCATATATAATAATGTAAATATATATAATAAAAGATATGGATATGGGTTTGGCCCTCAAAAGTTTCTCTCTCGAGCGACTCAATGGAGATTAGGGATTATAGTGCTAGATCATGGATTTACCTTATGATTATGTAGTTGAAATGAGGAATCTACTTAATGGGGGGGGGTGTTTATATTGAATGATCTAGGGATCATGTAGAAAAAAAGTGACACATTGGGTTCATATTGTGAACAAAGGTAAAATTTTAAACCACATCTTCTTTTCCTCAAGTCATATTTCGGCAAAGGGTAGATGTATAAAAAGGGTAATGTTGTATGAGTTTTTTTAATAAGGGATTAGATTGTGGACCAACTTGAGTCTTTCCATCATTCGATTATTGTTAAACTTGTTCTCTTAAAGGATGATTTTTTTTAGAAAACCCCAGATTTTATTCAAACTATTTCATAGATCCGGGGTTTCTCGGATTAGAATTTTCTCCCTTTGGGAAGATGTTACTTTCACATCCTCTTCCCAAGTGATGAATTATAGTGGAGGACTTGGGACTTCGATATGGTCTCGCTAAATCTTGGTTCAGTGAGTATCCATGAATGGTTCTTCATCATCAACTCGTTTGAACTATAATGTTTTCGGTCAATATATTCATACTAAATTGGATTCTATGGCATCTATATATTTTATTTGACATTTACTTTTCAATTGAAGTTCCTATAAAAATGGATAAAGAGATAAAGAAATCCAGGTATGGTTAGTTTCTTAAAGTTTATATGAAGGTGGATCTTAGTGTGACTCTTACTAAAAAGGCGATTCCTTCAACTGAATTTGATGAATTGAATATAAAATTTTCATATGATAAAATGACGAAGTTCTATTCTGAATGCGATATTGTTGGTCATTTATTGGATGCTTGTCATAGGACTACTGTTTATTATTTTATCCTAAAAAATGGGCTTGATTATGCTATCTATAGGAAGAAATATATTGATGGTACTATTTAACTAGATGATAAAAATATTAGTGGTGATATTGAAGCTAATTTAGGTGATCAAGGACTGGTGGAGTTGGTCGCTGCACAATCAACTGGATAGAAGCTAAGTTTTTCCTCTCACTCATCTGGGTAATTTCCATTTGATGCTAAAATTATCCCTATAAGAGTTAAATATAGATGTTCTTGATATGATGTTGATGAAAAAACACATAGGGTAAAAGATGGTTGCACATATATTGCTGACATTCAACAGGAACCACAATCTAGTGGAACAAAATCCACTATATAAGAGGGCATTTCATATAAAGATTCTCTGATATGTGTTTCTTTGAATGGGGGTGCAGGAAATGTTATCCTTATGAATAATAGTGTGGATGGTGATGGTTTGGGTGAGAAAGAAATGGATAATCAATCCATTTATGGAGACACTACTCAACAAACAGTGATCAACAGTTGATGTATGAAAAAATGGTTGATTAAAGAGATCGCAAGGGAAACAAAAAATAGATACTAAAATTCCTTCAAAAAAAATAAGTACTCCCCTGTATCTCAGGATGGTGGGAAGGATGGTCCTGTGGTGACCTTTCCTATATCAAGAAGGAGCTCATTGGAACTAGTAGACCCCCCTAATTAAGTTTCTAGAAAGTTGGATCACCTAGAAGAAAAATACATATCTTTTTCACCCAATAGTTACGGGGAATCCCATTCTAATTGTGATTTAAAAGGAAAAATTGTATCTTCAACCAAATCAATTTCAATGTTTGAATAGGGATTCCAATGATGGAGCCTCCATCATGTTCTCGTACATGCAGGAAGGTTGGCCGTGTCTTTACAAAAATCTCTGGTGACCATATAATAAAAAAATTCCCGCGTACATATGATACATCAGATAAAGAGTACGTTCCTACAAACAATCTATATGAAGTGATTGATGCTACTAAGGATGAACAAGAAGTAGTGCAGGTGGAAGTACAAGAAAATACTAGGAGGTCTGACTCAGATGAAAATTTCATTGAAGGTCTCTTGAAGCAAGAGAAAACATAGCAGAGAGGCCGTCACCCCATGCTCAAGGTTGTGGACACATAAAAAATGATTCGAATGCTATATGTGAGGAGGAACATCAAATTGGGGCTGATATTAGAAAAATGTAAGGCCTTTAAATGCTTTTTTGATGAGGGTACTATGCTTTGTCTACATCCATTTCTCCCTTTTATCTTTTTTTTTTATTTTTTTAATAAAAGGTCTTTGACCCTAACTTTTGAAAAAATAAAAATAAAAAATAAAAACAATTATTTTTATATATAATTATTTACCAATATTTATAATTATATAAAAGTATTTTTAAAAATATATTTATTTAAATATATAAATATAAATATAAATATAAATATAAATATAAATATAAATATAAATATAAATATAAATATAAATATATATATAATTATAAAATTATAATAAATATTTAAAAAATAATTATATTTATCATATTTATAATTATTTAAATATATATAAATATATAAATATATGTAATTAAATACAAATATTTTTAAATATATTCATTTATAATTAGAATTATAAATATTTATATTTATATAATTATAAAATTATAATAAATATATTTAAATAATAATTATATTTATTATATTTGTAATTATATATATATATATATAATTATATAAATATATATAATTATATAAATATACTTATAATTATATTCAAATATTTTTAAATATATATATTTAAAATTATATTTAGTTATATTTATTTATCATTATATGAATTTAATTTTTAAATTATATTAATTATATACATTTAATTTTTTAATTATATTTATTATAATATTAAAATTAGATATTTATTAGTTCTATTTTAGCCCTAATAAAATGTATCTTTATTTGCGCAAGAATTTTAGCACTCATAAAGAATCATTTTATCAGTGTTAAAAGAACTAAGAAAGAGTAGTTTTATCAGCGCTTACTATTTTAGAGTAGATAAAAATAAACCTTTTCAATTATTTTGTGAATTTACTAATAAAAGACTTACTCGGTCATATAAAAAGAACCCTAATAGAGTCTCCCCTCTCTCATTGTTCAAGCTCTCATAGAATCGTACTGTTAGTGCCACTCTCTCACTTCATTGACATTCTTAAAAAAATTATTCCCTCTAAATCTAAGGTAAGTGCTAATTAATTTTGTTAGTGCCTAAAGATACACTACTCGCCACTTATTCATTTCTCTTCCATAGTCCAAAATTATTTTCTTTTCCAGATCTATTCCCCGACCACACATTATAACAATGGAGTTTCCTCATGTTTGTGTGCACCGTGTAGCCACATACTACACCCCTGCAACACATCATACCACCCATCATGGTCATTTCTATCCAATAACCTCATCCTCAATGTTTTTCTGATTCCATTTAGCACACACGCAACCTCAATCACTTGGTTTACACTTGGATGTTGTTTATCTCGAGCCTTTTTTTCTTTGATCTTGTATTTACTAAAGGTCATTTCTTTCTTAGAATAAAACTCATTAATCTCATTACTACTTCCCACTTTATATTACTTGTGTTAAATTTGACCCGATAATATGGAATAATAAACACATGAACATAATAAATAAAGGGAATAAAAACCAAATCAATGTGAAAATGTATTACTTATTCTAAAAACTATATATTACTATACCTAGAAATGGTTCCATAAATTATATATCCCTTAAAGAGTGTCGTTAATTCCAAAGGGGTAGTCAAATTTTGAAATTTTTAAATGACTCAAACAAACTAATCTCTAGTGAATGTATTAAATGGTAAGATGGAGCCTCAAAAATTTAAATATGGTTTTACTGAAATTTTTATAAATTAATTCATTGATTAAGAGAGATGGTTTTAAAAAAATATATTCAGATGATGTGCCATGTTTTTAAGTTTCAATGTTTTTCATACCAGTGAAATAGAGAATTGAATTCGTTATCGATGTTTGTTATTATATTTTAGACTAAGAAAATCCTTGGTCTTCATATTCTCTATCTCCAACTCAATAATTCCCCATTAATTTGATCAACTACTTTTAGTGAGTACTGAATTAGTTTTCCTAGTAATGTATTTAAACCTAATTAAATTAAATTACTCAATGTACATGTAACGAACCAAAATTTTATTAATGGAAATTCATCTTTATCTAATTAAATGTCTTATTATGTAAAATGGTTATATAAAATGTGAACTTCATTGGTTTTATGTTTTTGGATTTTAAAATACCATTATGAATTGTGACAGTTTCTAATATAGTCGTTGAACAGTGATCACATGATTAGTATAAATATAAGGCTTTAACAAATCCAATTTATTTAGACAAAGGAAGTTATGGCCTCATCCAGTAGACATTCCCCATATGAAGCCCATTTTCCAGATCTTTTAAAAGAGGTGACATCATTGGGATTCGCTCTTGACCGAGCCCAAGCTGAGCTTCAACATGTTAAGCTTGAGTGGAACTGCCTACGGGAGAAGTGGAAGTTGATAGAGATTACCACCTGAGCGATGTTATTCGAGCCACCCCAATAGTCTATCACCATCACACACCTTACCCTTCGGTCACATGCAGGTGTTATAAGGGGTTTAGTAACAAGACCATATCACTATGATTATGTGCATTATTTTTGTGTATAATGAATAATATATATTCATTTTATTATTGTTACTTTGTAAATAGTTTTTAAAGCACAAATAGTATTTTTAGTTAATATTCAACTAAGGAATACATTTTGTTGAATTAATTTATTTTTGAATTAAATAATATTTTAATATATTATTATTAAATTATTGTTTATTAAATATAAATGATTGTATAATTTTATGAAAGCAATTGTAATTTTTATTAACGTTTGAAAGTTGTTTTTGTCAAAACCCATGATTTTTTCGATTAATGTCGGATTTTATTTTAAAAGTGAAAACTCAAATATTTAGAAAATTATTTAGATAAAATTAATATTATTTTTGGAATCAAGATGTCGAAATTATCCAATGGTGAATTTTTCATAATTTTCTGATACAGTTGAATTTTTGGGTAAAATATTAAATACTGTTTAATTATATAATGTGTTTTATGTCATCATAATGACCCAATAGTGATGTGATAAAATACTATTAACACTATGTTCGGCCATTATATGTTTTAACATAAAAATAATTTAATTTTAGGTTTGTTTGATTTATTTTACAAAGATTTAGTGGACCCTTCATGACTTATAAAACATTTTGGCTTTTTAAATTGATTTCCTTGAGAGTGTGACTCACCTCCACATAATAAACCCTATTATTTTAAGAATTTCGGACATAGGCCTTATAAAATATTGTTTTCGACTCCCCTTGGTCAAAAACCAGGGGCAGAATCCGTGGGTTGATTTGTGGTTTTGATTAGTTTAATGTGTGGTGTCCCAAATCTAAATAATAAAGAATTCTCTATCATTTCCTATATAAACCCACCCAAGCTCCCACTTATTCTTCACTAAAAGCCTTTTTAGTTCTTCCAAAATCTACCATCCTCTCTCTAGAATCCTCCCAAAGTGCCCCAAGCTCCCAAGAATCCTCTCTCAAGACCCACTCATGTATTTGGGATCACACTTCCAAGTAAGGGATTTCTTCCTTTCTCATTTTGTCCAAATTTAATTATGTTGTTATGCCCTTTTATTTTCAATTACAAATATTGGGATATGATTTCAAACCTCCCCCATACTGCCATATTTATGTTTTAATGATTAGATACCCCTTTATCTCTCATTAATGCCTCCCATGAACACCCGTTACCATGTCGAAATTCCGTAAGGAATTTCTCTCTCCTCATTTACATTCAATCAATTATTTTATATTATGCATATAAATTCCATTCCATATGTTGGTTTATTATGTCTCATGATCCCATTACTATCTAATTAATGTATAAATGACGAGATATCCCTTTCACTCTCATCAACCCAATTTATGAATTTCTATTTGATGTCGTTATGCTACCAAAATTACACCAAACTTTCCATGCCAAAATCATTATGTAGTGAATACCATACCCAGTCCTCTATCAAGGGTATTCACCTTTGTGCACAATTAACTTGTTGATTGAGGACTTACATTTATGTATTCCACACCTCTTATTCGTGGAATGGATTATGATGCTAATGAATCCATGTCGTATGATCTATGTGGCACACTTATGCTTGAAATAAAATGATTATGAAGGGTGTGCCCTAATAGCGCTCCAATGCATTGGGTAATGTATAGTATCATGATACGTCATGTGAAATGAGTGTTGACTCATGATAATTCAAGTGCAACAAGGGTTTACTCGTGCATCATATAAAATGATGGTTTACTCATGCTCCATGTGCAATGATCCTTGGCTCATGCTAATATCATGTTAAATGTTGTTGCCACATCTCCATGTTATGATTATCATTCTTTATCATGCCTTTATATTCATGTTTCTCTTGTTATCTATTGAAATTTCTATTTTATAACATGCATTTTATTCCTCATTTTATTCAATGTTTATTCCCTTACTAGGCTTTATAGCTCACCCCTTTCTTATGTATGTCCTCAGGTTATCCCATGCAATGCTAAGTACAAGGTAATTTAGTGGTCATGTAAAGGAACCTTTCAATAAGATGGTGCGTTTTATGTTTTAATTTGTTATGTAATTTTCCTAATCCCCAAAGACACTATATCTCTCGATCTTCTATGTTTTATCAAGTGAAGGTCTTTTGTAATAATTTATGTTAAGTGTGAAATAAAGAGCAGGGTAGTTATAAGACAAGAATGATTGAAGGTAATTATTTGGTTATTTAATTTAATTTTCTAATTTTGGTATGCAATGGTCCCAAAAAAATGAAATTAAAATTTTTTAAAATAAAATATGCCTGAAACATAAAAACTATGACCATAAATAAAAATTATTATTCAATAACCCACACTTCCTTTCTTTTACATAACATTGAACATAGTGAAATTGAATCCTCTCAATTATTTGTGCTCTTTATGAATCTATTCATGTTTTGGGGAGAAGTGGGAGTTAAACTGGTAACACATGGTGATTTATAAGAGTTTATTAAACCTTGTGGAACTATTTTACATAGTTCTGAGTGGCTCCCTATGAAAACAATTTGAATGGAATATAGCTTTCAAACCATGCGGCCTAGTCGATTAGAGTCACTAATTATCATTGTATTTTGTTTCATATTTTCATTGATTTCAAACTAAGTTAATTATAGAATGATCATGTTATTTAGAAGATTCATTATTTTAAAATTTTGAAAGCTTGGTTCAAATTGTAAAGGGACTAGTTTTGTAAATAGTGAGTTTTCAAAGGTAGTTTGAAAATGAATTTAGTGTTTTATTTTCCAAAAAACATTTTTTTAATGGGTAAATTTTTTGTTAAAAAGTTATTTTAAATAAAGGGTAATATGTTTTATAGTATTAAAATTATTTTTTAAAAAACTAATAAAAAGTGTCCCAATTATTTATTAGGACATGATTCATTGGTTTTTGTATTGTTAATGTGATTTTAAGGGTAATTGATTGGTTTTAAAGTTAATAAATTGGATTTATATGATGATTCAGAATGAGGATGATATTTTGGATTTCAATGATGATCTCAATAAAGTATCTTTTATAATTTACATTGATTTTAAAATGGAGTTTCAGGATTTAAAATTAGAGTGAATAGATTCATCATTTTCTTATAATGTATTATTCTATATCAATAATGTTCCTAGTATATCATCTAAAATTTTATTCAGCTATTTAAAAACAGCATTTTATTATGTATTATATGGTACACTATGTTCATGATGAATAGAATTCTTCTCCAAATAATAATGAATTGTCCCACTTATAAGTTCTATACCATTATATTTTCAGATCATATGTAATAGAAAATTACAATCCTTCTCTACATTTATTATAAAACATTTAAAAATATTTAAGTCCTATGATTTATGTCTAAAATAAAGATGTAATTCAGGTAAATCTATCAATAATGTAAATAATACACTTCTCTCTATTTTTAAATACTTTCTCATAGTCCCACAATTATATAAATAAATGATCTTATATTATTGGGTAGATTGTACATCCAAATTATTGTATGAAGAGTAAATAATTTTCCCCATTATTCATGTTGAGAACATAATATTCCTTTTTCTTTTTAGTATTTGAATGTCACAAACATTTTATACTTAAGTGATCACACTCGTGATTTTTTTAACTAAGATGATAAGTCTATTTATTCCATAATTGGATTCCTATGTTAGTACATAAGTTGAATGAATTTCCATCATCACCCAATTGAAATAGATTTTTACTTTGGTCATTGACCTCTTATCTAACTAAATCCATAAAATTAGGGATTTGGGTTTTTTATATGAAGTATGAAACTGGAAAAGGGAAAAAATATTACCTTGGTATCATCCAAGAAAACCATCCACTCCAAACAAACCTAAGGAACATTGAAGGATTGAAAGAGATTCAGTGGCCTAATACCTGATAAGAATACCCCTTATTAAAAATTACATTGCAGTTGTAATTTACTACTTATAAGGGGTGATAAATACCTGATACACATTTTATTTTACAAGTAATCTTTGAAAATTAACCTCTATTAACGATTAATGTCTCTATCTACTCAATTACTAATTTTATTTTCCTTTTCAAAGACTCCTTAAAATATGTGTCTAAAAGTTGAGAAGTATCTATATTTATAAATGAAATGGGATGAGTGGAATATATATTTATAAAATCATACATGTGTACGGACAAAGGGTCATATATATATTTATATGATCACGTTAACTTTCAATAACCTCATAGATACACACAATATCACCTCAAATATAATTTATATTGATATTAATTCCTTGTAAATGGAATGTAACTAATCCCATACATCCCTTAAGATATCCATAATGATTCCACTCTTCCAACATTGGCCTCACAAGAAGCTAAGCGCTAATAAAATTCAGTCCTCAGAATAAAATTCCTTTTCCTTTTTATAGATTAATTGAAGGATTTATTTGAATGTTAAAACTGTGATGACTATCCTAGAATGAGTGTGTGTAATAATATCTAGCTGAGCCTTCTCATGGTCACACTAATCAAGGATCCCCATATAAGTATTAGAATTATTCAATTGATTTTTTCATCTTTAGATAGAAAACTATGAAATATTTTACAGTGCATTACCAACTCCCCAGCCTGGGAACACTTAGATTCAAAGAAACAAATATAATCCTCAAAAACTTCATATTCTAAATAGTTATTATAGAATTTTGTTTCCAGAGACTCATCCCCCATATCTTGTGGACTTCCTCCCATGTTTCTTGGTCTTTTTTAAGTATTATTCATCCCATACCACACATCAATGATCACTATGGACAAATTCAAAGGATAACACTACCACCAATGGAGTGATTCTTTTCTTAAATTAAATTTCACATTTCCTTCAAAGAACATTAAAATTATTTGAAACATTAAAATATTGGGTTACCCTTATTTAAAAATCCCCTTTTTATGTATTTTTTTATATATTAATATTATAAAATCAATAGTATGGATATGAATCGAAAATGGATGGATGCTAATTGTATGAAAAAAGAGTATGAAGATGGGGTGAAAGAGTTCATAAATTTTGAAAAATATATTTCATATAAAACTTCTCAAATCCTTTGTCTATATTTAAACTATTGTTATTCAATAATAATTAATCTAGATGAGCTGGAAGAACACTTGATCTATCACTAATTAAATAAAAGTTATAAATGTTGGACTTAACATAGGGGAAAAGTGAATGTAGCTAATGATTGGGATAACACAACATTTTATGAATAATCTAATATGATTACAAGTGTGTATAATAAAGAAGACTGTATCGAGGATGTGAATATATGTGTGAATGATGATAAAGATCATATTAATGAAATGGAAATTATAGATGAAGATGAACATCGTGATTGACTAATTTTTTTGATAAGTTAATTATTTATGAAAGGACTCCATTGTATGATGGTTCTATTAAATATACAACACTACTGACCAAAATGATGTTGTATAAGTTAAAATATGGAAATATATGGAGTGACTCTAGTTTTAATTTTCTACTTGCTCTCATGAATGATATGATCCCAGAAGATAATGAGCTTCAAAAAAGAATTTAGGACACTAAAAAAATGATACGTTCAATGGGTATGATATTTTAAACAATACATGCTTTCAAAAATGATTGTATTCTATTTAGAGATGACCACAAATCACTAAAATAATTACCAAGGTGTGGTGATTCTCGATACAATAAAGATTAATCAGGTCCTACAAAATTTGTATGATACTTTCCAATCATTACAATGATTACGCACCTATATGGAAGTGATGAGATTTTAATACAATTGAAATGACATGGATATACAATAAATAAAGATGGGAAAATTCATCACCTGACAAACTATACTTAGTGGAAGATAATTAGTCATTAATATCCTGAATTTAGAAATGATCTGAGAAACCTTAGTCTTCCACAATCTATAAATGGAGTGAATCATTTTGGTTTTCAAAGAATTACTCACATTTTATGGCTGGTTATGTTGGTTAATTATAACTCTCCACCTTAGTTATGCATAAAATGAAAGTACATTATGTTATCTCTACTTATATTAGGTCCTAAACAACTAGGTAAAGATATTGATGTTTATTTGGTTCCATTGATCAAATATTTGAAATTATTGTGGGATCCAAGTATTACATTGTATGATTCTTATAGAAATGAATATTTCACATTGAGAGTCATATTGTATGGGACAATAAATTAATTTCCTACTTATGGAAAATTTTTAGGATATAATATTAAAGGAACACAAGGGTATTCTATTTTATAACAAGTTATATAGTCAATTAGGTTGAGACATTCATCAAAGACTGTTCTTCTAGGATATCACATATTTATACCTCAGTGACATAAGTATCGATCTTGGATAAAATAATTTAATGGGAGTTCAGAAGAATGCACAACATCATCTCCACTAAAAGGAGATCAGATGTTTTATAAAGTAAAATATTTGGAAACTAATTTTGATAAAACTTTATTGAAAAACCATGAAAAAACCATTTGTAAAAGGAGATTAGTTTTTTGAATTACCATACAAGAATTATTTGTATGTTAGAGATTTTCTTGATGTTATACATGTTGAAAAAGTGTAAGTGATAGTGTCATTGGAACGTTACTAAATTCACCCAAAAATCAAAGTATGGAATGAAGGCTTTATTGAACATGATATACATGAGAATACATGAAGAGTTGGCACTAGTGAAGGGTGATAGCCATTCTTTTCTTCCTATAGCTTCTTACGCTCTTTCCAGGTAGGTGAGATATTAGTTTTAAATCTTATTTAATGATGTAAAGATTCCATATTGGTATTCACTGAATATCAATAATATCATGTCAGTGACTGATTTAAAGTTAAAGGGTCTCAAATCACATGACTGTCATGTTTTTATGAAAGATCAAATTCTTGTATTGTTATGTTGCATTTTTACCAATAATTTCTATCATATTCAACCAAGACCTATTTATTTTTCAAATCTATATACAACAAAGTTATAGACCTGGATAAATTACCAACTATTGAAAATTAAATTTACGTCATATTATGTAAATTGGAAATATTATCCCCACAATAATTATTTGATATGATGATTCAATTTATGGTTCACTTGGTAAGACAGATTCGACTGTGTGATCATATACATTATAGATGGGTTTACCCAATTAAATAGTACATGAATATTTTGAAATGTTATGTCAAAATATTAATTTCGTCTATAAGGTTGTATTGTAGAGAGATATATTATTGAGGAATCCATTGAATTATGTACTGATTACCTATCTGATGTGGAAATCCATGGTCTATTTGAATATCATAATATTGGATGGCCTATGGGTAAAGGAATTTCTAGAATAGATTGTAACAACCGAGAATTTTATGAGAAATATTTTGTTTTTATGTTATATAAATCATAAAAGGAATCATTCACTACACACAAAACTAGCTTGGCTTGCTTTACAGGAAATCACAACCTTCGTCGATATCTTGCGCCGTACGCAATACCGAGTTTCACTAAACAACGATATGCTATTAAAATATTATTAAAACTTGCTACTATGAATAGTAATACCCACTTTTTGAAATTTTGTAAATTTTATTTTTCAAAATGGACTTCATTTTTGGATTTGAAATATCGAAATTATCCTAGGGTGAAATTTTGGTATTTTTCTGAAAACATTCAATTTTTGATGAATAGTGAAAACACTGGGTTACTATTTAAAAACCAACTTTTTATTTAAATAATTATTTATTTCATTTAAATTTATTTTAGGTCAAAATTGATACATAATACCTATATAAGTTCAATGCAATTCATTGGAGTCATTTTATAATAATTTTAGATATATAAAAATTTTATTGAACTTTTCACCGTCTTTTACCCACCTCCTAGGAGAATTTACAAATTTACATAAAACTTAATTTTACCGCTTCTGTGAGTGGAATTTAGAAAATCAGAGAGACATGGTTAATATCAAGGACTAAAATGTGGTTCAATGAGATGAAAATAATTTTTGGTGAATAGTAACTTTTTACTTTTTTTACCACGGTTAAAAGTAAATACGGTAATTAAGAGTAAAAATGATATTATTATTACCCTAACACATGTCCTAATTCTATTGGATAAGTGTAATTCGACCAAAAATAACCTTAGGAATAAAATATGACCATTTAGGCCCACTTGGATTAGATTAGGACATTTAATATTAATTTATTTAAAGAAGGGTTAAAATAGTTAAAATCAAAGTTTAATAAGTAAATAATTTTTAATATAGGGTTATACATAAGATAAATCCGACTATAAATATTCATTAAAAATATAAAACGATTTCTTACATAATGGTATTTTATTTTTAATTTTTAGACTTTAAATATTTTAATTTATTTATGACACAAAGATGATGTAGTAATTATCTTATTAATGAAATATTGACATAATTGATGTTATAAATAGCCAAATAAATGTAATTTGAGACTTTTTATGAATTAAAATAATTTTCTATGTTAATATGATATGTTAGTATTTATTTAATTAACTTTTTTCGAACTAATATTTCTGTTATAAATTTTACAAAAATCAATTACCAAATAGTGTCAAAATTGACAAAAAATAGTTTTTAAAAAAAATATTATATTATTAATTGTTATTTTATTCCTAAAAATCTACGGTTCATCAAAATGACTTATATAAGGTTATATATATTAATAATAAACAACTTGGGGTTCTTTTTTATTATTATAGTAAGTTTATTAACCTTATAGTGTAAGAAAACAAGAAGACACGGTAAAAGTTAAATTATCTAACTTAAAGTTAATTCTAAATGATAAGGTTAAAATAGAAAACTAAACGTGTCTAAATTCTATTTTATGAGATAATTTCTACCCATACCCACCTTAGATTCGAAATAAATCAATTTAGAGATATTAAAAACTAAATATGACTTTATAATAAAATAATTTGTTTTTGTTTTTTCAAAGGTGCCCCTCTCCTCCCTTATAAAAGGGCACCTCCTCCCTCTCTTCCTCACACCACTTTGAGCCTTCAAGCTCAGCCAAACCCTGAAAAAATCTCTACTCCACTTCCTTAGAAACATCCTAGAGGTCCTGGTATTCTTCAAAGACCAATTTTAGTACCCTAAAAGGAGGTCTCAAAGAGGCGCTTCAAACAAGAGGTAATGTCCGTCACCGATTCTTTCAACTTTATTTCTTCTTCCACTTCTTCTTCTTTAGTTGTTTCATTATGAAGTAATAAAAAAAGTATCAATAATATACTGATACATAATTATAAGTATGAAACTACCCTATTTCACGATCTATCCATCCTATGGAAAACGAAATCACCGCGCGTGCGTATGTACGAAATACCGTCTTCACACAGTGGTGTAATCTATTTTCCACCACCATCTTACTTGGATGGGTATAATGGTGTAAATAATAACTATATATGATAATTTTAAAGTGATATTGATTCTGAAATAGTATACATACACTCCAATACAATTCCACGATCACGGGAATGATATCATCGCTCGTGCGTACGTACAGAATACCGTCTCCACGATGTGATGCGACTCGTTCTACATGATTTTCATTACATAATGATTATATAAATGAATTGAGTGAATAAATATGATATGTATTACACTAATACTATTCTGGAAATGAGTTACCTATAACCTAAAAATAATAATAAGAATTTATTCGACAAAACACGCATAAGAACAAAAAGCAATAAACACCCGAATAACAAGTAACAATGAAATATTACTAATAAGAAGCTAAGAATATGGACATATATGATATCATAAAAATGAGTATGATTCTGGAATAAGTCAATGACATTATTTAAATCATTATATAGGAGTTTTGGACACTTACAAATCAAATCGGACATAAGGTAAGGGAAAATCTCGCAATCTCAATTTTTATCCGAGATTGTTTATACTTCAGAATTTACTGGAGAATAATTATCATCCACATCCATGTTTCCTAAATATTTAATATTATTTCTATCCCAATAAAATTGTTTAAATCCAATTTTTCCCTTCAGTGAGTTTTTAGTAAAAGATATGAAAGGAATCTTTTGTCGTTTTTTGTACGAGGTACTTTTTGACTTTTCCGGCCAAAGTACGAGAAGAATGTTTTTTTAACTTATATGGCCTGAATGGATTTTAGAACATTATTTCCATGAAGCTCCCTTTACAAGTTTTCAAGTTTATTTTTAATCAACTTCTTTTAGATTAAAATTGTATGACATGTTAAGAAAGGAAAATTGTCTTTGAAGTAGAAAGGATATTTTCCTCAAGAATGGAGTTCAAGTGTTTTATCAAAATTATTTTCCATCTAAGATAATATAGGGTTCTGTTTCTATCCCTATTATTACATTGATTTGATTATGTTGTGATGAAATTTTTTTTATGAATTCCTTTATCTTATATGAATTGTTTTATGATGTCACGAGGTTTAAAAATCCCATTTTTATTACATGGGTTATGCAATGATGTATGATTTATGATTTTGTGGCACACATAAGAATGATATCATTATGAGATGGGTGGGACCTAATCTCCCTCCAATGTATTGGGTAATGATTTATATCTCATGAGATAGACATGGCTGGAACGACAGGTTAATCCGGTTCAGTGAAACATGACTAAAACGAGGAGTGAACTCGGTTCAGAAATGGACTTCGTCCGCTAAGATAGTCTTGGCTATGTGTCTTGACTACTAAGATATTATTCTCTATTATTATGTGTGTATTCCAAAATGTTTCATGTGTTAAGTTATTATTATTGGGATTACGTTTCACTACTATGATTTATCCCATGTCATGAAATTATGTTCTCTTTTGCAGGTTAAGATTTCCCAAATGTTATGTTCTTATGATTATTATGTGATTGATATTTCTTTTGTCTACCCTTACTAAGCATTTGTGATCAACCTTTTGTATGTTTTCTTTACCCGGGTCAGGAAGAAGGTTATTAAGTAGGATATTCCAAAAGGGACTCTAGATATGATGAAATAAATGGGAGACAATGTAGATGCTTTTATGAACCAGTTGTTTATGTTTACTAGTTTCCAAAGAAACTATACCTATAAGGTCCTTTAATGGTTTTTTTATATGTTGTAATAAGTGTAAATCAATTTTGAAGTACTAACAATGTATGTAAAGTATGGGTCGTTATAGTTGGTAACAGAGGAAAGGTATAGTCAACCTTTGGAAACTAGGATGTGAAAGCTTTATTAAGAACCCTAAGGATAAGTCTAAGCATAGAACAGAATCTTAGTGATTTATAAATGGCCATGAAAAACCTATGATAAGAACTTAAGTGTGAAATTTTATTCTTGATTATGTTTTTTTCCTTTTATAATTAGTGTTGCTCACACTATTCTTCTTGGGTTTAGTTAATGGCTGGAACCCGAAGGAACCGTGTTAATGCGGAATGCGACGGGAAATGCAATGATTGTACCCCTGAGCAACCAAACGTTATGAGAGATGGAATGAAAAATCTTGTAGCCATGCTCACACAAATTTCTCAAGCTATGAATCATGCAGGACTTCCAAATGATCAAATGAAGGAGAAACATTCTGTTGAATCCTTCATGAGGTAGCGTCCACCCTCATTCAGCGGGTCTACTGATCCATTAGTTGCTGAACAATGGATCAGTACTACTGAAAATATATTTTCAGTTCTTCAATGTTCTGAACATGATAAAGTCATCTTAGCAGTTTATCATTTTGAAGGTGAAGCTGATCAATGGTGGAATATTATCAAGAATATGAGGCAAAGTGGTGAAATTGAGTTCATGGAAGGGGACGAGTTCAAGAACTTATTTTTCAATAGGTATTTCCCTCGTATTATCCGAACAAATATGGAGAAGGAGTTTCTTGAATTAAAGCAAAAGGATGATGAATCTGTTGGTACCTACGAAGAAAATTTTACAAGACTTTAAAGGAACGCTTCAGGGATTATTATCCAACCCGAGAGTAAGATCGATCAATTCTTTTGTGGTTTAAAACCAAGTCTTCAAAGGGTGTTAGCCATAAGGGACTTCAATAGCTACGAGGAAATTGTTCGATGTGCTCTCAAGGTTGATATGGATATTGGAGTAACCCATCAGTCATATGGGTTTGATAATAAGAGGAAAATGGAATTCAAAGGAAAATCTAAAGAGCACACAGAAAAGAAGATGAGTTTTCCCTTATGCTCAAAGTTTGGAAAGAAACATGGAGGGAGTTGTCTTAAAGGGACAAGTAAATTTTTCAAATGTAGGAAGGAAGGTCATCGGGCATTTGAATTCCTCAATGATGGGAAGAAGATGTCTAGTGATGCGAACAAAGAAAAGGATACAGAGAGTGAACCTCCCACACTTCAATGATACAAGTGCAAGGAAATGGGGAATTATTCCAATCAATTCCCTAATCCGAGGGTTGTTGATGATGATCGACGTCAACAAAATCTTAAGGCTAAAGAAAAAGGAAAGTCAAATGAAATTTCTATCAGTGATGTGGAGTATGATAACGAAGTTCTGAAAGCTACACTTACCATCCACTCTAAAGTAGAAAATGATTTATTTGATTCTGGATCCACCCACTCTTTTATTTCTGAAGAATTTTATAATGGTATCACCGTATTACCTCAACAATTAGATGTTCAGTTAGCTGTGACAACCCCTAATGGCACAACAGTCGCATCAAAAGTTTATAATTCTTCTCCGATTGAAGTTTGTGGGAAAGTGCTTCCTGCAAATCTTGTGATCCTTCCTATAGTGTAATTTGATGTGATTCTTGGCATGGATTGGATTTCTCTATATGGAGCTCATATCAATTTCCAAAGAAGGGAAGTCACATTTCATATTACAGATCAATCTATGATAGTCTATCGATGCAAGGATGAACATAACCTTCCAGTGGAAATTTATTCCATCTTATGGGTCTTGATTCCACTAAATGAAGGTTATTTATCTGAAATGGTTGGTGAGAAACTCATGATTAAGAATATGCCCATTGTACGAGAGTTTTATGATGTCTTTTCGGAGGAATTGATGGGTCTTACACCAAATCTTGAAGTCGAGTTTTCAATAGAACTCGTACCGGGTGCTTTGCCTATTTCAAAGACACCTTATAGAATGGCCACAATTGAGTTGCAGTAATTGAAGGAGCAACTCCAAGAGAATCTTGATAAAGGATTCATACGCCCTAGTGCGTCACCCAGGGGAGCACCTGTTCTGTTTGTTAAGAAGAGAGATGGATCAATGAGACTCTGCATTGATTATCTAGAACATAACAAGATCACTATCAAGAACAAATATCCTCTCCCACACATTGATGACTTATTTGACCAACTACGCGGAGCTCAATACTTTTCCCAGATTGATCTTCGTTCAGGGTATCATCAATTAAGGGTCAAAAGGGAGGATATACCAAAGACGGCTTTCCGTAGAAGGTATGAACACTGTGAATTTATAGTGATTCCATTTGGTCTTACTAATGCCCCTGCTATCTTCATGAATCTGATGAATAGAGTCTTTAGAGACTATCTTGATCAGTTTGTAGTTGTCTTTATAGATGATATTATTATATATTCAAAGAGAAAATAAGAACATGAATATCACTTTAGAATTATATTGAAGACCATGAAAAAGGATATGCTTTATTCCAAATTTACCAAGTGTGAATTTTGGCTTCAAAAAGTTGCATTTTTGGGTCACATAATCTCAAAAGAGGAGATATCTATGGATCCAGCAAAAACAGAGGTTATTGAAAGATGGATGAGACCGACAACAGTAACTGAGATCCGATGTTTTCTTGGTTTGGCTGGATATTATTGACGTTTTGTGAAAGATTTTTCACGATTATCTAATCCACTCACCATGTTGACTCGGAAAGGAGTTAAGTTTATTTGGACGGAGGAATGTGAAGAGAATTTCAAGGAGTTGAAAAGAAGGTTATCATGTGCACCTATACTCACACTTCCTTATAGTGGATAAAGGTTTGTGATCTACAGTGATGCATCCAAGAAGCGGTTGGGGTGTGTTCTTATGCAAAATGATATGGTGATAGATTATGCCTCACGGTAGTTGAAAATCCATGATCAAAATTACCCAACTCATGATTTGGAGTTAGCTGCAGTAATCTTTGCATTAAAGATTTGGAGGCATTATCTTTATGGAGAAAGGTGTGATATTTATACTGATCATAAAAGTTTAAAGTATATTTTCACACAAAAGGAACTGAATATGCGCCAAAGAAGATGGTTGGAGATGATTAAGGATTACGACTGCTCAATTCATTGCCACCCTAGGAAAGCAAACAAGGTGGAAGACGCATTAAGTCGACAATACCATGCCAGTTTATCCATGATGAGGATCAAAAAAGATCTAATATTTATGGATTTACAAAGGATGGATTTTGGAATTATAATGGAAGGGGAAAAATCGTAACTTTCTCAAATGAATGTTCAACCATCTATTCACGTGAAGATTAAAGAGGCGCAGAAAGAAGATGTAGAGTTACCAAAGAAGGTTAGAAATGTTACTGAATTCAACCTTGATTGTGATTGGATAATAAAGTTTAGGAATCGGGTTTGTGTTCCACCCATCCCAGAATTAAAGAAGGAGTTGCTGGATGAAGCTCATAGTTATTCATTCTCTATTCATCCTGGAAGTACGAAGATGTATAGGGACCTGAAAGTGTACTTCTAGTGGGATGGCATGAAAAGAGATGTTGCTGAATATGTCTCTCGATGCTTGGTTTTTCAGCAAGTTAAAGCTGAGAGACAGAAGTCTAATGGGATGGTACAACCAAATCCCTATACCATAATGGAAATGGGAAAACATCACTATGGAATTTTTCAACGGACTTCCTAAAACATACAAAGGAAATAATGCTATCTGGGTCATAGTTGATCGTCTTACAAAGTCTGCACACTTCATTGCTATTAGAGACGATTTCTCTCTGGATCAGCTTGCCAGGATATATGTAAAGGAAGTGGTAAGATTGCATGGAGTACCACTTTCCATTATATCTGATCGGGATCCATGTTTTACCTCAAAGTTCTGGCGAAGTCTTCAGTATACTCTAGATACAACGTTGAGTTTTAGCACTGCTTATCATTCTTAGACAAACGGTCAGTCTGAGAGGACAATTCAAACTCTAGAAGATATATTGAGAGTTTTCTCTATGGATTTCAAAGGTGTTTGGGATCAACACCTACCTTTGGTGGAATTTTCTTATAATAATAGCTTTCACTCTAGTATTCAGATGGCTCCTTATGAAGATCTCTATGGAAAGAAATGCAGGACTCCAACTTGCTGGGATAAAGTTGGGGAAATAAATATATTAGGACCTGATCTTGTTGATGTGATGGAAAAAAAGGTCAGATCTATTCAACAACACATGAGAGTAGCTCAGATTCGACAAAACATTTATGCCGATAACCGAATAAAATACCTAGAGTTTGAAGTGGGTGATAAAGTGTTCTTACGAATATCTCCTTGGAAGAGATTAATGAGATTTGGAAAGAATGGAAAGCCGTGCCCTAGGTATATCGGTCCTTTCGAAATACTGGATCGTGTTGGTAAGGTCGCTTACCGATTGGCGCTTCCACAGAATCTCTCTCAAGTTCATGATGTGTTCCATGTATCTCTCCTGAGAAAGTACATACCAGATCCTTCACATGTACTTAGCACAGAAGTTATACCGTTGGAGCAAGATCTTTCTTATGAAGAACAACCAATAGAGATTCTGGATCATAGCGAAAAAGTCCTACGGAACAAGACCACTCGCTTGGTGAAAGTTTTATGGAGGAACCACCGATTAGAAGAAGCTACATGAGAGCTTGAGGATATGATAGGGGAGAGGTATCGTCATCTGTTTGTTAGAAAGTGACGAATTTTGAGGGAGAAATTCATTTAACGGGGGTAGAATGTAACACCCGAGACTTTTATGAGAAATATTTTGTTTTTATGTTATATAAATCATCAAAAGAATCTTTCACTACACACAATAATAGCTTGGCTTGCTTTACACGCAATCACAACCTTCTTTGATAGCTTGCATCGTACACAATACTGAGTTTCACTAAACAACGATATGCTATTAAAATATTATCAAAACTAGCCGTTATGAATAGTAATACCCACTTTTCGAAATTTTATGAATTTAATTTTTCAAAATTGACTTCATTTTTGGATTCGGAATATCAAAATTCGCCTAAGGTGAAATTTTGGTAGTTTTCTGAAATCTTTCAATTTTTGATGAATAGTGAAAACACAAGGTTACTATTTAAAAACCGACTTTTTATTTAAATAATTATTTATTTTATTTAAATTTATTTTAGGTCAAAATTGATACATAATACCTATATAAGTTCAATTCAATTCCATGGAGTCATTTTATAACAATTTTAGATATATAAAAATTTTATTGAACTTTTCACCGTCTTTTACCCACCTCCTAGGAGAATTTTCAAGTTCACATAAAACTTAATTTTACCGCTTCTGTGAGTGGAATTTTAAAAATCCGAGAGATACGGTTAATATCAAGGACAAAAATGTGGTTCAATGAGATGAAAATAATTTCTGTTGAATAGTAACATTTTACTTTTTTTACCATGGTTAAAAGTAAATACGGTAATTAAGGGTACAAATGATATTATTATTACCCTAACACATGTCCTAATTCTATTTTATAAGTTTAATTCGACCAAAAACAACCTTAGGAATAAAATATGACCATTTAGGCCCACTAGGATTAGATTAGGACATTTAATATTAATTTATTTAAAGAAGGGTTAAAATAGTTAAAATCAAAGTTTAAAAAGTAAATCATTTTTCATATAGGGTTATAGATAAGATAAATTCGACTATAAATATTAATTATAAATATAAAAAGATTTTCTACATAATGGTATTTTATTTTTAATTTTTATACTTTAAATAACTTAATTTATTTATGACACAAAGATGATGCAGTAATTATCTTATTAATGAAATATTGACATAATTGATGTTATAAATAACCAAATAAATGTAATTTGAGACTTTTTATGAATTTCAATAATTTTATATGTTAATATGAAATTTTAGTATTTATTTAATTAACTTTTTTCGAACTAATATTATCTTTTATGATTTTCACAAAAATCAATTACCAAATAGTGTCAAAATTGACATAAAATAGTTTTTAAAACAAATATTATATTATTAATTGTTATTTTATTCCTAAAAATCTAAGGTTCAGTAAAATGACTTAGATAAGGTTATATATATTAATTATAAAAAACTTTGGGTTCTTTTGGCTTGTTATAGTAAGTTTATTAACCTTATAGTGTAAGAAAACAAGAAGACACGGTAAAAGTTAAATTATCTAAATTAAAGTTAAATATAAATGATAAGGTTAAAATAGAAACCTAAACTTGTATAAATTATATTGTATGAGAGTATTTCTACCCATACCCACATTATTTTCGAAATAAATCAATTTGGAGCTATTAAAAACAAAATATGACTTTATAATAAAATAATATTTTTAGTTTTTCCAAAGGTGCCCCTATCCTCCCTTATAAAAGGGCACCTCCTCCCTCTCTTACTCACACCACTTTGAGCCTTCAAGCTCGGCCAAACCCTGCCAAATTATCTTCTCCTCTTCCCTAGAAACATCATATAGGATCCGGTCTTCTTCAAAGACCAATTTTAGTGCCCTAAAAGGAGGTCTCAACGAGGCGCTTCAAAGAAGAGGTAATGTCCGTTACCGATTTTTTCAAATTTATTTCTTCTTAAACTTATTCTTCTTTAGTTGTTTCATTACGAAGTAATAACATCAGTATCAATCATATACTGATATGTTATTATAAGTATTAAATAACCCTATTTAACCATCTATCCATCCTATGGAAAACGAAATCACCGCGTGTGCGTATGTACAGAATACAGTCTCCATGCTGTGGTGTAATCTATTTTCCACCACCATCTTACTTGGATGGGTATAATGGTATAAATAATAACTATATATGATTATTCTAAAGTTATATTGATTCTGAAATATCATACATACACTCCAATACAATTCCATGATCATGGGAACGATATCATCACTCGTGCGTACGTACGGAATACCGTCTCCACGATGTGATGCAACTCGTTCTACATGATTTTCATTGAATAATGATTATATAAATTAATTGAGTGAATAAATATTACATGTATTACACTAATACCATTCTGTAAATGAGTTATCTCTAACCTAAAAATAAGAATAAGAATTTATTCGACAAAACACGCATAAGAACAAAAAGCAATAAACACTCGAATAACAAGTAGCAATGAAATATTACTAATAAGAAGCTAAGAATATGGAAATATATGATATCATAACAATGATTATGATTCTGGAATAAGTCAATGAAATTATTTAAATAATTATATAGGAGGTTCGGACACTTACGAAGCAAATCAGACCTAAGGTAAGGGAAAATCTCGCAATCTCAATTTTTATCCGAGATTGTTTATACTTCAGAATTTACTGGGGAATAATTATCATCCACATCCATGCTTCCTCAATATGTAATATTATTTATATCCTAATACAATTGTTTAAATCCAATTTTACCCTTCGGTGAGTTTTTAGTAAAATATATGAAAGGAATCTTTTGTCGTTTTTCGTACGAGGTACTTTTTGACTTTTCCGGCCAAAGTAAGAGAAGAATGTTTTTGTAACTTATAGGGCCTAAATGGATTTTTAGAACATTATTTCCATGAATCTTCCTTTAAAAGTTTTCATGTTTATTTTTAATCAAGTTCTTTTAGATTAAAATTGTATGAAATGTTAAGAAAGGAAAAATGTTTTTGAAGTAGAAAGGATATTTTCCTCAAGAATGGAGTTCAAGTGTTTTATCAAAATTATTTTCCATCTATGATACTATAGGGTTCTGTTTCTATCCCTATTATTACATTGATTTGATTATATTGTGATGGAATTATTTTTATGAATTCCTTTATCTTATATGAATTGTTTTATGATGTGACGAGGTTTAAGAATCCCATTTTTATTACATGGGTTATGCAATGATGTATGATTTATGATTTTGTGGCACACATAAGAATGGTATCATTATGAGATGAGTGAGACCTATATCTCCCTCCAATGCATTTGGTAATGATTTATATCTCATGAGATATACATGTCTGGAACGGCAGGTTTGTAACACCCCGAGCTTCCACGGTATGCTTCTCTTTGAATAATACAGTAGCGTGTGTTGTACGCAACTTCGAGTTCTAACACACCACGACCAATAAAAGTAGTCGTTATGAATAGTAATACCTAATTTTTAAAATTTTAGAAATTTTATCTCTAAAAATGGACTTCATTTTTGGATTCGGAGTATCAAATTTAGCCTAAGTTGAAATTTTGGTACTTTTCCGATAACTTTAATATTTTGATGAATAGTGAAAATTACTAAATTTTAATTAAAAACAACTTTTTAATCAAAATAATTATTAGTGATAAATTATTAATTTTAGTGGTTTTAAAGTATATTTAGAATATATTTTTACCATTTAATACAATTTTGGTCATTGGACATAATTTCACAATTAAACAGGACATAAACAAGTATCAATCTTTTGATAGTTATTATATCTTAAAAACACGCTTTTTGTTTTCACAGCGGGAATTAATTTTAAATTAATTTCTGCCACTTCTGTGTTTTGAATTTGGAAAAATGGATTCCATATTTGGAATCAGGATGTCCAAATTATTTAAATAGGTAACTTTTTTTTAGACATTTTGAATAATTACTTTGGTAAATATTTTATTTACCATGGTTAAAGGGTAAATCTGGTAAATAAGAGTTAAAAAATAATATTATAATAATATTAAATTACCCTAAAACATATCCTAAACTTATTGGTGGATACATGTCCGACCTTGGGAATCTTTGGGTCAATTTTGGGACCCCATGGATCCACTTGTAGGTGATAGGGACACTTTATTTTAATGAAGTTAAAATAAATACAAAAATGACATAAGCATATATCTTTTAGAAAAACAATTTTTACATAGGGTTATATATGTTGGATTTTAGACTATAAATATTAATTAGAAAGATAAAAATATTTACTACAAAATGATATTTTATTTATAATTTTTAAACATTAAATAATTTAATTTATTTATGACAAAATGACGATGCAGTAATTACCATAATAGTGAAAAATTAAAATAATTGATATTATAAATACCCAAATAAATATAATTTGAGACTTTTAATGAATTAAACTAATTTTATAGGATAATATGACATATTAGGATTGATTTAATTAACCTTTTTCAAAGGAATCATTCCGTTATGATTTTTACAAAAGTCAATTATTGAATAGTGTCAAAATTGACATAAAAGAGTTTTTAAAACAAATATTATATTATTAGTTGATATTAAATTCCTAAAAATCTAAGGTTCGACCAAGAGACTTATATCATGATATTTGTATCATTAATGGACCACTTGGGGGTCTCTTGGATGTATATAGTAAGTTTATTAACTATAAAAAATAAAAATACAAAGTGACATGGTATGTGTCAAACTAATTAACTAAGAGTTAAAACTAAAAGATGAGGTTAATATAATGACCCAAACCTATATAAATTCTATTGTTTGAGTGGTTTTAGACCCATACACACCTTAAACTTTAAATAATCCACTTTGGAGCCATTATAAACTGAATATAAATTTATTATAAAATAATATTTCTAGCTTTTCCAAAGGTGCCTCTCAACCCTCTTATAAAAGGACACCCCCCCCCTTCTCATTAATTCACAACTTCATAGATTTTTGGTTCAGCCAATCCCTGCCAAAATACTCTCTCAACTTCCCTAAATTCATCATAGAGGCCTTCCTTTAGTCAGAAATCCATCCTAATGAGCCCTTTTGATCAAATCAAAAGGAAGAACCTGAAGAAGAGGAGGTTAAACGTACCCTCGACTAAAGGAAAGTGCAAGGTAAGGGGTTTTCATCTCACTCCTTATTCCCGTGAGATTCATGACACATTGCCATTATTACCTTTTGTGTAGTATATGTACTTCCTATAATTGTATTCTTTGTGTAATACACTTTAATTTATGTGTATTTACATATTCATTGTATGATACCTCTTTCATGGGGTGTATGTTTTATAAGTTACCAAATTGGTAAGGGTTTATTTCACAATCTCTTCATTATCCAAGGTTGTTTATACGTAATTATCTTCTAGTACCTCTTTATCATCCACATCCATGTTTCTTAAAAATATCTTTCAAAACATTTTTAAAATTTAATAGACAATGGGTTAAAGTCATTTATACCCGTATTTGACTTTATATGTTTTTAAAGGAATATTTCCAACATTTTCGAAACAAGTTACTTTTTAACCTTTTTGACAAAATTAATTTAAGAATGTATTTTTTAACTTATACGGAGGGTGCGGTTATTCTCTGTCGTTATTACACCTTTTAATCTTCCTTCACAATCTTATAAAGATATTTTCAAAATAATGATTTTCTCTATAATTATGCGACTTTTAAATGATTTCAAAAAAAGAGATATTTCTCTCAAATAGTATTGATTTCATCTATGTCAACATCCTTTGATAAGACTTACACTTGTTTCAAGTTGATTTATTATGATACAAATCATCCATATTGTATTTAGGATTTTGTGATATTTTTGACTATGGATGAGTTATTTTTATTCCATTAATGGTTTATGATTAAAGTTTTGACATTTTGTATGTTAGTTTTAATACGAATGTTTATGTTATATTTCATCCTCTTCTTAAGATGAATGTGTTGGACTAGTATGTTCCAGGTTGGGGACCCGTAAAAGTAAGCCCTCCGGGTTGGGGTCCGGTTACAGCAGACCCTCCGGGTTGGTGTCCGGTTATTAGAGGCACTCTGGGTTGGTGTCCGGTTATTAGAGGAACTCTGGGTTGGTGTCCGGTTATTAGAGGCACTCCGGGTTGGTGTTCGGTTATTAGAGGCACTTCGGGTTGGTGTCCGCTTATTAGAGGCACTCCGGGATGGAGTTCGGTTACAGAGGCTCTCCGGGTTGGGTTCTGGTTACAGTTATCCCTTAGGTCTTGGCACGAGGCCTTGACACAGAAATTAAAGTTCGACATCATGAATTCCATTATTATGAAAGTGGTTAGTGATATTGCATGTGATTATTCAATTATTAGAATATCCATGTGAATAAGTAAATGGAATTATTTCATTTTATTTCTTCCATATTATGCTGAAGTTCAAGTTTAAAAGGATTTTGTTTTAGTTTTTTACATTTCCTTAAATGTTTATTCTTATTTTTGAAAGTTTCCGCTGTATTGCTTACCCTTACTGAGCATTTGAGCTCACCCCTTTCTATGTTTTATTTTTCCCAGGATTCCAAGAAGTGTAATGTGATTGATATGCAGGGTTATGCCAAGGGAATAATAGCGTTATTAAAGATTATTTATGTTGTTTTGTACGTCTTAAATTGCAAATGTATCATTCATGTATGTGATCTATTTTTCCAAGAATTCTAAACTGATCGGTCCTTCGGGACTTGATTCCTTGTAATCATGCCAATGTATTAAAATAATGCACCGACTCTGGGTAACTGGGGTCGAGGCATTACAGTTGGTATCAGAGGAAGTTTAGCAATGACATTGGAAACTATATTTAGATAAACTCTGATTAGATCTCATAGCCCTAAGATAGACTTTGAGGATTAGTATAGAAGAACTTCTTAGAATTTTGGTATTGTAGAGATTTTGTGAGTTTTCCGAGCAATACATCCCTGTCTGGATACGAGCAGGTAGAGGCGGCTCTGGCACAGATGTACCTAGGGGTAAAACCCGAAAACACCGCTTTGATCTAGACTCGAACAGGAACTAGTGCACGACAATGGGCATTGCTGCACTCTTGGTTATGATACTCCCGAGGGATATGCTTAGGATAATTCTCATTTTCTTTAAAAACCATTATGAAGGGCTTATGAGTATATACTTACTCAAAGAATTTTTTTTATGATTATGGATTATATCCATAAACTGTTCAATTTATGTTAGGTATTTTACAAGTTTGGTAATTATTCATTGCAATTCATAAAGTGAACTAGTTTATGTTATGGCGCCCATTAGAAGGAATGTGAAATCCTGTAATATGTATGATCCAAAGAGTAATAAGGATCATATCTTTCATGGTCCTAATCCAGAATTTAGAAGGGAAATAGTTTTCCATGTATTATCATCATATGAATAAATATTATCATGTGTTGATAAGATGAGTAAAGAATTCTCGGATTCATATGGCTTTGAAGGGAAGCAAGAGAAGAAAAGTATGGAAGAGAGAAAGATGGATAAAGGGAAGAGGTAAAAGAAGAATTTCTACATATGTGATAACTGTGGGAAGAAACACCATGGAACTTTCCTGAAAGGAATGAGAGTTTGTTATAAGTTTGTAGGAAAAGGGAACCAAGTACGTGACTGCAAGGGTAAGAAAATGGTTTCAAATGTACAATGCTTTATTTGAAAGGAGTTTGGACACTACGCGAACCTATCATCAGACTATGCTGCAAATAATGTTGTTGGATAATAATCAAGTTATGATACTACCACAGTTGAAGATGAATGACTAGTGTTCTTATGTTGTTATTTTAGAATTATTTCATTCAAGTGTTGTATCAATGATGTTCTTGAAATAAATAAGGACTGTACTGTAGTACTATTTAATTAAGGATTTGAGATTTTATGGTTCTAAGAAAAGTGACTCTACGGCGAGTTAATTTTTTTTTGGAAATTACATGGTTGAAGGAAATAAAAACCTTAATATGGTCCTAATATTGAGGTAGTGATTTTGGAATAAGAGATGGTTGATTTTGGTAATTCAGGATGTTGCGGTGTTGTAAAAGAATATATGAGGAAGGCGTTCACATGTTATTACCTGGAAAAAGGGATCCTCATTATGTTTAACTTCCTTGTAAATTTTGGACTCTGAGTTTGGATAATAGTATTTTGGATAAGTCTAATGGTTGGAATGGATTAAGTTTGGAAGGTTATTCTTTTTGATTTTTATAAAAGGACAACACACAGACCGTGTGACGACCCTTCGTGTCAGACAAAGCTACGGGAATCGAACCCACAACCATAATGCAATTGGAATTTATTGCCTACAATTGTGCTAAATGAAGTTCCTGGATGGTATAATGTAGTTTCTTTACAGAAAGGGTCTGATATGTGAATTATAAATTAATTATATTTGGAACCCTATACGATTAGGATAAATAGATTATTTTTGAGTTGTATTATGTTTTGGGGTGAAATGTGAGTTTGTGGTAGAAATTTATTAATGTATAAAACTCTAATTATAAAGTAAGTATATCTCCTTATGATCTTAGCCAATATCATAAATAAATTCCTCAATATTAAGAAAAGGAACTTAGAAAAAAAATGTTGTCCTAGATGGTACCTTAGATCATAACTAATTTATGGATTTGGGATTGTTGGCCTTTTCATAGCCATGTTCTCTACCACTCTCCATTAGATAATTGATGGTCATATTTCTCTTCCATGTCCATATTTTCCTACATGGAACCCTAGTATGTGTTATTTTCGGTAATCTTCATACTTTCCACTCTTTATTTTAAATATAGGCCTCATTAATTCATTTTTAGATGTGGGATTTCAACTAAGATATTTTGAAACGTCAAAATGTGTTATCCTAATACCTTATGTTTTGTTGAACCGATGGTATTTTAAATCATCATAGATTGATGAATTTAAGGACCTCAATTTAAAAATTGTTTGTGATTGATGACCTCAATCACTACCTATAAATATTTACATTTTCCTCCAATTATATTTCTATAATTGACACCAACGTCGTCCTAATAGAGATCATAATTTTGTGGTGACCCTTTCATTTCTCTTTTCATCTTGTTAAGACTATATTTTATTAACCAAATTTCCGATGTGGGGTTTTCACAAAGATATTTCTTATTTTCAACCTTTATTTTCAAAGAACAATATCAAATTGCAAGGATGCCATTTATTGAAGGAGGGGAGAATGTAATACCCCGAGCTTCCACAGTACGCTTCTCTTTGAATAATACTGTAGCGTGTGTTGTATGCAACTTCGAGTTCTAACACACACCACGACCGATCAAAGTAGCTGTTATGAATAGTAATACCTACTTTTTAAAATTTTTGAAATTTTATCTCTCAAAATGGACTTAATTTTTGGATTCGGAGTATCGAATTTAGCCTAAGGTGAAATTTTGGTACTTTTCGGATAAATTTAATATTTTGATGAATAGTGAAAATTACTAAATTTTAATTAAAAACAACTTTTTTAATCAAAATAATTATTAGTGATAAATTATGAATTTGAGTGGTTTTAAATTATATTTAGAATATATTTTTACCATTTAATACAATTTTTGTCATTGGACATAATTTCACAATTAAACCAAACATAAACAAGTATCAATCTTTTGATAGTTATTATATTTTAAAAACACGCTTTTTGTTTTGACAGCGGGAATTGATTTTAAATTAATTTCTGCCACTTCTATGTTTTGAATTTGAAAAAATGGATTCCATATTTGAAATCAGGTTTTTCAAATTGTGTAAATAGGTGACTTTTATTTTTAGACAATTTGAATAATTACTTCGGTAAATATTTTATTTACCATGGTTAAAGGGTAAATCTGGTAAATAAGGGTTAAGAATAATATTATAATAACAATAAATTACCCTAAAAAATGTCCTAACCTTATTGGTGGATACATGTCCGACCATGGGCATCCTTGGGTCGATTTTGGGACCCCATGAAGCCACTTGTAGGTGATAGGGACACTTTATTTTAATTAAGTTAAAAAAAAATACAAAAATGACATAAGCATATATATTTTAGAAAAACAATTTTTACATAGGGTTATATATGTTGGATTTTAGACTATAAATATTAATTAGAAAGATAAAAAGATTTCCTACATAATGATATTTTATTTATAATTTTTAGACATTAAATAATTTAATTTATTTATGACACAATGAGGATGCAGTAATTACCATAATAGTGAAAAATTAAAATAATTGATATTATAAATACCCAAATAAATATAATTTGAGACTTTTAATGAATTACACTAATTTTCTAGGATAATATGACATATTATAATTTATTTAATTAACTTTTTTCGAAGTAATAATTCCGTTATGATTTTTACAAAAGTCAATTATTGAATAGTCTCAGAATTGTCATAAAAGAGTTTTTAAAACAAATATTATATTATTAATTGATATTAAATTCCTAAAAATCTAAGGTTCGGCCAAGAGAATTATATCATGATATTTGTATCACTAATGGACCACTTGGGGGTCGCTTGGATGTATATAGTAAGTTTATTTACTATAAAATATAAAAATAAAAAGTGACATGGTAAGTGTCAAACTAATTAACTAAGAGTTAAAACTAAAAGATAAGGTTAATATAATGACCCAAACCTGTCTAAATTCTATTGGTTGAGTGGTTTTTGACCCATACCCACCTAAAACTTTAAATAATCCACTTTGGAGCCATTAGAAACCCAATATAAATTTATTATAAAATAATATTTCTAGCTTTTCCAAAGGTGCCCCTCACCCCTCTTATAAAAGGACACTCCCCCTTCTCATTAATTCACACCTTCAAAGCCTTTTGGTTCGGCCAAACCCTACCCAAATACTCTCTCAACTTCCCTCACTTCATCCTAGAGGCCTTCCTTTAGTCATAAATCCATCTTAAGGAGCCTTTTTGATCAAATCAAAAGGAAGAACCTGAAGAAGAGGAGGTTAAACGTACCCTCGACTAAAGGAAAGTGAAAGATAAGGGGTTTTCATATCACTCCTTATTCCCGTGAGATTCATGCCATATTGCCACTATTACCTTTTTGTGGTGTATGTACTGCCTATAATTGTATTATTTGTGTAATACACTTTTATTTATGTGTATTTACATATTCATTGTATGACACCTCTTTCATGGGGTGTATGTTTCGTAAGTTATCAAATTGGTAAGGGTTTATTTCACAATCTCTTCATTATTTTAGGTTATTTATACGTAATTATATCCTGGGACCTCTTTATCATCCTATCCATGTTTCTTAAAAATGTCTTTCAAAACATTTTTACTATTTAATAGACAATTGGTTAAATCCATTTATACCCTTATTTGACTTTATATTTTTTAAAGGAATCATTCCAACGTTTTCGAAACAAGTTACTTTTTAACCTTTTTGAAAAAATTAAGGTAAGAATTTCTTTTTTAACTTATACGGCGGGTGTGGTTATTCTACTCCGTTATTACACCTTTGAAGCTTCCTTCACAAGATTATAAAGATATTTTCAAAATAAAGGTTTTCTCTATAATTATGCGACTTTTAAATGATTTCAAAAAAAGAGATATTTCTCTCAAATAGTATTGATTTCATCTATGTCAACATCCTTTGATAAATTTTACACTTGTTTCAAGTTGATTTATTATGATACAAATCATCCATATTGTATTTAAGGTTTTGTGATATTTTTGACTATGGATGAGTTATTTTTATGCCATTAATGGATCATGATTAATGTTTTTACATTTTGTATGTTAGTTTTAATACGAATTTTTATGTTATATTTCATCCTCTTCTTAAGATGAATGTGTTGGACTAGTATGTTCTGGGTTGGAGACCGGTAAAGGTAATCCCTCCGGGTTGGAGTCCGGTTACAGCTGACCCTCCGGGTTGGTGTCCGGTTATTAGAGGCACTCCGGGTTGGTGTCCGGTTATTAGAGGCACTCCAGGTTGGTGTCCGGTTATTAGAGGAACTCCGGGTTGGTGTCCGGTTATTAGAGGCACTCCGGGTTGGTGTTCGGTTATTAGAGGCACTCTAGGATGGATTCTGGTTACAAAGGCTCTCCGGGTTGGGTTCTGGTTACAGTTATCCCTTAGGTCTTGGCACGAGGCCTTGACACAAAAATTAAAGTTCGGCATCATGCATTCCATCATTATGAAAGTGGTTAGTGATATTGCATGTGATTATTCGATTAGTAGAATATCCATGTGAATAAGTAAATGGGATTATTAAATTTTATTTATGCCGTATTATGCTGAAGTTCAAGTTTAAAAGGATTTTGTTTTAGTTTTATACATTGACTTAAATGTTTATGCTTATTTTCAAAAGTTTTCGCTATATTTCTTACCCTTACTGAGCATTTGAGTTCACCCCTTTCTATGTTTTATTTTTCACAGGATTCCAAAAAGTGTAATGTGATTGATATGCAGGGTTAATCCAAGGGAATAATGGCATTCATAAAGATTATTTATATTGTTTTGTATGTCTTAAAGTGAAAATGTAACATTAATGTATGTGATCTATTTTTCCAAGACTGTAAAACTGATCGGTCCTTCAGGACTTGATTCCTTGTAATCGTCCCAATGTATTAAAATAATTCCCCGACTCTGGGTAACTGGGGTCGGGGCATTACAAGGTTAATCCGGTTTAGTGAAACAAGACTAAAATGAGGAGTGAACTCGGTTCAGAAATGGACTTTGTCCGCTAAGATAGTCTTGGATATGAGTCTTGACTACTAAGAAATGATTCTCTATGATTATGTTTGTATGCCACAAAGTTTCATGTGTTAAGTTATGATTATTGGGATTAAGTTTCACTACTATGATTTATCCCATGTTATGAAATTATGATCTCTTTTGCAGGTTAAGATTTCCAAAATGTTATGTTCTTATGAATATGATGTGACTGATATTTCTTTTGTTTACCCTTACTGAGCATTTGAGCTAACCCTTTTGTATTTTTTCTTTCCCCAGGTCAGGAAGAAGGTTATTAAGTAGGATATTTCAAAAGGGACTCTAGATATGATGAAATAAATGGGAGACAATGTAGATGCTTTTATAAACCAGTTGTTTATGTTTCCCAGTTTCCAAAGACACTATACCTATACGGTCCATTCATGGTTTTGTTATATGTTGTAATAAGTGTACTTCAATTTTGAAGTACTAACAATGTATGTAAAGTATGTGTCGTTATAGTTTGTATTATAGGAAAGGTATAGTCAACCATTGGAAACTAGGATGTGAAAGCCTTAGTAAGAACCCTAAGGATAAGTCTAAGCATAGAACACAATCTTAGTGTTTTAGAAATGGCCATGAACAACCTATGATAAGACCTTAAGTGTGAAATTTTATTCTTGATTATGTGTTTTTCCTATTATAATTAGTGTTGCTCACACTATTCTTCTTGGTTTTAGTCAATGGCTGGAACCTGAAGGAACCGTGTTAATGCAGAATGCGACAGGAAATGCAATGATTGTCCCCCTGAGCAACCAAACGTTATGGGAGATGGAATGAATAATCTTGTAGCCATGCTCACACAAATTTCTCAAGCTATGAATCATGCAGGACTTCCAGATGAGAAAAGGAAGGAGCAAAATTCTGTTGAATCCTTCATGAGGTAGTGTCCACCCTCATTCAGCGGGTCTAAAGATCCATTAGTTTCTGAACAATGGATCGGTACTACTAAAAATATATTTTTAGTTCTTCAATGTTTTGAACATGATAAATTCATCTTAGCAGTTTATCATTTGGAAGGTGAAGTTGATCAATGGTGTAATCTTATCAAGAATACGAGGCAAAGGGGTGAAATTGAGTCCATGGAATGAGACGAGTTCAAGAACTTATTCTTCAATAAGTACTTCCCTCGTATTCTCCGAACAAAGATGAAGAAGGATTTTCTTGAATTAAAGCAAAAGGATGATGAATCTGTTGGTACCTATGAAGAAAATTTTACAAGACTTTCAAGGTACGCTTCTGGGATTATTATCCAACCTGAGAGTAAGATTGATCGATTCTTTAGTGGCTTAAAACCGATTCTTTGAAGGGTGTTAGCCATAACGGACTTCAATAGATACTAGGAAATTGTTCGATGTGCTCTAAAGGTTGACATGGAGATTGGAGTAACCCATCAGTCATATGGGTTTGATAAGAAGAGGAAAATGGAATTCAAAGGAAAATCTAAAGAGCACACTGAAAAGAAGATGAGTTTTCCCTTATGCTCAAAGTGTGGAAAGAAACATGGAGGGAGTTGTCTTAATGGGACAAGTAAATGTTTCAAATGTGGAAAATAAGGTCATCGGGCATTTGAATTCCGCAATGATGGGAAGAATATGTCTAGTGATGCGAACAAATAAAAGGCTACATAGAGTGCATCTCCTACACTTCAATGTTACAAGTGAAAGGAAATGGGGCATTGTGCCAATAAATGCCCTAATCCAAGGGTTGTTTATGATGATCGACGTCAACAAACTCTTAAGGCTAAAGAAAAAGGAAAGTCACATGGAATTTCTATCAGTGATGTGGAGTACGATAACGAAGTGGTGAAAGGTACACTTACCATCCACTCTAAAGTAGAAAATGTTTTATTTTATTCTGGATCCACCCACTCTTTTATTTCTGAAGAATTTTCTAAGGGTATCACCGTATTACCTCAAAAATTAGATGTTGAGTTAGTTGTGACAACCCCTAATGGCACAATAGTCGCATCAAAAGTTTATAATTCTTCTCCGATTGAAGTTTGTGGGAAAGTGCTTCCTGCAAATCTTGTGATCATTCCTATAGTAGAATTTGATGTGATTCTTGGCATGGATTTGAGTTCTCTATATAAAGCTCATATCAATTGCCAAAGAAGGGAAGTCACATTTCATATTCAAGATCAATCTATGATCGTCTATCGATGAAAGGATGAACATAACCTTCCAGTGGAAATTTCTTCCATCTTATGGGTCTTGATTCCACTAAATGAATGTTATTTATCTCAAATGGTTGGTGAGAAACTCACGATTAATAATATTCCCATCGTACGGGTGTTTTATGATGTCTTTCTGGAGGAATTTTCGGGTCTTCCACCAAATCGTGAAGTCGAGTTTTCAATAGAAGTCATACCGGGTGCTTTGCCTATTTCAAAGACACCTTATAGAATGACCCCAATTGAGTTGTAGGAATTGAAGAAGCAACTCCAAGAGAATCTTGATAAAGGATTCATACGCCCTAGTGCGTCACCTGGGGGAGCACCTGTTCTGTTCGTTAAGAAGAAAGATGAATCAGTGAGACGCTGCATTGATTATCGAGAACTTAACAAGATCACTATCAAGAACAAATATCCTCTCCCACACATTGATGACTTATTTGACCAACTACGCGGAGATCAATACTTTTCCAAGATTGATCTTCGTTCATGGTATCATCAATTAAGGGTCAAAAGGGAGGATATACCAAATATGGCTTTCCGTACAAGGTATGGACACTATGAATTTATAGTGATGCCATTTGGTATTACTAATGCCCCTGCTATCTTCATGGATCTAATGAATAGAGTCTTTAGAGACAATCTTGATCATTTTATGGTAGTCTTTATAGACGATATTCTTGTATATTCAAAGATCAATTAAGAACATGAAGATCACTTGAGAATTATATTTAAGACCCTAAGAAAGGAGAATCTTTATGCCAAATTTACCAAGTGTGAATTTTGGCTTCAAAAAGTTGCATTTTTGGGTCACAAAATCTCAAAAGTCGGGATATCTGTGGATCCATGAAAAACAGAGGTTATCGAAAGATGGTCGAGACCGACAACAGTAACTAAAATCCAAAGTTTTCTTGGTTTGGATGGATATTATCGAAGTTTTATGAATGATTTTTCAAGATTATCTAATCCACTCAACAAGTTGACTCGGAATGGAGTTATGTTTGTTTGGATAGAGGAATGTGAAGAGAATTTTGAGGAGTTGAAAAGAAGGTTATCCAGTGCACCTGTACTCACACTTCCTTGTAGTGGAGAAAGGTTTGTGATCTATAGTGATGCATCCAAGAAGGGGCTGGGGTGTGTTCTTATGCAAAATGATATGGTGATAGCTTATGCCTCATGACAGTTGAAAATCCATGAGAAAAATTACCTAACTAATGATTTGGAGTTAGCTGCGGTAATTTTTGCATTAAATATTTGGATACATTATCTTTATGGAGAAAGGTGTGATATTTATACTGATCATAAAAGTTTAAAGTATATTTTCACACAAAAGGAACTGAATATGCGCCAAAGAAGATGGTTGGAGTTGATTAAGGATTACGACTGCTCAATTCATTACCACCCTGGGAAAGCAAACAAGGTGGCAGATGCATTAAGTCGACAAGACCATGCCAGTTTATCCATGATGAGGATCACAAAAGATCCAATATTTATGGATTTATCAAGGATGGATCTTGGAATTATAATGGAAGGGGAAAAATCATATCTTTCTCAAATGAATGTTCAACCATCTATTCATGTGAAGATTAAAGAGGCGCAGAAAGAAGATATAGAGTTACAAAAGAAGGTGAGAAATGTTCTTGAATTCAACCTTGATTGTGATGGGATAATAATGTTCATGAATCGAGTCTATGTTCCTCCCATCCCAGAATTAAGGAAGGAGTTTCTAGATGAGGCTCATAGTTCTTCATTATCTATTCATCCTGGAAGCACGAAGATGTATAGGGACCTGAAAGAGTACTTCTGGTGGGATGGAATGAAAAGAGATGTTGCTGAATATGTCTCTCGATGCTCGGTTTGTCAGCAAGTTAAAGCTGAGAGACAGAAGTCTAAGGGGATGTTACAACCATTACCCATACCAGAATGGAAATGGGAAAACATCACTATGGACTTTGTCACAGGACTTCCTAAAAAATCCAAAGGCAATAATGCTATCTGGGTCATAGTTGATCATCTTACAAAATCTGCACACTTCATTGCTATTAGATAGGATTTCTCTCTAGATCAGCTTGCCAGGATATATGTAAAGGAAGTGTTAAGATTGCATGGAGTACCAATTTCTAATATATCTGATCGGGATCCAAGGTTTTCCTCAAAGTTCTGGAAAAGTCTTCAGCATACTCTAGATACTGAGTTGAGTTTCAGCACTGCTTATCATCCTCAGACAGACGGTCAGTCTAAGAGGACAATTCAAACTCTAGAAGATATGTTGAGAGCTTTCTTTATGGATTTCAAAGGTGGTTGGGATCAACACATACCTTTGGTGGAATTTTCTTATAATAATAGCTTTCACTCCAGTATTCAGATGGCTCCTTATGAAGCTCTCTATGGAAAGAAATTCAGGACTCCAACTTGCTGGGATGAAGTTGGGGAATGAAAGCTATTAGGACCTGATCTTGTTCATGATATGGCAGAAAAGGTCAGATCTATTCAACAACACATAAGAGCAGCTCAGAGTCGACAAAAAATTTATGACGATAACCGAAGAAAAAACCTAGAGTTTGAAGTGGGTGATAAAGTGTTTTTACGAATATCTCCTTGGAAGAGAGTAATGAGATTTGGAAATAAGGTAAAGCTGAGCCCTAGGTATATCAGTCCTTTCGAAATACTGGATCATGTTGGGAAGGTTGCTTACCGATTGGAGCTTCCACCGAATCTCTCTCAGGTTCACGATGTGTTCCATGTATCTCTCCTGAGAAAGTACATACCTGATCCTTCACATGTACTCAGCTCAGAAGTTATACCGCTGGAGCAAGATCTTCGGTATGAAGAACAGCCGATAGAGATTCTGGATCATAGAGAAAAAGTCCTACGGAACAAGACCACTCGCTTGGTGAAAGTTTTATGGAGGAACCACCAATTAGAAGAAGCTACATCGGAGGTTGAGGATATGATGAGGGAGAGGTATCCTCATATGTTTGTTACAAAGTGACGAATTTCGAGGGAGAAATTCATTTAAGGGGGGTAGAATGTAACACCCGAGACTTTTATGAGAAATATTTTGTTTTTATGTTATATAAATCATCAAATAAATCTTTCACTACACACAACACTAGATTGGCTTGCTTTACACGCAATCACAACCTTCCTCGATAGCTTGCGTCGTACGCAATACCGAGCTTCACTAAACAACGATATGCTATTAAAATATTATTAAAACTAGCCGTTATGAATAGTAATACCCACTTTTTGAAATTTTGTAAATTTTATTTTTCAAAATGGACTTCATTTTTTGGATTCGGAATATCGAAATTAGCCTAGGGTGAAATTTTGGTATTTTTCTGAAAACTTTCAATTTTTGATGAATAGTGAAAACACAGGGTTACTATTTAAAAACCGACTTTTTATTTAAATAATTATTTGTTTTATTTAAATTTATTTTAGGTCAAAATTGATACATAATACCTATATAATTTCAATTCAATTCATTGGAGTCATTTTATAATAATTTTAGATATATAAAAATTTTATTGAACTTTTCACCGTCTTTTACCCACCTACTATGAGAATTTGCAAATTTACATAAAACTTAATTTTACCGCTTCTATGAGTGGAATTTCTAAAATCCAAGAGACACAGTTAATATCATGGACTAAAATGTGGTTCAATGAGATGAAAATAATTTTTGGTGAATAGTAACTTTTTACTTTTTTTACCACGATTAATAGTAAATACGATAATTAAGGGTAAAAATGATATTATTATTACCCTAACACATGTCCTAATTCTATTGGATAAGTTTAATTCGACCAAAAACAACCTTAGGAATAAAATATGACCATTTAGGCCCACTTGGATTAGATTAGGACATTGAATATTAATTTATTTAATGAAGGGTTAAAATATTTAAAATCAAAGTTTAATAAGTAAATCATTTTTAATATAGGGTATTACATAATATAAATTCAACTATAAATATTAATTAGAAATATAAATATAATTCCTACGTAATGGTAATTTATTTGTAATTTTTAGACTTTAAATAATTTAATTTATTTATGACACACAGATGATGCAGTAATTATCTTATTAATAAAATATTGACATAATTGATGTTATAAATACGCAAAGAAATGTAATTTGAGACTTTTTATGAATTCCAATAATTTTTTTATGTTAATATGACATGTTAGTATTGATTTAATTAACTTCTTTAGAACTAATCGTTCTGTTATGATTTTCATAAAAACCAATTACCAAATAATGTCAAAATCAACATAAAATAGTTTTAAAAACAATATTATATTATTAATTATCATTTTATTCCTAAAAATCTAAGGTTCAGCCAAATGACTTATATAAAGTTATATATATTAATAATAAACAACTTTGGGTTCGTTTGGCTTGTTATAGTAAGTTTATTAACCTTATAGTGTAAGAAAACAAGAAGACACGGTAAAAGTTAAATTATCTAACTTAAAGTTAAATCTAAATTATAAGGTTAAAATAGAAACCTAAACCTGTATAAATTCTATTGTATGAGATTATTTCGACCCATACCCACCTTAGCTTCGAAATAAATCAATTTAGAGCTATTAAAAACCGAATATGACTTTATAATAAAATAATATTTTTCATTTTTCCAAAGGTGCCCCTCTCCTCCCTTATAAAAGGGCACCTCCTCCCTCTCTTCCTCACACCACTTTGAGCCTTAAATCTCGTCCAACCCCTGAAAAATTTTCTTCTCCACTTCCCTAGAAACATCCTAGAGGTCCTGGTCTTCTTCAAAGACCAATTTTAGTGCCCTAAAAGGAGGTCTCAAAGAGGTGCTTCAAAGTAGAGGTAATGTCCGTTACCGATTCTTTCAACTTTATTTCTTCTTACACTTATTCTTATTTAGTTGTTTCATTATGAAGTAGTAAAATAAGTATCAACAATATATTGATATGTTATTATAAGTATGAAAAAACCCTATTTCACCATGTATCCATCCTACGGAAAACGAAATCACCGCACGTGCGTACGTACGGAATACCGTCTCCACGCCGTGGTGTAATCTATTTTCCACCACAATATTACTTGGATGGGTATAATGGTGTAAATAATAACTATATATGATTATTTTAAAGTGAAATTTATTTTGAAATAGTATACATACACTGCAATATAATTCCATGATCATGGGAACGATATCATTGCTCGTGCGTACCTACGGAATACCGTCTCCACGTTGTGATGCGACTCGCTCTACATGATTTTCATTGCATAATGATTATATAAATGAATTGAGTGAATAAATATGATATTTATTACACTAATACCATTCTGTAAATGAGTTATCTATAACCTAAAAATAAGAATAAGAATTTATTCGACAAAACACGCATAAGAACAAAAAGAAATAAACACCCGAATAACAAGTAGCAATGAAATATTACTAATAAGAAGCTAAGAATATGGACATATATGATATCATAACAATTAGTATGATTCTAGAAAAAGTAAATGAAATTATTTAAATCATTATACAGGAGGTTCGGACACTTATGAAGCAAATCGGACCTAAGGTAAGGAAAAATCTCGCAATCTCAATTTTTATCTGAGATTGTTTATACTTCAGAATTTACTGGGGAATAATTATCATCCACATTCATGTTTCCTCAATATGTAATATTATTTCTATCCTAATACAATTTTTTAAATCCAATTTTACCCTTAGGTGAGTTTTTAGTAAATTATATGAAAGGAATGTTTTGTCGTTTTTCGTACGAGGTACTTTTTGACTTTTCCGGCCAAAGTACGAGAAGAATGTTTTTTTAAATTATATGGCCTGAATGGATTTTTAGAACATTATTTCCATGAAGCATCCTTTACAAGTTTTCAAGTTTATTTTTAATCAACTTATTTTAGATTAAAATTGTATGACATGTTAAGAAAGGAAAATGTTTTTGAAGTAGAAAGGATATTTTCCTCAAGAATGGAGTTCAAGTGTTTTATCAAAATTATTTTCCATATAAGATAATATAGGGTTCTGTTTTTATCCATATTATTAGATTCATTTGATTATGTTGTGATGGAATTATTTTTATGAATTCCTTTATCTTATATGAATTGTTTTATGATGTCACGAGGTTTAAGAATCCCATTTTTATTACATGGGTTATGCAATGATGTATGATTTATGATTTTGTGGCACACATAAGAATGGTATCATTATGAGATGGGTGGGACCTATATCTCCCTCCAATGAATTGGGTAATGATTTATATCTCATGAGATAGACATGTCTGGAACGGCAAGTTAATCCGGTTTACTGAAACATGACTAAAACGAGGAGTGAACTCAGTTCAGAAATGGGCTTTGTCTGCTAAGATAGGCTTGGCTATGAGTCTTGAATACTAAGAAATGATTCTCTAGGATTGTGTGTGTATGACACAAAGTTTCATGTTTTATGTTATGATTATTGGGATTACGTTTCACTACTATTATTTATCCCATGTTATGAAATTATGATCTATTTTGCAGGTTAAGATTTCCAAAATGTTATGTTCTTATGAATATGATGTGATTGATATTTATTTTGTTTACCCTTACTCAGAATTTGAGCTCACCCTTTTGTATGTTTTCTTTCCCCAGGTCAGGAAGAAGGTTATTAAGTAGGATATGCTAAAAGAGACTCTAGATTTGATGAAATAAATGGGAGACAATGTAGATGCTTTTATGAACCAGTTGTTTATGTTTCCCAGTTTCCAAAGACACTATACCTATACGGTCCTTTCAAGGTTTTGTAATATGTTGTAATAAGTGTACTTCAATTTTGAAGTACTAACAATGTATGTAAAGTATGGGTTGTTATAGTTGGTATCATAGGAAAGGTATAGTCAATCTTTTGAAACTAGGATGTGAAAGCCTTAGTAAGAACCCTAAGGATAAGTCTAAGCATAGAACACAATCTTAGTGTTTTAGAAATGGACATGAACAACCTATGATAAGACCTTAAGTGTGAAATTTTATTCTTGATTATGTGTTTTTCATATTATAATTAGTGTTACTCACACTATTATTCTTAGTTTTAGTCAATGGATGGAACCCGAAGGAACGGTGTTAATGAAAAATGCGATGGGAAATGCAATGATTGTCCCCCTGAGCAACCAAACGTTATGGGAGCTGGAATGAAAAATCTTGTAGCCATGCTCACACAACTTTCTCAAGCTATGAATCATGCAGGACTTCCAAATGATCAAAGGAAGGAGTGACATTCTGTTGAATCCTTCATGAGGCAGTGTCCACCCTCATTCAGCGGGTCTACTGATCCATTAGTTTCAGAACAATGAATCAGTACTACTGAAAAGATATTTTCAGTTCTTCAATGTTCTGAACATGATAAAGTCATCCTAGCAGTTTATCGTTTGGAAGGTGAAGCTGATCAATGGTGGAATCTTATCAAGAATACGAGGCAAAGGGGTGAAATTGAGTCCATGGAATCAGACGAGTTCAAGAACTTACTTTTCAATAAGTACTTCCCTCGTATTCTCCGAACAAAGATGGAGAAGGATTTTCTTGAATTAAAGAAAAAGGATGATGAATCTGTTGGTACATACGAAGAAAATTTTACAAGACTTGCAAGGTATGATTCTGGGATTATTATCCAACCTGAGAGTAAGATCGATCGATTCTTTAGTGGCTTAAAACCAAGTCTTCGAAGGGTGTTAGCCATAAGGGACTTCAATAGCTATGAGGAAATTTTTCGATGTGATCTCAAGGTTGAGATGGAGATTAGAGTAACCCATCAGTCATATGGGTTTGATAAGAAGAGGAAAATGGAATTCAAAGGAAAATCTAAAGAGCACACTGAAAAGAAGATGAGTTTTCCCTTATGCTCAATGCGTGGAAAGAAACATGGAGGGAGTTGTCTTACAGGGACAAGTAAATGTTTCAAATGTGTAAAGGAAGGTCATCAGGCATTTGAATTCCTCAATGATGGGAAGAAGATGTCTAGTGATGCGAACAAAGAAAAGGCTACACAGAGTGAACCTCCTACACTTCAATGTTACAAGTGCAAGGAAATGAGGCATTATGCCAATCAATGCCCTAATCCAAGGTACACTTACCATCCAATCTAAAGTAGAAAATATTTTATTTGATTCTGGATCCACCCACTCTTTTATTTTTGAAGAATTTTCTAATGGTATCACTGTATTACCTCAATAATTAGATGTTGAGTTAGTTGTGACAACTCGTAATGGCACAATAGTCGCATCAAAAGTTTATAATTCTTCTCCGATTGATGTTTGTGGGAAAGTGCTTCCTGCAAATCTTGTGATCCTTCCTATAGTGGAATTTGATGTGATTCTTGGCATGGATTGACTTTCTCTATATGGATCTCATATCAATTTCCAAAGAAGGGAAGTCACATTTCATATTCCAGATCAATCTATGATCGTCTATCGATGCAAGGATGAACATAACCTTCCAGTGGAAATTTCTTACATCTTATGGGTCTTCATTCCACTAAATGAAGGTTATTTATCTCAAATGGTTGGTGAGAAACTCACGATTAATAATATTCCCATTGTACGGGAGTTTTATGTTGTATTTCCAGAGGAATTGTCGGGTCTTCCACCAAATTGTGAAGTCGAGTTTTAAATAGAACTCGTACCGAGTGATTTTCCTATTTCAAGGACACATTATAGATTGGCCCCAATTGAGTTGCAAGAATTGAAGAAGCAACTCCAAGAGAATCTTGATAAAGGATTCATACGCCCTAGTCCGTCACCTTGGGGAGCACCTGTTCTGTTTTCTAAGAAGAAAGATGGATCAATGAGACTCTGTATTGATTATTGAGAACTTAACAAGATCACTATCAAGAACAAATATCATCTCCCATGCATTGATGACTTATTTGACCAACTACGTGGAGCTCAATAATTTTCCAAGATTTATCTTCGTTCTGGGCATCATCAATTAAGGGTCAAAAGGGAGGATATACCAAAGACGGTTTTTCATACAAGGTATGGACACTATGAATTTATAGTGATTCCATTTGGTCTTACTAATTCCCCTGCTATCTTCATGGATCTGATGAATAGAGTCTTTAGAGACTATCTTGATCATTTTGTGGTAGTCTTTATAGACGATATTCTTGTATATTCAAAGATCAAGGAAGAACATGAAGATCACTTGAGAATTATATTGAAGACCCTGAGAAAGGTAAAGATTTATGACAAATTTACCAAGTGTGAATTTTGGCTTCAAAAAGTTGCATTTTTGGGTCACATAATCTCAAAAGAGGGGATATATGTGGATCCAGTAAAAACAAAGGTTATCGAAAGATGGCCGAGACCGACAAAAGTAACTGAGATCCGAAGATTTCTTGGTTTGGCTGGATATTATCGATGTTTTGTGAAAGATTTTTCATGATTATCTAATCCACTCACCAAGTTGACTCGGAAAGGAGTTAAGTTTGTTTGGATGGAGGAATGTGAAGATAATTTCAAGGAGTTGAAAATAAGGTTATCCAGTGCACCTGTACTCACACTTCCTTGTAGTGGAGAAAGGTTTTTGATCTACAGTGATGCATCCAAGAAGGGGATGGGGTGTGTTCTTATGCAAAATGATATGGTGATAGCTTATGCCTCACGACAGTAGAAAATCCATGAGCAAAATTACCAAACTCATGATTTGGAGTTAGCTGCGGTAATCTTTGCATTAAATATTTAGAGGCATTATCTTTATGGAGAAATGTGTGATATTTATACAGATCATAAAAGTTTAAAGTATATTTTCACACAAAAGGAACTGAATATGCACCAAAGAAGATGGTTGGAGCTGATTAAGGATTACGACTTCTCAATTCATTACCACCCTGGGAAAGCAAACAAGGTGGCAGACGCATTAAGTCGACAAGACCATGCCAGTTTATCCATGATGAGGATCAAAAAAGATCCAATTTTTATGGATTTAAAAAGGATGGATCTTGGAATTATAATGGAAGGTGGAAAATCATATCTTTCTCAAATGAATGTTCAACCATCTATTCATGTGAAGATTAAAGAGGCGCAAAAAGAATATGTAGAGTTACAAAAGATGGTGAGAAATGTTCCTGAATTCAACCTCGATTGTGATGGGATAATAAAGTTCAGGAATCAGGTTTGTGTTCCTCCCATCCCAGAATTAAAGAAGGATTTGATGGATGAGGCTCATAGTTTTTCATTCTCTATTCATCCGGGAAGCACAGAGATGTATAGAGGCCTGAAAGAGTACTTTTGGTGGGATGACATGAAAAGAGATGTTGCTGGATATGTCTTTCGATGCTTGGTTTGTCAGCAAGTTAAAGATGAGAGATAGAAGTCTAAGGGGATGTTACAACCATTACCCATACCAGAATGGAAATGGGAAAACATCACTATGGACTTTGTCATCGGACTTCCTAAAATATCCAAAGGCAATAATGCTATCTGGGTCATAGTTTATTGTCTTACAAAGTCTGCACACTTCATTGCTATTAGAGAGGATTTCTCTCTGGATCAGCTTGTCAGGATATATGTAAAGGAAGTGGTAAGATTGCATGGAGTACCACTTTCCATTATATCTGATCGGGATCCAAGGTTTACCTCAATGTTCTGGCGAAGTCATCAACATACTCTAGATACAAAGTTGAGTTTCAACACTGCTTATCATCCTCAGACAGATGGTCAGTATGAGAGGACAATTCAAACTCTAGAAGGTATGTTGAGAGCTTGCTCTATAGATTTCAAAGGTGGTTGGGATCAACACCTACCTTTGGTGGAATTTTCTTATAATTATAGCTTTCACTCTAGTATTCAGATGGATCCTTATGAAGCTCTCTATGGAAAGAAATACAGGACTCCAACTTGCTGGGATGAAGTTGGGGAAATAAAGCTATTAGGACCTGATCTTGTTGATGAGATGGCAGAAAAGGTCAAATCTATTCAACAACACATAAGAGCAGCTCAGGGTCGAAAGAAAATTTTATTTTTTAATTTTTATAATTTTTATTAATTTTTAAATTTAATATAAATATTAATTTAATTTTTAATTTTATAAAAATTATATTTAATAAAAATAAAAATATTTTTAAATAATTTATTTAGGTATATCAGTCCTTTAGAAATACTGGATCGTGTTGGGAAGGTTTCTTACCGATTGGAGCTTCCACTGAATCTCTCTCAGGTTCACGATGTGTTCCATGTTTCTCTCCTGATAAAGTACATGCCTGATCCTTCACATGTACTCAGCTCAAAAGTTGTACCGCTGGAGCAAGATCTTTGTTATGAAGAACAGCTGATAGAGATTCTGGATCGTAGCGAAAAAGTCCTACGGAACAAGACCACCCGCTTGGTGAAAGTTTTTTGGAGGAACCAGCAATTATAAGAAGCTACATGGGAGCTTGAGGATATGATGAGGGAGAGGTATCCTCATCTATTTGTTACAAAGTGACAAATTTCGAGGGCGAAATTCATTTAAGGGGGGTATAATGTAACTCCCGAGACTTTTATGAGAAATATTTTGTTTTTATGTTATATAAATCATCAAAGGAATCTTTTACTACACACAACACTATCTTAGATTTCTTTACACGCTATCCCAACCTTCCTTGATAGCTTGCGTCGTATGCAATACCGAGTTTCAGTAAAAAACGATATGCTATTAAAATATTATTAAAACTAGCTGTTATGAATAGTAATACCCAATTTTTGAAATTTTTGAAATTTTATTTTTCAAAATAGAATTCATTTTTGGATTCGGAATATCGAAATTAGCCTAGGGTGAAATTTTGGTATTTTTCTGAAAACTTTCAATTTTTGATGAATAGTGAAAACACATGGTTACTATTTAAAAACCGACTTTTTATTTAAATAATTATTTATTTTATTTAAATTTATTTTAGGTAAAAATTAATACATAATACCTATATAAGTTCAATGCAATTCATTGGAGTCATTTTATAATAATTTAAATATATAAAAATTTTATTGAACTTATCACCGTCTTTTACCCACCTCCTAGGAGAATTTACAAATTTACATAAAACTTAATTTTACCGCTTCTGTGAGTGGAATTTGAAAAATCTGAGAGAAACGATTAATATGAAGGACTAAAATGTGGTTCAATGAGATGAAAATAATTTTTGGTGAATAGTAACTTTTTACTTTTTTTACCACGGTTAAAAGTAAATATGATAATTAAGGGTAAAAATGATATTATTATTACCCTAACACATGTCCTAATTCTGTTGGATAAGTGTAATTAGACCAAAAACAACCTTAGGAATAAAATATGACCATTTAGGCCCACTTGGATTAGATTAGGACATTTAATATTAATTTATTTAAAGAAGGGTTAAAATAGTTAAAATCAAAGTTTAATAAGTAAATAATTTTTAATATAGGGTGATACATAAGATAAATTCGACTGTAAATATTCATTATAAAGATAAAATGATTTCCTACATAATGGTATTTTTTTTGTAATTTTTAGAATTTAAATAATTTAATTTATTTATGACACAAAGATGATACTGTAATTATCTTATTAATGAAATATTGACATAATTGATGTTATAAATACCCAAATAAATGTAATTTGAGACTTTTTATGAATTCCAATAATTTTATATGTTAATATGACATGTTATTATTGATTTAATTAACTATGTTAGAACTAATATTTCTGTTATTATTTTCACAAAAATCAATTACCAAATAGTGTCAAAACTGACATAAAATAGTTTTTAAAAAAACTATTATATTATTAATTATTATTTTGTTCCTAAAAATCTAAGGATCGGTCAAATGACTTAGATAAGGTTATATATATTAATAATAAACATCTTTGGGTTCTTTTTTCTTCTTTTAGTAAGTTTATTAACCTTATAGTGTAAGAAAACAAGAAGACACGGTAAAAGTTAAATTATCTAACTTAAAGTTAAATTTAAATGATAAGGTTAAAATAGAAAAATAAACTTGTATAAATTCTATTTTATGAGAGTATTTCTACCCATACCCACATTAGCTTAAAAATAAATCAATTTAGATCTATTAAAAACAGAATATGACTATATAATAAAATAATATTTTTTGTTTTTCCAAAGGTGCCCCTCTCCTCCCTTATAAAAGGGCACCTCCTCCCTCTCTTCCTCACACCACTTTGAGCCTTCAAGATCAGCCAAAACCTGCCCAATTATCTTATCCACTTCCCTAGAAATATACTATAGGTCATGGTCTTCTTCAAAGACCAATTTTAGTTCCCTAAAAGGAGGTCTCAAAGAGGCGCCTCAAAGAAGAGGTAATGTCTGTTACCGATCCTTTCAACTTTATTTCTTCTTAGAATTCTTCTTCTTTAGTTGTTTCATTATGAAGTAATATCATCAGTATCACTCATATACTGATATGTTATTAAAAATATAAAACAACCCTATTTCACCATATATCCATCCTATGGAAAACGAAATCACCGCGCATGCGTACGTACGGAATACCGTCTCCACGCCATGGTGTAATCTATTTTCCACCACCATCTTACTTGGATGGGTATAATGGTGTAAATAATAACTATATATGATTATTGTAAAGTGATATTGATTCTTAAATAGTATACATACACTCCAATACAATTTCACGATCATGGGAACGATATCATCGCTCGTGCGTACGTACGGAATACCATCTCCACGATGTGATGCGACTCATTCTACATGATTTTTATTTCATAATGATTATATAAATGAGTTGAGTGAATAAATATTATATTTATTACACTAATACCATTCTGTAAATGAGAGATCTATAACCTAAAAATAAGAAGAAGAATTTATTCGACAAAACACGCATAAGAACTAAAAGCAATAAACACCCCAATAACAAGTAGTAATGAAATATTACTAATAAGAAGCTAAGAATATGGCCATATATGATATCATAACAATGATAATGATTCTCGAATAAGTCAATGACATTATTTAAATCATTATACAGGATGTTCAGACACTTACGAAGCAAATCGGACCTAAGGTAAGGGAAAATCTCGCAATCTCAATTTTTATCCGAGATTGTTTATACTTCGGAATTTACTGGGGAATAATTATCATACACATCCATGTTTCCTCAATATGTAATATTATTTCTATCCTAATACAATTTTTTAAATCCAATTTTACCCTTCGGTGAGTTTTTAGTAAAAGATATGAAAGGAATCTTTTGTCGTTTTTCGTACGAGGTACTTTTTTACTTTTCCGGCCAAAGTACGAGAAGAATGTTTTTTTTAACTTATACGGCCTGAATGGATTTTTGAACATTATTTCCATGAAACTTCCTTTAAAAGTTTTCAAGTTTATTTTTAATCAACTTCTTTTATATTAAAACTGTATGACATGTTAAGAAAAAAAAATGTTTTTGAAGTAGAAATGATATTTTCCTCAAGAATGGAGTTCAAGTGTTTTATCAAAATTATTTTCCATATAAGATAATATAGGGTTATGTTTCTATACCTATTATTACATTGATTTGATTATGTTGTGATGGAATTATTTTTATGAATTCTTTTATCTTATATTAATTGTTTTATGATGTCATGAGGTTTAAGAATCCCATTTTTATTACCTGGGTTATGCAATGATGTATGATTTATGATTTTGTGGCACACATAAGAATGGTATAACTATGAGATGGGTGGGACCTATATCTCCCTCCAATGCATTGGGTAATGATTTATATCTCATGATATAGACATGGATGGAACGACAGGTTAATCCAGTTCAGTGAAACAGGACTAAAACGAGGAGTGAACTCGGTTCAGAAATGGACTTTGTCCGCTAAGATAGTCTTGGTTATGTGTCTTGACTACTAAGAAATGATTCTCTATGATTATGTGTGTATGCCACAAAGTTTCATGTGTTAAGTTATGATTATTGGGATTACGTTTCAATACTATGATTTATCCCATGTTATGAAATTATGATCTCTTTTGCAGGTTAAGATTTCCAAAATGTTATATTCTTATGAATATGAAGTGATTGATATTTCTTTTGTTTACCCTTACTGAGCATTTGAGCTCACCCTTTTTTATTTTTTCTTTCCCTAGGTTAGGAAGAAGGTTATTAAGTAGGATATGCCAAAAGGCACTCTAGATATGATGAAATAAATGGGAGACAATGTAGATGCGATTATGAACCAGTTGTTTATGTTTTCTAGTTTCCAAAGACACTATACCTATACGGTCCTTACATGGTTTTGTTATATGTTGTAATAAGTGTACTTCAATTTTGAAGTACTAACAATGTATGTAAAGTATGGGTCGTTATAGATGGTATCAGAGGAAAGGTATAGTCAACCTTTGGAAACTAGGATCTGAAAGCCTTAGTAAGAACCCTAAGGATAAGTCTAAGCATAGAACACAATCTCAGTGTTTTAGAAATGGCCATGAACAACCTATGATAAGACCTTAAGTGTGAAATTTTATTCTTGATTATGTGTTTTTCCTATTATAATTAGTGTTACTCACACTATTCTTCTTGGTTTTAGTCAATGGCTGGAACCCGAAGGAACCGTGTTAATGCAGAATGTGACGGGCAATGAAATGGTTGTCCCCCTGAGAAACCAAACGTTATGGGAGATGGAATGAAAAATCTTGTAGCCATGCTCACACAACTTTCTCAATCTATGAATCATGCAGGACTTCCAAATGATAAAAGGAAGAAGCAACATTCCGTTGAATCCTTCATGAGGCAGCGTCCACCCTCATTCAGTGGGTCTACTGATATGGTAGTTGCTGAACAATGGATCAGTACTACTGAAAAGATATTTTCAGTTCTTCAATGTTCTGAACATGATAAAGTCATCTTATCAGTTTATCATTTGGATGGTGAAGCTGATCAATGGTGGAATCTTATCAAGAATATGAGGCAAAGGGGTGAAATTGATTCTATGGAATGGGACAAGTTCAAGAACTTATTTTTCAATAAGTACTTCCCTCGTATTCTCTGAACAAAGATGGAGAAGGAGTTTCTTGAATTAAAGCAAAAGGATGATGAATCTGTTGGTAACTACGAAGAAAATTTTACAAGACTTGCAAGGTACGCTTCTGGGATTATTATCCAACCTGATAGTAAGATTGATCGATTCTTTAGTGGCTTAAAACCAAGTCTTCGAAGGGTGTTAGCCATAAGGGACTTCAATAGCTACCAGGAAATTGTTCGATGTGCTCTCAAGGTTTAAATGGAGATTAGAGTAACCCATCAGTCATATGGGTTTGATAAGAAGAGGAAAATGGAATTCAAAGGAAAATCTAAAGAGCACACTAAAAAGAAGATGAGTTTTACCTTATGCTCTATGTGTGGAAAGAAACATGGAGGGATTTGTATTAAAGGGACAAGTAAATGTTTCAAATGTGGAAAGGAAGGTCATCAGGCATTTGAATGCCGCAATGATGGGAAGAATATGTCTAGTGATGCGAACAAAGAAAAGGCTATAGAGAGTGCACCTCCTACACTTCAATGTTACAAGTGCAAGGAAATGGGGAATTATTCCAATAAATTCCCTAATCCAAGGGTTGTTGATGATGATCGACGTCAACAAACTCTTAAGGATAAAGACAAAGGAAAGTGACATGCAATTTCTATTAGCGATGTGGAGTACGATAAATAAGTGGTGAAAGGTACACTTACCATCCACTCTAAATTAGAAAATGTTTTATTTGATTCTAAATCCACCCACTCTTTTATTTCTGAAGAATTTTCTAAGGGTATCACCATATTACCTCAACAATTAGTTGTTGAGTTAGCTGTGACAACCCCTAATGGAACAACAGTCACATCAAAAGTTTACAATTCTTCCCCGATTGAAGTTTGTGGGAAAGTGCTTCCTGCAAATCTTGTGATCCTTCCTATAGTTGAATTTGATGTAATTCTTGGCATGGATTGGATTTATCTATATGGAGATCATATCAATTGCCAAATAATGGATGTCACATTTCATATTCCAGATCAATATTTGATCATCTATCGATGCAAGGATGAACATAACCTTCCAGTGGGAATTTCTTCCATCTTATGGGTCTTGATTCCACTAAATGAAGGTTATTTATCTCAAATGGTTAGTGAGAAACTCACGATTAAGAATATTCCCATTGTACGGGTGTTTTATGATGTCTTTCCGAAGGAATTGTCGGGTCTTCCACCAAATCGTGAAGTCGAGTTTTCAATAGAACTCGTATAGGGTGCTTTGCCTATTTCAAAGACACCTTATAGAATGGACCCAATTGAGTTGCAATAATTGAAGGAGCAACTCCAAGAGAATCTTGATAAAGGATTCATACGACCTAGTGCGTCACCTTGGGGAGCCCCTGTTCTATTTTTTAAGAAGAAAGATAGATCAATGAGACTCTGCATTGATTATCGAGAACTTAACAATATCACTATCAAGAACAAATATCCTCTCCCATGCATTGATGACTTATTTGACCAACTACGCGGAGCTCAATACTTTTCCAAGATTGATCTTCGTTCAGGGTATCATCAATTAAGGGTCAAAAGGGAGGATATACCAAAGACGAATTTCCGTACAAGGTATGGACACTATTAATTTATTGTGATTCCATTTGGTCTTACTAATGCCCATGCTATCTTCATGGATCTGATGAATAGAGACTTTAGAGACTATCTTGATCAGTTTGTGGTAGTATTTATAGATGATATTCTTGTATATTCAAAGAGCAAGGAAGAACATGAATATCACTTGAGAATTATATTGAAGACCCTGAGAAAGGAGAAGCTTTATGCAAAATTTACCAAGTCTGAATTTTGGCTTCAAAAAGTTTCATTTTTGGGTCACATAATCTCAAAAGAGGGGATATCTATGAATCCAGCAAAAACAAAGGTTATAGAAAGGTGGCCGAGACTGACAATAGTTACTGAGATCCGAAGTTTTCTTGGTTTGGCTGGATATTATCGACGTTTTGTGAAAGATTTTTCATGATTATCCAATCCACTCACCAAGTTTACTCGGAAAGGAGTTAAGTTTGTTTGGACGGAGGAATGTGAAGAGAATTTCAAGGAGTTGAAATGAAGGTTATCCAGTGCACCTGTACTCACACTTCCTTGTAGTGGACAAAGGTTTGTGATCTACAGTGATGCATCTAAGAAGGGGTTGGGGTGTGTTCTTATGTAAAAATATATGGTGATAGCTTATGCCACACGATAGTTGAAAATCCATGAGCAAAATTACCCAACTCATGATTTGGAGTTAGCTGCGGTAATCTTTGCATTAAAGTTTTGGAGGCATTATCTTTATGGAGAAAGGTGTGATATTTATATTGATCATAAAAGTTTAAAGTATATTTTCACACAAAAGGAACTGAATATATGCCAAAGAAGATGGCTGGAGATGATTAAGGATTACAACTGCTCAATTCATTACCACCCTGGGAAAGAAAACAAGGTGGAAGACGCATTAAGTCGACAAGACCATGCCAGTTTATCCATTATGAGGATCACAAAAGATCCAATATTTATGGATTCACAAAGGATGGATCTTGGAATTATAATGGAAGGGGAAAAATCGTATCTTTCTCAAATGAATGTTCAACCATATATTCATGTGAAGATTAAAGAGGCGCAGAAATAAGATGTAGAGTTTCAAAAGAAGGTGAGAAATATTCCTGAATTCAACCTTGATTGTGATGGGATAATAAAGTTCAGGAATCAAGTTTGTGTTCCTCCCATCCCAGAATTAAAGAAGGAGTTTTTGGATGAGGCTCATAGTTCATCATTCTCTATTCGTCCTGGAAGCACAAAGATGTATAGGGACCCGAAAGAGTACTTCTGGTGGGATGGCATGAAAAGAGATGTTTCTGAATATGCCTCTCGATGCTTGGTTTGTCAGCAAGTAAAAGCTGAGAGATAGAAGTCTAAGGGGATGTTACAACCATTACCCATATGAGAATGGAAATGGGAAAACATCACTATGGACTTTGTCACCAGACTTCCTAAAAAATCTAAAGGCAATAATGCTATCTGGGTCATAGTTGATCGTCTTACAATGTCTGCACACTTCATTGCTATTAGAGAGGATTTCTCTCTGGATCAGCTTTCCAGGATATATGTAAAGGAAGTGGTAAGATTGCATGGAGTACCAATTTCCATTATATCTGATCGGGATCCAAGGTTTACCTCAATGTTCTGGTGAAGTATTCAGCATACTCTAGATACAGAGTTGAGTTTCAGCACTGCTTATCATCCTCAGACAGAGGGTCAGTCTGAGAGGACAATTAAAACTCTAGAAGATATGTTGGGAGCTTGCTCTATGGATTTCAAAGGTGGTTGGGATCAACACCTACCTTTGGTGGAATTTTCTTATAATAATAGATTTCAATCCAGTATTCAGATGGCTCCTTATGAAGCTCTCTATGGAAAGAAATGCAGGACTCCAACTTGCTGGGATGAAGTTAGGGAAAGAAAGCTATTAGGACCTGATCTTGTTGATGAGATGGGAGAAAAGGTCAGATCTATTCAACAACACATAAGAGCAGCTCAGAGTCGAAAAAAAATTTATTCCAGTAACCGAAGAAAAGACCTAGAGTTTGAAGTGGGTGATAAAGTGTTTTTACGAATATCTCCTTGGAAGAGAGTAATGAGATTTGGAAATAAGGGAAAGCTGAGCCCTAGGTATATCAGTCCTTTCAAAATACTGGATCGTGTTGGGAAGGTTGCTTACCGATTGGCGCTTCCACCGAATCTCTCTCAAGTTCACGATGTGTTCCATGTATCTCTCCTGGGAAAGTACATACCTGATTCTTCACATGTACTCAGCTCAGAAGTTGTACCGCTGGAGAAAGATCTTTGTTATGAAGAACATCCGATAGAGATTCCAGATCGTTGCGAAAAAGTCCTACGGAACAAGACCACTCGCTTGGTGAAAGTTTTATGGAGTAAACACCAATTAGAAGAAGCTACATGGGAGCTTGAGGATATGATTAAGGAGAGGTATCCTCATCTGTTTGTTACAAAGTGACGAATTTCGAGGGCGAAATTCATTTAAGGGGGGTAGAATGTAACACCCGAGACTTTTATGAGAAATATTTTGTTTTTATGTTATATAAATCATCAAAGGAATCTTTCACTACACACAACACTAGATTGTCTTGCTTTACACGCAATCACAACCTTCCTCGATAGCTTGCGTGGTACGCAATACCGAGTTTCACTAAACAACGATATGTTATTAAAATATTATTAAAACTAGCTGTTATGAATATTAATACCCACTTTTTGAAATTTTTGAAATTTTATTTTTCAAAATGGACTTCATTTTTGGATTCAGAATATCGAAATTATCCTATGGTAAAATTTTGGTATTTTTCTGAAAACTTTCAATTTTTGATGAATAATGAAAACACATGGTTACTATTTAAAAACCGACTTTTTATTTAAATAATTATTTATTTTATTTAAATTTATTTTAGGTCAAAATTGATACATAATAACTATATAAGTTCAATTCAATTCATTGGAGTCATTTTATAATAATTTTAGATATATAAAAAGTTTATTGAACTTTTCACCGTCTTTTACCCACCTCCTAGGAGAATTTGCAAATTTACATAAAACTTAATTTTACTGCTTCTGTGAGTAGAATTTCGAAAATCTGAGAGACACAGTTAATATCAAGGACTAAAATTTGGTTCAATGAGATGAAAATAATTTTTGGTGAATGGTAACTTTTTACTTTTTTTACCACGGTTAAAAGTAAATACGGTAATTAAGGGTAAAAATGATATTATTATTACCCTAAAACATGTCCTAATTCTATTGGATAAGTGTAATTCGACCAAAAACAACCTTATGAATAATATATGACCATTTAGGCCCACTTGGATTAGATTAGGACATTTAATATTAATTTATTTAAAGAAGGGTTATAATAGTTAAAATCAAAGTTTAATAAGTAAATCATTTTTAATATAAAGTGATACATAAGATAAATTCTACTATAAATATTAATTAGAAATATAAAAAGATTTCCTACATAATTGTATTTTATTTTTAATTTTTAGAAATTAAATAAGTTAATTTATTTATGACACAAAGATGATGCGGAAATTATCTTATTAATGAAATATTTACATAATTGATGTTATAAATACCCAAATAAATGAAATTTGAGACTTTTTATGAATTCCAATAATTTTCTACGTTAATAAGACATGTTATTATTGATTTAATTAACTCTGTTCGAACTAATATTTCTGTTATTATTTTTAAAAAAATAAATTACCAAATAGTGTCAAAATTGACATAAAATAGTTTTTAAAACAAATATTATATTATTAATTGTTATTTTATTCCTAAAAATCTACGGTTCAGCAAAATGACTTATATAAGGTTATATATATTAATAATAAACAACTTGGGGTTATTTTGGCTTGTTATAGTAAGTTTATTAACCTTATAGTGTAAGAAAACAAGAAGACACGGTAAAAGTTAAATTATCTAACTTAAAGTTAAATCTAAATGATTAGGTTAAAATAGAAACCTAAAATTGTATAAATTCTATTGTATGAGAGGATTTCAACCCATAACCACCTTAGATTCGAAATAAATCAATTTGGACCTATTAAAAAACAAATATGACTTTATAATAAAACAATATTTTTAGTTTTTCCAAAGGTGCCCCTCTCCTCCCATATAAAGGGGCACCTCCTCCCTCTCTTCCTCACACCACTTTGAGCCTTCAAGCTCAGACAAACCCTGAAAAATTATCTTCTCCACTTCCCTATTAACATCCTAGAGGTCCTGGTCTTTTTCAAAGTCCAATTTTAGTTCCCAAAAAGGAGGTCTCAAAGAGGCGCTTCAAAGAAGAGGTAACGTCCGTTACCGATTCTTTCAACTTTATTTCTTCTTCCACTTCTTCTTATTTAGTTGTTTCATTATGAAGTAATAACATAAGTATCCATCATATACTGATATGTTATTATAAGTATGAAATAACCCTATTTCACCATCTATCCATCCTACAGAAAATGAAATCATTGTGCGTGCATACGTATGAAATACCGTCTCCATGTCGTGGTGTAATCTATTTTCCACCACCATATTACTTGGATGGGTATAATGGTGTAAATAATAACTACATATGATTATTGTAAAGTGATATTGATTCTGAAATATTATACATACACTCCAATACAATTCCACGATCATGGGAACGATATCATCACTCGTGCGTACGTACGGAATACCATCTCCATGATGTGATGCGACTCGTTCTACATGATTTTCATTGCATAATGGTTATATAAATTAATTGAGTGAATAAATATGATATGTATTACACTAATGCCATTCTGTAAATGAGTTATCTATAACCTAAAAATAAGAATAAAAATTTATTCGACAAAACACACATAAGAACAAAACGCAATAAACACCCGAATAACAAGTAGAAATGAAATATTACTAATAAGAAGCTAAGAATATGGCCATATATGATATAATAACAGTGAGTATGATTCTGGAATAAGTCAATGACATTATTTAAATCATTATACAGGAGTTTCGGACACTTACGAAGCAAATCGGACCTATGGTAAGGGAAAATCTCGCAATCTCAATTTTTATCCAATATTGTTTATACTTCAGAATTTACTGGGGAATAATTGTCATCCACATCCATGTTTAATCAATATGTAATATTATTTATATCCTAATACAATTGTTTAAATCCAATTTTACCCTTCGTTGAGTTATTAGTAAAAGATATGAAAGGAATCTTTTGTAATTTTTCTTACGAGGTACTTTTTGACTTTTCCGGCCAAGTTACGAGAATAATGTTTTTTTAACTTATACGGACTGAATGGATTTTTAGAACATTATTTCCATGAATATTCCTTTACAAGTTTTCATGTTTATTTTTAATCAACTTCTTTTAGATTAAAAGTGTATGACATGTTAAGAAAGGAAAAATGTTTTTGAAGTAGAAAGGATATTTTCCTCAAGAATGGAGTTCAAGTGTTTTATCAAAAAAAAATTCCATCTAAGATAATATAGGGTTCTGTTTCTATACCTATTATTACATTGATTGTATTATTTTGTGGTGGAATTATTTTTATTAATTCTTTTATATTATATGAATTTTTTTATGATGTCATGAGGTTTATGATTCCTGTTTTTATTACATGGGTTATGCAATGATGTCTGATTTATGATTTTGTGGCACACATAAGAATGGTATCATTATGAGATGGGTGAGACCTATATCTCCCTTCAATGCATTAGGTAATGATTTATATATCATGAGATAGACATGGATATAATTTAAGGTTAATCCAGTTCACTGAAACAGGACTGAAATGAGGAGTGAACTCAGTTCAGAAATGGACTTTGTCCGCTAAGATAGTCTTAGCTATGAGTCTTGAATACTAAGAAATGATTCTATATTATTATGTGTGTATGCCACAAAGTTTCATGTGTTATGTTTTGATTATTGGGATTACGTTTCACTACTATGATTTATCCCATGTTATGAAATTATGATCTCTTTTGCAGGTTAAGATTTCCAAAATGTTATGTTCTTATGAATATGATGTGATTGATATTTCTTTTGTTTACCCTTACTGAGAATTTGAGCTCACCCTTTTGTATGTTTTCTTTCCACAGGTCAGGAAGATGGTTATTAAGTAGGATATTCCAAAAGGGACTCTAGATATGATGAAATAAATGGGAGACAATGTAGATGCTTTTATGAACCAGTTGTTTATGTTTCCCAGTTTCCAAAGACACTATACCTATACGGTCCTTTCATGGTTTTTTTATATGTTATAATAAGTGTACTTAAATTTTGAAGTACTAACAATGTAGGTAAAGTATGGGTTGTTATATAGATGTTTTCATAATCACTATTAAATATCAAGAACATTCCCACCAATACATTTTTTTTATAATAATTTGGTGGTTTCCACATATGTTGAAAACCAAAATTGTTTTTAGTAATTTGAATCCATAAAGGGTTAAAAATTGGATATCAATTACACATTATAAATAGTTTATAGGATTATTTTGAGACCATATTTTTAAGGAGTTAGCTAAAAATATGGATTCAATTTCAGAACAAATTCGATGGCCAGCCATATGGCCAAGTGTGCATATATTATCTTATAATGGTTATGTAATTAATGGCTATTCATTATATACAAATAAAAATGATGAATAAAATACCATGAGAAATAGCGGAGTTATACTTGTGTCCAATGTGTTGCATATTTTTGGTACCAAAGAAAAAAAATCCAATTTATGTGAATATTTCATACTTTGGTATCATCAAAAAAATATGGGAGTTTGATTATACAATGTTCCAAGTTCTAATTTTTCAATGCAAGTGGGTTGATAGTAGGATTTACATTAAAATATATGAATTGAGATTCATGAAATTAGATTTTAGTAAGGATGAGTAAAAAGATAAACCATTTATCCTGGATTCATAAGTAGTATAATTATTTTATATTCCAGATCCCACAAAATGAAAGTGTTCAGTAGTTCTATTATCAACAAAAACCACTAAAGGGTTAGATGAAAATTCAACTGAGGATGACACTTTCTTTGGGATATCGCAAGAATTTAGCAGCAGTCACAATGTAACTAGGGTCTTGTATTTCACAGGAGAGAAAAATTAAGGGATTTAGATACTCGATAGGGGGAGGGGGGGGGGAAATCCCTTCAACCTTTTAAAAAACAGAGTTCAATAATAAGGTTATATATTTTTTTGTAATATACAATGTGTAACCACTTATTATTATATGTTCATTGCAATATTTAAGTAATCTAAATTAAATATTCAACTAATTTAGTAGATATTGAATTATAGACGTGTTGATGCTCCCAACCCTGATGAACAATAGGTTTCCAAACCCACTGGTTCTCCCAATTCAAAGGAACAACAATATTCTATAAATGTTGATGCTAATAATCCATAGAAACACCACAATGACAATGTTGAACCTGTAGAAATGGTAGTCACTGAACAACCGATATCCCCAAAAAAATAGGATCACTCTAGCTTTAAATGGTTACAAATCATTATTAAGGTGATAAGTAAAGGCATAAAATTTGAGGTTTTATGGAATGCACATATCCAGACTATTAACCCCAACAAGGCCGTGTTCATAAGTTTCAATGGTCTCACCACTCAGCAGTTCACACTGATTGATATAGATTCTTGGATCAATATCGTTCCTATGCTTAAGAAACTTAATTTTCAAGATATTAGAGTAATATTATGATATAATTTAATTATTTTAGTAGAAAAATAAATAATGAAACTTCGACTCACTCTTCATTATCTATTATAGAGTGTATTTTTAAAAGATGACTCCTAAATGAAATTTTTATTAATTATTTATGGAAATTCTCATAGAGGATTTCACATAATTTTTACAAAGTTGTATTTCAAAGATATTGAAGGGAAAATAAACCCACACCCACCACAGATGTATGAATACTAAATAAGATAAGTAGTATGGGATGCGTTTATTGGATGTCATGAGAAGACATTTTTTCATGTATATTGTAAATGTTAAAAAAATGGTTTCAAAATATATGTATTAATCAATTTTATTAAGAATTTTTAATTTATGAAACAAAAACTACATTCAGAAAATAATCATGGGTAATAAAACCAACATACGTTTACCAAAATTCAAGGATGGGGTATGATTCACTTGAAAAAAATTGGTATGTATTTTAAATATACCATAATAATTTTGTCGAATATAAAAAAACAACATAATTATGTTCCTATATTTATATTCATATTGATGAATCCAAATAAAAATTCACTTCCATCTTACGTCATGTTATTTGAAAGGAGACACATGTAAATAAATATGAGATACTAATAGTTGAAAACACATAGAATGTGTGGGAAGAATGTGCATATATGACATAATAAATTTATTTACTGAAAATTGGTATTAGATGAAAATTATTAATTATTTTATTATATTTTTTTTATGACTTAGACATAGGAATTATCATTAGCTATACAAGATGAATATCTAATATAAGTGTCCTTGAAGCGGATTGAACTGTATGGACACATAAAAGGTATGTGTTTTGGGGTGACACCTTAAAAATATTTTGAGAAAATAAATTAATAGTGGGATAAATATAAAAAATAGAAGATATGTTAGAAATATTATCTACTCTTGAAGAAAAATTTCATGGGAAGTTAGAGTTTCTAAAAAATTTCTTGGGAAATAATGAAAGAGAGGAAAAAACAGAAGAACAACCACTGCGTAAAGTTCCCCCCACCCCCACCTTCTTTTAGTTGATCCATTCCTCTCAAAGATCTTGCTTATATGTGGTAATTTATATTGTTATAATTTTTTTCTATGAAATTTTAATCACGAATACACTGAAACATTTCCTGTACTTATATTTTATATGGTGAAAATGATTGTGATTTATAACTATCAATACCCACCCATCAAATTTTTTTGAGGGTTACTATGTTCAATTTTGTAACACTAGTTTGAGGCATGACATCATTTAATGCATTTTATTTTATTCATGGAGTCTTGGTTTAATTTAATTGAAAGTGTGAAAAATGGGTCTGGGTGTTGGAAAACCACACATGATAAATTCACATCATATAGCTTTTACATGATGGGAAAATGTTGGGGAAAATTTTCATGAATATTTTCCATAGTTTGAAAACAATTCATATTTTTTAATATATTCACTTCGCGTAATTATTTTTTTGTAAAAACAAAAAACAAATAAATGTTAATTTAATAATATGTGGCCCCTTGAAAATACATGACGTTAATGAGGATTACAAATCATGTAAATCAACATGTAAAAAAAAGTTAATATATGGAAAACATGTATTTTTTTCATCACACATATTTTTCCTCTCCCTCTTAAATCCATGGGTTTCTATAGATTAATTATGGTGATTTTTGATGGTCCAACTCTGGTGACATAGAATATTTATGCGGTTTTTTGAAATCAAAGGACAAGGTTCCCTTCTCCCTTATCGTATTAGATATACTTTTGTTGGATTGACTGAAACCATAGATCAGTGTGGTTATAACAAAATATATGGTTTTATAATTGTGTTGATGATATCTTCTTGTATTTTTGTAATGGAATAGAAGGAAAATGAATAATTCACAGAGTCTTCTTAGATCCTTCGAGATAATTATATCGAGGTAGGTGGATTCTCTCCCACTATACCATTGTAGAAAATGTTGGATTGATCTTTTCTAAGTCATGTTTATGTTTTGTTCAAAATATTTTTTGGAATTTATTGGAAACCCTTTATTGATTTTATTTCAAAAGGGCGAGTTTTGAATGATTATATTTTCTTAGGTATATGTTTTATTGAATTTGATTCATAAAGGTTTAGTGTGTGTTCATGTTTGTGTGTGATGGGTAATGGTAAAATGTACCACCACCAAATAATAATAATTCGGTAAGGGTAATGGTTGGAAGTACAACCATCATATAATGATAATTTTGGACAGATCATGGTTGGAAGTACCACGTTAAAGTTGGTCACCAAGTGATGACTTGGTGATAAGAATACTAACCAATCATGAGTATAGGGAGGTCCATGGTTTCATTAATTGTGTGTGTGTCTATGGGGGGGGGGGGTAATGGGTTAATTATTTCAATGGAAATAAAATGGATTATAAAAAATTATCTTGATGTTTTATAATATGATATCTGTCTATGTCTTGGCCTGATTTTGTTATCTGCTTATATAATATTTTTATAAAATGTTGTAACCTCTTCTTTTCCTAGTGGTGTGTGATAAGAAGTTTTTTGGGAAATCCTACTAAGTGTTATACTCACAACCTTATTGGTAACTTTTGTGCTTTTGTAGATTTCTTCTACTAAGATATAGGCAAGGGATATGTTTCTCACTTCTCTAGTGGTAGTTCTTGATATCATGGTTTAGTTTGTAAAGTTGGAGTTTGGGAGTGTCTACATCTTAGTCTATGATGGTGAGACTCCGATTTCATTGTCTTTATACTTGGAGTCTTACTCCTTTACTTTCATTTCTTTTTTCCGTTGTAATATGATGTTGTTATATATTGGTATTTTATTGATTTATGTTATTTATTATCATTCATAATTTAGTCTATCTTGGACATTTTTATATGTTGAAAGTTTGCATGTTCTTTAGGTAAAATCATCACCCAATTTCCTCTAATTACCTTGTAATTTATTTACAGCCTTTGGTGTGATGAGGATGTGTAATGCCCTCAACCTGGAAGCCACTAAACCAATTCCCTAAAATGGGTCACCACATGATCTCAAGCGTGCATCCCCATATGCCACAAGTTGTCGACTAGAAGTGGGGGTCTAATGGATCATGTGTGGAGACTATACCCTCTTTATGAGAGTAGTCTATAATATATATAATATGAAATAAAGAAACAATAAATAGTAAACCATGAGTATGCATTACTTACCAGTTCCCAAATAGGGTACAAACCACAACCAAACAACAAATATTTCATGTCATGCTAACAATACCGAAGGTTAAGAAACCCAAAATAAATACAAATAACCAAATCCCCAAAATGGTTCCTAAAACCAAGTCTGGATCATCATCCATGAAAATCCCAAACTGAACTCAACTCCATAGAAAAGGGAATTTTCCATTTTCCTGACCTACAACCATGAAATATTCTCGGGTACTCAACAACGACCCAAAGTGGGTGTGAGTACAACTCAATAGTCTTAAAATAATGGTGTCTACAAAATATGCTATCTAAATATAGTTCCTGCACAAACTAAATAAAAGACAATGTAATCAAAAGAAAACTCGGGTATCGTTAGATAACAATGTTCAATTTTTTCACTTGTTTCAATTAGACCATTTTCATCACTTGTTCCATTACCTTTAAATAATTCATTTCATCCGTAAATCCATGAGTTAAAAATTTAAATCATTTTAAATACATCCTAAGCCAATAATTTTCTATGAATAATGGATTAAATCAAGTTCCATATCTCTCTAGGTATAAAAATTTCAAAAACATTTACATCAAATGTACCTTAGATTCTTGGTAGAGGAAGTCTCATCAAATTCATCCTTTAGGGGAATAGATCTTTGGACCCTTCCCTAACCCATCCATTATGGGGTGGGGTATAAAGCCTTAGTCTAACCTGACCCATGAGTGTAGATATGCAAGTAAAATACCCCACAACTACCAAGACATGTACACATGTTTGTTTATCAATTTACCACATATACCATATCATAAAATATATGAATTAAATACAGAAAAAATCATAATTAAATTCATATAACATAATATCCAACCCTAACCCATTAACACTTTTACCATTTTTATCACATATCCCATTTAACCTATTTACATTTTCACAACATAACCCATTTATCATATTCAAAAATTCCCATAGATTAACCCATTTAACCCATTACTCAATTTTAATTCATTGGACCATTTATCACATTAATCAAATCATATGACTTAATCCATTTATGTGTTTCGATTACTAATTCATAATCTATTTTACCCATTCATATTAATCCATTTAACCCTTTTTCACATCATACCAAAAACTCCCTCATGACATTATCAACATCTAGAAACAACTACCATTAGTGAATCTTATGGTTTAAACTAAAATTTCAACATATTTATCATGGGTTTTATTTGAACACAAATAAACCATATGCTTAACATTATAATTTTCCATGTTTGAGAATATTGGTGCACCCCATGGGTGTCCCTAAAATGGTCAAATCATCCCCAAATAATCCCATGGGGATCATGAGATGTTCATTTTATTTCTTATAAAACCATTTTACCAAATCGTTATAAATGAATCAAATACACATCCTGAGGGAAGAAACATCACAATAACACATGCACAACTCGATAATAAAACTATGGGGTGTAACTTGTAGACCACCTACCTCGAATCTGATAATTAACTCACCCTTAACCATAACCTTAAATTTATATTCAAGAACCCTTTGATTCCCCAAAAAGATATACACATAAAAATGGTTTTATCAATTGAGAATAATAAAAACAATTATATAAGTCCAAATCTTGAAAATAGATGAAAGAGGATCATTTGACTTGAACGTAGCTTCAATCTACACCCAACAACACTCCAAAGTCATAGAATCGAAGGAGATCCACCCCTAAGAATCATGGGTCCAAAGGGTTTGTCACTAAGGTTGAAGGAGGAAGAAATGAGGATAAAATTGGGTTAGGAACATAAATTCCCAAGGGGGAAGTTTGGTAATTTTTCATTTTTTAATGGGGCACATGGTTTTTCCACTCGGTTTTCTAAACCATGAGAGAACCTTGCACCTACCTTTGTCAAAGAGGGGTTAAGTGGAACAATTACTTGGGGATGAAAAAATGGTTTAAAAAAACATGTCCCAACGATGTGGAATGCCTCAGTCTAGGGTCACACAGTTTGTTTTCCCCCTCACATGGTTTCCTATGACCGTGTGTAAAACGCGAAACATGCATAAGATGTCCATTTATCCATATTTTTCAATTCCCAAACCACTAAAACACCCCCAACCTTATCATACACCTGGTAAACAATTCATTGACCAGATTAAAGATATTTAAACCAATATTTAAATAAATAAATTCATCCATAAAGTTCAGGATCTTACAGGATGTCACATATGGCTAGTAACACTTCACCTATTCTCACAATAATGAGTAGGGATAGGGTGCTACAAATGGTATCAGTTTGATTGGTCGTTGATTTTAATTTGGAACCAATTTTTTTAGTCATTGAGATAGTTTGTTTCAAGGATATAGGACTATTAGAACTCTAAATTTATAGTATAAAAGACATAAATAAGCTTTTTTACATTGAGATTTATGTTACCAGGGTGGTTTGGGTATAAAATTATTATTACACAGTTCTAAGAGTGTTTTTATCTCATCTTATTGGGTTTAACTGATAAGTGTTTCATGTCATGAATTATGATAAGAAATCCCACTAGGATTATTGTTCATCTTTTGTTCAAATAATTTTTGAAAAATGTATAAAATTATTTATATTTCAAATGATGGTTTCACTTGATATTGATTCCGGTAGTGAATTTTTTTTATGATGTTCTGGAATTTATTCATGCCTTCAGTTCATAGATATATATATTCTAAATGGTATATTTTTCTTCTTATAGAAAATGGAACCCAGAAGATTTCATAGAAACCAGAAAGAAGAAGCTGAGGAAAATGTGGTTTCACCTAAACCATGGGTGAAACAAAAAAATGTATAGAGTATTATTAAATCTTTTCAAGTTGTTGGAAGAGGAAATCGAAATGACGAACCGAGGTAAGTGGATCATTTGATATAGTTTTAGAATTAGAATCTAATGAAGTTTTAAGGGGATTTAGAACATGGAAATGTCGAAGTGTGGCTAAACTGAATAAATGGAATCTTTTTTTTCATACATTGGAAGAGATAAAGATTATGTTGGAAATTTATATGTTGGAATATCTTGCATTCCAATGGTGGGATTTATCAATCCAAGATACAACTGGCCAGGGACTTATATGGAAGGACTTTGAGGAATTGTTCAATAAAAAATTCTATCTACACACTTTCAAAATAGCAAGAACCATATATTTCTTTATCTTAAAAAAAGAAAACCTATATGTGATATAATATGAATTTTTTTTATAAACTTGGTGTGTTTGAACTTTAAGGTAGAGTCTAGTTCATCCTTGAAGGTGCACATGTTTGAGTCATGATTATGATCATAGATTCAATCCAAGATCACTATTCTTAATATTAATAAATATACAAATATGGTTAATGGGGTAACAATGGATGAAAGATATATTTTTGGAAATTATATGGGTGGTAGTTTGTTTGTTCCCATGCATAGTGGTTTTAACTCTAGTGTTGGAAATAACAGAAGAAGGGATGTCTATTCTCATGGAGGTAGCACACCACAGACTCAGACAACAAAATTAGTTAATTTCCCTCTAAGATCTGATATATAAACATGTTGTTTCTAGTGCGAGTAATTAACTCAATGAGGAAACAATGTATTGTACGACCAAGGAATTACCACCACTATGACTACAAATCCCATATCAAGAAGTATTTTCATAAACTTATGAGATCAATAGGTGGAAAAGGCCCTCTCTATCCTTAGCCTTTGTATTCTCAAATGAAATAGTCCCATTATACTTGTTCACATCCACAGACGCAGGTAATCCATGATATTTATAGTAACTCTTTAGTTGTCAAGATGACACCTTAGCAATGAAGAAAAAGATATCCATTGAAATATGAGTGATAGATTTATAGAGAAAACCTGGATATTGTGAGTGAAAAATCAAGTCCCTCTATGGTGTGAGGTACCATTAATCTAATCTACACTCTTATACATGTTCCATTTGATAATAGAACATCAAATTATTTCCTTGATTCTTCTGTGGTTAAAAAATTGGGATTATGAATAAAATGATGCCTCATGTCATGAATATAAAGATGGACCCGAACAGTAGGAATGTAAATGATTTAAATATCCAAAATATTTCATTACCATTGATGTAGTGTAGTTTATCTGGAAGTTTAAAATCCTAAATATGTATGTATTTAATTTGACATTTGGTATGGACTGGCGTGTTGGGTTTAAATCCTATAAAACCTCCTATGCTCATCACAAGATGTTTACATCCCCATATGAATCTCCACATGTATTCAAGGGAGATTAAGTTATAAATGTTGGTAGAGTAGGACCTCTAGTGATATTATATGGATAAATCTCATGCTAGTTAGCGGTAATGAACTTGTGAGCTTCTGATGAAATAATAAATTTGATTCTTCCTATTATAGTGTATGGACTCACAATTGGTTTTCTGAATTATTTTTTGTGGGTTACCACATTAGAAAAAAATCAAATTTACTACTGACCTACTCCTAGTAACAAGTCCAATTTATTTACCATATTAAAAAATGACTCTATAAGAGATGCGAGAAATAAATGATCAACTTGAAGAGTTAGGAATTAAATACTTTACCTCACCTAGTACATCACCTTTGGATACAATGGTTTTGTTTTTAAATAAGGAAGATGATACTCTTCAATTTTGTGTTATTTATCATAAATAAAATCATGATATGATAAAAATTTGTATCGTATTCCTTATATTAATGAAATATTTTTAATAATTTAATAGAGGAAAATTGTTCTCTAAAAATGATCTATGATTAGGACAACATTAACTTAGAGTTAAAAGACAAGATATTCTGAAAAACACATTTCAGATTTGCTATGGCCATTATGAATATATCGTCAGGACTTTTGTTATAAAAAACACACCGATAGTTTTGATGGATTTGATAACCATATCTTCCATAGGTACCTCGATTCTTTCATTGTGGGTTTTTATGATGTAATTCTAGTTTATTCTAGAAGATGGAATTTCCATGAAGAGCACTAGGAAATTATATTGAGTATGTTTCAAGAGAATAGATTGTATGCTATTTTTTTCTATGTGAGACTTCTAGATACAAGAATTTAATTTCCTTGACCATGTAATTTCTAAATAATGATTATCTATTGATCCTAGAAAGATAGAATATATAGTCTCTTAGAAGAGACTAAGGAATTTTTTTGAGGTATTTAATTTATTTGGAATATCAGGTTGTTATCATCACTTTGTTCCATATTTTTCTAGGATCCCTTCTCCCATGAATATTATAACAAGGAAATGTGTTCCATTCATATGGAATGATGAATGAAAGCAATGATTTATGGAACATAAGACTCATCTCAGATCATCATACATCCTAATATTTCTAGCAATAGGTAACATCTATGTGATTTATTTTGATGCATATGGATTCTGTCATGGTTGTGTTCTCATTTAGGGAGACCATGTTGTGTCTGATAGTTCAAGGTAGTTCCAAGTGCATGAGAATAATTACTCCACACTTGGCTTGGAATTAGCTACAGTTTTCTATAGCTTAAAAAATGGAGGAATTATCCCTTTGGGAAAAAATTTAAAGCTTTTACTAATCATAAGAGTTTTAAATGCATTTTTTTCTACAATACTTGAATAAGAAGAAATTAATATGGTCAGAGTACGTAAAGATGTTTTATTTCTACTTGATATACACAAATGGTAAATGAAATTTTATGGATAATGTGTTGAGTCATAAATAATATTGAAAATTTGTCCAACAATATTCTTATCAATGGAAGTTGATGAGTGTGATTTCTAATATGTGTTTAGATTGTGATACACAAGGTGAATACACAACATTATTTCTAGTAAGTCTTGTTTCGGCCTTGGTAGATTTTATAAAAGAATCTCAAACATATAATTTTTGATTCATCACCATTATGTAAAACCTAAATGGTGGAGAGATTCTAGATAATTTAAAAGTAGATTAGAATTACCTGTTATGTTTTCAAAAATAAATCATAGTTCCTTGGTCTTGCAAGAAACAACTTCTTTCATTACATAACCATTTGAAATGGTCTATTCATCCAGGTGTTCAAAAACATTTACAGGGAAACTAAAGTGCATTTCTTGTGGGTAGGAATGAAACATGAGATCTCAGATTATGTGATATAATGCTTAATCTTATAATAGGTAAAGGTAGAGAATAAAAGTCTAGCCAATATGCTACAATATTTTCCTATACCTGTATATAAGTTAGAGTGTATTGCAATGGATTTTTTCATATAAATATCGATAATGTTATGAAAACATGATGTTATATTGCTAATAGTGGATAAAATTACTAAGTTTGAACACTTTATCTATATCATAAAATACAACATAGTAGTGGACTTGGAAAAAATATATATCTAAGAAGTATTCATGTAACATAGTGTTCTAGCTTCGATTGTATTTGACAAAGACCCTGCTTCACTTCTTGATTTTGGAAATCATTACAACAGGCTCTTTGAAGTCAACTGTCTGTGATCCATATAATCCACATATAGATAAAAAATCCAAACACACTATTTTTGTACTAGAAGATATTCTTAGGTCAGGTGTTATGGGATTAATTGGTTCATGGGAGGATTATATTCCTTTGGATGAATTCTCTTATAACAATAGTTATCAAGAAACAATTAAAAGACCACCATTTGAGGATTTTTATGGAAATCCTAGTCATTATACTTTATGTTGGGTGGAAACAAGAGATTCATCCTTGATTGGAATTATTCTTTTACATGAGACTATGAAGAAAATACCAATTATTTGGAAATGAATGGTAATGAAACAAAGTAGCTAGAAGTTATATGTAGATAATCAGAATTAACTGTTATCTTTTGATGTGACCGGAAAAGTTTTACTAAAATTATTGATGAAACTTGGTCATTGAAACTTGGGGAAATAATGGAAGTTAGATCCATAATATTTGGGAATGTTAGAGTTTATAGAATTTATTGGAACTATTGTGTACCAGTTAGCATTACCATTGATATTCAGTTCTATTAATAACATCTTCTATGTTTATCAAATGAAGAAGTATCACATTGATCATAAACATGTCATCAATTGGGATCATGTTACCCTTGATCTAGATGTCAATTTTACCCATGAACTGGTATGGGTTCTATAAATTAAGTAAAAGATACTTTGAGGGTGATATTTTTATTTGGTATAAGTGATATGGAAGCGTAGTTATGTTAAATATTAAATATGGGAAAGGGAAAATTTTATATGGGAGTAATGGACTAATTTATTCTAACTTCCTGATAACTGAAAGAATAATAGTGGGGAGAATATAAAACCCCATATTTTTGGTACACCATCATTAAATGTGTTTTCTTTTATTCATGGAGTCTTGGTTTAATTTAATTGTAAGTGTGAAAAGTTGTTATGGGTGATGGAAAATCCCACATGACAAATTCATAGCGTGTAACTTTTACATGACATGAAAGTGTTAGGGTGAGATGATATGCATATTTTCAATAGTGTGGAACTAATTCACTTCATGTAAGATATTTAGGTCATGTAATTTATTTTTTTTGAAAAATAAAAATCAAGGGGACAACAATTTTGGATTATGTGGCCTCACAAAAATACAAGATGTGAGTATCGATTACATATCCTGTAAATCCCCACACCCAACAGGTTTAGATAGTAACATTTTTTATTTTATTCTCACACATCATATTCTTTTCCCTATCAACTCCCAAGATCTCTATTGGTGAATTTTATCAATTTTCAACATCCTAACTCTGGTGACATCTAATCTATTATCGGTTGTTTGTGGAATCAAATTTTAGGGTTTCGTTCTCCCTTATCATGTTGGATATCTATGTTTTGGATTGATAAAAAACATGGATCAGTGTTTTTATAACTGGATGAATGGGTTTGGAATTGTGTTGATGAGATATTCTTGGATTTTGGTAAATTAATGTGAGGAAAAGGTCTAATATGTGGAATCATCTTGGATTCTTGGAACTAGTCATATCGAGGTAGGTCGATTCTATCTCACTCTATATTTCTATAAATTATTGTCTTGATATTTTCTAAATTATTTTTATGTTGTATAAAAAATCTATTTTTGTAATTGATTGGAAATCCCCTATTGATGTGATTTCAAAAGGGTGGTTCTGAATGATGGTTTTTTGTTAAATAAATGTTTTATTGGAAATTTTGGAATAAAGGTGCGGTGTGTGTTCATATTTATATTGGATGGTTAGTGTTCATAAGTGACACCTTCAAATAATGATAATTTTGGATGAGTGATGATTGGAGGTTCCACCAAAAAATAATTATAATTTGGGATGATCAGGGTTAGAAGTACCATCGTCAAGTTGGTTTCTAAGTGACGGTATGGGGATTGGATGAATCCCCACATGAAAATATAGGGAGGTCCATAGTTTCATGCATTTTGTGTCTATGTGTGAGTGTAAAATGGTTTACTTATTCTAATTTAAATGAAATGGTTTTAAAATATTTATATTTAAGTTCTATTATAAGAGATGTTTCTATGTCTGTGCATGATTTTCTAATCTGCTTCTATCCAATTTTTATAAAATGTGCTAACCTATTCTTATCCTAGTGTTTTATGGTGGGAAGTAATTGGGAAAATCCTAATATATCTTATAATGGCCCCTTTCTTGGGAATTTTTGTGCATTTTAAGATGTTTTATATTGAGTTATAGGGATTTTCCATGTTCCACACTTCTCTAGTGGTGGTCTTCACATCATGGGTTGGTTACTGAAGTTGGAGATTGGGAGTGTCTTCATTTTGGTATGGGATGGTGCCACTTTGGTTTTGATGTATTTCATCTTAGAGTACTAGTCTTTTAATTTTATTTTTTGAGTTAATTTGATGTGTTATATATCGGTATTGTATTGAGATATGTGGTTTATTTTCATTAATCATTTTGTCTATCTTGGATATTGTTTCTATATTGAAATGTTTTGTGTTCTTTAGAGAAAAACATCCCCCAATTTCATCTAATTACCTTGGAATTTTTTTCTACCTTTTCTATCATGAGGATTTCACAAAAGTCTATTATAACTTCACCACTTCTCATGACAATGAGAAGTGGTGGGGTGTTATATTCAATGTACTAGAAGATATTATACACAATAGAAAACTTCTAATAGGTCAGGAGGTAGTGGGGATTAACATAGATCATGATTCAAGCATTGATCTACCCATTACACTTGATGAAAAAGATATTCATATAGTCAGGAAAGCTATTGGAAAATTCATAGCAAGGATTTTATATATTTTAAAAAGATGTCTAAAAAAAGGTATTCATTTCTAATTTATTTTTCATGAAAAACCATTAAAATTAATGAAAAAGTTTTAAACCAACGAATGTTATTATAGATGGAAAAAGGGAAGTGGTTAAATTAAAGGTATAATAAAAAATATCTAAAGGATCAACTTTCCAATTAGAAATATCTTCATAAAGAACCTTTACCCTTAATGTTCAATTTCCTTATTTACTAATATTGAAGGTTTATAAAGATATAAAGTTATAAATTGGTAGTAATGTTATAGTTTATTTTGAAGAAAAAATGTATGGAGATGATATTAAAGACTGCATTACTAATGATAATTTAAATAAAATCCTCAACTATTAATGTCTAGGAGTCTCTGTTTTAAATCTATACGTGATGTGTGTTTTCATGATTTGTTTTTTCCAATAATTAATATACTATTTTAATTATTTATAAATATAATTTATATTTTCTAGGTGTAAATATCAATTCTATTGTATGGGAAAACCCTGGGAACATAAATATGTACTCATTAGTTTGGACATTACTTCTATAAAAAAACCTCAATGGAATCAGATCAAATTGATGAAATAGTGGAAGAAATTGTTGTAGTGTTTGTAAGAAAACTTATAGATGATATATTCTTCTTATTAAAAATTATGGAGGGGTAAAAATATAAAATATAATCATTTTAAGTATATTTTTATTCCTTTAATTACTTATAAATTTTTAGGATGTATTGGTTACTTAGAGTAATCAATTTGGATACTGTAAAGATTTACTTTCGGGATTCATTGTATGGATACCCAACAAACTGACCACACATGATGAAATTTTTAATTTTTTAACATGCTAGATGAAATGTTTTAGAACTAAACTTCAAGATATATATTTTATATTATGTTTTAATGAGAATTATGTTATAATAGGGAAGTGTTTTAGTATCATAAAAATCATCGAATGCTGATAGTCCATGCATACAAGGAGGATATGAACTTCTACAGTTGGATAATATTAGAGTATATATAATAATATTTTACTATCAAAATGTATATCAAAACAAATTACTTATTTTTTTTAATGTTTATGTAGTTTCTAAATCAAACCAATAGAAAAGATTATGGTTATTATGATTTCAAATTTATGAGGTATTACTTATACCATCAACAAAGTAGCATATTGAAAGAGGTATTTTCAAATATAATTACAATTGCATTTAATATATTTATTAATAATTTGTGTATTTATATTTTTCTAGTATTACCAGGACTATTAAAAGTACTCGTATTCACAAGATGAAATGTATTTGATTAGAAACGACTGGGAAAAATACCCGGTGTCAGAAGGTACACATATATCATGAATATATGACTTATTACTACTTATTTAGTTGATTTTATCAACATATTAACAAATATTTGTAGTCAATTTTCTAATCATTTTTATCTAATACATATTTTTTTTAATTTTCACATAGATTATAAAGAAATTACTTTGTCAACATGGAAGTTTCACTGATGTACTATGCTGATAAAGTCAACAAGGATGATGATCTAATGTTAAAGAAATTTTCTTTTTATCCTCCAATGTATTCAACATTCTAGGTTATCAAAAATTAATTTTGTTAGATAACCCATAATGTTCAATGCATTATAGGATAAAAATACATGGTCAAATAAATCATACCTTAATCGAATACACGATGTACCATGTATGGATCAAATTGGGTTGTTTCAATTTAAAATTTACATTTTATTAATTTATTATTTAATATTTAGGTTTAATTTTTTATTTATAATATTACTAACTTAATAATTGTTTTACTATATAGGTTTATTTTTTTTTGAGTTGGGGTGGTTTGTTTGATGTTTCCCTTTCTCATGAGAGATTGGATATTGATGTTGTAATTGTGATAATGGAAACAAGAAAATGGGTCAATCAGCCACACCTCAATCTGATACAAATTAGTCTCGGTATGACTAAAATGGTATGGTTTTAGTTTATAATTTATATTTTAGTTCAAAAATCACATCACATACTAAAAAGTATGTAAAAAAAATTAGATTATTTTTATACTAATGATAAAAATCCATATGTCATCGGTGGCATGTAAAAATCAAACACACCTCAATCTAACACATGGTGTGACCAATATGACTCCAAGTGAAATTTTTTATTTAAAATTAAAATTTTAGTAAAACATATAGGTGACATAATCAAAACTATGAAAATGGATTCATAGTTCTTAGATAATTTAGGGAATTGATCCATAAGTCATTTTTATTTTTTAGAAATCATTCACACCTCAATCTGATACACAGTCTTCCCAGTATCCCTCAAATTGACTATTATCAGTCTAAAATTGACCTTTTAGTTCAAAATGGTTGTTACCCATTGAAAACCTAGAAAACATGCTCATATTTTCATAATAATTTATAAGAAATATTAATAAGATTTTTTATGGGTATAATTCAGTTTCACAGCAAACCTACACATGATGTGACCAGTATGACTCAAAGTGCATGTTCCGAGTTTAAAATGAAATTTTAGTAAAAAAGAAAAGTGACATACTTGAAATAGATAAAAAAAATTTAGATTGCTTTGATACTTTAGAAAAATGATCTAGAAATTATTTGTGAAATTTAGGAATCATTTGCACCTCAATCTGATGCAAATTGTGACTGCTATGACTCCAAGTGTGTCTTTTTATTTAAAATTTAAAATTTAGTAAAAAATACTGGTGGCATACTCAAAACTAAGAAAAACATTCATATTTATTTAATACATTAGGAAAACAATCCATAAGTCATTTTGGAAGTGTATGAATTTTTCGCACCTTAATTCGATACACGATGTCTCGATATGATTCAAAGTGTTCATTATTAGTTTAAAATTGAAATTTTAGTTCAAACCATATTCTAATCATTGAAAAATAATAAAACAGGCTCTGATAGTCATTATAATTTATTATAATATTTCATAGTTCATTTTTGATGTGTAGGAATCAGTCTCATATCAACCCGACGCATGATATGACTAGTATGACTCAAAGTGTCCGTTATGAGTTTATAAATGACATTTAATTTCCAAATGCGTTTCACTCACTAAAAAATGAGTAAAAACACTATAATTCTATTGATAATTTTGGATAAAATTTTTCATATGTTATTTTTAAAGTGTATAACTCAATATCACATTAAACTAACACATGATGTGACCGGTGTGACTCAAAGTGCATGTTTTTTATTTAAAATGAAATTTTAGTAAAGAATTTTTTTAAAAAAACTAATAAAATGAATTATGATTTCTTTGAAACTTTAGAAACACTATTCATAAGTCATTTTTGAGACATAAGAATAATATTTACATTAATCTGATGCACAATGTGACCAATATGACTCTAAGTGTGTATTATTATTTTAAATTGACATTTTAGTAAAAAAAATGTGACCTATTCAATACTAAGAGAAAACATTTTTATTCTTTATATATATATTAGAATAATGATCTATAATCAAATTTTTATGGGTATGAATCGGTATCACCTCAATCTAATACACAATGTTCCTGATATGACTCATAGTGGCCGTTATTAGTTTAAAAATGGAATTTCAGATTGAAATGTGTTTCACTCACCAAAATAATTAAAGGCTCTCATATTGTATTTATAATTTAAGAAAACTATCGATAAGTAAATTTTGATACATAGGATTTAGTATCACATCAAAACTATATGCGATGTGACCGATATGACTCAAAGTGTGTGTTTCCTTTCTAAAATTAAATTTTAGTTAAAAACGCAAGTGACATACTCAAAACTAAGAAAAAAATATATGAATTTATTTGATACATTATTAAAATGATCCATAATTCATTTTTGATGTATATAAATCATTTTCAACTCAATATGACACAAACTATGATGGGTATGACTCCATGTGTGTCATTTTCTTAAAAATGACATTAATTTTCGTTAAAAGGACAAGTGACATACTCAAAACCTAGAAAAAACATTCATATTGTTTTGATACTTTAGTAAAATGACCCATGATTCATGATTGACATGTTGGAATCATCTGAAACTCAATCCAATATACTGTGTTCATGGTATGAATCAAAGTGCATTTTATCAATTTAAAGTTGGTATTTTAGTTCAAATCAGGTGTCACTCACTAAAAAATTATAAAACACACATTGATTATCTTAATAATTTAGTAAAATGGTTAATATGTAATTCGTGACATGTAGGGATTATTCTCATGTCAAAACTGACACATGATGTGACTGGTATGACTCATAGTATATGTTTTTTGTTTATAATGTCATTTTAGTAAAAAACACAGGTGACATACTCAAATATGAGAAACCACTTTCAGATTGTTTTTATTCTTTATGAAAATGATCCATATGTCATTCCTGAAATTCAGTATTCATCTAAACCTCAATCTGATTCATGGTGTGAACTTTATGAATCCAAGTGTGTATTTTTATTTAAAATTGAAATTTTAGTAAAAAACAAAAGTGACATACTCAAAATTGATAAAACGCCTTCTTATTGTTTTGATAATTTTGGAAAATGAACCATATGCAATTTTTGATTTTTATGAATCATCCTTAACTAATTATTAATCATGGTGTGATTGGTATGATTCAGTGTCTGTTATTAGTTTAAAATTGACAATTTAGTTCAAAACATGTGTCACTCACTGAAAACAAATAAAATGCACTATTTTTGTCTTTATAATTTAAGAAAATTATTCATAAGTCATTTTTTATGTGTAGGAATCAGTCTCATGTCAAACCAATACATGATGTGACCGATATGACTCAAAGTGTGTGTATTCAGTTTAGAATGGAATTTTAGGAAAAAAAATGACATACTCAAAATAGAGAAAACACATTTGGATTGTCTTGATATTTTAGTAAAATTATCCATATGTCACTTGTGACATATAGAAATCAACCTTAACTAAATGTGATGCATGAAGTGATAAGTATGAATCCAAGTGTTCCTTCTAATTTTAAATTGTTGTTTAGTAAAAATCACAAGTGACATACTCAAAATGGAGAAAACACATCCTTTTTGTTTTAATAGTTTATGAAAACAATTCATATATAATTTTTGATGTGTAGGAATCAACCTCATCTCAATCTAATACACATTGTTCTCAGTATGAATCAAAGTGTTCGTTATCTTTTTGAAATTAAAATTTTTGTTCAAAATGTGTGTAACTCATTGGAAACCAAGAATACGTGCTCAGGTTTTATTAATAATTTATGTAATAATTCATATGTCATCTTTGACATGTAGTAATCAATATCACATCAAACTGACACCCAATGTGACATATATTTTTGAAAGTGTGTGTTTTCATTTTAAAATGACATTTTAGTAAAATACTTAAGTGATGTACTCAAAACTAAGAAAAAACAATTGGACGGTTTTGATACTTTAGGATAATGACAAATAAGTCATTTTTTACATGTAGGAACCAGCCTCAGCTCAATCTGATACATTTTGTGACTGGTATGACTCCAAGTGTGACCTTTTATTTAAAATTTACATTTTAGTAAAAAAGGTAAGCGCTATACTCAAAATCAAGAAACCCCATTAGGATAGTTTTGATACTTTAGAAAAATGATCCATAAGTCAATTTTGACATATAGTAATTAACCGTACCACAATTTAATACATGGTGTGCCATTATGTCTCAAAGTGTCTGTTATCAGTCTAAAATTGACATTTTAGTTCAAAACATGCATCACTAATTGAAAATCGAGAATAAACACTCATATTATCTTGATAATTTTGTAAAATGATTCATAAGTCATTTGTGACATGTAATAATGAGTATCAGGTCAAACCAACACATGATATGAGCATTAATGACTCAAAGTGTGTGTTTTCAGTTTAAAATGGCCTTTTAGTAAAAAAGAATAGTGACATACACAAAACCAAGAAAACGTATTCAGATTGTTTCCATACTTTATGAAAATGATCTATAATTCATTTTTGATGTATAATAATCAACCACACCTTAATACGATGCATTGTTTCACCAGTATGACAATAAGTGTGTCCTTTTATTTAAAATCAACATTTTTTCATGTATTATTTCATATTATATTTATTTTTTTGGTTTATGGTAGTACTAACATAAGATTTTTTTTATTATGGTTGATTATTTTACTTGAGTTGGGGTGGTTTTTTTGCAACTAATACCATGATGATTCTTTTTAGAGTGGGGTTCGGGTTCCGAATACAATGAAACATTGAGGTTTTTGATTTTTTTATAACACTTGATAATGTATTTACACAAAAAAATTTAATATCCCAAAGGAATTTTTTTTATTTATTTTTTATGTAATTTTTATTTCAATTAAATTATTATGAAATTTACATATATAGGTTGTTACTGAAGTATGATATAAATAAAACATAACACTGCAATAGTAGGGCATTTATCATCGTTAATGAAAGAGTTGATAAAGTTTTCCCCTATTTTAATGGATCTTAGGACATCAATTATTTTTTAGAGCATTTAAAGCCCATTTTTTCATGATGTTAAAGGGATAATTTGTGGTAGTGAATGTATAACACTTTTTAAAACTAATGATTTGTGTTACCCAAAAATAAAAGTTAATGATGTCTACACATATCCAATTACATCCTCTTGAATAAGTTACATGGAATCATTTTTTGTAATGATTTATAATCATATAACCCCAAAATATCCATAAGAGAATGTATGGTGTGAATGAAAGTTAATTCCCACTTTTTTATATAGTTCCTAGGCTCCCAGACTAGGGATAAGTCTAACCTAGAGTCACACCATCCATTGATCTACACCTAAGAGTGACCTTAGTCCAAATAAACTCATAACACCTAATATATATAAATCATAAACAACCTTTTAAAATTTATTTCATAATAATAATAAATCATAGTTATAGTGGAATATAGTTAGATCAAATGTTTCACATAACATGTAACTATTTATATACGTGGATTGAAATTTATAAGAAGTAATTTACAATATTTAAACTAAATCATAAATTTATTCATAATACAAATAATTTATATTCATGAATTAAATAATGCTGAGAATAAAATAAATAAATAAATAAATAATAAATTTTTACATGAGATAAACACTTATGATCATTTTATAAATAAATAAGTATAAACACTTTATAATTATACAATATTTATTGATATTCAATAAATAAAAAAACAACTCACATTTATTTCAATATTTTTTCATATTATCATTTTACATGGTATCCAATATAAACTCTTTTAAATTTCCAATATATGATATTTAAGAAATTATAATATTTTTATATTACATATAAATATTTTATATTTTAGGAACAAACTTTATATAATTTAAATATCACATATTTCATTTTATTAAACCATTTATCAATTCAACCATAATATATTTTTTTTATTTAAATAAATTCCAAAAGATAAGTAATTTTTTATAAACATTTCATATTATTATTTATAAACCTTTCATAAATTAAAATAAACACTTTTATTTCTATACTTATATGATATTTTATAAAAAATTTATAAATTACATTATAATTTTAATACAAACATTTTATAATTAACAATTATGTATATATATTTATAAAATTTCAACAATTTAGTATAAAAAATTATAAATATTTTATAAATTAAAGAAATGTATCAAAAAACCATTATTTATGATTTATAAACATTTTAAAAATTATAAACTCATTTCATCAATGAATAAATGAAAATATGAAAAAAAAAATTATATTATAATTTATTATATTCTGTATATTTTAGGTCACTATATATTACAAATTAATTTTTGATTATGAATAAACATGTGTCATATTGGTTTTAGGATATGATAATATTTTTTTATTGCCTAGGAAAAAAGAATAATTTGATATGGTAATATATGATACCCTTACATCATATACCCTACAAGTCTAGTTAGAATAAATGCTTCTGACCATTTATTAAAAAAAAATAAAAAGTACATGGGAAGTAAGCGGGGTCAAACAAAGGGGATTTCCCTCATCTGCAGATAAAAGAAAAGTCATATATCATAAAAAACATGTCATTTCCATACTCAAAGTCATCAACAATTTCCCACTCAGATAGGGACTTACCTGTACCAAATATCTTCAAGATTTCTGCACTAGCCTTGTTTGATAATTTCAAAGAATATCACGTAGATACCATCTATGGTATGCTATAATAGTCCTTTTGTGGTCTTCTCCTTGAAGGGGTAGGAGTAAAACCCTCAATTTCATTAACAGTTGTCTTTCCATATAATAATTATTCCTTAAAAGAGGCATGAGTTTCCTTCATGGGGGTATTTTCATTTACTTTTTCATTGTCAATCAAAATTTTTTTACCTTGGGAAAATGTCTGATCAAATGATTGTTTTTTGGAGAATCCTCCTCAATATCCTCCCATCTTTCATGAATGCCCTAATATTCCCTCAATTTATTTATTTCCTTAATTTATGATATTTTATATTATTACATAATATATGGAGATTAACAAAAATCCAAAAGTTTAGATTAATCCATAGTATACATTGATTAAAATATAGTATATCATATATTATGGAATGAATATTATTCATTAAAAAAATGACTTTAAAAAGAATAAATAATGGATCTACTCCAATATAACTACTATATTTTTAAAGGTAAGGATAACATTTATCCAAGGTAGAAAAATAAAGTAAAAAACTCAAAACACCCAAGATAATCCATGTGTTTGGAATAGAAACACACAAACTATAAATGAATAACATACCTTTCCTCTATTAAAGTTGAGCCTACTCTTCACAAGATATTGATAAAGTTCACCAAAAGGAAAAAGTATCCCTCATTTGAGGGTATCCATAAGTTGGCATGAATCACCTTAAACACTTCAATGTCAGATATCCTTCCCAACAAAGGCCTACTAAAACCCAAAGATAAAGGTAAGAAGGAATGAGAGCATTATCTTAGAGTTTCAGTCTAGTTTTTTATCACACACATTCACATTACCATCACAATGGTATAGGCCCTATATATATACTATTAGAAAACTATCCTCTTTACTTGAAAGTTTCATAAATTTTTGAGTAATGACTTTACATTTCAAATTTTATCTAACATTACAACAATTAATTGTTTAGAATTTGATATTTTATTAAAAACCCATTAATATTATCAAATAACATATAATCAATATATAAAAAATATAATAAATGGAATAAATGATCAATTTATGCACTATTATGCACATCAGAGGTTTTGATAGTATGAAACATGGAATATGACAGCCACATATCATATTATATGATATGTCTAAGTCCATGGAATATAATATTCCTTATATCATACCATATAATAAGAATAAAACATACCTTAAAATTAAAGATTTAGGGTATATTTCTATAAAAACCCTCCTATAAGTGATATAGTGCTATAAAATACATTTTTCAATAGATATCTTATAAAAAAAAGATCCATAAATGTGTCATAATCCTTATTATTTGATCTCTCTATAATATTTATTTAGATTACTTAACTGATCACCATAGACATATAATTTTTAATGGACTTTTGGCTCAATAAATAGTGATATAGATATATTTTTCCGTAACTTATATGGGATAAATTCCATCTTGAATAATAAATTAATTTCATACCACTCCTGACACACATGACCCAAGATACTTTTCCATGAGCATATGTATCAAGGTTGTAATCATTCATTTTAGCACTTGATTCTTGATATACATTAATAATGATCTCAATCCACATGACCAATAAACAGTATCATATATAGAAACATCTAATAAAACATAAAAAGTGTGATGTTTCTATCAGTGGTTATTTCCTCATGATCATCTATCTTGGATATCACTAAGTTTTAATTTCATGAGAATAAGTTTCAAATTATTATCGGCCTTTATAACTTAATAGTCAATATTTTTTATTTCCAATTCAAAAAATATGTATAGAGCATAAGACATGGTTTAAAAATATTATCTTGAAATCTCTTGGTCTTTATTATGGAGAAGAAATATTATAACTTTTTTATGTGATAAATATTTAAGGACATTATCATATATTCAATATTGAAGAAAATAAAACATGTTATACGAATAAAACATGTATATATAAACCAAATACATAATAGAGTAATACAATGTATATAATAATGTTGGTTCTAGGTCACAAACTTCAACTTACTCCAAATTTCGATAGATCTAATTTCTAAAAATCCTTAACCTAATAATTGTCACATGATGCTCATCACATCAGTGGGATATAGATTTAGTTTGTGGTCCTACCACATTATCCTCCATGGATACTCTTCTAACTATGACCTCACCTTTCTGATCTAAATCCCTCAAAAGATGATATATCCAATGTATAAGTTTTTTCCACTAGTGTGATGTGGGATCTTTGACATGGACCAATATTTTAGTATTTTCATAATATACTATGATAATATTTTCACTCATAGTTTCTTTACCAAGATCTGAGATATAGTTTTATATCAACACTTATTCTTTAGCTATATAAAAAAGGGTTGATATACTCAAAATATAATACATAATTTGTGACTAAACGTCTCATTGTGATTATCCTAATTAAAAATTGATCATTCAGGAAGAAAATATAACATAATTGTTACATCATATCATCATGATATAATTGGAAACTAGAATTTTTATATCTACTCAATAAAATCTTCTCATCTCTTATATAAATGAGAAATATGTTCTTTATACATATAATGTATTTAAGGGTTATTTTAATTAATTCCTATGTTTCTCACATGGATATACTTGATATATTCTTATTATTCTTGAGGAATATGAATCATCAAGAATATTACATAGCACATAATACAAGAAATATTTGATCACTAAATCATAGGGGATTATAGTCACTCTTTATTTACCATCCTACATCCAGGGAAACATTTTTGGGGTAGATTTATGGAATGTGATGTTGTAAAAAAATATCCTTTTGGTTTATTCCATATTGTATCTTTTTAATACTTTTCAATGTACATAATTTTTCATAGTCCAAGTAGCCTCTTGGATTTATCTTTACATATCACCATTCCTAAAATATAGACTATTTTACCTAAGTTGATTATGTATAATCATTTATTCACCTAAGAATTTACTGATTTTAAAACTGATATTTGTTTTCCTATTAATATTATGTCATCATCATATATCAATAGGAAAATGATGAAACCCCCATCGACTCGTTTGTGTACACATGAATAATTTATAGTTTTAATCAAAAAAAATTATATTATGGCCTCATAAAAAATATAATTTTCACGATTTGTATTCAAAATTCATCTTATTAATGGATATCTATAGCTTCCATACCTTTTCAAATAAAAATCTTACACTATTTTTCCATTTTGGAATTTTATTTAAACATCCATTTTCCAAAAATCATAATCACGATCATTTCTTAGGGGAAGTATAATTCTAACAAATTTCTTCCTAGTAATTGGTCAAAATATTTCATCATAGTTTATTCCTTTAAATTTATCAAAACCTTTATCAAATAATCTTTCTTTATGTGTATTAAATTTATCATCCATGTCTAACTGCGACTTGAATACCCATTTTCATATAATGGGATTTACTCCAACTAGAGGTTAAATTTCCACTCTCTCATGGAACATCACATTAGTTAGGTTTTAAATGATAATATATAGTATAAGTTTTACCATAATGAATGATATATGCCCCAAATCCTACATTCATGCGATGCTTCTAAACTATTTGGGTATATTTTGAGGCATTTTATAAGATTATATTCCACTACCAATCATATAGTATGATTAAGGTATGTCATTTACCATGACATATAATAGCTACTACCTTCACATGGGAAATATAATGTTAAGAGTTACATTCAATATATCCTCATATAATATATCATTAAATAATCTATGTGTTTTATTAAATGAAATATATTGGAGAAAATTATATGGACAAGGGTTATAAGTGGTCTGTAACTGCATGAAAAACTTGTAATGTACGATTTAATGCAGTCACTCTTGATGGATTTCTTGAGAGCCTATATAAGGAATTGATCACCATGATATGGTGATCATTCATTCCCTTATTGATTCTCCTTAAGGATCTCACTCCGCTTATATTTACACCAAGAGGAACAAACATGCCTTGAGAGATAAAAGGATCTCACTTGAGCATTGATAAATTCAAGGAAAATCATGGGTATGAAAGTTCCCAGTCAGAGTCGGAGTATTTTTACTGTGAGAGGGGGAGGGGGTGAATTAATGATAGAATTTTTCTTTTATGTTTGTTTTCAATTGAAACAACCTTAACCTCCTATTAAGGATTTAAATTCCCTACTGAGAAACCAAACAACGCACATCCACAAGAACACAAATATTTACAAGGTTCACTATTCAATAAGAATATCTACATCCTTGCTATGGTTTGGAAATGATCCAATACCATACAATACACTAAGAAAACAATCCTTTGATTACAATGAGTAGGATGTACCCTTTAACCCATATAGCACAATGAAAAATTTCCACTAGTGTGTGTGCACCTTATTAGAAAAATAGGGTAATACAATTGTTTTTTAAAAACTCATGTTACCTGCACTTCTTTTAAATTCAACAAAAATATTCAAATTTTAATACACTTCATCAATTCGTTACCCAGAAGAAAGGTAAGAACCACTTGGGCATTATTATGAAGCACGAAGTCTGATCCTTTATGAATACAATTCTTTTAAAGCAAATATTCCATTCAAATTTTCTGATAGAAAATAATAGAGTAGAATCAGCAACACTTCAACTCCTGAATACAATTGTTGAGCCGAATAGAATACGAATGAATCGACACCACCCAAAACAATTGTCAATTCAAATAGAATTGATCTCTTCTTCTCTCTAGAAACCTGAATCTTCTCTCTAGACTACAAGTTGAACAAGTATAATATACTTCACTCCTTTTATAGGTGACCAAAAACATGTTTAGGTTGGAATCCCAAAACACTTTCCTTCTCACTTAAATTCACCAAAATGTGAATTTCTCCTGAAATATTGGAGCAATTATGAATTTTTCAATGCTTCTCAATTCTTCTCGAATCTTCTGCAATCTTCTTCTCTTTTTTTCAATACTCCCATTTCAATTGTCAATAAAATTACAATTGATGATCAATACATGAGTTTGAATATGATCATCTCATACTGATTTCATCAAAACAATTCTTGACACAAATCCAATTGAATGTGTTTGAAGAAATTCACTTCTCCACTTGATATACAATCACTCTTTTAAAATAAAGGATCCCTCTTTGACAATTCATTAATCAATGTCCACTTTCTCTTCTTTTCTCTTTACCCACATGAGAAAACACACTTCATTCACCAATATGTTCTTATATCATGACTACCTTCATGACATTGAAATTATTGAGGACCAACTTTAGCATCGTCTGAATTTACATGGAAAGTATTGTAACTTTCCGTCCATTCAAGCTTTATTCTTTTAATCTCAACCCAATCATGATATTTTATAAATAAAAATGTTCTAGAAACTATTATCTTAAATATGATCGTATCTAGTTATGATCATTCTAGTTACGATACAAAACAATCTAAATTTGATTTATTCTCAATCTTCACCATCTCTTCCATCGACACCACTTTCTATCGGTGCCACTTCTTCCTTTATACTACCATGTTATGATACATATAGATATGATCCTTTACCATTCACCAGCATCTATTACTCTTCATTCAATACCAAATTTTCAATTGGACCCCCCCCCCTGCTACAGTGAAATCGTAACTACACTGCTATAGTGAAATTGTAACCACACTGCTACAGTGAAATCATAACCAGATTTTACAAAAAAAATCATAACCATCTATTACTCTAAAATCTTAACTGGATTTTACTCTAAAATCATAAACAACTTTTAATTTGAAATCATAACCAAATTTTAATTCGAAATCGTAACCAGATTTTACACTGAAATTGTAACCAGCTTTTACTCCAAAATCATGACATGCTCTTACTCTGAAATTGTAACCAGCTTTTACTCTAAAATCATTACCATCTTTTACTCTGAAATCGTAACCAGCATTTAATCTGAAATCATTACCAGATTTTACTATGAAATCATGACTAGCTTTTACTCTGAATCGTAACCAGCTTTTACGCTAAAATCGCAACCAACTATAGTTAAAACAACGCCACTTCTTCTACTTCCACCACTTTCTTTTCTGATTGTTTTAAAAAACAATTTGAATACAATTCTTTTTCTATTGGTGGCAACTTTTTCAATATACCTTTCTTATATCATGCTTGCATCACAAGTTCTCAATAAAACTCATGATTTATATGAAATAAAAACTAGAAAAGCATCTTCACAATTGGCATGGGTCTGATTCTTTAAAAAAAACCCAAAACAATTTTTTCCACAAAACAAAGTGAAGTGATTTCCTTTCTTCAAAACATTCCTTGACAACAAAAGACAACACTTGAAACCTTAATCACCTTGATCATCTACTTGGTCCCAACAAGTTACATTATGAAGGAGGTATGCTATTAGAATACCTCTTGGTTATATTCTTCAATCACATAGAATTAAGGTATTACTTTTATCATTCTATGGTATGAGGCACAATTACAATATCTTTATTTATATTACAATATAGTTTCACTATTCACGCATGATTATCTTAGTTTGTTGGTTTATTTTTCTTTTTCTATGTTTAATGATTTTAATTAGATCAAAAGAAACCTAACGTTGGTATCAAATCCATTTCATGGATTTTAATAATTTAAATCATTCTTAAAATGGAGTTTCAAACACCGATGAAGAGAAACAAATCACAGTATCATCATTGATAATTCTTTGCATATTGTTAGAAATGACTAGAATCATGTTTCAATCTGATGAAGGTTTCAAATTGGTCATCATGCTAGTTTAATTTCAAAAAACTATTGAATAAACTCATGTGAGTAATCTCATGTGATTTATACATACAACATCCTTACATACATAAGAATAGTATAAGGTTAATGTCACACAACACTTGAGTTAATAGTATGGTGATTAGTGTTTCATAATATTAATCTTACACATGAATTGAGTTATTAACACCCAATGATTAGTTAATATAATGCATAAGACCTGCATGATATTAAAATTCATGATTCTCACACATTCCAGTGTTATAAATCTTACAAAGATACCATGCTGTGTGAAGTTAATCTTACACAATTGAGTTAAAATCACTCATTTTTTGTTTTAATAGTATGTGATCAGTGGATTTAATCTCACGAGACATTATATCATATGTCACCATACCCAGGGAACATTATTTAACCACATGTAGGTCCCTATGCGTGGTATTAATCCTACATGGGTAAGTTGTATTTATACATGAGTGATGAGTTTTATGGGTGATCAATTATTTCATAGATTGATACAAGGTTAGGTTATGTTACAAGGAATTTATTTTTTAATACAATATAAGATTTATCATTTTATTCTTATGCAAATTAATTATTATTATTTTCATAATTCAATTATGAATTGTTTTAAATAATTTTAAAAATGCTTATAAATTATGGTAAAGTTAAAATATGACATTTCTTTATTTATAAAGTTTTTTTATAAATTAATTAATTATAAATTTTTTATGGGAAATTATTTATTTTTTTTAAATATTTACTAAATATCCCATAATATTAATTTTTAATTTTGAAAAATACATTTTCTTGAATTATATGGAATACATTATGATGAAATTATAATATACATCCTCTCTTTCATCAAGTCACCTAAAGGAACCCTCAATCACTTATAAAAAATCATGATGATATTTATTTGGGACACCAAAAAATCAAGAAAATATCACTAGGTCTATTGGGAAATGATGACAAAGCCGATTAGGGAAGGAGGAATTAACCTACATAGTGTTTTAGGTACTATGTAGGGCATGCAGGGAATACTCGTGTGGAATATTATTGAGGGGAACTCTTTCAAGGTGAGATATATGAATGAAAGGTATGGAACAGACTAGAGATTGTGGAAGGATGAAGTAAGGATACTCTTAAACCTCACACATTTTATGATACACCATTTGGTAATATTTAAGGTTTAGACTTTATGGGTGGTTGTATGTGGGAATATTAATTACTGGAAGGAGAATTGGGTGGGGGTGTTATATTTTTTCTATGTTGCTCAGTCCAAAATATCTTCTTCAATGAGTCGATATAATATTATAGGTTCCTTATATCAATTATCAGAGAGGATAAAAAGGTCTTTAATGGGAACATCAACTTAGTAGATGATCATAACAGATTCATTTTTTCAAGTTCATCATCCAAATTATTCAGTACCATGGAGTTATGTTCGTTGATTCATGAGGTGCATGTTTTTGAAGATTGGGTGAGAAAGTAAGGGTGTAGAGATATTCTAAAAAATTTGAACTTCTAGGATTGGATGATGAGGAAAAAAAGAGATTCCCATATATGATAACGTGAAGACGAAAGGAATACTTCTAGCCTCATGTTGTTAGTGTTGAATGAATCCTAGCTCAGATTCCTCTTTGAATCCATTATTCAAAGGAGATTGGGCTAGCTTCCTTTAGTACTATGTCATATAACATATATGTATTACAATGTAATGGTATTTGATTATAGATTTTATTATTTCATGGTTTTAGTGGGATGGGCATCAAATTATCGAGACCAAGTCACCCAACATAGAGTTTGTAGCAATTTTATCTGTGCTTTGGGAAGTTAGGAATAATGTGAGAAAAGGAAATCATTACTCTCTTTTATGCATTATAGTTAAATTTCAAGATTTAGTGGTAGAAATCACCTCAATTATATCAGGCTGGAGGGAATTAGACTACATTAAGAGGGTTATTCTGAGGGATTACAACTATTTATAAGTAAGAGAAGAGACTTTTCAGGGGTGTTGGGTTTAATGGGGGCCTCGCAGTCTGAGTTTGCAAATGAATGTTCATAGATTTTTTGTGGATGGAGAAATGAGAGGGGTGGCCTGGTGTGTGACTTCAAGGGTTTAGTGATCCAAGGATTCAATGCATTCTATAGACTTAGAAACTCCATTGAGGAGAAGACAATATCTATTCACACTAGGCTTTCGTTATATAAGATATACAACACCAACATTGGTGTAGTGGAACCCAATTTCAAAATTCTAGGGGGATTCCTAAATTAAAAAAAGTATACCATGGTACTTGATATATTTCATACGGAGGTAGAATATGTTCATGGGGTAGGGTATAGAGGTTAACCACACATCAAGGGAAGGTAATTTTTTGGTAGGGAACCTTACTGGAAAAGGGAACCGTGTAGATAGTCTCATAATTTATCAGTGTACTGGGTTCCTTCTAAATTATTTTAAGGTCTTTATAAGTGGTCATTCCCTTGGGCTATGTCACTTACTATCACCATGATTTTTGGGGTTTCTTGAAAAAAAAATTGATTGAATAAGGGTAATTTTTAAAATGTTTGAAAAATAAAAAATATCCAAAATAGAAAGATTTTATATTTAAATTTATGAATTGTTCATAATTACTAATATGAATTGTTAAAATTAAATCATTATTTGAAAAATTATTTATACCAAATAAAAATGTGTTCCTATGATTTATTTTTTCATTGTTCAAATATTAATTTATAAGTAATATTTGTATTATCAAAATATTGTTTATAATATAAATTAAAATACAAAATGTTAATATTTAATATAAAATAATATATTAAAAATAAATTTAATATATAAAATAATAAGAAATATTTAAAATTGGAAATTAATATATTTATTTAAATTATGTAATTTACATTATGAATTGTTAAATTAAAAAGTGTTTATGATTATATTTTCATTTATGTTTTTTCATAAATAGTTTATCTGATGTTTAAATATATTAATTGTTAATTTATTTTCTATTCAATATTTAATTAATTGATAATTTTTTTATATTGTTAATTATGATGTTTCTTTATTTTGTGTTTTTAAACTAATTATAAGTTATTGTACATGCATCTAAGGAGTTACATGATAAATATGTTAGTGTGTTTAGTTTTCCTCTACCTTGAATTTGGATTGTATTGAGTTATGATAATGAATTAAGTAGTTAATTATAATGTATACATATTATGAGTTTGAAATATGATATGAATGAGAACTCTAAAAAAGTTAGGTTTATCTATCTATGGATCCAGGATTACTCATGTGAGGATTATTGACTGAATATTATTCCAATAATTTATATAAAAGGTTTGTATGTAACTTATTCATTAGATTTATTTGGATATGTATTCATATAATTGAAGTTTTATTTTGGTTAATAAAAAAAGATATGAGTTGTGAAAAGTGTTACACATCAATATGTTTCAAAAATATTTATTTTGTATAAGAAATGGTATTCCCAACTAATTCATTAGAATCATGTATTTATATAAGGGGAATAACATGAGATAAGATAGTTATATTAAAACATCATCTAAATAACAAGTGTTAGATCCCTTCCCAAGTGGAACTTTCCTGGAGAAAGATCATCCATATTGGTGGCCATGCCAAATATGGGAGTCCCTAGATTATCTTGTGTAAGGTACAAAAGTAATAGGTGACCTTAATAGAAAAAAGTTCTTGTTAATTTTGTTTTATTTGGGTTATAATTAACTCAAAGACCCTAATAGGAATAAGTTACCATAGGAATAGAGTTAGATTTATCCATATGATGGATTTGAAAAATTATTTTCCACTCGAATATCCAAGATTTATATATGATGTGACTGGGACAATGGCCTAACGAAATAAATAAGTTTTAAGAGAAATGAAAAAAAATCAAACTCATTACTTAGAGAAATATGGATCATGGACCACTAATCGATATAATTGATTTTAAATGGGGCTATCATTTTAGTGGGAGAACATTTAATAAAATTCATTTCTAAATGTATAAAAAACATGGCACTCATATAGTAAAATTTTCTTTTCTGTATTAATAACATCATTACCATAAAACATAGATTTAAAATAAATCCATTAAAATGAGAACCAGAATTTTATAAAATCCTAAGACTAAAAACATAATAAAATCCATTAAAATTAGAAAAACAGTATGTTAGAGAAATTGGTTCTAGAAACCAATTTTTGATGTTTTTAAAAAAAATAATCAACATTCTTGTTGGAGAATATAATTATTCATCTATGTTTTAAAAGGTATTAAATTCATGATGACCTATAAAATTTTATCCTCCACTCATATACTCAATATTATTGGGTATGCTAATGATTTAGAGAGACATGAGGTTTATTTTAAATATTATTCTGGTTTTTGAATTCATTAATTTGTCATCAACAAAAATGTTTCTACAATGTGAATTATTTTAATGAAATTTTACCCAATACTCTAAAAATGAAGGGGATAGTTAAATTTGGAATGTGATGCTATGGTTGTGGTACTATCTGGATAGTATAAGAGGGTAAAAGTTCAAACCAGAAGAAGAAATTTTAATTGGAAAGTTCAAAATTTTTTCCTCTAGTATATATTCATGGTCAACAAAACATATCATTATTAGGAATTAAGATGAATGTAATGATATAATGGAATTTTACTAGATACATAAAGTAATTTAGGAAACATCATGGAATATCCATGTTAGGTATCAGTTTTATAGAGATTAATTATTCAGTTTTAATGGTATATTATACAAGTTGTATATTTTAAAAATGTTTTAAATATAAAAAAGTTCAAAATTAATGGAAAAATAGAAAAATAATGTAGTTTACATTCATGTGATAAATCAAAGAGTTTAAACATCAATAAATGAATATAAAGTAAATTTATCAATATTAGATGAATCTAAGTGAAGGATACGTATCTTAATATTATTTCTATTTTATGGTAAGAGATATTTTTTTCTAACAAATAGTTATTATGAATAGTATGAGATGATGAGTTTGATACACTTTTTTTAGGATTCAGTTGATTATATAACATGTTATTGATAAAAATTTAATTATAAAAATATTTTATCCATGATAAAATGTTTTATCCAAATATTTGTTACAATGTGGGGGAATTGACAATTCCCAACCATAAGTGGTTTATTTTAAAGAATAATATTCTTAAAAAATGATCTAAACACTTATAATACCACATATGAAATGAAAAAAATATTTATACAAATATGAAATGAGTGTTATTTTCTAACAAAAGGGATTTTGGGTATCTCTGAAAGATATTTTGATAATAATACCGAGTCTAAGAGGCTAGTTGGAATATGTTTGGACTTTGATAAGTTTAATGTTAGTGAATAAAAACTTATTTCAATCAAAATAAAAATAGAATGTAATTATATCGTAAAGAATTTTATGATATAATGTAAATAGTTACATTATATTTCAAGGATTGTTTTATGTAATAAGTTCCTAATGATGATGGGGATGATTTATTTAGAAAGTGTTCTTTGTAGAAAACATAAGTTATTAACATTGCTACATTGGATTTTGTGGAGTTTAGGAATTTAAATATGTTCAAGTATTTTAACATTAAGAATTTGATTCATAAATATCATCATTATTCAAACAACATTACTTTATATATGTTACCCACTCTAGAGTGCTTTAAGGTTTTTATTATATTAAAACATAGAGATGGAGAAATAATTATATTAAGATGAAATGAGTTAACAAACCCTCTAAAAGTGCAGTAAACATAAGGATGATTTCATATTCTATCATATATGATATGTTAGATAGTATCTTATTTATGGTTTTGTTAAGTATTCCTAAAGTGTTTAATAATATTAAATATATAGTATTATAAAAAATGTAATATATACTTTATCATTTTTTGAAATTAGATTCGTATAAATATATAATGATATATATAGTGAAGTAAAATGACAATTGATCATTAAATGTATAGATTTGAGTCATCCCTAACTGATCTTAATCATAGAGTATTATTGGATATGATGAAATGTTAATGTTTGTGTGAGTATGATTATTGTATCAGGATCCAAAATATGTTCATGAAGCCCAAAATAGGTTTTTTCAAGCCAAGTGATCCTCTAAGTATAATACATGGAGTTTTACACACTATATCTTCATATTAGAATGGATGCATGATTTATATTTGGATCCACTACTTCATAAGGTTGGTGAGATACCTAGCATGAGAAAATTAATATTTAGATATTTTTTTAGAAATCCTTCATGTTAGGTAAATTGGGGGTGGGTGGGTATGTTGTGATCATTTCATTAGTCAGATCACAACCAAGATGTGATATTTCTTCTCATATTATGATGATAAAACTTGGTGCCTCAATTGAGATATACTGAGGATGTGTATGTCCACAAATAGAAAATACACATGACTTTATTATTTATTTAGGCGAGGGGAATGTGGTGTGCTCATCCATAAAGGTAAATTACAAGTGATGTGTTCATTGAGCTAGTCATTTTATGCTCAAATAATCAAGAATTATTGAGATGGATATATGGGCTTGACATACTCTTTGACCCATGATCACTTCATATATTGGACAAAGGGATCATATAAATATGCATGCTTTCATATGATTAATCTAGTGGATATAGTTATAAATACACATGCGGTTAATGGAGATCGCAGTAGATCACTCTGTAGCTTGATTATAATTGATGATTTTTTAAAGCCACTATTTTATTACATTATTTGTTCCATTGATTCATATTTTTTTTTCAATTTCAAAAATTCCTATGGGGTCACAATTTGTGGTTGAATAAATGGATATTGAGTTTGACTTAGAGAGATACTATAAAAGTGTTTTAGATTTTATCCAAAAGAGCTTTGGGTGGGTATTAAAAAGGTATAGCATATTATTTTTAACATGGTGAAGTTGATGATAGCTTTACAAAACATTTTTGGGAGAAATGTAAAAGGAGTTTTGGATATGGTTTCATAATTTATTGTATATGATACAATATAAGGTGAAATTTCACAAAGTCAATTTGGATTTAGATAAAGTTAGATATTAAAATATATATGCGCAAAATCCTATATAAATGTGATGCTTATAAACTATATGGATATATTACGAGGAATGTTAAAAGATAATATGCCACTAGAAATCATAGAGTGTTATTGAGGTATGTCATTGGATATGAAATATCAGAGCAACATCCTTAAAATGGGTAACATAATGTTAAGAGTTAACAATCAATAGGTCCTCACATAAGCTACCATTAAAAAACTAATTGTTTCATTAAATTAATTTCTTGGGAGAAAATTAGATGGATAAGGATTACAAGTGTTCTATAACAACATGCATAGATTGTAATATTCTAGTTAACACATTCACTCTTGAGGTATGTCCCAAGAGACTAAATAAAAAATTGATCACCATGAGATTTTGATCATTCAAACTAATGTTCATTCTTTGTGATGCTCTCCCTTCTACATTATTTAAAAAAAGAGGCTCTAGTATGTCATAAGAGATAGAAGGATTTCCATTAATCATTGAGTGATTGAAGACTACACACGGATAACCCATAGAGGATGGACTTCATTGGGATGCCTGTTGGTGATCTTTATGAAGAACGTCTAATTTAGTCTATAGATGCAGTGTTATATACTATAAGGTACATGCACAATACCTTAATTTATATTTTTTCATGGTTTTTTTATTCATGTAGGGTGATCCTAGTTTTTTTGTTTATTTTTCTTTGGATGTATTTAATGATTTTTGATAGATCATAACAAACCTATCAACTAGGTCATCTCTCAAGGACCATTTTAACGTTTAATATTTCATATTTTGAATAAGTTTTATAAAAAAAATAAAAAGAGGGGGTTAGAAATTATTTGAATAAATAAAATAGATTATATATTTTGTTAAAAAAGGGTTACAAAAGATATAGGATAAATTGATCACTGTATGTTTACTATACAACATGTTAAATTCAATTATCTAAGAATGGTTTTGGGGATTTCAAAGAACATAATAAATATAATTTAGGGATTTCAAAGAACATGGTCCTTGGTGTAACCATAATTTAACCAAGTTCTACTTTTTATGAATGGTTATGGGGATTTCAAAGAACATAATAAATTAATAAGTATATGATATAAATATAATCTTATATTGGAATATCATTACAACATGAGTTTACCATGTGAAATATTAGAGCTAGTCGATTAAGAGAAAAAAATTATTTTTGAATACAATTCAATATAATAGTCTGATTGGAAAATTTATCAATAAAAATGATGAAAATTTATTAAAACCCAAAAAATATAGTACAAAATTATGGAATTTATGTGAAAAAACTCCCTTTAAAACCATATATCTCTCTTATAATGATTTCCCACCCTTCATATCATCATTGAGAGGAGGATAGAGTGGATCTCCTTATTCATTTTAGCTATCTATATGAGGATAGGGAGATCAAGAACCAAAAAATTGTATAGAATAACCCTTAATACTCCTAAAATAATAGAACCACACCCCTTGTTTGAACTTATAAATGATATACCAATGGTATGTATTTATAAGCCAAGGGAGATAGTTATTTTTTCACATAGATTTATTAAGAACAATTCTGTCTCGGCTTAGGATGGGTAAATGGCCTTATATAGACTTTTAAAATAATAGACCGTTTTTTATTATCTCTTTAATGCCTCAATATAAAATTTTTCAACCATTGATGTTCTATAGTGGAATATATTGTCAAAATACTAATTTTTAGTCTTAACTTTGAGTAGTTTTGGTTTTATAAAAAGATAACATACTTTAAGACTTGAAATTGATGAACTATTCATCGGTTTCACATGAATATTTGTATACAAGATAAATATAGATCCAACTACCAAATTTTATTTCAATTAGATGGGAATTTTTTTTGAAATGTGAAAACAAGTGCACATGTGTGATTAGGATTCCATGCAGTTTGGCCTATTTTTCTTCAACTTCATATTAGGCTCTTTAAATCACCTATACCTACTATGAAAACCTAAATAAATTGAAATTAACATATCCAAATTATTTAAAATTAATCACATAAGTCATATGAGATGTTAAATTGATTATTATATGTGTAAATTATAATAAAAATTCAGTTTGAAAATCTAAAATAAGGGAAGAATAGAATAGTGAATTGCTACATGATCACACCCTCACAAATAATCATGTTCTCTCTTGGGAAAAGACACATTTAATTATTTCATACAAATAATGATGATATTTGAATGAATATTTTCCTTGTACTATATAGATTTAACATTCTAAGTCAATTCAATTCATGGTCAAAATGTGAACAAAGCATGAAACTCACCAATGTGTCAATATTAGTAAGCATGGAAATGTGTTTATTATAAATTATATGATAAAAAAATAAATGATATGTTTGTTACTCATCCTAACAAAGAAATACATGAGTTAACCATGCTGATAAATCCATACAAGTGTGTGTTTGTGTAAAAACCATTTCATGATGATCGTTGTACTTTATATTAAGTAAATGTAGGTCATTTTAATTTATTTCATTGCTATTTATTTTCCAAATAAATTACTCTATACCCATTGTAATAGAATTTTAAACACACTCAATTAATCATTCTTGGAAGGAAAATGTTTTGGTTTTGTCGTATATATTATGTTTTATGATTTTTAATAATATAATAGATGTTATTTTTTGGATATTCTTTTGCAACCACAACATTAGGTATCAACCATATGTCATGGTGATATAATAATGAAACTAATCGGATAAAATTCAAATATATATGAAAACCTTTTTTGAAAGCTAACTAAATTTAAACTTACATATATATACCTTCAATTAGTTAAGAAAGATTCTCATTTACTAATTGAGTGTCATGATTTTTTGCGATATTAAAGGGCAAAAATTTTCTATAAAAACTACCACATATGGTATCAACATGTAAATGGTTTAATAAAGATACATACATTTAAATCATTAAAAATATACTTTGGTAAAATAACCCATCAATGTTAAATCCATTCTCATACTCATAATAAAATAGTGAAATAAATTTTCTTTAGATGTTAAAACTATATAATATAGGGAAATTAAATATGAATTTTCATTAAAATAAAAGATGAGATAGCCATTTAATATATTATTATGGAATAAAAGTGACAAAAAAATAGATACTTAAGAAGAAAATAAACATAAAAATAACATTAAAGAATCAAAAAGATATAAAAATTTGAAATATAAAATAATCTTAAAAATAACTTGAAGTAAGACAAAAAGATATAAAAGAATAAATTAAAATAAATATGAAAAATAGACACGCAAAATTTCTAACTAAATCATGAAATTATCTACCCCCAAAACTATAATGTGTAATGTCCAAAATATAATGAAAATTAAAGACCTTGTGAGATGGAAGGATATAAAATTCTTGGTGTCACTATTAACTAGATTCTAGAAGGTGGAGTTTCTATATCGAGGACACTAGAAGGGTTTCATTATAGCGATTTAGATGATTTCTAACTGCATCAGTCATAAAGAGTTGTAAAATATATTTTAATCCTATGTTAATATGAAATATAGTTGAAACCTATGGTTTTCTCCAAAGATGGTTTCTAAAAATAAGTTGTCACTTTAAGTTAGAAAAATGGGGCGATTTGAATTATTTGATCTTGAAAGAACTTATTATATTAGCCTTGAAACCGTTTACTATTATTCTCATATATTGATAAATAATAGGTTCCAAAATTTCCTTACCACTCACCCTTTGATAAATGAATTTAGTGAAAATAAACTTAATATAATTATCCCCTTGTTTTTCCTCTTGGTAAGTCCAAAGCGATTTCAATGACACTTGTTGACCTCACCTGTTTTGATAATCCCAATCTTGTATTCATATGTTTTGACAATCCCAATTATGTGTTCATATATTATGATATTCACAATTACTGTTGATCTACACTTTAATTCTTTCAAATCGATGATCAAGTTAATAATAATGTTAAAATAATTTCGGATTTATGTTAATCTCTATTATCCATGTTTATATGAGTTTTGAAATGATTCTAAGTGAATTAGATGTGTTTTGCATAAGACAAAGTGTAAGTATCACTGACCTGAAGAGAGCTACCGATAGACGGATAGCTACCGATATGCATAACAGCCAGAGCTACCGATAGACACAGAGCTACCGACAGCCAGAGCTACCGATGCACAGAGCTACCGATGGACAGAAAGCTACCGATAGACACAGAGCTACCGACAGCCAGAGCTACCGATGCACAGAGCTACCGATGCACAGAGCTACCGATGCACAAAGCTACCGATGGACAGAGAGCTACCGATGCATAGAGCTACCGACAGTCAAGAGCAACCGATGGAACTAAGTTCATCAAGCTACCGATAAGAGCTACCAATAAGAGCCACCGATAAGATTTTGAAGAACTACCGATGGAAGATCCTACACAGAGTCAACCGTACACGTCTACAAACAAACGACTACCTATAATGAACTGCGGAGTCAAATCCTATATCCTCAACCCTATTTGTTTATTACACTAACTGCTACATTTGTTACTTTTGATGCATTTAATGTTATTCAATGATTTATGTTTCCATTTCAGGAAACCGTACCAAGTACGATTAAAAAGCATAATCATTCCTTCTTCTTAGAAAAATAAAGTCATACAAGACAATGTGTATATAAAGTGAATCAAGACAAGAGACTAGAGGAGATTGAGCACACAGGAACACTCTTGCGACGAAGCTCAAACGTGCCAAGAACAACTGGAGAGCTTGCACTCACAAGACTACTACTACCAGACTCCAGAACACAGAGCATACATCGAGCAATCTATTCTAAAGAAGAACTACACTAAACACTTCATTTTCTGCCAAGCTGAAACTGGAAGCACTGAAAGAAGAAACGATACTCTGTTTTTCAGTCAAATACCAGAGAAGGACTCAGAACCATTTCTGATCAAATCCAAAGGATTCTAGAGCTGCACTGCAATCACTAGATCCATTATAAAATTTTTATCTTTCTCTAAGTGATTTAGTATTTGTATTACTAGAAGTGTGTGTAGCCTGTTAACTATTATACACACACTGTCTCTTGAACCTGAACTGGAGGATTTGTAAATCCTCACTCACAATCTTTACATTCTTTATTTCCCATTGTGGATAGTGGTAGAGGTCGAGTGTGACCTGGACAGCTTTGAGCTGTTGTTTGTTATCCCACATATAACTATGGTAGAGGTCTCTTGACCTGAATAGTGTGATCACTGTTGTTAACCCAGATCTAGGGTGTGGATCACTTTATATAAATTTTGAGAGGACTAAGTCTCCGCTTGAGACTGAACCTCTTGGTTACCTCTTGTGTTTTTAGTTAAAATCTATATCCATACTATATACATTTATTTCATATTCCACTGCTATTACTTTGAAATATAATTTATTTTCAAAGCTACTTTGATAGTTGAACTCGCAAGTGTTTATATTTATTATAAACCAGTAAGTTAGTTTCAAAAGTTAATTTAATCACAAGATTAAGTTAACTGAGAATTAATCAATCTTTTATAAACTAATTGAACCTTTATAATCTGTATAAATTCACTACAGTTTAATTTGTTTTTGAAATTGGGGGATTTTAATAGAAATTGTTTTTAGCAGAAATTTTAATTGGAACTCAATTCACCCCCCTCTTGAGTGTCCACTCCGACCAACATTTGGTATCAGAGGGTTGTGTGTTTTTCAAAACTTCTTATTTACTCTCTGCTTTTCAACTGTGATTTTAGTTGTATTTTAAAGTTCTTAAAATTTCTGTTATTTCTAAATTTTTATCTCTTTAAATTGTGTTTATAATGGATAATAGACTTGAGGGTGATGCTACTAACCATCCACCTTTCTTTAATGGAAATAACTATGCTCAGTGGAAACTTAAAATGAAAATTCATCTAGAAATCATGAGTTTTGAAATTTGGACTGCTATTGAATTTGAATACAAAATTCCCACTACTGATATATCTACTTGGGATGAACCTACAAAGACTGCTTACAATAATAATTGTAAAGCTATGAATACTCTGTACTGTGCTCTAGGAGATGAAGAATTTAACAGAATTTCTGCATGAAAAACTGCTTTTGAAATTTGGGATACCTTGGCTGTTTCTCATGAAGGAACAAATAATGTTAAAGAAATGAGATTGAACACTTATTCTATTAAGTATGATAATTTTAAAATGAAGTCTGATGAACCTATTTCTGACATGTATCTCAGGTTTAATGAGATAGTCAACATGATAAATTCACTTGGAAAAGCTGTTCCAGCAAAGGAACAAATCATGAGAATCTTGAGATGTCTACCAGAACGATGGAGAGGCACATCTGTCTCAATCAGAGAATCATGTGACATTGCTTCTCTACCTGTCAAATAGATTATTGGAAAATTTATGATGTATGAAGAAGAGCTCAAGGTAAACAAAGAGGATGATGATGAACCGAAAAGAAAATCTGTAGCTTTCAAGTCTACTGCTTTGAAGAGTAAGGAGAAGGAAAAAATACAGATGGAGGATGAGAGTTCAACAAGTGAAAACTTAGAGTATGACAGTGATGCAGAAATGGCTCAGATACCCAGGAGATTCAAGAAGTTTTATAGGAAAAAGAAATTCTTTAGGAAAACAAATTACAAAGGAAAGTATGATCAACAAGGCAAATGAAAAAAGGATTGGAAGAAAGCTGACAGGACTGATGAAGTTGTCTGCTATGAATGCAAGCGAAAAGGACACATCAAAGCAGACTATACAAAGTTAAAATTCAAAAATAAATATGATTATAAAGACAAGAAGTACAATAAATCCATGAAGGCTAACTGGAGTGCTTCAGAAGACAGCACAAGTGAAGCTGAATCTTCGGACTCTGAAAGGAATCGAGCCAACATGTGTTTCATGTCAAATACTTCTGAGGTAACATCTAACACTCCTGTTTTAAATTCATATTACTCTGGAGATGATTCTGATTCAGAAAACATGTCAAAATATGAACTATTTGAATACTGTGATATGTTAGAAGAAACCTATAATGAGCTTAAAGCTAAATACAAAGGTTTAAAGAAACAGTATGCTTTAAGTGTTAAGCATAAATCTGATCTTGATATAGAAAAGGAAAAGAATGCTCAACTATTAAAGGAAAATACAGAACTAAAACTGTCAAATGAGAAACTCAGAAAGGACTTAGAAAAATTCACAAATGGAAAGGATGCTCTAACTCAAATGCTAGGAAATCAAGTTGCACCTAGATATGCTACTGGTTTAGGTTACCAACTTGGACAGAGACAGTTCACCAGAACCCAATTTATTCCTATGTCTGAAAAAAAATATTGCTAGTTCCAGTTTTGGAAATTTATATGCTTCAACAGGATATTCATATGGTTATACACCAAATAAAGTTTATCTTTCAAAATCTTTTACTTCTGTTAATTGTATGAAACCAATAAAACAAATCTGGGTACCTAAAGCCCTGATTGCTAACCTATCTGGACCCAAGAAAATCTGGGTACCAAAGTCATTTCCTGTTTAAATCTGTTTTATAGGAGACCTGCTTGAAGAGCTGTCACAAGAAGATATGGTATTTAGACAGTGGGTGCTCAAGACACATGACCGGAGATTATTCTTGCTTCAAGAGCTTAATAAAGGTTGATGGAGGTCATGTCACCTTTGGTGACAACTCTAAAGGAAAAATCATCGGCCTAGGCCAGATTGGTAACACTGACTCAGTATTAATTTCTAAAGTTTTATTCGTTGATGGACTTAAATATAACTTGCTTAGTATATCTCAATTATGTGATGATGGTTTCAATGTCAAGTTTGAAAATGATTCCTGTGATGTTTTTAACTCTAGAAATGCTTTAGTATTTTCTTCTCTAAGGAATGAAAATGTTTATGCTTTTGATTTAAATTCTTTAGCCAAACAAAATATTCCCTGTTTGAATGCTTTTCATAAGGAATCTTGGCTATGGAACAGAAGATTAGGACACTGCAACATTCAATCTCTTAGAAAACTGGCTAGGAAAAACTTAGTTAGAGACTTACCTAAATTAGAATTCCCAAATGACAAAGTGTGTAATCCCTGTCAAAAGGGAAAACAACACAAAGTTTCTTTTAAATCAAAGAAATAAGTCTCAACTTCTCAACCACTTGAGTTAGTTCACATGGATTTGTTTGGACCATCAAGAGTTTCTAGTTTAAATGGGAAGCACTATGTCCATGTTCTAGTAGATGACTTCTCTAGATATACTTGGGTATATTTCTTATCTCACAAAAGTGAAGCTTATTCTTCCTTTGTTAAACACTCCAAGTCTATAGAAAATCTTAGTGGACTCAAAATTAAGACCCTGAGAAGTGATCATGGTCGTGAGTTTGAAAATCAAGACTTTGAATCTTATTGCTTACACAATGGATACACTCATAACTTTTCAGCTCCTAGGACACCTCAGCAGAATGGTGTAGTATAAAGGAGAAACCAAACCCTTCAAGAAATAGCTAGAACCATGCTCAATGAATATGAACTACCTATTTACTTTTGGGCTGAAGCTGTAAATACAGCTTGTTATGTTATCAATAGAGTCTTGATCAGACCTGTTCTTAAGAAAACCCCATATGAGTTGTGGAATAATAGGAAGCCTAAGGTTAATTACTTCAGAGTTTTTGGTTGCAAAGTCTTTATTCTTAACCCAAAGGATAATCTGGACAAGTTTGCTTCTAAAAGTGATGAAGGAATATTTCTGGGTTACTCTACTTCAAGTAAAGATTATAGAGTGTTTAATAAGAAATCTAAATGTGTGGAAGAATCTGTTCACATCAAATTCCATGAAACTGATCCACATGAGCCTAAAACCTCTCTTGAGAATCTTGAAGAAGATTTGTCTGTTTTGGAACTTAATGATAAATCCAAAGAACCTGTTATAAAAACTTCCAGTTCTGGACTTTTTCCAGAATCTGTTTCGGTCGAACCCGAACCTACTGATGCACCTGAAGTGTCTAGTCCTACCTTTACTAGATCAAAAAGAATTCTAAAGAATCATCCTTTGGATGCTGTTGTTGGTAATCTTCATAGAGGAACACAGACTAGAGCTTCTCTAAGAAATCAGGTTGAACATCAAGATTTTCTCTCCCAGCTAGAACCCAAAAATATTAATGATGCTATTGTTGATGAATTCTGGGTAATGGCTATGCAAGAAGAGTTAAATCAATTTGAAAGAAACAAAGTCTGGGAATTAGTTGACAGACCTAAGGACACACTAACAATAGGCACTAATTTTTTTTTTAGAAATAAAGTTGATGAATCAAGAAACATAGTTAGAAACAAAGCTAGGCTAGTTGCACAAGGATATAGTCAAGAAGAAGACATAGACTATGAGAAGACATTTGCACCTGTATCTAGACTAGAATCCATTAGGATTTTACTTGCATATGGTGCACATCTAAATTTCAAGTTATATCAAATGGATGTCAAAAGTGCATTTCTAAATGGTTTTATAATTGAAGATGTTTTTGTAGAACAACCTCCTGGATTTACAAACCCCCATTTTCCAAATCAAGTTTTTAAACTTTCTAAAGCTTTATATGGCTTAAAACAAGCTCCAAGAGCTTGGTATGATAGACTCAGCAATTTTCTTATTTCAAAAGGTTTTACTAAAGGGATTGCTGATCCAACTCTTTTTATTAAAAGAATTTCTAAAGATGTTTTAGTTGTACAAATCTATGTTGATGATATTATTTTTGGATCTTCTAAACATTCTTTATGTACTGATTTTTCAAAAAGTATGAAAAATGAATTTGAAATGAGTTTAATGGGAGAACTTAAATACTTTCTTGGATTTCAAGTATTTCAAAATGAAAATGGTATTATTTTGAATCAAAGTAAATATACAAAGGATCTTTTAAAATGTTTTGGTTTGGATAGTATTAAGGAGAGTGAAACTCCTAGGAGTACAATCTGTAAATTGGATACAGATGAAACTGGGAAACCAGTGGATCAAATCAAATATAGGGGTATGATTGGTAGTTTACTTTATCTTACTGCTAGTCGACCAGATATTATGTTCAGTGTGTGTATGTGTGCAAGATTTCAAGCTAACCCGAAAGAATCTCATTTTCTTGCTGTTAAAAGAATTTTCAAGTATCTCAAACATACTTTTAACCTTGGTTTATTTTATCCAAAAGGACAATCCTTTGAGTTAATGAGTTATTCAGATGCTGACTTTTCTGGTTGCAAGTTAGACAGAAAAAGCACTTCAGGAACATGTCATTTATTAGGAAAATCCTTAGTATCTTGGTGTAGTAAAAAGCAGAATTCTGTAGCTCTTTCCACTGCCGAAGCAGAGTATATAGCTGCTGGTAGTTTCTGTGCACAAATTCTGTGGATGAAACACACTCTCTTGGACTATGGATATGTTTTTAAGCATGTTTCGATTAACTGTGACAACACTAGTGCAATAAACATCTCGAAGAACCCTGTATCTCACTCAAGAACCAAACACATTGATGTAAGGCATCATTTTCGGAGAGATCATTATCAAATGGGTGACATTTCTCTTGAATTTATCGGCACTGAACATCAATTGGCCGACATTTTCACAAAACCCTTAAGTGTGGATAGGTTATGTTACATCAGGCACGAGCTGGGGATGTTTAATCTTCACCGATAGAAAACCTCACCGATAGAAATCCTCACCGATAGAAAACCTCACCGATAGAAATCCTCACCGATAGAAAACCTCACCGATAGAAATCCTCACCGATAAAAAACCTCACCGATAAAAAACCTCACCGATGGAAAACCTCACCGATATAAAACCTCACCGATAGAAAACCTCACTGATAGAAAACCTCACCGATAGAAAACCTCACCGATAGAAAACCTCACCGATAGAAAACCTCACCGATAAAGCGCTGTTTTAAATCTTTTGTTTGCCGTCAAGAATCTGAACCGTTTTTTTTCTTTCTTTTATTTTATTTTTATTCATTTAACTTATGATTCCTAAATGATAAAACTAAGTCTAAGACGCTTCTCACTCCACCGAACCCAAAACCTTTTACCTTGGAACCTTAGAACCCGAACCCTCTGCAAACCTGAGATCCCTCGAACCAGCAATGGAAAAAACCAAAATTCCTGTCATCCGAGAAGACTGTGTTGAGCCTAAAGCAAAAAGGCAGAAGTCTGAGCCAGAAGCGAGTGGTGCTGTTAGAACTAGTTCAGGAAGGACACCAGTAAATCCTCATATGAAAAATAGAGCTATTGTGATCGAAAAAGAGCTGTGTGTAGACTGGTTGCTGCCCAGCAAGTCCTTGGTGCTCGAAGTTCAGGAAGCTCAGAGATGGGTCGACTGCTTTTCAAATAACAACGGTCCCTACTACCCAAAGTTGGTAAAACAGTTTTACGAATTCGTAAGCTTCGAGAAGCTAGAGAATGAGAACCGAGTATCTTCATTTGTAAATGGTAAAGTGCTATCATTTTCATCAGTGGAATGGGCTGATTGCTTAAAAGTTCCACATGAAGGTGTGTCTGGATATGTATCAAGAGAAATGCCACCTACCAGTGACATTTTTGATCATGAGACCGCGTTGAAAGAACTCACTGGTGATGGAACTCCAAGGCAAGTGGTTGCTGCAGAAATGGATGGAGAGAACAGATTACTGTTCAAGTTTGTCCAACATGTGTTGATACCAAGGAGAGGAGACTTTGCTAATTTGAGATATCAGGATATCTATCTGGTGCATCTTTTGAGACATGATGTCAAAGTCAATTTGTGTAGATTGGTGATGAATCAAATGGAAGATATGACAAGGCCGAAATCAAAGACAAATGCTCTATTCTTTGCTAAGCTGATTTCTGTAATGATCAAAGTGAAAGGGATAGCTGAGTCTCAAGATGAGACAGTTGTAGTGAAGAGAAAATTTTGTATCACTACTACAGTTTGAAAATATATGAAGTTTAATTGGAATCTGTGGAGAGGATAATGGGTCAATGATGACCAAAAGGTATATGATAAATTTAATCCTGTGGATTATCCTTCAATGCCAAAGGATAAAAGAGATCCAGGTCTAGGACCTGATGAAGAGGAACCTGAGTACAGTGATGAGTTAGAAGAAGAAGAAGAAGAATAAGAAGAGGAAGAAACTCCTATGGATGATGGAGGAGATCCTGACTTGCCTCCAAGCCCTGTTGCTGAAATATTGTTTTTAGAAAAGGAAGTGCTAGCAGAAGTGGAGACACCTGCTAATGAGGAAGACCAGTCAGTCTCTAAGCATGTAGAGGAAGAAAAGAATGTATCTAAATCATCTGATTCTGCTGAATTGAGTCTGAGTCCAGTTATTGGAAGCTTAGTTGTACCTTCTATAGATGAAGAAAGAGAAAGAGGAGAAGCTGTACCTATTCCAGAAAATCTTCTTACTGCTGCAGAGATAGAAGTTGTTGTGGAAGATTCTGATGAAGAAAGACCAGCAGATAATGTAGTTGCTATATATGAGAATGCACCCATTTAGGGGGAGCATCACACCAAGTTTGGAAATGTTACAGTGACTATCGAGTCTGAAGACTGGGTAGAAGACCCAGGTTTTATAGTCTTTGGTTTGGATTATCCTGATTCGGATAATGAAGTATCTTTGAATAGACCAAAGATCAGCTATGACATCAATTCTGAGTTTTTACCTGCTGATGTGGTCCGAGTACATGATTTAGATGTACTGAAAGAAAATCTCAAAGTTAGTTTTATAGAAGAAGTAAAGACAATGGAATCTTTTTTAGTATCCTCGATTCAATCAGTCATGGCTGACTCTGTAGTCAGTTTAGCTTCTGAAAGAGTATCTACTACGGTTTCTCCTACTGATTTTGTTACAAAGTCTGACCTCGAATCCCTAAAGCATAAGCTGAAGGCATCCTTCAGTGCCTCTGTTGCTGAGATAAAGCACTGTTTTGGTGAAGAAATGAAGATGTTAGAAAGGTCTTTTGAGCTTTCTCTTGGTTGCAATCTGTCAAATTTTGTGGGAGAGATAATGGAAGAAGTCAAGGAGTTCCAGACTCAAACTTCTAGGCTAGAAGCAGATCTTGAAGCTCTACGGATATCTGTTGTTGCCTTAGACTCTTTCATGAGTTCAAAATCTCAAGCTGATAAGGATTTAGCCTATGTGAAGAGTGTTGTAAGTCAGCTGGTCTCGGTGTTTGAAGCTTTCAAAACATCTGTGAAGGATCATGTCAAAGATCAGGACTCTCAAATGCAAAATCTGATTAGTGGGTTGACCACAAGCTTCAATGAAACTGTATACTTCTCTCTTGGTCCTCTAGTTCCAAAACCTGCAATTAATCTGAATCAATTTCGTGCTCTGATGAAGGAGGAGCTTGGTTCTATTTCAACCAGTGGCTCTGTGGACTCATCAGATTTAAGTCGAGTTGTGCTGTCTACCAGGGATTCAGCCAGAGAAATAATGAAAATCGTCCAGGACTACATGAGAGAGGCCTCTGCTTCTCAAGAGGCAATAAAGAATAAGGTGGATACTTATTTTGAAAATATTTATACCAAGCAACAACTGACCAACCATTTCAAACTTCTGCTTGAGAATCTAAAGTTACCTCCAGTGACTCAGGCCTTCAGAGAGCAGGTTAGTAAGATCAGGGAGCTTACTTCTGCTTTGGATAAATTCATTGAAAATAAAGATGATTTTGTGTCTGCAATGGAGAGAGAAGGAAGCATTATAATGGATTTCAGAAACCTGTTGCTGCCCTTCCTGCATGTGGATTCCAGACCGATCATTGTACCTCCTGCTTTGCCTGCCTCTGCCTCTACTGCGTCTCCAGTTCAGATGACTCCTGCTCAAGCCATAATAAGTCTCACACCTATGATCACTCAAAGGACTTCCCATTACAGGCCCGACACTGTATCAGTTTCTCAGCCTCCTCTGATCATTTCTGGAATTCCAAAGTCCTCCCCGGTATCCTCAACATCTGAATTCTCTTCAGATCCCAAGGGAAAAGCTCACATTGAAGATGTGGATTGCTGAAGTGGAAAGGATGTTTGATAGGAATAATTTTGTTTTTTCTATTCTGTTTATGTAATTTGTGTCTGATTTAATAACAATGCCTTTCTTTCCACTGTCTCAGTTTATCAGTTTTCTATGTTTGGTTTCCCACTTTTTGATTATCACAAAGGGGGAGAACTATAAAGAGGGGGAGAAATATAAAAGGGGAGAAATATGATAAAAAGAAGAGCCTTTGATACTATTTCTTACATTTCCTTCTTTGGTACCAATTCTTTCAAAACCTTATCTCTGATACTATTGTATTTAATTCTACCTATGATACTTTTTGATCTATATCTTTCTATTACTATTTCCTCTTTCCTCTAATACTATTTTCTTTGAGAAAATTGAATATTAATGTCATACTATCTAATACTATATTCTCACTATTTTAAAATAGCCATATCATAAGTTGTGATTATCAAAAAGGGGGAGATTGTTGACCTCACCTGTTTTGATAATCCCAATCTTGTATACATATGTTTTGACAATCCCAATTATGTGTTCATATATTATGATATTCACAATTACTGTTGATCTACACTTTAATTCTTTCAAATCTATGATCAAGTTAATAATAATGTTAAAATAATTTCTGATTTATGTTAATCTCGATTATCCATGTTTATATGAGTTTTGAAATGATTCTAAGTGAATTAGATGTGTTTTGCATAAGACAAAGTGTAAGTATCACTGACCTGAACAGAGCTACCGATAGACGGATAGCTACCGATATGCATAACAGCCAGAGCTACCGATAGACACAGAGCTACCGACAGCCAGAGCTACCGATGCACAGAGCTACCGATGGACATAAAGCTACTGATAGACACAGAGCTACCGACAGCCAGAGCTACCGATGCACAGAGCTACCGATGCACAGAGCTACCGATGCACAGAGCTACCGATGCACAGAGCTACCGATGCACAGAGCTACCGATGCACAGAGCTACCGATGGACAGAGAGCTACCGATGCATAGAGCTATCGAGAGTCAAGAGCAACTGATGGAACTAAGTTCATCAAGCTACCGATAAGAGCTACCGATAAGAGCCACCGATAAGAGTTTAAAGATCTATCGATGGAAGATCCTACACAGAGTCAACCGTACACGTCTACAAACAAACAGCTACCTATAATGAACTGTGGAGTCAAATCCTATATCCTCGACCCTATTTGTTTATTACACTAATGTCTACATTTGTTACTTTTGATGAATTTAATGTTATTCAATGATTTATGTTGCCATTTCAGGAAACTGTACCAAGTACGATTAAAAAGCATAATCATTCCTTCTTCTCAGCACAATAAAGGCATACAAGACAACGTGTATATAAAGTGAATCCAAAAAAGAGACTAGAGGAGATTGAGCACACTGGAACACTCTTGAGACCAAGCTCAAACGTGCCAAGAACAACTGGGGAGCTTGCACTCACAAGACTACTACTACCAGACTCCAGAACACAGAGCATACATCGAGAAATCTATGCTAAAGAAGAACTACACAGAACACTTCATTTTCTGAGCCAATAACCAAGCTGAACCTGGAAGCACTGAAAGAAGAAACGATACTCTGTTTTTCAGTCAAATACCAGAGAAGGACTCAGAACCATTTCTGATCAAATCCAAAGGAGTCCAGAGCTGCACTGCAATCACTAGAGCCATTCTAAACTTTTTATCTTGCTCTAAGTGATTTAGTATTTGTATTGCTAGCAGTGTGTGTATCCTGTTAACTATTACACACACACTGTCTACTGAACCTGAACTGGAGGATTTGTAAATCCTCACTAACAATATTTACATTCTTTATTTCCCACTGTGGATAGTGGTAGAGGTCGAGTGTGACCTGGACAACTTTAAGCTGTTGTTTGTTATCCCACGTATAACTGTGGTAGAGGTCTCTTGACCTGAACAGTGTGATCACTGTTGTTAACCCAGATCCAGGGTGTGGATCACTTTATATAAATTTTTAGAGGACTAAGTCTCGGCTTGAGACTGAACCTCTTGGTTACCTCTTGTGTTTTTAGTTAAAATCTATATCCATACTATATACATTTATTTCATATTCCGCTGCTATTACTTTGAAATATAATTTATTTTCAAAGCTACTTTGATAGTTAAACTCGCAAGTGTTTATATTTATTATAAACTAGTAAGTTAGTTTCAAAAGTTAATTTAATCAAAAGATTAAGTTAACTAAGAATTAATCAATCTTTTAGAAACTAATTGAACCTTTATAATCTGTATAAATTCACTACAGTTTAATTTGTTTTTGAAATTGGGGGATTTTAATAGAAATTGTTTTTAGCAGAAATTTTAATTGGAACTCAATTCACCCACTCTTGAGTGTCCACTCTGACCAACAAGTAAACTACTTATAAATTACCCATTTAAATCCTAATAATATTTTAGTGTTCTTAAGAAACTCAAGAGAAAACCGTTTCCTTCATACCCATGTTATAAATCACCCAAAACTTTCTCACTAATACTATTTTTATCTATCATATAGATTCTGTATTGAGTGGATAGAGATAAATGACCATCGACCAATGTAAACATACAATGAACAAGAATAAATGAAACACAATCATATTTGAATATATAAATTTACATTAAAAAATAAAACCAATTAATATTAATGTGAGTTTTATTCAATAAAGTTCAGAAACTCAAACATTACAATTGAACATCCTTACCTTCCCCGACCACCCTATGTTTCTAACCTATATTGTGATGGATAGAAAAGGAAATGTAATAGAAATAAGAAATCATCACAGAACTAAAGAATGTAGAAAATAAAACATAGATAACATGAAAAAATAGCTTTTGCATAAAAAACCATACAATAATCATCTTCCTTTTATATTATTTATTATTATCATCTCACCCTTACCTTATTATTAAGTTTTTCAAATCCTTTTAAGATACTTTATTCTTGAGTTTTGAAATGTTTCCTTATTCTTCAGAATATCTCTCGAAAGTCGCCATCCATTATAAAAAAATCAATTAATTTAATCTTATTTTTTGTTGGATTATCAATCGTATATTAAGATTTAAATTATTTATATAATTATTTTTGTTTCATAATATTGGATTTTGTTAATACTAATGTGGAAACCCATATTTTCTAATTGCAACACATATGAACTTTACAAATTCTAGTTTTTAAACATCTAAAGTCGCCCTATGATTCATCCTAAGGGAATAAATTCTTAAAATACACAACTCTTCCAAAATTTGATTCAATATAATGAAATATAATTTCACTCATTTTAATTATCATTTTACTCTTTCATAGTCACCCAATACTCATATGATATTGATATTGACGTTTTTGACGTTTAATTTTACTCTTTCAAACACCCTTCTGACACTTCTGATGTGATACATGAATCTTATGATATATAATCTCTAAATATCATAAACCATAATAAATGATTAATTGTTACATTGGTACAAGATACAAAGGATCGATAAATTTAGTACCTTTGGTAAACTAGATGCATACATGATTTCCATATTACATTGAAAAAACAAAACATAGCATGAAAAACTTTATTTCAACCTTAAAGGCCATTAAAATATTTCTTATTCATATCCTACAGAAAGGAAAGAAAAATAAACGGGGAGATAAAATTATTAATAAGGGTTTAATAAAAAAATATTTATCATGGGTAAATAAGGAATAATAAATATAGAAGAGTGGATAGTCAAAATACAATACATTTTTTAAAAAACATGAGCATGAGATAAATCTATATATAATATGAACTAAATAATAACATGCATAATAATAATTGAATTCTTAATAAATGAAATTAATAATGTCAACAATTCATGATCAAACCCTCAAGTACTCAACCAAGACATCATGAAAATTATTGTGAGGGCCTTTCTTTGGATATTTTCATTGGATGGGTTGGTATACACCAATTACCCAACCAATGTGGCCACTTATTTAGTCTCATGAAACCCCTTAATGTGTTAGGTGTCTATCTATAGTTGGTCCCCACTCATAAATTATAAGTTCAATTCATTAATAATATATTAAATTATGAATACAATTCATTCAAAAAATTCCTTATAAATCAATAATTGTATATATTGAATGAAGAACATGAAATATTTCCCCAGTAAATAAAATATTTTTCTTAATATATATCGAAATGGTGTATTATTAATAAAAAAAGTGGTGTAAATGATGTTATATAAATCTATGAATCATAAAATATATACATTGAGGAGAAAATAATATCCAATTAAATGATATAGAGTGATGTAGAATGTGATAATGAGAATATTAATGAAAAAAACCATAAATATATAAAGTATGAAATAAGACCATAGATTCATTAGAAATGGATTTTTGATAGTAAAACTAAACCATTCATAAATAAAAAAATGGATGAAATAAAATTAAAAATAATTTCCTTGTAACTTAATGTTAGAAAAAAAGTTACAAATCACTTTCAAAATCCTTTTCATTCCTTCAAGAAAATAGTACACTTTACTTTTATAATATTTTTAATAAAAATTCCCATAATACTAGAAAAAATATTTTCTTTGAAACTAACATTTTAATATTTCAATGTAATCTTCAAATAAATGAGTTATTATGATGGTAGGATTTTTTTTCAATAATTTTTAAAAACAAATATTTCTTTAACACTTTTGGTAAAAATTCCAAAAGTACATCATTTGTAAAAAAATAAGAAGATTACTTTAAAAAAATTTAAAATAAATTAAAATATAGTTTAAAATGACTTCAAATAATCATTTAGTCCTATAAAAGAATAATCTTGGAAACGTTTTAAATAACTTGGACATGGAATAAATGTTTGTCGACCAAAGAGGAAATAATGTCAAGTTTTTACAATGTTTTATTGATCGTTTTAAGTAACAAAGAGAGGGAATTTGAATTAAAACATGAAAACCCTATAAATAACCATAATAGATTAATATATATGGGTTTTAATTATAATATATTATAAAATTATTTAAATAAATTTTTAAACATAAGAAATCTGGATAAAAAAATGAGACTGTGAAATAAATCCTTACCATTTTAGAATCTTTTGAATAAAACCCCTTAAAAGAGAAAAATAAAATAAAATAATTTTAAAACCATTTATAAATTGGGATTAATTATATAAATTTTCAACGGGTATATAAATACATAATGGAAAATAAATAAGGTTGATAATGTAAAAGAAGTCTTATTTAAATGGAAATGAGATGAAATTACCCTTTCCTAAAGTACTACATGCTTCATATGTGCTATTAAACTATAGTATAATAAATTTAGATTTATTATAAATATATAATAGAACCATATTCATAGTTATAATACAATATATGATTCACTTTTAATATTTTATCCCTAGTTTGTTAACAATTTGTTATTAATCATGTCATCCTGTGTGTTAACTACTCTATTTTTCATAAAAGATTCCATTTTATAGACCCTAAAATTGCATATTTTTTATGTTCTAATAATCTAAATAATATTAATAATTAAATAATTATCAATTGATAAGATAAATAAAAATTTATAATCATTCATGAAAATGAATCACATCACTTCGTGGAGGTGGTAGTCCACACATACTCACAAATGAAATTATCATTTTCTGAAAAATGAAAGGATCATAAATTAATCCATATATTATCATTTAAGTTTCATAATTATGTCATTAATATAATAAATATTAATTAAATCCATCATAATAACTTACCTTGTGAGGCAGTGATGAAAAAATAAACACATCGCTTTGTGGATGTGGTAGTCCACATGTATACATGAGTGATGTTTTTATTTACCATAAGATGAGATAGGATATGAAAAAGGGTTTTGACTTAAACATAATGAAATTTTAGTATATTTAATATAATTATTTTGTTATTGCATCATGTTTTGTATATAATTTAATGATGTAGAAAAGGAAATAAAATGAATTACCTTTATTTAGAGTTATACCTCTACATTAGAAATCCTCCATTGGATAACACCTTAATCCTTGATAGGATGGTCTTGTTGAAAAAACATAAGAACTAGTTTTTTGGAAAATAATATAGGAATTTAAATTTTCAAGTATTGTTTGTGATAAGTGCATCAAATTTTGTGAATATGAGTGGAGAGGATAATCCCTTTTATATGTGTGGTGGGTGGAAAACCCATAAGTAATTGAAATATTAATATATAATATGTGTCTAACTAATTTAAAATGGCTCAAAACTACCTTATATTAGTATATAAGTAGTATAATGTAGATATATAATCAAAAAATATATTTCATAAAAGTTTATGTGTCATTTTATACCCTATCATTTGGTTTCATGTCCCCATTAACCTTATTTATCCATAACTATTGTAAATTTTATCTACTATTTAAGAGTTATGAAAATATCATAAAAATTAAAAGTGGAACATAAATAAACCTTGCATGATATTATAAATAATTTCCCATCCATTTTATTCCATATAGGGTTCCACTGGCTTGCTGATTTAATGGCCACCGCGACGGTCCCTCCCCCACCAGAGGGGGAGGGATCTATGCCGCATCAAGACACATAAATAACCTTCACACAATTCTATAAACCTGATTCCCTCCCTCATTTTCCTCAGATCTCAATCATCCTAAAAGTACCAAATATTTTTGAAGGATGCCCTAACATTCCAATCTCTGTTGCGGAGTTTTCTGAATCCTTGTCTCTCTTAAACCTTACTCTCATTGGTCTGTTTTTCCAGCGTCGACCTTCAGTGGATAGTTTTGACAAGAATGTTTTCCAGTATTAGGGTTTACAGGATCGCGTAATAGTGGGTTTACTGGATAGCAAGAACATCATGGTTTGTTTTGCAACAAAGGTTGACCTTAACCGGGTGTGGTCCAGTGATCCCTTATCCTGCAATGGTTTCCGATTCTCTCTTTTCAGGTGGTCCTTTGATTTCCATATGAAGTGTGACTCCCTGTCAGTGACTATTTGGGTAAGTCTTCCTAAACTTCCAATGCCATTTCAAAATCCCCCGATTTTACAAATGGTGGGGAATATGGTAAGAAGATACCTGTGTTATGACAGTAGAACCAGTTCCGTGTTTCATCCTGTATCCCCTAGAATTTTCATAGAGATAGACTTATCTAGAAGGTCGGTCGATCTTATTTTTCTTACTGTTGGGAAGGAATTTCATTGGAAGAAACATGTCATATTTGAGTCTTGGATTGATTTCTGTTCATCGTGCAAGAAACTGGGCCACGATCTTTTAGCCTGTAGGTGAAGGAGGCAGATGGACGTAGGTATTGAAGGTAGTGGCAATAACTGGGATGCTGGTTCTGGTGATGGTCTAATAGATCATCCACCCCTGGGTACATTTAGGGAGCATTCCAAGGAATATAAGGTTCATGAAAAACGTATAGAGGGTAACTTAAAAGTGGAAGATGTTTTTAAGCGATTGAGGCAGGACTTGGGAGGTCCCCGGTCTAATGAAAATGCCCTGATTAAAGTTGGTGTTTCCAATGATAAGGATGTTGTTTGCACATATGCGATGGTAGTGCGAGGAGGAAGTGGTAACCTGAAAGTGTGCTTCAGACAGATATGGAGGGAAGTTCTAAGGATGGTCATAAGCGGGAGGAGCCAAGGAAAGGAGGCGAAATTCATAGGGAGCAGAGGGTTTTATAATACCTCAACCTTAAAAATTGTTTTGACATCCTAATTAATGATGAAAGGGTAGACAACACCAGTTGCCACTCTGAATCAGAGTGTGATGGAGATCTATGAGGTTATAGTAAAGGCTTGCAAAACCCAAGGAGGAAGAAGGGGAACAATAGAAATAGGGACCCATGGAATTACATTGTATCCAAGAAGCAGATTTTGAAGGGAAGAAAGGAATACTCATATCTGCCGATGCCAATAGAGACTCGGTCATCCAAAAAGGGTGTAAAATCCAAGGAGCAGGAGTTTCAGATAGTGGAAGATGGTAAGTAGGTGCATCATTTAGGAGATATCAGGTCCCCAGTGATTATTGAGGCAGAAACTGCTGAGGATACTTTGGGAGATTTGGAAATTCCTCAAGGGGATGCTGAAGAGATGCCCGAGGATCAACATGGGGATAGATTCCTTCAATTAGAAAATGAGTAGCTGGATAAGGCTGCACATACTCCTGCACTTCAATATGAGGAAGGCTCTCCGTCAGGTCCACAACAACTGGATGCTTTTCTTGTGGGAAACATGGAACTGCTCATGCATTCAGATGAAGAAATGATGTAGGACATCCTGAGGATTAAGGCTACGAAGGAAGAGGTTGACCAAATGATGGGAAGATTACTGTGGGTAGACACCAATAAGCAAAAAGTCTACTGGATTGATAAGTAAGATCTCATTTTGGTTTGAGGTTCCAACAAGGGGAATATTAGCAAGGAGGAATACATGAAATCATGGGACTACCTATAGAATCACTATGAAGACGTTTTAAAGGATGATCCTGACACTTAGGTAAATTATCTCCCCTGGAAGTTGTTTAAAGATATTGATTCAAATCAGATCATACTTTTCTTTAACAAGTCAGTTTCCTCTTTTGGTGTTTGAACTACTTATCTATTTGGGTTCTCAATTTTTCTTTAAAAGTGTTTGAAAATAAAAAAAGCTACTTTGGAGAAACTATTCACACATCTTTACTTTAAAGGCATCAAGATGAAAATGGAATTTGAATATAAAATATTTAAAAATAATTTATACATTATTATTATCCATTAAATTCTTGGGTGACCATAATTAATCCACAATATTTTACTTTTAATGTTTTAGAGTAATTTATTAAATTTTTCTACTCCTTGCACAAGCACTGCGAAAGTGTTCAAGGAAATTATAATTTTTCGAAAAAAATTAATATAATATAAATATTTTATTTAGATTAAAAATATCCATTTATAACCATCCATATCTTCTTTTTATCCCTATGAAAAAAATTAGAGATATTAATTAAAGAGTTTGAAATTTTGAAACTTTTCTTAACTTAAAATAATATAAATGTCACAATCAAAGGAATGTGAACAAAAATGACATATTTTAAAATTAATAATGTTTATATTTTAATTAATCGCATAAAATTAAATAAATAATTCTGTTTTGATTTATTTTGAGACCTTATACTATAGTTTTAACCTTAATTAACTTGTTTAACCCATTAACATGGTGATAAAATTTTACCATAGTTATTATTCATATGACTAAAAATGTAATTGAACAATTTACCAAATTTGAACCTCATGATTATAAATATGAAATTAATTTTTCAGGAATGAATTTTTATAATTTGTCTAATTTTTTTAATATAAGTAAACAAATAACATCAAAAAATATATAAAGAAAAATGTGTTTTTATGTTTAAAAATGAACTTATTCCAAAATAATATATAATTTATATTATAATATAATTAATTATTTTGTTTTTAACAAATGGGTATTTTTACTTTAAAACTAAATAAAAACAACATTTGACTTTTAAATTATTTAATTCAAAATTAATTAATATTTTGAAAAAATCAATATTTTCACTATTTATTCAAAATACAACTTTTCATAAAAACATCAAAAATTCACCAAAAGATAATTTTTTCACAATGATTTAAAAAATGTTAATTTTTTAAATTATTGTTTTTTCATGTATCATAAATTAATTCAAAATACTATTGTATAAAACACCTAAAACCCACTTTTGGAGGGAAAATAATTTTAAAGCATAAATAAATTTATTATTATTCTTTTCCTAATAAAAAAATTTGATGATTGATAAATTTATTGATTTAATATATCACTTTTATTAAGTAAAAATTATATTTCATGTAATTAATAATATGGTTATTCCTTTTCATTCCCACATATGTAAACGTTATGTTATAACGATCATATTTAAATAATAATATTTCATGGTTTGTTTGGGCATGACGTTGTGTGTGGTGTACGATATTGAAAAGAGTTTTCATTTAAAAGAAAATAAAAAACTAAAATCTTTGGGAATTAATTCCTAAGTCACATTTTCATTTCCTATTCTTCATTGCAAGATTAGAAATTACTCTTACAAACTCAATACTTTCTCTTATGAAATTAGAGAGAGACTCTTCTGGCGTTTCCATTTAATCTTTTCAAGTATAACTAATCAAAATTTAAATCCATTACTACATAAAGTATCCATTAACTTTAAAAAATAAAATAAAAACGAAGATAAAAATCTATCCATCCATTCATTTTAGAGATTAAATAAATTATTTAAAATCTGAAGATGACTATTTTAAAAAATATTCACCAAATATAATTACAAAACTCTTTAGAAAGTATTGAAATTATAAACATGATGGAATAAAATTAATTTAATATTAAAAATTGAAATTAATTTACTACATAGTAAATTCTCCACACATAATCTCTAGAATCTGAGAGAAGCGAGTATAAAAAATATTACCAACGAAAAATTTAGATTACTTGAAAATGTGAGTTCCATTTTCAGAACCATGATTCTTAATCTTATCATCCTTCTTTGATGTTATTAATTACGTTTTATTCATTAAATATATTCAATTCATTTACAATTATTTCATCCTCCCCAGCTCATTTAGATCTAAATTTCATAAATATTTTACTTATTATTCATGTATGACTGAAAGGAATGTTTTTATCATTCCATGATTACACAAGGATAAAATTGTGCATGATGAATTTATACATATGCACCTAATGAGTTAAGTATTTTTGAATATAATTATGAATTACCAGGGTTTTTATGTGTCTTAAGGACTGCATGGTTCTATTTTGGGAAATCTATAACTTGAAATAGAAGGTTTAGCACTATTTTAAATAATAATTTAGATTTATAGTATTTATCAAGAGGGAAATCCTTTATATCTTCCTCCTCTTTTGGTTCAGATCCACCACTATTAATTTTTAAAGGAATGTTTCCACCTTAACATTATAGTAGTAGTGAGAATATCATATCTCTATTTTTCCCATTATGTTTTTTTTATTTTTCTCACAATTTATCTTGAAGGAAGATATGTACTTTAGATTCCTATGAGGGTGTGTGAATTGCCTCACCCTAGTTTTGGAGATGGTTTACCTCTATTCCATTCAACTTTGATGGTGTCTAGGGATATTATTCAAATAGTTTCAATTATACCTCAATTAGAACCTCTAGAATAACTCGTGAAAATAGATTTCAATGTTTATACAACTTCAATTTATTCTAGTCAACTCCCCCCCAACACACTCTAGTTCAAATGTGATTCATGCATTAACTTCTTGGGAATGATATATATGGATTTTTTGGATTATAATGTGGATTTATATTATGGTTATTCATGTAATATAGGAGCTAAAAGTCTTAAATTTAAGTATTTTCCAAAATATAGGTTTAATGTAAAAGGGAGTTTTTATTAAAAATAATGCCTCAATCATGTGTAACACATAGCCCTTAATGATCCTTGGTTTTAAATATATTAGTAAAAAAAATTCTGGAAATTCAAGAATGCCTTATTTTCCCAAAAAATGATTTCATTGTAAATATGATGACAAATTGGTTTAGATTTATCTTAGGTAATTTATTTAATTATAGTATAGTATGTCATGAATTAATATTCAAATATTGGTGGGTTTTTCATGGGTTCCCATCACTTATATTTTGAGAACATGTTTATTTAAAAATTCATCTAAGTTAAGAAACTGTGTCAAATTAGTTTATCATTATTTTAATATATTTAAAATTTTCAAATATTTTAAAATTAAATTTATATGGATTAAAAACACACTGTAAATGAAAATAATAGAACAAAAACATTGAAAAGAAGAAAAAACATTGACCAAAACAAAATTTGAAAATTCATAAAACTATAAAGGATTCCCTCCCCTACACTTAAATGATACAGTTTCTAAAATATATTCTAAAAAATTCCAAAATTAAAATATATTTTATTAAAAAAATATATTTAATCCAGTGTTAAGGAAAAGTACAACCAGATAGAGTCACATTGGTAGACAAGTTTGAGGAGTGTGATCTCCTCCATTGTTGATGTTGGTAGGTATCCAAAATATTTCTTGAGACTATAACCATTAACAGTAAATGGATTTTTATCTCATTATTTAATTATTTTCAAAAAAATAAATGGTTATACATTAAATTATATAAATGGTCCATCACATATGATATAATGTTTACCCAACATTAGTTTGAGTCTGGAATTTTAAAGAAACCCTTCACCCACTAGATAGAAGTATCTTTACTAAATTAATTTTTCATGAGACACTCTATTTATTTCCTTTTAAATTTTTTAGTTCAATAAATCCTATCCTAAAATTTCCTCAAGATTCTATAGTTTTAGCCTTCTTTCCTTTCCAGTTGTGTTGAGATTCCTATTTATATCTCTAACTAACCAATTTGGGTTTTTATCTATCTCTCTAGGTATGTGGTGACTCTTCCCATTAGTCAACCCATATGGTCTCATTTTAATGGATTTTTTATCTCTATCTTGTTCTCCCATATGGTATCTTCTAAACTTTGGATCCAATACTTCATGGATGTCTTGGAATTTTTCTTGAAGATTCCCTTGATATCTCTTTTTGAAACTTTAGTTAGGACATTAGTTTGTGGATGGTTGGGTGTTGATGTATTTTAATTCACTCAACACTTACTCATCAAATAAACAATTGTATTATTGTAGAAATAGATTCCATGATTACTAATGATGGTTCTTAGAAGATCAACTCTATAAAAATTATTATCCCTGAAAAAAGCAGATAAAAAATTTTCTTCACTATTTTTGGTGGATTTATCTTCCACTCATTTTGAAACATTATCAACTTAAAATAGAATATAAGAGTTCCCAAAAGAAATAGAAAAAGTTTCCATAAATTATATACTACAAACTAAAAATATTTCACCAAATATTCTATTATTTTTGCGAATTTATTTCAACATAGAGATATTCCAAGTTTATTTTGATTTCTCACATATTTTATAAAATTCATGGATATCCTCAAAATAATAAGGATAATATATCTATAACTATAAAACATTCCTTGAATTCTTTTGAGGTCTAAAGTGACCTCCACATTCCATAATATGATAAAATTGGAGAAAATATTATAGATCACTCTCTAGAAATTTCCTTATAGACATTTTATTATTATAGATTTTATAAGGATATGGATCTTAACAAATATAAAATTCAGATTCATATTTGAGCCTAAGAGCTTATTGGTGGTTTAGGCGAGATGTTTCTTGAGAAGTTACCAAAATTTTAACCAAATAATAATACCAAGGTATATATCCTTATATAATGTATTGTTTATATCCTATAATTAATCTATTCATTGTTTTTTTGTAATTTCTACTTTGTCCATACTGGGAATCCTGATTAGATGATCGACCATCTAGTTATTAGCTTTATCCTTGTCCTTGATCACTAAATTAAACTCTTTAAGTAGAAACATGCATTTCAATAGCTTGTTCTTAGCTTATAACACTACTAGAAAAGGGGGCAGTGGAGGCCCCCTGACTCGGGCGACCGCCATTGGCGGTCGCTATAGCCCACCATTAGCGACCGCCAATGGAGGTCGCTAACCTGCCTAAAAATATTCGGGGGGTTTCTGCGCCCCCCCCCCCCCCCCCGCGCCCTCGATCTCGCCCTAACCCCTCGCCGCCCTCCCTCGCGCCGCCCTCCCCTCCCCCGCCGCCCGGCCTCCCCCGCCGCCCGGCCTCCCCCGCCGCCCGGCCTCCCCCGCCGCCCGCCCTCCCCCGCCGCCCGGCCTCCCCCTCCGCCCGGCCTCCCCCGCCGCCCGGCCTCCCCCTCCGCCCGGCCTCCCCCGCCGCCCGGCCTCCCCCTCCGCCCGGCCTCCCCCGCCGCCCGCCCTCCCCCGCCACCCCGGCCTCCCCCGTCGCCTGCCTTCCGGCCTCCGGCCGCCGCCCTCCGCCTTCGGGCCTCCGGCCGCCGCCCTCCGGCCGCCGCCCTCCGGCCGCCGCCCTCCGGCCTCTCGGCCCTCCCCCCCCCACCCCGGACGGCACCCGCACCCCGGACAGCCCCCGGCGCGCACTCCGGACCGCCCCCCGCACCCCGGACGCCTCCCCGCACCCCGGACAGCACCCCCCCGCGCACTCCGGACCGCCCCCCGCACCCCGGACGCCTCCCCGCACCCCGGATAGCACCCCCCCCCCCCCCCCCGCGCACTCCGGACCGCCCCCCGCACCCCGGACGCCTCCCCGCACCCCGGACAGCCCCCCTGCACTCGGACACCCCCCTCCGAACCCGGACAGCCCCCCCGCACCCCGGACAGCCCCCCCCCCCCCCCCCCCCCCGCACTCGGACACCCCCCCTCCGAACCCGGACAACCCCCCCGCACCCCGGACAGGCCCCCCGCACCCCGGACACCCCACCCCGCACCCCGGACAGCCCCCCTGCACCCCAGACAGCCCCCCCTCCCCCGCACCCCGGACACCCCCGCACCCCGAACACCCCTGCCCGCACCCCTGGCAGGCCCCCGACACCCCGGACACCCCTCCCCGCACCTCGGACATCCCCCCCGACCCCGGACACCCCCCCCCCCCCCTCGCTGCCCGTCCCCCGTCCCCTCACCGCCACCTCTCCTCCAGCTCCCCGCCGCCGCCGCCGCCCGTCCCCTCCCTTGTCGGAAACGCGTTTCCGGCGCCATTAAACACCAAAACGGCGTGCGCCGGTCCAATTCGGAGCAAACGTGCTCCGAACGACCTGAAACCGCACGGGAACGATAGAAATATTATTCCTGAGATGCAGGAGGAGGCCGCACGTCCATCGGACGTGCGGTTCGCGCGGCACGTCCGATTGTGCCGTTTTCAGCAGCGCGGCGCGCGCTGAAATGGCGCGTTGGGGGGTCAAAACCACCCGAACGACCTCCGAATGCCACGAAACCGTACGACAACATCCGGGGCGTGAATTGTGAAATGGTCGGCCAGACGGCACCTCATTCGGATGTGCCGTGTGACCGCGGCGGCCGGAAACGCGTTTCCGGCGCCATTAAACACCAAAACGGCGTGCGGCGGTCCAATTCGGAGCAAACGTGCTCCGAACGACCTGAAACCGCACGGGAACGATAGAAATATTATTCCTGAGATGTAGGAGGAGGCCGCACGTCCATCGGACGTGCGTGTGCGCGCGGCACGTCCGATTGTGCCGTTTTCAGCAGCGCGGCGCGCGCTGAAATGGCGCGTTGGGGGGTCAAAACCACCCGAACGACCTCCGAATGCCACGAAACCGTACGACAACATCCGGGGCGTGACTTGTGAAATGGTCGGAAAGACGGAACCTCATTCGGATGTGCCGTGTGACCGCGGCGGCCGGAAACGCGTTTCTGGCGCCATTAAACACCAAAACGGCGTGCGGCGGTCCAATTCGGAGCAAACGTGCTCCGAACGACCTGAAACCGCACGGGAATGATAGAAATATTATTCCTGAGATGCAGGAGGAGACCGCACGTCCATCGGACGTGCGGTTCGCACGGCACGTCCGATTGTGCCGTTTTCAGCAGCGCGGCGCGCGCTGAAATGGCGCGTTGGGGGGTCAAAACCACCCGAACGACCTCCAAATGCCACGAAACCGTACGACAACATCCGGGCCGTGAATTTTGAAATGGTCGGCCAGACGGCACCTCATTCGGATGTGCCGTGTGACCGCGGCGGCCGGAAACGCGTTTCCGGCGCCATTAAACACCAAAACGTCGTGCGGCGGTCCAATTCGGAGCAAACGTGCTCCGAATAACCTGAAACCGCATGGGAACGATAGAAATATTATTCCTGAGATGCAGGAGGAGGCCGCACGTCCATCGGACGTGCGGTGCGCGCGGCACGTCCGATTGTGCCGTTTTCAGCAGCGCGGCGCGCGCTGAAATGGCGCGTTGGGGGGTCAAAACCACCCGAACGACCTCCGAATGCCACGAAACCGTACGACAACATCTGGGGCGTGAATTGTGAAATGGTCGGCCAGACGGCACCTCATTCGGATGTGCCGTGTGACCGCGGCGGCCGGAAACGCGTTTCCGGCGCCATTAAACACCAAAACGGCCTGCGGCGGTCCAATTCGGAGCAAACGTGCTCTGAACGACCTGAAACCGCACGGGAACGATAGAAATATTATTCCTGAGATGCAGGAGGAGGCCGCACGTCCATCGGACGTGCGGTGCGCGCGGCACGTCCGATTGTGCCGTTTTCAGCAGCGCGGCGCGCGCTGAAATGGCGCGTTGGGGGGTCAAAACCACCCGAACGACCTCCGAATGCCACGAAACCGTACGACAACATCCGGGGCGTGAATTGTGAAATGGTCGGCAAGACGGCACCTCATTCGGATGTGCCGTGTGACCGCGGCGGCCGGAAACGCGTTTTCGGCGCCATTAAACACCAAAACGGCGTGCGGCGGTCCAATTCGGAGCAAACGTGCTCCGAACGACCTGAAACCGCACGGGAACGATAGAAATATTATTCCTGAGATGCAGAAGGAGACCGCACGTCCATCGGACGTGCGGTTCGCGCGGCACGTCCGATTGTGCCGTTTTCAGCAGCGCGGCGCGCGCTGAAATGGCGCGTTGGGGGGTCAAAACCACCCGAACGACCTCCGAATGCCACAAAACTGTACGACAACATCCGGGGCGTGAATTGTGAAATGGTCGGCCAGACGGAACCTCATTCGGATGTGCCGTGTGACCGCGGCGGCCGGAAACGCGTTTCCGGCGCCATTAAACACCAAAACGTCGTGCGGCGGTCCAATTCGGAGCAAACGTGCTCCGAACGACCTGAAACCGCACGAGAACGATAGAAATATTATTCCTGAGATGCAGGAGGAGGCCGCACGTCCATCGGACGTGCGGTGCGCGCGGCACGTCCGATTGTGCCGTTTTCAGCAGCGCGGCGCGCGCTGAAATGGCGCGTTGGGGGGTCAAAACCACCCGAACGACCTCCGAATGCCGCGAAACCGTACGAAAACATCCGGGGCGTGAATTGTGAAATGGTCGGCCAGACGGCACCTCATTCGGATGTACCGTGTGACCGCGGCGGCCGGAAACGCGTTTCCGGCGCCATTAAACACCAAAACGGCGTGCGGCGGTCCAATTCGGAGCAAACGTGCTCCGAACGACCTGAAACCGCACGGGAACGATAGAAATATTATTCCTGAGATGCAGGAGGAGGCCGCACGTCCATCGGACGTGCGGTGCGCGCGGCACGTCCGATTGGGCCGTTTTCAGCAGCGCGGCGCGCGCTGAAATGGCGCGTTGGGGGGTCAAAACCACCCGAACGACCTCCGAATGCCACGAAACCGTACGGCAACATCCGGGGCGTGAATTATGAAATGGTCGGCCAGACGGCACCTCATTCGGATGTGCCGTGTGACCGCGGCGGCCGGAAACGCGTTTCCGGCGCCATTAAACACCAAAACGGCGTGCGGCGGTCCAATTCGGAGCAAACGTGCTCCGAACGACCTGAAACCGCACGAGAACGATAGAAATATTATTCCTGAGATGCAGGAGGAGGCCGCACGTCCATCGGACGTGCGGTGCGCACGGCCCGTCCGATTGTGTCGTTTTCAGCAGCGCGGCGCGCGCTGAAATGGTGCGTTGGGGGGTCAAAACCACCCGAACGACCTCCGAATGCCACGAAACCGTACGGCAACATCCGGGGCGTGAATTGTGAAATGGTCGGCCAGACGGCACCTCATTCGGAGGTGCCGTGTGACCGTGGCGGCCGGAAACGCGTTTCCGGCGCCATAAAACACCAAAACGGCGTGCGGCGGTCCAATTCGGAGCAAACGTGCTCCGAACGACCTGAAATCGCACGGGAACGATAGAAATATTATTCCTGAGATGCAGGAGGAGGCCGCACGTCCATCGGACGTGCGGTGCGCGCGGCACGTCCGATTGTGGCGTTTTCAGCAGCGCGGCGCGCGCTGAAATGGCGCGTTGGGGGGTCAAAACCACACGAACGACCTCTGAATGCCACGAAACCGTACGACAACATCCGGGGCGTGAATTGTGAAATGGTCGGCCAGACGGCACCTCATTCGGAGGTGCCGTGTGACCGCGGCGGCCAGAAACGCGTTTCGGCGCCATAAAACACCAAAACGGCGTGCGGCGGTCCCATTCGGAGCAAACGTGCTCCGAACGACCTGAAATGAGATTATTTCTTGAATCGAAGTTTTTAAATTATTATAACACAATGATTTGATATTATATATGTATTAAATATATATTAAAACATTTAAAATATATTATATATATATATATATTTAAAATATTGTATTTAATAGTATATATATGAATATTTTTACATAAATATATATATATATTTATATTGAATTCAATAAAAAAATTTTAAAATTTTTTTTTTTTGAATAGCGACCGCCAGAGGCGGTCGCTATAGGGTGCCATGCCGGCCCACTATAGCGACCGCCAATGGCGGTCGCTGAAGGCCAATCTGTCGGCCTTCTATAGCGACCGCCATTGGCGGTCGCTAATAGTCTTATTTATAGTAGTGTAACTTATTTATTATGTAACTAATTTATTCATGATAAAAAAATAGTGAATTTAGTTTCAAGAACGTATGATTTGAAATTATATATAGAAAAAAAATGATTTCTAAGAATTAATTTTTAGTATTTTTGTAGTGGTTATAGGTTGCATTCTGTTTCCTTGAATCGTATTCAATGACTAGGGGTCTTCCTATAACCCTTTGGGACAACACTTCTCCAATTTCATGGTTAGATTCACCGAAAAGTTGTTGAAATGGGAATTCCAAGTTGGGTGGTTTCATTGTTTGTGGCGTGATCACATTATTCTTTAATTAATGAAAATCTTATCTAAAATCATCATTAAAAGTAAAATTAGGAAGTTTCAAGAGTAACATAAAAATGGTAGGAATAATAATAATAATTTCCTTGATGAATCTTATATAAAATTATACACATCCTTCAAAAGATCAAACATGTTTCACACAATTTGGATAAGAAAATGAATTTATGAATTCAATTTGGTATTTATCTACCTTAATTATATTTTATAAAATAAAATTCCGAAGGAATATCACACTTTACTTAATAAAATTACACTTTTAAAAATTTAAAACATAGTTATTCTCAATGAAGGTTTTCAAAAATTAACCTAGATTTTTTAAAAATGATAAAAAGTCTCTAAAAATATTTAAGTCATCTAAATATTCTTCTATGTAGTCTTCAATATGAAAGGACAAATCATGATCTATGTGATCACTTAGAGGGGGAGTGGTGAATATGTGATAATATTGTTTTTATTTTTTCTTATTTAAGAAAAAAAAACTTAACTCATGTTAGAGAGATATAAATGTTATGGAAAAAATATGACAAGCAAAAAAACATATACAAAGGTATTTATAAGGTTTAGTACTCAATAATTGTAGGTATCCCTAGGAATGGTTTGGAAATAATCCAAGACTAAAAGAAATAGTAGAAAAAAATCATTTGTATGTGGTTACAAATGGAAGAATTATATTATAATTTTTACTCAGGGGTATATTAAAAACATTCAAAACATAATAAAAGATATAAAAATTATGAAAATGTGTTGTGATATGAAATCAGATGGAGGAAGTCATTCATTTACTTTGGTAAAATTATCACCACTTCTAAAAAAATGAGCATGATTATTGATTTGATCATAAGTGAGGAAAAAATTTCATTTAACTATTTAAGAGTTCCAATGTTTTGGGGAAGACCTCATGCATCTCATTTCACTCATATTTTGATCAAGATAAGAAGAATCTTGGACCCATGGAATACTAAATCTCTCTCAATAACAGGAATATATTTCCTTGTTAAGAATTTGTTGGTCACTAATTTTTTTATGGTTTTAATATATCCAGTTTATCTAATTAAGAGAATTAATTCCTCTATGAGGAACTTTATCTGGAGCGGTAGTAATTCAGGGAGGAAAATTATCACATTTACTTAGAATCAATTCTACAAACCTTTTACCCTTGGGGGCATGGGAATAAAAAATCTTGTAGTGTTTAATTAGTCTCTTCAAGATCAATTATTATGGAAACTTTGAAACAATGGATATGAATCCTTCAGATTTCCGAGATCCAAACTTTTGGAGTGCTTTATGTCTGGAAAATTACATTATATTGAATCCTCAATTTGTCCTGGTCTAAAAACTATCTTTGAGAAGGTCTATAGTCACTCCCAATAGTTGGTAAATATCAACTCTTCTATCAGTTTTTAGAAAGAAAAACTTGATTGGAACTCCCTTGTTGAATATGAGTAGCATATTTGAACAAACCACTGATCCCAACATCACAATAAAGGATCAACTGGCCATCATTGACTCTCATTCGAATGATATCAAATCAGTTGTTTCAAACCATGAATTCATGCCACGTGAGAATTTCCTTATTTGGGAACCAAACTCAAATGGTGTGGTCTTGTTACTACAGTGTAATCATTCAATAATTTACAGGACTATAATGTAGACCTAGTATTGTGGTGTTGAGATGTTAAAAATTCTATAACCATAGATTTCCATCACTAGAGCTATGTGGCGTGGCTTATGAACTATGACATGGAGGTTCCAATATTTCAAGTTCCACTAAAATCTATATATAGTTCTCTATAATGTGGATATCCAACTACGACATGGTGGTCCCAAATAATCTAGAGTTTCCAAAAACCAATCTTGTCTTCACTGTATTTTGTTCCTTCTCTGTAGCACAGAGAACTTGTCCTCTATTATTTGGACACATTTGTTTCCCCGTGGTTACTGATAATATGGACTGGATCTTACACTTTTACAAAACAAGCCTTTAACAGTGCTAGTATTTATCAATGATATAACAAAACACTAATAAATTTCATATTCATCAACGCTAAATAATGCAGTGATAAATTTAACCTTTTATCAGTATGTCTTTTTTAGCGCTGATAATGGAATCCTTTATTAGCACTTTTTTGGCATTGATAATGGTATTCTTTATCTGCGCTTTATTTTTAGCGCTTATTAATATTTATATAAATAAAATGAAATTATTAATTAAATAATAAATAAAAAATGTGTTTATTAAAAAATATTAAAAAATTTATTAATAAAATAATTATTGATAAAAATGAATAGATTGATTATACATTATTAGTTGTTAAATATTTTATTAATTAGATAATTATGATAATTAATGTTATTAAATTGTATATATTAAATATATAGATATATATTAATGTATATAAATATGACTTGTATATTAGAATTTTTTATGCACTTTACATTAAATAATAACATGTTTATTGAATAATGGTTTATAATTAAAAAATAATATGAATTAAGAATATTGACTATAATTTCATAGTACTCAATATATAATTGAATGACCTTTGATTTTTCAATTTAACATAGATCAAATGTGTGTTATATTGATTTTATATATACATAATTATTACATTTTTATATACAATGCACAGACACAAAACTTATCCATTTTTTTAATATTGTTAAAGTGTATATATTCATAATTTATTCAATTTTACTCAATTTTAACATAGATGAATGCACTTAAAAGGATATATTCATTAATAATTTTAAAAATATATTTATAAATGTACATTTACTATATTTATACAATTATATATTTATAATAATAAATAAATGAATATTTGTTTAAAAGTATTTATATAATTATAAATAAATAAATATTTATATATAATTAAATAATATTAAATTTATAGTAAAATTAATTAAATAATGAATATATTTTCTATATTTAAATTTATAAATATTATATATATATATGTATAATTATATAAATAAAATTATATAAATATATACAATGATATAAATATTATTTTTTATAAATATTTCTATAATTATAAATAAGTAATTATAAAATTATAAAAAATATATTTAAAAAAGAATATATTTACTATATTTATATTTATATATATTTATTGTGTATATATAAATATTTACAATTTTTTATTTATAATTATAATTATAAATCCTTTATCATTGATTAAGTAATAAGCGCGGATAAAATCATCTTTATTAATGCTTTATTCACACTAATAAAGATGAAGATTTATCAATGCAAACCAACATGATTATAAAATTAACATTTAACAGTACTAAAATTTTAGTGCTGATAAAGATTGATTTTATAAGAACATTTTTAGCACTGATAAATTCCTACATTTATTAGTGCTAAGAAAGCGCCGATAAAGAGTCATTTTATTTGAGCTTAATTAATAAGCATTGAGAAAAGGGATCTTTATCAGCACTTATTTGTAAGCGTTGATAAAAGTGACCCAATTTATTTTAAAAACCCTGACCATTTTTGAACTTGTTGTGATATCAAGAGGTTTCCACAAAATCCACTCACTGTCGGTGCTCCACCTTAGTGAATCAAAGCTCTAATCACACCACTTTACTGTTGAAGGTGCTCCGGTTCCAAAAACATGTCATCCGACATCTTGTTTTTTATTATGGTTGTGATCAGGATGGGGTTTCGCATCACTTTCCAACAATTTCTCTGCCCGAGGTAGGTGGTTCCAGGCCCTCACAATTTTAGAAAAATTAAATTTCCCGCATGGTTAATTTTTTCATGCTCTATAGTTTATTTTGGTAGTGAGAACATGTTTTTGGAAATTATTTAACATGAATTTATGTCGAAAATAAATTTTCTAAAGAGAAATTGTTATGTTTTTATATAGGCCTTGTCGAGAAAAATCTATGGAAGTGTTCAATTAATTGTTTGAGTGGTGAGAAATGTGTTACTATGAGTACTTAAGGTGTGTGTGTGTTGAAAAAATATTTTTAATGGGAAATGGATCATTTTGGGAATGTTAGACTTGTTGTACACTATTGAATATGAGTTGTGAAGTGTTTAAATAATGAATAATTTGTTTCAGAAATGAAATTTGGGATGTGGAAATGGTTTATTGAATTATGTGTGTGATGTGAGATGTGTTTTTGAAGGGTTTGGCGTGCTTAGGGTTGGGTTGGGGTTTTGTAAAGGAAAATGGCTATATTGTGTGTGTGTGTTTTAAAGGTGAAAATAATTTTTTCAAAGGCATAAAAATAAAGATAGGTTTGGGAGTAAGTTTTTAAAGGAAATTTTTATACTTTTCCATATTGAACATATAATACCTTTTTAATGTAAATTTTAAATTTTTTTAAAGGATAAAAGACATGTTTTTAAAATGATTTAGGATTTTGTACATATTATTAAAAAATGGACTTCTTATGTGAAATTGGTCATGTTTTTTATGTAAAGCCTTGTAGTTCCACTAGGGGTTATTTTTGAAAACATTTTAAATGAATTATTAACATACATAATAGGTGTGAGGCATGTTTGTGAACTGATTTGGTGTGCATTTAGTTTCAAATAGAGTTTCGGTGTGCAAGTAGTGGCACACTATGTGTACATTATTTGGCATGACTTGTGTGTATAAATGTGTTGTGTTAGTTACATGTGAATGTGAAACTTGATTGAGGAAAAATAAAATGGAATCTAGGGTAACTGGGTAACTTGATTGTGTTGTGTTAGGGAATATTGATGTTTTCACAAAAATGTAATTCTCCATATAATTAATATATCATTTAGTATTTATATTTAATTCATTTATTTTTAATATTTTTGATATAATAATTGTTTTCTTATACAGGTGGATTCTTTTATTCAAGTGGGGGTTCTCTATCCAACTTTCATGCTTCTTCTCCCTTAAAATCTTTTCACCCAATAAGTAGTGCATTTATCACCTTATTTCAAGTTACCTCCACTTCCTTTGTAGGAAGAGAAACTATGCTTCCTCTACTCAATCATAGAGGTAATCTTGATGTTTGTACATTAAAATAACAATGTATATAATTAATGTATTGTTTCATATTTATGTTTAATTCATATCTTTTTAGTATTACTCACATAATAATTGTTTTCATATACATGTGGATTATTTTGTTTGAGTTGGGGTGCTCTATCCAAATTTCATGCTCCTTCTCCCTTAAAATATTTCCACCCATGCAGTGGTGCATTTATCACTCCCTTTCAAGTTACCTCCACTATCTTTGAAAGAAGAGAAACAGTGCTTCCTCTGCTCAATCATAGAGGTAATCTTGATGTTCACATAGTAAAATCATTTTCCATATAATTAATGTATTATTTCATATTTATTATTAATTTATTTCTTTTTATTATTACTCGCATAATAATTATTTTCTTATATAGGTGTATTATTTTTTTTCGAGTTGGGGTGCTCTGTCTAACATTCATGCTTCTTCTCCCTTAAAACCTTTTACACATAAAGGGGTGCATTTATTACTTTCTTTCAAGTTACCTCCACTGCCTTTGTAGGAAGTGAAACGATGATGTATTTGATCAATCACAGAGGTAATCTTGATATTTTCACATTAAAATTATATTCCATATAATTAAGGTATTGTTTCATATTTATTTTTAATTTATTTATTCTTATTATTACACACATAATAATTATTTTCTTATACAGTTGGACTCTTTTTTTCGAGTTGATGTGCTTTTTCTGATGCTTCTCACATAGTGATGGAAGTTCAACAAAGAATGTAAATGGAAATCATGGTAACATTAACATGTATAATTGTTTTTGAATAAATGTAATAATTTGTATTTATGTAATTGTATAAATCAGTGTTTTAAATTTCTATAATATAGTGTTTTTATCTGGTATTTGTGTTATAAATTTCATTTCATTTTAATTATGTATTGGGACTTGTTTTTGTTGATATATCTAGTGTGTTTCTGGTGATTTTGGTTCCTTTTGTGTTTCGGTGTGTTGTAACAACATACTACAGTGGTGCTGTAATGTTTTGTTAGATCACACTATAGTAGAGCCTTTTATCTATGCTTTTGAATGCGCGGATAATGAATATCTTTGTCAGCACTTTTAAAAGCTTTAATAAAGAACACATTTATTAGCGCTTCTAGAAGCAGTGATAAATGTCTACTTTATATGTGCTTCTAAAAGTGGTGATAAAGGTCAACTTTATAAGCACTTCTACATAATTGGAAAATAATTATTTTAGTAGTGTTTTAAGAATCAATGATAAATTTGTTCTTTATCAGCACTTTTTCAGTGCTGATAAAAGTCTCGGGCTTTTAACATTGCTCATGTTTTCATTGTTGATAATGGCCATTTCAAGTGCTCTTAAAGGCCCGCTTTTTAGTTGTGTTATCATGTGTTTTGGACCACCAATTCTTTCCAAATCCAATTTCTCCTTCAAATTTTCTTTCATCATGAACATTTTTCATGATCTATAGGAACTATAAACATTTAAAAAGGCATTTTCTGATTTTACTCACCGAGAAGATGATTTATGTATTGAAAATAATAGCCATAAAATGTAATCATATCCTCTTCCCCATACATCATTCTCAAAAAAACACAACAACCATCAATGCACCTCTCGATCTCAATGCTCTTGATTCTCTAAACCTTCATCAATATCTTTTACCTCATCCTATGAATATATAGAAGTTTGTGAAACTAACTGTGATGTTATTATGGTTTAAACCTATATTAACTGATCCCTAAGGATGTTTTTGACTTCCACATTCTCCATCATCATAGTATGATATGAATTTACTTATTCCTCATAACTTGAGATAACTGAGTCAGAATCTTAATCTCAAAATAATTCAACATTGTAACTATAATTAATAAATATTTCATGTTGTTCATTTTCAAACCACTCCATCTTCCCATTCTTCCTCATCTACAATTGATTGTGAAGCGTCCTTATCAAAATTTTCAAGAATATTCACATCTTTAGTGTTAATAATGTTTCATTTTTCTTTATTATTTCACTTGTATCCTCTACCCATAGAAGGGCAGAAACGAAATATTCCATCAACACCTCTATAGTAAAATTTCCATGATTATCACCCTTTTTTAATGAAAGGTTTACCAAACACCCTTTGGTACTTCAAATTGGGTGTTTCTTTTTAATAATTCTCATATCTATTCATATAATATTTTAACTTATAAAAACATCAATTTGGAATATGTACAACTTATTCAATATCTTTCCTAAAAAATGTTGAGAAGTATCATGTTCAATCAATATTATTCATGTCATCTAAAACAAACATCAATTTATTATTTTTATGATGTTGTTCTACAATATTGTGTATATTGAACCAAATTAATGATTAATTCCATGATTTTGAATAAAATCTATAAAATTTTCATTTGTATATTTGCCACCATTATCTGTTCAAATATTCTTCACAAAATATCAACATTTTTTCTATACTTCTCTTTAAACTCATAAAATTTTTTAGATGCATTGATTTTTTTCTGAAAAACTTAATAAATATAATTTGAGTAAATTCATCAATAAGATTAATAAATTACTTATCCCAATTTTTTATTAATTTCACATGGGCCAACAAATATTAGAATGTATTGTATCTAAGGGAAAAGATAAACATATCTCAAATTTTGTATTTGAAAAGTTGGTAATCTGAGCTTCTTGGAATATAGAGGAGAACTAATATCTTATTCTTATATAGTTAATAATATCACAAATATTTCCTATATTTATAATATTTACCACATTCATTTTAAATATACATTATATCCTAGCTAATTTTCTTCTATAATTCCATAATAATATGAACTCTACACATCACCAACATGAAAAAAGTTTCCCATAGTTCATTTTCCTCTTGTAATAACTTCCTCATATTAATTTTGATTAATAATGAAACCATATTTATAAAATTAACTTCATTTCATACATCAAAATTTTACAAAACACTCAACAAGTTGTGTTTCATTCCATCGAAATACCAGGCTCTTTTGGATTTTAAATTTTCTTCCCCAAGGATAGCAGATCCAACACCTTCGATACTGAGTGACTTATCATTCCCAAAAGTCACTATTACATCTTTATAATCTTTTAAAATTTTCAATAGCTTCAAGTATATTTTCATTTGTGAATGACTACCACTATCCCATATCTAAGGTCATTATACTTTTATTGATTTATGAGAATTTTTAATAGATAAGGATTTTTATTTTCCTTTTCTTTAATTCTCATGTTGTTTTTAATATTTTATATAAATATTTTTTTAGATAACATAAAAATACATCCATTTTTAAAATGTCAAGGATAATTAATTCTTTCAAAAATAGTTTCCAAGGGTTGGAACCTATTAGAAACCCTTAAAATAATTTTCTTTGTTATTATTCATTGAGTGTTGACCCCTCTCAAAATCTACATCCAGTATCTCCTAGATTCAAAAAAATGTGGGTGATTAAAGAAAAACATCCTTTCCATATGTACAAAGCCTCTAAAATACTAGTAGTAACCATAGAAATCTTATTTCCCTTTATAAATTATACACTATCAGGAGTTTTGTACCTATTTTTCTTAAACTTCCTTATTTTACACTCTATAAATTTGTTATTCATCAATGTTATGGTTTCCTCGTGATATTTTATTTTTTAGTTTGTATTTTTTAGAATAAATACAATCTCTTGTAGTAACAGTTTTTGATTTAGACTTTGAAACCATATAAAATTCTAGTTTTATATATATACTTAATTTGACTATATAAATGGTCTTATTAAATTTCTTTTTCTGATGTATATATTCATCCTTGTTATAAAATTTTAGGATTATTTTTTTATCCTTATGAGGTTTACACTTATTTGAAAATTTTCCAAATCCTTTAACTATGTTTTGGAAATTTGTAATTTGTTAATTGGTTTTAACAAGTTCTTATTAAACAAGCTCTAATTCCTCCTCCTTAAAATTTAAATTTTCTTCAATATTGATGATAAGGTTCATATTATCATCAATAAAATTCTTTATATCATCAATATATTTTAGAAACATAAATTTTTCTTTATAAAAATATCCTTGATTATTTGTTGAAATATTTTTTTTGAATATTATTGTTCTTTTTTTCAATTCCTATGATATTTGAAAGGAATTATTTCAAATATATCTTGATAATAAACTCTATCTCAGTATATTCTTATTATTCTTCTTCAGATACACTAATTTAATCATTGGTAAACTTGTAATTTTTTTCTTATTAAATTAGATTTTAAGCAGCATTATTACAAAAATTTTTAGCTTCTTCTTTACTTTATTCATATTCCTCACAACTAGAAAAAAATTATCCATATATATTTTCCTTAATCGTTATCATTTCCCTTACAATAATACATGAATTTTTCTTTATTATTCTTGAGGTATATTATATTATTATTTTTTCATCACTTTCTTTATCTTCCTTAAGTCTTGGGAAATTTGCAGAAAAATACCATATATTTCCTCAAACAAATCACTTGATAGGTAGATTTCCATTATAATTACCTCTAACTATTTTCACCCTTATAGAAAACAAAAATACAAATTCATCAATTTTTTTACTAAACTCATCTTAGATATCAGAACCAGTGGATTCTTCCTCAATAGAATGTTTCTTAAATTTTCATTTCTTGGTAGCCTTGAAATAGATTTCTTGATCATATTTATCCATATTTATAATGAAGTTTCTCTTCTAATTTCATAAGTGTTGAGAGTTCTATATAGGTTATACAAAGAAATTGTTTTTGGATATTTATCTTATAAGGATAAATCTTTGGTATCCAATTTTTCAAGAAGAATTCATTAGATTATTTCCACATTGTATAAATTTCCAAACTTTTAACCAGGAAATATTAGGGCGATTTAAATGTCATTTAACATTTTAAATAAGCTACCATAAAATTCATTATCACCCATTTTAATATCTTCGTACTTCACTCTTTATATTTTTAGCTTTGATTTCTTCACTTTCTTATTACCTACATAGATGTTATCCAATATATCATAAATGATTATAATTATTAAAATTTATTTAACTCTAGGAAACTCACTTTCATAGGGTGAAAAAATTATAATATTTTTTTCTAGCCCATAATTCTAAAAATAATTATCAGTAGTTTTCAGACAAACACCTTCAGCTTAAGGAGGTAAACCATCTATAATAACTTTAAGAACACCATAACCAATGAACATAATATACAGAAAAAATATATCTTTCTAAATATTATAGTTCTTCCCATCAAATAAGGTAATCCCCTTACTATTCACAAAAATCAGAACATCTATTTTAATTTCCTCTTTGAATAAATTTTAGCAAAGAGTCAACAAAGGGAACTTGGCTCTGATACCACTTGAAAGGAACAATCCAGATCAATTTGATCACTAAGAGGGGGTGGTGGTGAATTATTGATATGCACTTTTTATTTTTTTGTATTTAATAAACAACCTTCACTTACTTTTATAGATATTTTAATTTAATAAAAATAAGTATAAAAGTATTACCACAAAAACATTGGTAATTACAAGGTTTATTACTGAATAAGAGTATCTTTTCTTTGTTATAGTTTTTAAATAATCTAAGATGGCATGAGAAACTAGAAAAAAATCTTTTATATGTGGTTACAATAATAAAGGAATATCCATTCACTTGTAATTTACAACATTAACTCAATATTTCATGTGATCTTCACATTGATAAAATATATATCAATGTTTCTATAATAACTGTAAAAACCTCCATCAACGGAATTCAATATATCATTACTAAGATACTTGAACTTTCTTCACACTTAATTTTCATATAATTTTTTATTCTTCTTAACTTTCTTGAAAAATAGTAATCAAGAACACCTCCTTGCACTTTTTTATAAAAACATCCATTTGATCACTTGTCTGTTTGATTATCTTTTTAGAATACTCCAAAAGCTGCCTTGTAAAGTCTGATACCACATCTTATGTGTTGTTCATCTGATCACCTCAACAAAACCTAGTGTAATACCGTCATATATGAAACATCATATAATATTTTTCAACTTATGCCTCCTCATATTATTCATACAATAGACTTGTAAACACAATCTATCTAGTAATAATTGATGTGAATATCTTAATCTAGTATACATTAGATTCATGCTCCTCTATAAAGTCCATTATATATACTTTCCAATTATAAAGCACTTCGACTCTCCTCAAAATATCCCACACACATTCTTTGATGCACAACCCACTTTATATAGGCTTGGCTCCTCCAAGATTTAAGGGAAACACAAAGATTTAATTTTAACTTCTTAATTAATATTTATAGCAGGATACCTAGAAATATCATTCATTTTGACTGTATTAAGACATTGTATAATGTATGATATTCCCCTAAGATCCTATGAAAAATAATTTCATCAAACTTCTTTTTTTACTTGGAAATAATCACAGATCATTCCAATGTGATATTTGGCAGATTGAGCGACAATCATAGCATCGTCACATTTTATAACTTAATAAATGATTTGAAAATTCTTTTAAACTGGTACATCTACATCTCAACCCTTCATTGTTCGACATTCATAGTAGTACTTTTGTCCGATACACCTCAATCTAGTGTTCCTAAATAACTTTTTAGGAACATACCATAAGTCTTCTAATAGACTCAACCAATTTCTATTGACTTTCATAAAAAATCCTTGATCCTTACCTTATTACACCATCCCTAGATTGATGATCTTTATTTATAGAAATATCAGTCTGATGAATTCATCCAAAAACATATTTTTGATGACTCAATGATTTTTTTTGATCATCCTATATCAAATTCACATAAAGTATCCATACATTTCCATCTAACAAGCATTATAAAAAAGGTAACCTCATTAAATAATATAGATAGTTAACCCAATGAGATTAAATAAAAAAAATGTTTTTCTAGTGTTCTTCATCTAATAATATCCCTAGTGACTTCCCATTATACATCGACAACATTTATCTGATCATAAATCTTCAAAAATGGAAAAAAATTGTAGTTTTTATGTACCCTTATAAAACATAAAATACTGTTTTTTATATTTTTATAGAATGATATTATAGTATTATGCTTCACATAACATTATATAGTCATACCAAAATATCATTATAATCCATGAACCAAAAATATACTCATCCAAACCTTTGACTAATATCATCTATATTGTAAACATCATCATATCTTCATATCATAAACTTCGTACATATAAATGATTTTATCCCCCTTTTTACATCTTGGATCACGAGGAAATTCAATACTCATGATGCTGAAAACATTAAGAGAAACAAAGAATCTCTAGATTAAATCACTGATAACTATTTCTGATGAGTTTAGTGAGAACAATAAGATAAGTATTGTGCACAACACTCAAGCTGATCACCTCAGTCCAGTAATGTCTATCCAATAATTTTGGTATGATAAACATAGTTTGATCATCTATGTATCATTTATCTTTCTAGAAATCATAAAAAGGAAGGGTGATTTTTGTTAGACAAAAAGAAAGAAAACCTTTTTTTAAGAATCCTCTATTATTCAAAACAAGTTTAACCAATATCTTCTTATCATCTTCTAACTTCTTCCAACATCTCAAAAAAAAAAAGTCCCAACATAATATTTTTATAAAATATATGTACCACAAACAAATATAATATAAATGGTGATCTACACAATCTAAATTTAATCCCTCTATTTTAAAAGGCACCATATAGAAATGTAAAGGTATTTTTCTTCTGATCTTCAGGTATAATGGGTACCTAAAGGTAACATGAAAATACATCTAAGAAATAATAGTGAGTTATTGCTACTAATATTTTTAATATATATCCAATAAAAGAAATGAGAAACTGATATTTCCTAGTAACCAGATTCAATTTTATGTATTCTATAAACACTCTTCAGCTATTCTAATATCAAACATGAATCAATTAACTTTTCTTATTTCTCACTATGGTCAGTTTAGTTTTTTAAGAACTATGTGAATGAGACTAACCCACAGGGATTCAAATAATGGGTATATTATTAGTACTTACAACAACTGCCATATTTATTCTTTTTTAACTAAAATAAAAATTGGAAATCTTATTCTTCGGGGCTACATAATAGGGTTTGAATTTTCATCAAACAGAATTCTTTAGGTGAATATTTTTTGGATTTTTTCCTGGTATATCAAATAAAATCAATCCTATTACATTCACATTTTCTATTAAAAGTTAAATAAAACTTTTCTATAGGGTTGGGGAAATATTTATGGTAATGATTATGGGAAAATTTTTCCCCTTTAATGAGCGATACATACTTTTGATCAATTAGTAATATTTTTAATTTCAGAATTAAGGGTTGTTCTAAGGACAATATCAAACATGGGTTTCATTCCTTAAATGTTTGAACTTCCTACACACCAGATGGAAAATTATCTTAATTATAATTAAATAAAAAAAATTGTACATTATTACATACATTATCTCTTATTATAAAATATAGATAATTTTTCTAGATTTTATGTACCATTTAAAAAAACATTTCATTACTTATTTTCCCAATTCTAAAATTTCATCCAACATACCTTGGTTTTCACAGGGCTCATCCTCCTTGGTTTGTGATAGTGAAAGGAGTGTATTATCCTCTTGAGGGTAATTTAATACGTTAGATATATTTAAATGGATAGTTATATCAACAAAATCTATTGTGAGAGTTCCTTAATTCACATTGATTATGGTCTTCTCTATCTTTACGAAGGGTCTATACAGAATGATGGGTAACTATTTTCTGGCCTTTACATCCTCCATGTTCAATGAATAAAACTTATTTTAAAGGACCAAGTTTCTTAATTTTACTTGAAAATCCTCTTGGACTCATGTTGGAAAGGTAGTGGACCTATTTGAAAGCTTCACTACCACTCTCTTGGGATTTAATTTTCCCATATGAAAAGAATTAAAAATATAATGAGACATTAAATTTATCAAAGAACTTAAATAAATCAAATAATATTAAAACTTTATGGATATAATCATGAAAGGGATATAATATTTCATTGGATATTTACATTTAGTAGGAAAATATGGTGTAATATGGGTTAAAACACTCATTCCATGGTTTACTCTCTCATTACCTTGATGTATCCTTTTTTTAGTGAATAGTTACTTAAGAAAAATAACATGATTTTGGATTTTTTACATTTTCAAGGAGGATATTATTGAATTCCACTTTTTGGATGGTTTCTAGAATTTATCATTGAATTTACTGCTCTTATATCTTCCTTGACAGGATTATCCTAGATGGGATGGGAAGTGAAATATCATTCTCATCTATTTTCTATTTTTATAGTGGTGTATTTGGTAATTGTTATTCCTATATTATTATTCATTATTTTTTTATTTCTCACGGGGATACTTTCTAGGATCCTTTTTAGCTGGTTTTTCTAGGCCTTCCTCAACAATAGTCTATTTTTTCTTAGGTCTAGGGATTGACACATGTTGGATTTATTTTCCACTTTTAGTGGTGACTCGAGTTACATTCCCCTAGGGGTGTGGTACTGGATAAGTTTATATTTTCCCTTTATTTATGGATGATATAACCCTAGGAATTCTAAGTTAATTTTTTATTTCTTATAATTAATTCCTCAAATACTCAAAATTTGATCATTGTTTTTTTTATACTGATATTTTTTCATTGGTTGAGGTTTTTTCATAGAGCTTATATTATAAGAAAATTGCGGTTTATAGGTTGGTTGACTAAATAATGGTTTGTATGATTGTTGAAAGGGTAGATTTTTCTTGTATTTTTTCTAATATTGTTGTATATTTTGACTTTTTTGGTTTCTAAATCCATTTTGAATTGGAAATTATCTCTCTATCCTTGAGTTAGTTGCTAAAATTGTATGGGTTAGTAGTTAGATACGCAATCTTAGTTCCTTTCACTTTATCACATTGGTTAGTAAAATTATTTGGGGATGAATATAAACCACATACCATAACTGGTTATTTTTATTCACTTGGATATTTAAAATTCATTTGTCTTTAAAAGGTACCTAGTTCCTCCAGATTAGATTCTAGTTTGGGTTGTGTTTCAAAAGATCTTTCCATGTGTGGCCCTCTAGTGCCAATAACTCTTATAACAAACTCTTTAGAGTTTTCAGATATCTTTTAGAACTATATTCTTTAATCCATGGGTGACTTATCTATAAAAGATCTTATAGAGGATTCATCCAATAGGTTCCTTTCACTATCAGTAATATGTTGATATAAAAAAAATAAACAAGTGACGTTATTTAATGGATTGATATGTGAAATAGGCACAAATATCATAGAATAATACCTAGTACTCAAAGAGAGTATCTCATGATTCCTACATAATAAAATATATCTATTTCCTAATTAATATACTTCTAGAGGTGGGGAAGAATCTTGGTTTAAAGATCATCTATATATCATCCAAGTCATTCACATATCTTGGATACTAGCTATTGAGTCCACTTTATATAATTTGTATTTATTTTCAAGGAATTTTAATATATTGAAGTCACTTGGAAGATTAAAATAGTAAAAGAATCCTATTATGTTAGTGAAGAATTATCATAGATATTGAATGAAGATGGTGATGATGAATTACTAATCATGAATGATGAAGAATCCAAGATTGTTAGATAAGAGAAAAAATTCCCATGAAATTTTTCATGACTCGAAACAATTCAGGCTTTAGATACAACTATCCCAATCCAACTTTAATAGGCAAAGGGTAGTGACAAGCACTGAAGGAATAACTAAATCAGGGAGGAATTTTCCTATGTATCTATACATACACACACACATATATCTTGATGTATAAGTGTAGAGGAAATAGTAAAAGATGAAACACTACTATAAATTAAACAAAGAATGTGTGAACCTCTAGAATTTACAAAATTACAATAGTATAATCTGAAAAAATAGAGGGGAAAATAAATGCTCAAACAAAAAAATTTCCCAACCTAAAAAACTAGAAATGTAAACTGCTGAGAGAGCCTAGATGGATAATCCCATGCTATGAACACCATACATGGTCCAAATCACCCAGTATCCATAATCTCCTTTGTAATCACCAGAGACCTGTCTGTTATCTATAACGGACATGAAACGTGTGGGAAAACCATGTAGGTGTGAGCATATACACTCCCAATGGGATCTCTGAAAGCTAAAGGGGCGTGTAGTAAGAGATACAAAATGAATGAAGATGGTAGATGTGAGATACAATCAATGAAAATAGCTCAACCCAAACTAATAGTGAAAGTAACCACATCCAAACACAAGGGGATCAAAAAAGTGATTAGATGAACTACCCAATGAGTATTTTCCACATATATGAGGAGAGTAGACTTATCCTACTATGAGAATATGGACACAAAAAGCATGTGGCATACCCCATGCATCTTCACCTCTCCTAGAAAGAGGGTAACCAAATACAAGGTGTGGATACAAAATAATATGTATATATATATGATCAGTCAAAGAAGAGCAAAAAATAGAGTTAGGGGATCTCAATATCATAGCTTAGCCAAAGAAGAAGGGTAATCAATACTTACAAAAGTCTAATAAAGATGCCAAGAATCTCACGAATGTTCCCAAAAACAATCGTACAATTCCAGTCATGCCTTTTCACTATATATCATAGTCGATGGGATTCCAAATCAAAGTAAAGGACTAATTACCTAGTGTTCCTGGGGGTTCCACTATATAAGTATATATAGAGGACCCATGCCCATGCTGATGGAGGGTTCCACTCCAGTTTCATGAGGATCTGTGTCCTGTATGATATGGTGTTCCACTCAAAAGTCTAGGACCCACACCCTAGTACAATAGGGTGTTCCACTATGGTTATCAAGGAGTTGTGCCCTATCCGATAGAGGGTTCAACTCTGAAGTTGAGGACCCACACCCTGGTAAAACAGGGGGTTTCACTCTGACCATCGAGGACCCACGCCCGATTCGACGGGGGGGGGGGGGGGGGTATTCCAATTGGAAGATAGATGTGGAGGACCCAAATACATATTGATGGGGGGTTCCAATATAAAAGATTAAGAAATACACCTCCTAACTCTTTTGGAGGGTACAAGTTTGTAGTCTTTGGTAATTCCGTCTGATTATTGTCACTATCGAACATTGCCTAAATAATCTCCATGGACAGAAAATTTCACATCAGAAATCAAAATCCAAAACCTAGGGACTAGTCACAATCTACGTGTAAAAAAACATAGGATATGATACTTTTGGTCCAAAATAAGAGTTCAAATTGAGGAGATACAGAATATCCAAGTTTCCAGAAAAGGAACCATTGGATACACAACATGTGAGGGGACCCATACGGTGTGTGGTCCCGCTCCACAACCCAATAATTTCTTGGGATATCACATGGATACCTATACATGTGGTAGTACATTCCATGTAGTTGTAATATATGGAATATACAATATAATTGAGTTCGGGCTGTGTCATACTGGTCATGTCCATGTATCAGGCCCCATGTCCATGTACTTGAGTTCACATCTATGTACCGAGTCATGTACTTCCACATGGATTCCTTCCCATGTGATCCTCTACGTGGGTTTTCCAAATGGGGAAGGGGTTCAGGACATGTCATATAGATACAATCCTCACCATCCTTGAATTTTTTGAAACCCTTGTCACCACCCCTGAGGGGGATACATATAGTGTGTTCATCTGTGAACACGGTGTGTAGTCGGGTTTTTATCAGATTCCCTAATCCAGTATTTAAACCTTGAATGAGGTCGTGTTGTTATGTATATCACCTCAAATACATCTAGGAGTAGTATATCTTGTTGTGAATCATACTTTCTAATGGACTTTCTCCAAATATTGGCTTTGTTAGTCTGCATAAGTTCAGACGTTCATTTCAAACACTGCTAATAGTTCTACATTTCACCCCATGATAAAAAATAATCTAAATGATGATCCATGACCTGAAATAACTCCTAATCTAGAATAATAATGTTAATATTCTCCTTTCTCATTAAGACTCTATGAATCAGGGGGTCTGATCAGGCTCAGTACCACCAACAATTGTCGAATCAGGACCCTAGGGTCCAAACGGGCATGAACGCAAATAAATAAGGGGAAAAATCATAAGAAAAAAGGTTTAAAAATAATTTTCAAAGTTTTCTTGTCCAATTATCAATAATGGGAAACTAGGGTTAGAAAAAAAAATGTATATAATCAAATTAATTGGTGCCCGGGTGCATGCAAAGGCTAAAATTTGGCATATATTAATAGAAGGTATCAATTCACTCAAACCATATAATAAAAATAGAATAAATCACAAAATTTATGAGTCCTACCATGATTTTGGATCTATTTCATTGAATAATGATCCCTCTAACAATTTAGACGATTCTTTGGGTTTATTGCATCCATATCTACTCTAATCCGACGTTTCGTCATCGTCCAAGGTGATTCGCCAAGGAAAGGATGAAGGAGAGTGTCATTAGAGATTATATAATTATGTGGATAAACCTATAAAATTTTCCATGAATTTATATTTATAATATTATTTCTAGGTCAAAAAAATTAATTAATTAATTAATTTAATAATTAATTAATTAAGCGAAAGTACTGCCAATGAGTAAGGAGTTCGAACGCACTGGGCCGACCCATTTTAAGTCATGTCTAGGAAAAAAAACTACATTACAGACTCAATTGTGGTATCATATTTCTTATATGAGATCCATTTTAAGGTTTATCCTATTTTATTTAAGAATTTATGTGTAATAATATAAAATATATTTAATATTTTTTAAAAAATAGTTTCGGGAAAACCGGGCTGCAGAATCACATGTTGTCTTTGTACCTAGCTCTAGAGATATATATAGAAATATTTCAAAGTCTTATAAGGAAAAAACCAGGTCTCTAAATCATTACCTCCTTTAATATTTTAATTTCCTAAAAAACAACTTGGGATACTAAACTCGCACTTGGTTCTCCCACTCCCAAGAACTCTTCTGCACATTTACATACTGCCACAACATGTGGACCAATGGGATGGTCCATCTATACAATGTTCTATCCTTTAGATACTTAACCAACACTGGTTGATCCATAAAAGTGGCTCGATACTCAATTTCCAGATCACGCCAGTCGATGATGTGCATGGGTTCGGGCATGTATCACCTTAGCCGGGACACATTGGAGACGTTGTGAAATAGGTCTAGCTATGGAGGGTTGGGAGAGGTGGTAAGTGACCTCCCCAACCCTCTTCACGATCATGAATGACCCAATTAACCTCAAGGATAGCTTTCCTCCCTAACCAAACCTCCACAATCCTCATTTTAGGGAGAATCTAGGCAAAAATAGGTCTCCCTACTAAAACTCCAAGGACCTACGACATAGCTTTTGGTAATATTTTTTTCTAATTTGGGTTATCCTCATCCTCTAACAGATGACTTGGACCTTCTCTGTTGTCATGTGAACCATCTATGGGGACACAACAGACATCTCTCCATTCTTAGTCCAAAAAAATGGTGACCTGTAGGTTCTTCCATACTGGACCTCAAAATATTTCGTTTTGATAATAGTGTGGTGGATATGGTTGTATGAAAACTCTACCAAGGGAAGGTGATCCTACCAACTCTATATGAAGTATAACAAGCAATCCTTGATCATATCCTTCAACACCTGGATAGTGCACTAAGTATTCCCATTGGTATTGGGGTGAAAGGATTTACTCATAGTCATTTTGGTCTCAAATACCTTCTGTAGGACCCTCTATAATCGTGACATAAACCATGTGTCATTATTGGATACAATCGTTGAGGGGCCCTGATGTAGGCGAATGATCTCCCATATGTACAACTACCCCAAAATATCCGCCAAAATATACTCCATAATATAAAGGAAGTGTACCGAATTTTTGATTCAGTTAACTATCACCCAGATAGAATCATAGGCCTTCACTATGCACAAAATCCATATGACAAAGTCCCTGGATATTCCATCCCATTTCCACTCTGAGATCTGAAGGAGCTGTATTAAACCTACCAAAACATAGTTTTCATCCTTCACCTGTTGATTGGTGAGGCATTGAGAGATAAACATAGCTACGATTCACCTCATGATGGACCGCAAAATCTATCATTGGAGGTATCTGTACATATTCCCCACTCTGGGATGTAGAGTTAGGGAGAGTGTGGAACTCTTTCATACCCTCCTCCCACAATGTAATTTTATCCACTATCTACCCATGGAACAAGATGATGTGATTCCTTTCTTTAGAATATCCATCAGAAGAGTCACCTATGGTTATCTGATCTCATAAGACCTCACAATCAATGTCTCTTAGCTAGGACTCTCTCATACACTTGAGAATAGGATGAGTCAACACCATCTACTGTAGAAAAGTTTTACCCTCTTGCTCCACTGGGGTCAGCTGCATATAGGACTACTAATCTGAAGCCTCCTACACTAGGAGATCATTTTACTTTCTACTAAGGGGATATACTACAACATTTAACTTCCATAGAGTATAGACTATCTCGAAGTCAAGTCTTATATGAACTCCATCTAGAACCATTCTCTTCGGTTCATGTCTCTTTATGTGAAGAAATACATGATAATATAATGGTCTCAGTAAACCACAAAGTTATATCTGAAAAGGTAGTGTCTCCACATCATAAGGGAAAAGACTACAACTGTGAACTCTAGGTTCTGAGTTGTGTAGTTCTTATCGTCATGTCTCAACTTCCTCAACCTGTATTCAATAACTGATAGTCGCTACATCGACATGCAGCTGAGCCTAGCTCATGAGTCATCACAATACACTATGAACTCTAACCCCTTATCTGGTAGTCTCAACACCAGAGCACTCATCATACTTAGCCTGAACTCCTCAAAATCCCTCTGGCACTACTCATACTAGGTAAATGGATTTCCTCTCTGCATCATGGAGTTAAAAAAGGATGAGATTCTGGAGAAGTCTTCCACAAACCTTCATTATTACCCTACCAAACCAAGAAAGTTCCACACCTCTGATATGCTCTTGGGTGGATCCCAAGAAATCACTACATCAATATTTTTTGGATAAATAGCTAAACCGTGATTATAAATGACATTCTCGAAAAACTGAACCTCATGAATCTATAACTAGAACTTCTAGATATTTATATAAATATGGTTCTCTTGAAGAAAATATTGTACCATCCTCAAGTGTTCTGCATGATCCTCAATTGATGCAGAGTATACGGGTTTGTCATCAATGAATACAAAAAAAATGGTCTAGGTACATCTAGAAAACCTTATTCATCAATGCCATAAACACAGTGGGGGAACTCATCACACCAAATAGAATCACTAAGAACTCATAGTATCTATAGCACCATCATAATGCCAACTTTGGAATATCAGCTTCAGAAACCCTCAACTGGTGGTAGTTTGAACTACGATCAATATTTAAGAACTATCCCACACCTCAAAATTTGTCAAAGAGGTCATCAATACTCTACAAGGGGTACTTGTTCTTTATCATGGCCCTATTCTTGTGATGATAATCCATGAAAATCCATAGGATCTTGTAATAGTTTTTAATGAATAATACTGGAGATGCCTAGGGGGACACACAGGGTATAATGAAATGTTTCCCTCAAAGGTCCTTTAACTTCAACTGTAGCTACAAAATCTTGTTAGGCTCCATATGATATGTCATAGAAGATATTGGTGAAGTCTCAAAATTCCAGTCGATGAAAAACTCCATCTCTCACCTTGGAGGTAGTCCCAGAACATCCTAATGGAAGATGTTCATAGAATGATCTGCAGCTGAAGGAACCCAGATTCCTAAAGGGCCTTTTGTACCAAGAGATATAGTTGCCAAGTGATGGGTTATGGGATGCATATTTATTCTTGAAGAACCCACTTGCCTTTCCATGATATTTCTCTCACCGGAAAAGGACAATATCGTCGCATCAGTGCGCAAGCATCTGACTTTTCTATGGTGATAGTTTATCTAGGATCAGACCATTGATAGATAATACATTACCAATGTGAATTCACAGGCCTTGATTGTGATGACCAAGAGGTCCCACATAAACCTCCCTCTACCAATTGATATCTCACACTACCAACAAATAAAAGATACAGAATAAGCATTCCCTATAATAACCTAAAGACCAAGATGGTGCGATAACATGTCAATTAGGAGCTCCAACTCTTAGACTAGGAGCATATATATAAAGGAATTAATGGAACCTTTTTCAACTAATAATTGTTGACCTCACCTATTTTTATAATCCCAATCACTCTTTAATATGTTTTGATAATCTTGATGTCTAATTATAATTCTATATATATATATATATATGATGAATATAAAAGTACTCATTGGAATATGTCAATCAATGTTTATCTATGTTTAATCATACTTTGACATACTTATAACTCAATCTGGATGTGTTTATCATAGAACAGATAAGTGTTAAGTCACTAATATGCTCATAGATACTGATAAAGACCTACCGATACTTTTTCTACCGATAGACATGGTCACCGATAAGAAAAGGTCACCGATACACAGAGCTACATGTATGTACAAGTCCACCGGTAAGCAAATTTCACTGATAGATCAAGTCCACCGATACATAAAAGCTACCAATATGAAGTCCACTGATAAAGGGCTACTGATACAAAGTCTACCGACAAGTATAGTTACCGATACAGACAGAGTCACCGGTATGAGTAGTTACTGGTACAAACGAGTTACTGATAGACAAGAAGAGATACCGACAGACAACTACTGATAGAAGTAGAGATACCGATAGAACAAGTCTAATGATGTGCATTAGTCCACCAATATTCACTTAATCACTGGTATAGAACAGAGCTACCAGTATGCACAAGCTACCGATACAATGTCTACTGATACAAGCTACCGTTACACTGGAGCTACCGTTAGAGTAATTCTACCAGTATAAGTAAGTCTACCGCTATGAAGTTCACTGATATAAATAATCTCACCGCTACTCAAGTCTACCGATAGAAGTTCACTTATACAATGATCCACTGATTGATTCAAGGAGCTACCGTTACAAGGAGAAACATATACAAATACAGAGGATCCACCGCTACAAGATCACTGTTATAAGGAGCTACCGATTGAAAACCAATCACTGTTTCCCTAAACTATATTTCTATTTGTTTATTTAGCAATGGTCACATTTGATGATTTTAATGCAATTAATTTTATTTAATGATAGTTGTTGGCTTGTCAGGGAACCGTACCTCGTACCTGTAAAAAGGTAATCATTCCCATTGCCGAAGATGAAAGCATAAAAGTAAGGACAAAATCTGGGCATAAGGAGCACCGAGAAGGAGTCACAAATACACGATAGAGAGGCTACATCCTTACACGCACTTTCTTCAAGAACATTGGACATACAAGAGGCCATTCATTCAAGAATAGAACACAAGATGAACTTTAGAAAAGGAGTAAAGATATACAACAATCTATTCATGCACACAAGATGATCAAACTGAACCTGAACAAAATGATACTCTATTTTTCAGACAAAAACCAGAGAAGGAATTAGAAGCATTACTGTTTAATCAAAGGAGTCGAGAGCTTCACTTCAAATCACTAGAGACTTATAAACTCATATCTACTCTCTCAGTGATTATTTTATTTACATTTTGAGCAGTGTGTGTACTCTTTATATTCTATACTCACACTGTCTTCTATGATAAACTGGAGGATTTTAAAATACTCACACGAACCTTCTATATCTTTCTTGTATCCCACTATGGATAGAGGTAGAGTTCAAGTAGGACCTGGACAACCAGTGTGCTGTTGTTTTGTTTTCCCATGAAGTAGAGGTCTTAGTACCTGGACAGTCTGTGTACTGTTGTTTGCCCCGATCCAGGGTGTGGATCAAATTTATATAAATTGTTTGAGAGGACTAAGTCTCAGCTTGAGACCAAACCTCTTGGTTATATCTGCTGTGCATCTTAGATTAAGTCTAAAGCATATTATACATTTTATATTCCGCTGCTAATTACTTTGAAATACAAATTATTTTAAAGTTAATTTTATAGTTAATCTAGAAAGTGTTTGTAACTATTGTAAATCAGTAGGTTAGTTTCAAAGGCTAATTTAATCTTTTGATTAAATTAACCGAGACCTAATCAATATTTTGGGAACCTAATCGAACCCTTATAGTTTTAAAAATTCACTAAATTTTAACTTCATTTTTAATTGGGGGATTTTAATAGAAATATTTTTAACAGAATTATTAATTAGAACTCAATTCAACCCCCTCTTGAGTATCCACTCTGACAAACATTTGGTATCATAGGGTTGTTTATTATTAAAGTTTTTCGAAACACTATGTTTTTCAACTGTGATTTTAGTTATATCTTAAAGATCTTAAATTTCTGTTAGTTCTAAATTTTATCTCTTTAAATATATTTTCTAAAATAAAATTACGAATAATAGACTAGAAGGTGTTGCTACCAACCGACCACCCTTCTTTAATGGTAAAAATTATGCCCAATGGAAGCTAAAAATGAAAATTCATTTAGAGAGTATTGGATTTGACATCTGGACTGCTATAGAGACTCAATATAAGATTCCAAAAACTGAAATAACTAATTGGGATGAACCTACTAAAATATATTACAATAATAATTCTAAAGCAATGAATTCCCTATATTGTGCTTTAGGATATTAAGAATTTAATCGCATATATTCTTGTAAAACTGCTTATAAAATTTGGGATACTTTGGGTGTTTCTCATGAGGGAACAACCAATGTTAAAGAAATGAGATTGAATACCTATACTATTAAGTATGATAATTTTAAAATGAAGCCTAATGAACCTATTTCTGACTTGTATCTCGGGTTCAATGAGATTGTCAACACTATGAGCTCACTTGGAAAATTTGTTCCTACAAAGGAGCAGATTATGAGAATACTATGATGTCTGCCCGAAAGATGGAGAGGCACATCTGTTTCAATAAGAGAATCGTGTGATATAAGTTCACTGCTTGTTAAATAATTAATTGGTAAGTTGATGATGTATGAAGAAGAGTTGAAAGTAAACAAGGAATAAGATGATGAACCAAGGAAGACGTCAATAGCTTTCAAGACATCTACTTCAAAGACCAAGGACAAGGAGATAGTACACATACCAAATGAAAGCTCAAGTAGTGATTAGAGTGCATCTGACAGTGATGTTGAGATAGATCAAATATCCAGGAGATTTAAGAAGTTCTATAGGAAGAATAAATTCTTCAGAAAATCAAATTAAAAAGGAAAATATGACAACAAAGGAAATTGGAAGAAGGATTGTAAAAAGCATGATAAAAGTGTTGAAATTGTCTGCTTGAGTGCAAAAGGAAAGGACATGTAAAATAAGACTGTCCAAAATTAAAGTTCAAGAAGAAATATGACTACAAGGATAATAAGTATAAGAAATCCATGAAGGCAACTTTGAGTACTTCAGAAGACAACACAAGTGAGTCTGAAGTTTTTGATTCTGAAAAGAATTGTGCCAATATGTGTTTCATAATAAACACATCTGAGGTAACATTGGATACTCCTGCTTTAAATTCATATTATTATGGAGTTGATTCTGATTTTGGATCTAAAAATATGTCTAGTGAAGAGTTATTTGAATATTGTAATATTCTATAAGAAACCTGTAATGAATTGAAGGAAAAGTATAAATCTGTAAGAAAACAACATGATTTGACTAGTTCTGTTAAATCTGCCCTTCATATAGAAAAAGAAAATATTTCTCAATTACTTAAGGAAAATACTGAACTAAAATTGTGTAATGAGAAATTGAGGAAGGACTTAGAAAAATTCACAAATAGAAAGAATACTCTAACTCAAATTCTAGTAAAACAAGTGGCACCAAAATATACCACTGGAATAGGCTATCAGCCTGGACAGAGACAGATTACTAAAAATAGATTTATTTTTAAATCTGGACAGAATGGTGCTAGTTCTAGTTCTGGAAATACATATGCATCAACTAGTTATTCACATGGCTATAGATCAAATAAAGTTTATCATTCAAAACCATTTGAATCTATTGATTTTATGAGACCCATTAGACAAATTTGGGTACAAAAAATTTTGTTTGCTAACCTGTCTAGAGCCAGGAAAATAATGGTACTAAAATCATTTTTTGTTTAAAACTGTTTTGTAGGAGACTTTCTTAAAGATTTCTCATAGGAATGTATGGTACTTGGATAGTGGATGTTCAAGACATATGACTGGAGATTACTCAAGATTCAAGAGTTTAATCAAAGTTTATGGAGGCCATGTCACCTTTGGTGATAACTCTAAAGGAAAAATCATCGGCCTAGGCCATATTGGTAACACGGATTCAGTTTTAATTTCTAAAGTTTTATTTGTCGATGGAATTAAGTATAATCTGTTAAGTATTTCTCAGTTGTGTGATGATGGTTTCAATGTTAAATTTGAAAATGATTCTTTTAATGTTTTTAATTCTATTTTTTAGTATTTTTAGCTTTGAGAAATGAAAATGTTTATGATGTTGATTTGAATTACTTGGATAAACAAAACATTACTTGCTTGAATGTTTTTCATAAAGAGTCTTGGCTATGGCACATAAGTTTAGGACACTGCAATATTCATTCACTTAGTAATCTGACTAGGAAAAACTTAGTTAGAGACCTACCTAAACTTGAATTCCCAGCTGATAAAGTTTGTAATCCCTATCAAAAGGGAAAGCGACATAAAGTTTCTTTTAAATCAAATAAATAAGTTTCAACTTCTCAACCTCTCGAGTTGGTTCACATGGACTTGTTTGGACTTTGTAGAGTTTCTAGTTTAAATGGGATTCACTATTTATATTTCTTAGTAGATGAATTTTATAGATACACCTGGGTATACTTCTTAGCTCACAAAAGTGAAGATTGTTCTTACTTTATTAAATACTCCAAGTCTGTAGAAAAACATAGTGGAATTTAGACTAAAACTCTGAGAAGTGATCATGGTTGTGAGTTTGAAAATCATGAGTTTGAATCTTATTGCTTACACAATGGCTATATTCACAAATTTTCTGCCCCTAGGACACCTCAAAAAAATGGTGTTCCAGAAAGAAGAAACAAAACCCATCAAGAAATTGCAAGAACTATGCTTAATGAGTATGAACTGCCTATTTACTTCTAGGATGAAGCTGTAAATACAGCTTGTTATATTATTAATAGATTATTTATTAGACCTACTCTCAGAAAGACCCCTTATGAGTTGTGGAACCATAGGAAACCTAAGGTTAATTACTTTAAAGTTATTGGTTGCAAAGTCTTTATTCTCAATACAAAGGATAATCTCAACTAGTTTGCTTCTAAAAGTGATGAAGGAAATTTTCTTGGTTATTATTTAACTTGAAAAGACTATAGAGTCTTTAATAAAAGAACCAAATGTGTGGAAGAATATTTTCACATAAAGTTTGATGAAACTGATCCATATGAACCCAAATATTTCATTGGAAATATTGAAGAAGATTTGTCAGTTCTGGACCTTAATGATAAAATCAATGAACCTACTGTAAAGACATCCAGTTCTAGAAACTCTCAATAACCTACTTTTGTAGAACCTGAATCCAGAGAAGAGCTTGAAATTTCTAGTCCTACCTTTACTAGATCAACTAGGATTCTAAAGAATCACCCTTTAGACGCTATTGTTGGTAATCTTGATAGAGGGACACAAACTAGAGCATCTCTAAGAAACCTGGTTGACCATCAAGTTTTATTTCACAGTTATAACCTAAAAATATTAATGATGCAATCAATGATGAGTTTTGGGTAATGTCTATGCAATAATAATTAAATCAATTTGAAAGAAACAAAGTTTGGAAATTGGTTGACAGACCAAAGGGCACGTTCACCATAGGTACTAAATGGGTTTTTAGAAATAAAGTTGATGAGTCGGGAAATATAGTTATAAACAAAGCAAGGCAATTTGCAAAAGGATATAGTCAATAAGAAGGAATAGAGTATGAGGAAACCTTTTCCCCTGTAGCTAGATTAGAAGCTATTAGGATTCTACTTGCCTATGCAATTCATCTGAATTTCAAGTTATATCAAATGGATGTTAAAAGTGATTTTATAAATGGTTTTATAATTGAAGATGTTTTTGTTGAAAAACCACCTGGATTCATTAATTCTCATTTTCCAAATCAAGTTTTTAAACTCTCTAAAGCATTATATGGTTTAAAACAAGATCCAAGAGCTTGGTATGATAGACTTAGCAATTTTCTTATCTCAAAAGATTTTACTAAAGGGATTTCTGATCGAACTGTCTTTATTAAAAGAATTTCTAAAGATGTATTGATAGTAAAAATCTATGTTGATTATATTATTTTTGGATATTCTAAAAATACTTTGTGTATTTATTTTTCAAAGAGTATGCAAAATGAATTTGAAATGAGTTTTATGGGAGAACTCAAATATTTTCTTGTATTTCATTTTTTTCAAAATGAAAATGGTATTATTTTAAATCAAAGTAAATATACAAAGGATATTGTAAAACATTTTGGTTTAGATAGTATTAAAGAAAGTGATACACCCATGAGTACCACCTGCAAGTTGGGCATTGATTAATCTGGGAAACCAGTTGATCAAACCAATTACAGAGGTATGATTGAAAGTTTACTTTACCTTACTGCTAGTTGACCAGATAATATGTTTAATGTGTGTATGTGTGAAATATTTCAAGATAATCCAAAAGAATCCCATTTGATTGTGGTTAAAAGAATTTTCAAATATCTTAAACATACTGCAAATTTAGGTTTGTTTTATCCAAAAAGAAAATATTTTGATTTAATAAGTTATTCAGATGCTAACTTTGTTGGTTTTAATTTAGATAGGAAGAGCACTTCTAGAACATGTTATATTCTAGGTAAGTCCCTAGTATCATGGTGTAGTAAAAATCAAAATTCTATTGCATTGTCTACTGCTGAAGCAGAGTATATAGATGCTGGTAGTTGCTATGCACAAATTCTATGGATGAAACATACTTTGTTGGACTATGGATATGATTTTAAACATGTATCTATAAATTGTGATAACAAAAGTGAAATTAACAACTCTAAGAATTCTGTGTCTCACTCTAGGACCAAACAACTTGATGTAAGGAACCATTTTTTGAGAGATCATTCCAAAAAGGTGATATTACTCTTGAATTTATAGGTAATGAACATCAATTAGCTGACATTTTCACCAAACCTTTAAGTTTGGATAGGTTATGTTACATAAGACATGAGTTAGGAAGGATAGACTCTCGTTAGAAACCTCACCATTAGAAACATCACCGTTAGAAACCTCACTGTTAGAAACCTCTCCGTTAGAAACCTCACTATTAGAAACCTCACCATTAAAAACCTCACTGTTAGAAACCTCACCTTTAGAAACCTCACTGGTATGGACCTCACTGTTATACCTCACCAGTATGGACCTCACTGTTATACCTCACTGGTCTGGACCTCACTGTTATACCTCACCGGTATGGACCTCACCGTTAGTGAACCTCACTGATAGATAAACCTCACCGTTAAAAATTCTCACTGGTATACCTTATCATTAGGTTGCGCTATTTTCAAAGTTTTTAATCTTTAGCCGCCAGAATCTGTATCATTTACATTATGTTTTTTATGATTTATGATTCCTAAATGATAAAATACAAGTCTCAACCTCTCTCTATCCACCTCGAGCCCCTTACCTTCAAGCCTTAGCTCTCAAACCTTAGAACCCTAAGCCTCTCAATTCAATGGAAAGAGTAAAGAGACCCTTAATTAGTGGAAAGGAAGATGAACCAAGTGCTAAGAGACTCAAAGGTGAGTCTAGCAGAGGAAGTGAAGTGAAGAAACCTACAAACCCGCATCTTGTTCAAAGAGAGATAGTAGTTGAAAAAGAGTTGTGCGCAGAATGGATAATGACGAGTGAATCATTAGTTCTACAAGTTCTGGAAGATCAGAAATGGATAGAATGTTTCTCGAACAACAATGGACCCTACTATCCGAAGCTGGTAAAATATTTCTATGAGTATGTTCGGTTTGAGAAATCAGTAGCTGAGAATAGGATGATATCCATTGTTAATGGAAAGGAGATATCTTTCTCTTCTATTGCATGGGTTGAATGCCTGAAGGTTCCACACAAAGGTGTTTTTGGATATTTCTTGAAATCAGTACCTCCTACCAGTAATATCTTTAAGTATGAAACTGCTTTGGAAGAGCTAACAGGAGATGGAACTCCTAGAAAAGTAGTAGCTGTAGAAATGAATGGAGAGAATAGGTTTTTGTTTAAGTTCATTCAGCATGTTTTGATTCTAAGAAAAGGGGATTTTTCAAATCTCAAATACCAAGATATTTACTTGATGCATCTGTTAAGACATGGTGTTAAGATAAATTAGTGTAGGCTATTAATGGTTCAGATTGAGGATATGACCATGCCAAAGTCAAAAACCAATGCCTTATTCTTTTCCAAGTTGATCTCAATTATGATCAAGGTTAAAGGAGTAGCTGAGTCTTAAGATGAGACAGTGGTGGAAAGGAGAAAATTCTGTATCACAAGCACAATATGTAAGTATATGAAGATTAATTGGAATCCATGGAAAAGATAATGGGTTTTTGATGAAGGGAGGCTGTATAAAAAATTTAATCCTATGGAGCATCCTTATAGGCCTAAGGATGTGAGGGATCTAGGTCTGGGATCTGATGAAGAAGAACCTCAGTATAGTGATGATACTGATGAAGAAGATACCTCTGTAGCTGATGGAAGAGATCCAGACTTGCCTCTAAGTCCTGTTGCTGAAGTTGTATCATCTGGAAAGGAAATAGTATTATAAGTAATAAATGAAGAAGAAGTGCCTATTGATGAGAAGGAAAAGCCTGCCCCAGAGACTGAAGAAGAAGAAGAATATGAATTTGAAGAATCTTCTTCTGTTTTCTCAAGTCTAAGTCCAGTGATTGGAATCTCATTTGTTCCTGTTGAGATTGTTTTGTCTGAAATATAAGGACATGTACCTATTCATTAGGATCCTCCTTCTATTGGAGAGATGGAAATGGTCGTGGAAGATTCTTCTGAGGGAGAAATAGTTGCTGAATATGTTGTTTCTATACAAGTGAATGCACTAGTTGAGGGGGAGCATCAAACTAGGATTGGCACTGTTTCAGTGGCCAATGAGATTGAGGACTGGGCAGAGGACCAAGGTTTTGTGATTTTTGGATTATATTACCCTGATTCTGATAATGTGGCATCCCTTCGGAGACCAAAAGTCAATTATGACATTCTGTAAGAATTATTACCTGAATATGTTATAAGAAAACATGATCTGGATAAGTTAAAGTATGATCTTAAATCCAATTTTGTGGAAGAGGTATGGAGAATGGAAACTTCACTTATTTGATCTATACAATCGATTATGAATGAATCAGTGTATAGTATAGTATCTGAAATAGAACATGTTGTTGCACCTACTGATATGATCACCAGGGACGATTTAGAATCTTTGAAGGCTTAAATTAAAGAGTTTTTGAATGCTTCTATTGTTGAGTTAAAGAATTGTTTTGTTGAGGAGCTGAGAAGCTTGGAAAGATCTTTTAAACTCTCTCTTGGGTGTTGTGTGTCAAACGTTTTGGCAGAGATGATGGATGAAGTCAAAATCTGCCCGAATTTGATGTCTATCTTGGGAGAGGATTTAGAATTTATAAAGAACTATGGAATCCTATATGAGTTCTAAATTTTAAGCAGACAAGGATTTGGCCTATGTAAAAAGTTTTATGAGCCAGATGGTTTCAGTTTTTTAGGGCATTAAAAAGTCGGTGGAGAATCATGTCAGTGCCCAAGATTCTGTAGTGAAAAATCTTATTAGCAGGTTAACTAAGAGTTTCAAGGAAACTGTGGTTTTATCTTTTGATTCTATTGCTTCCAAACCTTCAATAGATTTGGATCAAATTAGATCTTTGATGAAGGAGGAGATTGGTTCAGCTTCAACCAGTGGCTCTGTGGACTCATCTGCCCTAAGTCAAGTGGTGTCTACCACTAAGGATATTGGATAAATAATTCAGAGTTTTATGAGGGAGGATACTACTTCTCAAAAGGAACACAAGGATAAAGTGGATTATTATTTCCAAAGGGCTTACCCCAAGCATCAGCTCAATAACCATTTCAAGATTATGTTAGAAAACATGAAGCTACCACCAGTCAATCAAGACTTTAGGGAAAAAGTAAGAAAACTCAGGGAGTTGACTCCATCCATAGATAAGTTTTTGGAAAATAAGGATGAATTTTTGTTTACTATAGAGAGGGGAGGAGGAATCATTATGGATTTCAGAAATCTCTTATTGCCTTTCTTTCATGTTGATGCTCGGCCAGTGATTGCACCTCCAGCTTTACCGGCATCTGCCTCTATTACTTCTCCTACTCATGTGAAACCAGCCCAATCCATCCACATCCTAACTCCTATGATCACTGAAAGAGCTACACAGTATAGCCCAGGAACAGTTTTAGTAGCTCGGCCTCCTCTGATCCTTTCTGGTGTTCCTCAACCACCACTTGGATCCACACCCTCTGAGTCTACCTCTGATCCCAAGGGAAAATCACATATTGAGGACGTGGATTGACTGCTGGCTAGGACCTTTGATAGGAATCATTTTTATTTCATTTTTATTACTTTTTCATTTCACTTGTAACTTTTCCCCACAACATATATCCATGGTCTTGTTTTCTTTTCCCTATTTCTCATTTCCTCTGATACATTCTTTTCACCCTTCTTTTTGATAATAACAAAGGGGGAGATCAGACTTGATATGACAAAATATCGAAGGACAAAGGGGGAGAATATGTATATAAAAGTTATAAATATGAACTTTTTATAAACTTCATGCTATAACTCTACCTCTGCTTTAAAAGGGTACTTCTGTTGTACACAAAAGAAAAAATATGAGCTTAATATGTTCCATTGCTATCTTACCTTTGATACATTTATTTTGTATTTTCCTATAATAACTTTCTATTTTATTTTACCTCTGATACTTTTGGTTTGTAACTCTAGTACATTTGTTTTTATATTTACCTCTGATACAATTTCATTTTAATGCTATATCCTCTGATACATTATTGATTTTTTTGGTTTATAATACCATGAGTTGTGATTATCAAAAAGGGGGAGATTGTTGACCTCACCTATTTTGATAATCCCAATCATGCTTTAATATGTTTTGATAATCTTGATGTGTGCTTATAATTATATATATATATATTTTGAATATCAAAATACTCATTGGAATATGTCAATCAATGCTTATCTATGTTTAATCATACTTTGACATAATTCTAACCCAATCTAGATATGTTTTGCATAGAACACATCAGTGTTAAGTCACTAATATGCTCATAGCTACTGATACAGACCTATCGGTACTAAGTTTACTGATAGACATGGTCACCGATAAGAAAAGGTCACTGATACACAGAGCTACCGGTATGTACAAGTCCACCGGTAAGCAAATTTCACTGATAGATCAAGTCCACCGATACATACAAGCTACCAATATGAAGTCCATCGATAAAGGGTTGCTGATAAAAAGTCTACCGAAAATTATAGTTACCAATATAGACAGATTCACCGGTATGAGCAGTTACTGGTACAAACGAGTTACTGATAGACAAGAAGAGCTACTAACAGACATAAACCGATAGAAGTAGAGCTACCAATAGAACAAGTCTACCGGTGTGCATAAGTCCACCAGTATTCACTTAATCACTGGTACAGAACGGAGCTACCGGTATGCACAAGCTATCAATACAAAGTCTACCGATAAAAGCTAACGTTACACCAGAGCTATCGTTAGAGTAAGTCTACCGGTATAAGCAAGTCTACCGCTATGATGTTCACCGATATAAAGAAGCTCACCGCTACTCAAGTCTACCGATAGAAGTTCACTGATACAATGATCCACTGACTGATACAAGGAGCTACCGTTACAAGGAGTAATAGCTACCGATACAAAGGAGCCACTACTACAAGCTCACGGTTATAAGGAGCTACCGATTGAAAACCAGTCATTGTTTCCCTAAATTATATTTCTATTTGTTTATTTAGAAACGATCATATTTGATGATTTTAATGCAATTAATTTTATTTAATGATAGTTGTTGGCATGTCAGAGAACTGTACCTCGTACCTGTAAAAAGGTAATCATTCCCATTTCCGGAGATTAAAGCTATAAAAGGAAGGACAAAATTCGGGCATAAGGAGCGCTGGGAAGGATTCACAAATACACAATAGAGAGGCTACATCCTTACACTCACTTGCTTCAAGAACATTAGACATACATGAGGCCATTCATATGAGAAGAGAACACAAGATGAACTTTAGAAAAGGAGCGATGATCTACAACGATCTCTTCATGCACAAAAGCTAATAAAACTAAACCTGAAGAAAACGACACTCTGTTTTTCAGACAAAAACCAGAGAAGGAATCATAAGAATTCCTATTTAATCAAAGGAGTCGAGAGCTGCACTTCAAATCACTAGAGCAGTATAAACTCATCTACTCTCTCAGTGATTCTTTTATTTACATTTTAAACAGTGTGTGTACTCTTTATATTTTATACCCACACTGTCTCCTATGCTAAACTGAAGGATTTCAAAATCCTCACACAAACCTTCTATATCTTTCTTGTATCCCACTATGGATAGGGGTAGAGGTCATGTAGGACCTGGAAAACCATTGTGCTATTGTTTTGTTTTCCCACGAAGAACTATGGTAGAGGTCTTAGAACCTGGACAGTCTGTGTACTGTTGTTTACCCCGATCCAGGGTGTGGATCAAATTTATATAAATTGTTTGAGAGGAATAAGTCTCAGCTTTAGACTGAACCTCTTGGTTTTATCTGTTGTTCATATTAGATTAAGTCTAAATTATATTATATATTTTATATTCCTCTGCTAATTAATTTGAAATACAAATTGTTTTAAAGTTACTTTGATAGTTAATCTAGAAAGTGTTTGTAACTATTGTAAATCAGTAGGTTAGTTTCAAAAGAGAATTTAATCTTCTGATTAAATTAACTGAGACCTAATCAATCTTTTGAGAACCTAATCGAACCCTTACAGTTTAACAAATTCACTACAGTATAAATTAGTTTTTAATTGGGGGATTTTAATATAAATATTTTTAACAGAAATTTTAATTTGAACTCAATTAACCCCCCTCTTGAGTATCCACTCTGACCAACAATAATGATGAAAGAGTATAAAACACACATATCATACCTTTTATTATGTCGTGTACTATGGGGTCATAATCCTCCAAAGCCTATAGTTGTTCATGACCCCTAATTCAATCTCCCAAATCCTAACATGGGTAACCTAGTGGTGGTGGTGAAAGGATTTCATAGCACCGTCCAAAATACATATCTCTTCCTTCTCCTCCTACATATCATCCTCCCTAGGGATCACCCATATCCTCACCTAGTAGATCCCTGATCACAATGATGCCTTTGCTGAGGCAGTCATTCAGCTATCTGCTTATGTTTTTCAGAACATAAGGTCAATTATTCACACAATATGTGACCTCACCAACCACAAGTAAAACAAAACCCTCTTTAGGATACCTTAGAGCTCTATGATTCCTCTAACCACATGTATGAGCCTGATCATGGGGATGTCTCCTACATCAAGATCCTAGAACCTAAGATATCAAAAGTTGTTGCAATCGACTCGTCTTTGTGGCATCCACTTCTAGATCATGATATTTGGAATCACTCTAATAGAAACCTCTCTGTCACGAGTTCCCAATCCAAGACCCTGACCTAGGTGGGGATGAATAAGGCTAAAAAATTGCCTTGGATATCTCTGTAGAGTCTTTTCTCAAATGTCCATGATCGAAATTATCTATCCTGAATCATGTAAATAGAGTTTCCTGAAAGCTCGATGAACATCACTGTATACTCATCCATTTTCATCCCCCTGCTGGAGCTCTAGAAACTCTTGAATCCAAACCGAGTGAAAACAATAGGGGTTGTAATCTTCATGGAACAAATTCTAGAAGTCTGTCCATGGGAGTGTCGACTCATCATGCATCTATATAATTTGACTCTACTAATTCCTAGTTACTCTGTGGAAAATTATAGCTACCAGTGCAACCACCTAATCTATTGGGATCTGGATGAGCCTAAAGACGCAGACCATTGACTCTATCCAATATTATAATTCTTGAGGATATGGCTCACCATGGAACCTCAGTGGCCTTTAGAATTGTAATTTGTATAACATGCTAAGACTGTGTGAATAATCATCCTACTATACTAGCATGATATTCTACTTGGTAGGTGTAGGTGTTGTTAACTTCCCACCTAGAGGAAGGGGATTACAAGATGAAACCTTAACTGAGGCCTCTTCGTTCATCGGGTCCTCTTCATGATCTATAGCTGGTATCCTATTTGGATGACATCATAGAGGCATACTAATATTTATCAATATGTACCATGGTTATATGAGAATATATATCTATATAACAATAATGTGGAGTAGACTCAAGAAGGATAGTCAAAGGCTCAATCCTATATGATTCATTTACCATTGATCACTGAAACCAATGTCTCGGTATACCGAGTCAATAACCTGATAGTAAATGTCTTGGTGAATGGAAATATTGACCATTACACCATCACTAGACTCCCTTTCTTGATATCCATACTCGAGAGACATAGAAACTATTTCTTTTAAACCAACTAAATCCTCTTAAGTTGAGTATTCATAACAATATCCCAAGGAATTAACATTCTCTAATACCAATATGTCATGACCTGGCCCAATTTGGGGCTCAAGACACATCTACCCCATGCCTAAATCCATAGGATATGGGAAGGAGACAAGTACCAGAGGCATAACAAAACCAGTTAGGCCTTTTTCTAAGTACTTGTATGCACACACAAAGCCATCTTGATGCATAAGTGCATAGGACTGCAAATCATTTTTTTCCATATTTTCAGAAGCCGGTTTAAGGGGTTGCCGGTACCCATTACACCATTTCACCAAATCCTTTTAACCACCTCTCCACATCCAGATGAAATACCAATTTCAAATTTCAAAATCAAATCCACCGCCAGCCTCCTCGAGTTTCGAACCAGCGTCATCTTCACGCGCCCACAATCTCTTCAAACCTGCCAACGAATCCCGCGACAGCGCTGACATACCTCGCGCCGTGCACCGCACGTCAATCCCTCACTGCGCAACAGCCCGCACGAAAAACGAAATCCACGCGACGACTCGATCACCGTCACGCGCCACACTATCACCGGAACACCGGCGAGGAACACCGGCTCCCGTCGTCATCTGCAGCAGAAACCATCATCGTCGTCCCCGGCGAGCTTCACCGAATCAAAAATCCCCGTTGGAGAAACCTCCCAACACAAGCACATCAACGTCTTCACCCAAATCACCAGGAGAGCAGAGCAAAGGCCTAAATCCTACACCCCCCATCTCGCAAAAAGGAATCAATCGCAAAAGATCCGCGATAAACAGCAAAACCTCCACTCCAGCAACCAACACGAACAACAAAAACCAGAGAGATTAAGAGAAATTTGACCAAAAACTAAATCAAGCCGCTCCAGAAAAGCACCACAACATCACCCTGACTCAGAAACACCCGCCGCCACCCGAACAACCGACGACATCAGACACAACAAGACCCCAACGAATTCAGAGGAAAAGAGGAGGAACCCACAAACCGACGTCAAACGAGTGTGACCCCCCAACACTGAAAAAACTCACCATAGGGAAACTGCAAGAAGCCAAGAACAACACCAGGAGCGCTCCGTAGAGTATGCCGTCGACGCAGACCGGTCTTACACCCGCAAGATCTGAACCGGCAACCACTGAATCCCAAAGCGAAACCTTTACAGCAAAAGGGAAGACCACAAATCCGCCAGACGACCGCGGAGAGCCTCCACAAACCCACCGAACGCAGGGGAAAACGCCATGCCTTCCGCAGTGGTGGAGTGGCGACGGCGAGAGGAAGAAGACCTAGGTCGGGAGCCCCTTACTGGCGCATCTCGCTGAGAGATATAATATGATATGCATAAGTGCATAGGAAAGGAGTGAAAGATGCAACACAACTATAAAGTAATCAAAGAACACATGAACCTCTAAATAGTACAATGGTATGGTAGTGTAAACTGAAAAGTAAAGTGGAAAGATAAAAAACCAGAAATATGTAAAAACCTAAAAAAACTAAAAAGGTAAACTGGTGAGAGATCCCAACTCTGGAATCCCATGTTTTGACCACCATATGTTGTCCGAAACACCCAGTATCCCTAAGTGCCTCTTTAGTCATTATTGAAATTTCTATCATATGAATAATAAATGGAATGTGTGAAAAAAATCCCATATAGGGGTGAGTATATACGTACCTAGTAGGACACCCCAAAAGATGAAGGAGGGATTTGTAAGAGATACAATAGAAAAAAAGACAGTAGATGCAATATACAGTCAAAGAGAACAACTCAACTAAAACCAAAAGTGAATGTAACCTCATCCAAACACAAGGGACTCGACACGATGAGTATTTTAACTACCTGTCGAGTCTTTTCCACCTATAGTGGGAGAGTAGACTCATCCAACCATGAGAAGCTAAACATAGAAATCATTTGGCATACCTCTCATGTCTTCGCCTCTCCTGGAAGGAGAGTAACCAAATCCAAGGTGTGGATATAGAAGAATATATATATATATATATATATATATATATATATATATATATATATTCTCAGTCAAAGAATCCAAAATGAGAGAGTAAGGGGATATCCATCTCACACCACATCTTAAGAATAAGAGTAGCCAAAAGTTCAAAAAGTCCAACAATGATGCCCAAGATCACAAAAATATTCATAGAAGTAACCATACAAGTCAAGCCAGACCTCTTCACTATTTTGCACAGCCAATGGGCTGCCAACATAAAGAAGATGACCCATGCCATAGTGCATTAGGGGGGTTCAACTTTGTAAGTATCTGTAGAGGACCCACACCCATACAGATTGGGGGTTCCACCCTTGTGTCATGAGGATCAGTTCCCAATATTATAGGGGTGATCCACTTGGATGTCAAGGACATGAACCCTATTATAATAGGGGGTTCCACTCTCATCATCAAAAACCCACACCCTATCTAATAAGTGGGTTCGACTCAGAATTAAATGACCCTAACCCTGGTACAATGGGAGGGGGGGGGGTTCCAATCTGGTCATCAAGGAAACGTTCCCTATCTGATAGGGGGATTCCACCCAGAAGATGGATTTAGAGTACCTACACCCATACAGATGTGGAGTTCCACTCTAAAAGACTGAGGACTCCACTGACCATCTAGAATGGAGGGTACAACTCGGTAGTCTCATGTGATTTTACCAGATTACTATTGTTATCAAGCATATCATAAATAATTGATATTAATAAAACATTTCTCATCATATTTTGAAATACAAATCCAAGGGATCCATCGTGTTCTATGAGAAAAAACACTCAGGATATGCTACTCATGGGCTAGAATTTGAGTTCAAATAAGGGAGATAGAGAACTTTTATTTTTTTTGAAAACAAACCCTGGGATACACGACATGTGATTGGAATCACACATCATGTAGTCTCGATCCATGTAAGGTTTTTTACCCTATAAAGTACATATAACCCAATTCATGTAGCAGTACACACCATATAGGTGGACTAAATAGTATTTCTAGGAAAACCAGGACTGGCTCGTGTCCTAATGGTCGTGTCTGTGTACCGGACTCCGTGTCCATGTAATTAAGTACATAGACATGTAAATGGATATGTAATTACACATGAATTCCCACCTATGTGATCCAACACATGGGTTTCCAACCATGGTTTGAGTACACAAAATGTAGGAGGGCTACATGTCGTGTCTTCTATACCTTTTTTGAAACCCTATCTATTATTGCTGAGGGGGCTACACGTTGTGTGTTTATCTTTGAACATGGTGTGTAGTTGATTTTTTTATAGATTCATAGATCTAGTCTTTTTTCCTTGAATATGGTCATTCCATGATAGATCATGCCTCGAAACAATCTGGGATGAGTGAATCTGGTAGTGAATCGTGATTTCCAACCAATGCTCACCGAAAATTAGATCTGTTGTTCCATGGTAGTTCCTCCCTTAATTCTATATGCTTCTAAAGCTTCTATGTTTGACCCATTAATCATAAATAATCAAAATGAGCACCCATTACTTGAAATAATTCATATCTATTATATGATCATCGATCAACTCCTTACTCGTGAAGCTACGAAGAATCTGAGGGTCTGATCAAGCTTAGGACTACCCGAAAATTGTCGAACTAGGACCATAGGGTCCAACCGATGATGAAAGTGTAGAAAAAAGAGGGGAAAGAAAAAGAAAAAAGGCTTAAACATCATTTTACAATATTTCATGGCCAATGATCAACAATGGTAAACTGGGGTTAGAACTAAATTTAGATAATCAAATTAATCGGTACTGAGTCACATGCAAAGGCTGTAATTTGGCATAGATCTATAGAAGGGATTGATCCACTAAATCCATTTAATAAAAATGGAATAAATCACCAAATTGATAATTTATACTTTGATTATAGATCAATATTCTTTTAAGAACACACACCAACGATTGGGATGTTTGATTGGGTTTTTATATCCAAATATGCTGTTATCCGGAGTTTCATCGTCATCTGTGGTGATCCACCTATAATAGGAGGAATGAGAGCATCATTGGAGATTCCAATATTATGAGGCTGACCATAGAAACTTTTCCATGAATATATATTTATATAATTTCTTATAGGTCAAAAAAATGAATGAATAAATTAATTTAATAATTAATTAACTCACTAAATGTATCGCCAATATAATGACCCATACTTTACATACGTTGTTAATACTTCAAAATTTGAAGTACACATATTACAACATATAACAAAACCATAAAAGTACCGTATAGGTATAGTGTCTTTGGAAACAGGGAAACATAAACAACAGGTTCATAAAAGCATCTACATTGTCTCCCATTTATTTCATCATATCTAGAGTCCCTTTTGGAATATCCTACTAAATAACCTTCTTCCTGACCCAGGGAAAGAAAACATACAAAAGGGTGAGCTCAAATACTCAGTAAGGGTAAACAAAATATCAATCACATCATATTCATAAGAACATAACATTTTGGAAATATTAACCTGCAAAAGAGATCATAATTTCATAACATGGGATAAATCATAGTAGTGAAACATTATCCAATAATCATAACTTAACACATGAAACTTTGTGTCATACACACATAATCATAGAGAATCATTTCTTAGTAGTCAAGACTCATATCCAAGACTATCTTAGCGGACAAAGTCCATTTCTGAACCATGTTCACTCCTCATTTCAGTCATGTTTCACTGAACCAGATTAACCTGTCATTCCAGCCATGTCTATCTCATGAGATATAAATCATTACCCAATGCATTGGAGGGAGATATAGGTCCCACTCATCTCATAATGATATCATTCTTATGTGTTCCACAAAATCATAAATCATACATCATTTCATAACCCATGGAATAAAAATGGGATTATTAAACCTCGTGACATCATAAAACAATTCATCTAAGAAAAAGGAATTCATAAAAAAATTCCATCACAACATAATCAAATCAATGTAATAATAGGGATAGAAACATATCCCTATATTATCTTATATGGAAAATAATTTTGATAAAACACTTGAACTCCATTCTTGAGGAAAATATCCTTTCTACATCAAAAACATTTTTCCTTTCTTAACATGTCATACAATTTTAATCTAAAATAAGTTGATTAAAAATAAACTTGAAAACTTTTAAAGGAAGATTCATGGAAATAATGTTCTAAAAATCCATTCAGGTCGTATAAGTGAAAAAAAACATTCTTCTCGTACTTTGGTTGGAAAAGTCAAAAAGTACCTCGTACGAAAAATGACAAAAGATTCCTTTCAGATCTTTTAATAAAAACTCACCGAAGGGTAAAATTGGATTTAAACAATTTTATTAGGATATAAATAATATTACATATTTTGGAAACATGTATGTGGATGATAATTATTCCCCAATAAATTCTGAAGTATAAACAATCTCAGATAAAAATTTAGATTGCGAGATTTTCCCTTACCTTAGGTCCGATTTGCTTCGTAATTGTCTTAACCTCCTGTATATTGATTTAAATAATTTCATTTACTTATTAAAGAATCATAACCATTGTTATGATATCATATATGTCCATATTCTTAGCTTCTTATTAGAAATATTTCATTGTTACTTGTTATTCGGGTGTTTATTTCTTTTTGTTCTTATGCGTGTTTTGTCGAATAAATTCTTATTCTTATTTTTAGGTTATAGATACCTCATTTCCAGAATGTTATTAGTGTAATAAATATCATATTTATTCACTCAATTCATTTATATAATCATTATTCAATGAAAATCATGTAGAACGAGTCGCATCACATCGTGGAGACGGTATTCCGTACGTACGCACGAGCGATGATATCGTTCCCATGATTGTGGAATTGTATTGGAGTGTATGTATACTATTTCAGAATCAATATAAATTTACAATAATCATATATAGTTATTATTTACACCATTATACCCATCCAAGTATGATGGTGGTGGAAAATAGATTACACCACGGTGTGAAGACGGTATTCCGTACGTACGCACGCGCGGTGATTTCATTTTCCGTAGGATGGATAAATGGTGAAATAGGATTATTTAATACTTATAATAAAATATCATTATATGAGTGATACTAATGTTATTACTTCATAATGAAACAACTAAATAAGAAGAAGTGGAAGAAGAAATAAAGTTGAAAGAATCGGTAACGGACATTACCTCTTCTTTGAAGCGCCTCTTTGAGACCTCCTTTTAGGGCACTAAAATTGGTCATTGAAGAAGACCAGGACCTCTAGGATGTTTCTAGCGAAGTGGAGAAGATAATTTTTCAGGGTTTGGCCGATCTTGAAGGCTCAAAGTGGTGTGAGGAAGAGAGGGAGGAGGTGCCCTTTTATAAGGGAGGAGAGGGGCACCTTTGGAAAAACTAAAAATATTATTTTATTATAACGTCATATTCGGTTTTTAATAGCTCCAAATTGATTTATTTAGAAGCTAAGGTGGATATGGGTAGAAATCCTCTCACCCAATAGAATTTATACAAGTTTAGGTTTCTATTTGAACTTTATCATTTAGATTTAACTTTAAGTTAGATAATTTAACATTTACAGTGTCTTCTTTTTTTCTTGCACTATAAGGTTAATAAACTTACTATAACAAGCCAAAAGAACCCCAATTTGTTAATTATTAACATATATAACCTTATATAAGTCATTTTTCCAAACATTATATTTTTAGGAATAAAATAACAATTAATAATATAATATTTGTTTTAAAACTATTTTATGTCAATTTTGACACTATTTGGTAATTGATTTTTGTGAAAATCATAACAGAAATATTATTTATAAAAAAGTTAATTAAATAAATACTAATATTAACATAGAAAATTATTTTAATTCATAAAAAGTCTCAAATTACTTTTATTGGGGTATTTATAACATCAATTATGTCAATATTTCATTAATAATATAATTACTTCATCATCATTGTGTCATAAATAAATTAAATTATTTAAAGTCTAAAAATTACAAACAAAATACAATTATGTAGGAAATAGTTTTATCTTTCTAATGAATATTTATAGTCGAATTTATCTTATGTGTGACCCTATATTAAAAATGATTTACTTATTAAACTTTGATTTTAACTATTTTAAGCCTTCTTTAAATAAATTAATATTAAATGTCCTAATCTAATCCAAGTGGGCCTAAATGGTCATATTTTATTCCTAAGGTTGTTTTTGGTCGAATTATACTTATCCAATAGAATTAGGACATGTTTTAGGGTAATAATAATATCATTTTTACCCATAATTACCGTATTTACTTTTAATAGTGGTAAAAAAAGTAAAAAGTTACTATTCACCAAAAATTATTTTCATCTCATTGAACAACATTTTAGTCCTTGATATTAACCATGTTTCTCGGATTTTTGAAATTCCACTCACAGAAGCGGTAAAATTAAGTTTTATGTAAATTTTCAAATTCTCCTAGGAGGTGGGTAAAAGACGGTGAAAAGTTCGATAAAATTTTTATATATCTAAAATTATTATAAAATGACTCCAATGAATTGAATTGAACTTATATAGGTATTATGTATCAATTTTGACCTAAAAAAATTAAATAAAATAAATAATTATTTAAATAAAAAGTCGGTTTTAAAATAGTAACCCAATGTTTTCACTATTCATCAAAAATTGAAAGTTTTCAGAAAAATACCAAAATTTCACCCTAGGATAATTTCAATATTCCAAATCCAAAAATTAAGTCCATTTTGAAATGTAAAATTTACAAAATTTCAAAAAGTGTGTATTACTATTCATAATGACTAGTTTTAATAATATTTTAATAGCATATCCTTGTTTAGTGAAACTCAGTATTGTGTACGACACAAGCTATCGAGGAAGGCCGCGGTTGCATGTAAAGCAATCCAAGCTAGTGTTGTGTGTAGTGAGAGATTCCTTTGATGATTTATATAACATAAAAAAATATTTCTCATAAAAGTCTCGGGTGTTACATTCTACCCCCCTTAAATGAATTTCTACCTTGAAATTCGTCACTTTGTAACAAACAGACGAGGATACCTCTCCCTCATCATATCCTCAAGCTCCCATGTAGCTTATTCTAATTGGTGGTTCCTATATAAAACTTTCACCAAGCGAGTGGTCTTGTTACGTAGGACTTTTTCACTACGATCGAGAATCTCTATCGGCTGTTCTTCATAAGAAAGATCTTGCTCCAGTGGTACAACTTCTGAGCTGAGTACATGTGAAGGATCAGGTATGTACTTTATCAAGAGAGACACATGGAACACATCGTGAACTTGAGAGAGATTCGGTGGAATCACCAATCGGTAAGCAACCTTCCCAACACAATCCAGTATTTCGAAAGGACTGATATACCTAGGGATCAACTTTCCCTTCTTTCCAAATCTCATTACTCTCTTCCATGGAGATATTCATAAGAACACTTTATCACCCACTTCAAACTCTAGGTCTTTTCTTCGGTTATCATCATAACTTTTTTGTCGACTCTGAGCTGCTCTTATGTGTTGTTGAATAGATATGACCTTTTCTTCCATCTCATCAACAAGATCAGGTACTAATAGATTTCTTTCCCCAACTTCATCCCAGCAAGTTGGAGTCCTGCATTTCTTTCCATAGAGAGCTTCATAAGGAGCCATCTGAATACTGGAGTGAAATCTATTATTATAATAAAATTCCACCAAAGGTAGGTGTTGATCCCAACCATCTTTGAAATCCATAGAGGAAGCTCTCAACATATCTTCTAGAGTTTGAATTTTCCTCTCAGACTGACCATCTGTCTGAGGATGATAAGAAGTGCTGAAACTCAACTCTGTATCTAGAGTATGCTGAAGACTTTTCCAGAACTTTGAGGTAAACCTTGGATCCCGATCAGATATAATGGAAAGTGGTACTCCATGCAATCTTAACACTTCTTTTACATATATCCTCGCAAACTGATCCAGAGAGGAATCTTTTCTAATAGCAATGAAGTGTGCAGACTTTGTAAGATGATCAACTATGACCCAGATAGCATTATTGCCTTTGGATGTTTTAGGAAGTCCAGTGAAAAATTACATAGTGATGTTTTCCCATTTCCATTCAGGTGTGGGTAATGGTTGTAACATCCCCTTATACTTCTGTCTCTCAGCTTTAACTTGCTGACAAACCAAGCATCGAGAGACATATTCAACAGGATCTCTTTTCATGCCATCCCACCAGAAGTACTCTTTCAGGTCCCTATACATCTTCATGCTTCTAGGATGAATAGAGAATGAAGAACTATGAGCCTCATCCAGTAGCTCCTTCTTTAATTCGGGGTTGGGAGGAACACAAACCTGATTCCTGATCTTTATTATCCCATCACAATCAAGGTTGAATTTAGGAACATTTCTCACCTTCTTTTGTAACTCTACATCTTCTTTTTGGGCCTCTTTAATCATCAAATGAATAGATGGATGAACATTCATTTGAGAAAGATACGATTTTTCCCCTTCCATTATAATTTCAAGATCCATCCTTTTTAAATCCATAAATATTGGATCTTTTGTGATCCTCATCATGGATAAACTGGCATGGTCTTGTCGACTTAATGCGTCTGCCACCTTGTTTGCTTTCCCAGGGTGGTAATGAATTGAGCAGTAGTAATCCTTAATTATCTCCAACCATCTTCTTTGGCGCATATTCAGTTCCTTTTGTATGAAAATATACTTTAAACTTTTATGATCAGTATAAATATCACACCTTTCGCCATAAAGATAATGCCTCCAAATCTTTAATGCAAAGATTATCGTAGCTAACTCCAAATCATGAGTTGGGTAATTTTGCTCATGGATTTTCAACTGTCGTGAGGCATAAGCTATCACCATATCATTTTGCATAAGAACACACCCCAACCCCTTCTTGGATGCATCACTATAGATCAAAAACCTTTCTCCACTATAAGGAAGTGTGAGTACAGGTGAACTGGATAAACTTATTTTCAACTCCTTGAAATTCTCTTCACATTTCTCCGTCCAAACAAACTTAACTCCTTTCCGAGTCAACCTGGTGAGTGGATTAGATAATCATGAATAATCTTTCACAAAACGTCGATAATATCCAGCCAAACCAAGAAAACTTCAGATCTCAATTACTGTTTTCAGTCTCAACCGTCTTTCGATAACCTCTGTTTTTGCTGGATCCATAGATATCCCCTCTTTTGAGATTATGTGACGCAAAAATGAAACTTTTTGAAGCCAAAATTAACACTTGGTAAATTTGGCATAAAGCTTCTCCTTTCTCAGGGTCTTCAATATAATTCTCAAGTGATCTTCATGTTATTACTTTCTCTTTGAATATACAAGAATATCGTCTATAAAGACTACCACAAACTGATCAATATAGTCTCTAAAGACTATATTCTTCAGATCCATGAACATAGTAGGGGCATTAGTAAGACCAAATGGGATCACTATAAATTCATAGTGTCCATACCTTGTACGGAAAGACATCTTTGGTATATCCTCCCTTTTGACCCTTAATTGATGATACCCTGAATGAAGACCAATCTTGGAAAGGTATTGAGCTCCGTGTAGTTGGTCAAATAAGTCATCGATGTGTGGGAGAGGATATTTTTTCTTGATAGTGATCTTGTTATGTTCTTGATAATCAATGCAGAGTCTCATTGATCCATCCTTCTTCTTAACGAACAGAATAGGTGATCCCCAAGGTGACGCACTAGGGCATATGAATCCTTTATCAATATTATCTTGGAGTTGCTTCTTCAATTCCTATAACTCAATTGGGGCCATTCTATAAGGTGTCTTTGAAATATCCAAAGCACCCGGTACGAGTTCTATTGAAAACTCGACTTCACAATTTGGTGGAAGACCCAGAAATTCCTCCGAAAAGACATCATAAAACTCTTGTACAATGGGCATATTCTTAATAGTGAGTTTCTCATCAACCATTTGAGATAAATAACCTTCATTTAGTGGAATCAAGATCCATAAAATGGAATAAATTTCCACTGGAATGTTATGTTCATCCTTGCATCGATGGACGATCATAGATTGATCTGGAATATGAAATGTGACTTCCCTTCTTTGGAAATTGATATGAGCTCCATATAGAGAAATCCAATCCATTCCAAGAATCACATCAAATTCCACTATAGGAAGGATCAAAATATTTGCAGGAAGCACTTTCCCACAAACTTCAATCGGAGAAGAATTATAAACTTTTGATGCGACTAATGTGCCATTAGGGGTTGTCACAGCTAACTCAACATCTAATTGTTGAGGTAATACGGTGATACCCTTAGAAAATTCTTCAGAAATAAAAGAGTGGGTGGATCCAGAATAAAATAAAACATTTTCTACTTTAGAGTGGATGGTAAGTGTACCTTTCACCACTTCATTATCGTACTCCACATCGCTGATAGAAATTGCATGTGACTTTCCATTGTCTTTAGCCTTAAGAGTTTTTTGACATCGATCATCATCAACAACCCTTGGATTAGGGCATTGATTGGTATAATGCCCCATTTCCTTGCACTTGTAACATTGAAGTGTAGGAGGTGCACTCTATGTAGCCCTTTATTTGTTCGCATCACTAGACATCTTCTTCCCATCATTGCGGCATTTAAATGCCCGATGAACTTCCTTTCCACATTTGAAACATTTCCTCATCCCTTTAAGACAACTCCCTCCATGTTTCTTTCCACACTTTGAGCATAAGGGAAAACTCATCTTTTTTTTAGTGTGCTCTTTATATTTTCCTTTGAATTCCATTTTCCTCTTCTTATCAAACCCATATGACTGATGGGTTACTCCAATCTCCATCTCAACCTTGAGATCACATCGAATAATTTCCTCGTAGCTATTGAAGTCCCTTATGGATAATGTTCTTCGAAGACTTGGTTTTAAGCCACTAAAGAATCAATCAATATTACTCTCAGGTTGGATAACAATCCCAGAAGCGTACCTTACAAGTCTTGTAAAATTTTCTTCGTAGGTACTAATAGATTCATCATTCTTTTTCTTTAGTTAAAGAAACTCCTTCTCCAACTTTGTTTGGAGAATACGAGGGATGTACTTATTTGAAAATAAGTTCTTGAACTCATCCCATTCCATGGACTCAATTTCACCCCTTTGCCTCGTATCCTTGATAAGATTCCACCATTTATCAGCTTCACCTTCCAAACGATAAACTACTAAGATAAATTTATCATGTTTAGAACATTGAAGAACTGAAAATATCTTTTCAGTAGTACTGATCCATTGTTTAGCAACTAATGGATTAGTAAACCCGCTAAATGAGGGTGAACGCTGCCTCATGAAGGATTCAACAGAATGTTGCTCATTCCTTTGCTCATTTGGAAGTCCTGCATGATTCATAGCTTGAGAATGTTATGTGAGCATGGCTACAGGATTTTGCATTCCAGCTCACATAACGTTTGGTTGCTCAGGGGGACAATCATTGCACTGCTCGTCGCATTCCGCATTAACATGGTTCCTTCGGGTTCCAGCCATTGACTAAAACCAAGAAGAATAGTGTGAGCAACAATAATTATAATAGGAAAATCACATAATCAAGAATAAAATTTCACACTTAAGGTCTTATCATAGGTTTTTCATGGCCATTTCTAAAACACTAAGATTGTGTTCTATTCTTAGAATTATCCTTAGGGTTCTTACTAAAGCTTTCACATCCTAGTTTCCAAAGGTTGACTATACCTTTCCTCTGATACCAACTATAACGACCCATACTTTACATAGATTTTTACTACATAAAAATTTTAAGTAAACTTATTACAACATATAAAAAAACCATGAAAGGACCGTATAGGTATAATGTCTTTGGAAACTGGGAAACATAAACAACTGGTTCATAAAATCATCAACATTGTCTCCCATTTATTTCATCATATCTAGAGTCCCTTTGGGAATATCCTACTCAGTAACCTTCTTCCTGGCCTGGGGAAAGAAAACATACAAAAGGGTGTGCTCAAATTCTCAGTAAGGTTAAATAAAAGAAATATCAATCACATCATATTCATAAGAACATAACATTTTGGAAATATTAACCTACAAAAGAGATCATAATTTCATAACATGGGATAAATCATAGTAGTGAAATGTAATCCCAATAATCTTAACATAACACATGAAACTTTGTGTCATACACACATAATCATATCGAATCATTTCTTAGTAGTCATGACTCATAGCCAAGACTATCTTAGCAGAAAAAGTCTATTTCTGAACCGAGTTCACTCCTCGTTTCAGTCCTGTTTCACTGAACCGGATTAACCTGCCGTTCCAGCAATGTCTATCTCATGAGATATAAATCATTACCCAATTCATTGGAGGGAGATATAGGTCCCACCCATCTCATAATAATACCATTCTTATGTGTTCCTCAAAATCATAAATCATACATCATTCCATAACCCATATAATAAAAATGGGATTCTAAAACCTCGTGACATCGTAAAAAAATTCATATAAGATAAAGGAATTCCTAAAAAAATTCCACCACAACATAATCAAATCAATTTAATAATAGGGATAGAAGCATAACCCTATATTATCTTAGATGGAAAATAATTTTGCTAAAACACTTGAACTCCATTCTTGAATAAAATATCATTTCGACTTCAAAAACATTTTTCCTTTCTTAACATGTCAGTCAATTTTAATCTAAAAGAATTTGATTAAAAATAAAATTAAAAACTTGTAAAGGAAGCTTCATGGAAATAATGTTATAAAAATCCATTCAGGCCGTATAAGTTAAAAAAAAATTCTTCTCGTACTTTGGCCGGAAAAGTCAAAAAGTACCTCGTACGAAAAACGACAAAAGATTCCTTTCATATCTTTTACTAAAAACTCACCAAAGGGTAAAATTGGATTTAAACAATTGTATTAGGATATAAATAATATTACATATTGAGGAAGCGTGGATGTGGATGATAATTATTCCCCAGTAAATTCTGAAGTATAAACAATCTCGGATAAAAATTGAGATTGCGAGATTTTCCCTTACCTTAGGTCCGATTTGCTTCGTAAGTGTCCAAACCTCCTGTATAATGATTTAAATAATGTCATTGACTTATTCCAGAATCATACTCATTGTTATGATATCATATATGACCATATTCTTATCTTCTTATTAGTAATATTTCATTGCTACTTATTATTCGGGTGTTTATTGCTTTTTGTTCTTATGCGTGTTTTGTCGAATAAATTCATATTCTTCTTTTTAGGTTATAGATACCTCATTTACAGAATGGTATTAGTGTAATAAATATCATATTTATTCACTCAATTCATTTATATAATCATTATGCAATGAAAATCATGTAGAACGAGTCGCATCACATCGTGTAGACGATATTCCGTACGTACGCACGAGCGATGATATCGTTCCCATGATCGTGGAATTGTATTGGAGTGTATGTATACTATTTCAGAATCAATATAAATTTAAAATAATCATATATAGTTATTATTTACACCATTATACCCATCTAAGTAAGATGTTGGTGGAAAATAGATTACACCACGGCGTGGAGACGGTATTCCGTACGTACGCACGCGCGGTGATTTCTTTTCCGTAGGATGGATATATGGTGAAATAGGGTTGTTTCATACTTATAATAACATATAATTATATGAGTGATACTGATGTTATTACTTCATAATGAAACAACTAAAGAAGAAGAAGTGGAAGAAGAAATAAAGATGAAAGAATCAGTAACGAACATTACCTCTTCTTTGAAGCGCCTCTTTGAGACCTCTTTTTAGGGAACTAAAATTTGTCTTTGAAGAAGAACAGTACCTCTAGGATGTTTCTAGGGAATTTTATAATAGAATTTGGCAGGGTTTGGATGAATTTTAAGGCTCAAAGTGGTGTGAGGAAGAGAGGGAGGAGGTTCCCTTTTATAAGGGAGGAGAGGGGAACCTTTGGAAAAACTAAAAATATTATTTTATTATAAAGTCATATTCAGTTTTTAATAGCTCCAAAATGATTTATTTATAAGATAAGGTTGGTATGGGTCGAAATACTCTCATCCAATAGAATTTATATAAGTTTAGGTTTCTATTTTAACCTTATCATTTAGATTTAACTTTAAGTTAGATAATTTAACTTTTACCGTGTCTTCTTCTTTTCTTACACTATAAGGTTAATAAACTTACTATAACAAGCCAAAAGAACCCCAAGTTGTTTATTATTAACATATATAATCTTATCTAAGTCATTTGGGCGAACCATAGTTTTTTAATAATAAAATAACAATTAATAATATAATATTTGTTTTAAAAACTATTTTATGCCAATTTTGACACTATTTGTTAATTGATTTTTTTGAAAATCATAAAGAAATATTAGTTTGAAAAAAGTTAATTAGACCAATACTAACATGTAATATTAACATAGAAAATTATTTTAATTCATAAAAAGTCTCAAATTACATTTATTTGGGTATTTATAACATCAATTATGTCAATATTTCATTAATAATATAATTACTGCATCATCATTGTGTCATAAATAAATTAAATTATTTAAAGTATAAAAATTACAAATAAAATACCATTATTTATTAAACCTTTTTAGATTTCTAATTAATATTTACAGTCTAATTTATCTTATTTATAACCCTATATTAAAAATGATTTACTTATTAAACATTGATTTTAACTATTTTAACCCTTCTTTAAATAAATTAATATTAAATGTCCTAATCTAATCCAAATGAGCCTAAATGGTCATATGTTATTCCTAAGATTGTTTTTGGTCTAATTAAACTTATCCAATAGAATTAGGACATGTTTTAGGGTAATAATAATATCATATTTACCCTTAATTACCGTATTTACTTTTAACCGTGGTAAAAAAAGTAAAAAGTTATTATTCACCAAAAAAAATTTTCATCTCATTGAACCACATTTTTGTCCTTGATATTAACCGTTTCTCTCGGATTTTAGAAATTCCACTCACAGAAGTGGTAAAATTAAGTTTTATGTAAATTTGCAAATTCTCCTAGGAGGTGGGTAAAAGACGGTGAAAAGTTCGATAGAATTTTTATATATATAAAATTACTATAAAATGACTCCAATGAATTGCATTGACCTTATATAGGTATTATGTATCAATTTTTACCTAAAATAAATTTAAATAAAATAAATAATTATTTAAATAAAAATTCAGTTTTTAAATAGTAACCTAGTGTTTTCACTATTCATCAAAAATTGAAAGTTTTCTGAAAAATACCAAAATTTCACCCTAGGGTAATTTCGATATTAAGAATCCAAAAATGAATTCCATTTTGAAAAATAAAATTTACAAAATTTCAAAAAGTGGTTATTACTATTCATAATGGCTAGTTTTAGTAATATTTTAATAGTATATCGTTGTTTAGTGAAACTCGGTATTGTGTACGACAAAAGCTATTGAGGAAGGCCGCAGTTGCATGTAAATCAAGACAAGCTAGTGTTGCGTGTAGTGAAAGATTCCTTTGATGATTTATATAACATAAAAAAAATATTTCTCATAAAAGTCTCGGGTGTTACAACCAAAGAGAGAGGAGTTATAACTCCCCATGCCGACCAATTTTAGGTCACGCCTAGGGTAAAAACCATGTTCCAGACTGAATTATGGTATCAGATTTCTAATATAATGTCCCATTTAAGATTTATACTATTTTCATTAATAATTTGTTCAATTGAATGTAAAATGTATTTAATATTTTTATAAAATTAATTCTAGGCACACTGGGGCTCAGAATCACACATCATCTCAGCGCCTAGCTCTAGAAATATATGTACAATTATTTCAAAGTCCTATATGGAAAAAACAGGTATCTAAAAATTTATATACTCTTTTCTATGTGTTCTAAGATTGGATGACATATCTTGTAAGATTGGTTTGAAATTTGGATGAAGTTCTTACCTTAAATTATTCAGGATATATTATTAGTATTGAAGGAAAAATTGATTTATAGATTAAAGTTGCAAATATATTTTAATAGTAATAATTCTATATTTTTATGATGAAATGTGGTTGTAGTTGTCATAATTTTGAATCTAACCAAAGTTGTAAGTTCATATTAAGTTACATATTTCCACAAAAGAAATCAAGAGGTTTTTAAATAATCTTTAATTCTAGATGTTGATCATAATGGTAATATATTTCAATATTTTCCCTATTTTTGAAAGTAATAATATTGGAGGAATTGGATAAGAAAAATGTTAGAGTGGATTTGATTCATTAAGTTGGATTTTGTTGTTAGTTCATAAATCACATTCAAAATCACATTTCTTATGAGGTTAACTTCATTGGGGACTAATTCAAAAAATTCTTGAACTTATTTTTAGTGACTATATATATAATGAAAAGAGTTCGTGATGCAAGATGTTGAAGGAAGTGGTTTCACACCACAAATAGTTTTTCACCATATATGTTTATTAAGGATTAATGTTTGAACTATAAATCAGAAACTATGCCAAAAGGTGACTAAGATATTTTTGGGTCTCTATGTTTATTTTAAAGACTCCATTATATAAGGAGATTTCTATACTGAAAATAATTCTAATCATATTTTCCATGTCTCCAGAATATTGAGGTCCATAATAAAATAAAGGTGTAGCCACATCATAATGGTTTTGCGATAAGTTTCTCATGCCATGGATGTAAGACCGTGAAATTAGGTATAGGAACACATTTATTTTGGTTTCATTGGAATATTAAATAAGTTTGCCTCATAATTGATGCATTATGACACAACTAGTTGAGAAAGGTAAATCACACTATGGGAGTGGATTTCATACATTTATTCTTAGTTATCTAGATTTTTTAGTTTTATATATTTCAATAACCTTATGTTCAAGTGACAACATCATTAGAAAATGTGTTTCGAAAGTTAAAAAATAATTGCTTTGAACAACATTGTCATGCCATGAAAGAGGAGTATATGTAGTGAAGGTTTAATTTTGGGAAGCTTAAACAATAGTAATAACTTGAAATTAGCTTATTGTTTTTGTGGGTTTTAAAACCTTTTTAACTACCTATTTAAATTTCATGGTTAGGATTATATAAAAGGTGATCCTCAAACTATTCTTGAAGAAGAGGATTTTAATTGGAATTTTGAATTCAAATCAAAATTACTATAAAAATCTTCCATTGTGTAGATTTGAATGAATTAATTGTTTTTGGAGATATAATGGGTGTAATAAGAGTAAAAATATAAGTTCTAAATATGTTAATAATATAGAATATTCCATGATTATCCAAAGTATAAGAAATGAATAATAATAAGAGATATCAGAAATTATTTTTTCCTAAATAATATGTGTGCATTGAATCCAATTAAGAGTAGAAGAATATAATCTATGTAACTATGATTTTGTAATGAAATAAAATAAGTAGATAAGATGTGGTAATAAGATAAATAATAATAATAAGAAATTAGCTGAGTATTCCATGAAGTTCATAGAGGAAGAAGGTGTTGTGAACCCTAATATTTACAAAGGAACAAGTAGATAGAAGATGATATCTGGTAAAAAAATTTATGCATGGAAGAGAAGAAGAAGCTACTTTTTCCAATGTGTTAAATATAGAATTAATAATTGAATTTATAAAGTAAAATGAAATTAGAAGAAAAATATTCAAAAAATCAACGATAAGTTATAATTCTAAAGTGGTGTAATAATATCTTATTGTCACCAAAAATGTTATCATTGTAAGGTATGGGATTTACCAGAGTCTGGGATGCACTGAAACATAGACATAAAACATTAAAACATTAGTTTCAAGGTCATATCAAGATATTTTAATATAACACGATGAATCTAGTGGGCTGTGTGATCATGGAGAAATCGAGTTCACACCAAGGTCTGGGCTTATCACAGTGAGAAGTGAAACATGTATATCAATGTGTCCTTTCTGTGTTTGTTTGGTTATTCTATAAGAAAGGGTGAAGAAGATATAGAGAAATATAGAACCACTCACCTAATATTTTAATGGGTAAAGGATAAATGATAAAAAATTTAAAGTGGTAATTAGATAAATACTCACAAATAGTGAATTACCCTTCTCTTAGTGTTGCTAATATCTCATTTTATCCCCTAAATTTCTATCTGATCCATTTTCAACATTGTTTTGGTTTTATAATATTGGAAGTTATTTTCCATAAATATTTGAGGTTTTATTTATAGTTTAATAATGAATTTTGTTTTAGTGAATAATTTTCTATTTAAAATAAAAATTTAGGTTCTAATAAGAACATGATGAACATGATAAAGAAAGGGAAGAATATGATGATGATGATGTTATAACTATTTTTAAATTAAGAAGAAGTTTCTGTATTCCATAAAAATAAATAAGATAGAGTTGGTATAATTGGAGAAGAAAATTTTTCTAGATGTTCCATAAAGGTATTGGACTACCCTTACAAATAAATAGGATTAAAGAATTCATGTGATTTTATATAATTTAAAAATTCTTATTAAACTATGCTAAACAAGATCTAAGTATCTGTGATAGTGTTCATACATTTTACAACTCAAAAGATATATATTTTAAAATATTTAAAGATGTTATAGAATGTTTTCCACATGAAACTATTTCTTTTATTTACATGATTTTTGAATGTTAGTAGGAAAATATCACTCAACTATATGGTGGGATGGTTAACTTTGAGAAATTTTTTAGAGAATTATATCTAACTTGCCTAAATATATCTCAACAAGTCATAGTTATGGAAAAATAAATTGAGGAGATTATGAAGAGATGATCCAAATATTAAGAGGAGTGGCTTAGTTAAAATTGAGAGAAGTACGAGGACACTGAATAATTCAAGAATGAGATACCTGCATTGTTAGAAATTATGAAAAAACATCGATATCAAGAATGTACAATTGGATATTAAATCTATGAAGATCGAGTAACTTGATACATTTATTAATGAAAATAATGAAATTCTTGATATAGAATTTGGATGGAGGATAAAGGATTTTGAAGGGACATTCACATTTATTGAAGATCATAAGAACTCACTCAATATGAGGTATCTTGAATTGGAAATTATATTGAAAATCTTTCAAAAGACACATATTGAGTCTATATAGTTGAAGGAGAAAATATATTCTACTATTAAATTTTCAATAGAGGATTCTAATGTTATAATACCTCTATTATGTGGAAATAAGATCATGATATCATCTGATTATCATTCTATAATAGTCTTGAAGAAAACGGCACCATCCATACTTTATTGTAATTATTATTTTAAATCTATTTCTATAATAAGTTATGGTTTAAAATTACATTCTATACAAGTATAGGTGAATAAAAAAATAGAGATACACACCACCTTGTCAAGGGTGGATAGAAGTAGAATGAAAGTTTTTTTCCAAGAAGAGCGTGAGCAGTAGTGAATAATTCCCAAAAATAAAAATTCGGAAAATATAGAAAACATGTTTTGAAGTATAAAAATATAGGGTTTAATGGGAAATTTTGGTGTTGTAATAGGTTTGGGAATTTCAAATAGGGTTGTTGGTGAAATCCACTCATTTTAATGTAAAAAACGAATCCCATTTCAATGATGATTATGCCTATAAATAAGAAGCATCCATAAAGGAAGATCAATCTTCCAATATCAAATTGATTTGAAGAATATGGAATTATTTGTGATTTTTGTAGTATTGGTGGTCACAGAAGCAATTCATTTTCATCAAAGATTGTATTAAAATCCGATTATAAAAAGTTACAATAAAGATGGAAAAGAAGGATGGGCAATCCTAAGCACAAGAATTGTTAAAATCAAAATACACCAAAGAATGTTTTAAAGAAGATATGTGATATATCGTTGTACAATAACAAGGAAAAGAAATATTAGAAAACATACAAGTCCAGTATGGTTAAGAGTATTGATACATTTAAAAGAACATATGTGGAGAAGATAACTCTCAATAATTGATATGGAGAACTAAAAGATGCTTCCAATGTACCTAAATATATTTTAGTCATTTGGACAAAAGATTTGGAAAGATAAAGGAAGATGGAGGGACCAAAAGTAAAATATAGTTCTTAAGGGAAATAAGGGATTCCATATGAAGAATCTAAAATTCAAAAGTTTTTGTCAATAAGTTACAATCCTTGTGTTGAAAATATTCTTTCTGATAGATGTAATGTAGACATAAACAATACAAAATGTAGATTAAGAATATTGAAAAAACAATAAGAATACATTAAAAGAGTAAATATTTCACTAGAATATGTATATTAATTGATGGATAAGGAAATAAGAATAATATCACACAATAAAGTGGAATATGTTAGAAGACCCATTCTCCATCAATAAAAATCTTATCTAAGAATTAGATGTGGAAACATGAAGAGTCAGGAAACTGGGTTGAGTAAATTCTTTCAACCATACATTTCACATTGAGATACAAGAAGGCCCACCATATTATACTATTTCTATATCTTGTATTTTTTTACAATATAGGGATTTGATAGTGAATCATATTATCAGGGGAAGAAAGTTATATAGAGTGGATATTATCTTTTCTAGATATAAAAGAGGAATAATATTCCATGTTAAATTGATTTCTCAATTGATATTTTAAATATAATAAAATAATCATCTATGATATATTATGATAAGTTTATATCAAAACGAAATGGAAGGAAGATGAAGATCACATCCTAGATTTATCTCACAAGTTGTTATTTCAAAAACCATACATTGAAGTGATAATCCATGTTGAAATGTGGAAATCATCAAATCATGATAGCTACATGAAAAAGATCCATTTTCGGGTACTCTCAATATGAGACATCCTGTGATTCTTATTTTGAAGAGATCAACAATTATGAGGATCACAAGGAATGTATCCTTGATATGTCTATATTTTATACATTTTTTTGCACCAAAACTTCCAAATACATATTCTCCCTAAAAACCTTTTACACCTACAATATTAACATTTATCACTTTCCTTCAAGTTCTCTCCACTACTCAATCATAGAGGTAATATTGATGTTTCCAAAGTAAAATAATTATCCTTCTAATTAATTTATTATTTTATATTTATGTTTAATTTGTTTATCTTTATTATTACTCATACAATAATTATTTATTTATACATGTGATTCTTTTTTTTCATGTAGGGATGGTTTGTTTGAAATTTTTCATGAAGTGTTGATATTTCAACAAGTAAAGTTAATGGATATCATGTCAACATTGATAGTTAGGATTTTTTGAGACTTTGGGATGTGTAGTAATCAGCCACACCTCAAATATCTAAAACCCTTTAAACAAGGTTTTTAATATAAAGAAGCCTTTACGCAACTCCATAAAATGATTCCTTTTAAAACCATTGTAAAGTAAATAAAATATGGTCAAAAAATAAACTTTATCATACCTAAAAGTATAAATAAAAAATTTCATGAATTATTTAGAATAACATGGATATGGAAGAAAAATAGTTATAAGGGAAGCTTTAAAATAGAATTTTTTAAAGAAAAACCTTTACATTGAGTCTAACTCATCACATGTGTTATTATATTCCAAAAAAAATAAAATTTTGGTAATTATTTTCTTTATTAATAACCTTTTTAAGTTTATTATCACTTTTATTTCACTTAATAATTTTTTATATATAATTAATTAATCAATTAATTTAATTTTGTATGTTTTGACGATATCTGGTTCATATATCTAAAATGAATTCGGTAGGTTGACTATGGTTAAAGTGATCATTATTTAATCTTATAGGGAATAAAAATAATCACATAATTATCATTTTTATACATAATTTATAGTTTTAAAACCATCCATGAAAAATGGTCATGAAAAATAAAGTATGCTACAATCTTGGTGACGGTAGGTCGTACGTGCGCACGAGTAATGTTTCAATTTTTCAACGATAATGACAGAAATATGGCATGTGTTACATTTTCATTCCAGAATTATAATTATATCTTAAATATCATATTATTTATTTAAATATACTTATATATATATTCTTTGTGATTAGATAATGAAAAATGAATCACTTCATTTCGTGGAGGTGTAAACAAAACGTACGGTTGGACGACGTTATCATATTTCAATGAATGGAAAGGTAAGAAAATATATTATATTTTAATTTTATATAAAGATAAAAATTTAATTAATATCATATATGTAAAATAAATTCAAAATCATAAATAGTTATGAGAGGAGATGATGGAAAATGAATTACATCGTTTCATGTGGCGGTAGTCCACCGTACAAACGAATGATGGTTTCATTTCCCATTTGTCGGAAGAAGAGATTGAATTAGGTTATGAAAGTAACATAATAAAATAAAAGTATATGGTATATAATAATTCTAATATTTCCTCTTGGTTTTATAATATTTTAAGGAGTTTGAATAATAAATAAAACTAAAGAATTCAGTTAATGACTATACCTCTTCTTCGAACAACATCCATTTCTTTACACCTTAAAACCTATAAGGTGTGTATTTTTTCCATAAAAATACCTCCATAATTTAGTAAAGGATTTTATTAAGGTATTTGGGTAGGTATTGGATGAACTAAAAGTATATTTTTTGTGAATAAAAGTGGATAGAATGTTTCATTTTATAATAGAGGGGATGGAAATATTAAAATAATATAAATTAATTTTGATAGAAAAAATGACCCAAATGGATAAAATTAAGAGGTAAAATGGTGATGGGTAAAAATTATATCATAAAATAAAATTTGGAAAATTTTATATTAGATTTTACCCTTATCTATTTTTTTATTCGTCATTAACCCTTTTTTATAATTATAGTGGTAATAGTGACTTTTACACTTTATTGGTTAATATAAACACTATAAAAGAAAAATTTTCCCCTCAATGGGAAATAAATGATATTTTTAAATATATACCAGTCAATGTTTTGAATATAGGTTCTTAATAATTTTAATGTATTTAATAAAATGTTATTTATTATAAAATATAATTAATATCATTTTTTGAACTATTCATTTAATTTGAATTTGAAAATAGAATTACAACCATGGAATTTTAATATATCATATTAAGACATTATTAACATGTTATATTTATCTAAAAAATTGTGTAACATAATATTTCATTACAATTATATTACTTTTAATGTTTGTTAAAATATTTTACTCTACATTTATAATAATTGAATAAATATTTTTTCAATGTTGTGTAATAATTTAAGGTAATTATATAGTTACTAAAAATTAGAAATAAATTATTATGAATAAAAAAAATTATCCTTCAAATAAGTATTTAAAACCAAATATTTTTTTTATCCGTATAAAAAAATATTATAGTTATCAAAATTAAGAAAGAGTTATTTTTTCTTTATCTTTTACATAAATATTATAAAGGTGAAGATAAAATAAATATGGAACCAAATGGCCATATTATTTTTAACCTTAATTATCATATTTACCCTTTACTATGGTGATAATTAAAGACTATAATTACTATTCATAAAAACATAAAAATAAAAGCATCCTATTTACCAAATTTTTAAATCATTATTTCAAATTTTCAATGCATTTTCAAGACTAAATTCACAAAATATGGAATAATTTAATTTAAAATTAGAGCGATAGGACGTGATGAAAATTATTTTTTCAAAAAAAATATTTTTTAGGTATATTTTTTATACAATATCCGTGTTAAAAATAAAATCCAAAGACCAAAATTAAATTATATTTAATAAAAAAGAAATATTTTTCTTTTAAAATAATTCCAAAATAGAATTTGAATTTGTTAATACATGAAAATAAATTATAGTTTTCAATAAAAATTATTTTTTTACTATTCATTGAAAAATCAAACTTTTTCGAAAAATTTCAAAATTTCACAGAAACATAATTTTCATATTCAGATTAAAAAATCATTTTTATCAAATAAAATTTCTAATATTTCCATAAATTAATTATAATAATTCTCACAAAAAATAATAAAAAACATTTTTAAAGAAAATATTTTTTTGAAGAATAAAATGACTACTAAAAATTGAGTGGTTATTTACTATGAAGTTATAAATATTCGATTAGAACAATACATATATTTCATAAATTATTTAATATTATTCATTCTTACTAATTTAATAGCTAGGTTTTAATGGTCATATTTAAATAATAATATTTCATGGTTTATTTAGTCTTGGTGTTTCATGTCATATACGCTATCAAAAATAATTTTGTTTTTAAAAATTTCAGGGTGTTATATTATTCTCACCTTTATTATATTTCATCTGGTAAATTTGAACTAAGTCTTGGTAAAAAAATGATCTGAAATATGAAAATAAATTTGTTAAAATCTCACATCATAAAAAGGGTCAATAAAATATCCTATTGAAAAGTGGGAAAAGGAAATTTTTAATTTCATCACATAACGAGGCTTCGAAATAGAAGAACATTAGTAGGAAGTGAAAATATGGACATGGAAAAGGCCATAGATTCATAAAAAATAAAGGTAATATGATAATTTTTTTTCAAGATCCTTTCCTAGAGTTAAGGGATTCAATTACCATCTAGAAAAATAACATAAAGAAATATACTAAATTTATTAGTCTCATTTCACCCTTTCATAAATTTGCACCAAAATATCATTTTTACTCCAAGAGTTTGTTCTACTGGAATGAGCGTATCTAATTTCTCTTCATATCTAACAGTGAATCTATCTCTCTCAATGACTTTCTCGATGAAAAGTACTTCTTGGATAGACGTCATCAGAGCTACCAGACTCATGGAGTGAGATATTCTGGATGAGTTCTTTGTGGAATCTTCGAACTGAATTCATAGTGTGGGTATGCGGTCGTTGTGACTTGTCTCTAGACTAAGGATCTGAGGTTTGAGTATATCTGGATGTGTTTCCCTTACTATATATTTAGTATACATATAATGTGTAGAGATAATTTTACCTTTACTTTGTGTATTGTTTTGTGGTTTTCGGGGTCCCCTACTAAGTATTGTTATACTCACCCATGCACGGGCTTCTCCCGCATGTGTCATGTCTTGTGCAGATGAGCAGCCTTTTTATGGAGTCTAGGGTGGACCAGGACCGGACCGAGCCTTCTGAGTCCCTTGCTGGAATAGGTGTTTCTACGGATATGATCAGTATTCCTAGTACCCTTTTCTTTCTTATAGTTTGGACTTTATAGTTTGAAGACTCGTTCTTTTGGCGGGCTTGTATTCTGGCCCGATTTACTTTCCATACTTTACTTCTGTTGTACTTTGTTGGTTGGGTTTAGTGAATGCATGCATTTTTTCTTTAGTGGGTTTTACTTTTCAGTATTTGTGGGCTTGGAGGTGTGTTTGTGTGTGCATGTACTTTGGAAATGCCTCTCATGTTATTGATATGCCTAATCGGGGCTAGTCACTAGCCCCTGGCCTATTGGAGAAGGGATTGAGGAGTCGTAGTGTGGGCCTCACTGGGACAGGTCGTGATAGTATGTGTAATGAGTTGTTAAGGATAGTAGAGATCCCACTTTTTTGAAACTATGGAATCTTTGTGTTATGTGTTCTAAGGTGCCTATTTGGAATTATAGGAAGATTCCACCATGACATCGTATACTGGTTGGGAGATAATTGGATTTCATCGAGAATAATCCTCCCAAAATAGAGCAAGGATACCTATTGAACTAGGGTGATAGGGTATAGGATAAATTCCATGAGAAATTTTCTCATTTTATAAAGATGATGGAATAAGACCCAGCTTGGTTTATGCCGAGTATTTTTGGATTGACTAGGGAGTTTCATATGAATCACACCTCCAACTTTTTCTAGAGAGTTCATACCATATGTTGCTGAGTTTTGGATAAAGTCTATTCATACAATTCTTGATAACTTAGAGACTCCTCCTGATAAGAGAGTTAAGATGGAGGATTACATGCTGCATGGTCTGGATAATCACTGGTTGGATGTTCTGGTTTGACCCTACAAGCTGACAGAATGTTATGGAAAGATTTGAAGGAAACATTTCTAGAACAATTTTACCCGGATATGTTGAGACATGGGAAAGATGAAAAGTTTATGATGATGACCCAGGGGTCTATGTCAGTGATGGATTATGTTGACCACTTCATTGAATTTCGAGGCTTCATTATAGTATTTTTTGGGGATGAGGAAGCTACAACGAGACATTTCTAGGATGGAATTATACATGAGATTAATTCCAAGGTGAATATCAACCATTTGAAGAGGGTTGATGAAATGGTAAATCAGGCCCTTATTTTAGAATGGAATCTCAAGGAGGCATTTGGTGGTGGATAAGTTAGTTGTAATTGGGTGACCCAGTGGTGTGAATTTCGATATTAGGAGGTGTCACTTTTAGAGTTTACACCAGGGCGATGGTGGATAGCGTGGTTAGTAAAGGGAATTGTCTTCCAAGGTTGTGATCAAGTTATCCACTATCAGTGTGTTAGGTTAGGAGACATGGATGATCATTATCATAGACCACTAGTTGAGTGTGGAGTGTGCAACAGGTTGGGACATGTGCAGAGGTTCTGTAGAACCCTTGATAAATGGGTACCAATGGAAGATTTAGGATGATGTAGAGTATAGGATGAAGGTCGGTTATCCCATACGAAGAAAGTTGTGAGAGATCTACTGAACGTACCAGTCGAGGTAATTGTTTTGGTATTATAGGTAGAGAGAATCCATATCACCTGAGTAATGCATCTCTAGGAACTCATAACCAATCCTAGGGTAAATGAGTAGGTTATATTTATGCGGTTCATCTAGAACCTTGTGGTGGTGAGGATGGACCATCGATAGTTCGAGGTATGATTTTTTTGCTTCCACCCATGCTATTGCTTTATTTGATACAGGTGCTTCTCATTATTTTATATCACCTTAGTTGGTGAGTGTGTTGGGACTATCAGTGGAATATGTGTGTAGGTTCATGTTGATTGATACACCATTAGGGGTGTGGGGAGAAAATATTTGGTTGTGTAAGGAGGGTGATATCGAGGTTAGTGGTACCATTCCCTATGGAAGTTATTTATGATCAAATATCTGGTTTTGATCTGATATTGGGGATGGATTTTTTGATGTTTTATCAAGACCATATCGACTATTACCGCTTTAGGGAAATATTTATGTCCTTATAGGTGAATGATTATATTCATTGTGGGAAATAGGATATCCAATCCAACCATGCATGGCCATTTTGTTAATAGTTGGGTGTACTCACAACCCAAATGGCTTGTCTTAGCATGATGATGGTAAAGTAGAGAAAATTGTATTTACTCCTATGCTGGATCAATTTCAAGATGTTTTTCCTAAAGGCTAATCAAGGCTTCCACCCAAGAGGGATGCTGAGTTCAAAATATAGTTGATATCAGGGGCATAATGGGTTCCTATTCTACCATACTGAATAACATCGATAGAGCTCCAGGAATATAAAACTCAGTCGGAGGAACTAGATAAATTGGGTTTATTCATCCAAGTACATCACCATGGGGATTCCAATGTTTTTTTTTTCGAGAAGGATTAAAGGTCCTTACATGTGTGTGCTGATTATAGAAAGATGAAATGGATGACAGTTAATAACAGATACCCTATTCCTAGAATCGATGATATTTTTTAGCAACTAAGAGGTGTTTCTGTGTTTTCCAAGATTGATTTGCGATCAGGGTATCACCTACTAAGGGTGATACCTTCTGATGTACCTTGGAATACTTTCAGGAGTAGGTATGTGTTATATTGGTTTTTTGTGATGTTTTTTGGGTTTACAAATGAACTGAAGGTTTTTATGTCCCTAATTAAAGGAATATTTCACCCATACCTAGATTAGAATGTAGTTTTCTTTGTCAATGAAATCTATATATACTCCAAGACTCATGATGATCATGCCACACATCTTGACATCATCCTGATTACACAAAGATATAATAGGCTATATGCCAAGCTATCCAAGTGTCATTTTTAGGTTGACATGGTACATTTCTTGGGTCACATAACCTCTGAGGAAGGTGTGTTGGTGGACCCATAGAAAGTGAAATCAATTTTATCTTAGAACAAACATAATAATGTATTTGATCCCTAATGTTTTTTGGGTTTAGAGGTTTATTATCTATATTTTATCAATGATTTATCCCACTTAGCATCACCAGTTTTGGGTCTAATCAATAAGGGCATCAGGTTTTTGTGGTATGAAGCTTTTGAGATTACTTTTCAATAGTTAAATAATCGGCTGGAAACTGCACCAATTTTGGTCCTATCCGAGCTGGGTAAGGGGTATACCTTGTTTTGTGATGCGTATGGTTTATAGATTGAGGTATTTTTGATGGAAAATGATCAGGTTTTTTCATATGGTTTACAATAGTTGAGGCCTCATGAATGAAATTACCCTACAAATGATCTTGAATTGGCCATGGTGGTTTATTCCTTAATTTTTTGGTGTCATTAATTGTTGGGATATAGTTTTACCACCTATACGGATAATAAAATCCTAAGTATATTTTCTCCCATAATGAATCGAATTTTAGGTAGAGGATAAGGGTTAAATACACGTAGTACTTTGACTTTGAGCTGGTTTAAACATTAGGAAAGGGGAATAGTGTTGAAAATTCATTGAGTTAGAAGGCTCAAAATTAGGTGGTTCAGGAATCCAGTTTTGAGTTGAGGTTGATTGGGTTGTTTTCTAAGATGCATTAGGTGGTTTAGGATGGGAAAGGAAAGATGAACCTTTCAACATTGGAAGATGATCCCAAACTTTTGAATCGGTTTAAGGAGAGGTGGTATGAGGATTTAGAGTGTTCAAATTTGCGGGAAAGTATTGAAGGTGGGGAGCCACCTTCCGGCTATACAGTTGGTGTTGATGGGATCATTTATATTTATTTTTGTGTTGTTGTTCCTTCATGTATTCAAGAAGAGTTGATGTGTGATTTTAATGCATTGAAGTGGGAGGTGCATCCTCATTTGACCAAAATGAATCATGATATTCATAGATAGTTTTGGTGGCTAGGGATGAAGAAGGAAGTTTTTTGTTTTGTGAAGTGATACTATACTTAACAACAGGTAAAGGTGTAACATTAGTGACCAAGTGGTTTGTTACATCCATTAGCCATTTTTAAATGGATATGGGATGATGTGATGATTGATTTTTTTGTGGGTCTTTAGAGGAAACATATTAAGAATGATGTGATCTAGGTAGTTGTGGATCAGTTGTCCAAGGTGGAACATTTCTTACCAATTCAAGAGACTTTCACCAATGATAAGTTGGGTGGGTTTTATGTTTAAGATATAGTACAATTGCGTGTGGTTTTGAGAAAAATAGTTTTAAATAGTGATCCATGCTTTACATTTCACTTTTGATAGGGTTTATAGAAGGTGCTTGGTACCCAGGTGTTTTTTAGTATGGATTTCCACCTATAGATGAATGGGATGTCAGAGTATACTATTTAGGTGCTTGAGGACATTTTGATCGAATGTGTCCTATATTTTGGTGGATTGTGGTAGAAACACTCATATCTTATTTAGTTCACCTATAAAAATTGTTACAAGGTGAAAATCAGATGGAACCAAATGAGGAACTCTATGGTAGACCATGTATATCACCAGTGTGTTGGATGGAGTTTGGGGAATCAGAATTGTTGGGACCAAGCCTCTTATAGGAGACACCAGAGTAGGATTAATTGTTTTAGAAATGGATGAATATGGCTTAGATTAGGTAAAAGTTTAATAGAGATCTACATCAGTGATGTCTTAAGTTTATGGTGGGTTATTGTGTGTTTCTTCAGGTGTCTCCAAGACTGGGTCACCATCGGATTCATAAATAGGGTATGTTGGTGCTCAGGTTCGTGGGGATGTTTGAGATTGTGGAGATGATCAAATTTTTGGCACACTTATTGGCTCTTCTATTGTGGTATAGTTGTATTCATGATATTTTTCATGTTTCACAGCTTCAGTAATATTACCCTAAACAATCTTGATGATGTTGAGCTTGAGGTTGATGCATCCTTTAAGGAGCATCTGATTCATATTGTGGATTGTACAGAGAATGTCTTGTGTGGAAAGTCTATGCATATGGTTTGGGTGTTATGGAATCTTATTAATGTTCAAGAATATAATTGGGTATAAGAGAGAAGGATATACATGACTAGTGGCCTGATATTTTTTACATTGGTGCTCAATGATGCTTGGGAAGATCAGTTCGAGGATGAGACATTAAAAGGTGTGGTGGTTATAAGATCTCAGACTTCTGGTGAGTTATTTCCTTAATTCAATTATATTTTAAATACCCCAATTATGGTTAATAAAATTTTTACTATGTGTATGAGGAGGTTCGGGGGTGTTTCAGGGGTTCAGGACATGAAACAAAGTGAAAATGGTTATCCAGTGCATGTGGTATGGTTAGGGACTGGTTAGGAGTAACTGTGCACCCATAATAAGATATCTTGGAGGAGGGGTGAAATGTTAAGTAACTCGTGAATCGGGGAGGCTAAACCATGTGGGATTGGAAAGATCCATTCTACACAGTTGGTGCACAATTGGTAAAACTGTGTAGGATCCCCAGGTAACTATATGACATAGGCCTTATTTGATAGGGTCCGACACATGGTTAACACATAGTTTGAAAAAATGTGCGGCCAAACCATGTGCCTCCTTAAAAGTGGGATTTTACCATTTTCCCCTTTTGAATTTATGTTTTATACATGATATTTCTCCCCATTTCTTCTCTAGCTACCCTAGCGACAAAAAAAATTCCCAGGGCTTCTTAAGGATTAATATTCTTCATTTCTAGTCTGTTAGGAGTTCCTTTGGGTGTATATCGAAGCTATGGAAGAGTCTAACACTCCTATTCATTCTCTTTTTTGGATTAGGTCTTGTAGATTCATTATTCATATTATGAATCCCTTAAAACCTCTTTCCCATTGGATCTTAGGTTGGGGCTTCAAAGTGTGTTTGGATCTAACTCAAAGGCCAGGGTTGGGTGTGCATATGGCTTTGGAACAGAGGTAGGTTTTCGAAAAATTATATCCCATAGTCTCGAGGTTTGTTATGTGTATGTGGTTGTTCTATCTGTGTTTTATTGTGGTTCATTTGATGATTTAGTAACATTTATAAAATTGGCTGACTAATGAATGGATTGAAACCCTAATGAACCCTATGGGATATATTGAGATTGATTAAAATCATTATAGGGTTACCAATGGGATGTTCCATTACATAAACATGGAAAATAGTGATGTTAATCATATATATTTTTTGTAATTAATTATATTACTTGATAAACATGTTGAAATGTTGGTTTGGGTTAAGAAATGGAATAAGGGTAGTTTTTTCTAGTTGTTAACATGCCACAAGGGCTTGTTTGGAACAATGTGAATGAGTTAAACAAATTAAGGTGAACATGTTAAATGATGTAAGTGAGTTAAGTCATATGAATGGGAATGTATAAATAGGATAAGTCATAATGACAGTTTATGTATTTAATTAACTATGAATTTTGATTGATGTGTGTATTGCTTGATTATGTTGTATTGAAATGGTTTTTGTATTGAAATGGTTTTTGTATTGAATGGTTATCAATTCATGTGAACATGGATTGGTGGTGTGTGGGATATTGGAATGATGATTCTCTCATGGGTTGGATTACACAGAGGCTTTAAACATCACCGTTATAATACACGGGTTAGTGAGTTGGAATAAGGCTCTTGGCCCCTAATGGTTGCATTAGATGTGACTACCTAGACTAAGGCTCCAAGTTAAGTGTGATTTAAATTATTGTGAAATGGTTTCCTTAGTGATATAGGGAAATTTAAATGTTACCTTATTTATAGTAGTTGAACCTCATAGGTTGTTGTGTAATAGATGAATCTCCTAACCCATGGAGAAAATAATGAAATTGTTTAAGTGAATAATGTTAATTAATGGCACACAATTTATCTTATGAATATTTTAGTACATGAATACACTATCTATTTGGATTGAATATTTTGTAGACATCATTGGTGGTATCCAACATAGTTTTAGTCACACCCTAATCGAGTCACCATTGGGTACCTGAGAAAATTTCATGGTTACAATTCAGGTTAAGGGAAAATGATCAGTGCTAGAGGGTTGATTTGGGCATGGATTGTTCATGGAGGAGGGGACCAGACAAGGTATCAAAAACCATTTTTGGGATTATTTAGTTTGTATTCATTTTGGGGTTTTATTTTCACTTGATATTGTATTGATATTACATATCATGTTTACTTTTGGTTGTGGGATTGTATCCAGTTTTGTGAGATTGTGGTAATGCGTGTTTATTGTTTATTGATTGTTTCTTCATATATTTTGTGTTATATACTATGGATTACCATGAAAAAGAGGTTATAGTCTCCCCATGTGATCCATTGGACCCTAACTACTAATTAATAACCTCTATCATACGGTGAGGCATGCATAAGGTCAGGTGGTAACTTGACTCAAGGAACCAGTTTAGTAGCCTCAATATTGGGGATATTACAACATCATCATGTTATAATTTTGGAAAAAAAATGTAACACAACTTTTTATCTACAAAAATTTATATTGAAGTTAAATATTGGATTAAAAAAATATTAATTTGAGTTTATAAACTTATATTTTAATTTTTTAACCTAAATTATATTTTATCCCAATTAAAAACTATTTTCAGATATTTTCATTTAGTTGGGTGGTAGGAAGGTTCCCTTAGGGTTTGTATGGAAATAAATGTAAAATAACTCTAATTTTTTTTAATAATAGATTAGAAAATTTTATGGTATCCATTACCATTAAAAATTATATGGACTAAATGTTAAAAATTTAATATTTTAACTAAAAAATACATATCTAATCAAGTATTAATGTCGTTATCGTTTACCTTGGGAAATCACTTCCCGTTAAATTATCAAAGACTAATATCTACCCATTTTCTTGATCATAAGACTCTTATTAACCTTAATAAAATTCATGGGTTTACCCAACCCTAATGCATTAAGGAATTATTAAAAGAGCATATCTTCCATCAAGAGATAACCCTGATTCTCTTTCATTTTGTTTGTTTTATTGTTTCTAGTATCCCAATTCTTCGTCCCAATAAGTTTAATACCCTTATATGGGGGGATTATGATATTATATATTAAAAAAATATATGTTTATATCTTGTTTCATTGTTAAACAAAACACTCTTCTCCCTCCTTCTCATAAAGATACATGAGAAGTAATAAAAACATGCACAACAAACATCAATTTTAGATAGTTCACCCTTAACTGAGATAGTCCAATGAGCACAAAATAATAATGTGATGACATGAAAATACAGTATATCACACCACTATTAAATTTTTTGTAGGAGACTCACTATACCTACTGATTTACAACCACTCAGAATTTGAAGTCTCACTGCTCCCAAAGTAGTTAATGGAATTCTCCTCTAGTAGAATATTCATAGGATATTTACTATCTATGAGTTGATTAAAACTTAAATGAGTGTGAATTTATGCCTATTTTTATCAGAGATATGAAATTAACCTTATTACATAATTTTTGTTCCTTGATCACATAATGCTTATTAGATTATGCGATCATGTGACTCTACGCATGAGTGCTCAAGCACTTAAGAATAAACTCATAATTCCATTCAAGAAATAACATCATGTGATCCCAAATTGGTCTACCTATGTGCGAATCTTTGATGAAATAACACCACTCATGATTCCTTCACAAATTCTCTATTCTTACAACCCTTTTACATATATGCTATTACATAACCTCATTTACTTCATTCCAAAACACTTATTCACTTACACTTACATGAATTTGAACATATATCCTACTTAACATCTTGGTAAACCCTTTATACACTCCCAATTATATGGATTCAATCATTTAACCACCTTAGATACATTCTCTCTATAATTCTATTCCAATCAAACCATTTATGACCACTCCTCTATGTCTAATAAAAAGTTAACAAGGTATTTAGAGGCATAAATCCACCACTTTAACACCAATAATCATAGTTATTAATCCATTACACTAAACTTGTCTTACAAAAATTACATGATCTTGAACACATGAGTTTGATATCATCACTCATGACACCAACTCTCATGGTGACTCATCTTAATGTATCTTCATCTCCTCCTACTGATCATGTGATTATCCTTGTAAGACCACCTTCATAAAAATATAAATCTCCTAAACTTCATCACATTATCTTTAATGGATATTATGATCATGATAACTCCACTCATCACTTGATTTTGATTGTTCACAAGACATCTCTACCTCAACTGGTGTTTCTTTGATCAAGCGATTAACTTATGTGGTCACACGACCCCCTTAGTTTCATGTGATCACGTGATCAGTTCCATATGACTACTGTTGATACATATAGACATATGCATGGGATAAATCTCTCATGGTTTATATGATCACTTTAACTTAATAACACCCACACTATCACGTAACTGTTCAGGACCTATGAGCAAAACCTTCTTCTTATCCAATTTCTCCACAATACTCCAAACAACTTTACATATCCTTTGTCCACCAAATTTTCTAAAAACAAATCTAACATTTTCAAATATTAACAAAAACAAAAAAACCCCATTAATTCGTATTTTTTTTCAAATAATCCACCATCTTGGATTTTTTGAAAACACTTCAATTCATCAAAAAAATTTTATTGACACACCATACACAGTTTGAACCATTTTCCTTCTCTAACCATAATAGTGATCATGGAATTCCTTTAAAATGTACTCTAATCCCAAAATAGGAAATATTGGTGTAAAAACAGGAGTATCATACAAATTTCATTGATGAATCACTTTATTCTTAATCCCACATATTAATACATTCTTGATAGAAAATAACAAAACATGATCAACCCTTGAGATCACTTCTCAAACTACACATGTCAACTGCTAGCATCATGAATCCAATGGAAATATTTTTGTGATCTCTTCAATGACCAAAGAGCATCAAAATAATCATATTTAAAACATCCCACGATTCTCAACTCCATCTATTAGCATCTCCCCATTCCATGAAAATGAATTATATACCTTTGTCAATGAACCCAAATTTCACTCTTTTACGGCCAACAACATGTTAAATTACACATATCGAAACATATGAAAATATAAACTATACCTTGCTGAGTGTGGGTTTTTTATAAACATTGTTTAAGTGTGGGGGTTTTAATATAAACCAACAGCTAGCTAATTCCTTTCAAATGTTTCCTTATGTAAGGCTTTTTTTAGAATGTTTTCATCCTAAATTTCTTTAGGCACAAAATCTAGCTTCACTAACCCATACCCCACCATCTCCTTGAAAAAATGATTCTTGATTTAAAAATACATCATAATCAATTGATGGTATATATATTTTCTTTGGTTTATAGCACATTAATTACCCAAATTTATTTTGATTGAATACTCGACTTCAACTCCTATATCTTCAAGTTATTGCTGCATCCATAGTAACTGCATGAAATCCTATGTAGCTGTAATATATTCATATTATGTAGTTATTAGAGGAATGAAATCTTGTTTATTTTTTATCCAAATATATATATATAGTCTAAAAATATTGAATTCACCCACTGAAATTAAATTTCATTCATCTACTGAACTAGCCCAATTTTCATCATTATAACCTAATAACTCTTACAATGATTTGTTATTGTACAATAAACTAAAACCCACCATTTAATTGATATAATAAACTATTCTATACACTATAAGTAAGTGTTTTTTGGGTATGTAAAAGTTATCATGGAAGATCATAATAATTTTATTAATTAATAAAGTCCATAATTAATCAACAGAACTATTTCATGAAGTTAAAGTGGTTAGAGGACCCAAAGCCATGAAGAAACATCTTTCCACATAACTCACAAACTATGTGGGCCTCTTTTACAAAAAACATCTTGCAAAAGAACATAATATTATGGTACATGGTGTGAACTCCATTATACAAGAAAAAAAATTGTGAGGTGAGGCATCAACTCCCCCCCCCCCCACAAATGAGAATTCATTTACGGAGTGAGGTGTCCCCTTTTGGACCCCACATATGAAAATTCATTTGAAGAGAAAGGAATATCCTCCTGTGCCCCTGCCAATGAAAATAAATTTTTGGAATGAAGCATAAATGTTTATCTCCCATTAAATAAAATCAGTTTTTTGGGGTGATGTGTTATCTTCAGGCCGCCCACAAACAAAAATCCGTCACAGGAAGTTGTTTTCTATTTATTATATTAATCCTAGGAACCTTTAAATATGAACCATTATAAAAACCCCATACATGGAAAAATGTTATAATAGAGGGAAATAGTATGAGTAGGATATTTCATCAGGCAATCATTTACCACATATCATAATGTAAGAAAGGACACTCACATAACCACCCATTAAGGGTGGCCTCTCTCATAAGATCCCATCTGCATAGAAAAATAATTTTCTGACTATAATCCCACAAACTATATGCATATGGAGTTTTTTATAACCACCACCCCTTATAGAAAATAGTACCCATAATAGATTCTTTCAGTTTCAATACCCTTCTTCTGCATAATATTCATCCTTAACTCATCCCCTCTATGAAATCTCTAAAAAATATCTCTGAAAACCTTTCCCATAAAGCACTAGGCCCTATGTAGGACCCTTTGGGAACTGGTCAATTATATTATCATCCACCAAGGTGTCTAGACTTTCATGGTCATGTTAATGAACATATCAACTTGTCTTTCATTCGACTATGAATTCCATCCATAAACATTGTCCTGCACTTATCTAACCTGATTTGTAAGGTCCTCATAATGTTTGAGATTATGAATCCCCTCGGAAATGAGAAACCCAACCTTGGAGGTAGTTCCATGGACCTCCCTATTTTATATGGTGAGGGGAATCATCTAAAATCAACTTTGATGAGCTATAGTACCTTATTCTTCATTCATCCTCTCTGAAATCAGGAATATAGAATCCCTTATAGAGTAAGACCCTATAATTTTTTTTAGGATGTACTTCCCCTCCTACATTCCATACCTTTGGTCTTGAAAAAAAAGAGGAGACAAACACATCAAATCCATTTCTCTCCCGTATAGGTCTGGCCTCATCAACATGTGGATAAAGAATATTATATGGTTTTATAGATCATCCACATCCTCTTGTTTATGACACCGATCATACTCACATGGGCTTAAAAGTTAGTGATGATTAGGACATCCACATGATAAAATATTTATCTGGAGAGTATATTTCCTTTTCGGATCTTCCTCTTACCTTCCTTTGAGCCTTCTATTTAGTGTAATCCCAAAAAATGTACATCCACCTTTAGGGGGCCATATTCCCGATGAATCATCTTTAGGGATTCCTCCATAGGTGTAAGCCCCAAACCCCTTACAAACTATGTGGTATTTGATTAACATCCAAATGTGATATGTAGGAATACTCATTGTGGTCCAAAACCATCAAAAAAACTATTCATAATCCTTTATAGGACATATTCATAGTAGGGACACATCCTACCTTGAATTCTATATCTCTTCGAGGTCCTTAGGAAACTTCAGTGTAAGTACCATACCATCCCATGACTATGTACCTTTTACATAAATTTCCTTACCTTATAAAGTTAAACTGCTTGATTTTTTCTTCAAAAAATGAACTTAAAAGATATGTTGTGTCCCATTAAGTGTAAATTAACTAAATTGGTTATGGTTCCTTTCACAGGGTTACATAGGAGGATAAACTCATGGGGTTGGTCTTAACAACCAAACAACTCCCATATTCCTAGATGATGATAAATTATGGAGCACCTTGCTATGTGGATTAAAACTAAAATCATGATAATAAAGGATATAATAATCTCTAATCCATTTAAAAAGGGTACCATAAATGGATAACCTTGGCTACATATTGATGTATCTGTCAATGAATAACCCTAGATACATACAAATTAGTATAAAATCAGTACATGATAATAATATATTGTCGAGAAAAGAGAGTCATTTCCCATATTTGGTATTTAATAAAGGATTTAGGAATATCTTATAAATCTATAAGAGATTCCATGAGTATGAAGTAATTCCCCCCAAAAGGGTGTGATGATCCTGACCTCTCATCGTTATGACCAATGCGATTCCACAAGTTTTGTTGGGTTATTTACCTAATAACTGCCTACCTTTGGAAATTAGGTTCATGAGACATCTTGAATGAGGTAATCATTGAGTGTTTCAAGTTCCATGAAGAAAACCATTAAAAACTACCCAAAAAGTACATGGACATATGTGTATGATTTGAATGAAACCTCACATGGTTTTTAGAGATGAAAAAAATGGTAAACTTGTTGTGAATCTTTAACCAAGATGATTGTTCCACCCACATGTAAGACCCCAGTCACGCGAAAAATTAATGAGGGCCAAAAATAGATCCAAAAATAATAATTAGACATGTGTTCTATTATTTAAATGTTTCTTTTATAGGGTTTTATTATTTTTTTCATATGTATGAATGAAATTTCAACTAGATCTCCCTTAAATCCAATGGAATCCCTTTAACCAGCTCAAACTTTTTCATATTCTATCACACAAGTAACATCCTTATAAAATCAAAAGACACTGTAAATGACCCAATATCTTCAGAATGAATTCTGAAACATGAACATTAAATATTACAATTACAATGGTACTATACCGACATTGTAGGATATACACAAATTCCTCCAGCTCATGAATCCCCACGAACTATCCACTCAGTGACGACTGGTGTCCTAGACCTTCACGACTCCTGTTTTCATCTCAAATCTCTTCGAGAGTCTATCCCTGAATGAAAAAAAAATTCATCCCTTATCTTATAGAGTAAAATCAAGAGGTCATTAGAGACCTCATTATAGAAAAATAATTTTTCCCCAAAAGGGACCATGAAAACAGTTTCTTCCACCATTAGTGTGTGGTATCGAACCCTCATTATGATAAGGGTGGTACCATCAAAAGTCTAGCCCATGTCAATTCAACATGGGAACATAGGAAAACCTGTTGAGGGAAGGGATAAATCATCAAGGAATAGGAACCTACCTCTTTTCTATCTAGATAATCCCACCGAACAAATATGCTTTAAAATCACAAGCAGGCGCACACCCCTGCCCACATCCAATATGCCCACTAGCACAATTTGGCAGCATCTAGAGAACCCAGGCGGTATATCCCAGTAACATACTAGGAGAAAACTCATATCTATTCCCCTACACAATATTATTTTAGTTATATCTCTAGAATAAATAGAGGTTAGTGAAATAATACATCCTTAATCTTACTATATAGTGGGAATATATTCTTGTTTTAACTATATAAGTCACCCCTTAAAACTTGGAAAATGATTTATGAACAAGAATCTATTCTTTCCCACATTCTAAAAGTTTTCTAGGACATATTGATTATATCAAAAGTGATTGGGAATCAAGAATATAACCCCATTTCCATATTTGAAGTGGACCATCAACAAGATAGATGATTACTTAGGAGAATATGTTTATTCCTGCTCTTATTTAGAAGGGTCATGGGAAAATCCCATGATAAGTTGAAAACCATATCAAACCCACGTCCCCATTCTAACTAAATCTAATAAGTCTACTCCAGGGGACACTCTAGGGTAGGAAAATATTCTTACCAAAATTCCAAATACATGCCACCAAATTTCAATAATGAAATGGGAGCTAATTAAACAAGATTCTGTATATAAAATTCATTATCCACAAAATATCTCTCAATATACCTAGAGAGATAATTGAAAAATAATCCTCAAAAAATGAAATTGAAAAATGAAGAGCTAGTCTACAATACTACTCTGATCAATGTTGGAGTTCTTGAAGCCCATAGAAGTTTATCTATATTGGGTCAAGATCCTAATCATATGTTACAAAATTAATGAAATAGTAGAATCAGTACTGAAGGTACTCCCCACAACTTTTCCTCCAAAAGTTATAGAGGTCCTCCCTAGACATTTTACCATGACGGATCACTTCATGTCAATAATATGATCAATCATGAGATTCAATATCTTGATGAGTGTCATGGTAACCCTCCTCATTTATAAAATATCAAATTATAAATGGTCCTTCTCTTGTTTCCATATTCATTGAATGTCCTCCCCAAGGTATATGCTACATACTTTCCACATACAGTCAGACATCAAGTTGTAATAGTAGTCCTACCCATTATATAATTCACTATTAAGGTCCTACCTGCATTTAAATTTCATTTTATCAAGTAGGCCCGCCTGATGAATCAATATTGAGAAAGACCTCCAATCATAAGGTTTTTATTAAAATGAGGAATTAATGTCTGATTCCTCTTCATTTACAAGCAATATTATTTATTAACTAGAAGACAGCCCAAGGAAATAGTCATCCTTTGAACCACCCTTAGATCACCTTGCTTCCAATAAAATAGAGATAATCTATGTGAATCCTATTTTTTTATAAATAAATGTGTAAATGTCCACTTTGGTTATATCTGGTTGAGGAACCTATTTTTAAAGATGATAGAGACATATATATAATGAGGTGATAGTTGGATAAGGACAATATACGAGTAATGTTCTGGCCTTTAGGCACTCCCCAATATATAATTCCATAGGAATTGTCAGAAAAATTTATACATGAAATATTCCAAAATATATTGACCACTATTCATCATTTAAAAAAGTATTACCTTATAATGATTACCCAAATCACATAAATATAATAGAAGATATCCACCATCAAATCAACGTGATTACCCCTAGCTGTATGACACTTGGAATTGGGGAAAAAACAAGGATCCCTTCAATTTGCATATATCGATGATTTAAAACAGTTGTATTAGATGATCACTAATGACCCATCTGTTTTTCATAATAAAGGATGGGGTGAACATGGGGAATTTCATTTTACATCAATCCCTGGTCATAAACTCCTTCCAAAGGCGACATAATGTAATTTCAAAGCCTGAGTCTAGTTTTGATAAATAGACTTTTCTCACATAATATTGTATGATTAGTAATAATTGTCCCACAAAAACTCTCAAAGACATCGGTCTAGAAGAGAGGGAATCATCAAAATACTATTTCACCAAGCATCTAAAAACATTGATTAAGCCTCCAACTTGAGGGAAGAGAATTGTTAGGTAGCACCAACATCTTTGTAATCTGATGGATTTGAAGTTAATCATACAATGCACCCATTACTTATTTTAACAACACTTTTTAAAATAATAAGAGAAGATATTTTATCAACAGACATAGAAATACAGAAGAAACCCTAGCTTGTAGGGTTGTGGGATTTTTTAACCCAACCATTGAGTCTGATAAATCAAGACTAAATGTTGTGAAAGTGAAACTAATGCACCCTCATCCTGTAGGGCTAGGATAATTTTTACCTCAACCTACTCCCTAGTGAATTTATATATTTTCTTGGTTGGGAGGATTTTAACAAAACAATGGTTCCCATTTCATCATGTCCCATGATACAATTTATTCTTCAATGATTAAAAGAAATGAATTATATGGATGTTCCCTTTAGATCACCCTTCACTAGAAAACTTTGAAGGGATCCTCAAAAGAAGTGATAGGATCCCATAATTTTTGAAAACAAAAATATCATGTAAATAGAACAACTGATCCCATGAATCATAGAAATTATAGTGGAAAATATTACAGAAACTGGTTCTCTCATTATTCTAAGACCGATGGAATGATCAAGATGTATTTTGTGTTAGTAAATGTCATTAGCACCACTCCTAATGAGGCTACAGAGCATCAATCCAATGTAAAAGAATAAGAGGGGGATATATACATTCAAAATATTGCCCACATTAAAATTATTGAATATGGTGTGTATACCATAAATCAGAGGATTTCCCAAAATTTGGGAACTCCTTATAATTCTCCATTTCCACCCCCTCAATGGGTATCAACCAAAGAAATGGGTAAGGCTATGATTGAATCCCACATGCTATATGAGAATGTGAAAACCCTCACACTCAAGGAAAGATTGGACCAATGTGAGAAAAATGAGATAACTGATAAGGATTAATTCCAAACTACCTAGGGGTAATTTTCCTATGAGATATATTCGTTAAATATAAGATCATTTCAATCTACTAGTTTATGTCCCTCGATAATAAGATATTTTCATACCAACGAAAGTAGAGTGAAAATGTCTTATCAATACATGACTAAGGAAACCAAATTATTTGGAAGCAGTGACAACTGAATACCTATACTTTCCATAGTTTGGAAAACAAAAAGAAAAATGTAAGTCAAGCTATCAATAGCCATATCAGGACCAATTATATAAAAGACCAAAACATTTAGTTCAAGCTGTTAGGCCCCCTTCTCCATCCCATGCTTATTCTTCCATTCCCATAGAAATTTTTAACAATATTGAATTGTTGGAATATTGGATAGAAGTTATGAAGGGACAATGTGCACCAGTGAAGCTGGAAAGAAAACCTTACCCCAAATTGGTAGATGTGACTCTTACCTGAATGAATTTTGAAAATCCTACATTTTCAACATTCAACAATTTTGGATATTCATACCAATATCTGATGCATTATGTATCTCAATTTGTCCCCATGATGGGAACTTTTTTTCAATAAGAAGATGCTAAACTCCGTGTTTTGTACAAACATTGTAGGGGTTGACCTTCATATGTTACACCGGTTTACCCACAAGGTCATTCAAAGTATAGTAATAACTTTTCTAACTATTTCATTATCATTTCAGCTCAATTTTGTAGAATAAAATGGTACTTAAACTATAAATATTTAAACTATAAGAAAATGGGGGTTTCTTAGACTTTATTTATAAGTAGAGGGCTTTAACTTGCTCCCTGAATTTTTAGTTTCCATAGGAATATTTTTTAGGTCTCTGAATATAAAAATTATGTGATGAGTCATGAACACCGCTCATTGTCGTTAAATACATTGGTTGGTTACGATACATTGTTGCAGTTTCAAAAATTTTGGAGGAATAATTCTTGTGAATGAGATCCAAATCTAGATCAATACTGATGGCCCAAGTAAAGAGGACATTCAAAGAAGAAAATTCAACTATCACTCTAAAACCAGATTTTGTACTAGCTACTACACAAAAGCCTGCACCTTATTATGTGTCACCACTTCCAGGGTATAAATAGAAAAACATGTTAGGATGAAAGGAGAGATCCAAAATTCCCTTAGTTTGTATATTGGAAAAACCAATTTTAGATGAGAAGGTTCTTATATTCTTCTTAGAAGACTTGGAAAATAATTTACTAACTCTAACAGAACCTAAAATGCCTTATCAAGTTGGTCTTGAGGATTGACCAAATTATTTCCCGATTCACTGAATATTGTGGAACACTATAAAAGACACAAACACAACCGAACAAAATATACATAAAAAATTATACTAGAGATATCTATGATTCCAAAACTAATGGGAAATTCTTTTGATGATCCCATTAAGAGCAAGAATATGTCTACACACATGTAAAAAATAATTTGTAACTGATTAGTTTGGAAGACCAATAAATGAATAGGTGATGAATTGACCAACCTAGGTAAAGTGGGTAGTTCAAGGAGGCATGATCCAACATCTAAAAAATTCCATCCACATCTACTCTACAACATGAATCATCTACCCCAGGCACATCAAATCTACAAATAATTTATAAGTAGTAGTTACCCATATGGAATTTTCGACATTTGACTCAAAATGTATGACATCCTGAAGTAGTTGACTACAGTTTTGGAAAATCATTATATTTTGGATGCTATTAATCTGTCAACTGATCTACCAGAAGAATTTGAAGAGGCTCTGTTGCGCCCTCAAGAGTCAAAGGTTGAATTTTTTACATCTGAGGTATATCCTGCAGATATTAACCCTAGATAATTTCATATAGTTATTAACTCCATCAAGGAGGATGGAGAGAATGTTATATAAGGACACATCAAGATTATGTATGTATACATTATATTATATGAAATTAAAATATGTCGAGCTTTCATTGACAATGGCTTGGCAGTCAACATCATTCTTGTCTGAACAATTCACTTACTGGGATACACTGAAGCTGATTCGTCCCCTTCAACTCTGATGCTCCAAGGGTAGGATAAAATTGAATATAAACCCCTTTGACGCATTAAACTCAGATCTCAGTTTTAAAATGTGGTATTTAGCTCTGAATTTTTGGTCATCCCAAAATATATTGATTTCAAAGTCTAACTAGGAAGGCCATGGTTTCATTAGCATGCAACAATCCCTTGAACACACCATAAATGACTTAAATACTATAACAATGGGTATATTTGTACATTACATAGTGATATATATATATATATATATGTTTGATTCTTTTGAATCTCAATATATGGAAGAATGATTCTACCAAAGAGAAGGGAAGAAGCCCATAATTAATGTTGTCACTTGGGTTATGTAATGTCCCGAATCTGAATTCCACTGAAATGGTACCATGTACCTGATTGGCCACATGGCTTCAAGAATATTTCCACAAATTCTAGAGGTTGCTGACTAGTAGAAATGGCATTGGGTGTGATAGTGGGAAAACTATGCCCTCATTGGCCGAGTGTAACAAAACAGAATCAATAAAAAGACAATATCAGAAACAGTAAATAGTATACAACTAAGATTAATAGTAGAATACTAATAAGAACCAAACATCATTCCACACAAAAGATGATGCAACATGTTATGTTCTAAGAAAATATCCAAAACAGGTACACTATATAAATACACAATATATGTTCCAAAGGCACAAAATAAACAAAGGAATCTAAGAAGCATCACAAGCCTCGTCTTTGTCCCGTTCTCTCCAACTCCGAAATAGAAAATCAAGTACTAGTAGAAGGGTTCTTTTACCTGATCAAAACATATAATCATATAATTAGTTTAGGCCCAAAATCATGACCCAAATAGCATGTGAGACTAAATCCCATTAGGGAACCACCCATGATTTGTGCCAATCTTTCAGTGAATATATATATAATAGGAAATGAACAATTGTGAATGTGGTAAATGGTAGGTACTCAAAATTAAGAACAACAGATGTCTCAGAAGACAATGTAATAAAGTATGGGTGAAGACCGAATCCAATCTTGTGCTTTGGTTTGGCAGACTCTTCATTAATCATTTCATTTCATTATTCAATTTATAACTGAGTCCAGTCATGACATCCTAAAGTGGAATTCAAGTATCACTCAGGGTTTGTTTAACCAAAACCATATAACCTTGGTATTACATAACACAAAACTGGATCAAAACTAGCTATATAAGCATTTCATCATTCAATGAGGGTCAAAACCTGGTATATTAGAATTAATCATGTTCCAGGTTCAAAACGTGGTATTTAAGTATTTTAGAATGTATCAGGTCCATGTCTGGTGTATAATCATTTAAACATAAAAAAACATATGTAACTTACACTATTACATGGTTAACAACATAACAACTCACGTGGGAATCAAATAGGGCATAAACCTTTCAAGTAATCTAACCATTACAAGGCTTATCAATTATAAATCAAATGGGTAATTCAAATCACAATCCTAACACGTGAATTAATCTATCACAAGGAATAACCTTATATTATCTCATGTGGGAAATCATTCAATTAACCAATTCCATTTTAAATAACCCATAAAATGAAGTCAAAGGCATGCCCATAGGTATCCTAGGCCAAATGGCTAAACATTGTCCATGCAAGGGAAAACTCACCCACAGGGTGGCCCTGAATCAAGGATAACAACCTCAAACATTACTTATAATCATTTAATCCGCTACATAATCAACATTATGTAAAAACCTATGTCAATATTAAATTAGGAGATACCCAAAAATGGGTGTGTGACACTCTAGAACATATAAGAAACTTGAAAATTTGTGAAAATCATGATACCACCTATCTCATGTTAGTATGACTCCCAGTGTTGATCTTCAATACAACCTAAATTAGAGTAGATCCTAAAAACAAGTAAAAAATGCTCAACCCTTGATAACTAGGTCAAGAGAGTAAATCAGAAAAAAGGATCAAGAAGAATCGAGCACCCACCAAGAGGGTTTCAATGGATTCGACGGTGTTCAAATTAGGTTTCAGATGATGAAACGGGAGAAGAATTCCCATTACGATTTTTCCTGGGTGCAATTATCATCAAAATGGATCATTTCTATCTATATGCCAAAAATGACGCTACTTCCCAATTTAATCCAAAAAAAGTACACTGTGTGTACTTAAAACTACACACTCTGTCTGTACAATTTTTGTTCATACTGTTACATGGACATGTATTTGGATTACATGGTGTTTATCCCTCCATACACGATGTGTACATAAAAGTACATGGCATGTAGGCCCCAGTCACATTGTGTAATAGGACTACATCCATTGCATGACCTCTTTTCCCCCATTTTCGTATGTATAAACTTAAAAGGAATGATTTGTACCTCAAAAGAAGAATCAGGTTCTTACAAAATTCTTCCCTTAAAACAATTCTTCCCCGAATTTCCCTTCCAAGGGTGATGAAGAAAAATATGAGAACAACTATAGCCACTGTAATCATACATTGGCCTCCCTCTCCCATGTATCATCTTTCACTCAGTCATGTTTCCATATCACTCATTCCAATGGAACAAACCAGCTCTATAGAACCTTTGTGCTACGTTCCATAATATGAATGGGAGGTTCCTCAAAGGACACATATTCCTAAAACTCCACTTCCTCGGGATGAAAGGCATGATATAGGTCTGAAATGTAACATCACAACTGAGAAATGTGGAAGACTTCGTACATAGTCATGTACCGCTAACGTAAATACAATCTATAGGCAACCGGGCCGACCCTCTGTAGAATATCCAACGGACCGACATACCTTAGTGAAATATTACCCTATATTATAATTCTCTTATGTCCAAACCATGGTACGAAACATAGGAAAACATTATCCCTAGACTCGAACTTCAAAGGTTGTATTTGGAGATCAAAATATGATTTCTGGTGAGACTATGTAGTAGCCATATACTTCTGAATCAACTAAACCTGCTCAGTGGTCTCCTGGACAATATGAGGTCCCAGCATCGCTGCCTTTCCTTCTTACAGCCAACATAGGGGTGATCGGCATGGTCTACCTTACAAAGCCTCATATGGATTCATCTGAATATTATCTTAGAAGCTTTTTTTGTAGGATAACTAAACAAGAGGTATGTGTGTCTCCCAAGAACCCCCAAAATCAATGATTCATGCATGAAGGATGTCCTCCAGCACTTGAATCATGTGCTATGACTGGCCATCTGTCTGGGGGTGGTAAGTTGTGCTCAGAATCACCTATGTACCAAAATCCCTATGAATCCCTTTCTAGAAATGAGAATTCAATAGAGTGTCCCTATCTGAAATGATAGAATGGGGGACCTTGTGTAGTCATGCAATATCACTGATGTACTCCCAAGCTCATCAATCACTACTACAAAACTGGACAAGGCCAGCGCCACCCCTTTATCAGCACCTTTTTTAGCGCTGATAAAGGGAACCCCTTTGTCAGCACTTTTTTTAGTAGCACTGATAAAGGGGGGGGGGATTTATCAATGCTTTTTTGAAAAGTGCTGATAAAGGGTTTGGCCTCAAAAAAATTAATTAAAAATAATATTTTAATATATCAATATATCAATATAGTTATATTGATATAAATATAATATATAATTTTTAAATATATTTTAGATAAGTATAAATATACATTTACACTTATTATACTTAATATATTAGATATTTAGTGAAAATGGATTATAAAAAATTTAAAAAATATTTTTAATTAATAATTTGATAATTATTATGGAGTAATAGTCATTTAATAAAAAATTGAAGACTAAAAAAATAAAAAAATAAAAAAATATTCAAAATATGTTGAAAACACAACACAAACTTCAAACGGACATAACTTTTGATCCGGGTGTCCGTTTGAGCTCTACCACATATCAAATTGAAGCCCGCGACGAGCTATACATATATTTGAAATAGAGGGACCCCAATCAAAGTTTGTTAGAGGCCAAAAGAGGCCCATAAGGCCTTCAAAATTGAGTTTTTAGTCGGGGTACCCTGATTTTTTACCATTTTGTGGATTTTCAGCCTCGTTTAAGGGGGTATTGTTGGCTTTTTTTGGTGGGGACTGAATTTATTCCAAGGTATTACATTCATAATGATATTATGTCTTTGAAATTTTGTCATTTTTATAATTAACTGCTATTTATAATCAAATATATAACTATATGTACATATTTTTTATATATTCGCACCTAAAAATTAAATTTTTTAAATAAATAATTAAACATATTTACATATAGAATATATTAGATTTATCTAAATAATAACTAATATCCATTTTATTTAAAATACCAATATATGAATATTTATTTAACTATATATTAATATAACTATATATATATATTAATATAACTATATATATATTAATATAACTATATATATATATTAATATAAATATAAATATATATATTAATATAACTATATATATATATTAATATAAATATATATATTAATATAATATATATTACTATACAAATAAATATACCTAAATATATATATAAATAAATAGATATATCATAAATAAGAGAACAAATCAATATAGGGGAGTGGAAAAGGCTTTAGGTGCACAGGGGGTGGTCTTGAGATCAAATCCGGGTGGAGGTAGGGGCGCATGCGCAATGGTGATTTAGAGGGGCTAGTGTTGATAAATGGTGTAGGCGGTGCATGCGGGTGCTGGAGGTGCGTGAAAGTGCTGATAAAGCGGGGCTCAAGCGCTGTAAAAGCCCCCCCTCGAGATTGGAAGTATTTTTTTTTTATTTTTTTTATTTGTTTTTTTTGTTTTTATTTTTATTAGTGCTAAAAAAGCACTGATAAAATGGGTCTTTTATCAGCGCTAAAAAGAAAGGGCTGATAAAAGACCCTTTTATCAGCGCTTTTTTAGCGCTGATAAAAGGGGTCTTTATCAGTGATTTTTAGAATGCAGATAAAGGGGACCCCCCCTCCCCCTTTATCTTTTCCAACATTAATAGCACTTTTCTAGTGCTATTAATGCTCATATTTAGTGCTGATAAAAGCCGTATTAGTAGTAGTGAACACTGAAGGTTTTCTTGATCAGCAGGAAATGTGAAATATTCTTAATCTTATAAACCACAACCCATACTTCATCATTATCTCAGGGTGACCTTGGTAAACTCATCATGAAATACATCACGACGTCATTCCATTTCTACTCAGTAATGGGTAGCTGCAGTAAAAGTCTAGCTGGTCTTTAGTATTCTTCCTTCACCTGCTGACAGGTGGAACATCTCAGGAAAAAACCACCTACATCTCTCTCCGTACCTATCCACCCGTACTGATGATGTAAACCCTGATACATCTTGGTGACACCAGGATGAACCTCCCAAACTAAATCCGGAAAATCCCACATCATCTCCGTGCGCATGTCTATTGAAACCCATATGTGACCCTGTAACCATAGTACAAAATCCTCATCAATGGTCCACCCAGAAGGAGGGTCCTTACCTTGTAACACCCCGAGAATTTATGAAAAATATTCCTTTTAATGTCTTGTGTTGTACACTACACCAAAATTAGCTTTTGATATACGCAACACCATATTTTCTTGCAGTATACACAACACTATTCTTGGATCGCGTTACACACAATTTCAAGTTCGTTTTGTAGAAACTATTGTACGCAACATTATGTATATATTTTGTTTAATTTATAAATGAAATAAGTTTTGATTATATGCAACACCAAACAGAGCTTTCACTACACACATCCCTGACTTGGCTTGAATTACACACAATAAAGACCTTCCTCGATAGCGTGTGTAGTACGCAATACCGAGTTTCACTAAACGAGATATTATTATAATATTATTATGAACTAGTCGTTATGAATAGTAAAACCCAATTTTTGAAATTTTATAAATTTTATCTTTCAAAATGGACTTCATTTTTGGATTCGGAATATCAAAATTAGCTTAGGGTGAAATTTTGGTACTTTTCGGATAACTTTCATATTCCGATGAATACTGAAAATTACTAAATTTTAATTAAAAACAAATTTTTTAATCGAAATAATTAATAGTGATAAATAATTAATTTGAGTGGTTTTAAAGTATATTTATAATATATTTTTACCATTTAATACAATTTTGGTCATTGGATTTAATTTCACATTTAAACCAGACATAAACAAGTGTCAATCTTTTGATAGTTATTATATCATAAAAACACGCTATTTGTTTTGACGACAGGAATTAATTTTTAAATTAATTAATGAAACTGATATGTTTTGAATTTGGTAAAACAGAAATCATTTTTTAATTCATAATATCAAATATATCTTAGGCCTAATTTTTGGTATTTATTTGGAAACTTTCATTTTTTGGATGAATAGTGAAACAACTAAGTGGTAGTTAAAAAACTGAATTTTTCATAAAACTTAATTTTACAGCTTCTGTGAGTGGAATTTTGAAAATCCTAGAGAAGTGGGTAATATCAAGGACTAAAATATGGTTCAATGAGATGAAAATATTTTTTTTGTGAATAGTAACTTTTTACTTTTATTTACCACGGTTAAAAGTAAATAGGGTAATTAATGGTAAAAATGATATTATTATTACCCTAAAAAATGTCCTAATTCTATTGGATAAGATCAATTCGACCAAAAACAACCTTATTAATAAAATATGACCATTTAGTCCCACTTGGATTAGATTAGGACATTTAATATTAATTTATTTAAAGAAGGGTTAAAATAGTTAAAAATCAAAGTTTAATAAGTAAATAATTTTTAATATAGGGTTATACATAAGATAAATTAGACTATAAATATTCATTATAAAGATAAAAATATTTCCTACATAATGGTAGTTTATTTATAATTTTTAGACATTAAATAATTTAATTTATTTATGACACAAAGATGATGCAGTAATTATCTTATTAATGAAATATTGACATAATTGATGTTATAAATACCCAAATAAATGTAATTTGAGACTTTTTATGAATTAAACTAATTTTTTAGGTTAATATGACATGTTAGTATTGATTTAGTTAACTTTTTTAGAACTAATCATTCTGTTATAATTTTCACAAAAATCAATTACCAAATAGTGTCAAAATTTATATAAAATAGGTTTTAAAACAAATATTATATTATTAATTGTAATTTTATTAATAAAAATCTAAGGTTCGGCCAAATGACTTAGATAAGGTTATATATATTAATAATAAAAAACTTGGGGTTCGTTTGGCTTGTTATAGTAAGTTTATTAACCTTATAGTGTAAGAAAACAAGAAGACACGGTAAAAGTTAAATTATCTAACTTAAAGTTAAATCTAAATGATAAGGTTAAAATAGAAACCTAAACTTTTCTAAATTATATTGGATTAGAGGATTTATACCCATCCCCACCTTAGCTTCTAAATAACTCAATTTTGAGATATTAAAAATTGAATATGACTTTATAATAAAATAATATTTTTAGTTATTTCAAAGGTGCCCCTCTCCACCCTCATAAAAGGGAACCTCCTCCCTCTCGTCCTCACACCACTTTGAGCCTTCAAGCTCATCCAAACCCTGAAATATTATCTACTCCACTTCCCTATAAACATCCTAGAGGTCCTGGTCTTCTTCAAAGACCAATTTTAGTTCCCTAAGAGGAGGTCTCAAAGAGGCACTTCAAAGAAGAGGTAATGTCTGTTACCGATTCTTTCAACTTTATTACTTCTTCCACTTCTTCTTCTTTAGTTGTTTCATTATGAAGTAATAAAATAAGTATGACTCATATACTTATATGTTATTATAAGAATGAAACAACCATATTTCACCATCTATCCATCCTACGGAAAACGAAATCACCGCGCGTGCGTACGTACGAAATACCATCTCCACGCCGTGGTGTAATATATTTTCCACCACCACCTTATTTGGATGGGTATAATGGTGAAAGTAATAAATATATATGATTATTATAAAGTTATATTGATTCTGTAATATTATACATACACTTTAATACAATTTGACGATCATGGGAATGATATCATCGCTCGTGCGTACGTACGGAATACCGTCTCCACGACGCGATGGGATTCACTCTCCATGATAACCATTCAAGAATGATTATAAATTATATATAATAAGTAATCATGAAATATATGACATAATAATGCTACTAGAATTATATATATATATATATATATATATTTATGTCATCTACTTAATTCCATTCAATTCAATAAGGAAATGAAAACAGCATTCATGCGTACGTACGGCCTACCGTCTCCATGAACGATGTATTTCTTTCCATTTATCGATCCATTATATATATGTATATTCTGAATATATATTATATATAAATCATGTTTTTCATTATGGATTTAATTAATCATTATCTAAGTAATCATATGAATAATTACAAGTTAAAACATGAATGACGAATGAGAGGATTTTACCCAAAATGCTACTTTAACATGAATTTACAAAATAACGGGTAATATAAAGTCATAAGTGAACCATATATGATATAATAACAATGAATATGAATTTGTAATAAGTCAATGGCATTATTTAATTCATTATACAAGAGGTTTGGATACGTACGAAGCATATTGGACCTAAGGTAAGGGATAACTATTCCAATCTCATTCTTATCCGAGATTGTTTATTCGTAAGTATTTACTGGGTTTATTGTTATCATCCATGTCCATGTTTCATAAAAATGGTTTCATGTATGTTTAAAGTCCTTTTTACCCATTTTTACTTTTACCCAATGGTATGGAAAGAATCTTTCTTTAATTTACCCTACAAGGTACTTTTTGACTTTTTCGACAAAAGTACGAGAAGAATGTTTTTTAACGTATACGGCATGAAAGGATTTTTACGGTTTTATAATGCATTGTTTTCATGAAGCTTCCTCAAAAATATTTAATGAATATTTTCAACAAACTCCTTTTCTTTTAAAATTTCATGACATTTTGTGAAAAGAAAATGATTCTGAAGAAAAAAAGGATATTTTCCTCAATAATTCATTTCAAGTGTTTTATCAAAACCATTTTTCATCTAAGATGACATTATTTCATATGTGTATGTTTCAAGTATAATGTATCTATTATTTACATTGTTTCACTTCTCTTAACATGAAATGATATCCATTTCTTTTATATGGATTATGTGATGATGGGATGATGTTTATGAAACCCATTTTATTTATTGGGTTTTTATGAATGATGTATGTTTATTTTGTGGCACAAGTAAGAATGATTTCATTATGAGATGGGTGGGACCTATATCTCCCTCCAATGCATTGGGTAAAGATTTATATCTCAAGATATAGACATGGCTGAAACGTTATGTTAATCCGGTTCAGTATTACAGGACTGGAACGAGGAGTGAACTCGATTCAGAAAGGGACTCTGTCCACTAAGATGGTCTTGGCAGAAATGCCTTGGCTACTATGGAAATCATTACACATGATTAATGGATTCCACAATTACATGTTTTATTCCCATTCTATTTTATCATGATTTATGTTCCATTATGATCTATGCCTTATGTACTTCCATGTTTTACGTCGTTTCTCAAGATTTTGATGTTTAAACATTATGTTCATGTTTTTAAGTTCAAATGTATATGGTATGTTTTATTTTATCCATGATTACCCTTACTAATCATTTTAGCTCACCCTTTTTATGTTTTATTTTCCCCCAGGATTAAAAGAAAGGTTTAGGGTAAGGAAACAAAAAGTGTAAGATCATAATGGGAGATGTTGAAGATCTTTCACTAAGATTAGAAGATTACGTTCCATGTTTCCAAAGACACTAAACTATTACGGTCATTGTGTGTATGTTTTTGTTATATATTAAGTATTCCACAAAAGTAATGTAATGTCCATGTACGTCAAGCTTCGGGTCTCTACAGTTAGTATGAGAGGAAAGGTTTAGTCAACCTTTGGAAACTAGGATGCGACAACTTTAGTGAGATCCCTAGAGATATTTATAAGGTATGTCTAGGGATGTCCCTAAGGTTAAGTGTATGTATAGGTTATAGTCCTAGAATTACAGTAACGATATTAGAATTAAACCTAAGATGTTAGATATTTAAGGTACTCCCCCTTTATTATGTTGTTTTCCCAAGCATGATTTTTGTCTATCACACTATTCTTTTGGGTTTTAAACGATGGATGGAACCTGAAGGAACCGTGTTGATCAATACAATGGATAGAGCAATGATTATCCTCCTGAACAAACAAATGTTATGGGAGATGGAGTGAAAAATATTATTGCTATACTTACACAAGCTATGAATCATTCTGGACTTCCAAATAAGCAGAGAAGGGAACAATATTCTATTGAGTCCTTCATGAGGCAACATCCACCTTCTTTCAGTGGGTCTTCTGATCCACTTATTGCTGAACAATGGATCAGTACCACTGAAAAGATATTTTCAGTTCTTCAATATTCTGAACATGATAAAGTCATCTTAGCAGTATATCGTTTGGAATGTGAAGCTGATCAATGGTGGAATCTTATCAAGAATACGAGGCCAAGAGATGAAATTGAGTCCATGGAATGGGACGAGTTCAAGAACTTATTTTTCAATAAGTACTTCCCTCATATTATTCGAACAAACATGGAGAAGGAGTTTCTTGAACTAAAGCAAAAGGATTATGGATCTGTTGGTATATACAAAGCGAATTTTACAAGGCTTGCAAGGTATGCATCTGGCTTTATCATCCAACCTGAAAGTAAAGTTGATCGATTATTCAGTGGATTAAAACCAAATCTTTTAAGGGCATTAGCTATAAGAGACTTCAGTAGCTATGAAGAAATTGTGCGTTGTGCTATCATGGTAGAAATGGAAGTTGGTGTTACTTATCCATCTCATGGTTTTGAAAATAAACGAAAGATGGAGTTCAAGGATAAATCTCAGAATAATGGTGAAAAGAAGATGAATGTTTCCTTATGCTCAAAGTGTGTAAAGAAGCATGGTAGAGATTGTCTTAAAGGGACTAGAAAATGTTTTAAGTGTGGAAAATAAGGTCATCGAGCAGCTGAGTGTTAAAGTAATGGAAAAAGGGTTGCTAATGATGTGAATAAAGAAAATACTGCAGAGAACGCACCACCAACACTTCAATGCTTCAAGTGCAAGGAAATGGGGCATTATGCTAATAAATTCCCTAATCCAAGGGTTAGTGATGATCGACATGAGCAACCACTTAAGGAAAAGGACAAAGGGAAGTCACATGTGATCACTATTGGCGATGTTGAATATGAAAACGATGTGGTGGAATGATTAAGTGTTTATGTAATGGGATTCCAAAATAATGTTGTATGTAGTATCGTGGAATATTGGAATATTTATGTATTGGTCTATTGTGGTTTTCAATAATTTTATGGTACTGGTAACCATAGAACGTGATTGAGATATTTTTGGGAAAAAGATGATATACGCATAATAAAGGGATAAAGAGAAAATGAAATGTTTGACAGTATTCATGAGCTCATGACTGATATAAGGAAATAGTTATATCATGGTTTGAGTATATATAATTTTGGGGTTTTGGTATGTGGAAAGAGTTAACTTTTGACAGCACTCATGTTTTCACTAAGATTTAATGGGTATTCATTTTTCAAGAGAATACATGATTAAGGCCTTTGAATGTTTGGAATGTGACCAACAAGACATATCTTATGATATATGGGGATCAGCGATGGTATTAACATGCTTGTTATATGAAATCTATGGTAATTGTTTTCACTATAATATGAGAGTGGACTATAGTATTATGGATAAGCCTAAAGATTAGAATGGATTATATTGGACATAAGTTATTATTGTTTATGGATAGAAGTTTTTTCGATATTATTGATGGGATGTTATAGTAATGTAGCTTTAGAAAAAGGACAACCTACAGGATGGGCGACAACCCATCGCATCGGACAAGGCTATGGGAATCGAACCCACAACCGAAGTGCGACTCGCCTTTATCGCCTACCACTGGCCTACAGGAAGTCCCTGTTTAGTAGAAACTAGTTTTATTATATTAATCAGTATGATATATGAATTATAGGTCCATTTTAGGAACCATATATGATTAATCTCACTATAGATGGACTTATGTATTTTTGATAACTTTTATAACCTTTTGTTTGAGACAGATGGAATGACCCATCATTCTATTGCATGATCTACTAACACTTCACGAATGAAAAATTCAACTTCATTTCTTTAAGAGGTGAAGTGGAAATTGTCCAAAGAACGACCAACGGTGAGACTGTACCAAAATCACGAAAGTATTTCTTCTAATTCCAATTTCATAAACTTTAGGGAAATGATCTTGAAAACCAAAAATGTTGTCCTAGTTCCCTTATATCCGATGAATCAGATGGTACCTTAGATCATCAAAAATCTATGGCTTTGTGATTGATGGCTTTTTCATAGCCATGTTCTCTACCACTCTCCATCATAACATGATGGTCAGATTTCTCCTCCATATCCATATTTTCACCTATGTTCTCCTATGTGGAAACCCAGTGATGAGTTATTTGGGTATCCGTTATGTTTCTAACATTCCTTTTTTTAAATGAAGTTTTAGTATTCCTTTTTACGATGTGGGTTTCTATGAAAGACACTCTCGTGTAATAAACCATTTATAACCCCGACGAATTTCGAGGGCGAAATTCATTTTAAGGGGGGTAGAATGTAACACCCCGAGATTTTATGAAAAATATTCTTTTTAATGTCTTGCGTTGTACGCTACACAAAAATTATCTTGTCATATACGCAACACCGTATTTTCTTGCAGTATACGCAACACTATTCTTGGATCGCGTTACACACAATTTCTTGTTTGTTTTGTAGAAACTATTCTACGCAACATTATGTATAGATTTTGTTTAATGTATAAATGAAATAAGTTTTGATTATATGCAACACAAAAAAGATATTTCACTACACGCAACCCTGACTTGGTTTTCATTACACACAATAAAGACCTTCCTCGATAGCTTGTGTAGTACGCAATACCGAGTTTCACTAAATGAGATATTATTATAATATTATTATGAACTAGCCATTATGAATAGTAATACCCACATTTTGAAATTTTATAAATTTTATCTTTCAAAATGGACTTCATTTTTTGATTCGGAATATCTAAATTAGCTTAGGGTGAAATTTGGGTACTTTTCGGATAACTTTCATATTCTGATGAATAGTGAAAATTACTAAATTTTAATTAAAAACAACATTTTTAATCGAAATAATTAATAGTGATAAATAATTAATTTGAGTAGTTTTAAAGTATATTTAGAATATATTTTTACCATTTAACACAATTTTGGTCATTTAATGTAATTTAACATTTAAACCAGACATAAACAAGCGTCAATCTTTTGATAGTTATTATCTCTTAAAAACACACTATTTGTTTTGACGACGGGAATTAATTTTTAAATTAATTAATGCAACTGATAGGTTTCGAATTTAGTAAAACAGACATCATTTTTGAATTCATAATATCAAATATAGATTAGGCCTAATTTTTGGTATTTTTCTGGAAACTTTCATTTTTTTGATGAATAGTGAAACCACTAAGTGGTAGTTAAAAAACTGGATTTTTCATAAAAATTAATTTTACCACTTCTATGAGTGGAATTTTGAAAATCTGAGAGAAACGGTTAATATCAAGGACTAAAATTTGGTTCAATGAGATGAAAATATTTTTTTTGGTGAATAGTAACTTTTTACTTTTATTTACAATGATTAAAAGTAAATAGGATAATTAAGGGTAAAAATGATTTTATTATTACCCTAAAACATGTCCTAATTCTGATGTATAAGAGTAATTCGACCAAAAACAACCTTAGGAATAAAATATGACCATTTAGGTCCACTTGGATTAGATTAGGACATTTAATATTAATTTATTTAAAGAAGGGTTAAAATAGTTAAAATCAAAGTTTAATATGTAAATCATTTTTAATATAGGGTTATACATAAGCTAAATTCGACTATAAATATTCCTTAGAAAGATAAAAAGATTTCCTACATAATGGTAATTTATTTATAATAGTTAGACATTAAATAATTTAATTTATTTATGACACAAAGATGATGCGGTAATTATCTTATTAATGAAATATTGACATAATTGATGTTATAAATACCCAAATAAATGTAATTTGAGACTTTTTATGAATTCAACTAATTTTATAGGTTAATATTACATGTTAATATTTATTTAGTTAACGTTTTTTGAACTAATAATTCTGTTATAATTTTCACAAAAATCAATTACCCAATAGTCTAAAAATTGACATAAAATAGTTTTTAAAACAAATATTATATTATTAATTGTTATTTTATTCCTAAAAATCTAAGGTTCGGCCAAATGACTTAGATAAGGTTATATATATTTATAATAAACAACTTGGGTTTAGTTTGTCTTGTTATAGTAAGTTTATTAACCTTATAGTGTAAGAAAACAAGAAGACATGATAAAAGTTAAATTATCTAACTTAATGTTAAATCTAAATGATAAGGTTAAAATAGAATCCTAAACTTGTATAAATTCTATTTTATTAGAGTATTTCGACCCATCCACACCTTAGCTTATAAATAACTCAATTTTGAGCTATTAAAAACCGAATATGACTTTATAATAAAATAATATTTTTGGTTATTCCAAAGGTGCCCCTATCCTCCCTTATAAATGGGCACCTCCTCCCTCTCTTCCTCACACCACATTGAGCCTTCATGATCGGCCAACCCCTGCCAAATTATATTCTGCACTTCCCTAGAAACATCCTAGAGGTCTTGGTATTCTTCAAAGACCAATTTTAGTGCCCTAAGAGGAGGTATCAAAGAGGCGCTTCAAAGAAGAGGTAATGTCCGTTACCGATTCTTTCAACTTTATTTCTTCTTCCACTTATTCTTCTTTAGTTGTTTCATTATTAAGTAATAACATAAGTATCACTCATATACTGATATTTTATTATAAGTATGAAACAACCATATTTCACCATCTATCCATCCTATGGAAAATGAAATCATTGCGCGTGCGTACGTACGGAATACCGTCTCCATGCCGTGGTGTAATATATTTTCCACCACCACATTACTTGGATGGGTATAATGGTGAAAGTAATGAATATATATGATTATTGTAAAGTGATATTGATTCTGTAATATTATACATACACTTTAATACAATTATACGATCATGGGAATGATATCATCGCTCGTGCGTACGTACGGAATACCGTCTCCACGACGCGATGAGATTCACTCTCCCTGATAACCATTCAAGAATGATTATAAAGTATATATAATAAGTAATCATAAAATATATGACATAATAATTCTACTGGATTTATGTATATATATATTTATGTCATCTACTTAATTCCATTCAATTCAATAAGGAAACGAAAACAGCGTTCATGCGTACGTAGGGCCTACCGTCTCCATGAACGGTGTATTTCTTTCCATTTATAGATCCATTATATATATATATATATATTATGAATATATATTATATATAAATCATGTTTTACATTCTGGATGTAAGTAATCATTATCTAAGTAACCATATGAATAATTACAAGTTAAAAGACGAACGAGAAATGAGACGATTTTACCCAAAATGCTACTTTAACATGAATTTACAAAAGAACGGGTAATATAAAGTCATAAGTGAACCATATATGATATAATAACAATGAATATGATTCTTTAATAAGTAAATGACATTATTTAAATAATTATATAGGAGGTTTGGATACGTACGAAGCATATCGGACCTAAGGTAAGGGATAACTATTCCAATCTCGTTCTTATCCGAGATTGTTTATTTGTAAGTATTTACTGGGGTTATTGTTATCATCCATGTCCATGTTTCCTAAAAATGGTTTCATGTATGTTTAAAGTCCTTTTACCCATTTTGACTTTTACCCAATGGTATGGAAGTAATATTTCTTTTATTTACCCTACAAGGTACTTTTTGACTTTTTCGACAAAAGTATGAGAAAAATGTTTTTTTAACGTATACGGCATGAAAGGATTTTTACGGTTTTATAAAGCCTTGTTTTCATGAAGCTTCCTCAAAAAAATTTCATTAATATTTTCAACAAAATCCTTTTCTTTTAAAATTGCACAACATTTTGTGAAAATAAAATGATTTTGAAGAAAAAAGGATATTTTCCTCAAGAATTCATTTCAAGTGTTTTATCAAAACAATTTTTCATATAAGATGACATTATTTTATATGTGTATGTTTCAAGTATAATGTCTCTATGATTTACATGGTTTAACATCTCTTATCATGAAATTATATCCATTTCTTTTATATGGATTATGTGATGATGGGATGATGTTTATGAAACCCATTTTATTTATTGGGTTTTTATGAATGATGTATGTTTATTTTGTGGCACAATTAAGAATGATTTCATTATGAGATGGGTGGGACCTATATCTCCCTCCAATGCATTCGGTAAAGATTTATATCTCATGATATAGGCATGGCTGGAACGGTAAGTTAATCTGGTTCAGTATTACAGGACTGGAACAAGGAGTGAACTTGGTTCAGAAAGGGACTTTTTCCACTAAGATGGTCTTGGCAGCAATTCCTTGGCTACTATGGAAATCATTACATGTGCTTAATGGATGCCACAATTACATGTTTTATTCCCATGATATTTTATCATGATTTTTGTTCCATTATGATCTATGCCTTATGTACATCCATGTTTTATTTTGTTGCTCAAGATTTTGATGTTTAAACATTATGTTCATGTTTTTAAGTTCAAATGTATATGATATGTTTTATTTTATCCATGATTACCCTTACTGAGCATTTGAGATCACCCTTTTTATGTTTTATTTTCCCCCAGGATTAAAAGAAATGATTAGGGTAAGGAAACCAAAAGTGGAAGTTCTTTATGGGAGATGTTGAAGATCTTTCACCATGATTAGAAGATTACGTTTCAAGTTTCCAAAGACACTAAACCATTATGGTCCTAGTGTGTCTATTTTTGTTATGTATTAAGTATTCCGCAAAATTAATGTAATTTTCATGTATGTCAAGCTTCGGGTCTCTACATACCTGACATAATATCCCATAGAACTAGGCATGTGGAATCCAATAGCTTCCTCTTCTTTACTATGTTCAATAATGTAGAGGTAACTGGAAAAGATGTAAGTAAATTTTGTCCCTAATAGTCATGCATCTCCATGTGCATCTCAGATAACAATGCCATAAGCTTCTACTCACTAATGGAATGCTTCACTTGCAACATATGAGTCCTCATGCTTAGTACATCATCCACTTCATTACATTTCTAGTCATTTAGTCAATCTCGAAAGTGAAATACTAAAGGTATTCCAACCACCTTCCCTGCCTCAGATTTAGATCACGCTGAGTAAAGATGTACTTGATACTTTTGTGGTTCGTGTACACAAAAACGCTCCCCAAATAATTAATGTCTCCAATAGTCTAAGGCATGAACTACAATAGCTAACTTGAGATCATGCGCCAGTTAGTTCCTCTCATGTGACCTCAACTGCTGAGACCAATACGTAACAACTCAATCCCCTGACATACGGACTGCTCCCAGCTTGATACATGATGCATCACAGTACATAGTATAAATCCTTTACATCTCTAGAAAAATAATTATCGGTGCTGATTTTAATCTCCCTTTCAACTCCTCAAAAGGAAATCGTGCAAGAATCTGACCATACGTACTTCACACCATTATTTTTCAAGACCCTCATCAGCACTGCTAAGAATGAAATGTAATTTATGAAATACCTGTAGTAACCAGCCAACCCTAGAAAACTATTCACCTCAAAGATGTTCTTGGGATACTCCTAGGTAACTACTGCTCTCACCTCCTTTGGGTCCACTTATACTCCTATCTCTGATAGGACATGACCTAAGAAGTGAATCTGATCCATCTATAAGTGGTACTTTGTGATCATATAATATACCTGATGCTCTCAGTTTACTCAAAATGATCTCAAGATTGGTGGTATGGTCATGTATACTATAAGAATACACCATGAAATCATCCATGAAAACCACAACAAATGAGAAAAGATAAGTATGGAACACTTGCTTCATCAGTGCTATAAAGAATGCAAGCGCATTCGTGAGAACGAATGGCATGAAAAAATACTCATACAGCCAATACCTACTCCGAAAGGTTGTGTGAGGTATGCCTGATGACCTAACTTGCAATTGATAATAGCCAGATCTCAAATTGATCTTAGAAAATACTTGACCTCCTCATAATTGATCAAAGAGACCATCTATTCATGGAAGAGGACAACAATTCTTAACTGTCAAGTGGTTCAATTTCTGATAATCCATGCAGAGCCTGAGGGTACCATCTTCTATTTTCACAAACAGGACTGGTGAAACCCAAGGAGAAGAACTAGGTTAGATGAAACCCTTAACCTCTAAATCCTATAGCTACCTCATGAGTTCTTTCAACTCTATCATAGCCATCCTATAAGTAGGAATGGATACTGGTGCATCTCTTGATAATAACTTGAAAGAGAAATATACCTCTCTTACCAGAGGTAAACCTGAAAATTCAATCAAGAAGATGCCCCTAAAACAATCAACCACTAGAGGAAAATCCATCTGATATGTCCTGTTATCATCTAGATATAAACTAGAAAACTGTGTTGACATCCCACTCAACCCACGATGCTCAGGTCCAGCTCAGCTCGCCTGGAAATCCTATTCACCCTTGTGTAGGAACGATCTACCTTCTGGTGATGTAAAACTCACCATGTGGTTATAGTAGCCAACAAAGTCATGAAAGGAAACTAGAAAATCCATTCCGAGGATGATATCAAAACCTTTCATCTCTAAAACATGGTGATCTCAAATGAAGTGACACACACCAATCTCAAGGGGGAACTCCTTGCACGATGAAACACCTATTATTCTAATCTCCAACATAGTATCTAGTTTCATAACCTCATTAGTAGTGAAATCACATAGACCAAGGATGTTCACAAACATGAATGGATTTTAAACTATGTGAAGCCCCTGTATCAAAAAGTTTAGAAGCTAAAATGGATGAGACCAGAATAGTACCTCTAACAATAGAAGTTCTGAGATCCTGCTCTTGCTGGGCCTGCTGTAATAAAAAGGTCTAGCATGTAATATGGCCCTATGACACTGCCTGGATTCCCTCAGATGACCCACTATACTATCTCTAAAAACTTATAGTCTGGATACCTCGGCCACGAACACCACCTCGGCCTGAGTGGCCTGAAATATTCCATTTCCCTGACTGGTGAGAAGCTGCTAGCCCTGCTCCAGAATGGGGAGTCTATGAAGATCCACTCTCACTAGCTTCTGGTGGAATCATCCTACATAAATGTTGTAGATGGACCATCTTTCATCAATATCTGCATTCAATTAGGTCCATTGGGAAATAAAGTTTTGTGTGACGAAATTTTCCTCACTGGTAGGACTTAACTTGGCTACCTGAAGAAATGTTTTGACTACTAAATTCACTATGGGTAATCTCCAAAATATTCTTTCTACCACCTATTGAGATAGTACCAAATCTCAGTGTCGAACTATCTTTACTCTTACCTATAGAATCCCTCTAATTATTCTTGGTAATCAGTACCTTGTTCACTATTATAGATATAATAGTCAGAAAAAAGATATTCACCTATGATTGGATGTCATACCTGAGACCATCCTGTAATGGCCTAGCTTGTGAAAGATCGTCACCCATAAGAACAGGTGTGAAGTGCTCGAGATCTATAAACCAAGGTGAGTCATCCACAATTGAAAGAGCTCCCATCTCTAGATGCATGAACTTCTGGGCTATGTCATCCCCCAACCTCTCTAGATAGAAATAGTCATAGAATACTCTTTTGATGTCTTTCCAAGACATATCTTGATGATTAACCTTCCTTGTAACAACATACCACCATTTCTTAGTGAAATCACACAATATATAATCACGAGTTTGACCATCCACTCACGAGGCATCTCCAGATGCTCCAAGATATATAACATGGCCTCTAGACATGACTCTTCAGCCTCTAGTCCCCCATCCCCAAAAAATGTGGGAGGATGTTGTTGTTGGAACACTTTAGTCAGCTCATCCATTGAATTGGTAGGCTGAGGTGATCCCTGAAATGTTTTTATAAAGCGTATGAAGTTGTTGCAGAACTGTGCCTCGACACCTGCATCCAGAGAAACCGCTGGTGCCTCAGCTTGCACGACTAGAGGATCCACTAGTAGCCGATGGCCTACCACTTTCTGGGTATGCTCATCACCAGGCTCCTGGTGTACTAATGGAATTCATAGTGGTGTTATTGCTCTGTAAGGTCCAGAACATACACCTTAGTATAAGCTTATTCATAAAGGTACACAGTTCAAGAGATCAAGAAGTAAATAGGAGAATAAAAGCCTCAAAATTTCACAGAAGTTGGGTACACGGTTTGTAGAACCTAAACACAACATGTCCCCTTAAACTCTCACATGGGAATGTAAGTCTTCCTGACATGGTCATGTAAACGCCCTAGGTACACGACATGTCAGACTGACACACAACATGTACTCAAGTTTCTCCTCTTTTCCAGGTACTTCTACACTGTCAGACTCACATGGGTTTAGCCTACATAAAACTACAAGAAGTGTACCTAACACACATGAAATGTTCTTCTCAAAGCCCAAAATCACGTGTTCTCTCTCATACAGTAGGACACATGGTCAATTACCACACATCGCATACTCAGAGTACACTGCGTGTACTTAAAAAAAATCATTTCCTTCCAAACAGAAGACCATGTGGTGTGTTTTCATGAACCCACATGTTGTGTTGTCTGGGTTTTTAGATAGTAAGCCTCTAAAACTTCCCTAGAAAACGTTTTTTTGTGAAGTAAAGAAATTATGTGACAAATTCCGACCTGTGGGGTGCATAATCCCTAAAAATAAATGTTTGGAATCACATATAGCACATAACTACACAATTTTAGCTCATGACCGAAACATGGTCCACCAAATTCCGATCCAAGAGGGCCCATAATCCCTAGGGACCAAATTTTAGAATCCATATAATTCAACCATGACACATAGCAACACACCTACCACAATAGAAAGTATATCTATCATGGTACATATCACAAAAACATGCATATATAGCACAACATCTATCACAACAATATAAAATCAGTGATTCTCTCTAAATGGAATGGAAAGAATGCATGACATGTGATTTCTAATAAGAGAATATATGATGCATGAGATGAAATGAACTCATATCATTGGGTTGTAATAAACTAAACTATAATAATATCAATATTAATATCACAATTACAATTTTGTCACACAATGGTGAAATCTAATAAACTTTAATAGCTCAAAATATAAAAATCACAAATCAATTTGAGGCAATTTGTCTTTACCTTGTACGTGAGGAAGCTAGTTCCAAGTAGAGTTTTGTACCAAATCCATTACATTTCCCTTATTTATATATCATTGCTAAAAAATAAATCAAACGAGATAAAAAATCCTCTGATACGACTTTGTAATGTCCCGGATCTGGATGCCACTCAACTGGTGCCTCGTACCTAGTTGGCCACATAGTTTCAAGCGCATTTCCCCAAATTATAGAGGCTGTTGACTAGCAGCGAGGTCCCAGGGTGTGATAGTGGGGAAACTATGCCCTTATTGGCATAGTGTAACATAGAAAAATCATTAAAAATAAAATAATAGAAATATTAAACAACATAAAACTAAAATTAACAGTAAAAGACTGATAAGAACCAAACATCATTACATACAAAAGATGATGCATCATGTTATGTTCTACAAAAACAGCCAATATAGGTACACTATAGAAATCCACAATTTATGTTCCAAAGTCAAAAAAGAAACAAAAGAATCTAAGAAGCATCAGAAGCCTCATCTTGGTCCCATGCTCTCCTACTCCTAAATAGAAAATCAAGTATCGGTAGAAAGTCTCATTCCATGATAAACACCTACAATCATATAATCTGTTTGAGTGAAAAAGCATGACCCAAATAGGGCGTGAGACTAAATCCCAGTAGGCAACCACCCAAGATCTATGCCGATATATCTGTGAATATATATATATATATAACAGGTAGTGTACAATAGTGAAATTAGTAAACCATAGGTACTCAGAAGTAAACACAACAAATATCTCAGAGGACAATGTAATCAATTATGGGTAAAGACAAAATCCAAGATTTTTCTTTGGATTGGCAGTCATGTCATTAGTCATTTCATTTCATTATTAAATTTATATCTGAGTCTGGTCCTAAAATCCTAAATTCAAATTCAAGTATCAATCCTGGCGTGTTTAACCAAAACCATATAAATATGGTATAACATAACACCAAACTAGATCAAAACAAGCTATATAAGCATTTCAGCAGTCAATCAGTTTTGAAACTTGGTATATAAGCATTTCAGCATGTTCCATTATAGAAACCCATTATATAATCATTTCAACCTGTATTAGGTACAAGCCTGGTGTATAAGTATTTTAGCATAAAAACGAAACATGTAACTTACACTATTACATGGTTAACAACATAACAACTCACATGGGCATAAAACATACCACAAACCATTCAAGTAATCTAACCATTACCCAAATTATCAATTATAACTCACATGAGTTACTCATATCAGAAGACTAACATATAAATTAAACTATCTAAAGGCATAACCATTTATTATCTCATGTTGATAAATCATTCAATTAACCAATTCCATTTTAAATAACCCATAATAGAAAATAAAAGGCACGACCATAGGAATCATAGGGGAAATGGCTAAACGTTGGTCATCCAAGAGAAAACACACCCACAAGGTGGCCCTCAATCAAGGCTAACGATCTGAAACATGCCTTATAATCATTTAATCTGTTACCTTATCAAGATTACGTAAAACCAATAGGTCAATATTCAATTACGAGAAACCCAAAAACGGGCGTGTGACACTCTGGCACATATAATCTATACGAAAATCTATGAAAGGAACAATACCCCTTACCTCATGTTAGTGTGACTCTCCTAGTACAATGTTGATTTTAAATTTGACGTAAATCAATGTAGATATACAAAACGAGTAAAAATGATCAACCCTCGATAACTAGGTCAATAGAAGAAATTAGAAATAATGTCTCAAGAGGAATCAAGCATTCACTGAGAGGGTTTCAATGTATTCAATAGTGTTCAAATTGGGTTCTGTATGAAGAAACAGAAGAAGAATTCCCATTCAGGTTTTTCCTGGGTGCATTGCTCATCTAAATGGATTGTTTCTTTCTATCTACCAAAAATGACGCTACTCCCCGATTTAATCAGAAAGGAGTACACAACTTATACTTAAAACTACACGCCGTGTTCGTATAATTTCTGGCCAGACCATTACATGAAAGTGTACTGGGATTACATGGTGTGTATCCCTCCATACACAATGTGTACATAAAAGTACATGACATGTAGGCCCCAGTCAAATCATGTAACATGCCTGCATCTATCCCTTGACCTCATTTTCCCCATTTTCTTAAGTATAAACTGAAGTGGAAATATACGTACCTCAAAGGAAGAACTAGATTTTTATATTTTACCGCTCTAAATTGTCTAGAAATAACCCCAACTAACCCATTTAAATACCTCAGGGATGAATATATGATACCCACCAGTCAAGTCAAATACATCATCTAAAATTTATATACTTGATCACCAATATTCATGATATCATCCACATTTGTTTAACCTGAGGTAATTGAATAAATATTTGATTCTACTATTAGTGGCGTTACATCAACTGTAAATTCTCTAACATTGTCATCATTAATTCAGTACTCCACCACTTAATCTTATGAACCCTTGGAAGTCATTATATTAGAATATAGCTCTTAGTACACTGTCCTTTACCCTAACCTTAATGATTCCAATTATTCTCCCTTCTCTATCGACATAGAAATTGAAGAAGAGAAAGGGGAAAATAAATAAGAGGAAGAAAATTAACTATGAGATTCTCCTCTAGAAATCAAAAAATGAGTCTTTACTAATATCTATGAACTCTTATAGATAAATCTAGGTACATAAGAGTATCTTTAACCAATGTTTATTAGGGTACCTATTCTTTTAAAAGAACTATATATTGACACATATTTTATGAAGAATAAATGGGATGTGTTTTCTTGGAATTACAAGTAGATTCTAGGCCTTGATCCAAATGTGGATAGCCATCACATAGGATTTCCAAGAGACCACCATGGTTATAATCAAGTATCCAGAAGGACACATCTGACTCATGCAACCATGTTTGAAGATAAGATTTACATACTCTTCAAAGATGCCCAAAATAGCTGGAAAACATTGCCTCCTTCATGAAAAATAAGTGGTAGATTAGGGGTTTAATTGTTTTAGAGGTCTCAAATAGTATTGTTTGAAAGATGAATTCCCAGCTCTAATCATAGAACTTCTGATTGATCCAATGACTAGATATCAAGATCTCTCTTTCATGGATGGTTATTCTGGGTACAATCAAATTAGAATGGACCCAAAAGATGAAGAAAACACCACCTTCAGTGCTTCCAAGGAGTATTTTAATATCTAGTGATGTCTTTCAGTAAAAAAATGATGTTTATATCTATACACATTACACGCATTGATTCTTCAAAACCTTCCTTGGAAAATTAGTCGAGTGTTATTTTAATGATTTAATGGTGAAATCCTGACAATTTTCTGATCACCCTTCCAATTTTGAAATCATTTTCAAAAAAATTAGAAAAAATAGTATAAATATGAATCCCCTAAAATATGATTTCAATATAACTTTAGGAAAATTTCTTAGCTTCATTTTAAAAGATCATTCCATTAAAGTTATCCCTAAAAATACTAAATAAATTTTGGGTACATCACCTCCTAGAAACCTCAATGAGTTGAGATGAGAATAGGGGAACCTTTACTACATTCAATTCTTTATACCAAACCTCGAATTCAAGTGTTTTCCCTTCACCGTGATGATAAAGAAGAGGTAATTTTATATTTGAATGATGAATTACAAAAATTATTTGACAACCTCAAGGAATATTTCATGATACCACCGGTGATGAATTTTCCTGTTGCATGAAATCCACTCATCTTGTATGTCAGGTCCATGAAGGGTCACCAGATGCCTTTCTTGCACAAAAAAAATGTTTTTGGTTTTGAAAAATACCATTATTTTCTCTTCCACACCACGATAGAAACTTTGAAATAGTATTTATATATCAAGAAGAACTATTTGGACTTGAATTTTTCAATTTAAAAATTAAGGCCTTACCTAAAACACCATGATGTTCATTTGATCTCTCAAAATGATTTGTTCAAAAATTTCCTCAATTGTCCCATGTTGACTGAATGTTTGGTGCTATGTTCGGTCATTATAAAATAGTTCTATATTCAGTTAATATCTTTTAAGGAGATAAAAAGGAAGGCTTTAAAAAATTTCCAAACTGAACATCCCATTGTGGAAGAAGTAATGATGGGTAGAAAACTTCCAAATGAGGAAATATTTTTCGTTCTGGACTCTACCACAATATAGGAAATGTACTTTAATGGTGTATCCAGAACCCCTACCAGAAATAGAATGGATGATCCCAATCTCAGTAAAGTTGGATTGGTAATTTTTCACATTTATCCAATAAAGGCTACTTTACCATAATCATTTTCTACTATTAGAAGGATGAACAAACAATGAGGCTAAATACTAAGCCCCTATTTAAAGCTTGGAGTTAAATTTCCAAATACCAGTGACTCACCTGAGAATCATTGGTGAATCTAAGTTATTAATTAATAATACCAATGGTGATTACTCCATGGGAAAAAAGATATGACCCCTTTGATTAATTATATTCAATGATTGATAGAATAATTCCCCTAAGAGAAAACACTAACTCACATCCCACATTTATAAAACACTATGTTAGATGCATTATAAAATGATACCACGGTCTTGGTAAATATGGATCGAGATGAAATAGTCAGCAATCTCAGCATCAAAGAACAATATCTCTATTTTTTCAATTTGGAATTAAAGGGATCAACATGATCAATTATACATATGAACTACATAATTATCCAATGGGTTGATGATTCCCATCATAAAATACCTATAAAATGGGCCCCTTCTGCCTTAAATAGATAGAAAAGAGTAGATACAAAAATGGTTGGTCAATTTCAGCCTTTTTGATAGCCACAATTATCATATAGTTCTTCATAAGTAAATATTTTATTGAAATAATCCTTATATGCATTTATAGAGAGCAGGTGACCACCACCATAGAATAAGATCATGTTGGCACATGTTCTTACCATCAGTTAGGAGCTAATATTTCTCCCCAAATTTAGAGTCTTTGGTATTTCTCGCCTTTGATGATACATGATTGCACACAAATCGTCAAAAATTATCATTCACACAAAGTAAATTATAAAATTATTCATCATATCCCCAAGTTTCTTTATACAACTAAATACTCATGGTCATCCCTTGTATGGGGGATTGATATTGTATGTTTATACCCTCCATCTATTACCAAATAATTCAAATACATCTTTGATGCTACTGAATTCTTCTCTAAATGAGCTGAGGTGATACTTATTATGTATGTAGACACCAAAAGTATCATCAATTTCTTGAATTCAGTAATTATCACCATATTTGGTTTCCCTCACATAATACTGACATACAACAACACCAATTTATGTTCTTCAAAATTGAAGAAATTTTACCAGGAGTACAACATAAAATCCAACCATTATTCTTACTAACATGCAACAGAAAATGGGAAGATATAGGCTTTAAATAAAACCCTATCAAATATTTTCCATAAATGGTAGATAGAAAAAAGAAATATTCTCCTGAAAATATCATACATGCTTTTTGGGACTATCGAATCACAACTCGCACTACTACTCAAGCAACGCCATATTTTTTGGTTTAAGAAAAAGAATAAGTGATACCCATTGAGGTTGAATTTCCTTCACTATGAATAGCTATATATAGAAGAATCTCAGATAATGAACAATCACAAAAGTGGTTTTCTGAGTTTGTGTGATGAGATGAGAAAAGGTTGTATACCCTACATGATTTGTAAAAATACCAAAACTATATAGCATAAGTATTCAACAAGAAAGTTCATCTGTATTCTTTACTTCAAGGATAATTGGTTTTGGCTCTAAATAATCTGATGATACCAGTGAAGAAAACCCCAAACATTAAACCAAAGTGGTAAGGAACATACATCATACAAAAAGTCTATCATAATGAAACTTAATCATTAATCACAATTCATGGGGAACACACCATGCCTCCTACCAATGAATGATTTCTCAAGAAATATGTCATGTGATAAATCCACATACATTCATCTTTACTGCAATATGTTAAACTACATAGGATCATCGGTCTTGTATTAATGTACTTAAAATGAACATATTATTATTTTTTTCACTATAATAAACTGCATGATATCTAGTCCAAGTTTCAATACTAATAATGGAACAACATATTGTCCTAGTCATACAAACTAGAACTACACGATGTCATAGTCCGATTTGTAAGAATTTAAACAACATATCCTAATATACTAGTAAAAAGTTGTTAAAATAAATGAAAACATCCTTACCATTGGATGGTTCATATCCTTGTTACACAATGTCAAACATCATAAAAATTTGGTCTGTGCTTGAGAAGATCACTACCCTTGGTGATGGTCTTCAACTGCCCCTACATTTTTAAACCAATTGTGGCTTGAATTTTATCTCAATGGGATACATAGTGATGCCTGAACCTTATGCCCTGGACCTAACCACAAAATAACGAAAATGAACCCTCACCAACCTATAAACCAAGATTTATGTAGGGAAAATCACATTTCTTGGTCAATGACAGCCAAAATGCTTCCTTTATGCTTGGAAACATTCCTTTCTCACATCATACTCTTCATATTTGTAAATTCTAGATCTCAATAATATTTATTTGGCCATCGTTTTTGGAATTTATGATTCTGAAAGAACCATTGTTTTGACTATGCATAATATGCCCTTATTTGGCTATGCACAAGTCTCTATCCAAAGTCTTATCAACCAAATACACATTCATATTAGAGAGATACCTCTTCTATCAAAATAATATCTATTGACCTTGAGGTGGAACTTATTTTCAAAAAAATTCCATGGTCATTCTTTTCATACTTGTCTCATTTATTTTTTTTGAATTTGAGAACTCCCAATATCTGGGTTTACAATTTCCTTCTTCATGTAGAAATAATTTTTGAGGCATCAATGATTAAGTAAACCTTTTATAGCTAATTATTTCCATGAAATTGGGAAACCTTGTTCCTTGTGGTATGATGTTAAACTGCACGGTTTTCCAGAACTACAAACATATTAATTTTTATTCCAATCAGATACATAGCGACACCCAGATCCTAAATTATTGTCCATTTTCCACATAATAAAATGAACATGTACTTCCTTCAAATCTCATATATGTGTTGAAAGAATCTTTCACCACTCCATATTTATCACATAGTGTATAAATTACATAGGATTAGGAGTTTGGAAAAATTCTTCCCTACATGATGAAGGCACATCAGTTCATGTCAGGTTTAACATGGTCTTGGATGCAAGATATTAAAAGAAAAAAAACTTCTTTACCACATGACGTTAAATTACATAGTTTACATCTCTTGCATGACATTAAATTGTGCATTGATATGGACCTCACTCTAGGGGACCACTATATTGGGTGTTGGTCTCCCACCACCCATACATGCATGAACTACGTGTGAATGGATTCTCACTTTAACGGGATACATAGTAATGACCAAATCCTACATCCTTGTTCTATCGCAATATAAAAATTCAGTACCCTCCTATCTACAAACTAGATCTTCTTAGGAGGGCCCAATATGGGTTCTCACCCCACTCACGAGTCCGTTTCCAAGAAAAAGTGTGCTCTCTCAACACAAACATTTGAAAAATGTGGGGAATCTTTCCCAAAACTACGTGTCTCTTGATTTTCTCTTTGATGGGATATTTAGTGACATGATATACCTTTTCCACTCTCTCTTTTCCACATAAATGTTTTTTAATTAATTTTATTTTTATTATTAAAATATTTTATGTCTTTTTAATAATTAACAATTGTTTTCACATGTATATTAAATTGTTTAAATTATGATTTATTATTAAAATTATGTTTTTAGTGTTTATTATAGTCATTTTGAATAATATAAATTAATTAATTAATTATGTTGTAATTAAATTGTATTATTATTTGTTTTTTAATTATAATTTTTCATTTCCCTTTATTTCAATTCTTTCATTACTTCATTTTGTGTGTTCTTAAAAATAATACTTTCATTTTATTAATTATTTCTCACTTTCCATTCATTCTTAATATTATTATTTTCCTAATTAATAAATTTTCAATTTGTTTTATATTTCATTTTGTTTAACTGTTTAATTTATTTTCATTGAGTTTTTAATTAATTTTATTTTCTTCTATTTTTTTAGATTAATTGATTTATTCAATTAGTTTTTTAATCTATATTGAAAATAAATAAATCTCAATTTTGTTTTTGATACATTAAATAATTAAATTAAATTTAATACTTAAATTATTCTCTGTAAATATTTTTTATACTTACTGATTTTTAATTTTAATTTAATTCATTATAAATAATTTATTTAATATATTTTTATTAAATTATTTATTTAATTAGATCAAATTCTGTTTAATTATTTATTAGTTTAAGTAATTATTTATTATAAATTTAACTTATTTACTTAAATTTTAAAACGTTTCAACTAATTATAATTGGAATAAATTTATTTTTTTCATTAAGTTGTTAATTAATTAGATAAATTTTCATTTTAATAATTTTAAACGTGAATTAGAATTTTAAATTCATTTTTTATTAGATTTTATTTCTTAATTTAATATTTTTTAATTTTAAATTTTTAGGTGTTACGGCAGCCTCACCCACCATTGGTCAATGACGATAGCAAAACAAAGGACTATACCAACCACAAGACACCCCAAAGGTGACTCAGTCACCACCATCATTTCTAATGTTGACTCAAAGAGTCACCATTGCCCCTCCTCCAATGTTGATTCATTGAGTCACCACCAATACCCTCGAACCACCTTTTCTACAGAACCCATCACTAGAAAAAAACCAATAGTGACTAACCCCATCTCCTCACCCACCACCACTCATCCAATGCACTGGTGGAACTCCTCACCCATCATTTCTCCCTTACTTCTGCTGCAACCTAATGACAAATTTAGGATCCATCACCACCTTCATCAGTGGATGCATCCTCAACCCTCTTCCAGCATCAACAGAATGACAGCAACAACCAAAAACATGAAAAGAAACAACTAAACCTTTAATCCACCACTGACCACCACAGTGAACCTAAATTTTTCTGAAATATAAAGAAGTGGAACAAACAAAATATAGATTCTCCAGATTTGAACAAAACTGGATGAACTAAATAGTGTAACCTTTTGAAACGGAACCACTTGAAGAAGAAACCAGAACCCACCATAGATTCAGGCTGAGACGCATCACATATTTGGAAATCTCAAACTAGAGCATCACCACCAAATCAATCCAACTACAACTCCTACCTCTACCACTGCCTCATCTCTATCACTTCTGTAAGCCACCGACGAAGCCGAGATCTTTTACCGCCATGGGAGATCAATCACCACTGAATCCCTTAAGCCCTTAACCATGCTTTCTAAGCCATAATCACTGCTATATCCTTCCACCGTCTGAAGCCAACAACACTGTGAAAGCCTATTTAATATATACATTCAATTTCATGCATAATGCATATTCAAAAATAGTAAATCAGTGCAGGAAGAGAAGGAAAATTAAATTCTTAATGGCGATATGATATATACGGTGGTGAGTATGTGTGTGATGAGAGAATAACGAGGATTACATATAGGAAGGTCAGATCACATACTATGTTAAGCGGTAGTTAACCAATAGAATTGAATTACACAAAGAGTCGTTAGTTCGGTGATTAAATTATATCTGGATCCAAGAAACCCTTTGGAAATATGTAAAGGTAATATTGATATTTGGACTATAAAATAATAGTCCATATATGTAATTTATTATATCATTTTTATTTTTAATTTATTTCTTTTTAGTATTAATCATAATAATTGTTTTTTTTTATAGAAGGATTCTTTTTTTCGAGTTGATGTGGTTTGTTTAAATCGATTCATGTAGTGTTGGAAATTCGACAAATAAATTCAATGGTGATAATTATAAAAATGATTACATGTAAAAACTTTTACAGTAAATAATAGAGTACATGATTCATTTTAAGTATTAAATGATTTCTCTATGTGTCTAGGGTAATGTGTCTTTGTATGAACTTCCTAGAGGCTTATGCTGCACCTTCATCTAGGTTCTCATTCACTAGGCCAATCCATCTCATTCCGAATACGAGTACACTTTGGCCTCTCTTTAGGTTGAAGCATAGTGTTGTTTGGTAGAAGCATGGGTGCGCCATCAGATAGTCAGAAATTATGATATTTCCCAATTGGCATCTACAGAGAGCTATAGAAGTTGTTTATACTCACATGTCTATAAGATAGATCAACAAATTGCTCCCAAGATACGTGTACATAAGCACATGCAGCAATCACATGAACATGAGGATATCTCAATGCTTGAAAGTTCCCACATTTATAGTAACACTTGTCCAATATTACTACTAACACACGACCATTTCTACAAATCATAGAATCACCAGGCTAAAATAACTCAAATCATTTATATGGACGATTAAATGTAGTTACACGATAAGTTATAGCCTTCAGAAGAACTCTATCTCAATCATGCTTGAGATGGTTTCCATAGCGCATCCCTCTGTTCAGACCCTCCTCATCTTGCTTTCCTTATTCCAGAAAATAGTTTACACTATAATAATAAAATCTCTTGTAGAAAAAATGTAATTTAGATTCAAAACATTATACTAATATTATATTATAATTGTATCTCTTTTGATAACTTATAATCAAATATTCTTATTTACCTGTGATATGTAATTTTTGAACTCCCTTGAAAACTCCATTTATGCATTCTACGATGTTGGTCATTATATGTCGATATCTCTTCTCATCATCATATGCCAATGAACATTTTTTCTTTGGTATTTGTATCATGTAATCATAAACTTATGGATTAACTTAGTGAATATCTTCAAGACACTCCTCCATCATTTTTTGCTGAGGATCATATGCTATCAAACAAGAATTAATCTAAACATATATAGAAGTATTTGTGACAGTTATTTTTAAAATGAAAAGTATATTCATACAAATTTTAATATTTATTTATTCATCGACTCGTTCTTAAACTTTTTTCACAAATTTCTAGAAATGTGGCGAATACAATATTGATGATGGGCATAGGGTGGTCTCTAGGAAGGACCGTCAGACTGTACTTCCTCCTTGATTTCATGATGGAGATATGAAATAATAAAAATCCTTTCTGTGTCCATAAAAAACTCTCAAATACATTCCAGAAATCAGATCCATGATGATAAGTTCTTCTTCTTCACAATTTCAAATTCCAAAGGCAAATGGGATCGATTTCCATATTGGGTGGTGACAATTAATAATGTTCCTGTATAATTTCCATACAAAAATGTGTCATCAATCTGTATAAACTACTTTCAATGTCTAAAATCTTCCACACATAATAAAAATGTCCAAAACAATCTATCAAACATAACCATAGACTAATCAACTTGGTTTTGTTGGTTAAAATATTCAGTAGTATGTCACTGATATATTAGTTGATTATTGTGGTGTAAAAGCTCCATAATTTGTGGTAAAACTCAATTAGAGTCATCCCAATCACCATAAACTTTCACAATAGTCTTTTCATGCCTCCCATGCATTCTAGTAATAGATTTGATAACCAGAAAGTTGTTTGATTCGCTCCACCAAAAAAATGACAGGAACGTCTTTCCATGATCTAATCATTTGAACAATAATAGTTGAAACAAAATCAACATCAAATGAAAAGTGTTCCTGTGACAGGCTTGAGTTTACACATGTGTGTGAATTAAATCTAGTGATGCACCAGCTATGAGAAGTGTTATCAATTTTAGCTCGTATTTTCATTATATAGTTCGAATCATATTTGTCACAACAGGTCTAATAATACGATCTCTTTGACTCTTATACAATATAAAATTAATGTATTTAAATATGATATTGTTTTATCACATTTTTCATTGCATATTTTCTCTCAAACTCTCTTCTAATATACATAACACCTTTATCAGGCACTTGATTTATGCCACTAATGTTTCCTAGAAATGTTGTACTAGGAGTAATAACTGACCAATCAAATTTTGACAAGCGACTCATGCCTTTATTCAACCATGATGCAAATAGTGTAGGATGGTTCAACAGTTGGTTGAACCTCACATGAGTGGGAACAGACTGTTCTTCCGAACACCCTTATTTTTCTTCAACTTCCTCTTCATCTTCTTGTTCTAATTTATTATCATCCTCAAAATCATCTACCAACGCATCTAAAGTATGTAGAGGACTGTCCATTGAAACTATGGCTAGAAGAATTGATGAAAAAACAACCATTGATGTTGGAACTTCTTGATGTGTTATAATAAGATCATATGACATAGTCTCATGAACTTGTGATGGTCCAAATTCCAATGTCGATGGAACCTTTATTGTAGCTATAGTGACATACAACTCTATCATTTGATTCTCAGGTTGATACTTAACCAATAAAATTATTTATTCCCATTCTTCATCATCATTTAGTGGATAGGCCACATGCCAAAACCTATCTAGAAATTGCATTTGTCTGTATGTGATAGATTTTATCACATGATTGCTTATCAATTTTAACTTTTGATGAATTTTCCTTTGAAGAGATTCCAAAGTTGTACAACCTCCAAACATCACAACACCTACTGGTCGTATACTATAACTACATCCTTGTTCTGTCTCAATTATTTAACAATTGCAATAAATATAGGAAACCATATTTTTTTATCTAAAATAAACCATTATTATTAATTAAATATGATAATAGAATTAATTTATATATGCCTGCTTCTAGTAATTTAGGTTGGAATCTTAATCCCTCCACCAAATCAATATGGTCAAATGATATTGATGTGTAACTCTTTACACAACCCATGAGTTTGTATTACTTACCCAAAATAGAAGTCAAACATATTCATACATATCCACATGCATCTTATGTATGAGGTACATGAACACGTCATGTAAAAGTATAGAGTTATATGATATTGACAAACTCTACATGAGTAAGCCCGGATTGAGAGATAGCCAACTTCATTCACTATCCTAGATAAGACAAGCCTCCAGGAAAGTAGGTGGTCTGACCCAAATCCCCTCTACCTGGGGGTACTTTACTCAAGAGATCATTCAATTCATGAAAACTCTAACACTTACTATGCATAAAATACATTCAACAACTAAATTCAAGTTCGTAACTTCAATTACAAACTGAGGTCAAGGTAGATGAAAAACTAAAATCATTATCATACCTAGAATGTAATGTAACAGTATATTCTAGAATAAATTTACAAAATAATTACTTCACTAATTAATATAGTTACTTAACAAATTAATACAGTTAATTTGGTAATTAATATAGTTACTTCTTTAATTAAAATAGTTACTATGCTAATTATTACCATTACTTCTCTAATTAATACAATTAACTTTCTAATTAATACATTTACTTTGATAATTACCATTAATTAATTTCCTAATTACCATTAAGAAGTTTATAATAATAACTAATTAGAAATAATTATAACTAATTAGTTTCCTAATTAGAATTAATTAGTTTTAATTAATGAATCCCCTAATTACACTAAATATAAGTTGCCTAATTAGAATTAATTTTTTTCCTAATTACCATTAATTAGTTACTAATTATGATTAATTAGTTACCTAATTACCATTAATTAGTTTCCTAATTACCATTAATTAGTTTATTAATTACCATTAATTAGTTTCACTTAATTAATTACAATTAATTAAACACCTAATTACAATTAATGAAACACCTATAATGAAACACCTAATTAGAATAAATTAATTGCCTAATTATAATTAATTAAGTGCCTAGTTAAAATTAATTAATTCCCTAATTACAATTAATTAACCACCAACCATTAATCAGTTGTCTAATTACGATTGATTATTTGTCTAATTACTATTAATTAGTTTCTTAATTTCCATTAACTAGTTGCCTAATTACCATTAATTAGTTGTAATTAATTAATTAAACTTAATTAAACACCCAATTATAATTAATTAAACACCTATAATTAAACACATTATTAGAATTAATTAATTTCCTAATTACAATCAATTAATTTCCTAATTAAAATTAATTAATTCCCTAATTACAATTAATTAACCACCTAATTACAATCAATTAATTACCTAATTTAAATTAATTAACCACCTAATTAAAATTAATTAATCACCCAATTAAAATTAATTAATCACTTAATTACAATTAATTAATCACCTAATTACGATTAATTAAACACCTAATTAAATTTAATTAAACACCAAATTACAATTATTTAATCACCAAATTACAATTAATTAAACACCTAGTTATAATTAATTAAACACCAAATTACAATTAATTAAACACATAATTACAATTAATTAAACACCTAATAAAAATTAATTATACACCTAATTACAATTAATTAAACACCTAATTATAATTAATTAAACACCTAATTAAACTTAATTAAATACTTAATTACACTTAATTAAACACCAAATTACAATTAATTAACCACTTTATTACACTTAATTAGACACCTAATTACACTTAATTAAACACCTAATTACCATTAATTAATTACCTAATTAAAATTAATTAATTTCCTAATTACAATTAATTAATAACATAATTAAAATCAATTAAACACCTAATAACAATTAATTAAATAACTAATTACAATTAATTAATTAACTAATTAAAACAAATCAACTACCTAATTACAATTAATTAAACACCTAATTAAAATTAATTAAACAACCAATTACAATTAATTAAGCACCTAATTACAATTAATTAATTACATAATTAAAATTAATTAATTACCTAATTACATTTAATTAATTACCTAATTACAATTAATTAATTACCTAATTATAATTAATTAAACACTTAATTAAAATTAATTAAACACGAACTTACAATTAATTAAACACAATTAATTGAACACCTAATTACAATTAATTAATTACCTAATTATAATTACATAATTACATAATTATAATTAATTAATTACAGAATTACAATTAATTAAAAAACTAACTAAAATTAATTAAAAAATTATTAAACTTAATTAAATGCCTAATTACAATTAAGTAAACACCTAATTACAATCAAGTAAACACCAAATTATAATTAACTAACCACAAAATTTCAATTTATTAACTGCCTAATTAAAATTAATTAAAAACCTAATTAAATAAAATAAACTATTACTATTTCTAGATATATTAGATTAATTATGAAGTAATCAAACAAAAAAATAAATAAATATACTAAAAAAATTGAAAATTTGAATTACCTCAAATTTGTGGAAGGTGGTGATCTTTCATGGCACAACGACTATGCAGACAAAGATAGGCAGAGAACTGAGATAAATTTGAGAGAGAAGATTATAGATAAGTTAGAGAGAGAGGTGGTGTGGAAATGGGGAGGAGGGTGAGCTCCCTTATGTAGGGGTTTTAGATCTAGGCACCACTTGAAGTGGCTCTGTTTATTTTATGTTAAAATGATCAGCACCACTTCAAGTGTTGCTTTGGTGGTGGAAAACCCACAAAATCCACTTAAAGTGTCACTTTGGGGATTTTTATGCACAACACCGCTTCATGTGGTGCTTTTCCGACCTAATTTCTCAATTAAAAAAATGGACCAATAAAAATAAAAAATAAATAAAAAATCCCCCGTATGCCATCTCAGCTGATCAAACACATGCTCCCCCTCTTTATTTCTTATTTTTATATAATATATAGAAATATATATATATTAATATATAATAATAAATATAATAATATAATAATTATATTAAGAAATATTATGATAATAACAACAAATTATATATATATATAATTTAATTTTATATTTTTCTTACAGTTATAATATTTTTTATGAATTATTATTAATTTTTTTTAAAGAAGTAGTAAAAATACCCAGGTGAATATTTATATATTTATACTAAAACTAATTTAATTTAATTAAGTAATTTATATTTATTTTTTTATAATATTTTTTTTTCGTTCGTGTCTTTGAAATTTCTAATATATTGCCAAAGATTGTAGGAATTGGAGTAGTTGAACTTAAAAATCTTGGTCATTGGACTATCGACATGGAAGACATCGAGGATTAGGACCATGGTTCTTCTAATGCTCATCACTACAAACAGAATATTCTGTTTAAGGTACAGAGATGACATCTGAGCAGGGAGGAGACTCGAGACAAATAATCACTCCTGGGCGGGTCATTTTAGGAGGTTCCATCCATCCATATCTCGATCATCCGATCATCCATTCCACTCGATCCATTCATCGAATAAGACAGAGAATATAGGTAGGAAACCAAGCTAGGAGAAAAGGATCAGAGCAGTGCTTGAGGAAGGAAGTCATCTCAGAAGATATGTTTTCTATTCTCTTTGTTATTATTCTTTTCATCATTTTTTCATTCTTATCATGTGTAGTTAAATTCCATAGGGGGAATCATATTGTTAGGGTTTCAAATTCTTATAATGTTCTTCTCTTAATTTATCAAGGTTCATCAGTGCACTTTAAGCTTAAATATCTCATTTCATTTTTTATGATCATAATTTTATCTATTATTATACTTACCAAAAATTAACTATAGTGAACACTTTGCCTATTAATTTTAACTCAAGTACTGAAAATGGAAAAGCATAATGTTCTCTATTTCATTGAGAGTCATTTAAATTCCTATGTGATGATTGGAAATTCTTTTAAAGAAATATCAGAGAGCTGTATTGATCGAATGCAGTGAGATATTTGTGAATCAAACCCATTTTTCATAACACTAATTCAATTTTAGGAAAATGAAGTATGAAAAGATTTTTTTACTCAATTCATGATAATATGATATTCCTAATATCACCCATTTATTGTCTCTATCTGTCTGTCTATAATGTTTCTCACTTTACCCCCACACTAGTCTATTTCACCCTCATTTTGACCATTTCAGTATCACATTTAGTTTTTTATTGTTTTTTCTTTATGTTTTTAGTTTTATTTTGGTTTATAAAACATTAGTCTTTCCCTGTGGAATAAAAACATTCTTAACACTACACTAGTAGTATTTCAGTTTTATAAAATTTTAATTTTTGCATACTCAAGGACGTTCATGTTAAGCTTTTAATGCCATTATTGGGGAAGGCATGTGGGAATAATTAAAAAATAAAAAAATTAAATAACAATAAAGTAAAAAATAGAAAATAAAAAAATGCTAAAAATTAAAAAACACAAAAACTGTAACAAAAAGATCAATGTTGTATCTGATTCTATATGAAGACAAAGCTTATTATGTCAGAAACAAAAACTATAAATTTTGAATTTAATAAATATTATTTTAGACATAGAAAAAATCAAATGAAAATAGAAAATCTAGAAGGAAGAGTTAAAAACTAAAATTTTAATTATCCAAAGCCATTATTTCCTACCCCTGAGAGACCTAGGATTAGGGAGTTTGAAATTCCTATTGTGTTAAGAAATCCATCTTTCATAAGATTGTATCTTTCATCTATAAGTTATTATATCGAGAATTCTCATCTCTCCCAACTCCCTAATTTTAATGGTCTTCCCGCATAGGACTCCCTTGAGTTCATTATAGATTTTTATGGTTATGTATAGAAAATATCCTTGTGAGATCTGAGTGAGGAGGAGTTATGATTGAGATTTTATCCATTTTACATTAATTAGAGGGATAATAATTGGTTCCAAAACCTTGATGAATAAATATTTTAAACCCGATATGAGTTGTTCAATGATTTTTTATCCAAATTATATCCCAGTAACACCACCAATGAGGTTAGGAACAAGATCAAAATATTTTTCCATGAATAGGGAGATCATTTTCATGAGGCATAATATATATTCATAAGTATTCTTAGATATAGTCCCAATGACCCGTTATCTATCCATCTACTCATGAAATTTTTTTATAATTATTTCACACCCTAAAACCTGAACCTAATTGACTACTCTTATGGGGGTGATTTCTTTGATTCCACTACTAATGAACTTAAAAAATGTTTGATAAGTTGGCTGAAAAGTACCAACACAAGTGAAATATGGGGAGATTAATTCATAGGGATGAAACCAATACCCATTATGCTGATGTTAATGAATGAGATCTAAGGGATCAGAGTAGTAATTGTGGGATGTTTTCCCACACTCAAAAATGTTTTCCCAGATTTGATCTATCTTTTTAATTTGATGAGAGTTCCAAGGTTGTGGAATTCATGGATTGGAATCAATTTTTCTGAGGTACTTTCTCTATAAAATATAATTATGGATAGAAAAAAATACTAACATGACATAGTGAGAGTAAGGTATAATCAATTATCCCACTACCCCAAACTACTAGTCATAGCCTAGACCCTATAATTCAAATCAATATGGGGATGAATCTTAAAATTATAAAGGGGGACATAATATAATGTTATAGTAGGTTATAGGTAAAATTAGGTATCTAAAAAAGGATAAAAATTCTAGAATTCATTATTTTGATATTTAGATAGGCCAAATGGATAAGGATTTTGGAGGAAGATATAATGGGAAACATCCTGACACAACTGATTCAATCCCAAGAGAAAATTTCATTGAATTAAAAACTAGGATAGGTCTTAAAATTTAATAATCACTTAGTGAACAATCTATGAAAGGTGAAATTGATGTTCATTATGAAACTTAAATTGAAAAGTCGGAAAATCCCAAATCCTAAAATCTGGACAGACCTGAAAAATATTGGAAAAATGATAACCCTTCATAAGATAAAGACTAAGAATACAGAAAAATAGAATGGGAAATGATAAAATAGGGTAAAATAAAGTGAGTTTTGAGGATGAGGGGAATGACACACCTATTTTGAATAATTTCCACTCCCATCCATTTTCCACAAAGGCGTAAAAAGACCAATAAACCTGATTATCTTCAGTTTCTTCATATATTTATGAGCTTCATTTTGAACATGCCCTTTGTGGATGATATGAACAAAATCCCTTCTTAACTAAAATTTACTAAGAGGTTCTTAACTAACAAGAGGTATTTGGGTGATATATAGACCATTAGTTTGAATGAGGAGTGTAATACTATAGTCCAAAGGAACACCCCCCCAAACTAAAAGACCCTACCTGTTTTTTCATTTCTTTTAAAATTGGTCTAAGTGAGGAGATTGGGTTATTATATGATTTACGAGATGTCATGAATCTTATTCCCTATACTATTTTCAAAACCGTAGGTCTCAAGGAGATGAAACTTAAATTTGTTACACTAAAATTAGCTAACATGTCACCTTACTATCGTTATGGGAGGGTAGATGATTTTTTGGTTGATGTAGGGAAACATTCCTTACCCACTTACTTCCTGATTACACACATGGAGTGTGAAAAAAGTGTTCCAAAAATTTTAGAAAGGTCATTCTTTTCCATTTCTAGGCTTATAATTGATGTTTCTAAAATAAAGATGACCTTTAAGGCTATTGAGGATCAAGAGAAATTTCATGTCTATAAATAGTCTCCACTTGAGGTGAGCTTTAAGTTTATTGATGTTGTTGATGAGGTTCTTAGAGCTAATATTTGAAAGTGAAATCATCATCCTTTTACGATATAATCACTAAATCTATCATTAAATAATTTCAATATAATTTTATTGAGTTTGAAGCCACATAAGAGCTATAAATTTTAAGGAGAGTTGAGAACCAAATTAGGAATTACATTGCTCAAAACCATGAAGTTATCATTCTCACACTAAGATATATCATTTATAGTTTTTCTCAAACATTTCAAGGTTTTCATCCCACCCAATTTCCCAACCCTAATGATGTTTCTTGTTCTATAAAACTATAGGGAATTCATTCTGATCATGGTACTTTTCCTACTGAGAGTGAAAGTGTTGGAATGAGGATAAGTCTGGAGTCAACACTATTCATCTTGAATTTGAAGGTGAGTCTTCTAGAACTGTTTGGAGTGAACTATAGGAGTGTCATGGTTTTTTTTAAAAATATGGAAAATATTTCCACTCATGATTATTTCCACCAATTGGATGGTGACATTTTCATCCATGAGTTTGAATAATTCTTAGAACAACTTGATAATTCTCCCACTACTTCCCCTAAGGTTTATTACGTGGTAAGTTATCTTATTATTGACAGTGAACTAACTACAAAAAATGTTGTTAGTCTTTTTGAACATGTTAATGACTTAAGTGTAGGGTAAATTGTGATGGAGTCCATTCAGAGTAAGGTTGGACAACTTGGATAACTTACTGAGTGGTTTCATGTTCTCCCTCATTCTTTTAGTGAAATTATGTATTTTAAAGCTACTGGTGGAAGGAGGCTTATTCCTGAAGGGATGATATATTTTAAAATAATTCTTCATGATTCTATTTTACAAGAGGTTATATGTGAACTTACTGAATTTTACGAAGGAAACACTATGCAGTGAAGTACTACTGAATCTGTAATGACCCAAATTTTTTTATCAAAGAAATTTCTCATTTTTATAGTAATTTAACATAGTATAAAATCACATAAAATAACTTATAAACCATAATAAAAACTTTTTAAATGTATAATTAATTAAAAAATAAGTATTTATAGAATTTAAGGAACCAATACTGATGAAATAGTAACCTGACCTTAGGAATAGTAATATGACCCATATGAATAGTAATCCAAGCAAATGAATGGTAACCACACCCATGAAAGTATAAATAAATTTTTTTCATCTTATAAGTGAAAATATGATATAAATATATCATAGTATAAGAAAATAAATATTTTAAAAATTATTAAGATAATTTTATTATACCTTAATTAATTTTCAAGGTGTTATAAAACTAGTTATAATTTTAAAATCTGTATTTTCCTAGTAAATAATGTTTTTAATTAAAAATTAAATTACTCATATTTACAGAAAAAATTCATAAAATTGAGTTCATTTTTTAATTTTACATTTTAAAAAAGGTTAGGGTGGTTTTATGGTATTTTTCTGAATTACTTGAATTTTGGAGAACAATAAAATACGACAATTTATGATAAATGACAAAAACCTGAATTTTTTGAGTCATGCTTGAGTCATGGATGATATAAGTGACGATTGGTTCAAAATAAAATTCATTTATTACTTTATTTAGTCACAATAATCCACACTATTTATTTTCTTGTGTAAAATAATAAACTAATGATTAAAATAATGAGAAAACACCCCTCTCCTCCACTATAAATATCACCCCTAACCCCCATATTATCCTATACCTCTCTAGGCTTGAGCCTTGAATAAATAATGCCCAAAACTCTTCTGAAGCCCCTCGCCACGTCCAATATCTCTTGGTCTCATCAAAAGACCAAGCCTTGGTGCATTGAGGAGGATCTCAAGAGTAGAATTCAATAGGTAAATCCACGATTTTTTTCTTTTAATTTCTTTTCAATATCATTTCTTTTCTTATTCTATCATCACCTCCCTTCATCAAAATTGAATGATAACTCCATTAACTTAAACATACTATAATTATATCATTTTAATGTAAGATCCATCATTAAAATACTCCCTCTCACTCTTTTATAATTAAAATTAAATTGTCGCCCGTGATATGTCAATTTACCGACATCGTGGTCGATGCACATTAATTTTCCCTAAATGATTTCTATGTTGTTAATAAAAACATTAAATGGTTTAGAATAGATTTTAATATGTATTTTAAAACTCCATTTATTTTATATATCTAACATTTATACATAATACTAAATGATAATACAAAACTAGTTCATTATGATTGAACAAATGCCAAAATTAAACTAAAACGATCATCATTAATTCATAACTAATGTTTCATCCTCAAGGTATTCAAAAAAATAATTTGTAAGATAATTTAAACTTATTTAATATCATTAATATAATATATTTAAAATTCTTTATATTTATCCACATTTTACCCAGACTTCCATTCATGAATACAAGTGAACCAATTATGAAAACCAAGAAAATGAATGCTCCATAATGATGAAATTAAACACGATAACTCATCCAAATACAATAAATGAACTTAAAAAACCATAATGAATAAAATTAATGTATAAAATATTCTATATATTTTATTTAATTAATAGAATGTGATTATATTGGGTATTAATGTGAATTAATCTTTCAGACAAAAGGTAAGGGGAATTCTCGAACCCAACTCTCTTTCTTTGGGTTTTCCCTCTTCCACCCCATTTTTAGTATGGTTATTACTTAAAAATATTTTCTTCATTATTATCGTGTTTATACTTGGAATATAAATGTATTATATTTGAGTTTATGACAAATAAAATGATTTCCAAAAGAACTCCTCTTAAAAAACACTCCTTTTACTTCTCATTATTGTTTCATCTTCACTCAAGATTGATGATTCATATATCAAGTATGTTATTCCCTATTTAATTTTTGAACCCAATGTTTCTGAATGTATGCTTATAAAATGATACCCAATCCTTTCCGTGGGTTATTTTATATCTAATATTGATATATGTTCTATGTGGCATGCATGATAATGTAAATGTTATGATGTGATGGGTGCACCCAGAATTATATAGGGAAAATTAAATGTTATGATGTGACAGGTGTGCCTAGAATTATATAATGCTCCATTGAATTGGGTAATGTGATTTATATAATAATAAAAGTGAAATAAGTGTGAAAATGGTGCTATATTTTTTCACAACTATGTGAGGTAATTGACCACTAATACATGATGTTTAATTTTTATGTATTGGCACATTCCATGCCTTTTCTTAATGATTACTCTCATGATTATGATTCTATAACAATGTTATGATGATAATTATTTTTCACACCCCATGTTATATTGTTTCATGTTATTATATATCCTCTAATTGGGATTTTATCTCACTTTTTTTGATTTATATCCCCAAGTGACTACTTTTACTAAGTAGAATTCAAGGGCCAATAAAAAGCCATAGAAGAAGAAATTAAATAATTTTTTATGTTTTATTATGTAAATGTTATTTACAGTACTAATGTTCCCAAGAAACTAAACCTTTTTATCATCATTTTGTAATAATTTTATTCTATTTTTTCTCTAAATTGATGTAATATTAATGTAAGAAAAGTAGGGTTGCTATAGTTGGTATTATAGAAGAATTTAGTTAATTTGGGAATTAGGATTAGAGAAACATAGGGAAAAATCTTAGTATGAGACTAATTATAAGTAAGAACCCAAGTATCGTTATTTTATAAATTTATAAACTTAAGGACCCATAAGATATTCCTTTAGACTTAATTTCACAATGGAATAAATTATTTATTCATGACTTTTTGACTTATGTTTTGTTCTAACCTTTTCTATTTTAGAAAATGGTGGGAACTAGGAGAAACCAGACCAACAAACCATGTGAGGGGCAATATAGCGATTTCCCGAAGGATATACCCAATGCTTTGGGAGGTGGATTTCAAAATTTCATAGTGATGCTTACCCAACTATCTCAGGTTATGAAAAGTAACCTAAATATTGTGGAACAACCTCCTTCACCAAAGAGGTAGAAATTGGATATCAAGTGTTTTATAAAGCAACAACCATAGATGTTTAGTGGATCTTCCCATACACTAGTTTTAGAATAGTGGGTTAACTTGATAGAGAAGATATTTTATGTTCTTCACTGTTCTAATATAGAGAAAGTGACTGTGGACATTTATTTTCTAGATGTAGAGGCTGATTAATGGTTGGATTTGATTAAGAATTCCAAGCTGAGGGATGAAATTGAAGAGATGGAGTGGAGAGACTTTAAGATAATGTTTCTTAACAAGTATTTCCCTTGAATTATTTATAAAAATATGGAGAGATAATTCATATATCTGAAGAAAAAGGAAAGAGAATCTATCACAGCCTATGAAGAAAATTTCACAAGGCTTTCATGGTACTCTTCGAGTTTTGTTATCAAAAATGATATAAAAATTTATAGATTGTTTTAAAAACAAACCTTCCAAAGGATATTAAAAATTGATACTTTGGGATATATGAATAATTTGTTTGATGTGCTCTCAAAGTGGATATGGAGTTTGGAGAATGGTCCCATGTCTATGATGATAAGAGAAAGTCGGAGGATCTAATGTGAAAGGTGGAAGGAAAACTCAACCACACACATGTAAATAATGTGGGAACAGGCATCATGGGAACATCCAAAAAGGTATGGGGAAATGTATAAAGTGTGGGGGAGAGGGCCACCAAGCTCATGAATGTTGAAAATACATGAGGAAGTGGGATAATGTGGTGGGGGAAAGGAGAGAAACACCCATGGTCCAATGATATAACTATAGAGAGAATGGGAACTATGAAAGCCTATGTACTAAACCTCGAGGCCTTGAGGGTAATCAGCACCAACAACCACCAATGAAAAATAATAATGGCAAGGATTATGCAATCACTACTGTGGAAGTGTAGAAAGATAATGAATTCATACAAGGTACACTTCTTATTCACTCAAGAATGGAAAAATTCACATGTGATTCTGGTTCTACACATTCCTTTATATCTTGCATTTTTTCTAAAACTATTGATTCGAAGCCCCAAAACCATGAAGTAGAGATATCTATAAAAACACCAAGTGGTGAAGTCATTGCAACCCAAGTGTTTGATTATTGTCTTATTGGAGAATGTGGAAAGATTCTTCTTGTGAATCTCTTAATACATCCCTTGGTGGAATTTGATGCTATATTGGGGATAGATTGGCTCTCTTTATATAGAGAACATATAAAATTTCAGGGAAATGAAATATGTTTTCATATTGCAAACCATCCCATGCTCCTCTATAAACAAAAGGAAGATCATGAATCTAATTTAGAAAATCCTTCAATGGAATGGGTATTGATTCCCTGTGAAGAGGCATACCTCGCTAAAATGGTTGATTCAAAGGAAGGTATCAACCTAGGGGAAATTCCCATTGTGATGGAATACAATGATGTATTTCTAAAAGAGTTTCTCAAATAACCCCATATCACGAAGTAGGGTTTTCAATAGAACTCATACCCAAAGTTACTCCTATTTCAAAGTGTCCCTATAGGATCGATCCTATAGAAATGGAGGAGTGAAAGAAGAACTTGCAAGATCATTTGGACAAAGGATTCATACACCCTAGTGCATAACCTTTGGGTGCACCAATTCACTTTGTCAAGAAGAAGGATAGATCAATATGGTTGTATATTGATTATCATAAACTCAACAAGATCACCATAATGAACAAGTATCCTATTCCAAGGATTAATGACTTGTTTGATCAGTTACAAAGAGCTCAGTACTTCTCAAAGGTGGATCTTTGTACGGGATATCATCAGCTAAAGGTGAAGAAGTAAAATATTCATAAGACTACCTTCTGTAAAACATATGGGAACTATGATTTAATAGTGATTCCCTTTGGACTTAATAATTCCCCTGAAATCATCATGAATTTGATGAATAGAGTCTTTAGGCATTAACTTAATAAATTTGTGGAAGTGTTTATCGATAATATTCTCTTCTACTTTAAGAGAAATGAGGAACATGAAGAACACCTAAGGATTATGTAGGTGAAATTAAGGAATGAGAAGTTTTATGCCATGTTTTGAAAGTGCGACTTCTCGATGAAACCATTCACATTGTAAGGACATGTGATCACAACTGAGGGAATTTGTGTGGACCCTTCAAACACAACGGTGATTGAGGAATGGCCAAAACCCTCTAGTGTAATAGAAATCCTCAATTTTCTTGGCCTCTTAGGGTACTATAAATGTATTTTGAAAATTTTATCATGATTTTAAAGCCTAACAGCTAAGTTAACAAGAAATGTTGTAAAGTATGTATGTACTAATGAATGTGAGGAAATATTTAATGAGCTAAATAGAATACTTATCACCGAAACTGTACTCACAATACCGAAAATTGGAGAATGTTTTGTGATATACAGTGATGCTTACAAGAAATACATGGGTTGTGTACTCATGAAAAATGATAATGTGATGGCGTATGCCTCACAACAGTTGAAGATCCATGATCACAACTACCCAACTCATTATATGGAGCTAGACACTGTGATTTTTTACTTGAAAATTTGGACGCACTACCAGTATTGTGAGAAGTGTGACATATATACCGATCACAAGAGCCTAAAGTATATATTCACATAAATTGAGATCAACATTCATCAAAGTATATGGTTAGATCTAATAAAATACTGAGGTTTATCTATTCACTATCATTATGGAAGGAAAACAAGGTAGGTGATGCTCTTAGAAGAAAATAACTTACTACTGTATCCATGTTGCATATTGATGACCCAATCTTCATGGTTATGAAAAAAATAGATTTGGAAATCATAACAGTAGGGAATAATTCCTACCATTCCCAAATTATTTCACAACCATCTATCCAAGAGAATATTAAGGAGGCACAAATTCATGATCTAGAGTTACAAAAAAAAGGTGAATGCACTAAAGGAAGAGAAGTTGTAAGAGTTCCATATCAATGATGATGGTGTGATTCGTTTTGGAATGAGGCTTTATTTTATTTCATAGTCTAGGACAAAGAAGGATATATTGTAAAATGCACATATCTCAACTTTATCTACCATCACGAGAGTACCAATATGTACTATGATCTTTGAGAAAAAGTTTGGTGGGACAACATGAAGAAGAAGATTTCTGTGTATATCTCAGGGTGCTTGATATGTCAGTAAGTTAAAGTAGAGTGAAAAAGGTACAAAGGGATGATGCAACCATTTCTTATACCCATGAGGAATTGATAGAATGTAACTATGGACTTTGTCATGGTTCTTATAAAGACATCCAAATGAAATAATGTGATATTGGTTGTGGTGAACCGACTCACCAAGACTTCCCACTTTATCATTATTTAGGAATATCTCTTGCTTGAATAACTTTCAAAGATATATGTGAAGGATGTAGTGAGACATCATGGGGTTCCACTCTCGATTATCTTTGATCGTGATCTTAGGTTCACATCTAAGATCTAGAAGAGTCTTAAAAATTCATTGAGTACTGAATTAAATTTCAGAAAGACCTATCACCCCCAAATTTATTGACAATCTAAAAATACTATTCATACACTTGAATATATTCTAAGAGACTTGTCATTAGAATTCAATGGTGGATGGGATCAACATCTCCCATTGGCTAATTTCTCATACAAAAATAGATTCTAATCAAGTATTCAGATGTCTATATATGAATCTATATATGGATAGCGATGTATAACTCCAACCTATTAGGATGGAGTTGGTCAAAGAAAGCTATGTGCAAAATATTTTGAGAAAGAGATTACAGTGAAGGTCCATGCCATTGAGAAAAATATCAAAAATTATTATATTTGAAAAAAGATATATGCTGAAAACCATTGAAGGGAATTTGAGTTCTAAGATAGAGATAAAGTCTTCCTTTAAATATCACCATGGAAGAGAGCCATGCAGATTTGAAAGAAAGGTAAGTTAAACCTACGGTACATTGACCCCTTTGAGATCCTTGATCACATAGGAGTGGTGGATTATCATCTTTCACTTCTACTAAATATGGATTGATTTCATGATGCATTCAATGTATCACTCTTAATGAAGTACATACCAGATTTGTCGCATGTACTAAAGTCAGAGGTGGTAAATTTTGAAGATGAGCTCTCTTCTGAGAAATAGCGAGTAAAGATTCTGGATAAGAGAGATAGGGTTCTATACAACAAAACAGCCCACCTTGTCTAAGTGTTCAAGAGGAAACATAAGTATGAAGAGGAAAATTGGGAACCATAGGAGGTGATGAATAATAAGTAACCTGACATGTTTATGTAAAATGAAATTTCGAGGGATAATTTTCAAAAGGGGGAAGAATGTAACAACCAATTTTTTTTCAAAGGAAAATTTCCCTTTTATAGTAATTTCACATTGTATAAATTTCATAAAATCACTTAGATAACATAATAAAAACTTTATAAGTAAATAATTAATGAAATAAGATGCATTTCTAGAAGTTAAGGAACTAATATCGATGAAAAAGTAATTTTACCTTAGGAATAGTAATATGACCCATATGAACAGTAAACCATCCAAATGAATGGGAAGAACACCCATTAAAGTATAAATAAATTTTTTGAATCATTTATGTGAAAATATGATATAACTATATCATAATTTAAGAAAGTAAATATTTTCAAAATTATTAATAAAGTGTTGGAATTTCTGTAAATCATAAATATTTAATAACAAATTGATGATTAATTTAACAATTTAAAAGAAAATTTATGTTCCTAAAATGTATTCATAGATTAATATTTTGATTTCTTATGATTTTAAGATAATATTAGGAGACATTAATTATTTTTTCAATGTGTTATAAAATCTGCTATAATTTTAAAATATTTATTTTTCAAGTAAATGATGATTTTATTTAAAAATTAAATTACTCATATTTAGAAAATTATTTTCATAAAATGGAGTTCATTTTTGAATTATACTTGTCAAAAAATTGTTAGGGTGATTTTTTTTCTAATTTACATGAATTTCTGATGAATAGTAAAATAAAATAATTTACGATAAATGCTAAAAACTAGAATTTTTGAGTCATGATTGAGTCGTGGATGATGTAAGTGACCATTTGTTAGAATTTATATGCGTTAATTAATTTATTTAGTCACAATAATCCTTACTATTTATTATTGTGATTACAATAATAAGCTAATGATTAAAATAATGAGAAAACACCCCTCTCCTCTACTATAAATACCACCCCACCCACTCTTCTCCTCACACCTCTCAATATTTGATCCTCAATGAAATTATACCAAAAAATCTTCCCTATACCCTAACCAACATCTAGTATCTCTTTGTCCAATCAAAATACCAATCTTAGGTTCCTTGAGGAGGATCTCAAGAGGAGGATTCAAGAGGTAAATCCTCTCTCTTTTTCTTTTAATTTCCTTTCAATTTCTTTTATTATCTTACATCCAATTATAAAAATGGTCTGATAACTCCATTACCTTACATAAAATATAATTATATAATGTTAATACAATATTTATCATTAAAATCCTCTCTCTCACTCTTTTATTATAAAAATGAAATCATCGCCCGTTATGTGTCAATTTACCAACATCAAGGGTGATGCACTTTTGTTTTACTTAAACACATTCAAGGATGATAATAGAACCATTAAATGGTTAAAAAAATTTAATATATATTATACCATCCTATTTATTCCCTATAACTTAAATTTATACATAATACTAAATGATAAAACAAAATGTGTTCACCCCCCCTCCAATGGCTCGAAGGCTTTCATTTTTTATTGATTTTGATAATCCATCTTTCAAGGGGTGGGGTAAAACCCTTACAAGTACCATATGAAGAATTATTACATGACCCGTAAGACTTAGAGGAATTAATTGCCCGTAGGATTCAAACATTACATATAATCAAAACAAACTACTTGAAACTGCTCCTCCCCAGCATCTTTATCGTGAAATGAGCTCTCCACCTTCACATGGCTGTTCGGCTAGGGTTTCCCATGCATTCATAGGCTTTCCCCAATGGAAGGTTCCATACCCTCTCATTCTTGAAATCCATTTAGCTTCTTCTATGGTGAAAGCTCATTTCTCCTCCTCCTTCTGATGTTTGTTCCTTGTAGGTTGTTTTGTTTGCATCTGCACTGAAGGTGGACCGATATCCTTGAGGTGGCCTGAAGGCCTTTCTAACCCGAAGTCCTGGGTGGCCCGAAGGCCTTAAAGGACTTGAGGACCAAATTGGTGGCCCTCAGGCCCAAACAAGGGAATATTCCCGGCTGCTACAGTTCCAAATAGTGTATGCTACAGTTTCTGCTACAGTACCTGCTAGAGTACTGCTACAGTACCTAAAAATTAGCCTCCTCCTGGATTTGATCTCAGGTCTCCTTGATGCACATAAGGAGTCCTCACCAACAGGGGCAAGGCTTATGTGGAACAAAATGATTTCATTATGATCGAAAACCACCACAATTAACCTAAATGATCATCATTAATTTTTATCTAATGATTCCTCCTCATGGTATATAACCAAATTATATATAATATCATTAAAACTTCTTTAATATCATTAATAACATATAATAAAAATTATTTATATTTATTTACATTTTACATGAACTTACATTCATGAATACAATTGAACCGATCATGAAAACCATGAAAATGAATACTCCCGAATGATGAAATTAAACTCTACAACTCATCAAAAATATCATAAATGAACTTACTAAAACCATAATGAATCAAATTCTTGTAAATAAATTTCTTTATTTGTTAATTAATAAATCTAATGTGATTATATAGGATATTAAGATGAAGGAATATTTTAGACAAAATTTAAGGGTAATTCTCAAACCCTACTATCTTTCTTTTGGTTTGACCCCTTCCACCCCATTTTCTGCATGATTATTCCTTAGAAATAATTTATTCCTCAATATATTATATTTTATGAAAAACAAAATGTTTTCCAAAAGAACTATTCTTTAGAAAAACACACCTTTTACATCTCAATATTGTTTCATCTTCACCCAATATTGATGATTCATATATCAAGTATGTTATTCCCTATTTCATTTGGGAACCAAATGTTTATGAATGTATGATTATGAAATTAAACCCATTCCTTTAGATAGTTTATTTTATTTCTATTATTGATATATTTTCTATGTGGAATGCATGATAATGTAAATGTTATTATGTGATAGGTGCGTTCTTAATTATATAGCACAAATAAAATGTTATGATGTGATAGGTGCTCCCAAAATTATATAGTTCTCCAATGAATTGGGTAATGTTATTTATCTCATGAGAAATGTAAAATATGTGTTGAGATGTTTCTATCATTGTTCACAACTATGTGTGGTAGTTGACTACTAAGACACGATGTTTCATTTTTATATCTTGTCGTGTTCCATGCATTTTCTTAATGTTTCCTCACATTATTATAATTACATACCTATGTTATAATGATAATGATTTTTCTCACCCCATATTATATAGTTTTATGTTCTTATCTATCTTCTTATTTTAATTTTATTTCACCTCTTTATAATATATATCCTCTGGTGACTACTTGTACTATTTATAATTCAAGGGCCAATAAGAAGCTCGAGAAGAATGAATTAAATAAATACTTATGTTTTATTTTGTAAATTTTAGGTATGGTCGTAATTTTCCCGAGACACTAAACCTTTAGATACTCATTGTGTAATGATTTTAGGTTTTTTGTCTTTAAATTGATGTAATATTAATGTAAGAAAAGTAGGGTCACTATATAATCTTACCCAGTGAATGATACTATTTAGAAAACAATAAGGGGTAAAGTCTGGTTAGGGACTTTAAAACTAGATCTACATGGGGGAACCCATTGTTTTATTATTTTAAATTTTCAAATTCTATTTGAATAAAATATCCTTACATGGTTGTATGTCTCTCTGCTTTGGTGAACATTTATTACCGATATTTAAATTAAAATATTTTTTCTCTGGATTTAAGGATACATTTTTATTAGTGTTAGTTACCAGTGGACTTGAGGGTTCGGTGGTATGGCGGTCTTGGTTGGTTCTGATTATTCCATACTGGTGGAATCCTTATTTGGAACATCCATGTAATAAGTAAGCATCTATTTTGAAGAACATTAGATAAAACTTCCCTAAACATTACTCTGTCCAATTTCAATTCTATATTTATTTTATTTTTTCTCATTTCAATATGTTCATTTTATATAAATATAAAATTTTCAACTAGTTTCTCGTTCCATTGGTTAAAAGTGGAAATGAAATTTTTATGTACAATATTAAAAATTGTTTCAACATACCTAAGGATTAACTAGTTTAAATTCATTCTACTCTATTTTATGGATGCTACTACTTTCATTTAATTTATTATACATTTCATGTTAATTAGTATTATTCCTTTTAAAATTAATCTTAAACTAATCTAATGAATTTTTTTTGAGAAATAGTATTCTTGGACTAATTTTATGGTGGTGGATGTTGGTTTTTTTATATGTTTTTTTTTGTGTGGAAGACAAACTTTTAAATAGTTCTCTACCCCTCCAAAATTCTATTCAATTTATTTCACATCTAAAATCTTTTTCAAAATTATAAATTGTCTCTCACCTTGAGCCTAACATTTGGGCACAATACTGTGAATTAATTGTGCGTGAGGGGTGTTCACTTAGCTTCACTACTTTTAACATTTTACACATCAAAATCTGCTATTTTTTTAAAAAATTCCTCCCCATTAAATTGTATATATATTCTATTTTTGTAAATTGTAAATTTGGGTTTTTAAATAGCCCCCCATAAAACACACACAAAAATTGTTTTCATCCTGATTATGTGATAAATGCATTCTAAGTTGAGGGGTTCAAGGAGTTTAAAATTGTTTGAAATGCATCATTTTTGAGTGATTGTGTCTATTATTTTTTAGAATATCACTTTAGGAACTATGAAAGGGAGTTTTATGGGAGAAACCTCTATAGAATTTTGATTATAACTTTAGAAAACCATAAGCTTGAACTTTAACTGATGGTATAATCACTTTTTAATAAAAAACTTTTGGGAGTAAACTATAATTATAATCATATAATTCCTTTGAATCTGGAGTAAAATGGAAAAATATTATCCCACTATGATTCTTTGAGATAAGGGCATTTAATAAATTTATATTAACAAATAAAATCCATTTTCAATTTCCACAAGTGTTGTACACAGTCCTTTGCACATGAAATATGGCTAGAAAAAGTTAAAATAAAGTGCCTTGTAAAAATGAGATCATTTAGGTTAGAGGTAATTTTTATTCAAAATTAATAAAGGATATAATTAACTTTTTTAATTGTAATTTTAGTTAAATTAATGAATTGATAGAAAAATATAAAAAACGATAATGGATTCAACATTTGTGGAATCTAGAGGGGAGTAATTACTGATGGTGTCTCTCGTTAAAATTTTAATTCCAATTTAATCTAACCTATTACACTTCTAGAACTTGTTCCCATTGTGAATACAAATGATACATTTTTTAATTTTCTCATATTAGTTATGATGTTTCAAGTAATTGAGGTATTTTCTATTACACCGTGATATTTTTAGGAGATAGATTTTTTATTTTATATTTTTTATTTATGTATTTATGTTTTTTAAATTTATTTGATGTCTTGTGTTGTACTAAACACCATGATAATATTTTATTACAAACAACATCTAATTATATTTCAATATGTGCGACACTATTATTGGCTTGTGTTACACACAATTTCAAGTACTTTTGATAGAATTTATTTCACGTAAGACTGATTTTAAGAGAAAAACTAATTATTATTATGTTACCTTGTAACATAGGCATTATAATAGTGGTATGAACAATATTAACAAAATTATAAAAATATTAGTTACTCTTTGGTGACCAATTAATTATAAATGAAAATATATTTTTTTAAATAAAATTAAATGTTTTTCTGAAAAACTATTTAAATGAAAATAAGTGAGTTTATAAAATAATAAAACCACTCTTTATGAACTTTATTAATTTAATAAATATTTAATATATTCAATATAATGTTTCAAATTCATCTTATATGTTTTCTATACATGTTATAAGAACAAATTCAATTTTTCAGATAATTGAAGTATTTAAAAAAATTAGGTTTTATCGACTTTTTATTGCGTACCCATTTTAAATATAGTTTTGAAAATTTTATAAATTCTATTTAACCAAATAAAATTCTTATTTTAAATTAGTATATAAAATTCTACTTTGGATGAATTTTTGATATTTTTCTGATAACCTTCAAGTTTTGATGAATTGTAATAATCACTAAATTTTAACTGAAAATATTTTTTTTCATTAAAATAATTTATATAGTAAAATTATATTATTAAATGGTTTTAAAGTATAAATAAATTATATATTTATAAGTCAATATAAAGAATGTATTTTTTTAATTTACCATGAATTCTGATGTAATATCATTTTAATTTTTTTTGCGGTTTTTTCACTTTTAAAACTCTAATTTTTATTCCAATAAAGAGATTACTTTTAATTTAATTATTTAAATATCTATGTTTTGATATTTTAAGAATTTATTCCATATTTTTAATTGTTGTGTCCATATTATTTGAATATCATTCTTTTATTTTTTGGGCATTACGAATAGTAACTTCAGTAATTTTTATTAATACAGTAAAAAGGATCAGGTAATTAATGGAAAATATAATATTATAAAATAACCTTAACACTTGTCTTAATATGATTGGATGAGTTATTTTTTACCTAAATCATCATTAAGTCGCAATTATACCCTTTGGAAGCAACTTGGATTACATTAGGACATTTAATATATTTTATTTGAAGAAAAGTTAAATATATCTTACTCAAATTTAAATAATTAAATCATTTTTAATATAATTTTATAAAAAGAATAAATTTGATTATAAATACTCATTTGAAATATAATTTTTTAGTTATCATGGTAACATATTTTTAATTTTTAGGAAATAAATAATTACACTAAAGGTTTATACATAGATGATGCAGAAATTATTTAATTAATGAAAAATACATAAACTAATTTTTATTAAAATGATAATAACAATTACAAGATACAAAAACTTGACCAAATATTATTAGTTGATTATATATAGAACATAATTATCCATGATTCTAGTTGTTGACCATTTGGATAATTATAGAAGAGATTATAAAACTTATATTATTTTATTTAAAGTGATGTTAATGTTAAAACATTCATGTTTTAATAAGTATAATATTTTTAATGTTGATTTTACAGAAGATATATTCGGCTACAAGTATTATTGTGAAATATAGTATATATATAATCATAATATTATTTTACTTTTAATTTTTACTCAAAAAATAAGTGTATTAAATAATTACACAAAACTGATGTTGTAATTATTTTATTAATGGAGATAACAAATAAATGTTATTAAAATATTAAAATAAATATAATTTAGGATAATTAATATTGAAAATAAATTTTATTGATGATATTTACATCTTATTAATATAATTAAATATTTTCTTAGAAGTTATAGTATTATTTTAATATTTTAAAAAATCAACGAATTTAATAGTCACAAAATTGACACTATAGATTGTTTATCAAAATAATGTTTTATTAAATTATTTAACATTAATAAAAACATTTTTTAAAAATTATATAGTAATAATTATATGGTCTAAAATGTTATAAGGTATTTATTTATGATCTAATTTATATCAAATAAGTAAATATTACACCCTTTTAATATTAAAATATTTGTTACCCTAGTGAAAATTTAAATAGAATAACTAAGTGCTTATTAAAATGATATGGTTAAAATTGATAAAAAAAACTTTCGTAATATTTAATGGTTTATAAACCAGTTTTTTATGTTTCCCAGTTTCTAAAGGCACTATAACTATATAGTCCTTTCATGGATTTGTTATATTTTTTTAATGAATATTCTTCAATTTTGGTTTAATATTTATGTATGTAAAGTATGGGTCGTTAAAGTTTGTATCAAAGGAAAGGTACAGTTAACCTTTAGAATCTAAGATGAGAAAAATTTAGTAACATACCTAGAAATATTTCAAAGGATATTTCTACAGATGTCCCAAAGGATAAGTCAGTGTATAGGTTATAATCCCTAGATTTTGGAAATTATAATGGTTAACCTAGTATTAAACCCAAGATGTTAGATATTGAAAGTACTTCCCAAAAATTATGTTATTTTCCTAGTATGATTTTTTCTTCTCACAATATTATTTTTGGGTTTTAGATAATAGATAGAACCCAAAAGAACCATGTTAATGATGAATTCAAAGGGAAATTAAATGATTATCCTTCCAAACAACCAAATGTTATGGTAGCTGGAATGAAAAATCTTATCTCTATACTTACAAAGGTGAAGAGAAGGGAATGAAATTCTCTTCAGTCCTTTAGTTGTAAACAACCACCTTCTTTCAGTGGGTCTTATAATACACTTGTTTGTGAACAATGGATCAATATCATTGAAAATATATTTTCTGTACTTCACCGTTTGGAACATGGAAAAGTCATTTTGGTTGTTTAACATTTAGAAGGTGAAGCGGACCATTGGTGGACTCTAATAAAAAATATTAGGCAACAAGATGAAATTGAAACCATGGAATGGGATGATTTCAAGAACATATTTTTTAATAAGTACATTCCTCGTATTCTTCATATGAAGATGGAAAATAATTTCCTTGATATTAAGCAAAATGATGAGGAATCTGTTGGTATATACAAGGAAAATTTTACAAGACTTGAGAGGTACGCTTCATGAATTATCATACAACCTGGAAGTAAAGTTGGTAGGTTCTGCAGTGGCTTAAAACCAAGTCTTTAAATGGAATAAGCCATAAGAGAATTTAGTATCCATAAAGAGATTGTGTGTCATGTTATCAAGTTAGAAATGGATGTTGGGGTTACATATCAATCTCATAGTTTTTACAAGAAACGAAATATGGAGTTCAAGGAAACATCTCAAATAAATGGTGAAAATAAGATGAGTGATTTCTTATTTTCTAAGTGTGGAAAGAAGAAAGTTGAAGATTGTATTAAAGGGAGTAGTAAATGTTTTATGTGTGGGAAAGAAGACCATTGAGAATTTGATTGCCGAAGTGATGGGAAAAATGTATAATGATCCAAATAGAGAAAATGATACAAATAATGAACCTCCTACACTTTAATGTTACAAGTGAAAGAAAATGGGGTATTATTCCAACCAATGCCCTAATCCAAGGGTTATTGATGATGATCGATGTTAGTAACCTATTAAGGACAAATAATAAGTCAAGAAAAATGTTATCACTATTAGGGATGTTGATTAAGACAATGAAGTGATGGAATGAATGAATTTTTATATAATGGGATTCCATAATAATGTTGTAAATTACTTTTATGGTATTATGAAATAATGAAATATCTATTGGTCTAATTAGGGTTTTACATATTTATTTAAGAGTATATGTTGAGTGGTAACAGTAACTATGAAAATTGATTTAGATATATTTTTGGAAAATTCATTAAGTTAATGATAACCCTTAATATGTACATAATTTTGGGATAATGAAAAAAGAGTTGTTTGATAGTATTAATAACATCTGGACTGATATGATGAAAAAGTGATTTATGATATCATGGACAGAGAATATACAATATTTATGATTTATTGTATATGGAAAGAGATAATTTGTAAATGCATGAATTTTTTCACTAAGGTTTAAAATTTATTACCTTGTTTTAAGAAAATATATGATGAACGCATTCACATATTTGGAATGTGACCATTAAGAGACCCCTTATGATATGTGGAGGATAAATCTTAAGCTGAGTTAGTGAACCACCTTCTAAAATTTTCGATTTTTATCTTTAATAAGGTTAATAAAGTTATAAACTTATGGAAATTATAAGTTAAAATTCAGAAGATGTTTTTTAGATTAATGTATTATCTCACAATATGTAAACTTATGAATATTTGACAACTTTTTCTAAACTTTTTGTTGTGGTAAAGACATATGGAATGACCTGTCATTATATTTATGTATCTCATGATATAAAAATACTTAAAGAATGAAAAATCTAAATTCAAGTATTGAAATAAGATATGAAGTGTAAATTGATTAGATTATAATTAAACAAGTAAGTATTCCTTCTCATGAAAAATTCTTCAACTATAGGGAAATGATCTTAAAACTAAAAATGTTATCCTAGCACCTTCCTTTCTGATGAATCAAATGGAACCTTAAATCATCATAGATTTATGGATTTTAACTTTATCTTAACCTTTTTCTCTATAACTCTACATTATAACTTTATGGTTATATTTATCTTCTATATCCATGTTTTTTTGTTTCCCCCAACATTATCCTATATAGAAACCCAAATATGACTGGCTTTGGGTAACCATTATGTTTATCCTATTCCCTTTTTAAAAAAAGTGTTAGTCTTCATTTTTTAGATGTGGGTTTCTATAAAATAACTTTAAAGTGTTAATCCTTTTATAACCCAGACAAATTTCGAGGGAAAAATCATTTTAAAGGGGGGAGACTATAATACCCCGAGATTTTTTTTGAGAAATATTATTTATTTATTTTAATTAATTAATTTATTTATTTTTAATTTCATTTATGTATTATTTTGTAAAAAATACCAAGATAATATTTCACTACACGCAACACCGGTTTATCTTGCGATATACACAACATTATTCTTGGCTTGTGTTACACACAAATTCATGTACTTTTGATCAAGTTAACTTCACGCAAGACCGAGTTTAAGTGAACAGCTAAATACTACTATGTTACCTTATTACATATCCATTATAATGGTGATACTAATAGTATTAACTAAATTATGAAAAATATTCTTTACTCTTTAGAAATTAACTAATTATAAATGAATGTAAACCTTCTTTAAATAAAACATTTTTTTTCTGAAAAAACTTTTTAAATAAAAATAAGTGAGTTTAAAAAAATAATAAAATCACACTTGATAGATTTAATTAATTTAATACTTATTTGATATATTTATTCTAATTTTTAAAATTCATCTCATGTGTTTTATAGATATGATATAGGAACAAATTCAATTTTTCAGATTAAAGAAGTATTTTTTTAAAAATGCAGTTTTGCTGCCTTTTAATGGTGCACTTATTTTAAATATAGTTTTTGAAACTTTTATATATTATATTTAACAAAATAAACTTCTTCTTTGTAATAGGTATATAAAAATTTACTTTGGGTGAATTTTTGATATTTTTTTGATAACTTTCAAGTTTTGATGAATAGTAAAAATCATTAAATTTTAATTGAAAACAACTTTTTAATCGAAATAATTTATAGGGTTTAGTTATATTATTAAATTATTTTAAAGTATAAATTGAATATATTTTTATAAATAAATATACTTTATGTCATCATCATTAATGTTACCATGGATTTTAATGTAAAAACATTTCAATCTTTTACAATGGTTTAACTTTTAAAACCCCATTTTCCATTTCGAAAATGGGATTACTTTTAAATTAATTACTAAAAATTTGGTGTTTTGAAATATTAAAAATGGATTCCATATTTGGAATCATTCCAAATTATGTTAATATCATTATTTTATTTTTTTCGCATTACGAATAGTAACTTCATTAAGTTTTATTAATACTGTAAAAAGGTAAATAAGGTAATTAATGGAAAATATAATATAATAAAATTAACTTAAAACTTACCCTAATCTGATTGGATGATTTATTTTTGACAAAAACCATCTTTTGTCGAAATTATTCCCTTTGAAAGCCACTTGGAAGAGATTACGACAATTAATAAATTTTATTTAAAGAAAATTGAAATAAGTCTTACTCAAATTTTAATAAATAAATCATTTTTAATATAAGGTTATATAGAATATAAATTTGATTATAAATACTCATTTTAAATATAAAATGTTTTTATTTATCATTTTAATTTAATTGTAATTTTTTGGAAATAAATATGTACCTTAAAGGTTTATACATTAATGATGTAAAAATAATTTAATTGATGGAAAATCAATAAACAAATTTTTATTAAAATGATAATTACTATTAAAATATACAAACACTTCAAAAATACCATTTTTAGAGTATATCACAACCATAATCATCCAAGGGTTGAGTTATTGACCATTTGGAGCCTTATAGGAGAGATTATGACACTTATATTATTTTATTTAATGTGATGTTAAAGTTGTAACATTCATGTTTTAATAAGTATAACATATTTAATGTTGGATTTCCCGGAATATATATTTGACTAAAAATATTCTTCTAAATGCTAGTAGATTTATCTTTATCATAGTGTTTTATTTTTTATTTTTATTCAGAAAATAAGTGTATTAATTAATTACAAAATACTGATGTTGTAATTATTTTATTAATGGAGATAAAAAATAAATGTAATTAAAATATTAAAATAAATATAATTTGGGATAATTAATTTGTAAAATGAATTTTATAGACGACCTTAACCTCTTATATATATAATATAATATTTGTTTCAAATTTATCTTGTTATTTTAATATTTTTAAAAATCAATGAATTGAATATTGTAAAAAATGACACTATTGATTATTTAACAAAATAATGTTTTATTTAATTATTTAAAAATCATAAAACATTTTTAAAAAAATATAATATTTATTATATCGTCTAAAATGTTTTAAGGTATTAATTTATGGTCTAATTGACATCAAATAAGTACATATTTTACTCTTTTAATTTTAAAATAACTATTACCCTAGTCAAAAATAAATTAGAATAACTATGTTTTAATTACAATGTTAAAAAAAACTTGTATAAAATTTATTGGTTTATGATATTGAAATACTATATCATCTCATCTTCAAAACTAAGATATTTTGGAGGTTTTTTTTATCGGATTTGTTTTTATAAATTAATATTTTTGGAGATTCCAATGGTGCACCTCACCTCAATTATAAAAGGGAACCTCCTCCCCCATTTCTTCACAACTAATTGAGCCTTAAAGCTCATATATACCCTATAATTTTCTATTATCATCTTCACTAGTAACATTCTAGAGGTTCTTGTCTTCTCTAAAGACCAACTCTACTGCTTTAAGAGGATATTGGAGGAATCATGTCGAAGAAGAGATAATCTTCTCTACTGGTTCTTTCAAAATTATTTTTTCTTCTACTTCCTATTAATGAGTTGTTTATTTATAAAGAAATAACTATAGTATCAATTATATACTGATATGTTATTATTATTATGAAACAAAAATATTTCACCTTCTATCCATCATATGAAAAATGAAATCACCACATGTGTGTACGTATGACTTACCATCTCCACACCATGTTGTAGTTTTTTTTTCACCACCAACTTATTTGGATGAGTATAATTATGGAAATAATAACTATATATGATTATCATAACATAATATTTATTCTGAAATATTATACACCATCCAATTCAATACCATTCATCAATTTTTAGAATGATATCATCGCTCATGAGTATGTATAAACTACCATCTCCATGATGCGACGTGATTCATTCAACACATTCTTCATTAAAGTAAGTTTATATAAATGAATTGAATGAATAAATATGATATATATAATAATAATATCATTTTTAAATGATGTAACTATAAGATAAGAATATGAATAAGAACTTATCTGAAAAAACATGCATATGAAAATAAAGAAATAAATACCTGATGGATGAGTAATAATGTTACTAAAAAACAGATGATAATATTATCATCTATGATATCATAAAAATGAATATGATTTTTGATTAAGTAAATAAAATTATTTAAGTCATTATACAGGAGATTTTAATATATATAAAGGATATCAGATCTAAGGTTAGGGACATTTTTGCGGAATCATTTTTACCCCAAATTGTTTATACGTAAGTATTTACTATTGTATATTTATCATCCATTTTCATATTCTATACTTATGTATTATGAAATATTATTTATATTATTCTACTACCGTTTAATGTAAATTTTAACCATTGGGAAATTTTTATTAAATGGTATGAAAGTAATATTTAGTCATTTTCAATAAGTGGTACTTTTTTACTTTTTCGATAAAAGTACGAGGAAAATGTTTTTAACTTATACGGCATGAATGGATTTTTACATTTTTATGATGCCTTATTTCCATGAAGATTACTTTAAAATATTTCATGTTTATTTTAAAATAAATTATTTTCATATAAAATTGTGTGGCATTTTGTGAAAGGAAAATGTTTCTGAAGAAGAAAAGATATTTTCCTCAAGAATTAATTTCAAGTGTTTTATCAAAAGTATTTTCCATATAAGATGACATTATTTAAAAAGGGTTATTTTTCTATCCCTATTATTACTATTTCTTTATTTTTTTATGAGGTAATTATATTTATGAAACCCATTTTTTTATATGTTTTTTGATTTAATGATTTTTAAGAAACCCATTTTATTCCATGGGTTATGAAATACTGATTGATTTATGTTTTTGTGGAAAATGTAAGAATGATTTCATTATGAGATGGTTGGTACCTATATATCCCTCAAATTCATTGGGTAAAGATTCATATCTCATGATATAGATAGGGATGTAATGAGAAATAATCTCAGTTCAGTAAAACAAGGTTGGAACAATAAGTGAGATTAGCTCAGTAATGGACATTGTCTACTATGATGGTTTTGGAAATGAGCCTTGACTAATATGAAATGATTTTATATGCTTATGCGTATGAATTTTTTTTCATTTCTTATGTCACGAATTTGGGTATTATGTTCATTTATTCTTATTATTTATCCAATAGCCTGATATCATGATCTTTCATATGCAAGATATGATTTTCAAATGTTATGTTCTTATGTGTTGTGATTGTGATATGATTAATATCTCCATTATTTACCCTTATGTATCCAATCTCACCCTTTATTATGTTTCATTTCCACAGGACATGAAGAATGGTATTAAGTAAGATATGTCAAAAATGGGTCTAGTTATGAAGGAATAAGTGGGAGGTAATGTAGTTGTCTTGTAAACCAGCTGTTTATGTTTCCCAATTTCTAAAGACACTATACCAATACAGTCCCGACATGGAGTTGTTATATTTTTTTTCTAAATATTATTTATTTTTGAAGTAATATCTTTGTATGTAAATTATGGGTCATTATATTTCTTTATCTCCACTGACTTGGAGTCACTTGGATCTCAGGAAGGATGGTCTTTTTCTTGTTTCGATTTTTTTGTACATAAATAAATCACATTGAATTTTCTAAGAGTGAAAATTGTTAACTGTGGGGGGGGGTTGATGTGGCCTTTTTGTCTCCCTTTTTCCACATCAATTTTGATAAATCTTTTTCTTCTTATTATTAAAATATTATATTTTTTATTAATAATTAAAAATTATTGTCATTTGTATATTCAATTGTTTAAATTATGATTTGTTGTAAAATTATGTTTTTAGTGTTTATTTTAGTCATTTTTAGTAATTTAAAATTTATTTATTAATTAATTTGTAATAAACTTTTTTTATTATTTGGTTTTTATTCAAGTTATAAAATTTTAATTTTTCTTTATTTCAATTCTTTCAACACTTCATTTTGTTTGTGTTTTTAAAAATAAGAATTTAATTTATTAATACTTTTTCATTTTCCTTTTTTCATTTATTTTATTATTTTTCTAATTAATAAATTTTCAATTTTTTTATATTTATTTTTATTGAACTATTTAATTTATTTTTACTATGTAATTATTTTTATTTTCTTATAATTTTTTGTTATTTTTATATTTATTTATCTATTCAATTAATTTGTTATTCTATTTTGTAAATAAATAAATCTCACTTTTTTTATACTTTAAATAATTAATTTAATTTAACACTTTAATTCATTTATGTATATATTTTTTATGCTTATTAAAATTAAATTTTAATTTAATTTAATATTCGTCACTTATTAAATCTGTTTGTTAATAAATTACTTGTTTAATTAAAACAAATTGTCTTTAATTTTGAATTATTTTGAAAATTTATTATTTTTGAATTTAATTAATTTATTATAATTTTAAAATGTTTTAACCGATTATAATTGTAATAAATTTATTTTTTCTATTAATATTTTAATTAATTAGATAAATTTTAATTTCATGGTTTTTAAATGTGAATTATAATTTTAAATATATTTGTTATTATAATTTATTTATTACTTTATCAATTTTTTAAATTTAATTTTTTTAGGTGTTGCCATTGTCTCACGCATCACCGATCATTGGAAAAAGTAAATCATAGGACTACACCTACCTTCAGACACCCCAATGAAGACTCAATGAGTCACCAACACCATTTCAAACGGTGACTCAATGAGTCAAACTTGCACCTCCTCCAATGGTTACTCATTGAGTCACCCACAACTAAAAAAACCAATGGTGACTCCCCCATCTCTCACCCATCACCACTCATCCAAACCACTGGTGGAACTCCTTAGACAATGTTTCTACAACTTGACAATGATTCTAGGAGGCACCACCACCTTTATATATCACTGCATCCTCAACCCTCCGCCCACATGGACAAAATGACAGTAGAAAAAAAATCAATGACCACAAAAACATCACCTTCAATGCACCACTGACCACCACAATGAACTCAGATTTTCCCAAAATCAAAAGAATAGGAACAAAAAAAATACAGATTCTTTGGATTTAAATAAAAGTAAATCAACCAAACAATCAAACCTATAAAAAATGAACCACTTTAAGAGGATCCAAAACCCACCAGAGATTAATGTTGAGCCACACCTCATATTTGGAAACCCTGAACTAGAGAGGCACCCCCCATGCCAAGCTAGCTACACCTCATACCCCTATTGTCGCCTTGCCTCTATCACTATTGTGAGCCACCTGCGAATCCAAAATACGGCACCATCGAGGGAGAGTCGCCTCTACTGGATCCCTTAAGTGATCCACCACAGATGAAAGATCTGATATATCTACACTTCTTAACCCTACCGTTTTAAGCAACTATCACCCATGAATCTGGTTTTTTGTATATATGGGTTTTAAAAAAATGATCAAAAAGGGTTACAGCTTGAAATATTTTTAAAAATGGGTCTCTAGATGCGTGAACCTCGTTTATGCATCTTCGGTGTGGAGAGATGCGTGAACCCCGTTCATGCATCCAACCGAGAAAATCTATAAAAGGGGTCTCCCCCCAATTTATTCTTCTCCTATGTATTTTGTTGCGAAGCCCTGCAGAATTTATTTCTCCACAAATTTTTGTTGTTTTAAGAAGGTAAAATTTATATTTAAATTTTCAATTGTTTAATTATGTTTATTTATTTCATTTAAATGATTTATTTATTTGATTTGTGATATATAGAAACTAGTGTTTGTGTGTATGGTTTATTTATTTCATATGTATTGATGTGAAAATTAGTGTCTTTTGTATGACTTAATTTATGAACGATGTGTTTGTGGTATGAATTTAAATTGAATGTTTAGGAAAATTAATTATGTCATGTTTAAAATGTTGTATGAATTCGTATTGAATGTTTATGAAAATTAAATATGTTATAAAAATGTTATTTTGAGAGTAATATTAATTTAAATTATAATATTTTATACACTAGTAATATAATTTGTGAATAATATATTAGTTATTTGTATCATATTTAAATTTATTAAAAAATATATAGAAAAAAGTTTCTATTAATGGTATAAAAACAGTTTTTTATAAATAATTTTTTTAAATTATATAAGTTATAATTATAATTATTAAATATAAAATAGGTTTAGATATTTAATATGTATTTCATATAGTAATAGATATAATAAGTATACCCAGAAACATGGTAATTTGTGTGATGACTGATCTTGAGATAATTGACCGATGCATAATTGAAATTTCATGTCTTGTTTTATGAATGTGGTCATTAAATTTGTAATAATTGTATAAATTTTTCTGTATTAATGAAATGTGAGTCATCTCTGACTATGTATGTAAGGAACTGTGTGTCCTCTTAAAAAACGTTATGTATTTCATACCCCTATACACCCTCACATGCAAGTGAGTAAATTTGTAATTAAAAGGAAATCAACAAGAGGTGTTCCTAAAGAGGCATCCCCAGAGAGGTGTCCCTGAAGAGGAGTTTGAGAACTAGCGTTTTACATGAGGTGTTGTTGTTTGAAAGGAGACTAATGGTTTCTAAAATATTTGATAATAGATACTACATGAGTCTACCCATAGGTTTTGGTTAGTTTATCAAATAATGATAAACTAATCATAAGTCTCAAGATCAAGTCACGATTAATTATTCATAACTAATTAAAATATATAATGTTGTATTAAATAATGTAAAATATTGATGTAGTGTATAATATTTAATTAATTATTTTTTTATAATTAATTATGTCTGTGAAAATATATTGAAATGGTGAGAGCATTTATACGGATCAAGGATTTAGATATAGTGTGCCACCTGTCAGAGTCGTAAATCTTCGTGGTAGTATGGCATTGGATGCAGTTCAAAATAATATTTATAATCAGTTAAAATTGAAGGTTGATCAATCCATTTCTTCAATCACATATCGACATCTACAACATCCTGAACGTTTCTAGCACACCGAGTACCCTTTGGTTGATGATGATGATTAGATGGATGAATCTTTCTTATTTAGACAACCGTTTTCTAATGGTTTGAGGGATTTGTATGTGGTGATTTATGATATAGATGTGGTGCAACTTACTACTACAGAACTGTGTTTTGTGAGCACTGTACAAGTAATTCCTTCAAATTAGTCTTTTGTATTACCTCTTTCTCATTTGACTCTAGTAATAGAAGCAAATTATGAAAAAGATGATCAAAATTTAGAATGAAATGTAGATGACATTTCTTTGTGTGCTGATATAGTGAATGAAAGTTTATCAAAGGAATAAGAATATGGGGAGAAATCAGGAGATGATGTGGGTGAGGGTGATGTGGGTAATGAACCTTCTGAGGTTCCTTTGAGAGATGTGGGTGAGGGTGATGTGGGCAATGAACCTTCTGAGGTTCCTTTGAGAGACAGACATCCACGACATCCACCAGTTAGTGGTAATACTCCTTTAGTATTGAGTTCCTTATTGAAATTAATGTCTCATGAACAACATTTTTATTGGGATTTCATTACACTGGATTCTGAATTCCCTAGAATTATATGGAATAGGTCTGCATCAAATGATAACACCATTTTTGTCGGGCAGGATTTTGAAAGTAAATTGGTCTTGAAAAATGTGATAAAGCAATACCACAATGAGAAACATTTCAAATTTGTGGTTGATGAGTCAAATATGTCAAAATATATCATTCATTGTGAAAAATATGGTCCAGAATGTAAATTTTGATTAAGGGAAAAATTTGATAATTTTTTTTCATCTCGGAGGATAATTAAATTCGATGGGCCACACACTTGTGTGCATCCAAGCTTGTCGCAGGGTCACTCTTCCCTTGATTAAGATTTTATATCAAATGTTTTTTTGAGATGATACAAAAATGTAAGGATATTCTTGTTTCTCTTGTTCAGGAAAGAATTCAACAGTTGTATAACTACAAGATACCGTATACCAAATCATGGAATGCAAAACAGAAGGCAATTGTAAAAGTGTATGGTGATTGGGATGAATCATATGCTATGTTGACACAACTTGTGGAATTTTTATCTCTCAACAATCAGATTGTTTATCAGTTGGACATTATTTAGTATGTATCCCCCAATCACCGAGTTGATCAAACAAAGGAGAAGTTCAATTATGTTTTTTAAGAATTTAGGCCATGCGTTACTGCCTTTCCCTATTGTAAACAATTTATTCAAGTTGAAGACACTTTCTTTTATAGAAAGTATATAGGTGTTCTACTCATTGCTACCACAAAGGATAGTAATCGTGCTACTATGACACTTTCTTTTTCTATTATTGAAGAGTAGAATTTTGAATGTTGGAGCTAGTTTTTGGCATGTGTATGTGTTCATGTCACACAAAAACATGGCGTGTGTCTGATATCTGATCTTCATCAAGCAATTATAGAGGTCATGGTTAGTGATGAGGTTTCATGGACTGAGCTGAATGCTTATCATTGTTATTACAGTAAACATATTGCAAGTAATCTGCATAATCATTTTAGAGATGATGGCGTAAACAAGGAGATCCTCAAGTTGGGTATGTTTTTTATAAACTTATTTTTTAAGTAAAAATGTATTCTCCATTTTAATATATTATTATCCTATGGTTTCAGCATATGATCCCCAACAAGAAAGGTTTGATTGATTCCTTGAAGACATCCGAACTGCTAATGAAGATGTGTATGAATATATGATGCAGATTTCAAAGGAAAATTGGTCATTAGCATATGATGGTGGTAGAAGATATGGCCACATGACCACTAATATAGTGGAGTACATAAATGGGGCCCTCAATGGTGTGCACAAACTTCCGATCACAGGGTTAGTGCATGAGACATTTTATAGATGTGTTCACTACTTTGTTGACCTGTCCCAAAAGGCCTATCAGAGGATTGAAAATAGAATGTGATTTACGCAGCATTTCCAAAGTTATATTGATACAATACTGAATGAGGCGTCAAGATGGATTATTTTATCCTTTGACAGGGAAAATATGAGATTTCAGGTAAGAGTGTGCTATAACTGGGCTACATGCACTAGTGGTCGACTATTTGTAGTGACATTAGCTAATAGATATTATGATTACGACAACTTTCAGGCATTTAGATATCCATGTGCACATTTTATCGCAACTTTTTCTTTAGTAAATATATCATGGGATCCATATGTTGACCCATTTTATCACATGTGCACTTTGGTTAACTGTTATAGTGCATCTTGGATGCTTGTTGGTGACTTTTATTCTATCTCATTGCCTGCTGATCAGCAGACCATCATCCTTGATATTTCCAGGTTTCATAATTTTGTTTTGTTTTCTTTTATGATTTTTCAATGTCTATCATTTTTTAAATTATTGGCTTCATACTAATAGGTTACGGCCCCAAGGAAGACCAATATCAAGTCGAATAAAAAATTAAATGGATGGGCCTCGATAACGAGGAGGGAGAATGTGATGCAGTATTTGTCATACAGAAGGATATACTCATAATAGATGTCCACAAGTGGCAGCACAAAGCTCTGCATCTCATCATCCATGATTGAGTTTCTGTATTTTATCATGAATATGCATATTTTGATTTGTATATGGAAGTTTTAGTATTGAATATTTTTATTTCTTACTTTCTCTAATTCTAACATGTTACAATTTTGGTTTTACTCGTATTTTGATTCTCTAATAAAGAATTTTGGGACACTCAAACTATTAAAAAAACAACATAGAATGAAAATGAATATATCATGCTTCCACATGTAAAAATGACAGTAATACACACACAAAAAAGGTATTATAAATCTAAAATATTAACACAATCATTTTTCATTTGATTTTTCTAGATTTATTTAAATAACAGTTGAAACTTTTTATTGAACCTCTCATACCACATGCACAAATGCATACTACCTTGATATTATATGAGAAAAATGACATATCATTGATACCATCCATATGATTATCATCCCTATGCATTCAATTATTTTATGGGCCACATAAAAGAACTAGCTCATGGAAGCCCACATGCAATGCTGAGAAGACCTCTACAGGTCTTAATTAATGCATACCTCATAAATATTGAATCTCTAAATTAGGTAATAGGGTGATTTATTTATTGAGGGGATTGGTCAAGTAATAAAAACACTAATCCACACACAAAAATCCTAGTATAAATTGAAAATATTAACACAATCATTTTTCATTTCATTGTTCTAGATTTATTAAAATAATAGTTGATTTTTTTTATTGAATTCACTATAATAAAGTAAAAAATGATATCATTTTTGAAGATGGAAGATTTTCCATTTCTCACATCTTTGGCTACTCATGTATCATGACTGCTTTTAGAGGGATTTCTATTGCCTTCGTCGAGTGTACACAGATCTCATCATTTTCATCATACCGTACCACCTCCCGCTATCATCTCTTATCTTCGTCATGCTGGATTCTATGGCGTAGCGATGTGCGACTTCACCTTTCTCGATCATTAGCTCATTTCTATGCTTCTAGAGAGATTAAGGTCACAGTCACATACATTCCATTTTAGAGAGGGGGAGATGACTATTACCCTACAGGATGTGGCCATTATGTTGGGCCTCACCATCGACGGTGCGGCTCTGACTGGCCGAGTTGGAGCAGATTTTCAGGAGCTTGTTCATAGACTACTAGACATAGAGGTCCCTAATGATGGCAGGGCCATCATTAGTGGTCGATTACACACGCCTTGGTTAGACCATCACTTCACACAGTTAGCATAGGATGATGATGAGGTCACCGTTCTGCAGTTTTCACAAGCATATATTTTGAGGCTGATCGATGACATGCGTTTTGTTGATCAGCCCACTACTTTTGTACATTTGATGTATTTATATTTTTTGGAGGATTTGGATGAGGCTGAATGATATACTTGGGGGTCTTCTTGTCAAGAATATACATACAAGGCATTATGTAGTTCATGTCGCATCGATAAGATGCAGATCACGAGATGCATGGTTCTTCTACAGATGTGGGTATGGGAGCACACCCATCATTTAGCTCCACATGCTCGTGTGCCATTACCAGCATATATTGCAGCTGAGGCTCTTCGTGGACATTGGTATGTTATTCCTTCATTATACTATCTATATTATTTTTATAACTTTCTACTATGAAATGTAAATATAACAATATTATCTACAGGTGGAATTAGGCACATTGACATTTAGATTCCCCCAGACACGACGTCCATGCCTAAAAACGTATGTTGGAAAGAATTCGACCACACTATGTAAGTGATTATTATTTATATTGTTAAATCTTTATTCATTAATATACATGTATTCATTTATTAATCGATCATTTATTTTTTCTTTCAGATTTTATTGATGCCATATACATATGCTATTATCCAGAGTCTTCCATCGTACTGTATGGAGATGCTTGCTATTGGCTCCTGTAGGGTTCCATCTCATTTTCATATAGTCGAGTGGCATCAGACCGACTAAGTTATGAGGCAGTTCAGATTCTTTCAGCCTATTCCTGGCCTGCCCAATCAGTTAGATTCACTAAATTCCCTGAAGATGTCAGGGAAGAGAGATTTTTATTGGAGGAGATACAATGCCAGATATATTGATTTATGGGATATACGACAGGACTTCTAGTTGTGAGGGGTGGGGACAGTGCATTTTCATTCAGTGGATGAGATGGATTACGTAGCTTGGTACTACAGGTCACCAGTCATATTTCTAACACAACACATATGAGGATTTCATGAGATGGTATACATATTTACTTCCACAATTATGTGTAATTTTTATTCATATTACTTAACAACATAATTTTTTTTCATAGGATGCCCGTATATGTTGTCTACTACACATGTCTGATCTAGTAGAGCACACTGTATTTGACCCAACATATTTTTACACCCTTGTATCACAGTTGATTCCTTCTATGGATGAGATTTATCATGAAATTTTCTTTGATCCACCATATATTGAGGAGGCTATGGAGCCTGCTGAGGCTCATATAGATGTACCAGGGGTGATGACCCTATTATGGATCTTTCTGTTCCACATGAGGAGGATGTTCCATTTGATCCATCAGATGTTGGTCTTCCACAGGAGGAGGGTATTTGGCATGATCAATCATATGCTCCTCTAGTTTATATGGCTCAGCCACAGGTAGATATAGATGTTGACAGGGTTGACTTGGATTCTTTATTACAGACATCCATAGAACAACAACCATCTTCTTTCCATGCTGGTGAGAGTTCCAGCTAGCCTCCACTATCATTAGATGCAAGACAGGGTATAGACAGTGAGATGTACATCCACCGCTTGTCACACATGAGGATGTGGGGGTGGCTGTTGAGGATGATGTGCAGTGTACGCCAGAGCATAGAAAGATACAGACATGACATGGACACGTCCAGTATACACCTGGCTATGAGACAGAGGAGCATCCACAGAAGAGGCGTATATTAGGTTGATTTTTGATTTACGATACATTATGTATGTGCATTACTATAATCATTTATAGAGTTCTACATTTTTTAATAAGTTTCTTACTATCATCAAATTATCATCCAAAATTAATAATTTATATTTGGTATTCATTAATAAATATTAATACTCTGGATGAAAAGATTTGTGAACATCATGAAATCATGACAAATATTATTGATCCAAATTGAATTGAATCCCAAAACGATGAAACATGATTCTTTGTTAAAAAAATTAAATTTCATGAAGAATAATTTCAATGAATAGTGAATTATTATGAAGAGTAGATGATTATGATTGAAGATAAAAAAACAACAATATGAGATGTATACAATTAGAAGTTCATTTGAATAATTTTGAGAAAATACATATTCAAACTTTGTAAAAGGACACATGTTTTACTGGTACATAATATTCACTAGAGGATTTTACTATTAAAATACCTCCATCATGTGATAAAATTATGGAAATTATAAAAAAAAATTATTTCATATTCTTATACAATAAGAAACAATCCTTAAGAGGGTTAATAATATGTTTGAATATGTAAGAATAAGTATTGAATAATGTCATCCTTAGTGAAGTTATATAAGATTTCAAAACTGATGTTTATGAGTGTTTCTCTTTAGGCGGAGGTAAATGAAGAAATATTAAATTAATTCCAGAATTAATATATCAATTTGAATCAAATCTAATTACTGTAGAAAATTCATGAAGATCATGTTATAAAAATATAAATGTTTTTATAAAACTATTTTACTTTGTTAATAAAAAAATACTGAATAGAAAGGGGTTGTAATTGAATTAATCAAATACAAAAGAAATTTTTTACTTCTAAATAAATGATAATTTTTTGAACCTTTTTATGGGATTCGTGAATGGGGTTCATGTATCCTTCGAAGACGAGATGAAGGATGCGTGAACCCCGTTCACGCAACTCTCTGCGCCGAAGATGCATGAATGGGGTTCATGCATTTGGAGACCCATTTTTCAAAATATTTCAAACCTTATCCCTTTTACATAAGAAATTTAAAACCCATAAATACAAAACCCCCCATCCATCCCACCGTCATCCGAAGCTGACAGTGCCACGTGAACCCACCTCCCTCCTGCCCCTCCAATCGATAAAAAACACCCTCCCATCTTTATTTATTATTTTTATATAATATATATTAATATATAACAATAATAATAAATATAATAATATGATAAAAATATTAATAGATAATATTATTATAATAATAAATTTTATATATATAGTTAATTTAATTAATTTATTTTCTAACACTTTCAATTAATATTTATGTATAAATTTTTTTATGTTTATAATTAATATTATTATTAACGTAGATTACAAATTTAAAAATAATAATTATGTTCATATTTATCTATTTATACTTACACTAATTTAATTAAATCAATTAATTCATATTTATTTTTATAATATTTTTTTAAAGATCATGTCTTTGACATTTATGATTTATTTCTAGTGATCATGAGAATTAGAGTAGTGGAACTCAACAATCATATCCTTGGGACTATCCTTGTGGAAGGAATTCAAGTCTGGGATCATGTTTCATACCATGATTTTCACTACAAGAAGCAGAACATTTTGTTGAAGGTAGGGAATGACATTAGAGAGGAGAGGAGGATCAAGACACATCACCACTCCTAGGGGGATCATTCTATGAGGTTCCACACATCTATGTTCCAATCATATGATTATCCATTCCACCATCTCCATTCACCAAATATGACATAGAATAGATACAGGCAACTATGAAAGGTGCAAAGGATTGGAGAAGAATCTTGAGGAAGGAAGCCATCTCAGAAGGTATGTTTTCTGTTATCTTTCATCTTTTTCTTTTCATTATTGCTTTAATTATTAGAATGTGTAGTTAAATTACATATGGGGAATAAAATAGTTATGTTTTTAAATTCTTATTTTGTTATAATATTAAAATCTTAAATTTAATCGGTGCACTTTAAACTCAGAGATCTCATTTCATTATTGATGAGAATCATTTTCATCAATATGATACATACCGATAGGTGATGATAGAAAGCACCATTCCTTTGAATTTCTACTAAAGTACTGAAAATATAAAAATTTAATTTTCTATTTTCCATTTATAATCATTTTAATTCCTAAGTGATGATTGAAAAATAATTTCTAAGGACTGATTGATGATCTATGTTGATCTACTAAATTGAAATCAATGGGTCCAACACTATTTTTTCAGTACAAAATTAGTTGCATTTAATAGGAGAACGAGTAGAAAATAATTTACTCAATTAATGATAGTTCGATATCCCAAATATCATCTATTAATTCTCTCTCTATGTATTCCATTTTTCTCTCTTCACCCATGTACTAGTCCGTTTCAACCTCATTTTTCACCATTTAACTATCACTTTTATTTTTAGTTATTATTATTTTTTATTTTTTTAGTTTTTATGGTCTAAAAAACATTAGTCCTTCCCTGTGTTTCACCGCCTTTCTTACTACTATAATATGAGAAATTAGGTTTTATAAATTTTAAATTTGTGGGTACTCAACAACGTGCACAGTCACAGCACTGAGACACTATTTCTTGGGATCAATCACAATAAAATAATACCTACCCCCTAGAATATGGGCTAATACTACATAGGAAACATTTTCCCCATTATATACTGATTTTGACTTGATATTATCCTTTCATACTTAGGCACCTTCCTTACAAATATCAAATTATGTGTCTTGGAAAATATGAGTCTCCATATGCTTTCCCCTACCATTAGTGAGTTAATTTCTAATACATGGGGATACCATTGTTTTGACTTTGAAAAATATTCCCCAATTTGGATCTACATAAATTTTCTCTTAAAGGCATGACAACCAGAGGAATATTCATCCTCAGGAGAAACCACTTATATCTCTTTCAGAACCAACAACTTTACATTGGAAGATTCTTTTTGAACATGGTCCATGGTCATTTCATGAACATTTCCCCATATCACTTTTTATATCTACAGGCCCCAGATGATATCTTACACCCCCATGCATGAATTATGAGGGAACATTCTTGGTCAGATAAATTTTGAATGAAAAATAAGTAATATTTTGGTCAAAGCCATGTGACCTTAAACTACGGCCAAATCCTTTTTTTTTGGTATTTTCAAATAACCACTTTAAGGAAAAGTTGGAACCCTACAACACAAGTTTCAAAAACACACATCCCGCCATCTCCATAGAAAAGTATTTCAAATTCAAAAAACCCTAACTTAGACCGCTTTCCAGTTTTCAGTCCGTGTATCGCCCGACATCATTTCCGAAGAGCCACCTCGAGACACGAGCGTAGAAATCGCGCACCCACCGCAAATCATGCCGACGTCGAAAACATCATCCAGTCAACTACAACAATCATACATCCCTATAATATGATGTTAAATTTTGTGTCCAATGTCCTTGTCATAGTGACATTAAACTATATGAAACTCATCCCTACTACATGAAAATAAACTATAAGGAAAGTTCCTCATAACATGACCGTAAACTGTAGAACATATGAGTCCCTATAGCATGGCATTAAAGGGAATGACACATGGTCAATTCTATATGAAACTTTTCCTATATGAAAAATAGATCCATGCAATGGTACTTGGTGTAGGATCCCTATTTTTATATTGATAGTATATTTGAATATTCCATTTCCAAGGAAACTCATCTCTACTATATGGGATACTATATTTGGTGATTCACATTATTCCAACCCCATACTAAGTTGAAGTATGAAAATTTCATTCCCGTATATAATAATTCAATCTTTATAGGGGTCACATCCTTTATCAAGGATTAATTGGACATGGATATCAAGACTAACCATGAATTTTCATTAACTTTTAACATGTACCTATATGAAATCAGATTGAGGTTAAATTATTACTACATGTTCCCTATCATGTACTCACATGTGGATTTTAATGATTTCCCAAGTTAAAACTTTTTTTCTCACGCTGAGCATGAACCATGTGAGTTTAGAGTACCCATAGATTCACTTTTATTAGTATAATTAATTTTCACTTTTTATTCAATTATAGGAAACTTATCCCCTATGATATGACCCTAAACCATAGAACATCCAATTCCATCCCACAGGACATAAAACTGCTCAAATGGATCATTTATTATGGAATATTCCTTCCCTACATGAGATCTCGATATATGTAGAAGTATTTTTCACACAAAAATATATTCCTTTGAATATTAATAACCCATTTACTATGTATGATTTTGGTCCTCGTAGAATATTATGAAACATGTTCTCTAGTTTATAGATATATTTTAATAATAAAATTATCCTCTCTACACAAGGGTCATACCTGTGTAGGGAAGTTTATATTCATTGATTTTAAGCCTCATATAAGATTAATAATCTCATAGATATTAGTCAAATATGTTTGACCTAAAATAGAAACTGTATTGGTCAGTCTTGTAAGACCATAAACTACAAATGAAAATAGTCATGACACTCATCATGTTAAAACATGCATAGGTGGCCTAGGAAAAATTCGAGTCTCAACTCTTTATGACATGTTAACTAATGAAAATTTAGGTAATTTTACTATTACCATTATTTAAAATAAAATAAAATAATACATTTTAATTATAACAAGAAAAATACTCCAATATTACTGTTAAAATTATAAGGGAAATGTGGAATGAAGAGATAAATGATTGAGAACAAAGCCTTTTTCATTCCATATATCACAAAGATAGATGAACATCCATAAATCATAATATCTCCATATGAGTGAATCAAATTTCTTAAAAAAAAATTCATGGATTAATGGTTCTAAATCTTTACATGATCAAGGTCCTCTACTAATCGACGTAACATTGAAAACATTGTAGCCTCCATTTATATATCATCTTGTATCTCTTAGACCTTATCAATAGAATATATCCCGGTATTATATACCTCTTTCACTTAATATTTATATTTATTAGAAATTTATTCAACATGATCCAATTCCATATTTAGCTGATATATCTCTTAGTGTAGCTGTTCTCCCAAGGTCCTCTGCTCTGGAACTCAACTATGGTATTGGGATGATACTCCAGCTTTTTCTGAGGCATCAACAAGTAAGATATTTCTATTTATAGAAAAATGGGAAATAGAATCCATGGCCATGAGATTTGATTGCATCATTCTCACCCTCTCTCAAATGGAAACCACCTTTCTCAACATGGTATGTATGGTGTTATATTCAAACCCCCCATAACTATGCATTGAAAACATTTAACGCAACTTGGGAAATTTTGAATTTAGATAGGGGTATTAGAAAAAAGTTTACACATATCCATCCATATTATTTATCATGAAACATGAAACTTATTAATGGTATCCTAGTATACTTTTGAATCCCTCTCAATGGGATGAATGTATTCTGGGATGATTTCAATAAGAGACTACCTATCATCATAATTTTCTAGACAAGCGGGCTCTATAGTAGTAGAATTAATGGAAACAACAACCGATTGGATGTTTGAAGCATTTGGGATCTCAGATACTTTTACAAATTCTCCAAAAATTAGTATCTAAAAATCAGTTATTGGTAAGGAAGAAGATTATATAGTCAAGATGTTGAGAGACTGAACTTCATTTTCTGAGGCACTGACCTCATTGGTTATTTTTGGGAAAAATCCATCAAGGTAACATTGAATCAATTTTTAGTTTATTGTGTTTTTGGAAAAAGTGGGTCTCCATGTCTTGTTGGGGAGATCTAGAGAGATTTTTAAAAATCAATGTTTGAAAATATCCAAGAAAAAGGAATGGATGCTCTGGAGGTGATATAGAAAAATCTTATACAATGCGGCACGGTTTCCCAGTGTTTGCCAAAATTTTGAGGCTCAAAATCGATAGCTAGTAGAAAGGTGTTTTTAGAAGGATGTTTCATGCAATATTAAAGGAGATTTTTAATTTTGTGTTCAATTAATGTTTTAGGATCACCATAAAAAAATATGTAAAAGGGATGAAGCGTGATAAATATTGGATTTTTTTTTGTGAAAGATGAGTTTGTGCAAAAGAGGTTTATACACCCAATGAGACGTCAAATGAGGTTTTACGCCCTCAGAGAGGATATTAAGAGAATAAAGGAATAAGTATTAGGATATTTTGAATAGGGTTGTCCATGTCTAGAAATAAATGGATACCCCCTAATTTTAGTATCTCAACCCTTAGAGAAAATTAACGCTCTGAATTTTTTAAGGGTTGGGCATAAGAGAAGTGAGGATAATGGGAGTTGTGAGCAAAAGTGTTGCATGTAAAGAGAGTTTGGTTCAGGGAATAAGTGTTGCATTCAAGGAATTAAATTTTCCTGAAAGAAACCAAAAGTTTTCATGAAAGATTTAAGTTTCCCATTAGTTCTATGGTAAAGGTTTGATCATCAATTAGATGAAAGTGTAACATAATAGTTTACTAAATAAGGTGTAAAAAAAATTGATTCAAGAAATCAATGGTTGACCTTATGAATATGTAGTGAAAACTTCAGTTGAGATATTAGTGAGATTTCAAATTTTGATTAGTTTTAAACCGTGATGGATAGTTTTTCCACTCTAAACATTATAAATATAAATGTTCTTTTAGTGGATTTGATACATAGCCACATTTCTATTTTATGCTCCTTGAATGTAACCTAGTGAGGGTGAACCAAGTAAAATTGTTGTGTTTTGTGCATGCTTTAATTTATGTTCATACACTGATATGGGAAAGAGAGAGAAGAGTTATTTGTTTAAAAATCAAACAAGATCTGAAGGGGTACTTGTTTTAATCTGTCATACCCTGATTCACCTCTCCTCTCAGGGTATTTAACCTATTTGGGACAACAGTCATCATCACCCCACTAGTAGGAATTATAAGCATCACATATCCATATTTGGGGTTTTCTTTAGGAGAAAAATCATTAAAGGAGGTATGTGTAACAAGTGTATGTTCATCATGTGATGTTACTTCCCAAAATTCACTCAACGAAACTGATCCTGTAGGGATGACCATCGAAAAACATGGAGAAATAGTTGGACTCAATCCTTCTTGGGCATGCATCGCTGCATCTCCCACCATTTGCCTATAGGGGAAAGGTGGTCAGACTTTTATAATTATATATAATTATATCCCTCAATATATTATCCATAAATGACACTTTTCATCCTCAAATATTCATTTAGTTTAGATTACCTAGGATCCTTTATTCTCACCATATATAGCTCCACATGCAAGGGGGACAAAAGATCTTAAATATTTGGTACCTCTTGAATTGTGGATCCTATAAAAACCCCTATATGAGTTTACTCATTAACATGACTAAATATATAACATGAAAATTATGTTATAAGGATACACAAACTACTTTTTATCCCATATTGAGTGTGAATTTCCAAATTATTAACTTTCCATAACCATATGATTTCACATGAATATAATCCTATAGGTAACATAGTAGGTGGAAGAGTGGGTGGGAACAAACTTTTTCAGTCATTAATCCCCAAATCTATATACTTGGTTTCCCCGTGATGTCATTATTTAACAACATTTTCATACATAGGAAAATTTATTCCAACAACGTTTCCTCCCTCTATATATTTTGGAGAATGAATGGACGAAGGCTAGCCCCTCACCTCTTAAAAAATGGGGAGGGGAGTGAGAAGAGAATAAGGGTTAATGTCTCATAGTGAGAGGGAAAAAATGTTAATATAATTGAATTATATTACATATTCACCCACATCAGCCTCTTCTACCATTTCTACCACCTCTCTCACACTCAATTGAACCAGTTAATTTTTCCTTTGAATGAATTGATGGATGGATACATCTCCTCAAGACCCACAATAAAATCTTTGGGATTTTCCCAAAAATATATATGTTCATGTGTAGTGATTGTCATATATAAAGATTGATTAACTACCTCTTCATAAAGAACTCCCTCAATTTCATCAACTGAAACACTCATTCTCAAAGATTCTGAAATAGTTAAAGATTTTAGAAGTTCTACCGAGATAGGGATAAATAATGTTGAAGAGGTTAAAATCATAGGTGGGGTGGTATCACGTCTCCACACCTATTACATTGGTATCTCTGATACCACTCCCCTTGGAGTGGGGTGTGATGGAACCAAGTTGGCTCGAGAATGTTTTGGAAGTAAGAAGAGGTTATTTTGAAGAGTGTTGTATTTTGTTTCTTGGAGAACTTTTGATGAAATTATTATGATGGAAATAGTCAGTGAAGGTTTTTCTAGTCATATTCGATTTTGATTTAAAAAAAAGAGGTTTCTAGAAGATAGGGAAGTTTCAGCAATTTCCTATGAAATTACGATGATTCTATAACTGATTGATCAAAGGTTAAAAATCATGATAGACTATGTTCATGATGAATGAAGATGTCTGTGAATCAATATGGATGTAGTTTACTAATGTAGGTTTTTTTAGGTGGTGATGTTTCCTACTGTTTACCAAATTTTTGGGCCTAAAAATCAAAAGTTTGGTTTGTTTTTTGGAAAAGGAAAAATTTTGGTGAAGAATAGTTCACGGAATGTGAAGTATAGTTCATGGAATGCATAGGTGTCATGTGGATAGATAAAGGTAAATTAGAAAAGGAATAATTTTCTCAAAGATTCATTATACGGACCATGAATTATGGTATGCAGATTGCGTAGGAGAAATGGTTCACAATGGATCACAATTTTTGGGAGTCTTGTAGTTAATGAGAGGTCAATAGTTTGCAATGAATTCTATCATTCATAGAATAGATGAGGTGATTTAGTACTCTATAAAGGATGAAAGGTGGTACATGGACCATGTAGGGAAAAGGGGTCATGAGATGTGCACATTATGTGGTGAAGACTATACCACATTGAAAAAATCAGAAAATTAGATTATCAAGATTTAAGGATTTATTTTCCTATATAATAAAACATAATCCAATTATTAAGTGAGTGAGATTATCATAAGATAACATCTTCTCTCCAAGGAAGAATTTGTCTAAGTCCAAAAGTGTTCACAGAGGAAAGATTATTCAAAGGAATAAGTTTTCCACAGAAGAAGAAATGGTTCATGGAAAAGGAAGAAGCAGTCTGCCGAAGAAGGAATTCCATATAATTAGTGGTTGTATGCGTAAGCGGTTTTTAGAGATGGTATGTGTAATTAGTATGTGAATATAATCTGCGGAAGTGGTACGCTGAGGTGGTATGTGGAGGTGGTATGAGAAGGTGGTATGTGGAGCAGTAAAAGACTGTAGGGTAGATCCAGGTCATGGAATAAGAGGTTGTCTACAAAGCACTTACAATATGCAGTGAAACTCAATTCATGGAGGATATATTTAGTTCATAGAGGAATCATAATAGTTCATGAAATAGTAACAAAAGTTCCTACCAGCTTCTAGGTAGGAAAGGTAAGAATTATTTTGAATGATCAAATTTGTGAAATCTAATTAAGAAGTATCATAACATTTAATTTCATCATTTTTTTCTAGGAGAATCACACACTATTTAATTTTTTTCAATGTTCTACATGAGTTTAAGGGAACATACAACTCATTTTATTCCATATGAAAGGTTTTTTTTCTAGTGGATTGTGTGGTATTGGGTTTTTTCCAAATCATACCAAGGACATAGTTACTCTTGTTGAGTAGGGAACCCTGTAAATTCTTGTGTTCATATAGATGTGTGTTTGGATTGTGTTCAGCAGGAAAAGATATCATTAATATGTGGTGGAGGTTTTTTCAAAATTAAGGAAACATAAAAGAAAAAGATATCAATGATTCAACCCTCTTCCTCTCAATGATACTTGAATCTAGACTGGGAAACTCCATGATGGTTCTGGGGCCCCAATTTTGTGGAAGAAGTTACTTCACTAGGTTCACATGGAACTGAAAAACCAGCCTCATCAGTTCCTTGTGAACCAATATCTATATCTTCAGTCACACTTTCATATGGCCTCAAAATTTCAAGTACATGCTCTAAAAATATGTATTTAACTCATAGAAGATGAATGGAGGCTTCAATATCTTGGATGTAAGATTCCAAAAGAAACATAATGATCTATATAATAAATTATTTCAAGAAAAAAAATTTCTACCATACCAATTTAGAATGATTTTGTTCCCCCAAAGGAAGCACCAAATCCCATAAAATAAGTATAAAATTACTTCATGTGTCCCACTACCTCCAATATATGGGATATAAAGCCTCTGTGGGGATAGAAAGTTGGGAATATAGATCAGTAACTTGTGCCACATGGGATTAATTAATATTTTTATGTGATGGACCATAGATCTTAAAACTATTCTTCCATATTTCAGAAATTAGGGGTCTCTTCAATAGATCCCCATTTCCTATCCTATCTTCCTCTTTCATATGATCATAAACCTCTCCAAACTCATCTATACAAGGATAATAAGTAATGGATAATGGATTTTTCAGTTGGCCATTTTGGTATGAGTGGATCTAGGATTCGATATAGGAAATCACAAGCCCGTGATTGAAATCTATTGGTAGAATTTCAATTTGGGTGCACTATTATTCTCAGGTGAATATCAACCAAATATGATAAGTGACCATCAGATTATTTTTCATAAATGTGTGATTAATCAATGTGGGGAACATATTTTGGATGAAATGGGATTGACATTCAAATCAAGATGGTAAATACACTTTAAAACCCATTTTTTCCATCAATTATCAAAAACTAAAAAACTCTCCCTCAAGGAAATGAGGTACCCTCATCTTGTTTTATCACCAGATGAAACATTTAAAATGGTATTTGTTGGAGAAGAGTAAGGGGTATATATAAAATAGTCATGATAATTGATAATGTTCATCACATCACGTGACCCCAAAATCAATGGATTAACCCAACTATAACCCTATAAGTAGGGTCTGAATCAAGTATCTAGAATTCAATGGGTGTTGACAAATTCATAACCCCTATATGAGTGTCTATCCATTCCCAAGGGAGTTTGAAGGGGATTTCGAGCCTATAAGGGGTCACCCCTGCCAATTCATCCTAGTAGATGATATATATGTGCTAATATTGGGGCTATCAAGTTGAAGTTCGTCCCATTATCTAACTATGCTTTCATCACAAAGGTTTAAAATTTAACACCAGTGCCTGATTCACACATCGCTAGTAACCATACTCTAAAAAATATTTTTAATAAAGCTTCCATTCGAACCAATGGATTAACCCCAGTGGAAGCTTTTCAACCCCATTGGTTATACAGATATTACATGAGCATCATCCAATAAGTTCTATAACATCTCTATGTGATATGATTAGGATACATCATCTTTCTCCTTTCATTAGGCTTGTGATCATTTGGTGTAGTGAAATTTTTTATCCAGTCATAAAAAGGGACTTTCATCATAGGAAAGGGCTTAACCTCTTGACGATTCTGTGATATGTTAATAAATTCCATAACTAGTATAGGGGTTCTCTTAGGGTCACCCCACACCAATGAATAAGGAGGGAATTCATCATACATATCATCCAGGATGGGTTCCCCCATGATTATCTGGAGGCCTCAAAGACTAATATCGACTTCCCCATGCACCGGATGAAATGCATTAGTATCCTGTATCCACCGGCTGAGTGGGTGAGGGATGAAATATATGTTTCGATGAAAAAAATTATGTAATAACTAGACAACCTCATACGGTCCTATAACCTTTAATTAATCCTTAAAATCTACATAGCCCAGGAAAACCCAAAAATCTTATCCCCTTCCAAAACTGAACAATTCTCTCAGATGAAGATCCCACTATGACTACCATCCTTGAATCTCATCATCCATTGATTTTCTCATAATTTAATGATATAAATGGATACTTAATTCTGATTCTCATAGTATATCTTCTTTTTCAAATAAGTATAATTCAAGAGAACACCTTGGAGTGGGGATCCCAAATAAAAGTTTCCTAAACTGTTATATTTACCTGAGGAGTGTTTTTGTACTTGATTATATAGGAATGCAGTTGATTTGTATGATTTGGTTTTAGTATAGGGAATTACGATGGAAACATAAATCCATGGAGATGTAGTCTATCTGGGACAAGATACCCTTAGAGTCAAGCACCCATAAGTCATTCTAAAAATTGATGATGTAGGTTGGCATCACATTTTACATTATTTTCAATGATTTTATCCATGGTGTTACTCCTTTAACCATTAGTGGAATAATATTTTATAGGATCCATTTCATATATTCTACAAAATTAGAAAAGGAAATGTTTGATACAAAAAAATCCACAATCTACAAAGATCTCACATAGAAACCTCTATGGTGAACAAAATAGAATTTTACACGGGACAAAAAGCACATAAGTATCCATACAAAATTTTTTTCACCATGATTGAATAAGTAAACCACAAAGAAAAATGGATGGTTTGGTAAAGATATCGGTTCTTGTATGGTGATTATTCACTATGCTGGAATCCCATCTATAATGGAAACTACTATTCAAAGAAGGTTTCTATGCCATAAGCTTAGACTAGACCACAAAGTAGTTGATTCACTAAATGAAAAATGAGTCAATAATACGACAAATTTTATAATCATGGACCCTTATCTGGGTCTAAAAATACCACATAATGTATCTAATTAGACAAAATTCTTCCTCATATTTGACTCCTCTTCGTGCTGATTGGACCCATTCCAATGGGGGTAATTTTTCTATGTTTGGAAATGATCACATAGAAGATAATTTTTTTATAAATTAAGAAGGGGAATAATTAGTCAACTAAACCATCTCATGAAGTTAAAATTATTAAATAACTCAAAATCACAAAGAAACCCCTTTTCACAAAGCATGCCTACTATGCAATCCTTTTTCCGAATAGTGTCCCCGCAAACGAATTTTCATTTTTGGTGAAGAATCCTTTTAGTGTTTGTTTTAATGAAGTTTTTCATTTTTTGAAAACTAACTCTCTTTTTAGAAATAATGTTTTTTAGGAACCAATTTATATTCATCTTAATGAGGTTTCTATAAAGAATTCTAAAATATCAGATCCAAACAAAAAGGGGGATAAAACAATTCTTTGTATTCAGAAGAATCATACTAGGAAGCACCATATTCATAGAATCATATTTGGTTCTATTTAAATGACATTTAAAACAATTCAATTCAAAAGAATCTGACAAAGAATGAATTTGTTGAAGATTTTTAAAAGAATAAAGTGATGTCCGAATTTAGAAAGTTTTCATAATTTCTAAAAAAACTAGATGATGCTTTGTTGATAAAGAAGTTCTCAAAAATCATGAAAAATTTCATTATAAAATCATTTGAAGAAATTGTTGAGAGGTTTGAAGAATTTCAAAATTGCAGAGTGAAGAATTCCATCATAATGGGAATTTGATCGTAATGAGAATTCCATCATAATGGGAATTTCATCATAATGAGAATTATATCGTAATGGGATTTACATTGTATTGAGGTCGATAGGCATCAGGTACTGTAGCATCTGATCATCCATATAAAGAATAAAAATAATTATGTACCTGAGATAATCATAATCAGACTCAAGAGGAAAATTATTATACCCATATTGATCAGAACTAGATGGAAAAACTAAGGGATACTGAAAATCGTATCTAGGCCAATAAAAAGATCGTAATGGGCTAAGAAAAAAATATATTGTAATGAGATAATAAATAAATGGATCGTAATGATCTATGAAAGAAAAGGATCATAATATTCTGAGAAAGAAAAATATTCTAATGAGATGGGAAAGGTATGATGAATTGAATTGGTCAATCTCAAATTTCAATTTTTTTTAAATGTTAGATAAATATTAGGAGGTTTGATTATGTCAAAGTTGAAGTTTTAAATGTGACATATTTTTATAGATTTTGATTTTTGAAGAAGTGGGTAATGTTTCCATGTTTTCCGCTTTTGACTTTTTATTTTCCTTTAAAGAATTCCACAGATCAATTGTTCATTCACAAATTTCACACACACATAAAAGGTGGAGCGCTGGGGAATTTGAAAGTGAAATTTCCCATATTATTGAAGAATAATTGAATTGATCATTTTATTAATGTTTGAGTTTAGAATATTGAGAGTTATCATTATCGTATTCAGGGAATTAGACCCAATAGTATCATATTCAGAGAATCGGATCCAGAATCATCGTACTCAAAAAATTAGATCCAGAATCCAGCAACATTGTTTTGAGAGAATCAGATCTAGTATTATCATATTTAGATAATAAAATCCAAAAGTCTTGTACATAAGAAATCATATCTAGAATCCAACATCATTGTATTAAGAAAAAATAGGATCCATCCAACTCAAACTGAGGATTAATACTAATAAATTGTGAATAATATTCATCAAAGTCTTTATTATTTTGTTTAGATCATTTTTTTTCAAAAAAATGTAAACTGAAGGGATTTAGTACAATTATTCCTATCTGGAGATAGAATGTGTCTAATGGGAGTTGGCATATGTTGTATTCACTTCTTATTAATAGTGTATTTCTATAGACATATGGGAGTGGTTATAGAAAGGATGTAGGTTCTTACAATGAGGTCGGACCTTATAAATCTTGTATGATTTACACACATTCCTACTATTTCATGCATGGGTATTTACTAAAAGTTCATAATGATATAAATCTTAACAGGTTGTAGTGTTTTTGTTTTGGAAAGAATTGAAACTTCTAAAAGTGAACAACTGATTCAACCCCCTTATCAGTTTTCATTCGATCCGTTGGAACTTATATTGGTATTAGAGGGAAGGTTCCATTGTTGAATCCTTATCATGGATAATATCAATTCTATCAAGAGTAGAGTAATTTAAACATTTAATGGAAAAAATATTAAGGATAACAAAATATTATGATACCTTATCTCCTATCTCTTGGGCTGGAATCTGTTGATGCTTCCACTATTTGTTTTCTATGTATTGAGAAATATTCTCCTATGATGTTTTATGATAAGATAAATATATAATTTTATGGAAAGGATGGAAATTATATTCTAATGACCTTACCAAAAAAATCTTTATCATAAGGTTATGGTTATCAAAACTTCAAAAATGTATGTGGGGTGATATGAAAAGTTTCTTCAAAAGGAATAAAAAAGTTAAGGAAGCAGAGCTACAAATCTGGAATAGTAAGTATGAAGACATCAAAATGAAAGATGAATAAAAAATTACTGAATACTTCACCAGAGTAAATGAATTTTTTAGCAACATTAGAGGATTCAAATATGTCTTATAAGATTATACAATTGTGAAAAAAATTATGAGAAACCTTCCCAACATGTTTGATTCTCAAATTTATTCTTTAGAAGATAAAGAGGATTTATCTCTTGATTAGTTGAATAACTCTAATATTCCTTATGATATGAGTAAATCTATAATTTTCAAAAATAATATGAAAGATGAAATGAAATTTTAAGCAATGAGAAAGATAAAAATTCAAGCTGTTGAAGAAGACGATCCTTGTGAATTAGAATATAAAGAGGATGATGAGTTGAATGAAAAAAAATCATGTATCTTATATCCATGAACTATTGAAGAGGAAGAGGAAAATATGAAGGTAAAATTCCTCCCAAATGTTTTGATTGTGGTGGAATCAGATAGTTTTCTTTGAATTTCCCCAAGAATAAGTTTAGAGAATATGGAGTTGATTCTGATGGAAAATCTCGATGGAATAATTGGAACAAAAATGATAAAGAAGAAAAGTATTCCAACAGATACAATAATAAGTTAACTAGAAACAAAAGAAGTATGTTGAGTAAGAAATTTGAATTGGACTAAAAAAAGAATTATTCTGAATTTGAATGTTCAAAAAAATTTAAAACCTTCATTTCAAAATTTTAGAAAACAAAATACTCCTCAAATATTGAAGAAGGTGGTGAAGAATATTATAGAGAGTATCATCTCAGAAAAGAACTTGTTGCATGTATTGAGCAAAGAAAACCCCTCAAGAAAGAAATTTGAGTTATGAATAAATATTTTCAAGAAGTTTTTGATGGAATAAAATATGTTATCAACTAGGGGGAAGAATACATCGAGGATATTTTAAGTTACAAACTGAGAATTGTTAAACAAGGAAAGATGATTGAAGATCTTAGTAAGAAGATGGAATCTAAGGAAGAACAAGTAAAAAAGTTTATATTAAAACTTATTGAGTCTAAAATAACATTGAGTAAAATGATTGAAAATATCAAAAAAATATTTAGAAGTAAAATATGGGACTTTTAGTGTTTCTGTGAAGGCTCAATATGAAAATCAGGTGAAATTTTCTCTTACGAAAAATAAATTTTCATCTAATTATTTTAGAATTTCAGGTTTCATAAAATTTTTTGTGGAATATTGGGTAGAAAAAGGATATCAAAAACCTATAAAATCTAAAAATGTAGAAAACTAACTTCAAAGAAATGATGGTCCACATCTCGAGTATAATATAGCTGAATGAAGTTACCAACTTCAAAAAAGTTTCAATAGAGAAAAATCTTATTTCAATAGAAAATCCAGATTTAATGGTTATTTTTGGTATTGTGAAATCTATGGGAATATTTCATATAATTATTAGTACAATATATCATTTCTAAGAATAAGGTTTGAGAAAAGCATAAGAAATAGTGAAATAAGAATGAGAAACTCTCCTAACTCATAGAAAGTTGAAAAAGTGAATTCTCAAGATGCTAGAAACATTCCTACAAAGAATCTATTTGAAAGTATGGAACAAGTTTGTGGAAGATTTTATTGTTCTAGTCTTCATGTTAAAATATGTATGGAACCCCATTCAGAATAATTTTCTTATGATAGAAATGAAAATAAAGATAAAAATAATAAGGTTGAGGAAAGATATTTTTTTGTTGAGGCAAAATTGAAAGAAAGTAAGAGGGAAAAACCATGGATACTGGATATTGGTTTTTATTCTTATATGAAAGGTGATGAAAAAAATCTTAAATCATGTTGAAAGTCATGATGGAGAATAAATTACATTTGGAAATGATAATTACTTAAATATTAAATGTATTGGAATGGTTGAGATTGAAGTAGTGAAATTGAAATCTAATGAAGTTTTACTTGTTGATGGGATAAAATATAACTTACTTAGTGTAAGACCACTTTATGATGATGGAAAGGAAGTAATATTCATAATGGTTTTTTGTATAATCAATAGTGTGAAATATGATAAAGTTGTTAAAAAAAGAGAAAAAACCAATTAGAATCTCTTTTAAATAGAAGAATTTACGAACTCATGTTACTTGAGTGTGTAAGATGAAAACAATTTACAACAGCAAAGACTTTCCCACCTTGAAAAAAAAAGAATGAATACACTTTCTAAAGTGTATTCTTTTCAGAATCTTCTAGAATTGAAAAGAAGAGATGAATATGCTTTTATTACTTTCTAGAAAATAAAGATGACTAAAAAAGTTATAAAATTTTTGAGATTAAATCTATCTACCCACTTAAGCATATTCATTCTGATTTATGTGGACTGATGTGACATAAATCAAAAAAAGGAGACCTGTACTTTATCCTATTTTTTAATGATTTCACATTGATGACAAACATCATTTTCATAAAGCACAAGTTAGAGGATGTTAAATTATTCAAAAATTTCAGAAATGATGTTGAGAAAGAAGTGGTGGTTTCAATAAAGAAGCTAATAATAGATAATGGTACCAAATTCACAAAAAAAATAGTTTTGAAGTTTATATGAGAAAACATGGTTTCAAATATCAGTATAGTGCTCCTTATACTCTGCAAAAAAAAAATAGAGAAACAAAAATAAAGAATAAATGATTGGTGGAAATAGTAATAAGTATGTTAGCAGAATATAAACATTCAAAATTATTTTGGAGATAAGCTGTTAGTATTATTGTACATGTTCAAAATAAATTCTTCTTGAGACCAAAAATCTACATGACTCTATATGAAATTTTTTATAACAAAAAAACGTTATGGAAATAATTCATCTTTTTTGGAAATCTATGTTGTCTTAAAATAAATAATCCCGAATGGGGAAATTTTGATGAGAAAGCTAAGGAAATAACATTCATGGGTTATTCAACAAATTAGAGAAGTTACAAATTTCAAAACAAATTTTTAAAAAATTTGGTGGAATCATATGATGTGAAGGTAATTGAAAATCAAAGTTCCCTAAAAAAAATTTGATGATAATGCTGAGGATGATACATTTAAGAATTACAAAAATAGTGAATGTTATCCAAATCATCCTCATCAAGATTCTGATGAGTCATGTGGTGAGGAAAGTGAAGCCATGAGAGAATATTTTATGTTTCCTACATTACAGAAGCATGTTAAATAAATAAAAAATTATTGGGAATCCTAATGCTCTGGTTCAAACAAGAAGGAAGTTGTGATTGTAAAATAAGACTTCACTTATCTCAAAAGTTAAACCAAAATCAGTTTTAGAGGCTATTCAACATAAATAATGATTATATGATATGAATGAAGAGTTTGATCAGATTAATAAGAATGAAACATGGGAACTTGTTCCAAGTCTAGAAAATAAAATTATTATCAGAACCAAGTGGGTTTAAAAAAAACAAATTTAATGAGAATGAATAATTACAAAGAAACAAAGAAATACTTGTTTGTAAAAGTTATGAACAGGTTGAAGGTGTGGATTTTGAGGAAACCTTTTCCCCTGTTTCAAGGCTAGAAACTATTTAAAAGTATCTTGCAATGGATGAACATTGGGATTACAATGTTTATCAGATAAATTTAAATTCATATTTCTTAAATGGTGAGATGTTAGAATAGTTTACATTGAGAAAACATGAGGTTTTCTACTTAATGAGGATAAAAACAAAGATTGTAAAAAGAATATATATTTTTATGGGTTGAAATAAGATCCACATGATTGGTATTCTAAGATTGATAATTTTTTTAGAATGATGAACTTTTATAAAGGAAAATTTGATGGAAACTTGTATGTGAAATATGTTGACATAGGATCTTTAATTGTAATTTTTTATGTGGATTATATAATTTTTATTGGGGATGAAAAAAAAGTTTTGTGAAGAATTTTTTAAAGAAATGGAGAATAATTTTAAAATTTCAATGTTGGGAGAATTAACTTTCTTCGTTGTCTAATAAGTTCAACAAAAAGAAAACTATGTTTTCTGATCTCAAGAAAAGTATTCCAAGGAATGGTTAAAATTTTTGTGATGTCTGAATCAAAAGAAGTTTCAAATGAAATTTTAGTGAGAAAAAAGTTTAGTAAAAATGAATTTGGAATAAGTGTGAATCATAAATACTTTCAGAAGCTGATAAAAAGTCTTCTTTACCTTACAAATTCAAGGACTGATATTGTTTACGCTATGAATTTATGTTCCAGGTATCAATGTGATAAAAAAGAATCACATATGTTGGTAGCAAATAGGATTTTGATATATGTTAAAGTAACAACATCACATGGTTTATTATACAAAATAAACACCTATATAAAGTTTCATAGTAATACTAATGCTGGTTGGGCTGGAGATTATAATGATTTAAAATCAATATCAAGAGGAAAATTATTCTTGGTTAAATGTTGTGTAAGTTGGAATAGTAAGAAACAAAGATCAAAAACTTTGAGCATAGTTGAATCCAAATATGTTTCAGCTAATCAAGATTGTACTCAAATATTGTGGATGAATGTTTAGTTGGAATATTTGAAAGTAAAAGTTTCTAAACCGTTGATATACTTTCTGATAATGAGAGTGCAATTGATCTTTATAAAGAATTCTATCCAAAATTCATGATCAAAACACATTGTATAAAGTTTCACATTATAAAAGATAAAGTAGATATTGGAGATGTTTTATTGGAATACATTTTAAAAAAGTATCAGATTGATGATATATTTACAAAATCATTGCTGAAGTAAATGATTGTTGAATTGATTCTAAAACATCATTTTGAGCCTCATCCCATGTCTTCCCAAACCTCATAAGGAAGATCCTCTCTATGTTTTGGATTATGTTGAAAAAGGGGGAGAGAAAGTAACAACTTTGTACTTTGTAAGAAGATTTACTTGCCTTTTTTTTATGAATATGAAGCTTTAGTTATCATAAAATAGAGGAATAAAGGTAAGTGAGAAAGGAAATCATGAAAAAAAGAGTGAGGGAGAGATAAAGAAAGTGTAAAAAGAAAATTGAGGAGAGTTTATATTTACGTGGGCACACATTTTTCTTTCCATTGAGGGATGAAATTCCTTAAAAAACATTAAATTATCCAATAGTTTTTTATCAAGACACTCTTTTGAAGAAAGGATATTTTTTGATAAAAGTAGAAAATCTTGAGTTGTTTACAAAATATGAGTTGTTGAAAATTATGAGAGTTCGAAAAGTTGTTAATGAGGGTTGTCAAAAAATACAAAGGGGGTGATTGAAGAACCTTAGGGGTGTTTTATTTTAACAAATGATTTATTTGTTGACAACTAACTCTATTTGTAAAAAGAATGTTTTTGTTTTTCATGAGCCATTTTTGGATTCATCGTAATGATTTTTCGGTAAATAAGGCTGAAATATTAGATCCAAACAAAAAAGGAGGAGAAATATTTTTTCCATATTCAAAAGAACAAGATTGGGAAGAACTAGATTTAAAGAATTATATCCAGGTCCATTGGAAAGACATTGAAAATAATTGAATTCAAAAGAATCATAGAAAGAATGATGTTTCTGGAGAGTTTTGAAAGAAGAAAGTGAAGTTAGGAGTTAGAAAGTTTTCATACTTTATAAAGAAAACCATATGATGGTTTTATGATCAATACGTTATCACAAATTATGAAAACTTTACTAATAAAATATTTTGAATAAATTGTGAATATGTTTGAAAAAATTCAAAATTCCATAGTGAATAATTCCATCATAATGGGAATTTGATCGTAATGAGAATTCCATCGTATTGGAAATTTCATTGTAATGTGAATTCGATCTTAATGGAAATTCCATCATAATGATCATTTCATCATAATTATAATTCCATCATAATGGGATTTACATCATATTGAGGCTGATCGACATCAGGAACTGTATCATTCGATCATCCATATGAAGCATAAAAATATTTTTATACCCAGGAAGATCGTACTCAGAAATAGGAGGAAAATGATCATACCTAGATTAATTCAAAACATTTGGAAAGATTAAGGGATACTGACAATCATATCCAAACTAATCAAAATATAATAATAGTATTAGAAAGAAACATATCATAATGAGCAAATAAAGAAACCAATCATAATGAGTTGAGAAAGAAAATGATCTTTGTAGAAACCATAGAATATGTTCCATGAACTTTTCTGTAGAGTGGAGATATGATTCTCACCTAGACATCAAATGTAAAGTATGAGTAAATATGTTTTCAACATAAAGTAAGAAGATGTAGTTTGGGTTTCTATGTTACAAAATACAACTCTATACCGATGGATAAGTGGAATGATTCCCCCATCCAGGAGTAGGAAGTGTATTTCCAAGATCGATGATGAAAATGTGTTTACCAATTAAATTCAATTTCTAATTTTCTTCGGAGAAGATATGGTGTATTTAGCATCTCAATAAGTTTATATCTCTTCAAGACCTACAATTTTACTAGTCACATAGCCCAAATAGACTTACAGATCAATAGTTATGTCACTCAGAAGATGGATAAATTTCACAAAGGGACCAACATGGAGTATCTACATGGAAATATAATTTCTACACCCCTACGCAGAAGACCTACGCAGAGGACCTACACAGAGGACCTGCATGGAAAAATTCCCTTCGACCAGGTCCCCTTCATTCCTATAAATAAGACCCTTGGGCTCCCCATTTCAATGACAGAAGATGTTGGAAGAAGTCCCAAAGATCCCATTGCATATCTCTTTTTCCATGATCCCCCAACTTTTCTCAGGTATCTCTCGAAAACATGATAGAATTGATAATTAAATGGGAAAATGCGGTCTAAAGTCCCATCAAGGTCTAGAACACATGGAGATGTGCGACGCACTTGCGTGATGCACCTGCACGCAACACCTGCGCAGAGCACCTGCACGCAGCACCTACGCGGAGAACCTGCGTGCAACACCTACATGGAGCACCTATGCGACACAGCTACACGTTGTACCTGTGTGTCACACATGCATAGAGAACCTGCGTGGTCCTGATGGTCCATATCGTATGGGCTGCGCCCCCACATCCCCACTCGGGATAACTTTCGGGCTGCGGTCCCGACCCTTCAGGCTAGTCCCTTCGCTTCAATCACTGACCCCCATGAAAAATGGAGAGTTGCACCCCAAACTTCTCGGGTCAGATCGATAACATTTTCCATTGTGCTCTTTATATTTCCCAACTTCGATCCTTAGAATACCATGGTTTGAGACACTCCATCACACTCAATGAAGTGCCTTGATTTGACTAACTCCTCTTAGTTACTTTCACATTTTACAAGTTTGGACTCTCCTTATGGATTCCTCGAGTACCTTTAATCAACACACTCCTCAAGAAACTCCTCAAACCTCATCACCTGACACATATCCCAGGTTAAATCTAATATGGGAATCCTCCTTAGGAGTAATCCCCAACCAATTCCCAAATGGGAAACCTCTTTAGGAGTAATCCCCAACCAATTCCAAAATGGGAATCCTCTTTAAGAGTAATCCCCAACCAATTCCCAAATGGTAGTCCTCCTTAAGAGTAAGCCCCAACCAATTCCCAAACAGGCATCCTTCATAGAAGTAAGCCCCAACCAAACCTCAAATGGGAATCCTCCTTAGTAGTAATCCCCAACCAATCCTATAATGGGCATCCTTCTTTGGAATAAGCCCCATCCAAATCTTAATAGGCATACTCCTTAGGAGTAAGCCCCAACCAAACCTCAAAATGGAAGCCATCCTGGTGTAAGCCCATAACATTTCAAGTAGGAGGTTGTAGTATTTATCCTATATACTTACTTCACCTTCACTCCTTCCTTACATTGGACCCTTTTCCAATGTGAAGATAACAGAGGGAGGGCTTGTCGCCTCACCCTCTTCTCAGGTTGCCTCTCCCTCATCCACTATCTTCATCGTAGGAACACCCTCTTCCACCAGCGGAGGAGGAAAAGTGTGAGTGACTTTATCGAATATTTGACATCCTCTTCTTTCCCACACCAAGTATGAATCATGTGGGCTTAGAGATTTTTCATGATCACAACATTACCACAAGAACTTGAACTATGAGAACTCTGATTCCTGTTCAAACTAAGATATGTAGGAAGCCTTCTCAAGGCCCAAGCTCATTGGATATACTCTTCAGGAATCCAACCACAATTCCCTTAATCTGGGAATCTTCCATTAGAGTAAGTCCCAAATTAAACCCCCCAAAATCACCATGGCATCCTTTTCAGGAAGTAATCCCAAACTCATTTCTCTCAAAGGACTATAATCTCCTATGAGTCTTATCAAACTACGTGGGCTTAGATTCCCATCCAAATGGGATACGTAGGAAGCCTCATTGAGATTCAAACCAAACACTTCCAATAAACCCTATTCTCCTTAGTCCATATTCTCAATAGGGTCTAATATTACTTGGAAACCCATATCCTTTCCAAGTTCCATCTCCTGCCTTGGCATAATTAACCCACCAAAACCTTTCGCTTATATTTCCTTACCACATGACATTAAACTATACGGTTAGGTCCTTATCGCATGACCTTAAAAGGTATGATGTGTCCTATTAAACGATGCTGAACTACGAGGGTTCTGATTCCTTTCACAAGGATATGCAGGTAGCCCATTATATGGGTATGATCCCAATATCAAAACAAACTGTCATCTCCCTTGATGACAATAAATTCCATAGTGCCCCACTAAGTGGATTAAAAACTAGTATCATTATAATGATGATTAAAAGAATCTATAAATAGTATATGAGAGGATACCATTGATGGAGAACCTTGAATACATACAGATATCCCCATTAATGAAGAACCTCTAATACACGCGGATGATTCTAAATTTTACACATGTTAATAAGTGATTTCAAATTACAAGGGAAACTTATTTTATAATTCGTAAATTAATAAGGATTTTTGACAATATCATAAATTTCTAAATGGAGTCCCAAAGTAGACAATAATTCCCCCAAAAATGGTGTGATGAGTCCGACCTCTCATACTCTCAACCAATGCATGTTCCTAAGTATCATAAAGTTAAATATTAATGAATGTATTCCTTTAGAAAGTAGGTCCCTTTTGGATAAAGAACGGTTGGGTGTTTCTGGTTCCGTGAATAAATCCTATGGAAACCACTTGGAAGGAGTAATTCTTAAAACAATAACACACATTTCAAGGAACTACGAAACAATTGTAATAAGCTGAGAAAGAAAAAATATTGTAATGAGCTGAGATAGGTATGATAAATTGATGTGGTCAGACTCAAATTTCAATTTTGAGTAAATCTTGGTGAAATCTAAAGTGGTTTTATGAAGTAAAAGTTGAAGTTTTAAATGTGAGGGATTTTTAGTGATTTTTATATTTGAGGAAGTGGGGAAAGTTACTATGTTTTCCACTATTACTTTATGATTTTCTTATATGTACATCCCCATATCATTTGTTCATTTGAAACTTTAACTAACACATAAAAGGAAGAGCACTATAGAATTAAGAAGTGAATTTTTCCATCTGATTGAAAAAGACCTGAATTGATCGTTCTATCAGAGTTTGAGTTTTGTATATTGAGAGTGATCATTACCATATTTTTCAAATTGGATCCAGCATTATTGTATTTAGATAATTAGATCTCGATTAAACATACTCAAGAAATTAGATCAAGAATAAAACATCATTTTTTTTAGAGAATCAAATCCAATATTATCGTATTTAGAGAATCCGATCCAGAATCATCATACTCAAGAAATAGGATCCAGAATCCAGCATCATTGTACTGATAAAAAATATGATCCATTCAAATCAGACTAGGGATTTGGACTGAGAAACTATGGATCAAATTCAATAGAGTCTCTATTCTTTTTTTGGATAATTTTTTATTATAAAAAAATGTAAACTGAAGAGATTCATTATAATCATTCCTATAGAGAGATAGATGGTGTTTAACATGGGTTTGAATAAGTTGTATTCACTTCTTCTTAATAGTGGATTTCCATATACCCATGAGAGTGGCTATGGAAAGGACGTAAGTTCTCACAATAAGGCAAATGTTTTAATTCTTATATGATTTACTTTCTTTCCTAATATTTAATGCATGTGTATTTACTAAAATTTGATAAGGATATAAATCTTAATAGGTTTTATGGGTTAGGTTTTGAAAATAACTGAAACTTATAAAAGTGAACAATGGATTCAACCCCCCCCCCCTTCTCAAGTGTTATTGGATCCTTTGGTACTTCATGGGGAATGGAGTAACCTCCCACCCCCCACACACACATGAATTTTCATTTTGAAGGTGAGGTGACACAATTTGGACCCACAAAAATGAAAATTTGTTCGCAGAGTGAGGCATCACCTTTTGGCCCCCTATAAAGTAAAATTCCTTCATTAAGCAAGATGTCACCTTTTGGACCCCTGTAAATGAAAATCCATTTGTGGAGAGAAAGTCATATCCTTTTTACACCCCCCAAGAATTTTTTTTCAGATTGATGCATAACCATTTGTCCCCCACAAATGAAAATCCACTTGTGGGGTGAGGCATTATCTTGAGGCAGTATGGAAACCAAAATTCCTAAAACGTGGTGGTATTCTATTTCTTAATATCAACCCTAGAATAGTTAAATACATAACCCTATAAAAACTCACACAAGGACGAATGTAAAAATATAGAGAAACTATCCGAGTTGGTGATTTCAGTAGGTAATAATTTATCACATTTCGCAATGTAAGAAATGGAACTCACATGACCACCCATAGAGGGTGGAATCTCACATAAGAACCCATCCACATAGAAAAATTAAATGTGGACCACCACCCATATATAAAAATCCCCTCCATAAAACCATTTTGTAAACCATATGGGAATTGAGTTTTGGTGGACCTCCATCAATTATAGAAAACATTATGTATGATGGAGTCTTTCAGTTTTGTTACCCTTCTTACATAGTCTCCAGCCTTACCTTGACCTGTATTTGAGATTTAAAAACAAATATCTCCATCAAATTGTCCCATAAAATGGTTTTCTTTATATGGTCCCCTTCACAAATTATTCAAGAATATAATCCAATGAGGAATCCATACTTTCATGATCAGGGAAAAGGACACATCAACATGTCCCCAACTAAATTTTTCACTCCCTTAGTAAAATATTTCCCATACTTATCTTACCTGATGTATATGTTCCATGGGTCGTTTTAAATTGTGCATCCCCTCATTAAATAGGACCCCAACATTCTAGGCAGTGTTAGGGACCTCTCTATTTTAGATGATAAGGGGAACCACTTTCCTTCCACTTTGATGAGGACTAGTGCCTTATAATTCACTCATCCTCTATGAAATCTAGAATATTTCATCCCTCCTTGAGTAAGCCACAATTATTTCTTATAGGATATCCAACCCCTATTTCCTTTTTACCCTATGGATTGAGAAAAAAAGAGTATATTGGCACATCAATTACCTTTATATCTCCCATAGCCCAAACCTCATCCACCAATGGATGAATAATATTGTGTTGTTTTCTAGATATTTCACTTCCTCTTGTTTCTCACACTGAGCATGAACCATGTGGGGTTGGAGGTTACTGATAATCATGACATCTACATGATCAAATACTTGTATTAGGAGTAGATTCAATTTCTATGTAATATTATGGTTTTCCTTTGGGCCTCTTATTCATTATAATCCTCAGAACCACATATCCACCTTTAGAATTACATATCCCCAATGAAGCAACCTTAGGGATTACTCCATAGGTGTAAGCCCCAAACTCGTTAAAAACTAGGTGGGATTTGATTCCCATCCAAATGGGATATGTATGATGACTTCTTGAGTTCCAAACCCAGCACCTCAAACTCACCATAATCTTCTTCGGTAAATATTCCCATTAGTTTCACATCCAACATGGGAGGATACATCCTTTATAGGTCCTTGGGATACTTTAAGTCCCAAAACAACCCTTGCAAGGATCCTTTTTCCCAGATGTTTTTACCACATGATGTTAAGTGACACAATTTATTCCTCATCACTTGACCTTAAAAGGTATGATGTTTCCCATTAAGTGGAACTAAACTATGTGGGTTATTATTTATTTCATAGGGATACATAGGAATCCCATTTCATGGGCATAATCCTAACATCAAAACAAATCTCATCTTCCTGGAAGATGATAAATTCTAGAGTGCCTCACTATGTGGTTTAAAACCATCATCATGATAATAAATGATATAAGAATCTATAATTCATTCAAAAATGGGTACCATAAATAGATAAAATTAAATACATATATATTTCTCTATTTATTAAGAACCATAGATATATAAATATGCTTCCAAAAACAAAACATGATAACAATTTATTATTGACAAAACGTGGCATGTCCGATATTTAGGATTTATTAATGGATTCAAAAATATGTATTAAATATATTAGCGAGTCCCAAAGAAGGAAATAATTCCCCATAAAAGGGTGTTATGATCCTCACCTCCAACCCTCTTGACTAAAGTGACTCGACAAGTGTTGTTGGGACATTTACCTAATAACACCTGGCCTTTAGAAAGTAGGTTCATGGGACATATATAATGATGGAATCATTGGTTGTCTCCAATTACATGAATAGACCCCATTGTAAACCACCAAGAAAGGACATGGATATATTTGTCAAACATTAATGGTCATTCCACCGCCACCAAAAAATGCTAATCACACCCCAAGTTGTTTTTCATGGACAAAACAGTAGAATTATTTGGGATTAAATTGATATTGTATTTCCTGGAATGTGGAAAAAACTCTAAAAATTAAATATTTTATGATATATTTATTTTTAAACAAATTTTATTTCATAAATAACTTTTTTACACAAAACACCAATTTTAAACAAACTCCGATATTCAATTTAATTATTATTATTTAGTGTGAAATTTATTACATAATCATTAGATAAATGAGAATAAATAGGAATAAAAAAATTGTTGTTTAAATTTTTATAAAATTAATTCACTAGTTTTTAATTGGTTATAATAAAAAATAAATCCATTCAAATATTAATGACAGGTTTTTCTAAATAACTATTTTTTTGTGCACAATGTGATTTTATCTTAATAAATTAATTTAGTATCTATTGATGAATGATTTTAGGTAAATTAATATATAATAAATTTGATAAAATAAATTTAAAATTCTTTTTTTTGTTTTTACTAGGCATGGAATGAAGGAAAACTCAGGTTTATACTAAAAAATGCATTTGTCCAAAAATGGTTTTTATGCTTTGCGCACATATTTTAAAATGAATCTCTGACATTTATAGCAATAAAATATTTTAAATGGATCCCATAATTTTAATTGTAGTAATTAAAAATATTTAATAAGGTCAACATAATTTTTCTACATTATTAATAGTACCTATGGTAAAAAAAATATAAGTCACCACGGTAAGTGTTAAAACGTGATAAAAGGGATAAAACTAAAATGATAATGGTCAAAATGGACTAAAAACATGTATAAATCCTATTTTATTATCATATTTCATTCATATATCATATAATATTATATGATTAGTCATTTTTAAGCCATATTTATTGAGTAAGACGTCAATATATTTTAATATTTTAAAAATTCAATGTATGCCCTCTCTGTCCCTTATAAAAGGAAACCACCTCTCTTATCTTCCTCACACATCATGATCCTTATATATCAGTAAATACCTACCCTAAAACCTTTATAACATCACTATACATGATTTATATATGTTTTTCTTATCAAAATACCAAACTTTGAAGGCTTAAGGTGTAAGCTAATGGAGGTTTTCAAAGAAGAGGTATATGTCTTGACCGAGTGTTTTAATTTTATTTCTTCATATACATCCTTCTAATATATGTTAAATATGATGATATAAAAAAATAAGTATCTATATTATACTAATATATGATTATTTTTAATTTAAAAACATTATTCATCTCCAAACATGTCAAATGAAAAATGAAAGCATCGTTTGTGCGTACGTGCAAACTACCGACTTACAAAGTAATGCATTACGATTTTCATCACAAACATTCATGGTTGGTTATTATGATGAATTGAATATTTATATATATAATATTTATGAAATAATTATTCTTCTATAATTATAATATCTTGTATAACTTATTACCTTTCCAAACATTGGAAAATGATAACATTGTTCGTGCGTATATGCAGACTACCACCTCCATGAAGCGATGCGATTCATTTTTCATTTATATTTTTCATGGTTTGTAATGAGGATATATTTAATGAATATATAGGATATATATGATATAATAAGTATTTTTTAATTTTAACTTATTAATTTTATTTCTTTTATTCCATCCATCAAAAAGTGGAAACGTCACTTCTACATATGTATGGACTACCGTCTCCACAAGGTGATCTAATTAATTTTTCATCACCTAATTATAAAAATAATTAAAAAGTGTATAAAATAAATAAATATTTTACACATTTAACCTGTAATATATTTTATATTAAAAAACCATGACCATGGTTTAATAACTATAACCATCGAACCTAAACATGTAAGAAAAACAAACCAATTTTGTACACAAATGTTCATTTTAATGAAAAAAAATGTTAATAAAAGGATAATTGAAAATTATAAAGGAATGATATATTTTAATTAATTAATAATTAATTTTTTGGAATATATTTATAACAAATCTATATTTATTATACAATATATATTAACATATATGAAGAAATATGGTTCTTGATGTAAGAGTTTGTGATAAAATCTTTTTTTCTTTAGTAATTATCTATGCTAAACTATTATTAAGAGAAATTTTGTAAATATTAACCTTTAAAAACCATATATATTATTTTACTATTGTAACTACAAGATTTTTAATGTATTAGTACCATTTTTCTGTCTTTGTAACTTAAAATGACCAAGAAAATGTTTTTATATAAAAGCCTACATTATTTCCTCTTTCATCGATGAAAATTTTCTTCCATATTAATACTATCAATTTTTTCGATGGAATTTCTTAAATGTACATGATTTTATGTAAAAAGTTCATTTTTATTACCTTTTACATTACTTACAGAGGTTTAAAAGGGAAATTTTTATATGATTTTTTTGAAACCATTCTATTTTTTAAAAAAGTATGAAAATAATGTCCTTTTTTAATGTATATGATGTAAATTGATTTTACCACCATTATGAATAGTAATTTCTTTAAATATTACTTTAATATTTTCCATGGTTATTTTAAAAGAAAATAATTTTCTCAATATACTGATAATTTTTAGTTTAAATGTTTTCAAAATAAAATGATATTATTTTATTATTTTCAATGAAAGGGTCGAAAATTCCTTTAAAGGTGTTTTTAATCTATATCAAAAACCGTTATGGATTTTTATACTTCATAGGGGAAATGTTATAATGATACCATCCACCTAATTTCTATGGATGGATTATAATGATGATTATTTAAGGATGATTCACTAAAACCCATTTCTTTCCCATGAGTAAATTAAGTTATGATAGAACCATTATGAAATATGTATCTTTTCCATGAGTTATGCTATGATGAATTTATGAATTTTTTGTAAAACCCATTTAATTTCCACAAGCTATGATATGATGATATGATTAGTATATTATGATCTTGGGTCACACATCTATATGGTTTTAATTACTTTATGGGTGGGACTGAAATTATATATCTCTCCAATACATTAGTTAAATATTTATATCTCATGAGATAAAAAGAACTAGAATGGAGATTAAACCTTGTTAAAAATAAAATATTTCCCCTATGATAGTATTGGGAGTGAACATTGACTATGGAAATGATAGAATAAAGAGTGTAACCAATTCACTATGATTGTATTAGAAGTGATACTTAACTAAAGAAATGATTATCTATGATTATGTGTATGAAAAAACTTATGTCTTACAGTTGTGATGTGTTACGATGGCTCATGATTGATTATTTATGATTCTTCACACTTATGACTTATATATTTTATTATGAAAGATCTAAATGCCATGATGGATGAATAATGATTTTTGGCTGATTAGGTATGATTATCAAAATTTATGGTCATGTTTTTATACCATCATATACTAATCTTATTCTCACTTATGATCATTGATTGATATGTCTAATATTTAACCTTACTGAGTATATGATCTCACCCTTTGTTATGTTTTACTTCTCCAAGTAACAGAGAATATTTTTAAAGGGGTTATTTCTAATAAGTGTACTTTGTGAGAAGCATATTATTTGAGATGTTGAAGATATTTTATGAAACTATTTGATTGTGTGTCTTATCTATAAGGATATTAAACCCTTAGGGTCCTCATTCATGAATTATTGTGAAATTTATTGAATATTTATCTAAAATGATGAAATATATGTATGTTATTCTCAAATAACCTCATTTTGCATCAGAGTAGGGTTTAGTTATTTTTAGGGATTAGGATAATATATTTTTTTTCAAAAAACCTATGGATAAGTCTTAGTATAGGATAACATCATGAATCTTTAGTAAAGATGAGATTGTGTCATTTTTCAAGAAAATACATCCCTATTTGGATACTAGATGATGGATAGAGCTATAGAAGAGATGATATTAGGGATAATAATTATGAAAGGGATAGATTAGGTATTAACTCGATCATCAGTAGTGCATGACGAGTCAGACTAAGACTTTTCACCTAGCTAGAAACTCCCATGGGACATGCTTGGATTAATTCAAATTTTTTATTAAGCATTATGATGGATTTGAATAGATGATGACCATGAATAACCTCAGATAAACTTATGGTATCAGAGATTCAAAATATTCACTACTGGAATTCTGGTTTTTACCAACGAGTGTTTACCAACGGTTTTCTTAAACCGTTGGTGCTGAAGGATTAGGGAACACTTTACCAATGGTTTGATAAAACCGTTGGTAATGAAATCATCAAGGAAGCCTATCCCAAAGGTTCACTGAAACCGTTAGGAAAAGTCACCCTTTTGGGTTCCCTTTTTCCAACGGTTGAACCGTTGGGAAAGGGTACCCTTTTGCCAACGGTTCTATAGAACCCTTGGGAAAGGGTACCCTGAACATCTCTTTCCCAACGGTTTTTAAAAACCGTTGGGAAAGATTTCCCCCAAATACAGCCGCGGTGCTGCTCTCCCCCATTCGCGATAGAACCCTAAATTAATTCCTGCTCCAGCGCTCTGCTCCTCTCGCGAACTCCCCCATCCGAAGAGGTGAAAACCCATCTGAAATCAGGTATTTTTTCTGTCACGACCCGACCCTACTCGGGCTCGAGCCGCAACTACCCCAAGCCCACCTCCATAGGCCAGGCGCTGGCGACCATCGCCGAAGGAACAATAACTCAGGGAGGCCTTTGCCTAAGCACCTGTACACACACACGCAACAATGAAAAGAAAAGGGAAACTACTATAAACATACCGCAAAGTGCATCGACCTCTACAAGTACAAAGTACAAGCTGGAAGGAAAAGGGGAAAAACACACGCCCAACCAAAAAGTGCCACAACCCAGCAACATGTAAACGGAAAGAAACAGCCGACAGGTCTGCCACATAGAACCCGACCACGACCACCACACACGGTCCAAGCTCCCAAGCTCCTACGCTCCACTGAAGTCACGCTCCACCTGTCCGTCGTCTGCAAGGGCACACCAAGTGCGGGCAAAGCCCAATCAGGGGTGAGTATAAAAATACTTAGTAGGATACCCCGAAGGCTAGAGGGAGCAACAAAGGAGGTACCGAAGGGTGAGCGGTAGAGCGAACAGAAAAGTAGAGGGGTACAACCGAGGGTGCAGTAGAGAGTCTAGCTCAACCCAACAAAAGGAAGTAAGTAGACTCGTTCAGGCACAAGGAGATGGAAACGGTGAGAAGATGAACTTCCCGTCGAGTCTTCGCTGCCTATAGCCGGAGAGTAGACTCGTCCAACCACGAGAAGCTAGACACGGAAAGCACGTGGCATACCCCGCACGTCTTCGCCTCACCTGGAAGGAGAGTAACCAAACCCAAGAAGTGGGTACCAGAAACAAGGTATATACATATCCTTATGCTCTGCCAAGAAGACCGAACAAACTCGTAAGGGGATCTCCGTCCCGTAGCTCAGCCCAAGAAAAAAGTAGCCAACAGTCCCAGACGTAACCCCACCATCGATGCCCAGCAACCCGCACGTCTGCCCTGAACCGCAAGCCAAGGGGCTCAATCACCGCACCTTGACACTATCCTCTTTGGGAGGCACTGACTCGCCCACACGGTTTTAGATCGAATCACAATAACGCGTCTCGGTGGGGAAAGCGCCCCTCATACTTGAGAGTTCTAGGGAAAGTCAAACCACACCTCGTCACTGCCCTGCAGTCGAGAGGTCTCCTCAAATCCATAACTGTTCCATCACCGACCCGTAAAACCAAGGGTCCCGCTCCGGTAATCACGGAGGAAAGCCACAGACTAGCCTAGTCGGAAGGACTGAGTCTGGAATGCTAACAGGTGTCCCACTGCCCAGCCCCGCTGGAGGGTAATTCATAACCAAAAGTCGGGGGACCCACTGCCCAACCCTGCTGGAGGATAAACCTTATTCAGATATCGGGTGACCCACTGCCCAGCCCTGCTGGAGGGTAAACCCTAATACATCATCAGGTGACCCACTGCCCAGCCCCGCTGGAGGGTAGACCTGGAATAAGTTGACAGGTGACCCACTGCCCAGCCTTGCCGGAGGGTAGACCTGGAACTAGACAACGGGTGACCCACTACCCAACCCTGCTAGAGGGTAGGCCCTAAGAGGTCGTCGGGTGACCCACTGCCCAGTCTCTACTGGAGGGTAGACCCTAAGTGCGTCGGGTAACCCACTGCCCAGTCTCTGCTGGAGGGTAGACCCTAAAAGTCAGCAAGGAACTGACTGCCCAGCCCCGCTGGAGGGTAAACCCGAAGAAGTCGATGAGTAACCCACTACCCAGCCCCGCTGGAGGGTAAAACTCAGAACTGCTCTGGCCATCTCTACAGGAGGGTGCAACACTGGCCAATCGAACACAGAGTGGGTATCACGTAGCCACCCAACTCCAGAACAACTCTCCCAAAGGAGTTTCAGCGCCTGCTCCATCATGGGGTTCCACTAGCACTGCTATTAGTTGATCCATCAAGAACGAAACCAGGGGAGACTACTCAACCCTGCTGGTCAACAAACAAGCACCGAGTTAGGGGAAAAACTCCACCCTGCTGGTCAAACAAACACACGGAGGGACCCTCTACGCCGCGAGAGGTCCAAGTATGCAAAGCAGAACCTGACACGCATGTGGGGCCCACACAACGTGTGGCCCCATCTCAACCCCAATTGAGCGCACAACTATCCTCAGGTACAAACAACCACACGTACCTCCAAGCGCTCCCATATACTCCTGAAGTATACCTCATTCCAGCCCAAAGGCTATCGTGCACACGGCACCCAGCGTCAGTGCGAAGGCGTGACGTAACAACTCCACCTCAAAGGCCCAGACACGGCCATCCACATCTCGTGAAACATTTACGTCACTCTCCCAAGAGTGCGCGATCACACGCCAAGGGTCCGCTACAGACAAAGTAGGGAGGACCGTCACTAGAGCACATTCCATGATCCACATTCAACAAGATCGCGCAAGAGACTCCGCACAACCAAACAGATTGCACCGTTGCAATCCTCGCGGAAAAACAGGCGAGTTAGAATACTCACTCGCCCGAAACAGTCAAAAGGTGGAAAGAGTACTATTCACCGTGACCAAACCCGTGTGGGGCCCACCCCAAGATCCCAAAACTGAACCAACGGATCACGCCACTACGATCCCCTCGGAAAAACACACGGGATTGAGTAATCAATCACCCAAAATGAACACCTGGTGAAAAAGGCACTATTCACCGTAGCCAGGTTGGGTGGGTCCCACACCACGTCCTCGAAAAAGGTCGGGCGGACTGCGCCAACGCAAAGCTCTCGGAAAAGCACGTCAAATCGACTACTTACTTGTGTGGAATGGGTACCCGGAGGATAAGATACGTTCTGGCACACCGCACACGAGCAGCGCCACGTGGGACCCGCATCCCGGTCCCGAAACTCAACGAACGGATCGCACTGTTGCGATCCTCTCAAAAAAGTACACAAGATGGACTATTCACTTGTCCAAAACGGTCGCCCGGTGATAAAGCTGGAAATCACCGTCAACTCCTGAAACGACCCTCGTGGGCCCCGCACCATCGTGCCGAATTCGAGCGGGCGGATTGCACCATTGCAATCCCCTCGCAAAAACATCCAGAAACGACTGCTCGCACGCCCCGAACGGACGTTCGATGGAAAAGTCATGAAACGCCGCACACAGCTCAAGAGTCGGCCCATGGGGCCCATGCCTCAACTCCAGTTTCGACGCCTGAAACTACCCTAGAAACCTCCGCATCAGTGCCAGGGCCCCAACGCCGCTGACGGCGCTCAAAATGGACGTCGGACGCGTCCGTGCCGTCCAAAACTGTATTTTCCAGAAGAACGCTCATCCACTTAAAGACGCGTCGCGTCTCCGAGACCCCTCGTTTCAGGAATTAAAAATTCCTGAAACCACCTCAAAATACTCGGCTTAACTCAAGGAGCGTGCCTCCGCTGACGGCACGCGAATCCGACACCCGAGCTGCCATTTAGAGACGTTTTAGGAATTTTTCGGACCAAAGGGTGGGCTGGGCCGGTTCGGCCGGCCCACTCACTGCCTGGGCCGGCCCGCGGTTCACTGCGCAGGCCGGTCTGGCTGTCTCCCCACGGGACCCACGAGGCGCGGGTCCCTTGTCTTCTGGCCGGGGTCACGAAGACCCCGGGTCTGCATGCCGCGACGACCGGCCGAAGTCGGTCGCCCCCTCCCCTTCGCGCTCCGCGCCCGCGGCGCCTGCGGCCGACGACCGCCGCACGACCCCGCTCCCTCGGCCGCCTGCCGCCTGAGGCGCTCGCCGCCGCGCCGCTGAAGCCCCCTGCCGACCTCCGCTCGGCCTCCGTCCGCCCAGCCGCCGTCCGGAAGCCCCCAACCCGGCCGGAAGAAATCAAGAACCCGCAATGTTCGGCGGTCGATTGCGAGCTCCTCCGAGGTCGGAATTTAATTCCGAAAAATGCGATGGGAAGAGAAAAACCCCTACTACGCATTCGTGGGCTTAGATCGAAGATTGGGCAGCAATTCAACTTACAAATTCACGTTTGAAATTATGTGCGGGAAAGAAAATACAAAACGCAACGTCCTACCTTGTTGGGCTTTGCCCGGTGCTTCGCCGCGAGGGATCTGTCGCCATGTCGTTGCCTTGCCGGAGGGGAGGAGGTGAGGAGGAGCTTCCTTTGTCGTTGGGAGCTGCTGGCGCCAGGGAAGAAAGGGGAGAGGAGAGGGGTGGGTTAAGTGTTTAAATAAAAACGCTTAAACACCCCGCCCGACACGCCCCCGACTCCGCTCCCGAAGCAGACAAAAAGGAGGGTGTCCCTGGGGTAGACATGACCTCCTGAGCACAACGGTGGTCTCAGAATTTTAATCCGAGACCCCGTTCAAAAGTTATTAAACTTAGCGCCCGAGGCCGCCAAATTACAAAAACGCCCCTAGGGCCATTTTTCACAAACGGCCCGCGCCCGCGAAACCTACACCCCTCATAGGGTAAACGGCACGCTCCAAACTCAACGGTGCCCTCGGTTTTGCAATCTGAGCCACCATTTAAGAGATACTCGAGTTTCTCCATTGAACGAATAAATTAATTACTTAATTTATCCGTTTAACCTTCCAGAAGCGGGCGAGAGGTCCAAACGTCCCGCGCTGACAAGTTTTATGTCGTTCCTAGGGTAAATGCCCCATTCCGGACCCATCCGTACACTCGGATCTCTGATCTGAAGCTCTGTTTAGGAGTTATACCATTTATTTAGCGTTTCCAGTGTGAACGCACTGAAAATTTAATTCCGGCCACTCCAGGGCTCGGAATCGCACGCCGTCTGAAGGAGCTGCTCTGGAATATCATCAAGAATATTCCAAAGTCTTTCGTAGAAAAAACCGGGTTCTTATATCATTCCCTCCTTCAAGCTTTTCGTCCTTGAAAAGCAAAACCAGGGAACAACACAGGGTACTAAGCCCACACCTGGATTTCCCGTACCCAAAAGAGACCACGCATAGCTCTGAGTCACCGCACACAGACCAAAGGATTGATCTGTTCATGAGAGGTCGGCCCTATCCAACATCGTGCAACCACTCCAGACTTTTGGGTTAGGGAAAGGCGGTAGGGTACCTCGCCATCCCTTTGCATGGTCTCAAACTGCCCGAAGGCCCTCGGGGGTAGCTCACCTCCCCGATAAAACCCTTACGTCGCACACTGCGACTGGAATCACCGCCCGCACCTAGGACAAGGCCCGGTGATTCCCTCTTTCAGAATATCCATATGGTGAAACACCCAAGGATATCTGGTCACGCAAGATTCCACAGTCGATGCTCTCTTACACGCTCAACAGGCGAAGGAGCCAACACCATCGACTAAAGGAAAATGTCTCACGCCTTTTACCTTACCAACACAGGGTTACACCCGACGCCCTGCGTCACCCTGGTAATACCTCAAACAAGGAGCAGGGAAAAACGCCTTTCACACGCAGAGCCTATCAATTCTAATGCAAGAAGTAGAAGAGTCGCAAGGGGTACCTCTCATCATCCCGTGCTCTGCAGGATCGTAGACATCCAAAGCTCACGGCTACCCGCGGTCCCAACCATCAGCTCCCGGAGCTTGACGTGGACCGCCTAGTGGTGATGGGGAGATCTCGTAACGTCGTCCCCCACTACCAGCTCCTCCCGCTCCTCTGCTAGCACCACCTCTCTGGGTACTACTCCGATCATGGCACTACCTCTGCCGTGGTGGTGCGCCTGCTGCCTGCCCGAAGCTCTCAGCAACTCGGGTCGGGCAGTCTCATTCCAAGTGACCTCGCCCGTCACAAGCATAGCACCGGCACTCTCTGGGCTGCCCTGGTGCCCTCTGGCGCCACTGTGGTGTACAACCACGGCCCGGGATCCACTCACGTAAGGGCATCCTCGGCTGATGCCCTGTGCCTTTTCTCCACAGTGGTATATGACCACGTCTCCGAAACCGGAAGTGGGAAGGCCACCTGCATCGAGGTCCTGTCCTCCGGTGCCTATTAGCTACGGTAGACGTCCCAGCTCCATTGCGCCCACTGCCACTACCAACCGCAAAACATGACAGGAAGCCCTCTGTCACCAATGCCTGCTCTAGCACCCCGGCATATGTGGAAATGCCCAAGGGTACTATGACAGCACGAATCTCTCGGCGGAGACCCTGCTCAAGCTTCCGCGCTCAGAGGTTGTCGTCACAGACCAAGTCCGGGTAAAAGCGTGCATGGTCTGCAAAACTAGTCGTGTACTCGGCTACCATCATACCTCCCGGCTGAAACTACAGGGGATCCTGAATTCGAACGGAGCGCAAGCAGGAGGGGAAAAACTCCTCACGGAGCAACAACTGAAAGTCATCCAACGAAAGCGACGACTCATCAAGAAGCTGAGTCACCATACTCTACCAAAGCCGAGCTGATCCACAGAAAAGGTTGGCTACCAAAGCCACTCTCTGATCTTTCGGCGTCTGCACAAGCCTAAAAAGGCGAACCACTGCCTCGAGCCAAACCTCTGCTACCTGAGGGTCTAGCTTACCACCGAACCTCAATGGTCCCTGCCGCTGGAACTCACGGAGCGCGCTCAACCTGCGCTCAAGCTCAGCCTGCTTTGCCGAAACTGTCTACTGCTCAACAGGTGGGGGTGCTGCTACCGGCCCACCCGGAGAAAAGGGGCTCGCATGATGGGTCCTGGACTGTGGCCTCGTAGCTCACAGGGTCGTCGTCACGCACCCAAAGCTGGTATCCTGGCTGGCTGTCTTCGCGGAGACATCCTGAATATTATCAAGGAGTGTCGCGGTCAGATGAGCATATATGTATATACCAATATCAACAATGGGAAGCTAACTCAAGGAGGACGGTAAAAGACTCAGTCCTATGTGATGCACAACCCAAATTTTCCCTGCAACAAGTGTCTCAGCATGCCGAGTCGACAAGTGGGTTATCAAGGTCCTGGTGAATGGATACGTCGGCCGCCGCACCATCACTGGACTCCCTGGCCTGAGAGCCGCTCTTGAGACACATTAACACTGTTTCCCTAATTCCCCACCAATTCCTCTTTTAGGGACGTCCGCACAACGCCCCAAGGAACGAACCACCTCTGATACCACTTTGTCACGACCCGACCCTACCCGGGCTCGAGCCGTAACTACTCCAAGCCCGCCTCCATAGGCCCGGGGCTGGCGACCAGAGCCGAAGGCACAATAACTCGGGGATGCCTTTTCCTAAGCACCTGTACACACACACGCAACAAAGAAAAGAAAAGGGCAACTGCTATAAACATACCACAAAGTGCATCGACCTCTACAAGTACAAAGTACAAGCTGGAAGGAAAAAGGTCAAAACACACACCCAACCAAAAAGTGCCACAACCCGGCAACAGGTAAATGAAAAGAAACAGCCAATAGGTCTGCCACCTAGAACACGACCACGACCACCGCACGCGGTCCAAGCTCCCAAGCTCCTACGCTCCACTGAAGTCACGCTCCACCTGTCTGTCGTCTGCAAGGGCACACCAAGTGCGGGCAAAGCCCAAGCAGGGGTGAGTATAAAAATACTCAGTAGGATACCGCGAAGGCTCGAGGGAGCAACAAAGGAGGTACCGAAGGATGAGCGGTAGAGTGAACATAAAAGTAGAGGGGTACAATCGAGGGTGCAGTATAGAGTCCAGATCAACCCAACAAAAGGAAGGAAGTAGACTCGTCCAGGCACAAGGAGCTGGAAACGGTGAGAAGATGAACTTCCCGTCGATTCTTCGCTACCTATAGCAGGAGAGTAGACTCATCCAACCATGAGAAGCTAGACACAGAAAGCACGTGGCATACCCCGTGCGTCTTCGCCTCACATGGAAGGAGAGTAACCAAACCCAAGAAGTGGGTACCAGAAACAGGGTATATACATATCCTTATGCTCTGCCAAGAAGACCGAACAAACTCATAAGGGGATCTCCGTCCCGTAGCTCAGCCCAAGAAAAAAGTAGCCAACAGTCCCAGACATAACCCCACCATCGATGCCCAGCAACCCGCACGTCTGCCCTGAACCGCAAGCCAAGGGGCTCAATCACCACACCTTGACACTATCCTCTTTGGTGGGCACTGACTCACCCGCACGGTTTTAGATCGCGTCACAAGAACGCGTCTTGGTGGTGAAAGATCCCCTCATACTTGAGAGTTCTAGGGAAAGTCAAACCACACCTCGTCACTGCCCTACAGTCGAGAGGTCTCCTCAAAGCCATAGTCGTTCCATCACCGACCCGTACAACCAAGGGTCCCGCTCCGGTAATCACGGAGGAAAGCCACAGACTAGCCCAGTCAGAAGGACTGAGTCTAGAATGCTAACAGGTGCCCCACTGCCCAGCCCCGCTGGAGGGTAATTCATAACCAAAAGTCAGGTGACCCACTGTCCAACCCTGCTTGAGGGTAAACCTTATTCAGATTTCGGGTGACCCACTGCCCAGCCCTGCAGGAGGGTAAACCCTAATACATCATCAGGCGACCCACTTCCCAGCCCCGCTGGAGGGTAGACCTGGAATAAGTCGACAGGCGACCCACTTCCCAACCTTGCCGGAGGGTAGACCTGGAACTAGACGACGGGCGACCCACTGCCCAGCCCTGCTGGAGGGTAGGCCCTAAGAGGTCATCGGGTGACCCACTACCCAATCTCTGCTAGAGGGTAGACCCTAAGTGCGTCGGGTGACCCACTGCCCAGTCTCTGCTGGAGGGTAGACCCTAAAAGTCAGCGAGTAACCCACTGCCTAGCCCCGCTGGAGGGTAAACCCAAAGAAGTCGATGAGTAACCCACTGCCCAGCCCCGCTGAAGGGTAAAACTCAGAACCGCTCTGGCCATCTCTACAGGAGGGTGAAACATTGGCCAATCGAACACAGAGTGGGTATCGCGCAGCCACCCAACTCTAGAACAACTCTCCCAAAAGAGTTTCAGCGCCTCCTCCATCACGGGGTGCCACTAGAACCGCTACTAGCCGATCCATCGAGAACGAAACCAGTGGAGACTACTCAACCCTGCTGGTCAACAAACGAGCACTGAGTCAGGAGAAAAACTCCACCCTGCTGCTCAAACAAACACACGGAGGGACCCTCTACGCCGCGAGAGGTCCAAGTACGCAAAGCAGAACCCGACACGCACGTGGGGCCCACACAACGTGTGGCCCCATCTCAAACCCAACTGAGTGCACAACCGTCCTCAGGTACAAACAACCACACGTACCTCCAAGCGCTCCCGTATACTCCTGAAGTATACCTCATTCCAGCCCAAAGGCTATCGTGCACACGACACCCAGCGTCAGCGCGAAGGCGTGACGTAACAACTCCACCTAAAAGGACCAGACACGGCCATCCACATCTCGTGAAACATTTACGTCACTCTCCCAAGAGTGCGCGATCACACGCCAAGGGTCTGCTACAGAAAAAGTAGGGCGGACCGCCACTAGAGCACCTTCCATGCTCCACATTCAACAAGATCTTGCAAGAGGCTCCGTACAACCACACAGATTGCACCGTTGCAATCCTCGCGAAAAAACACGCGAGTTATACTACTCACTCGCCCGAAACGGTCAACAGGTGGAAAATATACTATTCACCGTGACCAAACTCGTGTGGGGCCCACCCCAAGATCCCAAAACTGAACCAACGGATCACGCCTATGCGATCCCCTTAGAAAAACACACAGGATTGAGTAATCAATCACCCAAAATGAACACCCGGTGAAAAAGGTACTATTCACCGTAGCCAGGTCGGGTGGGTCCCACACCACGTCCTCGAAAAAGGTCGGGCGGACTGCGTCATCGCAAAGCTCTCGGAAAAGCATGTCAAATCAACTGCTTACTTGCGTGGAATGGGTACCCGGAGGATAAGATACGTTCCGGCACACCGCACACGAGCGGCGCCACGTGGGACCCGCATCCCGGTCCCGAAACTCAACGAAAGGATCGCACCATTGCGATCCTCTCGAAAAAGTACACAAGATGGACTATTAATTTGTCCAAAACGGTCGCCCAGTGATAAACCTGGAAATCACCGTCAACTCCTGAAATGGCACTCGTGGGCCCCGCACCATCGTGCCGAATTCGAGCGGGCGGATTGCACCATGGCAATCCCCTCGGAAAAACATCCAGAAACGACTGCTCGCACGCCCCGAACGGACGTTCGATGGAAAAGACGTGAAACGCCGCACGCAGCTCAAGAGTCGGCCCGTGGGGCCCACGCCTCAACTCCGGTTTCGACGCCCGAAACCGCCCTAGAAACCTCCGCCTTAGTGCCAGGGCCCCAACGCCATTGACGGCGCTCAAAACGGACGTCGGACGCGTCCGCGCCGTCCAAAACAGGCTTTTTCGGAAGAACGCTCGTCCACTTAAAGACGAGTCGCGTCTTCGAGACCCCTCGTTTCGGGAATTTAAAATTCCCGAAACCACCTCAAAATACTCAGCTTAACCCAAGGAGCGCGTCGCCACTGACGAAACGCGAATCCGACACCTGAGCTGCCTTTTAGAGGCGTTTTAGGAACTTTTCGGACCAAAGGGTGGGCCGGGCCGGTTAGGCCGGCCCACTCACTGCCTGTGCCGGCCCGCGGTTCACTGCGCGGGCCGGCCCGCATCGCTCGGACCGGCTGTCTCCCCACGGGACTCGCGAGGCGCGGGTCCCTTGTCTGCTGGCCGGGGTCACGAAGACCCCGGGTCTGCGTGCCGCGACGACCGGCCGAAGCGGGTCGCCCCCTCCCCTTCGCGCTCCGCGCCCGCGGCGCCTGCGGCCGACGACAGCCACTCGACCCCGCTCCCCCGGCCGCCTGCCGCCTGAGGCGCTCGCCGCCGCGCCACTGAAGCCCCCTGTCGATCTCCGCTCGGCCTCCGTCCGCCCGACCGCCGTCCGGAAGCCCCCAACCCGTGCGGAAGATATCAAGAACCCGCAATGTTCGGCGGTCGATTGTGAGCTCCTCCGAGGTCGGAATTTAATTTCAAAAAATGCAATGGGAATAGAAAAACCCCTACTACGCATTTGTGGGCTTAGATCGAAGATTGGGCAGCATTTCAACTTACAAATTCCCGTTTGAAATTAAGTGCGGGAAAGAAAATACAAAATGCAACATCCTACCTTGTTGGGCTTTGCCCGGTGCTTCGCCGCGAGGGATCTGCCGCCGCGCCGTTGCCTTGCCGGAGGGGAGGAGGTGAGGAGGAGCTTCCTCCGTCGTTGGGAGCTGGTGGCGCCAGGGAAGAAAGGGGAGAGGAGAGGGGTGGGTAACTTTTTAAATAAAAACGCTTAAACACCCCGCCCGGCACGCCCCCGACTCTGCTCCCGAAGCAGACAAAAAAGAGGGCTTCCCTAGGGTAAACATGACCTCCTGAGCACAACGGTGGTCTCGGAATTTTAATCCAAGACCCCGTTCAAAAGTTATTAAACTTAGCGCCCGAGGCTGCCAAATTACGAAAACGCCCCTGGGGCCATTTTTCACAAACGGCCCACGCCCGCGAAACCTACACCCCTCCTAGGGTAAACGGCACGCTCCGAACTCAACGGTGCCCTCAGTTTTCCAATCCGAGCCGCCCTTTAAGAGATACTCGAGTTTCTCCATTAAACAAATTAATTAATTAATTAATTTATCCGTTTAACCTTCCAGAAGCGGGCGAGGGGTCCAAATGTCCCGCGCCGACAAGTTTTATGTCGTTCCTAGGGTAAACGCCACATTCCGGACTCATCTGTACACTCAGATCTCTGATCTGAAGCTCCGTTTAGGAGTTATACTATTTATTTAGCGTTTCCAGTGTGAACGCAATGAATATTTAATTCCGGCCACTCCGGGGCTCGGAATCGCACGCCGTCTGAAGGCGCTGCTCTGGAATATCATCAAGAATATTCCGAAGTCTTTCGTAGAAAAAACCGGGTTCTTACATCATTCCCTCCTTTAATTTTTTCGTCCTCGAAAAGCAAAACCAGGGAACAACACAGGGTACGAAGCCCACACCTGGCTTTCCCGTACCCAAAAGAGCCCACGCATAGCTCCGCGTCACCGCACACAGACCAAAGGATTGATCTGTTCATGCGAGGTTGGCCCTTGCCAACGTCGTGCACCCACTATAGACTTTGGGGTTAGGGAAATGTGGTAGGGTACCTCGCCATCCCTTTGCACGGTCTCAAACGGCCCGAAGGCCCTCGGGGGTAGCTCACCTCCCCGATCAAACCCTTACGTCGCACACCGCGACTAGAATCACCGCCCGCACCTGGTACAAGGCCCGGTGATTCCCTCCTTCAGAATATCCATATGGTGAAACACCCAAGGATATCTTGTCGCGCAAGATTCCACAATCGATGCTCTCTTACACGCTCAACAGGCGAAGGATCCAACACCATCGACTAAAGGAAAAGGTCTCACGCCTTTTACCTTACCAACACAGGGTTACACCCGACACCCTGCGTCACCCTGGTAATACCTCAAACAAGGAGCAGGGAAAAACGCCTTTCACATGCAGAGCCTATCAATTCTACTGCAAGAAGTAGAAGAGTCGCAAGGGGTACCTCTCACCATCCCGTGCTCTACAGGATCGTAGACATCCAAAGCTCACGGCTACCCGCGGTCCCAACCATCAGCTCCCAGAGCCAGACGTGGACCGCCTAGTGGTGATGGGGAGATCTCGTAACGTTGTCCCCCACTACCAGCTCCTCCTGCTCCTCTGCTAGCACCACCTCTTTGGGTACTACTCTGAACACGGCGTTGCCTCTGCCGTGGTGGTGCGCCTGCTGCCTGCCCGAAGCTCTCAGCAACTCGGGTCGGGCAGTCTCATGCCAAGTGACCTCGCCCGTCACAAGCATAGCACTGGCGCTCTCTGGTCTTCCCTGGTGACCTCTAGCGCCACTGTGGTGTACAACCACGGCCCGGGATCCACTCACGGAAGGGCATCCTCGGCTGAGGCCCTGCGCCTTTTCGCCACAGTGGTATACGACCACGTCTCTGAAACTGGCAGTGGGAAGGCCACCTGCATCGAGGTCCTGTCCTCCGGCGCCTGCTAGCTACGACAGACGTCCCGACTCCATTGCGCCCACTGCCACTACCAACCGCAAAACATGGCAAGAAGCCCTCTGTCACCAACGCCTGCTCTAGCACCCTAGAATATGTGGAAGTGCCCAAGGGTACTATGACAGCACGAATCTCTCGACGGAGACCCTGCTCAAACTTTCGCACTCTGAGGTTGTCGTCACGGACCAAGTCTGGGTAAAAGCGTGCAAGGTCTGCAAAACTATCCGCGTACTCAGCTACCGTCATCCCTCCCTGCTGAAACTGTAGGGGCTCCTGAATCTGAATGGAGCGCAAATAAGAGGGGAAAAACTCCTCACAGAGCAACAACTGAAAGTTGTCCAACGAAAGCGACGACTCGTTAAGAAACTGAGTCACCAGACTCCACCAACGCCGAGCTGATCCACAGAAAAGGCTCGCTGCCAAAGCCACTCTCTGATCTGTCGGCATCTGCACAAGACTGAAAAGGTGAACCACTGCCTAGAGCCAAACCTCTGCTGCCTGTGGGTCTATCTTACCACTAAACCTCAACGGTCCCTGCCATTGGAACTCATGGAGTGTGCTCAACCTGCGCTCAAGCTCAGACTGCTCTGCTGAAACTGTCTACTGCTCAACAGGTGGGGGTGCTGCTACCGGCCCACCCGGAGAAAAGGGGCTCGCATGACGGGTCCTGGACTGTGGCCTCGTAGCTCACAGGGTCGTAGTCACGCACCCAAAGCTGGTATCCTGGCTGGCTGTCTTCGCGGAGACATCCTGAATATTATCAAGGAGTTCCGCGGTTAGATGAGCATATATGTATATACCAATATCAACAATGGGGAGCTGACTCAAGAAGTACGGTCAAAGACTCAGTCCTATGTGATGCACAAACCAAATTTTCCCTGCAACAAGTGTCTCAGCATACCGAGTCGACAAGCGGGTTATCAAGGTCATGGTGAATGGATATGTCGGTCACCGCACCATCACTAGACTCCCTGGCCTGAGAGCCGCTCTCAAGACACATTAACATTGTTTCCCTAATTCTCAACCAATTCCTCTTTTAGGGACGTCCGCACAACGCCCCAAGGAACGAACCACCTCTGATACCACTTTGTCACGACCCAACCCTACCCGGTCTCGAGCCGCAACTACCCCAAGCCCGCCTCCATAGGCCAGGGGCTGGCGACCAGCGCTGAAGTCACAATAACTTGGGGAAGTCTTTGCCTAAGCACCTGTACACACACACGCAACAAAGAAAAGAAAAGGGCAACTGCTATAAACATACCACAAAGTGCATCGACCTCTACAAGTACAAAGTACAAGCTGAAGGAAAAGGGTCAAAACACACGTCCAACCAAAAAGTGCCACAACCCGGCAACAGGTAAATGAAAAGAAACAGCCGACAGGTCTGCCACCTAGAACCCAGCCACGACCACCACACGCGGTCCAAGCTCCCAAGCTTCGACGCTCCACTGAAGTCACGCTCCACCTGTCCGTTATCTGCAAGGGCACACCAAGTGCGGGCAAAGCCCAAGCAGGGGTGAGTATAAAAATACTCAGTAAGATACCCCGAAGGCTCGAGGGAGCAACAAAGGAGGTACCGAAGGGTGATCGGCAGAGCGAACAGAAAATTAGAGGGGTACAACCGAGGGTGCAGTAGAGAGTCCAGCTCAACCCAACAAAAGGAAGGAAGTAGACTCGTCTAGGAACAAGGAGCTGGAAACGGTGAGAATATGAACTTCCCGTCGAGTCTTCACTACCTATAGCAGGAGAGTAGACTCGTCCAACCACGAGAATCTAGACACGGAAAGCACGTGGCAAACCTCGCACGTCTTCGCCTCACCTGGAAGGAGAGTAACCAAACCCAAGAAGTGGGTACCAGAAACAAGGTATATACATATCCTTATGCTCTTCCAAGAAGACCGAACAAACTCGTAAGGGGATCTCCGTCCCGTAGCTCAGCCCAAGAAAAAAGTAGCCAACAGTCCCAGACATAACCCCACCATCGATGCCCAGCAACCCACACGTCTGCCCTGAACCGCAAGCCAAGGGGTTCAATCACCGCACCTTGACACTATCCGCTTTGGGTGGAACTGACTCGCCCGCACAGTTTTAGATCACGTCACAAGAACGCGTATCGGTGGGGAAAGCACCCCTCATACTTGAGAGTTCTAGGGAAAGTCAAACCACACCTCGTCACTGCCCTGCAGTCGAGAGGTCTCCCCAAAGCCATAGCTGTTCCATCACCGACCCGTACAACCAAGAGTCCCGCTCCGGTAATCACGGAGGAAAGCCACAGACTAGCCCAGTCAGAAGGACTGAGTCTGGAATTCTAACAGGTGTCCCACTGCCCAGCCCCGCTGGAGGGTAATTCATAACCAAAAGTCGGGTGACCCACTGCCCAGCCCTGCTGGAGGGTAAACATTATTCAGATATCGGGTGACCCACTGCCCAGCCCTGATGGAGGGTAAACCCTAATACATCACCAGGCAACCCACTGCCCAGCCCCACTGGAGTGTAGACCTGGAATAAGTCGACAGTCGACCCACTCCCCAGCCTTTCCGGAGGGTAGACCTGGAACTAGACGACGGGCGACCCACTGCCCAGCCCTACTGGAGGGTAGGCCTTAAGAGGTCGTCGGGTGACCCACTGCCCAGTCTCTGCTGGAGGGTAGACCCTAAGTGTGTCAGGTGACCCACTGCCCAGTCTCTGCTGGAGGGTAGACCCTAAAAGTCAGCGAGTAACCCACTGCCCAGCCCCGCTGGAGGGTAAACCCAAAGAAGTCGATGAGTAACCCACTGCCCAGCCCCGCTGGAGGGTAAAACTCAGAACTGCTCTGTCCATCTCTACAGGAGGGTCCAACACTGGCCAATCGAACACAGAGTGGGTATCGCGCAGCCACCCAACTCCAGAACAACTCTCCCAAAAGAGTTTCAGCGCCTGCTCCATCACGGGGTGCCACTAGCACCGCTACTAGCCGATCCATCGAGAACGAAACCTGGGGAGACTACTCAACCCTGCTGGTCAACAAACGAGCACCGAGTCAGGGAAAAAACTCCACCCTGGTGGTCAAACAAACACATGGAGGGACCCTCTATGCCGCGAGAGGTCCAAGTACGCAAAGCAGAACCCAGCACGCACGTGGGTCCCACACAACGTGTGGCTCCATATCAACCCCAACTGAGCACACAACCATCCTCAGGTACAAACAACCACACGTACCTCCAAGCGCTCCCGTATACTCCTGAAGTATACCTCATTCCAGCCCCAAGGGTATCGTGCACATGACACCCATCGTCAGCGCGAAGGCGTGACGTAACAACTCCACCTCAAAGGCCCAGACACGGCCATCCACATCTCGTGAAACATTTACGTCACTCTCCCAAGAGTGCACGATCACACGCCAAGTGTCCCCTATAGACAAAGTAGGGCGGACCTCCACTGGAGCACCTTCCATGCTCCACATTCAACAAGATCGCGCAAGAGGCTCCGCACAACCAAACAGATTGCACCGTTGCAATCCTCGCAAAAAAACACGCGAGTTAGACTACTCACTCACCCAAAATGGTCAACAGGTGGAAAAGGTACTATTCACCATGACCAAACCTATGTGGGACCCACCCCAAGATCCCAAAACTAAACCAACAGATCATGCCACTGCGATCCCCTCGGAAAAACACACGGGATTGAGTAATCAATCACCCAAAATGAACACCCGGTAAAAAAGGTACTATTCACCGTAGCCAGGTCGGGTGGGTCCCACACCACATCCTCGAAAAAGGTCGGGCGGACTGCGCCATCGCAAAGCTCTCGGAAAATCACGTCAAATCGACTGCTTACTTGCGTGGAACGGGTACCCGGAGGATAAGATACGTTCTGGCACACCGCACACGAGCGGCGCCACGTGGGACCCGCATCCCGGTCCCGAAACTCAATGAACGGATCGCACTGCTGCGATCCTCTCAAAAAAGTACACAAGATGGACTATTCACTTGTCCAAAACGGTCGCCCGGTGATAAACCTGGAAATCACCGTCAACTCCCGAAATGGCCCTCGTGGGCCCCGCACCATCGTGCCGAATTCGAGCGGGCGGATTGCACCATTGCAATCCCCTCGGAAAAACATCCAGAAACGACTGCTCGCAGGCCCCGAACGGACGTTCGATGGAAAAGTCGTGAGACACCGCACGCAGCTCAGGAGTCGGCCCGTGGGGCCCATGCCTCAACTCTGGTTTCGACGCCTGAAACCGCCCTAGGAACCTCCGCCTCAGTGCCAGTGCCCCAACGCTGCTGACGGCGCTCAAAACGGACGTCGGACGCGTCTGCGCCGTCCAAAACATGATTTTTCGGAAGAACGCTCGTCCACTTAAAGATGCGTCGCGTCTCCGAGACCCCTCGTTTCGGGAATTAAAAATTCCCAAAACCACCTCAAAATACTCGGCTTAACTCAAGGAGCGCGTCGCCGCTGACGGCACGCCAATCCGACACCCGAGCTGCCTTTTAGAGGCGTATTAGGAAATTTTCGGACCAAAGGGTGGGCCGGGCCGGTTCGGTCGGCCCACTCACTGCCTGTGCCGCCCCGCGGTTCCCTGCGCGGGCCGGCCCGCGTCACCCGGACCGGCTAAGCCGGTCCGGCTGTCTCCCCATGGGACCCGCGAGGCGTGGGTCCCTTGTCTGCTGGCTGGGGTCACGAAGACCCCGGGTCTGCGTGCCGCGACAACCGGTCGAAGCCGGTCGCCCCCTCCCCTTCATGCTCCACGCCCGCGGCGCCTGCGGCCGACGAACGCCACACGACCCCACTCCCCCAGCCGCCTGCCGCCTGAGGCACTCATCGCCGCGCCGCTGAAGCCCTCTGCCGGCCTCCGCTCGGCCTCCGTCCGCCCAGCCGCCGTCCGGAAGGCCCCAACTCGTCCGGAAGAAATCAAGAACCTGCAATGTTCGGCGGTCGATTGCGAGCTCCTCCGAGGTTGAAATTTAATTCCGAAAAATGAGATGGGAAGAGAAAAACCCCTACTACGCATTCGTGGGCTTAGATTGAAGATTGGACAGCAATTCAACTTACAAATTCGCGTTTGAAATTAAGTGCGGGAAAGAAAATACAAACGGCAACATCCTACCTTGTTGGGCTTTGCCCGGTGCTTCGCCGCGAGGGATCTGCCGCCGCGCCATTGCCTTGCCGGAGGGGAGAAGGTGAGGAGGAGCTTCCTCCGTCGTTGGGAGTTGCTGGCCCCAGGGAAGAAAGGGGAGAGGAGAGGGGTGGGTAAAGTGTTTAAATAAAAACGCTTAAACACCCCGCCCGACACGCCCCCGACTCCGCTCCCGAAGTAGACAAAAAGGAGGGCGTCCCTGGGGTAAAAATGACCTCCTGAGCACAACGGTGGTCTCAGAATTTTAATACGAGACCCCGTTCAAAAGTTATTAAACTTAGCGCCCGAGGCCACCAAATTACGAAAACACCCCTGGGGCCATTTTTCACAAACGACCCGCGCCCGCGAAACCTACACCCCTCCTAGGGTAAACGGCACACTCCGAACTCAATGGTGCCCTCGGTTTTCCAATCCGAGCCACCATTTAAGAGATACTCAAGTTTCGCCATTAAACGAATAAATTAATTAATTAATTTATCCGTTTAACCTTCCAGAAGCGGGCGTGGGGTCCAAACTTCCCGCGCCGACAATTTTTATGTCGTTCCTAGGGTAAACGCCCCATTCTGGACCCATCCGTACACTCGGATCTCTGATCTGAAGCTCCTTTTAGGACTTATACCATTTATTTAGCGTTTCCAGTGTGAACGCACTGAAAATTTAATTCCGGCCACTCCGGGGCTCGGAATCGCATGCCGTCTGAAGGCGCTGCTCTGGAATATCATCAAGAATATTCCAAAGTCTTTCGTAGCAAAAACCGGGTTCTTAAATCATTCCCTCCTTCAAGATTTTCGTCCTCAAAAAGCAAAACCAGGGAACAACACAGGGTACTAAGCCCACACCTGGCTTTCCCGTACCCAAAAGAGCCCACACATAGCTCTGCGTCACCGCACACAGACCAAAGGATTGATCTGTTCATGCGAGGTCGGCCCTTGCCGATGTCGTGCACCCAATCCAGACTTTGGGGTTAGGGCAAGGCGGTAGGGTACCTCGCCATCCCTTTGCATGGTCTCAAACGGCCCGAAGGCCCTCTGGGGTAGCTCACCTCCCCGATCAAACCCTTACGTCGCACACCGCGACTGGAATCACCGCCCGCACCTGGGACAAGGCCCGGTGATTCCCTCCTTCATAATATCCATATGGTGAAATACCCAAGGATATCTGGTCGCGCAAGATTCCACAGTCGATGCACTCTTACATGCTCAACAGGCGAAGGAGCCAACACCATTGACTAAAGGAAAAGGTCTCACGCCTTTTACCTTACCAACACAGGGTTACACCCGACGCCCTGCGTCACCCTGGTAATACCTCAAACAAGGAGCAGGGAAAAATGCCTTTCACACGCAGAGCCTCTCAATTCTACTGCAAGAAGTAGAAGAGTCGCAAGGGGTACGTCTCACCATCCCGTGCTCTGCAGGATCGTAGACATCCAAAGCTCACGGCTACCCACGGTCCCAACCATCAGCTCCCGGAGCCTGACGTGGACCGCCTAGTGGTGATGGGGAGATCTCGTAACGTCGTCCCCCACTACTAGCTCCTCCCGCTCCTCTACTAGCACCACCTCTCTGGGTACTACTCCGATCACGGCGCTGCCTCTACCGTGGTGGTGCGCCTGCTACCTGCCCGAAGCTCTCAACAACTCGGGTTGGGCAGTCTCATGCCAAGTGACATCGCCCGTCACAAGCATAGCATCGGTGCTCTCTGGGCTGTCCTGGTTCCCTCTGGCGCCACTGTGGTGTACAACCACGGCCCGGGATCCACTCACGAAAGGGCATCCTCAGCTGAGGCCCTGCGCCTTTTCGCTACAGTGGTATACGACCACGTCTCCGAAACCGGCAGTGCGAAGGCCACCTGCATCGAGGTCCTGTCTTTCGGCGCCTGCTAGCTACGACAAACATCCTGGCTCCATTGCGCCCACTGCCACTACCAACCGCAAAACATGACAGGAATCCCTCTGTCACCAACGCCTTCTCTAGCACCCCGACATATGTGGAAATGCCCAAGGGTACTATGACAACACGAATCTCTCGGCGGAGACCCTGCTCAGACTTCCGCGTTCGGAGGTTGTCGTCATGGACCAAGTCCGGGTAAAAGCGTGCATGGTCTGCAAAAATAGCCGCATACTTGGATACTTTCATCCCTCCCTGCTGAAATTGCAGGGGATACTGAATCCAAACGGAGTGGAAGTAGGAGGGAAAAAACTCCTCAAGGAGCAACAACTGAAAGTCGTCCAATGAAAGCGACGACTCATCAAGAAGCTGAGTCACCAGACTCCACCAACGCTGAGCTGATCCACAGAAAAGGCTGGCTGCCAAATACACTCTCTGATCTGTCGGTGTCTGCACAAGCCTGAAAAGGCGAACCACTGCCTCGAGCCAAACCTCTGCTTCCTAAGGGCCTGGCTTACCACTGAACCTCAACGGTCCCTGCCGCTGGAACTCACGGAGCGCGCTCAACCTGCGCTCAAGCTCAGTCTGCTCTGCTAAAACTGTGTACTGCTCAACAGGTGGGGGTGCTGCTACCGGCCCACCCGGAGAAAAGGGGCTCGCATGACAGGTCCTGGAATGTGGCCTCGTAGCTCATAGGGTCGTCGTCACACACCCAAAGCTGGTATCATGGCTGGCTGTCTTCGCGGAGACATACTGAATATTATCAAGGAGTGCCGCGGTCAGATGAGCATATATGTATATACCAATATCAACAATGGGGAGCTGACTCAAGAAGGACGGTCAAAGACTCAGTCCTATGTGATGCACAAACCAAATTTTCCCTGGAACAAGTGTCTCAGCATGCCGAGTCGACAAGCGGGTTATCAAGGTCCTGGTGAATGGATACGTCGGCCACCGCACCATCACTGGACTCCCTGGCCTGAGAGCCGCTCTCGAGACACATTAACATTGTTGCCCTAATTCCCAACCAATTCCTCTTTTAGGGATATCCGCACAACTCCCAAAGGAACGAACCACCTCTGATACCACTTTGTCACGACCCGACCCTACCTGGGCTCGAGCAGCAACTACCCCAAGCCCGCCTCCATAGGCCAGGGGCTGGAGACCCGCGCCGAAGGCTCAATAACTCGGGGAGGCCTTTTCCTAAGCACCTATACACACACACGCAACAAAGAAAAGAAAAGGGAAACTGCTATAAACATACCACAAAGTGCATCGACCTCTACAAGTACAAATTACAAGCTGGAAGGAAAAGGGGAGAAACACATGCCCAACCAAAAAGTGCCACAACCCGGCAATAGGTAAACAAAAAGAAACAGCCGACAGGTCTGCCACCTAGAACCCGGCCACGACCACCGCACGCGGTCCAAGCTCCCAAGCTCCTACGCTCCCCTGAAGTCACGCTCCACCTATCCGTCGTCTGCAAGGGCACAACAAGTGCGGGCAAAGCCCAAGCGGGGGTGAGAATAAAAATACTCAGTAGGATACCCCAAAGGCTCGAGGGAGCAACAAAGGAGATACCGAAGGGTGAGCGGTAGAGCGAACAGAAAAGTAGAGGGGTACAACCAAGGGTGCAGTAGAGAGTCCAGATCAACCCAACAAAAGGAAGGAAGTATACTCGTCCAGGCACAAGGAGCTGGAAACGGTGAGAAGATGAACTTCCCGTCGTGTCTTCGTTTCCTATAGCAGGAGAGTAGACTCATCCAACCACAAGAAGCTAGACACGGAAATCAGGTGGCATACCCCGCACGTCTTCGCCTCACCTGGAAGGAGAGTAACCAAACCCAAGAAGTGGGTACCAGAAACAAGGTATATACATATCCTTATGCTCTTCCAAGAAGACCGAACAAACTCGTAAGGGGATCTCCGTCCCGTAGCTCAGCCCAAGAAAAAAGTAGCCAACAGTCCCAGACATAACCCCACCATCGGTGCCCAGCAACCTGCACGTCTTCCCTGAACCACAAGCCAAGGGGATCAATCACCGAACCTTGACACATCCGCTTTGGGCGGCACTAACTCGCCCACATGGTTTTAGATCGCGTCACAAGAACGCGTCTCGGTGGGGAAAGCTCCCCTCATACTTGAGAGTTCTAGGTAAAGTCAAACCACACCTTGTCACTGCCCTACAGTTGAGAGGTCTCCTCAAAGCCATAGTCGTTCCATCACCGACCCGTACAACCAAGGGTCCCACTCCGGTAATCATGGAGGAAAGCCACAGACTAGCCCAGTCGGAAGGACTGAGTTTGGAATGCTAACAGGTGTCCCACTGCCCAGCCCCGCTGGAGGGTAATTCATAACCAAAAGTCGGGTGACCCACTGTCCAACCCTGCTGGAGGGTAAACCTTATTCAGATATCGGGTGACCCACTGCCCAGCCCTGCTGGAGGGTAAACCCTAATACATCACCAGGCGACCCACTACCCAGCCCCGCTGGAGGGTAGACCTGGAATAAGTCGACAGACGACCCACTGCCCAGCCTTGCTGGAGGGTAGACCTGGAACTAGACGACGTGCAACCCACTGCCCAGCCCTGCTGGAGGGTAGGCCCTAAGAGGTCCTCGGGTGACCCACTTACCAGTCTCTGCTGGAGGGTAGACCCTAAGTGCGTCGGGTGACCCACTGCCCAGTCTCAGCTGGAGGGTAGACCCTAAAAGTTAGCGAGTATCCCACTGCCCAGCCCTGCTGGAGGGTAAACCCAAAGAAGTCGATGAGTAACCCACTGCCCTGCCCCGCTGGAGGGTAAAACTCAGAACTGCTCTGGCCATCTCTACAGGAGGGTGCAACACTGGCCAATCGAACACAGAGTGGGTATCGCGCAGCCACCCAACTCCAGAACAACTCTCCCAAAAGAGGTTCAGCGCCTGCTCCATCACGGGGTGCCACTAGCACTGCTACTAGCCGATCCATTGAGAACGAAACCAGGGGAGACTACTCAACCCTGCTGGTCAATAAACGAGCACCGAGTCAGGGGAAAAACTCCACCCTGCTGGTCAAACAAACACACGGAGGGACCCTCTACGCCGGGAGAGGTCCAAGTACGCAAAGCAGAACCCGACACGCACGTGGGGCCCACACAACATGTGGCCCCATCTCAACCCCAACTGAGCACACAACCATCCTCAGGTACAAACAACCACACGTACCTCCAAGCGCTCCCATATACTCCTGAAGTATACCTCATTCCAGCCCAAAGGCTATCGTGCACACGGCACCCAGCGTCAGCGCGAAGGCGTGATGTAACAACTCCACCTCAAAGGCCCAGACATGGCCATCCACATCTCGTGAAACATTTACATCACTCTCCCAAGAGTGCGCGATCACACGCCAAGGGTCTGCTACATACAAAGTAGGGCGGACCGCCATTGGAGCACCTTCCATGCTCCACATTCAACAAGATCGTGCAAGAGGCTCCGCACAGCCAAACGTATTGCACCGTTGCAATCCTCGCAAAAAAACACGCGAGTTAGACTACTCACTCGCCCGAAACGGTCAACAGGTGGAAAAGGTACTATTCACCGTGACCAAACCCGTGTGGGGCCCACCCCAAGATCCCAAAACTGAACCAACGGATCACACCACTGTGATCCTCTCGAAAAAACAAACGGGATTGAGTAATCAATCACCCAAAATGAACACCCGGTGAAAAAGGTACTACTCACCGTAGCCAGGTCGGGTGGGTCCCACACCACGTCCTCGAAAATGGTCAGGCGGACTGCGCCATCGCAAAGCTCTCGGAAAAGAACGTCAAATCGACTGCTTACTTTCGTGGAACGGGTACCTGGAGGATAAGATACATTCCGGCACACCGCACACGAGCAGCGCCACGTGGGACCCGCATCCTGGTCCCGAAACTCAACGAACGGATCACACCGTTGCGATCCTCTTGAAAAAGTACACAAGATGGACTATTCACTTGTCCAAAATGGTCGCCCGGTGATAAAGCTGGAAATCACCGTCAACTCCTGAAACAGCCCTCGTGGGCCCCACACCATCGTGCCGAATTCGATCGGGTGGATTGCACCATTGCAATCCCCTCGGAAAAATATCCAGAAACGACTGCTCGCACGCCCCGAACGGACGTTCGATGGAAAGTCATGAAACGCCGCACGCAGCTCAAGAGTCGGCCCGTGGGGCCAACGCCTCAACTCCGGTTTCGATGCCCGAAATCGCCCTGGAAACCTCCGCCTCAGTGCCAGGGCCCCAACGCCGCTAACGGCGCTCAAAACGGACGTCGGACGCGTCCGCGCCGTCCAAAACAGGATTTTCCGGAAGAACGCTCGTCCACTTAAAGACGCGTCGCGTCTCCAAGACCCCTCGTTTCGGGAATTAAAAATTTTCAAAACCACCTCAAAATAATCGGCTTAACACAAGGAGCGCGTCGCCGCTGACGGCACGCGAATCCGACACCCGGGCTGCCTTTTAGAGGCGTTTTAGAAAATTTTCGGACCAAAGGGTGGGTCGGGCCGGTTCGGCCGGCCCACTCACTGCCTGTGCCGGCCCGCGGTTCACTGCGCGGGCCGGCCCGCGTCGCCCGGACCGGGTGAGCCGGTCCGGCTGTCTCCCCACGGGACCCGCGAGGTGCGGGTCCCTTGTCTGCTGGCCGGGGTCACGAAGACCCCGGGTCTGCGTGCCACGACGACCGGCCGAAGCCGGTCGCCCCCTCCCCTTCGCGCTCCGCGCCCGCGGCGCCTGCAGCCGACGACCGCCGCACGACCCTGCTCCCCCGGCCGCCTGCCGCCTGAGGCGCTCGCCGCCATGCCGCCGCGCCGCTGAAGCCCCCTGCCGACCTCCGCTCGGCCTCTGTCCGCCCAACCGCCGTCCGGAAGCCCCCAACCCGGCCGGAAGAAATCAAGAACCCGCAATGTTCGGCGGTCGATTGCGAGCTCCTCCTCGGTCGGAATTTAATTCCGAAAAATGCGATGGGAAGAGAAAAACCCATACTACGCATTCGTGGGCTTAGATCGAAGATTGGGCAGCAATTCAACTTACAAATTCGCGTTTGAAATTAAGTGCGGGAAAGAAAATACAAAACGCAACATCCTACCTTGTTGGGCTTTGCCCGGTGCTTCGCCGCGAGGGATCTGCCGTCACGCCATTGCCTTGCCGGAGGGGAGGAGGTGACGAGGATCTTCCTCCGTCGTTGGGAGCTGCTGGCGCCAGGGAAGAAAGGGGAGAGGAGAGGGGTGGGTTAAGTGTTTAAATAAAAACGCTTAAACACCCCGCCTGGCACGCCCCCGACTCCGCTCCCGAAGCAGACAAAAAGGAGGGTGTCCCTGGGGTAAACATGACCTCCTGAGCACAAAAGTGGTCTTGGAATTTTAATTCGAGACCCCGTTCAAAAGTTATTAAACTTAGCGCCCGAGGCCGCCAAATTACGAAAACGCCCCTGGGGCCATTTTTCACAAACGGACCGCGCCCGCGAAACCTACACCCCTCCTAGGGTAAAAGGCGTGCTCCGAACTCAACGGTGCCCTCGGTTTTCTAATCCGAGCCATCGTTTAAGAGAAACTTGAGTTTCGCCATTAAACGAATTAATTAATTAATTAATTTATCCGTTTAACCTTCCTGAAGCGGGCGAGGGGTCCAAACGTCCCGCGCCAACAAGTTTTATGTCGTTACTATGGTAAAGGCCCCATTTCGGACCCATCCGTACACTCGGATCTCTGATCTGAAGCTCCGTTTAAGAGTTATACCATTTATTTAGCGTTTCCAATGTGAACCCACTGAAAATTTAATTTCGGCCACTCCGGGGCTCGGAATCGCACGCCGTCTGAAGGCTCTACTCTGGAATACCATCAAGAATATTCAAAAGTCTTTCGTAAAAAAAAACTGGGTTCTTACATTTTCCTTTATACACATATACTACCTTATTTTTATTGTTATTGATCTAATATTTTAGTTTTAAGTTATCAATCCAGCTCCAGCTCTCTGCTACTCCCGAACTCCCCCATCCGAATTGGTGAAAACCCATCTGAATCATCTCAAATCAGGTATTTTATTCTTTATACACATATGGTACCTTGTTTTTATTTTTATTGATCTAATATTTTAGTTTTCAGTTTGGATTTTGATGTGATTTCACCGTGAAAAATAGGGAAATGAATGAATATTTTGTTAATTAATTAGTTTCCCCTGGAATATCAGTTGTGTTATAATGTCCATGCTAAATAAAGGGGTAATGTAATAAAATACCTTGAATAAATAAATTGTGGAAGTTGGGGTATGTTTCCTCTATGAGATGTTTTTTTTTGTGTTTCATTGTATGTTGTAGGCTGTTTTATGGGGATTGAGGTGACCAGTTGGGCTTTGTGATATGTGGGGTTGTAATGTGATGGTTAGTGGGCATGGATGTGACATGTAAAGTTGTATGATAGTGATGATGTGTGGTGGTGTTGTGTCGTGTGGAGGTGTTGTGTGATGAAGTTGTGGTGTATGATGTGGTGAGGTGGTTTTGGTTGAGCTGTGGTTTTTGATGTGCAATATTTTTGTTATGATATGTGGTTGTTTTGGTGAGATGGTTGGTCGATGTAACATGGCGTCGATGGTTATTGTGAGATGGTGAGTTATTGTGTGGTGGTTTTATTAGTTTCTTGGTTATCTATGGAATAAATTATGCTTTTAAAACAAAAAAACAAGATATTAAATAAATGAGATGGAATATAAATGGATTTGTGGTAAATGGATTTAATTAATTTAACATTCAATGAATGGACAATGTATGTGTGAATGAAGTGGCTTATAAATAAAAGTGAGAAATGCTATGCGTCTTGTGTGGTGGTGGTGTGGTTTATGTGTTTTATGGTAGTAGTGAAGTGTGTGATTATGTAGTTAATGTGAACCCATAGGTTGAGTATTTTGTGCTATCTATATATCATGTATTTTTATGTTATTTCTACACATTCCCAACCAGAGTTGGATAAACTTACCAATGATCAGAGGTTTTGAGTTATGGGTATTTTTTCTAATATCTAGGATGGTGGTTATATGGTTAGATAACTACTATGTCTTCCCTACTCTTCCTTCAAAAGTGATTGACCATGTGTTTTTAGGCAAGATGCGATGTTATTGTCCATGTGTCTTCAGGTGAGATGTACTATGATTTCCCTAGTGTTTTCCGGTGAGGTGTGTTGTGATAAGGCTATAATAAGATGTGGCATGTGGTTGGGGTCATGTAGGGTAGGAGGATGGAAAAAGGTTGATGTTATTCATGTTCATGATACCCTACTAATATGGTTATGGGATAAGGCATGCTGTGATGTGATATAACACATTAAGTTCTTGTTGGTTTTACATTTTTTCAATAACACATTTGTATGTTTTTTTCACATGTGTAGTTGATAACTTGACTATTTTCTTCCTTTATCATTTAATTAAATGTATTTTATATTAAAGTTCAATCCTATTGAATTGTTTATGAAAAAATGACTTATATAAATTCTCTTTAAAAAATGGACAGAAGTTGGATGTATGAAACCGATCGGATCTCAAGTGATTTTCAAAATAATTTGGAGAGCTTTACAGATTTTTCATTTCACAATGCTTCAGATAGTGGTCGCATACCCTGCCCATGTTCCAATTGTGTTGGTAGATCTTGTTTGAGCCGTAAAGGAGTCAACTACCACATAACCAAAAATTGTTTTCAAGCAAACTACTTTTTATGGTATCACAATGGGGAGAAAATGAAATCTCAAATTGGTGATGATCGAAATGAAAAGACTGGAATGGAGAATTTGTTAGATGATCGGTTTCCGTTTATTCATCATCATGAAAAAGAAAGGATTTCTACTCACGAAGACTTCAATATGCGGATAGCTGATGCATCTAGTGAAAATGATGATATTGATAGGGTGAAAAAATTGAATGATGCTGCCACGACTCCAGTATATCGACAATGCGATAAAATAAAAAAGCTGGAATTTTTAATCCGATTGTTTCATGGGAAAACTATGTATGGAATTTCTAATACACCAATCGATTAAATTCTTACCCTCTTTAAGGATTTACTTCCAGATGATGCAGATATTCCTTCATACCACTATATGGCATGGAATTTAGTTGAGGAACTTGTATTTTCAAGAAAAAAAATTCATGCTTGCCCGAAAGATTGCAGTTTATTTTGGGAGGAAACCGCTGAACGAAATGATTCTATAAAATGTGGCACATCCCGCTGGAAGTCAAAATCTGATGGAACACCATCCCGCGTTCCACAAAAAGTAATGTGGAACTTTCCATTGATCCCCAGACTTCAGAATCTTTTTATTTATGATGAAATATCAATAAAATGAGATGGCATGATACCGAGAGAAAGAAGACTAATGATGAGTTGGTTCATCCTACAGATGGATTTTCATGGCAGAGATTTGATGCTCGACATCCTGATTTTGCAGCTGACGTGCGTAATGTGAGGTTGGGTCTTTCATGCGATGGTTTTAATCCGTTTGGGAAGATGCTTACTTTGCACAGCACATGGCCAGTTTTTATACACATTTATAATATTCCCCCATGGTTGTGTATGAAAAAACCTTTCACTTTCATGAGTATACTCATATCTGGTCCTTCTGATCCTGGCATTGATATTGATGTATACATGCAACCTTTAATAAAAGAGTTGAAACCTCTTTGGGATATGGGTGTGCGCACATACGATGCATGTTCGAAAGACATATTTTAGATGCATGCTACGCTTATGTGGAAGATCAATGATTTTACAGCTTATGCAATTATGTCTTGATGGAACACGAAGGGAAAACTGTCATGTCCAGTTTGTATGAAGAATACACAATCCAAAAGACTGAAACATCGTTGTAGTTTCAGTTTTATGGGACATCGACAATTCTTGCCAAAGGATCATCCATATAGAATGAATCGTCGAAGATTTGATAATACCATAGAGACCGATAATCCACCTTATCATATGTTTGGAACTAACATGCTTAATGAATTGAAATATTTCAGTTTTTCATTCGGGAAGGGTCAAATGAAATCTGGAAAGAGAAAGAATGTTTCCACTGAAACCTGTTACAATTGGAGGAAGAAGAGTATCTTTTTTGATTTTCCTTATTAGTCAACCAATTTGTTACGTCATTGCTTATATGTAATTCATATTGAAAAGAATATATGCAAAATGTTTCTTTCAGTTCTTCTAAATGTCAAGGGGAAGACAAAAATGATTTACGATCTCGGCGTGACATGGTGGATTGGGGCATCAGACCAGAATTGCATCCTGTGCATATCAGTGAAAATAAATGGCAACTTCCATGTTCTTCTTATGTGATGACACCTATGGAAAAAAAATTCTGGAAGTATTAGAGGCTATTATAGTTCCTGATGGCTATTCAAGAAATATATCTAAATGGGTCAACAGAAGAGAGTTGAAGCTAAAATCTTTGAAGACTCATGATTATCACGTTCTACTGCATTAGTTGCTTCCAATAGAAATCCATCATCTTTTTTCCAATAATGTAAGGGTGGTTGTTATTCGGTTGTGCCATTTTTTAGAGATCTTTGTGCTAAGAAGTTGTCCAAGTCTTTCTTGCAAAAAATGTTGACAAATGCCCCATTAATTTTGTGTGAGTTGGAGAAAATATTTCCTCCATCATTTTTCACATGCATACTGCATCTGACTATCCATATTCCCACTAAAATACTTCTCGGAGGACCTATTTCTTTTCATTGGATGTATCCAACTGAAAGAAATATGTTCACATTAAAGTCTTATGTTCAAAGCATAAATCATCCCGAAGGTTCTATCATGAACGGTTACTTGGCTCGAGAATGTATGGATTTCTGCTCGATATATTTTTCTGATCTTACTACAAGATTGAACAGACCAATGAGAAATGAATAAGAACAGTATGAGCAAATTGAACCCAGTTTTCCATCACTTACTCAAATAGGAGGAATTCCTGGATCATATACATTGAATACATTAATCCATGAATAACAGGAGATGGCACATTGCACAGTTTTGTTCAACTGTGATTTGTTCGATGACTATATCAGGTAACTAAATTGATTATGTATATCTTACATATATATCTGTTAAACTATTAATATTTTTTATCTACAGGGAACATAAAACAATGATAAATCGGAAGCATCGTTCTTTATCTTTGAGAAGGTGAGAGACTTTGCATATCAAAGAGTTTTCTGCTTGGTTAAAATTGAAGGTATAAAAAAATTAATGTTTAAAATAAGTATATCAATATTTAATTAAGTTTAATAGTCATTTATATTGCAGGTATTGAGTTTGTCTGCGAACTCTGTCTCTGAGGAAATAAGAGCTTTGGATTTTGGTCCTAATACCGTGGTTCGTGACTGTAAATCAATTGTTATCAATGGGTACAAATTTATTGTCACTGAATAAGCAAAGAACATGAGAACACAACATGATGGTGTTATGGTTACTTCCACAACAGATTGTTATGCCAGTGCATCAAATAGTAGACCGCGATTTGAAAATGTGGGTTATTATGGAGTTGTTGAGAAAATAATAATATTGGATTATTACTCTCATGGATGAGTCACAATGATGAAATTCCATTGGTTTGATTCGATGACGATACATGACACATTTATTGATGATTGTGGATTTCGAGTAATTAATATGAATCGCACTCTTGCTACCGAAGAACCATATGTGTTGGCATCAATGACTAAACAAGTTTTTTATGTCAAAGACCAAATTCAACCTGAATTTGGTGTCATAGTTGAAGTAATTCCAAGACATATTTTTTATTATGGTGATGATGGAATTGACACTGTCCCTAGTGCCATTGGAACCAATCCATTTATTTCTTTTGATGAATCAAATAGCTCAATTGTCAGAGTTGATTGTGAACCTGAAGTTGTGGTTGAAAATATATAGAATCATCCATCCATGTTCTCAATTCTTTTGGTTTAAATCGATTTGGGTTGTTAAGGTTGGTAATATTCAAATTGATTTAGTATTGATCACAAATATGTTTTAGCTGACTTGACCATTATGTGAATTTTCAATGTTTATTAGTTGCAGTTTTATTTGAATTGCATTTTCTAATTTTTAATTGAACTGTATTCAAACATAGTCAAACAATATTTCTAACTTGGTGAACATTACAACTTGTATGATTTATTAAATCCATTCAAACTCTTCTAAAACAATTGATAGCTAAATTTCCAATGAATCCCCCTATTCCCTCATATATTTAGTTTTTTGGGTTACACATTAGTTTTCTTTTTCTAATTAATTACATATTTGTTTTCAAAATGCAGGAAATTAAGCCAATTGAAGAGAGACGAAGGAAAAAAATGATGGATAACAATCGTCGAATGACGGAGTTGAGAATTCCATCATTAGTACCTATAGTGAGTACTTTATTTCAAATTGATATATTTAAAGAAAATATAATTTCATGTGATTAATTTTTTTGTAAACATTTTTGTAGGATCCACCTATACGTCGACAGTTATTCGACGAGGAGCCTAGTATTGGTCCTAGTACTCAGGCCGGTGGTACGAGGAGGGTTCGTACCAGAGGTGGACGAGCAGCTGCGCGTACCCGACTAGACCCTGACCCTCCCACTGACATGTCATCCTTCCCACATTCTGATCCCAGTGTGTCGTTAGAGACACAGAGGATATTTAGGCCTCCCATGTTTTCGCCACCTTCTGCATCTTCTGGCCCATCATTTTCACATCCCACGATGATTCCCACTCCTCAGTCAGCATCCGGTCAGACAGCTATCCCATCTTCTTTTCCTTCTACTTCTATCTCTTTGAGCTTCTATATTCCATCGTCTTCAACTCCTGTTCCACCACATGGTGTTCCATCAGTTTCTGTGGATCCAGCGACACTCAGCGATCAGACCGGCACCGGTATATTTATAGAACCCTAACAAATTTTTATAGAAATATTTATTTTCATTATAACATGTTTTGATAAAATATTTGTTTTTCTTTCATGACAGATACATCTACTGACAGGAGGTGTGGGCGGGGGCTTACATGCATATGTTCGGTGTGGAACCACCGCACACAGGTTATGGTGGATTATAATGAAGAAAACCAAATGGTTTAGAAAACAGGGCAGCAATGTCGGAGTTTTTTGGCGACGCTTTCCAAATACTCCGACATCATTCCCGTCAGCATGCTATCATGGAGACATTTTCCACATGAGGTCAAGGATAGAGTTTGGGCAGGGATATGGGTAAAAAACTCTGTTCTATTTAATGCCATGAATTATTTTTGTATTTATATGAATTAATATTTTTATTTCAACTTTGATTTAATTTTCCCGATGGTGAGGGTGCACGATTAGAACGTCTAAAGGATTTAGGCGAGATTTGGAGAGCCTACAAGAATGAGTTGTATATTGGATGGGTTGTTAAAGTTATCACTGAGTTAGAGGCGGTACCAGTGGTGGATGATTGTCCTATAGAACAGTATCGTCAGATGATTACTCATTGGAGAAGTACCCAGTTTAAGGTATTAATAACATTTGTGGTATTTAAATAATAACTTGCATGTTTTTCATTAATACTATCTGTTGCATTTTCGAATTTTATTTAGGAATCATCTGGAAAAAATAAAAAGAATATTGATGCAAAAAATACCTCCACAGACTGGGACGCACTACGATGCCTGATCATGAGAGGAAGCAGGTATGACAATTGTTTATAAGTTTTCTTTACGACTTACACTTTCTTTTGTTTCTTCAATTATTTAATAGTTTGATAAATTTTTCATATAACTTTAGTTTTCAATGTCATTGTAGAGGCAAATACAAAATATTGAAGGACGTGTGCCTCGAGCAAAACTGTTTTGCTCGAGTAGACGGAAAAAGGATGGAAGTGCCATTAACAAAGCGACTCAGCAGCAGATTGTAAGTTTTAATTTTGTTGAATTTATTTTTTAATATCTATTTTTTAACTTAATGATATATTTATATTTGTAACAGGCTGCTTTGGAGTCCCTCGATGCCCAAGAACCAGACAATTTTGGGCCAACAGATCACTTACATCAGGTGTTGGGAGAGGAGCATTCTGGCAGCGTACGCTGCCGACCTAGGATAGCCCCGATGAGGTATTGACCCTCCTCAGGTACGAGATATAGTGCCACCGAGCTGCAGCAAGTTAGGGCACAGGAAGAACAGGCTGAGAAAAGGGCCATAGAGACGGCAGAACAGTCTGCTAAGGCAAACAGTGCGTTTATGAAATTTATTGAAGTTCTACGTCCTACACTTCCAACAGAGGCCAGCCCAGCTTTTGATGAGTATATGTCGTCGATACGTTCTATATAAGGTGCACCATGTGGCATTTATAGTGGTGGTCAGGACAATTTCCATCTTGACGATGATGATGGCGAGGAGTCTGATGCGGAAGAGGAGGGAGAGGAGGAGGACGAGGCAGGTGGCGAGGGCGAGGAAGAGGGCGAGGACGAGGAGGAGGGCGAGGTTGAGGACGATGATGGGGACGAGGATGAGGGTGATGATGATGATGGTGATGATGGTGATGGTGATGATGATGGTGGTGATGATGGTGATGGTGATGTGGGACAAGTTGATCCATTACATTTTTGACTGATATTACTAAGATTTGATATTTAATCTATTCTAGTTGTTGGTTTTTTCTAGACTCGTAGCATAGTATTGGAGTTGAGTTATTTTTATATATTATCTATTTTTATGGATATTGTTGTCTTTTAGTGGTTGTGTGTTTGGAAACACCCCTCCTTACTGGACCCTGGACAACCCCCCACCCTCCTCCCTAGACCTCGGACAGCCCCGCCGGACAGCCCCCCAGACAGCCCCACGGACAGCCCCCCCACCCTCCTCCCTGGACCCCGGACAACCCCCCGGACAGCCCCCCAGACGCCTCCCCCCCGGACAGCCCCCCACCCTCTTCCTTGGACCACAGACAACCCCCCGAATAGGCCCAAATAGCCCCCAGACATCCCCCCGAACAGCCCCCAGATAGCCCCCCACCTTCCTCCCTGGACACCAGACAGCCCCTCGAACAGCCCCCCAGACACCCCCCCCCCCCGAACATCCCCCAGACAGCCCCCATCCTCCTCCTTGGACCTCGGACAACCCCCCGAACACCCCCCAGACAGGCCCCCGCACAGCCCCCCACCCTCCTCCCTGGACCCCAGACAGCCCCCCGAATAGCCCCCCCACCCTCTTCCTTGGACCCTGAACAACCCCCCACATAGAGGATTCTCATAAAATGGACAACATTTTAAGTACATATGGAAAACCGACTCAATCATGTTTCAAAAGGACATCATTTGAAGTGAAAAACATCTAGCATACGGAAAACCGACCAAACACATTCAGATTGTGTCGATACATTATCACAATGATACATGTGTTATATGTGATGTTTACGAGTCAACCCTGCCTTAATCTGAGGCACGATGTGGTCGGAATCACTCTAAGTGGCTCTCTTTTTCTTAAAATGGACAACAATTTAAGTACATACGGAAAACCGACCAAACACATTCGGTTTCCATTGAAACATTAGGAGAATGATCCATGGGTCATATGTGACGTGTATGAGTGAACTCCGCATTAATACGAGACATGGTGTGGTCGGAACCACTCAAAGTGTTTGCCTTTTGTTTCAAAAGTACGTCATTTTAATTAAAAAACATCAACTGGCATACGGAAAACTGACCAAAAGCATTCGGATTGTGTCGATACTTTAGAAAAACAATCCATGGGTCATATGTGACTTGTACGAGTCAACCCTGCCTCAATCCGAGATGCGGTGTGGCCTGGAAAACTCAAACTGTCTCTCTTTTGTTCAAAATGGACTAAATTGTAAGTGAAATCAACAATTGACATACGAGAAACTTACCAAACGACTTCGGATTCTGTTGAAATGTTAGAAAAATGATCCATGGGTCATATGTGATGTGTACGAGTCAACCCTGCCTTAATCTGAGGCACTGTTTGGCCGGGACCACCCAAACTTCCTCTCTTTTGTTCAAAATGGACAATATTTTACGTACATACGCCAAACCGATCAAACGGATTCTGATTGTGTTTAAACTTTAGGAAAATGATCCATGGATCATATGTGACATGTACGAGTCAACCCCGCCTCAATCCGAGGCCCGGTGTGGCCGACACCACTCAAAGTGCCTCTCTTTTGTTTAAAATGGACTTAATTTTAAGTGAAAACAACAACTGACATACGTCAAACTGACCAAATGCCTTAGGATTCTGTTGAAACTTTAGGAAAACGATCCATGGGTCATATTTGATGTGTACGAGTCAACCCCGCCTCAATCCGAGCCGCGGTGTGTCTGGGACCACTCAAACTGTCTCTCTTTTGTTCAAAATGGACTAAATTGTATGTGAAATCAACAACTGTCATACGGGAAACCGACCAAACGCCTTATAATTCTATTGAAACTTTAGGAAAATGATACAAGGGTCATATGTGATGTGTACGAGTCAACCCTGCCTCAATCCAAGGTGATGTGTGGCTGGGACCACCCAAACTGCCTCTCTTTTGTTCCAAATGGACAATATTTTACGTACATACGCCAAACCGATCAAATAGATTCTGATTGTGTTAAAACTTTAGGAAAATAATACATGACTCATATGTAATGTTTATGAGTCAACCCAGACTCAATCCGAGGCTCGGTGTGGCCGAAACCACTCAAAGTTTCTATGTTTTGTTTAAAATGGACTTAATTTTAAGTGAAAACAACAACTGACATACCGAAAACTGACCAAACGCCTACAGATTTTGTTGAAACTTTAGGAAAACAATACATGGGTCATATGTGACGTGTAGGAGTCAACCCCACTTCAATCCGAGCCACAGTGTGTCTGGGACCACTCAAAGTGTCTCTCTTTTGTTCAAAATAGACTAAATTGTAAGTGAAATCAACAACTAACATACGAGAAACCTACTAAACACCTTCGGATTCTGTTGAAACTTTATGAAAATTATCCATGGGTCATATGTGACGTGTAAAAGTCAACACCACCTCAATCCGAGGCATGGTGTGGCCGGAACCACTCGAAGTGTCTCTCTTTTGTTTCAAAAGGACATCATTTTTAGTGAAAACACAACTGACATACGGAAAACCGACCATATGCATTCAGATTCCGTTGAAACGTTAGGAAAACAATCCATGAGTCATATGTGACGTGTACGAGTCAACCCCACCTCAATATGAGGTGTGGTGTGGCCGGAACCACTCGAAGTGTCTCTCTATAGTTTAAAATGGACTTCATTTTAAGTGAAAAGAACAACTAACATACGGAAAACCAACCAAACGCATTTGGATTCTACTGATACTTTAGTAAAAGGATCCATGGGTCATTTTTGAAGTGTACGAATCAACCGTGCCTCAATATGAGCCTCGGTGTGGCCTCCACGTCTCAAAGTGACTCACTTTTCATTGAAATGGAAAACATTTTAAGTGAAAAGAACAACTGACATACTAAAACCCAAAAAAACACATTCAGATTCCATTTAATCTTTAGGAAAATGATCCATGGGTCATTTGTGATGTGTAAAAGTAAACCCCACCTCAATCTAAGGCGCGGTGTGGCCAGAACCACTCGAAGTGTCTCTCTTTTGTTTCAAAAGGTCATCATTTTTTGTGAAAACAAGAACTGACATACAGAAAACTGACCAAATGAATTCAGATTCCATTGAAACATTACTAAAAGAATTCATGAGTCATATGTGACGTGTACGAGTCAACCCCACCTCAATCCGAGGCACGGTGTCACCGGAACCACTCGAAGTGTCTCTCTATAGTTTAAAATGGACTTCATTTTAAGTGAAAAGAACAATTGACATACGGAAAATTGACCAAACACATTCGGATTCTATTGATACTTAAGGAAAAGGATCCATAGGTCATTTTTGATGTGTATGAGTCAACCGTGCCTCAATCCAATCCTCAGTGTGGCTGCCACGACTCAAAGTGACTCACTTTTCTTTGAAATGGAAAACATTTTAAGTGAAAACAACAACTGACATACTGAAACCCCAAAAAATGCATTTTTATTCCATTGAAACTTTAAGAAAACAATCCATGGTTCATTTTTGATGTTTACGAGTCAACCGCGCCTCAATATGAGCCTTTGTGTGGCCGGGACAACTCAAAGTGACTCACTTTTCTTTTAATTGGAAAACATTTTAAGTGAAAACAACAACTGACATACTGAAAACCAACCAAACGCATTAGGATTCCATTGAAACTTTAGGAAAATGATCCATGGGTCATTTGTGATGTGTAAGAGTCAACCCCACATCAATCCGATTCGCGGTGTGGCCGTGATCACTCTAAGTGTCTCTCTATAGTTTAAAATGGACTTCATTTTATGTGAAAAGAACAACTGACATACAGAAAACCAACCAAACACATTCGGATTGTGTTGATACTTTAGGAAAAGGATCCATGGGTCATTTGTGATGTGTACGAGTCAACCGCGCCTCAATCTGAGCCTCGTTGTGGCCGCCACAACTCAAAGTGTGTCACTTTTATTTGAAATGGAAAGCATTTTAAGTGAAAACAACAACTGACATACGAAAAACTAACCAAACACATTCGAATTCTGTTGAAACTTTAGGAAAACAATCCATGGGTTATTTTTGATGTTTACGAGTCAACCCCACCTCAATCTGAGTTGTGGTGTGGCGGGGATCACTCAAAAATGCCATTTTTTTAAATGAACCACATTTTAAGTGATAATAACTAGCATACGGAAAACCAACGAAACCCTTTCGGAATATGTTGATACTTTAGTAAAATAATCAATGGGTCATGTGTGATGTGCACTAGTCAATCATTCCTCGATACGAGGCATGGTGTGACCGGTACTACTCCAAGTGCATGTATTTTATTTAAAATGGATATCATATATAGTAAAAACACCTGTATATGAAAAACCGATCAAATTATGAATTGAATTCCAAATTTCACATATAATTGTCATCTTAATTTGAAATTTAATTCTAAATGAATTTTAAAATTAATTCTAAATGAATTCTAAATGAATTTTAAAATGAATTCTAAATGAATTCTAAATTATGTATCTTTATAATTACGTTATGAATTCTGATTTAATTATGAATGTGTATAGTTTCGAGATGTATTATATGCTAAATCTATATGAATTTGTTCTGTATATGTATATGTTAGTTGTTTATTGCAGGTAAAGGAGAGGGATTGAATAATCACAGGTGAATGGAGACCTTGCTCCTCCCTTGTGCAAATTGCAGCCTGCTGTGCAAATTGCAGGCTGCTGTGCAATTTGCACAGCATAGGCTATGCCAACAGTTTGAAACTATTGGCATAGTATTCTAAGGAGGTTTATACCAACAGTTCAGATGGAACCGTTGGTATAAACTCTTTCCCAATAGTTTCAAACTGTTGGGAAAAGATGTATAATTGGCTTTTTCCCAACGGTTTTGAGTGAACCGTTGGGAAAAGCTAGATATTTTGTTGGGTTTTCCCAACGGTTTACTTAAAACCGTTGGGAGAACACATGCCAACGGTTAATGTTAACCATTGGGATAGGTTGATTTTTCTAACCTATCCCAACAGTTCTTTGTAAACTGTTGGGAAAACTTTTCCCAACGGATTACTTCCCCCACGGTTTGCAGAACCATTGGGATAGATATTCCCAACGGTTCTGCAGCCTTTCCCAACAGTTGTGAACCGTTGGAAATACCTCTTTTTTCAGTAGTGATTTTCCATTATTTATAAATCCAATGAATTATTTTTCATTATTATATGATTAGTCACAATAATAATTATTTCCCACACTATAAGTTTTGTTTTTAGTCAATGTATGGAACCACAAGAAATTATATTAATATAGAATTTGAAAGCCAATGGAATGATTTTTATTATGAGAAACAAAGTGAAATGGGGGATATAATGTTATTATTCCTATCCATCTATCTCAATATATAATTAAAAACTACAATATGGTTTAGTTTTATAGCATTTCAAACAATAGAAAAATTGAGATTTGTGGGAGTTTTGTTAATAATGACCACATATGAAACAAGATTTATCTTCCTACATGTCGAGAATATGGGATGATGAACCTAGAAAAATATCTAAAAGGAATGGGAAAAATATTTTATTTTTAGAAAATAAGTTCATGGAGAATTTAAATATAGTTATAAAATGATGAATTTTATGGATGTAAATAAATTATATCCAAAATTACTATTTATAGTTCAATATATCATGTGTGGGAAAATGGTAATTATCTAAGTTAATTCCCTAATCCAAATACTAAATCCTAGACTATGTATGGGCCTATGATATGTCAATCATTGAAGTGGATAATGATAGATAATAAACACATATCCTTCACTAAATAATTTGGTATTTCATGTTAATATTTATTAGAGTGTTCCCAGTGAAAATATTATCGTTCTTCCTTTAGTGAAATTTGATTTGATTTTGATCATAGATTATCTCTCTCTATATATAGATCCCTTTTAAATTTATAGAATAAAGAAATCAAATTTTACATACTAAATCAAACTATAATTTTATTTTAATGTGGGGATGAATATGAACTTCCAATGGATGTTAAATCAATTATGTCGTTCTAAAAATCTATTCAAGGGGGGAATTTATCTCAAACATTTGGGTAGAATCAAAACATTGAATATATGACTATTTTTTGAGGTTATAATAATATATTTCCTAAAGAACTTCCTATTATTCCCCCTAATCATGAAGTCTATTTTTTAATAGAAGTCACACCCTATTCTACACCTATTTTACAGAATTCATATAGAATGGATTTGATTTAGTTAGAGAAATTGAAGAAAAAACTTCAATAGAATCTTGATGAGGGACCAATATGCCCTAGTGAATCACCAAGGGGTATGACTATTCTTTTTGTTAATAATAAGGATGGTTAAATGCATATTTTCATTTATTATCAAGAACGTAACAATATTAGTATCAATAACAAGTATCCTCTACCTTTTATTGATGACTTTTTTGATCAACAACATGGAGCTCACTAATTTTCAAATATTAACCTTTTCTTTTTCATATCATCAATTGATGGTTGATAAGGAATATATAACCAAGATATCATTTTCTTCAAGGTATAGTCATTATAAATTTATAGTGATCCCATTTGGACTTACCAATTACATTTAAATCTTCATTGATTTAATGAATAGACTCTTTAGAGATTACATCAATTATTTTATGGTAGTATTTATAGATTATATTATTATATATTAAAAGAAATATGAATATCATGAAGATCATTTAATGGTTTTTTGAAGTCCCTAAGGAAAGATAAGCAGTGTGAAAAATTCAGCAAGTGTGAATTCTGGTTACATAAAGTTTCATTGTTGGGAAATATAATCTCAAGAGAGGCTCTATTGTTAGATCCTTCAAAGACATATTTTATTTATCAATGTCCTAGACCAACAATGATAATTGATATCTATAGTTTTCTTGGGTCGGATGGATACTACCAGTTATTTATGAGGAATTTATCATGTATATCTAATCCAATAACCAAGTTGAATAAAAATGTATCCATGTTTCATTATACATATAAATGTGAGTAATATTTGAACAAACTAAAAAGAAGGTTGTTCAACACACCTGGGCTTACACTACCATACAATGGAGAAGGGTTTTTGATCTATAATTATGAATTAAATAATTACTTGAGATGTATACTCATGAAGGATTTATGATTATATGTTATGTCTCATTCCAGTTAAAAATTCATGAGATAAATTACCTAACTCGTGATATAGAGTTGAAAATAATATTTTTTTTATTAAAAATATTGAGGTATTATAATAATGGTGAAATATGTGATATATATATATATATATATATCATGAAATCTTGTAGTATATATTCACATAGAAATAGATGAATATAAACCAAATGATAAGGTTCAAATTCATTAATTATTATGGATTCTCAATACACTACCTCTTGGGGATGGATAACTAGGTGGCTAATGCTATGAGTTATCAAAAAATGCAAGTTTTTCTATGATTAGTATTGAAATAGATCCAATATTTATGGATTTTTAGAAAATGGATCTTGAAATAATAAGGAAGTGGGAAATATCATGTCTTTTGTAGATGAATATTCGACCATCCATCTATGTAAGGATTAAAGAGGAACATAATAGGATGTGGAGTTGTAGAAGAAGGTGGGAAATGCTCCTAATTTTAACTTTGATTATAATATAATGACAAGGTTTTTGGACCGATTATGTGTTTTTCAACACTAGACTTGATGAAGGGGTTGTTGGATGAAGCTCATATTTCACCCTTCTCTATTAATCCTAGAAATGTGAAAATGCATATAGATATGAAAGAGTGTTGATGGTAGGATAACATGAAATGGGACATTGGAGACTATGTATCTCTATTACAGATATTTTAACAAGTTAAGTTTAAGATACATAAGTCTAAGGGAATGTTACAACCATTACCTATACCCGAATGGAAAAGGGAAAACTTTCCCATGGATTTCATTATAAGACTCGAAAATGCATCTAAAGGTCACAATGTAAATTATGTTATATTATGTTGCCTTGTGAGGTCAGCACATTTAATTTCCATCTGAGAATATTACTTTCTTGGTAAGATTAATAGTATATACATTGTGGAAACTGTAAGGTTTTATGGAGTATTACATTCTATAGTATCTGATTAGGATCTATGGTTTGCCTCAATGATCAAGAGAAGTATTCAATAAGATTTGAATGCGGAGTTGAAATTTATAACTGCTTATCATCATCATACATATGGTCAGTATGATAGTACCATTAAAAACCTATAGGTTATGTTAAGATCCTATTATATAGATTTAAAAGGTGACTAGGGTCAACACTTTTCTCTGGTCAGGATTTTATACAATAATACCTTTCACTTGAGAATTCAGATGGTCCTTATGAATTCCCATATAAAAGGAAGTGTAGAACTCCAAAATGTTTGGATAAATTTAGAGAAAGAAAAATTTTCATAGCTAATATACATAATTAAATGAAATATAAGATTAATGAAATTTAACAACACATCAGACCAACTAAAATTAGATAGAAACTTTATGCTAACAATCTTCAGTGAGATCTGGAGTTCAATGTTTGTGATACTGCATTCCTAAAAATATCTCCAGGTATTATTTTTATGTGAAATTGAAATAAGGTACATATTATCCCTAGATATATCTACCCCCTTTTAAATTCATGATAGTATCATGATGGTTACATATTTCATGATGCTTCCACCAAATCTCTCTCATATATGTGATGTGTTCCATATATTTCTCCTGAGGAAGTGAACACTTAATAATTCACATGTATTGAACATAGTGATCAAACCAATAGAGAATGATATCTCTTATGAGTAATAAATAGTATATATTTTTTATAAAATAGATATATATTTTTTTGAAATAAGGCCACTCATCTGGTCAATGTTTTGTAGTGAAACCACAAATTTGAGAAAGCTACGTGAAAACCTGAAGATGTTATGTGGTAGAAGTATCTTCAGTTTTTTTATGAAAGAGAGGAAATTTTGGGGGTAAAATTATTCTAAGAGGTTTATCATATAACCAGTGAATATTTTATAATTTATTTCACTTTAAATATTTTTTTTCTTTGATTGGTTTTTTACATGATACATTGAGATTAAAAATCCATTATATAAAATTGAATTTTTTTTATTTGTTAGTTATTAATTTTTTTTTGATTGGAAGTTATAAATATAAGTAGATTAAATATTATTTTTAAAAAAAAATTATAAAATTAATTCAATTTTCATAAATTGGAAATAAATTAAAATAATATTATGTTAAGATAAATGAAATGTTTTTCCAAAAAACTATCTGTTTATGTGCAATGTGTTTTTATCATAAATAATAAAATTAATATCTATAAATGAATGATTTTATTTAAATGTATATATAATAAATTCAATCAAATATTTTAATATTCCTTTTATATTTTTTAATAGGAAATCATTGAAAGTAGACTCAGGTTTATAGTTACCAATAGATTTTTCAAAAAACAACTTTGTTGGTCTTTGCACAGTTATTTTAAAATAAATTTATAAAACTTATAGAAATTTAACACTTTAAAATAGATCCAATATTTTTAATCACATTATTAATATTATTTAACATGGTCAACTTATTTTTTTCTAATTATGAATAGTAACATTGGTTAAAAAGTTAGTTACCATGGTAAGAGTTAAAATGGGTTAAGGGGGTTAAAACTAAAATGATAAGGGTTAAAATGTCATAAAAAATTATATAAATCCTATTATATGATCAAATTTATACCCAATATTATATAATTTTCTAATATGAGTCATTTTTTATCCATTTTGATCGAGTAAGACATTAATATATTTTAATCATTTAAAATATTACTATTGTGTCCTCTATGCCCCTTATAAATGGACAACAACTATCCCCCTTCCTCACATTTCATGAGCCTTATATATTGTTAAATTTGTAACAAAAACCATTCCAAAAATCCCCACGTAGGATATATATTCCCTATTTTCATTAAAATACCAACCTTTGAAGGTGCAAGGTGTAAGAAAATGGAAGTTTTCCAAAGAAGATGTGTATCCCTTAACTAAGTGTTTTTTATTTTATTTTATATTGTGCCTCATTAAATTATATACTAACCATAATTATATAATAAAATCGTTATATATTATATATTAAGTTGTTATTAAGTCTATTTCAAAGAAAATTTCATCTCTTTCCCTATAAAATGGGAAATGAAATCATCGTTTGTGCGGGAATAGAGACAACCACATCATGGAGCGATGTATTTCATTTTTTATCATAAGAATTCAGGGTTTTTTATTATGATTTATTTAATTTTTATATATTATATTTATAATATAATCATTATTTTTTATTCTAATATCTTATATACCTTCTTACCTTTTCATGAGTTTGAAAATTATAATACTGATCATGCATAGGTGTGGACTACCACCTCCACAAAGTGATACGATTTGAATTTAATTTCTATTTTATATGGATAATAAAAAGGATATTTTTTTAAAAAAATATATATGGTAGTTGTGTTATAATAAATATATAGTAATTTTAAATTTTTATTTACCTTTCTTAAATTCCATCCATAATAAATGGCAATCATTTCTCATGCACACATATGGACTATCATCTTCATAAAGTGATGTAATTCATTTTTCATCACCATTTTATATGAATAAATTTTAAAGTGTATAAAATGAATAAATATGATTCATATTTCATGATTAATATTATGGAAATTATGAAACCATGACCAAGGTGTAATTAATGTAACCATCAAATAGAAACATTCAAGGATAATAGACAAGTTCCCCCCAGAATGTTCATTTTAATGGTGAAATTATAATTAAAGGATAATTAAAAATTATAACAGAATTATACATAGTAATTTTTATATTAATTAGTTTATAAAATATATTTATAATACTTATATATTTATTATACATGTTATTTGAACACATATGATGCAAGACGGTTCTTGAGGTATGGTTTGGAGTTACAATCTCATTTCTTTTTGGGATTGTATATGCCAAATTTTTATTGAGATAAATTTTATGAATATTATCCATTAAAATATATATTTTTTATTCTCATATGGATATTCCTATAATTTTAAATTATGAGTATCATTTTCCTTTCTTTGTAACTTAAAATTATTAAGATAATGTTTTTAAAGAAAATTCAGACTTATTTACTCTTTGGTCGGTGAATTTCTCTTTCATGTCCATATTAATAAAATTAATTTTATGAAAGTTCTCATAAATAATGTAAATATTTTAAAAAATTCCATTTTATTTACTGTTTACTATATTAAAAATGGTTAAAATGGAATATTTTCAAAGAAAACATTTCTGAATAATTCATTTTTAACTCTTTATAATAGTGTGAAAAGAATGTTCCATTTTAATGTATAGAGTATGAATGAATTTTCCAATAATCATCACTATTATTTACATTGAATCATCCTTTATTGGTTTCCATGGTTATTTTCAAATAAAATAATTTTCACAATATTTAAGGAAATATAAGTTAAAATATTATAAAAAGAAAATGATAATTTTCCCTATTTTCAAAGAATGAGTCAAATATTATTTTAAAGGTATTTTTAATCTATGTCAAAATTATTTATGGATTGTTATGATTCAGTGAGGGTATGTTCATAAATTACTATCCAATTTCTTTTTCTAGATGGATTATAACGATGATGATTTAAGTATGATTCTATTAAACTCGTCTCTCTCCCATAGGTTAATTAATTTATGATGAAACCATTAGGAAACTCATTTATATTCCATGGGTTATGGTATGATGAAATGATGAAATGATTATAAAACATGTTTCCTATTTTCGAATTATGATATTGTGATATGATGAAGGTCTTACAATCATGTTTAACACATATATATGGTTTCTATTATGAGATGGGTGGGCCTGAAATTATATATCCCTCCAATGCATTGGGTAATGATGGATATCTCATTATATGATAAGGAATGGAATGGGGAGTAAACCTAGTTCAATATGGGACTATGTTAACTCTAACAGTCTTTTAAGGGAACCTTGACTAAGGAGAATATTTAATCTAGAGTGAACACAATCCAATGTATTAGTCTTGGTAGTGATTCGTGTCTAAGGAACTATTTTTTTTATGATTATGTGTTTGAAAAAAAATTATTCATTATCCTTATGATATGTTGTCATGGCTCATGAATGATTATTGATGATTCTACATACTTATTACTTATTTATTTTGTTATGATAATGCCTTATTCCATGATTTATTATTAATGATATTTTAATAATTTAGTATGATTATCATGGGTTATTATCATATTCCCATACATGTATGCTTATCTTATGATCAATAATCATTGAATTGTATATATTATGTTTAAACTAACTAAGAATATAAGATCACCCATTATTATGTTTCCTTTCCCCATGTTATGAAGAAAGGTTCTAAGTAGGATTTTTTCTAAGAAGCGTGCTATGTGGGAAGGAAATTGGGGGATATATTGAATATATTTTATAAAATAAGTTTATTTTATATCTAGTCTCCAAAGACACAAATCCTTTATGGTTCTCAGACATATATTATTGAAAATTGTATTAAATAATCATCTAAACTGATATAATATTTATGTATTTCATGCTTGGGTCACCACAAAAACAATATTAGGTCGTATCACTTTAAGTACAATTGGCTTATAGCGATCTTCTTGTACTCTATGACGTTGACCATTTTCCCCTCATCATCCCTTGACAGTTACATCTAGGTAGAAACCAAAGTTTTCATCTCCATGGAAATATCCATTCCAATTATTCTGAGAACCTCCTTGTTATATTTTCTTTGAGAGAAAAAAATCCATCCCTTCCTTAAGTTACCCATACACCATGGAAAAATTTCAACTAACCGATCATTGACATTTCAAAATTTTATTTTATGATTTTTTTAAAATTGTTTACATAATTCTATATTGGATCCAAAAAATATTATGTCATTGACATGCACCTACAACATCATCATTTTATTAATATCATTATTGAAAAATAGATTGTGATGAACTCCACCATGCTATAAATTGGTATTTTTTAAATATTGAGAAACCCTTGAATACCATGATCTCACTGCCTGCTTCAACCCATGTTGTGACTTCATCAAATGATTTTTTTCTCATATTCATAAAAAATAAAATAATATTATTGGTTGATATACATATTATCCTCAAGAACTATATTTATAAATTCATATTTGATATCCATCAGTAAACCTTTGAACTTCTTTCACACTGTTAGGTATAAGTGTAGTCATATAGTTTTCAACCTTGAAATTAGTGAAAATGTATCATATATATTGATTCTATGAAATTTGGAGTATCTGTTGCACACAAGTCTTGATTTATTTAAAATATCCATGATTTATTCATTGAGTTTGTTTTGTAAGACTCATTTGTTCTCGATAAAATTCTTATCTACCATCCTCCATACAATTTCACATGTCAAATTCCTTTTTATTTGGTTAGGCTATTTTTTAATCGTCTGACTCCAATTATCATCCCTTAAATCTTCAAGAAATAATTTTGGATTTACTAATGATAGTAGAGACTTATTTTTCCTCATCTTCAATTGAACTTACTGATCACTGATAATATTTTACTTAACAATTTCCGATAACCTCTTCTGCTTCTATTCAATATTAGTTCTAACTTAATTTTTCTCATCATCAGTAACATCTTCTGAATCTAATGCAATGACTTGCACTCCCCCTTGAGATACTCATATCATCATCATTATCCTCTTAATAATATTTTCTATTTTTTTAATAATATTCTCAATCTCCACCACAACAACATACAAAATTTCCAAGCCACTAATTGAAGCATTTATGTGAATATAGATTTCCTAAGTAGCTTAAAAATATCAGTTAATCTCTAAGAGATTCAAACTTCCTATGATTATCTTTATTTATAATGAAAACATTACTTCTAAAGAAACATAAATACATAAAATCAACTTTATCCATACCACATATTGTATGGAATTTCTATTCTCTCATACAAAATAATTCTATGTTAAAAATATCGGCCAATGTGAAAACTAGTTCTTTCAAAAACACATCTGGTAGGTATTTTGGAATAATCATTTTATCCATGTTTTTTCCTATTTCTAGCCATAACCACACAATTTTAACAAGGATTTTCCATTTCTAAGACATGGTGACTCATCCCACTCCTCATGACATAATCTTTCACTTGGATGTTAGTAAAATCCAGCCCTTTTTCTGTTCATTATATTGTAATTTTCTTTCCAAGAATCCTTTAAGCCCCTCTTTTATACTGTGTAATTTAGATGAACACCTATTACTTGTGATTGATGATAAAAATTCATTCCATGATACTGCAATCATCAATGAAAATGACATAGTATCTCTTCGCATCAGTGTTTCTTGGAGAGATAAGTGCACACACATCAATATGCACCACTTCCAAAAAACATGTAATCTTTTCTTCTATATCCTTTTATATATTTATAGTTATATTCCCTTTTTGTAAAGCATATCACATGTGTGTATGATCATGAGATAACTTAGGGACATCTTTAGCTCCATCAATTTTCACAAGATCTTCCAAGGATAGTTTGCTTAAATGACCAAGAAGTTTATGTAACAACCTATTCTAATCATCATTGGATAGAAAGAACATATCTTATTTTCTACTAATAAGGTATAGATTCCAAATTGTGAAATTCCCCTACATCACAATGGTTCCATATTTTCCTTTTACTACAAAAATGTTGTTGGTAAATCATATAACAGGTCCTTATTCACATAGTTGACTAACTCTATGAAAGTTTTGGTTTTTAACTTGAATATCCAATACATCTACACATCTCATATCCTTTCCCCAAAACATGTCTTTTCATGAGATAATAATCTTCAGTCCTTCAATATTTACAACTTGGATGAAACCTTCTTTATCAAACATGATTATTGTAACAATATCATTATTTACCATTATATGGGAAGTGAATCCAATAATAAATATCTATACACTAACACAATATAATTCTTTTAGGTTAATCTCTAAAACCTCTTCGTTATCATATATTTTCTTTCTAATCCATGTCTTTGACTTCATTCCTAAAGTTGATAGGTATTTTTAACCTTCATCAGAGTATGGAAGGCTAACTTTATCTTTTAAAACTAAAAATTGATTTTTATTTTGAAATCATTTAATTATTCCTTGAGCTTCAATGTATAACCACTTTTGGTCTGTTTTGGAACATTCCTTATTATTATAGATTAGAAATATTTCTCCATGGGTCCAAATATTTTAAACCAAAAATAGTAACATCAAAATAATTCATGGAATATTGAACTAGGATTCTCTTATTCCCTTTGGTATTGTCACGACATGTCCCCAGAGGATCGAGCCATGAAATACCCCAAGCCCGACCCCTGAAGGCTAGGGGTTGGAGACTAGCGCTGGAAGGCATCAACCTGAAAGTGAGAGACATTTTTCCAAGTACATGTACAAATGCACACACAACTATGTCTCCAATATGGAAAAATAAACAATCATTAAACTAAAAAACCACTGAGTACACGTGCAACTAAATGTCAAATGGTCCAGAATACAAACCCAACCAAAATACTAACTGGAAAAAAAGAAAGTAAAAAAAGAAACTCTGGATCACCATCTGCTGAAAACCCCACATGATGGTAAGAGTAGCATAGCTACTGGAATATGTAGGAGTATTCCATGATTTACTGATTTCACTAGGCCCTACCTGGTCCTAGGCCACCAAATCCTTCATCGAAGTGTCGATCATCTAAACCAGTCACAACACGAGCGGGTGAAGCCCTTGTAGGGGTGAGAAAAAAAATACTCAGTAGTGACCCCAAAACAAAAAAGGAATGACCAAAAAGCAATACAAAACCAAACCAAAAATATTGATCACCAATAATGATCACGAAGCAAGAAAGTTCACACCAGGTATGTTTCATAGTAGGAAATTATAACCATTAGTCACATTGTCGATCACCATGGGCTGTTGGAGTACTCCTCCTCAATGAGTACAATGGGCCTGCCGGGTCACACAGAAACCACATCCCACTAAACGTAGTACTATTTTTGTACTTATCCTTGATGAGTACCATGGGTATGCTGGGTCACATAGAAGCCACTCCCCACCGTGGGCATGTCAGGTCACACAGAAGACTCTTCCCATGTACTATGGGTATTCCAGGTTACACAAGAAGATTATCCCCACATTGGGCCTTCCAGGTCATACAGAAGCCACCTTCCACTGGGCGATAGTATCCGATCTACACAGGGTCATTCACCACAAGTCTCTAGGTCTCAACCAACCACAAGGTTTCCATACATAGCACGATTTACCTCAAGAGAACCATTCACCAATCCATTATTCAAATTCTAACATCAATTAAATCTTTATTAGAGTATGATACAAGATCTTCATTGTCACAAGGGTTCCAATGCTTCAAATAGCTCATCAATCAGACGCCTGATTTGCAAGATATTGACATTTTTTCAAAAAGGGGCTAGTTGGGTTTGGGACCAGTCTGACCCGGTCAGATCGACCCGACTTGACCCAGATAAGGGTCCACTAAACTGACTCTGGTCCATTGACCCAACCCAGACCTGGACCAGCCTGGGTTTAGTCCATTGGCCCGTAGGTCCGGGTCGTTGGCCTACCCAGTCCGCCTGGCTGGGATGCGGTAGGTGACCATGTCCGGCTCCCTCCTTGCCCTGTGGGTCGTCCATAGGGCCAGCTCCTCCAACAACATTCGATCGACCACAAATTTTCCATGTGGGATAAAGCACAGTGCTGCTTCCATAGAGCACTAATGTGGTTGGGTGGCCTCGTCCACTCGGAGGACCTCACCGCACCGCCACGGTCAGTTGACTGTGGGGTCCTTTCAGCGTGCCGATGGGTCTTTCCATGGACTATAGTGTTCTCTTCGGTGGTCTGTTCTTCATGTATCCTGGGCCCCTGGGTTTTGGGAGATCCCCTCTTCCCTACAAAGGCCTCAGTTCCTCCTTGTATCCATTTCAAAGATGTGGCCATGAAGAATGAACAAGCGGAGGGGCACATGCCTTTTTTGCATCATCCCACTCCCTCTGCGTTATACTTTTAAAAATAGGGGAGGTTTGGGAATAATGATCTATCAATAATAATTTAATCCCAAATAGGAAACCCAAGAAACATCACCCTCTCGAAAGAAAAGATGATCCGGAGATTAACCAGTTTGTGGGTTGATCCACGTTCATTCTTTAAAATGATGAATGGGGAAAACATAAACCAAAAAAAACCTCTACCTAGATCGACATTCATTTTTGAATCACTTCTACATCGAGGATTCAATCCCCATTGACATTCATCATTTCTCGATCCCATTCTTCCTAAGGTGTTAATGTTGATAGCGATCCTACTCGTGTTGTTTGTTCGTCATTGGAGGGAATCCTTGTCATAGTTTCATCCTGAAATCACCAGGGTTTAATTCTCGACTCTCCAACACGTTATCTTAATAAATGGAAACACGTTGCAACATTTATGTTATGTTGCGATGTTGTATCGTTATGATGTTTCATTTATGAAACAACGTATCTTTTACGCTGCACAAAAATGAGACATTAAAGAGATTCCTTTAATGTGCCTCATCACCGCATCACATCACCATCATTCGCCACTCAATGGTGAGAAAATAAATAAAATAACTTTTTATGTTATTTTATTATTTTTTGAAATTTCTGAAAATTATATTTTCTGTTCGACCCTTACCAGTTGAAATTAAGACCTTTCTATGAGAATCCCAACATTCCAAGTTCAATGGTGCCCTCAAATTTTTGATTCAAGCACCAGTTAAAACGATAGAAAAAACCCATTCGCACATTTACTTAAAGGAACTTAATAAAAGTTCAAAATTCCATTCTGGGCTCACCGAGCCTTGGAGTCATTTGTCATCAAAGCGCGTGGTATCGAAATAATTCCATACAATTTTTTAAAAAAGGATTATACAGAAATTATGGGACATTAAATTCTCCCCACCTTAGTGATTTACATCCTCGATAGACAAAACAAGGACTAATCAAACAAAAGGGGGTACTGAGCATGAATATGAACCTCCTGATCCCATGTTCTCTCCTAGAGGTTCCTATGATGCCACCAAAAGCACACCCGAGGAATCATACATCCACAAAAAAACCACTCCCATCGATCCTCTATCTCCATTGGGAACTCTGCAAACGTCTCCCCATCATCAATTTTTAGCTCGCTCCAGTCGATAATGTGTGATTGATCATGTATGTACCTCCTCAGCTACGATATGGGAAAAACATTGTGCACCCAATGCATATGTGGGGGAAGAGATAGGTGGTATTCCACCGTGCCAACTCTGCTGAGGATATGTAAAGGTCTTATGAACCTCATAGATAACTTGCCTCCCCATCCAAATCTCTGCAATCCTCATTGGGGTGAGACCTGAAGGAAAACGTGGTCTCCCTAATTGAACTCCAAGGGTCTCTGTCTCCTATCAGCATATGGTTTCTTCCTACTCTGTGCAGTCCTCATATTCTCCTGGATGATCTTCTCCTTCTTAGTGGTAGACCGTACCGACTATAGACCCATGAGTGCTGACTCCCTGAGGTCTTTCCATCATAGAGTTGATCTGTATGGTCACTCGTATGAGGCAGAAAATGGTGCCATTAAAATGGTGGAGTGATAGATATTTTTTATGTAAACTACACCAATGGTAGGTGATCCTCCCAAATACGTTCAAAATCAAGGACACAAGCACAAAGCATGTTTTCCAAGGTCTATATGGTCCGCTCTATTTGGCCATTTTTCAAGGGGTGAAAAGCTATACTCAAGTGAAATTTAGTCCCAAACACCTCTTGAAACCCCCTAAACAACTGAGATGTAAAGCATGCATCACAGTCTGAGATGATTTTTGAAGGCACCCCATGTAGCCGCACTGTCTCTTGGACATAGAGGCTTCCCAATCCCTCTATCAATCCCTTATTCTAGATGGGTAGGAAATTAACCAACTTGGTGAGTCATTTAATGATCACCCAGATGGTATCGTGGCCCCTAGATGTGGGTGGTAACCCCGTCAGGATGTCCACAAAGATACCATCCCATTTCCACATAGGTACCTCATGTAGCTATGCGAACCCTACGGGGAACTGATGCTCGACCTTCACTTGCTGACAAGTGAGGCATCACAAAATGAACTCTTCCACCGCTTTCTTTATCTTTTCCCACCATTATTGATGTATGAGGTCCTGGTACATATTCTCCACACTTGGATGCACCACCAAAGGAGATGTATGGAAGTCCCTCAACACATACTCCCATAACGTCACTAGTTCAACGATGTGTCCTATGAAAAATATTACGTGATCCCCACCTATCAAAAATCCATCAAGAGATTTTCATGAGGATAACCGAGCATATCGAGGCTCACAGTCAACTTCTACAAGCTGTAACTCCCTAACTCACATTAATAGCAGAGGAGTAATAGTCATTGACAGAAGGTAAGATGCCCCATCACTCTCCATGAAGCATATCTGCATCACAACTAACTACTCTGTTGCCTCACTCAGTTGCTATAAACCAGACCTCCAGCTGAGCATGTCTTCCACCACGTTCCCATTCCCAGGAGTATAGACTATCTCAAAGTCATAGTCCTGAAGGAACAACAACGATCGCCACTATCTCAAGTCCAGGTCCTTCTATGAGAAGATATACATGAGACTCTTTTTCTCAGAGTAGATGGTAAACTGTTCACCCATCAAGTAATTCTACCTCATCTTCAAGGAAAAGACCACTACTGATAACTTTAGGTCATGGGTCACATAGTTCTTATCATGTTGTCTCAACTATTGTGAGCCGAAGGTGATCACTTCTTGCTCCTGCATCAATACACAACCAAGTATGGTCCCTGATTCGTCATATAAGACTACATATCCAATGCCCTATTTTCGTAGTCTCAATATGGGGGCACTCTTCAGTCTCCTCCTTAGCTCCTGGAAGCTATGATGACACTTCTCCATCCACACGAATGGATATCTCTTCCATGTCAGGGCTGATAAAGGTGATACTACTCTGGAAAAGATGGGAACAAACCTCTGTTATTATCTGGACAACCCCAAGATAATCTGCACCTCAGTCACGCTATTGGGTGGGTCCCAAGAATGAAATGCCTTTATCTCCACCAGATCCACTACAACTCCAACCTCTAAGATGACGTGTCCCAAAAAGTGGGCCTCCCAAATCACGAACTGGAACATCTAGAGATTACTGTAATGCCGATGCTCTTGGAGTGTATCTAGGACTATCTGTAAGTGTGTAGCGTGCTCCCCCTTCGACTCTGAGTACAACAAGAGTTCATCAATGAAGACTAACACAAAATGTTCAAGGTAAGGATGGATGATCCTATTCATGAGTCCCATTAACATTGTTGAAGAATTGGTCATGCTGAAGGGAATCACCATGAACTTGTAGTGGCCATACTAGCATCTGAAGGCTGTGTTTGGTATGCCCTCATCCCGTACCCAAAGTTGATGATAGCCTGATATGAGGTCTCTCTTCGAGATCCACCTCTCTCCCTTCAGTTGGTCAAAGAGGTCATCATTCCTCATTAGTGGATAATTATTCTTCATGGTCATCTGGTTCAGGTTCCATAAGTCCCTTCATAGCCTCAAGATCCCATCTTACTTCTTGAAAAAAAAACACTTGGGTTACCCATGGAGAAACTCTATGCCTCACAAATCCCTTCTCATATAAGTCCTCCAACTATACCCTCAACTCATGGAGCTCTATAGGATCCATATAATATACCAGTGTGGATATCAGTGTTGTCCATGGGTATAGATCGATGCATAATTCTATTTCCCTACGAGGAGGTAGTCCTAGAACATATTCAAGAAATACATCCTCATACTCATCCACCACTATAGGAAATCTCCGACTCCTCTTGTGAAATGCACCGAGGATGAGGCTAGCCAACTGGTGAGTGATTAGTTGTGCCCTCCTCTGGGAAATTCCATCATGTGCTGCAAAGGTTCCCATCTTGCTGGTGAAGGAAACACTGGTCCCATCCACATTGACACACCACACTTTTTGCCTAAAACAATCGATATGATCATGGACTATAGATAACCAGTCCATAACCAAGATGATATCAAAAGGCCTTGACGCTCCTATTAGGAGATCCCAACAGAAGCTCTCACCTCCTAGATTAAGATCACACTTCCGACACTAGTTTATAATCGTCAAATCCCATCCAGTAGGAGCCTCTAATCGTAAGTATTGAGCCAACAAATCTATTTGAATATTCGAGCCTTTAACAAGGTCCATGGAAAGGAAAGAGTGACTAACACCTATGTCTATAAGAACTGAACATAAGGTCAAGAAGACAAAGATTGTACCTCTAATCATCTATATATCATCGTGTTCATATGCCTCTATCACCTGAAATTGGACTTTCCCCTATTTGTCGGATCCCAAAGCCCGGGGTGGACCACCTGGGGGTGGTGGTGGTAGCACCTCTAACCATTGTCCAACGCCTGCTTCTCAGCCTACCCCCTAACATGTTCATTGCCATGAAGACCTCCTTGGTCAAACATCTATCTCTTCCTTGGTGGTCCCTCGACCATATGCTGATTGTCTGTGTGGGGGGTCAGGCAGTCACAAACCATGTGTCTCTGCCCACCGCACGTGAAGCATATCCTGATCCCCTGCTGACTCCCTCCACTCTAGGAGCCTCGCACTGCCGAACCTGATTCATGGGGTCGTCCCTTGAAAGACTTGGCCTGCTTGGGACCCTTTATCCGTTGTATGCTGCTCACCGCTGAAGGCTATACTGCCTGAGGTCAGCTGGTTGCTTAAGATATCAGCTCCTTCTCCTCTAGGAATATCTCTATAAGAAGGGAATGCTCTAGCACTCCAACCTGGGTGGGGATGCTGAGTGACACCATGGATGCCCAGATCTACCATCTGAGTCTCTGCTCAAAGGTTTGGTCCCTAATTAAATGGTCTCACACAATGTCTATTGAGTAGCAAGAGAGGTCTGTAAACCTCACAGAGTACTCATCCACCATCAGGATGCCCTGCTATAGGTGAAGCAGCTCTTATATGAGCACATAGCACAATGTCATAAGAAAAAACTTCTCCCATAAAATCCACTCGAAGTCAGCCCAATAGAGGGTCACCTCAGTAAGAGTCTGAATCATTAGACTCCACCATCTCCCTTCCAAACCCCAAATAAGGCTCACAACTAAGATCACTATCTATTCAAGTGGTTTCCTTACTAAGATGAAGAACCACATCACTGGCTCTAGACAGTCCTTAGTGACCTGAGGATATATCTCTCCAATTAACCAGGGATGTCTTTATCTTTGGAACAAGTACAAGGTGCTGATCCTTCACACATCCTCTACTGATAACGCTGGAAGTAACTGCCGATAAACAGGTGGTGTCAACACCGGTGCACCACCCGACAGGGCCATCACTAGCAATGGTCCCTAAACCGACGCCTCATCGCTAGGTGGGTTGTCCACACGATCACCTATCATAAGCCTAGATAGATGTCTACATGGAGGCATCCTAAAATAGATCAATATGTATCACAATCATAAGATTATACCTAGTGAGATAAATATTATTCAAGAAAATCATAAGGAGACACTTATGCAACCATTGTTTTCTTGTATAGAGATGAAAAGCAGAATTTCATGTTCTTGGTGTACAGATACGTCAGTGGTAGCACCAACACAGGAGTCCCTGAATATGATAGTCAAACTTAAAAAAATTTAACACTATTTCTCTAAAATAAAACAACATATTCTCTGTATTTGAGGTAGAACTGACCACCTTTGATACCACTTTTTCCAGAACCGTCACCTAAGGCCCATGTCGTGACATACCCCAAGCCCACCTCCCGAAGTCCAGGGGTTGGAAACTAATGTTGAAGGCATCAACAAGAAAGTGGAAGATATTTTCTTGAGAACCTGTATGCAAGCACACATAAACAAGTCCCAAATATGGAAATGAAAACAAGAATTTCATTAAAAACCCATTGAGTATCCGTGCAACTGAAAGTCAAATGGTCTAGAATAAAAACCCAATAAAAGATTGACTAGAAAACATGAAAGTACAAAAGAAACTCTGTATCACCATCCATTGGAAACCCCACATGATGGTAAGATTAGTGTAGCTACTGGAATCCGTAGGAGTATGCCTCGCCTTCCTAATATCATTGTGCCCCACCTGGTCCTAGGCCACCAAGTCCTCTGTCAAACTATCAATCATCTGTACCAGACACAACATGTGCAGGTGAATCCTGTGAAGGGGTCAGTAACAAAATACTCAGTAGAGACCCCAAAAAAATAAATAAAAGACCATAAAGTAATCCACAACCAAACCAAAAATCATGGTCACACAACTCAATCACAAAGAAAGACATCTCATACTTGGTATGTTCAAGAGTAGGAAAGTATAACCATTAGTCACATTATCAAAAACCATGAGCTACTAGAGAACTCCTACTAAATGAGTACAGTGGGCCTGCCTGTAACATCCCGGTTCAAGAATCCGCCCAGAGGTGCCCCATACTTGGTTGGTCACATGGACTCAAGCGCATTTCCCCAAATGCCAGAGGCTGACGACTAGTGGAGAGGGCCTTGGGTGTGATAGTGGGGAATATATGCCCTCATTGGCATAGTAACACAACAGAAGAGAAAAACTGATAACAGTAGCGGAAGCAGGAATAATCCATACAAAAGTAAACAACGGAAGTCTAAACAAAGAAACACCTAGAGTGTATATATATATATAAATGATGCATGGTCCAAATGTCTAGGAAAACAACCAAACACATCACAATGCTGGAATACAGAATATTACTACGCCAAAGTACAAAATAAAATAGATAAACAGCTCCTCAGCATTACAAGCCTCGGCTTGGTCCCATGCTCTCCATCTCCACAGAATATCAAGTACCTAAAGTAGAAGGGCGCTTCCTTTATCTGTACCTGCAGCAATATAATCTGTTTGAGCCCAAATTCATAGCCCAAATAGGGTGTGAGACTAAATCCAGGTAGGCAATCACCACAAGATCTGTGCCTAAAAGTCAGTGAATATATGGCAGGTAATAAACAAAAGGAAGAAGTAAACAAGGAAGTAATTAGTAGTAACTAGTCCTAGAGTTTCAATGCAATTAGTTCCATATATTAACAACCAAAAAACATAAAGGTAACCCTATGGGTAGTTCTCTCAGCCTAACCCCTCTGGTTCAATTAAACAAGGATACTACAAAGAATATCTAAGGAAGCTCTCTCAGTCAATTCCCCTTATAGTCCCAAGCATTTAAAGACTCTCTGAGGAAGCTCACACGGCCAATTTCCATTATAGTTCAATGTAGTCAAGGACTCTCTGAGGAAGCTCACATAGTCAATTCCACTTATAACCCCAAGTGGTCAAAGACTCTCTGAGGAAGATCTCTCAGTCTATTCCCCTTATAGCCTAAAGTGCTTATAGACTCTCCGAGGAAGCTCACTCGGTCAATTACCCTTATAGTCTAAAATGGGTCAAGACTCTCTGAGGAATCTCACTCGGTCAATTCCCCTTATAGTCTTCTACACCAGGTTCTCACAGCCTTGTGTAAGTCAATGATTATAGAAATGCAATACGAGAGAGAAGTAAACCTCAATAACTACTTGTATCATTGGTCTACAACATATCAAGTATGTCAGAAAACTACACTCCAGCCTACAACACTAGGCATGGGAAAACAAGCAAGGCGTCCAAAAAGGTAAGCAGGACCAAACGGTCGTAAATAGAACATGCACGGGAAACCACATCCAAAACATAGAAAAAAACCCTATTCATATCCAAATAACCTCAACTCAAGCATACAAGCATGGTAGGTAATTAACAGGGTTAAAAAGGTAAACACGCAATACCCCGTTCAAGGGTATTGGACTAAATTGCATATAATATTCAAATAAATTCAACAAAAAGGAACAAAACACCTACCTCTGTGTTGGGAGATCGATATACTCTAGCGTCGGCCCTTGTATTGACCTAGAACGTGGTATATCTACAAAAACTTCTAAAATTTTTAACCCAAAATATCTCATGAGAGAGGAGAAATCAGAAGATGGAACTCTAGGAGAAAAGATAACTCAACGATGCAATTCCAATGCAATCGACAGTGTCCAATTCAGAGGATGGATGCTCTCTTGGGGGTTCGTCGAAGATCTTTGGTCGTATGGCTCTCTTGGGTGATATGAGTGAAGAATGGGGTGTTTCTGTCGATTAGATGTGACCCTGGTGTGTTTAATGAAAAGAAGAAAATACAAGGAATGTACTTTTTAAGTACACAACGTGCACTTTCCATTTTTGTACTCTGCTTTATGCAGCCTCCAGGTCACCCCCACATGGCCCTATGCATGGCCGCTACATGACTAGCACACAACTACCCGCGGTAACTGAGTACGTGGCGTGTACTCCTAAAGTACACGGCGTGTACTTCGAAAATTTCTAGAAATTCCTCTTTTTCTCAAAAATGAATAGAAATGAAAAACATACCCGAGAAAGAAGATCTGGGTTCTTAAAAACTTCCCCCCTTAAAGAAATTCGTCCCTGAATTTCCCTAGTAATGTTTCATAGAAGAAGAAACCCCGAAAAGCTCCAGCCACTGCGATCATACATCCACCTCCCTCTCTCAAGTCTCGTCCTGTACTCGCCCGTGCTTCCATAGAACTCGTACCAAAGGAACAAACCAGCCATGGAGAACCTTTGTAATTCGATAGAAAATCCAGATAAGTTACTCCTCAAAAAAAAGCATCCACTTCCAACTCAACCTCCTCAGGTTGAAAGACATGAGATGAGTCTGAGAAGTAACGTTGAAGATGAGAAATGTGGAAGACTTCATGCGTAGTCTAGTACCTCTAAGGAAACTACAACCGATAGGAAACCAACCCAACTCCCACCAACACCTCAAATGGTCCAACGCACCTCAGAAAAAGAATACCCTATCTTCTAATCCTCTTGTGCCCCAACCTTGGTGTGACACGTAGGAAAACCTGATCTCCGACATCAAACTCCAAAGGTCATCTCCACTGATCGCATAAGACTTATGCCGAGACTATGAAATATCCATCCTCTTCCGAATCAACTCTATCATCTCTATTGTCTTTTGGACAAGAAGAGGTCACAACATAGCTACCTCTCCTGCCTCCATCCAACATATGGGTGATCAGAATGGACTATCGTACAAAGCCTCATAATGTGCTATCTGAATAGTCACTTGAAAAATATTATTATAGGAAAACTACACAAGAGGTATATGCTTCTCCCAAGAACCTCCAAACTCCAGGATGCATGTACGAAGCATGTCCTCAAGCACCTGAATCATACGCTTAGACTGGCCATCTGTCTAAGGATGGTAAGCTGTACTCAAAAGTACTTGTGTACCAAAATCTTTCTAAATCCCCTTCCAGACTTGAGAAGTAAAACATGCATCCCTTTCTGAAACTATGGAGTGTGAAACTCCATGTAGACATAAAATCTCTCGTATGTACAACCGTACCAGATCATCAACACTGAAGGTCTCCTTGATCAGAAAGAAGTGAGAAACCTTCATGAGTCTGTCAATGAAAACCCAAACTGCATCATTTCCTCAAGCTGACCTTGGTAAACCTGTCATGAAATCCATCACGACATCATTCCACTTCCACTTGGGAATGGGTAACTGCTACAAAATCCCTGCTGGTCGCTGATGCTCTTCCTTCACCAGTAGATAGGTGGAACAATTCAAGACAAAACTAGCAACATCTCTCTTCATACCTGGCCACAAATACAGACAGTGTAGATAATGATACATCTTGGTGACACTAGGATGAACTACCCAAACTGAGGAATGAAAGTCCCACATCAGCTCCTTGCATATGTCTTCTGGCACCCATACGTGCCCCTGGAAAAGCAAGATCTCATCCTCGCCTATGGTCCATCCAGAATATGGTCTTCTCCTGACAGGCTCTCCCATATGACTTGGCCTTTAGAATCTGATAGCTACCTCATTCTCACTTGATCAAGAGGAGTAGAGGTAACAACCATAGAAGAAAGAAAAGTCTTCCCCTATCTATCGTGCACCTCCAAATGCATCTCCGAGAACTGATCCATAAGCTACCAATCACTGCTAGCCTCCTGGACTGCATGTATTTGAGTTCTCCTGCTCAACGCATCAGCCACTGCATTGACTTTACTAGGTGTATAGGCAAGCTCAATGTCAAAATACTGAAAGTACTCAACCCACCTTATCTATCTCAAATTCAGACCACGCTTTGTGAAGATGTACTCGAGACTCTTGTGTTCAGTGAAAACCAAAAAATTCTCTCCCAAAAGATAATTTCTCCAATAGCGTAAGGCATGAACAACTGCAGACAACTCGAGATCATGAATCGATTAATTTATCTCATGTGACCTCAAATACCGAGACCCGTACACGACGACTCCTTATCCCTACATAACCATAGATCCCAGCCCGATACCTAAATCATCACAGTACATAATATATATCTTTCCCATCTGTAGAAAAAGTAGTATCGGTGCTGAAGTCAACCTACCTTTCATCTCTTGAAAGGCTGACTCACAAGAAACAGACCACAAGAACTTCACACCCTTCTTAGTCCGGCCCATCAGTGGTGCTGCTAAGCGTGAAAAGTCCTGAATGAAATTTCTGTAGTATCCAGACAACCCTAGAAAACTCTGTACCTAAAAGAATTTTTTGGATGCTCCCAGGAAACTATTGCTCTCACTTTCTCTAAGTCAACTGGTACTCTTGTCTCCGAGATAACATGACCCAAGAAGTGAATCTGGTCCATCCAAAAGAGGAATTTTGAGAGCATAACATATACCTGATGCCCTCTCAGTGTACTCAAAACAATCTCAAGATGTGTATCATGGTCGTGTCGAGTGTGAGAGTAAACCAAGATATCATCCACGAAGACTACCACAAAATAATCCAAGTTTGTTTGGAACACTCGGTTCATCAGTGCCATGAAAACTGTAGGTGCGTTCATGAGACCTAACGGCATAACCATATACTCATATAGACCATACCTTCTCTGAAATGATGTGAGAGATATATCTGATGGTCTAACGCACAACTGATGGTAACCGGATCTCAAGTCAATCTACGATAACACATGGGCTCCTTGAAGTTTATCAAAGAGATCATCAATCCTCGGTAAGGGATATCGGTTCTTGACCGTCAACTAGTTCAACTTTTGATAATACAAACAAAGCTTGAGGGTACCATCTTCCTTATTCGAAAAAAGGATAGGCGAACCCCAAGGAGAAGTATTGGGTTGGATGAAACCCTTTGCCTGCAACTCCTCCAATTGCTTCTTGAGCTCCTGTAACTCTAGTGTAGCCATTCTATAAAGAGGAATGGACACCGATGCCACTCCTAGAATGAGATCAATAGAAAAGTCTACCTCACGCTCTAGAGGCATACCTGAAAATTATTCTGGAAAGACATCTCTGAAATGATTCACCACTGGAGGAAAGTCTAACTATGAAGTCCCCTGGTCATCCAGATATAGACTACAAATTTGGGCTATAACTCCTTCTTACCCATGATGCTCGGGTCCCTCTCTACTCACATGGACATCCCACTTTCCGATATGAAGAAATGATCCACCCTCTGGTGATATGAAATTCACCCTATAGCGATAGCTATCGACGACTACCTAGAAAGAAACTAACTAGTCCATTTCGAGAATGACATCATAGCCCGTCATCTCTTGGACATAGAGGTCCCATAAAAGTGACACCCACAAAACTTTAGAGGGAACTCCTTGCACTGATGCACACTAGCTATTCTAGTCACCAACAGAGTGTCTAGTGTCAAGATATCAGCAGAATAAAAGATGAAAATCCCAAGGCTCTCCACAATGACAACATATATAAAGCTATGGGCAGCCCACGTATTGAAAAGAGAATAAGCTAAAACTGAGGCAACTAAGATCGTACCTCGAACTGTAGAATCTCTTGGATCCTTCTCCTACTGGGTCTGCTCCACTACAGAAGTCTGACCTGTACCACTGCCCTGTGACCCTTCCTGATCACTCTAAGCTTATCTGCCCTGATGTCACTGTAAAATGGGCGACTGGCTACCAAGACCACGACATCCACCTCATCCTGAACGACTGGATGAACTCCAGTTCATGGACTGGTGAGAAACTGGTGGTGATGCTCTTGAACGAGGAGTCATAGATGAACCTTTGTCACCAGCTTCTAGTGAAAAGATCTGATAGAAACCCTGAATATGACCCATCCTGCCTCAAGATCAGCACTCCACTAGGTCTCCCAGGCAATGTGGCCTCGTATGCCTGATCCTCCCACTCTGGTAGCATACAACCTGGCTACCAGAAGATGAATCCTGCCTAATATTATATTCTCACACAGTATCCATATGGTGCTTCTTGAAAGCTCAACATCATCCTCATAAAGCCTTCCCTGAACTGTGCATCAGCACCTATGTCAGGTATAACTGTTGGTTCCAAGACTGGCACAACTGGAGGATCTGCCGGCAGTCCCTGATCAGCCATATCCAGTGTCTAATCACCGCTTTGCAACTGGTGTACAATTAGAGGACGTCTCAGTGGCATGACTTTTCAAGGTCAAACACAGACCTTAGATCAAGATCATCAAGGACTAAAAACTAGAATCATAAGAAGGGAATAGGATATAGAAAGCATTCAAGTATAAAAACAATACTACACAGCATGTATAATAACTACACGACACGTTCCCTTAAGTCTTTCACATGGGTGTGTACTTATGCCAGAATTGGTCGTGTAACACCCCAAACACATGGTGTGTTTTCCGTAAACACGACGTGTACTTGAATTTTCTTCCCCTGCCCGAGTTCTTCTACACGACTAAACCACACAGTTCTCCTTAGAACGAGATTTCATGCCATGTTTGTTCCCGACACGGCGTGTACTAGACGAGTTTCACCGAACCATGTTGTCGACACACGACCAGTTACAAAGCTCACCCTCAACGGCGTGTTCCAGATGGACACAACGTGTACCACTTAGGTTTTAATTTCCCGTGTTGTTAGTGACACGACTGAATACTCGGATGACACTACGCGGATTGTTGAATATGGACATGACATGTACTAGAAGAGATAACACTGACCTGTGTTGTTTGTCACACGTCCAGATTCTCGGCTGACACTACATGGTGTGTTTAGAACTGACACGATGTGTATCACCTATGATTTCTCCATTCATGTTTTTAGTCACATGGGCGGACACAGGGTCAACACGACATGATGTGTAAAACCAGTACAAAACATGTTCCCACAAGAGTTTCCCTATCACGTGTCTCTTCCCACATGGCTTGTGACATGGTTAGAGACTACATGGTATGTACATAAGGTACACAATGTGTACTTAAGAAAAATATTTTCTTCCCAGATTTAAGAACACATGGTGTGTTGTCAAAACTACACAGCGTGTATTCTGGGTTTTTTTCAGACATTAAGCCTCATAAACTACTCCAGAGCCAAGAAAAACACTAAAACGAACATCAGAGTTCCAAATTCTGATCCGTGAGGGCCCATAATCCCCACGAATCAAATTTTGGCATCTTATACATGTTGTAACAAGAAAAACAGGGCAATGATCAACTAAATTCCAGTCCATGAGGGCCCATAACACCTCAAGAACCAAAGTTTGGCATTCCTTCAAACAAAACCTTACACAAACAATACCCTCTCAAACAACATGTATTTTTATCATGACAACTATTACAACAACATGCATATCTAGCACAACACCTATCACAACAACATGAAATCGCTAATGCACCCTATATGGCATGGCAAGAATTTATGACATGTGATCCCTAGCAAGTTCCTATATGATTCAAGATATGGAATGCCCTCATCTAATCGGGTTACAACAGAAATAGAATCTCAATAACATCAACAATAACATCACAATACATGTGAATCACCCAACGGTGAAAATCAAATCAACTATAAAATTGAAAAACCAGAAAAATTGCAATACGAGGTAAATTGGATTTTCCCTGTACACAGGTTAGCTACTCCCAAGAATAACTTATTACCAAGTACCTATTCCTTCGTATCCCTGACTATAGGCTCCAAATAGTACATCAAAGAAAATAATTCCTTTGATACCACTTTGTAATGTCCCAGTTCTGGAAGCCGATCAATGACGCCCCATACCCGGTTGGTCACATTGCCTCAAGTACATTTTCCCGAACGCCAGAGGCTACTTACTAGCAGCGAGGGCCTTGGTTGTAATAGTCGTAAAACTATTCCCTCATTGGAAGAGTAACACAATGGTAGAGGAAAGCCGATAAAAATAACGAAAGAAGGAATAATCCATACAAAATTAAACGGTGGAAGTCTGAAGGAAGAAACAACTAGAGTGTATATATATAAAAATGATGCATGGTACAAATGTATAGGAAAACATCCAAACACATCACAATTCTTGAATACAGAACAATATTAAGCCAAAGTAAAAAAGAAAATAGATAAATATCTTCCTAGCATCGCAAGCCTTAGCTTGGTCCCATCCTCTCCAGCTCCACAACATATCAAGTACTCGAAGTAGAAGGGAGATTTCCCTTATCTATACCTACATAAATATAATCTGTTTGAGCCCAGTTGCATATCCCAAACAGTGTGTGAGACTAAATCCTAGTAGGCAGTCACCACAAGATCTGTGCCTAACAGTCAGTGAATATATGGCATGTAATAAACAAAAGGATGCAGTAAACAAGGAAGTACTCAGTAGTAACCAGTTGTACAATTTCAATGCAATCCGTTCCAAATATCAACATCTGTAAAACAATCAGGTAACTTTATAGTTAGTTCTCTCAGCCTAACCCCTATGGTTAAATAAAACAATTATACTACAAAGACTCTCTAAGGAATCTCCATTAGTCAATTCCCCTTATAATCCCAACCGTCTATAGACTCTCTGAGAAAGCTCACACGGTCAATTCCCCTTATAGTCTAAGGCAGTCGAGGAATCTTTGAGGAAGTTCACACAGTCAATTCCCCTTATAACCCCAAGTGGTCAAAGACTCTCTGAGCAAGCTCTCTCAGTCCATTCCCCTAATAACCTAAAGTTCTTACAGACTCTCTGGGGAATCTCACTCAGTCAATTCTCGTTATAGTCTAAAATGGTTCAAGACTCTTTGAGGAAGCTCACTCAGTCAATTCACCTTATATTCTTCTACACCAGGTACTCACGGCCCTGTGTAAGTCAACGAGTATAGAAATGCAATACGGAAAAGGTAAAACTCAAGAACTACTTGGCTAATCGGTCTACAAAATTTCAAGCATGTCAGAAAACAACACTCCACCCTACAACACTAGGCATTGGAAAACTAGCAAGGCGACCAAAAAGGCTAAGTAGGACCAAATGGTCATAAACGGAACATGCACATACAACCACATTCAAAACATAGAAAAAAACCCTATTCATATCCAGATAACCTCTACTCAAGCATACAAGCATGGAAGGTAATTAACAGGGTTAAAACGGTAAAAACGCAATACCCCATTCAAGGGTATTGGAAAAAATTGCACATAATACTCAAAGACATTCAATAGAAAGAAACCACCTACCACGGTGTTGGGAGATTGATATACTCTGGAATCGGCCCTTGGATTGACCTAGAATGTAGTATATCAACAAAAAAATCTAAAACAGTCAACCCACTATATCTCACGAGAGAGGATAAATCCAAAGATGGTGCTCTAGAAGAAAAGAGAACTCACCGATGTGATTCCAACGCAACCGATGGTGTTCGATTCGGTGGACGGATGCTCACTTGGGGGTTCATAGAATATCCATGGCCGTACGATGCTCCTGGACAAGACGAGTGAAGAAGGGGGTGTTTCTCTTGATTATATGCAACCCCGGTGCATTTAATGAAAAAAAAGAAATTACACAGTGTGTAATTTTGAAGTACATAGCGTGTAATTACTGTTTCTGTACTCTATTTTAAGCGGCCTCCAGGTCACCCCCACATGGACCTCTGCATGGCTGCTACATGGCCAACACACGGCTACCTATAGTAACTGAGTACACAGCGTGTACTTCGAAAATTTCTAGAAATTAGTCTTTTTCTCAAAAATGACCAAAAAAGGAAAACATACCGGAGAAAGAAGATCTAGGTTATTACATAGCCTAGTCACAAAAAATCCACTTCCCACTAACCTTTGGACTTCTCTGGTATTCATCCATGATAAGTACTATAGGTATGCTGGGTCACATAGAAGCTGCTCCCCACTGTGGGCATGTCGGGTCACACAAAAGCCGCTTCCCACTAATCAATGGTCATACTGAGGTACTCCTTCTATAGAGTAACATGGGTTTTCTTGGTCACACAGAAGCTAATCTCCACCATTGGCCTTCTAGGTCACACAAAAGACACTTCCCATTGGACCAGAGTATCTGATCCACACAGGGTCTCTCACCAGCAGTCTCTAGGTATCAGACAACTGCAAGGTTTTCGCACGTAGCATGCTTGATCTCGGTAGAACCACTACCCAAACCATTCATTGAATTCCAAATTTCATGGAATCATTCATAGAGTATGCCAAAATATCATCCTCCTCATGAGGGTTCTAATTCCACAAACGACTCATAAATCAGACCCTGATATTCAAGGTATTGACATTTCTCCAAAAAGGGTTGGTTAGGTCCTGGTCCGGTCCGACCTGACCCGACCTAGCTTGGGTTCCACCAGCATGACCAGGTTCCGTTGACCTAACCCAGACCCAGACCACACCCGACTTAGGTCTGGTCCGTTGGGACAAGGGTCCATCTCGTTGGCCTTCCAGGTACGCTAGAGGCAGACTGGTTCTCTGCCTGACCGGGATGCAACAGGCTGTCGCATCTGACTCCCTCACTGCCCTGCGAGTAATCCACAAGTCCAGCTCCCCCAGTCGCATGGGACATGACATGGTGCCATGTTTGCGGTTCACCGACATGGTCGGGTGGACACGTCCATCTGGTGGCCCTCGCCGCACCGCCACGGTCGGTTGATTGCAGTATCCACCTAGTGCGCTGTCGTGGCTCACCACCACCTAGCTACGACCACCACTGTAGGACTCTCCCAGGGCCGGTGCACCGACGAGTCTTTCCATGGACCACCAGGTCTACTCCAATGGTCTATTATTTTCACCTCTTGTGCCTATGGACTTTGGGAGATCCCCTCTTCCCAAAAAAGGCCTCAGTTCCTCCTTATTACCATTTTGAGGATGTGGCCCTAAAGAAAGATAAAGAGGAGGGTCTCATTCCTTTTTTGTGTCAGCATGTGCCCTCATCATTATTGTTTTAAAGCTGGGGGAGGTTTGGGGATGATGTTCTATCAACAATAGTTTAACCTTGAATAGAAAACCTAAGAAACATCACTGTCCCATAAGAATAGACAATCCATGGATCAACCTGTTCATGGATTGATCCACGTTCATCATTTAAAATTAATAATGACAAAAACATAAACAAAAAAATGCCTAACTTGATCGACGATCATCGTTGAATCCCTCCGTGATCGAGGATTCAAGATCCATTGGCATTCATTTCTTCCCAGCCCCATTCTTCGTAAGGTGTCGACATTGCTAGTGATCCTGCTGACGTTAGTCATTCTTCATTTGAGGGGTCCTTATCGTAAGTTTGTCAAAGAATACCCAGGGTTTAATTCTCAAATATCCAACATGTTAGCTTAATAAAATAAAACATGTCACAACATTTATATTACACTGCGAAATTGCGTCGTTACACTTTTTCATTTACGAAACAACGTATATGTTATGCTGCACAAAAACAAGCCATTAAGGAGCTTCCTTTAATGTGCCACACTGCCACACCACAACACTGTCCTCCGCTTCTCAACAGTGAGGAAATAAATAAAACATATTTTTAAGTTATTTTATTATTTTTCAAAAATTCAAAAAATTAACTTCTCCGTTCGACCCTTGCTGATCGAAGTTAATTCCTTTCTAAGAGAATCTTGGCGTTCTGAGTTCAACGGTGCCCCAAAATTTTTAATCCATACACCAGTTCAAAAGTTAGTAAAACCATCTTGAACATATACTTAAAAAAACATAAAAAATTTCAAAATTACTTTCTGGACTCACCGGGCCTCCGAATCACATGTCGTCAAATCGTGTGGTCTTGAAATAATTCCATAAAATGTAAAAAAAATATTGAAATTCTGGGACATTACAAGTATAGATTGGATATGGAACACATATTTTTGGAATTTCCCATATTTCCATAAAACTAATAGCTAATATGAGATTCATTCATGTATCCTATTGCTGTAACACTGGTTATCCCTTGGATTATTTGAATCTTCTGATTCTTATTCATTACCAAATAAATATTCAACCACACAAATGGTACTTATGGTCAGGTACCAATCATTAATAATTTTTGTTTTCAATCAATTCCCATAATATTTGTGTCATTATAATGTTTCATTTTACTCTCTTGATAATTATTTGGTTTTTATGACAGACCTCTAGGCTCTAATTTAACTTTTGTTGTCACAAGAATGACCTACTTTACTGATGTCATACCTAGGTGTAATGTATATCCTAATATTCTAATTTTATTAATATGATGATAACTTCTTCCTCATGTTCTTCAACACATTTGAATCAGTCTTTTTTTTGTTAATTATACCATCAACATCCCTAGTTAGTTCTTCAACTTTGATCTTGTATGCAATGTCATTTTACTAGGTTCTTTGGATTTATGGACTTAGGATTTTCAATTTCTTCCTTCATATACGACTTTTAATACTATTTTTATTGCATATAGAGTTTTGAATCATGAATCAGTCTATTTATTTTATTTTTTTAGCTTTATAAACATCTATCTACTCAAGGGAAGATTCTAATTCAACCTATAGATTAAATATTACTTTCAATTCTCCTTCATCATTATTTCTCTATCATATTATATAGGAATTTCCTACAACCACCACCATAACATTTTCTATTTTGACATTATAGTTTTTAAATTTTTTATACCTAATTTTGTTCTAAACTAGGATTTTCTTGTGAAAGAAGGTTATTATTTTTATGACACTTTTCTTAGTACTTTTCTTTCCTATCTCATTGGCTGAAAAAATCTTCATGGGGATTTCATCATAATCCTCATCGTCATCTTAATACTTATCTGGACACATTTTTATGAGGTTCCCAACCATTCCACACCAAAATAATGCCAGTGGATGTTTCCTTATAACATTCATTTTCCTATTTTCAGATTTTAGGATAGTAGTGACATGAATTCATCCTATTTCTCTTCCTACAATAATTCCCTTATAGTGAGTTTATTCATTCCAATGGCCTGAAGGCCTTCATTTTTTATTAATTTTGATAATCCAACTTTCAAGGGGTGAGGTGGAACCCTTACAAGGCCAGTAGGTGTAATTATTACATGGCCCGTAGGAATTAGAGTAATTCATTTCCCGTAGACTTCAACCATTACATACAACCCAGACTAACTACTTGGAACTGCTCCTCCCCAGTATCTTCATGGTGAAATCAGATCTCCACATTTGCATGGCTGTTTGGCTAGGCTATCCCATGCTTGCATAGGCTTATCCCGATGGCAGGTCCCATACCCACTCATTCTAGAAATCAGTGTAGCTTCTACTATGGTGAAAGATCCTTTCTCATCCTCTTTATAGAGCTTGTTCCTTATAGGTTGTCTAGTTTTCATATGCACTTCAAGGTGGCCCAAAGGCCTTGAGGTGGCTTGAAGGACTTACTGGCCTGATGGCTTGGGTGGCCAGAAGGCCTTAAAGGACTCAAGGACCAAATTGGTGGCCCAAATGCCCAAACAAGAGAAAATTTCTAGCTTCTACAGTGTCAAACAGTGCGACTACAGTCCCGTTATAGTACCTGTTACAGTACTGCATAGTTCCCGCTATAGTACCTGCTATAGTAATGCTACAGTACCTTCTACAGTACTGCTACAGTGCCCGGAAATTATGCCTCTGCCTGGATTTGATCTTGGGTCGCCTGGATGCACTTAAGAGTCCTCACCAACCGGGCTGAGGGTCATGTTCTATAGTGAGATTATTCATGTCTTTAAATATCACCTCCTTTGACTTCTCCTTTTCTAAAGCCTCAATATCATTGGTTCATATTAAATATACCACAAAAGTAATATAAAAATAATCTAATTTCAAATACTTTGTATATTTATCCTCTAATACCTATACTTTCAGAATTAATTAGGGTGTAAATATTCTTAGGATGCATTTTAAAATCATCACAACATCAAAGATTTATCCAAGACCATGAATTACTTTCATAATCACATTTACTTAATCGAATAATTTATCATTAAATTCATTAGGATTCATCTTTAGGTAATAATATTTTTTAAATATAAATTAAAACATAGTTTATAGAACTTTTGATTCACCTTCATAGGTATTTAATAGCTTTTCCAACTTGGAATGAGAGGATTTACATGAAATTATTTTCCTACATATTTTTTTGGATAAGGATCCCCTTAAAGGATTTATTCCTCTAGTATCTACATACAATTATATTCATTAATCATATTATAATGCATTTTTTTATCTATACCATAAAGATCCCATGCATCAAAGATATATACACATCTATATATAAGGATCAGAAGTAGTGTTGTATCCAATTCCTCTATAATAGAAAATTGTTTCCCTCAAAGATTGGAATCCATTTGTGATTGATTGTTACCATGGTTTCAAATTTGAGATAATCACTCACTTTAACCTTTCCATCTGGTACCAACTTTTTTCCCCATGATGTTTAATACATTGAGTTGGGGTGAATCATGGCACGACTGATTAAAACACCTCTTTATTAGAATCCTATTTCATTTTTAAACATAACACTCTTCTATCTTTCATTCACAAAACATTTATGAGAATAAATGAAGAAATGGATGAGAGGAAATACTTTTACTCAGTTCACCCATAATTGGTCTAGTCCAAGGTGAATTCAATGGTGATGTTCAGATTTACCAAATCCACTATAGTTCACTATTTTTACAAGGATTATAGTGTAATCACTATCCCTCCCTGTTTATAACCATTCACAATTTGAAATCCAATTACACTCTATCTACTTAATTTAATTCACTACTCCTATATTATAATATTATGATAATCTTTACCAACTTTGGGTTAACTCACACTTGAATGAGTGTGTTATTATGACAGCTTTTCATCAAGGAGTTGAAAATAACCTTCATATGTAACTTTTGTACATAGATCACATAATCCTTATTAGATTATGTGATCGTATGAATATAAGTATTATACAATAATAGATTAACCCGAATTAAATAACACCCTCCAAGAAATATCTTCACATGATCCAAATATACACTTCCTACGAGTGACACTCAAATCACATAACTCCACTATTAATTCCTTAATGAATCCTCAATTTATACAACACCTTCACATATATGAGATCATGTAACCTCCTTTTCATCATGAGAAAATCCTTATGATATTACTATTATGTGACTTCAATCATGTAACAACCTTTTCTTCATGAAAAATTACTAATGTGCTTCCACTTATATGAATTATATCATATAACTACCTCTTCTCTCCAATATCAAGACATTGCTTTAGGTAAAAAAACATTTTAGTACACTATTTTGTGTCCAATGATGTCTTAATAAGGAATTTAAAGACATAAATCCACTTCATTAACTTTGATATTCTTGGTTAGTCATCTACCACAATAGACGACACTTTAGATCTTCTTCTTCTCCTTACCATGTGACTTAGGTATCAACACTCACAATTCTGACTATCATGATGCCTCAACTTCACATATATCCATATCCATTGACCGATCATATGAACTTCCTCATAAGACCACCTTCACGAAAATCACTATCGCATAACCATTATCACATGACCTCTCCCAGATCTCGTGATCATGAGTCCTCCACTCATAACTTGATTTTGTAAAATCCCAAGACAAATCTTCCTTAACCTATGTTTCTTTTATCATGTGACTAAATTATGTGGTTTAATTAACACCTTTTTTCATGAAATCTTATGCTTAGTCATGTATGATTGTTTTTGATACATAAGGACTTATGTGTAGTGTTAAAACTCCAATAGTTTATACAATCATCTAACTCAATTTTACTCACATATTCATGTAACAATTTAAGACTTATTCATTAAAATTATTCTAAGATTATTTCTCCTCAAAAATATAAACAAAAGTACACATACCTTTCCAACCAATTTTTTTCAACAACTTACAACCTTGTAATTAAACATGAAACCCCAAAAACACCATTAGGAGAGATTTTTCACAATACTAATAAATTTAAATTTTCTAATTTTATATAATATTTATAATATAGTTATATAACATATCAATTTTTGTAAAGCCCTGACCCCTGTAGCATGGAGATAGTGCATTACAATATTACATTGGAATGATTACAAGGAATAAAATCCCAAAGGACCAATCAGTTTAGTAATCATTGATAAACTAGATTCATACAAGGATACAATTATAAATTTGGAAAATAAAATAACAAATAATACAAAATAAAATCTAAAAAACTACATCCACTGAAACTCAACAAATAATCCCTTTTTTATAACCCGTGGAAGGAGAACAAATGATATGGGTGAGCTCAAATGCTCAGTAAGGGTTACATATAGCATAAGCATGAATCAATGATTAGTGAATCATAATCAATTTTACATAATCAATATGACATGGTGAATAAATGAAAAACACACACCTTTAATAAACCGATAATGATAGTGCATCCATATATTTTGTCATAGTGAAACTGTATCACCCTAACCCGTCTATCCCAGAGCTGGTGCATTAATTTATTACAATGTAATGATTAGAAGGAATGAAATCCCAAATGGATGATCTTTTTAGTATTCTTATAGAAACTGGATACATAAATGGAATCCATTTTTCATTTGGAAAGGAAAAAAATATAATACATAACAAAAACTAATAAACTATGTCCATCAAAACTCAATAAATGACCCCTTATTCATAACATATAGAAGGAAAAAATGAAAGGGTTGAGATCAAATTATCATTAAGGGTTTCATATATTGGAATCATGAATCAATAATAAGTGAATCATAATCAATTCAACATAATCAATATGTCATGGTGAATAAATAAAAAACACACACCATAAATAAACTGATAATGATAATGCATCCATATATTTTTACATAGTAAAAAACCCATGGAAAGTAATAATTTTATAATGAATAAATAGAATGGTTATTATTCTTATTCCATGTATTTGGAACATGAACCATTATACCACCAACGTGGTTTAAGTTTGTGGGAAGATACTTGTCTAATTCTATTTTAGAAACAAACTCGAAGGTTTTGTCACCAAATATTTTGTCCCATGAGACCTATCGATGCATAAAGGGGATATAGAGGGCCCTGAACATAATTTGAATCCCAAAACATTATTTATAAAACTATTTTATACAAGAATAATATGCCTTTTCAATATCCATATTGAGTAGAGGATACAGATTCGTCATAACATTCAAAATAACCACCATATGTAAAATGGTATAAAAGTTAGAAAATAATCATATCCATGAAAAAATAATATGGATATATAATATAATTACAATTTAAAATGAAAAATGATCTCAAAGGTATTGTATATACACCACATAATAATTACTAGGTGCACAATACAAAGTAAATCTCAATGAAATGGAAATTAAGACAAATTCCCTTACCACATTGTAATAATCTAATCATATGACCAAAAATTAATAATAATCAAATAAATTATTGAATTCCATGAATAAAAATAAAATAATGATATTATATATTAAATTTCAGTACACATACACCACATATAATAAATCAGTGGTGAACAATCAAAATATCATGTAAATAAAATTAAGATGAGAAACCCCTTACCTTAAACCCAAATATATTCTTTACAGGATCTTAATGTAATGAATAAAGAATTTATATTAATTAATTATTAATTTAAGAACCTTATATACAGGTAATTTATTTACTTATTCTTTATTAAGTTCATTTATGGCCTTTTTGATGGGTTAATAGATTCAATTTCATCATTTGGGAGTGCATGTTTTCTTAGTTTACATGATCGTTTTTTCTTGAATAAGAGTATGAAAGTTCGTGTACATTGGAAATTGAAAACCATAATTGAAGTTATGAATTTTGAATGATAATAAAAAAGGTTAAATTTTCAAACAAATTCTTATGTTTTTTTGGGATAGGATGAATCATTATATAAAATTATAATGATATACACTTGGATTATTTTGATGGTTTTTCAATCACCACAAACTCATTTTGTTTTATAATTAAATATCATGTGTAAAAAATGATTTCAGAACATTAAATAAGATATATTACATATATTATGATCCAATTAAACCAAAAAAACGGTTTCATGACCATAATTGAATATGATAATAGAAATTGAAAACATGTTATCCCGGAATGTGCTAAATTAACACATCTCGGACGATGTTTTGATTTTTAGTATAAGAGGAGTGGGAAATTGATATGATGATGAAATATTACATTAGAATAATATAATTATATTAAATTTAAGTTAACTTAATTATCACATCATTTTTATGAGGTGAGGAGAAGAGAGAGAAACAAAATAATGCAACTTGAAAAAGAAGTTAAAAGGAAAGAGAAGAGAGGTTTACCTCTGGAGTACTCTTCCTTGAGAATCTCTTTAAGGCATTTTTTTTGTCCTTATGGTGATACCAGTAGGTCTTGGGCATGTGTTTAGTGGTTGTTAATTTTATTTAGCATAACTTAGGAAATTATCAAAGATTTAGAGGTGTTATAGGAAGAGGGGGTGAGGGGTAGTTTATATAGTGTAGGAGAGGAGGGTGTTTGCATTATTTTAATCATTAGTTTATTATTTTCCCTCAAGACTATGAATAGTCTTGATTCATGTGACTAAAACAAGTAATAAGTGAATGTGATTTCAAACTAATGGTTTCATACATCATCCATGATGTACGAAATAGTTTATTTATCTCATAATGTATTTATACCATAATTACAGTATTATACTATTCACCAAATATTCAAGTATTTAAGAAAAATCCCAAAAATTTTCCATGAACATTTTTCAATGTGTAGAATCCAAAAATGAACTCCATTTTTTGAATTTTTTTTTCTAAATTTGAGAAATTAAATTTTAATTAAAATAATCATTTAATATAAACCAATTTAGAATTTATAACTGATTTTATGTCACTTTGAAAAATTAATTAATGTATCATTAAATTATCCCAAAAAATCACAGGGAACTAAAATATTGATTTATGAATAAATTTTATGAAAATTAATTACCTTTTATAACATTTTATTCATTATAATATGGTAATTAAATATTTATTTCCCAAAAAATTCCAACACTTAATTAAAATATCCACCTTCATTTATAAGGGGCCTAAATTTTACTTATACACTCATGGTAAGGTTACCATTATTATGGGTCATATTAATATTCATAAGGGTAAAATTTATATTCATAAGGTTAAAATAATATTCATAAGGGTATGTTACTATTTATAAGGGTATTCCACTATTAACCAAAAATTAAGTTAATTCTATAAGACCCCAAATATCACCCAAATCGCAACCATTTATTTCCGTTTTCTGAAATTCAAATCACAGAAGTGGAAAATTTATGTTTTATGGATAGGTTATAATAATATCATATAACCATGTTTAGTTTCACAAATAATCATTCTTGAAAGCATTATAAGCTATTTAATGAGTTGAAATAATCTGACGAGGAGCAGTTCCATGTAGTTATAGTCTAGAGTTTTCCTCTATGACCTACGGTTCATGTAATCTCTAAGATTACAGGCCTTCTAAGGGTTCCCCATCATAACATGAAAGGTGTTTTATCAAAAATAAATATAAAAATAAGTCATTTGGTCTATTTGGGTTATGAATTAAAATTATTTAAGAAGAAACAAACCATAAAATATTGAGGTTTCATATTATTCCCTCCTTTGAAAATTTCATCCTAAAAATTTTTCATGTATAAATCCCACTAAAAAGATATGGGTGGTTTGTCTTCATAACATCCTCTGGTCCCCATGTTCCTTCCTCCATTTTATGGTTTCTCTAAGGAACCTTTACTTATCGAGTCATATAATTTCTCAATACTTTCTCTCTAGTGTCAAGAATCTTGATAGGTTATTCCTAGTAATAAAATTTAGGCTCCATTTATATTTTCTCACAGGAAAGTACCTATGTAGGGTTTGGAAATTACTTTTTTAACAATTTCATGTGGAATACATCATGATCATTATAGATACTTGGAAGAATCGCTAAACAGTAAGGTACAACTCTGACCCTATCTATAATTTCAATTGGTCTAATGTACCAAGGGCTCTGTTTACCTTTATTTCTAAACCATAGGACACCCTTCCCTGGAGTTACTTTTAGAAATACATGATCTCTTATATTGAAGCATTCCTTCTAGGTGTCCTCATTTTTCTAGTGAAAAATTCCATCATAATGTCATCCCACTTCCACATAGGAATAGGTAGAGGGTTCAAGACCCCTCCAGGATGTTGTATTTCGACCTTCACTTGTTGAAAAACTACACACCTTGACACATAGTCAGTAATTTTTTGCTTTATTTTATCCCACAAAAAATGTTCCTTCAGATCACTATACATCTTGGTTCGACCATGGTGTATAGAGAAATTTTTGCAATGATTATCATCTAATAGTTCCATTTTTAGCTCAAGTACTGATGAAACACATAACCACTTTCCAAATTTTTGAACTCCTTCCTCATACATGAATTCTGCTTATCTTCCATACTTAAAAAAACTAATTTTTTTTAGATTCTCATAATTAGATTGAGTGATTTTTATCTTCTCTAGTAAAGATAATTTAGCAATCATTTGAAAGAGGAAAAATGTTTCTAATTCCTTAAAAATTCCCATATCCATATTTTCTAAATCCATGAATATAAGATCTCTCTAAATCCCCATTTGGGTCAATAGTACATGATCTTTCTAGTTTAATGTATCTATAACCTTATTTTCCTTTCCTATGTGGTATTGTATTGAGCAATAATAATATTGGAGTAACTCGAGCCCTCTCCTTTTCTTCATATTGAGTTATTTCTGTGTAATAATGTATTTCAAACTCTTTTGATCCGTATATATCTAACATATTTCAACATAGAGATAGTGTCCCCATATTTTTAGAGCAAAAATTATGGATTCTAACTAAGAATAATGAGTTGGATAATTTTTATCATGAGTCTTCAACTTCCTTGATCCATAAGTAACACCTTTATAATTTTTCATAAGGAAACAACCTAATCCATTCTTTGATTCATCAATGTATATCACAAATTCATTGTCCATACAAACTTAACCATTTTACGTTTGATCTTGGTTAGAGGGTTAGCCAATCTGGAAAAATTCTGAATAAAATATTGATAGTAACCTGCTAAGCCAATAAAAATATGTACCTAAGTTATGTTCATTAGGGTGAGACATTCTTGGATTGCCATTATATTCATAGTATCAACTAATATTCCATCTTTAGAGAAAATATGGACAAGAAAAGAAACAGATTGAATCCAAAATTTACACTTGCTAAATTTTCCATATAATTCATTTCTTCTAAGAGTATTCAGAATGATTTTCAAGTGGTTCTCATAGTCTTATTAGATTTTATAGTATACCTAGATATCATCGATAAATACCAAAAAAAATTCATCAATATGTTTCTATAAAACTCTATTAATCAGATTCGTGAAAGTAGAGGGTGCATTAGTCCGTCCAAAAGGAATTACTGTAAACTTTTAATTCCTATAACTGGATTGAAATTCTATATTTGGAATATATTTTTTTTTACACATAGTTGATAATATCCAGATCTAAGTTCAATTTTTCGAAAAATATTGGGCTCCATGAATTTGATCAAATAAATCATCAATATAAGGAATAGGATACTTTTTCTTTATCCTAATAGCATTTATATCCCTATATAGTCAATGAAAAGCCTCATAGATCAATATTTCTTCTTGACAAAGAGAACAAGGTCTCCCCATGGAGAAACACTAGGATAGATAAATCCTTTATAACTCAATTAATCTAGTATTTTCTTGAGTTATAATAATTTCACAGTGTTCATTCTATTAGGAGTCTTTTATATAGGTCTTGAACTAGGAATTAAATCAATAGTGAACTCAACTTCCTACTCTAGAGGATGTCTAGTTAAATACTCTGTAAACACATAAAAATATTCTTACAAAATAGGTACATCATCTAGTTGTATATTTCTTTCCTCACACATAGATATTTATTTCTCATATTCCACAAGAATTTTATTCAGTAGAGATACTAGGGGTGGATCTAGATAAGAATAATAAGGTAAGGTTACTGCTCAAAAGTTAAGGGATTTTACATCATCCTAAAATTTGTAACTTTCTTCTTATTACAATGGTTTTTTGCATCATGAAATAAAATCCAATCCATTTCTAGGATTCTATCAAAGTCAATCATGGGTATGATGATAAAATCTACAGATAAGGAACATTTATATTCCATAATGGGAACTTCCTGACACATCATTATGGCATTGATACATCCCATAAGAGTTTTGACAGAGAACTCCTTTATTAAATCAAATTGGAAATATATAATTTTCCATAAAAACTTGGAAGATAAATAACAATACGATGATCCAGAATGAAATAATGCATTTTCAATGATTGAGGAAGTAATTAAAGTACCTTACACAACATTATTTGGAACTTTCACCTCTATAGTTGTGATCAAATAAGCTTTCCCTTGCTCCAGTGTACTTTTCTGAGGAATTTTTCCTTGGATATTAGGACACTCATTTTCATAGTGTCCCATTACTATACAATTGTAGCATTGAATTTCATTGACATGCTTTTTCCCCTTTCATTCATTAGACTAATGAACCTTTTCCCCCACACTTATAGAAAACTCCCATTCCTTTAAAACATTTCCCATGTTGATTCTTTTCATAGTTCTCGCATAATGGGAGTTTATTTATTCCCTTATTCTTCAATGCTTCACCTTTTACATGATATTAGAATACTACTTCTTATCTAGGGTTCCCTTGAACAAATTAGATCTTGAAAATCCCTTCTCAATTTTTATGGAACATAATGTAATTTAATAATATGATGAAAATGTTTGAGAATATAGTGCCTTTAGAATATTTCTCTTAAGAAATTCAAGGAGATGATCAATCTTGTCTTCCGAGTCACGTACATAATATATGGCATACCTGACTAGTCTTGGGAAGGTAGCTTCATACACCGTAACACTCTCTTATTCCCTTTTCTTTAGTCTAAGGAATTTACTCTTCATTTATGTTCATTGTCCATGAGAGAAATATTTGTTTAATAATATTTCATTAAAGTTTATCCATTCCATATATTATATTTCTTCTTACTCCATGGTATTTTGGATCAAGGACCACCATTGTTCAGTCTCACGAATGAGGCAATATAATTCCAGTACTACCATTTCATTTTCATTGCATCTTAATTCCAGAAATATCTTTTCAAGGGACTTGATCCGCTACTCAGATACCACTGGGTAATTATTCCCACTAATAGATGGGGGATTCTGTCACATGAAACGATCCAACACAGGTATATCATGGTTATTCTTCATAGGTTGAGTATGTTGTTCCAATATGGACATGATCTGATCCACTCCAACAGTAATTGTTTTTACTTACTTAGTGGGAGGAAATTCATATATGGTCTATGGGAATTTATTATATTTATTCCATTAGGAACCATCAATAAACAATTCCATAAACTAAATTAGGTCATAATGAAAAATTTCTAACTAAAAAACACTTAACATAATTAGAAAATTTATGCACAACTAATATCATAATCATAAACATGATTTTTATTTAAATTTAAATCCTTTATAATGGTTTGTAATTAAACTGTGAATTATATTAAGCATATAACCTAGGAGTGTCAAACAATGTATACAATAAGGTCGGTTTTCATGTACTAAGATACCCCAGGTCAAGCCTGAAACTCATTGTCAAAGTGGTTACTTCTAGGTACATATGTGCCAGACCCACGTCCACTTGTATTATCCAGACATGGATGTATTTTCTTGGAAGACCCAAATAATATCTACCTTACCAAAATTATATGATGTTAATCTCTGATTATCCTAAAAATATATCTTAGGGTTATGTTCCTTATGCTATGTTTCCTCAATCCATCTCCCAAGGTTTCTACTAAACTTCCTCTGATACCAACTGTAACGCCCCGACCCCTATAGCATGAAGTTGGTGCATTAATTTATTACATATAATTATTACATGGAATAAAATCACGAAGGACCAATTAGTTTATTCATATTGGAGAAACAAGATACATAAATATATCCCATTTTATATTTGTAAAAGAAAACAAAACATAATACATAACTAAATCTAATAAATTGTATCCATGAAAAATCAATAAATGATACATTCTTCAAAACCCATGGAGAAAAAAAATGAAATGGGTGAGCTCAAATGCTCAGTAAGGGTTTATATATCAGAATCATGAATCAATAATAAGTGAATCATAATCATTTTGACATAATCAATATGGCACGGTGAATACATGAAAAACAAACACCATCAATAAACTGAGAATGATAATTAATCCATATATTTTTCCATAGTAAAACTCTCATAGAAATTAATAACTATATAATGAATAGAGAGAATTATTTTTATTTGGACGCCATGTATATATCACATGAACCATAATACCATCAAGACTGTTTAATTCTGTTAGTAGATACCTATCTTATTCTGTTTTGGAAACAAACTCGAAGGGGTTTTCAGTAACTATTTTGTCTCATGAGATCTATCAATACATCAAGGGGACATATTAGGATACACCCATCATTGCAGGTAAAAATAATTCTATATACAAGGTTTTAAAACAATAAAAATATCCCCTTTCAATATCTACATTGATAGAGGATACAGGTTCATCATAGCATTCAAAAAAACCACCGTAAGATGTAGACAATAATAAAATCCATGCAACAATAATACATATATATAATATAATTAAAATTTCAAATGAAAATTATCCCATAGGGGTAATAGATACACCACATAAGAATTATTGAGTGCAAAATAAAAATTAAATCTCAATGAAATAGAAATTGGGACAATGTCCCTTACCACATTGTAATCAATCAAATCATATGGAGAAAAATTAATAATCATAAAATGTATCATTGAATATAATGAATATAAATAAAATAATGATATTATATATCAAATGGAAGTACACATACACCACATATAATAAATAAGTGGCGAACAATGGAAATCTTAGGGAAATAAAAGTGAGATGAGAAACCCCTTATTATAAGCCTGAATGTATTCTTCACTTGATCTTAATGCCCTGAACAATCAAATTATATTCATTAATTATGAATTCTATAACCATATATATATGTAATTTATTTATTATATCTTTATTAAGTTTATTTATATCCCTTTATATGCGTCAATAGATACAATTTCATCATTTGGGAGTGCACATTTTCTTAGTTTTCCTAATCGTTTTTCTTGTATATGAGGTTGGATGTTTATGTAAAATAGAAATTGATAACCAGAATTGATGTTATGAGTTGATAATAATAATACATAATGTTAAATTATCATATAAATCCTTTGGTGATTTTGTGATAGGATGAATAATTATATGAAATTTTAATGATAAATTCTTGGATTATTTTGATGGTTTTTCGATCACCATGAACTCATTTTGTCTTATAATTTAATATCATGTGTAAAAAATGATTCCCATAAATTAAATATGATATATTTCATATATTATGATCCATTTAAACCATAAATATGGTTTCATGACCATAATTTAAGACAATAATATAAAATGAAAACCTGTCATCCATGAAAGTGATAAATTAACACATCTCAGATGTTGTTTTCATTTTTATTATAAGAGGAGGAGGAAAGAGATATACTGATGAAATATTCCATTAGTATAATATAATTCTATTAAATGTAAGTTAATATAATTATCACATAATTTTGATTAGGGTGTGTTAGGATGGAGGAAAAAAATAATGGAACATGTAAAAGAAGTTAATGGGAAAAGGAATAGAGGTTTACCTCTTGAGTACTCCTCCTTGAGAAGCTTCTTAAGGATTTTTTTGGAATTTTTGTGATCCCATAATGTCTTGGATGTTTGGGAGGGATTTTGAAGTGTATTTGGTATAACTTATGCAAGTTTAAAATCTTTAGTGGTGTTAGAGGATGAGGGGTGGTTTATTTAGTGGATGAGAGGAGGGTTTTTTGCATTATTTTAATCATTAGTTTATTATTTTACCTCAAGACTATGAATAATATTGATTATTGTGACTCCAAATTGTAATAGTTGCATGTTATTTCAAAATAATTGTTTATTATATCATCCATGATGCATGGAATAGTGTATTTATCTCAATATGTATTTATACCATAATTACTGTATTTTACTATTCACCAAAAATACAAGTATTTTAGAAAAATCACTAAAATTCACCCTAACCATTTTTGTATGTGTAGAATACAAAAAATTAACTTAATTTAATGAAAATAATTTTATAAATTAGATAATTTTTATTTTTTAAATAAAATTATCATTTAATAAAAAACCAATTTAGAAATTATAACTAATTTTATGTCACTTTGCAAAATTAACTAAGGTCTCATTATGTTATCCTAAAAAATCATAGGGAATGAAAATAATGATTTATGAATTCATTTTATGAAAATGGATTATCTTATATATCTTTTTATTAATTATAATATTGTAATTAAATATTTATTACACACAAAACACCAACATTTAATTAAAATATTCATCTTCATTTATAAGGTTCCTAAATTTTACTTATGAACTCATGGGTAAGGTTAACATTATTAAGGGTCATATTACTATTCATAAAGGTAACATTAATATTCATAAGGGTAAGTTACTATTCATGAAGTTAATTTACTATTCATAAGTGTATGTTACTATTCACCAAAAATTATTTTAATTCTATCAGACTCCAAAGATCACCCTGATCGCCACCATGTATGTCTATTTTTTGAAATTCATATCATAGAAGTGGAAAATTAAAGTTTAATGGCTGGGTTATACCTATATCTTATAACCAAGTGTTGTTTCACAAAGACTCAATGTTTCATGAATTATAAGTTATCTATTGAATTGAAATTATTTAATAAGAAACATAACATAAAATATTGGGTTGTTATATTCTTACCTCGTTTAGATATTTCATCCTTAAAATTTTTCATGTATAAAGCCCTATAAAAATCTGTGGGTGGTTCTTCTTCATAACATACTCAGGTTGCCACATTACTTCCTCCATTTTATGGTTTTGGAAATGAACCTTTACCTATTTAGTTGTCTGATTTCTCAATACTTTCTCTATAGTGTCAAGAATCTTGATAGGCTCATCACAGTAAGACAAGTTAGGTTCCAGTTCAATTTCCTCATGGCAAGTACATGTGTTGGGTCTGGATTGTGCCTTATTAGCAGCAACACATGGAATACATCAAAGACCATGGAGAGACTTGGTGGAATCGCTAAATAGTAAGCTACATCTCCAATTCTATCCATAATTTCAAGTGGTCTGATGTACCTGGGGCTTAGTTTCCCTTTATAACCAAACTTAGGACACCCTTCCCTGGAGATACTTTCACAAAGACATGATCACCCACTTGAAAATACAAATCCTTTCTACATTTTTCTGCATAGTACTTTTTTCTAATTTGGGATTCTTTAATATAGGCCTGATTTTTTTAACCTTTGTCATTGTCTCTTTAATATTTTTTTGGACGATAAGTTTGCTCTCACAAACTTTATCCCAAAAAGTTTAAGTTTGACATCTCTTTCCATATAATGCTTCATATAGATCCATTAGAATTATAGAATGGAAATGATTATTGTAGAAAAAATATACCAAAGGTAAGTATGGATCCCTCATACCTTGAAAGTAAAGAGAACATGATCCTAACATGTCTTCCAGTGTTTGAATATTCCTTTCAAACTGTCCATCAGTTTGGGGGTGATAAGCTGTACTCATATGAAGCTCAGTATCCAAATCCTTCAAGAGAATTTTCCATAATTTTGATGTCAATCTGGGATCTCTATCAGACACAACCTATATAGGATCACCATGAAGTCTTACAACTTCATTAATATAAATTCTCCCCAGGCGATCAAGTGGTAAATCCTCTCTTATAGAAAGGAAATGTAACTATTTTGTAAGACGATAAAAAAATACCCATATTGCATCATTCCTTTTATGTGTTCTCAGTTGTCTAGTGAAAAATTCCATCATAATATCATCCCATTTCCACATATAAATAGGTAGAGTTTTCATGAAATCTCTAGGATATTGTCTCTCAGCCTTCATTTGTTGACAAAATAGACACCTTAAAACATAGTCATAAATTTCTCACTTAACATTATCAAAAAAAAATTGTTCCTTTAGATCTCTATACTTCATGGTATCACAAGTATTTATAGAGAAATTTGAGCTATGAGAATCATCTAACAGTTCCATTCATAGCTCAGGTACTGATGGAACACATAACCTCTTTCCAAATTTCAGAACTCCATCTTCATACATGAATTCTTCCAATCTTCCATCCTTAATAGCTTTAATTTTCTTTTGTATATTCTTATCATCATATTGAGATATTTTTATCTTCTATAGTAAAGATAGTTTTGAAATATTTGAAAAATGGAATAATTTTCCCCTTCCTTAACAATTCCCATATCCATCTTTACCAAATCCATGAATATAGGATCTCTCTCAATCCTCATTTGGGTCAGCAGTCCCTGATCATTCCTGCTTAATGCATCCACCACCTTATTTTCCTTTATTAGGTGGTAGTGTATTGAGAAATCATAATCTTTTAGTAACTAATTCCATATCATTTGTCTCATGTTGAGTTCTTTCTATGTAAAAATTTATTTAAAACTATTGTGATTATTATATATGTAACATCTTTCACCATAGAGATAGTGTCTCCATATTTTTAGAGAAAATATTTTGGATGGTAACTCAATATCATGAGTAGGATAATTTTGATCATGAGTCTTCAACTACCTGATGCATAAGATATAACTTTATAATTTTGTATAAGGAGACTACCCAGCCCATTCTTTGATGCATTACTGTATATAAAATATATATCATTTCTAGATGGAAGAGTCAAAATTGGAACATTCACCAATCTTCTTTTAAATTATTCAAAAAAAATTGTACATTATTTTTTTCATACAAACTTAACCCCTTTACGTGTGAGCTTGGTTAGTGGGTTATCCAATCAAGAAAAATTCTAAATGAAACACAGATAGTAATAGGATAAGCCAATAAAACTATGTACCTCAGTGATGTTCATTGGAATGGTCCATTCATGGATTTCCATTATCTTCAAAGTATCAACTAATATTCCATATTTGGAGACAATATGTATTAGAAAAGAAACTGATTGAATCCAAAATTCACACATGATAAACTTCCCATATAATTTATTTCTTCTATGAGTTTTCAGAATAATATTTAAGGTATTATCATGGTCTTTGTAGCTTTTGGAGTATACCGGTATAACATTGAAATATACCACAAAAAATTCATCAAGATATTATTTAAAAACTATATTCATTATATCCATGAAAATAAAGGGTTAATTAGTTAGTATAAAAGGAATTAATGTAAATTCATAATTCCCATACCGAGTTTAAAATTCTCTCTTTGGAATATCACCCTTCCTCACACATAGCTGATGATATCCAGATTTATGGTCAATCATCAAAAAATATTGGGATCCATGAATTTGATCAAATTAATCATCAATGCAAGGAAGATGATACATGTTCTTTATTGTAAAAGCATTGATCTCCCCTTATTCAATGCATAGCCACATAGATCCATATTTCTTCTTAACAAAGAGAAAAGGGGCTACCCATGGAGAAACACTAGGGAAGATAAATCCTTAATGACTCAATTAATCTAGTGGTTTCTTGAGTTCTATCAATTCCACTATGTCTATTATATAAGGAATCTTTGATATATGTTTTGAACCATAAATTAAATCAATAGTGAACTCAACTTTTCACTCTAGAGGATGTCCAGGTAAATCATCTAGAAACACATAAACATATTCCTTCACAATAGGTACATACTCTTCTTGAATATTCTTTCCTCACTCATAGATATCAAGTTCTAATCATCCCCAATAATTGCGTTTAGTAGAGAAACTAGTGGTGGATCTAGACATGAATCAGATGGTGAGGTTTCTGCTCTAAAGATAAAGGGATTCTACATCATCCTCAAAAATTCTAACTTCCTTCTTATTAGAATAAATTTTTTCATCATGATATGAAATCCAATCAATAATGAGGATTATATCAAAGTCAATCATGGGTATGAGGATAATATAAGCAGATAAGGAATTCTTATTTGCTATAATGGGAACTATCGAAAACATATTTGTTACAATGATACTTCCCTTATGTGTTTTGACTTACATGTCCTTTATTAAATCAAATTATAAATATTTAATTCTCATGGAAAATTAGGAAGATATAAAATAAGGAGATGATCTAGAATAAAATAAATCAATGGCTAAGTTTGAGGAAACAATTAAAGTACCTTCCACCACATCATAGAGAACTTCAACCTCCACTATTGTGATTGCATAAGATTACCCTTGATCTCATGTCTTTTTTTGAGGAAAGCTTCCTTGCCTCTTAGGACACTCATTTTCATAGTGTCCCATATCTCAAAAAATTTATCATTGAATATCATTGAATTTTTTCTTACCCTTGCATTCATTAGATCAATGACCCTTTTCTCCACACTTATAGACAACTCACATTCCTTTCAAAAATTTCCCAGGATGACTCATTCCATAGTTATCTCTTAATGGGAATTTATTTGTTCCCTTATTCTTATTTGGAATGTCACCTTTTCCATGGTTATCATAATAACACTTCTTATATTGGTTTCACTTCAAAAAAATTTATCTAGAAAATTACTAATCCATTTTGATGGAACTTAATAAAATTACATAATATGATGAAAATGTTTGAGAATTCAATTCCATTCAAATACTTGGATAAATACCTTTAAAGAAATGATCAATATTATCTTTCGATTCATGTACGTAATCTATAGAATACCTAGCTAGTCTGGAGAAGGTAGATTTATACTCTGAAACACACTCTTATTCCCTTTTTTAAGGTAAGGAATATCCTCTTCATTTCAGTTCGTTGTACATGAGTGAAGTATTTTTCAATTAATTTACATAAAATTTCTCAATTCCATATCTTGTATTTATTTTCCCTCTATGGTATTCTGGATCAAGAACCATCATTGATCAACATCACCCTTGAGGAAATATACTACAGGTACTACCTTTTCATTTTTATTGCATATTGATGCTAAAAATATCTTTTTTAGGGAGTTGGTCCTCAGATCAGAAACCACTAGGCTAGTAGTCCCACTAAAATATGGGTATTCTATCACATGAAATGATTCAACATAGGGGTAACATGGTTATTTTTTATAGCCTGAGTAAGTTGTCCCAATATCTTCATGATCTGAACCACTCCAACACTGACTATATTGGCTTACTCAGTGGGGAAATACCTACATTGTGTGTGGGTATTGGTTCCATTTCTTCCATTAGGAACCATCAATAAACAATGGCATACACTAAATTTGGTCATAATGAATAATTTATAACTAACAAATACTTAACATAATTTAAAAATTATTGCACAGCTAATCTCATAATCATAAACAAGGTTTTTATTTACATTTAAATCTTTCATAATGGTTTTTAAAGAAAATGTGAATTTTCCTAAGAATATTCCCCAGGTGTGTCCAACCAGGTGCACAGTAAGGCCAGTTTTTTTGTAACAGGATACCCTAGGTCAAGCTCGAAACTCCTTGTCGGAGTTGTTACTCCTAGGTACATCTATTCAAGAACCATACCAAATTATAGTATCCTAACATGAATGTATTTTTTTAAGAGGCCCAAATACTCTATACCTTACCAAAATTATAAGATGAAACTCTATTCTTATCCTCAAATTCTATCTTAGGGTTATGTTCCCTAAGTTATGTTTCCTAAATCCATCTCCCATGGTTTTTGCTAAAATTCATCTGATACAAACTATAACGCTCGAACCCTATTTCCTTAGCCATTGCATTAATTTATTATATTGTCATGATTACAAGGAATAAAATTAAAAGTACTGATCAGTTTAATAGTCTTTGATTAATGAGATATATACATCGATCACATTTTATATTTGGAAAAGAAGAAAAACATAATACATAACAAAAGCTAATAAACCGCATCCATGAAAACTCAATAAATGATCCCTTATTCATAACCAATATAAGGAAAACTAATGAAATGGGTGAGATAAAATTCTTAGTAAGGGTTACACATAGAAGAATAATGAATCAATAATAAGTGAATCATAATCAATTTGATATAATCAATATGGCATGGTGACTAAATGAAAAACACACACCATCAATAAATTGAGAATAATAATGCATCCATATATTTTTTCATCATGAAAAACTCATGGAAAGAAATAATTGTATAATGAATAAATAGAATTATTATTATTTAGACGTCATGTATCTCAAACATGATCCATAATACCATCAAGACAATTTATGTCTGTGGGTAGATACCTGTCTGATTCTGTTTTGGAAACAAACTCGATGGGTTTTTTGCCAACTGTTTTGTCTCATGAGACCTATTGATGCATCGAGGGGCTATATCACAAACCAACCATAACTGAAAGTCCAAATAATTAATTATTAATTTATTTAATACAATAACACTATTACTTTTCAATATCCATATAGAATAGAGAATTCATATTATTCAGAGCATTCAAAATAACCACCATATGTAAAATGCTATACGGCTTAGAAAATAATCATATAAATTAAAAAAGAATATTGATATATAATATAATTACAAATTAAAATGAAAAATGATCTCAAATGGGTAGTATATACACAACATAATAATGATTAGGTGCACAATACAAAGTAACTTTCAATGAAATGAAAATTGATACAAAGTTTGATACCACATTGTAATCAATCAAATTGTATGACAAAAAATATATAATTTCCAAATGAATCATTGAATATAATAAATATCAAGAGAATCATTATTTTATATACCAAATGGTAGTACACATACACCACATATAATAATAAATCGTAAACAATGGAATTATCATGGAAATAAAAGTGAGATGAGAAACCCCTTACCTTAAGCTCGAAAGTATTCTGCACTTGATTTAAATGTCCTGAATAGTCAAATTAGGTTCATTAAATATGATGTAAATAACAATATATTAAATTTAATTGAGTTATTATATCTTTATTAAGTTCATTTATGGAATTTTATTTGGGTTATGAGACTCAATTTCATTATTTGGAAGTGCACATTTTCTCAGTTTTCATGATCTTTTTGATTGTATACTAGTATGGAAGTTCATGTAAAATAGAAATTGAAAATTAGAATTGATGTTTTGAGTTTTTAATCATCATCTATAATATAAAATTATTGTATAAATCTTTTGTTTATTTTGTTATAGAATAAATCATTATATAAAATTTTAATGATAAATGGTTGGATTACATTGATGGTTTTTCGATCACCACGAACTCATTTTGTTTTATAATTAAATATCATGTGTAAGAAATGATTCCAGAACATTTAATATTATATAATAAATATATTATGATATTGTTAAACCCTAAAAATGGTTTCCTAACCATAATTGTAGATGATAATATAAATTTAAAACTCATCTTCCTTGAATGTGATAAATTAACACATCGAGAAAAGTGTTATCATTTTTAGTATAAGAGGAGGGGGAATGGGAGATGATGACGAAATATTCCACTAGAATAATATAATTATAGTAACTTTAAGGTACTTTATTTATCACTACATTTAGATGAGGGTAGTTGAGGATATATAAACAAAATAATGTAACTTGTAAAATAAGTTTAAAGGAAAAGGAAGAGAGGTTTACCTCTTGAGTACTCCTCCTTGAGAATCTTCTTAATGCATTTGTTTTTGGCCTTTTGGTGATACTATCAGGTTTTGGACATAGGGGGAGGTATTGGGAGGCGTAGTTGGTATAACTTGGGGAAGGATAAAAACTTGAGTGGTGTGAGAGGAAGAGGGGGTGAGGAGTGGTTTATATAGTGGAGGAGATGAAGGTTTTTGAATTATTTTAATCATTAGTTTATTATTTTAACTCAAGACTATGAGTAGTATTTATTCATGTGAATAAAAATAGTAATAAGTTCATTTTATTTTTAACTATTACATTATCCATGATTAAATTAATAGTATATTTATCTCATAATACATTTATACCGTAAATATCATATTTTACTATTCACAAAAATTCAAGTATTTTAGAAAAATCCCAAAAATTAAGCCTGGCCATTTTTCAAGATATAGAATCAAAATATGTACATTATTTTATGAAAATAATTCTCCAAATATGAGAATTTAATTTTTAATTAAAATCATTAATTAATTAAAAAACCAATTTAGAAATTATAACCGATTTTATGTCACTTTGAAAAATTAACTAAGGTATCATTAAATTATGTTAAAAATCATAAGAAATAGAAATATTGATTTATGAATATATTTTTTGAAAAAATAATATCTTTTAAATTATTTTATTAATTATAATATTGTTATTAGATATTTATTACTCACAAAAATACCAACACTTTATTAAAATATTCACATTTATTTATAATGGGCCTAAATTTTATGTATACACTCGTGGGCAAGGTTACCATTATTAAGGTTCATATTACTATTAATAAGGGTAAAATTACTATCCCTAAGGGCATTTTACTATTCAAAATAAATTAATTTAATTATATCATACTCTAAATATCACTGTTATCACAACCATGTATGCCCCTTTTTCAAAATTCAAATCAAAAAAGTGGAAAATTTAAGTTTAATGGATATGTTATAACTATCTCCTATTTACAAGTTTTTTTTAACAAATACTTGGTGTGTAATGCATTATAAGCTATATAATGAATTGAAATTATTTAAGAAGAAACATACCATAAAATATTTTTTGTGTTATAATTTTATTACGATATTCATGTACCATTTTAATCTATTTATAATATATACTCCCCCCTCTTTTGACACATCTTGATAAATGGAATGTTTAATATACCTATGAAGAAGTTATCAATTCTTTACCGATAACAACCAACATTGATGGTTTGTGTATATTATTTAATATAAATTTATTTTAATGGATTATATGCTTCTATAAATAAATTTAAAAATTGATAAATTAAATATGATCAAAATTGTAAACTCAAAAAAAAGTGGGATAAATGAAAATAAAACATATCTTTAAGTCATTATATATTACAAAAAAACCATAATAAATAAATTCCCTATGATTGTAAGTAATAATTAATAAAAAATGGAATATAATTCACACCTAGATTCATTTTTGTATAAACATAATTTTTTTTGTATTTGTGGTACAATTGTGGCAAAATAAAACACGAACTAAGTTAAGGGTTATTTGTAAAAAAATTCAATCCATGGATATTTTTTATTATTAAACAGAAATTTAAGATTAGTTGGTTTAAATACCACATTATTTAACACTTATATGTTAATTCATTTGTTACTATTGGTTGTTTAACTTTCATTTAATCTCCCCTCTTCCTTGAATTCATACATTACCTAAGTCATAAGGGTTTCTCTTAACATAATTTAAAATTATTTAGTTATAACTTTTATTCATGAACTTAATCAATATAAATTTTGTTTCTTCTACCTTATGAGTTTATTATATTTAATTTTATATTTATTTTATATGGTTTACATGTCTTACTTACATTTCACCTCCCTTTGGTTTATAATTAAACTAAATGGTTTCTTGTATATGGACTTCACATTACCACTTATTTATAGTTGTGAATAATTATTTTTAATATACATATTATTTTTATTTATTGAATAATGTTCTTATATATAATTTAACTATTGTTTAAGTTCATTAACTGTTGTATTTTAATTTCTTAAAAGGGGTTTAAATTCCATCTTTTTGATGTTTTAGTATTTTTTGACTTTCTTTTAAAAAAAGCGTGAAACAAATTATCTTTTTAACATTTTACTCATTAAAGAATTTTTAGATTCAATGTTTTTATTCATTTTCATGATTCATTTAAAATTTTTAGTTTTTTCAAATAAAATGTCATTCCCATTTTTCTGTATTTTTTTAAAATAATGTTTAATGTTTTAGAATGAAAAATAAATGCATTTCTTTCTACTGTGTATGTTTTTTATCTTGTACTCCAAATTTATTCTTTTTGAATTCATTTATTTTCATAGATTCAATATTTTGAATTATTTTCAAATTAGGGTTTTAAATGTCCTTTTTCACCTACTGTAATGGACTTTGGAAATTTATTTGGAAGTCTATTTACAACCATATTAAAAAAGTGGTATGAAAATTATTTTTATATTTTCACTTCCACATTCCACTCAAACTCTAAATGATATATCACCATTGGTATTATGTTACAATTATTACCTTTTAAATTCTCTTATGAATTTATATTCCATACCTTACCATGTTCATAAGAGTTATGTTCTCTATTACTCTTCATCTTTTTTCATGGATTTATTTTCTCCTCAAGGTTTATATTCTTTAAATTTATACATATATTCTACATCACTTCCATTATTTCTATATTTTTTATCTGATATTGAATTAAAAATATACCCATTACTAAATAAAAAATTCAATTTTAATGGTTCTTACCTAGAATTATTCCCTATTTATAGACTGTGGAAATATAGAAATTTTGTATGATTTTTATTTCAATACATATGTTTTTTGATTACCGAGTAATGTTTGTTAGGTGTTGTAATTTTTGTTAATTCACTCATATAATGAAATAATTGGAATTATTTATTAATGAGTGGATATTAGAATTATATTTCCCATAAATGCATCAATAAGTCTTATAAGACAATCTAGTTAGTGTATTTGGTGTAAACTGTACTTTTTTATGTATGATGTCTTGACGTGAGGCCTTGATGATTTGTTTATAATGTTTGGAATTATGAATTATATCACTATGATATTTTTTATTATTATACATGTGATTATTTAAAATTTTAATCTATTTAAGGATTTATTAAAGGATCATGTTATTAGTAATATGAAATTATTTGATTATTATTTATTCACACCATATTATTCATTCTTTTTTTATTCGAGGATAACATCTTTTGTCTGCTACCTATTATAGAGAATTAAAGTGTACCCTTTTTATAATTTAATTTTCCCATAGTTAGGAAGAATATTATTTTTTATGATATATCTTGATGGTTTTCATGTGTGGAGAATTTATTGGGAGTTTTGAAGAATTATTATAAAAAAGGAATCCTTGGATTAGTTGAAAAAATTCCCATTGGATGGTAGAGATATGGTTTTGTTATTTAAAGGTTGTTCCTAGATATCTAAAACAATAAACCTAAAAGGTCTTGGTTGTATAAGAAAATTGAAATATTGTATTAAAATTATATATATGGAATGTTATGTTTGGGTTTATTATTTAGTTTCGAAGCTTGTATGTAAAGAATATGTTTTAACATAAGATTTGGGAGTGCGAGTATAGGGAATAATATGGTGTGAAAAAATTCACTCCTTAAATATCTTTAGACTCAATATAAAGAATAAAAATCGTAGTTTGAGAAAGTATGTGTAGTATTTGAATAATTTCAGGATTCAAGGTAAGGGTTACTCTTTCTCATTCTTTCCAAATATTTATCATTTTTGAAGATATGTTCTCTATAAATATCTATCTATCTATATATTAAAAATTATAATATATATACCTTATATCCACTATACATCCCATTTCTTCATTTATATGGGGATATACATCCCATTATGTTTATTTTGATTATTTCCTTATGTAAAACCGTACAAAGATTAAAAGGTATAACATTCTTGTTCCTATCTTGGTTTCCCAATCTTTTTTATAATGTTCCACTATTATGAACGTTTTTCTCTCTCTATGATTTCCAAATAAATCCTCCTCATTTTAATATAAAATATACCAGGTTTTTTAATTTTATGTAAACCCTATGTACTAATCCCTTTTAATGGTAATATTTTACCTTTCTTAAAATTTAAATAAAAGGGTTTTATTTCACCTTGGCTCCTCTAGTTTGTCAATTCTAGTTATTATAACCCTTAACCAACCCTATCCATCTCCCTAGATTTCTAAATATTGATATCATCCCTAATGTTTCATCATGAGAATATAGAGTTCTTAATCTTTCTATTTCCCCTGGAATTCTCAAATGATTCTTCATTATTATATTTCAATTTGGTGGATCACATCGGAAATACTCTCCCTTCATTGGATTCCTTCAACAAGTTTTTATTTAACTCTTAGGGTTTGTATAAATGAGTGATTTTTGGGATTCTATATATATTATTTTTTTGAATCATTTTTCATTTGAATAAGATTTCATCTCAACCTAGTCAAGTGGTCAATTGGAATTTTTTAGATGCTTATTTTTCTTTTAAATCAGTTTTTATAGTTACACCTAATAGTGATATTTGAATTTCCCTTGAAGAACATATTATCTTTTAAAAAATATTTCTATTCTAAAGATGATTGGTAATATGGTGGTCAAATTATTATGTTATGATAATCATACATTATCTTTCTACCATCCTATTTCTCATATTATCTGTGTTGAAGTAGATTCCTAAAATTCACTGGTAGAATTTATCTGCATTGATATTGGAGAGGATATATGTTATAAGAATAAGACATATTAGTAGGTTACTTGTATTATGAGGGTATCAAAAAGATAATTTTAATTGGAAGGGGTTGAGGTCAAATCATCTATAACTGAGGTTCATGAATATATTTTCTAGTTTGAGGATAGACTTATAATGCCCCAAGTCAATTGTGTATATCATGGGAGAAATTGGGATAATCTCTTGTGTTAAAGTAACCACATATAGACAATCTATGTTATCTTTAAATGGGTCCAAAAGGTCAGATACAAGTGTTAGTTATTTTACATTAATTGATTCTGGTATTAGGAATGACTCTAACATGATTCTATTAATTTCAAATGAACCTTCAATGGCCCGGGATGATTTTTCAAGTTCCATTCCTACTTCTAGTGTGTAAAACAATGAAAATAAACCAAGCCTTCCAGACTTTTCTAAACTGTATTAAAATATTTCCAAAATCTATATACCTTCTAGGTTTATGTATCCCCTATATCAATCCATCTCTATAATGGTTTCTATGATTTTAATAAAAACACAATGCGTGATTCCAATCCTAAAGACTAGAAAACAATCATTCCTACGGGAAATAGGTGGGATAGTTCAAATATCCAATCCATTCCCATGATAATTGACCAAGAAGTAGATTCCTAATTGAATAAAACTATTAGTTGGACCATCTCATGATTTTACACACTTTTTATAGCTTGAGGAATGAAAATAAATGCATCTCTGCCTCCTAGAATTTTCCAATCAGAAAAGGGAAATGAACTAGGAAACAAAATGATTATTCAATTGTACAAAACCACATGGACACCAAATATTCTATTAAACCCTATAAATATGGGTTATAGGTAAGATAAGATATTTTAGTTCATAAGGATAATGTGGTTCGGTTTCATTTAAATACCAATCAGAAAGAACAATCTCCTTGTAATGAGGCTAGGAATCTCAAGATGTAAGAAAATGAAAATTTAATCTGGTGGAGAATCAGATTCTATTGATGATTTTCTAAATGATGTAGGAAAAGAGGAAGTAGATAAAAATTTACTTGGAGAAAATACTACATTACAAGTAATTATTGTTGGTAGAGTCATTTAATATCAACATTTCAAAAGAGGATTCCAATAAAATGTTTGAGAGAATGCTTCATTTTGATCTTAATGTAGAGAAATAGGTTTGGGTAAACAAACATTATTGAATTTTTACACTCATATTAAATGATGTAAAATAAGTCTTTAGGATTATATTTAGACTTTAGATAAGATTTCCTATCACTTTGAAGAGCTCATCAAGGATGATCTAGACATGGATGTCACATCAATCTAATAAATCTTATATGTGGTGAAGAATTAAAACTATTTTAAATTTTTATATAGTAGTATAGTGATAAATTATGTTGTTTTAAGTTTGTAATTTCATTAATTTTATGCAGTTTCAACCTTTCAGTTAAAATTTATTTTCAAAATAAAATTTAAAATTTTTAGTTAGCTAGTTTAATTCACACTTCTTTATTTTTAGTATGATTTTACTTCACTTTTAAGAAAATTTCCATGATAAATTATCCTTTTCTGATAATTAATTACCAAAAATACATAATTACTTATTTTATTAGGATCATATATGATATCTAAATGGTTATTTATTTATATACTAATTACTTTATCCATTTATTTATCATGGATTTTTACTTTTTTAGGTTTAACTTGTGTTTTTTTCTATGAGGCACACATATGTATAATATATAATGATGATAAGTGGGGATGGAATGTATACCCCCTAATAAATTGGATAGTGCTTTATATCTCATGCGATCCCTATGTGTGGGCCAGGTGAAGTAAGCCTCAGCCATATTGTTTTACATTAGACATGTTTAATTAGCCTAATGTACAATGTTACGTGTGGTCTAGGTTTAGTTAGCCTTGTCCATAATTTTATGTATGGTCCAAGTGTAATTATCCCAATCTACAATGTTATAATGTCTTGTAAATAATATTTTACCTGTGTTTAAGATGAAATTACTTTTGATTGTTCCACATTTTATGATTCTCATGTTTACCTTACTCCAATGATATCCAACTCTTATTACTTGTTTTTATATAATGATTTTTATCATTTATTTATTGTTTTCAAGTTATAATTGTTGAATCTCATGATATACCACCCCATTTTTATCCTATTTAAAACCATAATAGGATTTATGTTTTAACCCTTCTTTTTTATATGTCCCCAGGTTATCCCATGAAATTATAATAGTTATGTAAGCTCTAAGAGAAAGTTATGAAGATTAAAATAAAAGACTATGTTATTTATTTACAGTTATGTTATGATGTACCTAATTTCCTAATAGTTTTATAACTTTATATTTTTGGCAGTTTTATATTTTCATTTATGCTAAAATATCTATAATGATATATTTATGATATAGGGGTTGTTATATGGTTTTGCTGACTTTAGACATCCTTTTCGGATCTTTGACTCCCTATCATGCTCTAATAGAGTATTCATGATTTAAGGTGATATTATTCTTTCTTATTACCATATTTTCTTATTTATCCTATATAAAAGTCATACGAAAGTGTATGGTTCATGGATATTATTAAGGATTGATATTAGTTTATGTCTTATTATTTTGCTGGTTAATCGTTTGTGGAAACATGTACATCCAGTGGCTGAGTTTCTTTTTGATCATTACATTGGTTTTGGGTTTGATTAAGGTAGGTGATTACAATTATCTATTTTATTTTATTTTTATTTATGTGTTTTATGTATGATTTATTTTCTATTTAGGTAAAAAGTTGAAATTAGAAAAAAAAATTGAATAAAAATTGAATCAATTTAAGAGGGTTGTGAAAATATGCAGTATATGAAATATATATGTGTTTCTTGTTAATTATTATTATGATTTTCATATTATCCTTTGTTTTATTATAAGTCAGTGGAATTTTATTAATGAAAGCACAATGAAGAAGAAATAAACAAGTGGAATTTCATTGTTCATTTTTTGTTAGTATTGAAAGAATGAATTATATGTATTATTTATTGATAAATTGTGAAAGTGGTTGTGGAAGTAGTAGAGGTATGGATTTTTGATATACTAGTGTCATGAGTTTGGTGAAAGATCGATTATTTAGTTTCATAGGATATGGAAATGTGATAAAATTATCAAAAAGGAATTTGATAAGTGGAGAAGAAATGGGTTTACATTACATAATACAAGTTCTAAATAATTTGAATTAATGTGGTGAATATTATCATCATGTGGTATATGAATTCTAAATGATGAATAAATGAGTATGATAAAATTTTTGTGAGTTATTTAGTGATTTATGTGTAATTTAAATGATATAATTAATTTTTATGATGATAATAAAGTTAAAAAAATGTTTTTTAATAATTAATAATGTTAAAAGGAAAGAGTAATATTAAGTGGGATGAAAGATGTGGTTGATGTGTGGTTGTGGTGATGTTTTTTTTGTGTTTACTGGTGGTTGTTTTTTATGTTGTAGAAATGGTGTAGTGATGGAATGTGGTTTTTGGGGTGTTTGATAGGAAATGGACCCTATAATGTGATTTTATACTATTATATATCATTGTAGTTTTTTATTTCTTACACTCACCCACATGAGTCGAGTAACCGTACCAGTGGCCATATGAGTTTCTAGGTACAGATGAGCCCCTAAAATCCAAGATGTGGGTGATATGGATGGTTGACCATTCTCACTCTCATTTTTCACTTAAAACCAATGTTTTCTTTGTGTTAGTGGTTATGTTTGTGGTATGAGGATGTGATATGTAATTATGGTGTGGCGTTTCAATATGTGGATATGGTATGAGGTTTAGATATGTTGTTTTGGTTTTAGAATGTATTATATGGGTGTGTTATGTGAGAACATATTATAGTTGTGGTATATAGTTATGGTAAAGGGATATGATCACTAGGATAAACATCGTTGTGATATGAAGGTGACTATATCTATTAGGAAGTGGGTGTTGGGTACATCATTGTCTATATATTCATGATTTACTATATATATTGTATTTGTATTTAGATAGTGATCATGTGAAACACCCTGAGTTTTTATTAATTATTTTTTTCTTATAAATTAAATTCCATCAATATCATGTGTTACACACAACACCACCCTATTCTTTTGTTACACACAACATTAGGTTAGCTTGTGTTACACATAACACCGAGTTTTAAAAAGACCACGATATATTATTAAAATAATTCTTTAAAGATGGCCTTTATAACTTATCCATTAAACTTATTTATATGAATACCAATAAATAATTTTAATGTATTAATTATAATGGTTTTAAATAAATGAAACATATTGATAAAAAACTTCTTAATTTTTGTTAAAGTATTTAAATGTTTCGGAAATAATTTTTTCTCAAAATATTATTTACTATTTCAATTTGAAAACATTAATAAAATTATTTTTTCACACTATAAAAAATTAATTTGAAAATTTTAATTTAATTTTTTAAATCATAATTTCAAAATTATCTTTGGGTGAATTTTTTGGATCTTTTTGAAAAGTATAATTTGTTTTATTAATAGTGAAAAATAATTAATTTTAATTGAAAACTGACTTTTTTTTAATTTTTTTATAAAGTTAACTTATATTTTAAGTTGGTTTTATAGTAAAATTACTTCAATTATAAATTAATTAATCAAATTTAGGTCATTTTAGTGAATTTAATGTTTAATTTCTTTATAAAAATATTGTAAACTTGTGAATATTTTTTCTTTAAAACCCCTCTTTATCATCACGTATGTGGGATTAATTTAAAATTAAAAATTTTCACTTATGTGAATGGAATTCGGAAAAATTTATTCTGTATTTTGATTTAGAAAAATTTATATTATATATTATGGTAAAATTAATATTTGAATAAAATTATTAGTAAAAATAGTACAAATTATTTACCATAATTAAGGTAAAAATGGGTTTACCAGGATTAAACTTAAAAGATAAGGGTTAAAAATAAACCAAAACTTATCCAGAACCCATTTTATAGGAATATTTTGACCTTATATCTTATAAGATTGATAATTTTTCATTATTATAGCCTTGTGGAATAAAGAAATTTGGGCAGAATTCTTTCTTTCAAAACATTACAAGTGTACCACACAACTCACATATTAAAGGCCATCCCTTCTCCTTTGCACTTCACACATTAAAATCATTTTAGTTCAAAAAATACCTACCCAAATCACTTAAAAATTAACTCCTCTTATACTAGAAGCCTTATTTTGGACAACATTCCTCACAATGAAGGATTTTGGTTCAAACCTAAGGAGGATACCCAAAGAAGATATAACTTTCATCAATGAGAATTTTTATTTTATTTGTTCATCAAACTTCTTAAATTATTATTATACCATGTTGATATAATAACCTAATTATCATACATATACTAAGATTTTTTTATTTTAAGTTAATGACCTATAACCATCTCCACTTACATCAAATGGGTTACAAAATCATTGTTTGTGTGTGTGGAAGACTACCACCTTGCGAACCGATGTCATTAATTTCTCCATTACCACTTCTCAAGGATGGAAATAATGAGGGGTTTATTATATATATATATATATATACATATGATATTATTATGCTTATATAATTATTACAACACACCTAACTTCATGATTTCCATTTTTTGGGAATATGATAGCGTAACTCGTGTGTATGGCAGACTACCACCTCACGAAGTGATGCGATTCATTAATGCTTTACATGGAAGGTAATAATGATATTTATAATGAAAAAATGTGATATATATATATGACATAAAATGATTATATAATTATAATATAACATTTACCTTTCTTTACTTTAATCTAATTAGAAAACAAAAACTGTGTTCTTGCATACGTACGTCCTACAATCTCCATGAATGGTGTATTTCATTTTTTATCCCTAAATTTTATGTATTACACTAAAAAATATATAATTAATTTATATGATATTTATATCATATAGAAAATTTGGTATATGATAAAATAATTATCAAATTAATAGGACCTAAAATTACAAACCAAAACATATATGAAAAACAAAGCTGTTATTACCCGAAACATAACTTTAACATTGAATTTTTAATAAACAGGTAATAAAAAGACACAATAAAAGCATATGGTATGAAATTAATAAATATTTATATTTAATATAAGTATAATAAATCTATATTTAGTATACACGATTTTTAATGTGTGTGGTGGAAGTCAAGACTTAAGGTATGGTATTTTTGTCTCAATTTTCCTTTTTTGAGACACATTTTTTGTTATACTACAATATTTTTTCATGAGGTTTATATACATCTCCCTTTACATGTATTATAAATAATTTATTTTTAATCATTATATTTTAAGTTCTATTTTTTTATTTCTTCATGGGTCTTGTGATTCAATGTTACCAAAGTGATAGTAATTTTATATTATAATGTCATCGTTTGTCAGGATTGTTTATGTTTACATTTCCAATGATAAAATCATATGATCCAACTCTAAATAAACTCGTGAATTTTTTTATACTCTAGTCATTAACGATAATTTCTAGTAATATTACCATTTTTAAAACTTCGGTACTTAAAATAATTTAAAAAATATTTTTTAAAAAAATCTGGCATTATTTCTCTCTTCGATCGTGAATTCATTTTATACCAAAACAACTTTTTATAAAAATGATTTCAAAAATATTTATGATTATTATATTATTTTAAAAATAATTTTTTGTCGATGCTTCAAATTTTTTTAAAAAATAATAATTTAATCTTTATTTCAATTCTTGTTTGTATCTTATCAAAAATGTGAAAGGAATCTTTGTTTTAATGTGTATGACATGAATAAAACTTCTCATCATCATTAAAATTATTTTAATGGAATATTTATTTATAAATTTTCAATGTTATATTCAAATTGAAATAATTTCAAAATGTTTTATGTTTTAAAAATCAATTTTCAAAAAGAAATTGATATTTTCCTTAAGAAATGATTAAAATGATCGATCGAAATAATTTTCCATATAAGATGGCATCCATTAATGTTACCTATGACTTAATGAAGATATTATACAGGGATAAAATTATTATTATTTCTATGAATGGTTTTTGTTTATGATTGAATGATGTTTTTGAAACACATTTATCTTCCATAGGTTCTTGTATGATAAAATCCTTACAAAACCCATTTCTTTTCCATAGGGTCAGCTATTATGAAATGATGAAATGATTTTGAAACCTGTCTCTTTTCTATAGGTTATGATATATTGAAATGTTTATGAAACCTATTTCATTTCATGGGTTATGATATAATGAATGTTTTTTATTCTTATGAAAAAAATAAAGATGGATTTCATTATGGGATGAGTGAGACCTATATCTCCTTCTAATGCATTGAGTAAAGATCTATATGTCATGAGATAAACTCGACAAGAATACGGAGTGAACCTAGTTTATTAAGAGACTTTGTGTGCTAGGTTAATCTTTGAAGTGAAGCCAGACTACCATGATGGTTTGGGTAGTGAATCCATTACACATTGATATCCTTGGAAATAATCCTTGAAATTTTTTGAAATGAATTTATATGGTTAAATGTATACCACAAATATTTGAATTATACCATTATTATGAACTTATGGTTCATGTTCTTTTATTATCTTATGATTCATGTCTTATTAACTTCCAATATTTATTCCATGACACAATGTTATGATATTTGATATTTAGGGTATGGGTTTTAAATGTTATTCTCACGTTATAATTTCCTTATGTATATTTTATACTTACATATCTCATTTGTTTATCATTATTGGAAAATATAGCTCACTCTTTCTTATGTTTCGTTTATCTAGGATATGATGAAATTTATTATGTATAATATGTATTAGAGGGGTGATAGTAATGAATATCATAGTTGGAGATGATTTAGTTAACCTATGGACTATTTGTTTTTTTTTCATGTTTTTAAAGACACGAAACAATTATGGTTCTTAGGCATGATTTTTTTTAATGCAATTAAAATTCATAAATAATAATATAATAACAATGTATGATATGACTTAGTCACTATAGTTAGTATCCAATGATAGTTTTAGCTAACCTTTGGAAACTAGGATAATAAAAAATTAGTGATATATCTAAGTATAAGTCTAAGGATATGTCTAAGGTTGATTCAATATATAGAAAAATGTCCTGGAATTTCCGTAATGGTTAGAGTGTGTGGTTTCCAAGAAATTACATCCATTTGTAAATACTACAAGTGGATGTGGATCTGGCATAGAGATACTTACGTGTAATATCTCTAAAAAGGTCTAATTGATCTAGAATTTATTTTCACATGGTGTATGACAATGGGTCTTGATACACACCTAATTTTACACTCTCAGAGATACACCTTGGAAATTCACACACTCTTTATGAAATATCATGAATGATTTAAATAAATGATGACTAATAATAACCATGGATAAACCTAATGTGTTATAGATTAAATAATGTTTCATTATTTTGACATCCTATATGTGGTTTTTCATGATTATATGGTTCACCATAATGATTATTGTTTTTTGATGTATGCCTTTTGATTTTAATAAATGGCTAGAACCCAAAGGTACCATATTAATCAAGAGTGTGATGGAAAATGAAATGAATTTCCTCATGATAATCCAAATTTTATGGGATATGGAATAAAAAATATCATTTTTATGCTCATATAAATTTCTCAAGATATGAATCATTTAGTAATTACAAACGAAAAATGGAGGGAACAAAATTTTGTTGAGTCCTTCATGAGAAAATTTCCTACTTCTTTCAATGGGTCTCTTGATCCACTAGTTGGTGAACAATGGACTAGAACCATTGAAAAGTTATTTTCTATTCTCTACTCTTTTTATCATAAAAAAATTCATTTTGGATGTCTACCATAAGGAAGGTGAAGTGGATCAATGGGGGAATCTTATCAATAATTTGAGGAAATAGGATTATATTGACTCCATGGAGTGGTATGAGTTCAAGAACAAATTTTTCAATAAGTATTTTCCTTTTATTTTTCATAAAAAGATGTATAATGAGTTCTTTGAGCTATAAAAAAGGGATATGGAATCTATTGGTAGGTATAAGGAAATTTTTACATGACCTATGAAGTAAAATTCTTGCATTATCAACCTTCTTGAAAGTATGGTTGATCGATTATTTAGTGCCATAAAACCAAGTCTCTGAAGGGAATTAGCTATAATATACTTTAGTACATATGAATCTATTTTTTTGATGTCCTATAAAGGTAGAAATAAAAGATATAGTTATGTATCAATGTCATGGTATTGATAAGAATAGAAATATAGAATTCAGTGGAAAATTTAAAAACCATAGTGGGAAGAAGATGAGATTTCCTTTATGCTCCTAGTGTGCAAATTATCATGAAGGAAATTTTCTTAAGGGATAAATTAAATGTTTTATTTGTGGAAGGGATGGTCATTGGGAAATTTAATGACAAAGTGATGGGAAAGAAGTTGACTAAAAATAAAAATAGAGATAATGTTGAACATAATTCACCACACACACACCAATGTTTCAAATTGAAAGAGTACATGAATCATACTAGCCAATTCCCAAATCTAATGGTTAATGATGATGATCTACATTATCAACCTCTTAAGCCAATAGAAAAAGGAAAATTTGATGTGATCACTATTTTTCATGATTCGTGTGATAATGATGTAGTTAAAGGTATACATACCATTCACTCTAGAACTATTGATATCTTATTTTACTCTGGATCAACCCATTCTTTCAAATATTAAGAATTTTATTAGGTTATAAAGATTCCAAAAAAATGATTAAATGCATAACTAGTAGTGAAAAACCTAATGGTACGATGATTTCTTCTCAATTCTACGATTCCTCTTATATTGATTTTGACGGGAATGTGATGACGACAAATATTTTCATTATATCTTTGGTTAAATTTGATGTTATCTAGGACATGGATTGGATTTCTCTACATAAATACCACATAAATTTTTGAGGATGTGAAGTTACATTTGATATTCCAAAAAAAACCTATGATCATATATCAGTGTTATGATTAGTACAAACTTATTTTGGAGATCACATCAATTGTATGGGTCTTAATCCCCAATAAGAAGGGGTGTTTATATTAAATTGTTGGGGAGAAACATAACATCAGTGATATGCCTACTGTGTGGGAATTTGTTGTTGTATTTTTGGAATAGTTTCCTTGTATTTGACCAAAATGTGAAGTTGAGTACTCAATAGAAATAATACCTAATTCCATACCAATTTCAAAGACTCCCTATAGAATGGACCCGACTAAGTTGTATGATTTAAAGAAGAAACTCCATGGAATCCTTAAAAAGGGGTCCATTTAGATAAATATATCACCTTGGGGGGCACCTATTTTTTTTGTTAAAAAGAAAGTTGGATCAATGAGACTCTACATTTATTATCAGGAGATTAACAAGATCAAAATTAAGGATAAGTATTATTTTCCACAAATTGATGACTTGTTTGATTAATTGCGCATAGATCAATACTTTTCCAATATTTTCCTTCATTCTAGATATCATCAATTGAGGGTTAGAAAATAGGATATACATAGGAAAATATTCGATAAAAGGTATGAAAACTCTGAATATATAGAGATTCCATTTGGTCTTACTAATTCTCCAAATATCTTCCATGATTTACTGAATAATGTCTTTAGAGATTAGATTAATAAGATTATGGTAGTCTTTAGAGATGATATTATTATCTATTCAAAGAGAATGGAAGAGCATGAATACCACTGGAGAACTGTATTGATGACCCTGAGGTAAGAAAATATTTGAATAATTTAGAAATTTTTTCATTTTTGTAAACAAAGGTTTCATTTTTGGGTCATATAATCTCCAAATAGGGTATATCTATATATCCATAAATGATGGAGGCTATTGAATGTTTACCTAGACCAACCACAGTGACTAAGATTTGCAGTTTTCATGGTTTATCTATAAATTATCAATGATTTTTAGAGAATTTCCCTTGAGTATCTAACCATGTGAACAAGTTAATTCTAAATGGAGAGAACTCGATCTAGATTGATGATTGTGATTACAATTTTAGGGAATTGAAGATAAGATTAGGCAGTGAACCTAGGCATACATTACCCTATAGTGGGGAAGGGTTAATAATCTTTAGTGATTCATACAATATGCAATTAGGATGAGTACTAATAAATAATGACATGGGTATAGATTATGCATCATGAAAATTGAAGATTCCTAAGAAAAATTACCCAACTCATGGGTTGGAGTTAGTTGTAGTATTTGTTTTCATTAAGGAAATAGAGGAGTTATCTTTATGGAGAAAAGTGTGTTATATTAAATGATCACAAAAGTTTAAAGTCTATATTCACAAATAAGGATTTGAATATGCACTAAATAAGATGGTCAGAGATGATCCAATATTATGACTGCTCAATAAATTACCACCCAAGTAAAGATAATAAGGTGTACAATTCATTGAGTCAAAAGGATCATGTAATATTATCAATTATGATGATTAAAAAAGATAAAATATTTCTATATTCTCAAAGTATGGATATATAACTCTTAAAGGAAGGGGGAAATTATTATCTTTCTCAATTGAATGTTCATCCATCTATCCTTGTGAAGATTAAAGAGGTTAAGAAAAAATATGTTGCGCTGTAAAAGATAGTTATAAAAGTTTCTGAGTTTAACCATGATCACAATGAAATTATTGGGTTTAGGAACAATGTATGAATTTCATCCATACCAAATTTTAAGGATGAATTGTTAGAGGGATATCATATTTATTAATTTTCTATTCATCAAGGAAGTGAAAAGCTGTATAGATTTTTGAAAGTGTATTTCTGGTTGGATAAAATGAAGAGAGATATCACAGAGTTTTTATCTCAATGAATTGTATGAAATAAAGTTAAGGATAAAAGAAAAAATTATAAGGGGAGGTTACATCTATAACCCATATTATAATGTAAATGGGAAAACATCACCATGGATTTTTTTGTTAGATTCCCAAAAACGTATAAAGGGAATAATGTAATATGGGTTTTAGTAGACCACCTTATTAATTTAGAAAAGTTAATCAATATCAAATAATACTTCTATTTAGGTTAGATTTACTGGATATACATTAAGGAAGTGGTAAATTTTCATGGTGTACCACATTCCATTGTGTCTGATCAGGATCCAATTTTTACCTCAATGTTCGGGAAAAGTCTTTAGAAATATATTGATATAGAGTTGAGTTTTAGATATACATATCATCTGTAGAAAAATATTATATGTAAGGGAATAATTAATACCTATAAAGATGTGTTGATATCTTTTTTTTTTGTATTTTAATTTTGTTTGGGATCAATACTTTCCTATTTTTATGTTTTATTACAAAAATAACATTTAATCCGGAATTCAGATGGATCCTTATGAATCCGTCTATCAAAACAAATTTATAAATCCAACATGAAGGAATGAAGTTGGAGATAGAATGCTATTGGGACATAAGATAATTTAATAAATGGAATATAAGGTTAAATATATTTATAAAAACATTAAGAAGACTCAAAGTCACTAGAAAAGTTATGCTGATAATCATTAACATGATGTAAAATTCAATGTTTTTGAAAGGGTTGTTTTAATAATTTATCTATGGAAGAAGGTGATGGGATTTATAAAGAAGGAAAATAATATGATCTAGGTATATCATCCCCTTGGAAATTATTAACCACACTAGGACTGCAGCTCATTTCATGAAACTTCTATCAAACATGTCTCAAGTCTTTGATTTTTTCCTTGTATCTCTCCTAAGGAAGTATATACTTGACCATTCACATGTACTGAAATTATATGTCCTTCCACTGGATAATTTTATTTCTTATAAGGAAAAACTAGTGAAGATTTTGGATCATAAAAATAAAGTTATAAAAAATAATACAACTCTTGTGGTAAATTTTTTTATAAGAAACCAATAATTTATGGAATCTATATGGGAAGTTGAGGAAATGATGAGGTATAATTATCCTCATTCGTTAATATTATATTGATGAATTTTGTGAGTAAAATTAATTTTAAAGGGAGTAGAATGTGACACCCATAGTTTTTATAAAAAAAAATTCAAATAAATTAAATTTATTAGATATTTTTTGTTACAAATAATATCACGTTAAGCTTGCACTACCTGCAACACTTGGTTAGATTGCGTTACATGCAAATTTAGTTTTAACAAGACCACAATATATTATTAATATAATTATTAAAATGTTTATATTATAACATATTCATTAAACATAGCTATATAAATATTAATAAAAACTTTTAAATATTAATTATAATGGTTTCACAAAAAGGAAACATATTTATAAAAAAGTAATAAGTTTTTGGTAAAGTATTTTTATGTTTCAAAAATATTATTTTCTAAAAAAAATTCTATAATTTTTTTTGAACATTAATAAAACTATTATTTCACAATTTTATAATATTAAATTGTTAAAATAGGCATAAATTTTGAAATCATCAGGCAAAATTTATTTTAGGGTGTATTTTTTTGATTTTTCTCGAAAGTTGTTTTTGATGAATATTTAAAATACTGAATTTTAATTGAAAATTGCAATTTTTTAAATTTATTTATAAAGTTAAATCGTATTTATAATTGGATTTAAAGTAAAATTAGTTCAATAATAAATATTTTAATCCAATTTAGGTCATTTCAATGAATTTATAATTTAATTTTGATATAAAAACCATATAATTTTTTTGACCATTTTCTCTTTAAAAACATGCTTTCTCATCGTGTCTGTGGGATTAATTTTAAATTAAAATTTTCCACTTCTATAAATGGAATATATAATAAAGGTTTCCATATTTATATTAATCATAATATATATTATCAAATATTTTAATGTTTATTTTTTACCAAAATGAATATTAAAAACATTAAAAATTATTTACCATGGTTAAGGTAAAAAAGGGTTTCTTGGGGGGTTAAACTAAAAAAATAAGTCTTAAAAATAACCAAAAAATAATTAAAACCCCATTTTATATCTAATTTTAGACCTTATATCTTCTTTTATCTAAAATTTTCCATTATTGGAGCATTTTTACATGAAGAAAATGTGGGTGGATTTCTATCTTTTAAAATATTACATGTGTTCCACTCACCACACTTATAAATGGATACCCCTTATCCTCTTGTATTAACTCCTTAAAAACATTTTATTCAGCCATTACCTACCCAAATAACTTACCAAATTCTCTCATATCATCATATAATCCTTATTTTTCACATAATTCCAACCAAGGAAGTATTTTGGTGAAAACATAAGGAGGACACCTGAAGGAGAGGTAACTTTCATCAAAAATAATTTTTCTATTTATTTCTTACTCAATCTTATTAAATTATTATAATACCATAATTATATAATAATATAAATATATTACATATACTAATATATTTTTTATGTTCTGTTATTGACCTTTAACTATTTCCACTTCTATCAAATGGTTTACGAAATCATCATTCGTGTGTACGACGAACTACCACCTCACGAACCATTGTCTATTTTTCCATTACCACCTATAATGGTTGAAAACCTTGATGGATTTATTATTTATATATGATATGTTTTAAAATATTGTTCTTATATAATTATTTTAACAAACATTCCTTCATGATTTCTATTTTTTGGTAATATGATAATGCTGCTTGTGTGTATGGTAGACTACCGCCTCATGAAGCGATGTTATTGCTTCACACTTTACATGGAAAGTGTATATTAGTTTTTATCACTAAATTTTATGGATTACTATAAATACATATATACTGAATATATATGATATTTTTATCAGGGATAAAATTATATATATGATGAAACAATGATCAATTTATGAGGACCAAAAGTAAATGATCAAAACATATCCAAAAAACAAAGCAGTTACTACCCGAAATGTAACTTTAAAATGGAATCATTAATAAAAGGGTAATAAAAATCCATAAGAAAATAATATATGGTATGATATGTATAAATATTGTTCCTTAATAGGTTTATAATAAACTTATATTTATTATATAGTATTTTTTAACCTATACGACGGATGTCAGGACTTAAGGTAAGGGATTTTTGTCTCAATTTTTCTTCATTGAAATGTATGTTATGTTATGCACATATATTATCTCATGAGGTTTAATTAAAACCAATTTGACATGTAATATCATGAATTTATTTTTAATCCGGATATTTTATGTTCCATTTTATTCACCTATTTTTATTTATGATATCTTTTAGCAATATTACTATTTTCCACTATTTGGTACTTAAAATAAATGAGAAAATGTTTTTAAGAAAATCCTACTTTATTTCTCTATTCGAACGAGAATCCATTTTCTTACAAAACCATTTTTTCTAAAAATGTTTTCAAAAATGTTTTATTATTATTATATTTGATTTAAAGGAAAATTTTAACTATGTTTTACTTTTCAGAAAGAAATTTTTCAAAGGAATATTTATTTCATTTTCTAGATTATTTTTCTTTTACAAAAATTGTGAAAGGAATATTTGTTTTAATGTGTACAAATGAGTGAAACTTACCATCATCATGATACTTGTTTTATTTAAATATTTCATTATAAATTTTCAAATTTATTTTCAAATAAAAATATTTTCATGATTTTTAAAATTTTAAATATCATTTTTAAAAGTGGAAAAGATATTTTCCACAAGACAAGTTTTAAATGATCAATAAAAATATGCATCATTTGAAGTTCGAATCCATTGATGTTACCATTACCTTACTGAAGTTATTTTCCGAGGATACCATTATTATTATTTCTATGAATGGTTTATCTTTATTATGGAATAATTTTCATGAAACCTATTTCTATTCTACAGGTTATACCATGATAAAATCCTTATAAAACCCTCTTCATTTCCATGGGTTATCCTATAATGAAATGATTATGAATCATATCTCTTATCAACATATTATTATATGATGAAATATTTATTAAACCCATTTTATTTATTAGGTTATGATATGATGAATGTTCTATAAACTGTTGTAACACATAAATATTATTTCATTATGATAAGGGTGGGACCTATATCTCCCTACAATGCACTGGGTAATGATTTATATATCATGAGATATGAAGGATGAGAATGGGTAGTGAACCTGGTTTGGTAATCGAATTTGTCTGCTATGATGGTATAGGGAGTTAACCTTGACTACTATGATAGTTTGGGAAGTAAACCCATTCCACTATGATAGCCTTGGAAATGAACCTTGACTAATATAGAAATAATTTTATATACTTATTTTCGTGCCACAAATATATATCTTATACAAATGTTATGATTTTATGGCTTGTGTCCTTTGATTCCTTTATAATTCCTATCTTATTGACTATCAATATTTATTATAGGACTCAATATTATGATCTTTTATATGTAGAGTATGGTATTAAATTATTATACTAATTTTCTCATACCCCTGTGTTCATGTTATGTTTATGTATATCCCTTGTTTACACTTACAAAGCATCTGATCTCTCCATTTATTATATTTCCTTTCTTGAGGTAATGAAGAAATGTATTATGTATGGAAAGTCAAGTATGGGTGCTAATAATGAAGATCATTGTGGGAGATGATGTAGTTTACTTATGAACTATTTGTTTGTGTTTCCATGTTTCCAAATACACTAAACTATTACAGTATGAAAAAATGTTTTTTTTTGTAATGTAATTAATATTTATCAAAAATGATGTAATATCAATGTTTGATAAACCTAGGTTGTTATAGAATATGGGACACATATTGCAGTTGTCTTGGGATGGGACACAATTATGTTTTTTCTAGTTGTTAATAAAGGCTTTAGTATGCTTATTCAACATTTTCATCAGTTCTTATGGGTAGGAACCAACTAAGTATAATTGTATTATCAATACTACTTAAATATATTGTTTTTACATGTTTTCAAGTTAGAGTTATAGAATGAGAAAGTCCTTATGATATTGTAACATGGTGATTGGTTAGCATTGTTTTTTTCTTGTTGGAGTTGTTTTATCCTGAGTTTTTTTATTTAGAGTTATTGTCTATTTTCATATAACATTACATGAATATCAGTATAATTATTATTTTTACGTGGGTCTATCTTTTTTTATTGAGTAATGTTTATAAGTGGGTTCTCTTATTCATCATGGGATCTCAGAGGGTAATGCTTCCAATATTGTTTTGTTTTATTTCATTTGTGCTAGTCTATAACCTATGTCTTATTAGAGGTGGGATTTAGGGTAATAATTGTATTTACTACCCACCTAGAAGGGGATATAAATTGGAATGGTTCATAACATAGATTCTCTACAAAGGAACATCAATACCATGTCATTGAAAATTCCATACCACTTTATCCCTTAACCCCTCATCCTTATTCTCATGAAAAATGTTTTGATGAAGTTTTTGTGAAATGTTTTCATTTCAAGCAACAAATTCAGTAAAAGGATAGTAAAAATAATTAAATCATTTCAAAAAAAACCAGTTTTACCTCGTAGAATACACATCCACCCTTTAAGCACACCATTACTCCAAAAAACTATCCCAACTCTCATGAATAAATTCCATCGTCTTATCAAGTTAAAAACATTAAAAATATTACCCCAAATGAACAACACAACCATCAAATGTACATAATTAAACAATAAAACTATTTCCACCAACATGTAACAAATAAATTCTTCATTTTTCCAGCAACCATGCTAAAAAATACCCACAATTTAAGCACTACATATTCAGCCATAAATGTTTTCCCAAAACAATATCACTAAGGAAATAACATTCAATTTAGAATAAAATTTAACATTCCATAATTATGTTATAACATATCATATCCTTATATTAATTTTTTTTTTCAAAATTTACACGCACTCAAAAAAATCAATTTAACATAATATAGTCTTTCTTCTAAAACCATATCCATTAAAAAATTAAATTTATTTTCAACTATAATTTTTTAAACATTCAAATTTCAAAAACCACTCCAAATAAATATTTTAAATTGGTTTTCATTAAAATCATGGCATAAAAATACTTTAAAACCCCACCTATAAAATTTATCATAAAAACATTTTACAATAACCTTTTAAAAATAAACCACTTAACACCCTTGTCACGACCCGTGCTCGGGGCCTGTGCCGTGACTACCCCAAGACCGTCTTCCATAGGCCAGGGGTTGGCGAGTAGCACCAAAGGTGTAAATCCCAGTAACAGGGAAGGCATTGCCCTTATAAAAGTAAACATACACCACAGAGTACAAGCGGAAGTAAAACACTAAGTAAAAACTGAAACAAGCTGTGCTGAAAGTAAAGGGGCCGGAAATACAAGCCCAACTGTAAAGTACAACTGAAAGGGGAAAAACAGCAACTGAAAGGAAAAGCCGAAGCGTCGAGAAGTCCTCTGGAAGTCCCACCTGAAGGGTGAGTACAGATAGCCTCCACAGCTCCTCGGTCCAGCTGTCCGCTCCGAGTACACCACACCCAGTGATCCACCTCCAGGTACCATCCTGCTCCGCAAGCCTCCACCACGATCAGCGCTATCCGTCGTCTGCAACCAACACAACGTAGTGCGGGCATAGCCCGTGCAGGGGTGAGTATAAGCTACTCAGTAGGGACCCCAAGACCCCCGAAGGTCTCCCAGAATCCACAAAGGATAAACCAAAAAGGAAAGATACAATCACAAAGTAACATCAGACACGGCTTAGGTATATGCCCATACATATACCTAAGTCATCAATTCCAACACGTTCCAACCTCCGAGCCCAAGTACAACCCGGTCCACATAGGAAAGAAAAACTTAAATCCATACAGGATAGCACAACACAATCCACATAGGAAATCACAACACAATCCACACAGGAAAGTAAAATAGGATTTCAGCTCACACATGCATACTTCTTGGAATGACGATAGAGATGATCACTGATCCATCTAAGTCATCGGACCCACAAAGGATCGATAGGTACTAACCCCCACAATGACCCACAAAGGATCCGACCCACAAAGGATCGATAGGTAACTAACCCCCACAAAGACCCACACAGGATCGAGTCCACACAGGACCTGTAGGCGCTGGCCCACACAGGACCGCTGATCGCTGACCCACACGGGGTCGGACCCACACAAGATCGGTAGAACTGACCCACAAAGGATCGATGAGTGTTGTAGTCTTCGCCGTCGAATCCACTGAGGATCTCTGCACAGTCGCTGTCGTCACAGTAGCAGTCGCAGCCAGCTCTAGGGTTCCCGCACACAACAAGCTCGTTCGGGAGGGTCCGCTCCACGAGCCGAGAGGCTGATACATCAACTGACACATAGTCCAGAGTTGATTTATCCAAAAGTTCCGTATCGATAATAGGAACTCAACGTCGCAGACGGCGCGTCAATCAGACGCCCGGTCTGAGAGTTATTGGCTTTTTCGTCCGAGGGGCCCGGTTGGTTTTTAATGCAAAACCAACCCGACCATACTCCACCTGCGTCCAAAGCTCGGGCGGAGTAATCCAAAAGATCCATCTCACTTAGAGGAATTCAACAAAGTCGACGGCACGCCAATTGGACGTCCGAAGCTCAGGATATGAGCGTTTCCGCTCTGAGGGCCCGGTTGGTTTCGGGTACGAACCAACCCGACCGAACCCAAAGTATTCCGAAACCTTGTGTGTGATATACCGAAACGACGGCCTCGATCCAATGATCGCATCGCCGCTGAAGGCACGTCGTTCGGAGTCCCGTAGCTCAAGTTATGATAAAAAGACCAAAAAGGTCCGGAAACGGGGGGTATGGGCCCGGTCCGACCCGGCCCGACCCCCCCCCCCCCCCCCCCGGGTCAGCCCGCCCCGGGTCAGGGTCCGACCCGGTTGGGCGCGACCCGGCTGGCGGGTCGGCTCGGCTCAGCTCGGCCGAGCGGCCGAGCAAGGGAAGCCGCGGGGCGTGTTGTCCCCGTGGGAAGAGGAGCCGCGACCCCGCGTGGGGCCGCGCTTGGTCAGCGGACGCGGCAAAGCCGCGTCCCGTGTCTCGCCATACCTGCGCGGTCACGGGTCTGGTCGGCCGCCACCGCCACGGCTTTAGCCGTGCCGGCGACCTGCGCCACCGGTGGAGTCCGCGGGCCACCAGAGTTGCTCCGGTGGTCCGATTCCATTTCTGTCTACGTCGTAGCACCTCCCGGGTCCCGTTCTTCACTTCGGAATTAACAAATCGTCTCTGCGACCCGTTTTGTCATCGTCCGCCATTCCGCACACCAAGAAAAAAGGGCGGTGGGTTCGGACTTGTTCGTTGGTCCGCACCCACCGCGTTAGCGGTTTGAAACAACACCATAAAACCCCATAAATTGATGAACCACGTCCCACAATAATAATCTACAGACCAACTTGTTAATTAGTTGGTCCACGTTCTTGCCTTGGAGGAAAACAAACATGGGTAAAACATTTTCAAAACGACCCCTACCTCGTAGCTGTCGTCGGACGAGTGCGAGTACGTCGCGGAATTGATCGTCACGGTAGGAGGTGATTGTCGCATCGCGTCGTCATGGAAGGGTGTTGCGTCGACGATCTCCAAGGGTTAAAGAAACACACGGATTTAATTATAAAAATTAAATCCATGTTGAGGATAAAAACCACAATGGAATTTAAAGGACCAAAATCTCTTACCTCAACGGATGATCGAAGATCTGTCGCGAAAGAAGTAACGTCGTAGAAGAACGTCGCGGGAGAAGAATCGTCGGTGTCACATCATCGATCTCCGGGGGGCCTGGCGTTCTTCGTCGCCCTTCGTCGAAGGCCGGCGTTCTTCGCGTTCTTCGTGTTCTTCGCGAAGGAGGAGGAAGATCTTTAGAGATTCTCCAAAGGTTTAACACAACATTCAAGAAGAAGGTGTGTTGGCCTTATTTTATTAACATGCCAACAAATTGAAAATGTGTTAATAAATGAAAAAAATTAATTCATAGAATTAATTTCAACGAATAAACCGCCCAATTTAATATGGCGTTAAGAATTTGGAAAACGCGTCAGTTTACTTTCATTAAAAGGGGTTTTCGCGGGTGCGTTACTTAGCGAAAAAGAAACGGTGGGGCTCGTGCGGGCCCCACCTCATAAATATCCTACCAAGAGGGTATGATATTTTGGGTTCCACCCTATCTGCTTAAACTCAGCTTAAGCAGCTTTAAGTGGCTTTAAGCGGCTTTAAGTGAAATAAAATAATCTTTGTCGTACCACATTATTTTATTTCTTAACTTAAAGCCCATAAATTAAAAACCACACCCGAGAAAACCCAACTCCGGAAGAGGCGTTTCTAAGCAAATACCGGAGCTGCGATTCCATCGGTGCCCTCGGAATTTGATTCCGAGCAACGGTTCAAAAGTTAGAAAAACCCGCTCGTTCGTTCACTGAACGTACCCAAGCCAAACTTCGGATAATGATTCCGGGCACACCGGGCCTTAGAATCAGGTGCCGTCAGAATCTGTAATCTTGTAAAATTCCAAAGAAAATTTAGAGAAAAAAAATTCCTTGAAATTTACGGGACTTTACATCACTCTCACCTTAGGGCTTTACATCCCCGTAAAGATACATCATAAACTTGGGAAACAAAAGTGGGTACTGATCATGCATCTGCGCCTCCTGCTCCCAAGTGCTCTTCTGGAGGTTCCCGTGCGGCCATCTGATGCGCACTAGAGGAATCGACCGTCCACGTAGGACCCGCTCCTGTCGATCCTTGATCTCCACCGGGACCTCCACAAAAGTCTCCCCATCATCAACGTCTAGCTTCCCATGGTCAATGATGTGCGTCGGGTCGTGCATGTATCTCCTCAGCTGGGATACGTGGAAGACGTCGTGCACCCAGTGCAACTGAGGTGGTAGATCCAGGCGATAAGCCACCTCACCAATCTATCTGAGGACCTGGAAAGGTCCGATGAAGCGTGGAGACAACTTGCCGCCTCGTCCAAATCTCCGTAATCCACGTCAAGGTGAGACACGCTAGAAGACGTGGTCGCCATCCTCAAACTCTAGTGGCCTCCGCCTCCTGTCAGCATAAGACTTCTGCCGGCTCTGAGCTGTCCTCATCCGCTCCTGGATGACCGGGACCTTCTCTGTCGTGGCCCGGACGATCTCTGGTCCCACAAGTGCTGACTCCCCAGGGTCTGTCCAGCACAAAGGATATCTGCAAGGTTTGTTGTACAATGCCGCGTACGGTGCCATCCCGATGGTGGATTGGTGGCTGTTGTTGTACGCAAACTCCACCAAGGGTAGGTGGTCCTCCCAACTACGACCAAAGTCGAGGACACATGCACGGAGCATATCCTCGAGAGTCTGAATGGTCCTCTCCGTCTGACCATCCGTCTGAGGGTGAAAGGCGGTGCTCAGACGTAGCTGCGTCCCGAACGCCTCCTGCAACCCCTTCAAAATCCGGGAAGTAAAGCGAGCATCTCGATTGGAGACGATAGATGATGGCACACCGTGAAGCCATACAATCTCCTGAACGTAGAGACGCCCCAAGCTCTACACTGAGCCCTGCTCTCTGATGGGTAAGAAGTGAGCCGACTTGGTGAATCGGTCGACAATAACCCAAATGGAGTCGTGACCTCTGGAAGTGCGTGGAAGTCCAGTCACGAAGTCCATAGATATCCCGTCCCACTTCCACTCCGGGACCTCTAAGGGTTATACCAAGCCGGCTGGTACCTGATGCTCTGCCTTCACCTGCTGGCAGGTGATGCAGCGTGAAACGAACTCTGCCACAGCCTTATTCATGCCTGGCCACCAGTGCTTCCGTCTGAGGTCCTGGTACATCTTCGCCACTCTAGGGTGTACTGCCAAGGGAGAAGTGTGAAACTCTCTCAGCACCTCCTCTCGTAAAGCGACTGGTACTAGGGTACGTCCTCTGAAAAGGATGTCGTGCTCTGATCCAAAGGAGAAGCCATCAGGTGCATGTCCTGAGGATATCTGTGCACACCGCGTCTCACAGTCAGCGTCCCCACACTGTGCCTCTCTGACTCGCTGCAATAGTGGAGGAGTGACTGTGAGAGACTGAAGGAAGGCTGATCCATCTCTATCCACAAAGGATATCTGCAAGGCGGCTATCTGCTTTGTCGCCTCCTCGAGTAGCTGAATGCCCGTCCTCCTACTGAGAGCATCGGCTACCACGTTTCCCTTCCCAGGAGTATAAACTATCTCAAAGTCATAGTCCTAGAGGAACTCGAGCCATCGCCGCTGTCTTAGGTTCAGGTCCTTCTGCGAGATGATGTACTTGAGACTCTGATGGTCAAAAAAGACTATAAAGCGCTCGCCCATCAGATAGTGTCGCCTTGTCTTCAGAGCGAAGACCACTGCTGTTAACTCCAGGTCTTGGGTAGCGTAGTTCTGTTCATGCGGCCCCAACTATCGTGATCCATAGGCGATCACTGCCCACTCCTGCATCAGGACACATCCGAGTCCGGTCCCTAATGCATCGCAGTAGACTACGTACCCTACTCCCTCCTCAGGCAACCTCAAGATAGGTGCGCTGGTCAATCTCTGTCTCAGCTCCTGGAAGCTCTGCTGACATCTGTCTGACCACAAAAAGGGTTTCCCATTCTTCGTCAAAGCTGAGAGTGGTGCCGCAACTCGGGAGAAGTCTGGCACAAATCTCCGATAGTATCCAGCTAGTCCCAAGAAACTCCTCACCTCCATCATGCTCTTGGGTGGCTCCCAAGCTAGTACTGCCTCGATCTTTGCAGGATCCACTGCAACTCCCGCCTCAGAGATGACGTGCCCCAAGAAGTGGACCTCACGTATCCAGAATTGATACTTCTAGATCTTTCCATAAAGCTGGTACTCTCAAAGTTTGTCTAGTACAACTCGTAAGTGGTAGGCGTGCTCCTCCTCAGTTGTCGAGTAAATCAAAATGTCGTCGATGAAGACCACGACAAATCGATCGAGGTACGGCTGAAAGATCCTGTTCATGAGGCCCATGAACACTGCTAGAGCATTGGTTACGTCGAATGGCATAACCAAGAACTCATAGTGGCCATACCGACATCTGAAGTCCGTCTTCTGCACGTCCTCGTCCCGAACTCTGAGCTGATGATAGCCTGACCAGAGGTCTATCTTCGTGAACCACCGTGCTCCCCAGAGCTGATCGAAGAGGTCATCAATCCTCGGTAGCGGATACTTGTTCCTCACTGTCACCTGGTTCAGGCGACGATAGTCGACACACAGTCGCAAGCTCTCGTCCGCCTACTTGGCGAAAAATATCGGGGAAGCCCATGGTGAATCACTGGGTCGGATGAATCCCTTGCCCTGCAAGTCCTCCAACTGTACCCGTAGCTCTCGAAGCTCAGCGGGGGCCATCCGATATGCTGGAGTGGATATCAGGGCTGTCCCGAGGTACAGATCAATATAAAAGTCTACCTATCTGCGAGGAGGTAGCCCTGGAATGTCGTCGGGAAAGACGTCCGCATACTGATCCACCACTGCAGGAAAACTAGGACTCCGCACGTCAACAGCTCTTAGGATGAGGCTAGCCAACTGATGAGTGATGGGCTGTCCTCTCCTCTGCGGAAGTCCATCCTGTGCTGCGAAGGCTCCCTTCTCGCCGGTGAAGGTGAACCTGCTCTCGTCGGTGCGTACACATCGCACCTTGCGCCTAAAACAGTCAATCTGTGAACGGACTGTATATAACCAATCCATGCCCAAGATGACATCATAAGGCCTCAACGCCGCTACAAGATGATCCCAGCCGAAGATCTCACCTCCTAGAGTAAGCTCACACTGCTGGTACCAGTGCGTAATCGTCGAGTCTGCTCCCGTAGGAGTCTCTAGCCGTAAGGATCGAGCCAACGGCTCTGTAAGAATCTCCGAGCTCCGAACAAGGGCAGCGACTATGAAAGAGTGACTCACTTCTGTGTTTATAAGAACTGCAGCAAGGGTGGAATAGAAACAGATAGTACCTCAAATCATCTCGGGCGCACCGTGGTCATAGGCCTCCGCTGCATGGAGTTGTGCCTGTCTCTGCCCGCCAGCTCCCTGTGGTCGGGGTGGACCTCCTGGTGGTGGTGGTGGTAGAGCCTCAAAGCGTCGCCCACCACCTGCTTCTCGGCCAGCTCCTCTTCCTCATCCGACTCCTCCCTACGGACCGCTATGGTCGACCCTCTGCCTCTGCCTGGGTGGCCCCTCAACTGTCTGCTGCTCCTCGGCACGGTGGGTCGGGCAGTCACGAGCCATGTGGCCCTGCCCGCCGCATGTGTAGCACTTCCTGCCTCTCGAAAGACTGGCTCCACGCTGTGTGCCCCGCACTGCTGAGCCAGTGTCCTGAGGTTGTCTACACGATGGTCTGGTCTTCCTGGACCCCTGAGTCATCCATCGACTTCCTGCTACGGAAGACTCTGCTACGTGCCGCCCTGCGGTAGGTATCGCCGTTGGAGAAGTCTCAGGAAGAAAGCTCTCGATCAAAAGGGATCGCTCCAGTACTCCTGCCTGAGTCGGAATGCTGAGGGAGATCATCGATGCCCTGATCTCATGTCTCAATCCCTGCTCAAAGGTCCAGGCCCAGAAGAATGGGTCCTGAACCATGTCTATCGAGTAGTGCGAGAGATCGGTAAATCTCGCCGAGTACTGGGCGACCGTCAAGCTGCCCTGTCGCAGCTGATGAAGCTCCTGGATGCGCACCTCACGGAGGGTGGCTGGGACGAACTCTGAGCGGAAGAGGCTCTCAAAGTCCATCCAGAGAAGAGATGCCTCATCGTGCACCTGGAGCATCAAGATCCACTATCGGCCCACTGCTGCGTGCAGTAGGCTCGCTGCAAGGATCACCATGAGGTCTGCTGGTGTTCTCACTAACCGGAAAACTCGCAAAACTGCCTCCAGCCAGTCCTCGGCTGCCTGGGGGTCCGTCTCCCCGCGGAACCTGGGCAGTCGCTGGCGCTGGAACTCATGCAGTGCACTAAGACGACGTGCATCGTCAGCAGCTGGGGCTGGAAGCATCGGTGGCTCAGCGGGTAGAGGTACCGCCGGTGCCTCAGCTGTTAAAGGGCCTTGTACCGAGGCCTCGTCGCTCGGTGGGCTGTCGTCATGTTCAACTCTCGGAACCCTAGCTGGCTGCCGTCGTGGGGCCATCCTGAAAAGGAAACAGGTGCGCCACGGTCAGAACGTTATACCTGGTGAGCTAATACAAAGTAATCACAAAGAAAACTTGAAATACACATGCAATCAATGTTCCCGTGCATTAAGTCGGAAATCAGAAGTCAGGGTCCTGGTGTACGGATACGTCGGCCGCCGCACCAACACTGGACTCCCTGAACTGATAACCACACCCAATACGCTAAAAACTATTGCTTCACATAGAATAAAGATCAGAGTCTTCGGTAGAACCGAACTCCTTTGATACCAATTTGTCACGACCCATCCTCGGGGCCCGTGTCGTGACTACCCCAAGCCCGTCTTCCATAGGCCAGGGGTTGGAGACTAGCACCAAAGGCGTAAATCCCGGTAACAGGGAAGACATTGCCCTTATAAAAGTAAACATACACCACAGAGTACAAGCGGAAGTAAAACACTAAGTAAAAACTGAAACAAGCTGTGCTGAAAGTAAAGGGACCGGAAATACAAGCCCAACTGTAAAGTACAACTGAAAGGGAAAAAACAGCAACTGAAAGGAAAAGCTACAGCGTCGAGACGTCCTCTGGAAGTCCCACCTGAAGGGTGAGTATAGATAGCTTCCACAGCTCCTCGGTCCAGCCGTCCGCTCCGAGTACACCCCACCCAGTGGTCCACCTCCAAGTACCGTCCTGCTCCGCAAGCCTCCACCACGATCAGCGCTATCCGTCGTTTGCAACCAACACAACGTAGTGCGGGCATAGCCTGTGCAGGGGTGAGTATAAGCTACTCAGTAGGGACCCCGAGACCCCAGAAGGTCTCCCAGAATCCACAAAGGATAAACCACAAAGGAAAGATACAATCACGAAGTAACATCCGAAATGGCTTAGGTATATGCCCATACATATACCTAAGTCATCAATTCCAATACGCTCCAATCTCCGAGCCCAAGTACGACCCGATCCACACAGGAAAGCAAAACGTAAATCCACACAGGATAGCACAACACAATCCACACAAGAAAGCACAACATAATCCACACAGGAAAGTAAACCAGGATTTTAGCTCACACATGTATACTTATTCGAATGACAATAGAGATGATCACTGATCCATCTAAGTCGTCGGACCCACAAAGGATCGATAGGTACTAACCCCCGCAATGACCCACAAAGGATCGATAGGTAACTAACCCCCGCAAAGACCCACACAGGATCGGGTCCACACAGGACCTGTAGGTGCTGGCTCACACAGGACCGCTGAGCGCTGACCCACACAGGATCAGACCCACACAGGATCGGTAGCACTGACCCACAAAGGATCGCTGAGTGTTGTAGTCGTCGTCGTCGAATCCACTGAGGATCTCTGCACAGTCGTCGTTGTCACAGTAGCAGTCGCAGCCAGCTCTAGGGTTCTCGCACACAACAAGCTCGTTCAGGAGGGTCCCCTCCACGAGCTGAGAGGCTGATACATCAACTGACACATAGTCCAGAGTTGATGTATCCAAAAGTTCCGTATCGACAATAGGAACTCAACGTCGCAGATGGCGCGTCAATCGGACGCCCGGTCTGAGAGTTATTGGCTTTTTCGTCCCAGGGGCCCGGATGGTTTTTAAAGCAAAACCAACTCGACCATACTCCACCTGCGTCCAAACCTCGGGCGGAGTAAGCCAAAAGATCCATCTCACTTAGAGGAATTCAACAAAGTCAACGGCACGTCAATCAGACATCCGAAGCTCAGGATATGAGCGTTTCCGCTCCGAGGGCCCGGTTGGTTTCGTGTACGAACCAACCCGGCCGAACCCAAAGTATTCTGAAACCTTGTGTGTGATATATCGAAACGACGGCCTCGATCCAAGGATCGCATCGCCGCTGACGGCGCATCGTTCGGAGTCCCGTAGCTCAAGTTATGAACATAAGACCAAAAGGGTCCGGAAACGGGGGGTCTGGGCCCGGCACGACCCGGCCCGACCCCCCCCCCCCGGGTCAGCCCGACCTGGGTCTGGGTCCGACCCGGTTGGGCGCGACCCGGACGGTGGGTCGACTCGGATTGGCTCGGCCGAGCGGCCGAGCAAGGGAAGCCGCAGGGTGTGCTGTCCCCGCGGGAAGAGGAGCCGCGGCCCCGCGTGGGGCCGTGCTTGGTCAGCGGACGCAACAAAGCCGCGTCCCGTGTCTCGCTGGACCTGCACGGTCACGGGTCTGGTCGGCCGCCGCCACCGCGACTTCATCCGCGCCGGTGACCCGCACCGCCGGGGGAGTCCGCGGGCCACCGGAGTTGCTCCGGTGGTCCGATTCCATTTCCGTCTGCGCCGTAGCTCCTCCCGGGTCCTGTTCTTCACTGCGGAATTAACAAATCGTCTCTGCGACCCGTTTTGTCGTCGTCCGCCGTTCCGCACACCAAGAACAAAGGGCGGTGGGTTCGGACTTGTTCGTTGGTCCTCACCCACCGCGTTAGCGGTTTCAAACAACACCATAAAATACCAAAAATTGATGAACCACGTCCCGCAATAATAATCCGCGGACCAACTTGTTAATTGGTTGGTCCGCGTTGTTTCCTTGGAGGAAAACAAACATGGGTAAAATATTTTCAAAACGACCCCTACCTCGTAGCTGTCGTCGGATGAGTGCGAGTACGTCGCGGAATTGACCGTCGCCGTAGGAGGTGATTGTCGCGTCCCGGAAGGGCGTCACGTCGTCGCGGAAGGGTGTTGCGTCGACGATCTCCGAGAGTTAAAGAAACACACAGATTTAATTATAAAAATTAAATCCATGTTGAGGATAAAAACCACAAAGGAATTAAAAGGACCGCAATCTCTTACCTCAACGGATGATCGAAGATCTGTCGCGGAAGAAGGAACGTCGTAGAAGAACGTCGCAGGAGAAGAATCGTCGGCCTCACGTCGTCGATCTCCGGGGGGCCTGGCGTTCTTCGTCACCCTTCGTCAGAGGCCGGCGTTCTTCGCGTTCTTTGCGTTCTTCGCGTTCTTCACGAAGGAGGAGGAAGATCTTTAGAGATTCTCAAAAGGTTTAACACAACATTCAAGAAGAAGGTGTGTTGGCCTTATTTTATTAACATGCCAACAAATTGAAAACGTGTTAAGAAACGAACAAAATGAATTCATAGAATTAATTTCAACGAATAAACCGCCCAATTTAATATGTCATTAAGAATTTAGAAAACACATCAGTTGACTTTCATTAAAAGGGGTTTTTGAGGGTGCGTTACTTAGCGGAAAAGAAACGGTGGGGCTCGTACGGGCCTTACCTCACAAATATCCTACCAAGAGGGTAGGATATTTTGGGTTCCACCCTATCCGCTTAAACTCAGCTTAAGCAGCTTTAAGTGGCTTTAAGCGGCTTTAAGTGAAATAAAATAAAGTTTTCCGTACCACATTATTTTATTTCTTAACTTAAAGCCCAAAAATTAAAAACCACACCCGAGAAAACGCAACTCCGGAAGAGGCGTTTCTAAGAAAATACCGGCACTACGATTCCATCGGTGCCCTCAGAATTTGATTCCGAGCACCGGTTCAAAATTTAGAAAAACCCGCTCGTTCGTTCACTAAACGTACCCGAGCCAAACTTCGGAACATGATTCCGAGCACACCGGGCCTCAGAATCAGGTGCCGTCAGAATCTGTGATCTTGTAAAATTCCAAAGAAAATTAAGAAAAAAAAATTTCCTTGAAATTTACGGGTCTTTACAACCCTAATAAGACATATCATGTTTCACTCATTACCTTAAGAAATAATGATACAGAATAAGGTTTTCCACATTAAAATTTATCAAGGTAAGCCATATATAAACATTATATATCCATCATTTATAATTATCTAAATCTTATTTAGAAAACAAACATGGCATACCATAATTAATTTATACTTATGTAAAAAAATCATTTTGTCCATTGATCACAAAAAAAAACATCTACAACATATCATATTTAGGTATAATTTTAATGGGTATATACATTAAAATTCATATTATTAATAACAAATATTATAAAAAATTATTCTAAATTAGTTTTTGAAACATTTCAATAACTCACCAAATAATTTATTCTGTTATTCTCAAAAAACAAATTATCAACATCTTATTAATATAAAAAATGATTAATAACTATCTATATTTGAAAATAATAAATTTAATCCAATTTAATAGCATATATTTATGATGTTCACAATTATTTATTTAATACATTATACATTTTAGTATGCTTTCACAATAAATTAATCAATAATATTTGAATTTATTATGAACCTAAATAATATTTTCATAAATTTAATTTATATTGGTCATATTAATCATTATATTAAGTATTTTTCATTAATAACTCACATATAATAGAATTTTAATAGTATGTTATTCATTTAATCATGTTGTAGATAACAACTTATAATTATAACAAGCTATTTGTTTAATTAATTTCATGAAACATTATACATTATATCAAACATGTATCCAACCTCAACTCATGAAGTCAATTTATTAAAAGGTATGTAATTTTTATAATTGGGAATTCCTAATGAAAACATGATACTGAAACAATTTTTCTCTTAAAGGTAAGGGTTTTTAAATTTACCAACATGTCATCAATCAATAATAAACACAAAAATGGAAACACATAATAATATATTTTAATATTAAATTCTATAATTATTAACCATTAAAATAATTGTAATATATATAATTATAAATACTCAATTACCCATTAATTAATCAAATTTAATAAGAACCATTGTTTCCTGTGGTTTTTATCATTAAAAAAATAATATTAATATCATCACCTCTATACACGGAGGGTGAATATTAACATAATGTAGCACAAATAATCCAAATAATCTCATGACTACCTCAAAACCAATATTTAAATCATATGTAAAAATAATGATGGTGAATATTCCATTCATAGGTCTCTACCATGAAATCAATACACTCTTTATTAAGAATTTTCAGCAGGGTATTGAGGCATGTACATTATATAATAAGGTACCTTTTACATATCAGATGGAATCCCTAGCCTATATCACTTTTTAATATCAAATGATAGTTTTACCCTACCAAACCAATGTAATTTGAATTGGTTACTACCATTACTAAATTCGTTATATGAATTAGGGTATGGGACAAGAGAACCTATTATACATTGATGTATGACATTTGAGAAGGTAATATCTACTAGTGGATGACTGGAGAAGCATTATAAGTGACAAATCCAAATGAGAAGCTAAGTTATTTACCTAAACATTCATAATTTTTTGGGTATACAAGATGGTATAGTTGATTTCCTCGATCACACGAATCAGCTGGATCTATACAAGTTTAGTACCTTAACCAACCTCAAGCTCTTTCTATAGTTTGTAACTATATTTGAGTTTTATATGACAACCTATCATTAAATTACCAATGAGACCAATAATTTTTTACATTTCTATACTGGTAATAAATAATTTTACTAACTACAAGTAAATTTGTTTCATGGGGGACTTCATCCCACCTCATATTACCCCTCATCGCCTTTCCTCCCTTTCTCTCTAAAACCACTCTTTGATGATATTTTTGTAGTGGTATATTATTGGACATAATTTTGGGCAAGACCCCACCTCAAAAAGAGAACCATGATTATTTATTATGTTTATTTTCTTATCCACCAATTTCTTGGAACCATTCATTTTCATCTCCATAATGACAAAATTATTATCATTTCTAGAGATATGAAGATACTCCCATATCTCTACTAAAGAGTTTTTCCTAATATCACATATTTTGTTGTCGGTTATTTTCACTCTCTAATCCTTAGACAATAGGGTAACTTGAACGATGTCATTTATTCCCTAGATCAAATCACAATCAATTGTAATTTCAGATTTTTTTCACCCCATGAGATTTTTTGTGTGCCTAAATAGATGATATATATTATTTTTTAGTACATAACGATAGTTATAAGTATGGGAACATCAATGTTCCCATTAGGGACACTTATATAGTTGAAAAATATGAGGTAGAGCTCAATATTATGGATGATGTTGTCGATCAGGTGCGACCACCACAACATTCAATAAATATACCACCTCCACCATAGAAAACAAATTCATCTTCAATATCATTATCTTATATTCACACATATAATTCTATCACACATACACTAACTTCTACCCAACATTACACTTTTCCACCACTATCTTCAATAATAGTATCCAAGAACACTAGTTTTTCACTATACCTTTAATGTTAGAAAATACTGGATTAAATTGATGTATGACTGTATTGGATAGAGTAAATACCGATTCATATAATAAGAAAATTGATAGATAAGGTCATTTATTGTTTTTTTTTTGGATATGACTGAAAATTATTATTATTTATTAAAATAGACCCCCTTTTAAAGGGTGAGGGGGAACCCATGACATCAAAAATTTCAAAAAAACAAATGGCCCAAATGGACCAAAAGCTTAAGACCAAAAGAAACCCGCACTAAAAGAGATAAGATCCTCCCACCAACAAAATCATTAAAACCAGCTTCCTCTATCCCAAAGATGGTCGGCTAGCTGTCCCATGAAAAAAATGCACGGGCTTGAAACCGACGGCCGAAGCCATACCCTCTCAAACATCTGATTCCAAAAAGCCATGGAACAGCGAAAACCATTTCCCTGCACCTCATCTGAAACATCTTTCTTGTAGACAATGGGTCGCAAAATCCTTTGAGCAGATGACCACCAAGGCCAAACACCATCAACCAATCACACATTCATTCCTCTAGATCACAAAATCAGCACTGTAAAAACCATCACAATGAGTAACATGGTCACAACCATGAATCCATCATGAATTCACCCTGCCAGGTCACTGGAATCGAATCCATATCCACCGCTCGTCTCGGAAAACACGACACAAAACAACTTCACCAAAGGACAAACCATAAAAACCCATCCACGCCGCCGCCGCAGCATCACATCACACCAGGATCATGAAAAACATCAAAACACACAAAACACCAAACTTCATAAATGATGAACATCACCGAGTAAAAAGGAAGAATCCTTGAAATGCTCCATGTCACCACTAAAACACCGATCGTCGCCGAACCAAATCACGCTGGATCATAACAAGGAACATGAATCCAAAAACTCGAACAACAAAGGACCATCCAAAATGAAAAAAAATATATATTAAAAAATGAAGAACAAAAGACCATCACCAGTCTCCAAGACAAAGCTCGCCAAACTCCAGATCCAGATCCCACCGCCGCCATCCGTGTCACACGCAGAGATAATATCAAACCACCCAACACTCGCATCTGGGGACTAAGCGGTGCCCTCCAACTGCGGAAGCTGGAACTCGCCCACTGGTCCAGCACCGCGTCTCCATGGGGACCCTATCCAGCGAAGATGGAGTTGGGAAAGAAACCAACAGGCAACAGTGTGCATCACTGAGCGGTCGAGCCCATGGAGTCACACGACGCCGCCGAGATAGAGGAGCCCGCCACGAGCCTGCCTACCTTGGAAGGAGGAGCTGAGACGATCTGAAGAAATGGTATGAGGCGGCGGTGAGGGAAAAAACCTAGTGGCGTCGCACCCCTTACAGGCCCACTAAGATTGAATAAGGATTCATACAAGAGGCACATTGAGGGTGCCTTAAATACCGAATTCAGTATGTTTTCATTAGCTTCAAGTGTGCTGAAAATATAGTATGAAGACAGATATGTATACACTATTTTGTATAGACATCACAAGGTTTATTAATAGTAAGTTAGGAAAGATTATTTTGAAATATATGATACACACATTGCATGAAAATTAGATGAATTAATCTAGTTCAGTCCTTATTTACTCAAGATGATATGGTAATTTAATCCATTGACATAATTAAAATTCATTTTGGGTACATATATTATCCCTAAATAACATTTTTTCTCCTTATCATCGAGTTTACCAAGTTTCATTGTTAATTTTAACATGAATTATAATGATAAGAAGCACCTATATCCTTTGACTATTTTTCTCAATGACAGTAATAATATAAATAAAGGAAAATTTTCAATTATTATGTTGAAAAAAATAATTAAAGGAAAAATGTCAATAGAATGTTCAAATGCATAGGAACCATTACAATATCATCTTATGAATCCAAATATATTAAAGAAAAATAATAATAAAGAGGTTTTTTTACATAAGTCCCGAATGTAAACTAAAAAAAACTATATTGTGATTAAGATGAAAAAAGGATAAGATTACAATATAGATATATTAATTATTGAATATAATTTTTTTACATCTTGAGTTATAGATACAAATATTTATTAATACATTTGTATCAGAATATTCGAACCAATTAGGCATATAGAGATTATAAAAGATGGACTATATCATTGAGACTCTAATAGGGAAATGTTTATTGAATTTTAGTGTATTATCATCTCACATATTAAAATATAATGATTCATATATTGAAAACTGGTACTATGTTCCAATCATTATCAAAGAATATAATTTTTGTATCATGCTTATATAAATATATATTTTATTTCATGTTTGGAAATATTATTTTTTCTTTTATAAAGACAATACATGTTATGGTATAATACATTTGAATATTTTTTTACATAAAATTTAATTAATAAATATAGAATTGGTAATGAATTATGAAACCAAATTGCATTAATCAAATTATGCCCAATTTTTGGAATTTTAAACATGGTCATATAAACCACAAGCGTTTGATAAAATTATATAAAGAAGTGTATTTAGTATCTTCTGAATTAAAACCCTTGGATATATGAAATGCTTGATTACAAGGTAAAATTACTAAGGAAAAATTTAGTGGTAATGGAGAAATATACATATAGATTATAGAATTAGATCACATGGATTTATTTGGACACTTTCAATTAGAAGATAAATGTATATTCTCATACTTTATCACTACTTATAATGGAATCAGTTGACATGGATATATATATGTGATGAGTTATAGGCCAAATTCCTTTTCAAAATTTAAGTAATTAGAAAATTAAGTATTAAATTAACTTTGTAATACGATAAAGAAAATAATGATCAAGGTGTAGGATATTATAGCCAAGAATTAATTGATTATTTGAAATAGTATGGAATAATGTCTCAATTTAATCTTCCATATACACCTCATTGGAATGGTTTAAGTGAAAAAGAAAAATTTTACATTAATATTCATGTTGATATTGATGAAGATATATATAATGCTTCCATTATACTTATAGGGATATGTATTATAAGTAGTGACATTCATACATAACCATGTGCGAATAATATATAAAGATAGGATCTTATATGAGTTGTAATATTGTAGGAAATCTGTCCTATCACATAATTATATATGCAGATAAAAATTATTTTTAAAGTTAATCCAACCAAAAAACATGTATCATAAGGAATAAATTCTTCTATGTATGATATTTTAGAGGACCAAACTTTCTCAGTCCTATAATATATGATTTTATGTTGTTGGAGAAGGTGGGGGTGAGTTTAAAAGCTATTTATAGATGAACAATTGAATTTTATATTCAGAACTAAACCAAATCATGGTTTAGTTTCACTATGTTTTGGTTTCACTACTTGGTCATGGTAATAATTCTAATCATATTTAATGGTCTTGGTTTTTGGGAAGGAGTGATACAGTTGTCTTTGGTCACCAAAAGGATCATATTATATCATGGGTTTACAAAATTATTTAATTTTATTAAAATGAACATTTTTTAATGTGTGGTTTGGGGAAGGATTTTGCTGGAGTTTCTATATGAAATAGGTAGTTGAACCACAACATCATAATTTATCATGATTGAAAATATATAATGTTTTAAGAATAAATATATCATGGATTTGTCTTTAGGTTTTTAGAAAGTAAAGGAAAAGATGATCTGGTTTATTGACCACATCATTAATTTAGTGAAATCCATATTTTTTTAAATAAATGGCTGGATAATATTTTGGGGATTCATGTTTTAAGTACCTATGGTTTTTATATCAACATTGAATAACCAAAACCATGATGTGGTTTCATGAAATATCTCACTTTTTGATCTAATCAGATTTACATATAACCTTGAGCATCTATTTTTATCTCATTTAGTTCTACCATTTTCCTTTTGACCCTATATGGTCGAGAACATCCTTTGGGTGGTATGTGGGTACTTTTTAAGTTTCATTGAGTTCCCAATGTTATAATATTGAGACCAGGTGATCTAATGTAGCATAATTCATATTTTCTCTCTCCTTTCTCTAGATTCTTCCTTCTTGAGGGATTGTGAGTAGTGAGTTTTTTATTTTAATGATATAAGATTTATGTGTGGATGACGGGTTCTAGGTTTTTATATAACATTTTTTTCAAATGTGGGAGTTTGATAAATTGAATATCCTCATTATGATCTTTGATGATGAAGGTTTTGGGGCATAGCCAAAATGGTGGTTGAGTGTGTAAATTTTTCTATCCACACATGATCCAATAATCTCTTAACAATGTTCTAGGTATTCTGAGTGCCATCACGGAGTATCTTAGAGCTTCACTTCATTCATCATTTATCAAAACAAGGATTTATCTTATTCTATATATTTTCTTGAGAGGGAGGATTGTTGGATTTTATTTCTAAATATTAAGAGAATTATAGATAGATTTTTGTTTTGAAAAATAATTATATACACATCAAATAATTATATAACAAATATTTTATAAATATGGTTAACAATTAATAATTTCACAAATTCCATTTATTAAATTTTCAATTCAAAGTAATCCCCATGTAAAATAATTTGTAATTATTATCATTATATCGCATGAAATTAACTTTTTTAAATATCATTTCCTAAATAAATTAATTCATATTTATTTAATCATATTAAATGAAATATATCATTTCCTTTGATCCATTAACTCAACCCAATAATCCTCCCATTGAATTTGTTGAACCTTGAATAATAAAATTTTACTAATTTGAAATAAATAAATATTATATTCACTAAACATGTGAATAAATATTTATTTTTGTATTCAAGTAAGTAAAAAAAATTATTTATTTACTAGCTTGTTAGTGATAAACAAGAGACAATGTTCAAATCATATATTCTTGAATAGAATATATCATGATGTAAGAACCCAGTTTTTTCTATAAATTACTTTGGAATATTCTTGATGTTATTTCAGAGCAACGCATTCAGAAAACGTGCGATTCAAAGCCCCGGTGTGGCCAGAATTAAATTTTCAGTGCGTTCACACTGGGCATGCTAATTATGCAGAAAAACTCTTAAAAGGTAGCTCAGACAGGAAAACTGAGGGCACCGTAAAGTTGGAGTGTTCCATTTACCCTAAGAGGGGTGTAATTTTAATGGGCGCGGGCATCCTGTGAAAAATGCCACCAGCGTTGTTTTTGTAATTTATCGGCCTCAGACGTTAAGTTTAATAACATTCGAATGGAGCCTCAGATTGAAATTCCGAGATTTCCATTGTGCTCGAGAGGTGGAATTTACTCTAGGGGAGGCTTAACCTTGACCCCGCGAAGAGTTCAGTTACGATACTTCTAGTGGGTATTAAAAAACATTAATAAAAGTTGATTTTATTTCCTTACTTAATCCATAACCCACTCCACCCTTCTTCCCCGTTTCACTTCCACTGGCGAAACCCTCTCAAGGGAAGCTCAAGACCTCATCCCCCCTCTCCAATCAAGGAGATCTCAGCTATGGCGATGACAGATCCCTTGTGAAACGACGGGCTACGCCCAACAATGTAGGATCGTGCGAATTTCGTTTTAAACTTATGCACCGTCTTTGAATTCATATATATGCATCAAATTGCCGTTATCTTTTTGAGAGAAGCCCATAGATGCGTAGGATTTGTTCTAATATTTCCGATGCATTTTTCGGATTCAAAATCCGAGTCCCTAGGAGATCGCATCGGTCCAATGATATTTTGGGGGGTTTTGGGTGGTTTTCCAGTAGTTCTAGCCGGTCCAGCGGCGGCTCGGCTCAGGCGGCGTAGCAGTGGACGAAGGCTCAGAGCGGCGGTCGGCGGCGGCTTCAGTTAGGCGATTAGCTGCGGGCATCCGGGACGACGGCTCGGCGCGAGCGGGAGGAGGCTGGGTGGTCGGCTGCGGGGGTGTGGTTGCGGATGACGGGCGGTGGCCGCGGGCGAGCACGTAGACCGGCCGGATGTCGGCCGGTCGACAAGGAAGACCGGGGTCAGTGACCCCGACCGTCGGATAGCGGACCTGCCCTTTGCGGGTCCTCGCGTGGAAGGAAGTCCGGCCTCTGGGCCAGTCCAGATCGGTGGACTGCGGTCGACGCTGGAAAACCGCGGGCCACGACGGCTCAGCCGACTAAGCCGCGGGCCGGTTGGCTTAGGCCGGTCCGGGGGGTGAGGACCGGTCGGACTGTTCCGGTCCACCCCCTCTTGCGTCCGATGACGTTTAAACTGGAGTAACTCTTAAACCGGGTGTCAGATTCATGTACCATATGCGCATGCATTCCTTGGATCGAGAAGAAAGTTTTGAGATGGTGTCAAAAAAATTTAATTCCTGAGACGGGGGCTTGGTGGCGTGAAACGTCCGTTTAGTAGTTTAGCATTTTTTTCGAGATTCTTCTTTCGGTCGGTGTGGGCACATCCGAAGTCCGATTTAGGCGCTGTCAGTGGTGTTGGGACCCTAGCATCGAGACATAGTTTTTCAGGGTGGTATCAGGCATTGAAACAGGAGTTGAGGCATGGGCCCTATGACTTGTCTTTCGAGCTGTACGCAACAATTTGCAGCTTTTTCATCGGACATCCATTTGGGGCATGCAAGCAGTCTTTTTTGGGTGTTTTTCTGAGGGCATTGTAATGGCGCAATCCACCCACTTTAATTCCACATGGTGGTGCGGCCCCACAAGGGTCATTTTGGGAGTTAGTGGTGATTTTTATCTTTATCACCGGGGGTCCATTTTGGACAAGTGATTAGTCAATCTTGTGTACTTTTCCAAGAGGATCGCAATGGTGCGATCCGTTTGTTGTGTTTCAGGACTGTGATGTGGGTCCCACGTAGCACTGCTCATGTACGGTGTGGTGAAATGCATCTTCTTCTCCGGACATCCGTTCCATGCAAGTAAGCAGTCAATTTAATGTGTTTTCCTGAGGGCATCGCAGTGGTGTGATGCGCCCGAATGTTTTCAGGACCGAGGCTTGGGACCATGGGACACCGTTTGGGCGTAAAACGGTGATGGATGAATTTTTCGTCAGATGTTCGTTTAAGGCGAGTAAATGGTCTATCTTGCGTGTTGTTCCGCGAGGATTACAATGGAATGATCCGTTTGGATGTGCGGAGACTCACTTGAGTTCTCATTAAACGTTGAAGCATGAAAGGTGTACCGGTGGAGGTTATTCTTGCAGTGTTTGCAAGAAACCCTTGGCGTGTGATCGCGTTCACTCCTGTGGGAGTGATGTAAATGCTTAAAAGTAAGTGGTTGGATGTGCTAGGGCCATAGAGGAAGAAAGTTGGCGAAGTTACGTTTACACCCTTCGCATTGACGTTGGGTGTTGTTTTCACGATAGCCTTTGGGATGGAAATGTGGTATACTCTAGGAGTATATGGGAATTCCTAGAGTTTCATGGTGTGGTTTATACCCAATGACATTTTTTCATGGTTTGGAGATGAGTTGGGGCCACACGTCGTGAGGGCCCCATATGCGCGTCGTGTTCTGCTTTACATACCTTTGATCTCTCGCGATGTAGAGGGTCCCTCTGTTCAAGATGGTTTAGACCAGCAGGGTTGAGTGGTTTCCCCTAGTTCTGTTCTCGACGGTGTGATCGACGGTGTTGTTTGGGTTCCCCTTTTTCCTTTAGCCCTGTGGTCTTTTAGTATCATGTCCCTTCGTGTTCCCTGGTAGAGTTTTTGAGGATTCAGTGTGACCAATACTCTACGCGGGCACTGTTACTCTACCCAGGGGGTTGTTTTTAGTAGGGTGCGGAGCCCAGTGAGCCCTGGGCGCAGACTCCTTAGCCGAGTATCGATATCATATCCTACTTCCGCAATCTATTGTGATGTGTTTTACTTGATAGAGCTCTAGGTATCGGCATGACCCACACTACACAGGCGCTGAACCTCTACTAGGTGAATTGTTCTGGAGTTATCTTGTTGTGTGATACTCACTCCGTGTTCTGTTGGCCAGTGTTGTACCATCCAGTAGGGATGGCCAGAGTAGTTCTGGGTTTACCCTCTAGCGGGGCTGGGCAGTGGGTTTCTCATCGACTTCTTTGGGTTTAACCTCCAGCGGGGCTGAGCAGTGGGTTTCTCATTGACTTCTTAGGGTTTACCATCCAGCAGAGATTGGGCAGTGGGTTTCCCGACGACCTCAGATGGTTTACCCTCCAGCAAAGAATAGGCAGTGGGTTACCTGACAACCACTTAGGGTGTACCCTCCAGTAGAGACTGGGAAGTGGGTTACCAGATGATCTCTTAGGGTTTACCCTCCAGCTAGGACTGGGTAGTGGGTTACCCGACGACCTCTTAGGGTTTACCCTCTAGCAGAGACTGGGCAATGGGTTACCAGAAGACCTCTTAGGGTTTACCCTCCAGTAGAGACTGGGAAGTGGGTTACTCGATGACCTCTTAGGGTTTATCCTCCAGTGGGGCTGGGCAGTGGGTTACCCAATGACTTATTTCAGAATCAGTCCTTTCTCTATGGCTTTTCTCCATGACTACCAGAGCGGGACCCTTGCTTGTAATGGGTGAGTGATGTGACAACTTTGACTTTCAGAAGACCTCTCAACTGTGTGACAGTAAAGAGGTGTGGTTTGACTTTCCCCAGAACTCTCAAGTATGATGGGTGCTTTCCCCACCAATATGCGTCCCTATGACGTGACCTAAAACCGTGCGGGAGAGTCAGTGCCGCTCAAAGCGGATAGTGTCAGGGTGCGGTGATTTGAACCCATTGGCTTGCAGTTCGGGGAAGACATGCAGGATGCTGGGCATCGATGGTGGTTACTTCTAGTACTGTTGGTTACTCACTTTCTTGGGCTGAGATACGGGATGGAGATACCCTTACGATCTTGTTCAGGTATCTTGATTGATCATATGGATATGTAAATACCTTGTTTCAGTACCCACTCCTTGGGTTTGGTTACTCTCCTTCCAGGAGATGCGAAGGCGCGCGGGGTATGCCACGTGCTTTCCGTGTCTAGCTTCTCATGGTTGGATGAGTCTACTATCCTACTATAGGTAGCAAAGACTCGAAGATAAGTTTCATCTTCTCACCTTTTCTAGATACTTTTGTTTGGGCGAGTCTACTTCCTTTATCTTGTTGGGTTGATTTGTTACTCTACTGTACTCTTCACTGCACTCTCTATCGTTCTCCTTTACTATTCCCTATTCGATCTACTACTCACTTTTTGTTACCTCCTTTTTTTATCCCTCAATACTTCAGGGTATCCTACTGAGTATTTTTATACTCACCCCTTTTTGGGCTTTTCCCACACTTGGTGTTCCCTTGCAAATGACGAATAGGTTACTCGTGACTACATAGGAGCTTAGGATTTTGGGAGGTTTTACCACGTGCGGTGGTCATAGTCAAGTTCTAGGTGTGGGACTCTACCAGATTTTTTACTTTTGTTTACTTGTTTCCGGGTTGTGGCACTTTTCTGTTTGGGTGCATGTTTTTTCCTTTTTCTTTTCAGTTTACCTTCATCATTTACTTTGTACTGTTTAAAGGTCGATGCACTTTTTTGGTTGTTTATAGCAGTTAGTACTTTACTTTTACTTTTACTCTGCACTTCTGCGTTGAGTGGGATGTGTTTGTGTGTATAGGTACTCAGAAAAAGGCCTCCCCGAGTTTTTTAGCCTTCAGTGCTTGTCGCCAGCCCCTGGCCTATGGAGGAGGGCTTTGGGTAGTTGCAGTTCGAGCCCGGGTAGTGTCAGGTCGTGACTAAGTGGTACCAGAGGTGGTTCGTTCCATGGGATGTTGTGTGGATGTCCCTAAAAAGGAATTGGTTGGGATTTAGGGCAACAGTGTCGACGTGTGTCAAGAGAGGCTCTCAAGCCAGGGAGTCCAGTGATGGTGCGGCGACTGACGTATCCATTCACCAGGACCCTAATAACCCTCTTGTAGACTCGGCATGCTAAGGCACTCGTTGTAGAGAAATTGGATTGTGCATCACATAGGATTGAGTCTTGACTATCCTTCTTGAGTCAACTCCCCATTGTTGTTACTGTTATATACATATATACTCATTTGATAGTGAAACTCCTTGATAACATTCTAGATGTCTCTGTGAAGACAGCCAGCTAGGATACCAGCTTTGGTTCATGACAAAGACCCTTTGAGCCAGTCCAGGACCCAACATGTGAGTCCTTTTCTCCAAGTGGGCCAGTAGCAGCACCCCCAACTGGTGAGCAGCAGATAGATCCAGCCGAGCAGATGGAGCTTGAGCGCAGGTTGAGCGCTCCGTGAGTTCCAGCGACAGAGACCGTTTAGGTACAATGGTGAGCCAGACCCTCAGCCCGTAGAGGTTTGGCTCGAGACAGTGGTTGTCATCTTCAGGATTGTGCAGACACTGGCAGATCAAAGGGTGGCTTTGGCAGCCGGCCTTTTCCACAGAGCAATTGGGTGTTGGTGGAGTCTGGTGACTCAGTTACTTGATGAGTCGTCACTTTCATGGGATGACTTTCAGCTGCTGTTTTGTGAGGAGTTTTACCCCTCCTGCTTATGCTCTATTCAGATCTGGGAGATCCTAAATTTTTAGAAGGGAGGGATGATGGTGACTGAGTATGTGACTATTTTTATAGATCGTGCACATTTTTACCCAAACTTGGTCCATAATGGAAACTTCCTAGTGCGGAAGTTAGAGCATGGTCCTCACAGAGAGATTCGTGCTATCATAGTACCCTTGGGGATTCCCACTTATGTCGAGGTGCTAGAGAAGGTGTTGGTGACAGAGAGCTTCTTGTAACATTCTATAGTTGATGGTGGCAGTAGGCACGATGGAGCCAAGACGTCTGCCGCAGCTAGCAGGCGTCAGCAGACAGAACCTCAACGCAGGAGTCCTTCCACCCACCGATTTCAGAGATGTGGTCGTGCACCACTACGACGGAAAAGCACAGGGGCTCAGCTGAGGAGACCCTTCCGTGAGAAGACCCAGGGGAAAGGTTGTACAACATAGTGGTGCCAGAGGGCACTAGGGCCGGCTGGAGAGCGTCGGTGCTATGCTTGCGATGGGTGAGGACACTTGACATGAGATTTCCCAACCAGGTATGCTGAGAACTTTGGGCAGGCAGTAGGCGCACCACCACGACAGAGGAAGCGTCATGATCAGAGTAGTGCCCAAAGAGTTGGTACTAGCAGAGGAGCGGGCAGTGGGGGATGACATTACAAGGTCTTCCCATCACCACCAGGCGATCCACATCAGGCCTCGGGAGCTAACAGTTGGGACCAGGGATAGCCGAAAGCTTTGGATGTTTATGATCTTGTAGACCATGAAGTGAAAAGAGGTACGCTTTACGACTCTTATACTTTTTTAAGTAGAATTGTTAGAATCTGTGTGTGAAATGATTTTTCTCCCCACTCCATTATTGAGTTGTTACTAGGGTGATGCAGGGCGTCGGGTGTAACCCTGTGTCGGTAGAGTAGGAGGCGTAGAACCTTTTCCATTAGTCGATGGTGTCAACTCCATCGCTTTCTGAGCATGTAAGAGAGTCTTGGTCGTGGGACATCGACTGTGAAACCTTACATGACCGGATATCCTTGGGTGTTTCACCATATAGATATTCTGAAGGAGGGAATCATCAGGATTTTTCCCATGTCCAAATGGTGATTCCAGTCATGGCGTGCAACATGCGGAGTTCTTCTGGGGAGGTGAGCTACCCTCGAGGGCCTTTGGGCCGTTTGAGACCATGCGAAGGGATGGCACGATTGTCTACCGCCTTTCCCTAACCCCCCCAAAGTCTGGAGAGGGTACATGATGCCTCCCACATGACATACCTAAGGAGATGTGTGCGTGCACCTATGCACGTCATCGTTGAGGGAAAAACCCACGAGAACGGACCAAATCCTTTGGTCCATGTGCGGTGACACAAAACTATGCAAGAGTTCTTCTGGGTTAGGAGAGCCAGGTGTGGGATTAGTACCCTGAGTTGTTTCCCTAGTTTTTCTTTTAAGGGATGAAAATATTGAAGGATGGAATGATGTAAGAACCCAATTTTTACTATAAAAGACCTTGAAATGTTCTTTATGTTATTCCAGAGAAGCGCCTTTAGACGGCGTGCGATTCCGAGCCCCAGTGTGGCCAGAAATAAATTTTGAATGCATTCAAGCTGGTCACACCAATTAAGTAGAATAACTCCTAAACAGTAGATCGGACGGGAAATTTAAGGGCACTGTTGAGTCCGGAACATGTCTTTTACCCTAGGAGGGGTGTAATTTTCGCGGGCGCGAGGCCTCCTGTGAAAAATGCCACCAGGGGAATTTTCGTAATTTAGTGACCTCAGACGTTAAGTTTTATAACATTTGAATAGAGCATCAGATTGAAATTATGAGACTTCAATTGTTCTTGAAAGGTGGTGTTTACCCTAGGGGAGGCTTAACTTCGACCCCGCCTAGAGTTCGGGAATGATACTTCTAGTGGGTATTAATTTTTTTTAATAAAAGTTGATTTTATTTCCTTACTTAAGCCAGAACCCACTCCACCCTTCTTCCCCATTTCACTTCCTCTGGAAAAACCCTCTCAAGGTAATCTCAAGACCTCATCCTCCCTCTCCAATCAAGGAGATCTTGGCTACAGTGATGAAAGATCCCTCGTGAAGCGATGGGCTGCGCCCAACAAGGTAGGATCGTGTGAATTTCGTTTTAAACTTCAACACCTTCTTCGAATTCATATAAATGCATCGAATTGCAGTTATCTTGTTGAGAGAATCCCATAGATGCATAGTATTTTTCTATGATTTCTGATGCATTTTTCGGATTCGAAATCCGAGTCCCGAGGAGACCGCAGCGGTTCGATAAAGTTCCAGGGGTTCTCTGATAGTTTTCCGACGGTTTTGGCTGGTCTGGTGGCGGCTCGGCTCAGGCGACACAGAAGCATACTATGACTCGGAGCGGTGGTCGACAACTGCTTGAGTGAGGCGGTCGGCTATGGGCATTCGAGAGGGCGGTTCGTCACGAGCGGGAGGCGGCCAGGAGGTTGGATGTGGGGGCGTGGCTACAGACGGCGGGCTGTGGCCACAGGCGCGCGTGAAGACCGGCTGGCTGTCGGTTGGTCGGTGAGGAAGACTTGGGTTAGCGACCCCGACCGGTGGACAGCAGGCCCTTCCTTTGTGGGTCCCCACGTGGAAGGGAGTCCGGCCTCTGGGCCGGTCCAGATTGGGGGACCGCGGTCTGCGCAGGCGAACCGCGGGCCGCAGCGGCTCAGCTGGCTGAGCCGCGGGTTGGCCGACTTGGGCCGGTCCAGGGGGTGTGGACCGGTCGGACCGGTCCGGTCCACCCCCACTTGCGTCTGATGATGTTTAAACTGGTGTAACTTTTAAACCAAGTGTCGGATTCATGCACCATATGAGGCTACTTGTTCCTTGGATCCAGAAGAACGTTTTGAGATGGTATCAAAATTTTTTATTTCCTAAGACGGGGGGCTCGATGGCGCGACACATCCGTTAAGTAATTTAGCGTTTTCTTTCCGAGATTCTTCTTTCAGTCAGCGTGGGCACATTTGAAGTCCGATTTGGGCGCCGTCAGTGGCGTTGGGACCCTGGCGTCAAGTCATAGTTTTCTAGGGTGGTTTCAGGTGTTGAAACCAGAGTTGAGGCATGGGCCCCATGGCCCGTCTTTTGAGCTATACGCAGCAATTTGCAGCTTTTTCATCAGACGTCCGTTCGGGGCGTGCAAGCAGTCTTTTTTGAGTGTTTTTCCAAGGGCATCGTAATGGAAAAATCTGCCCGCTTTAATTCCGCATGGTGGTGTGGGCCCCAAGAGGGTCGTTTTGGGAGTTGGCAGTGATTTCCATCTTTATCACTGGGTGTCTGTTTTGGACAAGTGATTAGTCAATCTTGTGTACTTTTTCGAGAGGATTGCAACGGTGCGATCCGTTTGTTGCATTTCAGGACCGTGATACGGGTCCCTCATAACACCGCTCGTGTGCGGTGCGGAGAAATGTATCTTCTTCTCCAGACTTCCGTTCCATGCAAGTAATCATTCAATTTGACATGTCTTCTCGAGGGCATCGTAGTGGTGCAATGCGCCCGACTGTTTTCGGGACTGAGGGTCGGGACCATGGGACGTCGTTCGAGCATAAAGTGGTGATGGATGACTTTTTTGTCAGATGTTTGTTTGAGGTGAGTAAGTGGTCTATCTCCCTTGTTTTTCCGCGAGGATTACAACGACACAATCCTTTTGGATGTGCGGATACTCATTCGAGATCTCATCAAATGTGTAAGCATGAAAGGTGGACCGGTGTAGGTTCTTCCTGCGGTGTTTGTAAGAAACCCATGGCGTGTTATCACGTTCACTCCCGTGGGAGTGATGTAAATGCTTAAAGGGTAGTGGTTGGCCATGCTTGGGTCGTGGAGGAGGCAAGTTGGTGAAGTTACGTTTACACCCTTTGCATTGACGTTGGGTGTTGTGTGCATGATAGCCTCTGGGATAGAAATGTGGTATACTCTAGGAGTATACGAGATTTCATGGAGGTGCGTGTTGTGGTTTGTACCCAAGGACATTTGTGATTGGATTAGAGATGAGTTGGGGGCACACATCATGAGGGCCCCATATGCGCGTCGTGTTCTGCTTTACGTACCTTTGATCTCTTGCGACGTAGAGGGTCCCTCTATTCATGATGGTTTAGACCAGTAGGGTTGAGTGGTTTCCCCTGGTTCTGTTCTCGATGGTGTTATCAGCAGAGTTGTTTGGGTTCCCCTTTTCCCTTTAGCAATGTGGGATTTCAGTATCATGTCCCTTCATGTTCCCTGGTAGTGTTTTCGAGGATTCAGTGTGACCAATACTCTATGCGGGCACCGATCATCTACCCAGGAGGTTGTTTCCAGTACGGTGCGGAGCCCAGTGAGCCCTGGGTGCAGACTCCCTAGCTGAGTATCTAGATAATATCCTCCTTCCGTGATCTACGATGACGTGTTTCCACAGGAAGATCTCCAGGTATCGGTGTGACCCACACTACATGGGCGCTGAACCTCTACTAGGTGAATTTTTCTGGAGTTAGCTTGTTGCGCGATAACCACTCTGTGTTCTGTTGGCCAGTGTTTTACCATACAATAGGTATGGCTAGAGAAGTTCCGGGTTAACCCTCCAGCGGGGATGGGCAGTGGGTTGCTCATCTACTTCTTCAGGTTTACCCTCTAGTGGGGCTGGGCAGTGGGTTGCTCATTGACTTCTTAGGGTTTACCCTCCAGTAGAGAGTGGGAATTGGGTTACCTGACGACCTCTTAGGGTTTACCCTCCAGAAGAAATTGGAAAGTGGGTTACCCGACTACCTCTTAGGGTTTACCCTCCTAGAGAGACTGGTCAATGGGTTACCCGACGACCTCTTAGGGTTTACCCTCCAGCAAAGACTAGGTAGTGGGTTACCCGACGACCTCTTAGGGTTTACCCTCCAGTAGAGACTGGGCAGTGGGTTACCCGACGACCTCTTAGGGTTTACCCTCTAGTAGAGACTGAGTAGTGGGTTACCTGAGGACCTCTTAGGGTTTACCCTCCAGTAGGGTTGGGCAGTAGGTTACCCGACGACTTCTTTTAGACTCAGTCCTTTCTACTAGGTTAGTCTGTGTCTTTTCTCCGTGAATACCAGAGCAGGACCCTTGGTTGTACGGGTCAGTGATGTGATAACATTGACTTTGAGAAGACCTCTTGACTGTGTGGCAGTAAAGAGGTGTGGTTTGAATTTCCCCAAAACTCTCAAGTATGAGGAGCTTTTTCCCAACTAAGACGCGTCCTTGTGACACGACCTAAAACCGTGCGAGTGAGTCAGTGCCACCCAAAGCAGATAGTGTCAGGGCGTGGTGATTTGAGCTCCTTGGATTGTAGTTCGGGGCAGACGTGTAGGATGTTAGGCATCGATGATGGTTACTTCTGGGACTGTTGGCTACTCAATTTCTTGGGCTGAGCAACGGGATAGAGATCCCCTTATGATCTTGTTCGGGTTTCTTGATTGAGCATATGGATATGTAAATACCTTGTTCTAGTACCCACTCCTTGGGTTTGGTTACTATCCTTCCAGGAGAGGTGAAGAAGCGCGGGGTATGCCACGTGCTTTCCATGTCTAGCTTCTCATGGTTGGATGATTCTACTCTCCTACTATAGGTAACGAATACTCAATGAGAATTTTCATCTTCTCACAGTTTCTAGCACCTTGGGTTTGGGCGAGTCTACTTCCTTTCTCTTGTTGGGCTGAGCTGTTACTTTACTGTACTCTTCACTGCACTCTCTATTTTTCTCCTTTACTATTACGTATTCGATATACTACTCACTCTTAGGTACCTCCTTTTTTTCTCCCTCAAGCCTTCGAGGTATCCTAATGAGTATTTTTATACTCACCCCTGCTTGGGATTTTCCCGCACTTGGTGTGCCCTTGCAGACGACAAATAGGTTTCTCATGACTACAGAGGAGCTTAGGAGTTCGAGAGCTTGGACGACATGCGGTGGTTGTAGACAGGTTCCAGGTGTGGGACTCTCCGAGCTGTTTTAGTTTTGTTTACTTATTACTGGGTTGTGGCACTTTTCTGGTTGGGCGCATGTTTTACCTTTTTTCTTTTCAGTTTACCTTCAGCATTTACTTTGTACTATTTAGAGGTCAATTCACTTTTGTGGTTGTTTATAGTAGTTAGTACTTTACTTTTCCTTTTACTCTGCACTTCTGCATTGAGTGGGTAGCGTGTGTGTGTACAGGTACTCAGGTAAAGGCATCCCCGAGTTATTTAGCCTTTGGCGCTTGTCTCTAACCCCTGGCCTATGGAGGCGGGCTTGGGGTAGTTGCGGCTCGAGCCTCGGTAGGGTCAGGTCGTGACATAGTGACAACAACCATCCTATGAACACAAATTTGTAATATAATCCCTTTGTCTATTAATATCTCTTCAAACATGATACTTACTTGTGTCATCACCCTATAGGATAGATATATCTTTCTATGACTTTATAAAACAAACTTGTTTATGAACTACCACAGTAATGGATTTACTAAATCAATTATATTTCAATAAAAGGGAAAGATATATATTATTCTATTAATATAGAAGGTAAAATCCTTTAATGAATTATTGAATTAATTACAAATTACTTATAAAGAACCCAATATATATTACCTCATTGTGATCATATATTGTCATAGTTTTCACCCATACCTAAAAGAATATGATTCATGATGAGAATTAATAATCATCTAATGTATAAAGGCCAATACATAGACTCATAGACATGAATATCCAATGACACATAAATATGTGGATTTCCAATTAGTAGGTCAATCCTAATGACCTTAATTCTTAGAGATCACCAAGTGAGAACTTTATGGGAAAAAAGGTCAATGTCTTAGGAGTCCCTGATGCTTTATACTCATAAATCATTTGTGTCATGTAGAATAAATGTTATCTAAAAAATTGGAAATTTTTTTAAGAATATTTTCATAGAATCTATAGGTTATCATTATATCAGGGGACTGTTATAACTTTTTTATGAAACATATAGTCTAAATAAAATATCAAATTAATGTAATATATAACAATAGTCATTGTATGATAAGATATTTATTAATATTTTGATAACATAAAGTAAAAAAATATATTTTATGCTTGGGTGAAAACAACAATAGACTCCCACTTACACTATATCCAACTAAAAATGAACAATTTTTTATCCCTCACTTGATAAACATGATTCTGCTAAGGTATGAACTTTGTCATTGGGCCTACTGTGCTCCTATGTCTCCACCCTTATTTCTATGACTTCACACTTCCCTATGAAAAACTCATAATAGGTAATATATTATTGGTTAGTATTTATGATATAATATTATCAAAATATATATTTTGATTGTATTGTGATTTCTTGATATAATTACAAGATCCAGAGCAAATCATTTCTCAAATTGCTTCTTAAGTTGCATCAAAATACATAATGTACTCAATATTTATTAATATATTCACCAATAAATTTAATAATCTTCTATTGATAATTTATAATAGCTTATATGGGATATTAGATCAAATAGATCTATATGAAACCCAATTTTTTATCATCTTGATAATTATAATTACCATTTCTATGATTACCAGTAACATATCATTCATACTTTCTCAAGTACTATTAGACTGTTCTAGCTTCTACCCCATATAGTTTTTAGGGTTCTATTTGATACTTTCCCACCATGTTTTATTCATAACTAGTATCAAATATTTTTATATATCATGGAATATTTGATAGATTAAACACTAAGTGTAGAGAATTCCATTCATAATAATAATATACATTAGTGCTATAACATGTCATATTGGAGAGATTTCATTTCATATAAAATGGTACAAACTCATTCTGGAATTGTTCCATATTATATTTTTAATTATTTTTCAATGTATATACTATGACTAGATATAATAATCCCCTTTTAGATCTTAGTCCCTAGACATTGGTTTTCAACTTTAAGTCATTATTAGATAATAACTTTTATCTTAGTCTTAACTAACTATTAGACTTACCATCTATTTTTCATATATTGTTAAAAAATTTGAATTAGAAAACTATGGGACTCCTAGAAATGAAATGTAGATAGATGGTTTACATTCATTATTAATACCGAAAAACTACCTTATGGATTCATTGAAATAAATATTCTATGATCACAATGTTTTATTTATCCCATAAATCAATCTCTAAAACTTACATAACAAATTGATATTATTTATTATCAATGATCCTTTTGGTTATATAGTATAGACATCTTTAACAAGTTTTCCATTAATGATGATGATACTGACACTCATTTTCCAAATTTCATTGTCATAGAGGGTTTATGTGATAAATATAATTCTAATGAATTTTATCTTGATTAATTTTGGAAAACACAATTCATGGAATATGACTTGAATATCTTGAAACCTTCAATTACAAATTATTTCTTATAAGAACCAACTTTACCATTCATATCGAGTTTATTCTGGGATATCAACCAACTGCTTTACACAAACTAGAGAAATCACCAAAATATAGAACTATATTTTGGTACATGCAATCTATTTTTGAATTTGTTTGAACTTATCAGCCTTCTCTTTTTTCCATTTATTGATTACTTATAAGATATATATTCATTATATTAATTAAATAATATATCATCTAACATGGTGAGTGTAAAACAACCTATTGGTTTTATCTTTCTTACATTTTATGTGTCTCTAGAACAACTAATCCCACTATTAATTAAATACGATATACCATAACAACATTCATTTGAAATATGAAATATTTTCTCATTGTGTCTAGAACTAAAAAATAAGAATTTTTTTAGTAACACTAAATAAAAAAAATAGTTTTATGAGAATCAATCCACTTGTAAATATTTACTTCATGATCATCTTCAGTTGATGTATCAGTTTATCCCCATCAACAATATAAAGTTTTACCTTACATATTATAATGTTTATGCTAATTAATTATTTATGACTTTGGATAAAAATATGTGAATCATATATATTATGTAATAAAGAATAACAGAATTAGAATTATTACATACAATGATGAATATAATTAAGGTATAAGCTTCTTCTTTATTCTTCTTCCCTCTTCCAGTGACCTTTCATTCCACTTGTGAATTATATGGCCTTTTGTTCATTTATCTCCCTATGAATATTTTTCCACTTTGTAGGATGTTGTGAAATCACCATTAACTCTAATAATATGATATGATTTTTAACCTTTCCCCTCACTTCATTAAATATAATTCATGGTAAAACATGTTCCCACAAATCCCTATCAACATGAATAATCTAAGTGAAAAGATTCATGAGTGGATTTTCTGTACTGTTCATTAAACTGTTATTTATTAATATGGATAATCAATGTGATAAATATGATAATATTATTTTTAGAGAGGAAATGGAAATATGGGGGGGGGGGTCTTTTAAAAATTATATCGATAAATGAAAATGAAAATTTTAAAATAAAATTATTTTGATATGAAGAAATAATAAAGAAACAAATGTGATCAGTATTTAAGATAATATCAAAGGTAATTAAGAATTTATTAACAACATGAAGATGTAATATTAAATTTATTCACTTAATGTGAATCGAGTTTTGGGTGATGCAATGTAGAAATATAAAGAAAGATAAAACACCATTTGAAAAAGAGTTCAACGACACCTTAGTGAGATAACCTATGTATCCACCTCTCTACTTGAGAGGTAAATATTATTAATCCATTGATATTTTAGGTGATGAAGAAACTCATCCCTCACAATTTTGGATTGTGAGAACACTCTTTAGGATAATCAGTAACCAAGGAACCCTTCCCTCACATTAATGGTAGGGAGCATATGTCTCCTTCATATTTTTTCTGGTTAAAGTTAGAAACTCATTTCATAATGGAGTTTGAGAAGTGATATATTTTATTATGGAAAAAAACATTATAATTTTATTCTTATATCTCTCTTGAAGGATGGATTCACTTTTAAGAGAGATAGAGAGAGGAAAATGTGGGAGCCTTTTTTATTGAGAAATTAAGAGTTGGTTATTTGAGAAGATCATGAGATAGTTAGACAGTTGGAATTAATTCAATAGAATAATTTTTTCACAATATCTTTTTAAAATAAAATCAGCCTTGATCCTCTATTTATAGGCTCCAAGACATAAAGGATCATTATGGAATTCATAAAGTGCTTTGTATCTATGGAAGACCTCAATTATAAATTTTTGTCTCTATTAAATGTTATCTCATATAGCCTATGTTGATGCCACCAGATACCTAGTATCCACCACCAGGTATCCAGTGTCCGACCTTGCAATGACTAATGCTAGAAATTACCATTATCTTGATGGTTAACCTCTACTAGTGAGTTGTTGTACTTCTAGATAATCGAGTCTCGTCAGTCTTCACCAACGGTTCGATGGTGAGATTCTTCATTAACTAAAGACACTACATCATTAAACTAGCAAGATAGTTCCCTACACTATTGAGTCTATCAAAATGTACTACTTTACCTTCTAAAATTATCTCCCCCACTTAAAAAAATTCCTTCTAATCATCTTCCAGCACCATTCCATAGAAATTGAATATAATAAGACATAAGCACAAGAGAGTGTTTTTGATCATTAAAACACCTTGTGATAGAAGTAGGTAGACCATTACCCCATTTTTGATGATAAAAACACTTAATATAAAAAAGATAAATTAATTAAAAATCAACTGTTAAATATATATTAATAAAATTCAATATTTTATAGATCAAGATATTCAACATGTTCAAGAGTTAAATAAAATTTTCAATATGATCATGATGTAATAATATATTCTACATTATCAAGAACAAATAACATATTCAACATGAAAAACAAATAAATATCTCCCACTTAGAGATACAAAAAAAATTATTCTACTTTTTTTTGAAATGTCTCCCCCAATGAAAAAAAACAAAAAAAAACTCCACCCATTTGGGTCAGCAAAACGGAAACAAGTAAGAGAAATGAAGGCATAATTTTTTGTGTATTAAAATTTTTTTTCAATTAGATATCCATTTAAAACATGCTTTAAACATAATTATTATCAATATTGAAGTTCCCAGTCAGGATCCAAGTATCACTGAGAGGGGGAGGGGTGAATCAGTTATATCTTTTTACTTTTTAAGTTTCCCATTTTTCTTAAACAACATTCGCCTCCTGTTAAAGAGTTTTTTCCCTACTGGACACACACAACCACATAAACACAAGATTTACAAGGTTCAATACTCAACAAGAGTAGCTATGTCCTTGGTATGGTACGGAAAAAATCCAGTACCACACAATCCACTAGAAAAAAATCCTTTTATGTGGAATACAATGAGTAGGATATACCCTTACACTCGTGTAGCACTTTAAAAACAATCCAATAGTACGTGTGATCCCTATTAGCACAAATAGAGTAATACAATGGATCAATTCTTCTTAATGAGCTTACACAAATCAAATATTTCAAAGGAATTCTTCACTTTCCTACCCAAAAGCTGGAAGGAACCCCTGGATCAAAACAGCTTGCGCGCCCACTTCCACTTGCGCGACCAATACTTGCGTGCCGAAAACTTGCACGCATCTTCTTGCGCACTGCTACTTGCGTGACAAGACTTGCGTGGAAGAACTGCAAGACAAAATTGTGCGACATACTTGCACGGAAACACTTGCGTGGCAGACTTGCGCGGAAACACTTGCACGACAGACTTGTGCGACACCCTACTTGCGCGCATTATAAATAACCCTCAACTTGCGCGACCAACTATCTACTTGCACGCCCAACTCTCTACTTGCGTGCCCAGAGCTCAAAGATAATCCTTAAGTGTTGAGACCTAATAAATGAGGATTAAAGTCATTTATTTATAGGCATTTTGGTGACTTCTGTGACCTAGACTTGCGCGCCAAAACTTGTGCGCCGCTCTTTCACTTGCGCACCGCTTCATCACTTGCACACCCTTCCATAACTAGCGCAATACTTTCTTTCCTTTGTCAGATTTTGAATAATATGACGTTGGAATATGACTTTCGTGTAACATGCACTTGAGCGCCAATACTTTCACGAACCTCTTGAATTGCGCGCCACTTTCTAACTTGCACGCTGCATTATTTCCTTTTCCATATTTTGATTGGATGATCATTGAAATATGACTTGCGTGCCAATACTTGCACGCCACTTTTTGACTTGCGCGGTGCTTTTGAGTTGCATGCCACTTTTTGACTTGCACGCCACTTTTGACTTGCGCGCCACTTTTTGAATTGGGTTCCACTTTTTGACTTGCACGCCACTTTTTGACTTGAGCGCCACTTTTTGACATGCACACTATTATTTTGTGCCGCCTCCAGATGGTCTGCTCCTTTTTCATTTCTCTCTTCACTACTTCCCACAACCATTCTTCACCTTTCATCACAAACTCTACTATCGTGATATATATCCTTTGATAAATTAGCATTAGCATCGTCAGAGTTATAGTGAGAAGTACTAAAACTTCATTATCTTCTAGCAACATCATTCTTCCAATCAAAACTATATATGACCAACACCATCATTTCTCCCCCTTTCCTTCATAAGGCTTGCAGCACAAGTTCTCCTAACTTAGGATATTTGTGAAATACATATCAGCAAATCATCGTCTGGTTTCTGGTCCTTTTACAAAGTGAATTGATTTATCTTCTTTGACAACAAAATACAACACTCTACAAAGACTAATTATTCGAAAATCCTTCTCCATTCAACTTGGTCCCAACAAATATAGCACCTGATTGGTAAAAGTAAAAATATTAAGAACATTATTAGATAAGGAAATAAAAGAGAATATATCATTAAAAAACTCCCGCTATATAAAAAATATAAAATATATCATTAATGTTCACAACATCTAGAAAAGAAAATTAATTAAAATAAAGAAAAATAATAAGATAAATATCAATAATTTAAAAAAATTAATATATTTTTGAAAAATAATTTTTGAAAATTTAAATAGAAAAATGGAAAAAAAATTAAAATTTTGAAAAATATAAAAAACACGGATTTTCAAAAAAAAATTAAGAGAATGAAATAAATTAAAAATATAAGAAAAAAAATTAAAAAGACAACATCTCTATTTTTAAGAAAGGAAGAATATAATTAAGAGAGTGAGAGAGAGGAGAGAGTTAGAAAATAAGTTCAATAGGTAAATAATACTAAAAAGACCGAAACACCTTTTCTGTATGAATATCATGGATGATGTCTAAATCTATCCTCAATGTAAAGATTACGGATCTCCCTAAATTATATCATTTAAAAACTAACTCAATATGGAAATAATTGATCAATATTTTCAAGGTTTGATTCGCCATTTTTTTGAGATGAAATTATGATACAACATTGATTTTTAGTGGTGTATCCCTATAAAAAATTCAAAATAGAATGCATTTTGGAGCCCTTGAGGGTCTAGAGGTTTGAAATAATAAAACATTTGAAGTTAAAAAAATATCAAGACCACTAATAATGTCTATTAAGGATTTAGGAAGATATTTTTTTAGAATGAGAATTTATTTTAAAAATTTTAGAGGAAATATGAAATCTTTTATTTCAACCATATCTCGTATTTTTTCAATATAACTCAGAAAAAAATTCCAAATTTTATCAGAATAAGTTCAAAACATATTTTTAGGGAAACTGTTTAGAAAAATTATTTCGTTGAACATATTTAATTATTTAATTAACCTAATCCATGATTTTTTTTGAAACACTGAGAACCAATGATCATGTTCATATTTCTTTCACCTTGAGTTAATTTAGATAGAGATATTTTGGTATCCTTGATTTAAAATTTCAAAATTTCAAAATTTCATTGGTTTTTAATTTAAGAAACAATTCATATTTGTATTTTAAAAGAAGATATTTTTTATCAATAAGTTTATTTTTCTTTTTAAGACCATGTTTTTATTTTCTAGTTGGATCTTTATATTTTCAAATAATTTTTTTTAAGAAAAAATTCAAGACGATTTTCTTGATATAAATAGAAATAAGAAGATGATGAATGTATGGAAAAAGTGGAATGATATGGATCCTGAGAACTAACCTCTTCTCCTACCTCAATATGATCAATGAGGCATTTTGAATTATATTTACTTGATTGATTAGTTGAAATAAAATCATCACTAGCACACTATGTTGAAATTTTTTGAGTCTTATTACATTTATTCTTGACTCTCAACTTATTTTTGTATATTGTAAAATCTGGATTGACATTTCCCTTTTTATTTCATTCATGACATATAAATTTTTACATTTCAATTTGATTTTTATTTGCCGCACGACAGATGGATTTCTTATTTTTGTTCAATTTTTTCAACCAATTAGTTAGTTGTTCAATATCTATTTAAATTTTGGTTGAATCAACATCATTAACATCATTAATATTTTGAAAAAAAAGTGTTCTATTGGTTTCTTTGGATTCTTTTCCTCCATTATAAACTTGTATATTCATAGTTATTTCAAATGTCATAAGTGATCTGATTAGTTGTTTAAGTGACATATTTTTGATACCTTTGGGTTCTTATATAGTACTCGCCTTGGGTTCCTATAATCTCGGTAAGACCCAAATAATTTTATTTACAAAAATTTCTGCAAAAAAATCAACACCAAAATAATTTAATCCATTTAAAATGTTAGTAAATTAATTAATATTATTAAAAATATATTCATTTGAATGTATACTAAAATAGTCAAATTATTTTCTATATAAATCATGTTTAGTGTCTTTGACCTTGTTTGTTCCTCCTTGGGTAATTTCAAATAGCTTTTAGATTCCATGAGGAATTTTTCAATTATATATACAATTAAACTCATTTTTATCTATACCACAATTAAAGGAGTTTATAGATTTACTATCTAATTCAAAAAGTTGAAATATATTGATGATTACATTTATCTTTAGGTTTAGTTGTAGGGGTATAGCCATGCATAACTATTTTTAAAATAGGATATCCAAAGATTCTAAGTAAAATAGGAATGAAATTTTTCCAATAAGAATAATTTGAACCATCAAATAAATTATCATATGTAAAATGGGTAGATTCCACTTTAGAATCATTCATTGAAACTGATAATTATTTTGAAAATATTTTTTTTGAAAACACTAACATATTGAATTAAATAAAAAATGTATCCTCTGATACTAACTTTCATAAGATATAAATTGGAAATATGGGGTTAATTTATTTTTAAAAAAGTAAAGGTATAAATGAATAAATAATTTTAAAATATAATGATTTTGATATGATGAAATAATAAAGTGATAAATTTGATCATTATTAAAGATAATATCAAAGTTAATTAAGCATCTAAGCATAGAGTAAATATGAATTATTGAATTTATATACTTTATGTGTATCTATTTTTTGATGATGTAATGTTGAAATATAAACAGAGGGTAAAAAAATTGATAAGGAGTTTTGCAATAGATCGGAGAGAGCTCCTATAACTCCCCCACTTGAATCAATATTTCATCTTATTAATCTCTTGATATTGGTGGTGATCAAGAAACTCATCCTAAAAAATAATGGTTTTTATCACTCTTTGAAGATTCTTCAATATCTAAGGAACTCATCCCCCACTTCAGTGGAAGTTAGAACCCATCTCCCTTAATTTTTACCTACAATAGAAAGAAAGATATTATAGTAGGTATGGTGAGAAGAGAGATATTTTCTTGGTTTTATTCTGATATAACCACTGTATTATATCTCTTTGGAAGGATATATACAATTTTAATAGGAATATATAGAGGAAATAGTGAGATCCATTAAGATTGAAAAATTAATATTTATCTCTTTGAGAGAACTTTAGAAGGCTAGAGATTCATCATTGATCTGACTGGAGAGTTTTTTCACAAGAACACTATTTAAACCAAGCCCCCTTTATCCTACATTTGTAGGCTCAAAGAAAAATGAAACATTATGGAATTTTCTTGGTGAATTAAAGATAACGAATACTTCCATTGTTGCATTTATTTTCTATATTTAATTCTTTCTTAGAGTTCCTATATCGATGCTACCAGATACTTGGTAGCCTCCACTAGGTAGTTGGTGGCCTAACCAGTAGTGAATGCCACTAGACATCGCATACTAGCTGTCCAGAGCACTTCCATAGAGTATTTTATGAACTTATGGAGAATCTTTCCTCTTTGTTCTTCACTACCACCTAGTCGATGTCTCTCCAGTGGTAAGATTATGGTCTTCTTATACAACAGGAGACACTACCTCATGGAACTGGCTGGTTGATACCCTATACTGGTGAGTAGGTGAAACTTGCACTACTAAACCTTAAAAAAATTTAAGCTTTACTTCCTTTAATGACCTTCAAAAAAATTACCGAATTTATTCCATAGACTTTGAACCTAATAAGAGATGGTTTTAAGCATTTTACAAGATCATAAAATCACATTTGAATTAACATTAAGAACTCCAATATAACCATCAGTTAAATGAATTAAAATAAAAATGTGGAGTATAAAAACCACTCAAATGAAAAAATTAGATACAAAATATACAGTTTGTGTTCATTAAAACACCATGATAGGGAGATGTAAAACAAATATGATATTAATGGATAATTTACTAATGATATAAAATAATAAATCTACTAACTAATTGATATATGTGAATATCTTGATTATGATATTTGTATCTTGGTATCCACCTTCCAATTTACACTTATACAGTTCAAATACATTCTCATTTATCTATATCCTCTCTTTCTTAATTTAATTTTCTTAGAATTAGATATCATGGTGTATTCATCCATGTCCTTATGTTTCATCCTCGTATATCTAGAAGTATCTAATGGCATGATTTAATCAACACCAAAAGAATCCTCCAAAAATATCCTATGATAATCCTTATCACCCTAATTCTCTACCTAAGGTGTTTTATTTGGAATAGTGGATTCAATATCATAAAAAAATTTCCCGTATAGGGTTAATGTTAAAGCCTCTATATGAATCTTGGATGTTTGTACTGGTGAGGATATTTTCTTTATACAATACAGATTGAACTATTTATAGAGTTAGAATTCTCATTATTTCTATAATAAAAAAACATATTACTAATAATTTAAATTGATTACAAGTTATTATATAATTAATTAATTTAATTAATTACTCTCCTTCTATTTTAGAAAATCCCAACACCCCTCACCAATGGTTTTAGAAAATCTAGTAACTTAAATTTTCTAGTGGTAGGGATATATATTCCCCTTCTTATAACCCAGAAAATGGCCATTAAAAATACTTGAAGTTATTTATGTAGGCTTTATTTTCCAACTACATTAACTCATAGCTCCTTGATATATTGAGTAGACTCCCCAATATTTATATAATTTTTTAATATTTCTATAATTCTTGATTCCAAATTGTATTAAGTAGACTTTTTTCATTAACCATAATACAAATTTCATTATGCGATCCCATTATAATTTCTAAGACTCCCCAATAATTTATTTCACCCTAGACTATGGTCTGAAAGATACTTTAACTATGGTGGCATCTTAATTCAAAATATGAAAGGTTTTTTTAACATAATATTTTTATTGGGGGGTTATGTTATCGTATATATAAATTATCTTTTTTTATTCTCCACATTATTAATATTATTTTTGGAAATTTACCTAATTAATTAACCATGTATGAGAAAATAATTTATGCATAATAATTTAATTTATTTCATAATAACATACTTGTTAATTTATTTACATTATGTGATACCATTTAATTATATAAATAAACCACTCATCACATAAACAAATGAATGACCATTAACTAGAAAAGAAAAATATATATGCGATATGATAATGAAATTTTATCTTCTTGTTGGTTTATCAAGAGATAAAGAAACATTAACCCTAAAGGATATGAGTGCAGTGGAAGTACCTTAGTGGGAATAAAATGGAAAAATTAATATTTCTGATCTGACGGATCATTCACAATATTTTTAATGACATGAATTCTATGACTAATGCATTTTTCCATTGGATATTGATGTTAAGAAACTTGTAACCCAAATGGGAACTTTTTAAATTAAATTTATTATTAATTTACTTGATATTAGAAGAATATTTTACCATATATTATGATCTTTCTTTGATGATAATGATATTGATCATCCAAAATACACTTTTTTGGATTACTATTGTTTCACTTGTAGGATCCAAGTGTGTAATCTCGCTAGTGGTGATCCACATGTTCTCTATTGATCTCAAAACAATCATCGATGGAACACTGGGTGGTTGAACGATAAATTAATCATCTTATGTTGCTTTCCTTGATCTCTCATCCTTTGAACATGAAGGATGTATTCTCATTCTTGGGAATATGAGTGGAAGAGGAGTCGATAGAGAAAAATATTATGTGAAATGATTCTCAATTCTTTATTACAATACACAATATTCATAAACATCTATATATAGAGCTAGGGTTTAAGTTAATATTATATTTAATTGCATACTGACCCATAAATGAAGAATGTTTTTAATTTTTTGACATCATGTTTCAGGAACATGAAAACCAATACTGTCAAGACCTTTCACATGACAGTTTGAAACTATAGGTAGAAACCTATTTAATTTATGAAACTAATTATCCTCATGGAAACTTGTCGATGCATCGAGGTCCAATATAAAATCTGAGCCCCAGCCATCACAATCGGTCCACATAATTTCTTATATCGACTAATATATTTAATTAATAAACAATATGAGTTATCATATATCTGTATGGAATAAAGAATAATATATTATCAATACTTCCCCAGATAATAAAATAACTATCAAAGTAAAAACCGTATATAAAATGATATATGGTTTAGGTAATAATTATATCCATGAAAATTGATATGGATAATTAGGGGAAATTTAAAGTCAAATGATCATGTAAAATTAAATATTTCAAGGGGACTAAAAATTGAATCAATAAAGTGAATGCAAATATTATCCTTGGACAAATTAGTCATAAACCATCGAGAGGAAGAATAAATATGTTATCAATACAACATATCTCAACAGATTAAAAAAATGGTTGTTGTCATTGATGAATATAAATACTATATAAAGAACTTTTAAAAAAATTCTTGAGTAAAATGTCATTTTATTTTGAGAAAAACATTTTGAAAATTCTTTTCATTGAAAATAACATTTGAAAACATTTTCTATAAATATTAACCTTTTAGACTAGAAAACTAATCTTCGAATAAATGATGGAAGGTAAATGCATACTTTTCAAAGAAGGCAAATATAACATTCATATTGCGTGGTAAAAATGTTAGGAAAATTCCTTATTTGGAAAGAGACATGAAGATTCATTGAAAACATTGGTAAAAGAAAAAGGGTATATATTAATTTAATAAATCATTTGGTAATGGTTAAAAATCATTTTATAAAACCTTTTTATAAAATAGAGCTTTTAATAAAAAATAGGTTCTATGAATAAAGAGATAAATGAATTTGGGTATTGTTGAAAACATTTTATAAAACATTTTAGGTACTAAAGAGTAGGGAAATGGTATTATTATTTGATAATGGTCATGATTAACAAAAGGAGATGAAACTTAAAGGTTTTGTTAAAAAATTATCAAATAATTTCCTCTAATTTAAATTTAGGTGTAAAAAATCCCAATCAAAATGATATTGTAAAGTAAACCCTTGAAAAAATTATAATGTTGAAGTGAGAATAAATAAATGATTAGATTGTGTATATAAACTATAAATCTACATAAGGAAGTAAAAATACATCAATAAATAGTAAAATTAATACACATAATCATTGAATATTAACATTAATGAGTTAATATTATAACCCAAAGAAAATAAATTGGTTATTAAATTCTTTTCCACTTGGAAAATTTTAACTCAAATCCCCTTAGATGAAATAATTCAAATTGAAACTCAAAATGTCATGAAGAATGAATGAATCATGATATTATATGAAAAATTGGAATTATGTTCACCATATATAATAAATTAGGTTCACTTAAATAAAGTTATTGTCTCAATATAAAGTTCACAATAACAAAATTAAGTGAGATTGCAAAGATAATAATTAAAAAATTTCTTAAGGAGAATAATCTTTAAACTTTCCTTGAAACATTTGAATTATAATATACATTATGAAATAAAATTAAATGAAAATTATAAAATCGTGATAATAAATATATTCATGATATAACATGTCAAATGGTAGTATATACACCATATAAAAGAAATCAGTTTCATAACAACAAATAAGTTTCAATAGAATGTAAATTGAGATGAAATTTGTTACATTGATTTTCCTTTTAGATGAAAGTCATTTAAATTCATGTATATGGATTTTAAGAGTGTTAATAAATTAATACAGAACTATATTTATGTTTATAATATCATATATTATCTTCTTATAATATCTTATTTCCCATTTTATAATAATTATTCATTATTTTCACTATTTCAGGTGTTAATTGCCTAATTTGTCAAGTATTTTTTAAATTTTTTAATTATGGTTATTATAATTGTTTCATAATCTCCATAATGTAAATGATTATAAAAATATAATAAATATTCATTATATATTTATTTATAATAATCTATAATTTTTAGATATAATAAATGAAATACACTATTCATGGAGAGGGTAGGTCGTATGTACGCATGAATGCTACTTTCATTTCATTTCCAAATTAAAAGAATGAAAAGTAAATTATATATTTGTATATTTTAATTGTATTGTCATATATATATTACATAGTTTCATTAAAACCATCATTTATATGTTCTATGTATAGTGTGAATGAGACACATCGCTTTGAGGGGGCGATATTCCACACTTCCACAAATAATGTTATTCTATATACACAAAATCAAAAGCATAAAGGTATGTGTTATAAAAAATTAAATAAGGGTAAATAAATTTTAAATATTTTATATATCATTTATAAACATATTTTATATTATATTTCCCAACCATGATAGGTGATAATGGAAATACAAACAACTTCGTTTCGTGAGGCGGTAGTTCAATGTACACATAAAGGGAAAGTATGTTGCCCATTAGATGGAATTGTGTCTATGTGTAGGTTTGAAAGATAAAGTAAAAAAATCTTAGTGAATTTAGGATATTGGTTTTTTTATATAAGAATTTAATTAGAATAATTTAAAGAGTGAAGAAATAAATAACACTAAAGATCTTGAGGAAGGACATTACCTCTTAATCAGGTAACTTATTTTAGATGAACCAAAGGGATTCAATGTATGGATTTATGATAAAGGTGAGGATTATAGTCTTACATGAGGTATTTTCAGGAACTATTTGGGTAGATATTGGTCAATCAAAAGTTTATTTAAACATTTGATGAAGTTGGAAGCTTGAGTGCCTTTTTATAGTTGAGGAGTGACACTCTCGTAAATTTTGGAAAAGGGAATTCCACCCAAGCTTTTTCCATTGAACGTGTATCCAATAATGGAACCAAAATTATTAAAGGGATTACAGGTTATAAATATGGCCAAAATGTCTTTTGGAAAAGTTCCCGTTCATTTTGGCCATTAAGTTTAAGGTTTTGTCTTTTATTGGGCTTAATTTCACCTTAATCGATTCAATTAATTTTAATCACTTTCACTAATATCTTTATTAAAAAACTATTTTTAACATGTTATACATTATAAATTAAGATTATTCTTAATATGGAATCCATTTTATAAAATTAAAATCTCATAATTGGTAGAAATTAATTTAAAATTAATCTTGCAGACATGACAACAATGCTGGTTTTAAAAGAAAAATCATTCAAAAGTTTGAATTGTTTTTATATAGAATTTCAATGTGAAATTTATTATAATGACCGAAATTTGATTAATTAATAAAAAAATTATATAATTAATCTTTAAAACCAAATAAAAATATATTTTTACTATATATATAAATTTTATGAAAAGGTAGTTTTGAATTAAAATTCAATATTTTTCACTATTCATTAAAAATGAAACTACACCGAAAAATACCAAATATTCAATCTAACTAAATTTATATGTTTTTATTTCAAAAAATGAAGTTTATTTTTACTTATAAAATTTATAAAGGTTCAAAAAATTGGATTTAAAATAGGTTCTCTATAAAAAGGTGGTAAGACAACATTTATAGAAATATAGATTTTTAGGTATAAAATTGGGTTTGTTCTTATATTAAGTTTTTAAAATATATTGTATGAGTATAAAAAATATTTTATTGAATATATAATATATATAATACATTAATATTTTTAATTAATTGGAATTAATTTAATTTATTAATATAGTACACCTTTGGGAGCATAAAAATATATCAATTATATTCTATTGGTTTATATTTTCATTTATAATTAATTGGTAACCAATTAATTTATACTAGATTTTTATAAAACATATATTTTCATAATATTTATAATAATACTCATAACTAGTAACTTAATAGCTATGTTATATTAAATAATAATTTTTTAATAATACATTGTTTCATAAAACACAGTCTTTTGTGTAATGCAAGTCATCGAAGAAACTCATTGTTGTGTATGTCGTATGATAACTCAATATCGCATGCATTAAAATATATATCATGGATTAATTTAAAATAGTAAAAATTTTATTCGGATATTATATTCCCTTATGTTCTTGATGTTGTGTGTCATACAGTCTATCGAATACAATGTTCTTATTTTAGAATTTTGGGGAATTACATTCACCAAGGATATTTTCCTAATGAAGAGTGGGATAAGGTTCATATCCAAATTTATACACACACCCATAAATCCTATCGGAAAATTTATATGGAAAATTAGGATCCACCTAAGAGGGATCCTACACATAATGGTTGTTTCCTACACCATGTGATACCAATTATAATTGAGTTTTAACCCCATTTCTTCATTTGATAACATCCATATTTAAGTATTTAAAGGGGAAATATATGGCCTAAGAATAGATTACATACCCTATCTAGACTATCATACTTTATAATTTTGGGAATATTATGATAGGGGAAAGGATCTTCCAACTCTTTATCAATGCTATATAGTAACTATATCCATGGAGGTCCTGCACATGGTACTGTGACACACAAAAATCTAGAGGTCATATTGAGAGCATCTACTGTGAAGGTCCACCTTAAAGCTCAATAACCAATGCCTCTATATTTCCTCCCTATAGAATCTATTATGAAGGTTCTCCCTATTTAATTATAATAAAAAACTATGGAGGTCCTGCACAAAGAATATTCTATGAAGGTCCACCCTATAATTATATAATCAACATGTCTAGAAATACAACTTAGAGTATCCATTGTAGTATTCCTCCCCAAAGAACCATAATTAATTAAATCGGTGATCCTCCCTCAACAATATACTATGAAGATCCTCCCCACAATACCATAATCAATAAATCTTGAGGTCATCCTAAATTCACCAATTGAGGTGGTCCTATATACACTTTGATAATTATTATCTCTGAAGTTCCTCCCAAGAGAATCTGTTGCAATGGATAATCAATGACTTTTGAGTTTCTACCAATAGAATATAATTTTGGGATCCACCCCAAGACACAATAATTAGTAACTCTAGAGCTACTCAACAAATAATCCACAAGAAGGTTCTTCCCATAGTTCCATAATCAGTGACTCTAAGGTCCACCCAAGAGTAAACTGTCCTAAGCCCCCCTGTGACACCAAAGTAACTATTTAGTTAATCCTTTATATTGTTTCATAAATATTTTATGGTTAAAAAAAGCATATAACCCATAAGTGTCTATCTAAGTGTATTGTTAGGCCTCTTTTTCAAGCATTAGGTTATGAATGAATTAATACCCAACACACCCTCTTAAGGGTTATTACCCAAAGTTACAACAATGTCAGTGCCTACATCCACTTTCTGTTATCTATATAGGGATGTAATTGAAGTTATTACCAAAAATACTTACTTTACCAAAATTTTAGGATGGTCTCTAATAAATAGGTTTATATCATAGACTTCTCCCTAGGGCTTTCACTATGTTTATATCATTTTAATATCCAAAAATAAATACACATTACTTTGATAAAAACTATTGAAACCCAATCCCTAAATACATATTATTTCATAAATCTTGTCATTCTTTTCCAATAAATAGATGTAGAGGATCGAGAGGTATAGTGTCTTTAGAATATTATATATACAAGTATATAATCTTAAAAGTAAAAAACTTCTTTATTTCAAACATTACATAGTGATCCTAACTCCCATATATCTTATCAATTTTCATAGGATCTCCTAGGGAAAATATATAAGTAAAAGTGTGATATAAACAAAATAGTAAGGTAATGACCATAGAAATAAATAAAAACATGAGAGTCAAGATGCATAACATGATATCATAAAGTGGACGATCATAAGTAGGGTGACATGGAATAAGTGAATGATGTCATAAGATCCTAAAATTATGGAAGAAACATAAAACATGATATCAAAAACATAATTTAAGGGTCACTCACAATACTATTGTCATAAAGTGGAGAAAGTCCCATGGTGGTTTATAGTCACTGCCTAAAACCCTACACAACATCTCGTGGGATATAAATATTTAACCAATAAATTAAAAGGACATATAATTCTAGTCCCACCCATCACATAAATTAAAATCATATATATTCTTTCCATGAGATGAAAATATAAAATACATAAATCATAATCATAATCAAACCCATTAGAATGAAGTGGGATTCATAATTTTAATTCAAGGAATAACTGAAGGCTAAATCATAAGGAAAACCTAGGCAGTAAGGAATTAAAAAACATGAATGTTCGTATATTAAAATTAAACATAGGTCTTGATTTTTTAGTTCCAATAAATATATTTTATCAAAAGGATCCTTTAAAAGGAAGAATAAAAACATACCACTTGGTTGAAGGATTAAATAAATTACTAAAGGATATTTAATAGAAGGAAAGGCCTTATTTTTTTACCATAAAACTGGAATTAAACTAACAATACTATGAATAAAATAATGTGGTTTTTTATAATCTATTCATGGTATAAAAACATTTCATGGGGTGATTCTTGTCACGAGACCTGAAATAGGAAGGTTAACTTAAATAAAGTTTTCTTAAAAGTGGGAGTATTTAAGAGAGCTAAAAGTATGTACAACACTATAAATGAAAATAATATTTAACTAAGAATATATTTAAGGTATATATATTCAAAAATAAAATAATTTCCCAAGAATATTATAGAATAAAAATAGAGAAAAATACTTATAACATGAAAGATAAAGGTAACAAGGGTTGTACAAAAGATTCCTTTTAATGTTTTAAAACACATTCTCTTAAATAAAACATAATATAAAAATAAACTTTCTTAGAAGGTAAATATGAATTTCACATGAGATGAAACTTAATTAGGTTTCTAGTTTAAAAATAGAACATTTTTCAGAAGTAAAATTATAGAAAATAAGTGGAAACTGTTGTTTAAGAGGATGGTAATTATTATTAACATAAATTAATTTTCAATAAGTAATATAACTCATAAATAATGAATATTTGATTAAGAAATTATCTCCCAAGATATAAATAGAGTATAAAATATTAAATTGAAAGGTGAAACACATGGATAAAATATATACATTAATAAATAAAATTCAGTTATGAATAACCTTTATATATTATATAAGACATCAATTTTAGACCACAACAATAAAGATACTAAATTGAATTGAATTATCCATGTTAAATAATAAATTAGGATATTAAAAATAAATTGGATAGAAACTAAACTATAAAAATGTAGATTGGTGCATTGTATCAATGCATTGCTCAAGGAATGGTGGTTGAGATGAAAACACTTAACTCATATCTAAAAATGCTCTACACATGCACGTAAATTTATAAATCATAAAATTAATTACTTTAAAAAAATTCATTATATCCTTAAACATATATATTTCTTTTTATTAGTTCATTTATCATCATGTCTCACCAATTTATTACATCGTTTCTTCTTATGTTGGCTACTTGGAGTTCTTTGGTCAATTTATCATAAAAAATCTTGGTATACTGACCAATGTCAAAGTTCTCTAAAATATTTTCCTAAGATTCATAATTATATATTAATATCTCCTTTTTTATTTCATTTTAATAAAAACTTTAATGCAAAATCAGTTTTCCCTAAAAGGACTCAAATTAGAAAAGATGCCTTGGTACAACATTTTTTAGCAAAAAACATTTACTATACCCATTTATTATTAATATCACTCATCTCATGTATAATATAATCATTAAAAATATTAATGGATTAGTAAATATATTTTTTATACATTATTTACATGTTTTATTCCACCCTTGTTGATAAGTATGTAAAACAAAAGATAAATGTCATCATATACAAGTGGTAGTCCGCACGCACACTTGATGACATCTTCACTTTTCAAAAGGTTTCGAAAAAAGTTATAAACTAGATATTTCATTATTATTAAAAAATACCATAATATTAAGGATATTTTTTTATAATAATATCATGGATATAATTGGATTGGTTTGATGAATTATAAAATAATTAAGAAGGTGTTGTGTAAAATATTACCTCTCACTTTAGGTGTTTTCCTTTGGTCACCACCTTAAGGCACCTTAGATTAGTCTTTTGGCAAGGTAAAAGTTTCTAATATGGTGTTAGAGGGGTTAGAATATAATATTTTAAATTTTTTATTTATTATATGGCTATTTGGATGTGTTTATAGGTAGAGGGGCGGTGGTTCCTTTTATAATTGAAGAGAAGGGATTTTTTTGCACAAATTATTCTTTAATATAAAGAGAACAAATATTTCAAATTGAATGTGAATAAATTGCGGAAAATAAGAGAGTTTGTGAATTTAGAAGGTTTATAAATCATAAACCACACCTTTAAACACATTTTTAAACATGTTTTATGTTATTTACGCTTATAATTTTACATTAACCATTTTTTGGTTTTTATTGATGCAACTAATTATAACTTAATAAATTTATTTTTAATTCAAAAAATTAAAATGGTTATTATTATATAATTTTAAACTAATTATTATAAATATTAAATAAAATTTATCAAATTAAATATCTAAGTGTATGAAAATTAATTTTCACTTTAGTTCATGTAACATGCAAAAAAACCATTTTTAGAAAAAAAGTGTATTTTTAAGTATATGTTCCTATTTGGGGTAAATATATCAATGTTATTGATTCTAAATTAAAATGTTTATTGTTATTAACATAATATTTAATTATAATTATAATAATTCAAAAAACTAATTCCATAAAGTGAAAAGTTTATTAGGAGAAACAAACAAAAATAGTTTTTGTTAAAACATTACCTAACTTTTCTAAAATGTTAAGTTTGGGATTTAAATATAAATATAAAATTTTCAATTTTAATTATTTTAAAATTATATAATACATTTTTTATATAAAAAATGGTTTTAAAAACTTACATTGAATCATTTTATAATAATTTCATAAAAGTTACAGTATTAGTAAAATTAGTATTTTTCATTATTCGCATAAAAATAAATTATTTTAGAAAAATATAAAAAAATCATGCTAAGATAATTTTTAATGTATACATCAATAAAATAATATATATTTATCTAATTTATATTTTAATATTTAAATATTTATCTTTTAAATGAAATTATAAAATGTAAAGAAAAATTGTTTTATTAAAAAATATATTTTAAAATATTAAGTGCTACTAAAATTATTTCATACCAATTTATAAATTAAAAGATTTCAATATTTTAGTTCATATATAATATTTTAAAGGTGTATAAATTAATTAATTTTGGTAAAATATTATGTACTTAACAAATTTATTCTTTAAAAAAAGAAATATTTCTTTTATACTAAATATACTTTAACAAATACCATTAAAAATAAGTATTTATGTTATAAAATTTATTTTTAATACTTAATTGATATTAATTTTTTTTAAATTTTACATACATCATATAAAATTTTAATATTATTATTATTAATATATAAGGGATATATATATTTATAATAATTTAATATTATATTTTTATTTCATTATGTGTTATATTCTTTTTCATTACCTACTTAAAAATACACAACATTATTATAACTATTGGATATATAACCAATGACCATATTTTCAATGACCATATTTTTAATGACTATATTCCATTAATATATATATACTTACTAAATCATTCATTTATTATAATCTCACTTTACAAGGCACATTTCTTATTTCATATTATAGATTTTTCATATTGGTTTAACCTTTCATGGTGATATTCCACATTATAGGATTTATTTGGCTATTAGGGATCCTCAAGGTTGAAGATGAATTCATATATTTTCTAATATTGAATATTTTATAATTTTATATCTATTTTCTCCTATTGATTTATGCAATTTTAATGGATATACTACATCCATGGTGAGTAATATTCCATGGTGTATAGTACTTAATTTTATATACTTTTTTTTCATAATGTATGACTTATGAATTAATCATGTGTATTTAATTTGGTCAACATATTATAGGGCACATTTTTTAAACATGTCTCAATCCTTTCAAAATAATAGAGAAAATTTAATTAAAATTAAATACATAAATAAAAATAAAAATAATAATAATTATTATTATGATGATGGATCCAAAAACCAACAACATTATATACGATCTATGACTGTGTGTATTATTATTTGTTTTTTATTATATTTTCAACAAGACACTTTGGGAAAGTGGAAACCAGTTACAAGGAAGATCAAAGGGAATATATGTGTGTATTAGTCTTTAGACTTGAGATCATTACTAATGTATATTGGGAATCATGTACTTTTATGAAATAATGAAAACCATGACAACAAATACTCATGTTGAGGTAAAATGAATTATATATTAGGTAACCAGACCCACATTCCTAGGTCTGGTGCTCAAACCACATACTTTTACAAATTCACATTGATCTCGGGTGAGATTATCCAAGATAACTTGTACAAATTTCATATTATTTTTACATCTCATTATAATATCCCAAAACAAGGAGAAACTTTTTGGTTTAGTGTCTTTGAGGAATACATACATTAGCAACCATTGTGGTCATTTCTCTAAAATTGAACTCTATTGAACTCCCTTATAGACTCCTCACAAGTTATACTTATCTATATAACCTAGGGAATGAAAAACATAAGAAATGGGTGAGTTCAAATGCTCAGTAAGATAAAACTTATCAACATTTCATCAAGGGTTTGATCCCAAAAAATATTATAAAACATGTTCATGGGAGATTTCTTATTAAAAATAACACGTAATAATAAGTGTTGTCTATAATCCATGATTGAAAGAAATGTAATCTAAAATGAAGAAACATATAACATAGAAAAATATTAAATAATCATGAGACATTAAACATGAGTCAAGGTGAATAATAATTTGCAAAATATTATTACATAACTATGTGACATAAACATATGTATTGAACTCATATGTCAAGAATTCCCACTAATAAATTTATCACATAGTAGGCTAGGGAAAATCACTTTTGTTTCTTCTAAGGATTGGGATAATCCCCCATGTACACTTAGGATTGGGATAATATCTCTTGTGTACTCTATTAGAGGGATATATTTGGCCCAACTTGTAAATCATCCATACATTTGGTTACACCTTAAAAAATCATTAAAAATCATAAAGAACCCATGGAATGAAAAATGTGTTTCACAACATTTCTATATGTTATCACCAAAATTGTCCAAAATAATGTAAGTGGTTGATAACAAAAATTGAATTAAACATAAAGAGTATCTCATAATAACATTTCAATTGTGATACATGAAAAATAATTCCCTAGGAGATAAATAGAAAAATATTAACAAGATGGTAAAAGAGTTCTGTGGGAAATAATTTTAACTTTGACATAAGCGATGAATTTTTGGGTCACTTCAAAAATTCATTTTTAGGAAGGTATATTTTAAGAAATTGAAAATAAATCAATTTAGAAATCAATATTTAAAAATTAATATCAATAATTATGCCTTGTAAAAGATATTATGGTTTTAAAAAGGTGAGGAGTCATTTTTAAACTTTTACTTCTAAAAATAATATTCCATAATTGGCCTTTGAAAAATAAATAAAGGTTTCCAAAGGGTGAAGTGAAATATGTTTAAATCACTTAATTTTAAAAAATAAACTACAATAATAGATGCTTGAAATTAAATAATGTTTATAAAAATAAATGTGTATTGGAAGATAAAACATTTTATTTTAATAGGATGGAAAACCTTTCAAATATTTTGAAATACCTTTATTCCAAACCAACATCGTAAAAAGTGGTTGTAAGGATTCCATTTGAAAAGTTTTAACAGAAAATATATAGTTTATGTGAGATAACAGATAATTTGGGTTTCCAAATATAAAATATAATATTAGTGTAAAAGGGAAATATGGACAAGGAGGGAGAACGTCATTAAAGAGGATGGTAATTTTTCTCAATAAGGATATACTTTTTTACGGGGAGGAAATTCATTATGGAATAATATTTGAATCAATAGATTAATTTACCCCAGATAAAATTATAAATTATAATGAATTAAATTCATTGGGTAGAAAAAAATCAATAATGGAAGACAAAAGTTTAAAAAGATGCATTATAACTCAACAAATGGATTTGAGTTAACCCAAACCCTTACAACATTGGCATATTTTGAATCTAATTTAATTTAAATAAAGAACATGATATTGATCTAAAAACCTACTAAATTTCATGGATATGGAAAATTAAATTCATTATGGATTAATCTATCCATATAAAATAAATGATTGTGCACAATATAAAACATGTCTCATGGTTTTGAAAATGATATGAAGAAACCATTACCATAATTCATGACTTCCACTAATGTGCTAGAATATACTATATAAAAAAGTAATTATATTAATATAATATTTTAATACTTTTTTCAAATATAAATTTTTATAAAAATAATTTATAATAATTATCTACATGTATTTTAGTTTGTTATTATCTATTTTCTATATCTAGGGTCAATAATCTTAATCATTGTGAACTAGTTTCACAATATTGGAATTGTTATTCATTCTTCTCACAAAGTTAAATATTACGAGATAATAAAAGTAATAATAATTTATGTTTTATAGTTATTTATAATTATATAATTCCATTTAAGAATTATTTTAGTTATTATTCATGATGTTGAAATTGAGGATGAACTTGTTTTGGTAATTTATAATGAATTAATGGTATTATATTAATTAATGAGTTAAAATTTTATATTACCATTAAAGAAAAAATAATTATTTAAATACTAATATAAAATATTAATTTTTCAAATTCATCCTTAATATAAATCTATAACATTGTTCTTGTAGGTGGTTATAATAACCCAACAAGAACATGATATCGTTTTTGTGTGAGTTTGGCTATGAAAGAGATTATTTTGATATAATATCATTACAAAAAAGTGTAATGAAATTAAATAAATTTTATTTATGTGATGAATCATATTTTTTCATATTTATATGAATAAGGTAAATAAAAAAATAGTTTTCTCTTATAAATAAACCAATTTTCTTCTATGTATATTCGTTTCAGATGGTCAGTTTTGCAATGAAATCTTATTGATAATATTAATCATAGAATGAATAATTTATAATTATATAATATAAATCATAATATAAATAACATATAAATTCACTAATACCATTTTTATAACTTTCCTTTAAAAGAGGTGACACAAAATGAAACGTGTTGTTCATAGAGGTGGTAGTGTGCACAGGCTTATTATAAGGCCCTAGCCTTAAACCTTACTTAATATTGAATTAAATGAATAATTAACATTGATGATATTTTCAGGTTTAGAGTTTTAGAGAATTAGGACATAACTATTACATCTCAAAAGATTACAAAGTATTCGCTTCTACTAAATTTCCATAAAATAAAAACTCTTAAAAAGAAACATGTATAGTTCCATGTTTTAGGTATCATGACTTTCCCTTGATCCCATCCTTGACCCTATTCCACACTAAGTCCTATGAAAAACATTTCAAAAAAACTTGGGGTGAGCATAAAAAGCTCAGTAAGGGATACACAAAGAATGAAAACTGTTAGTTTTTCAAAACAACAAGTAAACCATGTATACTTTATCAAAGTAATACTTTTCACCTCTTCGAAGTAGTAAAAACTCTTCGCTGAATAAAATTTAATTACTTACCCTTTTGTAACCAAAGGATTACCATAAAACCCATATAAAGAACACATAACATATATAAAGGTAACTTGGGACATAAACATACTTAAGTGGAATGACCATACGGTCGACTTCCACACATATCACTTAATGGAATAGCCATACGGCCAATTTCCATACATACTTAATGGAATAGCCATACGGCCGACTTCCATACCCAATGCATTGGAGGTTATAACGTAACCACCCGTCCTGGTATTCACGGCACCACCCGTCATATGGTTTATAACGTAACCACCCGTTAAATGTCCAAGTACCATAATAAAATCATAAGACATAAAACAAATATAATGGAAAGAAAACATTTCCAAACTTTGATCACAATATATCACTAAAATATATTGACATAACAAATCCATTACAAAAACCATTTTCAATACCAAAATACATAAAAGAGTATATGGTATTTATTTCATTTTAAAAAACATCACGGCTTGTTGAGGAAGCCAAAGACTAAATAATACTCGCGGCGGTGGAAAAGGTCGTTGTCACCGCATACTTTAAAAGAAACATTCCTTTTTGTCATTTAGTAAAACGCTTCGTATAAAAATATTCCTTTTGTATAAAAGTAAAAGTCAAAGGGGTTTATACACCATATAAAAGAAAGTTGTGTATAAAACGAAATATGCCTCAATGAAAGGACGTTGAGACGTAGTCCCATACAAAGACGATATCCTTGGTTTAAGGATAAATCAATTACATAATTATGTGTGACAAATGAATACACAAAATATAAGTGGATATTAAGTGTAAAATAATCAACGGTCATTCACACATATTCAAAGGATGACATATTCAATAACTACATGTTGAACCCAAAGAAATCGAAATTGGGTTAAGAAGTTCCCTTGACAGCCTAACGAGGTCACATCAAAATGAGTTGATGAGAGATAAAAAGTGTATCTCATCACTTGAAAATAAAATTTACATCAATAAGGATATATGAGAACATATCCCAACATAACAATATGTAAATTAAAAGACCCAACAAAAGAAGTCTTTTAAAAAGAGGAGGGTGAAAGGTTCCCTTACCGACTTGGGTATCTTTCAAAACATACACCCCATGAAATAAGTACAATACATAATTGATGTAAATACTCATAAAACGAAAGTATATTACAAAAAGATTATAATAATGGGCATTACGTACACCACTCAAAGGAAATTGTGGCAAATGTAGCATAAATCTCACGGGAATAAAAGTGAGATGAAAAATCCCTTACGAAAACTCGACAGCCTAACGGCACCACATAAAACTTACAAAAATGGATTGATGAGATCAAATAGGGTATCTCATAATATTAACATAAAGTTTATAGAAATAGGAATATAAAAGAACATCCCCCAACATAATAAATTGGAGCTTAAAAGAAGTGACATAAAGGAGAGTACTTAAAAAGAAAGAGAGAGGTTGGATCTCTTACGAAAATTCGGCAGCCTAACGGCACCACTCAAAACTTCCAAAATGGATTGATGAGAGAGAATAGGGTATCTCATCATATGAACATAAAAATTACAGTAAGAGTAATATAAATGAATATCCCAATAACAATAAATATGAGCTTTAAAAGGAATGACATAAAAGAGTGTACTTTAAAAAGAAAGAGAGGAGTAGGATCCCTTACCTCGGGTCCGACTTCACTCGTTCGTTCTTTAACGTCCTGAATAATAAACATGAGTTAATTTCTATTTGATTAAGAAAATTTTTCAAGATCATTATTCCTTTTATATCACTTATTTTCATGTTATAAACATTATGTAATCATTTAAGTTAATAATGTTTGTTTTGTCGATATTTGGTTCTTAAGTCGAAAGTGGACTTCTTACAATTACATGTTGTTCGTGTGGTCAATGGTTCATTATATCCAGAATGATATTCATGATTTGGATATAATATATATCATATATATCCAGCATATACATGTATTTATAATATTACATAATCATTTAGAGGTAAGAAATGAAATGCACCGTTCATGGAGACGGTAAGCCGTACGTACGCATGAACGCTTCTTTCATTTCTTTGTCATATTAATGGAATTTAAACTAAATGATAGGTATGTATATTTTAATTCCAGAATTATATTCATCATTTATATGTAACATTCATCATATATATCCATTATATACATGAACTTATAATAGTACATTACATTTGGGGATAAGAAATGAAATGCACCGTTCATGGAGACGGTAAGCCGTACGTACGCATGAACGCTACTTTCATTTCTATCTCATACTTTAATGGTAATAAATAATAATGATATAGAGTTACATAATAATTCCAGTATAAAATCATATATAATAACATTAAATCCATCCTTTATACGTCCCACGTATGGCATTAACGAATCACATCACTTTGAGGGGGCGGTAGTCCGCACTTCCTAAAATGAAGATATCGCGTATACCCATAATGGAAGCCATAAATGTAAGCCACAAATGAAAAATACAGATTCTTAAGTAAAACATAAACATAATATATATCATATATAAATATAGTGACATCTTAATGGCCACCTTTGAAGGTGTTATATGAGTGTTGAACAATCATCGTTTCGTGAGGCCGAAATTCACCATCCACGAAAATAGTATGTTCTTTAACCATAAGATGTAGGTGTGTGTAAGTGTAGCTCTAATCCTTCTTATAAAAACATCCAAGTATATTGAGGATACAGTATTTGTTACAAAATAAAATAATAAAAAGAGTTTAGGGGGTTGGAGAAGCAAAATAAAACAAAATGACTCAAAAGAAGACATTACCTTAAAATCGGTTAACTCCCTTTGGTTTGAGATCAAAGGCTTCCTTGGGAAGACTTCTGCCCAAAGTGAGGATTCAAGGAGTAAAATAGGTAAGTGGAGATACCAAATGGGCATAGGTTGGCCGATCCAAAGGCTTTGGGAGTGTGGGTAAGGAGGTAGAGGTGGGTGCCTTTTATAAGAGGAGAGGAGGGGCACTCTTGGAAAGTAAAGAAAAGTCACTTTATTTTAAAATGGTATTCGGATTTAAGAGGTCCCACATTGATTTATTTCTAGGATAAGGTGATAAGGGTTCTAAATCCACTCATACAATAGGTTTTGGACATGTGTAGGTCTTAGATATTACATTATCTTTCCATTTCATTTAAATCATTAAATAATGAGGTCATCGCTGCATCATCATGATGTCATAAATAATTTAATTTATTTAATGTATAAAAATTATAAAAAAAATAATATGATTTAGGAAAGAGTTTTAGCTTTCCAATTACTATTTATAGTCAAAAATATGACTTGTATAAACCCATGTAAAAATTGTCTTAGTAAAATATCTCATGTGTGTGTCATTTTTACTTTAACATTAAATAAAAAGTTATTTATGTCATTTCCCAACCAAAGTGGCTCCATGGGGTCCCCAACTTTACCCATGGATTTTCTTGGTCTCCCATGACACATCCAATATGGGTAGGACATGTTTCAAGGTATTTTCATTTTATTATAATATCATTTTGCATTAAATTGCACTAATTACCTCTAATCGCGATTAAAAACTTAATAAGTTACTATTCACCAAAAAAAATTATTTTTTTCTCATTGAACCAAATTTTAATTCATAATGACAACCATGTATGTCGGATTTTTTAAATTCAAAACACAGAATTTGTAAAATTTTATTTAAACAAAAAATCTGTTTTTATAAGTACCACTTAGTGGTTTAACTATTCATCAAAAATTGAAGTTTTTCAGAAAAATACCAAAAATTCACCCTAAGCTATATTTGATATTCTGAATTCAAAAATGAAGTCCATTTTACAAAATTCACAACATATAAGTTGAATTAATTAATTTAATAATTAATTCCCGTTGTGAGAGAAAATAGCGTGTTTTTATGAAACAATAAGTATCAAAAGATTGACACTAGTTTAAGTCCGATTTCAAATTGAAATTAATTCCAACGACCACTATTGGATTTAATGGTAAAAATATTTTCTAATTTCACTTTAAAAAAAATTCAAAAGATAATCTAATCATATAAATAAATTAGATTAAAAAGAGGTTTTGCATTAAAATACAATATTTTACACTATTCATTAAAAAATGAACTTTATCGGAAAGATACCAAAAATTTACACAAAGTAAATTTTCATGTCCCGATTCTAAAGAAGATTTTTATTTAGTCCAAATAGAATTTATAAGAGTGAACGAAACTATATTTAATGACGGTTCACCATCAAAAGGCGATAAGTGAACCTTTAGTGAAAACTAGGGCATATACGCCTAAAATTGAATTCTTTCCGTATTTTAAGCCTTTATCTTTTATTGGATAAATGTAAAAACATTTAAAACATACATAATCATATTTTAGTTATTTCTATCCATTCCTGCCAATACAACGGCTACATGTTAACTACCATTTAAAATAATATTATTTTATTATTAGAGTGCAATGTAAGATTCCCAAGAAACTCGTTGTTGCGTGTTGGGTACGCCATCGAGCATAGCGTCCCCTTTAAAGTCATATTAATATTTTATTCACAAATATGGATAAATATGAATATGTCATATTCTTTATTTACCAGGGGTGTTACATCCTTCCCCCCTTTTTGGGAATTGCGTCCTCGCAATTTTTAAAATTGGGCTTGGAAACATCCTTGAAAGTCCCACATCAAAACAAGAGTCGGTAAAACAATCACTTTAAAATAAAGAAAGATAAGTAAAAAGGTCACCCGAGTTAACCCATAATAGGATTCCGTGTAGGAAAACATGGACATGGAAGAAAAAGCAAAGGGTCATGTTCTGATGGAGAGTGATAGAAAACATGTTTAGGAGAAAGTTAACCATAATAAAATCACAAACTTGTGATGGGTAAAATGGTATTCGATTCCCCAGTAGGAAAATTTAATAGACAAAATTTTTGTTTTAAGTTACTTTTTATTGAGGAATTTATTCATAAGGAAACATAATCACTTATCATGTTGACTTTCAACTTTTATTAGATTCCTTACACAAACTCATATTTTCTCCAAAAGGCGAGTATTGAGGAAGACTTGTTCACATTAAGAGTACTATAATCAATTTCAAGAGAATCACCTAATCCAAAATAGAGAACTATATACTTCCCATGTCTTTAGACTCTAACCAAAACCAAAACCCAAAAGGTTAGTACATGATCAGATAATCCAGAAAAGGATAACCCTTTATAAAAAGAGAATCTATGCTTAATCTCCAAAATTTGTCCAACAAAACCCAAAGTTCAACGAGGACCATTAGATAAACAATTTGTCCATAAAAGTATTCAAAGTAAACCAAACTAAGGTTGAAACCCAAATATTTTAAGGATTTAGTCACATAGTCTTCTAAGTTAAATCGTAACATTTATCTCCAAACAACATTTGTTGCTCCTAAAGTCTCATATTGAAAAGTAATTAAAATAATCACATATCCTCCATGATAGGTTAATCATTTTCATAAATAACCCAAAATCAACTTACTCTTAATTAATAAAATCATCTAACTAAAAAAAATCAGTCAAAATAACCAGGGAATTCACGTAGTCCAGTGGTAGGCGATAAATACCAGTCGCACTTTGGTTGTGGGTTCGATTCTCGCAGCTTTGTCTGACGTGACGGGTTGTCACACGGTCTGCGTGTTTTCCTTTTTCCAAAACTATATAATTATCAAAACATTCCCCAAAATGAGATAAAATCTTCAAAAATAATCATAACATATTTTAACCTCAAGTTTATCTCATGCCCTTCATTTTCCATCATATCATATAATAACCCATAATTACCTCAAAAGTAAGGATCATATAAACTCTAATGGTTACCTTTATAATTATTACCTGAACTTCCACATCGATTGGTCATCTCATACATGATGCATTACAGAACATACCAAGGTTTAAGTGGTTGATCATGAATCCTTGATAGTTGGTTTAGAACAACCACGAGTTTCCTCATTGAATCCCTCATTTTATCTAGTATCTTAATCAGAGAACCACCACAGTTTCCTTCAAACCTGTTGTCTCTTTGGTGCCTGCTAGATCCATCCATTCACTAAAAACAGAAATGTCAGTGTGAGTATATCAACAAAACCATCATGTACTAATGAGGAAGGTAAACACTAAGATATACTTACTCATTCACTTTATCTAAAACTAGGACTCTTTTTGAAATCCTAACCATTATGGTAATGTCACTTATGCTTAGAGAATACCCTAACCTCTAAAGTTATCTAAACCGACCTTTGATACCAACTATAAGGCCCCAGCCTTAAACCTTACTTAATATTGAATTAAATGAATAATTCACATTGAGGATCTTTTCAGGTTTAGAGTTTTAGAGAATTAAGACATAACTATTACATCTCAAAAGATTACAAAGTAGTCGCTTCTACTAAATTTCCATAAAATAAAAACTCTTAAAAAGAAACATGTATAGTTCCATGTTTTAGGTAGCATGACTTTACCTTGATTCCATCCTTGACACTATTACATGCTAAGTCCTGTGAAAAACATTTCAAAAAAACCTGGGGTGAGCATAAAAAGCTCAGTAAGGGATACACAAAGAATGAAAACTGTTAGTTTTTCAAAACAACAAGTAAACCATGTATACTTTATCAAAGTAATACTTTTCACCTCTTCGAAGTAGTAAAAACTCTTCGCTGAATAAAATTTCATTACTTACCCTTTTGTAACCAAAGGATTACCATAAAACCCATATAAAGAACACATAACATATATAAAGGTAACTTGGGACATAAACATACTTAAGTGGAATGACCATACGTTCGACTTCCACACATATCACTTAATGGAATAGCCATACGGCCAATTTCCATACATACTTAATGGAATAGCCATACGGCCGACTTCCATACCCAATGCATTGGAGGTTATAACGTAACCACCCGTCCTGGTATTCACAGCACCACCCGTCATATGGTTTATCACGTAACCACTCGTTAAATGTCCAAGTACCATAATAAAATCATAAGACATAAAACAAATATAATGGAAAGAAAACATTTCCACACTTTGATCAAAATATATCACTCAAATATATTGGCATAAAAAATCCATTAAAAAAACCATTTTCAATACCAAAATACATAAAAGAGTATATGGTATTTATTTCATTTTAAAAAACATCAGAGCTTGTTGAGGAAGCCAAAGACTAAATAATACTCGCGGCGGTGGAAAAGGTCGTTGTCACCGCATACGTTAAAAAAACATTCCCTTTTTTCATTTAGTAAAATGCTTCATATAAAAATATTCCTTTTGTATAAAAGTAAAAGTCAAAGGGGTTTATACACCGTATAAAAGAAAGTTGTGTATAAAACGAAATATGCCTCAATGAAAGGAGGTTGAGATGTAGTCCCATACAAAGATTGTATCCTTGGTTTAAGGATAAATCAATTACATAATTATGTGTGACAAATGAATACACCAAATATAAGTGGATATTAAGTGTAAAATAATCAAAGGTCATTCACACATATTCAAAGGATGACATATTCAATAACTACATGTTGAACCCAAAGAAATCGAAATTGGGTTAAGAAGTTCCCTTGACAGCCTAACGACGTCACATCAAAATGAGTTGATGAGAGATAAAAAGTGTATCTCATCACTTGGACATAAAAGTTAAATCAATAAGGATACATGAGAACATATCCCAACATAACAATATGTAAATTAAAAGACCCAACAAAAGAAGTCTTTTAAAAAGAGGAGGGTGAAAGGTTCCCTTACCGACTTGGGTATCTTTCAAAACATACACCCCATGAAAGAAGGACAATACATCATTGATGTAAATACTCATAAAACGAAATTATATTACAAAACGAGTATAATAATGGGCAGTACATACACCACTCAAAGGAAATTGTGGCAAATGTAGCATAAATCTCACGGGAATAAAAGTGAGATGAAAAATACCTTACGAAAACTCGGCAGCCTAAGGGCACCACATAAAACATACAAAAATGGATTGATGAGATCAAATAGGGTATCTCATCATATTAACATAAAGTTTATATAAATAGGAATATAAAATAACATCCCCTAACATAACAAAGTGGAGCTTAAAAGAAGTGACATAAAGGAGAGTACTTAAAAAGAAAGAGAGATGTTGGATCTCTTACGAAAATTCGGCAGCCTAACAGCACCACTCAAAACTTCCAAAATGTATTGATGAGAGAGAATAGGGTCTCTCATCATATGAAAATAAAAATTACAGTAATAGTAATATAAAATAATATCCCAATAACAAGAAATATGATCTTTAAAATGAATGACATAAAAGAGTGTACTTTAAAAAAAAAGAGAGGAGTAGGATCCCTTACCTCGGGTCCAACTTGACTCGTTCGTTCTTTAACGTCCTGAATAATAAACATTGGTTAATTTCTATTTGCTTAAGAACCTTTTTCAAGTTAATTATTCCTTTTATATCACTTATTTCCATGTTATAAACATATGTAATCATTTAAGTTAATAATGTTTGTTTTGTCAATATTTGGTTCTTAAGTCGAAAGTGGACGTCTTACAATTACATGTTGTTCGTGTGGTCAATGGTTCATTATATCCAGAATGATATTCATGATTTGGATATCATATATATCATATATATCCAGAATATACATGTATTTATAATATTACATAATCATTTAGAGGTAATAAATGAAATGCACCGTTCATGGAGACGGTAAGCCGTACGTACGCATGAACGCTACTTTCATTTCTTTGTCATATTAATGGAATTAAAAATAAATGAGAGGTATGTATATTTTAATTCCAGAATTATATTCATCATTTAGATGTATCATTCATTATATATATCCATTATATACATGTACTTATAATAGTACATTACATTTGGGGATAAGAAATGAAATGCACCGTTCATGGAGACGGTAAGCTGTACGTACGCATGAACGCTACTTTCATTTCTATCTCATACTTTAATGGAAAGAAATAATAATGATATAGAGGTAGATAATAATTCCAGTATAACATAATATATAATAACATTAAATCCATCCTTTATACTTCCCACGTATGGCATTAACAAATCACATCACTTTGAGGGGGCGGTAGTCCGCACTTCCTAAAATGAAGATATCGCGTATACCCATAATGGAAGCCATAAAGGTAAGACAAAAATGAAAAATACAGAAGCTTAAGTAAAAAAATAAACATATTATATATCATATATAAATATAGTGACATCTTAATGGCCACCTTTGAAGGTGTTATATGAGTGTTGAACAATCATCGTTTCGTGAGGCAGAAATTCGCCATCCACAGAAACAGTATGTTCTTTAACCATTAGATGTAGGTGTGTGTAAGTTTAGCTTGAATACTTCTTATAAAAACATCCTAGTATATTGAGGATACTGTATTTGTTACAAAATAAAATAATAAAAAGAGTTTAGGGTGTTGGAGAAGCAAAATAAAACAAAAGGACTCAAAAGAAGACATTACCTTAAAATCGGGTAACTCCCTTTGGTTTGATCTCAAAGGCTTCCTTGGGAAGACTTCTGCCCAAATTTAGGCTTAAAGGAGTAAGAGAGGGAAGTTTAGAGACAAAATGGGTAGAGTTTGGCCGAGTCAAGGGCTTTGGGAGTCTGGGTAAGGAGGTAGAGGTGGGGGACTTTTATAAGAGGAGAGGAGGGGCACTCTTGGAAAGTAAAGAAAAGTCACTTTATTTTAAAATGGTATTCGGATTTAAGAGGTCCCACATTGATTTATTTCGAGGATAAGGTGATAAGGGTTCGAAATACACTCATCCAATAGGATTTGGACATGTGTAGGTCTTAGATATTACATTATCTTTCCATTTCATTTAAATCGTTAAATAATGAGGTCATCGCTGCATCATCATGATGTCATAAATAATTTAATTTATTTAATGTCTAAAACTTATAAAACAAATACTATGATGTAGGAAATCGTTTTATCTTTCCAATGACTATTTATAGTCAAAAATCTGACTTGTATAACCCCATGTAAAAATTGTTTTAGTAAAACATCTCATGTGCGTGTCATTTTTACTTTAACATTAAATAAAAAGTTATTTATGTCATTTCCCAACCAAAGTGGCTCCATGGGGTCCCCAAGTTGACCCATGGCTTGTCTTGGTCGGCCATGACTCATCCAATAAGGATAGGACATGTGTCAAGGTATTTTCATTTTATTATAATATCATTTTTTCCTTAAATTGCACTAATTAGCTCTAATCGCGATTTAAAACTTAATAAGTTACTATTCACCAAAAAAATTTATTTTTATCTCCTTGAACCACATTTTACTTCTTAATGACAACCATGTATATCGGATTTTTTAAATTCAAAACACAGAAGTGGTAAAATTTCATTTAAACGAAAAATCAATTATTATAAGTACAACTTAGTGGTTTCACTATTCATCAAAAATTGAAGTTTTTCAGAAAAATACCAAAAATTCACCCTAAGCTATATTTGATATTCAGAATTCAAAAATGAAGTCCATTTTACAAAATTCACAACATATAAGTTGCATTAGTTAATTTAATAATTAATTCCAGCAGTCAGAGCAAATAACGTGTTTTTATGAAACAATAAGTATCAAAAGATTGACACTAGTTTAAGTCCGATTTCAAAGTGAAATTATTTCCTACGACCACTATTGGATTTAATGGTAAAAATATTTTCTAATTTCACTTTAAAACAAATTCAAAAGATAATCTAATCATATAAATAAATTAGATTAAAAAGTGGTTTTGAATTAAAATACAATATTTTACACTATTCATTAAAAAAATAAACTTTATCGGAAAGATACCAAAAATTTACACAAAGTAAATTTTGATGTCCCAATTCTAAAGAAGAGTTTTATTTGGTCCAAATATAATTTATAAGAGTGAACAAAACTATATTTAATGACGGTTCTCCATCAAAAGGCGATAAGTGAACCTTTAGTGAAAACTAGGGCATATACGGCTAAAATTGATTTCTTTCCGTATTTTAAGCCTTTATATTTTATTGGATAAATGTAAAAACATTTAAAAACATATATAATCATATTTTAGTTATTTCTAACCATTCCCGCCAATACAACAGCTACATGTTAACTACCATTTAAAATAATATTATTTTATTATTAGAGTGCAATGTAAGATTCCCAAGAAACTCGTTGTTGTGTGTTGGGTACGCCATCGAGCATAGCATCCCCTTTAAAGTAATATTAATATTTTATTCACAAATATGGATAAATATGAAAATTTCATATTCTTTATTTACCTGGGGTGTTACACTTATGATCAACGTTTTCATTTTTTTCAACTGAATGGGAGGGGAATATATAATTTTATACCATAAATATTTTAAAATTTAATAATATTATTTGTACTTATGTCATTACATTAATATGTTTTGAATGGTTTTGGAAGAGGGAAGATGAGAAATATATAGTAAGTAAGTTGAAGGGTAAGTAAAACATATGTTGGGAATTTTTATTTTCTCTTGATGTATACTTTATCAATGAAAGACTTATGAAATTAGGTTTTACCTGCCTCTATAATGTGTTTCATGATCAAAAATTCTCTCATGTCTTTCAAATGTTTTCATTTGAGTTATTTTTAGTTATATCTTTTAAACAGAAAGTCAGGACATTGATGGAAAAAATAGAGAACTCATAGTCATTTAAAAGGCATTCTGATGATCTTGTTGGATTATTTTAAAAATAAATTTTAATTTATAAATACCTTGTAATCATGTTTAAAGATCTAAATAATTAATTATAAGAATGCAAGGATGGAAATAATTGAAGATGACCTGTAGCAGGCTCCACCGACTTGTCGATGCAGGGCCATGACTAGTCGGTGCAAGGTGTCCTGAACTCCTCATGAGAATATAGCCAACAAGATAGTGGATGGAGTATCATCAACCAGCCAATGGCGAAATAAGATTTTCCACTATCTATAAGACTTCTACCGGCTTTCTAGTGGAGCCACATCGTCTAGCCAGTGGGAGAAGTACAATAACTGACAGCCCCAAGTAGGCGACTGCCAACTTTATGGAGACTATCGGGTATCTGATTACATAAGGATAGTATCTTTGAGAGTGAATTTATTGTTTTAAATATTACACTATTATGATCTTCTTCTATTTCAATCCACCTAATAAATTATATAATTTTCTTAGTCTACTTGGGGGATAAAAATCATTCATTTTCATCTTGGAATATCATTTTCCTTACCATAAATGCTCTCTGATCGAATCAATATTGAATTTAAACCTTTCTCAAAACCTATCAAAGACACATTCTCAATTTATAAATCACTTTAAGGATCTCACCCTTTCTCTCAAATCTCTCACCCTAAATTTTAAAATTCCATTCAATATATTTTTTAGAAGCATTGTAATTGGAAACTGTCATGTAAACCTATCACCTCTCTTTACCTTTCTCCAAAGGGTTCTAAATCCACAAAATCATGAGATAGATTAATTTTATTTTGTATAATTGCAACAGGGTTCTCAAAAACCATAATTTTGAGGTATGGGTTTCTCAATCATCTCTGAGATCAAGGGGTTAATAATATTTTCCTCTCTAGTTGAGGGGTGTAGATCTAGGGGATCATATGAAACTACTATCAAAATCTGTATTAATTGTATTTCTTAACTCTTTAAATTTTCTCTTACTATATTTATTATTTATTTACATACGTGAATAAATTTTATACAATCATTTCCATGCTTAATTTAATTTTTATTAACTTTATAAATTAGATAAAATTTATCAACTATCACTCAATCAATTTATCACTTTATTAGTTAAAAATAATTTTAATTTGTTTCACCCATTAAATTTAATTTATATTTTTAAAAGGGAAATTAACCCCCCATTCCATATTTCTCTAACCAACAGTTGGTATCAATGGTATGATTTGGGTTTTTCTCAAAAATAATTTTTTTTAATATTAATTTACTTCAAGGTATGATATTTTTATTATATCATATAATTATTATTATCATGCTCCTTTTTTCTATGGAACTAAGTATTCCAATCAGAAAAATAATATTTTAAATTGTCATATTATTATGAGTTATAATGTTTGAAAAATGCCAATGCATGAATATGTTCCAACTGAAGAAACTAAATAAAATTGGACTCCTAAAGATGTTAATAAATTTTAACTTAATAGAAAAATTTATTGATTACTAACATTATGGTCTTGATATTAATAGTTTAACAGTGTTTCTATATCCAAAATGTATTATGAAATAAGGATATTATTGAAAGTCATGCATGAAGTAATGAATAAAGTAAAAGGAACAAGATTGGATATGTATTGTCAATATTTTGAAAGTTTCTCTATGGATCTTAATGAATATATTATGATTATTTTAGGATTTTTATTGATATTTTCAATGGTATAAAGTACCTTAATGATTATTTATCTATTGAAACTATTATAAGGAAAATAATTTGGATTAAACCTATCTTCTGGGATCCCAAGTTCATATCCATTCAAGAATAGAATGTTGTGAAGAAAATATCGGTCAAGGAACTCATCAGATCCCTAATGACGTATCAATTAATGTTTATATATAAATAAAATAAAAAAGAATAATAATTTTAATTAATTCATGAAAATGGCCACCATAAAATCCATTATTGATGATTCATATAGAGTTTAAGTACATTAATTTTCTCAACTCTGCAAGAAGATGAAAAATTTCTTTAAGAAGAATAATTTTTCAACCTATCCATGAAGGTAAATCAAAATTCAGAACTCGAAGTGATATAATATGATTCTAAAAAAAGAAATGTCATATAAATCTCGAATTCCCTTTCTAAAAAAATAATATTAAATAAAAGAAACAAGTAAAGAAGGTTTTAAAAGTAAAAATATGAAGTGAAATTGTTGAATTCCTGGACATGAATCCATCAACCACTTCAAGTGAATCAAGTTCTTAGTTCCTTATGCAACATGGTTTTGATGAAGCCAAAGTTAGTACCCATCTTCATATTTCCTTCTCTTCCTCTTCTTATTTCAATTAATTCCTTTTTCTCTTCTCCTTATATATCATAAAGACATTAATATTAAAGAACTAAAATACACTCAAGATCAAATCAAAAATGTTTACATAAACTATAATATTTATAATTATAACATGACAAAAATAAAAATAAAGCGCTTAATGAATAATAAAATATTAAAATAAAATGATCTTCTCTTCAAATAAAAATAATAATTATCCATAAAAGTTAAGAATCAACTAGATGATAATAACTTTAATCTACCAATAAATACTTGAAATTGTTTCATTCAAAATACATTCAAAGTGAAAATAATTTAAATAAATTGTATTATATCAATTACATGGAAAATATTATAGTTTTTTTGGTCTTTGAAGTCTTGAAAGCACCTCTAAGAGTATCATGAAAAATAATTTTATTAAATAATTATCATAGGATAATTTTTTTAGTTATTTCTAAAAATTTATCATTTAATTTATGAATGTGATTAAAAAAATTCATGATATGGGAGGCCAAAATCAATTAATAATTTATCAAATATTTCTAAAATGAAATATCATGCAAGACAAATTTGGATTCCAAAATCATTGTTGGATAACATCAGGGGAACCATGTTCCTTTGTGTGCCAAAACCTTTAGTAATTTTATTTTATAGGAAAATTTTCTCCTAACTATAACCTAAGAAGAACTATGGTACCGATATAGTTGTTTTTCAATACACATATGTATATACATCTTTGAAATTGATAAATGAGGAGGAGGTTATGTCACCGTGGGATATGACTATAAGGGTATAATAATTAGTGAATGTAACATAAATTTCTAAAACTCATCTATAATAAAAAAATTTGTTTAAAATAAATGAAACAAAATTTATAATGTATTTGTTAATTTTGTGATATAGGTTTCAAAATTCCTTTTGAAAATTATTTTGACAAATTGTTTAACTCAAAAGGAAGACTATTTTTACCCATATTGATTTCAAATTTTTTATTCAATAAATTTAAAATGTATTTCTATAAATAACATAAAATGATTTAGTGAACAAGTTAGTGATTAATGGATTTGGAATAGACACCTCAGTCACTATAGAACATACTCACTTTTCAAACTCAACCATTATCAACTAGTTTGAGATCTACCCAAATTTATTTCGAATATGAACTGATTTGTTATGCATGCCAACATGGTAATAACAAAATATCCTTTTTTAAAAATAAAAAGGGAATTTACTCTTCAAAATATCTTGAATTAATTAATAATTATTTATTCATACCCTCTAAAATTGAAATTATTGGAGTAAAATCATATAATTTGATTATTATTGATGACTTTACATGATTCATGCGTGATTATTTATAAACATTTAAAAGTGAATCTTGAAAATCCTTCACCATTTTCTTTAAAAATGTTTAAATTAAAAAAAGTTTTAAAATTATTTCAATTAAAATTGATCATGGTGGATAATTATACAAGAAATAATTTGATGATTTATATTATTCTGAAGGCAATAATCAATATTTTTTTCCAAGAACCCCTCAATAAAATGGGGTATTATACAGGTGAAATTTTAGTATCCAATAAAACAATATAAAACTTATAAATGAATTTAATTTACCAAAATAGTTTTAAGCTGATATCATGAATACTTAATTCTCTATCATTATTCATATTCTCATAATTTATTTTCCCAAAAATACCACTTAAAAACATTGGACAAATAAAAAACCCAAAGTTTTCTATTTAATATTTTTTGGTTATAAATGTTTTATTTTAATCAAAAAATTAAATCCTGAAAAACATATTCAAAATATGATAATGTTTTCATTTGTGGGTAATTAAACTCAATAAACAAATATAGAGTCTTTATCAACATGAATAAAGTGGTGGAAGAATAAATCCATGTTTATTTATGAATATTTTTAAAATCCCTACCTAAAAATGTTTTTGAAAATGATGTTTTAAAGGAAAATTGTTTAACTAAACAAGTTAAAGAAGAATAGTAATATTATCAAAATATTTTTCCTATTGATTTTAGAAAATATAAATACCATCACCTTTAAAATTTAATTGGATATTTTCAAGCAGAGACTCATACTAGAGGAGCAGTATTAAACAAGGTTGAACACTTTGCCTTCATCTCTCACCTTAAAACAAAAAGCCTTAATGATTCCCTTAATGATAAAATTTGGATTCTTTATATACAATAGGAACAAAATAAATTCACTTAAAATGATTTATTGACACACATATAAATACCTAATGGTTATCCAGTTATAGTTTCTCAATTCATTTTATGGAATAAGTTGGATGAACATAGAAATTTTGTAACACCTGAGTGTTTTATAAGAAATATTTTGTATTTTATTTTATATAAATCATCAAAGGAATATTTCACTACACACAACACTAGCTTGGCTAGCTTTATACGCAATCGCGACCTTCCTTGATAGCTTGCGTCGTACGCAATACCGAGTTTCACTAAACAACGATATGCTATTAAAATATTATTAAAACTAGCCGTTATGAATAGTAATAACCACTTTTTGAAATTTTGTAAATTTTATTTTTCAAAATGGACTTCATTTTTGGATTCGGAATATCGAAATTAGCCTAGGGTGAAATTTTGGTATTTTTCTGGAAACTTTCAATTTTTGATGAATAGTGAAAACACTGGGTTATTATTTAAAAACCGACTTTTTATTTAAATAATTAGTTATTTTATTTAAATTTAATTTATGTCAAAATTGATACATAATACCTATATAAGTTCAATGTAATTCATTGGAGCAATTTTATAATAATTTTAGATATATAAAAGGTTTATTGAACTTTTCACCGTCTTTTACCCACCTCCTAGGAGAATTTGAAAATTTACATAAAAATTAATTTTACCGCTTCTGTGAGTGGAATTTTAAAAATCCGAGAGACGCGGTTGATTTCAGTAAGTATAATGTGGTTCAATGAGATGAAAATAATTTTTGGTGAATAGTAACTTTTTACTTTTATTTACCACGGTTAAAAGTAAATAGGGTAATTAAGAGTAAAGATGATATTATTATTACCCTAACACATGTTATAATTCTATTGGATAAGTTTAATTCGACCAAAAACAACCTTATGAATAATATATGACGACTTAGGCCCACTTGGATTAGATTAGGACATTTATTATTAATTTATTTAAAGAAGGGTTAAAATAGTTAAAATCAAAGTTTAATAAGTAAATAATTTTTAATATAGATTTATACATGAGATAAAGTCAACTATAAATATTCATTATAAAGATAATAATATTTCCTACATAATGGGTTTTTATTTGTAATTTTTAGACATTAAATAATTTAATTTATTTATGACACAAAGATGATGCAGTAATTATCTTATTACTGAAATATTGACATAATTGATGTTATAAATACCCAAATAAATATCATTTTAGACTTTTTGTAAATTACACTAAATCATAGGTTAATATGACATGTTAGTATTGATTTAATTAACTTTTTCTGAATTAATCATTCTTTTATGATTTTCACAAAAATCAATTACTAAATAGTGTCAAAATTGACATAAAATAGTTTTTAAACCAAATATTATATTATTAATTGTTATTTTATTCCTAAAAATCTAAGGTTAGGGCAAATGACTTAGATAAGGTTATATATATTAATAATAAACAACTTGGGGTTCGTTTGTCTTGTTATAGTAAGTTTATTAACCTTATAGTGTAAGAACACAAAAAGACACGGTAAAAGTAAAATTATCTAACTTAAAGTTAAATCTAAATGATAAGGTTAAAATAGTAAACTAAACTTGTCCAAATTCTATTGGATGAGCGTATTTCGACCCATCCCTACCTTAGATTCTAAATAAATAAATTTGGATATATTTAAAACCGAATATGGATTTATAATAAAATAATATTTTTAGTTTTTCCAAAGGATCCCCTCTCCTCCCTTATAAAAGGGAACCTCCTCCCTCTCTTCCTCACACCACTTTGAGCCTTCAATCTCGGCCAACCCCTGCCAATTTCTCCTCTCCACTTCCCTAGAAACATCTTAGAGGTCCTGGTCTTCTTCAAAGACCAATTTTAGTGCCCTAAAAGAAGTTCTCAAAGAAGCGCTTCAAAGAAAGGGTAATGTCCGTTACCAATTCTTTCAACTTTATTTCTTCTTCCACTTCTTCTTCTTTAGTTGTTTCATTATTAATTAATAACATCAGTATCAATCATATACTAATATGTTATTATACGTATGAAATAACCCTATTTCACCATCTATCCATCCTACAGAAAACGAAATCACCGCGCGTGCGTACGTACGGAATACCGTCTCCACACCGTGGTGTAATCTAATTTTCACCACCGCCTTACTTAGTTGGGTATAATGGTGTAAAGAATAAATATATATGATTATTTTAAATTTATATTGATTCTTAAATAATATACATACACTCCAATACAATTCCACGATCATGGGAACGATATCATCACTCGTGCGTACGTACGGAATACCGTCTCCACGATGTGATGCGACTCGTTTTACATGATTTTCATTTAATAATGATTACATAAATGAATTGAGTGAATAAATATGATATATATTACACTAATACCATTCTGGAAATGAGGTATATATAACCTAAAAAGAATAATAAGAATTTATTCGACAAAACACGCATAAGAACAAAAAGTAATAAACACCCGAATAACAAGTAGAAATGAAATATTATAAATAATAAGCTAAGAATATGACCATATATGATATAATAAAAATTAGTATGATTCTGGAATAAGTCAATGACATTTTTTAGATCATTATACAGGATGTTCGGACACTTACGAAGCAAATCGGACCTAAGGTAAGGGAAATATCACAATCTCATTTTTATCCGAGATTGTTTATACTTTGGAATTTACTGGGGTGTATTTTATCATCCACATCCATGTTTACTCAATATGTAATATTATTTCCATCCACCTACAATTGTTTAAATCCAAATTTACCCTTTGGTGAGTTTTTAGTAAAAGATATGAAATGAATCTTTTGTCGTTTTTCGTACGAGGTACTTTTTGACTTTTCCGACAAAAGTACGAGAAGAATGTCTTTTTTAACTTATACGGCATGAATGGATTTTTAAAACATCATTTACAAGAAGCTTCCTTTACAAGTTTTCAAGTTTATTTTTAATAAACTTCTTTTAGTTTAAAATTGTATGACATGTTAAGAAAGGAAAAGTGTTTTTGAAGTAGAAAGGATATTTTCCTCAAGAATGGAGTTCAAGTGTTTTATCAAAATTATTTTCCATCTAAGATAATAAAGGGTTCTGTTTCTATCCATATTATTAAATTGATTTGATTATGTTATGATAGAATTATCTTTATGAATTCCTTTATCTTATATGAATTGTTTTACGATGTCACGTTGTTTAAGAATCCCATTTTTTATTACATGGGTTATGCTATGATGTATGGTTTATGATTTTGTGGCACACATAAGAATGGTATCATTATGAGATGGGTGGGACCTATATCTACCTCCAATGCATTGGGTAAATATTTTATATCTCATGAGATAGACATGTATGGAATGGTAGGTTAAACCGGTTCAGTGTAATAGGACTGAAACGAGCAATGAACTCAGTTCAGAAATGGACTTTGTCCACTAAGATAGTCTTGGAAATGAGTCTTGAATAATAAGAAATGATTCTCTATGATTATATGTGTATGCCACAAAGCTTTATGTTTTAATTTATGATTATTTTGATTACATTTCACTACCATGATTTATCCCATGTTATGAAATTATGATCTCTTTTTCAGGGTAAGATTTCCAAAAATGTTATGTTCTTATGAATATGATGTGATTGATATTTCTTTTTTTACCCTTACAGAGCATTTGAGCTCACCCTTTCGTATGTTTTCTTTCCCCAGGTCAGGAAGAAGGTTATGAAGTAATATATTCCAAAAGGGACTATAGATATGATGAAATAAATGGGAGACAGTGTAGACGCTTTATGAACCAGTTGTTTATGTTTTCCAGTTTCTAAAGACATTATACCTATACGTTCCTTTCATAGTTTTGTTATATGTTGTAATAATTGTACTTTAATTTTGAAGTACTAACAATGTATGTAAAGTATGGGTCGTTATAGTTGGTATCAGAGGCAAAGGATGTAGGAATGTATCCGATCCTTGGGAACTCTCACATGTGAGCGTTGGACGAAGAATGGCTCCCCTCCCAAGGGCTTCATAAAGAAATGGCTGCCACTGGGGATGGTGGTGTGTCCCGCCCAGGGGGTGTAGCTGCCCATGGAGTGCCCTGATAGGTATCAACTATAGTCCACTAGAATTAATTCCAGATCGTTATAGTTGGTATCAAAGGAAAGGTATAGTCAACCTTTAGAAACTAGGATGTGAAAGCCTTAGTAATAACCTTAAGGATAAGTCTAAGCATAGAACACAATATTAGTGTTTTAGAAATGGCCATGAATAACCTATGATAAGACCTTAAGTGTGAGATTTTATTCTTGATTATGTGGTTTTCCTATTATAATTAGTGTTTCTCACACTATTCTTCTTGGTTTTAATCAATGGCTGGAACCCGAAGGAATTGTGTTAATGTGGAATGTGACGGTAAATGTAATGATTGTCCCCCTAAGAAACCAAACATTATGGGAGATGGAATGCAAAATCTTGTATCCATGATCACACAGCTTTCTCAAGTTATGAATCATGCAGGAATTCCAAATGAGCAAACGAAGGATCAACATTCTATCGAATCCTTCATGAGACAGCATCCACCTTCATTCAGCAGGTCTACTGATCCATTAGTTGCTAAACAATGAATCAGTACTACTGAAAAGATATTTTCAGTTCTTTAATGTTATGAACATGATAAATTCATCTTAGCAGTGTATCGTTTGGAAGGTGATACTGATAAATGGTGGAATCTTATCAAGAATACGAGGCCAAGAGATGAAATTGAGTCCATGTAATGGGATGAGTTCAAGAACTTATTTTTCAATAAGTACTTCCGTCGTATTCTCTGAACAAAGATGGAGAAGGAGTTTCTTGAACTAAAGCAAAAGGATGATGAATCTGTTGGTACCTATGAAGCAAATTTTACAAGAATTTCAAGGTACGATTCTGGTATTATTATCCAACCTGAGAGTAAAATCGATCGATTCTTTAGTGGCTTAAAACCAAGTCTTCTAAGGGCGTTAGCCATAAGGGACTTCAATAGCTATGAGGAAATCGTTCGATGTGCTCTCAAAAGTTGAGATGGAGATTGGAGTAACCCATCAGACATTTGGTTTTGATAAGAAGAGGAAAATTGAATTCAAAGGAAGAGCACACTAAAAAAAATGAGTTTTCCCTTATGCTAAAAGTGTGGAAAGAAACATGGAGGGAGTTGTCTTAAAGGGACAAGTAAATGTTTCAAATGTGTAAAGGAAGGTCATCGGGCATTTGAATGCTGCAATGATGGGAAGAAGATGTCTAGTGATTCGAACACTGAAAAGGCTACACAGAGTGCACCTCCTACACTTAAATGTTACAAGTGCAAGGAAATGGGTAATTATGCTAACAAATTCCCTAATCCAAGGATTTTTGATGATGATCGATGTCAAAAAACTATTAAGGCTAAAGAAAAAGGAAAGTCACATGCAATTTCTATCAGCGATGTGGAGTACGATAACGAAGTGGTGAAAGGTACACTTACCATCCACTCTAAAGTAGCAAATGTTTTATTTGATTCTGGATCCACCCACTCCTTTATTTTTGAAGAATTTTCTAAGGGTATCAGTGTATTACCTCAACAATTAGATGTTGAGTTAGCTATGACAACCCCTAATGGCACAACAGTCGCATCAAAAGTTTATAATTCTTCTCCGATTGAAGTTTGTGGGAAAGTGCTTCCAGAAAATCTTGTGATCCTTCCTATAGTGGAATTTGATGTGATTCTTGGTATGGATTAGCTTTCTCTATATGGAGATCATATCAATTTCCAAAGAAGGGAATTCACATTTCATATTCTAGATCAATCTTTGATCGTCTATCGATGCAAGGATGAACATAACCGTCCAGTGGAAATTTCTTCCATCTTATGGGTCTTGATTCCACTAAATGAAGGTTATTTATCTCAAATGGTTGGTGAGAAACTCACGATTAAGAATATTCCCATTGTATGGGAGTTTGATGATGTCTTTTCGGAGGAATTTTCGGGTCTTCCACCAAATTGTGAAGTTGAGTTTTCAATAGAACTCGTACCTGGTGCTTTACCTATTTCAAAGAAACCTTATGGAATGGCCCCAATTGAGTTGCAGGAATTGAAGAAGCAACTCCAAGAGAATCTTGATAAGGGGTTCGTACGCCCTAGTGCGTCACCTTGGGGAGCACCTATTATGTTTGTTAAGAAGAAAGATGGATCAATGAGACTCTACATTGATTATCGAGAACTTAACAAGATCACTATCAAGAACAAATATCATCTCCCGCGCATTGATGACTTATTTGACCAACTACGCGGAGCTCAATACTTTTCCAAGATTGATCTTCATTCAGGGTATCATCAATTAAGGGTCAAAAGGGAGTATATACCAAAGATGGCTTTCCATACAAGGTATGGACACTATGAATTTATAGTGATGCCATTTGGTCTTACTAATGCCCCTGCTATCTTCATGGATCTGATGAATAGAGTCTTTAGAGACTATCTTGATTAGTTTGTGGTAGTCTTTATAGATGATATTATTGTATATTCAAAGAGAAAGGAATAACATGAAGATCACTTGATAACTATATTAAGGACCCTGATAAAGGAGAATCTTTATGCCAAATTTACCAAGTGTGAATTTTGGCTTCAAAAAGTTTCATTTTTGGGTCACATAATCTCAAAAGAGGGGATATCTGTGGATCCAGCAAAAATAGAGGTTATCGAAATATGGTCGAGACCAACAACAGTAACTGAGATCCGAAGTTTTCTTGGTTTGGCTGGATATTATCGACGTTTTATGAAAGATTTTTCATGATTATATAATCCACTCACCAGGTTGACTCAGAAAGGAGTTAGGTTTGTTTGGATGGAGGAATGTGAAGAGAATTTCAAGGATTTGAAAAGAAGGTTATCCAGTTCACCTGTGCTCACACTGCCTTGTAGTGGAGAAAGGTTTGTGATCTACAGTGATGCATCCAAGAAGGGATTGGGGTGTGTTCTTATGCAAAATGATATGGTGATAGATTATGCCTCACGACAGTTGAAAATCCATGAGCAAAATTACCCAAATCATGATTTGGAGTTACATGCGGTAATCTTTGCATTAAAGATTTGGATGCATTATCTTTATGGAGAAAGGTGTGAAATTTATACTGATCATAAAAGTTTAAAGTATATTTTCACACAAAAGGAGCTGAATATGCGCCAAAGAATATGGTTGGAGCTGATTAAGGATTACAACATCTCAATTCATTACCACCCTGGGAAAGCAAACACGGTGACAGATGCGTTATGTCGAAAAGACCATGCCAGTTTATCCATGATGAGGATCACAAAAGATCCAATATTTATGGATTTATAAAGGATGGATCTTGGAATTATAATGAAAGGGGAAAAATTGTATCTTTCTCTAATGAATTTTCAACCATCTATACATGTTAAGATTAAAGAGGCACAGAAAAAAGATGTATAGTTACAAAAGAAGGTGAGAAATGTTCCTGAATTCAACCTTGATTGTGATGGGATAATAAAGATCAGGAATCGGGTTTTTGTTCCTCCCATCCCCGAATTAAAGAAGGAGCTGCTGGATGAGGCTCATAGTTCTTCATTATCTATTCATCCTGGAAGCACGAAGATGTATAGGGACCTGAAAGAGTACTTCTAGTGGGATGACATGAAAAGAGATGTCACTGAATATGTCTCTCGATGCTTGGTTTGTCAGCAAGTTAAAGTTGAGAGATAGAAGTCTAAGGGGATGTTACAACAATTACTCATACCCGAATGGAAATGGGAAAAAATCGTTATGGACTTTCTCATAGGACTTCCAAAAACATCCAAAGGCAATAATACTATCTAGGTCATAGTTGATCGTCTTACAAAGTCTGCACACTTCATTGCTATTAGAGAGGATTTCTCTCTGGATCAGCTTGTCAGGATATATGTAAAGGAAGTGGTAAGATTACATGGAGTACCACTTTCTATTATATCTGATCGAGATCCAAGGTTTACCTCAAAGTTCTGGCGAAGTCTTCAGCATACTATGGATACAGAGTTGAGTTTCAGCACTGCTTATCATCCTTAGACAGATGGTCAGTCTGAGAGGTCAATTCAAATTCTAGAAGATATGTTGAGAGATTGCTCTATGGACTTCAAAGGTGGTTGGGATCAACACCTACCTTTGGTGGATTTTTCTTATAATAATAGCTTTCACTCCAGTATTCAGATGGCTCCTTATGAAGCTCTCTATAGAAAGAAATGTAGGACTCCAACTTACTGGGATGAAGTTGGGGAAAGAAAGCTATTATAACCTGATCGTGTTGATGAGATGGTAGAAAAGGTCCGATCTATTCAACAACACATAAGATAAGCTCAGAGTCGACAAAAAAGTTATGTCGACAACCGAAGAAAATACTTATATTTTGAAGTGGGTGATAAAGTGTTCTTACGAATATCTCCTTGGAAGAGAGTAATGAGATTTGGAATGAAGGGAAAGCTAAGACTTAGTTATATCGGTCCTTTCGAAATACTGGATTGTGTTGGGAAGGTAGCTTACCAATTGGAACTTCCACTGAATCTCTCTCAAGGTCACGATGTGTTCCATGTATCTCTCCTGAGAAAGTATATACCTGATCCTTCACATGTACTCATCTCAGAAGTTGTACCACTGGAACAAGATCTTTCTTATGAAGAACAGCTGATAGAGATTCTCGATCGTAGTGAAAAAGTCCTACGGAACAAGACCACTCGCTTGGTGAAAGTTTTATGGAGGAACCACCAATTAGAAGAAGCTACATGGGAGCTTGAGGATATGATGAGGGAGAGGTATCCCCATCTGTTTGTTACAAGTGACGAATTTCGAGGGCGAAATTCATTTTAAGGGGGGTAGAATGTAACACCTGAGACTTTTATAAGAAATATTATGTTTTTTATTTTATATAAATCATCAAAGGAATCTTTCACTACACACAACACTATCTTATCTTGCTTTACACGCAATCGCGACCTTCCTTGATAGCTTGAGTCGTACGCAATACCGAGTTTCACTAAACAACGATATGCTATTAAAATATTATTAAAAATAGCCGTTATGAATAGTAATAACGACTTTTTGAATATTTGTAAATTTTATTTATGAAAATGGACTTCATTTTTGGATTCGGAATATCAAAATTATCCTAGGGTGAAATTTTGGTATTTTTCTGGAAACTTTCAATTTTTGATGAATAGTGAAAACACTGGGTTATTATTTAAAAACCGACTTTTTATTTAAATAATTATTTATTTTATTTAAATTTATTTTAGGTCAAAATTGATACATAATACCTATATATGTTCAATGTAATTCATTGGAGTAATTTTATAATAATTTTAGATATATAAAAATTTTATTGAACTTTTCACCGTCTTTTACCCACCTCCTAGGAGAATTTGCAAATTTACATAAAACTTAATTTTGCCGCTTCTGTGAGTGGAATTTCAAAAATAAGAGAGACACAGTTGATTTCAGTACGTAAAATGTGGTTCAATGAGATGAAAATAAGTTTTTGTGAATAGTAACTTTTTACTTTTATTTACCACAGTTAAAAGTAAATAGGGAAATTAAGAGTAAAAATGATATTATTATTACCCTAAAAGATGTCCTAATTCTATTGGATAAGTGTAATTATCCCAAAACCAACCTTAGGAATAATATATGACCATTTAGGCCCACTTGTATTAGATTAGGACATTTATTATTAATTTATTTAAAGAAAGGTTAAAATAGTTAAAATCAATGTTTAATAAGTAAATAATTTTTAATATAGGGTTATACATGAGATAAATTCGACTATAAATATTAATTAAAAATATAAAAATATTTCCTACATAATGGTATTGTATTTTTAATTTTTAGACATTAAATAATTTAATTTATTTATGACACAAAGATGATGCAGTAATTATCTTATTAATGAAATATTGACATAATTGATGTTATAAATACCCAAATAAATGTAATTTGATACTTTTTATACATTCCACTAATTTTCTAGGTTAATATGACATGTTAGTATTGATTTAATTAACTTTTTTCGAATTAATAATTCTATTATGATTTTCACAAAAATCAATTACTAAATAGTGTCAAAATTGACATAAAATAGTTTTTAAAACAAATATTATATTATTAAATGTCATTTTCTTCCTAAAAATATAACTATAGGCCAAATGAATTAGATAAGGTTATATATATTAATAATAAAAAACTTGGGGTTCGTTAGGCTTATTGTATTAAGTTTATTTACCTTATAGTGTAAGAATACAAAAAGACACGGTAAAAGTACAATTATCTAACTTAAAGTTAAATCTAAATGATAAGGTTAAAATAGTAAACTAAATTTGTCCAAATTCTATTGGATGAGGTTATTTCGACCCATACCCACCTTAGCTTTGAAATAAATCAATTTGTAGCTATTTAAAAGCGAATATGGCTTTATAATAAAATAATATTTTTAGTTTTTCCAAAGGAGCCCCTCTCCTCCCTTATAAAAGGGCACCTCCTCCCTCTCTTCCTCACACCACTTTGAGCCTTAAAGCTCGTCCAAACCCTGCCAATTTCTCCTCTCCACTTCTCTATAAACATCCAAGAAGTCCTGGTCTTCTTCAAATACCAATTTTGGTGCCCTAAAAGGAGGTCTCAAGGAAGAGCTTCAAAGAAGAGATAATGTCCGTTACCGATTCTTTCAACTTTATTTCTTCTTCCACTTATTCTTATTTAGTTGTTTCATTATGAATTAATAACATCAGTATCACTCATATACTGATATGTTATTATAGGTATGAAACAACCCTATTTCACCATCTATCCATCCTACAGAAAACAAAATCACCGCACGTGCGTACGTACGGAATACCGTCTCCACGCCTTGGTGTAATCTATTTTCCACCACCACCTTAATTGGATGGGTATAATGGTGTAAAGAATGAATATATATGATTATTGTAAAGTGATATTGATTCTGAAATAATATACATACACTCCAATACAATTCCACGATCATGGGAATGATATCATTGCTCGTGTGTATGTACGGAATACCGTCTCCATGATGTGATGCGACTCATTCTACATGATTTTCATTGCATAATGATTACATAAATGAATTGAGTGAATAAATATGATATATATTACACTAATACCATTCTTTAAATGAGGTATCTATAACCTAAAATAAGAATAAGAATTTATTCGACAAAACACGCATAAGAACAAAAAGTAATAAACACCCGAATAACAAGTAGCAATGAAATATTACTAATAATAAGCTAAGAATATGACCATATATGATATCATAAAAATGAGTATGATTCTGGATTAATTAAATGACATTATTTAAATCATTATACAGAAGGTTCGGACACTTACGAAGAAAATCAGACCTAAGGTAAGGGAAATATCACAATCTCATTTTTATCTGAGACTGTTTATACTTTGGAATTTACTGGGGTGTATTTTATCATCCACATCCATGTTTCCTCAATATGTAATATTATTTCCATCCACCTACAATTGTTTAAATCCAATTTTACCCTTCAGTGAGTTTTTAGTAAAAGATATGAAAGGAATATTTTGTCATTTTTCGTACGAGGTACTTTTTTGACTTTTTCGACAAAAGTACATGAAGAATGTTTTTTAACTTATACGGAATGAATGGAATTTTATAACATTATTTCCAAGAAGATTCATTTACAAGTTTTCAAGTTTATTTTTAATCAACTTATTTTAGTTTAGAATTGTATGACATGTTAAGAAAGGAAAAGTGTTTTTGAAGTAGAAATGATATTTTCCTCAAGAATGGAGTTCAAGTGTTTTATCAAAATTATTTTCCATCTAACATAATAAAGGGTTCTGTTTCTATCCATATTATTACATTGATTTGATTATGTTTTTATGGAATTATTTTTATGAATTCCTTTATCTTATTTGAATTGTTTTACAATGTAATGATGTTTAAGAATCCCATTTTTTATTACACGGGTTATGCTATGATGTATGGTTTATGATTTTGTGGCACATATAATAATGGTATCATTATGAGATGGGTGGGACCTATATCTCCCTCCAATGGATTGGTTAAATATTTTATATCTCATGAGATAGACATGGCTGGAACGGTAGGTTAAACAAGTTCCGTGTAACAGGACTGAAACGAGGAATGAACTCGGTTCAGAAATGGACTTTGTCCACTAAGATAGTCTTGGAAATGAGTCTTGACTAATAAGAAATGATTCTCTATGATTATGTGTGTATGCCACAAAGATTCATGTTTTAAGTTATAATTATTGTGATTACATTTCACTGCCATGATTTATCCCATGTCATGAAATTATGATCTCTTTTGCAGGATAAGATTTCCAAAATGTTATGTTCTTATGAATATGATGTGATTGATATTTCTTTTGTTTACCCTTAATGAGCATTTGAGATCACCCTTTTGTATTTTTTATTTCCCCAGGTCAGGAAGAAGGTTATTAAGTATGATATTCCAAAAGGGACTATAGATATGATGAAATAAATGGGAGACAGTGTAGACGCTTTATGAACCAGTTGTTTATGTTTCCCAGTTTCTAAAGACACTATACCTATACGGTCCATTCATGGTTTTGTTATATGTTGTAATAAGTTTAATTCAATTTTGAAGTACTAACAATGTATGTAAAGTATGGGTCGTTATAAATTTGCTACGAATAAGTCTCATCTAGTAGGTAATGGTTTTAACCAAGAATAAGTAATTAACTATTGTGAAAAATTTATACCTATCACTTTATTTGAATCTGTTAGACTCTTTTTCAAATCTATCTCTCATTTTTATTTTAAATATATTTCAAATGGATTTAAAAAGTTCCTTTTTCAATGGTTTTATTTATAAAAGTTATTTTTTGAAAAATCCCCCTCATTCTAAAAATCAAATTTTCCAGATTTTGGTATCAAATTAACCAAATATCTTTATGGTTTCAAAGAATCCCCTTGGTCTTGGTAATCAGATTACAAATTTTCTTTTATCTAATGGTTTTAAAATAGGAAAAAATTCATCTCTTTTTCTCGAACACATCTGAATCATTTAAATTCACATTGATTATGTTCCTTCTGGATCTAAAAATGAAAATATTTTTTTTTAATTTTTTTATTTAATGAAAAAGTAATTTTAAATGAGATTTATGAGTATACTTAAATTATTTCTCGGTTTAAAAATTTCTCAAATAAATGATGGTATTATTTTAAACCAAGTTAAATACACTAATGAACTCTGAATATGATTTTTCATAGATCATGTTTAGGAAATCAGAATTTACCTGAGTATAACTTGTATGATTATGTAGGATAAATCTAGTAAACCAATCGACAATAATCTTTATAGAAGTATAATTGGTATTATACTTTACCTTAATATTACATGACATTACATAATGTTTAGTGTTTAAATTTATGCTCATTTTTAATCAAATCCAAAATAATTTCTTTTCAAATCTATGAAAAGGATTTTTCATTATTTAAAATGAATTAAAAAACATGGTGTTTTTATCCAAAAGGAGCATCTTTTGAACTAACTGGTTTTTCTAATGGTGGGTTTAGAGGATACCAACAATATAGAAAAGTTAAAATTGAGACTAACCACCTACATGGTAAATTCCTCATCTCATAGATTAGTACTATATAGAACTCAATTTCTCATTCTATAGTTAATGTGGAATACAGAGCCACAAGGTGATTTTATTCCAAAATAATATGAATAGATCCCACTCTATTAGACTTTAGGATTACATTTTACCATTTCCTTATTAATTTAAACAACACTAGTGACATTAATATTTCTAAAAATCTTATCTAGTTCTCTCTCACCAATAACATTGACTTCGGGAACCATTTCTTAATAGATCACATCCAAAAGGGTGATATTTTATTTAAATTTTTATGGATCGAATATCAGCTTACTGATATTTTTACTAAAATAATACCCCCATTATATTTTTTATTTTATTAAAGTTTAACAAGGAATGGTTTGATTGTGAAACAATCCATTTTACCTATGTATATCTTGATTTTTCTTTTCAAAATATTTTTAAAATCTAGTTTTAAAATTTAAATCTCTATTTTATATTTCTTATATATTGAAAATGATAAATTTATCACACATTTACTATCATTTTAATGGGATCCTTATCTCTTTAATTCTGAAATTTTCCTTCAAATAGATCTTTTGTCTTCAAAATATTTTTTACTTTTCAAAAATAATTTCTCTTATTTTAAAACATTAATTTTATACTATCAACAAAATAATTTTTTATCATATTTTTATGATTCTAGAACTAATTTTTAATTTTAAATATATTTTCAATTTTTTAAATAAGATTATAAGATAAACATGTATATGTAATATTTTTAAAAAATTATTTTATCTCTTTATGGAAGATTAGTGATTAGTACAAAAATTAATATGTACTTCTCTATCTAGATTTCCTCTTGAGATGATTTTTATGAAAAAAATTGAAGGATTCTTCTTATTTATATTTTAACTTCAAAGAAAATTCTTTAATTTATTTTAATGATTAAATAATTCAATGGAGATAAAATAATTCTTTGAGGAAAGTTTAGTCACGTCAAAGGTATATACTAATTTTATTTTCTTCCTTTCTCTATTTTCCTTCTTTTTCTCCTTCTCTCTTTTTATTATTTTCTAAATCACATCTTTTGTTTCTATCATATATTGTATTTCCAATATCTACCTCAAATAACTCTATTTAAAAGGGTATTTGGATATTAAGAGGAGTTTCAAAATCTCTTCTTTTTGAAATATTTTTCTCTCTTGAACTATCTATTAAAATTTTTCAAATATCACTTATGTTCTTCATAAAATATTTCTTAAAGTTTATATTTACTTTCATTTATTATTATTGATAATCACAAAGGGGATTGTTTTTTGGAATTTATTATATTTCAAAAGTGAGGAAATATTTTTAAACTTTACTCTATTGATTATTTGTTTTAAAAGGGGGGTGGGTTACTCTATGCTAAATATATTTTTATTATTAATAAATTTATTGATTTATATTCACACCTTGATCTAATTGAATATCTTATTAGAATATTTAACTTATTTTATATTTCTTCCACTCTTAATTCTTTTAATGTTAAGTGTTAGTGATCATAAAAAAGGGTAATATTGTTGCACCTCTATCAGTCATGTGTTTTCATAATCACAAATACTCTCTTATACTTCTTATATTTTTATTTTTTCTGATTTTAAGATATATATTTTAAACTTAATTTCATTAAATTGATGGCCAAAATGGAGATTTTATAGTCATTTCAAAAAAATCATAATGATCATGTTAAAGGTTTTTTAAATTTATTTTTTCATGTCTCAAGAACATGGAATCAGGTTTAGTAATCTATAGAAGGCATTAGAAGGAACAAAGGATAGTATACTTGAAGATGGGTAGTAGTAGGGTACACCAGATCATCCGTGCCATGTTTCAAAAACTCCTCACGAGAAAATGACGCATCAGTTGGCTAGTTGATTCCCACTGGAATGGCCTTGGAGAAGGTAGAATCACCACTATCTCCAAGAGTGCCATCATACACCTAGTATAGGAGCACCAGCTAACTAGTGGGAGAAGCCTAGCACTGAGTAACCCTGGTAAGATATCATATACTTGGTGGAGGCTACTGGGTATCTAGTGGTATCGAGAGAGTCATTTATAGGATGCATTTAACATGGTAAAACCCCCAATACAATGGTCTTTAGCATCTTCAATGAACCAAATTAATTATATAATGTTCTTGGTACTCTTGGATCCTATAAAAGGATTCCCTTTGCATATTAGAATATCGCATTGCTTACTATTTAATCTCACTAATTGAATGGACACTGAAGTGCTATATTTCTCAAAGTCTCTCAAATACCCATTACCAATTTATCAATATCTCAAAATATTTCACACATTATATCATTCTAAATTTTAATTTTACATTCAAGAGATTTGTGAGTGGCATTGTAATGAGACTTCACCAATAAAACCTCTCTCCTGTTATCACCTTTGTCTAATGGGTTATCATTTTTCAAAATATAGAGGTGGGTACTTTATGATGGATCATAAGAGGGAACTCACAAACCATAATTGTGAGGTTTAGGTTTCTTGATCCACCCAATAATAAGTGATTAATAGCATTAATCTCCTGAGTCAATATTTGGAGACATATGGGCTCACATCAATTGATTGTTTAACTCCTTATCAATTGTGTTTGATCTCTCTTTACATTATCTCTAACATTATTGTTTATTGATTCACAAACCTGAATAAATTTGATTTTATTATTTCCATACTTAATTTACTTTGATATCAACTTAATAATTCAGATAAAATTTATCAATTATCGCTCTTTTTTTCACTTCATTCATTTTAAATAATTTAATTTTGAATATACCTTTTTTGTTTTCTCTAAATTTTTTAAAAGTTCAATTCACCCCCTTTTCGTACTGGTCCAACCAATAATTTTTTGAGACATAAGGCTTCGAATCATTTATAAGTGATCTATTAAAATTATATTGGTTAGAGATTCATGTGAATTTTAAAGTATAGGTGTATCTTGAAATTGGTGGAAGTGGGGTCCTTTTATCGGGGAAAAAGAGGGACAAATCATTGGGAAATAATGTTAAGAAAGGAGTAAGAATGGTATTCCATGAGATTTAGATGAATTTTCATCCAAAAAAGGTATTCTAGAAGTTATAATTTCAAATTGATTTATTAAAATTTGAGTCACATTATATTATCATTTTTAACAATTATTAATCATGATTAAAATTGAACCACATTTACTATTTTATTACTAAAAATTAAAGATGACCCTTATTATCAATTTTTTATAAATAAAATTTTAGATTCCATTAATATAATTAAAATTCTAAATATTAGAGAACTAACTTTTAAATTAATACATATAGTGTGTTGGAAATATGTTTTTGTAGAAAAATGTCATTTTAATCATTATGTCTTCTTAATATTATATTACATAAATAATCAATCAAATGAGTGTTAATTTTTTATATATGTATAAACATAATATTAGAGTCTAAATTTAAAATAAATCTGCTTAATTATAAAAAATAAGGAATATTTAGAAATGTAGGATTTAAAAAAAATCATTTTCCATGAAAACTAATATTTATCTTGGTAACTTAATTTTATGCCTAGAAATAAAATTGACCGCATTAACTAATTTTAAAATTATGATTAAAAATATTCAAATCATTTTATATGATTCATTTTCTAAAAGTTATAAAAGACAATTTTTAATAAAAGTATCCATAACACATGAAGTTTTTTAAACAAATATATATATATTCTTAAAAAATAAGATTATTATATTCCTATTAATAACTATTAGATGAATTTTAATTTAGTTATATATATATATTATAAATAGTTTCCATTTAAACTATTATTTAAACATAATATAATAAAATTTATAGTGTGTGAAAAAGGAAAATTTTATGAAAATATAATTTATGCGTGAAAAGTTTTTATTTGTTATTTATCTAGGATAATACAATTTTATTAATTAATTAGTATTAAAAAATAACTTATTTTTATTTATCAATATATTTCATAATTTCATTAACTATATATTTATACCTTCCAACTTAATTTCTGTATAAAAATGTTTATATAATGATCAGTGTTTTGTTTTGGTTCAGGGTGTAAAGAAAGATATTGATCACATTTGGTTTTAAAGGGAACAATAATTTAAAATATTGGGGTGTTACATTCTTCCTCATTAAATAAACATCATCCTCAAAAATTTAATTATCTACTATTAATAAATATATCTAAGGGTGTATAAAATATTAACATGACTCAATATATAATTTCTTAATATATATTAATCTTTCTATCTAATGAAAATTTTCATTTTCTCTACGAATAAGTTTATCCATAACATGGAGTTTTTTGTCCAACCATTTGAATAATGAGTTTAGCATTATTTTATATAATTATCCATTTCAAATAATTTTCTTTTAAATGGAATTTAGAATTATCCATTCATTTATTGACTACTCAGGTTGATATGAAATTTTATTTGCATTTTTTATTATTTTTAATTCCATGTGTAGATGAACAATAAATTTCCAAATCACATTGAATTCATATAAATGAGGGATAATAAGACTTTCATACAATATATTTCATAAAACTAAACATAATATACAATAAGAATAGAAGTTTTTCATTGATAATATCAAATCATTAGTGTGTTTATTTCACACTTTTAGAAAAACTCATGGACATGCTAGAGTTACTAAAATTGGATTCTAACATGACATCCATTAATCTAGAGAGGAGGATAAGTATTCATTAATAATCTTAGTCCCCTTCATTATTATAGTCTAATTTTTTCATGGTGATTTCAAATTAATTTACTTTTTATCTTGGATTAGGTGGTTATTTGAATTGATTATTGTCATAAACCCTAGGTTTAGTGAACTTTTTTGGAATAATTCTCACAATCCTTACAATTGATGCATTTTACTGGGGGGTTTTCATTAAGTATAAAATTCCCTCCATCCAGTTCATTAGTTTCTCTTTTCATATATCCTTATTATTTATGTGATCAATTGTCTTATCTTCCACACGGGAATCATTTACTTATTCTTTTGTGACAATCACCATTATGCTTCTACCCCCATTTGTTACATTTCAAAAGATGAATTTTCCTTCTACAATGGTTTTTATCACTTGAATTTACATGAAAATATATTTTTCTTTTCTTGACCCCTATATAATGACAATAATGAGAGTCTCCAATTTACATTTTCACCTTAAGTTCATATCAACAAATATCTTTATAGATTCTAAAATCAATTATATACAATGATTTTTAGATACTCAGCTTTAAACCACTAATGAAATTATCAACCTTACTTTCATAGTCAATAATAAATTCATATTCATACCTTAAAAGTCTTACTAGTTTTAATTCATAGGTACTAATGGGGTCATATTCCATTTATTTCAACTCAAGGAATCCTCTCCCTATTTTTCTATGAAAAGTTCTAGGAAAATTATTAAAGATGAATTTCTTATTAAACACTTCTCATTTCATGTATTTTATTACTTACTTTGGCCTTGTGTTCTTGATTAGTGTCCACCATTGATCAGCTTCACAATCCAAATGATATTTAGTTAAAACAACCTTTTCATGATACGATATATATAAAGTAAAAAATATAATATCCACCATATTGATCCATTTCTCAGTAATTAGTGGATTGGATGTCCCACTTAAGGTTAGTGGTCGTTGGTCCATTAAAAAATCAATAGAAAATTTCACTTTTATTGGTTCATTCGGGATATCGACATGGTTTTCATTATTATTCATAAACTAAGATATAAATGTCATAATATCTTGAAATCCATTTTTCATTCCATTATGTTTCTTTTTTGGAAAATCTATACATTTTTTTATTACACCCATCGTTAACATGGTTCCTCCGAGTTCCATCTATTACTTTAAAAATGGGGAAGTTGGAAATGAAAAATTATTAAATACATCTAAATAAAACTATAAACCTAGAATAAATAACACATAAATTACATATATACCCTAACTTATGAACATCTAGATATAAATATAATTTATCCATGGTAATCACCATACATATTTATCTAACTAACTATCTTGGAATTTAAATAAAACATAATGGTTCATAAAGAGAATGAAGATTAGAAAAATCATATCACCAAGGAGTTTCAAACAAGATTTTTAGTTATTCATCTCTTTCTTGCACCATGTTCCGATTGAGATAATTCCCAAAACACCATTTTCATGTTAATTACCCCTAGTTACATTTGTTCTAGATCCTAAATCAACTTGTAGTATCTTTATAGGGATGTAATGTAACAGCCCAAGATTTTATAAAAAATATTCTTTTTAATTTTATTAATGTCTTGTGTTGTACGCTACACCAAAAGGAGCTTTCACAACACGCATCCTTTACTTTCCTTCCATTACACGCAATCGCGACCTTCCACGATAGCGTGTGTTGTACGCAACACCGAGTTTCACTAAACAACGATATGCTATAAAAATATTATTAAAACTAGCCGTTATGAATAGTAATAACCACTTTTTGAAATCCAGTAAATCTTATTTTTCAAAATGAACTTTATTTTTGGATTCGGAGTATCGAATTTAGCCTAAGGTGAAATTTTGGTACTTATCGGATAACTTTCATATTCTGATGAATAGTGAAAATTACTAAATTATAATTAAAAACAACTTTTTTAATCGAAATAATTAATAGTGATAAATCATTAATTTGAGTGGTTTTAAAGTATATTTAGAATATATTTTTACAATTTAATACAATGTTGGTCATTGGATGTAATTTCACATTTAAACTAGACATAAACAAGTGTCAATCTTTTGATAGATATTGTTTCTTAAAAACACGCTATTTGTTTTAACAGTGGGATTTAATTATAAAATTAATTAATGCAACTTTTATGTTATGAATTTGGTAAAATAGACTTCATTTTTGAATTCAGAATATGAAATATAGCTTGGGATGAAATTTTGGCATTGTTCTGAAAAACATCAATTTTTGATGAATAGTGAAACTACTAAGTGGTAGGTTAAAAACTGAATTTTGCATAAAACTTAATTTTACCGCTTCTGTGAATGGAATTTCGAAAATCCGAGAGACACGGTTAATATCAAGGACTAAAATGTGGTTCAATGAGATGAAAATAATTTTTTGGTGAATAGTAACTTTTTACTTTTTTTTACCGCGGTTAATAGTAAATAGGGTAACTAAGGGTAAATATGATATTAATATTACCCTAACACATGTCCTAATTCTATTGGACAAGTGGAATTCGACCAAAAACAAACTTAGGAATAAAATATGACCATTTAGGCCCACTTGGATTAGATTAGGACATTTATTATTAATTTATTTAAAGAAGGGTTAAAATAGTTAAAATCAAAGTTTAATAAGTAAATCATTTTTAATATGGGGTTATACATAAGATAAATTCGACTATAAATATTCATTAGAAAGCTAAAACGATTTCCTACATGATGGTATTTTATTTGTAATTTTTAGACATCAAATAATATAATTTATTTATGACACAAAGATGATGCAGTAATTATCTTATTAATGAAATATTGACATAATTGATAATATAAATACCAAAATAAATGTAATTCAAGACTTTTTATGAATTCCACTAATTTTCTAGGTTACTATGATATATTAATGTTGATTTAATCAACTTGGTTCGAACATTTAATTCTGTTATGACTTTCACAAAAATCATATATCAAATAGTGTCAAAATTGACACAAAATAGTTTTTAAATCAAATATTATATTACTAATTGTTATTTTATTCCTAAAAATCTAAGGTTCGGCCAAATGACTTAGATAAGGATATATATATTAATAATAAACAATTTGGGGTTCGTTTGGCATGTTATAGTAAGTGTATTAACCATATAGTGAAAGAAAACAAAAAGACACGGTAAATGTTAAATTATTTAACTTAGAGTTAAATCTAATTGATAAGGTTTAAAATAAAATCCAAACATGTCTAAATTTGATTGGTTGATGAGATTACAACCCTATCTCATATAATCTTCGAATATGAGTCATTTTTGGAGGTTTTTAAGTGGGTTTAGATTTATTATAAATTAATATTTTTAAGAATTCCTAAGGTGCCCCTCTCCTCCCCTATAAAAGGACACCTCCTCCCCCTCCTCCTCACACCAATTTGAGCACTCAAGCTCGGCCAACCCCTGCCAAAATCTCTTCTCCACTTCCCTAGCAACATCCTAGAGGTTCTGGTCTTCCTCAAAGTCCAATTTTAGTGCCCTAAGAGGGGGTCTCAAAGAGGCACTTCAAAGAAGAGGAGGTTCGGACACTTACAAAGCAAGTCGGACCTAAGGTAAGGGAAATATCACAATCTCATTTTTATCCGAGATTGTTTATTCGTAAGTATTTACTGGGGTGTATTTTATCATCCACATCCATGTTCCCTCAATAAGAAATCTTGTTTCCATCCACTTGCAATAGTTTAAATCCAATTTTACCCTTAGGTGAGTTTTTAGTAAAGAATATGAAAGGAATCTTTTGTCGTTTTTCCGTACGAGGTACTTTTTGACTTTCCGACAAAAGTACGAAGAATGTTTTTTTATTTTTTTTAATTATACGGCACGAACGGATTTATACTGTTTTATAAAGCCTTATTTTCATGAAGCTTCCTCTAAAAGATTTCATGACTATTTTCAATAAAATCTATTTCTTTTAAAATTGCATGATGTTTTGTGAAAAGAAATTGATTTTGAAGAAGAAAGGATATTTTCCTCAAGAATTCAATTCAAGTGTTTTATCAAAATTATTTTCCATATAAGATAATAAAGGGTTCTGTTTCTATCCATATTTTTACATTGATTTGACTATGTTGTGATGGAATTATGTTTATGAATTCCTTTATCTTATATGAATGGTTTTATGATGTCATGTTGTTTAAGAATCCCATTTTTATTACATGGGTTATGCAATGATGTATGATTTATGATTTTGTGGCACACATAAGAAAGGATTCATTAAGAGATGGGTGGGACCTATATCTCCCTCCAATGCATTGGGTAAAGATTTCATATCTCATGAGATAGACATGGCTGGAATGGTAGGTTATACCGGTTCAGTGAAACAGGACTGAAACGAGGATTACTCGATTCAGAAAGGGACTTTGTCCACTAAGATAGTCTTGGCAATGAGTCTTGACTAACAAGAAATGATTCTCTATGATTATGTGTGTATGACACAATGAGTAATGTTTTAAGTTATGGTTTCATTTTCACTACTATGATTTATCCCATGTTATGAAATTATGCTCTCTTTTGCAGGTTAAGATTTCCAAAAAAGTTATGTTCTTATGAAAATTATGTGATTGATATTTCTTTTGTTTACCCTTACTGAGCATTTGAGCTCACCCTTTTATGTTTTCTTTTCCCCAGGATATAAAGAAAGGTTTTAGGTAAAAAAAAAGGGATGACCTTTATGGGAGATATTGAAGAACTTTCACCACGATTAGAAGATTACGTTCCGAGTTTCCAAAGACACTAAACTATTACGATCCTTGTGTGTGTGTTTTTGTTATGTACTAAGTATTCCGCAAAAGTAATGTAATGTCCATGTACGTCAGGCTTCGGGTCTCTACAGTTGGTATCAGAGGCAAAGGAGGTAGGAATGTATCCGATCCTTGGGAACTCTCACATGTGAGCGTTGGACGAAGCATGGCTCTCCGCCCAAGGGCTTCATGAGGAAATGGCTGCCACTGGGGATGGTGGTGTGTCCCGCCCAGGGGGTGTAGCCGCCCATGGAGTGCCCTGATAGGTATCAATTGTAGTCCACTGGAAGTAATTCTAGACCGCTACAGTTGGTATCAGAGGAAAGGTTTAGTCAACCTTTGGAAACTAGGATGCGAAAACGTTAGTGAGATCCCTAGAGTTATTTCTAAGGTATGTCTAGGGATGTCCCTAAGGATAAGTATACATATAGGATATATTCCTAGAACTATGGTAACGATATTAGAATAAACCTAAGAAGTTAGGTATTGAGGATACTTTCCCTTTACTATGTTGTTTTCTCTAGCATGATTTTTGATTCTCACAAAATTATTTTTGTGTTTTAGTTAATGGAGGGAACCAAAAGGAATTCAGTTAACATTGAATCCAATGGACAAATTGGTGACTATGAGAAACAAAATTTTGTAATGCCTAGAGAGAAAGATGTTGTGATTATGCCGAATCAATCATCGCGATATATGATTAACAAGTTGAAATTTAGTGGTATGCCTAATTCATCAAAGAAGAGGAAGATAGACTATTATGCATGTTCGCATGTTGAGGAGCATAAAGAAAGGAAGATTGAGATTTCTAAAGAAGGGAAGAAGAACCTTGAGGAATACCTCAAATGGAGGGACCGATGTTATTTGTGTGGAGAAAAAGGTCATAGAGTGACAGACTGTTATGGAGTTCAATGTATTATTTGTGGAGAACATGTGCACTACCCAACTCAATGCCCTGACCTAAAAAGTTACTTCTAAATCAAGGAAGGACTTATTCCAGGAAAATAATTTAAGAGGATGGATTGAAGTGTTTATGTATTGGTATTCAAGAATAATGTTGTTGAGGTACTTTTATTGTGTATTAGAATATTTTTTGTATTATTGTGGTTTTCAATAATTTTAGGGTACCGGTAACCATGAAAAGTGATTCAAATATTTTGGAAAGCAGATGATATGCGCATAATGAAGGGATAAGGAGAAAATGAAATGTTTGACAGTATTCATGAGCTCATGATTGATATAAGGACTAAGTGATATCATGGTTTGAGTATATAGAATTTTGAGGATTTTGGTATGTGGAAAGTGTTAACTTTTAACTGCACTCATGTTTTCACTAAGGTATTCAAGAGAATACACGATTAAGGACTTTGAATGTTTGGAATGTGACCAACAAGACATATCTTATGATATGTGGGGATCAACGACAGTATTAAATCTCTGGTAATCGTTGTCACTATATTATGAGAGTGGACTGCAGTATTATGTATAAGCCTAAAGATTAGACTGAATTATGTTGGACATAAGTTAGTATTGTTTAAGGATAGAAGTTTTTTTTTTTGATATTATTGATGGGATGTTATAGTAATATAGTTTTATAAAAAGGACAACCTGCAGGACGGGCGACAGCCCATCGCTTCGGACAAGGCTGTGGGAATCGAACCCACAACCGAAGTGCGACTGGCCATTATCGCCTACCACTGGCCTACAGGAAGTCCCGGTTTATTAGAAACTAGTTTTATTATATTAAGCAGTATGATATATGAAGTATAAAGTCTATTTTAGGAACCATATATGATTAATCTCACTATAGACCGACTTATGTATATAATTTTTGCTAACATTTTGTTTGAGACAGATGGAATGACCCGTCATTCTATCACATAATCTGCTAACACTTCACGAATAACAAATTCAACTTCATTTATTTAAGAGATGAAGTGGAAATTGTTCAAGGCACGAACAACAGTGAGATTGTACCAAAATAAAGTAAGTATTTATTGTAATTCAAATTTTCAACTTTAGGGAAATGATCTTGAAAACCAAAAATGTTGTCCTAGTGCCCTTATATCCGATGAATCAGATGATACCCTAGATCATCACAAATTTATGGCTTTGTGATTGCTATCTTTTCCATAGCCATGTTCTCTACCACTCTCCATCAGAACATGATGGTTATATTTCTCTTCCATATCCATATTTTCACCTATGTGGAAACCCAGTGATTAGTTTATTTGGGTAACTGTTACGTTTCATACTTTTGTTTTTTTAAGATAAGTTTGAGTATTCCTTTTTACGATGTGGGTTTCTATCAAAGAAACTTTCAAATAGTAAACCATTTATAACCCCGACGAATTTCGAGGGCGAAATTCATTTTAAGGGGGGTAGAATGTAACAGCCCAAGATTTTATAAAAAATATTCTTTTTAATTTTATTAATGTCTTGTGTTGTACGCTACACCAAAAGGAGCTTTCACAACACGCATCCTTTACTTTCCTTCCATTACACGCAATCGCGACCTTCCACGATAGCGTGTGTTGTACGCAACACCGAGTTTCACTAAACAACGATATGATATAAAAATATTATTAAAACTAGCCGTTATGAATAGTAATAACCACTTTTTGAAATCCAGTAAATCTTATTTTTCAAAATGAACTTTATTTTTGGATTCGGAGTATCGAATTTAGCCTAAGGTGAAATTTTGGTACTTATCGGATAACTTTCATATTCTGATGAATAGTGAAAATTACTAAATTATAATTAAAAACAACTTTTTTAATCGAAATAATTAATAGTGATAAATCATTAATTTGAGTGGTTTTAAAGTATATTTAGAATATATTTTTACAATTTAATACAATGTTGGTCATTGGATGTAATTTCACATTTAAACTAGACATAAACAAGTGTCAATCTTTTGATAGATATTGTTTCTTAAAAACACGCTATTTGTTTTAACAGTGGGATTTAATTATAAAATTAATTAATGCAACTTTTATGTTATGAATTTGGTAAAATAGACTTCATTTTTGAATTCAGAATATGAAATATAGCTTGGGATGAAATTTTGGCATTGTTCTGAAAAACATCAATTTTTGATGAATAGTGAAACTACTAAGTGGTAGGTTAAAAACTGAATTTTGCATAAAACTTAATTTTACCGCTTCTGTGAATGGAATTTCGAAAATCCGAGAGACACGGTTAATATCAAGGACTAAAATGTGGTTCAATGAGATGAAAATAATTTTTTGGTGAATAGTAACTTTTTACTTTTTTTTACCGCGGTTAATAGTAAATAGGGTAACTAAGGGTAAATATGATATTAATATTACCCTAACACATGTCCTAATTCTATTGGACAAGTGGAATTCGACCAAAAACAAACTTAGGAATAAAATATGACCATTTAGGCCCACTTGGATTAGATTAGGACATTTATTATTAATTTATTTAAAGAAGGGTTAAAATAGTTAAAATCAAAGTTTAATAAGTAAATCATTTTTAATATGGGGTTATACATAAGATAAATTCGACTATAAATATTCATTAGAAAGCTAAAAAGATTTCCTACATGATGGTATTTTATTTGTAATTTTTAGACATCAAATAATATAATTTATTTATGACACAAAGATGATGCAGTAATTATCTTATTAATGAAATATTGACATAATTGATAATATAAATACCAAAATAAATGTAATTCAAGACTTTTTATGAATTACACTAATTTTCTAGGTTACTATGATATATTAATGTTGATTTAATCAACTTGGTTCGAACATTTAATTCTGTTATGACTTTCACAAAAATCATATATCAAATAGTGTCAAAATTGACACAAAATAGTTTTTAAATCAAATATTATATTACTAATTGTTATTTTATTCCTAAAAATCTAAGGTTCGGCCAAATGACTTAGATAAGGATATATATATTAATAATAAACAATTTGGGGTTCGTTTGGCATGTTATAGTAAGTGTATTAACCATATAGTGAAAGAAAACAAAAAGACACGGTAAATGTTAAATTATTTAACTTAGAGTTAAATCTAATTGATAAGGTTTAAAATAAAATCCAAACATGTCTAAATTTGATTGGTTGATGAGATTACAACCCTATCTCATATAATCTTCGAATATGAGTCATTTTTGGAGGTTTTTAAGTGGGTTTAGATTTATTATAAATTAATATTTTTAAGAATTCCTAAGGTGCCCCTCTCCTCCCCTATAAAAGGACACCTCCTCCCCCTCCTCCTCACACCAATTTGAGCACTCAAGCTCGGCCAACCCCTGCCAAAATCTCTTCTCCACTTCCCTAGCAACATCCTAGAGGTTCTGGTCTTCCTCAAAGTCCAATTTTAGTGCCCTAAGAGGGGGTCTCAAAGAGGCACTTCAAAGAAGAGGAGGTTCAGACACTTACAAAGCAAGTCGGACCTAAGGTAAGGGAAATATCACAATCTAATTTTTATCCAAGATTGTTTATTCGTAAGTATTTACTGGGGTGTATTTTATCATCCACATCCATGTTCCCTCAATATGAAATATTGTTTCCATCCACTTGCAATAGTTTAAATCCAATTTTACCCTTAGGTGAGTTTTTAGTAAAGAATATGAAAGGAATCTTTTGTCGTTTTTCCGTACGAGGTACTTTTTGACTTTCCGACAAAAGTACGAAGAATGTTTTTTTATTTTTTTTACTTATACGGCACGAACGGATTTATACTGTTTTATAAAGCCTTATTTTCATGAAGCTTCCTCTAAAAGATTTCATGACTATTTTCAATAAAATCTATTTCTTTTAAAATTGCATGATGTTTTGTGAAAAGAAATTGATTTTGAAGAAGAAAGGATATTTTCCTCAAGAATTCAATTCAAGTGTTTTATCAAAATTATTTTCCATATAAGATAATAAAGGGTTCTGTTTCTATCCATATTTTTACATTGATTTGACTATGTTGTGATGGAATTATGTTTATGAATTCCTTTATCTTATATGAATGGTTTTATGATGTCATGTTGTTTAAGAATCCCATTTTTATTACATGGGTTATGCAATGATGTATGATTTATGATTTTGTGGCACACATAAGAAAGGATTCATTAAGAGATGGGTGGGACCTATATCTACCTCCAATGCATTGGGTAAAGATTTCATATCTCATGAGATAGACATGGCTGGAATGGTAGGTTATACCGGTTCAGTGAAACAGGACTGAAACGAGGATTACTCGATTCAGAAAGGGACTTTGTCCACTAAGATAGTCTTGGCAATGAGTCTTGACTAACAAGAAATGATTCTCTATGATTATGTGTGTATGCCACAATGAGTAATGTTTTAAGTTATGGTTTCATTTTCACTACTATGATTTATCCCATGTTATGAAATTATGCTCTCTTTTGCAGGTTAAGATTTCCAAAAAAGTTATGTTCTTATGAAAATTATGTGATTGATATTTCTTTTGTTTACCCTTACTGAGCATTTGAGCTCACCCTTTTATGTTTTCTTTTCCCCAGGATATAAAGAAAGGTTTTAGGTAAAAAAAAAGGGATGACCTTTATGGGAGATATTGAAGAACTTTCACCACGATTAGAAGATTACGTTCCGAGTTTCCAAAGACACTAAACTATTACGATCCTTGTGTGTGTGTTTTTGTTATGTACTAAGTATTCCGCAAAAGTAATGTAATGTCCATGTACGTCAGGCTTCGGGTCTCTACATGTAATTTCTAGGAGAACCACATAATTGATACTTCACCAAAACATTAGGATGTTATCATATTCTTAGACTTATCACTTAGACTTATCCATTGGGGTTTTAATTAATTTATCTATAATAATACCAAAATTAACTAAAATAATCCTCCAAAATAAATAAACCCTCCTTTAATACTAACTAAGTTTTCACGGACTCGTGCTTTTGGGCCTGGTGCTAAAAAACACATATTTTACAAATAAACTTTGATATAATGTTTGATTATATATTATAAGTTGATAAAATTAAAAGTTATTATTACATCTCAAAATAATCTCACATAACTTAGAGAACATTTCTAAACAGTGTCTTTAAAGACTATATATATAATAAATAATTTGAACATTTCTCTATAATCAAAATCCACTATACATCCTTCTACACTTCCAACAAGTTATGCTTATCTTCATAACCTGGGGAAATGAAAACATAAGAAAGGGGTGATCATAAATTATTAATGAGGGAAAAGTTATAAATATTCATCAAGGGTTATATCATAAGAATATGAGAAAACATGGGAATAATATATTTTTTTATGAAAAATAACATGCAATAATAAGCATTATCCATAAGTCATGATAGAAGGACATGTAATCTCAAATAAAAAAACATATACGAGGGAAAATGTGAATTGAATAATGATACATTAAACATGATTCAAGGAGTATAATCATAGTCACAACATTATTATATAAGAGTATGTTATAAATATAAGTATAGAAATCATATGTGAGTGCTACACACTAAGACGTTCATCCCATAGTAGGCTTAAGCTAATCACCTGTGTACCTTCTTAGGCTTGGGATAATCCCATCATATACAATTTTACTTGGAATAAACCTGCTTGTGTGGTATTTTTCTTGGGTTAAATCCTCTTATTTAACCTTTGAATTAGTATAAATCCACTCGTGTAACCTTTGGATTGGGATAAATCCTCCTATATAACCTTTGTCTTGGGATAAATCCTTTTGTGTACACTTTTTATATCATTAGGTATAAAAATTTCTGATTAATTGGACAGATATATAGGATCCCACATATCAATGATTCATAAATATGGTGCCATTTTAAAAATAATTCATTAAATACATCATAAATAGCCCATGGGAAGAAAAATGTTTTTTGCAACATTTTTATATAGTATCAGAAAAATTGACCTCAATAATGTAAATGATTGATAACAAAAAATACAATCATTGAAAAAGAGTATTTTATAAGAACATTTATTAGGATATAATGGAAAAATAACTTCTTAGGAAATAAGTCCTTTAGATATAAAGATTAAAATTCTAGTTTAATCCTAAAATAGTTTTGTAGAAAATTATTTTAACTTTGGTGTTAATGATGATGTTATGGGTCACATAAAAAAATCATTTTTGAAAAATTAAATTTTGTGAAATTGAAAATAAGGAATTTAAAAAATAAATATTCATAAATATATTTCAATAATTAATCCATTTAAAATACATAAAGGTTTCAAAAAGGTGAATTGAAAACATTTTGAAAACCTTTACTTCCAAATATTCTTTAATAATTTATCCTTGGAAGGGATATAATGGTTTCAAAAAGGTAAAGTGAATGATTTAGAAAACACTTTATTTTGGAAAATAAGCTTCAATACAATATCCTTGAAATGATATAAAAGTTATTAGTGTGTAATATAAAACATTTTTTTAAAGCATATAAAACCTTTTTAATATTTTTAAATTCCTTTGATGAAAACCCTCATAAAAAATTTGTAATTAAACATACCTTTGAAAAGTAGTAATGTAAAACAAGAAAGTGACACGATAAAATTCATAATTGAAGTAAATCTCCATGATTTTAGGGTATGTGTCTTTTTTTAATAAATTTAATCTCTTCAATAGCTTGTATTGCACGCAACACCGAGTTCAAATGAATTGTGATATACTAATAAGATTATTATTTTAAAAAGACCATTATAAAATAGTCATTGAATTCATGGGTGTAAATTGGAATAACTATATTATGAAATATATATGAATTTAATATTCAATAAATCTTTATTTTTTGATTCTTAGTAAATAAACACAAACTTTTTAGTAAATTCATTTAATTCTCCAAATATAAATTTTCTTCAAAAAACAACCTCTATTTCTTTCTACAAGAAAATAAATATACATAATTTTGGATAATTTTATAAAATTTAATTAATAAAATGAAAATTATTATTTAAATTATCAAATTAAAATTATTTTATTGTAATTTTTTGTAAATTTTTTTAAAAGAATAATTTTTTAATGAAAAGTTAAAATTACAAATTTTTTATAAATTTGAAATTTTATTTATATTAAAAGAGTTATCATTATGATTTGAAATTTATATAAAATTAAATTAATTAATTTTTACTTATATATAAATAATTACATTTTAATCATCATTATACCTTATTTTGGTATAGGTACATTTTTTGGCTTAAAAATACATTTTTTGGAAATTTGTTTTTCATTGCATTTTGTGGTATTAATTTTAAATTAAATTATGAAAATTTTTTGTTTTAAATTTTTTAAAATTTATGGAATGTTTTTATTCATAAGGTCCAAATTTATTAAATAATTCCATTTTATTTTTGGACCATATGAACAGTAACCATAGTAATTTTTCATTATCATAGTATTGGTTAAATCGGGTAATATAAGTTAAAAATAAAATGATAGGGACTATAAAATGACCCTATAACGTCAAATAACTTCTTTAATGAGTAATTTACATCCATAAGTATTAAAATTTAAGATATATAACCATTTTTTCATTATTAAGGTATTATAACCCTTATAATATTTTATTTAAAGGAAAGTCAATGATGCCACATTCATGATTTTAATAACTATAAAAATTTTAATAAATTTTTATCTAGATTATATATTCAAATATAAATATTATTTTAAAATATAAATAAATAATCTTTGTCATATTAATTTATATTTAATTTTTATTAAATAAATAATAACCTGAAATTCTTGCACAACACTCATGCGGTAATTATTTAATTAATGAAAATATATAATAAATGGTATTAAAAATATTAAAATAAATATAATTGGAGATAATTAATGTCATCCAAATATTATATATATTATCTTGAAATATTATTTATGTAGTAATATATATTTAAAAGTCATCTTATTGTGTTGATTTTATGAAATTCAATGTAATGTTTAGTGTCAAAATTCACAATAATGATATTTTAGAAATATAATATTTTACAAAGTTATTTAAAAAGCATAAAAATATTAAACAATCAGAAAGAGGATAATAAATGGTCGAAAGTTCATCCCCTATTCATTTATAAGATATTTGGATGCATTTTTCGTTAGATAAGTCATATAATATTTTAATATTCTGAAAATTTTCAAAAGTTCACCACACTTCAATTATAAAAGGGAGCCCCCTACATTAGTTTCATACACCACTTTGATCCATATATATCTACCAAAACCTTACCATTTCTCTTTTAAAATTCTTTATCCAATTTTTATAGGTTCTAGTATTCTCAAAATACCTACCCTAGGGTCCCTGAGAAGAGATCTAAAGGAAGTTTGCCGTATAAGAGGTAATCGTTTTTACCGACTCTTTCAAGTTTATTTCTTCTACACCATATTAATGTGTTGTTTCCATTATAAAATAATTAATCCATAATAATATATATAATAAGTTGTTATTATTTTGAAGCAACCATATTCTACCATTTATCCATCCAATGAAAAACGAAAGCACTGCATGTGTGTACCTACATCTTACTGTCTCCACGTATCAGTGTAATTCATTTTCCATTACCACGTTACTCAGATGGTTATAATGATAAAAATAATGGATATATATGATAATTATTATCTGATATTGATTCTATAAAATTAAAATCTTTTCCACTTCTTTACCCTTTCAACCATTTAGAAATGATATCATCATTTGTGCGTATGTATGGCTTACCGTCTCCACGAAGCGATGCGATCCATTTTCTATGTTTGAAATTACATAATAGTTATAAAATTACATTTAATGAAAATATATGATATTTATAACATTAATATAATTTTATATATTCTGGATATATATTCTATGTAATAGAACTGGTACATTCAAGATAAAACAAGCATGAGAAAACAAGGCAATTTACACCTTAAACAATTAAAATAATGAAATATTACTAATTAATGGGTGATAATATTATATAAAAGTATCATATAAGATGGTATAAATATGAATATGGTTCTATAATAAATCAATAACATTATGAAAACAATTATACATGAATTTTGAATATATTTTATATATGTCGAACTAGTGGTAAGGGTTTTTCATCTCACTTTTACTTTCATAAGACATATGCCATATTCACCAATTATTAATTTTTTTTGTGTATATAATATCCCTTTTATATATTATATCATAATTCTATTCATCTTCGTGATATCTGAATTTTCATTTAAAGTTATTTATTTCATGTGGATGATGATTCAAAAGATAACCAGTTGGTAAGGGTTAATTCACAATCTCATCAATATCTGGGATTGTTTTTGTTTATTTATCAATTTAGTAATATTTGTCTTTCATGTTTGTGTTTAATAATAATGTTTTAAATAATATTTCACTATTATAAAATTATTTTTTAAGGTAATTTTTATCCCTTTATGATTTTTTTTAAAAATAAAATGATTCTTCCTATCTTTTTCAAAATAAGGTACTTTTCTAACTTTTCTTATGAAAATGTGAAAAGAATGTTATTTTATTTATACTAAATGAACTTAATTTTTCTCCATCATGCAAATTTTTTTAATATTACTTTACTTGTTTATAAGTTTATTTTCAATGGACATAATTTCTTTCTTACGTACACATTTTTTTCATTTATAAAATTATTTTCAAAGTAAAAAATGGTATTTTCCTCAAGAAATATTTCAATAATATATTTAAAGAATATAAATCTATGTCAAAATCGTTTTTTGAATCTTTATCTAAGCATGTACTCTAATAATTCCATTCACCATATTTTTTGGATGGAATATGATCACTTTGACTGCGGAGGTATTGATATTCTATATGACTAGTTCGTCCAATAAGTAAAGTTAGGGATTTTGGAAAGGCATGTTGATTCTATTGTATAATTTATTCATGTGAGGAATGCATTGAACAAAGTAAGTGATGAGTAGGGTCCACTATATCCCATCGACGCATTGGTATGTTACGTGAAACAAACCATGTTGTGTTTTTTTGAGGCCTTACCCATTTATTTTTATTACTCATGGAACAAGGACTTGAAGGAATTTTCATATATATTGGTCATGGCCTCAGTGGTCAGTCTCAGATGTCCGTCATTGAGAATTCCATTATTATTAAATTAGTTATTTATGTCCATGTGATTATTTATATTTATTATAACATCCATGGATATGTTTCAATCTTATGGGATAATTGTATATGGCATTATTTGATCTTTATTTATTCGTGCCACATTATTTTTCATGTTCAAGTTATTAAATTAATGGGATGTGTTTTTAGTTATTTTCCATTCCATATTGATTATTCCTTATTATCCTTCTTTGTATGCATACCTTCATCGGGCATCTCATCTCACCCCTTTCTTATTTTTCTTTTCCCCAGGATGTTTGGAAGTATATTATGATTGATATTCATGGATAAGATTAGGGAATTAAAAAGTTACCAAAGGATTTAATCTATTGTATTTTATATTTTCAACTATAATGTAATATTCAAGTATGTATTTATCTTTTAAAAACAAATAAAAATATTTCTTCCTTTGGGATGTGATTGATTGTACCTAGGGATAATTTAATAAAGTATCCAATAACTCTAGGTTACTAGAGTTGGGGTATTCACAGTTGGTATCAGAGAAATTTTAGTAAAAACCTGGGTAACTAGATTTAGTTAAACATCGATTAGGAAAACATAACCCTACAACATAATTTGGGAATATTCCTGGAGAAACCAAGTTATGATTTTGGGATTAGTTATATATAAATACTCAATTTATCTTATGTATTTAACTATTTTTGAAATTATGAATTATTATTTTATAGCTAATCTAGTGTATTACATTATTTAGAAATTGAACCTAGTGGATGGGATGAAAACTATATAAATGCATGTAACACGTGTAAGGATTTTCATCCAAGATAGGATAATGGTGTTGGAGCTGGAGCTGCAACTCAAGTTGAACAACTTAAAATTAAACTAGGATAGCTAAATTAGGTTATGAGAAATAACCACAACATGGTGTAAAAATGTTAAACAACTTCATGTGATAATAACCTCTATTATTCAATGTGACTACAAAGTCATTTGTAGCTGAGAAATGGATAAGTTATTTAGAGAATAAATTTATTACATTTGGGAGGTAATGTATGGGAGAAGGTTGTCATGGTAGTTTATAATGTCCCTAGATATTTGGATAAATGGTGGCCATTGATTCAAAACCCTAAGTAGGAGGAGGAAATATAAAACCTGGAATAGAAGGATTTTAATAAACTTTTCTTAGAAAAATATTACCCTCATGAACAGAAAGAGGAAATGGAGAGATAATTATTGAGTATGAGACAAGAGGAGGATGATAATGTTTCTAAGTATGAATCCAAGTTTAAAATTTTATCAAGGAATGCTATAAACTACATACAAAATCATAATAGAAATATTGATCATTTGTTTTATGGGTTAAAGTCATTCCTCTAAAGGGAACTAGTCTCTCAAACGTTCTCATCATATGAAGACATAGTCTCATGTGCTATCAAGAAATAGAAACAACTATCTAAGTCATATGAAACTAAGTGAAATAAAGAGAATAATAAGGTAGAAGATATAATAATAGATAAAGAGAATAAAAAGGGTATTTTTCAAAATGTGATACTTGTTAAATGAAACACCTTGGTACCTTCTTAAAAGTAAAAGGTGTTTTCTTCAAGTGTGAATAGAAAGGAAAACATGTTCATGATTATGAGGGAGATAAATAATCTACCAATGGTCAATGCTTTATTAATAATGATTTGGGACACTATGCAAATGATTTTCCCAATGGTTAAGGAAACCTACCACATAAGAGATCGAGGGAAGATGAGCATGCTCATGTAATCAAAATAGATGAGGTTGAAGTTCTTAATTATGTGGTGGTAGGTAATACATTGGTGTGTTTCCAAAGTAATTACCTAGATATCTACCAGAATGTGAATTTATTTTTTCTATTTATTTAATCACTAATTAATGACCTATATCAAATAAAACATATAAAATGGCCACTGTGGAATTATTAGATTGGAAAAAACAACTAGATTATTTGAGAAGTACGAGATTTAAAAGCCTTCGGGTTTCACCTTTGGGAGCCCCTATTCTTTTTGTTATGAAGAAAGATGGATTTATGAGGTTGTGAAATGATTATAAGGAAATAAATTCTATTACAATAAAGAATAAGTTTCCCCTCCATCACAATGATGCTTTATTCGAAAAACTTCACGAAGATCAATGTTTTTCTAAGATTAACCTTCATTCTATATATCATCAATTATGACTAAATAAGGAAGATATTCTGAAGACAACATTTTAGAAAAGGTATGAACATTATGAGTTTACAATAATTCCATTTGGATTGACTAATGAACCCACTATTTTAAAAGATATATTAAATATATTATTAAAGGAATATATTTTTAATTTTTTTTGTGGTATTTATTAATGATATCCTTGTGTACTCTAAGAACTATGAGGACCATTAGATCTAATTGTGGATTATTCTTGAAACTCTTAAAATAAAATATTTTTATGGGAAATTTGTCAAGTGATAATTTTGTCTTAAAAAATATTTTTTTAACTCCACATTACCTCCAAGGATGGAATCTTATCTGATATAGAAAAGAAAAAGGAAGTACAAGAATGTCCTATGACAACAAACATCACCGAGGTGCATATATTCCTTGGTTGGGTCGGTTACTATAAGTGATTTGTTAAAAAACATCTTGATTCGTTGGCCCATTAACCAAGATTACTCGTAAATTGGTTAATTTTATTTGGAAAAAGTAATATGATGAATTTTTTGAATAATTGAAGAGGATATTAGTGAATTCTCCTATCTTGACTCCATTATAGGAGAAATGGTGGATTTTTTATTTATAGTGTTGAATCGAGGAAAGTACTTGGTTGTTTCATTATGCATAATGATAGATCCATCTTATATGCATCACGGTGGTTAAAACCCAATGAATGGAACTATCTAACTCATAATCATGAGTTAACAATCGTAATTATTTCTCTGAAGATAAAGAGATAACATATCTATAATGGTAGATGTGAGATATATACAAATAAAAAGAGCTTGAAATATATCTTATCCTAGAAAGAACTCAATATGATACAAAGGTGATGGATATTTCTACTCAAGGATTATGATTTTTCAATACATTAGAACCCATTGAAGGAAAAAAGGTATCAGATAAGGTAAGTAGGAATGATCGTGGAGTTCTGAAAAAAATTTATATTGATAGGGATCATGTGTTCATGGATCTAGTAAATATAGATATGGGAATTATTAGGGAATGGTAAATAAAACTCCTATATCAAATGGTTTCCAAATCATATTTATTAGAAAAGATAAAAATTTATTAGTTCGATGATGATAATTTTCAATAGAAAACTGAAGATATGAAAGATGGGAAATTGGTAGTATATGTATATAAAGATATAGTTATAAAATTTAAAAATAGGCTTTGTGTTCCCTCATTACCTTAGACAAAAAGGGAATTATTATATATTTCTCATAGCTCTAATTTCTCTATACACCCTAGTAGCACCAAGATGTTTACTGCTTTGAAGAAATATTTTTGATGGGATGATATGAAGCAAGAAATTACTGATTATGCGTCAAAATATATAATTATAAAATATGTGAATGCTGAAATACAATATCCTAGAGGATTCATGCAACCTCTACCTATTCCTATATAGAAATTGGTTGAAATTACAATGTAATTTTTCACTAGATTGCAAAATACTTTGATAAATAATGATGCAACATGGTTATTTGTTGATCAACTAACCAAATCTTTACATTTCCTCACAATAAGGGATGATTTTACACTAGATCACCTTTAACGACTGTATATTAATGATTTTGTAAGACTTTATGGTGCACCTCTTTCAATTGTGTCTAATCATGATCCAATATTTACATTAAAATTTAGGAAAAGTCTTCAAAACACTCTTGATATAGATCTTTATTTGTTCATTTTATCATCCTCAAACTATTGGGTTGTCAGAAAGGATTATCCAAATGTTTGAACACATTTTTAGGTCTTGATCACTTGAATTTTAAGTTATGTGGTATTAGTATTTACCATTTTTAGAATTTTTATATAACAATAGATTCCATTCAATTATTCAAATGGAACATTTTAAGTGTTGTATGGAAATAGATTTCATACACCAACTTATTGGGATGAATTTGTTGAAAGGAATCTTGTAGTCCCATAACCTGTTAAAGAAAAAATATAAAAGGTAATTATTATTCAAACTCTTATCAATTCAGCTCAATGTAGGAAAAAGAAATATATTGATAACCATAAGAAAAATTTGGAATTTTAAGTGGAAGATCAGGTTTTCTTGACGGTATCTCCATTAAAGGGTGTTATAAGATTTTATAAGAAATAAAAATTGAGCCCTATATACCTTTGAACTTTTAAATCCTAGAAATAATTGGATTTTTGGCATACTTTTAGGAAATTCCACTTAACATTTTTAAAATACCTAATGTGTTCCACATCTCTTTGTTAAGGAAGAACATTCCAAACCCAATTCATGTTCTTAGTTCAGAAGAAATAGAATTAGAATCTGATTTATCTTACTATGAATAGCCTATCTAGATTCTGTAAACTATAGAAAAATTAATAAAGAATGGGATGACTCGGCCGGTAAAGGTACTTTGAAAAGTGAAAATTAAATATTTTTTATAAAACCATCATTTTCTTTATAATAAAAAAATCATTATTATTTTAATTTTATCTAAAATTAAGTTAATTAATATTTTTCTTGATATAATTTATTACTTTTTAATCATCATTATACCTTATTTTGTAATAAGTACAATTTTGGGCTTAAAAATGCATTTTTCAAGAAAAATGTTTTTTGTTGCATTTTTCGGGATTAATTTTAAATTAACTTCTACAGATTTTGTATTTTGAGTTTTTAAAAAGGGATTCCATATTTTTATTCATAAGGTTTAAATTTCTTAAATAGGTTAATTTTATTTTTGGCCAATATAAATAGTAACCTTGGTAATTTTTGTTACCACAGTAAAGGGTAAATTTGCAAATATATGTTAAAAATAAAATTATTGGCTTTACAAGATGACCAAAAAATATTCCCAAATTTTATTGTATGATTAATTTTAATCCATAAGTATTCATGGTTTAGATATATGGCCATTTATCCATTTTTAAGTGATTATGACCCTTCTAATATTTTACTTAATGAAGAGACAAAGATATCAAAATCATGATTGTAGTTACTATAACATTTATAATATGGTGTTATCCAGAAGATATCTTCAAATATAAATATTATTTTTAAATATAATTTATTAATATTCATTATTTTAATTTATTTTTAATTTTTACTAAAAAATAATTACCTTAAATTCTTTCACAAAACTGATGTAGTAATTATTTAATTAATGGAAAAATAATATAAATGAAATATAAAATATATTAAAATATATATACAGTTTTATATAATTATACATGAATTTTTTCAATGAAATTGGCATGATAGGGATGTGTTAAAATAATTGGTTTGATGTTATCTTTTTTTTTGTTTTATTATTTAATGTTAATGTAATGATTAGTGTCAAAATGATAGTAATGATATTTCAAGAATATAATATTTTATTAAATTATTTAAAAATCATATAAATATTAAATAATCACAAAGAGGATAATAAATGGTAAAATAATTCATCCAATTTTAATTTATAAGACATTTGGAATAATTTGGATCTAGAATAGTTTTACTATATTTTAATATTTTGGGAAATTCCAAAAGTTCCCCTCAGTTCAATTATAAAAGGGCACCCCTTCCTTCAGTTATATACACCACCTCGAGCCATATATCTTGACCGAAACATTACCATTTCTCTTCCCATCTTCCTTATACATGTTATTGAGACTATATTATTCTCAAAGTACAAACCCTATTTTCCCTAATAAGAGATCTAAAGGAATTTCATTGAAGAAAAGGTAATTTTCTTTACCTACTGTTTCATGTTTATTTATTTTTCTACATACTATTCATGTGTTGTTTCAATAATAACATAATAAATCCATTAAAATATATATACTGATTTTTTTTTATAAATATAAAATAACCACATTCTACCTTTTATCCATTTTATTAAAAAATAAATAATTACACGTGTATACATACGACTTACTGTTTCCACATAACGATCCAATTCATTTTTCATAACCAGTTTACATGGATGGTTCTAATGTTGGAAAAATGGATATGTATGATAGTTATTTTATTATATTTTTTCTATAAAATTAATATACCATACACTTCAATTTCCTTTCAATCGTTTCAAAATGATATCATAGCTCGTGTGTACGCATGACTTGTCGTCCTCAGGAAGAGATGAGATTCATTTTCCATAATGAACTTTAAAGAATGGTTATAACAATTTATTTAATGAATAAATATGATATTTATAACATTAATATAATTATGGATAATTTTTATCTATATCCTATGCAATCAAAATAGGAAATTCAACACAAGACATGTGTGAGAAAACATGACAATTAACACCCGAAAAAATGAAAATAATGTAATATTACTAATAAATAGGTGGAAAGATGCTATAAAAGGATAATATAAGATATTATTAATATTAATATTGTTTTTATTAATTAATGACTTGTTTTAAAAATTATACATGAGTTTTGAACATGTTTTAATGAAATCAAATTTGAGGTTAGTGTTTCTTATATCTCTTCCACTTCCATGAGTCATATGTCAAATTCACCACTTGTTTCTTTTATGTAGTGTATATAATGTATCTTTGATATATTATTTAATAAATAAATTTCTCTTCATGGTATTTAACTTTTAATTTGAATTTATCTCTTTAATTATCCTTATGATTCAAAATATACCCAAGTGGAAACAGTTAATTCACAACTTATCATTATTTGGGATTATGTATGTTTATATCCTCATTGAGGAATGTTTCTCCTCCATGTCCACGTTTTTTAAATTTATTTTAAAAAATTATTTTACTATTCCAATATTATTTTTTAAATTCATTTTTATCCCCTTTTAATTTATTAAAATTTTTTAAAGGGAATCTTTATGTCCTTTTCCAAACATTGTACTTTTTGAATTCCCTTACAAAAAAGTGAAATGAATTTTTTTAACTTATATTTAATGAATGATATTTTCCTCTTTCATGTCATGTTAAATATTTTGAACATCCTTTATAATTTTACAAAGATATTTTCAAATGAAATGATTTCATTATTACATTAATAGTTGTTATATTTTAAAAATTGTTTTCAAATTAAAAAAGCTATTTTCCTCTAGAAATATTTTAGTAATATCTTTAAATTATTTCCATCTATGTCGACATACTTTTTTAAATATATTTTTTTGATTATGTACTCCAATAATACAACTCGTCATATTCCTTTAGATGGTTTATGATCATTTTTACTAGGTAAGTATTGATATTTCGTAGGGATAATTCTTCCAATAAGAATATTTTTTAAGGAATATATATTTAGTTATGTAATTTATTAATGGGAGGAATACATTGGACTTATTATGTTCTAGGAGGGGCCTACTCTAGTAAATCGAGGCATCAATAGGTCTCATGAGACAAACTATATTTCTATTTAGCTGATGCCTTATCCATTTATTTTCAGATGTCACGGAATAATTCCATGATGGTATTTTTCATATGTCTTAACCATGTCCTCAATGAAAAGTTTTTTATATTTGTAATTATGTATTAAATCATTATGAAATTAGTTATCGATATACTTGTGATTATTTTGTATTTTTAAAATATAAGTAGATATGTTTTAAGCTTGTGTGATTATTGTATATGGAAATATTTGATTATAATTTATCCATGCCATATTATTTTCCATGTCAAAGTTATTGACTAAATATAGTGTGTTTCTAGTTATTTACCTTTTCATATTGATTGTGCCTTATTAGATATCATTGTATTCATACCCATATAGAGCATCTAAGAAAACCACTTTCTTGTGTTTATTTTTACTAGGATTCCAGGAATTATATTATGATTGATATGTATGAATAATATAAGATAATTACAACGTTATCAAATAATTTTCTATATTTTATTTTATATTTTCAATTATAATGTATGATTCGAGTATGTATCCATTTTTCCAAAACTACTAAATTATTCAGTCCTTTGTGATGTGATCACTTGTACCTAGTGCCAATTTCATAATGTAACCATGAAATTTGGGATAATAAAGTTAGGTCCTTTACAAGTGAGGTTTCCAAATATAATGGATAACATAGGCAGGAAACTAGAATATGGAAAATGAGGGGATATTTTAGATAAATAGGCTAAGAATTATTCTAAAAAATTTTATGATTTGTATGACGAATAAATTCATATATAATAAATATTTGAATCAAAAGTACCATTTTACCCATAGATAAAGAGAAATTTTGAAAAATAAAATATTAGGGTGGATGTCAACCAATCGTTGCAGAAAAGAGTTTATGAAGATGCATTGTAACTCAATGAAGGGAGTTGAGTTAATAAAAACTCTTAAAACATTTGTATCTTTTTAATTGAAGTCCAATTAAATAAATAACATCATATGTCTCTTCAGACCCCATTCATTTCATAAATTTTGAAAAATAAATTAATTATATAATAATCACAACATATAAAAGAAATTATGGTGCGTAATATCCAACATGTCTCATGGATTTTAAAATGAGATGAAGAAACTCTTACCTTAATTCCTAACATCCACTAGATATAATGTATGAAAAAAATATCATAATATCCTATCTCATAACCTTTTTTATATCTTTAACATTTTATAAAGTTCATTTATAATTATTATATACATGTATATTAGTTATTTATTATATATTTTCAATATTAGGTGCGAGTAATATTGATTTAATTAAATGAGTTATGTAAGAGCGGTGTGTTCTTTTATTTTTCTCTAAAATTACATCATTCCCATATAATAAAAGTAACTATAATTTATTTTTTATAATAATTTAAAATTTTAAAATTTTCTTTCCTAGGTTTTTTAGTTATTATTCATTACAATTAAATCATGGATGAACTTATTCTTGGTAATTTATAATGAAGGAACACTGTTATCTTAATTAATAACTTTAACATTTAAATTAAAATTTAAAAACATAAAAAATAAATAATTAATTAATATTATCCAATATTATTTTTTCAAATCAATATGTTATATAAATTTATGACATTTTTCATGTATGTGATTAAACTTACCCAACAAGGTCATGCTACCATTTATGTGTGTGTAAGGCTATGAAAGAAATTATTTTATTGTAATATCATTTTCAAAAAAGTACAATGAAATTATTTATTTGTTATTAAGTTGTATCATAATAATTTTGGGGAGTTATAAGAATAATTTAAATGAAAAATAACTTATCACTTATAAATAAATCATTTTCCTCTTGGTACGTTCATTTTTCCTGGTTCTTTTTACAATGATCTATTACTGCTAATATTACATATAGAATTCATATTTTATATTTACAAAATCATGAAAAATATAAAATATTTATTCACTAGACCCATTTCTTGAACAATCCTTCAAAGGTGGCTATGAAAATCAAAACTTGTCGTTCATAGAGGCGGTATTCTGCACATGCATAGAAGCAACGTTTTCATTTTTTGATTGATTGAGAGGGGAATATATAATGGTTATACAATAAATATAATAAATTATTAGTATATTATTTATAATTATTTTATTATATAAATATGGTTTTAATGGTTTTTTAAGAGGTTGGATGACATGGATAAAGAAAATAAGTTAAAGGGTAAGTAATACTTATATTCAGAATTCTGATCTTCTCTTGAAGTATCCGTTGAAAATAAATAACTTGAGACACTTTGATGAGGATTGAGGCTACCAAAAATGTATATGGGATATATAATAATTAAATTTGGTAGAGTTTTAGTAGAAATTATAACTAGAGGTGGGGATTACATTGGGAGGAAGTTAGATTGGTTTATAATTGAAAAAGGGGATTTTTTTTGGAAACGTTGGGTAAGGGGTAAGAATGGTATTACATGAGAGTTAGGTGAGTTGGGTGGGTAAATGTTTCTGAGATATACAGGTTTGAATTTCAAGCCTAAAAACTGTATTCTAGAAGGTATAAGTACTAAATTAATATAGAAAAAATGTTATCCACATTAGTTTACCTATTTTAACACTTATTAATCTTGATTAAAATTTAATCATGGTAGTTAATTTATTACTAAAAATTTAAGACGTCCCTTATATAAAATTTTAATGTAATTATTACATATTTATACTTCATTTAATATAATTTAAATTTAAAATATAAGAAAATTATCTTTTAAATTAAAACATATAATGTGTTGAAAAACTATTTTTTTGTAGAACAAAGTTATTTTAATCATCATTAGTTCTTAATATTATTTATCACAAGTTATTAATTAAGTGAAAGTTAATTTATTTTTATATGTGCATAAACACAATATTAAAGTCTTAATTTATAATATACCATCTTAATTAAAAAAACATAATATTTAGAAACATACCATTTTTTGAAAAATAATTGTCTTACAATGGTAACTAATATTTTTCTTACTGACATAATTTAATGACTAAAAATAAAATTGGATATACTACCTAATTCAAAAATTATTATTACAAATTTTGAAATAATTTTGTCCAATTCAATTTCTAAAAGTGATAAAAATAATTTTTTAAAATAAGTGTCCATAATTCATCAAAACAATTTTATGAAAAATATATATTTCAAACATAAAATAAATTTATTACTTTCCTAGTAATAACTATTGAATGTATGACAAGATAATCATAAGGTTTAGGAGGTAGGAGATCCTACTCCTAATAAATTTATTATAAAAATAATGGTTGCCAAGAAAACATTAGAAGGGTGATTTACAAAGATGGGTATTCGCAACACCACATGAATCCACTTAAACCAAAGATAAACAAAAACTTAGAACCACAAAGGACCATGTGGAGCTAGTCTCCATTACTACCCTCTTGGAGAGAGAATCAATGACCTAATTTTCTTCCCTATAAAGATTTGTAACATCAAGGGAAATAAAATTCAAAATACTATGATAATCAATCTTGGATGGAAAGATTCCCTAGTAGGAATTCCTAGAATGCGCTTTAAGGATTTCCATAGCCAATCTGGAATCAGATTCCATCCATAAGGACCGCCAACCATAATGGATAGCATACCTAAACTCCTTGATAATATACTATACTTATGATTAAATTGAATGACCGTTCCCAGTGAAGTTATAAAAAAATACCTTAATGAGACCCTGATGGGTACGAAAGATACCATCACAACCCGAGACTCCTAGTGTAATGGAAGCCACTCCATCAACATTAACTCTCAGCAACCCAAAAATTAGATGAATCCATATAATATATTTATCCACAAATTGTTTCTTTGACCTTCCAATAACACAAATAGATATAAAAATAACTAAATTAGAATATTCTTTGTTCATTTCTCTGGTTTATATTTTGGATGAAGTCATGATTTCAATATGAATTTTATTAACTCCAACATGAAAAGAGGGGGAATGATCCTTAAAAGCTGACCCATTTCTTTCTCTCCAAACAAAAGAGATAGTAGTCTCTCTACCTGTAAATATGAGAGCCTAAATTTTTTCACTATATCCCACCATATAGGTGTATTTCATCATCCCCTAAAAGTTACCACATTCAAAGTTGAAGCTGAAAATGCCCAGAACATACTACCACAAACTACAAGTGAATTTATAGTAAGAAAAAAAGTGATCAATTGTATCCTTAGAATAAAAACATAAGTATCAGGAAGAGGAAAGTTAGATTCATGCATGAATGATGATTCCATGCAGAGGAAGTACCTGCTTCTAGATTTTCGAGATTATAAGCAATGCATAAGGTGGGATATAGGGCTTCTTCAATCCCATCATCCACAAAGGAAATTTTTATGAAAATATATTATTACATATAAAATGATTTTATTTTTTATTTATATATAATAATTAAATTTTATCAATAAAATAATATTTAAAGGACATTTATTTTTTATTTTTATATATATTTAGTAATTTGGTTAACTCTATATTTATACTGGCTAACCTACTGACTATATTATAACGGTTAAATAATGTTAGGTGGATTTTTTTGGTTCAGTGTGTAATGGAAGCTATTGGGTACCTTAGGTTTTCAAGAGAAATTTAATTTAAAATATTATGATGTTACAATATATATAATAAATGATGTGAAATTAATTGAAAGGTCAATATAGTATTTATCTCTTCTAGGTTATAAAAGAAAGTACCTATATCCATTTGATTGGGAACGAAGTGCCTGGATAAAATTCATGACCATTTTAATTTACTAAGAAGTTTATTTAAAAAATTCAAAGAAATATAATTCAAACATATTGGATAATGACACATGTATGTATTATTTTTGAAGAGATATTATCTAAAAAAGAGATTATATTACATAGTATCATTCGTATGAGTTTTTTGTTACGATGTCTCATTTTTATTTATGGGGTCCATGATGTGTTTCTAGATACTTACCATGGTCTATGGGTTGGAACTAATTCCTTTAAGAAAGGATCCTAGTGGGTAAAACACTAAGTGTATCCAAAACCTCATTAAATTTAACTTAATTGAAGTTTATGAATAAAGTTATTCTCATATTTTTGAATAATATTTATTTTGGTTATATTTATTCCTAAATTCAATCATAAGATTATTCAATACTAGAATAAGTGATCTGTATTAAATCTGTTATATATTAAAAATATAAATAATTATAATATTTATTCATGACATTGGTGAATATAATATTTATTTATTTATATGTTCAGTGAATATAATAAATATTTATTCACATGTTTTTTGAATATTTATTTATTTTATCAAACAGAATTTTATTATTCAGGGTTTGATATTGTTTATAGGAGGATTTAGATAACATTAATGTCCTGATAGAAATATTTTAATAAAATTTAAATAAATCAATATTTATTTATTTAATAAATGATATTATAATATTGCATTTAACTAAAAATAATAAGAGATTTAATATTATTTTTCAAGAGGTGAAATGGGGTTGTTTTAGAGTCAATTTGAAATAAAAGAACTAAATGAAATTAATTTATTTTAAACCGAAGTACATAAACTAAAAATAATAATTTTGTTGAAATGAGAATCTCATTTCTTCTATTTATCCTCTCAAGTCCTGGATAGATACTTATAGAGAATCCTTTCACTTCTCTCAAGTTTATAGAGAGAGAATGTAAGATATATCTCTATAATATCAAGAGATAATTATGTAAAGAACGTGATTCCGTTTAATTGGTACCTAATGTATCAAGAAATGTATTTGAAGATTTTTGGAACATGTGTTGATATTTCCAGTAAAACTATCATTCGGATTCTTGAAGCAATGAAAACATCAAGGTGATTGGTAATAAGGTTGGAGAATTAAATGATAAGTGGAAATGAAATCAAAAAAATAAAATAATCCATCTATTTATTTTATTTAAATAATTAATTATAAATTACATGTGATAATCCAATTAAAGGATTAAGGACAATTTTTAGATAGAATAATTTTAAACAGGAATCACACAACCTACTCCCATTATTCCCATATCTTTCAAAGTAATCACACAAAATAATATATATTATTATAGGTTTATTATAATTCATCTCAAGGGACTAGTTTGGGTTCCAATGGTTAGTTCTATGTGTGAATTAGAGTTTTTATAGTTAACATAGACCAAAAAGATTGATATTTTATTCACAATAATCTTTTTTTAATTTTATTAATTTTAAATTAAATTAAATAAAATAAGGCTTTTTGATCGAGTCTTAATGAGGGTTTTAATTTTTTTATTTATTTTTAATGAATGTTTTTATAATTATGTGTATTTATTAAATATATTATTAATATATATATAAGTTGTTTATTATATAAAAATTACAAAATTAGATTTCTTTGGGGATGAAAGCACCCTCCCCCCTCTTTTTAAGGCAAGTTAATGCCCCCTTTAAAGGGATGCTTTTTTTTATAAGGACCATCCCATTCACCCCTTTAAATAATTAATAATATATATATATATATATATATATATTAATATTTTTAAAATCATAATAAATATATAAACTTAAAAAATGATTTATATGAGTTTTTTAAAGGGACTCGAAAAACAAAAGTGGAATTGAAAAAATAAGTTCAATTAGTTTATTAATTTTTTTTTTAAATTATTTAAGGGTTATTTAGATGTTTTTAAAAGTTCCAATCATTGGTAAATTTATTTCATTATGAATGATCATGAGTTAAACCGACCTATGATTGTTTGGATCTATCTAATTATTTTTTCTTAATTATTTCATGGGTATGATTTGTAATAATAATTATTAAATTAATTCGATGATATGTATGTAATCTCTCCATTAAATTTTATAAGAGCTTATGTGTCCATATATAATTAATAAATATATTTCCCCTTAATTGATATCCCCTCACATTCATGTGAGCATACAATTTTATAGAAAAATATTACTTGATGAGGCAGTTGAAGTGGTGAAAAAAATTCAAATCCAAAGAAAAGATAAATTCATAAAAATGAGAGGCATGGGATAATTGAGGATATTGAAATTCAATTAAATATCAACTAAAGGATTTATTAACCTATAGTTAGGGATGTTTTAGTATACCTCGATAAACCAACCAATAGTTAATTATCATGATATATCATTTTTACTTATTTATTTTATCAAATCATTGTTAAAGATTATTTTATATAATTCCTGGTTTATTTGATAATTAAACACGCTCATATAAAATAATTTATGAGCATGATTTTGTAAAACAAAATAAAAATTATATGAGATTTATTTTATCATGTTTGGTTAATTAATTATATTAGTTATTACATAATATACTTAACAAGTATTCAAGGATAAAATTTGATTTCTTATTCATGTATGAAACAAAAAAAGATTAGTAAATAAAATATGAAGTCATTATACTCCTTACATTATCTGATTGAGAATAAATTCATAGATCAATGTACATTGATGTACCTCTTCAAGTTACTTTCATTTATCAAGGAATATTAATTAATATTTTAGGTCAACTTTACCAAAATACATCAAGAGAAGTGTCCCTCACATGTTTGGTGTAATTTAGAGGAAAGTGCTATGAAAATTGGAGTACATTATTTATGGATTAGGAAGTCCACTAAATGGATAAAATATTTTAAAGTTACTGTATTTAATAAGATTAAATTCTCCCTAAATACCTTCAAGTACTTTTATAGTCCCTCATCCAGATTATGAGAAGAGAAATATAGATCCTTTCAGCCAGAATGTCCCTTGAGACTGGGTGTTTCAAATCCAATTACGAGGGTTATTAATATTTAATAAAATAGTGGGAGACATGAATTATTCATTAATATATAATTTCATATTTGGTAATAAAGATGAATTAATTATATGTTAAATGTATATGTTAATGAAAATAGAACAAAATACTAAAAATTAAAAATCAAAATGATCTATTTTACGTAAATAGAATATATTTATTGGCATAAATTCCTAAGTGTAGCATAGGTTATTTCACATAATACTATGATAAGAAAGTAATTATTATGTATTATAACCCTTTCTACTTATTGAACCTCTTTGGGAATCCAGTAAAGATGATAATGATGTCTAGTGGGGAAACATGGATAATTCATTATATATAAAATACATTATGTTATCTTTAAATTCAGGTGTTCTATAAAATTAGAATTAATAAAAATATGTATACTCTATGATTTCTCATCTATAGGATCTTTATAACAAGAAATATATACATGAGAGATGAAAACTATCCTAATAACTCTTTAGGTGAAAGTTGGAAGAGGAAGTATCTATCAGACCTCACGTTATAAGGATAGTAGGGTACATTATGAGTTTGGAGAATTTAGGATTGGAAATAGACATGTATAAATCCATAAATATAATTCTCTCATATCTATCTCTAATTTTATCATGTTTTATTATTAATTTTAACATGGATAACTTGGATAAATTTCTTTTGAATCTTATGATAATGAATCATTAAGAAGATAAAGACATGAAGAAAATTAATTGTTTAGTCTTTGTGGTGAAAAAGAAAATGAGTAAGGCTAAGACACTAATAATTCAATGTAATGTGGGCCTAAGATACAATCATATAAGAAAAAAAATATTCATAGGGATAGAAAGGTGCATGATGATATTTATTTCTCATATAGAATGAAAGTCCATTGAAAGAATAACTGTAATATAATGGATAATCCAGTGGTGGATTTAGGTATAATATTCTTTTATAAGTTGGAAATAAATAATGAAAAAAATACACATGACTCAGATTACAATCAATTTTTTCATGATCGGCTTATTTATATAGATTAGAGGCATTGTAAAAAGTTAAACCAAGAATGGTATTTAGACTATTCTGAATTAAAAACTTTGGTGATTTTTTATACATTTTTACCACATAAAATGAATGAAGTTTCTTTTATAATTTAAGGTGATAGAGCCTCATAGTTTCTATAATTAGTTTATACATATCCATGCAGCTATTTATAGTTAAAGATAGAGGTGGATTAGCAGACATTATTACTTATACTAGAAAAATTAATATATATATATATATATATATGTGTGTGTGTGTATGTATGTGTATTTAATGAGGTATAAATAATATTCCTTTAGGATATTAAGGAATATTAAAGTTAAGTTGAGAATCAACTTGGTAAGAAGATAAAAAAACTCTAATAAGAGTGATGCATTGAATATGTTAAAAAAGAATTCATTGATCTTGAGTCCTAAAATTCTACCAGAATCCTTTTATGAACATGAATTACAAATAGTTGAATATAAGCTTAACCAAGTGTTCCAAAAAATAAGTGAATGATATCTCATGTGAGTTACTATGAGATAAAAAGCTAATGTAACTAATATACATGTATAGGGATACATGTTATTTGTTAAGGTTATTCATATAAACAAATTTGGATCACAAAATATAAAGTTTATATTTAAATAATCCAAGAGATAAAGAGAATATCTAGAAAAGATCATAACTCTAAAAGAGAGAGTGGGATCAAGATACACCTTAATAAATTGGAGTCTCAAGATACACAATAGTGGTCACGGGAAAAAAATAATTACAAGACCTAATTGGAAGAGTAATTATATAGATAAAATATTCTATGTAGGCTAAAAAAGGAAATCATAGAACCATATATATATATATGTGTGTGTGTGTGTGTGTTCTTTATTATCACCAAGAAAGGTGAAAAATATTCGATAATGATAATGAACTCTTATCCTATAAGAAGGTAGTAAATATATCTGTTTATAGAAGGTCAGTTTCAATGCAAGAGTGTCTCTAACAATATATATTGAGGAAATATTATTAATTTAAATGAGAATACAGTATTATAGAAAGTTAATATATGGTTAAACAAATTTTTCTTTATGAAATACTCAAAAAATAAAACTAATATTCTAGTGATCAATATCTACAAATATATATATCCAAAATGTAATTTGAACTAATATAGTGTATATGAATTGAAAATTTATTAAAATTTATAATATGAAGCAATCAAGAGAGGATTGTTTATTATATCACATGGAATAAATAATAAGTGGATTTTCTATTACTTTGTTTATTGGGTGTATCATCTATTCTATGATATATACTAATTATTCTGGTATACTTTTAATGATAAGTGGTTAAAACAAACTTTAAATTACCATAGTTTTATAAATTATATTTTATTATTGAGAAACTAGTTATGATGTGAAACAAAAATAGATTCTATATTGATCAGCTCGATCATATATCATATTTAAGATAATTATAATTAAATAAGAAAAATAAAATCAATGTAACTCATTTTTTTAATTCTATAAAAGCAATATATGTTACATCCTATAATGAAATTAAATAATAAGGAAGAATATATTTTGGAAATATAAGATATTGATAAAAATATTCCTAGGAGATGAATTATTTATCATAAGTATAGCCAAAGAGTTAAATGTGGATGTCCTAATAACAAAATTTATACCTCAGTATAAGCATGAATATCCTGTGAGGGATACATTCTTGAAAAATAATTACCATTGGATCTAGTGAAAGTGTTTTTTTATTGGATTTGTTTCCCCAAAACCAACGTTATCATGTAATTTTGACTACCAACCCATAATTTCATTTCATACAGAGATTAACTATGCTTGATTTATGTGATAATGCCCTTAGAGTATTCATCACAATAATAGGTTTTATCAATTCTCTGATATAATGAGAATCTTGAGATGTCATGATGATATTATTAAAATTTGGTTTTATGGTATAGATATGTCATTTTGAAAGTACATGGGTAATTTATGACTATCATGTATTGAGTGATAGAATATTTTAGACTTATTCTCACTAGGTTTTTCCTTTATTATCTCTAAAATGTATATTATTATGGATAGAACCGCTAATACGAATTTTACATATTAAATGTGTCTTTATAATTACTATTTGAGAGTTTGTGTATTGATCCTTAGACTTGAGATCATTGTTAATGTATATCATGAATCAAATAATTTTATATGTGGATGAAAAATGTGTTGATATATGTTAGTGGTGAGGTAGTATATATCCTGAAAATCATAAGTGATATGAGATTAATTGAATTTTTAAGAGAGTGATTTTTTGTTTTGGGTTATAGATGAATATATCTCTAGACCTTTTGTAACAAACTAAACTTTTATGAATGAAATACCCTTTTGAATGAATAAATTCATTATTAAGTAATTTATTTATCGAAAACACAATAACTAATTTGGTTAATTTGGACCATTATATGGTCTTTTATATTTAAAAGGCCATTAAACATCAACGCCATTGATAATATTAACATTGTATAGTTACCATTAACATTAGTATATTAGGGGTTATGATAAAGTCTAATTGACACATAATGAAGGAGTAATGGCCTTGACCAGTATGATTGTACCCTATGAAGGCCAATTATCAAAGCCTTCAAGGGAAATAACAACATTGGGATTTCCCTTAACTAATCTCAATATAATATTCAACAACAAAAACATGATTGAAACCACTTATGGATGAAATTCAATCTCATTGAGACCACATCCTAAAAAATGTTCATCAAACTACCCCAAGAAAATATCACCATTGCACACCTCATCCTTAAGACATTCACTGGTGAAATAAAGGGATATGTATGTAGAACCTAATAGTATGAATTTTGATATTTTATTTCAATAAAATAATGATTATATTTATTCATTTTTATTGTTACTTTTTAGATGTTAAGATAATGAGTTTGATAAAAATTTGATTTTGATGTGATGAAATACAAATTGTATTTTTGGGAAATATATCATTTCAATCAAGACACACATTTTGATGAATTCAATAATTTTTCAAATATATTATATTTTAGTAAAATATTATTATTAAAAAAAATATTAAATATAAATGATAATATAACTTTATGAAGTCAAATGTAATTTCTATATGGGTCATAAAATTGTTATTGTAAAAAAACAATTATTTTTCAATAAATGAGGTTTTTTTATTTAGAAGTGTAAATTATCATATTTATATATTTATTTCTATAATAAAATATTGTTTTTGAAATAAAAACATTAGAATAAGTTAATAATTAATTTTTTATAATTTTCGAAGATGGTAGATTTTTAAGATAAAATTTAAATGTAATATAAATATATGGTGTGTATTATGAAATAATAAAAGACCAAAAGTGATGTAATTAATACTATAAATATTACCCATGACCAAAACTATTTTTCCCATTTAAAATAAAATGTTTTGAAGTTATTTTATTAAATTTATGAACCCTTAATGAATCTTCCCTAACCAATATTATATTTTAATTTTTTAAAATTAAATCATTATAAACATGACTCTCTTAGAAATCAAAATTTTTATTATTTTAATGATTTTGGTTCTTATCCTTATAAAATAATGAGAAAAACTCCACTTTGTTAGGATTCATGGGAAAACCCATGGTAAGGATCTGGTTTAGATTAATTTATGATATAAAGTCGAAAATCTAAGTTAGTAAATTAATAAAGAATTTCCCTCTCATTTTCTATATAAACACACCAAACTGCCCATTAATATTTACTAAATACCCTTTCATAATGAACTAACTCATCCCTTACCTCTCTAGATCCATCTTATGGTTCCTCTGCACGCTTATGAAACTCCTACCATGCTTTAAGAAGTGCCCCCTTTAGGTAAGGGGTCCTCTCCTTATCCTATTTATTCAAGAACCTTCTTTGTGTCATGCCTTTTGATTTATAATTGTTCCAGTTGGGATTTGTTTTTACACATTACTAATAATTAAATTATGATACCAAAGTAATTTTATACCCATTTTATCTCATTCACCAAACCTATAAACCATTATGTACACCTATTGTACTGTCAAAATTATCATGTGTTTTTTTCATGTCAAACATTTATGTAGAGAATAACTATCTCTATTTACACTCAATGGTATTCACCTAGTTGTATCTATACATATTTTTTATGTATTTATGTGTATTTAACTCACACTCAGTAATATTTTGATTACAATTTATGAAATATATCCTTATGTTGTATGATCTATGTGGCACAATTATGCATGTACGTGATAAGAAAGTGTTGGGTGGGCCTGGAATTATATAGATCTCCAATGAATTGGGTAATATTTTTAACTCATGAAGTTCCATGTATGTTTCATGGGACATTATCCTAAGTGTGAAATGTTATGATTTCATGGTGGTTAATCTTGACTTATGTTTATGGTTTCATGTTTTATGTTGTCGCCACATTTCTATGTTGCATTTATATTATCATGTTATATCATGACTCTTTGTTTGGGATTATGATTCTCAACCCTCTTATGTTAACTTGATACTCCTCTTGGATCACATGTACTAATTTACTTTATTATATTCTTTTTTATTCCCTCACTAGGATTTATTTATCACCCCTTTCTTATATATGTCCCCAATTTATCTCATACATTTTTATAAGAACAATTGAATTTTGTGAAAATGTTGTAGAGTTTTTAAATAATTATGTCGTTTTTATGTTTAAATTTACTATTATATGTATTAAATTTAACAAATAAAATAGTCTTTATGATCTTATATAATTTAATTATTTGAACCTTTATTTAATAAATCATGATATAAGGTGTATTGAAGATATAGGTTTTCATAGTCGGTATCAAATAATAGTATAGGTTTTTTGGATATTTAGATTAAAAGACTCTAGTGAAAAAAATAGGGATATAAAAAAATATAGGAAAACATATATACATTTTGGTAATTTATAGATTAAGTGGTTTATAAGAAAATAAATCATTGTATGGATATGAAAAGTAGATATGGTTATAGTATAGTAGTACCTAGGAGTAATAACCCCAAAAACGATGCATTGAGCCGGACTCGATTGTCACTTGGTGCATAAAAAAGAGAAATTATGTACACCTATTTTGACACTATCAAGTTATATTATTAGATAAATTCACCAGCTACTTACAAACCATTATTAACAGAATAAAAATTCCTATGAGATTTTATGTTAGGAAATATATCATGGATAACTTAGATTAAAACCTATAATTTCATAGGTTAAATAATATATGTAATTTATGATTTAATCCTTCAATGTTTTTAGTTTCCTTTTTATGTATTTAATATTGTAAAAACACTCATCTATAATTTTCCATTTATTTATACGCAATAGATGGAAATAGGTTAAACTGTGTCAGCAACCAATGTGAGGGGTGATATAATGACTGTCCAAATGAGATTCTCTACCTGATGGGAGAAGGAATCATGAACTGTATAATAATAAATTTTCAATTGAAATAGGTTTTAATGAGAAAAATGAATCATTAGGAACACTCAAGTCCCCTAAATAAATATAAAGTTGTAATTGATACCATTATGGTTCAAATGCCTCCTACATTCAGTGTATATTATGACCCCTTAATCATTGAGTAATGGATCAAATAATTGAAAATATATTTTCCATGCTTAAATAATCAAAGAAAGATAAGGTATTGATTATTTTTAGTCATATACAAGGAGAATATAATCAATGGTGGACATTAGTCATGAGTATGAATCCTAAGTAGAAGTTCAAAGTGGTGGAGTAGAAGGAGTTCAAGAAATTGTTTTTTGATAAATATTTTCCCTACACACTGCAATGAAAAATTGTGATGTATTTATATATCATGAATAAAAAAGTATGAGGAATAATTTTGTGGGTATTAATATAACTTCACAAGACTTGCACAATATGCATTTTTCCTTTTCTTTACCTTTAAAAGTAAATTTTATTACTTATTTGGTAGGCTAAAATAGTGTATACTAAAATACTCAGTCATTCGGGACTTCAAAATCTATGAGAATATTTTAGAATGTTCCCTCAAATTAATAATGGAGAAAAGTGAATATCAATGTTCTCACATGGATAATATATGGAAAATTAATTTCAATTTTGGTGTTATGATGGAGAAATATAATGGTTGAAAGAAAATCCAACATTCCACTCATCAAAATAGTGGGATGAAGCATCCCAAAAAGTTCATGAATGGGATGAGGAAATGATTTAGGAGTAGGAAGTAAGGTCACCTAGATAGTGATTACCGATAGGAGAAACCCACCAATGTGATGGAATAAAGGAATGATCTAGTTAACCATTAACTAGTCATCCAATGTTTCAACTACAAGGAATAGGGACACTATGTGAATCAATTCCCCAATCCAATTGTTATCGATGATAACCAATGAAAATAACCTAAAAGGACTTGAGATAAAGGGCGATCATATAACATCAAAACTAATGAGGTTGATCCTAATAATGAAGAGTTGAAAGGTATGTTATTTATTCATTATAAGGTAGAAAATGTACTATTTGATTACAGTTCTAATAATTATTTCACATCATGAAAGATTATTAGAACTATTCAAACACCACCTCAAAACATTGAAATAATGTTATCAGTAAATATGATAAATGGTCTAATTGTTGAATCCTAAGAATACAACTAATCCATTTTCCAAATTTTTGGGAAAAGTTATTATAAAACCATGTGATATTTCTATTTTTATAATACAAAACTATTTTTGGAATGGATTGGTTTTCCTTGTAAAGAGCTAACATAAATTATTGAGAGAATGAAATAACCCTCTGTATCACAAATAACACTCTAATTATATAAAAGTGTTAGGATTAGGATGAATCTTATTGGGTACCAATATCTCTAGAATGGATATAATTTTCTTGAGAGAATGAATATATTGCATAAATGATTAATACTAAAAAATATATCATCCTTGATGACATTACCATTATAAGGGAATTATTTGAAGTGTTTCTTAGTGAATTTTATAGTCTTATTCATAGATGTGAGGTTGATCTCTCAATCTAGATTATACTTAGATCATTTCTAATATCTATAATTTATATATAATGGCCATTTTTGAACATGAGGATCTAAATAAATAATTATAGTAGAACCTATATAAAGGGTTTATATGTCCAAGTGCTTCACCATGCGGTGCATTAGTCTTATTCATTAAGAAGAACTGTGGGAGAATGTACCTCTACATTGATTATTAAGACCCTAAAAGGATCATGATAAATAACAAGTATCGTCTACAATAGTTAGATGAATTATTCAATAATTTATAGGTACCCCATCACTTACCTAAGGTGGTTCTTCGATTGGGATATTATCAAGTAAAGGTCAAGGAGTATATTCTCGAGACTAATTTTCATACAAGGTATGGGAACTATGATTTCATACTATAGCCATTAGAACTCAATATTCTTCTTTAAATATTTATGGACTTAATAAATAGAGTCTTTAGGGATTAACTTGACAAATGTTTTGTATCATTTATAGATGATATTGTTATCTACTCTAAAATCAAGGAGGAACATGAGGAGCATTTAAATAGTGAACTAAAGACCATGTGGAAGGAAAGGTTACATGTAAAGAATAATAAAATAGTGTTTTTATTATATTATGTAAATTTCTTTGGGAAAGTTATTACCAAAAAAGGGATACATTAAGATCTGTAAAAAATAGATGTAATTGAAGGATGGGCCTGACTGACATATGTGATAACAATTCGTAGTTTCTTGGATGAGCTGTGTACTATCATTGATTTGTGAGAAAATTCTCAAGATTTTAAATCCCAATAACTAAGATTAATTGAAAGGTATTAATGTTTTACTAGATTTATGAATGTGAATAAATCATTAAAGAGATAAAGAAGAGGCTAATCACTACATTTATGCTCACATTACCCACTAGTTGCGAAGGATTTTTGATTTATAATGATGCATCCAAAAAGGGATTATATTGTGTACTCATGAAAGATAAAAAAAATGATAGTCTATACCTCACAAAAATTAAATATACATGAGAAGAACCATAGAATTAATGATCTATAATTGGAATCAATGAACTTAACATTCCATATTTGGTGACATTATCTCTATACTAAATTTATATATATATATATATACATATACGGATCATAAAAGCCTCAAGTATATATTCACATAAGAGGAACTTAATAAGAACCAATGAAGGTGGTTAGAGATGATAATGTATTATAATTTTTCAATCCACTACCAATCTAGTAAGAAGAATAAAGTGGTGAATACTCTAAATAGAAAGGATCCCACAACTTTATCTATGATGAAGATTGAAAGTGATCCAATATTCATGGATATGAAAAGGAAATGTATGGGAATAATAAAAGGATATTCATCCAACCTTTCTCAAATATATATTCAGTCATCCATTATTAATAGGATTAATGATGATATTAAAGATGATTAGGTGTTATAGAAAAAGGTATCAAATATTCTAGAGTCCAGCATTGTTGAAGAAGTATTTATAAGGTTTCGAACCCGGATATGTGTCTTATGAAGACCAAAATAGATTAGGTAACTTGTATATGATAAACATAGCTCATAATTATATATTAATATACGAATCACTAATATTAATAGATATTTGAAGAAAAAATCTGGTTGGATAACATAAAGAGTGAGATTGCAGAGTTTCTATCATGATGCTTAGTATGCCAACTAGTCAATTCTGAATAACTGGAGTATAAGGGTATGATGAAACAATTTCCCATAATAGTATGGGAGTAGTAAAACATAACAATGTATTTCATCCTAGGGATTCACAACACTCCTAAAAATCCATGTCCATGGTAATTTATTGAAAATTTTATTTTAGAATTTCAAAGAAAGATAGGTCAAACAAATAATATGATGACACAGTTATGTATCATTTTGATTAGATATTTGATATCAAAATGATTATATTATAATATTATAATTCATAAGAGTTTTTCTTTTGTATTACTCATCTTGTACTTTCGGGTTCCATGATGTGTTTCTATATAATGTTTTAATTGGCCATTTGAAAAATATTTTAAAGCTAATTAAATCTCTTTCGGAAAGGAGGGAATCCATGACTAGTCTACATAACCAAATGGATATGTTTTTGTGGTAGTGAAACCAATATCTAGAAAAAATATAGTGGGCAGTGAGTTCTGGAAATATAGAAGAAGTTGTGGTATGAGTTTTTTTGAAGTAAGAACTATTCACTAGAAGATTCAAGTTTCAGTGATGTAAATTAATGTTTCTTTATGATTTCCTTGATAAAATAGAGGTAATATACAAATATTGATTATAAATAGAACTAGTATCATTAGTTGGAATCATCTATAAAATAGTGGGTGATGTAACTTTTTCAATAATATGGATCATTTTCAATCCTTTTATATTTATGAGTAGTGTTTGGGGATTTATGACTCTTGTAACATGGAGGATTTCTCTTAATAAAACTTCCATAGTGTTTCTCACGTGGAGTATTAATAAGTATTAAACATGTAAATTCTGTATTTTTTTTATTTTTTTTATTATTATTTTTATTCACTTTATTTTGGATGTTAGTTTCATTTTGTTACCTGATTATGTATGGAGAATTAGTAACCTAATTCCAAATTTAAGTAGGAAAAATTTGGTATCCTATTATTAGAATGTTTTTAATAATTATTCTATAGGTTTTAGGTTAAAGATAATAACTTCCATAACACAAGTTTCTCAATAAAAAGTCGTATAAAAGCATGATTTAAGAGTTTCTGGTGGTCAGGCCTATTCATCAGTTTCAGAGCTCGGTATAGAACATAATTCGTTGTTGGACCATGTAGGATAATTCTATTAAGAAATTATTAATCCCTTTAAAGGATTTCATTATAAGTGGGTAAGGTTGCGATTGATAAATTTTAAAATTTAGATTTTGGATTCTAGAGGGTGAATATTGAGGACTATATATTATAGGGTGATCTGAATGTTTCATTTATGAAACTCAAACAATAAGATATGTTAATAGACGAAGGGGAAGAGATTAGTTTGAAATCACTCGGAGTTTTTTTGGATAATTTTCGCATGAAAATATCCTTAAAAATTATAAATATGATTATGACTAGTGTTATGAGGACTATACTTTCATCATGTATGATAATCCAGCCACTATGAACAATGTGATTTCGATGTATTGATGCTTTGAAACCAAAATTTTGAAAGTAAATTTGGTGGACAATCCTATCAATAACTTCAATTTTATTCTAATTCAGTATCTGTAAAGTTCATTAGATCATAATGGGAAATTATAATTATCTCATAATTTATATAATGATGAGATAGTGATGTTTTACATGGTGATTAATTCAATCAATAACTCTCACATATAGTTTGAGGAGATTTGGGATCTTATTCTAATTTAAACAAATAATAGGGAGAATTAGGATTCTACCACAACTGAATTCAGTGTAAAATATAGGGGTGTTTTGTTTTGAATAAAAGTTAGATGAAGGGAAAATATTAAAGAGATGGGATTCATGGTAATCTAGGAGATCTCAGATCTATATTCTAGAATTTTGGTAAAATGGGGCATTTGAAGAAATTGTTTATGGTCCAAAGGGACAATTATAGAAGGTATTATTCTGGATGTTTATCCTCAAATACTATATTGGAATATAAGAATATTTTGGTGTTGATTGTTTCCATTTATCCTAAGAAGTTGATAATTATCACTGGGGATTATTTTCATTTGATGTATGTGAGAGTGAGTAAGATAAACTATGTTTCAAGAAGATTTGGTAGGGTTCACCATATAGAATATAAAATTCATGGGATTATATGAAAGGGTGATATTATATTTATATAAATAATGAATGATTGTTTTATTTACAAGGGCTGTAATATATACTGGGGTTATGTAAAAACCTTATATTGGTAAGACAGTTGGGAAATTTAGGTTTTCATGCTATGTTTTTTGGAACCATGTGTGGAAAGTCACATAAGGTTCCATGGTGGTGTCCAAAGTTTTGATGAATGTTAAATTTTCTCTAGATAGGAATTCAAATTTATTAATGCATGTTAATGAAACAAATTCAATATCAATGAGGTGACAACATGAGCATCTTGGTCATATGGGTGAAAAATAGATGAATGTACTGACTGCAAAGGGAATTCTAAAACTTTTATACATGGATTGTGTAATATGTGAGGGGTGTTTCCTCTAGATGCCGCAAAATATTTCCATAAATAATAAATGTAAGACAATTAAGAATCATAAATATATCAAGTTCATAAAAATTTACGGTGGAAATATCAAAATTATTCTCATAGTGTCTCGCTATACTTTATCCCTTCATTAGTGATGTGAAAAAGAAAGTGTGGGTGTTTTTATCAATCACAAGTATATGTTTTTAAAAAAATCATTATTTAGACACCCATGTTGGAAAATAAGACAAAAAGTAAGCTAAAATATTTAAGGTCCCATAATGAGGTAGAATACAAAAGTTGGGAGTATCAAAGGTTCTACTGGTGAAATGGAATATTGTTTGAGATAACCATACCAAGAACATCTGAACAGAATGGTGTCTTTTAGAGGATGGATTATAATTTGAATTATAGTGTGTGTCACACATTGTTGTCAATTTTTATTACTATTTTTTTAATTTTTTTATTTTTATATATTTGGAGAAGTATGGTTGTGAATTTTTCAAAGATCTATAATTTTTTGTGCCTCACACAATCATCTTACTTTTGGGAAACAATTAAGAGTAACCATTCAATTTAATCATATATTGGGATATTTTTTAGATGCTACCTCATTATTTTTTTAATACATATAAATAACCATGTGAATTAATCATATGTAATGTTATTAGAAACTGTGTGATTCAATCTTACATTTGATATTTAATGTTCATTGATAGTGCACGGTTGTCATACGGTTAGAATTAATTATGAAACTTAATCAAACATAGGGTTTTATCCCAATGTATATTTCACATTTTAGTCCCAAAATTTTTATATATTACAAGTTATGTATAGGTTTCACATGGATTTATAGGATGTCCTTTAGTTTTTTAGCTTGCGTAGGTAGGTGGTGGAAAGTGAATATTATTCACTTGGTTCATCGAAATTGGTGTTTTAGGAATTATTTTGGATATTAATTGGTTATTGTTATGGTTCATCCAGTGTATATTTTCACTTGTACATTCCTAATTTAGTTCTTTTTCCATATTTCACAAGTTATTGTAATTTAGGTTTAACCCTAGTGATATTATAATTTTTTGGTTATTTTTATAGGTTTATCTTAATATTGATGAATTATTTTTTTACTTGTATGAATTTTGTTTATAATCTGTGGAAACTGATTATTTTATATATATTTATCTCTAACTTACAAGGTTCTCATGTCAAGATTACATGTGGATGTTCCTTGTTTATTATTTATTTATTTTAAAAAACCCTTCCCATCAATGTATGTTTTGATTTCCCAATAATAGTTTCTAGCCCAAGGATTGGACCTTATCATGTGATAACCTAGATAACATGTTGTTTTGACCTATATTGGTTCATGATAAGGTAAAAAACATGAGGTTTTATATTGGTTTCTCCAATGATTTTTGGGTAGAGGGTGTAAAATATACAGCCAACCTTGTGAATCAATGTCCTTTCACTCCACTGGGGAAAGAAATTCTAGAAGAACATTGGTCCAAAAAGATACTATGTATCTCTAATATAAAAATTCTTGGAATCATCACATACATTCGTATAGATTCCAGGTAAAGGGAAAAGACAGAGACATATTCTTGGTCATGTTTCTTTAAAATTTATTCTAACAAAGTCTTTAGATTTTGAATCTGGAATAAGGAATATGAAAATTCATCAGAAGTAAAAAATATATTATTAAATGAAGAGATACTATAAAAGGATCGTTTTATCCCATGGTGTATCATTAGTTATTATGGGGAAACCAGTTTATAATTTATATTTTTATTCTTACTAACTACTAAATAATAAGTATAGTATGAGGTTAGTTTGGTGTCAAACCCACATATATAATTTTAGGAAATTATTTATATGATTAAGAATGAGTTTAAATTAAAAGTTAGTAAATGGTTTTATACAATTAAATCAAGAAATAATGTACCTGAATAAGTAAATATATGTTTATTCACTAGTGAAGTAAAAAAAATTAATGACTTTGTTTTCACTACTTTCGTTGGGCACCGCCTGTGAATCAAAATGAATGTGTGTAGTGTTTCCTATTTCCCCACATTCCCACCTTCCAAAGGTGGGAATCTTTCATCACTTTAAATGGTTATGTTTTCACCTTGATCAAAATAGGATGATGGGATATGAGTTTCTCATTCTATGGATTCCTCCTTGGAACTCATCTCCTAGTACGGGTCTCCCTCATTGTTTTAATTCATGCTCATGAAAATCATTCCTAGTGTCATATTCTTATGGAAACTAGTTAATTATACTTCTTCTATCTGAACAGGGTACCATACTTTGGTCAAGAGATTAGTCACATTGGGAATTTCTAGACATTGGGTGCATTGGTCACCTATATTGTTCCTCTTGGGAGGGTATCTCATATGAGAAATATTAGACACAGAACATAAGTAATCTAGTGTCGATCATAAGGAAATTGATTCTAGGGGCATAATTATTTCATGACTTTTGACTTTAAGAATCCTAAAATTATGCATATGGTAGGTATTTTGGGTTAGGTCACAAGTTCTACATCCTATGGAGATATATTGGGACACATGGTTGAGACAGATTAGGGAATGAGTTTAACATCTTGTAAATATGGTATTGGTTGATCAGAATTCCCCACAGAGGAAGATCGAGGAGGTGTGACCCCAGGAGGAAACACCTATATAGTTTATCATTGGTTGGGATTGGATTCCCTATGAGGTAGATCCAGAAGGTACATCCCAAGGAGGGAAGATGTCACACCTGGGTTTACCATTGTTTGATATTAGACCTCCTAGAGGCATCCTATATACCCTTTGTAAGAGCTAACAATAAAACCAACATAGTTTGATGTTGCGGTTTAATGTCATGTGACTAGACCAGTCCATGTAGTTTAACATTATGCGATGAGGATTCTCATGTTAAGAAAGATGCATTGAAGAGGGGTGGTGTGGAGATTATGTGAAAAATATTCCTAGAATGGGAGACTTGTTATCTAGAATGAGAGTCTTGTTTCCCATAAGGGAGAGGGTGGAATCCCATGATTATACAACATGGGGAATCTCATTCTTATCTGACATGGTAAGACTATAGTTTTACGTGTTTTGATGATGTTGTAATTTAGTTTAACATCATACAACCAAAACATGGAACTATGAATTTTTATATTATGTATCTTGGATGTGGTTAGTCTCACTCTTTATTCCTTAGTATTTCATGAACACCAATCGCGTGCCTTTGGGTGGGTCTTGGTGTTGGAACTCCCTTGGAGGAGTGGTCAATCATGAGGTCCAAAATATGATCACTATGCTTATAATAAATGTGGGTTATAGTAGATATTCTTAAAAGGAACAAGAACATAGGAATATTGATTCAAACATATAGTAAAGTGCGAAGACACTGGAGTTGGTGGAAATGGTCGCATGGGGACTTGAGGTGGAGCTGAATTGATCCTGGATAGGTATGGGGGTTTTGGGAACTCGAACTTCAAGAAGGGATATCAGTTGAAGGGATTCACCATGCAGAGACCTGAGATAGGTGCTTCGTGAAGATTGAATGTTTTTAAGGGGGGTCTTGTAGGTATTGGGTTCTTTATAAAGGTAAAGGGATTCATGAAGGAATATGCTTCGCAAAATAGGGCGTACATACCTCAGATTGAAGACTTGATTCATATGGGGAGTGCTTTAAGAGGGTTGAATGCTTCTCAAACCCTCATGTGCTTCATATGACCTTCTTCATCCACAAATGGAATATTCCTTTTAAAAATTTATCTCCAATTTAGGTGGAGTCTCTCAAAAACATACGGGAGAAGCTTTCAAGAACCTTGGATACCTTGGCTGATTCATTTTATCTTTGGTTCATGAAACCTTCGAAGTTATTAAAAATAGATCAATATAAGGAGTCAAAACATCACTCATCATCCAAAAAAGTCAAACCTAATGGTTTATTTATGGGTTAGGGGTTTCATTAATAATGGAGGTGTTCATGAAGAATAATACGCATTGTGAATGGGCATGACGTGGTGAGACTGAATGTCATTTTCACAAATCCACCTTCAAACCTTCATGTGTTTGTGAAGTGTCCTGCACCAATGAATTTCATTTTTCAGAGGTACCATTATGTGTGCGCGATTTAATATCTCATCTTGGGATCTTTGTGATCTACGAAAATTCACGAAGGAGCTGAGTTTCATGAAACATACCCCTTTGAGGGATTTTAGGGATGTTTTGGCTCACATTTTCCCTGAACTGGATATTCCTTTCTCTACCTCACCCATGACACACATATTTCAGTGTAAATAACCCCCCCCCCCCTCCTCATCATGGTATCCTATGGGGAGAAGAAGGATCAGAATATAAGTGGGAATAACAGAAAATTGAAAATCAAATCCCTTTTACGAAACTCTTTCGCAAATCTTGTTTGTAATGGTCTCTCTGGGAATACCATCTTGAATCCCTTGACAGGTTGTACACCTAAAAATAGAAAAGGGTCCCCATATATGGATCATAGGACTCTCATTAGAGGAAAATACTATTCTCTCTTTTCATAAAGCTTGCGTTTTTTGAATGTTCATTATGATATAGATCCCCACTACTCGTGAATCTCACCTTCTCCACAAGACTAGCTCCAAAAATAATAACTCCATGAACCACACCTTTGTGAACTAAGATCCATGAACAAAATATATTTTAACTTCATGAAGTATATCTACACAAATAAAGCTTCATTAATAGGACCCAGAAAACTCCTAAGTCTCAAATGAAATGGCTGGTAAAGGAGAAAATGTTGTAACTGCTCGTTAGGAGGAAATAGTAGGGAATATCATGATTCGGGAGAGTGTTTGGAGTTCTTTGGACCATGAATCACTTTTTTTTACTACTGAAAGACTCTCAAAAGGATTACCCATTGGGTAGGAGGTTTTCTCTCAATGGTTTCATGCTGAGAGGCTATGTTTTTATCCCTATAGTGAGTAGAGATGAAGCATCCTACTAGTTCCAAAGCATGATAAAGAAGTACTAGTGGTATGGGAATACTAGAGGAGACATTCAAAAGGATTATATAAAAATCATAGAAGACACTCTTTGGAACCATGTCAATAATATCAATGGGGAGAAGCTGGATAATGAGTCATCCCCCATTCATTATGTGATGATCCTCAAGGAGGGTTTGGAAAATCCACTGAAAGGATGTAATGATAGCTAGGACCTATTATAGGGTGAAAATGTTACCTATGAATGGGATTTTTTATATTGGGAATTCACATCATGACATGAATTTGAGGAATATATGAAACAAGTGGGGATCTATGAATCTGGATGGGACTCATAGTTTCATGTTTACCACCACTTGTGCATCATGCGTGAGCTGCTGAGCAGGTGGATGCCAGGGAGAAACATATTCCATTTTCATCATGGAAAAGTTATCTTCAACCTATGGGACCTTCACCAAATCATCAAGATCCCAATAATGGGGGTAATGTAAGATGATTTACTCCCCACATAGAATGTGTTAGCAGACCAATAGTATACGCCATCCCTAGTGAAGGCACTACTAGATCTAGTGTACGGAACCAGTGAAGAGAATCCAGTGATGAGGGATATCTCATTCAAGAAATGGTCTTTATTTACTAAATAAACCAACTAAATATCCATTTGATGGAGAGGATCCAGAAAAAAAAATTCTAGGGAGAACATGAACATGTCGTGGGGCCTCCAGCAGGTCAAGGAATACACCTACTAGTGGATCTTGGAGGTGATCTAGTGGAAGGTATGGGGATACAACATCATGCATGAAGTTCCTCTTGAATTTACACTAGTGGCTTTCATTACTGCACTTATCTACAAATTTTTATCACTTTGAAGGATGCACACATGGTGGTTGACCAAGAACCTTCATTATGGTGGTGATATTGACGACATGGTAGCACATCAATTTGGTTATCCTAGTACTGGAGAAGAAATAAAAGGTTCTATGCCAGATTAGTGAACAGAAGAATATGCTCTATCTATGTTGGACCATCCATTTTCTGTATAGCTGGGTGGCCACACACATGTGGGATATGAGTACTTGATCCCTATTTCCCCTCCAACCATGAAATTTCAACCAAAATTTTTTAACATCACCAGGAGTCGTCCAATAAAGTTTTGTATGGTGGAAATGCTGGAAAATGATGGGATGGATGATCACTTCAGTTTTAACCTGTTCCCCCTCCCAATAGGGGATAGTGACTGATGATGGTATAGGAACCACAAAGAAGAGATTGTACCTCCTAGACTTCGAAAGAGGGGTAATAGTGGAAAGAGTTTACAGTAAGCTGATCTGTGTACCATAAAATCCACACCAGTTTGCGAGGAATTTTATATTTATGTAGCTACTGATACCAAAGGTATATATGGAGGTGGACTATAAGTGTAAAACTTCAGTTTCATGGTATATTTGTACCATGTTCACATGTGAGGACAAGAAAATGTAGAATGATTTTTCACCATGTACCATATAATATGGACTCGTCCATTAATATGTGATAAGTTGGGATAGTGCATACCTCATTGATATTTTAAGGAATTTAACTACTTGAGATGGTAAAGTAGAGACCCCAAAACTGTGTGTTTGGGTCTGAGTGGTTGTTAGTGTGCATCGTGGAGGTAAGGATGGCCCAGTGGTTAGGGCCACTAAAGTTCGTATGGTAGTTCCTAGCCCAAGAAATGAAGAGGATATAAGAAGTGGTGTAGTATAATTATGTCCAAAAACCATGGGAAAGTGGTCACAGGAAGAATGGAATCCCTCTGGGGTAATCTTGAGGGAGTTTGTTGAAGGCCCCATGAAGCGGTTACGTCGGACAAATGTTTCTAGTGATGTTGTGTTTGCTGATGTATGGGAGACTTGGGGGATTCAAAATAATATCAACACCCCTCGAGGGGTGTGGAAATATCTCAACTCTGATGGAATATACTTTCCCAAGTTAGGCCATGAAATGGTAGGTTTCTATTCTCCTCACACCGAGGTGATGAAATATATGGTGGAGTTGGAGGATGTTATCTAGTCTCAGGGTACTATGAATCCCTTGATCAGTTGGGTGATGAATCTACTAGTAATTCCTTCCCCAACTGTCACCATTATGGATCATGTAGATTTTGGTGCAGTTTAGGGAGAATAATCAGAAGACTCCTATGGGATTGATGCCTACTGGCTCTCGAATTGAGGTAGACATCCAACTGTCAATCAGGTAAATCCTATAGCATTTGGTAATTTTTGAAAATAACTCAACCTTTAAACTCATATAATGATACCATCTATCACTTATGTAGGAATCAGTGAGAACTAAAGAGGTAGAGGTCTATGACAGGCCTCTTGAAGAGGGAGATGGAACCACAACCCCTAAAGGGGTCAGTGTGCAGTCCTTTCCTGATGTTGCAGCCAACCATCGGCACCTGAATGTGAGGCAATGAATGTAGAGGGAACTTCCTATGAACCTCAAGTAGATCCTTAATATACTATAAAATTCATGTAATTATGTTCCTCCTCTACAGCCTTGTGTCCTTTTTCTTGACATCTTATGCATGATTGGAATATTTTAAAAAGGATGTTCGAATGGTTCTAATGACTCATCCACTAACATAAATTCTTGTGTTAGCTATACCTAGTGTGGATGTGGTGATGTAAAATGATACTATCCCATCGGAAATGGAGAGAAAGGCTATGACAGTCAGACCAACCACAGAGATTCCATCAGAGGAGACCACTATGACTATGACATCAAGAGAGGAGTTCGAGGATAATAATATGACAGGGTTGGCTGAAGGACATGTAGGGTCAGAACCAATCATAGAGGAACCATCAAAGGAGACCATTAGAGAAGAAGTTGGGGTGGATGGAGTAAACATTGTACTAGAAACTGAGGTAGTTGGGGAGGATACATTAGGCATGCCTAGCCCAGATGTTCTACTAGTAGTGAATATAGGAGTCAAGGCTGAGATCACACCATAAACAAGAGAAATTGGGGAATCTAGGATAATTGAATCCACATAAAATATTACATAGGACGTGGTAGCAGATTACACTATAGGTTGATAGGGTAATGAGGATTTTTTTTAGAAGAAGATATTCTTATACTCAAGCCTAAAAACATGAACCTGGACGATCCATCCAATGATTTATAAGACATATTCCCTCCTTATGAGCATGTTTATCTTGAATATTTCAAGTATTTTTTCTCAGACGTCCCCAGGGAGAACTAGATTGTTCATTGCAAGACATGGAGGTATGTGAATATATTCATCACCTACACCAAGATAAATGACCTTCTATACTGGTTGGGGTATCTCTTCCACTTTCTAGTCATCTTAGGGGCCATTGGGGTGGACACCATCATCTTTCATACATTGGATCAGGACTTCTTTATTGAGTTTTCATGTATGGAATGGAAGGCGCTTGACCATTTCGAGAAGAAAAAAAAGATGATGGCTCTAAGGTTCTCGTGGAGGCTAAAGGAGAGACAACCTGGCTATATGGGATGGTATAGGAGCACATGATGGTTGCTTCTACCCATAATGAGATCATCAACAATATAAATCCCAAATTGGAAGTGGTCGAGTCTATAGTTCTAGATTCAGTGTCCTTGGTGGATGAGTAGAATCGGTGGACCATCAAATATTAAGAAGTATTCTCCATGTTTGATGAAGAGAAATAGGTCCTGGTAGAGTGGTAGAAAAAACTAGATTCTACTCATCAATGGATGGATAATCTCAATCACTTGATCACTAGAGTAAATCTTTGAAGGACATTTGAAAAGGAGAGGCCCCATTATATGGATGACCCTATGAAACATTGATTTGTTTAATTTAAACCCATGCATACTTGAGAACATTTATTTTGTTCACACAATGATAATATTAACGACATAATAAATGACCAACCCATAAGCTCATGTGATCCATTATCACTATGAGAAACAAGGGATGACCATATGATTGCTCATTTGTATGATAGTGTCAGAAAATCAGTGAACACTCAAGGTCTAATATTTTTGAATGAACACCAAGATTGCTTGGGATGAGAGGGGATAAGGCTAGTGAACAAGGATTTATGAATATAAAACTTAGTTTTCAAACATTCTATAGTTCATGAATGTGGTAATTCTAGGGGAAATGAATTCTTCCCGAAAAAAGGGATTGGGGGTCTAAATCCTGATTCACAAAACCTGGAACACAAAAGGAGTGGAATCACAACATAAGATAATTGTGGGCGATTTTTGATACAAAGAAGTTGTATCACTTAGATAGGAATGGGGGAAAACAAATGAGGGTCCACCAATGACCATTTTTGAATACATAGGACATATCTCAGAATGTTGTCCAAATTTTTCTGGGGTGTTGGCCTAAGATAGAAGGTGGTCCATTTTTGGAAAAAAAACATTTCTGTTAGGGAATCTATTCAGACCTAGAGAGGGTCAGGATTCATATGAGTGGAACACAAAGTGTGGACATAAAGTGATGGAATGTTTCAATTTATTCCAGTAATCCTAGAATTATGGCACCATGACTTAGAGTACATCGGTTTGGGTGTATCGGCTTGAACAAAATCCAAACTCACCTTATAAGGGAATGTCATCTCGAATATAGAAAGACAATCAAGGAACGAGAAAAATATGCTATGTGATCATAACCATATAAAAGGGATTATCAAGAAAGGGCATAGATTACTCAATGTTTTACATCATTTAAGGGGATGATGAACTTGCAGTTTAATGTCATGTGGTAAGAATGTTGGAAACACATTTCAATGTCATATAGTGAGGGTGATGTATCACATAGATTTACATTGTATTATTGGGACATAGTATGCATGGAATACACACAAAGCTACCCATATTTTTTCATCATGTTAAGTCAATGGTGAATTCCATGTCCACTACATGGGATAAGGTTATAGTTTAACATCATGTGATAGGACATGTGAACTGGTGTGCATGGAGAGCCTAGGAGGCATTTTTATATGGAATATCTTGAAGGAACCTTGTATGTTCATAATTTTAAGAATGATATACTCGGACCGTGACTCTTAGTTTAAGGTTGTAATTTTTCGATCATAAGGTGATCATCCCAAAATAGATATGTGTGGTATGTCAGGATAACAACTCGATGTGAATGAGCTAAGGAGGTTATGACATCGTGCAATACATTTCCAGAGAGGTTTGCTCATAGTTTATGGTCATGATACTTGGACCTATATTCCCAGTTTATGTTCATAAATTATGGAAAATAGGATCCTATTTTAAGGTCATAGATTTTGGACCATAAAGTGAGCATCCTAATAGGGGTATGTGTAGCATGGAGGGATGAATACTCGATGTAAATGAGATCCATGGAGGTCCTCCGCCACACAACACATTCCTGAGGAGATTTTCACACAGTATAAAGTCATGATGCTTAGACTTGGGCTCCATGTTTAAGGTTGTAGATTTTATGCCATGGGTAAATTTCTGGTTTAAGGTTGTGTATGATTGACTATGGGGGAATGAGTGTCCCAAAATGGTTTGCGTGACATGGGATGATTGGTAACCCAATATTAATGGAGGTTTTTTGGGACCCTCTACCATGAAAAAACGTGAAAAAAAGTTCCTTGGGTTGATATCATGACTTTGGGGAAGTAAAGTCCCAAAAATGAGTGGAAGAAGGAGTTGTACCCAAGATAAAATAGTTGGGTGTCACTACATATCCCATAGGGATGAAAATTAACCCACACGTAGTTCTGACATATGGCAAGGTAGGAGACCAAATTCAGAAGGTGGATACCCTCTCAAATAAGGATATTGAATCTTCTCATTGGAGGATATGATGTTTTTCAGATTTATATTTGGTAAGGTTGTAGTTTATCATCATACACTAAGGACGTTGGAGTTTGTTCATTCCATGTTTGTTGTATGGGGCATCCCAATTTTATTTGGGGTAAAATAATCTCTCATTAAGTGGAATCTGAATTTTACAAGTTGTAGTATTACAGTTTAACATAATGTGTCGAGGATGTAAGTGTGGGTATTTTTCACAAAAATACCTACTTTTATTTTCCTTGTATCGGCCTATAAGGGAATCTTGTCCCATTAATGGATCAAGGTAGATTAATGGGGTTTACACTTAAAGAGGAGGCCCATGGGATAATTTTGGGGAGATAAACATATAGATAATAGAATGTTTCATGGTGAATATAAAGTTGGGCCTAGTGAAAAAAATTCTAAGCATTGTTACGTAACCCATGAGGGTAGAAATCAAGCCACATGTAGTTCTGGATAGAGGGTGGAGACATTGGATTCACCAAAGATGAAGTGAACCATGAAAATGAATGGTGAATTAATAGATTTTAGGGTCATAATGCTAAGACCATGAAGAGGATTTTAGGGTTCTTGTGTGGTGAAAGAGTTAAGGCCTGAAAGGATTAAAGATGAGGAGGTTCTCCACTACATGAATCATTCTCAGAATTGATAACACACATAGTTTAAGTTCATATGGTCTAGAACATGGAAAATAGTTTGCAGTCATGTTTCATATATTCCAGGGGAAATATTGGTTCCAACGTTATATGTGGGTAATGAAAGATATAAAACCTAACGTGCATAGACCCAAATAAGACTTGTGTACCACACAAGTACTTGGAAGAAAACAACTCATATTTTAAGGTCGTAATGCTTGGATTAAGGTGGAAAGGAAAACAGTTTAATGTAATTAGGCTTGCAATTAGTGGAATTTTCGTATCAAGATTATATGTGCAGAACAAAATATGTAAAAACCGATGTTAAGGGATCTAATGGAGGCTTTCGTACCAAAAAAAATACCAAGAAACAAATAGCATGTAGTTTAAGGTCATAATGTTTGGACTGTAATTGGGTCCAAGGGGAAGAAGGGTTGATGAATATGTCAATATGACCATAAATGAGAAGTCTATGTGTCTCTATATATCCCATGAGGATGTTAATAAATTCATACTTGGATATATAACTTTTGTGGAAAGAGACCATCACCGGTAGGGTAAATCCTCTCTGAATAGGGTATTAAGGCATCCCAAAATTATCATGGGGCATCCCATGTTCAGAGCATGGGGTAATTGAATGTTTTTTCATGACACATAAAATTGATTATATTTTTAAAGTTCATTTATAGTCCAGTGAATACCCCAAGTCATATCTCAAAGAGTTTTGATAGGTTTAGAGTATTCATTTTTAATAAAAAGATCTAAAATGGGGTGGTTTAGAAAATAGTTTTTAGAGAAATAACTTAATTTAAAGAATTTAATAATTGATAAATAATGTTAGTGTTTTAAGAATTATGTGAGAAGGGGTCATTTCAAGTTCACTACACTTCTTAAAAATTTCATTTTTTCTGAAAATTTTATATCGTTTAATTTAATTCTTTGGTCGATGGTTGTTAAGATCTTGATTCCCCTCTTTCCTCTTAAAACTATGCAAAAAAAAGCACTCATTGAAAAAATAATCATGATGTTAAGGTTTGTAACTCAATTATCGAACAAGGTATACCAAATAATAATAAAATATCATGATTTTGTGTGAGATAAAATGATTCTTGTGTTGTCCAATCGAAATAACCCAAGATCCCCGCTTGAAATCCCAACCCAATCGATATTGAGATAAATATCATTTCACTTAATTATAATAATATAAATGTATTCATAGGATAATAAAATCAATATTAAACATAAGTGATATATTTAACATAAAAAATTACAAAACAGAAGTAGAATAAAAGTGCCTAAACTCCCTCCCAAGTATGTGTAGCTCCCTTGAAATGATCATCTATCGGGTAGCTCGCCATCGAGAGGATGAGGAGGCTCTGGTGGAACTTAACCATAACCATTGATCCCCCAATATATATAGGGGGCACCAGAACTTATTGGATGAGGATTTGAATCATTTGGGTCTCCAAAATACCAGATCTTGGCCTCTTGGATGAACTTACAAATGGGGACCCCAAGGTTTTATTTTATGGGAAAATTGGAAGGTTATTTTGAGCCCCCATATTTTGAGAAATCACTTGAACCATGGTTTTATACCTCCATATATTCTTATAAATCTTTGTAGAAAAATAAAATTTTTTATCCCAACATCCTAAATATCTCCATTTAAAATTTGGAAGCATTTTTACAGTCACAGTGGGAGATATGGACTAAATAGAAAACCCACTTTTTGACATCGAGCAGATTCGATCCCCGAGATAGATCAGTTCGTATAGCCCCCTTAATTGATGAATGTGGATGGGATTTCTGCATAATAAATGTATCCCATTTAATTTTGTACCATCATAAAAAATATCATCCCATTTGGATTCATGGTTTAGTATCACTGTGTGGTTGAGTCCACTAGTGTTCTTGGATCCTACGTAGTTTGAACCATTTTTATTGAACATCATCATGGGCCCTCCAAACCACCTCCACCTAAAATGTAATTATAAAAACAAGTAAAATTTACCTTTTTAATATTTATAGAAAAAAAATAATTTAATCAAACATGAAGTAAAAATTGTTATTATTTTTATAATTTTCTAGAAAAAACTAATTTAGCTCAGCGGAGTAAGGGTGGAAATGAAATAGTGAATCGCGATGCAATCACACCCCCAAAACTAAAAATTTTCACTTTTGGGAGAATACATATTTAACAAAATTATTCATGGAGATATTCTCATCTTTAAGAAGACTTAGAATTCAATAAAAATTTAATTCCTACTATAAATGTGTTCAATGAAAAAATAACATTGAGGAGTTATTCTCAGTGATCATGGAAAAGAGGTCTAAAAAATTGTATCATAATGAAATTCCAAGAGATATATGATATCAACCGAAGAAAATAATTAAATTTAATCATGTCACTAGTTATCCTCATGTGTGTGTTACAACTATTTTAAGCTATTATTTCCACATTCTATCGAGTAAATATAAGTTATTTTAACCTTTTCTTCTTACATGATCAGTTCCACTGAACATTCCCTACATCCTTTGCAATAAAATTTAAAGACCCACTCACTTAGGCATTCCTAGAATTCAAACCATAATATCCCAACCTAGATATCCCCATATTTTGTACATTTCATCACTCCCCTCAATGCTTATTTGTTTTTGTGTTTTTTATTTTTAAGGGCGTACAACAGTCGGATAACCGGTACACATGAATAGGTCAATATGGTATAGTAATGAAATAGATCAAATAAGGAACAAATGTATGGAAAATTTATTTTTGGAAAGTAAAGAAAAATAAACCTGACTTATATTTACCTTATGTTAATTAATAAATTTTCACACTTCATGGTTGGGTGCAAATATATGTGGAGAAATTAAGTGACACAATTTTCCCATAAACTACTCATACAAAGGGTACCATTTTTATCAAATGTATCAAAATTATACAACCATTTATATCTTTGAAAAAAAACCAAATTTCAAGTGAAAGTCACACCACAATGTTGAATTCATACTGAAATGAAAATTTAATTAGAATATTTTTTTGAATATTAAAAAAACATTAAATATGGAAATTCCTCCTAAATTTTCAATAAATTCCATGATTAAGTGGGAATCATTTTATAAGATAAATTGGGCATGAAAAATTAACATTCCAATAGAAAAGTGAGGGGGAAATGAGGGATAAAGTAAAAATACTATTCAGTAAGGTAAAGAGAGAATAAATAATAAAGACAATGAAAATCCTAATAAACGCAACGAGGTGGTGAAAAGTAAAAATACTATTCATCAAGCTAAAAATAGAATACATAAGAATGATGATGAAAATTCCCAACTAACCCTAGAATATACCCATCCACCCATACCTAGAGTAAGCAGTTTACTCAATATAATAAAAGATAATATGGGAAGGAAGGATAAAAACTAGTGAGTGTTATTGGTATGATGCTTCTTGAACTTGGAGTTCCTCCATAGAGGACTCTGTAAGGGCTCTGTGAAACTACTTAAGCCGCTGCCCATTTACAGTGAATGTTTTCTTATTTTCATCATTTTTTACCTTAACGAAACCAAATGGATAAACATTAGTAATATTTTATGGGATAAATAGTAGTAATAAAGAATTACTAGATGAAAATTCATCCTTTCATTATAAATTATGACCTTATACCCAATTTGGAACTGAATATGAAGGATGAGGTGGTCATGGGAGGCCTTGGTTCTCTCCTTAAAAATATAGGATTTCTCATATGAATCTATTCTCATTTCCTCCTGATCCTGAAACTATAACTTCCTTTGAGAACCTGTACCATAAACACTATAATTTCATAGCTTAATGTCCTAGTAGGCTCGGTGATCTATCTCAATAGGGAGATGAAAAATCCTTCCAAAAAAATCCGATAGGGTGACATTCCAATGGGAGTTTTGAAAGTCGTACGGTAGGCCCATTGTGAATCATTGAGTCCAAGACTCCAATATTTTCTATTGGGATGAACTAGTTTTTCAATAATTTCTTTTAAATATCTATTAAGAACCTCAAATTGACCACTTTTTTGTGGGTGATAAGTCATAGACACTCAATTCCTGACTCTATACCGACGCAGAATTGATTGTATTATTCAGTTGCAGAAATGAAAACCCCAGTCACTGATGATGAACCTAAGTAAACCAACCCTATAAAAAATTTGGGTTCTAAAAAATTACACAACTATCTTAGAATAATATTTCCTCAGGGATCATGCCTCTAACCATTTTGACACATAATCAACCGCTAGAAGAATTTAAAACTTTCCAAAAGAATTAAGAAATGGCCCAATAAATTCAACACCCCAAACATCAAAAATGTCATGAAAGAGTAGGTTTTTTTGTGAAATTTCATTTATTTTAGATACATTCCCCATTATTTGATAGTGGTGATTAGATTTATAGAAATCAAGGGCATCTTGAAATAATGTTGGCCAAATGAGACCAGAATCGAGGACCTTGCGAGTAGTCTGTTGGGGACCAAAGTGGCCCCCAGAAGAAAGAGTGTAGAAGAACCTAAGGATAGGCTAAAAATCGCTATTGGGAACATAAATCCTAATTAATTTATCACCACATGTGAACTAATGGTGGGTGAAATTTACCAATGAGGCTCATGTTTTAGATTATTAGATTTTTTTGTTGAAATCAGGAGGAAAGCAAGATGCTACAAAATAATTTACAATTTCATCATACCAAGGAATAGAATCTTGCACTCAGTATAGTTTATCATCAATAAACATGTAATTTATAGGAATATAGGGGTATTATTCAATTTTTTAGGATTGGAGGATCCAATTAATATGGTTAGAAACAACATTATCAGCTCATTTTTATACCCAATTTCTAGATTAAATTATTGAAGTAGGAGCATACAACGAATGAGACATGGTTTGGATTCTTGTTTTTTTAGGAGATATAAGAGGTCATGGTCTAAGAAAAAAATGAATTTGGACACTAAAAGGTAAGACCTAGATTTATCCAAGGAAAACAAAATGGAAAAGGAATTATTTTTCAGTTTTGGTGTTTTTTTGGGAAGGGTCCACTATACATAAGGTATAAGAAATGACATGTGGAGATCAATCAAACCTTTGTGATAATATTTCCCCAACTACATAGTTAGAGGTGTCACACATGAGCTCAAATGGTAAATCCCACTAAGGTTGTTGGACTACCGAGGGTGATGTGAGACTCATTTTAAATTTATTAAAAGCACCCTCACATTCTTTATCAAAACAATTCCTTTTCTTTTCGGAGTAAATGGAAGAGGAGGAGTTCAATATTACTAAAGTCACAAATAAAACAACGCTAAAATTCAGCATGATCTAGGAAAGACCACACATCTTGTAAATTTTTTGGGAATGTTAGGGAAGAAATGACATCCAATTTTGATTTATCAACTTGGATACCATCCCCAAAAATTAAATTCCCATGTACTATACCTTGTCTCACCATGACATGGAATTTCTCATAATTTACTATGAGATTATTTTCAATATAGAAACATAGGAAAGAACCTAAAGTAATTAAACATTCATAAAAGGAGGAGCCATACACATTGAAATCATCCATTAATACTTCCATATAATTCTCTAAGTAGCTCAAAAATACTAACCATGTATCGCTGGAAAGTACCTAGAGCATTGCAGAGGGCAAATGGCATCCTTCTATTTTCAAATGTGATAAATGGGCAAGTAAAGGTTGTCTTTTCTGGATCCTCAAGGGAAATATAAATCTAAAAGTATCTAAAATACCCATCAAGAAAACAATTATGGTACTTTCTTACTAGCCTCTTTGTAATTTGTTCAATGAATGAAAATGGTAAATAGTTCTTCCTAGTGTGTTGTTTTAGTCAGCAATACTCTATACATACATTCCAACTATTTAGCTCATGAATTGGAACTAATTAATTTTTTTCATTTTTAATTATCGTTAGACTATTTTTTTAGGAACTACTTGAACTAGACAGACCCATTGGCTATCATAGATAGGGTAAATGAATCTATCAGCCAATAATTTTATTACCTTCAATTTAGAAACATCTAATATGTTTTAGTTCAGTCAATGTTGTGACTGACTGACTAGTTTAGCCTCATAATTTGACAATATATGATGTTTTCAAATTGAAGATTTAATACCAATAATTTTTTCAAGTTTCTATCCCAAAGCATTTTTATACTTCTTAAAAATTTCAAGCACTCAAAATTCCTGCTTTAGAGGTAGTGGACTAGAAATTATGTCAGGAAGCTTTTTCCATTCTCATGATAGGAATATTTTAAATCTTGAGGTAGTTGATTTAGTTCCAATTTTGTACGATTTTGGATTTATGGGAGTGAATTTGATAGTGGGAGGTCAATGATGTCATCTAACTACTCAATGGTAATATCCTTAAATGAGGAATGAGATTTTACAAGCTTATAAGTATTATCAATGGTCATGGGATCCTCATTGTTCAAGAAATTATCAATTAAAAAACATAAATGAATATTTTCTAGACCTGTACAACATTGTATGCATGATTCATTTCCAAGAATTTAAATCAATAAAAAAAACTCAGAAAGGGAATTAGGGGAATGAAAATAAGTTTTCTTCTAGGTAAGGGAGTACATCTACAGGTTTAATAGAGAGAGATAGGGGAATGTTCTTAAGGGGTTCTTCATGGAATCAAGGATTTTGAAGTGGAAAATGTCACCAAAAAGATCTATATATAATGTACCATTGTGGAAATTAATTATGGTTTTTGATCTTTTCTGGAAAGTTCGCCCCATTATAGTCGGGACACATCCATTCATCCTATAATATTCCATTTTTAGCACTTCAAATCCATAAGAAAATTTAAACTTCTTACCCTCAGAAGAACATATTCTAACACACTATAAGGGTGTTTTGTACATTAATTTTATAATTGAAAAAAATAAAGTGGGATTCAATTCCCCGACTAGTAATGACGAGTAAATAGAGTGTGGTGTCACATTTATAGAAACACCTAAATCAAGAATTTAATTGGAAAAGGAATACTCCCCTATTGTGCACAGAATTTAGAATGTTCCCAGGTCTTTAAATTTGGTGGGAAGTGATGGATCTATAAATTCTAAGACATTCCTCCCCAATATCACCTTCTCATCACCTTGAAGTCACCATCGGTGTGTACACATATCTTTCAGAAACATTGAGTATTGTGGAATTTGCTTCATGAAATCTATCAATGGGATGTTATCCTACACTTTTTTTGAAATTTTCAAAACTTTCATTCTCAATTTCACTTTACTTTTGTTTCATAGGTGGGGTTTCCCTTTTGGTAAATGTAATAGGAATGGTTGGGCTAAGTGACTCATCAATAGACACACTCTTTCCTTTGGAAGGGATTCTTTCAGGATACGGTTTTTTAATATTTGGACTAATTTCAACGGTTGGGATAGTGTTTTTCTCAAGAGGGTATGACTCTAAAGGAGGTTTCAATTTTATTTTAAGTTGAGTTGTACTCCTATGTGTGACAACACTAACATTTCCCTAATCCCTAGGGTTGACTTGTGTTTGAGAGGGTTGGTTACCCAACCCATGACTTTGGATTTCCCCCATCGAGTTAGCTAGTTGGCCTAATTGGGTTTTTATATATTATATGGAATCTTGGGTATTTTTTCTAAGGGATATTTTTTATATCCATTTGTTTTGTCATATATTATTGTCTAGGCTTGGGTTTTTATGGGATTATTGGAAAGGCCTTTGAGGAGGTCAAGGATTTTTGGGTGGTGGTGGACATATACTCTACCCTGGTCAGTTCCATAGTTTTTTAGGTTGGTTTGAATTCCCCCTTGCATATAATCTTTGTTTTCTTCCCAGCACGGATTGGATGTTTAGTAAGGTCTTTTCCTAAAAGGTTGGTTATAGGGGTGGTATGGAAATATTGCCTCAAAACTCCCAGATGTTTCTCTCGGTTTAGGGAATTGGTTAGAAAAGTGGGTTTCAAAAGAACATATTCCATAGTGGATGGTAGGATAAGATTGGAATTTCCCTTTGTAAAGAGAAATTTTTCGAATAAGGGTACTTACTTATTCAAACATTGTGTCCACCTTCTCGAATTCAGTAGATTACGCCTCATGGACACCACAAATGGGTACACTGGACCATGAACCGAATTGATGAGTGTTCTACGCCATATTCCAAATCAGGGTTATTGTATCAATTTAGGTCTTATAAACTATCTCACCATTGAAAATAGAATCAATCATATTTTGATAAATAGGAATTAAAACATCATAAAAATACTAAATTAAAAGTTGATCACTTATTTGGTGGTGTGGGAAATGTGAATATATCCTTTTAAATATTTACTAATATTCATGAAGTGTTTCCCCTTGACATTTATTTATACCACATATTTCTTTCTTTATTGGTGTAGTTTTAGAGGATGAGGAGTATTTTTTCAACAAAAAGGAATTTCATGTTCCACCCACCTCTAATTGGGGGATTACCATAATATAACAAATCTTTTTCAGTAAGTTCTAAAGAAAAAGTGAGTTCCCTAAGATTTACTTGTTTTTAATCTATATTAGAATGTTTTAAGTTTAATAATAGAGTGTAAAATTCTTTTAAATGTTTATGTTGGTCTTCTCTAGCGAGTCCATGGAATCTTGGTAATAAATGGATTGAACCGAAGTTATTTTCAAAATTGGGTGACTCTCCTTGAATTTGAATATATATGGGTTGGGTATTAACATCAGGTGCGATTTGTTATTTTAGTGTTCTATTATTTTCATCCATGTTATGAAAGTTTATTTCAATTTTGATGTTGGTTCTAGAAAATGAATAATGATCAAGAAGAGTTTCAAGATGTGATGTGTCCTCTTTCAAAGGGTTTTCTTGTATGTCACAATGTCACTAACATAAGATCCTCTTTAGATTCGATTAAAAAGGTGGTAAATATATTTAAGTAGAAAAAATCATGCAAAGAACCTATATAAGAGTAATATTCTAGAAATAAACTAAATATTAATGAAAGAAGAAATGAAATAATTAGAAAAATAACAATATTTTCAATAAAAAATGCACACAAAAAACAGAAGTGTTCCCCGACAACAATGCAAAAATTTGAACATGTTGTCAGGAAACGTCAAATTGATTAAGTTTTTAAAGTTTTAATATATTCTATATTAAACCCTAGGTCATCTCTAAAGAAGCATTGATAGGTTTAGTGTGTGAATTTTTTAGGAAAAGTACTGAAAGGGGGTTGTTTAGAAAATGGTTTTAAGAAAATAAAATAATTTAAAAAGTTTAATTTTTGATAAATATAGGTGGTGTTTTAAGAATTATGAGAGAATGATTTCATTTCATGTTCACTACACGTGAAGGATAGTGCATTGTTATGAAAATTTTATATGTTTTAATGTAATTATTTGGGTGAGGGTTTTCAAGATCCAGATTCCCATCTTGCCTCTTAAAACGATGCACAAAGAAGCAACCCTTGACACAAAAAAACATGATGTAAAGGTTTATAAATAAATAATAGAAAAAGGGATACCAAATAATACTTAAATATTGTGATTGTGTCAGAGAACAAAAGGGTTCTTGTGTTGTCCAATTGGAACAAGCCAAGATCCCCACTTGAAATCTCAACCCAATCAATGTTGAGATAAAAAGTGTTTCACTTAATTATAACAAAAGAAATATATTCATAAGAAAAAAACATAAATATTAAAAATAAGTGAAATATTTAACACACAAATTACACAAAACCATTAGAATAATTAGTGTAGAAAATCCCACCCATGTCTGTGTCGCTCCCTCAAAATGACGGTCCACCATTTAGCTCTCTATCGAGAGGAGGAGGATCGGGTGGAACTTCACCTCCATCCTTGATCCTCATATATAGATAGGGGAATCCAAAACCTCTTAGATTATTAGAGGAATAATTAGGATCTCTAAAAGACTATGTATTTTCCTCTTAACAAAACATACAAATGGGGATCCCAAGGTTCCATTTTTATGAAAATTGTAAGGTGGTTTTGAGCCCCCTTATTTGGAGAAACAACTTGGCCTATGGTTTTAAAACTTATAGAATCTTATATTTATTTGGATATAATTAAAAATTTGTATAACCACCTTCTAAATAACTCCAAAAAAATTGGAACCATTTGTAGAATCAAAGTGGTAGATATAGACTAAATACTGAACCCCTTTCTAACTTCGAGAAAATTTAATCTCCTAGACAGATCAGTTTAGATAAGACCCTTAATTGATGAATTGGGGTTGTATTTATTAATATGAAATGTATCCCATTTTAATTTTTACCATTACACAAAATATCATCACATTTGGATTCATGTTTTAGTACCACTGTGTGGTTGGGTCCACTGGTATGCTTAGATCCAGCGCAGTTTGGCCCATTTTTCTTAAACATTGTCATGGGCCCTCTAAATCACCTCCACCTATAAATAAATTATCAAATAAAGTAAAATTTATCTTTTTAAAAGTTATAAAAATAATTTAATCAGACATGAAGTTGAATTTTTTATTATATTTATAATTTTCAATACAAAACTAGTTTAGCACAGTGGTGTAAGGGTGAAAATGAAACAGTGAATCATGGTGCGATCAGTAATGCTTGTTGACCATACCATAATTATCGTATGAGGAATCCTAGTTTCATAGGGGTAAATTTAATTTATTTTTAAGAGTAATACTAGTTTAAAATGAGGTAATATTTTAGTTTAACATTTTACGTTGAGGAAACTAGGATTTATACTTAAAATTCATACAACTCATACTATAGGTTGTAAATAATTAAAGTTCATAATGATTTGACCTACTTAAATTAGTTTAAGGTTATTTTGGGTGAATCATAGTATGAATATTAGTTTATGTTCTTAAATATTAAACTATGGTCTATTAGTTTAAGTCTATATATTTTGGAATATGGGATCTTAATTTAATGTCATAGAGTTTTGACCAGGAGAGGGAATTTTCAAATGGATATATATAGTGCATCAGAGTGACAAACTCGACATGAAGGAGGGATAAGAAGGCCCAGTTTCAACCCACATATTATTTATAATACTTAAATATAGTTTAAATTTTTGACTCTTGGACTCGAACTTCTAGTTTATATTCAAAGAGATTGGACCTGGAACCACCTCATGTGATGTACTTCTTGAGAAACATGGTGTTGGTAATAGGTGTGATAAGCTCTCCATCCATGGTGACCAAAGAGTATGAATCATTGGAATAGAATTTATGAATTACTTAAGGATCTTCTTAATAATTCTCTAACTTTGGTGGTTTCATTCTAGGTATCATTGGGGTTCTGAGATCCAGTACCATGTCACCCTGGATAAAGGAGTGGAGGAGAACCTTTTTGTTGAATCCTCTCACTGTCCTTTTTGGTAACTATCTAGATTTTGCAAAGAATGGAGCCTATTCTTTGCAAGGTATCCCAACTCATCTTGTTAGACTTGTTCTATTTTTTCTGATTCCTAATGGTTATAAATAGCTATACGAAGCAATGGAAACTAAACCTCAATGGGTCGGATTGCCTCTATTTCGTACACTATAGAGTATAGGGTCACCATTGTGGAATTTTGAGTAGTATTATTGTAGGAACAGAGGGTGATCAGGAGATTTTCCAGTGAAATATTCTTATTCTATCCAACCATTTTGTGAAAAATGTTAGACATGGTATTTTTGAATGCCTCAATTTATCCATTTTCCTATGCATGGTAGTAGGAATTATGTTTGGAAAAAATTTTATACTTGGCATTAAATATCTTTAGCTCAGAAACCCAAAAGATAGTTTCATTCTCAGTGATAATAGAGTAAGGGAAACTGAATTGATGAATGATATTAAAGATTATGAAATAGATCATGGATTAATCCTTGAATTACCTAAGGGGAATTGTTTCTGCCTACTTATGGAAGAAATTCTCCATGTTCATAATGAACCTAAACTTGAAAGCAATTACTGGAAGTTATGGGCTAACAACATCTAGTCCACATACTAAAAAGGTCCAAGAATACTTGGTGGTATGAGGGAGCTTTGGAGATCAATGTGAAAAGTTGTCATGGATAAGAAACATATGACACCACTTGGCATACTCGATGTAGTCATGGAAAATGGTGTTCCAAAAGTATCCCAATCTCTAAATTTGGTGGGAGAGCTTTAATCCTACCTGGTGAGCACCATAAATCCTATTCTGGACTTTCTATATAACCTATGGGACCCCATATACATAAAATAAATAGAGGATAATAGAATCAAACCCATGTCTGAATAGAGTATTCTTGAGGTTGGTCCCACTCTAGAGTGTGAACTGTGTTGCACACTAGCATATTCTCTCACGCTTAGCCTGATCTAGATGGATAATACCACAATTGAGATACTCAACAAAAGAAGTTGTCCAGTTTGATGTTTCTTATACTTTGGGGGAACCTGAGGGTTCTTATGTAGAGTCACCAGAAGCCATCTGATTCACTTATTTCCTATCATCATCATCTGAAACGATTGGAATGATAACCCTACGATGTGATACATGAAGGAATAGGTCATCATAGTTAGGATCTATAAGAGACATGGATAAAATTGACAAGGTTTCCAATCAACCACTATGTGACCTAGGGACATGATTTTCCTCTAGATGATAAGAGAACTAGGCCTTCAACTTATTTGTGAACTCCATTATGGGTGTGATCTGTGGCTTCCTTACGATGAAGCCGCCATTAATCTATTTGATGATCATATCAGAGTCTCCCTTCACATGTAAGATGGGTACATCAATCTCAAGGTCCATATCAAGTCTATTAATGAGAACTTGATACTCTACCTTGTTTTTTGTCCATACTTATGACAACAAGAATGAGTATGGAATAATATAATGTTTTATGGTGATGAAGATGATCTCTAGTTACACTATGATAATATTGGGATTTTCAATCCTTCTATAGTTCATACTCCAGGAGGCACCCAAAAATGCATATTCCAACACATAATGACTTGATCTACTAAGTGCATAGCCTCATATAAAAATTCAATATCCACATGTAGCTCTTCAGGGGCTAGATGTGTGGATATAATATCTACCAATTACCAGACCTTAACAAATTTCTTTGAAATGAACTAGATCTTGAATTCCTATAGGATCATTAACTAGAATTTAAATCATCCCATAAACCTGGTTATATTTAAGATATAATTTAGTGGGTCTACTTAGGACACCAGTTTTATCTCATGACATTGTAGATAATGTTGCAACTTCTACACTATGGAAACTAGGGTGAGGATTCTCTTCTCGATGGTGGAGTATCTAGTTTCTATGTCGAGGAGTACGCGGCTGAGATAATATGTATTTTTTTCTCTACATAAATTTTTATTCATGGTGAGAAGTTCACTAAGAGACTATTCCAAATAGTTCACATAAAAGAACAAGGTATTCTCATAGATGGGTTTCATCAGAACCGAAGGATATAGAAAATAGATCTTGATTCCCTGAAATGTGATATATAATTTATTATCCCACTGGTAGGTGGTTATTTTCATTATGAGACTTAAAAATTCTTTACACTTACATTTAAAATTCATGATCAATCAGTTCATATAGGCTAAGTGGAATTAGAGGCCCTAAAACTATTAGAGTTTTCTTGGGGGATGCATTTGGGTGATGGCCTTGATCTTTTCTGGGTCTATCTCAATGCCTCTATATATGACAAATATGTTGAGAAACTTCCCATAGGTAAACTAAAATGCACACTTTAAGGGATTCATATTCAAATTCTAGGAGTGAAGGAACCTGAAAACTATCTTAGTATCCTTTAGATAGTCCTGAAATTGGTGATATTTAAATACCAGGTCATCTACATAGAATTCAACCAATATCCCAAGAATCGATTTGAAGATATAGTCCATAGCCTGATGATAAGAGGTCCCTTCATTCTTCAGGACAAATGGAATAACAAAATATATTAAGTTCTTTGCATTTCCCTAAAGTTTGTGGAATCCTCATTCTTAAGGTCCATCTAGATATGATAGTACCCAAAGTATGCATCCATAAAATAGAGGGAATAGAACCCAACTATCATCTACCAACAACTATTTTCCTAGAAAGGGAGAATCATCCTTTAAAAAATAGTGGTTTAGGTCCTAGAATGATATATACTATGCTTTTACCATTCTTCTTTCTAATTGGGATGGTGTTTTCTATCCAATTGTGGTAATGGAATTCCCTAAAAAAGTTATCTTTGACAGTCTTATCAACTTTGGCCTTGACCATGGAACCATGGGAAGAGTGCCTATTTTTGGGAGGTTTCTTATATCCATGATGACTCACTAGGAGAAAAAGGTGATGGATAGTTTCCTAACTATCTTGTCATGTCATCTCATCATAAATCTAGGTAAATGCATCATGATGTTACTTTAGGAAGTCAATATACTATTGATCCTCCTTCAGAGACATAGTTTCACTAATCAATGATTCCCTCGGGTCTTCCACGGTACCCAAGTTCATCTGAATCCGCTCATCGATGGTAGTGGAGAGACCCTCTTCAAATTCAAGAGGGGAATCCTCTAAATCCCCTTTGAAATATATGAAAGGATAATCAGTATGGGATATGGTTCATCTTGAATAGCTTATTTAAGGGGAGAAATGGTGGCTACTTGAGCAGACACAGAATCCTCACTAATAGGTTCCTACTTTATCGATACCAAGACCATAGAAATGGTTTAACTATTTCCATCTAGCCATTAACTTTGAGGCCCATTTTCGATATAAGAGTAGGGGTAGAAAGTTTAATTCCATTGATTTAACCATGTTCTATAGAACATACAATAATTCCTCGTAATGGTGGCCATAGGGAGAACATCTCAGTACCATACAAGATTGGGGGATTCTGGTATCACCAGGTCCTATCCTATGTAAGAGTATGGGGTAATCTGTGGATGCTACTTATTTTTTGGTATACCAACCATGTTTTCTTATAGATGAAAAAAATCCTTTTAGGTACAGAAATATGGGATCCATCTAATGAATCGATAGAATGAAAGCAGCATCTACATCTTTCCGTGGACTAGCTGCGGTGTTCGCTAGATCATTGGTGCACTCAACCTTATAGGTATAAACTTTCTTCCCCCATCTCTTGTAATAGTCAGTATCTAGATAGCATGATTCACAAGAGTCTAAGGGAGATGCATCACCATGGAGTACCCCTTCTTGACCATTGAGGGAATAATTGAGGCACTAGTGATATGAGGAGGGGATGGATACATGAAATTAAAGCCAGGTCTTACCTAGAAGTGAATTTTTGGTGGTATCTTGTGAGACTAACTTCAATTCCAGACATGATATCAATCTACCAAACTAGGTCTTCAACTAAATCTGGTCACACTGTATTTGATCAATATTTTATTAACCCTGAATTCTCAAGTTAGAGTGTGTTAGGTTTTCTTCAGTCAGCCCCGACCTGGGGAGTTTCTGAGCTGGGATAAGTATAATCATATAACATGTGTCCACTAAGAAGTTATGAATCTTCACACCATTTAAATTTCCTTTAATATATAGTAGGCATATGTTTCCCTCTACGAGGGTTCCCTCATATTCTTCGAAGAATGAGATAATTTCTTGGTATTACTCTTTCTTGACCTCCACTATATAGTATGAATTTTTGGAGGCTAACATAGATTTAAACTATAAAGACATTATCAAGGATTCTATAAGGGCATCACACCTTTCTTTATAACAGTGGAGGGACTCAAGGGTCGAGATCCTTATGGGTATATTGGTGAGGTACTTTAACAATATACTTCTGCACCAAATTCATGTTTCTTCTCATAGGGGGGTACTCCTAGTAAGGAGGAATCATATTTAATTGGTTGTACCATTTTTTCTTGATGGTAGTAGTAATTTCCTATTTCTTACTATCTAAACTAGTTTTAACCACTACTAGCTAGTTATTGGCTGGATGAGGCCTAGTTCGGGCTAGACAAAGCTGTTCATAGTATAGTCGTGGTTGATCTTCTTGGTCAGTTAACAAGGTTGGTTGTAGTGGCATATCCAATGTATTTGGATAAGGGGACAATTCTTGATGATCCCAATGCAACACATATGTGATGATCTCTATAGCATGCCTGGATTGGTTTGGGAAACTAGTATGAGCATTCTGATAGTTCACATGTCCTTGTTCAATCCTTCAAGGACATCAAAAGGAGACACCCCAGGGGTTTTCCTTGTATTACTCCTGATCAGACATAGTTAAATGGTCTACCATCTTGACAACATTTACAGAGGCATACTCCTACTCATCATCATAGGGGTATTCTAGTGATGTGTAGACACTAGTCGTAGTTACCAACTCATGTGATATAATTTCACTGAGGGTGTGAAATTTCATCAATACTAGTTAGGTAATTTAATGTCCCTTGAGCCATCTATGTTTCTCCTCTAATACTTGTAAGGGTGTGACGCATATGTGAAAGAAACAACTAGAGAGGGAGCATCAACCATAAGAGGTTATAACCTACCTAGGCTTGCCCGAATGTAACCATATGAGTGAGTTACTATCCTATGGATAACTTGTCATCATACTTAATCATCTCATGGCTAGAAACCCAATTCCATTCACTTTATCATTTACTGTCATTGTTGGGGTTAGCAGAGATATGATCTAACTATGCTAGGAAATTTACCAAAATAACCAAACCATGATCCACTTGATCCTAGAGACAATCCTTGAACACATAACATTACTTGATGGTATGTTTGAGGATCCTATGGTATAGGAAATGGATGGTGAGATCAGTTAGTATTTCCTCCTGTGGTCATATGGATTATAGCAGCATTAGAATTCCCTTCTTTAAGGTAGGGATGAAATAGTTGGGGTCCTATGCATTTTTGAAATAATAGGTCTCAATATTTTTTTCAATAAAGGGTGTGCTGGGATCCTAGCCCTGTTGAGAGGCTAGAAACACATTTTCTCTTCTATAAGGTTGGACTTCATGATCTGGTGGCTGGTAATTCTATTCTAGGCTAGTTTTCACCTGATAGGGCTACTAGACTCATTGAGTATCTTTAATAAAAGAGGCAAATGACTCTACTAGGTTGGGGTCCTCTATGTGTATGGTAGTGGAAGTCTCCTATTTGGAAAGCCTCCTCACATGAGTTGGGATTTCTAATGTGAGTTCTTGTTTTGATTGCTTCAAGGATTTCTCTAGATAAAGGTATTTATAAAAAACTCCCAGATACTACCTAGAAAATTTTTGTTGATGAGGGTAGGGAACATTCAATCTTGAAATTTCCCATGGACATTTTTTAAGAGATAATCTTGGGTTAATGTCAGGTTGAGTGAATTCATAAGGCCTTGACAACGGATGAAAAAGTTTGTGACACACTCATTAGGAATTTTATTTCACTTAAAAAGGCCCTAAATACTTCTCTTTTGTATGGTCAATCTAAACTCATGGAGGAATTTTATGGGAAGTTCCTCCCAACAAACAATAGACCCTATAGTCAGTTAGATGTACCAGAAGAATGCGGGTCTTTTTAGTAGATAAACAAAACACATAAGCTTGGTGGCCTCTTTCTATTTAGGGGTCCCTAGAAAGGTTCATCACCTTAAGATGAAGTTTTACAAGTGCTACAATGGCTCACATTTCCCATTGAATAGGGGGAAAATAGGGTTACTAAACTATGAGATAACTTGGATGACATCCACCCATGTCAGGTATGACATTTCGTTAGGCGGGATCACCACCTATCACATATTTAGGGCCTGGACGAAAATAGTGATACCATTGATCAAATCATATTATATAGGGTCTCTTTCTTGGTGAGTTTTACTAACCACCAATGCATTAATAGTCTCATCAACTTGGTATGTAGGATCAGTAGATCATGGATCTCGAGTATGTTAATCACACCACTCATGTGGGTACAGTGAATCATACCTTGGTTGTTTGACATATAATCTTATCTATGCTCTATCTGGGTGGGTAGTATTACCAAGCTCAAATAAGGGAAACTCACCACAAAGGACTTTCTTCCCACTGGAGTAGAAATAGTATCCTGTCAAGTAGGTCCGTAATCCGGGTGTTGATCAACCATGATCTTGGAAATGGCCATTTTCTTCTCTTAAATATGTTGGATCTAGGTGACCAACATAGTTAATACCTCTATTTATGACGCATATTTATAGGTATTTGAGATCACAACATTCTCCTCACACTTTTATTAAGTTCTATGTGGAGGAAATGTCACATTGGAGGTATCTTTGAGGCTAAGTTTCTTTCTTTTCTAGTGGGATAAGAAACCTGTTAGAGGGTCTATATGGTATTATGATACCCTTGGGGGTGGGTTTTCCCTCTCAAGGCCAATGATGGATCTAGTTTTCTAAAGGAAAATCATGAACAAACATGTTTATTGTAAATATACTTAGATGAGAACTGTCATCATCGATGAGTAAGGTTTTCATAAGATAGGGTTGAAGTGGAGAGATAATACTGTCTCCAACCTCTAATATGGACATCCATAGATGCATCTTCTATAACCTGATGGATCACTATGAGGATCTTGATGAAATATTGTTGTATATTCTGGTGGTATCCCAATAAATTAGGTCACTAATCCATAGAGAGTGTTGTAATCTCAACCCTCTGGAACTTCTAGTCAATGAATGCAAGGTGCTCCTAGCCTCCTTGATAAGAAAAATGATGATCATAGAGGTGGTGAAATGTATCCTAGATGTTCTATAGAAAAAGCATGTCTTTACCCTTGGTGTGTGACTCTAGGATATTGAAGTTTGGAGTGGAAGGTGGCCATAAAACCACTAATAACTAGTCAGGATCTAGAAACTCTCATAGGACCTCTTGCTCATAACCTTGCTCTTGGTCACCCCAAGTTCTGATCAGCGCTGGTTGAGATATTGGTGGTGGCACTGATGTGGATCATTTATGCCAAAGGTATACTAATAGAGGATATTTTTTCATAATTCAATTGTCTGTTTCACACTGTAGTATCTCTCGGGGTGGCACCAACTCCATCATCACATCCCTATATGATGTAGTGTTTACCACTACCTCATGTGTGATGGAAGAAGCACTCATCTATGGATCAGCAGAGTGATCATCATTTCAAGAATCCAATCCATATATTTATATATCTCTCACATATTGTATAGAGGTAGAGAGGAGGGACACTAGAGGTGATAGAGATGGATACATCATGAGCCCCTGGAAGGGATCCATAACATCCTCCACCTACAAGTGCATGTTTATGGTTCTTAGGATCCAATGGACCCCAATTTTTGGGATGGAGAACTTATTCTCTTGGGATTTTACACTAGTATCCAATTACTAGGGTGAGGTCTACATGATTGAGATGTATTTCCCCTCAGAATCTAAAAGGTCCATGAGGTTGATGAAGACTTGGATTTTTCCAATATTTCACCATCAATGGCATGTGTTTTCCCTTATTCCTCAGGACAGTTCTTCAAGGTAGGGTACTTATTCGAACAGGGAAGGACCACCATGACCGTGGGAGTAAATGAAGGTTGGAACTCCACTTTCATAGTTTTGGACACATGGAGGACCTGTATATCATCTATTTTTTAAGCAGGGAGGACCTCCGCTTTGACTAGTGAAGGACTAGGGAGGTCTACCACTCTGGTTGGTAACGACACATGGTGGACCTATTTATTGAGCTGAAAAGGTATAGAGAGGACCATATTACTTATTGTCAAATGAGTATGGAGGACCTACACTATGATTTTTTATGAAGTGGGAAGTACATCCACCTAAGTTGGTCCTAGAGTGGGGAGGACCTCTTTTTCAGATTGTAACAGCACTGGGAGGAGCTCTGTGTCGATTACTTAAAGTGAATGGATGAAATTCACTTGGGTTGATTATAGTGTGGGGAGGTCCTTCACACTATGTCTCCTCATTATGGGTTGGAACATAATAGTTTTCAGTGGTTCCAGTGATTAAAAGAGTTGACCTGGACTACTTATAAGGTAGTTTGGGTCTCAATCCCAATCAGGTGTGAAAGGGTCCATATTGTCTACTATAAGGATCTAGTGTGATGTGTTAGTGGTGAAAAGGGACACTAGATCCATAGATTATTCTCCTTATCTGTCAATACCTTCATTCGGCCCCATATATTAGCATCGAGTGGTTCAAACTAGGTCCGGAGGAGTATGGGTGAAGTCCACCAATTCTTTGGTATGAGGGATTGGTTATTGCAATAGTTGATAAGGCCTAGTGGGAGCCCTCCTTTGTGGCTCCCAGGTAGTAGTCATGGACGGGGTAACTAGAGAAACCCCCACCTCCTTGGTGTTAGGAAGAGAGCCATTAGAGAGCTCTAAGAAGAGACTTCTGAAGTGGGTTTTGGTTGAATGGGGGTGTTTTTTCCTAACACATTCCTTGGGGTGGTGGTGTCGATAATGTATTGATGCCTCCAGGTCCCAGTGGGTTATGTACCTTTTGTGAATGACCCCATTCTGCTTGTACCAATGTATGAGGGTGTTGATCACCCCTATATGGATGATCTCATAGGGTGATATAGGGCATGGGTGCCTAGTAGTCAAAGTCCTGGCAGAAGTCTGGGTGGAATAATGGTTATGAGGGATTTTCACATCAATGTTTCTCCTTCCCTAGCTTCTATGGGCATTGGGTTACTGATTTCCGATAGCAGGGGTCTTGTAAGGAATGTGGATTTATCCACCAGTACATGTATAAGGAAAGAAATATCCAATTCCCTAATGTAATCCGATATTCTAAAGACAGAGAGGGATCCATTCTGATAATGTTATAGATTGAGGATTCCTAATGATAATTGCCCCAAATCTATGGTGGGTTCCATGTTGGGACCAACATTTTCTTGGTGGGATCTGACACAAGATTTCTAAATATATTGACATTTTAATCCATTGTTTATCCAATGAAACAAGTCCATATAGTTTTAGGAGAGGATTTTCATGTGGGTTTCACCATTTTAGCTTCTAATGGTTTCACCGGGGCATTGCCTTCAAGTCAACATGAATGTGCGCACTAAATTTTTTATTTCCCCACATTCCAACTTTCCAAAGGTAAGTGGCTTTTATCACTTTCAATGGAAATTTTTTCTCCTTGTCCAAAACTTGATTATGGGATGTTGGGTCTTCCATTCATGTATTCCTCCTTGGAACTCATCACCCACTCTAGGTATCCCTAATATATTTAAGTCATGTTTATGGAACTCATTCCTGGTGTCATCTCCTTTTAGACATCGGTTAATTACAAAACTTCTCTATAAATAAGGCAAAAACCATCAGTTAAGAGAGTAATAACATTGGGAATCTCTAGGAATGTCTGGGTATTGGTTGCATTGTTCACATGTATTCTTCCTCTTGGGATGTAATCTCATATGAGGCATCTTAAGCATGGATCCCAAGGAATACCATGTTAATAATAAGGTAATTTACACTAGGTGGATAATTCATCCAATTATTTTTACCCTGGGAAGCCCATACATATGTATGGGGTTGGTATTTTTTTCAAGTCACAAGTTCTACATCCTGTGGATTTGGATTAAGACTCCTAGTAGAGGTGGATCAGGGCACAAGTTTAATGTCTTGTGAAGATAAGATTGGATGAGCAGAACACCTTGTGGATGTATATCAAGGAGGTGTTCCCCTAGGAGGAAACACATGTATAGTTTAACATTGGTTGAGATCAAATACCCTATGAGGCGGATCAAGAAGGTTTTTCCTAAGAGGGAAGATGTCACACCTAGGTTTACCATTGTTTAGAATTGAACCTTAGAGAGGTATCCTACATACCCTATATAAGATATGAGGATAAAAACCCACATATTTCGATGCCACACAATAATTTCATGTGAAGGGACCAATCCATGTAGTTTAAAGTCATACGGTAAGGATGATCGTGTTATGAAAGGAGCGTCTAAGAGGGATGGTGTAACACCCGAATGTTTTTATGAAATATTTTCTTAAAAAAATTAATTATTTAATATCATAAAATGCATGAAATCATGAGTTTAAAAAAACCACCAGACACCCTTATTATAAAATGAACATGTTAACCTAGCCATTATGTTAGTAGTAATAAATATAACTAACCAAGGAAAATGTATGGTGAATCATTCACTACCAATTATTTTGAAAAATATAAATCAATTTTTTATTTTTGTGTCTGTTAATAAATGGAGTGAATTTCTATTAGTAAATTAAATTAATGAAATGTATATGTTATGTACTTAATAAAATATTTTTTATATTCATCCAATGGATATTTTTGTCATAGGGTATAAATAAACCATATTTTATGTATAAAAACCCATATTTTTCCAAAGTGTAATTTTCCAAATTTTAATGGTGAACCTATTTTTAATTAATATTATGACACATTAATAATTTGTATATGAAAACATAAAAAAATTTATTTGGAAGAGTGATATAAAAATTTACTTTGGATGAAATTTTAAAAAAATTCTGATAACTTTCAAATTTTGATGAATAGTAAAAATACAATAACTTTTTACTGATTTTTTTTCATAGAAATAATTTATATTGGTAAATTATAATATTTAATGGTTTTAAAGTATAAATATATTATATTATTATCATTAAATATTATTTATTTCATTATAATTAAGTTTACATTGAATTCAGATGTAAAAACATTTCAATATTTTACAATTTTTTAACTTTTAAAACTCATTCTCTCTTTCCAACAACGGGGATTAATTTTAATTTAATTAATATAAATTATGTGTTTATAATTTTGAAAAATATATCCCATATTTTGAATAAATGGGTCCAAATAATGTATATATCTTTATATTATTTTATTCACTGTGAATATTAACTTCGATAATTTTTATTAATAAGCTAAAAGGATAAATTAGGTAATTATAAGTGATATTACTATTATAAAATTACTATAAAACTTGTTTTAATATCATTGGATGAGTTTGTTTCTAACCAATGCATAATTCAGTCTAAATGGTGTCCATTGGGATCCACTTGGATGAGATTGGGACATTTAATTTATTTTTATTTAAAGAAAAGTTAAATATGTCTCACTCAAATTTTAATAACTAAATAATATTTATATATGATTATAAAGAAGATAAATTTTATTATAAATACTAATTTTAAATCAAAAATGTTTTTATTTATCATGGTAATCAATTTTTAATTTTAAAGAAATAAATAATTAACTTAAATAATTATACTTTGATGATGTAAAAAGAAATTAATTGATGATAAATCAATAAAACAATTTTTATTAAAATTTTTGTAACATCCCTGGTAAATAATTAATATGAAATGTTCATATATATTAATATTTGTGAATAAAATTTTAATATTACTTTAAATATGATGCTATGTTCGATGGCATACCCAATACGCAACAATGAGTTTCTTTGAAATCTTTCATTGCACACTAATAAAATAATAATATTATTTTAAATGGTAGGTAATGCCTAACCGTTGTAATGGAAGGAATGACCAGAAATAACTACAAAATGATTATATATGTTTGTTAAATATTTTAACAATTACCCAATAAATGATAAAATGTTAAAATGGAAATGAATCCAATTTTAAGAATAAATATTCTAATATTCTTTAAAAGGTCGATTAACCGCCTTTCGATGGAGAACCCTTTTTAAAACTAATTTTTGTCAATTTTATATGTTATATTTCACAAAATAAAATCCTTATTTAAAATTGGGACATCAAAGTGTACTTTGTGTAATATTTTGTTATTTTTTCGATAAAGTTCATTTTTAATGAATAATGAAAAATGATGTATTTTAATTCAAAACCTCATTTTAATCTAATTTATTTATATGGTTAGATTATTTTTTAATTGGTTTTAAAGTGTAATTAGAATATATTTTTTCTATTTAATTCAATGGTCATCATTATAATTAATTTCACTTTGAAATTGGACATAAACAAGTGTCACTCTTTTGATAGATATTGTTTCATAAAAACACGCTACTTGTTTTGACAGCGGGAATTAATTATAAAATTAATTAACTAAACTTATATGTTTTTAATTTGTTAAAATGGACATAATTTTTTAATTTTGAATATCAAATTTACTTTGGATAAATTTTTGGTATTTTTCTGACAAATGTTCATTTTTAATGAATAGTGAAAAATACTTCATTTTACTTCAAAACTGATTTTTCATCTAATTTAATTATATAGTTATATTGTCCTTTTAATTGCTTTTAAAGTGTAATTGAATTATTTTTTTATAACTTAATACAATTTTGTTCGTTGAAAGTAAATTCACTTTTCAATTGGATGTAAAAACAAGTCAATCTTTTGATAAATGTTACTTCTTAAAAACTCGTCTTTGGTTTTGAAAACATGAATTATTTTTAAATTAACTAATGAAATTTATGTGTTTGAAATTTTTTAAAATTGATTCCATATTTGGAATCATAAGGTCCAAATTATGTAGTTAATACTCCTTTTTTGGACATTATGAATAGTAACGACGACAATTATCTTTAATTATCATTATTAATTAGTAATCGGGTAGTTAAGGGTAATAAAATATTATCATAATAATATAAAATGACCCCAAAATGTGTCCAAATCCTCATTTTTGATTCATGGACGACCATGGGAAGATTCGTACCGAACTTGAGGGCCCATGGAGTCACATGGGTGTAATAGTGATATTTATGACATTTTTTAAAAAGAAGAGAAATATAACAAAGGTTGGTATATCCTAAATAAAACAATTTTAATTTTGTTTACATAAATGATCTCTTAGAACATAAAACATCATTGTAAATATAAAAATATTTCCTACATCATGATATTTTTTTATAATTTTTATACATTAAATAAATAAATTTATTTATGACACACTGATGATGCAGTGATTACCTCATTAATGAACGATTTAAATAAAATGAAACGATAAGGTAAAATAAAAAACTTACACATGTCAAAAACCTATTATATGGGTGGATTTAAAACCCTTATCACCTTATCCTAGAATTATATCATTTTGGGACCTTTAAAATTCATATATCATTTTATAATAAAGTAACATTTCAAGACTTTCCAAAAGTGACCCTCCTCCCTCTTATAAAAGGCCCCCACCTCTACTACCTTACCCACTCCTATAAAGCCCTTGGATTGTCCAAAATCTACTCATATTATCTATCCAAATCCCTCTCCCACTCATAGGTTCCTCACTTTGGGCAGAAGTATTTCCAAGTAATCCTTTGGCTCAAATAAAAAAGAGTTACCCGATTTAGAGGTAATGTCTTCTCTCGAGCTTCTTTATTTTATTTTCTTTCTTCACTCACCACTATATTATTATTATTTGATCCCATAATAACAACAGTATCCGCAATATATTAGGACATTGTTATGATAAGTATTCTACCTACATTTACAGACACCTCCGTCTAATGGTTAAAGAAAATATTGTTTCTGTGGGTTGCGAACTACTGCCTCACGAAACGATGATTGTTCAATATTCTTTTAACACCCATCATGGTGGCCATTATTATGTAACTATATTTATATATGATATATATTATATTTTTTTCATCTCAATGCTTCTATATTTTATATTTAAAACTTACCGTTATGCTTTTAATGTCGTTCAAATGCGATAATTTCTATGAGAAGTGTGGACAACCGCCCCCTCAAGTGATGTGACTCGTTCATTCCAAAAATGTATTTTATAAATAATGTAATTAATGAACATATGTTACCTATATAACATATATATTATACTATAATTATAATATATCTATGTCTCATTGAGTTTTAAAGTCCATTAATGTGGCAAAAAATGAAGGTAGAGTTCATGCGTACGTACGACCTACCGTCTCCATGAACAGTACATTTCATTTATTATCTCCAAACATTATGGAATACATATATACTGGATATATATGATATTTAAATTATTAAAATCACTCAGTGTATGATGTAATTATAACTACATGGACAATTCTCTTCAAACAAGTTTATTTTTGACTCATGTACCGAACATCGACAAAACGTATGATATGAACTCACATAATTAACTAATTATTATAACATGATAATATGTGATATGAATTGAATAAGAAACTTTAAAGGAAGTCCTTAATAAATTATAAATTGACCAAGGTTTATTATTCAGGAATATAAAGAAACGAACAAGACATGTTAGACTTGAGGTAAGGGGATTTCTTATCTCACTTTTAATTCTGTAAGATTTCCATTGTTCGCCAATTATTTATTGCATGTGGTGTATTTTGTACGGCCATTTGATATATATTATCATTATTCTATTTATAGTTATGGTATTATGTGATTCATTTGGTTCTTATTATCTTTTGGTCATACGACTTAATTGATTACAACGAGGTAAGAGGTTTTTATCTCACTTTTTATTCCCGTGAGATTCATGAAACATTTGCCACTATTTCCTTTTGTGTGGTGTATGTACTGAACATGATTGTTTTATTTTTGTAATATAATTTAATTTATGGGTGTTTACATCTTCATTGTATGACTCTTTTTTCATGGGGTGTATGTTTCGAAAGTTACCCAAATCGGTAAGGGAACCTTTCACCCTCCTCTTTTTAAAAGATTTATTTTTGTTAGGTCTTTTAATTTACATCTTCTTATGTTGGGATATGTTCTTATATATCCTTATTTCTGTAAATTTTATATCCAAGTGATTATATACCCTTTTTATCTCTCATCAATGTATTTTATGAATTTTAAAGTGACATCGTTAGGCTGTCGAATTTCTGTAAGGGAACTTCTTAACCCAATTTCAATTCTTTGGGTTAAACCTATAATTATTAATTATGTCGTGATATGAATATGTGTGGATGAACTATGATTTTTTTACACTTAATATCCACTTATATTGAGTGTATTTATAATTTTCACACATAATTATGTAATTTATTTATCCTTAATCTAAGTACACCGTCATTGTACGAGACTTCATCTCAAATATCCTTTCGTTGAGGCGTAATTCAATTTATATAAGACCTTATTTTATTTTTTGTATAATAAACCCTTTTGAATTTTAATTTCATCCAAAAGGAATCTTTTTTACATGAAGAATTTTACTAAAAGTCAAAAGTGAATGCTTTTGTCTTACGTATGCGGCAACAACGACTTCTCCGCTGCCGTGACAATTATTTGAGTTTTGGCTTCCTCTACAAGCCATAACTTTTTTTAAATGAAAAATAAATACCATGTTTTAATTTTATTTTATTTTTTGTATTGAAAATGGTTTTGATAATTTTTTGATTATATCAATGTGTTGTATTGATATCTTGTGATTGAAATGTGGAAATGTTATGTTTCATTTATGCATGTTTTATGTGATACGATTATGTTATGGTTATTGGGAATTGATTATGAAGTTGGGTGGTTCTGGGATAGAATAAGGGCAGGTGAGCCCGAGATAGCTCTCCAATGCATTGGGTAACGTGAAGGAGTTAAACGCTAAGGTTTCTCCAAAGAGATTTATGGAATATACAGTGATGGGTATTCCAAACATAAAAATGAGGGTTACTACCTATGTAAGAATGTTATGAATAACTCAAGTTACCTTTATTTCTTATGATTTATATTAGTTATTAATAAATATTATGATTTCATGAGGTATGTTAAAGTGATTATGTTTTATGAGTAAAGTATGATTTCATGTATTCTTATGTATACATGGACTAATGATTTCTTTCCATATTTTTATATCCCTTACTGAGCTTTTTATGCCCATCCCTAGTTTTTGAAATGTTTTTCACAGGTTATAAGGAAGGGTAAGAAAAATGAAGCATTCTAGAAGATTTATATCAAGAGAAGAACTCTTGTTTTATTTTAGGATTTGAAAAAAATCAGTTATAGTATAAGCGTCTACTTTGTAATATTCAAGTTGATATATAATAGTTATGTCCTAAATCTCTAAAACTCTAAACCTGAAAAGATCCTCAATGTGGATTATTCATTTAATTCAATATTATTTAATTTTTTAAGGCCAGGTCCTTATAGTTGGTATCAGAGGTCAGTTTAGATAACTTTAGAGGTTAGGGTATTCTTTAAGAACAAGTGAAATTACCATAATGGTTAGGATTTTAGAAAGAGCCATAGTTATTTATATAAAGTGAATGAGTTTAAGATAACATGAATAATTATATCTTTGTATTTACCCTCCTTATAAGATATTATATGATGATTTTACTAATATACTCACACTGACCTTTTTGGTTTTAGTAAATGGCTGGATCTAGCAGGCACCAAAGTAACAGTGGATGTGAATAAAACTGTGACGGTTTTCTAAACGAGCAACTGAATGATATGGGAAATACAATAAGAACTCTTGTGGTTATTCTCAACCAACTATCTGGAGTCATGATTGACCACCTGAACCTTAGTGATTTTTTAAGGAATCATATATGTGAGAAACAAATCCCTACAGAAGTTCAGGTAATAATCATAAAGGTAAGTATGTTCAAAAACCTATGTGTCAAAGATGTAGAAATAAACACATAGGAAATTTTTTCAAAGGGACAGAAAGATGCTATAGATGTGGAAATTAAGGTCATAAAGAAATAACCTTCCATGGAAAAAGGAAGCATCTAGTTAACTTTAGAAAAGGGAAAGAATTTCTTTCTAAAGGATCAATTGAATGTTTTAAATGTGGTGTGCATGTTCATTATGAAAACACATACCCTACGAAGAAGTTTCGGGAATGGGATCACCAGGATCATACAAATATTCGTTTACCAATACCTAATTCCATTCCGATTGAGGATGAATAAATGTACAATGACCAATGAAAGGTATGGATTATTTCTTTACATATGTTTTCCTATTTTGAATCTTAGGATATGATGCATGATTTTGTTTGTAGGAAATAAGTATTTCAGAATAAGTTGGAAATGAAGGGTTAATGGATCATGAAGAATGTTGAATGAGTAAGAAGTCAATATATAATGGATTCAAGATTTATGGTAGATTTTAGGATGGTGAAATGCTTAAAAGTATTAAGGCTCTTTTGATGATGGGATTACATTATAAGACTTTTTATAGTATGTGTAACCCTGATGTTTGATATATAAAAATTTTATTCAAGGAATAATTATCTTTTCTTTTGTGGATATAGTTATAAAGAACAATTTTGGTTTATATGATCCTTGAATTTGAGGCCATTACCGGTTAATACATTTTGGGATGAAAAATGAAAGTTATTAGATAACCTTTGTGGTTAAAATATGTTATGGTTATTTTTTATGAATTTATCTCTTCTTGGTAATGTTATAAAATTATATAGTTTTTGAAAAAGGACAACACGCGGATCGTGTGACAACCCGTCGCATCAGACAAAGCTGCGGGAATTGAACCCACAACCAAAGTGTGACTGGTATTTATCACCTACCACTATAATACGTGAACTCCCTGGTTAGTATGACTAATTACTTTTAGTTAGATGATCTTATGAATCCGGAATAATTTGATTTTGGGTTATCTATGTAAATGATTAACCTATCATGGAGGATATGTGATTAGGTTAATTACTTTTCAGTATGAGACTTTAAGAGTAACTAATGTTATTTGGAGATAAATTTTAAGATTTACCTTGGAAGACGATGTGATTAAATCCTTCAGAGATTTTGGATTCAATCTTAGTTTGGTTTACTTTGAAGAATTTTATGGATATCTACTTATTGAAAGATCTTAGATGAACTTTAGGTTTTTTTGGAAAAATTTTGGAGATTAAGAGTAGTTTTTCTTTTTGTGCAATATTATCCTTTTTGGGGATTATCTGATCTTATACTAACCATTTTGGTTTTAGTTGATATCTAAATACAAGGTAAATATATAATTCTCCTTTTGTGGATTATGTGATTCTCTTAAATATGATTCTTGTGCTTTTTATGTGACCATGTCTTTTTGAATGCTCATTGTTTGGAGAAAAGATTAGTTTTGGTAGAAACTTATTAAAGGATGAAACTCGACATGAAGGTAAGTATGTTTCCTTATGTTTTTATTCTATGTAGAAAATTAATTCCTCAAAATTATGAAAAGGAATGTAAAAAATTTTGTTTTTTTACGTTTCCTACTGGGTAATCAAATACTGTTTACACGCATCATAAGTTTGTGATTTTCTTATGGTTAACTTTCTCCTAATCATGTTTTCTATCACTCTCCATCAGAATTTGACCCTTTTTTTCTCCTCCATATCCATTTTTTCATGGAATCCTAGTATGGGTTATTTCATGTGACCATTTTAATTCTTTTTCTTTATTTTAAAGTGATAATTTTATTTACTCCTTTTCCAATGTGGGGATTTCAATAAAGTTTTCGAGCCCAATTTTAAAATTGTGAGGACGCAATTCCCAAAAGGGGGAAGAATGTAACATCCCAGGTAAATAATGAATATGAAATGTTCATATATATTAATATTTTTGAATAAAATGTTAATATTACTTTAAAGAGAATTCTATGTTTGATGGTGTACCCAATACGCAACAATGAGTTTCTTTGAAATCTTACATTGCACACTAATAATATAATAATATTATTTTAAATGGTAGTTAACGCCTAGCCATTGTAGTGGCAAGAATGAACTAAACTAACTACAAAAATATTATATATGTTTGTTAAATATTTTAACAATTACCCAATAAATAATAGAAGCTTAAAATGAAAATGAATCCAATTTTATGAATAAATATTCTAATCTTCTATAAAAGGTCGATTAAATGACTTTTGATGGAGAACCATTTTTAAAACTATTTTTTTTTAAATATTATATGTTATATTTGAAAAAATAAAATCGTTCTTTAAAATCGGGACAACAAATTTTACTTTGTGTAAAGTTTTGTTATTTTTTCGACAAAGTTCATTTTTAATGAATGGTGAAAAATGTTGTATTTTAATTCAAAACCTCATTTTAACCTAATTTATCTGTATGTTTATATTATCATTTTAATTGGTTTTAATTTATAGTTATAATATATTTTTACCATTTAATTCAATGGTGGTCATTAGAATTAATTTCACTTTGAAATTGGACATAAACAAGTGTCAATATTTTGATAGATATTGTTTCTTAAAAATATGTTATTTGTTTTGACAGTAGAAATTAAATATTAAATTAATTAATTAAACTTATATGTTTTTAATTTGGTAAAATGGAAATCATTTTTTAATTTGGAATATCAAATTTACTTTGGATAATTTTTTGGTATTTTTCTGACAAATGTTCATTTTTAATAAATAGTGAAAATACTGCATTTAACATCAAAACTACTTTTTCATCTAATTTTATTATATAGTTATATTATAGATTTAACTGGTTTTAAAGTCCAATTGAATTATGTTTTTATCACTTAATACAATTTTGTTTATTGAAAGTAATTTCACTTTTCAATTGAATGTAAAAACAAGTCAATCTTTTGATAAATTTTACTTTTTAAAAACCCGTCTCTGGTTCTGACAAGGGAAATTATTTTTAAACTAACTTATGCTATTTCTATGTTTTAAATTTGGTAAAATTTATTCAATATTTGGAATCAGAAGGTCCAAATTATTTAGTTAAGACTCTTTTGTTTTTTAACATTATGAATAGTAACGACGACAATTATCTTTAATTATCATGATTAATTAGTAATCAGGTAGTTAAAGGTAATAAAATAATATAATAATAATATAAAATTACACCAACATGTGTCCAAATACTTTATTTAAGTCATGTCTGACCATGGGATTCTTTTTACCGAACTTTAGGGCCCATGGAGTCACATGGGTGTAATAGTGACATTTATGACATTTTTTTAAAAAGAAGAGAAATATAACAAAGGTTGGTATATACTAAGTAAAACAATTTTAATTTTGTTTACATAAATGATATCTTAGACTATTAATATTCATTGTAAAGAGAAAAATATTTAATACATCATGATAGTTTTTTTATAATTTTTAGACATTAAATACGTAAATTTATTTATCACACAATGATGATGCGGTGATTACCTCATTAATGAACTATTTAAATAAAATGAAAAGATAAGGTAAAATATAAAACATAAAATTGTCTAAAACCTATCTTATTGGTTGATTTAGAACCCTTATCACCTTATCCTCTAAATATATCATTATGGGACCTTTAAAATCCTAAAATCTTTTTATAATAAAGTAACATTTCAAGACTTTCTAAAAGTGACCCTCCTCCCTCTTATAAAAGGCCCCCACCTCTACCCCCTTACCCACCCCTCTCAAGCCCTTGGATCGTCCAAAATCTGCTCATATTATCTATCCACATACCTATCTCACTCATAGAAGCCTCACTTTGGGAAGATGTCTTTCCAAGTAAACCTTTGGCTCAAATCGAAAAGAGTTACCCGATTTAGAGGTAATGTCTTCTCTCGAGTTTCTTTCTATTATTTTCCTTCTTCACTCACCACAATCTTCTTATTATTTTATACCATAATAACAATAGTATCCTCAATATACTAGGATGTTTTTATGATAAGTATTCTACTTACACTTACACACACCTCTGTCTAATAGTTAAATAACATACTATTTCTGTGGGTGGAAAATTACTGCCTCACGAAACGATGATTGTTCAATATTCTTTTAACACCTCTCATGGGGGCCATTATGATGGAACTATATTTATATATGATATATATTATATTTATTTCCTCTAAATTATTCTTTATTTTATATTTAAAACATACCTTTATGCTTTTTGTGTTGTACAAATGCAATAATTTCAGATGAGGAAGTGTGGACAACCACCCCCTCAAGTGATGTGACTCATTCATGCCAAACATGGAATTTATAAATAATGTAATTAATGAACTTATGTTACCCAAATAACATATATATTATACTGGAATTATAATATATCTATGTATCATTGAGTTTTAAAGTCCATTAATATGACAAAAAATGAAAGTTGCGTTCATGCGTACGTACGACCTACCGTCTCCATGAACGATACATTTCATTTATTATCTCCAAACATTATGGAATACATATATACTGGATATATATGATATTTAAATCATGAAAATCATTCTCTAGATTATTTACTTAAAACTACATGGACAATTCTCTTCAAAAAACTTTATTTTTTACTCATGTAACGAACATCGACAAAATGTATGATATAAACTCACATAATTAACTAATTATTATAACATGATAATATGTGATATGAATTGAATAATAAAATTTAAAGGAAGTAATTAAGAAATTATAAATTTACCAAGGTTTATTATTTAGTAATATAAATAAATGAACAAGACTAGTCGGACTTGAGGTAAGGGGATTTTTAATCTCACTTTTAATATCATAAGATTTCAATTGTTCGCCAATTATTTATTGCATGTGGTGTATTGTGTACTGAAAATTGATATATATTATCATTATTCTATTTATATTCATGGTATTCTGTGATTCATTTGTTTCTTATTATCTTTTGGTCATATGACTTGATTGATTACAACGAGGTAAGGGGTTTTTATCTCACTTTTTATTTCCACGAGATTCATGCAACATTTGCCACTATTTCCTTTTGTGTGGTGTATGTACAGACCATTATTGTATTCTTTGTGTAATATAATTTAATTTATTGGTATTTACATCTTCATTGTATGGCTCTTATTTCATGGGGTGTACGTTTGGAAAGTTACCCAAATCAGTAAGGGAACCTTTCACCCTTCTCTTTTTAAAAGACCTATTTTTGTTAGGTCTATTAATTTACATCTTCATATTTTTGGGATATGTTATTATATATCGTTATTTCTGTAAATTTTATTTCCATGTGATGAGATACCCTGCTTATCTCTCATTAACTAATTTTCTGAATTTTTAAGTCACGTCATTAGGCTGTTGAATTTTTGTAAGGGAACTTCTTAACCCAATTTTAATTCTTTGGGTTAAACCTCAACTTCTTGATTATGTCGTGCTATGAATATGTGTGGATGAAGTATGATTTTTTACACTTAATGTCCACATATATTCAGTGTATTTATATTTTTCACACATAATTATGTAATTGATTTATCCTTAATCTAAGGATATCATCATTGTACGGGACTTTGTCTCAAATCTCCTTTCATTGAGGCATACTTCAATTTATATACGACCTTGTATTATTAGTTGTATAATAAACCCTTTTTACTTTTAATTTCATTCAAAATTAATCTTTTTACATGAAGTGTTTTACTAAATGACAAAAGGGAATGTTTTTGTCCTACGTATGTAGTGACAACGACTTCTCCGCCGCTGTGACCATTATTTGAGTTTCGGCTTCCTCTACAAGCCATAACATTTTTTAAATTAAAAATAAATACCATGTTTTACTTTTATTTTATTTTGGTATTGAAAATGGTTTTGATAATTTTTTTATTATATCAATGTGTTGTATTGATATCTTGTTATTGAAATGTGGAAATGTTTTGTTTCCTTTATGCATGTTTTATGTGATACGATTATGTTATGGTTCTTGGGCATTATTTATGAAGTCAGGTGGTTCCGAGATAAACTAAGGGTGTGTGAGCCCAAGATAGCTCTCCAATCCATTGGTTAACACGAAGGAGTTAAACTCTATGGTTTCTCCAAAGAGATTTATGGAATATACTATGATGGGTATTCAAAACGTAACTATGAGGGTTACTCCCTACATAAGAATGTTATGAATGACTCATGTTACCTTTATGTCTCTTTATTTCTATGAGTTATTCATAAATTTTATGATTTCACGAGGTATATAAAAGTGCTTATGTTTTATGAGTAAAGTATGATTTCATTGATTCTTATGTATACATGGACTAAGGTTTTCTTTCCGTATTTTTATATCCCTTACTGATATTTTTATGCTCATCCCAAGTTTTTGAAATGTTTTTCATGAGTTATAAGGAAGGGTAAGAGAAAATAAGTATTGAAGAAAGTTTATATCAATAAAAGAACTCTTGTTTTATTTGAGGATTCGAAAAAAATCAGTTATAGTAGAAGCGTCTACTTTTTAAAATTCAAGTTGATATGTAATAGTTATGTCCTAAATCTCTACAACTCTATACCTGAAAAGATCCTCAATGTGGATTATTCATTTAATTCAATATTATGTAATGTTTTAAGGTCAGGTCCTTATAATGTTAATAACCATAAAAGACCCAAAAACATGACCAAATCGTATTATTCAAGTATATATCGACTATAACCATCCAATGGTCAAGTTAGTGACCATAATGAGTCTTATAGAAGAGATTGTGACACTTATATTATTTTATTTAATGTGATGATAAATATTAACATTCATAAGTAAATAAGTATAAATTTTAAATGTTGGATTTTCCAAAAGATATATGCAACTATAAATATTATTCTGAAATCAAGTAGATTTATATTTATCATATTATTTTATTTTTAATTTTTAATTAAGAAATCATTATATTTAATAATTACACATTATTGATGTAGTAATTATTTTATTAAAAGAGATAACAAATAAATGTTATTTAAAATATTAAAATAAATAAAAGTTAGACTAATTAATATATATATATATATATATATTTAATTTAATATATCACCTTGACCTCTTAGTAATAAAATAAAATAGTATTTTTAAGGTTAACTTTTATATTAATATTTTAAAAAATCACTGAATTGAATAGTGTCAAAATTGACACTATTGATTGTTTATCAAAATAATGTTTTATTAAATTATTTAAAAATCAAAAAACATTTTTTAAAAAATATTTAATAATTATTATATGGTCTAAAATGTTCTAATTTATTTATTTATGTTATAATTTACATCAAATAAATATATATTTCACCATTTTAATATTGAAATATTTGTTCCCTAGTTAAGAATTAAATAGAATAACTAAGTGTTAATTAAAATGATAAAATTTAAATTGAAAGAAAAACTAGTATAAAATCTATTGGTTGATGATATTAGATCCCTATATCATGTAATCTTCTAAATTGGAAAATTTGGGTGGTTTTGGATGGGGTTTAATTTTAATATAAATTAATATTTTTTAGGATCCCAAAACTGCCCATCACCTCAATTACAAAAAGGTACCTCCTTCCTCACCAATTCACTTCATTTTAAACATTAAAGATAGTCCATACCATACCCTTTTCCATTATAAACTTCCATAGTAACATTATATAGGTTATATTGTTTTTCAATGTTCAACTCTAGTGCTCTAAGAGGATATTTAGAGGATGCACATCGAAAAAGAGGTAATCTCCTCTACCGATTCTTTCAACCTTCCTTATTCTTATACTTCCTATTCATGATTTGTTTCATTATAAAGAAATAAATACACTATAAATCATATAAAAATATGTTATTGTGATTATGGAACAAAAATATTCAACTTTCTATCCATCCTATAAAAAATTAAATCAACACGCGTGTGTACATACGACTAATCATCTCCACGCCGTGGTGTAATCTTTTTTTCACCACCACATTACATGGATGGGTATAATTATGGAAATAATAACTATATATGATTATTATAATATTATATTTATTACAAAATATTATACACCATTAAATTCAATACCATTAAACAATTATGGGAATTATATCATCGCTTGTGTGTACGTACAGCCTACCGTCTCCACGATGCGATGCGATTCATTCTGTATTGTCTTAATTAAAGCATGATTATTTAAATGTAAATAATTAATAAATGTGTTATATATTATTTTAATATAATTTTTAATTATATAAATATGACCTATTAATTAGAACTATAACTTATTTGAAAAAAACATGTATTTAAAAATGAAGCACTTAATGCCTTAATAATAAGTAATAATGAAATGTTATTCACAAATGGATGATAATATGATGATATATGATATCTTAAAATTAATATTATTACAAAATAGGTAAATGAAATTATTTAAATCATTATACAGAAGGTTTATATACATATAAAGGAAATCAGACGAAAGGTAAGGGATAATTTTTCAATCTCATTATTATCTGAGATTGTTTTTTTGTAAGTATTTAATGGGTTATATATATCATCCAAATCCATGTTTTGTAAATATATACTCCAAAATATTCTTTATAAGTTTATACAATTATTTAAATTTAATTTTACCCATTGTTGAATTTTTCTCAAATGGTATGAAAGGTATCTATTTTCGTTTTCGGTACAAGTTACTTTTTGACATTCCAAGAAAAGTACGATAATAATGTTATATTTTTACTCATAAAGCATGAGAATATTTTTACATTTTTATAACACATTATATCCATGAAGATTAATTTATGATATTTCAAGTTTACTTTGAATTAAATTCTTTTATTTTAAAATTGTGCGACATTTTCAGAAAAGAAAATTTTTTTGAAGAAGAAAGGATATGTTCCTAAAGAATTAATTTCACGTGTTTCATCAACATTATTTTCAATCTAAAATGACATTATTTAATAGGATTCTATTTCTAGTATACTATATATATTATTCCTATGGTTTCATTTTTTAATTATTAACTTCTATTCATGAAATCCATTTGTTTTATATGGATTATTTTATGATGGAATGATGTTTAAGAAACCAATTTTATTCATTAGGTTAGGCTATGATGGATAAATTATGTTTTCGTGGAACACATAAAAATTATTTCATTATGAGGTGTGTGGGACCTATATCTCCCACTAACTCATTAGGTAATGATTTATATCTCATGATATATACATTACTAGAATGGGAAACAATCTTGGTTCAGTAGTACAGAGATGGAACGAGGAGTGAACTCTGTTCAATAATGTACTTTGTCTGTTATGATGGTATTTTCAATGAGACTTGACTAATATGAATGTATTTTCTATGATTATGTGTATGCCAAAAAACTGCATGTCTTATGTTATGAATTTTTGTTATTATGTTCATATATTCTTATGAACTTTTATGGTTTATCCCACGGAATGATATCATGATCTTTCATATACAGGATAAGATTTTCAAATGTTAAGTTCTTATGTATTATGATTATGAAATGATTTATATCTCCCTTTTTTACCCTTACTGGGCATCTGAGATCACCCTTTCATATTTTTCTTTTCCCCCGGTCTTGAAGAAGGGTATTAAGTAATATATGTCAAAACGGGGTCCAGTTATGATGAAATAAGTGGGAGATAATGAAGCTGTCTTATAAACTGGTTGTTTATGTTTCCCAGTTTCTAAAGACATGACACCTATATGGTCTTGTCATGGATTTTTTTATATTTTTTAATGGCTTTTATTAAACTTTGAAGTAATATCAATGTATGTAAAGTATGGTTTGTTATATTTTGTATCATAGGAAAGGTTTAGTTAACCTTCAGAAACTAGGTTGAGAAAACCTTAGTAAGAACCCAAAGGATATGTCAAAGTATGGGTTAAAATCCAAGTGTTTTAGAAATAATCCTGAATAACATGGATAAAACCTAAAGTACCATAAATTGAAATTTTATTCTTGATTATGTGGTTTATCCATTATGATTAGTGTTTCTTATACTATGCTTCTTGGTTTTATTCATTACATGGAACCTAAAAGAACCACGTTAATAATGAATGTGATGGGGAATGAAATGATTATCCTCATGAGTAAACAAATGTTATGGGAACTGGAATGAAAAATCTTATAGTTAGGCTCACACAACCTTCTCAAGAAATGAATCATGTAGCACATCAAAATGAGAAAAGGAAGGAACAACATTCTGTTGAGTCCTTCATATGGTGACATCCACCTTCTTTTAGTGTGTCTTCTAATCCATTAGTGAATGAACAGTGGATCAGTACCACTAAAAATATATTTTCAGTTCTATAATGTTTAAAACATGATAAACTCATATTAGTGGTCTATCATTTGGAACGTGAAGCTAACCAATGGAAGAACCTTATTAATAATACAAGCAAAATATATTAAATTTAATCCATGGAATAGGATGAGTTCAATAACTTATTTTTCAAAATGTAATTTATTTGTATTATTTAAACAAGGATGGAGAAGGAGTTCCTTGAACTTAAGAAAAATGATAATGAATCTTTTGGCACCTACAAAGAAAATTTTACAATACTTGCAATGTATGCTTCTAGAATTATTATCCAACCTGATAGTAAAATTTTCGATTCTTTAGGGGCTTAAAACCAAGTCTCTAAAGGGAATTATCCATAAGGGACATCAATACTGTAAATAAATCGTTTGAGGTGCTCTCATGGTTGGGATGGATATAAGAGTAACCCATCAGTCCTATGAATTTGATAAGAAGAGAAAAATTAAATTCAAGGGAAAATTTGAAGACCATACTGAAAAGAAGATGAGTTTTCCCTTATGCTCAATTTTTTGAAAGAAACATGGATGAAATTCAGTTAAAGGGACTAGTAAATATTTTAAATAAGGAAAAAAGTTCATCGGGAAGTAGAATGTCAAAATGATGGGAAAAATATGTCTAATGATTCGAATAGAGAAAAGGATACATTGAATGCACCTCCAAAACTTCAATGTTACAAGTGCAAGTAAATGGGTCATTAGCCCAATAAATGCTCTAATCCAAGGGTTATTGATGATGATTGACGTCAACATACTCTTAAGGTCAAAGACAAAGGAAAGTCACATACGATCACTATTGGCGATGTGTAGTATGTTAATTAAGTGGTGAAAGGTGAACTTACCATCGAATCTAAAGTATCAAATGTTTTATTTGATTCTAGATCCACCCAATCTTTTATTTATGAAGAATTTTCTAAGGGTATCATCATATTACCTCAACAATTAGATGTTGAGTTAGCTGTGAAAACTCATAATGGAACAATAGTCACATAAAAAAGTTTATAATTATTCTCTGGTTGAAGATTGTGGGAAATTTCTTCCTAAAAATATTTTGAACCTTCATAAGTGTAATTTCATGTTATTCTTGGCATGGATTATATTTATCTCTATGGAGATCATATAAATTACCAAGGAAGGGAATTCACATTTCATATTCCATATCAATCTATGTTTTTCTATCGATGCAACGATAAATATAACCTTCCAATAGAAATTTCTTCTATCTTAGGGGTCCTAATCCATATAAATAAAGGTTATCTATCTAAAATAGTTGTGAAGAAACACATAATTATGAAGACACCCATTGTACAAGAGTTCCATGACGTCTTTCTAGAATAATAACCCGGTCATCCATGAAATCCTGAAGTTGAGTTTCTAATAGAACTCATACTGAGTATTATTCCTATTTCAAAGACACCTTATAGAATAGCTCCAATTGATTTGAAGTAATTGAAGAAGAAACTCTAAGAAAATCACGATAATGGATTCATACACCCTAGTGCATCACCGTGGGGATAACCTATTCTATTTTTTAAGAACAATGATGGATCAATGAGACTCTAAATTGATTACCGATAACTTAACAAGATCACTATGAAAAAATATCCTCTTCCCCGCATTGATGAATTATTCAGCCAACTATGCAGAGATCAATACTTTTCCAAGGTTGATCTTCATTTAGGATATCATAAATTAATGGTCAAGAAAAAGGATATACCATACCCATAATTTCATACAAGGTATAGACACAATGAATTTATAGTGATGCATTTTGGTCTTAATAATTCTCCCACTATCTTCATGGATATAATAAATAGAGTCTTTATAGACTATATTGATTAGTTTGTGGTAGTCTTTATAGATGATAGTATTTTCTATTCAAAAAGAAATAAAGAGCATGAAGATCACTTGATAATTGTACTAAACACCCTAACAAAGGATAAGCTTCATGAAAAAATTTCTATGTGTGAATTTTGGGCTCATAATGTTTCATTTTTGGGTCTCATAATCTCCAAAGAGGATATATATGTGGATCCAAAAAGATAGAAGTTATTGAAAGTTGTATGAGACCAATAATGGTAATTGAGATATAAAGTTTTCTTGGCTTGGCTTGATATTATCTAGGTACTGTGAAATATTTTTCAGGATCATCTAATCCACTCACCATGTTGACTTGGAAGGGAGTGAATTTCATTTTGATGGATGAATGTGATGAGAATTTAAAATATATAAAAAGAAGGTTCCCCAGTGCACCTGTTCTCACACTGCATTGTAGTGGAGAAAAGTTTGTTATCTATAGTGATGCATCCAATAAGGGGTTGGTTTGTGTTCTCATGCAAAATGAAATAGTGATAGCTTATGCCTCACGAAAATTGAAAAACCATGAGAAACATTACCCAACTCATGATCTGTATTTAGATGTGGTCATCTTTGCATTAAATATATGGAGTCTTATCTTAATGGTGAAAGGTGTGATATTTATACTAGCCATAAAAATTTTAAGTATATTTTCACATAAAAGGAGATGAATATGGATCAAAGAAGATGGTTAGAGTTGATTAACGATTATGACTTCAAAATACATTACCACCTTGGGAAAGAAAACAAGGTGAGATATTCTTTGATTCAAATAGACCATGTTAGACTATCCATAACGAGGATCACAAAAGACCCAATATTTATGGATTTTAAAAGGATGGGTCTTGAAATTTTAAAGAAAGGGGATAAATATTGTCTTTCTTAGTTGACTGTTCCACCATCTATACAAGTGAAGATTAAGGAGGCATATAATGAAGATGTATAGATATAAAAGAAGGTGATAAATGTTCCTGAATTAAACCTTGATTGAGAATGAATAATAAGGTTTGGGAATTAGGTTTGTATTCCACCCATACCAAAATTAAAGAATGAGATATTGGATTAGGCTAATAGTTATTCATTCTCTATTAAGCTTGGAAGCAAAAAGATATACATGGACATGAAATATTATTTCTGGTGGGATTTCATGAAAAGAGATGTTTTTGAATATGTCTCTCAGTGCTCGGTTTTTCAACAAGTTAATGATAAGAGACAGAAGTCTAAGGGGATGTTATAACCATTACCCATACCAGAATGGAAATGTTAAAACATCACTATATACTTTGTTGTCAAACAATACAAAACATCTAAAGAAAATAATGTTATATTGGTTATAGTTGATCACCTTGTAAAGTTGGAACAGTTCATTGCAATTAGAGATGATTTCTCTCTTAACCAGCATACCATGTTATATGTAAAGGAAGTGTTAAGATTTCAGGGAGTACCACTTTACATTATATCTAATCCAAATATGAGGTTTACCTCTATGTTATAGTGAAGTATTAATTAGGATCTAGATAAAGAGTTAATTTTCATCACTTCTTATCATCCTCATACAGACAGTCAGTCTAAGAAGACAATTCAAACTCTAGAGGACATGTTGAGAGCTTTCTCTAGGGATTTAAAATGTTGTTGGGATCAACACCAACCTTTGGTGGAATTTTTTTACAACAATAGTGTTCACTCTAGTATTGAGATGGATCTTTATTAAGAACATTGTGGAAATATGTGAAGAAATCAATCTTTTTGGGAATAAGTTGGGGAAATAAATCTATTAGGACCTGATCTTGTTTATGAAATGGTAGAAAAGATCATATATATTCAAAAACACATAATATTATCTCAAAGTTGACAAAAAAAATATGATGACAACCGAAGAAAAGACCGAGAGTTTGAAGTGGGTGAAAAGGTGTTTCTACGAATATATTCATAGAAGAGAGAAATGAGATTTGGAAAGAAGGGATAGTTAAGCCCACGGTATATCATACCTTTTGAAATTCTTGATCGTGTTGGGAAGGTATCTTAACAATTGGTTCTTCCACCAAATCCCTCTCAAGTTCATGATGTGTTCCTTGTATCTCTCCTAAGAATGTCCATACATGATCCTTCACATGTAATAAACATATAATCCATATAGCTGGAACAATATCTTTCTTATTAAGAACAACATATAGAGATTCTAGATCGTTGAGAAAATGTTCTGTGAAACAAGACCACTCGCTTCATTAATGTTTTTTGGCAGAATGACTAATTAGAGGAAGCTAAGTGGGGGATTGAGGATATGATTAGGGAGATATATCCTCATATATTTGTATCCATTTGATGAATTATTAGGGAAAAAGTCAGTTTAAGGGGGTAGAATGTAACACCCAGATGTTTTTATGAAATAATTTATTTAAATAATTTTAACTCTTAAATAGCGTGTGTTACATGAAATCGTGAGTTTAAACAAAACACAATATTACCTTAGTATAAAATTAACACTTTAACATAGCCATTATTTTAGTGGGAATAAATATAACTAACTTATGAAAATGTAGGGGGAAGTCATTTATAACCAATTATTTATGAAAAATGTAAATCAATTATATATTTTTATTTTTTGTATTAATAAATTGAGTAAATTTCTATTAGTAAACGAAATTAATGAAATATATATTTAATATAATTAATAAAATATTTTTGATATTCATAAAATGAATATTTTTTTCATAGGGTATGAATAAACCGTATTTGATGTATAAAAACCTATATATCTAAAAAGGGTAAATTTCTGCCATTCAATGGAAAACCCCTTTTAAATAAATATTTTTACACATTAAAAATTTTTATATGACAACATAAACATTTTATTTGGAATTTAGATATAAAATTTACATTGGATGAAATTTAATATTTTTCTCATAACTTCCAAATTTAGATGAATAGTAAAAATACACCAAAATTTAATTGAAAAGAAATTTTTTCATTGAAATAAATTATATTAATAAATTATAATATTGAATGTTTTTAATGTATAAATAGATTATATTTTTATCATTCAATAAAATTTATTTCATTATCATTAATTTTATAATTAATTCATATGTAAAATCATTTCAATCTTTTTTAATGTTTTAACTTATAAAACATGTTCTCTCTTTCTGATAGTAAGATTAATGTTAAATTAATTATTGAAAATTTTCATATATTGAATTTTGAAAAATTCATTCCATATTTGGAATCATTAAGTCCAAATTATGTAAATAACTTAGTTTTCTTTTTTGGAATTATGAATAGAAACTTTAGTAATTTTTATCAATACGGTAAAAGGGTAAACCTAGTAATTAAGGGTAATAATACTATTAAAAACTATCCTAAAACTTGTATTGATATAATTTTATTTTTTTTCTACCTAAATAATCCTTAGGTCTAAATGGTGTCCATTGAAAGCCACTTTGATGAGATTATGACATTTAATTTATTTTTACTTAAAGAAAAGTTAAATATGTCTCACTCGAGTTTTAATAACTAAATCATTTTATATTGGGTTATACCAAAGATATATTAGATTAAAATTAAAAAATTTAAAGATAAAATGTTTTATTTATCATAGTAATTTATTTATAATTTTTATGAAATAAATAATTCCCTTAAAGAATGATACTTTTATGATTTAAAAATTAATTAATTGATGATAAATCTATAGAACCAATTTTATTAAAATGTTAATAACCATATAAAAACCCAAACACTTGAAAAATAATCTTTTTTTATGAGTATAAATAGACCATAACCATCAAAGGATCTATTTAGTGACCATTTAGATCCTTATAGAAGATACTGCGATACTTATATTATTTTATTTAATGTGACGTCAAAGTTGTCACGTTCATAATTTAATCAGTATGATATTTTAAATGTTGTATTTTCAAAAGATAAATACGACTAAAAATATTCTTCTAAATTATATTAGATTTCTGTTTATCATATTATTTTATTTTTATTTTTATTTAACAAATATGTTAATTAAATAATTACACAAAATTAATGTAGGAATTATTTTATTCAGAGAGATAACAAATAAATGTTTTCAAAATACTAAAATAAATAATTTTTTTGGCTAATTAATATATATAATTTATTTTATATATTAACTTTAAATCTTAATAATATAATAATATATTTGGTTTGATGTCAAATTGTTATCTTAATATTTTAAAAATCAATGAATTGAATAGTGTCAAAATTGACACTACTGATTGTTTATCAAAATAATGTTTTACTAAATTACTTAAAAAACATAATTTTTTTAAAAAAATATAAAATAATTATTATATGGTCTAAAATATTATATGTTATTTATTTATGGTCCAATTTGAATCAAATAAGTAAATATTTCACCCTTTTAATATTGTAACATTTCATACCCAAGTTAAAAATTAATTAGAATAATTAAGTGTTAATTAAAATGATAAGGTTTAAATTGATATAAAAACTTCTATAAAATCTTCTGGTTTATGATATTAAAACCCTATATCATCTCATATTTTAATTTGGTACATTTTTTAGGTTTTTATATGGGGTTTTATTTTAGTGTAAATTAATATTTTTGGAGATCCCAAAGGTGTCCCTCACCTCAATTATAAAAGGGAACATTTTCCCTCACCTCTTCACTTTACTTTTAAACTTCAAGATCTACCATACTATTCCATTTTTCCTTATCAAATTCTCTAGTAACATTATAGAGGTTATGGTCTTCCTCAAAGGCCAACTTGAGTGCTCTAAGAAGAGATTTAGAGGAACCACGTCGAATAAGAGGTAATACCCTCTACAGATTATTTCAAACATATTTCTTCTTATACTTCCTCTTCATGAGTTGTTTAATAATAAAGTAATAAATATAGAATCTCATATATACTAAGATGTTATTATGATTATGTAACAACAACATTCCACTTTCTATCCATCCTATAAAAAATGAAATCATCACGTGTGCAAACGTATGACTTACCATCTCCACGTCGTGGTGTAATCTATTTTTCACCATCAACTTACTTGGATGGTTATAATGTTATAAATAATAACTATATATTATTATTATAAAATTATACTTATTATGAAATATTAATAATCATTCACTTAAATACCATTCAAAATTTATGATAATGATATCGTCGCTCATGCGTACGTACGCCCTACTTTCTCCATTATGTGATGTGATTCATTATATATGATATCAATTAAAACATGATTATATAAATGTAAATAATGAATATATATGTTATATATTATGTTAATATCGTTTTTTGATGATATAAATATGATTTAATAAGGATAATCAGAACTTATTCGACAAAACATGCATAAGAAAATGAAGTAGTTAATTCCCAAATAACAAGTAATAATGAAATTTTATTAACAAACGAATGATAATATGATCATATGTTATATAATAAAAATGACTATGATTCTGAAATAAGTCAGTTACATTATTTAAATCATTATACAGTATTTTTGGATACATATAAAATAAATCAGACCTAAGGTAAGGGATAATTCTTCAATCTCACTGTTTTTCAAGATTGTTTATTCATAAGTATTTACTAGGTTATATTTATCATTCACATCCATGTTTACTAAATATGTATTCGAAAATAACATTTCTAACATTTTACAATTTTTTATTTTAAATTTTACCCATTGGTAAATTTTTATTAAATATTATGAAAGGAATCTTTTTCCCTATTCAATATGAGGTAATTTTTGATTTTCAGACAAAAGTTTGAGAATAATTTTCTCTTTTAACTTATAAAACATGAGCATATTTTTAAATTTTCATGATGAATTTTTTACAAGAATATTCCTTTACAATATTTCATGTTTATTTTCAATTAAATTATTTTATTTTAAAATTTTGTGACATTTTGAGAAAATAAAACGTTTTTAAATAAGAGAGGATATTTTCCTTAAGAATTAATTTCAAGTGTTTTATCAAAATTATTTTCCATCTAAGGTGATATTATTTAATAGGGTTATGTTTCATGTATAATATCCCTATTAATACTATGGTTTTATTTTTTTATGATGAAATTATATTCATAAAATCAATTTGTTTTATATGAATTATGTTATAATGAAATGATGTTTAAGAAACTCATTTTATCCCTTGGGTTATGATATGATGAATGAATTATTATTTTTATGGCACACATAATAATGATTTAATTATGATATGGGTGGGACCTATATCTCCCTCTAATTAATTTGGTAAAAATTTATATCTCATGATAAATATAAGGATGCAATGGGAAATGGTCTCAGTTTAGTTGTACAGGGCTGGAATGAGGAGTGAACTTGGTTCAGTAATTGACTTTTTCCGCTATAATGGTCTTGTAAATGAGCCTTGACTAATATGAAATGGTTTTTTATTATTATATTCATTCCACAAAACTTCATATCTTATGTTATGAATTTTGGGATTAAGTTCACTGATTTTTATGAGCTTTCATGATTTATCACATGACATGATATCACGATCTTTTATATGCAGGATAAGATTTTCAAATGTTTTAATATTTTGTCTTATTATTATGATATGATTGATATCTCCCTTTTTTACCCTTACTAATCATTTGATTCACCCTTTCGTATATTTATTTTCCCTAATTCATGAAGATGTTTATTAAGTAAGATATGTCAAAAAGGGGTCTAGTTATGAAGAAATAAGTGGAAGACAATGAAGATGTCTGATGAACCAATTTTTTATGTTTCCTTATTTCTAAATACACTATACCAATATAGTAATTTTGTGGATTTGTTATATTTTTTAATAAATATTCATAAACTTTGAAGTAATATCAATGTATGTAAAGTATGGGATGTTATATATGGTGTGAGGATTACATATAAAATCTTCCTAGAATGGGAGGCTTGTTCCCTGAAATGGGAAGATTGTTCCCCTTCGGGGAGAGGGTGGAATCCAATGATGAGAATACATGGGGAATATTTTTTTATCACACAAGTTAATACTATAGTTTTACATCATGTACTAAGGAAATTTTCTTTTAGTTTAATTTCATATGACTAGGAAATGGAACTATAGTGTTTTACATCATACAGCTTGGACGTGGGTGGGCTCACTCCTTACCCCATGGGCCTATGTTACCCCAAATCATGTTCCTTTTGGTAGGTAATGGAACTAGCACTACTGTATAGGTGTATTCAATCACGAGATTTGATTTATAGTCCTATTATTAGTAGTAAATGGGGTTATGGTACCTATTCTTAGAAGAAAATGTAGGTGGGAAAGTCTATCCGCAGTTGGAGTGAAATGGGTAGACACGGGAGTGGGTGGAATTGGTCACATGGGGACTTGAGGTGTCACCTAACCAATCCTGGATAGGTATGGGGGTTCTGGTCACCTGACCATTGTGAAGGGGTGTCGGTAAGAGGGAGGAACCACGAAAAGACCTGAGAGAGGTTCTTCATGAAGATATGAGGTTCGAGAAGGGGTATATCAAGGATTGGTGTTCTCATGAGGATCATGGTCTTCATGAAGGAATATTCATTGTAAAACAGGGTGACCCTGCATTAGATATAATTATCAATTAATAAGAGGATTGATTCGTAAAGGCTGAATGCTTCATGAAGACTCTAGTGCCTCAGTGGGGCTTTTTCCTCCATGAATGACATAGGCCTTCACAAAAGGCATATCCAATTTAGTTGGAGGATCTCAAGAACACATGGGAGGAGGTTTCATAAATCTTGGATTCCTTGGGTGATCCATTTTCCCTTTCATTCAAGAATCCTAGTAGGTTCTAAAAAAGAGATATATTTCAGAAATCAAAAGGTCACTCGTCATACCTAAAGTATCAAATTAAATGGGTTATTTATAGGGTATGGGTTTAGAAAATACTGCAGGTGTTTGGAAAGAATTATTTTCTTTTTGAATGGTCACGAATCTACATGTCCAAATGTCGATTTTGAAAAGACACTATCAACCCTTATTGCGTTCACAAAGTATTCCACCACTCTGGATGTTATTGAATAGAGGTACCTTCATGCCTTCACATGTTCATGAAGGAATCTCTCATCTAGGGATCTTCATGAGCTCTAGTTATTCATGAAGGATCTGAGCTCCAAAAAATAGACCTCTTTGAGGGATTTTTGGGCTATTTTGGCTTAGATTCACCTAGAACCAGTTATACCTTTCTCAACCTCACCTGTGACCCACATATTTCAGCATCAGTAGACTTACTCAATATGTATTCAAAATTGGGTCTAATAAAACACCTTGTTCCTAGTAATCACTCTCAGTTCTAATGATTCCCTCTTTTTTTGGTCAATTACATTAGTTGATCACTAGAATAGGTAACCCAAAACCATATTTAAATACAACTACCCCATCCCATAGAATGGAAATTCATGAACATAATTAGTTATTTAATTCATTAAAATAAGTTCAATCTTAACACATAATGATCATGCATGGAAGAGGAAGGTAATATTAAGAATAATTGAATGAATTCAAAATTCCAACTCAAATTACTCAAAAAATTGTAATTCACATAGATATAATCACCCTCCTTACATATTCACCCCCTCATGAAAGTCATGATAAGGTGAAAAAAAGACCTCAAGTATCAATACTTAACCCAAAGAGATAAACTCCAACTGAAATCTACTTATAATGTTCAATATCCCAAGTGAAACACTGACAACCTCCTTTATATATAAAAAATTATATATCTCATATCTTCATTATATCTATTTTTATACTCATACATATCAATATTGGTTTAACTTCAACTCAAATTCTTATAGATATGCATAAAATCCATGTGGAAGACTGTATCTCTCATCCCGAAAATAAGTCTCCAAAAAATAAAATGGATATAGATATTCTGAAACAAAATTATATTGTAGATACTGATACCATGGAATATTTGTGTCATCCATAAGCATTTCATTTTCACTAATGCACATGACTATGCTAAAGGTTTATAAAGACCCTAGAATAGTAAACTCTCATTCCACTCAACAACTATCAAAACATCATGCACCCTTCCTTACAAGAGTTTCATTATCCATTTCATATACATCATATTCATTCCATATTCATAAAACATAATAGTTAACTCTACACTAAAAAAATTAGCATTTTCACTCAGGATATCCATGTGAACTAGAGAATTATACTCCACGACATAGTACATAGTATTTGCAACTTCATCAATCACTTCCACCATGGAATGGAATTATTTTCTAAGTGTTTTTATCCATGCATGTTACCAAGGTTCAGTGTTATAAGCTTACATAATTCCTATGAATCATGTGAATTCAATTTTTTGACATGGAACTAACCATTTATCCCTTTAGTAAACTCCACTAAGCTCAACCACCATGCCTTACATGACATTCTGGTTGGTGTTTTAGTGGGCGGGTCGGCATAAAACCCCTAGTCAAGGAAGACAGTAACCCATATAACTCTATTTTAGGATTCCATGTGCACCAAATTTTATGTTCATAGTATCCAAATGTTTTTACATATCGTATATATAATTCTCCTATACTTTCACTTCTTTATATATACAGTTGTGTAATTGTTTTTATAAAACATCCCAGGGACTTTACTTGTTCTATGGCCATGGACTGCCATGCCAGTATCACTTCAAGCTAGGTGCCCCAGATTTTATTCCTAGATAAGAGTCGACTTATGCTCGTCAGTGATGCCTAGATAGGCCATCGACTAGATCTTGTTCAGCCACCATTTATGGTGGAAGTGGCTACTTCATTATGTTCTTCCATGGTTGAAATCTTTTTTATAGTTCTTCATTTTTTTTATTTTTCATTTTCATCATCATATTCAACCTCTGTTTTTACATATATTTCATAAATTTTCCAATTAATCATCTCTCTACCCAAACAAGAAAAAAAATAAAAAATTAGAGTAAAATTATTCAATATTTTGTAAAGTAAATATCTTTAATAAAAAAATAATGTATGATATTTGTGATATCAAATACCCCCATTCCTAGAACATTTCTTTCCCTAAATCATAAAATTATATATAATCACAAAGGTAACCCATTATAACATGATATGAATTTCATAAACAAAAAAATTAAACAATTATCAATGAGAAAATAATTTTTCAATTATCAGATAAAAATATATCTTTAACTCCTCATTTTTCATGGAAAATAAATCCAATTATTCATTTTACTTTTCCAATTTTAAATTTATTTGTTTATCCCAAATTCCAATAAAATTTCTCATATGAGTATCACTAGGATTATAATTTTTTGATTTACCTCACTATGAAATATATTCATATTATCACTCAATGTAAAAACATACTAAGGTTTTTCCTATAACTCTATTACTTGCTTCCTAACCATAATATTTTAATGTATATCAAATAAACACATAAAAACAAAAATCAACATTAATCATCAGGAATTTATAGTAGTTTTAAAATGGCTCTAAAGGTGAGGGTTGGTAGGTAATTGGTGTGAAAAATATAAATCTCAAAGATGAGGTCAATCTCTAAAGTATAATTCATGAAAACCCATATAAAAGATCAATAAAAATTTCTCCTAAAAATAAATAAAATAACACACTTTATCATCTCAAATAAAAATCTAAAAAACATGAAAATAAGATTAATTAAAAACACACTCATTTGATTTCTTATTTTATTCAATTATTTTTTATCTTTTTCAACACCGATTGTTTCCTAAAATAATAATTTTTTTGAATGGTGAACAATGAAATACATTGAATGATCATTAATAAAACTTATTTCAAGCCCCATAAAAATACATCACATATTATCTCAATACAAAACATATAATTTACACCATTAAATACCTATCCTACATACTTTATTCATTGAGTATCATCTAATAAACCTAGATTAAGGTGTGTAGGAGAAAGTTGGATTATAATGCACCTCTTCCTAATAAGTTCATTTATGATTTAAATGGTCTTAAAAGAATGATAAATTGCCAAAGTAGGTCTCAATAGATAAAATGGGATGAAATCAAAAATTTTGTAATCATATTAATGATATTTTTTCAATAATACCTTTAATAAGATATTAATAAAAGTTTCAACATGTTTACGACCACCAAGTATCTCTAAAGAAAAGGTTATTAGAAAGAATATGGAAAATATTGTATAAAACCCACTCAAAATGTGAAACATATGGGGTTGGACAATCACACATCACATACATAATAAAAATATATCAATTATTGTAAATTTAGAAAATAAAATCATGAACATATAAAATGGAATTTAATATAAGTAAATCAACTAATATCCCAAAAATCAAGATTCATAAAATTAACACTTACTTGATTATCTATACTCATTCACACCTCATATTAATCCTTCCAAATTCTTAACAATGAAATATAAAATGTGGATTTATGGTTCTCATAAATATTTTCTTATCATAGATAAAAAATAATCAAAAACTAATTGTGAAATGAAATTTCGTTAAAACATAAAAACTAATTTGAAAAAAAATTAGGGGATTGAAGGATAAATAATTAAAATAATTTTTATCTTTTCCAAAATGAATAATTTTTACCCTAACTTATTTTCAATTATTACTTCATCATCAAGGACCTACATGATAAATATAAACATTTTAAATCATAAGGTTCATACGATTAATCTCAAAAAAGATAGTTTATTTGAACTATATCCTAAAAAATCATAAACGTACTCCTAATGAATTAAAAATAAATTCCATAGAATCTTAAAAAAACATGGGTTTCCTCCCAAAAGAACATTATTTAAGGTATTTTATCCATGCCTTACCTATTTATTGTTAATTGATAGTAAATAGAAATAATTTACCTGATTTAAATCAATGAATGGTCAAAGTTGATATTCCTCGACATATATGGGTTTTATTACTTTATCGAAATTTAGATTCACTGTCCTTGGGGTAGTAAAATTCCATATCCATGGGGCCAATAAAACAGTGTTTTATTAGTCCCAAGAATTCAATATTCATGTCATAGACTAACCAAACCTATAGGACCTCTTCATACATTCCCCATACAAAAAATCTTCATGTGATTTTAGTATTTTTCTAGTAGCCTTATTCTATCCTTATTTTCCTCTATATCACCTCTTTATTTATTCTCAAATATAGTAGATTATATCCTATCATTAATGGAAAAAAATATCCTCAGATTCTAGAATGTTTTTTTCACTCAGCTCCCCCACTTTTCATCAAAACAATTTATCGTTCAATGAATATTAAATTTTACTTGGTGACCACCAACCCTTAGAAAAGACTCCCCACATTTCACATCAATTAAGGATATACCATAGCTAAGAATTAACTTCCCAAGATAAGAAGGGTTTTATAGCCATTCATGTCAAGAACAAATATTTATATTAAAAAATAGAACTTTTCCACTTTAACTACAATATACCCAATCAAACCTCATTGATATCTCACTCTTGTGTCCTCCTATTGAAGAGAAACCCTTATGATATTCATCTCCTCCAATCATAAGATTAAGAAAATTTAGTATGACATTATGCTAACACTTGCTCCTATATCAAATAAATATTTCTAAAATACATCACATCTAATATTAATAGGAATCAAAAAGAAACATAGATATTTTTTTATTCAGTAGGCTACTTAACTCAACAGATGAGTATTATCTAATGAGTGTTATTGTTCCCATCTTCTCAAGTTTTCTATTATTTGAAACTATCACTATCGTGAATTTAGAATATGTGGGAATAATCTCTAATACTTTATTAAAGGATATTTAATATGATATTTCAAAAAAATCTAGAAAATTGCCCCTCTTTTATTTTATCTTCCATTACTTAATCCTCTTCAAAAAAAGGTGGTGGTGGCTTGTATTGTGTTGATACTTCCACTTTACATTCTTTACCCTTTTATTTTTCCGTTATACATCCTCTTTTCCTATATTTTAATTTTCATTTATTCTTGTTCCACTTTCTATTTTCTACTTTCTTCAACACTATTCTCAATGATTTTACCACTTCTCTAGGAGATATCCATTACATAACCACATGGGTGGACTTCCAGGTCACCTAGTACCTCTCCTCTTGGTCTCTCCTTGAGATAGTTATCAATTTGTAATAATTTTATTTCTGTATTTTTAATGTAATCCCTTTGATCCATTCAATATACTTTTAATTCATTGATAAAATACCAAGTAGTTTCCCTAAATCTTGATAAGGTCTATTCCAATTATTTTAATTGGATTTAGATAAAAGGTCTATGTTGTTTTTGGAATTCTGATGCTCATTGTTTGAATCACTTGGCTTGGTTATTGTGGACTCCAACCATGAAAATTATTTGGTTGATTATAATCAACATAAATTGAATATTCAGTATATATAATCCAAAATAGGTTTACAACCATTGTCATATCAATCTTCTTTTCCAAGGTCTCCCTTTGTGGAAACATTCAACCATTGTTGTATTCCATGTATACGCCTCTATTTTCATATCTTTATATTGAAATTGAAAACTATTATTATAAATTTCATCCAATAATACATATATCACATTGTAAACACTATTAATCAATAATCCTCTAACTGTGGAACTATTATTGACCTATTACAATGATATAGACCCTTATGGAAATTTTATATAAGAAACCACATTTCTATACCATGATGGAGATATTTCTTAATTAACTCAATAAATTTCTATAATTAATCATATAATGATTCTTCATTATTTTGTTATAAATATAAAATACTAATGTGAATATCGATATAATTTTATGGAGGAATGAAATTTTTCAGATGTTGGGGAACCCTTGAAATTGCGTGAAAAATGAAATAATGGAAAACCAATCACATGTATTACTAGTAAAACTACTAGAAATTAAACATGAAAATATAGCATACAGATTCTTTCAGAATAAAACCATACCTATAGAGATTCACATCCCATTCTACTAAGTTTACCATAATTAGGAAGTCATTACAATCTATCCACATGAAAAATTAATCATTTCACATACTTTAAAAAACTCAGAAGCATGTAAATAAATGGAAATTCAATAAATATAAATACATGAAACATAATTACATACAAAATGAAAATAAAATAATATATTTACTTAATTAAAATAGTTATTCTAATATACATGATAGAAACACTAAACAACTAACATATTACCATAAGTATAAATATTACAATAAACTAAAATTCCCAATAGTAAAAACATATTATAGAATTATTGACACACTATAATTTACTAATTCAAAATTTACTTTTAACATGAACTATTCATGATCAATATCTGTTATTTTTTATATATTTAGTTATTAAGGGTTAGTCCTCACTTCCATTTATAAGAATTTCATAAAGTTGTCTTGGTCACAAAAATTTCCAACATTCATGGAGTGGCTCCAAATTAAATTTACTGTTGATATAAATTGACCTCATTGACCATGACCACTTGAATTGGTAATCTTATAGAGTATTCATTTGATAGACTTATTTCTAGAGAGTTTATTGGTCATTTTAAACTACCTTTTGATTTCATCAGTAGAATGTAAAATTAATAGATCTACTTCCACAGAAGATATGAAATATAAATATTTATACACTAATATTAGAATCCTACTGCTAATCATACTTTTGGTAAATGTAAATCTAATGTTTCAACTTTGGATAACCTAAAATTGGGGTTCACATCCAAATAATGACCCTCTTGAATTTTTCATATAGTGAAATTCCTACGGAAACACTTTTGAAAAATTTCTTCCTTCCTTCAGAAAATAGTGTTCCTCTATTCCCTTATGTTCACACAAGCCTCGCTGAGGTTTGATTCTCCCATAAACCATATTGAAATAATGTTTTGGAGAACATGTACATAATATTCTGGTGCCAACAATCTTTTATATATCTAATAATTTTTCTCTATCATGTTCCTAAAGAAGTGGTTCTTCAAGTATATGTGCTTAGTATTTACATATAAAACCATATTTTATCCATGTGAATCACACATTGGTTTTTATGGAAGATAATCCCCCCTTCCTAACTTCTTCCGAATTTTTTCAGAAAATGATTCAACCAAATCATCTCCTTACTTTCTTTTGTTACAACTAAAAACTCATCATTCATTGTACTTAATGTTACAATATTATAAAGTTATGAAATTAAAAAAACTATACTCTATCCATATGTAAACATGAATCTAGTTATGATCTTTTAGGTTTCTAAATCTTCATCAAAATCTAATTTAACAAAACCTTAAAACGAATCTTCCTCCTTAAATCATAGAGTCTTAGTTCCATGAAAATACTAAAGGATCCAATTAGCTACCTCCCAAAGTTCCCTTATAATATTTGATTTAAATATTTTAAAAAATATCACTAAAAATATATATATTTTTTAAGTACAAATCATCACATGCATTAAACTTCTGACAACTAAATCATTTGGAACTGTCTCTATATACCAACACTCTTCTTCCATTATTTCAACTTTTTCATTTAATAGTATAAGTTTTTTGGTAATATTATTAGATAAAGGATTGAATATTATCATCATAAACATTTAAATGATCATTAGGATGCACTCTTTCTAAGATATCACCAATGTTTCAACTTTACTATCTCTCTCGATTTTCATCACTAATATCTTCTTGGATTACCCATGATCTTTTATCTTAAAACTTCTTGAAAACATAAAATTTAATTTAAAATGATTTTATCATCTATTATAATGATAAACATATCATCTACATGTAATAATAAAATAATTATAGACTCACCATCCCATTACTTATGGTAAAATAATTGATCATAATCGCATCTATTGAACCCATATTCTTCCATGAATTAGTCAAATTTCTAATTCGACTATTGTGGTGGTTGATTTAGTCCATTAAAGATTTTATTAAATTTATATACTAAATTTTGATTATTATATCCAATAAAACCTACTAAATAATTTATATGAATTTCTTTATCCAACTCACTATAACGTAAGTCCATTTTGATATCCATATTCTTCAGATATTGATCTTATGATTCCACTATACTCATCTTTGTATGGATGGTATAATGTTTAAATTCAAGAATATAAATTTCTTATAAATGTATTCTTTCTTTTTATTGAAAATATTTTTCTACTAGTCATGTTTTTTAACATTACTTTTAATCATCATATTCCTTAATCTGGTAAACCCAGTTATTTTCTAGTTCTTGTTTACCTTCCAAAATATAATCCATCTCTTTAGTTCTTTTGAACTTTAATGAATCCATTTCTCCATTAATGGATGACTCCCACTTTTTTGAGCAACTGATAAAATATAAATTCTTCAAATTTCTAGGTTTTCAGGAATCCTATAATAGAATAAAATTTATATCATCTCTAAACTGATGAACTTAATTTCTAACATTGGTTGATTTTGTCAACTGAGTTGGGCTCTGCTCTATCTATCGGTGCCTGAATTACAAGTTACCTAACTTTTTTATCCTATATTTTTGGTTGTCCAAATCAAGATTCAGTATCCCTTAAACTCTCTGGTATTTTTTAAAATTTTACTCATGGACTTATCATGCTTTCATAATTCTCATATGAGTTCTATGATAGTTTCAAACTTATTTTAACTTTTCTCTAATCAGCCCGAACTTCAATAGAATGTTTTTATTTAAATTCTTTCCCAATAAATTTTTATTCATTCCATATAACATTTTCATTTAAGATAACTTATCTTCTCTAAATTATTTTTTTTCTTTCATAATCTTATAAACTATATCCAAAATATTTCTCTCCATAACTATGTAAAAAAATTCTAGATTTTGATTCAATCTTATCTTAGTTGTTTTCATTTACATGTAAATGTTCTAAATAATAGAATACTATAATATGTTGAACTTTTAGTAATTTTCCAAACCAAAAATCCATTTGAATTTCATACCCTTATATTGATGATAGACTTATATTGGTGAGATTTTTTGTTGTGTTGAGTGCCTCTTCCCAAATCACCTTAGGAATTTCCAATTGCAACATCATACTTATAACTTTTTTCATTGGAGTTGTTTTCATTATTTCAGTCACCTAATTTTAATTTAGAGTTATAGGAACCATATTTTAAAGAAATATCCATTTATTCTAAAATAAGTTCTTTTATTTTTGTTAGGTGTGCTCATTTTCATTATTTTTCAAGATGTACTTCCACCTTTAACCATATTCCCTTTCCAACAAGGATTTCTACTAAGAGAAAACATAAAATAAATTAGGATTTTGTGTAAAAAATTGAATACATATATTTATAAAGTAATCATCTATGAAAGTATTAAATTAGAGGGAATCACCATAGGACTAAACATGGGAAGGTAACCAAACATCTGAGTGTTGAACCTCTAGCATCTGGTTCCTTTCTTATATCCATATATATTGAAGGACACTCTTTTATGATTTACTAAAAAAATTCCCACATTTCTATTTCTATGAGATCAAGATTAATTATGCCTTTATCCTTTATAAATTTCATATTATTCTCACTTAGGTGAAAGAACCTAAGGTGTTGAACTTATAGATCATCAGAAGTTATACTTTTGAAAACATTAATCCTATTTAAATTTTTGGTCTGGTAAAGATTCAAATCTTTTAATTCTGGTTAAACTATCATAGATCCTCTGGTAAACTTATATACCCTATTTTAAAAACTATACCCATATCCGGATTCATTGATTTACCCAATGGAAATAAGATTCTTTTATAATGTAGTGATATGGAGAAATTCTGATTGTTTTAGGAATCCTTTGTGTTTCATCCAGATGTTTACCTCTCTTCTTCTAAAAACACCTAGGGATTCATAATTCACTATATAAACTTTTACAACTTCTTAGATACCAAAATTAATATGACCAGTTGAATGTAAATACGCTCTAGAGTTAATCACCCAAGATTCTATTAGTGTTTTCATACTCAACAAGTAATTGTTACTTCCTTCCAGTACACTAATATAATTTGAACTACCAAAAGTATATGGTCTTTAGGAGTTCTCTTTATGCCTATTTTAATCCTTCTTGATACATAAATTCCTTGAAAATTTCTAACATATAGAATTGGGATTATCTAACTTTCTCCGAATTCCTTCATGGTACTTCTCTTATACTGGTTTCTTCATATATTTTAGATGGTGTGGATTTATCCTTTTGTCATCATTAAGGTCACTACTACATGGTTTTTAAACATCCCTCTTCCTGATATATTCATTTAATATCTAATTATGGACATCATTGAATACCAAATATTTTCTTCTAATAGATTTTCTGACCACGATAATCATATAATCTCATCTTTCCAAAAGTGAAGATAAATGAATAAACTCCCATACATCATCAAAAAATGTAACCTTTAGTGATTGGATCTACATAAGGATCATGTTAAATTCATTTTCATGATTAGACCTTAATATGAACAACCATCACCATATGAAAAAAAAATTATGTAATTTTACATTTTAATACATATTTTCCAAATCCTTCATAACATTTGTTGTGTTTTAAACTCTAGAATGTTGAAATAAAATTGTTTTGTTAGAGACATTCTTACCAACACTGAAGTATTTCTATCATGATTTTTTCATTTTTCCTTCTTGATTGTTTCATTATAAACACATTTAAATAGTACTTCAATATATTTTTTGATATGATAATCTTTTATATGAATTTTCTAGAATCCAAAATCTATTCTATTGAATTTATAAATCTAGATTTCACCTTCATATAATTTGATTCCTATGTTGCTACTAGTGTGAAAACCTATTTCTCTAATAGAACATGTTTGGGAACATATGAAACTATTAAAAAAGAAACATAAGAAAATTTATCACATGTACTATGGTTATTACTATTGTAATTTCCCCATAATGATCCTCTTGGTTATCACATGAAAATCAACATATAGGAAAACTGAACCTGAAAAACTTCTCTTCCCCTTCGAATAAATATACTGAGAGAATGAATTCAGTAAAACCTACCCAGTGCAAAAATTTGAACATTGAAAAAATAATAAAACTAGAAAACATATCAAAAATGGAAATCTAGGAAACATAAATACATATAGCAAGAGTATATAAATAAAGAAAATAATACAATAGATTAACATGCCTCTGATAGGTTTTCATACATAGATAGGAGAAACATTGGGCTCCTCTTGTATCATTGAGTGTAGAAAGATTACAATCAACTTAAAATTCATCTTTAAGAACTTACTAGGTAATGATTAATATAACATAATTCTTTAATGCATCATATAATTTTCACATGCCCTATTCATGATCTGGATCTATTGTTATGTATAAAATTAACTATTCAATATCAGTCCCCAAATTCTTTTATAGAAGATTTAGTAGGTTGTACCAATAAAACCACCTTCTAATAATCACATAGTAGTTCCATATGTAATTCCATTATTTATATCCAATGACAATTTTGACCTTGTCCATTTCCATCAATAATCTTCTAGATTTATTATTTGATAGAATTACTTATACATATTTTCTTGATCATTATGAACCACCCATTGATGTCATTGGTGGAACGTATTATCAATGGATATGTTTTCATTAAATATATGAACTTTTATTGACTACACACAAATTCCAGTATACTTCTGCTAACTAGGTTTCATGTAAATGTAAATCTTGTGTGTGAACTTCTGATAACCTGAAACTAAGCATCACAAACCAAAAATCTACAACATGAGGACTTGTTTTGGTGAAACAACTAAGTTAAATCTTGAATAAAATTTTTTCTTTCCTTTAGAATTTTTTTTTCATCAATTCCCTTCTATTCACCAAATCCCCTTAGGGGATCAATTTTTCCTTATAAAATTTTCAGCTAATTTTTTTGTGAATATTCCAATAAAATTTTTTCTACCAACTATTTTCTAGAGATGTAACAACTTATCCTATAGAATGTTCCTAATGAAGTAGTAATTTAGGTAATTGTAATTTTTCATTACTTAGAAATATATATTTTTAACCAAATGAATTATTCATTGGCTATCACAAAAAATATTCCCTATTTCCTAACTTCTTTCCAATTTATTTAGCAATATCTTTAACTAAACTATTTTATTCCCTTGTTTCGTTGTGACTATAAACTCAGCTTCTATTATACTTATGGTGATGATATTATATATTTGTGAAATCGAACTAACTATTGTTCCACTATATGTTAACATGAATATGGTTTTTCTTTTCTAGGTGTCTGAATATCTAGATTATTCCAAGTTAAAAAATACTTGTAATGGATCTTCCTCCCCAAAGCACAAAGTATCATCTTCCATTCCTTTTAAATGTCTAAGGATCCACTTAACCACCTCCCAATGTTCCAATAGATAAATCATATTTCACATTCTCCATGTATCAGTTCTCTTCATTGATTGTTGGTGCTTGTTATTTTGATAGCTTATAGTGTAAAAAAAGAGTATTTGAGACTAGATTGCATATAATCAACTAAAAACATTATATTATCTTCCTTATTTAATAAGTTAAACCCAAATATTTTAAAATAATACTATTTTTGATATCTTATATTGAATGCAACACCGATTCTAAACAAATCCAAGAATATTATTATTTAAATATAATTATTGTAACTTATAATTTCAATTGGAGGGAATGAATAATATTAACCAAGTTATGAAAAATATATATATACATAATTAAACTTCTTAATACCAATTTTTTTTTAAATTCTTATGAAATATGCAATCAATTTTTAGTAAAGATATTTTAATCTTCAAAAATATGTTTTCTTCAAAAAAGGGTTTTCTTGCTTTTTATAAGTGAAAATTATAATAAATTTCTGTAAATTATATAATTTTTATTTTATAATAATAATATCATTTTTTAAATAATCATAACAAAATTATATTAGGGTGAAATTTTATTATTTTTTAGGAAAGATTTATTTTCTAGTGAATAGTGAAAAATACTGATTTTTACTGAAAACAATATTTATTTCTCAACCATTATCAAAGTTCCATTTTATTTTAAAATGGTTTAAAAAGAAAAAAAATAGTTATGTTAAATTATTAATAAATAAATTAGGATCTTTAGAATAAATTTTATAATTTAATTTTTTATAAATCATTTTTTATATAAATAGGCATTTTAAAGAAAAACTGTATTTTTTCTAAAAAGTGGTTTTTATCACATTTTGAACACTTATTCAAAATTAATTTCCATCACTTATTATAATTTAATTTCATGAAATTGAATTTATTTTTGGATTTATAAATCCAAATATATCTACGTATGAGTTTTATTTTACGTTTTTCTAAAGAAGTTCAATTTTAAGTGACTGGTAAAAAAATTATTTTTATTATGAAATACGATGCCTTTTATGATATATCCAAGACAGAAATAATATAAAAATTTATGAAACTTATTAAATTAATAAATTGTGATAAAATACTATAAATATCATTCACACATAATTTAAAACAAGTATATTAGAATTTATTCCATAATAAATACGAAAACCATTTTTAGTGTTAACGCGGAGCCTACGCAACATTGGAAAAGTCAAATTTTGTATCATAAAAATAAGAATTGGGATTATATAAGTCCTTTATCAAATTATATGTTAAATATTAAATATTATTGATTATTCTTATGGTTATACATGAATTGTAGAGTTATAAAACTAGTGCCTTATCCAAATACTTGTGCAATGCTTACCTAAGGCAAAAAAAGTCAAAATAACGCACTAAATGTGTTTTCATGATATAATGTAAGTTAAAATAACTATTGAACGAATATAAATGTATATTTTATTCGTAATAAACTTATTTACATGATTTAATTTTGTTTATGATTTTTATAAATTATATAATTTCATTTTATGCTTGTGCAGCACTAATATAGTATTAATTTAATTAACATAAAAATCAAATAAATGATGTTATAAATATTAAAAGTTACATTATTTTATATATTTAAGTCAATACATGAATTATTTAAATTCATATGACATTTTTAGGACATAATAAAATAGTTTTTTTCTAATTTTACTTCTTTCCTTGAATTTGTTAAAGTCAAAGTAATGAATACTATAAAAATTGATAATAATGTTATTTTATGAGATTAATATTTTATTAAATTATTTAAAAATAATAAAAATAATTAAAATAATAAAGGGGGTAAGATATGGTCTAAAATTCCATAACCTTTGTATTTATAATTCATTTCTAATAACTTGGATCTAGAATATTCTTGTTATATTTTAATCTTTTGAGAAAATCCAAAATTTCCTCTCACCTCAATTTTAAAAATGAAACCCCTACATCACTTCCTAAAAAATAATGATCCTAATAGATCAACCAAGTCATATCTATTCCTATTATAAACATATCTATATAGGTATTATGGGTTCTTATCCTTCCAAAATACCAACCCTATATAACTAAAAAAGTGATCTAAGGAAGTCTGTTGAAGAAGAGGTAATCGTTTTTACCAAACATTACATGTTTATTTCTTATTATGATTCATCATAATGTGTTGTTTCCATACTAAATTAATAATTCAATTATTATAAATATAATGAGATTTTATAATGATCATGGGATAACCATATTCCCTTTATTTTCCATTCTAAAAAAATTGAAAACATAGCTTTTGCGTACGTACAACTTATCATCTTCACATAGCAGAGTATTATATTTTTCTTCACCACTTTACATGGATTTTTATAAATATGAAAATAATGAATATATATGATATATTTTAAATAACAATTATTATATGATGTTTAAGTATTCTTTACCTTTCTCTCATTAAATCCATTAGAAAATGAAAACAATGTCCATTCATACTTACGACCAACCATCTCCATGAATGATGTAATTAATTAGTCTATATAAATATTTATTAATGACTAAAAATATCCATATATTTGAAATATATTGTATATACACCATATATAATATTCAATAGATTATGTAACTAGGATAGAAGTAAGTACTGGAACTATCAATTAAAAACATACATGAAAAATGTAGATTCAACCCCAAAGAATGATTATAACAATGAATTGATAACAAAAGGGTGATAAAATATTATAAGTAAATAATATATGGAATTATATATATGATTATGGTTCTGTAATACATTTATAATAAATCCATATTTATTATACAGGATTTTTAAACTTGTATAAAGTAAATCGAACCTGAGGTAAGGGTTACTCGTCTCCCTTTTAATTTTGTGAGACATATGTAATATTACCCACTTATTTATTTTGTTTGGGGTATATACTATACCTTTGATATATTATATCATGAATCCCATTGTATTCAAGGTATTTATATTTTCATTTATAACCATTTCTTTCATGTGTCTAAGGATTCAAAATATACCCAAGTGGTAAGGGTATATTTAAAAATATCATCCTCATTAAAGATTGTTTAGGTTTATGTATTTGATGAGAAACATTTATTTTCCATATCCATGTTTTATAAAAAAATTCATAAATGTTCAACTATTCTCCATTTTTTTTGAAATTCAGTTTTACCCTAGTTTTACTTTTTACAACAATTTTGAAAACGAATCTTTCAATCATTTTCTGAACTAGATCTTTTTTTTAATTTTCTTTCAAAAGTGTGAAATTAATGTTTTTTATACAACATTAATATAATTTCCCCCAATTATTATGACTCAATTCTTTTAATATTTGTTAATAATTTTATAAGTTTTTTTCAAATAAAAATATTTCCTTATTAAGTGCATTGTTTAAAATTTTAAAAAAAAATTCAAAGAAAGAAAGGGTATTTTCCTCAAAAAATATTCTAGTAATCTCTTGAAAATATTTTAATCAATGTAAAAATTATTTATTAAATATTATATTTATTATTTAATCTAATTATAACATTCATCATATTTATTTGGATGGTTATGATTACTTTTTTATTGTGGAAATTATTGATATTTTGGTTGACTAGTACCTATAATAGGGAAAATTGTGTATTATGTTAAGGCATGTTGATTCAGTTATATTATTTATTTATATAAGGACTTAATATGAATTGGTAAGTGATTGGTGGGGCCCTATATAGACCCCTGATGAATTCGAATATCTCATGAGAAAATCTAGATTGGCTTTTAGCTGAGACCTTATCCATTAATATAGATGAATTGGAACAAGGACTTGATGGTATTAGATGTCATGGAATGAAGCCTAGAATATATGTTTTAGATGTCCAAAATTATGAATTCCATCATTATGAATTAAATTATTGATATTCTATGTGATTATTTGATTAGTTAGAATATACATGGTTAAGTTTCACTCTCATGTGGTTATTTATATGGAATTATTTTGTCATCATTTATTCCTACCATATTATTCTCAAGTTATTTATTAAATGGAATGTGTTTCAGTTATTTAACATTCGAAGTTTATTATACCTTATTTATTCATCACTTAAATTGTACTCTTACCCTTACTGAGAATCTGCGATCACCCATTTATTATTTTTTATTTTCCCCAGGATATGAGGATGTTTTTTCTGATTGGTATGCAAGTATACACTAGGGGAATAATGTAATTCTCAAAGAATTTTTTTGTATTATATGTTTTAAAATGTAATGTGAATATTAATGTTGTATCTAGTCTACCTATACAATTAAACTATTCAGTCCTTTAGGATGTGATTCCTTGAATCTTATTCCAATTTAATTAAGTAATCATCATCTATGGGATACTGGAGTCAGGTCTGTTACAGTTTATATTGGAGGAAATTTATTTCATATTTTGGGAACTATATTTTGGATAACATAGATTATAGAATATAAATGTATGACTAGATTTGATGATAAGTCTCTATATATGATAGAAACCTATAAATTTTTTAATGGCCATCTATAACCAAGGTTAAACATAAATAATCATAGATTGAGAAGAAGTTATCATGATTTATACATACTTTGAATAATATTTCATGATTATTTGATATCTTTCTCTAATTAATGTTTTTTAATTCTTACACTTTTCTTTTTGTTTTTAGTTACTGGTGGGAACAAAAAAAATGGGTTTTAATTGAATTTTATAGACAATGTGTTGATGAGAAACCAAATGAGACTATGACTCGAGTAAATTTTATTGTGGTCCTGCCTAATTAGTTATCAAAATTTCTGATTCAAAAATGGTACCCTAAATAACTCCCAAACTCACCAAAAAAGAGAAGTATAGAGTTTACTAAGAGGTGAAGACTATAGAGAAAATAATATTTAGTTTCCTATATGTTGATAATGTGAGAAGGAAAACCCAAGATAATGTATCAAAATAATGGGAAAATGTATTAACTGTATGAAATAAGTACATAAAGAAAAAAATTGTTGAGAAAAAATAAAGAGTTTGATTGAAGGAAATAGATTTTATCCTAGGGATTCACTTATAGTTCATTTTCTTAAATGTTTTAAACCTAGGAATTATCTCTATCAATTACCTCTTGTAAAGTTTATCTCTAAGACCAAGTAGGTGTTTATGTTTTTATTTTCCAATTTTTTAAGTATAATGATGGAACTATTATGTATTGGGATTTATGAACTATGTTGTAAAATTATTTTACCAATGATATTACTGTTAGAATAATCCTAAAATGTCTAAGAAATTTTGTTAATTTTTGGAAGCATATATGTTTTCATTAACTTAAGAGTTATAGACTATATAATGGGTTTATGATTTTAATATTGATCATAAGTTAAAATTATTAAACACCCTTTTGAATTTTTATGTTATGTGAGTTAATATAGATTAAGGATATTTTGGGAGACATGTGCGGAAATACAACCCATTGGTTTGGTATATATTTTAGTAAAAAAAATTATTTTGGGAATAATGACTTTACAGATTTTTGATGTAATTTTGAAGTTATGTATAACATTTAGGCTTCATATGATCATTGATTTTAAGTTAATTGTGGTTTATTATATTGTTGGGAATGTAAAATAAAAAGTATGAGATAACCATTGAGGATAAAACAATTATTTAATATTGAATATATTAAGGTTATTTTTTAGGATATTTATTACATTTTTGGTAATTTTGAAGGATTATATTAATATAGTTTTATAAAAAGGACAACTCGCAGGTCAAAAAACAGCCCATTGCATCTTGCAAGGCTGTAAGGTTTCAACCCATAATCAAAGTGAGATAAGGGTGCATCACCCACCACTGACCTAGAAGATTTAATAGTTTGAATGAAATTGTTTTTATTTATTTAAATGATATAAAAGATAATTGATAAGTTTATGTTTTATCATATAGATAATTATGGGATTAGAAATTGATTTTTTTTAAGTGATTTATGTTATCTTGGAATACGCCAACTATTTTGGGAACCCTATATGATTAAGGTAAACAAAATATTATGGTATTATATTTGAGGATGAAAGGTATAATTTTATTTTTAGAGAAATATATGATTTTATTTTATATTTATGGTGATTCTATTTATTTATGTAAATGGTTTTCCTATCGTGGATATTATATATTTACAGCGTGTAAATTTTTTCGGATAGATATTTAATTTTTCTTAGAAGACTATGTAATATAATCCTTCTGATTTTTGGGTTTCAATTATAGGATGTAATGTGTTTTAAGACATTTAAGGATACTTATTTATTGAATTTTTTAAGATGTATTTTGGGTACTATTATTTAATTTTGGGATATTAAATTAGTTTCCCTCACATAAACATTTATTTTTTAGGAATTATCTTATCTTATACTAAAAATATTGTTTTTTTTAATTTATAAATACAGTGAGAATATGTTGTTTTATTTTGTGGATTTTTTTATTCTTATAATTTGATTCTATTACTTCAGGAATGATAAATATTCATACTCATCATTTGGATAAAAAGATGAGTTTGTGGTGGAAATTTTTTGGATGAAACTCTACCAATAAAGTAAGAATTTTCCTTATGTTCTTACTATAGGTAGTAAAATAATTCCAAAACTCTTGGAAAAAGAGTTTTTGGAATAAAAACATTATTTGTTTACTTTTCTTACCAAGAAATAAATGTCCTTTTAACCAATCACATATTTACAGTTTTATGATGGTTAACTTTCGCATGACCATATTCTCTATCACTATATATCAGTCCTTGGGAGTTATTTTTATCATCCATGTCCATGTTTTCAATTCCCACTTATGTTCTCCATCATGTAAACTTATTATGTGTTATTCTACAAAACCATTGTACTTCCATTTCTCTCTTATCATGAGAATGTTTTATTAACCTTTCTTATGATAAGGTATTTTTAAATGTCAAACCATTGATTACGGATCACAACTTCAAATTTTTAGGAAACAAATTATTGAATTATGGTAGAATGTAACACCCAAATATTTTAAAATAACACAATGTTTTATAGATTATGTTCCATGCAACATTGATCCTACATGAACCCCAAAATATTATTATTTAAATATTACTGCTATAATTTGTATATTAAATTAGAAATTATGAATAATATTAACCAAATTATGATATATATATATAAGGGAACTAATAAATACTAATTAATTCATTAATTCTTCTTAAATATGAACACAATTTTTATTGAAGTTATTTTATACTTCAAAAATACGTTCTTCAAAATGGGTTTTATTAATTTTTGTGAGTGAATATTACAATCGATTTTTGAAAAATATATAAAGTTAATTTTATAAAATAATATAAATTCTGAAATAATCATACTAAAATTATCTTAGTGTGAAATTTTTTTACATTTTTGAGAAAATTGATTCTCACATGAATGGTGAAAAATACCGATTTTGATTGAGAACTCTATTTTTTCAACCATTTTTAAGCAACATTTTTCATTAAAATGGTTTCAATGAAAATTTATTTCTATTAAATTATCAATAATTATATTATGTTCATTGGAATAAATTTTAAAATTTAATTTTATAGGAAATCATTTTTAAACGTAAATAGGCATTTGTAAGAAAAACTGTGTTTTTTTCTAGAAAGTGGTTTTCATCGCATTTTTTAAACTTATATAAAAATTAATTTATATAACATATATTAATTGAATTTAATTAAATGGAATTTAGTTTTTTTACAAATAAATCTAAATTTATCCTAGGATGAGTTGTTTTTATATGAAGTTCATTTTTAGTGAACAGTAAAAAACGATTTTTTTTATAAAATACGGTATCTTTTATGATATCGACAAGACATATAAATAATATAAAAATTTATGAAACTTATGGAATGACTTATTTATGTTAAAATAATATAAATATAATTCAAAAATAATTTAAAACAAATATATTATAATTTATTAAATAATAAATATGAAAATATTTTTCAGTGCTAATGCAGAGCCTCCACAGTACTGGAAAAGTCAAATTTGGTATCCTAAAAATAATTATTGGGAAGAGATAAATATTTGATACACTTGTATAATAAATATTAATTATTATTGATGATTTTAAATTTTATAAATGAATTTTAGAGTTATATAACAAGTGGATTTTCCAAATGCTTGTGCAATGCTTGTGCAATGCTTGTGCAATGCTAGAAAAGTCAAAATAATACACTGAATATATTGTCATGATATATATGTGAGTTAAAATAAATATTTAAAAATTATAAATGAATATTTTTTTCATAATAAAATTATTTTCATGGTATAATTTTCTTTATAATTTTTATAAATTATATAATTATCTTATATACATGTGCAGTGCTAATACAATATTAATTTAATTATCAAAAAAATAAAATAAATGATATTAAAAATAGTAAAATTAGCATAATTTTATATATTTAAGGTTATAAAAGAATTATCTATATTTCCATGAAATTTTTATGATATAATAAAGTATATGTTTTTTATTTTACTTATTTCTTATTATTTTTAAATTCAATGTAATGAATAGTATCAAAATTGATAATAATGATATTTTATGGGATTAATATTTTATTGAATTAGTCAAAATCGTAAAAATCATTAATAATCACAAAGGGTGTAATATATTATGTAAAATTTTATTCCATTTATATTTATAGGTAATTTGGAAGCATTTGTCTCTCAAATAGTTATATTATATTTTAATATTTTGAGAAATTTCAAAAGGTCCCCTCACCTCAATTACAAAAAGGTACCTCCTCCCTCCCTTACACCAACCAATTTGAGCCTTCCAGATCGACCAATTTATATATATGCATCTTATAAACATTTGTATCCAAGTTATATAGGTTTTGGTCCTTCCAAAATACCTACCCTATATCTCTTAAGAATAGATCTAAAGGAAGTCCACTAAAGAAGGGGAAATCATTTTTACCAACACTTTCAAGTTTATTTATCCTTATAATACCTATTCATGAATTGTTTTTATCCTAAATTTTAAATTAAAGTACAATAAATATACTGATATGTTATTATGATTATGGAAAAACCATATTCCATTTTTTCCCATCCTATAAAAAGTGAAAACATCGCTTGTGTGTACGTACGCCATACCGTCTCCACATAGCAGAGTAATTAATTTTTCATTAAAAATTTAATTGGATGGTTATAAATATGGAACTAATGAATATAAATTATATATATGAAATAATAATTATTCTTTAAAGGTTAATTATTCTTTATCTTTATTCTGTTCCATCCATTGAAAAATAAATAAACACCCATGCATATGTATGACCTACTGTCTACATGAATAGTGTAATTACTTTTTCTATAACTATATTTATGGATGAATACATACATATATATATATATAATGATATTTACACCATAAATAATATTCTATAGATTATGGCACTATAATAAAATTATGAGGACCGGAATTATCGAATCAAAACAAGAATGAAAAATGAAGTAGTTACCACCTGAAATAGTGATTTTAACAATGAATTGACAATAAACATATGTTAAAATATTATAAGTAAATAATATATGTAATGATATAAATTATTATGGTTCTCGAATATATGTATAATAAATATATATTTTTTATACATGAGTTTTAAACATGTACAAAGTAAATCAAATATAATATATGGGTTTCTCGTCTCATTTTTACTTTTGTGAGACATATGTCATATTAACAACTTATTTATTTTTTTAGTTGTATATACTATAAATTTGAAATTTTAATGTTCTTGAAATTCAGTATATTTTTTAAATTATATGGAATTATTTCTAGACCAAAAAATCTAACGGCGCGCGATTCTGAGGCCTGGAGTGCCTGGAATGACTCGTTGAAGTTTTGTTAATCTTTATTTAGCACGTGTAAGGGGTTTTCCAGAAAAAGTATAATAACTCTTAAATGGTTACTTAGATTAGAAATATGAGGGCACCGTTGCACTCAGGAAGGTGGGTTTACCCTAGGCGCGACTTAAGTTTAGTCGGCACATGCCTCCTGTGAGAAAACCCAAAAATGGCATAACTGTCAATAAAATAATTAAATAAATTATTTTATTTTTAAAATGCTTATAACTCACAAACGCTAACTCGGATTAAAAATCAGAGATCACCACTAAACCTTTGAGGGTATTCTTTCTTTAGGAAGATACTAACATTGGCCGGTGTGGGCCACCAGTGAATGTTAGTTTTTAAACGTAAATAAACTAATTAAGTGATAATTATTTTATTGTAAAATCAATAACATTTAAAGGGTAACCCGGATTGAAATTAGAGAGTACCGTTGGGTTCTTTGCGGCGTGTTTTACTTAGGCAGAGCCTAACCTCGACCGACGTGAGTTGAGGGTGACTGTTAATAATTTTCCAAACTTTTTTTTGGGTACGTTTAGTAAACACACGAGCGGTGTTTTGTAACTTTTGAATCAGTGCTCAGAATTTAAATCTGACAGCACTGTTGAATCTACAGTGCCGGGATTTGCTTTATGGAGGCTTTACTTTTTCCGTAGAAGGTTCTGAGATGAAGTTATTTTTTGTGACTTTTAAAAGGAAATGGAATAAAATAATCTCACTATTTTATTTCTTTTCCACCAACGGACAAACGGTAGTGTGGGACCAGTGGAAAGTCAATCCATTAAATGGTTGACCTTTCAAATACTAAGTAACAGAATTGTTGGAATTTAGGAAGGTTCCTATTTAATGAACCTTCATAAATTCCATGTTCATTACTTACCCTCCCCCTCTCCTATTTATATGGAGCTTGAGGGGAGGAATTGGCACGACTTCACCAAGTGACAATGCTCTGGTAAAGTGTCATGACAGAAAACACTTAGAGGATGGAGTCGGTTCCAACGGTAGGTGGCGAGCGACCCCAAACCCCGAACTAAAGAACGACGATCGAGCAGCATTGTTGGAGGCTTCTTTCAGGGAAAAAGAACATCGACAATTCCTCAAACGTGGACGCTCTCCAACGATCTTGAGGTATGGTTTTTACACATTGAATTTATTCTATTGAATCTTCATATCCTAAATTCATGAAAAAGATGGCCAAACGAACATGGACATCATCCCACACATTAACCGTGCTTCTCTTCCTTTTATTTCTTTGTGCGTTGTTCATGCAATCTTCAACCCCTTACTTTTTATTGGCATTGTAAATATGGATTTTTCCTGAGCGTGATATATAGACGCGAAGCCCTCGGCACAAGGACCACGAATGTGCGGTCGTATAATTTTTCGTGATTGAAACAAAGCCGCAGTGGCTCGTGGAAGAAGGCGATGGCCGGCACCCGGCCAGCTACGAGGAAGGAAGGGCAGCACATGCCTGCACCGCCGATTGAAGAGGATGTCACGGGCCATCATCCACAATGGTGCCGGAAGGCAGCCGAAAATTGGCAGATCGTGTGTTGGAGTAGCGGAATGCATCCTCGCTGCTGGTGGAGCCGGAGGTCGTGGCCACTAGGCTAAAGTGGAGGCGGACGACGATCGGAAACCGGCCGACCACAGGCGGATAACGGCGTTGTCACGCCGCTGTAAGGAATACTGGTTGGCCATGGCGCACCTTGCCGGACCACTGAGCAGTCGCCGCATGCCATCCAGGCTGCACCGCGGGCCACACAGTGAAGCCGCACCACGACGATGCACCGCGGGCCGCCCAACGGGCTGCGCTAACGGGTCGTTCCCTTCACGGGTCGGGTCGGACCATGAATGAGCTGGTTGGGCCCACCGAGGCCCAGACCATCTAGGCCAGACCCGGACCAGGTCTGGTCTACCCAAACCAGGTCGGGCCAGCCTAGGCCAGGTCGGTCCGACCTGGTCGGACTGGACCCCGGCCCATCTGAGCCCAGTATTACCTTTTTGTCCATTACTTGAGAACTGTGCGTTCTTTTGACAAAATTTATGCAGCGCTGGAATTCTTGGATCGAGACGGTCCTTTTTATATACTACGCATGTGTTTTTGAAAAGGTTGGAGTATGACCGGGTTGGATCGGACCATGAATCCAACTGGGCCCTCGGGGCGAAAACGCTATTAACATACAGACCGGGCATCTGATTGATGCATCGTCTATTGTGTTGGGTCCCTTTTGACGTGAAGGACATTTGGGTTACTTTTCATTGAACTTTGGGATTGTTGAGGTATCACCTATAGCTTGGGAGTAGTTCTCAAAAGCACTATACTTATGGAACCCTCCAACTGGATAAGACTTGACAACTGCTAACCATTTCGACTCGGAGTGACTCGATTGGCCCAGTGGGGAATGCCTTTGTGTGATGTGGTAGACCCATTGTGAGGAGCACCTTTGTGTGATTCAGCAGAACCATGGAACTCGATAGGAGGAGTACCTCAGCAGACCACGAGGGGGAGCGCCTCTGTGTGATGGGGAAGACCCACGGTGGGGAGCGCCTCTGTGTGACGCGGCCGACCCATGGTACTCAATAGGAGGATTACCTCAGCAGTCCAAGGTTAGTGGGAAGTGCCTTAATGGGATGCGGCAAGCCCACTGTACTCGATAAAGGAGGAGTTGTCTAGCAGTCGAGGTGTTCTACATTGTGACTAGGGATGTTACTTGTTACCGCCCCTAGAATAAATCCTAGTGTGAGCTGTCTTTACCTTGTTCTTGTGATTTAGGTCATGTTGTGTGGTACTTTTACCTTCATGGTGTTACCTTCATGGTATTATTCCCTCATGTATGAGTTGTGTTTATCTTGATAACTTAGGTGTATGAATGGGAATATACCTAAGTAGATTTTATTTCTTGCTTTATGGTTTTCCTTTGGGGAACTTTAGGAGACCTACAGGGTCTTGGGGTCCCTACTGAGTATTGTTATACTCACCCCTGCACAGGCATCGCCCGCACCTTATTGTGTCTGGTGCAGATGACATACAACATTGATCGAGGCTAAGGGGGATAGGATTGGACGGTGTGCGGAGGTGGACCATTCGGCGAGATGTGACTCAAATGAGATGGATGGATGTGGAGTACTGAGGAGTTGATTTGTACCTACCATTTAGGTAGGATCCATGGTGGATGATCCAAGAGATGGTTTTCACTTTTCAGTTTTATTTTTACTTTTAAGTTGTACTCGTACTTTTAGTCGGGCTTATATTCTAGCCTTTTTACCTTCAACACTCTTTTTAATATAGTAGTTTACTTCACAGTTGCTTCTTGTTTTGTTCTCGAACCGTGTGTTTGTACAGGTTTCAAGGCAATGCCTTCCCATTTTAGGGAATCCGCCTTTCGGTTCAAGTTCCAGCCCCTGGCCTATGGAAGGCGGGCTTGGGGTAGTCACAACACCGGCCTCGCGGGACGGATCATGACAAAGTGGTATTATAGGAGTTCAGTTCTACCGAAGAACTAGGACTCTAATATTTTTTGTGAAGCAATAATGTTAAGTGTTATGAGTGTGGTTTTCAGTTTGGGGAGTCTAGTGTTGGTTCGGCAGCCGACGTATCTATACACCAAGACCCTGAATTCTGATTTCTGACTCAGTGCAAGAAAACACTGATTGAGTGTGTTTTTGAAAAGATTTGATTTTGATTTCTTTGGATTTAGCTCACTAGATATAACTTAATGACCATGGAACACCTGTTTCTTATCAGTATGTCGCCCCAAAGACAGCCACCCAGGTCTCCTGACAGAGTATGTGATGATGGTTCACCGAGTGATGAGGCCTCGGTGCAGAGCACTCTTATGGTGTTAGCACCTTTTGGTGGTGTACCTGCATCACCAATGCCCATTTAAAAAGTGTTATCACTAGCCCCACCAGTAGAGGATGCATGCCGACTGATCGTGTTGTGCTAGTTCCAGCAAAAGAGGCCTCCGAAGTTTCGAGGCGATCCTGAATCGCCGGTGGTTGGGGACTGGCTTAAGAAGGTTACTGAGAGTTCTCTAGAGATTCTACAGCTTTGGAAGGGTGACATGTCGGTAGCTGGTTATTCATCAAGGAATATCGACCATTCCTGGTACTCGATGAATACGATACGATAAGTGCTTCGGGGCTCAGACTTCTGAGAACGATGTGTTTAAGGACGTCCAAGCCAGCACTATTCTTCTATGAATTCCTACCTATGTTAGAGTGCTAGAGATAACCTTTGTGGTTGTATGTTCTTTGGTTGAGCGGATACAACTAGTGAATGATAGCAGTGGGAAAGAAGGAAACTGGCACCAGTCTCAGAGACTTTGGCATGTAAAAACGTTTTAGGAAGAAGAATTGCTAGGGACAGATGAATCTATAGGGCTGCAGAGGTGGAAGCAGAGCTAGGAGAGTAGCATGAGGTGCTGTACATTTCAACATGTTACAACCACCCACCTTTCCAGACCCCACCAGGCTCAGGGAGCTGGAGGACAGGGGAAGGAAGTAGCTGCATATGGTCAAGGAGTGTTACCCAAGGGCTATAGGAATGATTCGATGAACAGTCTGTGTCTACTACTAGTTGTCGTATTAATAGACATAGGTACCAATCATTCCTTCCTTCCATGAATCTTTTTCAAGACCTAGAGTTTCTGGTTAAGACGTCAAATTTACCCTCACATATAGAGATACCTTTGGGAAGAGGCTTGATAATCACAATTATGCCGACTATGTGATCTGACCCTTAAGGCGAGAGTTTCGGTTAGAACCTCTTGGTGATAGTGTTAAGGCCTTAAAATGTTTGTTTGGGTATGTACTGGACATCCACTATTCATACTCAAATTTAATTTATTAGGAAAAACGGGTTGCGGTTTACCTAAAATTTTGGAATGGGGTTTTCCTTAATTAGGGAAAAAATAAACCCAAGCATCACAGGATAAACACATGCATATGAGGGTGCAACCGATCACTCTTGAGTCGACCAGACTTAACCTCGTGGTAGTATGATTTTTGAGTTCTTAGTTCCAAATAAGAGTGGCAGAGCATGGGGAAATATTTTAAAAATATGTTTCCATGATTACCTCCCTGAAGGGAGAGGGACGTCTTCTTTTTCTATGTACTATCAGAGATTTGTACCCGACTTCTCTAGGGTAGCGGCACCCTTGTTAGCTTTGACGAAAAAGGGGGATCCTTTCCTATGGACAGAGAAGTGTCAGTAGATCTTTCAGGAGATGATATAGAGATTGACAAGTAGAACTATGCTACCCATGACCTGGAGTTCGCAATAGTGGTCTTTTTGCTAAATATGTGGTGACACTACTTGATGGGAGAATGTTTTACTACTTACTCTGATCAGAAGAGTCTCAGGTGTATCTTCTCACAAAATGACCTGAACCTGAGATAGCGATGATGGCTAGAGTTTCTCCAGGACTATGAATTTGAGATAGTCTATACTCCTTGGAAGGGTAACATTGTAGTAGATGCACTCAGTAGGAGTTCTGGTCTACAACTATTGAGTGAGGCGTCAGAGCAGCTAGTGGCGATGTTGATATCCTTCACGGATAAAGATGGAGCATCTACCTCCAGTTTATGACTGTAACTCCCCCAATTCTTCAGCAATTTGGGGGGGGGGGGGGTCACAACTTGAGACATTTATTGCGAGGCCCAATGTGCTCAGATATCCTCTGGATAGTCTCTTGAAGGATTTTCTGAAGGTGGGTAGCATATCATCCTCTTCAGAGGATACACCATGGTACTAGTAGAACTATGAGAGGAGGTGTTGAGGGTGTTCCATACATCTCCTCTGGAAGTACATCCTGGAGTGGAGAAGATGTACTAGGACCTCCAACATCAGTACTGATGGTCGGGATGAAGGAAGGAGTGGAAGAGTTTGTATCACGATGCCTCACTTGTTAGCAAGTGAAAACTGCTCAGAGCTGGAAGAAGCCTTATGCCGACAGGAGGAGGGATACCATGTGTTCCTACATGTCTCACCTCGATGAGTTTTGCGGATATTTGGCCAGGGCGACAAGTTATCTCCGAGGTTCATTGGACATTTATAGATTATCATCGAAGTGGGTGTGGTGGTTTACCGTCTATCTCTTTCCCCATAGATGCACCGGGTGCATAATGTTCTCCAGGTTTCGTAGCTGAGGAGATGCATGCATGATCTATCGCACGTTATTTACTAGGGTGAGATGTACTTTGATGATGGGGTGACTTTTAAGGAATTCCTAGTGGAGTTTGAGGATCGATATGAGTGGGTCCTTCATGGGTTGTCGATACCTCTAGTGCACGTTCTCTTGCAGCACGGAAACCTCCAGGAGAGCACATGGTAGCGGGAGGATCAGATCCATGCTAAGTACCCCCATTTGTTTCCGTAGTCTATGTTATCGATTTTGAAGACATAAATACTTAATATAGGGAGAATTTAATGTCTTGTAAATTCCGTATATTTTTTTAATTATATGGAATTATTTCGAGACCTCAAAATTTGACAGCGCGCAATTCTGAGGTTCAGAGTGCCCGGAATGACCCATCGAAGTTTTGTTAAGCTTTATTTAGTGAAAGTAAGCATTTTTCTTAAAAGGTTACTCAAATCAGAAATTTGAGAGCACTGTTGCACTCAGGAAGGCGGGTTTACCCTAGGAATGACTTAAGTTTAGTCGGTGTATGCCTCCTGTGAGAAAACCCAAAATGGCATAACCGAAAAATAAAATAATTAAATAAATTATTTTATTTTTCAAATGATTATAACTCACAAATGGTAACTCTGATTAAAAATATGAGACCACCGCTAAAATCTTGAGGGAATTCTTTATTTAGGAATATACTAACATTGGTTGGTCCGGTCCACCAGTGAAAGTTAGTTTTTGGATGTAAATAAAATAATTAAGTGACAATTATTTTAATGTAAAATCCATAACTTTTAAATGGTAACTCGGATTGGAAATTCGATAGTATCATTGGGTTCTTTGGGGAATGTTTCACTTAGGAAGAGCCTAACCTCTACTGGTGTGGGTCGAGGGTGACTGTTAATAATTTTCCAAACTTTTTTTCGGGTATGTTCAGTAAACGCACGAGCGGATTTTTTAAACTTTTGAACCAGTGCATGGAATTGAAATATGAGGGCACCATTGAATCTGTAGTGCTGGTATTATCTTAATGGAGGCTTTAAATTGACCGCAGTAGGTCCGGAAAATAAGTTATATTTTGATACTTTTATAAGGAAATGGAATAAAATAATCTCACTATTTTATTTTTTTTTCTCCAATGGAAAAGAGGTAGTGTGGGACCAGTAGCGATTCAAGCCATTAAATGGCTTGAACTATCAAATATTAAGTAACAATGTCATTGAAATTTAGGAAGGTTCCTATTTAATGAACATTTTTTAATTCCACGATCGTTACATACCCTCCCCCTCTCCTATTTATATGGAGATTGGGAGGAAGAATTGGCATGGATTCACTAAGTGACAAAGCTCTGGTAATGTGTCGTGACGCCAAAAACATGGAAGATGGAGCCGGTTCCAGTAGGCGGTGAAGAGCGACCCCGAACCATGAACCAAAGAACGATGATCAAGTGGCATCATTGGAGGCTTATTGCGGGGACAATGAATGCCGAAACTTCCTCAAACGCGAACTCTCTCCAATGATCTTGAGGTAGGGATTTTTACATTTTGAATTTATTCTATTGAATCATCATATCCTAAATTCATGATGACGATGGAAAAATGAACATGTCCATTGTCCCGCACATTAACCTTTCTTTTCTTCATTTTATTTCTTCGTGTGTTGTTTGTGTGTTCTTTAAACCCCTATTTTTTATTAGCACTGGAAATATGGAGTTTTGGTGAGCGCGATATATGGACGTGAATACCCTGACACAAGGATCGTGAATATGCAGTCATAGAATATTTCGTGCATGAAACAAAGTCGTAGTGGCTCGTGGAAGAAGGCGACGGTCGGAACATGGCCGACCTCAAGGAAATAAGGGTGGCACGCGTCTGGACCGCCGATTGAAGAGGAGGCTACGGCCTGTCGGCCGCGGCGGGGTAGGATGACGGCTAGCCATGTGGCGGAGCGGCAGCACGCATCTATGATTCCAGTGGAGTAGGATTCCATGGATGCTTGGCTGCGACGGAGGCGAATGGTGGCTGGCACCCAGCCCTTCCGGCCGACCGAGGCACACCATGCGGGACCATCGAGCAGTCCTTGCATGCAAGCCAGGACGCACCACGGGCCGCACCGCGAGCTGCCCAGCGGGCTAGGCTAATGGGTCACACCCTTCGTGGGTCGGGCCGAACCATCTCCCAGTAGGCTAGGCCCTCTGAGGCCTAGTCCATTTGGTCCAGTCACGGAACAGGTCGGGTCGGACCAGACCCAGGCCCATCTAGGACTACTATTACCTTTTGGCCATAACTTGAGAACCAAGCGTTAGTTTGGCGAACCATCTACGGCGCTGGAATCCTTGGATCGAGACGTTCCTTTTTATATACTTCACTTTAGTTTTGGATAAGTTTGGAGTATGGCCGGGTTGGATCCGACCCAGAATCCAACAAGGCCCTTGGAGAGGAAACACTATTAACTTATAGATCGGGTGTCTGATTGACACGAAGTCTGTTTTTTTGGGTCCCTTTTGATATGATGGATCTCTGGGTTACTTTTAGTGGAACTTCGGGATGGTTGAGGTATGACCTATGGCTTAGGGAGAAGTTCTCTCTAGAGCGAAACGTACGGAACCCTGCAACTGGTTGAGAATTGATGATTGATGATTGTTTCGACTCAGAGTGACTCGACTGGCCTAGTGGGAAACACCTTTGTGTGATGTGGTACACCCATGGTGGGGATCACCTTTTAGTGATAAGATAGACCCATAGTACGCGATAGGAGGAGTACCTCAGTAGGCCGTGAGAGGGAGTGCCTCTATATGATGCCGAAGACCCACAGTGGGGAGCGCCTCTATGTGACACAACAGACCCATGGTACTTGACAGGATGAGTACCTCAGCAGTCCAAGGTTAGTTGGAAGTGCCATTGTATGATGCGGCAGGCCCACTGTACTCGATAAAGGAGGAGTTCTCCAGCAGCTGAGGAATTAAACATTGTGACTGGGGATGTTACTTGTTACTACCCCTAGAATAAATACTTGTGTGAGCTATCTTTACATTCTTCTTGTGATTGAGGCCATGTTGTGTGGTACTTTTACCTTCATAGTGTTACCTTCGTGGTATTCTTCCCTCATGTATGAGATGTTTTTATCTTGATAAATTAGGTGTATGAAAGGGCATATAACTAAGTATATTTTATGTCTTTCTTTGTGGTTTTACTTTGTGGGACATTAGGAGACCTATGGGGTCTCGGTGTCCCTATTGAGTATTGTTATACTCGCTCCTACAGGGGTTTCTCTTACACCTTGTTGTGTCTGGTGCAGACAATGTACAACATTGATCGAGGCTAAGGGATCTAGGACTAGACGGTGTGTGGAGGTGGACCATTCGACGATATTTGATGCAAGGGAGACAGATGTACATTGAGTTCTGAGGAGGTGACCTATACCTACCCTTCAGGTAGGATCCATGGTGGATGATCTAAGAGCATCTTTTCAATTTTCTGTTCTATTTTTACTTTTTATTTATACTCGTACTTTCAGTTGTTCTTGTATTCTAGCCCCTTTAACTTCAGTACTTTTTTTACTACAGCAGTTTACTTCACAGTTACTTCTTTTTGTGTTCTCGGACCATGTTTTTGTACTGGTTTAAATTCAATGCCTTCCCATTTTAGGGAATATGACTTTTGGTGCTAGTCGCCAGCACCTGGCCTATGAAAGGTGGGCTTGGGGTAGTCCCGGAATGGGCCCCAAGGGACGGGTCAAGACAGAAATATTATATAATGAATCTTTTTGTCTTAATAGTAATTAAATTTTCATTTTAAATCATTTCTTTCATGCGGATTAAGATTCAAAATATACCCAAGTGGTAAGGTTTTATTTCACAATCTTATCATTATTGGAGATTATTTAGGTTTAAGCCTCTGTTGAGGAATATTTCTATTCTGTTTCCATGTTTTCTAAAAAAAATAATTTTTTACTATTCTCCAATGATTTTTTAAATTCCTTTTTACACTTTTTTACTTTTTTAAAAAACAATTAAAATTAATCTTCCTACCAATTTCTAAAATGGTCTTTTTTTTCTTTTTTTGTACAAAAGTGTGAAAAGAATGTTTTTTTAATTATATATGTAATGAAAAAAATTTATTTTCATCATGAATCCTCAATGATTTTAATCTTAATTTTTAAGTTTAAAAGGTTCTTTTCAAAGAAAATGATTTCATTATTATGTGTGTAGTTTTATATTTTAAAATTTGTTTTCAAAGTTAAAAGGGTGTTTACCTTAATAAATATTATAGTAATATATTTAAAGTATTTTATTCTATGTAAACATAATTTATTGAATCTTATATTTAGGATTTGTTCTAATGATACCATTCATCATATTTCTTTGGATGATTATGATCATTTTTTGACTGGGGAAAGAATTGATATTTTGTATGACAAGTTCTTCCGATACATATAGTTATTCATTTTGTTAAGGTCTTTTGATTCAATTGTATTATTTATTTATACGAGGAATAAATTTGACTTATTAAGTGATGGGAGGGTTATATTATAGCCCCTCAATGCATCTGTTGGTATCATGACACAAACTAGTTTTGGTTTCGATCAAGGCCTTACCCATTTATATATATTTCTTGGAACAAGGCCTTTACAATATTAAATATCTTGCACAAAGCCTCGGAGGTATGTTTAAGATGTCCAGTATTATGCATTTGCTCATTCTGAATTTTTTATTGATATTCCATGGGATTATTCGATTAGTTATAAGATCCATGGTTAAGTTTCATGCTTATGTGATTATTTATATGGAATTATTTAACCATCATTTATTCCTACCATATTATTCTCATGTTATTAATTTAATATAATTTGTTTCAGTTATTTACCCTTCCATATTGATTATTCCTTAATTATTCATAGATTCTATTATCTGATTTCCATTACTAAGAAATTGACCTCACCCCTTTCTTATGTTTTTATTTCCATAAAAATGTGGAAGTGTTTTGTGATTGGTATGTAGGGTTACAAAAAGGGGAATAATGTAATTCTAAAAGAAAATAATTTTTTTTATGTCTAAAAATTTAATGTAAATTTCAAGTATGTATCTAGTTCACCAACACTACTAAACTATTCAGTCATTTGGGATGTGATTCCTTGTATCTTATTCCAATATAATAAAGTATCCACCATATCTAGTCTACTAAAGTCAGGGTTGTTATATTTTATATCATAATAAGTTTATTATAAATCTAGGAAACTAACCTTAAGAAACCGTAGATTAGGGAATATAAACCTCTGACTGAATTTTAGGATAAGTCTAAGTATAGGATAATATCCAATAAATTTTTTTATGACCATAGATAACCTAGGTTAAACCTAAGGAAACATATATTGAGAGTAAAGTGTCATGATTTAGACAAAAATTGAATAATATTTCATGATTATTTTATAGATCACTTTGAATAATGTAGTTTAATTCTTTCACTTTGCTGTTTGGTTTTAGTCGATTGTGTGAACAAGAATAAACTAGATTAACATTAAATGGGAAATACAATGTGTTGATGAGAAAGAAAATGGTATTATGATGGAAGTAAAATATATTATGATAATTCCTAATCAATTATCATGATATATGATTAAAAACATACATCTTAACCAACTCTCATACTCACCGAATAAGAGAAGGATGGAGTTTTTTTAGAGGTGGAGACCATGGAGTAAAGAAGATTTAGTTTCTTATAGGTTGAGAATGTGAGAAGAAACACCCAAGATAAGTTCTTAAAGTAATGGTAAAATAATTTATTCTTATGAAATAAGGACATGAAGCAACTAATTAATGATGAAAAATGAAGAGTACAATGTAAGGAAATAAATTTCACCCTAGGGATGCATTTATATTTTAGTGTATTAAATGTGGGGAACCTAGGAATTATCCAATTCAATACCATCTTCAAAAGTTTATCTTCTATACTTAGGAAATTTTTATTTTTTTATTATAAAATCATTAAAATGGAATTATGAAACTATTATTTATTTGGATTTATGAATTCTATTATAAAAGTATTTTTCCAATGTTATTTTGGTTAGAAGAATCCTAAAACATCTAAGGAATTTTTTAGATTTCAGATGCATATATGGTTTCATTAACTTAATATTTATATACAACATAATGGATTTATGATTTTAATGCTGATCATAAGTTTTAATTCCTAAAAACCCTTTGTAGGTTTTATGTTATAGGAGTTAATCAAGATTAAGGATATTTTGGGATACATTTGTGGTAATACAACCCATTGGTTTAGTATATATTTTAGTAAAAATTTTATATAATGGATAATTAATTTACCTTATATGGAAATAAGTTTAAAGTTAAGGATAAACTTTAGGTTTTATATGATCTTTGATTTTAAGAAAATTATGGGTTATTATATTTTTGCTAATGGAAAATGAAAAGTATGAGATAACCTTTTATGGTAAAACATTTCTTTAATGTTGAAAATATCAGGGTTAATTTTTAGGATTGTTATAACATATTTGAGAATATTTTATGTATTATATTAATATAGTTTTATAAAAAGGAAAACCTATAGGATGGGTGAAAACCCGTCGTATCCAGAAATCTTTTGAGCCTTGAACCCACAACTGAAAGGATGATAAGGGTGAATATCCTATCACTGGCCTATGTGATGTCCTGATTAGAATGATATATTTTTTCTTTATTTAAATGATATAAAAATTAAATGATAAGTTATTTTTGTATAAAAATTATCATATGCATAACAGTGGGATTGAAATTTGATTTGGTGTTAAGTGATTTATGTTATTTCAGAAGACATAGACTATTTTTGGAACCCTATATGATTAAGGTAAATATAATATTATATAATTTTTTTTGAAGAGTAAAGTTTTAATTTTATTTTGGATGAATATATTATTTTATGTCATATTTATGGTGATTTAGGTTATTTATGTAAATGGTTAGAGTATCTTGAAGATTACATCTTTAGGGAGTGCAAATTTTTTGAGATAAATATTAAATTCATCTTGGAAAACTATGTGATAAAATACTATTGATTTTCTGGTTTCAATATTAAGATGGAATTATTTTTAGTAATTTTAAGGATAATTATTTATTTAATTATCTAAGTTTAATTTTGGGTATTTATTTTTTGTTTTCGGAGATTAAAGTAGTTTCCCTCACATGAAGGTTTATTAATTTTTTGGGAATTATATATACTGTACTAACTATATTGGTTTTGGTTAATATATTATGATATGAGGAATATATTATTTCTATTTTTGGAATTTTTTTATTCATAGAAGTTGATTCCAATGCTTCAAGAAAGAAAAATATTGCATACTCACCATTAAGAGAAAAAGATAAGTTTGTGGTGGAAATTGTTTAAAGGATGAAACTATACCTACCATGTAAGAATATTTCCATATGCTCTTACTATAGGAAGTAAACTAATTCCTCAACTCTAGGAAAATTTTGTTGGAACAAAAAATATATATATTTTCTTTTCTTATAAAGAAATTAATTTCCTTTTAACTCATCACAAATTTATGGTTTTGTGATGGTTAAATTTCACATGACCATATTCTCTATTACTCTCTGATTGTATTTGGTATTTAGTTATCTTCCATATCCATTTCATGACTTTCCACTTATGTTCTCCTACCTAGGAACAGGTTATGTGTTCTTCTAGATAACCTTCATACTTCCCTTTCTATCATATAAAAATGATGTTTTATTAACCCTTCTTATGATGTGGGTTTTCCAGAAAAATATTTTTCAAATTTCAAAACCCTTGATTACCAATAAGAATATTAAATTGAGATGATAAAATTTATTAAAGGAGAGGATAATTTAATAACCTAATATTTTAGAAAAATACTATTTCTGATAGCATACATTACACAAAACATCAAGCCTAAATGAGTACAAAAATATTATTATTTATATATGACCATTATAACCTATCTGTTAAATTAGTGGGTATGAATAGTATTAAACTATTACACATAGACCATAGTTTATATTTTTTATCCTTTTCCTGATTTTGGATCTTTTGGTTGAGGTACAGGTCGAGTTCTCGATGGAAAGTTTTGAGTTCCGAAGTCTTTAGGTGGTTTTTGGACTTATGAATAGTTTGAGCACAGTTTGGATCAAACCAAGAAAGGACCAATAGAGAATGTGTTCCCATATCTTGGTGAATCATGTCTTGATCATGGTTACAAAAAAACATGTGAAATAGATCTGTTAAATGGAAGAGTTGAGTTTCACAGTTGGTGCATGGTTTCTCAAAACCTACGACCTTACCGTGTGATGATCCCTTCTCTCCAGAATGGTGTGAATGGTTGGCCCATGGTATGGAATATCTTGCATCCAAACCATGTGTCCTTCCTAGAGTTCAAAAAATAATAAAAATAATAAATAATAAAATGAAAATAAAATAAGATAAAAAAAAGAAAATTTTAAAGAAAATTTTAAAATAATAATAATGATATTATTATATTTATGAATATTAATATTATTAAGTTTAATATTATTATTATTAAAAACCTAACTAAATGGGAACTCTCACCCTTACCCATGTGATCCCACCCCCTCCCCTCTCCCTATCTCATGCAACTCCCCACATAGCCGGACCCCTTTTCACGCACCTCATCTCCTCCCTCGCATCCTCTCTCAGGTGCTGATTTCTCCCATTTTTATGAAGATTTTTAGTGTGTCCATCAAGGTATGATATCCTCTTACTTCTTTCTTAAATTCTATTTTTTCTTCCTCTCTCACATCCCTTTGTTTTGTTCATCTAGACCCTAGGGTTTTGGGTGGGAATTGTTTTTGATGTTTCTCTTATTAAGAGGGCATGTGATTCCACTCTTAGATCATCTTTGTTCGATTTTTGAAATTCACTGCCTAAGGATAAGCATATCAGACTATTCTTGCCTCAATCATCTAAGGAATCGGGTTTCTCTTTGGTTTCGAGTAAGGGTTTTGGTTAAATTTCTTTGCCTCAATTTTAATATAGGGGTTTTGTGGTTTTTGAGTTTATGATATTTTTCTAGGGTGTGATAGACCTCATTGAAGTCGCTTTACGTTTTTGTTGTCAAATACATACTATAGTTTGAATAAGTAGAAATGTATGTATATAAGTTACCCCTTTATATGTATTCACACATGGTAGGATTAATATATTTAATGGGGCTAGGTGTGGTTTCATGTCTATATTTAAATGAATACATGTGTAAGTGTAAATGGGTATATGAAAATATAATCATATATATAAAGATCCCCTTTTACATATTTGTATATGAAAATATGTACATAGGGGATATGATTCCTTACATATAATAGAAGGTGCATATATGTGAAAGTGTAAAGGGGATGTTTCGTGTTGTCGTCATTAAATACACTGTGTTAAAAGGTATTTTAGCTGAATTATCTTCCCATTAAGTTAGGTTCCTGCTGCCTGATCCATTAATCTGAATTTCTTAATTGATTTAATTTTTTAAAAGAATTATTTAATATTAGGTAGTATATATATGCTACTCAAAATGGTTGTGTCACATAGAAATGGTATTTTCATCTACTTTAAATGTTTTCACTAATCTTTCAACATGGACTTCCTTTGTTCAAGCATGTTTTTGATCTTTTTTGTAAAGTAGTGTGGTTTAAAATGTGTAATTGGATTTCTAAATGATCTTTCCAAATGTGTTTCATAAATCTTGTCTCATTTGGTACCTTGGATGTCTGTTTTTATAACCCATTTTACTCAAACTCCCATTTGGTACTTTAAGGTTTTTCATTATGTGTTGAGGCCTGGTTTGAACATTGATTTGTTTTTTAGAAATTAAAACCACTTCTTAAGGAATTCCCCATAAATTGGAAATGTGATGTATGTGTTACATATGTGTTTTTTGATTCATGACTAGTGAATAGGCTTGTTCTTAGATTGTGTGTCTTATAAATGGTATTTTCTTAATATGGGAGGCTGAAGGTGAGAAGTTAGGTTGATGTTTTGTGAAAATAATGTGATATATATATATATATGTGTGTGTGATATCTGGATAAAACTAACCTCCATTTTAATTATAATGGGAATCTTTGGGTAGTTAGGTGGGATCCCTAGGCACACATACTGCACTAGTTGAGATTAATCACTGGCTAGTGGCTCGAAGTAGAAAACCTAACTACCCTTGGGATGTGCACATCGGCCGAGCTAGTGAGGGTGTTGCCGAGTGTTTGGGAAGTGTTTTTGGACAACTGGTACTGGTTGAGACTGATTGTCTGAAATGTAGTAAATATGTTTCCTATTTCATCTTGATCTGCACCTCAGATATCATGACACATGTTTTTTTATTACATTATTTATCTCTGTTCCTAGTTTCTTTATAAAATGGAGTTCTAATTTTGGTTATTTTTTTGAGGCACCTATTTTAGAAACAGTTACCATTTTTGAGAATTTCGTTGAAATTTATTTCATCCTTTGGAAAATTTTTGGAAACGTAATGATAAATGATTCTTCTTGAAAATGGATTCATATTTCTTGTTTTTGAAATTAATGGGAAAAATTTATTTTAATGTGTCTTATTTTTAAACTAACATGTCTTGGTTTTCTCTTTAATGGAAATGCATACGGAATAGTTCATTTGGTCACAACTACTAAGTTTTATTACTCAAGCACATAGTTTTATCTTTTTTTATAGCTTCTGGTGTGGTTCCCAACTTAGAATTAGTCACCGTAGGGTGATGTTCATTTAGTAGTCAGTGGAAACCCATAGGGTCACATGGAGGTATTTCTAGTTTTATTTGTTTCTACTTCTTGTGTTTAATTTTATTTTTCAGTTTATATTTATTTATTAGTATTTTTTAAGGTCCAAATCCTTCCCAATTTTTTGATTTTGATGCCCATCACTAGTTTCTAGCTTAGGAGGATCAAGAATGCTTCTTGGGCCTTATCTTGGGCTAGGTTGGGTGTCAGGTCGGATGGTAGTCCATCCCGGTTTATGAAAAAATTGTATCAGAGAAAGCCCTTATTATAAGGAGTTTTAAGTAGATTAGAGATAGGATTATCGGGACTCAAGTGGTAGGTATGGGAACAGCATCGAAAACCCTTTATCATTTTAATCCTAAAGTTTCCAGGGGTATTCAATTTAAGAGTTGGTGTCCTAGAACAAACTGGTTTTACTTTCATTACATGGACATTTAATGTTTTTAAATATTAAACATCTTATTACATATTGTTAATTTTTTGCATTATTATGATGTAATAATGTCCTTGAGTATTTGTTGCATTGATAAGGTTATGGAAGTTCCCCGCTATAATCAGAACCTTGAAATTATATAAAAATATTATTAAATTTAGTTCTACGTTTGGATGACATACAATGATGGGACACATAGCATGCAGACCATAAAGTGTGAGTACTCATAAGAAGATGAGACTTCCTCTCATGAAGTTCGCACTTGGTAATCTCCAAGACATGAGATTATGAGAACATAACTGCCAGTAAATATTTTTCATGTTTTGGTGTCATCAGATATTTCTATATGTGAGTGTTTGTAATGATCCATAGACTTGAATATTATCATTAGTACATGTCATGACTTGCACACTTTAATTTACTGACGAAAACTGTCACACAGATAGTTGCTGGAAAGTAGGGTACGTTGGGTGTGTCATGAGTGGCATGTCGTTAATGGATAAGTAGAGGAAGGATTTTTCCCTTCCATTTATAGATGTTGGTATCTCGGCCCATTGATTGAAATATATCCATCGCGCAAACTTTCATGGCCATGGTGTAACGATGAGTTTATTTTAGGTATCCAAAGAACGACGTATCAAGCATAAAAGTTGATGACATTATCATGAAACCTACTTGATGAGATATTGTGACAAAGGGATTTTATTACACAGTGAGCGTTCGTATGTAGATTTCATTTTTGAGACTTTAAGTTTGTTCTCTTGGGTTCCTTGACCTATTTCTAGATAGTACTCTTGGACTTTATGCAAGCCTACCTAATACCAACGAGAACTAATCCTAGAGGTTCACACACTAAGTGTTTCTAGTGGTATCAGTTAAATTCTATTTGAATTCATTTAATAAATTTTATTCTCAATACAATAGAATAATTTTATTCAAGTTAAAAGGATTGCATAAATTAAATAAATATTTATTCACTGGATTGTGGGTAAAATGTATTTATTTATTTTATTAAATATTTAAATAATATTTATTTACTAGTTTGTAAATAAAATATTTATTTAATAGAATAAATTATTTATTTATTTATTTAAGTGTTCAATAAATCAAAGTGGAGTTCTAGAGGACCAAGGTCGGTTTGGTAGTAAAATAATTATTTTCAATATGATAAATAATTATTTAACTAGTTATCACAAATTAAAATAACACTACTATTATTTTGTGACACTGGATTTTATTTATAACTCTATTTTGCGCAAGTTAGAACACCATAAATAATTATGCGGTATTATTATTTATAGAATGGGTTTTCTCTAAGGTTATGAATCTATTTAATTTTTATTACACAATTAAATATTGTAACTTAATCCTCATGTCAATAAATAGACACATACGTCTATTTTTCCATGTACTTAACCGCACACCCATGGAATTGAGAATTGTTGAGCTAAACAATTTCTATCTCTAATACTCTTCATTCCCCTCTCAAGAATGAGAGAAGTTCTTCAATGCTGAAGAAGAAGCGTTCAAGAATTTCCAACACAAGACACTCAATTTTTCACACAAGCACCCAGAGAACGAGCGATGTCGATCAGAGGCCATCAGAGCATGTGTGGATCACCGTTAGAGGGATTCTAGTTTGGATCCTTGCAAGCACAATAAGATAATCATGAAGGGGTATTCCGGATGATCAAAATCATAAAAAAATAAAATACCAAAGATCCTTGTATTATTTTCTTTATGAAATTAATTAAATTAATTATAAACATGACATGTAAGATCCTCCCTAAATGTTTCATGGTTATTCCTTCTTTATCTATATCTTTGATTATATTCCGTGGAGACTAGCGTTCATTGTCGTATTAATCCCAGAATAATCATTGATCATGGTAAAAGTAAAATTTGGGTTCTGTCCCAACCACGCTTCCACCGCACCTAGAAGTATCAAGTTGTATCAGAGTTGTTACATCATAGTTTATAATTATTTAAATATTTTGTTGATGATTTAAGCATTTAATAATTTAGTTGTTTCAATTCGATTTAATCACTCAGAAAATCTGAATCTTGAGATCTTTTCCTCATCTTTCATTTCTCGTTCACCTTATAGAAACAATATTTTCTTTTAATTTTGATTAAAATAAAATAGAGGATCTCATCTGGAGGTGCCAAAGGTTCCTGGCCATACAATACAAGAACACACGACATGTATTCAACAGTACACACCATGTAGCCAAGGTTCAGTGCACCGGGTATGGTCCTCCAAACCATGTTGTGTCATTGGATTTTGTTTAATCCTTAATGACTTCGTGTGTTGACTAGGAACAGGTGGCACATGATTTTCAGATTACACAATGTTTGTCCCACTAGACTCGATGTGTAGTCCCTTCAGGTTAGGGTTGGACTGTGTACCCCGTACATGGATTTCCCTATTGGACACCATGTAATGAGGAACTACATGACGTGTGGCCTACTGGACACGCCGTGTACTACAAAGATATCTGAAGTACACTCACACTCCATTTCCCCAGGTGTGTACTTTGTATGGATAGTGAAAAATAGTACATGTCATGTAGTCGTAACTACATGTCGTGTACTCATCCAAATTATGCATATTTATTAAAATTTATTATTATATTATAAAAAACCTTGAGACGTGTAACATCATGCATGTGTAAATATAAGGAAAAAAATGTGATATGTTTTTTAAATATATGTGTTTAATTTAACATCTGTGTAATGTTCATTTCCACTCATTGGGTAGTTATGAATAGGAATTCACCGGGTTTCCTCCAAGGTACAAGTTACGTACAAAGATAATTTTAAATTAATTTATTTGTTTAAAATTATGATTGATGATAATATCAAGGAAATTCATAAAAGTGTTTAAGATAAAGTATTGATTAATTAAAGATGATAATTAACTGAGTTGAGCGTGATTTATCTTAAAAAAGAATGATTAAATAATTGAATGGTAGTTTTATTTATGCCTAAATATCATTGCATGTATGGATGATCATGAACAAGATCCAGGCCTTTGTATGTAAATGTTTTCTTTTAATTTATTTATTTAAATTAAATTTGTTGTCCTGTGATCCTTCTCATCAATAATATATAGGGCCTGCGTGCCCAAGTTTTATTTTATGTAAAACCCCCCTTTACCCCTCACCTAAATGTGAGTTAAAAAATAGAATATGTAATGGATGGAACTCCCAAGATAGTGGAGAAGGTTAAAGCTAGATCCAAGATAAAACCAATCCCAGGAGATACAGATGTGGATAGGTAGAAATCTATAAACATGAACCCAAAAGGTTAAAGATTTTTCTCTTCTATTTCAGGGTTATATTATCAACCTCCAGATAAACTAACCATTAGAAAAGATCATGATCATCCTCTTTATTTTATTTCTATTAGTTTCATGGTTTGTCATTATGGATGTGTTGTCATGATCACATAATTAACGAATTAAACAAGAATGCAAGATAGAACTAAAATAAAACAGACTTATGCATAAATATTATCAAGACATGGTTAATCACTTATGTAAGTTCCACTTAATATTAACAATCATGTGATAATTATAATAATAAATTCACACATAAGAGATAAAAGTAACTTAAATAAAATATTAAGTCAGACCAATCCTTCCTTTACATGATTAAGGGAAAACTCAATAAAACTATGTGTTTGACCAACCCTTGTTGGGACACTAACTTTTATACAGGAATACCTTATGAAAGGATTCAAGTTGACTTAACCATATTACATCAAGAGGAGTATCCCTTTCTATACTTGGTGTAATATTGGAGGAAAGAGTTGTGGAAATCCAAAGTAATGATTTCAGGATTGGGGAGTCCACTCAATAGATCAAGGAGCTGCAAGCCCACAGTTGGCAAAGATCTGCCTACCTAAATACCTTCTAATAGTTTGACCAACCCTTATTGGGGTTATTTGAAGAGGAATATTGATCCTTGAAACTAAAATGTCATGTAAACTAGAAATTTTGAGTTCAATGGTGAGTTACATTGGGACTTGATAAAATAGTGAGAGACTTTATAAAAATTTACTATTTCTCATAAATTGTAATCGATAAAGTACTAATGATCTTACCTTTTAATTTTAGAATAAAAATGAAAATCTCATGAACCACACTATCCCTATGATAAATTATAGATAAAGACAACATCCTCACTAGTTATAACTTCTAAGAATGGTTTAGAAGTCTTTGGGTTATTCTACGCCATGAACAGAAGTCTTACGTGCTGGATTCAACATTACCCGATCTTCCTGCCAAAGAGGCGAGTGATGAGGATTTCTTATTCTGTGAGAAATATATGAATGATGTGGTCCACGTTCATTTTTTGATGCTATCATCAATTTCTATTGAGCTCATGAAGTCTCATGAAAACATGGATTCTTATATCATGCTTGAGCACCTCTGTGGTCTAGGGATGCGCCCGTAAAGGGCACAATGTGTTAGGGCTTTCTCCTCATCACCGACATTGTTTGCTCAAGTTATCGCAGTGGCCATCCCTATGCTAAGTGATTTCCGGCAGTATCCTATCTTGAAGTGGCTTTTTGGACCTGTTCACCTCCTCTTTTAACCATTGCTTGTCTCGCCTCTCCTGATTCCTTCCTCGCTGGATAGGGCTTTCATGGTGGCACAGTGATGGACCGCGTCCAAGTTTCCAGATCTGACATTCTGAGGTCTCTGACTTGACTCCTATGTGTGTGGTTGGTGGTTTTCTATAGTATCTAAGTCTGAACAGGATGGTGGTGATGGGATCTGGGCATCCGGAGTCCTTCTGGAGATATGGTGATGTTCTTCTACTTTTCTTTTCTGCAGTAACTTCTGGTTTTTGATGAATTGCTTCATCTCGTGGGATGATTTCTACTTCCTTTGTGATTTTTGGTGTTGTTCTAGATATTCGGCAGTCGTGAACCTTGTTTCCTCAATGAAATCATCACATTGGTAGCAAGTTTTTGTTTTTTTATATTTTTCTCTGATTTGGATGGTTGGACGACGCTACCTTGATGGTGTATCTACGTTGGTGAATCTGTTGGAATGCTGGCGATGGTGGATTTCTACAGATTGTGGGATTTCTGAAATGTTTGATGTAATGGCAGTTATTGTATATTTGGATTTCACTGAATGGATGGAAAGGATGACAGTTCTTGAGAAATTCTGGAATGAAGGAAAGGTTATGGATTTGCTGGTTCGTGGCTTAAGTGACGCCACAACTGTTTGTATAAAAGAGCTGCTCCAGATGAGGTTCAGGTCAAGGAGTTATCATTGTTTCATGGATTTGCAGAATCAGATGTTTGAGAGGGTATAGATTTTTTCATTGGTACCAGACCTGTGCTTTTTTTGGTGTGGGATAGTTTTCTAGATTACGATGAGACAATGGAAGTTGGTTTTTAATGTCTTTTGTTTCCTGGAGGAGCTGATCTCTTGGAGTGAGGGTTTTTCATGATCTTGAATTTTTGTTTTTTGGGTTTTGGTTTTTATTTTATGTCTTGATGTCATGGGTTTCCCCCCTTCTTTCCTTAAAAGGTGGATTTATCAAAATAAAATAAAAATGAAGGCTTTTGGGCCGTTGGAGCTTGAGCACCTCTGTGGTCTTTACTAGGAGAGAGAAATACTGGAAAGGTTTGAGGTCTCTAAGGCACTCTTTTAGAGTAAGCTTGGAGAAGGTGCCCCAACTGGGCCTCATGTAGTCAATATCATTGGCTGCATTGAGTTCCTGGAGGTTCTAGGGTTTAAACTCCCAAATGAATTGGGCACCGATCTCATTCTCGCATCACTACCTCAGAGCTTCTTAAACTTTGTTATCAATTTCAATATGTAAAACATTGAGATGTCTCTATTTTATCTTCTTATCCTCATTCTCCAAGTGGGAAAATATATGAAGAATGAAATTCATTCTATCCTTATGGTGAATAAGAGTAAAGGGAAAACGAAGAGCTTTATGCCCAATGCTTCTTAACATCCTTCCAAGAAAGGGAAGATCAAAGGGGAGGCATGGGAACAAGAGGCTTTTTGTTTTTCATGTGGCAAGAAGGGCCACTGGAAGAATAACTTCATCCAAACTAAGAACAAGGGGAAGCTAAAGGTGTGTTTGTTATCGAATTCAATCTATCTATTTCTAAAAATTTGGTATTAGATACACATTTTGTTCTCACATATGTATCCAAATATACGAACCAAGTAGATTCAATAAGATTGATTGAGGGGAGGTATATCCATGAGAAGCTAATGGAGCCAGACTTATTGTTGTAGCTGTTGGGGACTACCACCACATGTTGTCAACTGGGATGATTTTGGTGTTAAAGGGTTTTTATTATGTGTCATATGTTACTAAAAACATTATTTATGTATCTATATTAGATACATATGATTTTTTTCATGTTTGGAAATGAATGTTGCTTCTTTTACAAATATAGCATTTTTTTGGTTGGGAACATTTATACAATGGTCTATACATGTTGGATTACACAAACCAAGTAATGGAAATCGATATCAAAGATACCTCACATGACTCATACCACACCCATCTTTGGAATCACTCGCTTGGCCATGTAAATGATAAACTCTGGACAAATTTACATCAAGATGGATATTTAGATTCATATGAACTAAAACCACTTGGTGTATGTCATGCATGTTTACAAGGAAAATGACCAAATCCCCATTTAGTAGGAAAGGTGAAAGGTTTAAAAAACTTCTTGAATTGGTTCATATCGATGTGTGTAGACCATTTCTAGTTGAAGGAATGGGAGGGTACTCATACTTCATAACTTTTACAGATGATTTTAGTAGATATGGATATATCTACTTAATGAGGTATAAGTTGGATTATTTGGATAATTTCAAAGAATACAAGAATGTAGTTGAGAACTATATTGGTAAGAAGATTAAGAAACTCTGCTCAGACCAAGGTAGGGAATATCTTAATGCATACTTCATTGATTACTTATGGGAGTTTTGGATCTTATTGTAACGACTCGAAATTTTAATAATTTATTTTTCCTTTTTTTGTGTGTTATTTTATTTTATACTCAACAAAAACTATTTCATTTAATAAAATGAGTATAAATTAAATGAGACCGTTGGGTTTCGACTGTTATATGACTGTTGGTCAATATGACCATTGGAAACTAAACTCTTAATGTTGCATTTTTTTTCTATAAAAAACAAGTGACCTTGGTTAATTAATATAAAAAGAAGATATGCTGGCCTCATCCAGTAGTCTCGGGATGATCGAAACCCATTTGACGGAACTGGGGAAGGAGGTAGCACCACTAGGTTTTTCTCTAGACCAAACCCAAGCTGAACTTCACCGTCTGAAGCTGGAATGGAATCGCCTTGGGGAGAAGTTCAAGATTATAGAAATCACTACTCGGGCAATGTTAGCCGAGCCTCCCTCGGGTTGTCTCACCTTATCACACCTTACACTTAGGTCATACGCTGGTGTTATAAGGGGATATGTAACGATACCGTAGAGACTTTGTGTAATCCTTTGATATAAATAAAATTGTGATTTCTTCCTATGGTGAGTTTGTGAATTTTCAGATGTCCAGGTAAAAATCGGATGTATCTTATGGATGCATTTTGAAAAAAGGTATATTTTAAAATATTTATGTAAACCTTAAATAATTAATGATGTGTAAGGATTTTCAAAAAATGGTCTTCTACAAATGTGTTCAGCAAGAAATTTAGAGTCTAATAAGATCAACATAATATTTAGTGAATAGTAAATTATGAATAGTTATTTTACACTTAGGATTAGTAATGTGACCAAATGGATTAGTAATATCACTTAAAGAAAGTATTAATATAATTTAGGCACCTTGATTAAGTAATGTGATTCAATAAAATAGGTAAATAACTGTTTTAGAAATTATTAGTTAAGTATTAGTTTTTTTAGGTGAATAGTGTTTTTTTATTTAAAAATTAAATTAAAAATATTTAGAAATTTGTTTTTATAAAATAGAATTCATTTTTGAATTCAGAGGATTGATATTATGTTAAGGTAAAATTTTGGGATTTTTCTGAAAAAATGAATTTTCGATGAATAGTTAATTTTCAGTTTAGAGTTTCGGGTGTTTAATGACATCATTAAGGATATAATAATTATGTAATAATTATGGTTGACTTATGAATAGTAATATAAGGTATGAGGTGTCCCAAGTGGCCAATACCATGGGCAAATACCATGTTCAAGCCCATGTTTTTTCCAATACCACCAATGTGGTGTCCCTTGGCCATTAATGCCTTGTCCCCTCACTTCCCCTATAAATACCACGCCATTATCTCATCATTTCCATTAAAAAATCCTCCTCAATGAATTTTTGGTATCCTTACCTCCCAATGAGTCCTCCCAAGGTTCCCTCAAGCATCCCAAGGTCCCAAACTTCAATATTTTAAAGTTACTCTTCAAGGTAAGGGATTATTTCACTCTTCCCATTTTCGAAGTTCTACTTTCATGTCATGTTTCCAAGTTCCTTTTTTTTCAATGTGGGGTATGATATCTATATTAATCATACTATACTTTTATATTCACATGATGACAGAACCTATTTAATCTCATCAATCCTTTTTTTGAAGTTTTAAGTGACGTCGTTAGGCTGCCGAATTTTTCATAAGAGAAATCTCATTTTTGTCTTCCTTTCAAGTTTTTCATTTCATATGTTATGTCCTTAAAATTTCATAATAATATTATTATATCCTTTATATTCTATCACTATACTATTTTATGGATCATTTATGAGTGTTAGACCCATGTCCCCTCTCTTTTCAGTGTTTTCTAAAACCCTGCAACATAGTCGTTATGCTGCCGAATTTTCGTATCAAAAGGCCTCTCTCTTTTTATCAAATTATTTTATTTTTGTAAGAGAATACTCAAAACTGTTTATTATACATGGTTATTCAAATATATATCAAAATTTTTTATTTTAAAATTCTGGTTTTTACATACATGAGACCCTCTTTCCTTTTTCTGTGGTTTAAAGTGACATAAAGATCGCGTCTTTAAAGAAGTTTTTAAAATGTTATGACTATGAAATGAAAACCATTTATTTTATTATATATGGGTTATTTAGGAAATTATTTATGATGATATATTTGGCTCACGTGATAATAAAGAAAAATTAAGGGTTTTCCCTGATAGCGCTCCAATGCATTGGGTAAGGACTTAAACTCTAGAGATGGCCATTTTTAACGATACCTTGGTGAATAACCTTGGTAATTTTTTAATAAAACATTGGGGATAGACCTTGGTGATATAGAAATGATTTTCTATGTTAAATTTTTTATCCACATCTTCAAGTTATGAAACATGTTATTTTTATTATGATATGCCTCATGATCTCTTTCTCATGCCTTAAAGTTATTTATCAGACTTTATTGATGTATCTCAAGTTCACATGTAAAATGTTTCTCGTGTTTCCCTTATTGGGCCTTTTTATCACCCTTTCCTTTGATGTATTCTCTCAGGTTATGATATGCTATAGTGAACTTAGGATGAACAATGAAGAAGCCTTTAAAGTGTTTAAGAAGAATGTTTTATGTCATTTTCATGTTTTATGTCCCTGATTTCCAAGACACTAGACTTTAAAGACCCTCCGTTTGTAAAATGTAATGAAATGTTATGTTTCAAAAAGGTGGGATGCCATAGTTGGTATCAAAGGATCATTTAGTTATTTATGGAAATTAGGATATGAAAACTTTAGGAATAACCATATAGAAAAGTTTAAATATAGGGAAAACTTCCTGGTATTTTGGTGAGTATTGAATGATTGGTTTACTAAACAAATACATCCCTCTCTGGATACGAGCAGGTAGAGGCAGCTCTAGCACAGATATACATAAGGGTAAAACCTGGAAACACCGCTTTGAGCTAGACTCGAACGAGAACTGGTGCACGACAATGGGCCTCGCTGCACTCTTGGTTATGACACTCCCAAGGGATATGTTTTGTTAATTGCAAGATTTTTATGAATCATTATGAAGAAATTATAGAGAAATATAATTGTTTAAGCATCATGTTTTAAGATGTAGAATCTTTTATAGTTAAAATATTCATAAATGAAACAAGTTTCTCACTAAGATTTTATTCTTTTAGAAAATGGATGCCAATAGGAGGAATCGTGCAAATGGTGACCGCAATGGACCATGCGCTGACGGCCCTCTGATGGAAGCTGGAATGGAAACATTCAAGAGAATGATGAACCAACTGACTCAAGTTATGAGTAATAACTTGAATCAAGCTGAGAGGCCGATCTCGCCACAAAGGGAACAAAATTCGGTCGAGTCCTTCATGCTCCAATGACCACCAACATTCAGTGGATCTTCAGACCCATTGGTTGTAGAACAATGGATAAGTTCCATTGAAAAGATCTTTTTTGTACGCAATTGTTCAGAACAAGAAAAATTCACCCTTGCTATTTACCACCTAGAAGGAGAAGCTGATCAGTGGTGGTCACTGATCAAAAACATGAATCCAAGAAAATATATGGAAGATATAGAGTGGGAAGAGTTCATGGTAATATTCTTCAATAAATATTTCTCTCGTTCGATGAGAGAGAGAATGGAGAAAGAATTTCTCAAGCTGAAGCAGTAAGAGAATGAATATGTTAGAATCTTTGAGATGAACTTCAAAAGGCTTTCCCATTATACCTCAAGCTTTGTCATGGACCCTAGTGGGTAGGTTTATAGATTCTTTGGTGGACTACGACCTCATATGAGGAAGAATCTAGCCAACAGGGACTATGATAGCTATGATGAAATAGCTCGAAGTGCTATGAAAGCCGAACTGGAGTTTGGTGAGACACAGTGGTCTCACAAATCTAATGAGAAGAAGAGAGCTCTAGAACCAAGCCTAGGAAGAATCTTTGATTAGGAAATATGTGGAAATCAAATAAAACTTTCCATATGCAATAAATGTGGGAAGAAGAATTCAGGGCACTGCTTGATCGAAAGTGGAAAGTGCTACAAGTGTGGAAGAGAAGGCCATATTGCTCGGAATTGTCGTTGTGAGGTGAAGCCTCAACTCCCCAACACTAATGACAAAGGAAAGATGGTTCTAGCCCTACCCAAAGTCTAATGCTTCAAGTGTGGACAGCTTGGGCACTTTGCTAATCATTGTCCAAATCCGAGGGTAGTGGAGGGGAATCACCATCAACCTCAACAAAGGCCAAGGGAGAAAGGTCGTGCTTTTGCTATCACAACAACTGAAGTTTAATCTTCGAATGACGTGGTATCAGGTACTCTTGTTTTCCTCTCAAAACAAGCAAGTACTTTGTTTGATTCTAGTTCTATGCATTCCTTTATTTCCTCCATGTTTGTAAAGAATATAGAATCAATCTCTGAACTGCTAGAGGTAGAGTTGTCTGTCAAGACTCCAAGTGGGATTATCCAAGAATCAACAGTGTTTAGAGACTCTAGTATTTACTTTAGTTAGCACAATCTTATTGCAAATCTATTAGTCATTCCCATTATGGAATTTGAAGTTATACTAGGTATGGATTGGCTCTCAAAGTATAATGCTAAGATCAAATACAGAAGTAAGGAAATCTCAGTAGTCTTGAATGAATGACCTACAATTATCTTCTAAGGAGAGACATCCCAACCTGATCTTTTTCTAGAGGAACCTCATATATCCTTCTTTATGGAGTTAATCTGTGAGGATGAATAAGGAAAGGGAGTATACAAATAGAAGAAATATCGATTGTTTAGGAATATGTTGATGTATTTCCAAAGGAGTATCCTAGACCTCCCCCAAAAAAAGAGGTAGATTTATCCATCGAACTCATACCTGGATCTCATCCGATATCAAAGACATAGTAGAGGATGGAAAATGTGGATCTGGAGAAATTAAAGAAAGAAATCCAAGATCTTTTGGAGAAAGGGTTTATCCGACTGAGTGTGTCTCCTTGGGGAGCACCATTTCTCTTTGTGAAGAAGATAGATGGATCGATGCGGCTATGCATTGATTATAGAGAACTGAATGGGATCATAGTGAAGAACAAATACCCTCTTCCAAGAATTGATGACTTATTTGACCAACTTCGTGGGGCTCAATTCTTCTCTAAGATTGATCTTTGATCTCGTTATCATCAATTGAGGGTGAAGAAAGAAGATATTCCAAAAATTGCCTTCTGATCAAGATATGGGTATTATGAGTTTATTGTTATGCCCTTCAGCTTGACTAATGCTCCTGCTATTTTCATGTATTTGATTAATATATTCTTTAAAGACTACCTTGATAACTTTTTGGTAGTTTCTATTAATGATATTTTGATATATTCAAAGAGTCGTGTGGAGCATGAAGATCATCTAAGGGTTATTTTGCAAACTCTGTGGAATGATAGGCTCTTTGGAATGTTCAAAAAGTATGAGTTTTGGTTACAACAAGTTACTTTCTTGGGGCACATCGTAACTAATGAAGGAATCTCAGTTGACCCTATGAAGACAATGGATGTGGAGGAGTGGCCTCAACCCACAACAGTAACTGAGATTTGTAGTTTCCTTGGTTTAGCAGGATATTATAAGAGGTTTGTGAAAAAAAATTCACGGCTTTCTAATCCACAAACCAAGTTGACTCAAAAAGGGGTTAAGTTCATCTAGACAAAGGAATGTGAGGAAAGTTTCCAAGAGCTGAAGAAGATATTGGTTACTGAAACTATGTTAACACTACCCTCTATCGGAGAAAATTCGTTATTTTTAGCGATGCATCACTAAAAGGGCTTGGGTATGTCCTCATGCAAAATGACAAGGTCATTGCTTATGCATCTTGACAGTTGAAGATTCATGAGTAGAATTATCCTATGATTGATTTGGATCTGGCTGCGGTCATTTTTATTCTGAAGATTTGGAGGCACTATCTTTATGGGGATAAATGTGATATATACACCAACCACCAAAGTTTAAAGTATATTTTCACGTAGAAAGAATTGAACATGAGAAAAAGGGGATGGTTAGAGTTTATTAAAGACTATGATTGTTCAATTCATTATCACCCTGGAAGAGCAAACAAAGTTGAAGATGCATTAAGCAGGAAAGACCTTGTTGTTATGGCAATAATGAGGATCCTAGGAGATCCCTTGATTAAGGATCTAGTAAAACTAGACATTGGAATTGTAAGGTAAGGGACATCATCAACCCTATCCCAAATGATTTCTCAACATTGATTACTAGAGAAGATAAATAAGGCTCAAAAAGAAGATCTTTTGTTGCAGGAGAAGTTTGAGGCTGTGAAGGATGGGAAGTTTCCTGATTTCAATATTGATCAAGAAGGTGTATTGAAATTTCGTACAAGACTATGTGTTCCATCTATTCCTAAGATAATGAAAGAACTAAGGGATGAAGCTCATAGCTCTACTTTCTCTATACATCCAGGAATCACTAAAATGTATAGAAACCATCGTCATCCTTACTGGTGGGATAACATGAAGAGGGAGATTTCTGATTACACTAGAAGGTGCTTGGTGTGTCAACAAGTAAAGGAAAAACGTCAACTTCTTAAGGGGGTATTACAACTGCTACCCATAACAACATGGAAGTGGGATAATATCACTATGGACTTTGTCACTGGTCTCCTGAAAACTTCCAAAGGGAAAAATGTGATATGGGTTATATTGGACCTTCTCACCAAGACTACCCATTTTATCTATATTCAAAAAGATTTATCTCTTGATCAACTTGATGAGATTTACGTGGAGGAAGTGGTAAGGCTGCATGGAGTTCCACTTTCTATTGTATCTGACCGTGATCCAAGGTTCACATCAAAATTCTGGAGAAGTCTTCAACATGCTCTGAGCACTGAATTGAATTTCATTATGTCCTATCACCCCCAAACTGATGGAAAATCTGAAAGGACTATTAAAACACTTGAGGACATGCTAAGAACATGCTCAATGGAACTTAAAGGTGGATGGTATCAACATCTCCCTTTAGTTGAGTTCTCTTACAACAACAAATTCCACTTGAGAATTCAAATGGTACCCTATGAAGCTCTATATGGGAAGCGATGTTGAAATCCTACTTATTGGGATGGAGCTGGTGATAGAAAGTTTCTTGGACCTGATCTTGTGCAAGAGTTGATAAAAAAGTCCATGCCATCCAACAACACATTAAGGATGCTCAGAGTCGACAAAAGAGCTATGCTGACAACCATCGAAGGGACTTGGATTTTGATGTCAGTGAAAAGGTCTTTCTTCGAATTTCACCTTGGAAGAGAGTCATGAGGTTTGGGAAGAAATAGAAGCTCAGACCTAGGTACATTGGACCCTATTAAATCCTAGATCGTGTGGGAGTAGTGGCCTATCGTCTCGCACTTCCTGCAAATCTAACACAAGTTCATTATGTCTTCCATGTATCCCTCTTGAGGAAGTACATACCTGACCCTTCACATGTACTAAACCCATAGGTGGTATAATTGGAACATGACCTCTCTTATGAGGAGCAGCCAGTGGAGATCTTGGATCATAGAGACAAGGTTCTACATAACAAGACCACCCACCTTGTTTAGGTGTTGTGGAGGAACCAAAAATATGAAGAAGCCACATGGGAACCAGAGGAGTCTATGAGGCAGAAGTACCCACACCTTTTCTTTTCTGAGGTTATGAGTTAAAATATCGGGGATGAAATTTCTTAAGGGGGGAAGAATGTAACGACCTGAACTTTTAATAATTTATGTTTCCTTTGTTTGTGTGTTATTTTATTTTATACTCAATGAAACTATTTCATTTCATGAAATGAGTATAAATTAAATGAGACCGTTGGGTTTTCACTGTTATATGAACATTGTTCAATATGACCATTGGAAACTAAACTATTAATGTTGTGTTTTTTTCTATAAAAAAACAAGTTACCTTGGTTAATTAATACAGAAAGAAGATATGATAGCCTCATCCAGTAGGATCGGGCCGATTGAAGAACATCTGACGGAACTAAGGAAGGAGGTAGCACCACTGGGTTTTTCTCTGGACCAAACCCAAGCTGAACTTCACCATGTGAAGCTGGAACGGAATCGCCTTCGAGAGAAGTTCAAGCTTATAAAAATCACTATTTGGGAAATGTTGGTCGATCCTCTCTCAGATTCTCTCACCTTAGCACACCTTACACTTAGGTAATATGCTGGTGTTATAAGGGGCAATGTAACAAGACCATAGCTACTTTGTGTAATCCTTTGAGATAAATAAAATTTTGATTTCTTCCTATGGTGAAGTTTGTGAATTTTCAGATGTCCGGATAAAAATAGGATGTATCTTATGAATGAATTTTGAAAAAAGGGATATTTTAAAATATTTATGTAAACCGTAAATAATTAATGATGTGGAATGATTTTCAAAAAATGGTCTTCTGCAAATGTGTTCAGTAAGAAATTTAGAGTCTAATAAGATCAACTTAATTTTTGTTGAATAGTAAATTATGAATAGTGATTTTTCGATTAGGATTAGTAATGTGACCAAATGGATTAGTAATCTCTTTTAAAGAAAATATTAATATAATTTACACACCTTGATTAAGTAATGTGATTCAATAAAATAGGTAAATAACTGTTCCAGAAATTATTAGTTAAGTATTAGTTTTTTCAGGTGAATAATGTTTTTTATTTAAAAATTAAATTAAAAATATTTAGAATTTTATTTTATAAAATGGAGTTAATTTTTGAATTCAGAACATCGATATTATGTTAAGGTTGAATTTTGGGATTTTTCTGAAAAAGTTGAATTTTCGGTGAATAGTGAATTTTCAGTTTAGAGTTTCGGGTGTTTAATGACATCATTAAGGATGTAATAATTAGGTAATAATTCTGGTCGACTTATGAATAGTAATATAAGGTATTTGGTGTCCTAAGTGGCCAATACCATGGGAAAATACCATGGGCAAGCCCATGGTTTTGCCAATACCACCAATAAGGTGTCCCTTTGCCATTAATGCTTGTCCCCTCACTTCCCCTGTAAATACCAAGTCATTCTCTCATAATTTCCATTCCAAAATCCTCCTCAATAAATTTATGGTCTCCTTACCTCCCAAGAAGTCCTCCCAAGGTTCCCTCAAGCCTCCCAAGGTCCCAAACTTTAATATTTCGAAGTTACTCTTCAAGGTAAGGGATTCTTTCACTCTTCCCATTTTCAAAGTTCTACTTTCATGTCAAGTATTTAAAGTTCCTTTTTTTCCATGTTGGGGTATGATATATATATTCATCATACTGTCCCTTTATTTTCACATGATGATAGAATCATTTTAATCTCATCAATTCATTTTTTATGTTTTAAGTGACGCCGTTAGGCAGCCGAATTTTTCATAAGAGAAATCTTATTTTTGTCTTCCTTTCAAGTTTTTCATTTCATATGGTATGTCCTTCAAATATCATTACCATGTTCTTATATAATTTATATTCTGTCCCTATACTATTTTATGGATCATTTATTAGTGGGTTACCCATTTCCCTTCTCTTTTCAATGTTTTCTAAAACCCTGCAACATAGTCGTTATGCTGCTGAATTTTCATCTCAAAATGCCTCTCTTTTTCTCAAATTCATTTATTTTATTAAGTGAATACTCAAAACACTTTATTCTACATGGGTATTAACATATATATCAAAATTTTGTATTTTAAATTCTAGGTTTTATATACATGAGACCCGCTTTCCTTTTTCCGTGGGTTTAAAGTGACATAAAGATCACGTCTTTAAAGCAGTTTTTAAAATGTTATGACTATGAAATGAAACTCATTTATTTTATGATATATGGGTTACTTATGAAATTATTTATGATGATGATATATGTGGATCACGTGATAATAAAGACAAATTAAGGTTGTTCTCCGATAGCGCTCCAATGCATTGGGTAAAGACTTAATCTCTAGAGATGACCATTTTTAACGATACCTTAGTGAATAACCTTGGTAAATTTTTAATGATTCCTTGGGGATGGACCATGGTGATATAGAAATTATTTTCTAAGTTAAATGTTGTAGCCACATCTTTAAGTTGTGAAACACATTATTTTTTTTATGATATGCCTCGTGATCTCTTTCCCACGCCTTAAAGTTATTTATTATGACTTTATTGATGTATCTCAAGTTCACATGTAAAATGTTTCTCTTGTTTCCCTTACTGGGACTTCTACTCACCCTTTACTTTGATGTATGCTCCCAAGTTATGAGATGTTGTAATGAACTTAGGATGAATAATGAATAAGCCTTCGAAGTGTTTAAGAAGAATTTTTTATGTCATTTTCATGTTTTATGTCCCTGATTTCCAAGACACTTGTAACAACTGAGACTTGTATGTTATATAAATCATCAAAGGAATCTTTTTCTACACACAACACTTGCTTGGCTTGCTTTACACGAAATCGCGACCTTCCTCGATAGCTTGCGTCGTACGCAATACCGAGTTTCACTAAACAACGATATACTATTAAAATATTATTAAAACTAGCCGTTATGAATAGTAATAACCACTTTTTGAAATTTTATTTTTCAAAATGGACTTCATTTTTGGATTCGTAATATCGAAATTAGCCTAGGGTGAAATTTTGGTATTTTTCTAAAAACTTTCAATTTTTGATGAATAGTGAAACCACTAAGTGGTAGTAAAAAAACTAAATTTTTCATAAAACTTAATTTTACTGCTTCTGTGAGTGGAATCTCAAAAATCCGAGAGACACGGTTGATGTCAGTAAGTAAAATGTGGTTCAATGAGATAAAAATAATTTTTGGTGAATAGTAACTTTTTACTTTTATTACCACGGTTAAAAGTAAATAGGGTAATTAAGGGTAAAAATGATATTATTATTACCCTAACACATGTCCTAATTCTATTGGACAAGTGTAATTCGAACAAAAACAGCCTTAGAAATAAAATATGACCATTTAGTCCCACTTGGATTAGGTTAGGACATTTATTATTAATTTATTTAAATAAGGGTTAAAATAGTTAAAATCAAAGTTTAATAAGTATATCATTTTTAATATAGGGTTATCCATAAGATAAATTAGAATATAAATATAAATTAGAAAGCTAAAACGATTTCCTACATAATTATATTTTATTTGTAATTTTTAGACTTTAAATAATTTAATTTATTTATGACACAAAGATGATTCAGTAATTATCTTATTAATAAAATATTTACATAATTGATGTTATAAATACCCAAATAAATGCAATTTGAGACTTTTTATGAATTCCAATAATTTTATAGGTTAATATGGCATGTTATTATTTATTTAATTAACTTTTGTTGAACTAATAATTCTTTTATGATTTTTACAAAAATCAATTACTAAATAGTGTCAAAATTGACAGAAAATAGTTTTTAAAACAAATATTATATTATTAATTGTTATTTTATTCCTAAAAATCTACTTTTCGACCAAATGACTTAGATAAGGTTATATATATTAATAATAAACAACTTGGGGTTCTTTTGGCTTGTTATAGTGAGTTTATTAACCTTATAGTATAAGAACACAAGAAGACACGATAAAAGTAAAATTATTTAAATTAATGATAAATCTAAATGATAAGGTTAAAATAGGAACCTAAACTTGTCTAAATTCTATTGGATGAGATTATTTAGACCCATACCCACCTTAGCTTAGAAATAAATCAATTTGGAGCTATTTAAAACCAAAATTGACTTTATAAAAAAATAATATTTTTAGTTTTTCCAAAGGAGCCCCTCTCCTCCCTTATAAAAGGGAACCTCCTCCCTCTCTTCCTCACACCACTTTGAGCCTTCAAGCTCGGCCAAACCCTGAAAATTTATCCTCTCCACTTCCCTAGATACATCCTAGAGGTCCTGGTCTTCTTCAAAGACCAATTTCAGTTCCCTAAAAGAAGGTCTCAAAGAGGCGTTTCAAAGAAGAGGTAATGTCCGTTACCAATTCTTTCAACTTTATTTCTTCTTCCACTTCTTCTTATTTAGTTGTTTCATTATGAAGTAATAACATCAGTATCACTCATATACTGATATGTTATTATAAGTATGAAACAACTCTATTTCACCATCTATCCATCCTACGGAAAATGAAATCACCGCGCATGCGTACGTACGGAATACCGTCTCCACGCCGTGGTGTAATCTATTTTCCACCACCACCTTACTTGGATGGGTATAATGGTGTAAATAATGACTATATATGACCATTGTAATGTGATATTGATTCTGAAAGAGTATAAATACACTCCAATACAATTCCACGATCATGGGAATGATATCATCGCTCGTGCGTACGTACGGAATACCGTCTCCACGAAGTGATGCGACTCGTTCTACATGATTTTCATTGCATAATGATTAAATAAATGAATTGAGTGAATAAATAGGATATATATTACACTAATAACATTATGGAAATGAGGTATTTATAAACTAAAAAGAAAAATAATAATTTATTCGACAAGACACAGATAAGAACAAAAAGTAATAAACACCCGAATAACAAGTAGTAATGAAATATTACTAATAAGAAGCTAAGAATATGACCATATATGATATCATAAAAATAATTATGATTATGGAATAAGTCAATAACATTATTTAAATCATTATATAGGAGTTTTTGACACGTACAAAGCATATCGGACCTAAGGTAAGGTAAAATATCACAATCTCACTTTTATCTAAGATTGCTTATACTTTGGTATTTACTAGGGTGTATTTTATCATCCACATCCATGTTTCCTCAATATGTAATATTATTTCCATCCACCTACAATTGTTTAAATCCAATTTTACCCTTCGTTGAGTTTTTAGTAAAATATATGAAAGGAATCTTTTGTTGTTTTTCGTACGAGGTACTTTTTGACTTTTCCGACAAAAGTACGAGAAGAATGTTTTTTTAACTTATACGACATGAATGGATTTTTAAAACATTATTTCCAAGAAGCTTCCTTTACAAGTTTTCAAGTTTATTTTTAATCAACTTCTTTTAGTTTAGAATTTTATGACATGTTAAGAAAGGAAAAGTTTTTTTGAAGTTGAAAGGATATTTTCCTTAAGAATGGAGTTCAAGTGTTTTATCAAAATTATTTTCCATCTAAGATAATAAAGGGTTTTGTTTATATCCCGATTATTACATTGATTTGATTATGTTGTGATGGAATTATTTTTATGAATTCCTTTATCTTATATGAATTGTTTTATGATGTCACGATGTTTAAGATTCCCATTTTTATTACATGGGTTATGCTATGATGTATGGTTTATGATTTTGTGGAACACATAAGAATGGTATCATTATGAGATGGGTGGGACCTATATCTCCCTCCAATGAATTGGGTAAAGATTTTATATCTCATGAGATATACATGGCTGGAACGGTAGGTTAAACCGGTTCAGTGAAACAAGACTGAAACGAGGAGTGAACTCGGTTCAGAAATGGACTTTTTCCACTAAGATAGTCTTGGAAATGAGTCTTGACTAATATGAAATGATTATATATGATTATGTGTGTATGCCACAAAGTTTCATGTTTTAAGTTATGATTATTGGGATTACATTTCACTACTATGATTTATGCCATGTTATGAAATTATGATTTCTTTTGCAGGTTAAGATTTCCAAAAGTTATGTACTTATGTATATGATGTGATTGATATTTCTTTTGTTTACCCTTACTGAGAATTTGATCTCACCCTTTTGTATGTTTTATTTCCCCAGGTCAGGAAGAAGGTTATTAAGTAGGATATGCCAAAAAGGGACTCTAGATATAATCAAATAAATTGGAGGCAAAGTAGATGCTTTATGAACCAGTTGTTTATGTTTCCCAGTTTCTAAAGACACTATACCTATATGGTCATTTCCTGGTTTTGTTATATATTGTAATAAGTGTGATTCAATTCTGATGTAATAACAATGTATGTAAAGTTTGGGTCGTTATAGTTGGTATCAGAGGAAAGGTATAGTCAACCTTTGGAAACTAGGATGTGAAAGCCTTAGTAAGAACCCTAAGGATAATTCTAAGCATAGAACACAATATTAGTGTTTTAGAAATGGACATGAATAACCTAGGATAAGACTTTAAGTGTGAAATTTTATTCTTGATTATGTGGTTTTCCTATTATAATTAGTGTTTCTCACACTATTATTCTTGGTTTTAGTCAATGGCTGGAACCCGAAGGAACCGTGTTAATGCGGAATATGACGGGCATTGAAATGATTGTCCCCCTGAGCAACCAAACCTTATGGGAGCTGGAATGAAAAATCTTGTAGCCATGCTCACACAACTTTCTCAAGCTATGAATCATGCAGGACTTCCAAAAGAGAAAAGTAAGGAACAACATTCTGTTGAATCCTTTATGAGGCAGCGTCCACCTTCATTCAGCGGGTCTACTGATCCATTAGTTGCTGAACAATGGATTAGTACTACTGAAAAGATATTTTCAGTTCTTCAACGTTCTGAACATGATAAATTCATCTTAGCAGTGTATCATTTGGAAGGTGATGCTGATCAATGGTGGAATCTTATTAAGAATACGAGGCAAAGGGATGAAATTGAGTCCATGGAATGGGACGAGTTCAAGAAATTATTTTTCAATAAGTACTTCCCTCATATTATCCAAACAAAGATGGAGAAGGAGTTTCTTGAACTGAAGCAAAAGGATGATGAATCTGTTGATACCTATGAAGCAAATTTTACAAGACTTGCAAGGTACGCTTCTAGTATTATTATCCAACCTGAGAGTAAGATCGATCGATTCTTTAGTGGCTTAAAACCAAGTCTTCGAAGGGCGTTATCCATAAGGGACTTTAATAGCTATGAGGAAATCATTCGATGTGCTCTCAAAGTCGAGATGGAGATTGGAGTAACCCATCAGTCATATGGGTTTGATAAGAAGAGGAAAATGGAATTCAAAGGAAAATATAAAGAACACACTGAAAAGAATATGAGTTTTTCCTTATGCTAAAAGTGTGGAAAGAAACATAGAGGGAGTTGTCTTAAAGGGACAAGTAAATGTTTCAAATGTGGAAAGGAAGGTCATAGGGCATTTTAATGCCGCAATGATGGGAAAAAGATGTCTAATGATGCAAACAAAGGAAGTGATACACATAATGAACCTACTACACTTCAATGTTTCAAGTGCAAGGAGATGGGTCATTATGCCAATCAATGCCCAAATCCAAGGGTTGATGATGATGGTCGACGTCAACAAACTCTTAAGGATAAAGACAAAGGAAATTCACATGCAATTTCTATCAGTGATGTGGAGTACGATAACGATGTGGTGAAATGTACACTTACCATCCACTCTAAAGTAGAATATGTTTTATTTGATTCTAGATCCACCCACTCCTTTATTTCTGATGAATTTTCTAAGGATATCACCCTATTACCTCAACAATTAGATGTTGAGTTAGCTGTGACAACCCCTAATGGCACAACAGTCGCATCAAAAGTTTATAATTATTCTCCGATCAAAGTTTGTGGGAAAGTGCTTCCTAAAAATCTTGTGATCCTTCCTATAGTGGAATTTGATGTGATTATTGGCATGGATTGGCTTTCTTTATATGGAGCTCATATCAATTTCCAAAGAAGGGAAGTCACATTTCATATTCCAGATCAATCTATGATCGTCTATGAATGCAAGGATGAACATAACCTTTTAGTGGAAATTTCTTCCATCTTATGGGTCTTGATTCCTCTAAATGAAGGTTATTTATCTCAAATGGTTGGTGAGAAACTCATGATTAAGAATATGCCCATTGTACAGGAGTTTGATGATGTCTTTCCAGAGGAATTACCAGGTCTTCCACCAAATCGTGAAGTTGAGTTTTCAATAGAACTTGTACCAGGTGCCTTGCCTATTTCAAAGACACCTTATAGAATGGCCCCAATTGAGTTGTAGGAATTGAAGAAGCAACTCCAAGAGAATCTTGATAAGGGTTTCATACTCCCTAGTGTGTCACGTTGGGTAGCACCTGTTTTGTTTGTTAGGAAGAAAGATGGATCAATGAGACTCTACATTGATTATCGAGAACTTAACAAGATCACTATCAAGAAAAAATATCCTCTCCCACGCATTGATGACTTATTTGACCAACTACGCGGAGCTCAATACTTTTCCAAGATTGATCTTCATTCAGGGTATCATCAATTAAGGGTCAAAAGGGAGGATATATAAAAGACGGCTTTCCATACAAGGTATGGACACTATGAATTTATAGTGATTCCATTTGGTCTTACTAATGCCCCTGCTATCTTCATGGATCTGATGAATAGAGTCTTTAGAGACTATCTTGATCAGTTTGTGGTAGTCTTTATAGACGATATTCTTGTCTATTCAAAGAGCAAGGAAGAACATGAAGATCACTTGAGAATTATATTGAAGACCCTGAGAAATGATAAGCTTTATGCCAAATTTACCAAGTGTGAATTTTGGCTTCAAAAAGTTTCATTTTTGGGTCACATAATCTAAAAAGAGGGGATATATGTGGATCCAGCAAAAACAGAGGTTATCGAAAGATGGTCGAGACCAACAACAGTGACTGAGATCCGAAGTTTTCTTGGTTTGGCTGGATATTATCGACATTTCATGAAAGATTTTTTACGATTATCTAATCCACTCACCATGTTGACTCGGAAAGGAGTTAAGTTTGTTTGGACGGAGGAATGTGAAGATAATTTCAAGGAGTTGAAAAGAAGGTTATCCAGTGCACCTGTGCTAACACTGCCTTGTAGTGGAGAATGGTTTGTGATCTACAGTGATGCATCCAAGAAGGGTTTGGGGTGTGTTCTTATGCAGAATGATATGGTGATAGCTTATGCCTCACGACAGTTGAAAATACATGAGAAAAATTACCCAACTCATGATTTAGAGTTAGCTGCGGTAATATTTGCATTAAAAATTTGTAGGAATTATCTTTATGGATAAAGGTGTGACATTTATACTGATCATATAATTTTAAAGTATATTTTCACACAAAAAGAGCTGAATATGTGCCAAAGAAGATGGTTGGAGCTGATTAAGGATTACGACTGCTCAATCAATTACCACCCTGGGAAAGAAAACAAGGTGGAAGATGCATTAAGTCGACAAGACCATGCCAGTTTATCCATGATGAGGATCACAAAAGATCCAATATTTATGGATTTACAAAGGATGGATCTTGGAATTATAATTGAAGGGGAAAAATCTTATCTTTCTCAAATGAATGTTAAACCATATATACATGTGAAGATTAAATAGGCAAAGAAAGAAGATGTCGAGTTACAAAAGAAGGTGAGAAATGTTCCTGAATTCAACCTTGATTGTGATGGGGTAATAAAGTTCAGGAATCAGGTTTGTGTTCCTCCCATCCCGAAATTAAAGAAGGAGATGCTGGATGAGGCTCATAGTTCTTCATTCTCTATTCATCCTGGAAGCATGAAGATGTATAGGGACCTGAAAGAGTACTTCTGGTGGGATGGCATGAAAAGAGATGTTGCTGAATATGTCTCTCGATACTTGGTTTTTCAGCAAGTTAAAGCTGAGAGACATAAGTCTAAGGGGATGTCACAACCATTACCCATACCCAAATGGAAATGGGAAAACATCACTATGGACTTTGTCACCGGACTTCCTAAAACATCCAAAGGCAATAATGCTATCTGGGTCATAGTTGATCATCTTACAAAGTCTGCACACTTCATCGCTATTAGAAGGGATTTCTCTCTGGATCAGCTTGCCAGGATATATGTAAAGGAAGTGGTAAGACTTCATGGAGTACCACTTTCTATTATATCCGATCGGGATCCGAGGTTTACCTCAAAGTTCTGGCGAAGTCTTCAGCATACTCTGGATATAGAGTTAATTTTCAGCACTTCTTATCATCCTCAGACAGATGGTCAGTCTGAGAGAACAATTCAAACTATAGAAGATATGTTGAGAGCTTGCTCTATGGATTTCAAAGGTGGTTGGGATCAACACCTACCTTTGGTGTAATTTTCTTATAATAATAGCTCTCACTCCAGTATTCAGATGGATCCTTATGAAGCTCTCTATGGAAAGAAATGCAGGACTCCAACTTGCTGGGATGAAGTTGGGGAAAGAAAGCTATTAGGACCCGATCTCGTTGATGAAATGGTAGAAAAAGTCAGATCTATTCAACAACACATAAGAGCAGCTCAGAGTCGACAGAAAAGTTATGCCGACAACCGAAGAAAAGACCTAGAGTTTGAAGTGGGTGATAAAGTGTTCTTACGAATATCTCCCTGGAAGAGGGTCATGAGATTTGGAAAGAAGGGGAAGTTGAGCCCTAGATATATCGGTCCTTTCGAAATATTGGATTGTGTTGGGAAGGTAGCTTACCGATTGGCGCTTCCACTGAATCTCTCTCAAGTTCACGATGTGTTCCATGTATCTCTCCTGAGAAAGTACATACCTGATCCTTCACATGTACTCAGCTTAGAAGTTCTACTGCTGGATCAAGATCTTTCTTATGAAGAACAGCTGATAGAGATTATGGATCATAGCGAAAAAGTCCTACGAAACAGGACCACTCGATTGGTGAAAGTTTTATGGAGGAACTACCAATTAGAAGAAGCTACATGGGAGCTTGAGGATATGATGAGGGAGAGGTATCCTCATCTGTTTGTTGCAAAGTGACGAATTTCGAGGGCGAAATTCATTTTAAGGGGGGTAGAATGTAACAACCGAGACTTTTATGTTATATAAATCATCAAAGGAATATTTTTCTACACACAACACTTGCTTGGCTTGCTTTACATGAAATCGCGACCTTCCTCGATAGCTTGTGTCGTACGCAATACCGAGCTTCACTAAACAACGATATACTATTAAAATATCATTAAAACTAGCCATTATGAATAGTAATAACCACTTTTTGAAATTTTATTATTCAAAATGTACTTCATTTTTGGATTCGGAATATCGAAATTAGCCTAGGGTGAAATTTTGGTATTTTTCTGAAAACTTTCAATTTTTGATGAATAGTGAAACCACTAAGTGGTAGTTAAAAAAACTGAATTTTTCATAAAACTTAATTTTACCGCTTCTGTGAGTGGAATCTCAAAAATATGAGAGACACGGTTGATGTCAGTAAGTAAAATGTGCTTCAATGAGATAAAAATAATTTTTGGTGAATAGTAACTTTTTACTTTTATTTACCACGGTTAAAAGTAAATAGGGTAATTAAGGGTAAAAATGATATTATTATTACCCTAAAACATGTCCTAATTCTATTTTAAAAGTTTAATTAGAACAAAAACAACCTTAGAAATAAAATATGACCATCTAGGCCCACTTGGATTAGATTAGGACATTTATTATTAATTTATTTAAAGAAGGGTTAAAATAGTTAAAATCAAAGTTTAATAAGTATATCATTTTTAATATAGGGTTATACATAAGCTAAATTAGACTATAAATATAAATTATAAATCTAAAAAGATTTCCTACATAATTATATTTTATTTGTAATTTGTAGACTTTAAATAAGTTAATTTATTTATGACACAAAGAAGATGAAGTAATTATCTTATTAATAAAATATTGACATAATTGATGTTATAAATACCCAAATAAATGTAATTTGAGACTTTTTATGAATTAAAATAATTTTCTCGGTTAATATGACATGTTAGTATTGATTTAATTAAATTTTTTCGAACTAATCACTCTGTTATGATTTTAACAAAAATCAATTACTAAATAGTGTCAAAATTGACATAAAATAGTTTTTAAAACAAATATTATATTATTAATTGTTATTTTATTCCTAAAAATCTAAGATTTTGCCAAATGACTTATATAAGGTTATATATATTAATAATAAACAACTTGGGGTTCGTTTGTCTTGTTATAGTGAGTTTATTAACCTTATAGTATAAGAACACAAGAAGACACGGTAAAAGTAAAATTATTTAACTTAATGATAAATCTAAATGATAAGGTTAAAATAGGAACCTAAACTTGTATAAATTCTATTGTATGAGAGTATTTAGACCCAGACCCACCTTATCTTTGAAATAAATCAATTTAAAGCTATTTAAAACCGAACTTGACTTTATAATAAAATAATATTTTTAGTTTTACCAAAGGAGCCCCTCTCCTCCCTTATAAAAGGGCACCTCCTCCGCCTCTTCCTCACACCACTTTGAGCCTTAAAGCTTGGTAAACCCCTGACAATATCTCCTTCACACTTCCCTAGAGACATCCTAGAGGTCCTGGTCTTCTTCAAAGACCAATTTTAGTTCCCTAAAAGGAGGTCTCAAAGAGGCATTTCAAAGAAGAGGTAATGTCTGTTACCAATTCTTTCAATTTTATTTCTTCTTCCACTTCTTCATATTTAGTTGTTTCATTATGAAGTAATAACATCAGTATAACTCATATACTGATATGTTATTATAAGTATGAAACAACTCTATTTCACCATCTATCCATCCTACGGAAAATGAAATCACCGCGCATGCGTACGTACGGAATACCGTCTCCACGCCGTGGTGTAATCTATTTTCCACCACCACCTTACTTGGATGGGTATAACGGTGTAAATAATTACTATATATTACTATTTTAATGTGATATTGATTCTGAAATAGTATACATACACTCCAATACAATTCCACGATCATGGGAATGATATCATCGCTCGTGCGTACGTACGGAATACCGTCTCCACGATGTGATGCGACTCGTTCTACATGATTTTCATTGCATAATGATTACATAAATGAATTGAGTGAATAAATATAATATATAATACACTAATACCATTCTGGAAATGTGGTATTTATAAACTAAAAATAAAAATAAGAATTTATTCGACAAGACACGGATAAGAACAAAAAGTAATAAACACCCGAATAACAAGTAGTAATGAAATATTACTAATAAAAAGCTAAGAATATGACCATATATGATATCATAAAAATAATTATTATTCTGGAATAATTCAATAACATTATTTAAATCATTATACAGGAGGTTCGGAAACATACAAAGAATATCGGACCTACGGTAATGGAAAATATCACAATCTCACTTTTATCCGAGATTGTTTATACTTTGGTATTTATTGGGGTGTATTTTATCATCCAAATCCATGTTTACTCAATATGTAATATTATTTCCATCCACCTACAAATTTTTAAATCCAATTTTACCTTTCGGTGAGTTTTTAGTAAAAGATATTAAAGGAATCTTTTGTCGTTTTTCGTACGAGGTACTTTTTGACTTTTCTGAAAAAAGTACGAGAAGAATGTTTTTTTAACTTATACGGCATGAATGGTTTTTTAAAAAATTATTTCCAAGAAGCTTCCTTTACAAGTTTTCAAGTTTATTTTTAATCAACTTCTTTTAGTTTAGAATTTTATGACATGTTAAGAAAGGAAAAGTTTTTTTGAAGTTGAAAGGATATTTTCCTCAAGAATGGAGTTCAAGTGTTTTATCAAAATTATTTTCCATCTAAGATAATAAAGGGTTCTGTTTCTATCCCTATTATTACATTGATTTGATTATGTTGTGATGGAATTATTTTTATGAATTCCTTTATCTTATATGAATTGTTTTATGATGTCACGATGTTTAAGATTCCCATTTTTATTACATGGGTTATGCTATGATGTATGGTTTATGATTCTGTGGCACACATAAGAATGATATCATTATGAGATGGGTGGGACCTATATCTCCCTCCAATGTATTGAGTAAAGATTTTATATCTCATGAGATAGACATGGCTGGAACGGAAAGTTAAACCGGTTCAGTGAAACAGGACTGAAACGAGGAGTAAACTCGGTTCAAAAATGGACTTTGTCCACTAAGATAGTCTTGGAAATGAGTCTTGACTAATAAGAAATGATTCTCTATGATTATGTATGTATTCCACAAAGTTTCATGTTTTATGTTATGATTATTGGTATTACATTTCACTACTACGATTTATCCCATGTTATGAAATTATTATTTCTTTTGCAGGTTAAGATTTCCAAAAGTTATGTTCTTATGTATATGATGTGATTGATATTTCTTTTGTTTACCCTTACTGAGAATTTGAGCTCACCCTTTTGTATGTTTTATTTCCCCAGGTCAGGAAGAAGGTTATTAAGTAGTATATTCCAAAAAGGGACTCTAGATATGATGAAATAAATGGGAGGCAAAGTAGATGCTTTATGAACCAGTTGTTTATGTTTCCCAGTTTCTAAAGACACTATACCTATATGGTCCTTTCCTGGTTTTTTTATATGTTGTAATAAGTGTGCTTCAATTCTAAAGTAATAACAATGTATGTAAAGTATGGGTCGTTATAACACTAGACTTTAAAGATCCTCTGTTTGTAAAATGCAATAAAATGTTATGTTATAAAAAGGTGGGATTCCATACTTATCCTAATTCACTCCTCCATATAGCCCTAGTGGAATGGTGTGAGATAAATGAGGAACCACACCTTGTTGGACATGGTGAGATCAATGATGAGTCATGCAAGTCTTCCATTATCCTTTTGGGGATATGCGTTACAAACAACGGCACACATACTAAACCAAGTACCAACTAAATCGATAAATGGTATTCTATACAAGTTATAGAGTGGAAATAAATCCTTATTATTGAATTTGCATGTGGGGGGAAGAGATGCGTTTGTTAAGGAATCTTCAGGTAACAAACTTACACCCCGAGGCACAATTTGTACCTTTATAAGATACCCAAAGGAAACAAGGGGATATTACCTATAAAACACCTTAGAAAAAATGTTATAGTGGAAAGACATTCCATATTCCTTTAGAGGGAGCACATCTCCAAAACAGATAGTGGGAGTGAGATAGAATTCAATGAATTTGAGCCTCAAGGTTCACAAGAGTTGGTATAGGAACAGATTCCACAAATCCTTGTGGAAGAAAGAACTATTCCAGAGACACAAGAGTTACGTAGGAGTAAAATAGAGGTTAGAGATTCATAATGGTATGGTTTTATAGTTACTGAGGATGGTGGCTCATTATTACTTGATAATAATGATCCTTTAACCTACAAGGAAGTAGTAAGTGACACAGATGTTTCCAAGTGATAAGAAGCCTAAAATTCTTAAATGGATTCCATGTACCAAAACCAAGTCTATATTTTTGTAGATCCTCCATTTAATGTAAATAATGTTGGTTGAAAATGGGTATTCAAGAAGAAACTGGACATGGAAGGACAAGTTCTCACCTATGAGGCATGACTGGTTGCAAAAGGGTTCAAACCGCGTCAAGGCATTGAATACGACAAAACCTTTTCACCAGTTACAATGCTGAAATCCATCATAATTTTATTTTCCATTTCTTCTTACCATGACTATGATATTTGAAAAATGGATGTCAAAACATCCTTCCTTAATGGGAACCTTCAGGAAGATGTCTACATGACACAACTTGAAGGGTTTATGACTCCAAAAGATTCCAATAAGGTATGCAAGTTGCAAAAATCCATTTATGGATTAAAGAAAGCATCCAGGTTATGGAACATTAATTTTGATGAAGCCATAATGAAATTTGGTTTTATCAAGAATGAATGTGAGCCTTGTGTCTACAAAAAGTTTAGTGGGAGTTCAGACCTTTTCCTAATTTTATATGTTGCTGACATATTACTTATTATAAATGGGATACAAGTCTTACAGTCTGTTAAGGTATGGTTGAATCAATGTTTCCCCATGAAGGATTTGGGTGAGGAACCATATATTCTTGGGATCAAGATCCATTGTGATTGATCCAAGAGATTGTTGGGCCTAAGTTAACGTACAAACATTGATAAGATACTGAAGAGATTCAGAATGGAACAATCCAAGAGGGGATTGTTTCCAGCATCACATGAAATTCATCTTTCCTAGAAAATGTGTCTTTAGACACTTGAAGAAAGAAAGATAATGTCAAGGACTCCATACGCATCGGAAATTGGGCCAGTCATGTATGTCATTCTATGTAATAGGTTGGATGTCACCTATGTATTGAGTGGAGTAGGTAGATATCAAGCTGACCCATGTGACAACCATTAGATGGAAGTCAAGACTATCCTAAAGTATCTGATTCATACTAAGGAGATGTACCTGGTTTATAGAGGATATGAGGAACTAGTCATCATAGTATATGCATATTCTAGTTTCCAAACAAATCAAGATGACATGAAGTCGAAAAGAGGATAAATCTTCACTTTGAATGGAGGTGCAGTGAGCTGGAAGAGCTCAAAGTAGAGTGTGGTCGCAGATTCTACAGTAGAGTTCGAGTATATCACAACTTTTGAGGTAGATAAAGAAGAATTTTGGTTTCAAAGCTTCATCTAAGAGATGTATGTGATACCTAGAAGTAAATATACCATCACATTGTACTGTGATAATACTGTAGTGGTGGCTCTTGCAAAAGATCCAAGGTCACATCAAAGGAAGAAGCACATAAATCAAAAGTATCATCTCTTGAGGGATTTTTCTTAGGGATTTGAAGTTTTAGTGAGTAGTATTTCCAAGGAAGACAACATGACAAACCCCTTGACTAAATCCTTGACTCGGAAAAAACATGATCACCATGTGAGGTCTAAAGGACTGAAAGTTGTAGGCATTTGGCTCTTGTCCAAGTGGGAGTTTGTAAGAGTTGGTGTCCTAGGACTAACTGGTTGTAATTTGATTACATGGACATTTAATGTATTTAAATATTAAACATATTATTATATATTGTTCATTTTTCTTCATGACTATGATGTAATAATGTCCTAGAGTATTTGTTTCATTGATAAGGTCATGGAAGTTCCCACTATGATGGAAACCTTGAAATGATATAACAATATTATTAAATTTAGTTCTATGATTGGATGACATACTATTATGGGACACATAGCATGCAAATGGTCAGGTGTGAGTACTCATAAGAAGATGAGACTTCCTCTCATAAATTTCTCACTTGGTAATCTCCAAGATAAGAGATTTTGATAACAGACCCACCAGTAGGAGTTCTTCATGTTTTGGTGTCGATGGATATTTATATATATGAGCATGTGTAATGATCCTTAGACTTTAATATTATCATTAATACATGTCACAAATTGTGCACTTTGAGTTACAGATGAAAACTATTACACAGATAGTTGGTGGGAAGTAGGGTACGTTGTGTTCGTCATGAGTGGAATGTCATTAATAGGCAAGTCAAAAAATTATTTGTCACTTCCATTTAAGGAAGTTGATATCTAGGCCCTTTGATTGAAATAGAACCATTTAACAAAATTCTATGGCCATGGTGTAACAATGAGTTTATTTCAGGTAGTAAAATAATGACGTATCAAGCATATAAGTTGGTGAAACTATCATGAAACCTGCTTGATGAGATATTTAGACAGAGGGATTATATTACATAGTTATCGTTCGTATGTGGATTTCGTGGTTTTTACTTTAAGTTATTTCTCTTTGGTTCCTTGACACATTACTAGATAGTAATCTTGGACTTTAGGCAAGCATGCCTAATTTCAATGAGAAAAAATCCTATAGGGTCACACACTAAGTGTTTCGGGTGGTCTTGGTTAAATTATATTGGAATTTAATTAATAAATATTATTCTCAAGAAAACAGAATAATTTTATTCAAGTTCAAATAATTGCATAAATTAAATAAATATTTATTCACCGGATTTTGGATAAAATATATTTATTTATTTTATTGAAAATTTAATAAATATTTATTTACTAGTTTGTAAATAAAGTATTTATTTATGAGAATAAATTATTTATTTATTTATTCATGTGTTCAACAAATGGAAGTGGAGTTCAAGAGTACCAAGGCCATTCCAGTAGTAAAATAATTATTTTCAAGATGATTAATAATTATTTAACAAGTTGGAACAAATTAAAATAACGCTAATATTATTTTGTGGCACGGAATTTTATTTATAATTCTATTTTGTGCAAGTTATCCCACCATAAATAATTACACGGTATTATTATTAAAGGCATTGGTTTTCTTTAAGGTTATGAATATATTTAATTGTTGTTACACAATTAAATATTGTAACTGAAGCCTCATGTCAAAAAAAAGACACGTACGTCTATTTTTCCATATACCGAACAACACACCATGTGAATTGATAATTATTGAGCTAAATAATTTAACTCTTGAATCATCTTCCCTCCCCTCTTAAGAACGAGAGACGTTATTTAATGCCTAAGAAAAATCGATCAAGAACGACCGACAAAAGATAGTCACTTTTCCACGCTAGCACCCATAGAACGAGCGGTGTCGATTGGGGGCCATTAAAGAACATGTGGATCACCACTAGAGGGATTTTAGTTTGGATCCTTTCAATTGCAAAAAGATAATCCATAAGGGTCATTGTGGATGATCAACATCATCAATGAAGAACATACCAAAGATTCAGGTATTATTTTCTTTATCAACTTAATTAAATTAATTATAAAAATGATGTGCAATATCCTCTCTAAAGATTTCGGGCCTCTTCCTTCTTTATCAAAATATTTGATTCTATTCCATGGTGATTGGCGTTCATCGTCATATTGATCCCGGAATAATCATTGATCATGGTAAAAATAAAAGTTGAGTTCCATCCCAACCACGCTTTTGTTGTGCCCAGAACCTTCATTCCAGGATTTGAGTCATCATTTTTGGTTTGTGTGGATGGGGGTAACCCAAGGAGTGATATGGTGTTTTACGGTGGGCTTACATAGATTAGAGACCCATGTGGATCATGAGTGTGACGTTTTATACACACATAATGGTTTTTCTTTCTTGGGGAATGATTCAATAAAACATATAGTTGGGTTAGGCATGGCCACTTGTTCCTCATCCATGTGATTTAGTTTGAATGGTGTTTCTGGTTGGGTTTTGGTTGGAATAAGTGGGTTTTTAGTGGAAAATAGTCTTTATACTGGAAAAATGGTTTTTGAAATGAAGATTTCTTTCAATGGTTTCCTTTTACCAGAATGTTAGGTTTCATAAGGGAAAGTGGAAGGTGTGCTTTGGGTTTTAAAGAAGGTTAACCGGAGTGGATTTGGCCTAAGGGGACTTGAAATGGGAAAAATAGAATTGGAAAGTGGGATTTGATATTTAAATTTTATTTGAAAGGGGTGATAATTTTGAAAACTGTACTTAGGTAAAATGGTTTTAATTTGAAAATAAAATGGTGGGTTTTAAAGGATATTTTTAGTTTGTTTTGTGGTATTCTGAATTATGATCTTGGTTTTTTGGGTTGGGTTATTTCTTTGGTTGATATTTTTTAAACTTTTATCTAGTTTTATGTTTCATTTTATTTAAATTATGATACCCAGAAACACCCATGAGGTTTCAGAGAATTCTCTTCCAGTACTCAGCCTTTCCTAGACACCTAGTGGAGTGGTGAACATAGGCTCTTCTCAACCATTTCTTGTTGTCTATATTAATCAATGTTTGTTAGAAGTTTTTGAGTTATATGAGGTTGTTGAGAGTGTATTCCAGTTTTTTTAACTCATAATTGTGTAAGTAAGTGAGTTTTCTTGGGTATATTTGAAGGACCGATATTGGACCAATGGAAGGTGGTAATTCGATTCATGTTTATAGTTGGAATGTATTTGGTGATCTTCAAGAACAAATTAATCCACCAAGGAATTAATAGAGAATAAAGTTCTAGAGATCATGGAAACTTGACAAGGTCAATTGATGGTGAAGGGGAAGGTTGACCATTCCAAAGAGTGGGTTTAATTTCTATAGTGATAGCATCAAGTGATCAGTTATAATTTCCTATTTTCATGTGGGATATCTCTCCAAGAATTATGTATCTTGTTCTTTCGTCTAGGAAAGTCTCAGACAATAGTATGTGGTAGTTTATAGTATTTTCTTTTGGTGCTCATGGAGGTTCCCCATGTAATGATGACTGTGAACTAGAGGAACTTGTCATGGGAATGTTTGTTTTTCAATTCATGTCTTTCCTTCATCATATCACTCATTGGTTTTCTCCTAGTGTGGTTGGTTTGGGAATTATATGTTTTCTTGTCAATATCCAATGAAGGAGTTTTATCTATGTGGTTGTTTGGGTCTCCTGGAAAAGTTATACAAGTTGCATCATCAAAAGAGGAAGTCTTGGCCAAAGGATTTTACCTCCTGGTTGCAAGTAAGTGGATGCCTCAAGGCATAATGGCTATATCAATAGGATCTAAAGTGAATATGGAACACAATGAGGAATCTTAGGATTATGGAGAACCTTGGTTCATCTTTTATCTCTATTTCTTGAGTTGGGATGGTTTAAGTTCATCTGTTGTAATTTTATTGGTTCTAAAAAGATTCTATTTGGTTATGAGAAGGCTTGGTGGTCTTGTTTTCTTGTATGTTTTTTTTGGTATTAATTATGGATTCTAACCCTTGAATAGTTTTCTCTTGGTGGATTGGTTTTTGTTCTAGTTGTTATTTATTTGTATATGTTCAACTCATGTGAAAAATAATGAATTTTGGTACTACTTATTGTTTGGTTTGAGTTCATTACATGGGTTTTCCCTTGTGTCCGGATTTTTCGGTTTGGGTTGGGGGTTCCCAGGTTTCTTTGTGTTGTATTTTCTATGTTAGTTTCATTGATAGGGTTGGGTTATTGTGTTGGGGAGAACCCCCCTTCCTTTTATTTCCCCATGGATATCCTCAAACTAGTTTTATCTAGAGATGGTTGTGTGTGACATTTAGAGTTGAAATGTGACACTGAGGTTCATGGTTTCTCTTGAATTAATTCAGTTTCAATCTTAAATTAAGTTACATGTTTGGTTGGGTTACTTTCTAGGGGTAGAGATATTTTTTGGTGGGGATAATTGTCACACCCCAACTATGGTTTTTATTTATTTTTATCCTTTACTTGATGTTCGATCTTTTGGTCGAGGTTCTGGTCAAGTTATAGATGATTTTTTTTGAATTTAAGATTCTTTGGGTGGTTTTTGACCATGTGAATGGTTTGACCATAGTTTAGCTCAAAATGTGCAAGGCCCAGTAGTGAACATACACATTTATCTTAGTGGAGCATGGCTTGCATAAGGTTTGAGGAAGCTGTCCGATAAGCATATGAAATGGTTATGAAAAATGACATAGCTGAGTTTCATGGTTTGTGCACGATTTCTAAAACTGTGTAGCCTGCCCGCCAGGGGTTCCCTTCTCTTTATAAGGGTGCACACCATTAGATCATGGTCTAGAAAACCATGAAGTCTTCACAGAGTTAAAAAATTGAAAATAATGAAAATAAAATAAAATAAAAATAATTTTTTTTAATAATAATGAAGATAATGTTTTTATTATTGTTATTATTATTATTATTATTATTAAAAACCTAAATAAAGGGGAACCCTCCCCCTTACCCACATGATCCAACCCCTCCCCTATCCCTATCTTACACAACTCCCCCCATGACCACACCCCCTCCTGTTCACCCCGCCCTTATGGCCTCTCTCGTGTGACAATTTCTCCCCGTTTCCTTAAGATTATTTGTCATTCCATGGATTTAATATCTCATATTCCTTTATTATTTGATTCTTGTTGTTCTTACTCTCTTGTTTCACCCTATTTTTTATCCAAACCCTATGGTTTTGGGTGGTCCAATTATTTATTTTTATTTTCTTAGTGGTTTATGTGATATCTCTCTCAGGTAATCTTTGTTCACGTTTCATCATTCACTACTGAAGGTAAATCATAGAATACCATTCTTGTCACGGCCTATGAAGGAAGAAGGTTTCTCTTTTATTTTAGGTAAATGTTTTTGATTCCTTCGGTTTGGATAAATTTTAATTTAGTGGTTTTGGGGTTTTTTAGTCTTTCGTTTTTTTATAGAGTGTGTTAGACCTCGTTGTGGTGGCTTCGAGTTTCCATTGTCACATAATTATAGGTGTATTCATAATTAAGAATTTATGTATTTAGTTTCCCCTTTATATGTATTCACCCATTACATGATGAATATATTTAAGGGGCCTAGGTGTACTTAAATGTGTATATGGAAATGCATATGTGTGTAAGTGTAAAGGTCTATATGCACATATAAGTATGTATATAAGGATACCCTTGTACATATTTATCCATAAAAATATGTATATAGGGGTTATGTTCCCTTACGTATAACTGAAGGTGCATATGTGTGCAAGAGGAAAGTGGAAGTTTGGTGTTTTTATCATCAAATACATCAAGTTTCAGGGTGTTTTATCTTGATTTTGTTCCCATTAAAGTAGGTTCCTAATACCTAAGACTTTAATATAAATTCCCTATCTACTTAAATTCCTTATCTACTATGAAAAATGATTGTGTCACTAATAAATGGTATTTTCATCTACTTTACATGTTTTCCCAATTCTTTAATCATGGTCTTCCTTCGTTCAATAATGAATTTTATCTTATTTGAAATGTAGTGTGGTTTAAAATGTTTAATTGGTTTTACAAATGTGTTTATTAAATATTGGCTTGTTTGGTAGCTTGGATGTATGGTTTGATAAAAAAATTGACTCAAAGGCCTATTTGATACATTAAGGTGTTCCATTAAGTGTTGAGGCCTGATTGGACCTTTTATTTATTTTATATAAATGGAAAACACCTCTTAATGCATGCCTCTTAAATTGGAATGTGTTATATGTGTTACATATGTTGTTTGTGATGTGTTCTTAGTGAAGAGGCATGTGGTTGGATTATGTGACTCAAAAAGGGGATGTGATTAATGTAGGAAATCAAAGGTGAGAATGAAGATGATATTTTGTGAAAATAATGTGATATATACATAAGTATATTATACCTTGATAGAACCCACCTCCATTTTAATTATTATGGGAATCCTTTGGTAGTTAGGTTGAAGACCTAGGTATACATGATGCACTAATTGAGATTATGCGTTGTCTAGTGGCTCAGATTAGATAACTTGACTGCCCATGGGATGTTCCCCTCAGTCGATCTAGTGAGGGTGTCACATAGTATTTGGGAAGAATTTTTTGATAACTGGTACCGGTGTAGATTGATTGTGTGATATGTATTATATCTTTTTCCTAGTCCATCTCGACCATAACTTGAGATCCCATGATGCTTGTTTTCCAGTTTTTTATTTCTCTCTATTCCTAGTTTCTTTATAAAATGGATGTCTTATTTTTTCTTTGTTTTGAGGCAACAGTTTTAGCACCAGTTACCTTTTGTGATTATTTCATTGAAATTTTTTTCATGCATTGGAAATAGTTTTGGAAATTTAATTATAAATTATTATTCTTGAAAATGGAAACTTATTTTTTTAAAAGAATGGGAAAACATTATTTTTATGTGTTTTATTTTTAAACTGGCATGTCTTAGTTTTCTATTTAAAAGAAATTAATAGAGAATGGTTTATTCAGGAATTATTATTGAGATTTAAAACTCACACCAATAGTTATATCTTTTTTAGCTTCTTTTATGGTTTACATCTCTCACTTAGTCATCATGGGGCATTGTTGGTTTAGTAGTCAGTGGTGACCCACATGGTCACATGGAGGTATGTGTAGTTTTATTTATTTTTACAATTTGTACTCATTTTTAATGTTCAGTTTATATTTATGTATTCATCTTTTTATGGTTCAAATCATTCCCAATTGTTTTATTTTGATGCACGTCATTAGTTTCAAGCCCAGGATAATTGAGAATGCCTCTTGGGCCCTATCTCAGGTTGGTTCAGGTGTCGGGTCGAATGGAAGCCTGACCTAGTTTTTGACATAAATGAATTGTGAAATATATATATATATATATATATGAAAAAATAGTAAAAATTCATTGATTAATACTTATAAAATTTTTACTCATAATTTATTAGTGTTATTTTATACTTTAGAAATAGGTTTTCATTAAAAATGGGTTTCCTCGATTTTTTATGAGTGAATATTATTAAAAAATTGGAACATATATAAATTTCATTTTATAAAAAGAATATCATATTTGAAATAATAATAACAAAATTATCTTAGGGTACAATTTTCAGATTTTTCGGAAAAAAATTGATTTTCTAGTGAATAGTAAAAATTACCAATTTTTATTGAAAGTTGAAATTTTATTTAAACTATTTTCAATGTTAAATTTTATTTTTAGAATGGTTTAATCAAGTAAAATTTATCCTAGGATTGTTCTTTTTAAGAAATTCATTTCTTATTGAATAGTAAAAAATACTTTTTTTATGAAATACATTATCTTTTTTTTCGCCAAGACATATAAATAATATAAAAAAATTAGGAAAACTATAGAATGAAGAGATTATGATAAAATAATATAAATATAATTCATAAATAATTTAAAACATAGATATTATAATTGATTCCATAATAAATATGAAAATCATTTTCAATGCTGGCGTTGTGCCTACGCAACACTACAAAAGTTAAATTTCATATCTAAAAGAAATAATTGAGTAATATAAGTACTTGATGTAATTTTATATTAAATATTAAGTTTTATTGATTATTTTTATGTTTATACATTAATTTTGGGGTTATATAACAAATGTTTTATCCAAATTCTTGTGCAATACTTGCGCAATGCTAGAAAAGTCAAAATAACACATTAAATTTGTTACCGTGATATAGATATGAGTTAAAATACATATTTAATGAATATAAATGAATATTTTTGTCATAATTAACATATTATAATTATATAATTTTATTTATAATTTTTAAAAATTATATATCTACATTATATTCTTGGGAAACATTAATACAATATTAATTTAGTTAACAAAAAATTAAATAAATGATATTAAATATTAAAAGTAACATAATTTGATAAAATTAAAGATATAAATGAACTCTATATATTAACATGACATTTTTATTATATAATAAAATATAATTTTTTTTAGTTTTACACTTTTCCGTGAAGTGTTTAATGTCAATGTAAGAAATAGTATGAAAATTGACAATAATAATATTTTATGGGATTAATATTCTATTAAATCATCCAAAAAACAAAAATAATAATTAATAAGAAAAAATGGGATAATATATGGTTGGAAATTTTATCCCATATTAATTATATTCCATTTTCAATAATTTGGATCTAGAATAGTCATATTATATTTTAATCTTTTGATAAATTTCAAAAAGTTCCCCTCACCTCAATTATAATATGTAACCTCCTCCCTCACCTCTTCACACCAATTTGAGCATTCCATATCAACAAAGTCCTGAACATTACTATTATAAACATACCTATAAAATTTATATATGTTTTATTCCTTCTAATAAAACTATTCTAGATCCATTAAGAAGAGATGTAAAGGAAGTCCGTCGAAGAAGAGGTAATCATTTTTACCAACTCTTTCAAGTTTATTTCTTCTTCTACTTCCTCTTCAACTATTATTTACATACTAAATTAAACAATACAGTATAATAAATATAAATATATATTATTATGATTATGTAATAACTATCTTCCATTTGTTTCCATTCCTATGAAAACTAAAAAAACCATACTCCTATATATGTACTGCTTACCATCTCCATGTAGCGGAGTAATTTTTTTTATTATAACTTTTATTATATGGCTATAAATATGTAAATAATGAATATATATGACATATATTACATAATAATGATCCTTTAAAGGTTAATTATTATTTACCTATATTTCACTCAATCCATTGAAAAATGAAAACAACGTTCTTGAATACGTACGACCTACTGTCTCCCAGAATAGTGTAATTCATTTTTCTATCTCTATCTTTATGGATGAATATATATATATATATTTATTTATATATTTATTTAATATATGTGTGATTTAAACCATAAATAATATTCTTTAGATTATGGAAATATTATAAAATTATAAGGATTGAAACTATTGAATCAAAACATACATGAAAAACAAAGTAGTTACCACCCGAAACAGTGATTTTAACAATTAATTGATAATAAATGGGTGATAAAATATTATACGTAAATAACATATTTTATCATATATATTAATATTGTTATGTAATATATTTTTAATAAATATATTTATAAAATAAATAAGGTATAAACACATACAAAGGAAATCAAACCTAAGTTAAGGGTTTCTCGTCTCGCATTTACTTTCATGAGACATATGTCATATTCACCATATATTTCTTTTGTGTAGTGTATATACTATTACTTTGATATATTATATCACTAATAATTTTTTATTCATGGTATTTAATGTTTCAATTGAAATCATTTCTTTTAATGGGAATATGATTCATTGGATACCTAAGTGATAAGGCTTTATTTCACAATCTCATCATTATTTGAGATTTTTTATATTTAAGTCTCTACAGAAGATTAATTATATTTTTTGTCTATGTTTTCTAAAAAAAATTCAAAAATGTTTTAATATTATCCAATTATTTTTAAAATTATTTTTTACCCTTGTTTTATTTTTTACAAAAAAAAATTAAAAGGAATGTTCTGGTCGTTTTCTAAACAAGGTTTTTTTTAATTTTCTTACAAAAGTGTGAAAGGAATTTTTTTAATTTATATGGAATGAAAGGAATTTCCATTCATCATGATGCCTAAATGATTTTCATATTCATTTATAAATTTAAAATATTATTTTCAAATACAATTATTTCTTTATTATGTACACAAATTTAGATTTTAAAAATAATTTTCAAAGTAAAAAAATGATATTTTCCTTATGAAATATTACAATAATCTTTTTAAAGTATTTGTATCGATGAAAATATCCTTTATAGAATATTATATTGATTATTTAATATATTATACCATTTATCATATTTATTTGGATGGTTATGATATTTTTTTTACTGTGGAAAGTATTGATGTTTTGTATGGCTAGTTCCCCCAATATAGATAGTTATTGAATTAGATAAGGCATGTTGATTTATTTGTATTATTTATTTATATGATGAATTAATTTTACTTATTAGGTGTTGGGTGGGCCACTATATATCTTATCTATTCATCAATAGGTCTCATTAGAAAAACTATATTTCGTTTTGGCTGAGGCCTTACCCATTTATACAGATGTCTTGGCACAAGGCCTTGACGATATTATATGTCTTAGCATAAAGCCTTGAAATTATGTTTTATATGTATATCATTATTCATTATATCATTATGAATTTAGTTATGGATTTTCCATGTGATTATTCTATTTTTTAAAATATGCATGGTTAAGTTTCTTTCTTATGTGATTATTTATATGTCATTATTTTCTCATCATTTATTTCTTCCAGATTATACTCAAGTTATTGATTAAATTTTATGTGTTTCAGTTATTTAACTTTCCATATTATTTGTACCTTATTTATTCATATATTCTATTGTAAACATACCCTTATTGAGTATCTGATCTCACCCCTTTTGTTTTATTTTCCCTCATATGTGAGGAAGTGTTTTGTGATTGGTATGTGAAGATACACTAGGGGGAATAATGGAATTCTAAAATAAAATTATTTATATATTTTTTGTTTTAAAATTTAATTTGAATTTCAATTATGAATCTTTCTTACCAATAATACTAAACTATTCAGTCCTTCAAGATGTGATTCCTGGTATCTTATGCCAATGTAATAAAGTAACCACCAGCTCTGGGCTACTGGAGTTCGGGTTTTTACATACTCCTTCTAAGATAGAACAATAGTTTTATCTGTACTATTTCACTAAATCCTCATCCATAATTTCTTGTTATATTACCTAAAATCTTTCAACTCAAAACTTACAAACAACTTACACTTTAATTTTAAAATATTTCTACCATTTGGTATAACTAGGAACATATCTCTGACATGCAACAACAGCATGATGAAAGTCACATAATCTCATTGATTTCAGTAATATAAATGATTATAATTTCATCTGATAAAGCCTTATTTTTCCATAAATGAGTCGAATTTTTTATTCCACTATCACAATTATTTCTTTATGACATGAATATTTTATTCAGATTACATACCAAATCATGGTTCTCATTTATCATGAAACCTATTGTCTTCTTCATGTAAATTTCTTCCTTAAAATTACTATGAAGTAAAGGTTCCCTGACATCCATCTAATCCAAATAAATATCTTCTAATGCCACCATACTCAACACTATACATATGATAAAACGTTTAACAACTAGTGATAATATTTTTTATAAATATACTCTTTCCTTTTATTGATAACCTTTCGATACTAGAAATTGTTTTTACATTTTCTTGTCATAAGCATATTCCTTAATTTGTTAAACCAAATTAATTTATAGTGCCTTTTTACCTTCTATAAGTTCATCCATCTCCCAATTTTTTTTAACTTTGATGAATCTATTTCATCATTTTGGATGACTCTAAATATTTTGAGTCACTGGTAAAATCATCTTTCTATATATTTTTCAATTCTCCTACATATATCAAGAGTAGGAAATCCATATCATCCCCAAATCTATGAACTAGATTTCTAACTCTAGTGGACCTCCTCTATTGAGTTGGATGAACTATATTACTTAGATCTACTCTGTCTATTAGTACCTAAACTACCAGTACTCTAACTTCTATAGCCTATATTACTAGTTATCCCACTAAATATTATGAATCCCTTGAACTCTATGGTATTTTTAAGGGTTTTAATCTTGAAATTTTGATGCTTTATTTACTCTCATATGATCTCTTTAAAAGTTGTGAACGTTTGGTAACCTTACTCTGATCAAACTAGATATCATCATTTAATTTTTCTTTAACTTATTTCCCAATAAATATTTTGTCCTTTCACTTAAAATTTTCATTTAAGATATTATTTGTACTCATAATTTTTTTTCTTTCATTATCTCATAAATGATATTAGAAATTTTCATCTACAAAACTAATGAAAAAATAAATTTTTTATTTTTATTCAAGTTTATCTTGATGTTTAAAGTTTACATGTACATATGTTGAACTACCAATGAATCTAATATGTTGAATTTATGGTCATTTTATAGACCAAAACTCCTCTTTAAATTCATACCCTATTACCGATGTTGGACCTATATTCATGAGATATATTGTTGTGTTGAGTACCTCTTGACAAATCGCCTTAGGTATTATTGAGTGCAGCATCATTCTCCTATAATTCAGTATTACAGTATTGTTCATTCTTATAGATACTTAATTTTATTGTACAGTTTTAGGAAATATGTTCTCATGAATTATTACATTATGGAAGAAGTTTCATAAGTTGTGTCTAGTGTACTCACCACTATTTTCTATCCATATTCATTTAAACTTATGACCACATTCCTTTTCTACCAAGAATTTCCAATGAGTAAACACCTAAAATACATCAGAAATTTGTTTCAAAAAGTAAATATATACTATCCTTGTGGTATTATATATGAAATTATGAAATTATAGTGAACTATCATAGGATTGATCAAGGGAAGGTCCCCAAATATCTGAGTGTACAAGCTCCAACTCTTGGTTCTTAGGATTTAATCCATAAAAGTTAAAGGACACTCTTCTAAAAATTCACAATAAAAAACTTTCACACTTTCCTATTTCCATTTGATCAAGATTTATTTTTCATTTACCTTTTAGAAAATCTATATTATAATCACTAATTTGACCAAACCTGTAGTTTCAAACTTCCAGGTTATTAGAATTTATACCTCTAGAAACTACAATCCCATCTGAATTTTAAGTCAAGTAAAGAATCTCATAATTTATTCATCATAAAACTATCATATATCCTAAGTTAAACTTACATATACAATTTTCAAAACTATTCTCATAGATTTTTTCATCGATTTACCCAATGTAGATAATATTCCTCCCATTAACTGGGGATGTGGTAAACTTTTGATAGTTTCAAGAATCCCATGTTATTCAACTGAATGCTAACCTCTTCTTTTCAAAAAGATTTCATGGCTTAATAATTCACTCAATAAACTTTCTCAAACATTATATATGTATAATTTTTTATGAATAATTTATCACCAATTGAATAGAAATATTCTCTTAAGTCAATCACCCAAGATTTTACCAGTGTGTTCAAACTTAATAAGTAATTGTTAATTCTTTAAGGTACACTAATGGAATTTTAAATTTTGGAAGTAGATGGTATTCTTGATTTATCCTTGCAACTATTAATATTCTTCTTGATATGCAATTTCCCTTTTCATTTATTATAGGTTTATTCTTGTATTTATAATGGGGAGACATTCCCCTTCTATTAGAATTTAGAGAAATACTACAATGTTCCTGAACATCCCTCTACTAGAGCTCTTCATTCAAGATCATGTTCTAGATATCATAAAACCACAAATATTTTGTTCAATTATTTTTACCAATTATAGTAACCATAAAATACTAGTATTTTTTATGTGAATATAAAATAAGAAATTCATATACATCATCAGGAGATATAACCTTCACTTATTTTATATTCTCAAAGATCATGTTGAAGTAATTCATATGATTTTCCACTATTATTCCTTCCATAAAAATTAATCCAAAAAACTATAACCTCATGAAAACATTTTATATGTTGTTATATTTTCATATATATCTTACAAAGCCTTCATAAAATCCCTTATAGTTTTCTTCTCTTGAATGTTGAAAGAAAAATTTCATGTTAGAGACATTATTACCAGCACCAAAATTTTTTATCCTTATTTTTACACTCTTTATTCTATATTTTATTGGTCATTAAACCATTAAAAAATACTTATAGATATTTATATATGATATAATATTATATCTTCATTCTTTAAAAAAATATTCCATAAAATTAATAAATTTGGCCCTTCCCTTGATCTAATTCTAAGCTTATACTACTGCTAGTGTATTGAACCTTTTCTCTGATACCACTTGTTGAGGAACCTCCAAAACTGCTGGAAAAATAAAGCACTATAAAATTGATCACATGTGGTACTGGTATAACTATATAAACATCACCATGCCAATCCATTGTATGATCATAAGCTGATCAGTACACTAGAAAACCAAACTTTTAAAACATTATTTTTCCATTGACTAAGTATATAAGAAGTATGGATTTATTGTGCCCTAACCACCACACAATTTAGACCTTACAAACTTAATTAAAACTCAAAAAAATTAAAGAATCAAAAATTAAATTAGTATAAATACATGCAATATAAGTATATAAATAAATAAAATTAAAAAAATTAACATGATTCAGACAAGTTTTCCTACATGAATGGGATAAACACTACACAAATATTATATTAATGGGTGTATAAAGATTACAATAAACTGAAAATTTTGTATTTAAAAACTTATTAAAAAATGATTAACACACTTTAATTCAAGGATTCACTATCCACTTTTCACATTTACTATTAAGGTTTGGTCCCTACTTCCTTTTATAGGAGCATTAAGCCAGTTTTCCTAATCATAAAACATTCCCACATTAATGGAGTAGATCCATATGGAATGTAATTATTGATATCCAGTGACCTCATTAACCTTGACTGTTTACATCTTTAATCTTATAGAGTCTTTATTCAAGAAACTTACTTATAGAGAGTTCACTGATCATTATGATCTTCCATTTGATTTCATCAGTATAATGTATTACTGATGTATCTACTGTCACTAAATAGATGATGTGACATGGCCTATAAACTGAGTCTAGACTCTTTATACTGACCATATTTTTTGTAAATGTAAATATGGTGCATGAAATTATATTAAACTAAAACTAGTATTCACATCCCAACATCAAGAATTTCCTTAACAATTCCTCCCATGTGGTTATATATTGTGAGGCTAGACATTGGATTCATTCTTAAGATTTTTATTTTGATGAAAATTGAAATAAAATCATACATACCACATAATTAGAGTCATTATTGAATTAGAATATATCTAAAATCTCAAGTAAACTAATTAGGTGATGGTTTGGGTCTTCATGTGGTTTCCCATAGAATTGAATGGAATTTAAGTTAATTTGGATGATCAAAAACTTGATTTCAAATTGTCCTGTAGTGTCTAAAGGCACTAGAATTCTTGGTAGGACCATCACACCTGAGGTTTGACCATACTCCATCCATATTCATAGCCTCATATCTCTTCTTTTCACTACCTTATTAGTAACTTGTTCCCCTTTATCCACTCAATCCATGTCTTCCTCCTTGATATTCTATTTATTCCAAAAAAAATTATAACTTGGGATCAGAGTGAAGAATTTATTTTTTCCCCAAGAAGAGTTCACATGAATTAAAAGTTAAACTATAATATCACAACCTTAAAGGAACCAATATAACAAAGAAAGTAATAACTACAAATAAAAATATAAAATACTAAAATTCTTATATTTCATACAAAATAATTTCCAATGACGATACCAAAAACATGTTCTCTTATAGGGTTTCATTAGTATCTATGGGGAAACCAGTTAAAATTTTATATTTTTACTCTTACTAACTACCAACTAATGAGTGTTGTACATGGTCAATTCGAGGTTGAACCCACCGATAAAATTTTAGGAAACACTTAGGATGATTAAGAATGAATATAAACCAAAAAAGAATAAATAGTTTTAGTAACTTAAATCAAGATATAATTTACCAAGAATAAATAATGCATGTTTCATTCACAATTGAAGTAAAAAAATTATAATTATTTACTCAAAATTTCATCAGAATCAGGTCAAAGAAAATACCTTAGTCTCAATAATCACGCTGTATTATAAAGATGCTATTTTCTTATAGTCAAGTGATTTAGTTGATCAATATAATAATTAACACAAAACCATATTTAAAAACAACTACCTTATCCCACACAATGGTCATGCATGAAAATAATTTTTTAATTAATGTATTAAAATCATAAAAACATTAACACGCAATGCTTATGCCTAAAAGAGTAAGATTCTATTAAGAAGAATATTATAAAATGAAAAAAAATATAAATTAATCATAAAAATTATAATTAAAATAGATACAATCCCCCTTATATTCTTATCATTAAAATATTCACTGCCTATTTCTAATCATTAGAATGTTCTAAAATTAAAAGGCCTCATAATAGCAGTACTCTAGATGAAGAGATAAACTCTAGGTGTAAACTCCTTAAAAGGTTTTATATCACCAGTGAAACACAAAAATCCTCCTTTATATAGATATAATTATCTATCTCATATATTTATCATAAATCTCTTTATCTTCTTCTATATATTTATCAATTTATCTTAAACACAAATTTATTGAAGATAGGTAGTAAATACCACACGAAAAAATACCGCTCATCCCAAAACTCCCATGTGGCTCTAGCGCTATCAAAATGGAATGAACCCATATTGATTATAACGAATAACATATGATTTTATATACTAAATGAGTTTCATGTAATTATTTTTTGTCATGTTTTTGGTGGATATAAATACAGAAGATTTTATTAAGAAATAAAATCCAAGGCCAAGAAATAGTCGTCAACATGGGCACTAAGAAACAAGTGTATAAGAGAACATATAATAGAATAGGCACCATGAGGGTATATGTGTGGGAATTGGTTATATAAAGGGTTAATAATGAAGGAAAAAATTTAATTTACTGATGAAACACATGTATTTATTAATCATCACTCTTCTATTCATATTTTCGATGTGGGATGGAAAATAAGTTGGACACTATTAACCTATTTAAAGAAACATATGGATACATAATACAGTATTGTAGATATCTAATTCAACCTTAGTTTACGGTTTTTTAAAATTATATTTCATATATGTAATTACTTCTTTAATCTTCTTGAGTCCTCTATAGTGAAAAAATCCATCATGTGGTGTTATAAAAAGCATGTGAAGGATAAAACGATACTATTTCTGTGTTATTTAATGAATGATAGGAATCATATCTTTGATAGTGAATGTAATATTCCATAAAGTGTTGATTTAATTTTCAATGGATTCCATGATGAGTTAGTTCCATGTGGAGGAAGATTTTCAAGATGGGTGAACTTGAAGGATAATGTAGTTTCTTGCTAAGAAAACCCAAAGTTTTGTTTGCGGTGGTTTGGTTTTGTTTGCTTCGGTGTCATGAAGTATTATGTCAGTGAACATGGGAAGGTATTTCAATTACAAGAAGATTTATATGTACAAAGTTCAGTGAAAAAATTAATTGAATAGTATTATATATGAACTTCATAAAGTTTGTGAGAGCATGAAAATAGCTATGTGTACATGGAGGAGGAAGACATCCCACAAATTAGTGTATTTCAAATCTTCATACATGAAAATACCATAAAATACATGAATTTTGTGTTCACTCATGATAGTATTGTGAAAAATAATAATTTAGTATCATTAAAAAAAGAAATTACTCGAAGTAATGTTGAAGAGAGAGTAAATGAAGAAAAGCTGATAAGTGTATGAAGTATAAAAAAAGTGATAAACCAGTGATATATATCCATAAAAAATTCATAGAAACATCTGGTTTTGAATAAAAAAGATGTAGTGACCATGATATATAAATCTGGAAGAATTAATAAGAAGTGGAGTTTTCATACATTCAGGACTAGGTGGATTTTTTACTAAAGAAATTTAGGATGTTTTTAAAGGAATAAGGATTGTGAACAAGAGGTTTATTATTGATATATCTAGAGTTATAAGTATTTTTAAAGATATAATACCAATCTTGGAATTATCATCATCCTAGATAAAGTGTTTTTTGGTTTGAGGAAAGAAACAAACTTAACTATCATTTATAATGTGTTGTGTTAATCTATCTTTAAGAATAATGGAATCATATTGGATTTAATACTGCATATATCATAAGATAAAGATGAAACCATTTTATGATTAATTCAAAGATCTTGGAGAGACCCTTAAGTTTATAAACTGGCTTTATCCATCATATGTGTAGTGTACTTAAGAATACAGAGTTCCCCTTGGGTTAGGAATGATTGAACCCAAAATCTAGTAAATTTAAAAAACCTATCATAAAGTAACCATAGATGAACCATTTTAATCCACGAAAATAGTGAATCTTAATGTATTTTTATCACATCAACTCGTCATTAGTGTGTTCTCATTAGACTTATCCCATTGTGGTTAACTAAATAAAATATTTTTATTATGTTATTTCACTAATTTAAAGTATATCTATATTTTTTGGGTGATTATTTTATCAATAATTATAGGTTAAACATAGTTCATCCTCACATTGAAATAATATCCTTAAAGATAATCAAATGAGTTAAACAAAAATAATAATTTGGTCCACACCCAGATTCAACACCCCACCTCTCAGGGTGTCCCAATATAGAAAAAGTGGTATCATAGAAAAATGATTCTAACATGGTGTTCATCTAGATTTTTCACTTTAGGAGATCTTGAAGAAGATGTATCACATTCCATGGTTCATTCAAATGGAATGTTTAAGATGAAAGTTCGAGAGAACAAATAATCGAATGATTGGGAAATTAAAGCTCCTGAAGTGTTAGAGTTGGTGTTCTAGGACTAATTGTACATAATTTAATTACATGTATATTAGATGTATTGAATAATAATAAAACTATTTATTACATATTTTTATGTTCTATATTACTCTAATGTAATAATGTACAAGAGTATGTGTCACATTGATAATGTTATTGTCATGTCTAAGGAATAATTTAGATTAAATTATATTTGAGTTTAATTAATGGATTAAATATTATTATCATGTCTAAGGAATAATTTTATTCATGTTATATTGATCACATAAATTAAATAAATATTTATTTGATATCTTTTTAATAAAATATTTATTTTATTTATTAAATGTTTTAATAAATATTTATTTGATAGATTGTGAATAAAATATTTTATTGGGTTTTTAATAAATTCTTGAGGAGTCTGAATAGACAAAGACCAAGTCTAGTGAAAAATATTAACTAACAAGACCATTACATAATATTTGTTACTACACAAGTTAGAGTGCACTAAAAAATAATAATATTATTATTATTATTATTACGTGGAATGGGGCTTATTAAAGGTAATAAATTTTATTTAATGTTAAGTATGTAATTAAATAATATCTTCAATTAAATCCTAACTCTATGAATAGACGGTTATGTCTATTGTGTAGAGTATCTAAAAATTGAGAATAAAGAATTGTTATGCACAAAAAAGTCTCTTTTAAATCCTCATATCTCACTCTTAGGAACAAGTAGTGCAAGGGATATTTCTTTAATATCAAAGAATGAGTGATCAAGAATGGACAACGTAAGAAATTTAACACACCATGCTAGAAGACATAGATCAAGTGGAATTGTTCTAAGATCATAGGAACACGTATGGATCACCACTAGAGGGATTCTATCTTGGGATCCTCACAACATAGAGAATGTAATCTAAAAGGGTCTTTTGGATGATCAATATTAACCAAAGAATAAAGTTCCAAATACCATGAATCTATTTCTGCAAATATTAAATAAATTAATTATAAATTTGAAAATAAATAATATCACTCTTGGTTTTAGGAAATGATTATTAAATAAAATTTTAACATATCACCCACCTCTGAATACTTTCTCTGCATTCATAACCATCAAGAATTACAAGACAAAATTTAACTAAAAAAAGATTTTGACCGTGAAGTATAACATAAATGGGATCATGAAAATTGTGTATTCAAAGAAAGAGAAACAAGAAGATTAGAGAATTGTTGAAATAGTCAAATGAGTATATGGTGAGAAACTCGCAGATGAAATTACCTATCTTCTAAAGGTAGTTAAAGATCATAATTCAATTCATAAAGAAGCATATCTGAATAAGAAATTGGAAGAAAAAACTAATTTGATCAATAATTTGAGTACTTTTGTTGAATAATGAAATGAGAATATGGAGTCTCTTATAGAGGAAGTTATTATATTTGAAAGGGTATATTTAGATGATCCCTCCGAATATGACTTATTTAAAATAATAATCTTTTGAGGATTCAAAAATGGAGATAAATATCTTATATATCATGAGGGGACTAATACAGAAGACCTGTTAAAAGTTTAAATAAAGGTAAGTGAGGAAGAGCTTCAGAAATAGATTTCATATAGGAATAATATATTAAAAGAGTCCGAATATTATATTATAAGGCTATTGGGGGATCTCATTGAGAAAGAAGTTCAAGGGATATACCTATTTAAACATCATATGGCCTATAAGAATAAAAATGAGGGTGAATTTTTGATCAATATTTTTTAATAAAAATTGATAGCAGTGGAAGGAGCATTAAAATTGGGTATAGAGATCAAGAATTCCCAGCTAGATGTCTAGGCTAAAAGGATTTAAGAACATAAAAGTTTTTTAGTATCTTCCTAATAATAAAATGAATAATATGTGAAGCTTCTCAAAAGGTAGTATGAATAAAAATAATATTACTATTAGATGAAATAAATTGGATCAAGTTAAAGTGTTTCGGTTTGAAGGTTAAGTAGAAAATTTTTGAAGTCACAACTGCAGCAAATAATAAAATTTAGTGAGGAATTTCTAATTCATCATGAAAAATCAAGAAGAGTTGTGAAACTCAAATGCCAACTGTTATAGGAAAATATTATTTGAGGATTAGTACGTCATCTTCCAAATAAACTATAAATCTTGTAGTGAAATTCAAGAAGGATAAGATTTAAATTGATGTAAAAAAGTGGATAAAAAGATTGGAACATGGTAACATGTGCTTTTATTATGTAATTACTTTACATATATTGAGTTTTTTTAGAGATATTATTTAACTAATTATATAAAATGAAAGGAAAGGGTCCTAAAAATTAGAAAAACCACAATATATGACGTTTCATGAAAAATATAGAAGAAAAAACTCATAAATAAAGGTATATATGAAGTGATAATAATGTGGAAGAATGGGAAACACCCTGAATTTGTATCTAAAATCCTAAGGTATCATATGAAGTGAAACTATTGTATCAACATAATAACAAAGAAATGATTACATGAGGTATTCATTTAATTAATGTTTTTTTATATGTTAAAAATTGGTATATGGTATGAATTTTAGTGGGAAATAAGATGAAATTGGCATTAGTAATTACTTGGTTTATATGAAAAACTGAAAATGTTTTATACTGAAGAAAAATCTATCAAGGGGGAAAATAGATTTAATGATTTTGAGGAGAAAATGGATCTAAATTAAAGTTTCACCATGCACCAATGGTGGTGCACAGAAAACAACCCTCATGGAGGAAAATTAGACAAATATGAAAGATAAATTAGTAATTTGTTTCATTTATGAGGAAGGCATATGAACTTTTCATGAAATACTCACAAAATATAAACAATTCCAAATTTACTCTAACAAAAAATGAAGTGTACAGACATGAGTCATGCCTTATAGGTTTCAAAAATCATACCATAATGTTAGAGATGCAGTTTGTTGTAATATTCCTCTTATCATGAAGGAATCATGATGGAGGATTCAAGAAAAATGAATATTTGTGGGAAACATATACTAGTGGGTTTAGTCCCACTAATGATATGAAACCCAAGCCATAGAATATAGTGAACTCTAAATATGAAACTCTGAGTGAAATATATATATATATATATATATATATATATATGGAATTTCAATAATAACCACTTGAAATACTTGGAAGAAATAATGAAGAACTAGGTTGGTTCATCAAGAACAAACAAAATTCACAGCCTAAGGATGTCATAGGTATCCATATCCCTATTCATTTAAATGTTTCTAATATTTATTGAATGTGGTGTGGGTTTAAGAGGCAGATAAAATTCATGGGTTTATATGTGTTTGAAAGAAAAAAAATTCTAAAATATATAATGAAAGAAATACATAGGAGAATAAAATTTTAAGGTATTGATCTAATGTTGAAGAGGATTCAAATATTATTTAATAGTTCTCGTTGTATCAATCTTATATTGAAGATAAAAAGGTGACATTGGATATATCTCAAGTTATATTTGACCACTGGAAGAAGGGTACGATATCCCCATAATAGAAGAAACAAAATTAATGTATTACATGATTATTTTTTATTGTATTAAAAAATTTAGTGCCATTTGATTACTTTCAGGATGTAATAAAGCTGTTATATGAAAAGATAATTACCAATAATTGGTTTCCTATACTGAAAAATCATTTCAAAATATGGTGTCAAGAGTTGATGTCATTCAAGGGAAGTTGATGATGAGCACTCTATGGATTCTTATCTATATCTGAAAAGGATGTTACCCTATGAATATAGGAATATCATAATATATTATGTTCATATAAATTAATACAACATGTGTTATGAATCATACATTTTTTGGTTTATTGATTATCCATTGATTATTGGGTATATGGGTAATTTAGATTATAGGGTGTAAATAGGTTATAAAATTTCAATATGATGGTGTTTTTTTCTTGAAAATTCTTGAATGATATGAACAATATTGATACTATTAACAAAAAATCTTTTTTATATATTGAGTTATAACTAAGTAAGCATAAATTATTTTTTGACATTTCATTTATATGTGAGAAAATTAACTCATTAAATTTTAAAATAAAGAATGCATCTAGAATATAAAAGAGATAACAGAGGTAAGAATTAAGGGGGGGGGGGGGATAATATCTCTTATTCTGAGAATTATTAAAGATTTTTATTTACATATATGGTGTAATATGTTTTTTTAAAAATAGAGGATTTAAAATGAGAAAAAATAATCTTTCCAAATTGGTGGTGATACTCCCAAACAAAGGTGAAAATATCCCTTTGTATTTTATTGAAAAATAGGGAGGAAGAAAAGACCATAAAATCAATATACCATCATGAGATACATTTTATGGGATATTTTCAACATAATCCAAAGGAGGGATTTTTAAACTATGGGTTTATAAGTTAAATGTATTTACAAAAATTGGTAAGGTATGATTGTATCTTTTGAATGATTTGTAAGGAAGTAGTATTAATTGATTTATATGGAAGAAGAGTTATTAAATTACCCAGAAGTTGGTTAGATTATAGCAACTGATGTTTTATGGTTGTATTATGAATAGAGGTTAGATAAAAATATGTTTTCTGATTTTTTTAATGTGTTTTGTGGATATAAATATGTAATATATGATTAAAAAATATAAATCCAAGTAAGACCAAGCAATGGAAGTGTAGTCAGCAATTAGGAAAAAAGTGTGTGGGAGCATACATATGGGAAGATGGACCTTGTGGATTAGTGTGGAGCAAGAGGTTGTGGAATGGTTCAATACCAAATGAATTATTCATAGGGATTATCAAGTTTGTATATTTATTAAGCACCAATATGTTTTTCTTATTTTTCAATTGGGGTTCAAAATAAATAGGAAATTATTTAGAATTTTTAAAAACATATAGATACATAATACGATGTCATTGGGATATTCGTCAACCTTGGTGTAGCATTTCTAAATGTTATATATCTTATATGGAATGCCTTGTACAGTCTTTTGGAGTCCTCAATAGTTAAAAATGTATTATGTGTGATTATAAGAAGCACAAGAATGTTGAACTGATATTGTTGAGGTGTTCTACTATGAAAGATGAAGACCATGCCTATGGTAGTGAATGGGGGATTCCATATAGAGTATATTTTATTAGAAAAATATTTCATACTGGTTTAGTTTTGTGTATTGGAATATTCTCATATTTTGTGAAGTCAAAGTCTAAAGCACTTGGTTTCCAAGTGAACCTGAGTTTCATTTGAGGTGGTTTGACGTTGATTTCTTTAGTGTCATGAAGTACTAAATTGGTGCATGTGAGGTGAATTAAGGTGATAGAATGGTTAATTATCCATGAATTTTAGAGGATTTTAGGTGGTTTAAACACATTTATAAATACCCCATCCCACTTCATTTTTAATACACAAAGTCATAGAGAGAGAAAGATTCAAGATCAGGAAAAAGAGGTGTTGATACTGAGAAGTAGTGAGAGTCCTCTATTTTTTTCATTAACTGAGTGGTAACCATCCATGATACTCATTTATTTATTGGGTAAACTATGAAAAATTAGAATGATATCCATGAAAGGTGTTTCAATTTCATTATTATTTCTACATACAAATTCTATCATGGAGAATAAAATGAATAGTGGTATACGCAAGCTTCATGAAGTTCATGAGTGCATGAAGATAGTGATATTGTGTGTGAACAAAGGTGGAAGAGATCCATCCAATAATTGTATTAAAGATATATAGTCATGAAAATATCATGCAGTATATGAAGTTTTTGTGTGCATAGTGAGAGTATTGTGCAATTAAAGAAGGTGGTATGGAGTAACAAAATAAAGTAATCAACAATGTGTTGAACAGAGAGTATGTGAAGAAAAGCTGAGAAGTATACCAATTAGTGTTGAAGTGATAAACCAGTGATGAATTTCTACAAAAAAAATTCAAATAAATATATATTTTTAATAAAAAAAGGTAAATTTACCATTATATATACATTCAACAAAAGAAACTGGAAAATAAGTTTGCATACAACGAAGACGAGGTGTAATTCTCAGTAAGGAAATTTGAAATATTTTTTAAGACAGAAGTCTTCTAAAAAAAGGCTCATAATTTATATATATGTGGGTAGAAGGATTGTTTAAGGAGATAATTCCAATCATGGAATTATCATCATCTCAAAGAAAGTATTGATGAACTTTTATTAAAGACACAAGCTCGACTCTCAATAATAAACTATTGAGTTCATATTGCTTAAAAAAGAAGTTAATCATATATGATTTCACTCTATATCTATCAGGATATAAAGATTAAGACATTTTGTTCTTACTTTAAAGATCTTGTAGAGACCATTATGTTTATAAATATAATTTATCCTTTATAGAATAAATGTACAGAGTGAAGAAGAGGGAGTTCCCCTTATACAAGGAGTGACTAAACCATAAATATTGTTATGTTAGTGAGCTTGGTATGGAGTGACCATGGTGAACTACACATTGAAACCCAGTGATTCTTTCCCTTAGGAAATCCATTTGAACCATGGTATTATACTCCATGACATATTACATGGTATTTACAACTTTATCAAGCACTTCCACTATAGCATTGTACTATTTCTTAAAGTGTTTCTCTCTATGCATGTAGTCGTGGTGATCTCCACAACAAAATTCTCATCATTTAAAGCTTGAAGAGTCCCTATATAGCATGCTCATTCACTTATACAATGTGGAACTCTCCATTTATCTCTTCAGAGAACTCCTTCATTCTCGGCCACCATGCCTTGAATGGAATTTCAATGGGTGTGTCGTTATAAAATCCCTAGTCGAGGAAAATGGTAACCAGGATGATTCCATTTAAATATTTCACACATTCCTCAATTTAATTTAATGGTATCTATATATTTCATCTTCCTACATCAATAATTCACTTGGACTATCACTTTATCAAATTGTGTTCGTGATATCTTCCAATTAGAACTTCCTATTGAGTTGGCCTACAATATAGCCACGAATCGCCCTTCCCAACACCTTCCTACAACAAGGTCCCTTGATTCTCTTACTAGTAATGTGTTTCAATATGCTCCTAACTTTCATCAATCCAATACATAAGTTTGATATCGTCTAGATTCCCTATGGTGTGGTAGTGGCTTCTCAATTATATTCAATCCAGCTTGGCATATTTTTATCACATATTATTTTTTCCTTTTCTATTTTCTTTTTTATATCTAGACTTCATTTTTCTTACTTTTTCTTAAAGTTTTCAATTCAACTTTCCCCACTATAACAAATAAAAATAATGAAAATTAATTGACTAATTCATAAAATCAATATATTTAATATAAAAAATTATTATATCATATTTATCATATGAATCGGAACTTGGTGGAATACAAAGATGAGAATAAAAAATCATTTCATATCAAATTTCATCTAGATGGAATTCTATAAGTTCAAGTTTATTTAGGGACTATGAAAAATACAAAGATACAAAAGTGTCCAAGGGATATTTTAGATGGAACTCATATTTTTTTGTTATCACCAAGGCTAGATGTACCAGAATATTAAAGAATATAGAATCTCAGGATAGTTCTATAGAAGAATAAATTTTAGAATTAATGGTTTTATAATGTGTAGAGTTTAAGGTTCAATTATAGAGATTTACCACGGCTTAGTTCCTAGTTAGTTAGTTTTGAAGTGGTATGCACTTTTTTCATCCTTTAATTGGTGTATAAACCTAAATCCGATAATATTTGGTGGGTCTAAGTAACTCAAGATAGTGGTTGTTATCGATTAAAGAGGAAATAGAATATTTACATGTTTTCAGAACATGGGATCTAACTAAACATCATGCTGGTAAAAGATATTTTCAGAACAAGTGGGTATTCTATTTATAATAAGAAGTATATGGAAAGAAATTCTAAAAAATAAAATCTTTTTATTAAGGTATTTCAATAAATAGAAGGTGCGTATTTATTTGAAATATTTTCTCTAGTTATAAAGTATTCAACAATTTGGATAACACTTAGATTAGTTTCTTTAGATGGTCTACATCTTGATTAGTTAGATGTAAAGACCTAATTCTTTATTAATAAATTAGAATAGATAATATTTATGGAGAATATGAAGGGTTTCATGGAAAACTAGAATGAATTATTATTGTGTTGAATCGAATAGAGTTTATATGTACTGAAACATGCACACGAGAATTAGAACTGAAATTACAATGCCTTTATGGTATAAAATGTGTTGATTCAAAGAAATGTCGATTATTTTTTTCACTAGAAGGTTTTTGGTGATGAATGATTTATCAAAATTATTCTCTATATAGACGATGTGATTCTTTTTGAGATTAAGGAGAGATCATATTGAGGATCTTAGATATGAATTTCCAAGAAGATTTTAAATGATGGGTATCTATTCTATAGAGTATGTGTTGGTATAAGGATTGTGAGGGAGTTTAGTTCTAAAATATTTTCCATATTATAGATATTTTACATGCATAAAGTTGTGTAAAGATTTTGAATGAGTAAATCTATGTCTGTAACAACTACTATGGCTAGATATTTCAATTTAACCAAAGAAAGCACACCTTGAATGGAATATATGGTTGAGTACATAGTAAAAGTTCCACAAGACAAAATGGTCAAAATCTTGTTGTATTTCTTGGGTTGTATGAGACTTGACATAGTGAATGTAGTGGGAGTCAATAAAAAGTTCATGGTGAATCCACAAAGTGAGAAATGGGAAGCATTGAAGTGGATACTTCAGTATCTCAAAGGTTTGGTAAAATGTGACACTATTTAAAATAGATGATTAGTTGTAGGGGTTTGTGAATATAGAATTTTGAAGATATCAAGAAACATAGCTAACTACCACTGTCAATGTGTTTACTTTCAAATGATTGATTTTGAATTTGATATCCAAACATCAACTGGTAGTTGTTTTATCCAAAACATAAGATGGTACATGAAAATAATGGAAGCTGAGAAGGTTTTAATCTAGCTAAAAATGATATTATATGATATTAAAATAAGTTAAGAGAAAATAATGTTGTTTATTGATAGTTAGAGAATAATTTATCTTGAAAATAATCTATTTTTTTACTCCATTATAATTAATATTTAGCACAAGTATTAAAAAATTTAGAAATTGTGGAGTATGGGGTGTTAAATCCATGTAAGGTTAATGGGTGTCAAAATCCGATGGATATATTGATATAAGTCATAATCCAGGATCTCCTAGGGTGATTTTTTGAATCAATGGGGATTATATGATTAGAAGCATGGTGGAACATTATGCTACTATGATATGAATATAGAACTGAAGGAATTAGACCAGGGGACTTGTTGGTGAATCCTTGAAAATGATATTATAGTGGTATATTATTAGGATTGGCTATTTGTAATCCATTTCCTATCTAAGTAAACCTATTTTATGAAGGAGTGAGTCTAAAACAAGCCTATGAAACTAAATGGACATGGTGGTGCAGTGTAAGAACTAATTTATAGTACAGGATATACAAGTAAAAGAATTATGGAAGTATATAACAAGATGAGGGATGATTCTTCAAAATAAATTATTATTTATTATAATATTCAAGTTTAGATGGTGAAAATTGATGGTTGTTTGTTGTTTACTTGATCAAGTGGATTTATTATACAAATATAGATTGGTAGTGGAATTGATCCCACATGATAGACTCATCTATAATATGGTAGGTGGGGGCACTTTTTCAGTAATAGGATTCAGTTGTAATCTTCTTCGATTTTTAATTAGAGTTTTATTATTTAGGATTCTTGTAATGTGGATGTTTTATCTTAACCAAAAGTGTACGGTGTTTCCCTCATAGAGTAGGATTAATTTTGAACCATATAAATTCTATGTTGTTTCATTTATCATTTTTTTTCCAATTTATTTTTTTCTTTATAAATTTCTTATCTTCTTCTGAGTTGATTCAGTATAATGATTTTAGTGCCTCATTCTGGAGTTTGTTCACTGGCATCAGGTGTCTTCTACTTTAGAATTTTTGAACCATTTTTCGAAAAATTAATGTTTCTAGAGAATATCTACCAAAATATAGGGTTTCAAGAGAATAGATATACCTCTTAGTAAATAGTATATACCTACTTACATTAAGAAAAGAGTTTGTAGGGTTACAGACTAAGTGTATCTATAATATCATTAGATTCAGTTGAATGTAATTTTATGAATAAATTTATTCCCAATTTTTGTAATAATATTTATTAAAGTTATATTGATCATAAATTCAATTATACTATTATTCACAATAAGTATAAATTAGTTTAATTTTATGTCTTATTTATTCACAATATAAATAAATATAATAATTATTAAAAAGATTAGTGATTAAAATATTTATTTGTATATAAATTAATTGAATAAAATAATTATTTATTCACAAGTTATGTGAATATAATTTTTATTTTATCAAACAAAATTAAATTTATTTTTTGAGGTTAATATTTATTGGAGGATTTGGATCAATATCATGATCTTGTAAATATATTTATTTATTTATTTAAGAAATGATTTTCTTATAATACACAACGCCTAAAATAATAATAGTTTCATTATTATTTTAAGACATGAAGTCTTTATTAGAGATTAATTAAAATAATGGAACTATATGAAATCCTTTTAATTTTTAACCTAAGTATAAAAACTAAAAATATATTATTTATTTGACATGTGAATCTAATTTCATATAATTATCCTCCTAAGTCCTAGAGTGACATTAAAAGAGAGCCATGCCTCTTCTCTCAAGTTTCTAAAGAGGTGAAGTAAGAGATATCTTCATAAAATCAAGTATGAACAACATAAATCCCCTGATTCCATCATTCTAGAACCTGAGATATCAAGAATGACATTCATATATTTGTGGAACAAGTCTGAATATCACTATTTTTATTCTTTTTTGGATTCTTGATGTGATAAAAATAATTAAAGAACATGATTTCATCTCTATTTAACCTAGTCTATCTTAGCTCCTCAACATGATCTTGGTAAGGATCACTAAGAATCATCTAATAGACTCAGTCCTCCTAACTATCTATAAGTTCTATGAATCTACCAATAATTGGGAACGATATCCTTTGAGTCATGGTTTGTTAAAACCTTTGGTTAAAGGCCTGATGATAATGAGATATTTGATAAGATTTGGTTCAATAATTTTTCCCACACCATCTAATTTCAATTAAATAAAACACATTTCATAATGATTAAACCTCCTTTTATAAACACATAGGTTTCTCCATAGGCATTCAAATGATTCAAAATATTTAGTAATTAATAAATCATTTATCAAACATTTTAAACCATTACAAACCTTTTTAACTTGAGGTTAAATTACACTATTATTCTTTTATCATTTAAATAATAATTTGGTATTTTCGAACTCCTTATATAATCAATATATGATTATTAAACTGAACATGATAGTTTATGTGGAAGAATCCAGCAAATTTGAGCATTATCTCATAATATAAGAAATTTCATGCACTAAACTGCGATATAGTGATAGCCACTGCGACATGATTTAAAAAATAATAAACCATGATCTGGTTTAAACCCCCATTTCATGGTACGATCATTAGTGTGAAGTTCTATTACACATGAAATTTCTCTATTTTTTAAAATATTTCAATACATGAAATGTTTATATTAGTATATGTTGCATATGTCAGTCTTATTTCAATTAATTTATTAAGGTGTACAATTCATGTTTTATACTTGGGAATATTTTTAATTAAAAATATGTGTTAAGAAGTACATGTAGTGTATTTTTAAACTGCCTTGACAAAATTCTTGAAAAATCATATACATTGGGCTCAAGGAATGTCTAATTTAGTTTTCATGTATCATTAACTACATGAATTTAAATTCAACTTTTTTAAATCATTATAAGTTTTTATATATTATTACATTTACTCTTTGATACTTATAAATATTGTAAAATTATGAAATAAAGAAGTGTGAAGTACTTATATAGACCAAGTATCAATTTGTAATGATTTGTGTGCCTGGAAATAAAAAAATGGAGTTCAATAATTGATTTTTAAAAGAGTGTTATAGGAGGGGTGATAAATTATTTTTCTTGATGAATAACACATTTTGTTTTTTATCCAGAAACTACATAATGTATAGTTTTTTTCTTGAGAATTGTTTTTTCAGATTCCGGTCTAGTCACAGGGATGACTATGACTATACACCAATAAAATCATATGAAACTCATACTAATGTATATATATTATGATGTAGTTTTCTGATTTATGTAAAATTGTGCTTCCCATGATGAACCTTGAAATACCCCTTTAATTATAACAAGAAATATCTAAAAAAATAATCATGACTCCCCTATAGAATGTGGTAAATCCCTAAACCCCATTATAAATGTTGGATTTTATGAAACATCCACAAGAATTCACCACAAAATTTCATGTGACAAAAATGAACTCTAAAACATTATATAACTGCTAAAATGTATTTCTTGAATTGGTGGGTAAATATATAAGTAACTGAATTTCAAAAAATATTTATAAATAAAAAACAAATTTCAATACTAATTTATTGAAACAATTCAATTAGTATAGGTAAATAAAATAAATTAATTAATTCTATATGTAAATATAGATTTTCTTAAAAATATATTTTCAAGTACTTTGAAGTTTGTTATATTATAGTTAAATAATGTTTTAAATCAAAATTATAGATAATATATGCATTAAAAAATTTAACATCCATCCAATAGTTATTACTAGGAAATTCATAAATATATTTTATTCTTAGAAGATACATGCTTCTTAAAATTATTTTTATGTGTTCTGTGCGTTTATATTAAAATTAATTTTATCACATTTATAAATTGAATCATAAAAAAAAATTTAATTTTTTTTAATCAGAATTTTAAAATTATTTATTGGGTTCAATTTCATTTTTAGTCATAAAATTAAGTAAGAAAGGTAAATATTAGATACCATGGGAAAATGGTTATATTTCAACAAATGATACTTTTCTAAATATTTTTATTTTTAAATAATTAAATGGATATATTTAAAATAAAAAATATATTATGATTATTACACATATATATAAATTAATTACCACTCATTTAATTTTTAATCACTATTACATAAGACTAAGAACACTTAATAATTAGAATGATATTTTTTTTCTATAAACACAGTTTTCAACACATCATAAGATATAAATTAAAAGTTAATTTTTTCATATTTATAAATTTAACTAGATTAAATGGATTAAAAATATTAATTTATCATCTTTAAATTTGTTATGAAGTGTCATCTTATATTTTTAGAAACAAAATAACTACCATGGTTAAATTTTAATCAAGATTAATAAGTATTAAAATTGGTAATCTAATATGGATCTATTTTTACTAAATTAATTTGAAAATTTTCCCTTATATAATAAATTTTTTTGGTTTTAAATTCATCCCTACATGTCTCACCAACATTTCAAAACATAAATATCATTCAATTTTGTTCTTTAACCTTACCTAACATTCTTTTCCAATGATTTTTCCCTCTTTTTAACCTGTAAATAGAGCTCACTTCCTACCGTTTCCAACCAAACACCTAGTTTGAAATTACAACTACCCAATTTACTTATTCTATAACCCATATACATTTTTGGAATTCTATATCATCAATAAATTTCCTCAATTCCTTCATTTTAAAATGATACTTCAAGATAATATCTAAATCCTTAACGTAAGTATTACTAACACTTTAACTTTATTTCCTTGTACTTATAATATAACCTCCACTAAACCCATTATAACCATATGAATATAATAACATCAATATAAATAATATAATGAAATGATATTTTATTGATGGTATAACGATTAGTTATTCCCCTCCCATTCAATTTAAAAAATAAAGATGTTTCCCATGTGTGTGTGCAGACTTCTTCCTCATTGAACGACACATTTCATTTTTCATCCCCACATTGCAAGGACTGTTCTAGAAATGGGTTTATAAAATAGATATGTTATTTATATTATGATTTATATTCTATTAATATAAATTATTAATTTAATATTTAATATTTTCAATAAGATATCATTATAAAACTAACCTCCTAAAACAAACATACCAAGAGTAAAAGAAATTTATTTATAAGTGACAACTTGTTTTTAATTTACCTTAATAATATAACTCTTAAAAATTATTATTCATCACCTTAATAACATATAAATAATGTCAAAATATTTTTACAATAACGATATTATAAAAAAACAATCTCTTTAAAACACATACTCACACATAGGTTGTAGCATATTATTATTGGGTAAGTTTAACTCTAACGACACCGACCCCAACAGCCTAGAGTCAGTTCCTACTACCATTACATTGGAATAGATAAAATTTTTAGATCCTAAAGTACCAATCAGATAATTAGTCTTGGTAAACTATATACATACATGAGTCATTTATTATAAATGAATACACAAATTATAGCGTAATTTTTTTCTTTTCTTTTTCGTGAATAACATCATTACATATAGAATATCCTTACATATCTTTCTTAGTACACATCATAGAATCCTATGTAAAGGATGAAAATAAGGGCGATATCAAATACTCAGTAAGGGTTAAGTACAGTGGAATCAATAATGAAGAAATAAGCATAATCAATAGGACACGTTAAATAAAAAAGAAAAAAATTTAAAAAAATAACTCAAAACGCATGTCATTTAAATAATTGGATCTATATGGAAAGGTAGATAACTTAAAACATATTCCATTTAAATAAATAGATAAAGAATAATCAATATGGAAAGATAAATAACTTAAAACCATTCTGTTTAATCAATAAACAAATAATGAAATGCATTCATATATTTTTTAATAGTGAAAATCTCATGGATAATAATAACTAAATATGAATGAAGGAAATACTTAATTATAGGATTCCATGTTTACTAGGAACAAAAAACTTTTACCATCCATACCATTCAAAAGAAGGTTTGAAACTGGGGGTATAAACTCATTTATCTAAGGGTATCAAACTAATTCATCCCATGAGACTACAGATGCATTGATGGTCTTACTTTAAATGTTCCTCAACCCATGTTATACTAGTCCAAAGCATTTCACATATATCGAATAATCGATTTAATTCATAAACAATTTTACTTATAAAATTTATATATTGAGTAAAGAATATATGATTATCAATATTTTCCTCGATAATTAAATAATTATCCATATAAACACCGCATGTAAAAATGGTATCTGGTTAAGGAAAGTATCATATCCATGATAAATAATGTTGATATTTAGGGGATATTTAATGTTCAATGATTACTGGAAAGTCAATAACTCAAGGGGAAGTTAATGAATACAAAATTTATTTAGGGAAGTTAATCTTAATATTATCCTTGGTCAAAATAATCATAATCCATCTAGAGTAATAATAAGGATGGTATCAATATTACATATAACCATTGGAGTAATAATAAGGGTTATTTTCATTAATGAACTAACAAAACATCATTAAAAGAATTCGTAAAGAAAATATCCTTTTTATTTTGAAAAAAAATGGAAATAAATTTTAAAAACATTTTATTTAAATATATCTTTATAAAACTAAAAAATAAATCTTCAAATAAATGATGATGTATAATTATTTATGAGGTAAAAAGTGCATTCCTTTTTTATTGTAACAATTTTAGGAAAGTGCCTTATTCAAAAAGAAAAAAGCCGATTCCTTTGAATTTTTTTATAAAAATAAAAAATGGGTAAAAATTAATTTTAATAAATCATTTTTAAAAGGATAAAAAAATGAAAACGATTTTAGAAAACATAGTCCTTTAAGAAGACGTATTTCTGACCGAAGATAAACATGAAGTCAAATTTTATTAAAACATTTTCTAAATACATTTAAGTACCAAAGAGTGGACAAATGGTACTATAAATTAAAAAAGATCATGAATAACTATATTATAATAAAATTTAAGGGTTTATTATAAAATGGTCAAGTAATTTACATTAACTAGTATTCAATAATAAACAATCTCGATTATAAAGAGATTTTAAAATAAACCATTAAAATGATAATAATATTGATGTGAGGATTAATAAATGAATAGATTATGTCTATACACTACAAATAAACATAAAAAAGTGGAAATAGAACAATATATATTCACGTTAAAAACATAATCATATAATATTAACAATAATGAGAAAGTAATATAACTCAATGAAAAGGAATTTAGTTATTAAATTATTTACCACTTAGTAACTTTTAATTCAAAACCCCTCAAATGAAATAATTAAAACTGAAACTTAAAATAACCTTAATAATTAGTTATTCATGATATTATATATAAATATTAATTATATACACCATAAAAAATTAATTAGGTTCATAATATTACAATATTCCTCAGTGAAATGAAATTGAGACGAAATCCCTTACATCACACTTTTATTTTGGATATACTTGCTTTAAGCTCATGTATAGTGGTTTTTAAAATGTTTTTAACTTATAAAAGAACCAAATTGATATTTATTATATCATATATGATCACTTTATAACATATTATTACTTATTTTTTAATAATATATTATTATTTTCATCATTTTAGGTAATAGTTTGTTTTTTTGTGTATGTTTTGACTGTTTATTTTTTGTTCTTATTACATAGATAATGATTTAATAACTTAAATAATGTAAAAAATGATTTAAATATAATACATATTCCATATATATGTATTTATATTAACCTATAAAATTTAGTGATATGAAATGAAATACATTGTTCATGGAGATGGTAGGTCGTACGTATGTATGAACGATGCTTCCATTTTATTATCATTTTAAAAAATAAAATAAAATTTAATATATGTATATTATCATTAAAATATAATTTATATTTCATATATAACCCATATTTTTACTAAAACCATCTTTAATATATTTCATGTAAAGTGTGAATTAATCACATCGTTTCGTGAGGTGGTAGTCTATCTTACACACGAACAATGTTATCGTATTCCCATAAAATAGAAATCCGGAATGTATGTGTTTGATAATAATTAATTAATAATAAATAAATTATTTAGATCATATATATAATATAAAATAGTATTTATGTCATTATTCTCAACCTTGATAGGTGGTAATGGAAAATCGAACAACATCGGTTCGTGATGCGGTAATATATCGTACACATAAACGATGATTTCATAACCCATTTGATGGAATTGTGTGAATTTGTAGGTATTATTGTTAAAATGAAAAAATATTAGTATATTTAATATAATTAGGTTATTATATAATCATTATATGAAAATAAATTAAGGGTTTTGAGGAATAAATAAAACAAAAATGTTTGTTTATGTACGTTACATTTTCTTTGGGTATCTCCTTTTGGTTTGCACCAAATTCCTTCCTTGGTTGGACTTATAACCAAATTAAGGCTTATATAATTATATTATGAAACTTTTTATGTTAATTGGGATGTTTTTTCATGACCCAAATTCATTTGGAGGTTTAAATTAGTGAGGTAAGTGAGTTCCCTTTTTATAGTGGAGGAGTGGAATTCTTGTAAATACTAAAAAGTAAACACTATTGGGAGGTCTCCCTTACATCATGTGGATCCACTAATAAACCATTTTAGATAAAAATGGGTATATGGTATAAATATGTCCTTAAAATGGATTTTGGACAAGTTTTGGTTCATTTCATCACATAATCATTTAATATTAACCACCAAGTTAACTAATTTTCACCTTAATAATTGTGATTAACATAAACTGTTTTCTCTAATCACTTGAGAAAAATATTAATTTGAACTTATAATACATTAAAAATTATTTTTATCCCAAATATGGAATTAATTTTTCCAAATTATACTGACATAATTTTCACAATTTAATTTAAAACTAATCATGTAGATGTGATGAAAAACTAAATTTTTTGAAGTGAACATTTTCAAATGTTTAAAATGTTTTTATATCCGAATTATTTTTGAAATTGATTCCAATGATATATATTATAATAATATATTAATAATTTATATAATTTAACTTTAAAACAAATTAAAAATATAATTTAACCCTATAAATTATTTAGATAAAAATTCAGTTTTCAATTAAAAATTAATATTTTTCACTATTCATCAAAAAATGAAAATTCTTAGAAAAATACCAAAAATTCTCCCTATTCTAATTTTTAAATTACCATTTCAAAAATAAATTTATTTTATAAAATAAAATTTATAAAAGATTCAAATTTTATTTTTAAAACAAGTGCACCATTAAAAAGTGGCAAAATTACCTTTTAAAAAATATAGCTTTTTATGCGTAAAATTTGATTTTTTCTTATATTCCGACTATAAAATATATTTTATGAAAATAAAAAATACATTTAATATATAATATATAATCATAATTAATATGATCCACTATTATTAATTAATTTATTTTATTAATATAAAACTCCTTTGGCACATAAAAAATAGTTTTTTATAAAAAAGACTTCTTTTATATTAAATTGGTTTTATATTAATTTATAATTAATTGGTAACCAATAAATTAAACCATATATTTTTATAAGTTACCTAATAATATTAATAACCTCCAATCTAATGTCTCGAAGATAATTTTTATTTTAAATAATAATATTAATAGTATATAGTTGTATAGTAAAACCCAGTCTTGTGTGTAACGCAAGCTTTAACAGGAACATGTTGTTGCATATAACACGAGTTTAACTCAGTTTTATGTTCATTGAAAGCTATAGAATATCATTATTTTAAATATTATATATATTTTATGGTCTAAGTATGTTATATTCCCATATATGATTGGTGTTTTCTGTCATATACACTATTAAATAAAATGTTATTTGTTTAGAATTTTGGGGTGTTACATTCTACCCACCTTAAATAAATAGAGTCCTCTCAATTTAAACATGATCTGAGTAATAAATTTTTTAATATTTAGAAATACCATTTTAAAAAAATCCACATCTTAAAAGATTTAATAGAATATCCACTTAATAAGAGATAATTGAAAGTATAAAGGTCATGTTGAATAAAATATAAATAAGTCTCTAATTATGAGAACATTAGTGGAAATTTAAGATATATACATAGAGGGAAATAATAAATAATTAAATAGAGTGATTGAGTTAATTTATCACAATAAGTTTAATGATCAATGGAAATTTTAGGGTCTCAAAACCTAAAATCTAATAGGTGTGAAAAGGACATTGATGTCATTAAAATGGTAGTAATGGGATAATATTTTATTTCAAGATCCTTTTTCTAAATATGAGGAAATATTTTACTATCTATGAATATAAGGAAGTATACTTGATATATTTTTATTTCATAAGAATAATTTCATCATTTTTTTGTGCTTCTATAAATCAACAATTCATTTTTTATTTAAAGAAATAAATATCCATAAATTATTTTTTTATTCTTGAAGGAATAAAATTCATTTTTAATGGATCTTGAAATTCATAAAAGAGTTAAAATTCGTTCCATCTATCTCTAAATATTTTCCAAAACCAATATTTTTAATTCATTAATCACTAAACCTAAAAAATAATACCACTAGTTCATTATTAATATTTTTTCATAAAACAAATTAGCTAAAAAATGACACAATAACATGACGTCATGTACGCCAGTGGTAATCACGAAATCCTTATCGTCCTTCAGTCAAGCGTTCAAGCCCCACCACCTTTACAAATGCAACAGGTTGTCACCTTGCATGTTGGTTGTCCTTTTTATAACTATATTAATATAATTCTTACAGATTTCCCAAAAATATGATAGTCATCCTTGAAACAAAGTTAATTGTTAATAACCTTTTTATTATTGTTTTCAAAACAACCAATTTTTTTTCTTTCAATGTGTAATAATTTTATTTGACAGTTATTACAATGTCATTAATGATCATATAAATACTAATGGTTATCAATACATTTAAACTTATTTCTATAAAATTTATTGGTATTATTCCTTAAATAATTTTCCCACTAAAATATATAACTTCCATAAATTTCCCAAAATTTCCCTTAGTATTGGTATAATCTCCTAACATAAAACCTAAATATAGTTGTTTAAGTCATTGAAATTATTTTTAAACTCATTAAACCATGGTGGTATGTAATGGTACAGACCCTCCTGGTCCATTAATTTTCCAATTTCTGTTCTTTGGGGCGCCTTGGACCCCCTCAGTAAGTCCGGATCTGAAGGGCGATGTTTTGGTGGTAGGATGTCACCGTGGTGTCACCCATCGGTGACACTGATCGGTGCAACAGGGGCTTGTCGGGACTTATTTCCCCAATTTTTCCATAACGCCACTTTTACATCTTTTAACCATTTTAAAATAGTTTAAATTCATTTTTAGCCTCATAAACAAAGTTTTAAATCCCATAAGGGTGGGAAACCCTCAACGGACCCATTTTCCTCTCTTTTAATGAAATCCTTTAACGCACAGTTGTTATGGACACCTCTATAATGAGAATTATTAAATAAAAATTAATTCCATTGTGTGTAACCGTCCAACCATGTGGTGAAACCACAATCCATCTTTAAATCCATTCAAAATTCATATCCTGTAACTCCAGTATCTCACCTTTTGTCGCACGGAATTCATTCTTCTTATAGGATGGTCTCTTTTCCCTTAATTGGTGTGCCTGTACTGGAGCCTTTTCTTCTCATTCTTGGTTTCATTGGAGTTCTTCCCCTCAAATTCAAGCATCCCCAGTTATTGGCGTGTGGAGAAAAACTTCGATCATTGATCATCCATATAGGGTTCTTCCTTCATCTCTCTTTGCTATATATCATGTGGGGTGGGCATGATGATGTTTCTATGGGGATGGATGAATCCAAACCTTAACAAAGATATTAAATGGTTTTTAAAGAATGATGGGGTGTGTTTGATGACATTTTTGTACTCTTTTACCTTTTCTTATATGTTGGTAATTGTATGGGCTTATGTCCACTGAAAATCGTGGCCATTGGTGGTCCTTTAACGCACACTAATGAACCTCTATTTTCTGGATAATTCTATGATTGAATGGATGTAACATGGAAACTAGTTAATCACATAAACTCAGTTGATTAAATGTATACCCAATGAATAATAATCCTTGTGGGGTCACCGTAGTTAACCAAATGGAAGGAAGAAACATAATGAATGGAATGTTTGAATCTGAAAAATCCCTTGCTCTATCTTGGTAATATGTGTGGTTGTTCTTCTTGATTCTTGGGGGGTAACATGGATTGGGATGGGATCCTTTTTTGGTCAGTTGTTAGTTGTGGAATTGGGGCCATGTGGGGCCATATTTTGGGGCTTGGTTTGGTTCCAATACTTCGAGGGATCTCATGGATCCCTTTTGTTGTTGTGACTCTAAAAGGGAACTGGGTGTGAATGCTTATTTTGATTCTTGGTTGTTTTTCCTTCCTTGGATTGTGGTTATGCATGTTAGTTTCCTAGTAGTGAAGAATTATTTAAATGGAACCACTTGAATGTGATAACAATAATGGGTTTAATGGGGAATTGTTTTCTAGTAATGGGTTATGGCCTGGTTGTGGCTGTTATGATTTTTATGAATGAATAGTAATGAGGGTGTTGTGTATGGGATGGTTTTTTGACCCCTAGGTTGGTATGAGTACTTTCTTACCTATATGTATAATTTAATTCTTATGTTTCTTATTCTATCCCCACCCAAGCTGAGCACTTCTTGTCGAATGCCCCCATTTCATGGGGGAGGGTGTTTTTCCTAACACTTCTAAGAGTGGCTGGTTATTAGCTCTTTTTTTATCACTTTACTGAGTATCCCAAGACTCTTGGGGTAGGCTGTAATCACATGAGGTCCATTATAGCTCAAGATTCTTCGGGAAGTGTAGTTGTGGTTGTTGTCTTAGGTGTGTGTGGGCAAATTGTTTCCCAAGTGTCTTCGGGATGAGCCCTAGGTGTCTTCGGGCGTGGCATTAATTGTTCTAGCCTACGTGTCTGCAGGCATGTTTATGTGTGTTTGTTAAGGCCCATGTGTTCACTGGCGATATGTGTAGTTGTATATACCAAGTGTGTATGGGAGGGGGATGGCAGTGGGACTGCGATGAGAATGGCGGGAGAGGTATGACGCGCATGATGTCTTCAATAACCAGTGGGAAAGTGGTGTGTGGTACCCAAATATTTATTTTCTATTACTATTACTTTACATGAGTTGCGCTATTTGGGGAGTGTTCCTTGGTGAGCTTTGGGTGGATAGTTTCCTTGCTAGGTAATTTGGTTATCTCCTTTTCTCATAGGGAATTATAATTCCTCCCCACTTGTGTATGATAGATTTCGGTTTTCCCTACTAAGTATACCTGTATGGTCACCCTACATATATAAAAATGCTTTCAGGTTTCCAAGAAGACATCAAGGACCGTTTTGGACCCTATTAGATCGTATACTGGGATTGTTGATGTCGTTGCTTTCCTTTTCTGTTGGTACTTCCCTTTGGAGTATTCTGTATTTTGTAGCACTTATTATTGGAACATTCATATAGGAATAGATTGTTTTGGCTTTACTTTTACTTCCAGTTTTGGTGTTGTTTGGGATTTACTATCTTATCTCCCAATCCAACTAAATAAAAAGGGTAATTCCTTCCATTTTACATATGATTATATACCCTTGGTGCTAGTCGCCACTCTAGGGCCTATTAAAGGCGGGTCTCGGTGGTCATTATCTCTCCTTCAACTTGAGGAAGGATGGGTTTGTAAATCTGTTTTCCCTTCCCTCATCTTGGTGGAGGCGGGTCATGACATGGTATCCATAAATATTATGTTAATTAATAAAAATGTTCTTTTAAAATTTAACACAATCCATATATTTTTCATGATTCTTATAACCAAAATACCATTGGAAAAAATACTTTACAATTTAATTCTCAAATCCCAATACATAAATACTTCATAAACTTCATTTCCACATAAGTCTTTTCTTTTTCTAGGGTTTAAACTATCTCATTCATTATCATTATCTATTGACCTCACTCATAGTTATTTGTAATGAAAATGTGAATTATCCTAAGGATATCCCTTGGGAGTGTCAAAACAGGTGTGTAGTAATACCCATTGTCATGTACCAAGTTACACTCATGATAAAATGGATTTTTTGTGGATCCCTCATCAATAAAGTTTTACTACCTAAGAGTGTACCATAGTGGCACAACCTAGGGTCGATCTTGAGGAGGCCTCTTACACGCATTTTTTTTCCTATTATCACTATGTAAAATTTCTAATCATTTTGTTTTCATTTTCAAAAGATGGTTTATGGGTTCCCGGTACCCCAATACATGAGTCTAGTATAACCACCTTAACAAAAACAAAAGAACACCAAAAACCACAAACCATGTTCAAGAAACCATGAGCCAGGTCACATGAACATCATAAAGACTGGCCAAACCCACCAAGGATTACCTTGAGCATCCCCATGCGCGACCATCGACACCGACCCAAATCCTCCCGTTGGAAAACTCTAGAGGAATTCACCCAGACTTCAAGAAATGAAATAGACCTCCAGGATCCACCCTTAAGGACGTCAAAGAAAACTATAATGAAGATGACCATATCCTGATGCCATTGGCACCCTGACCCGCAGACAACCCAAAAGTTCCACCAAACCACTTAAAAAGCAACATGAGAAACAAACACAATCAATCCGGAGGTGAATCCTTATAAATGGGTGTGGTTTGAAATGAATAAAATATAAATATAATAAATATAAATTATATGAAAAATAGAATGATATTAAAATAATAAATTAAGATAATTGTTCTTGGGATTTCATTGTGATTGAAATCATTGTTCAAAGTGGTTCTCAATATTCAATTAAATGTAGTGATCAAGAATAGTCACACTACAGCCTCCCATATGAAATGTGATTACCTCATACCAAGACCTCTTTATATGGGGAAATCCTCTTTTGAACATCATCTTTAAGACCTCTTCATTGACCATCACCACTCATGTTATGCTCCATGGTATGCATGACACAACTAGTAAAGGTAAATTTGAATGTTAAATGATAATAAGAACTATGTGGTAGAGAAAATGGGGTGACCTCTCACCATAAATGATTTAAAAACAACCAAAATATTCATAATAGAATAAATAGATATGAAATTAGAACATAGGAAACTCATTCAACCCACCAATCCCTCCTTCAAACAATCTTTGAGGTTAGTTCTCTATTTTTTGAGGAGTTGAGAATGGAAAAACTGTTGGAGAACACAAAAAATAACAAAAAATTGAAGAAGGGAGGTGAATGAAGAAGAATGAGAAAATAATATATGTTAAAAATATAAATAAAAACTATAGAAATAATATCCAACCTTTCCCCCTTGAAATTGGTAATCCTTTGTAAAGAGAGAGTAGTTGACAGTTTATTGGAAAATAGTGAGACATCTTCGCTCCAAAATTTTACCTCTGAAAGTATACGTGTGGATGGACCATTAAATGGATGAATCTTGGAAATAGTAATTCATAAAAGTTTTTTCGTTTTATGTTCTACTTCGACCCTCTAAATTTTATCTTTATTTCACAAGGATTGAGAAGTTACTATTGTTTTAGCTCGGCACATTTAATCTATCTTGGTGACTCTTCATATTCCAAAACATCATCTTCCCATTCCATAATGAACATGAAACTAGAAGATTAATATGTGGAATTATTGAGGAAAGATGTTCATTTATTCCATATCAAGTTCCATGTATAATTTTATAACTATTTTTCTAGACTCATTAGAGATATAATATCATCTTTAAAAAGTTCCAGATCTGTGCACAATTATCAAGGCTTGAATTGTGAGCTAGTCTTGGGACACCAATTGTTGGATTAAGATTTGGATTGAGAAGGATAAAATAAGGAAAATATGTATTGAAACCTAAATAAAGGAATTTCATAATTTTATTTAGTGTAGAAAATTCTATTGAAGAAATTTAGAATTAAAATAAAATAGTTAAATCCAAAATTAATCCATTTTTTCATTTGAGCTCAAAATTCCTCTAAAACCTAAAAATGTGACAATTTCCAATAAAGTAAAACTATGGATAGTATATTAACATTAAAATATAGTATAAAATATGTGAAAATTATAGTTTCATTATCTCGAGTCAATCCAAACACATCATTTTAAGAGTTATTACCCTTAGCTACATATGTGCTAGAACCATGTTCACTTATAGTATCCAGATAGGAACGTATTACATGAAATACCCACAAAATATCTACCTTAAGAAAACATTAATAGTCTTTTTCTATAATTATCTTCAAATTATATCATATGGTTATTTTCTCTAATCTGTGTTTTCCTAAATCTAGTTCGCAATGTTTCTATTAAACTCTTCCAAATACCAACTATAGAAATTGTGACCCCAACAACCCATATTCAGTGTCTATTACCATTAAATTGACATAGATACAAAATTCAAATCCCAATTATTTTAGTATTCCTATTAAACTAGATGCATACATAAGTCTTGTATTACACATGAATACATAAATTAAAAAATCATTTAGTTTTCTAGAATAAATTTATTCCATCAAGTATATCCAGGCATATCTTTCTAGTACACTCCATGGAATCCTAGGGAAAGGAAACAAAATAAGGGTGAGATAAAATTCTCAGTAAGGGATAAGTACAGTGCAAGAAATAATGAATCAATAAGAAAAATCAATATGGAAAGGTAAATAACTGAAAAAAAACATTTCATTTAAATAACTGGATCAATATGGCAAGGTAGATATCAAAAAACACATTCCATTTAAATAAATGGATAAGGAATAATCAATATGAAAAGTTAAATAACTAAAAATAATTTCATGTAATCATTCAACTGATAATTAAATGCATTCATAGATTTTATCATCATTAAAATATCATGGATAATAATAACTAAATATAAATGAAGGCAATGCTTAATTATTGGATGCCATATTTCCCAGGTATACTGAAGATTTACTATCAAGACCTTAAATAAGTTGTCTTAAAACTAATGTGTAAAAAGCTATTTATTTGAGGCTAACCAACTGATTCATCTCATGAAATTATTGATGCATCAATGGGATTATTTTAAATGGTCACCAACCCATGTCATACAAGTCCAAATAATTCCTTATATATCAAATAATATTTTTAATTCTTAAATAGTGTGCCTTATCAAATTTTTTTATTGAGTAAAGAATACAGATCTATCAATATATCCCCATACAATTAAATAACTATATAATTAAACACCATATGTAAAAATGGTATAAAATTTAGGAAATAATCATATACATGAAAAATAATGTGGTTATTTAGGGGAAATTTAATGTTCAATGATCACTAGAAAGTGAATAACTCAAGGTGATGTTAAGGAATACAAAAATGATTCAAGGAAGTGAATATCAATATTATACATGGTCAAAATAATCATAATACATTCAGAGGAATAATAAGTATGTATAATGTATACTTATTCGAGTAAGAATAAGGGTTTTTGTCATTGATGAACTAAAAAAAGATCCTTAAAAACATTCTTGAGGAAAATATCCTTTTTATTTTGAAAAAAAATTGAAAATTATTTACTTAGAAAATAACATTAAAAACGTTTTATTAAAAAAGATATTTGAAAAGGAATATTTAAATAAATAATGGCGGATAATTCCCTACTAGGTAAAAATAAAATTCCTTTTGCATTATAAAAAGGTTAGGAAAGTGCCATGTTTGAAAAGTGATAAAAATATTCCTTTGAAAATATTTTGTAAAAAGAAAAAATGGGTAAAAAAATATTTTAATAAATAATTTTTAAAATGATGATGAAAAAATTTGGAATAATTTTTTAGAAAACTTATATTTATAAGAAAAAAATTTCCTACTTAAGAGATAAATGACGTTGGGTTTTATTAAAACATTTTTTCAATTATTTTAACTACCAAATAGTGGGAAAATAGTACTATCGTCTGAAATAGATCATGAATAATAAGAGTATGTTTAAATGTAAGGGTTTATTAGTAAATGTTCATGTAATTTCCTTCAAATTATATTAAAAAATAAACAGTCTTGACTATAAGGATATTGTGAAATAAACCCTTAAAATGATCACAATGTTGAAGTGTTAATTAATAAATTAATCTATTATGTGTATAAACTACAAATCCATGTAAAAAAAAATTTGTAAATACAACAATATATAGTCAAAAGTCATTATACATATAATCATATAATATTAACTACAATGAGGAAGTAATATAACCTAATGAAAATGAATTAAGTTATTAAATTCTTCACTATTTGGTAACATTTAATTAAAACCCCCTTAATTGAAATAATTCAGATTAAAACTTAAAATATCATGAATAATTTATTATTCATTATATTACATTTTAATTGGTATTATATACACCATATAAAAGTAATTAGTTTTATAAAATTATAATTTTCCTTATGAAATGAAATTGAAAGGAAATCTCATACATTACGCTTTCCTTTTTGTCACACTTCAATTAACCTCTTGTATAGTGGTTTTAAACATGTTATTAACTTATAATAGAACCATATTAATATTTATGGTATCATATATGATCCTTTTATGGAACATTATTACCCTTTTGTTAATAATATTTTATTATTCTCATCATTTCTGGCAATAGATTGCTTTATTTTTCGAGTATGTTTTTAATTTTTATTGTGTGTTCCACTAAATTATATCATGATTTGATCATATAATAAATTTAAAGCAAGATTTAAATATAATATATATTTATTTTATATTTATTTTGAGTAATCCATAAAACTTTGTGATTGGAAATGAAATGCACCGTTCATGGAGGCAGCATGTCATACGTACACATGAAGGCTGATTCCATGTTCTTATCATTTTAAAGAAAATAATTCAATGATATATATTTATATTTTCATTCATGTATCATTTTTATTCCATATATATCACATATTTTTAATAAACCCATCCTTAATACATTTGATGTAATTTTTAATGAATCACATCACTTTGTGAAGCGGTAGTCCGTCGTACACACGAACGACGTTATTGTATTCCCACAAAATGGAAATCATGAAGTTATATGGTAGATAATAATTTAAAAAGAATAAATACATCGTAAATATAATATAAATGATATAAAAATTATTTACATCCTTATTCCCAACCTTGATTGCTGGTAATGGAAAAACGAACGACATCGGTTTGTGAGGCCGCAGTTTTTCGTGCACATGAATGATGATTTAATTACCCATTTGATGGAAGTGTATGAAGTTGTAGGTTATACCCTTAACATAACAAAATATTAATATATTAAATATACTAATGTTATTATATGATCATTATATGAAAATAAATTAAGGGTTTTTAGGAATAAATAAAACAAAATGTTCATTAATGAACGTTACCTCTTCTTCGAGTATCTTTTTTTGGTTTACACCAAAGGCATTCCTTGGTTGGATTTATACTGAATGTAAGGATTCTAGGATGAGGGGAGTAAAATTGTAAAGTTAATTGTTTAGGGTTTGTATGATACAAATATCTTGGGTGGTTTTAACAAGTGAGGGGAGTGAGTTCCCTTTTATAGTGGAGGAGTGGTGGAATTCTTGTAAATACCAAAAAGTAAACACTATTGGTAGGTCTCCCTTACCTCATGTTATAAAATACCCCAATATTGAACTCTATCACATGGAAAAAATGGGTTGGTTTTGAGACCTCAAGCATAGATCCTCATAAACTTGAGTCTTCCAATTAGCAGTGAGGGTGTGATATATATATTTGGGATATTATACCCCCCCCCCTGGTTATAGAGTTACAACATAGCAGAAATAAACACATAATGATAATAAAAAAATATCATTGAGAAAAAAATAATTGAAACAATATTATACATTGGAAAACAATAATAAATACTAATAAATAATATAATAAATAATAAATGAGTAATGTAATGACATGTTGGAATGTAATTAAATGTCATGATAGAAATAATACAAATAAAATCCTAACAAAATCAAATAAATAATCAAAAGTATTTGGGCCCAACCCCCAAGTCAGTCCCATCTCTAAAATCCAACCCATATATCAAGAAAAAAATCAACATCAAGGTCCTTTTTCCTTATCTAAACCTGAATCCATATAATCTTTCCGTGTATAAAATTGAGGCTCAAATATTGTGTTAGTATAACTCAGTAGGTCGACACCACTATGTCTAAACATAAGTAGTATAGTAATAAGTATATTTAATAATGAAATAAACAAGTGTATTAATTAAATAATTAATTAAATTAATACCACATCAACCTTCTTCGGCTCCATTCCTGAGTATCTTTAAGCATATATCACAACCTTTTTAATTATAACCTTATAACCATGGTTTATAAATTACACAAATCTGGACCAAGCCTATAAGGACCCAAAATTTTATTAATGAAAATTCCTCTTGCTCTGATTAAATGTATTATTATGTAAAATGGTTATATAATACATATGCACTTCCTTGGTTTTATGTTTTTGGATTTTAAAATATTGTTATGAATTTTTACCATTTCTAATATAGTCGTTGAATATTGATCACATGATTAGTATAATTATAGGGATTTTACAAATCCAATTTACTCAAATAAAGGAAGAGATGGCCTCATCCAGTAGAATTTCTCCATATGAATCCCATTTGTCGGATTTTGGAAAGGTGGTAGCATCATTTGGCTTCACTCTTGACCAAGACCAAGCTAAGCTTCAACATGTTATTTTTGAATGGAACCGCCTACGGGAGATGTGGAAGTTAATAGAGATAATCACCTGAGTGATGCTATCTGAGCCACCCCAAGAGCCTTTCTCCATCGAACACCTTACCCTTAGGTATTATGAGGGTGTAATAAGGGATAATGTAACAAGACCATATAACTATGATTATGTGAATCATTTTTTTATAGAATAAAGAATAAAGATTCATTTTATTATTATTACTTTGTAAAATATTTTTAAAGAAAAAATAGTATTTTGAGTTAATATTCAATTAAGAAATCTATTTTTATGAATTAATGGATTTTTTAATTAAATAATATTTTCATAAAATATTATTAATAAATTAATATTTATTAAATATAAATGATTGTATAATTTTTTGGAATACAATTGTAATTTTTACTAAGGTTTGAAAGTTGTTTTTTCAAAACCCATAAATTTTCGATAAATGACAGTTTTTATTCTAAAATTAAAAAATCACATATTTATAAAATTATTTAGATAAAATTAATATTATTTTTGGAATCAGGGCATCAAAATTATCCAATAGTGAATTTTTCATAATTTTCTAAAATAGTCGAATTTTTGGGTAAAAATTAAATACCTTTTAAATATATGTGTTTTATGACATCATAATGACTCAATATTGTTGTAATAAAATACTATAAATGGTATGTACGAACAATATATGTTTTACCTTTAATATAATGTGATTTTATATTTGTTTTATTGATTTTATGATGCCTTAGTAGACCCTCCAAGACTTATAAAACATTTTAACTTTTAAAATGATTTCCTTAAGAGTGTGACTCAAATCCACATAATAAAGCCAAATATTTTAAAAATTTCGGCCATTTTACTTATAAAATAATTTTTCTACTCCCCTTTTAAAAAAACCATGGGAAAAACCCATGGCTTGGTTTGTGGTTTTGACTAGTTTAATGTGTGGTGTCCAAAACCTAAATAATAAAGAATTCCCTCTCTTTTCCTATATAAACCCACACAATATCCCACTTCTCTTCACTAAAAACCATTGGATAAAGTTCCTAATAAACTATAATCACTATATTATTCTCCCAAGGTGACCCAATCTCCCAATAATCCTCTATCAAGCCTCTCCAAAACCTTTGGATCACACTTCCAAGTAAGGGGTTTCTTCCTTTCTCATTTTTTTTCATAATTTTTTTATGTTGTTATGTCCTTTTATTTTCAATTAAAAATGTTGGGGTATGATTTCTCACCACCACTATACTACCCTCCTTATTTTTTAATGACTATATACCCCATTATCTCTCATTAATTCCTCCCATGTACACCTATTACCATGCCTAAATTCTATAAGGAATTTCTCTCTCCTCATTTACATTCAAGAAATTATTTTATATTATGCATATAAATTCCATTACATATGTTGGGACATGTATCAATATTACCCCTTACTTTCAATTTCATTTACATATGATGAGATACCCATTTCTCTCTCATTAACCATTTTTATGAATTCTTATTTCACGTCGTTATATTGCCCAATTTGCACCGTGATTTTCCAAGCCAAAGTCATTGTGTAGTGAATACCATTTCCATTTATCTATCAAGGGTATTCACCTTTAAGAACATTTACTTATCTATTATATATTTTCATGTATTTATTACACATTCCTTTAATTTGGAATAAATTATGATATTGAATGACTTCATGTTTTATGATCTATGTGGCACACTTATGCATGAAATGAAATGATTAAGAAGGGTGCACCATGATAGCACTCAAATGCATTGGGTAAAGATTATTATAATGATAACTCAAGATAAATGAGGGTTTACTAATACTAATTCAAGTGAAATTAGGTTTTACTCATGATAATACAAGTTCAAGGAGGTTTTACTCATGCTCCATGTGTAATGAGACTTGGATCATTCTAATAACATGTTAAATGATGTTGCCACATTTCCATGTTAAGATAATCATGATATATCATTCCTTTATGTTAATGTTTTTATTGTGTTCCATTGATATTCCTATTGAATAACATGTACTATATTACTCATGTTATTCCTTATTTACTCCCTTACTGGACTTTATAACTCACCCCTTTCTTATGCATGTCCTCAGGTTATCCTATGCAATATTAGGTACGAATGAATGGCATGGTAATGAAAAATAAGTTTTCAATAAAGATGTTGTGTTTTATGTTATAAGTTGTTATGTAATGTTCCTAATTTCCCAATACATTATACCTCTAGATCCTCAGAGTTGTATTTAGTGAAAGTTTATGTATTAAATCATGTTTATGTGTGTAATAAAGAGTACAGTTGTTATAGTTGGTATCAGAGGATATGTTTAGTTATTTTTGGGATTAGGATTAGAAAACCCAAGTGAAATCATTTGGGATAAGAATAAGAATAATAAAAAATCCCTAAATTTTGGTGAGTATAGAGTAATTGTTTTATCAAGAAAATACATCCCTGTCTGTATACGAACAAGTAGAGGAGGCTCGGGCACAGATGTATCTAGGGGTAAGACCTGAAAACACTTCTTTGAGCTAGAATTGGACAAGAACTAGTGCACAACTATGGGTATTGTTGCACTCTTGGTTAAAAAGATTCAGGGGGATATACTTTGGTAAATTCATAAGCTTAGTATGAACCATTATTACAGGAATAAAAAAATGCCCCTAAAAATATATGTTGGTAAGAAGATCATGGATAATATATATTGAAGACTATAAATTCATAATTTAAGGAAATAAATGTAATTTATAAGCTATCCCTTTTTGTCATTAGATTACCATTTATGTGTTACCCCTAACTTTCCTTTTATTCCTTCCAATGGCTAGTAATAAAAGGACGCAAGCTAACAACCGATGCTAAGATCGATGAGATGTCTTTACCAATGAGATGAAAAATCTGATTGGATCGGGAATGGAAAACATTATCATGATAATATCTCAGTTAACTCATGTTTTGAATAGAAACATGGGTCAAGAGGAACATTCACCCCCCCCCCAAGAAATAAAAAGTTTTAATCGATAGCTTCATGAGACAAAGGCCTTTTACTTTTAATATATCATATGATCCCTCAATCACTGAAAAATGGATCAACTCCATTGAGAAGATCTTATCCATCCTTCAATGTTATAAAAAAGATAAGTTACTTCTGGATTCTTATTGTATAGAGGGTGAAGTTGCTCAATGCTGGATATTGATAAAAAATATGAATCCTGAGGAGGCGATCGAGGCATTGGAATAGAAGGATTTCTGGAAAATGTTTTTCAATAAATATTTTCCTCACACCCTCTGACTTAAGGTGGAAAGGGACTTTTTTCCCTCAAGTAAAAAAGAAGATGAATCCATCAGAGTGTACGAGTAATACATCACAAGTCCTGCACGATTCACCTCTAACTTTGTCGGTACCTTTGAATTCAAGGTTGACCTCTTCTTTGGTGGGATAAAACCTAACCTACGAAAATCCCTAGTGATCAGTGATTTTTAGAGCTATGAGGAAATTGTTCAATATTCCCTCAAGGTAGAAATGGCGATCGGAGAATCTCAAGGGTATCATGGGGACAAGAAGCGTATGGTGGACTTTAATTCTGGTGGTCAGATGGATAAATCCAATGATGATAAGATATTATAGCACCCTATTTTCCAAAGTTGCGGAAAAGAAGTACCTTGGAAATTTCCTGAAGGAGATTAGGAAATGCTTTAGGTGTGGAAGATAAGGGAAACTGGCCATTAACAATCAGCAAGAAAAATCCACTGCTAAGATAGAGGATAGGAATACACTACAAGAAAACAGATGTTTGGCGATAGTTTTTTTGGTATGGTGGCAGTTTAAACAGCCACTATAAGCTTTTACAGCAGTTTCGAAAAACCGCCGCTAAATTGTGTGTCAGAAAAATTTTCACGTTGATTTCATCGATTATGCAAGAGTTTATGGAAAATGTCATAGTGTACATATTTCGTAGTGGTTTTCTATGGTCTTAGCGGCGAATTTTCTTGGTTGGGTGTATTTTTTGGTGGCGGTTTAAACAGCCACTAAAAAATAATTATTTTTATCCCAAGAAAATCACCGCTAAAAACAAAATAACTTCTATGAGATGGTAACAGAAGATGAAAACTGTGTGGAAGTGGTTAAAACCAATGCTAAATTATTGTCTGGAGTGGCGGTTTTAACCACTATGGCTAGAAAAAGACAGATATTTTTCAGTGGTTAAAACCACTGCGAAAGACAAATTTATAAAAAAATAGTAGATTCTGCAGCCCCTGTACCGGTGCCCTGAAAAAAATAGAATATTCTACACATGAAATTTCATTTTCAACATTTAAAACCCATTCTGTAGATGACTGTGAAACTAACATAACCATTCTGAAAAAACACATCCATCCCACATCAACTTAAATGAAAAAACCAAATGGTATTCCCTCTCTATAAACCAAGAATTTCACTATCACCACCTCATAAAAATAACCACACAATAACAACCTCGTGAAATTTATTATACATTGTACCTTATCACAACCCTTATTAACACACCATAGCCTCACTACTAGCACATTATACATTTAATTTTATCACCCTCATTAGTTTTAAATTCCCCATAAGATACCACACACATAACATGGGATAATGAAATAAGCCAATCATCACATTTCAACATATATCAGTTTCCACAATTACCAAAATTTCAATTTGAGGGATGTCAAAATAAAAAATATTTTTAATATGGGTATTATCAATAAATTTCTTATTTCCCTAGGAAACAAGTTCATTGACTAAATTTCAGTTACAATAATTTTTCAAGAATGGTTATCTCAATCGCACAATCAAAACAACAGGCTCAAAAATCAGAAAATTCAAAGTGAAAAAGGTTCAAAAAAACTTCACTTTTTAGAAACAACAATAATAAATTACCATAATATGTAATTTCATAGAAATAGTAAAAACCTAAGATTTCCCCCTATTTTGAAATGATCCAGTAAAACCAATTATTTATCTTCTTCTGAAAACCAATACTATTTGTAAAATGGATAATAAAATCATGATGATATAATATATTAACATTAAAATAAATGAACTAAGATCCCCTATCTCAGAAAAATAATTCAAATTTGTTGTGTGAGGATGAGGAAAATGGAAAACCACCTATAAGAACTATAATGCATGGATTCAAATTGATAAACCCATAAAATAGTGGCCTTATCAATATATATCTATAAAACTAACCAAACCATCGAAATCTTTATCCATAACCTCCCTACAATGAAGAAATTGGAAGGAAACCATAGGAGATAAAAGTAAAATCACTTAAAATCAATGATGTTATATATATATATATATATGTGTTGATGATCAATAACGAAAATAATTTGGGTGTGATACCTCTTAAAATAGAATATAGGTAACCCATGTATTATGAGAGAATTTTGATAAATAAATTATTCAAATAGGGTTTATAAATTTATAGGTATGATCGGAATTAAAATGGCATTATGATACACCCTACAACACAATTTAAAGGTGATGAAACATGAAAACCCCTAGATTTATGAATAACTCTACATTATAATGGGGCTATTAAAAACTATATCCAAAAAACATAGTGCGGTCCACCTTATTGATTCTATAATATTGGAGAAGTTCCATGACACATAAGAAACATCATTTCACATGTAGATCATCTTTATGAAACAAACCACACTATGATTTTTCTCCATAATAGAAAAACCCCAAAATCAATAGAAACTCTAAAACAAACCACTCCAGCAGCGCACAGAAAAATCAAGAAGTGACACCAAATCCATGATAAAATGGGTATAACCTCTATAATATCAATTCCCAGTAGTCCTTGTTGTATCCAACCTCTCTATTCCTCCATACTAACCTCAGTAAAATGCATAAAAGGAAACATGAGAAATCAAGAAAATATAAGGTCATGAAAATGGTTGGTGGAAACCATGTAGCACACATGATACATATAAAAACCTACTGTTGCCATATTTTTTCAATATATCAACAATTAAACTAATCTCACGACGTCATCTGTGGGGACCCCATATAAATCAAATGGGACAATGATCTTCTCTTTGGTCATATTACATACATCAGAACTTTTTATATTTTTCTCCACACTTTCATTGTCTTCATCTTTAATGAAAAAACTCTTAATATAAAAAAAGTGTAATAAATAAATTCATATTAAAATCTGTACCTATAATTGTCACCCTCCAGTATTCTCGTAAAGAACTAGAAGTACCCCCCCCCCACTGTTAAGGCTCCTGAAGGGGATTCAACAACTGAGATTCTAAATGGATGCCCACATAGGGTGTGAGAGATGGTGCAAGGGGATATGGTGCAGGGGGAGTGGATGTTGGCTTAGATTCCTTGTGGAGGGAGACAGATGAATCATCATCTGTCACATTGGTCGATGAAAAAATATATCGCTTCCTCCTTGGCATTCCTATAATTTAATCATATAAAATTAATTTCAGAACATATATTTCAAAAACTTTATGCAGAAAAAAAATTAAAAATGATAATATATGCACATTACTAACATGAAAAATATACATAACAATGATAATGAATGATTTCACAAATGAAATAATTGAATGTGAAAATAAATGTGCAGCTGTACATACAATCATTTCCCCCTTCAATCAAGTCAGTTTCCTACTCCATTACTTCATCCACTTCATTCATCCTTCCTAGACTAATATTTTCAATATCATTAGGGAAAAATAATTCCGCTTCTTGTTTTTGATGAGATTGAATATCTGATGTCAAATCTTCCACTTCATCACCCATATCATACAAATCTCTTTGTATTATGTGAGAAACTGCACTCCACCCTTCATCCAAAACATCATTCACATAATATACCATTTTTTCTTGCGATGATAAGATATATGGATCATGTGGTTCACGATCACCAACATCCATCAAGCAAGAGAAGTTCACAGAAGTAAATTGGAAGATATCTCTTTTAACAGCTCTGATAATATCGACCAAATATAATTTAAATAAAACAACTGGAAAATTCCCATGGTAGTTTAGTTCAATAATATAAATCATATTTTAATAGTATTCAACTCCATAAAATATAAATATACCAATATTCTATGTATTCAAATCCTCTTCTCGATCGACTGTACGAAATCTAAATCCATTCACGTTGTAAGCGTCGAACTTTCTAACTTGTTTTAGAGGACCATGAGCAAGAAACTACAAATTTTCGGACCACTCTGCTTGAGTATCAATATTCATGATCTAAAAAAAGATATATACTTTATTAGATTTAAAATATATATGTGTCAACCTAATATTCATATTTATTGCAATATTTATGAACTTACATGTCGTGCAAACAATTATACAAGCTATTTATTAACATCTTTCTTTATATCTTTGTCATTTCGTGTTCGGACTCTCATTCTTCTCTTTGTTTTTATCCTCAACTCTTCAACAAATGGATCTGCAATTTCACAATTCAGCAGTACATATCAATGTGCCTATAATAATTCCATTTTTTTCAGTGTCACATTTGAGGTCCTCCCAACTGATCATCCAATAACATGAAATATATTTTATTTCTCATGTATTTGAGATTGATTTGATGTGTCGTCAACACGTCCAACTCAATTAAATCTTCTCTCAATATCATCCAAGTATCAAGAACTAAAGGTAAGACACTCCTCAACCAAATAGCCTTCGGCAATAGAGCCTTTAGGTTGAGCTTTATTTCTCATGTATGACTTCAAATGCCCAAGATATTCCTTAAATGAAATAAACAAACATAATTTTGCATTTAATTAAGTTCCAAAAATTGTTTACTTAAGTGAAAAATATATAAATAAAGTACCTCTCAATTGGATACATCCATCAATAATGAACGGGGCCTCTTAATTTAGCTTGCTCAACCAAATGCATAGTTAAATTCATGGTGATAGTAAAAAACAATGGAGGAAAGATCATCTCTATTGCAAAAAGTTTCAATACAAACCTCTCTTAAAGTTTGTCAATCTAAAATGGTTGTAGATATTTCTCACATAGTTTTCTGAAAAATGTGAAGAATTGGAGTATAACAGTAGTAACTTTTTCAGGTAATAATGTACGCAATGCCAATGGTAGTAACTGTTGTAACAAAATATGTGAATTGTGACTTTTCAATCTATATAACTTATGATTCTTCAAGTCAAAACACCTCGAGATGTTACATGAATACCCATCAAATACCTTTACATGCTATAAAATTCAAAGGAATGTATCTTTATTCCTATTTTTCATTGAAAAAATTGTTGGAGCATACTTTTCATTCTCATCTAGCTAGAGATCATGTTTTATGTTGATTACTTATAACTCTTTACAAGCATTGAGATGATCCTTCAACTTTCCATGATCATTAATCAATGTAAAAATCAAATTTTCATAAACATTATTCTCAATATGCATCACATCAAGATTTTTTCACAACAAACTAAATTCCCAATACAGAAGTTTGAAGAATATAATTTTTTTCTTCCATTGTTGCGTTCCGATTTCACTTGATGATGCACTTCGAACCCATTCCTGCTATCATTCAAATGATGAACATAACCAAATTCTAATTCAACATTTCCATGTTTTCTCAATATTTCAGAACTAGTTAACAACATTGGTGGTGGTCTACGATCAATGAAACCATTAAAGTTTGATATGTTCAGCCAAAATCTATGAGATGCATCGAGATATCTTCGATAGCACAAGAAGAACCATTTTTTACTGTGAGGTATCCGTTTGGGATCAAAATAAAAGTTACAAACAAGACAATCCAAACCCATGTAAGTGTTCTAACTAGATAAATTCCCAAGCCTAGGTAAGCCACTAATGGTCCACATTAAAGCATCATGCATTTTGAACATTGTTTTAGAAGAATCATCAAATGTCTCAACATTGTTGCTTCAGAACTCCTGTAATTCGTAAATTAAAAGATGAAAGTATGCATCAATATCATTTCGATGAATTTTTTTTCTAAGAATAATAATCAAAATGATAAAATACATTTGTTGGACACACATCCATGGAGGCAGATTGTAAGGGATCAAAACAACTGGACAAATGTTATAACTGGTACTCAAAGTCCCAAATGGGTTGAATCCATCAGTTTTTAATCCCAATCGAATATTCCCATGATCAGTGGAGAAATATAGATGTAATGAATCGAATTTCTTCCATGATTATGAATCTTGTGGATGTCTTATTAACCCATCATTTTTATTATCTAAATGATGCAACTTCATGTGTTCGACGGTTTTCGATAAAATGAATAATATTTGTAATTGAGGCTTTAAAGGAAAGTAATGAAAAACCTTTTCAGGTGTGTTCCTTTTCTTCTTCTTCATGAAAGTATGTTGATTTATACTTCCAACATCACCCATTCACTGCCATCTAGAAGAAGAACATTTTTTACAGTCCTGTATTCTTAAATCCTCTTGCCAATAAAGCATACAATAATTGGGACACACATTCATTTTTGTATAATTCATACCAATCATATTAACAACTTTTTCCATATCATAAAAAGTCTTAAGGATGATTGCTTCAAGAAATTATTCACACAACAATTCCAATATAATGGACATTGCCTTATTTTTAATTACACATAGACATTTGATATGGTACAACTTCAGCATAAAAGAAAGTTTTGAATATTTTAAAAATCCACTATAAAACACTTGATTTCCATTGTTAACTAAATCATGAAACATACTTTCCTAAATGAAGTTTACTTTTACATTAGGCTCCACAGAATCAAGAGGAGGATCCACTGATATGTTAAAATTGATATGGTTTTCCTACAGTCTCAAAAACATCACTTGTCACATTTCTATTTATAGCACCCTCATCTGGTTGTTCTGGTTTTTTTGATGTTGATTGTGGTCTCTTGCAATGGTGAATGAATCATTTATAAGGTTTTTCATTTCATTTTAAATTTTTGACGAAGTTGTAAGGACATTATATGGATTGACATCAGTCCTCAATGTTTCTGTAATGTTCGATTCTTCATTCCAAATCCAACACAAATATTAACCAGGGAATTGATTTGATATTAAATGTTCATAAACTTCATCTCTCTTAAACCATCTTCTAAATTTACATTTAGGACATGAACATCTTATTCTCCCTTAAATGGATTGTTTGGAAATTGAAAATTCTGAAAACTCATTCAAACCCTTAACATACTCAGTTGTGTTCCTCGGTAATGTGATCCAGCTTTTATCCATGTATAACACAATGTGCCTACACAATATTAAAAAAATTAAAACACGAAACTATTACTAAATAGGGAAAGAGATTAATATATACTATTTAATAAATAAATAAATATATTAAATAAGGGTTTCCTATATAAATACATATGGTACATAATAAACCCAGCGACTAGAAAACCAAAGCATGAAAATTAAAACGATCCATAAAAGAAGACAAGAACAAGGATCTCATCCATATAGTTTTTTTATGTCGTGCTACACCAAAACAGATGGACAAACTAATGATGTCATAAATTTTATATTACTAAGGTAAGGGCTTGATAAATCATATAATAATTGAATAGAAGTTAGGAATATTAAATGTAAACATACTCTTACCTTAAACCTGACTCATTACTTTAGAAAATACATGGGGAACCGGGATTTAGAACATGCCAGGAATCATATGGTGAAAGGATTCATGGATAGGGTAGAAGAATCCAAGGCTTATAAGTAAGGTATTATTTCCCAAACTCAAAGGAAACATGAAATTCCAAAGATAAATGAAATAATTTATATTAAATTTCCTAAAATATATCCTGAAATAACACTGGAAAGTATTTATGTCAATATACCTTTTCAATTTCTATTAATTGTTTTTCAATTATAGAAAGTTGGAAAAACTATTAAATCCATAGTCTTATAGAATTCATATAAAATATTCAATCCGTAAAAAATATAAAATAGGGGTAGTATTAAATATTTTTTATATTAATAATTTTAACCTACTTTGTATGTTATTGGTGGCCTCGAATTAGAATTAAAAGAGTTGGTTATGGTCTAGGGTTGAGAATTTTAAAACATGTGGGGTATCATGGTGAAGTGTTATGGGTAGAAACATGTTGTCACCCTACGTGTGATTAAATTTTTCAGATCTATGGTGATTCATGGAACATAAATAGGGGTTGAAACATAATTTGGAGCTCTAGGGTGGATCATGGAACATCCTTGGTGATCCACTATAGTCCATGAGGGGGTCCACTTTCTCCAACCACCACTTTCATGCATGGGAATTTTTTATATTTTACTTTTTATTTTTAAAAATACAATTCCTTTTTGACTTAGATGACTAGGAAATAATAGAGGTGAGTCATTTGGGAATGTTTCTTTACACCCATTCTTTATATTTCTAAAATCTTATTCAATGTCATATTGATGAGTCATTAATTGATTTGGACTCCTAGATGGAATGAAAAACTCATTAAAACCTCAATAATTGTTATCTTATTTATGTTTAATGGAATATCAATCCAAATATATAAATTTGGTATTTTTATAGGTTTTGAAATATCTATTGATAGAGGATAAATAAAATGACTATATTTTAGTGGTTAACTTCTAATGATAATAAGTAGGTGATAGTTAATTTTTTTCTTCATGCATTATTTGTTTTATTTTTTATAGTATATAGATATTGGTAGTCGAGTTAGGGAGACATTAATGTGGACTAAAAGGGTTTTTAATTGAGTGATAAAATATATAGAGGCTGTTAGGAAGTTAATTTACATTCCATACATGGTGGGATTATTTTAAGATCATTATACGATCACATTTCCTTGTGAATCATTTTCTAGTTTGTGTGATGGACTCTAAATGGGTGTCTGAGCATGAGATAAAATGTGAGGGACATAAGATGGTCACTTTTATTTTTGTTAAAAAATTTAATAAGTGTTTAATGAATGAATGATTATTTGATGGGGGGATCACCTTGTTTCCTGAGAGTGAAAGAGTAGATAATACTTAGACCTTGAACAATGGTTTTACCTTATAGGTGATTTGTAATATTGGCTTGAGGTAAATTATATGATGCCTCTTGAGGCACAAGAAAACCAATAAAAGTGAACTAATGGGTTTATAAATTATAAATGGTTCACCTAATGGGATTATAGTGTATAAATAATATGAATAATTCTTAAAAGATATGAAATAACCTTATAGGTGAGTGAACATATTATAATATATCAGGTGTGGTCCTTTGTGATCTGATGAGATGAGCTATAGAGGGTAAGATGATTAGTTACACACTTAGAATTAGTACCCTTGAGAATTGGTATGTGAAATGATTTTCTATGAGAAAGGAATTCAAAACATTTTAGAGGTGATTATTATGGATAGTGAGTACGGTCTTGGATGATAAGGACTTGAGAAACATACATTGAGATACATTAGATGCATGGAAAATTCTACAATATAGTAAAGTTGGGTGGAGTGATGTTATATGATTATTTATTGTGTATCCTAATGGTGATGTGATATAATGTGTATGTATGATTATTACCCCCAATGGATGTGAACAAAATTTGGGGAGGGGGATATGTGTAATAACACCCAATGACATGGACTCATCCCTATTATTCATATGCTAAAAATGAAAATATCTTCAAAGGCCATATATGATTTAGATTATTATCGATTATTATTCAGATATTATATAGCTATCATGTGTTCTATGATATCCCTTGGTGAGGTTCATTATTGAGGGAATTACTATGTTACACCCCTACTATAATTCAAATTCTCTCCTCATAGGAACTTGATTTGTCTTTCCCCACCCATGATTCAGCAAAACATTTTGATTTATTTTGATTTAAGGGGGACACTATGTGTGTTGTGAGACCCCATTTTGTGGATTATTTCACAATATACCCCCATTGGAACCCCTCTTGGATTGAGAGTAAAGACAAGTGTTAGTCTTGAAGCCGAATTCTAATAGGGAAAAAGGTGGAAACAAGAATAAAGGGTGTAAACCACACATATGGTAGCTATTACCCTCATATATCCTAGGAGTATAAGATAATAAAACGAAAATATACTCTATATAATATAAATAAATCAATTCCATGATGTTTGTAATTCCATACATAAATGAGCATCACTAAATGAAATAACATGAAACAACTTCTTTGAAAATGACTCTTCAAACACCAACAAGATCCATGTCATGTTCCAGTAACACCCAACCCAATCAATAACTACCTATTACAGACCTATAAAAATATAATATATATAGCGGGTAAGAATACAAGTAGATTCAGTAGGATCCTACCCAAAACCTCACATGAAAAATGTTGAATAATCATAATAATATCTTAGAAAATAAACAAGGAAAAACACATTACCAATAGGGGAGGAGAGGCGCTCTAAGGGGCGGTGAGGTGTGCTAAGGGGTGGTGAGCATGGGTCAAGACCGACGAGGTGCGATGAGGGGCGACGAGGTGCTCTAAGGGGAGGTGAGAACGGTTCAAGACCGGTGTGGCATGCTGAGGGGTGGTGATCTAGGTCTTCAGGGGTTATGGTGGTCAGGGGGAGAAGGGGGGGGGGGTCTCACGGGGGTTGAGGGGAAGTGTCGGCAATATAAAAAACACAGTTTAGTGGTAGTTTATTAAAAACTACCACTAAACCCTTCTTAAAAAAATTAACGGTGGTTTACTAAACTGCCACTAATAGACTGTTGTTAAGGCCTATTTTTTGTTGTAGTGACACTCCGTTTGACCCTCAATGCATTGATTATTTCTTCAACTGAAAAGAACCATGGAACTTTTCAAACTAGTTCCCTAAGCCAAGGGTTTTCAATGATAACCAACAACCTCCAAGGTAGAAACAGTGAACTTTTTCCATCACTACCTCCAAAGCAAACCCTGAAAATGAATTGGTGACAGGTACGCTATTTATTCATTAAAAAATAGGAAACATAATTTTTAATTTTTTTTCTACGCATTATTTTATGTCATGAAAGTTTAGTAAAAAAATCCCAAAACCACCACAAATCAAGGAAGTAAAGATATCGATGAAAATGGAAAATGGGGAAATCATTAAAACCCATGAATATAACACCTCCCCTATCATAATTTTTGGTTTAAACTTCTCAATGAACCTCTTCATACTCCCTCTGGTGGAATTCGATGCAATTCTTGGCATGGATTGGATTTCCCTATATAGAGCCAACATAAATTATCATAAGAGGAAAATCAATCTCTATATAGAGAATCAACCCCCGATTCTGTACAAAAGTGCAAGGAGGAGGAAGAATCTTCATTAGAACCATCATCTCAAGCGTGGATATTACTACCCCATGATCACATGTATCTTTCTCAGATGATTTTGTCTAAGGAAGGAACCATCCTTGAATACATTCCTATTGTGAGGGAATTTGCTGAAGTGTTTCCCAAGGAATTTCTTGGTCTTCCTCCAAGAAGAGATGTTGAATTATCGATTGATCTTATACCTGGGGAGTTCTCAATATCCAGGACTTTGTATATAATAGTTTTTTTGGAGCTTAAGGAGTTAAAGAAACAAGTATAAGAGAATCTAGATAAAGGGTTTATATGCCCAAGTGCTTCACCATGGGGTGCACCAGTCCTCTTCATCAAGAAGAAGGATGGGTCAATTCACCTTTACACTGATTATCGTGAGATCAAAAAAATCACGATAAGGAACAAGTATCCTTTGCACCGAATTGGTGACTTGGTTGATTAGCTATGTGGAGCACAATAATTCTCATAGGTGGATCTTCGGTCGGTATATTACTAAGTAAGGGTGAAGAAGGAGGATATCCCCAAGACTACTTTTCGTACAAGGTACGGGCACTATGAATTCATAGTAATTCCTTTTGGACTCACTAAGGCTTCATAAATATTCATGTAATTGGTGAATAGAGTCTTTAGATACTACCTCGACAAATTTTTGGTATTCTTAACAGAAGATATTCTAATATAATCCAAAACCAAGGAGAAGCATGAATAGTATCTAAGAACTGTACTAGATACCTCGTGAAAGGAGAATCTCTATGAAAAGTATAGAAAGTGTGAGTTATTTTTTAATGAGGTCTCATTCTTGGGTCATATCATCACAAGAAATGGGATATTTGTGGATCTATCCAAGATAGCTCTAATTGAGGGATGGTTGAGGCCAACATTAGTGACGGATATCTATAGCTTCCTGGGATTAGCTGGATATTATTTCCAATTTGTGAGAAATTTCTCACGATTTCCAAACCCTCTTACCAAGCTAACTCGGAAGGGAGTCAAGTTTTATTAGAGTGATGAAGTCCAAGAGAGATTCAAGGAGTTGAAAAGAAGTCTCATCACTAAGAACATACTCACACTACCCACAGTGGAGAACTTTTCATGCTATTTTGTGATGCTTATAAGAGGGTCCTAATCTATGTGTTGATGAAAAATGAAAAAGTCATTGGCTATGATTCAATGAAATTTAAGTTTCATGAGAAAAACCATCCAACACATGATCTGGAGTTGGCTATAGTAATCTTCACATTGAAAATTTGGAGGTATTACCTCTTTGGGAGAAGTGTGAAATATATATAGATCAAAAAATCCTCAAGTATATATTCACAAAGAAAGAGATGAACATGTGCCAACGAATATGGTTAGATCTGATCAAATACTATGACTACTCAATCCATTACCACCTGGGGAAAGCGAACAAGGTAGAGGATTCTCTAAGTACAAATGACTGAGTGATTCTATCACTGATGAGAATTGAAAAGGATAAAATCTACTTAGATTTGATGAAGATGGACATGGGAATCATAAAGAAGGGAGTATCATCAATCCTTTCACAAATTATTTCTCAACCATCTCTTTTGTAAAGGTTAAAGGATGCTCAAAATCATGATGTGGGAATTCAAAAAAAATGGAAACTATAAAAAAAAAGGTAAATCCTATGAGTTCAATGTTAATTAAGAAGGAATTGTGAGATTGGGGTCACAACATGAATTAAATCAAATCCAATGTTAAAGAAAGAACTTTTGGATGATGCACACAGTGTGAATTTCTCCATTCACCTATGAAACACAAAGATGTATCGAGATCTCTAAGAGAATTATTAGTGGGATAGTATGAAGAAGTAGATCACTGAGTATACATCAAAGTGTCTGGTATGTCAGCAAGTGAAGGCTGAGAGGAAGAAGTCTAAGGGGATGATTCAACCATTACCCATACCAACATGGAAATGGTAGAACATCGCCATGGACTTTGTCACTAGAATTCTAAAGATATCCAAAGGAAATAATGATATCTGGGTTTTTTTGGATCGTCTTACAGAGACTTCACACTTCATTGTAATTCGGGAGGATTTCTCATTGGATAAACTGGCACGGATTTACATCAGAGAAGTGGTAAGGCTACATGCAGTACCCCTACTTATTATATCCGATCGAGATCCAAGATTCACCTCTAATTTTTGGAAGAGTCTATAACACGCTTGGAATATAGAGATGAACATTAGTATGGCTTCTCACCATCAAACTGATGGCCAATATGAACAGGATAACCAAACACTTGAGGACATGTTGAGAGAATGCTCAATGGATTTCAAAAAAGGATAGGATCAACATCTTCCTTTGGTTGAGTTCTCTTACAAAAATAGCTTCCAATCAAGAATCCAAATGGATCCTTATGAATCCCTTTATAGGAAGAGGTGTAGAATACTGGCATGTTGGAATGAAGTTTGGGAGAAAAAATTCCAAGGTCTATAAATGGTCAAAGAAATGGAGGATAAGTTTAAGACCATCCAGCAACACATTAAAGTTTTTCAGAGTTGACAAAAGAGCTATGTTGATAATAATCTATGAGACCTAGAGTTTGATATTAGAGACATGTTATTCCTCTGCATATCACCATGGAAGAGATTTATGAGATTTTGAAAGAAGGAAAAGTTTATTCCAAGGTACATCGGTCCTTTTGAGATCCTTGATCGCATTGGAGCAGTGGCCAATCGATTAGCACTCCCACCAAACCTATCTCAAGTACATGATGTATTCCATGTATCAATATTGAGGATGTAAATACCTGACCCATCACATGTACTCAATCCAGAGCTGGTATTATTAGAGAATGACCTCTCCTATGAAGATAAGTCATTAAAGATCTTAGATCGTAGAGAAAAAGTTATACGAAATAAGATAATGCCCCTCGTCAAGGTGTTATATAAGACATATGCACTTCTTTGGTTTTATGTTTTTGGATTTTAAAATACTGTAATTAATTTTTTCCATTTCTAATATAGTCATTGAATATTGATCACATGATTAATATAAATATAGGGCTTTAACAAATCCCATTTACTCAGAAAAAGGAAGTGATGGCCTCATCCAGTAGAATTCCTCTATACGAAGCCCATTTGTCAGATCTTAGAAAGGAGGTAGAATAACTGGTCTTCACTCTTGACCAAGCTCAATCTAAGCTTCAACAATTTATGCTTTAACGGAACCGCCTACGGGAGATATGGAAGTTAATAGAGATTACCACCCGAGTGATGTTATCGGAGCCACCCTAAGAGTTTCTCACCATCACACACCTTACCCTTAGGTATTATGTGTGTTTTATAAGGGGTTATGTAACAAGACCCTATCACTAGGATTATGTTCATTATTTTTGTATATAATAAATAATATACATTGATTTTATTATTGTTACTTTGTAAATAATTTTTAAATCACCAATATTATTTTTAGTGAATATTCAATTAAGAAATATATTTTGATAAATTAATGGATTTGTGAATTAAACAATATTTTAATAAAATATTATTACAAAATTAGGTTTTATTAAATATAAATGATTATATTATTTTTATGAATACAATTGTAATTTTTATTAAGGTTTGAAAGTAGTTTTTACAAAACCTATGAATTTCCAATAAATGTCATCTTTTAATTTAAAAGTAAAAATTCATCTATTAAGAAAATTATTTAGATAAAATGAATATTATTTTTGTAATAAGGTTTTAAAAATTATCCAATGGTGAATTTTTAATAATTTTCCGAGATAGTCGAATATTTTGGTAAAAATTAAATATCGTTTAAATATATAATGTTTTTTATGACATCATAATGACTCAATATTGATGTAAAAAAGTACTATAAATGGGATTTTTGGAAAATATATGTTTTAACTTTAAAATAATAAGGTTTTAGATTTTTTTTTATAAATTTTATGGTACCTTAGTGGACCCTTCAAGACTTATAAAAAATGTTAACTTTTAAAATGATTTCCTTGAGAGTGTGACTCACCTCCACATAAACAAGCCTAATATTTTAAGAAGTTCGGATATTGTACTTATAAAATAATTTTTTCCACTCCACTATTTCCTCCTATATCTAGTATCCTCTAAAGGATCACCAAACTCCCAATAATCCTCTCTCCAGCCTCTCACAAACCTTTGGATCACACTTCCAAGTAAGGGATTTTTTCCTTTCTCGTTTTTGTCCAAATTTCTTTATGTTGTTATTCCATTTTATTTTCAGTTACACATATTGAGGTATGATTTAGAACCTACCAGATACTAACCTCATTATTATTTAATGATTAGATACTCATTTCTCTCTCATTAATGCCTCCCATGTACACGTGTCACCATGCTGAAATTCTGTAAGATATTTCTCTCTCCTCATTTACATTCAAGCAATTATTTTATATTATACATCTAAATTACATTACATATGTTGGAAAATGTGTCTATATGACCCCCTTAATTTTTATTTCATGTAAATATGATTATATATCACTTTCTCTCTCATCAACCATTTTTATGAACTCTTATGTCATGCCATTATGGTGCACAATTTTCACCATGATTTTCCAAGCCAAAGTCATTGTGTAGTGAATACCGTGTCCATTTTTCTATCAAGGGTATTCACCTTTATGAAAATTTACTTATTGATTATATAGTTTCATGTATTTCTTCCACATTCCATTATTGTGGAATAAATGATTATGTTGAATTATTCCATGTTTTATGATTTATGTGGCACGCTTATACATGAAATGAAATGATTATGAAGGGTGAGCTCTGATAGCACTCCAATGCATTGGGTAAAGATTAGTATCATGATAAATCAAGTGAAATGAGAGTTTAGTCATTCTAATTCAAGTTAAATTAGGGTTCACTCATTATAATGCAATTTCAATGAGGGTTTACTCATGCACCATGTGTAATGAGCCTTGGCTCATGCTAAAATCATGTTAAATGTTGTTGTCATATTTCCATGTTATGATAATAATGTTATATCATGCCTTTATGTTCTTGTTTCTCTTGTTCTCCATTTATATTCCTATTTTCTAACATCTACTATATTATACATGTTATTCCTTGTTTAATCCCTTACTAGGATTTATATCTCACTCATTTCTTATGCATGTCCTCAGCTTATCCCATGCAATACTAGGTACGAAGGAATATTTTGGTCATGTAAAATATGTTTTCAATAAAGATTTTGTGTTTTATTTTATAAGTTGTTATGTAATGTTCCTAATTTCCGAAGAAACTAGACCTCTTGATCCTATATTTTGTATTAAGTGAAAGTTTAATGAATAAATCATGTTTATGTGTGTAATAAAGAGAAGAGTTGTTATAAATCCCACTAAATTAGAATTTCATAAATAAACCACTTTTAGACCCTTTGTATAATCAGTTTAGCAAGAGTTAGTGGCAAGCCTGGTATATAAGCATTTCAGAATTTCTCAAGGTGAAGCCCGATATATAATAATTTCAATATTTCTCAGGGTCAAGCCCAATATATAATCATTTTAGAAATTAATTTGGTCCAATTACCCATATAAGAATTACAATATAGATGTCACCACACATTTAATAGAAACAATGATATCACAATGTCGCATCATAAGGCTCAATGGTCAATTATGAAAATTAACATTTATATTTCAATTTCTCATTTCATTTATTAATTTGTTCAAAACAAATAATATTCCAGTTATATCGATAAAAAATCCAATCCAAATTAAATATATATCAAGAAATCACCCAAAATCCATGTCATTCTAAACACAATTTAGTCCATTAAATAATTAATTTATAATCAAGGTTTTACTCACCCAAACAGTATCCACATGATAGGTCGAAATCCAATTATATATAAAGGGACTGTGAGGAATAATCCAATTCATCATTTAATTTAATTTAGTCACACAACATATTGGAAACATTTCAATATTGTACAAAATTGAAAATTATAAAACAATAGGGTTATGGTTTAGAACCCCTGCCTTTATTTGGTGAATAATGCAATGCATCCAATGGAAAACTCCAACAAAGACAAAGGTGAATAAAATCATAGAAGGATACCATATCATAAATGATCAAGATCAAATCCAACAATGCACACAATCAAGATATTACACTTTGACAGTCAGATATCAAAGGGGGAGAAGGGAAAACCTACATAAAACCACTTAATAGGGATCTGATGCCTAAAAGGGGGTCCAACAATCAAGAGAGGCACTCCAAAATATCTTGGAAAACTTCTATAAGTAAATAGGAGGAATTATGTATACAATATGATTGAAAATCAGCCTCTCGGAACTTTTAAAAACATACTCATAAAGTTACATGGAATGTAATTTAGTTACACATCATGTATTTATTTTTAGAGGTATATTCTAAAGAAACCATTTCCTCAGCAGAATATTTAATTCTTCCAAACATCACATTACATTTATTTATTTCACAACATAAAACCACTTCACATCATGAATCAGTTCATGACATGAGTCTGATGGCCTTTACACATCTTTTGACCCATTTAAATAGCATGTAAATTTTCTACTAATAGTTTTTTCCCATTTTCCTTAAACAACCTGAACCCCATTTAATGCTTCTCAACTTACCAAGTACTCTTGGTAACACTTGACCCGTTTATAATTGGAATCAACTAATTCAAAAAACATACATTCATCGAATTTAATTAATTTTCCCCCATAATGGCTCTTTGTAACCGAACAACACTCATCCACCAATGCTCAAATGAAAAACTCAAGGAGGGACATACATATAAAAAAGTGGGATCATACTATATTCCCACCTTATAATATCTCTTCCCTAAGATGCTCTAAGCATCACTATGGGGTCTTAGTGAACAAGTCTAGCCATTGTGCTCACATATTAGACTCTCTATCCCTTATATCCTCCTAAAACTACCAAATATACCATTGTACTCAAACTAAATGAATAACCCTACCCCCAAGATACTACTCACTATTCTCCACAATTCGTAATGGATTCTCCTCAAAGGAAGTATCATAAATAATATTGACAATAACTACATATATCACATGATAAGGGTATTAATAATATCTCCAAAGTTGAAGCATGTGAAACATGTCATTAATGGCACTATAGCATTGTGGAAGTGCTAAACAGTTCACCACTAGACTAACCTTATCCACTCTCTCAAATGGCCTGAAAAAAGTGTGTTCAAACTTTCCCTATTTTCTGATATAGTGTTGCCCCAATCTTGGAGACACCCAAATGAGAACATTATGACCAAAATAAAACTCGAGAGGTAATCTATGATGGTTTGTATATTATTTTTTCCTTATCTATACGGTCACCAATCGTTTCCTGGTCAACTAAACATGCTTAAATGTCTCTTGAATGAGACTAGGTCCAACATGAACTCACTCCCATACCTCCATCCAAAAAAGAGGAAGAAATCATGGCCAATCATACAGAACCTCAAAAGGATCCATATATATTGATTATTTGAAGCTATTATTATATGAAAACCCCACGAGTGTCATATGATTCTCCCAAAAACCACCAAAATCTAGAACACAGGCCTGGAACATATCCTTCAAAACCGGAATAGTCTACTCGAATAGGCCATCAGTCTGAAGATGATAGATTCTACTCAAAAGAACCTATGATCCCAAAGCCTTATGAAGAACCTACAAGAACTATGATGTGAAATGAGGATCTCTATCTAAAATGATACTCCTTGGAACACAGTGCAGCCAAATTACCTCCTTCGTGTAAAGAATACCGAGATCATCAATTGTGAAGGTCTCTATAATAGGAACGAATTGGTAAACCTTTGTTATTTGATCCATAATCACACATAAAACATAATTTTTATGGGTTTTCTTTGGTAATCCGGTATAAAAATCCATTGTGAGATCTTCCCATTTCCACTCAAGAATGGGAAAATGCTGTAAAAGCACATCTGGTCTCTAATTATCAACTTTCACTGCTAAAAAGTGAAACATTTATCCACAACTACTATATATTTTTCATTCCTGATCACCAATAGAATCTATGGATATCACAATACATCTTCATAAAACCAGGATGTACCGCTGATCTAGATGTGTAAAACTCTTTCATTATCTCCTCGTGAAAACCCATAGGAACCATACTCAGTCATAGAAAATAATGGGTTTTCACTTCCAAGAGACTATATTGATGGTTCCTCCCAACCATATAAGATTTATCTCAAAACTAATCTCTCTAGGTCAGATCATTGCTTGGTCTTGATCCAGTCCAGAATCAGGGGTATAACAGATGTTGAAATCATAGATACTCATCCCTAAGACTTCTAAACATCTAGATGCAGATCTGAAAAGAGGGACATTACCCTCCACTCATCGTAAGACTCCCATAATACCTCTACCTAATTTTTTTAACTAAATTAATTGGCAATGACGTTCACCACATCTGGTGTATAAGCCAACTCGAAGTCGAAAGACAACTGATACATGACCCACCTCCTCTGCTGAAGGTTTAGGTCCCACTAAGAAAAGATGTATTTGAGGCTCTTATGATCCATGTATAACAAAAACCTCTAACTCATGAGATAATGACTCCAATATATCTAGGCACATACCACTCATGCTAACTCCAGATCATGTGTAGGGTAATTCCTCTCATGTTCTCTCATCTTTCCAGAGCCATAAGAAACCACTCAATCCTCCTATATCAGAACTACTCTGAGTCTAACTCCAAATGTGTCATAGTATATGGTATAATATTTACCCAAAATGGATAATGTGATGATGGGTTCTGATTTCATCCTACCTTTCAACACCTAAAAATATTTTTCACAGGCATTTTACAAAACAAACGTCACCTCTTTCTTGGTCAGCCCTAACATCGGTGCTAAAAAATTGGAGAATTCCTGGATAAATCATTGATAATAACCTATTAAACCCAAAAATCTCTTAATATAGAAGAAATTATTGGGATACTCCCAAGATACCCCAACCAAAACTTTCTATGGGTCCACTTACACTTCTGCCTCTAAGATAACAAGGCCTAACAAGTGCACTTTATCAATCCAAAAGCTTCATTTAGTTATCTTGGCATAAAGACGATGCTATCTCAATATACATAGGAATATGTAATGATGATTGGCATGATCACCTACTGAATATTCTTATATTAATATGTCATCAACAAAAAACTACCAAAAATCAATCCAGAAAATGATTAAAATTTTATATTCATCAAGGCCATGAATATCGTTGGTGCATTGGTCTAACCAAAATGCATCATGATGAACTCATACAAGACATAACTACTATTAAAAGTAGTCTAAGGTATGTTTAATGGTCTCACACTCAACTTATGGTATCCTAGTATCAAATAGATCTTGGAGAAGATCTTAGCTTCTCTTATCTAATTAAAAAGATCATTGATGAACAGGAGGAGATATCGGTTCTAGACAATCATCTGGTTCAATCTCCGATAATCCACCCATTTGTGAAAAGTCTCATATACCATCATAGATAAGAGAACTGGAGAACCCCAAAGAGATGTACTAGGTTGTATGAAACCTTTATATTCAAGATCTTCCAACTGAACTTTCAAATCCCTAATCTATGTTGGTTCTATTCTATAAGGTGGGATTGAAATTAGAACTCCTCTCAACACTAACTCGATTGTAAACTCGATCTATTGATTGGGCAGTAAGCCATAGAAAACATCAGGAAAAACATCATTAATGTGGTACACCACTAAAGGAAATTAATCCTACTACATTCCACCATCCAAAGAAATAACATCTATATGATCCATGAGACTATCCAATATTCACTAAATTGGTCATGCATGACCAGCATGAAGATCTCACTCACCCAAGTGAGAATAAATGTCTCCTTCCTGAGATGGAAAGGTAATTATTCTCTATTAATATGAAATATGATCTTGGTATAGAAATACCCAATCTATAATAAGAACCAAATTGAATCATATCATTCCCAGAATGAACAGTTAAAAAAACTATAACCACCAATCTCTAGAAAACATGCCTTGAAACATTTCATATTCTCTATCCACACTCCCAATAGTGTGTGGTTTGTCAAAAAACCATCCAAGCTTTCCACATACAATGCTAAACCATTTACAGAAAAACATCAGATAAAATGGAATGTGATTCTCTTAAATAAAATAAAATAAAATCAAGGGTAGATGATGCAATAATAATGCCTCTGAAAGTAGATGATTATATATACACAATACTCGAAGTAGTCTCTATAATGTGTAGGGAATATATTGGATTCCATTACCTGATGAGTACCTGATTTATCACATCTACAAAACTACACATACGGAACACGTTCACTAATGACCTTATCTCATATCAAAGACCATCCTGAAAATTTATTTCCCTGGATATCTCATCAGATTCCAAATATGGATAAAAGCACTGTAGGTTGGTGAAATTATCATCATATTCTATCACTAACATGCCCTCCTATTTCAAGTTAATGAACTCACAAGACTTCTCATCACTCAACCTCTCTGGATAGAATTGGATCTAGAAATTCTTATCAAATCCCTTTTAGGATAACTCCTCTGGTTTCCCTAACTTTTTCCAAATATCCCACCAGTGCTTGGCTGGTCCATGAACCATTTATATAGCAAGATTCACCCTCCTATCTATAGGTGTCTCAAGATGCTTAAAGATCATCTGGATTGACTCGATCCTAAAATCGTCTACATGGGGTCCTCCCAACCCAGTGAACGTAAAAAAAATATTGTAGCTAAAACTCTCTCATAATCTTATACCTGGATGGCACAGTGTGACTAGTCCCAATTTCAATGGATATCATGACCCTTAGAAATATATCATGATGATGAACATCTATTTGATCCTCATAAACTACATAAATCTCTGGTTCAGATGCTTTATGAGCCTACTAATTTCCACTCTCTTAACACTCAAATCGAATATGATAAGGAGGCATTATCCTTATAAGATAAACATACTCCTTAGAACACTAGCTATAATTGGGTAAACCTCAATAGGTGACAACAACCGGGAACCACTGACACCTTATCTCTCCAAACATGGGTTAAAAGTGTTTTAGAAGGACATAATAGTTTATTAATTTCATTTCTCAGATATAATAGTTGTCTCATTTTATAGTTCAATAGGAAAGTATATATCACATGTAATAAATATGTCACAATCATGAACAATGCATGCCAATATACATCTCTATATTCCTATTATGATTCATGATTCCTCATCCCGCTCTATACCATTCAATGAGTATAAATATAAAGAATCAATAATATCATAACACGGTAACAACACAAAATATTTGAATCACCTAAGGTGAAATAACATCAACTATAAAAAGTTAACACTATAAACAACAATCCATCTCTAGGAACTAAGATTTTCCCTCATCTAGGGGTTAGCTACTCTCAAGAAAAAGATCATTACCAAGTCCAGACAAATCCTAGTCCCCTTTCTACCTTTTCCAAATAGTAATGAAATGTAAAAAGAAACTCAACATGCTCTGCTACCACTTTGTAACATCCCCCAATCTAGAAATATCTCACATGGAGAAAATGGATTGGTTATGAGACCTCAAGAGCAGCTCTCCATATGTCATAGGGTACCAACTAAAAGCAAGGGAGTGATATGTATAGTGGTTAGACTATACCCCCTAGTTACAGAGTTACAACATAGCATAAATAAACACATAATGATAAAAAAATATCATATTGTGGAAATAATGGAAATAATATGATACAATGGAATCCAAAAATAAATCCAACTGAATAATATAGTTAAAAAACGGGAATAATGTAACAACATACTAGAATGTAACTGAATTTAATGTTATAAGTAATAAAAATAAAATACTAGCATACTAAAATAAAGACTCAAAATTCCCTGGTCCAAAACCCTAAATCAGTCTCATCTCTTAACTCTAGCCCATATAAAAAGTGAACTATCAACAACAATTTCCTTTTCCCTTATACAAAACCTCATCCATATAATCTTCTTAGGTGCCAAATGATGGCCAGAAAATTCTGGGAGTATAACTCAGTAGGTTGAAACCACTGTGTCTAAACATAACCTGTCTGATAATAAGTGTATGAAATAATTCAAAAAACATGCGTATTCATTAATAAAATAATTAAATTAATACCACATCAACTTGTTTAGTTTCTATGTTGGAATATATATAAAAATTTCTCACAAAAATTCCAACCATAACCATATAACCATGGGATAACATAACCTACCTCAGATCCATGTTTTAATTTCATTGAGCTTGTCTTGTGGCCATGCCCACTATAACCTTGTAACCAATGTATATAAATTACAAAAATCTGGGCCAAAACCTATATATAATCATTTCATCAATAAATCAGGGTTATCCCAATATATAATAATTTCAGAATGAGTTAGGTCCAAGCTCGATATATAAGCATTTCAGCATGTCTGAGGTCCAAGTCTGGTATATAAGAATTTCTGCATGTCTTAGGGCCAATCCTAGTATATAAACATTTCAGCAATTAAACTAGTCCAATGCCCCATATAAGTAATACTACATAGAAATAACCACAAAATCATACCAATAAGGATATCACATCATAAGGTTCAATGGTCAATTATGGAAATTATAATTTATTTTTTAATTTCCCAATTCATTTATTAGTTTGTTCATAACCAATAACATGCTAGGTTCTCAAAAAACAATCCAAGCTAAGGTGAATATATATAAATAAATCACCTAAAATTAATTTCATTCTAAACACACTTTAGGTCATTATATAATTCATTTATAATCAAGTGTTCACTCACCCAAACAATAGCCACAATCAAGGTAAAAATCCAATTAGAGCCAAATTGACTCCAAAGAATAATACAATTCATCATTTAATTAAATTTTTACATGAAATATATTGGTGAAATTTAAATATTTCATAAACATGAAAATTATCAAACCATAGGGTTAAGTTTTATACCCCTACCTTTATCCAGTGAATAACACAAGGCATCTAATGGAAAATTACAAAAAATAAGTATGTGAAAATGATCACAGAAGGATCCTAGATCATAACTAATCAATATCAAAACTAACAACCCAGATGGTTAAGATATTGCACCATAATGGTCAGAGATCAAAGGGAGAGAATATAAAACCTAAACAAAACCACTTCTTATGGATCAGATGTGTAAATGGGTTGTCCGAAATCAAGAGAGGTGCTCCAAAATAACCTAGAAACTACCCTAGTTCAAGATGAGGAAATTTTTACATTTTATGAATGAAAATAATCTTCACATAAATTTTAAAAAACTACTCAAGAAATTTGAATTCATGTAATTCAGTTCACACATTGTGTATTTATTTTTAGAGGGATACGATGAAAAAACCATCGCCTTGGCTGAATATTAAATTTTTTCAAACATTACACGATGTGTATTTGGTTTACAACGTGTCACCACTTCATTTCATGAATCAGTTCCTGACATGATTCTGGTTTCTTTTACACATTGTGTAACCCATTTACATAGTGTGTTAATGTCATGCAGATCGTTTTCGGCCCATTTTCCTTATAAAAAATTCAACCCCATCTAAGTCTTCTCAAATTACCAAGAACCCTTGGTAACACTTTACCCATTTATACCGAGACTCCATTAATTTAAAAAACTTACATCCCAGGACATTAATTATTTTTCCCCAAAAAAGGCTCTTTGTCTCCAAATTGGACTAGGCCACCAACACACAAATGAAAAAATCAAGTAGGGGCATACCTAAAGAAATACAGGATCTTATACATTTGACAATAATAATGAACCATTTTTTATAAAAGAGTGTATATGGTCGATATATTTCTATCCAAAGGGTTTTGGACAAGTTTTGGGTCATTTACGCACCTTATCTTTTAAGATTAACCACTAAGTAAACACATTTTTACCTTAATCATTATGTTTAACATTAACTATTTTTTCTAAAATCTTTGGTCAAAAAATAATTTGAACTTATTAGAAACTATAAATTATTCTGATTCAAAATATGAAATCCATTTTTTCAAATTCAAGTCAAAATGTTCAAGAATTTAATTTAAAATGTATCTCAGAGACGTGATGACAAAGCAGGGTTTTTTAAAGTGAAAATGTTCAAATGTTTGAAATGTTTTTATATCAAAATTCACTATAAAATTAATTTAAATGGCCTAAATTAACTCATTATATTTTTAGTTTATCTAATTTAACTTAAAAAACAATTCAAAATATAATTTAACCATATAAATGTTTTATAAGAAAAGTAAATTTTCAATTAAAATTTATAATTTTTCACAATTCATGAAAAAATTAAACTTCTCATAAAAATAAAAAAATACTCTATGATAATTTTGACATTATTATTTCAAAAATTAAGTTTTTTTCAAACGAAATTTATAAAAGTTTAAAATTTTATTTTTAAAACAAGTGTGTAAATAAAATATGACTAAATTACCTTTTAGAAAAATACATCTTTTTATGCGTAAAATTGGATTTGTTCTTATCTTATATCTATCAAATATATTTGATGAATTTGAAAACATTTTATTTAATATATAATATATAAATTTTATTATGGTAATCCAATAATATTAATTAATTTAATTTATTTAGATAAAACACCTTTGGTGTATAAAATATAGTTTTTCATAAAAAAATATTTCCTTTATATTCAATTGGTCCTTATATTCATATCAAATTAATTGGTAACAGAGTAATTAAATGATATATTTTTATAATTTAGTTAATACTATTCATAATCTCTAATTTAATGGATATGAGATAATTTTCATTTAAAATAATAATATTAATAGTATATAGTTGTTCAGTAAAACTAAGCCTTATGTGTCACGCAAGCTTTGGAAGGAACTCGTTGTTGCATGTAATTCAATCTAAACTCAGTTTTGCATGGTTTCAAAGATATATAATTTTTTAATTTTAAATATTAAATATATCTTGGGGTCTCACGATGTTATATTACTTTCTATTCTTGGTGTTGCGTCTCATATATGTTGTTAAATAAGATTTTATTCATTTAGAATTTCTGGGTGTTACATTAACCACCAACATGAAAAATTCAATAAATTTATATCTAGTAAGGATTTGGAAAATTAATATTGGATATTAATAAATAAATAATTATTTTTTTTCTTTATTGTTATTATAAACATTTAATTCATTAATTAAGTTTTCTTCATTCATTTGTTAAAAATAACTGAAACATTTGTGTCTCTAATTTCAACTACAAGAACTATAACAATAACTCTCATAAAATTGAATTATGAGTTTATAAACTATCCTAAAACATAAATTCTATTACCTTGTAAGATTTTGGAATGATGAAATTTGGTATAAAAATGAAGAAACATTCCTCTGTTATGAATCTATTTTAAAATGATCAAAATTACTCATACCTGATAGTAAAATATATAATAACTAACTAATATACATGTGTAGAATAATTATAAATTTTTTAAAATGTTATATATATGAATAAGGTTATTAAATATTTTATTGAGATATTCAGTTTTGTTATATAGTAGATTAAAGTGCTTTAGTGGATGTCAGTAATTGATGTAAGTGTTTATTGTTTCAATGTTTTGCCCGTTGAGACGAATTTCCTATTATACACCTTTTTTTCTTGGTAATGGTGTATCCACTACCTAATGAATTTATTTTACCATATTCATTTAATTCATTGGGATTGAATATTCATATTATTTCTTCTCTTTAAATGGAATTTGATTCAAAATATATCAAATTTGTAAGGGTTTTTTTATTAACTCAACTGCCTATGTTGAGTTAAAATGCTTCTTCTTGAACTTACTTCTCTTAATATTGGTTCATTAAACCCTAAGATTTAATTTCATAGTACCTTATACTACTATATAGGGAGATTTTACTTTTAATACCATGATTTTTCATTGATAAATCTCTACCTCAGAAATTATATCATAGTTTGGAATAATTTTCATCCTCTTTAATGACGATTTCCCCTCCTTATCCAAAATTTATTTTTATGCTAATGTTATAATTTATAATTAGAAACCCAATTATGTTCTATCTCATTTGGACTCTATATTTTTATTCTTCACTCTTAAAAATTAAATTTTGTACTCTTTTTATGATGTGGTTTCCAATAAATATATTTCTAAGCATTAAAAAAGTTTTCCATAATTTCAAATAAATTTTTTTATCTTCCACCCCACATTTATTTTGATAACCTCTGTATACATTAGAAATATATTATTGATTTTTATTTTTTAAAGTAATTTTTTTTCAAAAAATTTACTTCAACTTTTTTATATTAACTTTTCAAAGTTACTAATAACCTAGTCTTTTTATGAATGTATTCTAAAATATCTTTTTAACATTTTTCAAATTGAACATGTCTTTATAATTCCATTATAATTTTATATGAAACTTTATCTCAATTTTTTCATGTTTTCTAAAAGAAATTATTTTTATTATATTTTTATAAAATATTTATTTAAAAATGATTTTAAAAGTTCATCGATATTTATTATATCCAAATTATTTTTTTTAAAACTCCTAAAAAGTTTTTTTTATCTATGTAATTGTTCTTGGAAATATATTATACTTGATCAATTGAATTATTAAAACAATTTCATCTACCTTTTTTATTTTTATAAATTATGTTATATCTTTATATTTTGGAGGAATTATGCACTATCACTTTTTCATTTCCTAATCCTCTTCAATGTATAATCAAAATTTTTCTTTCAATGCCCTTCCTCTAAGAATACCAAATTTTTTATTTCATTTATTAATCGGTTCTCACCAAGATTCCATACATCAATTTATTGGTGAAATTATTATCTTAAATGTATACCCTTTACCTATATATAGTAAATACCATATGATCTTCTCTCTTTATTGAAGGTTATTAACCTAGAAATTTATGGAATATATTTAAATACCCATGTATATTCCATGGGTTTATATAATTATGATTATTTATAATCTAATTATGTGGTTCCATTTGAAAATTATATGAAACCCATTTTTTCCATGAGTTATTTATGATATAAAAAGAGAATGGTTTCAAATTGAAATTTTTATGAAGCCCATTTTATTTCTTTGGCTTCTCTATAAAGTGACAGGTGAATAATTTTCAAGTGGAACTCGTAAGTATATATGGTAATGGGTGGGAAACTATATCAGTCTCCAAAGAATAGGTTAACAGATTTAAGTCTCATGATATATATATATATATAGACACAATTTAGTTGTTCATAATTGTGGGTTCAAGTGTATAACTCAAAAAGGTTATATATACATGAGTATAATTAAGTTGTCTAACATAAATGGGTGAAAGTGCGTGACTCGTGAAAGTAATGATTCCCCACATTATTTTTTGTTCTATATTTGAAACATTTCACAATTTTATTCTTATTCTCATTCTTATATTATTCTCTCATGGATTGTGTTTATTGTCTCATGTTTCCAAACTCTTTTGATCCATTTATTATGTTATTACAAGCCTTATTCCCTGATTTATTATCTATGATATATTAGGTAAAATTTTCTTTTATATCTTTATTATACCCATATACTCAATATTATTCTCAAAAATTATATTTGATTATTATCGTTTCTATTTACCCTTACTAGTCATTGGAGCTCACCCCTTTCTTATTTTTCCAATTCCTCAGGTTATAAAGATGAGTATAACTTATGATAAGTATATAAGGAGTTTCCTGAGGCTAAATTATTTATAAATGCTCCCAAGTATTGTTAAATAAATTACTTATGTTTTTAGTCCTAAAAGGCACTAAACCTTTGGTTATCTAGTTTGTGTGACTATTTTTGAGATGAAATGATTATTTATGTAAAATAATGGAATAATTTTTTTCAATTATCTTGGGTTGCTATATTTGGTATCAAAGGAGTTTTTAGTTATTTTTTAAGATTACTTTAGTTATTTTGGATATATGAGTAGGGAAAATTAGTGAAAATCCAAAGGATAAGTCTAAGGGATAATTCTAAGTATAATATAACATCCCAAAGTTTTATTAAAGTATATATTGTGTGGTTATCCTAGAAATTACATCCATGTTTGGATACTAGAAAGTGGATTTGGCTTTGGCACTGATTCTTCATGGAGTAATCACATTGAAAAATGTTGGTTGAGTATCAACTCAATATTTACACTTTTGCATGATGAGTGGGCCTTAGACTACACACCTAGATAAACACTCTCAAGGGATATGCTTTGGTTAATCACATTATCTTTATGAACTAATATAAAATATAAAAATATATTATAATTCTATGATGAGTTAGGTTAGAGAACCTGATAGGAAAATGAGCATATATAACCAAGGGAAAATAAATAGAGTTATCAGATAAACCACGTGTGACATTATTTAACTGAAATTATCATAGGTATAACTAAAGGTTTCATTGGAGAATACATATTTGGATTGACGTTTTCATACTTATATTTTGGATATTATCATAAAAATTTTGGTATTAGTATTTAGTTGTAGAAGGATTTGAAAAAAAGATGATAAAGATATGTATCTAGAAACCACTATGTCTTATAACTGAATAGGTAACATACAATGGTTTTGAATCATAGTATTTTCCTATTTTGATGGAAATAGTGATTTTCTTAGTCATACCTACGGTATTAAGAATAGAAATTAAATATTGGTATTCTTACCTATTTTTATTAGTGAGTGATATTTATTAATTATATTCTAGTATATTATAAAATTTATATGGATTATGTGAAAGAAAAGGATTTTTCTTGAGTATTTTTTCATTAAAGGTTTTTGAAACATATATTAAATGGAATACATAAAGTTTAAATATAATTTTATGAAATGGTTCGATTTTTAGTGATAAATATTAGAGAACACATGATTGAGGTATGGATAACTCTTAGTTTTTAATATATGTCTAATTTTTAAGAAATAAAGGGTTGATTGAATTTGAGAAAAGCAAGTTAGATAGTATTAATAACCTTGAAATTTATTACTGATTTAATGAAAAAGTGATCCATGATAATTTTGGTGAATTTTATCTCATTTTTTGGATTATGATATATATTTAATAGTGTGTGACTTTATGAAAAAGTATTTAATACATTTTAGAATTAAATATTAAGTTATTTTTGAAAGAATATATAATTTTTATATGGTTTAATGTATTAGATATTCAAATGGTTTTGGGAAAGTTATATTAAATATAATATATTATTATCATATATACATACCAGGGTGCATGATTTTATGAATGATTAATGTCATTTGAGTAATGATAAGTAGATTGATATAGCTTATGAGAGTATGGTAGATGTCAAATTTGATGCTATAACACAAATGATGAATATTTTAAGAATAAACTCGCCTATTTTCATCTGTGGGTAATGATTAAAATTTCAAGGATAAAATTAATTTAAGGGGTATAATGTAACGACCAAGGATATTAAATTATATAATTTATTTTAAAATCTAATCTATTCAATATATTCCTACAAATTTGACACCAAATCAAAAGGAAATATAGAATATTAAATAACTATTAAAATGTAGTCATTGAATTTTTTAGTAAATATATATGTAATAAAATTATAAATATAAATATGAATAAAAAATAATTTCATTTTCAATAATAATTAATTGATAAAATTCAATTAATATATTTAAATAACAAACTAAAACATATTATGCATAAAAATATATTTTCTTAAAAAAAATCATTTTCAGGTGTTATGAAGTTTATTATATTGTGGTTAAATAATTGTTTAAATGGAAAGTATTAATATTATATATACTAAAATAATTTAACATCCACCAAATAGTTAGTACGTGGAAAGTACTAAATTTATATTATTCTTAGAAGATACATGTTTCTTAAAACTATTTTTATGTGTTATGCATGTTTATATTAAAAATTAATTTTTATCACTTTTAAAAATTAAATCATATAAAATTATTTGAATTTTTTAATTATAATTTTAAAATTAGTTAATTGAGTAAATTTTATTTTTATACATAAAATTAAGTCACCAAGGTACAAATTAGATACCATAAAAAACAATTATTTTTCAAATAACGATACTATTCTAAATATTGTGTATTTTTAAATTAATTTATTTTATTTTAAATTAAGACACTATTATAATGTTTAAAAATATATAGAAATAAATTAATTGACATTAAATTGTTACAAAATTTTAAAAAAAATATGAAGAACACTTAATTATTAAAATGATGTTTTTTCTACAAAAATAGTTTTTCAACACATTGTATGATTTAATTTAAAAGTTTTTTCTATCTTATTAATAAAATGTTTAAGATTAAATGGATTCCAAATTCATATTCAACATTTTTAAATTTTTTACGAATGATCATATTATATTTTTAGTAATAATATGATCATGATAGTTAAATTTTAATCAATATTAATAAGTGTTCAAATGGGTAATCAAATTTGACTCAGTTTTTACTTAATCAATTTAGAACTTAAACCTTATATAGTCCCTTTTTTAGGTTATAAATTCATACCTACATTTATGAAAAACATTTACCCACCTAAATTACCAAACTCTATTAAAATTTCTTTCTTACCTGTTACCTAGAATTCTTTTCAAAATATTTTTCCCTCCTTTTCATCTATAAAAGGTGCACACTTTGACCGTTTTCAAGAAAATACCTAGTTAGAAATTCCCATTAAAATCTTACCAATTTAATTCTTATAGATATCCTATACAATTTTATTAGTCTTTATCCACACAAAAATTCCTCAATTCAATCATTGTCATAGGATGCTTCAAGAGAAGATCTAAATCCTCCACATAAGTATTACTTACCCTTTAACTTTATTTTCTTATCTTTCTAATCCACTCTCCTAAAAACCCATTATAACCACATGTATACAATTAAATCAGTGTAAATAATATACATAAATTTTATTACATTTATGGTATAACCATTGTCTATTCTCCTCTCATTCAATCAAAAAAATGGAAATGTTGCTCATCTGTGTGTGCGGACTACCGCCTTTGTGAACTACATGTTTCATTTTTTATCACCACCTTTTAAGGATGGATCTATAAATGGTATTAGTGAATATATATATATATATATATATTAGTTATGTTATGATTTATATTCTTGAAATATAAATTATTTATTCTATAAGTTATATTAGTAAGAAGTGATCATTGTAAAACAAAACACCTAAAACAAACATACTAAGAGGAAAAGATATTTTTTTATAAGTGACAACTTCTTTTTCAATTACCTTCTTATCATAAATATTCCCAATTCAGATTAATAAAATTAATAACATATAAATAATTTTATTAAACTTTTTTGAAAACAATATTATAATAAAATAATCTCTTCTATAGTTATACTCACATATTGATTGTATCATATTATTGTAGGGTCGGTTTAACAACTTATATAAAAAATGATAAAAATTTCAATAAATTATAGAATTGGAAAAATAATATATGATTATAATAATTAAAAAATAATTCTTTTCCATATTTTTTATATAAACATATAACTAATTAATTAATTTACCTCCATTCATTTGTTAAAAGACACTAAAACATGTTTGTCGCCAATTCCATCCACAAAAACCATAACTAAAACTCTCATGAAATGAAAGTATAATTTTGTTAAATATCATAAAACATAAATTCGATTACCTTGTATAATATGATATGATGAATAAAAACACATTTATTACAAAACTAGTTCAAAACAATCAAGATTACTCACACCTAATATTTGAAATATATAATAACTAACTAATATAGATGTAGAGAATAATTATGAATGAATTTTATAAAAGTTTATAGATATGGATAATTTTATTAAATAGAAGATTAATATATTAATATTTTTTTCGATGATATTCAATCACTTCATAGGAAGTTAGGAATTATGTTAAGGGTTTCCTGTCTCAAATTTTCACCCCTTGAGACATATTTCCTATTTTATGCCATGATTTATTCAGAATGGTGTATCTTATTTATAATGAATTTATTTTACCATATTAATTACTAATTATTATTTAAATTATACAAAAAATGTAAGAGTTTTTTTCTTAACTCAACTCCCACCATATAGTTAGAATACTTCTTCTTTAACTTCTTTCTCCCATGATTGTTTACTTCCACCCTAATATTTTATTTTATAGTTATTTCTCTTCCTATAATGTGATAATAAATTTTTAATCCAAATATTTTACCTTGATTAATCTCTTAACCAGTTAGTATATCATTAAAAAGAAAAATTCTCATCCTCTTTAATGATAGTTTCCCCTCCTTGTGTATAATTTCCTTTACCACTAATATTACCCTTTATAATTGGAAACCTAATTATGTTTTATCTCAAGTAACCTATATATTATCATTATCATCTTTTTAAAAATTATGTTTTTTTATCTTTTTACTATATGGATTTTCAAAAAATATATTTCAAAACACTAAAAAGGGTTTCCACCCTTTGAAAACAAATTTTTTATCATGCACTGCGAATTTATTTTGATAAACATTGTTTATTTTCAAGGATCAATCATTGAATTTCCTTTTTCAAAGGTAATTTTTTTCATAATTTTAAGATTTCCTTTTTGAAAATAATTTATGAAATTTACCCATATATTAATCTTTTTATGAATGTATTCAAAAATATGTTTTTAATGTTTTTTCCTATGGGAAAATATTTCTAGCACATTGTTCATTTTATATTAAACTTTATCTCTATGATTACATAGTTTCTAAAAGAAATTATTTTTCTACTAATTTTATAAAATATTTTCTTAAATTTATTTCAAAATATGATTAGTATTTCTTATTTCCAATTTTCTTTCTTCTAAAACTCCAAAAAAAGTTTTTTTCATATAAATAATTTTTCTTTGACATATATTATACTTTATCAATTAAATAATTAATATGATATCATCTAACTATTTTCTCTAGAGGACTTGTTTTATATCCTTCTCTTTTGAAGTAAAGATCCATCACTACCATTACCTTTCCAAATCATCTTCAATGTATGACAATAATTTTTCTTCTAATGTTGTTCTTCTATGAACACCTTTTTTAATTCCTTTGATTAAAGGTTGTTCATCTAGATTCCATACATAAATTAATTTGGTAAATTATAGTCTTAATCATATACCCTTTACCTATATGGTGTAAATAACATATTCTTTACTATCTTGATTGAAGTATATATACCTATAATGTTACCGAATATATTGAGATATATATTTTTTCTATAGGTTTATCTTTCTATGATTATTGGTTCTTGATTAAAATTATTCCATTCAAAAAGGAAATGAAACCAATTTTATTTCCATGGGTTATTTATTCTATAAAAGGTGAATGATTTTCATTTTAATGTTTTATGAAACCCATTTTAGTTCTATGGGTTATTTATGAATGATAGGTGAATAATTTTCAAGTGTCACTCGTAAGTATAGATAATTATTTTTTGGGTCTTATATCACCTTCCAATGCATTGGTTAATAGTTTAAATCTAATTATATATGTATATGAGGTAATTATTTAGTTGTTCATAAGTATGGGTTAAAGTTTTTGACTCACAATGGTGTTGTGTATATGGGTAAAATTAATTTTCCATACAATTATTGGTGCAAGTGTGTGACTCATGAAACTAATGTTTCCAAATAATAATATTTCTTCCATATTTGAAAGATTTCATTGTTTTATGCTTATTCCCATTATTATATTATTCTTTAATGGGTCATGTTTATCGAATCATGTTTCTACAATATTTTGATTCATGTATTATGTTATACCAAGACTTATTCCATGATTTATGATCTATTATATGTTGGGTATAAGTTTATTATGTATCTTGATTGCATACATATTCTCAAAAATATTATTATTAATGATATTTGATTATTATCGCTTCTGTTTACCCTTACTGAGCATATAATATCATCTGTTTCATATGCTTCCAATTACCTAGGTAATACATATAAGTATAACTTATGAAAAGTCTATAAGGACTCTAGTTTTTCCCAATTATAGAGAAATGTTCACAAGTATTATGAAATAAATTTATTATATTTCTAGTACCTAAATACACTGAACATTCAATTTTCAAGTTTGGTAGACTATTTGTGAAATTAAATGATTATTCATTTAAATTAATGAAATAAATGTGTTCATTTATGTTGAGATTCTATAATAACCCCCTACTATATACCCTAACATTTCTCCCATGATATAGTCATACACAACTATAGAGATTATGGAATATGAACTTCATAGGCTTAATAAAACATGCTTGGATGAGGGTGGATTTACACCTATAGTCACTAATAATATAACACCCCTAGAAGATCCTCGATCCTAATAAAATGAATTTGATGGCCTTAAAACTATCATATGTCCCACAGGACAACACAAATAGAGTCAATATTAAATCTTTGTTCATCAATACTCTAGTTCAATCCCCAAGAGTTAGATTGTATTAAGAAACTAGGTCTGAATCATGTATTATTAGGGTCTCCAATTCAATCCTCAAATATAATTACTTTATTACATACTGATAAAACGTAATAAAATCTATGCTAATATTATAAATGAAATTCCTTTGGACTGCCGTCAAATATAAAAAATTCAGGCTACCCTTCATGTGTAAATTCCTTCAGGTCATGTTTTTTAAAAAATGTTTGTAAGTAAAAAAAATTTATCTATATTTTTTATTTTACATAAGGAAACATACTATCCTAACTATATTGGATTTTATATAAAAAAATTAATTATTGGTTTTTATATGATTATCTATGTATATTTGTCTTCAAAAATTTATAATTGTTTATATTTTTAAATTTAACATAATTTAATAGAATTGTTTAAATTCATACATTTTTTACAAAGTTTCCTAGTTTTATTATAATTTACATAATTATGATCTAAATTGTGTAATTTACATTTTTAGGATTTATAAGGACTGTATATACAAATATCATAATTTAAGTGTTAGCCAGTTTTACCATGGTTTATATAGATCATTCACGAAACCACAAATATTTGATTAGATATATTAGATTAATTGTAATTTTTTGAATTCCATGAACAATCTATAATCCCAATTAAAATGAAAATTCATTAAAATTACCATAATATGATATAATAAGTCTTGTAAATATTTTAATCCCCAATTTAACTCCAAATTAGATCAACCAAAGCATGGAATATATACCCATGAATCTAAAACAGATTTTACATGTGTCATCAAATAGATCATATCTCTCAATATACATGTATAATTGACCTAAACTTTTTTGGGTATAAATTCAAGATTTTTTGAGAAACTTGATTAAAAATTTTGGATCAGCATGTGTCTATTCTCATTTCAATAGATTCATATGAATATGTTTCATAGAAAAATATAAAACATAACAAGGAAACTAAATATTTTCATCAAATTATCCCTATCATTGGATATAAAATTTTGAAGACAGTGAAATTTTCTTGCAGTATGTTTAAGAGAGATCTCAAAAAATGATAATATTCAATATCTCTAGAATATTGTATTCATATTTATAATGTAATTCTAAATTATAAGATGATTTTTAAAGAAATTTTTTTACCTATTTGGTGATAAATATTTTTCCATCAAATATTTCAATAAGGGTTCCATTATATAAGAGTAGGGGAGATTATGTATCAACCAATCCTTGAAGAATTTTTGGGAGGAAATTCGATGGATTTTTTCTTTATATCAAAACAACTTCCCCTCTCTTATTTAATTTATTTATTCTTTATTAATTTATTATAATATTATAGTAGTTTTAATTTCATTATAGTGTTCTTGTATTTTTTTTATTCTATAATATATGTTTATATTCTCTCAATCCCCTTTAGTAATAATTAAATTATTAAATTATCTTTAATTTTGTAAAATAGTTTTATAATTTATATTCTAATTTTATATATGTGTGTGTGTGGCCTTCCCTTAGTTTGTGTTTTACTTTTGTATCACCCTAAATTTATCTCCTTATTTTATTTAATTTTATATCCTTTTTTATTCATTATAAGAATCATCCCAAACAAGCTCACTTGGTACATTAATTTCTAAGTGGAACCCCCTTCAAATAGAGTTTTGAGTTATGAATGATCGAATGATTGAGGGTAATTGTTCATCATGATCATTAAATTAATTTTCTTTATCTTCCATCAATTATATCATGGATTATTAGAATATTTAGTATAGATTCATGTCACGACCTGAACCCTCTAGGAATCCCCTTGAAAAATGAGATAGATTATGACCCCTCATGCCCACCTCTAAAAAGCGAGGGGTTGGATACAAGCACTTAGGGTACATATTACAAAATATATGAGGTATTATCATTTATAAATGATATTAAATTCACCAAATCAATGTAAAAATGAAATGTATATAATTAATGATAATTTCATACAAAAAAATAATCTCATAGGGAAACTGTAGTGTAATACCTAAAAACTATAAGGACATAAACTTTTATAAATAAAATTCCCTTTTTGAATGAATAAATGCATTATTAAGTAACATAGTTATAGAAAACGCATGCACTAATTTGAATATTTTGGACCGTTATATGGTTTTTAAGATTTAAAATATTGTCAAGTATCATAAATATTTATAATATAGATATTATATTGTGACCACTAAGAATAGAATATGAAAAGTTAAGATAAATTTTGATTGACACATAAGGAATTATTGATGGACTTAACTAGTAGGATCATACCCGATGTAGCCCATTTATTAGAGCTTATTAGGGAGATATCATCATTGGTATTTTCCCTTAACCAATCCCAAGATGAGATTCAATAACTAACACCCATGAAAAACTATTTATGCGAAAATTTCAAGTTCATCAAGATCAAGACCCAAACCATGTTCGTCGAACCACCCTAAGAAAATCATACCATCACACACCTTACTCTTAGGGAATTCATTGGTGTAAAAAAGGGATATGTATCTAGACCCTAATATTATGAATATTTATATTTTATTTAAATAAAATAATTAGTTTATTTTTTAACTTTATTCATTTTATTCACTTTTATTATTAAATTTTAAATGAATAAGTAATTATTTTGATAAAAATAATAGATTTTGATATGATTAAATGCATGTTGTATTTTTAGGAAATATATCATTTAAATCAAGACACTCTTTTTGATGAATTCAAGAATTTTTTAAATAAATTATATTTTAATAAAATATTTATTTTAAATTATATTTATTAAATATAAATGATAATATAATTTTATTAATTCAAATATAATTTCTATAAGGGTCAAAAAACTGTTATTGTTAAAAAAAATTGTATTTTTCAATAAATTGGTATTTTTTATTTAAAAGTGTGAATTGTCATATTTAGAGAATTTTTTTTATAAAATAGATATTTTTTTGAAATCAAAACATCAAAATTATAAAATGGTGATTTTTTCATAATTTTATATCACAATAAAATTGTTGGGTAAAAAATAAATACGGTATAATTATATACTATGTATTATGACATCATAAAAGCCAAAAAGTGATGTAATAAATACTGTAAAGAGTATCTATGAAATAAATTATGTTTCCCCTTTAAGATATTTTTTTTATGTTATTTTATTAATTTTATAAATACTTAATGAATCCTCTAAAACCTATATAATATTTTAAGTTTTTCAAATCAATTCTTTATAAACATGACTCAATTCCACATTACTAAAGTATTATTTTAATGATTTCGGTTCATAGAATTATAAAATTATGAAATTCACCCCTATTTTTGAGAAACTATTGGAAAAAACCACGGTATGGTCTATGGTTTGGGTAAAATTATTATATAGAGTCCAAAACCTAATTTTAGAAATTAATAAATAGTTCCCCTATATTTGGATATATAAACCCACCAAACCTCTCATTAAACTTCACTCAAAAACCTCATATCTTGAATTTTATCGATATTTTTCTCACTATATACCTCTAAAGGTTTTCTAAACAATTAATAATCTCCTCCCAAGATTTAATAATTTCCCTCTCAAGGTAATGAATCCTCTATTTCTCCTATTTATTCATGTAAATCATTTAAATTATGTTTTTTTATTCTAATTGTTCATGTTGGTATATGTTTTAGCACATCACAATTATTTTCCTTATGATTTTCAAGTGATTAGAAACCTCATTCACTCCCATTTAACTCTTCCGGGAATATTTTTGTACCCCTTTTATGTTGTCAGAATCATCATATTATTTCTTATGCCAAACATTTTTGTAGTGAATACTCATTACCATTTCCACTCAAAGGTATTTCCCTAGTTTCATCTATCCTAAATTGATTGGTTATTTACATATATGTAACCCACACTCATTAATATTGTGGGTAAAAGTGATGAAATAAATCCTTATGTTATATGATCTATGAGGAACATTAATGCATGTACAGAATATGAAAGTGATGGGTGGGCTTGAAATTATATAACCCTCCAATGTATTGGGTAATATTTTTTCTCATGATATTATAGGTATTGTGTATTAAAGTTTATCCTAAGCACACTATGTTATGATGTCTTGTTGGTTATCCTTGACATATGTTTATAATGTCATGTTTTATGTTATTTTCACATTCATATGTTTTCTTCTTGTTATCATCATATATCATTCTTTGATATTCATGTTTATGATTATCAACCCTTTTATGTCCTATTGATAATCCTATTTAATAACATGTATAACTATCTTCAAGTTATTATTTGATTATTATCTTACTGGGATTTAATTATCACCCCATTCTTAATTACATCCATAGGTTATCCGACACAAATTTATAAGATTCAAAGAATATAAGGGAATCTTTCATAATTTTTAAATGATGATGTTCTACTCATGTTTTAATTTATTATGTCATGTACCTAATTTCACAAATACACTAGGCCTCATGATATTTTGGGGATTTATTAAGTTTATATTTATGTAATAAAATATTAATTAAGGTATATGAAAGATAGGTTTTGTTATAAAAACATCTCAAAGTAAAACTTGGACCAGCTTGTTCCAAGGTATATAGAGAATAATAATACATCTATAAGATAATGAGATACACCAAATAATTGCCGATAAGGATCCCAAAGTCTATCCAAATCTCACTACATGAAATCTCACCAAACGGGTGATAATTAATATATATATATATATCTAACACCTTGATATATCCATAAAAAAGAATAAAGGGTATCCACATACCAACTCCCGTAGGTTATATCACTATAGATACTAACATTAAACATTATATCTCTAAATACCAAACTTGATCATGGATGATATGTTGTTGATAATAGACTAGATAGCCATCCAGTAACCTATATATTCCACTGAATGTTTATTATTCACATCTTATATTCTTAGGTGATGGTAGTGTATAGATGATGATTGTGAATCACCGCTAAAATAACATAAAAAAATAAATATACACAAATTTCCTGACTCAATATCACTATAAGTATCAATTCTCTACTCCTCTTCATTTATCACTATTGGAAGACATAAATACCTAGAATTATCATCATGTACAGTTACCTAGGAAAAAATTAGTAGTTACATTATATTTATCCTCTAATATAACACCAAATATATTTTTAAAGGTGTGAATATGGATTAATTATTACTAAACCTATAGCATTTTATTTATTTTGGTTAGTTAGAGTTTTTGATATGGGACTTGGAGGGTTATTTTTGAGAGTTAGTGCTAGGTTTAAGTTGTAGTTATTATATAGGTGTCCTTTAATGCCACAACACATGAGGTTTAAGTCATGGTTGTGGTTGGGTAGGGGACCACTATGCCACAATGGAGTAGGTTGTGGAGTTATGGGTATTTCATAAGAATAATCATCAGTATTTTGAAATATAATTTTTTGAATTATGGGACAGACCACACCCCAATGTAAGGAATTACAGAATTGTGATGGATATGTAAGGTTAAATTCTCTTGGCATCAAGATAAATCACACTACAGTCTATGGAATCATGAGAGCTATTTAGGAATAACTCAAGGGATATGTGAAATTATGTTCATCTATAAAAGGCTAGTTATATCCTAATTATATGGGTTGCATTATAAAAACTATCTCAAAAGGGGGTGTGTTGTGTTGAAATGAAGGGGGATTCACCACAAGTCTAGGACAATGAGAATAATTAAGTTATGATGGAAGGGGTTCAAGTGTGAAGCCCTAACCCTGGAGTGGTTCATGTTGTGAATCCCTCACCAAAGGAAGGGAGTTGCACTGTGAAGGGGTAAATTACACTGTGAAGTCCTAGAGTCTCGGGTTTTTGGTTCTTTATAGGGGTTGGGTGTCACACCACGATTGGAAGGACCACACTTCAAGGGATACCCAATAGAGGCATTACATTGTGACCAATATGGTCACGCAGTAATTAATGACTAGATTTTTTTTATTAATTAATTAAATGATTTTTTTAAATGATAAAAATATATTAAATTGAGTTTTTCTGTCTTCTTTAACTACCACACCAATAACCCTTTCCCCTCTCATTCATTATCTTTCACTTTTTGATATCTTTTGTTTCTTTCTCAATTGACATTCCATCTCTTATAGAAGCCCTTTAATTTTTATTATATCAATCCTCTTGAAGTATTTCTTCGTCTCTCTCATTATTTTTTAGTCTCACATCGTTTATCATCGCCTATGGTTTAATTTAGGGTTTTATATTATTTATAAATTTATATCATCTATTTTTGAACCAATTAAATCAATATAATGGTAAGTAATTTATATTTATAAGGCATTTTCCTCATATTTTCTCTAAGTTCTATATTTATTTATGTACAGGTCATGTGCAATAGCACCAACCTTTTGTGCCTGACCAAAGAATTTAATATAAATGGTTTATTAATATATTTCATATCTATAAATACCTAACCCTTCCATGAGTGGTTTTTTGAAAAATTTTATGACTAGAATGGTTATGGTTGATTGGTTTTGGTGGCTAGTCGTAGGCTTTACCTTGGTGGAATTATACCCTAGTGGACCTAGGGGGGGTTCCTAGAGTATTCATAGTGGAAAGAGGCTTGTGATTGGGTAACCAAACTCATGGAGATTTGTATATATATATATATATATATATACCTATGTTAGATGAGTTGAAAACCTTTGGAAACACTTTAACTTTTGTGTTTTCTCTTGGAATGTTAAAATTTTATCTTTAAATTTTTAAATGAGAATTATACCTTATGCCTGTTATACATGGATTGGATAAATGAAAAAATTGGTTATCATTTGGGTCCCACTATTCCCATGGATATATTTTTTATTATGGATGGGTATAATAACAGGATGAGTTGGGTTCTACTCTAACAGTGTTCAGTAGATGGATTATGGGTTGGGTGTGTAACATCCTTCTTCCTGGGACCACTGATTGGTGTCATATCGGTAGTCTCTACAAGAACCAAAACACACATACCCATATGTTATAGGCTTCTGAATTTAGGATACGGTATATGAGGAAACTACGGGGATATTATACCCTCTATTCTAAGTAGACATGGAAGCAAAAATATGATGAACATATAATTTTATCCAAATAAACATCTAAGATGTATTCGGGAAAGTGAAAAAAATAACTATAGTAACAAAATTCATAACAATGAGTATTACATACATGTCACAAAATATCCCCCAAGTGAGTATTAGATACATTTATTAATAAGAAAAAAAATAAAACTAAAACTATAAGCTCATCCAAAACTAGTCTCTAGCCCTACCCAGCCCCATTATCCATACTTCATATAGTATGTCATGTAATCCTAATACAATGATCCCTTTCCCTAAACATGAAATTTGTGATAAAATAGTGATATATTCTAAAGTACCCAAGTTCCATGGTAGCCCCAAAAAGGTGTGTGTACAACTTAGTATACCACCACCAATGGCATCCCTAAAATAACAAATCTGAAGTAAAATTTCTGGTAAAAGTTTCATAATGTAAATAGTGTAATAATTTAAAAATAATTTAAATAACCAAAAACAACCACCAGTGCCTCAAGTTCATGGTGACACTCAAGTATGGATGTTCCATTATTTAACCTTAGGTTTGTTACCCCAATCAACCATCCTACTTTAGCCAGTGTTGAGTGTCTATGAGCATGTTTTGATAATCACGCCTCCTAATATAACAAACTTGAGTCTCCCTACTATACATGATAAGGTAACACATACCTCCTCTATAGTATTTTTATTTGACTATGGACTAATACAATAAGTAACATGGACATCCCCTATTTTATTTTTCTCAGCATTTTCATAATCCAATAAGTAACAAGGACCCCCCCCCCCCCCATGTGAGTTTACCCATCCAAAGCATAACCAATAATTTATCATTTTACAAAAATACACTTTTAAAATTTATCAACCAAAGAATATTTCATTACTCAACCATTTTATAAAATAAATATTTATTCACATGTCCACATAATTCATTTCCAAAATGGAACCACCTCTAAGCTATTTTCTTTATCTTCAAAACAAAACTGCCCCAAGGGGTTGTTTTCATTAACTTTAAACATTTCCAAAACAAATCGCTATCTATGAAACAAATTTATAGAATACCCATCAATTTCCAAAACATTAATTAGGAAAACATAATTTAATTTCATTAATTCATAAACAAAACCCATTCATAATTATTTTTTAAAACCAATATTAAAATTCTTTATGCCCGACTCAAGGTTTAGTCAATTCCATATTAATTTCTGATTGTAAAAAATTTATTCCACATTCATTGATTACAATAAATAAACACCATTTTTAATAATTAAACATGTCTTAACCATTTGATAAAAACTAGACAATATGATGTTGGATATCAGAATTAGGTATTTTAATTAAGCCATAACCAGGGGTAATTTAATTTACTGAATTCTAGGTCCAAATCTAATAGTCGGTGAAACTTCATGACTTATGCACTTTAGAAAATGAGTGAGACTATGGGTTAGGATTAGGAGCCACCTACCTCAAGCTTAGAGAATCCTACTCTCCCAACATTGAATTTCAGTCCCACCTAAAATGGTAGAAATCTTAAAAGTGGAAAAACACCTTAAAATAGGGAATATTAGAATAAAAATGAGAGGGAGAACTAGCTATTAAAATAAATGAATAAGTAATACAAGATGAATCATAAAATCAATATAATATTTTGATCACACCTGATAGTGTATGAAATATAGCTCATATTAAGGATATTCACCATGGAAAGAGAATATGAGGAGGATGGGGGTGTGGGGATACTATTGGTTTAAATGGTGGTAAAAATCGGGTGGGGATATTACGGTAAAAGTGGTCAAAACCCATTACCCACCCCCTATTTAAAAACATTTACCAAAATCTCACCAATTATATACTAGGATTCCAACATCTAGCCAATGGGCCCAATAGCCTAAAAATTCTATTAGTTTTTTCATATGGAATCCTGTGGGACTACATCAACATGTTTTAGTCCTAGATCCTACCTCAAGCAGTTGATTTTTTTTATGGATCCTCTATCCACCCTTGGAGCTTTATTCCATGCCTAAAAGTTCTTTTTTAAGGAGTTCCAACTATGAGAAACTCATTCCAAAGTCTAATTAAAAATATATCCATCCATTGGAATAAAAACCCAACTTCCATTATAATTTTCACATCCAAAAGAAAACATGGTATTATAAACTCCCCATCATAACACTTATAATCTCTAAGAAGTGATATTATCCACCAAATCTATATCAATTTCAATTTTATGACAAAAATATTTTTTATATTCATAAATTCCCTTCACGCTTCTAAAACACAACTCTCAAAAAAAGAGTTGTGTTTATTAAAACATAGTCACTACTACAATTTGATCTCAAAAAATTGAGATAGTGATTAACTAATCATATCTAACCCAAGACATGATCATGTTTTTTAAAATTAATCACTAAGTCTATTGTGCTCCTCACTACAGGATTTAGCTTGTGAAAGAAAATTCACATGCATGGGGCCTTCCAATGACATAATTACTTTCCAAAACAGCATCCCTGTTTTTTAACAGTACAATTGATTTCATTTCTAATACACCCCACTTTATAGTACATGAGAACACAAGTCTAACATTGGTTCTCATATTTCTTTCCAATCCTGAACCCAAATGTACATACCTCTACCATCCAAACACAACCCAAACACACTGTATTTTCTTTGAAAATCCTCGACCAACTCAAAAAATTTCCTCATCATATCCAATATGACATTCCCGATGTGATTATCAACTCACTACATCCAATTAAACACAAGAAAAATAGTTGGACCTCCTCCAACCAACCCACCATAATAATTCTTGTCTTTCACTATCAATGTGTAGTTTAATTACAAAAACATGATGCTTTTATCACCAAAGGAATACCATGATCATCCAAACAAACACCAAGGTATAACTAGGACTCTTGATGTGATTACATGGTTGATTCACTAATCAATTTCTCCATTCACCATGCACTCCCTTGAGAACCAGTGGGACACCACACCAAACCATGCTTGGATCACACCATTTCATCCTTGTCCCAAAAAACCACTCAAACTCTGATAGGCATCACATAGTAACTTACTTCTATCTTGTCCCCAAGGAATCCAAATGGTATTAAATCTACATGCATACTAGTATTAAATTTCCATCATGACCATATAAAGACCGGTTTCACGCATCAACAACCAGTCTAACCTGAGGGTCACATGCCAACAAATAACAAAATGATTCCCACCATAGCAGTGTCCTTATCATCATTCCATTGGGTCAAAATCTCAATCTCTGGGCCATTTCCTATTTATCATTGAACTCAATGCTTGAACGTGGAAAAACTCACTCATACTAGAGAGCTACTCTAATCATTGAGTGTTGTCTACTTATGGATATTAGAATTACATCCTCATTATTTTCTAAAAATAATTTTAAGTGAGGCTCACACCCTTCAAAAACTAATGGTGGGATATCTACCATATAATGCTATTGTATCATCTTCTAGAGTACAACATGAATTGGTTCAATTTTTGGGGAACACATTCTTCTCCTTTTGATCCACACTCACACACTAAACCATAGACACCTATATCAAGGGTTACATTTAAATCAATCATGTCACCAAATTTTAATCCATCAACTACCACCATCCATTTACACTGTGGCCTATACTATTTACAAAAATATCAGGGTCATCCCACCTACAAGAATCCACCAAAACCAAGTCACCTCACCCCATGAGGAATCAGGTTATCAAAACTGACCAGGTCTCTATAAACCTCTACCAAGTAGACATGAAAATGAAATCCCATTAGGATTACACTTCTATATAATCACTAATGTGTTTCTAAGATCCAAATTATCCTTATCGGAACTACACATGTCCAATTATACCAATCCAATCCCAACATGCTCAACTCATACGAACTTGATTCCACTATAAAACTATGGGAGCTCACTCCTGCACCACCTGATATCATCAAAACCTAGGGTTCGAAACTCTACTATGACCATTCCACAAAACCTAACTCATCATCCCAAGAGATGAGCATCACTGATCTTAGGCTCACACTCCTTACTAAGAAATAGACCACGATTTTGGCATGTTTCTTATAACACCCTAGGATTTTGGGAAATATATTTTCAAATAAATTTAATCTTTTTGATATTTTGTGTTACACATAACACCAATTTTATCTTTCATTACATGCAACACTAAGTTTATATTTTGTTCCACACAATGTCAATTTTAAACAATGTGTGAATTTCTATTAAAAAAATTATTACTTAATATGATAGTTATCACCTAGTTGTTGAAATGGTGGGTATGAATAGTATTAACTAAATTATGAAAATATATGATTGAAAAATTTATATATAATGAATTACTTACTGACCAATTAATTATAAATGAAAATAAAAACAATATGATAATAAAGGGAATCTTTCTTTGAAAAAAACTATTTTTATAAGCAAAAATATGTTTTATCTAAATAATTTTAATAAATAAATTTGGTTGAATGATTTTAATTAATTTTATATATTATATATCCAATAAAATATTTAATATTCATCTTATGTTTCTCTTATATAAAAGAAAATAATAAATCCAATTTTATACTTAAAACTATATTTTTCTAAAAAATATACTTATCGCCTTTTTGCAAACTTATTTCAAAACTAATTTTTAAAACTTTTAGAAAATTTATTTTAAAAAATAAATTTTATTTTTGAAATAATACATTAAAATATATCTTAGTATTAATTTTTGAAAATTTTCTAAAAGGATAATTTTTTTATGAATTGTGAAACAAATGAATTTCTATTTAAACCTACTTTTTTGTTTAAATTATTTATAAAGTAAAACTATATTTTAAATTGGTTATAAATTTATATTAGTTCAATTTTATATATATTAATCCGATTTAGTTCATTTGAATCATTTTTATATTTAATTTTTATATAAAACCCTTATAAACTTTTGAACATTTTCTCTTTGAAAACTTTCTTTCTCGTCACGTTTAAGGGATTGGTTTTAAGTAAAATTTTGCCAATTATATGAATTGAATTTGGAAAAATGGATTCCATATTTTGAATATACTTAATATATATTATATAATAATTTCAAATTAATTTTTGACCATAATGTATAGTAAAAAAAATAAAAAATATTTATTGTAGTTAAGGTAAAAATTGGTATACCTAGGGTTAAACTAAAACTATAAGGGTTAAAATGACCTAAAAATTTGTATAAAATATATTTTATTTCTATATATATACCCTATAATGTTTAATTATCTTTAATAATCCGTTTTCTACCCTTATGGAATGTGAAAAATGTGAGTACACATTTTATTTACAAAAATTACAAGTGTACCACTAACCTCAATTATAAAAGGCTACCCCCTCTCCTCTCCTCTTCACACATTAAAACCCTTTTTTCCCAATAACTTCTTAAATAACTTCCCAAATTCCCTGATTTAATTCTAGGTGCCTTATATTTATAATTAATCGGCCTTTATAAGGATTTTTGTGTAAACCTATTGAGGTTACCTGAAGAATAGGTAACATTCTTCAACGACCGTTTTTATTTTATTTATTCCTCCACATATTTAAAATATTATTTAAACATGATTATATAATAACATCAGTATCTTTAATATAATTATATTTTATTTTAATTTAATTTAATTACTTATACCCATCCCCACATCCATTAAATGGTTTATGAAATCATTATTCACGTGTATGGCAGAATACCACCTCACGAACTGATATTATTCATTTTTACATAACCACATGTCACAGTTGGATATGGTTATGGATATAAATTATATATATGATTTTTTTAAAATAATTATACTTCTATATTCATTATATCAAAAATACCTGTTTTACTTTCCATTTCATAGAGGATATGATAACATCCCTCATGTGTACAACAAACCACCGCCTCTTACATGGAAGATAATAAGGATAAAGTTAATGAATATATGTGATATACATGAAATAAATATGATATTAAGGACATGTTTATAATTATTAAAATATAATATATAATTTTTTTCTTACCTTTTCACCCACTGAAAAATGATAACATCGTTCAGGTACATGTGGACTATCGCCTTTACGATGCGATGTCACTCTCTCTTTTCATCACCACACCACATGGATGATATGTATAAGTTTGTTTAAATAAATAATATGTTATTTATTATATTATTATAATTTTTTAAAGATAAAATATTACTTTAATCAATTCCATAATGATCGTTCAAAAATGGAAATGTTACTCATTTATATGTACGACATACCATCTCAATGATCATAACGTACTTAAGTTTTTCAAAACCACCATTCATGTTTGATATTAAATTGATAATTGATATATAAATATTATAAGTATTTAATTATTGTTATTATATATATTATTTAACTATGATCAAAGTAATGGGATCAAAAATAATAAATCAAAACATACACGAAAATCAAAATGGTTATTACCTGAAACGTGATTTTAACTAGGAATTGTTAATAAACGTGTAATAAATGGTCATAAATAAATAATATGTGGTATAATATATATATTTATGGTTGTATAATATATTTATAATTTACTTATATTTATTATACAGGAGGTTTAAATGTGTATGAAGGAATTTGATACTTAAGGTAAGGGATTTCTGTCTCGCTTTTTACTTTCATGAGACACATGGCATATTCACAACCTATTTCTTTTATTTTTCATGAATAATTACCATGAATGAGTTTGATTATAATTATAATTAAAATTATTTTCATTTTCATATAAATTTTAGTACCTCTCTTTCAAGAGGATTACGGTTCAAAATTTACCAAAGCGGTAATGGGTTTTTGTCTCAATTTTCCTTCTTTTAGACATTTGTTATGTTATGCACATGTGTCATTTTATGAGGTGTATATACAAACCCATTTAAATTTATTATCATGAATTTATTTATTCTCATAATATTATATGATTAATTTAATGTTATATTTTATGGGGCTTACGATACAATGTTACCAATGTGTTAATGGTGTTAAGATACAATATCATCATTTATCGATATTATTTATGATTATGCTTACAATGATAAAATATTATGATATATCTCTCAAGAAACTCATGAATTTTATTCTTATATGTTTATTTCATCAGAATATATGTTTTCACTTCATTTTACTCCCTTTATCTACTCAAGAGTTCAAAATAATATTTTTAGGAAAAAACACCTTTATTTATTTATTCGGTAAAACCCCTTTTTCTTCAAAAACAACATTTTATAAAAATGTTTTCAAAAATGTTTTTAACATTATTAAAGTGACTTATTAAATACATTTTTACCCATTTTTACCTCTTTAAAAAATTTAAAAGTAATCTTCTTGTCATTTTCTTAAAAATACTCATTTTTTATGGAAAATTTGAAAGAAATGTTTATTTTAATATGTACAACATGAATGGAAATTCACATCATTATAGATATTATTTTTTTGAATATTCCTTTATAATTTTTCAAGGTTATTTTCAAATAATATTATTTTTCAAAAAAAAATTGAAACATTTATCAAATCGGAGAAGATATTTTCCTTAATAAAATTTTTAAATGTTTTTTAAATCATTATTTATAAGTTTAAAAGATTATTTTAAATGAAAAATATTTCGAAATTTTTTTATAAATATTTTATTTTAAATGGGGATTTTCAAAAAAAAGTTATTTTCCACATGAAATGTTCCAATTTATTTATCTTTAAAAATAATTCTCCGTCTAAGATAACCTCCTAGGATATAATTTATGGCTTAAAAGGGATATAAACCAAAGATACCATTATTTTTCTAACTCTAAATGGTTTATGATGAAAATATGTTTATGAAACCTGTTACTCATCCAAAAGTTATACCATGATAAAATTATTATAAAACCAACTTCTTTTTTCATGGGTTATGATATGATTAAATGATGAAATGATTATTAAACCTTTCTATTTTCCAGTGGTTACGATATGGTGAAATTTTTATGAAACCCATTTTATTTAATTGGTTATGATGTAATGAATACTTTATGATATTTTGGCACACATTTGTATGATTATAATTTTTTGATGGGTGGGACAAATATCTTCCTCCAATGTCATGGGTAAATATTGGTGACTCATGAGTAAATATGTTATCTGTGAACCTGAGTAAATCTTCACAATGTTATGTGTGATCCTGATTAAATGTTCACAATATTTTGTTTAAACCTCGTTACATGTTCAAGATGTTGTGCATGAACCTAATTACATGTTCATGGGTTATGCATGGACTTGTATTTCATGTCCATAATGTTATGCATAGACCTGTTTTCATGTTAACAAGTTTATGATAAGTCTTGATTTCATATCCTTAACTTAATGAATGAACGTGTCTTTATTTATACATGTTCACAATGTTATAAGATGATATGTATACTAAAAATATATATCTTATTCTAATTTTATACTATCATGGATCATTTTATTTATTATCTTATGATTCATGTCTTATGAACTTCCAATTTTTATGTCATGAATCCATATTATGATCTTTTATGTACAAGGTTTGGTTTTCAAAAAAAAATCTCATGTTATCATACTCTTATGTTCATGTTATACTTACGTATCTCCCTTTTTTACACTTATTAAGCTTATAATCTCACCCTTTATTATGTTTCCATAAGATAAAAAGGTTTTAAGTAGGGTATTTTTGTGAAGAGTACTAAAGGAAAAGATATTTATGGGATATATTGAAGATCCTTCACCAAATTATTAGATTTTGTACCTAGTCTCTAAAGACACTACATTATTACAGTCCTTAGATTTTTTTCTGTGTAATGTTTTGAATATTCATCTAAAAATATGTAACATCAATGTGTGAAAATATTGGGTTACTATAGTTGGTATCATAAAAAATGTTTAGTTAACCTTTGGAAACTAAGATGATAAAACTTAAGTGAAATCCTTATGGATATTTCTAAGGATGTATCTAGGTATTTCTCTAAGGATAATTCAAAGGGTGAGTCAAAGTATAGGAAAATGTCCTAGAATTTATTAAATGATAGAGTGGTTAGTTTACAAGAAGTTACATCCCTCTATGGATACAGAAATAGGATGTGGTTCTAGAACAAAGGTACCTAGGGGTGATAACTCTAAAAAGGTAACATTGAGATGGACTCGATCAACACCCAGTGCACAACAACAGGCCTTGCTGCAGACCTAGTTTGACACTCTTGGGGGATATGCTTGGGAAATTCATAAACTATTTACAATTCATCGTGAAGGCTTTAAATAGATGATGATAATGAATAACCTAGGATAAACCTGAGGTTTCATATATTAAAAAGAAGGTGTCATGATTTTCACATCTTATAAGTGATTTTTTCTATATTATGTGATTTTACACTATGATTAGAGTTGATAACACTGTGATTTTTAGTTTTAGTAATTTGATAGAACCATAAGGAACTATATTAACATTGAATATGGCAGACAATTTATAGATGATAAGTCAAATCGGATAATTATTGGAGTGAAGGATATTATGATTATGACTAATCGGTTATCCTGGAACATGATTAAAAAAGTGCACTTTAACCAACTCTTAGATTCACTAAAGAAGATAAGGATAGAGTTCACTAATATTTTGGGTAGTGGATATCATAGAATAAAGAACATTCAGTTTCTTATATATCAATATTGTGGTAATAATCACATAAGGGAATTTCTCAAAGGGATGATAAGTTATTTTGGGTGTAGAAAACAAGAACACAAATAAAGTTACTAAAATTAAAAAATGAAAAGTTTGGTTAACTCAATGGATGAAAATTATGGTCTATCAAAGGTATCATCAATTGTTGAATGTTTAAAATTTGTAAAGTATGATCATTATGAAAATAAATTTACTTAGGGGAAATCTCATGAAGAGAATAAGTAAGGTTGTATGAGTAATGGTTTTTCTTTTGATGATAAAGAGACTATGAATGACATATGAAAGGAACGAGGTATTAAGGAATAAGATAATGATGTCTGATTAATGGTTTGATAAGGAATTTGGATGATTTAATTTTTTATGTAATGTAATTCAAGAATTATGTTATATGACTCAAGAAATATAAAAGGATTATTCTGTATAATGTTTTCATTAAGTATTTTCAAAAAATATGTTGAATGATGCTGATGACCTAAAAAAGTGATTTAACGACAAAGAGATATTTTGATTAAGTGAAGAAAACCATTAATATATTCTAGATGTTAAAAAATGGTGTTTATTTTGGATAAATATATGATGGATATGAATAAAGTATGGCCAGTATTGATGACCTTATAACTAATTAATGATTTGTAGAAAAATTGGTTTATGTTATCATTGATGGAGTTTATATCATTTTTGGATTTATGGAGTATATCCAATAATCTATGTTTTTTTTAAGGAATGATGAATCATGTATGTTTTCAATAAGTTTTTTTGCTAATTCTAGTAATTAATAGGTTTTAAAATAATACATGATAAAGGTATTCACATGTTTGTTATATGACAGTCAAGAGTTACTTTATGATATATGGGGGATTAATATTAATCTTATTTTAAGAAATTTAGTGACCTTATTTATAAATTTTTACTTTTAGAAGGTTGGTAAGGTTAACCATTTATGGAATGGTTTATGTTGAACTTTTGATGAGGTTTTATATATTACCATATTACTTCTCCATATGAATATTTATCCATATTGGGTAATCAATACTAACTTTTTTTAACTAGAGATAGAAGGAATGACTTATCATTATATTATGGATCTTGTGATCTATTAGTGATTTAAGAATAAAATATATATATCTTTATTTCTTAGAGTAAGATATGAAGTGGGATTTTATTTAATCACAACGAAAATTTGAAATTTTTCTTATAATATAAAGGAATGTTGGGTTCTAGGTATATTAATACCTTTGAAATTTTGGATCATATCATGACGGTATCCTATGGATTGGAAATTCCCCCAAACCTCTCTTAGGTTCAATATGTGTTCCTTGTATCATTCATGAGGAAGTACATACCTAATCTATCACATGTACTGAACTCAGAGGTGGTACCGGTAGAGTATGATATTCTATATAAGGTACAACTTGTATAAAACAAGACCACTTACCTAGTAAATGTTTTGTGGTGAAGCCACCAGATTGAAGAAGATATGTTGGAACATAAGGATGTAATGAGGTATAATTATCCTCAGTTTTTGGTACCAATGTGATGCATTTTGAGTGAGAAATTCATTTTAAGGGGCATAAAATGTAGCACCCCGAGATTTTGTGAAATATTTTTTAAAAACAAATTTAATCTTTTCGATATTTTGTGTTACACACACTACTGTGTTTAGATTGTATTATACGCAACACTGAGTTTATCTTGTGTTACATGAAACACGAAGTTTAAACAAAATGTGACTTACTATTAAGAAATTATTATTTAATATGATAGTTATAACCTATCCATTGGAATGGTGGGTATGAATAGGATTGACTAAATTATGAAAAAAATATGGTTTACACATATATATATATAATGAATTCATTTGTGATCAATTAATTATATATGAAAATAATAACCATTTGAAAATAAAGGGAATATTTTTCTGAAAAAAAAAATATTTTTATGCGCACAACCATGTTTTATATAAATAAATAAATAAATAAATTTTAGGAAATTTTTTAAATAAATGTTTAAATTATATGTTCAATAAAAAATTTATCATTCATTTTATGTTTTTTCTATACAACGGATAAGAATAAATCTAATTTTATGCTTAAAAACAGTATGTTTCTAAAAACAGTTTTATCACCTTTTTGCGCACTTATTTTGAAATACTTTTTTTCAATTTTATGAAATTTATTTGAAAATTTTAATTTTCTTTTTAAAATAATAATTTCAAAATTATCTTAGGGTAAATTTTTGATAATATTCTAAAAATTTATTTTTTGATGAATACTAAAAAATACAGAATTATATTTGAAAACTGCATTTTGTTTAAATTATTTATAAAATTAAATTATATTTTAAATTGGTTTTATATATTAAAATTAGTTAAATTATATATATATTAATATAATTAAGGAAAATTTAATCATTTTCATATTTAATTGTGATATTAAAACCTTGTAAACTTTTGAAAATTTTCTCTTTGAAAAGCCGCTTTGGGGTCCTGTTTGTGGCATTAATTTTAAATTAAGTTTTTACAATTATATAAATTAAATTTTAAAAATGGAATCCATATTTGGAATAATCATAATTTATATTATCTAATAAGTTCAACATAAGTTTTTTCCACAATTAATAGAAAAAATATTGAAACATATTTATCATGATTAAGGTAAAAATGGATTTACTAGGGTTTAAACTAAAAAGATAAGGGTTAAAATGATGCAAAAACTTGTATAAAATCTATTTTCTAGATATATATAAAACATATAATATATAATGATAAATAATACTCTATTTTGGACCATTTTGGAATATGAAAAATGTTGTTATACCTTTTTATTTTCAAAAATTACAAGTATTCCACTCAACTAACTTATAAAAGGTCACCCACTCTATTTTCCTCTTCACACCTCCAAAACCTTTTGGTTTAGTGAATCACTACCCAAATAACATATAAAATTCCCTAATATCATACTAAAATAATTATTTTGTAAAACCTCAAGACTTTACCATATTTTCCTTTTATAATAAATTTAATTTTTTTGATAGCTTGCAATGCACGCAACACTGGGTTTAAACAAAGCAATATTTAGTCATGTTTTTCATAGTAAATAAAATTAAAAAACTTATATAGAATCTATATAATTAATTTGTATATTATATATCCAATAAAATATTTCTACATTAATCCAGCATACTTGACATACATAAGATAATAACAAACACAATATTACACATAAATGTCAATATTTTTATAAAAGAGGTTTTACCGCCTTTTAATGGAGAACCTATTTTAAATAAAAATTTTGACACCTTTATATATTTTATTTTCTAAAATAAACTTATTATTTTAATTTTTAATAAAAAAAATTACTTTGGATGAATTTTTGGTATTTTTCTAAAAAGCTTCATGTTTTGATGAATAGTGATAAAATATTGCATTTTAATTGAAATCAGCTTTTTTTGTAGATAATTTATAGTGTTAAATTAAATTTTAAAGAATTTATAAAGTATAATTAGATCCTTTTTTTATAATTTAATATAATATAGGTCATTTTAATCAATTTAACATTGAATTTGGATATAAAAACATTTCAATCTTTTGAAAATTTTCAGTTTAAAAAACTCATTTACTCATTTTGTCAATGGGATTCATTTAAATTAATTTTATCCAATTATGTGTTCTTAATTTATAAAAATGGATGAAATATTTAAAATATTATGGTCCAAATTTATTAAATATTTCTATTTTATTTTTGGACAATATTAATGGTGACATTAGTATTTTTTTAATCACCATAATTAAGGGTAAATAAAGTAATTGAGGGTAAACAAAATATTATAAGTATTATAAAATTACCCTAAAACATGTATTAATTTTATTTGGTGATTTATTGTTATAAAAAATCCTACTTGGTCTAATTTTATGGCCTCTTAGAGCCACTTTTAGTCTCTTATAGTATTTTATTCTAAGGAAAGAAAAATATGTCATACTCATGTTTTTAATAAGTGTTGAACTTTTTATATATGGTTATTCAGAATATATCTTTGACTTTAAATATTAATTTTAAATATAAAATTTATATATTTATCATGATAATTTATTTTTAATTTTTATAGAATAATTAATTAAATTAAAGGCTTTCACAATGAAGATGTAGTAATTGTTTAATTAATGGATATATCAAATAAATGTTATTAAAAATATTAAAATAAATATAATTTGATATTATAAATGTACTATGATAATTTAATAGATTATATAAACATATTTGGGATGTATTAAATTTTTTTTAGAAGTTATCTTGTGTATTGATGTTATTTTAAGTCAAGAAATGAATGGTTTCAAAATTGACATTAATGATATTTTAGAATAAATAATATTTCATTAAAAGATATAAAATTCATAAAATTATTAAATTAATCCAGATAATTTTTATAAGATTCAAAATTTCATCCATGGCTCATTTATTATCCTTTTATCATCTTATAGTAACTCTATTAACCCTTAAAGAGTAAAGAAAACAAGTTTTCATGGTAATAGTTAAAGGGTTTGACTAATGGTTAATGCCAAAATATAAGTGTAATAATGTGAACTAAAATTTTCTAAAAAATATTGGTTGGGAGGATTTAAACAAATAATCATATTATATTCTAAATAAATCACTTATTACCCATTTATAATGGAAAATTAATTTACATTAATTTAATATTTTGTGAGTTTCCAAAAGAACCCCTCACCTGAATTATAAAAGGGAACCTCCTCCCTCACTTCCTCACACAACTTTTATCCTTCTATCTTGACCTAACCCTACTCAAATAATCTCAAAACCTCCCTACCATCATCATATAGTCCTCCCTTATGGAATAAATCCAACCAAATAAGCCTTCTGGTAAAAAACCAAAGGAGTTACTCTAATAAGATGGAACACTCTTCAATGTAAACTTTTGTTTTATTTGTTTCTCCACCCATTCATTTATTATTATTATTGGATTATATAATAAAACAAGTTTCCCCAATTTAATGATATTTTTTTATGTTAAGGTTTCAACCTATACCTATACACACTTCTATGAAATTGGTAATGAATTTACCGTTTATGTATAACAAACTACCACATCACGAAACGATGTTATTTGTTCCTTTACCACCCCTCATGGTTGGGAATTATGATGTACACACTTTTTTAATATGATATATATATATATATATTATTTATTTTTTCTTCACGATTATAAAATTTTTATATAACACATACCTTAATTCATTCCATTTTTTTAAATACAATAGCATCGTTTGTTGAAGTCTGGATTACCGCCTCCTCAAAATGATCTAATTCTTTCATACTATATATGGAATGTATAAAGGATGGATTTAAAAAAATATGTGACATATATGAAATAGATATAATTATGGAATTATAATATACATATATATCATTTAATTTTTATTCTTTTAATACTACAAAGAAATGGATGTGGCGTACATGAGTACGTACGACCTACCATCTCCATAAATGGTGTATTTCATTTCCTATATCCAAATTTTATAGATTATTATAAATATACACTAAATATATGTGATATTTAAATCATGTTTTAAATTTTTTATATTATTAAATCGTGATCTAATTAATATTAACAACAAGTAATAAGTCAAAACATACAGGGAAAACTAGACAATTAACACCCAAAATATTGAAAATAATGGAAGATTGTTAACAAAAGGGTAATGAGATATTAAAAGAACTTAATATATGAGATTATAAATATGATTATGGTTTTTTTATAATATATTAACATGATTAAAACTATTATATAGGAGGTTAATGGAGTTCACCCAAAAAGTAAATGCAAGGTAAGGGATTTCGTCTCAATGTCATTTCATTGAGGTATAATATAATGTTATGCACCTAGTTTATTTTATATAGTTTATATACTACACTTTGACATGTTATATCATGAATATAATTATTTTTATGATATTAAAAGTTTCATTTAATTTTATTCATGTATGGTATTTATTGATAAATCTGTATTCTTTATTCAATATAGATCTTTGATAAGGAATATTAATTATTAATTAAATTGATTACATGATGTGAGGAATTATTTGGACTGGATGTTATGGTTAGGGATAGAAATTTATATATCCCCTCAATGAATTGATATGTTATCATGATACAAATAAGTTTTCCAAATTAAACAGGTTTCTACTTGTAGTTTTAAACTGTCATTTGAAAGGTCTTCGCGATATAGGTTTCTATGTGCCTCAGATATGACATCCAATAATTTAACATTTCTATCATAGATTTTTAAGTTATTATTGTTATTATCCATGAAATTTTCATATGATAAAATCTATGGATTCATTTTATTCTCATTTTATTTTTTAAATTACATGTGTTTCATTTATTTACCTTGCAATATTGATTATACCTTATTGAGTTATTTGAATGGAATTGGTTATAAGTTATTTACCTTTCTATATTGAATTATTCTCATTAATAAATAATTTATTCTACTATACTTACCCTTACTGATCATTTGATAACAAACTAATTATGTTACCTTTCTCTGGTTTATAAATAGGAATCTTTTAATGAGTCTCAAGGAATCTGATCTTTTAATTATGTTATGATTTATTTTATTTTCCCAATGTATTATGTTTATTAGGTATGTAATCATGTTTTCCTAAAATTCTTAACAATTTGATCCTTCTGGATTTTTTCCCTTGAAAAAAATCAAATGTAATAAAATAATGCACCATATATGGGCTTTAGGGGATGGGTAATTATAGTTGATATCCGAAGAATTTTAGAAGCAACCTTGGAAACTATATTTAGAAAACTTATATTAGGGAACATAACCCTAAGATAAAATTTGTGGATAAGTATAGAAGAACATCCTAGAATTTTTTAAAGGTATAGACTATGTGGGTCTTCCTATCAATACATCCCTATCTTCATACTACAATTGGATGTGGTTTTGTAACAGATATACCTAGGGGTAACAACTCTGAAAAGGTTCGTCAGGCCTAACTCAAGCCTAACCTGGTACACGACAATGGGTCTTATTATACATCTGGTTTGACACTCCCAGGGGATATTCTTAGGATAACTCAAATTTTCTTTATAAACCATTATGAGTTATTTAAAATTAAATATGTCTCCAAAGAAACCAAAGATTACGATTCTAAGATTTATGATGAAAAAACTTTTAATTTTTGTTGAGTGTTATATCATGTTTGGAATTATACATCATGATTTAAAATTCATTATTTTATGAGCTAATCAAGTATATTCCATTATTTAGAAATGATTCTTGTAAGGAAAAATGGTTTCAATATTCATTGAAATTATGCAGGTTTCCACACTAAGAAAACCAATAAATCTGGTATTGGAATGGAGAAAATTATGGATATATTAGGTTAGATTAATCATGTTATGGAAAATAACCTTTCCCAAATAGATAAACATATTCCATAGATATATTATCCTGTTTTTCATATCTTTATGCGATAGATGCCCCTATAATTAAGTGGGACTACTAATCCAATTGTAGGTGAGAAATAGATTAAGTATTTGGAGAAGATATTTTTTCGGCCTTGGGATATTATGAAATGGAAAAGGTTACAATTGAATTATATTATCACAAAGGTGGTGTTGATAAATTTTGGTACCTGATCTAGAATACTAGGTAGGAATAAGAAATATAATTCATGTAATGGAGAACTTTCAAAGATAAATTATTTGATAAATACTTCCCTCATGATCAAAAAATTGATATGAATAAAAAGTTCTTTATTTTAAAGAAAAAGGAATAAGAGAGTTTTTCATACTATGAAGATACCTTTAAAAGGCTATCCAGGTATTCTATGGATTATATAAAAAAAATGTAGTGCAAGATAGATCACTTATTTTAGGGTTTTAAGCCAAATCTCTGAAGGGCACTTCTTTCTCATACTTTTTCATCATATGAATAAATAGTTTTATGTGCTATCAAGATAGGGAAGGAATTTTTTAGAATTAAAATATTCAAGGGAAACCAAGATAAAAAAATCTATCTGAGTACTATGAAAAATGGAATTTATCAAAGAATAAGAATAAGTTTAAGATATTTCCATCCTGTAAAAACTATTGAAAAAATCACCCTGGGAAATGTTTCAAGAGGTTGGGAGTTTTTTATAAGTGTAGAGATAGGTGTCACTAGGCTCATGAATTCAAGAGAAAGAAAAATTCAATGATGTACAGTATTACAATTGTAAATATATGGGACACTATTCAAATGAACTCTCCAATTATTAAGGGAAGCTACCACAGAATAGGCCAAGGGGAGAAGGCCAATCTTATGAAATCACTACAACTGAGGTAGAAGTACCCAATGATGTGGTTGAAGGTATATTAATACTATATTTAAATTTAGATAACAATTTATTAAATTCTGTATCATTAAAATCTTTTATATCTACCCAGTTTTCTAATAAAATTAGACATTTCCCTTTTAATTTAACAAGGGGGTTTTCAGTAAAAACTCATTGGGAAAGTTTCATTGAAAAAAAAAGATGTGTCGAGATATCCCCATTGTGATATATAAACATACTTTATGTTCTGAACTTATCATCATACCTATGGTTTGAATTTTATTTAATCTTTTGTATAAAATATCTTTCTAAATAGGATACAAAAAATTATTATAATAAGAAAGAAATTATAGTTTTTGAGGAAGATGTAGATTTACTTATCATTAGAGTAGAATATTCCTCACCTAATTATCATTTATATCCACCCTCAGTAGCTCTAATAAATTAAATTATTATGGAAAAAGATAAAACAATATCAAGTGGTATAAAAGGTAGTATTCAAATGGAGTATTTACCTATTGTGCACGAACACATTGATGTATTTTCTGATGAATTACCTGAATATCCCCCAAAGCATGAAGTTAAATTTTCTATTAATTTAATCCCTAATGTAAGTATAATATAAAATACTCCTTATATAATAGACATTGTAGAATTAGTGGAAATAAAGAAAAAAGTAGATGATTTGGGTAATAAGGGATTTATTCTCCCTAGTGTTTCACCATGGGAAGCCCTTGTTATTTTTGTTAAGAAGAATGATGGATCCATGTTCTTTTTCATTGATTATAGGGAAATTAATTATATTACAATAAAGAAAAAGTATCCTTTACCCCACATTGATGTCTTGTTTGATCAACTTCACAGAGACCAATATTTTTCAAATATTTATCTTCATTCTGGGTATCATAAATTGCGAGTAAAGAAGGAAGACATTAAAAAGTTAGTATTTTGGATATTGTATGAACATTATGAGTTTATAGTAATTTCACTTGGATTGACTAATGAACCCTCTATTTTTATAGAACTAATGAATAGAATATTCAATTAATACCCTGATAGATTTTTGGTGGTTTTCATTGATGATTTTTTGGTGTGTTCTAAAATCTATGAGGATCGGGAGAATCACTTGTGAATCATTATTAAGACTCTTAAAAAGAAATATTTATTTTGTGAAATTTATAGCTTCATAAAGTTATTTTTCTTGTACATATTGTCTCTAAGGATAGAATACGAGTTGTTCCAACAAAGGTAAAGGAATTCATAGAATGTATTAAACTAACAAACATAAATGAGGTACATAGTTTTATTGGTTTAGAAGGTTTTTATCAGTAGTTCATTCAAAAAAAATTCTAATTGGATAATCTTTTAACCATGCTTACATGTAAAGGGTTTAAGATTGTTTGGCCAAGGGAATGTGAGGAATGTTTTGATGAACTAAATAGAAGATTATTCAATGCTCTAATTTTGAATCTACTATTTAGAAGTGATGATTTTCTTATATAGATTGATTCTTCAAATATGGTACTTGGTTGTGTCCTTATGAAAAATGATAAATCTGTCACATAAGTATCAAGAAAATTAAAGACTCATGAACAAAACCATCCAACCCATGATCTTGATCTAGTATCTATAATCTTTACTTTGAAAATATAGAGAAATTATCTCTATGGTGAAATATGTGATATATACATGGATCATAAAAGTTTGAAATACATTTTCTCAAAAAAAGAGATCAATATAAGATAAATATGATGGATTAATCTACTCAAGGATTAAGATTTATCAATACACTACTACCTAGGAAAAGAAAATAAGGTAACACATTCATTGAGTAAGAAGGATCATGAATTTATAAACCAAATGAGAATTGAGAAGGATATTATGTTCATGGATCTAGTAAATATGGATATGGGAATTTATAAGGAAGGATATACCACAGTAATTTTTTAAATTATTTCAAAACCATATTTATTAGAGAATATAAATAATTCTCGGGCTGATGATGAAAAAATTCATAAGAAAATTAAAGGCGTGAATGAAGGAAAATTAGTATACTTTGTTTGTGAAGATGGTTTTCTAAAATTTTGAAAGAGGATATGTGTTCCATGTATACTTGTGATAAAAAGGGAATTTTCAAATGATTCTCATTAATAAAATTTATCTATACACTATGGTAACACAAAGATGTATAGGGAATTGAAGGAACAATTTTACTAGGATAATATGAAGTGGGAAATTGATGATTATTTATCCATATGTTTAGTTTGTCAATAAGTGAAAGTTTTGATGTATCATCCTAAGGGATTCATGCAACCTCTTAATATTCTTGTATAGAAATGGGATGAAATTACTATGTACTTTTTCATGGGACTACCAAAGACTCCTATAAAGAATGATGTAATATGGGTTATCCTTGATAACCTAACCAAATATACACATTTAAATTCTATAATAGAAGACCTACCTATTGAGTTCCTTGAAAAGATCTATATTAATAAAGTTATAACTTTGTGGAACACCTCTATTAATTGTTTCTAATTGAGATAACCTCTTTACCTAAAAAATCTGGAATACACATTAGAAGGCTCTTAATACTCAGCTTCATTTGAGCATTGCCTACCATCACAAAGTTGATGTATAGTTTGAAAGAAAAATTCAAACAATGGGTGGCATATTGAGTTAATTATCACTCAACTTTCAAGGTTTTTGGGATTAGTACCTACCTTTTTCATAGTTTTCCTATAATAATAGTTTCCATTCAAGTATTCAAATGGTGTTGTATGAACCATTATATAGAAAGAGGGGTTATACTCCAACTTGTTGGGATGAAGTTGGTGAAATGAAACTCATAGGACCATAACATTTGGAAGATATGACGACAAATTTAAAGGCTATTTAGGATCATATGAAAGCATCTCAAAGTAGGAAAAAGAGTTATGCCAGTAATTAGAAGAAATATTTAGAGTTCCAAGTGGGTGATCTGGTTTTATTGAAATTATCACCATAAAAGGGTGTTAAAAGGTTCGGTAAGAAATGGAAACTAAGTCCTAGGTCAATCAGACCATTTTATATTCTTGACAGGTTTGTATTTTTTTATTGTTTGGAAATCCCTATAAATCTCTCAAAAGTAAATGATGTGCTTTATATATCTCTGGTAAGGAATTATATACCTAGACCAATGAATGTGCTCATCTATGATGTAATAGAGTTTGAACCTAAAATTTTATACTTTAAAGAACCCATACAGATTCTTTATACCCTATAAAAAGTATTGAGTAATCAAATGACTCATCTAGTAAAGGTACTCTGGATAAATCCCAAAATTGAAGAAACAACATGGGAAAGAACGAATTCTATAAAATAGAACTACCCACATATGTTTTAGAAGGTAAAACCCCTAAAATTTTGAGGAAAATATTTTTTAATAGCGAATAATGTATATCCCCAAGACTTTACCATATTTTCCTTTTAGAATAAAAAGAATTATTGATAAAAAACAAGGCACGCAGTACCGAGTTTAAACAAAACACTATTTAGTCGTGTTTTTCATAGTTAATTAAATTGTAACACTTATAAAGAATTTATATAGGGAATTTATATGTTATATATCCAATAAAATATTTCTACATTCATAAAACATATTTTATTAGTATAAGATAAGAACTTACCCAATATTACACATAAAAAACAATATTTTTATAAAAGCAGTATTATCATCTTTTATTGGTGAACATATTTTAAATCCAATTTTTGATAATTTTATAAATTTTATTTGATAAAATAAAATTTATCTTTAAATTAGAATATAAAAATTTACTTTGGTTGAATTTTTGATATTTTCTTATAAATAGTGATAAAATATAGCATTTTAATTAAAAACATATTTTTTAGTGTATATAATTTACAGTGTTAAATTATATTTTTATTTTTTAAAAGTGTAATTAGATAAATTTTTTCATATAATATAATATTGTTCATTGGAATCAATTTCACATTTAATTTGGATATAAAGACATTTCACTCCTTTAAATATTTTCACTTTAAAAAAACATGTTTTCTCATTCCTTCAATAAGACTAATTTTAAATTAATTTTATCCAATTATATATCTTAAATTTTGAAAAATGGATTCTATATTTGGAATCATAATTTACAAATTTATTAAATGATTCTCTTTTATTTTTGGAAAATATGAACAGTCACTTTGGTATTTTTTTAATTACCATGATTAATGGTAAATTGGGCAATTAAGGGTAAAAATAATATTATAAGTATTATAAAATTACCCTAAAACTTGTCCAAATTTTATTTTATGATTTATTTTTGACAAAAATCATCCTTTAGTGAATTTTATGGCCTCTTGGAGGCACTTGGATGACTTTAATCTTTTTATAGTATTTTATTCTAAGGAAAGACAACTATATCATACTCAATTTTTTATTAAGTATTAAATTTTTTACATATGGTTTTTAAGAAGATATATAAGACTTTAAATAGTAATTTGAAATATAAAATTTTTATCTTCATCATGATAATTTATTTTAAATTTTTAGAGAATAAATATTTAAATTAAAGGCTTGCACAATGATGATGTAGTAATTGTTTAACTAATGGACATATCAAATAAATGTTATTTAAAATATTAATCTAAATAAAATTTGATATAATTAATGACCATAACAACTTTTATAGATTACCTAAACATATTAGTGATTTATTAAAGGTTTTTTTTTAATTTATCTTTTGTATTTATATTTTTTTAAAAGTCAAGAAATGAATAGTGTCAAAATTGACATTAATGATATTTCAAAATAAATAATATTTTATTAAATGATATAAAATTTATAAAAAAATCTAAAATTTATAAAAAAATTGGGATAAGGTTTAAAAGTTCTTCCATGACTTATTTATCATCTGTTTGGCATCTTATAGTAACTATATTAATCATTAATGAGTAAAAAAACCAAGTTGTCACGATAAGATTAAGGGTTTAACTAAGGGATAAATCCAAAATATAAGGGTAATAATGTGACCTAAACTTAACTAAAAAATATTGGTTTTTAGGATATAGAAAAATAATATTATTATCTTTGCAATAAATCGATTTGGATCCATTTTGAATTGAAAATTAATTAATATTAATTTAATATTTTGAGAGTTTCCAATAGTACCCCTACCTCAATTATAAAATGGCACCTCCTCCCTCACTTACTCACACCACTTTGAGCCCTCTATATCAACCATAACTTGACCAAATAAGCTCCCAACTTCCCTCCCCTCATCCTATAAGCCTATCTTTTCACATAAATCCAACCAGAGAATTATTTTTGTATAAACCAAAAGTAGTTACCAAAATAATAGGTAACATTCTTCAATGTACACTTATGTTTTATTTGTTTATCCACCCCTTCATTTATTATTATTACATGGTTATATAATAACACCAAAATTATAAATATACTAAGATTTTTTTATGTTAATATTTATACCTAAACCTAAAAAACGTTTTATCAAATGGGTAACAAACTTACCATTCGTGTACGGAGAACTACCGCCTCATGATACAATGTCGTTCGTTTTTCCTTTACCACCTCTCATGGTCGGTCATTATGATGGAAACACTATTTTATATGATATATATGTGTGTGTGTTTGATATTTATGTTTTCTTCATACTTATGTAATTTTTATATAACAAATACCTTCATGATTTCCATTTTGCGTAAATATGATAACATCGTTTGCGGAAGTGTGGACTATCGTCTCCTTAAAGCGATGTGATTCATTCACACTATACGTGGAATGTGTAAAGGATGGTTTTAATAAAAATATGTGACATATATGAAATATATATAATACTCTAATTATAATATACATTTATATTATTTTATTTTCATTATTTTAATACGACAAAGAAATGGAAGCAGCGTTCATGAATACGTACGACCTACCATCTCTATGAACAATGCATTTCATTTCCTATCTCAAAATTTTATAGATTATCATAAATACATTTATAATGAATATATATTATATGTAAAACATTTTTTACATTCTGTATATTATTAAATCATGATATAATTAATAGGAATAATAAGTAACAATTCAAAAATACTCGGAAAACTAGACAATTAACACCCAAAATAGTGAAAATAATGGAATATTGTTAACTAACCTGTAATAAGATATTATAAGAAGTTAATATATTAAATTATAAATATGATTATGGTTCTGGTATAAGTTAGTAACATGGTTAAATCTATTATATAGGAGTTTAATGGTGTTTTCCCAAAAAGGAAATGCAAGGTAATGGATTTCGTCTTAATTTTAGTTCATTGAGGCATATTGTAATGTTATGAACCTAGTTTATTTTATATACTGTATATACAGACCTTTGACATGTTATATCATGAATATCCTTATTTTTATGATATTATAAGTTTCATTTAATGTTATTCATTTATTTTAATTATTGATAAATCTTTATTCTTTATTCAATACAAATATTTGATCAGGAATATTAATTATTAATTAAGTTGATTGCTCGATATGAGGAATGATTTGGACTGGAAGTGATGGGTGGGGCCCATAATTTATATAACCTCTCTATGAATCAACAGGTTCTTATGAGACAAATAATTTGGCCAAATTAAATGGGTTTCTACTTTCAGTTTTAAACCGTCTTGTGAAAGGTCTTGATGGTATAGGTTTTCATGTGCCTCAAACATGATGTTCAATAATTAAGAATATCTTTCATAGATATTTTACTTATTATTTTTATTATCCATGATATTTTCATATGATAAAATATTTTTATTATAATTTTATCGATTAAATGGCATGTGTTTCAATTATTTACCTTTCCATATTGATTATTCCTTATCGAGTTACTTGAATGGCATGTGTTATCAGTTATTTAACTTTCCATATTGACTTATTCTAATTAATACTGTATTTCTTATGATGTACTTACCCTAAATAAGAATTTTATATCACCCTTATTATGTTTCCTTTCCCTATGTTATTAATATAAATCATTTGAATGAGTTTCAAGGATTCCAAGATTTTAATTATGTTATAATTTATTTTCCCAATGTATTATGAGTATCATGTATATAATCTAGTTCTCCTAAACTGTTAAACTGTTTAATCCTTCAAGATTTGTTTACTAGTAAACATGATAATGTAATAAAATAATTCACTTTATATAGGATTATGGGTTTGTTGCATTACATATTTTTGGAAAAAATCCAACCTAGTATGGCTTTTGGTGCAAACCTAAAGAGGTTACCTAAAGAAGAGGTAGTGTTCTTCAATGAGTATTTTTATTTTATTTCGTACTCCACCTCCTTCAATTATTGTTTCACCATTATTATATAATAACCTAATTATCTTACATATAATTAGATCTTTTTATGTTATTTTAATTTCCTACAACCATCCTCACTTCCATTAAATGGGTTGTGAAATCCTCATTTGTGTGTAAGGAGGACTACCACCACATGAATCGATGCCATTAGGTTTTTCATTTCCACATATCAAGGTTGGGTAAGATGATGGATATAAATTATATATATGATATTTATAAAATAATTATACCTATATATTCACTATATCATATATACATTTTTTAATTTCTATTTTATAGGGGATACGATAATGTTTCTCATGTTTACAGCGGACTACTGCCTCACAAAGCGATGTGATTCATTTTTCACTAACTTTTTAAATGGAATATATAAATTTAAGGAATATATTTCATATAAATGGAATTATTATTATATTCATGACATATTTATCATTCTGAAAATATACTATATCTTTTTCTTTCTTACCTTTTAACACACTGAAAGATGAAAATGTCATTCGTGTATGTGTGGACTACTATCTTCATGAAGCCATGTGACTCTCTCTTTTCATAAACACAACATATAGATGATATGTATAAGAATATTTAGATAAATAATATTTTATTTATGACATTAATATAATTTTTAAAAGATAAAATATTAATTACCTCCTTTCTGTTATGATCGTTGAAAAATAGAAACGTTACTCATGCGTACATACGGCATACTGTCTCCATGATTGTAACGTACTTAATTTTTCTAAACCATATTGAATTATTGAAATTAAAACTATATTTGATTTATATATATTATAATTATTTAATTATTATTATTCTAGATATTATGTAACCATGATCAAATTAAGAGAACCAAAAATAACAAATCAAAACATATATGAAAAACAAAGCGGTTATTACCCAAAATATAATTTTAGCAAACAATTAGTAATAAAAGGGTAATAAATAGTCATAAGTAAATACTATATGGTATAATATATATCAGTATAGTTCTATAATATATTTATATTAAACATATATTTATTATACATGATATTTGAGCATGTACGAAGGAAATCAAGACTTAAGGTTAGGGATTTTTGTCTGAATTTTTTACTTCTGTAAGAAATATTCCATATTCACTATCTACTTATTTTATGTGTTTGAATAATAACCATGAATTTATTTTATTATTATTATATAGAAATTTATTTTAATTTACATATCCATTTTAGTACCTCTCTTTCAAAACGTTTATGGTTCAAAAGTTAACAAAGCGGTAATGGGTTTTTGTCTGGATTTTTCTTCTTTTAGACATTTGTTATGTTATGAACCTATCTTATTTTATAAGGTGCAAATATAGCCCCATTAAAATTTAATATCACTAATTTATTTATTATAATGATATTATATGTTTTATTTAATGTTATTATTTCATGTGGCTTACAGTTCAATGTTACGAGAGTGGTAATGGTGTTATGGTGTAATCTCTTCGTTTACCGGGATTGTTTATGATTATTCTTATAATGATGAAATATTATAATATATATTTCAATAAATTCATGAATTTTATTCTAATTTGGTCATTTCATGGTAATATGTGTTTTCCCTTCATTTTCATCTCCTAATGTACTCCAAAATTCAAATGAACTTTTTTAAGAAAAAACATCTTTATTTTTCTCTTCAGTCGAAAAAAAAATTTATTCCAAAACCATTATTTCTACAAATTCATTCAAAAATGGTTTTATCATTATTAAATTTATTTATTAAAGAAACTTTTACCCATTTTACCTATTTTAAAAAATGTTTTGAAATGAATCTTCATGTTTTTTTACAATGAATTTTCGTTTATCTTTTTTAGAAAATTTGAGAGGAATATTTATTTTAATGTGTAAAACATGAATAGAAATACCCATCATTATGAATATTATTTTATTTGATGCATGATTTATTAGTTTTCAAAGTTATTTTCACATAAAAGTATCTTCAAAATGTTTTAAAAAGTTTTTTTCAAAGAGAAAATTATATTTTCCTCATGAATTTTTTTAATTTATTTTCAAAGATTAATTTATAAGTTTCAAAGTTTGATTTCAAAGAAAATAATTACCAAGTTTTTATTATTATTTTTTAGTTTTAAAAAGGTATTTTCAAATAAAAAAAATTTCCACATGAAATATTTCAATAGATTTATCTTTCAAAATCATTCTCCATCTAAGATAACATTGTTAACACCTTAAAATGTGTTACATGCACTTTTTCATAGAATTGAATATGGGAACCTCACTTAGACACCAAATGTAAAAATTGAGTATAAATACACCTTTATTTTGGAAGAAGGAAGAGAATGGATTTCTATATGTCACGACCCAAAACAGCATCGATCGGGCTCTAAAAGATCACAGTACGACTCTCCATTGTTCATAGGGGTTAGTGATGGAAGTGAAGGGACTGGCCAGAAGGGTCGGGACCGCAACCCAGAATAAATCTCAAGTAGGGGTGTGGGGGGAAATCCCTTGAGGTATAGAGAATTAGATTCACCCAGGTGATTAAAAAAGGGGGACCTATGCATTCCACCAACATGACCCGAAAGGTGAATCCCCCCTGCACGGGACACCTGCATCAGGCACATGTGTTGTGGACCAATGTCGCCAACCTCCTTCAACCAGGGCCCCACCTTTTCCTATAAATAAGACCCTTGGGATCCTCATTTGAAGAACTAAAAAATTAGTAGAACCCTCAAATCTCTCATTGTATATCACCTTCACCCAGGTCCCGCTAAAATTTCTCAGTTATCTCTCCAAAGAATTATATAAGATATAATTAAAGGGTATAATAAAGATCAATGTCCCTTCAGGGTCTATAAAAATAAGACACCTACACGAGGACCATTATACCCTAAGGAGAAACCACCTACATGAGGACCATTAACCCTTAATGAGAAACCACTTATGTGAGATCCCTCTCCCTCATCGAGGACTTACAAGAGACCCTTTCAAGTACATTGGAGGATACTCAGGGTACTTAGGCTACAGTCTCACCCTAGGGTTATTGCCTTAATAGCCCATTTCCCTAGGTATATCTAACTCACAAAGGATTATTCCCCCTATTCTAACCACTTTCAGTTCCTCCCAGGCCCTATGTGACATACTTGGGTGGTACATCTTCATATAACACCTTCACCCTGGACCTGCACGATCCACCCTTAAGGCCCACTTCCAAGCCACTCATGGCAGGGCCCCTTTTTTCTTGGTACCCTTTTTGGAAAGGGACAAATTTGAAACCCCCACCAAGACCTCTAAACTTACAAAACCATGGTGATTGGAACCCCATTGTGTCCTCTATTTGGGTATGCATTCAAACAGTTATATATTCCCCACACTTATCTGGTTATCCATTTAGGGTTCTTAGGATGCATGTGAGTATGTATCTCTATAATCATGAGGACCCCTGCCCTTGGGAAAATGTCGACGAGTTATTGGTCTAAGAAACAAGGTTTAGGACCATGTCCTCCCCTTATCATCTCTAAGACTCAGATACTTTAGTTCCAATTAGGTAGGATGAGGATTATGCTTGCATTTCCTTTTAAGATGGAATGAAATATTCCTTCCTTGTTTGGGAATCAATTCTAGGTCATCCCTCCTAGAGTAAGCCCTAGCCTTTTTTGTAGGATGTTGCAATCTTTATCCTCTCTACCTCTACATCCTTCACCTTCATTCCCTTCTAGGGGTAAAGTGAAGATAGGGAAGTTTTGTAACCTTATCCTCTTCCACCTTCTTCATCCACCACTTCCACCAGTGGATAAGGAAGAGTGTGTGTATTGTTAGATATTTCACATACTCTTATTTATCATGTCAATCATGACTCATGTGGGATTATGGGTTAATGAAGATCATGACATCCATACAATCTATTCCATGGATTTAACTTTTAGAACTCTAATTCCTGTTATAGACAAGATATGTAGGAATCCTACCTAAGGCCTGAGCTCACTAGTAATCCTCCTTAGTATTAATCCCAATCATAATTCCCCTAATTCAGGTATCCTTCTTATAAGTAAGAACTAAAGTAAACTCACAAAACACCATGATTCAAAATGTCCCTCATAGTTCTTTTACTGATAATCCTAATCTGGAATAAGCCCCAAATAAATCCTCTTAAAGGGATACACTCCCTTGAAAGAAAAACTTACAGATGGACTCTATAGGCATCAGTAATCATAACCAAACTATGTGGGATTTGATTCTTCTCCATATGGGATACATAGGAAGCCATTATAAGGACCAAAACCAACACCCCAAATCAAAACTATTATCTCTGGGATAAATTCCCATTAGGGTTTAATTAAACCTCTTAGGTTCTCTTGGATATTTCGGCCTAAGTCCCATGCCAAACATTGACTAGGAACCTTCCACCTATATTTCCTCACAAAAACACATTAAACTGTATAGTTGGGTCCATATCACATGACCATAAAAGGTATTATGTACCCCATTATTCATCATTGAACTAGATGGGTTCTGATTCCTTTTACAAGGATACATAGGAAACTCATTCATGGGTATGTTCCCAACATCAAAACAACTAACGTCTCCCTGGATGACGAAAAAATCCATAGTAACCTTAGTCTCCCTATATGAAAATAAACACTAATGTTCCCCACTATATGTCTAGAAAACCTGAAACATCGTGATGATGACCAAAAATATCTAAGTAGTATATAGAAGGATACCATTAATGGAGAACCTCAGATACATACATATATCCCCATTGAAGAAGAACCCTAGATACATATAGATTATTATAAGATATATACATTATAATAATTGATTGTTAACTCTGGGATGACCCAAATCATACTTGGGAATTAATGAATGATTCATAAACATATCTTAAATCTATAATAGATTCCCATAGTAGGCAATAATTTCCCTTAAAAGGGTGTGATGAGCCCGACCTCCCATCCACTTGACCTACGTGAGTTCTTTAGCATCCTTGGTAAAAATACCTACTGAGAGACTACCTTTGGAATGTAGGTCCCTTAGGATATAAAACCATTGGGTGTTCTTGGTTCCACAAACAAACCCTTAGAAACCATTTTGAAATAGAAAATCGTTATGATGTGTGAATTCTAGGGGAAACAAAAAATGGTGAACTTGATATGCAAGATGATAAAGTCACTCATATTTCAGGACCCTTTCACTTGATAAGATAATTCCATACAATACAATAAATCATGCATGTGTTCATTCAAATGAGATTCTAATTTAACATACCTTTTTTCTGTGTTTGGCATATATACATGAACTTCTTTTTAGAACTCTCCTCTATACAATGGAATCATTCAAGATATAACGACCCAAAAATTCATTAATGTAAAAATCCCTCTTGATCTAGTTAAATGTATCTTTATGTAAAATTTTTATATAAAATGTCAACTTCCTTGGTTTTATGTTAAGAATTTCTACAATTGCTAATATAGTCATTGAGCAGTGATCACATGATTATTATAAATATAGGGCTTTAACAAATCCAATTTACTCAGAAAAATAAGTGATGGCCTCATCCAGTAGAATTACTCCATACGAAGCCCATTTGTCAGAGCTCGGAAAAGAGGAGGAATCCTTGGGATTCGCTCTTGACCAAGCCCAATCGGAGCTGCATCATTTCAAGCTCGAACGGAACTGTCTACGGGAAAAGTGTAAGTTGATAGAGATTACCACTCTAGCAATGTTATTCGAGCCACCCCAAGAGTCTGTCACCATCGCACACCTTACCCTTAGGTCTTATGCAGCTATTTTAAGGGGTTATGTAACAAATATCTAGTACTATGTTCATGTATATTATTTTTGTATATAATAATGAATATACCTCCTTGTCATTTTTGATACATTGTAAATAGTTTTTAAAGTACAAATAGTCTTTTTAGTTATTATTTAATTAAGAAATCTATTTTATTAAATTAATGGATTTTTGAATTAAATAATATTTTAATAAAATATTATTATTATTAAATTAATTTTATTATATATAAACGATCATATAATTTTATGAATGAAATTGTAATTTTTATTAAGGTTTGAAGTCCATTTTTGTCAAAACTCGTGAATTTTCGATAAATGTCGGTTTTTATTTTAAAAGTGAAAATTAACATATTTAGAAAATTATTTAGATAAAATAAATATTATTTCTGGAATCATGACTTTTAAATTATCCAACGGTGAATTTTTCATAATTTTCTGAGACAGACAAATTTTTGGGTAAAAATTAAATACCGTTTAAATATATAATGTGTTTTATGACATCAAAATGACCAAATAGTGATATAATAAAATACTATAAGATTTATTTTCGGCCAATATATTTTTTACCATTAAAATAATGTGATTTTATATTTTTTGACTTATTTTACAAATCATTAATGGACCCCTCAAGAATTATTAAACATCTTGTCTTTTTAAATTGTTTTACATGGGAGTGTGACTCACCTCCACATAAGAAACCCCATTATTTTAAGCATTTCGGACTTTGTACTTATAAAATATTTTTTCCCTTTCCCTTTTCCAAAAACCATGAGCAAAAACCATGGTTTGGTTTGTGGTTTGGATTTGTTTAATGTAAGGGGTCCCAAACCTAAATAATAAAGAATTACTTCAACTTTCCTATATAAACCCACCCAAGCTACCACTTCCTCCTCACTCAAAGCCTTTGGAGTTAGTCCAACCTCTAGCCTACTCTCTCTAGAATCCTTCAAAGCTGACCCAATCTCCCAAGAATCCTCTCTCTAGCCTTTGGAAGCACACTTCCAAGTAAGGGTTTTTTCTTCCTTTCTCATTTTTGTCCAATTTTCTTAATATTGTTATGACCTTTTAATTTCAATTATAAATGTTGCGGTATGGTTTCACACCTCCCCCATACATCCCTTTTATTGTTTGAATGATTTGATACCCCTTTCTCTCTCATTAAATTCCTCCCATGTACACCCGTTACTATGCCGAAATTCTGAAAGGAACTTCTCTCTCCCCATTTACATTCAAGCAATACTTTTGTATCATGAATTTAAATTCCATTAAAATTGTTGGGAAATGTATCTATATGACCTATTTACTGTAAATTTAATGTAAATATGATTAGGAACCCCTTTCCCTCTCATCAACCATTTTTATGAACTCTTATGTCACGTCGTTACGCTACCGAAATCGCACCGATTTTCTAAGCCAATTCCATTGTGTAGTTAATACCATGCCCATTTCTCCATCAAGGGTATTCACCTTTATGCATATTTACTTATTGATTATAAAGTTTCATGTATTAATTCCACATTCCTTTATCATGGAATAAATTATTATGTTTTATGAATCCATGTTTTATGATCCATGTGGCACACTTATGCACGAAATGAAATGTTTAAGAAGGGTGTGCCCTTATAGCGCTCCAATGCATTGGGTAAAGTATAGTATCATGATACACCATGTTAAATGGTTGTTTACTCATGCTAATTCAGATACAAAAAGGGTTTACTCGTGCTTCATGTGCAATGAGGATTTACCCATGCTCCATGTGCAATGAGCCTTCGATCATGCTAATTCCATGTTAAGTGTTGTTGTCACATTTCCATGTTGTGATTATCATGCTTTATCATGCCTTTATGATCATGTTTCTCTTATGCTCTATTTATATTCCTATTGTCTAACATGTATTGTAATCCTCATTTATTTTATGTTTATTCCCTTACTGGGCTTTATAGCTCACCCCTTTTCTTATGCATGTCATCAGGTTATCTCATGCAATGCTAAGTACGAGGGAATGTAGGGGTAATGTAAAGAATGTTTTCAATAAAGATGTTTTATTTCATGTTTTAAGTTGTTATGTAATGATCCTAAGCCCCAAAGACACTAGACCTCTCTATATTCCATGTTGTATCAAGTGAATAGTTTATGTAATAAATCATTTTTAAGTTTGTAATAAAAAGCAGGGTTGTCATAGTTGGTATCAGAGGATGGGTTTAGTTATTTTTGGGATTAGGATTAGAAAACCCTAGTAAAGCCTTAGAGATAAGACTAAGTATAATAAAAACATCCCTAAGTTTTGGTAAGTACTTAGTAAGTGGTTTATCAAGAAAATACATCCCTGTCCGGATACAAGCAGGTAGAGGCAGCTCTGGCACAGATGTATCCTAGGGGTAAAACCCGAAAACACCGCTTTGAGATAGACTCGAATTGGAACTGGTGCACAACAATGGGCCTTGATGCACTCTTGGTTACGACACTCCCGGGTGATATGTTTTGATAAATTCACAAGCTTAGTATGAACCCTTATTAAGGGAATTAAAAAATGCCCCTAAGAATATATGTTTGAAAGTAGATCATGAAAAGTATAGATTGAAGCCTATAGACTCATGAGTTAAGGAAATAAAAGGTTATTTATAATTCATCAACTTTTGTCTTTGGATTACCCTTTATGTGTTACCCCCTAATTTTCCTTTTATTCCAACCAATGGCCGGTAATAGGATGACTCGGTCTAACAACCGATGTGAAGATTAGTGTGATGACTATATTAATGAGATGCCCAATCCAATGGGAGAGGGAATAGTGAACTTTGTCACACTTCTCTCTCAGCTAACTCAAGTTTTGAATAGAAACATGGGTCAAGAGTAACGTTCAATCCCCCCCGCAATAAAGAACAAGTCGCTATCGAGAGCTTCATGAGACAAAGGCCTCCTACTTTTAGTGGATCATCTGATCCCATGATCACTGAACAATGGATCAACTCCATTGAAAAGATCTTCTCAATCCTTCAATGTTCTGAACAAGAGAAGGTTCTCCTATAGGCTTATCGTATGGAGGATGAAACTGATCAATGGTGGATGTTGATCAAAAATACGAAGCCTGAGGAGGAGATCGAGGCGTTGGGATAGAAGGATTTTTTGAAGATGTTTTTCGACAAATATTTTCCGCGCACCCTCCGGCTTAAGATGGAAAGGGACTTCCTTTACCCCAAGAAAAAAGACAAAGAATCTGTTGGAGGGTATAAGGAAAACTTCACAAGGCTTGCACGATATGCTTCCGGCTTTGTCGTTACCCTAGAATTCAAATTTGATCGCTTCTTTGGTGGGATGAAGCCTAGCCTACGGAAATCATTAGAAATCCATGACTTCGAAAGCTGTGAGGAAATTGTCCGATGTTCCCTCAAGGTCGAAATGGAGATCAGGGAATCACAAGTGTATCATGAGGATAAGAAGCGTAAGGTGGACTTCAATGATGGTGGTCCGATGGATAAATCCAACGGTGCTAAGAAGATACAACACCCCACTTTCCAAAGGTTCGGAAAGAAGCACCCTGGGAATTTCCTTAAGGGAACGAGGAAATGCTTCAGGTGTGGAAGAGAAGGTCACCTAGCTGTTAACTGTCGGCAAGAAAGACCCGCGGTTGCGATAGTGGAGAGGAATGCTCCGTTGGAACCTCAACGCGTTGTTCATTGCTACAAATGCAAAGAACCAGGGCATCTTTCAAATCAGTGCCCTAATCCAAGGGTTTTCAGAGTCAACCAATAACCTCCAAGGCAGCAAGGGCGAGCTTTTTCCATCACTACTACCGAAGTGAACCCCGAAAACGAAGTGGTGACGGGTATACTAATTATTCGTTAAAGAATAGTGAACATACTTTTTGATTCAAGTTCTACGCATCCTTTTATATCTCTAAAGTTTAGTAGAACAATCCCATCACCATCCCAAATCATGGAAGTGAAGATGTCGGTGAGTACGGAAAATGGGGCAATCATTGCATCCCATGAATATAAGTCCTCCCCTGTTATAATATGTGGATTGAATTTCCCGGAGAATCTCGTCATACTCCCTCTGGTGGAATTTGATGCAATTCTTGGCATGGATTGGATTTCCTTGTATAGAGCCAACATAAATTGTCGGGAGAGGGAAATCACACTCCATATGGAAAATCGACCCCCGATTCTTTACAAGTGTAAGGAGGAAGATGAATCTCCTTTAGATTTATCATCTCAAGCATGGATATTACTGCCCTATGAGCATGCATATCTGTCTCATATGATTGAGTCCAAGGAAGAAACCATCCTTGAAGAAATTCCTATTGTGAGGGAATTTTCTGAAGTATTTCCCGAGGAAATGCCTGGTCTTCCTCCTAAAAGAGACATTGAATTCTCAATTGAACTTATACCAGGGGCGCTACCAATATTCAAGACTCCATAAATAATGGATATTGTGGAGCTTAAGGAGATGAAGAAACAACTACAGGAGAATATGGATAAAGGGTTTATATACCCAAGTGATTCACCATGGGGTGCACTAGTCCTCTTCGTCAAGAAGAAGGATGGTTCAATGCGCCTTTCCATCGATTATCATGATCTAAACAAAATCACGATAAAGAACAAGTATCATCTCCAAATAATTGATGAATTTTTTGATCAGCTGTGTGGAGCACAATACTTTGCCAAGGTGGACTTGCGGTCGGGATATTATCAAGTAAGGGTGAAGAAGGAAGATATCCCCAAGACTACTTTTCGCACAAGATACAGGAATGATGAATTCATATTAATTCCTTTCGGACTCACTAATGCTCTAGAAATCATCATGGACTTGATGAATAGAGTCTTTAGAGATTACCTCGACAAATTTGTGGTAGTATTTATAGATTATATTCTAATATACTCCAAAACCAAGGAGGATCTTGAGGAGCATTTAAGAACTGTACTAGAGACTTTGCGCAAGGAGAAGCTTTATACAAAGTATAGCAAGTGTGAGTTCTGGTTGAAGGAGGTATCATTCTTGGGCCATATCATCACAAGCAATGGGATATATGTGGACCCCTCCAAGACGTATGCAATTGAGGGATGGTTGAGGCCAATATCGGTAACGGATATCCATAGCTTCTTGGGGTTAGCTGGATATTATCGACTATTTGTGAGAAATTTCTCATGATTTTCCAACCCTCTTAGCAAGCTAACTCATAAGGAAGTAAAGTTTTCTTGGAGTGATGATTGTGAAGAAAGCTTCAAGGAGTTAAAAATGAGGCTTGTCACTGCGCCCGTGCTCACTTTACCCACAAGTGGAGAACTTTTTGTGGTATTCAGTGATGCTTCGAAGAAGGGATTAGGCTGTGTGATGATGAAAAATGATAAATTGATATCCTATTCCTCAAGGAAGTTGAAAATTCATGAGCGAAACTATCCAACGTATGATCTGGAGTTATCATCTGTAATATCTGCTTCGAAAATCTAGCGGCATTATCTCTATGGGGAGAAATGTGAAATATATACTGACCACAAGAGTCTCAAATATATATTCACACAGAAAGATCTTAATATGCTCCAGAGAATATGGATAGATCTCATCAAGGATTATGATTGTTCAATACATTACCACCCTAGGAAAGCGAACAATGTGGAAGATGCCCTAAGTAGAAAGGACCCAGCGATTCTATCAATGATGAGAATTGAGAAGGATCCAATCTTCTTAGACTTGATGAATATGGACATAGGAATCATAAAGAAGGAAACATCATCAATCCTTTCACAAATGTTTGCTCAACCATCTCTTTTGGAAAGGTTAAAGGATGCTCAAAAGGATGATGTGGGAATTCAGGAAAAAGTGGAAAGTATCGGAAGAGAGAAATCCTCAGAGTTTAATGTTAATGAAGAAGGAATTGTGAGATTTGGGAAAAGACTATGTGTTCCATCAAGTTCGGAGATGAAGAAGGAACTTTTGGATGATGCACATAGCTCAAATTTCTCTATTCAACCAGGGAGCACAAAGATGTATCGATATCTCTATGAAAACTTTTGGTGGGATAATATAAAGAAGGAGATCACTGAATATACATCAAAGTACCTGGTGTTCCAGCAAGTGAAGGCAGAGAGACAGAAGTCTAAGGGGATGGTGCAACCATTTCCTATACCAGAATAGAAATGGGAGAACATCACCATGGAATTTGTCACCGGACTTTTGAGGACATCCAAAGGCAACAATGCGATCTGGGTTGTTGTGGATCATCTTACAAAGACTGCACACTTCATTTCTATTCAGGAGGATTTCTCATTGGATCAACTGGCATGGATATATATCAGGTAAGTGCTAAGGATTCATGGATTACCAATGTCTATTGTGTTTGACCGAGATCTAAGATTCACCTCTAAGTTTTGGAAAACTCTTCAACATGCTCTGAATACTGAACTGAACTTTAGTACGGCCTATCAGCCTCAAACTGATGGTCAATCCGAGCAGACTATCCAAACACTTGAGGACATGTTGAGAGCATGATCAATGGACTTTAAAGGAGGATGGGATCAAAATATTCCTCTAGTTGAGTTCTCTTATAATAACAGTTTCCACTCGAGCATCCAAAGGGAACCTTATGAAGCCCTGTATGGGAAAAGGTGTAGAATGTCGGCATGTTGGGATAAGGTTGGTGAATGTAAGCTTCTTGGACCAGAAATGGCCGAGGAAATGGTGTAGAAGTTGAAAACCATTCAGCAGCATATCAAGGCATCCCAGAGTCGACATAAGAGTTATGTAGATAATCGTCAATGAGAACTTGAGTTTAAAGTTGGAGACATGGTGTTTATATGCATATCTCTATGGAAGAAGGTCATGAGGTTTGGAAAGAAAGGGAAGTTTAAGTACAAGGTACATAGGCCCCTTTTAGATTATTGATCGTGTTGGGGCTGTGGCCTATAGACTAACACTTCCACCTACCATGGTCAAAGTACATGATGTGTTTCATGTATCCCTCTTAAGGAAGTACATACCGGACCCTTCACATGTACTCTCTTCTGAGGTGGTACAGTTGGAAGATGATCTTTCTTATGAGGAGCAACCAGTGAAGATCTTAGATCACAGATAAAAAGTTATACGAAATAAGACAATGCCCCTCGTCAAGGTATTGTGGAGAAACCACAAGTTTGAAGAAGCGACTTGGGAATCGGAGGAAATGATGAATCTAAGTTACCAACATCTGTTTTAGTGTGGGAAAAGGAAATTTAAAAGGGAAAATTTTTTTAAAGGGGGAATATTGTAATGACCCAAGGTTTCATTAATGGAAAATCCCTCTTGATCTAGTTAAATGTTTCTTTATTTAAAATTTTTATATAAAATGTCAACTTCCTTGGTTTTATGTTAAGAATTATGACTGTTTCTAATATAGTCGTTAAACAGTGATCACATGATTAGTAAAAATATAGGGTTTTAACAAATCCAATTTACTCAGACAAAAGAAGCGATGACCTCATCCAGTAGAACTGCTCCATACGAAGCCCATTTGTTGGATCTCATAAAAGAGGTATCATCCTTGGGCTTCGCTCTTAACCAATCCCAAGCTGAGCTTCATCATGTCAAGCTGGAACAAGACCGTCTATGGGAAAAGTGGAAGTTGATAGAGATTACCACTCGAGCGATATTATCTGAGCCACCCCAAGAGTCTGTCTCCATCGCACACCTTACCCTTAGGTCTTATGCGGCTGTTTTATGGGGTTATGTAACAAATAGCTATTATTATGTTCATGTATATTATTTTTTATATAATAATGAATATACCTCCTTGTCATTTTTGATACATTGTAAATACTTTTTAAAGTACAAATAGTGTTTTTAGTTATTATTTAATTAAGAAATCTATTTTATTAAATTAATGGATTTTTTAATTAAATAATATTTTAATAAAATATTATTATTATTAAATTAATTTTATTATATATAAATGATCGTATAATTTTATGAATGCAATTGTAATTTTTATTAAGGTTTGAAGGCCATTTTTGTCAAAACTCGTGAATTTTCGATAAATGTCAATTTTTATTTTAAAAGTAAAAATTAACATATTTAGAAAATTATTTAGATAAAATAAATATTATTTCTAGAATCAGGATGTTGAAATTATCTAACGGTGAATTTTTCATAATTTTTTGAGACAGTCAAATTTTTGGGATAAAATTAAATACTGTTTAAATATATAATGTGTTTTATGACATCATAATGACCAAATAGTGAAGTAATAAAATACAATAAGCTTTATGTTCGGCCAATATATATTGTACCATTAAAACAATGTGATTTTGGGTTTGTTTGGATTATTTTAAAAAGCATTAATGGACCCCTCAAGACTTATTAAACATCTTGTCTTTTTAAATTATTTTCCATGGGAGTGTGACTCACCTCCACATAAGCAACCCCATTATTTTAAGAAGTTAGGACTTTAGACTTATAAAATATTGTTTTACTATTCCATTTTCCAAAAACCATGAGCAAAAACCATGGTTTGGTTTGTGTTTTTGATTAGTTTAATGTAAGGGGTCTCAAACCTAAATAATAAAGAATTCCTTCACCTTTCCTATATAAACCCACCCAAGCTCCCACTTCCTCCTCACTCAAAGCCTTTGTAGTTTGTCTAACCTCTGCCCTACTCTCTCTAGAATACTCCAAAGGATCCCCAAGCTCCCAAGAAGCCTCTCTCAAGCCTCTCTCTAGCCTTTGGAAGCACACTTCAAAGTAAGGGTTTTTTTCATCCTTTCTCATTTTTGTCCAATTTTATTAATATTGTTATCCTTTTTAATTTCAATTATAAATTCTGGGGTATGGTTTCACACCTCCCCCATACTTCCCTTTTATTGTTTTAATGATTGTATACCTCTGTATCTCTCATTAAATTCCTCCCATGTACACCTGTTACTATGTCGAAATTCCGAAAGGAACTTCTCTCTCCTTATTTACATTCAAGCAATACTTTTGTATCATGAATTTAAATTCCATTAAAATTGTTGGGATGTGTATCTATATTACCTCCTTATTGTAAATTTCATGTAAATATGATGAGGAACCCCTTTCTCTCTCATCAACCATTTTTATTAATTCTTATGTCACGCTGTTATGCTGCCGGAATCGCACCGATTTTCTAAGTCAATGTCATTGTGTAGTGAATACCATGCACATTTCTCCATCAAGGGTATTCAACTTTATGCACATTTACTTATTGATTATAAAGTTTCATGTATTAATTCTACATTCCTTTATCATGGAATAAATTATTATGTTTTATGAATCCATGTTTTATGATCCATGTGGCACACTTATGCATGAAATGAAATGCTTAAGAAGGGTGCGCCCTTATAGCGCTCCAATGCATTGGGTAAAGTATAGTATCATGATACATCATGTGCAATGGGTGTTGAATCATGCTAATTCAAGTGCAACGAGGGTTTACTCGTGCTTCATGTGAAATGAGGATTTACTCATGATCCATGTGCAATGAGACTTGGCTCATGCTAATTCCATGTTAAGTGTTGTTGCCACATTTCCATGTTATGATTATCATGATTTATAATGACTTTATGTTCATGTTTCTATTATTATCTATTGATATACCTATTTTATAACATGTACTTTACTCCTCATGTATTCCATGTTTATTCTCTTACTGGGCTTTATAGCTCACCCCTTTTCTGATGCATGTCCTCAGGTTATCCCATGCAATGCTAAGTACGAGGGAATGTAGTGGTCATGTAAAGGAAGTTTTCAATAAAGAAGTTGTATTTCATGTTTTAATTTGTTATGTAATGATCCTAAGCCCCAAATACACTAGACCTCTCAATATTCCACGTTGCATCAAGTGAATAGTTTACGTAATAAATCATGTTTAAGTTAGTAATAAAAAGCAGGGTTGTCATAAAATCTCTCACCAACAAATTCCTTCGCTGCTGCACATATCAGGTCTTCATCTACACATAGGATTCCATAGCCAACATAGAGTATTTAAAACTAGTTCTCAAACTCACTATTCTAGGAGTACCATCAAAATGGTACATTCCTGACCTTCGAGGCTGCCTGAGAGGCCCTCTAGCTCAACCAGCACCACCAATCATCTTGTCAATGATGAATAATGGTCCTAAAGTAGATGACTCCAACCATAATATTCAACCTTTTGGGGAGTTATCCCCATAAAGCAATGACCTTCCCCTCTATTGTTTCATGGAGGTGGATCAATAGGCCATATAAGGCCTTATCCAGGTGACACATGGGTCCTTCTCAAGGGCTCCTATCAGCAAGTGTCACCACCAATGTCGCAATGTAGTCAACCCTCAACATGATGAGGGTGTTGTCTTTGGATGTCTAGCCTGTGTCCTTCATACTCAAGCACACAATAAAGACCACCAGGTAAGAGAATAATTCAAATTTGGTAAATTTGACAATTATTCCCCCTTCAGAAAATCTCACAAATATGAATTGGTGGAAAATTGTGAGCAGGTGCATACACCCACTTCCTTCATTCATCTAGCCAGCTGACTCACCTAGAATCATTTAAAGGACCCCAAAATTAAAACATGGAGAAAACTATCAAGTATGAACATACACCTACTTACACCTACCCAGACTGCTAGCAGCCTCATCTGGAATCACTCGGAGAAGTTAGTTGGAATGTTCCGATGATAAGAAGGGGAAAAACTCAAATCTATACCCCCACACACGAGTACTATCAGTATCCATTGGAAGTAAAGGGAGGAAATTAGTAGGCACATACACCTACTCAAGATATGAAATAGTCATATATACATGTTATAGTCACTGAAGTCACCAAGCATATCCTGTAAATGGTAAAAGGGTAGATTCACATAACTACTCATATCCTACAAACTTTCTTGGATATCATAACATTGATGACAGTATTTCTAAATGGATGTATAGACAACTATGTCCCCACAAATGGGTTGGATCATCATCATAACACCCCATAATAGACACACACCTATACTTTAGTCCAGAAGTGTCATGAGGAAAAATCCCTCATACTATACGGACAACCAGATCCGGAACATTCACCTACTTCAATCTGAGGTAATAGGCCTATCCAAATTCCTACTCTAGGGTAGGCACAAACACCTGCCCATGAAAACCACTTCTCCCATAAAGTGTCCCCAATCACTCATAATAAGGTGTATAAAAATAATCCTCATAAAAAATTATTGGAAAACCAAGAGTTGATCTATGATTAGGTTTCTCTTAACGCTGGATTTCTTGAATCCCTCAGACGTCTATATGTTGCATCTCAAGATCCTACCCTCTTGTTACCAAATTATGGGAGTAATGGAAGTAATTATGAGGGTACTCTTCATATAATTCACCATGAAGTATTTATTCATGACAACAATTAGTTCAATCTTGAGAGCATATCTCTTAAAGAGAGCCATGGAAAACCTCTGTGTAGCCAGAAGACCAAGGAGTCGGAGGGTTTTCCTTTTTGATGTAATCCACTATGGTGGTACTCCCCATGATGGAATTTTCTACAAAATATTTCTCCATGGAAGTGTTTTTTGTTGTCAACAAAATTATCCAATTTTCAATGTAGTGATAAGAAATCCATTCTATCATAAGTCACTTGCTAATAAAAGGTCAATCATGTTTGATTCCCTGTCACTAGCAGGTGAAATCCTTTCTCAACTGAAATAAATCCCAAGGATACATTCATTCTCTAAACCACCATTGGGTTACTTAAATTCTATTTCAATGGAGGAAGTCCCAACTAATCTCAACATTTGTGATAAAATGGTCGGAAAACGTCTCCTCTGGTCAGACCAAGTAGAGGAACCTTCAGAAAAAGATGAAGAAGGTATGCTAAATATATAGAAACAACTGGCTAAGGATGACATACCAATCATGTTATTGCCTTTTTCTACCCATGAATATAGTGTTCCATAGGTATTGGTGGAAGGTTGTATGCACGACATATGCCTCAACATATAGAAAACTCTTTCTCACCTAAAATAAAATATATTACCATATGACAAATATCAAAATAAAATCAAGGTAAGATAATGGTTGAAACAACAAAATGACTTGGTATTCCTCTTGGATTCATGACACCCAAATATTGAGAAAAAACAAGGATCCCTTCACCACACATGCCTTGGTGAATTAATGAGGTTTCGAAATCTGATTGTAGATATCATATCTAGTGTTTGTATTAGACGATGGGGTGCACATGGAGTGTTACAATTTACTGTGATCCCTAATCATCAAATTCCTCTGAAGGTTGTAGCATGAAACATTATAGCCTCAAGCTAGCTCAAACAAGATAATCATATCCAGGATCAAAGATATTCTCAATAAAAATAGGCCTCGACTGACTCTTAGTGATGTTGGTCCAAAAGAGAGTAGGTGGTTGAAATACTTTTGCATCAATAATATGAAAATATTGAGAAAGTATCCCACTTAGAGGATATTATCCATTAGATAGCACATGTGTCAGAAATAGAGAAATGATATTCAAAAATGGTTGATATGAGTGCATATCGAATGATGCACCCAGCCTATGTCCAGAAAAAACTCCACAGGATCACAAGAGTAGTTGTGGTAATATCGACCAGAGTGGTTCAAGAGAAACCCCATCCCGTAGGGATAGGGGGTTTTAACCCAACCCTTGAAGTCATCAAACACGGCCCAAAGTTTTGTGAAAGCAAAGAAATGACAGTCTCATCCTACATGATTGGGGGATTCTTTTACCTTAATAATCTACTCCTCACCAGAAATATATTTTCTCTCGATTGGTGAAAAAGCCACAGAATAAATCCTCCAATATCATTCCATCTCATGACCCGATATCCTTATTGGGGAAACACATTACTGAGATGTCTGGATATTCCCTTAGGGTTACTATCCACCAAAAAGATCCTTGTAAATCAATAAAGGATAGACCTTGTAGAGTATGTTGAAGAAGACAGTCTTGCATAGACATTGGTAGAATTTCTGCAATTCATTTCACATCAGTGAATGTCATTAATACTATCACTAGAAATCCTCCAGAACATGAGTCCAATTAAAATGAGTCCGAGGAGGAGGTTCTAGTTCATAATGTGGTACACACTGAAATAAATGAATAATGTGTACGTACCTAGAACCGTAGTATTTCCTGGAATCTAGGAATTCCCCTAAACAATCCACCATTACCTACTCGAGTGGAATCAAATAGGGAAAAGGGTAAGAGTCAAATTATTCCTCACCTCCCTCCCTGGGAGGTTAATATCCATTCTCTGGAAGAAATATTTTCCCAACATGAGGAAGAAATGAAATAATTTAGGATACTCAATACATAACTACTATGGGGTATCCTTCCTGATAGATACGTTCTACAAGTAGATCCTCAACTTTCACTTCTAGTTGGAATACCTCAAAAAGATATTTCTTCATAGAAACTAAAGCATATATGGAACATCTTCTCAATATGTGAAACCAACCATCAATAATTTTGGTTCTCACAACATCATATTGATAATTCCCTCTATTGGGTACATAACTGGAACATGGTCAAGCACATCCTTACAGGCCTTCCCTTATAGGCTATCCAAATAAAGTTCTAACAATTCCACCACCAATGATCTCATTGGTTTCTACACCTATTCAGGATCTATTCGTTGAAACTATCCATGTTCTGGCTCAACCAGACATTCCCTGAATGCTTATGAACACCATCGAGTAACTTAAGGCTTGATTGGAATCCATGGAGGAATGACGTGAACTAATATAGTCAGAAAAGAAGGGTTACCCTGAATGGGTTTATCCGACTCTTCCATCACCAAATTTTAGGAATCCTACATTTCTAATATTCAATGTCTTGGGAGACTCACAATGGAACTTTATTCATTTCATCTCTCACTGTGACCCTATTATGGGTACCCTCGAATAATAGGAAGTGGTCAAACTCATGTGCTTTGTGAAATCTCTGCATATACCGGCCTTTTTTTGGTACATGAGTTTATAATCTCATTCAATCATGGTGTGGGAAGACCTTTGTTTACATCATTATCTCATGTGTTAATTGTTCTGTTTTTCATAAAAATTTTGGTTCGGTAGTTCCAATCCTTACACCTTAGTCATGGTTTCATTATCTCTAGAATAAAAATCATTAATTTTTTATAATTTTTAAAAATTTAATATAAATTTATATTCATTCATGAAAGTTATACATGAAAAATGAATCACATTACTTCATGGAGGTGGTAGTACATTGGTATGCACAAACAATGTTATCATTTACCAACAGATCAAAGGGTAAAAAGGTAAGTAATATAATATATTTTCAAAATCATAATTTTTTTATGAATATAATATATATTCATTAAATATATCATAATAACCAACCTAGGGAGGTGTTGATGAAAAAACTAAACACATCGCTTCATGGAGGTGTAGTTCACACATAGGAACAAGTGATACATTAATTTACCATAGGATAAAAAATATGAATAAGAATTTTTCCTTAAAAAAATAAAATTTTAGTATACATAAGATACTTATATTATTATATCATCATAGTTTGGATATAATTGAAAGATTTAGAAGAATAAATACAATGAAATAACTCAGTTAAGAGTTATAACACTTCTTAGGAAATCCTCATTTTTCCTAGACATTAAGCCTTCTTATGATTGTCTTAGTGGATGATCAGAAGCTCTAGGATGTGGGTGCATAATCTAATAAGGTATTTTTTTTATTTATTGGTTAAGTTATGTGACTCAAAGTTTTTTAATAACAGTGGATAAGAGGTCCCTTTTATAAGTGAGGGGTGAGAAACTTGTAAATACTTGATTTGTTAATATATAATATGTGTATAACTCATGTAAAATGGATCCAAGCTACATTATATTAAATTATAAGTAAGTTAAGGTCAAAATAAATCAAATAATCAATTTTATACAAGATTATGTGTAATTTTAAACCATATATTTTAGTTTAACCCCTAGTTAACCTTGTTTAACCTTATCCATTATAAAAAAACACTCTTTAAGAGTCATAAAAGTAATTTGAAAAATTAAAAGTAGTAAATACAGAAACAAATAATGATATGATCAATACTTTTTCATCCACTTGATTTAATATATGATATTTTTAATTTTATAATGATTTAAAAATAATTTTTAAACATTAAATACCATTTAAGGTCATTTTCATAACTATTCAAATATCTTGACTTTAAAAGAATCAATATAATAATGTAATTTGAATATAAAATCTTTAAAAATTAATTATAAATTATTATTATCTAATAAATTCATGGGTAACCGTAGTTCATTCAAAATATATTACTTTTAATATTTTTTTAAATCATTTATTTTATTTTTTTACTGCTTGCACAAGTATCTTGTCGATGTTGTGTAAGCGTCAAGAAAATTATACTCTCTCTAAAAATTAAAAATAAATTACTATAATAAAAACAATTAATTAATATTTAAAATAAAAATTTATAATCGTTCATATATTCATTTATCTCTATGAAAATATATTGTAGATATTAAAATAAAGAGAGTGACATTTTTTAATTTTGCTTAACTTAAAATAATGTAATGGTCACAATCAAAGAAAATAGAACTAAAATGACATATTTTTGAAGTTAGGATATTTATGGTAGAATTAATATCATAAAATAAAAATAAAAAAAATTTGGTTTATATTGAGACCCCATTCCATAGTTTAAACCTTAATTAACACGTTTTACCCATTATTGTGGTGATAAAATTTTATTATGGTTACTATACATTATTAGTGAAATTGAATTAACCTAATTACCAAATTTAAGCCTCATAATTATAAATATGAAATCTATTTTTCAAGATTAATTTTCAAAAATTATAAGAAAAAAATTATTTAAATATATGTATGAAAAATTTGCCAAAAATAGTTTTTAGGAAAATGTGTTTTTGAGCATAAAAATGAACTTATACCAAAATAAAATATAATGTTAATTCCTATGGAATTAATTATATTTTTTTAATCAAAAGGATATTATTTAACTTTAAAGCAAAATACAGAATAGTATGGTTCTTATAAATTACTTATTTAAATAAAATAAATGATAGTTTTGTAAAAGTTGGCATTTTTCACAATTCACTCAAAAATCAATCTTTTCATAAAATTCCAAAAATTCACCATAATATCAGTTTTATAGGATGATTTAAAAAATATTATTAATTTTATGAAATAAAATTTATAATATTATCATAAATTAATTATAATTACCTGTGTATAAAATGCCTAAAAATACTATTTAGAATAAAAGTATTTTTAATTCATAAAATTAATTTTTTATTACTCTTCACCTAATAAAAAAATTAAATGAATGTTGAATTTATTGTTTGAATTAATAATTTGTATTAAGGAAAAATTATCTTAGATGTACTTCATAATTTGGTTATTCATATTCATACCTGCCAACCCAATGGTTGGTTTATAACAGTCATATATAAATAATATTATTACATGGTACATTTATACTCGAGGTTGCATGTGGTGTGTGTTATTGAACATAGTGTTATTTTAAAAGAAAATATAAACCAAAATATTAGGGCATTACACTCTAGGAATGGACATAAATATCTTTGTGGGATCACATCCCACGTTTCTAATCACATTTTTTAATGAGGAGATGCCTCATGAGGTCTTTACTCCAATAATTGATTGATTTCATGACATATTTCCTAAGGACTTCTCAGGGTTTCCACCCAATCATGATATTGAGTTCATGATTGAGATTATATGGGTATATATCGATCCTTCCTTAAATTATGGATCCAACTAAACTTTGAGAGCTAAAGTATCAATTAGAGGACATGGAAGTATATCTTTTTATTCACCCCAGTATTTCCCCATTGGGTGCTCTAGTCTTGTTCTCAAAGAAAGAGTATGGTTCATTATGACTTTTTTATACTAGTAGAGTTTGAAGTAGGTAATGGTAAATAATAATTATCCTTTAACTTTTTTCAAAAACATATTTGACTAGTTAATGGGAATCGGTTTGTTTTCTAGTATCGATTTGACTAGTTGATGGGAATCAGTTTGTTTACTTAATGAATAGGGTATTTTATCCTTATTTGGATTATTTTGGGGCCATTTTCGTTGATGAAATTTTGGTGTACTCCCAGTCGAGGGAGGATTGTGCTTAGAATTTAGAGATTGTTCTGAGTATACTTAGAGTGTATAAACTATATTCTGGGATTTTGAAGTGTTAGTTATAGATATGTGAGGTTTTATTCTTTGGGAACATGATATTTTATGTAGGAATATCATTAGAACCTCACAAGTTTGAGGATATTATTTCTTGGGAGAAACCCTAGAACTTTTTGAGATTCATAGCTTCCTAGGTTTTGAAGGTTATTACAAGAAATAAATTCAGTAATTCTCCCAATTAGTAGTGTCAAGGATTTACCTAACAAAGAATTAGTTTGAGTTTCCATAGTATGATACTTGTGATATATTATTCTAAGATATTGATTATAGATTGGAATTTTGCTAGTTTTGACCGTACATGAGATGAGTAAGAAGCATATGCTATATTGTGATGAATTGTGAGTTAGGATTGGAGCAGTAATGATATATGATGGGTATGTGGTTAACTATAGATCCAAAAAAATTGGGTAATCATGAGTAGAACTATCCAAATCATTATTGGAGTTATTATTGGTGGTGTAAACTCATAGGATTTAGCATCACTTCCTTATGGGTAATATGTTTGTGGTGTATATGAACTGTAAAATCCTAAAGTATATTTTCTTATAACATGATCTAAACATTCAGTAATTGAGGTGGTTTGAGTATCTTTAGTCCTTAGGTTTTTTAGTATTCATACACTTCTTAAAGGGGTATGGCATCACTAACATGATTTGTATGAAGACTTAGGCTCGAGTGCTTTAGAAATCAAGGAATTGGTGGAAGATGATAGACCTATTTTCTGATATACGACTTGATATTTAGGAGTATAGGGGTAAGGTGACCCTGATATCCATGATCCTTACCTATTGACACCTAAATAGGGTGAAGGTGATCCAGCTATTATTTTATGATAATCTTGTGGTGAGGGACATCATATATGGTGAAGATCCACCACCTTACTAGTCCCTTGATGCTGATGATTTATATTACATCTCAATGTGTGTTATGGTCCCTATAATAATGTGTGAGGAGATGATGAGGGACTCACATGTCTCATTATGGACTATCCACTCATATTTTAGCAAGATGTACCGTGACAATTATAGATAATACGAGTGGCTCATAATGAAGAGGGATATGGAGGGTTTTGTCACACATTTCTCTACCTATCAGCGAGTGAAGGAATAGAACCAGTAGCCCATAGGTATCATTCATCCATTCTCCATTTTTTAGTGTAAGTATGATAACATGAAAATGGAATTTTTTATGAGGTTTTTAATTATTTCCAAATGTAGTGACGCAATTAACGTTTTTTTGGACCTTTCAATTGAGGTTTCCCGTTTTTAATTGATTTGGTATAATTTCTTTATCTATAAGTTGGGAAATCACTATGTTCGATAGATTGTGCATTTTCATGGGGTTTCAAGGAGCATCATATTATAATGATATTTTTATTTAGCATCACTCTTCTATTGAGGGTTATATATGGATTTATATAGACATCTGTGTCTGAGAAAAGTTTATCATCCTCAAATAAAATGTCATTTTGAGCGCACTATCAGGATCTTAGAGGTCATTCTTTGAGCATTCGACCTTGATTTCAAGGATTTGTGGTAGAGTCACCTAGTGCTTGAAATGTTTTACTATAATAATATTTATTAGTATTTGATTCATATAAATCCTTTTGAGGCCTCATATGTTCATGTAGACCACCTCTATGTTGGATGGAGGTTAGGGAGTCAATGGTTATCATGTCGAGTCTTGTACAAGAGACATAAAAACATTTCTAACTAATTAGAAAGAGATTAAAAATCATTTGCATTTGGAATAGGCTATATTAAAACTAATTATGTCATATTATTGAGTTTTAGGTGGGCGTGATGTATTTCTATAATTTTATTCTTGATTGGTACACAAGATGATACGAAGGTGGGGGGAATTGGTGTCCAGGTTCATAAGACCATTTGAGATCATGGAACATGTCAGTACAGTGGAATATTATTTAGTGATTCTCCAAAAATGTAGTTCTATGAATGATGTATCTCATATATCTCCAATCATTAGATATCATCATGATCCATCCCATGTGATCAACATTGATGATATCAAGTTGGAGCTAGATGCATCATTTGAGGTGCGACTGATTCGTATTATGGACTAGATCAAGAAGACTCTTCATGGAAAAAGGTTCATATGGTATGTGTGTAGTGGAAACATGGGCATATATGGAAGGATATGTGGTATAGGGAGTCTGATATGTGAGATTAGAGGCTATATTTTTTCACTAATGAGGCTTAGTGGCACTTGGGAAAATAGTTCAGGGATGAGAAGTTATATAGTGGAGAGATTATAACACCCTAGATATTTTTTAACGTATGAACATAGATTATTTTTTGTTAAAACTCTTGTATTTTAGTACTTTTTTTCAGTTGGAGGAGCCTATGTGGGACATAAGGGTCTTTTCTGGGAGTTTGTACTATGTTTAAGCTATAATTCTGCTGCAGGTTTCCTGTCACATAGTAACACATGAGTGTTTCACTATGATAAGGAAATAGAAGTGGGAAATCATGATATAATAGAGTAGTTTGTGATGTTGTGGGGGATGGGTAAGAATAATCTCTAGTCCCAGATAAGAGTAAATTTTTAAAGCTGAGAGATATCATACTATAACATAAGGAATTTTGGTATGGTGATGGATGTGTAATGTAATATTCCTACCTTTATAAAAGGTATATTACTGTACATTTTTTTTATTTAATTCACTTTTAAATGTTTAATGAAATGTGTTCCAAGAATATGAGGGGATTTGGGGGTGTACTGGGGGTTCGAAGCATGAAAAGGGAAGAAAATAGGACATCCAGTGCATTGTGCATAGTTGGCATACAGTTATAAGTAAACATGTGCCATGTCCTAGGAGACTATGTGGATTACTCCCATTGGAAAGAGATAGGCACACAGTCGCAACACAGTTTGGAAAACATGTGGATAACCCAAAAAACCATATTTCCTAGACCCATCTTGGATAACGAGTGTCACACAGTTGGCACATCGTTTGGCCAACCTTGAGGTCAAATAGTGTGGCTCATTTAAAGATGGTAAATTTCACATTCCCCCCCCCCCCATGAGATTTAAGAGTTCTTACACAATTTCTGATTTATTTACACCTCTAGTATCATAAGTTGTGAACCCTTTCTTCCTAATCTTCTCAAGGGTGATTCTCCTTCAATATTTAGTTGTGAATTGAAGCTCCAAGTAATTCTAACACTCCTATTTATTCTATTTTTAGTAGAATAATTATGGAATGTTTTCTCTCACTATGAATCCCTAAACACATATTTTTCATCATATTATTATATTGGGTGTTGAGGGTTATTTGGACTTGAATCAAGGGTCATAGTTAAGTGAGTGGTTGTATTCGATCTTGAGATATGTGTTCTATAAGTTATATCCTATAGTCGTGAAGTATATTAATGTCTATTTGGTTATTATTGTTTGATTTTTTGTTGTTCATTTTATTCCATGATAGGTAATGATAAATTAGTTGTATAAATTATGTGTTAGACCTTTAAAATCTATTGATGAAGAGTATACAAGGCCTACGGACACCCATGGGTTTTTTCACTCCCTTTAATATAGGAATTGAGATGTTAAATGATGAATTTAAGGGTTTATGAGATTAAAATAATTTTAATTGTGTTTACCATGTTAACATGTAATAAATGGTTGTCTAGATTAACTTGTAAATTTAAATGGGTTGTGAGGTAACTAATAGAAAAAGTGATGTATGAAAAGGGGTAATGTCTTTTTATAAAATGGTTTGAAAGTATATTTAATGTTTGTGGATATGAATAAAAGGTGATATGGGATTGTTTTGTAATTTAGTAAATTTATTGAAAGTAATTAACCATGGTATTGTTGATAAAATGAAAAGGTGAACCCTTTTTATTACGTGATAGGAGGTCACTAATACTAGTCTTTTAGAAATTTGACTAATGGTTGTTGGAATGTTAGACTAATACTCCTCTCCCTTGGGTGGGCCAGATTAATGCTTGAGAAATCACAATGCATCATATTTTTTGAGGGTGTACTGATACTCTTAACTCCAAGGGTATGGGCATGGTGTCCCATATCAAGGTTATGGATGGTTAGACATGACATTTTGATTCCTAGTTTGAATAATTTGATTGATTCTCCTTATATATTTACATATTACCCTTATGGCATATGGTTCATATGACCAGCATGGGCCAAAGTAGGTTTGAAGGGTATGGGTGTCACTTGAAACTGAGGGAAAAGTGGTTAATATAAATATTGTTAAATAATGAAACCTAGATTATTTACTATTTTTATATTATTTACTATACTTTTTCATAAGCTTTTATTAGACTAGATATTGTTTTAGACACCATTGGTGATGGACTACTGATTTTTTCTCACATCGTACTCAGTTCTTTATTGGGTACCCAAGTATACTATATGGTTACAGGTCAGGATAAGGGAAAAGGCCCTATATTAGATGGATGATGTGGGAGTATTGATGAAGCATGGATGAGGGGACCATTTATGAAATTGGGACCCATTTTGGGGATTGTATTTAGTGTCTTATTTTGGTTTTCTTTTAGCACTCTAGACTATCATGACATGACATGTTTACTTCTTTGGTAAGTTGGTACTTCCTCAGTTTGGGAATGTGGTATGTGATGTTTTGGTATTTATTATCAATTCATGCTTATTTGTATCTATATGTACATTATTAGAATACTCTAGTATATAGGGTATAGTCTCTCCACATGTTCCATTAGACCCTCTCTATTATTCAACAAGATCTAGCTTGTAGGTATCCACGCTTGATTTTATGTAGCACGCCATCTCAGGGTTTCGGTTTAGTGGAATCTAGGATAGGATATTACAAACTGGTATCAGAGATTATTCTTTTCTCTTTTATTACTATTTGGGAAAGGTGGATGGTGTTCTGGGATTTTTTGAGCCTTGGAAATGAACTCGTGCATGCGATTAGCTAAACTATGTGGGGGGGGGGACCCAAGTTCCTCAGGTGGGATTATTTTTTTTATGTTTTTTGTTATAGTTGGATGTTATTTCACCGTGGGTGACACACTTTTTGGGTGGTTTTTTTGTTTTCTGTGGTTTTATTTGTGGCACTGTATGGAATGAGGTTGTTATATACATGCATCATTTTAGGAACTTAGGGATTTATAAGACATGAATAATATTAGGTACACATGGAAAATAAAGTTATGGTAGGGTTGAGTAAATAGTGCATAATAAAGAGTAGTAAATGGTTTTAATTTTGAAGTGTTAAATTAAAATAGTTAAAATGATGCTTAAATGATAAATAATTTATTTTTTTGAAAGTGAAATGGTTAAAATGGTGTCTAATGAAAGTCTTATGATTATGTAATCTTGGTTTACCTCGATTTAGATATGGTTCATGATAGGGATAGTTGAGGGTTGTGAAAGGGATGTGATTATATAAGTTGGGATATTGTATGCATAATGGGTTTTTATGGCTAGTGGTGAGACAATTTTTTTAATGTGGAAACCATATGTTATGTGTCATGAGATATCAATTTGGAAATATAGAGACATGACTCCTTGATGACATTTACTAGAAGGGTAATACGAGGACTTCACCGAGAACGCTCCTCCAGTAGTGGGACAAGAACCCATGTGGGTTATTGGTAGTAGGGAAAGTGAAGTTCCACGAGAACTTAACTCGTTTTATAAAGTTTATGGATAGAGTCCTAGGGTGGGATGCACAGAGTATTTTTGATCAAAATATATTGTTTAAACTATAAAATCCTCATACCTTTTCTTGAGAGGGTGGAATTGAGGCACCCAGTTTTTAGATTGAGTCTATCAAAATACTTATAGATCACTTAGAGGCTCCTCCTAAGAAGAGGTTCAAGTTGAAAGTTTATATATTACAAGGACCAAAAAAGTTCTAGTGGGATATTCAAGCTTGCGATGAGAAGTGGGAAGGAATGGATTTGAATAACTTCCAATATATTTTTCCGGATCACTTTTACCCTATGACCTTGAGGAAAAGGAAAGTTGATGAGTTTGTGTGTTTGATATATAGATATATGACAGTGATGGATTGTGTTGGCCTCTTCACTAACATGCAGTGTTTTTATTCGATGTTGATAGGAGATGATGAAACTGAGGCCAGACATTTTCAAGAAAAACTAATAGGAAAGATCAAGTCTCAGGTAAACATCTTCCATTTAAAGAAGTTTTCTAAGGTGGTGGATTAGGATATCATTTAGGAGGGGAACCTAAATGAGGATTTTGGTGGTGTGACTGTGGATTTAGTTTTGTGATCTGGTGGAATTCCATTATATTTTATGAAGCATAGTTATGATAAATTTCACCAAGGAAGTGGTATATAAAGTAGCTAAGATATAGAATCAGTCTCATATGGCAGTGATTGAGTGATTTGCTATCAGTGTGGAAGACCGGGCCACATGTGTGGGCAATTTCAATGAATACTAGTGGAATGATGAGATTTAATGAGTATGGGTCACATACAAAGGTTATTTAGGATCCCTAAATGGATGAGTAGTGATAGGGAGCCTAGAATAATGTAGAGCACTGGTAGGGGGTCTGTTACCCCATGTCAGTCAGGTTGTTGGAGTTCTATCAGCCATACTAATCGGGTTGAGGGTTTTCGTACTTCTAGAAAATAGGTTCTATATGAGTAGGGAAGTGAAACCCAGGAAACTTATATAGGATCACATGGTAGAGGTATGGGTCATCTGCATGTAGTTTGGCATGCACCCATCAGTGGTGAGGATAGACTATCAATTGTATGAGGTATAATTTGTATAGCTTAAACACTTGATAGTGCCTTATTTGATATAGGATCCTCTAATTGTTTTATATTTGTTGGGGTTTTTAATGGTTTTGGTCTATAATTAGAGTATATTTTTGATGTTATGTCAATCGACATGTCGTTAGGGGTGTGATCGGAGGGTGTCGGTTAATTTAAGGAATGTTCCCTTGAGGACAGTGGATATCATCTCATTTAATACTTACACATGATTTGTATGATAGTTTTTAAATATATACTGGGGATGAAATAGTTGGTTACATACTAGGACACATTGATTTTTACCATATGACAGTGAGTTTCACGTCTCCTAAGGGTGTCACTTATGTCCATCATGGGGAATGTAATATCTAGATAGGTTGTGTAGGGCTTATTTATCCAAAAATTATCTGATATAACAGCTTTGATGGTAGGTCTTATGCTTGATGGTAGAGTAGTGGAGATTGATGTCTTCCCTCATGTAGTGGATTAGTTCCAAGATGTGTTTCTTGATGAATTTTAAGGTTTTCCACCAAAGAGAGAGGTTGAGTTCATGATTTATTTAGTTCCTAGAGTAGAGCTAGTTTCCATTCCACCATATAGAAAAGCACCATTAGAGATTCAAGAACTTAAAACTCAACTGGAGTAATTATATAATAATGTATTCATTTGTATGATTATAGAACCTTGGTGTTATTTTATGTTTTTTTAAAGGATGACAAAACATTGTGTTTCTATTTTGATTATCAAAAATTTATTTAGATGAAAATTAAGAACTAATATTCTCTTCCATGGATCTATGATCTTTTTAACCATATGAATGGTGCTTGTGTGTTCTCCAAAATTTATCTGAGGTTAGGTTATCACTAGTTGAGAGTGATGCATTTTGAAATACCATAGACTGATTTCATAATCATTTGTGGTTTATATGAGTTCACTGTGATTCCCTTTGGGATAACAAAAGAACCTTCTATGTGTATGGGTTTAAAAACTGGATCTTCCTCCATTATTTGGGCCAATTTATAATAGTCTTATAGATGTCATCTTATTGTACTCTCAAACTCATGATGATCATTCCAAACATCTTGACATTATCTTGGGTACATTTAGAGAGAATCGTATTTATATCAAGCTCTCAAAGTTTCATTTCTAGATTAACAAGGTAAATTTATTGGGCTATATAATCTTATAGTTAGGTGTGTCAGTTGACCCATATAAGGTTCAAGAAGTGGTTTATGGGGAGAATTCTATGAACATTTTTTATATCTGATTCTTTCTATGTTTAGAGGGTTATTATCGAATGTTTATCAAATAATTTTCACAATTGGAAGTTCTGATTTTAGGCCTGACCAAGAAGGGTGTCAAGTTTGAGCATTCTGAGGAATGTGATAATTCCTTCCAAGAGTTGAAGAAATGTTTGACCACTATATTTATCTTGGTATTACTTGATTTATGTAAGGATTATACCTTGTTTTTTAATTCACCTATTATTGGACTTGGGGATGTGTTCCGGCATGGCGATCGAGTCATGGAATATGGATCACAAAATTTTAGTCCACATGTAAGAAAATATCCTATACATGATCTTGAGTTTCCTATAATGATTTACACCTTGAAATGATAGCGAAATTATCTTCAAGGTGAGAATATTTTTGTTTATAATGACCATAAAAACTTTAAATATATCTTATCCCAACATGATTTGAATCTTCATAAGTGGATATGGGTTGAGTACATGAAGTATTTTGACTTTGATATAGCCTATACACCATGGAAGGGAAACAATGTTGCATATGTGTTGAGTTGGAATACATAGACTCAGGAAGTTCAGGATTCTAGATATGAGTAAAAGATGATGGATTTTTTTGTTGATATCCATATAGGTTTTTATGAGGATCATGATTTGATGAAACTTATTTCCTTTTCCATTTAGACCTCTCTTATGAACCACATTAAGAGTAGGCACTATGAGAATTCAAAATGTCCAGTTTTGAGAGACGTTTTTTATGGTGGGGATCGACCTTTCGCTTAGGCCATTGATGACAATGATATCATCTAAGTTTTTTGCTATGTAGTTATTACTACTTGAATATGAGAATAGATGATGAATTCATTTAAAGCCTTAAAGTGAGATTTTAACCCTTTTTTGACCAAGGTGTACTATGTTCTTCGAAGATAGTATTGGTGGCCAAAAATAAAAAAGGATATTATAGGTTTCATGGAATGATGATACACATATCCGCAGGAAAATTCCAATCATCAATGACCTACATGACTTTTACAACTATTTAACACTCCAAAATGGAAGTGGGATTATGTTTCCATAGAATTTATTGCAGGACTCATTGGGATTCCTTGAAATAATGACATGTTTTTTGTGATTTTGGATTGGTTGAAAAAGGTAGATCGTTTCTTGTTGATTCAGAAAACATTAACCATTGACTAGTTAGGTGACTTGTATATCCAATATATAATAAATTTTCATTGGGTGACATAGAATATAGTCTCATATCACAATCCTCATTTTACTTCTCACTTCTGGAAAGGTTTGAAGAAGGCACATGGAACTCAGGTGATTTTGAGTACGCCTTTTCACCCACAGATAGTTGGAAAATCAGAATGTTATATCCAGGTATTAGAGGACATATTGAGGGAATTTGTCCTAGACTTTGGGGAATCTTGGTATAAACACTTAGAAATAATTGATTTCACTAACAATGGTAGTTATCAGGTGACTATTCAGATGGAACCATATGAGGGACTCTATGGTAGTCCATGTAGATTTCCATTATGTTGGATGGAAGCAGGGGAATCAAAGATTTTGGGATCAAGTATTTTGAAGGATACGTCAGATAAGGTTCAATAGATCCAGAATCATGTTCCTATGGCCCATAGTAGATATAATTCATTCACTAATCGATATCATCAACCTCTTGAGTTTATAGCAGGTGATCATGTGTTCCTTCAAGTGTCACCAATATTGATTCACCATCATATTTGGATATATAGAAAGTTGTTTCCCATATATATTATTCCATTTTATATTATGGAAAGGATAATATTTATGGTGTACCAATTTAATCTTCCACAGTAGTATAGTTCTATACATGATGTTTTTCATGTTTCACATCTTTGGCATCATCACCCCAACCTTCTCATGTGATATATTTTAATAATTTTGATCTTGAGGGTGATGTGTCCTTTGAGGAGTATTTGATTCGTGTTTTGGGTAATAGTGAGAATGTTTTTTGGGGTAAGATAATTCCTTTAGTCTGGGTTTTGTGGTATAATGACCAAGTTTAAGAGGAAAATTGGGAGAGGGAGGCTGATATTCAGGTCCAATGAAATGATCTTTTTTCCTTGGAGGCTTAGCGATGCCTGGGTGTGCATCTCAAGGATGATTTTTTATAAGTTGGGGAGGCTGTAAGATACTAACCTTCATACGAGGTACATTTTTGTCTAAATTTGGATTTAGTTCGCTTTTAAATGGTTAATTAAATGTGTCCCAATATTATGATTGGATTTAGAGATGTCATAAGGATTATGGGAATAAAAAGGTAATAAAATTTTTCATATGTTGAATAGTGAATGGTTGATGCATGATTAGTGGTAACTATATGCCATATCCTAGAAGACTGTGTGGATATCTCCCATTGGATAGAGGCAAGAACATGGCCACTATATGGTTTTCTAAATCATGCACTTAGCCCAGGAAAATTGTGTGGCTTATCCCACTCTTGGAAAAAAGGTGTCACATGGTAGGGGCATGATTTGGCCAACTGTGCAACGAAACCATATGCCTCATTAAAAGAGGGTAAATTTCTCATTTCCCTAGGTATTTAAGAGTTATTACCTAATTTCCTCCCCATTTACTCTTCCAATAGCCTCAAATTTGAACCATTTCCTCCTAAGCTCCCAAATGGTGATTCTCATTTGATCTATGGTCATTTGAAGCGTAATTGGTTTTGAATCAAATATCTGGGTGAGTCTACCACTCATATTTCTTCTATTTTCTAAGAGAATCATAGTGGAATGTTTTCTCTCCCTCTGAATCCCTAAACCCCTGTTCGTCAAAATATTATTAGATTGGATATTAAGGATTTTTTGGTCTTGAATCAAGGTTCATCATTAAGTGAATGGTTTTCTTCAAACTTGAGGTAGGTAATCTATAGGTTATATCCCATAGTCTTATTGTCTATTCATGTGTATGCGGTTTTTATTTTGTTTCATTGTGTTGTGAATTTTATTCCTTTATAGGAAATGATAAATTAGGTGTGTAAATGATGTTTTTGACCTTTCACATCCATTGATAAAGAGTAGATTGTGCCTAAGGACACCCATAGGGTGTGCCACTCCCTTGAACATAAGAATTGATTTTTTAAATGATGAATTGAAGGGTTTATGAGATTAATTCGATTTTAATTTTTTTTCACATGTTTACATGGAATAAGGATTTGTTTTCCTTAACAAGTAAAGTTAAATGGGTTGTGAGGTAACTAAGGGAAAAGTGATGAATGGTTAAATGGGGAACGTCCTTACTATAAATTGATTTGAGAGTACACTTAAGGATTAAAGATATGAATACATGGTGATATGGTCCTAATGTGGAATTTAGTAAAGGTATTTAAAGTAATGAACCATGGGATTATTGATAAAATAAAAAGGTGCACCCTTGTTGTTATTGTGTGATAGGAGGTCACTAATGTTGGCCTATAGAAATATCACTAATGGTTAGTTGGGATGTTGGATTGATGATCCTCTCCCTTGGTTCATCCAGACTTATGATCTAGGTTCCCCAATGCATCATAGTTTCAGAGGATTCATTGTTGATATTAACACCAAGTGTAAAGACCCGACCCCAGTTGCCCATAGTCAGTGCCTTATTTCATTACCTTGGCATGATTACAAGATATTTGTATCTCGAAGGACCGAGTAGTTTAGTAGTTTTATAAAAACAAATACATACATAGGTTTAGTATTAAAACTTGAAATTAAAAACAATATATAAATTTTATTGGGAACATCCACATCTCTAATTTTATCCCTGTAATTAATTCATAATACACCTCTTCGTATCCTGGGGAAAAATAAAACATAATAAAATGGGTGAACTTAGATGCTCAGTAAGGTTAATAAATAAAATGTAAGATATCATAAACATAAACATTAGGCATGGTAAATAACTAAAAAATAAGTCATTAAAAATAAACTTGAACATAATATGGAAGGAACAATTTCTGAATAAATAATGTCATAATAAAGCATAATCATGGGTATTATACTAGTTGAATAACCACATGAACTATCAAATAATAGCTTTATAATGATGGAATTCATAATGTGGAACATCATAACCACATCATCAAGGCCTCATGCTAAGTCCATAAATAATCATACTTTCAATGCCTCGTGCCAAGACCAAAGTTTATCTCATAAGACCTACCGATGCATCGAGGGGATATAGCGATCCCCACCCTACACGGACTAATTTTAATTCATTCCTCCTATTACTGGGGTTAACATAAACAATATATACATTCATATTGAAACTAACATATGAAATGTAAATAACTTTCCCCAAACATTAAACATAAATATTAATCATCCAGAGTAATATAGTGAATGGTTTCAAGATAGCACATACACAGTTAAACAAATCATAAACCATTAAATAAAACATATTGGACGATTATGATTGGAAATAAACCTCAATAAATTACAAGATTCAACAAAGTATATTGACATAGATGAAGATACTTTTAAATGATACCAATGAAACTTTATTTAGGAAATAATCCTTAAACATTCAAAAGTGTCTCATACCACCTCAAAACATTCAAATCATAATCACTTAGAATATAATGAGAATAAGGAGATTCTTGATATGATATACAAAAGGTTAGTACATAAATCACATGAAAATAATAATTTGTGAACAAGGCATATATCTCATAAAAGTTAAAGTGAGATGAGAATTTTTTTTTTACTTTGGAAAGAAGAGTTCTTTTGAAAATATTTTTTATTGGTCATGAAATCAGATTGTAAACATGTAAATACTAGAAAAGAAGAGTGAATAACATTGAAATTATATTTGAGTCATAAATATTTTCCCACCAAATTTAAATCATGTAAAAATAGTTTTTAAAGAAGCTTTAGAAATAAATCATTTTAGTGTGGTTTTAGGAGAGTATTAAAGAGATTTTAAAGAGAAAATGAATTTTTGTTTTCATAAAACCAGAAATGAACCAAGATAGTTTTTAATGATAAAATGTATGATTTTTTAAAAAACATTATGTCTTAAAATATATTATAGAATTCCCTTTAATAAAGGTAAGAATTCAAGAAGTTCCCTTGAATTGAGCTTGTATTTCAAGAATATTTTTTTGAAAGATACTTTTAAAACATGTAAATACCCATAAAATAAAGAATTATTATGATTGGTACACATATATAAAAAATTGAAGCATAATTTATGATTATTAAATAAGAATAAATAATAATTTCATTTAGGTAAGTATAGAATAAATTAACCCGAATGAAAATGGAGGTTTGGGTAGAAAATCCTTACCACTTTGTAATCAATCGAATCATATGCCCCAAAATAAATAATAATAAAATGATACATTTACTACCATAAAAATAAATAGATTCGTTATATTATACATCAATGGGTTGTATACATACACCATGCTCAACTAATATTAGTGAATAAGGAATATCTCAGAAAAAATGGAAGTGAGATGAGGAAATCCTTACCTTAAGTCTGAAGGTGTTCTACAGTTGATCTTAATGACCTGAATAAATAAATTTAGGTTCATTAATTAATAATTAATGAACCTAATCTTCATGTAATTGATTTATTATAACCTTATCAAGTTCATTCATGGCATTTTTTATGGGTTAAGAGGTTCAATTTCATTGTTTGGGTCCATTTGTTTCATTATCAGTATACTTATATATATAAACAGAGAATCATTTAAAATGAGGATGGTTGGATAGGATTTAAGTTATATTTTTTTATTGAACATCCATAAGGTTACATGGTTGTAAATTTTATTTTATTACTTTTAGTGAATATGAATCATAATATAAATTATTTAATGATAATCGTTTGGGTTAATTGGTGGTTTTTGAACACAACAAACTCATTTTTATTTATAAATCAAACCCATTTGTACAAAAAGATTATAGAACCATAGATGATAAATAATAAATATATTTTAGTCTGATTCAACAATAATTGTGGTTTTATGACCATAATTAAATATGGTAATAGAAATTGAATATCATCATCCTGGATTGTGGTAAATTATCAAATTGTGGATGGTGTTTTTTTACTACTAGCACAAAAGAAGGGTAAATGAGATATGATAATATATTATTCCATCATCATAACAAAATTAAAGTACATGTAAGGTATTTGAATTTTTAGAACATTTGGATGATTAGAGGTGAGGATAGAAAAGAAAACAAAGGAACTTGAAAACAAAGTAAAAGAATTGAAAAGAGGGATTTACCTCTTGAATTAATCTTCCTTGAGAGACTATTTATGGGAGAAGATTTGGTATTTTGAGGAGAAAAAGGGATTTTGTACATGGGGGGAGCTTGTAAGAATATTTGGGCAGAATTTGTACTAGCAACAAGGCTTTAGAGGAGTGAAGAGAAGAGGTAAAAAGCTGTGGTATTTATAATGGAGGAGAGGAGGGTTTTCTTAATATTTAATTCATTAGTTTATTTCCAACGAGCATGTACCCAAGTGGTACAGGCTCCTGCTTGGCATCCAAAAGACCCAGAATCAAATCCGGGCAGGGGAGAATTTCCCAGGTACTGTAGCAGGTACTGTAGTAGCGGCAGCACTGTAGCAGCGGAGGGACTGTAGCGGTGGTGGTACTATAGCTGTTACTGTAGCAACGCGGGTACTGTAGCAGTATTGTTCACCATGGGGTCCTTTGGGCCATTCATATGGGCTTGCATGCCTTGTATTTAGGACACTTGGCCTTGGGCCTTCGGGTTATGTAATGGGTCTCCCTCTACCCATTCTAAAGAAGTATTTACTTTCAAATAATAAATTGAGGCTTCGGCCCCAACCTTTAAAAAAAATTCATTAGTTTATTAATTTCAATCAAGATAAGAAATAATGATGATTCTATGAACAAAAATAGTAATAAGTGCATTTGAGTTTGCACTAATGGTTGATTAAATCATACATGATGTAAGTAATAGTATATTTAACCTATAATGTATATATACAGTAAATTATCGTATTTAACTATTCATTAAAAATTCAAATATTTCAGAAGCGGCGGCACTGTAGCGGCGTAGGGACTATAGCGGTGGTGGTACCGTAGCAGTTACTGTAGCAACACTGGTACTGTAGCAGTACTGTTTACCATGGGGTCCTTTGGGCCATTCATATAGGCTTTCATGGATTGTATTCCGGCCACTTGGCCTTGGGCCTTCGGGCTATATAATGGGTCTCCCTCTACCCATTCTAAAGAGGTATTTACTTTCAAATAATAAATTGAGGCTTCGGTCCCAACCTTTAAAAAAAATCATTAGTTTATTAATTTCCATAAAGATAAGAAATAATGATGATTCTATGAACAAAAATAGTAATAAGTGCATTTGAGTTCGCACTAATGGTTTATTACATCATCCATGATGTAAGTAATAGTATATTTAACCTATAATGTATATATACAGTAAATTATCGTATTTAACTATTCATTAAAAATCAAATATTTCAGAAAAATCCCAAAAAATAACCACAGAAATTTTTTGTCAAGTTTAATACTAAAATGGACTAAATTTTATTAAAATAATTTTCTAAATATGAGAAATTTAATTGTTAATTAAAATCATTATTTACTCAAAAAATACAATTTTTAAAATTAAACTGATTTTATAATGTTTTCTAAAATTACACAAGGTCTTATAAAATTAGCATAAAACCATAAGACAAAAAAAATTAATGTAAGATCAAATTTTAGGATAATAAATTTTATTTTAAATTAATTAATTATTTGTAATTAATTATACCAATACTTTTAATATGGTTATGTTGTTACTTATAAGATGGCTAAATTTCGTTTATACACTACTGGTGAGGTTACTATATTTTTGGACGATTTACTATTCATAAGTGTCATATTACTATTCATAAGTATATATTACTATTCATGAGGGTAGGTTACTATTAATAAGGGTAGGTTACTATTCAATAAAAATTAGGTTTGTTCTATTAGACTCCAAAAATCACCCTAAATGTAATCGTGTATGTAAAAATTTTTAAATTCAAAACACAAAAGTGGAAAAATTATGTTCATTGGCTAGGTTATAAAAAAAGTTTTATTTTGTAGAAACTTAGTGTTTCATGCATTCAATATTAATTTTTTTGTAAATCCTTGGGGTGTTACATTCTTCCCTCCTTACAAAAAATTACATCCTTGAAATTTGAAATTGAGCATAAAAAGTTATTGTATGACACTTGAAAATTCCCTTGTGGGAAACCCACATCATAAATATGGTCAAAATATCCTCTGAATAAGAGGGAAAGGAAAATGCATCAATTACCACAAAACTACACATTATAATTGGATAACATGGTCATAGAAGAATAATCAAACCATCATGTTCTGATGGAATGTAATAGACACCATGAATAGAAGAAGGATCATTACCACAATACCATAAACTACAGTTATAAAAAAAATCATTGATATTATGAAGAAAAAAATGTTAATAAGATTTTTTTTTTGTTCAAAAATTTTTCCTATAATTAATGAATTATTCCACTCTATAAGAGTAAAAATATTCATTTCTATTTTATAAACACAATATTTTCCTTTTTTTTATGCTTTGAACTATCTATAGTTTATATCTTAGGACATATTGAATCATGTGGTGACATTAAACTCTAAAACCTCCTATAATGATCAACATAAACCATTTCGTAAATGGTTTAAATTTCCAAAAGATCATGATCCAACACTTTTGAATCATTCCCATATTCATCCTTGCTAGATACATGTAAACAAGGTCCTTGGAAATCCATATTTTTTTTATAACTCCATGATCCATCTAGATCAATGCATTTGCTACCTTATTTTCCTTTAATGGACATGAATCATCCCTAAATTTTTACATTCCAAACAAGTGAATAACTGCATAACGTATCCTCTTGAAGTATGGTAATAACTCAAATTAGCATAAAACCTTATTAGAAACATGTATTCATCTTTATTCATGTTATTAGATATATTACTTATATCCAAAAATATTGTAAACTCCATTAATGATATCATATACCACTTTTCAACAAGTCAATAATAAATTTTGAGTTAGTCTGTACTTATCTAAATCAATCATTTCGTCATTATATATTAAACATCAAGAATATATTTAGGGTTATATTTACCTCAACCATATACTTCCCCAAGATATTAACTTTCTAATGAGTCACTTATCCTTGGTATAATTCATCATACAACCTCAAATACTTAATGAAATAGTACTATTGTACAATACTCATATATTCCATAACTCTTATAACCAGTACATTGCTGATAAAATATTCAAATGGAATAATTCTTGATGAGGCATATTAATCATTCCACTTCATCTGTGACAGTATCATGACTTGATCATTATCCAATATCATAATTTGGGGTATATTACTTTGACTATTGGGACATTAATTTTTATAGTGTCCCATTTCCTTGCAGTTGAAGCATTGTACATTGAAACCCATGTTCTTATCGTTGCATTCATGAAATTGGCGTCCCTTTTCTCCACACTTGTAACATACTCCTTTTCATTTTAAGAAAGATCCAAGGTGTTTCCTCCATAAGTACCACATGATGTAATACTGCCCTTTATATTATTCCCTTTAACCATTATTTCCTCTTCCACCCTCTTCTTCTCTTACTTCCCTTCAAATCCATAGGACTGGAAGAATTATTTATATACCTTTTTAACACATGATATTACCTCCTCATATGATGATGATACTTGGGAGACTATCTTCCTTCAAAATGATGGATTAAGACCATAAGAGATATGATCCTTTTTACTCTTTTCATAACCTGAATTGGTGAAGTTATCATTCCCTTTTCTAGGCTCCATTTATAATCAATTCCAAATACTATATTAAATCATAAAAGTATGAACTCTGTATAACTCTAAACATGGTATAGTACTTGACATAAATTTATGCATCAAAAATCCTAGAACCATATAATTTGGATACTTTAGGGGCATAAATACTTCATGATGTCATGTAATGAAAATTTGAATTATCCTATGCATATCCCACAGGAGTGTCAAACCAAGTGTGCAGTAAGGCTCATTTTCATAAACCAAGATAACCCGGGTCAAGCCTGAAACTCCTTGTCAGAGTTTTCATTCCTTGGTATATCTATTCCAGAACCACATCCAAATGTAGTATCCAGATAGGGATTTATTTTCTTGAAATATCCACATAATCTATTTCTTACCAAAATATCAGGATGTTCTTGTATGTTTATCCTCAAATACTATTTTAGGGTTTTGTTCCCTAATATACATTTTCTAAATCTAGTTTCAAATTTTTCTACTAAACTTGCTCTAATACCAACTATAAATACCCAACCCCAGTTTCATAGAGTCGGTGCCTTATTTAATTACATTGGAATTATTATAAGAAAGTCATGTCCTAAATGATCTATTAGTTTAGTAGTTTTGGAAAACCAGATACATATGTACGTTTAACATTTCAACTTGAAATAAACACAATATATAAATTTTATTGGGAACATCCACATATATTACTTTATCCGTACAATTAATTCATAATACACCTCTTTGCATCCTAGGGGAAAATAAAAAATAAGAAAAGAGTTGAGATCAAATGCTCAGTAAGGGTAAGAAATACAATGAATGATATCATAAAAATAAACATTATTCATGGTGAATAACAAAAAAACATGCCATTAAAAATAAAATTGAACATAATATAGAAGGAATAAGAGAAGAATAAATAATTTCATAATAAAACATAATCAAGGGTATTCAACTAGTCGAATAACCACATGAACTATAAATTACTATCTTCATAATGAGGGAATGTATACTGTAGTAAATCATAACCACATCACTAAGGACTCATGCCAAGACCATAAATAATCATACTGTCAAGGCCTCGTTTCAAGACCATATTTTGTCTCATGATAACTACTAATGCATCGAGGGGATATACCAGGCCCCACATAAAACTTAATAAGTCCAATTAATTCCTCCTATTAATGGATATTAACATAAACAATATGAACATTCATATTGAAACTAACATATGAAATGTAAATAACTTTCCCCAAACATTAAACATAAACACTAACGATTCAGAGTAATATGGTGAATGGTTTCAAGATAGAATATACACAATAAAAATAATCATAAAACATTAAATAAATCATAGTGAATTATTATCATTGAAAATAAACCTCAATGAAGTACAATATTCAACAAAGGATGTTGACATATATAAATATACTTTTAAATGACACTATTGAAAATTTCTTGAGGAAATAATCCTTAAACATTCCAAAGTGTCCCATACCACCTCAAAAAATTCAAATTATAATCCCTTATAACATAATGAGAATAAGGAGAATATTGATATGATATAACAAAGGGAATTACATACACCACATTCAAGTAATAAGTGGTTAACAAGGCATATATCTCATAAAAGTTAAACTAAGATGAGAAAAATATTTTTTTGTTTAGAAAGAAGAGTTCTTTTGGAAAATCATTTTTATTTGTCATGAAATAAGATTGTAAACATTTATATATCATAAAATAATGGGTAATAACATTGAAATTATATTTGAGGCATAAATTTTTCCCACCAAAGTGAAATCATGTAAAAAGAGTTTTTAAATAAGCTTTAGAAATAAAACATTTTTGTGTGGTTTAAGGAAAGTATTAAAGATATTTTAAAGCGGAAAGGAAAGTTTGTTTTTATAAACCTAGAAATGAACCAAAAAAATTTTTAATGATAAAATTTATGATTTTAGAAAAATAATTATGTCTTAAAACAGATTATAGAGTTCCCTTCAATACAGGTAAGGATTCAAGAAGTTCACGTGAATCAGGCTTGTATTTTGGGAATAATTTTTTGAAATATTATTTTAAAACATGTAAATACCCATAAAATAAATAAGGATTATGATTGTTAAACATATATAGAATATTAAAAAATAATTTATGAGGAGTAAATAAGAATAAATAAGAATTTAATTGAGGTAAGTATAGAATAAAAATAACCCAAATGAAAATGGAGGTTCGGGTAGAAAATCCTTACCACTTTGTAATCAATCGAATCATATGCCCCAAAATTAATAATCATAAAATGATACATTTACTACCATAAAAATAAATAGATTCATTATATTATACATCAATGGGTTGTATACATGCATCATGCTCAACTAATAGTAGTGAATAAGGAATATCTCACAAAAAATGGAAGTGAGATGAGGAAACTCTTACCTTAAGTCTGAAGGTGTTCTCCACTTGATATTAATGACCTGAATAATCAAATTTAGGTTCATTAATTAATAATTAAAAATAAAATATTCATTTAATTGATTAATTATAACCTTATTAAGTTCATTTGTCTCTATTTTTATGGGTTAAGAGGTTCAATTCCATTGTTAGGGTATGTTTGTTTCATGATCGGTATACTTATATACATGAACAGAGAATCATGTAAAATGAGAATGGTTGTCCAGAATTGAAGTTATATGTTATTATTTAACATAAAGAACGTTACATGGTTGTAAATTTTATTTTTTTACTTGGAGTGAAGATAAATCATTATATAAATTATTTAATAATAACTGTTTGGGTTAATTGGCAGTTTTTGAACACACCGAACTCATTTTTCTTTATAAATCAAAACCATTTGAAAAAAAATATTACAAACCATAGATGGGATATAATACATATATTATTGTCTAGTTCCACCATAATAGTGGTTTCATGACCATAATTGAAGACGGTAATATAAATTGAAGACCACCATCCCTGAATGTGGTAAATTAGCAAATCTCATATGGTGTTTTTTTACTACTAGCATAAAAGAAGGGTAAAGGAGAGATGACAATATCTTATTCCATAATCATAAAAAATTAAATTATATTTAAGGTATTTGATTTTTTAAAACATTTTTATGAAGATAGGTGAGGATAGAAAAGAAAACAAAGGAACTTGAAAAGAAAGTAAAAGAATTGAAAAGAGGAATTTACCTCTTGAATTAATCTCCCTTCAGAGCCTCTTTAGGGGAGAGTATTTGGTATTTGGAGGAGAAAAAAGCCTTCTCTATGTGGGGGAGGAGCTTGGGAGGAGATTTTGGTATAATATGGACTATGAACAAGGCTTTAGAGGAGTGAAGAGAAGAGGTAAAGAGGGGTGGTTTTTATAGTGGAGGAGAGGAGGGCTTTCTCAATATTTAATTAATTAGTTTATTAATTTCCCTCAAGATAAGAAATACTGATCATTCCATGAAAAATAATAGTAATACGTTCATGTGAGTTCTCACTAATTATTTATTACATCATAAATGATGCAAGTAATTGTGTATTTAACCTATAATGTATATATACGGTAAATTACCATATTTCACTATTCACAAAAATTCAAATATTTCAAAAAAAACCCAAAAAATTCACCATATACATTTTTAAATGATTAGAATCCAAAAATATACTTCATTTTATTGAAATAATTTTCTGTATATGAGAAATTTAATTTTTAATTATAATCACTATTTACTTGAAAAATACAGATTTTAAAATTTAACTGATTTTATAATGTTTTCAAAAATTAAATAAGGTCTTATAAAATTATCTTAAACCCATAAGATAAAAAAAATAATTTAACAACACATTTTAGGATAATACATTTTATTTTAAATTAATTAATTAATTTTAATTAATTATACCAATACTTTTATTATGGTCATGTTGTTACTTATAAAATGGCTAAATTTTATTTATACACTCAAGGGTGAGATTACTATTCTTTTGGATGATTTAATATTCATAAGGGTCATATTAATATTCATAAGGGTATGTTACTATTACTAAGGGTAGGTTACTATTCACCAAAAATTAATTTTCTTCTATCAGACTCCAAAAATCACCTTGAACGCAACTGTGTATGTCAGATTTTTAAAATTCAAAGCACAACAGTGGAAAAATTATGTACATTTTCTAGGTTACAAAAAAAGTGTCATTTTGTAGAGACTCAGCTTTTCATGCGTTAAATATTAAATTTATTTGTAAATACTTGGGGTGTTACACCAAGGGTATGTACATGGCATTCCATTTGATGTTTGGGGATGGTCGGGCATGGAGTTCTAAATCCTAGTCACAATACATGGACTGATGCTCTTTGTATGTTGTCATGTGACCCCTATGACATATGGTTAAGATGACTGGTATGGCCTAAAGCAGGTTTGATGGGTATGAGCATCACTTGGAACTAAGACTAAATCTAGTTAATAAAAATATTATTAAATAATTAAACCTAGTTTATCTACTGTATGTCTATTGTTTATTGTGATTCTACATACACCGTTATAAGACTATAAATTGTTTTAGATGTTGTTTGTGGTGGCCTAATGAGTTGTAATTACACCCTACTCAAGACTCCATTTGGTACCTGATCATACTTCATGGTTGCAGGAAAAGATAAGTGAAAATTCCTCTGTTAGATGGCTGATGTGGGATTCGGTAGGGAGCATGGATGAGGGGAATAGAAATGAAATCAGGAACCATTTTGGGGATTTTATTTAGTTTCTTGTTTTTGTTTTCTTTTGTCACTTTAGACTATCATGAAATGATGGGTTTATTGTTTTGTTCATTTTCTACTTCCTCAGTTTTGGAATGCAGTATGTGATGTTTTGGTATTTAATATAACTACATTTCAAAGTTTATCTTGATTTTTTCGATTGGAATTCTCTTTTAAAGATGGTATAGTATCTCCACATGTTCCATTAGATCCTTGATACTAGTTAGAAGCCTCTATCATATGGGGAGGCATGCTTGAGGTCATGTAGTGAACTAAATCAAGACATTGTTTTAGTGGCACCTAAGATGGGACATTACACGTAAGGTTAAATTCTTTTAGATTCAATATAAGTTATGTTTTAGGATAAGAATTATTAGAATAAATATATGTTTGTATGAATATATTGATATTTAGGTGATATTAAGTCCCTTTTTAGAAAACTAGTCATGTTATGACCCTCTGGGATGCACCGTCTCGGCTACCTCAAGGGGGTATGTGTTTCATTGTAATGAAGTTGTCTATGCAATGAGTCCAAGTTAGTGGGAATAATTACGCCATGAGGTAAGGGGTTTCATCATGAATCCCAAAACCTATATTTTTTTGTGTTATGGATCCCTGACCAGGGGGTGTTATTCCATGAAGGAGGATATTGTGTTGTAATGGCCTAGTGGCTTGGGTTTTTTATTCTAACTGGGAGTATGGTGACACATCATGATCAAAAGGGTCATCCCATGAGGGTGACCCCAGAGGGGAATCATTCCATGACCAGTATGGTCACACTGTAACACATATCCTGAAAATTATTTCTATAATTAAATATTCAAATTATTTAAATTTTAAAATCATATTAAAATAAGGTTTTTTAGTTTTTTTAGTAGCCACATCCATAGACCTTTCCCATCTTGTTTCTTCTCTTACGCTTTTGGATCTCTTTCATTTCTCACTAGATCAATATTTTAACGTTTTAAGGAGGTTTTCATCGATGATTTTATCACTCTTATTTCGGTATCCCCCCATCTCTCATGTTATTTCTTAGCCTTATGCTAGTTACCCTTTTTTTCCTAAATTTAGGGTTTTCTATGATTTCTTGATTTTTCCCAGTTGATTCTGAATTTGTCTAATATATTCAATAGGAATTATTCTATAGTTACAATTTAGGTATTCCCTATATTGTACCTAAGTTTTATGTTCATTTACAAGTGTGTGTGACATTCAGTAATACTGAACTTGTGTACTTAGCCTAAAAATTTAATATAAATGGTTTCTTATTCTATTTCAAAAATGGAAATCCCTAATTGGTCCATGGTCTTTTTTTTAATAAACTGTATTCCTTGACTATTTATGGTTCATGGGTTTGGGTGGATATCCATAGGTGTTCCCTTAGTGTAATTGTGTCCTAGTAGACCTAGTATGGGTGTCTAGAGTATTCCATGGTATTTTTGGTAAGGTGGGTCAAGAAAAGTGGTGGCCTTAGATGAATATGGTTAGGGGTAAGAGGTTGTGTAAGTGGGTGACCTAACTCATTTAATGTATGTATATATCTATACTAGAGTTAGATGAGGTTTCCACCCTTTCAATTTTATGTATGTTCTTGGTATGTTTTAATTTTATCTTTAGATTATAAAATGACAATTATATCAAATTCTTATTATGCATAGATTGGTTAAATGATGGAAGTGGTTATGGTTTGGGTGACACTCCACCCATGGACTTACATGTTATTACAGATGGGTAGGATAATGGGATGAGTAAGATTCCTCTATAACTATCATTGGTGGATGGCATATTGGTTGGCCACCACTACACCCATGAAAGTACATGTTAAAAGTATAGCTATGATAATGAGATGAGTTAGAAATCACTCCAACTAACATCAGCGGATGGTATCATGGAGGTAATCATTTAGAACCTTGGTATAGTATAATGACATCTTATGGTATCATTAACAGGAATCATTCCAACCCTTGGTATAGTGTGATGACATGTGATGGTATCGTGAGCAAGTTCCATTATGAACCTTTGTACATTGATATGATATCCTAATGTTTCATGTATGGATGATATTATAACCCATGGTATAATAGAATGATATGATAAGGTTAGTTTGGGTGCTATTTTGACCCTTGATACATTCGGATGATATGAGATGGTATTATGGGAGGGCCTCACTCTGGACCTTAATATTTGTATGTAACATGTCCAAACTCATTACCAGCACCGGTCAAAGTAGGTAGGTTCATTACCAAGTGTCACCATGGAACTTGAGTATATATGGTGGTTTATTTTTTTATACTTAATTTTAGATAGCATGGAGCATCAGTATGAACCTTTATAGATTGGTTATGTTTAGTGACAAAATTAGTGGTGGCCTACCAAGCTATACTCACACCCTATCTAGGCATCTTGGGTACCTAATAAAACCTCATGGTTGTAGGTATTGATAAGATCATGGTCACTATACTTTATGGTTAATTTGGGCAGTTGAGTTAGAGTTGGAATATGGGATCAGGAAAAGTCTGAAGACCAGTTGTGTGGTTATCACTGGTTCTGTTCCCTTTTTGGTTTATTTTGGGACCTGTTGTATAAGTCCAACCTATGAGAGATATAGATTATGTATGTATGTATTTTATGACATGTACTAGGTTAATATAATTATATCATGGATTTTTTTTACTATGTAGTATTTAGTTGTGATGTCACTTTTATTCTAATCTATATTTTGATCAAAGGCGTTCCTTATTCTTTCATTGTTAATTATGGATACTTGATCTCAGGTCTCCCCACTCTGTTATTAGATCCTAACCACTAGTTAAAAGTCTATAGTATATTGTAAATCACTCTTAATTTATTTAGAGTCCCATTTCAGTCACACTAGAGGTGAACCATACTTGGGATATTACAAAGTGGTATTAAATTATTATTTATTTTCATTTGTTTTAAAATTTGGGTGTGGTATATAGGAGATAGGATGTGTCATATCTTGGTATGGAATTTTTAACTAGGTTTATCTGACCCATGTATAAGGGAAATCCAAGTTACCAGGGAAGGTATGTTGTTCTTTTTTTCAATCTTTACAGTTTTTTTATTCTTAAATAATGGGTTTATGTGATTTATAGTATATGGTATTTTTATTCTCAACCCAAGGTAGTGATAGGGTCTTTGTTCATACAATATATCAAGCATGTAATATTCACATGAAATTTTTTTATTTTATTTGATTTATTTCATTGAGTATGACATTATGGTCAGTTATTTAACATGTTCGGAGTAACTTATATAGTGTTTTCCTTTAAAAATTGATGGTTGTATCTTATCTCACTGATTCCTTTTATGGTTTTTTCTATTATTACTAGTTTAATGATTATTTAGATCATGAATATATATTATTGAACTTAAGTGTGGGTAGTTGGGTTAAAACAGTTCCTAGATTGTGATACCTTGTTGAGGTGGGGTGTCTATAGGGTAGTGGGATGTTATGCCTATTATTTCTTTCGCTAACTTTTTATATCAAGAACTATGATAGAAATGTGTTATAATATGCGTGTTTTTAATTTTAGATATATTACATCATGACATCCTCTAGTAAATATCCTAGAAGGAGGGGATGGACATTCCCTACTGGTAGTTAAACTGAAACTCCCTATTGCATCGGTACTGACTATAGATGATCAGCTCAGAGAGAACCTATTGTGAGTTATATAGTCAATGGATTTGAAGATTCTAAGATCCATATATTCTTTGTTTTATTTTAATTTTTATATATAGATATAGTATTCACCCCTATTCATGGGTGAGGGTGGCTCCCATTCTGTTGAGATCTAGGTGGAATTAATGAAAACCACATTTAAACATCTTCAGACACCACTTAAGAGGAGGGTAAAGCTAGAAAGTTATATGTTACATGGATCAAATAACCTCTAGTACAATATATTAATGCAGGTTGAACAGTATGATGGGTTATCCTAGATCTATTTGTTGACTTGATTCTATGATAATTTCTTCCCGAACACATTGAGGGTGGATAGGGATTTCTAGTTCATGCATCTAACCCAAAGGGGGATATCAGTTATGGAGTATGTCATGCTCTTTACATAGCTTCTATAATTTCTATGATATTTAATGGGGATGAGGTATCTAGGGATAGGAAATTTGAGGATGTTTTAAGGTATGTTATTTAGGTAAAAGTGAATTTTATTCACCTATTATCTCATGCCATTATATATTAGTATATCCTAAATTAGGTAAAAGGCTTTGGGAAGTTGGATTCTAATAAGGGGATCGATATTTGGTATTCATGTGGTAGGAAGAATCAATTTGATAATTCAAACTAGGGTAGTAGTGGAAATAGTGTCTAGAGTGGTGGTTCATCTATTCCACCTCGGGGAGGTGGATCACTGGTGTATTACCGGTGAAGTAGGCCTGGTCACGTTCATTCTCAGTGATATTGATAGTTGGTGGAGGGTTGATTATGTGGTAATATGGGGTACCTTCATCAGTATTATATGATTTGTTATTAGTCATATAGTGTTAAGGGATATAGATAGATATAGGATTTAATAGTATGTTTGGTAGGGTGACAACAAAGTGGTAGTTGGGGTTCTCCAAGTCATTCAAGCTGTGGGGAAATAAAAATGCCCAAGGATTGGGGAAACAAAATTGGTAAGGGGATGATTCTCAAGGAAGTCAAGTAGGATATCAGGTTCAATTATATATTCAACTATATTCTATTGATCCTCCTCCTATATATTTTTATGTCAGACCATCAATGGTTTGTGGATGGTTTTACTAGATTATTCTCAAGAATATTCTCTATTTGATATGGGTGTGTCACACTCATTCATATTTTCTTATTTTTACTATTGGTTTGGGGTTGGATATAGAGTACATATATGTGATTATGTATATTGATACATCCATAGGGGTGTGATAAAAGGAAATTAAGATATATTAGGAATGTTATTTCATTATCAGTGGTTATTGATGTCTCTATGGTTTCTCAATGATAGATATATGCAGCTTTTATGTGATCCTAATAATTGATTGATTGGTTTGATATCGATCCTACATAGATTGTTACCATTGATTGGTATCATTCACATCTAATGACTGTGAAACTTATTCCTATATCAGGGAGTGGGATGTGTAGATAGATTATTTAGGTCCTAACCATCATTAGATGGATGGGATCATATCCAATGTTTATAGTCATGTTTTGGATGATGAGTAGATGCACCAGGTGGTCATTCATCCTATAGTTGATCAATTATAATATATATTTACTAATTATTTCTTAGGGTTTCCACCCGATCATGAGATTGAGTTCATTATTGAGCTTATGTCGGGTACAGGTCCTATATTTGTCCTTCCTTACATGATGGACCCTGTAGAGATTTGAGAGCTGAAGGCTTATCTAGATGACTTGGAAACAAAGGGATTTATTCACCCCAATATATCCATCTATGGTGATCAAGTATTGTTCTCTAAAAAGTTAGATAGTTTTTTACAACTACTTTTGGACTACTAGTTGTTAAACCAAGTAATGGTTAAGAACTAGTATCCTTTACCTTGTATTGATGGCCTCTTTGACCAATTAAGGGGCATCGATTTCTACGATTAATTTGAGGTTAGGTTTTCATTAGTTGAGGGTGAGGTATTATAAAATACCCCATACTATGTTCAAGAGTAGGAATTTCATGTACATGTATCTTTTGATATTGTTTGGATTGACCATTATGCCAGTAGTATTTATAGACAAGATGAATAGGGTCTTCCATCCTTACTTGGATACTTCTATGGTCATGTTTTTATAGTGTTTTGATATAATTTTGATCAAGGGAAGACCATTATCATAATTTAAAGATCATTCTGAGTGAACTTAGAGATCATTGAATATATTAAAATCTTTTGAAGTGTAAATTCTAGATCAATGAGTTACACTTCTTGGGGCACATGATATATGGGATAAGAATATCAGTAGACCCTCATAAGGTTGATGTCGTGATTTCTTGAGAGCGGTCCAAGAATGTTTTTGAGTTCTATAGTTTCCTAGGTTCAGCAAATTATTATAGGATATTTATTCAGTACTTCTCCTTATTGGAAGTTTTGATGATTACCCTAACTAAGAAGGGGGTGAAGTTCATGTGGTCTATTTCTTACTAGATATCCATCTAGAATATAAAGGGAAAACAAGCGGATGTGTCTAGTTTGACCATACCCAGGCCATGTAAGGTGTATACGCTATATTGTAATGCATTAGGAGTATGAATTGGAACAGTACTAATATAGTATGAGTTGTAAAAAAATTAAATTATGATTCTATACATTACACATCCCTTCAAAACTTTTTATCCTTGAAAAATATTTAACCATAACCATATATGGGTAAAAATCCCTTAAACACTTCCATTACTTTAAGATTCATTATCATAATAAAGTTCAATATTTAAATACAATAAGAAAAAATCAAAAAATCATAGAAAATAAATCCTTCTTTGGTATTCTCACTCTAGGGTACTTACTTCTATTCCACCACACCTCCAAAAAACTTTCACTAAAGGGATAATACATCCTCAAAAAAACCATCTCTATGTAATCCTAAATCTTCATTGAATGTTCTATATAAATCAGATCTTCCTCTATATCAATATATCACTAATAAATCAAATTATATGTATTATAGACATAATTCTAAAACTAGGACACATGGAATACATCATTAATCTTACTCAAATGAGTAGGAAGTATCTCAGAATAATCAAATTATCTAACATGTTACAGAACTATAAAAGATCCAATAAACCTCAGTTAAATTTGACTACCTCTTTCAGCCCTATGTTTTCCACATCAAGTGGGAACTCTTAATAATACATTATAACCAATATTTAACTCCAATGGTCTCCTCATTCTATATGTGTATACTTTTTTTTCTACTCCAAGTAGCTTTTATATGATCCTAGATCATCTAAAATCTATTTTTTATATCATTCACCAATTTTCTTCCAATGATAAAATAATAACCATTATCAATACAACATAACAAATAACCAAAATATCAACCATATAGTGCCCCAAATGTTTTCATATCGATAAATTAATGATAAATTTTATTATATGACAACTCTATCAAAGGAAAATGATTTGACCAAGATCCACCAAATTATTTAACATAAGATATCAATATATTATCCACCATCTACACCATTTTACCAGTCAGGACACCTATTTTATGATAATATGATGTGTTAAGGCCCCACTAGTTTCCAAAAGTATGTTATAATATTATCCATATCTAATAAGTAAATCAAGCATTGTGATTAGATATGATCATTTGAGGGACACAATGAAACTTCACCATTTATTCCATGTAAATATTTTTTAAACTTTTCATGGAACCCTTATCCTTAATTATAAATAAATGAGCATTCTTAGCTAACTAATATACAATAACAAAAATCACATCATAACCTATAGGAACATGAGATAAGCATTCCTCAAATTACATGGTAGTATCCTCTCATTTCCACTCTAAAAGACTCAATAGTTATAAAAAACTATCTAGTACCTAATGCTCATCTTTAACCTACTGATGGATAATAAAAATTCTCACACAACTCAAACATAAATCTCTTAATCAGATAATATAAAAATTATCTTTTTAGAGAAAAATACATTTTAGAAATTCTATAATGAATTAACATATGTGAGCCATGGAATTCATGAAAGACTTTCTTACTCATGCTATAGGGAATAAATAAGTGATTTTGAATCATGACATGTACACTCCACATTCATACAAATATTCAAGTGAGTCATTATGAATAATAAAATACCTATAAAACATATTCTTAAGATCTCTAATATGTGACTCGACTATTTTTTGTATCAAATAAGATTCAATGTTCATCTAATAAAGAGAACTTCACCATCCACTTCTCTTAAACCAAGATGCATATCTATATATTATTTCATCATCTTTCATTCCTCATTCAACTCTCAAACACCATCCCCATGAAATCTCCTAATCAAATAATTTTTCACTGCACTCCCTTTTTTGGGTGTATAAATAATTTAAAAATTATAATTTTATAATAAATTTACCCATATTCTCTATCTCTGGTTTAAATATTTCTAATAAAAAAATTATTTAAATTTTTTTGATCCATAAAGACCAAAAAATGTTCCCCAATGTGGTAATATATCTATAACTTAATATCAAAAACCCTGGTTGTAAGATCCTTATGATGAGTATCATAGTTATGATTATGAAATATTAACTATCTAGACCCATATGCAATAACTTCTCTCTCCTTTATTAAAACACATCTAATCATTGATGTGATGCCTCACAATATAACTCAAAAAAAATATTCCTAGGGTAATCATTGAACTAGAGAAATCATCAAATTCTATTTAAAACTTTCAAAATATATTTAGAATACTTATGAAAAAATAAATTCATGTAATTTCATAATAAAACAAGATAAAATATTCTTTATATGAGAAAATTTTGGTACAAACCTCATATAATACCCAAACAAGCCTATAAAACATCACGCCTTAAAAAAATATTTGATGATCTCCAAAAAAACAACATCTTTGGACTTTAAAATGAACTTCATGAGTTAAAAAGTGAAAAATCTATAATTTTTCATACAATTTATACCCCCACAAAACTATAGAAAAATCCTAATATGGTCCACATAATCTGCCTCTATCCTTGAATAATTGAGAATGTCATCTATAAACATGAAAAAAAAAACTTATCCAGATAAAGTTGAAAAATATAATTCATCTATACTACAAACATTTTTGGATTATTCATAACTTTAATTGAATCATTTTAATATCATCCCCATCCTATAGGTATATCTAAAATAGAACACAACTCTATCAACATTACCTCATGGATATGGATGTAAAAGAAAAGAAATTATCCTAACATCCCCCCAATGTATACCATTATTCTATCCATATCACAAGTAATAATCATGAGATGAAACTATATAATGCATTTCCACACCTAATATAGAATCTTTTAGATAAAATACCACCCCTAGGTATATTTGATAAAAAATAAAGGTCCTGGATCAATAATATGTTGGTATTATTTATCCTTTTCTAGTTTATTTGGTCTATGATCTATCTTAAGTTCAAATATACTATTTTCATAGAAACCCATTGAAAAACTCACTAGTGTCTAATTCAAAATCTATCCTAAAAAACTCTCACTTTTAAATAATTCTATCACAATCTAGCCTCACTGGACTCATCTTTTCATGGTGTTATCATTTATAGTAGCCATTTTATCTTCATTCTAGGTTAGCTATTCTAGTCATTTGATAGTGTCTTTGATGGTTGAGGTTTATGGTCTATGTGAGGGAAGGTATCTCTTTTAATTTCCTTATTCCACTTTAAACACCACTCTATCTTCATGTGCTTTCATTGTTATCCTAGTTTGTCTATTTTTGTGGTTTCAAGGATGCTTTGGGATGTGTTGTTCGATCGGTCCACAATGGTCTAGGAGGTTCACCCAACATAGGATTTTATATGATCTATAGTGGTTCTAATTATATGAAGAACACTAATGGAATGTTGGATTCCTCAATTAATGTCAGTGGTGTGAAAGGAATCATGAGATCAGAGGCATGGCTGGCCTTCTATATCAGATGATCATCATAATATTTTTTATTCATCTTAGAATTCTTGGGTTTTTTATCTTTTCTATAATGGTGTTGTTTGTCTCATCTTTTTAAAGTTTAAGGCCATGTTTTAGTGCATCTGAAGGATTTATCATTGTAGATTGTTTACCATCAGGGTGAATTTGGGTTCTTATGTTCTCATTTTTAGGTTCTCTATTGAATTATTTCTACTGTGGACTTTGAAATTAAAGGTGAAAGTTCATATTTGAGGTTTTTTGGATCATGTGTTTTATATTTTCTTTATCTTAGACTCACTGAACTATCTACATAGATTCATCGATAATGAGAATTTTTCTACCGATGTGACATACATTGATTTGGGTGCCCCTTGGTCTTCGAAAGCTCTGCTGGCATGATGATGATATTTCATATCAACATCAATCAAGGTAAGGGTATTTTTACAATCACTCAGTTTTTTTGGATTCATGAGGAAATTTTTGATATTCATATCTAAATTTTGAAAAAAAAATTATGGTTTTATAGTTTATTTTCAATTTGAATTTTTGATTTTCAGTTTGAATTTTGGTCTGTAATTTGTGTTGTGTAGTTTGTGCTTATGTATGGGTTCACACTTAACCTGAGAATTTATTTTCATAAAATAAAAAATATGGATTTGGTTTTATCCTCACTGGACTCCCCTTTTGGTACATTCCTTGAGTGAAAATGGTTGTTGGCTATCATCCTCCTTCTCTTTTCCAATAGTCAATGGTTTAGCAATAATCACTAAGGGTATAAATTAAAATATATGTGAGGAATTACCCTCTATAAATGAAACTTTGTCCACCAAATAAATTTTAAAAAAATAAAATTTATATAATTCATGATAATTTCATGCAAAAAAAACAATCCCATAATGAAATAAAATTGAGGTAACCATCCCAAAGATAAACTCAAAATTAATATGCAACTACATCCATAAAGCTCTAAGATCTATGATCCCAAGCTAACATCCAATAACACCTCCTTAAAAACTTTCTTGGTAATATAAAAAATTATATATATATATATAGAATAATATTGAGAATAAAAATTCTCAATAGGTTCTTTCCTTATACCAACATGTGTCAATGTGTATAGATCATACTAATGCATCTATAAGATAATGAGATAAACTGAATAACTACCAATATGGATCCAAAATTATATAAAAATATATAACTCACACCTTGATAAATACATAATAATAAAATAAAGTTTCCTCATAAACCAAATCCCACCATCTATATCTTTTTTAAATGTTAACTACAGATCAAACCATGGTGTGGTGGTTTAAACCATGTCATGGTTTATGCTAGTGTAACCTATGATATAGTGAGAGTCACTGCATCATGGTATTCTTCATGGAATTATATGTGTTATTTTATGTGATATAGATAACATTTTCAACATTTTTTATATTTAATTCAATGTTTTAATCCCTAAAAATTGAAAAAGTTGAGTTAATTACATCAATTTTGGATTTATGATGTGTTTTGGGCTAAAATTGGAAAACTGTTTAATTTGGAAATATTGAAATATTTTAATCACTTTGGTAATTCATGCATATATTTTAAAATATAAATACAATTCATGTGATTACTTTTTTATTGGGTTCATAGATTTATTTTATTTATCTTTTGTTTTTGTACCAGGATTTAATTCAGCAATCCATGGGTCTGAAAATTTCAATCAAGTTGGAAAATTATTCTGGAAGATCGAGTGGACCCCACCTCGATAAATTGATCATAAATCAGTCAACATACATCCACATTATGTTATTCCAATTGTATTAGAACTATAATTAAATGGGGAGTTCAGATATTGAGGATTATAAAGATTTATGTTCAATAAGGTAGACCATGGATGCTGAAATTTTGAGGAAGGAAAAAGGAAACATTCATCCAGAATAAATTCTCCAATGAAATTAGACATATCTCATGCTATACAGGGAGGATGAATATGAAATTTTGGGATGAAACGTTAAAGATATTTTGGAATATATTTAAATAATAAATCATTCCAAATTTTGGCCATTAAATTGGTTGAACATGGTCAAACTTGCAGTGGACAAAATCTGCAGGAAATCTTAAAGAGGAATTATGAAGATCATAAATTTGAAGACCAGAGGATGGAACCCACTTGGCCTATATAAAGAGGAGTTCACCCATTCTGAGGGATTAGTTTTACACCAATGTTGGATACAGGAGGAATTCAAGGCACACTCGGAGACCATCTCCTTCAACATCATTTTGTTTCTTTCTTTTATTTTTCTTTAGTTTAAAATATCTCCCCTCTCCCACATCATCTCGCTTACCCCATCCATAGAGGGTTAGATTCATTTGAGTGATCGGGAAGAGGTGATGCTGGACTTATGTGTGTGATTGAGTTCTTGTGCTTGAAATGAATCAAATTCCTTCTTCTTTCTTATTCTGGTTTCAATTCTTAATTCAGTTTTAAATTCCAAATGCGGTAGTGTTAGGTTTTGATTCTGAAATTATAAATTTCTTTGGTCAATGATCACATCTCCCTCCACCCAATTCTAATCTGTATATGGTGGAACAAGATTAGGGTTGGGTGGTGATTTCTTGGTGGTTTTCAAGCACGTGTGTAGTATTGTATGTCAGAATCATGGTTTATTAGTGAACAACAATTTCAGGTCTAGGTTTTCTCCAATTAATCAAGAAACCTTCTACAACCTTAAACATATTGGAAGGAGGATAGACTAATCTATGGTTTTAGAAAGAAAAATTCTCATCACATCTATCTTACCAAGGGATAGAGAGGACTCGGTGGATGAATCTCTCTCTTACTAGTTAAAGGAAGAAGAAGATACAAAATTTGGAAACCATGATGGCACAACACTAGGTCTAGCCGAACCCAATCTAATCTCCATATTTATCATTTGTTAAAACCAATCAATTAAATATGTTTGTTTCTATCATAGTCATTAAATTTAATTAAAACAAATATTTTTCAAAAAAAACCTACAAAAACTGAAAACCTTGTTTTGTGTGCACTCCTCTTCGGGAGACTACCTAGGATCAACTGCTATACTATACTTAGGTAATTAAAACATTGTTTTTCCATGCCCCACGACAGGCGTGCGTCATGATGACATATAGATTTTCCTCATTCTAAACTAAGATATAATAATTGGTTATTAATATCATTAGATGATATTCAATGGAGTTTTATGGTAGAATATGAAAGGACTGAGGAGTTAGAAGTTTCATTATCTATAGACATAGATTTAAAAACATTTTCTAACATTTATATTTATTTTTGAATGTTTATAAATCATTTTATCCTTAAGGGTGACCTCTATTCTTATAAAAAGAGTCCAATACCATGATATGGGTGTGTTTGATTATTTTCGTAGAAACTCCAATGTTGAATCACTCTAACTCTCATTTCCATTCATCCTTTAAACTGGAGTTTTTATTAGAACACAGAAAGTAAAGAGTCCTTTCCAAGCATTGGGAGATTTTCACAGACCATGGATATCCTTAAAATTAGTATATTATTCAATTATTAATGATCATTATCAATCTCATATGGAATATCTTGAATTGATCCCAATTGATAGAGAAAAAATGGTATGACATTCATTATTTATTTATTCATTCCAAATGTATGGGAAGATCTTGTAGCCTAATCAGTTTTGGTTTTCAAATTCCATTGAATTTGGATAAGTGTTGTCCCCTCTAAACCCAAAAATGGTATAAAATAAACTTACATATTATTTGGATTGATTTTAAGATATATAAAGAAACTGTGAAAAAATATTTTCTATAACTACGATGTGTTTTGTATAAAACAATCATGGTTCATTGAGTTTTCCAAACCACAACATATTTTGTGAGAAAAATATGCATAGATTATAAAAGTTATAATACCATGAAATGGTTTGGTAAAATTCCCATCGAATAGTGTCATGAAAAATATAGAATCTTTTTTTGATATTATTATGGCATAGTGTACAGACCAATGCATCATGGTTTATGAGAATTGGATTTCCACCATGGAGAAAGTTTTCTTTTAGGTAGATATTTAAAAGTCAATGTTCATGGTGTAACTGTTAAAAAATGTAATATCATATATATAAAATGTTCATATTTCTTCCCATAGAAAGATTAGTTACTTAGGATAAACCATATCATCATTTTTTTCAAAAATAATCTTAGTTTATATAATTTTAAAAGAAATTTTTATATTTTAATTCTCAAAAACCTTCACTGACACATTCATAGAGGGATTATGCTGAATCTGATGAGACTTTAAACAGTACCAAAAAAAATTGGTGGATATCATTTAGTTTTAATGTATATTTACATGGTGGATTAAATTAGTGTTTATAAATTATAAATAAGGTAAATATAAAATAATTTATATTGATTTGTGAAAAGTACATAAATTAGAATATGAAATGTTCATATTAAAAGCCTTATTTTCAAAAAATATTTAATCCCTACCAAAATGATTTTAGGTTGATTCAATCAAAGTTTTAAAGAAAATAAAATGTATGATATTTCATTCATGTAACGTTTTTACATAAAATAAATATTTTTATATGATTATAAAAGTTCCGATAAATATTATATGTTTTGGAATATAAAGTAATTATAGTTAAATATCGTGTAAATTGAATAAATATAAAATATTCAATTTTATTTTTTTGGAATGTCAATAATATAATGTTTAATTATAAAGTGTTTATAATTTTTTATTTATAAAATTCTCATAAATTTATATCTCATGTGTAAATTTATGAATTTTCATTTCTTTATTTTAATCCCTATTGTTATTCATGAGTATAAAGTGTTATGTAATAAATGAATATATTCTTTAGTTTAAATGTATAATATTATTCTTATAAATTTAATTCCATAAATATAAGGAGTTACATGATAGGTAAAATACAATATTTAATTGTGTTTAATCATAACTTTTATTTGATTTTGGATTATAAACTTGAAATTAAAGATTATTTATGATTTATACATATTTGGTGTTAGGATTGTATTGGAATCAAAGTCTCTCATAAGTAGTGATCCATGTGTAGTGGGACTTTAGGTCAAACTACTCTATGACCTAGGGGTTTAGTATATTCAATAAATATGAAGATTGGATACCTATCACACCATTATTTCTTTCATGGGGAAATTGGTTTCATTTTATTCTATGCCTTTAAATAAAAGTGTTTCATGTACCTTTTGAATGGGAGGAACTCAAATGTTTTTTAATATAATTATATTTTATTTTTGAATAAATAACACAAATCATGAGTTGTATAAAGAGTTATACATTAATATGTTTTGAAGTTTTTAATATGGTTGAAGGTATAGGATACTAAAAACTAAATAATTAGAATAATTCATGAGAAACAAGTAAAACATGAGACATGATGGTGAGATTTAAATCACCTTAAATATATTAATTGTTATATTCCATCAAAAGAAACACTTTTCAAGACCTTGGACATAAAATTAAATAAGATATTCTAAAGTAAGTTATTAAGGGATTATTTTATGTAAGGGAAGAAATTTATGAGTGACCCTAATAAGATTAGGTTCTTATATTTAACATATTATTTGGTCATACTTATCTAGGAAACCCTAAATTTTAGGTTACCAAAAAAATAGAGTTGATTTTATCCATATGAGGAATTAGGATAATATTTTTCCACTCAACTATCTAAGATTTATATATGATATGATTATCATGATGGTCTACCTAAACAGTTAAGTGGTGAGATAAATTCCAAAGTGTAATTTTTTATTAGTGAAATATGAATATTTTCCTCGAATGGATATTATGTAAAATTAAAAGGGAACATAATTTTAGTAGAGATAATTTAATAAAATTCCTTTCTAAAAGAATATAAATCATCATATTCATCAAATAAAAAAATATATTGTAAATAAAAAACATCATCAATAAACATGACTTTTTGATCAATTATTGAAAAATATAAGTTTAATATAATCAATTTTTTAGACTTTTATAGAAAATTAAGAATCATTCTTAAGAAAGAAAAAAAATTATGTGTTATAAAACCAATTTTTATTCATTTGATAGTTTAATATGTTTAGAAAAAGGATTTAGATAATTATTATGATAATTTGATAGATTATGTTAATTTATCACACTAATTATTATGTACATGGAGTTTAAGTTAAAAAAGTAAAATGATAACATAGATGTGTTCAATATGATATAAAACCAAAAAATACTCTATTAGGAACAAGTAACTCATGAGATTAATGAGGAATAAAAGGAATTGTTTAGAAAAATATGGTTGAAGGAAATTTATTCTCTTCTAGTGTGCTCAATATTATTAGTCATGTTAATGATTTAGCGAGATTAGTGTCTCTTTTAAGGATTGATCTTACTACATAATTCATTTTCTAATCACTTTCAAAAAAAATTATAGCTTTTTTCTAAAATATAGTGTGAATTATTTTAATAAATGTTTTACATATCTCCTTAATATGTTGAGGATAAATGAGTAATTCATGGGAGGTTAATGATTAAGTGTGAGGATTACAGTACAAAAGGTAAAGGTTTGTGTCATAAGAAGAATATCGGAGGGTCCAACAGTTAACCTCGATCATTTAAAACTAAGGTAGGTGTTGAGAAGGAGGGGAAGTACTTCCATTGTGTTGAATTTGGTCACTAGAGGATGAATTTCTTAGAATACCTAAATGGTTTCATGATTCTATATAGAGATTCCAAGTTATTTAATAGTTGTATATAATTTAATTATTTTATTGTTAGGGTCATATGATACCAATTGTACATTATAAAAGTGTTGTAAATATGTAAATTAGTTCAAAACTAAAGAATAATTGATGGTTAGAGGTTTAATTATACATTCAAGTGATATAACAAAGGGTTTCCACATCAAGTAGGTGGATTCATTAGACTACTTAAAATATCTAAGTGGATCAACTAAGGATTTTGTATTTTCAGCTTGTATTTCTCTTATTTGATAAGAACAAATGTTTTTAAATAATAGTTATTATGAATAATATATTATGCCTTCTTTGATGTAACATCCTACCTTTTTTTGGTTCATTTTTATTTTTTTTAATGGATCATATCTTTGTGGATGGAGTTTTTTCTTGTTTTAAAATTATTAAAACCCCATGTTTATGCCTTACTGAGGGTGCTTCTTGGATTCATAGTGGTTGAATCTTAACTTTAGTATCTTGGGTGTGTAGGGGTAAGAGTTTTTTTTGGAACTCATATAAAAATTTTAAATGTGAGGACACCTAAATTAGGTGTTTTTGAAATTTTAAAAAGGGTTTTTGGAGGTCACAAGGAGTGTTTAGGAAGGTTCAGGGCCCGAAGTTCTGGTTTTTGAATAAGCAAGATAAAGCACACTATTAGCACATGGTTTTCTCTAACCATGCACCTTAGACATGAATCTTGAAAAGGGTGAGGATAATAGTTTATAATACAATTTTATGGGGGTATATAAATTGTGTGAGGCCTATAATTTATTGTATTTTCACTTCACATAGTGTTTTCATGGTTTTTCTAACCATGTGAAAAACCAGGCAGGTTTTTGTGCTCCATGATAGTAGAGATGTATGGTTGGAGTGTGGTTTGTCCAACCATGTCTCCAAACTATTTTCCTTGTTAAAACTAATATAATTTACCATTTTTCAAATATTAACCCTTAAAATAATTTCACTCTTCCTCCCCTCATTTTCACATAATAGTACTGTCATATCCTCTCCCTCCTCTCTTCAAGATTTGGTGCATCTCTTCTATCCAACCTTTGATTCCTTGATCTTTAGTCACATTGGAACATACTTTATAAGGATACTAATCCTTTACCTTAAAATATTTATATTTCTTTCCATGTAATCCTATTCTTCCAAATATAACATAAATACCCTATTTTCATGTATTTTTTCAAGTTTTTCAATATCTCTATTTCATCCCAAATCTAAGGTTGATACTGGATGAGGACTCCTTTATGGGGCCTAGTTAAGTGGTATATTTTATTTTCCCTAAGTATCACCATTTATATATTAAACCATTTAACCTCACATCATAATTTCCAATAATTTCTCCTAAAATGTATCTTTCCTTTAATTGGCCACTCAAACCTCAACCTTGATGTGTCACGGGACTATAAATCACCATTGGAGATTAATGAACTCAGCTTGAACCACCCCTTAGGATATGTTTGGTTTAATATCTATAGAAAAGTTACTTTGTTATAAACAAAAAACCCCATATGGTATGTTTGGTTTGGAATTTAGGAAAACCCATTTTCCTGTCTAACCAAACCACCCCTTTGGGTGTGTTTGGATTATCACTTATAAGTTTAATTCCCTCATTTAATTAATTAAGTCATGAAATGGCACAAATACCTTACTTGGACTTGTGATTAATTATAGATACTAATTAAATTATTTAATATCATGGATACTTGTCCATTATGATTATTTATCATTTATGCTTAAATTTTGGTAATGGAACTTGGTCACACTATTGAAGGTGTGGCATGCCTCGAGTGATCATTAGATTCCCATATTGAATGCCTTGAGTGGAATTATTGGATTCCACTCAATTAATTGATGTGGATTCTAATTAGTACACCTATATTAGATTCATACAATTTATTACTATGATGAATTGAAAAGCTTTATACTTTATATTCATTTGGATCTCTGGAAAAATGTAGAATTATCAGGATGATCTCCCAGGTTCAGATCGATGTTCTCAGAAAAACAACACCTTAGGTTATCCAATTGTATTCCAATAAAGACCTACACAAAATGCAAGGTTATTTTTCTTTGGTTCAATTAGAAACACTTAGAATTATAATAACAAGGTTTCATCCCTTATATTCCACTCAAAAAATAATAATTAAACATCATTGTTTGATCACCATGAGTTGGATTGAATTCAGAAAGTCAAGAATACTATGAGTCTTCCATGGATTCAAAATGGGTGTGTTGTGTGTGAATTAATATACCCATTATATGTATTCATTTTGGTTATTAATTCATGGAAACCTTGACTACTTTCCTTGTTTTACATGATCAAATTAATAGGATACAAATTTAGAGGCAGCTGGCTTAGGCCGAAGTAGGTAGGATCAACCAAGTATCCCAAGAACTGCCCAATCCCAACAAGGTTAAGTTTTCTTTATTGATTTTAATTAATATACCTAAACACTATTATATTTTAACCTCACCTACTGAATTTTCATTAGACGCCATTGGTGGTGACCTAGTGAGTTATTCTCACACCCTGGATAGGCTACCATTTAGTACCTGAGAAAATCTCATGGATGTTGGTAAGAATAAAGGAAAGTTCCCTATTGTGGATGATTGACTTTTTTTAGGTTGGGATCATTGGAGTAGAGTAATTATTTGAGCCTCAATATTCTCATGAAGTTTATAAATTTTGTTTTCTTTGTTTACATTTTCTTAGTTAGCATTTATTATTTGACTGCTAACATAATATTCTTTGTTATATTTTGTACCTCCATGACATCATCTATGCATTATACTATTTTTTACTTTATGCCTTTTTTATTTATTATCTAGATAGATAATGTTTCCTTTATTTCCATTTTTTTAATATGATAAAGAGGTTATAGTCTCACAATCGTACCATTATACACCCTTTCTTCTATTCAATAACCTTTTTCATATAAGGAGGCACGCTTTTAGAATTTTGTTCATCTAGACTGGTCACTTGTCTATGAACTGGGTTGGGGATGTCACAAAGTTGTATCAGGTGATGGTTTTCATTTTTCATACTATTTTTTTGGTATATAGGATACTAGGAAGTTCCTAAACATGGTAATAATCCTATTCCTATTATTAGTTAATCCACATATGGTGATAAATCCATGTTTTTAGGGATGGTAGATATTATTTAGAATTTTTCTTATTACAGTTGTACTGATTTCACTATTGGGTGACTAACATGCTTTATGATGTTATGTTTTGTGGGATTTTCACTCTTGGGATAGTATAGAAATTTGGCATTAGCTCATGCCTAATTTTAGGAACATGGGGATTTATATGTCATGCATATTACATCCTATTAAAATTTCATTACTTGTACTACTTGTTGTCTGCTTTGTATACTTAATTACTATGTTTAAATTTCTAACCTTACTTATAGGAAAGAAATTTTTTTACTTAGTGTATGAATCGACCTAAATAATTTTTTCTCATATAGCTTTATGATGGTATTATATTTAACCAATTTTAATATAACCAAGCCCTAAAACCTTGGTTTCATAGGCCATTAATTTAAACCTATTTTAATTAAATGGACTAAAAATTGTAACTTATAAGGTGTATACCTTTATAAATTAACAATATAAATCTATATAATTGAACCATTGTGTTTATAATTTTTAAGTTATAATTTCTGATGTTAAAAAATCAATATTTCAATTAAATGGTGTGTCAATTTCAACTTATAAGGTTAGTACCTCTGTAACTTGGGAATGGAAACTGACATAACAGAATCCTTATATGTGAGATTTGACCCTTGTAGGTTGACCTTACCACAATATTTTTATATAATGGACCCCTTAAAGTTGTGTAATAAAATCCTAAATAAATTAACTATTAATGAGTTTCACTTAAATTGTATTCCCATTGCAATTTATTAAGGGTTTCCACTTTAAACTGGGATTGACAACCTATATAATTGAATCTAGGTTGGCATGACTTGACCCTCATAGGTTGACACTATCTTTACATGACTTAGTAATTAACCCCTTGGGGTGTATATAGATATATATCTTAAATGGATTCAGTTGTTTAAAGTGTTAAAAATAATCTGAATTTTGTTTTCTTATCTAGATTCTTGGTCAAGTTCTTCTTAGTTGCAACTTATAACATTGATTGCTTAAGATGGATCATCCATGGAGATTCCACTATAGGTATATAAATAATTAAATGAATTAAATAACACCTTTTAGATGTGATGTTGTAAAATACCCTTGTGTGAGGGTAGTCTTAGAGATACTTTTGGAGATTACTTGGGTGTAGAGGTCATGCAAGAGAGACTAGTGACCTTTTAGGAATGAACTAATATTTAGAGTCTATTCCTAATGTTAAGTGATGGGTTAGCCTACTTTATAGCTCCCTTAGATTTTGGAAGCACTGGTTGATGCTTATGTTTCATTTTTTAGGAACATAAAGTGCTTCTAGTATGCCATTATAGCTTGAGTAGAGTTCTTAAATTATAGAACAATGCTCGGGTAGATAGGTGGTTTGTGGTTAGTTGAGTCTCATGAGCAGTGTGAGCATCATTAATGCTTTAACTTAATGTGACCTTAATACCAAGGTAATGGTCAGCTTCATGATTAGTCATATGATCTTTCTTTTCTATGATATATGACTTAAGAAATTCAACATCTAGTTTTAATAGTCATCTGGAAAAACATGACCCTGGGTTAGATATTTTGAATAGGAAAGAACATACTAATGAATAATGGCACCATTGGGCCCATGGATCAATTTAAATGGGTCCATCCATTTCATTGAAGTAATACTGAGGTTGTACACATTGTCACATGTAGTTCCCATTAAATTAAGGTTTGGGGATTCGGTAACATGGGAATTCTGTGAGCGCATGACTAGTTGGTAACCTTGCACTATTTTCTTAGAGTTCATCCCAAGAATGCATTGTGATCATAAATGAGGCTCAGTAGAACATTAATATTATGATCAAGTTTTGATTGGTTTTGTGTGTGGTTTTGTATTGGATAAATTCTCTAGTCTTGGGAAGTCACTAGGGTGATCCTTTCATGGTAAATTAGCATGTGGGAAAGGCCTAGACAATGGCCCCTGACTTGGATGTGGGATTCTAGTTTAGATGAGATGTGACTCACTAGAGTTAGGGGAATGTTTTGTAATTGGGTTATGCAGGAGTGTGTAACCATTGGGTTCGAATTAAAATCTAGGAAGAAATAACATGTTGGTGATGTCTTGTACCATTCATCTCTTGGTTGGGCAGTATGGGTGTGAACACCGATGATGATTAAATGAGAAAGATGTAATTTTTGTAGGATGATAACTATGTGGTTATGGGAAGAGGGTTTTGGGATTAATTTACTAGTACCAATGGGGTTAGAATCATTATTTCCTAAGGTTGGGGTTGAAAATAAAGAAGGATCATGTTCAAAGCCTTGACAATCTGAGTTGATCCTCATTGTGGATTTCATAGGTTGACATGGTGGATAAGGAAGTATGGATCATGAGGAGAAACATGTGAATTGAAAGTGATGAGTCAGGATAATTATATCACTGATAGGGGGAGGGGTGAATCAGTGATAGTTTTTCTTTTATGTTTCCTTGAAACAACCTTCACCTTTGGTTAAATATTTCAATCCCTATTGAAAAAAATTCAAACACACATCCACAAGAACACAAGTATTTACAAGGTTCACTATTCAATAAAAATAGATACATCCTTGGTATATTTTAGAAATGATCCAATACCAAATAATCCACTAGAAACAAACCTTTGTGTGGAATACAATGAGTAGGATATACCCTTTCACTCATGTACCACTATGAAGACAATAAAATAGTGCATGTGCATCCTCTTAGCATAAATAGGGTAAAAATGTTTGTGCAACAACTCATGTTACTTGTTCTTATTTTAAACTTCCAAAAATGTATTCATTTGAAACAAATTATTTAATTTCTTACCTAGAAGATGGTAATAACTTCAAGGACTTTGATATTGTATTCGATCTGATTGCCAATTCTGATCTTTCCACTCCAATTCTCCAGATCATATTTTCAAATCAGATTTCCCAGTTTGATATATATGATTCTACTAGATTACAATCAATACAATTTATAACTCCTTACTCAGTCTAGAAATCTCCATATGGAAATCGTGATCCAATTATTCATCTTGATATGATAATAATCCAAATACGATGATAAGTAGAATATGATAGTCAGTTAAATGTGATGATCACTGAATACAATGATCAACTGAATAACATTGCAATATTTCCTCTTCTCCTTTCACTTCAATCCATCAAAAATTCTACAAATTAGATAAATATTGGGAACTTATTTCTCTCCCAAGAAATTCAGAGCTTCTCTCTCTTCTTGTGAATAGTATACCCTTCTAAAGTATTCTGGAAAAGTAAAAATTACTTCTCCATTTTAAAGGATACACTGGGATGGTTTTATTGGGATTCTCAAAAACTTTACCACTCATAAAAATTCAAAAAAAAAATTACACGATTCCTTGAATTTCGAGTGCATCTCAGACTTTTTCAATGCTTCTTGATTCTTCTTGAATCATATTCACAACTTATGTTCCCCTTTAGATTTTTTTTCAATCACCAGTCCAAATTTGATTTCACATTTCGATTAGCTCAATTTTATTTCTTAAATACGATGATCTTTTCAAACTCCACTCTGTTTCTTCCTCCCAATTTCCAATATAATTGCTTCAATATATTTCTTTGCATCAATTGAAGAATAAAAACATTTTCTATGAATTTCAAACTTCCCCTTGAAAACGCATTCAACCATATTAAATTATTGACTACATTATTGACTGATCTCTATCATTATCAGCTTCAAATCAATTATCTTACCTTTAGTCTTGTTGAAAACAATTCTGCCCGAATATGATGGTATGCTGAATATGATGGATCAGTGTCATCAGTTTCAACTTTAGCAACTTCCTTCAATCCCAAACTTGTGATTGTATCATGACTTCCTTGATGACTTTGAATACATTAGAGAACAACTTCAGCATCATCAGTATTCCAATGTGATGTATTATAACTTCCCATCCTTTCCACTAACTAGATTTATTTCCCAATTCATCCTGAATATGATTGTCCAGAATACAATCCTCTTGATTATGATTATCCTGAATATGATCCTATTGAATACGATTTCCAGCATCATTTTTCCCTTTCCATCAAGATCTGATTAATCTGAATAATATTTGTTAGAACCCATTTTTTTCATAAATATTTCATCACAAGTTTTCCAAATACTTGTGATTTATTATAAATCCAAGATCAGCAAAGCATTGTCACATTTTTTTATCATAGTCATGCAGACTTCGATTCTCCCATTATGATCAAATCTTCCATACTGGATTCATGGTGAAAATATGATAACCCTTTTACTTCCAGAAATATTCTTCCTCAATATGATTTATCCTTTTATTTTGGATTCAAGGTGAATCCAATGACCCATATTCTTCTAAATATAATGAAATTTTCAAGTATTTTGATCTCAATTCTCCGAATATGATGGCTAGTCCAATTTAAATACAAAGTGAGGTGACTTTATTTTCTTCTAAAACTTCCTTGTTACTTTATAAAACTTTCTTGAAAATAAAAGACAACTTATGAAAACAAACACCTTCATCATCTTGGTCCTAACAATATCCCCATTTTTATTTTTTTCAACCAATTTTCATAAATCGTTGAACTTTTTATTCTCAAGAAATGGATCTCTTATCCACAATTTTATGCCTACCCAAGCTAACTCATTGTAGGAAACAATAATTATTGATAGTAAAGACATGATATCCAAGAGTGGTGATTATGAAAACCTTTAAAAAAATCCTCAACTTGTCTTTCTTTCTTCAACTTTTCTGGAATATAAAGATTTGTTTCCTACAACCACTCTAACAAATAGTTCAAATAGTTCACATATAATACAATTCTGGATTCATAACTTACCCATAACTCCCCCTTTTTACATCCATACAAAAAGATAGATTTATGAAATAATTCAATTGTCCCCCATGAAAACACTACCCAAAGGTAAGATGAGAGAGGGTATAGAACCACATACCTAAACCTTAAAGATAAAGAGGTTGGAAACCCATGTTCAACCTCAATTTAGAAAAGGATTATTTCGATAAAGGTTTTGTGAGAATATCAGCAACTTGTTCTGATGTTGGAGTATAATCCAAATTCAATTAATTCTTCTCTACATGCTCTTTGATAAAATGATATTTGATAACAATATGTTTCGAACAAGAATGTTGAACTAGATTCCTCGGGAGATTTATTGTACTTTGATTATCACAACCAAAGATCAAGGGTAACTTCACTTCAATAATTAAGTATTCTAATTGATTTTTCATCTAAAGAAGTTGAGTAATGGTTTGAGTGGAAGAAACATACTCAGCTTTATCTAAATTAAGAGTTACTAAATTTTGTTTCTTTGAATTCAAAATAACAAAATTATTTCCCAGAATAAATACTCTACTAGATTTGTTTCTTATATCATCAATATTTTTTTCCCAATCAGAATCTGAATACCCAAAAAAATCAATACTTTCTTAGATGCCATAACTGATTCCAAAATCTATTATGCCTTTGATGTATCTAAGAATTCTTTTTCCAGCAAGTAAATGTTATTATTTTGGAGCACTCTAAAATCATTCACATAAGATAACAACATAAACAATGTAGGGTCTTGATATAGTCAAATACAATAAACTTCTAATCACCTTCCAAAATTATTTTTGATTAACTTTTTTTCCTTCTCTATCTTTTTTAAACTCTATTCCCATTGATATCGGTGTGGAAACAAGTTTTGATTTTTCCTTGTCGAACCTCTTTAGAAGTTCCTTAGCATACTTTTATTGAGAAAGAAAAATGAATTTCTTATTTTTTTAGAATTTTCAACCCAAGATAGTTTTTAATTTCCCACAGCATAGACATTTCAAATACCTTTTTAATATCTTTAGTAAATTTTCACAACTTATTTCATTATTCTCAGCAAATATAATATCATCAACATATAAAATTATGATAAGGGGATACTCTTGACTTTTCATGATATAAATATTACTATCAACTCTTCCTTTATTGAAACTAATCTTCCTTAAGAAAGTATCCAATTTTGAATACCATGCTCTTGAATCTTGTTTTATCCCATACAAGGCCTTATTCAATCTGCAGACATAACTTTGATCTTTCCCAACAACAAAGACACAAGTTTGTTCAATTTAAATATCCTAATCAAGATCACCATTCAAGAATTTTGATTTAACATCCATTTAAAAGACCTTGAAACCTCATTATGTAGAAATAGAAAGAAACATTATAATAGTTTCTAATATTACCACTGGAGAAAAGGTTTCGTCAAAATAAATACATTAAATTTGTGAATACCTCTTTCACACCAATATTACTTTGTTTCTTATCACTTCAATGTATTCACTTATCTTATTCTAGAAGACCCACTTTGTGCCAAAAAAAATTGGATTGGGTATAAGTTCCCATGTATCATTCTTTTCAATCTAATCAAATTATTTAGTCATGTCCTGAACCCATTTTGGATACTCAAAAGCTTCTTTCACATTATTCATCTCCACTTTTGAATACAAATATGTATGTGTAATATCATTTGTTGTTCTTCTTGTTTGAACCATTTTTATGTTGATCCCCAATGATATTCTGAGCTTCCCCTTTTTTCCTCAACCTAGGATGAGATTTTTTAATTATCTTACTCATCACTAGAATTAGATGAGTATAATTCTTCTTCTTAAAAAGGATTAAAATTTTCTATGTCCTTAACAAAATTATTGTTAAAACTTCCCTTATCTTTCTCATCCTCCTTGTCTATCTGAAAACAAATTGTCTTACATAGATCTTTCAATTACTTTCACATCAATTGAATCAATAATTCTTCTTATTTCTTTGTTGAAACATCTATATCCTCTACCTTTCATAGAATATCCAATAAAAATTTCATCTTTACCTTTCATCTCAAACTTTATATAGTTTCTAACTTTCTTTTTTATAACACATGGAATCCTAAAAACTCTAAAGTGTTTCAAATTTGGAGTTTTTTGATAATACAATTCATATGAAGTAATACTCGATCTTGGATTGTAGAAACATTGGTTTTGAATATAAACAACAGTATTCATGGATTTCCTCCAATAGTAATGAGAAAGACCATGTTCAATTAACATAGTTCTTCCCATGTCCACCAAACTTATATTACTTCTTTCAAAAACCCCATTTTGTTGGAGAGTATATGGAGAACTATACTCATGCTGAATTCCAAGATTGTCAAGATAACATTCAAATTATTCACTTTTGTATTCACCATCATTTTCAGTTCTTAACTTCTTCACTGAATACTCACATTCCTTCTCATCTTTTCTTCTGAAAATTTTAAACATTTTCAAAGATTCTGAATTATGTTTCATATACATAATACATGTAATGTGATTAAATTTATCAAATAAAGTGATGAAGTAATTATCTCCATTTTTTAATTGTTTTCTCATTGGAACACAAATATTGGAATGAATCATTTCCAGGTGTTGTTTTGAATATATCTCAACTTTCTTATGCATTTAATTTCTAATATTTCCTTTTTGAAAAATAGTGAAACACCAATATCTTCTTGGAAAAATAGAAATTTCTTGAACACTATCTCACTTAGATACCTGACTCATATTTCATTGACACATGTTTCCCAACCTCTTATTCCACAATTGATTCTCTTCTACCATACTTAAGTAAAAAGAGTTTTGTATTTCACCAACCTGAAACAAATTCTCGTTTATATGTTGGCCTCTTGTAAATATCTTCCCATATTCTTCACTTTTCATAAAAAAATCCATCATTTCTGAAGATAACTTTGTTACCCTCATCTCACAATTGTAAAACACTTAGAAAATTGTGTTTCATCCCATAAACAAACAAATATTTCTTGGATTTTAACTTTTCTTTTCCAATGATGGTTGATTTAATTCCTTTAGTTCTTAGAGATTAATTATTTCCAAATTTAACTATTCCTTCTTTAAAATATTCCGCATTCTTCAAAAAATTCAAATATTCTATCATATGATAAGAACATCCACTATCAATAATCTATGTTCATTCTCATTTTGTAGCTTTCAATCAGTTTCAACAAAAGATCTTTTTCTTCATCCTTTTCATTCTTCACTTTCGGCCTTTGATAATTTTTAAGATACTTTTTTTTTTTACAGTAATAGTATAATACATCCTTTTGAAAGGTATCCAGGTTTTTTACACTTTTCAAAAATAGTTTCCAATGGTTGGAACCTGTTTTCAATCTTTACCCCAACCTTCACAAGTTTCTTCAAAACAACTTTCCCAGGCTTATTATTTTGAGAAAATTGAATCCCCCTAGAACTTTGTTTTTCATAACCTATGGAATAATAGTAATGTTTTTGGTTGAACCAACACATTATTTCCATTGTCCAAATCCACTATAATGACAAAATTATCCATAGAAAGAGTATTTTCCTCTCAAAATTCCATATGGACTAGAATTGTGAATATTTTTCTCATCCACCTTCTTATCTTTCTTATCTAAGACATAAACATTTCTATTATCAATATGAGCCTTCCTTTTCTTTTCAAATTTATTGTAACTATAAGTATTGGAAACCTTTCTAGATTCATAATGTTTGGAAACATTGTTAGAATTAGGGTATTTTGAAACTTAGGAATTCCAAACCTAGTTGGTCTTAGACACATACATAACTTTCTCATCTTTCTTCCTTTCAAAAAAACTTCCATATTTCTTCTCACCCATTAAAGGTAACACAATTGAACCTTATCAGGTTTCTCATTATGAGAAATTTCACCAACCACATAGATATAATTTTTGAAACTTGTATTCCTCATTTCAGATTTAGATAACTTTTGTTGGAAAAGTTCCAACTCTTCTTCTTTTTTCCTTCAGTTTAACCTCCAGATGTTCGTTATGATTATTTTCCTCCTCAAGATATTTATTTATATCATAAATTTATTTCAACATCATCACCTTATCATTAGAAAAACATTCTTGATTTTTTGTTGAGGAACATTCATCTTTCAAATTTTTGTTTTGATTTTTAATACTTTTTATCATTCTCATATATCATTTCAACTCTTCTTTAAAATGAAATTCAAGTTGAGATTATTCTTCCTTGGAACTACTAATTCTGAATTATTCATCATTCACTATTTCAATAAAATTATTCTCAATACCATACTCAATAGATTTTTTGGATTCAGAATCACTGGCTTTTTCTTCTTCATCATTAGATAAGAAATTTATTCTTTTCTATTTGAATAATTTTTTATCTTTCCCTATGGAATACAATTTTCCTTTATCTACCATATTTTTTCCACAATATACTTCGACTTATTTATTATTTATCACTATCCTCTTATTTCTTTATTTGAGTAATATTAGCCACAAAATTCCCAACAACTCTAAATTCAAAAAAAATCAAGGGTAGTTTCCCTTTTTATTTTCCTGCACCTCTTTTAAAATTTTTAGAAAACAAGGATAAAATATCATAAAAATTTTTACATAAATCATTTTCATAATTAGATTCACCAGCTTCATCTTGAATAAGAATATTATTTAAATTTTATTTCCTAGAATCCTTGAAAACAAATTCTCCATTAATGCTTGTTTTTCATGCCATATCATTCTCACTTCTCATTTCATAAGTAATGAGAGTGATATTAAAATTGTCTACAGATAATTTTTTAGGATCTCTTTCTTCCAAAAAATAAACATTTTCATTAAATTTATCAGGAAGGATTCTCAAAATATTTTCAACAACTATAAAATTATATAGCTTTTCACCAATACATCGTATAGTGCTAACAATTTCATTCACCCTGGTGAAGAAATCCCCAACATATTCTTATTCACCGATATTTAAATATTCATACTTCAATATCCATATTTTTAAATTTTCATTCTTCACTTTTTGTATTGCCTTCGTATATGTTTTTCAATTTATCTCATATAGATTTTTCTGTGGAAACTCCTTTCACCCTTAGGAATTCACTTTCATAAAGTGATGATAATAAAGCATTCTTGTCCCTTCCATAATTATTAATATTATTCTTATCAATAGATGCAAGAGGAACTTTATAATTGATATGAGGAAACTCATATATTGTATCCTCAAGAACATCATATCTAATAGACATAAGATAAATAAATATTTTATCTTTCTAGATATGATAATTATATCCATTGAAAATAAAAATTCCTTTACTGTTCACACAACTCAAATTATCCATGATCTTCTCTTCAAAACTTCTGTAATGAATAACTGAAGGGAACCTATGCTCTGATACCAGTTGAAGTGACCAATCAGGATAATTGAATCACTGAGAGGGGGAGGGATGAATCAGTGACACTTTATTTTATGTTTCCTTGAAACAACCTTTACCTACTGTTAAGGATTTCAATCCCTTCTGAAAATAATTCAAACACACATTCATAGGAATGAAACTATTTACAAGGTTTACTGTTCAATAAGAATATCTATATCCTTGGTATGGTTTTGAAATGATCCAATACCACACAATCCACTAGAAAAAATACCTTTGTGTGGAATATAATGAGTAGGATATACCCTTTCACTCATGTAGCACTATGAAGATAATCCAAAAGTCTATTTTCACCTTCTTACCACAAATAGGATAAAACAATGTTTGTGTAACAACTCATGTTACCTGTGCTTCTTTTCAATTTCCAAAAATGTATTCTTTGGAAAATAATTCTTCAATTTCTTACCCAAAAGATGGAAATAACTTCAAGAAATTTTATATTAAATTTGATCCAATTTCCAAGTCCAATCATCCCACTCTGATTCTCCATATCAGGTTTTCAAATCTTATTTTCCAATCCAAAAAATATGATTTTTTCATAATACGATCAAGAAAACTCAGAACTACTTCTTCCTTGGTCTTGAAATCCCAATACGATAATCCCAATATAATTATTCATCCCAATATGATGATAATCCAAATACAATGACAATCAGAATAAGGTAGTCAGTTGAATACGAATATCACTAAATATAATGATCAGTTTAATAAAATTTTGATCTTGTCTCTTCTCCTTTCACTTCAATCCATATAAACTTCTACAACTTAGCCCAATATGGAAAGCTTATTTCTCTCCCTATAAAGTCAAATCTTCTCTCTCTTACCATGAACAATACACCCTTATAAAGTAGTCAAAAAAAGTACAAAGTACTTCTCCCTTTTATAAGCGACACAAGGATTGTTTTGGCAGGAATCCCAAAAACATTCCCACTCATCCAAATTCACAAAAAAATTCATAGTTACTTAAATTTTGTGTGAATCTCTGACTTCTTCAATGCTTCTCAATTATTCTAGAATCTTCTTTGTGACTTTAGTTCACCATCAGATTTTTCTTTTCAATCACTAGTCTGAATTTAATTTTCCATTATGACTAGCTCAATCCAGTTTCTTAAATTCGATGCCCCAAATCAGTTAAACATAAATGTATGATGAAATAGGTATATTTCTATTATTTTCAAACTCTATTATAATTCTTACTATTAATTTCCAATATTATTTCTTCAATAAAGTACTCTGTATCAAATGAATAATCAAAACATCTTCTATGAATTTCAAACTCCCCCCTCAAAAACACATTCAACAATCATAAATGGTTGACTATATTGTCGATCAGTATCTATCATTATTGGATTCAAATCAATTCCCTTACCATCAATATTATTGAAAAAAAATTATACCCAAATATGATGGTATACTGAATATGATGTACCTATGTCAGTAGTTTCAAATTCAGAAACTTACTTCAATCAGAAAATTGTTCTTCTATCCTGACATCCTTAATGACTTTGAATACATTTGAGAATAGCTTCAACATCATCATTATTCCAATGGAAATTATTGTAAATTCCCATCCTTTACACCAACTATCTTTCTTTTCCAATTCATCCTGAATATTCTTGTCCAGAATATAATCATCCCGATTATGATTGGACTAAATAAAGTCTAGCTAAATACAATCTTGATAAAACTTTTTACCTTTCCATCTAGATTCGATTAATCTAGATATGATTGGTCAGCACCCCTTTCTTTCATCAATCTTGTATCATAATTTTTTCAAATACTTGTGATTTATGATAACTCTTAAATCAGAAAAGTATCATCACATTTATTTTATCGTAATCAGGAAAAATATGATTCTCCCATTAAGATCAAATCTTTCATACCAGGTTTAAGGTGAAAATATCATGACCCTTTTACTTCCAGCAATATTCTTCTTCAATACAATTGTTCCTTTTATTATATATTCAAGGTGAATCTGATGAGATAGATTCTCCTGAATACAATCGAATTTTCAAGAATTGTGAGCTCAATTATCCAAATATAATGTTTGGTCTAATTAAAATACAAAACTTTCTTCTCAAACTCCCTTTCTTCTTTATAAAAAATTCTTGACAACAAAAACAACATCTAAAAACAAACACATTCATCAGCTGGGTCCTAATAGCATGAGGTTTTGATAAGACCCATTAACTTCATTACTTTAATAAAAAGATAATGATGAGTTAGATGGTGTGGAATTCACCATCAGTTGTTTGAAAGTGTGTTCATTGTTTTGGTAGTTTTTTTATGGGTATCATGATTGATGTTCCCATGATCTGTGAGTGGGAAATGGTTTCCTTTCACAATAATGCATGGGGTTGAGTTGTTTTGGCCCAACCAAGCCATCACATTCAATCATGGGAAGATCATGTTCTAGGTTTTTTAGGTTTCTGTTTTCATTCGAAATATTACTAGGGTAATCCTATGGTGGGAGCATTGCACCAGCCGTGAAGTGTGACTTTTAAGAGAGAAGGACCAATGTCGTATAAATTCCAATCATGAATGGTCATAGTAAATTTTAAAATCGGTGAACTGGTGAATTAAATCTTTTTAGTCTTGAAGATGGTGTTGAAATCCAGATTCAACTATGGTCTCAGTTTAAGTCTGGATGTATATTCAGGCTCGGGTGTACAGATAATATAATAACTATGAAGAATCATTAGAATTTCAGTGATTGCAATATATCATGATGATGAAATGGTTGGTTGAGTATAAAACCATTAAAGTGAACCATAATTCAGGTTCATACTTTGGTGAGTATGCTCTAATGATCATAGATTACCTTGGTAATTTAATGGAATGTGATTGATTCCTTAGATAATGCTTCAATTATCTTGTTGGATGCCCTTTAAAAAGATCCAACTGAGGTGGTTTAGCTAGGATTTTAGTAAAAAAATTCTTACGATGAGCCAATACCACATCATGTATATTGTACCAAGTTAGATGAGTTCATTTTTTGGGTATGACCCTTAAGTTTGAATCATTAGTAATGAATGAATGGTGATGGTTGGTCGGTAATTGGAGGTAGTGATTTGTGTTTGAAACTACTATAAAAGTAGGTTTCGAGAAAGCTTGAGTGAGATCTCTTTTAAATAAATAAATAAAGGATCAGACATGTCAGTGTGCACTTGGCATAGATTTCAAGAATTTTAGTTCTTGTGGGATAGTTGTTAGAATTATAAAGATGATAACACCCTGAGAGGGGGGTGAATCAGGGTATAGGTAATTATTTCCTAGATGAGGGTCTTATTATCTAACCTTGAGGAACACTTTGATATCCCACTTTATTTCCCCTCAATGATTGAAAAAACACTAAATAACACAGAGAATTTTACTTGGTTATCCCACATTGAGCTACTTTCAAGGATCATGAACGACAATGAGCTTGTACACCAAACTCACTAAAAGATCACAATGTAAAGTAAAATTCATAGTATATTGACTGGACATCATGGTTCACTAACAACATAAAAATGGAGAACTTGCTTCTCTCCCTCAACAATGAACTCACTGCTCTACTTGTTGGATATTCCTATTTCATATGAAGGTAATATGAACATAAACCTGTAGGGGTGTTCTAATTTAGTACAATGATATTGATTTATTGAAAGAATGAGACTCTTGGAATTGATCCTTCTTCAACCATAAAACTTCTAGATGAGATCTGGAACAATACCTCTAGAAATAAACTCCATAAAAACACTTATGATTTGCTTGTATTTTTTCCTCTGTATTTTCTTTATCTTCATAATATCACTTTCTTTCTCATTTTATGTTAATCCAATGGATGGGATTGATTCTTATATGAACAATATTCTACAAATTGATCCTTATGTTTAATAGGGTCATTATGAAACATGAAATAAAAATTGACCACTAGGGGTTTCAACGCATAACACCCCCTAACTAAGATAGTTAGCAGATAGAAAACCACCAGGTAGCAGAATGGTATGAGGTACTATAGAATAAAACCTTGAATTCTATAGTATTTCCCCCATTGCTATAGCACAATAATGTGACACTCCATTCTCTCTATAATTTGGTCAACAACAATTCAGTGTGGAGACCCGCAGTTGACTATATCCACTTATCCTAGAGAAATAACTTATCTTAACTCCTCTCATAGTTTTTAATAATTGTGGAATGGAAACTCCACAAGGAGTGGGATGTAGCATTGATACTTCTGTTGTGGTGTAGCCTCCTATGGAATAGGAGATCCCCTGAATCTTCAACTCTTACAAATTTGGACACTCCATATCACATGGTAACACTATGATGTGTTCTTATTCACTCTCCAAGAGAGATGTGGTTTGTCCCTCCTTTCTATTAGGTGGAATCTTTTAGGATGGGAGAGAAAAAATAATTGGTTCTTCTAAATTTTCATCCTCCACATCAAAAATATCGGTTGTGGCATGGTTTATAGAAAATTCTAGTAGCTTTTCCCTCCCACTAAACTGTGGTGACTCATGCTATGGCATAGTCTAAAAAACTCCATCCCAAAATTAGAGTTGACTCTATAATTATCATAGTATATATAATTCTATGTTTCACTGACTATCTATATTTGAGTAACAGGGTCTAATTTTGACCTCCTCCATTCTATCACCCTACATTGTGGACCACTACCTATATGTTGTCACCTATGCAGTGTGGAATATTTCTCCCATGTGTATTCCAACACACATGCTTCCTTTATCTAGTATTGTCATGGTTGGTTGGCTTGGTTGGTTCCCCTGTGTGGTTGATCTTGCTACCACATTTTTGAGGTCGATCTATCTTGTCTAGATAAGCCATGGTTTGCCTAATTTTTGTGGCACAACCACTAGGGATGCATTGTAGTCCCTAGAATAAGGTGTGGCCACCGTTCAAAGCTAGAAACTATTTGAATTTTTATTCATACATATTTCCTTCTAAACTGTTTCAATAAACACAACACTCACACACTTCCAAAAGGATTTTTTCCAAAAATATCCCCCATTGGGTTTGTTGAAAATTATCCAAACACTCTATTACTTACCACATTCAAAGTGTATCAAAGATTCATTAGTAATCAATTATAAGCCCACGTGAACAATTATCTGAGTGAAAAACAATAATTGAATGATAAGTTTTTTATGATAAATTTTGGATCATTTCACCACATGAAACTCCATAAAACTTCATCTAATTTGGTATTGACATACTATCCCCTTTTCCTATTCTTTCTACCCACACAAATAGATCTTTTCTCCCATTTTTCAAAGAACCCAAAGAGTGATATACTATAGAAATTTTTGAATATGGTATTAGAAAACCAACAAAATATGGAAAGAAACATAACTTTCTCAATTAAGCAACTATAGGTAGTAAGGGTATATCCAATAATCAATTAAGTATATGGAGATGGTTAGACTCAAAGAGCCAGGTGATGCTTCTCAAACACCACTTGGGGTAGTTCCTTTTTGATGATATATTCAAATTGATCATGTGTTGACACATACTCTAAAACTACAACTCCTTTATCCACTTCTCCTTTATGAAATGATAATTAAACTCAATGTTCTTGGTCTATAAATATTGGATAGTATTTTTTCTAAGATTGATCAAAATTGAGTTAACACTCATAATTGGAATTGAATAAATCACCTCAACACCCACATAATAATGTTGTTTTTCACCCATAACAATTGGTTGGAAGCTTAAGTGAAAGATATGTACTCATCCTTCATGGTACTCAAAGATATGTAATCCTACTTCTTTCTCTTCCATGAAATACATGAACTCCCAAGATAAAATTCACCACTAGAAGTTGACTTTTGGTCATCAACTGAACCAACCCAATCCACATCATTGAATCCTACTAAATTATTATGTCTTTCATTGTGATATAGTATCCCATAGTCGACCATATGATCTATATATTGAAGAATTATTTTCACAGATTTCATGTGGCTCTCCTTGGGATCACTCTAGAAATGAACCTCTTGATAAGTGGAAAATAATATATTCAAATGGGTGGCTATTAAATAAATAAAACATTCAATAATATATTGATACAACACCACATAAACATTATTTTATGACTTATCTTTGGATAATTTTATCCTTGTCTCTGCCAGAGTCCTCATGGGACTTGATTCAGCCATCTGAAATCTTCTCAATACTTATTTGTCATACATATTTTGTGATAGAAATATCCCTTACACTATTTTAATAACCTACAAGAAAAGAAAAAAATGTAATTTCACTAATTAGAGACATCTCAAACTCGCACTTCATTATTTATAAAAATTGTATGGATTGATTATCATTTGATCCCCTAAAAATTATATCATCAACATAAAGGAGAACCATAAACAAATATTAATTTTCCTTCTTAATATAGATTTTGTGATCAAATAATCTTCTTTAAAAACCAATATTATTTAGAAATTAGTCTAATCTAGAATACCATTAAAGTTGTGCTTTCTTGATTCCATACAAGGACTTCTTCAGATTACACACTTTTCCTTCATATTCATCAATGAGAAATCCATCTAGTTTCTCAATATAAACTTCCACTTCAAGAACTCTATTCAAGAAGAAATATTTGAAATCCATTTTGTATATTTTGAATCCCTTCTGAATTTACAGGGCTATGAATAATTGAATAGTCTCAATATGTGAAATGGGTGAATATGTCTCATTGACATCAATTCATTCAATTTGGTAATACCCTTTGCACACAATACATTCCTTGTTATGAATCACTATTCCGTATTCATTTATTTTATTTTGAAACACCCACTTGGTTCCAATGACAGTATTATCATTTTTCCTTGGAACAACTTCCCATGTATTATTTTTCTCTATTTAGTCAAGCTCCTCATTAATATCCTTGACCCAACCCTCATCACTTGTAGCCTCTTAAAAAAATATCTTCCAAAGATGACAAAGATACTTCTTGTTGTTGAGACTTCATTATTATGGTTTGGACTGGAGTTTTCTGATCCCCAATAATATTTCTTTCAGTTATTTCATCCCTAGTTGTCTATATCTATAAGCCTACTAGTATTTCTAGACTTTATTCACAATATGAGTCTTCATTAGATTTTTATTCATTCCTTTAAACTACCCATGAAACCTTTTCTTCTTCATCACTTTCATTTTCAAAAATTTTGTTGTTGTTGTAAAAAATATTCTCATTTTCTATTTTCAGGTGTCCATATTCAACCACCACAACATAATTATTCTCAATCAAATTTTATATCCTTTTATTTGAACATCGATAGTATTTTATCTTTGATGAATATCCAACAAATATTCCTTAATCACCCTGATATTTAAATTTTCTTGAGTTTTTCTTATTGATAAAAAATCATTTTCTTCCAAACTCTTGGAAATATTTTAGAGTAGGTTTCTTTACATACCACATTTCATAGGGAGTTCCTTATTCATTTGTGCATAGTAATGCTCTATTGGATATGTAACCAACTATAATAACCAATTATTTCCAATATATTTCTATAATATACTTTTCAATCAACATGGTTTGAGCCATGTTATTGACTGTATGATTTCTTCTTTCAATAGCCCCATTTTTTGGGTTTTTTGACAGAAAATTCCTAATGTTGAATTCTATATTTTTTCGAATATTCTTCAACTTGATGATTTGTGAATTTAGTCCCATTATTAATTAAAAACTTACTAATCTTCACTCAAAGCATATTATTAGCTCTCTTGTGATATAAAGTGATGCAACAATGTACCTCGGTCTTGTGTATAAATAGAAAAATACATGAATTTTTTTGTATTCATCTATAAATAGCATATAACACTACGGAAAAAAAGGGTATTTGCGACGGGTTATTTGCGACGGGAATAAATCCCGTCGCAAATAGTCCGGTTAAAAACTTATTTGCGACGGGGGTCTTTACCCGTCGCAAATAAGTAGTCTTTTGCGATGGGATAGGCTTCCCCGTCGCAAATAACCGGCGGCGGTAAAAGGTATTTGCGACGGGAAAGTATTCCCGTCGCAAATAACCGGCGGCGGTAAAAGGTATTTGCGACGGGAAAGTATTCCCGTCGCAAATAGTATGTTATTTGCGACGGGTCCCGTCGCAAATACCTCTTTACCGGTTGACCGTAATAAATGCGGGCGAAGGTATTTGCGACGGTGCCCGTCGCAAATAATACTATTTGCGACGGGAATCCCGTCGCAAATGGACCCGTCGCTATTAATCTAACCTATAAATACCCCCATCCGTTTTTCTCAAATCATTCTCATTCTCCACCTTCTTCTGCTCTAAAATTTCTATTTTTAAATTTGAGTTTTTGTTCAGTTTAATTTTTTTCTTCGGAGCTGTTATTAAAGTTTTGAAGAACGATCAGAGCTCATCAATTTTCAAGGTATTTATGTTCATTTTAATTTAATATTTATTTTTAATTTTGTATTAATTTCAATTATTTTTGATTAGTTGTAATTTAATTATGTTTATATTGTTTTCTTACTTAATAAATTTAAATTATTAGTATTGTTCATAGTTAATGGTAATTAGGAATAATTTGTAATAGTTTTTAATAATTAAAAATAAATATTAATAATTAGTAATAATTACCAATAATTAGTAATAATTAGTAATAATTAGTAATAATTAGTAATAATTACCAATAATTAGTAATAATTAGGAATAATTAGTAATAATTAGGAATAATTAACAATAAATAGTAATAATTAGTAATAATTAACAATAAATAGTAATAATTAGTAATAATTAACAATAAATAGTAATAATTACCTATAATTTGGAATAATTACCAATAATTAACAATAATTAGTAATAATTAGTAATAATTAACAATAAATAGTAATAATTAGTAATAATTAACAATAAATAGTAATAATTACCTATAATTTGGAATAATTACCAATAATTAACAATAATTAGTAATAATTAGTAATAATTGCCAATAATTGCAAATAATTAGGAATAATTAGGAATAATTAGGAATAATTAGGAATAATTAGGAATAATTAGGAATAATTAGGAATAATTAGTATTAATTAGGAATAATTAGTAATAATTAAGAATAATTAGGAATAATTAGTAATAATTAGAAATAATTAGTAATAATTAGTAATAATTAGGAATAATTAGGAATAATTACCAATAATTAGGAATAATTACCAATAATTAGGAATAATTACCAATAATTAGGAATAATTACCTATAATTTGGAATAATTACCAATAATTTGGAATAATTACCAATAATTTGGAATAATTACCAATAATTTGGAATAATTACCAATAATTAGCAATAATTAGTAATAATTTGTAATAATTACCAATAATTTGTAATAATTAGGAATAATTAGTAATAATTAGGAATAATTACCAATAATTAGGAATAATTACCAATAATTAGGAATAATTACCAATAATTAGGAATAATTACCAATAATTACCAATAATTTGTAATAATTAGTAATAATTACCAATAATTACCAATAATTGCCAATAATTGCCAATAATTAGTAATAATTACCAATAATTGCAAATAATTAGGAATAATTGCAAATAATTAGGAATAATTAGGAATAATTAGGAATAATTAGGAATAATTAGGAATAATTAGTAATAATTGGGAATAATTAGTAATAATTAGGAATAATTAATAATAATTAGGAATAATTAGTAATAATTAGGAATAATTAGTAATAATTAGGAATAATTTGTAATAATTACCAATAATTAGGAATAATTAGCAATAATTATCAATAATTACCAATAATTAGCAATAATTACCAATAATTAGTAATAATTACCAATAATTAGCAATAATTACCAATAATTAGTAATAATTACCAATAATTAGCAATAATTAGCAATAATTAGTAATAATTAGCAATAATTAGGAATAATTAGCAATAATTAGGAATAATTACCAATAATTTGGAATAATTACCAATAATTTGGAATAATTACCAATAATTTGGAATAATTACCAATAATTTGGAATAATTACCAATAATTAGCAATAATTAGTAATAATTTGTAATAATTACCAATAATTACCAATAATTAGGAATAATTACCAATAATTAGGAATAATTACCAATAATTACCAATAATTTGTAATAATTAGTAATAATTACCAATAATTACCAATAATTGCCAATAATTGCCAATAATTAGTAATAATTATCAATAATTGCAAATAATTAGGAATAATTGCAAATAATTAGGAATAATTAGTAATAATTAGGAATAATTAGGAATAATTAGGAATAATTAGGAATAATTAGTAATAATTAGGAATAATTAGTAATAATTAGGAATAATTAGTAATAATTAGGAATAATTAGTAATAATTAGGAATAATTAGTAATAATTAGGAATAATTTGTAATAATTACCAATAATTAGTAAACGAAATCTGCTTGGATAATGAAGGGAAAATTTATAATCATCTCCACAACGATGATTACCAAATTTCCTTTCATTATTCAAGCAGTTTTCCTTTTGCTAAGTATTGCTAAGTATTGCTAAATTAGTAATAAATAGTAATAATTAGCAATAAATTGTAATAATTAGTAATAAATTGTAATAATTAGTAACAATTAGTAATAAATTGTAATAGATTGTAATAATTAGGAATAATTAGGAATAATTAGGAATAATTACCTTATTACATGTGGAGACAGAATGTGAAACACACAGATGAAAGGAGAATTGTATATAATATAAAAAATTATATTATTTTAATATTAATAATAAAATATACTAATAATGTAATGATGTTATTATTATATAATTAATATTTATAAAAAAAATTATATTAGTATTATTAAAAAAAATAAAAAATCAATATAATATTAAAATTATCAATATTTGTAACAGGTTTTGCTTTATTCTCAATATATTCAATCCTTGCTTGAGTGTTTTTTCTAACAAATTATTCTAAACCAGTAATGCTTTTATATTTTATAGAAAAATATGGAACAACGAGGTCGTCAACAGTCATTATTAGATGACCGCATATGGATAAATCAACGTAGAAATCCAAATGGTTCTGGTTTAAATCCAGTATATATAGAGGGTGTGGAGATTTTTTTATCATTTGCGGCATCAAATTCAGAATTTGTTTCAGAAGGAAAGATAAAATGCCCTTGTAGAAAATGTGAATTGAGAACGTTTGACACGTTTGACAAAGTGGGGGAACATCTCTTGCGTTTTGGTTTTCAAGCAGATTATGTTTTTTGGTATCAACATGGTGAACGCAGTTCCAGAGCAGGTGATACCAACTTGATTCCAGATCCATCCCGATTTCAAGATTTAGTATATGATGTTGCAGGTTCATCTGTTCAACATACAGAAACTCCGGCTGATATAGCTTCAAATCCTGAGTTGGGACCGTCTGAATTTTATGAGTTGTTGAAGTCTGCTGAGGATGCATTATATCCTGGCTGCAAGATGAGCAAATTAAAAGCAGTTGCAAAATTTATGGCTATCAAATCAGATAACGGAATGTCAAACACATGTTTTGACCAGATATTTTCATTGCTGAAAACACTGTTACCCGAAGGAAATGTTTTACCTGCAAATTACTATGAAAGTAAGAGGTTGGTTCAAAATTTGGGACTTACTTGTCAGAAGATTCATGCATGTTCAAATGACTGCATTTTATATTCAGGGGAAAATGAGTCGTTGGATAGTTGTCCCACATGTGGGCAACTGAGATATAAAGAAGGACAACACGGGAAGTCTTGTTTGATTCCTGTAAAACAGTTGAGATATTTTCCACTTACATCCAGACTTCAGCGTTTATTCATGTCTAAGAATACAGCGACAATGATGTCATGGCATAAAGAGAATATTTCAACCGATAAAAGCTTGAATCATCCAGCCGATGGTGATTCATGGAAACATTTTGATAGAGTGCATCCATCATTTTCTTTAGAAGCTAGAAATGTTCGACTGGGCCTTTCCACTGATGGTTTCTGTCCGTTTGGATCTTATGGTAGTCAATATTCATGTTGGCCTGTTTTTTTAACTCCGTATAATTTACCTCCATGGATGTTGATGAAGGAGCCATATATCTTTTTGACTTTACTAATTCCAGGACATCTGAAGAAAAATATTGATGTTTATTTGAAGCCATTGATTGATGAATTAAATTTATTGTGGAGTACTGGTGTCAGTACATATGATGTTGCAACGAAACAGAATTTCATACTGAGAGCAGCATTGATGTGGACAATAAGTGACTTCCCGGCTTATGGGATGTTATCTGGCTGGAGTACACATGGTCAGAAATCATGTCCTTACTGTATGGGAGAGAACAAAGCATTTATGCTCATTCATGGAAAGAAACCTTGTTATTTTGACTGTCATCGCAGATTTCTTCCAGCTGATCATCCTTTTCGCAGAAACAGATCTCATTTCAGAAAAGGAACAGCTGAAAGGGATGGACCTCCAAAAATTCTATCAGGTTCGGAGTTAAAATCGGTTGTATTTTCATTACCTCCCATCACTTTTGGTCCCACAATAAACCAACAGAAAATTTCTGGTTTTGGGAAAGAACACAATTGGATTAAACGTAGCATATTTTGGGATTTTCCATATTGGTCTGATTTGTTGGTCCGACACATGTTAGATGTCATGCATATTGAGAAGAACTGTTTTGATAATTTGTTTCATACAGTTTTGGATACGCCAGGAAAGAGCAAAGACAATGTAAATGCACGTTTAGATCTTGCCCAAATTTGCAGGCGTCCAGAATTGGAACTATTTGAGAATGTCAGAACAGAAAGGTTACTGAAACCAAAAGCAGCTTATACACTGTCTAAAGAAAACCGTTTATTATTTTGTCAGTGGATTGCAGATTTGAGACTTCCAGATGGCTGTGCTTCCAATTTGGGTAGATGTATAAAGAATGGTCATATTACTGGATTGAAAATTCATGATTGTCATGTTATAATGGAGAGACTTCTACCCATTGGATTAAGAGGTCTGTTGAATTCTGTGATTTGGGATTCCATAACAGACATGTCTCATTTTTTTCGGGAAATTTGTGCGGCTACGGCAGATTATGATGCTCTAGGCAAACTTGAAAAAGATGTTGTTGTAATTATATGTAAACTGGAAAAAATATTTCCGCCGTCTTTCTTCGACTCAATGGAACATTTGATGTTACATTTGCCATATGAAGCCAAATGTGGAGGTCCGGTACAGTTTCGATGGATGTACCCATTTGAAAGATGCATGAAAAAATTGAAAAGAAAAGTACGCAACAAAGCATCTGTTGAAGGATCTATTGCAGAAGCTTATTTGCAAGAGGAAATATCTTTTTTCTGCTCCCATTATTTTGAATCTGAGTATCCTTCAAAACACAACCGAATGGGACGGAATGAGAGGAATATTGATGAAATCAACAATCAATTATCTGTTTTCAACCAGTCAGAGCTTGGTTTTGGTGGAGTTTCTGAACGCTGGCTTTCAGATGATGAACATCATAGAGCTCATACGTATGTTCTGCTCAACTGTGAAGAGATGACATCAGTTGTACTGTAAGTGTTTATATCACTTATTCTATCATTTATGTTACAGTAAATAACTTTGGTTTTTATAGATTGTATGATAATCATATCAAGAAACAAATTCCACAAATTACAGCAGCTGCTCTCGAAGAACGTCGACTGAAAAATTTCTCTCAGTGGTTTCAAAAACTGGTAACATAAATTCTTTATCATTTAGCAACTCATTCAATGTATAGTTTACTATATTGATAATTATTTCACAAATCTTCAGGTGTCTCGACATGCTGATAAAATTGACAAACGGCTGTGTGTATTGAGTAACCCACCTTCCAAACTTGTTAAAACTTATAATGCATATGTGGTGAATGGATTTCGATTCCACACACATGCATATGGGGAATCGAAAAAAACAATGAACAGTGGAGTTAGCTTGAGAGGATCTCATCATCGAGAAAATGAAGTTGACTTTTATGGCATACTTGATGAAATCATTGAACTCTGTTATCTTGGACAACATTACATAACTATGTTCAAATGTCGGTGGTTGGATACAGAGAGAGGCGTGCGTGTTCATCTGACTCATGGAATCATCGATATTAAATGTAAAAGTGTTCTCGCAGTAAATGAACCATTCTTATTGGCTCAACAGGCATATCAAGTTTATTATGCAAAGTACTGTGCAACATCAAGAGACTTGACTGATTGGTGGAGTGTAATAAAAATCAAAATTCGAGACAATCAGTTTAGTCAAAGTGAATGTGCTTTCACTGATGTGCAAAGAATTGAAGTTTTTCAAGAGAGTACTCAAAATCAATCTTTTTTACAAAGAGATATGAGTATCGATGATGACACCCCACATTTAAGAGTCAGTGATGACGATGATGTTAATGATGTCACACATGAATTTGAAATGGTAAGAGATGAAGCAACTGCAACTCGAATGGATATCGATGATGTTGAGGAGGAATATGAAGATGACATTGACATATATGAAGATGATGATGAAGATGAACACTTATAGAATTTCATGGTATTTATATACAATCATAATATGTATATATGTATATATAATAGTAATTATCAATTATTTGCTAATATTAACATTTTCTGTTTCAGATGGACGAGGCCACATTTCGTGAGTTGGCGGAGGCTGACCTGCCTTTCGATGCGGATGAGTTGCTGGCAGATGACCCTCAGCCTGCAGGCGCTCCAGGGAGTACGCGGAGGGGGCGCGGTCTTGCACGATTGATGATTCCTAACCCCGTCCCCGAGCGACGTCCACGTCTTGGGTTTGATCCGCGCACCCGGAGGTGTGATAACCTGTGTAATAACCTGTGAATTTGACTAAGATTTCATTAATCTATTCACATAATAAATGTTTATTATTTTTTCAGTTTTTCGCATATAGCAGTCGGACAGGGCAGCGCTATTTTGCGCAACTATTTCTCTCAGTCGTGGACCACATGGGAGCAGATTCCCATTGATGTGCAGCAGGCCATGTTCGGCCATTGGTTGGTACGTACGTAAATAAATAATTTTTATTTTGAAAATTATTTCATTTCTAACTTGATATTTTGATTTATTTGTAGGGTTTATGGTATCCGATCGAGGATACCATGCGTGACGCCATCCACGAGGCATGGGAGGTGGCCATGCGTGATCGCCTTCGTCAGTTTTTGCACAATTTAAGAAAAGCTGCGATGAAGAAATCAGGAGTGTCAGATTTTGATGAGTCATGTAGAGCACACCGACCAGAGTACATTTCATCCCATGTATGGGATGGATTATGTGCGCACTGGTTGAGTGGTGCCTTTCAGAGGAGATCATCGGTGGGGAGGCAGAATCGGGGGAGGCAGGAGGTGACTCATCGAGCTGGGAGTCGTTCTTTCAGTACTCATAGACAGCATCTGGTACGTACATTATTTATAAATATTTTATATAACTATAAATATTAACAGTTTATTTTTTATTCTTATAGGCTGTCGAGCACCCCGATATTACAGAGTACGACGTATATCAGAGGATGTATAGTGATCCTGCTACTGGGGAGCTCAGAGGTGATCGTCAGCATCACATCGTGGTCAGTATTATTTGTTTTCAAGTTTAAAAATTAACTGCATATAATATATTCACAATTTTAATTTTAAATTGCAACTATAGGAGTCATATGAGGCTGCAGCGGCACAGGCCCGACCTGAGAGTCAGGCCGAGGCATCAGATCAGACCACTGCCCGTCAGTTTGATGAGGCGGCATGGATGCAGGCCACCCAGTATGCCTTCGAGAAGGGCCGGGTAGTTGGTATCGGCTCTCGACTGACTCCCGGAGATTATTATGGCAGTGCTGCGATGTCGGCGTCCAGCTCGAGAGGAGCTCGTGCATCTTCTTCTACACAGTATGAGGAGCAGTTGCGATCTCAGACTGCACATATAGAGAGTCTCCGACAGGAGCAGGAGCAGATGCGTCAGCAGCATGAGGAGGAGCGTCGACGCCAGCAGCAGCTGTACGAGGAGCAGACGAGTCGGTGGCAGCAGCAGCATCAGGAGCAGATGGAGTACATGCGCCGACTCACTCATGCTTTAGGGATGGAGTTTCCTCCACCACCATCTGCAGATCCCCCACCTCCCCCCCCCCCCTCCCCCCTCCTACAGATTAGAGTTTGTATTTCTGTTATAAAATTTGTGAAATCAAAATATTTTTTTTTTCTATTCGTAGTTTCTGTTTCATTATAAAATATTAATAATATTATATTTTTAAATAACAATATTAATATGAATAATAATAATATTTATATTTTATAATATTAAATTTTATATATATATTAAAATTTTATTTATATAATAAAATTTTATATATATATTAAAATTTTATAATATTATAATTTAATTATTTTTTTGTAATACTTGAATTATTTTAATATTTGAATGTAAAATAATTCTATTATTTTTATATTAATTAAAATAACTTATTAATATTTTTTTTATTTATGAATTATAATTATAATATTATTATATTAATTAAATTATTTATTAATATTCTATTATTTTTATTTTTGAATTATAATTCTACTATTATTATAGTAATTAAAATAATTTATTATTTTCATTTGTAAATTATAATTCTATTATTATATTAACTAAAATAATTTATTAATAATTTATTTTTTTTATTTTTTTTATAGTATTTGCGACGGGATACTATGCCCGTCGCAAATACTTGTATTATTAATAGTTTTTTTTTTTTTAAAGGAGTATTTGCGACGGGTCCCGGTTCCCGTCGCAAATACTAGTATTATTAATTTTTTTTATTTTTTTAAAAAAAGTTTTTGCGACAGGCCCGTCGCCAAAACTATTTGCGACGGGTCCCGTCGCAAAAGGTATTTGCGACGGGCCCGTCGCAAAAACTGTTTAAAAAGTTTTTTACAAAAATACGGAATACTATTTGCGACGGGGAGAATGACCGTCGCAAAAAAAGGCTTTAGCGACGGTCCCGTCGCAAATAAGTTTAGTTGCGACGGCGTTTTCAGCAACGGGCTATTTGCGACGGGACCCCGTCGCAAATGGCTATTTGCGACGGGATCCCGTCGCAAATAGCCCGTCGCAAATACCTGCTTTTCTAGTAGTGTAATACCTACTTTAATTCATTTCTTTAGTTGAAAATTGGACCAAACACGTCTATATTAACAATCTCAAGAAACCATGATGCCTCCATATTCTTTAACCTATAGGAATTATGGATAATCTTCCCTTTTTACAAGAATCACATGTGTGAGTGTGATCATATGTAACATGGGGAAAATCACAAGCTCAATTTCTCTTCACCAACATCTCCATAGATGTTTGGATAAAATTCTCAAGTATTATATGATATAGCCAATTATCATATTCTTTGGACAACATATAGAATTTTTCTTCTCCAATAAGGTATATATTCCCCTTGGTTCTTCTTTCATAGAGAATAATTTAACCATCTTTAGCTTTGATGGAACAATACTTTTGACTGAACTTCACCACATGTACATGTTCACATAATTGGTTGAAACTGAGAATACTATTAATCATCCCATCATAAAATATAATATCAATTCACCTAATATATTTTCCTTTAATTTTTGATTTTCTAGAACTAACAATCTTAATACCCTCATCCTTCCCAAAGAAAATGATTCCATATTTATTATACATGAATTTCACAATGAGATTATTATTTATAGTTATATTTTATTTGCATCCATTGTCTATAATCCATGAGATAGAATCATTCTATACCCTTAAAAAAATATATGCAACATTAGCCTTATCACAAATACCTTTCATCACCAAAGTTGGTGATGAGTATTCCTCCACAACAAATAAACCCTTAGTCTCTTTCCGTCTTTCAAAACTATAAATATTTTATGGTTCTCTCTACTTTTGGATAAATTTTCCAACCTAAAATATTTTCCACTTCAAGGAATTCTATATAACACTTGCCTTATTCTTTAAGAATAATAAATTTCCTTATTCCCAAACCCTTCACAACAAAAAAAATATCCATGAAAAGTAAATAAATAATCAGAAATTTTTCTTGCCTGTTTAGAGTGATGTTTCTCCCAAATGGACCTTTGAGAAATAGATCACACATGGAAAGTGTGTCCCAACTTTACATAGTAAAAACATCTAACTCTTGATGTATTAGATTGATCCTTTTCCACATGATTTATTACAATTCCAGTGTTGTGAAGATCTACCTTCTTCCAGAGAGTTAGTGTTTTTGGTTTTGAGATGACCATAGACTTTCCTTTACTTTTGAATAATTGAACTTTAGGGATAGGAATATATTCTTCCTTGGGAATTCATCTATCTTGAATAGATGGTTATGCTTGTGTATATTTCATCATTCTGGGTGTTAATAATTATTCTTGATATACACACTTCCATCACCAATTCATAACCTCTTCTTCTAGATCCTAATTTCTATTTACTCTGTCATTGATAGTTTTACCCAAACCATCGATGATTTGGATTTGTTCTTCAATTTTAAGCTCTGATTATACTTCTTTCCAGAAATTTTTTGAACTTATATATCTATTTTTTGAATTTTAGACTTCAGTTCTAACATCTATTATTCTTCTAGTTTCATGTAGATCTTGGAATCATCCATATCTACATTACCCTTGTATGTATTTTCTCTCTACACATTAAGTTCTTTAAGGGTTACCTCAAGTTTTGGATGCAGATCAACCCTTCCAACTACTCATTCATTATCATCATCACTATCATCATTTCTTATCTTATTTTCAATATCCATCAAAACACCATCATATGTACAGTTTTTAACTTCTTCCACCTCACTTTCCTTAGAACTATCTTCTTCTTTAGAGAGAATATTTATAATATTAAAGGAACTCCATTGATAATTCTTTAAATCAAGTTTTTTCATTTTCTTGAGAGTTTTATCTTCACTATCATCTTCTTGATAGTTTTTGGGACATTTGTATTTGATATGTCCCACCTTTCCACACTTGAAACAAGCAAAGGGAATCTTACCCTTAAACCTCCCTTTTCCACTTTCAAGATTAAAGAAAAAAATAAAATTACATCATCAACTTTTTCAACTTTTGAACTTTAACTAATTGAGATTTTATCCCTGGAATTAAATTCCAAATCCTCTGTTTTTTCCTTTATTCACAACTCATCATCTTTGTTTCTCATTTCATAGGCCACCAAAGGTTTATTCAAGCTATCAAGATAGATTTATTTCAGTTCATTTTCTTATAGAACTGAATCTTTTGAATTAAAATGTAGAGGGATTCTTCTAAGGATCCTCTTCACAATATTTTCATCATTTTTTTCACTCAAACCTCCCATATCCTCAACAAGAACATTTAGTCGATCGAAAGAGAAATAAACTATTTCATTAGATTTCATTCTCAAGTCTTCATACTTGTTACGAAAAACCTATAACTTGGCACAAACCTTTGAATATTCTTCATAGATGTCTAGTATATTTTACCACATATAATGAGAGGTTTTAAAATAAATTACCTTTGTGAAGATGTGATTATCAATAGAACTTACCAAGGCATTTATGGATTTGGAATCTATATCCAATTCTTGATGATATCTTTATATCAAGGATCCACTTTCAATATCTGCAATGATTCTATATATGGATATAGTATAAAAATCCATGCCCAATGATCCTAAATAATGTTGAATTCATCTTTTCCAAAATTTTAAATTACTAATTTCAAATATGGGGATACCTTTATGGTGGATAACATTTCCTATACTTTCAATAGAGAAGAAGAATAGACATCCCTCTAATACCACTTTTTAGATTCTTATGGATGATAACACCCTAAGAGGGGTTGAATAATGGTATAGGTAATTATTTATTATATGGGGATCTTATTCTCTTATCTTGAGTAACACTTTGATATCACTCTTCAATTCCCCTCAATGAGCGATGAAATCAGTAAATAACACAAATGGTTTTACTTGTTTCACCCATAGTGGGATATGTATAAGGAGAATGCATGTAAATGTTCTTGTGAACCAAATTCACTAAAATATCACTTCTTAAAGTAAAATTTGGATAAGCCTCGCTAATCCTCCTAGTTCACTACCATGAAAAAATGGATAACCCGCTTCTCTCCCTCAATAGGGAATTCATTGCTCCAATTATTGGATCTTCCTTCTTCACATGAAGGTGATATGAGCATACACATGCAATGGTGTTTCAATTCAACATAATGATGTTGATTTATAGAAATAATGTGGACACTGGAATTACTCATTTTTTGACCTTGAATCTTAAAAATGAGATCTCGAATAATACCTCTGGAAATCCACTCTAGAAAAAACTACTCTGCTCTGCCTGTGTTTTTATCTCTGTATTTTCTCTACCTTCATAGCATCTCTTTCTTCCTCCTTTTATGTTAATAAAAGTAATGGGATTGATTCTTATATGATCAATATTGTGAAAATTTTCCCCAATGTTTAATGGGATAATCATGCACTATGAAATCTGAATTAACCACCAGGGGTTTCAAATCATTACAACCCCTGACTGAAATAGTCGGAAGACAGAAAACTACCAAGTTGTGGTATGTTATGATGAAATATGGCGTAGTACCATAAATTTTGCATCATATACACCATTGATATGGTGAAATCATAAGACACTCCATTTTCTATGTGTTATGGTCAACAACAATGTGGGGTAGATACTCGTGGTTTACCAAATCCACTTCTCCCTGAGAAATAAATCCTCTTAACTCTTCTCATAAATATTGATAACTATGGTGTGGTGACTTCGCATGGAGTGTGATGTGGTGTATCCACCAGTAGAATAGGAGAGCCCTTGAATATTTACCTCTACCAAATTTGGACACTCCATGTAGGATGGTAACACTATAGTGTGGTATTCTTCATAACATGGACTCCTATAGGATGGGAGATCCAAAATAAATAGTTCTTCAAAATTTGTACCCTCTATGCAATAAGTCCTGGTTACGGCATGGGATCCCCAAAAATTATTGTAGCTCAAATATCATTTGATCCCCCACTCTATGCCATGGTGACTTAGGTTTTAGTGTATCCTAAAAAACTCTAGTACCACATCAGACTAGAATATACAATTCTCAGATCATATATACTTCTTCATTTCACTAAATAGCCAAATGCGAGTAACACGGTCTACTCCTAGAATCCTTCGTTGTGGTTCCTTGCACTATGGAAAACTACCTCTGTGATGCCACCCCTAAGGCATGAACCACTACACTCATTTTTATATTGTCTCCTATGCGCCCATTCTCTAAAGAAAGTAAAGGTTTTATAGCTTAGATGGTTCCCCTACATAGTTGATCTCCCCCCCATATATGGGGTCAAGCCGACTTTGCTGGCTAAGACATGGTTAGCCTTATTTTTTTATCACAACTACCAAGGTTGTGACATATTTCATAGACTATGGTGTGTCCACCTATAAAATATATAAACCATTTGAATTCATATTCATATAGATTTCTTTCTAAACCTTGTCAACAAACCCAACACTCACACACTTCCAAGTGGATTTTGTCTAACATCAGTGCTAAGGATATTTCTACAGATGGGAAACACCATGGACTTGTAAAGTATGAGATTATTTCTTATGGTGATTCATATATTTATTTTCAATACATTAATTTGGTTTCACATCAGTTAATACATCTGAATAAAATTTCAATGATGAAGGAACCCGGGGATACGTGATGTGTGGGGATATTTAATGGGATCATCTTATCAGATTAAACTACCACTAGATGTTGGGTGTTGATAAAATGTTTAAGACAGCAGGGCATGTAGTATCCGGAGTGGGAGTACAGTTTATTATTAAAGGAATTTGTTCATATGTTCTCACAGTATTGGTAAGTTTCATACCTAATACATCATCCTATAAGGTCGAACATTGATTGAGGGGGGAATTAAAGAATTCCATTAAGAGTGAAGTTTCATGATCGGATGGTTGGAAATGTATCAATGGTTATAATAGAGTGATTATGATGAAATTTGGTCAGGGACAAACCAATAGATAATATTTTAATGGTTTGAACATGTCTAAGTGGAGACCATGTTGGGAATACCATTAAAACCATGAAGTTTTGGTTTGTTTATTATACCAATTAAGTTTGGAAATGAGCTGGTGTAATTGGTTGGTTTTGGTTGGTGTTATCGAATTTAGTTCATCAATTCAAGGAGAATGTCATGGACCAATCATAAAGTGGGAATCAAGGTAATTTTTATTGTGTGATCAGTTAGACCCACACTCTTTAAGTGTTTATCTCGAATTTTAATTCATGGAATGTCATATTCTAACTATAGAGAGGGGGTTATGTTTGGAACTGATCCTCATAATATATTTCCAATATTTTTTGTGTTCTTAAATGAATTTAACAAGAAAATTTTAAAATGTTGTTTTTTGTGGGTATAGATCAGAGGTGATATATCCTATGGAGGGGAGGATGAAACACCCCACCCTTTTTTTGGATCATTTGGATTTTTCTTGAATTAGTTGTAGCTTAGTGAATGGAGGTCAGTATCATCTTAAATTATCATAACCCTATTTTTATGCCTTTTCAAAGGTGTTTCTTGGATTTATAGTGGTTGAGTTTTATCTTGGGACTCTCAACTATAGAGGGGTCAGAGTTGTGGTTGGAACTCGAAATAGAATTCTAAAGGTAATGAAATCATAATTAGGTGTGTTTGGAAGTGGATAAAGGGGTTCGGGAGGTCATGGGAGAATTTGGGAATGTTCAAGGCCCAAAGTTCTTATTTTTTGAAGAATTGGGATGAGGAACATGGTTAGTGCACAATTTTGTCTAATCATTCACTTTAGTCATGATACTTGAAAAAGGGAGAATCGTTGTTTTGAAAACCATGTGAAGGGGGAATGTAAACTATGAGAGGCTTGAATTTTTTTTTGGATAACTTTGCACATATTTTTCATAGTTTTTCTAACCATACGTATGATTGTGTGAGGTGTGGTTTTCTAGGATAGTGGGTACACATGATTAGAACATTGTTTATCTAGCCATGAAACCAAACCAAGATCTATGTTAAAAATGGGGGAATTTACCATCTTTTCCTCTTAAACCTTAATACTAATTTCTCTCTTCCCTCATTTTCACACAGCAACACTTTCGTAGCCTCTCCCTCCTCCTCTCTTCAAGCTTTAGTGGATATCTTTTTTTTGAATTTTGATTCCTTCACCATCAATCATGTTGGAACACCCTCAATAAGGATACTAATATTTTAAATTAAAATATCAATGTTTCTTTCCATCCAAACCTCTTCTGTCAAATTTAATATAAATACCTTATTTCTAAGTCTTTTGTCTAGTTTTCTAATACCACTCATTCTAGTCCAAATTTAAGGTCAATATAAAATGAGGAGTATTATACGGGGCCTAGGCAGGTGGTATATTTTATTTTACCTAAAATTGTCACCATTTATAAATTATACCATTGTGCGCACACTAGAATTTCAGAGTATTTCTTCTAAAATGTATATTTCCTTTAATTAGTCATTTAAACATCAACCTAAATGTCCTAGAGGACTCCTAATCACCATTAGAGGTTGATGGCCTCATCCCAAACCATCCCTTAGAGTGTGTTTGTTTTAATTCCCATTAAAACATTTATGTGAATATTCTATAATGCCTTATATGTATATATGATATATATTTATATAAGAAATATTATATTGTATAAAAATTATGATTTTCATGCCCATGAAATTTAAGATTGTGGAAAAATGATAAACTGTTATCATTTATTGATTATCTCACAAAAGGATATCATTAAATAACTATTATATAATATGTAATGTAATGGAGTAAATATATGTGATGCATGAACTATCCATTGAAATTTTATATGCATTTCAATGCATGAATAAATGAGTTAATACATATACCGACTATAAGTGTCCTCAAGTTCTACATAAACCCTGCATTTATATGATAGTGGTGTGGTGTGGATTCAAATCATCTTTCTTGGATGATACACCTAGACCCATTACTCTCTTTCATATTCTTCTATTTCATATAGAGGTACTAGCATACCATAGAGAAAAGGTGAATCTCAATTAAACGTCAAATGATTCAGTTTAGCCTATGGATACACTAAAGATGTGAGAAGATTTTTTTCCACTTTATGATCTCTTTAAAACTCATTAAAATGAGATAAATATTGATTCAATGGATATTTGGTTTAAGTTATTCAATATTTATATTTTATTAATGTATTTAATGTTATTTCATATTATCATGCATGGATATCCTTCAATAAGGATTTTTAATTCCTTCTGGTTGATCTGATAATTTTTATTAGACACAAAAAAACAATTAAATGGTATCAAAGGTAACTTGTGATTTATATTTATCAAATAATTCATGGGAATGAAGAATAATCTCAAAAACATAGAAATTTTTTACGGGTTTTTCAATAATCTAGAAAATGGGTTTACCCTTACATAGCGGGGCTATGTTAAGGTAATAATTCCCTTACCATTATGAATTTGATATGTGTATGGTTAACCAAGGAATTACCCTTACATAGATTGGTCTGTGTAAGTTTCCTCTCAACTTACTCATATGCCACTTACCCTTACGTGATAATATTTTCATAAAGTCCATACCCTTACGTAAAAGGTCTATGTAATGGTAACCTCTTCGTTACCATTATATAAATGGTTTATGTGAAGGTAGTAACCTTAATCAGTGATTATAGAAGGTTTCATAAAGGTAAATAAATGCTTACCCATATGTGAAGCATTCATGTAAATGCAATAACCTCTATACCCTTACATGCAATGAGTTGTGTAATTGTAATATTCATATTACCTTTATGTCACCCATTATATTTAAGCAGTGTAAAGGTAAGTAGTAACATACCTTTACACAAGGGTTTTTAGATGCCATGTTAAAGGATATAAGTATTTACCTTTACAACACATTCATTGTTAAAATTTGATAGACTAATTATTTATTAAACCTGCTAGAACTAATATAGTGGAAGTATGAGTATCAATCCACAAGGAAGGGTGTGTAAACAAAATTTGAAACAAAACCACTATAAAATAGTGGTTAGATATTTTTTCTATTATATAATATAGTTCAAGATAAAATAGTGATTTTTTTCCATAACTAGATAATGCAATAAAAATAATGATCAACAATAAAGCAGAAATTGACAAATTTGATCAAGATAGTGGAAATGGGAATTTATACTAACAGGTTTAGATGGATTTCTTCTTTCACAATAATTTTATTGAATTCATTTACTTGATAATAGTTCAAATAATGTCCCTCATCAAGATATTAAACATTCAGAAGAATGATTCTTGGAGTTATCTACTTCAAGAATCACTCAATCAGGGATGGACTTTGAAGAAATTATAATCAGAAAGAATCTTACCAATTGTTTATCCAAGAATTGGTAAAACTATTATCAGATTCAGAATTAACCTTTCTTATCAATTGTGTATTAACCTTGATGAAGAAGTTTTAAAATTAAACCAACAAATCAAAATCCCCCAAGCTGTAAATTTATCCAAGAATCATATCATGATTCAAGAATAAAATATTACAATTACAAATGAAAAAAATATAGGCTAGAATAATTCTCCCTCTAAAATGGCGGTTACGACGAGTGATTCTCTACACCTCATTGTCCTCCCAGAAGTTCTAGTGCTCTCTCTTTTTGAGTCTCAATCTCTAGTCTCTGAATGTCCCTATGTGAATAAGTATTCTTGGAATTTATTTTTTAGTCATCATCGGCATCTTGCAACAACTTAGGTTAGCTTCTACATCTTTGATATCCAAGTGTCACTTGTTTGAGAAAAAAAGATCACCAATACACGACATGAGATGAACCCTATTAACTTCCAAAACCGACCCAAATACGACCTTTTTTAGATGAACCTGGACATGACTCTAAGTCGGTTTTGAAAAAAAACATAAATTAGTTAGTAAATTATTATCATTAATATAAATATAACTTTTATAGTTATAAAAAAATTATTATCATTATTATTACTCTTGGGTTTAAAATATATATTGTATTATTATGGCTATTTATTTATATATTTTTTAATTTATTTATTATTATATTATTTTTCTTCTTGTTTATTTGTGCCCACTGAGTGGTCTCCATATCCTCCAAGGGGGGTGGTTCTCGTTTTCATCATGCATGGTAGTGGCATAGCTTAGTTGGGTGTCCTCCTCTGGTGGAATGTGGCTTTAGTGACAGTGGCTCGAGTTGACGGGCATCCTTGTCGCAAGGATGGTCAAGCTTACATTTATAAAGACCCAAGATATAGCACAGTGGCTAACCTCGGGGTTGCTCTCAAGGAAGCAGTGTCAAGAGCCTAAGCGGTCTGTTCTGAAAATCTTTTTGTATTTTTAAATACTTTAGAAACATAAAAACACACTCCTAAGGAATCACTAATCAGTGCTGAAGGGCACAATGGAGGGGGAAACAATGATGAAAAAAATGAGGAACACAGAAACACAGGACAAAACCAGAGAAAGAAAGCAGTCACGGACAAAAAAAAAGACACATAACAAACATATGACTTCAGGACAAGACAAAAGATAGTGAGAACAAGGCTAGACCCAGGTTAGTCCACCCCCTACTCACCTTCTTAGATCAACATAAACAATTCTCAAATTCTCACAGTGCATGATCAATGTCTCGGATCATGCACCAGTCTCGCCTAGAAATTGAACACTCAAGCATCGAAGTTCTTCAATACTCAAGCGTTCCTCCAAAATGCAAGGTGACTCACCTAGAAAAATCATTCTGGAAATAATTTCTCACAATATAGAATGATTCCACTAAGATCGTCACATCGCACAACCAATATTGATTCTCAAGTCGAGAAATCAAGACAGTAAGGGGAGAAGAAATTAAACAAGAAAGTGGAAAATTGTCCTATGCAAGATCTTGCTCTCGCTTAATCTAACTCGCAGACACAATCTACCAAGGTGAATAAAAATAATGTGATCACGTTGATGTGTGGATCTCCAGATCGTGTTGGGTTTCATAAATTGGATCTAGCCCTGCAAATTAGATCTCCATTTCTGGAGATTAAAGATCACGACATGAAACGAGGACGAATAAATGGCACAAAACAGATGAAACAAACATCACAATTCAATTAACAAAACACACACACAAGTATTTACAGACAAGATTGAAATTAAAACTAGAACAGAGCAACGAGGGTGAGGCGGAAAATGGAGGAGCAGGACCCATCTCCAAGTTGAAGACGATCCCTGTCCGTGAGAAGTGGATGAATGGATGGTGAATCGGGATGGAGTCTCCTCCTCCCGTTGTGGAATGATGCCCTCCCCCGGGTACTCTGCTCTCCGCTTGGCTTCCTGGCCTCTAGTCTGAAGAGAGAGATGATAGTCCTCTTATTTTTAGATGAAAAACAGAAATCTAAAACGGACAGGTAGCAGATAACCACGCGGCGTGGTTTCATGTGCACGTCACCAGCTCCTGAGTGAACTCCATTTAAGTGAAAACCATCCCTTGCAACGACCTCAAGAATCTTCTCGCACCTTTCCACGAACTTTTTCTTTTATCCCGCTTCTACCAGTAACTCCCCCTGCACAACGAAACGCACGTGAGTCAAATAAAAAATAAAATGAAACTATTATATTCTATATATTCATATTAATACTTAGATAAAAATACTTATTAATATATATAAATATATATATATATATTACTTATTTCTATTATATGTAAAAATACTTTTTATTTTTATTAATATTTTACTTATTATAAAACAAAGGTAATTGATATATATAAGTGTTATTTGTTATTTATATAGTGTATTATATATATTATGATGTTATTATTATAATTAGTATAATATTATAATTATATTAAAGAAAAAAATGAAAATAAAAGCTGAATTGGGGGGGAATCTGTTTGTGCGGCTTAGATGAAAGGGGGTAGAGGGCTTTGGTGAAGTGAGGGGGGAGAGGTGGCCTCAGGCGGTGCCGGTGAGGCTTGGTCCGATGGTGCATAATAGGAGGTGGACTTGCAGCGGTTCGGGTGTATGGAGCGGCGACTCCGGCTTGAAGGGGACGACTAGGGTTTAGGAGTGGTTCAGGTTAGGGCTCGCCGCGAACAGGGTGTCTTCGGGGAGAGGTACGGTTTCTGTGCACTTAAGAGGGTAGCGGCATAGAAGAGTGGGTGCTGCGGTGCAGGGAAGTCGTCACGCGGAGGTGAGGTGAGGCGGCTTCGGGTGTTTCAGTGGCGGGTTGTAGTGATGGAGCAAGGGGTAAGATCAGCTCTTGATGGGTCAAGTGAGATTCCAGTGGAATCAAGGTGGAGCTTGAGCAGAGGAGGTCGTCGGCAGCTTCGGTTTCTCACAGTGGTAGTCCGCTGAACTTATGATTTGAGTTTCTGAAGTTTGAAAAAAAAAATGTTTGAGTTTGATGTTATTCATCTGCATATGTGTTATCTCTAATTTGTGAGCTTGAACTTGGTGAATCAATTTGAGTGTTGTGATGCGTTGATTAATTTGTTGATGCTCCTGCTGTGAAAATTTCTATGAAAATTTCTGTGATGCTACTGCTGTAATGCATTGGTTTGCTGCGTAAAGGTGCGGATGAGGATGGAGCAGAGTGTGAGTCACCGTGAGGGTGAAAATGGTGAGACAGGGAATGGATTCACCTTGACCTCACGGTGAGACAGTGAATAGGGGTACTGTGGCACCGTGAGTGTTGGTTAACCGGTGGCAAAGTCACGGTGAGTATTTCTCACGCTCTCACCGTGACCGCGAGTGTAGGATAGCAAGGGTGGAACGGTGCGATAGGTTGGAACCAGTACGGTGGCACCGTGACCGTGAAGAAATCGCGACACCTACAAAACAAACACAACAGTTAAATTAATTAAAAGTAAATAATTTATTAAAACTAAAAATAGATTAATCAATTAATAAATTAAATTAAATAGAATGGAATTAAATAAATAAAACAAAGTTAGAAAATAAAATTAAATGTGTTTTATTTAAATGAATGAATTTATTTGGGTTTAATAACATAATTTAAAACAAATTAATAATACTTTCTTAAATTAATCAACCAATTAAGTAACCAATAAACTAGACAATTCATTAACTTAAAGAATAAACTTATTAATAGAATAAAATTAAATTGTTAAAACTAGTTAAATTATCAAAGACCAAAAAACTAAATTGAGTTATTTATTTACAATTTAAAGAATAAAGAATTAATTAATTTAATTAATGGATTAATAAACTAACTAGAATGAAAAATTATAAAAATAAAAAAATAAATAAATAAAGGTCTAATTCCCAAGGCTAAATTAATATAAGATTTATTTAAAAAGACACAAATGAATAATAAAAACAACTTATTTAAACAAAAATTGATTATTTTACAGAGCAAGTGCAACAACACATTAATTACCAAATATTTACTAAAAACAATCATTTTGGTATAAAAAATCAATAAAAATATAAAAAGGATGTGGAAAAGAGTGTAAAAACACTGCCACATCAAACTCCCTCACACTTAAAGCTTTGTTTGTCCTCAAAAAAGTATATGTATTTGACATTAAAACAGAAAGATGATTTGTGAAGTTCAGTTAAAAACAAAGTGCATGACTAAACTTTAATACCCAGAGGATCAAAAGCAACAGTAGGTCAAGGTTTTTCAAAGGTGTTCAAAAATGAAGTCCTACTTAGCTTCAAAATCCCACTGGAAGTAAAGAGCATCAAAAATTCATACACTATCAAGTATGCCATGCCTCCTATGTGTTTTCATTAACTATCCTACTTCACCATCCAATTCAAGTACTGATTCAAGGAGGGATGACAGGTTAGAAGAAGTGGAACTCAAAAACTTAACCAAGGGCACCTTCAATTCTCACCTTCCCCCAGGTTCCAATAATTAAATTCCATTAAATTGATCACTTTATTGATTTAAATCAAATGAATATTAACCAAGTCAATTTCTCCCTTCTTTATCTAGGTTCAAAATTCCCCTCACCTTAATGAGCTCATTTTTGATAAGGGCACTTTATTTTAATCTTTCTCATCCATATTACATGTGAAGAGCATTGTGCATAGCACTTATTGAGATTTGAATTGGCTTTATTTATTCACAGAAACGCACCCAATGCACCTTGTCTCAGATACTCATCGTGGGATCTCATTTTCCCATTTTACTCCAGTTACAAAGGACTTAATTAATAATCATTCAAATTGACTTCCTAAAGTGATTGAATATTATATTATAAAAATGTGATTCCCCTGGGTTCCAGTGAGAACATCAAGTTACCCTAAGACATGATCCTTACTCCACAAAACTTATCCTGTCATACTCTTATTCTCAATTCCTAAATAGAGAGATCCATAGAAACAGTGAACAATTTCACTCAACAATCATTCATACTTAACAATTTCTGACTAAGTGTCACTCTCAACATCCGGCAAACAATTATCCACTAAATAAGACATAATTGAAGTACCAATGAACATCCAATGACCATCAATCGATGAAAGAATTTGAAAAAAAATTAAAGGAATTTTGAACCTTTTTTTGAAAAAATGAAAACATTTGACCATTTTTTAACAAACACAAACTCAGGTTCAAGAATGGGGAATTCGACATGACACTAGAATGACCCCTCTCCCCCACACTTAAAACCCAACATTGTCCCCAATGTTGAATCTCAAGGTGGGAGACAGTTTATGTTCAGAATAGATAGAAATTTCAGTTGAAAAAGGATATGGAGGGGTATCAATGAAGTTCAAAAATTTTCTTTTCCACACAAAAATTTAAAGAAAATAAAAACAAAAAACAAAAGAAAAACAGAAAAGGCCAACCCCACCAGCCTCACCATCAACCATGTAAATTTATATTCCTAAAAAGTTCATGCTTTGAATCATTTTGAGCAGACAAAAGATTTTAAAAATTTACTTCAAAAATTAGCATGTTTAGAAATGATGTGCAACAGCAGCATAATGAGAATAATAATAATGGGTGCAAGCATGTTTCATCAAATAAACTCAAGAACATTATCAACTAAGTAGATGTTAGCAGCTAACACCCAAGAAAGAAAATACAGTCATTACTCACAGATTGGGAGGAAGTCGCCCACACTTAGTTCATAGTAGAGAATAAGCAATTAATTGAAAGTGAAAAAGTGAGAACAACACTTCCCCGAATTATTGTCCCTTTCGCAGTGGCTTTCATCAAAAGATCCTATTTAGCATCACTGGGTTGTTACTCCTCTTCAGTAACCTGTAGGTTCAAATAATTAAAATAATACTTCAGAGTTTAAAGTTCAATAAAAGTAACCCAGGAGAGTGAGTAGAGAAAAATGTTATCTATATGATGTAGTGGATTGCTCCGTTGGGTTTTCTAGCCAAGTTTCTGGCAGCAACAACTCTCTCTAACACAACAACAGATTATGAGGCACCATCAGCAGTCAAGAGATTGAACCAGAGAAAAAGTAGCAGGGATGAACTTTATTGATTAACATAAAATAAAAGATAAACTACTAAGCAACCATGGGTTAGTTCCCATGCAACACTAAGTTTATAGTCCCCAGTTAGACTTGAATCAGCTCATTCTTCCAACAGAGATATGGCAGCTAAGCCCTTTGGTTGCCCTTCATAGAAGTGCTTTATTCTTTTTCCATTGACTAAGAAGGGTCTATTATCATTTCCAACTAGCTCAACAGCACTATTAACCAGAACTCTAACAATGTTAAAGGGTCCTGACCACTTGGACATCAACTTCCCTAGAAACAGCTTCAATCTTGAATTGAAAAGCAGGACCCTCTCACCAACCTTGAAATTCCTGTTTTGAATGATTGAGTCATGAAAATCATTTGTTCTTTCTTTGTGAATTATAGCATTCTCATAAGACTCTCTTCGGATCTCTTCCAACTCACTCATCTCTAGCAGCCTCCTCTCTCCAGCAGACTTAAAATCAAAGTTAAGAGCCTTCACTGCCCAATAAGATCTCTGTTGTAACTCAATCGGTAGATGGCATGCTTTCCCAAAGAGGAGCCTATATGGTGACATCCCTATATGAGTTTTATAAGCAGTTCTGTAGGCCCAAAGGGCCTAATCCAATTTCCTTGACCAGTCTTTCCTAGATCTAGACATTTTTTTCTCTAAAATCTGTTTGAGCTCTCTGTTTGAAACTTCTGCTTGCCCACTGGACTGTGGGTGGTAAGTAGTGACTGTCCTATGTGAGAACCCATACTTATCCATCAAACCTTTGAACTTATAATTATTTAATTGAGTCTCATTATCATTGATGAAAGCTCGAGGAACACCAAATCTGGAAAAGATGTTTTTCTTAATGAATTTCACAACATTAGCAGCTGAATTATCAGGCAGATCTACTACCTCAACCCACTTGGACACATAGTCCACAGCAACCAAAATGTATTCATTCCCATAAGAGGATGGAAATGGTCCCATGAAGTCAAAGCCCCACACATCAAAGATTTTAACTTCCATAATACCTTTTTGAGGTAATTCCTGCCTTCTTCCAACATTTCCCAACATTTGACATTTTGAACAGCCAATGACCAGACTCCTAGCATACTTTAACAGTGTTGGCCAGTAGAAACCAGCCTGTATGACCTTCTGAGCAGTCCTTTCTCCTCCATGGTGGCCACCCCAAGTTGATGAATGGAAGCTCTCAAGTATGGGTAAAATCTCATCCTCAACCACACATCTTCTCAGAATACCATCAGCACACCTCCTAAAGAGAAGAGGGTCATCCCAAAAATAATATTTCAGCTCAGAAATAAACCTCTTCCTCTGGTTGTGTAAAAGATCCTTGGGCATGACTCCAGCTGCCAGAAATTTGGCATAGTCTGCAAACCAAGAAGATTGTTGCACAGAAGCAGCAAACAGTTGTTCATCAGGGAAGGAAGTGTTGATCTCTTTTGGTTCCTTACTTGGGGAATTGGGCAATCTGGAAAAATGATCTGCAACTACATTCTCAACCCCTTTCTTATCCTTAATCACTAAATCAAACTCCTACAGCTGCAAGGTCCACCTCATGAGTCTAGGCTTCGAGTCCTTTTTATCCAGCAAATACTTAAGGGATGAATGATCTCTGAAAACTATGATCCTTGATCCTATAAAATACTACCTGAACTTTTCTGAATCAAACATCACAGCATCCAACTCCTTTTCAGTGGTAGAATAATTTTTCTGGGCATCATCTAATAGCTTACTTGAATAGTAAATAACATGAAGTTTTCTATCCTTCCTCTGCCCTAACACAGCTCCTACTGCAAAATCACTAACATCACACATAACCTAAAAGGGAAGTTTCCAGTTAGGAGCAGTGATTATAGGTGAAGTACTCAACTTCTCCTTGAGTAAATTAAAGGCCTCTAGACATGTGTTATCAAAGACAAAGGGTGTGTCCTTAACCAGCAGGGAGCATAGGGGTCTAGTAATCTTAGAAAAATCCTTAATGAACCTCCTATAGAACCCAGCATGACCCAACAAACTTCTAATTTCTTTTACATTTTCAGGTGGGTGCAACTTTTGTATGACCTCAATTTTAGCATTATCGACCTCTAGCCCCTTCTTAGAAACCTTATGTCCCAAAACTAGGCCTTCAGTGGCCATGAATTGGCACTTTTCCCAGTTTAATACTAAGTTGGTCTCTTGGCATATTTCTAACACTAATTCCAAGTTTTTCAGACAGTTCTCAAAGGTATCTCCCACAACAGAAAAATCATCCATGAACACTTCAATAATCCTCTCAATCATGTCTGAAAAAATTGCCATCATACATCTCTGAAAAGTGGCAGGAGAACCACACAAGACAAAGGGAATCCGCTGGTAGTAAAATGTCCCAAATGGACAGGTGAATGTGGTTTTCTCTTGGTCCTCAGGTGCAATGGCAATCTGGTTGTAACCAGAATAGCCATCAAGAAAGCAGAAGAACTCATTGCCTGCCAACCTCTCTAACATTTGATCCAAAAATGGCATAGGAAAGTGATCCTTTATTATGGAAGCATTAAACATCCTGGATTCTATAAAGACTCTCCATTTATTCATTGATCTTGTTTGGATTTGCTCATTCTTTTCATTAGTGACCACTGTCACTCCACTCTTTTTGGGAACCACCTGGACAGGACTGACCCAGGGGCTATCATAAATTGGAAAAATTATTAAATTGGAAAAATTATTCCAGCATCCAGCAACCTAATCACTTCTTCTCTCACTACTTCCTTCATGTTGGGGTTGAGTCTTCTTTAGGCTTCTACTCTGGTCTTACACTCAGGTTACATTGGAATTTTATGCATACAGAAGGATGGACTTATCCCTTTGATATCAGCAATTGACCAGCCAATGACAGTCTTGTACTTCCTCAAAACTGTAAGCAGATTTTGCTCTTAACCCAGTTTCAGGTTGGATGAAATGATCACAGGAAGGGTGGAATTGTCTCCTAAAAAGGAATATTTGAGATGTTCAGGGAGGGGCTTGAGTTCAAGGATGGGTGGTGACTGGCTTGAGGGAAGACACTTGGGCCTCGGTGGCCCAAGGTCTTCATGTTGGCTCTTAAAGAAGGTAGTAGAAAAGGATTTTTCATCAGTGAAAGAGGTTCCAAAAGATATCTCCACAGACTCAGACTCCTCTCTCGGGGTAAGAATATGCTCCAAGAAAAACTCATCTAGGTTCTCCAAAAATTCACCCTCATACTCATAAACAAATTCTCTCTCCTTACTTGATCTGATCCCCATGCAAGAGGCAGTAGGGACTTTAGGTTCACTATTTATTTCAGTTATCATTCTCATAAACTCTTCTTCCTCCTTATCAACACTACTCTCAGTAGCTAACATCTCATCTTTTGGGGAAATTGGGTGGGTGGGTTCTTGTATTTTCTTAAACACATTGAATTCTTCATTCTGTTCACCCAAATTGAAAATCAGTTTCCCCTTATACATGTCTATCACAGCTCCCCCTGTGGCCAAGAAGGGCCTACCAAGAATGATAGGAACCTCCTGGTCACACTCCATGTCAAGGATAAGAAATTAAGCAGGAAAAAAGAGTTTTCCTACTCCCACTAACAGATCATCAACCCTACCAACTGGATGAGTAATAGACCTTTCAGCAAGCTGTAACACCATAGTGGTGGGTAGGGGAACTCCTAATCTTAGGTGATGGAAAAGTGAAAGTGGAATCAGATTAATACTAGCACCCAGATCACAAAAACAGTTGAAATTACCACCTCTATCCCCAAATGTGCAAGGGATGACAAAGCTTCCAGGGTCCCGAAGCTTAGGAGGTATCCTATTCTGCAAGACTGCACTACACTCCTTTGTTAAGATGTAGGTGGAAAATTCTTCCAAAGTCTTTTTGTTTGAACATATTTTCTTGAGTGATTTCAGATATGATGGGCTTTGTATTAATGCTTCCAGGAATGGGATATCAATGTTCATCTTTTTAACTACTTTCAAAAATTTCAACAGTTCAGAATCATGAATTGGTTTCTTAATTCTTTGAGGGAAGGGGATTGCAGGGGAAAAATTCCTCACAATTGGAGGCATCTCTACAGCTTCTTCTTCAAAAAATTTCTTCACTTTAATGTATTTGTTTTTCAAGCCATTTTCCTTGGGTTTTTGAGCTGGAAAGGAAGAGACTGGAGGGATTCCAGTGGTGCCGTCCAGTTTTCCAGATTCAGGTTCTTTCAAATTTGAGTTTTCAGTTTCATCCATTTTTTCATTTTCATCATTTAGGGGTTCTTTCCTAGGCTCTTTGTGGGTTTGGAGACCACTCCTGGTGGTCACATGCATGTAATTCTCCCTAGGATTGGCTTCAGTGGTGTTGGGCAGCCTACCCTTTTCTCTATTGCTAGCATCCCTAGCCAACTGCCCCATTTGAATTTCCAAGTTCTTCATTCTAGCATCCATTTGAACTTTATCAAAATCATTTTTGGTCTTTTGTTCATCAAACCTCCCTATAAATTGATGGAACATGTCTCTCACATCATTTTTTGAGTTGGATGACTCAGTCTTAGGTTGGGATTGGGGTTGGAACTGCTGCCTAGGAGGCTGCTGGAATCCAGGAGGAGCAATAGGTTGGAGGACTCCCTGCTCCCTCCATGACAGGTTCGGATGGTTCCTATACCCTTGATTATAGGTGTTGGAAAATGGATCATCCCTAGGCTGCATCTGAGGTTCATAGCCAGCAAATCTGGAACTCTTATGAGGCTGGACAAGAATATCAAAGTTTGGACAACAGGTTTGAGAATGGCCATACATGCCACAGTGGTGACACTGCTCCTTAAGGATTTGATGTGGGTTCTCATTGAAGAACCCAGCAGCTTGGGCTTCAGCTTGAGGAGCAGGGGCGGTTTCTTTTCTAACAATGGTTCTCCTCCTAGAAAATTTGTGCTGGGAATTCTGAGCTAATGTGTTAAAAATCTGTTTGAGCTCCTCAGCAGTCCTATCACTAAAATCTCCTCCAAAAGACTGATCCACCAAGTTTTGGTGGTAAGGGGTAAGACTATTGTAAAAGGTTTCCATAAGGAATTGAGGTATACATTGGTGGTTTGGACACTGCCTAAGCAAACCTCTAAACCTATCCCAGGCTTCATGAAATATTTCTCCTTCATCCTGAAGGAATCTAGTGATTTTGTGCCTAATTTCAGATGTCAACCTCCTAGGATAGAATTTCATTGTGAAGGAATTGTAAACTTGATCCCAGGTGACAAAGATATCTTCTTCTAACTGTTGGAACCAAGACCTAGCATTTCCCTTGAGGCAGATGGGGAACACTCTCAATTTAAGCTCTTCCTCAGTGAGACCCCTAAGTGGCAGCTGCTGGACACTACAATAGAATGCTCTAATGAATTCAAGAGAGTCTTCACTAGGCATTCCATTGAAGGTAGCCAGCTGACTAATCCTGGATTTTTTGATCTCATAGTTCTTGGACCTAGGAGATAGTCTAATACATGAAGGGTTTCTAGACACTGATGGTAGTCAGAACTCTCTCAGACTATGTCTCCCAGTTATCTCATTCCCAGGTTAATTCATCATTCCATGTTGGTTCACATTCTCAGGAATTGGATTGTTCAGATTTTCATTTCTGTTTTCTTCCATTTTTAGCTTTTCATTGTTCTTTTTTACTTCTTTGAGGTGCTTATAAATCTCAGGGTTAACAGGTACTAAGTGTTCATACTTAGACCTGGTTTTCATGCAGTAGGTTCACAAATTGTTTTTTGAATTTTAATTTTCTTTTTGCTGTTTTTTTTATTTTATTTTATTTTTTTTATGTGAATTTTTGTTTGGTTTTTTTAAATGCACGTGGCCTCCTCAGAAACGGTGCCAAAATTTTATGGGATTCCTTTTCGCGAGGATGGTCAAGCTTATATTTATAAATACCCAAGATATAGCATAGTGGCTAACCTCGGGGTCGCTCTCAAGGAAGCAGTATCAAGAGCCTAAGCGGTCTGTTCCGAAAATATTTTTGTATTTTTAAATAATTTGAAAACATAAAAACACACTCCTAAAGAATCACTAATTAGTGCTGAAGAGCATAGTGGAGGGGGAAACAATGATGAAAAAAATGAGGAACACAGAAACATAGGACAAAACCAGAGAAAGAAAGCAGGCACGGACAGAACAAAAGACACATAACAAACAGATGACTTCAATACAAGACAAAAGACAGGGAGAACAAGACTAGACCTAGGTTAATCCACCCCCTAATCACCTCCTAGATCAACACGAACAATTCTCAAATTCACACAGTGCATGATCAATGTCTCAGATCACACACCAGTCACGCCTAGAAATTGAACACTCTAGCATCGAAGTTCTTCAATACTCAAGCGTTCCTCCAAACTGTAAGGTGACTCACCCATAAAAATCATTCTGGAAATAATTTCTCACAATCCATAATGATTCCACTAAGATCGTCACATCGCACAACCAATCTTGATTCTCATGTCGAGAAATCAAGACAGGAAGGGGAGAAGAAATTAAACAAGAAAGTGGAAAATCATCCTACGCAAGATCTTGCTCTCGCTTAATCTAACTCGCAGACGCAATCTACCAAGGCAAATAAAAAGAACGTGATCGCGTTGATGTGTGGATCTCCAGATTGTGTTGGGTTTCATAAACTGGATCTATCCCCACAAATTAGATCTCCATTTTTGGAGATTACGGATCATGACACGAAACGAGGATGAATAAACGGAACAAAACAAATGAAACAAACATCACAATTCAATTAACAAAACACGCACACAAGTATTTATAGACACGATTGAAATTAAAACTAGAACAGAGCAACGAGGGTGAGGTAGAGAATGGAAGAGCAGGACCCGTCTCCAAGTAAAAAATGATCCCTGTCCGTGAGAAGTGGATGAATGGATGGTGAATCGGGATGGAGTTGCCTCCTCCCGTTGTGGAATGATGCCCTCCCCCGGGTACTCTGCTCTCCACTTGGCTTCCTGGCCTCTCGTCTAAAGAGAGAGATGATAGTCCTCTTATTTTTAGATGAAAAACAGAAAACTAAAACTGGCAGGTAGCAGATATCCACGCGGTGCGGTTTCATGTGCATGTCACCAGCTCCCGAGTGAACTCCATGTAAGTGCAAACCATCCCTTGTAACAACCTTGAGAATATTCTCGCACCTTTCCACAAACTGTTTCTTTTATCCCGCTTCTTCCATTAACTCCCCCTGCACAACGAAACGCACGTGAGTCAAATAAAAAATAAAATGAAACTATTATATTCTATATATTCATATTATTACTTAGATAAAAATACTTATTAATATATATAAATATATATATAAATAATACTTATTACTATTATATGTAAAAATACTATGTATTTTTATTAATAGTTTACTTATTATAAAACAAAGGTAATTGATATATATAAGTGTTATATGTTATTTATATAGTGTATTATATATATTATGATTTTATTATTATAATTAGTATAATATTATAATTATATTAAAGAAAAAATGAAAATAAAAGCAGAATTGGGGGGAATCTGTTTGTGCGGCTTAGATGAGAGGGGGTAGAGGGCTTCGGCGAAGTGAAGGGGGAGAGGCGGCCTCAGGCGGTGCCGGTGAGGCTTGGTCCGATGGTGAAGAACAGGAGGTGGACTTGCAGCGGTTCGGGTGTATGGAGCGGCGGCTCCGGCTTGAAGGGGACGACTAGGGTTTAGGAGTGGTTCGGGTTAGGGCTCGCCGCGAATAGGGGGTCTTCGGGGAGAGGTACGGTTTCTGCGCACTTAAGAGGGTAGCGGCGTGGAAGAGTGGGTGTTGTGGTGCAAGGAAGGCGTCGCGCAGAGGTGAGGTGAGGCGGCTTCGGGTGTTTCAGTGGCGGGTTTCAGCGATGGAGCAAGGGGTAAGCTCGGCTCTTGATGGGTCAAGTGAGATTCGAGTGGAATCAAGGTGGAGCTTGAGCAAAGGAGGTCTTCGGCAGCTTCGGTTTCTCACAGTGGTAGTCGGCTGAACTTATGATTTGAGTTTCTGAAGTTTGAAAAAAAAAATATTTTTGATTTTGATGTTCTTCATTTGCGTATGTGTTATCTCTGATTTGTGAGCTTGAACTTGGTGAATCAATTTGAGTGTTGTGGTTCGTTGATTAATTTGTTGATGCTTCTACTGTGAAAATTTCTATGAAAATTTATGTGATGCTGCTACTGTAATGCATTGGTTTTCTGTGTGAAGGTGCGGATGAGGATGGAGCAGAGTGTGAGTCACCGTGAGGGTGCAAACGGTGAGATAGGGAATGGAGGCATCGTGACCTCACGGTAAGACAGTGAAGAGGGGTATTGTGGCACCGTGAGTGTTGGTGAACCGGTGGAAAAGTCACGGTGAGTGTTGCTCATGGTATCACCGTGACCATGAGTGTGGGATAGCAAGGGTGGAACGATGTGACAGGTTAGAGCCATTACGGTGGCACTATGACCGTGAAGAAATCGCGACACCTGCAAAACAAACACAACAATTAAATTAATTAAAACTAAATAATTTATTAAAACTAAAAATAGATTAATCAATTAATAAATTAAATTAAATAGAATGGAATTAAATAAATAAATCAAAGTTAGAAAATAAAATTAAATGTGTTTTATTTAAATGAATGAATTTATTTGGGTTTAATAACATAATTTAAAACAAATTAATGATACTTGCTTAAATTAATCAACCAATTAAGTAACCAATAAACTAAAGAATTCATTAACATAAATAATAAACTTATTAATTGAATAAAATTAAATTTTTAAAACTAGTTAAATTATCAAAGACCAAAAACTAAACTGAGTTATTTATTTAAAATTTAAAGAATAAAGAATTAATTAATTTAATTAATGGATTAATAAACTAACTAGAATGAAAAATTATAAAAATAAAAGAATAAATAAATAAAGGTCTAATTCCCAAGACTAAATTAATATAACAATTATTTAAAAATACACAAATGAATAATAAAAACAACTTATTTAACCAAAAATTGATTATTTTACACACCAAGTGCAACAACACGGTAATTACCAAATATTTACTAAAAACAATCATTTTGGTATAAAAAATTCAATAAAAATATAAAAAGGATGTGGTAAAGAGTGTAAAAACACTGCCACATCACGAGTCTTTATCCTCTTCAGATCTGGCACTCAGGAATTTCATTTGTGGTGGAACTCAGTTCAACCATCGGCAAGGGTGAAACTTTGGTCATTATGGTAGATTAGTGGTGAAGTTCATCAAAAATGTGATAGCCAAACTAGATGATTTAGGTTCAATGCATTATATTGGTCTGGAAATCATCTTCAACTAGTAGAGACATTATGTTCTTCAAATTCTGCTCCATCAAATCAGTTCGTGGATATGGAAGATAGTGGTGGTAGATCAACTCAAAATCTGGTAGATTCATTGTAGATATGTAAAGGTAGATGTGTGGAATACGGTGGTAGATAGATGGGGATATGGTGGATGGGATACCACCAGTAGTTTTTTTGTGGGATGGTGGTGTTGAAAGGAAATGAATCTGGCGGTAGAGGAGGTTATAACCAATAGATTCACATGGGACCCATAGATCGGTGAGTAGTTGATCTAGGTGTATGTGAAGGTAAATGTAGGATTGATGCTAGATTGATAATGGTAGATCCATTAGAGGTGGAATGGTAGATGGATGAGGGAGTCCAATGGTAGATCCCCTGCTCTGCGATAGTTAAAGTGAAAGTATTGGTAGATGCATGGCCCCTGACGGTGGATATGTCAATGGTAGCAGAAACTGTAAAAAAACATAAAAATATTAAAACAATAAAAAAATTTAAACTGAACAATTAAAAACAAATATTTGAAGTTAAATTAGAAAAAATTTGAAACTATATAATAATTTAATGAATTCATTTTATGTTTATTAAAATTTAAAAACTAATTATTAATTAAAAATTATAAAATAAAAATAAAAATATAATTTTGAATACATAAACAAAGAAAAATAAATTAAATTAAAGTTTCATTATTTAAACAAAAATATATAATGATAAATATTTAATTAAAAAATGTAAATAATAAAAATAGTAACTCTTAAAATTATTATTTTATAGAATATCTATAAATAAAAAATATAAAGAAAAACTTATCAAACATAAAAAATATTTAAAAGGTAAAAATACATAATTTAATATAAAAATTATAAAATAATAGTTTTAACAAAAAAACTAATAAAGTATAATTATTTAACAAATAAAGGACATTTAATTAATTAAATAAACAGAATTTTAATTAAAAGATATGAAAATCCAATTAAATTTAAGGCCACATCAAATTCCTCCATACTTAATCATTGATTATCCTCAATAAATTACTAATCAATTTTTGTAGGAAATAATAAATATCAAAATCGAACAATTGTAGTGCCCCAAATAATTAATTGATATAATAATAATTTTCCCCCATGAACACTTTTAAGCAGAAAGTATGAATTCCCTCCTAAAAGAAAGTAGATTTAGTGCAATATTTAATTAATTTTATACAAAAAATGATTTCTTTTGAAAAAAAATAGTTAAATTAAAGAAATGTTAATGTGCATTTAACTGAGACTTAAAAACTTCACTTTACCTCCAGGTGAGCAGACACACATAAATTACCGCTCAAAAAATTAAAAACAACTGAATGTATGAGTATGTTCAATAATTACAAGAAGTAATAAATAACACATCTAATAGTATTAGCTTAAATATTAAATTAATAAATGAATGAAGGAAAGAATATCAATGTAGATTTGTATTTTCATTTCATAGATCATGTAAATTCATGTATTATGAATTTTATTCAATCAAAAATTTCAAATTTAATAATAGTTGTATAACATTATCTTAACTTATGACCATGAACTAATTATTTAAAGAAGGAAGGAAATGATTTACTCAATTAAATTCATGGAGTAATAAAGATATAACATCTTCAAAGCAGCTTCACAACTTTCAAAATTAAGAAAAAATTTGAACCACTAAAAGTAAAAATAAAAACATGAAAAACAACCAATTTTGAGAAATTTTAAAGGGATTTTATGGGTACAAATTAAATATATTAATCCAAATTAATAATAATAATATATCCCCCACACTTATAACACAGATTTGTCCTCATGGTAGAATTCAATGGTTGAAGAAAAACAAATTATACTTTTAAAGTTCAAAATTGGTTTTCAATTCAATAGTTAAATGACATGTTCAAGTGTCATGATATAGTTAAAATAATAAGTTTTCCACAGTAAATATTGTATAATATATTAATTCAACTCATGAATTTCCATTTAAGATACAAACATAAGAATTTTTTTAATATAATTCAAAAGGTATCAGGAAAATCATTTAGTATATAGTGAATAGGGTGTTAATAAGTTTGAATATTAATTTCAATTGGATTTTCAACATTATAGAAAATAGTATTTTAAACACCCAGTAAAAAAAACACAAGAATTTAAACAAAAACAGTCAGGTATATTACTCCCCCCACACTTAACATCACATTTTGAATAAATTTAAAAGCATTGAATCTCGTTTTTTATCAAAATAAGAATATATTGCACCATAATAAAATTAAGTATAAAAGAAAATTAGAAATTAAAATAAAGCACTATCTTGATTAATGAATCTTTCTCTACATATTTAATCCACGATTATCTCTTCCCTATTATATTTGAGTGAAATCCTTTGGTTTATTCTGGTATATTTCCTACATAATGAAAAAATATTAACATAAGAATTCAAAAAATTAAGTCCAAATGTAATAAAAAACTAGAGGTTAAGTTTAAGGAATTTTTTATCGGGTAAAGATCTAGATTACAGCTTATTGAAATTTTAAAGTAAATTTGGAAAAACTTATCTTCTATTAACACCTTAGTAGAAACATTTTTTTAATAAAAATGATTGTGAAAACAAATAATTTAATTCCAATAGCAATAGAGAAAAATAGAGATCATGTAAGCACTTTATTCTTAAGAAAACAAAAACAAAAACATATAAAGACCATGGGTTGATTCCCATGAAGTACTAAATTTAAATTCTACAGTTAGAAATTAGTGAAAAATGTGTTTTCATGCACATAAATGGAATCCAATCCATTTGTATTCCCTTCAAAATAAAGTTTTATTCTTTTACTATTTACCAGTATTTGTCTATTTTCTTCTCCAATTATTTCAATAGCTCTATTATTCAATACTATAATAACAATGATGGGTTCAAACCACTTAGATTTTAATTTACCAAGAAAGATCTTAAGTTTATAATTAAATAAAAGGACCTTCTATCTAGATTTGAATTCCCTATTTTGAATAGAAGAATCATGAAATACCTTAACCCTCTCTTTGTAAATCCAAGTATTGTCATAAGACTCACTCCTAATCTCAACCAACTCATTATATTCTAGCATCCTCCTCTATCCAATAGTATTAAAATAAAATTTTAAATCCTTTACGGGACAATATGACTTGTGTGACAACTCTATAGGAAAATGATGAAATTTTGAAAATAATATCCTATATAGAAACATACCAATTGGGGTTTTTGAAAGTAATTCTATAGTCCCATAATTCTTCATCTAATTTCAAGGACCAATATTTATTATAATTAGACATATGTTTATATAGTATCTTCTTCATCTTCCTATTTAAAATTTCTACCTATCCACTATATTGTGGATGGTAATCAGTTAAAGTTCTATGGGCACAACCATATTTCTCCATCAAATATTTAAATTTTTAATTATTAAAATGAATTCCATTATCAGTGATGAATGCTTGAGGCACCCCAAACATTGACAATATGCTCTTTTAATGGATTTTATTACACTAATACCTTGTTTTTTGGACAGTGCTACAACCTCAACCCATTTCAAAACATAGTCTAAATTAACTGAAATATACTCATTCCCATATGGTGATGGGAATGGTCCCAAAAAATATAAACCCTGAACTTTAAAAACATCTACTTCTATAATAACCTTCTAAGTAAGATCCTATTTTCTTCTAATATTCCTTAAACTTTGACATCTATCACATCCCACAAAAAAACTAATAGAGTCTTTGAACAAGGTAGTCCAGAAAAAAAATATCTTGATGGAATTTTTGGGATAATCTCTCTCTATAATGATGAACTCCCAAATTTGAGGAGTTAAAACTATCCATAATTGGAAACATTTCTTCCTATGGAACACACCTTCTCAGAATCCCATAAGCACATCTTATAAAAATCAAAGGTTTATCACATAGATAGTACTTAATATTTGAAATGAACTTCTTCCTTTAACTATTTGAAAAATCCTTAGAAATGAAACCTGCTATTAGAAATTTGGAAAATATGAAAACTATGAATATTTATTAACAGATATAGTGAGTAAATTTTAATCAAGAAAGGAATATTTAGAATCCCTTTGATCTTCACACTAGATATTAGAAAACCAAGGAATATGATCTACAACTACATTCTTAACTCCCTGTTTTTCTCTAATATCCATATCAAACTCTTATAATAAGATAATTCACCTAATTAGTCTAGGTTTTTTCAAGTTATTTGAAAACATATACTTTAAGGTAGAATATATTGTAAATATTATGACTTTATAACCTAAAAGGTACTACCTAAATTTTTATAGAGTAAAAATAACAGGTAATAACTCCTTCTCAGTTGTGGTGTAGTTACTTTGAGAATCATCTAGTATTCTGATATTATAATAAACAACATGTAATCTCTTTTCTCTCCTCTATCCTAAGACATCTCCAACATTCATGTCACTTGAATCACATATAATTTCAAAAGGTAAATTCCAATCAGGTGTAGTTGTGATGGGTGATGAAGTGATTTTTTCTTTAATAAAATTAAATGATTCCTAATAATTTTTATCAAATAGGAAGTGTGAATCTTTGACCACTAAATAACATGATGATTATTTAATTTTTAAAAATTCTTCTATAAACCACTGGTAAAAACCAGAATTCCCTAAGAATATTCTAACACCCTTAATATTTTTAGGAGGGAGTAATTTTTTATTACTTCCATATCAGTGGTATCTACCTCTAAAATCCACTTAGAAACTTTATATCCTATCACTATTCATTATTTGACCATAAAATAGAATTTATCCTAGTTTATAACTAATTCAATCTCATAACATCTCTTTAAAACCAATTCCATATTTCCTAAATAACACTAAAATATGATACCAATAATGGATAATTCATCCTTGAATACCTCAATGATCCTCTCTATCATGTCTAAAAATATAGCCATCATATATATTTGGAATGTGGAGGGAACACCACATAATCCAAAAGGCATTCCCTAATAAGTAAATATCCCAAAGGGGCATGTGAATATATTTTTCACTTGATCTTATAGTGCTATATGGATCTAGTTGTAACTATAATAGTTGTCTAGAAGACAAAATAACTCATTTCCAGCATACCTCTCAATAATTTTATCTAATAAAGGCATTAGAAAATAATCATTCCTAGTGGATTAATTGAGTTTTCTTTAATCTATACAAACTCTCAATTGTTATATTTTTTCACTTGAACTTGCTCATTTTTTTCATTAGTAGCTACAATGAAACATCCTTTATTTAGGATTGATTGGACTGGACTAACCTAAGAGTTGTCATAAATGGGATATATAATACCAGTATCTCGTATATTGATTACCTCTTCTCTCACAACTTGTTTCATATTTGGGTTCATTTTCCTTTGTCACTCTACTCTTGGGTTGTGGTCTGGTTTCATAGGAATATTGTGCATGAAAAATAAAGTGATGATTACTTTGATATCAACTATAGACCATCCAATTGTAGTTTTTAATTTCTTAAGAACACCCAAAAAAATTCTCTTCATTATTTTTTAGTTAAGTAGAAATAATTATTGGTAATTTTTAGTTTTCACATATAAATGAGTATTTCATGTATTCTAGATGTATTTTTATCTCTAAAGTGGGCGATTATTCACTTGAATGAATGATCTTGGACTTGGGAGGTCCAATATCTTTAACATTATTATTATAAAAATTTTGAAAAGTGAAAAGATTTTGAATTTCATAACCAAGTTTAAAATTTTCTTTATTACTTTCCAAATTGGGTAGCTCTCTTTTATAATTCTCCATATCAGAATTCCAAAAATTTATCATAGAAAAATAATAAATTTTTTTTATTAACTCTCCCTCAACCAAATAAAATTGTTACCAGTTTTTGTAGTATTTTAACTATCCTCAAGTTCCCTAAAAAAATATTTAAGTTCAGAAACAAAATATTCATCTTCAACTTTACTCTTGACAGTAGAAATAGGATTACTTTTCAATTCTAGAAAATTTTCCAAATTCTCACTTTGAGAAGATTCAAAAATATTTGAAACTCCATTTTCAGTTTCCAAATGAATTTCTTCATCCAAATATTTTCTTATTTTTCTAAATTTTCTAATGAATTTTTATACTCAAAAGACTCCCCTCTAGAATAGTTTTCAAAAAAAATTGGTTCATCAACATTTTTAAACAAATTTAATTCCACTTATTGTTCCTTAAATTTAAATATTATTTGACCCTTAAAAACATCTATAACAACTCCTCTAGTGGATAATAAGGGTCTACCCAGAATGATGGGAACCTTCTGGTCCCACTGCATATCCAACACTAGAAAGTCATCTAGAAAAAACATCTTCCAAATTCTAACCAGAAGATTATCTACCCTTCTTATAGGATGTATGAATGGACGGTCAGCCAGTATACGATGATAGTAGTGGGTTAAATTTCACCCAATATCAACTATTTAAATAGTGATAAATATAGAAGATTAATACTAGAACTTAAATCACATAGATATTTTAATTAAACATTATTACCTAAGGTTTAGGGAATAAAAAGGCTACTAGGGTCTTTGAGATTTTAAGGTATTTTATTTTGAAGAGAAATACTACACTCTTTAGTGAGGTTTTATGTAGAAAATTATTCCATAGTTTTTTTTGGAAATAATTTTTTTAAGATATGTTATATATGAATGAATCTTAATCAAATCTTAAATGAATCGAATATTCACTTTAAGTATGGTTATAATCCTAAGGAACTGAAGAAATTCAATGTTGTTACTAATCTTGAGTTTTGATTTTTCAGGTAAAGAGATTGGTGTGGAATATATCCCAAAAAAGAAGGTATCTCTCTAAATTCTTCAAAAACTTTCTTCTTTCCTTTTTTTAGGTTCAGTAAAATTTTCATCTTGAATTTCATGTGAAAAAATGATATTTTATTCATTTTTAATACTTTTTTTGTTATTGAAAAATTGTGTGTACTACATCTTTTTTACTTCTAGATTCACATATTCTTTTAGTTTGGTAACTACTAGGGTTTTTTCCAACTTTTTTTGGAGTGTTTAATCCACTTCTTGTAACTACTACCATAACATTCGAGGGTTTATTTTATTTGTTCTAGGTAGCTTTCCCCAATCTCTAGATGTTATGTCTCTTTCTAATTTACCCATTTATAATTCTAAATTTTGAATTCTTACTTCAAATTCAGATTTATCATATTCATGTTGTGATTTTTTAGATTCAAACATATCCATTTGTGAGTCAAAGTTTTTTAAAATTTGATCCATTCTTTTAAGAATTTTACCCTCAAAACTCCCTTGGTAATTGGATGGTTCACCCCTTTGTTGATTTTGGAATTTTTATCAAGGCTGGTTCTGGTAACTAGGGTAAGTAGGTTTTATAATCATTACTTTTTATTTCCAAGAGAGATTGGAATGATTTCAATAGCCTTGATTATTGTTTTTTCAAAAGGGATCATCTTTGTTAGGCATCCTATGACCATAACCGAAAAAAAAATTCATGTTTATATTGTTGGTATGGCATATAATAATGTGGGAAAAAAATTAGGGTGCCTAAACATCCCACACTAATCATACTTTTCTCTATGAGATTGGTTCTGGTTTTGAAATCCCACTTGATTGATAATTTTTTGTCATTTTGGTTCATTAATGATTGAATTTGATCTTTTATTTCATAAATATAAGCATTTTAATCTACCTCTAAAATATTATTATTTCCACTTTTATTCACTCTCTTCCTCCTAAGTTTTTATGTTGATAATTTGAGGTAATATTGTTAAAATAAATCTCAAATATTCATTGATACTGTAATTATAATTTCCCCTAGTAGACTAATATACCAAATTCTAACCAGAAGAGGATAATCCTTCATAGAAGGTATCTATGAGAACATTAGATAGACATTGGAAATGGGTACAATTTCTAATAAGGTCCCTAAATTTACCATAATCTTCATGGAAGGATTCTCTATCCTCTTGGTAAAAACTATTTATTTTGATTCTCAACTCTCCTTTAAGTCTTTAGGGATAAAATTTCATTTCAAACGAATTATAAACTTGATCCCATTTTTCAAATATTTCTTCATATAAACTCAAAAACTAGTTACATGTATTCCCTTTAAGTAAAAATGGAAACAATCCCATTATTAATTCATTCTCATTGATCCATAATAAAGGTAATTATTTAATAATGTTTTAAAAGTATCTAATGAAGTCCAATTAGTCTTCATTAGAATTCTTATTAAAAGATGACAATAGTGAAAGATGTGATTATTTAAACTCATATTTTTTAGATCTAGGTGACAGTATAATATATGATGGGTTTCATGAAACTTTAGGGAGTTGAAAATTCCTCATCATAGGCCTCTAATTATCTCCTAAGTTAAGTTCATGTTGATAATTTATCTCGTTATTAACTAGAACTCTATCACCTAAATTTTTCATTTTAATTTGGTTTTTCTTTTTTAAGGTACTAATATGTTTATCTATCTCAGGATTTAAATAATATAAACTATTTTTGATGATCTTATGCTCATAAAGAAAACAATAACAGAAAAATTAAGCAAAAACAATGCTCAAAACAATTTAGGAGAACAAGTAGTTTTTAAAGAATAAAGTTTTTTAACTATTTTCAAATGTTTTTTTTTTGAAATTTTTTTTTATGATTTTCTTGAAATTAATTTTTATTTTATTTTTAAATTTGTCAGGTGAATCATTCCTTGGAAATGAAACCAAAAATGTGATGTGTTCATTATTAAAAATTTTAAGTTTAATTATTTATTAAACCTACTGAAACTAATATAGTGGAAGTAGGATTATTGATCCATAGAGAAGAGTGTGTAACCAAAATTTGAAACAAAACTACTAGAAAATAGTGGTTAGATTTTTTTTATTATCAAATATATTTGAAAATGTAACTATGATTATTTTCTTCATAACTATATGATGCAAGAAAAATGATGATCAATAATAGAATAAAAGTTTAGAAATTCAATCAAGACATTATCAAGGAGAATTTATACAAACTGGTTTAAATGGATTTATTATTGAATAGTAATTTTATAAAATTTTTGACCTAAAAATAGATTAAATAATATCCCTCACTAGGAGATTAAACATGTAGAAGAATGATTCTTGGAGTTCACCACTTCAAGAATCACTCAATCGGGAATGGAAAATGAAGAAATTTTCATCAGAAAAAATCTCCCTGGTTGTTTTTAATGTTTTGAAATAAATTTTTAGAGGTGCAAACAATTATCAAATTCAGAATTGACTTTAATGATCAATTATGAATCATGGAAATATATAAATTTCATGAACTTGAAAGATTAAATGAGAAAATAAAAGTCCCTCAAGCTATAAATTTAGCCAAGAATTATATCTAGATTCAAGAATGAGCAATTATAATTTCAAATGAAAACAAAATTCAAGGTATAAGAATTCTACATCAAAAATGGTGTTCGTGACAAGTGTTGCTCTATACCTCGCTATCCTTCCAAAATTTCTAGTTCTCTCTTTGTTTCAGTCATAATCTCTAGTCTCTGAATGCCCTCATGTGAATAAGTCTTCTCATAATTTATTTTTCATTCGTCATAGGCGTCTTACACCGACTTAGTTTGGCCTCCACTTCCTCAACATCCATGTGGAAGTTTTAAGAAAAAATTATCACTAGCATGTGACATGAGATAAACCCTATTAACAGTCGCAACATCCCCACGTACGACCTATTTAAGAAGAACCTTGATGTGACTCTAGGTCGATTCTACAAAACAAAAAATAAATTACTTAGTAAATAGTTATCATTAATATAAATTTAACTTTTATAGTTATAAAAATAATTATTATCATTACTATTAATATAAATTTATAGATATTAACAAAAATATTTATATATTAAATTATTATTATTTTTATATAATTATATATTTATAAACAAATATATACATATATTATCATTGTTATTATTATTCTTTGATTTAAAAAATATATTTTATTATTGTGTCTATATATTTATGTTCATTTTTTTCATTCATTTATTATTATTTTTCTTCTTGTTTATTTGTGCCTCTTGCGTGTTCTCCATTACCTCTAAGGGGGAGGGTGCTTGTTTTCCTCTCGCACGGGGGAGGCAAATCTTAGTTGGGTGTCCTCCTCTGGTGGCATGTGGATTCAGTGGTGGTGTCTTGAGTCTTCATCCTCCTCAGATCTGGAACTCAAGAATTCCTTTGATGTTGTAACTCAATTCAACCTTCGACAAGGGTGTGGATTCAGTGGCCATGGTAGATTAGGGGTTAGGTTTATCTGAAATCAGTCATCCAAGATCAGTGATTCAGCTTTGACACATCCTATTGGTTCAGAAATTATCTTCAATCAATGGTGACATCAGGTTATTTGAAGTTTGATTCATCATATTGGGTGGTGGATTTGGAAGACATTAGCGATAGATCAACTCAACCACCGGTAGATCCATCATGGGTAGGGAATGGTTGATGCGTGGAATGCAGTGGTGGATAGATGGGGTAGTGGTTGATGGGATTCCACGGGTAGATATGTTGTGGGGTGGTGAATTTGGGAGGAAATTTAGCAGGAAGTAAATGTGGTTAGGACTGGTAGATTTCTAAAGGACCAGTAGATTGGTGAGTAGTGGATCCAGGAGTATGTCGTGATAGATATAGGATTGATTTTGGAAGGACAATGGTAGATTTTCTGGATGTGGAACTGTAGATGAATGATGAATTCCAACATTATATCCCATGATAAATGATAGTATAAGGGAAAGAACCAATATATGTAGGACCGTTAGTAGGCCCTGACAGTGGATATGTCAATGGTAGAAAAAATAATTATAAAAAATAAAAATATTAAAACAATAAAAAATGTTAAAAAAACAAAAACAAAAATATTGAGAAATTAAAAACCAAGTCAATTAATTATTATAAAAACAAATATAGTTTAAAGTAGAAAAAATTTAAAACAACTTAATAATTTAATAAATTCAATTTATGTTTATTAAAATTTATAAAACTAATCATTAACCTAAAATGATGAAATTAAAATAAAAATATAATTTAGAATACAGAAATAAGGGAAAATAAATTAAGTTAAAGTTTCATTATTTAAATAAGAAATGTAATGGTAAAATATTTAATTATAAAAATAAAAAAATAAAAACAGTAACTCTTAAAATTATTATTTTAAAATATAAAGAAAAACTTATCAAACATAAATAATTTTTAAAAGGTAAAAATAAAAAAAAAATAAGAAATGATAAAAATAATAGTTTTAACAAAAAAACTACTAAGTATAATTATTTAACAAATAAAGTACAATTAATTAGTTAAATATACAAAAACCTAATTAATGTGTGTGGAAAAATAATTAAGTTAAAGGCCACATCACTTTATGCAGGAATACCTCTATGCATAAGGGTAATCATAATTTTTTTAAAAATGTTTTAAAGAAATAACATTTAAAATAATTTATATGGTTTATAAAATGTTTATGAATCATTATAAATATTATTTTGGGATATTTTAATTTATAAAAGGTTTATATATTAATTAATTATAACTTTTTTATAATTAAAAAATGTTTATGAAACATTTTTCCACAAATAATAAACGTTAATATTTGAAATACCTTTTAACTAAATTATATGGCATGTCTTATGATATGGAAATAAAAGTGTTTATTTAGAAATCATAAGTAATAATTTATAAAGAGTTTTAAATTATGAAATAAGGCTAAAATATAAAAAATTTATATTTAAATTATGAATTGTTCGTAATTAATTTTTTGAAATTTTTCAAAATAAAAGGGGACTTATTTGAATATTATTTAATCCACATAAAAAGTATTTTCATGATTGATATGATCAAGGTTTAAATAACAAATAAGTATATGATATTTATATTATGTAAAATGTTTACATAAATTTAATAAAAATAAAAATTTTATATTCAAAATTATGGAATTTCCATAATGTTAAACCTAAAATTATAAAGTGGTTTATAATTGAATTTTACTTATGAATTGTTTAGAAATAAATTATTTCATGTTTAAATATCTTAATTTTCTTTTTCTTTTAAGGTTATTCCTTATCATATTCATGTTTAGTAAATTTTTTAAGAAATGTGAATATTTCATGATTTTGTTAAAATGATTCTAGGATAGAGCATTGCATTACATGGTATGATTAAATCCATAATGAATTTATTTTTTCATCTACCTTGACCTCAATTTGTAATTAAATTTATGAATGTGAATTTAGTTGTTAAAAATAATTTTTGTATATTAGGAATTATAGTTTTGATGAATTGAGTTCTTTCTTGAGTAAAGTATCCTCACTTAGAGGTACTTAAGGCCAAACTACCTTCACACATAAAGGTTTATGCATTTTCTATACTGGTGAATGGGGTTGAATATATGTCACTCTAGCTTTAATCATATAGATAACTTTATACCTTTACATGAAGTTTTTATGAAACTTATGGAAATGATGCATCCAGATTGGTATGAATATGTTTGACTTCTATTTTGGGTGAGTAACAAAAACTTGTGGTTTGTGTAAAGTGTTACACGTCAATATGGTTTGAACATATTTATTAGGTTTAGGAAATATAATTCCAAACTAAAATCACTAGAAACATGCATACATAAAAGGTAATAACATGATATAAGATGGTGATATTTAAATCCCCTTCAAATACTAAGTGTTAAATTTCTTATAAATAGTCATTTGTCAACACCTCGATCATATGACTGGGTAGTTTAAGGTCAAAACGAGGTGCCTCTAGATTATCTAGTGCAAGGAAAGCATTTATTAAGTGATACTAGATCATCCTTAGGTATTTTTACACTAAATAAAGGTTCCCCTTGATTATCTTGTGATTAGCTCATTTTTTACATTTTCTTTGGGTGACACTAGTTAGAAAAAAACAAGGGTTAGGATAACATAGGAATTGATTTGGATTTATCTATATTATGGATTAGACAAAGAGTTGTTTTTTTTACAATCCAAGATTCATTTATGATATTATTTGGATGATGCCCTACCTAAATAACTAAGCGGTGAGTTTCACACCAAATAAGGTTCAGTTTCTTAGTGAAATATATATCTTTGACCACTAATGGGTATGATGAATATTGAAAGGGTTCATCATTTTCTTGGTATTCCATTTAATAAAATTCATTATTAAATGTTTCATAATATATGATACTCATTAGATAATTTCTTTTTTGTATATACTATCATCATTATCATCATGCTAAGATTTGTGATCAATCCTTGAAAAAAAAATATTAATGTAATTATCCCTTAAGACTGGTGACTTCAGAAAAGGTATTAACCAATATTGTTTATTTAAGTTAATTTCTTAAATAACATTCTATAACATGGTTTAAGGGGTGAATAAAAATGTATTCTTCGGGTTAGGGAATTTATCTTATTTGAATATGTGGAAATGTTTCGACTATATAATTAAAATAAATGAATATTTACTCAATATTCTTAATGTATTTGGAATATATATGAACTAGTAATATTAGGCCCAATTTCAAAAGTATTATATATATAGTATAATTAGGTAAAAGTTCAAATAATAAAAAGAAAATTTGGTTGAAAATTTCAACAATGTTTCTTCAAGAATAAAATCATGGAAGGATAATAATTCGATATGATTGGGTTATACAAGATACGGATGAAGGATTTTTTGAAACACCATTGAATTTCTAGGTCAGGTATGGATATTATATAAATTAATTCTTTTATTTTTATGGGTATGTGATAGAAAATTTATATTTTATAATGTGTTGTAAATATAAAAGATTTTAAAATAAAAAGAAGAATTAATTATGCTTGTATTTTATATTCATAAAGTAAATAACCACTGCATCAAGGATTTTAATGTTAAGTATTTTATCAAGATCAAATGAATATAATTAAAATATGTGTATTTTTATATCATTTCTATTATAAAAGAATTTTTTTGATTATAAAGTGTTTGTTTAACAAGTTTGATATGATTAAATGTATACACATAGTTTATGATTCATCAATTTATATAACATGTTTTAAAAAGAAGGTAAGGCTAAATAATTATAAAAGATAAAAAATTTATCCAAGTATTTGTTAAAATATGTGGTAGTGTGTTCCCACCACCCATCAGTGGTATATTTTAATAAATTTTTCTTTAAAATTTTAAAAAAAATAAAATACATAGAATACCATATATTATATAAAAACAATATTTTAATTATTAAATAGTCCTACTACATGAAAATAAATAGTATTTCCTAAAAAAAGGGTATATATATTTATAAAGATATTATGAAAATAATATAGTGTATAAGAGGCTAGTAGGAGTATGTATGGACTTAAGATTTTTGGGTATAGTGATAAATGTAAATGTAATATTTAAATTTAGTTTCCATATTAAAGTGATTTACTCTTTATCCTAAAAGAGTTTACGAAGACTGGTAAATAATAATGTAAGTGGTTACATCATTTTAAATAAAGAGTTAGATGGAATAGGTTTCCAATGATAATTATTCTAAACTTAGAAATATCTTTAAGTAGAAAATAGATGTTGGAATCATAACATTTGATGTTGTGATGTTAAGAAGTTTAAATATGTTCAAGAAGTTGAACAGTTAGGAATATGATTCTTAAATCTCAACTTTATTCAAACTGGATTACTTTATAGATGTTTCTCACTAAAGAGTTTAGTGGTAGTGTTTTATCAGATGGTCCCATATAGATGTGATGTGGATTGTATATGATGTATTATGTTAACAAAACCTAGAAAGTGTAGCGAACATAATGATGATTTAGTAGTTTATCATATATGATATGATGAAATGGTTATTATATTGGGTTTTTTAAATATTCTTAAAGTGCTTAATAATATTAAAATGTGTCCTATTAAAGGCATCCTCCATTCTATAATTCTTTCACGTTGGCTACATAAATGGATATATAAATATACATTTCATGAAGTGCAGTGATAATTGACCTCTCAAAGTATGACTTTAATTTTATCCCAAGTCAAATTTTTTCATGGAATATTATGGGTTATGATGAAATGTTAAGTTTATCATGATTAGTATCCTTGTATAGAGACACATAATATACTCATAAGGCATAAAATAATGAATATTATTCTTTGTGTGTTCTAGATGAAAAACTAAGTATACCGCATCGAATTTCATACATATTTCCTTGGTGTACTAGGGATGCATGGGTGATATTTTAATCCCTATTACCTGAGGTTGGTGATAAACGAAGAATGATAACCTTCACACTTATGACATCAGGGCCCTTAATTAAGGTAGACTGTGGGAGTGTGTAGTCACGCCAAGATATGGTATATCTATATGGATAAGGTAAATGTAATTTTTTTATCTATAAGGATGAATGACAAGTGATGTATCCCTCGATCAGATTGGTCAACAATCATATATTCATGAACATATTAGTTAGCTATATGTGATTAACACACTTTGTCTCCCATGGTCACTCGATTTCTTGGAAAAAGAGAAAATATGAGAATTCACAACTATATATGATTCATACGATGGTACATAGGTATAGAGATATATGTGTCTGATAGAGATAACTTTATATCACTTTATATATTAAGTAGCATTGATTATTTTCTAGAGGATACATTTTTCTTACATTTATGAATCTAGATATTCATATTTATTATCAATGTAATAAAGGCTCGTAGGGCCACACTATGTGGTTGACTGAATTCGGATTGATTTTGACTCATATAGAAACTCTAAAAGTATTTTATAGTTAATTCAAAAGTGTTTTTATGGATAATCATAAGGTATTACATACAATGTAATACTTGGATAAGTTAATGATTGTTTTCCAAAAAAAATTGAAGATATCCAAAAGAGTTTTGGATATGATTTCAAAATTTATTTTATATGATACAATATAAGGTAAAATGACATAAATCCTTTTAGTATTTAGTAAAAGTGGGAGATTTATGGGAATATTCCCTTGGTAATTATATTTATATATGATATTTGTATATAATCAATCTCGTATTTCATGTAAATTATGATTCACGCACCCATTTAATTTATGATTTTATAAAATTTATAAATATATATCATTTATTGATTATCCAACAGAAGGATGTCATTAAATAACTATTACATAATATGTAACATAAGGGAGTAAATTTATATGATGCATGAACTTGTCATGGAATTTGTACATTAGTTTTAACTCATGAATAAATGAGTTAATGCATTCACCACCCAGGAGTATTCTCATGTTCTATATAAACTCTACTACCATATGATGGTGGTGTGGTGTGGATTCAAATCATCTTTCTTTGATGATACTCCCTAACCCATTTCTCACTTTCATCTTCCTCCGTTTCATATAGAGGTACTAGAATACCTTGGAGAAAAGTTGAATCATATATAAATTTCAAATGATTAATTTTAGATCATGGATACACTATAGAGGTGGGCAAATTTTATTTTCCACTTTGAAAACTCTCTCAAACTCATCCAAAGGAGATCAAGATTGATGAAATGGATTTTTAGTGTAAGGTGTGAAAAAATTAAAGTATTTATTCATTGCATTATTTTATATAGTCTCATATTATCTTTCATGGATATCCTCAGACAAAGTTTTTTAATCACTTCCACTTGATATGATAATCATTATTATACTCTAACAAAACACTTCAAACCTTACTTTACATATAACCAAATCACCCCTTAGGGTGTGTTTGGTTTGGCCTTTAAGAAAACCATATTTCCTATGTAATCAAAAAAATATGTAGGTTAGTTTGGATTGTCACTTACAATTGAAATGTCCTAATTGAATTAATTAATTTTTTAAATGGCATAAATACCTTACTTGTCCTAGTGAATATTTACCATTAATAATTAAATTATTAAATGGAATGGATAATTGGACATTGTGATTATTTACCATTTATTCTTTGGTTTTGGTTATGGAACTTGGTCACACTATTGAAGGTGTGACATGCCTTCAGCAAGCCTTGGATTTCCTTGTTGAATTCATTGAGTGGACTCATAGGATGCCACCCAATTCATTGATGTGGATGCCAATGGGTACACCCATATCTTATTCAGTTAATTTGTTTCTCTGATGAAATCCATGGATTTATGATGTGGATTCATCGGTATCTCTAAAAAACTTATAATTATTAGGATAATTTCCTAGGTTCAGCCCATTGTCCTCAGATAAGGAATGCTTTAGGTCATCCCCTTGGATTCCAATAAAGACCTACTTGAAGTGAAAGGATAGTTTTCTTTGGTTTAGTTATAAACTATTAAGAGTAGAATTCCAAGGGTTAGTCACTTATATTCCACTAAAAGCATAAAATATAAACATTATGGGTTAATAATCATGTGTTGTAACAACTTATGAAATTCAATAATTTTAAGGGTCATTAATGGATTCAAAATGGGTGTGTTGTGTGGGAATTCTTGGAACTATTATATGGATTGCTTGTTGTTATTCATTATTGGATGCCTTAGCTGCTTTCTTTAGGTCCCTTTACCAAATTAAAAGTACAAGAATTAAGATACATTTGGATTAGGTTGAAGTTAAAAGGATTAGCTGGGTATCCTAATAGGGTCCCCAAAAATGTTACTTTTTCTTTACTGATTTTATTTATTATACCAAAAAATTATTTAATTTTATACTCATAAACTGGATTTTCATTAAACATTGTTGGTGGTGTCCTACTGAGTTATACTCACCCCTGGTTGGGGTGTATTTTGGCACTCGAAAAAAAATTCATAGATTCAGTTAAGAATAAAGAAAAGTGACCCATTGTAGATGTTTTACTTATTTTAGGTTGGCAGAATAGGAGAAGAGTAATGAGTTGGATCTTGGGATGCTCATGGATTTTATCACTTTTAGGTTATTTATTACATGGTTGTATCATGTTGCCTTTATTTCTACTATGTATCACTCTAATAAAGAGGGTATAGTCTCACCATTGTACCACCATATGCTCTCACTTCTATTCAAAATCCTCTAGTGCACAAGGAGACATGCTTGAGGCTTTATGGACCTCGGGACTAGTCACTCATCTATGAACTGGGTTGGGGACATCACATTTTATTCACATGGTTACGATCGATTCGATTCTAAAACATGGTTTAAAAAGAATATAAGGATAAAAAATATTGAGGATAAGATTGTTTATGAAAAATATTTATTAAAATATAATGGATGTGATCCAAAAACCCTTCAATGGAATATTTTAAAGAATAAAATATATTTTTTCATAATATTGTTAAAAAAACATAGAAACCCCATATAAGATATAGTTGTTAATAGTTAATTTGTTAAATATTACTACTATAGTAAGTAAGTGTTATTTTCTTATATAAAGGAGTTTTTATCTTAGAAATATATTTTATAGAAAATATAGTTTCTAAGAGGATAGTGAAAGTATATTTGGATTTGTAGATATTAAAAGTGTAACAAATAAATGATTACACTAGTCTAGTTCAAATTGAATTTCAATTTATATTCTAAATGAGCTACATTTATATTGGTAAATAATGTTCTTAATGTAAAAAAGTTTCATTTAAATTCATTTACAAATGACCTCAAAGTAAAATTTTGAATATAAAATTTATAATATAGTGATGATTAAGTTATAAATATTTCTAAGTAAACATTAAAATTTATTAACATTAAAAAATTTAATGTTGTGAAGCGAAGAAGTTTTAATACTATGTTCAAGGAGTTGAACATGAGGGTTATGAATATTATCTCACCGTTATTCAAACATGATTTCTTCAAATATGTTTATTATTAAAATATATTAGTGGGAGATTTTTTCAGATGGTCACATAGATATATGGAAGGAATTGTATAAAATGTAATGATTTTAATAAAACACTAAAAGATTAACAAAAATAAGGCTTCTCTAGTGGTCTGTCATATGATATATGACTAGAATAGTGTTTATGTATGGATTTTTATTATTCTTAAAGTAGTTTAATAATATAAACTATATCATTTTATACAAAATTTGGTCTCCAATTTATCATTATTTTATGTTGGATGCATATATTTCGTAAAGTGTAATGATAATTGACCTCTCAAAGTATGACTTTGACTTATCCCTACTCAATTTTTATCATAGAGTATTATAGGTTGGGATGAAATGAGTTGATTAGTGTGATTTTTGTTTAATATATAGATAATATATTTTATTATGAGGTACAAAACAAGTTTTGGGTACTGGATAACCTACTATGTATACCACATGGAGTGCAATACACAATGTATTTAGTATATGAGGGGTACATACTTTATATTTAATACTTGTACCCGAGGTTGAAATTTTTTTTAGAATGAAAACACTCATACTTTGGTAAATTTATTATTCCATCCATTATTTTGTTCAAATAAGGGGGTGGTTGGGTATATTTTTTTATCATATATTTGGTTGAGGTTTAACCAAGAAGAGATTTTTTTCACTTGTATGATGAGTATGACACTTGGTCCCTAGATGGATTCAAACTAAGGGAGAGTATGGTCATACCTAGATAAGGTGAATATGACTTTATTATCTATTTTTATGAGGGGAATGTGATGTGGTAATCCATTTTGGTGAATGAAATGTGATGTATTCATCCATCTGGTTAGCCTATCCTCAGATAATCGAGAATGTTTGAGTTAGTTTTATGGTATTGACATACTCAGTATCCTATGATCACTCGATATCATGGACAAAGGGATTATATATTTATGAATACTTTTATATGGTAAAACTAGTGGACATAAATATGAAGATATATGTTTTTGATAGAGATCATTCCAAATCCTTTTATAGCTTGAGTAGCATTGACACTTTGTTAAAGGAACTTATTTTCTTACATTTATGGATTGGTGAATTCATAATCACAATCAATGATATAAATTCATAAGGGGTCAAACTTAGTGATTGTGTGAATGAGTATTAAGTTTTGTTAAAAGGTTTTTGTACCAAACTTTTAAAGACGCACTAAAATTGTTTTGGAGGATATAAAAAAGAAATTTTGGATGTATTTTCAAAAGTTATTACATATGATGTAACATGTGGTTAAAATGAATGATAGATTTTTCAAAATTAGTTTTAAAAGATATCCAAAAAGAGTTTTGGAAGATATTAAAAAGGATTATTTGATATATTTTTACAAGTTATTACATGGGGTGAAATTTTTATAAGTCTATAAGGATTTAGTAAAAATATAAGATTAAAGGAAATATTCACTAAAGATAAATCCATATCACAATGTTTTGAACCATGTCATGGATTTATATGGTGTACACCAAAACATAGTGAGGTTTATTGAGTAATTGAATTCTGCATGGTAGTTCATGTGTCATTAGATAACATATGACTTTTCCTCTTTCTCTTACTCCAAGTTATCATAATAAATTAGAAATATCATTAGATGATATCCTATTTAGTTTTAATGGTGTAATGTGAACGTTATAAGTATTTAAGTATTTTATTATTTATTTTCATGAAGTTACAAACCATTTGTAATGTTTTCCTTTATTTTCAAACGTTTATGAAACGTTTGGATATTTTAGGATAGTCATAGATGATTATAAAAGGAGGTTTATACCATGAGATGGGTTTGTGTGAATTGTATCATAAATATTCCAAGTAAAAATCACTCTAGCTCTCATTTTTATTTATGCTTAAACTGAATATTCTATAAAACCATAGGTAGAAGTGAATCATTCCAAAGAGAGGCCTTCCTAGGGTTTCATGGTTTGGGAAACCATGTGTTAAGTATGTAAAACCCACTTCCTAAAATTTTTCAAGGGTTTATCATTTGGGTACATATTTTACCCAAATTTTTCACCTACCTAAGAATCCCATTTATCCATTCATGATTTATTATGGATTGTACATGATTTACCCTAACCATGCACCAACCATATTCCCTTCAATAAGCCTCAAAAACCTCTAAAAACCCTCTAGAACTTCTGAAAACCAACCCCAACATATTCATATCTTAAAAAATACATAATTAAACAAGTAACTACCTCAAACTAAGGTGTTACAAAAACACTACCACTTTAATTCATACCATCACTAAAACTTTGACAAAAAAATTCATAGAGTTAAACAACCCATGCAAAAATTCATAAAAATTCATATCCATAATTCTTAGTATATTTTAAACTATTATTTTTAATTTCATCTTGATGTTCAATATAGAAACTTATACAAAAAATAATATATTAATGTAAATAATAATAAACATAAAATCAAACATAACAACGCATTAATAATATTATTTCTATATCTTGGGTTTTATGAACCATAACTTCACTATTAAATAAAAATATAATTTATTATTTTATCGATACAAATGTCCTTTTTTACACTATTTCAATTTTAGAATATCAAAAAGTATTAATATAACATTTCAATCAATAATCCCTTATTTTTTCAAAAAAAAATTATCCGTGTTATTATATCAAATTCAACATTCATAAATAATAATAACATGATTTAACCACAAATAACTTGTAAAGGCGTGAATTTCTATATTCAACTACCTTAATTCCATGAATATTTAAAATATTTAATCCTTTAATGATCATCATCAATCGTTTGTCTAATTCTATTCACCATTTTTATATCTTCAATTTTTTAACACTTCGATTCCCAAGTGTTTTATTTCTTGATAGAATATGGAGAATAAATATATTATGGTATCAATGTAATCAATAATTTAAAATAGATACCTCTATCTCTATATCTATCTTTTGTTCCCTTCCCCATTAAAATATTTAATTAATATTTGATTGAGCTATGAACCAGGGAACAGTTTAAATAAAATATTCATCATCAATTCCTCAGAAACCCCATGTCATTAACTATCGTATAAATTATTACAAAAAAATACTTATAAAAGTGATATATAAAACATAAATTACTTAATTAATTAATTAATTAATTATATTTTTTAAATCCTAATAATTTTAAAAAAATCACACGAGAAAATTATCAAAATCAATGACAGTGGTAAAAATAACATATTGAATCCAACAACACACTCAAAATTTCATTCTTAGACTTGTAAAATTACCATTTTTTCCTTCATAACCAAAAAAATTAAAATAATCAAAAACTCCAAACCTTTAATTTTTAGGTCTCTATATTATAGGATCGCAAGGATTATTGTAACAACTAAATAAAAAGAACTCATGGAATATTGTATCGTTTATTAACTATATGTGATCTGGGATGGAAGCATGAGTTAACGATTTGTTTATAGTCAACACTTCGTTAAAGTCAAATCTATCCCAAATAGTATAACGAATGTTAATTTAATATGATATTTTATTATTCTTGATGAGATTTATGTTTGGATTCCTAAATATCTATACACATCCCAACATGTTTTAAATAGTTTCATTAATCATATTTTATGATTATTTTATTTAGACTATTAAACTACAACCCCACCCCACCCCTCTCCTTTTAAACAACTAAATTTGAATGATTACTTAATTAGTACCATAACTGAGAGTTCGAATTGAGTGTTTTTATACACATTATAGAAGGGTTTTGAATTATTTGACAGTCTATAGGTGAAAATTAGTCACACTTCAATTACCAACTAAACTCAAGGGAGATCAATAGTGAGTTGAGTATAAGGATATAAATATTATTGCAAAATGGTTTTTCAACTAAATCATATCAAATGAGATGGAATTAAATTTGCTCTGAACCAAGGCCTTTTATAGATAGAAACAAAGTCTAGTTTGTGTTTTTCATCAATCCACACAAGTATGATCAAGGATTTTTCAAGTTAAGTGATCTTACAGTAAAAGATGGCTACAATTTTGAAGGTGGCATCATTTCTTAGTCTTTTCCAAAAAAAATTGGCACAAATTCAGGAGAAAGAAGAAAGTGTTGTGAAAGGTGGTTTTCTGGGATTTAATCTTCTCAAATATGGGAATGACATGAAATTAAAAAAGACTATGTTTAATAAGGGTTAATCTTCATGAAGGTATAGTGCATCGTGAATGAGTTTCATGAATGTGTGATGGAACAATGATGATTCTTCGTGACTACGACAAAGAATCCCGAGTGCACAATGTGTTGATGGTGATTCTTCTCGACTATAAGAATGTTCAAGGATGGGTGAACTTTCATTGGATCTTCATGGATGAAGGATCTTAAAAAATATGAATTTTTAGGTTCATGAAAAATCCTTTAGGGGCCTGGGATCTTTACAAAAGGATGAGCCTATAAATAAGCAGTTACCCCCACTTCATTTGAGATGAAAAAAAATTAGAGAAAAGGATGAACTGTTATGAATTCATAAAGTATAAGAGATTCACTGATCAAGTATTCATTATGAGTATGATAATCATGAAAACACTATCTTAGTCTTGACTGATTCTTAGGTATCTCAAAAAAAATATTTTCGTGATGACTGGTTATTCTATGATGACTTAGTGTTCCGTGAAGGAAATTTTCTTCGCAAAGGTAGTGAGCTTCGTGAAGAAGATCTGAGAAGGATAAAGTATATTATTATGTTATTTAGTTAAAGGTAATTCAATTAAAATCTATTTAAGTAGCCTCTAATTAATTAAACTTAGTAATACTTCACAAAAGCAGTGAGCTAGGGGAGTTGATGGAATTGTTTTGAGGTAGGTTATGTGTTATCCCTAAAATCTAGTAAAGGAAATGTGCCTAGAATAGAGTGACTATATCTAAACTTATATATTCTATAACTAGTGTAGATTATTGTATTTATATATGACTTAAACACTATCTCCATATGATCCTTATATTATCCCTTAGTAGTGAATAAAGTAACACTTCTGTTTTGTCTCTCTTCATGTGAATGTTTGATTACTGCACGATTATATCATATACATTTAACAAGTTCCTACCAATGTGGGAACAAGATACTACACTTTAAAAGAAAAATGTGACACTCTGATTCACCCCTCCCCTCCCTGGGTGTTCTAGGGTCCTACATGTTTTTTAAATTAGGGTGAACTAAATTCTAATCCTTATATTTGAGGTCAAGTGAACCCCTTTCCTTAAGAAAATTTGACTTGATCTAAATCATTAAATATTTATAATTATTATTATCATATTATAATTTTAATTTTTTAAGCTTCTTCAAGTTAGACCAAAATAGACCAAATTGATAATTTGACTCACTAGATAAAATTAATGACTCGAGAATTTTAAATCAACTCACTATAACCTCAGTAACATTATAATCATCTTGTGTATTTTTTTATAAACTATTTTGAAAATATAAGGAAGAAATAAGTATGAGTTTTCCTTGTTTTTGTTTTTAGAAAAGAAAATAAAGAAAAAAATTAAAACAAAAAACAAATTAGGTATCACTGAAAAAAATAAAACAAAAAATAGACAGGTTCATAATTCCCTTTTAATGTCTCATGTTTTGTCAAGTTAGTCTTTATAATTTTTTAATCCACTATTATTATTAAAAAAATCACACTAAAATAATGAAAAATAAATCAAAAACCAATCATCTTTGACCAAACACAAATCACTAGAAAAGAAAACCATATAAATGTAACTATATCCTTGTAAGGATCAAACTCATCTTCGTCTTAACCATGACCCCAAAAAAATCTTTGCATTACTTTCTAAGTTGTCAAGAAACTATAGAATCATCCCAATGGCATAGAAAAATCCTGAATTGAGGAAAAATCTGAGACCACTTCCTTTAATGGACCGCCCTCCTTTGATGACTTCTTCAGAATTATTGTGACCCATCAATGTTGTTGAGTAGCCATCTTCTTCAGAATTCAACACATCAAAAGGGTTCTAGAATACAATTAGGGAAAGATATTTATTGAGATCCTCCTAAACAAGTGTGTGTGATAAATGATCCATTAAACTAATTATAATATAATTAATTGTGAACCATAAAATTAGTTTTTCCAATTAAGTTAACATAATAAATTATAGTCTATGTAATTAATTATTTGATGGTAATTTATGGTAATCGATCACCTATGCATTAATTATATTTTTTTATAGAGAGAATTAGGGTGCGTTATTGGTGGAATAACCCACTATAAATATTAATACCCCTATACTAAATTGATACAATGGAAAATATACAATCTATATCCCCCATTAAGAGTGTAGAAAGCATTCAAGTTTCGATTCGAATTTTATGCATTTTTATAAAATAGATGGAGTTAAAAGATAATTTCTTTTTATTGAAGAGATTAACCAATTAAATAATTAATTTTTTATAAATTATATAACATTTAGTATCATGGATTTTATATCTCTTCTTTTTAATAAAATTTTCTACACTCTATGTTAATTAAAACTCCTTCACATTTTGGGGTTTTAGAGATGACACATTCTTTTTTTACCATCATCTTCTTCATTTCTTCTTCTTTATAAATTCTATTTAGTATATGTTCATATTAAAACTTCATTATTAAAACATTTAGTGCTACACTTGTATAAATATTTAGTGATTAAAGATATCCACTGCATGCCTTTAATTCTTCAGTTCAATAATTATTTAATTGTGATTTTTTAAAATTTTATTAAAATAATGTTTTGGCGTGACATTCCAAATTAAATAAAATATACATATTCAGTAAAATCAAATTAAATAATATATTAATTTGTTATGTTTTTCAATTTTTAAATATATTAATTATATATATTCAAATTTTCGTTCAGTTCAACAATTATTTAATTGTGATTTTTGAAAAGTTTATTAAAAATTGTGTTTTTTCACAGTATTCTTGATTAAATAAAATTTACATATTCATTAAATCGCATTAAAATAATTATTTAAATTATTACAATTTTTAGTAGTTAAATATATATATATATATAATTTTCATTTATTAAAATAATTATTTAATTGTGATTTTTTGTAAATTTTATTAAAATTGGGTTTTACCACAACACTCATGATTAAATAAAATTTAGATATTCTTTAAATTTCATTAAATAATATATATTCAAAATATAATAAATTTTATCCCATGTGAATTTTTATTAAATTTTCATAAGATGGGATATTAACTATAATTTTCATAATTTTTCCACGGTAATTATGAATAAAAAATTTATATTTTGACAAATGGTTTGTTGGATTATCAAATTATAATTCATGAATTTATGAATTAATATATTCAGTACTAATTCTTTATTAGCGTGATGATTATATTAAATTTAAAATTTCACCCACATGAAATTATATATTTTTTAGATTCATGTTAAAATGATTTAACATGTAAATTATGTGATTTGGACTTATAATCATGTATTTAATTAGTAGTAAAACCATTAGGATTTTCTGATATTCATTATGACATTCCTAAATTAAAGGGTTGAAATTATAAAATTTAAAAGGATATAATTATCCTACATTTAGGATGGATATACATTGATTTTTTCATTTTGAAAGATGAACCACTTGTAGTTAATAATGATATCACACTTGATGATGACCATTGAGAGTGGTTAACCCATCTCAATATAATGTTTATAAAAACTAAATTATGTGCTATAATTCATGGTTCAGTCGATGAGAATAATAATGTTAATGACTTTCTAAAATCTATAGATGACTATTCCATATCTTCAAATAAATAATTAGTAAGTATGTTAATTATTAAGTTCTCTTATACGAGACTCGCTACCATGAATGGTGTGCGTAGGCACATTATGTTGATGAGGGATATAACAACTCAACTTTATAATCTTGAGGTTGTTATATCGAGTTGTTTCTTGTGCATTAAATTCTTAATATACTTCTACATTAATATGGTCCATTTAAATCTCTTATAAAACACATAAGGATAAATGGTCGGTTAACGAATTATTGATCATGTGTGTTCAAGAGGTGGATAGAATTTTGGTGGAATTGGGAGAAATAATATGCTAACAACACACCGAAAACATAAAGTTCATAAGTTTCAATCCAATGAAAATGGGAAAGTTAAATTACTACACCAACCTAATATTAATAAAGAAAACATTTGTTTATTCTATAAAGAAAATGGACATGCAAAGAAAAATTTCCCTAAATTTCTGAAATGGATTGAAAAGAAAGTTATTTCAATATTATTGGTTTGTTATAAATCAAATTTGGTTAATAAAATTTATAAATTGAATTGGATTGATTATATTTCTATAATACATTTTTTTAATACCTTTGAGGGTATGAAAAACCTAAGGATTCTGATGGGTAGTGAGCTTGACATCTATTTAAGAAATAAGATATTCTCACATATAGAAGTCATGGGGACATGCAGTCTAGTGTTAACCACTAGGTTTACTTTTTATTTATAAAATAACTTTTATTTTCCATGATTCTCTAGAAAATATATTTCAGTTTCCAAACTTGTACCATTGGGTTTTACATTCAATTTTTTTTTAACTTTTTCTTATTATATGGAAATAGAATCATTGGATGTGGTGCATAAAATTATGACCTTTTATCTATTGATTTACAAAGTAATGATAACATGAATTTTCATAGTGGTATTTAAAAATTATTATAAATAAAAAATTTATTATGTTATGGTACTGTAGATTTTATCATATCTTCAAATAAAGGATTTAAATATTGGTTAAGTATGGGGTACTTTGTACTCTTTATTTTACTGAATTTCTAAATATTTAAGGGGAAGAAAACTAATTAATCAAATAAATGTGATAATATAAGTTCAAATATTTTTAAAATCATACATACAGATACATGTATCTCAAACATGGATTTAAATGACTATAAATACTTCATTTCATTCATTGATAATTATTCATGATATATGTATCTCTCTTTTCTTCATAATAAAAATGAAACACTAGATTCCTTTGATAATTTTAAGGCTGAAGTAAATAAACAAATTTATAAAAAAAATTAATATCATGACTTAAGATCGAGATGGTGAATATTATAGTAGATACACTGAGTATGGACAATTAGCTAATCCATTTAGAAGGTTTCTTCAAGAAAATTTAATAGTTTCTCAATACACAATTATTGGTTCACCATACCAAAATGGTGTGGCTGAAATAAGAAACCAAACTTTAATGGACATGGTGTGAATTATGCATAGTAATTTTAAGTTACCTAAATTCTAGTGGACTAAATCACTTAAAAATTCATTATACATTTTGAATCTGTTTTTAATAAAGGCTATTTCAAGAAAAACTTTTTAACTATTTAAGAAATGGAAATTGAGTTTTGAAATGTGCATTTATTGGAATGTCCTCTAGAAGGGTGAGAATATGACCCATTAGAAAATAATTCAGCTCCCATGACCATTACTAATTACTTTATTAGATATACTAAAAGATCTAAAGGATATTGTTATTATTATCCATCATTGAACACTAGAATTATGGAATCAAGAAATAATTTTTTTTAAAATAACTTGATAAGTGGGAACAGTTTGATCAGAAATTTTACTGATGAAGATCATTTAGAATATCATCCTTCTATATCAGGTGATATATTGATGATTTCTCATAATACTACTTATTTATTGAGTGATATTATAACAAATTTCATTCCAAAACATATTGATAATCATCTTATGGATCATTTGGTTCTAGAATATGAAAATATTGAACAACTATTTGAACCATGATTTTATTAAGAAAACAATGGGGAAACAATAATAAGATCCACAAGGATGATAAAATCATCAATTTCTAATGATTATATAGTGTATCTATAAATATTTGACTATAATTTTGGATCCAAAAATGATCCTGAAACATATTCACAAGCCATGAGTTATAAATATTCAAAAATTTGATAAGATTCCATGATTGAGGAGATGAATTCCATGAAGAGTGATTGGGTTTTGGACCTTGTTTATTTTCCACTTAGTGAAAATCTTGTTGGTTGTAAATGGGTTTTTTAAACCAAGAAAAATTCATTAGGGGACATTGAGAGATACAAGGCCCGACTAGTTGCTAAAGTGTTCACTCAAATTGAAGGGATCAATTATACTAATACATTTTATCAAGTATGTAAAAATGATTCCTTGCGCATTGTATTAGCATTGGTATATCATATTGATTTGGAATCACAAAAAATGGATATAAAAACTACATTTCATAATGGTAACCTAGATAAAGAGGTTAATATGAAACAACATAAAGTATTCATCACTAGTATTGGTAATAATTTAATGTGCAAGGTCAAATGGTCAATATAGAGTTTAAAACAAGCATACCAAAATGGTATTTATGATTTCACGATGTGGTTATTTGGTTTCTAAGTAAACATTGTGGCTTAATGTATATACCAAAATGTCAATGGGAGTAAAATATATATTTTTTATGCATAGATGACATTTTTATTACTACTAATGATAATTGATTTCTATATGAGGTGAAACAGTTTTTCTCAAAAATATTTTACATGAAATATATGGGTGTTTCATCATATGGAATTGGGTTAAAGATTCAAAGAGATAAGTTGAGAGTCGTTCTAGGATCACCTCAACAAAATTATAATAATAAAGGTTTAGAGAGATTTCATATTAAAGATCATTCATAAATTAAATCACTCATTATTAACGTTGGAAAATTCAACATAAACCAAATCCCTAAAAATTATTTGGAATGATAAGAAATTAGATCCATCTTATATTCTTTCATTTTTGGTAGTTTAATGTATTCTTAATTTTATTCAAGGCTTGAAATTTCATTTTTAGTAGGAATTCTGAGTCGATGTCAGAGTAATTATATTATAGACCATTAAAATTTCATGAAAAATTTTATTAAGATACATTAAGGGGAATAAATACTACAATATTATATATAGATGGACTGATAATTGGGAATTTGTAGGATACTCAGGTGCAGACTTTGTTGATTGTGTTGATTTATGAAAATCAACCTCAGGTTATGTATTTATGATGGTTGGTAGATATGTTTTATGGATAAGTTTCAAGAAGACACTAATAGTGACTTTTAATATGGGATCTATGTTCGTTTTGTGTTTTTATGCCACTTCTCATGGAGTATGGTTAAAGAGTTTCATTTCAAGACTTAAATTTATGGATTCTATTTCTAAGCCATTGATTATATATTTTGATAATTCAGATCCTATATTTATATCTAAGAATAAAAAAATGGGAGTTTAAGTAAACACATCAACATTAAGTACTTATCCATAACGGAATGTGTTAAAGATTAGAAAGTGGCCATCCAGTATATCAGTATTGAATTGATGATTATAGATCCTTTGACTAAAGGAAGGACTCCATTTAAGTTCTAGGATCATGTAAAAATTTTGGGATTAAGCTCCACCCTATAAATTTTTTATTTTATAAACAAATTTTATTCAAAACTACATATATATAAATATTTATCTCTTTAGTTTATGTGTACATATTCATAACTTGATAAATATTTTTGGGCTATAGAATAAACCATGTGGTTAAGGTTTATTCCTATGTATAATAAACCATGTGGTTAAGGTTTATTCATATAGTTATTTAAGATACATGATACATTGTGATACATTCAAGGTAACAATCATTATTTAGAGTAAATACCACTATATTTTTTGTATTATGTGTTTTTCTAAAGAGGTAGGTTGAATTAATATATTCTCATTAACTAGTATAGAACAAGTGGGAGAATGTAAAAAATGGTCCATCAAATTAGTTATAATATAATTAATTTTGAACCATATAATTAATTTTTTCAATAAATTTAACATAATAAATCATGGTCTATGTAATTTATTATTTGATGGAAAGTGATGGCAATTAATCACCTGTTCATTAATTCTCTTTTTCTAGTAGAGATAATTGGAGTGGGTTCTTGATTATAAAACCCACTATAAATATTAATCCCCTAAAACTCAGTAGATACAAGGGAAATAAATCATCTATATCCCCTGTGTAGAGTGTAAAATGAATTCAGGTTTGAATTATAATTTTGTACATTTTTCTAAAATGGTTGGAGGTAAGTGAAAAAATATTTTTTTTTGAAGAAATTAAATAATTCTAGAATTATTTTTTAAAATTATCTAACATCATAAAAAATAAAGACTAAGAAACTTTCACTATAGGTTAAGGATCTGAGAAAATGACAACAATAAATAATAAGGAAACTTAGTAGCACCACAACCTATAGGAACTCTCTAATTGAGCATGTGATTTTCTATTTTCCATAATATCATCCCCCTCAAAATAAAGGGAGACACATCAGGGGATTGGGAGCATAGTGCATTAATCCCACCCTAACCACCATCACCATTTTTGGACACATCCTCGATTAGATGGTCATCATAAGGGCATATTTGATCAAAGAACTATAAGGGTAATTCTTCATCGCCCACACCTTCCTTGGTTTCACCACCACTCATAACAACCAGTAAAACCAACTTCAACCCTAACTCCATACTAGCATCAAATGATATTAAAGGGCCTTTACTGCTAGCCAATTTTGGATTTTAGGTGGATATAGGGTGATGAAAATCAATATCCTTTTGTCGACCTCTTCTTAATTTGAGAAAAAAATTGGAACATGTCTATACATCATAAACTAGAAAATAATTCCTTATCATTGTTGATCCAGATCCAATGGGCCATATCCCACACCATAACAACCAATATTCAAACACGAGAAATTTAAGGCCTCAAAAATATCAAGGTTTAAGCATGTAAATTTATTAGAGAACCCAAAGAGTTTGAAATTTCCTTTATTGCATCATAATTTAAGAGGTTAACCAAGATACCCACAAAATACACCCAAATCGATAACATTGAAGAGATGAAACATTATAAGAAATAGTACATCCACCTAAATACCTGTATAGAGTAGCCATTAATCTTCTAATTTATTCTTCACCGGCATTGATAGTGTCATAAATTCATATAATCTCTTGATATTTTTATAATAAACCAATAGATAAGCTCACAAACTCAATTAACTCTAGAGTACATATAATTGAGTGTAATATTGGGACTAAGATCATCAAAAATTTAAACCAATGTAAAATGTAATTCATGAGCTAAAACCATAATATCATCTTTATCAAAATCATCATCATAAAACCCTTATAGTAAAATTTTGAAAGAGGATAACCCTTATAAGGGGAAAGTTTATGATAAAAATTGTTAAGAAAAAAATATGATAAAACCACCTGAAGATGAAACATTGTTCAACCACTAGAATCTAGACCTTCAGTCCACTAGAAATTCACACATCTGATGTTTACACAGTGGAATCCAATCCTCCAGAACTTCTCCCTCAACTAAGTTTATTGAAAGTAATAAGTCTCAAACCCTATTAATGCATCCATAATAAATCATTAAATCCTCTATTCATGATCAAATTAGAAATTTATTTGTTCATGAACCGTACTAACTATAATTTTGTAGTATAAAAGAAGTGAGGGGTTAATCCCACGAAGAGCGAGGAATACAATGATGAAAACTCTTAACTAAAGTTCTCATATCTCTAATTTCTGTTTAATTTAATTAAACTAATTATGGAATTTAAAATAAATTAATTCAAATAAAAAAATAGAAGAGAGGGGAACCAGTTTCCAAGGATGGTTTTCCAAAATAAATTAATTCAACTTCACTTGAAAAACATATATCAAATAGATACACAACCAAATGACTTTATCAATAGAAGAAATGGTCATTCTCTATCAAAATACCCAATAATACCAATTCCTCATGGAAATATGAATCAAAATATATAATTTCATTATGTTCATATTTCAAAAAGAAGAAGAAGAATTTCATTCAATAGTTGTGAATAAATCATCTCAATCATATTGGTGTTCATTCATTAATGAAGGCATATGGTCAATAGATAAATGATGGATAAAATAGACATGAAGGAACAAAAATATAATACTGAATAAAACCATCTTATGAGTAAAATTAAATTGAAAAATGATGGTATGCATCCCCTTTAAATAATTTTTATTTCTCCTATGGGTTTTATCCAACCATCGTTGGGTGATCTCCAATGATGATTAAACCCAAAATCATAGGGAAGGGAAAATGAGATTGAATGAGAAGGTGAATTAATAATAATATATATTGTAATTAAACTAAAAATAATCCAATTATTATATCAAATAACAAAAACAAAAACAAAAAAAAACTATCTATGAAGAAAGATGGGTCGGAGCCCTATAAAAGCCTCCTGGTAGTCGATCCCCTCTATGCCAGGAATGGAATGAAAAATCACTTGGTATGACCCATATTTATAAGAAATGAATTCATACTAAGGTTTAATCTAGTAAAAAATGACCATAAATTCCCATCTCGAGTTAAATGATGTAAAAAATACCATCAAAGATACGTTGGAAATCAGTGTTTTTCTATTTTTTCAAACACTTACATGTTGTGTAAAGATTACATGATGTGTAATAATAGGGCCATTTTCTTCTTCTCATGACATTTAAAGATTTCATGATTTGTATAATTACACATCATGTATAAGTTACACAACTTGCATCTTCAACTTCCAACACCAGAACCTCTGTTTCATCTTGCTTATTCAGTTGTGTGTCTATGGGGCCTCTCTTGTCCTCTTTGGCTTCAATCATCGACCCTCAATTTCCCTATATTCCTTGGAACTACTCTAAATTTCATCCTATATAAGAATACACAAAACATTAACATTAATAATGAATATTATATTTAATTAAGTAATATTTAATGAATTCATATATAAAAACCCATCAAAATATAGATGAAAAATATAGATGAAAAATATAGATATCAAATACCCCCACACTAAAATGTTTACTCTTCGTCAATAAAAACCTCATCATTGAAACACCAAGGATACATACATAAATAAGGGAATTTTAAAATAATTATTCTCATAAAAAATATTATAATTGAATATTGTACAAGAATAACACATACTTAATAAAGAATCCAAAAATCAGGCCTCATTTAAAAAGTGAATTTCAAGACATTTCTCTCTTTTTACACATAGTTTTTCAAATTCTCATCAACACCCATGAAATTTATGATTTACCTTACCATTAATTTTTCTTTTTATCACTCAAGGTAAAAAATTAATGGAGTTATGATCATACCTCAAGTACATTATCCTAACCATAGGCTTGAATTATATCTACTTTTATCTACCTCATAAAGACAAATATCACAATTTATCATGAGGTATTTTTAATAGGGATCAAATAAATATTTGGTAGATGGAAGGTAGGTAAAATTTTGGAAACATTTAAGGCTCAAGGAGGAGGATAACTCTAAATTATAACACATGATATTAAAAAGACAAGCTTAATGAAATTCTCCTCAACAAAATGTAATATCATATCACCCCACCACACTAAAGTGAAAAGTAATGGCTAGAAGATGATGTAATCATAATGAAAAAAATAAGACTCTATTGATGTTATCTTTTTTATCCTTTTACTTTCACTTTTTTTCAAAATTCACGATTGGAATGAACCTTAAATCTACCACCTAACCACATGTGATAAGAATCATCGGTCCATTAATGGTGATTTTTTATTATCTCAATTAAAAACCCATTTTTTTATTTTTTTAGAATATTTTCCTAGGATAAGTCTTACATAAACCACCTAACAACATATAATTGTGAGATCATTGGTCTAAAAATGGTGATTTTTGACTTACCAAAGAAACAACCTATTTTTTCTATATTTTTTTACTATATATTTTTTTAACAATAAGAGGTATAAATTATTAAATAAAATGAATATAAATATTAACCTTTCCAAAAATCCCATGAAAATACCATATAGTATCCTCTCAAGGTACAACATCCCATATCCATCATTAATAACCCCTCCCCTCACACTCATTCAGTTGAATGTCATTAAAAATGAAAAGATATGGGTAAAAAAGAAAAATAATGGATTGTAACATGGATCAATCCTAAAAAATTTATCCATTGATTCTATGGGCTAAAGAAGGATAAATGTATAGGTGGGTATTAGGATAAATGGCCCATCGATAAAATGCCCCAATCATTTTAAAAGTGACTTTGTTCATTCATAGCTTTGACAAGATATCAATAAAAGTTCAAGAAGGTTTACATTCCCCAATATTCAATTAAGTAATATGTGTAGAAAAATAGGAAATATTTGGTTAATAATTATCTCTAGAATTGGAATGGAATATGAGTCAATTGGTTCATGTCATGAAAATCAAAAAAAAAAATTTATCGATGCATGCTTCTAGGAATCAAAGTCAATAAAATAATTCATATCATCAATAATTTTCAAGAAATTCTAAATTGAAGTATTAAAGTGACTTTTAAAATTTTTATTAATATAATTTTCATTTATGGGTATTATATTTCAAATTTTCCAACATGTCAAAATACTTTTCATTAGTGTTGATGTCTCTTAAATTAGTGAGTGCAAGACAACAAAAATAATGTATTTTTTTGGGTGAAAATAATTTAATTCAGTCATGGAATAATTCAATTCATTTTTTTTCAAAATCATGTGGCAGAAAAAACTGGGTTGAAAAAATATAAACAATTAAAAATAAATAATCCCCTTACATTGATGTTTATGATTGAGTTACTCAGGTTCTGTCTCACCCTGGTTCATAATGTAAGTTCGTTATACATCTTCTTCTCATGCTTCCCTCTTCTTGATTCTAGGGGCCATAAAAATAAATGTAAATAGTGGAAGTACAAGACTTTTCTTTTAAATTTATGAATCAATAGATAAATAAATTTACCATAGATATAGTTATTAAACTAATATATTAAAATAAATATAAGTCCTATAAATCAATTTTAAAATCCAGGTTACCTTTCGGTAGAATTTATTTATGGTTTTAAACTATAAAATTTACCTATATTATCTCATTGTAACATGATATAGAGATAATAATCTTGGGTTTAATCACTTGTGGGTTTTATTTGCATAAGGGTTAGTCTTTCTCAACCTCTTATGTTGGTTCATCTTGACTAGTGTTGGGTTGTAATTTGAGGACAGATGTAATGAAAATAATAGGAAATAAAATTCTAACAAAATTTTTTAGTTTTCCTACTCCATCACGCCTTATTTTTTATTTTCCTTAGTCTATGCTTCTGGGATGAATTCTTGAATTTTATCTTCTATTTTCTCCTCTTCTTATTGAAAGTGTAGGAGGGATCCCTATTCTTCTTCGGTCTCAAGAATACCAGTGAGTTCAATGCATGTTTTTTCATTATCATATTCCTTTACTTTTCTTATTACTTATTAAATTCATTGTTTTGTACCTCTTTAACATCCTTATTATCTTCATTTACCTCTTATTTTTCCTCTGATTCTATAGATTGTATTGCTTCAACCACCTTTTCTTCGACCACTTTAACCATCCATTAAAAATTTCCCATCAGATTTATTTTCATTTTTTCTCATGTTCACTAAAGGTATTCTTTTTGTTCTACTTGGTATTTTTGTATGTGTAGAAAGGATTATTTAGGTTCTGGTACTTTTTCTAAATCCATAGGTTCGCCTTTTTCAGCATTTTCAACATGCTCTAGGTATTGTTCTATCTTTTACACCTCTGATTTTTCTTTCTTCATTGTTTTTATAGTATTGAATTCCTCTACCTCTTTCTCTTCTTCATCTTTAAAGAAAATTATCCTTGTATTATATTTTAATGGTACGTTTTATAATAGGGAATTTAAATTTTAATCAACCAGGGAAAAGTGATTAATAATTTCACCATGTTCACTGAGTTGGGACTCATGATCTTCCATTTTCTTATCCAATACTAGAATGTAATTTGTGAGCAATGTGGTTAGTGTATCATCTGAATTATACTCTTAAGGGTACTAAAAGGAATGGTATTCTTGAATTCCTGCTCTTGAGGTTCCTTTACGTTAATATCTTGGACTTTATCTACTTCTTGAAATTGTTAATCTTCAAACCAACATGTATTTTCATTATAAACTATTGGTAGGATACTATTAATAGAATTAAAATAAGAAATTATTTGATAAAGTTGAGTAGTCAATTATCGCTACTCTCAAATCTATGTCTCATGATCATCCATCATTTTCTCCATCACCATAGTGTACTTTTCATCATCCTATTCAATCTGTCTTCTAAGTGATGCTCTTGAGTTTATTAGAAGCATGTGTATTCATGGTTGTACTGTTCTGTCCAGGATTCCCCTTAGTAGTCATGAAAATTGGGGTCTCCTACAAAGGATCAATAGTAGATGTCACTCATATGATGATGTTAGAATTTATCATATTCAAAAGAAAATGAATCATTGCAGTTTGCTTCTAGATGTGACCAACCTCAATAATTCAATGTTACCAATGTTGTCATATACTCCTGATTTGAATTTTATTCCAGTGGTGAGTCATAATATTGGTTCATCTGAGAACTCATCCTACACATCACTATAAACTACAACAATTTTAGTATAAAAATAATAAAATAAAATAAATGAAATCAAAAGCAAAATACTGAACTAAAATTAGTAAACAAAAATATGATAAAAAATTATTTGACTTAAGAAATCAGTCTCAAGTCATTTTCAATGCTCTTCTACTCTCCGATAATGGTTCCAAAATTTGATGCACCTATAAGACATCATTAAATCCTCCGGGTGTCATAAAATTAGAAATTTATTTGTTCCTGAACCGTACTAAATACAAAATTATAGTATAGAAAAAGTATAGGATTAATCCCACAGAGAGTTGGAAATGCAGTAATGAAAACTCTTAACTAGAGGTCAAGTTGCTCCAATTTCTAGTTGATTTTATTAAACTAATAATGAAATTTAAAATAAATAAATTCAAATAGAAAAATATAAGATAGTGAAACAAGTTTCCAAGGATGTTTTTCCAAAATAAGTTAATTCAACTTCACTTGAAAAATAATTTTATCAAATGGTTGTGCAACCAGAAAAATTTATCGATAGATGAAATGGTTAATCCCTATTAAACTACCCTATAATCCCAATTATTCTTGGTTAGATTAATCAAAATAATTAAAGTTAATTTTTTTCATATTTCCAAAATCATAAGAATAATTCTACTCAATGGTTATGAATAAATTATCTCAATCATGTTGGTGTTTGTTCGTTATTGAAATAATATGGTCAATGGATCAATGAATAATAAAATAAATATGTAGGCACAACAAGATACTATTGAATAAAACCATATTATGAGTGAAATTAAATTGAATAATGATGGCACGAATCCCCTGTAACTGATTCCACTCTCCCCTATGGGTTATATCCAACCATCATTGGGTGATTTCCAATGATTATTAAACCCAAAATCATAGAGAAGAAAAAATATGAGAGTGAATGATAATGAGAATGAATAATAATAGAGATTGGAATTAAACTGTAAATAATCCATTGATTACATCAAATAAAGAAAATAAAAACAAAAAAAACTTATCTATGAAGAATTATGGGTTAGAACCATACAGAAGCCTCCCATTAGCTGATCCTCTCCACGTCTAGAATGGAATTCCAAATATCTTGGTCAGACCCATTTTCATAAGAAAACAAGTCATCCTAGGGTTTCTTTCAGTCAAAAACAACCTTTAATGGTCATCCTGGGTCAAAGGATATAAAACATCTCATCAAAGATATTCTAGAAATCAATATGTTTTCTGATGTGACCAACACTTATATGTTGTGTAAAGATTACACGATGTGTAATCATCAGGACTATTTTATTCTTATCAGGACCTATAAATAGTTTATGACTTGTATAATTACACAGTGTATAATGTACATGATGTGTATCTTCAACTTCCCATACTGAAACATTTGTTTCATCTTGCTTATTAAGTTTTGTGCCTTTGGAACCCCTCATATCCTCTTTAGCTTCAATCATTGACCCTCAATTTCATTGTTTCCTTATAACTTCTCAAAATGTCGTTTTTCATAAGAATATAAAATAATTTAATATCAGTAATGAATAATATATTTAATAAACTAATATAAAATTAATTCATATATAAAAACCCATCAAAATATAGATGCAACCTAGAGATATCACCTACTCACCACAAAAAATCAAACCTCGCACTCAAGAAAACTCACAAAAACAATTGAAAGTACATAAAGAAGGAAAGGACATAAGATATTAGCATGTTTTATACAATATTTCCTACATGTATCGGAAAAAATATATTTCTTCTATTTCCATTATAACTAGAAATAAAAGTATAAGGAGTACTTACAAGATTACTAAGTACAATTGATCTTAAAGATTTAACCACTCTCATTTATCTTTTTCTCATTGCATTGTTTTTTATCACTTAGCACTAATATAAAAAACACTTATATACTAAGTTCCATTTATTCAACAAGTTAAACCTTCTCTATAAAATCCCCTGATCTGGCACTCTCTCATGTGGACAAATCAGGTTAGTTAATGGACCTCAAGTGTACCTCCCCATATGCCAGATGATACCGACTGGTAGCAGGGGTGTAGAGAACATAGTGGGGAAAATGTTCCCCCTGGTAAAAAGTTTCAATATAGTAGAAATGAAAAAAAAATATCAGGGTAATTTAATTTGAAAAAATAGTACATCATATAACTGGAATATAAAAGAATAACCAAGAAAACAAAATAATTTTGATCCTTGTAATGTCTGACTATAATGTAACTAAATGACATGATGGAAGTCATACAAATAAAAGAAAATGCTGACAAAAATTAACTCAAAATACCTTGGTCCTAAATCCCCAGTCAATATTATCTCCATGATTTAACCAAACCATAAAGAAACAATCAACAATAAGGTCCCTTACCCTTGTCCAAAACCACATCCATGTAATCTTCTCGAGTACCAAACGGTAGTCCAAATAATATGTGAGTAAAAATCATTAAGTTGACACCACTGTATCTAAATAAAACTAGTCTGATAATAAGTGCATTCAATAAAGTGGTAAATAGGTGTATTAATTAATCAATTTATACAATAATAATATCAACCTAATTCAATACAATACTAGAATATCTTTGATCATGTAGTATAACCATGTCAACCGCAACCACACATCCATGTAAAAATAACATAACTAGGAAAAGAACTCTATATAATAATGTCATCATAATTGGGCCAAGCCCTATAAGAATTACAACATAATTGAGATAATCCCTTTATATAATAATTTCATCATAATCGAGTCAATCCCTCCATATAATCATTTCATCATAATCATTCCAAGCTCTATAATCATTACAACATGAATCAAAACAAAATTTATAATGGAAAGAATAACACAACATAACATTATAATCCATAATTGTCAATTCATCCAAAAAGAATTTGTCTTTCAATTACCCTTTCATTCATCAAAATTTTATCTTAATCCTTTATCATGATAGTTTATACAGCCATCTAATAAAAAAATTATCACCAATCATTTCAATAAAAAAGTAATCCACTTTCCAAGGTGAATTTATCATAAGTAATAACCTAAGATCTCATGTCATTATTGTTGTAGTTGGTTCCCTACAACCAACTTCTATTTACTTTATAATAACCAGTATTGATTGTTTTGAAGGTTAATAAACTCCTTATCATATCATGATTTTTCATCTACATAACATAGTATGTGATAATGTCCTAAGAGTAGTTTTTGCACTAAAAGGTCATAACAGTTCCCTACTATGATAAGAACCTAGAAGTGTCATGATAGTATTCTAAAAATATATGTTCTATATCTAGATGAAATCATTTGAGGGATACAAATGATTCAGGATATCAGGGGTGGAGACTCATCAAAATTTGATTCACCTTCTCATGGTGTACGCCCTATGTAATATCAATTGTAGGATATTATGATAATGAGACACGCCAGTAGGAAATCCACATTTATATGTGTCATTGGATGTTCCTATCTTCGTACATGTGTATTGATCCTTAGACTTTAATATTATTATTAATGAGTATTAGAAGTCACGTTCTCTGATATAGTGATGAAAACCATGATGGTATATGTTCACGATGAGGTAGGATATGTTGGGTGTGTCACGTGTAATATTTCATTAATGAATAATACAAGAAATGATTTTTCCCTTATATTCTTTAATGGAATTTGATATCTTAGGTCCTTTTATGGAAATGATATATCCTAAATAAATCAATATTCATGGTTTTCTATAAGAATGTTAGATTTTTGGGAGTCAAAGAAAGAGACATCAAGCACATTGGTTGATGGCACCAACATGAAACCTACTTGATTTGATATATTATGATAAAGATATTGTATTACATAGTAAGCATATGAATGAGGTATTATTTCATTGCAACATTAACTTCTTTATCTATGGCTTCCTTGTCATGTTGTTAGACGCTAACCTTGGAATTTAGGCTACTTCACCTAATTCCACTGAGAAAGAGGCCTAGAGGGTTATACACTAAGTGTACCCAGAATCTCAATTAAATAATATATTACTAATTATTATTTAAAAAGTTGAATAAATATTATTCTCACTTGTGGTTTAATAGTTATTCATATTTTCTTGATTTCATTTATTGCATCACCAGTTATTCAAAAGAATAATATATGACCATAATATTTAATAAATATTTTTTTTAGTGAATGTAATATTTATTTATTTATTGTAGAATAATGTAGTGATATTTATTTATTAAATATATAATCATTATTTAAGGCCCAATAAATTTATGGAGGAATGAAGGACTGAGTTTAATATTATGGTGATAAATAATATATATTGAATATTATTTGAATAAATAATATTTAATTTAATTGGAAAGTTTAGCATATGTCAAGAAATTATAATAAAAATAATATTATTATTATAGGCATGGGTTTCCATAGGTATTATGAAAATAATAAGGGCACATGTGCAATTATTATTTTCTAACCCTAGTAGTATGTAAACCCATTTATATTATTTTCTTATTAGAGCTAATTCATTTTTGTGTTGTGCATAACAAGATTTAGAGAGAATCATATTAAATCCCTAGAGAGCTCCCTCTCTAAGAATGCTCCCAAGAATAGAGAGAGATCCTCCTCCACCACCACTCTCAAGTCTAGATAGATTGAAGATAACCCTTCCTTGAAGTGATTATCATGATGATCAAAGGAAAGTGATGCAATCATTAGGATCTATCGTGTAAGCACCCTGAGATTTGCAGGGTGATGTTAAAAGGTTTTTGGAACATGTGTGGATCACCACTATATGGAATCTAATATTTATTCCTACAATGCAACGATGGTACAATGTAGAGAAGTTGTTAGATCCATCAACTAATAAATAATTTCTCACAAGGTAATTCTTTAATTATTTAAATTAACTATAAATAATATGTTATGATCCTTAATTTTGGCTCCATCATTTATCTATTTTCTATATTCTTTAATTAAATTATGTTAATCATGGTTTCTATCACCATGTAAATCTCATATTAATCATAGATCATGAAAAAAATAGAGTGGGGCAATCCCCATCCACCACTTCCACTGCACCCAGATCCAACAAGTGGTATTATGGTTCATATAATTATTAATAATTATTTAATGATTGTTGATTTATTTACGCCATGTAACCTAGTGGTACACTCCATGTACTAGTGTTTAATTCACCTTGAATTAAATTTGAATTAATTCAAATAATGTGAATTTATTATAAATGGTGAATTTAATTACACACCATGTATTGACCAGGACATCTTGGCGCACGTCTAGCTAGAGTACACATCGTGTAACTTTCGTACAATATCTGTTGTCCTTTAGTCACAAACGGGTTGTGTATATTCTTACATGGCCTATATGAATGGTTTTCATGTAACTTGGAGACTACACACTATTTATCCCTTGTACACATCATTCACTCTAATATTTTTCATGGAATGGTTACACACCAAGTCCCTAGGCATTTGTCGCAGATAGAGGGTGATAATAATAATACAAGGCATGTAACTCCAATGTACACACCGTGTACATTTACCAAATTACACATAAATAAAAATTAATTTATTATACTATTAAAACATTATAAACATGTGTTTAGTGTGGTCATTAATGTTAATATATTCATATCATGTATAAGTCATATAACAGTTATTACACTATGTGTGTTAAAGCATAACACACTACATAAATACCATATGTTATGTGTGGTCATTAATTTGATAGTATACTCTATGAAATTATGTGATAAGTAATGCATGGAATATTTTGTAAGAGTAAACAATGTATGAGTATAATACATGCTGGCTAGTTCGAACGGGTACTCACCGTGTTTCCTCCAAGGTACATTTTTTGTATACAGTTAATTTTATATAAATTTATTTAATTTTTTAAAAATTGTGATGTATGAGAATATCAAAAAAAATAGATGATAATTAAGATAAAATAATTGATTAATTAAATAAGATAATTGATTGATTCGAGCTTGATTTATCTTAAATAAGAACTTTTGGAATTTAATGTTAATTTTATTAAATTTATAATTCATTGTATGTATATGGACGATCATGAGCCTAAACTATACCTTTGTATGTGATTTGTTTCTTTTTATTAAATTAAACTGTTGGATTGCATTTCATCCCTCCCCTCATTATGTAAGGGCCAGCGTGCCCATGGTTTATTTTATGTAAACCCCTTAACCAATCCTTTGGTTCCCCTCACCAATGTGTGAATAAAATCATATGTAATTTATAGAGATCCCAAGCTAGTGGAGGCAGTTCAACTTTGAAATTGAGGCGAAACCAATCCAAGAGAGATACATAAGTGGATAGGTGTAAAAATGAAACACGAACCATAAATGGTTCAATTTTTTCCCTAGGTCGATGGTTAGTTTATCAACCACTAGATAAAATAGAAATTAGTAACAGCTAATGATCATACCAATTTATTATTTTATTTCTATCAAGTTTCATGGTTATTTCATTATGGATGTTTTCTAACAATCACGTGAATTAACAAGATTACAAGACATCACTAAAATAAATTTACTTATGCATAAACATTATCCAAGACATGGTTAATCACTTAAGTAAATCCACATAATATTAAAAAGAATGTAATAAAGATAATAATTTTAAATTTATGAATAAAATATAAAATCATTCAATTATATACATTAAGTCGATATAGAATTTCATTAATTAAGTTAAAATCGAACCATAGTTCAAAGTGCTTGACTAGACAAAGTTTGGGTGCTTTAAATTATCATGGAATTCTAACTTGAAATTTTTGGTTGACATAACTTGGTTCACATCAAGGGTAGACTACGAAAGAAATAATTGGTGTAAGGAGGGGAAAAGGTTGAGAAAATCTAATTTCAGGATTTCAGGATGGGGGTTTTTCTCAATAGATCAAGGAACTATGAGTTAATGTAGTTGGAATTTATAATTCCTATCTAAAACCATTCAAATTTCTTCAATGGATAAATTTAGGGTGATAAGAAGCAGAATATGGATCCTTGTCACTAGAATATCTATGCAATGGGATATTCCAAATTCAATGGTGAGGGATATTGGATTTTTGATAAAATAGTGGGATATTAATAGGTATAATATTTATTTATTAGTCTAAATTTTATCAGATAATGTATTAAAACTCTACTCATCTTATTTGTAGAAATGACAGTAAAAATAACTTCAAACATATCACTAAGATAGATACTTGATAAGGATAACCATCTCACCATCAAAATTTTTCAAGAGTGACAAAGGCGCTTACACATTATCCTATTCCATGAAAGTAAATTGTATGTACTAGAAGAACCTATTCCTAAAGTTCTTGGTCAAGAGGCTAGTAAGGAAGAGTTATCTCTTTATGAGAAAAAATTGAATGGTTCCATATATGTTCAATGTGTCATGATACCATCCATGACCAATGATATTTTTAAGAAACATGAGGTCATGGATGCATATAGAATGATGTATCACCTTTGGGATATCTATTAAGAAAAGTTGAGATAAGAGATATACGAGATATTCAATTCTCTTTTTACAACTAATTTGGAGATTTATCACTAGTTAGGCCTCATGTAGCCAATAATATTGGATATATTGAGTGATTAGACATATTAGGGATTAAATTCCTAGATGATTTGAACAAAAATATCATAGTTTCCTCACTACCCAAGTCCTTATCCATTTTTATTGTTAATTTTAACATGAATAATAATGAGAAGATTCTTTTGGAACTTCTTACTCTAATTCACTAAGTGGAAAGGGGCATGGGGCATGAAAAATACACATTCATTATGGTGAATAAGAAAATTAAGATCAAGGAAAAGGATCCTAAGACTCATAACAATTCTAAATATCTTGAGAACCGTGTTTCTAAGAAGAAGAAGATCTGGATGTGGGGAAAGGAAAAGAAATGTGGAAAGCGAGGCCACTGGAAGAGGAACGACACCCATAAGTATGAGGAAGCTAAAGTTTTTTTCATTATCAAGTTTAATATTTAAATATCTACACATTAGGTATTAGTTATATCTTTTGGTGCTCTCATATGTATCAAAATTAAGGAACCAAGTAGATTTCAAAAGATTTCTTGAGGAGAGGTGGATTTGTGTGCTTCCAATGGTGTGAGGTTGGCTACTCTAGCCATTAGTGACTACCACTATAAAAACCTAGGTACTTGTAGAATAATTTTTTTATTCTGGAATTAAATAGTTAAATTCAATATAAATTTATAATGAAATAATTGGTATTTATAGAAATTAAGGAATCTATACCAATGGAATAGTAACCTGACCATTGGAATAGTAATATTAAAGTTAGGAATAGTAATCTGGACATTAAAATAATAACCTCACCTATTAAAGTATAAATAAAATTTAGGTATCTCATAAATGGAAATATGATATATTTATATCATGGAATAAGTAAATAAATATTTAAAAAATGATAAATTAAGTGTTGGTATTTTTGTGAAACGTAAACGTTTATTTAAAATTTTATAATTTAAAACAATGATTTAAAATAAAATTTATTTTCATAAAATAGATTTATAAATTAATATTTTTTTTATTATAATTATAAGATAATTTTATGAGAGAGTAATTAATTTTTCAAAGTGTCATAAAATCGGTTATAATATTAAAATCGGTATTTTTTGAATAAATGGTGGTTTAAATTAAAAATTAAATTCCTCATATTTAGAAAATTATTTTCAAAAAATGGAGTTTATTTTTTAAATATTCACATAAAAAATGGTCAGGTTGACTTTTTTGTATTTTTCTGAAACAGTTGAATTTTTGGTCAATAGTGAAATACGGTAATTTGTGGTATTTAACATTATAGGATAAATGCATGAATGTTTGAGTCATGAATGATGTAATAAAACATTATTTCGAAATAAAATGCACTAGTCATTTTACTTAGTCATAAGAATCAACATTATTGATAGTTTTAATCCAAAATAATAAACAAATGAATAAAATAATCAAAAACACATCTCTCCTCTCCCTATAAATACCACCCCTCACCGCCTCTTCTCCTCAAACCTTCTAAACCTTTAATATTTTATAAATTCTGCCCAATTCCCTTAACAAGCCTCTTTCACATGTATAATACCTGATGGTATCACCAAAATACCAAAACCGAGTTCCTTAAGGAGGTTCTCAAGGAGATGATATTCAAGAGGTAAAATCCTCCATTATTTCTCTTTAAATTCTTTCTTTATTTCTTTCTTTATACATTATCCTCTCCTAAACTATCCAAAATAACATGATAACTATAGTATCATACATATATTAGAATATTATTTTGTTCATTTAATATCCATTATTAAACCTCTGCTCTTCTACTCTTATACTAAAAATGAAAACATTGTCCATAATGTGTCAATTCACCACCTTCGTGGATGCCAAGTTTTTATTTTCCATTAATGCCTTTAAGTAAGGTTATTAAACCATTATTATAGTTAAAAAAAATTAATATGTATATTATAACTTGTTTAATACCATTTCTTTACATTTTTTTGATTTTTTCTTCCATTTGACAAGAACTCCCATAATTATACTCAGAGGAACCCACCATAAAACCATGAAACAGATACTCCTGGAACGAAAAAAATTGAATGTTATAACTCATAAAAATGTCCATAAATGAACTTAATAAAATGGAAATAAATAAAATATATGTAAAAAATGGTTTTAATTGTGTAAGTAATGAATCTAATTTGATTGTCCAGGACATTAAGTACATGTGCAGAATGCTTTCAGACATAAGGTAAGGGAATTTATTTTTAAAAAATACTCTTTTAGAGTTATGAATATTTTTATTAAAGAAAAAATATCTTATACATAATAAGCATATTTGTTCACTTTAATTATGCCTTATTTATTTTATGCTTCCCTTACAAGGTTATTTTCAAATAAAATGTTTTCATTTATAAGTGCATGGATTCTTAAATATGAAAAGTGATTTCAAAATGGAAAATTTATTTTCCTAAAAAAATGTTTCTTTTATGAAAGTTTTATGTGTTATGATCATTTTATGGTTCTTGGGAATTGTTATAATGATTGGTGGTTTCGTGATAATTCAATGTTGGGTAATCCTGTTATATCTCTCTAATGCATTGGGTAAAGGGATGGAGTTAACTAGTTAGGTTTCTCCTGAGAGATTGTGGTAATATATTGTGATGGTTATACCAAGCATAACCATGATGGTTACTCCCAGTATAGCTAGGAGAGATACATTATGTGAAAGAGTGATATGAAAATTATTCCACAAGTTACCTTTTATGATTTATGTATGATTTATATGGTTTTATAGGAAACCTATGATTTCATAAGGTAAGATAAATAGCTTATGTTTTATGTGTACAAGTTATAACATTGTGAAAATGGTTTTTTTATAGACTAATAGTTTATTTCTTCCATTTATGTCCCTTACTGAGCTTTTTTTATCATTCCAAGTTTTAAAATGTTTTTCTTGTGGTTTTTGGGTGGTTAAATGAAGATAATAATTTAAGTTTAAAGTTGTGAAGTTTTATTATGGAAAGAAATCATGTTTTGTTTTAAAATTTTCATATTGTGAAAAAAAATAGATATGGAGTTAAAGTGTCTACTTTCTAATATATGAGTTTCTATGTATGATTTTATGACCTATTTATCTAAAACTCTAAACCTAAAATATCTTTTAGAATTCATGAAATTGAATTATAGTTGAATTAAATAGATTATATAATGTTTAAAGTTGGGTCCTTACACTTGGTATCAGAGTAAGGTTTAGATAATTTTAGGGGTTAGGATAATGTTAATAGAATACCCATAAATTATTTTCATTGTATAGTTAAGATTAAATGATATATAATTTAAATATTACCATGTTTCTTCATCTAAGATATGTTTATTCAGAACGGTTTTCTAAAAAAGAAACGGGGAAGATGAAGTAGGAAGGAACTGAGAGGAAGATATCCTTCTGAATCTACAACCTCGAATATTGGGAATTGAAACTAAGTAGTTTGTGATAGTAATTTCTCAGTTGAAGTAGGATATAAATTGTGGTGGCGTCCATGCATGAGATTAGCTATATCAATCTCATAGGCATATTCCAGTGGTGGAACATTTTATGAGTCAACACCCTCTTACATTTAGTGGATCTTCTGAACTAGTGGTAGCTGAAGGGTTGAATAAATCCCTATAAAATAATTTTAATTTCATGGGGTGTAGATATCATCAAAAGTTTAGTCTTTATATTTACCATTTTGAAGTTAAATCCAACTAGTGGTGTTCAATAGTCAAGAATATTAGGGATATTGAGGAGATTGATTATTTGGAATGGGATGAATTCAAAAATATTTTCCTTGAGAAATATTTTCCTAAGGAAACTTGACTTAGGATGGAAAAACAATTATTGTAATTATTATAGGAGGAGGAATTAGTGGATACATATGAAGAAAAAATCACTTGATTGGCAAGGTACGCTCTAAATTTTATCTGAGATATTAATAGTAAAATCAATCATTTTTACTCAGGATTGAATCCAAAATATCAAAGGGCATTGGTTTCTCATAAACTTAAATGTTACAAAAAAAATGATATGTGAAGAAGGTGAAAATTGAGTTTTCTAATGATCATGTATTCTTTGAAAACTGAAAAAAAAAATAGTTCAATTTGGCTTGAAAAAGGAAATAATGTAACAAAGAATTTTGATGGTAAGAAAATTAAGTTTTTATTTTGTGAGAATTACAGTAAAAACACATTGGGGAATTACTTTGAAATTTTGGTAAATGTTTCTAATATGATAAGTTTGGGAATATATCTCATAATTACAATGAAAAAGGTTATGTTAGTGGTAAGAATAATTCTAATATATAGATAGTAAAAAAAATTAAATGTAATGGGATGGGTCATTATGAAAACTAGTGTTTGAATATGAAATCAAAATATTGTAAGCAGATAGACTGTAACTAGAAAGGTGTGGTGAAATCCTTTGAAACTACTTCTGCAGATTTTGGGCCATCAAAAGAAGTGATATCAGGTACATTGTTTGTTTACTTAGTTTTTTCTAATGTCTTTTTTATTCTAGTTCTACACATTCTTTCATATCTGATAAATTTTCTGGTAAATTAGAAATTTCACCTCAAGAAATAAAGCCAGAACTTCTGGTAAAAACCCCCATTGTAAATATTAATGAAAAAAATTATAAGAATATCCATGTCAATGTATGTGGATATAATTTACCTTCAAAAATTGTTATCTTTCCCCTTGTAGAATTTGTTGTTATTATGGATATGGATTGGTTTTCTATTTACCATACTAAGATTGATTATAGAGCTAAAGAAGTTTTTTTCCATAAATTTTTTTAGTTTATATACAATAATGAATACATACCATTAATAATATATTGAGAAGTATAAAAATAGTTAAAATATGGAAATGAATTTTATCATTCACATATTATTGGAAATAAGGTAACTATTCATACTAATGATTTTCTAGTGGTAAATGAGTACCTGGATGTTTTTTATGATGAGTTTCCTAGTATTATACCTGATCAAGAGGTTGATTTTACTATTGATTTAGTCCCTAATGATAAACCCATTTCAAAACCCCCTTATCGAATAGATCAATTAGAACTTATATAATTTAAAAAGTAGTTGCATGAGTTATTAGATAAAGGTTTTATTCAACTTAGTACTTCACCTTGGGGTGACCCTATTTTATTTTAAAAAATAAATATGGTTATAAGGGGATTTTATTGATTATAGAGTAATTAATAACATCACTATTAAGAATAAGTATCATTTTCCTCATATCGATGACTTGTTTGATCAGCTATAGAGAGCTCAGTATTTTTCCTAGATTGACTTTAGATCTAGATACCATCAACTAAAGGTGAAGGAGGATGACATTCTACAAATAGAATTTTTTACTAGATATGGGCATTATTATTATTTTGTTATTCCCTTTGTTTTGAAAAAATCCCCTACTATATTTATAAAACTTATGAATAGAATATTCCATGAATATTTGGATAATTTTATTTTTGTTTTTATTAATGATATTTTTTCTTATTCAAAAGTTATTATGATCATGAAAAACATATAAGTATTATTCTACAAACCCTAAAATAAAAGAATTTATACGGTAAATTTTGAAAATTTAATTTTTGGTTATAATGGATTTCTTTTTATAGGCACATTGTAATTAAGGATGGCATAATATTTCATCATGCCAAAACAAAAGTGGTTGATGAATGGCCAAGACCTACAGATTTTACTAATATTCTTAGTTTTCTTGTATTAGAAGGTTATTACTAATGGTTTATTAAAAAAATTCACATTTATCTAGCTCACTAACTAAGTTAACACTAAAAGGGGATAAATTTATTTAAACAGAATAATGTAATGTTTATTTTTAGTAACTGAAAAAAAAGATTTGTAAATGATCCAGTTTGGGTCCTGCCTTCTAGAAATGGAGATTTTTTCATCTATAGTGATGCTTTTTTAAATGGTCTTAGTTGCGTTCTAATGAAAAATGATCATGTAATTGGTTATACTTCCCAATAATTAAAACCTCATGAGTTAAATTATCTCATGCATGATTTCAAATTATAATTTGTGGTTTTTCTTTAAAAATTTGTAGACATCATCTATATGGAGTAGAGTCTAAAATATATAATGATCATAAAATTTTGAAGTATATATTCACTCAAAATGAATTGAAAATGAGGTGGAAAAGATGGATGGAACTTATAAAGGATTTTCATTAAATTATCAATTACCATTCTAGAAAATCAAATAAAGTATATAATACTTTTTTTTAGAAAAATAATGCTATATTAACCATGTTATGTTTGTAACATAACTGCTTGGTTAATGATTTGATTAATTTTGGATTTTAATTTTCTTGTGTAAAAAATTCCTATGTTTTGTTTTAGGTGTTAGTACAATCTTCTCTATTAGATAGAATTAAGAAATCATAGAAGGAAGACCATGAGTTACAAAAAAAGTTAGAATTTATTAAAAGGGGTATGTTTCCAAAATTTAACATTGATAAAGATTGTGTTTTGAGATTTGGGAAGAGATTATGTGTGCTTTGTGATTCACAATTGAAGAAAGATTTATTAAGTGAATCTCATAGTTCTCCATTCAAATTTTATCCTAGAAGCACTAAGATGTATAAAGACCTTAAGGGGTATTATTCATGGCATGGAATGAAAAGATATATCACTAACATTACCATGAGATTTTTGAATTTTCAATAGGTAAAAGCAGAATGAAAATTACCGAAGGGGATGCTTCATCCATTTCTAGTGCTTGAGTGGAAATGAGAAAATATATTCATGGATTTCATAGTGGGATTACCAAAAACTTCTTGAGGTAATATTGTGATTTGGGTTATTATGGATCGATTGACTAAATTTGTACATTTTCTTCCTCTTAAAGATATTATTTCTTTAGATCATATTTCTAGACTATACCTCAAATAGATAGTTATATTACATGGAGTTCCTCTTGCCATTGTATCTGATCATGATCTCAGGTTCACTTCTAAATTTTAGAAAGGACTTCAAAATTCATTGTGAACTGAATTATATTTCAATACTACTTTTCATCATCAATATGATGTACATTAATAGAAAACAATTCAAACATCGGATTATATGCTTCAATCTTGTTCAATAAATTATCAAATAATTTGGGATCATCATCTTTATTTAGTTGATTTTTCTTAAAATGACAGTTTTCATTCCAGTATATAGATGGAACATTTTGAAGTATTATATGGAAACCAGTGTCAAACTCTAGAATTTAGGGATGAATTTGGTGAAAGAAATTTTATGGGACCAAAATTTATAGAGGTAACAGTAGATAAAGTTTAGCTAATTCAGTGACACATGAGAATATCTTAGAGCAGGCAGAAGAGTTATATAGATAACAAGAGGAATGATCTTTCTTTTGAGGTAGGTGATCTTGTCTTTCTTAAAGTTTCTTTATAGAAAAGTGTGATTCATTTTGGTAAGAAGGGGAAGCTGAGTCCATGGTTCATTAGACCCTATGAAATCATGCAGAAAGTTGAATATAACCCTAGCATTATATTAATCCAATTATATTATTTTATTATTCAAGACAAATCATTTTTTGTTGTGCACAATGAGGTCTAAATAGAATCCTCTCAAATCCCTAGAGAGCTCCCTCTCCAAGAACGCTCTAAAAAATAGAGAGATATCCTCCTCCACCACTACTCTCTAGTCTATAGAGATGGAATAGAACCCTTCCTTGATATGATTCTTAGGTAAATCAAAAGAAAATGATACAATCATTAGGATATATCATTCTAGCACCTGGATATTCCTATGATGATGTTCGGAGATTCATGGAACACGTGTGGATCATTGTTGTAGGGAATCTATTATTGATTTCTACAACACAACAATGGTACAATTTAGAGACATTTTTAGATCCATCAACAAAGAAATAATTTCTCATGAGGTAATTATTTAATTGATTGAATTGTTTATAAATAATATGTGATGATATTACACTTTGGTTTTGAAGTTTATATATGGTCTATTTTCTTTGATTCAATTATATTGATCATGACATTTATCATCACGTAAATATCGGATTAATCACTGATCATGATAAAAAAATCTGAGTCGGGCATGCCCCATCTTCCGCTTCCACTACGCTAAGAACCTACAATGCTAAAGAATATTTCAATCCTTTTTTTAGTTTTTTATTATTTAAGGGTAGGCTCACTCTATGGGTAGCCACAAGACAGTTCTCAACACTATTATATCCAAAGTGATCCAAGTATTAGTTCAAACATATGATTTATCATCACCCATTATTTCATTAGTTAATTCCCACATTGTGTTAGTGCAATCACATAATATTGAAAACACTTAAATAAATAGAAATGGACCATAAGTATTTATTCTAAACCATCTATAATTATTTGGAGTTCAAAGCAATGATTTCAAAAGGTAATTCCAATAAATAAAAAAGGTTATGGTGGTTATAAGAAAAATCATATATTAAATTCTAGATCAAGATTTCTGGAATGGAATCACTCCAAAATCACTAGGAGTCTCCCTAGGGTTTGAGAGATAAGGCCACATGGTGGATGAAAAATAAATCATATGTAGAGGATGGTTTAAAACTAATGGTACTAAGATATTCATGATGTGAACCCCTTTCACATTTTGAATTTATCGATTTATAAGATATGATGAAAAACATTTCACCTCAGGTTGAAATAACTCTGATCAATTCTTTTATAACGTGAACCAGTTTCACATCAAGTAAATGTTTCACACTTTGAACTAGTTCACAACATCTTCCTAGTAAAAGGTTCATGTCATGTAAATATTACATGATATTAATGTTTCCAATAGACATCTTTCAGTACATCTCCTACAGAAAAAACTTGATCCACCTCTAAATATTTCCAAACCCAAGGAGAACTCTCATAATCCCTTTGACGCATTTATAACCAGACTCCATGAATTCAAAAAAACATACATACCTAAACTTTAGGTCATTTTCCCAAGAAAAATATCTCCATATCCAAGAAAATTATCAACCACCATGGTTTTAAGAAGAAAATAGAACCCAACTAAAATAGGTTTAACCAAAATTCAAGAGGAACATACCTAGAAAATGTGATATCTTATATGCTCCCCATAAATATTAGTAAACAAAACATGACCACATTTGTTCAGATACCAAACTATTAACCCTATTTGATCATTTAAATTTTTTATATTCATTACTCCATTGTAATATATTCACTTATAATGGTTTTATTTTCCCTGGAGAGGACCTACTACCACTGGTTTCATGTCACTCAAGTCCATATTTTAATAAACTAACATCTAGTGAATGTAAATCTGGTAAAATTAAATAGACTTTACCTCTAAAAAAATATCCCACTTAAAGACTTGTTTTGAGGAACCTTTAGAAACTCTCCATCACTTTAGAAAAATATCATTCTTCTTCCATAGCTACTAGTGTTCCTCTGAATCCTTTCATTAACCCAAGTCTCACTAAGGCACAATATTTCCTTGAAATTTCTTGAACTATCACCTTGGTGAACATATCTACTAGATTTTGGCCTCCCAATATCTTTTATATATATCTAAATCCTTATCCTTAATTAAGTTCTATATGAAATAGTATTTTAGTTCAATATTATTTCCCCTTTTATGAAAAATAATATTTTTTAGCCAAGTGGATTTCAATTTGATTATTATAAAATTGAACTCCACCTTCCTGACTTCTTTTGAGATCCTTCAGAAATCTCATCAACCAAACTATTTCCTCCCTAAATTCCATTACGGTTATATAAAATTATTCTATTATACTCAGAGTAATGATTATTTATATCCTTGTAATCAAACTTATCATTATTCCTTCATAGATAAACAAAAATATGGTTATGTCATTTTGGATTTCTGAGTCTCTAGTTAAATTTTCATCCAAAAAACCTTGTAATGTATATTCCTCCATAAAGTGAAAAGTTATATCTCTTTTTCCATTTTAGGTAGTGTATATTCCACTTCACGGTCTCTTGGTGTTCTTTTCAAGTATGAAACATGAATCATCTTATAAATCCTACTAAAAATGTAGTGTTTGGATGATTACAAATCATTTCATACATTAAACTTCTAACTATTGATGCATATGGAACTTTATTCATGTAATAGATTTCTTCTTTTATTGCTAGTTCATGTTCCTTATAGTATTTTAAGTGTTCATAAAGATGATTCAATACTAAATTTCTTCTATACATACAAAATATTTTTATGATATTATGGATGTAATATTTTTGAAATAAAACCAATATTCTAACTTTCCTATCCCTCTTAATCCACATCCCCAAAATCTTTTTAGAATGTCTAAGATCCTTTATTTAAAATCTTTTGCAAAACATACACTTCAATTTCTAAATTCATAAGATCTTTATAATCACCAAAAATATATCATCTACCTGGAAAAGAGGTATAATGAATTTCTCATCTTTACACTCCTTCTAGTAGAAAAAATGGTCTACAATTCACATTTTGAATACTTATACTAACATAAATCCATAAAACATATAATTACACTTTCACAGAACTTAATATTGTCTATAAAAACTTTTCTTAAATTTAAAAACCAACTTATGGTTCACATATTTATTGACACCTACTGGCTACCTCATGTAAATTTCTTCCTCCAACTCACCATAAAGGAAGATCAACTTTACATACATATCTTCTAAGTAAATATATTATAATGATTCCACACTTAGAATTATCTTGGTAGTTATATATTTAACTAATGATGAGAATTTTTCTGAGAAATTAAATCTTTATTTTTTTTAAATCCCTTTTCCACTATTCGCTCCTTGAAACACTTATTTTTATTAGCCTATTCCTTAAATTAGAAAACCCACTTTTTTAAAGTGATTGTTTTCCTTTTGGAAAGTCAGTGAGCTCCCTTATTCTATTAAACTTCAATTAAGTAGTTTATTTATCTATTATTGACTTCCACTATGGAATCATAAAGTGTGTTTTCCTCATTCAAGATCTTTGGATCTCCATTATCCATTAGAAGGATAAATTTCATGTCATCACAAAACCTTTGAACTAGCCTTCTAACTATAGTTGATCTTCTCAACACAATTGGTTTTTTTAAACTAATAGGTTCTCCTATATATCCTTAATATCTTACTTCTAGTTCTACAACTCAAGATTTATCCATTATTGAACTTTCTGGTATATCTCCCACTGTTCTCACCTATGGAATTTTGGACCTCACATCTGAGTCCTTCGAAACTTGTCTCCTTCCAGTGTTTTTATCAAATCAACTTAAACTTTGATAGTTGATTATTTTACCTTGACTTATTTCCCAACCAATTTCAACTCTTTCCATAGAACCCTTTGTTGAATTAAATATCTCATATCCTAATGGATTTCCATTTTTCATCATCCCATATCCAAAAACCAATGTTATCATCACCATACGCAATGAAAAAACAAAATTTATATTTTTCCTCAAGATTTTCCTTGTCCTTAGTATTGATATGCACATATGACAAGATTCTGAAGACATTGAGGTGGCTAACTTTTGGTCACTTATCAGACCATAGCCCTTCCAAAATTTCCTTCCTAATCACTGATGTTAGAATTATTTTTACAAGGTAAGAATTTGTGTTGAGTGCCTTATCTAAAATTCCCTTAGACATTCTAGAGTAAAATTATGTGCTTCAATCATTATATTTTAACATCTGATTCATATTTTTTATTTACCCCATTATATTGTGACATTCCAAGCACCATCTTCTCTTTCCTTTTTCCCTTGTTATTATAGAAGTGTTAGAATTTTTATCTTGTGCACTCACCACAATTTTCATAAGATAGGAATTTCATATTTGGATCACTTTACCTTTCCACCATGGATTTCCATTGAATGAAAGCCTGAAACACATCCTAAATATTATTTAGAAAGTAAACTAGGTCTTTTCTCATTACATCATCAATAAAGGATAAAAATAAAAGTTTAATTATAAATAATTAAATAATGTTAGGTCCCTAAACATCCATGTGAACAAGTTCAAACTTCCAGGATCTGTACTTTCATCCATATAAATTTAAGAACACCCTTATTTGCTTCCACGTCAAAAAAAATTAGCATCTTCTAATACCCATTTGATCAAGATTCAGTATTCTTTTCATCATTATAACAATAATGTTCTTCCCATTGAGATGAAAGTGCCTACAATAGCAAGTCTTCATATCTTCCAATGGTGTACTTCCATCCATTGTAATCCCATATGTGATTCTGATAAAATATAGAATCCCATCCTTTAATCCTCTTGCTACCACCATAGATCCTTATGTAACTTTCCAGGATCCTCCCACAAAGCTATTTTCATAGACTATATCATCATTTAATCCTATGAAAATTAAGTTCTTCAACTGCCTCAAGATATTTCTAACTTCATTAAGTCTTAAGACACCCCTATTATTCATCTAAATATTGAAATTTTCTTTTCTAACTATATGACACCCTATTGTTTATTTACCAATTTTGTTTATTTATTTATTGGTATTTATTTTTCTATTTATTTTTGGGTCCAATCATATAAATTTTTTGAAATTTTAATCATTTTTATTTTTTCATAGTTAGTGCATATTTAGTGAAAACCATGTGGTGACCATGTTAATGGTGTCTTCAATATGGAGGTGTTATTTAGTATGGTTGAAAAATGGTGTGTCTAACTATTAAATCCAACTATGTGGGTGCCTTGTGTTCTTAGTGAAGGGAACATGGTTGGATCATGGTTTGTGTAAAGTGTGTGATACACCTAGGTTTTAAAAAATGAAATTTATAATTTTTCCCTACCATCTATTTTAGTAAGATTTTACCCCCTCTCACTTACCCCTCTCTCATAGGACCAATGACTAAACATAACACCCCCCCCCCACACACACACACACACAAACATGCATTGTTCCTTCTCTTCTCCCCTGATTTGGGGGAAATTCCTTTGTAGTTTCAAGTGGAATTCAGTTTGGGTAAGAGTAAATTTTTCTCCTACTTCCTCTTCCTCTCAATTCCTCATGATTTTTCTCCCCTTTATTATGTGTCCCATGGGCTGAAATCTAAGTGAGTTTGGTTTTTTATTTCATTATGTTTCTTTTTTATAGTGTGTTTGATGGTTTCTTCAAGGCTTTTTATCACCATTTTTAAAGGTTTCACATCTTCTTCACTATCCCAACGTATGTGTTTCCATGATTTGAATTTTCCCTAATATATTTCATGTGCTTAATAATTTTAAATTGGTTTCCATTAAAATTATAAATTCCATTTAAGTTCAATTTTATTTATAAATTTATAATTCTCATTGTCTTTAAAGAATTAAAAATTATTTCCAATTAGGTTCATATGTATTTGGCCTTTCTTTCTATCTACCTTTAAAGAATAAATTATATTTTTTTCCTATAAAATGTTTTTGAAGGTTTTCATAAAGTAAATTGGTGTTTAAAAATTATTTTAGTTTTGTAAAATTTCATTGGGTGATGCCTAAGTTCAAGGGGTTAATTATTTTGGGTTTTCTTATTAGAGTATTTTTATTAAGCATAAGTGTTTGTTACTTGGGTTATTTATTTATGATCGATTTTATGGATGTCTCTTTCCATTTTCTGTGCTCATGCACATATATTTGGATATTTATATATATAGACATGTTCACATATTCACTTGAAAATATGTTATGTTCATTGAGAAATGTTTATAAATATATATGTAATTACATATATGTTAAAGGTTTTAAAGGGAGAGTTTTGAAATTTAAACATGATGTTTGGATTTTTTTCCCAAAATGTTATCAAAGAGGTCTTTTTCAATTATTTTTTTCAGTTAAAAACATGTTTGAGATTACTAAATGTTTGTAAAATGGAATTAGGAAAAATGTATGATTTTTTTTGAGATTTCAAATGGTTTTTCAAATGGAGGTATAGGTTCAAATTGTGTTCTTGATTATAAGTAATTATTGATTATGGAAATAATGATTTTTATGTATATTTTTTGTGATTAGAACATGGGATACCATATGTAAGTAGGAAATTGGATAGTTTCTACTCAATCTTAGTTGAGGTACTAGTTAGTTGTCATTTTTTGTGTCTTAAAGAGGCTAGGGTTATATTATTTGTTTAGTGTACATAGCCAATTAGTGTTCTATTATTAAATAATTTACATTTTAAACCTATATGTTGAGCCTCCTACCCATGTTTCATGGATGATTATTATGATTTTATATATTATTTAGTGCACACACTCACTTTTATGGATGATGTTATAATTATGGTTTATTTCCTTTGTTTATATTTATTGGTTAATTTTGATTCACTTTAGTCTTTTACTTTTCCTTGTTTTATTTATTGTTTATGTTTTAATTTCATTTTTTTTATATGTTTTACAACTTTAGTATTATTGTAAAAGTAAATCTAAAAACAGGATTCTAGAGGCATGTTTAAATGGGTTAGTTTATTAAAAAAGGATTTCTAAATGTTTATTAATAAATGTGGCTTAGGCTAAAAAAATTAAATTAATTTTTTTGATTAAAAGGAAAAAATAAATGGTTTAATAATGGGTTTTAATTATTTATTTAAAATAGTTTTAGGTTTTAAATATGAGTGTTAGAAAAATATCATGGTTGGTTTTTCATAAAATGATAGAAACATAATATTAAAATATATTTCAAACTATAATTTTTGTTCTATTCTAGAAAAGAAAAGCATGGGTTTTTGGTGATTACATATTGGGTTTTCGATCTCACACCCTACTCACACTACTCGGTGTTTGTTGACTAAATCGCTTTTTAGTTTTTAGGTTTGATACTTGGAATGGGATCATATTTTGGGTGGAGAGTGACCTTGGGTCATAGGAGATAGTTTATTAGGTATGTTAGTGTTTATTTTTATAGTTTTAGTATTTTTTTCTAAATTATCCATTTTCTACTTTCCTTTAAATTTAAGGTTGGTGATTTATATATGTAAAGTTATAGAGGATAGAACAAGGGTTGTTTCATGTGAGGGATTTGAAGGTGGGTAGAGGTATTTATCTTACATCTTCTTGACATTATTTTTTTTAAGTTTATTTTATATTTTTCCTATCTATTTTTTCATAGATATCTAACTTATGGTAGATTCATACTAGAATTTTAGTATAATTTTACTTCTTTTTAAATATTTTTTGTATGGGATAAATCATTCCCATAGAGTATATTCAAATTCTCTAGAACTTATTACCATCCTGTAGGGATTGGGAATACCCCTCAAGTTAGTGGTGATTTGGGTCACATGTCAATTCAAGTAGAAACCTAAGACGATTTGTTAAAAATGGTTTCAAATCCTAGGTTCTTAAGAGGAAATCAGTTAGAAAATGTCCTTATTATTTTGAATTTCTGGTATATTGAAGTATGACTATCAGTAATTGGTAGTTAGTAGTGGGAAGATCATTACGATCTCTTACTCATTCAGAACCCTGAGTCACCATGGGAAGTTGGATTTTGATTATTAGTTTTTGGTTTTTGGAATATTTTATTTTATATTGCTGGTATTCATAATTTCATTAATGTTTTGGGATGAAATAAGAGTGGATCTGGTGGAACACTATGAGGTCACATGGCCTGGTAACCTATGTGGAGCCTGCGTATATGGTTCTCTATTACTCTTAGTGATTTTTGTGTGATTATAACATGATCTACCAAGACATGTGACCAATTCATGCATGGTCACTAGTCCCATTTGTCTTGGAATTATGTTTTATGATTTTGATCAATTGATTTTTTCTTAATGTTTCATAAAGATCATTTTGAAAGTTTAAAACTATTTTCAAGTGAATCTTCAATTTTTTCAAATGGAAAGATAAATTTTTAAATTGTTTTAAAATGGGTTTTAAAAATTAATGTTTGATTTAAAATTTTGGAAGTTGGTTTTGAATTTAGTAAATGGGGGTTTTGTGATTGTTTGGTGTCTCATTGAGGTATTATATTTTATTTTTGTATTAGAAATTTTGGTTTTAAATATGTAAAGTTTTCTTTGAAACTATTAAATATTTTTAAAAAAATTAAAAATGAAACCTGTGTTTGGGGATATTTAAACGTTATCAATAGAGTAAGTGTGGGTTTTAAAGTGGGTTTTTTGTGGGGATTTAGATTTTAAAACTTAAAACTATGATTTTTAAAAAATCAGAAAGGGGTACTTTGGTTTTCTTAATGTCATGGATCTTTTGGTAGTAGTCTTGGTTGATTTCCTTGAATTTTTTTAAATTGGGATATTATTTTTTATGAGGGTGGTTTTTGTTTTGGATATTATTTAATTAGGTCTTGTGTTTCTCCCTGTTATTAGAAGTCTCCCAAGAAGGTCACGAACATTGTCAAGTTTGGATGGTTGTTTATTTTGGGGGTATATTCAATCATGTTTTTAAGGTAATTATTTTTTCGATGTAACTTCTTAGGTTCTTTATCGATTGTTTTTTATGAATTCAATGCTTTTGGGTTTCATCATGTATTATTGGAATGGTTACATCCTTTGGAGTCTTGTATGTGGATATGGTCGATGAGGTTTTATTTTGGTTTCTTGATTGTTGAGGAAAACTTTGGTGTACTTTCATTAATTAGAATGGATGTGAACCATTTTAGATTATTAACTAACTAATATCCATTTAGATTGACTGAATCATCATGACCATTGTTTTGGGTATGATTTCTTAGATTTAAATTTATTTATTCTTGACCTAGGGTTCTAACACATGTTGTTTGAAGATTCATGTTCATGATTTATGTATTCTTCACTTATTTTTCCTATTTGAAGGGTTTTGATATGATTTTTTCATGATCATTGGATTGTTCCTAAGGTTTTTTTATCCATTAATAGTAGTTCGATGGAACTTTTGAGGTATCTTTTCCTCCTATACTTTTCCTATTGGTTTCTTGTATTTGGGTTCTTTCCTCTTGGTTTTTTATATTTGTTCCTACAATGAGAGTAAATGGTTATTCCCTTGATGTTTGGTATGTCTTAAGGGAGTTTTTGGGCTGATATATTTAGTAAGGGGTTTAGGTTTTGGATCATAAGAATCTTTTGGAAATGATTTTATTACTTTTGATCCACCATGCTATATTAGCTATTAAATGGTGGGAATACCCACTGTGGGTCTCCATTTATTGATTTCCATGTTAGTGTTTAGGTGTGAGTTTTTCTTTGAGTATTTATATATTCATATAATTTTGGATACTCTTTTAGTGTATTGGGTTAAATTTGGATTCAAGTAGATTGAAGATCTCATAGTATCTTTTTTTATTTTCTATTGAAATTCTTCTTGAAGTATTCTTATCAAGTCTAATGGATTTATAGAGGAATAAATTATTATAGAGAGGAATATTGTGAAAACATATTTTTTATTTCCCTAATTAATTAATTAATTTATTGGTATTTATTTTTCTATTGAGTTTCAGGTCTAACCCTTTGAAAAAAATTAAATTTTAAGAATTCTGGAATGTCGTATGGTTAGCGTACAGTTAGTAAAAACCATACAGTGATCATATGAATGGGGTTTGAAATGTATAATATCCATTAAGAACATTTGGTACATGGTTTTTCTAACCAAGAAATTTAATTATATGGGTGCATTGTGTGCCCAATGAATCTTGCACAGTTGGGGTATGGTTTGGGTATTCCATGTGGTATACCTAGGTTTTAAAAAAATTGAAAATTATAATTTTTTATTCTCCTATATTTTACCCAAAATTATACCCCTCTCCTTGACCCCTCTCTCCCATGACCCAAAGATGAAGGCGGACCCCCCCCCCATATGCACTGATCCTCTTCTCCTCCTTTGATAGTGTATTTTCTTATTTGTTTTTGGTTCTTTATTTTAGGGTGTGCAATGGTTTCTTTAGGCCTTGAACTCATCATTGATAAAGGTTTCACATCATCCACATTATCCCTAGGTATTTTTTTATATGCTTTGGGTTTTCCCTAATATATTGCAATTTATTGATCATTTCAAATTGGTTTCCCTTAAAATTATAAATTTCATATAAGTTTTATTATATTTTGAAATTTATATTGCTCAATGTTTTTAAGGAATTAAAATTGAATTCCAGTTAGGTTCTTATGGATTTGTCCCTACTTTTTATTTAACTTTAAATAATAAATTATATTTTTGGATGATAAAATATTTTTTATGGTTTTTATAAAGGAATTGGATGTTTAAAAATTATTTTATGTTGTTTATAAAATTGCATTGGGTGATGACTTAGTTCAAGGGGTTAATAATTTGTGGTTTCCTTGTTTGAGAATATTTATTAATATTAATTATTTATTCCTTGGGTTATTTATTTATAAACGATGTTATGGATGTCTCTTTCCATGTTTGGTGATTATGCATATATGTATGGGTATATATATAGACATGTGCACATATTCACATGAGAATATGTGAATATGTTCATTGATAAATGTTTATAAATATATATATATAATTGAATATGTGTATAAGGTTTAAAAGAGGAATTTTTTAAATTTAAACTTGGTGTTAGAATTTGGTTTTCCCAAAAATGTTTTAAAAAAAATAAATAATTTTGTTTTCATTTAAAAATAGGTTCAAGATTACCAAATTTTTATGAAATGGCCTCAAGAAAAATGTTTGATTTCCAATTGAGATTTCAAAGAGGTTTTTTAAATGATAAATGGGTTCAAATTGTGTTCTTAATATTAGGATCTTATTGATGATGGAAATAATGTTTTTTATGTGTATGTTTTTTGGTTGGCACAAGGGAGACCATAGGTTTATGGGTAACAAAATGGATGCTACTCTAGATTAGTTGAGGTACTAGATAAGGGTCATTTGTAATGTCATCTAGAGGCTTGGGTTGTATTATTTTTTTATTTTTTTATGCCTGGATAGTGTTCTACAAGAGAATCAATTACTTTTGTAACCTATAGGTTTAAGTTCCTCTTCATGTTTCTTAGTTGATGTTTGTGATTTTATATCTTATTTATTTCCCTCTCCCACTTTTATGGATAAAGTAATCCTTATGGATTACTACCCTTGTTTATCTTTATTTCTTTTTTTTTATACTTTAGTCTTTTACTAAGCCTTTTTTTATTTATTTCTTTTGTTTTCATTTCATTTATTATTCTGGGTTTTCCCTATTTAGTGTCATTTTAAAAGTGATGATAAAAAGGTGGATTTAGAAGGCATATTTACCTAGGTTGGTTTTTTTAAAAAGGATTTCTAAATGTACATTTTTAGTAAATAAGTCTTAGGACAAGGAAATAAATTTCAAGTAATTGTTTTCATTAAAAGGTAAAAATAAATTTTTTAATAAAGGTTTCCAAATACTTATTTAAAATAGTTTTTGATTTTAAATGCCGGTGTCAGAAAATGATCATGTTTGGTTTTTATTAAAAGTATAAAAACATAATTTCTAAATATATTTCAAATTAGTATTTTTGGTTTATTCTCTAAAATGAAAGTATGGTCTCTTTGGTGATTACCCATTGGGATGTTAATATCACACCATACTCATACCACTTGGTGTTTTCAGACAAAGTGGCTTTACAGGTTTGGTATTTGATACTTTTAATGGGATCTAAGTTTATATGGATCATGAACTTGGGTCATAGGAGATAGTTGATAAAGTATGTCAATGTTTATTTTTACTATTTTAGTAGTTTTTTCCAAATCATCCTTTTTTTACTTTCCTTTATATTTAATGGTGGTGATTTAAATATTTCAAGTTATATAGGGGAGGATAAGGGTAGTTTTATGTGGGGGAGTTGGAGTTGAGTAGAGGGATTTATTTTGAATCTACTTGATCTTCTCTTTGTTTAATTCAATTTTAAACTACTAATTCTTTCTACTAATTTTTTTTCATGGATGTCTAACTTATGGATGCGTCATGCTTGAATTTCAGTAGAATTTTGTTTATTATTAAATTTTCTTTATCTTGGTGAAATCATTCCCATAGATTACATTTTGATTCCTTGGTACTTCTCTATAGCCTGTGGGGATCGAGAACACCCCTCAAGTTAGTGTAGAGATGGGTCGAGTGCTAGATCATGTGGCAGACCAGGTTGGTGCATCAAAAATGGTATCAGAGACTAGGTTTTTAAGAGGAACTAGGTTTCAAAACAACCTTATCATTTGGGATATCTGGTATATAGAGGTGGTACTATTGATACTTTGAAGGTAGGAGTGGGAAGAGTTTCATGAGATATTACTCACTATGAACTTTGAGTTTCTAAAGGAAGTTGGGTTTTGATACTAGGTCATTTGTTTGTATGTTCTATTTTATATTGGTGGTATTTATAATTTCATTGATGCTAGGATGAAACAGGAGTTGAACTGGTGGTATATGGTGAGATCTCATGGCCTGATAACCCATGTGAAGCCCATATACATGGTTCTCCATTACACTCAGTAACGGTTGTGTGATTAGAACATGGTCCACTAATCCATATGGACAATTCATGCATGGTGACTAGTCCCATTTAGCTTATACTTATGTTGTTTGATGTTGATCAATTGAGTTTTGGTTAATTTTTGACAAAGGGCCTTTTGGATTTTTAAAAAAAAATCCAAGTGATGTTTCGAGGTGTTTAAATGGAAAGATACATTTTTCAATGGTTATTAAAGGGGTTTCAAAAAAGAATGTTTTATTTAAAATGGTGAAAGTCAGTATTTTAATTTGATAAAGGGGTTTTTTTATTGATGGGTACCTCATGGAGGGATTTTTTTGGCCTTTCATATTGGAAAATTTTGTTTTAAATAAGGAAGTTAGTTTTGAAACTATTAAAAATGTTTTCTAAATAAATTAAAAATTAAATCAGTGTTTAGGGATTTATAAACATTTTCAATGGAGTAAGTGGTGGGTTTAAAGTGGGTTTTTAAGTGTGGATTGAGATTTTAAAACTAAAAGTTAATATTTTTAAATTTGTTAAAGAGGTGGAAGTTTGGTTTGTTTGATGTTGTGGCTCTTTTTGGTAGTTTTCTTGGTTGATTTTGATAAAATAGTTATTTTTAATTGGGATATGATTTTGTATGAGGTTGATTTTTATTTTTGATATTATTTGATTATTTCTTGTATTTGTACCTATTATCATAAGTCTACCCCTTGAGAAGGTCATGATCATTTTAGGGTTTGGGTGTTTGTCTATTTTAGGGATATAATCAATTGATTTTTTGAGGTAATTATTTTTTGGGTGTAACTATTTGGGTTATTTCTTGGTTATTTCTAGTGAATGAAATTATTTTGTGTTTCCTCATGTCTCTTTGGAATTATTGGGTTCTTTGGAGTCTTTTATATAGATATGGTTAGTGTGGTTTGTGGGGGGAACCTTAGGTGTTCTTCAGGTAACTTGGATGGATATGAATCAGTTGATATGATGAAAAAACTAGTATATGTTTGATATGATGGGATGATTGTGACTAGTGTTCTAGGTATTAGGACATAGAATACCATTTATTTATTCTTGACCCATTTTTTGAACCCATGTTGTTTGAAGAGGCAAATTTATGGTTTATGCCTTCTTTTTTGTTCCTAGTTTATGGGTTTTTAGACGATTATTTTGGAATCATTGGATTGTTCTTAAGGTTGTGTTCTCCTTTAAGAGTGGCTCGGTGGAAATTTTGAGGTATCTTTTCCTCATATCATTTTCCTACCAATGATTAGTTTCTTATATTAGGGTTGATTCCTTTGGGTTGTTTGTATTTATGATTGTTGGGAGAGTAAACCATTACTCATGTGACATTGGGTGTGTCTTAAGGCAGTTTTTTGGTTGAGATATTTAGTTAAAGGCTTGGTTTTTGTCTTGTATGAATATTTTGGATGTTACCTTATTCCCTTTGACCAACCATGTTATTTGAGTTCTTAATGGTGGGGAGTCCCACTGCAGTTCTCCATTTCTTGATTTCTAACTTAGTAGTTGGGTGTGAGTTATTCCTTGAGGATTTAGAGATTCTTGGAATTTAAGAGATTTATTTCTTATATTGGGTTAAATTTGGTTTTGGGTAACCCATATATCTCATGGTGTCCTTTCATTATTTCCCATTTAAATTCTTCTTATATTCTTCTTCTTGATTCTGGTGGATTTATGGGGGGGATCATTATGTTGGGAAGGATTATACCACCCTATTTTTTATTTTCCTAATTTATTTATTTATTTATTGATATTTGTTTTTTCTCTTCAGTTTTAGGTCTATCCCTTTAGAATTTTTCAAATTTAAAAAGTTTTTCATGTCACATGGTTAGCGAATAGTTAGTAAAAATCATGCAGAGGCCATGCGAATGGGGTCTACAATATGGTGAAGCCATTTTTTACAATTGGTGTATGGTTTGTCTAACTATGAAATATAGCCATGTGGGTGCCCTGTATTCCCAATAAAGGGTGCATGGTTGGAACATGGTTTAGGTAAATCATACGATACACCTAGTTTTTAAAAAAATTACAATTTTGTCTCTCTTCTATTTTACACAAAATCATCCCCCTCTCCCTCACCCCTCTCTCATGAAACCCACTACTGAAGGCATCCACACACACACACACACTAATACTTCTCTCATCCTATAATTTTTTTGTGATTATCTTATAATATCAAGGATATTTTTTTCTGAGTAAGAGTTATTTTCCCTCCTCATTCATATTCCTTTATTTTCCCAATGCTTTTTCTTTCCACTTTTTCTATGTGTTCCCTAGGTCATACCATAAGTGGTTTTTTGGTTTTGATTTCATTGTGGTTCTTGATTCTAGGGTGTGTGATGGGTTCTTCAAGCCTTTTGTTCATCATTTTTGAAGTTTTTGCATCATCTAAACTATCCTTAGGTGGGTGTTTCCATGCTTTGTATTTAACCTGATATATCACATGTTCTTGAGCATTTCAAAACATTTCCCATAAAATTATAAATTATATGTAATTTTAATTTTATTTAGAAGTGTATATTTCAAAAGGTTTTTAAGGAATTAAAATTGATTTCCAATTGAGTTATTATGGATTTGGCCATGATTTTTATCTTCCTTTAAAGAATAAATTATATTTTTGGATGATAAATATTTTTTATGGTTTTCATAAGGAATTGGGTATTTAAAAATTATTTGAGGTTGCTTATGAAATTTCATTGGGTGATTCATGAGTTCGAGCAGTTAATAATTTTGGGTTTTCTTTTCAAATAATTTTTATCAAGATTAATTATTTTTTACTTTGGTTATTTATTAATGTTTGATGTTACAGGTATCTCTTTCCATGTTTGGTTCTTATTCACATATGCATGGGTATATATATATATATACATTAACATATTCACATGAGAATATGTGAATATGTGTATTGAGAAATGTTTATAAATATATATGTAATTACATATGTGAATGAGTTTTAAAAAGGAAATTTATGAAATTTAAACTCAATGTTTGAATTTTATTTTCCAAAAAAATTTCCAAAGAGGTGTTTTTAAAATTTTTGTTTTCATTTAAAAAATAGATTTTAGCTTACTAAATTCTTTTGAAAATGATTTTAAAAAAAAATTTTGATTTTAAATTGAGCTTTCATTGGGTTTTTAAAAAAGGAGGAATGGGTTAAAATTGTTTTTTTTATTACAGGTTGTTATTGATGATGGAAAGAATGAATTCTATGTGTTTTTTGTAGTTTTAACTTGGGAGACCGTAGGTAGTGGATAACTAGATGGGTGGTTCTCTAGATTAGTAGAGGAACTACTAGGGGTCATTTTGGTGTCCTCAATTGGTCCGATTTATATTATTTATTTATGTCACATTGTCGGCAAGTGTTCGATGAGTGAGTCAGTTACCATTGGAACCTATAGGTCAGAGTTCCACCTCATGTGTCATGTTTGATTCTTGTGATGTTTCATGTTATTTATTGCTCACTATAAATTTTATGGATGATATTATGATTATGGTTTTATACCCTTATTTATTTTTATAGCTTAATTTTGTTTCACTTTAGTATTTTAATGAGTCTTTTTTTATTTATTTCTTATGTTTTTATTTTATTTATTATTTTGGGTTTTACCTCTTTGATGTCATTTTAAAAATTAAATATAAAAACAGTATTTTAAAGTTATTTTTAAATGGGTTGGTTTATAGAAAAAGGATTTCTAAATGTAAGTTTTAATTAAATGAGGCTTAGGCTGAGGAAATGAATTTCACATAATTGTTTTCATTAAAAGGAAAATAGAAGTTATTTAAGAAAGGTTTCTAAATGCTTCTTTAAAACAATTTTGGGTTTTAAATTTTATGTCACAACACCCTCCCACCAAAGATAAAAAAAATGAAGGCAGAGAGATAATGAACCCTAAGTCCCTCCTCCAGGAGACCCCAAGTTGTAGACTAGCATCTAGGGTATAAAAATATCATGTATGGGAGGCATTAACCTCTATAATATAAATAGGATTGGGAGATAAGATGAATCGACTATAAAAAAATACATGACATAAAATAAAATAAATCCAAAAACCATCCCACAATGCATGTATAAATAAAACTGATACAAATAAAAGTCTCCAAAGTAAATACCCAAAAGTAAAGTTAATGCACTAATATAGCAACTGTCCAAATATTTGAGCTAGTAATGTCCAACATAGTCCACATTGCAACAACCCAAAGTTTTTCAATGGAAATTCCCTTCTTATAATTATGTCATAAAATTACATGAAAATAAAACATAATGAACTACTAAGTGCTAAGTGACCTTTAAAAATAAGTTTTTGACTTTTTTGTTTGGAATTTTGAAAATCTGACATACACGGTTGTGTTCAAGATGATATTTGGTGTCCAATAAGAAAAACTTATTTTTTGGTGAATAGTAACCTGACCCTTATGAATAGTAACCTACCCTTATGAGTAGTAGTACGACCCTTATGAATAGTGAATCATCCAAAATAAGAGTAACCTTACCCATGAATAATTAAATAAAATTTAGGCATCTTATAAAGTGACAATTTGACCATAGTAAACGTTTTGGTATTTTTTGTAAGTCATAAATAATTAATTATAATTAATTAATTAATTTAAAAGAAAATTAATTTTCTTAAAATGTGTTCATAAATTAACAAATCTATGTCTCCTAGTTTTTATATAATTTTATAAGACCCTGCGTAATTTTTGAAAGCATTATAAAACCAATTTTAATTTTAAAAACTGTATTTTTCAAGTAAAATATGATTTTAATTAAATATTAAATTAATCATATTTAGAAAATTATTTTTGAAAAATGGAATTAATTTTTAGATTCTACACATTCAAAAATGGTTGGGTTGGTTTTTTGGTATTTTTATTAAATACATGATTTTTTGTGAATAGTAAAATACATGAATTTACTGTATAAATACATTATAATTTAAACCCACTATTCATGACATCACAAGTGATGTAATCACTCAAGTATCGAACTCAAATGCCCTCTTTACTATTCTTGGTCATGTAAGACTCGCTATTCCTTGTCTTTTGGGGAAATAATAAACTCATGAATTTTATATTGAGAAAACCCCTCTCCCCACCACTATAAATACCACCCTTCACACCCTCATTTTATCACACCTCTCAAGCTTCAAGCCTTTTCTAAACTCTTCCCAAGAATATTACCTAGACCCTACCCCACATCCAAGAGCTTATGGTATCATCAAAATATGAAGCCTAGGCCCCTTAAGGAGGATCTCAAGAGGAGGATTCAAGAGGTAATTTCTCTCCTTCTTTTCCTTTAAATTTCTTTCAATTTCCAGTTTTTTCTTATTCTATCCCAACCTAACTTTGTCCAAATGGTTTGTTAACTAAATTATTATATATATAATTGAATTTTATGATACTAATATGATATTATACCATCCAACTCCATTCCCCTCTTCCTTTTATTTTATAAAAGAAAACGTTGTTCGTAAGGTGTTAATCTATCACCTTCAAGAACGACATGTTTTATTTTTCCATTTCTACCTTCATATCTGGTCATGAAACCATTTTTATGGTTGAAACAGAATATTATATGTGTATTATGTCCTATTTTAATTTATGGAACTAACTTATGTACAGATTACTTGATGAGTAAACAAAACAAGTTCGTTGTGGTCGAAAAATCGCCCAAATTAACCCAAACGATCATCATTAAATTATTATCCCATGATTCATCCACATGGTATATAACATAATTCATTATAATATAATTAAAACCCCTGTAATATCATTAATAACATGTAATATCAGTTCTGGATGTTTACCCATGTTCTACACGAACGTTTATTTAAGAATACAAGTGAACCACTCAAGAAAACCATAAAAAACAAACATTCATGAACAATGGTTTTAAACTCTATAACTCATCCAAAGGAACATAAAATAACTTAATGAAACCATAATAAAACATATTCATGTACAAAACGTTCTTTAATTTTTAATTAATGAATCTAATGTGGTTATACAGGACATTAAAGAGAAGAAAGAATTCGGATACAAGGTAAGGGGAAATTCTAGAACCCAACTTTCATCCTTCGGATTCTCCCTCTTTCACTCCATTTTTATATGGTTAATCCTTAAAAATCATTTGTTCATAATTGTATTTCTTTTTCTAGGATATAAATTTTTTTCACTAGTATTTATGTCAAACCAAATTTTTTCCAAGAGAACTCTTCTTTTAAGAACACGCCTTTTATTTCTCATTCAAGATTGAAGGTTCTTGTAACATGTATGGTATTTCCTCTTTCTTTTGGGAACCCAATGTTTATGAATGTGTTCTTATGAGATGAAACCCATTACTTTTCATGGGTTAGTTATGTTCATTGTGTCATTCCTGATAAATGATAATGTTATGATGTGACGGGTGCGCCCGGAATTACATAGCGCAATATGAATGTTTAAATGTGACAGGTGTACCTGGAATTATAAAGCGCTCCAATGAATTGGGTAAAGTGATGAATCTCATAAGAAATTTTGAAATTATTTTTGAACAAGATTCTATCTTTTTTCACAATTATGTGTGGTAGCTAACCACTAAGACATGAGGTTTCATTTTTATGCATTGCCACATTTCAAGTCTTATATTTATGCTTCCTCTCGTGTTCGTGATCCTTTTCCTATGTCATGATTATGCTCACCCCATGATATATTGTTCTTATTTATCCCCTTATTGGGATTATATCTCACCTATTTCGATTTATATCCTTAGTTGACTACATGTACTAAGGATAGGTCAAGTTCCAATAAGAAGCTAGAGAAGAAGAAATTGAATAAATGTTTATGCTCGATGTTGTAATTGTTATGTATGGTCCTTGTTTTCCCAAGACACTAAACCTTTGGATCCTCTATGTGTAATACTATTATGTTATTTATTTTTAAAATGACGTAATAGTAATGGAATAAAAGGTTGGGTCGCTATAGTTGGTATCAAAGGAAACGTTTAATTACTCTGGGAATTAGGATTAGTGAACCCTAGAGAAAACCTCTTGCGTGAGACTAAGTACAAATATGCACACAAGAATATTTACATAGGGATCCCATATGTTATGATTTTAGTATAAATTTTTTAAATTATTTAGTTATTTATTAATTAATTGTTGACATATGTTTTTTTCTAACCTTTTCTATTTTAGAAAATGGTGGGAACCAGGAGAAACCAGGCCAACAACTCGTGCGAGGTCCAATGCAACGATTTCCTGAATGACATCCCCAGTGATTTGGTAAGTGGAGTTAAAAACTTCATAGTGATGATTACCCAATTATATCAGGTTATGAACAATAACCATAATGATGGGTAATGTCCTCCTTCACCAAAGAGAGAGCAACTGACTATCGAATGTTTTATGCGGCAACAACCATCAACGTTTAGTGGATCTTCTGATACTCTAGTTGTAGAAGTGTGGGTCAACTCCATGGAGAAGATCTTTTCTATGCTTCACAATTCTGAGATGGAAAAGGTGACTCTATCCATTTATCATCTATATGGAGAGGTCGATCAATGGTGGGATTGGATTAAGAACACCGATCCAAGGGAGGAAATTGAAGAGATGGAATGGTAAGACTTTAAGATAATGTTTCTTAACAAGTATTTCCCAAGAACTCTTCGTACGAAGATGGAGAGGGAATTCATAGATCTCAAGAAAAAAGAAGGATAATCTGTCACAACCTATGAAGAGAATTTTACAAGGCTTTCAAGGTACTCTTTGGGTTTTGTTATCAACAATGATAGTAAAATTGATAGATTCTTTAGTGGATTAAAACCACACCTTCGAAAGGCTCTTTCAATTAGAGACTTTGGGAGTTATGAAGAAGTTGTTCGGTGCGCTCTCAAAGTGGAGATGGAGTTTGGATAATGGTCCCATGGCTATGGTGATAAGAAAAAAAAGATGGAGTTTCAAGCCGGTGGATCTAATGACAAAGGTGGGAAGAAAAATCAACGACCCACATGCCAAAAATGTGGGAAGTTGCACCATGGGAACTGCCTAAAAGGGGAGGGGAAATTCTTCATGTGTGGGAAAGAAAGACACCATGCTCAAGAGTGTCTAAAATAAATAAAAATGAAGGATAATGTGGAGGAAGAAAGGAGATAACCACTCATGGTTCAATGCTACAACTGTTGGGAGCTAGAGAACTATGAAAAACAGCGCATTAAACCTCGATTTCACAAGGGTAATCAGCGTCAGCAGCCACCAAAGACAAAGGAACAAGGGAAGGCTTATGCCATCACTACTATGTAAGTGGAGAAAGATAATGAATTCATACAAGGTACACTTCCTATTCACTCAATAATGGAAAAATTGTTATTTGATTCTGGTTCTACACATTCCTTTATATCTTGAAAGTTTGTTTGAACTGTAGAATCAAAGCCTTGAAACCTTGAAGTAGAGATATCTGTAAAAACACCAAGTGGTGAAATCATTTCAACCCAAGTGTTTTACTCTTCTCCTGTTGACGTATGTGGGAAGATTATTCCATAGAATCTTGTAATACTTCCCTTGGTGGAATTCGACGCTATAATGGGAATGGATTGGCTCTCGTTATATAGAGCACATATCAACTGTTGGGAAAAGGAAATACATTTTTATATTTTGAACCATCCCATACTCCTATAAAAATGCAAGGAAGATCATGAATCTCCTTTGAAAAATCCTTCATTTGTGTGGGTGTTTATTCCCTGTGAATAAGCGTATCTCGCCCAAATGGTTGAGTCAAAGGAAGGTGACAACCTTGTGGAAATGATCATCATGGGGGAATACGGTGATGTATTTCCTGAAGAGTTGCCTAGAATTCCCCCGGATCATGAGGTAGAGTTCTCAATAGAACTCATACCCGGAGCTACCCGTGTCTCAAAGTTTCCCTATAGGATGGCTCCTATCAAACTGGAGGAGTTAAAGAAGTAGCTGCAAGAGCATCGGGACAAAGGGTTCATACGCCCTAGTGCATCACCTTGGGGTGCACCAGTGCTCTTTGTGAAGAAGAAGGATGGAACAATGTGGTTGTGTATCGATTATCGGGAACTCAACAAGATCACCAAAAATAACAAGTATCCTCTTCCAGGGTTTGAAGAATTGTTCGATCAATTAATAGGATCTCAATACTTCTCAAAGGTGGATCTTTATTCTGGATATCATTAGCTAAAGGTGAAGAAGGAAGATATTCAAAAGACTACCTTCCGTAAAAGTTATGGGCACTATGAGTTTCTGGTGATTCCCTTCGTACTTACTAATGCCCCTGCAATCTTCATGGATTTAATGAATAGAGTCTTTAGACATTACCTAAACAAATTTGTGGTAGTTTTTATCAAAGATATTCTCATCTACTCTAAGATAAATGAGGAATATGAAGAACATCTAAGACTTGTGTTGGTGACATTGATAAAGGAGAAGTTGTATGCTAAGTTCATCAAGTGTGACTTTTGGATAAAGTAAGTCATGTACTTGGGACATGTGATCACAAATGAGGGAATTTCTGTGGATCCTTCAAAAACAAAGGTGATTGAGGAATGGCCTAGGCCCTCTAGTGTCACTAAAAACCGTAGTTTTCTTGGATTAGTTGGGTACTACCGATGTTTTGTGAGAAACTTTTCATGATTTTCAATCCCGCTAACTAATTTAACAAAAAAAGGGGTAAAGTATGTCTGGATGGAAGAATGTGAGGGAAGCTTCAAGGAGATAAATAGAACGTTGGTCACTGCACCTGTACTCACACTACTGAAAAGTGGAGAAAGTTTTGTGATATATAGTGATACTTAAAAGAAAGGCTTGGGTTACGTACTCATGAAAAATGATAATGTGATAGCCTACGTTTCACGGCAGTTGAAGATCCATGAGCAGAACTACCCAACACATGATCTAGAGCTGGCAGTCATGATTTTTTCCTTGAAAATCTGGTGGCACTACCTTTATGGTGAGAAGTGTGACATATAAACTGACCACAAGAGCCTAAATTATATATTCACACAATAGGATCTCAACATGTGTCAAAGGATATGATTAGAACTAATCAAGGTTTATGATTTCTCTATTCACTACTATCCTAGAAAGGAAAAAAAGGTATCTGATGCTCTAAACAGAAAAGAACCTACTACTCTATCCATGTTATGGATTGAGAAAGACCCTATCTTCTTGGATATGAAAAGAATAGATTTAGAAATCATAAGGTTGGGGGATAAATCCTACCTTTCCCAAATGATTGTGCAACCATCCATCCAAGAGAAGATTAAGGAAGAAAAAAAGGATGATGTGGAGACACAAAAGAGGGTAAATGTAGTAGAGGAATGGAAGCTATAAGAGTTTCATATCGACAATGATGGTGTGATTCAGTTTGGAACATGGCTTTGTGTGCCTTCATCACCCGGGATAAATAAGGAGCTATTGGACAGTGCACATAGTTCAACATTCTCTATCCATCCTGGTAGCACCAAGATGTACCATGATCTCTGAGAACACTTTTGGGGGGATAACATAAAGAAGGAGATTGCAGAACATATATCAAGGTGCTTGGTGTGTCAGCAAGTTAAAGTAGAGCGACAAAAGTCCAAAGGGATGATGCAGTCATTGCCTATACCCATGTGTAAATGGGAAAATGTTACCATGGACTTTGTCATGGGTCTCCTGAAGACGTCGAAGGAAAATAATTAGATATGGGTTGTGGTTGATCAATTCACCAAGATTGCCCATTTTATCACTATTCGGGAAGATCTCTCGCTTGAAAAACTTGAAAAGATATATGTAAAGGAAGTGGTGAGACTGCATGGTGTTCCACTCTCAATTGTCTCTGACCGTGATCCAAGGTTCACATCAAAATTCTGGAGGATCCTTCAATATGCTTTGAGTACTGAATTAAATTTCAACACAGCCTATCACCCCCAAACCGATGTCCAATCTGAAATGACTATTCAGACCCTTGAAGATATGCTAAGATCATGTTCCCTAGAATTCAAAGGTGGATGGGATCAGCATCTCCCATTGGTTGAGTTCTCATACAACAATAGCTTCCACTCGATTATTCAGATGACTCCATATGAAGCTCTGTATGGAAAGTGATGTAGAACTCTAACATGTTGGGATAAAGTTGGAGAAAGAAAGATACTTGGACCCAATCTTGTGCAACAGATGACAGAGAAGGTTCAAGTTATCGTGAAACACATCAAAGCTGCTTAGATTTGGAAAAAGATCTATGATGAAAATTGTCGAAGGTACTTGGAGTTCGACGTTGGAGATAAAGTATTCCTTCGAATATCACCATGGAAGAGAGTCGCGTGATTTGGGAAAAGGGTAACCTAAGCTTAAGGTACATTGACCCCTTTGAAATCCTTGACCGTATAGGATCCGTGGCCTATCGGCGTGCACTTACACCGAATATTGCTCAAGTTCGTGATGTTTTTCACATATCACTTCTGAGGAAGTACATACTTGAACCCTTACATGTACTAAACTTAGAGGTGGTACAGCTAGAAGATGATCTCTCTTATGAGGAGAATCCGGTAAAGATTCTGGATCAGAGAGATAAGGTTCTACACAATAAGACAACCCACCTTGTCAAAGTGTTGTGGGGGAACCATAAGTTTGAAGAAGCTACTTGGGAACCAGAGGAGGCGATGAAGAAGAAGTACCCTCACCTGTTTGTGTAAAGTGAAATTTCGAGGGCAAAATTTCATAAGGGGGGAAGAATGTAATGACCCAAAGTTTTTCAATGGAAATTCGCTTCTTATAATTATGTCATAAAATCACATGAAAACAAAACATAATGAACAACTAAGTGCTAAGTGGCCTTTAAACATAAGTTTGTCACTTCTGTGTATGTAATTTCAAAAATTCAACATACACGGTTGTGTTTAAGATGATTTTTGGGGTCCAATAAGAAAAACTTAATTTTTAGTGAATAGTAACCTAACCCTTATTCATAGTAACTTACCCTTATGAATATTATTATGACCCTTATGAATATTAAATTGTCCAAAATAATATTAACCTTACCCATTAATAATTAAATAAAATTTAGGCATCTTAGAAAGTGACAATTTGACCATAGTAAACATTTTGGTATTTTTTGTAAGTCATAAATAAATAATTATAATTTATTTATTTATTTAAAATAAAAATTATTTTCTTAAAATGTCTTCATAGATTAAAAAATCTATTTCTCCTAGTTTTTAGATAATTTTATAAGACCCTACGTAATTTTTGAAAGCATTATAAAATCAATTTTAATTTTAAAAACTGTATTTTTCAAGTAAATTATGATTTTAATTAAATATTAAATTAATAATATTTATAAAATTATTTTTTAAAAATGGACTTTATTTTTTGATTCTATACGTTGAAAAATGTTTGTGTTGAATTTTTGGTTTTTTTCTAAAATACTTGAATTTTTTGGTGAATAGTAAAATACATTAATTTACCGTATAAATACATTATAATTTAAACCCACTATTCATGACATCACAAGTGATGTAAGCACTCAAATATATAAATCACATGCTCTTTTTACTATTCTTGGTTGTGGAAGACTCATTATTCCTTTTCTTGTGGGGAAATAATAAACTAATGAATTTTATATTGAGAAAACCCCTCTCCCCACCACTATAAATATCACTCTTCACACCCTCATTTTCTCACACCTCTCATGCTTCAAGACTTGTCTAAACTCGGCCCAAGAATCTCCCCTATCCCCTCTCCCACATCCAAGAGCTTCTAGTCTCATCAAAATACCAAGCCTAGTCCCCTTAAGGAGGATCTCAAGAGGAGGATTCAAGAGATAATTTCTCTCCTTCTTTTCCTTTAAATTATTTTCAATTTCAAGTTCTTTTCTTATTCTATCCCAACCTATCTTTGTCTAAATGGTTTTTTAACTCCATTATTATATATATAATGGAATTTTATGATACTAATTGGATATTATACCATCCAAAACCCTTCCCCTCTTCCTTTTATGTTATAAAAGAAAATGTTGTTCGTAAGGTGTTAATCTATCACCTTCAAGAACGACATGTTTTCTTTTTCCATTTCTACCTTCAGATATGGTCATGAAACCATTTTTATGGTTTAAATAGAATATTATATATTTATTATGTCTTATTTTAAGTTTTGGAACTAACTTATGTACATATTACTAGATGAGTAAACAAAACAAGTTCGTTGTGGTCGAAAAACCGCCCAAATTAACTCAAACGATCATCATTAAATTCCTATATAATGATTCATCCACATAGTATATAAAATAATTCATTATAAGATCATTAAAAATACTTTAATATCATTAATAAAATGTAATATCAGTTCTGTATGTTTACCCATGTTCTACACGAACTTTCATTTAAGAATACAAGTGAACCACTCAAGAAAACCATAAAAACAAACATTCCCGAACAATGTATTTAAACTCTATAACTCATAAAAAGGAACATAAAATAACTTAATGAAACCATAATGAACCATATTAATTTACACAAGTTTATTTAATTGTCAATTAATTAATCTAATGTGGTTATACATAACATTAAAGAGAAGAAAGCATTCGGATACAAGGTAAGGGGAAATTCTCGAACCCAACTTTCATACTTCAGATTCTCCCTCTTTCACTACCTTTTGATATGGTTACTCCTTAAAAATATTTTTTTTCATCATTGTATTTCCTTTTCTGGGATATACATGTTTTTCCCTGGTATTTATTTCAAACCAAATGTTTTCTAAAAGAAATCTTCTTTTAAGAACACGCCTTTTACTTCTTATTCAAGATTGACGGTTCTTGTAACATGTATGTTATTCCCTCTTTATTTTAGGAACCCAATGTTTATGAATGTTTTATTATGATATTAAACCCATTCCTTTTCATGGGTTAGTTATGTTCATTTTTTTTATATTTTCATTATGTCATGCATGATAAATGATAATGTTATGATGTGACGAGTGCGCCCGGAATTATATAGCGCAATATGAATGTTTAAATAAGACGGGTGCGCCCAGAATTATACAGCGCTCCAATGAGTTGGGTAAAGTGATGGATCTCATGAGTAAATGTGAAATTATGTGTGAAAAAGATTCTATTTTTTCACAATTATGTGTGGTATCTAACCACTAAGACATGATGTTTCATTTTTATGCATTGCCACATTTCAAGTGTTATATTTATGCTTTCTCTCATTTCATGATCCTTTGCCTATGTCATTATTATGCTCACCCCATGCTATATTTTTCTTATCTTTCCCCTTACTAGGATTATAGCTCACCCCTTTTGATGTATATCCTCAGGTGACTACATGTACTAAGGAGAGTTCAAGTGTCAGTAAGAAGCTAGAGAAGAAGAAATTGAATAACTGTTTATGCTCGATGTTGTGATTGTTATGTATGGTCATAGTTTTCCCAAGAAATTAAGCCTTTAGATCCTCTATGTGTAATACTATTATTTTATTTATATTTAAAATCATATAATAGTAATGGAAGAAAAGGTTGGGTCACTATATGCATAGTCCTCATGGAAACCTAAAAAAAATTATATATGAAGGGTGAGAATAGAAGCATACTCAGTAGAAAAAACAAAATCTCTCCTTCACATGTGAAAATAGAATACTAATTCACCCATTAAAAAAACATTAGAACCAAAAAGAACTTGTATAGGTATACTAATCAAACCCATCCTCACCATGGATCACTCGCTAAATAATGCATCCAAATATGATAACATAATATGAATCATATTGATTAAATGTACCTGAATCACTTTTCCATTGGTTATCTGATCTAATACCCCAATGGAACATGTCTTTGTGCTCCCACCCCTTCCATATAACATCATAGTAAATCACATCACATCCCACCTGTAAACACCTAGTACATCACATCACATCACATCTCATCCAAAGACACTTGGTCCATCACATCACATCACATATCACAACCACAGTAGTAGGGTATCATAAATATGAAGGACATCAACCACATGCTCTACTCCTACCATACACGACCCCCACCATAAGCCATCTCATCACATCTCACCCAAAGACTCCTGGACTATTACAAAACCTCAAATTACATCTATATAGTGGAACTTTTGACTTTTGGACATCATAGGTCATGTATGTCACTAATGCCTAAAATAAGAAGCACAAAAGAGCCAGTGGCCATCCATCCATCCTCCCACTGGGATGTTGGGAAAAAAAACCCCAAAACTATTGGTCGTCAGAACTAGGTACTCTACATGGGTGGGGAGTGTATAGAAAATCACAATAATTTACATAGATTATAATATCATAACACACAAGACCAACCTATGGGTTTACAGCAAGAGTATCAACCAACCCATAACTTTCCCTCACTTTTGTGTTGCCTCTAAATGCACCACACAACACCACAAGATGCAAAGCACAAGAAACTTTTAATATTATCATTAGAAGACAACCCAATTTTTAGATTTATATTACCATCCCATTTCAATTAAAACAACAAGTTCATTACACAATTTCCATCCCATTAATTTGTATTTAATATCCCACCATTTAAAAACATAGCATGTTATATTTTATTCTAATTCATTTTATTATTTCCTACTCATTGTCCAAACCATGTTAATTCCAATACTACATGGTCAAATAGCATAACATGTCACATCATAGAAACAAATATCACAAGTTTCACATACCAACCTTCCAATATCCATTTCCACATCCTCATTGCACCACTACACCACAACTACCATCACAACCCCGATACACACACATCACAACATAGCCACCATCCAAGCATCAAATCAACACAACCAAGCCATGACACACATCATCTTCCATAAACACATTCCACACCACACACATACCGTTTTCAAAATTAGGCATAGGGGCTTTCATTCAATTCCACTTTTTTATTAAAGGGCATTATCACACAAGTCATATATCGTTGTGTAACCAATTTATTAGCTGAGTATAGGTGGTTGACTATTTATTTATGGTGGTGTCAAAATAATCACACAACATGGGAATCACAATAAATATAAAAATCATAAAAATAGAGGATATAAATGAACATGATTTTCAGTGATATGAAAAATATAGATAGATCCAATATTGAAATATCAAAAAGTTGTAAAAGCATATGAAACATTCCCCTTCCCCTTCAATTCAATTAAACTGATTTATTATCTTCATTCAGCTAGTGTATATTATCTTCCCAAAATACAAAAAAATCATGAAACCCTCATGCATGTTACAACTGATGAGAAATGAAGGAATTATCTACCTAGAAGAAAAAATCTTTACACAATTTGTTTCACCAAAAACAAGGGGTGTGTGCACTGGAGGAAACCACCTATAGGGAACTCGATCAAACTAATGAGACAAAGTTCAATGAATTCTAAGGGAAAAGGACTCTAGAACCTCACATATCAAGATAAAGAAATTGGAAAATAATGAAGGAAGGATCATTACAAAAAAAAACTGGGATTTAGTAAAAAAATATTGATATTTTTTAAAAATGCTGCTAATTTTAAATTTAGTGACATTTTCAGAAAACGTCGCTAATTTAGCCTCGTTTAAAAATGTCGTTAACTTATCCACATTTAAAAACATCGCTAAATTTAAAAATATATTTTATATATATATATATAAACACACACACACATATTTATAAACATATATTTATATATTAAAACACATATACATATACATGTGGGAGAGGTATCACTTAATCCTAATGGGTGCTTCAGTTTCATAATATCCTATACTAGTAATAAATAATATATATATATATATAATGATATACACACATATATATAAACATATATACATATAATATAAACATATATATATTAATATAAGCATATACATATAAATATAATTTTATAATTATATTTATATATATATAAACACACACACACACATATATACATATAAACTTATATATATATATATACATATATATTGATATAAACATATATATAATATAAAATATAAACATATGTATATAAAATAAACATATATATGTTAATATAAACATGTAAATATATATAAAAATAATTTTTTAATTATATATATTTAGTTAGTTAGTTATATATATAAATTTATATTTATATACAAAGATATTAATATATATTTAAATATCATAATATTTATATATATATATATAAACACACAGAGGGAAATATATGTGTGTGTGTGTCTTTAAATATCTCTTGGGGTGCAGCTCAATGGTAGCAGATCATGTTGATCTTGGTGAGGGTCTCGAGTTTGAACATCATCGAGTTCTTTCCTGCATTAGTATGTTGCATGTTTTTATTGGTAATATAGTTTATTTCCCCACATCGATGTAAATATATATTTATATGTATATATATATATATAAACACACACACACATATATATATTTATTTATTTATTTATATATATATAAAAACACACAAACACATATACATATACATATATATATATAAACACAAGCACACGCACACACACACACACATATATATACATATATTTATATATAAAAACACACATATATTTTAAATTTAGTCACTTTTTTTATAAAACATGGCTAATTATATATATATATATAATTATATTAATGTACATATATATATATATAAATTATAATTATAATTATATATATACATACACATATATAATTATAATTATATTAATGTACATATATATAAAAAATTATAATTACAATTATGTATATATATATAAATACACATATATATTTGTATATATAAAAATAAAAAAAATTATAATTATAATTATATATATACATATACATATATATTTATATACACACACACATATATAAACATATATATATATAATATAATCATATATATATATACATAATATAAACATATATAATATAATATAATATATATATATATATATAAACATATATATACATATATATATATATTAATATGTGTATATATATAATATTAACTTTTTTAATACCCAAATCTATTAATATATATATATAAATATAGCATAATACATTTTAATAAACAAATCTGGTTTAGAAGAGTTGGTCCAAGCCTTTGGTGAGAGGAACCAGGTGCAAGTGCTAGGTTTGAATCTTATTGGCATCCTATTTTTAGTGAGGAGGGGTTGTGTGTAGGCAGAGGGGAGAATTTGGTCCTTGTGTGTGTGTGAGGAGGCGGATCGTCCAACTGGTGTGGGAGGGGAGGGGTGGGTCATCCAACGGGTGGAGTGTCAGTGTGAGGGAGGGGAGGGGTTGATGGGGTAAAGAGGGGTGGGTCATCCATACGGCATGGAATGGGAGGGGTGGGGTTTCCAATAATTGGAGGGCCAATGTGAAGGATAGGAGGAGATGGGTGAGGGGAGGGGAGGGGCGGGTAGGGGTGGGGACTCCAGCGGCCGAAGCGCCAATGAGGTAAGGAGGGGGTGGGCCATCCACCCAAATCGGGAGGGGAGAGGGCGATGGGGTAGTGCTTCTCGGTTAAATAAAGGAATTTAAATTTCAAAAAAAAATATGATTTCAAAAAAATTATGAATTTCAAAAAAAAGAAATCTGAAAAAAAAATACATACTTTTTTTATAAACGTCAGTAAATGAGGTGTTATTTACCGAAATTTCTAAAAAACACCATTAAATGAGGTGTTTCTAATTGGAGACGTTTATAAACATTGATAATTAGAATCACTTATAAACATCTGTAATTGGATACTTTTATAAACATTGCTAATTTACATTTTTTTACAGTGCATCTTCACTTTAGACTGGTCAGCTCTAAAACCAACGGAATTTGATATGGTTTAGTTGACCATTAAAGTCAAAACTCACCAAATTCACATGGTATAACAATTTATATGTATTTTTAATTTTAATATATATAATATATATTTATCCACCTTTAAAACTACTTTAAATACCATTAATTATGGCATTAAAACTATTTTTTATCAAAAAAGACATAAAAAGGGGGAAACTGAAAATTCTGGAAAAAAAATGGATTCACTATATATCTCCCACTAGTGATCTACCATTTGGATCTACCACCAGTTACGTGATCTACTACCAGTTCAGTGATCTACCTTCAGTTTAGTGATCTACTTCCAATTCAATGATCTATCATTGGTTCAGTGATCTACCGCCAGTTTAGTGATCTACCGCCATTTTAGTGATCTTTCGCCATTTCAGTGATCTATCACTGATTCGGTGATCTACCGCCAATTTAGTGATATGTTTCTAGTTCAATGATATACCACCAATTAATTGATATTCCTCATGTTCAGTGATCTATTGTTAATGATATACCACCAGTTTAGTGATCTACCACCAATTTAGTGATCTACCTCCAGTTCAGTGATCTATCCCCAATTCAATTGTCTACTTCCAATTCAATGATCTACCACTATTTCAGTGATATACTTCCAGTTTGGTGATCTATCATTGGTAATATACCATAAGGGTCTTCTGTTATCCTCTAAAACACCATTTTTCCTCCAAAACACCACAAAACTCTCCCTTCCTCCACCGAACACCTCTGGACTTTCTTTGGACACCTCAATCACTAGATTTCCCACATAGTTACTGGTCATAAGTTTTAATCCATTACATCATATACCTATCAAAATATTCTCACCCTCAAGAATTTAAAACCAACCTAGAAGGAAAGAGATAAAAGTTATGGATAACCATCCCTCAAGATACCTCTCAAGGATCTCGTTACATTCAAAACACTGCCACCAACTAAACTTTACAACCCAATAACCCAAAATCTCTCAACAAAAAGTACTTAACCAAACATATGAATTAAAAAATTCCATCCTTTATGTTAATATAATATCCTCTCTAGGTGGCACTGACTCACCCGCATGGGTTTAATCATATCATAGTGCAATGTGTCTCAATTAGGAATCAATTCATCCCCTTTTCGGGTGCCAAAATACTTATCACCCATTACACATCAAGAAAGAAGCATATATCATATAAAATAGTATGGTATAAACACCACATCGATGTACAAAAAGGAAATAAAAGGCATAAAATGTCTCAAAACAACTCTAGGTATTAGGAACACATCTACGTCTCACGCTCCCAAGTACTCTCCTCTAGGACACCATGCCTCCACAACACATGAACTAAAGGAATAGTCTATTCATGCATCACCTTATATCAATAATCTTGGATGTCCACCGGCCACTCCATGAATATCGTGTCATCCTAGATATCCAACTCTCCCCATTCAATGATATATTATTCATCATGAAGTTATCGATGGATCTTATAACAACCCTAATATTTATTACACATTAATTCATGATTTATTACATAAGATTACACATAATAAAACCCAAAATATTGAGAAGTATGGTGTATTTTTGAATTATTTACATTACATAACAACTTAAAACATGGGATAGAACAACATTATTGAAAACTTCCTTAACATGCTCATATTATTCCATTGTACTTAAAACTGCATGGGATAGCCGAGGACATACATAAGAACGGGGTGATCTATAAAGATCATTAAGGGAATAAAATTGGAATAACATGAAGAAAGTAATACATGCTATATATTATACATATCAATGAGGCATAAAAGGAGTGAGAATCATAAAAATGAACAATGAGTCATGATATGACATGATAATCATAAAGGTAATATGGGAAATGTGGAAACAACTTAAAACATTGCATCATAAGCAAAGTTCAAGGATAAATACTAATAAATAATGATGGAAAAGTACCATGATATATTTTGTTCACTACATAATCCCTTTCATGATGTCTCATGAGATTAAAACATTACCCAGTGCATTGCAGCGCTATATAATTCTGAGTGCACCAATCACTTTCATTTCATTCTCACGCATAAGTGTGTCACATAGATCATAAAAAATGAAATAATTTATCATATAAATTTATTCCATGATCAAGAAATGTAGAATAAATAAATTTAAGTCCCAAATCAAAGAATTAAAAGTTCATAAATGTGAACACCCTTGATAGGAAATGGGTATGCGTATTCACTACACAATTGTTTGGCATGGAAATTTGCGGTGAAATTTTGGCAGCAATAACAGGGGTGTATAAATGTTCATGGATGGGATTGATGAGAGTGAAAGGGGTATATAATAATTTATACATAAAATTTAAATTAAGGTATATATGGAAGAACACATTCCAATATTAGAAAATGGAGATAAAAGACATACGATAATGCAGATACTTGAATAAAACGAAGAAGAAGAGGATCCATAACCTTAATAGGGTGATTCCAAATGCTTGGGAGGAGATTATTAAGAGATTGGGGGAACATTGGGAGAAATATAGAGAGGGGATTCTAGAGTAAGTATGTGATCCAAGGTTTTTGAGTGAAGATAAATGGGATCTTGGGTGGGTTTATATATGAAATGAGTGGGGAATTCTTTATTATTTCTCAAACATAGGTTTTCGACTCTATATAATATAATAACAAAAACCACAAACCTTACCATTGTTTTTTCCGACGGTTTATTCAAAATAGGGTTGGATTCATTAATTTATAAGTACAAGGGCCTAACTTATTAAAACATTACCCTTACTGATGTGGAAGCGAGTCATGTCCTTTAAGAAATGATTTTAAAACCTTAAAATATAATATAGGTTTTGGATTATTCAAAATGGATTTATAAAATTAATAAAATAAACTTAAAATAAAATTATTTTAAATGGTAAACATATATTTTTTCATGGATACACTTTATAGTATTTATTACATCATTTTGTGGTTATTATGGTATCATAATACACATAGTATATTTATATCATATTTAATTTTTACTTAAAAAATTGACTATCTCAGATTATTTTGAAAAAATCACCATTGGATAATTTTGATGCCATGATTCCAAAAACAATATTTATTTTAACCAAATAATTTTCTTAATATATGAATTTTTTATTTTAAAATAGAATTGATTATTGAGAAATGTTGGATTTTTTGAAAATAATAGTTTTCAAACCCTTATAAATATTACATTTGACTTCATAAAAATTATATGATAATTTATATTTAAAAAAATTATTTAATAATAAAATATTATTAAAATATTATTTATTTCAAAAAACTATTAATTCATCAAAATAAATATCTTAATTGAAATTTAATATTACCCAAAAATATAACTTGTGTTTTATTATATCAAAATAAAAATCATTTATTAAGTAACAATAAGAAGTAAATATAACCATTATTTTATTGAAAATACAATATATATATTAATTTTGTTAGGTTATTGATACATATCCCTTAATACACTAGAAAAATACTTAAGAGTAAGGTGTGCAGTAGTGAGACTTTCATGGGGTGGTTTGGAATACATGATTTTAGTCATTATCTTGGTGAGCTTGAACTTCTCCTATAAATAGTTTTTCTCATGAATAAGTTGTTGTATATCATCTTTTGATTGGTCAAGGGAAAATACTAGTGATTTTATATCCCTGGAAGCTCATATAAATGGGATTCATAGGGTATGATCCTACTGGTTGAGTTCATCACTTCCTTTTTCTATATTAATTGGATTTATTAAAATCCTATATTTATATTAATCATATGATCATTGTTCAATGGCTATATTATTAATATTTATAATGATTAATGGTATTATAAATCTAATAATATATAATAAAACTAAATATGTGTGTGTATTTTCTATAACCATAACACATAGTAAGACATTTAATTCAAACACAAAGGGAATTTTATTTATAACAGTTTGAGTTATTATAATTTCCCCCCCTTTATAAATTTCTCCATTGAAATTTTCATTTCACGCACTAAAATAGGTGAGGGTAATTTTGTTTCATCACTTCCTATAGTTCCCATGCCACTTCTTCAAACTTTTGGTTTCTTCACAGCACTTTGACCAGGTACATTGTATTATTCCATAGAAATTTTTCTCTATGATATAAGATCTTCACCATCTGATCCTCATAGGAAAGATCATTCTACAATGATACCACCTCTAGATTGAGTGCATTTGAGGGTTCTAGTATATACTTCTTCAAGAGTAATACGTGGAACACATCATGTACTTGATATGGGTTAGGTGGGAGTTCTAGTCGATAGGCCACCGATCTAATGCGATCAAGGATCTCAAAGGGATTGATGTATCTTGGACTAAGATTTCCATTATTCCTAAATCTCATGACTTTATTCCATGGAGATATGTATATGAATACCTTATCCCTAACCTCAAACTCCATTTCTCATCTAAGGGTTGCCAGCATAGCTCTTTTGCCTACTCTGAGCAACCTTGATGTGCTACTGAATGGTCTTGAACTTTTCTACCATTTCCTCAACTATTTCAGGACCTAGAAGTTTTTTTCCCAAATTTATATCATCATGCAGGTGTTAGGAACCTCTTTCCATAAAAGGATTTATAGGGATCCATTTGGATGCTTGAGTGGAAATTGTAATTGTATGATAACTTGACCAGAGGAAGATGTTGATCCCATCCTCCTTTAAAGTCAATTTATTATGCAATCAACATTTCCATGAGTGTATGGATAGTCTTCTTAGATTGGCCATAATTTTGAGGGTGATAAGCTATGATGAATTTTAACTCAGTATTTGGAGTATTTTATAGAATCTTCCAGAACTTAGAGGTAAATATTAGATCTTAATCAGAAACAATCGATAGTGGTGTTCCATGTAGCCTCGTCACTTCTATAATGTATATCCTTGAATTTTGATCAAGTGATAATTTCTATTGAATTTAAATAAAGTGATAATTCTTTATAAGATAATCCACCACAACCCATATAACATTATTTTCCCTTGATTTATTTGAAAGACCAGTGATAAAGTCCATTGGGATATTTTCCCATTTCCATGTAGGTATGGGTAATGGATGCATCATCCCATTGTATTTTTTCATTTACGCCTTCACTTTCTAATATACAAGATATATTGATGTATATTATATGATCTACTTCTTCATATTGTCCCATAAATTGTACTATCTATGATCTAGATACATCTGTGTTCTTCATGGATGGATGAATAAGGTTGATCTATGTGCATCATCCAACAGCTCCTTTAATTTAGGATTTTATGGTACACATAGTCTTGACCCAAATCTTACAACTCCTTATTCATTAATAATAAACTCCAAGGATTTTCCTTTTCTTATAGGATACAATTTCTTCTGAATTCCCATATCATCTCTTTGAGAATACTTTATTTTCTCCATAAGGGATATTTGATCAATCATTTGTGAAAATATTGATGATGTTCCTTACTTTATGATTCTCATGCCCATCCTTTCCAAATCTAATAAGATCATGTCCTTCTCAATTTTTAGAAATGATAAAATTGTTGGATCCTTTCTAATTAGAGTGTCCAAAACTTTATTTTCTTTCCTAGGATGGTAATATATTGAGTAGTTATAGTCTTTAATCAGCTCTAACCATCTTTGTTGGTGCATATTTTTCTCTTTATGTGTGAATATATACTTTTGGATTTTTTGATCTGTATATATTTAAAACTTTCCCCAAAAGAGATAATGCTACCATATTTTCAATGCAAAGATCATTGTAGCTAACTCCTGATCATGTATTTGGAATTTCTATTCGTAAAATTTCAACTACCTTAAGGAGTAGGCTATAAATTTGTCATTCTATATTAACACACAACCCAATCCCTTCTTTGAATCATCGCTGAATACCATGAAAATTTCTCTACTCGTGGGTAGTGGGAGTATCAGTGTAGCGATAAGCCTCTTTTTTAACTCCTTCAATCTCTATTCACGTTCATAATTCCAAAAAAACTTGACTCGGTTTATATTTAGCTGGGTTAGATGTTTTGACAATCGCGATAAATTTCTCACAAATCGACGATAGTACCCAGTTAATCCTAGGAAACTACAAATTTCTATCACAGATTTTTTCCTCATTCATCCTTTAATTTCTTCTATATTTTAAGGGTCCATAGATATCCCATTTCTTGTGATAATATTACCCAATAATGAGACTTCATTCAAACATAACTCGCACTTTCTATACTTTGTATAAAGTTACTCTTTTTGTAATGTTTTTAGAATAGTGCTCAGATGCTCCTCATGATCCTCCTTAATTTTGGAGTATATTAGAATATCATCTATAAATACTAGCATAAATTTTGGAAGGTAATATCGAAATACTATATTCATCAAGTCCATGAATATTTATGGAGCATTAGTGAGTCCGACTGGAATTACTATGAACTCATAGTGCTCGTACCTTGTATAGAAAGTGGTCTTGGGGATATCCTCATTCTTTACCCTTCATAATATCCTGACTGAAGATCCACCTTAGAGAATTATTGGGATCCATGTATCTAATCTATGAATTATTCAATCTATTTTAGAGGATACTTTTCGTTTATCATGATCTTGTTGAGCTCACAATAATCAATTCAAAGGCGTATTGACCCATACTTATTCTTGATGAAGAGGACCGGTGCACCCCACAGTGAAGAAATTGGGTATATAAACCTTTTATCTAGATTTTCCTTTAGTTATTTCTTCATATTATAAAGTTATACAATAAATATTCTATATAGATACTTGGATAATGGAAATTCCCCGGTTATAATCTCGATTGAAAATTATACCTCTCGGTTAGGAGGAAGACCATGCAATTATTTGGGAAACACTTCAGCTTATTCTCTAAAAATGGGTATATATTCAAGGATGATCTTTTAATTATACTTAATAATTTAAGAAAGATACACTTTATTATAGGTAAGTAATATCCATGCTTGAGATGTTGGTGCTAAATAAGATTCATCCTTCTTCTTGCATTTATTAAGAATTAGATTACGATTTGCGATATAGAGAGTGATTCCATTATCATGGTAATTTATATTGTCTCTATATAATAAAATCCAATCCATGCCCAGAATTTCATAAAATTATACTAAATGCAGTATCAAAATGTTCTCTAAGAAGTTCATCCCACAAATTTTTTATTGGGTATGAGTTATAGACTTAAGATACTATAATTTCACCATTTTCCATTTTCACCGACAACTCTACTTCCATGATTTGTGATGGTGTTTTAATAGTTATACTAAACTTACATGATATGAAGGAATACATGGAACCAGAATAAAAAAGTACACTTGATATTCTTGAATGAATAACCAGTGTACTTGTCACCACTTTATTGTTGGGATCAACCTCAATGGTTGTGATAGAATAAGATCACCCTTGTTGCCTTTAAGGTTGTTGGTTTTCTCTGAAAACCCTTGTCTTAGTGAATTGGTTTGAAAAGTTTCATGGTTCCTCATATTTAAAACAATTAAAAATTCATTGAGTATTGACTAGAGCATTCCTTTCCTCCATCACATTAATGGTATTCTCCCATCGGTAATCACTAACTAGGTGTTCTTCCTTCCAAAACTTAAAGCATTTCATCTTTCCCCTTAGTCAATTTTTGGGGTTCTTCTTTCTGTACTTTTGACAATTGGGATGTGGATATTTCTTAGCACCATTATATTTATCCATAGAACCACCAACATTAAACTCCAATTTCCACTTTTTATCCTCATGATACCCTTGAGATTCTCTGATCTCTATTTTGAATTTGAGGGTATAGTGGAAAATTTTCTCATAGTTATCAAAGTCTCTGATCACTAGGGATTTTCATAGACTAGGTTTTATCCCACCAAAGAAGTGGTCAACTTTGCATTCGTAGGTAATGATGAAGTAGGAGGCATATCTTGAAAGTCTTGTGAAGTTTTCCCCATACATCCTAATAGATTCATTATCTTTTTTCTTGAGGACAAGGAAATCCCTTTCCATTTTAAGTCAAAGAGTGAGAGGAAAATATTTATTGAAAAATATTTTCCAAAATTCCTTCCACCCCATTGCTTTGATCTCTTCCACAGGATTTGTATTCTTGATTAATATCCACCACTAATATGATTCTCACTCCATATGATAAACATCCAGTAGAACCTTCTCTTTCTTGGAACATTGAAGGATGGAGAAGATATTCTCAATGGACTCGATCCATTTTTTTGTGATTAAAGGATCGTGTGATCCATTGAAAGTCGAAGGCCTTTTTCACATAATGGTATTAATTGCAGCTTGTTATTTCATAGGGGGTTTTGGGAAATCCTCCAGATCCAATTTTCTATTTAGAACCTAATTCAACTAAGATATTATCATCATAAAGTTCATTATTACTACTCCTATCAGGTTTGGAAACTTCTTTGGGTAGTTATCACATTTCCCTTCACATTATTTTTTTACCCAATTCCACCTATTTTTGTCCATTAGATAGAATAAATAGAAAATAAGGGATGGTTATTTTTAAACTATTAAACACATAAATAGGAATCTAATGACATTAAAGGGACAACTTATGAATGAAATTTATTTATTAACTTATGAATTTCTAGGCATCAATTTATGTTATCCATGATCTGTTTCCTAACATATACTCTTATTGGAATTTTTTCACTTAATAATGGTTTGTAATGAGATTGTGATTTTACTAAAGCATATCCCCTAGGAGGGTCAAACCAGATGTGTAATAAGGCCTATTTTCATGCATCATTTCCTGGTCGAGGATAGCTCAAAATGGTGTTTTTGGGTTTTACCCCTATTTACATCTCTTCCAAAGCCATATCTAATTGTAGTATCTAGAAAGGGATGTATTTTCTTGATAAACTACATACTCTATACTATACCAAAATTTAGGGATATTTTCTTATACTTAGTTTTATCCCTATGGATTTCTCTACAGTTTTATAATCCTAATCCCAAAAAATAAATAAACTTTTCCTTTTATACCAACTATGAGAACTCTACTATTTATTACAGATTAATTCATGATTTATTACATAAGATTACACATAATACAACCTGTAAGATTAATAATTCTAGTATATTTTGGAATTTGGTACATTATATAAAAACTTAAAAAATGGGATAAAAAAAAATTATTGAAAACTTACTTGGCATGTTTATATTATTCCATTGTACTTAAAATTGCATGGGATAACCTGGGGACATGCATAAGAAAGGGGTGAGCTATAAATCCTAGTAAGGTAATAAAAATGGAATAACATGAAGAAAGTAATACATGTTAAACAATATGAATATAAAAGAGGCATAAAATAAGTGAGAATCATAAACATGAATAATAATGCATGATATAGCATGATAATAATAAAGTTCATGTGGGAAATGTGACCACAACTGAAAACAATGCATCATAAACAAAGGTTGAGGATAACTACCAAGTCATCATGATGGATGAATTCCCTTGATAGATTAAGTTCTCTCCATAATCCCTTGCATGATTTCTCATGAGTCTAATACATTACCCAATGCATTGGAGTGCTATATAATTTCAGGCTCACCCGTCACTTTCATTTCATTCTCATGCATAAGTGTTCCACATAGATCATAAACCATGAAATAATTTATCATAAAATTTTATTTAATTATCAATAAGTGTGGAATACATACATTTAAGTCTCCAATAAAATAATTATAAGTGTATATAGGTGAAAAACCTTGATAGGATATGGGTATGAGTATTCAATAAACAATTGTTTGACATGGAAAATCACAGAGAAATATCAGCAACATAACAGGGGCGTATAAATGTTCATAAAAGAAATTTATGAGAGTGAAATGGGTATATAATAATTTAGACTTAAAATTTATAGTAATGTAGATATGTAATAACACATCCAAAATTTAGTAAATTAAGATAAAATACATACGATAATGAATATACTTGAATGAAAATGAGAAGAAGAGGATCTCTTACCTTGATAGGGTGATTCCAAATGTTTTAGAGGAGATTATTGAGAAATTGGGGGATCCTTGGGAGGACTATAGAGAGAGTAAGAAATATTAATTATGTTCTCTAAGATTTTTTAGTGAAGATAAATGGGATCTTGGGTGGGTTTATCTAGGAAATGAGTGGGGAATTATTTCTTATTTCTTAAACTTGGGTTTGAGACTCTATATAATAAAATAACCATAACTAAAATCCCTACCATGGTTTTTTCCCATGGTTTCTACCAAAGAGGTGTGGTTTTCATTATTTTATAAATAAAAGAGACGATCTTATTAAAATATTACCCTTGGTGATGTGGAATTAATTCAATTTCTTAAAGAAATGATAAAACCTTAAAATATAATATAGGTTTTGGAGGATTCATAAAGGATTTATAAAATTAATAAAATAAACTTAAATCACATTATTTTAAATTTTAAAAATATATTTGGTCATAGATATCATTTATAGTCTTTATTACAACATTTTTGGGTCATTATGATATCATAACACACACTGTATATTTATATGGTATTCAATTTTTACCCGAAAATTCAATTATCTCAGAAAATTATAAAAAATTAACCATTGGATAATTTCAATGTTATGATTCAAAAAATAATATTTATTTTAACTAAATAATTTTCTAAATATTTGAATTTTCACTTTTAAAATCAAATTGACATTTATTGAGAAATGTTGGGTTTTTTAAAAATATTAGTTTTCAAACCCTTAAAAAATTAAATTTCTCTTCATAAAAATTATATGATATTTTATATTTAAACTTATTTATTTAATAATAATATTTTATTAAAATATTATTTATTTAAAAATCCATTAATTCGACAAAGTAAATGCCTTAATTGAAATTTAATATTACCCCAAAATACAATTGGTGTTTTATTGTATCAAAATCATTTATAAATTAAAAAATAAGAAGTAAATATAACCATTATTATATTGAAAATAAAATATAAATATTCAAATTGGTAGGTTCTTGATATATATCCCTTTAATACACCAGAAAATTCCCTAAGAGTAAGGTGTGTGATGGTGATACTTTCATGGGTTGGTTCTCTATACTTGGTTTGGACTGTGATCCTGATGAGCTTGAACTTCTCTCTTAAATGGTTTTTTTCATGCTTAATTTATTAGTACTAAGATTGGGATTAGTCAAGGAAAAAATCCAGTGATGTTATATCCCTTGGAAGATTCGATAAATGAGCTTCATAGGGTATGATCCTATTAGTTGAGCTTATCACATCCTTTGTCTATGTCAATTGGGTTTGTTAAAACACTATATTTATACTAATAATATAATCATTTTTAAATGGATATATTATCAATGGTTATTATGCTTAATAGTCTTTTAAATCTTATAACATATAATAAAACTAAATAAGTGTATGTTTTTTCAATAACAACAACACATAATAAGACATTTAATTCAAGCACAAGGGGAATTTTATTTATAATAGTTCGGGTTGTTACAGAGCTGAGAGACATGGGAGACATCATGGATATAGTCCAATTGAGGTGAAACTTTCAACCAGTAATCCACCTCTCCAATTCACCCCAACACCTCAAAGGGGCTGACAAACCAAGGTAAGAGCTTACTTTCTTTTTCAAAACTCTACTACCCACATCGAGGGGAAACCTTCAAGAACACATGGACTCTATCCTCTAACTCTAAGGGCCTCTTCATGTGATCAGCATAAGAATTTTTTCAGACCTGCATGGATTTCATCCTCTCTCAAACTGACTAAACCTTCTCTATCGTGCTCTACACCACATTGGGTCCAAGAACTACTGAATCCCAAACCTTATCCCAGCACAACATAGAATGACATGGTATCCCATACAAAGCCTCAAAAAGGGACATGCCAATGGATAAGTAGTAGTTTTTGTTATAATAAAACTCAACCAAGGCTAGGTGTTGTGCCCACGATACGCCAAAGTCAAAGACACACACCAGCAACATTTCCTCCAGTGTCTGGATAGTCTGCTTTATTTTCCCATACATCTGAGGGTGTAAAAAAGTGATAAGATCTGAAATCCCATTCAGAATCACATGATAGAATTTGCATCATGATCTGAGACAATGTACCTTGGGACTCTATACAACTGCACCACCTCATCTATATACTTTTTTGTCAAAACACCCACTACACCTAATTCCTTGACCGCTATGAAGTGAGATAATTTCATCAATCGGTACACAATTACCCAGATAGAATCACAACTTCCCTGATCTCCAGGTAAACCTATGATTAAATCCATTGAGATGTCATCCCATTTATACTCAGAAACATCCAACAGCTGCAACAACCCATTGGGAACACGGTGCTCAGCCTTTACTTGCTATAAAACTAAACACTGGGTCACAAACGCTACCACTTATCCTTTAATCCTAGTCCACTAAAATCATTCCCTCAAGCCACAGTAAATCTTGGAAACTCTTGAGTGTACCACTAAAGGTGATCTATGAAACTCATGAAGGAATACCTCTTGCATCACTACCATAACAAATAGCCTCCCATTAAACATCATCTGGTTTTGACCATACTCTAACCATGCCTCCAGAGCATCATCATGGATAACATGATCACGCATCACCTATGCCTCTGATTCTCCCCCACTGAGACTCCTCCACCTACCGTATAATAGAATACTACAATTTTATCGGAAACAAGCAACATCTTCCATAAACAACCCTTACATATAAGTATAAGGCTTCCAACTCATCAATTTCTCTCTAAGTATCCTCAGACTTCTAAAAAACATCCTTATATAACTTTCTACTCAAAGCATTGGCCACAACATTCCCTTTTCCTAAGGTATAGGATATCTCAAAATCATAATCCTAAAGAAACTCGATACACCACTATTATCACAAATTTAGATCATGCTGAGAAAATATATACCTAAAGATCTTGTGATCTGTGAAGACCAAAAAGTGCTCCCCATGAGGTAATTTCTCTACAACTTTAGTGAAAACATAACCATTGCTAGCTCCAGATCATGGGTGTCATTGTTACACTCATGGGGGTGAAACTACCTAGAACCATAAGATATAACTTCCATATAATGCATAAACATACATACCAATCCTATATGTAAAGTGTCACAAAAGATCTCAAACATAACACCCTCCTCAGGTAGCTGAAGCACTAGAGCACTGACCAAATTCCCCTTTAAGTAACCAAACACTTCCTGGCACTAATCAATCCACCCAAAATACTCATACTTCCTAGTAAATTATTCCAATAGGGTTTTAAATCAATATAAATAAGGAACAAACCTCCAATAATATCCTACAATACCAAGTAAGTTATGAACATATTCCACATTCTTAGGTGTTTCCCAAGAAATAACTACCTCATCCTTAAATGGGTCTACTTCCGCACCCCCACATGCCCAAGGAAATTCACCTCTTGTTTCCAAAACTGACACTTGGATAAATTTCCATAGAACTGTTGGCATCAAAGAACATGTAAAATAGTTCTGAGATACTTGGCATACTCCTCCTCTAACTTTTATTAGATCAATATGTTTTTTATGAACACAACTTTTAACTAATCTATAAACAAACACAAAATACCATATGAATTCTTAGAAAATAACACTAGAGCACCCTATGATGACACACTAGGATGGATGAAACCCTTCTACATTAGATCATCTATCTGAATCCTCAAATCCCACAACTCGTAAGGTTTCATCCAATAAGGATCTATAGAAATCAGAGAAGCATTGGGCTGTAATTCTATCCTGAACTCATCATCATGTAATGGTGGTAGTGTTAAAACCTCATTTTCTAAAATATCTAGGAACTCCTCCACAATCCTAGGAACACCCCTAAAATAAGATTATACTGATAACTATTCCATCAAAGAAATAAGGGGATCCACACACCGACTTCCCACCAAATAACCCTACCCACCAACAAAAACCACATGTTGTGCATTTACATCTGAGAACATGACTCTCCTATGAATGAAGTAGATAATAGCACATATGGAATACAATAAATTAATTCCTAATATGAAATTATATGGATTATCTATAGCAATAAAAAATACTCATATGAATTATGTGGGCCCCTTATCAATCTACACCCCTAACACACATCAAACAAGCTGGTCTAGCCTCTGACTAGCGTAGTCAACACTAGGGTCATGGGAATCCTCTCTATGTCTAGTTTAAAAGAACATACTAGAGTGGTTTTAACAAACTATTGTGAATCTCCTAAAATAAAAAATCATAGGAAAGGGTAGATGATAAACTGATTGTACCTATAATGATCTTTTTCTCCTATGGTGTTAATTCCTTTGATACATACAAATGACCACACCAACTCCTCTACCTCTCTACCGATATCCCCTCTCTGAACACACTCTGGTCAAGGTCCCTGAACTCAAGTAATATCCTAATTTAAGCCTTTATTTTACCCATTCACTCTGTTTGGAGCATAAACTTGGTGCCCCTATAGCTGAAACATCCTCACCGGTAACTGCTCTTAAGGATGAAACTGAACCAGTCCACCACTACCAAACTGATCTTGAGTAGACACCGGGCATTGATCTCGATTATGGACACAAATCCCACAAACAACACATTGTTATGAATTCCCTAGGAAGATCATAGAAACCACTAGCCCAAGAAGGCCAGAAGGGAATGTTCTAAGGTCGAATCCCTGGTGGTCAAATACTTAAATGACCTGGAACCAGAGACCTACCATTGAAAACTCTACTCCAAGAGGAACTCTTATGATTCCCCTCTCATGATAAACCTTCTCGTGAGTACATCTGATCGATCACATCCTCCTTCTTCTAAAGCTCCTAATATTTCAGCAATGCAAAGGGATTAAATGCATACTAGATCAAAGGACAGAGTGCCTCCGTAAGACATTTCACATGAGACTCGTCATCAGAAAAAAAAAATCTATGAAAAAATGTATAAGGTCCTTGAACTTGATCCCAAGATCTCACACAAACATACTCCCATGATGAAGGTAGATTATCTCTTTCCTATTAATAGCCTTCATGGTATATGAAATGAACTTTACCTAGAACTCATTATAGAATTAAACCCATGAAACATTTTCCTCCTTCCACTCACCAAGTTATAGCATCCACCACTGACGTGCAGCTCCTCGCATCTGAATAACTTCCAAGGGGAACCCCATTACTCCATTGGAGCCTAGATCAAACTGAAAGAGATCTCTGGATCCTTTATAATTATCTTTTTCTATATATAAAAAACTCTACCCTCATATTTATAAAAATACTTTCATTGAAAATCTCGCAACATCCTATGCCACTGATCATCATCCTCAACTAGATCAACCCTCTGGTGATCAACTGGGTCAACCTGCTAAACCTATACTACCTAATCCACACAAAAACGATGGCCAAGATACATAGCTAAAAATTTAAACAAATATTTCTAATCCTAGTACTGTGTAATTTTATTTAGATTCATTTTAATTTACTTTATTAATTTTAACCTTCCCAAAACAACCTAACTAAAATAGGAACACAAGTCATCATGATGCATGTACCTCTCCTAGGTCTCTACCCTGAAAATAGGTCCACCTTACTTTTTCATTCAATAAGCTCAGATTCCATGCAATGGATCATGGGGAAATAAAATACAGTATCATGGTCAGTCTCCCCGACCTATGTCATACACCATGGTCAATTGGAACTATTTCCACACCAATCCATGAAACCCTCATTGTTCTTAACTCCAAACTTAATCTAATATCTCAACCACCTCCCTTTTATACCACTCTTTCATGACCCCCTCCCACTAAAGATAGTACAATAAAGGGAGAGGGATAATGACCCCTAAGTCTCACCTTTAGTAGACCCCGGGTTGGCAACTTGCATCAAGGGTTTAAAAATTTCATGTATGGGAGGAATTAACCTCTATAATATAAATAGGATCAGAAGATAAGATGAATCAACTACAATAAACTCTATGAAATAAAATAAAAATATCCAAAAATCTTCCCACAATGCATGTATAAATAAAATTAATATAGATAAAAGTTTCAAAAGTAAATGCCCAAAAGTAAATATAAAGTAGTGATACCACAAATATACATATATATGAGATACTAATATCCATCATGGTCTATGTAGTCCTCCTAGAAACCTATAAACATTTTTATATGCATAGGGTGAGCATATAAGTATACTCAATAGGATAACCAAAGTCTCTCATGCACATGTGAAAAGAGAATATTAGTGAACCCATGAGTAAACATTAGAACCAAATAGCACCTATAAGAGTATACTAACCAAACCCATCCTCACCATGGATCCCTCACCAAATAACACATCTAATTATAATAACATAAAATGAATCATATCAATGAAAGGTATCATGCACCACTTTCCCACTGATTAGCCGCTCTCTCACCCCAACATCAAATGTTTTGGTGCTCCCACCCCTTCCGTATAACATCACATCACACAAAATCACATCCCTACCATCGGGACCTAGTCCATCACATATTTCTCAAAGACACCTAGTTCATCACATCACATCTCATAACCAGTGTAGTAGGGTATCATGAACATGAAGTAAATCAACCTTGTTCCCTCCTCCTACCATGCATGACCCCCTCCATAATCCATCTCATCACATCTCACCCGAATACTCCTTGTCCATCACACCACAACAAATCACATCTATAAAATTTCACTTTTGACTTTTTCTATCATAGTTTTTTCATGTCACTAATGCCTGTAAGAAAGAGCGGGGAAGAGTAGGTGGCCATCCATCCATCTTCCTACTGAGATATTAGGAAAAACACCCCCAAAACTATTGGCACTATGTACTCAACATGGTTAGGGAGCATAAAGAAAATTAAAAGAATATACATGGAATATAATATCATAACACATGACCCTAACCTATAGGTTTATAACAAGAGTATCAACCAACCCATGACTTTACCTCACTTTGTTGCTTCCTGTAAATGCACCACAAAACACCACAAGCTACAAATCACAATCCACTTTTCATATTCTCATCAGAAGCTAACCCAATTTTCATTTTTTGTTACCAACCAATTTCAATTAAAATAGAAAGTTCATTACATAATTTCCAGGCCATTAATTCATATTTAAAACCCAACATTTAAGCACACAAACTGTTATAGTTTATTCTAATTCGTTTTATTATTTATATCTCATTAGAGAAACCATGTTAATTAAAATACTACTCAAGAAACCAGCATAACATATAATATCATGGCAATAGATAACACAACTTCCACATACCAACCTTCACATCTCTACTTTTTCAGCCCTGCTACACCACCGCACCACAACCACCATCATAGCCCTGATGCACACACATAAAAACATAGCCATCATCCAAGTATCACATCAACACAACCAAGCCACAACATGCATCCACTTCCACAAACACATTCCACACAACAAACATATAATTTTATAGATTAGGAATAGGGTATTTCATTCAATTCCACTTCTTTATTAAAGGGTGTTATCATACAATCCATATATCCTAGTGCAACCAATTCATTAGTCAATTATAAGTGGTTAACCATTTATTTACGGTGGTGTCACAATAATAACACAACATGGTAATCACATCATGTATAAAAACTATAAAAACGTGGGCTACCAATATCCATGATTTTCAATGATATTACAAACATAGATAGATCCAATATCAAAATATCAAAAAGTTGTGAAAGCATGTGAAACATTCCCATTCCCCCTTTAATTCAATTAAATGGATTTATTATCTTCATAAATCAAGTGAATAATATCTTCCCAAAAGATAACATAAGCATGAACCCCTACTACATGTTACAACTAATGAGAAATTAAGGAATTCACAACATGGAATAAAGAATCTTTACACAATTTACTACACCAGAAACAGGGAGTGCATGCACTAGAGGAAACCATCTCTAGGGAACTCGATCCAACTATAGTGAAAGGGTTCCAAAAATACAAGGGAAAAAACCTCCAAAACCTCTTATATCAAGATAAATAAATCTAGGAAGAACAAAGGAAGGATCATCACTTTAGAATGATCATATCTAAAACCAGTGGGATTTGATATGGTTTAGTTGACCATTAAAGGTGAATTCATCAAATCCATGTGGTATAACCATTTAAAAGTCTAAAAAAATTAATAAATAGAAGATATAATTATCCACCTTTAAATAATATTTAAATTCAATTAATTAAGGCATTAAAAACATTTTTCATCAAAAAATACACAAAAAGGGTAAAATTGGAAATTTTGGAAAGACTGAATTCACTATAGATCTACCACCAATGATCTACCATTTGGATCTACCATAAGTTTAGTTATCTACCACCAATTCAGTGATATAACACCAATTTATTGATCCATCACTAATTTATTGATATACTATTGGTTTAAGGATCTACTGCTAGTTCAGTGATCTTTCGACAGTTCAGTGATTTACCATTCGTTCAGTGATTTACCTCCAGTTTAGTGATCTACATTCAGTTCAGTGATGTAGTTCCAATTCAGTTATCTACCACTAGTTTGGTGATCTTCCACTAGTTCATTGATTTATCACCAACTCATTGATCTATCGATAGTTCAGTAATCTATCAATGGTTCGTTGATCTACTGTTCGTTCAGTGATCTGTCATTGGTGATCTAATTATAGTTCAGTAATCTACCACCAGTTCGGTGATCTACCACCAGTTCAATGATCTACCACTATTTTAGTGATCTAATTTTATTTCAATGATATACCATTTGTAATCTACCCACATGATATACCACCATCCTCTAAAATATCCTTTTTTCCAAAACACCACAAAACTCCTCCCTCCCTCAACCAAACACCTCTATAATTTCCCCAGACACCTCAATCACCAGATTTCCCACAATATAATAGGCTAGAAGGTCCATGCCATTAAATTTTAGGTCAGATACATTGATAGAAAATGGTCTAGAGTGGTTTAATATACCTTTATTAAAATTATCGAAGTTATTAAAATAAATTGTGATAAAGTAGCAAAAAAAGGAAAAGAAAAATAACATAGAGAATTTTTATAGTAGTTCAGTCCCAAGTAGACCTAGTCTAATATTCACACCCCAATCGATGTAGTATGTAACCCACTGTGAAAAATGGATAGATTCTTTTACATGGGATTAATCTAAACCCAAAATTTTACACGAGACGAATCCCAACCTAAGACTTTGTGATGAGCATCCCAAAACCTAAAAACACACAACCTTTTGTGGGAGAATACAGAAATCCAATCTATTCTATAAGGATCATTACCAAACTATGTGTAATTATTTTTATTAAATTAATAATAAAGGGGGGATACCTTTTATAGGTTTTATAACCTTTTTGATAAATGATTTATGTGCACACCTCTTAACAGATAAAAAATATAGAACAAAGATTACAACTAGATAGAAAAAGAAATATTGATGATGATGAAATAGTTGATACAGACCCTTCTGAATGATATATACAATTTAATATGAGCATTATAGAAAAGTTACAGATCAACTCTTCAAGGTGTTGTGAAGTCAAATAATAATTATTCCTTGCTTGAGAGTTTGTCACAAATGATGTAAACAATTGAGCTCTAGATTAATTTATTAACACATGAGTATGAACGTATGTGATCATCTGACTCTTTCCCACCACAAAGCAGAAAGGTTCAAATCCCTTTTTAAAATAAATAAACTCAACACATCCGAGAGAGGTTATTGAATTCAAAATTCAAAATGATAAAACTGGATTATCAGAAGGAGAGAAAAGAGAGTGAAATTATTGTTGTATAATAATCGCTCAAATCATGACTAGTATTCAAAATAATAAAGAATAATTCAAATTGATTTGAGATAAACCATTAAATAATTTCAATATCATCTATAATAATAGTTCTATGAAATATCCCATGAAAATAGCAATTTTGAATTTGAAATATGAAATAAAAAAACCGTTTAAAACAAATAGTAAACATGAAAAGAATATAAAAAATAAATAACACTACATTAAAGATATTAAAATAAGTTTTAATGAGTTTAATATCAACTAATATTAATTTATAAACAATATAATAAAATAAAAAACAATAAATAATAAAAATTATTTTTTGAGTTTGAAGTTGTAAGTTTCATCTAAGAAAATAAAATACCCTTTGATCTTCATAAAACATGTTTAAAACAATATAAAACACTTATCACTGGTCTTATATAATTAATATTTATCTATAAATTCATTATAACAATTTAAATATGTGAAATGAATATAAATAAAATCGAAATAGGAAACATTATGTAAAATATAGCATGTTTCCATATTTTAGGAAAAAACAGCAAAAATTCACTGAACTACGTAGGAAAATTCAAGTAGGAGTTTTTCATGTAAGGATTTTTCTCTATGTATATTGATTTAAAATATAATAAATTCATTTATGTGAATTTTTATAGGTTATTCACATAATGAAATTGATGTAGGCGATTCACGTATGTGAAATCGATGTAAACAATTTCTCTGTATGTAGATAAAACTCACAACATATGCAAATTTCATGTAAGAAAATTTATGTATCCAAATAATATATGGGAATGTATGTAAGAAAATATATGTAGTGATTCACTTAAGTGAATCTATGTAGGGGATTCATGTATTCAAATTTCTAAAATTTGTAAACAGAGTGGATTATATAATTTCATAACTAAAATAGACATACTAAATTGAAGAATCATATTTTTTTATAGTTTAATTATATTTAGAAAATTTCATTACATTTATAAATAATTGATAATAACCACCATAGGACATATATATCTAAATTTATGATTAAAAAATAGTATAAAAACAATTTTTAAAACTTTAGAAATTAAACTGAAATCATATAGTGACTTATAACCTAATTTTAGATCTGATAGAGATCGATTCAGAGGTTTATTTATTATAATGAAATTTATATAACTTTATTATATTTAAAATAAAAATAATGATTTAATTTATAGTTATTTATCTCATGATATGTTCAAAATACATATGGTAACCGATTATGGAAAATCGGCTATGTGGATTATGAATTGGCTATGTGGATTTTGATAAAAAGCTTATGTGAAAATAGTAGAAATCATTTCTAAATGATATTTCAAGGCCCAAAATGACTTATTTAATCTATGATCACTTCATGAAACTTATAAAACACATTTTTACCAATTAGAACAATAAATATAAAGAAATACCTTTATTAAAATTATTAAAGTTATTAAAACAAAATTCTTGTAATCTAATTTTATTGCTTGTAATAAATTAAACATTATTTTTAGATGAGCTAAAACACCCCTATATTTTGTGATTTTTTTTGAATTAATTTAATATTTTTTATTTTACATTTCACGCAACACTGGATATATCTTTTTTTATACAAAATCACTAAGTGTGTCTTATGTTACATGAAACACCAAGTAAATCTTGCGCTACACGCAACACTTATATTATATTTAGGTACATACAAAATTGTGTTTGAATTTTATTACACACAATTCTGAGTCCCTTCGATATATTGGGTTACATGAAAGGTCAAGTTTCATTAAACTACAAGTTACTATTAATATTATTATTAAAATATTAAAATAGCTTCCACCTAACCATTGGAATAGAAGTTACGAATAAGATTAACTAAATTGTGAAAATATGATTTAAAATTTTATATAAAATTAATCCTTTGATTATCAATTATTATAAGTTAATGTAAGAACTATTTTATAATAAATAAATTACTTTTCTAAGAAAACTATTTTTCTACGTATAAACAGAATTTTATCTCAATAAATTAAAAAAACAACATTTTATTAATGTTTTAAATAAAATTTATATGTTATATATTCAATCAATATTTTTTTTACTCATCCAATATATTTTATAGTTATAATGTAATAATAAATTCAATTTTATGAATAAAAGGTTATTTTTTCTAAAAGGTAATTTTACAGCCTTTTAATAGTAAAACCATTTTAAAACTAATTTTTGACAATTTTATAATTTTTATTTGATAAAATAAACTTAATTTTTTTAAGTTTAATATGAAAATTTACTTTTGGTGAATTTTTTGTATTTTTCTATGAAGTTTCATTTTTCGATGAATAGTGAAAACACTGAATTTTAATTCAAAACAGCTTTTTCATCTAATTTATTTATATAGTTAAATTATATTTTAGTTTGTTTTTAAATTTTAATTAGATAAATTTTACATAAATTGATATAATTTAGGTCATTGGATCCAATTTCACAATGAAACTGGATATAAAACCATTTCAAACTTTTGGGCCTTTTCACTTAAAAACCTGATGTCATGGCACATCTACGAGATTAATTTTAAGTTAATTTATACCACTTATGTGATTTGAATTTTTAAAAATGGATTCCAAATTTGGAATAATAATAATTTCTTATTTCTAATAAGTTCAAGTTATTTTTGTACCAAAAATATTAGTGAAGGTGATTAAAATTAATTATAGCGATCAGGAGAAAAATTATCTTAATAAAGGACTAAACCTTAAAATTAAGGCCTAAAATGATCTATAAACCTGTAAAAATAAAATTTATGTTCATATTTAGACCCTATAATCCCTTGGACCAATTTTGTACCATTATTGGAGAAACTGTTCATGGAAAAAACGTGGGTTGAATTCCCTTTTAAAAAATTTACAAGAATGCCACTCCTCCTCCACTATAAAAAGGAACTCAACCCTTCCACTTATTCACGTCTATAAATACCTTTGGATCAACCAAAAATTACTCAAAAAATATCCCAAAATACCTCCCTTAATCATATAAACCTTAATTTGGGTATAAATACAACCAATGAATCCCTTTGGTGAAAACTAATAGGAGTTACCCAAAGAAGAGGTAACATACTTCTTCAAGCTCCTTTGTTTTATTTTCATTCTCCGCACCCTAAAATTATATTATTACATTATTATATAATAAAATTATTATCCTAAATATAATTATATTTTTTCATTCTAAGGTTTAAACCTAAACTTACACATACTTCCATCTAATTGGTATCGAACTTATCATTCTTATGTAAGGTGAACTATCGCCTCACGAAACGATCTTGTTCATTTTTCCTCTACTGTCTCTCGAAGTTGAGAATTATAATGGAAAATATATTTTTATATGATATATATTATATTTTTTATTTATTTATTCTTCTTTAATTATTATATCAAACATATCTTTATGCTTTCCATTTTGTGTAAATACGATAACTTCGTTTGTGGATGTGTGGACTATCGCCTTCTCATAGCAATGTCATTCGTTCACAATTTATATATAATGTATTAAGGATGTGTTTAGTGAAATTATATTATATATATGACATAATAATTTTACTGTAATTATATATATATATATATTTCAATTAATTTTTTTATTTCAATATGATAAGAAAACAGAAACAGTGTCCATGCGTACGTACGGTCTACAGTCTCCATGGACAGTGTATTCCATTTAATATATCTATATTTTATAGATTATTATAAATATTTATATAATTAATATTTATTATATATAAATATTTTTTAAATTATATAAATAATTAAATAATTATCAAAGTAATAGGATCAAGAATAACAATTCAAAACATATATGAAAAACAATGTGAATATTACCTGAAACGGAACATTAACATGGAATCGTTAATAAATAGGTAATATAAATTCATAATAAAATCATATGTGGAATTATATATAATGATATTTTTCTGTTTTATATTTATAATAAACTTATATTTAAAATACAGGGGGGTTTAATCTGTACGAAGAAAGTCAAGACTTAAGGTAAGGGTTTTCTAATCTCACTTCTTATATCTGTGAGATACATTCCTTATTCTCCACTCATTGATTTTGTGTGGTGTATATACTAACCATGGATGTATTATATTATTATTATACTTAAATTTATGTTTATCTACATATCCATTTGATTATCTCTCTTTCATGGGGTTTATGGCTCAAAAGTTACCAAATCGGTAAAGAAATTTTGTCTCAATTCTCCTTCTTTGAGGTACATGCCATGTTATGCACCTATATATTTATATCAGTGTATAAACTGACCAATGACATGTTATATCATGAATATAATTCTTTTAATGATATTTTAAGCTTTGTGTAATTTTATTATTTCATGGGGGTTATGATCCAAAGTGGTAACAGTTAATTGTTATAATCTCATCATTTATCGCAATTGTTTATGATTATGCTTCCATTGATGTAATATTATGATCCATATCTCAATAACACTCATGAATTTTATTCTCATATGTTTAACCATTATATCTTCATGTATTAGTACCATTTTATACTATTTTGTACTTAATATAATTAAGAAAAAATTTCTTATGAAAATCTAACTTTATTTCTTCTTTCGATCAGAAATTTGTGTTCTCTCAAAACCATGTTTTCTAAAAATGTTTTTAAAAATTTTATAAAATTATCCTATGATTTATAAAAACATGTTAACCCATGTTTTACCTTTTTAAAAAAATGTTTTTTTAAAAGGAATCTTCTTGTTGTTTTTTGATCAAGGCACTTTTTCAAACTTTTTATGGCATAAAGGGAACGCTTCACATGTATGGATTTATCCACCATGACAAATTTTATTCTTTAAAGATTCATTTGAAATTTTAAAATGTTTAATTTTTTAAAGAAATTTGTTTCTCAAATAATCTATACAATCATTATTTTCAAATCTATTTTCAAATAAATAGGTTTTCAAAAAAAATTACATTTAATAAGAGTTTTAAATAATCTTCAAAGCTTCCTTTAAAGGTTTTCAAATATATTTTCAAAGAAAAAGGTTCTAAAAAAATTATGTTTAAAAGGTGTTTTAAAATGTTTTAAATATTATTTTATAAGTTTTAATGGAAAAAAGGTTTTCAAGATATTTTCAAGCTTCTGTTATAAGTTTTCAAAGATATTTTCAAAGAAAATTGTTTTTAAAATGATTTATGTTTGAAAGAGTGTTTTATTCAAATTGGAAAAGATATTTCCTCAAGAAATTTTTTTAAATTATTTTTAATGATTCCTTTATATATTTTCAAAGTGGTTTCAAATAAAATTATTTTTTGAAATGTTAAATTTTTTAAAAAGTGATGTTCCAAGTGATATTTCAAAATCCTTCTCCATATAAGATGACATACTTTGTTATATTCAGGATTTACTAAGGATATGATCCAAGAATACCATTAATATTATTTATTTAATAGTATATCTATTGATGGAATGATGTTTATGACACCCTTTTCTATTTTACATTTTATATGATTATGAAACTCTCTTCTTTTCATGGGTTATGCTTTGATGAAATGGTTATGAAACTTGTATTTTTTCTCATGTTAATATATGATTACATGTTTATGACATCCATTTAATTTCATGGGTTATGATATGATTATTTATTATTTTGTGTAACATGTATGTATGGTTTCATTATTAGATGGGTAGGACATATATCTCCCTCAAATGCATTGGGTAAATATTTATATCTCATGAGATAATGATGGGAATCAAGTCAGCAGGATTGATCCACTATAGAATATGGGGAAAACTGATCCACTATGGGAAGATGGGGAAACCTGATCCACAATGGGAAGATGGTGAAATCCAATACCTTACAAGTAAAGGACTGCAACTGGGGATGTTGGTGTGTCCCTCCCATCAGTTTTAGTCCCCATGAAGTCCCTGATAATTTTTTGTCAATGAAACTTGACTTATAGAGAAATATTTTACATGTTTATGTTTTTTCCAAAAATTATATGTCTTATGCCTATGATATAATCACATGGTTCAAGTTATTGGTTATCTTATTATTCATGTCTTATGAACTACCAATATTTATTCTATGTATCATGTTTCTGATATTTAATATATATTCTATTATATTCAAATGTTATTTTCATGTTCTCATACCCTTATGTTCATATTATGCTTACGTATTTCCTTTATTTACCCTTACCGGGAATTCGAGCTCACCCCTTTATTATGTTTCCTTTCCCTAGGTTATGAACAAAGTTTATAAGTATAATTACTATAGGGGGAGATCTTTTTGGGAAACATTTATGATTTTTCACCAAGTTATAATATTTTGTTCCATGTTTCCAAAGACACTAAACTATTATGGTCCTCTGGCGTGTACTTTTTATAATGTGATGAATATTCATAAAAAATGATGTAATATTCATGTATGTTAATCCTAGGTCACTATAGTTGGTATCAAAGGAAATGTTTAGTTAACCTTTGGAAACTAGTATGAGAAAACTTTAATGAGATCACTAGGGATATTTATAAGGATATGTTTAGGGATTCCTATAAGGATGAGTTTAAGGATGAGTTAATGTTTAGAAAATTGTCCTAGAATTTTGGAAAGGGATAGAGTGGGTAGTTTCCCAGTAATACATCCATGTATGAATACTACAAGTGTATGTGTCTCTAGAATAGATGTTCATAGGGGTAAAACCCACAAAACCGCCTTATTTATATAGAATTGATCAGGAATTGGTGTGTGACAATGGGCCTTGCTGCACACCTGGTCTGAAACTCCTAAGGAATATGATTTGGGAATTCATAAACTCTTTATAAACCATAATTAATGATTTAAATAGAGGATGACTATGAATAACCTAGGATAATTCTAAGGTGTTATAGATTAAAGAAGTGGGTGTCATGATTTAAACATCCAATAAGTAGTTTTTTCATGATTATGTGGTTTTATTCTATGATAAGTGATGCTCACACTATGATTTCTAGTTTTATTCAATAGTAAGAACCAAAAGGAACTGGATTAATTTTGAATGTGATAGAAAATTTTCTGATGAGCAGTCAAATGGGATGATCACTGGATTGAAGGATGTTGTGATCATGCCTAATCAGTTTACATAGAACATGATTAACAATGTGTACCATAACCAACTCTTAGACTCACCAATGAAGTTAATGATAGATTTTTCTGAGATTTAGGGTAATGGAGACCATGGAGAAAATATGATCCAATTTACTTTGTGTTAAGAATGTGGAAATAATCACCTAAGTGAATGTCTTAGAGGAACAGGAAGATGTTGTGACTGTGCAAAAGAAGGACACAAAGCAAGTAACTTCAAAATAAAATTGAAGGGTCCAGTTAACAAAATGGATGGGAATATTTTCCTCCCTAATAAATAATCTAAGTTTAAATGCTTTAAGTGAGATATGAATGGTCATTATGTAAATCGATGTCCTAAGTGGAAATATCACAAAGAGAATCAGTAAGGTGGTATGATTAATGGTTATATTGATGATAATGATGAGACTAAAGATGAAATGTGAAAGGAAATATGTATTAAGTGATAGGATGAGGTATAATTTTTAATGGATTAAGGATAAAGTAGAATAATAGAAGTGTTTATGTATTTAGATAAAAGAATTATGAATTGTGAAATATATAAGGATTGTTCAGTTTATGTTTTTTGCTAAGGATTTACAAGAATATGTTGAATGGTTTTGATATACTAGAAAATTGATTTAATAGAAAGGTAATGTTCATGGGAAAAACATGATTAAGGGAAATATAACCCTTAATATGTTCTTAATATTTAGATAATGATGTTTGGATAAATATTTATTGGATATGAATAAGTAGATTAGACGATATTGATTACCTCAGAAATGATAATGGATTTTTTAACAAGGGGATTATACTCTCATTGATGAAGTTTAAAATACTTTTGGATTTCATTAATATATCCAATAAGCTTTGTAATAAGGAAACATTCATGTTTTTAATAATTATTTACAGTAATTAAGGTTATTACCATGTTTCAAGAGAATGCATGATGAAGGTATTTGCATGTTTGGTATGAGACAACCAAGATCTTCCTTATGATATATGAGGGATTAATGTTAATTTTATTTAGTAAACTTCTTTTTAAAGTTTTTTATTTTTTATCTTTGGGAAGTGTTACAAGGTTTAACATTTATGGAATGGTTTATGCTAAACTTCAGATGAGGTTTTAGAGATTAAATTATTATATCACCATATGAGGATTTATGTGTATTAGATAAATTATGTTAACCATTTTGTTGTGATGGTAAATAAAACAATATGGAATGAACTATCATTCTATTTATGGATCTCATGATCTCTTAATACTTTAGGAATGAAAAATTCACCTTCATTTCTTGGAATAAGAGAATAATTTTAAATTGATCAAGACACGACAAAGGGTGGGGATGTCTTAAAATCATGTAAGTATATCTTCTCATGAAAATTCTTCAACATTAGGAAAAAAATCTTGAAACCAAAAAATTTATATTGTTACCTTCGTTTTTTATGAATCAAATGGTCCCTTATATCATCATAGGTTTATGGATTTATGATCATTAACGTTATCCTACCCATATTCTATGTCACTCTCTATTGGAACTTGATAGTTAGATTTATCTTTCATGTCCATGTTTTCACTTTCCACTTATGTTCTTCTATATGTAAACCTAGTTATGTGTTACTTTGGGTAACCATTATATTTTCAACTTTCCATTTTTTAAGGAATTTTTAGTATTCATTTTTATGATGTGGGTTTATAAGAAAGGAACTTTGAAGTATTAAACCTTTGATAAACCATATGAATTTTGAGGGGAAAAAATTTTAAGGGGGTAAAATATAACACCCCTAGATTTTGGTAATTATTTCTTTCGAATTAATTTAATATTTTTGATATTTTACATTTCACACAACACTGAATATAGCTTTTGTTATATGAAATAACTAAGTGTGGCTTGCGTTATATGCAACACCAATTCAATATTGTGCTAAATGAAAAAATTATATTAGCTTTCAATACATTAAATGCTATGTTTTCCTTGTATTCCACACAATTCTGAGTCCCTTAGATAGATTTTGTTAAATTCAAGGTTGAGTTTTAACAAACTATAAGATACTATTAATATTATTATTAAAATATTATTACAGATACCACATATCTGTTGGAATGGAAGTTACGAATAAGATTAACTAAATTGAGAAAATATGATATACACTTGTATATAAAATGAATCCTTTTATTATCAATTATTATAAGTGAATGTAAAAAGAATTTTGAAATAAATGAATTACTTTTCTAAGAAAACTATTTTTCTATGTACAAACACAATTTTATCTCAATAAATTAAAAAAAACACATTTTATTAATGTTTTCAATAAAATTTATATTTTATATATTAAATAAATAATTTTTATACTCATAAAATATATTTTATTGGTATAATATAATAATAAATCCAATTTTATAAAGAAAAGATGCATTTTTTTAAAAGGTAATTTTACTACCTTTTAATGGCAAACCCATTTTAAAACTGATTTTTGAGCCATTTATAATTTTTAATTGAAAAAATAAACTTCATTTTTTTAATAATAATATCAAAATTTACTTTTTGTGAATTTTTGATATTTTTCTGAGAAGTTTCATTTTTTTGATGAATAGTGAAAAACATTGAATTTTAATTCAAAACTGATTTTTCAACTAATTTATTTATATAGTTAAATTATATTTTTGTTTGATTTTAAAGTTTAATTAGATAAATTTTACATAAATTAATATAATTTATGACATTGGATCCAATTTCACATTGAAATTGGATATAAAAACATTTCAAACTTTTAGACCTTTTCGCTTAAAACCCTGCTGTTGTGGCACATTTATGGGATTAATTTTAAATTAATTTATACCAATTATGTGATTTTAATTTTTCAAAATGGATTCCATTTTTTTAATAATAATAATAATAATAATAATTTATAATTTTGAATAAGTTCAACGTATTTTTTTACCAAAAATATTAGTGAAAGTGATTAAAATTATTTATAGTTGTTAAGAGAAAAAATAGCTTATCAAAGGACTAAACCTTAAAATTAAGGACCAAAATGACCTATACACTTGTCCAAAATAAATTTTATGTTCATATTTTTACCCTATACTCCCTTTTTTTGTTTTGTATCATTATTTGATCCACTTTTCATGTAAAAACGTGGGTGGAATTCCCTTTTCAAAAATTTACAAAAATACCACTCCTCCACTATAAAAAGGCACTCACTCATATCACTTATTCACACCTCTAAATCCCTTTGTATCTCCAAAAATATTCTAAAATAATCTCCCAAAATTCTTTAATTCATCCTATAATCTCCCCTTTGTGCATAAATCCAACCAAGGAATCCCTTTGGTGCAAACTAAGAGGAGTTACCCAAAGAAGAGGTAACATCCTTCCTCAAACTCCTTTATTTTATTTTAATTATCCAACCCCTAAACTATTATTATTTCATTATTATATAATAAAAACATTATTATAAATATACTGATATGTTTTTCTTATAATATTTCTACCTAATATTACACACACTTCCATCTAATGGGTAACGAACTTATCGTTCTTGTGTACGGCGAACTATCGCCTCACGAAACGATGTTGTGCGTTTTTCCTTAACCAACTCTCATGGTTGGGAATTATGATGGACACTATATTTTTATATTATATATATTATATTTATTACTTTTTATTCTTATTTAATTATCATATAAAAACATACCTTCATGCTTTCCATTTTTTGTAAATACGATAACTTCATTTGTGGATGTGTGGACTACCACCTTCTCAAAGTGATGTGATTCGTTCACACTTTACATGGAATGTATTAAGGATGGGTTTAGTGAATTTTTATGATATATATAACATAATAATTTTAATTTAATGATTATATATATATATTAATTATTTTATTTATTTCAATACCATAATAAAACAAAAACAACATTCATGTGTATATACGGCTTGTCGTCTCTATGGACGGTGTATTCCATTTCATATATCTATATTTTATAGATTATTATAAATATTTATATGATGAATATTTATGATATATAAAACAATTTTTACATTCTTTAAATAAGTAAATCATGATCTAATTAATAGGATCAAGAATAAAAAGTCAAAACATATATGAAAAACAACACATATATTACCTGAAATGCAATGTTAACATGGAATTGTTAATAAACGAGTAATATAAATTCATAATAAAATAATATATGGTATTATATATAAATATATGTTTCTTTTTTAGATTTATAATAAACTTATATTTATTATACATGAGTTTTTAGCGTGTATGAAGAAATCCAAGACTTATGGTAAGGGTTTTCTCATCTCACTTCTTATATCTGTAACATACATGACTTATTCACCACTCATTTATTTTGTGTGGTATATATACTTAACATGGATTTATTCTATGATTATTATACTTAAATATATTTATATTTACATATCCATTTTATTATCTCTCTTTCATGGGGTTTATGGATCAAAAGTTACCAAATCGGTAAAATAATTTTGTCTCAATTTGCCTTCTTTGAGATACATGTCATGTTATGCACCTATATTTTTATATGGGGTGTATATACTGAACATTTACAAGTTATATCATGAATATATTTCTTGTAATGATATTTTAATCTTCATTTAATTTTATTCTTTCATGAGGATTATCATTCAAAGTTACCAAAGTGCTAACAGTTTATTGTTATAATCTCATCGTTTATCGAGATTGTTTATAATTATGCTTCCATTGATGAAATAGTATTATACCTATCTCAATAAAACTCATTTACTTTATTATCCTATTTATATATATGATATATTCATGTATTATTACCATTTTTACACTATTTGGTACTTAATATAATTAATAAAAATATTCTTATGAAAATATGACTTTATTTATCCTTTCAGTCAGAAATCTATGTTCTCTCAAAACCATGTTTTCTAAAAATGTTTTCAAAAAATTTATACTATTCTCCTATGATATATAAAATATATTTTTACTCATTTTTTACCTTTTTAAAAAAAATTATTAAAAATAAATCTTCTTTTCATTTTCTAATCGATGCACTTTTTTAAAATTTTGACAGCATAAAAGGAATGTTTGGCATGTATTGATTTATCCACCATAATGACCATCATTATTTGAAGATTCCTTTAAAATTTTTAAAGATTGATTTTTTTAAGAAACTTTTTTCCCTAATAATTTGAACATTCATTATTTTCAAATCTATTTTCAAAGAAAAAGGTTTTTAAAAAATCATGTTCAAGAAGAGTTTTAAATGATCTTTAAATATTACTTTAAAGGTTTTCAAAGATATTTTCAAAGAAAAAGATTTTAAAAAATGTTTTATGTTTCAAAATTTATTTTAAAATGTTTTCAAGATTCTTTTATAAGTTTTAAAGGAAAAATATTTTCAATATGTTTTCAATATTCAATTATTAGTTTTCAAATATATTTTTAAAGGAAAATGTTTTCAAAATGATTTATGTTTTAATGAGTGTTTTTTTTTCAAAGTGGAATAGATATTTCCCTCAAATAATGTTTTTAAAATATTTTACTTTATTAATTTATATGTTTTCAAAGTGATTTCAAATAAAATTATTTTTAAAATGTTATATGTTTTAAAAAGTTATGTTTTAAGTGATATTTTAAAATCCTTCTCCATATAAGATGAAATACTTTGTTATAGTTATGATTTACTGGGGATATGATCCAATAATATAATTAATATTATTTCTTAAATGGTTTGTGTGTTAATGGAATGATGTTTATGGCACCCGTTTCTCTTTAATGGGTTATATTCTTATGAAACCCGCTTCTTTTCATGGGTTATGCTTTGATGAAATGATTATGAAACCTGTATTTTTCTACAGGTTAAGATATGATTACATGTTTATGACACCCATTTCATTTCATGGGTTATGATATGATTTTTTATGATTTTGTGGAACATGTATGTATAATCTCATTATAGGATGAGTGGGACTCATATCTCCCTCCAATTCATTGGGTAAAGATTTATATCTCATGATATAATGATGGGAATCAAGTCGACAGGCTTGATCCACTATGAAATATGGGGAAATCCGATCCATTATAAGTAAATAATGATGACTGGGGATAGTGGTGTGTCCCGCCCAGTAGGTGTAGTCCCCATGAAGTTCTCTGATAAGTTTTTGGCAATGATCCTTGACTTATAGGGAAATATATTACCTATTTATTTGTTTTACACATGTCTTATTAATATGATATGCTCATATGGTTCATTTTCTTGATTATCTTATGATTTATGTCTTATTAACTTCCATTATTTATTCCATGTCTCATGTTTCTAATCTTTGATATGTAGGGTGTGATCTTTAAATGTTATGCTCATGTTATCATACCCTGATGTTCATGTTATGATTACGTATTTCCTTTACTTTCCCTTATTGAGCATTCAAGCTCACCCCTTTCTTTTATTTCCTTTCACCAGGTTATGAATAAAGTTTTTAAGTATAATTACTAAATGGGAAGATCTTTTTAGGAAAAATTGAAGATATTTCACCAAGTTAGAAGATTTTGTTCCAAGTTTCCAAAGACACTAAACTATTATAGCCCTTAGGCATGTAATTTTGTAATGTGTTGAATTTCATAAAAAATAATGTAATATCCATGTATGTTAAGTCTGGGTCACTATATGAGACATTATTTGATTAAACATTAAATTATATGTGGTTGAGTCCTATAACAATCAAACACAAACTTTTTTTAGTACCCATGCTATTTTGGGTCCAATTGGGTTAGTAACATAATTTTTTTGGTACCCAAGATGATTTAAGACATTTATTGTAAGGTACATGAGAAGATAAATTCTTTAAGATAAAAAATATACTAATATAGAGATATTGAGAGAACCTGATATAAAATTAATCAGCATAATTTCCATGCAACCTACATTTAAAGCATGTAACTATTGAAACCTTACCTGTAGAACTTTTAAAAAAGTGGTCTTTTATATTTTAGAAATTTTATGATTATAACCAAAACCAGATTTATATCTATTAGTTTTCATCATAGATACTATCTTATCATGTTTTCTTTTACTTAAATAGTGATATATAGATTTTCATTTGAAATTGAAATTTTAATTTTTTAGATTAACATTTACCTTCTAAAAAATCTCAAGATCATCACACAATTTATCTTTTGTAGATAAAGAAGAATTTATCAAATAGTGATTTTCCTTTTCAAGATTAGAAATAATGTTTTTTCATAACCTTAATTTTATCTTTATCTTTATCAAACTCAAGAATAGAATTTTTCAACTTTGCATTTTCTAAAATAATATTTTTATTTTCTTTAAAATCCTTTCTATGATCCTTAGTCAAAATTTAGTACTTTTTAGCAATTTTTTCAATTTACTCTTGAAATTCATCACATAAATCACCTAATTGTTTAAATTTAGATTTATCTTATTCATAATCAAAATAATATTTAGAATCAGAATCATAATTAGGATAATCACTAACCTTATTTTTTATATAATAATAAAATATATATAACTCGAATAAAATATTATATCCCTTTGGCCACAACAAGGAGAGAGATGGAGGGAGGGGTAGAGGAAAGACAAGAGAGAAGGGGCTCATGGGGCTCTAAAAATTGAAGGCCAAGGGCATCCCCTAGAGCCACCTCCATACCACCTAAGGGGAGATAATTAAAAAAACTAAAAATCTTAAGGGAGGTACTGGGAGGATCTAGAGGCCATGAAGTCTGCAAGACGATTTCCCTCACGCCATGTATGAAGAGTCTCGATGATGTCTAGGAGAAAAGGCCTACACTTGCGTATAATATATGTAATTTTCTAGGGGGTAGGGGAGACTCCCTTAAGAGATATCCAGATGACCCTAGAGTCAGTCTCCATTGTAGTCAAGGGGTTATTCCTTGAATTTCAAAGCTCCATCTCGATAAGCATGGACCTTGCCTCCGCCATCAAAGATTCCCCATTCCCAAAGAAAGCATTAAAATCCAATATCACTAAACCAGAATGGTCACATATTTCTCCACCACCCCTAATAATTACCTAACTACACACTCTATCAAAATTCAGCTTAAAACCCTGAGAATGGGGAGTCTATCTCACATAGGACCGAGACTCTAGGGGGTAGGAAGTGGTAGGAGGTTGGACAAAGCCATATTAATTCCTGACAGAAGGCTCCACCTCACGCCTACTATGGAGGATATCCAAATCAATGATAAGGAATCTATTTTTTCACTAACCTTATTTGATGTTTCCATTAAACACAAAACTATAGGCTTTATCATATAATCAAAATGATATGTTACCTGATGATACATTCCCATCATAGTAATGTTACTAGTCAATTTTACACTTCTAGATTCTTCACTAGAGTTTGATTATTTAGTGAAACTCTAACTATCATGATAAGCACACTTCATTTCCTTCTTGTAATTCTTATCTTTTCCTTATTATCTCAACTTTGGACACTCACATTTGGTATGGTTGGTATTATTTCATTCATAAGAAATAATAGTTGATTTACCTTTATTACCTTTTATTTTGAAATACTTCTTGTATCACATGATTTTATATTAATCCTTTTTGGTTGTAAGATTTTTCATTATGAGACCTTGAATATATTTTACAACTTGATTTTGATCATCATCCTTCTCTGAGCTAGAATAATATGAGGAATCATTATAAGAGTTAGCATAAACATATTTAAATTTAAAATAAATTCCCTTTTTTTAGATGAATCAATATCATTTTTCTTAAATTCAATAAGATATTATCATAGATATCTAATCATATCATCTAGAGAGTATTTTAAAAAAACTTTTCTTTCTTTAGTGGATACTTTCTTTGAATGCCACTTCTTTGGTAATGATTAAAGTATCCTCTAAATCATCACTTCAATATTTATAGTTTCACTAAGTGTAACCATGTTCTTGATAATATTTGTGAATCTATTGAATGAATCATTCAAACTTTCATGATCAAACATTATAAATTCTTAAAATTCATCCTTGTAAATTCCAAGATTAGTTCTATGTAATTTTTCAGTTCCTTGATGAGTGAATTTTAATATCCTACAAATATCAGAAGTAGTTTTATAATAATATATGATTTCACATACTTCTACTAAGATAAGAGTAATGATAATTCATGAATTTGTAATTTAAAACATATTTTATAGTATCATTTCCAGTTAAACTTTCAAGTTCAACTTCAGATATTTTATAAGGTATATCCATGATATTCTAATATTCAATACCTATATTTTTCAATAATACCTCCATTATATATTTCTAATAGCTATAATAAATTCCATTTAAATGTGGTGGTATCAAAGGATTCAAGTGTTCAATCTCCTGAGTTTCCACCATTTAAATAGTTCATTTCTTAGTCTTATTATGTACTATGATATAAGTTATCTCAAATAATAATAGAAATATAAATAGTGTTAAAAAAATAATTTTAAGGGAAACCAATAATACCAATTTATGGTATAAATAAAAAATACAACATAGAATAATTTAATTTTCTTAAAAGGGTGGCCCTTAGATACCAATTGTTGGTGTTTGGGAAAGTGTAAGATAGCTAAGTATTCTTTAAGAAGGTTCACTTTCGATAGAAATTGTTAGATCATATACATTGATGGAATATGGAATATAGGGGGTGATGAATATACCTTCATTAAAATTATAAAATTTATTAAAATTAAGCATTATAGAGTAGTGAAAAATAAAAAATAAATAGAACACAAATAATTTTTATAGTAGTTCAATCCAAAGTGGGCCTAGACTACTCTTCACACCTCACCATATGGAGTATGGTTCCCACTATAAAAGTGAGAGAGTGATATATATTTACATGGGAGTAATCTAAACCCATACTTTTAAATGGGATAAATCCCAACCTAGGAATTTTTTAGGAGCATCCCCAAACCAAACAATATGCAGCCTTTTGTGAGAGCAGATAAAAACCTAGATTTTTCTATAAGGATCAGCCCCAACCTAAGTGTTCTGCTTTTTTTTAGGAAATAATAACTAAGAAATACCTTTTACAGGTATTATAATGTAACATCCTAGGTAAATAATGAATATGAAATGTTCATATATATTAATATTTTTGAATAAAATGTTAATATTACTTTAAAGGGAATGGTATGTTCGATGGCGTACCCAATACGCAACAATGAGTTTCTTTGAAATCTTACGTTGCACACTAATAATATAATAATATTATTTTTAAGGGTAGTTAACGCATAGCCGTTGTAATGGTGGGAATGAACATAACTAACTACAAAATGATTATATTTTTTTTTAATATTTTAAAATTTACCCAATAAATGATAGAGGCTTAAAATGCAAATGAATCCAGTTTTAAGAATAAATATTCTAATATTCTTTAAAAGGTGGATTAACCGTCTTTTGATGGAGAACCATTTTTAAAACTAATTTTTGTCAATTTTATATGTTATATTTGACAAAATAAAATCCTTCTTTAAAATTGGGAGATCAAAATGTACTTTGTGTAAATTTTTGTTATTTTTCCGATAAAGTTCATTTTTAATGAATAGTGAAAATGTTGTATTTTAATTTAAAACCTCCTTTTAATATAATTTATTTATATGGTTAGATTATCTTTTTAATTGGTTTTAAAGTGTAATTAGAATATATTTTTACCATTTAATTCAATTGTGGTCATTTCAATTAATTTCACTTTGCAATTGGACATAAACAAGTGTAAATATTTTGATAGATATTGTTTCTTAAAAAACCACTATTTGTTTTGACAACAAGAATTATTTTTAAATTAATTACTGAAATTTTGTGTCTGGAATTTGGTAAAATGGATTCCATATTTGGAATTATAAGGTCCAAATTATGTAATTAAGACTCTTTTTTTTGACATTATGAATAGTAACGACGGCAATTATCTTTAATTATCATGATTAATTGGTAATCGGGTAGTTAAGGGTAATAAAATAATATCATAATAATATAAAATGACCCCAACATGTGTAAAAATCCTCTTGTTTGAGTCATGGCCGACCATGGGAAGCTTTTACCAAACTTTAGGGGCCATGGAGTCACATGGGTGTGATTGTGACATTTATGACATTGTTTTTAAAAAGAAGAGAAATATAACAAAGGTTTGTATATCCTAAGTAAAAAAAATTAATTTTGTTTACATAAATGATATCTTAAACTATAAATAGTCATTGGAAAGCTAAAAATATTTCCTACATCATGATATTTTTTTATAATTATTAGACATTAAATAAATAAATTTATTTATGACACCATGATGATGTAGTGATTATCTCATTAATAAACAATTTAAATAAAATGAAAAGATAAGGTAAAATCTAAGACTTACACTTGTCGAAAACCTATTGGATGGGTGTATTTCGAAACCTTATCACCTTATCCTTAAAATATATCATTGTGGGACCTTTAAAATCCGAAAACCATTTTATAATAAAGTAACATTTCAAGACTTTCCAAAAGTGACCCTCCTCCCTCTTATAAAAGGCCCCCACCTTACCCCCTTACCCACACCTCTCAAGCCCTTGGATAGTCCAACCTATGCTCATATTAATCTCTTCACATCCCTATCTCACTCCTAGAATCCTCACTTGGGGAATAAGTCTTTCCAAGGAATCCTTAGGCACAAATCAAAAAGAGTTACCCGATTTAGAGGAATATAAAGAAACGAACAAGACAAGTCGGACTTGAGGTAAGGGGATTTCTTATCTCACTTTTAATTCCATGATATTTCCATTTTTCTCCAATTATTTATTTCATGTGGTGTATTTTTTACTTTCATTTGATATATATTATCATGATTCTATTTATATTCATGGTATTCTGTGATTTATTTGGTTCTTATTATCTTTTGGTTATACGACTTGATTGATTACAACGAGGTAAGGGGTTTTTATCTCACTTTTTATTTCCATGTGATTCATGCTATATTTTCCACTATCTCCTTTGAGTGGTGTATGTCCTTCCAATAATTCCACTCTTTGAGTAATATACATCCATTTATGGGTATTTACATCAACATTGTATGGTCTTTCTTTCATGGGGTGTCTGTTTCGTAGGTTACCAAATCAGTAAGGGAACCTTTCACCCTCTTCTTTTTAAAAGACTTCTTTTGGTTAGGTCTTTTAATTTAAATATTCTTATGTTTGGATATGTTATTATATATCCTTATTTATATAAATTTTATTTCAAAGTGATGATATACCCTTTTTATCTCTCATCAACTCATTTTCTGAATTTTAAAGTGACGTCGTTAGGCTGTCGAATTTCTGTAAGGGAACTTCTTAACCCAATTTCAATTCTTTGGGTTAAACCTCTACTTCTTGATTATGTCGTGCTATGAATATTTTTGGATGACCTATGATTTTTTTACACTTAATATCCACTTATATTGAGTGTATTTATATTTGTCACACATAATTATTTAATTGATTTATCCTTAATCTAAGGATACTGTCTTTGTACGGGACTTCATCCCAATCTCCTTTTGTTTAGGCATACTTGAATTTATATACAACCTTTGGTTATTAGTTGTATAATAAACCCTTTTGACTTTTAATTTAATTAAAAAGGAATATTTTTACATGAATCGTTTTAATAAATGACAAAAGGAATGTTTTTGTCTTACGTATGCGGCGACAACGACTTCTCTACCTCTGTGACCATTATTTGAGTTCTGGCTTCCTCTACAAGCCATAAATTTTTTTAAATTAAAAATAAATACCATGTTTTACTTTTATTTTATTTTGGTATTGAAAATGGTTTTGATAATGTTTTGATTATATCAATGTGTTGTATTGATATCTTGTGATTGAAATGTTGAAATGTTAAGTTTCATTTATGCATGTTTTATGTGATACGATTATGTTATGGTTCTTGGGCATTATTTATGAATTCAGGTGGTTACGTGATAAAATAAGGATGGGTGAGCCCAAGATAGCTCTCTAATGAATTGGGTAATATGAAGGAGTTAAACGCTAAGGTTTCTCTGATGAGATTTAGGAAATATATTATGATGGGTATTCCAAACGTAACCATGAGGGTTACTCCCTACGTAAGAATGTTATGAATTCCTCAAGTTACCTTTATGTCTTATGATTTCTATGAGTTATTCATAAATCTTATTATTTAGTGAGGTATGTTAAAGTGCTTATGTTTTTTGAGTAAAGTACGATTTGGTTGATTCTTATGTATACATGGACTAATGTTTTCTTTCTATATTTTTATATCCCTTACTGAGTTTTTTATGCTTATCCCAAGTTTTTGAAATGTTTTTCACAAGATATAAGGAAGGGTAAGAGAAAGGAAGTATTCAAGAAGATTTATATCAAGAAAATAACTCTTGTTTTATTTAAGGATTTCAAAAAAAAATCAGTTATAGTAGAAGCGCCTACTTTGTAATATTCAAGTTGATATGTAATAGTTATGTCCTAAATATCTAAAACTCTAAACCTAAAAATATCCTCAATGTGAATTATTCATTTAATTCAATATTATGTAATTTTTTAAGGTCGGGTTCTTATATTTGGTATCAAAGGTCGGTTTAGATAACTTTAGAGGTTAGGGTATTCTTTAAGCACAAGTGACATTACCATAATGGATAGCATTTTAGAAAGATTCATAGTTATTTTTATATAGTGAATGAGTTTAAGATAACATGAATAAGCATATCTTAGTATTTACCATCCTAATAAGATATATTATGATGATTTTACTGATATACTCACATTGACCTTTTTGGTTTTAGTAAACGGCTGGATCTAGCATGTAACACCCCGACCCCACTAGGTTGGAGTCGGTGCATTACTTGTGATATTGTAATGGTAAGAAGGAATGAAAATCATGAAGGAATGATCATTTTAGTAGTCTTGAAAAAACTAGAAAAATAGATGTAACTCAAATTACATTGGAAAAGGTTACAAAATACAATACATAACAAAAAACTCAAAACTGCATCCACGAGAACTCAAAAGAAGACCTTCTCTTCATCACCTGTCGAAGGTAGACAATGAAATGGGTGAGCTCAAACACTCAGTAAGGGTTAAAAATAGTGGAAGAATTAGTACAATAATAAGTGAATCATAATCAATCTGTCATAATCAATACGGTATAGTGTGTAAATGAAAAACTAATGCCATTAATAAACTGAAAATGAAACTGCATCCATAGATTTTGTCATAGTTAAAACCTCAAGGATAATAATAATAACTGATAATGAATAGATATAATGCTTATTAAATGGATGTCATGTATCTGGAACATGAAACCATAATACCGTAAAAACGGTTTAGTTCTGTGGGTAGAAACCCGTCTAATTTTTGGAAACAAACTCAAAGGGTTTGTCGCCAAACTGTTTTGTCTCATGAGACCTACCGATGCATCGAGGGGCTATAGCGGGCCCCACCTTCCACTGCATGTCCAAATAATTTTTTATACATTGATTCAATACAATATAAATATGCCTTTTCAATATCCATATAGAGTATAGTATACGGATTCATAAAAATTTCCATAATTAAAATAACTTTCCAAATAAACACTGTATGTAAAATGGTATACGGTTTAGACAAAAAACATATCCATGGCATGAGATTATGGATATTTAATATAAATAAAATTTCAAATGAAAAGTGATATAAAATGGGCAGAAGGTACACCACATAAGAATCATTGGGTGCACAATACAAAGTTAGTCACAACGAAAAGGTATTTGACACGAAGTCCCTTACCAAAATGTAATTTGTCGAATCATATGACCAATACTTAATGAACATAAAATGAAACATTTAATAACATGAATATAAAGATAATCATGTTATTATATATCAAAGTTAAGTACACATATACTACATACAAGAATTAAGTGGCGAATAATGAAAATCTCACAGAAATGAAAGTGAGATGAGAAACCCCTTATAAAGATTGTGTCATTTGAGTGAAGATAAGTAAATGAAATATTTATGTGTGACAAATGAAAATCCACAAAATATAAGTGGATATACTGTATAAAAAAATAAAATGAAATTCACATATATTATTGGAAAAATTTAACCAATTAAATAGATGTATAACTCAAATAATGAAAATTGAGTTAAGCAATCCCTTACAATCGGGCTAGTATTTTGGAAACAATTTTGAATGTTTCTTTTAAAACATGTAACTATTTATATAATAAGGAAGGATTATGGTTGGTGTAAATATATATAATACTCACACATAATTTATGAGGATTACATAACAATAAATAATAATTTCATCAAGGAAATTAGACAATAAAATTAACCAAAATGAAAATGGAAGTTCGGGTGGAAAACCCTTACCTTATGCTCGAGTGTGTTCTTCATTTGTTTTAATGACCTGAATAATCAAATTTATCTTCATTAAATAATATTTACAGAAACTCATATACATGTAATTGATTTATTATAACCTTATTAGGTTCATTAATGGCCCTTTATATGGGTTCAATTGGTTCAAATTTCATGTTTTGAAAGCATTTTCTTCCTTTGTTTTCATGGTTCGTTTACTTGTTTCCGTGAATGGAAGTTCATTTGAAACATGGTTAAACATATAGAATTATTAATACATATTATTAAATAAATTATGGAGAAATAAATGATCTTATAATGATTTTGGGTTATATACCATGATGATGATTCATTAGTTAAAACATTAATGATGTTCATTTAGATCGTTTTAGTGGTTCTTTGATAATAACAACCTCGTTTTGTCTTATAAATTAGAACCATGAGTAAAAAAGAATTACAGAACCATGGGTGAGTCATAACACATATATTATAACCTGTTTAAACCATATAAATGGTTTCATTACCAGACTTGAAAGAATTAATGCGAATTGAAATCACATCGTCTACGATGTCGGTAATTCGACACGTCACGTACAATGTTTTTAATTCCTTGAACAAGTGGGGGAAAGAAGAATATTGATGGTTAATTTCTCATGAACATTAGAAAATCCAGAATATAAAAGATTCTGTAGATTTAATTCCTCTTGGGTAAGAAGAGATGAAGAAAGAATAAATAAAGAACTCAAGATAAAAGAATAATTTTGAAATCGCTTACAAAAATTTGGCAGCCTAACGGCTACGCAACATGGTTTTAGAAAATATTAAAAAGAGATGGGACAAGGTTCACCTATCCAGAAATTAATAATAATATATATTAGATCAAGAATAAGAAGAAAAATAAAAACATGGTATGGAAACTTGAAAGATATACCACATAAAAGAGAACTTGGAAGGAAAAAGAAAGGAATTGATAATTTTCTTACCTTGTAGAGTAACCCTTAGAACTTAACAGTTGAGACCTTGGGAGGAATAAAATAGAGTTAAGGAGGCCATAACTTCATTGAGGGATAATTGGGAATGAATTCAATGAAGGGAAGAGTTGGTATTTATAGGAAAAGTGAGGAATTATTTTAAGAATTTTCAAGGGACACCTCATGAGTGGTTTTTGCAAAACCATGGGATTTCCCATGGTATTTTACCATGGTATAAGACACTTGGGATACCTCACATCTTATTTAACTATACACAAGTCTACCAGATTTATGAAATCATTATTACATCATTAATGATGTCATTAACACACTGAAACTAAAAACTGTATTTTTTTTTACTATTCACTGAAAAATCGATTGTTTTAGAAAAATTCCCAAAATTCACCCTAACCATTTATCGACGTGTAGATTTCAAAAGTGAAATCCATTTTTCAAAAATAATTTTCTAAATATTATTAATTTAATTTTTTAAATAAGGTCATAGTTAATTCGAAAAATAATAATCTTAAAGTGCAACTAGTTTTATTTCTCATTGAAAAACTAATTAAGATCTCATTATCTTATTGCCTTAAGAAAATTAAATAATATTATTATTTACTATTCATAAGGGTATGTTACTATTCATATTACTATTCATATGGTATGTTACTACTCACCAAAAATAAAGTTTATTCTATCAGACTCCAAATGACTTACTGAACACAACTCTAGATGACCATTTTTCAAAATTCAAAATATTGAAATGAGAAATTTATGTTTAATGGATAGGTTTTAACTATCTACAAAATAACCTAGTGTTGTTTAAAAGGAACACAGTGATGAATAGAATGTAACTCAGTGATGAATAGAGAAACATAACATAAAATGTTTGGGGTACTACATTATTCCCTCCTTCAAAAAATTGTGTCCTCGAAATTTACAAAATATTACCTAAAATGATTTGGGTATGTCTTTAACATAAGCTCCTTAGGCTCTCATGTTGCTTCATCCATCTTATAGTTCCTCCATAGAACCTTTACCAGGAAAGTCATCTGATTTCTCAATACTTGTTCTCTAGTATCAAGAATCTTGATAGGCTCTTCACAATAAGATAGATCTGGCTCAAGTTCTACTTCTTCATAAGTGAGTACATGTGTTGGGTCTGGCATGTACTTTCTTAACATTGACACATGGAACACATTGTGAACCTTGGAGAGACTTGGTGGCATTTCCAAACGGTAAGCTACAGCTCTAATTCATTCCAGAATTTCAAAAGGTTCGATGTACCTCGGACTTAACTTTCCCTTCTTACCGAATCGTATAATACCCTTCCATGGAGATACCTTCAAGAAAATGTGATCACCTTATTGAAACTCCAAATCCTTCCGTCGGTTATCTGCATAGCTCTTATGCCTACTTTGAGCTATTTTGATATGGTTCTGGATAATCCTCACATTTTCTGTTGTTTCTTCAACAAGTTCTGGGACCACGAGTTTTCTTTCACCAACTTCATCCCAGCAAGTTTGTGTACAAAATCTCCTCCCATATAATGCTTCATAGGGTGCCATTTGAATACTTGAATTGAAGCTATTGTTGTAGTAAAATTCCACGAGAGGAAAATATTGATCCCACATGCCTTGAAAAACAAGTGAACAAGACCTCAACATGTCTTCCAATGTTTGAATAGTCCATTCTGATTGTCCATCAGTTTGTGGGTGGTAGGCAGTACTCAAATGAAGATCAGTATCTAGGGATTTCTGAAGACTTTTCTAGAATCTTGATGTAAAATGCGGATCATGATCAGAAACAATCGATAGGGGTACTCCATGAAGTCTCACGACTTCATTAATATATATTCTTGCTAGACATTCAAGTGGTAGATCTTCTCTTATAGCAAGAAAATGTGCTGACTTCGTAAGACAATCAACAATGACCCATATTACATCATTCCTTCTAGGAGTCTTTGGTAGTCCCACGAAAAAAGTCCATAATAATATTATCCCATTTCCACTCAACTATGGGAAGAGGTTGCAATACTCCTCCAGGTTTTTTCCTTCCATCATTCACTTATTGACAAACCATGCATCTTGACACAAAATCAGCAATCTCCCTCTTCATGTTGTCCCACCAAAAATGTTCCTTCAAATCTCTAAAAATATTAGTGCTACCAGGGTGTATAGAGAAATTGGAACTATGAGAATCATCCAAAAATTCCCTTTTTAGATCAGGTTTATTGGGAACACAAATCCTCTTCCCAAATTTCAAAATTCCATCTTTATATATGAAGTTACTCAGTCTCCCATCATTCATAGCATTAATCTTCTTTTGAAACTCCTCTTCATCAGCTTGATAACTTTTTATCCTTTCTAGTAAAGATGGTTTGGAAACCATTTGAAAAATAATTGATGTTTCACCTTCCATGGTTTTTCCCATATCCATATTTACTAGATCCATGAAAATAGGATCCCTTTCAACTCTCATCTTGTTCAAAACTACATGATCATTTCTGCTCAAAGAATCTGCCACCTTATTTTCCCTCCCCGATTGGTAGTGTATCGTGCAATCATAATCCTTGAGTAGTTCAAGCCATCTCCTTTGCCTCGTGTTGAGTTCTTTCTGTGAGAAAATATACTTAAAACTCTTGTGATCAGTATAAATGTCACATTTTTCACCATAGAGATAATGTCTCCATATCTTCAAAGAAAATATTACAGTAGTTAACTCAATATCATGAGTAGGATAATTTTTCTCATGAACTTTTAGTTGTTGTGATGAATAAGAAATAACCATATCATTTTGTATAAGGACACAACCAAGTCCTTTCTTTGAAGCCTCACTATAAATAACAAACTCTTCATTCTCTGATGGTAGAGTCAATATAGGATCATTGACTAATATTCTCTTTAGCTCTTTAAAACATTCTTCACAATATTTTGTCCAAACAAATTTAACCCCTTTATGTTTGAGCTTTGTTAGCGGGTTAGCCAGTCGGGCAAAATTCTGCACGAAATACCGATAGTAACCTTCTAAGCCAATAAAACTACGTACCTCAGTTATGTTTGTTGGAGTGGGCCAATCTTGGATTGCCTTTATCTTCACAGGATCAACTAGGATTCCATCCTTAGAGACAATATGTCCTAGAAAATAAACTGACTGAAGCCAGAAGTTTCACTTGCTAAACTTCCCATATAATTGATTTCTTCTAAGAGTTTTCAGAATAGTTCGCAAATAATCCTCATGGTCTTCATAGATTTTTGAGTATACCAGGATATCATCGATTAATACCACAAAAAAGTTATCAAAATATTCCTTGAAAACTCTATTCATTAAATCCATGAAAATAGAAGGTGCATTTGTCAGTCCAAAAGGCATCACTGTAAACTCATAATGCCCATATCTGGTTTGAAATGTTGTCTTTGGAATATATTCCTTCCTCACAAGTAGTTGATGATATCTGAATCGAATGTCAATCTTTGAAAAGTATTTATCTCCATAAATTTTGTCAAATAAATCATCAATTTGGGGTAGAGGATACTTATTCTTTATTTTAATAGCATTAATTTCTCTATAATCAATGCACAGCCTCATGGATCCATCTTTCTTCTTGACAAACAGGACAGGGGCTCCCCATGGAGACATACTAGGTCGAATAAATCCTTTTTCACTCAAATCCTCTAGTCGTTTCTTTAGATCTACTAATTCCACAGTGGCCATTCTATAGGGAGTCTTTGATATAGGTCTTGCATTAGGAATTAAATCAATAGAGAACTCAAGTTCCTGCTTTGGAGGATGTCCAGGTAAATCCTCTGGAAATACATCAATGTACTCTTTCACTATGTGCACATCTTCAATTTGAATATTTACTTACTCTCCCATAGATATTGTTTTGTCTTCCTCTCCAAATATTGGATTCAATAGAGCTACTGGGGGTGGTTCTAGATAAGAATCAGGTGGTGAAGTTTCTTCCCTAAAGACAAGGGATTCTACACCATTTCCAAAAATTGTAACCTCCTTTTTCTTGAAATAAATCCTCGCATCATAATTTGATATCCAATCCATACTGAGAATTATATCAAATTCAGTCATGGGTATGATGATAAGTCTAGAAACTAAAGCACGTTTTGGTGTTTGGAGGGGGACTAGTAGACATGCCTTTGTTGCAATGATACATCCCATGGGAGTTTTGACTGACAACTCCTTTCTTAAATCAAATTGGAAATATCTAATTTTCATGGACAATTGAGAGGATATAAATGAATGCAATGATCCAGAATCAAATAAAGTGTAGGCTAAGTTTTAGGAAACAATTAAAGTACATGCCACCATGTCAGTAGGAACTTCAACCTCCGTGGTTTTAATCACATAATCTCTCCCTTTCTCTCTTGGATTTTTCTGAGGCATGTTTCCTTGGCGCTTAGGACACTCATTTTCATAGTGTCTCATCTCTCTGCAATTGTAGCATTGAATATCATTGAATTGTTTCTTCCCCTTTCATTCATCAGATCGATAACCCTTTTCTATGCACTTATAGCAGACTCCCATGCCTTTCAAACATTTCCTGAGATGGTTCTTTCCACATATCTCACATAATGGGAAGCTATTCATTCCCTTGCTCTTCTTTGGTGCTTCTCCTTTTCCTTTGTTATCAGAATGCCTCTTCTTATTTTGGTTTCCTTTGAAAAAAAATTATCTAGAAAATTCATTCTCTGTTTTGATAGCACTTGATACAATTCCATCATATGATGAAAATGTTTGAGAAGCATGTGCCCTCCGAAGACTTGGATTAATACCTTCAAATAAATGATCAATCTTGTCCGTCGACTCACGTACGTAATCCACAGCGTACCTAGCTAGCCTTGTGAAGGTAGCCTCATACTTTGCAACATTGTCTTCTTCCCTTTGTTTCAATCCAAGGAATTTCCTCTTCATTTTAGTTTGTTGCTCGTGAGGGAAATACTTTTCGTAGAATATTTCTTTAAAATTCCTCCATTCCATATCCTCTATCTCTTATTCCTCCGTGGTATTTTGAATAAGGGACCACCATTTATCAGTGTCTCCCTTGAGAAAATATACTGCCAGTACTACCTTTTCATTTTCATTACATCTTAACTCCATGAATATATTTTCAAGGGAATTGATCCATTGCTCAGCAACCACTGGATTAATAGTCCCACTGAAAGATGGGGGCTTCAGCCGAATGAAACGATCCAACACAGGTGTTGAATGGTTATTTGTTACAACTTGAGTAAGTTGTCCCAATATTGTCATGATCTGATCTTCTCCAACGTTAACTGTGTTGACTTTCTTATTAAGGAGATCCCTACCTTTCCCACGAGTATTGATTCCCCTTATTCCATTAGATGCCATTTCTAAATAATGGGATACACTATATTAGTTTACTAATCTCAAATAGAAAATCACTCAACATAGATTGAAATTCTATGCATAGATAATCTTATAAACAAGGTTCCTTTAAGGAAAACTTTACATTAACTCCTTCATAATGTCTTGTAAAGAAAATATGACGTATTCTAAGCATATCCCCCAGGAGTGTCATAGCCAAGAGTGTAGCAAGGCCCATTGTCGTGTACCACGATACCCCGGGTCAAACCCAAAACTCCTTGTCAGAGCTTTCACTCCTAGGTACCTCTGTTCCAGAGCCACCTCTACCTGCTCGTATCCAGATAGGGATATATTTTCTAGAGTCTTAAAATGCAAATGAATCCAGTTTTAAGAATAAATATTCTAATATTCTTTAAAAGGTCGATTCACCGCCTTTTGATGGAGAACAATTTTTAAAACTACTTTTTGTCAATTTTATATGTTATATTTGACAAAATAAAATCCTTATTTAAAATCGGGACATCAAAATGTACTTTGTGTAAATTTTTGTTATTTTTCCGATAAAGTTCATTTTTAATGAATAGTGAAAATGTTGTATTTTAATTTAAAACCTCCTTTTAATCCAATTTATTTATATGGTTAGATTATATTTTTAATTGGTTTTAAAGTTTAATTAGAATATATTTTTACCATTTAATTCAATGGTGGTCATTTCAATTAATTTCACTTTGAAATTGGACATAAACAAGTGTCAATCTTTTGATAGATATTGGTTCTTAAAAAACCGCTATTTGTTTTTACAACGGGAATTATTTTTAAATTAATTACTGCAATTTTTGTGTCTAGAATTTGGTAAAATGGATTCCATATTTGGAATCAGAAGGTCTAAATTATGTAATTAATACTCTTGTTTTTGGACATTATGAATAGTAACGACAACAATTATCTTTAATTATCATGATTAATTAGTAATCGGGTAGTTAAGGGTAATAAAATAATATCATAATAATATAAATGACCCCAACATGTGTACAAATCCTCTTGTTTGAGTCATGGCCGACCATGGGAAGCTTTTTCCAAACTTGATGGCCCATGGAGTCACATGGGTGTGATTGTGACATTTATGACATTATTTTTAAAAAGAAGAGAAATATAACAAAGGTTTGTATATCCTAAGTAAAACAATTTTAATTTTGTTTACATAAATGATATCTTAGACTATAAATATTCATTGGAAAGATAAAAATATTTCCTACATCATGATATTTTTTTATAATTTTTAGATATTAAATAAATAAATTTATTTATGACACCATGATGATGTAGTGATTACCTCATTAATGAACGATTTAAATAAAATGAAAAGATAAGGTAAAATATAAGACTTACACTTGTCAAAAACCTATTGGATGGGTGGATTTCGAACCCTTATCACCTTATCCTCAAAATATATCATTTTGGGACCTATAAAATCCGAAAACCATTTTATAATAAAGTAACATTTCAAGACTTTCCAAAAGTGACCCTCCTCCCTCTTATAAAAGGCCCCCACCTCTACCCTCTTACCCACACCTCTCAAGACCTTGGATCGTCCAAACTCTACTCATATTAATCTCTCCACATCCCTCTCTCACTCCTAGAAGACTCACTTAGGGAATAAGTCTTTCCAAGGAATCCTTAGGATCAAATCAAAAAGAGTTACCCGATTTAGAGGAATACAAAGAAACGAACAAGACAAGTCGGACTTGAGGTAAGGGGATTTCTTATCTCACTTTTAATTCCATGAGATTTCCATTGTTCGAAAATTATTTATTTCATGTTGTGTATTTTTTACTTCCATTTGATATATATTATCATGATTTCATTTATATTCATGGTATTCTGTGATTCATTTGTTTCTTATTATCTTTTGGTTATACGACTTGATTGATTACAACAAGGTAAGGGGTTTTTATCTCACTTTTTATTCCCGTGAGATTCATGCTATATTTTCCACTATCTCCTTTGAGTGGTGTATTTACTGCCCATTATTCTACTCTTTGAGTAATATACATCTATTTATGGGTATTTACATCAACATTGTATGGTCCTTCTTTCATGGGGTGTATGTTTCGTAGGTTACCAAATCGGTAAGGGAACCTTTCACCCTCTTCTTTTTAAAAGACTTATTTTGGTTAGGTCTTTTAATTTACATATTCTTATGTTTGGATATGTTATTATATATCCTTATTGTTGTAAATTTTATGTCCAAGTGATGATATACCCTTTTTATCTCTCATAAACTCATTTTCTGAATTTTAAAGTGACGTTGTTAGGCTCTCAAATTTCTGTAAGGGAACTTCTTAACCCAATTTCAATTCTTTGGGTTAAACCTATACATATTGATTATGTCGTGCTATGAATATGTTTGGATGATCTCTGGTTGTTTTACACTTAATATCCACTTATATTGAGTGTATTTATATTTTTCACACATAATTATGTAATTGATTTATCCTTAATCTAAGGATATTGTCTTTGTACGGGACTTCATCCCAATCTCCTTTCGTTGAGGCATACTTGAATTTATATACGACCTTCTGTTATTTGTTGTATAATAAACCCTTTTGACTTTTAATTTAGTTCAAAAGGAATATTTTTACATGAAGCGTTTTACTAAACGACAAAAGGAATGTTTTTGTCTTACGTATACGACGACAACGACTTCTCCACCGCCGTGACCATTATTTGAGTTTTGGATTCCTCTACAAGCCATAACATTTTATAAATGAAAAATAAATACCATGTTTTACTTTTCTTTTCTTTTGGTATTGAAAATGGTTTTGATAATGTTTTGATTATATCAATGTGTTTTATTGATATCTTATGATTGAAATGTGGAAATGTTATGTTTCCTTTATGCATGTCACGACCGACCCTACCCGGGCTCGAGCCGCAACTACCCCAAGCCCTCCTCCATAGGTCAGGGGCTGGTGACCAGCACTAAAGGAACAATAACTCGGGGAGGCCTTTGCCTAAGTACGTGTACACACACATGCAGCACACTCAATGCAAAAGTGCAGAGTAAAAAAGAAAAGCAAAGGGCAACTGCTATATATAAACCACAAATGTGCATCGACCTCTAAACAGTACAAAGTACAAGCTGAAGGTAAACTGAAAAGAAAAGGGGAAAAACACGCGCACAACCAAAAAGTGCCACAACCCGGAAACAGGTAAAACAACAGTAAACAGTTGGAAGAGTCACACACCTGGAACTGACTACGACCACCACACGCGGTCCAAGCTCTCGAACACCCAAGCTCCGCTGATGTCATGTCCAACATGTCCGTCGTCTGCAAGGGCACACCAAGTTTGGGCAAAGCACAAGCAAGGGTGAGTATAAAAATACTCAGTAGGATACCCCGAAGGCTCGAGGGAGAAACAAAGGAGGTACCAATAGGTGAGCAGTAGATTGAACAGGGAAAGTAGAAAGGTACAACTGAGAGTGCAGTAAAGAGTCCAGCTCAACCCAACAAGAGGAAGGAAGTAGACTCGTCCAGACACAAGGAGCTGGAAACGGTGAGAAGATGAACTTACCGTCGAGTCTTCACTGCCTATAGCAGGAGAGTAGACTCGTCCATCCAGGAGAATCTAGACACGGAAAGCACGTGGCATACCCCGCGCGTCTTCGCCTCTCCTGGAAGGAGAGTAACCAAACCCAAGAGGTGGGTACTGGAACAAGGTATATATGAATACATATGCTCAATAAGAAGCCCTAACAAGGTCGTAAGGGGATCTCTATCCCTTAGCTCAGCCCAAGAAAAGTGAGGCGCCAACAGTCCCAGAATTAAACACCATCGATTCCTAGTATCCCACATGTCTGCCCCGAACTACAAGTCAAGGGGTTCAAATCACCGCACCTCGACACTATATGCTTTGGGAAACACTGACTCGCCTACATGATTTTAGGTCACGTCTTAAGGACGTGTCTTGGTGGGGAAAAGTTCCCCTCGTACTTGAGAGTTCCGGGTTAAGTCAAACCATACCTCATCATTTCCGCGTATTCGAGAGGTCTCCTCAAAGTCAATATCGTTCCTTCACCGACCCGTACAAACAAGGGTCCTGCTCCGGTGATCATGGAGGAAAGCCTCAGACTAGCCTAGTAGGAAGGACTAAGTCTGGAATGTCAACGAGTGTCCCACTAACCAGCCCTGCTGGAGGGTAATTCATAATATAATATCGGGTGACCCACTACCTAGCCCTACTGGAGGGTAAACCCTAATAAGATATCGGGTGACCCACTGCCCAGTCCTACTGGAGGGTAAACCCTAATACATCATCAGGTGACCCACTACCCAGCCCCGCTGGAGGGTAGACCTGGAATAAGTCGACGGGTGACCCACTGCCCATCCCTGCTGGACGGTAAACCCGGAACAAGTCGATAGGCGACCCACTGCCCAGCCCTGCTGGAGGGTAGACCTGAATCAAGACGACGAACGACCCACTGCCCAGTCTCTGCTGGAGGGTAGACCCTCAAGAGTCATTGGGTGACCCACTGCCTAGTCTCTACTAGAGGGTAAACCCTGAGAAGTCTATGAGCAACCCACTGCCCAGCCCTGATGAAGGGTAAACCCTAAGAAGTCGATGAGTAACCCACTGCCCAGCCCCGCTGGAGGGTAAACCCAGAACTGATCTGGCCATCTCTACTGAATGCTGTAACACTGGCCAACCGAACACAGAGTGGGTATCGCGCAACCACCCGACTCCGGAACAAACCAAGGGAAACCACTCAACCCTGATGATCTAAACCATCGAGCATAGAGCCTGGGGAGAAACTCAACCCCGCTGGTCAACAATTGAGAACAGAGGGACCCTCTACGTCGCGAGAGGTCAAAAGTACGCAAAGCAGAACATAGCATGCACATGGGTCCCATGCGACATGTGGCCCCAAGTTAACCCCAACCAAGCGCACAAACATTATCAGGTACCACCATCCACATGTACCTCCCAGCGTTCTCACATACTCCCATAGTATGCCACGTCTCCAGCCCAAAGGCTATCGTGCACACGGCACCCCAACGTTAACACGAAGGGCGTAAACGTAACTTCACCAACTTTCCACCTCATCATCCCAGGCATGGCTAACCACATCTCATTAAGCATTTACTCCACTCACATAGAAGTGCACGCGATCACGCGCCCAGGGTTCTTTGCAAGCATCACTGAAGGAACCACCACTGGTACACTTCCAGGCTTCCATAATAAATGAGATCTTGAACGAGACTCCGCACATCCAAATGGATTGAACCGTTGTAATCCTCGTGGAAAAACACGCGAGATCGACTACTCACTCGCCTCCAACAGACATCCGGCGTAAAAGTCACTCCACGCTGCTTTATGCCCGATAGGCGTCTCGTGGTCCCGGACCTCAGCCCCGAAAATAGTTGGGCACGTCGCACCATTGTGATCCCCTCAGAAAGACACATTAAATAGACTATTTACTTGCATGGAACGGATGCCCGGAGAAAAGGACGCATTTCACTGCACCGCAGACGAGCGGTGCTTCGTGGGACACGCATCCCTGTCTTAAAGCACAACAAACAGATCTCACCGTTGTGATCCTCTTGAAAAAGCACACAAGATTGACTATTCACTCGCCCGAATCGGACACCCAGTGAAGAAGTTGAAAATCCCCGTCAACTCTCGAAACGGCCTTCGTGGGGCCCACACCTTCGTACAGAATTAAATTGGGAGGATTGAACCATTACAATGCCCTCGGAAAAACACCCAGAAACGACATCTCGCATGCCCTGAACGGATGTCCGGTGAAAAGGGTGTTAAATGCTACTCGTAGCTCAAAAGACAGGTCATGGGGCCCACACCTCAAATCTAGTCTCAACGCCCAAAACCGCCCTGGAAACCACCCTGGAAACCTCTGCCTCGGCGCCAGGGTCGCAACTCCACTAATGGCGTGCAAAACGGACTCCGGATGTGTCTGCGCCGCCCAAAACAAGAATTCCCGGGAAGCCCGTTAAGCTGCTTTACACACATGTCGTACCCACGAGCCCCTCGTATCGGATGTTAAAACTCCCAAAACCACCTCAAAAGGTCCGCCTCTACGTCAGGTCTGCGCCGCCAGAGACGGCGCGCAAAACGGATGCCCGTGGCAAAAGTTACGGGCGTCCAAATTTTTAAGGGGGTTTACCCCTAGGTCGGACCGGCCCGGTCCGGCAGGTCCGCCCCGCTCAGGCTGGCCAGCTTCGGCCGGCCCGCTGAGCTGCGGCCCGCCTCCTCCCGCGAGGCCCCCCACCCCTCGCCCGCGCGCCGCGAGGGCGCCTCCTCCACCGACCGGCCGACACGGCCGGTCCTTTTTCCACGCGGAGACCCGCCTGTGGTGGGTCTCGGTCTCCCCAGCAGGGTCGCGAGCCGCGACCCCAAACGCGCCCCCTCGCTGGCGCTCTCGGCCGGCGCCCTTGTTCGGCGCTATAGGTCGGCCGTTCGCCGGGCCGCCCTGCTAACCGGCTCCCCTCGCCGGAACCCGTTGTCCCGCTGCCGCCTGGAGCTCGTCGGACCACCGCGCTGCCGCCGCTGGAAACCACCGAACCACCGCGTCGCCACCGCTGGAAACCACTGTGCCGGCCAGAGAACCCCAAAAACCCGCAAATCTTCGTCGGACCGCTGCGGAGGCCTCGGAGATCAGATTTCGAATCTGAAACAAGCTTCCGAAAGATCAGATAACGTACTATGCAATCATGGGCATCGATCGATGATCAGAAAGCAATTCGATGGTATAAATTGGGCTCAAAGATTGTGGGAAATTGAAAATGAAAACGATAAACCCCTACTTCGAAGGGCGTAGCCCGACGCTTCGTGTGCGGACCGTCGGAACCTCTGTGCCTCACCGGAGATCGCCTCGCCAGAGTTGCCTCACCGGAGATGGAGAAGAGGGGAGGGTTTGAGGAAGAAGAAGAAGAAGGGGTGGGGGTGTTTAAGTACAAATCACTTAAACGCCCGCCCGACAGCCCCGAACCCAAAATTTCGGCGGGGTCAGGGTTAAGCCTCCCCTAGGCTAAAAACCATGCTCCAAGCATAACGGCGGTCTCGTAATTTCAATATGAGGCCCCGTTTAAAAGTTACAACGCCCACGCCCGAGGCTGCCAAATTATGAAAACGCCCCTGGGGCCATTTTCCACTGACGGTCCGCGCCTGCAGAACTTATACCCCTCCTAGGGTAAACAGCACGTTATAAACTCAAAGGTACCTTCGGTTTTCCCATCCAAGCCACATTTTAAGATATACTTGAGTTAAGCCATTAAAAGAATAAATTAATTAAATTAATTTATCCGTTTAACGTTCTGAAAGCGAGCGAGGGGTCCAAACGTCCCGTGCCGACATGTTTTATGTCGTTCCTAGAGTAAAATAACCATTCTAGACCCATCCGTACACTCGGATCTCTGATCTGAATCACCATTTAGGAGTTATCCCATTTATTTGGCGTACCCAGTGTGAACGCACTGAAAATTTAATTTCGGCCACTCCGGGGCTCGGAATCGCACGCCGTCTGAGGTCACTGCTCTGGAATAATATCAAGAATATTCCAAAGTCCTTTGTAGACAAAAAAGGGTTCTTAAATCATTCCCTCCTTCAATATTTTCATCACCAAAAATCAAAACCATTAAACAACTCAGGGTACTAAGCCCACACCTGGCCCTCCCGTACCCAGAAGAACTCTCGCACAGCTCTAAGACACCACACACAGACCAAAGGATTTGATCTGTTCATGCGAGGTCTTCCCTCACCGATGTCGTGCATGGGAGCACTCACACCTCTTCTCGGGTGAGTCACGTGGGAGACGTCACGCACCCAAACCAGCCTTTGGGGTTAGGGAAAGGCAGTAGGGAACCTCGCCATCCCTCTGCACGGTCTCAAATGGTCCAAAGGACCTCGGGGGTATCTCACCTCCCCGGTCAAACCTCTACGTTGCACGCCACGACAGGAATCACCGCTTGGACATGGGACAAGGCCCAGTGATTCTCTCCTTCAGAATATCCATATGGTGAAGAACCCAAGGATATATGGTCACGCAAGATTCACAGTCGATATCCCACGACCAAGACTCTCTTACACGCTCGAAAGGCGAAGGAGTCACCACCATCGACTAAGGAGAAGTGTCTCACACCTTCTACTTTACCAACACAGGGTTACACCCGACGCCCTGCATCACCCTGGTATCAACTCAATCAAGGAGAAGGGAGAAAAATCACTTCACACACAGAGTCTAACAATTCTACTACAAGAAGTATAAGAGTCACAAGGGGTACCTCTCATCATCTCATACTTTGCAGAATCGTAGACATCCAAGGCCCGCGGTTGTCCATGGTCCTATCTTTCAACTTCTGTAGCCTAACGTGGACCACCTGATGGTGATGGGAAGACCTCATAACATCGTCCCCCACCTCCATCTCCTCCTGCTCCTCTGCTAGCACCACCTCTCTAGGCACTACTTCGATCACGGCATTGCCACTGCCGTGGTGTTGCGTCTATTGCCTGGCCGAAGCTCTCAGCAACTCGGTTCGGGCAGTCTCGTGCCAGGTGACCTCGCCCATCATAAGCATAACACCGGAACTCTCTGGGATTCCCTGGTGACCTCCGGTGCCACTATAGTGTACGACCACGGCCCGGGATCCACTCACGGAAGGGCATCCTCGGCTGAGGCCCTGCACCTTTTCGCCATAGTGGTATACGACCACGTCTCCGAAACCGGCAGTGGGAAGACCACCTGCATCGAGATTCTGTCATCTGGCGCCTGCTAGCTCTGGCAGACGTCTCAGCTCTGTCATGACCACTGCCACTACCAACCGCAAAATGTGACAGGAAGCTCTCTATAAACAATGCCTGCTCTAGCACCTCGGCATAAGTGGAAATGCCCAAGGGTACTATGACAGCATGAATCTCTTTGAGGATACCCTTCTCAAACTTTCGTGCTCAGAAGTCGTCGTCGCGGACCAAGTCCGGATAAAAATGTGCACGGTCAGCGAAACTAGTCGCGTACTCAGCCACCGTCATCCCTCCCTGCTGAAACTGCAGGAACACCTGAATCCGAACAGAGCGCAAGCAGGAGGGGAAAACTCCTCACGAAACAACAACTGAAAGTCACCCCAAGAAAGTGACGACTCGTCAAGAAACTGAGTCACCAGACTCCACCAATGCTAAGATGCTCCACGAAAAAGGTTGGCAGCCCAAGAAACCATAAGATTCGCCGGCGTCTGAACAAGCCTAAAAAATCAAACCACTGTCTCAAGCCAAACCTTCACTTCCTGAAGGTCTGGCTCACCACTGAACCTCAGCGGTCCCTGCCGCTGAAACTCACGGAGCGCGGTCAACCTGCGTTCAAGCTCAGCCTACTCTGCTGAAGCTGTTTGCTGCTCAACAGGTGGGGGTGCTACTACCGGCCCACCCAGAGAAAGGGGCTCGCATGATGGGTCCTGGACTGAGGCCTCGTAGCTCACAGGGTTGTCGTCACACACCAAAGCTGGTATCTTGGCTGGCTGGCTTCGCGGAGACATCCTGAATATTATCAAGGAGTGTCGTGGTCAGATGAGCATATATGTATATACCAATAACAAAGATGGGGAGTTGACTCAAGAAGGACAGTCAAAGACTCAATCCTATGTGATGCACAAACCAATTTTCCCTACAACAAGTGTCTCATCATGCTGAGTCGACAAGCGGGTTATCAAGGTCCTGGTGAATGGATACGTCGGCTGCCGCACCACCACCGAACTCCCTGGCCTGAGAGCCGCTCTCGAGACACGTTATCACTATTGCCCTAAATCCCAACCAATTCCTTTTATTTTAGGGACGTCCGAACAGCGTCCCAATGAACGAACCACCTCTGATACCACTTTGTCATGACCTGACCCTACCCGGGATCGAGCCGCAACTGCCCCAAGCCCGCCTCCATAGGCCAGGGGATGGCGACCAGTGCTGAAGGCACAATAACTCGGGGAGGCCTTTGCCTAAGTACTTGTACACACACACGCAGCACACTCACTGAAAAAGTGCAGAGTAAAAAGAAAAGCAAAGGGAAACTACTATATATAAACCACAAATGTGCATCGACCTCTAAACAGTACAAAGTACAAGCTGAAGGTAAACTGAAAAGAAAAGGGGCAAAACACGCGCCCAACCAAAAAGTGCCACAACTCGGCAACAGGTAAAAAAACAGTAAACAAGTGGAAGTGTCCCACACCTGAAACCCGACTACGACCACCGCACGCGGTCCAAGCTCCCGAACTCCCAAGCTCCGCTGATGTCACGACAAACCTGTCTGTCGTCTGCAAGGGTACACCAAGTGTTGGAAAATACCAAGCAGGGGTGAGTATAAAAATACTCAGTAGGATACCCCGAAGGCTCGAGGGAGCAAAAAAGGAGGTACCGACGGGTGAGCAGTAGATCAAACAGGGAAAGTATAAAGGTATAACTGAGAGTGCAGTAAAGAGTCCATCTCAACCCAACAAGAGGAAGGAAGTAGACTTGTCCAGACACAAGGAGCTGGAAACGGTGAGAAGATGAACTTCTCGTCAAGTCTTCACTACCTATAGCAGAAGAGTAGACTCATCCAACCTCGAGAAACTAGACACGAAAACCACGTGGCTTACCCCGCGTGTCTTCGACTCTCCTGGAAGAAGAGTAACCAAACCCAAGAGGTGGGTACTGGAATAAGGTATATACGAATACATATGCTCAATAAGAAGCCCAAACAAGGTCGTAAGGGGATTTCCATCCCATAGCTCAGCCCAAGAAAAGTGAGTCACCAACAGTCCCAGAATTAAACACCATCGATGCCCAATATCCCGCACGTCTACCCCGAACTACAAGTCAAGGGGCTCAAATCACCTCACCTCAACACTATCCGCTTTGGGCAGCACTGACTCGCCCGCACGATTTTAGGTCATGTCTCAAGGACGCGTCTCAGTGGGGAAAATTGCCCCTCGTACTTGAGAGTTCCGGGTTAAGTCAAACCATACCTCGTCACTGCCCTACAGTCAATAGGTCTCCTCAAAGTCAAGATCGTTCCATCACCGACCCGTACAACGAAGGGTCCCGCTCCGGTGATCACGGAGGAAAGCCTCAGACTAGCCTAGTAGGAAGGACTGAGTCTGGAATGTCAATGAGTGTCCCACTGCCCAGCCCTAGTGGAGGGTAATTCATAATATAATATCGGGTGACCCACTGCCCAGCCATGCTGGAGGGTAAACCCTAATAAGATATCGGGTGACCCACTGCCCAGGCCTGCAGGAGGGTAAACCCTAATACATCATCAGGCGACCCACTGCCCAGCCCCGCTGGAGGGTAGACCTGGAATAAGTTGACGGGTAACCCACTGCCCAGCCCTGCTGGAGGGTAAACCCGGAACAAGTCGACAGGCGACCCACTGCCCAGCCCTACTGGAGGGTAGACCTGAATCAAGACGACAAGTGACCCACTGCCCAGTCTCTGCTGGAGGGTAGACCCTTAAGATTCATTGGGTGACCCACTGCCTAGTCGCTTCTAGAGGGTACACCCTGAGAATTCCATGAGCAACCCACTGCCCATCCCTGCTGGAGGGTAAACCCTAAGAAGTCGATGAGTAACCCACTGCCCAGGCCTGCTGGAGGCTAAACCCATAACTGCTCTGACCATCTCTACTGGATGGTGCAACACTAGCCAACCGAACACGAAGTGGGTATCACGCAACCACCCGACTCCGGAACAAACTAGGGGAAACCACTCAACCCTGTTGATCTAAACCATCAAGCAAAGATCCTACGGAGAAACTCAACCCCGTTGGTCAACAATCGAGAACAGAGGGACCCTCTACGTCGCGAGAGGTTAAAAGTACGCAAAGCAGAACACGGCACGCGCATGGGTCCCACACGACATGTGGCCCCAAGTTAACCCCAACCAAGCGCACAAACATTCTCAGGTACCACCATCCACATGTACCTCCTAGCGTTCTCGCATACTCCCAGAGTATTCCACGTCTCCATCCCAAAGGATATCATGCACACGATACCCCAACGTCAACGCGAAGGTCATAAACGTAACTTCACCAACTTTCCACCTCATCGGCCTAGGCACAGCTAACCAAATCCCATTAAGCATTTACTCCACTCACACAGGAGTGCTCGCGATCACACGCCAAGGGTTCTTTGCAAGCATCGCTGAAGGAACCACCATTGGTACACTTCCAGGCTTCCACAATTAATGAGATATCAAACGAGACTCCGCACATCCAAATGGATTGCACCGTTGTAATCCTCACAGAAAAAAATGCGAGATCGACTACTCACTCTCCTCCAACAGACATCCAGCGTAAAAGTCGCTCCATGCTGCTTTACGCCCGATAGGCGTCCCGTGGTCCCGGACCTCGGCCCCGAAAACAGTCGGGCACGTTGCACCGTTGTGATCCCCTAAGAAAGACACATCAAATCGACTATTTACTTGTGTGGAACGGATGCCCAGAGAAAAGGACGCATTTCACCGAACCGCACACGAGCGGTGCTTCGTGGGACCCGCATCCCTATCCGGAAGCGCAATGAACGGATCGCACTATTGTGATCCTCTCGAAAAAGAACACAAGATTGACTATTCAATCGCCCAAATCGGACACCCGGTGAAGAAGTTGTAAATCCCCGTCAACCCCCAAAATGGCCTTCGTGGGGCCCGCACCTTAATGCAGAATTAAAGCGGATGGATTGCACCATTGCAATGCCCTTGTAAAAACACCCAGAAACAACTGCTTGCACGCCCTGAATGGATGTCCGATGAAAAGGGTGCTAAACGCTGCTCGCAGCTCAAAAGATGGGTTGTGGGTCCCATGCCTCAAATCCAGTCTCAACTCCCGAAACCACCCAGGAAACCTCCGCCTCGGTGCCAGGGTTGAAATGCCACTGACGGCGTGCAAAACGGACTCGGGACGTGTCCGTGCCACCCAAAACAAGAATTCCTGGGAAGCCTGCTAAGCTGCTTTATGCACGTGCCGTGCCCCCGAGCCCCTCATCTCGGAAGTTAAAACTAATGAAACCACCTCAAAAGGTCTTCCTCTGCGTCAGGTCCGCACCGCCGTAGACGGCGCGTAAAACGGACGCCCGTAGCAAAAGTTACGGGCGTCCAAATTTTTAAGGGGGTTTACCACTAGGTCGGACCGTCCCGGTCCGGCCGGTCTGCCCCGCTCAGGCTGGCCAGCTCCGGCCGTCCCGCTGAGCCGCGGCCCAGCCGAACCCGCGGGCCACCGTACCGCGGCCCGCCGCCTCCCGCGAGCACCTCCCCCCCCCCTCGCCCGCACGGCGCGCGGGCGCCTCCTCCACTGACCGGCCAACACGGTCGGTCCTTTTTCCATGCGGAGACCCGCCTGTGGCGGGTCTCGGTCTCCCCAGCAATGTCGCGAGCCGTGACCCCGATCGCGCCCCCTCGCCGTCGCCCTAGGTCGGCGCCCTCGGTCGGTGCTCTCGGTCGTCCGTTCGCCGGGCCGCCCCGCTGACCGACTCCCCTCACCGGAACTCGCTGTCCCGCCGCTGCCTGGAGCTCACCGGACCACCGCGCTCCTGCCACTGGAAACCGCTGGACCACCGCTCTACCGCCGCTGGAAACCGCCGGACCACCGTGTCGGCCAAAGAACCCCAAAAACCCGCGAATCTTCGCCGGACCACTGCGGAGGCCTCGAAGATCGAATTTCAAATATGAAACAAGCGTCGGAAAGCTAGGATAACGTACTACGCGATCATGGGCATCGATCGATGAACGAACAGCAATTAGACAGTATAAATTGGGCTCAAAGATTGCAGGAAATTGAAAACGAAAACGATAAACCCCTACTTTGAACGGCGTAGCCCGACGCTTCGTGTGCGGACCGTCGGAACCGCTGCGCCTTCCTAGAGATTGCCTCGCCGGAGCTGCCTCGCTAGAGATGGAGAAGAGGGGAGGGTTTGAGGTAGAAGAAGAAGAAGGGGTGGGGTGGTTAAGTACAAATCACTTGCCCGCCCGACAGCCCCGAACCCAAAATTTCGGCAGGGTCAGGGTTAAGCCTCCCCTATGCTAAAAACCATGCTCCGAGCGCAACGGTGGTCTCGGAATTTTAATCCGAGGCCCCGTTCAAAAGTTACAACGCCCACGCCCGAGGCTGCCAAATTACGAAAATGCCCCTGGGGCCATTTTCCACTAACGGTCCGCACCCGCAAAACTTATACCCCTCCTAGCGTAAACGGTACGTTCCGAACTCAACGGTGCCTTCATTTTTCCCATTCGAGCCACAATTTAATAGATACTTGAGTTAATCCGTTAAATGAATAAATTAATTAAATTAATTTATCCGTTTAATGTTCTGAAAGAGAGCGAGGGGTCCAAAGGTCCCGCGCCGACATGTTTTATGTCATTCCTAGAGTAAACACCCCATTCTGAACCCATCCATACACTTGGATCTCTGATCTAGATCACCATTTAGGAGTTATCCCATTTATTTGGCGTGCCCAGTGTGAACGCATTGAAAATTTAATTCCAGCCACTTCGGGGCTCGGAATCGCATGTCGTCTGAGGTCGCTACTCTGGAATAATATCAAGAATATTCCAAAGTCCTTTGTATCCAAAAACAGGTTTCTTATAATGAATTTTTTATGTGATATGATTATGTTATGGTTCTTGGGCATTATTTATGAATTCAGGTGGTTCCGTGATAAACTAAGGATGGGTGAGCCCGAGATAGCTCTATAATGCATTGGGTAACCTGAAGGAGTTAAACGCTAAGGTTTTTCTGAAGAGATTTAGGTAATATACTATGATGGGTATTCCAAATGTAACCATGAGGGTTACTCCCTACGTAAGAATGTTATGAATGCCTCAAGTTACCTTTGTGTCTTATGATTTCTATGAGTTATTCATAAATCTTATGATTTAGTGATCTATGTTAAAGTGCTTATGTTTTATGAGTAAAGTATGATTTCATTGATTCTTATGTATACATGGACTAATGTTTTCTTTTCGTATTTTTATATCCCTTACTGAGATTTTTATGCTTATCCCAAGTTTTTGAAATGTTTTTCACAGGATATAAGGAAGGGTAAGAGAAAGGAAGTATTCAAGAAGATTTATATCAATAAAAGAACTCTTGTTTTATTTAAGGATTTGAAAAAAAAATAAGTTATAGTAGAAGCGCCTACTTTGTAATATTCAAGTTGATATGTAATAGTTGTATCCTAAATCTCTAAAACTCTAAACCTAAAAAATATCCTCAATGTGAATTATTCATTTAATTCAATATTATGTAATGTTTTAAGGTCGGGTCCTTATAGTTGGTATCAAAGGTCAGTTTAGATAACTTTAGAGGTTAGGGTATTCTTTAAGCACAAGTGACATTACCATAATGGTTAGGATTTTAGAAAGATTCATAGTTATTTTTATAAAGTGAATGAGTTTAAGATAACATGAATAAGTATATATTAGTATTTAACCTCCTAATAAGATATTATATGATGATTTTACTGATATACTCAAACTGACCTTTTTGGTTTTAGTAAATGGCTGGATCTAGCATGTAACACCCTGACCCCACTAGGTTGGAGCTGGTGCATTACTTGTGATATTGGCATGGTTATAAGGAATGAAAATCCCGAAGGAATGATCAGTTTAGTATTCTTGAAGAAACTAGATACATAGATGTAACTCAAATTACATTGGAAAAGGTTACAAAATACAATACATAACAAAAAACTCAAAACTGCATCCACGGGAACTCAAAAGAAGACCTTCTCTTCATCACTTGTCGAAGGTAAACAATAAAAGGGGTGAGCTCAAACACTCAGTAAGGGTTACAAATAGTGGAAGCATGAGTACAATAATAAGTGAATCATAATCAATCTTTCATAATCAATATGGTATAGTGAGTAAATGAAAAACTAATGCCATTAATAAACTGAGAATGAAACTGCATCCATAGATTTTTTTCATAGTTAAAACCTCAAGGATAATTATAATAACTGATAATGAATAAAGAGAATGCTTATTAAATGGAATTCATGTATCTGGCACATGAAACCATAATACCGTAAAAACGGTTTAGTTTTGTGGGTAGAAACCCATCTGCTTTTTTGAAACAAACTCAAAGGGTCTGTCGCGAAACTGTTTTGTCTCATGAGACCTACCGATGCATCGAGGGGCTATAGTGGGACCCACCTACCACTGCATGTCCAAAATATTTTTTATACATTGATTCAATAAAATATCAATATGCCTTTTCAATATCCGTATAGAGTAGATTATACGGATTCATCAAAATTTCCATAATTAAAATAACTTTCCAAATAAACACCGTATGTAAAATGGTATACGGTTTAGACAAAAAACATATCCATGGCATGAGATTATGGATATTTAATATAAATAAAATTTCAAATGAAAATTTATCTCAAATGGGCAGTAGGTACACCACATAAGAATCATTAGGTTCATAATAAAAAGTTAGTCACAACGAAAAGGTATTTGAGACGAAGTCAGTTACCACAATGTAATCTGTCGAATCATATGACCAATACTTAATGAACATAAAATGAAACATTGAATAACATGAATATAAAGATAATCATGTTATTATATAGCAAAGGTAAGTACACATATACCACATACAAGAATTAAGTGGTGAATAATGAAAATCTCACAGAAATGAAAGTGAGATGAGAAACCCCTTATAAAGATTGTGTCATTTGAGTAAAGATAAGTAAATGAAATATTTATTTGTGACAAATGAAAATCCACAAAATATAAGTGGATATACTGTATAAAACAATAAAATGAAATTCACACGTATTCTTGGAACAATGTAACCAATTAAATAGATGTATAACTCAAATAATGAAAATTGAGTTAAGAAATCCCTTACAATCGGGCTTGTATTTTGGAAACAGTTTTGAATGTTTCTTTTAAAACAGGTGAATATTCATATAATAAGGAAGGATTATGGTTGGTGTAAATATATATAATACTCACACATAATTTATGAGGATTACATAACAATAAATAATAATTTCATCGAGGAAATTAGACAATAAAAATAAACCGAATGAAAATGGAAGTTCGGGTGGAAAACCCTTACCTTATGCTCGAGTGTGTTCTTCATTTGTTTTAATGACCTGAATAATCAAATTTAGCTTAATTAACTAATATTTAAAAAACCTCATATACATGTAATTGATTTAGTATAACCTTATTAGGTTTATTAATGGCCCTTTATATGGGTTCAATTGGTTCAAATTTCATGTTTTGAAAGCATTTTCTTCCTTTGTTTTCATGGTTTGTTTACTTGTTTACATGAATGGAAGTTCATTTGAAACATGGTTAAACATCCATAATTGTTAATACATATTATTAAAGAAATTATGGAGATATAAAGTATCTTATAATCATTTTGGGTTATATACCATGATGATGATTCATTAGTTAAAACATTAATGATGTTCGCTTAGATCGTTTTAGTGGTTCTTTGATAATAACAACCTCATTTTGTCTTATAAATTAGAACCATGAGTACAAAATAATTCAAGAACCATGGGTGAATCATAACACATATATTATAACCTGGTTCAATCATATAAATGGTTTCATGACCAGACTTGAAAGAATTAATGCGAATTGAAATCACATCGTCTATGATGTCGGTAATTCGACACATCACGGACAATTTTTTTAATTCCTTGAAAAAGTGGGGGAAAGAAGAAGATTGATGGTTAATTTCTCATGAACATTAGAAAATACAGAATATACAAGATTATGTAGATTTCATTTCTCTTTGGTAAGAATAGATGAAGAAAGAATAAATAAATAACTCAAGATAAAAGAATAATTTTGAAATCGCTTACAAAAATTCGGCAGCCTAATGGCTACGCAACATGGTTTTAGAAAATATTAAAAATATAAGGGACAAGGGTCACCTATCCAGAAATGAATAATAATATATAGTAGATCAAGAATAAGAAGAAAAATAAAAACATGGTATGGAAACTTGAATGATATACCACATAAAAGAGAACTTAGAAGGAAAAAAGAAAGGAATTGATGATTTTCTTACCTTGTAGAGTAACCCTTAGAACTTAACAGTTGGGACCTTGGGAGGAATAAAATGGAGGTAAGGAGGCCATAACTTCATTTAGGTAGAATTGGGAATGAATTCAATGAAGGGAAGAGTTGGTATTTATAGGAAAAGTGAGGAATTATTTTAATAATTTTCAAGGGACACCTCATGAGTGGTTTTTGCAAAACCATGGGCTTGCCCATGGTATTTTCCCATGGTATAAGACACTTGGGACACCTCACATCTTATTTAACTATACACAAGTCTAACAGATTTATGACATCATTATTACATCATTAATGATGTCATTAACACACTGAAACTAAAAACTGTATTTTTTTACCATTCACTGAAAAATCGATTGTTTCAGAAAAATTCCCAAAATTCACCCTAACCATTTATCGACGTGTAGATTTCAAAAGTGAAATCAATTTTTCAAAAAAAAATTCTAAATATTATTAATTTAATTTTTTAAATAAGGTCATAGTTAATTCAAAAAATAACAATCTTAAAGTGCAACTAGTTTTATTTCTCATTGAAAAACTAATTAAGATATCATTATCTTATTACCTTAAGAAAATTAAATAATAATATTATTTACTATTCATAAGGGTATGTTACTATTCATATTACTATTCATATGGTTATGTTACTATTCACCAAAAATAAAGTTTGTTCTATCAGACTCCAAATGACTTACTGAACACAACTCTAGATGACCATTTTTCGAAATTCAAAACATAGAAATGAGAAATTTATGTTTAATGGATAGGTTTTAACTATCTACTAAATAACCTAGTTTTGTTTCAAAGGAACACAGTGATGAATAGAATGTAACTCAGTGATGAATAGAGAAACATAACATAAAATGTTTGGGGTACTACATTATTCCCTCCTTTCGAAAATTTCATCCTCGAAATTTACAAAATATTACCTAAAATGATTTGGGTATGTCTTTAACATAAGCTCCTCAGGCTCCCATGTTTCTTCCTCCATCTTATAGTTACTCCATAGAACCTTTACCAGGAGAATCATCCGATTTCTCAATACTTGTTCTCTAGTATCAAGAATCTTGATAGGCTCATTACAATAAGATAGATCTGGCTCAAGTTTTACTTCTTCATAATTGAGTACATGTGTTGGGTCTGGCATGTACTTTCTTAACATTGACACGTGGAACACATTGTGAACCTTGGAGAGACTTGGCGGCATTTCCAAATGGTAAGCTACAGCCCTAATTCATTCCATAATTTCAAAAGGTCCGATGTACCTGGGACTTAACTTTCCCTTTTTACCGAATCGTATAATACCCTTCCATGGAGATACCTTCAAGAAAATGTGATCACCTTCTTGAAACTCCAAATCCTTCCATCGATTATCTGCATAGATCTTCTGCCTACTTTGAGCTATTTTGATATGGTTCTGTATAATCCTCATATTTTTTGTTGTTTCTTCAACAATTTCTGGGCCCATGAGTTTTCTTTCACCAACTTCATCCCAGAAAGTTAGTGTATGACATCTCCTCCCATATAATGCTTCATAAGGTTCCATTTGAATACTTTAATGGAAGCTATTGTTGTAGGAAAATTCCACGAGAGGTAAATACTGATCCCACATTCCTTTAAAATCAAGTGAACAAGACCTCAACATGTCTTCCAATGTTTGAATAGTTCATTCTGATTGTCTATCAGTTTGTGGGTGGTAGGCAGTGCTCAAATGAATATCAGAATCTAGGGCCTTCTGAAGACTTTTCTAGAATATTGATGTAAAACGTGGATCATGATCAGAAACAATCGATAGGGGTACTCCATGAAGTCTCACAACTTCATTAATATATAGTCTTGATAGACGTTCAAGTGGTAGATCTTCTCTTATAGCAATAAAATGTTTTGACTTCATAAGAGGATCAACAATGACCCATATTACATCGTTCCTTCTACGAGTATTTGGTATTCCCATGACAAATTTCATCATAATATTATCCCATTTCCACCCATCTATTGGAAGAGGTTGCAATACTTCTCCAGGTTGTTGCCTTCCAGCTATCACTTATTGACAAACCATACATCTTGACACAAAATCAGCAATCTCCATCTTCATGTTGTCCCACCAAAAATGTTCCTTCAAATATCTATACATCTTAGTGCTACCAGGGTGTATAGAGAAATTGGAACTATGCAAATCATCCAACAATTCCCTTTTTAGATCAAGTATATTGGGAACACAAAGTCTCTTCCCAAATTTTAAAATTCCATTTTCATATAGGAAGTTACTCAGTCTCCCATCATTCACAGCTTTAATCTTCTTTTGAAACTCCTCATCATCAGCTTGAGAACATTTTATCCTTTCTAGTAAAGATGGTTTGGCAACCATTTGAAAAATAATTGATGTTTCACCTTCCATGGTTATTCCCATATCCATCTTTACTAGATCCATGAAAATAGGATCCCTTTCAACTCTCATCTTGTTCAAAACTCCATGATCCTTTCTTCTCAAAGCATCTGCCACCTTATTTTCCCTCCCCGGGTGGTAGTGTATCGTGCAATCATAATCCTTGAGTAGTTCAAGCCATCTCCTTTGCCTCGTGTTGAGTTCTTTCTGTGAGAAAATATACTTCAAACTCTTGTGATCAGTATAAATCTCACATTTTTCATCATAGAGATAATGTCTCCATATCTTCAAAGAAAATATTACAGCATTTAACTTAAGATCATGAGTAGGAAAATTTTTCTCATGAACTTTTAGCTATTGTGATGCATAAGCAATAACCCTATCATTTTTCATAAGGACACAACCAAGTCCTTTCTTTGAAGCATCACTATAAATAACAAACCCATCATTCTCCGATGGTAGAGTCAATATTGGAGCATTGACAAATCTTCTATTCAGTTATTTGAAACATTATTCACAATATTTTTTCCAAACAATTTTAACCCCTTTACGTGTGAGCTTCGTTAGCGGGTTAGCCAGTCGGGAAAAATTCTGCACGAAATGCCGATATTAACCTGCTAAGCCAATAAAACTGTGTACCTCAGTTATGTTTGTTGGTGTGGGCCAATCTTTTATTGCCTTTGTCTTCATAGGATCAATTAGGATTCCATCCTTAGAGAAAATATGGCCTAGAAAAGAAACTAACTGAAGCCAGAAGTTTCACTAGCTAAACTTCCCATATAATTGATTTCTTCTAAGAGTTTTCATAATAGTTCGCAAATGATCCTCATGGTCTTAATAGATTTTTGAGTATACCAGGATATCATCGATTAATACCACAAAAAAGTTATTAATATATTCCTTGAAAAATCTATTCATTAAATCCATGAAAACAGAAGGTGCATTTGTTAGTCCCAAAGGCATCACTGTAAACTCATAATTCCCATATCTGGTTTGAAATGTTGTCTTTGGAATATCTTCCTTCTTCAGACGTAGTTGATGATATCTGAATCGAAGTTCAATCTTTGAAAAGTATTGAGATCCATAAATTTGGTCAAATAAATCATCAATCTGTGGTAGAGGATACTTATTCTTTATTGTAATAGCATTAATTTCCCTATAATCAATGCACTGCCCCATGGATCCATCTTTCATCTTGACAAACAGGACCGGGGCTCCCCATGGAGACACACAAGGTTGAATAAATCCTTTTTCACTCAAATCCTTTAGTTGTTTCTTTAGCACTACTAATTCCACAATGGCCATTCTATAGGGAGTCTTTGATATAGGTCTTGCATCAGAAATTAAATCAATAGAGAACTCAACTTCCTGCTCTGGAGGATGTCCAGGTAAATCCTCTGGAAATACATCAATGTACTCTTTCACTATATACACATATTCAATTTGAATATTTATTTCCTCTCCCATAGAAATTGTTTTATCTTCCTCTCCAAGTATTGAATTCAATAGATCTACTGGGGGTGGTTCTAGATAAGAATCAGTTGGTGAAGTTTCTACCCTAAAGACAAGGGATTCTACACCATTTCCAAAAATTGTAACCTCTTTTTTCTTGCATTAAATCCTCGCATCATAATTTGATAGCCAATCCATAATGAGAATTATATCAAATTCAGTCATGGGTATGATGATAAGGCTAGCAACTAAAGCACATTTTGGTGTTTGGAGCGGGACTAGTCAACATGACTTTGTTGCAATGATACATCCCATGGGAGTTTTGACCGATAACTCCTTTCTTAAATAAAATTGGACATATCTAATTTTCTTGGAAAATTGAGAGGATATAAATGAATGTGATGATCCATAATCAAATAAAGTGTTGGCTAAGTTTGAGGAAACAATTAAAGTACCTACCACCACGTCAGTAGGAACTTCAACCTTTGCGGTTGTAATCGCATAAGCTCTCCCTTTCTCTCTTGGATTTTTCTGAGGCATGTTTCCTTGGTGCTTAAGACACTAATTTTCATAGTGTCTCATCTCTCTGCAATTGTAGAATTGAATATCATTGAATTGTTTCTTCCCCTTGCATTCATCAGATCGATGACCCTTTTCTATGCACTTATAGCAGACTCCCATGCCTTTCAAACATTTCCCGAGATGGTTCTTTCCGCAGTTCTCACATAATGGGAAACTATTCATTCCCTTGCTCTTCTTTGGTGCTTCTCCTTTTCCTTTGTTATCAGAATACCGCTTCTTATTTTGGTTTCCTTTGAAAAAAAATATCTAGAAAATTCCTTCTCTGTTTTGATAGCACTTGATACAATTCCATCATATGATGAAAATGTTTGAGAAGACAGTGCCCTCCGAAGACTTAGATTAATACCTTCAAAGAAATGATTAACCTTGTCCTCCGAGTCACGTACGTAATCCACAGCATACCTAGCTAGCCTTGTGAAGGTAGCCTCATACTCTGAAACATTGTCTTCTTCCCTTTGTTTCAAGCCAAGGAATTTCCTCTTCATTTCAGTTTGTTTCTCATGAGGGAAATACTTTTCATAGAATATTTCTTTAAAAGTCCTCCATTTCATATCCTCTATCTCTTCTTCCTCCATGGTATTTTGAATCAGGGACCACCATTTATCAGTGTCTCCCTTGAGACAATATACTGCCAGTACTACCTTTTCATTTTCATTGCATCTTAACGCCATGAATATATTTTCAAGGGACTTAATCCATTGCTCAGCAACCATTGGATTAGTAGTCCCATTGAAAGATGGGGTCTTCTGCCGAATGAAATGATCCAACACAGGTGTTGAATGGTTATTTGTTACAACTTGAGTAAGTTGTCCCAATATTGTCATGATCTGATCTTCTCCAACATTGATTGTGTTGACTTTCTCAGTAGGGAGATCCCTACCTTGCACACGAGTATTGATTCCCCTTATTCCATTAGACATCATTTCTAAATAATGGGATACACTATATTAGTTTGCTAATATCAAATAGAAAATCACTCAACATAGATTGAAATTCTATGCATAGCTAATCTTATAAACAAGGTTCCTTTAAAGAAAAATTTACATTAACTCCTTCATAATGGCTTGTAAAGAAAATATGAATTATCCTAAGAATATCCCCAAGGAGTATCATATCCAAGAGTGCAGCAAGGCCCATTTTCGTGTACCACGATACCCCAGGTCAATCCCAAAACTCCTTGTCAGAGCTTTCACTCCTAGGTACCTTTGTGCCAGAGCCACCTCTACCTGCTCGTATCCATACAGGGATGTATTTTCTAGAAGGATTCACATAATCTATTCCTTACCAAAATACCAGGACATTCTTGTATGTTTATCCTCAAATACTACCTTAGTTATTTATTCCCTACTATAAATTTCCTACTCTAGATTCCAAGTTTTCTACTAAACTTCCTCTGATACCAACTGTAACACCTTGTCCCCACTAGGCTGGAGCCGGTACATTAGTTGTGATATTGGAATGGTTAGAAGGAATGAAAATCCCAAAGGAACGATCATTTTATTAGTCTTGAAGAAACTAGATACATATATGTAATTTAAATTACATTGGAAAAGGTTACAAAATACAATACATAACAAAAAACTCAAAACTGCATCCACAGGAACTCAAAAGAAGGCCTTCTCTTCATCACTTGTTGAAGGTAGACAATGAAAGGGGTGAGCTCAAATGCTTAGTAAGGGTTACAAATAGCTGAATCATGAGTACAATAATAATTGAATCATAATCATTCTGTCATAATCAATACGACATAGTGAGTAAATGAAAAACTAATGCCATTAATAAACTCAGAATGAAACTGCATCCATAGATTTTGTCATAGTGAAAACCTAATGGATAATAATAATAACTGATAATGAATAAAGATAATTATTATTAATTGGAAGTCATGTATCTAGAACATGAAACCATAATACTGTAAAAATTTTTTAGTTTTATTTGTAGAAACTCGTCTTATTTTTGTAAACAAACTCGAAGGGTCTGTCGCCAAACTGTTTTGTCTCATGAGACCTACCGATGCATCGAGAGGCTATAGAGGGCCCCACCCACCACTGCATATCCAAATCATTCTTTATACATTTATTTAATACAAGATCAATATTCCTTTTCAATATCTGTATAGAGTAGAGTGTACAAATTCATCAAAATTTCCATAATTAAAATAACTTTTCAAATAAACACCATATGTAAAATGGTATACGGTTTAGAAAACAAACATATCCATGGAATGAGATTATGGATATTTAATAGAAATAAAATTTCAAATGAAAATTGATCTCAAATTGGCAGTAGGTACACTACATAAGGATCATTAGGTGCACAATATAAAGTTAGTCATGATGAAAAGGTATTTGAGACGAAGTCCCTTACCACAATGTAATCTATCGAATCATATGACCAATACTTAATGAAAATCAAATGAAACATTGAATAAAATTAATATAAAGAGAATAATTTTATTATATATCAAAGGGCAGTACACAAATACCACATACAAGAATTAAGTGGAGAATAATGAAAATCTCACAGAAAAGAAAGTGAGATGAGAAACCCCTTACAAAGATTGTGTCATTTGAGTGAAGATAATTAAATAAAATATTTATGTGTGATAAATGAAAATCCACAAAATATAAGTGGATATACTTTATAAAACAATAAAATTAAATTCACACATATTATTGTAACAATGTAACCAATTAAATAGATGTATAACTCAAAGAATGAAAATTGAGTTAAGCAATCCCTTATAATCTGGCTTGTATTTTGGAAACAGTTTTGAATGTTTCTTCTGAAATAGGTAACTATTCATATAATAAGGAAGGATTATGGTTGGTGTAAATATATAGAATACTCACACATAATTTATGAGGATTACATAATAATACATAATAATTTCATCAAGGAAATTAAACAATAAAAATAACCCGAATGAAAATGGAAGTTCGGGTGGAAAACCCATACCTTGTGCATGAGTGTGTTCTTCGTTTGTTTTAATGACATGAATAATCAAATTTAGCTTCATTAAATAATATTTCCAGAACCTCATATACATTTAATTTATTTATTATAACCTTATTAGGTTCATTAATGGCCCTTTATATGGATTCAATTGGTTCAAATTTCATGTTTTGGAAGCATTTTCTTCCTTTGTTTTCATAGTTCATTTACTTGTTTCCATGAATGGAAGTTCATTTGAAACATGGTTAAACATACATAATTGTTAATAAATATTATTAAAGAAATTATGGAGATATAAAGTATCTTATAATTATTTTGGGTTATATACCATGATGATGATTCATTAGTTAAAACATTAATGATGTTCGTTTAGATTGTTTTAGAGGTTCTTTGATAATAACAACCTCATTTTGTCTTATAAATTAGAACCATGAGTAAAAAAGAATTCCAGAACCATGGTTGAGTCATATAACATGTATTATAACATTTTTCAACCATATAAATGGTTTCATGACCAGAATTGAAAGAATTAATGCGAATTGAAATCACATTGTCTACGATGTCGGTAATTCGACATGTCACGGACAATGTTTTTAATTATTTGAAAAAGTGGGGGAAATAAGAATATTGATGATGAATTTCTAATGAAAATTAGAACATCCAGAATATACAAGATTCTGGAGATTTCATTCCTCTTGGATAAGAATAAATGAAGAAAGAATAAATAAAGAACTCAAGATAAAAGAATAATTTTGAAATCGCTTACAAAAATTCGGCAGCCTAACGGCTACGCAACATGGTTTTAGAAAATATTAAAAAGATAGGGGACAAGGGTCACCTATATAGAAATGAATCATAATATAGATTAGATAAAGAATTAGAAGAAAAATAAAAACATGGTATGGAAACTTGAAAGATATACCACATAAAAGAGAACTTGAAAGGAAAAAGAAAGAAATTGAGAATTTTCTTACTCTGTAGAGTAACCCTTAGAACTTGACAGTTGGGACCTTGAGAGGACTAAAATGGAGGTAAGGAGACCATAACTTAGTTGAGGGAGAATTGGTAATGAATTAAATGAATGGAAGAGTTGGTATTTATAGGAAAATTGAGGGATTATTTTAATAATTTTCAAGGGACACCTCATGAGTGGTTTTTGCAAAACAATGGGCTTGCCCATGGTATTTTCCCATGCTATAAGCCACTTGGGAGACCTCACATCTTATTTAACTGTACACAAGTTGAAAAGATTTATGAAATCATTATTACATCATTAATTATATCATTAACACACCAAAACTAAAAACTGTATTTTTTTAATATTCACTGAAAAATCGACTATTTCAGAAAAATTCCCAAAATTCACCCTAATCATTTATAATGATAATGAATAAATATAATGCTTATTAATTGGAAATCATGTATCTGGAACATGAAACCATAATACCATAAAAACGGTTTAGTTGTGTGGGTAGAAACCCGTCTGGTTTTTGGAAACAAACTCGAAGGGTCTGTCACCAAACTGTTTTTGTCTCATGAGACCTACCGATGCATCGAGGGGCTATAGTGGACCCCACCCGCCACTGCATGTCCAAATAATTCTTTATACATTTATTCAATACAAGATCAATATTCCTTTTCAAAATCCGTATAGAGTAGAGTATATGGATTCATCAAAATTTCCATGATTAAAATAACTTTCCAAATAAACGCCGTATGTAAAATGGTATACGGTTTAGACAAAAAACATATCCATGGCATGAGATTATGGATATTTAATATAAATAAAATTTCAAATGAAAATTGATCTCAAATGGTCAGTAGGTACACCATATAAGTATCATTAGGTGCACAATACAAAGTTAGTCACAATGAAAAGATATTTGAGACGAAGTCCCTTACCATAATGTAATCTGTCGAATCATATGACCAATACTTAATAAACATCAAATGAAACATTGAATAAAATGAATATAAAGAGAATAATGTTATTATATATCAAAGGGTAGTACACATATACCACATACAATAATTAAGTGGCGAATAATGAAAATCTCACAGAAATGAAAGTGAGATGAGAAACCCCTTACAAAGATTGTGTCATTTGAGTGAAGATAAGTAAATGAAATATTTATGTGTGACAAATGAAAATCCACAAAATATAATTGGATATAATGTATAAAAAAATAAAATTAAATTCACACATATTATTGGAATGATGTAACCAATTAAATAGATGTATAACTCAAATAATGAAAATTGAGTTAAGCAATCCCTTACAATCGGGCTTGTATTTTGGAAAGAGTTTTGAATGTTTCTTTTAAAACAGGTAACTATTAATATAATAAGGAAGGATTATGGTTGGTGTAAATATATATAATACTCACACATAATTTATGAGGATTACATAACAATACATAAGAATTTCATCGAGGAAATTATACAATAAAAATAACCCGAATGAAAATGGAAGTTTGGGTGGAAAACCCTTACCTTATGCTCGAGTGTGTTATTTGTTTTTTTAAATGACCTGAATAATCAAATTTAGATTCATTAACTAATATTTCTAGAACCTCATATACATGTAATTTATTTATTATAACCTTATTATGTTCATTAATGGCCCTTTATATGGGTTTAATTGGTTCAAATTTCATGTTTTGGAAGCATTTTCTTCCTTTGTTTTCATGGTTCGTTTACTTGTTTCCATGAATGGAAGTTCATTTGAAACATGGTTAAACATACATAATTGTTAATACATATTATTAAAGAAATTATTTAGATATAAAGGATCTTATAATGATTTTGGGTTATATACCATGATGATGATTCATTAGTTAAAACATTAATGATGTTCGTTTAGATCATTTTAGTGGTTCTTTGATAATAACAACCTCATTTTGTCTTATAAATTATAAAAATGGGTAAAAAAGAATTAAATAACCATGGGTAAGTCATAACACATATATTATAACCTGGTTCAACCATATAAATGGTTTCATGACCAGACTTAAAATAATTAATGCGAATTGAAATCACATTGTCTACGATGTTGGTAATTCGACACGTCACGGACAATGTTTTTAATTAATTGAACTAGTGGGGGAAAGAAGAAGATTGATGATGAATTTATCATGAACATTAGATGATCCAGAATATACAAGATTCTGGAGATTTCATTCCTCTTGGGTAAGAAGAGATGAAGAAATAATAAATAAAGAACTCAAGATAAAAGAATAATTTTGAAATCGCTTACAAAAATTGGGCAGCCTAACGGCTACGCAACATGGTTTTAGAAAATATTAAAAAGAAAGGGGACAAGGGTCACCTATCTATAAATGAATCATAATATAGATTAGATCAAGAATAATAAGAAAAATAAAAACATGGTATGGAAACTTGAAAGATATACCACATAAAAGAGAACTTGAAAGGAAAAAAGAAAGGAATTGAGAATTTTCTTACCTTGTAGAGTAACCCTTAGAACTTGATGTTTGGGACCTTGGGAGGACTAAAATGGAGGTAAGGAGGCCAGAACTTTTTTGAGGGGGAATTGGTAATGAATTCAATGAAGGGAAGAGTTGGTATTTATAGGAAAAGTGAGGGGTTATTTTAATAATTTTCAAGGGACACCTCATGAGTGGTTTTTGCAAAACCATGGGCTTGCCCATGGTATAAGCCACTTAGGACACCTCACATATTATTTAACAATACAAAAGTCGACCAGATTTATGACATAATTTTTACATCATTAATGATGTCATTAACACACCGAAACTAAAAACTGTATTTTTTTACTGTTCACTGAAAATCGATCGTTTCCGAAAAATTCCCAAAATTCACCCTAACCATTTATTGATGTGTAGATTTCAAAAGTGAAATAAATTTTTCAAAAATAATTTTCTAAATATTATTAATTTAATTTTTTAAATAAGGTCATAGTTAATTCGAAAAATTACAATCTTAAAGTGCAACTAGTTTTATTTCTCATTGAAAAACTAATTAAGATCTCATTATCTTATTACCTTAAGAAAATGAAATAATATTATTATTTAATATTTATAAGAGTATGTTACTATTCATATTACTATTCATATGGGTATGTTACTATTCACCAAAAATAAAGTTTGTTCTATCAGACTCCAAAAGACTTACTGGACACAACTCTAGATGACCATTTTTTGAAATTCAAAACATAGAAGTGAGAAATTTATGTTTAATGGATAGGTTTTAACTATCTACTAAATAACCTAGTGATGTTTCAAAGGAATACAATGATGAATAGAATGTAACTCATTTATGAATAGAGAAACATAACAAAAAAAATTGGGGTACTACATAGCAGGCACCAAAGTAACAGTGGATGTGAAGAAAACTGTGACGGTTTTCTAAATGAGCAACTGAATGATATGGGAGCTGCAATGAGAACTCTTGTGATTATTCTCAACCAACTATCTGGAGTCCTAATTGAACACCTGAACCTTAGTGATTTTTATAAGGAATCATATATGTGAGAAACAAATCCCTACATAAGTTTAGGTAATAATCATAAAGGTATGTATGTTCAAAAACCTATGTGTCAAAGATGTGGAAAGAAACACATAGGAAAATGTTTCAAAGGGATAGAAAGATGCTATAGATGTGGAAATGAAGGTCATAAAGCAAGAACCTACCATAGAAAAAGGAAGCATCTAGTTGACTCTAGTAAAGGGAAAGAAGTTTTTTCTGAAGGATCAATTGAATGTTTTAAATGTGGTGTGCATGGTCATTATGCAAACACATTCCCTAAGAAGAAGTTTCAGGAATGGGATCACTAGGATCGTACAAATATTTATTTACCGATACCTAATTCCATTCTGATTGAGGATGAATAAACTGACAATGACCAATGAAATGTATGGATTATTTCTTAACATATGTTTTCCTATTATTGAATCTTAGGATATGATTCATGATTTTGTTTGTAGGAAATAATTATTTTAGAATAAGTTGGAAAGGAATGGTTAATGGATCAATAAGAATGTTGAATGAGTAAGAATTCAACATATAAGGGATTCAAGAGTTATGGTAGATTTTAGGATGGTGAAATGCTTAAAAGTATTAAGGATCTTTAGATAATGGGATTACATTAGAAGATTTTTTATAGTATGTATAACCTTGTTGTTTGATATATGAAAATTTTATTCAAGGAATAATTATCTTTTCTTTTGTGGATATAGTTATAAATAACCATTTTGGTTTATATGATCCTTGAATTTGAGGTAATTACTAGTTAATACATTTTGGGATGCAAAAACGAAAGTTATTAGATAACCATTGTGGTTAAAATATGTTATGGTTATTTTTGATGAATTTATCTCTTTTTGGGAATGTTATAAAATTATGTAGTTTTTGAAAAGGGAAAACACGCAAACCGTGTGGCAACCTGTTGCGTCGGACGAAGCTACGGGAATCGAACCCATAACCAAAGTGCAACTAGTATTTATCGCCTACAACTGGACTACATGAAGTCCCTGGTTATTATGACTAATTATTTTTAGTTAGATGATCTTATGAATCTGGAATGAGTTGATTTTGGGTTATCTATGGAAATAATTAACTTATCATGGAGGATATGTGATTAGGTTAATTACTTTTCAGTATGAGACTTTAAGAGTAACTGATGTTATTTGGAGATAAATGTTAAGACTTACCTTGGAAGATGATGTGATTAAATCCTTCAGAGATTTGGTTTTTAATCTTAGTTTGGTTTACTTTGAATAATTTTATGGATATCTATTTATTGAATGGTCTTTGATGAACTTTGGGTTTTGTTGGACAAATTTTGGAGATTAAGAGTAGTTTTTCTTTTTATAAAGGATTATCCTTTTGGGGATTATTTGATCTTGTACTAACAATTTTGGTTTTAGTTTATTTCTAAATACAAGGGAAATATATAGTTCTCATTTTGTGGATTATGTGATTCTCTAGAAGATTATTCTTATGCTTTTGATGTGACCAAGTCTTTTTGAAGGCTCATCGTTTAAAGAAAATATTAGTTTTGGTAGAAACTTATTGAAGGATGAAACTCTACTTGAAGGTAAGTATATTTCCATATGTTTTTATTCTATGTAGTAAATTAATTCCTCAAAATTATGAAAAGGAACATAAAAAAAATGTTGTTGGTTTACGTTTCCTATTGGGTAATCAAATACCGTTTACACACATCATAAGTTTGTGATTTTCTTATGGTTAACTTTCTCCAAATCATGTTTTCTATCACTCTCCATCAGAACATAACCCTTTTTTTCTCCTCCATATCCATGTTTTCATGGAATCATGGTATGGGTTATTTCAAGTGACCATTGTACTTATTTTTCTTTCTTTTAAAGTGATAATTTTATTTACTCCTTTTCCGATGTGGGGCTTTCAATAATGTTTTTGAGCTCAATTTTAAAATTGCGAGGACGCAATTCCCAAAAGGGGGAAGGATGTAACATCCTAGGTAAATAATGAATATGAAATATTCATATATATTAATATTTGTGAATAAAATGTTAATATTACTTTAAAGGTAATGCTATGTTCGATGGCGTACCCAATACGCAACAATGAGTTTTTTGAAATCTTACGTTGCACACTAATAATATAATAATATTATTTTAAATGGTAGTTAACGGCTAGCCATTGTAATGGCAGGAATGAACAGAACTAACTAAAAAATGATTATATATGTTTGTTAAATATTTTAACAAATACCCAATAAATGATAGAGGCTTAAAATGCAAATGAATCCAGTTTTAAGAATAAATATTCTAATATTCTTTAAAAGGTCGATTAACCGCCTTTTGATGGAGAACCTTTTTAAAACTACTTTTTTTCAATTTTATATGTTATATTTGACAAAATAAAATTCTTCTTTAAAATCAGGACATCAAAATGTACTTTGTGTAAATTTTTGTTTTTTTTCTGATAAAGTTCATTTTTAATGAATAGTGAAAAATACTGTATTTTAATTCAAAACCTCCTTTTAATCTAATTTATTTATATTGTTAGATTATCTTTTTAATTGGTTTTAAAGTGTAATTAGAATATGTTTTTACCATTTAATTCAATGGTGGTCATTGGAATTAATTTCACTTTGAAATTTGACATAAACAAGTGTCAATCTTTTGATAAATATTGTTTCTTAAAAACACGCTATTTGTTTTGACAACGGGAATTATTTTTAAATTAATTAATACAATTTATGTGTTTAGAATTTGGTAAAATGGATTCCATATTTGTAATCAGAAGGTCCAAATTATGTAATTAAGACTCTCTTTTTTTTGACATTATGAATAGTAACGATGGCAATTATCTTTTATTATCATGATTAATTAGTAATTGGGTAGTTAAGGGTAATAAAATAATATCATAATAATATAAAATGACCCCAAAATGTGTCCAAATCCTCTTTTTTGAGTCATGGCCGACCATGGAAAGCTTTTTACCAAACTTGAGGGCCCATGAAGTCACATGGGTGTGATAGTGACATTTATGACAATATTTTTAAAAAGAAGAGAAATATAACAATGGTTTGTGTATCCTAAGTAAAACAATTTTAATTTTTTTTACATAAATGATCTCTTAGGCTCTAAATATTCATTTTAAATCTTAAAATATTTCATAAATCGTGATATTTTTTTATAATTTTTAGACATTAAATAAATAAATTTATTTATGACACCATGATGATGCAGTGATTACCTCATTAATGAACAATTTAAATAAAATGAAAAGATAAGGTAAAATCTAAGACTTACACTTGTCGAAAAACTATTGGATGGGTGGATTTCGAACCCTTATCACCTTATCCTTGAAATATATCATTGTGGGACCTTTAAAATCCGAAAACCATTTTATAATAAAGTAACATTTCAAGACTTTCCAAAAGTGACCCTCCTCCCTCTTATAAAAGGCCCCCACCTCTACCCCCTTACCCACACCTCTCAATCCCTTGGCTCATCCAACCTATACTCATATTAATCTCTCCACATACCTCTCTCACTCCTAGAATCCTCACTTGGGGTAGAAGTCTTTCCAAGTAATCCTTAGGCTCTAATCAAAAAGAGTTACCCGATTTAGAGGAATATAAAGAAACGAACAAGACAAGTCGGACTTGAGGTAAGGGGATTTCTTATCTCACTTTTAATTAAATGATATTTCCATTGTTCACCAATTATTTATTGCATGTGGTGTATTTTGTAATACCATTTGATATATATCATCATTATTCTATTTATATTCATGGTATTATGTGATTCATTTGGTTCTTATTATCTTTTGGTCATACGACTTGATTGATTACAACGAGGTAAGGGGTTTTTATCTCACTTTTTATTCCCGTGAGATTCATGCTATATTTTCCAATATATCCTTTGAGTAGTGTATTTACTGCCCATTATTCTACTCTTTGAGTAATATACATCCATTTATGGGTATTTACATCAACATTGTATGGTCCTTCTTTCATGGTGTGTATGTTTCGTAGGTTACCAAATCGGTAAGGGAACATTTCACCCTCTTCTTTTTAAAAGACTTCTTTTGATTAGGTCTTTTAATTTACATATTCTTATGTTGGTATATGTTCTTATATATCTTTATTACTGTAAATTTTATGTCCAAGTGATGAGATACCCTTTTTATCTCTCATCAACTCATTTTATGAATTTTAAAGTGACGTCGTTAGGCTGTCGAATTTCTGTAAGGGAACTTCTTAACCCAATTTCAATTCTTTGGGTTAAACCTCTACTTATTTATTATGTAGTGCTATGAATATGTGTGGATGACCTCTGATTTTCTTACCCTTAATATCCACTTATATTTAGTGTATTTATATTTGTCACACATAGTTATGTAATTGATTTATCCTTAATATAAGGATACCATCTTTGTACGGGACTTCGTCTCAATCTCCTTTCATTGAGGCATACTTGAATTTATATACGACCTTCTGTTATTAGTTGTATAATAAACCCTTTTGACTTTTAATTTTATTAAAAAGTAATCTATTTACACGAAGTGTTTTACTAAATGACAAAAGGAATGTTTTTGTATTACGTATGCGGCGACAACGACTTCTCCACCGTCGTGACCATTATTTGAGTTTCAGCTTCCTCTACAAGCCATAAATTTTTTTAAATGAAAAATAAATACCATGTTTTACTTTTAGTTTATTTTGGTATTGAAAATGGTTTTGATAATGTTTTGATTATATCAATGTGTTGTATTGATATTTTTTTATTTAAATGTGGAAATGTTATGTTTCCTTTATGCATGTTTTATGTGATACGATTATGTTATGGTTCTTGGGAATTTTTTATGAATCCAGGTGGTTCTGTGATAAACTAAGGGTAGGTGAGCCCGAGATAGCTCTCCAATGCATTGGGAAATGTGAAGAAGTTAAATGTTAAGGTTTCTCTGAAGAGATTTAGGGAATATACTATGATGGGTATTCAAAACGTAACCATGAGGGTTACTCCCTACGTAAGAATGTTATGAATGCCTCAAGTTACCTTTATGTCTTATGATTTCTATGATTTATTCATAAATTTTATGATTTCATGAGGTATGTTAAAGTGCTTATGTTTTATGAGTAAAGTATGATTTCATTGATTCTTATGTATACATGGACTAATGTTTTCTTTCCATATTTTTATATCCCTTACTGATCTTTTTATGCTCATCCCAAGTATTTGAAATGTTTTTCACAGGTTATAAGGAAGGGTAAGAGAAAGGAAGTATTCAAGAAGATTTATATCATGAAAATAACTCTTGTTTTATTTAAGTATTTGAAAAAAAATCAGTTATAGTTGAAGTGTCTACTTTGTAATATTCAAGTTGATATATAATAGTTATGTCCTAAATATCTAAAACTCTAAACCTGAAAATATCCTCATTGTGAATTATTCATTTAATTAAATATTATATAATGTTTTAAGGCTGGGTCCTTATATATAACCTTTATGATAAGGGATTTAAGTGCATATATCTACCCAAATAGAAAATATATACCAAAGATTATAACTAGATAGAAGAATAAAGATGTTGGGTGATGAAATAATTAATACGGACCCTTCAGAATGATATATACAATGTACTATGAGAATTATAGAAAATTTATAGATCAACTCTTCATGGTTTAATGAAGTCGACGAATAATTTTTCCTCCCTTGATAGTTCTTCACAAAGGATATAAATAGTTGAGCATTGGATTACTTGATTGAAACATGAGTATGAATGTATGTGATCATCTATCACTTTCCCACCACAGAGTATAAATATTCAAAACCCTTTTTAAAATAAATAAACTCAACATATCCAAGATATGTTAGTGAATTTAAAATTTAAAATGAGAAAACCAGATTATTGAAAAGATAGATAAAAGAGAGAAATTATCATTGCATAATAATCATTCAACTCACGAGTAGTATTCAAAACAATAAATAATAATTCAAACTGATTTTATATCACCTGTTAAATAATTTAAATAGTCTCCAAGATAATATTTCAATGAAATATCCCATGAAAATAGAAATTTTGAATTTAAAATATGAAATTCAAAAACATTCTGTTTAAAATAAGTAATAAACAAGCATAAAATATAAAAAATTAATATCACTAAATTAAATATATTAAAACAAATTTTAATGAATTTAATATCATCTAATATGCATTTAGAAACAATAAAATCTAATAAAACAATATAAAATAGTAAAAAAAAATTGAGTTTCAAGATGTAAGTTTCATGCGAGAAAATAAAACACCCTTTGATCTTCATAAAAACGTATTTAGAACAATGTAAAACACATCTCATAGGTTATACATAATTAATATTAATTTATAAGGTCATTATAACAATTTAAATATATGAAATTATCATGTATTAAATCAAAATATGAAACATTACATAAAATAGAACATATTTCCATATTTAAAAAAACCTACATAAATTCAATGAACTACATAGTAAAATCCATATATGAGTTTTTCACATAAGTTTTTTTCTATATGTAATATAATTTACCATGTAATAAATTTAAGTAGGTGAATTTTTTGTAGGAAATACATGTAAGAAAATAAACATAGGCGATTCACATAAGTGAAATCAATGTAGGTGACTTCTCTCTATGTAGATAAATCTCGCAACATAAAAAAATTTCATGTAAGAAAATCAACATAGCTGAATTATGTAATGGAATAAACATAATTGAATCTATATAGGGTATTCAAATTAGCAAATCTACATATGGGATTCACATATCTGAATTTATAAAATTTGTAAATAGATTGACTTATGGAATTTCAGGCCTAAAACAAACATGCTAGATAGAAGGACAAGATTTAGTTCCAGTTTAATTATATTTATAAAATTTCATTATATTATTAAATAATTAATAATAACCTTAATAAGAAATCTATAGCTCAAGTTATGATTAAAAAATAATATCAAAATACTTCTAAAAACTACAGTAATAAGACTGAAAAAATACAATTACTTATAACCAAATTTAGAATGTGATAGAGATCAATTTAGAAGTTAATTTATTCTAATAAAATTTATATAATTTTCTTAGATTTCTAAAAATAATAATCACTCAATTTGGAGTTCTTTAGCTCAGGATAAGGTTGAAATATAGAGGGTAACCAATTCTAGAAAATTGGCAATGTGGATTATGAATTGGTTATGTATAGTTTTCTAAAAAGGCTACATGGGAATAGTAAAAATCATGTCTAAATGATATTATTATTAGATCATAAGAGTTTATAATGTAAACAAGATGGAAGAGTTGTCGTTAAAAAACTTTAAATAATTAAAATCCCAAAACCTATTTATTAAGTTTTATCGGACTCAGCAGGCCTTTGATGATCATAGTATATAGAATAGACTCACATAGTGTGTCTGGTAAATCAGATTAATGAAAAGTTTACTAAAATAAAATTTCTTAACAAGTTGAATAGAAGAAAAATATAACTTTTAGAAACAAGTAAAAAAACATTACAAAGTTATTTAGAAAAACTAACAAAAAATTTATGAAATAAATGAGTACACTTTAACCTTAAGTGTAAAGGAAGTAAATAACCTTGACTTAAGATATCCATAGTTTAAACCAAACTTCCAAGTATTCATTTATTCAAAAATAAATACCTCTATCACAAAGATCAAAACCATCACAATTTTCCTATCCCCGGAAGCCCTCGATCAGCCTGATCAGATCCATCTATCTTTATATCCCCAAAATCTCTCAATATTAAATTCAAATCGAACATAGAATAAAAATAAAAAAACATTTTAAGGAATTTAAAATCCTCACATGGATTCCTTAAAACAAAAAATCTCCTAAAATATTACAAAGAAATTGTAATGATAAGTTATAGTAGGGAAATCTTCATATCGATTGATTTCACAAAAGCATTAGCTTCCAACTCCTCAAATTCACCTCTATTTATAGTCATTCCTCAAAAAATCATATTTACATGATTATCAGAGTTTGTTACAATGGACTTGGATGATCTTAATCTTGACAACTCAGTAAGTATATCTCCATCTGATGTCATTTCAGTAGCACCATTACAATGCTATTAAAATTTATTCCATCCAGTAGATATAATTTTAACTCCGATTATAAACATTATTATTATGATGGAATAAAAACATGTTAGTTTGATAGAATAAACTCATTCATACTAGTAAAATAAACTTAGACACATTGAAATATTAAACTCAGTCATACTGATATACTAGATTCATTCATATAGATATAATATTTTTTCATACTGATAGACCATATTCAGTCATATCAATAGAAAAGATTTATTCATATCGATAGAATGAACATAGGTCAATCCGATAGACTATACTTCAATCAATATGATGGAATATAATTTAGTCAGTCCGATGGATTATGCTTGTATAGAAATTTTATATTCATTAGTTAAGAACTATTTCTATGGTTGGTAGAAAAAATAGTTTTCTAAAAAAACATTATAAAACCTTAGGAAAAATATTGTTATTAAAACATATATTTTAAGAGTATGTTTTTATTTGAAAAACTAGGTATAGAATGTGTGAAAAGTAAAATTTTGACTCAACAATCTCCCTCTTTGAAAAACACAAAACACAACACTTAAATATAAAAATAATAACTTTGAAAAACTTACAAACCCACTATTCATTTAAGAACTCTACTCTCCTTATATTTCTTATCTCCGCCTCTCTTGAATTTTCCCTTTTTGTTAAAAAAAATATCTATAAGTATTAAATAAGATAACTTCTCAAAAACTTCTCTCCCTAAATAATATCTTCTTGAATAACTTCTCTATAAAAAAATTATTTTTCCGATCAATAATTTCTCCAAATACTTATTCCATAATTAATTCTCTAAATACTTATACCCCTTTTTGATTTTCAAAAAGAAATATAGGATATAAAAACTACATAAAATGTTAGATATAATAATAATAAAAAACAATTTATTGAAGATAAACATTCATCCATAATAAAATATATAAATAACATTCACCCAACCAAAATTGGAAAACATTCAATAAAATATGTATATAGAAGAACATTATAACTTTCATTCATTCAAAATTTTGTTTGAATATTAAAACATTAGTAATATTTCAAATAAATTAAATAATTATTTCTTCTGTAGATTCTTTATAATGACTTTCAACTTTCAAAACTCTTCCTTATTATTTTAAACTTCTAGTTCCTTTGACTCTAATTTTGAAATCCTTTCTTCCATAACTTAAAATCTTAGAACTTTTTGTTTTAATATGTTAACTTATTCTTTTAGAGATAGGTTCTCAATATTCTTGTATTTTAACTTATTAACTTCTTCTTCGAGTGACAAGTTCTTTTTCTTTAGTTCTAAAATTTCTTCATCTTGTGATTCTGATAATCACTTGAACTGTTCGACCAATTAAAACTTCTCATCAACTTCAAAAGATAAATTATAAAAAGAATTAGAAATCTATAAATAAATATTCTTTACAATCTCAATCTGATCATCATTAATCTTTAAATCTCTTTCAGTGTCCTTTAACCATCTCATATTCTATTTTACTCTTCTTTCATATTTCAATTCAACTTTAAAATACTTTAACTCTACTTTATTCTATACCAAAGTTCCAACTAACTTATTTTGAGTGTCTGGTTTCTCTAACACATTTAACCTCTTTTAAATATGTTTACATTTTGATCCAATACTTGGAAGGTATGGAATTGCATCCACAAGTTTCTTCAACAATTCATTGAAATATGTAAACCTTGTTACTATTCTCTAATCATATTGGGTGTCTTGAAAAATCATTAAGTCTGATGACACATTAGACAAATATCTTATTGAGGTTCTGATATCTACTTTCTCTTTCCCTTTATTCTCTTTTTCCTAATCAATATTTTAAATTTCCACCACATCAACATTTTTATAGGTCACTTATTTGTGTTATATTCTAATCTGAGATTTTTTATTTTTAAATTTCTTTTTTTTAACTAACTTCCTTCTCTGAAATAAACAATTCTTTATCTTTTTTGACTAAGTAGTAAATGATGAAGTTCCTAAAGAATTTTTTTCTTCTCCTTCTTCTTCGGATTCCTTTGAAGATGTTTCTTTTGAATCTTCTTTAAACTCTTCTTCTAAATATATTTCCAATTTTGTTAACTTAAAGAGTATACTTTACCTTTATTCTTCACACTTTTTTTTATTTTCTTCTTGGGATTTTTCAAAAACAACTTTTTTTATTCTATGACTTTACCTTTTCCTTTCTCAATAGAAATAATAACTTTAGAAGTTCCAACAACTTCTAGTTCTGGAATAGATTAAGGAACAACAATTGGATGAGGAATTCATTAAACCTTTACCGGAAAACCATCCAGAAGCAATGCTTCTGAATATTTATTAAATAAAAGAAAAAGGTACAGAGGAGACAGTCAGGTTCAAACAAAGGGAATTTCCCTCATCTATCAAATAACATAGTTAAAGATCATAATAAGACATATCATTCCCATAATCAGAGTCTTTAGTAGTTTCCCATTCATATTGGGACTTACCCTGATTAAGGATCTTAATAATATCAGAATTAAACTTTCCAGGTAGATTAGAAGATCAATTACACATAGTGATAGGTGTATTATAATAGTCCTTCCTTGGCCTTCGCTTCGAGGAAGCGAGAGTGTAGTCAACCTTCCCTATTCCTTAAATGAGCTCATCTTTGAAAGAAGTAGGTCCACCGCTACCTGCAATCCCTTCCGCCTCTGAGATGTCACCCCACTTACCAGATATCCTAGAGGAACTCAATAGATTTTGGATCTCCTGATGACAATCTAGAGGAACCACAGTGTTAGGAGTCATCTCAGTAGTCTCATCACATAGTAAACCTGCACCAAGACTATCATTCATGCATAGGTTGGAGGGGTCGTTACAAGAAGGAGACCCTAAAATAGAGAGATTAGAATTTTTCCAGTCCCAACTAATCCAGTGGGAGTAACAACATGACCATCCTTGGGTGTAGTATCATTAGAAAAATCAGCCTGAGTAGTGGAGGGAACACCCATTGGGGATGCAGAGTTTACCCAAGTATTAGAGGGACCGTTGTTGGCTCTCATAGGTGATGAATCAACCATCAGTCCCTTCCCTTTCAAAGGTAGTTGTTGTTATTCCATATAATCCAGCACATTAGCCTTATTGGAATATGGATTGTTGTTATGATCAAGGGTTTGTGAAAAATCATCATTATTCCTCTTCGATTTCCTTCTATAGAGGTTGGATAGATGACCCTTCATCCCACATTTCTCACAGGAGGTCTTTCTCTAACATAGATCCAAAGAGTTACCAATATCCAAGCATTCATTACAAAAAATTGGTTTTATTTCATACTCAACATCAATTTGAATGTCATCTGTCGGAGTGGAAAGAGTTAGCTTGTCAATCAGGATGAAGCTAAGATCAATCTCCACGAACATCCTAGCAAAGTGTCCAAATTTAATATTCTCAGTCTCTTTTCCAAGTTGTATTGGAGTCCCAATTTTCATGCCAATATCACATAGAATATTTGGATGCCAAAGGACCCAATTAAGTCCATGAAGACGAACCCATACCTGAGAAAAATCATTCCTTGAATGCGAAGCATTGAATTCTAGGGACCATTCATGAAGGTAAAGCCATCCAGGCTTCAAGGAAAGAGATCTAGTTCTCCACACATGAATTTTAGAAGCATCTAAAGGAAAAAAATCAATAAAAGAAACCGTGTACAAGAGATACACACCTCCAATAAAAAAAACCCAAAAAATGAGATACATCGGACCAATTCATCAAACCTCTAGGATTTCTAACCCTTGGTTAAAACAAGACACGCAATCAGGGAGGTTTTCCTGATGGAAATCCTTTCAGAAAATGCATCAGGATTGGACTCAACATGAGCTGATGACCCCTTTTGAAGAATTATTCTAGAACACAAGTTAGTGTAAGACACAAATGCAGAATGAAACACATCATTCGGTCTTATCCTCCATGAAGTAAGAAAAAAATAAGCAGAAGGCAACACAACAGTGGCCGATTTTCAAGAGAAATCACAAACATTAGAAGACAAAATTGTCTTTGGAGGACGTTGTGGATTAGACTTGGAATCCCAACCTCCAATGTCTAAATAACCGTGAGTAGCAGTCACGGACCTAGATCTGAAGTCAACACTAGCATCCTCCCATTCGTCATTGCGATCCTGTAATCCCCCTTCAACTAGAATACCCCGAACAATGAGATCATGTGAATCTACTATGTGTGCACAACTTTTGGGACTCAACACATCATCGCTCCAGGAAGCAGAACAAACATCTGAATTCCGAACAACATCAGGATGAGACATCGATAGACCTACCATAGATGCAGAACCACCAAACTACCGCGGACCTTCATTCCTGGTAGATCCGCCTTCTCCATCCACAAGAACATGACTAAGAAAGTGGAGAACAGGATCCCGAACCCTAGAAAATCTGAATGCTAGGGCCACAAAGCTCCCACTTACCTTGAAACACCATCTCCAGGAATTCGTTAAACCTTAGATAAATGAGAAATATACATAACTCTTTAAAATTCCTCTTCAGTAGTATATATATTTTCATGTACTTATTATACTCCCTTCATTAAACTCTCAATAATCTATGCCTCATATAATCTCTTATTTTGTTTCCTTTTCTTCTCTTTAGCTTTTAAGACTTATTCAGTTTTATGTTTCAATGCTAAGGCCTCATCATTATCAACTCCAAACTCAACATATTTGGGTATCTTATCTTCTTTTCTTTTTATTATCTCTTGAAAAACTTCATCGTACATAACTTTAACTTTCTTCTTTGGTCTGGGAGGTGAATAAATATATTTTATCTTTTCCTGAAATTTTTCTTTTAACTATTGTGCTTTAGCATCAGACACAACCTTATCTGATTTATTAAAAAAAATCTTCATCTCTCGCATAAAAATTAATTTCATCCTTTAAATAGTTTCTTCACTTATCAATGAAATTTTTTCCCTGATGTCAATATCTTTATTCTTAATCTTCATAAAAAACATGAAATTTATCTACATCTTGTTGATAAATCATATAAACTATAAAATCATTAACTTCATTTCACTTTTATTTATTTCTTCAATGGATAAGAAAATTGATTTTAATAGATTTATTTTCCTCATATTCATAATAAAATCCAACACAAATATGTCTAAAACTTTCAACATATCTCGGTATCCTTTCCTTGGAATTAAATATCCTTTCATCCATAACACGAAAACTCTTGTATCTGGTTTAAGATGATAAACCTTTATGACTTTATCATATGAAGAAAATAAATATTTTTTGGCCTTGATTTTTTAAAACCCCATAACATCTATGAAATTTTATGAGTTACTAGATAAGCTTATCTATCTGGTAGTACTTTAAAATGTTTTGAAACTTATTGAATATTCAGCTTAAGATTAGAAGTAATGATTTTCATATCATCTTCCTTACTAAACATAATAGAAGAATAAAATTATTTTACAATTATTGGATGATGAAGATAAAAGTCTTCCATCTCAACACAAATTTTCTCTCATCCCTGAAATATTATAATTTATTTCAAAAAAGAATCATTTTTATCATACCATTTCTTCTCTATCAATATTTCTTTGATAAATCTCTATTTACTATATCTTCCAGAGTCAACATCTTGCAAAAACTGAACTATATACAAATTTAGATCAGATAAATTGAAAACAATCGGACTGAGGAAGAATATGGGAGCTGAGATTCACTAACAATCTCAGTAACCAGTGTGGGATTTGGTGACCCACTCATGTATTTACAAGCTCAGGGAGACGATTTAACTTCCAATGGTCTGACAGCTCTTATTAAATCTAAAAACTTGATCCAATGGTCAAAAATAATCCTTATAATATTAAAATATATTTTTTAACTCTTAATATTTTTTTTATAAAAAAATATCGGATGATTATTATGCCCAGAAATTAAAATTTTAAGTTTTGTAAAAAGTAAACAGCAAAAAAATGTAAAAAAAATAGAATAACCAAAAAAATATAGTAAATATGAAATATTAAAAACTACCTTTTGAGTTAATATATAACTTTATGTAATAACGTTAGACTGGTAATTTTTTTCTTGGTTTTGAAAAAAAAATGAATAACCAAAATTTTAACAAATCCAAATATTTCTAGAAAATATAATTTTTTAGGAATATAAAACAATTTTTTTTAGAAAATTCTAAAAATTTAGTAAAACTTAAAATTTAGTAAATCCTAAAAATTTAGAAAAAAATAAGAAATTTTAAAACCAAAAAAAAAATTGAAAAAATAAAAAATATTAAATCTAAAAAAATTAGAAAAACTAAAAATCAGTAAATACGAAAAAAAAATAAAAAAAAATAGTAAATCCAAAAAAAATAGAAAACTAATTTTTTAGTAAAAACTAAAAATTTCGGAAAACCATGACATATGTATTCCCCCTTTTGAAAGTAGTTCACTAATGTAGGAAGATTGGTAAACAAGAAGTATAAATGAATGATCACTTGATCTTGACTATTCCTAGATTTTGTTTAATATATTCAAATCTATTAGAACTTAGGGGTTTAGTAAAAATATTTGTAAGTTTTTCTTGCATTTTGATTAATTGTAAAATGGTATTTCCTTTTTTGTGTATGATCCTAAAGAAAATGATGTCTTATATCTATGTTTTTTTATTCTGAGTGATGTACTAGATTTTTACTTAATGAAATGGCACTTGTGTTATCACACAAAATTTGAGTTTTATTAAAACTTAAGACATAGTCAGTGGGTGTGTGTTGCATCCACAACACTTGAGCACAACAACTTATGGCTACCTCATATTCAACATTAGTAGTGGAAAGTGCTACTGGGTGTTGTTTCTTACAAGACCATGATACTAGAGCTTCTTCTAATAAATAAAAAGTTTTGGAAGTACTTTTTTTATCCATTTTACATCCACCAAAGTCAACATCCAAAACAATTCTTAATTAGAAATCATTTCCAAAAGATTAAAGAAATCATAAATCCATAGTTCCCCTAAGGCATAAAAAAATCATTTTATAGCTTTAATATTGTACTCTTTTAGATTAGATTAATATCTTACACACAAGTATATAGACAACAATAAATCCAAATGACTATCTATTAAGCATAGTAAACTTCCAATCATTCCTCTAAATATATTTTGATCAGTATATTTCCTATATTCATAAATATCTAGATCATTTGAGGTTCTGATAGGAGTAATAATACTTTTATTATTTATGCATCCAAATTAATTAAAAATATATTTTATATACTTATTTTTAGATATAAAAGTTCCTTCTGGTTTTTGTGAAATTTAAAAACAAATAAAATAAGTAAGTTATCCCATCATGCTCATTTCAAACTCATATTTCATAATATCTGCAAATTAATTTGTTAAAAAAATTATTTGAAACAAATATAATGTCATTGACATAAATTTGAACAATAATGATGTTTTTAAAAACTTATTTTATAAAAATTGTTGGATCTACAGCTCCCTTAACAAATTTTTTTTGAAACATAAATCTAATTAATCTATTATATTAGGCTCTAGTGGCTTGTTTAAGTCTGTAAAGTGACTTAGTAAGTGTAAAAAAATGTTATGGATTTTTTTTATATTCAAAACTAGAGTTTGTTCTATATAAACTTCCACCTAAACATATCCATTAAGAAAAGCACACTTCACATCCATTTGAAATAGTTTGAAATTAAAAAATGTTTCATATAGTAGAATAATATAAATAGATTCAAGTCTTTATATAGAAGCATAAATTTATTCATAATCTATGCCTTCTTGTTTATTATAACCCTTTGCAACATGTATACCTTTATTTCTTATTATAATTCTATTTTCATCACACTTATTCCAAAAAACCCATTTTACACCAATTATAAAAGTATATTTAGGTTATTCAACCAAAGTACAAACTTGATTCATTTTGAATTCACTAAGTTCTTCTTGTATATAATTTATCCAATATTCATTACTTAAAACTTCATCAAAAGTTTTAGGTTTGAATTGTGAAAAAAAATCATAATGTTCAACTTCATTTCTTAAGGAACTTCTAGTTCTAACAGGTTGATCTACGTCACCAATGATATTATAACTAGTATCATTCCTAAGGATCAATTGATTCCTTGGGTTTACAAAATTCTCTTCTTTAACAACATATTGAAATTATTCTTGAGGTATAAATTCAAAATATATTCGTAATTTGTTCACGCATGAGAAGAACTTTCCAACATAGGTTGAAAATTAGTTTTTGAAATAACATCTGAAGATGTGAGTTGTGGTTGTTTAAAAACAAAAGGATCATTTTTATCAAACTTAAAATGTATTTTTTTCAATAGTACTTGTGTTTTTAATAACTAATATATAATTATTACTAGTTTTATAATAACCAAAAAATATTCCTTCATCATATTTTGGAGAAAACTTATGTAAATTATCTTTAGTATTCAGAATGAATATTTTTCATCCAAAAACTTTGAAGAAAGAAATTTTTAGTTTCCTTCTAGACCAAAAATCATAAGAATTTTTATTAATAAAAGATATTATTAAAATTATATTTATATTATAATAAGAAATACTAACTTATTTATCCCAAAAATGTTTAGAAATTGAGTATTCACTTAGCATGGTTCTTATAATCACTTAAATAATTCTGTTTCTTCTTTCAGCTACACCATTTTTCTATGGAGTTCTAGGTGATGAAAAGTTATGTATATTACCCTTTTTACTAAAAAAAGTTTCAAAATAAGAATTTACAAATTATACACAATTATCACTATAAATAGTTATCAAGTATAGTTTTTTCTCATTTTTAAATCAGTCTAAAAAAATTTAAAACATAAAAAGGCTTCTGACTTTTTTTCTAAAAAATAAACCCATGTATATCTAGTGTAATCATCAACTAAAACATATATATAGTATTTTACAATGATACTTCTAGTTTTTTTAGGACCAAATAAATCCATTTGAACTAATTTTTATGCATCATAATTTGATACTTCACTAATATATTTAAAAATTTACTTATGTTTCTTTCAGAATTAATAGGGATCACAAACTTTTAAAGTATTATAATTAAGTTCTGGTAGATATTTAACTAGTCCTTTCTTAGAAAGTCTAGATAAAGTTCTAAATTTACATTTTCCTAATATTGATCTTTAATTTCACTAAGTCAAGGTAGATCTTAGCTCCTAAGGTATTCTAGGTTTAGTATATAAACATTCTCATACTGATTGGAAGAAAGAATAAATTCATATTTTAAACTATGAATAGTACATTTATCATTCCTAAAGTTTACAAGATATCCCTCATCATATAATTGACTTATTCTAATAAGTTTGTGCTTAAGACCTATAATAAATAAAACATTTTAAATTAAATATTTTCTAAGAAGTATAATATTACCTATTCCAAAAATTTCTCCTTGATCATTTTCAACAAAAGTAACTTTACCACCTTTTATTGTTATAATCTTCTTGAATAAATCCTTTTTTCTAGTCATATTTTTGTAACAAACAATATCCATGTACTATATATTATTGTTTTTACATTTATTATTCTCTTAAAAAATAGAAATTTGAAACCTAAACCTACATGGGCCTAGTATTATTAGAAAGTAAAATTTTCAGAATCTACATTTTTACAACTTTTCTATGTTGAGAAAATTTTAATTATTTTTAAGATTATGATTTATGAAACCCTATTGATTAAACTCTATTTGAAGCAGATTTATTTTTCTAATGACTAACACTTTTACATTTTGTGCAAAATAGAGCACTTCTCAGAATAAAATAGTTATTTTGAAAAATAGGGTTCTTATTTTTATAACTCATTATGGATATATCCTGATGAGGTATAATTTTTCTATACATATTATCAAAGTTTTATTTACCATTTTTAAAATTTGATAAAATATTTTTCATACTAAATATCTCATAATTTATTTTTACAACCAAATTCTTATCCTTGATATAATTAGTATTCAAATTAAGATTTTATAAATCTTTTGAAAAACAAGATCTTTCTAAATTATATTTCTATAGTTATTTAGAATATTAGATTTATAAAAATTATATTTTTTAAATATTTTGATAGGTTATAAATCTCAGTAGTTAAAGTAGATACTCTTGAATTTTCTTACACGAGTTTTCCTCTAAAAAAATAAAGTTTTTTAGTAATTTTACAATTCTTATTTTCTAATAGTTTTTATCACAAACCGAATATTGTCACCATCAAAATCAGCACCAAACCCAGCCCATGGAAAGTCCTTAAGTGCATTCCTAATCCCTATACACTAGCACAAGTTCCCTAGTATCATATAATGTAGTTTGGAAACTATTTACCTGAGTTTATAAACATGAAACAAAAAACAAGTCTAATATAACAAATCTATATTTTTCAAACAAAACCACCCTTTATAAAATTTCATAATTTAATTAAATAATTTAAAACGATGTTCAAATACCATTAAAAAGGTAAAAAACCAAAAAAAAGATAGCCCAAGAACCTCCACATGGTAAGAGGCACTGCCCTCAAGTCATATCCACAACACTGCATCATGATGGACCACTAAAAACCCGAACCATTGGCACAAAAGTTATACCCAAACCTGCGACAAAAATAACCGAGTCTACTTACACCCAAAGGTGTAATTAGGGTGTGATCCAAATCCTATTATGATACCACCACTAATATATTCCATGTTAAAAACATTTAAATATTAAAATATTTCAATTTTTCATAACATGAAATTCTAGTAACAATTTCTAAAGATGCAACTTTAAATAAAAAAAATAGTTTCAAGTGGTCTATTTTAAAGAATAAAAACTTTTAAATAAAATACCAAAGCTACTGAATTTTCCATCCAAACATACATTATTCCAAAGGTAAGCATAAATCACCCAATGAGCACAATCAGCGGTAAATAACCCCTTAGGAACTTGCTCGTTGTGGGTCCCAGGTATCTCGTATCTTGGTGAAAGTAACAATACAAATATCCATTCTCGTACACATGAGACATTAGTAGTGATCATACCCATAACCTATTGTTCCCCCAAAATCTTCATCATCATATTTTAGTTAGTGATTTCATTTTCAATCTTTCTACGTGAAACTAGGGCCAAACCCCATGGGATCACTAGCTACTAGTACACGTCCACCCACCTAGATACCTGGGATTCCCTCTTCTGCTCAAAAAATTTCAACAAGCCATGAAATATAATTTTCACATTAAAATACCACTTAAACATCACACATTCACAAAACATCCCCCATGTATATCACACAAGTCACATAAACCACTTTTTTCATTCAAATACATTTTGAAATCATACTCACACCAAAATAGCCCACAATACTTTTCAAATATCTTTAACACTTCAATAAATCCTTTAAACTATTTTTCTAAAACCTTTCCAAGATAGTCCAAATCACATAATATCCCACACACATTTCACATAATACACTTTTCACCTTAAAAATTCATTTTTATCGTCAAACTCACACAAAATAGTCCACAAACATGTTTTTCACCCACAACACAATTTAATAAAACATTTCAGCAATTTATAAAACATTCTAAAAATGTTTGACATCTTAAATCACCTATTTACCATTAAAACCCATATTAAGTGAATAAAATCACCAAAATAGTACATGTACATCATTTTCCCACTTTATTTAACTCACTAAATCATTTTCAATTTTCATAAAACAAACTCAAGGGGTATAACCATGTTTTAAACACAAAACCCATTTCAAAACCCTCTTTCAAGGCCAAAATCACACCAATAAAAATCCAAAATACATTGGAATCCCTATAAACATTTATTAAACCATTTTCAAGTGCTATATAAATACCTCAAATAATACCACAAAGTATACACATGAAAAACACATGTTTTCATAAATCACTTTCAAGAAGTATAACATGGTTTTACATATTAAATACATTCAAACCCCCCTTTAAAGGCCCACATGACAATAAGGAATTAACAAAACATAATTTTCAGCCTCTTTCAACAACTAATAAATCACTTTTACATTTTATAAAACTACTATAAAAGATATCACATGAGTTACATTTGAAAAATACACAACTTCCAACAAAAATGTAACTTTAATACTAAATTCTTTACTAATGATAAAAAAAAGGTTTTTGCACCACATAAAACACATTAGGAACATGCTAAATTAATAAACCAATCAAGATAACTCATCAATAATTTCTTGCGCATTGAATCGCATATCTAAAGTGTCGAAAACCTCAAATATTGGTGCGAAACTTCAACCGTACCACCGCCGCACCACAAGGAAGATAAATCCAGACCTAGACCACAAGATTTGACCAAAAAGACTCCAAATAAAACCCTAGGTACGACCCCTAACTTAGGTAAATTTTATAACTTTATAAAATATGGATTAAATCCTAAGGAGAATGAAGGAAATGAAGAGATAAACACTTACTTTAATAAATCTTGAAGTTTCCCCACCAAAAACCCCATCAAAGATGGGTTGCATCAGAGCTTGAGGGATCTTGGAGGCCTCCCATGGATTATGGGGTCGAATGGGGGAAGAATAGGGAAGATTATGTTTATTTCAGAGAGGTAAAAATTGGAATTTCAAAAGTATTTTTAATTACTTGGAAACCTTGCACAGTTTGGCTGCACGGTTTAGTAAACAGTGCGGCCAAACCGTGCGGCCTATTCTGGGCACCCAAAAACCTTCCATTCTCCTCCAATTTTAGGGGGGTCCAAGGGGAAAACCAAGGGGGGAAGATAGGAAAGGTATAGAGGAGAACAATTCCCAAAACAAACTATCCTTTTTTCCCTAAATATTATCCAACACAAGGGTACAAACCACCTCAACAACTTACCCCACAAGTGGTGCCACTAGAAGTGTCACTAATCCAACTCTAAAACACCACAACCTCATACCATCCCTTTGAAAAAAGAGGAGTCTATGTACCATCCAAGGCCCCCAAGACTAAGTTCATAGATCAACAACACACGATTAATCAAATTTTTAAACTCAGAACACCTAGAAACCAAGAGAAAGCTAAGAACCAAAAGAGGATTTGAATCAAAGCAGGGAATTGAAAATCCGGGTATGACAATTATCCCCACCACAAAAATTTCTTCCCCCATAAATCCATATCAAGGCCAAAACAATAACCAAATCCAAATGAGAAACCAATATGTACTCCTTTTCCAAGCTTCACCCCCAAAGGCCAAAATACCTCCAGTGATCAATTAAGGAAGGAATACTCTCACAAACCAAAACTTACACCACCTCCCTAAAACGATCAAGAACATTCGGACTTTATCCCAAAAGAAAACTCCTCAAACTCCATCCAAACAAGACTCAGACAATTTACCCAAATGAGACTACCTACCACCAAGCCAAGACCAATGAAAAATCTGAGTTTCTAACACAGGGAGACACAAATGGGATCCCCACCATAAGAGACAACTTAATTTTTTCCCGAGATAGAATCAGGACACTAACAGAGGGAGGCCTGAACGGACCCCGGTACAAGGGGTATAATTCCATTAGACCTTTCCAAAGGAACTTACATAAAAATCATACTGGGTATCCCCACTATAATAACCAACCATCTTAACTGACCAGCACGGGCTGGCACAGAAAGACCCCAAATTTTAAAAAGTTGGGACGGTCACACGGTTAGTCCTCACAGTTTTGGAAACCGTGTACTAACCATGGGGATCATTCTATCTGCATGTCTTCCTAGAACACGGTCACTACTAATCATGCATAAACTGTGTTCTCAACCTATATTTCCAAATTCCCAACCATACTCCAAAAACTTAATGGAAAACAAAGGGGAAATGAATGACATTGGGCGATAACATGGGCATGAGGCCCTCCACCTCTTTTTACCGAACAAGAACAATAGAAGAAAGATAAAGACACCAGAGGTTTAAACTCTCCCTATATTTCATAATGAGGATAGGACATTTTAAAAGGGTTTAAATGACCATGGGATTTCCCCTGAATACGTGCCAGATCCTCTCCGGGACCTATGGCTGGAGCTTAAATGATTGAAGTATCTTCGACCACACAGTTAGACTTTGGAAACCCCTTAATGGAATTCCTTCTTCCAGTGCTACAAAAAACTATACCAAAACCCCATATGGGTTTACCAAGACATGACACATTCCAAAACTCACTTTACCCTAACCCGAAATTTCACTAAAACAAGGGATTAGAAGATGAAAACACATCGCACCTTTTTTCTTCGAGTGATAAACAACATAAGGAAAAGACACATATAATCAACTTCTTCTAAATTAGAGGATTTTGAAGTTTTTCCAAGGGAGACATACTCCCAACATAACAAATACTCGCATAGGATTGCATGACCTTAACCTTTATATTCTAATGAGCACACGACATCACAAGGTGTCACTGAACATGACCATTTGTGATTGATAGAAACAATACATGGAGAGGGACCTTATGCAACATCCCCAAATATCACACGATTTTAGAAAGTGTCCATAACAGCCTCTCATGACCATATTTCCCATACTGGTGGTTTAACGTGAACTCCTGCTTTGAAGAGACTAATAAGGACCCAAATTCCCTCTTAGACACCATCCATATACTCATCCACACTAACAACCCCAAACCACTTCAACCTTCGATGAATCATGTAACTTAAGAAACTAAGGTCTCTTTAAACCTTCCACGAGAACTCTCCTACTACAAGAGGGTCCAAAAAACCAAGAAATTAAAATGGTATAGACTAAATATCTAAAGATCAATAAAAATATTCTTTATATTGATCAACTTAAGGGCCTTCTAACGGCGAAAAAATCTGGGTTGTACTTCAGTTGTGCACTAACCCTTAATGGGGGCGTACCTTATCCAATGAGACAACCTAAGGACCCGACCAAGCTGGTCCACTGGTCAATACATACCACAAACCAGATCCAAAAACATGAAGAGAACCACTGCAAATGTATCCCTAAACATTTCTCAGAAGATATCACTAACCAGTCCTTCAACCCAACTCACCAAAGAAACACAAAACCAAAACACCGTTTAAACAAGAGGGGTTCTTGGACTCAAAACATCCCACAACAACAACATTTCCAAAAAAACAAAAGACACACCATCACAAACCAGTCATCAAGACTTCATTTTTTCCTTTAAAATTATATATTTGAAAATAAACAGTTCAACAATTAGCATATCCACCAATGGTACCCCATGGGCCTCACACATGCATGTTTCTGTGCCACACCGGGCACCCTCCTCATATCCATCCCGGCACTCATACATTCATGACATAAACCATACATCATCCTATATAACCCCATGAATTTGGTCACTCATGGAAATAACAAAGGTTAAAACAAAAAATTTATCCACTTTTCAAAACCAAAAAAGTCAACCAATGCTTACTTTTTCTCAAGACTACTAACCATGAAATCAAAATAACCGATTTATATCTTACAAAACATTTAAGAAATAAACAATAATTAAAATGAATAATCACTTTCAAGTCATACACATTAATTTCAAAACATCTCATCCCATTAAAAAACCTTTCAATATTTTATATAACTCTGTTAGAAACACTTTTTCAAAACCAACTTTAACATAGTTCCTTCTTTCAAAAGAGAGGTGTAAACACACTATTTTCCATTTCAAAAAAATTCTGAAAATTTAGTTCCACCTTTTCAAAAATAAAATCATTCCCTCTTTATTATAAAATCATTTCACAAAAACTTTATTCTTCTTAAAACCAAGTCATTTTTTCTTTAAAACCGAACTTCCAAGATTTCAAAACTAAAGGACACAAGACAATGCGAGAGGAATCTTGTTTCGGTGGGTGACTTGGACATATGGTTGGAGGCCATACGCCAATAACTTAACCATCATAGAGAGTGTTCTATGGAAATATCTCTGGCTCCACATGCCTTTCCAGGCCCTGTGAGCACACTAAGACCATTAATCCAACTCTCTTTTCATTTCCCCTAATCATCATCAAACCAAGAAAACCAAAAGACTCAAATAAATATAGAATTCCCTTGGAATATTTAATCTCATCATGAGGTGTGATACCCAAGAACAATACCCATAACTAGAATTTCAAGTCATGAAAATCCTAGATCCAAACTATCCCAACTGATCCCCAAATAACATGACCCAAAGAGTTAACCTGAACCTCTTCTGATACAATTTTGTCACAAACCGAATCTGGTCACCATCAAAATTGGCACCAAACCGGAATTGTGGCATGGCCCAAAGGGAATTATCAATCCCTACAGTCTTGAACAAGTTCCCAATTATCATATTATGTAGTTTGTGAATTATTTACCCAAGTTTATAAACATGAAACAACAAACAAGTCTAATATAACAAATCTTGATTTTTCAAACAAAACCATCCTTTAAAAAATTTCATAATTGAATTACATAATTTAAAACAATTTTCAAAGACCATTACAAAGGTAAAAAACCAAAAAAAGATATCCCAAGAACCTCCACATTTCAAGAGACACCGCCCTCAAGCCATCTCCACAACACCGCATCACGATGGATCTCTAAAAACCCGAACCATTGGCACAAAAGTTGTACCCAAACCTGCGGCAAAAATAACCAAGTCTACTTCCACCCAAAAGTTTAAGTAGGTAATGATCCAAATCCCAGTAGGATACCACCACTAAGAGATTCCATGTTACAAACATTCAAACATGAAAATCTTTCAAGTTTTCATAACATGAAATGCTAGTTACAATTTCTAAAGATGCAAATTTAAATAAAAAATAGTTTTCAAGTGGGATATTTTAAATAATCTACTCTTTTAAATAAAATAACAAAGCTACTGAATTTTCCATACAAACAGAATGTATTCCGATGTAAGCATTAATCACCCAATGATCACAACCAATAGGAAATAACCCCCTAGGCACTAGATTGTTGTGGGTCCCAGGTACCTCGTATCTCAGTGAAAGTAACCATACAAATATCCCTTCACATGCACACAAGCCACTAGTAGGGATTATACTCATAACCTAGTGGTCCCCCAAAATCATCATTATCATAGTTTAGTTATTTTTTTCATCGTCAATCTTTTTATGTGAAACTGGGGCCAAACCCCACAGGATCACTAGCATACTAGTACACATTCACCCACCTAGATACTCAGGCTTCCCTCTTGTGCTCAAAAAAGTTCAACAAGACATGAAATATAATTTTCACGTGAAAATACCACTTCACGTCACACATTCACCAAATTTCCCCCATATATATCACACAAGACACATAATATACTTTTTTTATTCAAATGCATTTTGAAATCATACTCACACCAAAATAGCCCACAACACTTTTCAAATCTCTTTAACACTTCAACAAATCCTTTAAACAATTTTTCTAAAACCTTTCCAAGATAGTTCAAATCACATAACATCCCACACACATTTCACATAATACCCTTTTTACCTTAAAAAATTCATTTTTAAGGTGAAACTCACACGAAATAGTCCAAAAACATTGTTTCTCACCCACATCACAATTCAATAAAACATTTCAACAATTTATAAAACATTATGAAAATGTTTGACATATTAAATCACCTCATTACCTTTAAAAAAAACATATTAAGTGAATAAAATCACCAAAATAGTACATTTACATCATTTTCCCACTTTTTTTAACTCACTAAATCATTTTCAATTTTCATAAAACAAACCCAAGGGGTATAACCTTGTTTTGCACACAAAACCCATTTCAAAACCCTATTTCAAGGCCAAAATTACACTAATACCAATCCAAAATAGCATTGGAATACCTATAAAAATTTATTAAACCGTTATCAGGTTCTATAGAAATACCTCAAATAATACCACAAAAGATAAACATGAAAAACACATGTTTTCATAAATCACTTTCAAGAAGTATAATATGGTTTTACACATTAAACCCATTCAAAAACCCCCTTTCAAGGCCTACATGACACTAAGGAATTAAAAAGACATATTTATAATCCCCTTTAAACAAATAATAAATCACTTTCATATTTTATAAAACTACCACAAAATATATCACATGAGTTACATTTGAAAAATACACAACTTCCAACAAAAATGTAACTTTAATAATAAATGCTTTACTAATGCTACCAAAAATGGTTTTCGCACCACACCCAACATATTAGAAACATTATAAATTAATAAAATAATCAAGCTAACTCATCAATAATTGATTACATGTGGAATTACCTACCGAAAGTGTCAAAACCCTCAAATCATGGTGTGAAACTTCAACCGCACCACCGCCGCACCACAAGGAAGTTAAATCCAGCCCTAGACCACAAGATTTGACCAAAAAGAATCCAAATAAAACCCTAGGTACGAACACTAACTTATGGAAATTTTAAAACTTCATAAAAGAGTGATTAAACCCTAAAGAGAAGGAATTAAATGAAGATAGAAACACTTACTTGAAGAAATATTGAAGTTTCCCCACCAAAACCCCCATAAAAGATGGGTTCCATAGGAGTTTAAAGGAGCTTAGAGGCCTCCCATGGTTGCTGGGGTCAAATAAAGGAAGAATGGGGTGGGTTATTTTTATTTCCGAGAGGCCAAAATTGGAATTTCAAAACTATTTTAAATGACCTGGAAACCTTGCACGGTTTGGATGCATGGTTTAGTAAACCGTACGGCTAAACTGTGTGGCCTATTCTAGGCACCCAAAAAACTTCCATTCTCCTCCAATTTCAGGGGGGGTACAAGGTAAAAACCAAGGGGGAAATATAGTCCAATTATATGAGAGAAAAGATCCCAAAATAAACCATCCTTTTCACCCCAAAACTTATCCAACACAAGGATACAAACCACCTTAACAACTTACCCCATAAGTGGATCCACTAGAAGTTTCACTAATCCAACTCCAAAACACCACAACCTCATACCATCCCTTTGAAAAAAGAGGAGACCAAGTACCATCCAAGACCCCCAAGACTAATTTCATATATTAACAACACAAGAGGCATCAAATTTTTAAACCTGGAACACCCAAAAACCAAGAGAAATCTAAGAACCAAAAGAGGATTTTAATCAAAGTATAGAATTGAAAATCTGGGTGTGACAGTTTTGAAAATATAGATACATCTTTATAACTAAGAAAAGAATTATTTTCTTATAATGAAGAATATTCCTCATTTAAATATGTACAATTATTTTCATTATCACTTTCTGGATAATTTTCATTTAATATAATATTGGTTAAGGACTCAGCAATTACTTTATCCATAAAGCAATCAGTAATCTTTGAAATCTCAGCATAGAATTTAATGCTCTTCTAATATGAATTGTCATTATCTGATGAATTATCTAAGGAACTATATCTACCACTATCACTCCAAGTATCTTAAGATTTTAGAATTTTCTTATTCTTGTGCTTGTAGTACTTATTAGAATTCCTATTAGAATTTATATCCTTATTTTCTTTTCTTTTAAACTTCAGAAAATCAGATATGATATGACCAGCCTTTTTCATTCATAAAAAATAACTTCTAAAGAATAATTCTTATCACTTATATTCTTATGATTATTCATATACTTATATCGCAAATCCTTTTTCCATTATCATGTTCATCCTTTGATCTAACTGAGAAAGTTCATTCTGACTTTATTTAGATGAACTAATTTATAAATAAACTCTAAATTTATTTTTCTTTAAAGTTTCATAACCTTTATTAGTTAATTTAACCTTCTTAAAAACATCTTATGTTGAAGAAAAAGAAACTCCTCCATTATTATTTTTCATTTTCCCAATATCTCACTTCATTCTTCCCTCATACTACATGAGATTTCCAATAAGATCTTCCAGATTCAAATTTGTAATTATTTTAGTATCACCTAAATTTTTCCTATTAGACTTCTATTCTCAGGAATGATCTCAATAATATTTTCAATTATGATCTCATCTGTAAGATATTTATCCCCAAGGTATTGTAAACTATTTTCAATATTCATAAATCTTTGATGCATCTTTGAAATGGATTCACCAGGTTGGAAGTAAAAATCTTGATAATCAGCATGAATCATATATATTCTAGTCTCAATAACTTTAGAAGTTCCATAATGTGTAACTTCTAATTTATTCCAAATATTATTTTTTTCTTCACAAGAATAAATATGACTACATATTTTCCTCATTATAGAACATAATAAAGTATTTATTACTTGGTAATTCAAATGATATTCTAGCTTCTCTTGATTAATAAATATAGAAAATTATTTCTCATGAATCTTGTAATTTTCGGTTAACATTACAAAATTTTCAACACCAATATTAATAAAAAAAACTCTTCATTATATCTATCTAGTACTCATTATCATTACCATGAAATATTAGTGGTCTTATAGTATTTATATTTTCAAGTGTACTAACTTTTAAAACTACCATATTATAGGAAAAAAATATATTACTACAATATACACATTAGTGTAATAAATGTTTATGAACAATAGTTTATAAAAAAAACTTATGAAATTTTATTAAGATAATAAAAGTAAAAAACCATCAAGTAATGTAGTAGAACCTCCTTTGATACCAATTGTTGGATCATAATATTTTATAATGGCTGTTAAAGGGGGGTGAATTGTAGTTAAAAAACTTTAACTAATAAAAATCCCAAAACCTCTTTATTAAGTTTTATTGGACTCAGCATGAATCTGATTATCAGAGTATATAAAATGGACTCATATTGTTTCTACAAAATCATATTAAATAAAATTTTACTAAAATAAAATTTCTTAAAAAATTCACAACAAAAAAATAAACTTTAAAAAGTTATTAGTAAAATGAATAGAAACTTTATAAAATAAATGGGTACACTTAAACCTTCAATTTAAAGAAAGTAAATAAAATTGACTTAAGGTATCCACAGTTTAAACCAAAATATCAGGTCCATATTTCATTAAGAAGAAAGACCTCAATCACAAATATTGGAATCGTCTTTATCTTCCTATCCTTGGAATCCCTCGATCAACCTGATCAGATTCAGCCTATGTTTCAAGTAATTTAAAATCCTCACATGGATTACTTAAAACAAAAACCCTCTCAAAATATTATAAAGCAATCACTAGTATAAAATGAATCTATACCCATGGTTTTCACAAAACTATGGATATAGGTATTTTTTTAGAACCGATACCCATGGTTTTGGTAAAATGTGGGTATAGGTTGAAAATTACAACCTATACCCATGGTTTTTCAAAAACCATAGGTATGGGTCCTCCTATACCCACAGTTTTTCAAAAATTGTGGGTATAGGGTTCAGTTCAAGACCTATACCCATGGTTCTCATAAATAAATGGGTATAGGTCAAACATATACCCACGGTTTTTCTAAAACCATGGGTATAATTTTTGTTTAAAAACCTATACCCATAGTTCTCAAAAACTATGGGTATAGATTTCTTACATAAGTACAGGAAAAAAATTCCCATAGGAAAAAAAATATTTCTGTAGGAAAAACTTTACCCGCGGTTTTCCTCCTATATCTATAGTTTATAAAAATATATAAGTAAATATATATTTATATACACATAACCGTATGTGGGGTAGTGGTTAGGCACGTCTTTTATGAAGAGTCAGTCCAGGGTTTGAATCTAGCCAGAGGATTTTTTTTAAATCCTATAGAAATAGTTTGAGAACTGTGGGTATAGGGTTGTTGACACGGTGGAAAATTTCCCATACTTTTATTCCCACAATTAATAATCGTGGGTATAGAATATTTCAAACCATGGGTATATCTCGGAGCTATATCGATGCCTCCCACTACCACGGTTCCTAAAACTGTGTGTATAGATTATACCCATGGTTTTATGGGTTATACCCATGGTTTAAAACCATGGGTATAGGTTATTTTTCTATTAGTGAATCGTAATAAGAAGTTTCAGTAGGGAAATATTTAGAACAATTGAGTTTACAAAATAATTAGCTTCTATCTTCCTGAAGTCACCTCAATTTATAGGAATTCCTCTAACGATCATATTTTTTTTTATTCTCAAAGTTGGTTGTAATGACCTCAGATGATCTTTAACTTGATAGCGCAGCAATTGTATCTTCATCTGATATTGTTTTGGTAGCACCATTACAATTTTGTAAAATGTATTTCATCTAATAGATATAATTCTAACTTCGATTATAAAATTTATTATTCTGATGGAATAAAAACATTTCAAACAAGTGGACTAAAATTAGACATACCAATAGACTAAACTTAGTAACATAAATAGATTAAACTCATTCATACTGATAGACTATATTCATTCATACCAATAGACTAGATTTTTTCATATCGATAAACCAGATTCAATCATAACGATAGACCAGATTCATTCATACTGATAGACTGAACATAGGTCAATATAATGGATGATAATTTAGTCAATGTGATGTAATAGAATTTAGTCTATCCAATGGATCATACATTAGTTAGTATTATGGATTGAAATTATATGGAATTTTTATATTCATTAGTTAAGAACTATTTCTAAATTCTATTGAATAAATTTTTTTCTACAAAAAAATTCTAAAACTTTGAAAAATATATAGTAAAAAATATTTTTTAAGAGTGTGTTGTGAATTTAAAAAGTAAGGATACAAATTGTAGAAATTAAACTTTAAAATCAATAATTTTAAGATCTCAAATGACTTATGTATCCTAAGAAAATTTCAAGAAACTTTTAAAGCACATTTTTACTAATCAATACAAGAAATTTAAATATATTTTTTGTAAAGAAATATTATGATATGATCAAGATTAAACAAAATTAAATCAATACACAATTAAAATTATTAATATATTTAAAGGAAATAAAACAAATAAATATTTTTAATTATCAAAGAATAAAGTGGTTCAAGGATCCATTCAACATTAAATACTGATGTAAGAAAAATATCATGGTCGGTTTTTCTTAAAAAGATAAAAATATAATTTCTAAATATATTTCAAACTAGTATATAGTGACCCATCCTTGAAAAATTACACAATAGAGGACCATTTCCAGTCTAGGTTATGTAATATTAGACAAACTATACAAATTAACCAAATTATAAAAAATAAAAGAAAAGAAAAGAAAAGAATTCACATGCACTCAATCCATAAGAAAAATGAACAACTTTGGAGAACTCTACTGAACCTATAGAAAATAATTTAAAATAAGAGCTAAGCATTAAATATTCACATTAAGGGGTTTTAAAATCTTTAATAAAAAATTTTTAAACATGATTTTGAAAATAATTTCTATAATACATTTATAAATACCCTTCGAAAAAATTATTTGAAATTACTTACACCTTAAAAATACTATATCACTTTAGAAAATACTTACATTAAAAAATTGATTAAAACATATTCCAATGATTTTTGAAAAATATTAAGCAAGATCTTGAAAACAAAACACATGAAGTTTCTTGATACATAGAAGGATGTCTGGGCCTAGCCACTTTCCTAAGGGATGAGTTCACTCCCCAATCTCTATCACATTTACTATATTCAAGTACCGATTTTCATAAAAACATTTTCATCTTTCTTTATATATATATATATATATATATATACATTTTCCACTAGATTTTTTATTTTAAAACATGAGTAAACATTAAAAATACATATTCGTGTATTTATTTCTAAATTTATAAATGCAAACCTTCATGGAAAATTACTTGTTAGACTTGGAATAACCAAATATCTTATACTTGACTTTGCATATTCATATGGAAGGTTAATTAGCATTCATTCACTTAAATATTTCATTCATAACCCCATAAGAATCCATTTCTGAAGGTGGTTATGATAAATAAAAATTTTATTCAATGCTTATACATATATGCATATTTATATATATATGTATGCATATATTAATGTAATAAGTGTCATTAAAAATCATCTATATATAGTCATAATCATGATTTTTTTATGAAATTCACATAGATCAATCATTTAAATTGATAAGATTCCATAAATAATCACTTGATATATATTTTTAATGAATAATTAATCAAAAATAATTATTATAATTCAAATGAATCAATCTACTATATAAACCCCATTATATATATACATATATATATATATATATCTTTTTAAAAGAACATGATTTGATCAATAATTAAATTCTTACATAAATCCATGTGAATGATGGATTTATAATAATACCTTAAGACATAAATTTAAAACCAACACTTACATCAAAAATTATTAAAATGAAAAAATAGTTTGGTATATATTTTAATACATACATACATATATATATATATATATATCTTGGTAAAATGTAAAACAAAATTGAACTCTTACAAAATAAAATTTTAAAAATGATAAATCTCTTACCCAAATAATTGAAATCAACTTAATCTAAAAATATAAACTCTCTTAAAATTAAATATAAGAATGAAATAAATAATCCTTGGTTTTGAAAATAATAATTATATATATATTTTCTGATAAACACATCCTGAAATTACAAATATATTTATATAAATCATAATTCAAAATCATGGGTATACAAACATATATATAAAACTTATAAATTTGAATGTAAAATTTCCATTATAGAATTTAATAAAAATTAAGAACAAAAATCTAAAGATAATTTTAATTACACCCTTACATTTTAGTTCTAAAAAGAACATATTATAGTTAGAAACAATTACATGTTCATGAATATGTATTAATCAGTGTTTATATATATATGTATAAATCCTTAAAATTTTAAAATAAATTTATACCATCCAAAATTTAATAAAAATAAAGAACTAAAAATAAATTTAATACAACCTTATATAAACTAAAATTCAAAATTGAATTGATAATTAAAATTTGATTACTAAAAATAATATATATAATCTCCCTTAAAATAGAATGAATATTGTTCTAATAAAAATAAATAAAATTCCTTATGATAATTGTAAGGAAAAAAATAGACGTTTGATTTTTGAAATAACAAAAGATTAGATATTTGAAAAAATTACTAAAATATGTTTCCCTTACTTGTATTGCAAACAGGAAGAAAATCAACTTCTGCTTCGGACCCCCAACTCTTCCTATCAGGACTACAAAATGGTTTTTACCCCTTTTCATTTACAAATTGGTATAGGCTTTTATAGATAAAGCCTTTACTTCTTTCACACCAATAACAATATATAAAGAATTGGATAAATCAAATTCTGCAGACTAAAGATAGAAACATACCCAAGCTTTCAAGGCAAGTTGTGTGTTGATGTAGAATAAAAAAATAAATATACAAATTTTATATTCAAATATTCATTAAACATATTCATCTGAGTAGCAGAACATTGATATATTAAATATAAAACTACTATAGAATGGTCTGAATTGACATTAGCATACCAAAATAAGAGGTACTTTTATTTATAGTCCAAAAGAAAACAACAGGTTCAGACAATGATGAACAGAATAAAAAAATCATGTCAATAATGAACAGAATGAGACAATTATGGAAGGATAAAACAAAAGAACACAACAAACATCATAGTTAATTTAAAATAGATTCAGAAATATAAAAAATAAAATGGAAAAATACCTATCCTAAATACTAAGAACCGCTACCCTAACCACTTGGATCTCCAACACTGGCATTCGGAAAAGAAACCCTAACCTCGAATTAACCCTGTCGATGACATCACTCATATTGTGGTCAAACCTTCCTTGTTGGATCAACTCCCATGCCTACCCAGATTTCAGTCTCGATGCACTCGCATGGGATCCATGTAGCCATTATCAGTCTCCGCTTGAATCCCTCTTATGCAACCACCTCTCCAGCTCATGGTTAACCATAAAAACCCAAAACAGACAACGCCCCCCTACTGCTCAAAATAGATTCCCACAGACTCCCCCTATTACCCCCTAACTCACTTTTCCATTTTTTTATTATTATTAATATTTCATTTAATGGTTTACTATTATTATTATTTATTATCATTTATTTAACTCAACGTAATTCATATATATTTATATATATACAATTTAATTTTTAAATTGAATTATAAGTTATTATTATTTATTTATTAATTTAAAATATCAACATTTGGGATAAATAAATTCATGTATTTTAAAAAAAATTATAATTTATAATTTCAATATTTTATACATAAATTTTATAGATCAAAATAATAATCATTTATATATTTTTATAAATTAAAACAATGTAAATTATTATTATCTTTTTTATCAATGTTTTAAAATGTTACATAAGTGTAAAATTCTAATTATAATGTTGATTAATAAAATAAATTTAAGTTTTAATAGTTAATTCATTTAAAATGTGAAATTATAATTCCTATAATTAAATATTATTTCATGTCAATAATTTAATAATTAATGAAATTTTTTCATTGAAACAAATTTTAACTATTGTTAAATAACCTTTTGATAAAATAAATTCTATATTACAAAAAATAATTAAAGAAAATCATAAGTATATAAGTATATAAGTATATAAGTATTAACTTATAATTAATTTAATTAAAACACTTAATTTAAATTATTATTTTTAAATAAAATCATCTCAAAAACATTATTTGTTTATATATTAATCCATTTAATAAAATATAAAACCAAGTTTAAAATTTCTAGGATGTTACATAGTATTTTTGTTTTATTTTGGAAAAGAAAAACATGGACTATGTGGTGATTACCTACTGGAATACTCATCTCACACCCTACTCACACCAATCAATGTTTTTAGACCAATTAGCTTTGTGGATTTTTGATTTGATACATAAAATGGGATCCAATTTTGGATAGATCACAACCTAGGTCACAGGTGATAGTTTATCAGGTATGTTAGTATTTATTTTTACTATTTTAATAGTTTTTGACAAATCAACCCTTTTATGTTTTCCTTTAAATTTAAGGTTGGTGCTTTCTATAGGTAGAGTTATGGAGGACAAGATAGAGTTTGTTTCATGTGAGTTGTTTGAAGGTGAGTAGATGGATTTATTTTTTTATCTTCTGGATTTATTGTTTGTTTTAGTTTATTTTAAACTATTGCCTCTTTTTGATTATTTATTTTTGGCATAGACATTCAACTTATGGATGGGTCATAACATAATTTTGTTATAATTTTGATTCTTATTAAATATTTTTAATCTAGGTGAAATCATTACCATAGAGTATATTATGATTCTCTATAACTTTTCACCATCTCATGGAGATTGAGAATTCCCCTCGGGTTAGTAGAGAGCCAGGTTGGATGTTGGTTCAGGTGGAATCTCAAGATGGTTCATTACAAATGATCTCTAGAGCTTCATCATCTATCAGATATACTTTTATGAACATACCAAATATATAATTTTCCTTGCATCTCTACTCTTCCATTGAATGGAATGATGCTTTCAAATCAACTACCCAAGATTCCACTAGAATTTTTATGCTAAGAAATAATGTGTTTCTCCCACCTTCTATAGTACCACCAAAATTTTATCTTCTAAAATTTTACTCTCTTCTGGATCCATCCTTATAGCTCTTGAAATATTTATTGATGTTTCCTTTCCTCCTACATTTCTATCATATAGAACCAGGTCCAGTTGACTTTCCCCAACTCTTCTCCCTTAACTTATCTTCTGGTTGTTTCCTCTGATATATCATTCATTAAGGTGATCGTTCTCATCCATCAATATTAATATAATTACCAAATGGTTCTTGTACTTATTTCCACCTAATCTCTATATTCAGAATCTAGTTATGCATATCTTCAAACGCCAAATTTGTATTTCCATTGGAATTACTCACCATAGTTATCATCACATCTCAACTCTTTAGAAGCTATGAAAGTATAATTAATACCCATACGTCAGTTGTGAATGTTATCTTCATAGATTAAAGATATTTTCAGATCATATTGAAGTAATTCATATGATCTTCCACTAGTATTCCTTTTTATAACCTTATTCTAAACATTCATCATATCATAAACACTTTGTTCATTATCAGGGGATTATTGTACATATCTTCTAGCACCTTCATAGCCACTATTTTTGTTTTCTTTTCATGGATTTTTAAGTCCATGTTTCGTGCAAAATATATCCTCACCAACATCAGTGCCTTTCTATCCATCTATTCCCATTCCTTTTTCTCTATCTTATTCAAATGAATGCCAGTTAGTAGAACATCTAGGTCCTTTTTAATCATATGACCTTCCATCTATATCTTACAAAATCCAAAAAAATCCATTAAACTTCTCAACCTAGACCCTACCATCATCTTACATCATTCATTCCACTAACAGTGTAGTCCTACTAAAAATTAAATAATTTCAAGGTAAGAGAACTCAAATTTCTTGAACCATCCTTGCTCGATGCACTTTTAGCATTAGAAACCATAACAAGAACCATTTCTAGTACCACTTGTTGGGATAAAAAAATTTCTCCTGGACTTCAAATAAAACCACTAGAATGTGTTTTTTTGTGAAACCACTAGAACCAGGACCTCAGTCCACTAGAAATTTACACACCAAAGGCTCACATAGAGTAATATGATCCTATGGAACCTCACCCTAAACTAAGTGTATTGAAAGTAAGAATTATTGCACCCTAATCACTACATAAAGTCAAACCTCACACACATGAAAATCCACACAATCAACCATAAGTATATAAAGTAAGAAATAACACAAGATATTAGCATGCTTTGTAAAATGAGTCCTATGTACATGAGAGAAATACCACTACTTCCATTTACATTATAATTGGAAATACATGTATAAGAAGTGAAAACAATATTATTAAGTATAAGTAATTTTCAAGCCCAAATCTCTCTCCTTTATCACCTTCTCATTGCACTAATTTGTCTCACTTAGCACTTAGGTTCAACACACTTATATACTACATGTCATATAGTCAACAAGTTAAACATACTCCCCATAAATCTTGGTCAAAATATCATGATCACTACAACATAGATACCAAACTGATAACCCTCCTTTCTCACTAAACTTCTATACCATCATTGATCCATAAGAAGATATAAACTTCTGATGGTCCTATTTCACCTAGAGAAGACTTTATTCCACTATCTTCTCCTCATGATAGTTCATATTCTGATAAATGAAAATCTAGTAAACTTAAATATGTGGAACTAAATCTAGTGAATTGAAATAGACTTCACCTCCTGATATAAATTTGATCTATACATAATGTATACTAAATCATATTTTTACAAGATAGTATTCACTAATATCGGTGCCTTCACTAGAACCAGTTCATTCCCTAGATTTATAGCCATTACTTTATTTAGGTAGAAAATGGGGATCAAATAATAACTCTTCCAACATGGAGAATGGTAATCCTTAGGGAAATACTTTTAGTTTTTTTTAAATATACACTTGTAATAAAATCCATTTAAAATATAAGAAATCTAAAATTCCAAGCTAAAATTATGTGTCATATGAGTAAAATCGAGAATAAAATATATGCACAAATAGAGAACTATATGAAAATAGTGCTTGGATAGTTGCATGTTATTCATGGATTGATAATTATAGGATTTTTTATTCCCCTTTGAGGATGGTTCTATGGAAACTATTGAGGCTTAAGTCCTTGGGGTTGGGTATTCATGTTCCACTAGTTTTGATTTGGAATCATAATTTAACACATGATGATTTATCTTGTCATATAGTGTGAGGAATCATGGGGGGAAACAATTTTACCCAGTTCAACTGTAAAGAACATCCAAGACCTTGGATATAATACCCACTTTAGTGGGAGAATTGCTAAACTATAAAGGGCATGAAATGAAATAGGGGATCTAGGTTTATGTTCAAAAAAACTTAGTAGTTTTGGTAGATCAATCACACCTACATATAATTTTCACAACAATATAATCGAAAACTCATTTTTTTTCTTATTACACCAGATAACAATGGAACCATATATAGTGAATTAATTAGTTATCATGCTTCCACAAATTTTTTTAGTAATTTTTTTAGTAATAAATGGCCATCAAAATTTGATTTATTTTAGTGTATATATAAATAATAAAGTTGTAAGAGCTATTATATTTGGATTTGGGGTCTTGAGGTATCCAAGACCCGTACTCCCAAATATAGTGATAAAAATACATTCTTTATTTATATGATTTGATACAAAATAAGATGATCTAAGATAAACTTGTATATTTTTCTCATCATTTTCATAATTTAAACATTAAATATAAAAAATAATATTATATCCCCAAGAACCAAAGGTTTAGTGTCTTTGGAGATTATCTACCTAAGAATATTATTGTGAACATTTCTTTATAATCGCACCAAACTATATCACCTTCTATACATACCGTAGGTTATAATCATATTCATAACTTAGGGAATGGAAAACATAAGAAAGGGGTGATCTCAAATGATCATTAATGGAAAACATATCAATATTTCATAAAAGGTTAGATTATAATCATGTGAGAAAACATGAAAATGGGGTAAATGTCTTATTAAAAGAACACGGTACAATAATATTTTACTATAAGGCATAATAAAAGGACATGTAATATCAAATGATAGAACATATACCTTATCATAAGAGTATATAATCATGAGAAAATAGTCATGATCTATGGAACATAACAAGGGCATATAACATAGAAATATGAAAAAACATAATTATGTGAAATCGTAACCTATTGGAGTATCCATTATTACCTAATTCCCATAACATAGTGGTCTTGGGATAACATCATGTGTATCCTCTTGGGATTAAGATAATAACTCATGTACCCTCTTAGTCTTGGGATAAAAACTTGTGCACCATCTTGGGATAACAACCTATGTAACCTCTTAGGATTGGGATAACAACTAGTGTACCCTCTTGGGATTGGGATAAAAACTTTTGTACCCTCTTTATCTTGCTATAACAACTCGTATACCCTCTTTGGATTGGACTAAAAACCCTTATAATCTCTTGGTATTGGGTTACTACTTGTATACCCTTTTGATCTCATAAGATATACAACTTTAACCATTTCGTTGGAAGGGGATACAGGACCCCACTTGTCATTTAACAATCATCCACATATTTTTTTTGTATAAAATAAATCATTAATCATGTTATAATGAAACCATAAAAATAAAATGGGTTTAATAACATTTCCAAATGGTATTACATAAAATGAATTAAAGAATTAGATCAGTTGTTACCAAAATAAAATCACCCAAAATAATTACTTTATAAAAAAAATATATGGTGATTCATGAAATATTACTCCAAATGATATAGATATTTTTGAGGTAAATAGGTAAATTGAAGTGAAATCATAAAAATGTTTTTCATAAAACATTTTTAACATTATAAAATAAATGAAGTTACTTCTTTCTTTAAAAATTCATTTTTGAAAAGGTGAAGTGAATTTTTTAAAAAAAATATTACTTTTAAAAAGAATATTGAATAATTGAACCTTGGATAAAAATAAGTTTTAAGTCCAAAAATATGGAGTGGGAGATAAAATGAAAGGAAACACTTTTTAATATTTTGAAAATACCTTTATTAAAAACCCACATCAGAAAAAGGATAATAAAACTTTGTTTTGAAAAGAGGTAAAGATAAATAAGAAGATCACATGAGATAATACATATTTGGGTTTCAAAATAAAAAATTAAAGCATTTGTGTAAATAACTAATAAGGAAATATAGTATAAAAACCATCTAATAGGATGAGGATTATTCTTAACAACATTATATTTTTACAAAGAAATAAGTTCATCAACAAAGAATAATTGAGGTAACAACCCTTAAAAAAGATTTCATGAGAAATAAATGTAAATATATAAAAAATGAGATGAATTATAATATAATTTAATCATAGTTTAGGTTTTACCTAACTTATAAGAATAAATTTCAAGGATAATGATCATAACTCAATGAATGAAAATTGTGTTAACAAAAACCCTTATGGATCTAGTAAATTTTGAATCAAAATCATTTGAATGAGAAAAACATTGATAGATATTAAAATAGTTTTAATTTCAGGATAATTATGATATAAATACATACATGGGTAGTATATACACCACATAAAATAAAATAAGTAGTGAATTTTTCATTTGTCTCAAAAAAGAAGAATTGAGATGAGAAAACCCTTATGGATTTTATAACATTTGATTCAAAATATATTGAAATATAAACTTTAAATAAAACCTTAAACACAATAAATAAAGATGCAATCATGATATTATACTTAAAATAGGCATAATATATTCCATATAAATGTAAATAGATGCATAATATAAAAACATGTCTCAAAGAAGGAAATTTGAGATGAAACTTTTACCTTAACACTCGAATTCCACGAAAGCAATTTAACCTCCTATATAATAAAAATAATAATAATAATAATAAATAATTTTATACACTTATTAAAATATAATACCCTATATACTATTCAATTATAATCATTTATTATACATTTATTTGTTAGTTATAATTTATTTTCATTATCGGATGTTAGCGATTTTGATTGTTTCACGCATGCTTTAAAATGAAAATGTTGATTCTTTTTTATTGATACCAATTTCATCATTCATATATTATTCAAGGTGATTTAATAAATTATTTTTAATTATTTATAAATCTCTAATTTCATTCCATTATAATTTTAATCATGATTCATGAAGATGAAATCGGTGATGATCTTGTTTTGATAATTTTTAATGAATAAAGGTGGTTTATTAATAAGGATTTTATATAATAATATTACCTTTACATAACCATAAAAAACAATTTACTAATTATTTTATAATATTAATAGAAATTAAATTTCTATATCCATCAATGATATAAATTTATAGTTTCGTTCATGTTGGTGGGTAAACCGACCTAAACAATAACATGTTATAATTAATGGATGGTTATAAAGTGATTTAGTTATAATATCATTATTAAATAAGTATAATGAAATTATTTATATTTTATTAAGGTGGTTAATCATAATTGGGAATATAAATAAAAAATAATCTATTACATATAAATAATAAATCGTTTTCCTCTTAAAATACTATTTTTAAGTGGTTAAATTTACAATGATCACTTATAGTTATTATTATTTATAGAATGAATAATTTAAATTTAAATAATATAAATCATGTAAAAAATATCATAACTATATACTAAACCCATTTTTGGAACCATCCATGAAAGGCAGTGATGAAAAAAATGTGTCATTCATGGAGGCAGTAGTCTGCACGTACGTAAGAGTGACATTTTCATTTTTCGAATGGATGGGAAGGAGATAGATAATGGTAATAACGTTATATATAATAAATTTTAAGTATATTTTTTATAATAATTTAATTATATTAATATGGTTATAATATGTTTGGATGAGGAAGATAAGGAAGAAAAGACTGGAGCGATGGTATTTCTCAAGTTGAGGACTTGATTCTTCCCTTGAAGAATTTATCATAAATGGATAAATTAGGCTAAATTATTTTGAACATAGGATTATTAACTTGGAATATTATTATAGGATAGGTAAAATGGTAAAATTATTTATTGAATTTATAAATAGGAGTGTCGATTAAAGTGGGTGTATGTGGCCTCTTTTTATGGGTAAAAAGGGGGGAATTTTCCTTCAAAAAGAATGTTAGGTAAGAGGTAAGAATGTAATTGCATGAGAGTTAGGTGAGTTAGGTGAGGAAACATTGGTGATACATATAGGTATTAATTTACAACCTAAAAATTTCTTATATAAGGTGTTTATTTCAAGTTATTAAATAAAAATTCAAGCCTCTAAAAATTACACATTTTTACCCTTGTTATCCTTGATTAAAAATTAACTATGGTAATTATTTTATTAATAAAAATATAATATCACCCTTATTACCAAATTTGTGCATGATTATTTAGAATTTAGAATCCATTTAATCTAATTAAATTTCTAAATATGAGAAAATTGACTTTTAAATTGAAACATGAGATATAAAAAACTATTTTTTTTAGAAAATGACTTTTAAAATATTATCTGTTTTTATTCTTATTTACTATAGATTACTAATATATTATTCATATAAATTATATATTTTATAATTATTTAATCACAGTATATTTATTTTCTTAAAATAAAAATTCATATCACATAAACATACTACTTTTAGCAAAATATATTTTTAAGCATAAAATGATCTTATTAGTTATTTAGCTACACTAATTGAATTATATCAATGTATTAGTGATGTGAATGGAATTTATATATATATATATATATATATATATATATATTATCTTCTATATATGTTCTATAATGTGTTTACCTCTATTTATACCTACCAATTCAACAGCTATATAATAATGGTCACATTTAATACTTAGAATTTTATCTTAATAAAATGTATCATGGTTAATTTTAGTTTAGTGTTGTGTATGAAACAAGATATTAAAAATAGTATTTATTTAAATAGATATTAATAATAAAATCTCGGGGTGTTACATTCTCTCCCCCCCCCTTAAATAAATTGTGTCCTCGTAATTTTAATTATCGCTCACTAAAAAAATAGGTAAGGGTGTCTATAAAATAAATGAGACTTGAGATATAATTTATAATGATATATTAATCTCACAATATTAGAAAAAACTAGAAAACTCATATTTTACTTTATAATAGGAATCTATTGATATTATAAGCCATCTTTTCCAAATATTTCTCATTATATGTGTATTGGCCTTACGGATTTTTAGAGACATACCTTTAACAAATTCATTTTGATGATCTCGTTTCCAACCAAATACTATAACAAAAATGGATATGATAATAATAAATAAAATTAGTGTAAATGATCATATGAATATGAAAACTTGATCTTAAGATTCCTTATCCCATGACACCTTTATTTAAACCTATGATACTTTCGATTTAACTATGATATATTTGGATTAACCTATAACTCCTTAAGTTTAACCTAGGTTGTCTATGGTCATATTCTTATTAGACTCTATAACATAACTAGTTATATATTACATCCTAAAATTAAATTTAAATCTTTCATAATAGTTCATAAATATTATATAAATCAACCTAAGCATATCCCCCTGAGAGTTTCAAACTAGGTGAACAGTTAGTTCTATTTGTCATACATTGGGTGAAGATCAAGTTTATACCCATCTATATTTTTCATGGTTATCACCCCTAAGTGCATGTATTTTAAAGCCTGTATATACTTTTTTATATCCATACAAGAATTTTATTTCTAGGAAATCACACACATTATAATTTACCAAAATTTTAGGATACTTCCTATAATTATAATTATCCCTAGGGTTTTCAATAAGGTTTTTTAATCCTAATCCCCAGAAATAACTAAACAAATCCCAAAAAATAACTAAACTAATCTATAAAATAACTAAACATTTCTTTTATACTAACTGAGACACCTTAAACCTGAACTCATGGTTCTGGTTCTAAAAACACATTCTTTACAACTAGATTTAATACCAACTAATGTTCCCCAGACCCAAACTCGGGAATTTTGTTCTAAAAATACATTCTTTAATCGTAGACTTCAATATAAAAAGATATAATACAAGATAAAAATTCATATGTTTCACATTTTTTTAATAATTTAAACACTAAATATCACAAATAATCTGACAACCCTAAGAAACAAAGGTTTAGTATCTTTAGAGGTTAGAAACATAAGAATCTTATTGTGAACATTTATCCATAATCACACTATACTAGATCAGTTTCTAGATATATCCTAGTTTATACTCATATTTATAACTTTTTGAATAGATTCCATAATAAGAAAGTGATATAAAATGATCGTTAAGGTAAAAACATGTCAACATGTGATCAAGGGTTAAATCATAATCATGTGAAAAAATATGATCATTGGATAAGTATCTTATTAAAATAACATAGAATAGTAAGAGTTATCTATATGGCATAATATAAGGATATTTAATCTAAAATGATTGAACATATACCATGGAGTAAGATTTTATAATAATGAGATAATAAACATGATACATGGATCATAACATGTGAATATAACATATAATTTTGACAAAACATAATCATTTTAAATCATAACCTAGTGGAGTAGGCATTTCTATCTAATTTCCATAACATAGTGGGCTTGGGATAAAAACATGTGTACCCTATTATTCTTGGGATAACTACCCATATACCCTATTTTTTTGGTATAACAACCCATATACCCTCTTGGTCTTGGTCTAACAACATGTATACCCTCCTATGCTCAAGATAAAAACTTGTATACCCTTTTGGGATTGGGTTACTACCTGTGTACCCTTTTTTAGCTCATGAGATATAAAAGTTAAACCAATGAATTGAAGAGAGATATAGTACCCAAAACATCACATAATAATCATTTATACATATTTTTTTCATGTTAAATCAATCATTCATCATATCATAATGAACCCATGGAAAGAAAATGGGTTTTGTGGCATTTCTAAATGGTAAAACATAAAACAACTTCAAGAATTAGATCAGTTGATAACAAAATTAAAACTCCCAAAAGTATTAGTTCATAAAGGAGTTTATAGGTTGATTTATGAAAAATTACTCTAAATATATATATGTTTTGCAGTTAAATAGGAAAATAGAAGAAAAATCATAAAAAGAGTTTTCAAAAAAATATTTTTAACATTATCAAAAAAATGATACGTGTCTCTTTCAAAAGTCATTTTCAAAAATGTGAAGTGATAAATTATGAACATTTTTACTTTTAAAAAGAATAATAAATAATGAATCATTGAAAAATTAATAAGTTTTAACTCTACAAATTTTTATTGGGAGTTAAAATTAAATGAAAACTTTTTCATATTTAGAAAATACCTTTATTGAGAACCTATATCAGAAAAAGGATAATAAAAAATTATTCTGAAAATAGGTAAATAGAAATAGGAATATCACATGAAATAATAAATATTTGGGTTTCAAAATAATAAATTAAATAATTTTTGTAAATAAATAATATATATATGGAAGATAAAAAAACCATCCAATAGGATAAGGATTGTTCTTTATAATGTTTCATTTTTACAAAGAAAGAAGTTCATCGATGAAGAATAATTGAGGTAACAACCCTTAAAAAGTGAGTGCATGGGAAATAAATTTAAATACTAAAAAATGATATAAATTATAATAAAATTAAATCATAGGGTAGTTTTTACCTAACTTATAATAATAAAATTTTAGAATAACAACCATAACTCAATAAACAGAAATTGAGTTAGCAAAAACCCTTATGGATTTGGTAAATTTTGAATCAAAAAACATTAAATGAGAAAAAATTATATGGATTTACCAATAATTTGAATTTAATGATAAATATGATATAAATATATACATGGGTATTATATAGACTACATAAAATAAAATAATTGGCGGATATGGAATATGTCTCAGAAAAGGATAATTGAGATGAGAAAAATATTACAGATTTTATAACATTTGATTAAAAATATATTGAAAGGGAAAAATTGAAATTTAACATTAAATACCATTAATAAAGATATAATAATGATATAATACTTAAAATAGAAATCATATACACCATAAAAACAAAAAAAATGTGCATAATACAAAACATGTCTCAAAGAAAGAAATTTGAGATGAAACTCTTAACTCTTGACTTTCATGAAAGAGATTTAATCTTCTATATAATAAAAATAACCATATTAATAACCTATTTAATACCCTTATTAATATATATTACCTTGTATACTCTTAAATTTTAATCATTTATTATATATTTATTAGTTAGTTATAGTTTATTTTCATTATCAGATGTTATCGATTTTGATTTTTTCACGCATGATTTAAAATGTCGACGTTGATTCCCATTCATTGATACCAAGTTCATAATTACTATATTATAAAAGGATATATAATAGGTTGCTTATAATTATTTATAAATCTATAATTCCATTCCATGATAATTTAAGTCACAATTCGTGAAGACAGAATCTGTGGCGAGCTTATTTTGATAATTTTTAACAAATAAAGATGGTTTATTAATAATGATTTTAAATACTAATATTAACTTTCCATAAAAATAATCCAAAAATTATTTACTCATTAATATCTAATATTACCAACAATTAATCTTAAATATTCATCCATTATAAAAATTTATAGCATTGTTCATGTAAGTGATTAAATTAACCTAAACAAGAACATGTTATAATTAATAGATGGTTATGAAGTGATTTAGTTAAAATATAATTATTATATAAGTATAATGACATTATTTATATTCTATTAAGGTTATTAATAATAATTTTAAATATTTATTATAATAATATAAATAAAAATTGAAGTTATTACTTATAAAGAATAAATCATTTTTCATCTTAGTATGCTTGTTTTAGGTGGTTAAATTTACAATAATCGCTTATAGTAAATATTATTTATATAATTAATAATTTATATTTTCAAAATATAAATCATTTATAAAATATCATATCTATTCACTAGACCTATTTTATATCCAACCATGAAAGGAAATGATAAAAAACAAAAAACGTCATTCTTGGAGGTTGTAGTGTGCACATACGCATGAGCGACGCAATCATTTTTTTAAAAGGATGGGAAGGAGATAGATAATGATTGTAAAATAAATATAATAAAATTTAAGTTTAGTATTTATACTTATTTAATTATATTAATATCATTAGAATAAGTTTGGAATAGAAAGATAAATAAGGAAATACTAGGGAGGTGGTATTATTCACATTGAGGACTTGATTCTTCCCTTAAAGGTTTTATTAGAAATTGAGAACATAAGATAACTTATTATGACCAGAGGATTATAAATGTGTAATATTATTCTTGGATAGGTAAAATTGGTATATTTTAAATGGAATATCTAACTAGGAGTGTGTCTTGATGTGGGTAGAAGTGGCCTTCTTTTATAGGTGAAAATGAGGGACTTTTCCTTGGAAGAGAATGTTGGGTAAGTGGTAAGAATGGAATTACATAAGACACGATAGGTAAGGAAAGGTTGGGGAGGTATTTAGGTATGAATTTACAACTGAAAAAAAATGTCTTATATAAGGTGTTTATATCAAGTTATTATAGGAAAATTCAATCCTCTTGAAATTACCCATTTTCACCCTTATTAACCTTGATTAAAAATTAAACATGGTAATTATTTTATTACAAAAAATATAATATGAACCTTATTATAAAATTTGTATGTAATGATTCTAAATTTTTACTCCATTTAATCTAATTAAATTTCTAAATATGATAAAATAAACCTTTAAATTAAAATATAACATATAAAAAATTGTTTTTGTATAAAAATGAATTTCAAAATATTAACAATTTTTATTCATATTTCCTGTCAATTAATAATATATTATTCATATCAAAAATATATTTTATCATTAATTAATCATAATGTAATTAGTTTATTAAAATTAAAATATATAGCGCATAAAAATTCCATTTAAGTAAAATACATTTTTAAGCATAAAATGATCTTATTAGTTATTTAGCTACACTGATTGAATTTTATCAATGCATTAGTGTTAATAAAACATTTATAAATATGTATGTATATATATTATTTTCTATATATTTTTTATAATTTGGTTACCTCTATTTATACTCATTAATTCAATGGCTACATAATAATGATCACATTTAATACTTATATTTTTATCTTAATAAAATGTATCATGGATCATTTTAGGTCAGTGATGCATTTGAAACAAGTTATTAAAAATCATATTTATTTAAAGATAAATTAATACTAAAATATCATGTCATTATAGGTATTTATTATTAAATGGGTATGAGTCAAATTTACATCTATTTTTTATATTCTATGTTCACATTCAACCAAACTAAGTAAATAGATGCACATTTTATTAGTAGTTATTAATGATATGTTTGGATAAATTAAAATCTCGATTAATATTTATTTAAATCAATTAATAGTTTTTATTATACCAAAACAAATCTATTTTTTTCTAAAATTTTTACTTATTTTGAATGATTCGATAAAATTTGAGGTATATTATAAAGACTCGGCCTTAAACAACCTATAAATTTAATATTTATAAATTAATTCACTTTATTAAATTTCTAGTATTTTATGGTTTAGAGTTTTATAAAATTGGGTCATAAAACTTTTATAATAAACCCATATATTACAAATTGGAAAAGTTTACTTAGTATCCATTTTTTACACAATATAAAACTTTTAAAAAGAAACATGTTTTCTTTTCATGATTAATCTTTATGAATTTAAAATTGGATTATTCTTTTTTATTACTCATCCTTAAACCCTGTGAAAAATATTTAAAACATGGGATGATCACAAAAATCTTAGTAAGGGGAATAAAAGTAAGAAATTTTTTAATATAGTGAAAACATGAAAGCCCATAAAATTTTTACATTTCACAAAATATTATTTGATCTTATGAAATAAATCATTTACACATGAAAAAATCACAATTTTTTCTCAATAAAATATTTAAAAACCATAGTAATAAAATAGAAACACATTTACACAACTTAAATAATTATATTCGTAACTCATGTCAGAAATAACAGGAGTCCGGTTAAATCTATAAGATAAAACTACCTAGTTAACTCCTTACTTTTTTCCATTTAAGACAAGTAACATTACCCAATGCATTATATAGATATATTAATTTCACCCATCATATAATCTATATCAATCTCACTCATCTTATAAGTTGTATCGGTCTCACCCATCATATAAGCTATATTAGGTTCACTTATTATATAAGTTGTATCAAGATCACTCATCGTCATCTATAATTATCAAGTGTCGTATCATAAATAAATCAATTTAAGTTTTCACCTTTTAATCTTAAAACACTTAAAAAATCATTTAAACCCATATAGAAAACATTTTGGGATATCAAAATACCCTTTCCTTTAAAAACCCCATTTTCAAACTAAAATACCTAAAAAAAGGGAAGAAGGGTTTTTATTTGAATAAAAAATTAAATATTTTAAAGGAATAAAAACATCAAATAATTGTTACAATAGTGGGAAAATACATTGAAATTGTATACATTAAAATAGAACAATTATTTTTCCTTCTGTAAAGAAAGTCAAAACATTCCATGTAAAAAGATTCCTTTTGAAAATATTTATAAGAAATTAAAAATAGACATAAAATGTCCTTTATAATTAATTTATTTCCATATAAATTCATCCATAAAATAATTTTAATAATATTAACATGGAAGAAAAATATTTATAAAATAAATCTTTAAAACATTAAAATGATGTTTTAAGTTAAAGTTCTCTTACCTTAAGTCCGACTCCTTAGGTAATTTATTTATCTTCATAAATAATAATATTGTGTTAATTATTTAATTTTTTAAGAAAAAATTTCAAGTTTATTATTCCTTTTATTTTATTTATTACCATGTTATATTTAATTACTTAATCAATTATGTTCACATTATATGTTTTGACAATATTCGGCTCATATGTCCAAAATGAATTTGATAGGTTGACTATGGTTAAAGTGGTATTTATTAAATAATCTCTAAAATAATAATCATAACATAATTATAATTTTATAAATCAATTATACTTTTAAAACCAACAATAAAATATGGTTTTGAAAAATGAACTATCTTGCAATCATGGAGACGGTAGGTCGTACGTACGCATGAGTAACATTTCCATTTTTCAACGAGCATGATGAAAATATGGTAATTATTATTTTATATTTAAAAATTATTATTATATAATAAATATCATACCATTTATTTAAATAAACTTATATATATTATTAATGTGATGTGGTTATGAAAAACAGATCACATCGCTTCATGGAATTGGTAATCCACACAAATTCATGAATGGCGTTATCATTTTTCAATGAATGTAAAGGTAAAGAAATAGATGATATATTATCTTTAAATAATTATAATTATGTCATAAATTTCATATATATAAATTAAATCCATCATTATAACCAACCATGAGAGGTGGTGATGGAAAATGAATCATATCGGTTCATGAGTCGGTAGTCCACTATACACATGAACAACAGTTTTGTTTCCCAATTGATGGAAGAGGAGATGGATATAGGTTATTACATTAACATAAAAACATATTATTATATTTAAAGTTATATTTTTATTATTTCATCATGTTTGAATAATATTTTAGTTGGTAGAAGAAGAAATAAAACTAAAACATTCGGTTAAAAGTTTTACCTCTTATATAGATAACCTTTTTTATTTACACCTTATGCCCTATAAGGTTGGTATTCTTCCCAAAATATGACCTATATAATGTGGGTAGAGGTTTTATGAATGTATTTTTTCATATATTGGCCAAACCAAATGGTTATTTAAGTGTGAATAAAAGAGGAGAAGAGGTTCCCTTTTATTAGTGAGGAAAGGGGCATTCTTGGAATTTATTAACATTTTAAATGAATATAAATTAATTTTAATGTTAAAACATATCAAAATTAATATAATTTGAATATAATGTTATTATGAGTCTAAATATTCTCATATAATTAAATTTGTATAATATTATGTGATTTTTTCACCCTTATCTCTTGGTTTTAACCCCCTTGTTAAATCATTTGACAATTACCACGGTACCAATGTTTTTACCCTTTAGAGGTCAATAAAGTTACTATAAAAAGAAATATGGCCCATAAATAGTATCTGGTTGATATTTTCAACCATATACCATCCAATTAACTAAATATAGCTTTTTTATAAATTTTAAATGATTTAATAAAATACTTTTATTATAAAATATCATTAATTTCATTTTTGAAAATACATAAAATATTATAATATAATATGTTTCTAACTCAGGTAAAATGATTCAAAAATGACATTAATTTAAATATAATGATTATATGGTCTTAATATAATCTTCCAATCAAATTTATATAGGTTTAGATATCATTTTAAACCTTATCTTTTGGCTTAACCCCTTGATTGGTCAATTTTAACCTTGACTGTGGTAATGACTTTTCAATGTTAAAGGGTTATAATTTTACTTATAAGATAAAAATTGGCTAATAAATATCCAAGAGATTAAATTTTAGGCCATTAATCATCTTAATTTTATTCTTTCAATATTTTTAAGATTTTTCAATAATTTATTAAAATATATTTAATATAAAATATAATTAATGTCATTTTAAGAATTATTCACATAACTTAACTTTGAAAACAAAATATAATTAATGGAATTAGAATATAAAACTTTAATAAATATATAATATGTTATATTTATCTTTAAAATTTATGGTACACTATAACTCACCCAAATAAAATTACTTTTAGAGTGTTTTAAAATCATTTACTTGATTTTTCTACTACTTTCACAAGCACTGTATCGGCGTTGCGTAAGAATTTAAAGTGATTATTTCATCAATAAAGATTCAAAATAAATTAAAATCATAAAAATAAATTAATTAAGTTCAATATAAACCTTTATATTCATTTAATATATATATTTACTCACATATATGACATAAAAACTTATTTAATGTGTTATTTTGACTTTTTTAGCCTTGCACAAGAATTTGGATAATTCACTTATTATATAACTCCAAAATTAGACTCTATCCATAAAAATAATCAATAATACTTTATATTCATTATCCAAGTTGATAAAATGATTATCACTTCTCAAATATTATCTTTCAGACACTAAATGTGACTTTTCCAGTGTTGCGCAAGCATTATGTCAGCATTGAAAATAATTTTTATATTTATCATGAAATAAATTATAATTTATATATTTTAAATTATTTTTATTTGATATTTTTATTATATTATCATGCAACTATAACATCCCAAAACCTATACTCCTAGATCCTTTGCTGAAATCCATAACTTTACATTTTCGACTTTGATGCCGATAATTGTGACCCAACTCTTTCTGTCAAAACCTTACAACGTCAAAAATAGAACATGTATCACTTAAATACTAGAGGAAATTTTAGGTTTATAATTTTAGAGAATTAGTAAAAACTATTATATAAATAAATCATATCAACTTGAACTCATAAGTCATAAAAATTACATTTCTCCCATTTAACCCATCTTTTCTTATTTCACAATAGGTCACCAATAATATCTTTGTGATATCATTTATAGACATAAATCGTTAAACATAATTCTTAAAAAATTGGGGAAAAAGAAACATAATAAGGGTGATCTAGAACACTCTGTAAGGGTAAACATAAGCATTTATAATTAAATTTCATCAATATTCATAAGATTTCATAATGGAATTTTGAATTAATAAAAGTGTATGAGTGAATCATAAAAGAACTCATACTCATCAATACCTGGACCATCAAATATAAAAACATAAAAAAGGAAAGATTCATCAGAATCAATAATCATGAGTGATGTGATATCAATCTAGATCATTAGAAACACTATAAACATATAACGAGCATAAATAAACACATAAAGTTAATTTGGATATCATTATATTTATCACACTTATAAATGGAATAATCATTCAGTTGACTTCCATACATGTCACTCTTAAAAATGGAATAGCCATATGACCAACTTCCAAACCCAATGCATTGAAGGTTTATCATGGACCCACACATCCTTGGTCTATCATAGAACCGCCTATCATTGGTTTATAATGTAACCACCCATCAAATGTCCAAGTACCATTTCAAAATCATCACACATAATTATCCCATGGAAATGAAATGGGTTTAATAAAAATATCTTTGAAACATGATTAACCCATGGAAAAGAAATGGGTTCAATAAAAATATCTTTGAAACATGATTAACCCATGGAAAAGAAATTGTTTCAATAACAATATCTTTGAAACATGAGTTACCCATAGAAAAGAAATGGGGTAAATAACAATATCTTTGAAACTTGATTAACCCATGGAAAAGAAATGGGTTTAACAAAAATATTATTGAAACAGACAGAATACATCCAAGGAATTAATTAGAATGGTATCAATACAAAATATCCCCAATGGAGGATAAGTAACAACAAGTGTTGTTGATGTTGATGAATATAAATACCATTACAATATAATTAAACCATTATTGAGGAAAATATACGTTTTATATTGAAAAACATTTTGAAAATACTCTTATTTGAAAAATAACTTTTGAAAAAATATTTAAAAAGTAACATTTTAAACAAGAAAATGAAGATTTGAAGAAATTATGGTGGGCAAATCCGTACATGTCATACGAGGTAAAAATAACATTCCTTTTTCATGGTAAAAAGGTTAGAAAAATGCCTTATTTAGAAAGTGACAAGAATATTCTTTTCAAAAAATTAGTGAAAGACAAAAAGGGTAAAAATTTATTTAATAAATCATTTTGGAATGGTTGAAAAAAAATTAAAACCTTTTTAGAAAACAAGTTTTTTATAATAAAATAGGTTCTCCGACTAAAGATATAAGGAAGTTGGGTTTTATTAAAAAAATATATATAACATTTTGAGTACTAAAGAGATGTAAAATGGTACTAATACTTGAAAAAGGTAATTAATAACCATAAGAGAGTAAAATTAAATGGTTTATTGAACAATGATCATATAATTTACCTTAATTTAAATGAAATATCATTAAAATTATTCTTGAGTAAACTAATCTTTAAACATTCCAAAGTGTCTCATACCACTTTGAAACATTTTAAATCATAAGCCTCATGAAGGAATAACATTAAATTAAAGTTTTAAATACCATTAAGATAAAATTATTGATAATATAATATATCAAAATGGTCAGTATATACACCACAAAAAATAAGTAGGTGGTGAATGTGACATTTATCTCACAGATGTAAAAAGTGAGATGAAAATCCCTTACCTCGAGTCTGATTTGTCAGGATTTTTCTCTATATTCCTAAATAATAAACTTATGATAATTATATGATTTATTCAGAAACTTTTACAAGTTTATTATTAATTTTATTTTACTTATAAATTAGTTATATACAATTACTTAATCAATAATGTTTAAGTCGGATGTTTTGACCATATTCAACTTATGTCTCAACACTGACTTCGATGGGTCGACTATGGTCAATGAGTTCATTACATAAACATATCCAGAATAATAATAATTATATATTTATCATATTTATACATCAATTATAATTTTAAAATCAATCATTAAATATGGTTATGAAAAATGAACAAATGTTATAATCATGGAGACGGTAGGTTGTACGTACGCATGAGTAACGTTCCCATTTTTCAATGATTGTTATGGAAAGAGGGTAAGTAACATTATATCTTTTCATAATAATAATTATATCATAAATAAAATGTTATTTAATATTATATAATTATATATATAATTCTTGTTATTTAAAAGGAATCACATCGTGTTGAGGAGGTGGTAGTCCACACATCCACGACCGACATTATCACTTTTTAGTGTGTGAAAAGGGTAATAAAGAAAATAGTATATTATATTTAAAAAAAAATATAATCATGTCATTAATATCATGTATATTTCATTTATGTCACATATTTTTAATTAAAATAATCCTCTATATATTCTATGTATAGCATGAATGAATCACATCGTTTTGGGGAGGCGGTAGTCCACACTTCCACAAATGATGTTATTGTGTTTACACAAAATGGAAAATATAAAGGTATGTGTTATAAAAGAATTATAGAAGCATAAAGATATAAAAATTATCATATATATTATATATAAATATAATTTCCATCATAATTACCAACCATGAAAGGTGGTAAAGGAAAACACGAATGACATCGTTTTGTGAGGCGGAAGTTCACCGTACACATAAACGGTAAGTTTGTTACCCATTAGATGGAAGTGTGTGTAAGTGCAGGTTTAAACCTTATAATAAAAACATATCAGTATATTTAGGATAATATTTTTATTATATAATTATATAATAAGAATATTTTAGTGGGTGGATAATGAAAATAAAATAAAAGAGCTTGAGGAAGAATGTTACCTCTTATTCAGGTAACTCCTTTTGGTTTGTACCAACGGGGTTCTTTGGATGGATTTATGCCCAAGGTAAGGCTTATATATTTATTATAGAGATTTTTAGGATATATTTTGGTAGATATTGGTTAATCCAAAGTGGATTGAGAGGTATAAGGAAGTGGGAGGGGTGAGTTCCTTTTTATAGTGGAGGGGGAGTGGCACTCTTGTAAATAACAAAAGGTATACATTATTGGGAGGTCTCCCTTACCTAATGTGACTAAAAAATGGAAAAATGATGGATTAAAGGAGAATTATTGTTGATAAAAACCTCCACCATACAAAAATAAGTAAATTTTTATAATTATGTTCCTTAACTTTTATGTTTCCCCAGTTTTATCATTCTGGTTTTTATTAAAGTGACTATATTTCTAACCAATGTAATTTAACCATTTATACTAAATTAAAGTGAGATTTATGAGAAAATATAGACCCAAATAAATATTAATATTTTATCTAATTTACAAAATATAAATATCATGTGCTTTGTAAATTAATTTAAAAATAAGCGCATGTAACGTGCCAAAACACTACTTTAACCTGAATCATGCAAACAATGTTTTTACTATATATGGGTCAATATATTAATTATAAAAGTTAAATTGATACATTAATAGATCATATTTTATATTTATTGAAAATTAAAAATCACTTGTAATAATATAATATTTTTATTAATTATAATTCATTAAATAAAATACCATTTATTGTAAAATAACATTAATGTCAATTTTCACATTATTTATTTATTTTAAATTTAAAAATATCAAAAAAAATATTATAATTCATAATTATTAAGTTCATATATGTGTAACATGATATATATATCTACAAAAAAATTTAAATATAATAATTAAATCAATTTACTTCACTTTTAATATTTATAGTATCATTTATTTTAGTGAATTATTAACTAAACAATCATTGTGTTGGAATTTCTTAATAAATTAATGTAAATAATTCATCTATAAAAATTAATGATAAATAATTATGATAAAAATAACTCATTTATATTTTAAAAGGATATGTATAACCGAAAAATATGTTTTTTTTCATATCTTAAAGTTTTATAAATATTAAAGGTAAAGAAGGTTCCTTTTTTGTCTTTTTTCTTACTTAACTTGTCATGTATGAAACTTTCATGAACATGTGTCCCAATAACTCATAAAATTAGAAACAAATAGGGGATATAGTAAAACTATTGGAATCCAATGGCTTTTTTAGAATTTTCTAAGTCATTTTGTCCCTTAGGTTTAATGTTGGGTCCCTTGTTAAGCTTAATTTTACCTTAATCATTATAATTAATTTTAATTACTTTTACTAATATTTTTTGTAAAAAAAATAATTTGATATTATTATAAAAAAATAATAATTAAAATTTTGTATTTACATTTTTCCAAATTCAATTCACATAAGTGAAAAAAAATTAAAGCTAATCCTGCAGACGTGGCGAGAAAGTGAGTTTTTAAAGTGAAGATGTTCAAAAGTTCATTAAGCTTTAATATCTAAATTCAATATAAAAATGATTAAAATGAAATAAATTGGATTAATAGATTTATAATTGATCGATTTTTACTTTAAACCCAATTTAAAATATTATTTAACATTAATAATTATTTAAATGAAAAGGCGGTTTTTCATTAAAATGTTGTATTTTTCACTATTCATCAAAAAATGAAAATTATCATAAAAATACCAAAAATTCCCCAAAAGAAAATTTTTATATTCCAATTTCAATAATTAAGTTTGTTTTTTCATATAAAAATAATAAAAGTTTCAAAATTTGGATTTAAAATATGTTCACCATTAAAAGGAGGTAAAGCTATCTTTTAAAAAATATAGCTTTTATGGTTAAAAATGGATTTATTCTTATTTTAATCCTATCAAAATTATTGTATGAATGTCAAAACATTTTATAAAAAATTTTAAATATATATATATTTAGTAATATTCACACCCGCCAATATAACATCCAGGCGATAACTTCCATATTAAATAATAATATCAACAGTATATTATTATTTGGTAAGACTCGACCTTGCGTGTATCACAAGTTATCAAAGGGACTCGATGTTGCATGAAATGAAATATAAAATTGTTTTAACATGTGATGCAAGTTAAACTATTTATTTTATGTAACATAACTATTAAATAATTTAAATTAAATTGAAATTATATATTTCATAAAATCTCAAGATGTTACATCCTACCCCCTTAAAATAAATTTCACCCTCAAAATTCATCTTGGTTATCAAGTGATTAAAATTTATAGTATTCCTTTATTTAAACCCACGTCATAAAAATAGTTAATAAAACATCATCTTAAAAACGGAAAGTGGAAAACATAAAGGTCGCCACAAGTTACGCATTACTAGGATTCTACCAAGGGAGAACATAAGTGGAAATAAAGGAAATGTATAAATAATTATATAGGGTAATTGAGGTCATCAATCACAAACAAGTGAATGATCAATGGAAAGTTAAGGCCATAAAAAACAAAAAACTATTATGATTGAAAATACCATAGGTTCATTATAATTGAAGGTACTGGGATAATAATTTTTACTTCAAGATCCTTCTCCTAGAGTTAAAGAATTCTCTTACCATATAGTCCAAGAGGAAACATAATTACTTGATGAGTTTAATTTTATCATTTAATCAATTTCCACAAAAATATCATATTTTTTTCTAAATGATGAGTATTCTAGATTATTTTTTATTCTTGAAGTAATAAATCAACTTTTATAAACCACATATCCATAATAGGGATAGTCAAGCTATTTCACTTATCTTTAGACATTGACCAAAACTGAAATTGTTAGAACATGGTGAGATATTTTCCAAACTTAGTAAAACTTAAAATGATACACTAACCATAAAAATTAAATAGTAATACCCAAATTTGAAACTAAATTATTCTATAAATAACTATCCTTAAGATTATTCAAACATTTCCTAACTAAGTTTTAAGCCCAAGTATTAGAAGGATTTAATAATATATTCTTCCAAGATAAATAAACCATTATTCCTCAGATAAAATACCATATTTTTTCTAAATAAACTTAATATTTACCTAAAAAAATTTATACTAACTCGAAAATCATGTAGGCCAGTGGTAGTGTGTGAAATTCTTATCATCCTTAAGTCATGGGTTCAAGCCCCACTGCCTAGCTAGATGCGACAGGTTGTCACCAAGAATATTGGTTGTATTTTTTTAACATTAAAACTAAATACTCACTAAAAACACTTAATTTTTATCCTAGGGGATAAAAATACCTCATCCCAAAAAAAATCCTCCAAAAATATTTTGAAGATATCATCGATTAAAACATCAATGGAGTGTCTGATACTTTGAACTTGTGATTATACTTAAGCTTATAGACCTACGACGGTATACATAACTCTTAATATAACCTCACATGAAAACCTCCTAATATACAACTTTATCTAAACCAACCTTTGATACCAACTATAAAAACCTAGAACCTGCACTCTCGGATCCTGTTTTGAAATACATAACTTTACATTCCCAACTTTGATGCCAATAATTGTGAACCAACTTTTTCCATCAAAACCTTACAACATCAAAAGGAGAATATAGATCACTTATATACTAGAAGGACTTTTAGGCTTATGGTTTTAGAGAATTAGAAAAACTCCTATATAAAAACTCATATAAACTTAGACTTATAAGTCGTCAAAAGTACATTTCTCCCATTTAACCTAGATTTTCTTATTTCACAATAGTTCATCAGCATCATCCTTTTGATATACTTTATATACATAAATCGTTCAACATCATTCTTTAAAACCTGGGGAAAATAAAACATAATAAGGGTGAGTTAAAATTCATAGTAAATATAAACATAATCATTAACAATTAAATGTCATCAATAATTATAAGAGTGCATAAGGGAATGGTGACTTAATAAAAGTGTATGAGAGAATCATAAAAGAACTCATACCCATCAATACTTGGACCATAAAATATGAAAACATAGTAAAGGAAAGAGTCATTAGAATTAATAATCATGAGTGATGTGATATCAATCTCAATCATTATAAACATATAAAAATATAGAAAGTGTAAAGAAACACATAAAGGTACCTTGGGATAAAATTATATATTTCACACTTATAAATGGAATAACCATGCAGTTGACTTCCATACATGTCAATCTTACAAATGGAATAGCCATGCTTCCAACTTATATACCCAATTACATGGAGTTATGTTATGAACTCACCTATCCTTGGTCTATCGTGGAACAAACCATCATTGGTTTATAACATAACAACCCATCAAATTTCCAAGTACCATTGAAAAATCATCACACATAATTAGCCCATGGAAATGAAATAGTTTTAATAAAAATCTCTTTGAAATATGATTAACCCATGGAAAAGAAATGGTTTCAATAATAATCTCATTTAAATATGATTAACCCATTGAAAATTAATGGGTTTAATAACAATATCTTTGAAACATGAGTAACCTGTGAAACAGAAATGGGTTAAATAACAATATCTTTGAAACTTTATTAACCCATGGAAAATAAATGGGTTAAATAGCAATATTTTTTAAAACAAAGATAATATATCCAAGGAATGAATGAGGATGGTATCAATAAAAAATATCCTCATTGGAGGATAAGTAACAATAAGGTTTTTTTATGTTGATGAATGGAAATACCATTAAAATATCATTAAACCATTCTTGAGGAAAATGTAATTTTTTATATTGAAATTTTTTTTGAAAATCCTTTTATTTGAAAATAACTTTTGAAAACAATTTATTTAAAAAGTAAAATTTTAAACAATAAAAGTAATATTTGAAGAAATGATGGTGGGTAAATACGTACATGTTTTATGAGGTAAAAAGAACATTCCTTTTGCATGGTAAAAATGTTATAAAAATTTCTTGTTCAGAAAGATATAATAAGATTCATTTAAAAACATTGGAAAAAGACAAAAAGGTTAAAAATTTCTTTAATAAATTAGTTTGTAATTGTTAAAAATATTTTTTGGAAACCTTTTTAGAAAAAAGGTTTTTTAAAAGAAAACAAGTTCTCCAACTAAAGATAGAATGGAGTCGGCTTTTCCTAAAAACATTTTCTAAAAAATTTTGAGTTTTAAAGAGTAGAAAATGGTACTAATGATTGAAAAAGGTAATGAATATCCAAAGGAGAGGAAATGAAAGGTTTTATTGAAAAATTTTCATATAAGTTCCTCGAATGGAAATGAAATATCATTAAAATTATTCTTGAGTAAAATAATCTTTAAACATTCTGAAATGTCCCGTACCACTTTGAAACATTTTAAATCATAAGACTCATGAAGTAATAACATTAAATGAAAGTTTTAAATAGCATGAAGATAAAATTATTAATGATATAATATATCAAAATGGTCATTAGATACACCATACAAAATAAGTAAGGGGTGAATATTCCATTTATCTCACAGATGTAAAATATGAGATGAAAATACCTTGCCTCAAGTATGATTTGTCATGCTTGTTCTCTATATTCCTAAATAATAAACTTATTTTAATTATCTAATTTCTTCATAAACTTTTACAATTTTATTATTACTTTTATTTACTTATAAATGAGTTATATATAATTACTTAATCAATAATGTTTAAGTCTGATGTTTTGACCATATTCGGCTTATGTCTCAAAACTAACTTCGATGGGTCGACTATAGTGTCACGACCCCCTCCCCACAAGGTGCACCCCTCTTGGGCCAAAAATGTGAGAAGGGAGATAATGACCCCCAAGTCCCACCTCCAATAAGCCCCGAGTTGGCGACTATCATCGAGGGTATAGTAAACACACAAATGGGAGGCATTACCCTCTAAGAGAACACGTACAAAAGAGAGAGATAAGAAAGACACCAAACAACTCCAAATCAGACTAAAATATAAAAGAAAACCCAAGTACTCATATGTAATGTCATGCAAGAACTTTAACAACTGAAATGGAAAAATAAAAGTACCAAAGGAAAGTAAAAATAGCAGTAACCATGAAGCCTAAACAGCTCCTACAACCCCAAGCTAGTAGTAACCAGCCTGATCTACAACCTGCTCCAAGTGACTTGAAAATAATTTATATATATACATAGTGTGATTATAAAAGTATACTCAGAAGGATCCTACCTAGAGCCTCTCGTAAAAAAGTAAATAAATCATGCTAAAGTAGAGTGAAAAACAAGTGAAACTAACTCATCACCTAAACAGGTATACTATGTTCCCAGCCTCACCATGGATACTCTCACCAAGTATCACATACAAGAGTATATAATATAATAAATAATATAAAGGGTACCTTGTTACTACTTCCCCATTAGTTTTCCTCTTTTCCCTAATGTCGCACGTCCTAAGCCATCTCTCTCCAAAAAGGCTTGCCCGCAGACACCTAGGCGAACCACCACAACATTCACCTCATGCAGTACAACCACCAAGTCCACACAACCAAAGTAACCAGGTAGTTTACAGGAGACACCACAGCTCGCATAGCATGTATCATATGTCGGGCATTATACCTCAAGCCATTACATCTCATACACAGAGTAAGGATCCTCAAGCCATCACAGCCTATACACGTTACACCTATGGTAGTCCATATGAAACTATATCTAGAATATATGTGTGTGAATAACAACAATCCATTATAGCCCTCTGCACAGATATATGGGGTAAAACTAACCATTTTTCCTACCAGTACAGGTAAATACCAAGATAAGAGAGCGGGGCCAAAGTGGGTAGTCATATATCCATCATCCCACTAGAATGTTGGGGAAAACACCCCCCCCCCCCCAGGGCTCATAATCCCAAGGGTGTCAGTTTCCCTAACTAACAGGGTGGAGTAGCATATAGAAACACAAAAGGTACAGAATATAATATATCTCACAACCACAATATGGGCATAACCTAGTCTTATCTAATGTCTCTCGGACTCCCGGATGCCACTTCTAAAACTAGGTATCCTATAAGAACACAACCATTTAAAGAGATTCATTAGATTACTTTATCCCTTTTTATCAGTTTCAATTTACATTAATTAATTATTTAAACATTAATTAACCATTAAGAATTCCACACTATATTTCATTAGCATCACACCCAAAGTCCACAGTTCCTTTAAAAAGTTACCTCAACATTACGCCCCAACAAACTCCAACCCCATAGGTTAATCACCATTCATTCAATCATTTTTTAACATCATTATTACTTTCTCATATTCTCAGGAATTATAGAAAAACAATCTAAGCTACTAAACATAAGGGGGGTCAACTTGGGGAGTATATGAACTACCCATCAAGTCTTTTCCACCTATAGCAATAGCATAGGCCCATCCTCCCTCGAGAATATAAACACATAAAGCACATGGCATACCCCATGCATATTCACCCCTTTTGGAAGGAGGGTAAGAAAAACTAGATGCCTTGAGCAGTGTAGAAAGTAAAGAAGATAAAAAAACCTACAAGAATCATCAAGAATCCAAACATTAACATCCAACCCATTTCATCATCCCTGGTGTCCTCCCTGACACCCACATGCATAAATTGCTATATCTCGCCACTCTAGGTGTCAACTACTGCCACAACCAATAGGACTCCCTTCTCCCACATATCACAACATCCATCCAGGCTCACATCACAACACAAGTAGTTGGAAAACAAACATCATATCAATTGGGCTCTTGGACCTTAAACAAGGCATCTAACAATAAAACACAATGATCTCTCACAGCTCCAAACATAAGGCTCTTGGCCTTTACAAGAAAGAGGGTAACTCAGAACCCTACGAGGCATTATCTTTTTATCAAACATCTGGTTCTTTAATCCATCTGAAATTAAACAATTTATTATTTTTAGGTTCCAACTATGGGTAACCTAAACATCAAGCTATCATAGCTATCACAAATTGATTAAACATGCTTACTGCATCAATTATATTAACATAAAATTATAACAACAACAACCGGATTCATTTACATGTCTCTTTATATTTAGCCAAATAATTATCAATTAATTCATGTTTTACATTCTTTATCAATTTCCATCAAGATAGAAAATCTAAACAAATAAATCATAGATATCACACTATCTACAAAAACAAGAGGCAATAACATACGATCGATATAAATTTATTTATCCGGATTAAATATTTATTATGTCAATTCCATTATGATCTAGTGGGATAAAACATGCTATAACTCTACAGTTGAATGTAAAATAATAGAGAATAAATGAATCCCCTACCTCAAAAGGTTTCTAATGCTCTTTGAATAGACTAAAAAAACAGATCACGATCACCTCTCTTGGAGAACTTCATCCACCCGAGCATGTAGATACACCACCACACCGGCCAACACCCAAGAAAAATCCATTAGGAACATGGAGATAGAATTAAATAATAATTCAATGAGAAACAGAAGGAGATGAACCCATAAGAATGATGATATATCATACCTTATATCAAAGATTGATCGCTACTGCTTGGTTGCACCAAAATAGGGGGTGCACTTGCAGCAAGAAGAACTTCAAGGGGAACCAATTCAAGAAGAAAAGTTTTATCACTCGACTCCTATGGGAAGGAATAAAATGTTTGAATTTATCTCACCATAGAACAAGTAGTAAGAACAAGGGAGTAATATATCTCACCCCTTTAGAAGATTTAACGGAGTAGCGGTTTAAGATACACTAGATTTTCCATTAAAATAGGATTGCATTAAACCATGTGTTTTGACCAAGTAAAGGCATCCCGAACCTTATAAAAATTAATATATGAGTTATGGGATTTGAATCGGACATTAAATCTCTTTAAACAAGACCTTTAATGCATTTAATGTCAAAGAAAACATTAAATCAGTGAAACTGGAAAAATATGGAAATTTGGAAAAGGAAATGTGAAACCGTTCTGGAAACATTGTAGACTCACCGGTCTATAAACACTATAGAATCACCAATCTAAAAACACTGTATACTCACCATTTCTATGATATCATGACACTATAGAATCACCATTTCAGTGACATCGTGACACTGTAGACTCACCATTTCTGTGACACCGTGACACTGTAGACTCGCCATTTTTGTGACATCGTGGCAATGTAGGCTCACCGTTTTTGTGACACCATGAAACCGTAGACTCACCATTTTTGTGACACCATGACATTATAGACTCACCGTTTTTGTGATACCATGACACTGTAGACTCACCATTTCTGTGACACCATGACATTGTTCATAAAACTGAAAACACTGTTCACATAACTGGAAATTTGGAAAAGTGTTGGGGATGAGTCACCTTGACCTCCTAGAACACCTCAACCACCAGATTTCAGCAAAGGAATAGACCAAAGAGGTCTGATACATTACATCATATACCTCTCAAAGCATTCTCATCCTCTAGAATCCAAAACCAACCCAAAAGGAAACAGAAAAGGGGTCTGAACAAATACCCATTGAGATACCTCTCAAAAGAGAGCAAGACACAAGAAGCAATAAAAGAAATCCATCTTATAAACACTAAAGTTCTATAACCACAAAGAAAACATTTTTACATGAAAATAGTTAAACATCAAACAAATCGGGGTACTGAGCACGTATATGCGACTCATGTTCCCAGGTACTCTCCTCCACGCCACCGTGTTGCCAAAAGACATGAACCAAGGGGATAGAACGCCCGTGAAACACCTTATCTTTATAGTCTTGGATTTCCATAGGCCAATCCTCGAAGGTTGCATCTTCATCAACATCGATCTCTCCCCAATCAATGATGTGAGATTCATCATGAAGATAATGATAGAGTTGTGACACATGAAAAACATTGTGTATTTGGATAATCTGTGGGGGAAGTGCTACTCAATACGCCACAGCTCCAACATGAGTCAACACCTAAAAAGTCCCAACAAACCGAGGAGAAAGCTTACTCCCATGACCAAACCTTCGTTTCCCATGATAGGGAGTCACCTTCAGAAACATGTGATCCCCAACATCAAACTCTAAGGTTATCCTCCTTTGATTGGAATATTATTTATGATGATCCTACGCTGCCTTCATCCTCTCACAAATCACCTGAACCATATCTATTGTATTCAGCACTAGTTCTGATCTGAGAATTTCTAACTCTTCGACCCCATTCCAGCACAATGTAGAATGGAAAGTTCGACCATAAAAGGCTTCAAATGAAACCATACCAATGGTGGAGTGAAAACTATTATTTTAAGTGAACTCCACCAAGGGTAAGTGTCTCATCCACAAACATCCAAAATCTAGGTCACAAGACCGCAACATGTCTTCAAGAGTTTGGATTGTCCACTATGTCTTACCATTCATCTGTGGATGAAAAGAAATGTTGATGCATATATAATAACCAAAATCATGTTGGATACCTCTCCACACCCTAGAGGTAAAATGAGGATCTTGATCAGAAATGATCATCGTCGGGACTCCGTGGAGTCTCACCACCTCCTCCAGATATTTCCTCGATAAAACTTCCACTGATCTCAATTCCTTGATCGTTATGAAGTGGGTTGATTTATTTAAACGATCAACTACCACACAAATAGCATCAAGGCCTCCTTAAAATCGAAGTAAACTAGTAAAAAATTACATTGAGATATCCTCCCACTTCCATTGAGTAATATCTAATGGTTGGACCAAACCACCAGGGACACGGTGCTTAGCCTTCACCTTCTGGAAGACCAAACATTGAGACAAAAACTCTAAAACTGCACACCTCATCTCAGGACACCAAAACTGACTCCTCAAGGCTCGGTACATCTTTGTCACACTGGGGTGTACTTCTAAAGGTAAACTATGGAAATCTCTGAGAACCATCCCACATGTCACAAAAATAATAAAAATACTTCCATGATATAACACCTGATGTTGTTCATCCTTAGACTAACCATCAGGGGCCTCTCCACAAACAAATTGATCTCTCCATACCTCCACCTCTAGATCCCCCAACTGGGAATCTTCCACCTACTGCACCATGGATGACTACACCTTCATCTAAAAAATACAACCTTTTCCCACAACTTCTCTCATATCAAGATATAATGCTGAAAGTTCTTCCATTACTTTCCAGGAATCACTAGATTCACGCACTACATCACTACATGACTTCCTGCTCAATGCATTAGCTACAACATTCCCCTTCCTAGGTGTACACGATATTTTGAAGTCGTATTCCTGTAAGAACTCCATCCACCGACGTTGTCGCAATTTTAAGTCACATTGAGAGAAAACATACCTCAGGCTCTTATGATCGGTGAAAACCAAAAAGTGCTTGACAATGAGGTAATGTCTCCATGACTTCAGAGAAAAAACCATAGATGTCGACTCAAGATCATGGGTGGCATAGATACATTCATGGGGATTCAATTTATGAGACCCATAAGAAAAGATTGATCTCTGTTGCATCAAAACACATCCTAACCCCAGATGTGAAGCATCATAGAAAACATCAAACTGAAGTCCCTATGCTAGAATATAAATAACTATAGCACTTACGGACTTCTCCTTTAGATACTCGAAAGATTCCTGACACTGATCAGTCCACACAAACACCTGATCCTTCCTGGTTAATTCTATTAGAGGAGTTCCAACCCAAGAGAAATTGACTACAAGCCTCTTGTACTATCCTGAGAGACCAAGGAAACTTCGCACCTCTGTTATTGTCTTGGGGGATACCCAAGACACAAATTATTATATCTTTGATGGATCCACAACTACTCCTAGTTGGGACACAATATTCCCCAAGAAATAGACTTCTCAAGCCCAAAACTCACACTTCGACAACTTCATAAACAGCTTTTGTTGATGAAGAACTCCCAAAATGGCATGCAGATGCTCTGCATGCTCCTCCTTAATCGTGGAGTACACAAGGATTTCCTCAATGAAAACCACCAAGAACTTATCCAAGAACTTGCAGAACACGGCATTCATCAATCCCATGAACATAGCTGGAGCATTCGTCACACCGAACGGCATTACAACGAACTCGTAATTCCCATGACGACAACAGAAAGTAGTCTTTGGGATATCCTCATCCTTCACATGCATATGATGATATCCTAACCATAATTCGATATTTGAGAAACAACTTGAACCTTTCAGTTGATTGAATAAATCGTCAATCCATAGAAGAATATAGTGATTCTTCACTGTCACTTTGTTTATGTGATGATAATCGATACACAACCGCAAACTGTCGTCAGCCTTCTTCACAAAAAAAACCGGTGCACCCCATGGTGACACACTCATCCAAACAAAACTGCACTATAACATACCATAAAGTTGTATAAGTATCACTCGTAACTCATAAGGGTCCATCCTATATGGATACATAGAGATAGGAGACGCTTCTTGTTGTAGCTTGATCCCAAACTTGATCTCTCGTCAAGGGGTTAATGTTACAACCTCTTTTGGAAAGACAGCAGGGTACTCTTCTACGAATATGGGAAACGCAAACTACTGGACCTCTGAAGAACTCAACATCAACTCATCCATCAAGGATGATAATTATAGAACACGCCTATGACCCATCTGAGGGTCTCGCTCGCCAACAAACACCATTGGATCTCCATCATCATCAAAGAACACCACCTACCTCCTAAAGTGATCCAAAATAGCCTGCACTGAATAATACCAATCCATGCTGAGGATGACATCATATGGTTGCATTCGTAAACATAGAAAATCTCCCCAAGAGCAGTGTTTCCTCAGTACTAGATCACAGTCTCTACATACTTAAAATAAGTCAGCTCAACCTCCAACTGGCGTAGTCAATGCTAAGGGAACTGGAAGCCTATCTACCTCAAGTCCCAAATCATGGACAAGGGTAAGTGATATGAAGGAGTGTGTTTATCCTGAATCAAACAAGGAATACGCCCAAGTAGAAAACAAGAAAAGGTTATCTTGAATGACGTATATCTCACCTTCTTAGTCGAAGAAAGAAACTCGACTCTGAACTTGTCTCGTAACTCCTCCCATGAGATCGCTGACTCCTCACGATCCCTAAGGAACAAGAACCACCACTACCTTATTGATCCACGCAGCATCATCACAACCAAAGACACCCAGTTCTCCTTTCGAGCATAGATTGAACTTAATCTTATCTCTACCTCCTCCAACTAGTCTTATATGACTACATATAAAACAGAGCCCTCGTACTTATGTATACTCTAGCACTAAAACTCTTAGAGTTTCCTTCTCCAAGTGTTTTCGTCTTCAACCTCTACCCTTTGACGATCTACTGGCGTAGCCTGCTGGACATATTCTGCACAAACCTGACGAGGATGTTGACCTAAATCCATACCTTTAAAATAAAAAATAGTTAGATCTCCTAAAACTGGAATATAGAAGACTCGACATTAATTAATTAATTATTTTCTTTTATTAATTTTAGGTTAACCTATCCCAAGGTCTAACCATTCAAACACGTGCACAAAGAATAATGATGCATGATCCTTTACTAGGTCTCTACCATGCAACTAGCATCACCTCATTTAGTAGCCATTGTAAACTTAAAGGTTTGTGCATCAGATCACAGGGGGCCCTAAAAACCTATGTCTCATCCGATCTCCAGTGTTTACATCACTTGATAAACTTGGCCAACACTTTTTTCCTACTAACCCATGCAACCTCACTTGTGCATAACACCAAACTCCATCCTATCCCTCAACCAGAGCTCCGATACTACTCTGTCACAACCCCCTCCCCACAAGGTATACCCCTCCTAGTCTGGAAATGTGAGAAGGATGATAATGACCCGCAATTATCACCTTCAGTAGGCCTCGGGTTGGCAAATAGCACTGAGGGTATAGTAAACACACAAATGGGAGGCATTACCCTCTAAGAGAACATGTGTGAAAGAGAAAGATAAGATAGACACCAACCTAATCCAACTCAAAATGAAATATAAAAGAAAACCCAAGTGAACCTATGTAATGTCATGAAATAACTACAACAACTGAAACAGAAAAATGCAAGTACTAAAGGAAAGTAAAAAAACAACAGCAACCATGGAGCCCGAACAGCTCCTACAACCCCAAGCTAGCAGTAACCAGCCTGATCTCCAACCTACTCCAAGTGACCTAAAAAATAGTTTATATATATACATAGGGTGAGTATAACAGTATACTTAGTAGGATCCTCCCTGGATCCTCTCATACAAAATTAAAGAAAGCATGCTAAAGCAGAGTGAACAACAAGTGAAACTAACTCATCACCTAAATAGTTATACTATGTTCTCAACCTCACCATGGATGCTCTCACCAAGTATCACATAAAGAGTATATAATATAATAAATAATATCAAGGTTATCTCGCTACTACTTCCCCATTGGTTTTCTGATTTTACCCAACGCCGCATGTCCTAAGCTATCTCTCTCCAAAAAGGATTTCCCGCAGACACCTAGGCAAAGAACCACAACATGAACCTCATGCAGTACAACCACCAAGTCCACACAACCAAAGTAACTAGGTAGTTTCTTAGAGACACCATAACTTTAATAATGTGTATCATACGTCGGGCATTATACCTCAATCCATTATAGCCCATACACCGAGTAAGGATCCTCAAGCCATCACAGCCTGTACACATGAAACCTATAGTAGTCCATAGGAAACTATATCCAGAATATATGTGTGTGAATAACCACAAGCCATTATAGTCCTCTAAAAACATATATGGGGGGAAACTAACCATTGTGCCTACCAGCACAAGTAACTACCAAGAGAAGAGAGCGGGGCCAAAGGGGGTAGTCATTCATCCATCCTCTCACCATAATGTTAGGGAAAACACCCCCCCCCAGGGCTCAGAATCCTCGGGTGTCAATTTCCCTAACTGATGGGGTGGAGTAGCATATAGAAACACAAAAAGTAGATAATATAATATATCTCACAACCATACTATGGGCATACCCTAGTCTTATACTCAATTGCAGCTAACTTCTCTCGAACTTCTGGCTGCCACTTCTAAGAATAGGTATCCCATAAGAACACAAACATTTAAAGAGCTTCATTAGATTACTTTATCCCTTTTTATCAGTTTCAATTTATGCTAATTAATTATTTAAACATTAATTAAACATTAATTAAACATTAATAATTCCACATTATATTTCATTAGCATCACACCCAAAGTCCACTGTTCCTTTAAAAAATTACCTCAACATTGCGCCCCAATAAACTCCAACCCCATGGGTTAATCATCATTCATTCAATAATTTTTTAACATAATTATTACTTTCCCATATTCCCAAGAATTCTAGAAAAACATTCTAATCTACTAAACACAAGGGGGGTCAACTCGGTGAGTAGATGAACTACCCGTCAAGTCTTTTCCACCTATAACAAGAGCATAGACCCATCCTCCTTTGAGAAGCTAAAAACGGAAATCACAAAGCATACCCCATGCATATTTTCCCCTTTTGGAAGGAGGGTAAGAAAATCTAGATGCCTTGAGTAGTGGAGAAAGTAAAGAAGATAAACAATCAACAAGAATCAGCAAGTATCCAAACATTCGCATCCAACAGCAAGCACTATAGCAACGGCGGGTACTGTAGCAGCGACGGCACTATAGAAACGGCGGCCACTGTAGCAGCGGCAGGTCACTATAGCGGCGGTAGAGTAATTTAGAAGCAGCGGGTACTATGCAGTACTGTAGCAGCATGGGTACTATAGAAGTACTATTCACAGAATGGGCTTTGGGCCAAAAAAATGGGCCTACGGGTCATGTAATGGGCTAAATGCCCACTGGGCCTTCGGGCTATGTAATGGGTCTCCCTCTACCCAGTTAAAGAGGTCTTTTCTTTTCTTTAATAATAAATGAGGCTTCGGCCCCAACCTTTAAAAAAACATCCAACCCGTTTCATCATCCCTGGTGTCCTCCCCGACACCCACATTCATAAATCGATGCATCTCGCCACTCAAGGTGTCAATTGCTACCACAACCAATGGGCCTCCCTACCCCCACATATCATAACAGCCATCCAGGCTCACATCACAACACAAGTAGTAGAAAAACAAACATCATATCAATTGGGCTCTTGGACCTTAAACAAGGCATACAACCATCAAACACAATGAGCTCTCACAGCTCCAAGCATAAGGCTCTTGTCCTTTACAAGCAAGAGGGTAACTCAGAACCCTACAAGGCATTATCTTTTTATCAAACAGTCGGTTCATTAATCCATCTGGAATTAAATGATTTATTATTTGTACGTTCCACCTATGGGTAACCTAAATAGCAATCTATCATAGCTATCAAAAATTGATTAAACGTGCTTATTTCATCAATTAGATTAACATCAAATTATAATAGCAACAACCAGATTCATTTACATGTCTCTTTATCTTTATACAAATAATTATTGATTAATTCTAGATTTACGTTCTTTACCAATTTCCATCAAGAATGAAAATCTAAATAAAGCAAGCATAGATATCACACTATCTAGAAAAAAAGAGGCAATAACATACTATTAATATCAATTTATTTATCCGGTTCAAATATTTATTATGTCAATTCTATTGTGATGTAGTGTGCTAAAACATGTTAACTATAAAGTTGCACATAAAATAATAGATAAGCAACAAATTACCTACCTAAAAAGGTTTTTTATGATATTTGAACAGACTAAAAAAACATATCATGATCACCTCTCATGGAGGATTGCATCCACCCGAGGATGTAGAGACAGCACCACATCGTACAACACCCAATAAAAGTCCATTAGGAACATAGAGATAGCATTACATAATAGGGAAAGGAGAAACATAAGTAAATGAACCCAAAATAACAACGATAGATCATACCTTATATCGAAGATTGATTGATACTGTTTGGTTGCACCAAAACAGGGGGTGAACTTGCAGTAAGAAGAACTTCAAGGGGAACCAATCCAAGGAGAAAATTTTGATCGCACAACTCCTACGGTAAGGAAGGAAAGGCTCAAGCATCTCGCACTATAGAATAAGGAGGAAGAAAAAGGGAGGAAGATATCTCTCCCCTTTAGAAGATTTAATAGATCAGCGATTTAAGATACGCTAGATTTTCCATTAAAAGAGGATTGCATTAAACCATGCTGTTTGACCAAGTTAAGGCATCCCTAACCTTAAGAAAATTAATATAGGAGTTATTGGATTTTAATTGGCCATTAAATCCCTTAAAACAAGGCATTGAATGCATTTAACGTCAAAGAAAACATTAAATCAGTGAAACTGGAAAAATATGGAAATTTGGAAAAGGAAATATGAAACTATTCTGGAAACACTGTAGACTCACCGGTATGGAAAAAATGTAGACTCGCCATTTCTGTGACACCGTGACACTGTAGACTCACCATTTCTGTGACACCATAACACTATAAACTCAATATTTCTATGACACCATGACACTGTAGCCTCTCCATTTTTGTGACACTGTGACACTATAGACTCACTATTTTTGTGACACCGTGACACTGTAGACTCACCATTTCTATGACACCATGACAATGTAAAATCGTCGTTTATATTACACCATGACACTATATACTCACCGTTTCTGTGACACCGTGACACTATTCATAAAACTAGAAACATTGTTCACAGAACTGTAAATTTGGAAAAAAAATTGTGGATGAGTAACCTTGACCTCCCAGAACACCTCAACCACCAGATTTCAGCAAGGGAATAGACCAAAGAGGTTCGGGCCATTACACCGGTCAATGAGGTCATTACATAAACATATCGAGAATAATAATCATGATATAATTATCATATTTATACATTAATTATACCTTTAAAATCAATCATTAAATATGGTTATGAAAAATGAACCGATGTTAGAATTATGGAGATGGTATGTTGTACGTACGTATGAGTAACATTCCCATTTTTCAATGATCGTTATAGAAAGAGGGTAAGTAACATTATATCTTTTCATAATGATAATTATATAATAAATACCATGTTATTTAATCATATATACTTATATATATAATTCTTTTGATGTAAAATTAATCACTTCATGTCGAGGAGGTGGTATTCCACACGTCCACGACCGACATTATCACTTTTTAGTGTGTGAAAAGGGTAATAAAGAAAATGATATATTATATTTCTAGAAATATAATTATGACATGAATATAATTTAGATGTAATTTATGTCACATATGTGTAATTAAAATCATCCTTTATACATTCTATATATATCATGAATGAATCACATCGCTTTGGAGGGGCAATAGTCCACACTTCCACAAACGATGTTATCGTATTTACACAAAATGGAAAGAATAAAATTATGTGTTATAAAGGAATTAAATAATAATAAAGAAATAATAAGTATCATAAATATTATATATATATAAATCCATCATAATTTCCAACCATGAAATGTGGTAAATGAAAAATGAACGACATTGTTTTGTGAGGCTGTAGTTCAGTGTGCACATGAATGGTAAGTTTGTTACCCATTAGACGGAAGTATGTGTAAGTGAAGGTTGAACCCTTATAATAACAATATATTAGTATATTTAGGATACTATTGTTATTATATAATCATGTAATAATAATATTTTATGGGGTAGATAATGAAAATAAAATAAAAGGGCTTGAGGAAGAATGTTACCTCTTATTCGGGTAAATCCTTTTGGTTTGTACCAAATGGATTCCTTGGATGGATTTATACACAAGGTAAGGATTATAGGTTGATTTTATGGATTTTGATGAGATATTTGGATATATATTATTCAATCCAAAGTGTCTTGAGAGGTGTGAGGAAGTGGTAGGGGTGGGTTCTTTTTTATAGTGGAGGGGGAGTGGCACTCTTGTAAAGACCAAAAGGTATACATTATTGGGAGGTATCCCTTACCTAATGTGACTCCAAAATAGAAAAATAATGTATTAAATGTAAATTATGTTCTATAAAAACATCCAACACATAAAAATAAGTTCATTTTTATAATTTTTTTCCTTAACTTCTAAGTTTCCCCAATTTTGTCATTTTGGTTTTTATTAAAGTAACTATATTTCTAAACTAAGTAATTTAACCATTAAGAATAAATTAAAGTGATATTTTTGAGACAATATATACCCACTAAAATATAAATATTATATATAATTTACAAAATAGAAACCTCATGTGTTTTGGAAATTAATTTTAAAACAAGCGCATGTAACGCGCCAAAACACTTCTTTAACTCAGACCATGCAAACAATGTTTTTACTATCTATGGGTCAATATGTTAATTATAAAAGATTAATTGGTATATTAATAGAAAATATTTTATATTTATTGAAACTTAAAAATCACTTAGAAGAATATAGTATTTTTATTGATTTTAATTTATTTAATAAAATATCATTTATTGTAAAATAACATTAATGTCAATTTTTTCATTATTTATTTAATTTTAATTTAAAAATATCAAAGAAATATTATAATTCATATTTATTAAGTTCAAAGTAGTGTAACATGATGTATTAATATACAAAAATAATTAAAAACAATAATTCAATCAATTTAATTCACTTTTAATATTTATAGTATCATCTGTTTTAGTTAATTATTAACTAAACAATCAATGTGTTGGCGTTTCTTAAGAAATTAAAATAACTAATTAATATCTAAAAATTAATGATAAATAATTATTATAAAAATAAATAATTTATCTTTAAAAAGGATATTTATAACCAAAAACATGTTGTTTATTGCTATCTCAAAGTTGTATAAATGTTAAAGGTAAGGAAGGTTTCTTTTTTGTCTTTTTCCTTACTTAACTTATCATATAGGGAACTTTCATGAACATTTGTCCCACTTACTCATAAAATTTTAAAAAATAGGGGATATGGTAGGACTATTTTCATCCAATCGCCTTTAGAAAAGTGTATAGGTCATTTTGGGCCTTAAGTTTAAGGTTTGTCTCTTGTTAAGCTTAATTTTCCTTAATTGTTGTAATTAATTTTAATTACTTTTACTAATATTTTTTATCAAAACATTAAGTTGATCTTATTAGAAAAAAAAATCATACTTATTAAAACCATTTATGTCCATTTTTTCAAATTGAATTCACATAAGTGGGAAAATTAAATTTGAAGTTAATCATACAGATGTGGAGAGAAAATGAGTTTTTAAAGTGAAAATGTTCAAAAGTTCATTAAGTATTAATATCTAAATTAAATATAAAAATGATTAAAATGGCCTAAATTGGATTAATATATTTATAATTTATCTATTGTTACTTTAAACCCAATTTAAAATATAATTTAACATTAATAATTATTTAAACGAAAAGGCAGTTTTCCACTAAAATGCAATATTTTTCACAATTCATCAAAAAATGAAATCTCTCAGAAAAATATCAAAATTTTACCCAAAGTAAATTTTGATATTAAAATTTCAAAACTGAAGTTTATTTTTTAATATAAAAATTATAAGTCTCAAAAATTATATGTATAATAGATTCACCATTAAAAGGTGGTAAAACTATCTTTTAAAAAAATAGTTTTTTATGCTTAAAAACTGGATTTATTCTTATTTTAAGTCTATCAAATTTATTGGATGAATGTCATAACATTTTATAAACATGTTTAAACAAATTATATTTATTCATATTCACACTCACTGATATAAATTTTAGGCGATAACTTCCATATTAAATAATAATATCAACAGTAAGGGGTTTTTGAGCCTCTGAGTGGTGGCGCTCTCTCTTCGCGTGGGGCTAGGGTTTCAGCTCAGAATATCTTCTTTCCCTCCTCCGGTTTCTCGGATGGCTCGGTGACGGCTTTCTCCTTCTCAGCGTCAGCTTCGTCTCGGCTTTGGTGTCCTCCATATCGGTGTGGCATGGTTTTGTGGACGCTTCAGCTTCGTCGTCTCAAGAGAGTCGCCTTTCTTCGCATCTCTGCAGATGAAGACCTCAGCCGGAATTCATCTCGGATCTGCCATGGTTGCTTCCGGATTCATCTTTCCAGGTGTGGCACCATCCTCATCATGTCTCTGTGGGCAACCTCGATTGGAAATCTCAGCAGATTTGACATGCAGAGGAGTCCTGTGTTGTTTCCTGGCTCAGCGTCTGAGGGAGAAGGACCGGTTCTCTCCAGTGCGGCTTGTTTTCGGCCCCGATGTGACACTAAGGGGGGGGATTTTGGTCCATTCTTCTGGTGGTCCTACGGCTACTTGCAGGTCTACTAGTTCAATTTTTTGTTTGTGCGATTTTGGTGATTCTACTGGGGTGCAGTCGTGTGATGGTTGTTTCGAGTGCTTCATGGTCTGTGAGACATGGTCTCGATTGTTACTGGTTAGGTCTTCGGACTATTTGATTTGATGATGTGCTGGACTCGATCACAAGAAGTCCCAATGGAGGTTTTAGAGCATACACTCACCTATGTAGTGCTTTTTGGATTTGAATGTTTTAGAGGGTATGGCGGATGCCATCGGATCGGGCCTGTGCTTTGACACAGGACACTTCTTTCCAAATAGTAATGCATTGGTGGAGAGCTTCGTCAAGATTTTTATGCTGGGTGGGGAAACTCCTTGTGGTCATTCTGGTTTTGATTCTCTTTGACCTTTTGGTCGTGTATCCTCTATATGTCCATGAAGTCTGTTAGGGTTTCCCCCTTCTTCCCTTAAAAGGGGGTTCTATTTCTATAATAAAAAAATATAAGGCCCTCGGGCTGTTGGATGGATGAACTCGACCTTGTGTGTATCACAAGTTATCAAAGGGACTTGATACTGCATGCAACGCAACTATAACAGCCTAGAACCTGCACTATTGGATCCTATAATGAAATCTATAACTTTAAATTCCCATATTTGATGCCGATAATTGTGACCCAAATTTTTCCATAAAAACATTACAACATCAAAAGGAGAACATGGATCACTTACATACTAGAGGACCTTTTAGGTTTAGAGTTTTAGAGAATTATAACAAACTCCTACATAAAAAATCTTATAAACATAGACTCATAAGTCATCAAAAGTACATTTCTCCCATTTAACCCAGCTTTTCTTATTTCATAATTGGTCATCAATATCATCCTTGTGATATCCTTTATAGACATAAATTGTTCAACATCATTATTTAAAACCTAGGGAAAAGGAAACATAAGAATGGTGAGCTCAAATGCTCAGTAAGGGTAAACATAAGCATTAAAAATTAAATGTCATAAATAATCATAAGTTTTCATAAGGAAATGATGAATTAATAAAATTGTATGAGAGAATCAGAAAAGAACTCATACCAAAATATTTATGTCTTGATGATGTCATAAAATATATCGTATTTCATAAAAATTATACTTTTTTACTATTCTCCAAAATTTTAAATTCTTTATAAAAATCAAAAAAAAAATCATACTAGGATAAATTTGAATTTATAAATACAAAAATGAATTTCATTTCATAAAATTTAATTCCTTTAAGTTATAGAAATTACTTTTAATATAAATTCATAATATGAAACAAAGAACAATTTTTAGAAAAAATGTATTTTTAAGCCCAAAAATGAACTTATACTAAAAATAAAGCATAAATATAATTCCTATATAAATAATTATATTATTTACAACTAAATCAGTCTTATCTTAATTGAATATCAAATTCAAATCATAATGGTACTTTTCACTATTTACTGAAAAAATCAATCTTTTCTGAAAAATCCCAAAATTTTACCCTAAGATAATTTTGATATGATAATTTCAAAAATGGTGTTTTTTATAAAATAAAATTTCTAAATTTTTTATAAATTAATTATAATATTCTTTCAAAAAAATAATAAAATTCATTTTTGAAGAAAACGTATTTTTGAAATATAAAATAACTTTACTAAAAATTGAGTGTTTATTTCCTAAGCATTAATCAAAAAATTTGTATTGAGTGTGAACTTTATATATATTCCATAATGTTTCTATTTGTATTCATACCTACCAATCCAACAGCTAGGTTATAATGATCATAAAATAATAATATGTTATGATTTGTTTAGGCTTGGTGTTGCGTATCGTGTATGCTACCAAACATGGTATTTTTTAAAAATCTCGAGATATTGTGTTCTCTCCCCACTTAATAAATTTTGTCCGCACAATTTGAACTTTATCCAAATAATAAAGGGTTTTACATTTGGAAATACCTTTATTTAAATCCACATCATAAAAATGGATAATAAAACTTTCTCTTGCAAAAAGGGAAAGAAAAATATGAAGGTCATCTAGAATAACACATAACTAGGTTTCCAAATATGAGAACATTAGTGGGAAGTGAAAATATGGACATGGATGAAAAACTTAATGTCTATATTAAGATTGATAAAGAAAATTGATCATAAGAAAGTAAATAATCATGAGAAATTCATTGACCACAAAATCATAAACCAATGAGGTGTGAAAGAGACTATCGATTCATCGAAAATGAAGGTAATGGGATAACATTTTTTTTCAAGATCATTTTCCTAGATTTAAGTAATTCCTTTTCCATATAGAATAATAATATAACTAAATATACTTACTTAAAAATTATAATTTCATCCTTTAATCAATTTATACCACAATCTCATCTTTTTCCCCAAACAATGAGTATTCATGATGAATCTTTCATACCTAAAGCACTAAAATCAACTTCTAATGGATCAAATAATTACACAAAATGATAAAAAGTTATTCCTCCTATATTTAGGAATTAACCAAAATCAAAATGTTTAGAATAAGGTAAGATAATTCACAAAATGAATAAACATTCATATGATGAAATACAATATTAATCACCAAATTCTCAACAATAACACCCAAAGTTCTACTTAGATCATTCGATAAATAACTAACCTTAAATATCTTTAAAATATTCCAAAATAATATTTAAACCCAAATATTAGAATGATTTTATCACATATTCTTCCGAGATAAATTTAATATTTATCTCCAAATAACATCAATCACTCTTAAGTCTCATACCAAAAATGTATATGCCCTATTCATATAATCTCCTAGATATGTTAATCATTTCCATAAATAACCTGAATCACTATAAAGTAATATGAAAATCATATATTATTCCAAAATATAATTCAACGTTTATTCCTCAAATAAAATCTCATAATATTCTATTTACCTTAATCATATAATGTTCCCTAAAGTTATAATGATTTTCTTCTAAAATAACATTAATCACTTAATCTCCAAATCACTTTTCAGTCTCATGGTTATCTATATGATAAAACATATGTTTATAAAATCAACTTAATCTTTATCTGTAAAATTATTTAAGTGAAAAAAATGATGTCATACTAAACAGTACATCATGTAGTCCAGTAGTGGGTGTTGCCCCCTTATCACCCTTTGGTTGTGGGTTGAAGCTTCGTGACCTTATCGGATGCGACGAGTTGTCTCCCAAACTTAGGGTTGTCCTTTTACTAAAACAATATTAATATAATTTCTATAATGTTCCCAAAAATATAATGAACATCCTCAAAAATAACCTTAATGACTTTAACATTAAAGAATGTTTTAACTTAAAATGTTATCTCATACCTTTCAGCTTACATCCCCAAAAATGTGATAGCATTATTCTAAAATAATCCTTCACGTTAAACCTAAGGGTTACATATACCTCAACCCAACAAAACATCTCCTAAAATATCACTAATCACTTTAAATCGCATCACTTAAAACCTCAAAATGGGGTGTCTATGCCTTTAAACTTTTGATTATCCTTAAACTTATAAACACATAATGGTACTCATAACTCTTAAGTTAAATTCACATGATAAAATTCTAATCTCTAAATTTATCCAAATATTTCCTTCGATGCCAACTATAAGGACCCAACCTTAAACATTCCATAAATTGAATCTTTAGAAAATAATTCACTTTCTTACATTTTAAGGATCTTTATAGTTTAGAGTTTTATAGAATTATACCATAACTCTTATATAAAAAACTCATATATTACAAAGTGGACACTTCTACTCGGTATCCATTTTTACCACAATATAAAAATGTTAGAAAGAAACATGTTTTCTTTTCATGACTAATCTTCATGACTTTCAACTTGACTACTTCTTTCTTACTTATCCTTAACCCTATGAAAAATATTTAAAAATATGGGATGATAATAAAAAATATTATTAAGGGACATAAAAGTAAGAAATCCATTAGTCTAGTTAAAACATGAAAACACATAAAATTTTTACCTTTATTATAGTATTCTTTTAGCATATGAAATAAATCATTACCACATGAAAAAATGACACCTTTTTCACAAAAAACCCTTTAAAACTCATAGTAAGAAAATAAAAACCTTCTTAGGAAACTTAGAGCATTATATTCATAACACATGTCATAAATAACTGGATCCTAGTTAAATTCATAGGAGAAACCTCTCTAGTTAACTCCCTCTTTTCCATTAAAAACTAGGAACATTAACCAATGCATTGGAGGGCTATATCGGGCTCACCCATCATATAAGTTGTATCAGGATCACCTAATGTATAAGCTATATCGAGATTTCCCATTGTATAAGTTATAACGGGATCACATTTCATCATCTATAATGCTCAAGTATCATATCATAAATAAAAAATAATTAATTTTTCACCTTTTTCATCTTAAAACCCTTGAAAAACTCTTTTAAACCCATATGAAAAACATTTTTGAATATTAAAATACCATTTCCTTTTACAAATTCATTTTCAAATTAAAATACAAATAACAAAGGGAATAGGGGTTTTTCTTTAAAGAAAATATAGAATCTTTTACAATAATCAAAACATAAAATAATGGTTTTGGCAGTGGGAAAATCTATAGACACCATATACGTTAAAATAGAACATTCTTTTTTCTTTTTGTAAAGAAATTCAAAACATTCTGTGTAAAAATATTCTTTTTGAAAACATTTGTAATAAATTAAAAATGGATATAAAATTTCCTTTATAATTCATTTATTTCCATATAAATACATACATAAAATAATTTTAAGAATATGGACATGGAATAAAAATATTTAGAAAGTAAATCTTTAAAATATTTAGAATGAGGTTTTAAGTTAAATTTATCTTACCTCAAGTCTGACTCATCACATATGTTATTTATCTTCTTGAATAATAAAATTATGTTAATTATTTACTTTCTTAAAAAAAAATTTCAATTTTATTATTCTTTTTATTTTATTTATTACCATGTTGTATTTAATTACTTAATCAATTAAGTTCACATCAAAAGTTTTGATGATATTCGGCTCATATGTCCAAAATGGATTTGATGGGTTGACAATAATCAAATATTTCATTATTATATAATCTTTATAATAGTAATAATAATTTAATTATCATTTTTATACATCAATTATACTTTTAAAACCAACCATAAAATATGGTTATTAAAAATTAACTACGTTACAATCATGAAGATGGTAAGTCGTACGCACGCATAAGTAACATTTTCATTTTTCAATGAACATGATGGAAAGATGGTAAGTATTATTTTATATTTATAGAATTATTATTATATCATAAATATCATATCCTTTATTTAAATAAAATTATATATATAATTTATGTGGTATGGTTATAAAAAATGAATCACATCGCTTCATGGAAGTGGTAGTCTACACGTACGCACGAACGACGTTGTCATTTTTCAATGGATGGAAAGGTAGGAAAATATATGTTATTTTATATTTACATAATGATAATCATGTAATTAATATCATATATATGCATTAAATCCATCATTATAACCGATCTTGAGAGGCGGTGATGGAAATAAATTACATCAATTTGTGAGGTGGTAGTCTGTCTTACACACGAACAACAGTTTCATTTCTCATTTGATAGAAGAGGAGATGGATATAGGTTATGTAATTAACATAAAAATATCTCAACATATGTAAGATACTATTTTTATTATTTCATCATATTTGAAGAAGATTTCAAGGAGGTAGAATAATAAATAAAACTAAAACATTTGGTTAAAAGTTATACCTCTTCTTCGGACAACCTCCTTTGATTTACACCTTAAGTCATCTGAGGTTGGTATAATTACGAAAATACTAACTATAGAATGTGATTAGTGATGTTAGAAAGTTATTTGGTTAGGTATTTTTTGAACTAAAGGGTTCTTGAAGTGTGAAGAAAAGAGGAGAGGAGTTCCCTTTTATAAGTGAGGGAAGTGGCATTCTTGGAATTTCTTAAAATATTAAATTAATATAAATTAATTTTCATTTTTAATGAGATAAAAATTGATATAGTTCAAATAAAAGATGACTATGAGTCTAAATACTATCATATAATAAAATTAAGACAAGTTTAGCTGACATTTTCACCCTTATCTCTTTATTTTAACTCCTCGTTAACCTATTTGACAATTATCGTGATATCAATGTTTTTTACTCTTTAGGGGTCAAGAAAGTTACTATAAAAGGAAAAATTACTCATAAATGGAACATAATTTTTATTTTCAACAATATCTCAATCAATTGACCAAAAATAAGATTTTTAGGAATTTTAAATCATTTAATACAATATTTTTTATTATAAAATATCATTAATATCGTTTTTGGAAATACATGAATATTATAATACAATATGCGTCTAACTCATGTAAAATGGTTTCAAACTGACAAGAATTCTAAGACAAGGAGTATATGGTCTTGATATAATCATTTGATCAAATTTATACTAGTTTAGATATCATTTTAAACCTTATCTTTTGGTTTAACCTCTTGGTTAACTAATTTTATCCTTAACCCTCGTAATGACTTTTCAATATTAATGGGTTATAATTTTACTTATAAGATGACAATTGGCTCATAAATGGTCAAGAGATGACATTTTCGACCATTCATTATCCTAATTGTCTTATTTCAAAAAAAATATGATTTTTAAATAATTTAATAAAATATATTTAGCATAAAATATTATTGATGACATTTTAAGAACTATTCACGTAATTTGACTTTGAAAACAAAATTACATCAATAGGATTTGAATCTAAATCATTCAAACATATCTAATATGTTATATTTATCTTCAAAATTCATGACACTATAACTCACCCAAACAAAATTACTTTTAGATTTTTTTTAAATCATTTACTTGATTTTTTTACAGCTTACACAAGCACTGTGTCGGCATTACGTAAGCATTTAAGGTAATTATTACATCACTAAAAATTAAAAATAAATTACCATCACAAAAATAAATTAGTTAAGTTTGATATAAACCTTTATATTCATTAAATATGTATATTTACTTGCATCTACATCATAATAGCTTATATAATATTTTATTTTGACTTTTCTAGCCTTGAGCAAGCATTGCACAAGTATTTGCATAAGTCATTAGTTATATAACTCCAAATTTTGAATTTATCCACCAAAATTATGAATAATATTTTATATTTATTAATCAGTTCAAGTGAAGACTTCTCACTTCTCAAATATTATCTTTAAGACATCAAATTTGAATTTTTTTAGTGTTGTGCAAGCACTGTGTTGGCATTGAAAATGATTTTCATATTTATCATGAAATAAATTCCAATTTATATGTTTTAAATTATTTTTATTTGATATTTCCAATATATCATCATACAATATTCATTCCATGAGTTTAATAAATTTTTATATCTTATTTATATCTTGACGATATCATAAAAGATATTATATTTCATAAAAACTATATTTTTTGCTATTCACCAGAAATTTAACTTCAGAAAAATCACAAAAATTCATACTAGGATAAATTTGATTTGATGAATCCAAAAATGAAGTAAATTTCATCAAATAATTTCCTATAAATGAAATAAATTACTTTTGATATAAATGTGTTATATGCAATGAAAAATAATTTTTAGAAAAATGTGTTTTTTAGCCCAAAAAATGAACTTACACCAAAAATGAAGTACATTTCATCAAATTAATTTCATATAAGTGAATAAATTACTTTTGATATAAATTTGTTGTATGCAATGAAAAACTATTTTTAGGAAAATTTGTTTTTAAGCCCAAAAAAATGAACTTATACCTTCATAGGAATTAATAAATAAATTTGTATTGAGTATGACCTTTATATATATTTCATAATGTGGTTATTCCTATTCATATCCACCAATTCAATGACTATGTTTTGACAATCATAAAATAATAATATTTTATGGTCAGTTTAAGCTCAATGTGGTGTGTTGTATACGCTATCAAACATAGTGTTCTTTTAAAAATCTTAGGATCTTACATATATGGAATACATTTTCCCTCATATTAGAGGGTCAAGAATGACATAATTTTTGTGTGCTAGTTATCAACATAAGGTAAACTTTGGATAGTCGACCCAAAATATCGTAAATCCCAAACTAGATCACCACTGACCTTGGATGCATTCCCTTCCATCAATGGAGATTGTCAACAAGTGGCAAGGTTAAGGAAATATCATGGGGAAATGATTTTCTCTCCATTTCAAAACCTCATGCCATGGATTTTTTCAAAAATCTTGCATTAGGGGTCAGCACCTAGAAATATCACTTGTTCCCCACTTGGGTTTCTAAAACCTTTGTATTTAAAATGAATAAAATGATGCAAATAGACTTTTTAACATGCAGTACATACAATACATTCACAATAAATATCAATCAATAAGTGACTAAAAGAATACAATTCACATGTACAACCCAAACTATACAACTAAATATAAAATAAAAAATAAGAAAAAGAAACAAAAATAATGACATGAATGGACAACACAACACTATAAGGTGGGTCCCCGACCAAGAGGTACTCCAAACACCAACAAAAGAGAAAAGTCAAGTCTCCAACCTTGTCAATAAAAAATGTTCATCACGGAACATGCAACCAAGGAGAAAGAACACTACAAGTAAATCAAAGTGAAAATGCAAGGGATTAATATGGCATACTATTGGATCACTTTAAAGTTGGAATCATATTGGTTAGGTTTGTTGGAAACCGATGTGAGGATGAGGAGTCGTTAGTGATCACTGGATGGTGGGTGAAGTTTGATTGAAGATGGTTCAGTATGTCGCATCTAGTAATAGCATGTCACGATTTTATCATTTGAACAAAAAATCAAAGACATGTTGCCTATACTTGATAATTCATGAGGCATTTTAGGCATATTACTCCTCACAACAAGGAGTTTCTATCACAAGAGGCACTTCAGGCATTTCATTATTCATGACACTATTCATGGACAATGCATGTGGTATTTTATTACCATGTTATGAAGAAAAATTTTATCATAGGAAGAGGTTGAAAATATGGGACATCGCAACAAGAGATACATATAGAGATATGAACATATCACTATGCAATTTGAGTAAGGGGTCAATGTGTTAAGGGGTTAATCGAAACCAGCAATTGAGGGATATCACAGTACACATTAAGACACATTGTTCTTAGTGAACAGTGCATTTAGTTTATCGAAGGTTGGGATATGAGGTATCACATGTCGGACGCAATGAAAGAAGGTATCACAACTGGTGATTGAGTCACAAATAGTAACACAAAGCTAAAAAAGGTCACAACATGCACTCAACTCATTCTACGGGCAGCGACAGATGTTATCGCTCTGCTCGAATCAACTGCATTTTACGCCTACTCTTAACTCAGGGCACATCAAAGTTGTAGATGGTGAAAAGAAACTATTGAAAACCATGATAAGACTCACAACCTATATCACAGAATATGACATTGAGATAACACAATCTAAAATCCAATATAAATCATGAATGAAACCATTCTACGAACATCAACGGGAACATTTTATAGGTAAAATTTATACCAAAGATAGTGATTGAAGTACGTTACTCAATACAATATGAAGAGTTTGAGAAAGTATAATTTTGGCTCATTTAGTTCATTTTTCATGTCCGAAGATTTCATTTATACATCATGATAAAGATCAGTGATGATGTTTAGGGATATTGATGGAGAATCTTGAGATTGTGGGACGGTGATAGATGTACATCTAGTAAAGAGATTGTGGGTGTGTGATTTTTTTGAAAAGTGGATGGTTTTGGATATGAATTCAAGAAGAAACATATGTTTTTATTTAAGTATCGATGAATCTATAAAAGGATTCTGCAAATCAATGGTTCCTACTGGGACCTCTCGCTCCTAGGGAAGCTTGCCTCCACAGGACCTTGGCAAGCAAGCCAAACTCTCGAAAATATTTGATACTCGTCCCCACTCAAGCGGAACTTCATTTTATACTACCTGTCTAACATACTAAAGAATACCAATTAGAATTCAGGACCCATGTAGTTAAGAGACACTCATTCATAGCCTTTTAATTCCCTCTCCTTTGGTAAGTAAAATACAAAGGTGATCTAGAACTACCTGAAGACTCGCTCACCCTGGCTACGCCCATCCTAACATTGTTGTCCCCTTGAAATATCATCTTATCCTTAAGGTGAAAATTAGGGAATTGGGCCTTGATTTCTCCTGTTGTCTCCCAAGTTTCTCCTTCAACAGGTCGGTTGTGCCACTGTATCAACCACAATAAGTCCTTCCCCGAGTCTTGTCTGCCAGAATAGCAATAGGATATTCCCACTCAAAAATAAATTCCCCTAGTAAAGCTTCAGTGTTGGTTTGTTGCCCAACCGCTACCTTTAGCTAAGAAACATGAAATACCAAATGGGCCCTACTGTTATAGATTTTCAACTAGTAAGAAATTGGTCCAACTTTCCCAATAATTGCAAAAGGTCTGTAATATTGGGCAGTCAATTTGGGAATGATCCTTAGAGACTATTCCAAGTCTATTAGGGCGCAACTTGAGCCAAACCAAATCTCCTTCATTATAAGACACATGTCGTCAATGCGAGTTCGTGAATTTCACCATTACTTGTTGTGCTCGATGTAGATTCATCTGAAGCTGATGCAGAGCTTCGTCCCTGTCAATCAAATTTGTTTCTGCCACCTCCACTACAGCTTCCCCAATATAGTGAATAACATGCGAAGGTGTACGTCCATACACAACTTTGAAAGGTGTTTGTCCAATGGAGTTGTGAAAGGACGTGTTGTAGTGGAATTCAGACCACAGTAACCAGAATTCCCAATTCTTCAGGTGATCTGAGGAAAAACATCACAAATAAAGTTCCAAACAACAATTCACCACTTCATTCTGACAATCACTTACTGGGTGGTAGGATGAGCTCATCTTCAACATTATACCCTGCAATTTGAATAATTCCTACCAAAAGAGACTAGTAAAAGGCGGATCACTGTCACTAACAATTGCACTAGGAATATCATGGTTTGATCTACCTTATAAACACTTTAGCAACTATCTTGACAGAATATGGATGTTTGAGCAATATAAAATGAGCATACTTACTTAATCGATCAACTATCGCTAACACAACTTCGTAGCCCCTATGATTTAGTAGTTCAGAAATGAAGTCCATTGAAACTTCTTCTCGCACTAATTCTAGCAGAGGTAACAGTTGCAACAGTCCAACTGGTCTCATCGTTTCATACTTACTCTGTTGGCACACCTCATAAGACTGAAAAAACTATTATATTTCTCAAGTCATTCCTGTCCAATAAAGCTCATGAGCAAGTCATTTGTAAGTCTTCAAGAACCTAGAGTGTCCCCCAATAGGAGAGGAGTGGTGATGCTGAAGTAATTTCAGTATCAAGACTGAGCTCTTAGACAACACCAATTTGTTCTTATAAAACAACAGGCATTCGTGATATGAATAACATGGTTTGGTTGTATGATCACTCTATAATACCTGGATTAACACTTGCAACTCTGCATCATGTCGAACCTCATCCCTCACTGTCTGCAATTCTAACCAGGTTGGTTCTGATACAGCCATAAGCAAACATTCTTTCTCCCCATCAGTCCTATCTGCCGCATTGTTTGATATTCCCAACTTGTAAAGAACCTCAAAGTCAAAGCCTAAGAGTCTGGCATGCCAATGCTATTGATTCATTGAAGTCATCTGTTGACTAAACATATGCTTGAAACTCTGGTGGTCAGTATAAACCACAAACCATTGTCCCAAGAGGTACTGCTTCCAATGCTAAACCGACAACACCAACGCCATAAGTTCCTTTTCATAAACAGACTTTTCTAAATTGGAATCAGACAAAGCCTTACTAAAATAAGAAAGTGGGTGTATGTCCTGCATTAAAACAACACCAATCCTAGCCCCTGATGCATCACATTCCACCACAAATTCTTTTGAGAAATCTGGCATGAAGTAATGATGCAAAAATCAAACAACACTTCAAACTGTCAAAAGCTTCCTAAGCCTCTGAGGTCCACAAAAATCCTTCCTTCTTGGTCAGCATTGTTAGGGGCCGAGCAATCTTCCCATAATCTTTTATGAATTTCATGTAATATCCTGTTAATCTTAAGAATCCCCTGACCTCACGAACATCTCATAGTTGTTGCCATGAGGAAACTACTTGTACTTTCTTAGGATCCATGGAAACTCCATCTTCCGAAATTATATGCCCCAAGTATTTCACCGTTCTCCCAAATGAGCACTTTTTGTGTTGGCATACAATGCATTCTCCTTCATAGTCTACAGTACTCTACTCAAAGCCCCCATGTACTCCTCCCAACTTTAGTTGTAAACAAGAATATTATTTAAAATAATAACACAATTTGTTACAGCATAGCCTGGGGTATCATGTTCATGGTCGATTGGAAGGTTGTTGGTGCATTCGTTAATCTGAATGACATGACGAGATATTCATAATGTCCTTCCGAAATTATATGCCCCAAGTATTTCACCGTTCTCCCAAATGAGCACTTTTTTGTTGGCATACAATACATTCTCCTTCGTAGTCTACAATACTCTACTCAAAGCCCCCATGTACTCCTCCCAACTTTAGTTGTAAACAAGAATATCATTGAAAATAATAACACAGTTTGTTACAGCATAGCCCGGGGTATCATGTTCATGGTCGCTTGGAAGGTTGTTGGTGCATTCATTAATCCGAATGACATGACGAGATATTCATAATGCCCTTTGTGAGTATTGAATGGCATTTTTTCCACATCTTCTGCCTTCATCTGAACTTGATGGAAACTGGATTTCAAATCAATCTTAGTGAAATATGTCGCTCCAGTCATCCCATCCATGAGCTCCTCAATGACGGGTATGGGATACCTATCTGGTACAATCTGACGGTTCACTGACCGATAGTCAACACACATGTGCCACCCTCCATCCTTTTTCTTTACCAAAATTATGGGACTGGAGTGTGGATTAGTACTATGTCTGATAAACCCTTGGTCCAAGAGCTCTTAGACCTGTTTTTCTACTTCATTCTTCAAATGATATGCATGCTTGTAAGGTCGAACATTCACTGGTTCTACTCCTTTCAACCTGGTGGCATGATCAATTTCTCGTTGTGGTGGTAAGATTTTAGGAAATTCAAATATTGCATTGTTTTGTCCCAATAGCTTCTGAATGTGTTCCATTTTTCACAAATTCAACTTTGAATTTTCTCCACCTGAGCTCTCTGCAACTACCCACTATAAACCTTGTACCCAGCATTTTACTCCCCCAAGGAACTCTTATAGCGTCCCTGGTACACACTGTTATTGTCGTATACCTTGTAAGGTAACTCCCCTTCCCTTCCATTCAAATCTCATTATCATATTCCCCCAATGGGTAGTAACATAGCCAATGATCTCAAGCCAATATATTTTAAGCACAAAGTCTGAACCTGTTGTATCAAAAATATAAGTACCCACATCAAACTCCACTTGTCCAACCCTACATACTTCCCTCAATTCCACCTGGTGTTTGTCACCTAATCGGATATTAGAATGCCTGGTGTCAACAACATGTGTAGTGAAATATTTCAACAACTGTTTTGAGAGGAAATTATGACTTAATCCACTGTCTATTATAATCAACACAAGTAGCTCTCCAATGCTCCCTTCCAACTGCATTGACTTTGAACCATTCGTCTGCATCCTCTCTTCCACACAAGTTGCAGTCCCTTGCATTTCCATTTCCCACTTTCTCACGTTATGGTCACGAGTCATTATCGCTTTTTCATCTTTAGTATTGGTCCCCTCGTCTATTTCATCTCTAAGCTCGAGGCATTCTAACACCAATAGCTTAAAACCTTTTTCTGGACACTTATATCCATGTTAAAATCGTTAACCAAAGGTGTAACACAACCCCTTTGCTCTTCTTTCGTCAAACACCTCCCTGGACAAATTCCTCGTTCCCTTTCACTTTGATGTCACCACGCCCGTCCTTCCTCTGTTACTCCTAACTCCAATGGGAACCAATTTCACAATGGTTGAACACTAGGTCCAATCTTGACTTATAGCACTCCTACCACACTCTTCCATGCTTGATAGTGCCCTTCATAATCAACTCACATTCTACTCTCATAGTCAACGCCAGTAGACGTGCCTTATTCTGTAGCTCATGTGTCATCGCAGTACTACGTACAATCCTCCAATGAACAAACTCACATACCATTTTTCAGTTAAATCTGGCAATCACAATTTCATACACTCGAATTCATCAATATAAACATCAACTGCTCCAATTTGTCGCAAATCTTTCAAGATCACAGAATCCTCCTTTGTTGCACTATCGTATTTGCCAAGGAGGCTCTTCCTTGAGTTGTGTCCATGTAAGACCCATGTTTAAAGTCTACAAAGAGATGATCCAATATTATGTCATGCCTTCCATACATAATTATGCCAACATCAACTTCATCTCTTCTCGAACACAATAGATCAAAATAAACATTTCAACTCTGAAGATCCACGACATTGGATCCTCGTCAGAAAAGGTCGACATCTCCACCAGCTTAGTCTGATCGTGAAGCGCTTCTCACTCTGTGTTACGCATTCCCCTGGCGTTTTCCACAGCCACCAACCTCTGATCTTTTGCCTCAGCTTTTGTTCAAAAACTATTTCCTCCCTCCTCAACATCGAACTTCCCTTTATCATCACCTCATCTTGTTCATTCCAATTGACTTGACACGAACCGACACATTATCAACATCACCTCCCACATTTGAATCTTCAAACATGGTGCATTCCTGATGTTGTTGCCCCGCCTCCTAGCGCCAGAGTCCAGACAGCATCTCCACAGCAGCCGATTCAACTCATGCTACTCCATTTGTGTGGGCATACAACTTTCCTAGTAGCTCAAACAACTTTGATCAAAATTCTCTCCAACATTTTTCTCTCAAGAATTTTTCTATGCTCAATCTGATTTTTCTCTCAAACTCAGAATTGCTCTCAATGAAATCACAAAATTGATAAAAATTCAAGAACAGATCGTAAAGATTGCCTACTAAGACCTTTCTCTCCTCAAGAAGCTCACCTCAACAGGCCCATGGCATGCAAGCCAAACTCCCAAAACAATTTGACACCCCCCCCCCCACTCGAGAGGGCATGACTTCATTTTATACCATCTGACTGACTAAAGAATATCAATTACAATTCTTCCCCAAGGTAGTCAAGAGACTCATTTGGAGCCTTCTGATTCCCTCGCCACCTATGTTAAGTAAAATACACATGTGGAGACTCACTCGCCCTAGCCACGCCCAACCTATCAATGTTTTATGTGTGCGACAGTATTTCTCCTTCAACATCATTTCATTAATTGGAAGCTTATCTATCCTAGCACAAACAAGTCCATATATGAATTTCATCACTACTAAAAAATATGACTAAAAGTTTTAAGACCTGATTCAGCTTTTAAGGTCGCCATCAATATTGAACTGGCGCTTTACCACCAAAACCCAATATTTTATATCCTCAGAAGATTCCAAATAAATTTTCATGGATATGCAAATCATGAATTGTAATTTTTAAATAAAAGCATGGACCCAAAACCAACCATGATCCCATAATTAACCCAACCACAGCACAAAGGCAGTCCAGAACAGTAATAGGAAGATCAAACCGCATGAGTGAAAATAAACGGCCCATAGCCCAACAACGGGTAACATCTGACAGGAACAGATAAATTTGACCCCTCCATCCAAACATGGAGCACATAACCACCCACAAAGGTATATCCAACTCACACTAGAGGTTCATAATAAATAAATCCAAGCCATTCAAAACCAAACCTGAAAACATAAAAATTCAGCCAAACCCATTAATCCATAGCCAAACATCTACCCAATGTTTAAAAAAAAACTCTCATTTCATGTTAGGCCTCAAGATAACTTACCTCAATCCGAACCAAAAGGTGTCCATGGTGGAAGGAGAGTGGAAAGAGAAGACAGAGAGCCCCCCACCCCCCCAGTTCACATGAAAAGCCACGCCACGTATGAAAAGAATGACGCCACTATATCTGAGTAACTATAATAACTTAACAATACCATCATTAATGCAAAATTGGATACTACAAGCGAAAGACGGCCGCAATTTGGCCCCGACCAGCCAGTTACGTCCCGTAGAGGTGTCTATGAACGGGCGGCGGCGCGTCCAACGTTTTCACCACCTCCAACCAAGGCTTGTCAATGACCAGGACAGAATTTTTCTTAAGGTGACCCACAAACAAAACCGGGTCTCTGAAAGCACAGAAGTCAAAATTCTTACTCCCCATTACCTTCATCTCCAAATTGTAGGCTCGTAGCTTGCGTTTCATTTTCCTGTTAAAGGCTGTTTTCTTCGTCACTACTGAATCCACCACCGGATTGAAGTCACTGCCATGATCATGCTCCACCGGCATCCCAAAATCAATCCAGCACATCGCCCTGAAAAACATATATAATGGAAAGGATTAGCAAAATGCCATGAAGCAAAAAAAAAATGGCAAAGCCATAACCTAAGGCCCTGTTTGGTTGGGGGGAAGGGAAATAGAAGGATTTTCCTTCATGGACATTTGTTTGATGGATTAAATGAAAACTCCAGTTTTTGTTTCCTTCCAAATGGAGGGAGAAACATGGTCCGTGGAAACTAAAAAAATATTTTTTATTTTCTTTTAATTATCTAATTATAATCTAAATTTTATTATTATACAACTAATTTATCTGAACTAAATTACTTTCTATTCAATTTCTATCAACCAAACAGGCCTTCAGATCCATTCAAGCAATTCCCCTGGGAGGAAATCCACATGACATGTTTGCCTAAAGCTAGCTTAAACCACTTATGATAGGTGCTTCTGTACATCTGTTTTCAGATTGCTTAATGAAAATTTGTTTTTCTATGGCTTCAAGTGATTTTTTGCTGGAAGCCAAATGTAAGTGTTTTCCAGAGAAATAAGTACAGTAAGTAGTTTTCAATAAATGTTGTCAAACACAGCCATTAACCTTCCATGCTTGTTGCATTGTACTAGAGAACTAGATTCGAAGGGATAACGTAGAAATGGCGTGGATCTTCTGACAACATTTGTTAGATTATGGATCTTCTGAAAACATTTATTTTATGATGGAAAAGGACATAATTTTCATTTTCCCAAAATGTATTAGATTATGTAAATGAAAAACAAATTTTAAAAATGAAAATAGAAATGAGAGATTTCAAGAAAACAGAAAAAAAATGTTTTCATAAAAGGAAATGAAAATGCAATAAAAAATGTTTTCAAATTATGTAAAAAAATGTATGTCAAAACTGCATTTATGTTATAAAATTATGCATTTCTTATTACTATGAATTTTCTACTAAGTTTTACTTTCTATGCGGGCCAGTCCAATAAAAATGCAGACTGAACCAGGATCCTTTTTTCAGCTCGCGTTAACGGGCCGAGCCCTTCAGGTCCGGATCATGAGTGTTTTGGGCAAGCCCCATTAAGCAGCCCTGCCAGGACTTTCACGGAGAACCTCAGAAGATCAAAATTTTGAGAGTATCTATAAATTTGCACTGAAAAACTGATTTGCAGTGTAAAAAGCAAGGATTGAGGATTGAACCTGGCACTGTAAATGATGACTCTTGATGAACTGGAGCAAGGTGGAAAAGATAGTCCAAGAACTTCCCCAGGGAAATCTTGATATCTCCTAGGCAGCACAAATGTGTTGCGCATTGACCATTCACCCAATTGCCTGGCCTCCACATCAAATGCATAAACCTGGTTTGATGAGGTACTGATTATAAGGATGTTGTCATTTTGTGGAGTGAAGCCACCAGCTGTAACAGCAGCACCATTTAATCTGGATATGAACCAATGTTGCCTAATCACCACAAAAACAAAAACAACAAAAAAAAAACTTAGATTTTTGCAATTATTCTACAAAAAAACTGAAATTTTTGAGTTATTTTTTTAGCCAAACATGGTGACTGGGCACCTCAATATCTCGAGATTGAAGATATATATATCTCCAAAGCAGTTCACGGCAGCCAGCCACTGATCATCAGAGCTGCAAAACATTCTTGTGATGGGAGGCTCCATGGATGACAATTCCTCGCCGTGTTCCCCTCGAGAAGGTGTAAAAGTATGCAATATTTTTGAACTACAGACATCAACCACCTGCAGCATGAAAGAAATATAATCAGAGTTTAAGAACCACATTAAATTCAGAGGAAAAGGAAAAAAATGAGAAGACCGGTTTCATCAAGCCAGCAAAGTTTTCTAGAAGATTTGAAAAGCAAGTTAAAATATCAAAACAACAAATAATTCTTACCAATTAAATGGGATCGGCTACATGGATCAAGCGTCGCCAATTAGCTCTATTGAAGACCGTATTTTCATTTTGTTGGAACCCATTTAAGTTTAAATGGGTGAGTCCCACATCGGACTTACCCGCCTTGTATTTTGGTTTCCTAATCTATAAAAGAATATCCTCACCTCACATTGAGGAAAGGGGAATTCACCTCACTATATGGTATCAGAGGGATTTTTATCCCGACCCTCCCTCCCCTGCGGATTCCCGGACTCCTCCCGGCCCCGCCTCTCTCCCTGCTGCCCTAGCCTTTCCCGGCAAGCCCCCCCCCCCTCCTATCCCGGCGCAGCCATCTCACCCGGCTCCTCTCCGGCCTATCCCTTCCCGGCGGCCCCCCTCTCTGCCTCAAGCCCGTCGCCCTGTCGCGACTCCTCCCTCCCGCGGCCCTCTGTCCCGCAGCTCCCGGCTCCCGCGGCTCATCCCGGCGGATCTCCTCCTCTCCCGTCGCGGCACATCCCGTCGCCCGACCTCCACTGCGCGCGACGGCCCTCCCGACGGATCTCCTCCCAGCGGCGCTCCCTCCCTGCGACGCTCCCTCCCGGCCAGCCCCGCCTCGCCCCGACGGAACGCCCTCGGCCCGCAGACCTCCTGCCCTCGGCCCGACGCCCGCGGCTCCCGGCCCTCCCGTCGCACCTCCCTCCTCTCGCGCGGCTCCAGCGCGGCTCCCGGCCCTCCGGTCCGACGCGGCTCCCGTCGCGCCTCCCTCCTCTTGTCCCAGCGCCGGCCCTCCGTCCCAGCGCCGGACCTCCCGCCCCGGTTCATCCCGCGTCGGCTCCTCCTCCGGCGGCCCTCCTCCTGCAACCGCCCTCCGCAGCGGCTCCCTTCCCAGCAGCGGCTCCCGCCCGATCCGGCGCTCCCCAGCCCGTCTCCCAGCGGCTTCCCTGCAGCTACCCTGCGGCCTTCCTGCGCCGTCGGCCCAGCCCCCTGCGTTAATGGCGGGCGTGTCCGCCCGCGGCCCTCCGGCATCACCTCCGGACGACAGCCTTCCGGCAGGGCCGCACCCTCACTTCCATTGTCGGCCTTCCCGAGCACCTATGCACTCAGCCGAGCAGCTCTCCCATCCTCCATCATCGGCTCTACCGCGCAGCGGTCCTCCTTCATCCAGTACCCGTTACAGGACAACACTCTCGCCGGAGGAGATTGCTTTGGTAAAATCTTATCGAGCGACTGCGCCACCATCTTCTTCTCTAGCCCCACTTGCTCAGACTGACAACTCCACTGCCTGTGTTTCTCATCGACAGACAGCTTGGATGTTTGACTCCGGTGCGTCAGAACATCTCACAGGAGACTCTGGTATGTTCACTACCTATCATCCGTACACCGGTGCCTCTGCCATTACTGTTGCTAATGGCTCAACAATCCCTATTACCGGATATGGCACATGTTCCTTGACCCCGTCTCTTCCCCTGACGTCGGTCGCTCATGTTCCTCAAAGTCCCTTTAATCTTATCTCTGTCAGCAAACTCACCACAGAATTGAATTGTGTTGCTATTTTTAGCTCATCTAGTGTTGTTTTTCAGGAGCGGAAGACGAATCGGGAAATTGGTCGAGGTTATCTTCAGGATGGGGTTTACCTGTTTGATACCCCATCATCCCTTGCTTGCTCATCCACCACAGCCCGAGCCCTTGACCTCCATTACCGCCTTGGCCATCCACCGCCTTCCACCCTCCATAAACTTTGCCCCCAATTCAGTTCTCACCTCTCCTTCCATTGTGAATCCTGCAAGTTTGACAAACATCATCGGACGACGTATGCGCCTCGCCCGGAACCACGTGCAGCGGCTCCTTTCGCTCTTGTTCATTCCGATGTATGGGGTCCTTGCAGGGTTCCTAGCCAGTCAGGGTACAGTTATTATATCACCTTTATTGATGATTACTCCCGCATGACCTGGCTTTACCTTCTTCGAGATCGAACAGAGGTTCTCTCAACCTTTCAGAAATTTTTTCAGGAAATCCAGACACAGTTTTCTCTCCCTGTGAAATGTCTCCGATCTGACAATAGGCGAGAATACTTATCCACTCATTTTCAGCAGTTTATGAGGGCCCACGGCATCATCCATCAGACCTCCTGTCTTGATACCCCTCAGCAAAATGGGGTGGCCGAGCGGAAACACCGACATATCTTGGAAACCGCTCGTGCCCTCCTCTTCCACCTCCAGGTACCTCTTCTTTTCTGGGGGGATGTCATCCTCACTGCTACTTACCTTCTCAATCGTCTTCCCTCCTCCATCCTTCAGGGGGAGACTCCTTTTCATACCCTGTTTCTCTCTCTCCCTCCTCACTCCCTTCCACTCCGTGTCTTCGGATGTCTCTGTTATGTCCGGGACACTCCCCCAAATCTCTCCAAACTACCACCCAAATCCCTTCGCTGTATTTTTCTCGGGTATTCCCGCACTCAGCGCGGGTACCGATGCTTCTCTCCAGACCTCCGCTGGTATATCACCTATGTCGACGTTTCGTTTGTCGAGAGCTCTCCTTTCACTCTCCCCTCTCCTTCTCCTGACACTACCATCGATGACTGCCTTCCGCTCATGGTTCACCCGCCTCTGGTGTCTCCTCCGACCGGTCATCTCTTTGGACAGACCTACTCTCGTCGTCCTTCCGATGTACCTCCCGTCCCGGCCGAGGAAACCATTGTTCCCGCTTCGCCTGATGTTCCTGACAAAACTCCCGAGGATGTGCCGATTGCGCTCCGGAAAGGTACTCGCTCGTGTCAGAATACTCCTCTCTTTGTATCTTCTTACAGGGGATTGTCAGCTCTGGAGATCGTGCCGCTTCCTCGAACGGTCGGTGAAGCCAAATCTCACCCCGGGTGGCTAGCCGCAATGAGAGATGAATTGCAGGCTCTGGATGCCAACCATACTTGGGATCTTGTTCCCCTTCCGGCAAACAAACAGGCGGTCGGCTGTAAATGGATCTTCACGATCCGTCTCAGTCCCGATGGCTCTCTCTGTCGCCTCAAAGCCCGGCTTGTCGCCAAGGGATTTGCTCAGACATATGGCGTCGACTACTTTGAGACCTTCTCTCCAGTCGCCAAGATGGCCTCGGTCCGCCTCTTCATCTCTCTGGCTGCTCATCATCACTGGCCACTTCATCAACTCGACGTTAAGAATGCTTTTCTCCATGGCTTTCTTGACGAGGAGGTCTACCTGCAGCAGCCCCCTGGTTTCTCTGCCTCTGGTGCCGCCTCCCATGTCTGTCGTCTCCGTCGCTCCCTCTACGGCCTCAAACAGTCTCCTCGCGCCTGGTTTGGCCGCTTCAGCACTGTCGTCACCGCCTTTGGCCTCTCTCGGAGTATGAAAGATCACACCGTCTTCTTCCGTACGACGGCACACGGCTGTATCTTGCTTGTAGTTTATGTTGATGACATCATCATCACAGGGAGCGACTCCAGAGGCATCGCCAGCCTCAAGACGCATCTTCACCATCACTTTCACACCAAGGATCTTGGTCTCCTCACGTACTTTCTTGGCATCGAGGTCTCCCGAACTGCGGACACTATCTCTCTTTGCCAGCGCAAGTATGCTCTTGATATATTGCAGGATGCTGGGTTGAGCACCGCCACCACAGTTGACACTCCCCTTGAGCCTGGGGAACGCTCCCTTCATTCCGACTCGAAACTCTTTCCTCATCCTGAGAGCTATCGGCGCTTGGTCGGTAAACTCAACTACCTCACCATGACGCGTCCCGACATTGCATGTGCCGTTGGCAAAGTCAGCCAGTTCATGGAGCATCCCACCTGCTCTCAGTGGGATGTTGTCCTCCGCATTGCCAAGTACATCAAGAAAGACCCTGCACGCGGCCTTCAGTACTCACATCATGCTCACATGGATGTTGAGGCTTTTTGTGATGCGGACTATGCCAGTTGGCTCGCTACCCGCAAGTCTACTTCGGGATTCGCCGTATTCTTCGCCGGTAATCTCATCTCTTGGCGCAGCAAGAAGCAGACTGTGGTCTCCCATTCTAGTGCCGAGGCAGAGTATCGAGCCATGGCCACTGTCACTACTGAGATCCTCTGGCTTCGTCATCTTCTCCAGGAGCTCGGTTTCCCGGCATCGACTCCTGCTCATATCTGGTGTGACAATCAGGCCGCCACGAAGATTGCCTCGAATCTCGTCTTCCATGAACGGACGAAGCATATCGAGGTGGACTGTCACTTTCTCCGCCACCATCTGGAGCAGCACCATATCGGTTTCGGCCATATCCCGACGGCCGATCAGCTTGTCGATCTCTTCACCAAAGGTCTTCCCGGAGCTCGTCTTGAGTCTCTCACTTCCAGGCTGGGTATTCACAGCCTCCATGGCCCAGCTTGAGGGGGAGTTTGAGATTGTCTTGTTATTCTTTTTTTTGTGTGGGACTCTATCCAATCTGGGCATGTCCAGCTTGAGGGGGAGTGTTGGAACCCATTTAAGTTTAAATGGGTGAGTCCCACATCGGACTTACCCGCCTTGTATTTTGGTTTCCTAATCTATAAAAGAATATCCTCACCCCACATTGAGGAAAGGGGAATTCACCTCACTACACATTTAATCCATTTAAAACAAGATCACGTTGAATGATTTGTTCAAGGGACTTGTATAACTCTACTTCTTTTAACAAGTGAATTTTTTATTAAGTTCACCCTATTAACAAGTGCATCCCTAGGTCTTCTTCTAACATGTCCAAACCACTTTAATCTAGTCTCATTCATCTTCTCATCAATCGGAGTCACTTCAATTTTCTTTCGAACACATTCATTTCTAATCTTATCCATCTTAGTATGTTCACATGTTCGTCTTAACATTTTCATTTATGCTACCCTTATTTTTCGTTCAAAGTGTCCCTTCAAAGGTCAACATTCGCTACCATATAGAATAGATGGTCTAATAACAATCCTATAAAATTTACCCTTCAAGATCACAAAACACCTCAAAAGAGTATTTTATCCATCCAGTTTGAATCATGTGAGAGAGATCTATATTAATATCTCCATCGCATTGCAAAAATGAGCCTAAATATCGAAAACAATCAACTTTTAAAATAATGCGGGTTCTCAATCCCACATTCATAACATTACTATACAATCTTTTGCTAAAACGACACTTTCTATTCTGTCTTATCTCTACTAAGACGTAAACCTTTCAATTCTAAAGTCTCTCTTCATGATAACTTTAAATTGATATTCTCATCGGATTCTGCAACAAAAACTATATCATCCGCAAAAGCATACAATTAGATATCACATCTTGGATATGCTTTGTAAGTTCATTTAAGACCAAACCAAAAAGGTATGGGCTTAAAGCCGAACATTCATGCAGTCCTATCAAGACAAGAAAGTCTATAGTATCACCTACTCACCTACCGGGGTTCTAACTCGAGTCAAACTTCATTCATACATGTCTTCGATGAATTTGATTACGCCACCTGCAAACTTTCTTTCAAGAGCTTTTGATGAAACCTCTCTAGGAACTTTATCATGTCTTTTCTAAATCAATGAAAACCATATGCAAATCTTGGGATTTTTGTCGATTATACTCAATCAAACCTCTAATCAAATAAATTGGTTCAATAGTTGAACATTCAAGCATAAAACCAAATTGATTGTCCAAACCTTTAGTTTCTCTTCAAATCATTTGTTCAATCACTCCCAAAGTTTCATGGTGTGACTCATAAGCTTAATGTCTATAATTCCCACAAATGCGGCAAAGGCAATTAAATCAACAAGTTAAAATATCAAAAATTAAAATATGAAAAAAATCGATTAAACCAACAAATTTGGCAAAGGCACCATGAATAAACGAGGCATGGGGATCAAAAGAGTGAAAATGATGACTCTACAATAGATAAAAAACATAAAAAACAGAAAAGGGGAGAAATATAACCACAAATGCAAAGAATAACTTGATAGAATTTCGTATTAAAATGATTATTTTAATAAGTCCCTTTTGGCAATGAGGAACACACTCTCATTGATCTTCTTCGCTTGATGTTTTTGATTCCTACAAAAACTATTGTAACAGCATAATTTGTTGAATAGGGTTATACCAAATCCCTTTCAAGTAAATCTAAAATAGGTGTAAATAATTTTACATCACTGAAGAAATATCCGGGCCCTCAAATTGCAGCCAGGACACTCTTGAGCTTGCAAAAGATGATTGGACGCTAACCTAATGAAGAAATCTCTCAACAACATCAAGGTACTTTGGCAGCCCTTGCTGAAAAATGCTTACAAAACTTATCACTTGTGATAATCAGATCTAAAACATAAGTGGTGTTTGTTCTGTTTTTGAAAAACTGCTTACATGTGAATTTAGGAATGACAATGGATACCCGTTAACCGTACACCCGACACAACCCAACCCGATTAAGTAGGGTTAGGGTAGTGGTTAATCAATTTTCTATAGGATTAGGGTAGTAAATAATTCAAACCCCAATTAATATCCAGGTACCAAAACCATATTAAATTTATTATTTTAATTTATTAAATAAATATTTTAAAATAATAGTAAAATTATAAAATATGCTTATCTATTTTGAGTTCAGTTCATATTGCATTCATAAATGAATTCCAAATCTGAATGTGATTAAATTAATCATTATTAATTAATGAACTATATTTTTAAATGGTAATAAAATTATAAAATATGTTTATTTAATTTGAGATCCGTTTATTTTAGATTTGTAAAATGAATTTTAAAATTTTGAAATTATAAACTGGTATTTAAATGAGTTACTAGTTAAACAGGCATTGCAAAATATAATAGAATAAGGTTAGGGTAATGCATTTCAAAAATAATCATGCCATAAACGGGTTTGGGTTTTGTAAAACACAATGGTTTCGGGTTCGGGTACCCCAAATTTCAGATGATACCCAACCAGTTGTCATCCCTACTTAAATTCCAATAGAAACCATGAGCGACAAAAAAACACTTTTCAATAAGCAATCTAGAAGCACTTGCACAGAAACAATTACCATGGGCAGTAAGTGCTATAAGTAGTTTTCAATAAGTGTTGTAAAATTGGCGTGTGTGAGATTGTGATACCTTCATGTATGTAGGCTATATAAAAAAATTCAAAAAACAAATAATGAAAAGGTGAGTGTGTGCGCTTGTGTGAAATTTGGGGCACCCAAAATAAGAATGAACTCATGTGCATCAAGGACGCCAGCACAGAACTTTAGGTTTACAACTCAAAAATACAATAAAAGAAATAGGAAAAAAATAGCAATCGCTTGTAAAGCCATTACGGATACAGAAAACTCACATATATCACTCTGTCATGCCCAGCAATCATCAAACGAGATGAATCGGAGCTAAAAATCATGCAATGGGCGAAAGGCAGCTTTCGAGAAAGTGGCCTTTTATTGATGGACCATGAACTTTGGCCACCTCCACACCTCTTCAATTCGAACAGTCTAGATTCCACATGACTTGAATAAGCAAAAAACATTCCCGAAGCAGAAATAGTGCTGCAAATAATCTTCTGGGACATTTTACTCTTAACACGAGCTAACAGATTTGTAAATGCTGAGCTCCCCGAAGGGCGAGCAACCGTACCAGAGGCAGCACAGTTTTTTGTGTGAAGACTCAAAATGTCCAACCAGTAAGAAGACTGGACAAGGAGCAGTGAACTTTCATCTGTGCGCACAAGCTGGATGGGTACCCTCTGAGGTGCTGGACATATGTCATGTGGAGAGAAGTTGATGAACTCCACAGCGGAGTATGCAAAAAGTTTAGTGTCATCGCCAGCAGAGATGAGCATTGGAACTCCCAAATGGGCCCACTTACTGTAACTAAAATCAATAGGTTTTTTCCATCCACGAGGCTTTTTTACCTTTTCAACAGGAAGTGGATCTGCAAATGAAAACAGAACTTTAAGAAGGGAGAAAATGACAGGTGAATGAGTGTGCAAATGTGTATTACCTTCTTGGCTGATGGGTACTGCCATTGTTAAAGCCCTAACATCATGTGTATGGGCTCGTATATAGCCAATATAGGTCCACTGCTTTGACACTTTCGAAGTAGAACTGGCATCGCCTGAATCAGGTTCGTTGCTGGAGTGCTTATAAAGTATAACCTAAAAGCCCAAAGAAACATGATGACCCTTTATGATGTACACAAAATCAACTAAAACAGCCAAACATGGCAGAATGAAATTTTGTCCTTAATTGCCACAAACCAGTTTACAATCTTTGGTGATGGCATAATGGATTTGACTACAGATCGGTCCTATAAAACACAGTTTAACGATCCGGTTCTAGAAAAGTAGCACATTTACTTGGCATGATTCTTTGTTGATCTATGTTTTTCCATTTAACTTATCACTTTCCCCTGTTTTCTTAATTTGTCCTAATGTTGTATGAGCACGTAATGTCATTGCAGACACTTCAACACACACACAGACACATATATATATTTATTTATTTCTACATTAGACAAAGCAGGCCATTGGTTTGGGATGCAGTGCCCAGCTTGAAAGTATTCTGCTAAGCTTTTTTGTTCATTTCAAAATATAACACCCCCCACCCACCCAATAGTTGGTGGCAGAGGCAAGAGACCCATCCAGTATGAAGAAAATCCAATTCGAAAAAAGAGAGCAGAGGAATCTTAAAATTACATTGGTTGGTATACGTGAGTGGTTATTTTTTGGAACATTCATTCCAATATTTTATGGAAAATCGCATTCCACTGGGGCAGGGGGCAGTGAAAAACGGAACACTTCCTGGGAAAGCAATATATAGTGACAATTTTACCCTTAATAAAAAAAAATATGTGAACCATGCATGGTAGGACATTTCCAAACTTTTATAATTTTTATAATTTTTATATTTATTTTCATTTCAAAAATAATACAATTATTTCCCTGCACAACAAACATACTTCTTAGCATTCATTCTCATTCACTTTCAAGAAAAAATTATTCCAACGTAACATAAGTTAATATTTGGATTGCACACATTTTCATACTTAATCCTTCATTTTCATACTGGATCTGTCACAAGATCGTTCCTGGTTTCATAGGGGTTTGGTTTGGATGAATAGTTAGGCTACAAATGAAGCTCCCCCAGTTGTGGGACACCCCCTTCAGGCTGCACCGGTGTGGACCCCCCAGAAGGTTTCGTTAAAATCAATACCGACGCTGCTATCTTCTCTGGGTCAAGGGTGGGGATCGGGATTATTGCTTTCTATAATAATTCTCAAATTGTGGTGGCCCAATGTTTAGCTTTCCAAGCGAATTGGCAACCGGCTGTGGCAGAGGCGAGTGCTATTCTGCATGGTGTTTTATTGGCTCGCTCCAATGGTTTGGGGAAATGTTATGTTTGAAGGTGACTCCCTCCTGGTGATTAACGCTTTATCTAAGTGGAGCGAAAACTCACAGCCTTACGATCTCATTCTGAGGAAGATCTGGCCTTTATTGGATGTTTTTTCTTCTTGCAATTTCCTTTTCACTAAAAGAGGAGGTAACTTTTCTGCTCACCGTTTGGCTGGTTTTGGGATGAAATGGGGAGACCATGTGTGGTATGATCATTTTTCTGACTGGATTTGCAATGCCCCTTCATGCGATCATTAATATATGTTCTCTTTTGCTTCAAAAAAAAAACTTACAAAATTAATATATAATTTTTTTACGATTTATATATCATGGTGCACATATTTCCATACCTTTATCCCAGTTTGTGGGTCAATTATTGCAGTCACATGCTAAGCAGTTCTTCCCTCCAATATGACAATTTGGTTCATAGAATCATTGGGAATTGAACGGAATGGAATGGAGTGGAATTGGAATGAGGTTAAATGGAATAGAATGAAATGGGTAATGAATAGAAGTCCATTAAGTTGTGTTAACCTAACAGTGGGTCGCACAGCAGATTATAGGTAGTAGGAAGAGATCAGCAACAGATTATTCGGTATATTCAGCAGGAAACGAGACAGAAATACAGTAGGTAGGAGAAGTAGTAAAATGAAGAAGAAGATGTAGGAGAAAGAGACAAGAAGAAGAAGAATACCCCTGGGAAAACCGCTTCCCGTAGAGCCCTGGCTGGATCCTCCCAAGGACCAACCCTTCCCAGCTGCCCAACTGAAGAACTGCCAAATGAATATCCGTCCCCCCTTCTACAGCCATCCTCCCTTATTTATTACAGCCCGGCCAACTCAACAACCCCCAACTTACTACAATAGAAAGACCAAACAGCCCCTGATATAAACTACCCCTGCCAGCTATAATACACACATTCTGATAGGAGATCAACTGGATTTTCACTAGAATATTCCACAATTTTCCAGGGAACACCCCTTCCTGTAGAGGTTTCTGCCTCTCCCGCCGTTCCAACCGCTGGAACCGAATTCCACTAACTCAATCGCTGCTTGTAAATGGAACAACACGTCCCACTTATACTAACAGACCCTCGACAATTACAAATATGCCCGTCTAAAAATACTTCTTTACAAGTACCTATTCCTCACTTGATGCAACCTACCCTAACCCCTCCTTCGATAAGTGAATAAAACAGGAGGTCTGCCAGACCTCTTATCATTGCCTCCTTCCTGAAAGGCACCTTGTCCACAAGGTGAAAATTTGGGAAGCGAGTCTTGACATCTTCAGCTTGTTCCCAAGTAGCTTCCCCGGACGACCATGCCACTGTATCAACCACATCAGATGCTTACCTTGAGTTTTATCAGCCAACACCTTTACCGGAAAATCACGCTCAATAGTAAATTCACTTGGCAAAGTGAAAGCATCAAGCCGTTGGCCAACAACATGTTTCAATTGAGAGACATGAAAAACCGGATGAATACGGCAATTAGGAGGAAGCTGCAACCAAAAAGCAACCGGACTGATTTGCCCAATAAAAGCAAAAGGACCATAATACCGAGCAGCTAATTTGGAATGAACCCGAGCCATAACACCAGATATATGAGGGCGTAACTTAACCCATACCAAATCGCCAGTATTATAGGTAACAGGTCGACAATGTTGATTGGCAGACTTAACCATAATTTGCTGAGCTCGAAGTAGATGTGCACGAAGTTGGCGCAAAACTGAATCGCGGTCAAGTAAGGCACCCTCCACCACAGCATCAGCAGCCTCCCCACGAACATAATGTAAAACACTTGGAGGTGCTCTTCCATAGACAACTTCAAAAGGAGTATGGCCAACAGAGGTATGAAAAGCAGTATTATAATGATATTCTGCCCAAAAAAACAAAGTGGACCACTGCTTGGGATTGTCAGAAGAAAAACAGCGTAAAAATAATTCCAAACCGCGGTTAACAACTTCCGTCTGCCCATCACTTTGGGGATGATAGGAAGAACTCATCTTTAATTGGGTACCTTGAAGTTTGAATAACTCCTTCCAAAAACAGCTTGTAAAAAATAGGATCTCGACCACTAACAATAGCCCGAGGAATCCCATTGTAAGCGTACTATTTCCTTCAAAAACAAGTCAGCCACTGATTTTGCTGAATAAGGATGTTTTAGCAAAAGGAAATGGGCGAATTTACTCAAGCGGTCCACAACTACTAAAACAACCTCGAAACCATGAGATTTGGATAAACCGGAAATAAAATCCATAGAAATTTCTTCCCAAATCAAAGTTGGCAAAGGTAATGGTTGTAAAAGACCAGCCGGAGACATAGCTTCATAATTTGCAGACAAACTGCACAAATTCTAAGAAACTGCTGAACAGTATGATACATTCCTGGCCAGAAAAAACTTTGCGCAAGGCGTTTATATGTTTCCAACGCACCAGAATGACCCCCTTCAAGGGAAGAACGACAATAATGAAGAAAGCGGGGAATCAAATCAGAATTCTTTGAGAGAAGCGATCTTTATAAAATAAAACCCCCTGCCGTTAGGAATAACCTGGACAGGTAGGCCGATTATCTTGTAAAGCTGAAAGAATGGGCTGTAGAAAGGTATCCTGAGAATTCTCCTGTTTAATCTGCTGAAAATCCAGCAAGGTAGGTTCAGATAAAGCCAAGACCATATGCTGCTTGTCTTCCCCCATCCGAGATTAAGCATCAGCAGCTTTATTTAAATGCCCAGGTTTAAATTGAACATCAAAATCAAAGCCGAGGAGCTTAGCATGCCAACACTGCTGGTTACTAGACACGAGACGTTGGCTAAGTAAATGTTTAAGGCTTTGGTGATCAGTAAGAACCACAAATCGCTGGCCAAGAAGATATTGTTTCCAATGTTGTATAGACAAGACTAAAGCCATAAGTTCCTTTTCATATACTGACTTGGCAAGGTAAGAATTAGAAAGAGCCTTGATGTAATAAGCTAAAGGATGACCTTCTTGCATTAGAACAGCGCCTATTCCAGCCCCAGATGCATCACATTCCAAGACAAAATCTTTGGTAAAATTGGGCAGGCCAAGTAAAGGTGATGAAGATAAACAGTCGCGAAGTTGTTCAAAAGCTAATTGGGCTTCAAGAGACCAAAAGAAACAGTCTTTTTTTGTTAAAGCGGTAAGTGGATGAGCAATCTTCCCATAATCTTTAATAAACTTCCTATAGTAACCCGTCAAGCCCAAAAATCCACGAACCTCACGAGAATTACGAGGTAGCGGCCAATTGACAACAGCTGCCACTTTCTTGGGATCCATAGAAACCTCTCCAGAATAAATAACAAGTCCTAAATACTCTATTTTTTTGCGGCCAAAAGAACATTTTCCCCGGTTGGCTACCAAACAATTGTCCTGCATTGTTTGTAGGACTGTGGAAAGATCCTGCAAGTGTTGCTGCCAAGACTTGCTAAAGACAAGAATATCATCAAAAAAACAGGCACAAATTTGCGAAGCATTAACCTGAAAATCGCATTCATTGTTGCTTGAAAAGTGGCAGGAGCATTCATTAAACCGAAGGGCATAACAAGGTATTCGTAATGCCCTTCATGAGTTTTGAATGTCGTTTTTTCAATATCCTCTTGCCGCATTCGAACTTGATGAAAACCGGATTTCAAATCGATTTTGGAAAAATATACAACCCCATTTAATTCATCCATCAACTCCTCAATCACAGGTATACGATATCTGTCCGGAGTAGTTTGACGGTTCAATGCTCTGTAATCAACACACATCTGCCAACCGCCGTCTTTTTTTTTTAACTAAAATTATAGGACTAGAATAAGGACTGGAGCTATGTCTAATATACCCAAGATTCAGAAGTTCTTGTACCTGTCGTTCCACCCCATTTTTCAAATGGTAAGCCAACTTATAGGGGCGCTTATTCACTGGTTCCATTCCAGGCTTTAATTTGATAGAGTGATCAGTCCTAGGTGGAGGCAACACTTTAGAAGCCTCAAAAACTATTTGCATCTGGTCCAACAAAGTTGCAAGTTGCTGTTGTTGAACCAGAGAGAGGTCAGTGTCCCCTGTCTTCAATCCGTCTGCAGTTTCCTGCTGCAAACCGTGTAACAAATATTTTTTTTGTCCAAAAATCTCCTGCAAAGCTCCTGAAGCAGGAAGGGGAAAACGCAGTCTTTGTAAGGTAACATCCCTTCCATTCCAGTGAAATTTCATTTGCAAATCCCTCCAATGTGAAGTAACATAACCCAGCGTCTCTAACCAAGCCATCCCGAGCACCAGATCAGGACCCGTTGTATCAAAAACAAATGCCTCTACGGTAAAATCTTCTTTATCTAGACGCACTGTTAAAGAATTACAAACCCCTTTTGATTCTACTCGATGTCCATCACCCAGCCAAATATAAAAAGGTTTTGTATCCAAAACCAGAGTATCAATATATTTCCACAATTTTCTGGATAAGAAATTATGACTCGCTCCGCTGTCAATTAAAACCAAAACTGGAACTCCATCAATGCTACCTTCTAGCTGCATGGATTTTGGATTACCCGAAGACTGCTGTTTTGTTCCAGAGGCAATAGTTCCCAATAATTCCATTTCTAATTTATCAACATGGACTACCTCCTCAACTACTTGCTGGGGGAACATCAATGTTAGCCTCTAGGAGAGAAAATTCCTCTTCATCTTCTCGAGAAGGGACAGATTCCCAAACCATAAGTTTAAAGCCCTTTTCAGGACATTTATGTCCTGGTTGGAAACATTGTCCACAAGTATAACATAAACCTCGAGCTTTCCTATCTTCATATTCAGCACGAGATAAATTTCTTACCCCATGCCATCGAGGAGCCACATTATCCAGTGCGTCGACCTTTTTAAAATGGTCTCCTTCGGTAGGAGAAAAATTCATTGTATTAACAATATTCGGACTCCAAACTCTCCCCTGTGCACGAATACCTCCTTTGCTTCGGTCATCAGGATACTTAAGAATGCCTTTGACAAAAAGCTCGCGTTCCAAGCGTCTAGTTAGTGTAAGTAGATGGGCCTTGTTTCGTGGCTCATGTGTCAAAACAGTGCTGCCGATTTTAGGTCATAAGCCTCCTACAAAAAGACTTATATACCGCTTTTCAGTTAAATCAGGTAAACGCATCGCGACTCATTCAAAATCATCAATATACTCATCAACTCCCTTAGTTTGTCGAAGCTCTTTAAGGTAGATTATAGGATCTTCCTCACCCGCGCTACCATACCTTCCTAAGAGCTCTTCCTTGAACTGGGACTAACTAAGATCAGGTCACATAGTTTTCAAAGAGAGTATCCAATATTGCACAATTCCTTCCATACAAAGTTGTGCCAACTATAACTTGAGCTCCTCACGAATCTGGAAAATAGAAAAATATAGTTCAGCGTGAAAGATCCAAGATACCGGATCGTCTCCAGAAAATAATAGCATCTCCACTGGCCGAGATAAGTCGCGGTGCATTCCCCATTCAACTTTGGGCTCATCGATACACTCAATTGAAAAGTGAGGTCGCGGATTCCTTGTCACGACATCTGCATGAAAACCGCCTTCAGCTTCGTCATCAACAGTGTTCTTCTGTTTCTCGTCTTTGCGACCAGCAGAACCGGATTGTTTTGTGACAAACTGAGACATCATCGAAATAACTTGCTGCATTTGAGAGTCCAAACGTTGCATCATCTCTTCTTGTCGTCGTTGCACCTCGCCTTGCCGAATTCTGCCAGTTTCTTGTCTGCGCAGATCAACTTGCAGCTCCTCCAGCATTGTTTGAACACCATAAAGGCATTCGTCCATTCGTGTAGGCATGAACTAGAAAAGAGTAGCTTCAGACGTACCGTTTTCGAAGAAAGGTGAAAGTCCAACTGCGTCGATCTCCCAAGCTCCAGCTGCGTCGATGGCAAAGCTCCAGTGGAAACTCAATGAAAGCACCAAGTTGATAGGAGATCAACTGGATTTTCACTAGAATATTCCACAATTTTCCAGGGAACACCCCTCCCTGTAGAGGTTTCTGCCTCTCCCGCCATTCCAACCGCTGGAACTGAATTCCACTAACTCAATCGCTGCTTGTAAACAGGACAACACATCCCTCTTATACTAACAGACCCTCGACAATTACAAATATGCCCGTCTAAAAATACTTCTTTACAAGTACCTATTCCTCACTTAATGCAACCTACCCTGACCCCTCCTTCGATAAGTGAATAAAACAGGTGGTCTGCCAGACCTCCTATCATTGCCTCCTTCCTGAAAAGGCATCTTGTCCACAAGGTGAAAGTTTGGGAAGTGAGTCTTGACATCTTCAGCTTGTTCCCAAGTAGCTTCCTTTAAAGGACGACCATGCCACTGTATCAACCACATCAGATGCTTACCTTGAGTTTTATCAGACAACACCTATATCGGAAAATCACGCTCAATAGTAAATTCACGAGGCAAAGTGACACCATCAAGCCGTTGGCCAACAGCAGGTTTCAATTGAGAGACATGAAAAAACAAATGAATACGGCTATTAGAAGGAAGGTGCAACCGAAAAGCAACCGAACTGATTTGCCCAATAATAGCAAAAGGACCATAATACCGAGCAGCTAATTTGGAATGAACCCGAGGCATAACACCAGATATATGAGGGCGTAACTTAACCAATACCAAATCGCCAGTATTAGAGGTAACAAGTCGACAATGTTGATTAGTAGACTTAACCATAATTTGCTGAGCTCGAAGTAGATGTGCACGAAGTTGGCGCAAAACTGAATCGCGGTCAAGTAAGGCAGCCTCCACCACAGCATCAGCAGCCTCCCCACGAACATAATGTAAAACATTTGGAGGTGCTCTTCCATAGACAACTTCAAAAGGAGTACGGCCAATAGAGGTATTAAAAGCAGTATTATAATGATATTCTGCCCAAGATAACCAAGTGGACCACTGCTTGGGATTGTCAAAAGAAAAACAGCGTAAAAATAATTCCAAACCGCGGTAAACAACTTCCGTCTGCCCATCACTTTGGGAATGATAGGAAGAACTCATCTTTAATTGGGTACCTTGAAGTTTGAATAACTCCTTCCAAAAACGGCTTGTAAAAATAGGATCTCGATCACAAACAATAGTCCAAGGAATCCCATGCAAGCATACTATTTCCTTCAAAAACAAGTCAGCCACTGATTTTGCTGAATAAGGATGTTTTAGCAAAAGGAAATGGGCGTATTTACTCAAGCGGTCCACAACTACTAAAACAACCTCGAAACCATGAGACTTGGGTAAATCGGAAATAAGATCCATAGAAATATCTCCCCAAATCAAAGTTGGCAAAGGTAATGATTGTAAAAGACCAGCCGGGGGCATAGCTTCATACTTACATTGCTGACAAACTGCACAAATTCAAACAAACTGCTGAACAGTATGATACATTCCTAGACAGAAAAAACTTTGTGCAAGGCCTTTATATGTTTTCAACACACCAGAATGACCCCCTTCGGGGGAAGAAGGGCAATAATGAAGAAAGTGGGGAATCAAAGCAGAATTCTTTGAGAGAACTAAGCGATCTTTATAAAATAAAACCCCCCGCCGTTGGGAATAACCTGGATTGGTAGGCCGATTATCTTGTAAAGCTGAAAGAATGGGCTGTAGAAAGGTATCGTGAGAATTCTCCTGTTTAATCTGCTGAAAATCCAGCCAGGTAGGTTCAGATAAAGCCAGGACCATATGCCGCTTGTCTTCCCACATCCGAGATAAAGCATTAGCAGCTTTATTTAAACGCCCAGGTTTAAATTGAACATTAAAATCAAAGCCGAGGAGCTTAGCATGCCAACACTGCTGGTTACTAACACGAGACGTTGGCCTAAGTAAGGCTTTGGTGATCAGTAAGAACCACAAATCACCGGCCAAGAAGATATTGTTTCCAATGTTGTATAGACAAGACTAAAGCCATAAGTTCCTTTTCATATACTGACTTGGCAATGTTAGAATTAGAAAGAGCCTTCCTGTAATAAGCTAAAGGACGACCTTCTTGCATTAGAACAGCGCCTATTCCAGCCCCAGAAGCATCACATTCCAAGACAAAATCTTTGGTAAAATTGGGCAGGCTAAGTAAAGGTGCTGAAGATAAACAGTGGCGAAATTAGCTTTTTTCAATATCCTCTTGCCGCATTCGAACTTGATAAAAACCAGATTTCAAGTCGATTTTGGAAAAATATACAGCCCCATTTAATTCATCCATTAACTCCTCAATCACAGGTATACGATATCTGTCCGGAGTAGTTTGACGGTTCAATGCTCTGTAATCAACACACATCTGCCAACCGCCGTCTTTTTTTTTTTAACTAAAATTATAGGACTAGAACAAGGACCGGAGCTATGTCTAATATACCCAAGATTCAGAAGTTCTTGTACCTGTCGTTCCACCTCATTTTTCAAATGGTAAGCCAACTTATTTCCATTCCAGGCTTTAATTTGATAGTGATCAATAAGACGAGGTGGAGGCAACACTTTAGGAGCCTCAAAAACTGTTCGCATCTGGTCCAACAAAGTTGCAAGTTGCTGTTGTTGAACCAGAGAGAGGTCAGTGTCCCTTGTCTTCAATCCGTCTGCAGTTTCCTGCTGCAAACCGTGTAACAAATATTTTTTTTGTCCCAAAAACTCCTGCAAAGCTCCTGAAGCTGGTGTAGGTTGTGGGCACAGCGGAAGCGCGTTGGTGGGAGTGCCCAACTTTGATTTTAGCGTTAAACAACGTTCAAACCGAGATCCGTCACGATATAAAACGCCGGATCTTCAGAATAGAACGAAGAACGAAAAACAAAAGAGGGAGTCCCAGAACCATAGAGATAGGATCATCATATGTTGGTTATAATTAATTTAATTAATTCACAAGAATTACCTTGGTGAAATTCTTACTTCGTTGATGTCTCCGGTCACGATCCGATGTGATCAGTCGTTGCGTCGTAGAATCCAAGTGTAGGATTCCTCTAGCGGTGATCCACACGTGCTCCATGTATCTCTGGATGTCGTTGAAGGGATCTCTGGGTGCTAGCACGGAAGAACCTTCGTTTGCGATGTCTGCCTTCGATCGCCTTGATCTGATGGAAGAGGATCTCTCTCGGTCTTGAGAGCGTTCTTGGAGGAAGTAGTTCTTTCGGCCTTGAAAGAATTCTCCAGAATTGTTGTGCACAACGATTGGGGAAAAGTGTTGGGGTTGTGGGGCTATTTATAATCGGGTTTGAGGTTATAGAGTTATGACAATAAATAAACGCGTTACGCGATTTATTTATTTCATTAACTCTTATTGAAAACTCTCATGTCGAATTATTAATTCATTGACATGCGCCCACGCTGATTATAATAAATATCATTTAATAAAACAATATTACATACTCAAAATCCCAACTGGAAAAACTACACAACGTGTACTTTTATTTTCCATTTTCCTTTATTTCCTCCACCACATTTATTAGTCCTTGAGTAATGGCTATTCATTTGTTAAATAAATGTAACTGCATTACTCGCTAATAAATATATATTATTTCGCCCACAATATATTCTCTCGAATAACTATTGTCGAAATAAATGCAATCAGACATTCTTAAATAATTATTAAACCACAGTCGGGAATAATATTTATTTAACTTGTTAAATTAATATTTAACTGAGATACATGGACACACTTAGTGTGTGACCCTCTAGGCCCATTTCTCAGTGGCATTAGGCAGAGCCTGCCTAAAGTCCAAGGTTAGCGTCTAGCAACACGCCAAGGCACCCATATAGAAAGAAGTTAACGCTGCAATGACGTGTGATCTCCTACGAACGTTTACCGTGTAATATAATCCATTTGTCACGATATCTCGAATCAAGCGGGTTGCATGCTAGTGTCATCAACCCATGTGTTCAATTATTCTTTCTTTGACTTTCCGGAATTGAACTCGCCCATACCTTATCATGGTCATGGATTTATTTAGGTTATATCAATTCCATCAAAGGGTCTGAGATATCTACTTCCGTTATGGAACAGAAGGGACAAATCCTTTCTCGCATTATCTATTAATGCAGTATTACTCGTGACGCACCCAACGTATCCTACCTCGCTGCGAACAGTGTGTCGTCACAGTTTTCGTCAATACATCTAAGTGCGCGAGTTGTAATACCCATTAATAATAATCTTAAAGTCTAAGGACCAATACACACGTCTGCAGATAGAAACATCCAATAACACTATGAAATGTGGATTTCCTACTGGCGGGTCTCATTCTCATAATATCCTCCTTGATATTACCAAGGGTGCACACCATGAGAAGGTGCCTCAAAGTTTTATGAGTCTTCACCCCTAATGGCCTGTATTATTTGTGTCCCTCAAATAACATAATCCGGTCATAGAACATATATTCAAGAACAGTGTTATGGCACTTCCGGGTTCTCATCATAGCAGGGATCCGCTATGATCCTTTAATGAAACAGTTGTCCTTAGGACATTATCACACGCATTGTCACGCAGAAGAACAATCAATATGTGATAAGGTATTTATTAATGAATAAAGTACAAAGTAGTTGGTTCTTGGCCACCAACTCCAATAGCAGGAAGGGGAAAACGCAGTCCTTGTAAGGTAGCATCCCTTCCATTCCAGTGAAATTTCATTTGCAAATCCCTCCAATGTGTAGTAACATAACCCAATGTCTCTAACCAAGCCATCCCGAGCACCAAATCAGGACCCGTTGTATCAAAAATAAATGCCTCTACAGTAAAATCTTCTTTATCTAGACGCACTACTAAAGAATTACAAACCCCTTTTGATTCTACTTGATGTCCATCACCCAACCGAATATAAAAAGGTTTTGTATCCAAAACCGGAGTATCAATATATTTCAACAATTGTCTGGATAAGAAATTATGACTTGCTCCGCTGTCAATTAAAACCAAAACTGGAACTCCATCTAAGCTACCTTCTAGCTGCATGGATTTTGGATTACCCGAAGACTGCTGTTTTATTCCAGAGATTGTAGTTCCCAATAATTTCATTTCTAATTTGTCAACATGGACTACCTCCTCAACTGCTTATTGGGGAACATCAATGTCAGCCTCTAGGAGAGAAAATTCCTCTTCATCTTCTCGAGAAGGGACAGATTCCCAAACCATAAGTTTAAAGCCCTTTTCAGGACATTTATGTCCTGGTTGGAAATGTTGTCCACAAGTATAACATAAACCTCGAGCTTTCCTATATTCATATTCAGCGCGAGATAAATTTCTTACCCCACGCCATCGAGGAGCCACATTATCCGGTGCGTCGACCTTTTTAAAATGGTCTCCTCCTATTCCGGTAGGAGAAAACTTCACTGTATTAACAATATTCAGACTCCAAACTCTCCCCTGTGCACGAATACCTCCCTTGCTTCGGTCATCAGGATACTTAAGAATGCCTTTGACAAAAAGCTCGCGTCCCACGCGTCTAGTTAGTGTAAGTAGATGGGCCTTGTTTCGTGGCTCATGTGTCAAAACAGTGCTGCCGATTTCAGGTCGTAAGCCTCCTACAAAGACTTATATACCACTTTTCTGTTAAATCAGGTAAACACATCGCGACTCGTTCAAAATCATCAATATACTCATCAACTCCCTTAGTTTGTCGAAGCTCTTTAAGGTAGATTATGGGATCTTCCTCACCCGCGCTACCATACCTTCCTAAGAGCTCTTCCTTGAAATGGGACCAACTAAGATCAGGTCGCATAGTTTTCAAAGAGAGTATCCAATATTGCACCATTCCTTCCATACAAAGTTGTGTCAACTGTACCTTGAACTCCTCACGAATCTGGAAGACAGAAAAATACAGTTCAGCGCGGACGATCCATGATACCGGATCATCTCCAGAAAAGGATGGCATCTCCACTGGCCGAGATAAGTCGCGGTGCATTCCCCATTCAACTTTGGGCTCATCGATACACTCAGTTGGAAAGTGAGGTCGCGGATTCCTTGTCGCGACATCCGCATGAAAACTACCTTCAACTTCGTCGTCAACAGTGTTCTTCTGTTTCTCGTTGGTGGAGTTTGCATCCCACATCGGACTTGTGGTCCGATGTGGTCTTTATTATTTGTTATAAAAGAACCTCAAGGCCTTCTTTAGAGAGGACCTTGGGGGTTCCAGTATACCTCATTTTATCATTCTACATGATATCTGAGGAGGTTTGATAAACCCAACCCCTCCCTCTCATCTATTTTTTTTATTCCGCTCTAGGGTTTATTGAAGTTTTCCCGTAAGGGGGGCGGCGGCCTCCATGGCCAGCTCTGCCGTCGCCCCTCCCCTCCCTCCCGAGCGCCGCTCGGCCCGCCATTGTCCCAACAACCTCCCTCCCGTCGCGGTTCCCAGCCCGCCTCCCGTCGCGGCGCCTCCTGCCTCCCCTCAGCGAACTCCCAACCCCGCCTCCTGATGCGGCATCCCGGCGTCGCCTCCCTCCCACGATCAGAGGTCCTCCCGCGTCAGCGACGACTCCCTCACGGGCCTCCTTCCCCGGCGTCCCCTACCTGCTGCGCGTGACGACCCCACCCTAAGTCGTGTTTCCCGTCGCGCCTCCTGATCCCCGTCGCGTCCTGGCGGCCCTCCCTCCAGCCTTTCTCGACCGCCCTCCGCGACGCGTCCCAGCGGACCTCCTCCATCTCCTCCTGTCGTGAGGCATCTTCTGCTCCCAGCGGCTGCCCTGCTTCCAGACGCGGCTCTAGCACCTCCTTTTCCAACGACGGCTCCTGTCCGCCACCTCTCCAGTGCACCGAAACCTCCAGTGCCCCTCTGCCTCCCTCTGTCCCCTCCTGCTTCCCGCAGCGTCAGCTCCCTGCGCAACAGCTACTGCGCCTCGTCCAGGTCATCCGTCGCCGGCCCCTCCCAGAGCTAGCCAGATCTGGCCAGCTCTAGTCGCTGGTGCATCCTGCGACGTCTCTACCTCCCACACCGGCGCTCCACCTGTGGCTCCCTCAATACGCGCGGCGCTCCTCTCCACCTGCGCTGCTCTCCTGACAGCCGCCTCCCTTTCCCGGCAGAACAATTTATGTGCGTTCCTTCCAGATCAAGAGCGCTATCTCCCATGTGTTATCTCCCATGTCCGTCGGCTCGCCCTCACGCTTCCTCCACCGTGGCGCAGCACCTCGACCGCCTCGGACCGGGCCCTTTGGCGCCACTAGATCCCGCAACGATTCTGCGGAATCCCCCGCCTCCCGTCGCCGGCCCCGCCAGTGCGGTTTTCCCGGTGCTAGTGTGGCTTTCCCGGCGTATCATCGACCGGCCCCGCTAGTGCGGCATTCCTGGCGCTCCGTCAACCGGCCCAGTCTGTGTGGTTCCTCTGCTGCGCCCGCGACAACTTCATTCATCCATCATCCTGCGAGGGAGCTGCGATCGTGAGGGGGAGCAGCAGCCCTGAAGCTTTATCTTTTATACTGTTTTGTTTTGTCGTCAAGCTGGGTATATCCAGCTTGAGGGGGAGTGCTTGCAGTCTGTTGATTGTTTTGTTTTTCATTGGTTTGGTTTGATCTCTTTTCTTTATGTGTCCAAGCTAGGTACACCAAGCTTGAGGATGAGTGTTGGAGTCTGCATCCCACATCGGATTTGTGGTCCGATGTGGTCTTTATTATTTATTATAAAAGAACCTCAGGGCCGCTTTTAGAGAGGACCTTGGGGTTCGGGTATACCTCATTTTATCATTCTACACTCGTCTTTGCGACCAGAAGAACCGGATTGTTTTGCGACAAACTAAGACATCATCGAAGTAATTTGCTGCATTTGAGAGTCCAAACATTGCATCATCTCTTTTTGTCGCTGTCGCACCTCGCCTTGCCGAATTCTGCCAGTTTCTTGTCTGCGTAGAACAACTTGCAGCTCCTCCAGCATCATTTCAACACTAGAAAGGCGTTCGTCCATTCGTGCAGGCATAAACTATAAAAGAGTAGCTTGAGACGTACTGTTTTCGAAGAAAGGTGAAAGTCCAGCTGCGTCGATCTCCCAAGCTCCAGCTGCGTCGATTGCGAAACTCCAGTGGAAACTCAATGAAAGCACCAAGTTGATAGGAGATCAACTGGATTTTCACTAGAATATTCCACAATTTTCCAGGGAACACCCCTCCCGGTAGAGGTTTCTGCCTCTCCTGCCATTCCAACTGCTGGAACCGAATTCCACTAACTCAATCGTTGCTTGTAAACGGGAACAACACATCCCTCTTCTACTACCAGACCCTCAACAACTACAAATATGCCCCTGTCTAAAAATACTTCTTTACAAGTACCTATTCCTCACTTAATGCAACCTACCCTGACCCCTCCTTCCATAAGTGAATAAAACAGGTGGTCTGCCAGACCTCCTATCACATTCCTAACAGGTTGCTTCCCAAACAGTAATGTTTAATGTCAATTATACCAGGAGTCAAAATAAAAACGTTTGAAAGTGAAAGACATAGTGGTTTTTCAGTTTCATTCCAACTCCCAGCAAACCGGACTGACAACCCATGAGGTGTCATTACCGATTCCATTGTTTTTTGAATTGTCTGTACCCTTTTCCCTTTCAATCCGATGCTGGAATGGCATACCGTATCTGATAAACAGTATGGTTTGGAATGCAATCAAATGGGCTGTTAGTTCTTAAAGAAGCCAGATCAAGACCTCATGACATGGAATTTGATAAACCATGACACTAGACTTTAAAGGGGAGACATACCTGACCATCAGAACCAGCAGAAAAAACCCGGTTGTGACTAGGAGCTGCAGCCAGAGCATAAGCATCACCCTTGTGTAACGAATGGGCCTGCAAGAGAGTCCCGTGCTGAACATCCCAAAACTGAACACTACCAGAACTGTCTGCACTAACAAGAGTCCCGGACCTGAAATAATAAAAATATATATATATATCAGTAGACTAAAAAAAAAAGAACATACCAAACCACCTAAAAGGAAGTGTATATAAAAATGTAGTGCACCTTAGAGCAAGCAAGGACCATATACAAAGGTCTGATCCACTCCCTAAACCTCCTACTCCTGCTGTTATTCTGTACCTCTCACGAACCACTTCAGCATCCCAGCATCTAATAAACCTGCAATTGAAATTTGGTAAATAAAACGACGATCACGTCACATCACATTCACCAAGATTCATGGCAACTAATGGACACAAAAACAATTTTAAGCCATACCCATCACTGCTTCCAGAATATATTAGCATTGCATCAGGACTCCATGCAACACTCAAAATACGCCCTGATGATCAAATCAGAAGTCATTTAAAATGGAAGAATATGAATTAACATAGGCTGGAGCTGAAAAAAATTAAAATTTAAAGAGGTGTGCATATCTCACCAGAGACCCTAGGCAACGATTTATAATAAATTAACTCATCTGATTCAGATATTTTGTATATTCTCACGCACCCATCATCACAGGCCAGTGCTATGGAGACACTTTTACTATATGGCTGATCATGAAGCTCATCAGAATCAGTATCCTCCTCACTTTCACTGGCATCGGAATCATCAGAGTTGGAATACTTATCGTCTAGAAACCCATTACCAATAGGATGTGGTTCCTGCCTTGTCTGGGGCATTGGAGAACTATAGGGTGCCACCGCAATTTGCCAAATTGATACTCCAATCGAACCTATTGCAACCTGAAAATGCCAAAACAAAGGTTGAATTTCAATGTATGCAGGGAATTCAAATAAGTGTTGTTTGGACCATCACTGTGAGGCCTTGAATATTGTTTCTGTCATGCAATGCAGCAAAAGCGTAACCAAAATCTACAGCTATGAATGTTAGCTATTAACCAAAACGATGCAGAAAAATAAATTAAGGAGAAAACACACAAAATTAAGTGATTCAGTTCCAAGATCTATGTCCACGGGCAATGCAACAGAACCATCCATTGGCTTGCAAAAAGGCAACACTCAAACAAATCTCAAAGGGGTGCAATGGCTCAGAAAACCTCATACGATTTTCCCACAAATGTACATATCTCTTGGCCCAAAAAGCCTATCAATAGTCATCACCTAACCCTCGCCCCCTACAATGTCCAAAGTAAGACAGTAAATGACTGCAATAACTCAGCAACAAAAGACCACACAATAACTTCATAATGGCTTGAGTCATAAAAAAATCGACTAAAGGTGATAATTCTCACCATTAAGGGCTAATTAAACCAAACATAGCAACAATGCCCACCTACGCCTTCACCTTTCACTGGACAAGAACACGTTTCCATACAGCAGAACTCGTGTCTAAACCTATTCAACCAAAAGGGCCTTCATGTAGACCCCACCTGCTCAGGAATAAGCTCCACCTACTTCAGAGTAGACCTCAATTGCGTTTGAACAAGCTTCACCTGTTTCAAAATACCCTGAACCTTCTAAGGCAAAGTGAATCTAAAATCCATCCTCCTTCCAAATCATAAAATTAATGGATGTTTAACCCAGCTGTTCTTGTTCTTAAATGAAACTACAAACCTACTCAAAATCTTTTCATCTGTCTTTGCATATCAAAAGTCCAAAATTCCTATCCAAACTTGAAACAGTCGTTTCAGTCACAATATTCACATTATAACAAATGGTTTTTACTGAGCCATCAATAGAACCAAAGCTTCAAAAGCAAACCTTCAAAATCCTATCTCAAATAAATATTGAATAGTCTTTAGAATCCAAGATTCATAGAGAAATAAGATTTTCCTTCAAATTTATAACATAATCCGTCAAATGCTTCACTGGCACATCTTGGTTCCTCAAAAAAATCGAACTTAATCCATAAAATAATACATTAGATGGAAGTCATCCAGAACTTCACTTTGAAAAAGTCCAAAATTATTCCAACCATCAAATTTCTCAACTTAATTTTTTTTTTTTTTCATATTTTATAGCTTTGATAAAGCACCCAAGCTAAAATCCTGAACTTAGGATTTTGATACCACGTGTTATGGCTTTGAGACCACTTAATTGTGTAACGCCGAAAACGTAATCAAAACCCACAATCACAGATGTTAGCTATTAACCAAAAAATATACAGCAAGATAAATTAAGAATAAAATGCATCAGAATTACGCAATCTAGTCTAAAGACATTCATCCACAAACACTACAACTGGACTATCTGCTATGCTCCAAGTACAAAAAAAGGGAAAGAAAAAAAATTGAACCCACTTAAGGGGAATGCCCAAACAAACCTCAAAGAGTTACAAACAGCCCAATGACCAGATACAAATTTCTCACGAGCACACCTAACCCTTAGCCCAAAGAGCTTATTAAAAGTCATTGCCTGACCTTCCCCCTTTAACGTGAGATAATAAATTGTTATACAGCGTTCATAATAACACCACAATAATTGAATCATAAGAAAGGCAATAACTCCCTCTTTTAAGGGCTAATTAAGCCGCACATTACAACAGTTCTTCCCAACTGCCTACAAATAAGGAAGCTCCAGTATCCGGCCATTAAAATTATCAACATCAATCTCTAATGTTATTTTTCCAATCACCTAGAGTTCTGAACAAATAGTAATTAAATGGTAATCTCCCATAAAAGGCTAGAAAGGCATCTCTTCACCCATCTCCTTAAATAAAGTAATCACAAATTAAACCAATAACACATAAGCTAACACTTTTAATGGCTCATCAGCCCTCAAATCACCCAAAACCTAGGGCTTGAACACAACCCAAAGAGATACAAACAGCCTGTTGGGCCTGAAAAAAAACCCTCAGAGAATACAAACAGGTCAAAGGGGTTCTGTATTCCTTGTTCGGGTTTGTAGTAGTGTGGTTTGATGCTTGGATATCAAAAAATAAATAAATAAATGTCAGGGACATTATTGTATTCTTATCTAAAAAGTTAGTTAGCCTGGTTGTTAGTAAGTTTGGTAATTAGAGGCCTGGAACCTAGGAACTCGGAAATAAATTTTGTCTCCCTGCATGTGATGGCGGGAATTAAGTTAGATGATCAAAAGGCAGTTCTGCCTTGGGTCTGCAGAGAGAATTTCTCCGAGAAGTGGAGTCATAGCTCTCTAGAACTCTCTAGAGATCTGACTGATACTATGTAACAACTTCAATACCAGAACAAAATTCCCTACTTGTTCAGTCATTTGGTGCTTTCATCAATTGAGAGTTAATTGAGAAAAATTCTTGAGGCAGATGAAAGGAACTACATGTTCACGCGTACGGAGACTCAAATTACAACTGTGGAATCGCTAATTTCTGAGCTGAGAACTGGGATCCAGAGAAAGGAAGTTCAAATGCAGGAGTGGCTATTGTCACCGGTCTTGCAAAAAACAGCTAGAAATGCAGCGCATGATGATTGAAAATTCAGTACAAAACACAAGCAGAGCGAAGTCGGTTACAGTAGGAGATAGCGGTTTACAGCAAAAATAAAAAAATGTAATATGCAGTGCCCCAGGAAACATTGGATGGAACACTGAGAAGAGAAGTTAAATCAGCATTGCTCAATTTTTATGATTTCTTTAAAATCAACCTTTGAACTTATTAAAGTACAGGTTGTTATGTAAAAATGAGAGAGAGGGTGGAAATAGAAGTGAACTGTGTATATTGAAGTAGTAGTAGATCACAGTAGCAGAATAACAGCAGAAAAACACAGCAGAAATATAGGAAAATACAGTAGGGAGGGAGAGGGGAAGAAGAAGAAGATAAGTGGCTCCCTGGAAGACCACTTCCAGAAGAGTATTCCGAATCCTCCCAAGGACCGGCCCGTGCAGCAGCTCCCAAGCTGAGCAAGAAGCAGAGTAATATTCTGTCTCCCTTTTTCCTCCGGCCCCCTTTATTTAAAGGCCCACCCAGCCCCTTCTAACAAACTAACAGCTTGTGGTCCCCCTCCCAACTAAGAATATTCTCCTCCTCTAACAGCCCAGCATGTGTCCAGGTGGTCCCCCACCCAACTGAGTATTATTCTCCTCTCTCTTCTAACAGCCCAACTGCCTACAACACAGCCAACAGTTAAAAGTCCAAACTGCCCTCCCCTCTTGCCAGCATACATTTGACATCTCAAGTATGAACAACCCCCAACTAGTCCAAAACAATCCCCAGCCAGCCCATATTCCTAACATTCGCCCCTCCTTAAAAACCACCTTGTCCCCAAGGTGGACCTTCAAACCATTGCTCAACCACTTTAGCATTAGGTGGGCAGCCCCTTGTAGGAAAGTAAAGCCTCGGACTGTATGATCAGTGGACTGTTTTGCATTTAAATCTCCACTGCAGCTACTGGCAAATTCTTCCAAATTAACACGTTCAGCAATACCGAGCAGCTCCAGGGATGCCTTTTCAAGAAATTTATGGGTAGCAGCCTGAACAGACTGTTTTGCTTGGCTGTGCATTGGGACAACAGCTCTCGGTGGCGGCTTTGGTGGAGGCCTTAGCATCAATGCACCCTTTTCCACGATTAAGACACGACTCGGCCCTTTGCCACGATGAAGCGCCTTCCGATGCCATGATTCTTCCTCTTCATCTTTCCGGATCCCAGCAGCCCATGTACCTCCAACCTCGCTCAGCCTTCGAGCCTCACAAACAACTTTTTCCGGGCGTTTCCTTAAGACAGAAGTCTGCTGCAGCTCACTGCCCTTACTTCGTTGGCCACTTTTTAGTATCCGGTCACAAATAAACCAAACACATGGAAGGTCCGGTTCAACTAATGGAGCTTCATGCCCCCGAATATGAACTTCAAACAGTTCCTCTCTTTCCAATAACTCAGGCTGAGAACCAATATTTTTCTCCAAACCGAATGTTGGAAGCGTTATTCTTAAACACAGACAAAGGTGAGTCTCGGTGCGCTTGTTCAAAAGCAGTTCGTGGAACTTGCTGAATTATTCTCTGCCAAACCGACGTAAACTGAAGCAATTCTCCAGAAAGTAGACCGAACACTCTATTTATCCCAACCAACTCCAAGTAAGTGATTGTCGCCCTTTCAGTAGGCTTCAAAGCTGTTGTACTCCTAACAACCATGGATTCCAAAAAGTCAAGTTTTAAGTGAATAACACCAATTTTCTCAAGGACTTCTTTATTATGCCTTCCTGCTAACCGAAGAGCTTCGCCCATGCTATGTGTATGCGCTGCTTTTGCCACCAATGAAAACACTGCTTGGCCTCCTGCGGCAGGCAAACCAAACCAGGAAAATGTGATCTTAGTTGGGCCAAGCTGAGCCGTCCAAGGTGTACCAGTTTCATGGCCGAAATTAGTAGAAAAAATAAGTACACTAGCTGACCCAATCACCCCACTGTACTCTTCAGCCAGCCGCGGGCTGAAGTCAAACACTCTCTTTCCTTTAGTACTTTCTAGGCTTGTATGGGAATCCAGATAATCTGCAGAACCCCCTAGTGAATTCTGCTGAGTGTGCTTTACAACACATGGAGCCACCACTTCCAAGTCTTCAAAATTGGTTATGACAAGCAGCTTATTAGGAAAAAGGTGAGACCCCTCACTCTCCAGTCTCCATAAAATAATCTCTTCCACAGGAAATTTCTTGGCTAGGATGAATGGAAATTCATGATTCAGCTGATCAAATTGAAATACCCGTTGGAGATCTTGTTCACCTAGATTCCGGTCTTGCTCAAAGAGTAAAACAGGTGGTGCAAGAGGGAAAAAACAAACATCTGAAAATTGCTCATAAGAACATTGTTGTGACTTCATCAAATCCTGTTGTACATCCCAAATGTTTGTCACTTGAAAACCCACTAGAATTCCACATCCTTTATTCTGCAGGTGCTGAAATAGCTTATCAGAATTTAGCCATTCAACTCTAGCTCGAGCAAGACTATAGCTCACAGTTGCCATTTTGTTTTTCCAATCAATGGCTATAGGAACCTTTGCCCCCTCCATTTCAACCGTTCTTGGGACTTGATGAAACTGTTTTCGGTGCGGTGGTTCTCGATTCTCCTTATCCTCTTTACGGGCTGAAACACTTTGCCCATAGCCAACTTGAACATCAGTAATAGTAGGTCCTAACTCTCTACCAGATTCAACAATATTTACCATAACATTTAAAGGATTGTTTTCTTCCAAATCCATAGGTTCTTCTCCAACATCGACGAGACACACGTCTGCATTGGTCATTTTGACTACTGCCATGCTCCGTTTGGAAAGAACACATGAACTCTTTTCTTCTGAAACTAGAGGTTCTGTTAAAACAAGAACATACAGCTCCTCCTTAGTACACCTTTCCTGTTTATCCACATGAGAACTCAGAACTGGAATTACCTGTTCAGGTCGTTCCTGAAAGGATTCAAGTTGCTCCTTTGCAAAGTCGCTACCAAAGGTACTTGTTGTGCTTTGTCACCTCCCTTTCCATAACCTGAGCATTGAGACTCTTGCATATCCATCTCTCATGCTTCTGCTCGCAAGAACCTTAGTTGTTCTTTTAAAACTAATAGCAGTTCTTGTATCACGGCTGCCTGAGTTTGCATATATTGTACCTCTGTAGCAAATTCCGAATCCATCATAAACTGCAGAAAAGCCTACACAGCTCTCGGAGTCCACTTTTCAACGTACTGGATCCCCCACGTCCTAACTTCACTGCAGTGATGATGGTTCTGCAGCAGCGTTCAGCTCCCTCTTCCCTAGCAGCGAATGATTCTCTGGCGCGACCATTCCCCAACAATTCGTCTCACAGCAGGAAATAAACCAAAGAAAGAGGAAGAACCTGCGCTGCAACACACCGGCGTTTTCCTCTTCAAAAGCGGCTTCTCTCTCTAGCGTCCAGCAAGCTCGGGTCGTCTTCCCTCGAGTGATCTCCCCAACAGAACATTCGACCAGCAGCGTACGCGGCCTACACTGCACTCACGCGGCTCCAGCAAAAAGTTCGACCAGCTCTTGCAACGCCTTTCCTCCAGCGAACGTGTCTCCCACAGCAGTTCACACAACAGTCTTCCCCAGCGTCAGCTGTCCCCAGTGATGTTCGACTCACTGTTGCGAACGATTTTCTCTAGCGGCGGAGGTGTTTCTCCAGCAGGCGAAAGTGGATCCCCAGCAACGATCTCTCTCTCACGCGATTTCCCCAGCGGAGTCGCCAAATTGTTATGTAAAAATGAGAGAGAGGGTGGAAATAGAAGTGAACTGTATATATTGAAGTAGTAGTAGATCACAGTAGCAGAATAACAGCAGAAAAACACAGCAGAAATATAGGAAAATACAGTAGGGAGGGAGAGGGGAAGAAGAAGAAGATAAGTGGCTCCCTGGAAGACCACTTCCAGAAGAGTATTCCGAATCCTCCCAAGGACCGGCCCGTGCAGCAGCTCCCAAGCTGAGCAAGAAGCAGAGTAATATTCTGTCTCCCTTTTTCCTCCGGCCCCCTTTATTTAAAGGTCCACCCAGCCCCCTCTAACAAACTAACAGCTTCAGGTGGTCCCCCTCCCAACTAAGAATATTCTCCTCCTCTAACAGCCCAGCATGTGTCCAGGTGGTCCCCCACCCAACTGAGTAATATTCTCCTCTCTCTTCTAACAGCCCAACTGCCTACAACACAGCCAACAGTTAAAAGTCCAAACTGCCCTCCCCTCTTGCCAGCATACATTTGACATCTCAAGTATGAACAACCCCCAACTAGTCCAAAACAATCCCCAGCCAGCCCATATTCCTAACACAGGTCCACTCATTTTTTAATCTGACTCTCACCTGTATGCAATGGACAAGCATAACAAGAACACAGAATTTACAAGATTCACCTCCAATGTGGGTGATTACGTCTTTGTTGTGACTAGTATCATTCAGGTCATAGATTAATCCACTTGTATCATAAAAAGAGAATTACAAAAGTCTATGGGAAAGTGTCATCCTTAAACCACATGTATTATCTCCCAACAGAATACAGGAATCCTTCTTGTTTAAAATGAAAGTTTCAAAGTAATGAAAAAGATCATCTCTTTAGCTCTAATGACACTGTATTAATGATGGATCTTCTTCAAGTTGTGTTGAAAGTCACCCACAACAACAAAGTTATCTAAACATGCCTGAACAAAATTCTCGCAATCACAAAATCCTCACAAGCCTGAACATCACAGTCCCATTATTTCTCACACATCTCAGTCAAGGAATGATTAATAAATCATTGTCTTTTAATTCCATGATCTGAATTAATTGAATTCCCACCAAAAACGAATTTGGAATCATCCCTTTTGACTGTGTCTTCGATATCTTCAAAACATCAGCTATCATAATCTTTAATTCCTCCAAAGACTATCATCGGCCATAAAAGAAACAGAAATATAATATTCCATTTTAAATCTTTATTAAACTTGGTTAAACTATCTTCAACTCCGTCACAAATCTCCATTAGATATAAATCAAAAGAAATCCTTGTTACAGTTTAATGATATCTCCGAAAAAATAGCCCCATCAATGACTTGCATCTGGAAATATCACATCTGTAATTAAATCATCATTTATTGTGGTCAAACAATCTTCAAAATATGAAACACATCCTCAAACTCAAATTTCATAGTTAAATTTTCAAGAAATCTCCAAGGAAAATATAAATTCTCATTAAAAAAGAGTTGTAACATCACTATCATAGTAGTCGATCTCAGATCACGGCGCGGCGCGGCGAGGTCCTATAGCGGGATAGTGGCAACGCGGATCGCATTGCGGCCGCTTTTTTATCCAATCGCGGGCCAATTAATATAATTTAAATTATATAATTCTACACACATATATATGCTGAAAAATTAAAAACAAAACATAAAAAGGTAAAAACTGCAGCAAGGGGGAGCAAGGGGAGGACTCTGGAAGCACGTGCTCTTCATGGGCAATGATTAGAGCAGCAAGCGATCAGGGTCTAAAACCAAGCATAATCTACCCAAATCGTCGGCAGCAGCAAGGGAGAGCAGCAGCGCCTGGTTTGTCGGCTGCAGTGAGGGAGAGAGAGCGGCGCTAGGGTGCGAAGCGGGGGTTTGAGGGGTTAGACAAAAATACCCCTATTTTGCGCACCTAAATGTGGCACGGCCGCAATCGAGGGCGCGACGGGCACGATCGCATACCGCGCCGCGGTCCAACAACCAAGAGCGGTGGGGCGCCGCACTGGCGCGATCGCGGACGCACCACCACGATTTGACAACTATGGACACCGCCATATTCTTTCATCATACACAACAAAATCTCAATTAAATTGACAAAGTAAAAGTCGTGATCAGTTCACCTCAAAGGCATGATAGGATGTATATCACTCAAAGTCAGTTCACCTCAAAGGCACAGTCAGTTCATCTCAAAGGCACGGTAGGTTGTCTTTAACAAAATCACTCGCAGTTAATTCATTTCAAAGGCAAGGTCGGTTCACCTCAAAGGCAAGGTAAAATAAGTTCACTTCAAAGGCAAGGTCAGATCACTTTAAACGCAAGGTCAGCACGTTTCAAAGGCAAGGTTAGCTCATTTCAAAGGCAGGGTTAGCTCATTTCAAAGGCAGGGTTAGTTCATTATGCCTTTGCCAATATTCATCCACATTCCAACAAATTTCCATAACACCTCAAATGACCTCCAAGCTTCTTCTAAACATCTATTGGCCTTGAAATAACTTCAATAAACAGCAAGAAAGCCTCATTCATCACTGACTCTTAACTTTAGTAAAAAGTATTGTTCAATGTAGACAGTTTACTCATTTATGACTTTGATAACAAATACAACAAACTTCATGGATTCTTCAATCAACCCCAAAATACATCTTCACAATTTCTTGGGGTTTTCAATCTCTCCCTCTGGATTTGTTGTCAATATCATAAATCTCAATCTTCCCAAGATTCTCCTTCACACCCCTAGATATCACTCAAAATGATATATGCTTAAAACCAACTGTGATTTTGATACCAATTTAAGATGAAATTTTCACTGATCCACTTAAGAGTTTTGATACCTACTAAATTTCTTTAATGAACTCAACTTATTCCATGGTCTTTTCTCAGTGAGAAACATTCGGCACCACATCACTGATTTGAGTGATGTTTTCGAGAAATCTCCAGCCCTTGATGACAAGTTATTTTGTGGCTTAAGAAACAGTCAACTCAATTTGGAACTCACTGTATTCTCTCCCTTTCTCTTATTTAACTCAACTAAATTACCCCCTTAGATATTCAATTTAAACTCCCTTTGTCTTCCACAATTTCAACTTCCAGCTTTGGATACCAATTGAAAATCACTCAAGATTTATGTCATGTCTCCCCAATTACCAACATAATCCAAAGCAGTATAAAGAAAATGGGTTGCAGTAACCATACCTTAATTAATGTGTGGGGAAAGTCAAACATTCATTTTCAGCCTTGACTCTTAAAATCTGTCTTCTGCTAAGGTCTTAGTGAATATGTCAGCAATCTGTTCCAGTTTAAGCACAAACTCAAACTTCACCATATCACTTGCAACTTTCACCTTGATAAAATGATATTAATATCGATGTGTTTTGATCTCAAGTGTGACATTGGAATCTTTGTAAGATTGACTACATTTTGATCGTCACACCCTGTTCTCATTGGCCAATCTAATTTACCTTTGGGTCTTCGAAGCATTTGTATACATGTCTATGTAATAGCAACATATTCAGCCACTGCGGTGCTAAGTGCTACGGAGTTTTGCCTCTTGTAGTGCCAACTCACACATCTGTGTCCAAGAAGGAATGTGCCACTTGTTGTAAACTTTATGTTATCCACATTACATGTTGTAAACTTTATGTTGTCCACATTACATGCCCGGTTTGTATGAATAGTCATAAATCAATCCTTTCTCTTCTTTCATAGCACAAGTCGTAACTCATTGTTCCTTTGACATGTCAAAATATTCTTCTAACGGTGTTCATGTGTGATTCTTTAGGATCACTTCAAAATCTGGCACACAATGTTATTGCATAAACTATATCAAGCTTTGATGTTGTGAGATACGCCATGTTTCCAATAAGTTTTTTGTAGTCCTTTTGATTTACACGTTGACGTGCATCATTTATGCTCAATTTCACACACATTGTCTGTTGGAACCAAGGTTGTTCTTTGGTGTGAATGGAGTATGGTTTGTGTTTGTTGTCAATCCTCACATGAAAGATCGGGGAGTTTGCAAGCAAAATGATCTTACAGTTCAAACTGACAAAAGTTTTGAAAGTGACGTCATTTCACAGTGTTTGCCAAATTTTTTGAAACTAAAATTTGAAGGATAGATTTCATCGCAAAAGGTGGATTTTCTTGAAGGTCTTATGAAAATATGGCAAAGGCATGAGTTTCGCAAATATGAACTTCACGAATTGTGTTTTGCGAAGGATCAAAGAAAGTTGATGGTGATCTACGCAACAGCGACGAGCATCGCGAACAACGAAGAATTAGAGTATCGCGAACAGTGACGGTGATCTCCGCGATTACGAAAATTGGAGCATCACAGCACGGGATGGTTTGGCAGAAAATTTTGCGGTTACAACGAGCATCGCGAACGGAAAATTTCCATGGAGTTTCGCGACAGGAGGAGCATCGCGAAGATGTTTTTGAAAGAACCGGATAATCCGCTAAGAGGCGGTGGAGCATCGCGAACAGCCGAGCCTATAAATATGAGGCTACCCCTCTTCACTTAACATGAGTTTTTCAAGGATAATTCAGAATCACTCTGACTTCGCGAAGCCAGGGGAGCTCCGCGAAACAGACATTCCATGCGAGCTTGAGCATCGCGAAAAGACTACAAGTCTTGACTGATTCCGTGTTGACTCGGTGAACTTCGTGAAGGCAATTTGTTCCGCAAAGGAAGTGAGCTTCACGAAAGGCAGTATTGAACATCAGGTTTAAGTGGACAGGGCTTTCAAAGAGCATCAACTCGGGTATACGGTGCAAGCAGAGTCTCGAGCTAGATAGAGACAAAGACTTTAATGTTTATCCATTGAAGCGACCTTCAAGTTGATAAACTGAGTTAGACTTCTCAAAGCAGTGAGCTAGGGGGAGTCGACAAAAGTGTTCTGAGGGACGCAATGAGTTATCCCCAAAAATATTATAAAGGCAAGGTGTCTGGCACAGAGTGACTGTGACCGAACTTTAGTATTCCACAACTAGTGAAGATTGGTGGATTTAGGTACAACCGACACACTGTCGGTGTATGTTCTTTGGACTAGCCCTTAGTGGTGAACCAAGTAAAACTGTTGTGTTTTATTTCTTCATGTGAATGTTTGATTGTTGATCGAATTCATCTTACAAGTTTAACAAGTTCCTATCAACGTGGGAACAATATCCATTGTTTTAAAAGAAAAAATTGACACCCTGATTCACCCCTCCCCTCTCAGGGTGCTATGGGGTCTTACATTGTCATAGTCGTCAAAACTTCTCTGGAGTCTTCCATTCCAAATTTCTTCAACAATTTCTTACCATATTTTTCTTGGGATAGAAATATAAAGTTTTTTTGCATAATTAGTAATCCCAAAAAGAATTACATCTCACCTAGCATTGATTTGTCAAATTGTTTTTTCATCCATTTTGCAAATTCTTCACAAATGTCTTTTATGCAAATATAATGTCATCTATATAAACAATAACAAGATTACATGTGTTCATCTTCGAATAACATGCCTTGGGTGCTTATTTCGGTCCGTACAGTGTTTTCTTCAACTTGCATTTCTCAATGAATACCTCTTCTTCTAGCACGCCATTCAAAAATGCAAATTTGACATCTGTTCGGTGACTCGGTGTAACGGAAACGGTGGGAGCAACAAACGACGGAACAATTCAAAGAAGAGTAAAAGGTAAAAACAAAAGAACACGAAGATCACAGAACACAGAGATTTATGTGGTTCGGGAAATGATCCTTACATCCACAGAGAGCCAGAATAACTTCACTAATTCAGGAGCACAATTACAAAGAGAATTTAAGAGTCTAAGACACACAGAGACCCTAGCTCAAATGAGCTAATAAAGAAGACGATACCCTGTTCCACCAACTGCACAGTAAGTCCACCGTGCTGCAGTGTCGCAGCCATCCAAGTTTAAACTTCTACGGTGACCGGTAGCTGGAAGTCCACGGAGCTACAGTACCGTCGTCTCCAAAAGTCCGAGATGCTACAGTGACCGGTGCCAAAGTCCTCACAGCTACAGTGGCCTGTCACATACTGCTACAGTACGCCCGCACTGCTATAGTGCTCTGTCGGTATCGCCGATCAGCTATGCTACAGTTAATCATCATTGCTACAGTCCCTCAATTTTTTGGTCGGAGGCCTTCGGCCCCCGGAGCAAGGGCGCGTTGCCCCCTGCAACCCCCAACAACCTGACCACGGAGTTGGGGTCTGGTGTGCAGATTCGATCCAACTTCATCCAAATGGATCTGGCTACACCATTCCAACAATCAACGTTGCTACTACTAGGAAGATTCAAATAGCCATAGGTCTTGCAATGAGATCAAATATCTCCTCAAAATCAATCACTTCCACTTGAGAATATCCCTTGCAAACAAGACTAATTTTATTTCTTACAACCTTACCTTTATCGTTGAATTTATTTCTGAATACCCACTTGGTTCCTAGAACACTATTCCCTTTCAGTTTGGGAATTAAATCCCAAGTGACATTCTTTTCAACTAACCATTTTTTTATGTCAAATAGCTCCATCAACAAATTGCGGCTCAATTTGTGATATCAAAGCAGTTTGATCAGTAAATTTCAGCCTCCACTTTGTCGGTACTGGTTCATCTTGGCCTTCAATTTTTTTATCATTAACTTCTTCAGAATTCTGCATATCATTCTGTATTGGATTTTCATTGTCTTCATTATGCAATTTTCTCACCATGGGGCTCAATTTCAATAATTGCAATATCATATCAGTCTATCATTTTTTGTAAGCTTTTATTCCAACACTTGTAGTATCTGCAATTTGAAAGTAACCCAAGAATATACTTGTTTATGCTTTCTCATCAAACTTGCATAAATTTTGAGTCTTGATTTTGATTAAACAAGGACCGCCAAATATTGTAAAGTACTTCATAGAGGGTTTTCTTTTGTACCACATCTCATAAGCAGTCATATTGGATTCTGGTCTAAGCAAACACCAGTTCTGGATGTGAGTAACGGTTGATACAGCTTCTCTCGATAAAAGATTTTGAAATTTTACATCTTGCTAGCATGGTCCTTCCCATCTTCACTGAAATTTTATTCTCTCTCAGAAACTTCATTATGTTGTAGTATCTATGGAGTAATCAACGTCTTTTTTGAATATTTTGTGCTTTTCAATTGCCAGACTTGTGCTTCATAAATATTAAATTAGTCAACCTTGTAAAATCATCCAAAAAAATGTAATGAAATATAAACCACATTTGGTTGACTGCAGTCTCATAGATCCACACAAATCAAAATATATTAACTTTAGTGGTCGTTTGATGGTATTCAAACTCTTTTCCGACTTGCATGCACCATTTCTCTTTCTGAAAAGTTACACACAAAAAATCTCTTTTCCTTTTGAGTTTGCAAAGATGTCGCACAGAATCTGTTGTAAGAGTGGATGTCCTAGACCCAACTTGATTAGCACTTTTCGATTAGCATATCCTGTATCCAGTTTGAGTTATACATGATTAACACTTACCAAGTGTTATTATTTTTGCATACTCTATTTACATGGTAATGTTCTTATATTACATGTTGTATCAAAATATTATAACAGGATCAAGCTATAATGAGAATCTCACGATACCATGACAGTAATCTTAAACATATAACCCATGGTCTAGATACATCATACTGATGGGACACAAATGATGTTTAACTACCACGTTTGACGGCTCATAATCATTAAGACTTCTTCTGATAAAGTTCGCACTTAATGATCTCAAAAATACAGATCATGAGGACTAACCTGTCAATAAGAACATCACATGTTTTCAGTGAGAAGAGATCCGAAGAGAGAGGACACGGGACGATCTATCTTCAATTCGGCACCCAAACCTACAAAGATTTGACTGAGAAGAGATCGGAAGGGAGAGAGCCACCAAAAATCGCCACAACATCGCCCAAGGAAACCCCTCCCGCGAGTTAAGGCCGGAACAAGAGAGAAAGAGGGATATTCAAGTTTTAAAATCGAATTTTTGAGGCACTTTTAAAAGATGCCCGGTCTGATTGCACATATTTGAGTTAAGGGCTTTGATGCGGTCCCAACGTCGCAAGACAATTCGTCAATCGGAGTTAGGATGACCAAAAACAGTCATCTGAAAGATGAACCGAAGAACGGAGGAAGGGGAAGAGCCCGGCTCATGGAGCCCCACTCATGGCTTGCATGAGTCGTGGGGGAAGGTCACACGCCACGTGCGTGGTAAAGGTTTTAATGAATAAAAAACAAAAAGTGTAGGGCAGGGAGGCAGGGAGGCAGGGCAGGGAGCCAAGCATCTCGCCACCCCAACCTGCCACACCACACCGTTGACTAGAGGCGGCAGGTGCCGACACCCCACACATGCGAGCGCGGGCTTATATTAAAAAAATAATTATTGCCCGCAAAACACAAGCGGTTGCCGGTGACAAAAGCGCCCCCCACAGGGTGTCCCCTCACCAACCCAGCCGGCCAGCCGGGTTGAGCTAGATCCGACCCACCTGGCCCAGCAAACCCAGCGCAGACCCGTTTTACCCTTTGACTTTTAGACCCCTAAAAATTCCCAAAAAAATATATAGAAAATCCTAAAAAAAATTAATATATTAGGATTTACAGCATAAAATGTAGAAGAAAAAGTAAAAAGGTAGGAAAAGAAAAGAAAATCTCGCAGAGTTCTCTCGAGCCTTGGCCGCTGCTGCTGCCCCTTATTTAATATCACCCAAAATCTGCCCACTTTGTTCACCCCAGCTTTGCATTTATAGAGGTCTCCCCGTTACTCTAAACACTTGGCGTCCCTCCTTCTTGGCTGTTGTTTCCCCCTCCTTTGCCACGTGTAGCAGTCGTTAATAAACCACCTATTCTAGAAGGGGGAAGGCAACCGTCCAGAGTAGTGGACAGAGGCGGCAACAGCGGCCAAGGCTCTAGAGATATCTCTGAGATATTTTTTTCTTTTCCTACTTTTTCTTCTACTTTTCCTTCTACATTTTATTCAGTGGTAATTCTGTATTACAGATTTGCAGTATAAAATGTAGAAGAAAGAGTGTTAGGAATGAGTGAACAGTGTGGATTGTTAGTGTTATTAAAAGTGGTGGGATTGCCGTGTATGGGAAGGAGTAGGGAATAACTGTCTAGGGGCAATATCTGCCCACTTCGTTCACCCCAGCTTGCATTTATAGAGGTCTCCCCATTACTCTAAACACTTGGCGTCCCCCCTTCTTGGCCGTTGTTTCCCCTTCCTTTGCCACATGTAGCAGTTAATAAACCACCTATTCTAGAAGGGGGAAGGCAACCAACCAGAGTAGTGGACAGATTTTTGGTGATTGCAAAGAAGAGGGGGCAACAGCGGCCAGGGCTCTAGAGACATCTCTCGAGAGATTTTTTTATTTTCCTACTTTTTCTTCTACTTTTCCTTTTACATTTTATTCAGTGGTAATTCTGAATTACAGATTTACAGTATAGAATGTAGAAGGAAAAGTGTCAGGAATGGGTGGACAGTGTGGGTTGTTAGTGTTATTAAAAGTGGTGGGAACGCACGCAGCAGAGAGACGCAATTGTTGGGGAACATGATCGTTGTTGAGAGTCGTGTTCGTTGTCAGACAATCACTGAGAAGTTGGCGAGAAGAGAGGAACGAACGCAGCTGTGTGCAGTGTGTGACAGATTGATGAACACTGGAAAAAAAAGAGATGAATACTGTTGAGCAGGGATACTCCTACTGTGAGCGACGTGAGGACGATCATAGGGAGGAGTTGTTGAGAGCCAAACACAAGAGTGGTCGAACATTGCTTGACATGAGAAGCTTCGTAGACATTTGGGATAGAGCCTCAAACATCTTCAGAAGTCTTTGATAGGAGATAGGCGGAAATCGAGAAGCTATTTTGTGAGTTGCAGTACGACCTACAGGTACAAAAGAAGGTCTGGTGATTATGGCGGGTGTTCGAATTATTATGAACAGTTGCGGAAATCTGAGGAAAAAGTGGCACTCAAGTTGTGCGATTCGGAGGGGCAAACGTCCTCCGGTAGCGCTGCCTCATCAATGTCTGGTGGGACTTCGTTTTCAACCAAAAGTAGAAAGCACATTTTTGCATCTGGGCATTTGTGCATGGAAGTATATGGTTTGCCACAACGGAAACAGAGTCCCTTCTTGCAGCGTTCATCCCATTCCTAACTTGATAAATGGTGTAACCCGCGTCCGCCAAAGAAACCCTGACGAGGTGCCACGTGACCAAGTACGTCTAGGATGGGACCTCACCGTTTGTCATTGTAAAAGGGAGAAGTGTGCAGCTGCATACCCGAGCATATCGGTGACTGCCATGGGCTGCCATGTCGACTAAATTGTGTACGAGGACCACTACCCCGGACAGAGAGTCTCATGCCTTTGCAAACACCAAGTTCAACGTGGCGAGCAAAACAAATTGTTTGTAGGCGCGTTTCAGGGTTGTGTATACGAACCCAGATGCGAATTTCCTCACGCAAACCGTGGAGAAAGTAGCCTACATATTGTTGCTCTGATTGGCAAGGGAGGAGAGAGGCCAAACATTCAAAGTGCTTGATATACTTTTGCACGGACCCTTGTTGGTGGAGGTCAGCCAATTCCTCATAAGGATTTGGGATGTCTAGGCCACAAGTGCTCCATGAGCTCCTCCTTGAAAGTTGGCCAACTCACTCTCGGCCGAACCTCATGCATGAAGGTGGACCAATTGATGGCAACACCTTCCATGCTAAGTTGGGCAAACAAGACTTTCTCAACATCTGGTATTTGATTAATCCTGAAGAACAGCTCAGCTCGCGTAATCCAACCCCGAGGGTCCAAGCCATCAAAAACTGGTAAGTCGACGTGGCGGCCGATAACCCTCTGTTCGGACCAAGGGTCGCCGGGAATGGGGGAGATAGTTGGAGCCCAACCAAGCTCATCAATTACGAGAGAATTCATGGAGCGTGAGGCCGGTAAATCTAAAACAGAGGGAGGATGTACTCTTCGGGTTGTGGGGCTTTCTCCCAGCGATGCACTGGGGTGAAGATGTTTTTCTGGAATTCGGTGAAGTCATGCGCCTGTGCTTGGCGTGCGCGTTTAGCCTGAGCAAGGTGCGCCTATTCCCAAGATTTTTGTTGGGTGGTGAGATTATCCATGGTCGAGGTCAAAGACGTCAATGTTGAATCGAGCGTCTCGAGGCGTTGTTCGACACCCTCCAGGCGAGACTAATACTGGGTCTCCATTGGCAGAGCGCGGCGGGTTGGACCAATTGATGAAGACGAGCCACCAGCAAAGCTCCGTAATGTATATAAGCTACTACTGGGCAGAATTACAGTATAAGGAAAATAAGGCGGGGAGAAGGATACACTTCAGGAAGAGGACGTTCCCTCAATCCTACGCACAGAAATTCTCTACTTCCAAATCTGATCTTCAATGGAATACAATCCGGCAACAACTCAATCCTCTTTAATTCTGGTATTCAATGAAGCCCATGTAGTCGGCTACCTTTCTCCTTCCTTTTCCCTTCTTGGAACACTCCATTCCTTTTCTTTCTATTCTATTCATTAGTTCTATCAAGATCCTTTCTCCTGTTATTCCTATTATCTCCCTCCATTTCCAGTTAAGAGATTTGAATTTTAAATCCAAATTCAAACAATTAACTACCATGAACTTCCTCAACTTCAAACTCATCTCTCGGGTCATCTTGTAAATCTCCACCATTAAACTCCATTTAGTCGGTTGAAGTTTGTTCCATAAATGTCAAATGGTTGCAAAATGCCAATCAAAATCTCTAAATTTAAGCATTATCAATCGTAAAAATACGATTGATAATGTATATCGTAATCACTACATGGCATCTTATATCGCGGCGTGACAACATCCACGATTGGCCAGATTATCCAACGTATTTTAGGATTGGTAATGCATATTGTAATCCGAGGCTAATCGGCGACTTCTAAAATGGAAAAGGAAATGACCTTTGCGTATCGTTGTAAAGCTCAACACTTTGTTGTTTTTCCAGTCGGGACAACCCGTATTACTGTGAAAAGCTCAACGCTGTCATTTTTCAAGTCTAGATGATCCTTACGTATCATTGTGAAGCTCAACACTTTGCTATTTTTCTCAGTATGGACGAAAGTATCACCCCCCTGCCACGGAAATGACTCTTCCCTATTGTCCTAATGACCTTTACATAGCACAGTGAGTTCAACATTTAGCTGCATTTCCTCATTTGGATTACTTTACGTATCGGGGTCATGAACCTTACATATCGTCCTAAGTGTTTCCCTTTGCCGCATTTCCGAAAAGATGAGCCTTGCATATCATCCCTGACATTTAAGTATTCAGGTTTATGCCTTGGAAATTTTCAGTACCATGGCGACCCTTACATATCCAAGAGATGACCTTTACATATACAGGGAATTCAATACTTTGTCATTTTTCCAGAATGTTGACTTTACATATCACAGTGAATGTTTTCAGGTACTTTGCCATTTCTCCGGGAGTGTGGTCTGGTTACGGGAGCTCCTCTAGGACTTTGTCATTTTCGCCTCTTCTACCCAAGTTACTCTTAGGTATATAGGGAGACCTCCAGGATTTTGTCAATTTTCTATGAACTTCACTCACACCGTGGTATTTGTGCTCACGCCGTGGTTTGTTCCTGCAACTTCCAAAATATATTTCAGCCTTCCAAAAATGACTTCAGATCTCTCTTTCAAAACAACTTCCAGACATCCAATTACTCAACTTCCAGAAAAACTCCTCCTGCTCACATCTCTTCCAAAGCTGGCATAAAACTTCCAAATTATCTTAACTTCTGGAACTTCACTTTCAAAACAACATCCAAACAACTTTCCGACTTCCAACTTCACTTTCTCACAACTTCTGACTTCCGGAACATCAACCTTCGTTAAGTACTTCCAGAACATACAACCTTCACTACTTCCAAAACATCAATCTTCACTGATTGTCAACAAATCCAACTCACAACCCTCCTGGTTGCAACAAGCTGGCTTCCTACTTCTAGAATAGGTGATTTATTAACAATGAGTTGGTGCACGTGGTTTACTAACAGCAAACTGTTGCACAGCTGTTTAATGGCTGCAAACTGGCATCACACAGCCGGCGACCACTGCTCTGCTGGAACCTTTATGGACAATTGGTTTCTCAAACAGTAGCTCTCCAAAACTCTCTAGATACCGGCAAAAACTTCAATTCCATAATAAAATTCCCTGCTTGTTCAGTTGTTTATCAAGTTTATGTTTTTTTTCTAACAAGCCTTCAAATCTACTCAAAATTTTCCCATTTGCTTACCTGTAACAAAACATTCGACCATCAAATTTTTCAACCTAATGTCATTTTTCAAATTGCTTGGTGGTCCAAGCAAACAATACTTAAAAAGTTATCTACCAAAAAAGGCTGGTAAGGTATCTCTCCACTGGTTTCCTTAAATAAAGTTACCACAAATTGTATTGCCCGACAAATAAACAAATAAACTAACAATTTTTTCATAGCTATCCAACCTCCAGATTACCCAATACCTAGGGCTTCAATGTCATAGTACTTGTTTCAAACAGTAGAGAAACTTTTTTAATCTACGAACCCAATCCTCTTCACAGTCACAACCATAAACCCTATCAACTGAGTCGTAAAAACGTCTTAATCAATGCCAACATGTATAAATGCAGTCTTCGCATCAAGTTGGACTAGATTGAGAACTAACCATGTTGCCAAGGCTAACAAAATTTTTAACAGAAAATGTTTAACAATAGGTGGAAAAACCTCATGGTAATCAAACCCTTCCCAATAAGCACATCTTTTTGCCACTAGTCTTACCCTGTGGTTAATATCTTCTCCGTGAAGATTCCTTAGTATAAACTCATTTTTACCCAATTACTTTCTCATTCCCTGGTGATTGAATAGACTCTTAAGTGTAAATCTTTTGGAGAGAATCCATTTAATCATTCATGGTTTTCTTCCATTAATGGCACCCAAAACTTTGAGCAACTTCTTCAAAAGTGCAAACCTTTTGGAGAGAATCCATTTCATCATTCATGGTTTATTTCCATTAATGACACCCAAAACTTTGAGCAACTTCTTCAAAATTGAAAGGAATGCTTTCGTCCATGTCCAGAAGAGCATAACACACCATATCAATAAAATGTGTGGGTAACTTAAACACACATCCCGTCCTATTGACCGCAATGGACTCATGTTGATGAAAAGCCTCCCTCCCTCCTAAAATTTAACTATCTACGTCAACACTATCAGAATTCTCATTCAATGGCATCTTTGCCTCTCAATCTAAAATTGGAACACAATCAAGATTCAATCTCTAAATAGTCACTTTCAAGGTATAAAATTACGCCCTCTCAAAACAAAACGCAACATGCTTCTTGATCCATTCTTCTAAAATTGCACTTTCATAAAAAACAGCTCCACTAAAGATTTTATTAGAATTGAGACGCTTTAAACAATATTCTTTCGCCCTTACAAAAGCCTTTTTCACTCTTGGAACCAACTTAAATTTTTTCGCATGGTAAGCAATGCAACCAAAAACACGTAAAGAATTATAATATGATGTTGACTCTGATAAGAAACAGGGAACAAACAACTTGTATATTGAGAAAACAAGGAAAGAGTTACAAGTGGGAGAACAGGAGCAAGGAAAAGACACTTCTAGAGTTGCACTCTCGCCCAAGATATAGCCGAAGTCTAAGCCTCACAGCCGATCTTCTCAAGCAGCCTAACAGTATATTTTTCTCCCCCTTTTTCTCCCACCTCTGCGCCTTCTTATAACCACTCTACCCCCTCCCTTCGCTTCACGTGGACCCCAGGTGGTCCCCCCCCCAAAACATATTTCCCTCCCACAACAAACTCCCGATACATGCGCCCCCCCCCCCCGCTACAATGACACTTTTACCCCTGCTCCCCTATAGTCGGGTCTCTATCACTCACAGCACCTTGAAATTCAGTCTTGTCCTCGAGACTAAAAAAAAGGTGCTCTATCTGCGTAAGCGAGCCAAGTGATCTCCCAAATTCTCCTATGCACATTTGTGCTTCGAGCAAAACCAAGCAGCACCGCAGACTTAGGACCGAGCTATCGTGATCCATTAGCAAGTCCCCTTTCTATCAAGGCATGTCAGACTATCTCTCAGATGCTCCTCACTGCTGTATGAACCGGCCTTGGAAATCTAAAGTCGTGGGTTATATCACTATCCAGAAAAATTAAAATAGAAACTTCACTCACGCAATCAACCCCTTCCTGTAATTTTGATGCCTTATGGGCACCTTCACTGTTGTCGGATGCATCTATACCCCATGGAGACACCTTTGCCCTTGGGTCATCACCCACATGCATCGGGCGATAAGTCATTCCACACAACCAGTGTTCCATTTGAGCTAGAACAACCTTCAGTCGTGCACGAAATTGACCCAACTCATTCGGGTTCTAAAGGAAGCTACCCAGAGTCCACTGTAAACCTGAAACCGGCGAAGAGAAAAAATCTTTCCCAAACAAACCATCAGCACGACCAGCAGTGGTGGAGAAGTCACCGACAATTGATTCAACAGGGTCGACTCCTTCAGTTGGCTCAGCGCCCTTTGCCTACTCGCAAATGGTAGCGGCAACGCTTAGCTTTCAGATTGCACTGCAATTCTACTCTTCGTTGTCCTCGTTCTGACCAAACCGAAAGTCAGTCAAGCGCCCTACAACAACCTTCCCGCTCACCATTTCCACCACTTCTTCCGTTTACGTCGAAGGCACAAAATCTTCCTCAGCAACACTTCAAAAATCCTCAAGCATCACTACTTTGAGTTGCGTCTAAATGAACTCAATCGTAGGTCCTTTGGTCAATATAAACCAAAGTTCAAGCATACCTGACATGCATAATCATGCCATTGGCACCTTCATCTTATCTAGCGTTTGACTGGTCGAGAAATAAGTCTTTGCTAGCGAGATCCAAGTTTCAGGATCTGTTACAAAAAAAATTGGCAACTCTTTTAAAGTACTTTTTTCTGACGTCTAGTCACCCGGACCAGTGAAGCCCAAAGCTACTGCATGTGATTTGTCGTACACAAGAAAAGTAGGCTTTCGCGTCCGACTCAACTATTGGTCTACAGTGAGAGTTTGTTTTTTCTTTTTCTTGGATTTGCCTTTCTTTTTTCTTTTTTTTCTTTTTTGCTTTTTTTCCTCTTTTTTGTTGTTGTTTTCCTCCCCCGAAAAAAAATCCGGGCAGCCTCCTCCCGCGGAAGGGTATTTCAGCAGTGCGCACCAGCGAGATGCATCATTGTAGAAAGCGAGCAACAGTGCGCATCGCGTCGAAAGGCAAGTCGAGCGTTCGACGGTAAGTGCCTCCTTCACTGACTTAGTCCAATGGGGTGCACCTCCTTCGAATGTGCTCCTACTTGGCGTGCCTCCTTCGAATGTGTTCTAACTTAGCGCGCCTCCTTTGAGCAGTGAACTGCCATGCGCACCTCGTTCAAACAAGTGGCAGTGCACGCATCCGAGGAGTGGGATGGAGAACGGGCAGTGGACGACTCCTCATGCGCGTCTCCTCTGGTCGGGAGCGAGCAGCGCACGACTCCTCCATGCAAAATCCGGTAAAGCGCGCCAACGGCGGCGCGCGCCTTCTTCTAACGTAAATCAGGCAGTGCTCCCCCAGTGAGAGAAGCCGACAGTGATCGTAGGATTCAGCAGCAGGTCGGACCAAATGATAAGAAACGGGGAACAGAAAACTTGTATATTGAGAAAATAAGAAAAGAGTTACAAGCAGGAGAAGACGGGGAAGGAGAGGACACTTCGAGAGTTGCACTCTCGCCCAAGCTATAGCCAAAATCCAAGCCACAAGGTCGATCTACCCAAGTGGTCCCCCCTCCCTAGAATAGACCCCCTCCCCCCCGCAACAGATTCCCCTTTCTACATTGACACTTTTACCCCTGCTCCCTTGTAGCCAGGTCTCTATAAGACTCTCTAGACCATACCTCAAAAGGAGTTTTGACACCAATTGCAACAAATGGTAATCAATTAATGAGACAACACACGTAAACCACAACTTCAACCCAATACTCCTTTCCCGATCATAAATTGGATAATATGCACCATAAACTCTCTCTAACAAACTCTTTTGAAAGGACCCGCACAAAACTCTCCATTGTTATTTGTTTAGAGATGTTTGAGTTTCTCCCTACTCCAAGTCTCGAACATCATCTAATTCAAGAAGAAGTCATCTATAAATGTAACGCAAACTGTCTACCTTCAAAAGATTGTGCTCTTGTGCCCCACACATTTGAGTGACCATAGTCCAATATCCTATAGTGTTGTGTATTGTCAATCCAAACACCAATTGTTTTCTTTCCAAAAATACAATGGCCACAAAAGTCTAAATTGAAACTACTTACTCCATTTAACAAACCTTTGCTTGCAAGATTGTTCAAGGAATTCTCTCTCCAGGATGACCCAACCACATATGCCACAACCAAACTTTCAATCTGCACTTTCTTCTAACTAAAATTGCATCAACTATCCCAATAACCATCCATCCATTGTTATAGCGCAAGTTATTTTTCCTTGCACCGCTCATCGCAATGAGAGCCCCAAATAAAACCTCCAATGTTACATCATGCATTGGCATCTTATAACTATTAGAATCTAAAACCCTTGGAAAAGTGTGGATATTCTTCAAAACTATGACATGTAACACTTCAGTTAAGACTCTACATGGCCCATCATGATATTTTAACCCTGTTGAACCAATGCCAATGTTTTACATGAGTTATCATTAACCATTTATATATTATTCCTCCATCCAACTCTTCAAAATTGAAGAACACGTGAGGTAGGAGCTCCTGAATTCAAACAAACAAACCAATACTGATGCGGAAACGTCGGGAGTTGCAGCGACAGAAAAAGCGAAACACAAAAGAGTAAAAGGGAAAAAAATGAACAAGAACACGAAGATTTACGTGGTTCGGGAATAATCCCTACGTCCACGGAGAGGCAGAATAACTTCACTATAATCAGGAGCACAAAATTTACAAGAGTTTATCTTGAAGTTTTCTCACACAGAGACCCTAGCCTGAAATGGGCTACAAATGGAGAAGACGATTCATTGTTCCACCAACTGCACAGGAAGTCCGCGTCACTACAGTGAAAGGCGCCCAAGTCAGAAGTGCTACAGTGGCTGCCGGCTGAAAATCCAAAAGGCTACAGTAAAGTTGACTCCAAGGTCCGCACTGCTATAGTACTTTGTCGGTGTCGGTCAGCTTTGCTACATTTGTCAGAGATGCTACAGTGCCCGAAAAAATTGGGTCGAGGGGCTGCGGCCCCCGGACCCCATAGCAGGGGTGCGTTGCCCCCTGCAACCCCCAACGAGCTCACCGCAGAGCTCGACCCGCGAAAGTTGCGGGCTGGTGCGCAATACGGGCCACAAGCATTTGGCTCAACCGGATCGGGCTACACCAATCCAACAAATACATCCAATGTCAATTCCCAATAAGTGCACCCGGACCAAAGGGATAAAAACAACCAAATAAGTCCAAAGAAAATCCACAATGAAGATAGAAATGGGCAAAGAACCACAACCCTACAGGAAGCTTTATTCCAGGCGTGGCAGAACTTTAGCTATGGGTGGGAGTTCGGATGGCTCATGTGAGGAGGGGGTGAGTCAGTTACAAGAGGAAGTGCAGGAGGGTAACAAAGGGGAGTACAGCTGGCAAAGTGGTTACACCGTGAGTGGGACTGGAGAGGCAATTACACGGTGGGGGCACGATTGGAGAGAGGGTGTGATTCCTTTTATATTTGGGCGGCCTTGGACTTGGGCGAGAAATTCCCTGGAGAGAGGGACTCCCGATTTGTCTTCCTCCCTTGTTTCTTTTTGGCTTTCCCTTGTAATTCCTGTAATTCCTGTAATTCCAATTCTGTTGTTGAATCTTCTCAGTTGTTTGAGTTCATTTTAAATTGTGTGAGAAGTCCCTAACAGTTTTGTCTGATCTGCCGCCCTCCACAATGGAGACCCGTCAACAATCACGCCTGGATTCCATCGAATAGCGTCTGGACACAGTTTACGAGCAGCTCTCTACCCTCGTTGCGACTGTCCACAATCTGTCCCTCACCCACGACGAGTGTCGTTCTTCCCTTACCAAATTATTACGTCGCATGGGCAAACTCCCGTTTCCCGATGGTGCTACTTCCTTCTGAACTCAAGGTTGTTGCAGTCGTTGCGGCTTTGATTGATCACCACGAAGCGTTGGCTCAACTTCGACATCATTTGCTTCACTCCCAAGACCTTATGCGCCGCTATGCCAATTTCCATCGCCGGCCACTTTCCTTCCAGGTTGGGGACTCTGTTTATCTCAAGCTTCGGCCCCATAAACATCAATCTGTGGGCCATCGCATTAACATGAAGCTCTCTCCTCGCTACTGTGGCCCCTTCTCCATTGTGAAGAAAATCGGACCACTTGCATATCAGCTTGCGCTGCCTGCTACAACACGCATCCATCCGGTATTTCATGTTTTTCAGTTCAAGATAGCAGTGGGCCACCAACCAGTGCAACCAACCCTTCCTCACGACCTTGTCGCTGACCCAACAGACGGACCAACCCCTGCAAAAAATTTGGCTACCCGCAATCTGCTGCAGCATGGTTTTTCCAGACCACGGTACTTAGTCCAATGGCACGGACAGCCACTGGAGGACGCCACTTGGGGGGATAAATTCACTCTCCAAAACCAATTTCCTACTTTTAGTCTTGAGGACAAGACTAACTTTCCAGAGGTGGCAAATAATAGAACCCACGACCCTGCTGGAGGCTGGAAGGTTTATTCCAAGCATAGCAGAACTCCAGCTACGGGTGGGAGTTCAGATGGCTCACGTGAGGAGGGGCTGAGTCAGTTACAAGAGGAAGTGCAGGAGGGTACAAAGGGGAGTACAGCTGGCAAAGTGGTTACACCGTGAGTGGGACTTGAGAGGCAGTTACACGGTGAATGGGGGAGGAGAGAAACCGAATCAGTTATAAAAAGAGTGGGGGCACGATTGGAGAGAGGGTGTGATTCCTATTCTGTTTGGGTGGCCTTGGGCTTGGGTGGGAAATTCCCTGGAAAGAGGGACTCCCGATTTGTCTTCCCTGTTTCTTTTTGGCTTTCCCCTGTAATTCCAGTTCTGCTGTTGAATCTTCTCAAGATGTTTGAGTTCATCTTAAATTGTGTGAAAAATCCCTAACAGAATCCCAATGCTCAATTCTCCACTAATGAACTCTACCTCTTAGTCTTAGCCCAAGGATCCTACTTATAATTCTCACTTCACCTTCACCCCATACAATTCAATGTGGAATAATAAATTACTTAACACCGCGATAATTGATCCAATAAAACCGATCAAAGTTAATGGCTCCAAAACAAGTGAGGCATGAGTACAGCAGTTTGAAGGTTTTTGCCACGTTTTTACAGTTAGTGATCCATTCCAACACAGATAACAGAGTAGAATGCAACTGCCGTCCATACCGCGACAAAGGGTGTGGTATTAAAAAATAAATGTTTCACAGAAAACGATAACTGAATTTTACCTTCTGCTTCAAGTTAAAAAGATCCCACTCGGACACTGATCCATCTATGCTGGAGGAGAATAGTCGACCAGAAGGAGCGTCTCTGGATCCTGGACGGCACCACGCGAGAGACGACACTCTAGAGTGGGGGTCTCCATGTATGATCTACAGATGAAATTAGCCAGTGAAGTCAGTAGGGGCCAGGGCGAAGGAACTGTGAATCTGTGAAGTGAGGACGAAATATACATAAAGCAGGAAAGTTTTAGAACAAAAAAGAATACCAGCTGGCAGTGCCAGCCGACGGAGCCAGGAGATACGAGCCAAATCTCCAGCGAACCATCCTCGCGAGCTGCGGCGACCTGGGACTCGTCGACGCTGGTTGCTAGGGCTACCACCGCACACGGCTTCCACTCGACGGAACTGATCCTGTGGATTTCGATCATCTCCCGTGCCGAAATCTAGAGCTCGACGAAATTCGGAGCTCTGGGGCAGAAGGCGCGGGGCGAGGAAGGAGTACGAGGGTGGGGAGCATGTGCAGACGAGAGGGTTCAAGCCGTGCGGCGGTCAGGCACTGAAGCCGTCGCTGTAATTTGACGTTTGTACCCCGCGGGCAGCCTGAAAGCGTGTTAATTCCCCGGGCCGGGTCTCGTTTGACACGCGGGGGTGGAGGGCGGAAATATATTTTTTTTAATATTATTATAGAATTTAACAGTTTTAAATATCTTTAAATGTTGCTAGATTATAATATTGTGGGTTTATTTTTTATAATCAATTACAGTTTGTTTTTGTTAAATCGTTGTTTTTTTTGTTACAATTACTTAAGGGGGGTTAGTAAGGTGCTTATGGGTGAGACAGGTGCATTTTGGATTTTAAAACCCCTCGTTCTTTAAATTTGGCATGAGGATCTTCATGTGTAGACAACTTTATTCATGTTTAATCTACACACATGTTTACCTTCCCTGGTACCATGCATTTAGGATTGTTTTAAATGAAATCCTGCGGTCTTAATATATTTTCATTGTACATGAAAAAAAACATTAAATGTACATAAATGTTAAAAATATTAATATTAACACTACCACAGAACAGTGCAAGGGAAGTGCGGCCCTTTATCGGCGCTAAACAGAAAGCGCTGATAAAGGGGTATGCCTTTATCAGCGCTAGTTAAAAGCGCTGATAAATCTACCCTTTATCAGTGTTTTTTTAGCGCTGATAAATGTTTTTATTCTTAATTTATATAAATTTATAATATTTATAATCGAAAATAATGTTTTTTGTATAGATTAACAATTATATACAAATATTTATAAATATATACTCTTTATTGTTATAATTATTAATATATATATATATCTTATATGCCATTTTAAATAAATATATAAGAATATAAATAAATTATTAAATAAAAAACGTTGGAACCTTTATCAGGGCTTTTAACGAGCGTTGATAAAGGTTCCAGCGGTTTTTATTTAATAACCCTAACAGACCGTCCTCTCACGCACGCGGTCAAGCTTTCGCGGAAGCTGAACCAGACCCCTCTTCCACCGCGACCTCTCCTCTCCCCCCCCCCCTCCTCCCCTCTTCCTCCGCCGCCACCGCTGGGTTTTCCTCCTCCGCCACGACCGTCATCCTCCTTCGTTGTCGCTGCCTCCGTCGCCGCTGCCTCCGCTGCAGCTGCCTCCGTCGTAGCTTTTTCATCTCCAAGGTCCATCTTGATTTGATTGTACCCCAAGTACCTGTCAATGATAGAAAGGGCTTGAAAACTATTAGTTGCATCAGTCAAAATTTCTTTGATCAGTAATGGGAAATCATCCTTTGGAAATGTCAATTAAGGTCTCTAAAGTTAATGTGGACCCTATTCTACCTGTTATTTTTCTTAATGTGGACAATTTGGGTGATCCATCTTGGGTATTTCACTTATAGGACAAAGTTAATTTTGGTGATCCATCTTGTCGCTGCCTCCGGTGTATGAAACCTTGGCCAGGGTCCTAGTTTTAGCAATAGGAATGGAATATCTAAAGTTTACTTGTTTCAACCTTGCTTCCATTGTATGTTCATCTTTTATATTTTAAAAGTCTGTTGAACTCGTTCTATCGAAGGTGAGTTCTATAATTTCTTGTTATCTTAATGTCACGGGCTGAGCGTCTCAGCACAACAGTTCGCTCGTGCGGCACCCCAGCCCCCTCCAAGGCGGGCGGGGTTCAGCCGTCCAGCTCTTCATATGTGATGTTTACTGGTTTCGTCCTGTCATGGACTCATCAGGAGAGTGGCCCCAACTCCCAACTAGTGGTGTCAAGGTTGACACGCACCATCCTCCTCTTTGTCGGGGAGACTCTCATCTCTTAGATAGGGACTAACCAGATGAACCGCAGCTTTGATGTTCTTGCTGGTGTGGGACAGAACCCCCATGATTGGGTCGTGACATTCTCCCACCACCATTCCATGCACGCCCTCGTGCATGCAGGATCGTGGTCTTCTGTGTGTCCGCGACTGCTTCCAACTAATCGGCTACCAAGCATGGCCTCAGGGGACGCTCCTTCCTTGTCGTTGGCATCAATGAACCACTCACTCTCTGGGTCGCAAACCACCGTGGTCCACCCTCTCTCTCAGGGTCGAAAACCACCTCCACGAGACCCACCTTTCATAGCGGCGTCTCTGCCTCAGACATCTCGCAAGCGCGACCTTCTGTGTTGTGTCACCTCCACATGACACCCCGGGACTCCAGTCCCACCACCAAGGTCCGTCCAGCAGCATTCCGCAACACCACGAGGCACATTCCCTCTGATACCACTTGTCACGGGCTGAGGGTCTCAGCACAGCAGTTCGCCCGTGCGGCACCCCAGCCCCCTCTAAGGCGGGCGGGGTTCAGCCGTCCAGCTCTTCATATGCGAGGTTCACTGGTTTCGTCTTGTCATGGACTCATCAGGAGAGTGGCCCCAACTCCCAACCAGTGGTGTCAAGGTTGACATGCATCATCCTCCTCTTTGTCGGGGCGACTCCCATCTCTTAGATAGGGACTAACCAGATGAACCACAACTTTGATGTTCTTGCTGGTGTGGGGCAGGACCCCCATGATTGGGTTGTGACATTAAGGTGTGTTTAACCATGGTGTGGGTTGATTTCAGTTTTAGTGGGTTCTTGGGGTTTGTGAGATGTGGTAAATGGTGTACTCGATTTTAGATTATTTTATTCTCATGGGTTTCTGCTATTTTATGTTTTATTTTCAGTTGGAAATCTTCTCTGCTGTGCGCCTCTCCTCTGCCACGAACGCACCTCTATCGTGTGTTGAACGACACCTTCGCGGGGAGTTTTCCCCTGTTACTCATTGGTTTCCTCTTGTTCGCATGTTATTACTATTTGATATTGATGGTTATAATGTGAAATGTACGGGCTAAACGCTCCGCTGAAAATCGTGGTTGTTGGTGGTCCTTGTTTGCACACTAAATGAATTGCATGTTGGTTGGTTCCTGTTGAACTTTTGAATATAAAAATTGGTAATTTACGTATACTTGACTTATGAATGAACGCTCCAGGATGATAAAACTTCTGTGATAACCCCTGAATTAACAAAAAAAATTGAATAAGGGATGCTTTGTAAAATCTGAAATTGTGATTGTTTGATTTGTATGGTGTTGCGATTGTTGGCATGATTTATATGTCATTTGTTTTCCATGTTGTAGTTCTTCCACCATTGAATATCAATCAAAACTTTACCCATTTCAATGGCACCACCACTTGATTAATGGTGCAATTCCACTGAATCCTAGAAAACCACTTCTAAAGGACTCTATGAGACACTTTATGGTGTGAAGATGATGTTTTTTAGATTCTATATATTTTTAAAATACATGGTATGTATTCTTGTTAAATGGAACATGCTTCACCATACATGGATTTCATATAGATTTTAATGCCACACAAAATTTATCTCCAAAATTTACACCACATGACTAATCTTCTAACTCAAACTTGGAATAAGTTTCATTTTAAATGTTACATGTCATGTGAACCTAGGTCACACACAATGTATCTCCAAGACATATACTTCAACATGAAACCATGTACATGCCATGAAATAATGGTAGAACCACATGATATGTGTTTTACTTCACTCACACCATGTATAGATACCATAAAAACTTGATATGTATAGACTATACACCCCTAGTGGTCATGTAAGGACTACACACCGTGTATTACACAAAAATGTGATGCATAGCCGGTGAGGCGACTCAGTATGTATCTAAAGTACACACATTTAGATCAAGTTGTTCTATATGTCATGTATTTTTAAAGGCATCATGCAGTCTTTGTAAGACTAACTTGGAATTAATTTGATACATGTCAGATTAAATCAGGTATCTTATCCATACACGATGTTCACCCTACTGGACACACCATGTATATGGATTTCACATGAGTTTAGAAATGGTAGAATACAACCAACCTTGACTGAGAACCCTACACATTTTGTATCCATTGAACAAATTGTGTGCTATGTTATTTTCATTATTATTATTTATTTTTCACTTAGATGATAGTATTTCATGTATGAGTAGCTCATTATAAATATCTTCTCATGTAGATCACAATAGTATGATTCCCTCAATCATTGGAAATTGCACACGATGTGGTTTGGATATTTTAATTATCTTCACTCTACTTGAGAGTTGACAAGTGACAAGTGAGATGTTTGGAGAAAATATGCAGTATGTGTAGGTTCCGGGCGCAGCGGAAGCACGTTGGTGGGTTTGCCCAACTTTAATTTTAGCGTTAAACAACGTTCAAACCGAGATCCATCATGATATAAAACGCTGGATCTTCAGAATAGAACGAAGAACGAAAAACAAAAGAGGGAATCCCAGAACCATAGAGATAAGGATCATCATATGTTGGTTATAATTAATTTAATTAATTCACAAGAATTACCTTGGTGGAATTATTTCTTTGTTGATGTGTCCGGTCACGATTTGGTGATCCGTCATTGCGTTGTAGAATCCAAGTGTAGGATTCCTCTAGCGGTGATTCACACGTGTGCCACGTATCTCCGGATGTTGCTGAAGGGATCTCTGGGTGCTAGCGTGGAAGAACCTTCGCTTGCGATGTCCGCCTTCGATCGCCTTGATCTCTCGGTCTTAAGAGCATTCTTGGAGGAAGGAGTTCTTTCGGGCTTGAAAGAATTATTCAGAATTGTTGTGCACAACGATTCTCTTGTGAAAAAATGTTGGGGTTGTAAGGATATTTATAATCGGGTTTGAGGTTATAGAGTTATGACAATAAATAAACGCGTTACACATTTTATTTATTTTATTAACTCTTATTAAAAACCCCCACATCAAATTATTAATTCCTTGACATGAGCCACACTGATTATAATAAATATCATTTAATAAAATAATATTATATCCTCAAAATCCCAATTGAAAAAACTACACAGCATGTGATCATTAATACACGGCGTATACTCATTTTCCATAAAACTACACGATGTGTATATTTAATATACACGACGTGTACTTTTATTTTCCTTTATTTCCTCCACCACATTTATTAGACCTTGAGTAATGGCTATTTATTTCTTAAATAAATGTAACTGCATTACTCACTAATAAACATATTATTTCGCCCACAATATATTCTCTTGAATAACTAGTGTCGAAATAAATGTGACCAGACATCCTTAAATAATTATTAAACCACAGTCGGGAATAATATTTATTTAACTTGTTAAATTAATATTTAACTGGGATACATGGACACACTTAGTGTGTGACCCTCTAGGCCTCTTTCTCGGTGACATTAGGCGGAGCCTGTCTAAAGTCCAAGGTTAGCGTCTAACAACACGCCAAGACACCCATAGAGAAAGAAGTTAACGCCGCAATGATGTGTCACCTCATACGAACGCTTACCGTGTAATATAATCCCTTTGTCTCGATATCTCTAATCAAGCGGGTTGCATGCTAGTGCCATCAACCCATGTGCTCAATTATTCTTTCTTTGACTTCTCGGAATTGAACTCACTCATACCTTACCATGGCCATGGATTTATTTAGTATATATCAATTCCATAAAAGGGCCTGAGATATCTACTTCTGTTATGGAATAGAAGGGACAAATCCTTTCTTGCATTATCTATTAATGCAGTATTACTCATGATGCACCCAACGCATCCTACCTCGCTGTGAACAGTGTGTCGTCACAGTTTTCATCAATATATCTAAGTGCGCGAGTTGTAATACCCATTAATAATTATCTTAAGGTCTAAGGACCAACACACACGTCCGCAGATAGGAACATCCAATGACACTATGAAATGTGTATTTCCTACTGGCGGGCCTCATTCTCATAATATCCTCCTGGATATTACCAAGGGCGCACACCATGAGAAGGTGCCTCAAAGTTTTATGAGTCCTCACCCCTAATGACCTGTATTATTTGTGCCCCTCAAATAATATCATCCAGCCATAGAACATATATTCAAGAACAGTGTTATGACACTTTTGGGTTCTCATCATAGCAGGGATCCGCTATGACCCTTTAATGCAATAGTTGTCCTTAGAACATTATCACATGCATTATCACACAAAAGAACAATTAAGATGTGATAAGGCTTTTATTAATGAATAAAGTACAAAGTAGTTGGTTCTAGGCCACCAAATCCAACAGTATGGTACTCCCCCATGTTTCGGTGAAGAGTACTCCATGTATAGGTTTTAGGTATTCCATGGAGATATACAAAATACAGGTCACAGTCCCCCATATATAGATAGATTTCAAGTACTTTCACATGTTTTGGGGTAGGTTCCTCTATTTCATGTATGAATAGGCCATTATATCCTTACATTGTTTTTTTGAGGGCATCCTACTGGTTGTGTTTATAATCACACCTATATGGCCTTTATAACCACATGTGATGTGTTTATTTTTATATTTTATTTTTTGGAGATGAAATTTGTGGACACAGAGTTAGTGAGGTTAGAGTAACAGTTAAATTGTATCCAATGATGGTTCATTGTAGAGGCGTTTGTACCATGATTTTTTTTATAAAACCCAAATAATGCTACTTGTGATTAATTAAAACATAATATTAGGCAAGTTAAATATCGAACCCATAAAGATGATGAATATGAATAAATAATGGATGAATGTCAATTGGTTGACAAAAGAGTATGAAGATAGCGTGAAAGAGTTTATCAAGTTTGCAGAAGATCATGCATGTGACCCTTCTCAAATCCTTTGTTCGTGTTTACGCTGGTGTTATTCAAGACAAATTAGTCCAGAGGAGTTGGAAGAACACCCGATCTATCATGGAATAGATCAAAGTTATACATGTTGGAATAAACATGGGGAAAAATGAATGTTGGTAGTGGCTCAGATAACACAATGTTTTATGGATCATCTGATATGATTACAAGCGTGAACAATGAAGACGATCGTATGGAGGATTTGATTACAGATGTGAATGATGATGGAGATCGTATTGAGGAAATGATAAGGACAGTTAAAGATAAACTTTGTGATTGCCCAAAATTGTTTGAGAAGTTAAAGAGTTGTGTAAAAACGCCATTGTATGCTGGTTGCACTAAATATACAGCATTGTCAGCCGTATTGAAATTGAATAATTTGAAAGTAGGCAACGAGTGGAGTGATGCCGATTTTACGGAACTACTTGCTCTCCTGAATGACATGCTCCTAGAAGATAATGAACTCCCAAGACGAACATACGATGCCAAATGAATGCTACGATTGATGGGTATGATCTCTAAAAGAATACACACCTGCCCGAATGACTGTATATTGTTTCACAAGGACCACAAATCATTTAAAGAATACCCAAAGTGTGGTGCTTCTCGATACAAGAAAGATGATTCTAGTCCTACAAAAGTTGTATGGTACTTTCCAATCATTCCAAGGTTTAGGCACCTATACGGAAGTGAGGAGACTATAAGACAATTGACATGACATGTAGATACAAGAATTAAAGATGGGAAACTACGTAACCCGAAAGACTCTCCTCAGTGGAAGTGAATTGATCACGAGTATCCTGAATTTGGAAACGAGCCGAGAAACCTTCGTCTGGCGTTATCTACAGATGGGGTGAATCCTTTTGGTTTTCAAAGCAGTAGTCACAGTACATGGCCGGTTATGTTGGTAAATTATAACTTACCACCATGGCTATGCATGAAACGAAAATACATCATGTTATCTATGCTTATATCAGGACCAAAACAACCAGGTAATGATATTGATGTTTATTTGGCTCCATTGATCGAGGATTTGAAAATATTGTGGGATTCAGGTGTTACGTTGTATAATGCTTACAAAAATGAAGATTTCACTTTTAAAGCCATGTTGTATGGGACGATAAATGAATTTCCTACTTATGGAAATTTTCCAGGATATAGCATTAAAGGAACTCAAGGGTGTCCTGTTTGCGAACAAGGTACACAGTCAATTAGGTTGAAACATTCATCAAAAACCGTGTTTCTAGGACATCACAGATTTCTACCTTGACGGCATAAGTACCGATATTAGACGACATCATTCAACGGAATTTCAGAAGAATGTACAACACCGTCTCCACTAACAGGTGATCAATTGTTTGAGAAAGTAAAATATTTGGACACTACTTTTGGTAAACCGTTTTTGAAAAACCTTACGAAAACTAGTTGGAAAAAGAGATCAGTTTTTTTTGAATTACCATACTGGAATTTTCTGTATGTCAGACATTTTCTTGATGTTATGCATGTTGAAAAAAATGTATGTGATAGTGTCATTGGCATGTTGCTAAATGCACCTGGCAAAACAAAGGATGAAATTAAGGCTAGATTAGACATGGTTGAGATGAAAATACGAGAAGAGTTGAGACTAGTGAAGGGTGAAAAACGAACATTTCTTCCTCATACTACTTAAACTCTTTCCAGGCAGGAGAGATATCAGTTTTGAAACTTCTTGAATGATGTAAAGGTTCCAGAGGGGTATTCATCAAATATCAAGAACATCGTGTCAATGAGAGATTTAAAATTAAAGGGTTTGAAATCACATGACTTTCATGTTTTGATGCAAGATCTAATTCCTATAGCTTTACATTGCATTTTTCCCAAGAATGTCCACCATACATTAACGAAGCTCTGTTTCTTCTTCAAAGCTATATGCAGCAAAGTTATAGACCCGACGAAATTGCCAACTATGAAAAGAGAAATTTCCATCATATTGTGTGAATTAGAAATGTTCTTCCCACCAACATTTTTCGATATGATGGTTCATTTGATGGTTCATTTGGTGAGAGAGATTCGACTATGTGGTCCTGTATATTATAGATGGATGTACCCCATTGAACGATATATGAAGATTTTGAAAGGGTATGCCAAAAATCGAAGTCGGCTAGAGGGTTGTATTGCGGAGCAATATATTGTCGAGGAAGCCGTTGAATTTTATACTGAATACCTGTCTGCTGTGGAAAACATTGGCCTACCGAAATCTCATCACACTGAGTGGCTTGAGGGTGAAGGAATTTCTGGAAGAGAGGTTGTCACAATCAATATTACATATTGGGAGTAGGCGCACCTTTACGTTTTTCATAACAGTTTCAACATTGACCCATATGTTCAAACCCACAAAGAAATTCTTAGGCATTTGAATCCTTCTAGGGATGAAAAATGGATATCAGATACACATAATCGACAATTTATAGGATGGTTTTGGGACCATATTTTTAAGCAGTTAGATGAAAATTCAGACTCAATTTCAGAACAACTTCGATGGATAGCCAGAGGAGCAAGTGTGTGTGTATTATCTTACAATGATTATGTAGTTAATGGTTATACATTCTATACCAATGAACATGATGAAGACAGTACCATGTATAATAGTGGGGTTACACTTGTGGATGAGGCGATACATGTTTCCAGTGCTAAGGATATAAATCCAATTTATGAGAATATGTCATACTTTGGCATCATCAAACGAATATAGGAGTTGGATTATACAAAATTCAAAGTGTCAATTTTTCAATGCAAGTGAGTTGATAACAAGAGTGCTGTTAAAATAGATGAATTAGGATTCGTGAAAGTTTATTTTAGTAAGGAAGGGGAGAAAGACGAACCATTTATAATGGAATCATAGGCAGTACAAGTATTTTATGTTCCAGACCTCACAAACCGAAATTGGTCAATTGTTTTGTTATCAACCAAAACAACTGAAGGGTTAGATAAAAGTTCAACGGAGGATGACCCTTTTATAGGGACTTCACAATAATTTCGCAGCGGTCCCAATGTAGATGAAATTTTGTATGTCAGAGGAGACCACAATGAAGGGATTTACATAGTCGATAAAAGAGTCAGATCTCTCCAGCCTTTAAAAAAAAGAGTACAATAATCAGGTTATTTGTTTATTGTAATATACATTGTGTTATGTTATGTTATTATCTGTTCGCCGTTGCTTTTATGTAATCTAAACTAAATGTTAAACCAATTCTGCTAATAATGACTTCTGCACCTGTTGATGCGCCTAATCCCGAGGCACAAAAAGTCTCTCAACTAGATGCTGGTGGTTATAGTGCAGAGCAACAACAAGTTTCTCAACCAGCTGGTGGTGGTCCCAGTGCATAGAAACAATAGGTTTCTCAACCTATTATTGCTGGTCCCAGTGCTGAGGTACAACAAGTTTCTCAACCTGTTGTTGTTGGTCTGAGTGCTGAGGTACAACAGGTTTCTCAACCTGTTGTTGCTGGTCCTAGTGCTGAGGTACAACAGGTTTCTCAACCCGTTGTTGCTGGTCCCAGTGCCGATGCTAGTGCTTCGGAGGAACATATTAATGATACTTCTGAGGAAATTGTAGTAAATAAAACCCTGAAAGCACAAAAAAAAATAGCACCGTAGTTTGACAGTGTTGGCCAAAATCCTCAAGGCAAAAGCAAAAGGCATCAAATTTGAGGTGGGATGAAATAAGTGAGGCCAACATGTTAACCCCATTATAGCTATATTTAGTAGCTACATTGGAATCGTCACTCAACAACGTGTGCCGATTGATGTACAGTCGTAGCACCATGTTGTCACTGAGCTTAAGACACTAATGTGGGAAGAGATTATGGTAACATTATGATATCATTTTTTTAATTTATTAAAATAAAATAAAATACCAAAACATTGACTTACTCTTCATCATCCATTGTAGAGTGCATTTATAGTAGATTCCTCACACAAGGAATATGTATTAAGAGTTGCAGGAAGGATTCATAGAGGTTTCCACACAATTTTAACGAAATATCATCTTAAAGATGCTGAAGGGAAAATCAAGTCGCACCCACCTCCTCTTTATGCACACTTGATATCCCAAGGAGCGTGGGATGTGTTTAGCAACTGTCGTAGGGAGCAGAATTTTCAGGTACATTTGTGGGGGTAATATATTGTTTGACGTTGCTTGTATTCATCACTTTTATTGACAGTTTTTTATTTATGAAACAACAACTGAGTGCTGAAAATAAAAAACACGCAATAGAACCAGTGTACCCTTACCGTAAAGCAAGGATGGGGTATGCTTCACTTGAGAAAAAATTGGTACATCTTTTAAATATACCGTACTACTTATATGTGACATAAAACAACACCATAACCATGTTTCTATATTTATATGCAGATTGATGAATTAAAATCGAAATCCATATTTATCCCATGCCATGTGCTATGGAAGGAGGCTCGTGTAAATAAAGAGGAGATACTGATAGATGAAAACACACAAAAAGTGTGGGAAACATGTGTAAGTATGACATAATATAAATTTGATTTTATTTAAATTGCTATTACATTACAATGACTACTTATTTTTCTATATTTTCTATCTGACATAGTACCAGGAATCAATAACACCTACACCAGATGTAGACATACTTTTAGCAGCCTTGAAGCAGCCAAAATAGTATGGCCGTGTCAGAGGTGTAGGTTTTAGGGTGACACCCCGGACATATTTTCAAAAACAAAAACAAGCAAAGGATCAAAATGAAAAAATGGAAAAGCTGCAAGAAAAATTATCTATTTTTCAAGAATAATTACAGTACCATAGAGATATGATAGCAAGTTTGATGGTGGAGGAGGCAAAGAGAAGAAACAACTCAACAACAACTCGTGTATGACGATCCCGCCCCACCTCCCACTAGCTTTGAGGTGAACCATTCCCCTAAAAAACTGACTTATCTGAGGTAATCAATGTTTTAATAATTGTTTCTGTGAAATGTGATTCACATATACACTTATACCTTTCCTGTACTAATATTCTACAGGGTGAAAATGACGGTGATTTATATCTATCAACTCCCACCTATCGCCTTGTAGCGAGGGCTACGATGTTCAATATGCAGAACGACATGATACACAATAGACAACTTCCAATAGATCATTTCAGAGTGTTAATTAATGTAGCTAATGAGTTGAGTGCCAAACTACCTGTTCCAAATGACGATGATGACATTCATATGGTTTAACAAGCTATTGGAACATTCATCACATGGCTGAAAATTCTTGTAAAAAAACATGTTGACAAGGAGGTATCCATTTCCAATTTATTTTTCAAGCTGGACCTTTAAAATTTAATGAAAAAAGGTCTGAACCCATGAATATTATTATAGAACAACAAAGAGAAGGGGTGAAACAAAATATCAGCTCAAAACTATTTCAAGGATCAACCAATCGATTGAAACGGTCTACTGAGAGCACCTTTACCCCACCCGTTCTATATCCACAGTTAATATCATTGCAAGTTCATGTGGATACAAAGTTGATAGACGGTAATGCTCACACAATTGATTTTGAAAAAAAATATGTATGGATAGGAAGCATCAGATTTCATTAGTGCTGAAAATGTAAATGAAATCCTCAAGTATGAATGTCTAGGTGACTCAGTTATAAATGTATACATGAGGTATGTTTTCATGATTTGATTTTACAAAAGCTGATATACTCTGATAATTATGACTAAATACATTTTATTTTTTTCGCAGGCGTATATATGAAAAGAAATTGAAGGGATTTCCCCATGAACAAAAATTTGGACTCGTTAGTCCTCACACCACCTCTTCAAAAGACGAAATAGATTCTAATAAAGAGGCTGCAATAATGTCATCCCTGCTCAAATCATTTGAGAACAAAATTACGGATGACAAACTCTTTTTAATACCAATGATTTAGGGGTAAAACTCTATAATTTAATCATATCAACTGTATTTTCATTTCTTTCTTTACTTATTCCTTTTTGTATTTTTAGGCAGCATTGGATGCTGATTGCAGTCAATTTGTATACTCCAAAGATTTATTTTCTGGATTCAATGCATGGATATCCAACAAACTGACCACACATGATGGCGTTTGTTAATTTGTAATACACTACATCCAACATTTTAAAACTAAACATCTAGTTATATAATTTATGTTATCTTTTAATGAGGATTATGTTATGATAGGGCAGTGCATCAATATCATCTACTACATGGAATGAATCCAGGGCCTAAGGATAAGAACACCTACAAGATCTACAACTGGAAAAGTATCCTGGTATATATAATAACATTGCACTATCCAAACACATATCAAAACAAATTACTTATTTTTTTCGATGTTTCTGCAATGTCCAAAACAAACAAACGGAAAAGACTGTGGTTATTATGTTTGTAAATTTATGAAAGTGATCGTATTTCACCAAAAAACTAGCATCCCTGATGAGGTATTTTTGAAAATAATTATGAGTTAATTTAAAATATTTATTAATCCTTTGTGTATTTATATTTTTTCAGTACTACCATGACTGTCGCAAAAACTCATATTCACAATATGATATAAATGTGTTTAGAAACAAATGGGTAGCATACCTGATGGAAGATTGTACACAGATAGGATGAAGGTGAATTCCTACTAATGTTATCCATATATGATCATTGATATCTCCCTTTTTTACACTTATTGAGCATATATGATCACCCTTTATTATGTTTTATATCCTTAGGTTATAAAGAATGGTTTTAGAAATGATTTGTATTTATATTAAAGCGTAACTCATTAGACTACACTGTTCGATAGTGTGGGATTCAACCAATTCATAGTCATTCAGTCCACTCACGAGCATCTTAAAAGCTTGATGGGAAACAATATCTTGGATTTTTTATTTTCTAATTTTAGTTTCCCTTAGATGTGGGTAGGGGATGTCCAGGAGGGAGGGGGTGTCCAGGAGTGGGGGGTGTCCAGGAGGGGGTGTGTCCAGGAGGGAGGGGGTGTCCAGGTGTGAGGGTGGGTGGGGGTGTCCAGGAGGGGAGGGGGGCTATCCAGGGGGTGTCCAGGAGTGGGGGGTGTCCAAAAGGGAGGGGGTGTCCATGAGTTGGGTGTCCATGAGGGGAGGGAGGGGGTGTGTCTAGAAGGGAGGGGGTTTCTAGACAAAGATCCATTCAATTACATCCAATACTGATAATATACAATGGGTAGATCACTTATAGAGTAGCCTGAAGTGGGTCCGTAGTGAGGCATCAAAAGTTCCAACCAACCAAACCAATTCCAAGCCCATGTAAAGGCCAAATAATTATATTCCAGTTTAATTTGAGTACCAATATATCTTATTTAATGTCATAAAGACCCAACATATGAATCATTTACCTTTATCACATTATATTTATGTGAAATTTCGTTCATATTCCTCCAATATATTTTTAGTTTGGTGTTTTCCCAAGATTTGTTGAACTTTATCTCTTCAAAATATATATGATTTTATAATTTATATTATTGAATGATGGTGTATGAATAATATTTATTCCAATATAAAATAGATAATGAAAATATAGGTGGATAAAGAAGGTTATTAATGGGTATACGCTAAAGAACTAGGAGGGAGGGGGTGTCCAGGAAGGAGGGGGTGTCCAGGAGGGGGAGTGTCCAGGAGGGGAGGGGGCTATCCAGGGGGTGGGAAGGGGGCTATCCAGGGAAAGGGAGGGGGGCTGCAAGGGGAGGGGGGGATGTCCAAGAGGAGGGAGGGGGTTGTAGGTGGATTGGTGGGAGGGAGGGGGGCTGCAGGGGGGGTGTCTAGGGGTAGAGAGGGGGCTATCTAGGGGGGATGTCTCAGGGAGGGGAGGGAGAAGGATTTTCTAGGAAGGAGGGGGTGTCTGGGAGGGGAGGGGGGCTGTCTAGGAGAGGGAGGGGGGGGGGGGGTTGTCCAGGAGGTGGGAAGGGGGTGTCCAGGGAAATGGAGGGGGCTACAAGGGGAGGGAGGGGGTGTCCAGAGGTAGGGAGGGGGGCATTGATGTTAACCGGAGCGTCGAGGTAGATCAGAAAACATGATAAAAGACTATTTTGAGCCTTTAACAATATCACCATGTTGCCTTTAAATAGACTTTAATATCTTCATTTAGTCCATCAAAGACATGACTAAAAACCCAAAAGATATGACTGAAATTCACTCAAATGTAGGTTGTAGAAGCCATGCATTATGTGCCAGGTTTTTTCTAAAAGTTTCACCTAAGTGATTAAAATAAGAAGCTGTTACAGTTCACTGTCTCAAGAGTGATGGTGTGGTTCCATCAATGGGGTTTTTTCCTCCGAAGAAGAATGTCAGACGATACCACTGGATTAAACAGCACAAATTCATAATCAGTTGCGGTCTGAATGGCAGCGCAAACATCTTTTATGGCTAAGTTCTCACATGTTTCCACTCATGTGTCCCATCTCCTCAGTTCCCTTCCATCGAAAAAAGGTTTTTCAGTTCCTTGGGCAACTTGGTTCCCATCGCATGTGACTGTGATCGCGTTCTCCATGTTGTTCTCACCTCTGTGTTATATCCTCCATGATCATTGTTGATCGAGCGTTGTCTGCCGCAGTTTCTTCGAGTCTATCCAGGTGCTTTCTTTTCCAGTTTCACCATAAAATCCAACTGCCGCATGTGGTCCCGTGGTAAACAAAGTGTAGACAGACCCTCTTGATTAGTTTCAATCGCATTTTCCACCAAAGATGTGACCGATATCCCGGTCGCATCTCTCTCATTCGTCTCCCTGTTTCCGCCTCCGTTAGAACGTGTCAGTCTCCTCTGTAGCTAGCATCAACCGATCATCTTCCTTTTCCTGCGTCTCAATCATTCTCATCGCCAATGTAAGTCGCTCCCCCTCTTGTTGTGGCACTTTCTTTATGATGCACAACGTGTTAGTGGTATGTTTTCAGTATTCAGCTTGCTCCGTCAACTCATGTTCCCACCTGTGCTACTCTTGATCCCACCACTGCTGGTGCAACGTGAGAGCTTTTATTTTGGATACAATGGCTTAATTCTGAAAATTTCAAGGGTTTCTTCCTATTTTTGTAAAAGAAAAGTTTTTTATGACAATATGTTCATTTGGTCATACCCACTAAAATCTATTATTATTATTGTTACTATTGTCATTGATAGATTTGCAGTTGATTTTCTTTCATTGTCCAAAGATATCATTTGGTTTTTTCTGTTTCAAGTTCACTATAGATTTACAGAACAATATATTTTTGTTTTGTCCAGGGGGTTGTCTCGGGGAGGGGAGGGAGGGGATTTTCCAGGAAGGACGGGGTGTCCAGGAGTGGAGGGGGGTGTCCAGGAGGGGAGGAGGGGCTGTCTAGAAGGGGAGGGGGCTATCCAGGGGGTGGGAAGGGGGCTGTACAGGTAAAGGGAGGGGGCTGAAAGGGGAGGGAGGGGGGTTGTAGGTGGAGTGGTGGGAGGGAGGGGGGCTTCAGGGGGGCTGTCCAGGGGTAGAGAGGGGGCTATCTAGGGGGGTTGTCTCGGGGAGGGGAGGGAGGGGGGTTGTCCAAGAAAGAGGGGGTGTCCGGGAGGGGAGGGGGGGCTGTCCAGGAGGGGGGGGGTCTGTCCAGGAGGTGGGAAGGGGGCTGTCTAGGGAAAGGGAGGGGGGATACAAGAGGAGGGAGGGGGGTTGTCCAGGGGGAGGGGGGGGGGTTGTCCAGGGGGGGGGGGGGTTGTCCAGGGGGAGGGGGGGGGGTTGTCCAGGGGGAGGGGGGGGTGTCCAGGGGGAGGGGGGGGGGTTGTCCAGGGGGAGGGGGGGGTTGTCCAGGGGAGGGGGGTGTCCAGGGGGAGGGGGGTGTCCAGGGGGAGGGGGGTGTCTAGGGGGAGGGGGGGGGTTGTCCAGGGGGGAGGGGGGTTGCAGGTGGAGTGGTGGGAGGGAGGGGGCTGCAAGGGGAGGGGGGCTGTCCAGGGGTAGAGAGGGGGCTGTCTAGGGGAGGGGAGGGAGGGGTGTCCAGGAGAGAGTGGGGGGGTGTCCAGGAGGTGGGAAGGGGGCTGTCTAGGTAAAGGGAGGGGGGCTACAAGGGGAGGGAGGGGGGTTGTCTAGGAGGAGGGATGGGGGCTGCAGGTGGAGTGGTGGGTGGAGGGGGGGATATCCAGGGGTAGGGAGGGGGTTATAGGGAGGGTTGTCTACACTACTAGAAATCCAAGCTATAGCCACGGACCTATAGCCACGGTTCTATCGGTCCATGGCTATAGCTTGTTTATAGCCACGGTTCAATAGGATGACTGTGGTTATTTGTTGGAAACCTTTCCTCAAACCCTCCCATTCTTCGACGAACCCCTCCTGCCCTCGCGATTCCTCCTCCCCCGCGATTTCCTCCTCGACACTCCCTCCTCCTCGCCGCACCCTCCTCCTCCCCGATGCTTGGTCGCCGCACCCTCCTCATCACCGCGACCCTCCTTCCCGACGCCTCCTCGTTGCGTCCTCCTCATCGCCGCGACCCTCCTCCCCGACACCTCCTCGCCATGACCCTTTTCCTTGATGCCGCTCTTCCGACGCCTCCTCGTTGCGACCCTCCTCCCCAACGCCTCCTCCCCAACGACTCTCTTTCGACGCCAAGGTCGACACCCCCATCGCCCTCCCTGACACCTTTTCACCAGTAACCCTCAAAACCCTCTACCCCTCCTCGTCGTGACCCTCCTCACCCTGACCCTCCTCCAGTGAAGCTGCTCCAAGATGCCTCCCCTCCTCCTCCATTCCCGACGGTTCTCCCCCACAACCCTCAACACCAGAGGTAATCCCCTATCTCTTTCTTCATCCCCATCCACCATTCTTGTTGAATTTTTTAAACCTTAAGTATTTTTAATATTATTCTGCACTTACTCCCATTTCCACACTGATATGCACTGCTATAACCCCTCAATTTACCACACAGTAACCAATAATTTGGGACTTGACCACATCAACCTCCTATAATGTGACCGGTGCAGAGTTTTAAAAATGATCTTCTCCTTAGAGTCTCCAACTTCAGTGGGCTGTGTGTGAGGTTCTATAAAAAAGAACACAAAACCAACATGAATTGTCATGCTTAATTTATAAACTGGATAACGACGACTTTGTATATTTTTATACAGCAGCTGTGAAGAATCGGAATTACAGGAGGAAGATAGAGAACAAGGGAAGAAGAGAGTGAGAAGAACATTCAAGCAGTCTCTCTTTTCTCCTTTCTATAGATTTTACCTCTTTTAAATTATACCTTTGATATTAGTTTTCAATTTGATAATTATCTGTATTGTTTTATTTTGGATTCTTGTTATCTTTTACTTAGTGTCTGCTAATTTTCACCTTGAACACATATATTTGGAAATATGAATATACATGCCATATTACCACTATTAACATCTTCAAATTTACTATATTTTTTATCCTTAATTATTCATCACATGAATCAACTAAATTTGTGAATTTTATACCTTGTAATTAACCCGTTAGATTCTTGAGAGAATATAATTGTAGTTATATAGTGGAAACACCAATAATAACTCATGGAAAGTGATAATAGACCATCATAATTTTTTTCAAAGCATGACATTCTTAATGTAGTTGATAAATCCTATGTTGCTTTCTATTTTCTTTCTCTGGACTATGAGTGTTCTAGATCATCAGCCCCACATAATTCTTTCCTTCAAGAAAAAAGGTTCATTCCCACCCCACCATTACTTTTAGAGAGGGATCTACAATATCATGATTAGGGACCATAACATATGATGCTTTTATGGAATTTTTAGGTGTTAATTTGTTGTGTCAATTAAATTACACGATTTCATCCTTTGTATCTTAAATTGGAATCCTTCCATAATTTTCATTATTTTCCACTTTATTATTCATAATTACAATGAATATCTAGAGTTTTGAATTTTTATATCAAAGAAACTATCATCAGTTCACCCATTTTAAAATTTATTCTTTCAATTATTTTAATTTTTTATAGCCCACAAATTATTCCCTATTTCAACCTCCAACTTTTCCAAAATGTCCATGAAGTTTTATTGAGAAATACAACTCACTATTTTACTAGAGCTTGTATTATTTCTTAATTTCTTTATAGGACTTACATGTTGTTTTCACCATCGATATATGGAATCATTAGAGGTATTTAGATAATAATAATTTTAACAATCTATTTATTGGTTTTAATTTGATAAATGTTATTCATCTTAAATTCATTATTCCGTTGGACAGTGACTAAAATGTTAACGAGTTAATAAATTATTTTATTAGATAAAATAGCATGGAGAGATCACAAATAGTAACATAAATTTTTTTGAGTCAGCTAGTTTAAAGGAAGTTGTACTATTTTTTCATTAGTTGGGAAAAATAGGGAATGACCAAAGAAGGTGAGACCAATTTTTAAAAACTTGTAAAATAACTATTCCATGATTTTGAATTTTTCTTCATTCATGTAAACTATTTTTTTTGAATTCATTAACATTAGGGTGGAATTTTTTTATGAACTGACTCATTGGGGCCCACCTGGCTAGTGGTAAGCTGAGTTGACACCACAAGCCCACCTCTAATTGGTTAGGGGTTAGTGACCATCCCTGAGTAGGCATAACACACACAAGGTTATCCTTAGCCTATGGTACCTGTACACATGAAAAGAATAAAGGGGAAAATAAAATCCTACAAAAACAGATAAAAAAGACTAACTTGTTATGAGGGACGGAACTACTGACATATGCCACAACCTAGCATGAACCATGGTCTATCTAGATCACTATCTTATATCTGCTCTTGGTCCTCCTAGGATTCCTTCAAAAGGAATATTGTCTACATAAGACATGAAAAATATGGGTAGATCCCATGCAGTGTTTAGTATAACAATGCTCAATAGGACACTCCAAAATCACTAAACAATGGGCATTTGGAGAGTAGTTATCTCATCATCACATATACACATCATTACAAATATGAGATATAACAATAGAAATAATAAACTAGATATACTCATAACATAAAACATGCCTCAATGGAATATTAACCATTATTTTATCCATAAGATTCTACTCAAGGATACAATTTAACACTCTTCTAGTTGCACTCACAACATGATCTATGCTTTCACTGATGGTGAATTCCCAAGAGGTCATGCTCATCAGACCTCACCAAATATGTACTCAATGCAACTCTGAAGATCTCGATACATAGATATGGGGATCTCTCCAAGGGAATCTGAGGTATACCATACCATACCTAGAATATCCCACTAAGTATGGGATTTTACACACAAATAAGTTGGTAATAATGATTCCACAAAACCTACTTAGGGAAATAGAAAAAATTATAGAGGATCACACCCCGGGTCACACAGAGGGATTCCCAAACACTATCTGAAACTAATCCCACAGAGGAGATCACAGTCCTATTATTAGGTTGTAATACCAAAATTTACCCTCATGGGGATGACCAAGGGGAACACACACAAGTTAATATAGTCCATTGTTGTATCTCATCTTCATATAATTAATCTTCCTTCCAATTATATAATCTTAATATTCTAACAATAATGTTGGAATATATTCTTTCTTCTAGTTATTATTCTCATCTTCTTACCATTGTAATTCTCAGACAATTATTTAATATTAATGCTTGGTATATGATATGGTTTATATTTTCAAAATGTCTCTAAATTTCAATAAATCTTTGTAGATTTAATACAAAACATCACAACTCGTTATTAATTAACCCAAACACTTTTGGGAATTGATTATTATTATCTCTTAGGTTTCATATAAACTCTTTTTACTATAATCAATCCTCATTCTTGGAACTTATGTATGACTATTCATGAATTTTTATAATTTAAAACATTTATGAATTCCCTAAACCATAATTTTAATATATTTGCTATGATTTTTTTATTAACTTGTTATTGATGATTACTTAATATCATATGAAAAAATACATATAATGTTAAGTCATTTTCTAGATTATTTATTTAATGTATGTTTATCTACCTCATAATGGATAGATACTGGATGTACAACATTGATCGGATCACTGATGAATTTCAGAAGGAGTTACAATATTTTTTGGACTCTACATTCACTAATGATTCAGATGGCGGATTGATTCGATGCCCGTGTTTTGATTATGTTGGAATACCTTGGTTAACTCGTGAGTAAGTGAGTTACCATATCACTAAAAGTGGTTTCCAAAAAAATTATCATGTGTGGTATCACAATGGAGAAAAAGCTAAAGTGTTGAATGACATCGATTCAGCGGAAAATATTGGTATGAAAAATCTGATTTCTGATCGGTTTCCTTTTGTTTCTGAAGCTAGCTCCTCATGTAGACCAGCGCAAGAGAAAATAAATACTAGAACACAGTTCTCATCTATTAATCAGGATGATGATTTTGAGAGTGTTATAAAGCTTATGGAAGATGCAAATACCCCAGTATATCAAGCATGTGGAAAAATGAGCAAACTTGAGTTTTTAATGCGATTATATCATGGGAAAACAATGTATGGATTTAGTAATACTGCGGTCGAATATCTCCTTACATTTATTAAGGATTTACTGCCTGATGATGCATGTATTCCAGAAAATTATTACATGGCATCAAATTTGGTTGACAAATTTGGATTTTCATCTAGTAAGATTCATTCTTGTCTCAAAGACTGTTGTTTGTTCTGGAAGGAGAATACAGACTTGATTCAGTGAAAACAGTGTGGCACATCAAGGTGGAAGACTAATAAATATGGATCTCAATCTTGCATACCAAAAAAAGTGATGTGGAACTTCCCTTTAATTCCCAGGCTTCAAAAAAAATTTATGTCAGAACAAATGGAAAAGAATATGAGATGGCATGCAGATGAAAGAAATAAGGATAATGATGAAATAATCCATCCTGAAGATGGGTTGTCTTGGAATAAATTTGATAGGTTACATCCTGATTTTGTAGCCGACCCACTAAATGTTATATTGGGATTATCCTGTGATGGTTTCAACCCATTTCGCCAAATGCATATTGCACACAGTACTTGGCCCGTTTTCATTCACATTTATAACTTTCCTTCATGGATGTGTATGAAGAAGCCATTAACTATCCTGAGTATATTGATATCTGGACCCAGTGATCCTGGAAATGATATTGATATATACTTGAAGCCATTAATAGAGGAGTTAAATGAGCTTTGGATTGTTGGTGCACAAGCATATGATGCATTCTGAAAGGATTACTTTATGTTTCGTGCAACTTTATTATGGACGATAAATGATTTCCATGCCTACGGAATGATGTCTGGTTGGTGTACTAAAGGGAAATTATCCTCTCCTATTTGTATGAAAAGTATACGTTTCCAAAGATTAAAGTTTTGACAAACTTTAAGCTTCATAGGACATCAACGTTTTCTACCAATAGATCATCCATACAAGAAAAATCGGAGACAGTTCGATAATGCCATTGAGACAGATGAGATACCTCAACAAATGTCAGGGACTGATATTGTTAAAGAACTTGATGATTTGAATTATGTTCTTGGCAAAATTCAATCAAATATCAGAAAGCGAAATCATGCTAATTCGAATTACAATAGCAATTGGAGAAAGAAAAGCATATTCTTTGAGTTGTCGTATTGGTCATCAAATTTATTACGTCATTGTTTGGATGTAATGAATATCGAGAAAAACATTTGTGAGATGTTACTTGCTACTATTTTAAATTTCAAAGGCAAAACAAAAGACGATTTGCGGTGTCATTGTGATTTGATGGATTGGGGTATAAGAGCAAGACTTCATCCTGAGTTAATTGGTCAAAATAAGTGGAAAGTCCCTGTTTCCTGTTATTCGATGACAAATGTGGACAAAAAACAATTTCTTCAGGTCTTGGAAAGTTTGAAGGTTCCATATGGTTATTCAAGTAATATTTCGAAAAGGGTGAATACACAATATGTGAAACTCAAATCTCTTAAAACCCATGATTAACATGTCTTGTTACATGAGTTGATTCCCATTGCCATTCACCATTTACTTTCACATAATTTTAGAGTTACGTTGATTAAGTTATGTCAATTTTATCGAGATCTTTGTGCCAAAATATTGAGCAGAAGTGTTGTTCAGAAATTGCAGAGAGATGCACTGATTATTCTTTGCGACTTGGAGAAAATTTTCCCATCGTCTTTTTTCACATGTATGTTACATTTGACTGTGCATCTTCCCACGAAAGTTCTCTTTGGTGGTCCTGTTTCGAGTCGGTGGATGTATCCTACCGAAAGAATGATTTTTACATTGAAATATTATGTGAGAAATAAATATCATCCTAAAGGCTCTATTGTGAAATGATATTTAGAACAAGAATGCATGGATTTATGTTCATCGTACTTGGATAACGTCACTACGAGGTCTAATCGACTAATGAGAACTGAAGATGAGCAATATGATCCCATTGATCCTGCATTTCCTTCACTACCCCAAACAGGGGGGATATCTGGATCGTACTCGTTGTGTACTTTAAGTAGGGAAGAGTGGGAAATGGAACATCACACAGTATTATTCAACTGTGGTGTGATTGATGATTATATCAAGTAAGTAAACTAATAAATATGTATTTTTTTCATTGTGTGATTTCTTTATATCTTTTTACATTTTAATGCTTTCATATCTATAGAGAACATTTAGAAATTATAAAAAAGAGACATCGCTCTCTATCTATTAAGAGGAAGGAATTGTTGCACAACAAAGAATTTGCTGCCTAGTTAAAGTCAAAGGTAATAAATTTCTTTTTCTTCTCCTCATAACATAATCACATGTCTCTATTTAATATTCTATGTTGGTATATTTTAGGTTTTAACCCTACCAATGATTGAAGTATCAGATGAAATAAAAGCATTGTCCTTTGGTCCAAACGATGTGGTACGTGATTGTAAGCCAATGGTTGTCAATGGATTTAAATTTGTTATAAATAGTTGTGAAAAAAATGGCAACACAGAATGACGGTGTCACGATAAGTGCCACAATAGATTGTTATGCGAGTGCATCAGACAGGCGGCCTCGATCAGAAAATATATCATAATACAGTGTTGTTGAAAGAATCATTTTATTAGATTACTATGCACATGGTCGTGTCACAATGATGAAATTCAAGTGGTTTGATTCAATGACACGACAATGAATGTATATTGATAACTGTGGATTTAGAGTGATTGATATGAACTGCCAGCTTCGTACCGATGAACCTTATATTCTTGCATCACAAGCTAAACAAGTGTTTTATGTAAGTGACTCGTTACAACCACAATTTGGTGTTATTGTTGATGTTATTCCTAGACATATTTTTGATGAAGGCATGGATGACAATGATGTTGTGGATGAACCTGTCGGTATTTATTCGAATGTTGCATTTGATGATACGGATGATGAAATTGTTAGAACATATTGTGAACTAGAAATTGTCACATACCCCACATAGCGTTGACACATTTGTAAGTATTTACCTGATATTATCTCAATATTATATGTGTTTTTTTAACTTCCATACATGATATCAAAATAACTAGTATATTTTATACCATTATCTAATATAAAACTATTAATAGCCTGACCAATTTATGTTTAAACACTTATCTAGTAAATCTTGAACATAGAAAAGTCTTGATATTTTATCAATATAAATATAACACATGAAAATGTATCTCATTGTTTTATGATAAAATTGTATTATTTAACATTTTTCATTATTTCTATTTATTTGAGAATATTATTTTAAATTTCCAGGTCAAAATGTCTGATTATGATGATACTAGGAGTAGAAGAATACCGAGAAACGAACAACGTAGGTCTCCTCCTGGAAATAATGTAAGTACAAGTTATGTTTGAATATTATGGTCTTTCATATTATTTATCTTATTATCGTTCATTTTATTTTATCATCTATGTTATTTTAGGCTGCATCGTCAAGGAGATGATTAGATTATGCCAGTGAGGATGATATTGTGGTGGGGGGTACTGATTCTACAGGTCAGCCTACTACTACGCCGTTTGAGACACCAGGAGGCCATCCTCCCATTATGCCACCTCCATATTATCCATACCCACCTTTTCCGTATACCTTTTTGCCCGCACCCACATCGGATGGTAGTTCTCAGACTCCCATCCCTCATTTTCCATTCCCACCATCCACTGTACAGGGTATTGTGCCCCCATATATCCCACCGCCATATCCATATCCATATCCACCCTCATCTGTACAGAGTTATCCATCGGGTTTTCTGCCTCCATCAGTACACTTTGCATCTACTATACATAGTACTCCTGTAGATATCTCACCTACCATGGAGGCTACCCCACCTCCAGACGCAGCACTTCAGGGGTCAACAGATCCCCCATCTACTAGTATTTGTTTAAACATTACTGTTACTAATTAATGATAAATTCATATATATTATTTTCTTTTATTTTTGGTTTCATGATTAGCTCCATCCTCTACCAGATGACGAGGCCGCACAAAAATGCGTGAGGATTGGAATCGACACATGCAAATCATAGTTGATTACAATGAGGACAATGCTATAATTAATAAAAATGGCACGAAATGTAAAAGTTTTATGGGAACACTTGCTAGACACATCAATATCATTCTGGTTCAACCAATAAGTTGGAAGGCAGTTGGACAACAAATAAAGAAAAAATCCTGGGCAGAGATTTGGGTAAGTAATGTTAATCACCTTTTATATATATATAAATTTATAATATTTTCTTAACAAATTTTTTGTCCATTGCAGCTTTGATATAATTTTCTTGATGGACAAAATGAAAAGGCTACAAGGATAATGGATTTAGGTGAAATGTGGCGAGACTACAAGTATGATTTATATCTTGGTTGGAAAAAGAGAGTTGGTACAGAGCTTGAAGAAGTACCATTAATTCAAGATTTCCCAATATCATAATATAAATAGATGATCAACTATTGGAAGAGTCCAACATTTAAGGTGTTTATTAAATTTATATATATATTCATTTATTTATTTGAAAATGATTTTAAATTACTTGTTTTATTTATGTTAATGAATTTATATAATTATTTTTTTATAGGAGAAATCAAACAAAAATAAAACAAACAATAGTGCAATGAAACACATTTATACTCGCGGACACACTTCATTACCAGATCATGAGCAGACGCAGGTAATTTAACATTTAAAATATTTAGCTTTGTTTAGTGTATTTTTTTTAACTTACAATTTTGATTTATTTATTTGTTTTTTTTCATAAAAAGGCATCGAATATCGAGGGTCTCATTCCTCTCTCAACTTTTTTTTGTACAAGCCGGAAAAAGAAAGATGGTATTGTGCCAAATACCGACACCGAGAAGGCGATTGTAAGTATATTTCAATTTCTTTGATTTTTACTGAATTTAATTCCTTATATTATATTATCATTTTAATTTATGTTATATATCAATCAACAGAATGCTTTAGAGGCATTGGAAGAAAAAGAACCTGACAATTTGGGCCCAAACGATCATCTACATTAGGTATTATGAGATGAGCATCAGGGTAGAGTGCGTTGTCGACCTGGGAAGAAGATTGTACCATCTCGATACTGGTCTACTAACGTTTCTTCAAGTACTGGTTCTGGTTTTTTCATAGTGGAACAAATGAATTCCAAAATCAAAGAAGCAAGTCAAAAATCAGAATAGGCGATAACTGCAAATATGATGAAATTTATGTCTGCCCTTTCTTCTACACTTCCACCAAAATCAGCTGCAATGGTTGATGCCTTTTTGATGTCGATGCGTTCTGCTAATGTAGATTCTTCTGTCAGAGCCGGAGCCGGACCTAGTGCTGGACCTGGTGCTGGTGCTGGTTCGGATGCAGATGCCGATGATGATGTTGGTGGTGTGAGAGGTGGTGATGGTGTTTCTGTAGGAGGTGTGGATGAGGGTTATCATGATTCTGATGATACTGATATTGAGACTCACTTTTGATGTAAATTTTATTTTTGGATTGGTAATGTATGACGAGTTCCTTAAGACATAGGATGGTGTGTTTTATGGCAATGTTCTTGAATGGGTTTCTTCAATTGATGCTTCATGTTTGTCTCTCACTGACATGAAAATTTAAGCAGATTAACACTCACTGTAGTCTAATCACAACTGTATTCTATGGAATCCTCATAGAGTCTCTAGATTGCATTAATTAATCATTTTTTATGAACATTATCAATAAATTAATGTTCTAATCATTTCATATCTTTGTCCAAATTTATTTTATTTATGATGTACATTATAATTATTTGAGCTAATGTTTCATAGATCATTAATGATACCAATCCATTTCATAATAGAAATTAAAATTGAATTTTTGTATTTGAATTCTTAAATCTCAATATATTTTTCTTGAGAAACCCTAATGAATTATCACTGACAAGATATTCTATACTAATGTATCTGCTACAGTTTTCATGTGATAAGGATATGAATTTGGCTTTTTCTCAGGCCTCCCAGTTATATAATATATGACTTGGTAATTTTTTTCTCCTTTTCTTCCCTTGATGGTTCTGACTGGGTCATCATTCCCCTAGAGGTTGTGGAACCCAAAACACTCTGGTATGAGTCTCCAACATTATATAACCACTAAAAATTCCCCATTAGTTCACAATGATGGAAAGGTTTAGGTGGGGTTGGAAATTCTCATCGCAAATTCTCAAACCTTCCAAACTGATGGCACATGATTGATCCTACATCTGAAGCCTCAGAAGAAGATGATCGAGAAGGATAGCCTAAGATACCACATACCCTCTTATCCTTTTTCCAGTCCTCCTATTCTTTTCAAACCTTCCAAACTGATGGTATAGGATTGATGCTCACAATGAACGACAAAGGAAAATTGCTTACCAGAAATTCCAATGTGGGGAAATATCTACGGAGACCTACCTTAAGGTTAAACAAGGTATATTTAAAAGGAGGGTCAGTTTAACTTTAACTTCTCTAGATGCCTAAATTCCGATTTATCACTGTTATCCTTGAATGGCCCATGGTTTTCTACTTTATGTGACTTAACTTTTGCTTCTTCAGTTTGATTTTGTCAAATTTTATATGGGTTAAAGGCCTTTTCAGGATGTCTACTTTTCTGATCAGTTAGATTGTTTTTCTGAAAGTTTTTGGTTTTGTGATTTGGTTCTTTGCTGGTCTAGTTTGGTTCTTTACAGACTGAATGTTGACTTTTCTTTCTCTCTCTGCCTGGACTCTACACTGCGTTCATGAGTCTCATTATTGACTTCAGGTATTGAGCAAAGCACCGAGGCTTTACTGTGTTGAATGTCTGTTGGAATCCAGAATGATTTCTCCCTGTTGAGGCATGTTTTGAAGAAAGTGTAGGTCTGGAACTCACTTCCCTGTTTTGCATTGGATCTAATGGGAGAAGCTGACTATATGAGTCCTATTTTCCTCATCATGAGGGCTGTATTTCAAGGTTCATACTACACCTATTGAAGATTTTGAGTGATCAGATTGGTATCTTCTTGATAGTTCAACTTATATCTATTGAAGGACCTTCTCTGCTTAACATGTCTTGATGATAGAATGGTCTTCTTCCTGGTCTTGTCCTGGTTTTTCTGCATCTATAAGTATCTTTTGTTTTTATTTGATAAGCTGTTATTATTATGTATTTGAAGTGGATTTGTGGAATCTCAGTTATTCTGCTTCAAGATAAGGCACTTATGGAATTCTCTATGTTTTTTTCTGGACTAGAATGCTTTCACTCTGACCTGGTTTTTAATGCTGCTACTGTCCATTGTTCAATATCCAACTGGAACTGTTAAGAATGCATCTTACAAAATGGATTTTCATCTACAAGGTCTAATATCTATTTTTTCATTGTATTATGTTAGTTCATAGATCACTGCAGGGGACGGGGGTGTGCAGGTTGGGGGCGGGGGGCAGGGGGGTGTGCTGGGGGCAGGGGGAGGGGTGTGTGCAGGTGGGGGGGGGGGGGCAGGGGGCAGGGGGCAGGGAGAGGGGGTGTGCAGGTGGGGGGCATGGGGCCGGGGGGTTGTGGGGGGAGGGGTGTGCAGGTGGGGGGGGGGGGTTATGCGGTCTTGTAACTTGATAGAGGTTTTTAAAGAGGTAATAAGGTCTTAGGATTAAAATATGTGTGGAAAATAGTGTTTATACATGTTTATAGGTCTTTTGTACACTTATATTTATTATTTTCATACTCGATAAATTATGTTTAACCTTAATCATTCTAATTAATTTTTAATGTTATAACAATATTATATCATACCAGATATATTCATCACCGAGGTAGTATATGACTCTCTATGTAGGTAAATCAAGGGAATATGAAAGGATGGTTCTTGATTGTTGAACATCATTGCATTCGTTTTATTCTACACAACATAGAAGATCATATCCACTCCTTCTAAGAGGATGTTCTACAACTCCTCACTACGTGAAGTAGTGTTAATACTCTAAATGATCTAGGGTACCTTAATGTTAGTATCGTTGGGAATTCCAAATAAGTATCCATCATATCTCCTAGTTTCTAGGAGAAATCCAAAATCCAAAAAAGGTGTTGGACATCTTCTTAATCTCCTAAAAACAGGTAGAAAGATGACACAATGTGCTGCCATATTTTTTTAATTTGATCATTGGTGGGGATATTATTTCTCCATATCCTCTATAATAACAAAAAAATAGAGGGTTATATGAATGATTGTACTGAAATTCATGATCCATTTTAGTGTTCTATTAGACCTACATTATTCCAACCCATAGTATTCCCTAGTATAGAATTTCATATTCTGTTTTTGTTTCCATTTGATGAAGTTATAATCCATGAAAGCATAGTTCTGAATTCCCATTGTAGATTGTGAAATAACTAGATTCTCATTACATTGATGTTGTGCACATAGATCTGGAATAGTCATGTGTATCAGGTCTTGGGGTACGCTAACCATATATAGAAAAGGGATTCCCAATGAATTGTTGTTCCAAAAATTTATGTTGGAGTATCTACTAACCAAGATCAATTTTTCACACATAAATCAATGAAAATCATACCTAAGAGCTGGCCACATAGAGGTTGTTTGGTATAGTTTATATCCATTCAAAAGACTTCCTTTGAATCTGGTGGATAGAGAATCGGTAGGTTCATTAATAAAGATCAGGTTCCATGTGAATTTAAAAATGAGATCGTCATTAAAAATTTAGAGGTCTTTGATCAAGAGGCCTCCCATATTAGTAGGTTTATTTTACTTTTTGCATGTGACAATAATTAGTTTCTTTTTATATGTTGACCCAGTCCATACAAGGTTTCTGATAATGCCTTGATGAACTTTGATGGGACTTTTTGGCCATCTATAAATCTAAAAGGTGTACATAAACATTGAAGTGATCACAGAGTAGAAAAGAAATCCCCTTCCATCCTAAGATATGGCCCTCCCATTCCACCTATTCATTTGATTCACAATGCTGGAGCATATGACTTCCAATTACAACCTCCTGACCTTGCCTGAGAATATAGGAATACCAAGATAATTTAATGGAATTGTTCTTTTCTTGAATCCAAAGTTGGTCGTAATTATGTTTTTCTTAACAACTTTTGTTCAATTACCAATTAAAAGTAACGATTTATCCCAACTTATGGATTTTCCATACACCTCCTCATAATGGGTGAAAAGGCCTTTAATGAAGGATATGGTTTTTTAGGCATGTCCATATAAGATGATGTTATCTATATATAGAATATGTGATTGAGAATATCCATTCATTCAAGGCTCGATTGGTCTATAATGTCTAATATGAATAACATCATTAATAAATCGACATAAATAGTCATCAACAATAGAAAAAAGGATCCATTACAATGGATCACCCATTCTCACCCCCATTATACATTGAATTAATCCTCTATGGGTTCTATTTATAAGGAACGATAATCTAAAATTTTTAGAATGAAATTAATATGTCGAATGATGTTCGGTGAGAACTCATATCTTCTTATAATGGTGAATAGGAAACTCAATTTTAGTGTATGAAAGTCCATGAAGATATCAATATTGAGAGAAAATTTTCCATCTGTTTTCATCTTATTTATAAAACTCACACTTCTAGAGTCTATAAAGAGATATTTTTTAATGTTCCTCCTCGAGATGAAACAAAATTTATTTTGATTAATAATGTTATTAAAAATCCACCAATCATGTTCTTGAAAATTTTAGTAATTATATTAAATATGGTATTTCCAAAGTAAATCATGAATAAAGTCATTGATATCAAGATTATTTTCATTCTTAGGATTAAGACAATGAATGATGAGTTAACCCCATGTTGCATTGTGGTGTGAGAAAATATTATGTTTATCAAGATTATACATTATATTTCTAATTTTTCAATTATTATATATAGTTATTGTTCAATGTGTAGGATGAACATCAGTACAAAGGTACAATGTGATTATCATTTATATTTTCTACTATTTTAACTGTCTCCATATTTAATCCACTTTTATTGCAATATTTTGATCCTATATACAGGGTCACATGGTGGAGTCACACTACAATTTAGAGAAATACACCATCATGGAAAGGGGAGTAGTGACTCATTTTGGAGCTGTGTATCTTTACAAATTAGTTGCAGCACTGATGTTGGGTAAGTTTTTATTATTTCATAATGTTTCAAACATATTTTTATTTTATCATATCTGTTACATATCCACTACGCGCATATTAGTTTAACTAGTTATTTCCAAAAAACAAATTTGTACATTCAACATAAAAATCTTCAGCAGGGGGGGCTGTCCAGGGGGCTCCAGTAGGGGGGGGGGGCTGCTGTCCAGAAGGGGGGGGGCTGTCCAGGGGGGTCCAGTAGGGGGGGCTGTTGTCCAGCAGGGGGGGGGGGGTGTCCAGCAGGGGGGTTCTGTCCGGGGGGGCTGTCCGAGGGGGGGTCCAGCAGGGGGGCTGCTGTCCAAGGGGGTCCAACAGGGGGGGGGGGCTGATGTCCAGCAGGGGGGCTGTCCAGGGGGTCCAGCAGGGGGGGCTTCTGTCCGAGGGGGGGGGGCTATCCAGGGGGGGCTGCTGTCCAGGGGGGGTTCAGAAGGGGGGGGGGTGGATCGTGCTTTTGTTACCATGTAATTAATCAGATTTCACTGCTTTAGTTTGTATGAATTTTGAGCATCCTTAGTGCAAAGTCTTTAATCTTTTCTTGATTTTACTGATGCTATCAGGAATGTTTCAAACAACCAATTTATTGGATCTTATTTGTGTATCGTTGTGACATTGTTAGCACTTGGTGGACCACCCTTGTTATCTGTATATAGATTGTTACTATTTTATTTATTCTACTTTATATTCACTAACCCAACATATTATGGGATATATTAAAGTAATTATTTTTAGTGAACAACTTAATTTTATGCTCATTTCCCACACATGTATACAGATTGTTACAATTTTATTTATTTTACAGGTCTTGTGTTTTTTTATTTTCAAGAGAATGATTTTTTTTCTACTTTTGTATTTGAATGTTTGCATTTTTTCAAGTTTTCTGGTTGCAGGTTTATAGGTTTCATGGTTTGAAGGCTTGTAAGCTAGCAGGTTTGGAAGTTATAAGTTGATAGTTTGTGCATTACACATTTACATGTTACTAATTTTCTGGTTTTTTGTTTGTTAGGTTTGTGGGTTTTGGTTGTTAGGTTTGTGGGTATTGGGTTGTGTTTTGACCATGGTGATATTTCCTTTAGGATGTTCTCTATCATGCAGTTGGCATAATGGCATGATGGAATAAAATGATATAATGAAATGTGAAATGGGAATTAGGCTTATTAGGTATGTGAATCTGAATTGTCACAATTGTTATGTGAATTAAAATATTCTTATGAAAATAATAAATGGAAATTGAACCTAATTGAAATGTAAAGGGGTCACATTGAAATTGTAGCTTTGAATTCTATACATTTTATTGTCTGCAATGTAATTTCAATTTCAGGTTTGAATTCTATACGTTGTATTGTATAAAGGGCTGGCTGTTAGAGGCTGTTGGAGGCTGTTGGAGGCTGCATTGGAGGCTGTTGGAGGCTATTGGAGGCTGCATTGCAGAGGGAAGGCTCCATTGCAGGTAATTGTAGAGGGTCCATCTTGTTCGGTCATGGGGATGTAGTTTTTGATCCAAACTGTGATTAGTACAGTTCAAGGAGTAGGAATGACTCCTATGAAGGTATTATTGTTTTTAGAATGAAGGTATTATTGTTTTTAGGATGAAGATATTATTGTTTTTACAGGTTTTAAGTTTACAGGTTATAAGATTACAAGTTTTCCATGAAGGTATTATTGTTTTTAGGATGAAGGTATCATTGTTTTTCAATGTTTTTCATGTTTTACAGATTATTTTACAGGTATTATTGTTTTTAAGGTATGCATGATTGTTTTATAGGTTTCCATGTTTATAGTTTGTTTTTAGGTGGGGAGGGGGGTGCGCAATGAGGAGGGGGCAGGGGGGGTGGGGTGTAAGGTGCAGGGGGTGGGGCAGGGAAGGTGTGTAGGAGCAGGGGGTGGGGGGTGCTGGTGTAGGGTGGGGGGGGGTCTAGGGGGAGGGGGGTGTGCAGTGAGGAGGGGGCAGGGGGGTGGGGCAGGGGAGGTGTGCAGGAGCAGGGGGTGGGGGGTGCTGGGGGTGCTGATGCAGGGTGGGGGAGCTGTGGGTGGGGGGAGGGGGGAGTTGGTAGTGTCCTCCCAACAGCCAGCATGGTGAACCATGCTGGTTTTTTTATGCAGTGGAAAGGCCTATATCCATAGTTTTAAACCGTGGCTATAGGGCTATATCCACGGTAACCGTTGCCTTTATTGGCATCTATAGGGATGACCCTATAGCCACAGTTTCCAACCGTGGCTATAGGCTCCGACCTATATCCACGCCAATACCAGCGACGATTCATGAAACTGTGGCTATAACTTATAGCCACGGTTTGTGGGCCTATAGCCACGATTTAGAACCATGGCTATAGCCTAAATTTCTAGTAGTGCCAGGAGGAGGGACAGGGGCTGCAGGTGGAGTGGTGGGAGGGGGGGCTATCCAGCGGTGGGGAGGGGGTTGTCCAGGGGGATGTCTCAGGGAGGGGAGGGAGGGGGGTTTGGCTAATCACACTAAAGAACTAGGAGATCAAAAGAAAAGTGAACCGGTATGATCATGGACTATCTAATTGTATAGGTTCTCAATAGGCCCTCTTTAAAACTGAGAAATACAAAACAATATTTATAAGTTAATGAATCATGTTGAGCCTTATCTAAAATATTAATTCAATCCAAGGAAATATGGACATGCAAAGGTTGTAACAGGTAACAATTGACATTTTATTAATGTATTCTTTCATATTAATGTTTAATTTATTTCATTACTGTATTAATAACATAATATTTGTTTTCTTATATAGGTGAAATCTTTTTACTGAGTTCAAATGATTTTTTTGGTAACTAATACCATGGACGACAATTTTTTAGAGCGGATCATGGATGAAAAAAGGATGAAACATCAATGTTTTTTAACTATTTGTTGGATAATTGTAATTGTAACCAAATTAAACATTGTTTGAAATTTATATAGTAGTGTATTGTTTTGTATTCATGATTTCAAGTAAATGTATATAACATTTTTGTTCTTCTGTGCTTTGTGTGTAGGTGTTGTTTGTGCTGTGTGTACATGTGTTGTCTCATGTGTGTAGGTGCCGTGTAGGTTTTGGGTTTGCACATGCAATTTGGCCTTTATTAGCGCTAATTAAGTGCTGATAAATGGATAATATATCAGCGCTCAAAATAGCACTGATAAAGGTAGTATTTATCAGTGCTATTTTTAGTGCTGATATATTATCCATTTATCAGTGCTATTTTTTAGCGCTGATAAATACTACCTTTATCAGCTCTATGTTTAGTGCTGATAAAGGGGACCCCCTTTATCTTATCTGAGATTAACAACACTTTTTTAGCACTGTTAATGGCAATTTTTAGCGCTATTAGAATCCCTATTTGTAGCAGGGTAAGTTTGATTGAAATGTTTGTTTCATCACTCTCATTTGAATGCAGTAACATGTGAAGTGTGTAAACGATTTAAGTGATTTATTTAACACTAAAGAAAAACAGTTAAACTACAGTGGTTTTTTAGCGGTAATTTCTCAAACCATCATGAAGCGTTCAATCTTGCTTTTTTTTTAAAATATACAATGGTGGTTTTATAAGATCATTATTATATTCAAAAAAAGGATTCAACATTTACCTTCATTTCTATCAAATCTACAAATTTTAATATATTAAGAAAATATGTGATCTCTCCCTCGACGCACCAATGCCCGATGTTGACTGATGTTTGTCTGCACACACACTTCCTAACAATGACAACCTCCTGCCCGCTTCATTCGGCGTCAAACCCCCTACTCCCCTATTGTTTTGAGGTTTGATTTTTACTATAAAGCTACGAATGTTTTGAGAACAATTTACAATGAAATTATCTTGTTGTTTTTTAGTTATTGTTAGTGGATACCAAATTCTTGAACAAGTTGTTGAAAACATTTTTGGATTATTTCTTCATCTTGCATTTTTTGATTATTTATTGGTTAGTTTTAATCATTTTTGTGATGGTCTTTGGAAGGAGATTTATAAAGGAATTATATGATTCATTGAGTCATTTTGCAAATATGTTTGGCATCTCTGGTTGTCGTTCTTATTCTATATGATTGTCTCCAAATTACTTATTGAAAAGGTGTTTTTGGACACCAATTCAAGTAGGTTTATTAAAAAATTAATGTATATGTGTTTTTTCAAGAATCATAACCAACTCCAGTTTTTTTATATTGTTTATCGTAAGTGATAAGTGATATAAGCATACTTCAATATGTTTTATCAAAATGGAATCTCTATTTGGGTATTTTAAGAAATTATTTATACCAAAACTTGAATCCAATTTATATTGTTTATCTCTTATGTTTTTAGCCCAAAAAATGTTGATTTGGGAAGCATCACATGTCCCCACCTATCTTTAGATGTTTCTTTACTCAATCACAAGTGAGATTTTGAATATTAATAATAGCAGTTTTAATTGAAAAAATTGGAAGAGTGAATCTAAGGATGATCCTAAGCATTTAATTTCAGTTTAAGATCATATAACTAAGAATTTGGAAAAAATCTTACCATAAAGCTACGAATGTTCATAGAGAAACTTTTATCCATACGTATTATGTTATAAGGTATGATTTTTACTATAGGAGAGCAGAGTTGAGCTCATGTGACTAAGAATTTGTTTATATTGGCTTTGATTCGTGGTTTGTTTTTTAAAAATGATATTTTTTTAATAAAATATTTTTGAAATGAGTTTTGAAGGTTAAATTGGATTTCAAATGAATGAATTTGTGGCCTTTCATATCAGTGTAGTATTGTGTGTATGTATGTATTATTTTACTAAAGTCGCATTTTTTCACAATGATGTTATGAATTGATTATACTTGTTTGATTAAACATTTATATATTTCATTTGAATTCATAGGGTGAAGAGTGATAATCTAATATGTATGAATGAAAGTTGGATTAATTTACCCTAAAAACACCTCAGTATGCTAAGAGTTTGGAAGAATTTTTAGATTATGCAATTGAACATCGATCAGTGGATGGTGGAATAAAATATTCGTGTTTGAATTGTAAATTTAGGTGATGGTTGAATAGAAAAAAAGTATATAAACACTATATTTAAATAGTTTCTTATTCGTTATGTATGTCGTATTTGACACGGATAATCGAATGTTATAGAAAGTCAAAGCAATAACTATGTTATCAATGAAACACAAAGTGACTTGCCAAAGGATAATTCTATTCAAAACATGGTAAATGACACATTTAGATTTACAAAATACACTAACCAAGATTATAATATATTAACTGAACCTTCATTTGATCTTGAGTCAGTTGGCATTACTCATAACTCCAGTGAGTAAAGAAATGAGTTTTATTAATTAGTTGAAGCTAAAAATCAATAATTGTTTGACACGGAGAATCGAATGTTATAGAAAGTCAAAGCAATAACTATGTTATCAATGAAACACAAAGTGACTTGCCAAAGGAGAATTCTATTCAAAACATGGTAAATGACACATTTAGATTTACAAAATACACTAACCAAGATTATAATATATTAACTGAACCTTCATTTGATCTTGAGTCAGTTGGCGTTACTCATAACTCCAGTGAGTAAAGAAATAAGTTTTATTAATTAGTTGAATCTAAAAATCAAGAATTGTTTGATGGATGTGTCAAATATTCGAAGCTGTATTTTCTAGTCAAGTTGTACCATATCAAGTGTCTCTATGGAATTATTGATAAAGTAATATCCATGATTTTGGAGTTGCTTCATGATGCATTTGGTGAAGTTGATATCCCTACAACATTTTATGAGATGAAGAAAATTGAAGTTCCTATCAGATGGTGATGTTGTGACATTGCATATTTTGTTAATAGTTCGTTGTAAAATTGATGAGGAAATTTTATAAGCTTAATAAATTCTATAGGATAGTGTTACTAATAAATATAGGAGAACATTTCAAGATGAAAAAGCACTATCTATGTCATTTGGAGTTGAAGTAGTGAGTACTAGTGGATAAGGAGGTTGAAGGAGTCTACTTAAGGGGGTATTGAAGGATGTTATCCTGAAATTAAAACCATTTTAAGTACAATGGGGGAGTTAGGAAAATTTCCTTATGGAGGATAATAATGTTTCCTTATGAGTTCCTTATAAAGGTTATGAAACTTTCCCAACAAGTTGTTGAATAAGGATGAGAAAGTCTCCTTGCTAAGTTAGACGATGTTGTGTCAATCTAAAATTTCCTAACATCATAAATATCCTCATGATCCAAACCAAGTTTGTATAAAGGTTGGTGTTATATAGTGTTACCAGATGATACATGGATGATGTTATCAGAAAGAGAATGAAAATAAGTTCAAAGTACTAAATTTGTACAAATATATACAAAGTGAAATAAGTTTATAGTGTGAAAAGTTTGAGCTCAAATGTGTTTGTGAAAATAAAAATGGGAGAGATCAAAGTTTGATACTTTTCATGATAAATCCACAAAAGTAATCGAACAAACATGTTTGAAGGCCAACGACTCGAGTTTACCAGACAGTAGCAGGATAGTCTACCATACAGACAATTTGTATGAAGTGCAAAGTAAAAAGTTTTTTGCTGGAATCTATAAAATGTTCGAAGTCATAAATTCATGGAGGGGTCTATGTAAAAAGGAAAGTTTGTATGTTTTATCAGATGAAAAAATGTAAGGAAGTGCATCAGGCAGACAGATGCAAGAAAGAACTCACGAGCATTGAAGTTTTTATAAGAGTTGGTATTCTAGAACCAACTATTTATACTTTGATTACATGAATATTTAATATATTTAAATATTAAACATATCATTACATATTGTTCATTTTTTTTTCATGACTGTAGTGTAATAATGTCCTGAAGTATTTTTCGCATTGATAAGGTCATAGAAATTCCCCACTATGATGATAACCTTGAAATGCTATGACAATATTCTTAAATATAGTTTTGTGGTTGGATGACGTACTATGATGAGACACATAGTATACAGACTATCAGGTGTGAGTACTCGTAAGAAGATGAGACTTCTTCTCATGAAGTTCACACTTGGTAGTCTCTAATATGAGAGATTATGAGAATATACCCACCAATAGGAATTCTGCATGTTTTGGTGTAATCAAATACTCCTATCTATGAGCATGTGTAATGGTCCTCGGACTTTAAGATTATCATTAATACATGTCATGACTCGTGCACTTTCATTTACTGATGAAAACCATTACACAGACAGTTGACGGGAAGTAGGGTACATTGGGTGCATCACGAATGACATGTTATTAATGGATAAGTTGAGGAAGGATTTGTCCCTTCCATTTATGGAAGTTGATATCTCGGCCCTTTGATTGAAATAGAACCATCACACAAAATTTCATGGTCATGGTGTAACGACGAGTTTATTTCAGGTAGTCAAAGAATGACATATCAAGCATAAATTTTGATGACACTATCATGAAACCAACTTGATGAGATATTGAGACAAAGAGATTATATTACATAGTGAGTGTTCATATGTGGATGTCGCTGTTGCGACTTTAAGTTCTTTCTCTTGGATTCCTTGACCCGTTGCTTGACAATACTCTTGGACTTTAAGCAAACCCACCTAATGCCAATGAAAAAGAATCCTAGAGGGTCACACACTAAGTGTTTCTAATGGTCTCAGTTAAATTCTATTTGAATTTAATTAATAGAATAAATATTATTCTCAAGACAGTGGAATAATTTTATTCACGTTAAAATGATTGCATACATTAAATAAATATTTATTCACGAGATTGTCAATAAAAATATATTTATTTATTTCATTGAACATTTAATAAATATTTATCTACTAGTTTGTAAATAAAATATTTATTTAGGAGAATAAATTATTTATTTATTTATTCAGGTGTTCAATAAATGATAGTGGAGTTCGAGCAAACCAAGGACGGTCCGATAGTAAAATAATTATTTGCAAGATGGTAAAAAAATTATTTAACTAGTTGGCACAAAAAAAAAATAATAGCATGGTTATAATTATGTGGCACAAGATTTCATTTATGATTCCATTTTGCGCAAGTTGGCACACCACAAATAATTACATAGTTATTGTTATTATGTAGAATGGTTTTTCTCTAAGGTTATGAATGTATTTCATTGTTTTTACGTAATTAAATAGTATAAATGAATCCCCATGTCGATAAATAGAGAGGTACGTCTATTATGCCAGGTACGGGAAACCAGTGACGCAAGAGCAATTCCAAGTTAGGAATTTTCTCTCTACTCCTCTCCTCTCTTCCTCTCAAGAATGAGAGATGTTCTTCAAGATCGAAAAACAGACGATCAAGATCTATCAACACAAGACATTCGCTTCGCCGCGCTAGCACCCAAAAAACGAGTGGCGTCAATCAGATACCATTGGAGAACGCATGGATCAATTCTAAAGGGATTCTGGTTTAGATCCTCGCAAGCACAATAATACAATTCGAAAGGGCCATCCTGGATGATCATCATCATCAACGAAGAAAGTACCGAAGAACCAGGTATTTTATTTCTTTAGAAATTAAATTTAAATTAATTATAAACATGATGTGCAAGATCCTCTCTAAAGGTTTTGGGCCTCTTCCTTATTTATCTAAATCTTTGATTCTATTCTATGGAGACTAGTTTTCATCAACATATTGATCCCGAAATAATCATTGATCATGGTAAAATTAAAGTTGGGTGTCAGTCCACCCGCGCTTCCGCTGCACCCAAAACCTACAAGTGGTATCAAAGGGAGGTCATCATAGTTTATAATTATTTAAATAATTTATTGATGATTTACAATTTAATAATTTAGTGTGTCAATTCAAGGTTAATCATTCTTGTAAACTGGATTTTGAGAACGGTTCTCCCTCTTTTCATTTCTCACAGATTTCACAGAAACAAATGATTTTTTTATTAAAATTAAAACATAGAACTCATCAGGAGGCGCCAACGATTCTGCCTAGGTGATACGAAATCACACATCATGTGTTCGGACTTACACATCATATTCTCTACCATACACGCCGTGTAATCTAGAATACACACTATGTAGTCGTTTTCAGTGCATTGTGAGTAATTCAACAATTACTCAAGCTGTGTGCATTTATTGTACGTGGTGTAGTTAATTCTACACCGTGTGTTGATCGGGACAGATAATAACACACTTACCGGATTACACACCATGTGGCCCACTGCACACGGTGTGTAGTCCTTTTAGGTTAGGGGCCAAACCATGTATACCATACACAGCTAAGCTGATCGGTAACCATGTAACGCGGAGACAATATGGTGTGTAGCCCACTGTACATGTTATGTACTCTAAAATTTCTGAAGTACGCTTCAAATTCCAATTCCCTAGGCATGTACTTCGGTACATACGATGAAGGTAGTACACACCATGTAGTCAGAACTACACGCCGTGTACTTTACCAAATTACACAAAGTTACAACTTTAATGTTTGTGTAATGTTCAGAACTACATATCATGTATAAATCATACTATAGGTTGCTACTCTATGAATTGAAACATCCTATATTCCATATGTCATAAGATTAAAACAATATGCGAATATAATATATGTTGGGTAGATTCGAATGAGTATTCACCAGGATACCTCCAAGGTGCATTTATGTACTAGGATGAGATTCTCAAGGAAATTCAGAAAAGGATTAAGATAAAAGGATTGATTAATTAAAGATAATAATTAATCGATTCAAAGTGAAATTTATCTTAATAAGAATGATTAAATATTTGAATTCTAATTTTATTAAATGCATAGCTCGTTGTATGTATCTGGGTGATCATGAGCTAGACCAAGAACTTTGTATGTGATTAGGTTCCTTTTAATTTATTTATTAATTGTTGGAATGTGATTCATCTCTCCTCATTAATATGCAGGGTATGTGTGCTCATGGTTTCTTTTATGTAAACCCCCTTTTTACCCCTCACATGTGTGTGAGTTAAAAAGCATATGTAATGGATGAAGCTCCCAATCTTGTGGAGACGATCCAAGTCAGGAGCTGAGGTGAAACCAATCCAAGGAGATACAAAGGTAAACAGGTGGAAAGCTGTAAACATGAAGGTGTTTCTCCCCTAGGTTAGGGTTATTTTATCAACCGCTAGATAAACTAACCATTAGAAAAAATCTTATGATCATTCCCTTTATTTTATTTCTGTGTGTTGCGTGGTTTTTCATTATGGATGTGTTGTCACAATCACATAATTAATGAACTAATAAGCATGCAAGATGAAACTAAAATAAACTAGGCTTGTGCGTAAATATTATCAAGACATGGTTAATCACTTAAGTAAGTTCCACTTAATATTAACAAGCATGCAATAAATATAATAAGGCAATTTACTCATAAGAGATAAAAATCCCTCAAAAAAATATTAAGTCACACAAAGCCTTCTGTTACTTGATTAAGGGAAAGACTTAATAAAACTATGTGTTTGACCAAACCTTGTCGGGACACTTACTTTTATGCAGGAAGACCTTATTAAAGGTTTCATGTTGACTTAACCATATTATATCAAGAGGAGTATCCCTTTCTATACTTGGTGTAATATTGGAGGCAAGTGTTGAGGAAATTCAAGTCAAGATTTTAGGATTAGGGAGTCCACTCAACAGATCAAGGAGCTTCAAGCCTGCAGTTGGCAAAGACCTGCCTACCCAAATACCTTCAAATAGATTTACCAACCCTTATTGGGGTTATGAAAAGGGGAATATGGATCCTTACCACTAGAATGTCATGACAATTATACATTCCGAGTTTAATGGTGAGGGCCATTGGGACTTGATAAAATAGTGGGATACTTAATAAAATTAATTTATTGTTTCTCATAAAATGTAATCAAGAAAGTTATAATCATCTGCTCTTTTAATTGTAGAATAAAATGACAAGATCGTCAACCACACTATCCCTGTGATTAATTCTGGATAAAGAAAACATCCTCACCGATAGTAACTTCTAGAAATGTTTTAGACACCTTCGGGTTATTCTACTCCATGAATGAAAGTCATATGTGCTGGAGTTAGCATTAACTGATCTGAATTCCCAATAGGTGAGTGAAAAATAGTTCTTGCTCTATGAGAAACATATAAACAATGTGGTCAATGTTCAATGTTTGATATTATCATCAATTTCCAGTGAGCTCATGAAGTATCATGAAAACATGAATTCTTATAGTATGCTCGAGCACCTCTGTGGTCTTTACTAGGAGAGAGAAAGAAAAGAACGGTTTGAGATCTCCAAGGCACTCTTTCAGAGTAATCTTGGAGAGGGTTCCCCAGTTGGGCCTCACGTAGTCAAGCTCATTGTCTACATTGAGTGTCTAGAGGTTCTAGGGTTTAAAATCCCCAAATAACTGGGTATCGATCTCATTCTTACATCACTCCCTTATAGATTCTCCATATTTATTATTAATTTCAATATGAACAACATTGAGAAGTCTTTATCTGATCTTCTTATCCTTATTTTCCAAGTGGATAAAGATATAAAGCGTGAAAATACTTCTATCCTTATGGTGAATAAGATGAAAGAGAAGGTGAAGAGATTTAAGACCAAATCTTCTTCACGCCCTTCCAAGAAAAGGAATATCAAAGGGGAGGCAAGGGAACATGAAGCTGTTTGTTTCACATTTGGAAAGAAGGGCCACTAGAAGAAGAACTACACCCAGCCTAAGAAGAAAGGGGAAGCTTCAGGTGAATTTTTTATCGAATGTAATCTATCTATTTCTAAAAATTGGGTATTAGATATAACTTGTGGTGCTTACATATGTATCCAAATACATGAAACAAGTATATTTAGGAAGATTGACCAAGGGAAGGTAGATCTATGAGCAGCCAACGAAGCCAGAATTACTATTGTATTTGTCGGGGACTACCACCTCACGTTACCAAATAGGATGATCTTGGTGTTAAATGGTTGTTATTATGTGTTTTCTTTTACCAAAAACATTATTTCTGTATCCAGATTAGATATAGATGGATTTGTTTTCAAATTTTGAAATGAATGTTGCTTCTTTTACAAAGATAGCATTTGTTTTGGTAGGGAACATTTATACAACGGTCTTTACGTGTTGGATTATACAAACCAAGTAATGGAATTCGATAACAAAGATACTTCACATGACTCAAACCACACCTAACTTTGGCATCACCGGCTAGGTCATGTAAATAAGAAATTATTGACAAAGTTACATCAAGATGATATTTAGATTCTTTCAAACTAAAACCACTTGGCGTATGTCATGCATGTTTACAAGGAAAAATGACCAAATTCCTATTTAGTGGGAGAGGTGAAAGGGTTAAAGATATTCTTGAGAAGTAGTATTCTTTTGATAAGTTCAAAGGATATAAGAATGAAGTTGAGAACCAGCTTGGTAAGAAGATTAAGAAACTCTGCTCAGACCAAGGTGGAGAATATCGTAATCAATACTTCATTGATTACTTATGGGAGTTTGGGATCCTATCCTAACTCACTCCTCCTTACATGCCCTAGTGGAATGGTGTGAGAAAAAGGAGTAATCACGCCTTATTGAACATAGTGAGATCAATGATTAGTCATGAAAGTCTTTCATTATCCTTTTGGGGATATGCGTTATAAACAACAACACACATACTAAACCAAATACCAAAAAAATTGATGAATGGTATTCCATATGAGTTCTGGAGTGGAATGAAAGCCATGTTATCAAATTTACATGTCTGGGGAAGTGAAGAATTTGTTAAGGCCTCTTAAGGTAACAAACTTTCACCTCAAGGAACAAAGTGTACCTTTATAGGATACCCTAAGGAAATAAGGGGATATTACTTATACAACCCCTAAAAAAGGATTATAGTGGAAAGACATGCTATATTCCTTGAGAGGGATCATATCTCCAAAGGAGATATTGGGGTCGAGATAAACTTTGATGAAGTTGAAACTCAAGGTACACAAGAGTTGGTACAGGAACAGATTCCAAAAATCCCCATGGAAGAAAGAACTGTTCCAGAGACACAAGAACTATGTAGGAGTACAAGAGAGGTTAGATAACTAGAATGGTACGATTTTCTAGTTACCAAGGATAGTGACTCATTATTAGTTGATAATAATGATCCTTTAACCTACAAGGAAGCAGTAAGTGGCACAGATGTTGCCAAGTGGTAAGAATCCATGAATTCTAAAATGGATTCCATGTACCAAAACCAAGTCTAGATTTTGGTAGATCCTCCAGTTGATGTAAAGCATGTTGGTTACAAATGGGTATTCAAGAAAAAATGGACATGTAAGGACAAGTCAGTACCTATAAGGTATGATTGGTTGTAAAAGGGTTCAAGAAGTGTCAAGGCATTGACTACGACAAAACCTTTTCACCAGTTGCAATGATGAAATCCATAAAAATTCTATTGGCCATTTCCACTTACCATGATTATGATATTTGGAAAATGGATTTCAAAATAGTCTTCCTTAATGGGAACCTTCAGGAAGATGTCTACATGACACAACCTAAAGGGTTTATGACTCCAAAGGATGCCGATAAGGTATGCAAGTTGCATAAATTCATTTATGGATTAAAGTAAGCATATAGGTCATGGAACATTCGTTTTGATGAATCCATAATGGAATTTGGTTTTATCAAGAATAAATGTGAGCCCTGTGTGTAAAAATGGTTTAGTGAGAGTGTAGTCATTTTCCTAATAGTATATGTTGATGAAATATTACTTATTGGAAATGAGATATCAGTCTTAAAGTATATTAAGGCATGGTTGAACCAATGCTTATCCATGAAAGACTTGGGCGAAGCAACATATATTCTTGGGATCAAGATTCATCTTGATAGATTCAAGATATTGTTGGGCCTAAGTCAAAGTACATACATTGACAAGATACTGAAGAGATTCAGTATGGAATAATTCAAGAGGGGATTGTTACCAGCATCACATGACATTCATCTTTCCAAGAAAATGTGTCATCAAACACATGAGGAAAGAAAGATAATGGCAAATACTCCATACACATCAGCGATTAGTTCAGTTATGTATGCCATGTTATGTACTAGGTTGGATGTCGCCTACGCATTGAGTGCAGTAGACAGATATCAAGTTGACCCAGGTGACCGCCATTAGATGACAGTCAAGACTATCCTAAAGTATCTGAGGTGTACTAAGGATATGTTTCTGGTTTATGGAGGATATTAGGAACTAGTCATCATAGGATATGCATATTCCAGTTTTCAGACTAATAAAGATGACATGAAGTTGCAAACGGGATACATCTTCACTTTGAATGGAGATACAGTGAGATGGAAGAGATCAAAGAAGAGTGTGGTCACATATTCTATAGCAGAATCCGAGTATATCACAGATTATGAGGAAGCTAAAGAGGTAGTTTTGATGTGAAGATTCATACAATAGCTAGATGTGTTACCTAGTAGTAAAGATATCATCACATTGTATTGTGATAATACTGCAGCAGTGACTCTCACAAAAGAGCCAAGGTCACATCAGCAGACGAAGCACATACTTCAGAAGTATCATCTCTTGAGGGATTTTTCTCAGAGAGGTGAAGTTGCAGTGAAAAATATTTCTATGGAAGACAATGTGGTAGACCCATTGACTAAAGCCTTGACTTAGCAGAAACATGATCATTATGTGAGGTCTAGCGGACTGAAAGTCGTAGGCAGTTGACTCTAGTCCAAGTGGGAGTTTGTAAGAGTTGGTGTTCTAAAACCAATTTTTTGTACTTTTATTACATGAATATTTAATATATTTAAATATTAAACATCTTATTACATATTTTTCATTGTTCTTCATGACTATAGTTTAATAATGTCCTAGATTATTTGTCTTATTGATAAAGTCATGGTAATTCTCCGCAATGATGATAACCTTGAAGTGCTATGACAATATTCTTAAATATAGTTCTACAGTTGGATGACATACTATGATGGGAAACATAGTATATAGACCTTTAGGTGTGGTTACTTGTAAGAAGATGAGACTTCTTCTCATGAATTTCACATTTGGTAATCTCTAAGATGAGTGATTATGAGAACATACCCACTAGTAGGAATTCTGTATGTTTTGGTGTCATTATATATTCCTATATATGAGTGTGTGTAATGGTCCTTAGACTTTAATATTATCATTAATATGTGTCATGACTCGTGTAATTTGATTTATTGACGAAAACTGTCACATAGACAATTGGAGGGAAGTAGGGTACATTGGGTGCGTCATGAATGAAATGTTATTAATGGATAAGTTGAGGAAGGATTTGTCCCTTCCATTTATGGAAGTTGATATCTCAGACCTTTTACTAAAATAGAACTATCACACAAAATTCCATGGCCATAGTGTAACAATGAGTTTATTTTAGGTAGTAAAAGAACGACATATCAATCATAAAGGTTGATGACACTATCATGAAACCATCTTGATGAGATATTGAGACAAAATGATTATATTACACAGTGAGTGTTCATATGTGGATGTCATTGTTGTGACTTTAAGTTATTTCTCTTGGGTGACTTGACCTTTTTCTAGATAGTACTCTTGGACTTTAGGCAATCCCACCTAATACCAACGAGAAAGAATCCTAGAGGGTCACACATTAAGTGTTTCGGTTAAATTCTATTTGAATTTAATTAATTGAATAAATATTATTCTCAAGACAGTGGGATAATTTTATTCAAGTTAAAATGATTGCATAAATTAAATAAATACTTATTCGTGGGATTGTGAATAAAAATATAATTATTTATTTTATTGAAAATTTAATAAATATTTATTTACTAGTTTGTAAATAAAATATTTATTTAAGATAATAATTTATTTATTTATTTATTAAGGTGTTCAATAAATGAAAGTGGAGTTCGAATAGACCAAGGATGGTCTGGTAGTAAAATAATTATTTTCAAGATGGTAAGAAAATTATTTAACTAATTGGCACAAAATAAAATAATAATAACGCAGTTATAATTATACGGCATGAGATTTCATTTATGATTCCATTTTGTGCAAGTTGGCATGCCAAAAATAATGACGCGGTTATTATTATTATATAGCATGAGTTTTCTCTAACGTTATGAATGTATTTAATTGCTATTATGTAATTAAATATTATAACTGAATCCCTATGTCGATAAATAGAGAGGTACGTCTATTGTGCCAGGTACGGGAAACCGGTGATGCAAGAGAAATCCCAAGTTAGGAATTTTTTCTTGACTCTTATCCTCTCTCTCTCTCTCAAGAATAAGAGAAATTCTTCAAGATCTAAGAACATATGATCAAGATCGATCGATGAAAGACATTCGCTTCACCGCGCTAGCATTCGGAAAACGAGTGACATCAATTGGAGACCATTGGAGCACATGTGGATCACCGCTAGAGGGATTCTGGTTTGGATCCTCACAAGCGCAAAAATACAATCCAAAAGGGTCATCCCGAATGATCAACATCATCAATGAAGAAAGTACCTAATAACCAGGTATTTTATTTCTTTAGAAATTAAATTTAAATTAATTATAAACATGATGTGCAAGATCATCTCTAAAGGTTTCAGGCCTCTTCCTTCTTTATCTAAATATTTGATTCTATTCTGTGGAGACCAGTGTTCATCGTCGTATTAATCTTGGAATAATCATTGATCATAGTAAAAATTAAAGTTGGACGTCGGCCCATCCGCACTTCCACTGCCCCCGGAACCTACAGTTTCATCAGAAGAAGATACACAATGACATCGAATAGAGATTTATGTTTTCATCAGTTGGAGAAATATGAAGGCACTCTTGGAAAAGTAATATGTATGAATCTTGAGATAAATTCAAAGTGCATTAGTTAGAGTTATGTTTTGATAAAGTTGAGCTAATCGTATGAAGTTCCATCTGACCATCTTCTACAAAGTTTTTCCAACCAGGGGAGTAGAAAGTATATCTACCAAAGACATCATATGTTTAATGGAAATGATGGGATGAGTTTTGTAAGTAAATTTGATTGTTAAAAGTTTCATAATATGGACGAGCATTAGACAAAGAATAATGACGCCATCAGATGGATGATTCTGTGAAATTATACTGGATATTTTTTTTAATCGCGTATGAAGTTTGAGCTGAGGCAGTGTGACCAGATGATGGATTATTGATTCATCAGACATATCACAAAAAACAAACTTTTTTAAAGTCTATCAATCAGAAACTGCATATTAATAACAGTGGATGGAGAAATTCTAAGTTCACTGGATTGAATTGATTGATTGAATATGATCGGATAGAGGCAAATCACTGGTAAGAGAAATAACATATTTTCACTGGATGAAGAAAAAATAAACTAGATAGAATATTCCTCCAAAGTTTAATGGATAAATATTTGTGATTTCAATAGATATATGAGGCATATAAAGAGCATTGATCAAAGAATAGATGAGTTCACCAGACCGAACCAATCGGTCAAAGAAGATTATGGAGAGGTGAATCACCGACAAAGAAATATCAAATGCATCAAACCGAGGAACGGTGCACTGAACAAAGATATTCTTAATGAAGTCATTGGAAAAAAATTTATCAAATGGATTTCTTAGGATATTTATATAAATAGTGTAAAGTTCTTAATAATAATGATATTGAGTTGTTTGTTCAAATTTTATTATCAATATGTGATAAGAAAGTTTGAATAAGTTCATTAAAGTCAAGGTTAAGGAAGTTCGAAGAAGGTTGTTGATGTTGGAGTTTTTCTAGAAGCTTTAGTAATGTTCTAAAAGATTTGATAAGCATCTATCAAGGTTGAGATGAGCAGGAAGTTAAAAATCAAAATTTGAGTTGAGTGGGAAAACATATTTGAGTTCCTTCCCCTTTCCCTAGAGGCATGTCTGCATAAAGGGAAGTATATATTGTACATGTTAACAATGTTTATATACACGAGAGAAGTGAAGTGATAAATATTTCATAGAAGAGTGAGGTTCTAGACAAATAAACAATTTTTTGAAGAAGAGTCACCAGACAGAGGTACCAAGTAGAGGTATATTAGTTAGTGGTTTTGATCAGAGTTATCCGACATAGGTTCACTAGTTACTAGTAAAATGAATATAGCATTATCATAGAAAGGTACTGGTAGGAGGGGAATTGATTTGAGGTGCACTGGATGGAAAGATATCATATGAATGATTGAGGTGTAGATAATTTAGGCGTAGAGTTTAGAGGCACATCACATGGAGTCATACTAGATGAAGGAAAAGGCACATACGATGGAGTCATAATAGAAGAAGTTATCAAAAAAATAATTTCTGGATGAAGTTTTCATGAGATGTGTATATGTTTATCTTATATTGTCTTAAAAGATAATCAATCTTTATAAATGATGAGAGTCAATATAATATCCTATCAAGAGATAGGTGGAGATTTTCAGGAGATAACTCAAATGCGGGATGAAATATAATTACATATCACTTATAATTAACAAAAATATTATTAGTGGAAGAATGCATGGACCAATGAGAGTCACCATGACAAAGATATTGGTTCTCAAAATGAGGATAAACCTTGTAAAAACACCTATGTGTTATTTTCCTTATATCATTGGTGTCGTTTTAGCCAAAGTGTTACATTTTTCAGCCCAAATTAAAATACCCAAACTTATTACTAGTATAGTATAAGTATGAGGTTGATCTATAGGGAGAGAGAGTCATTGCATTCTATTTCTCTAGTTTGTGATTAATTAGGTGAATATTAACTAAATTTAGAGTCTATATCAGATGTTTTTATGGAGTAATCAATTCTTTAATCTCTTTGATGAGTTACCTTAAAGAATAAGAAAAATGTAAAATCGATTCTGATGAAAAATAGAAATAATGTGTCAGGGCTGTGGATTTTCAAGGTTGTTGATAAATCAATTTTTTTATCATGTTGTGTTGTTCATAATAATTCACATCTCTGGGTTTTGAATATAACATAACCCCCTTGGTCTTCTGAGTTTCATTTGAATCAATAGTGACCAATTCCTTGGTCTGAAATTTGATTCCTATTAATTTTATTAATTATAGGATATTTTGAGATGACAAGTGCACCCAATAATCATGGATGTACTTTATCATAATTCCTCTGAAGATACCTGAAAATTATGTTCTTGGTCTAATATGGGGTTTCCAATGATATTTAGAAAGATATTTCGAGGGATTATGAGAGAAACATGAATAACACAAATATAATAATACAATTGATTAATAACGAACCATAATCATCCACAACCCCAACACATTGGGGATTTAGCTACACATGGAGTAGATAATGGCTAATAGACTCTTAATACTTAAAATAAGCATAAAAAAGCTTCAGATTGAAGATATTTGGGATGGTAGAGCGGCATCACCTCCTCTCTTCTTCTCCCTCCTTTCATCTCCTGTTGTGTGTATCTAGTTTTCCCCTCCTTCTGTGTGTATGAATTTGGAGGGCCTACCCTATTATTTATAGTATTTAAAAATACACGGCATGTAACATAAAGTACACCATGTATAGTCAGGTCAACTTGAATTGGATCCTCTTTTTCTGTTGGTAGGTGATTTTTCGTTCCACCCTTGACTTTGAAGGAATCGACAGTCAGTTGGTGGGAGTACACGACATGTAGTGCCTCCCCACATGGCATGTAGTATAAAATTCATCCACCAGACACTTTTGGAAGGAAGAACACAACATGTTAATGGATTGTACATGGCATGTGTATCTTGGCCGACAACATGGGCATGTACTTGGTCTGGTGGATCAGTGTCAGGTAAACGATATACATCGTGTGTAAGAAGTACACACCGTGTATATTTGAACTTATGTTATGATCTTTCTTGATTTGTGACTTTGAATAGAAAACACCTGAAAATCACCATGATCAACAACATAAATGATTTTATCCACAAAGTGAAATATATTTAGTGAAAACATGTTTTTATGCTCAATAGTATGTATGAAAGGGGTATACATAAATCAGACACATCACAATCCCCCTCACTTAGTCATTTTCTCGCCCTCAAGAAAAATATCAACATCAAATCAACAGAATCCATACTCTAAAAAGGGAATAATTAAAATAATTTATACTTATAAATACTATATCCATAGTAGAGGATTTTAAAAGGCACAAAACATATTTCAATTACAAAGACATTCTACTCATGCCTCCTATATAATTCAATTAAAAATTTCTATCCTCTTTCATCCAAATTGTTCAAATTTTCATAACTACACATGTCACTTGATGATTTACCTCACAAGAAGTTACCACACTCATCACTCAATATTATTTTACCAAAGTTGTGCTCAATATCAAGTATACACACTCTATCCATAGGCGTGAAAGTGTTCTCATTCTCCACTTCAGAAGTAAAATAACACAAATCATGAGGGCTTTTAATAAGGTCAAATGTTTCTGAGGCTAAGGGTTGGTAGGTAATGATGTGAAAAATAATCTCAGAGGATTGAAAAAGGAGTCTGAATTCTTAAACAATAATGCATGATATTCAAAATAAAGATTAATAAAGACGCATCCCCAACAAGATCTCTCAAAAAATACTCATCACCATGATGAAATTTCCTTGCCAATATGGGTCCACAACCATCAAAAAAATTACAAGGAATAAATAAAGTCCCTTATTTTTTTTAACATGGGACCACTAAGAATACAATGAATAGTGGTTGGGAACCCTTTTTCCCAAGTGAACAAGTGGCATTCCCCCCACACTTAAATTAATGGTTGCTCACCAAAATATACCATGAATTTCCAAAAATCCTTCATTAAAGCTCAAATCAATAATCACGTAAAATTATGAAAGAATTAGGGTAGGAAGGGAAAATAGGCTTGCAATGTATCTTCCTAACAAGGCAGTTCATGGTTTCTATGGGTTTTATGAAGATCAGTTGTAGGGTAGGTCTCAAGGTCAAAGGGGATGAAAAACAATCAATTGCCTCAATAATTTTAATGTGATTAAAAAATCTTCATGTTTTTAAGAGAAAGAATAGCATGCTCTGGTAGTTATGCATATCCCAAGAAACTCTCAAGAAAGAGGGTATAAGAAAGAATATGTCAAAATGGATTATAATACCTCTCGGGAATGAGGGAAAATAAAAGGTCAATCAGGATATGACATGAATACAAATGATCAGTCTAATAAATGTAAATGTACAAGAATTTAAATCAAGAATCAAATTATACCAGCAATCATTTAAAAATAATTTGAAATTTAAAATAAGCATATAACTTTTAAAATTCCGTTTTATGTCTTTACTATTTATAATTATAATTAATCAAAAAATTTCCACATTTTAAAATATTTCAACTATTAATGATGTCTCCTAGATCAGTTCAAGGTTAAAGACTAGTGTAATCAGAGACTCTCCCCCACACTTAATATTGCACATGGTCCCCCAAGTGCAACACCAAGGGAGAGGAGAAGATGCGAAGACACATGGAAGGTCAGGATGAGGGGAAGTAGTGAAAGAAGTAAATCCAAAGTAAAAAGGAAAAAGAAACTCCAAAATAATACTCCCCTCATGGTGAGTCGATAAAGATGGGAATTAGTTGTAAGAAAAATGCCAAGAAATGCGCCATGGTACCTGTGACTAGTGAGGAAAAAAAATAAATCTGCAGAGACATACACCATCATAGCACATGAAAACCACAAAAGATATATATATATATATATATATATATATATATATATATAAAGGAAAAAATGTGACAAAAAACCAGTCATTGGGTCACTTAAGAAGAGGCGTCATCGGAAAGAAGGGGATCTGGCAGAGGGGGCTTGTCGGCAGTGGAAAATGGAGGCACCTGCTATGTTCTCTGAGTGGAAGGTGCAACAGGAGCATCCATCAAGGTAGTAGGAGGAACAATAGCTAGAGACACATGATCGACACCCTACATGGGAGGCTCTACCAACAAATCCTAGTGGGAAATAGTAGCAGTAGTAGCCGAGCCAGTAGTAGATAAGAGAACTAAATCTGTGGCCAGTGCTGTTAATGGTGGCAGTGTTGTAGAAGGTTGAGGATTGGATGGAGGAGTAGGTGTTGGGTAAAGTCGAAGGCCGTGATGCTGAAGGAGAAGCCCAAAAATCTACTCAATCTATGTCTGGGACTATAAGATAGTAGTATGATGGTTCTCAAGGATGTCTGGTCGGAGGTCGATCGCAGCCAGGTAGAGGGTGATGGAGAGATCAGCCGAGGGTGCAGGTGGAAGTAGAGATGTGGAGGTCACATAAGAATAGGGAAGGGTGGAAGAAGAAGGAAGTTAGGAAGAAGTGGGGTGGGGTGGTGAAGGATCATCTGATGGTGGATGGGGTAGGACCTACTCAACAACACCATCAGAAGTAGTTGGGTCATCTCTCGCCCCTGTTGCATCTGGGGCGTCCTGCACGAGTACATAGCTGTCTCCCCTACACTCAACCATCCTCATACGAATAAGCATGAGTAAGTCGAGGCACCGAGGAGATCCTAAGGGGTCGTGAGGGATAGAGAGCTCAAAAACACCCAGGTGGTGTGCCAAAAGAGTGTCATATAATCCCCTATTCAGGTTTCCCCGATGTCCATGGATCATGGAATAGAAATAGGTGGTCGTAAGACAAGTAAGGTTAGGGTAATCGTGTTAGATGATACATGTGAGAAACTCTATGTCTCGCTCAAACACGACAACCATATCCTTATGGTGGGGAAAAATAATGATGTTGAAGCACTGATGGAGGAAATGAAGGGGAGGGGAAATGATGAGCGTGCTCTTATGGGATATGGGGGTGCACCTATGGTTAGGCTCAGTAAGCTCCCGCTATATAGCGATGAGTTTAGAGTGCTCAGGGTGGGTAAGGGTGGAGACAGGAGGTGGGGTGGCAGGATGGGGGTATAAGTTGCACCCTTGGACAAAATCATCCATGGTTAGGAAAAAATGGCATTTTCCCAGCCGGAATTGAACTGGGGTGGTTGTATCGGTGGGAATCTAGTGGTAGGAGGGCCCATAGAACTCTAAGGTTGAGATAAACTCTAAAAATAAATCTATATAGGTTAGAGTGCTGACCTGGAGTGTCTTGAGTATATGTGTATGGTTAAGGAGCTCCTCGATCTCCTCTTAGATTTCGAGACACTATGGAATGATCACATCCAAGAAGCGGGTGCTCAGCTGTATCATCCGTCGTGAAAATCACTGTAATCTGTCTGCGGTAGGGTGGTCCTCAGCAAAAATCAGGTAGGGATGCGACTGAGGTCAGGCAGAGACCGGAGTGGGCTGGGGGGGGGTTGCAGTTACTGGCATGGATGGGCTAGTAGTGTTCACTGATAGTAGAGGATCCGAAGCTAGAGCGGCCTCAGGCGGGGCCGCTGAAGTAGTGCTTGACTCCAAAGGTACGAAGCTAGAAGAGGGAGTTGAGACACCTGAGATCTCAACCACGGTGGATGGTGCAGTATCATCCATAGGAGGATCAGTGGTGCCAGGAGTGGGTGACACGAAATATACTCGACCAGTGGATGTCGTTGATGGAGGTGCCGATAGAAGAGGAGGCAACATCACCAACGTTGGTGGATAACAAACTAGTAAATCAAATGTTGATCTCTTGGAAGACCTAAGAAGAATCCAACTATGAGGGGGTATCTCGCCCTCAATAGTAGAAGTGAGCTGCTTACCACTCGCGAGATCATCACCTTCCATAGCTGAATGAAATAAAGTAAAAGACAAAAAAAAAAGTGGAAGCGAAGAAAAATAAATAAAATGTGAGAAATCAGAAAAATAAAAGTACACAATGTGTGGATCTAGGGTAAATGACATATAGTGTGATCTATTGAAGAACCTGTGTACTCTGGATAGACACACCAAGTGAGAATTTGTGTGGGAAAAATCTAGTACACGGAGTGTAGTAAGGTGTACACACTGTGTGTACGAACATAGGGTGGTGCCCATGTAAGTGCCCATACACGACTTGACTTTGAGGGGTCAAACAAAAAAGTACATGCTGTGTGGAAGGGATACACGTCACGTGTGAATACATGGTGTGCTAAGTCATGTACTCACTCCACACGGATTCCTCCAAATGGATGGTGGAAACGATGTGCACCGAACATACACGCCATGTGGGAAGACATGGGATAGGGGTTGTGTGCCACAGGACACAGGCTGGGCCGGAAGTCCAGGGGAGGCACTATACATGGTGTGTACTGAACATACGTGCCATGTATAGTTCAAACTATAAAAATGTTCTTATGTGACTATGTAAAATATGCACACAATGTGTGTTCTTCAGTTACCCCGTGTACTGTGGGTCGAATCCAAATGGTCAGCCGATCCACAAATCGAACTAAACACCACTGAAACCTTGAAATAAATGGTAGAGAACGACGTACCTTGAGCGAGGATCAAAATGAGGAAGAAATCGGGACCAAAAACACAGAAAAATGGGGGATTGGGAGGAGGGAGGTGAAGCGGCATATGATGGAAGAAAATGGGGAGGGGGTGCTCGACATGAGGTCAGGCCAGGTAGGGTTCCCAGCTTTTATAGTTGAACCACACAATGTGCAAAAGGTCCCACATGTTGTGTATGATTTTTCACAATATTTATTTACAACACATTTATTTATAAAAAAAATAATACAATGAAAAATAAATCTATACACATAGTGTATCATAGGATGACACGACGTGTGCTCTAAAATTTGAAAAAGATAACTACAACCTTCGGTCCGGTACTTGGGGCGCGATTCGAACTAGTAACCGGCCGATCCAAATGCAAGCCCTCAACCACTAGAGAGAAGGCAGTAGTTCTACACATTTTTATCAACTTATAATAATTAAACTATAGGTTCAGTTCTACATGGGATGAAGAAAATGCATGACATGTTTTTTTAATTATTGAATGGTTTGAATGAAGCAGGGAGATTAACCGAGTTCAAACCTAGGACATTTAAATCCAGGGTCGTGACTCTTCCAATCGGCCAAATTTACCTGCATGTAATTTCTTATTTTGAAAACCATTTAAATTATTAATGAAAATATGATGCACATGACGTATATTGAAATGAACGCCTTGTGGTTTTATTAATATGAAAAATTATGGAACTAGGTCAGTTGTCAGGATTCGAACCCAGGTTTTTGGATCCATGGATTACGAATCTGGCTAGCTATTCCATCACCATCATGGGTTTCTTTTATTTGGAAAAACTTATATTTTATTTTGAAAATACCTCACATGACGTTTAACTATACACGGGTTCAAAAAAAGATGAACCCTGTACCGAAGGCAGGTATGGAGCGATTCAAACCGATGATGGATCAAATACATTCTGATGACCTTACCATCGGTACATGTATCATCCATGTTTATTAACTTAATTAATATATACTTTTACTACTGGTTCTATTAGAATATACATTAAAAAGGAAAGTACACGCTGTGTGAAAAGGTGATACACGACGTGTAGTCTCTGGGTTGCCTCCTAGGAAGCGCCTTTGTTTTCGGTCTTTGGCTTGACCTACCTGAGCCTCTTGCTATCTGAATTGTATGGTGGAGATTGTACCCACCATTTCCTCTATGTGAATATAGGGTTTTAGACTCTACTCATTCAACTTAAATGGATGACAATCTGCTCTAGCTACTTCCACCGCACCATGGTGGAAGACCTTGATCACTTGGAAAGGTCTCGACCACCGGGACTTCAATTTTCTTGGAAACAATCTCAAATGGGAGTTAAAAAATAGTACCTCATCATCAGATTAGAATGAATTTTGAGAGATCATGCGGTCATGGACTGCCTTTGTCTTTTCTTTATACAGTTTGGAATTCTCATATGCCTCCCGCTGAATTTCATCATGCTCTGTCAGTTGAAACTTTCAATTCTCTTACACAACCTTTAGATCATAATTCAAGGCCTTAACAACCCAATAGTCTTTATGCTCAAGTTCCACTAGTAAATGACATGGATTTATATAGATTAAACGAAATGGTGAAATACTCAGAGGTGTCTTGAAGGTAGTCTAGTATGCCTATAAGGCATCATCAAGCTTCTTAGACCAGTCCTTCCTTGAGACTCCCACATTTTTTTCCAGGATTTTCTTAAGTTATATGCTTGATACCTCTACTTGGCCATTGGATTGGGGATGACATGGTGTCCCAATGCTATATCTCACCCCATATTTTATGATAACATTCCACATTAATGAATTGTAAAAATGCTTCCCTCTATCACCTATCAGAACCTGTGGAACACTGAATATGCTGAAAAAATTCTTCTTCAAAAAGGCAACAATGACCTTTGTTGTGTTGTGTGTCATGGCAGTAGATTATACCCATTTGGATTCATAATCCACACAAAACAAAATGTATGAATTTCCATATGATGGGTGAATCAACGCCATGAAATCAATACCCCATACGTCAAAGATCTCGACCTCAAGAATGAGATGTTGAGGCATTTCAGCTCGATGCCCCATGTTACCAGTCCACTAATACCTATCAAAACATGATATAAAATATTGGGCATCCATGCACATGGTGGGATAAAAAAATCTAGATTGCATAATTTTTGCTATCATTTAGTCTGGACCGTGATTCCCCCCAACTGGGGAAGAGTGAAAAAACTCTAGAATTCCTTTAATTTCTTCTTCTGGGATGCAACGACGGATCACCCCGTCTCCACATGAATGGAATAGAAGTGAGTCTTCCCAGAAATATCTTTTTTACTTTAGACAAAAATTGTTTATTTTTGTTGAAAAGTAATATCAGGATGAATGACTCTCATAACCAAGTAATTGGTGATGTCAGCATACCATGGGTGATGTGTAACTCCAACTGAGAAAAGATGCTCATTTAGGAAGTCCTACTTGATTTCTATGTCATTCTCTCTTTCCAAATGATGCAATTCCAATCGAGAGAGATGATCAGTGATTATGTTCTCACTTACTTTCTTATCACAGATTTATAAGTCAAATTCTTGGAGTAGAAGCACCAAACGAATGAGCCACAGATTTGAATACTTCTTATTCAACAAATATGTACTGCATGGTTAGTATGGACAAAAATTTTTGAGAGTACTAAATACAGGCAGAACCTGTTGAATGAAAAGACCACCACTGACATCTCCTTCTCTGTGGCAGTGTAGTTAATTTGTGCTTCATTTAGGGATCTACTGGCATAGTATATCGTCCTAAAGATACGATTGAGCTGTTTTCTAAGAATTTCTCCTACAACATAATCACTTGTATCACACATGATTTCGAATTGTTCCTCCCAGTTTAGGGAAATCATTATAGTAGCTTAAACTAATCATTGATTCAAGAGTTGAAAGGTCGCAGTGCATGTTTCATCAAATTCGAAGATAGAATATTTTGAAAGGAGGTTAGTTAGTTGTTGATCTATCTTTGAAAAGTCACGAATGAATCTTCTATAAAAACCTAAATGCCCAAGAAAACTTCCAATTTCTCGGACAGAAGTTGGTATGGGAAGTTGTGATATGACTTCAATCTTAGCAGGGTCAAATTCAATTCCTTTCATGGAAATATAGTGGCATAAGATGATACTATTCTACACCATAAAGTGAAATTTCTCCCAATTCAAAACCAGATTGGTGTGTTCACACTGTTGTAGGACCAATTCTATATTTCTCAAGTAGGTGTTTAATGATTTTCTATAGACTAAAAAATCGTTCATAAAGACGTCCAGAATTTTCTCTGCCATGTCATGGAATATCGCCAACATGCACCGTTGGAAGGTGGTTGGAGCATTGCACATGCCAAAATACATCCGTCGATAGGCAAAAGTTCCATATGGGCATGTGAAATTTCTATTATTTTGGTCTTCAGGGGTAATAGAAATTTGGTTATAGCTATAATAACCATCTAGAAAGCAATAGAACTCATGCCCTTCCAATCGCTCCAACATCTGATCCATAAAAGGAAGTGGGAAGTGATCTTTCCATGGGGAATTGTTAAGCTTCCAGTAGTCCACACACACTCTCCATCCCATGACCATTCTCGTAGGGATGCATTCATTTTTATCATTGGTAATCATGGTGATACCCCCTTTTTGGGCACCACTTGCAAAGGACTCACCCATGGGATATTGGAGATTGGGTAGATGATTCCCACATCTAATAGTTTGATCACTTCTTTCTTCAAAACTTCCTCCTTTTGAGAGTTTATCCATCAATTCTATTTCTGAGAGGGATTTACTCCTTTCTCAAGTAGCACCTTATGGGTGAAAATGGCTAGTCTGATCCCTTTAAGATCAATAACTGTCCACCCAATAACCTGTTTTCTTCATTTTAGAACCTATAGAAGTTCATTTTCTTGCTCTTGTGAGAGAGATGCATTGAGTATAACTAACAATGTGTTTTTATCGCCCAAGTACCCATATTTTAAAGAATATGGGAGTGGTTTCAGTTCAAGTTGTGGGGCTTTAAGAACTGAAGGAACAATCAGTTCTACCTTGTCTCGCTCGAGAATATCTGAAACAAGTGTACACTGCCAATAATGACTGCCCTAGCCTATAATGAATTACAGCTCCTCTGGTTCATAATCAGGATGAATTTCCTTGATGACTGGTTCATTGGTGATATAAAAACATCCCATGTCATCTCCCATGTGATCATTCACTGTAGTCAACGCATAACAGTCTTCATTTTCCATAAGTAATACTTGCTTAACATCTTTAATAATGTTGTAGGATACCTTTTCATCTCCTACCCTAAAGATCAATTTACCTTGGTGAACATAGATCAAAACTTTCCTAGTAGACAATAAGGGTCTTCCTAGAATAAGAGGTTCCTCTTGGTCTTCCTCCATATCAAGTATGATAAAACTAGTAGGAAGAATCAACCTTCCCATTTTTACTAGCACACCCTTAAGTATCCCTTTAGGATATTTAATGGAGCGATCTACTAGATGTAATTCCACTCAAGTTGGTTTTAGATCGTTTAACCCCATATTCTTAAAAACTCCAAAGGGAATAAGATTGAAACTAACCCCCAAGTCACAAAGGGCCATCCCAAACTCACAATATCCAATTGTGCAAGGGATTATAAAACTTCATGGATCTTAGAGATTTGGAGGAAGAGAGTGTTAAACCATCGCTGGGAATTCCTTAGTGAGAGGAATGGTTCTCAAATCCTCCATCTCCATCTTGTTTGAGAGGATTTTATTCATGAACTTCGTAGATGTTCTAATTTGAGTTAATGCCTCTATAAAAGTAATATTAATGTGATGTTTCTAGAATACCTCCATAAATTTTGTAAACTGCTGATCCAACTTCTTTTACTTCATTCGTGTAGGAAATGGTAAGGTAGGTTCATAAGGTTTGACCAAATCTTTTCCTTTACCATTTGCGACCTCCTTTTCTTTTGATAGGACTTGTGTTGAGGGGGACTCCTTGATCTCGACTTAATTATCTGAAGAGGGTGTAGGTAGAGCTGGATTTTTGGTGTCACCTTGATTTTCAGTTATGTTCTGGGGTAGCTCATTCCCAATTCATAAAGTGACAACATTGGCCTCCTCTCATGGGTTCTTCTCAGTGTTACCTGACAGTTTACAAGGTTTCCTTGAAGAGAGTTGATTAACAAGTTTACCAATTTGATTATCAAGGATTCGAATAGAGGCCTCATGATTATAAAATCTTGTTTTATCAGTTGTTATGAATTTTGACATTATTTATTCCAAATTTGATGAGTGTTCCTGCTAAGGTTGTTGTGAATACGGTTGAGGTTGTGGATACTGAGGTTGTTCCATCAGACAAGGGTTTTGATACCCTTATTGCTATCTGGGATATGAATTTTGATATAGATGTTGACCATAACTGGTCGGCCTTTGGGGGCGGGGTTGAGATTTTTTTTGTTGCTACCCCCAGCCCGTGTTCGCATTATCTTACAAAGTCAGGTTTTGGTATTTAGGGTAAATGTTTGCACCTTTTTTCTGAGAAAAATAGCTTGCCTCACTTATTAAAGGACTAAAACTTGTCCCTGAACATTCACCCATGGAGTGATTGTCACCACATTCACTACATGCTGGGTGATTTGCCTCTTGAACTTAAGATGCGTTTTTCAGATTCAATGCATCAATCTTCTTGGAAACAATATCAAGTTGGGAAACAAGAATCGTAGTGGCATAAATGTTATTCATGACCCTATTTTGAGTACTCCACTTAGAGGGCCACTGAAAGCTATTTGATGACATATCTTCTAGTAGATCAAAAAGTTCCTCCAAGTATTTTCTCATCATTGTTCCTCCTACAACCGCACCCACCATTGATTTGGTGTTTTTCATAAGACCTCCATAAAAAAATTGGACTTGAATCCACAATAGAAGGCCATGATGAGGGAACTTCCTCAAAATTTCCTTGAAATGGTCCCAGGATTCATACAATGATTTTGAATCATGTTGTTGAAAGTTGTGAATTTTGTTTCACAATGTCACCATCTTGGAAGGTGGGAAATATTTCGAGAAAAATGCCTTGGACAATGCCTTCTAGGCGAGGATGGAACATTTAAAAAATCCTTTAATCTAGACATTTTCTTTATCCCTTAATGATAAGGGGAATAAACAAAGGAGAATGACATCCTCAAACACCCCATGGTAATAGAATGTGTCACAAATCTCCAGAAAATTGGAGAGATGAGCATTGGGGTCTTCACTTGGTAAATAGAAAAACTGAACCATATTTTGGATGAGTTGTATGATAGTCGGCTTGATATCAAAATTTTGGGCTTGTACCGCTGGTCTGACAATACCTGTATCTGATCCTTGGATAAAAGGAAGACTGTACTTCATAAGGGTATGGTGTGGGGGCATTTGTTCTCGAGGAGGTGGGGGCATAAATTGCTGCTCATGAGAAAAATAAGGCTCCTGATTTGGCTATATGTATGGAAAACACTCTGGTGGACAAAACTATTGGGGTTACTGTAGGCCATAACCTAGAACAAATTGATCCAGTTGTCTTTACTAGTTTTGTGGAATGAACTCTATGATATTGGCTGGTGGAAGCTAGTTTTGCTCATCCTTAGCAGTGAAATGTTGATTCCAGTTGTCATCAAGCATGATCTTTTATCCAACACCTTGGACAACAACTGATTCTCCATCTTTCATGTCCTCCATGGGGTCATTTTGTTTGCACTCAACCATAGGTGTCCAACATTTCCTCAAGATCATTCATTCGATTTATGGATCTAGTGGAAGGACTTCTGACGACTCAACATTCTTGGAACGAGTGATTCAACCAATCATGCACTTGTGATCCTGCACAACACTAAACGACACATCAAGCGTAAAAGAGGAAGAATAAAATAATGAAAAACAGAAATGAGATTAAGAACAAAATTTTTATAATTTTTGATTTTTATTTTCACTTTAATTGATACAAACTCAATTTTTAAAAACATCATTAAATTTTTCTCCCGAACAACGATGCCATAATTTGGTGTTGTTTTAGCCAGTGTTACGTTTGGCAGCCCAAATTGAAATACCCAAACTTATTACTAGTATAGTACAAGTATGAGTTTGATCCACAGGGAGAGAGAGTCATTGAATTCTATTTCTCTAGTTTTTGATTAATTAGGTGAATATTAACTAAATTTAGAGTTGATATCAGATGTTTTGATAGAGTAATCAATTATTTAATCTCTTTGATGAGTTACCTTAAAGACTAAGAAAAACGTAAAATTGATTCTACCGATAAATGGGAAGAATGCGTCAGGGCTGTGGATTTTTAAGGTCGTTGATAAATCAATTTTCTTATCATGTTGCGTTGTTCATAACAACTCATATATCTGGGTTTTGAATATAACGGAGCCCCTTTGATTTGTTGAGTTCTGTTTGAATCAATAGAGACCAATTTCTTGGTCTGGAATTTGATTCATATTAATTTTATTAATTGTAGGCCCTTTTGAGACGACAAGTGCACCCAATGATCATGGATGTAATTTATCATAATTCCTTTGAAGATCCCTGGAAATTCAGTTCTTGGTCTAATATGGGGTTTCCAGTGATATTTAGCAAGATATTTTGAGGGATTATGAGAGAAACATGAATAACACAAATACAATAAGACAATTGATTAATAACGAACCATAATCATCCACATCCCCAACACATGGGGGATTTAGATACACATATAGTAGCTAATGACTAATAAACTCTTAATAATTGAAATAAACATCACAAAATATTTGGATTGAAGACCATTGGGAAGGTAGAGTGGCAGGACCTCCTCTCTTCTTCTCCCTTTTTTATTCTCCTGTTGTGTGTCTCTAATTATACCCTCCTTATGTGTGTCAGAATTTGGAGGGTCTTCCCTATTATTTATATTATTTAAAAATACACAGTGTGTACCATAAAGTACACAACGTATAGTTAGGTATACTTGAATTGGCTCATCTTTTTCCACTGTTAGGTGATCTGTTGCGCCATCCTTGACTTTAAAGGCATCGACAGTCGGTTGGTGGGGGTACACGACATGTAGAACCTCCCCACATGGCATATAGTATCAACTTCAACCACCAAACACTTTTGGAAGTGGGAACACGACATGTTAATGGACTGTACATGACGTGTGTATCTTGGACGACAACATGGGTGTGTACTTGGTCCGGTTGATCTATGTCGAGGCAATGATACACAATGTGTGTAAGAAGCACATGCCATGTATATTTGAACTTCTGTTACGATCTTTCCCGATTTTTGAATTTTAATAAAAAACACCTGAAAATTACCATGATCACCAACATAAAGTATTTTATCCACAAAATGAAATATATTTAGTGAAAACATGTTTTTATGCTCAATAGTATGTATGAATGGGGTATACACAAATTGGGCACATCAATCATCTGCATAACATAAGGGTAAAATGGATAGGAAGAGTTTCTTAAGATCCATACATCTTAACCAATTATAGAGGTTTGATCAACTTAAAGTAAGGGAGAGTTTAAGTCGAATATAATTAGTAAAAGTTGGTCACCACTAATTCACCCCCAGGGTGACTGCACGATCCACCTGGGAATATCAATTTATATTAGATAATGGGTTATCTATGTTTTAGATCTAAAAGTTTTTCCCATTCGTGTTTAACTATTTTACATGAAGTTCAGATTTTCATTTATTGAAGAAATTTTTACTCCAGTTTTTAAGAAAGTTCATCATGAGTTGAATAATATAGAAGTAATTCCTGGTTATAAAAACATAGAGGTGTCAAACAAAACTTTGAAAAAACAGAAGAAGAAAGAAGCTCAGAAGTAAAAAAAAAAAATCCTCTCAAAACTAATGAAAGAAGGATCTACCACCACCCAAAGTTAAGGTGTCGGGAAAGAATTATTGTGATTTTGAGAAAATTGATCCTTAAAAAGAATCTTGCTTAAGTTGTGATTTAGTAGTAACTGTATAAGATTTATATTATGGAATTAGATCTTATATGATAAATGTTCCTATTGAATTTATTACATATATACCTTCATATATTGAGGGATAACAAGATGAAATTTTGCAGATGAAATCATAACTTGATGACAAAGATCAAGCATTAGGAAAAAAGTTTCAAGAATGTATATATCTTTCTAAACTCCTTGAAAGAAAGGAAAAAACCATGTTATGCTCTCAAGAAAAAATAAACCTTACTGAGAAAATTTTGTATGAGAGTTTTTGTGAGAATTTAATCATTAAGGAAGTTCCTGAGGAAAGATATAAGGTGTTTGAATCTACTATTCAATCTAAGAACTCACAGTTAGTTGATAAAGCTAGAATAATTGAATATCTTGAAAGTTTTATACAGAAGGAGAATAAAATGCATGAAGAAATTTTTTATAAGGAACGCATGTGTGACACCTTCACCAAACTCAAAAAACTTATATAATAATCAAAAACTTTACATGAAGAAAAGTTCACTTTTATGGAAGAAGTTATATAGAGTAAATCATGTAAATAAAATGTCTTAACAAAAGCTGTTAAAGAAAATCTCCATGAATTAGAAGATACTCACAAAGAAATTGTTGAGGTTAAGAATACTCAACTGGAAATCAAGGAAAATTGAGTAAAGGAACTTCAACTTTACTTGAAAGATGTGTGTAAGTTTCATGAGAAAAATATACAAAAGTTAGAAGCTATATGTGAAGATAAAGTGAGGATTCATGAATATTAGAAGAACACTTTAAAGTGTCTTGATCAAGTGGCAAGTTTGAGAAAAATGGAAGTTACTCAAGCTAAATATTAATATGTTGTTGAGATAAGGATCTATACCAAAGTTTCTAAGGAAATTATTACTTCAGTAAAGACTTAATCTAATGAAAATAAGAATGTGAAAGCATTGAAAGCATCAAATTTTGATAAGATGAAAAAAAGGCCACCATACATTCTGATAAACCTGTTAGCACTAACCCTCATAATATTAGTGAAATTTATAATTCCAGACAAAAATGGGTGAAGAAAAGTGATAAAACCACCTCCTTTAATAATGTGGAAGTTAGAAAAATAAAAGATAGAGTTCCCCTGTTTCTAAAAAATAAATTTTCCACAGGCCAAAATACAACACAACAAAAGAAGCCTGAGCTTATTGGTTACTATAGGTGATGTGAAAAGTTTAGATGAATGTATATTGATTGTTAGTAAAACATTAAAAGGTATTAAGAAAAAAGAAGACCAACATTAAGGGGGATTAAAGTGAATGAAAAGGGAAACTAATCTATGTTAATCCAAGCTTCAAAAAAGAATAAAGATCTTCTAATATCCAACATATTTGGATATCTTGAAGATTTTTGTGAGTTTTTTGGAATAAATAACCATGGTATAGAAAAGTGTTGGTTTAATTATACAAGAATAACACATCCACTACTAATGGAAATTGGCCACAAAATCTGAAATAAAATTCAAGGAAGATAGACTATAGGTCTACCTTGGGGTGAAAACAAAATGAGGCAAATAAGAATGTCACACCTAAGAATAAATTTTTGAAAGACATCATACCCAAGAAAAGATGTCAATTCTATGGAAGATAAGGCCAATTAATGAACAATTATAAACTTAACATGAATGTTCAAGATAATTGAAGGAATCTCAAAAGGAAAATGAAATCAATTCGAGAAAGACATAAGCAAATTAGAATAGTGGAAGGCATCTCTAATGAGGATGTAGAAGTTCACCAGAAGTTACCTCTGAAGAGTAACTTACATGAAGATAAAAGTTTTGTGGAAGATGTAAGTTGTCTATTAACAATTTTGAAAATTACATGACAATGTTACCAAGATAGAAGAAGTTTTTAAATAAGAATACAAAATATTTGGAATGAATTTATGTTGCTGCTAAGAAATATCAGTATAAGAAGAAGGTTAAACATACTCTAATGGTATGCATAGTTGTATGTCCAGAATAGTTATAGGAAACAAGATTGTTGGAAGAAAAATAAAATAAGTTTATTGTATATTCCTTTATAGATAAAGTTAAGAAGACTCCACCATAAAATGTTAAAATAAAAGGCAAGGAGAATAAACCCATACAACCTAAAAACATCATTTTTTGGAAAACCAAGGGTGATAGCATGAATAAAAATGAAGTTATAGATAAGAAATATTATTAGGTGAGAAAAATTTCTCATCCATGTTGCGCTATCATATGAAGCTAAGAAAGAACCACCTTATTCCCTTGTATGTTCTAATGTGTTTACAATGTGAAAGGGGTATTGGAGGTGATGATGTTTAGGGGTATCCCTGAAGTAGAAAGATGTACTTGGTTTTTTCGGATTCTTTATAAGGTGAAGTAGAAATTTGTCCTATCCAACCAAGGTGTTCCAACATTGGATACTAAAAATATAGATGATGAATATAATTGAAGATGTTATCATCCTTAAGGTATGTTTTCTACATTCCCTCTTCCTTAAGAAAACTGAAGTACAAATGTAGAAGGGAAAAATGTGTTGTTATTGATAAAGTTTGAAGTTTCTTACAAAGGGGGAGGAACTTGCTCATTTTTATGATTTAATTTTTTTTATATGTTTGTTAATATGGATGTAGGAAAGTAAGTTGAATGAAACCTGACGTTTTTCTCATATTTTTTTATAATAGTTGACATCACTCGGTAAATTTCATGAATAAATTTAATGTTTGAGTTAATTAATATTGTTTTCTACATCGATCATGGACCATATAGACATATAATTGGTTTATTTTAGGCTTAATTCTTAAAAAAAAAGTGATTCTTTCCTTCTATCACGAAATTCAGAGTTTATACTTGGTTTTGAAGAAAAAAAAGGGAAGAATAAAAATGTGAAAAATGTTCCACTCTCACCCAAGAAAGAAACAATGAGGATTTATAATTCAGATCATTAAGTGGGAGAAGAATGTATTCCCTCACTTAAAGTTATTGAAAAGAATGATACTTTGAATTTATTTTCAATAAGTATGAGAAAAATATCATTAGATTTTAAAGTGAATTTGGTATTGACAACAAATCCAAAGGGTGATATTGAAGTTACTATCAAATGATGATGTTTTGATATTGTATATGTTGTCAATAGTTTGTTGTAAAGTCAATGAGGAAGTTGTATAAACTTAGAAAATTTTGTAGGATATTTTTTATAATGAATATAGAATAACATTGTAGGATGCAGAATCACTATCCATGACATTAGGAGTTGAATAAGTAAGTACCGATAGATAAGAAGATTGATGAAGTATACTGAAGGAAGTTATCCCTAAGGTAAAACCATCAGTACAGGGGGGGGGGGGTAGGATTATTTCCTTATGGAGGATAATAAAGTTTCCTTATGTGTTCCTTATAAAGGTTAGGAAAATTTCCTAATTAGTTATTTAAGAAGGGTGAGAAAATTTCCTTACTAAGTCAGATGATGTTGTATCAATCTTCAAGTTCCTAATATCATGAAGATTCTCATGATCCAAGTTGAGTTTATACAAAGGTTGGTGTCATGCAATATTACTAGATGAAATAGGGATGATGTTACTATATAAAGAACAATAAAAAGTTTAAAGTACTGAATTTTTACAAATGTGTACAAAGTGAAATAAGTACCTAGCATGAGAAGTTTGAGCTTGGATGGGTTTGTAAAAATACAAAGGGTAGAGATCAAATTTCCAGATTTTTTAATGAATTTGTGAAATTAATCAAACAAAGAAGTTTAAAGTCCAATGACTCGAGTTTACCAAAGAGTGGAAGGAGATTCTACCAGAAAAATAGTTTGTATGAAGTACAAAGTGTAGAGTTTTTTATTGCAAGATGTAAAATGTTTAAAGTCACAAAGTCATAAAGGGCGTTGTGATAGAAGGAAATTTCATACATTTTATTAGATGTAAAAAATGTAAGGAAGTTCATCAGATAAAAAAAATGTGAGAAAGAACTAATGAACACTGAAGTTTTATTAGACAGAGATACATGATAACATCGAACAGAGATTTATGATGTAATCGTCTGGAGAAATACAAAGAGACTTCTAGAAAAGGAAGATCTATGAAGCTTGAGACAAAGTCAAAGTGCATCTGTCATGAACCAACCTGGGTTGACCCTAAACTAGTTACCCAAGCCAGCCTGTGACATGGCTCGAGGGGCTTTACCAATCCCCACAGTCTGGAAACTATTTTCAGGCATCAAAACTAAACAAGTGGGGAAAATTTGGCCCATAAATGAAATACAAGAAAATAAATAAATATTGAAAATAAATATGACAACTAGTAGTGGAAAGAAAAAAAATAAAGTTGTACATACCTCTACGTGACCCTACGGGTCACCATTGACCTCAAACCAATGTCGCACTACGGCAACCGAATCCAAGCAAGAAGAAGCACTGGAGTTAAAAATAAAGACAAAACTATAGGCATGAGTATTAAAACTCATTAGGCATACCCAAACAATCTATTTACCTATGCATTTCCTTTAAACAAAGAAACATTAATTTCATGTTTGAACTACAATATATAAAAGTAAGGTTTTCACACATTTTACCTTTAAAATAAAATCATGGTCCATTGCCCTTTTTCAATTAAAAACCAAATTCCCTTTTTAAGAAACAAACATTGGAATTTTAAAGGAGGCCATGTTTACACTAAAAAGGGAGGAAGTGTAAAAAAAATTCGAATCCTTTTTCCATAAACACTTAACCATGTTATCAATTTTAGCAATAATTTACACTACGTAAGGAAACAAGATCAATAAGCGCACAAAATGGGCAATGGAGAGACACCACACAAGAGTAATAAACCAGCACATGAATATAGAACATATGTTGCAAATAACTAAGTACTATATAACATGGGAGAACCCAGGTTCTCATGAATAATATAGAATATACCATACATGTGACTCATCCCGAAGACATGCCCTACCTAATGACGTCATAATGCCCAAACACCAGATCATCGCCCTACCTAGCCTGATCAAGGGGCCTAATACCATAGTAATGATAAAAAAATAACCCCCTGCTATGGGACACTAGCACAATATAATTTAGTACAACAATAGTTCACCAAAAATTCATTCACTATGCTAGGTTCCCATGTCAACATGTATAACAAAAAGGGTGAGCCAACCGATTCCAGCTGAGCATCAAATCACATAGACATATATATGTATGTAAACACACAATAGACATCTCTCGAGTCACCCCAAGGAATATATACCCTGCCTTTCAACCATTTGATCACAAGGGAGTCCTACCCGACATACCTCCCATAACATACAACTCTACCAAAGTAAGGGGACCACATCCAAGGAGATTTTTCTTGAGATAACTAGTTTTACAAAAGTGCTAATCGGTCCTCACATGATTTTCATATGCCAAACCATTTCTTAAAAAAAATCACATGCACACCACTTTAAAAACCATAAACGCACTTAGAAACCCATTTAAGAAACCCAAATCACCATTCTAAATCTGAAATACATTTATATAGGCTGAAGGGTCATTTCAACAAACAATTGATGTGAAAACTCAACCTAACTATTTAATACAATACATCACAAGAAATCAACCACTCCAATTCAAGACAAAAAATTTTACAAACAATTCTATATCAATAATTAATATGAACACTATATGCAAAATGCAAGAAATAAATGATTCTTAAGTTTAAAGGTCAATGTGTAGGGAAGCCTACCTCAGAGTGGAACCAAACTGAACATTATTCCCTTGACACTTTTTAACTAAGAGATTCTAATCCCCAACTAAGCATATGCATCTTTACATACATATAAGGACACCCAGACCCTATGCACACACCCGCATGGCCATGAACATGTGCAAGAGGATCCTTACATATATTCTTATATACATATACCCATATCCACTCACCTACGTATGAATTTACATATATATACATAGGTACACCTAGACCCATACATGTATATTAACTGCCATGGATGAATATACACATAACGGGGGAACACACACACACACACACACACACACCTGTGCATACACAGGCGAGTCGCCTTAAACTCGGCGACTCGAAACCACCAAGCAGTGACCAATGAACCTAAATTAAAAATAAATAAGAATCCATAAACACCATAATACCCTAAAATAAAATTAATTCAAACAAAGGAACTCAGATACGATTCAAAAACCAATGAAACTTTTAAGAAAGACAAATGTTAAAGGAAAACACTATTTTTAAAGTAAGTAGTGCCAAGCATCCCACTCTTTTCCACAAACACGGCACCTTTCATTTTACACACACCAAAACCATTCCAAAACACACTTCAACGTGACTTGTACATTTAATAAAGAACCTATTTAGTAATATCACAAGAAAAAAACAATTAAATCCAATTGTTTTTTCATAGTCCAATCACGTTTCAAATCCACCCATAAGCCACATTCATTTCATAACATGTTTCTCATTATTTACTAAATTATCAAATAATATTTCAAAGTGAAAATAAAGGATAACATGACCAATATAATTCATTTCATTTTAAAACCCCATTTTTGATACATTTTCACCACAAGTTCCCTTAAAAACACACTTCTCATTTCCCAAATAATTCATAAAATACTTTAAAAAAGGAACATAGTGATACACAATCAAAACATATCCATTATCCTTTAGGAAACCCATTTACATCACTTAAGCATGCCAAAATACTTTCTTAACACATTTCACACCACACAATAAATCCATAGAACACATTTACAAAGGCACACAAGCATATTAAGAACATATAAAAAAAATAAGACTTGGAAACACCTACCGGTTGAGTGAAAATGCAACGAAGCCTTGACGGAAGAGAGGACAACACCCCACAAATGATCTAAAATCCCTAAAACCCTAAGAAAACGAGCCACACATCAACCATGGATTTAAGGTTTGACCAGATTGAACAAAACCACAAAAATTGATAAAACAAACACACTAGAGGAAGTGGGAACCGGTGAGGGAGGCACGGTCAGCCGAAGCATGGACAAGCGAGGGAGGTTCGTTGGATGGCTGGTCTGCCACACGAGAGGTTGAAGACCGGTGCACTGGGAAGAAGGTGCAGCGAGGGGGGTGTGTCCACGTGAAAGGAGAAGAGTAGCGAGGGGGTCGCGCTGCAGGTCGAGTTGGGGGGGGTCACCAGGGCAGCGGTGAGGGGAAGCTTGATAGGAGGAGGGTGGCACAGGAGGCTAGTCATGCACTAGGGGCGATGTGTAGGAGGCCGGGGGGGGGGGGTATTGCGGCAGGTTAAGGCTCTTCTTCCCCCCCTTTTTTCATATATTACTAATAATAAAATTACAATAATAATAATAATCTTAATAATAATAATAATAATAATAATAATCTTAATAATAATAATAATAATTTGAATAATAATAACAATAATTATAATAATAATCTTAATAATAATAATAATAATAATCTTAATAATAACAATAATAATAATAACATTACAATAATAATAATAACAATTATTTTAATATTTATTTCCTTTTAAATAATAATAATAGCAATAAAAATTTATTGACAATAATATTAATAAAAAATTTAATAATAATAATAATATCATTACCTACATAATAAAATTATGATTATGTTTTAAAAATTTACTGAATTTTATTTTCATAAAATTTTATTTATTTCAAACATTGGCAACCACACAGTTTAACTCGTGTGCTGGCCATTGCCTAGGTCCGGTATCCCCGCACAGTTACCTGCAAGTAGTCGCGCAGTTAAACAATTGTGCTTCGACCATGCCGAATGGCACTAAAGAGAATAACGCTAATTAAAATAATTAAAACAATTAAATTCTGGAGATTAGGGTGTGACAACATCAATTGAAGTTATGTTTTGAGAAAGTCAAGTTGATTATATAAAGTTCCATCTAATAGTCTTTAACAATGTTCAACTGATCATGGGAGTAGAAAGTACATCAGTCAAAGATAATATATGTTTAATGGTTCTGACATGATGAATTTTCCAAGTCAGTTTGATACGTCAACATTTCATTGGATGAACAAGAATCAGACAAATAATCACAATGTCATCACATGAACGATTCTTTAAAGTTATATAGGCCTGAATTTTTTGAATCATGTATGAAGTTTGAGATTGTATAGTGTGATCAGACGAAGGATTTTTGAGTCATTAGACAAATCCCACTAGAAAAACTTTTTTAAAGCTCATAGGTCAGAGGTTGTATATAAAGAGTACTAGATAGAGAAATTCTGAGTTCACCAGACTGAATTGATTGGTCTAATATGATTAGAAAAAGAAAAATTAATGGTTAAATAAATAGAGTATGTTCACCAGATAGAGAAACATTACACTAGTTGTAATTTTCTTTTGGAGTTCATTGGACAAATATTTGTGATGTCATTAGATAGAGGAGACATATAAAGATCAATAGTCAAAGAATAGTTGAGTTCACTAGACCGACATAATCATTTGAAGCATATCATAGAGAGATGAATCACCAGACTGATAAATATCATATGCACCAAATAGAGGAACAATGTACCAAATGAATATATTCTTAATGAATTCATTGGAAAAACATTTATCAGACAAAGTTCTTAGGATACTTACATAAAAATTATAATTCCCTTAACAATGAAGATGTTTAGATATTCATTCAAAGTTTATTATCTAGCTGAGATAAGAAAGTTTGAAGAGGTTCCTTAACACCGATGTTAAGGAAGTTAAAAGAAGGTTGTTGATGCTAGAGTTTTTATAAAAGATTTAGAAACATTATAAAAGATTTGAGAAGTGTCCAAAAAATTTGATATGAGAAAGAAATTCTAAATCAAAATTTGAGTTAGGTGAGAAAACAAATTTGATTTCCCACATTTTTCCCTAGAGGTGTGCCTATATAAAGGGAAGTATGTATTGTACATACTAACATTGTTCATATGTGTGAGTGAAGTGAAGTGATAAAGATTTCAGAGTAGCATGTGGTTCCAACCAAGGAAACACTTGTATAAAGAAGTGGAACTAGAAATAGGTATTGAGTAGAGGTGCATCGATCAAATTTTTTAGGTTTACTGATCACAAGTACAATGAACAGAGTGTTATCAGATAGAGGTACTGGTTAGAGGGGAATTGATTAGAGTCTCACCAGATGGAGGAATAATAGATAAAGGATTAAAGCATAAATAATTGAGGCACATAGTTAATAGGTGCATCACACAAAGTCATACTGGATGAAGGAATACATGCATTAGATGGAGTCACACTATATGAAGTTATCAGATAGAAAATTTCTAAATGAAATTTTTGTGATCTTCATACATGTTTACCTTATGATGGCTTGAAAAATAAGTAATCTTTGTAACTGAAGGGAGTAAATATAATATCCTATTAGGTGATAGGTGGATCTTTTTAAGAGATAACTCAACTATGGGATGTAGTATAAATACCCCTCACTTGTAATTGGTGAAAATATTATTAATTTAACAATCCATATACCGATGGGATTCACCATGAAAAGGATGTATGTTCTCATAATGAATCCAAACCTTGTAAAAATACCCATGTTTTGTTTTCCTTATACCATATATATAATATAAGGATAAAACAGTGAGGAATAGTTTCTTAAGATCCATACATTTTAACTGATAACATAGGTTTGATCAAATTAAAGTAAGGCAGGGTTTAAGTTGAATATAATTTATAAAATTTGGTCACCACTAATTCACCCTCTTAGTGAAATTGCACGATCCACCTAGGAATCTCAAAAATCATCAAAAAATTCAGTCTTGATTATATAAAAATACATGTTGATAGTCCCAATAAGGATTTTCCTAACTACTAGGGGTGATTCAATGGTCGAAGTACAATAAGAAATTTTCTTCACTTTTCCTTCTTTCAATGCTAATTACCCATGACATCGGTTAATGCATGGATTACATGACAACCCCAAAAATAATAAGGATTTTGAAAATGAAAGGTTATAGAAAAAACATACATGACACATGGAATTACAAGGTTCACAATATTCTTTTCATCAAGTGGTTACATCCTTAGTGAATCACCAGTTATCATCCTAGTTACCACTTCACTACCTTATCATCAAAGATGAATGACTTGATAGATGGATCAAGGGCATATCCTTGAACTAATATAAGAATTTAAAATATAATTACAAGGGAAATTTATTTAAAAAAAGAAATATCTTCATCATGTTAAATCCTTCCTCCATCTTCCTTGAGTGTATCTAGACTTTAAACTAGGTGTGCACCCATGTTATTTCCTCAATGATGACCTGGATGGGTGACCCTCTCATGAATTTTTCTAATCAACTACTATGTCAATTTCATTATCCTCCAACACTCTCAACTCTTAAGAGTCTTCAAAAATAAGTTATAGAATCCAAATAATTGAATACTTGATAATGGAAACATCAATTAACCACTCAGATCCTATGAGATAGATCTCATTGTAGAAAAGAAGAGTAATCAATTAATAAAACCATGTAGCTCATAAGTTATCCTTCACTATAATTACACATTTGAAATACCATATTTGATTTTTCCAAATAATTAACCCCCTTTTTATGCAAAAACATAATCAATTAATTCAAGCATAAATAAAGGAATAAGGTTCATCAAATCATACCTTTGTTTTTGAAAATAGGAAGTTATCCCACTCAGAAAAATCTTGGATTTAAATGATTTTCAATTTTACCTACAATCCCATTCAACACTTGTTTTCAATCTTCTTGATCAAACCCCTTTTTGATTCCTTTGGCACATCAATAACATATTGGTTTCCTCCTTTGATCATTTCAACCACTACCATTATCTTCTTCATCCCTTTGGAATTTTGATAGGTTCCAATGGGTATCTCTATGTTTGAGGTTATTTTGACTCTATTTTTAGATTTTGAAGATATGAATTCAATTTTAAAAACTCTCCATTTTTTATTTAAGGTGTATTAATAATGTTGGAGCACAAGGAAAGTTTTATCAACTGTTTTGGTGACCAACTTCTTCTTATCATTACAATTTTCCATTTTTTGGTGAGATCTTCTTTCTTTTCCCCGACCACATTTGCAAGAAAATCATCATTACTCCACTCCTCATAGGTACTAGATTCATCATTCAACTCTTGTTGCTTTTTTAACTATATGAGATAAGTTTTGATGGTGTATCCAGATTTCTTTCATTGCTTACAAGTCTCCTTAGGTGTACCATGATTTATATATACTTTTTATTTATCATAAAATTGTTGTTCTTGCTTCTTATTATTATATTTAACTACTAGAATTTTCTACAATTAGTTCCTCAATTTATGTCCAAAGAAACCACACCATGAGTAATATCCTCATATCTTTTATTCTTACATGAAACTAGTGTTTCCTTCCAATTTCATGCATTTCTTTCAATCTATTTGATTCTCCTTAACAATAATGTCCTTCTAATCTAATAATGAAGTCAATGAAATCTTCTTAGCATGGTTGATTCTCCCCTAGACTCCTTCCCATTCTCATTTGGTAGGATGTGCTTCCCACCACTCTCCATGCTCTTTTACTATTGTTAATATTGAAATAAATGTTTCATTAGAGAGGTCAAGGAAGGCATGTCCAGTTTCAAGTGAATCCAATCCAAAAAATATAAAAAAAAATCCACCAATGGGTCTATGTCTACAAAGGCCAAAACCCTCATGAACGAGCGTCTCCTCATGAAGGTTTCCAATCCACCATGAATGTTGAGGTGGTAACTTTAGCATAGTGTATTTTCCTTCACGAAACTACGCATCATAGTTTAAACATTTGAAAAACATATTTATGAGGTGGTATATTTCTTGAAATAGAAATCCCCACTTTCAAAATGCTTATAAATATCCCCTACATCTAAATTTTTAGGGGATGCTACCTTTGCACTTCTAAAAAAGGATTTTAATTCATGAAACTTTGGCCTTCATAAGAAAAAGGCGAGATGAATTCCTAGAGGTAGAAATATTTCATGAAACAGCCTCTCATGGGTTCTTGAGAACATCAAATCATGGTTGAGAAGCCTTTCACGAAGTTCCATAGCCTTTACATTAGAATAAATACCTTTATAACTCTTGGGGTTTCATAAGATAATTATCCTTCACGAAGCTAACCCCATGGGAACCAAGATTTTTCTCTAAGTAAGGGGTACCCTATTTCATAAAAGATACACCTTCATGAGACCCCCATCCTTCATGAAGCCTCAAACCTTAATGAACCCCCAACCTTCATGAAACCTATCCACCTGGCCTCTCCATGGTGCCTCCTTTCAAAAAAACCCCTTTCTCAAAAGTCGAGTTCCCAGGTACCTTGAATGAAACATCTCGTTACCTTATTTAAGGTATTCCTTGACCTTTGTTTTGATCTCCTTTTGGTTGGGTATTTTTTCAGGGTGTTTTAGGTGAAATTTGTATAATTTTGGAAGCCCAAGGGGTTGTGCACAGTTGGTGCATGGTTTGGTAAAACCACGTGATTTGGACTAGAAAACTATGCTCCCTATTGTGAGTCACTGGAAGGTGGTCCAACTTGTCCAAAACATGCAGATAGACCCTCCAAACCATGAAACCTTAGATAGTAAGAGTTTTCATAGTTGGTGCATGTTTTGACAAATCGTGCGACCTCCTAGGAGAAACTGTGCACCCTAGTAGTAGGGGTGCATGATTAGGGTGCACTGTTTGTCTAACTGTTCAACTCAACCAGTAGGGGAACATGGTTAGGGTGAACTATTTGTCTAATTTTATGAACCTACCCATCAAACCATGCATGTGGGTTTTAATTCCCCAGATTTTTTTAAAATCCTAAAACCCTCCAGTTTAACCCTTGATTACCCTATCTCGAACCTAACTTGAATCCTTGGTCTTTGAAGGCTCCAAAGAAGTAATTTTGACTCCTCCAAACCCTTTTCTTAGTAGATCTAATCTATGGAGATTGCATTTGATCTCCTTCAGGTAAGTGGATCTCATATCATGTGGTTTATTCCAATATCTCTTTCTCTTATCCTTAGAGTGTGATGGATCATCATGTTATTGATGGATATAATATCTTTTTTGATGGATCTTGATTTTAGGTTGTGTTTGTTGATCTATCTCACCTTCTTTCTCTATTGGAATTCCCTATTGCGTGCATAGTGAATTGTGATATCTTGATTTAAAGGTAGATGGTTCCATAATACTTTGACCTATGGTTGAATCCATAAATTTCTTGATTCAATTTAAATGAGTTTTTAATTGATTTTAAAAACCTATTTTGAAAGTATTTGATGTTTGATTTTGATATTGGCATGGAATTGATGAAATAAACCCAATTTTAGTGGAATTGAAATGGAGGGTGGATTTTGGAAAATAATGATACCTTGATTTTGAAATTAATTTGATGTTGAACCTTGAGAAAAATTAATTAAAGTGGAAGATGATTTGAAATAGACCGAATTTATGAAAACCTCTATTTTAGTTTTGAAATGAGAAAAGAATATTGAAAATTGAAGCTGGGCAATTGTAATTTGAATTGATTGATTTTTCCATGTTTGATTGATTGATTTTTTGAAACACATGTTAGCCTGGGTAGTTAATGGCAACTAGGACAAGAATTCTAGGACTTTGATTCCCTAGAAATGGATCGATGATGACAACTCCAACTAAACAATTATGTCATGAATTCTAGAGAGGGTTCCCCTTTAGGGGCGTAAATGCCCCATGAGGGTTCCCTGATTGGGGTGTAGATTGATTTGACTATGCATAGTTATCTTAAGATGCGATCATTATTGAGATTTGTGAGGATCCTATTACATGAAAAAACATGTCGTAGGGATTTTGTACATGGTTCTATGATTTGTTGACTTGGATATACATGCCATTTTTTTGAACTATTTTATTCATATTAACTACTTTATATAAATGTTTTATATAAAATGTTCATTTAAGATGGTTTTTATATATCTTCCATCCTTTTGGATGTGGAATCATGTTTTGGTTTAAAATATTTGAATGAAATACCATGACTTGTCTAATTTTAAATGAATTGTTATGGAACATTTGGTGAGATCATACTGGAATTTAAAGCTCATAACCTACCTTTTACTTCATACATTTGTAGATTTTCTTATGCCAGGTCAGAGTAATGGGAAAGTTCCGCTTGGAGGTGGTGGGTGTTCTTGATCCTTGGGATCGTGGAGTGATGATGGTGACTAGTGGAGCTGTAGTTCACTTATTACATAGGAGATTTTGAGACTTTTTTCTGGTTGATGTTGTTTTTTCCTTTAGGATGTTTATATTTCTACCAGGGTACTATTTTTCCTATTTGTTTATGGCACTTTATCTCTTTAGAGTGTTGAGTATACTGACTTGTATCTTTTATCTTCCACTGTTTTTTGTCAAATCCATTCACACTTGTTTCTTATATGATTCCAAGTCCTTATCTCTGACTCACGGGGATTGGGAATTCCCTTCGGGCTATGTCAAATCTGGATTAGGTGTTAGGGTACCTAGGTATTTGGGTTGGTTCATGGAGAAGTGGTATCAGAGGTGAAAGTTAACCATCATTCCTTGATGTCAGTATGGAGTTTGGGATATTTTGATGGGACTTATAAGGTATTTACGAGCATGTTTTTGACCATCTCTCACCATAATGATCCTTAAGTCGCCACAGGAGTTTGGGAAAAGTGTATTTTAGGAATATTTTTATATGATTATAGTATTTTACCTTCCTTTGGTTTGAGTATTTTGAAATTAAAATCTTAAATTTATACTTGATGGAATTGATATTCCTGTATCTTTGATCTATGTATCCTTTTTGATGTCTTTAGTACTGTCTGTTGATGTTGTGTATAATCATTCCTCTGAGAATATGTGTGAATATGCCCCAGGATGAAGCTACTGGTGAACCACAAAAAGAAAATCCTCTAGTGGACCATAGTCTTGTTGAGATAGTGGTACATGATGTCCAAGATCTAGTACAAGTACTTGCACTCTTTCCCATTCAGTCTCCAGTAGTGGAACATCGAAGGGATGAATCTTGTGATAATTCTCAAGAGTTTCTTCACTAGAATCCATCTGATTTCCATGGATCTAATGATCCTCAATAGGTCGAGGAATGGTGGAAAAATATAGAGATTATTTTTGAGTTCTTGGAAATGTTCAAAGCTATTAAGGTGAAATGTGCCACCTTTAAGTTATAAGGGATTAGCAGGAGATGGTGGGATTTTATGGAGATGGTGAAGAAACATGAGGGTTTGGAATGGAAATACTTTTAAGTTATTTTCATTTATTATTTCTATATAGAATCTATGGTCTTGGTGAAATCCATGGAGTTTCTCAACCTCCAGTAAGGTGACAAGATCATGTATCGGTATGAAAACCACTTTACTAAGCTTGTTTAGTTTTCTCCTGAGGTGGTGACTAGTGAAAATATTAAGGAATGAAAATTTGAGATGGGTCTTTGATCTGACATCTGATCTTAGGTTTTATTACTGAAGCTATATTCTTATGTTTATGTGATGGATAAGGCATTAATGGTTTAACTTGACCTAGCCGATAAGTTAGGTTTGACAAGAGTTCCTTTTTATTCTAGTGGTAGCTATGTGAGTTACTTTAAAGGAAAGAGAAAGTGTGATGATTCTTGTGGTTGTTCTAGATAATAGGTGTCTTCTAGACCTCCTAAAATTCATGTAGGAGGCCCATTGACTTGCTTTCAGTATGACAAGGTTGGGAATTTGAGACATGTTTGTACTGAGGTTCCAAAGATCTACATTTATTGTGGTCACTCAAGACATATAGATAAGTTCTTCCACTTATTTTCTACTCCAAATAGTGGCATGGGATCATCAGGTCCAAAAAGTTCTACGGTGAAATCAAATTCTTCAATATCCAAGGGGTTACAGCCACAAACATCCAAAACAAAGATTATTCATGCAGTGGAAGAGTCTCCAAAGGAAGCTGATACAGGTCTAATGACTGTGATAGGTACCATCACTATAACTTCATCTTTAGTGACCACTTTATTTAATACTAGTGCATCTCACTCATTTATGTTGACTCACATCTTTAACCTTCTAAATCTTCCTATGAAGATTTTTTCTTATGTGATGGATATTACTATGACCCCAAAATTAAGAGAGCAAGGTATTCGTTTACCTTCTTGTGTTTTCTCTTTATTAGAGATTGATTTTACTTGTAATTTTATGGTTCTTGACATGAAACCTATTGAAACCATTTTTGGAATGGATTGGTTGATTTCTCATAAGGCATGGATTGATCGTTACCTTCAACGAGTCTCCTTTACTTCACCTGATGGGGTGTGTCATGTCTTTTAGGGAGAATGGGACCTAAGTTTGGGTAGATCCAAACCTTATTTTTTAGAGTTGGTTAGGGTAATATTGACGTTCTATTTTGACTTAGAGTGTGAATATTTGAGTTATGATCTCCCTATAATCATCATTGAGTTTCCCAACATGTTTCCTTCTTATTTCTCTGGTCTTCCACCAGTAATATAGGTAGATTTATCTATTGATTTAGTACCTGGTACTCAGCCAATGTCTATTCCTTCTTACTATATGAAACTAGCAGAGTTGAAATAATTGAAGACTCAGTTGTAAGATTAGTTAGAGAAAGTATTTATACACTCTATTGTGTCACCTTAGGAAATGCATGTTCTCTTTTCAAATAAATTTGATGGAACACTTTGTCTATATGTTGATTATCGGAAACTCAATCAAGTTACGGTGAAGAAAAAGTATCTATTTCCTTAGATATATGACTTATATGATTATTTGAAAGGGGAAAAGTGTTCCTTGAAGATTAATATTTGGTTTGGTTACCACCAGTTTTGAATGAAATAATATGAAATTCCAAATACTATATTTAGGTTTAGGTATGGTCACTTTGAGTATCTTATTATGCCTTTTAGCCTGACCAATTCTCCTATGGTTTTTATGGATTTGATGAATAAAATATTCCATGAGTACCTTAATTTGTTCATGGTGGTATTTGTGGATGATATTTTGGTTTAATATAAAACCGAGGAGGATCATGTGCGTCATTTAAGAGTATTCCTAGAAATCTTTAAAAATCGTAGACTTTACATGAAGCTTTCAAAATAAAATTTTTGGATATGATAAGTGAAGTTCTTAGGGTATGTGTTCTCAGAACATGGTATCTCAATGGATCCTAAGAAGGTGAAAAATTTTATGACATGAGTGTAACCGTGTAATGCTTTTGAGATATAGATATTCTTGGGCTTGGCTGGGTATTAACGTAGTTTTGTTAACAATTTCTCAAATTTGGCTTCTCCGATGACCACTCTCAATCAAAAGGGAGTGAGGTTCTTTCAGAATGAAAAATTTCAGAGTTCTTTTGACGTGTTGAAACATATTTTGTATTTTTTTCTAGTGTTGACTCTTATAGAGGCTGAGTAGGGCTATGTAGTCTTCTATGACACATCAGGTTTGGGTTTGGGATGTGTTCTTATACAGGGTGATCACATGGTAGCTTATGGATCAAGACAGATCAGATGAGAAGAATTACTCGACCCATGATCTCAAACTTGAAGTTGTGATACATGAGCTTAAGTGTCGGTGGCATTAAATTTTTAGAGAAAGGTTTACCATTTATTTTTACCATAAAATCTTGAGTTATATCTTCTCTCAAAAATATTTGAACCTCCGATATAGGCTTTGGGTGGAGTACCTAAAATCTTTTAATTTTGAAATTTCCTATACCCTGGGGAAGGGGAATGTTGTTGCTGATTCTTGGATCTGAAAGATTATGACCTGAGCCATGAAAGAATCATTAAAATAGTGGAACTTGATGGTTATTTTTGATCAGTTTCATCTAAGAGTCTAGGAGGAATAGGTCAAGGTTGTCTTGAAAAGTGTTCAGTTGACCTCTTCTCTTATCAAGATTATTCTTTAGTAGAAAAAACTTGATAATAAATTTCATAGAATTAGGGAATCTGTTTATAGTGGTCTGACCATCAGTGAGTGTATGTTCTCTTCTAAGGGAATCTTATGTTTTCAAAATTGGTTTGTTGTACCTTTTCCCATAAGAAATCCCATAATGGGGGATTGCCATAATTCCTAGTGGTCAGTGAACCCTGGAACCATAAATTTTTTTTATGAGATACGACAACAATTTTGGTGTCCAATTATGACAGGAGACATTTTTTAATTTATTTCTCACTGTTGTACCTATCAGTAAGTCAAAGCCGAGCACTAGAAGCCTTCGAGTTTTCTTCATCCACTTCCAGTGATGACTTGGAAGTGGGACAAGATCTATATGGACTTATTGGTTGGGTTTCCACATAACCCTCAAATAAATAATTCTATATGGGTTATGATTGATAGGATGAACAAATCATCTCACTTTATAATCCTTCAATATATAACCAAAGTTGAGGACTTGGTACATCTCGATGTGTAGAAGATTATTAGATTTCATAGAGTCCCTTATGATATAGTCATTTATTGGGATCCCCATTTTACTTCTCTATTTTAGAGAGGCCTCAAAGAGTTACTAAGATATCATGCACGTTTGAGCATGACATATCATCCATAGATAGATGTACAAATAGAACAAGTTATACAGATTCTCGAAGTCATGTTACATGCTTGCGTTCTCGACTTTGGTAGAGCTTAAGACGTCCATTTGGGAATGGTTAAGTTTTCTTATAATAATAGATACTAGTTTTCAATTTATATGGATCCTTTTGAGGAATTTTATGTTAGGCCATGTAAATATCTGTTGTGTTTGTCAGAGGTTGGTGAAGCTTCCTTAGTTGGACCGATTTTGGTCCAAGTGACGACGATGAAGATTTAGTTGATTTTTCAGAGAATGGATATGGAAAAAAGTTGGTATAAGTCTTATGTTGATCATCATCGATGAGAATTGGAGTTTTTAGTTGGTTACCGGGTGTTCATGATAGTTTCAACTCAGTTGGGTCACCAACACTTGGAAAATAGGGAAATCTTACACCAAGGTTTGTGGGACCTTTTAAAATTGTTGAGTGGGTGGGGAAAGTGGCTTACCATTTGAAATTTCCACCATAGTTGAATTAAATCCCCAATGTGTTTCATGTTTCACAACTTAGAAGGTATCTTTATGACCCTTATCATGTTCTAAGTTAAAAAAACCTTGATGTTGATCCATATTTATCTATGAATGAGCATCCAACTAGGATCATTGATTCTGAGATAAAGGTCCTTCATGGAAAGATGATACTTGGTCTAAGTGCTATGACAACCTTACTATAATTTTCATGAGAATTAGGAGTAGTAGGTAATTATGATAGAGCAGTGGCGTCAAATATTTGATATGAATCTTTTTTGATAGGCTTTATGGGGAAAGAAAGTTTTTTATGGTAGAGAGGTTGTAACATCTCGTTACCTTCTTTCAGGAATTCTTTAACCCTTGTTTTTTTTGTAATTTTGGTTGGTTATTTTATTAGGTAATTTCATGTGAAAATTGAATAATTTTAGAATCCCAAGGGTTTGTACATGGTTTGATCATAGTTAGGGAAAACCTTGTAGTTTGGAACATCAAACTGTGCACCTTGTTGTGAGCCACTGGAAATGGACACATAGTTTGTCCAAACTGTGTGGCCAACCCCTCTAAACCATGAAACCTCAAATAGTGAGGGTTTTCATGGTTGTAACATGGTTTGAAAAAATATGCACCCTCCTAGGATAAATCGTGCACCCAGTCAGCAAGGGTTCATGGTTAAGGCGCGCTGTTTGTCTAAGCATGCAATCATACCCAACAAATCATGCATGCAAGTTTTAATTCCACTAAATTTTTTATTAAAATCCCAAAAAACTTCAGTTTAACCCCTAATCACCTTATTTAGAGCCTAACTTAAATCCTTAGTCCTCAAAGGCTCCCAAGAGGTGATTTTGACTTCTCCAAACCCTTTTCTTGGTAGATCTAAGATTCAGTGATTGCGACCAATCTTCTCTAGGTAAGTGAATCTCCTATCACATGGTTTCTTCCAATATATATTTCTATCCTCCTTAGATCATGATGGATCATCATGTTATTGATGGATCGAAACCCTGTTTGTATGGATCTTGATTCTAGGTTTCATTTCTTAATATCTCTATCTCCTTTATTCTCTATTATTGTTCCTCATTATGGGAATGGTGTATTGTGATCTATTGATTTAAAGGTAGGTGGTTTTATAATACTTTTCCCTATTATTTAAACCTTTAATTGTTTGATTGAATTGAAATGAGTTTTTAATTGATTTTAAAACCCTATTTTGAAAGTATTTTATGTTTTATTTTTAGATTGACATGGAATTGATGAAAAAACACCAATTTTAATGGAATTGAAATGTGAGGAGGATTTTGGGAAAAAATGATGGCTTGATTTTGAAATGGATTTGATGTTGAATATTAAAAAAATGGTTTATAGTGGAAGATGATTTGAAATGGCATGAATTGATGAAGACATCTATTTCGGTTTTGAAATGAGAAAGGCATGTTGAAAATTGAAATTGGGCAATTGTAATTTGAATTGATTTGAAATTATTGATTTTACCATGTTTGATTGATTGTTTGAAGCACATGTTAGTCTAGGTAGTTATAAATAACTGAAACAATCATGCTAAGACTTTGATCCCCTATCAATGGATTGATGATGACAACTATAACTAAACAATTACGGCATGAACTCCCAAGAGGGTTCCCCTTTGGGGGTGTAGATGGTCCATGTGGGTTCCCTGATTTGGGTGAATATTGATTTGAGTGTGCACACCTATCTTGAGTTAATATCATTATTGAGATATAAAAGGATCCTATTACCTAAACTAACATACCACAATTCTTTTGTAGATGATGCTATGATTTTTTGAATTGAAAATATATGTCATTTTTTATTGAATTATTTTATTCATGCCAACTTCTTTATATAAAATGTTCATTTAAGTTAGTATTGATATATCTTTTATCCTTTTTGATGTGAAAGCATGTTTTGGTTTAAAATATGTGAATGAAATACCATGAATTGTATAATTTTAAATTAAAGAATAATTGTTTTAATTATCATGGCATTGATTATGAAACATTTGGTGATACTCTACTAGGATTTAAATCTCACACCTTAACTTTTCCTTTGGGAGTTTTTAGATTTTTTTATGCCAAGTCCAAGTAAAGGGAAATCACCACTTGGAGGTGGTAGATGTTCTTGATCCTAAAGACTATGGAGTGATGATGGTGACTGGTGGAGTCGTTTTCCACTTGTTACATGGGATATTTTGATACTTTTTTTCTGGTTGATGTTATAATTTTCTTTAAGATGTTTATCTTTCTATCTGGGTACTGTTTTACCTATTTGTTTCTGATACTTTATTCCTTTGGTGTGTTTATCATACTAAATTGTATCTTTTATCTTCTACTATTTTGTGGAAAATATATCCCCTCTCATTTCTTGTATGATTTCAAGTGCTTTTCTCCAACTCATTGGGATTAGGAATTCCCTTTGGGCTATGTTAGAGCCGGTTCAGGTATCAAGGTACCTGGGTATCTAGGTTGGTTCATGACATTATACCCATTAAAAATCAGTTCATCCACACCCTAATATCCCACAAGACCAATATCATCAACCCTTGTGTTTCCCCCCTTTGTTTCAAGCATGTCCTGGACCATTACCTTACCTTTTTCTCCTAAAAATTATCACCCCAATACCTCTTTCCCCTAATAATAGGCACCCTAATGTTGGTATCCCCATTTTCCACTTCACCATAGTAATGTTTATAACATGCACCACCTAGAGGTGCATGAGTAGTAGATACGTAATCCCCAAAGGTGTCATCATCAAAGGAAACTGTCCACATTTCTTGGTATGAAGGACCAATGATGGATCCTTCTCTTTTACTTGGAAATGGTCTCCCTAGGTGTAGGCCCATCCCATGTCCGAGCAACATAACGTAAAATTTCCTAACCCAGAATCCTAGTAATACAACGTTAAACTGCACGACAACATCCTTAGAACATGACATTAAACTATAGCCTTACCCTATGCAGTGAACATAGGATGACCTGTGTATGACTGGCATTGGATGACCCCTCAGCTCCTACCCTGTGTGATGAAAATATGATGCTCTATGTATGACCATCATGGGATGAAACCACCTCCCTCACCATGGGATGAAACACCTATAATGGGAAACCTCCATGTGTAATCCCCACACTATCCTCCATCCACCTTGGATGAAACTCCACACCTGGGATGAAACCCCAACACTCTGACAACTTATAAGTGTAAGCCCCACACCATTCATTGTTGACGCTCCTTATGTGACACGAACATCCTTACCACATGACGCTAAACTAAATGGACTAAACCTATCACATGAACTTAAATTTTGTAATTAAAATACATGTGTTTTGACCCATCTCTCTTAGCGATGTACATAGGGCACCTCCACGAGGTTCAATCCTAACATCTGAACACATCTAGGGTACCTCCCTAAGCTTCACTCCCAACACCCCAACATTCCCATCAAATCTGCATGTATCAACTTAAAAGATGAAAACTCTAGAGTGTGATAATCTTCCCCATTGGAACACACTAAAATATATTGAAAGTGTGATCATATTCCCTATGAGAATATACTAAAATAACTCCAAAGTGTGATCATCTTCCCCATGGGAACACACTAGGATAACCCCAAAGTGTGATCATCTTCCCCATTAAAACACACTAAAATCAACCAACCTATACTCATAAGATGTTAAATCTATAACCAACCTATCCCCACAAGATGTTAAACCTATAAACCACCTGAAATATCTACCCCATAAAATAAACATGGGATGCCCAGGGTAAAAAACCACATACTCCTTATGACCATGGTGTCAACTGCCTCGTGGATGACACATGATGCCTTGGGTTTCTCACCTAAGATGCCTCATACATGAGATTACCTTTACTTCAAAATATGAAGACCTTATAGGTTCCAAATATTCCCAAATTCCAGAAATTCTCAAACATACCCAACATTACCATCTACTCCGATCTCAGTTTGCTGACCTATCGAGACACAATAAGTGTAATTAATCGATGTCCATGTCAAGATGGTGTTGGGAATGAGCTTCAAGAACATGAGTTAAATATTTTAGGGAGACCCATACTAGGTGATGAGCTCCAAAGAAGAATCTAAGGAAGGAGAAACTAACATCCCATTATCCCGTTTCGATCAAGGAGACAACATTGATAACCTTGGTAATGGTGGTCACCCGCCTTGGGAAAGTGGGAATGCGGGGAAAGAACAAGAGCGTTTGCACGTGCCCTGATGAGAAATGTAACAACCCAATCTTCCATGGTACACTTCTTTTAAATAATTCAATAGCTTGTGTTGCACGCAACATTGAGTTCGAGCGCACCATGACCTATCAAACCAGCCATTTAAAAAATGGTTATGAATAGTATTAACCAAATTATGAAATTTACAAATTTTATTTTAAAAAATAGACTTTATTTTTGAATTAGTAATATTAAAATTATCTTATGGTGAATTTTTGGTATTTTTTGGAAAAGTTTCAATTTTTGATGAATAGTGAAAAATACTGCATTGTTGTTAAAAACCGACATTTTCATTTAAATAATTATTTTAAATTAAGTTGATTTTAAAGTCACAATAGACAAATAATAAATTTATTAACCCAATGTAGGCCATTGGAATTATTTTTATAATATAATTAGATATAAAAATTTATTGAACTCTTGAACGTCACTTTTACCCGCCTTCTACCACATCTATGGATTAACATTAAACATAATTTTACCGCTTCTATGAAATGAATTTCAAAAAATGAACATAAATTATTGTAATTAATATAAAAAATGTGGTCTAATAGGACCAACATAATTTATTGTGAATAGTAACTTTTGGATTTTATTTACCACGGTTAAAGGTAAATAGAGTAATTAAAGGTAAAAATAATAATATAATAATATAATATTACCCTAAAACTTGTCCTAATTTTATTGGATAATTTTTTTAGACCAAAATAAACCTTAGGTATAAAATATGTTCATTTTTAAGCCACTTTTGTTAGATCAAGACATTTATTATATTTTATTTAAAGAAGAGTTAAAAATATCATATTCAAATTTTAATAAATATATAATTTTTAATATGAGGTTATATAAGTGATATGGTCAGTTATAAATATTATTTAGAAATATAAAATTTTTATATACATAATAGTAATTTATTTATAATTTTAGGAAATAAATAATTAAATTAAATGGTGACACAATAATGATGCAGTAATTGAATTATTAAAGGAAGAATCAATTAAATGATATTAAAAATATTAAAATAAATATAATTTGACTTAATTAATGACACCCAAAAATTTTATAGATAAAATATACATTTTAGTGACATATTGAAAGTATTTTTTTAAATTTATCATGTTTTTTTGATATTTTTAAAAATGAAAATATTGAATAGTATCAAAATTGACATAAATGATACTTTAAAATAAATAATATTTTATTAAATGTTATAAAATTCATAAAAAATATCCGATTAGGAAAAATAACTATTAAAATGTTAAATATTTAATAAATGATCTAATTGGGGCTATTTTTTCATTTTATAGTAACTATATTAACCCTATATTATAAAAAGACAAGTAAACACGGTAAGAGTTAAACTGTTTAACTAAGGTTTAAATTCAAAAGATAAGGTTATTTTTGTGACCTAAACTTATCTAAAAATTATTGGTTGAGATTATTTATACCCATAATCATATTATCCTCTAAATAACTCACTTTGGAGCTATTTTAAACCAAAAATCAATTTATAATAATTTAATAGTTTCAGAGTTTCCAAAAGTACCCCTCTCCTCTCTTATAAAAGAACATCTCTCCTTCTCTTTTGTTAACTCCTATAAATCCATTTTTATCTTACAAACCATGAAAAATTCTCCTACCAACTTCCCTAAATTCATCCTAGATTCCATACTTTGGAAATAAAGCTATACTAAGGAGTCCTTTTGTGCAAATCAAAAAGGATATGCTCAAAGAAGAGGTAATTGTTTTACCAATTACATTCTTATACTTCCTATTACTATGTTGTTTTCATACCAAAGTAATAACTAAAATATCATATACGTAATGATATGTTATTATAATTATTTAATAACCATATTCCTCCATTTATCTATCCTAAGAATAACAATACCATCATGCGTGCGTACGTACGACTTACCATCTCCACATTGTGGTGTAATTTGTTATTCAACACTACTTTATTTGGATGAGTATAATGATGAGAATAATGGATATAAATAATGAATATAACATAATAATTATTCTTTATAATTAATATACCATCTAATTTCATACCATTTAACCATCAAGAGAATGATACCGTCACTCATGCGTACGTACGACCTACCGTATCCACAATGCGGTGAGATTCATTCTCCATGTTAACCATTCAAGAATGATTATAAAATTTATATAATGATTAAAAATAATAATTATTAACTTTATATAATTTTTTATATAAATAAAATACATCCTATTCATAATAAACATTACTTACACAATAAAACATGTATAAAAAATGAAGCAGTTAACACCCAAAATAATGGTAATACTAAAATATTTTTAACAAAATGATATAAGAGGATCATATATGATATAATAAATATGGATATGGTTCTGGTAAAATTTAATAACATACTTTAACCATTATACAGGATGTTAACACACCCTTAACGAAGGTAAACTACAAGGTAAGGGTTAATTTCACAATCTCATTATTATATGAGGTTGTTTATATGTAAGTATCTACTGGGACATTTTTATCATCCATGTCCATATTTCTTAAAATGTATTTAAAAATATTATTGAATATTTTTTAAAGTAATTTTTACCCATGTTTGACTTTTTATAAAATGTTTTTAAGGAATCTTTTCATTGTTTTCCAAATGAGGTACTTTATGACCTTTTTGAAAAATTAAGGAAAGATTATTTTTTAACTTATATGGAACGAGCGACTATTTTCAAAGACTATGAATACTTAACATTTTGAATCTTACATTATAATATTACAAGTTTATTTTAAAAATAATTTTTATCTTTTATAATTATACGGATTTTAAATGATTTCAAAGTAAAAAGAGATATTTCTCTCAAATAATTTTAATGATTTTATTAGATTATTTTCATCTATGTCAAAATCCTTCATTAGATTTTATGTTTACATGAGGTTGATTTATTATGATACAATATTCCATATTGTATTAAAATTTTTATGATATGTTTGACTGGGGATGTGCTATTTTTATACCATTAATGGTTTATGGTTGATGTATCAACATTTTGCATGCTATTTTTAATATGAATGTTTATGTTATGATTCAAAATTTTCATAAGAGGAATGAAATGGACTTAGTAAGTGATGGGTGGGGCCTAATATATCCACTTTATGTATCAGTAGGTCTCATGAGACAAACAAGTGCCTTGGCATGAGACCTTGATGCTATGGTTATGTATGGTCTTGGCACGATCCCTTGATGATATGGTTATGATATCCAACATTATGCATTTCACTATTATGAGATTAGTTATTGACATTTCATGTGATTATTCGACAAGTATAATATCCATGTGAATGTTTAAATGGAATTATTTGATTTATTCTTTCCATATTATGCTTAATATTATGTTTAAAAGGCTTGTGTTTCAGTTTTATATGTTACCTTAAAAGTTTACACTTATTTATGATAACTTCCACTATATTGTTTATCCTTACTAAGCATCTAAGATCACCCATTTCTTATGTTTTATTTTTCCCTAGGATGAAAAAAAGTATATTATGACTGACCTGTAGGGATAGTCTAAGGGATATGGGTGTTTTCAAAGGAGACACTATGTTTTTTTTCATTTCAATATATAATGTAAAACTTATGTTTGTATCTAGTTTTTCTAAGGCTATTAAACTGATCGGTCCTTTGGGATTTGATTTCTTGTGATCATGGAAATGTAATAAAATAATTCACCAAATCTAGGAAACTGTGGTCGAGGCATTACAGTTTGTATCATAGGAAGTTTAGTAAAAACCTTGGAAACTAGATTTAGAATAGAATTTAATTAGGGGATACTACCCTAAGATAGAATTTGAGGATAAATATATAAGAAAATCGTAAATTTTGGTAATGTAGATATTATGTGGGTATTCCTAGAAAATAAATCCCTTTCTAGATACTATAAGTGGATGTGGTTTTGGAATAGATATACCCAGGAGTAACAACTCTAATAAGGTATTTTGGGCTTGGCTCTGGGTAATTTGGTACATAACAACGAGCTTTACTATCCATGTGGTTTGACATTCCTAGGGTATATTCTTAGGATAATTCACATTTTCTTTGAAAACCATTATGAAGAATTTATGAGTAAATATGTCCCCAAAGAAGCCATTTTTATGATTATGGATTAGATATTCATAATTTTTTCAATTTATGTTATGTATTTTACTAGTTTGGAATTATGTATTATGATTCATAACCTAATATAGTGTATGTCATTGTTTAGAAATGATGCCTAGTGGAAGGAATGGAAATCGTATAAACACACATAATCCATGTAGGGATTTCCCTTATATCCAAGATAATGATAGTGGAGTTGGTGATACAACTGACATTGAACATATTATAACCAAACTGGGACAACTGAATCAGGTTATGAATAATAACCTTACCTATATCGAGTAGACTGATTCACAACGTAGAGGATCAATGTTAGACCGCTCCATGAGACAACAACCTCCAATATTCAATGGAACAATAAATCCATTTGTATATGAGAAATTGATAAGTTCCTTAGAGAAAATATTTCTTACTTTAGGGAGTAATGAAAGGGAATTTTTTTTATGATAGTCTATCATCTATCAGGAGATACAAATCAATGGTGGTTATTAATTCATAACATGAAGAAGAATGGAGAGGTATAAAATATGGAATGGAGGTAATTTAAATAACTCTTCCTAGGAAAATACTTTCCTCATGATCTACGAGTGGATATGGAGAGGAAATTTCTGAGTCTGAGGCAGAAGGAGGATGATAATGTTGTAAAATATGATGCTAAATTAACAAGGTTAAAAAGACATGCTATAGACTACATACGTAACCCAAGAAGTAATATTGGTCAATTATTTGATGGGTTAAAACCATTCCTCCTATGGGCACTGGTCTCACAATCTTTCTCATCGTACGAAGATATAGTCTCATGTTTTATCAAGACAGAAAATGAATTCCCTAAGTCTCATGAATTTAAAGTAAAGCAAGAGAATAATAGGGACACTGAACACTCTAGAAAAGGAATTAAGTGTAAGAAAGGAAAATTTTACTTTCCACCCTGCAGTAATCGTGGGAAGAAACACCCCGGTACTTGCCTAAAAGGGATGAGAGATTGTTACAAGTATGGAGAAAAAGGAAACCAATATTATGATTGTAAGGGGAATAAAGGAACTACCAATGTTAAATTATACAATTGTAAAGATATGAGACATTATTCAAATTATTGTCCTAAGTGTCAAGGAAATTTTCCCCAGAAAAGGCCAAGGGAGAAAGGCTAAAATTTTGTGATCACAACTGCTTAGGTTGAAGTACCTAATGATGTGGTGGTAGGTAATTTAATCATTTCCTAAAATTTATCCAAATATTTATTTGATTCTAGATCCTCATATTCCTTTATATCTTCCCAGTTTTCTTTAAAAATTAGATATTTACAATTCACATTAACAAGGGAGTAATTAGTCAAAACCCCTAAGGGAAGTCGCATTGTAACAAAGATATATCACACAGTTCCCATTATGGCATATAAATGTGCTTGATCTACTGAATTTATCATCATACCTATGGTTGAATTTTATATAATCCTCAGTATGGATTGAATATCAAAATATGATACAAAAATTTATTTCAAGAAGAAAGAAGTTACAGTTTTTGAGGAATATATAGAATCCATTATCTTTAGAGTAGAAACTTCATCACTCAATTCTTATCAAAACCCACTCCCAATAGCTTTACTGAATGAGATTCTTGGGAAGGAATATGAAATAAAATCTATGGATTAATAAATAAATATTAAAATTTATGATGTACCTATTGTAAATTAATACATTTATGTTTTTCTCTAAGATTTACCCAAACACCCCCCAGATCGTGAAGTTGAGTTTTCTATTGATTTAATCCCTGATAAAAGACCAATATAAAATTATCCTTATAGAATGACCACTGTTGAATTAGTATAGTTGAAGAAAAAACTATAGAAGATGAGTAATAAGGGATTTATTCACCCTAGTGTTTCTCCATGGGGAGCCCCAGTTCTTTTTTTAAGAAGAAATATGGATCAATGAGGCTATGCATTGACTATAGAGAAATCAATGCTATTATAATAAATAAAAAGTATCCCCTTCCTTGCGTTGATGATTGTTTGATCAACTTCATGTAGCTCAATATTTTTCAAAGATTGACCTTCGTTATGGATATCATCAATTTTGTGTAATAAAAGAAGATATTCCAAAGACAACATTTCGAACCAGGTATGGGCATTATGAGTTTACAATAATGTCGTTCAGACTGACTAATGCAACCTATATTTTCATGGATCTAATGAATATAGTGTTTAAGTAATATATTGTTGATTTTTTATAGTATTTATTAATGATATATTGGTATAATAAAAAATATACAAAGACCATGAGATCCACTTGCGAATTATTCTGAAGACTATTAAAAGAAATGAATTATATGGGAAGTTTAACAACTGTGAATTTTGGCTCTAGGAAATTTATTTTATTTTTCATATTGTCTTGAAGGATGGAATCTATATTTATCCTACAAAGAAAAAGGCAATAAAATAATGGATAACATCGATGATTATAACTAAGGTATGTAGTTTTATTGGTTTAACAAGTTACTATCAGCGTTTTTTCTAGAATTTTTCCTAATTGACTAACCCATTAACCAAGCTCAGACATAAAGAGGTTAAATTTGTTTGAAAAAAAGAGTATTAATAATGTTTTGAAGAATTTGATATAAGATTATTCAATGCTCCTATCTTAACTTTACCATCTAGAAATGATGGGTTTTTGATTTATAGTGATGCATCAAAGAAAGGACTTGGTTGTGTCCTTATGCAGAATGATAGAGTTATTGATTATGAATCAAGGAAATTGAAAATCCATGAAAAAAATACCCAACTCACGATCTTGAGTTAGAAGCAGTAATATTTTCTCTAAATATATGGAGACACTATCTCTACAGTGAAAGATGTGAGATATATACAGATCACAAGAGTTTGAAATATATTTTCTCACAAAAAGAACTCAACATGAGACAAAGGAGATGGATTGATCTACTAAAAGATTATGATTTCACAATACACTACCTCCTAGGGAAGGAAAATATGGTGGAAGATGATTTGAGAAGAAATAACCATGGATTTATAAATAAAATGAGAGTTGAGAAGGACCCTATGTTCATGGATCTAGTAAATATATATATGGGAATTATCATAGAATGTGAAACATCACTAATTTTTCAAATGGTTGCCAAACCACCTTTATTGGAAAGGATAAAAAGTTCTCAGTCTGATGATGAGGATTTTCAAAAGAAAATTAAATCTGTGATTGATGGGAGATTGATCGACTTTATTTATGAAGATGACATTTTGAAATTTGGGAAGAGACTTTGTGTTCCCACTATACCTGAGCTAAAAAGGGAATTATTATATTATGCTCATAGATCCAATTTCTCTATAAACCCTGGTGGCACTAAGATGTATATAGATTTGAAGTAACATTTTTGGTTGGACAACATGAATAGGGAGATTGCTGATTATGTGTTGAGATGTTTGGTTTTTCAATAGGTGAAGGCTGGAAGACAATATCCTAGAGGATTCATGTAACCTCTTCCTATACCTATGTGGAAATGGGATGATATTATGATGTAATTTGTCATGGGACTACCAAATACTCCTAGAAGAAATGATTCTATACGGGTTATTGTCGATAATCTTACCAAATAAACACATTTTATTGCTATAAGAGAAGATTTACCATTTTAATGTTCAGAAAGACTATATGTTAATGAAGTTTTAAAACTTAATGGTGTACCCCTATCAATTGTTTATGATCATGACCCATGTTTTACATCACAATTATAGAAAAGTCTTCAGAAGGCCCTAGATACCGAGTTTCGTTTGAGCACTATCTACCATCCTCAAAATGATGGAAAATCAGAAAGGACTATTCAAAACTTAGAAGAAACATTGAGATCTTTCTTACTCGACTTTCAAGGTATGTGGGATCAGTATTTAACTCTAGTAGAATTTTCCTATAATAATAGCTTCTATTCAAGTATTCAGATGGCACCATATGAAGCGTTATATGTAAAGAGATGTTGTAAACTGACTTGTTGGGATGATGTTGGTGAAAGAAAAATCGTAGGCCTAGAACTTGTTGAGGAAATGACAAAAAAGTTAAAGACTATTAATACCCATATCAAAACATCTCAAATTAGGAAAAATATCTATGCTGATAACTTAAGGAAGGATTTGGAATTTTAAGTGGGAGATCATGTTTTCTTGAAGGTATCTCCATAGAAGGGTGTTATACGATTCAGTAAAAAGGGTAAATTAAGTCCCAAGTGTATCAGACCTATTGAAATTCTAGAATGAATTATAGTTGTAGCTTATCGTTTGGTAATGCTGCCAAGTCTCTTCAAATTTAATGATGTGTTACACATATCAATGTTAAGGAAATACATACCAGACCCAACACATGTACCCACCTATGAAGAAATAGAACTGGAACCCGATCTGCATTACTATGAAGTACTTATCAATATTATTGACACTAGAGAACAAGTGTTGAAAAATAAGATGACTCTTCTAGTAAAATTTCTTTGGATAAACCATAAAATGGAAGAGGTAACGTGGGAACCTGAGGAACTTATGATGAAGAACCACATGAATATTTTTATGAAGTGATATTCTAGAAATTTCTAGGATGAAATTATTTGAATGAGGGAATAATGTAACACCCCAAGCTTCCATGGTATGATTCTTTTTAAATAATTTAATAGTTTGTGTTGCACGCAACATCAAGTTTGAGCACACCGTGACCTATCAAACTAGTTGTTTAAAAAGTGGTTATGAATAGTATTAACCAAATTATGAAATTTATAAATTTTATTTTAAAAAATAGACTTTTTTTTTAATTTGAAATTTCAAAATTAGTTTATGGTAAATTTTTGGTATTTTTCTGAAAAGTTTCAATTTTTGACGAATAGTGAAAAATACTGCATTGTTATTAAAAACAAACATTTTCATTTAAATAATTATTTTAAATTAAATTTATTTTAAAGTTACAATAGATAAATAATAAATTTATTAACCCAATTTAGGTCATTGGAATCATTTTTATAATATAATTAGATATAAAAATTTATTAAACTCTTGAACGTCACTTTTACCCGCCTTCTAACCACATCTGCGGATTAGCATTAAACGTAATTTTACCACTTTTGTGAATTGAATTTTGAAAAACCAAAATACATGATTATAATTAGTATAAAAAATTTGGTCTAATAGGGTCAAAATATTTTTTTGGTGAGTAGTAACTTTTGGATTTTATTTACCAAAGTTAAAGGAAAATAGGGTAATTAAAGATAAAAATAATATTATAATAATATAATATTACCCTAAAAATTATCCTAATTTAATTGGATAAGTGTTTTTAGACAAAAATAAACCTTAAGTTATAAAATATTATCCTTTTTAATACACTTGTGTTAGATTAAGTCATTTATTATATTTTATTTAAAGAAGAGTTAAAAATGTCATATTCAAATTTTAATAACTATATCATTTTTAATATGAGGTTATATAAGTGATATGATATATTATAAATATTATTTATAAATATAAAATATTTATCTACATAGTGGTAATTTATTTATAATTTTAGAAAATAAATAATTAAATTAAATGGTGACACAATAATGATACAATAATTGGATTATTAAAGGAAGAATCAATTAAATGATATTAAAAATATTAAAGAAAATATAATTTAGCTTAATTAATGACATAAAAGAATTTTATAGATAAAATATACATGTTAGTGACATATTTGAAGTATGTTTTGAAGGTATCATGTTGTTTTAATATTTTTTAAAATGAAAATATTGAATAGTATCAAAATTTACATAAATGATACTTTAAAATAAATAATATTTTATTAAATGTTATAAAATTCATAAAAATATAAGGTTCTTCCAACTAACTATTATAATTATAAAGATATCATAAATGATCAAATTGGGTTTTTTTTCATTTTATACTAACTATATTAACCCTATATTATATAAAGACAAGTAAACATGGTAAGAGTTAAACTATTTAACTAAGGGTTAAATCCAAAAGATAAGGTTATTTTTGTGATAAAAACTTGTCTAAAAATAATTATTTGAGAGGATTTAGACCCATAATCATATTATCCTTGAGATAAATCACTTTTTATATATTTTAAATTGAAAATAAATTTATAATAATTTAATAGTTTTGGAGTTTCCAAAAGTACCCCTCCCATCTCTTATAAAAGAGTACCACTCCTTATCTTTTATTAACACCTCTAAAACCTTTTTTATTGTCAAAAACCTACCCACTTCTCCTAAAAAAATCCCTAAATTCATCCTAGAGGCCATACTTTGGTCAAAATCCATCCTAAGGAGTCCTTTTTTTCAAATCAAAAGGAGACGTTCAAAGAAGAGGTAATTGTTTTACCAATTCCATTCAATTTCTTTTCTTCTTCTATTTCCTATTACTGTGTTGTTTCCATACCAAAGTAATAAATAAAGTATAATATAAATGATGAGATGTTATTATAATTATCTAATAATCATATTCCTCTATTTATTTATCCCATGAATAACAATATCACCATGCATGCATATGTACAACTTACCGTCTCCACGCCATGGTGTAATTTGTTATTCAACACTAATTTATTTGGATGGGTATAATTATGAGTATAATGGATATAAATAATGAATATAACACTACAATGGTTCTTTATAATTAATATAATATCCAATTCCATACCATTTAACCATCAAGGTAATGATACCGTCGCTCATGCGTACGTACGACCTACCGTCTCCACAACACGGTGAGATTCATTCTATAAGTTAACCATTCAAGAATGATTATAAAATTTATATGATGAGTAAATATAATAATTATGAAATTTATATAATTTTGGATATGAATAAAATACATCCTATGCGTAACAAACATGACCTACACAACAAAACATGCATAGAAAAACGAAGCAGTTAACACCTGAAACAATGGTAATGCTGAAATATTATTAACAAAATGATATAAGAGGATCATATATGATATCATAAATATGGATATGGTTCTGGTACAATTTAATAACATAATTTAACCATTATATAGGAGGTTAACTCACCCTCTACTAAAGAAAAGTACAAGGTAAGGATTAATTTAACAATCTTATCATTATCCGAGGTTGTTTATACGTAAGTATATACCAGGACATATTTATCATCCATGTCCATGTTTCTTAAAATGTATTTCAAAAATATTATTGAATATAATTTAAATTAATTTTTACCCATGTTTGACTTTTTATAAAATGTTTTGAATTATTATTTCATTTTTTTTCAAATGAGGTACTTTATGACCTTTTCGAAAAATTAAGGAAATAATGTTTTTTTAACTTATACGGCATGAGCAGTTATTTTCTACCATTATGATGCATTAAAATTTTGAATATTCCCTTACAATATTATAAGGTTATTTTCAAAAGAAACGTTTTCTTTTATATTTATGTAACTTTTAAATGATTTCAAAGTAAAAAGGGATATTTCTCTCAAATAATTTTAATGATTTTATTAGATTATTTTCATCTATGTCAACATCCTTTGTTAGATTTTATGATTAAATGAGGTTGATTTATTATGATACAATCTCCCATATTTTATTAAAAGTTTTATGATATGTTGAACTATGTATGTGTTATTTTTATACCATTCATGGTTTATGGTTGAAGTATCAACATTTTTATGATAGTTTTAATATGAATGTTTATGTTATGATTCATCCTTTTCATAAGAGGAATGAATTGGACTTAGTAAGTGATGGGTGGAGCCCGTTATATCCCCTTGATGCATTGGTATGTCTCATGAGACAAACTAGTCTATTGACATGAGACCTTGATGGTATAGTTATGTATGATCTTGGAACGAGGCCTTGACGGTATGGTTATGATGTCCGACATTATATATTTCCTCATTATGAGATTATTTATTGATATTTCATGCGATTATTAGACTAGTAAAATATCCATGTGAATTTTTAAATTGAATTATTTTATTTATTCTTTCCATATATGCTGGAGATTATGTTTAAAAGGCTTGTGTTTTAGTTTTATACCTTTCCTTAAAAGTTTATGCTTATTTATGATAGCTTCCACTATATTATATTGTTTATCCTTACTGAGCATCTAAGCTCACCCCTTTCTTATGTTTCATGTTTCCCCAGGATGTGAAGAAGTATATTACGACTAACCTGTAGGGATATTCTAATGGATATGGGTGTTTTCAAAGGAGACACTTTATTTCTTTTCATTTCAAGATGTAATGTAAAACTTATGTTTGTATCTAGTTTTTACAAGGCTACTAAACTGATTAGTCCTTTGGGATTTGATTTCTTGTGATCATGAAAATGTAATAAAATAATTCACTGACTTTGGGAAACCGAGGTTGGGTCATTACAAGAAAGAATCAAACAATAAAAATGGTGAACTCGATATGAAATTTTTATCCTTTAATAGTGAGTAGATCAGTAATGATAGGTACTATCAGATTTGAGAATTCCCATATCCAAATATTCGACACTAGGCCCCCACTAAATATATTGTAGGCTCTATATGAAACTCTTCACCTACAAATGGGGGAAATCAAAGGACTTTGTACATCCCTGATCCAAGGTATCATCGATGTGGATCCTACCTCCACCTTGGAGAAGGATGAATGATGTTGGGAACATTGGGAATTTCTATCATGGTGTGTTTAATAATGGCTGGTTCAATATATTTCCACAGGACTCAATCCATGAAGAACACATGATGACCTTCCACCAATAGGTGTGGGGGTAGGGGGACTGACAGTGCATAAACCCCACACTTCTATTCTCCCACTATGATGATTGCCTCTTCAATGAATATTGGGAGCCCTCTACCTATCTATCCTTCATATATCTTCTATATAATGGTCATCAATGCCCTTATTCGTCAATACGAGTGAGAAGGGGTCATCCCAACTAGGGATATGGTTTAACAGGGCCAGAAAGTCATGACACCACACCAACATCACCACCCATGAGGACCATGCTGGGGGACCTCCCAATCACGACGAAAAACCATTTAAAGAGACTATATTTGGAACACTCCAATAGATTTCTCCCCTACACTGATTAATTAAAGGATATACAGGTCACACCCATAATGGAGACCACCCAGGAGCCACTTAGGAGGGCTCCTGATCAGCCACACCGATGATGCTAATCGACTATGTAGGTTAAAGAGTAGGGTTTTACCACTCCTTACTCATCGAAACCAATTTAGAATACTCGGTACCAATACTAGGGGGAGTCCATGAACCCTACCCATCACGAGGCCCCTACTCCAGCTCCAATGGCCCCAACTACCATTGGTACACCCTATCTTTCCCTTGAAACAACTATGTGGGGTCTTGTATTTTCCTGATTGGGATTGAGACCCCATCCACCCCACGAGTAGGTTGGATTGACTCTACCTATTATCGGTACCACCAGAAACCATCACAGGCCATCCCATGATGGATAATTCCACTGGGGAGGTGTTCCTTGCACCAAAGACATGCCTTGATATGAAGATCCATCTTGGGTAAAGAGAAAAAGAAACTACCACATAAGCCATTCTCGTAGCACTAATCAGTATGTGAGGAAGGAATACTAATGATTCCCGTCTACTCACACTCTATGAAATTCCTTACCATCAGACACAAGACTATGAGAAACACTGTGCCACCATTGATCTCCTAGACTCTGAGATGAAAAATGATTCTCTAAATATTCCTTCACCTTTTTTGTCAAATATGGGGGGATAATACTATCAATTGAGGCTAATGATCCCTAAAGTTGAGGTCTACAAAGTCCTTAAATCCCTTTGAAAATACCTACAAGTGGAGGATGTTTTGGACACCTTTAAGGGGATCACAGTGGAACCTTCTCTATATCCAACTACTTCCATCCTCCCAACCTATACATTAGAAGTGGGAGAGACATTGGGGTCTGGATGGATTCCCTCAGATGAAGGTGAACACTCCACTGATACCCAAAGAGATTTTGTCACTCTCGCTCTTGAGAAGGTTGCGAACACCCCATACTACATGGATGGCAGTGCATTTTATGGGGAAATATTACGGTTTCTTCAAGGATGTTCAGGGCCTAAGGCAGGGAGACCCCCTCTCCCCGAGCCTCTTTATCCTCTCGCAGGAAATCCTCAGCCGCCTCATCCTAAAAAACATGATCAATGGTAGGATACTCCCCTACAATAGAAGAAGGAACTCCCCCTCCATATCCCACCTAATGTTCTCCGATGACACAATGATCTTCCTGAATGCAAATAGACGGTCCATTCATGGCATCATTAAGGTTCTTGAGGACTATTTCCATTGGAGCAGTCAAGTTATCAACAAGCTCAAGATCAATGTGTAAATATCCAAAAAATGCCCTCCTAACTGGGCTGGCTCCATCTGCAACCTTCTCGGCATTGAAAGAGGGTGTTGGCTGATGAACTACCTGGGGGCCCCATCTCCCCAAGAGTCCTCCGAATCAGGGATTTTGATCACATAGTGTGACACATCTCCGAAAGGATCCTCAACTGGAAAAATAGATACCTGTCATTCGGAGGTCACCTTTCTCTAGTTAACAGTGTTCTTTCAGCCACCCCATTCCATGACCTATCATCCCTTAAAGTTCCCAAATAAGTTATCAAGAATATTGACAAGATCTTGGTGCGATTAATATGGGATGCAAGGGCTGAAGGTAAACGCTCCTCGGTCTCTTGGAGGAGGATAGCGAGACCTGTTTAGGAGGGCAAAATTGATGTTCACAGTCTCACGGATACCTTGCTTTGCATGCAGGCCAAACTGGCCTGGGAGCTTCATGAATGCATAAATTTATGGGGAAAAACCATGGGCAATAATCTTGTTGATGCCTCACTGATGGAAGCAGGGCACTGGTCCCCTTTTATGCAAACCCTCCTGCCTCTATTTTCTGCTCTTCTTCCCCACGTTTGGTGGATCATTGGCCAGGGGAAAGTTTCCTTCTGGCACGCCAACTAGGAAGGATCTGTTCTTGGCTTTCCGATGTGCCCTTCTTACAACATTTAATTTGAAGAGGCCTGCAACTACCTGTCCTTTACTAAGGCAGTACTGGACCCAGAACAACAAGAAACGTTTCATCTCATTGTCATCAACATGGAAGCGGACATATGCATTTTCACTCCCTCTCAATCAGGATATTTATTTTCCAAATCTAGCCGCAATATCCTCATTCCCTCAACCCACCAAGATCCATGGAAGAAGCTCCTTTGGCTGAAATGCATCCCGTCAAAACTTAACTTCCTCATGTAGAGGCTGATGAATGGTGCCCTTTCCATGGATGATAATATAAAAAAATGCGGTATTCCAACTGATTCCTACTGCTTGTGCTGCAACGCCTATAAAGAGGAAAGTCTGAAGCATCTCTTCTATGAGGGGGAATGGTCCCAAGAGGTCTGGCACACCTTTGGGACTTTCACTGCTGTGCACAACTATGATCCATATGAGGCGTCGTTCATCTCTTACTAGTTTCAGGGCTCAAATGACAAAGGTGTGGAACAGACTTCCAGGGACTTCATTATTCATGCAGAAGCATGGTGTATTTGGAAAGCGAGGAATAAAGCACGTTTTGAATGGATCGTCTCCTCTAGGTGGACCATCATTGCCAGAACACGCTGCCTCCTTCTCGACCTGACCAGATTTATCAAGGGATGGAATGAATCCCCCTCGCTCCAGTTTCTGCATCCGTGCATCCACGATCTTCGAGATGCAGTTCCTCAGGGCAATTGGGTCTGGTGTAACCCCCCCTCCAGTGGATTGAAGCTCAACACGGACGGCTCCTTCTCAGAGGGATTCATGAAGGGAGGTGGCGTGGTTCGTGACGTCAGGGGCTCATTCGTGTTTGCCTTCTTGGTTTTCCTAGGAAAGGGTACCTCCATCCAAGCGGAAGCTCTTGACCATATTTCAGGCCTTTCCCTTTGCCGGCAGGGGGGGATAATTATCTCTTAAGCTAAAATGGATTCTCTCATCCTCCTCAACTCTCTGCAAGGCACCTGGCCTGCCCCTTGGTCTATCACATACTGCATCAGGAAAAGCAGAATCTTTCTCTCCAAAAACCGGGTGAAACATACGTGGCATGAAGGAAATAAAGTGGCAGATCATATGACATCCATTGCGGCCCAAGGCCTTGGTACCTCTTGTTTTTACAATGTTACTCAACTTAAACCTGAAGGGTTCAACCTCATGAGAGGGGATGCCCTTGGATTGAACTACTTTCACCCCCTAAGCCCTCTTCGGTTGTACCTCTAGCCTTGCGCTCTCCACTTCCCCTCTATAAACAAACAATTATGATGATGTAGGGGACGATTAGCTCGAGTGACAACCCACATGCTAGAAAATAAGTATAAAAGTAGGTTTGTGTTAGTGCCATTACCAATTTACCGACCAATGCTAATTGGTATTTTGGCCGATTAGAAGTAGGGAGATCCTCTTGGTAATGAACAAGAGGATTTGTGGGGGATTATTGCCATTGACCAACTACCTATCATGTTATGTCCACTCAAAACCCTGAATTTTTTCATCCCAGAGTTGCTCATCGAGGGCCAAGTGGAATGATTCCGCCAGAATATTTGGGTGATGCTCAACCACCTTTAGGACCACCAGCTAATCTACCCAGGAAGCCATGAACATCTAAATGACATCCACCAACAATGTTAAAGGGTTTATATCACAACTCTCTTAGTATATCATCACCCTGATGCATACAGATACCATTATAATTTCCAATATACCTATGTTAAGAACCCCACTATACTTTAGTGAGTTGTGGAAGAGGCATCTCAGCATATTCAGATCAAAGGCTGGGGGTAGTATGATGACCCTTATTTCAGCCCTATCCCATAGCAACAATTGGATCATCATCCCATCTCACCCACTTATAGTGAAGGTACTTCTCTAACCACTGATATGGTGAATGTCATCACTATTCACCCTCATGAGGATCTAAGAAACCGAGCCACCGACACAGGGCCAGATAGGGAGAACCCTCTCCAAGGGGTTGCATAGTATTAGGTGGATCCCTCAACAAACAATCACAATCATCGGTAGAGATTGACTCTAGGCCTTGGGAGTCCCCCGAACGAGACATCACCACCTTCCTACTGATATATTAAAAATGAAAAGGGCCCCGCTAAGCCCATCAGTCTATCTAGGGTAGCACTATAAACCGAGTTGTAACATCCCGACCTAGGTGCCACTAAATAGTGCCCCGATCTGGTGGGTCACATGGTCTCAAATGCACCTCCCCATATGGTAGATGTTTTCAACCAGTAGTGAGGGCCTAAGGTGTGTCTACAAGGATAATATTACCTCATGTTAGAGTGAAACACATTATAATAATCACAATAATCAGTAACAGAAGCATAATATAAATCAAGAAAGACGTCAACATCCAAAAGACTGAAATAATAATAATAAATCCAAAAGAAGTGTCATGTACAATATGATGACCATGTCATGCACTACTACAAACACGGTCTTTATCAGCGCTAAAAATGGCCTTTATCAGCACTAGAAAAGCGCTGATAAATCCAGCGTAGATAAAGGGGGGTCCCCTTTATCAGTGCTCCGAAAAGCGCTGATATATGACCCCTTTATCAGCGCTTTTTTTAGCGCTGATAAAGGGGTCCTATATCAGCACTTCCTTTATCAGCGCTTTCGTTTTAGTGCTGATAAAAGTTAAAAAAAATTAAAAAAAATTAAAAAAAATTAATTTTTTTAAAAAAAATTAAAAAATACTGCCAATCGAGGGGGGGGGGGGCTTTTATAGTGCTTGAACCCCCCCCCCCCCTTTTACAGCGCTTTTCGGCCCCTATAAAACACCCCACGCACCCCACGCACCCCCTCCACCCTTTAACAGCGCTTGCTCCAATATTCCCCATGCGCGTGCACCCCTGCCTCTACCAGGATTTGAACACGAGACCTCCCCCCTGCGTGCCTAAGCCCTTACCACTACTCTATTTTGATTTTCTTTCCAATTCATGATATCTCTCTCTATATATATTTATATATTTAGTTATATTTATTCGTATAGTAATATATATTTATATTAATATATATATATAGTTATATTATAATATATATATATATATAGTTATATTATAATATATATATATATAGTTATATTATAATATATATAGTAATATTAATATATATATATAGTGGTATTAATATATATCTATATATATATATATATATATTTAGTTATATTTATTCGTATAGTAATATATATTTATATTAATATATATATAGTTATATTAACATATATATAGTTATATTAACATATATATAGTTATATTAACATATATATAGTTATATGAATATATATTTATATAGTTATATTAATATATATATAGTGATATTAATATATATATTTATGGTGATATTAATATATATATTTATAGTAATACTAATATATATATATGTAGTTATATTAATATATATATAGTTATTAGATTAATATATATATAGTTAGATTAATATATATATAGTTAGATTAATATATAGGTATATAAATATTCATATATTGGTATTTTAAATAAAATGGATATTAGTTATTATTTAGATAAAGCTAATATATTTTATATGTAAATATGTTTAATTATTTATTTAAAAAATTTAATTTTTAGGTGCGAATATATAAAAAATATGTACATATAGTTATATATTTGATTATAAATAGCAGTTCATTATAAAAAAGGATGAAATTTCAAAGACATAATATCAATATGAATGTAATACCTTGGAATAAATTCAGTCCTCGCCAAGAAAATCCAATAATACCCCCTTAAACGAGTTTGAAAATCCACAAAATGTTAAAAAATCTGGGTACCCCGACAAAAAACTCAGTTTTGGAGGTATTCTGGGCCTCTTTTGGCCTCGAAAAACGCTTGATCGGGGTTGCCCCGGGTCCCAGCGACGTAGATCTCGTCGCAAGCTTCGATTTGATATGTGGTAGAGCTCAAACGGACACCCGGATCAAAAGTTATGGCCGTTTGAAGTTTGAGTTGCGTTTTCAACATATTTTGGATCTTTTTTTAATTTTTTTAATTTTTTTAGTCCTCAAATTGTTATTAAATGACTATTACTCCATAATTATTATCAAAATATTAATTAAAAATATTTTTTTAATTTTTTAAGAAGTCATTTTCACTAAATATCTTATATATTAAGTATAATAAGTGTAAATGTACATTTATACTTATCTAAAATATATTTAAAAATTATATATTATATTTATATAACAATATAACTATATTTATATATTAATATATTAATATATTTTTTAATTTTTTTTTGAAGCCAACCCTTTATCAGCGCTAAAAAAAGCGCTGATAAATGCCCCCCTTTATCAGCGCTACTAAACAAGCGCTGATAAAGGGGGGTCCATTTATCACCGCTAAAAAAAGCACTGATAAAGGGGTGCCTTTATCAGCGCTTTTTTGAGCGCTGATAAAGGGACCCCCCTTTATCAGCGCTTTTTCGTTAGCACTGATAAAGGGGGGCGCTGCGAAAAACTGTTTTTGTGGTAGTGATGTATTTATACAAAAGGGTAGGCAATACATATAAATAATCATTCCATATAGTACATGTACCAAAAGACCAAAAAGACCAAAAAATAACCTATCTCCATCTAGAATCATGAGCATAGCTCGGTCTTGTGCTCCCCTGATCATATGAAGAACTAATGAAGCATTGAAAAAAGGGTGATTGCCCTGATTCCTACTTGCATCCATGAAGTCTGTCCATGTATCCAACGAAGGCCTGAACAAGGTGTGAGATAAAAATCAGTAGGACATCACCAACAGTGTCTATAATATGTCCAGTTTGTGTAATATAAACAAAAGCATTATGCAATATATCATAGGTATAACAATGATAAAAGTAAAGTTTCAAAAGTAGATGTAATACTGTCCATCCAAACATGGCTACCAATGACCAATAATCAAGATCCAATAAATAAGGGAAACCATAAATTATAAATAAAGAAGGTGTGATACTGTACAGTCGAACAACTATAATCAAATAGCCATACTGGGGCTATCTATAAAACACAAAAAAGTATCTACAACGTCCATGTTGTGTAATACAGTGTATAACATCCACAACGACCTATGATGTGTAATCTAATATCAGAACATGAAGGGCCAAATCTAAGTTATAAAATACCAAGGCATCCTTGTTGAGTCCATGGAGCATCTGAATGGAAACTCGGTAACAACTTAGGTGGAGTCCAAGGAGCATGTCCACAGAGCATGTCCAAAGAAAGTCCAATCAAGATTGATCCAAGGGTTATAAATTCCCTTGGCATACTATATAATTAGGATCCAAGGAGTAGAAATTTACTTATAATTTACTACCATAATCAAGATACATAGAGTCTAAATGTCCATGGAATCCTATGGAACCCAGATCCAAGGAGTAGAAATGACCTTGGCATCCACCACCATAATCAAGCCATTCACCAGTTCATTAATCATTCCATAACCATTCACAATCCATGAGTTCATCCAACTCATTTAACAATTTAACAATTTAAACATCATGTATCACATTCCAAAGGAGGTATAATCCCTCTCCTATTCATTCATTTAATTCTCATTCAATTTATCAAGTCTCCCAATAAAGATAGTGAGATCACAAGCACCCAATGGGGTGGTAAAACATAGGAAAGATACATAAATACACCTCTAAGGTGGAACAAGTTGAGGTAAATGACATCCAACCGTATAATGGTACTATTGGGAAACCTAAATAGGTCCCAAACAATTTAAACAAGACATTACTTTAATTTTAGGGGCAACACTGGAAGGTCCGGTGTGCGACCCAATGACAACAAGGTATATAAAACACTAAAGTTTAAGGGAAAGGTATAGTCCACATACGGTATACCCATGGAAGAACACTCATCTAGTATTGGCCTTTGATTTTGTAAAGACCCGTAAAATTCAAGGGAATTTTTTTTCTTAATTTTCTTTGGAATTTTACAAGAGCGCAGTTTCTGACGGCACCTGATTCCGAGGCCCGGAGTGCCCGGAATCAATTTCCGAAGTTTGGCTCGGGTACATTCAGTGAACGAACGAGCGGAAATTTCTAACTTTTGAACCGGTGCTCGGAATCGAATTCCGAGGGCACCGATGGAACCGTAGCGCCGGTAAATGCTTAGGAACTCCTGTTCTGGAGTTGCGTTCCTACGAGTGTTGATAATAAAAATTGTGGATGTTTACTTTGTAATTACACTACAATTTTTATTATTTTACTCTAAGTGTTATCTCTTGTTGGAAGTTGGGTAACCACCCAACCTCCCTTGGGAGGTTATGAGGGTGGTGGGGCCCACACGAACCCCACCTCTTAATATCCTCTAAAACCCCTCAACTCCCACATAAGTTATGATATCTTAAGTTATAACTTTAGACTTAAATAAGGTGAGTTGTGTGTGTGTTTTGAATTTCAAACTCTTGAAATTCTAGTGTGTTGTTATATTAATAAAATAAGATAGAGTCTTATTTTATTTTTGGGGATAGTTTTTGTCTCCTTGAGAGAGTTGGGAAGGTTCTTCTTGTTTCTTCATCTTCATCAACCTCGACGAAGAACATGAAGAACGCCGTTCTTCAACGAAGAACTTCTTCGCCGAAGAACACGGTTCTTCCGCGACGCCATATCCGCGACGTGATGTTCTTCTTCCGCATCATCTCTTCCGCAACGGTTTTCCGCGACGAACGCCTTCGACAACGACTCTTCCTCCGAAGTCAAAGGAATCGACACCGATATTCCACGATTACGTCAACGTGCGACTATCGAGGTAGGGGTTCTTGAGTTCGTTGTTTACATTTTTATTTGACATTCCTCAAGTATTTCTAAGCCAATTGATAACAAACTAACAGGAGGAGGCCGAACCGCACAAACACGACCGATCCTCCTCCCATCGTGAATTAGTTTTATTGTGGTTTGAAGCAGGGTAACGCGGTACCATTGCACCGCGCGAAAAGAATTTATTTAAGGCTGGTTTGGGTCACGACGAAGAACCGCGACGCTATAATGCCGCGCCTTTGAGATCGGATGAGACCGCGGCCGGAGTCGGGCCGCGGCGGTGGGGCGCGACGTCGTTACGCTGCGCAAATCTTACAAGGTCCGAGCAAGAAGGGGCGGCCGGAAAACCGGCCACTGGCGGTAAAAGAAGAACTGCGGCCGGACGGCCACGGCGGAGCACCAAGAGGCGGCCGGCCTCGCCGGCCGCCGGAGATCAGAACAGCCGCGGCCCTATGGCCGCGGCGGAGGAGCTAGGAGCGGCCGGCCTCGCCGGCCACCGGAGAACGGAGGAGCCGCGGCACTTCGGCCGCGGCGGAGAAAACAGGGGCGGCTGGCTTCGCCGGCCGCCGGCGACCAGGAGAGCCGCGGCTTAGGAAAGAAAGGCGGCCGGCCGTGCCGGCCGCCGGCTTCAAAGGAAGCGGGACCCGAAGGTCCCGCGTGTAATGAAACGGCCGGCTTAAAGCCGGCCGTGATCCACAAAAACCGGGGGATTGAAACCCCCGGTAATCCTTTGAGTCATCCCCCACGTGCGGTGGGGGCCGTTTAAAAAAAAAAGGGGCGCGGCTAAAAAGCCGCGCCGCCCTTCTGGAAAGCGGGGGGCTTAGCCCCTCCCGCGCGTGACCCAGCGGCGCCAGCGGCGCCGGACCGCGCCGCCGCGCCGGACCGCGCCGCCGCGCCGGACCGCGCCGCCGCGCCGGTCCGCGCCGCCGCGCCGGACCGCGCCGGCCGGGCCGGGTCGGACCCGGTTCGGGTCGACCCGGTTCGGGCCAACCTAGGGGGGGTCGGGCCGGGTCGGCCAGGACCCGGAACCCCCGTTTCGGATCAGTTTCGGTCTTTTGGTCATAACTTGAGCCACGGACCTCCGATCGATGAACCGTTTGCGTCAACGCGATCCTTGGATCGAGACGGTCGTTTCGATATATCGCACTCAAGGTTTAGGATTACTTTGAGTTCGGCCGGGTTGGTTCGTTCACGAAACCAACCGGGCCTTCGGAGCGGAAACACTCATATCTTGAGCTACGGACGTCCGATTGACGTGCCGTCAGCTGTGTTGTGTTCCTCTTAGTGAGAAGGATCTTTTGGCATACTCCGCCCGAGGTTTGGACGTAGGTGGAGTATGGTAGGGTTGGTTTTGCCTTAAAAACCAACCGGGCCCCGGGAACAAAAATGCCAATAACTCTCAGACCGGGCGTCCGATCGACGCGCCATCTGTTGCGTTGAGTTCCTGTTGACGATACGGAACTTTTGGATACATCAACTCTGGACTTTGTGACAGTTGATGTATCAGCCTCTCGGCTCGTGGAGCGGACCCTCCGAACGAGCTTGTTGTGTGCGGGAACCCTAGTGCTGGTTGCGACCGTTACTGTGACTACTACTGCTGCTACTGCTACTGTGACTGCGACGACGACAGTACAGAGATCCTGTGTGGATTCGACGACGACGACTACTGCACTCAGCGATCCTACGTGGATCAGTGCTACAGGTCCTGTGTGGGCCCGATCCTGTGTGGGTCCGATCCTGTGTGGGTCCGCGCTCAGCGGTTCTGTGTGAGCCAGCGCCTACAGGTCCTGTGTGGGCCCGATCCTGTGTGGGTCTTTTGCGGGGGTTAGTTACCTATCGATCCTTCGTGGGTCCGACGACTTAGATGGATCAATGATCATCTTTATTGTCTTTTGAAGAAGTATACCTGTGTGAGCTGAAACCTATTGCTTTCCTGTGTGGATTGTGTTGTACAATCCTGTGTGGATTACGTTTTGCTTTCCTGTGAGGATTGTGTTGTGCAATCCTGTGTGGATTACGTTTTGCTTTCCTGTGTGGATTGTGTTGTGCAATCCTGTGTGGATTACGTTTTGCCTTCCTGTGTGGATTGTGTTGTGCAATCCTGTGTGGATTACGTTTTGCTTTCCTGTGTGGAATACGTTTACTTTCCTGTGTGGACTGAGTTGTACTTGGGCTCGGAGGTTGGAGCGTATTTGAAATTGATGACTTAGGTATATGTATGGGCATATACCTAAGCAGTGTCGGTTGTTACTTCGTGATTGTACCTTTCTTTGTGGTTTATCCTTTGTGGATTTGAGAGACCTTTAGGGGTCTCGGGGTCCCTACTGAGTAGCTTATACTCACCCCTGCACGGGCTTTGCCCGCACTAAGTTGTGTTGGTTGCAGACGACGGACAGCGTTGACCTTAGCTGAGGCTTGCAGAGCGGGGCGGTACCCGGAGGTGGACCACTGGGCGGGACGTGCACGGAGCGGACGGCGGGACCCGTGGAGCAGAGGAGCTGTCTGTACCCACCCTTCAGGTGGGATTTCCAGTGGACAGCTCGGTGTAGCGGCTTTTACTTTTCAGTTGCTGTTTTCCCCTTTCGAGTTGTACTTTACTTTCAGTTTGGGTTTGTATACTGGCCCATTTACCTTTCCGTACTTTCAGTTGTACTCTGCTTTTGCTTAGTGTTTAATTTCCGCTTGCTTACTCTGTGGTGTTTGTTTACTTTACAAAGGCAATGCCTTCCCTTTTTACCGGGATTTACGCCTTGGTGCTAGTCGCCAGCCCCTGGCCTATGGAAGGCGGGCTTGGGGTAGTCACGGCACGGACCCCGAGGGCGGGTCGTGACAAATTGGTATCAGAGGAGTTCGGTTCTACCGCGAACTCTGATCTATTCTATGTGAAGCAATAATGTTTAGCGTATTGAGTGTGGTTATCAGTCCAGGGAGTCCAGTGTTGGTGCGGCGACCGACGTATCCGTACACCAGGACCCTGACTTCTGATTTCCGACTTATTGCACGAAAACATTGATTGCGTGTGTGTTTCAAAGTTTTCTTTGTGATTTCTTTGTGTCAGCTCACCAGGTATACTGTTTGACCGTGGCGCACCTGTTTCCTATTCAGGATGGCCCCACGACGGCAGCCAGCTAGGGTTCCGAGAGTCGAATGTGATGACAGCCCACCGAGTGACGATGCCTCGGTGCAGGGCCCTTTGTCAGCAGTGGCACCAGCGGTAGCACTACCCGCCGAGCCCCCGATACTTCCAGCACCAGCCGCTGACGATGCACGTCGCCTCAGCGCACTGCATGAGTTTCAGCGCCAGTGACCACCCAGGTTTCACGGGGAGATGGATCCCCAGGCAGCAGAGGACTGGCTGGAGGCAGTGGTACGAGTGTTTAGGCTAGTGAGGACACCAGCAGACCTCATGGTGATCCTCGCTGCGAGCCTACTACACGCAGCAGCAGGACGATGGTGGAGCTTGATGCTCTAGGTGCACGATGAGGCATCTCTACTTTGGACGGACTTTGAGAGCCTCTTCCGCTCGGAGTTCGTCCCATCCACCCTTCGTGCGGTGCGTATCCAGGAGCTTCTTCAGCTGCGGCAGGGCAGCATGACGGTCGCTCAGTACTCGGCGAGATTTACCGATCTCCCGCGCTACTCGACCGATATGGTACGGGACCCATTCTTCCGGGCCCGGACCTTCGAGCAGGGTTTGAGACACGAGATCAGGGCATCACTGATCCCCCTCAGCATACCGACTCAGACAGGAGTACTGGAGCGGGCCCTTCTGATTGAGAGCTTCCTTTCTGAGTCTACACCAGCGCAGCGACCCACCGCAGGGTGGCAAATAGCGGAGTCTTCGGCAACAGGTAGCCGACGGATGACTTAGGGTTCCAGGCAGACCAGACCTACCAGTGGCCGACTGCACGACTCAGGCTCAGTTGTACGGGGAAGCCGGGGTGGAGTCAGAGCCAGGCGTGCCGAGAGTGGGCAGTGTTACTCCTGTGGCGGGATTGGTCACATGGCTCATGACTGTCCGACCCGCCATGCTGATGATCAGCAGTTAAGTGAAGAACCTCCCAGGCAGAGACAGAGGTTCGACCGTGGCGGTCCGCAGGGAGGAGGCGGACGAGGCAGAGGAGCTGGACGAGCAGCCGGTGGTGGGCGACGCTTTGAGGCTCTTCCACCACCACCACCAGGAGGTCCACCCCGACCACAGGGAGTAGGTGAACATGCGAGAGCTCAGCTTCAGGCAGCCGAGGCCTTCGATCATGGAGCTCTGGGAGCCGATGGACGGGAGCAGAACTAGTGGATACGTCCTTTGTACTTCTGGTTCCTTGTTGCATTTGTGTAGCGTCTTGTATTATGAGCTGCAATAATAAAAGACACATACCTTTGTGATATTTTCGTTTCTGTCCTCTTTCGTGATGTTACTAAGAGGTTCCAGTTTTGGCTGTTGACTTGACCCTCACTTGTGAGACATCTACTGGAGGAGACCCAGTTACCACACACTGATGCCGACAGTGTGACTCAACCCTTGGAGGCGAGAGTAACGGTTGAATCTCTTAGTAGTAGCGTCGAGGCCTTACGACGTCATCCTTGGTATGGATTAGTATCATCCATGTTAGGATTGACTGTTTTAGGCAAAGAATGTGGTTCATCCAGGGGATGAGACCAGATTTCTCTTATCAGCAAAGAAGAAATCTTGCAGCTCTGGTGGGACCGGAGATGGTCTAGGCCACGTCAGAGAAGGTCCAGGTCATCTAGGAGCGGATGAGGACAGCACAGAGCCGGCAGAAGTCATACGCTGACAGGAGGCGGAGGCCACTAGAGTTCGAGGATGGCGACCACGTCTTCTTGCGGGTCTCACCTCGACGTGGTATTCGGAGATTTGGCCAAGGCGGCAAGTTATCTCCGCGCTTCATCGGACCCTTCCAGGTCCTCAGCAGGATTGGCGAGGTGGCTTATCGCCTGGCTCTACCACCTCAGTTGCACCGGGTGCACGGCGTTTTCCACGTATCTCAGCTGAGGAGATACGTGCACGACCCGACGCACATCTTTGACCATGGGGAGCTTGACGTTGACGATGGGACGACTTTTACGGAGGTCCCGGTAGAGATAGAGGATCGACAAGAGCGGGTCCTGCGTGGGCGACCGATTCCTCTTGTGCGCATCAGTTGGCAGCACGGGAATCTCCAGGAGAGCACATGGGAGCGGGAGGCTCAGATGCGTGCTCAGTACCCTCATTTGTTTCCCTAGTTTTTGATGTATCTTTACGGGGACGTAAAGCCCTGAGGTGGGAGTAATGTAAAGACCCGTAAAATTCAAGGGAATTTTTTTTTCTTAATTTTCTTTGGAATTTTACAAGAGCGCGGTTTCTGACGGAACCTGATTCCGAGGCCCGGAGTGCCCAGAATCAATTTCCGAAGTTTGGCTTGGGTACGTTCAGTGAACGAACGAGCGGGAATTTCTAAATTTTGAACCGGTGCCCGGAATCAAATTCCGAGGGCACCGATGGAACCGTAGCGCCGGTAAATGCTTAGGAACTCCTGTTCTGGAGTTGCGTTCCTACGAGTGTTGATAATAAAAATTGTGGATGTTTACTTTGTAATTACACTACAATTTTTATTATTTTACTCTAAGTGTTATCTCTTGTTGGAAGTTGGGTAACCACCCAACCTCCCTTGGGAGGTTATGAGGGTGGTGGGGCCCACACGAACCCCACCTCTTCATATCCTCTAAAACCCCTCAACTCCCACATAAGTTATGATATCTTAAGTTATAACTTTAGACTTAAATAAGGTGAGTTGTGTGTGTGTTTTGAATTTCAAACTCTTGAAATTCTAGTGTGTTGTTATATTAATAAAATAAGATAGAGTCTTATTTTATTTTTGGGGATAGTTTTTGTCTCCTTGAGAGAGTTGGGAAGGTTCTTCTTGTTTCTTCATCTTCATCAACCTCGACGAAGAACACGAAGAACGCCGTTCTTCAACGAAGAACTTCTTCGCCGAAGAACACGGTTCTTCCGCGACGCCATATCCGCGACGTGACGTTCTTCTTCCGCATCATCTCTTCCGCGATGGTTTTCCGCGACGAACGCCTTCGACAACGACTCTTCCTCCGACGTCAAAGGAATCGACACCGATATTCCACGATTACGTCAACGTGCGACTATCAAGGTAGGGGTTCTTGAGTTCGTTGTTTACATTTTTATTTGACATTACTCAAGTATTTCTAAGCCAATTGATAACAAACTAACGGGAGGAGGCCGGACCGCACAAACACGGCCGATACTCCTCCCATCGTGAATTAGTTTTATTGTGGTTTGAAGCAGGGTAACGCGGTACCATTGCACCGCGCGAAAAGAATTTATTTAAGGCCGGTTTGGGTCATGACGAAGAACCGTGACGCTATAATGCCGCGCCTTTGAGATCGGATGAGACCGCGGCCGGAGTCGGGCCGCGGCGGTGGGGCGCGACGTCGTTACGCTGCGCAAATCTTACAAGGGCCGAGCAAGAAGGGGCGGCCGGAAAACCGGCCCCCAGCGGTAAAAGAAGAACCGCGGCCGGACGACCACGGCGGAGCACCAAGAGGCGGCCGGCCTCGCCGGCCGCCGGAGATCAGAACAGCCGCGACCCTATGGCCGCGGCGGAGGAGCTAGGAGCGGCCGGCCTCGCCGGCCGCCGGAGAACGGAGGAGCCGCGACACTTCGGCCGCGGCAGAGAAAACAGGGGCGGTCGGCTTCGCCGGCCGCCGGCGACCAGGAGAGCCGCGGCTTAGGAATGAAAGGCGGCCGGCCGTGCCGGCCGCCGGCTTCAAAGGAAGCGGGACCCGAAGGTCCCGCGTGTAATGAAACGGCCGGCTTAAAGCCGGCCGTGATCCACAAAAACTGGGGGATTGAAACCCCCGGTAATCCTTTGAGTCAGCCCCCACGTGCGGTGGGGGCCGTTTAAAAAAAAAGGGGCGCGGCTAAAAAGCCGCGCCGCCGTGCCGGACCGCGCCGCCGTGCCGGACCGCGCCGCCGCGCCGGTCCGCGCCGCCGCGCCGGTCCGCCGCCGGCCGGGCCGGGTCGGCCCGGACCCGGACCCCCCGTTTCGGATCAGTTTCGGTCTTTTTGTCATAACTTGAGCCACAGACCTCCGATCGACGAACCGTCTGCGGCAACGCGATCCTTGGATCGAGATGGTCGTTTCGATATATCGCACTCAAGGTTTCAGATTACTTTGAGTTCGGCCGGGTTGGTTCGTTCACGAAACCAACCGGGCCTTCGGAGCGGAAACACTCATATCTTGAGCTACGGACGTCCGATTGACGTGCCGTCAGCTGTGTTGTGTTCCTCTTAGTGAGACGGATCTTTTGGCATACTCCGCCCGAGGTTTGGACGTAGGTGGAGTACGGTCGGGTTGGTTTTGCCTTAAAAACCAACCGGGCCCTGGGGACAAAAATGCCAATAACTCTCAGACCGGGCGTCCGATCGACGCGCCGTCTGTTGCGTTGAGTTCCTGTTGACGATACGGAACTTTTGGATACATCAACTCTGGACTTTGTGACAGTTGATGTATCAGCCTCTCGGCTCGTGGAGCGGACCCTCCGAACGAGCTTGCTGTGTGCGGGAACCCTAGTGCTGGCTGCGACCGTTACTGTGACTACTACTGCTGCTACTGCTACTGTGACTGCGACGACGATAGTACAGAGATCCTGTGTGGATTCGACGACGACGACTACTGCACTCAGCGATCCTACGTGGATCAGTGCTACAGGTCCTGTGTGGGCCCGATCCTGTGTGGGTCCGATCCTGTGTGGGTCCGCGCTCAGCGGTTCTGTGTGAGCCAGCGCCTACAGGTCCTGTGTGGGCCCGATCCTGTGTGGGTCTTTTGCGGGGGTTAGTTACCTATCGATCCTTCGTGGGTCCGACGACTTAGATGGATCAGTGATCATCTTTATCGTCTTTTGAAGAAGTATACCTGTGTGAGCTGAAACCTATTGCTTTCCTGTGTGGATTGTGTTGTACAATCCTGTGTGGATTACGTTTTGCTTTCCTATGAGGATTGTGTTGTGCAATCCTGTGTGGATTACGTTTTGCTTTCCTGTGTGGATTGTGTTGTGCAATCCTGTGTGGATTACGTTTTGATTTCCTGTGTGGATTGTGTTGTGCAATCCTGTGTGGATTACGTTTTGCTTTCCTGTGTGGAATACGTTTACTTTCCTGTGTGGACTGAGTTGTACTTGGGCTCGGAGGTTGGAGCGTATTTGAAATTGATGACTTAGGTATATGTATGGGCATATACCTAAGCAGTGTCGGTTGTTACTTCGTGATTGTACCTTTCTTCGTGGTTTATCCTTTGTGGATTTGAGAGACCTTTAGGGGTCTCAGGGTCCCTACTGAGTAGCTTATACTCACCCCTGCACGGGCTTTGCCCGCACTACGTTGTGTTGGTTGCAGACGACGGACAACGTTGACCTTAGCTGAGGCTTGTAGAGAGGGGCGGTACCCGGAGGTGGACCACTGGGCGGGACGTGCACGGAGCGGACGGCGGGACCCATGGAGCAGAGGAGCTGTCTGTACCCACCCTTCAGGTGGGATTTCCAGTGGACAGCTCGGTGTAGCGGCTTTTACTTTTCAGTTGCTGTTTTCCCCTTTCGAGTTGTACTTTACTTTCAGTTTGGGTTTGTATACTGGCCCATTTACCTTTCCGTACTTTCAGTTGTACTCTGCTTTTGCTTAGTGTTTACTTTCCGCTTGCTTACTCTGTGGTGTTTGTTTACTTTACAAAGGCAATGCCTTCCCTTTTTACCGGGATTTACGCCTTGGTGCTAGTCTCCAGCCCCTGGCCTATGGAAGGCGGGCTTGGGGTAGTCACGGCACGGACCCCGAGGGCGGGTCGTGACAGATTTGGTCCATATTAAAAGAAAATAGAGAAACAGATGAAAACCCTGAAAGTAGGGTATATTATCTTGTACCAAAATAACTTTGTTGATATGAAGAAAAACAACAAATGTCACAAGATGAATAAAGAACTCACTGGTACAGAACCAACAAGATGAACAATGTTTGAATTGGAGTCCAAATAGAGAATCCACACCAAATCCTAACTCAAGGCTTGAATAGAGATCCCAAAACCAGGAGAATTTATTTTAGAGGGAGGAGGAAAAATAATTTTAGGTTTTAAGAAAATTTAAGGGTAAAAAGGAAATTTCCCTCATTTTAATTGGGACATACAGTTTGGATGCACAATTGTAAAAACCATGCACCGACCTTGTTCTCTTCAATACCTCAACAAGGAACACACAAGATTCATGTGAACCATTTGTAAAACCATGCACAAACTGTTCCATATGCCTCTATCCCCTATCACCCCTTGAATGGTCATGGAATATAGTTAGACAAAACATAAGCTGACCATGTGTTTGGCCTATACTAAAAATTATAGGTGTCTATGCATGAGCATGTGGCCCTAGGCACATGTTTAGGGAGAACCATGTACCCCTTATTGTCTTGTAAAACACCCCTCATAGTTTCCTCAAACTATGCGGCCTAGTCCATATAGTTTCTACTAACCATGCAACCTAATTGCCTTTTTTAAAAACCAAGCCTTTGGGCTCTGAACAAGCTTTGAATATCCCCAAAACTCTCATGACCTCATTAATAATTCATATTAATCCAAAAAAATCATTTAAACCAAAATTAAAAAAATCCACACGTCAAGTAAAAACCTAAGATCGTACAATATCCCCCCTTAAAAGTAAATTTTCACTGAATTTCCCTTCCAAGGGTGGTCAAGCATCATCTATGGAAAGATCCAACCACTAGACATGTACGTTGAACTCCCTCTCTTAAGTCCCATCCTATACATGATTGTGATACCATATCACCCACACTAGAGAAACTAACAAACCTCAGAGATCCTTCATGTTCCAGTTAATGATACAAATAATACACTTCTCAAAGGATACATCAACCTATAACTCAAACTCATCCATACGAAGAGTATGAGATGAGCCTGAGTTATAATGGTGCATATGAGATACATGGAAGACTTTGTGCATGGATCAATACATATAAGGTAACTACAAACAATAATCCACCGACTTGACTCACTCTAGAATCTCGAATGGACTTAAATATCGCGGTGAAAGTTTACCCTATCTCATATTTTGTTTATGACCCAACCTTGAAGAGATAAAGAAAAAGACCTGATCCCCAACCTTGAACTCTAGAGGCCATCAATGGAAATTGAAATAATATTTCTATCTAGACTATATAGTATCCATCTACTTTCTGATCAACTATACCTACTCCGAAGTCTCCTGCACAAGACGAGGTCCAAACAACACTGCCTCTCCTGCCTCTATCCAACACAAAGGTGATTGACATGGAATACCATAAAAATACTCATAAGGTTCCATATTTATAGTGTCTTGATAGATATTATTGCAGGATAATTAAACCAGGTTTACATACCTCTACCAAGATCCCCCAAAAACAAGGACGCATGCTCGAAGCATGTTATCTAAAACCTATATAGTGCACTCTGATTGGCCATTTGTATGAGGGTGGCATGTTGTTATTAGAAGAACCTGTATACCCAATTCCCTCTAAAAACTTTACCAAAACTATGATGTAAACCGGGTGTCCCTATATAATACATCGGTATGAGGAACCCCATGAAGGCACACAATACCATGAATATAATGTCTTCCAAGATCATCTACCGAGAAGGTATCCCTGATAGGTAGTAAATGAGTGACCTTTGTGATCTTTTACACAATAACCCAAATAGAATCACTACCTTGAGGTGAACTTGGTAACCCAGTCATGAAATCCATATCAACATCATCCCATTTCTACTTGGGAATGGGTAACTACTATAAAATCTTAGTTGGCCACTGGTGTTCTTCCTTGAACTACTGATAGGTCGAACACCTCTTGACAAAACCAGCTACCTCTCACTTCATACCCAACCAACAATACTGGAGGCATAAATATTGATACATCTTGTTAATGTTGAGATGTACTTCCCAAGATTAGGCATGAAACTCTTGAATCATCTCATCATATATGTTTGTTGGAACCCAAAAACGACCCTGTATGTGCAGAATTTCATCCTTTACAATGGTCCAACCAAGAGGCGGGTCCTAACTTGCGAAGCTCTTCTATAGGATTAGGCCCTCAACATTAGATAACTATCTCATCCTAACTCTATCCGGAAGATTGGATGTCACCAATAAGGATGAGAGAAATTTTTTCCCAAGACTATCATGCACCTCCAAGTGCATCTCTAAAAAAAATCCATAATCCACCACTCACTACTGGAATCCTAAATTTCCTATACCCAAGTCCTACTATTATGTTCATTGACCACTACATTATAATTTATAGGCATTTAGGCAATCTCTAAGTCAAAATACTGAAGGTATTCAACCCACCTTCACTTCCTAAGGTTCAATTCATACTGTGTAAATATATAATTGTGGTTTTTGTGGTCCATGTACACCACAAAACTCTCTCCCAGTAAATAATGACTCCAATAGTGAAATACATACACAACAATAGCTAACTCGAGACCATGTGTTGGGTAATTACTATCGTGTGGCATCAACTGAGGAGACCCACACTCTATGACTCGCTCCCACTACATCAGAACTTCTCCTAGAATGATACCTTATGCATCGCAATATAATATATAACTTCTTCCCGGATTTGGAATAATCATGACTGGCATTGAAGTCAGTCTTTCTTTCAGTTCCTAAAAGGTTTTCTCACAAATACCTGACCATAAAAAATTCACAACCTTGTTAGCCAATCCCATAATTGGTGCTTCTAAGTATGATAAGTCCTGTGAAAAATTCCTTTAATATCTAGATAGCCCCAAGAAAATCCTTATATCAAATAAGTTCTTGGGATTCTCCCATGAAACTACAACTCTCAACTTCTCTGGGTCAACTGATACTCCTATCTCTGAGATAATATGACCGAGTAAGTGAATCTTATCCATACAAAAATGGAACTTTGTGAGATTATAATATAACCGATTCTCTCTCAATGTATCCAAAATGATATCATGATGTTTTGAATAGTTGTTTCGATTATAATAATACACCTAGATGTGGTCCATGAATACCACCACAAACAAATCTAGATATGGATGGAAAACTTGGTTCATCAGTACCATAAAAACTACTGGCGCATTCCTGAGACTAAACAGTATAACCATGTACTCATATAGACCATACATACTATGGAAATCTATATGAGGTATGTTTATAGGTCAAAAATGCACCTTTTGATAATCCAACCTCAAATAAATCTTTGATAAAACCTGATATCCTCAGAGCTGGTAGAAGATATCATCTATTCATGGCAAGGGATACTGGTTCTTAACTATAAACTGGTTCAATTTCCAGTAATCCACACATAAACATAGGGTTCTATCCACCTTTTTTTGAAAAAATTATCAATGAACCCCATTTATAAGTATTGGGTCTTATAAACCCCTTTTCCACCAATACCTATATCTATCTCTTGAGCACTTGAAACTTTGTAGTATCCATCTTATAAGGAGGAATGGATACTAGTGAATCTCCTAGAACCATCTCATTAGAGAACTCCACCTCTTTCTCAGGAATTAAACCAAACAAGTTATCCAAGAAAACATCCCTGAAATGATCAAACATTGGAGGAAAGTCCGCTTGACATGATCCCTGATCATCCAGATATAAACTAGCTATCTGGGCTATTATCTCACCCAGATCACAATGCTCTGTTCTATCTCATCTTTATTGAACATCCCATTCACCCTTTTGAATAAAATCCCTACCCTCTGGTGATGTGAATGTCACCCTTTGGTGATAAAAGTCGACACATGCATGATAAGAAACTAGATAGTCCATCCAGAGTATGATGTCAAACCTTATCATCTTGAGAACGAAAAGTTTCTATATGAAGTGACACCCACCTACCTTAAGGGGGAACTCCCTATACTGTCATACAATCTCTAATATGATCCCCAAAAGAGTATCCAAATTCATAACTCCATCATAAAATTGAACAACAATACCAAGGCTCTCTACAAAAGGAACAAATATGAATCTATAAGAATCACCTGTATCAAAAAGAGAAGATACTAGATTAGAGGATACTAAGATTGTACCTCTCACCATATATGTCTTAGTGATCTACTACTTAGGTGTAGGTTGTACATAATATATCTGGTTTGAAACAAGGCCATGTGAAACAACCTCACTACCCAGAGCAGGCCCACTTTGCTATTGCAGTACAACTGGTGCCTGGATTTCTTATCCATGACCACCACCTCAGCTTGAGTGAATGACACTACTCCATGTCCCAGCCTGATGTAGATCTATGAATCCAAATCCTGAACCCGAAGTCAGTGTCAACCCCCTTCCACTGAATATTAGAGAAAAGGTCTTGAAAAAATGTTGTACACGGTCCATCATGCCGTATGCTCAACACTCGACTGGGTCTCTACCACACTAACTCCTCATATGTCCTTTACTCCCACATTGATGACAGAAGAAGAAACTACCAACACTAACCGCTTGGATGGTATTCCACTCACGAGAAGCCTCAAGATGATGCTTTATTCCCACTAACATTGAACCACTGGGTTGAGAGGCTGAACTACCCTAATATATGCCCCCATCTTCCTCCAGTTTCCATTTAATAATAAGTGCTTGATTCACTATATTTGTTATCTTAGTCAACCAAAACATAATGACCTATGATCAAATGACATTCTTGAGACCTTCCTTAAAGAATCTCTCCCTTGATGGTTCACCAGCACAATAAATTGGCACAAAAAGCTAAATCTCTGTAGAGCGAGTTTAAAACTCCATAACAATCATCACACTCTTCTCTAGATGCATAAAATCATCGGTCCTTTCAGCTCTCATGCTCTCAAGAAATAAGTAATCATAAAACTTAGATTTTGAATCCCTCCAAACCATATCTTAGAGTGTATTAGACTAGTTCAAAAGATCCCACTAGTGCTTAACTACTCCCTGAAGAATATATGTCTCGAGATTCACTCTCCTCTCAGGAGGTGTTTCTAGATGCTTGAAAATTGATAAAGTTTTATCGATCCAAAAATCATCAGCCCATGGATCACCATACACCAAAAATGTGGTAGGATTCTGCTACTGGAACACATGTGTCATCTCTTCCATAGATGAGGCAGGCTTCAGGGATCACTGAAAGGTCTGTATAAAGCGCATGAAACTCTCATGGAACTGGGCTCCATCACCCATATCTAGTATAACTACTAGTGGAATAAATGGAACTATGGGAGGTTATACAGGAAGCTCACGTACCACCACCTCCAGAGCATGGTCATCTCCACCCTCCTAACGTACAAATGGAGGTCATTGTGGTATAATTTATCTAAAATTCCAAACACATGCCTCAAAAAATAATTGAGTAATGAACATGTCATAGATATAAAATCATAGGACAGGTCAAAGCCTTCCTAAAAATAAGAAACACCCCTCTGCTCGCTCCTAAATCTAATAATGGGTAATAATAAGTAACATAAAAAAACACCATAGACGCTGTCGACTACCCACTCTAAATCCAGGTCATGTTTAACTCATCTGTTTTATAATTTTAAGTCATTTTAAATTTACATTTATTTACAAATCTCTTTAAATAGTTTTATCAAATGGATAACCACTTATGATCCATAAGGGACCATACACCTTATAAACCAGTGTGTTGAGTCCACTTAATCTAAACTATAACACATTCTAGTCCATGTGACCAATGGTCTATGACTTAATGTGCTATAATTGACTGCTTAGAGTGTCTAATGTATCCTATACATGAAAATAATGTTTAGGTTATGAAAATCACTCTAAGTACCAACTATGTTTATAAATTTCCTGAAAAAAATTCTAACTAAGTATCAATTATATCATGGAATACGCACATAAAAAATTTTATGTAGTCAAACAATGCATCCTATATGACATGGAATAATTCATGTCATGTGAATTCTATCAGGTGCCTAAAATGATACACGAGATGGAATTCCCTCATATCATCAGGCCAAGAACAAAATAAAATCCTCAATCATATCAATAATAACATCACACGTCATGTTCATTACCCAATGGTGGAATCAAATAAATTGTAATAGGTAAAAATCAGAACAACAATTTCATGGTCCCGGTAATTTGGATTTTTCCTGTATGTGGGTTAACTACTCCCAAGCATAACTCATCACCAAATTCCAATTAGTTCCTAATATTCTATCTATTGTCTCAAAATACTAAATTAATAAAATAAAAAATACCCTGATACTACTTTGATACGTCTTGACCCATGATCCACTAAATAGTGCTCTGATTCGGTGGGTCACATGGCCTCAAGAATACCTTCACATACACTAGAGGCTACCAACTAGCAGTGAGGGCCTAGGGTGAGTCTATGGGGAGGCTATTACTTCATGTTAGAGTGTAACACAATGGTGTAAACAAATCGATCAATAGAAAAAGCATATTATAAATCAATATATAAGGAAAGATCCGTAAGACTACAATCATAATAATAAAACCAAAAGCAGTGTCATGTATAGTATGATGATAATATCATGTCTCTATAAAAAGGGTAGATAATACATGGAAATAGGCATACCATACAGTACATGTATCAAAAGAACAAAAAGAACAAAAATAACAAAAAGAACAAAAATAAAAAAAAGAACAAAAAGGAACTATCTCCAGCTATCATCACGAGCATAGCTTGGTCTTGTGCTCCCCTGATCCTATGCACAACCAATCAAGAATCATAAAGTGGGTGATTTACCTAGTCCCTACATAAATTCATGAAGTTTTTCTAGATACCCAATGGAGGCCTGAACAGTGTGTGAGATAACACTCAGTAGGCCACCACCAATGGTTTTTATAACATGTCTAGTTTGTGTAATATAAATAAAAGTAGTGTGAAATATATCATAGGTATAATAGTAATAAAAGTAAAGTGTCAAAAGTAGATGTAATCCTGTCTAGCCAAACATGGCTCCCAGTGAACAATAATCAAGTTCCCATAAACAAGGGAAACCATAAAGCATAAATAAAGAAGGTGTGATACTATCCAGTCTAACAACTATAATCAAATACCCATACCAGGGCTATCTATAAAACATATCAAAGTATACACAATGGACACATCATGTAATCTAGTGTATAATATCCACAATAACCTATTTCATGTAATCTAGTTTCATACCACAAAGGGATAGATCCAAGGTATAAAAGATTAAAGCATCCTCGTCAAGTCCATGAAGCATCTCGATGGAAACTTGGTAACAACTTAGGTGGAGTCCAAGGAGCATGTCCAAAAATCATTTCCAAAGAGATTCCAAACAATACATATATAAGGGGTAAAAATTCCCTTGGCATCCTATGGAATTAGGATCCAAGGAGTAGAAATTTCCTTGGAATACACTACCATAATCAAGATCTATGGAGTAGAAATGTCCATGGAACCCTATGGAAATAGGATCTGAGGAGTAGAAATGTCACTAACATCCACTACCATAATCAATTCATTCATCAGTTCATTAATCATTCCATAAACATTCACAATCCACAATTTTGTCCAACTTATTTAATAATTTAACAATTTAAACATTATGTATCACATTTTAAAGGAGGCATAATACCTCTCTCATTCATTAATTTAATTCTCATTAAAAGATGGAAATGATTGAGGTAAATTACCTAAAAATATATAATGGTACTAGTGGGAAAACTAAAGAGTCCCCAAACAATTTAAACAATAAATTCCTTTAATTTTAGGGGCAACATCGGAAGGTCTGACATGCGACACAACAACAAGGTATATAAAACACCAAACTTTAAGGGAAAGGTATAAACCACCTAATATATGACCGTGGTAGAACACTCATCCAATATCAACCTTTTATTCAGTTCATATCAGAATAAAATATAGAAATAGACAAAAACCCTGAAAATAGGGCATATTAGCTTTCACCAAAATAACTCCATCGATATAAAGAAAAACAAAGAAAGGCGCAAGATGAATGAATAACTCACTAGCACGGAAAAAATGATATAAATTGTGTTTTAATTGGAGTTCAGATAGAGAATACACACCAAATCCTACCTTAAGGCTTGAAGAGAGCTCCCAAAACCAAGGGGCTATCTGCTGGAGGGAGGAGGAAAAATAGTTTTTGGTTTTAAGAAAATTTAAGGGAAAAAAGTAATTCCCTAGATTTTAATTGGGTTGCATGGTTGGTCAAAATGTGCACCAACCATGCACCCCTAACTACCTCAATAGGGAAACCACATGGTTCATGCACATGGTTTGGAAAACTATGTGCAAACCATTCCATATGCCTCTATCCCCTATCACCCCTCGCACGATCATGGCTCACAATTAGAAAAATCATGTGTTGATCATGTGTTTGTTCTTTACTAAAAATTACAAGAATCCATGCATGGGTGTGCATACCTAGGAACATGATTAGGGATAACCATGTGAACCCTACTACTTCTAAAACACCCCATATATTTTCCTCAAACTGTGCGGTTTGGGTCACACGGTTTCTACTAACTGTGCACCCAACTGCATTTTCCAAAAAACGCGCCTCTGAGCTTCAAACATGCTCTGAACACCCTCGAAACTCACGTGACCTCATTAGGCATTCAAATTAAGCAAAATATAATCATTTAAACTAAAATTAAAAATATTCATACCTCAAATAAAAACTTAGGATCTTACATGAGTCAGACTCCAGGATGGTCGCTTTCCTCCAAGATCTTAAAGGTTACAAGAGGATTACTACTAAGATTATCTCAGAGCAGTGCCCATGACATGAAAATGTCAAAAGGGGCCCTATATATCATCTAGTTGGACATCCAATCCTTCTTGGTTAGGTACCCAGTTTTGAACCAGGTGTCCCCATGCATCCGACCAGGATAGAAGTTGGTGGCTATGAAAACTAACCAAGACATGATTCACCCACTTTGTCTGAGTAGCACGCATATCCACATCAAGATCAAGGTCATCCCACCTCCCGAATCAATGAGACAATCAGATCACTAGTGACCACAAATCCTCACTAGGATGATGTGATAACTACTCTCTTCACCCACCTTGAGGCTTTGGAAACATGATAAGTGTAAATTATGACTGAAGTAAAGATGTATTCGTTATGGGAAGACTAGATGTGTCCACCGCTAGAATTTGGAAGTCCAAGATTTATCCCATTAAATGGTATGGGTGATCCACTGCAACATCTAGCCTAATTTACCTTGTAGTGCGGACCAATGCTGGGGACTCCAAAATAGTAGGAAGCTACTAAGATTCATTGTTTAATCCAGACTCTAGAGGGGGCCGCATTCATTTGGTAAAACTAGCTACCCCAAGATCTATTTCTAGTTGGTAGGATCTCTGTAGTTAGTTCCTCTACTAGTTCATCTCCACTATGCACAATAATATTATCAGAGATATCTCTAAGTTCAAGTGGAGGCCTGATGAGTGAGTCACTGAATTCATTTCCTGATGGAAGAGGCTCACATACTCTTTCAATATATAGGTTTCTGAGGAAAAACTACTAACAATGTGTGCAGATAATTTCAAATATGATCTGGTACTTAACCTCATCTCCCTAAATTATTTTGGTGGATTTTGATATATCTCCAAAAAATATTAGTTATGTAAGAATCCTTGTAGAAAACCAGGAAACGGTCACACCCATTAACTCTTCCATCTACCATGAAAAGGATTGTGAAAGAAGAAACAACCTCTATTATGCATGAAGAGTCTCTTGAGCTGGTTCACCTATACGCCCCTTTAATGGATGGGCCTCTCCAAGCATATCACCTCTTAGCACATCCTTGTCAAGTGCATTCTTATTTAGAGAATGTTTCCCTGGAACCCCATCAGGACCAGACATACAAGGTTCATTTTACAAAAAGTAAGAAAAAGACCAACTCATTTAAGTATCCATAGGTCTTGGGGTACTTCATTTATTCCCTAGAGAAAAAGATTATGAAGCTTCTAGAATATAAGAGACCCCAAGAGGCCAAACTCACTGACCGTACAAACCACTTTCCATACTATAGGATCCTGGGACATACCATAAAAGAATTTTTATCTTTAAATATTGGATTTAGTATGAGGTGGATCATGGCCTAGTTAAATTGGGAAGCATCCTGAAATAGGTATAACATGTTTCCACTGACCCTGATAGTGATGGAAAAGACTCCATTGAGTAGTAGAAGGCTCCTAGAAGGAGAATACAGAAGTAAAATAACTGGTTAGCTTGAAAGAAAATTTCTCATGACCACAAAATTATCCTTACTCATTTGAGAAAACCAAAACCTTCTGCGTATAACATAGCTCCCCTAGACACCACATCCGCATCAGTGTTGCAACCTTCTATGTCTCAAAAGAGTAGGCATTAGAAGTGAAAGAGAAACCAAAGTCTCCCATCAGTGCTAAAACTGTCCTACACCCATGGAAACTTCATGACTTCTGAATTAGTAGATACACCCAAAGTTCATCCATCCCTAGAATATTCTACCGATGAGGATAAAGTGTACACATATGTGAATGTTGTCGAACTGGTAGATTACTATATGATAATCAGTGACGAGGAGTTCTATGTGAAACCTTTAGGAACACCTGGATGATGCCATCAAAGGATAGGTAGGGGACATGCCAATAGAAAAAATTTTCAAGCCAGTGTTTCATACCAGACTGTTCATTCCCCTGATACTAGATAGTAAACCTCTCACAAGGTTCAACAAACACAACCCTCACATGCTGCTCCCTCAGGAACACCTATGAAGACAACCATATTGGTTGACCATGTGACTCAACCAAGACCGCACCATGATCAACCATGCCCATCCAAGTTCCAACCTTAACTATATAGTTCCCATCCATTATATGATTAAAGAAAATTAACTATCCAAATGTGGAGTATATCCATCACTATCCAGGCCCCAGTGTCTCAGTCAACGGTGCCCGATATGATACCTATCAAATAACTACTCTCTACAGGAAAAAATATACCCCTCACCCAGAAGTATGATGTTCCAAAACACCTTTCAAGCATACCAGTGAGGCTCTTGATTATTAAGGTGTTTTGCATGTGGGAGGACCTTATCGAATCCTTGAAGATCTCCCTTTATTTTGAGATTGAGGTATCCATTGATAAGTCCTATTATATAGAAGAAAATGATTGGGAGGAACGTCAGACCATCATCTCATTTTCCAAATAAGATGAGGGTGATACCATTTAGGGGAACATAAGCCTGTTGTATATCATTGATCAGTTCAATGGAATGGAAATCCACCATTTCCTTGTGGATACTAGCTTTGAGATCAATATCATCCTAACCCAAACACTCCAAAATATGGGGATCATGGGAGAGGATTTGATATCTTCTAACCTTACAATTTAGGGGTATGAAAAGAGTGATAAGAAACCACATGAAAAGATTCAACTCTAAACCCAATTCGGTGGCTTGGTATCAAGCATTGAATTTATAGTGGTATAGTAGGATATAACCTATAACTGTCACGAATCGACCCACCAGAGCCCACCTGGTCAGCAGAAGGGAGAGCTGTCACAACCCCAAGACCACCTCTAATAGGTTAGGGGATGGTGACAAGCACCAATAAGGAATAATTTAAAATGTAATGTCTTAGCCTAATTTACCTATATGCACACACCCAACCATCTACATGTAACAGTGTAGAGGAATAAAAAAGATAGTATATCTAGAGTGTAAACATGAATACTATAACCTCTAGGAAAATACAACAGACTAAAATAGTATAAACTAAAATGAATGGGAAAAAATACATGCTCAACCAAAAATAAAGTCACAACCTAACAACAATTGGAATAAATGAAAACTGAGAGATCCTGACTCATGATCTCCAATTCCTGACCATCATACGAGGTCAATGAACCCAAGTATCATTATGTTCCAACAAAACTCCCTCTAATCTGTCCATAATCTGAATAAGAAACTAAATGTGCAGGAAAATAACATAAAAGGGTGAGTGGATAAATACCCAATAGGATTCTCTGAAAACTGAATACAGAGAAATATAAAAGATACATCAAAGGTCATCTCAACCCAATGAAGGAATGTCAATCAAAAACTGATATAATAAACAAAAACATCCAAATATGCTCAAAAAGTAGACCAAATAAATATAGAATATGGATATACATCTCCATATCATAGATAAGAACAATGAGTCCATGTTCAGCTCTAATGTTACCTCTCTGATTCCTAACATCATTTCCAACCACATAAAAACCATGTAGAGGGCCCCACTCCTCACTACTGCACTCCACAATTGAGGGAGCCATTCCACCCATAGAGGATCCGCATGCTACCAAAGCTTGAAGATGGGGGAGTACCACCCCATAGATAGATAAACTATTCCCAGTGTAGGGGAGTACCATATTTATCTATATAAAGAGTATGGGGGTCCACACCCTAGTGAGATAGGGGAGTTCCAACCCCGATATCTCTTCGATGATCCTACCTTGATCACTGTCATTATCAAGAATCTCCTAAAAAATATTCATGCTCGGAGCACCTCATAATGTATCTAATATTCCAACAATAAAGTTCATCATCACATTATATGTGAAAAAATTCTTAGGATAGGCTACTCATAGGCCAAAATCCAAGTCCAAAAAAAGGAGATATGAGAAGAAGAGGTTTCTGGAGGGAATACATGTCGTGTATGGGGTCCAAATGGCATGTGACCCTGCCTCATCATCTAGAAATGTTATCCTATGGACATGGATTGGGAATATATTCCATACTAAATGGAATGTAAAGGTCATACATAGTGTGTATCAACCACTTAGGGACTCTCTGTGTGATCTTGGTCATGCCTGTGTACTTCAAGTCATGCCCATGTATCTGGCTGTGTACTTGGCCATGCTAGGTTGTTGGACCATGCCTATGTAATCCCAGAGTATATTAAATGTCATCCCGCATAGGATATTGGGTGTGTTCTAGTTTTCACATCACTTTTACACCTGGGTAGGGTCACACAACGTGTGGTTCCAACCACACAACTTTTCATCCTTAACTCTACCCGAAACCCAAACGTTGTGGCCATAGGGGGGCTACACGCCATGTGCTTTTCTAGGATACACGACATGTAGTCAAGAATTTTTCATATCTCTAATTTTATTCATGAATTTTATAGATCTATCCTTTCGTCCATGGATCTCACTGGTTGACCAACCAAGATCAAAGGAAAATGCCTCCAGCCATCGTTTCCCGGTCTCTGGTGGCTGAAAAATGGAATCTAATCATCTGCTTGAATCCAGTAATGAATATAATGTGTGTTTCACTTCTCATATACACTATAGATCCTATTTACACAAATAATCACCCTAAAATCATCCTAATTCATCCAAAAAACACCAATTTGTTTGTTCTTCACACAACCACTTTGAATTCTGGGGTTCGATCATGCTCGAACCCACCCCAACAATGTTGAATCATAACCCCATTGTCCAATGATGAAAAATGGAAAGAACATGTGGGAAAAACACAAGAAAAAAGGTGTAACCATTAATGTACAAGAGATATCAACCAATGATCATGAAAATAGGATATCCAAGGTGATAATAAGACATAGCAAGAATAGATTGAATCAAACAATTTAATTTGAATACCGAGATCATGTGAAGAATGTGTGATCACCAATAAAAAATAAAGCAGATAAATCCATGCTTTAAAAAATTAATCAAGAGATAAAAACCACAATTGATGAGTCATACCTTGATTTGGATTTATTTTTTCTGAATAATGTGTTATCCAACAAAGTAAAATTCCCACTACATTCGTTGCCTCTCTATCCACCTCATTCTGATTACCCGTCATCATCTGATGCGATCCTTCAATGAAGAATACTCAGAGCTCCACTCAAATCCTCACAGGGTTATGTGAATAACCCTAGAAAATTTATATAGAAGGAATTATATAGAGAATTTTTAGGTCATAGTAATTTAAAAATAAAAATAAAAAAATTTAATCATTTATTTTAATTAAACACACCACCAACGACTACCTCAACCAGACGCTCAACACCAACCAACCTAAGGGCCTAAATAGGGTAAAACCCACGTTCCAGAATCAACTGTGGTATCATATTTTTGATTCAAGACCCCTTTTGGGATTTATTATAATGTTTTATGAAAACTATAGGTAGATGATATTAATATATTTAATATTTTTATAATATCAATACCGAGCTCATAAGGACTCAGAATATCACATTGTATCAGCGCCTAGATCTGAAACAATTCCATACTATATTTCAAATTCATTAAAAGAAAAAACATAGTCATTAAATTCTCCTCCCCTTTAAAGATTTCCCCCCTAAAAGAATATGGTAAATAAAAAGGTGGGGATACTGAGCTTTCATTTGGCTCTCTCACTCCCAAGATCTATCCTACATGCTACCATGCTATCACAACGAATGAAGAAAGGGAATGGTCCATCCTCATAGGATCCTCTCCTTTAGATCCTTAATCGCCACCAAATACTCTACAAAGGTGAATTCATCCTCAATGCCCAACTCACCTCAGTCAATAACGTGCATAGGATCATGCTTGTATCTCCTCAGTTATGACACATGGAAGATGTCATGTACCCTATCAAACTACGATGTAAGGGTTAAGTGATAAGTAACCTCACAAACTCTCCACAAGATTTCAAACGACCTGATGAACCTTAGGGATAACTTTCTGCCTTGTTCAAATATCAACAATCCTCATCATGGGGAGACTCTCAGGAAAAAATTGTCTCCCTTATCAAACTCCTAGGGATTATGACATTGATCTGTGTAAGATTTATATTGGCTCTAGGTTTTCCTCATATAATCATAGATCACCTAGACCTTCTATATCATTGCTTGCACCATCCCTGTCCCAACAAGATAAGTCTTGCTAATATCATACCAGCATAAGGGTGACCTGTATGGTCTCACATGCATGGCCTCAAAAGGTTACATACTGATAGTAGAGTGATACCTATTATTATAAGAAAAATCTACCGATGTAAATTGATCCTCCAATATCTAGATGAAGTCCAAAACACAATCCCTCAACATATCCTCCAACACCTGTATAGTCTGCTCAGTTTTCCCATCCATCTAGGGGTGAAACAAAAAACTCATCCTCAACTAGGTCCCTAAGGCATCCTACAAGCCTCTCCACAACCATTACACAAGCCACAAATCATGTTCAGAAACAATTATAGAGGGTAATATATAGAGTTAGATGATCTCCCACATGTAAAACTACCCCAAAACCTCCACCGTACTCTACTCCCTAATAGTAAGGAAGTGTGTCGACTTGGTAAGTCAACCAAATATCACCTAGATGGAATCTTCTCCTCTTTATATCCATGGAATCCTTGTTAAAAAGTCTATATACATGTCATCCCATTTAAACTCTGGGATCTTAATAGGTTTCATCACACCCACCAGAACCTAGTGCTCATCCTTCACATATTGACACATGAGACACTAAGAGATGAACTCAGCGACACTCCACCTCATTCCAGGACACTAAAACTTACACTAAAGTTCCTTACATATCTTTTCCACACAAGGATGTATAGAAAAATGAGAATTATTAAACTCCCTCATAACCTCCTCTCGCATCATGACCGAAACCACCATTTTCCCTAGAAAATGATGATGTTCTCCCCTCGTTTAGAGAATCCATCTGGTCCTGAGGATATATGTTCATGATGAATCTTATAGTTAATGTATCCCAACTGAGCCTCCCTCAAACACTGAAGGAGAAGAGGATTAAACACCATCAATTGAAGAAAAAATATACTCATTTCTTTCACCCGGGTCAGCTGCAAAGAATCAAAATACTTAGATGTCTCCTCTATCAAGAGAGAATGAGACTTCTTGCTAAGGTAATAAACCATAAAATTTCCCTTCCTAGGAGTATAAACTATCTCGAAGTCATAGTCTTGTAGGAACTCCAACCAGAGCCTCTATCTCTAGTTCATATATTTATATGTGAATATATTCATGAGACTTTTATGGTCTAAGTATATGAAAAAGCACTCTACCAAAAGATAGTGCCTCCGCATCTTTAGTACAATGACTAACACTTCTAACTTCAGGTCATGATTAGCATAGTTCTACACATGGGGCTCAACTGACTCAACACATATGCAATCACTACCCAACTCTACATAAAAAATTAGTCATTCCCATCTATAGAGGAATCGTAATACACTATGTTCTTTATGCCCTCCTTCAGTTGTCTCAACATTGGAACATTGTTCAACCTAATACTTAACTCCCTGAAGGCTATCTGACACCACTCGGTCCAGGTAAATGGATTACCTTTCCACATCAAAGCGGTCAAAGGGGATTTAATCTAAGAGAATTCTGTGAAAAACCTCCTAAAGTACCCTACTAAGATAATAAAACTCTGCACCCTCAATATGCTCTTGGGTGGATCCCAAGAAAACATTGCATCAATATTTTATAGGTCTATAACTAAACCATGGTCATAAATGACATTCCCTAGAAAGTTAATCCCTTGGATCAAAAAATGGAACTTTTAGATCTTACCATAAATCCTATTCCCTTGAAGTAAGTCTAGGACCATACTTAGGTTCTCTATATACTCCTCCTTTGATGTAGAGTGAATGAGTATGTCATCAATGAAGATGACCAAAAATTGGTTCAAGTATGGATGAAAGATCCAATTAATCAAATACATAAACACCATGGGGGAATTATTCACATTGAAAGGAATAATAAGGAACTCATAATGTCTATAGAGACATCATAATGCCTTCTTAGAAATATCAGCCTCACAAACCCCTCCATTGGTGGTAGTAGGACCTGATATAGATCTTTGAAAACCAACTCATGCCTCAAAACTGGTAAAATAGGTATTCAATCCTCGACAAGGTGTACTTGTTATTTATTGTTACCCAATTTAGATGAAGATATTCAAAAAAGTACTCAAGATACCATCCACTTTTTTTACAAACAAAACTGGAGCTGCCCAAGGGGACACACTGAGTCTAATGAAACCCTTATCTTGAAGTTACCCCAACTAAAAAATTATCTCCCTAAGCTCAGTAGGGTTCACTTGATATGCCTAAAAATATATTAGTGCGGTCTCTTGGTGAAATTCAATACATAAGTCCATCTACCACTATGGAGGTAGTCCCATAACTTACTCACAGAATACATCCACAAATATCTCCACTACTGAAGGAATCCAAATGCCGAAAGAGACCACTATGACAAGGTCCAAACTCACCAACATATTGGTGACGGGTTTTAGCTTCTTTCCCATAAGATTCACTTATTCTGCCATGTGATATCTCTTGCTTATAAAGGATAATCACGTCTCATCAATCCGAAGGCATCTAACTTGCTTGCGATGGTAGTCAATCTGGGCCCAAACCATGGATAACCATTCTATACCCATGATAAATTTATAAGGTTTCATCTTGATGAAAAATAGGCCCCACATAAAACCCTCACCACCAAGTGATAACTCACACTTTTAGAAGATATGCGATAAAGAATATGTATTCCCCATATGTACCTCTAGCTATAGATGCTAGGCTAAATTCTAAACTGGAAACTTCTGCTCTCACACTAGGAATAGGGAGATAAAGGAATAAATCATGGTTTTGTCTACTAGTACCAAGGAAAAAGTATAATAAACATAGACCGTACCTCGAATCATCTCATGTGTATCCTGGTCATATCCCTCCATGGCCTATAACTACCTGTGTCCCTGACTACCAGCTTCCTAAGCCTGGCACAAGCTTCCTGATGGTGGTGGTGGTGGTAGTAGCTCGTAACATCATCCTCCACCAAATTTTCTTCCCTCTAGAGTGTCTCTTACTCCTCTTCTAGCATATCCTCCCTGAGGGCTACCCTAAAAACATCTATGAGATCCCTGATCATGGTGATGCTTCTATCATGGTGTTCCATCCACTCTTTTCCCATCCTACTCAACACAACAAGTAGAAAAATCATGAGGCATGTGACCTCAACCATCACAAGCATAGAATCATACCTCTCTGTGCTGATGGGATCCTCAATACGATCTCTGAGATGTAGATACATTTAGAAGAAACCATCTAACACTATGTCGAGGGAGTATCACATAAGGTTAGTGAACCTTGTAGAATACTCAATTACTATCATATCACCCTATTATGGATCAAGAAGCTCCTGGATCTAAATTGAGTGCAGGAATAAGGGGTAATACTCCCCACAAAATAGTTTTTGGAAGTCAGACCATGAGAGAGTTGTCTTGTCATAGGTATGCATCACCAGACTCCACCAGCACCCAATTACTCCATGGAAAAGACTGGATGATAGTACAAACATCTGATCTATCGGGGTCTAAACCATCCTAAAGACTTGAACCACCAACTCAAACCAATCCTCCATTTCCTGGGGATTTGGATCGCTATGAAATCTCAGTAGTCTATAATATTGTAACTCATGGAGTGTGCTAATCTTTCATGAATCATCATCCTAAACTGATGGTACTAAATATTACTCAATAGGTAGGGGTGTTTCTCCCTTCCCTCCTGGAGGAAACACCTTATGGGATTCCCACTAAAATAAGGCCTCATCACTCATCAGATCATCGTTATGACCCTCAATTGGTAACTGGGCTAGATTTCTTCGCAGAGGCATCCTAAAAGTAATCGAGTCATACCACCATCAAATGAGCATATATATATATAGGGAGATAACTCAAAAAAGAAAATCAAAATACTCAATCCTATATGATGCATGTAACATTTTTCCCCACAACCAATGTCTTGTTATGATAAGTTGATAAGAAGGTAGTCAGAGTCCTGCTGAATGGATACGTTGGCCACCATACCAACATTGGGTTCCCTAGTTCTAAAATCCACACTTGAGACACTTCAACACCACTACCTTAAGTCCCAACCAATTAATTATAAGGGAACAACTCCAAAAACCATACCAAGGAATGAATTGACCTGATACCACTCTATCATGACCCGACCCACTGGGACCCACCTGGCCGGTATAAGGCTGAGCTGTCACAAATCCAAGCCCACCTCCAATAGGCTGGGGGTTAGCGAAAAGCACTGAGAATACATAATATAAAATGGGAGGACTTAATATAATATACATGTACACAAACACCCAACTATCTCCATGTAGTATTGTAAAGGAATAAAAAATACAATACATTTAGAGTGTAAACATGAATGCAATAACCTATAATAAAATACAATAGAGTATAACAATATAAACCAAAACTAAAGGGAAAAAATATATACCAAACCAGAAATTATGTCCCAACCTAAAAACAATTGAAATAAATGAAAACTAAGAGATCCCAACTTCGGATCTCCAAGTCTCAACCACTGTACATGGTAAATTCACCCAAGTATCACTATGATCCACCAAAACTCCCACCGATCTATGTTTTTTACATATAATACATGAAACGTGTAGGAAAATCCCATACAGGTGTGAGTAGATACATATTGAGTGGGATGCTCCGAAAACTAAATAGGAATAAATAAAAAAGATACAACAAAGGTTAGCTCAACCCAATAAAGATATGTAAATAAAAAATTGAGACAACAACCATAAAAATTCATATATGCTAAAAAAGAAGCCCAAACGAAGAGAGAATGTAGGTATCTATCTTAAAATCCTAGGTAAGAACAATGAGTCTACCTGAAGCCCCAAAGGTCCATCTCAGATACCCATTATCATGCAAAACCATATAAGAAACTGTCTGGAGGTGCCTGATCCTCGCTATTGCACTCCATAACTGAGGGAGCCACTACACCTGTGGAGGACCTAGACACTATTAGAGCTTGAAGACAGGGGATTACCACTCTGTAGATAGAGGAATCACACCCAGTGTAGGGGAGTGACATATCTATATGTATAAAGAGTATGGGGGACCCATGCCCTGGTGTAACAGGGGAGTTCCAACCTTATCATCTCTTTGATGATCCCGCCTTGATCCATTCCATCGTTAAATGTAACCTAAATAACTATCATTCTCATAACTCCTCACATTTTATCTCGTATGAAATAATAAAGGACACTATTTTTTTCTATATGGAAAAATACTCAGGATAAACTACTCGTGGGATAAAATCCGAGTCAAAATGAAGGAGATACGAGAGAAAGAAGTTTCAAGAGGGAATACACGACATTTATAGGGGTCCACATAGTGTGTGACCCCATCTCTTCGCCTGACCATGTTATCTTATAGACATGTCTTGGAAATACACATCATACTAAATGTAGTGTATAGGTTATACACAACATGTATCAACCACTCGAGGTTTGCCTATGTGCACCTGGACATGACAGTGTACTTCGGGTCGTGCCTGTGTACTTGGATGTATTCTTTGATGTTCCTGGGTTCCGACCCATTCATGTGTACTCCCATAGTACATGGAATGTTTTCATGCATGGGGTACTGGGTGTGTTCTATATGGCACATGACTTGGCCTCCCAGGGAGGTTCCACAGTGTGTGGGTTTGGACACATGACATGCAATCCTTGACTCTACCCAAAACCCTAGCACCACAGTCTTGGGCTTATATGCCTTGCGTTCTTCCAGGATAAACGATGTGTAGTTGGTAATTTTCTAGAACCTGAATTTTCTTCATGAATTTTCTAGATACAACCTTTCCACTATGGATCTCACTATTTTATCACCCGATATCAAAGGAAAATGCCTCTGGTCATCATTTCCCAGCACCGAATGCCTGAAAAATAGAATCTAATCACCCTATCGAAGGCCACAACACATTTCATGCATGTTCCATTGCCTGTCACCACTTTAGATCCTAAATCCTTGAAGAATAACTCAAAAATCATCCAGATCCACCTATAAAATACAAATCCATTCATCGTGCACACAACCACCACAAATCTTGGGGTTTGATCAGGCTCAAACCCACCTTGGCAATGTCGAATCGTGACTCCATGGTCCAATGATAAAGAATATGAAGAGAGGCTGGGGGAAAATAATAAGAACAAAGGTGTGAACAATGTTGACCAAGTGATCTTAGACAACAATCATGAAAATGGGATATCCGGGGTGATAACATGGCATAACATGAATAAATTGAATTAAAAAATTTAATTTGGATGTCGGGATCAGGTGAAGAATGTGCGATCACCAATAAAAAATAAAGAAGATAAAATCTATGATTTAAAAAATTAATTAAGAGGGAAAAAACCATAATTTATGATTCATACCTTTATTTGGATTGATTGTTGGTGAAAATGTATTCTCTAAGGAATAATAATTCTCAATGCATTCACGACCTCTCGATCTACCTCGACCTGATCACCTATTATCCTCCAATGCAATCTGATAATGAATAATGATTAGAGATATTCTAAAATACTACCTAGGTTATGTGGATAAACTTGGTTAATTTCTATAAAAACAATTATATATAGTATTTATAGGTTGTGGGAATTTTAAATAAAATAAATAAATTTAATCATTTTTTAATTAAACACACCGCAAACTACTGCCTCAATAAAAAACTTGACGTTGGCCAACCTAAGGTTGTACTTAGGGTAAAACCCACATTCTGGAATCAACCGTAGTCTCATATTTCTAATCTAATACTCTGTTAGGGAGTTATTCCAATATTTTAAGAGAACTATGTGTGTGTGATATTAATATATTTAATATTTTTATAATATCAATACCAAGCTCACTGGGCCTCAGAATCTCACTCCATCTCAGAACATGGATCTGAAAATATTCCTTAATATATTCTAAAGTCTTATATGGTAAAAAAATTCAATATAAAAACACCCTGCTAGTAAGTCCCTAACATAATTTTTATGTAGTGGTCCCCTCTTTATACCACCAATGCCTCAAATACTCCCTCGATGGTTGAGTAGCGGTACTCCAAGATGATGATTATCCCTTAAACTCTTGTGATTACCATTACCTAGATGCTTAATAGTATAAAAGGGAGGGAAAACAACCCCAAATTAATAGGGTTGAGTGTATAAATGCCCCCAATGATCTGATATCCATGAAAACAGATCCTTGGGTAGACTTGAAATACATATTCTTCCTCCCAATACATCATTTGGAACCCACCACACAAGGACTGAGATGTTGTTTCATAGTTCCCAAGAAAGAGTGACAAAATACTACCTCATAATCTTATAATGGACAGGCCTAACTAGTACCAGAAAACCCTACCTTGGTAAAGTATTGAGAAGTTCACCCCATGGAAACTGATCCATGACATTTCCATATGTTCCACAAAGTGGGGATAACTCGATGGAAGTCAACCCATCATCATTGCTTCGATTTCAAGAGTGGAACTCTTGGTTAGAAACCACATGGGATTGTCTTATTAACCATTTTTTCTATAGTATCCATAGATCAAGAGTTCCTTATTTAAGACTCTTACCCCATCATACCAGTTTCTAACACTATCCCCAACTTCATAGTTTTGGGAGAATGAATTCATCTATTTGATCCTTGTATATTATATGGTGAAGAGGATATAGTTGATTCCCCTCATTTCTTTGAAGAGGGTGTATATTCCACTATTGATGAGATGAATCAGGTTAACCTCAACACTGAAGAAGACCCAAATATGACACTAATAAACAAAACTATGTATCTAGAGTTATAATAATAGTATGTAGCATTCATAAAATAGTACTGTGATGTGTTCCCTTGGAGCTATAATGAGATGCGAGGCCTCAATCCCCATGTTTTTTTCCATTGGATTGGCCTCCTAATGGGTCACCATGGGTTCAAACAACCTCCCAGAAAGATGAAATATTCCAACATTTCCATGGTCAAGGATGATTTTGACAATATTATTAAGGAAAAAATTCATTAGAGAGGTTCAGTACCCTAGGTGGTTGGCCAACATTGTTCCATCCAGGAAGAAGAATGGGAAGATCATAGTCTTCATTGGCTTTTGGGACTTCAACTACCATTTCCTAAAGAATGATTTTCACCTTCTGGTGGTAGAGCTGTTGATTGATGATATGATTGGTTTCAAAGAAATCTCCTTAATGGATGGATATTCCTAGTATAATCAGATCTAGGTGGCTCCTAAGGATGAGGAATCTACTACCTCCAGGGCACCCTAGGGGAATTTCTGCTACTGGGTGATGCCTTTTGGTTTAAATAATACTGGATCTACGTACCAGTGTGCTATGCACCGTATCTTCAAAACACTCTTCAAGACATTGGTGGAATGTTACATGGATTATTTTGTGGTTAAATATCACTGATGCTAGAAGCATCTCAAATATATTGATAAAGTGTTTTACTTCCTATGTTCCCACTACTTGAAAATTAACCCTTTGAAGTATGCATTTAGGGTTACCTCTATAAATTTTATCTACTTCATCGTCATATACCGAGGTATTGAGATTGATCCTGAGAAATTCATGGCTATAAACCAAATTCAAACTTCACACAATCTGTGGGAGTTGCGAGGTATCCAAGGTCACTTAGCCTATATTCTCTGATTTATTGCAAATTTGGCCAAAAAGTGTAAGTTATTCTCGAGGATCATGAAGAAAGGTTTTGTTTACCAGTGGGATGAGGACTACCAGACTGTCTTTGAGTATATCAAGTAGTATCTACTATAACATTTGGTTATTATTCCAACGGTCTTAGGAAAGCGTATGGTCCTCTACATTACCACTTTGAAATGGTACTTTAGTTACCTCTTAGCCTAGAAGAACATTTAGGGTAGGGAAAATATCATATATTATCTCATCTAGATGCTCCTTGACACAGAGAAAAAAATACTCCCCCACCGAGAAGAGTTGCCTTGCGCTAGTTTTTGTAGTGAATAATTTAGAACATTACTTGCAGCACCATGAGATATAGAAAGTGACCCATGTTGATCTTCTGAAATACATCCTCAAATTCCCCATGATGATAAGTAAATTGGAATGTTGGGTGGTAATACTATAGCTGTTTGACATCAGGTTTTTCCCAAAAAAGACATCAAGGGATAATCCTTGGTGGATTTACTGGATGTGCATTCGACCCTAGACGAACTACCCCTAGATATTGATTTCTCAGATGAATCCATTATCTCAGTAGATTAGTCTACTCCATGTTGAAATATTCATTTCAATGGTGCCTCCTGGAGTCCAACTAGTTGAAGGATGAATGAACCCAAGATCAACAAGGCAGGACTAGGGATTATCTTCATCACTCCAGCGTAATTCATCTTTCCATATTTATTAATGCTATCAAAATTATGAAAAAACAACAATGAAGAGTATTAGACTCTTATTACTGGTCTTGAGTTGTCCCTTGAGATTGATGTCCCCCATTTACATGTGAAGGGAGACTCTAATCTGGTCATCAAGCAGCTCAATGGTGAATACGCCATCATAAAGCAAGAACTTGTGCCCTTATTAGAACTGACTCATTAGTTAATAGCCTAATTACCTTACCATCCAAAGGTGACTTATGTTACACAATCATATAATGACAGAGCCGATGCTTTTGAAATCCTGACTGCATCCCTTATAGAACCTCACTAGGATTACTTGGTCATTCATGTGGCACACTAGAGGGTCATTCACCTACCACTTTGGAAGGTGATGACCAATGAGAAAATCAGATAGCTGCAATTAATTCTACACTAGGACCTTAAAATACCCCCATGGTTGAAGAAATGTCTAATTGGATGACTCCCTTTATTGAGTATCTCCAACATGGCACTCTCATGCTAGGCCTAGTCGAGCGCAAGAGAATATACTAATGTGAAACATAGTTCACCTTCCAGAGTGGAACTAACCTTGAGAAGACTCTTTATAAATATAGATTTTAAGGAATCATCCTCTATTTTATCCAAGGTAAGGAGATACACCAGGTCATAAAAGAGATCCATGATGGATCTTGTGGAGCCCATCAGGTAGGATTGAATCTCTCCCATAAAATTCGAAGGTTGGGTTAATTCTGGCCCACTATGGTTCATAACTGCATTGATTTCACCAAGAGGTGTCATGAATTCCAAAAGCACACCAACTTTGTGCATAAACCACTAGATATTCTCCACACCACCAAATATTTTTGGCCCTCTGTGGTTTGGGTACTTGACATTATGGTTCTCTAACCACCAACAATAATGTAGTAGTGACTGAAATAGACTTCTTTTTAAAGTGGGAAGAAATAGTTCCCCTAAAAGAAGTCAAAAATCAACCCATGATTGATTTTTTGAGCTCCCACATCATCTATAAATTTGGGGCTCCTCACACCATTCTTATAAAAAATGGCCCCAACATTCAAGATGACGAGCTGAAGAAGCTGTATTCCAAGTACAATATCCGATCTATCAACGCTTCCCACTATTATGAGCAGGTGAATAGGCCAATTGGGGATTTAAAAAAACCATATCTAACATCATGAAGAATATGGAAGGCCCAAATAAGAATATTTGGCCTGATAAGATCCTTAATTCCCTATGGTATTATCAGATGACAACTTAAAGTTTCACCTGAGTGACCCCTTATTCCCTGGTATATGGAGAATAGGTAGTTTAACCTATAAAGGTAAAGTTTCAATCACTCTGAAAAACCATTTATGACCTAAATATTCCATATAGAATAACAAAAGTTCATCTAGCTGAGTTGGAGGCCCTTGAGGAAAAGAGGCTCTTGATCGCGTAGTGATTCACTCATTTCTATTCTTATACCATCATGTTAAACTAATTTTGAATTGTAAAATACACATTTATATCAAATTTAAATTCAAATTTGGTTCAATTAGATTATTTTTATCACTTTTAAAATGAGAAATTTTACCTTTTTAGACTATTTTTTTGTAGGAGGAGGTGATTTGGAGGATCCAAAATGAAGTTGAAGTAAAATGGTCCAAACTACATGGAATCTCATGAATAATATCCACTATTTTTCAAATTTATAGAAATAAATAAATTAAATTGGGATTAAATTTTGTGTACTAATCCAAAATTCAGTTATATTTAACTCTCAAAAGACACTGAATCCCAATTCGTCCATCAAAGGGACCAACCAGACTGATCTATCTAGGAAAAGGAATCCGCTTAAAGTCAAAATTTTGGTTTGGTATTTTGACAATATCTCACATTAAATATATCCTATGGGCTAAAATTTTTACACGGTGATAGTAAATATTTTAGTAAATATCTATTTTCTTTTGTCTAAGTTGAAATAAGGTCATTTATAAACCCAAAATGGAGACACAAGTGGTATCTCGAAAGTTGGGTTCCCAAAGACACTTCTCATTTTGGATATAAAAGGGAAACATGGGAACCTAATTTGAAATTTCAATAAAGGAGTGAAGTGCTTCCATTTTGGAGTTGCATAGGATTCATCTCATGACATTGGAGGTTTTGGAGATCCTGATCCTTATAGGGAGAGCTGAAATAAGAAGGAGATCCACCCAAGCTTCCTCCTCCTCTTGATGGCGGGCTAAACGGTGGGCTTTCATTACGAGGGAGCTACACATCTTGTAAAGGGAGTTACAACAGTTTTATTTCAGTTAGTTTAATGTATTTTGGGTTTGAAAACATTTTATTAAAAATTATATTACTTTAATTCACATTTGAAATCTTTTTTTCGATTCAATCGAATTAAATTCTCTTTACTTTTAACTAATCGGTGTGGAGTTTTGAGTGCATGACTTATGTTGTTCTAATTAGAAATCACAAGAATACTTTTATTAACCACTTATTTGAGATTTCAATCTGATTTTGAATTTATTATACCATGCATAAGAGTTTTAACTTTTCTATATTATTGTTATTTCAAGGTTTGGTTCAACAAGAATTGATATAAAGTCATGGAAAGTAATTGGGATTCCAATTAATTTAAAAAAAAAATACTCATTTCAAACCTAAATTAATCTCTAAAAATGATTAAAATTAAATTTATGTATTGAAACCACAAAAAATAGGATAACCCTTTGAAGGAGGATCACTTTGTTTTTTAGTGTAAATTTTTAATAAGATATTTGTAAATTTTATGAATATTTGTTTTGTTTTATTTTATACCTTTACATATCTTTTTGTGTTATAATTTATTTCTTGTGTAGGTTCTATGCATTACATGTTCTACTCTGGGAGATTTACCACCTTTCAAACCTGAACCAAAAGGGATCCTACTTCCACTACAAAAAAATAGTAGATTAGCAGGGGCTTTTTAGAGGGGTTATGCACAACCCCCTCTAAATTCATTTTAGAGGGGGTTCTGCAAAACCCCTTCTAATCATAAAATTTAGAGGGGGTTCACAACCCCCTATAAATATTTTAGCATTATTTTTTTTAATATTTTGTTTTATTTTAGAGGTAATTATGTCAAAACCACCACTAATTTAATAATTAGTGTCTCTATATATTCTATTGAATTTTAGAGGATCTATATATATATATAGCATTTATTTTCACACACACATATATATAATTTATTTTTTTAAAAAATAAAATTGTGGGGGTTCACAACCCCCTCTAATTTAAGATATTATAGGTGGTTCATGAACCACCGCTAATCCTTTAGATTAGATGGGTTTTTGAACCCCATCTAATTTAAGAAATTAGAGGGGGTTTTGAACCCCCTCTAATTGATGACATCAAAGGGGGTTTTGAACACCCTCTAATTCATGACATTAAAGGGGGTTTTGAACCCCCTCTAATTTATGATATTATAGGTGGTTGTTGCCCATATAATTCAAGAAATTTTATGGAGGGGGTTTTAAACCCAATCTATTTATTTATTTATTTTTTAAATAAATCTCATAAAAATTCAAATTTCATAATATATATGTGTGTGTGCACATGTGTGTGTGTGTGTATATTACATAAACACATTATATAAATGTATTTAAATACATTATAAACACATATATATAAGGAAATTATATAAATACTTTAAATAAATACTTATAAATATAAAAAAATGTATACATATATAAATATTGGTATACATAATATAAATGTAATTATAAATATATTTATTCAAATTTATAAAATTTATATATGGTTTTATAAATACTATACATTTATATTATGATTTATATGATACATATATTATATCAAATACATTTTTATTGTATATTTTTATATAAATACATTTATATTATATTATGTATACAAATATATATAATATAGACAAAATTAAATATAAATATACATATATATTTTATATAATTATAATATATATATAATATTATAAATATTTAATTATATATAAATTTATATATATTATATAATTACTTTATATATATATTGTAGTATACCATATTAATTATAAATTAATTTAATATATATATATATATATATCATTTAATTATATTATATATTTATAATTATATGGAAGTATTTAGTTTTGTGTGTGTATATATATATGATATAATATAAATGTATATAATGACATACATAAATATATAATATAAATTTATTTCATATTATATATGTATAATATAAAGCATAAAATGTATAAATGTATAGTATTTATAAAACCAACATATAATTTTTATAGTTTAAAAAATAGGTGTAATAGTAATAATAATAATTAATAATATTATTGTTACACACACACACATGTACATATATACAAATATAGAAAAATGTTTATATAAATATATATTATAATTATATCATATCTATAAATATTATATAAATACATAAACACACACACACAAATAAATATTAATGTATTTACAAATATATGTATAAATATATATTCATATATGTAAATATAATTATTTATACATATATTATATATACACAGATAATATATATATATATATATATATATTACACACAAATATATTATATATTATCTTATATTTATGTATCTAATATTATATATATATACACATATTATAAACAAATATATACATAATATATTATACACAAATTCATTATATATATATCATATACAAATATATATTATATATAAATATTTTACACAAATATATCATATATAAAAAAATATTATATTATTTATATTTCGATACCAATATATATATATATATATATATATATATATATATAATATCTAATATTTCGGTATGTAAATAAATATAAATAATTGTATATAATATATAAAACATGTCGCAGCCTAGTGGTATAGTCGATGGAGCTTCCTCTGACCGATCCCGGGCTCGACTCCCAACAATGGTATTTTTAGCACCCTTACACGGGTTGATCTGTCCTCATGCATGTCTGGGACTGCATATGAATTTGGACCTTAGGTCAAGCGGGGTGTTTGTCTCGGTGTGGCCCGGTGTGTTGTCCGTGTTTGCGGGGTGTGTCTTGTAGGGTGCGGTGGTGTCTGGGTAGTTGTCCTGGGGTATCCTGAGGGTTGGTAGGTGGTCTCGGTGGGGTGTCTAGGTGGGTTGTTAGGGGTTGTTGTCCAGGGGGTTATCAGGGGGTCTCGGGGTGTCCAGGCAGTTGTTCGGGGTTCTCCCAGAGGGGTGTCCAGGTGGTTGTCTGGGGTTTTCCTGGAGGGGTGTCTGAGGGGTTGTTAGGGGTTGTCCCAAAGGGGTGTCTCGGGGTGTCCAGGTGGTTGTCCTAGAGGGGTGTCCTAGAGGTTGTCATGGGTTGTCTCGGAGGGGTCAGGGGGTGTCTGGGTGCTTTTCAGGGGTCTCAGTGGGGTGTCCTGGGTGTAGGGGTGTGTCTGGGGGGGGGGGGGGGTTGTTAGGTGGCACTGGGAGGTGTAAAAAATATAAAAAAGTTATAGTTTATGGGCTGTTACAATATAACCACCCCTAAACTTGGTCCCCATATAGTCAATTAGGGGCAGTTCTAACCACTACTAATGTGATGTTTGAATTAGTGGCGGTTAAAATTGCCTCTAATCTATCAGTTTATGACAAATTTATAGATAAATTAGAGGGGTTTAAAACCCCATCTAATCTAATTTTCGCTAAACAAAAACATAGTTTACCAGCACTTATCCATAACTATCCCTAATTAGAGTAGGCAGACACTTTAACGACAGTTATGGGTAACCACAATTGAAGTATTTAGAGGGGGTTAAAACCCATTCAAAAATGAACCCCCCTTCGAATCGACCTATTTTTTTTAGTGTTCAGCGATGCTGAGACACATATGAAAACCCTTTGAAGGAGGACACACCGCACTTTGAAACTTTTCTAAACCCCTCTTCTTTTGAAACTAAATTATAAACCAAACTTCACACGTATAATAGGACTTAAAATAACCAAACACTAAAAGAACTAACCTCTCTTGATGTCAAGATCCAACCCATATATATTCAAATACAAAGCAAAGCACCTAATTCTGAACTAAAATCTGGCCTAATTCACTTATTATCAAAATTTCATGGACTGACTAGAGAAGAACCACATAAGTATTTAAAATAATTTCATACCACGTGTTCAACATTAAATCCTTATAATGTGTATGAAGAATTGGTTAATATTAGTGAATTCCATTTCTAATTATAATACACTACAAAATATTGGCTATACTATGTTAACTTTCCAATTAGGGGATAAGAGGACATTAAGTGCCTTTTTCTTGAAAAATATTTCCTATCCTCTCAAACTGAAACTATAAAGAAGTAAATATGTGGTATAATGAAATCATAAGGTGAAACACTTCATGAATATTGGGAACAATTTAAAATGTTGTGTTCAAGATTTCCACACCACCAAATAAGTGATCAAATTTTAATATAATATTTTTATGAAGGTTTAATTACTATTTATCATAACATGATTGATGCTGCTCTAGGTGGTGAGCTAGTTGATAAGACCCAAATTATTGAAAGAAGACTAACTAAAAATATGCAATAAAACATGAAACAGTTTGGTTCAAGGTCCAGTATACCCATTTGAGGTGTCCATGAGGTGTAGAGTCCTGAGTTTGAGAAGAAGGTGGAAATTAAGTTTGAAGAGGTAAGTACCCTTCTCCAACAACTTTCTCTTTCCAAAGGAAAATACCAAACTCCTCCTCCAATTTATTGTGGAATCAGTACTACCGAAACCTACTATTATGGCCAATTTCCTCAACTGAGAGAACCATATAATAATTTTGAGGTAATATTCCTAGTCCACCCCTATAACCAACCTGTTAGGAAAGAACCCTACTATCCATCCAACCTAGGTTTAAATACAATAAATCCTATAGGAAAGGGGGTATTCAAACTAACCTCAACAATCTTAGAACCACCCAGGGAAAAGTATTCATCCCCCCCCACCACCCATAAATCCTCAACCACCACAAAGGGCTTTCCAGTAACCCGATCCAAAACCTAATCCCATTCTATAATACATGATGAAACAAATAGCTACAAATAATCTCCAATCCCAAAAAATCACCCAAGAAGCCATACAGGACCTAAAAACTCAATTAGAACAACTTTCCAACTCTGTGCGTGAAATCCAAAATCAAGGGTCGTATAAACTTCCTTATAAACCACTAGTTAACCCTAGGGATAAGGGAAATGTTATTGACATCACCATTTATAGTGAAATGAAATTTAAAATCCAAATTATCCCTTTATTAGAGTCACCCCTCCTGAGGAAACCACCATTCCAACCATCAAAAATGATTCAAATGAGAAAAAACCTTATCTTGAGAGAAGCCCTGCCAAAGGAAAGAGAGTTTAATTTGATGAACCACCAAGATAAACCATTACTCTTCCATTTCCCCAAAGGACCACCCAACCAAGGAAACAAAAAGAAACAGAACTTGATAAATAAATATTATAAACTTTCAAAAAGGTGTAGGTTAAAATTCCCTTGATTGCTGCCATAAATAAATTCCATGATACACCATGTTTCTGTAGGATATAGGAACACAACAAAGGTGACTTTGAGGTGATGAAAAAGTGGTATTGATAAGGAACATCTCTACATTGATAGATTCATCACTTCCCACTAAATGTAATGATCCTAGAACATTCTCGATTCCATGCACTATAGGGGGTATTTTTTTCGATGCTATGCTTGATTTGGGGGCCTCTATAAATGTGATGTCTTAATCTATTTTTTACTCATTGAAGGTTGGGGAACTAAATATGACTAGAATTTTCATCCAACTGGAAAATTGAAGCACCACACACTCTGATGGTGTGTTATAAGATGTTCGTGTGAGGCTTCAAATTTCATTTTTCCTACTACTTTTATGCTCTTAAAATGGAAGATGATATGATAAATATACATGATATGATTATATTGGGGAGTAATTTATTAAAAAATAAAAAAACCATAATTAATTTTCACAATGGTACATTATCTATGAAGTTTTGTGGTGACATTTTCCACTTCAACATCCTTGATGCCACGAAGCACCCCTCAGAAGAGAATTCCTCACTTTCAGTTAATTATATTGATATAATCCCTTTACCCAAAGACAATTCTCTTATTTAACATGAAACCCTGTCCAAGTTTTCATCATTGATAGAAATTATAAGTAATTAATCATGCATTGAATGCTATAGTGTTTTATAAAAATGTCACGCATGTTCATTAATTGATGATTTTTTGAGCACTGAGTATCCTATGACCATCTATGATACTGATCAGCTTGTAAAATCTTATTCCTCATCTGGGTATGTTACCATTAAGTGGTTATATGATATTAGTGACCTTTAACTTTCAAATTTACTCCCATAAATCCAAAACCCCCTGACTTGGAACATAAACCACTGCCTTGAAAAATATTCATATCGTGAGAGTGAAAACAAGTTTCCTATCATCATTTCAAGTTAAATACCTCTAGAAAAATGAATTATTATTGATTAAACTTTTGATAGAGTATAAATAATCATTGGTATGGAAACTTTCTAACATTCCCAGTATTATACCATCAATTTTTATACATCATATATTATTAAATGACAAGGATAAACCAGTGAGGAATGCACAACGTAGAATAAACCCAAACCTCATTGATGTTTTTAAAAAGGTGGTAACAAAATTATTGGCTATTGGAATCATTTAACCCATCTATTACAGACAATGGGTCAGTCCTGTGTAAGTAGTTACTAATAAAACCAGTCTTATGGTAATTAAAAATGAAAAAAATGAATTGGTTCCAACCCATGTGAAGAATAGTTCGAGTGTATGTATATGTTATCACAAACTAAACCAACACACTAGGAAGGACCACTTCTCATTTCCATTCATTGAACAGATTCTAGAGAGGCTAGCAGGGAAGTCCCACTATTATTTCTTTTATGGTTATTCTGGATACTTTCAGATCCATATCTCCCATGAGGATCAAGAAAAGACAACTTGCACTTGCCCCTTTGTCACATTTTCATATAGAAGGATGCGATTTGGTTTGTACAAGGCTCCAGGTACTTTCCATCAATGCATGGTTAGAAAGTATTCATGGATGATTTAACTATTTATGGCTCCTCTTTTGATCAGTATTTGAGTAGTCTTGGTTTTTTCCTATTTCATTATATTGAAAATAAGTTTGTATTAAATTATGAGAAATTCCATTTCATGGTTCCCCAAGGTATAATACTTGGACATGTCATTTATGGGGATGGTATCTAAGTATATAAATCAAAATTATAGATTATTTCTTCCTTAACATTCCCCAAAAATGTGTGGGATGTGCATTCTTTCCTAGGCCATTATGTATTTTATTTTTGTTTCATTAATGACTTTAGTAAGATTTCACTCCCCCTCTACTGCATAATCCAAAAAGAAAAAGAATTTTTTTTTGATAAATAATGTGGGGAATATTTAAAAAAATTAAAATGGAGTCTCATATCACCACAAGTAATCAAACCACCTCGGTGTAATTTTCCATTTGAGATTATTTTTGGAACCTATAATTATGTAGTTGGGGTAGTATTAACATAATGAACCGATCAAGCTCCACATGTCATAATATCCTATGCCTCAAAAAAAAAAAATAGTACCTTTCCCAAGAAAACTACACCACACCTAAAAAATAATTCCTTGGAATTGTTTTTTCCTAGGATAAATTTATGCCATACCTTTTAAGGTCTAAAGTAATTGTGTTCTCAGAACTTATATCCCTTCAGTATCTCTATAAGAAACCAAAAGACAAACTACATATCTTTTTTTGGATGATTTTACTTCAAGAATTTAATCTTGAAATTTGGGATAAAAAAGGAGCATAGAATGTGGTGGATGACCACATCTGTAGGATCCTTACATCCTCAAACATTGTCTCATACCATTTTATTCCCATAAATTACATGTTTCCTGATGATAAATTATACCTAGTTAAAGATTCTATTCCTTGGTATGCCGAAATTGTAAATTATTTGGTAGAATATTTTATTCCTACCAATTTAAACAAAAATCAAGCTGATCATCTAAATCATGAGTCCCATTGGTATATTTGGAATGAACCATAACTTTGACACACATATAATGATTACATACTTAGGTTTTTTGTTCTTGATAGTGAGTTTTAGTATATCCTTAGGTTCTACCACACTCTTGCTTATGGGAGCCACTTTGGTCCCCAATGGACTACTCTCAAGGTCCTAGATTCTAGTCTCTTCTATAAAACACTATTTTGGGATGCCCATGGATTCTATAAATATTGTCTTTATTTTCAAATAATGGGGAATGTGTCTAAAAGAAATGAAATTCCATAATAACCATTTCTCTTTCATGAAATTTTCAATGTTTGGTGCATTGAATTTATGAGGCCATTCCCTAATTCATTTAGAAACTTGTACCTTCTTCTGATATTTTATTACGTGTCAAAATGGGTAGAGGTAAGAACCAAAAGGATTGATGATTCAAATAATTTTGTGTAATTTTTTAGAACCCAAAGTTTCTTTAGTTTTGGATTATCTAGGTTCATCATCAGTGACTAGGGTTATAATTTTTGCAACTGAAAAATGAAATCACTTTTGCGTTGGTATGGGTCCGATATTGAGTTTCTATTGAAAATCACCCATAGACCAATGGTCAAGCTGTGGTGTCAAATATATAAGAAAAAAAATTCTTGAAAAAAATGATTCAACCCAAAAGAAAATATTGAAGTCTTAAACTTGATGATTCATTATGGTCTTATCGTACTACCTTTAAAACTCCCATTGCAATATCACCTTATCAACTTGTTTTTGGAAAGAGTTATCACCTCCCTATTGAGATAGAGAACCAAGCCTATTGGTCTATTAAAAAATGAAATTATAATATTTTTGGTGTAGGTGATCAAAGGAAGTTACAGATTTAGGAGTTGGAGGAAATGCATAAAGATTCATATGATAACTCCTGGATCTATAAGGAGAGAACCAAGGATACCCATGACCACCTCATCCTTCATCATCAATTCCATATTGGTCAAAAGGTCATCATTTTAAATACAAGGCTAAATTTTCATCTTAGAAATCTTTATTCCTACTAGTTTGGACCATACACTATTATTAATTTTTATCCATTTGGGGTTGTTTAGGTTCAAACTAAAGAAAAAAAAAACAAAACTTCACGGTCAATGGGAAGCATTTGAAGCACTTCGACATAACCATTTCAGATTCCCCAATGAAGGAACTCCAAGTTCAATAAGCAACCTACCAATGAAACCCACAAGATTTAATCCTTCCCTCCTACATTTTATTTTATTACAATGAGGACACTACATAGTCTAGGTGCGGGGGTGGGTACATTTTTGGGTTAGTTAGGAATTTTATTCATCTTTATTATTTTTCTCTTTTTAACTTATTGGATAGTATTGTTACCTCCCCCCACCACATCACTTTTTTGATAGAATATTCATTTTTTATTCCCACTTAATCATGGAAATTATTGAAAATTAATGAGGAATTTACCTATTTCAAGTTTTTTTAACATTTAATTTTTTTCACCAATGGAATGTGTGTTTTAACACAAATTTGTAATTTTTTTCTAGTAAATTGGTTGTTTTTAGATGATATAAATGGTTGTCTCTATGAAAAATTTGATAAGATTGATAAACTTTGTGTGAGTAGTTTATGAGAAGATTGTATCACTTAATATCTACACACATCTTTTCACCCAACCATGAAGTGTGAATATTTATTACTTAATAAAAGGTAAATATAAGTTAGGCTAATGTTTCTCTACTTTCCAATTTTTTCTATACTTTAATTCCCTATCCGATCTATTTCGTTTTTGTAATAGATAGACCTATGCGTATACACCTGTTATCTGACTATTCTATACCCTAAAAATAAATAAATAAATAAATAAATATTGAGGGAGTGATGAAATGTAAAACATATAGGTATATCTAGGTTAGGAGATCAAGTTTTTACTTCTTGGAATTATTAAGTGAGTGGGTCTTAAAATTTGATTGTAAAGGATGTAGGGGAGGTTTGGTGGAAAGAATCATGTAAGAATAAAAATTTTAAAATTGCATATATTTACTGGATAAAAAGTGGAAAGAATATAATGAAATGGTTTTAAAATACACACATGGAGAGTTAATGACATGATTGAATTTTGAATTATTTTATCGTATTGGTATCATGCATCTCCTAGAATTTTGTTTTGTTATAATTTATGATACATCTTTTTCCATGACCATTGGAATAACTCCTTAGTGTGGTTTTTGATTTGATAAAATTTATATCATGAATTAAATTTTATTTTAATGTTAAATCTTTATAAATTTGAGAACATCTCCATGCATATTTTTTGGAAAAAGTTACTTTTCCTGGGAGTGCAAATGTTTAGGTGTGGGGGTATGATCACATAGAGATTCACTATTAATTTTCATCCTTATACCACAATGCTAAACTAATTTTGAATTATAAATTACATATTTTATATCCAATTAAACTTCACAATTAGTTCAATTAGATTATTTTTATCACTGTTAAAATGTTCAATTTTACTTGTTTAAACTATTTTTTTATAGGAGGAGGTGATTTGGAGGATCCATAATGAAGTTGAAGCAAAATGGGCCAAACTGTATGGAATCCCACAAACTCTTGTCCACTATTTTGAACATTAAAAAATTTATTGAATTTAATTGATATTAAATTTTGTGTATTGATAAAAAATTTCATGGGATTCAACTCTTTTGAAGACACTGAATCCTAATTATTCCATCAAGGGGCCCAACCCAACTGATCTATCCAAGAAAATAAATTTTCTCAAAGTCAAAAGTTTAGTTAGGTATTTTAACTATTTATCCCATTCAAAATTTCCAATATCCACCAAATTTTACATGGTGATATTAAATATGTATAAAAACAAATCTTCATGTTTTTAAAATTCTAGATATGTCCATTTACAGACCCAAAAATGATACACAATTGGTATTTTTAAATCAATATGCCCAAAACCACCTCCCATTTCGGATATAAAAGGAAAAAATGGGCACCACATTTGAAAGTTAGACTAAGGAGAGAAGTGCATACATTTTGGAGTTAAATAGGAGTCCTATCATCACCTTGTAGGTTCTATAGATCCCTATACTCATAGGGAGAGCTAAAATGAAGAAGGATATCCACCCAAGCTTCCTCCTCCTCTCGATGGCAGGCTAAATAGTGGGAATTTATTGTGGGGGAGATACACATCTTGTAAAGGGAGTTACAAAACTTGTATTTATCTTGATTTTATTTATTTTGGATTTGAAAAAAATAATAATTTATGAGTATCTTATTTGATTCATATTTGAATTCTTTTTTTGATTCAATCGAATGGAATGCTCTTTACTTTTAACCGATCAGTGTGAAGTTTTGAGTGCATGAATTGTGTTGTTATGATTGGAAAACATAAGAATAATTTTATTCCCTACTTATTTAATATTTCAATTTGATTTTAATGTTATTATACGATGCATAAGATCTATAACTTATCTATATTATTGTTATATTAAGGTTTGGTTCAACATGAATTGATATAAAATCTTGGAAAGTAATCGAGAATATGATTAATTTCAACCAAAGAATCACTTCAAACCTAAATTAATCTCTAATAATGATGAAATTTAAATGTTTTTATTGAAACCAAAATGAACCATTTTTATCATATTTTTCAAATTCCACTTGTTTTTCAACTATTAATCTCTTTAAATTAAATGATTTTATTTTTAAAATTGTTTTCAAAACCACCCCCTCTTTTAGTCCTTTTTATTAAAAATAGACACTTAAAATTCCAAATCTCCTTGAGAGATAACCTAGGGTCTACCCTATGATATAAAATTATCTTCAAATAATTATAAATTTGATGTGTCATGATAATTTGGTCAGCTATAGGCACTACATAACTTGGAGAGGCACTCTAAACAGATAGCACGAGCATTTAACAAGAAGGTTCACCTATGATCATTCCTTTAAGGTGAAATGGTATTGTTTCTCAAGGATCCAATGGTACAAAAAAAGAAACCATCAAATATGGAACCAAAAATGGGAAAGAAATTACATTATCCATAAGGTATACTACAATAATTCACACTCATTAATCATCATGGATGGGGAGTTCATAAACCCCCCTACCAATGCCAAGTTTCTCAAGTGATACTTTGCTTGAGTAGACATGGTCCAAGATCTATGACCTTAAACTATAATATTATACCATGGTCCAATATCTATGACCATAAACTAGTAGGAGACTTAGTTCAAGCTATATAACTTTAAAATACGAAGCCTATCACCCTCAACACATGATGTTAAATTTTAGCCTTACCCTATGTGGTAAATATAGGATGCATCATTGGACAAATGTGAGATTTAAAAAAACACACAAAATCAATACATGATGTTAAAATATATCCTTACCTTGTGTAAAAAATATAGGAAGCCTCATGTGACAAATGTGAGATGAATAAAACCAATGTCCTCAGCACAAGATGTTAAACTATAGTCTTATCTTATGTGATGAACATAGGATGTCTCATGTGATAAATATGAGATATTTCCATTTTCTCATCATATGACTTAAAACTACATGATATCGTGGTTCCTCACCAAATAGGATACCGTTCTACCCCTTGGAAATGGTCTCCTACCATGATGTATTGTATAACTATGTGTGGCTTGATTCTCAGCTTATATATAGTGACACAGAGATCCTTTTTCTTCAGGTCCAGCTGCAAGTTTACTCTCACAAAGTGAGGTTATCTTCAATATTAATCCCTTAATGACCTCTCACTCAAGGTGATGGAAACTATTATGGGCCTCTTCATTAGGAATAAGCCCTGATCATACCCCTCGACCCATTAGTGGGTTGGGATTCCCTCGTGACCCGACATGAGGAAGAAAGAGTGGGAAACTTAATATGTAATCCCCACACACAATGTACTTAGAAATTGATGTTAAACTATAGCCTTACCCTGTGTAATAAACATGATATGCCTCATATAAAAAATGTGATATGACCAAACTAACATCCTCAACAGATGATGTTAAACTACAACCTTACCTTACTGTATCGTAAAAACGAGATGCCTCTTATGATAACTATAAGATTATCCATCAACCACTCTAGAGAGGACACCGCCCTTTCAGATTTTGTCTCCTACTAATCCATGTTCCATAATTACATGTGGCTTGATTCCCATTACCATGGGATACTTAGCAATGAACAAATATTTTATCTTGGGTCTAGATCCATTTCCAACTTATTTTGGGATCCTCCCCATCAATTTTAGGCTTGATCCTTTCCTACCATTATGCTCATCTAGTGTGAGAAAGTATAGGGAGTATTAGTTACCCAGGTCATTATCCCATAGGACATCCTCTACTTCTACTTTCACACATATTGCTTCCTTCAATTGGGATCTTCATTATCCTTCCAATTCGAATAGTCCCCCATAACATCAATGGTTCTTAGACACACTGGATCATCTACCATCCCGGGAACATAACCCAAAGAATATTTGGTGAAATTTGGTGGTCCCTATGTTTCAAAAAAAGTCAATGTTTGGACCTCATTTTTACTTCCCATCCTTAACCGATGTGGTTTTGGAACATATGCTTCAACATTGGTCAACAATGGTCCCTACCTATTAGCCACACATTTCTTTAGTACAGATCTTGGAAGTCATGGTTTACCTTCCTTTCCACTTTCCTTTTATCTATTATGAATTTAGTCACCCTGTATTTCATCCTCCCATACGATCACATTCAATGACTAAGTAATCCAACATCATTGGGACTTCCTAAAGTCAGATCATTTTTCCTATTATTGTGATCTTACTTTTGAAAATTATAACTTCATACCACTCATTATTTCTCACACCAATAATGGATCACATGGGATTAGGAGTCGGGAATTAATTCCACTACTGAGGTTGAGACATGCGAGCATCCCTTAAATGAAGCACTGCCCCTTTTAGTCTGAATTCTATGACTTTAAACTAGGAGCCCAAGTCCAAGCATCAAGACTTTAAACTACGTGTATGTTTCCCTAGGGATGTGTTATATGGAATCAATCATCCTTTTCCCTTAATTCATGCTGGGTTACCTCTCTTTCATTCCATGCACAAACTCCTTTGAGACACACACCCCTTGGTCTGAGCTCTATGACCTTAAACTAGAAGCAATCCTAGTCCAAGCATCATGACCTTAAACTGTACAAATTTTTTATCAGATACATTTTGTGTGATATGAGTCCCCCTTGGATCTCTATTTACATCAGGTTTTCTTTCCCTCTGTGACACATAAAAATCCCTTGGACACATAAAAATCCCTTAGACACATCTTCCCCCCCTTGGTCAAAGCTATATGACCTTAAACTATAGCGACCCTTGGTCCAAGCATTTTGACCTTAAACTATGTTCAATTAGACACCTATGGACCCAAATTTTCATTTTATTTGCCTCACATATAGTCTTTATGAAAAATAATTCCCCTCTCTTCACATTAGGTATCGAACCTCTCATACCACCCTTTTGGTCCAAGCATTATGACATTAAACTATTTGCAACTTCTTGGTCCCACCTATATGACCTAAAACTAATAACCCTAATCTAAATGACATGACCTTAAAATTACTTAGGAAGTAGGCACATATGTATATCTAGTTGAAAAAATATAAGGGAAAACTAAGAAAAAGTTAGACTCCATCCTTCCAGGTCTCTCTCACAACTTGGAAAAAATGAGGGTGTAAATAAAAAGGTACAAAGCTAGTGAGACCCATCGTGAACCCTAAAAAAAAACTTGTCTATGCTTGCTAAAACCGTTGGTTCAGGAAAAATTTAGAGTCAAATATTATCTCACTTTACTTCAAGAGCTCCTCTATGAGGCTCTTCCCATTGTGTTTCCTTCTCATGCAACCCACTACCCTGACTGGGTGGGATTTATTTACGTTGGTTCACATGTCTTGGTAACAAGATGCTAAACTGTGTTATGAACACACTAATCACATGGAATTAAACTATAAAATGCAACATCCTCACCATAAGATGCTAAATTATGAATTCAATGTATTTGATGTAAGATGTTAAACTGCACTCCCTCTATTCTCATTATATGATGTAAAACTACAAATCATATCAGGTCCTTTCCTAAGAACCAATTTTCCTCCTTCGGTGCTAGTAACCTACCACACCATTTTAGTTCCTTGATAGTCACTTGGCATCCAATATGACACTTCCCATGGAATATGAGTTTTTCCATCATTTAGACCGATAATCCCACTCAATGCGCTTAGAAACACAGTGTCATAATCAAGAGAGTGTTGAAATACACTCGAACATTCCCTCAGTTCACCCCATGATTAACATCTCCCTTTATTTGGATACTAAACACCTTATAATTCTGAACAAGATTCCCCAAATGATAGTGATTTCTAGATACATTGTCCCACCTATTGTTCTAGGCACATGCTCTGAAAGACATTTGATGACATCTTGATTGGTCTTGTGTTTCAAACATTGTCAATGACTGAACCTCATTTGTTTTTCCTCATACATGATGGAATGATAGTGGAATATGAATTTTGAATTTGGTCAGAAACCATCCTATATCATCCTATAACTCCCTTTTTGTTCTAGATCTTGGTCCACTCGATTCACTCCCTTCTTTTTTACCCTTTGTTTGGGTAGAAATCAACACCATTGGAGTTACCCCATTTGTACATCTAAGAAAATTGATAAAGAAAGTCGGATGTGCAGAGAGTCCCACCCTCCAACCAAATATTTCATGGTCAGAATACTCTTGATGTCCAATGAATAATTTAGTCCCGGAGTGTTTTTCACTATCGTACACTCTCAACTGAGTGATATATATCTTGTTTCTACCTTGTTTCCCGCATTGAGCATGAATCATGTGGAATTAGGGATTAATTATTGGTTGTATCATTAATATTATATAGATGTATCAAAATACACACACAAATAATCATTCATGGAATTAAAGAAAACAACTTCAAAAGTTTGGGGAGGGTTATCTACACATGATCGTATCACGATTCACTGTGTAATTTTCACCTTTACACCACTGTGTTGAACTTGTTTTATATTGAAAATTATAAAAATAATGACAAGATTAATTCCATTTTTGAATCATTTATTTTGTTTTTATCACTTTTAAAAAGGTCAATGATACTAGTTTTGATGATTCCATTGTAGGAGGAGGTGATTTGGAGGGCCCACGATGATGTCCAAGAAAAATGGGTCAAACTGCACAGGATCCGAGAACACCAGTGGATTAATCCGCACACTAATACTAGAAAATGAATTCAATTAGGATGATATTTTGTGGAATGATCCAAATTTTATTTTGATACATTTATTATGAAGGAACCTAGGACCCATTTGTACATCTAGTGGCCCAACCGACCTGATCTGTCCAGCACACCGAATCTGCACGATGTCAAAAGTTGTGTTCTATGATCTGTCCATATGTTGGGATATAGGTGTCCAATTTATTAAAAACTTTCGGTGGAGATAGAAAAGATGTGGGGCTACAACTTTATTATTTTCTCCAAATCGAGATAAGGCTGTCTGGATGTCGAAACACCTATGAAAAGTGGTTTTATGAATTCTGTGTACTCAAAACCACCTTCCCATTTTCCTATAAAATGACACCTTGGGATCCTCATTTGAAAGTTCTACCAGGAGGAAAAAATCTGGTATTTTGGAGATCCAAAGGAGTTATCTCCTCATACTTGAAGTTTTGGAGGCCCCTATCATCATAGGGGGATTAACAATGAAGAAGGAGTTCTACCCGAGCCTTCTCCTCCTCTCGATGGTGAGCTAAACAGTGGACGTTCATTTCGAGGGAGCTACACATAATTGGGAGGGAGTTATGACACTTTATTCTCTACCGGTTTTATGTAATTTTTGTGTGTATTATTTCACTTATGTTTTATCTAAACATTTTTCTCCTCAGAGTTCATTTCTTGGGTTTAATTAAGTGAACCGTTTTTCATTTCAACTCCAATTGGGTTGAAATTTCAAGTGGGAAACTTGAGTTGTTCTAATTGGGAAACACAAGGATCATCTTTCTCTCACACATAAAAAAGATAGTAGTATGATTTTTTATCCTTTAATATGTTATTGAAGTCCAAACCTTGACAACACGATTGTTGTGTCAAGGGTTGGTACTTTATGCAACGTTTAGAGAGGCAGGAGGGGAATCAAGATCTTGACAACCCTCAACCAAATAATTAAACAAAACCATGTGAAATTTTCATAACAATTAACTATCCAATATGTGTAGTGAACTTTAAGTGATCTACTTATCTCATAATTCTTAAACCTCCACCTTATTATATCAACTATTAAACTCTTTAAGTTAAGTTATTTTCTTAAAACTGTTTTCAAAATCACCCCATCTTTTAGTAATTCTTATTAAAAATACATACTCAAAACCTATCAATGCTCCTAGAGAGATGACCTAGGGTCTTCCCTAGACTATAAATCAATCCTAAAATCATAATCAATTTGACGTGTCATGATATCTCGGTAAAAGTTTGGCACCGTTTCCGGGGATCATTTTGGTTTTAGTGCGTGTTTTTGATAAGTTTTTTGTAAATATTTATACCTCTACCTATATTTTTGTATTCTAATCAATTTTTTGTGTAGGTTTGGTGCATGAAACATTCTACTCCGAGTGGCTTAAAACCTTTCAAAACTGAATAGAAGAGGATCCTACATTAGTGACCCTGAGATACACAAGAGAAACCTTTGAAGGAGGACGCACAAAATATCAACACTCATCTTGATCCTTCTTCTTCTTCTTATTCTTCGGGAACCCACATTAAAACTGAAATTAACATAAATAAAATGGATGAAAATAGTATAACACTAAAAGAACTAACCTCACCTGATGTTGATATCCAACCCACCTATATTCAATTACAAGGCGAGGCACCCAATTTTGAACTAAAATATGGTTTAATTCATCTATTACCAAGATTCCATAGAATTCCTGGAGAGGATACACACAAGAATTTAAAAGAATTTCACAATGTGTGTTCTACATTAAAACCTACAAATGTGTATGAAGAACAAGTAAAGTTAAGGGAATTCCCTTTTTCATTAGAAGACACAACAAAATATTGGTTATATTATGTTAATTCCCCAATAAGAGGCTGGGTGGACATGAAACGCCTTTTACTTGAAAAATATTCCCCAGCCTCTCGAACTGCAACAATAAGGAAAAAAATTTGTGGTATAAGACAATCGCAAGAGGAAACATTACATGAATATTGGGAATACTTTAAAAGGTTTTGTTCAAGTTTACCACACCACCAAACAAGTGATCAACTTTTAATTCGATATTTTTATGAAGGTTTAATCCCTATTGATCGAAATATGATTGATGCCACTGCAAGTGGTACACTGGTAGATAAGACCCCAATTGCTGCAAGAACCCTGATTGAGAACATGGTGCAAAACACACAACAATTTGGTTCAAGGTCTAATGTACCAATTCGAGGTGTCCATGAGGTGCAAAGTAATAAATTCAAGAAGAAGGTGGACACAAAGTTCGAAGAGGTAAGTACCCTTCTTCGACAACTTGCTCTTTCCCGAGGTAAATCCCAATCTCCTCCTCCCATCCATTGTGGTATATTTTCTTCTGACACCCACTACTCTGACCAATGTCCTCAATTGTTGGAAACATCTGAGAGTTGTGAGGAAATATTTCCAGGCCGCCCCTATAACCAAACCTTTAGTCAAGAACCTTACTATCCATCCAACCCTGGGTGGAAGGAGAACCAAACCTATAGGCATGGGGGGTATTCAAACCAACCTCAATAAAAATGGAACCAACTGGGGAAAAGTAGTCATCCACCACCATCACCCAGAAATCCTCAACCACCCCAAAGGACTTTCCAACAAACCCCTCGAAAACCCGATCCTAGCCTAGAAGATATGATGAAACAAATGGATTCCAAAAATATTCAATTACAACAAAATAATCAATCAGCCATACACGACCTTAAAACCCAATTAGGACAACTAGCTAACTCAGTGGGTGAAATTCAAAGTCACGGATCAGGTAAACTTCCCTCTCAACCAGTAGTTAACCCTAGGGATAAAGGAAATGTTAGTGAAATCACCCTTAGTAGTGGAAAACAACTATAAAGTATGATGAATCCTCCATTAGAGTCATCCACTCAAGAGGAAACCTCTATCCCAACCATTAAAAGTGTTCCTAATGTTGAAGAACCTTGTCCTAAGAAAAGCCCTTCCAAAGGAAAGAGTGTGTATATTGATGAGTCACCTAGCCCAACCATTCCTCTTCCATTTCCTCAAAGGGCCACCCAACCAAGAAAACAAAAGGAAACTGAACTTGATAAGGAAATATTGGATATTTTCAAAAAAGTGTAGGTTAGCATCCCATTGATTGATGTTGTGAAGAAAATTCCACGGTACGCCAAGTTTCTAAAGGAGATGTGTACACACAGAAGACGACTTCATAGAGATGAGAAGGTGAGCTTGGGTAGGGATGTTCCGGCATTGATAGAGCCATCACTTCCCACCAAATGCAATGATCCTGGAACATTTTCAATTCCATGCACCATAGGGGAGTATTCTTTTTATAATGATTTGATTGATTTAGGTGCCTTTATTAATGTGATGCCTCACTCCATTTACTCTACATTCCAGGTCGGGGAACTGAAGCCTACTGGAATTATTGTTCAACTAGCTAACTGGAGTACCAGACACCCATTTGGTGTGTTAGAGGATGTTCTTATGAGGGTTCAAGATTTAATTTTTCTTTCTAACTTTTATGTGTTTAAAATGGAGGATGATAGGATAAATGGACATGCCCCAATTATATTGGGGAGACCCTTCTTGAAAACCACCAAAACCATAATTAATGTCCATAATGGTACATTATATATGTAGTTTGGTGGTGACATTTTCCACTTCAATATCCTTGATTCCATGAAGCACCCCTTAGAAGAACATTCCTCTGTCTCTGTTAATTCTACAGATGTACTCCCTTACCCTGAAAAAATAACATTTCTTTCCCCTGATACCCTTTCTAAGTTTTCTTCACTGATAGAAATTCTAGGAAATGATTCATGCATTGATTGTTGTAGTAGTCTAGAAAAGTGTCATGCTTTTTCATTGATTGATTATTTCTTAAACACTGAGGATCCACTAACCATCGATGATACTGTTAAGCTTGTAAAATCTCATTCCTCTATTGAGGATGATACCATTGAGTAGTTAGATGAGATTAGTGACCTCTAACTTTCACACACACCCCCATCAATCCAAAATCCACCTAAATTGGAACTAAAACAATTGAATCAATATTTAAAAGATTCATATCTTGATAATGGAAACAAGTTGCCTGTCATCATTTCCAGTTCACTCCCTCCTGAGCATGAATTGTGACTGCTTGAAATTTTGAGGGAGTATAAACAAGATTTGGGATGGACACTTTCTGACATTCCTGGTATTAGACCATCAATTTTTACACATCATATTTTGTTAAATTACGAGGCTAAACCAGTGAGGCAGCCACAACGTTGACTGAACCCAAACCTCCTAGAAGTTGTAAAAAACGAGGTAACAAAATTATTGGATGTTGGAATAATTTACCCCATCTATGAAAGCCAATGGGTCAGTCCTATTCAAGTAGTTCCTAAAAATACTGGACTTATAGTAATCAGAAATGAAAACAATGAATTGGTTCCAACTCATTTGCAGAATAGTTAGAGTGTCTGTATAGACTACTGCCGACTAAACCAACACACTAAGAAGGACTATTTCCCTTTTCCATTCATTAACCAAATGCTATAGAGACTAGCGAGTAAGTACCACTACTATTTCCTTGATGGGTTTTCTAAATACTTTCAGATCCATATTTCCCCTGAGGATTAGGAAAAGACAACCTTCACTTTCCCCTTTGGCACATTTTCCTATAGAAGTATGCCATTTGGTATGTTCAATGCTCCAGGTACTTTCCAACGTTGCATGATTAGTATTTTTTTGGATTACCTAGAGAATTGAATGGAAGTATTCATGGATGATTTAACTATTTATGGCTCTTCTTTTGATGAATTTTTGAGTAGTCTTGGTTCAGTCCTACATCGCTGTATTGAAAATAATCTTGTATTAAATTATGATAAATTCCATTTCATGGTACAAAAAGGTATAGTTTTGGGGAATGTCATTTCTGGGGATAGAATCCAAGTAGATAAATCAAAATTGGATGTCATTTATTCCTTACCATTACCCAAAAATGTACGGGATGTGCAGTCTTTCTTAGCTTATGCTGGATTTTACCGTCATTTCATTCGTGACTTTAGTAAAATTACACCCCTCTCCAAATTACTCCAAAAAGAAAAAGAATTTGTTTTTGATAAAGAATGTGAGGAGGATTTTAATAAGTTAAAATGTAGTCTCAAGTCACCCCCAGTAATCCAACCACCTCGGTGGGATTTACCATTTGAGATCATGTGTGATGCCTCTAACTATGCAGTTGGGGCAGTCTTGTCACGAAGGGTTGATCGAGCTCTACATGTCATTGCCTATGCCTCACGTACTTTGGACCCTACCCAGGAAAATTGAATGACAACTGAAAAATAATTCCTTGCCATTGTGTTTTCCTTAGACAAATTCAGATCATACCTTTTGGGGTCCAAATTCATTGTGTTCTCAGACCATGAAGTCCTCCAGTATCTCTTTAAGAAACTGGAAGCCAAGCCACGTCTCATTCATTGGATGCTCCTCATTTAGGAATTTAATCTAGAAATTAGAGATAAAAAAGGAGTAGAGAATGTGGTGGCTGACCATATCAGTAGAATTCCCCCATCCTTGGTAATTGACTCATCCCCCTATATTCCCATTAATGACATGTTTCCTGATGAGAAATTGTACCGAGTGAACGATGTTATTCCTTGGTATGCCGAAATTGTAAATTATTTGGTAGCATCTTACATTCCTACTGATTTCAATAAAAACCAAGCCAGTCGTCTAAAACATGAGTCTCGTTGGTACATTTGGGATGACCCCTATCTATGGCGCACATGTAGTGATCAAGTCCTTAGGTGTTGTTTTCCCGATAACGAGTTTCAGTCTGTCCTTAGATTCTGCCACACTCTTACTTATGGGGGGCACTTTAGTCCCCAACGGACTACTCACAAGGTCATTGATTCTGGTCTCTTTTGGCCAACACCTTTTCAGGATTCCCATGCTTTTTGAAAATCTTGTCCTCATTGTCAAAGAATGGGGAATGTCTCTAAAATAAATGAAATGCCACAACAACTGTTGCTATTTCATGATATTTTTGATGTTTGGGGAATTGACTTTATGGGTCCATTTCCCAATTCCTTTGGCAACTTGTACATTATTCTGGCAGTTTATTACATGTTAAAATGGGTAGAGGCACGAGCTACAAGGACTGATGATTCTAAGTTAGTTTTAGAATTTTTGAGAACCCAAATCTTCTGTAGGTTTGGCTTACCTAGGTTCATCATCAGTGACCAGGGTTCTCATTTCTGCAACCGAAAAATGCAATCACTTTTGCGTTAGTATGGGTTTGGTCATAGAGTGTCTAATACATATCATGCATAGACCAATGGTCAAGCCGAGGTGTCAAATAGAGAGGTAAAACAAATTCTTGAAAAAACGGTTCAACCCAATAGAAAATATTGGAGTCTTCGACTTGATGATTCATTATGGGCCTACCGTACTACTTTCGAAACTCCCATTGAAATTTCACCCTATCGTCTGGTGTTTGGAAAGAGTTGTCACCTAACTATTGAGATTGAGCACCGGGCCTACTGGGCCATCAAACAATTCAATTCTCATCTTTCCAGTGTGGGCGCCCAAAGGAAGCTGCAGATTCAGGAGTTGGAGGAAATGAGAAGAGATGCATATAAAAACTCTAGGATTTATAAGGAGCGAACCAAGGATGCCCACAACTATCTTATCCTTCATTGTCAGTTCCACATTGGGCAGGTCAAAAACCACTCCTCCTCAACCTTTGATCTTGTTATAACTATTACAATTAGTGTTGTGAGGAGATCAAACAAGGGTTGAGAGATGAGCGTGAGATTTGTTCCAAATGAAACTTCTAAAAAAATAATAAATGAGGGGAGTGATGAAATGTACAACATATGGGGATATCTACGTCGGGAGATTATGGTTTGACTTCTGGGAATGCTTAAGTGAGTGAGTCTTGAAATATGATTGCAAAAGATGTAGGGCAGGTTCGGTGAAAATTCCTTTAAAGCTGAATAATTTTAAAATAACATATATTAATTGGATAAGAAGTGGAAAGAATATCATGGAATGGTTTTCACACACACACATAGATAGTTAGTGGAATGGTTGAATTTTTAATTCCTTTCTCATGGTGGTGTCCTGAATCTCTTTGAATTTCATTGTGATATGATTTACGGGACATCTTTTTTCCATAGGAAAAACTCCTTGGTGTGGTTCGTGCATTGATCTTATTAATTTAATAAATTAAAATTTCCTTCAATGTTAAATATTTATGATGTTGGGAATATTTATATTCCTCATTTTATTTGGATATGTGACTTTTCCCAAGAGTTCAAATGTTTAGGTGTGTGGGAGTGATCGTACCACGATTCACTGTGTAATTTTCACCTTTACACCATTATGTTGAACTTGTTTTATATTGAAAATTATAAAAACAATGACAAGATTAATTCCATTTTTGAATCATTTATTTTGTTTTTATCATTGTTAAGAATTTCAATGATACTTGTTTTGATGATTCCATTGCAGGAGGAGGTGATTTGGAGGGCCCATGATGATGTCCAAGAAAAATTGTCCAAACTGCGCAGTATCCAAGCACACCAGTGGATTAATATGCACACTTATACTAGAACATGCATTAAATTGGGCTGATATTTTGTGGGATGGTCCAAATTTTATTAGGATACATTTCGTATGAAGGAACCCAGAACTCATTCGGCCATCTAGTGGCCCAACCGACCTGATCTGTCCAGCACACCGAATCTACACGATGCCAAAAGTTGTGTGCTGTGATATGTCCATATCTTGGGCTATAGGTGTCCAATTTATTCCAGACTTTCGGTGGAGATATACAAGAGGTGGGGTTATAAATTTTTTACTTTCTCTAAATCTAGATAAGGTTGTCTGGAGGTCTAAACACCTGTGACAAGTAGTTTTAAGAATTATGTGTGCTCAAAACCACCTTCCCATTTTCTTATAAAATTGAACCTTGGGCTCCTCATTTTCAAGTTCGACTGGGAGGCAAAGCTCTGGTATTTTGGAGATCCAAATGAGTTCTCTCCTCATACTTGAAGTTTTGGAGGCCCCTATCATCATAGGGGGATCAACAATGAAGAAGGAGTTCTACCCGAGCCTTCTCCTCCTCTCGATGGAGAGCTAAATGGTGGAAGATCATTTCGAGGGAGCTACACATACTTGAGAGGGAGTTATGACACTTGATACTCTACCGGTTTTATGTAATTTGTGTGTGGATTATTTCAGTTATGTTTTATCTAAACATTTTTCTCCTATGAGTTCATTTCTTGGGTTTAATTAAGTAAACCGCATTTCATTTCAACTCCAATTGGGTTGAAATTTCAAGTGGGAAACTTGAGTTGTTCTAATTGGGAAACACAAGGATCCTCTTTCTCTCACACATAAAAAAGATATTAGTATGATTTTTTAGCCTTTAATATGTTCTTGAAGTCCAAACCTTGACAACATGATTGTTGTGTCAAGGGTTGGTACTTTATGCAACGTTTAGAGAGGCAGGAGGGGAATCAAGATCTTGACAACCCTCAACCAAAGAATTAAGCAAAACCATGTGAAATTTTCAAAACAATGAACTATCCAAGATGTGTAGTGAACTTAAAGTTATCTTCTTATCTCATAATTCTTAAACCTCCACCTTATTCTATCAACTATTAAACACTTTAAGTTAAGTTATTTTCTTAAAACTGTTTTCAAAATCACCCCCCTATTTTAGTAATTCTTATTAAAAATACATACTCAAAACCTATCAATGCTCCTCAAGAGATGACCTAGGGTCTTCCCTAGACTATAAATCAATCTTAAAATCATAATCAATTTGACGTGTCATGACAGCTCGGTCAACACACCGAATCCAATCCTTTATTCCAACCAAGGAAAGCCCTCTAAGATTCATCCTAGGCCAAGGATTTCTCTAACCTGGCCAGCCTTTGTTGGGTAGCCTTTAGGGCCCACTACTGCTTGTCCAGCCCGACTGTTTCCTCATTGATGGTAAAGATAACCTCATTGGCTTGAACTCACACCCAGTCCTACTCAACTCAACATTCAGAAACCATAGATTCCCCTCCATGACCCTATATTTGACTGCCCCTAAATGTTCCCTTATTTGATCAATAGTTTTTTGCTTCAGAATTGGCAATAGATTCATACTATTGTGCCTACCCCTCTAGCTGATCAAGCTCCTCCTCGACTGTATGAAGCACTTTGGTTCTATCAAACCTCTCCTCATACCTAGATACATCAAGTTCCTTCCACTCCACATAAACCTATTCGATAAGAAAGTTTCAGACCAGAGCATGAAGGCTATGGAAGTCTACACCACTGATCCCTAGAATCACAAGACAATGATAAAGAGACCCCATACATCTTGTTAGATTATCCCATGTAGTGTGAGTGATGAAGTTCGACACACTCCTCTATTCTCTATGTCAGACTATCCAGTTATCTTCATCCATGTCAAAGATGGATTCCTTGATGTCCTCAGGTAGAGAAGAAGTGTACTAAGGGAAGGCCTCCAGAACATCGATCACATGATCATATGTGGGAATCTTCTTAGATGGTCTAAGACCTAAGTCTATAAGAAAATTTTCATCATCCGAATCTCCACCCGTGACCTCAGTTACCACCTCTTCAAGAACTTGTGAGGTAGGCTCAACCATTACAGACTCAAACGTATCCATTGGTGGTGCAATTTTGACCACCCCAATTGAGGCCTTTACTCTGGTAGCCACCTCTGGTGGCATCTCATTGGTAGGCCCAACCACCATAGCCTCCTCAACCATCTTCATTGGTGGTGCGATCTCAACCACCTATGTTGTAGTCTTGGCCCCAGTATCCACCTTCTATGACACCTCTATGGTAGGATCATCCACCACATAATCCTCATCCACCTCCATCGAGGGAAAAATACTGGTCTCCTCCATTAGGACTATAACATCAGTTATCACCACCTCGACTGTAGGCCCAAACTATTCAAGTATCACCACTAGAGGATGGGTACCCAAAATAGTTTTCATTTCCATACATATATAGGGTTGTCATGACTCAAATTGTGAAAGGAAACACAAGGTAGAGAAAAACATAAAGAGAGAAAACTTATAGGAGTTGTAAAGACCATACAAAAACTTAGCAAGGTTTACAAAAATCCCCCCCCACATGCACCACCTCAATAACAGATTGTTAGTTTCTGATGACCAAAATTTTAGGGGTTGGTCCCACACCTACCCCTTAAAGGGTTGGGGCTCGTTCATCCTCTACTTGAGGTTCATCAAAAACCCCCCTTCCTCAATAATCACTAATTCCTAATAAGTAAAAAAGGATTTAGATTGTAACCCTAGAAGTTTAAATATAGTTAAGGTGAAAAAAATCAAAAAAATTACCTGATCATTAGTATGAACTCCCTCCTAGGGTGAGTCTAGGTAGGCATCACCCCCCTAAGATTACTCTTCAAGAAACCCCTCCTGGTTATCTACAGGTACAACCAGTTGATCCATGGTAAGATCCAGAGGAGAAGCCATACTCAATAGCACCTTCACCCAGTTGGTCAGGGGATGCAGAATTCCGTGAGAGTGGACCGGGTCTTCCATATCTATAATATATTGCACCACCTCATATCAAGGATCATGGAAGAATTACCTTACATGGACCAGCCTAGGAATATTTATCCCCTTATCATTTAGGAACAACCATATCCCATGGAGAAAGTTGATTTTCTTTCAGATCCCCCAACTCTCATAGGAATCAGGGAAAATGGAATCACTGGGGACATCTGGGTGGTGTAACCACTTCCTTGGAGCCTGGTCTTGCATCCTAAAAACAACTCTGGAGGGCCCACTTTACTTCTAAGGCCATTTTTCTAGGAGTTTTGGGCCTAGTTCCACTCTTCCTACTAGACATAAAGGAGCTATGAACACCACAATCCTCAATACCAACCTAAGTCTTCCTCCATGACATAACCTTCTTTCCACAAAATTTCCCTAACCCCATGGCTGTGGGGTCCCTTCCAAGTCATTTACCCAAGTGGTTGGATGACACAAAATATCCCTAGGATACTCACTTTCCCAGCTAAAAATGTATTCATGGAGGAACCCATACATGAAATTGGTTGGTGGTAGCTCATTTTTCCCTCTACCATCTTGCCTCATGAACATATATCATATCTTATTAAGAATTGAGGGATGAAGTTAGACATGTACCATCATGTACACATTCAAGGTAAGTCACTAAAGTCACCAGAACTACCTGGAGAATCGATTCATAATATATAGTTCACAGATTTCCTTAAAATATACCCTCTCTACCAGTACCCCACCTCATAAATCTAGGAGGTATGACCATTATGCCACTATCCCCATGCCTTCATCTATAATTGTTCCTATTGGATGGGGGGATGGGTGGAAGATAAAGTGATTCGCTAGCCCAATCCTTATTATCACACCTATTAAATCTATCTTGACTGGATGAATCTAGGTTATGTTGAGCATCAATGGATGGAAGTTGGTGCAAGGGGGAGAGATCAAGTTTGGATACTCATACCCCCATGTTGCCAGAAACCCATCCATACAAGAAATGGAAGGTCCCACACACAAAGAAGGGGGTATTACTTTGGCTAATGTGGTTTATAATTTTTTATAGCTTCACAAAAACCAATATGACTAAGTTGATACACTTAACCACTATTAAAATTGCATCCATGATGAGGGTTCTTGGCCATACCACCATGTAGGAATCCCAAACAGAGAGCATCCAACCACATATGAGCACCACAATGAATCCTATAAGTCTGACTGTGGGAACCTCAGGCTTGAAAATGTATCCCCACATGCTCCATTGGATCACCTCTATAATTATCCAGTATGAGTGATCCTTGCCTCTCATAGAAACCTTATAACATTAGAACAACCTACCTAGAAGACTATCCATATGTTCATTCATAAAGAAACTAAACCATTTCTTAAAAGGAAAATCCTTCATCCTTGGATTTTCATTTCTCCCCCCTATAATAAGAGCAACAAAACCCTTTATATAGATTTCATTTACTCTTGGTCCTCACAAGCATCCTATGTGGGGAGGAATTCATTGTATATGACCCCTTGGATTAGGATCCCAACAATCCAGTAGAGGTCCCAAAAACTAATGCCAACCTCCCCATAGTGAAGGTGGAATATATTGGTCCATGAAGACCACCTGCTCATCATCTCAGGCATGAAATTTGGGTGACTATAGACATGAAACTATGAAGTCCATGCTTCTCCATATAAACCCACCCTCTTCATCTCAACCTCAAAATTGCCACAGGATTGACATACCTAGTATACCCAGACCCACTCATCTATAAAATTACTGTCTTGGAATAAATCCCATTCCTCTATCTAGCCTTTGATACTGTTCACTGAAACCACCTTGAGAATAATATCATATTGAGTGGGGGGACTCTTCATCTAATGCCTCCCCATTTATTTTTTTAGTTAGTTCCACAATGATTGAGAAGTGATCGCCTCATGGTATTTCACAATATGACCCTTGAAAACTCTATTCCACTGGTACAACCCCAGTGAAATCCTAAACTAGTAAGTAGGTTATTATCAATTGGAACTAGGGATGAAAACATCACCCCTTAGCCTAAATCCATATAAAAATATCCCCATTATAGTCGGAGTTATAAATAAAGGAAGAGCTAGATTCCTTGCATGCTTCTAATACATGGGAGATAACTATATTACCGCTAGGAAAGAGGGTGTTGGGTTTGAAAGGGATATCCAAAATAGAAGAATGAATCTAAAATACCATTAAGCCTAAAATCTATCTATAAATTTTAAATTAATAATAAAACAAAGAATAAAACATGCACCTTTCACCTTGATGATTTGAATCATCCAAGAATCAAACAAGCATTTGATTGAGATCACCGAGGAGAAACCAAAGGGTTCCTCTCACCTAGGGTATGAATAGATTATGGGATTCACTTGATTCCCATGTAAGACATCTCTATTCATGGTCTACTAGAACCTTGTGTTTAAATAATAAAAATAAATGAGAGCTTGATATCCATCTTGATTTTAGGAGACCTATTAGTATATCAACACAATTTGAATAAAAAACACTATATCAGGGTCAAAGAACCTTTATATAATAATCCGAGAACCAAAGGTCCAACCATATATTTATTGAGAATTTCAAAAAATACCCGAATATTTCAACTTTTATAACATCCAGTTCAAATCCTCAAGATAAATTTTTAACATTTAAACATTAATTTTATTTGTTTAAACTCCTCAAACCCTTTATCAGATGACAAATAACCAATAATGATAGAATTTAGAGTGAGAGAAGAAGTAATCTGGTGTGTCATTGCATAAAATGATCATACCTATGAAAAAAACCATGACATAGTGACCTTCACTACTCCATGGTGCATCCCTGCATAGACTAAAATACACACTATTCCATAGTTCACCCTTATACAAACCATGAATTCCATTATATAGTCTATGCCATTTTAGTGAATATATCCACCAGTCTTCCACTTTCACTAAAAACTCATAGACTTAGTTCAATTTCACCTTATGTCACATAATATATAATAACTCATGAAAATCATATCCAAAAATCCTTTTGGATATATTCCAATAACCCTTTTGAAAAAACTATCATATATTTTCACCACATATTACATCATATGAAACATTGTGTGAAAATACATCCATAAATTTTTCTAGATATAATCCGAAACACTTTTAGGGTAGCTCTAAAAGTTTCATAAACATGATCCCAATTCACATAAACATAAAGTGTGACCCTAATAGCCTTTATATCATTGAAAAAAATTATGAATTCCTGAATCCATAAATACAAGTAAAGAGTAGACTTTAACAAAGTTAAAATGCTACTCGATCTATAAAGGGACCAAATATGATATTTATAAAACACTTATATATCTATACCTATATCCACTAGTTGTATCATATGTAAGTATTCATAACCATACCCTTTTTCTAAGACATCTAGTGACCATGGGGCATATAGTATGTCAATCCCATGTAGACGAATCATACTTTTTCGATTCTCTGTGTATAGACTAACCATATCAATGAATGCATCACATGTCATTCATCTAATAAGATAATCACATAACATGCCCCTCATCTAGGTAGATAATCACATCATATGTATCTTATCTAAGCACAACTATACACTTCCTCAGTCTATCTTAATCAAATTATCAAATGTCATACTCGTTATATGAGAGGAAAAATCCCATCTTAGTTAAGCCTAAATTGATGACATGATCAACAATATACCCAAATACCCTCTAATTAGATAATCCTTGAGGTTTGCATAAGAAAGGTATAAAAGTATGAAGGTTCTCATACTAAGTATCTTTCCAACCTCAGGTACATGGATTCAATATGAAGCATCTACCCCAATATACCAAAGATATAGTATATGACACTCCATGTGGTATACCGGGTGGTTCATTTAGTTAAAAAACTCATTTTGTGCCTCATGAGCATATTCCATATATCTATATGAAATACCACTCACACTATCCTTAACATTTTATCATAAACTATAATAATCCATGACGAACATCAGTTAGGGATAACTCAAAGTCATAATTTAAAAGGTTAATTATCATTTCACTTCAAGGAATATATACAACCAAAATTAAAGAATGATAAAGTAGAAATTTACTTTTATATAAAATTATATAATTTATATTATTATAATTATTTTAAAAATACTAAAAAAACCATACATAAGCACCCATCAAATTATATCACATATGATAAATCGCCAAACCGAAATTATATTTATTATACTTTTAGTTTCTTCATTGAACTTGATACATATCTATGTAATTATTATCATGAAACTATGTGACCATCTAATAAATCCCCCACTAAACTATTTTAGTGATTAATTTATATGAATAAATATTGTTTGAATAATGATGATAATTAGGAATAATCTTTCTAATTTTCAACTCCTTAAACATAGTATTCAAACTCCTTTACTCACAACATCAAATGTTACGATGTTAATAACTTTGATTTTCTTAATTAGAACTCATAATAAGATCATCATCATCATCATCTCAAAACCAATCCTTAAACATTTTATTTGAGATCAATTTTAATAACTAAATGTAACTATTTACATTAATATCATTCTTTACTAACATGTCCTAAACTTTTTTAAAATCCATTATCGTAACTAAATGAAACTATTTATATTTCCCTTTACCGACATACCCAAACATTATTTAGTATATTAAGTGGTTTAATATTTTAAAATTCTCTAAGTTCAAACATAATCCCACTATTCTTTTAGAAATAGTTATGTTTTTGTGTGATAATTGTTTTCTGGTTAAGTGTTGGTATTTTTGAAAGTTAATTCTCTAGAAGATACACTAGTAAAAGATAGATGAAGGTAGGTTTACCTTCAACATAGATGTATAGATTTAGGTTAGTGGAATTAGTTATCTAATGTTAGGTTAAAAGAAGGTGGAAAGAGGAAATAACTCATCAGTTGGAGCAGCAGAAGTAGTGATGCTCAAGTGTGGGAATGAAGAAGGAGGAATATTTAGATGCATGCACTTGGGAATCAACCAAATTATAGAGTATGGAGTGATGAAAATATAAGTTGTATGTTCCATATGTAGTACATGGGTTCCTAAAAAAGTGGATATCATAAAAAACTATATTTAGGTGAATAGAAAGTATAGGAATGCAAAGGCGTGTAAGGTATTTCCTCTTCATATGTAAGAGTCTTCATGAGTATACGTAATAGTAAACTTATAAAGTTTCTAGAAGCATGAAATATTCACTAAAAGGACCAGTTGAGGTAGTGGTTTTCTTTTACCAAGTGAAGTTATGACCATGGAAATTATATTTAAGTGACATTATCTCTATAGAGATCAGAAGGTGGTGCACATGGAAGTTACTAACTAGAAACTTCAAAACTCTCCTATTTAGGATGAGTTATGGATACATGTTTGGAGGATTGAGTGGAGATAATCCAAAGGCTATGGTTCTGGAGGATGGTGAATCTAGGAGGAGGAAAGGATATTGTCTATCCTTACAGTGGGGGGACTTCCCCACAGAACACTTGAAACTGAAATGATTTATTAGAGAAGTTGTAATGATTTTTCAAGTAGGGTGTTTGGAAGGAGTCATTAAAAGGTAGTCCCTTGTAAATTAGTCTAGGTAGGGTTACTATAAGATGTTTTTCATTTTTAAATAAATTTCTTAATTAATGGAAGATTAAAATTCCCCCCATGGATTAGAACTAACATCTTAACCATGTTATTTCCATATGTCGTGCCTTTTTGTTTATTTCATGTGTTTTTCTTACCCATTCATTATCTATAGAAGTTATTATCTAGTTTTTATGTGGGTTATAAAATGTGATGTATTAGGTGTGACTTGTTTTATAAGTTTTAGTGCATCATATTCATGGGTTTTGTTTTCTGATTCAGTAAGTTCCAGTTCTTGGTTTTCACCCATGTAAGTTATGGGGTGTTAAATTTTAGACAGGAGGTGCACTAGACCCAAAAAGTGGTATTAGAGATTAGTTATAGGTTTTAAAAAAACCAGAACTAGGAAAATGTGTTTCATATCTCAATTCAGTAACATTATTCTAAACTTGGTCTTATATGAGAATTCAGAAAGACAGAGACAGTCCTGATCCCTTATACTTTCTAATTTAGCGGGAGATCCGTATTTCTAGAGAATAATGTTGTAATGTAACACCCGAGACTTTTATGAGAAATATTTTGTTTTTATGTTATATAAATCATCAAAGGAATCTTTCAATACACACAACAATATCTTGGATTTCTTTACATGCAATCGCAACCTTCCTCGATAGCTTGCATCGTACGCAATACCGAGTTTCACTAAACAATGATATGCTATTAAAATATTATTAAAACTAGCCGTTATGAATAGTAATACCCACTTTTTGAAATTTTGTAAATTTTATTTTTCAAAATGGACTTCATTTTTGGATTTGGAATATCGAAATTATCCTAGGGTGAAATTTTGTTATTTTTCTGAAAATTTTCAATTTTTGATGAATAGTGAAAACACTAGGTTACTATTTAAAAACAGACTTTTTATAATTATTTATTTTATTTAAATTTATTTTAGGTCAAAATTGATACATAATACCTATATAAGTTCAATTAAATTCATTGGAGTCATTTTATAATAATTTTAGATATATAAAAATTTTATTGAACTTTTCACCGTCTTTTACCCACCTCCTAGGAGAATTTCCAAATTCACATAAAACTTAATTTTACCGCTTCTGTGAGTGGAATTTCGAAAATCAGAGACACACGGTTAATATCAAGAACTAAAATGCGGTTCAATGAGATGAAAATATTTTTTGGTGAATAGTAACTTTTTACTTTTTTTACCATGGTTAAAAGTAAATACGGTAATTAAGGGTAAAAATGATATTATTATTACCCTAACACATGTCCTAATTCTATTGGATAAGTGTAATTCGACCAAAAAAACCTTAGGAATAAAATATGACCATTTAGGCCCACTTGGATTAGATTAGGACATTTAATATTAATTTATTTAAAGAAGGGTTAAAATAGATAAAATCAAAGTTTAATAAGTAAATAATTTTTAATATAGGGTTATAAATAAGATAAATTCGACTATAAATATTCATTAGAAAGCTAAAAATATTTCCTACATAATGGTATTTTATTTGTAATTTTTAGACTTTAAATAATTTAATGATGATGCAGTAATTATATTATTAATGAAATATTGACATAATTAATGTTATAAATACCCAAATAAATGTAATTTGAGACTTTTTATGAATTAAAATAATTTTCTATGTTAATATGACATGTTAGTATTTATTTAATTAAATTTTTTCGAACTAATCTTTATGTTATGATTTTCACAAAAATCAATTACCAAATAGTGTCAAAATTGACATAAAATAGTTTTTAAAACAAATATTATATTATTAATTGTTATTTTATTCCTAAAAATATAAGGATCGGCCAAATGACTTAGATAAGGTTATATATGTTAATAATAAACAACTTGGGGTTCGTTTGGCTTGTTATAGTAATTTTATTAACCTTATAGTGTAAGGAAACAAGAAGAAACGGTGAAAGTTAAATTATCTAACTTAAAGTAAAATCTAAATGATAAGGTTAAAATAGAAACCTAAACTTGTCGAAATTCTATTGGATGAGAGTATTTCGACCTATCCCCACCTTATCTTCGAAATAAATAAATTTTGAGCTATTAAAAACCTAATATGACTTTATAATAAAATAATATTTTTAGTTTTTCCAAAGGTTCCCCTCTCCTCCCTTATAAAAGGGAACCTCCTCCCTCTCTTCCTCACCCCACTTTGAGCATTCAAGCTCGGCTAACCCCTGCAAAATTATATTCTACACTTCCCTAAAAACATACTATAGGTCCTGGTCTTCTTCAAAGACCAATTTTAGTGCCCTAAAAGGAGGTCTCAAAGAGGCGCTTTAAAGAAGAGGTAATGTCCATTACCGATTCTTTCAACTTTATTTCTTCTTCCACTTCTTATTATTTAGTTGTTTCATTATGAATTAATAACATCAGTATCACTCATATAATGATATGTTATTATAAGTATGAAACAACCCTATTTCACCATCTATCCATCCTACGGAAAACGAAATCACCGCGCGTGCGTACGTGCGGAATACCGTCTCCACGCCGTGGTGTAATCTATTTTCCACCACCATCTTACATGGATGGGTATAATGGTGTAAGTAATAACTATATATGATTATTTTAAAGTGATATTGATTATAAAATAGTATACATACACTCCAATACAATTCCACGATCATGGGAATGATATCATCGCTCGTGCGTACGTACGGAATACCGTCTCCACGATGTGATGCGACTCATTCTACATGATTTTCATTTCATAATGATTATATAAATGAATTGAGTGAATAAATATGATATTTATTACACTAATACCATTCTGGAAATGAGGTATCTATAACCTAAAAATAAGAATAAGAATTTATTCGACAAAACACGCATAAGAACAAAAAGCAATAAACACCCGAATAACAAGTAGCAATGAAATATTACTAATAAGAAGCTAATAATATGGAAATATATGATATCATAACAATGAGTATGATTCTTTAATAAGTCAATGACATTATTTAAATCATTATACAGGAGGTTCAGACACTTACGAAGCAAATCAGACCTAAGGTAAGGGAAAATCTCGCAATCTCAATTTTTTATCCGAGATTGTTTATACTTCAGAATTTACTGGGAAATAATTATCATACACATATATGTTTCCTCAATATGTAATATTATTTCTATCCTAATACAATTTTTTAAATCCAATTTTACCCTTCGGTGAGTTTTTATTAAAAGATATGAAAGGAATCTTTTGTCATTTTTCGTACGAGGTACTTTTTGATTTTTCCAGCCAATGTACGAGAAGAATGTTTTTTTTAACTTATACGGCCTGAATGGATTCTTAGAAAATTATTTCCATGAATCTTACTTTACAAGTTTTCAAGTTTATTTTTAATCAACTTCTTTTAGATTAAAATTGTATGATATGTTAAGAAAGGAAAATGTTTTTGAAGTAGAAAGGATATTTTCCTCAAGAATGGAGTTCAAGTGTTTTATCAAAATTATTTTCCATCTAAGATAATATAGGGTTCTGTTTCTATCCCTATTATTACATTTAATTGATTATGTTGTGATGGAATTATTTTTATGAATTCCTTTATCTTATATGAATTGTTTTATGATGTCACGAGGTTTAAGAATCCCATTTTTATTACATGAGTTATGCAATGATGTATGATTTATGATTTTGTGGAACACATAAGAATGGTATCATTATGAGATGGGTGGGACCTATATCTCCCTCCAATGCATTGGGTAATGATTTATATCTCATGATATAGACATGGATGGAATGACAGGTTAATCCAGTTCAGTGAAACAGGACTGAAATGAGGAGTGAACTCAGTTCAGAAATGGACTTTGTCCGATAAGATAGTCTTGGCTATGAGTCTTGACTACTAAGAAATTATTATCTATGATTATGTGTGTATGCTACAAAGTTTCATGTGTTAAGTTATGATTATTGGGATTACGTTTCACTACTATGATTTATCCCATGTTATGAAATTATGATCTCTTTTGTAGGTTAAGATTTCCAAAATGTTACGTTCTTATGAATATGATGTGACTGATATTTCTTTTGTTTACCCTTAATGAGAATTTGAGCTCACCCTTTTGTATGTTTTATTTCCCCTGGTCAGGAAGAAGGTTATTAAGTAGGATATTCCAAAAGGGACTCTAGATATGATGAAATAAATGGGAGACAACATAGATGATTTTATGAACTAGTTGTTTATGTTTCCCAGTTTCTAAAGACACTATACCTATACAGTCCTTTCATGGTTTTGTTATATGTTGTAATAAGTGTACTTCAATTTTGAAGTATTAACAATGTATGTAAAGTATGGGTCGTTATAGTTGGTATCAGAGGAAAGGTATAGTCAACCTTTGGAGACTAGGATGTGAAAGCCTTAGTAAGAACCCTAAGGATAAGTCTAATCATAGAACACAATATTAGTGTTTTAGAAATGGCCATGAACAACCTATGATAAGACCTTAAGTGTGAAATTTTATTCTTGATTATGTGTTTTTCCTATTATAATTAGTGTTGCTCACACTATTATTCTTGGTTTTAGTCAATGGTTGGAACCCGAAGGAACTGTGTTAATGCGGAATGAGACGGGCAATGCAATGATTGTCCCCCTGAGCTACCAAACGTTATGGGAGCTAGAATGAAAAATCTTGTAGCCATGATCACACAAATTTCTCAAGCTATGAATCATGCAGGACTTCCAAATGAGAAAAGGAAGGAGCAACATTCTGTTGAATCCTTCATGAGGCAGCTTCCACCCTCATTCAGCGGGTCTATTGATCAATTAGTTACTGAACAATGGATCAGTACTACTGAAAAGATATTTTCAGTTCTTCAATGTTCTGAACATGATAAATTCATCTTAGAAGTTTATTGTTTGGAAGGTGAAGCTGATCAATTGTGGAATCTTATCAAGAATATGAGGCAAAGGGGTGAAATTGAGTCCATGGAATGGGACGAGTTCAAGAACTTATTTTTCAATAAGTACTTCCCTCGTATTCTCCGAACAAATATGGAGAAGGAGTTTCTTGAACTAAAGCAAAAGGATGATGAATCTGTTGGTACCTACGAAGAAAATTTTACAAGACTTTCAAGGTACGCTTCTAGGATTATTATCCAACCTGAGAGTAAGATCGATCGATTATTTAGTGGCTTAAAACTAAGTCTTCTAAGAGCGTTAGCCATAAGGGACTTCAATAGATACGAGGAAATTTTTCGATGTGCTCTCAAGGTTGATATGGATATTGGAGTAACCCATCAGTCATATGGGTTTGATAAGAAGAGGAAAATGGAATTCAAAGGAAAATATAAAGAGCACACTGAAAAGAAGATGATTTTTCCCTTATGATCAAAGTGTGGAAAGAAACATGGAGGGAGTTGTATTAAAGGGGCAAGTAAATGTTTCAAATGTGGAAAGGAAGGTCATCAGGCATTTGAATGCCGCAATGATGGTAAGAAGATGTCTAGTGATGTGAACAAAGAAAAGGCTACACAGAGTGCACCTCCTACACTTCAATGTTACAAGTTCAAGGAAATGGGTAATTATGCCAATCAATGCCTTAATCCAAGGGTTGTTGATGATGATCGACGCCAACAAAATCTTAAGGCTAAAGACAAAGGAAAGTCACATGCAATTTCTATCAGCGATGTGGAGTACGATAACGAAGTGGTGAAAGGTACACTTACCATCCAATCTAAAGTAGAAAATGTTTTATTTGATTCTGGATCCACCCAATCTTTTATTTCTAAAGAATTTTCTAATGGTATAACCATATTACCTCAACAATTAGATGTTGAGTTAGCTATGACAACCCCTAATGGCACAACAGTCACATCAAAAGTTTATAATTCTTCTCCGATTGAAGTTTGTGGGAAAGTGATTCCTGCAAATCTTGTGATCCTTCCTATAGTGTAATTTGATGTGATTCTTGGCATGGATTGGATTTCTCTATATGGGGATCATATCAATTTACAAATAAGGGAAGTCACATTTCATATTCCAGATCAATCTATGATCGTCTATCGATGCAAGGATGGACATAACCTTCCAGTGGAAATTTCTTCCATCTTATGGGTCTTGATTCCACTAAATGAAGGTTATTTATCTCAAATGGTTGGTGAGAAACTCACGATTAAGAATATACCCATTGTACGGGAGTTTTATGATGTCTTTCCAGAGGAATTACCGGGTCTTCCACCAAATCATGAAGTTGAGTTTTCAATAGAACTCGTATCGGGTGCTTTGCTTATTTCAAAGACACCTTATTGAATGGACCCAATTGAGTTGTAGGAATTGAAGAAGCAACTCCAAGAGAATCTTGATAAAGGATTCATACGCCCTAGTGTGTCACCTTGGGGAGAACTTGTTCTGTTTGTTAAGAAGAAATATGGATCAATGAGACTCTGCATTGATTATCGAGAACTTAACAAGATCACTATCAAGAAAAAATATCCTCTCCCACGCATTGATGACTTATTTGACCAACTACGCAGAGCTCAATACTTTTCCAAGATTGATCTTTGTTTAGGGTATCATCAATTAAGGGTCAAAAGGGAGGATATACCAAATATGAATTTCCGTACAAGGTATGGACACTATGAATTTATAGTGATGCCATTTGGTCTTACTAATGCCCCTGCTATCTTCATGGATCTGATGAATAGAGTCTTTAGAGACTATCTTGATCAGTTTGTGGTAGTCTTTATAGACGATATTCTTGTATATTAAAAGAGAAAGTAAGAACATGAAGATCAATTGAGAATTATATTGAAGACCCTGAGAAAGGATAAGCTTTATGCCAAATTTACCAAGTGTGAATTTTGGCTTCAAAAATTTGCATTTTTGGGTCACATAATCTCAAAAGAGGGGATATCTGTGGACCCAGCAAAAACAGAGGTTATCGAAAGATGGTCGAGATCGACAACAGTAACTGAGATCTAAAGTTTTCTTGGTTTGGATGGATATTATCGACGTTTTGTGAAATATTTTTCATGATTATCTAATCCACTCACCAAGTTGACTCGGAAAGGAGTTAAGTTTGTTTGGATGGAGGAATGTGAAGGGAATTTCAAGGAGTTGAAAAGAATGTTATCTAGTGCACCTGTACTCACACTTCCTTGTAGTGGAGAAAGGTTTGTGATCTACAGTGATGCATCCAAGAAGGGGCTGGGGTGTGTTCTTATGCAAAATGATATGATGATAGCTTATGCCTCAAGACAGTTGAAAATCCATGAGAAAAATTACCCAACTCATGATTTGGAGTTAGATGCGGTAATCTTTGCATTAAAGATTTGGAGGCATTATCTTTATGAAGAAAGGTGTGATATTTATACTGATCATAAAAGTTTAAAGTATATTTTCACACAAAAGGAGATGAATATGTGCCAAAGAAGATGGTTGGAGCTGATTAAGGATTACGACTGCTCAATTCATTACCACCCTGGGAAAGCAAACAAGGTGGCAGATGCATTAAGTCGACAAGACCATGCTAGATTATCCATGATGAGGATCACAAAAGATCCAATATTTATGGATTTACAAAGGATGGATCTTGGAATTATAATGAAAGGGGAAAAATCATATCTTTCTCAAATTAATGTTCAACCATCTATACATGTGAAGATTAAAGAGGCGCATAAAGAAGATGTAGAGTTACAAAAGAAGGTGAGAAATGTTCCTAAATTCAACCTTGATTGTGATGGGATAATAAAGTTCAGGAATTGGGTTTTTGTTCCTCCCATACCAGAATTAAAGAAGGAGTTGCTGGATGAGGCTCATAGTTCTTCATTCTCTATTCATCCTGGAATCACGTAGATGTATAGGGACCTGAAAGAGTACTTCTGGTGGGATGACATGAAAAGAGATGTTGCTGGATATGTCTCTCGATGCTTGGTTTGTCAGTAAGTTAAAGCTGAGAGACAAAAGTATAAGGGGATGTAACAACCATTACCCATACCAGAATGGAAATGGGAAAACATCACTATGGACTTTGTCACCAGACTTCCTAAAACATCCAAAGGCAATAATGCTATCTGGGTCATAGTTGATCGTCTTACAAAGTCTGCACACTTCATTTCTATTAGAGAGGATTTCTCTCTGGATTAGCTTACCAGGATATATGTAAAGGAAGTGGTAAGATTGCATGGAGTACAACTTTCCATTATATCTGATTGGGATCCAAGGTTTACCTCAAAGTTCTGGAAAAGTCTTCAGCATACTCTAGATACAGAGTTGAGTTTCAGTACTACTTATCATCCTCAGACAGACGGTCAGTCTGAGAGGACAATTCAAACTCTAGAAGATATGTTGAGGTCTTTCTCTATGGATTTTAAAGGTGGTTGGGATCAACACCCACCTTTGGTGGAATTTTCTTATAATAATAGCTTTCACTCCAGTATTCAGATGGCTCCTTATGAAGCTCTCTATGGAAAGAAATGCAGGACTCCAACTTGCTGGGATGAAGTTGGGGAAAGAAAGCTATTAGGACCTGATCTTGTTGATGAGATGGAAGATAAGGTCAGATATATTCAACAACACATAAGAGCAGCTCATATTCAACAAAAAAGTTATGCCGATAACCGAAGAAAATACCTAGAGTTTGAAGTGGGTGATAAAGTGTTCTTACAAATATCTCCTTGGAAGAGAGTAATGAGATTTGGAAAGAAGGGAAAGCTGAGCCCTAGGTATATCGGTCCTTTCGAAATACTGGATCGTGTTGGGAAGGTTGCTTACCGATTGACGCTTCCACCGAATATCTCTCAAGTTAACGATGTGTTCCATGTATCTCTTCTGAGAAAGTACATACCTGATCCTTCACATGTACTGAGCTCAGAAGTTGTACCGCTAGAGCAAGATATTTCTTATGAAGAACAACCGATAGAGATTCTGGATCATAGAAAAAAATTCCTATGGAACAAGACCACTCTCTTGGTGAATGTTTTATGGAGGAACCACCAATTAGAATAAGCTACATGGGAGCTTGAGGATATGATGAGGGAGAGGTATCCTCATCTGTTTATTACAAAGTGACAAATTTCGAGGGCGAAATTCCTTTTAAGGGGGGGTATAATGTAACACCCGATACTTTTATGAGAAATATTTTATTTTTATGTTATATAAATCATCAAAGGAATCTTTCACTACATACAATAATATATTGGCTTACTTTACACGCAATCGCAACCTTCCTCGATAGCTTGCGTCGTACGCAATACCGAGTTTCACTAAACAACGATATGATATTAAAATATTATTAAAACTAGCTGTTATGAATATTAATACCCACTTTTTGAAATTTTGTAAATTTTATTTTTCAAAATGGACTTCATTTTTGGATTCGGAATATCGAAATTAGCCTAGGGTGAAATTTTGGTATTTTTCTGAAAACTTTTAATTTTTGATAAATAGTGAAAACACTGGGTAACTATTTAAAAACCGACTTTTTATAATTATTTATTTTATTTAAATTTATTTTAGGTCAGAATTTATACATAATACCTATATAAGTTCAATGCAATTCATTGGAGTCATTTTATAATAATTTTTGATATATAAAAATTTTATTGAACTTTTCACCGTCTTTTACCCACCTCCTAGGAGAATTTCCAAATTCATATAAAACTTAATTTTACCGCTTCTGTGAGTGGAATTTAGAAAATCTGAGAGACACGGTTAATATTAAGGACTAAAATGTGGTTCAATGAGATGAAAATAATTTTTGGTGAATAGTAACTTTTTACTTTTTTTACCACGTTTAAAAGTAAATACGGTAATTAAGGGTAAAAATGATATTATTATTACCCTAACACATGTACTAATTCTATTGGATAAGTATAATTCGACCAAAAACAACCTTAGGAATAAAATATGACCATTTAGTCCCCACTTGAATTATATTTGGACATTTAATATTGATTTATTTAAAGAAGGGTTAATATAGTTAAAATCAAAGTTTAATAAGTAAATAATTTTTAATATAGGGTTATACATAAGATAAATTCGACTATAAATATTCATTAGAAATCTAAAAATATTTCCTACATAATGGTATTTTATTTGTAATTTTTAGACTTTAAATAATTTAATGATGATGCAGTAATTATATTATTAATGAAATATTGACATAATTGATGTTATAAATACCCAAATAAATGTAATTTGAGACTTTTTATGAATTAAAATAATTTTCTATGTTAATATGACAGGTTAGTATTGATTTAATTAACTTTTTTCAAACTAATCTTTCTGTTATGATTTTCACAAAAATCAATTACCAAATAGTGTCAAAATTGACATAAAATAGTTTTTAAAACAAATATTATTTTATTAATTGTTATTATATTCCTAAAAATATAAGGTTCGGCCAAATGACTTAGATAAGGTTATATATGTTAATAATAAACAACTTGGGGTTTGTTTGGCTTGTTATAGTAAGTTTATTAACTTTATTGTGTAAGAAAACAAGAAGACACGGTGCAAGATAAATTATCTAACTTAAAGTTAAATCTAAACGATAAGGTTAAAATAGAAACCTAAACTTTTCTAAATTCTATTGTATGAGATTATTTCGACCCATCCCTACCTTAGCTTCAAAATAAATCAATTTGGAGCTATTAAAAACCGAATATGACTTTATAATAAAATAATATTTTTTGTTTTTCCAAAGGTGCCCCTCTCCTCCCTTATAAAAGGGAATCTCCTCCCTCTCTTCCTCACACCACTTTGAGCCTTCAAGCTCGTCCAAACCCTGAAAAATTCTCTTCTCCACTTCCCTAAAAACATCCTATAGGTCCTTGTCTTCTTCAAAGACCAATTTTAGTGCCCTAAAAGGAGGTCTCAAAAGGCGCTTCAAAGAAGAGGTAATGTCCGTTACCGATTCTTTCAACTTTATTTCTTCTTCCACTTCTTCTTATTTAGTTGTTTAATTATGAAGTAATAACATCAGTATCACTCATATAATGATATGTTATTATAAGTATGAAACAACCCTATTTCACCATCTATCCATCCTACGGAAAACGAAATCACCGCGCGTGCGTACGTACGGAATACCGTCTCCACGTCGTGTTGTAATATATTTTCCACCACCATCTTACTTGGATGGGTATAATGGTGTAAATAATAACTATATATGATTATTGTAAAGTGATATTGATTTTGAAATAGTATACATACACTCCAATACAATTCCACGATCATGGGAACAATATCATTGCTCGTGCGTACGTACGGAATACCGTCTCCACGATGTGATGCGACTCGTTCTATATGATTTTCATTGCATAATGATTATATAAATTAATTGAGTGAATAAATATGATATGTATTACACTAATAACATTCTGGAAATGAGGTATCTATAACCTAAAAATAATAATAAGAATTTATTCGACAAAACACGCATAAGAACAAAAAGCAATAAACACCCGAATAACAAGTAGCAATGAAATATTACTAATAAGAAGCTAAGAATATGGACATATATGATATCATAACAATTATTATGATTCTGGAATAAGTTAATTACATTATTTAAATCATTATACAGGAGGTTTCGGACACTTACGAAGCAAATCAGACCTAAGGTAAGGGAAAATCTCGCAATCTCAATTTTTTATCTAAGATTGTTTATACTTCAGAATTTACTGGGGAATAATTATCATCCACATCCATGTTTACTCAATATGTAATATTATTTCTATCCTAATAAAATTGTTTAAATCCAATTTTACCCTTTCGTGAGTTTTTAGTAAAAGATATGAAAGGAATATTTTGTCGTTTTTCGTACGAGGTACTTTTTGACTTTTCCGGCCAAAGTACGAGAAGAATGTTTTTTTAAACTTATACGGCCTGAATGGATTTTTAGAACATTATTTCTATGAAGCTTACTTTACAAGTTTTCAAGTTTATTTTTAATCAACTTCTTTTAGATTAAAATTGTATGACATGTTAAGAAAGGAAAAATGTTTTTGAAGTAGAAAGGATATTTTCCTCAAGAATGGAGTTCAAGTGTTTTATCAAAATTATTTTCCATCTAAGATAATATAGGGTTATATTTATATCCCTATTATTACATTGATTTGATTATGTTGTGATGAAATTATTTTTATGAATTCCTTTATCTTATATGAATTGTTTTATGATGTCACGAGGTTTAAGAATCCCATTTTTATTACATGGGTTATGCAATGATGTATGATTTATGATTTTGTGGCACACATAAGAATGGTATCATTATAAGATGGGTGGGACCTATATATCCCTCAAATTCATTGGGTAATGATTTATATCTCATGAGATAGACATGGCTGGAAGGGTAGGTTAATTCAGTTTAGTGAAACATGACTGAAACGAGGAGTGAACTAGGTTCAGAAATGGACTTTGTCTGCTAAGATAGTCTTGGCTATGAGTCTTGACTACTAAGTAATGATTCTCTATGATTATGTGTGTATTCCACAAAGTTTCATGTGTTAATTTATGATTATTGGGATTACGTTTCACTACTATGATTTATCCCATGTTATGAAATTATGATCTCTTTTGCAGGTTAAGATTTCCAAAATGTTATGTTCTTATGAATATGATGTGATTAATATTTCTTTTGTTTACCCTTACTAAGCATTTGAGCTCATCCTTTTGTATGTTTTCTTTACCCAGGTCAGGAATAAGGTTATTAAGTAGGATATTCCAAAAGGGACTCTAGATATGATGAAATAAACGGGAGACAATGTAGATGATTTTATGAACCAGTTGTTTATGTTTCCTAGTTTCCAAAGACACTATACCTATACGGTCCTTTCATGGTTTTGTTATATGTTGTAATAAGTGTACTTTAATTTTGAAGTATTAACAATGTATGTAAAGTATGGGTCATTATATGTAATTATTAAGGTTTATATTTATATTATATGGTGTAATGTTTGGAATTTAGAGGATATGGGTTTCGCTACTCTTGGAGAGTTTGGAAGTTTCATTGATGATAAATTAGTTGGAAGTGGTATGTTTAGAAAAACAGGAAACCATGACATGAAATCATAAGGAAATGTTTTGGAAGGTGTAGTGATGAAGCGTTGTCGTGCGTGATCTCAAAAATATTTATACTAAGTGCAGCACAGTAGCTGACCTAGGTAGATCTCTTGAGGAGCCTTTTGCAGTCAATCACTCACTACTTATAATTCACTATATATATATATATATGTTAAATAAAATAATTTAAACGGATATTTAAGAAATTAGAATGAAATACTGAAAGTAAATATGCAAATGCAATGCAGACAGAATGAATGCAAACAGAATGATGTTAGACAGAAAGGAGACATTCCCGAGAGCATCACCCAGAGTGAACCTTCATCGTCTCATTATTAGTTTAGAATTTACTTAATGAACATGATCCATCGTATGCATGAACATCATACTCTGAATATGGTTGTGAACATATGGTACTCTCAACGATCGCCAAGATACCACACATCCACCTCCTCGATCGAGAGAAAATATTGCAGAAGTGAAAGCTAAACCTCAGGTGGCAAGTGGAGACACAAAGGAACCTTACCCACTAAGATCCCCCTTGGTATAACTCTAAGAAAATAGGAAACATTAAGACATGAATGATAAAAGACTTGGGTTCATCACTGGATTACTCCCCCGGGAACTTCCTCGGGTTAGCTACTCATGATCATGAGCATAAGAGTTCACAGTAAAAACAAAAAGGGGAGAGAAAACAAAAGAGAGATAGAAAAGTGAGAAAGGAGAACAATTGAATAAAAAAATGAAATGTTATTACATAATGAAATTAAAATAAAATACAATACTAAACTACATATAATTTCCAACAAAGGCTATTCCTAAGTTGCCAACCCCTTGGAATGAAAAAGGGTACACTTTTATAGGGAAAGGGTGTGGAAATTTGGCTCCAAAAATAATCTCCTTAATTATGAGCATGTATGGAAGTCTTAATTACATAATTTGGGAATTGTTCCTTATTTAAAGTTGTTACCCTGGATCTACTCTGTCTACTCAAAAATTTTTAGCCTGATTGGTCCACGTATGAAGTAGCTATGGTCAAACTACTCCGGATATTTAATTCTATCCAGGTGACTCTTCGTATTCCAAAACACCGAGTTCCAACGCATTAATGTCCTTGAAAATGAAAGAATAATGCGCGGACATATTAATTAAAGTTCTTAATCCGGATGTCTGTCATCTCCATGTAAAATTTCAGCTCCATTGGTTTGGCCATTTATGAGATATGGTCCCCACAATAAAATTATGCAGTTCTGTACACAGTTTTCGAGGCCTGGTTTGTGAGCTGGATTTTAGCTTCCAAATGATGGATTGAGCTTTGGGTCCAGAAGTATAAAATGAATCTCATCAAACATAGAAACCTGTAAAAGAATCATTTTGAAATTTGGATCATTTTAGAAAAATTTATGGCCGAAAAATTATAATAAATGAAAACTGTTTAAATCCAAAATAAGCCATTTTTCCAATTAAGCTCAAAAATACTCCTAAAACTATAAAATGTGAAAATTTCCATTGAAATAACACATTGGTGAGATTAAAAACATTGAAATTAAGAATAAAATAATTTAAAATATTTGTTCTATAAATTCCCCCACACTTAAACATTGCACTCCTGGGCAATCATCTTATACCATGGTCAAAAACAAACTTCTCAAAGCATAAATGACAACACAACTCAATTATCATATCAGAGAAAATATCACGCCTTATACATGGATAAATTTTTTTGAACTCCTCAAAAATCATATTAATCCATTCAATCTCATGTTAATCCTCACATTCATGTTGTACCTACCTCCCCAGAAAATTATTTCTCTCTTCACTCAAGGATATTTAATGTGGAGTTTTTCTCATTCCCAAGAACATGTGTGATTTAAATAGGCTTTCTATACTCATAGTATCTCCACTTTACAGAGTCACAAATGTGTCAATCATGAGGTCTTTTTCATGGGTTGTTCTGAGGCTTAGGGTTGGTAGGTTTAAAATGTAAAAACATCTGAGATAGAATGAGGTGGGTTAAGCTCTAAAGTGAAGTAAATGCATGAAAACAGTTTTGCTCAATAATGGTGTGCTCCTCAATCAGCTCAAAAAACGAATCACCTCCAAACACCTCTTATTTCAGGAAGTTAACACTTGGGATTTCATAATCAATTATTTTCATCCCTCTTTTCCCCATTTTTAGCATTGTTTCAGCTTGAATTCAGATCTGGATTTCTCTTCAGAATCATGTTTTGGAGGAAAAGCGAGGCAGCTTTTGATCTTCAAAAATTGGTGAACACCCAGCCCATATGTGTAATGATATTTTGGGCCACCCATACATCTTCCCATCATGACATTTCCTCCACCCAAGAAGCAATAAATATAGCAACACATTCAGTTCAGCTCAAACAGATTCTTCAGGAAAGTGAAACACAATCCATGTTCTCCCTCCCCCACACTTGAGTTCAATAATAATCATGAATTTAACTTCTATAGAAGGTTGAAAAGGGATAAATGTCTTATAATGTGGCTGACTAACAAGGTATTTCATGTCTACTAGGGGCTTAAGAAGGTCAGATGTAAAGGTAGGCCAAAATAAGAGTTCAATGCAAAAGGGATTTCAAAGTGATGCCTCAATCATACGTGAAGCATTACATGAACTCTAACAGCTTTGAAAAAGAGAAAAACAACAAGTTCTGGATTACACAACATGTCTCAAGACTCTCAAAAAAAAGAGAAATGTAATGAAGATGTCAAACAGGTTTAGAAACCTCTCAGGTTGGGCATGATTTTCAATTTGGACAACACTAGTGCACATGAGTTTCACAATCAACCAAAATTCATCAAATGAAAAGATCAGAAATCAGAAACAAAATCCATTCAGAAATCATTTAAAAACTCAAATAACCAAATCAAGAAATGTTCCAAAAATACCAAGATGGTTTGAATTATCCCAAAGTATTCGATTCAGCTCAAGATTCCTAAAAACACACCAAAAAAATGAAAAAGGAAAATAAGAAAATTAAAAAAAACAACATGAAAAATAAAATTAAAGCACACACAAAAGAAATGACAAAACATAAGAAAAATAAATAAAAAGAAAGGGAAAAGGAATAGAAAAGGGATAATGCTTGGTTTGACCCCCCGAGCGGGTGCTAGGTTTTTACTGCCCCTAGTCAGGCAGTTGCAGTAGATTATCCCTAATCAGATGGTGGATGTGGTTTCTTTGAGATAAACCACCACATGTGACTTTTTCCAGCGTCCATTAGTAGACACTGAGATTGGAGAACCCCAAATAAAATAATAAAGTTTCCAACCCCCAAGAAATAATAAAGGTAGAATTTTAGATCCAGAGTGGGAGGGAATAGAATATAGGGGTGCTCCCTGTGAACTTCTATGGTGTCCTCCTCCAAATGGTATGAAATTTGTTATAGAGGTGGCAGTCGCACCACCACTAGATTCTCTAGATCTTATTCCTTGATCACCACCAATTAGGTGGTCTCTTTCTTATCATCCAAGGTCTGCTAAATTTGTACTATATCATAAATTTCAGGAAATGAGAAGTCAGAAAACAATTCAGTTTGAATAATATTAAAACAAGATGAATCAATTAAGAAATCTTCCCTTTCAAGTAAGTCAGCTTGGAAATTGATCTCTTCAGGAAAGACCATTGGAAACTCCATCTCAGCAGGTGCATCGTCTTTATCATCTTCCAAAGCAAGAGAGATGTCAAAAGGTTCTGATTGTTCAATATCAAGCATGGTAAGATCAAGTTTTAGGTTATCTTCAACAAAGTGATTCCAGGATTCTTCCAAAAAATGTTGATCTCCCATAAGTGAATCAGCTGGCATGTGTACATCAGGGACCTCCTCGAGCAATGGATGAGTTCGGGATGATATGATTAATTCCTTTAGAAGCTCCTTCTCACCCTCCTCAGGTTCTTTGGCATAAAAAATGATTGGTGAAATCACTTCCACCACTTGTTCAGGTTCAGGTTCCAGCTTAGGATCAAGTTCGAGTTTCTCTTGACACGCATGAACATATTCACAAATCAACTTTATTTGGCTCTCCAATTTTTCCACTACATTACTAATCCTTTTATACTTATCATCAAGATCATTTAAAACTTCTTATGGAACCTGAGATTCATCAGTCCATGCATAAAAATTTGAGTTGACATTCATCATGAACAAACATATTTTTTTAGTTTTTTTTTAAATTTATGAATTTTTTGTGTTTTTTTTAATGAATGGAAGAAAGATAATTTACAATATGTGAATAAAAATAATTATTGAAGACCAATTGGCTCCCCGACAACGACGCCAATTTGATTAAGCGTTGTCGTGCGCGCTCTCAAAAATATTTATACTAAGTGCAGCACAGTAGCTGACCTAGGTCGATCTCTTGAGGAGCCTTTTGCAGTCAATCACTCACTACTTATAATTCAATATATATATATATGTGTTAAATAAAATAAATTAAAAGGATATTTAAGAAATGAGAATGAAATACTGAAAGTAAATATGCAAATGCAATGCAGACAGAATGAATGCAAACAGAATGATGTTAGACAGAAAGGAGACATTCCCGAGAGCATCACCCAGAGTGAACCTTCATCGTCTCATTATTAGTTTAGAATTTACTTAATGAACATGCTACATATTATGCATGAACATCCTCCTATGAATATGGTTGTGAACATATGGTACTCTCAACGATCGCTGAGAGACCACACATCCACCTCCTCGATCGAGGGAAAATATTGCAGAAGTGAAAGCTAAACCTCGGGTGGCAAATGGAGACACAAAGGCGCCTTACCCACTAAGATCACCCTAGGTATAACTCTAAGAAAATAGGAAACATTAAGACATGAATGATCAAAGAATTGGGTTCATCACTGGATTACTCCCCCGGGAACTTCCTCGGGTTAGCTACTCATGATCACGAGCATAAGAGTTCACAGTGAAAACAAAAAGGGGAGAGAAAACAAAAGAGAGATAGAAAAGTGAGAAAGGAGAACAATTGAATAAAAATATGAAATGTTATTACATAATGTTATGAAAATAAAATACAATACTAAACTACATATAATGGCCAACAAAGGCTATTCCTAAGTTTCCAACCCCTTGGAATGAAAAAGGGTACACTTTTATAGGGAAAGGGTGTGGAAATTTGGCTCCAAAACTAATCTCCGGAATTATGCGCGTGGATTGCAGTCTTAATGACATAATTTGGGAATAGTGCCTTATTGAAAGTTGTTACCCTGGATCTCCTATGTCTACTCACAAAAGTTTAGCCTGATTGGTCCACGTATGAAGGAGATATGGCCAAACTACTCCGGATATTTAATTCTGTCTAGGTGACTCTTTGTATTCCAAAACACCGCGTTCCAACGAATTAATGTACTTGAAAATGAAAGAATAATGCGCGTCCATATTAATTAAAGTTCTTTCTCAGTATGTCTTTTATTTCCATGTAAAATTTCAGCTCCATTGGTTCGGCCATTTATGAGATATGGTCCCAATAATAAAATTCTGCAGTTCTGTACACAGTTTTCGAGGCCTGATTTGTGAGCTGTATTTTAGCTTCCAAATGATGGATTGAGCTTTGGGTACAGAAGTATAAAATGAATCAAATAGAACATAGAAACATGTAAAATAATCATTTTTCAATTTGGATCTTTTTAGAAAAAGTTATGGGCGAAACATTATAATAAATGAAAACTGTTTAAATCCAAAATAAGCCATTTTTCCAATTAAGCTCAAAAATACTCCTAAAACTATAAAATGTGACAATTTCCATTGAAATAACACATTGGTGAGATTAAAAACATTTAAATTAAGAATAAAATAATTGAAAATATTTGTTATATCATTTATTTAGGAGATATGGCACATGATCCAAAAAGGGGAGGTTTCTTGGCTATGGAGTTGATAAAAATAGTGTGATATAATTATTGTGTATAAAGAATAAGTTGATGTGGGATTAATATGGAAACCAATTCCATATTTGTCATTGAGGAGTAAAGGGTGTGGTAGGAAACTATTGGTACTAAAAGGTTTGTTTCAAAAAGGTTAACTTATATGAATTCCACAAATCCTATTGTTGAGAGGGATGGATTGTTTTATTACCAAGTGTTTTCCAACCCACTTGAGTTAGGTGTTTTTGAATTTGGGATTCTAATTACTCAATATCTAAGAAAGTGAGTAAGTGTCTACTTCTATAATCTTTAGTTGGGATTTACTCGTGATTGTTGGTGAAGTTTTGGTTTCATCTGGACAAGGAACATAAACAAGGGGTGAAACATTATCCTAGTCAATTAGAAGATGATTATGATGATTAGATGAAATAAATAGATAAATATATGTGGAATAAGGGATCATATTTATGGAAAAGTGTGGAAGATTAATCTTTGTTTTCAAATGGAGTTTATCTAAAGGAGAATTGTGTAATGACCTTCACCTTTACGGGTTGCTTGAAAATTGATGGAAACTTGATTTTTTGGTCCTAGAGTGAGAGAAAATATTTTTGATTAGGTTTTAAATAATTTATGGGATGTTTTGGAAGTGGTGGTTTAGTATAAGAGTGAATATATTTAGTTCTCAGGTGTTAGTGGATGAAATTATACGGTGGGCGGAAGGCCACACTATGATTAAAAGGGGTCACACCACCACAGATATTGGTAGAGGTATTGGGACCTATATAGGGATGGTCGCATTGTGATAGTTCCTCCCTTGGGTATTCTTACCATGACCTAGGTTGGTCTCTCCATGATGGAATTTGATTAAGGTTTGACCCCTCTAATTAAAGTTGGATATGCCATGACCCATAGGGGTTGCGCTATGACCAAGATAGGCAAGGGAGTGTCACGGTGTGTCTATTATAGTTGTGTTGTGACCAAACCATCAAACAAATTTTTTAGGAGGTCCTTTTGGTAAATGGATGAGGCATCCTATTTATAACCCCTCCTCATGCTCCATTTATGTCGATAAAATGAGTGAAGACGGAGACCCCTCTTTTGGATATTGCATTATCCCCTTGTATCACCTTTGATTCAAACCATTTTGGATGATTTCTTCATGACGATTCAAGGTAATATCACTATACTTATCCTCTTTATTCTCACCTGATTTCCTTTGATTTTGGTTTTACTAATTAGGGTTTCATATAAACGATTCCACCATAGCATGGTGGAATCATTTCACATCATGGGGATTTCATGTGCATCTTGTATATGAATTAATAAGAGGATGTGTTCATGTCATCATTAATTATTTGACTTAAGGTATGTTTACTTGTGAATTTATTTAGGTTATTTAGTGAATTTGGGTTAAATTAGTCATTGGATAGAGTATATAATTTGATTATTTTATATGGATTATGTTCGGGTGTGTGTTGGGAGTGGAATGAACCCTATTTCTCAAGGTTTTAGCACTTATATCTTTTATAGTGAGTTTGGAATCAATTATTCTATAATGGGATTTTGGTTTTAAACACCTAGTTTATTAATTTAACGGTGTTTTTAGGTGATATAAGTTCTTATGGACTTGAAGGAGCTTGGTGCGATCTCATAAATGATATATATATTTCTAGTTGATGTAAGTGGCCTTGAAATTACCGAGCCTCTTATTATTTTGCTGATTTTATATTTATATAACATAATTATAATTATTATCAGCTTGTTTCATGATTTGTATTATTTCTCCCCATAAATTTATATGGACTCATGTTATCCTAATAGTTAATATAGATTAAATATCTTGATAAATGGTTTGATAGTGGTTCCTTGGTTGAATGAGTATCAGTGTCCCTACTTATGGTTTTATTGGTGACATGATTTGGATTTCAAAGAGCTAGAGTTTTCCTTTCAAAAACGTGATTTTAAAAATGGGTTAATTTAAATGAGTTGATTTTAAGAATATGTTTTAAAATGGTATTTCAAAATAGGTGTGGGGATTTCTAAAGAACATTCTGATGGGATTTTAGATAAGGGACTAACATGATTAAGATGAAATTATATTCCTTTTGAAATGGGTTTAAAAAGGGGATTTGACTCTATTTTTAAAGTAAATATATAAGGTATTGGTTGATATTGGTTTTGGTATAGTGAGAAAATACTTTTCACACATATTATTACATTATTTTTAACATAAATATCCATTAAATACAAAACAAGTATTGAAAGGCCTAGTGTCTTTGGAACACTAGGTACATAAAACATCAACATGAAAATAAAAAGACTTTATTTAAATATCCCTAATGAGATCCTAAAGATACATGGGATAACCTAGGGAATGTGTATAAAAAAGGGGTGAGAAAAAAACCTATTAAGGGAGTAAACATGATAAAGAAGCATAATGTGCGAGTCAAAGGTATAACATGATATCATTAAAGAGAAGGCTTATGAGTAATCACATGGGAGTATAATATAAAGAACATGGTATCATAAAATCATGTAAACATAGGAAGTGTGGAAGAAACATAAAACATGACATAAACATAAGTTAAGTAAAACTACCAAGACAATATCAAATAGTGGATAGAGTCCCATTATAGATTGGGTTTACTCCCTAATCTAATACACAACATCTCACGAGACAAAAACTTTACCCAATGAATTGGAGCACTATCTGGATGCACCCATAATAACATGTACATACTTATGTGTTCCATAAAAGTAAATTAGTCAAAAGACATAAACACAAGAATTTCCCACAAAAAGAAATGAGTTTTATAATCTTTCCTCATATCATTGTCAAAAGGGATTTATTAAAGAAGGTATTTGACAAAAGAAAAAAAGGAATGTATTACCCCATAAAAGGAAGGTATAATAATATAGGTATATATATAAGAGACAAATATACATAATTTATAAGTATTATATAACATTAAAGTGACATATAAAGTGAGTTAGAGAGATAAAGGTTATAACCCCAAGAAAAAAGGTGGTTTTGAGAGACCCCTTACCTTAAGTCTCTTATTTATTCGTACACATAAAAATATATATTAAATATAGATTTATTATAAATTTATTACAGGAATATAATCATATATATCATACCATATATGATTTTCTTATAACATCTTACCACCTATTTATTAACAATTCTTTATTAAAATCATTGTTCTCGGTGATAACTACTTCGCTTTTCATGCATGTTTTAGTTTGATAGTCTCAGTAATTATACATTGATCATGGATTCATAATATAAAGAATTTTATACATGATATTAATATCATATATATTCATCCACAAAAGGTAGAGATAAAAAAAATGAATTACACTATTCATGGAGACGGTAAGATGTACGTACGCATAAACATTGTTTCCATTTTTGATGGATAGACAAAAAAGGTAAATAATAATTAATATTTCCATAATTATGGGAAAATCATAAATAACATATATATTTATTAAATCCATCATTATAACTAGTTGTGAGAGGCGATGATGGAAAATTAATTACATTAGTTCGTGAGGCAGTAGTCTTCCATAACGTGAATGTCGATTTCCTTTCCCATTTGATGGAAGAGAATATAGATATAGGTGATTAAATTAACATAATAACATCTGAGTATATGTTAGATACTAATTTTATTATTTCTTCATGTTTCAAGGTGATTTGAAGGAGGTATTAGAATAAATGAAACTAAACCATTCGGTTAAAGAATATACATATTCTTCAGAAAAATTCATTTGATTCACACCATAAATCATCTAATGATAGTATTATGACTAAACCATGTCACAAAATAGTTTGGGATTCCATCCAACTCGAAAAACGAGCCAGCCCATGGCCTGCCTCAAAGAGAATTCCTGATCCCCACGGGTTGGAAACTAGTGCTTGGGAATTAAAGAACTCATTGGGAATAATTTTTCCATGAATAATACTCAACATCCACATAATATACCATAAAAAACTCCTATAATCATCAATAATAAAACATATACATAAAAATCACAATAAATTTATATAAGAAGGATATACAAAGGAGAAAAGTACATGTGACAAGTCCAACATTTTACACTTTTAAACCAAAACACAAATAATCAAAAAGGGAAAAGGGGGACTGAAAAAATAAATATAACCTCCATGTAACATGTAGAACATCCTATAAAATTCCACTTAAATCACTTTTCCCCAATAGAAAAGAAACTAGATCGATTATCCACCACCTCTAAAAGAGGCATTGCCTTTACCTGAATAAGACAACACAAGATCTACATATACCCATTGGGTATATGTAGGGCATGAGATCAATTTTACAGTAGGATATCACTAGGTATTCCATGCATAGGAATTATAAGACAAATACAAATTCTAGTTTTCAAATAAATTATATATTTTAGTTTTTAAAACATTCTTTGGGTTTTAAAGAAGGTTAAAGAGTGAAAAAATAGTTGAAAGTAAGTACATATTGCAATAAAAACTTGGGAATACCCTAAGCATATAGGTTTAAATGGGTACTAGGATCCTCATACCCATAGTGATTAGTCACCACAATAAATCCCCTCACATAGGAACCTTTATATATTTCATTTCTAAAGTTCTAGAAATAACCAAAACATCATCATCATATCATTTAGTTAGTGTTGTATTGTAGTCCTTCTAGGAATACCATGTTGATTCCCTACCATCTCTCCCAATATACTAGTCCTTAGTCTACCCACCTAGGTACCCAAGGTTCCCAAGGGATTCATTAAATTTCCAAAACCATTCCAAACCATTCCAATCCCTTTTCATCATATTAACCCATCACATGCCACAATACACCATTTCCAACCATCCAAAGGGATGGACCATTTAAAGAGTTTCACACACAAAAAGCCTTGAAAACCAACCATTTTCACACAATTTTTTTTTACTTTTTTTTAAATAAATACAAGACCATTTAACTCATCAAATAACAACACAACATGGAACCACCTATCTTTCCCTTTGAAATCACCACCAACCAGGTGAAAAATATAATACAAACCAAGAGAAGATCCTACAGAAGAAAGAACACACCGCCAACATCAATATCCAAGCCAAAAAAACAAGAATAAACCCACTCTAGGACACCACAACCATCATAGAGAATAAAACCCAAGAAATAAGGAAGAAATGGCCAAGTGAAGAGAATATAAAGAAATTGATTGAATATTTATTTAATATCCAAGCCAAAACCACCCAAGATTTGAATAAAAAATAAGAGTGGAGGATAGGGGAGTAAAAACTAGGATTGTGTGGGCTAAATGGGAAAAAATAGGGGTGAGTGAGTGTTACAAAAAGGGAGGGTAATTTTTGGAAAATCACATTTTTAAAGATCTGGGCATGCCATATGTTTTGTCTCCATGGTCTACCAGACCATGCTCCAACCATGAGGGTGCCTCTGTTTTAATATATGGAGGCTACAAGGTTACAAAAACCATGTGCCTAACCATGTGACACTCAAGAAGCACTATCCTGCCTCACATGATTTACTGGGGTTGGTGCACGACTGTGCACCTAACTATGTAATATTTCTATATCCTTTTTCAAACCCCGCACAATTTACAGAGGTTGGTGCATGATTTACACTAACCACACAACAACCATGAGCTACCCTTTCTCCCTTTAAAAACTTAAAATTTTCTTGGAAAAACCTAGAAAAAGATATATAACAAAAGAAATACCAAATATAAATGAAAAAAATACCAAAAAAATACCATGGGTCTGAAAATTATCCCCACTATAGAACTTTATGCCCTTAGAAAGTCAATCCATAGTCTGATAAGAGAACAACTGAGGGTACTGCTCTTAGAACCAAGAATTATACTACCACATCTCATTATAATTATTTCCATGGTGCCATAGAACCTGAATTAACAGAATAGATTTCCCCCAAATCATTTTTACCTAGTAATCTACATTATTACCAGTTTCTTGGTCACTAATATACTAGTTTCTAGCTCAAGTTCTTCCCAGATTAGCACATGAGAAAGGTATGAATTATACATCTTCAACTATGAGACATGGAAAATATCATGAATTGATATCAACCGAGAAGGAAATTCCAGATAGTACACCATCATAATGGCCCTCTCTCTGATCTTAAAAGGTCGACATACTGCAGTATAATCTTTCTTTTATTACAAAAATAATGATGATCCAAGTGAGGCGCTGCTTTAAGAAACACTTAATCACCAACTAAAAACTCCAAAGCTCAATTTTATTGATCAATATAGGATTTTTAATGACTCTGAGCTATCAAAAACCATTATATGATCATCTGAACCTTTCTAGTCATCTTTTGTATAATGATCAGTCCTAATAAGGAAGTCTCACCTACTTCTATCCAGTATAGAGGAGGCTGACATGGCCGGCCATAAAATTATTTAAAGGGATCCATCTTAATCAAGGATTGGAAACTGTTATGGATTAAAATTCCCCCAACCCTATATGGTTATCCCATGAGCCTCTAAAGTTCAATATATAGGCACGAAGCATATCTTTTAGGATATTGTTTTCCTGATTTGTTTGACCATCGGTTTGAGGATGGTATGTCGTGCTAAGTTTGACCCGTGATGACATTTCATTCTAGAGGCCTTCCTATAAATGATAAGTGAAATAGGGGTAACTATTAGAAATAATTTTAGATGGTATACCATGAATCCTTATGATATTTTGAACATACAACCTACCCAATTCCTCAACTTTGGTCAAGTCCTTGATCAGAGTGAAATGAGTAGACTTTATTAGATGATCGATAACCACCCAAATCGCATTCCTTCCCTGAGGTGTAGGGGGTGACCCGATAATGAAATCCATGGATACATCATCCCACTTACATGTAGGAATGGAGAGTGGCTGGAGAAATATTGAGGGATTCTGATGCTCAACTTTAACTTGTTGGAAAGCATAACACCAAGATACAAAGTCATATATATAAAGTCTCATATCTTGACACCATAACCACCAATTCACATCATAAAACATCTTGGTGGCTCTAGAATAGATGGAATACTAAGAACAATGATAGTATTTCATCACCACTTTCCTTAGAGAAAACAACATAATTTAAAAACACTTGAATTTAATAATACCCTTAAGAGACAGTGACCATTCATTAAGCCCCCACCATTTAGAAACTAGGATATAACAGTAGCACAAATTATCACTAGTATTTTCATATTGAATCAATTGTACAATGATTAAAAACATACCTCCACTTTATTCCTTGGCCTCTCGGTGCATTATAGAAAAAAATTTCATTATACTCCACTCATCACTAGACTCTTTAAAAGCATGGGTTAACAACTTCCTACTTAATGCATCAGTAACAAAGTTTTCCTTACACGGTGTGTAAATAATATAAAATTAAAAATCATGAAGCTACTCAATCCATTTTAATTGCCTTAGGTTCAAATATTTATGGGATAAAATGTTTCTCAAGATTTTATGGTCTGAGAAGATCGTAAATTCCTTCTCGAAGAGATAATGGAAACTAGATTTAAGGGAATTCCTCACAGCTGTAAGATTAAAGTTGTGGGATGGGTAATTATTCTCATGTTGTTGGAGTTATAAAGAGATATATTCCACCACATGGTCACCTTTCATAATCACAAAACCCAAACCTATAACTGAAGCATCGTAATAAACCATGCAACCTTGAATAAATTACGGTAAAATCAGGATAGGGGAATTGGTCAATCACTAATTAAGCTCCTAGAAAGATGATTTTTATTTTTGAATTCATAATAACTTCACTTCTTTTTAGGCGAGGGATGTCATTGATGAGGAAAGTCAATAAATATCTTTAAAAAACCACCTATAATACCCTACTGGTCCTATAAAACTCTTGGTCTTAAATTCATTACTCATATCCTCCCATGAAATAACTGCCTTGACCTTATCCTGGTCAACTAAAACCCCATGTTACGATATCACATGTCTTAGAAACTTAACTTCTTGGATACATAAACCACACTTCGACAACTTAGTATAAAGACAATGGTCTCATAGCATGCCCAAAACAACTCTCAAATACTACCTGTACTCCTCTTCTATCATTGATTAGACTAGGATGAAATACAAAAACACCACAATAAAAGAGTCAAGGTATCTATAGAACACCCGGTTTATAAGAGCCATAAAAACCAAAAAATCATTAGTAAATTTTAATGAAATTACCAAATATTCAAAATGGTCTTACCTACTTCAGAAGGTAGTATTAGGAACATCTTATTCTCTCACCCTGAACCTTTGATACCCTAAATGATGGTTAACCTTTAAGAACCACCTTAACCTCTTAATATGGTCAAAGAGATCATAAATATGAGGATATGGGTATTTATTCTTGATAGTGACCTTGTTTAGCTTCCAATAACCGATACACAACCAGAGAGATCCATCAAATTTTTTAGTAAAAAGCATTAGAGAAACCCAGGGAGAGACACTTAGGGTGAATGAACCATTTGGATTCCAAATAATCCAAATGTATCTTTAAATACCTCAACATAGTGAGGCCATACAACATAATGGAAGAGATATTGCTTGATTCCCTGATGCTAAATCAACAGTGAATTCTATGTCTCTCTTAGGATCTAGGCCTAAAAAATACTCTAGGAATACCATAAGAAACTCATTCACCATTTAATTCAATACAATATCCAAGACTTTATCATAATACTATAATAATAGGGAATACACTTGGAAAGCAAGCCTACCTAGCTCCAGAAGTGGAAGTCCAACTCATCCTGACCATAGATCCCATTCTCCTTGAAAGGTTTGAGTACTCCCATTAGGGGTGATGAAAGTCACACACTGATGATAAAAATAGATGTGGGACTTGAAGAAATTCATCTATTCCATCCCTAGTACCATGTTTAAAAGGTCCATTTATAGAATAATGAAATCTCATTTTAACTTGAACAATAAAAAAGAGATAACACAAGATGGGCATCTAAAACCTTTCTGTCTCATCCTACCATGAGGTGTAACCAAATACACAGAATACGACATAAGCTCAGTCGAGTGTTTCAACAGATCTAAAATATGAGTAGAAAAAAATTAATTATAATAACTTGTTTTAAACAAAGAAATTACCATGGATGATGCAATAAGAACAATACCTCTAACTATTATAAGACCTACATCTGACTCCAATGGTTCATAATCCATAACAAGTAAGGACTTCATATTTTTCTATGCCTATGGTTGAATACTGACCCATGACTTTGAATTAATATGAATCTGCCCAAAAGAATATCCATAATTTCCACCACATCTACTAGAATGAGACCCCATATCCCTGGATGCATCATATAGAGTTGTTGTTTCCTTGGAACTATAGATCCCACACTGATTTGATATGTTAAATCCATTCTAAAAAACTATTTCAAGTGTCCCATGCACCTGCACTGATGGAATGACCTAGGTGGGGCTAAACATGAGGACCACACATTCCCACATTTCCCACATTGATAGCATAAGATATCTACACCTCCTACAATAACTAATGAGAGAGGCCAAGTTAAATATTTGGAAGTACCACCACTATTATTTCCCTACTCCTCACACTTCCTTTTCTTATCAGATGAGACAATCCTACTCTAGACTAGTGTTGGAAGCATCCTAGATAAACCTGAAATACCGACTTAGTTTATCTCCTCCATTAGAGATTATTTAACCACCTTAGAAAAAGTATTTAATTTAAACAAGAATACCTAAGATCAAATATGTGTCTATAACCCCATTTATAAATGCCAATATTTCAAATTTTCACTAAAAACTACCTCGAGAGAAAATTGGACTAGTTTCGCTATAAAGACCTTAACCCTAGTAGCCCAAAGTTGATGGATACTTTATTAAACTGGTTCTAGATACAAGTTATCACATCCCAAAGAACCATATAGTTTATTAGTATTGAAAAAATAGATATATACTTGAGTCTTAAATTACATTTTATAACTTAAATAAAACATAGTATTTTCTTTGAGAATGTAACTATTCCCTTTATCACATCCCAAAATATCAATCATAAAACACTTCATGGTTTCTTGGGGAAAGGAAACAAAAGAAAGGTGTAATATCATATGATTAGTAAGGGTTTGCGTACAATATCATATATCATGAATAAATAAGTCATAATCAATATAGAAAGGTAAATATCTAAAAACACATTCCACTTAATCAATAAATTTATCATGAAGAATAATATGATATGAATAAATGGTTATAAAATAATTCAATATAAATAATCACATGATATTGAAACTTATCCATGTATATCATAACTAATCAAATAATCACATGGGCATTAATAAATAATCTCATAATGAGGGAATTCATAATTATAGACATCATAAACATACCTTCAAGGAATTGTTCCATGCATCTTACATAAATGGGTGTAGCTATAGTCAAATACCTAAGATAGTTTATCTCATGATACCTACTAATGCATTGAGGTTCTATATCGGCCCTTGTCAATCACTTACTAAGTCCAATTCATTCCTCATATGAAAGGGATAAAACATAATCAATGTAAAAATTCATATTGAAAAACTAGCATATAAAATGTCAACACTTTCCTCAATAAATAAACATAATCACAAAACATCCAAAGTAATATGGAAAATGGTATCAAAATAGAACCTCCCCAGTCAAACTGATCATAACTATCTAGATAAATAATAAGGATGATATCATTACAACATATACCTTGTGGAACATAAATAAAATAAGGGTTATTGTTATTGTTTATGAATATTAGTACTATACAAATGTCATTAAAAAAAATTCTTGAGGAAAATACCCTTTTCAAATTGAAAATTATTTTTAAAAACTAAAAATTTCAAGAATATTAAGGAAACAATTTTATTTAAAAATAATTATGGAAACTTTTAAAGTAATCTTTATAGAAATGATGGGTCATGATGGTGAGAAATTTCATTCATGCTAAGTACATTAACATAAATATTCCTTCTACATTTTTAGTAAAATATCAAAAGTACCTCATTTGGAAAATGATAGGAAGATTCCTTTTAAAACATTTTTTTAAAAAATGGGTTGAATTTTCTTTAATAAAAATTTTTATAATAGTAAAAATATCATTTAAAAACATTTTAAGAAAAATATGGATATGGAAAAAAATATTCTCAACTAAGTAGAAAAATAAAGCTAGTTTTCCTTAAAAACATGGTTTCAAAATATTGAGTACTTAAAGAGTTTAAAATGAATGAAAACTTTTAATTTCTATAAATAACCATAGGATAATAAAATATATTGGGTTTAATATAGATATATCAAATAATTCCCCCAGTGGATACTTTAACATAAACAATCCCGAATAATGATGAGATGCTGAAATAAACCCTTAACACTTTGGTAACTTTTAAATCATAAGACCAACAAAATAAAGAACCTTAAATTGATATTTAAATCCCTTAATTTTCATTATAATAATCATAAAATATATTCATGGGTAGTATATACATCACACAAAAGAAACAAGTGGTGAATATGGCATGTGTCCCATGTAAATAAAAGTCAGACAAAAATCTATTACCTCAGGTTGGAATTCCTTAATATGTGTCTGAAACTCCTGTATAATAGATATATATATTTATTATAAATATATTATATAACAATAATAATATATATATAATACCTTATATTCTTTACTTAAATTATTTTTTCATCTGTTTATTAACAATTCTTTGTTAAAATCACTGTTCCGGTTAATAACTGCTTCATTTTTCATGTATGTTTTGGTTCATTAGATTCGATTATTATACTTTGATCATGGTTATATCATCTAAATAATGTTAATAATTATTTAAATATCCTATATATTCATTATATACATATTTATATCCATTCATAAAATTTATATATTGAAAAATGAGGTACATTGTTCATGGAGATGACATGCCATATGTACACATGAACACTATTTTCATTTTTGATGGATGGAATGAAAGAAAGGTAAATAATAATTAAAATTTATAAAATAATTATTATTTAATATAAATAATATATTTTCATAAAATCCATCATTATTACCGTCCATGGAATGAGGAAATGAAAAATGGATCACATCGCTTTGTGGAGGCGATAATTCACACGTACACACAGGCGATGTTATAATTTTATAACAGATTAGAAGGTAAGATGTTAGATGCCATATTATAATTAAAAAATTATAATTATTTCATAAATTTTTATATATATAAATTAAATACATCATTATATCCAACCATGAGAGGACTTGATAGAAAATGAATTACATTGATTTGTGAGGTGGTAGTCCGCCATACACATGATCGATAGTTTCATTTCCCATCTTATGGAATATTAGATGGATATAGGTTATTAAATAAGCATAATAACATCAATTTATATGTTATATACTGGTTTTATCATGTATTAATTATTAATACATGAATTAAGGTGGTAAAAGAATAAGTAAAAAAAAAAGCTTAGTGAAGACAATTAATTTCTCTTAGAAAAACCTCCTTTGGATCTCTTATAAAGGACCCTAGGGTTGGTATTTTGGGAAGAACAGAAGACATAGAACATGGATAATGATTATTGGGAGAGAATTTGGAAGGTTTTTTGAGCTAAATTTCTTAAAAGTTATGAATAAGTTAGGGGAAGAGGTTCCCTTTTGTAATTGAGGAGGAGTGACATTTTTGTAAATACCCAAAACTATTCAATAATGAGAAGTCACTCTCAACCCAAGTGCCTAAAAAATTGATAAATAATTTATTTAATGGAATTTAAGTTTTATAAAAACCACCAAAGAAAATTAAACATTATTTATACATGTTATTCCCCTATCCTCTAAGTTTACTTACTTTTACCATATTATTTTTCACCACGGTAACTAGTTCTTTTTTTACCTAGGAAATTTATCCTTTAAGACTAAAAATAAATTAAAATTATTCGATAATTTGGACTCAATTATTATAAATATTAAATAAAATTTATCAAAAAACATCTTATGTGTGTGAAAAAATAATTTTAATGCAGGCGAATGTAATGCGCAAAACCCCGTCTTAACCTTAACCATGGTTATTAATTTTTTATTGTATTTACTATTTAATATGACAAAAAATTATATTGAACTTATTAAATAATATTAATTGTTATTATTATAAATATTAAATCCATTTTTAACAAATTCAATTCATAAAATTTGTATAATTTAATTTAAAATTAAATCCGTATGTGCGACGAAAAAAATAGTTTTCCAAAGAAAAAGTTTTCTTAAGTATAAAAAGTTTTCATATAAAAATTTAAAATAAAATTTATCATAATGAAATAAATTGGATTAATAATAATATAATTAAAATAATTTTACCTTTTTTTTAAAATGGATCTTTTTAAATGCTTTAAATGAAAAGGTAATTTTTAATAAAAATCAGTATTTTTCACTATTCATCAAAAAAATTAATCTTTTCATTAAATTATAAAAAAATTAATTTAAGATATTTTTACATGATGATTTAAAATAATTAAGTTAATTTTTTAAAATAAATTATCTAAAATTTTTAAAAATTAATTTTAAAATGTGTGTCGAAAACGTGATGAAACTCTTTTTTAGAAAAATACTGTTTTTAAGCATAAAACTGGATTTATTCTTATCCCATGCTTATAAAAAATATTATATTAATGATAAAACATTTTATTGAATATATAATATATAAATTTAATTAAAATAATTCACCAATAATGATTAATTTAATTTATTAATATAAAAATGCATTGCACGCATAAAAAAGTTGTTTAGAAAATCATTTATTTTACTTTGAAATGTTTTTTATTTTCATTTATAATAAATTTATTACTAATGAATTTATTTTATACATTTTTAAACCATATAATTTTTATAGTTTATTTAGTCAAATTTATAACTACCAATTTAATAATAATATTATAACGGTCATATTTAAATAATATATTTCACATGTTGTTTAAGATCGATGTCATGTGTCGTATATGTTATCGATTACAATGTGTTATTTTAAAATCACAGGGAGTCACATTCTCCACACATTCAATAAATTACATCCTCACAATTTTTACTTTTTCTTGGAAATTAAAGGTTTCATATTTAAAAATACCTTTTTTGAAATCACACATAATAAAAATGTTTAATAATAATCCCTCTTGATAAGAGAGAAATAGAAGTATGAAGATCATTTAGAATAATACATAACTTGGTTTGTTAGTAAGAAAAAATTATTTGGAATTAAAAATATGGACATGGAAGAAAATTTTAATTCCTAAATAATTATAGAGAGTGATAGAGACCATTTATCATAAGAAAGTGAATGATTAAGAGAAATTTAATGACCAAAAAACCCTAAATCGATGAGGTTTCAAAAGACAATTGATTCATCGAAAATGAGGGTAAATGTATAACATTTTTATTTCAATATCCTTTTTCCTAAATTTGAGGGATTATTTTACTATCATGGTATAGAACACCAAAAAATATACTTACTTGATATATTTTTATTTCATATGCATAATTTCATCCTTTGGTTGTGGTTCAATCAATTATACTTCATATCTTAATCCAATAAATGAATATCCAGAATTATTATTTTTATATCTAAAGCACTAAAATTAACTTTTAATGGATCATAATATATATAAAAGAGTGAAAATTCCTTTTGTATGACTCTAAAAATTTACCAAGACCAAAATGGTTAACATAAGTTATCCAATATAATACATTAATTTCTAAACCTCAATAGTAAAACCCAAAGTTCAACTTAATATTTATCCATAAAACATTTTAAGTAAAAAAATTTCATATTAACCTATACATCACGTAATCCAATGGTATGCGTTGCACCCTTATTTCCCTTCAGTTGTGGGTTCAATCCCCATGACCTTATTGGATGCGATGAGTTGTTGCCTGACATGCAAGTTTCACTTTTTCTAAAACTATATCAATAAAAATCCTATAACATTTCCAAAAATATGATAAAAATCCTCAAAAATAAAATTAATCCCCCAATAACTTTTTAACCACTAATGTTTTAAATATAAATTATTTTTTTCCAAAAAATCAAATAATCTTACTTGACTATTATTACCTCAACATCAATGATCATATTAATCCTAAAGGTTATCAATAACTTTAAACTTATGAAAATACAATTATTCCTAAAATAATACTTCATGTTGAACCTAAGTGTTAAATATATATCAACCCAATAAAATTTCTCCCAAATATCATTAATCATATGAAAATACCATCACTTAAAACCACAAAAGGGGTGTCTAAGACTTTTAAATTATGATCAACATTAAACTAATAAACCCATTATGGTATCTATAATTCTTAAGTTAATCTTATATGAAGGCATATATGATTCCAAAAATTGACCCAATCCTTAGATGTTTCATGATTATTATAACCAAAATACCATTGATAAAAACAATTTCTCAAATACCAATACATAAATACTTAAAACCTTTTACTTAAATGATTAGTATATCATAGGTTCTTCATTGGTTCAGTAGTTATCCATTAAAAGAGGTAATTGACTTAGATAATTCCTAGGTCCCCCACATTCAAGACAACAATCTATAAATGGATCTATAAGATGAAATTTATTTCTTTATGTTGAACTCCGCACTTTTCATCGATAATTCATTGCTTTATGCCCTTATTTTACACACATAAAAAATTTTATTATTCCTTTAAGACATTATCCCAGGTGTCTCTTTGTACATTTTTTATAAGAATTAAATTGATCCTTCTTTCCTCCATGGTATCCACCAATTTATCTCTTAGCAAACTCCATCCTCATTTTATTTTGTGAGTCTGAGATCTGGTTTAGGTGTAGGTTGTTAATCATATATTCAGATAACTGATTAGGCACAATCAAAATATATTTTACTTCATTCATAATACCATTTGGTTTCTCAGAATCCCCAAATTTTACATCACATTCAGTGTTAAAATCATTCATCCTGGTTTCATCCATTGACTAAAACCAAAAATCATGGCGTGAGTAACATAAATCATAATTATGAAAAATCATTTATAGGATATCTAAATCAAGACACCTTATTTTTAATCTATGAAACCTTAGGTTTAACATAGTCCATATATGATCATAATAAATTAAAATATTTCATGATGGTTTATAAATAAAATTTTAATTAACCCTAGTATATTCCCCAAGAGTGTCAAAACCTGGTGTGCAGTAAGACCTGTTGTAATGCACCAGGTGATGATCGAGTAAAATCCCAATTCACCATTTTCAGTGTTATTACCCCAGGGTAAAATTGTGACAAAGTCGCATCCACTTGTAGTATCCAGAAATGGATATATTTTTTAGAAAACCATATAATATATACCTTACCAAAACTTTAGGATGTTATCATATACTTAGACTTATCCTAAAAGTTAGTCATACGACTATATTCCCTAATCTATGTTTTACTAAATCTAGTTCTCAAGTTTTCTACTAAACTTCCTTTGATACCAACTATAAATAACCTGATCCTAATAGTCTATATTAGGTGGATACTCTTTTATATTGGTACCAGATACGAGTAATCACATCCCAAAGGACCAAATAGTTTATTAGTATGGGAAAACTATATACATACTTCAGTATCAAATTACATTTGAAAACATAAAGTAAAACATAATATTTTATTCTAGAACTAAACTATTGTCACGACCCTACCCTCAGGGCTCGTGCCGTGACTACCCCAAGCCCGCCTTCCATAGGCCAGGGGCTAGAGACTAGCACTAAAAGGAGTATTCCCTAAAAGTAGGAAGGCATTTTCTTTATAACCTGTGAACTCACACAACTAAGCACAAAGAAGGATACAAGCACAAAGTAAAACTATATAGTAAACAGGGTGTGTACAAAAAGTGAAAAGGGGCTAGAATACAAGACCAACTGTAAAGTACAAGTAAATTGAAAAGTACAAGTAAAACTAAAAACAGATCTTGTGAACACCCACCAAGGATCTTACCCGAAGGGTAGGTACAACTCTTGAACAATCGTCTCTGTGGTACACCTCATCTGAAGTCCACCTCCGAGCTACCTCCAGTCTTAGTACCCTCATCCCCAGTCATCGTTTTCCGTCATCTTCACCAAACACAACAAGGTGCGGGGGTGGCCCATGTAGGGGTGAGTATAATGATACTCATTAGGGACCCCGAGACACTGTAGTTCTCCTAGAGTTCCACAAAGGAAAAACCATAAGAAAGATCCCAACTCTACTTAGGTATATGCCCATACATATACCTAAGTTATCAAGATACACTCATCGCGTACATGAGGGAAGTATACCTTAAAGGTAACACCACGATGGTGATGTATCACATAGAATAACCTTAATAACAAACACAAAGTAAAGACAACTCACACCAGGATTTATTCTAGGGGTAGTAACAAGTAACATTCCCAGTCACAATGTCAAACACCTCAGCTGCTGGAGAAATCCTCCTATATCGAGTACAGTGGGCCTACCGCATCACATAGAGGTTCTTCCCACTAACCTTGGACTGTTGAGGTACTCCTCTTATCAAGTACCATGGGTCTTCCATGTCACACAGAGGCACTCCCCACCGTTGGTCTACCACGTCACATAGAGGCTCTCCCCCTCGTGGCCTGCTGAGGTACTCCTCCTATCATGTACTGTGGGTCTATCGCAACACACAAAGGCGTTCCCCACCATGGGTCTACCGCATCACACAAAGGCGCTCCCCATTGGGCAAGTCGAGTCACTCCGAGTCGAAACGATCAGTAGTCATCAATTCTCAGCTAGTCATAGGGTTCCGTACGTATCGTGCTTCAGAGGACCACCCCCCATGCCATAGGTCATAACTCAACCACACCTAACTTCCACAAAAAAGTAACCCAAAGGTCTGTCATGTCAAAAGGGGACCAACGCAATAGACAACGCGTCGATCGGACGCCCGGTCTGTAAGTTATTAATATTTTCTGCTCTGAGGGCCTGGTTGGATTCAAGGTCTGATCCAACCCACCCATACTCCAACCTTATCCAAAACTCAAGTGGAGTATATCAAAAAGACTGTCTCAATCCAAGTATCCCAAATTCACAGACAGTTCATCAAACGGACGCCCGGTTCATGAGTAATGACCATAAAGGCGAAAAAGTGTCTGAAAGGGCCCGGGTCTGGTCTGACCCGGTCGAACCGACCCGACCTGGGCCTTTGAGGGCCTGGACCACTGGGCTATGGTCCGACCCCGACCTGCAAAGGGGCAGCCCGACCCAGCCCACTAGCACAGACCGGTGGCGCGGCCCGTTGGGCGCGGCCTGGTGGCGCGACCCGACCCACGTAGGGCACGACACACTGGGTGCAGTCCTCCCGAGCCGGAACCAAAGAGGGGTGCACCCCCTTCCAGTTTCTACCGAATGGTCCCTTGGAATGTTTGTCTAGGTAACACATGAGACCCATCGGAGGGGTCCCACCCGATTTGGCGTGGCTGGCCGGAAGGCCGGGCGGACTTCCTCCCAGCGGGGCGGTCTCGCACCGCTGCCCCACCACGGCCGGCCGCCCTGCGGCCTCCGTCACGACTGACGCGACCTTGACCTCCTGCTCCACCAGCAGCGTGGACATGCGCCGCCGCTTTGCCACGCGACCAGTATATTTCTGGCCGCCACCCTACTCCGCTACAGCTGACGGGCCATGGCCTTCTCATCATCCGATGACATGAACGCACGCCGCCCTTCCTTCTATGCAGCCAGCCAGGTGCCAGCCGCCGCCTCCTTCCACGATCCATTTCAGATTCGTTCCAAGCCCAAAAAATAAATGATTTCATATTTGCGATCCTTGCATCGATGGATTTGTGTCCATATATCGCGGTCAGAAAAAATCCATATTTCCAGCGCCAATAAATATTAGGCATTGAAGAATGCATGAAGAACGTGCGGAGAATGAAAAGAAAGAAGAGCATGGTTTATGTGCAAGATGATGGCCATGTTCATTTGGCCATCATCGTCGTGAATTTAGGATATGAAGAAACAATAGAATAAAATTCAACATGCTTAAAACCCCTACCTCAATTGTTTTTTGGTGGTGGCGTGAGGAAGAAGATGTAGTCAATGAAGAACGTTGGTGTTCGTCACTTTCATAAGGCACTTCCGATCTGGGATCGGGGTCGGTTCCTCATTCTTCATTGGGGGAAAGTTCTTCCCCGTTCTCCAAGGTTCTCTTAAATATCCATTTCTAATGATTTCCAATAAGTAAATGAGGTTCCAACATATTAAAATAAGTTTATCTAATTAACAAGGTTGGCACAATTAATTTGGTTGTGTTGGCACATTTAAGTTGGCATAATTAAATGGAACAATTGAATGGGAGGATTCCAAGGGATTTCTCCACATTAAAGAAGAGTTCGGGTGGTCTACACCACTAGAATTCAAAAAGGAGGTTTCAAACTCGGGTGGTCCCCACCTCCATAAATCAAAAATAAGGTTTCAAAAATAAATATAAAATGTTAATTAATTTATTTTTCTTCTACCAAAAAAAATAAAAAACTAACTTCCTCCCTCGACCTACTGCAGTCGAGGTGAAGATCTCCTTAAGAGAATACCAGCACTGCGAGCTCAACGGTGTCCTCATATTTCAATTCCAAGCACTAGTTCAAAAGTTACAAAAACCCGCTTTCACATTTATTAAACGTACCCAATTTTGTTTTTCAGAAATTCATTCCGGGCACTCCGGGCCTCAGAATCATGCACCGTCAATTTTCGCAGACTTGTAATATTCCCATATAATTAAAAAAAATTATATGGAAAGTCTGGGTCATTAAATTCTCCCCACCTCAGGGATTTGAGTCCCCAAAATCCACAACACAAACTAAGGAAACAAGTGGGGGTACTGAGCATGTATCTGAGCCTCCCGCTGCCAAGTGCTCTCTTAACGGTTACCGTGTTTCCAGCGAACACACACTAGAGGTATCGACCACCCACGAAGGTCCCACTCTTGTAGATCCTAAATATCTACTAGAACCTCTGTAAACATCGCTCCATTGTCGATGTCTAGCTCTCCATGGTTGATGACGTGAGATGGGTCATGCACGTATCTCCTCAGCTGGGATACATGGAAAACGTTGTGAACCCGATGCAACTGAGGTGGAAGAGATAAGTTGTAAGCCACCTCACAAACTCTGCTGAGGAACTGAAAGGGTTCGATGAACCTCAGAGATAACTTGCCACCCCGGACAAATCTCCGCAAACCTCATCAAGGTGAGACTTGTAGAAAGACATGGTCTCCATCCTCGAACTCCAGAGGTCTCCGTCTCCTGTCAGCATAGGATTTATGCCTGCTCTGTGAAATCTTCATCCACTCATGTATGATCTGCACCTTCTCCATAGTATCCTATACCATCTTTGGTCCCACGAGTGATAACTCCCCCAGGTTAGTCCAGCATAGTGGTGATCTGTAAGGTCTCCTGTACAATGCCTCAAATGGTGCCATACCGATAGTGGAGTGATAACTGTAGTTGTATGAGAACTCCACTAAGGGCAATTGATCCTCCTAGCTATGGCCAAAATCAAGAACACATGCACGCAGTATGTCCTCGAGGGTATGAATGGTCCGCTCTTTCTGGCCATCTGTCTGAGGATGGAAGGCGGTGCTCAACCGAAGTTGTGTCCCGAACACCTCCTGCAACCCCTTCCATAGCCAGGAAGTAAACCATGCATCATGATTAGAGACAATCATAGATGGAACTCCATGAAGCTGTATAATATCCTGTATGTAGAGGCATCCCAAGCCCTCTACTGATCCCTGCTCTCTGATAGGTAGGAAGTGGGCCGACTTGGTGAGTCGGTCAACAATCACCCAGATAGAATCATGACTCCTGGATGTGCGTGGAAGTGCCATCACAAAGTCCATGGAAATTCCATCCCACTTCCACTATGGAACCTCTAAAGGCTAAAATAAGTCTGCTAAGACCTGATGCCCTGCCTTCACTTGCTGACAAGTAAGGCACCGAGAGACAAACTCTACCATCGCCTTCTTCATTCTCGGCCACCAGTGCTGACGCCGAAGGTCCTGGTACATCTTCACCGCTCCTGGATGTACTTCTAGAGGGGATTTATAGAACTACCTCAACACTTCCTCCATAAGTGATACTGGTACCATAATACACCCTCTGAAGAGGATGAAATGCTCCCCACCTTCAGAAAATCCATTAGGTGCCTATCCTATGGATATCTAAGCATGTCAAGTCCCGTAGTCTGCGTCCCCAAGATGCGCCTCCCTGAATCGCTGAAGGAGTGGGGGAGTGACTATCAGAGACTGAAGATAAGCTTCCCTATCTTGATCCACATAGTATATCCACAAAGTGGCTAGATACTCTATCGCCTCACTCAAAAACTGTATACCAGATCTCTCGCTGAGTGCATCTACTACTACATTCCCTTTCCCAGGAGTACAAACTATCTCAAAGTCATAGTATTGGAGGAACTGAAGCCAAAATCACTATATAAGGTTCAAGTCCTTATGAGAGAAGATATACCTGAGAATATTGTGATCAGAGTAGACTATAAAACGTTCACCCATAAAATAATGTCGCCACATCTTCAAGGAGAAGACTACTGCTGCCAAATCCAGGTCATGGGTAGTGTAGTTATGCTCATGCTGTCTTAGATGTAGAGAACCATAGGTGATCACTGATCGCTCCTGCATTAAGACAAATCCAAGCTCATTCCCTGATGTGTCATAGTAGACTACGTACCCAACACCTTCCTCCGGTAGCCTCAAGATGGGACAGTCATCAGTTTTTGCCTCAGATCCTGGAAACTCCACTGGCATCTCTCTGACCACATTAAGGGTTTCCCCTTCTTCGTCAATAGTGATAAGGGTGGTGCAACTCTGAAAAAATTCAAGCACAAACCTGTAGTAGTAACCATCCAAACCTAGAAAACTCCGCACCTCCGTCACACTCCTGGGTGGCTCCCAAGCTAGTACAACCTCAATCTTCGCTGGATCCACCATAAATCCAGCCTCCGAGATGAAGTGTCTTAGAAAGTAGACCTCTCATATCCAAAATTGGCACTTCGAGAGATTACCATAAAGATGGTGCTCTCAGAGTGTGTCCAGAACTATCTGCAAATGATAGGCATGATCCTCCTCCGTTACTGAGTATATCAGGATGTCGTTGATGAAGACTACCACAAAGTGATCGAGGTATGGCTGTAAGATCCTGTTCATGAGTCCCATGAATACTAATAGGGAATTGGTCATGCCGAATGGCATAACCAAGAACTCATAGTGGGCATAACGACATCTAAAGTCCATCTTCTTCACATCCTCATCTCGGACCCTGAGCTGGTGATAGCCTGATCTAAGGTCTATCTTCAAAAACCATCGTGATCCCTTCATCTGATCAAAGAGATCATCAATCCTTGGGAGTGGGTACTTTTTCTTCACGATCACCTGGTTCAGGAGCTGATTGTCCACAAAAAGTCTCAAACTCCCATCTGCCTTCTTGGCGAACAAAATCGGGGCTTCCCAAGGAGAATCACTAGGCCTAATGAACCCCTTGATATGCAAGTCCTCTAGCTATACCCGCAGCTCTCGAAGCTCCGTGGGAGCCATCTGATATGCTGGGGTAGATATCTGTGCCATCCCGGGGTACAAGTCGATGTAAAAGTCCACCTCTCTGCGAGAAGGTAGACCCATAACATAATCAGGAAAAACATTAGCGTACTGGTCCACCACTATAGGATAACTCAGACTCTCAACATCAATCGTTCCAAGGTTAAGTCTATCCAAATGATGTCTGATCGGCTGCACCCTCCTCCGGGTAAGTCCATACTGTGCTGCAAAGGCTCTCTTCTCACCGGTGAAGGAAAACCTGGTCCCATCCGTGCGAACACACCTCACTTTGTGCCTAATACAGTCTATTTGGGAATGGACTGTGGAAAACCATTCCATACACAAGATAATGTCATCAGGCCTAGATGCCGCTACTAGAAGATCCCAGCCGAAGCTCTTGCCTCAAAGAGTAAGCTCACACTATCGACACCGATGCGTAATCATATAATTTTTTCCTGTAGGGGTATCTAGCCATAAGGATCGAGCCAACGAATCCATCAGAATCTATGAGCTACGAACGAGGGTCGTGGCAATAAAAGAATGAATGACACCTATGTCTATAAGTACTGTAACTAAGGTGGATTAGAAATATATCGTACCTTGTATCATCTCTAGAGTGCCATTGTCGTAGGCCTCAGCTGCCTGAAGCTGAGACCATCCTTGTCCACTTTCTCCCTGTGTTCGGGGTGGACCTCCTGGTGGTGGTGGTGGTAGAACCTCAAAACGTCACCCACCTCCTACTGCACGACCTGATCCTTTTCCACATCTACCTCCAGCTTGCAAACCTCCTCGATCGAACCTCTATCTCTACCTCAGTGGTCCCTCGACCGTCTGTTGATCATTAGTATGGAAGGTCGGGCAGTCGTGAGCCATGTGACCCTGCCTGCCGCATGTGTAACACTATGTGTCTCTCACCAGTCCTGCTCTACCTCGAGAGCCTCGCACCACCGACCCTATATCCCATGGTCGTCCACCTATAGGTCTGGTCCTCTTGGAAATATGCGTCATCTATCTACTTCCAGCTGCCGATGACTCTGCTACGTGTCATCCAGTGGTGGGTCTCGCTGTTGGGGATTTCTCAGTAAGAAAACTTTCCACTAAAAGTGATCACTCTGACACCCTCACCTATGTCAGGATAATTAGAGAAACCATTGAAGATATAATCTCCCATATTATCCCCTGCTTGAAGGTCCATGCCCTGAAGTAAGGGTCCTTCACCATGTTAGTGGAGTAGCGTGAGAGGTCGGTGAACCTCGCTAAATACTGAGCCACAGTCATGAAACTCTAGTTCAAGTGGAGAATCTCCCTTATACGCACTGAGCGTAGGGTTGTTGGGATGAACTCTTCCCGCAAAAGGCTCTTGAAGTCCGCCCAGATGAGAGTGACCTCATTGTGAACTTGGAGCGTCAAGATCCACCATTTGCCCGCTACTTCCTGAAGAAGGATGGTAGTAAGGATCACCATGAGATCAGCTGGTGTCCCTACTAGTTGAAAAAATCTAACCACATCCTCCAGCCAATCCTTAGCCGCCTGTGGATCTATCTCTCCCTGGAACCTTGGTGCCCTCTGGCACTGGAACTCGTGAAACACACTCAATCGGCGTGCATCCTCTACTGTTGGGGCTGGTGGCATCAGCTACCCAACTGGTAGTGGTGCTGCTGGTACACCACCCGGTGGTACAACTGCCGTAAGGGGGCCCTGCACCGAAGCCTTGTCGCTCAGTGGACTATAATTACGTAATCTAACTAGAAACCTGGGTGGCTATCTACATGGAGGCATCCTGAAGAGAAATAGGTGCACCACAATCATTAAGTTTATACCTGGTGAGCTGACTCCAAAAAAATCACAAATAAAACTTTTCAAAAACACAAATGCAACCGGTGTTTTCGTGTACTGAGTCAAAAATCATAAGTTAGGGTCCTGGTGTATGGATAGGTTAGCTGCCGCACCAACACTGGACTCCCCAAACTGAAAACCACACTCAAAACAATTAACACTATTTCTCCACACAGAAAAGACCAGACTCATAGTTCTTCGGTAGAACCAGACTCCATTGCTACCAATTTTTCACGACCAGACCCTCAAGGCCCGTGCTGTGACTACCCCAAACCTGCCTTCCATAGGCCAAGGGCTTGAGACTAGCACCGAAAGGCGTATTCTCTAAAAACGGGAAGGCATTACCTTTATAACCTATGAACTCACACAACTAAGCACAAACTAGGATACAAGCACAAAGTAAAACTATATGGTAAACATGGTGTGTACAGAAAGTAAAAAGGGGACATAATACAAGCCCAACTGTAAAGAACAAGTAAACTAAAAAGTACAAGTAAAACTGAAAACAACTCCTGTGAACACCCACCAAGGATCCTACCTGAAGGGTAGGTACAACTCTCAAACAATCATCTTTGCGGTATGCCCCGTCTGAAGTCCACCTCCAAGCTATCTCCAATCCCAGTACCCTCGTCCTCAGTCAGTGCTATCTGTCGTCTACACCAAACACAACAAGGTGTGGGGGTAGCATGTGTAGGGGTGAGTATAACGATACTTAGTAGGGAACCCAAGAACCTGTAGGTCTCCTAGAGTTCCACAAAGGAAAGACCATAAGCAAGAGCCCAACTCTACTTAGGTATATTCCCATACATATACCTAAGTTATCAAGCTACACTCATCACATACATGAGGGAAGTATACCTCAAAGGTAACACCACGAAGGGGATGCATCACATAGCATAACCTCAATCACAAACACAAAGTAAAGGCAACTCACACTAGGATTTATTCTAGGGGTAGTAACAAGTAACATTCTCAGTCACAATGTCGAACACCTAGGCTGCTAGAGAACTCCTCCTCTATCGAGTATAGTGGGCCTACTGCGTCAAATAAAGGAACTTCCCACTAACCTTGGACTGCTGAGGTACTCCTCCTGTTGAGTACCGTGGGTCTGCTGCATCACACAGAGGCACTCCCCACTGTGGGTCTATCGTGTCACACAGAGGCACTCCCCCTTGTGGCATGCTGAGGTAACTCCTCCTATCGAGTACCATGGGTCTACCACATCACACAAAGTCACTCCCCACTGTGGTTCTGCTGCATCCCATAAAGGTGCTCCCCACTGGGCCATTCGAGTCACTCCGAGTCGAAACAGTCAGCATTCGTCAAGTCTCAGCCAGCCGTAGGTTTCCGTACGTATCTTGCTTGGGAGGACCACACTCCAAGACATAGATCATACCTCAACTTCCACAAAGTTCCATGAAAAATTAACCCAAAGGTCCGTCACATAAAAGGGGCCCAATGTAATAGATGACACGTCGATCGGACGCCCGGTCTGTAAGTTATTAGCGTTTATGCTCTAAGGGCCCAGTTGGATTCGAGGTCCAATCCAACCCAGCCGTACTCCAACCTTATCCAAAACTCAAGTGGAGTATATCAAAAGAACCATCTCAATCCAAGGATCTCGGCACCATATATGGTTCGTCAAATGGACGCCCGGTTCACGAGTTATGAACATAAAGGCGAAAAGGGTCTGAAAGGGCCCGGGTTAGGTCCGACCCGGTCGGACCGACCCGAATTGGGCCTTGGTGGTCCCAGACCACTGGGACATGGTCTGGAATGACCCGTGAAGGGGAGGTCCAGACCAGACTACTGGCACGGTCTGGTTGTGCGGCCTGTTGGGTGCGGCCCGGTGGCGCGGCCCACTGGGCGTGGTCCGCCTGAGTCGGTGTCGAAGGGGGCTGCACCCCCTTATGGTTTCTCCCGAACGATCCCTCAAACCGTTTAGATAAGTGTAACGTGGGACCCATTGTAGGGGTCCCACTCAGCTTGGCACGACCGACCGGACTTCCTCCTAGTGGCGCGATCGTGCGCCGCTGCTCCATCGCGGCCGGCTGGAAGGCCGACCGTGACCTCCTTCTCCACCGGTGGCGTGGACGCGCACTGCTGCTCCACCACGCGGCCGGAAGGTTGCTGATCTCCACCCTACTCCGCCGCGGCCGACGGGCCACGACCTTCTCATCATCCAGCGGCGCGGATGCATGCTGCCCTTCCTTCCTCGCGGTCATCCGGGTGCCAACCCCCACCTCCTTCTGCGAGCCATTGCAGATTTGTTCCATGCCCGAAAAATTAAATGATCGTGTATTTACGATCTTTGCATCGAGGGCTTCGCATCCATATATCGCGCTCATCAAAAATCCGTATTTATAGCACCAATAAATATCAGGATTTGAAGAACACACGAAGAACACATGAAGAATAAAAAGAAAGAGGAGCATGGTTTATGTGCGGGACGATGACCATGTTTGTTTGGCCATCGTCGTCGTGAATTTAGGATATAAAGAAACAATAGAATAAAATTCAACATGATTAAAACCCATACCTCAATTATTCGTTGGTGGTGGAGTGAGGAAGAAGACGTAGTTGATGAAGAACGTCGACATTCATCACTTCCACAAGGCACTTCCGATCCGGGCTCGGGGTCGGTTCCTCGTTCTTCATTTGAGGAAAGTTCTTCCCAGTTCTCCAAGGTTCTCTCAACTCTCATTTTCCAATTATTTCCAACAAGGAAATTAGGATCCAACGTATTAAAATAAGTTTATCAAATTAATAAGGTTGGCACAATTAATTTTTTTATGTTGGCACATTTAAGTTGGCACAATTAAATGGCACAATTGAATGAGAGGATTATAAGGGATTTCCCCACATTAAATAAGGGTTCGGGTGGTCCCTACCACTAGAATTCAAAAAGGAGGTTTCAAAACCGGGTGGCCCCCACCTCCATAAATCAAAAAGGACGTTTCAAAAAGAAAAATAAAATGTTGATTATTTTATTTTTCTTCTCCCACGAAAAACTGAAAAACTAACTTCCTCCCTTGACCTACTGCGGTCGAGGTGAAGGTCTCCTTAAGCGAATACTGGCGTTGAGAGCTCAACAGGGTCATCAGATTTCAATTCCAAGAACCAGTTCAAAATTTACAAAAACCCACTCACAAGTTTACTGTACATACCCAAAAAAATGTTTAGAAATTCATTTCGGGTACTCTGGGCCTCAGAATCACGCGCCGTCAATTTTCATGGACTCGTAATATTCCCATATAATTAAAAAAAATTACATGGAAAATCCAAGTCATTACAACTATTACCTTTATCATATCCCTACATATCCATCATAAAACACTTCATGGAATCATAGGGAAAGGAAACATAAGAAATGGGTGATCTTAGATTCTTAGTAAGGTCATACATACAATAGAAGATATCATGAATAAATAAGGAATAATCAATATGGAAATCCAAATAACCACATGAACATTAATAGCTAATATCATAATAAGGGTATGTAAAATTCTAGACATCATAAACATACCGTCAAGGCCTTGTACCAAGACATATTACATAAATAGGTATAGCCTTATACAAATAAAAAATATAGTTTGTTTTATGATACTCGTAACACCCTGATATTTTTATGAAATATTTCTCTTTAAATAATTTTATTTCTTTGATGGCTTGCGTTACACACAACAATGAGTTTAAAAAAATTGTGTAACATTATTAAAATATTATGTGTCTATTATTTTCTAGCCATTGGATTTATGAGTATGAACAATAATAACTAAATTATAAAAATATATATTATCTACACATTTATAAAATTAATTAATTAGTTATCAAATTATTATAATATAAAAAAATTATTTGTAAATAAAAGTGGTGTTTTTCTAAAAAAACATTTTTTTTATGAGTGCGATGTATTTTTATATTAATAAATTAAAATAATCACTATTGGTGAATTATTTTAATTAAATTTAAATATTATTTAATTTATTAAATGTTTTAAACATTCAAAAAATATTTATCTTGGAATAGGATAAGAATAAATCCATTTTTATGCTTAAAAATGATTTTTTTTTCTAAAAAGAAGTTTTTATCACCTGATGCATGCTTATTTTAAAATTAATTTATTCTATTTATAGATTTTAAATTAGATAAAATTAATTAAATATTTTGAATCATGAAGTTCAAAATTAGTAAATAGACCCCTTTTATTTTTAGTCAATATGAATAGTAACTATGGTAAAATTTATCACCCCAATAAAGGGTAAATCAGGTTAATCTAGGTTGAAAATAAGTGATAAGGCCATAATTTTTCTTCCTAATTCTTATTTTATGAATCAAATTCTACTCTTAACTCCTTAGGCTCTAAATTGAGTTGTTTAATGGATACTTATCCATGAAAACGACTTATATATTATTTAAATCAAAGAAAGTTACAAAATGTCACTCTCTTAGTTTTAAATATCCTTTATGTGTTCACATAGGAACAAAAACTTGTAATGAAATAGTATTAATATTAATTTTGTTAATAATGAAATTATATTAATATTGGAAATTTATTTCTAATTTCTAGGTATTATATAATTACCTAAAATTATTATACAACGCCAAAACAATATTTATTCAATTAATGGAAAAATAAAATAAATGATATTAAAAATTTAAAAAATGATATAATTTTAGTAATTTATTGTGTTACATGAATCTAATAGGTGAATATGACATATTAATATTATTTTTAAAGATTATATTCGAATTAAAACTTTGTATTTACCTCTTTTATGTCTAATTAAATGAATAGTGTCAATCTTGATGATAATGTTATTTTATCAAAATAATATTTTATTAAGTTAATTAAAATTCGTAAAATTAATGTAATTAGAAAAGGTGGATATTATATGGTCTATAATGTGATAAATTATCCATTTATAGGCCAATTTTTACCTTATAAGTGAAAATTAAAACCCTTTAATATTAAAAATTTTCTTACCGTAGTTAAAATTAAAATTGGCTATTAAGGGTTAATCAAAATAAAAAGGTTCAAAATGACACCAAAACTTATCTAAATTATTTTTTTGATTTTATTACAACCCTATACTACCTTATATTTTAATAATTGGAAATTTTGAGTCATTTAGATTGATAATTAATTTATTATAATTTAATATTTTGAGAAATACCAAAAGTACCTCTCACCTCAATTATAAAAGGGAACCTCCTACCTCACTTATTCACACAAATTTTATCTTTATATATCGACCAAAATATACCAATTTATCTTCTAAAATTCCCTATACACATTCTATAGGTTCTTTTATTCTCAAAATACCAACCCTAGAGCCTTTTAGAGGAGATCTAAATGAGTCATTTCAAAGAAGAGGCAATCTTCTCAACTGATCACTTTATTTTCTAATCTTATTTACCTCCTAAAAATCTATGGTATTTATCATAAAATAATAACTTAAATATCCTAAATATTCTTAAATTTTATTATTAATATGAATACCCCATTATACACCCTCTTTCACATCAAATGAGAAGCGAAAGTATCACTCGTGAGTATGTACGACTTACCATATCCACATAGCGATACTATTCATTTTTCATCATAACATTTTATGGATGGGTATTATGATGGGTTTAATATTTATATATTATACTAACTAAATAATTATACTTCTAGAATTATAATATCACTTCTAACTATTTACCATCCAATCCTTTGGGAAACGATAACGTAGTTCGTGCGTATGCGTGGACTACCACCTCTATGAAGCGATGTGATTCATTTTTCATTTATATTTTTCTTGGATGTTAATGAGGATTATTTTGATGTGTGTGTATATATATATATGATATATATGATATAGTTATTATCCTATAAAGGCGAATTGATATTTATCTTTATTTCATTTCATCCGTCAAAAAATGAAAACAATGTTCATGCGTACATACGACCTACCATCTCCATGAACGGTGTAATTCATTTTTCAATATATAAATTTTATGGACGAATTTAAATATGTATATAATGAATATATATTATATTTATATCATGATTAATATTCTTGAGATGATGTAACCAAGATTAATTTACAAGGACTAGAAATACTAAACTGAAATACTCATAATAAACAAAATAGTTAACACCCCAAAATAATGATTTCAATAAGGAATTATTCATAAAAGTGAGTGTTGAAATGTTATAAATGGATCATATATGATATTATAATTATTAAAATGAATATGTTATATAATTATAAAAAATTTAAATTTATCATACAGGAGGTCAAAGTACTTTTGAGGAAAAGATAACTTGAGGTAAGGGTTTTATTTCACAATCTCATCAATATTTGGGATTGTTTGTGTTTAAGTATCAATTGGAGAATATTTTTATTCCATATAAACATTTAAAAAAAAAATTTAAATAAGTTTTTTACTATTATCCTATGAGTGGTTAAAATCATTTTTACCCATGTTTCAATTTTAAAAAAATGGTTTGAAAGAAATATTTTTGTCATTTCTCAAATGAGGTACTTTGTGACTTTTATAAAAAAATTATGTAAGGATTGTTTTTATAACTTATATGGAATGAAAGAATTTTCCCACCTTAATGAATAATTTTTTCTTTTAATCTTCCTTTACAAGTTTATAATAATCTTTTCAAATAAAAGTTTTTCCTTTTATAATTGTGTAGTTTTTCAAAGAAATGATTTCAAAATGGAAAGGGTATTTTCCTAAAGAATTATTCCAAGTATTAATTTAAAATAAATTTCTATCTAAGATGACATCCTTTGATGTTAATTCAAATTTATTGGGGGATATAATCAAAGTATATCATCCTTATTCTTTCTCTAGATGGTTTATCTTTATGGTGACAAGATGTTTTTGAAACCTATTTCTTTTGCATGGGTTATGATACGATGAATGGTTTATGATCTTATAGCACACATATGTATAATTTTAATTATTTTATGGGTGGGACCTATATATTCCTAAAATGAACTGGGTAAATATTGATATCTCATAAGATAAATAAGACTGGAATGGGGAGTGAACCCAGTTTAGTAAGGGAAATTTTCCACTATGATAGTCTTGGGAGTGAACCTTGACTACTAAGATGGTTTGGGGAGTGAAACCACTAAACTATGATATCCTTGAAAATGACTCTTTAACAATAAGTAAATTATTTTTCTATACTTATGTGTATTCCAAAAATCTATTTCTTATGCCAATTTTATGTTCTCACAGCTCGTGTTCTTTGATTTATTTATGATTCATATCATATAAATTACCAAACTATATTCCATGAATCAAAATTATGATCTATGATATGAAGGGTATGATTTTCAAATGTTAATCTCAGGTTATCATACCCTTTTTCTCATGTTATGCTTATTTGATCATTGATATTTCCATTTTTTAAGCTTACTGAGCATCACAACTCACCCTTTCTTATAGTTTCTTTACCCCAGTTATTAAGAAATGTATTAAGCATGATATGTATAACAAGGGTTCTAATTATGAAGAAATAAGTGGTAGACTAGATTGATATTTTATGAAAAATTTGTTAATGTTTACAAGTTTCTAAATATACTATACCTAAATGATTCTTGTGTAGATCAAAATTTTGTGTAATGAATATTCATATATTAAGATGTAATATCTATGTATGAAAAGTTCAGGTCACTATTGTTTGTATAAGAGAAAATTTTAGTTAACCTTTGGAAACTAGGATGAATTTTTTTTTGTAAGAACCCTAGAGGTAAGTCTAAGTATAGGGTAAAATCATAATGTTTTGGTAATTATCATAAATGAACTAAGTTAAACCTAAGTTTTCATATAATAATGTTTCATGATTTATACATCCTTTAAATGTTTTTTCATGATTATGTGGTTTCCCACTATAAATATTGTTTCTCACACCATGCCTTTTGGTTTTAGTCAATGACTGGAACCTGAAAGAATCATGTTAATGCTAAATGTGATGGGACATGGAATGATTTTACTCCTAAGAAACCAAATTTTATGGGATATGGAATGTAAAATTTTGTTTCTATGCTCACAAAACTTTTTAATCTATGAATCACAATAAGATTCTAAATTATCAAATGATGGAAAAAATTATATTGAGTCCTTCATGAAGAAATTGACACCTTATTTTATTGGGTCTATTGATCTACTAGTCACTAAGTAATAGATTAGTACCACTGAAAATATATTTTCCATTATTTACTTTTTTGGAACATGATAAAGTTATTCTAGATATTTATATTCTAGAAGGTAAATCATATTAGTGGTGAAGTTTTATCAAGAACATAATAGAACAAGAAAAAATTTAATCTATAGAGTGGGAAAATTTTAAAATATTATTTTAAAATAAATAATTTCCTCATATTCTTTATAAAAAATTGGTGAAATAATTCCTTGAGTTGAAACAGAAGGATGATGAATCAATTGATAACTATGAAGAAAATTTCACAAGACTTGCGTGGTACACATCTAGTATTATCATAAAACCTAAAAGTAAGGTCGGTGAATTATTTAGTGGATTAAAACCAATTATACGAAGGGAATTATCCATAAATTAATTTAGTATTTATGAATAAATTGTTCTATTTCCTCTCAAGGTGGATATTGTGATTGGAGTTACCCATCAATCACATGGTTTTGATAAGAAAAGAAAAATGGAATTCAAAGTAAATTTTAAAATCCATAGAGAAAAGAATATGAGCCTTCCTTTATGATTAAAGTGTGGAAGGAAACATGGGGGAGATTGTCTTAAGGGAATTGTTAAATGTTAAAAGTGTGGAAATGAAGGTTATAAAATTATCAAATGCTAAAGTGATGGGAAAAAGTTATCTAATGATTCCAATAGATAGAAAGCTTCATAGAATGTACCAACCACACTCCAGTGTTTTGAATTTAAGGAGTATGGTCATTATGATAACTGGTGCCCAAATCTGAAGTTTAATGATGATGATTTATATCAACAACGTATTAATCCCAATGACAAAGTGAAATCTCATGAAATCAATATTTCTAATGAGGGGTATGATGATGAAGTGGTGAAAGGTACATTTACCATACACTCTAGAACTGTTAATGTCTTATTTGATTATGGATCTACCCACTCTTTTATATCTAAATAATTCTCTAAGGGTATGATAGTACCGCATCATAAATTATATTTTCAGTTATCAATAAAAAACCCAAATGGTACGATGATCGCATCCCAAATCTTTGATTTTTCTCTTATTAAAGTTTATGGGAATGTGTTTCCTAAAGATCTTGAAATTATTCCTCTAGTTGAGTTTGATGTAATTTTGGTCATGAATTGGATTTATTTACATAAATACCACATCAATTTTTGAGGAAGAGAATTTATATTTGATATTTTGAACCAACCTATGATTTTCTATCTGTGTGATGAAAAAATGAACTTCTAATGGAAATTAAATCCATCTTATGGGTTATGATTCCTATTATAATGAACTTTCTTTTCATGAAGGTATAAATCATTTGTTTTTCAATTTAAATACTTATTTTAATATTATTAAACATTCTATATGGCCTAAGGAAGGTCCCATGAGCATTTGGGGATTATTCAGAGCCCAAAGTTCTAGAAAATGGGCAAAATGACTGGGCCACATGGTTAGTAGAAACCATACAGCCTATCCCGCATAGTATCTACTAACATTAAAGAGTCAAATAGAAATGATTCAGGCACCACACAATTTTTCTTTGAAATCATGTGACTCTAGGTGAATGACCTTGTGAAAAACTTTAGGCATTTGATAGTGGTATTTCAAACAATTTTCACATGGTTAGGGAAACCGGGTGCCTTAACCATGCGTCCAAATCGTGCGCCCTTGCATTTTTGGGTGAAATGACATTTTTCCACTAATTTAACTTTTAAACCTAATTTTATTTTACCCTCTTTTCATTACAGTGGATGAATCTTGTTTTTTCCTCCCAAAATCTCTTACCTTCTTCAACCTAGGTAAATTGATAACTTATTCTTCCATTTCCTAAATCATGTATGTCGAAGGCATGAGATACCTAGAGGTGAGTTCTCGAGTCTTATCTATTTCTATATAAGTTTAACTTTGTATCCATTATGGTATTTAAGAGCAAGCTATTTTCCTTATTTTTAGGGCATTGGACTGTTTCATCATTTTGGCTCAACCTACTTTAAATCTGAGGCTTCCATTAGATGAGGAGTCATCAACGTCCCCAAGGTAGGTGGCCTCAATGTTTTCCCCAATATTGTTGGTGTTTTGTATATTTTCCATTGTTTCACATTCTGGCCTTTTATGCTTGTTTCTTTTTAATTAAGTTCTTTATATTAAATTGATTAACACACCTTAATATATGACCTTTGATCCTTGTTTAGTTTTTAGGGGATGTTGACCATGGTTATGTTCACCCCTTTGGTGTTCTAACTTGAATTAACCTTTATAGTTAATTGTGAAATTTCTTGGAATGACTTCTAAGTGTTCAACTTAGATTGTAAATGGGTTTTCCCTATCCTATATAAATTTTTATTGATCCCAAGGAACCTCCTAAGTTCTTGGACCTTCCTATAATTATAATTTCCAATGTAGGTAATTTCCCTTTGGGCCATGATACATTATAATGAATCTTTAAGCCTTATAATTAAAATTTCATGTTATGGTGAATTAAATTCATTGATTATGTGGTTTGGATGATTCATGTTGGTTTGATTTTACTTAAGGAATGGAATGATATAAATGAAAAGACTTATGAAGGGTGGTCTGGCCATGACTATTACTTCATGTTTAATCAAATGTTTTAATTGAATTGTAATAATATTTTTTGTAATTTAACTTGACTAATGAGATACATGAGAGGTAATGCATCATATATTATATTATAAGTATGGTTACTCCTTGATAAAGGCTATGGAATGATGGTAAGAGATATTTTGAGCATGAAGGTATCACACTCTCTTATATCGGGTGTTGATCATGACATTTCACACCACTGACTCTATTTGAATGGTGAACATAACACACTATATACCTTGCTTTGAGTGTTGAAATGATGTAACACTCACCATCTTGAGTGATGAGCATGAAGTCTCCTACTCATTATGAGATGTAGGGAATATACCCTATTTCTTGAGCTTATAGGAACATTTATACTGGTCATGGATGTCTAAGTTACACCTGGTCCAACCCGCACCTAGTATTACAAGTATATGTCCACTTAAATCTTCTCGTACTTGGTTCATATGGGTTGATGCAATATATATAACTATAATATATATTACTAATATATATATATAGTTACTTTTCATACATTCATTTAAGCCGTGAGATGAATTAGGTAGAGCCGCTAGGTGTCTCTTAGAACCTGAGTGGGTAGTTATTTATTTATTTATCTTTGTTTACTCTTTCATTTATACCTTTACACTATTTAGTTATAAGCAATTATTTGATTAATTCTAGAGACCATTAGAGGTGGAATACTGATATTTCATCTCACACCCTACTCGGGATGCCTTTGGTACCCAAGAATATTTCTTGTCTATAGGTATTGATAAGGGAAAGCACCTTGATACCGGTCTTTGATATTTTTTACTTAAAGACAGAGCATAGGATCATAGGACCGAGCATATGCTTGAGATGTTAGTGGAGTATCCTTTTTTTTTCATTTTTTAGTTTTTTTATATAATGATTGTATATTCATGTACCCTATTCCACTTTTTTATATCAAAATTCCATACATCCATGTATAAACACTGCCTAGTGGCTTTTGATTATTATTCATTTTCTTAGTTATTTATTCTTCCACTGCTTTATTATATTTTCTGTTTATTAATATTCTTACATTGTTGTATGTTTATTATTATATATGTTGTTCCACTTTGAAAAGAGGGTATAGTCTCCCCACCATACCACATTTACACCCTTACTGCTAATTGGCAGCCTCTGGCATATGGGGAGTTGTGCTTGAGGTCATGTGACCCACCGGATTGGGGCATGAGTTAAGTGGACCCCAGGCCAGGATGTTACAAAGTGGTATCAGTGGGGTTGATTTTTTACTTTATATTACAATTTGGGTATTATACAGGAGACTAGGAGTTAATGGGATTTGGAATTGACCCTATTCCTGGACGTATCTAACCCATGTACAGGGGAAACCTAAATTACCTGGGATGGGAAATTGCAGTTATTGATTATGCCATTTATGGTTGATACAACTTCACTGTTGGGTGATGTACATGTCTTATGATGTTATTGATATTGGTATTATTGAAATTATGATTTCTTTTACTTAGGCCCAATGAAATGAGGTCATTGCATTACATGCATCATTATAGGAACAATATGACTAATATACCATGAATGTTTTCATTCCACATTTATTTTCATCATGCATTTACCTATTACATATTTTTAGTCCCTCAATTATGTATCGAATTGTGCTAACGCTTCTTACAAGGATTGGAAAACATAAATGAAACTTAAAGTTCCTACCTTAACCTAACAATGTTTTCTTGTATAGGTTAAAATAGACACCTTAAGTAGTCAATTATGGCACGTTGATTCATGGATCATTGGTATAATGGGATGAAACATGTTATGGTGTGAGTTAAGTGGATGCCATATTTTGGTTCATAAGAAGTATGAGCCCTTATGGATCAAAAATGGTAATCCACATAATTCATCCATTTATAGTGATTTAAATACTTTAACAAGTATAAATTTAAAATGAATATGAATTTTAAAGTAAGAGAATTCATCTTATCTATGTAAAACCGAGACTCATACCTAAACCTGGACTTTGTAGTGGATAGATAGGTGCCTCTTACATTCTGAAAATAGGTTATAGTCTTCTTCTACCACCTAGGCCTGGCTTGTGGAGTAGGCGGAGAGGTGTGATAATTTTAATAGGAAGTCCATGCACCCGTACTAGTATTATATCGACAATATTTTAAAATTTTAAAATCTCTTATGAGGCATATGTTTGGAATTATAGTATCATTCTACATTTGGAATTATAGTATCATGCTGCCATGAATTCTTCTAGTCCTACACCCTGAAGGTGGTGAAGACCATGCACCTGAGGTAGCAGGCCTTGAGCCGCTAGTGATTCCTCTTACATTGCCACCTGTGGCACCTCTACACTTTTTTAACATGGGAACCAATACCTAGTTCCATGCGGTATTTTTTCATATGTTAAAGAGTATACAAGGTTTTGATCAACCTTCCCTAAGTATGGTAAAGTTTAATTGGGAGTTCTAGCAGTAATACCCTCCCACATTTTTAGGGTATGGAAGACCACATGTTACTGAGTCATGAATCAAAGCCATTATTTTTATATTCGAGCATCCAAAGATGCCTCCAAAATGGAGGGTCAATCTTGTAACTTATATGCTATGAAATTATGTCAAGCGGTAGTGAGATGTTATAAACTAGGAGGATCGACATAATAATATGATCTAGGAAGATTTAAATTTTATCTTCTATGACTATTTCTTTCCCTAGAATTTGAGGGATGACAGAGCTAGAGAATTCACGAACCTACAACAGAGAAGTATGTCTGTTATTGAATAATTTTCTCTTTTTACTGAGCTACAATAGTTTTCTCCTACTCTAGTAGGTGATGATCTTAGGACTTCAATCCAATTCTAGGATGAGATGGTTTATGCCATCAAATAATAGGTCAATGTATTTAGGTTGACTACTATTTCTGAAATTGTCAACCAATCCCTTATCATAGAGTGAAATTTGAGGGAAGTTGATGGTGCAAGTCAGGGTGGTTCACTACCTAGATTAATTAGTACTTCTTATTATTTGTGAAAGATATGTTTTAAGGATACTCATGGAGGTGGTAGTAGATAGGATTCTCATGAAGACAACTTTATAATATGTCACCAGTGCAGGAAGATGGCACACATGAAGCCTCAATTCTTACAAGGCCTAGTGGAATGCATATGTTGTGGCAGGATGTGACATACTAATAATTTATGTAAAACTCTCCCATCATAACCTAGTGAGTGAGGATATATTCCTACCACACATTCTAGAGTAGGTTCATTAGGATCATGCTATCCAGGTAGTTGGAATACCACTGGCTGGTCAAACCGAGGTGGCAGTCAAGGAAGAGGTAGTCAGACTCATGATTCTCAGTGCCAATATAGTGGGCATGCTCCGGGAAGTTTGGTAGTGAATTAGGGTGATGGTACAAGATAGTTACCTATAGTTTAACCTTTTACGAGGGAGAAGAGTTCCAAAACTTCAACTATACGAGGTACTATTCTAATACCCACCACTTTAGTGTTTTATTTATTTGACACAGGCACATATCACTCATTTATATCTAAGACTATTATGGGAAGTCTTGGCCTCAATATTGAGAACTTATATGGTGTTATGATTCCAGATACTCCATTAGGTATCCGATCGAAGGACGTTCACCATTGTAAGGATTTTCCCATAGAGATATGCGAATAACTATTTATACATAATCTTTTCATCCTCAATATGATAGGTTTTGATGTAATCATTGAGATAGACTAGTTAGTTCCCTATCAAGCCCATATTGACTGCTATCATCAAAGGGTGAAATTTACATCACTAGAGGGTGGTAGACATATACATAGAGGAGAATGATATGTGAAAGATATGAAATTTGGACCTGAGTATTAAAGACTAGGTAATGTGATAGCTCATATTTCCAGTCTTTTCCTGGATGACCAGGGGTTATGACCCACTATTTTCTCTCCTTTAGTGGAAAATTTCAAAGATATATTTCCTGATGAATTATTTGGTTTACTTTTAGTGTGAGGCGTAAAATTTACCATTTATCTTGTACTAGGAGCTGCACTAGTGATCATTCCTCCTTATAGGATGACACCAATGGAGCTTCTGGAGCCCAATAAACAATTGGAGGAACTGGAGGATAAATGTTTAATACACCCCAAAACTTCTCATTGGGGTTCACCAATCCTTTTTTACAAGAATATGGATGGTACCCTCAACTCTATGTGTGTTAACTTCGATTGAACCATCTCACGGTAAAGAATTAGTATCCACTACCTAGAATAGATGAACTCTTTGATTAGCTCCAAGGAGTGAAAGTTTTTTCAAAGGTAGGTATATGTTCGAGCTACCATAAGGTTCATTTCAGGACTTCAGACATACCTTGCACAACTTTCAGTAGTAGGTATAGTCTATATGAGTATCTATTCATGCCATTTGGACTCATGAAACACCTACATTATTTATGGCTCTTATGAATCAGGTTTTCTACCCATATCTAGAGTCATTCATGGTAGTATTTGTTGATGGAATATTGGTGTATTCATGCTCCAAACATAACCATGAAACCCATATTGATATCATGCTGAATACAATGAGAGATAATCAAATCTAGGACAAGCTTATAAAATGGAACTTTTGGATAGAAAAATGCACTTATTATGTCATATCATCTCGGATTCATGAGTTTCATTAGACCTAAAGAAAGTGAGAGCTATAGTTTCTTGGGAGAATCCCAAGAATTTATTTGAAATTAAATGTTTCTTGGGGATAACCAGATATTACAGATGCTTCATCCAGGATTTCTCATGCCTTGCATCACTTCTTACGGGATTGAACAAGAAGAGTGTGAAATTCACATGGTCAGAAGCATGTGAAGAAGCCTTTCAGAAGTTAAATGGAAATTTGAATTCAACACCGATACTAATTCTTCCAGATCCAGGAAGGAGATATATGTTATAATATGACACACTAGGTATTGGTCTTGGAGCTGTTTGGATGTAGGATAAGTGAGTCTTCACATACAGGTCTCGTCTGTAGAGGCTTCATGAGCGGAATTACCCAACACACAACCTTGAGATAGCTATTGTAGTTCACGATCTACACCTTTAGAGACACTATCTACTTGGAGATCATTTTTTGGTATACATTTATCAAAAAATTATCAAGTACATATTTACACAACGATATCTAAACCTCATACAACGCAGGTGGGTTGAGTACCTAAAATCGTTTAATTTTGAGTTTTCCTACATGCCTGGTAAAGGAAATTCAATATCCAATGCACTAAGATAAAAGACTTATTAATAGATGGTTCAGGAGGCCAATATAAAATGGAATCTCATGGAATTATTCTCATAGATTCACATTGAGGTTCAGGAGGACCATGGTCTGACTATCCTCTCAACCTTAGCAGTGACATATAATCTTCTAGAATGAGTAAGGATAGGGAAACTATTTGATATTGAGGACCTTTTTTAAGGGAAAGTGTCTCAGATAACGATGCATCTTCAGGTTGGACTATGGATGGGGATGATACTATACTATTTTGTGGGCGTGTATGGGTCCCAACAAACATTAGAGAGAACGTGATGTGGGAATTCCACACCTCAGCATGGGAGGTTCACCCTAGTGTCACAAAAAAGCATTGGGATCTACATCGCCAGTAATGGTGTCCTGTTATGAAATTGGAGATTTCCGGATTCATCACTCGGTGCTCCACCCTTTAGTATGTTAAGGTAGAACATTAGCGATTGGTAGTGATTTTATAGATATTTTCTATTACCAAGTAGAAATGGGACAATGTTTCTATGGAATTCGTGACCAATTTACCTAGATCACCTCATGGAAACAATATGGTGTGGGTTTCTATTGATATTTTGATGAAGTTCACACACTTCATACTTGTGAGAGAGACCTTCTAGGTAGATTAGATAGGTAGGTTATATGTCAAGGAGGTTGTATGTCTTCATGGAGATCCGCATTCTATCGTTTCTAAAAGGGACACTCGCTTTACGTCATGGTTCTGGCAGGTGTTATAGAAGGCCTTGGGTATACAAGTGATTATGAGCACAATTTATCACCCTCATACCAATAGACATATAAAGAATATGATTTAGGTTCTATAAGAAATTCTCTGTGCATATTTACTTAACCTCAGGAGTTACTAAGAGAAACACATTCCCCTAATTGAGTTTTCTTATAATAACATCTTTCAGGACACCATCGAGATGGTTCCTTATGAAGCCTTATATAGTAGTACTTTCCTTTCACTTATGTACTGTCTAGAGATAGGGGAGGAAAATATGCTTGGACCACATCTCATTAAAAATACTACAAAGAAATTCTAGATGATCAAGAAGCGCAAGATGATAGTCCAGTACAAATAGTATTTGTATGCCAGCTAATTTCATAAACCTCTTGAGTTTGAGGTCAGAGACATGTTTTTCCTACGAGTCTTGACCAGGTTGGGCCATTGACATATTTGGAGGTAGGGAAATATCTCACCAAGGTTCATTGGACCCTTATAGGTTGTAGAATATATTGGACCAGTGGCTTACTTGTTGGAACTTCCTTAGAAGTACTGGTCAATGTATGATGTCCTTCATGCATGTTAGATTCACTGATATCATCCAGAACCGTCACATGCCTTTCATCCTGATGAGGTTTAATTGGATATAGATTCTTCCTTTGATGAGTATCCAGTTCGTATTGTTGATTAGAGTGTGAAGACCCTCCAAGGTAGGTTATTTCCTTTGGTATAGGTGCTATGATATCAAAACTGAGTACATGATGAGACTTGGGAGTAGGAAGATGATATATGAGCATAGTGTTCGGAACTCTTTGATGATGATACCTCTTTACCCTCAGAAGGATAACTTAGGGATGGTTTTCATTAAAGAGGAGAGGCTGTAATGACCCATTTTTTCATAAAGGTATGTATCATTTTTTTTTCAATTTAGAACCTTGGTTTAATATTGGTAAATGTTCTCTACGACCTGAGGAAGGTCCTAGGAGTGTCTGGGGCTAGTTTGGCACCTGGAGTTTTGGAAAATGGAAAAAATTACTGGACTAAACAGTTAGTAGAAATCGTTCCTCCCAACCCACATGGTCTCTACTAACTATGCGAGGTGAAATAGAGGTACAACAGGAGACACATAACCATGTGAAAAACTGAAGACATTTGATAGTGGGATTTATCATGGTTAAGGAAACTATGTGCCTTAACCATGTGGGGATAATCCTTAAGCATTGACTTGAGCATGGTTAGTGCATGGTTTAGCCAACAGTGCAGCCAAACCACACGCCATTTTATTTTGGGGTGAAATGATATTCTTACCCTCACTTAAATTTTAAATGTATTTTTATTTTCCCATCTATTAATTCTAGTGGATGAAGCTTTCTTCTTCCTCCCATGAGATTTTACCTCCTTTAAACTAGGTAAATTGATAACTTCTTCATCCATTGCCGGAATCAAGATCTGTTGAAGGCGTGAGATAGATAGAGGTGAGCTCTCGAGTTATCTCACTTCCTATCTATGTTTATATTTTTATCCATTATGCTATTTAGGTGAAAGATATTTTGCCCTATTTTCAGGGTATTGGACCATTTCATTGTTTTCTCTAAACCTACTTCAAATATAAGACCACCATCATACAAGGAGTGTCAATGGTCCTAAGGTAGGTGGTATAGTAATTTTCCCTAATATTTTTGGTGTTTTTTAGATTTTACATTTTACCATAAAAAATACTTTTCTATGAATATCCATTTAATTAAGTTCTTAATATTAAATTTATTAACACACCATGATATACTCCCTTTGATCCTTGTATAGTTTGTTAGGGGATGTTGACCTCGGTTATGGCCACCCTTTGGTGTGAAAACTTGAATTTACCTTTATAGTTAATTGCTTAATTTCTAGGAATTCCTTATAAGAATTTATCTTAGATTGAAAATGGGTTTCCCCTATTATATATAAATTTTTAGTGATCCCAAGGCACCTCCTAAGTTCTTTTCCCTTCCTATAATTATAATTTCACATGTAGGTAATTTTCCTTTGGGCCATGACACCTTCTAATGAATCTTTAAGACATATAATTGAAATGTTATGTTATGGTGAATTAAATTCATTGATTATATGGGATGGATCATTCATGTTGGTTTTATTTTCCTTAAATGAATGGAATGATATAAATGAAAGGACTTATGAAGGATAGTCTGGCCATGCATATTAATTCATGTTTAATCAAATGTTTTAATTGAATTGTAATTATTTTTTTTGTAATTGAACTTGAATAATGAAATACATGAGAGGTAATTCATCATGAATTATTTTATAAATATGAATATTCCTTGATAAAGGATGTGGAATGATAACAAGGGATCTATTGAGAATAATTGTATCATGCACTCTTACATTGTGTGTTGAGCATGACGTCTCACACCACTGGCATTATTTGGATGGTGGGAAGGACACACCACGTCTCTTGCTTTGAGTGTTGATATGATGGCACCCTCACCTTCTAGAGTGATGAGAATGATGTCTCCCACTCATTATGATATGTATGACATGTACCCTGTTTCTTGAGCTTATAGTCCCATTTAAACTAATCATGGATTTCTGAGTTACGCCTGGTCCATCCAGCACCTAATATTCTAGGTATATGAACACTTACATCCGAACATACTTGGTTGATATAGTTGGATGAGGTATATATAAATATATATATTACTACTATATATATATAGTTACTATCCATACATTCATTCTTTCCATGAGCCAAAGCAGGTAGATCCGCTAGATTTCCCTTAGAGCCTAAGCATGCAATTTGATGTTATTAATATTTTCATGACTTATTATATAATCACTTTACTAATTTTATATGAAATGTTCATAAATTATGTGAAATATTAATGTTTAAATATTAAATATAATTTTATAGAACTATTTGAATTCATCCATATTCAAGTATGTCTAATGTTTTAATAATAACTATCACCCTGTTAATCCAAATTGCATGGTTATTGTTTTTTAGGATTCCTAATTAAATATAAAACATTTATTTAGAAGGGATATTGGGACAATTCTTCCATTTGAGGGTCATATGGATCACACAATAAGGCACAAATAATTTGTGAAGAAACCAGACCATCTATGAAGATTGAATTACTGGGCTCAATACAGAAGTCCAAATTTGTTTATTAAACTCCAAAGTTCGGGGAATAATACAAGGAGTCATGGACAAAAATTTCTATGCCCAGATCCAATAAAAAGGGGCCCAAATGATTCTATTAAATCCAGACCACTATTCAATCTGGGAAATGAAATCATCCCACCAAAATTAACTCTTCTCCTTATCTAAAAATAAATTAGAGATGATATTTTTCCATGTGAAAGATGATATAAAAGGTAGCCTACTTTTATGAAGAAATTTTTTTTATTTGAAGGCATCTTCCTATTCAAAAGTCCATTCATATTTCGGCCATCGAAAAAGCATGGATAGAAATGGGCAGTTTAACATTGTTCATTAAAACCACCATAACTTTGGATAAAGAATTCCAATGGATTCCATATTTTTAGGGATGACATTGAACATAAATATATACAACTTGTAAGAATAGATCATCTCGAGATTCAGCTATCTGGATGGACAAATTGGAGATGCAAGTGGAGGGGCAGATTTGGAATGCAAACTTTCCACCTCCTTGGGCTATAAATACAACCCCCTCTTCTCCTTTTATGTGTTTGGAATTTAAGAATAGAGGATAATCAATTGGAATGACCAAGTCTCTTCAAAAGGCCTGGTAGGACATTCCAAACTCAAGTTTTCACTTGAGATAACCTTCCTCCTCTCTTTGATTTCATGTTTCACTACTATAAAAATGGGCAAGGGAAGCTCCGCCTTATATCATCGCTAAGAAAAAACCACTGATAAAGAAAAACTTTATCAGTGCTAAAATTTTAGCGCTGATAAAGTTATTATTTATCAGCGCTAATAAAGGAATTATTTATCAATTCTAGAAAAGCACTGATAAAGCTACCCTGTATCAGCACTAAAACTTTAGCGCTGATACAAGAATTATTTATTAGCGCTTTTCTAGCAGTGATAAAGAATCCCTTTATTAGCACTAAAATTTTATCATTAATACAGGGTAACCTTTATCAGTGCTAAAAAAGCACTGATAAAGAGACCATTTATCAGTGATAGAAAAGCGCTGATAAAGAAGGCATGTATCAGTGCTAAAATTTTAGCACTGATAAAGGTATCATTTATGAGCGCTTTTGTAGTGCTGATAAAGAGGACCTTTATCAACACTAAAAAAGCTCTGATAAAGGCTACATTTATCAGAACTAAAATTTTAGTGCTAATACAGGTAGTCTTTATCAGCGCCTTTTTAGCGCTGATAAAACCGTAGTCCCATATTTTATAAAATCGGTCGCACAATGTCCTCATTTTATCGCGACCTAAAGCTCTCATAGTACTAAAACCCTGCAACTCCCCTCTACTGCCCCCCCAAGCTTTGCTTTGCCGGACCTCCGCCACCCCCGATCTTCACGTTGCCGAACCTCTGCTGTTATCCCTTCTCTTAATACTCTCCCTCAAACCCCTTCGGCAGATCCTCCTCCCCACAAACCCTACTTCTACTCCTCTTTGCTCGACCCTAGTCCCCATAAACCCTATTCCTCCATTTCTCTTCGGTTGGAAGCTCCTCCCGTGCACCTCCTCCCATGCACCTTCACCAATGGAAGTTTCCAAGTGTGTGGTAAGTGATTCAATGCTTTTACATTATTAGATGATTTGGATACATTTTCATAGTTTAATAGGTTATGACCATGCTATAACTTCTTATATTTGGATGGGTTAACTATGAATTTAGTGTTTTTTAATGGAACCCCATACTACCTCATATTCTACCTCTATTAAAATTCTATCATCTGTTATCCTTGTTTATGAAAGTATCATATGATAAAACTATAATTTTATTTTCTTCCTCATTGGTTAATTATGGATTTTAGTTTTTGATACAGTGGGTTATCTCTGGTCTTAGTGATAGTGACTTATTATGTTACATATGGATTTTTGGAAATGTGCTTTCATAATAATATTTCCCTATAAACGACATTTTTTCACATATTTTTTTGAGTTGTGCTCTTCATTTTGATGATGGTAATCATGCTCAGATATTGGCTTAAGATTTTTCATTAGATTGTTAACATTTTAGTGGAATTATAATATATTGGGTAACCACTATTGTTTGTTTTTTTGTGTTAGTGATTTATTATTTTGTGTGTTTCATAATTTTTATTCGGAGGAGTATCTTTTAGTTAGGAACCTATTTTATGATTTCCCCCTACAAACACATAGGGTCAAAATGTAGTGATAGTTTTTTAGAATCTATCTACATGTTATTTTGTTTTAGAACTTTTTTTCAAGGTGTTCATTTATTTTTGTGGTCGTTATATATGAGAATCAATATTTCCATATCATTGACTTACCCTTTATGTTTGGGGTTCCTCATGATTGTTTGAACTATTAGAAATGGGAATATGTGTAATTTCACATTTTTATATTAAAAATGAAATATATATTAGTGAGAGGAAATTTTGAGAGTTATTAATCTTTTCTTGACTATTTTCTTGTTATTAGTGTTTTATTTTTGAATATTTTTGGAGCTTTACACCTCTCTTACCCTGCCTTGAAAGATCATGCTCCGGGTGTAGGATGCCTTCTAATGGACTCAAGAGATCATCTACCATATTTTCCCTAGGTTGTTCTCCCACTATCTTCTCTAAGATAATTCTCTTCAGGTTTGTAGAAGGTGACACCAAGGGGACCGACACCACCCCCCTAAGATCTTGATCAATAGGGATAGTTTGTCTCCCCCTCTTAGATGTCTCTCAGATGGATTCCCCGACGTCAGTAGGTGTTCCAATGATGGTTTCCCCCTCAGAACACACCCAATCCTTTAAGATGTCTTCCCCTCCTCTCTCGTTGATTCCATATAAATCTACTAAGCCCTTGTCCTCTCCATTCCAAATTATTTTCCTTCCTTCTAGTTTTGTGTAATTATTCCCCCCTTCTTTCCTTCATGCTATCTAAGTGACTTTGTCTGGAAGTGCACTTGTATAGCATGATGCCCAGACTACCAAGCTTTATAGCCTTGCCACCCCTACATCCATCTCTGTCCTTCTCCCTCACTAAGGTTACTAATTGCTTCTCTGAAGTGGTTAGTCCCCTTCCTAGTAGTGTTTGTTCTTTCTCCCTTGGCTCTGAGCCTGTCATCTAGCTCCAAATACTTATGAATCCAGAGAGAACTCCCTCACTAGCCCCCAAGTTTAATTACCCATCCTTCCCCTTCCACTTTGGATCCTCATATCCCACTCATATAAATCTTACCAACCAGAAGGTATTATGAACTTGTTCAAAATCAAGGGACCTCAATGAGAGATCATCCTCCCACTTCAATAAGGCTATTAGCTCTAGATCCAATGCCAGAGCCCTGTCCTACCTATCATTATTATCTTTATATGTAATTCTCATAGTCTTAGTGCCCATGTTAAATAGGACTTCCTCATCATAGAAATAAAAAATCATAATGTCATTGTTTTTGTTGTCAAATAACACAAAAAACCCTATAATAATCATATAATTCTCCTGGAAGATTAAGTTGCATGGATTTATACACTCTGACCCCTAAAACAAACACAAATGGGTATTTTGGAACAATAAATATGTTGTTGATACTGTTCAAGATTGCAATCAATTCATCACTACCAAGGTTTCCAATGGTGACACCTCCTTCCTTATGACTTTTGTTTTTGGAAGCTATGACCCTCTTCAAAGGAAATCTCTATGGAGTGAACAAAATACCTTTGATCCCGACCACCATCCATAGTTTGTTAGGGGTGACTTTAATGTCATTTCCAACCCAAAGGAAAGGAAAGGTAGAGGCCCATTCTAGAGGAAGGCCATCATGGAGTTTGTTCAGTTCATGGCTGGGAAGGACTTCATTGATCTCAGCTTCTTAGGTGATAGTTTCACCTGGTGCAACAACTGCAGGGGCCATCACCGCTTGTGGAGTCTATTGGATAGGTGTCTAGCCAACATGAAAGCCACTAACCTATTCTCAAATACCATGTTTTTACATCTTGTTTGAGGTATTTCGAACCACTCCCCCTCTTGGTTTCCATTTCTTCTTGGCATGATCATCAGGAATGGTTTCACTTCCACCAGTAGTGGGTTAACATCCTAGGGTACCAGGACATGGTTTGTGAAATATATAATGAACCCTTGTAGGATTATTGGGCCACCTTAAAACTTAGTGACTTGACCTCGAACCCATATAGGTGCGTGTTCACCCCTTCCTCCTCAGGAACCTTCACCACCTGGGACTACTGTCGCATATGGGCTCCTTCAAAGTATTCTGATAGATGGAATGATACCTTGGGTTTATTAGATTATTAACACCAGTTTGAGATTTATGTGTGACTATATAATTATTATATTTTCTTATTATTTCTTACACACCACCACTTGAGTCGAGTAACCTGATTGAAATCCATATGGGTACTTTGGTTATGATGTGGATATGTTTTTTATGTGTTTGCGACATGTGTATGTGTGGATATATGGGTATTTAGGCATGATGATATTGAATGTAGGGAAGAGACCTAGGAGTGGTAGATGTATCATTCTTGATTATTCTTGTGTTTGGACTGGGGTGATTTAAGGAAACTATAATGAATCTAAAGTAATTATATTTAATGAATTCCATATTGTATAGATTATGATAATCCTTTCTTTACTTATAGAGTTGGCTACTGGTTTTCATCCATATGTATTTTAGGTTGGTGAGGTATAAAAGGATGGACTAGTTGACCATAGAAGGGTTGAACCGATAGAGGAGGATGAGCCATAGAGGATGCTTCTGTGTGAGTTTTACCATCTACGACACAAGTGATTATCCCCGAGAACCCCTTTGTGTTTGGAAACTATGTTGATTTTGATGGGGGGTCTATCCTGGTTCTGTTGATTTCCAAATATTTATTGTAAATGGTTATGCTCTATTAATATCTATTTTTATAATTGGTTCTCTTATATTGTATTTGGAAGACTTATTTTGTGTGCTTGAACCATAAATACTAATATTTGAGATTCAAATAAGATGAATATGAATAAATATTGGATGGATGCTAATCGTTTGACAATTGAGTATGAGAACAGAGTGAAAGAGTTCATCAAGTTTGCAAAGAATCACACAAAGGATCCTTCTCAAATCCTTTTTCCATGTTTACATTGTTGTTATTATAGACTACTTACTCCAGAGGAGTTGGAAGAACATTTGATATGTCATGGAATAGATCAGAGTTATAAATGTTGGAATAAACACGGAGAAAAAGAGAATGTAGCTACTGGCTGGGATAAAACTGCGTTTTATGGATCATCATATATGAATACAAATATGGATAATGAAGAAGACTATATGGAGGATGTGATTACAGATGTCATTTATGATGAAGATCGTATTGAGGAAATGCCAAAGACAATTTAAGATGAACTCCGTGATTTCCCAAAATTGTTTGAGAAGTTTAAGAGTTGTGCAAAGGCGCCATTATATGCTGGTTGCACCAAGTATACAACATTGTAAGATGTACTGCAGTTGTATAAATTGAAAGAAGGAAATGGATGGAGTGATGTCAATTTTACGAAACTACTTGCTCTCTTGAATGACATGCTCCCTGAAGATAATGAGCTTCCAAGCCGGACATATGAAGCTAAACGAATGCTACGCTCGATGGGTATGATTTCTGAAAGACTACATGCCTGCCCGAAAGACTGTATATTATTTTTCAAGGAGAACAAATCACTTATAGAATTCCCAAAGTGTGGTGCTTCTCGATACAAGAAAGATGAATCCAATCCTACGAAATTTGTATGGTACTTTCCAATCATTTCAAGGTTTAGGCGTCTATATGGAAGTGAAGAAACTATAAGACAATTTTTGTGGCATGCAGATAAAATATATAAAGATGGGAAATTACGTCATCTGGAAAAATCTCCTCAATGGAAGAAAATTGATCATGAGTATCCTGAATTTAGAAAAGAGCCAAGAAACCTTCGTCTTGTATTATCTACAGATGGAGTAAATCCTTTTGGTTTTCAAACCAGCACTCATAGTACATGGCCTGTTATGTTGGTATATTATAACTTGCCACCATGGTTATGCATGAAGTAGAAATTCATCATGTTATCTATGCTTATATCAGGACCAAAAAAACCCGATAACAATATTGATGTTTATTTGGCTCCTTTGATCGAGGATTTGAAGTTATTGTGGGATTCAGGTGTTATGTTGTATGATGCTTATAAAAGTGAATAGTTCACGTTGAGAGCGATGTTGTATGGGACAATAAATTATTTCCCAGCTTATGGAAATTTTTTAGGCTATAGCATTAAAGGAACTTAAGGGTGTCCCGTGTGTGAAGAATATACATAATCAATTAGGTTGAAACATTCATCGAAATATGTGTTTCTAGGACATCGTAGATTTCTACCTCGTCGGAATAAGTACCGATCTTGGATGACATCATTCAATGGAAGTTTAGAACAACAAGCTGCACCATCTCCACTAACAGGTGATCAGCTGTTTGAGAAAGTAAAAGATGCGAACACTATTTTTGGAAAACCATTTAAACAAAATGATCTCTTTTTCCAAGTGATCATCAAAATCTGTGTTTCTAAGACATCGAAGATTTCTACCTCGTCGGCATAAGTACCGATCTTGGACGAAATCATTCAATGGAAGTTCAGAACAATGCCAAAAATTTTCTCCACTGACAAGTGATCAACTGTTTGAGAAAGTAAAAGATGTGAACACTGTTTTTGGTAAACCAATTTTGAAAAAATTGATCACCTGTTAGCTCCTTTAATGCTATAGCCTGAAAAAATTCCATAAGTAGGGAAATAATTTATTTTCCCATACAAAATCACTCTTAATGTGAAGTATTAACTTTTATAATCATCATACAATATAACACATGAATCCCACAATAACTTCAAATCCTCGATCAAAGGAGCCAAATAAACATCAATATCATTACCTGGTTGTTTTGATCCTAATATAATCATAGATAACATGATGAATTTCCACTTCATGCATAACCAGGGTGGAAAGTTATAATTTTCCAACATAACATGCCTTGTACTATGAGTGCTGGTTTGAAAACCAAAAGAATTTACTCCATCTGTAGATAACGCAAGACAAAGGTTTCTCATCTCTTTTCCAAATTCAGGATACCCATGATCAATTTTCTTCCATTGAGGAGAGTCGGCCGGATGACGTAATTTCCCATGTTTATTTATTTTATCTTCATGCCATGATAATTGTCTTGCAGTTTCTTCACTTCTATATAGACTCCTAAACCTTGGAATGATTGGAAAGTACCATACAACTTTTGTAGGATTGGATTCATCTTTCTTGTATCGATAAGCACCACACTTTGGGCATTCTGTAAGTGATTTTTTATCCATGCGAAACAATATACAGTCTTTCGAGAAGGCATGTATTCTTTCAGAAATCACACCCATTGATCATAGCATTCGTTTAACTTCATATGTATGGCTTGGGAGATCATTATCTTCAGGGAGCATGTCATTCAAGAGAGCAAGTAGTTACGTAAAATTGACATCACTCCATCCGTTGTCTGCTTTCAATTTATATAACTTCTGTACAACTGACAATGTTGTATACTTGGTGCAACCAACATACAATGGCATCTTTGCGCAACTCTTTAACTTCTCAAACAATTTTGGGAAATAAGGGAGTTCATCTTCAATTGTCTTTGTCATTTCCTCAATATGATCTTCATCATCATTGACATCTGTAATCACATCCTCCACAAGGTCTTCTTCATTATCCATATTTTTATTCATATCTAATGATCCATAAAATGCAGTTTTATCCCTTCCAGTATCTACATTAGCTTTTTCTCCGTGTTTATTCCAAAATTTATATCTCCGATCTATCCCATGACATATCAAATGTTCTTCCAACTCCTCTGGAGTAAGTAGTCTAGAATAACAACAATGTAAACACAAACAAAGGATTTGAGAAGGATCCTTTGCATGATCCTTTGCAAACTCGATGAACTCTTTCACTCCGTTCTCATACTCTATTGTCAAATGATTAGCATCCATCCAATCTTTATTCATCTTCATCATATTTAAATCTCAAATATTAGTATTTATGGTTCAAGTACACAAAACAAGACTTAAAAACACAGTAAAAGAGAACCAATTATAAAAATAGAGATTAATAGAGTGTAACCATTTCCAATAAAGATTTGTAAATCAACAGAACCAGGATAGACCCCCCATCAAAATCAAAACAGTTTCCAAACAAAAATGGGTTCGCGGGGATAATCACTTGTGTCATAGATGGTAAAACTCACATGGCATCATCCTCTATGGCTCATCCTCCTCTATCAGGTCAACCCTTCTATGGCCAACTACTCCATCCTTTTATACCTCACGAACCTAAAATACATATGGATGAAATCCAGTAGCCAACTCTATAAGTAAAGAAAGGATTCTCATAATCTATACAATATGGAATTCATTAAATACACTTACTTTAGATTCATTATAGTTTCCTCAAATCACCCTAGTCCAAACACAAGAATAATCAAGAATGATACATCTACCACTCCTAGGTCTCTCCCCTACATTCAATATCATCATGCCTAAATACCCATATATCCACACATACACATGTCACAAACACATAAAAAACCATATCCATATTAGAACGAAAGTACCCATATGGATTTCAATCAGGTTACTCGACTCAAGTGGTGGTGTGTAAGAAATAATAATAAAATATAATAAGTATATAGTCACACATAAATCTCAAACTGGTGTTAATAATCTAATAAACCCAGGGTATCATTCTATCTATCAGAATACTCTGAAGGAGCCCATATGTGACAGTAGTCCCAGGTGGTGAAGGTTCCTGAGGAGAAAGGGGAGAACACGCACGTATCGGGGTTCGAGGTCAGGTCACTGCGGTTGAAGGTGGCCCAATAATCCTACAAGGGTTCATTCTATATTTCACAAACCTTTTCCTGGTACCCTAGGATGTTAACCCACTGTTGGTGGAAGTGAAACCGTTCATGATGATCATGCTAAGAAGAAATAGAAACCAAGTGGGGGGAGTGGTTAGAAATACCTCAAGCAAGATGAAAAAACATGGTATTTGAGAATAGGTTAGTGGCTTTCATGTTGGCTAGACACCTATCCAATAGACTCCACAAGCGGTGACGACCCCTGCAGTTGTTGCACCAGGTGAAACTGTCACCTAAGAAGCTGAGATCAATGAGGCCCTTCCCAGGCATGAACTGAACAAACTCCACGATGGCCTTCCTCTGGAATGGGCTTCTACCTTTTCTTTCCTTTGGGTTGGAAATGAAATTAAAGTCACCCCAACAAACTATGGATGGTGGCCTGGATCGAAGGTATTTTGTTCACTCCATAGAGATTCCCTTTGAAGAGGGTCATAGCTTCCAAAAACAAAAGTCATAAGGAAGGAGGTGTCACCATTGGACACCTTGGTAGTGATGAATTGATTGAAATCTTGAACAGTCTCAACAACATATTTATTGTGCCAAAATACCCATTTGTGTCTGTTGGATGGGTCAGAGTGTAGAAATCCATGCAACTTAATCTTCCAGGAGAATTCTATGATTATTATAGGGTTATTTGTGTTATTTGACAACAACAACAATGACATTATGATTTTTTGATTTATATGGTGAGGAAGTCCGATTTAACATGGGAACTAAGACTATGAGCATTACATATAAAAATAATAATGATGGGTAGGACAGAGCTCTGGCATTGGATCTAGAGACAATATCCTTATTGAAGTGGGAGGATGATCTCTCATTGAGGTCCCTTGATTTTGAACATGTTCATAATCCCTTCTGGTTGGTAAGCTTCATATGAGTGGGAGATGAGGATCCAAAGGGGCAGGAGAAGGATGGGTAATGAAACTTAGGGGCTAGTGAGGGAGTTCTCTCTAGATCCATAAGTATTTGGAGTTGGATGAAATGCTCAGAGCCAAGGGAGACAGAACAAACACTGCTAGGAAGGGGCCTAACCACTTCAGAGAAGCAGTTAGTAAAATCAGCAAGGGAGAAGGACAGAGATGGAGGTAGGGGTGGAAGGGCTAGAAATATCGGTAGTCTGGGCATCATGTCATACAAGTGCACTGCCAGACAAACGAACCCCAAGTTGTTTATTATTAATATATATAACCTTATCTAAGTCATTTAGCCGAACCTTAGATTTTTAGGAATAAAATAACAATTACTAATATAATATTTGTTTTAAAAACTACTTTATGTCAATTTTGACACTATTTAGTAATTGATTTTTTGTGAAATTCATAACAGAATGATTAGTTCGAACAAAGTTAATTAAATCAATACTAACATGTCATATTAACCTATAAAATTAGTGTAATTCATAAAAAGTCTCAAATTACATTTATTTTGGTGTTTATAACATCAATTATGTCAATATTTCATTAATAAGATAATTACTGCATCATCATTGTGTCATAAATAAATTAAATTATTTAATGTCTAAAAATTAAAAATAAAATATCATTATGTAGGAAATATTTTTATCTTTCTAATGAATATTTATAGTCGAATTTATCTTATGTATAACCTTATATTAAAAATTATTTACTTATTAAACTTTGATTTTAACTATTTTAACCCTTCTTTAAATAAATTAATAATAAATGTCCTAATCTAATCCAAGTGGGCCTAAATGGTCATATTTTATTCATAAGTTTGTTTTTGGTTGAATTACACTTATCCAATAGAATTAGGACATGTGTTAGGGTCATAATAATATCATTTTTACCCTTAATTACCCTATTTACTTTTAACCGTGGTAAAAAAAAGTAAAAAGTTACTATTCACCAAAAAATTATTTTCATCTCATTGAATCACATTTTACTTACTGAAATCAATCGTGTCTCTCGGATTTTCGAAATTCCACTCACAGAAGCGGTAAAATTAAGTTTTATGAAAAATTCAGTTTTTTAACTACCACTTAGTGGTTTCACTATTCATCAAAAATTGAAAGTTTTCAGAAAAATACCAAAATTTCACCCTAGGCTAATTTCGATATTCCGAATCCAAAAATGAAGTCCATTTTGAAAAATAAAATTTATAAAATTTCAAAAAGTGGTTATTACTATTCATAACGGCTGGTTTTAATAATATTTTAATAGCATATCATTGTTTAGTGAAACTCAGTATTGCGTACGACGCAAGCTATCGAGGAAGGCCGCGGTTGCGTGTAAAGAAAGCCAAGCTAGTGTTGTGTGTAGTAAAAGATTCCTTTGATGATTTATTTAACATAAAAACAAAATATTTCTCATAAAAGTCTCGGGCGTTACATTCTACCCCCCTTAAAATGAATTTCGCCCTCGAAATTCGTCACTTTGTCACAAACAGATGAGGATACCTCTCCCTCATCATATCCTCAAGCTCCCATGTAGCTTCTTCTAATTAGTGGTTCCTCCATAAAACTTTCACCAATCGAGTGGTCTTGCTTCGTAGGACTTTTTCGCTACGATCCAGAATCTCAATCGGCTGTTCTTCATAAGAAAGATCTTGCTCCAGCGGTACAACTTCTGAGCTAAGTACATGTGAAGGATCAGTTATGTACTTTCTCAGGAGAGATACATGGAACACATCGTGAACTTGAGAGAGATTTGGTGGAAGCGCCAATCAGTAAGCTACCTTCCCAACACGATCCAGTATTTCGAAAGGACCGATATATCTAGGGCTCAACTTCCCCTTCTTTCCAAATCTCATGACCCTCTTCCAGGGAGATATTCGTAAGAACACTTTATCACCCACTTCAAACTCTAGGTCTTTTCTTTGGTTGTCGGCATAACTTTTCTATCGACTCTGAGCTGCTCTTATGTGTTGTTGAATAGATCTGACCTTTTCTGCCATTTCATCAACGAGATCGGGTCCTAATAGCTTTCTTTCCCCAACTTCATCCCAGCAAGTTGGAGTCCTGCATTTATTTCCATAGAGAGCTTCATAAGGAGCCATATGAATACTAGAGTGAAAGATATTATTATAAGAAAATTCCACCAAAGGTAGGTGTTGATCCCAACCACCTTTGAAATCCATAGAGATAGATCTCAACATATCTTCTAGATTTTGAATTGTTCTCTCAGACTGACCATCTGTCTGAGGATGATAAGAAGTGCTGAAACTCAACTCTGTATCTAGAGTATGCTGAAGACTTCGCCAGAACTTCGAGGTAAATCTCGGATCCCGATCAGATATAATAGAAAGTGGCACTCCATGCAATCTTACCACTTCATTTACATATATCCTGGCAAGCTGATCCAGAGAGAAATCTTCTCTAATAACAATGAAGTGTGCAGACTTGGTAAGACGACCAAATATGACCCAGATAGCATTATTTCCTTTGGATGTTTTAGGAAGTCCTGTGAAAAATTCCATAGTTATGTTTTCCCATTTCCATTCGGGTATGGGTAATGGTTGTAACATCCCCTTAGACTTCTGTCTCTCAGCTTTAACTTGCTGACAAACCAAGCATCGAGAGACATATTCAGAAACATCTCTTTTCATGCCATCCCACCAAAAGTACTCTTTCAGGTCCCTATAAATCTTCGTGCTTCCAGGATGAATAGAGAATGAAGAACTATGAGCCTTATCCAGCAGCTCCTTCTTTAATTCCAGGATTGGAGGAACACAAACCCGATTCCTGAACTTTATTATCCCATCACAATCAAGGTTGAATTCAGGAACATTTCTTACCTTCTTTTGTAACTCAAAATCTTCTTTCTGTGCCTCTTTAATCTTCACATGTATAGATGGTTGAACATTCATTTGAGGAAGATATGATTTTCCCCTTCCATTATAATTCCAAGATCCATCCCTTGTAAATCCATAAATATTGGATCTTTTGTGATCCTCATCATGGATAAACTGGCATGGTCTTGTCGACTTAATGCATCTACCACCTTGTTTTCTTTCCCAGGGTGGTAATGGATTGAGCAGTCATAATCCTTAATCATCTCCAACCATCTTCTTTGACGCATATTCAACTCCTTTTGTGTGAAAATATACTTTAAACTTTTATGATCAGTATAAATGTCACACCTTTCTCTATAAAGATAATGCCTCCAAATCTTTAATGCAAAGATTACCGCAGCTAACTCCAAATCATGTGTTGGGTAATTTTGCTCATGGATTTTCAACTGTCATGAGGCATAAGCTATCACCATATCATTTTGCATAAGAACACACCCCAATCCCTTCTTGGATGCATCACTATAGATCACAAACCTTTCTCCACTACAAGGCAGTGTGAGCACAGGTGCACTGGATAACCTTCTTTTCAACTCCTTGAAATTCTCTTCACATTCTTCCATATAAACAAACTTAACTCCTTTCCGAGTCAACTTGGTGAGTGGATTAGATAATTGTGAAAAATCTTTCACAAAACGTCGATAATATCCAGCCAAACCAAGAAAACTTCAGATCTCAGTTACTGTTGTTGGTCTCGACCATCTTTCGATAACCTATGTTTTTGCTGGATCCACAGATATCCCCTCTTTTGAGATTATGTGACCCAAAAATGAAACTTTTTGAATCCAAAATTCACACTTGGTAAATTTGGCATAAAGATTCTCCTTTCTCAGGGTCTTCAATATAATTCTCAAGTGATCTTCATGTTCTTCCTTGCTCTTTGAATAGACAAGAATATTGTCTATAAATACTACCACAAATTGATCAAGATAGTCTCTAAAGACTCTATTCATCAGATCCATGAAGATAGCAGGGGCATTAGTAAGACCAAATGGCATCACTATAAATTCATAGTGTCCATACCTTATACGGAAATCCGTCTTTGGTATATCCTCCCTTTTGACCCTTAATTGATGATACCCTGAACAGAGATCAATCTTGGAAAAGTATTGAGCTCCGCGTAGTTGGTCAAATAGGTCATCAATGCGCGAGAGAGGATATTTGTTCTTGATAGTGATCTTGTTAAGTTCTCGATAATCAATGTAGAGTCTCATTGATCCATCTTTCTTCTTAACAAATAGAACAGGTGCTCCCCAAGGTGATGCACTAGGGCGTATGAATCCCTTATCAAGATTCTCTTGGAGTTGCTTCTTCAATTCCTGCAACTCAATTGGGGCCATTCTATAAGGTGTCTTTGAAATAGGAAAAGCACACGGTACGAGTTCTATTGAAAACTCAACTTCACGATTTGGTGGAAGACCCGGTAATTCCTCCGGAAAGACATCATCAAACTCCTGTACAATGGGCATATTTTTAATCGTGAGTTTCTCACCAACCATTTGAGATAAATAAACTTCATTTAGTGGAATCAAGACCCATAAGGTAGAAGGAATTTCCACTGGAAGGTTATGTTCATCCTTTCATTGATAGACGATCATAGATTGATCTGGAATGTGAAATGTGACTTCCCTTATTTGGAAATTGATATGATCTCCATATAAAGAAATCCAATCCATGCCAAGAATCACATCAAATTCCACTATAGGAAGGATCACAAGATTTGCAGGAAGCACTTTCCCACAAACTTCGATCGAAGAAGAATTATAAACTTTTGATGCGACTGTTGTGCCATTAGGTGTTGTCACAGCTAACTCAACATCTAATTGTTGAGGTAATACAGTGATACCCTTAGAAAATTCTTCAGAAATAAAAGAGTGGGTGGATCCAGAATCAAATAAAACATTTTCTACTTTAGAGTGGATGGTAAGTGTACCTTTCACCACATCGTTATCGTACTCCACATCGCTGATAGAAATTGCATGTGAATTTCCTTTGTCTTTAGCCTTAAGAGTTTATTGACGTCGACCATCATCATCAACCCTTGGATTAGGGCATTTATTGGCATAATGTCCCATCTCCTTGCACTTGAAACATTGAAGTGTAGTAGGTTCATTCTGTGTATCCCTTCCTTTGTTTGCATCATTAGACATCTTCTTCCCATCATCGCGGCATTTAAATGACCGATGACCTTCCTTTCCACATTTGAAACATTTACTTGTCCCTTTAAGACAACTCCCTCCATGTTTCTTTCCACACTTTGAGCATAAGGGAAAGCTCATATTCTTTTCAGTGTGCTCTTTATATTTTCCTTTGAATTCCATTTTCCTCTTCTTATCAAACCCATATGACTGGTGGGTTACTCCAATCTCTATCTCGACTTTGAGAGCACATCGAATGATTTCATCGTAGATATTGAAGTCCCTTATGGATAAGGCCCTTCGAAGACTTGGTTTTAAGCCACTAAATAATCGATCGATCTTAATCTCAGGTTGGATAATAATACCAGAAGCGTACCTTGAAAGTCTTGTAAAATTTGCTTCATAGGTACCAACAGATTCATCATCCTTTTGCTTCAGTTCAAGAAACTCTTTCTCCATCTTTGTTCGGAGAATACGAGGGAAGTACTTATTGAAAAATAAGTTCTTGAACTCGTCCCATTCCATGGACTCAATTTCATCCCTTTGCCTCGTATTCTTAATAAGATTCCACCATTGATCAGCATCACCTTCCAAACGATACACTGCTAAGATGACTTTATCATGCTTAGAACATTGAAGAACTGAAAATATCTTTTCAGTAGTACTAATCCATTGTTCAACAACTAATGGATCAGTAGACCCGCTGAAAGAAGGTGGACGCTGTCTCATGAAGGATTCAACAGAATGTTTCTCCTTCCTTTTCTCGTTTGGAAGTCCTGCATGATTCATAGCTTAAGAAAGTTGTGTGAGCATGGCTACAAGATTTTTCATTCCATCTCCCATAACGTTTGGTTGCTCAGGGGGACAATCATTGCATTGCCCGTCGCATTCCGCATTAACACGATTCCTTCGGGTTCCAGCCATTGACTAAAACCAAGAAGAATAGTGTGAGAAACACTAATTATAATAGGAAAACCACATAATAAAGAATAAGATTTCACACTTAAGGTCTTATCCTAGGTTATTCATGGCCATTTCTAAAATACTAATATTGTGTTCTATGCTTAGACTTATCCTTAGGGTTCTTACTAAGGCTTTCGCATCCTAGTTTCCAAAGGTTGACTATACCTTTCCTCTGATACCAACTATAATGACCCATACTTTACATACATTGTTATTACATCAGAATTGAATCATACTTATTACAACATATAACAAAACCACAAAAGGACCGTATAGGTATAGTGTCTTTAGAAACTGGGAAACATAAACACCTGGTTCATAAAGCATCTACATTGTCTCCTATTTATTTCATCATATCTATAGTCCCCTTTGGCATATCTTACTTAATAACCTTATTACTAACCTGGGGGAAAGAAAACATACAAAAGGGTGAGCTCAAATGCTCAGTAAGGGTAAACAAAACAAAAATCAATCACATCATATTCATAAGAACATAACATTTTGGAAATCTTAACCTGCAAAAGAAATCATAATTTCATAACATGGGATAAATCATGGCAGTTAAATGTAATCACAATAATCATAACTTAAAACATGAAACTTTGTGGCATACACACATAATCATAGAGAATCATTTCTTATTATTCAAGACTCATTTCCAAGACTATCTTAGTGGACAAAGTCCCTTTCTGAACCGAGTTCATTCCTCGTTTCAGTCTTGTTTCACTGAACCGGTATAACCTACCGTTCCAGCCATGTCTATCTCATGAGATATAAAATCTTTACCCAATGCATTGGAGGGAGATATAGGTCCCACCCATCTCATAATGATACCATTCTTATTTGTGCCACAAAATCATAAATCATACATCATTGCATAACCCATGTAATAAAAATGGGATTCTTAAACAACATGACATCATAAAACAATTCATATAAGATAAAGGAATTCATAAAAATAATTCCATTACAACATAATAAAATCAATGTAATAATAGGTATAGAAACAGAACCCTATATTATCTTATATGGAAAATAATTTTGATAAAACACTTGAACTCTATTCTTGAGGAAAATATCCTTTCTACCTTAAAAACATTTTTCCTTTCTTAATATGTCATACAATTTTAAACTAAAATCATTTGATTAAAAATAAACTTGAAAACTTGTAAAGGAAGCTTCTTGGAAATATTTTTTTTTAAAATCCATTCATTCCGTATAAGTTAAAAAAACATTCTTCTCGTCCTTTTGTCGGAAAAGTCAAAAAGTACCTCGTACGAAAAACGATAAAAGATTCCTTTCATATATTTTACTATAAACTTACCAAAGGGTAAAAATGGATTTAAAAAATTGTAGGTGGATGGAAATAATATTACATATTGAGGAAACATGGATGTGGATGATAAAATACACCCCAGTAAATACCAAAGTATAAACAATCTCGGATAAAAATGAGATTGTGATATTTCCCTTACCTTAGGTCCGTTTTGCTTCGTAAGTGTCCGAACCTCCTGTATAATGATTTAAATAATGTTATTTACTTATTACAGAATCATACTTATTTTTATGATATCATATATGGTCATATTCTTATCTTCTTAGTAGTAATATTTCATTGCTACTTGTTATTCTGGTGTTTATAACTTTTTGTTCTTATGCGTGTTTTGTCGAATAAATTATTATTCTTCTCTTTAGGTTATAGATACCTCATTTCCAGAATGTTATTAGTGTAATATATATCATATTCATTCATTAAATTCATTTATATAATCATTATAAAATGAAGATCATGTAGAACGAGTCGCATCACATCGTGGAGACGGTATTCCGTACGTACGCACGAGTGATGATATCGTTCCTATGATCGTGGAATTGTATTGGAGTGTATGTATACTATTTAAGAATCAATATCACTTTATAATAGTCATATATAGTCATTATTTACACCATTATACCCATCCAAGTAAGGTGGTGGTGGAAAATAGATTACACCACGACGTGGAGACGGTATTCCGTACGTACACACGCGCGGTGATTTCTTTTTCCGTAGGATGGATAGATGGTGAAATAGGGATTTTTCATACTTATAATAACATATCATTATATGAGTGATACTTATTTTATTACTTCATAATGAAACAACTAAAGAAGAAGAAGTGGAAGAAGAAATAAAGATGAAAGAATCGGTAACAGACATTACCTCTTCTTTGAAGTGCTTCTTTGAGACCTTCTTTTAGGGCACTAAAATTGGTCTTTGAAGAAGACCAGGACCTCTAGGATGTCTCTAGGGAAGTGGAGAGGAGGAATTGGCAGGGTTTGGCAGATCTTGAAGGCTCAAAGTGGTTTGAGCAAGAGGGGGAGGAGGTGCCCTTTTATAAGGGAGGAGAGGGGCACCTTTGGAATAACTAAAACTATTATTTTATTATAAAGTCAAATTAGGTTTTAAATAGCTCCAAATTAATATATTTAGAAGATAAGGTGGGGATGGGTCGAAATACTCTCATCCAATATAATTTATACAGGTTTAGGTTCCTATTTTAACCTTATCATTTAGATTTAACATTAAGTTAAATAATTTTACTTTTACCGTGTCTTCTTGTGTTCTTATACTATAAGGTTAATAAACTTACTATAAGCAGCCAAACGAACCCCAAGTTGTTTATTATTAATATATAGAACCTTATCTAAGTCATTTGGCTGAAACTTATATTTTTAAGAATAAAATAATCATTACTAATATAATATTTGTTTTAAAAACTATTTTATGTCAATTTTGACACTATTTAGTAATTGATTTTTTTGTGAAATTCATAACAGAATGATTAGTTTGAAAAAAGTTAATTAAATCAATACTAACATGTCATATTAACCTATAAAATTATTGGAATTCATAAAAAGTCTCAAATTACATTTATTTTGGTGTTTATAACATCAATTATGTCAATATTTCATTAATAAGATAATTACTGCATCATTATTGTGTCATAAATAAATTAAATTATTTAATGTCTAAAAATTACAAATAAAATATAATTATGTAGGAAATATTTTTATCTTTCTAATAAATATTTATAGTCGAATTTATCTTATGTATAACCTTATATTAAAAATTATTTACTTATTAAACTTTGATTTTAACTATTTTAACCCTTCTTTAAATAAATTAATAATAAATGTCCTAATCTAATCCAAGTGGGCCTAAATGGTCATATTTTATTCATAAGTTTGTTTTTGGTCGAATTAAACTTATCCAATAGAATTAGGACATGTGTTAGGGTAATAATAATATCATTTTTACCCTTAATTACCCTATTTACTTTTAACCGTGGTAAAAAAAAGTAAAAAGTTACTATTCACCAAAAAATTATTTTTATCTCATTGAACCACATTTTACTTACTGAAATCAACCGTGTCTCTCGGATTTTCGAAATTCCACTCACAGAAGTGGTAAAATTAAGTTTTATGAAAAATTCAGTTTTTTAACTACCACTTAGTGGTTTCACTGTTCATCAAAAATTGAAAGTTTTCAGAAAAATACCAAAATTTCACCCTAGACTAATTTCGATATTCTGAATCCAAAAATGAAGTCCTTTTTGAAAAATAAAATTTATAAAATTTCAAAAAGTGGTTATTACTATTCATAACGGCTGGTTTTAATAATATTTTAATAGCATATCATTGTTTAGTGAAACTCAGTATTGCGTACGACGCAAGCTATCGAGGAAGGCCTCGGTTGCGTGTAAAGCAAGCCAAAATAGTGTTGTGTGTAGTAAAAGATTCCTTTGATGATTTATATAACATAAAAACAAAATATTTCTCATAAAAGTCTCGGGCGTTACACTTACCACACACCTGGAAACTTCCATAGGTGGAGGTGCACGGGAGGAGCCACCAACCAAAGAGAAATGGAGGAGTTGGGTTCGCGAGGATTAGGGTCGAGCAAAGAGGAGGAGAAGTAGGGTTTGCGGGGAGGAGGATCTTTTGAAGGGGTTCGAGGGGGAGGATTAGGATAAGGGCTAGCAGCAGAGGTCCGAAAATGTGAAGATCAGGGGCGGCGGAGGTCCGGAAACGCGAAGCTCAGGGGGAAGGGGAAGGGAGTCGCAGGGTTTTAGTACTACGAGAGCTTTTGGTCGTGATAAAACAAGGACACTGTGTGACCGATTTTATAAAATATGGGACTGCAGTTTTATCAGCGCTAAAAAAGCGATGATAAAGACTCCCTGTATCAGTGCTAAAATTTTACCACTGATAAAGGTAGACTTTATCAGTGCTAAATTTTTAGCACTCATACAGGCCTTCTTTATCAGCACTTTTCTTGTGATGATAAATGGTCTCTTTATCAGTTCTTTTTTAGTACTAATAAAGGTTACCCTATATCAGCACTAAAATTTTAGTGCTGATACATGGTTTCTTTATCAGCGCTAATGTTTTAGAACTGATACAGGGTAGCTTTATCAGTTCTTTTCTAACACTAATAAAGAATTCCTTTATCAGTGCTAGTAAAGCACTAATAAGGAATACCTTTATTAGTGCTAAAATTTTACTGATGATAAAGTTTTTCCTTATTAGCGGTTTTTGATTAGCGCTAATATAAGGTGGCGCTTCCCTTGCCTATTTTTGTATTAGTTTCTAAACCAATTAGAAAACCACAAAGAAGACTCAATCAACTCATACTTGAGGTAGTTAGAGAAGAGATCACCAAGCTTCTTCAAGCTAGTATTATCTACCCAATTTCCGATAGTGAATGGGTTAGTCCAATTAAAGTTGTTCCTAAAAGGGGTGGGATAACTGTTGTCACAAATGAACATGGGGAGGTAGTCCCAACTCGAGTGAAGAAAAAATTGAGTTTGTGCATTGATTACTGAAAATTGAATGTTGAAACATGAAAAGATCACTACCCTCTTCCATTCCTTGATTAAATTCTAGAAATATTAGCCAGAAAGTCACACTATTGCTTTCTTGATGGATATACCGGCTACTTCCAAATCCCAATTGCACCTCAGGACCATGAAAAGACTACTTTTAAATACCCCTTTGGAACATATTCATATAGAAGAATGCCTTTTGGCCTTTGCAATGCTACTGCAACATTCTAGTGGTGTATGATAAGTATATTTTACGAATTCATTGAACACTGCATGGAAGTCTTCAAGGATGACTTTACCATTTATGGTGAGTCATTTGAATTGTGATTTCCTTCACTCTCTCTAGTCCGTAAAATGTATGTCAAGTATAACCTTATGTTAAATTTTGAAAAATGTCACTTCATGGTTGCAAATAGGATTGTTCTAGGGAACATAGTTTCAAAAGAGGGTATTGAAGTTGATCCTTCCAAAATTGAAGTGATCCAATCACTTCCTGAACCCACCACTATTCAAGACATCCATTCATTCCTCAGTCATGACAGTTTCTATCGGTGATTCATCCATAAATTCAATATAATTTCCCTCCCACTCACTCATTTTCTCCAAAATTATGTCACTTTCCATTTCAATGAGGTTTGCAAGAGAGTCTTCATTGAACTCAAAACTGCTCTTACATCTACCCCGATAATCCAACCCCTAGAATGGTCCTTACCCTTTGAGTTGATGTGTGTTGCTTCTGATAGATCCGTTGGGGCTGTTATTGGTCAAAGAAGAGAAAATATTCCTCATGTCATCTATTATGACTCAAAAAAATTAGATGAAACTCAATATCACTACACTGTCACTGAAAAAGAACTTTTAGTAGTTGTTTTTTCCTTAGATAATTTTCCTCCCTATCTCTTAGGTTCCAAAATCATCATCTTCACAGATCATTCTACTATAATGTTCTTACTCAAGAAAAGTTATTCCAAACTGATTCTAATAATATGGATCCTAATGCTCCAATAGTTTGACCTTGAAATCAAAAATCGATCAGGAAAAGAAAACCCTGTGGCTGATCACTTGAGTAGAATTTCTAATTCTTATCATTTAGAAATCATTGATCCTGAATTCCTCATAGATCACATTTTATATCTCACTCCAAATTCACCATGGTATGAAAAAATTGTAAATTACTTGTTTTTTTTGTGTTTTCCTTGATTTTTTTTTCAGAATAACAAAAAATGAAGCTGAAAAGTGATTCAAAATTCTATTTTTGGGAAGATATTAAACTTTATAAAACTGGGAATGACATGGTAATTAGAATATGTGTTGATGAAGATGAACATTCCTCCATCTTAGAATTCTGTCACTCACTTCCTGGAGGTGGCCACTTCAGACCACAAAGGACATCCAGAAAGGTCCTAGACTCTGGATTATTATTTATTTCAATCTTTAAGGACTCACATGAGTTCTGTCAATCATGTTATATTTGCCAAAAGTTTGGCACAATTTCAAAGAGAAATGAAATTCCCCAAAATTCATTAATTTTCTGTGAGTTCTTTGATGTTTTGGGAATCGATTTCATTGTACCATTACCCCTTCCAATGGATTATCATACATTCTTTTTGCGGTTGATTATGTTTCTAGGTGGGTCGAGGCTAAACCCACTAGAAAGAATGATTCACATACTATTAGTGAGTTCCTAAAGACACACATCTTCCACTGATTTGGCACACCACGTTCCTTGATAAGTGACTTAGGAACCCATTTTTGTAATAAAGACATTGAATCTCTTTTGAAAAATAATGGTTTTGTACATAAAACTTAAACTAAATATCACCCCCAAATAGATGGCATGGATGAACTTTTTAATAGATAATTCAAAAGAGTGATTGAGAGAATTGATAATCCCCCAAGAAAATATTTTCCTGAAAGACTTGGTGAAGCACTTTGGGCTTATCAAAATTCCTATAAAACACCCATTAGGATGTCTCCATTTAGGCTAGTATTTGGTAAAGTATGCCATTTACCAGTTAAAATACAACATTAGTCTTTTTGGGTTGTGAAAACCTGTAATTTTGATTGTGAAAAATCTGGTGAAGAGATATTGTTGCAGTTGACTGAACTGGAGGAGCTTCGACTTGATTCCTATGAGAATTCCAATATGTACAAAGAAAAATCTAAGTTACTCCATGATAAACACATATTGAGAAAGGTATTTCATGAAGGTGAAAAGGTAATTCTCTTCAATTATCTATTTCAGCTTCACCCAGGTAAGCTTAATTCTTTTTGGGAAGGTCCTTTTGTTATTAATAATGTTTACCCATTTGCTGTAGTGAAAGTCCAAGACCCCTCTTAAAAAAAGACACTCAAAATTAATGGACATCGGTTAAAGAATCACCATGAGAGGGAAAACAATCCTGGAACCACATTGACTTCCATCGGATCCCCAACTTCTGCAGTTGACCCACCATTTGATAGAGATGGAAACCCACCAAATCCAAATCAGGGGAACCTCTTTCCATTTAACTCCTCTTCCCCCCCACTCTCTCTTTTTTCTTATTCTTCCTCCCTCATTATCATTTTTTAACCACTTTCCTCATCACATTTTTTTTACTATTCCTATTTTTTGTGGGTGTGTCATTATTAAAAACTAAAAAAACTAAAAAACTAAAAAAAATAATAATTTAAAAACAATATGAAAAATCAAGAGTCATGCTTACTCACCTTCCAATTTTCAAATTTTTTCTAACCATTTTGGGGAGTCAAAATACATGGTTTCATCTCAATTTTTTTGCGGTTTCTTTATAAAATTGGATAAAGAATATTGTTTCAAAAACAAAAAATTTTGAATGCTCAATTTTTTATTTGGAAAATTATTTTCCCCACCCATGATGAAAGACATTTTCTTTCATGCCATGGCCACCTAAGACCATATTTTAAAAATGTTTGTTTACCCCCATTTGAGAGTCTTGAGGTTGTGGACCTTCTAGCTGAATTTACTACTTTCATGTGCATTAATATGATAGAGGAATTTTTTGGACCCCAGGAGAATTATAATAGCCAAATATACTCCCATTAACCATACATTAATACTCATTTTTAAAGCCCCTTCAATCCTATGAAAACCTTTTCTTTGTTATCCACATTAAAAACCCAATCCCTAACCCCACTCAATATCAACATGGATTTTCATTGCATATTTTTTGAAATTTAAGAGTGGGGGGAATTGATTTCATTTTGGGTACCCATTTATTGATTTTCACCATGTTATAATATGATTTAGTACAAGCATTGATTTAATTATGGGGGAGAGGTTGTCCTTCAGTGGGGTTTGGAAATGTATATATGTTTTTCTTGTAAAAATGATATTGAGAAGTGTTAAAAAAACAAAACAAAAAAAAGAAAAAAATGAAAATAATAATGGGTTGTGTCTTGGGTGGGTAAAAAATCACTCTTCCTAAATCTTTGATCTAGTTATAACTATGAAAATTAGTGTTGTGGGGAGATCAAATATGGATCGAGAGATGAGTGTGATATCTGTTTCAAGTTCAACTTTAAAAAAATGCAAAAAAGAAGAAAAATTATGTTATTGGGGGAAGTTTCGTGGTTTGTAAATATTTAATCTTCTCATCCACTTCAAATTTCCTTCCTCTTTTGTTTCTTATTTCACATTTTCATTCCCTCTTAAATATGTGTTTCCATTTCCTTTCATGTATCATTTCAAAAAAAAATGTGCATTGCTTTTTCCATGTTGGCGTTTTACCCCATTTTTCCTATCTTTTGGATATCATATTCTTACCATCCCATAGACACTGAAAAACCCCAAAAAATACCTATTTATTTTTGAGCACTTTAGGATAGGGAGTGAAAGTTGATAGATCTTACAAACTCTAAGATTTTTACTTTTGGTTGGTGAATGAGTGAAGCTCCATAAATTAATTTTATCATCTTGAGAGGAGTAAGTTTTGTGTGCCACCATTTTCCATTTATAAACTTTATCATGAAAAAATGAATTGTTTTTGGAACATTATTTCTGTAAAAAATTGTGGTGGAATTCAATATGGATGAGTGAAATTGTCTAAACCTCCCCTGATTGGGGAAAATAAAATGTTAATATTTCTTGGTGAGTGACAATGATTTTTTCATGTTTTTATATTTGTTTCACATGAGGACATGAACAAGACTAAGTGTGGGGGATTTGATGTTATTAATATTTTAATGACTTATTATATACTCCCTTTACTGATTTTATATGAAATGTTCATAATTTGTGTGAAATATTAATGTTTAAATATTAAATATAATTTTAGAGCACTATTTGAATTCATCCACATTCAAGTATATTTAATGTTTTAATAATTACTATCACCATAATGATTAAAATTGTATGTTTATTATTTTTTAGGATTCCTAATTCAATATAAAATATTTCATTAGAAGGGATCTTGGGCCAATTCGTCCATTTGAAGTGTCATATGGATCACACAAAAAGGCCCAAAAGAATTTGTGAAGAAACTAGACCAGATATGAAGATTGAATTACTGGGCTCAATCCAGAAGTCTAAATTTATTTATTATCCTCCAAAGTTAGAGGAAAAATTAAAGGATTCATGGATAAAAGTTTCAGGGCCTAACTCTAATAACAAGGGGCCCAAATGATTATATTAAATCCAGCCCACTATCTTGTCTGGGAAATGAAATCAGCACAAAAAAATTGAATCATATCCTTATCTAAACATAAATTAGAGCTGATATTTTCCAGTGTGAAATAAAAGATATAGATGGCCTACTTTTTTGAAGAAATAATTCATATTTTAAGGCACATTCCCATTAAAAAATCCATTCACATTTCGGCCATCGAAAAAGCATGGATAGAAATGGAAAATTTAACATTGTTTAGTAAAACTGCCATAACTTTGGCTACAGAAGTCCAATGGCCTCCAAACTTTTAGGTATGACAGTAAAAATTAATATATACAACTTGGAAGAAGATATCATCTCTATATTCAGCTTTTTAGTTGGCCAAATTGGTGATTCAATTGGAGGGGAGGATTTTTAATGAAAACTGTCCACCTCCTTGGGATATAAATACAACCCCCTCTTCTCCTTGCATGTGGTTGGAATTTCAGAAAATAGGAGGATCAATTGGCACAACCAAGGCCCTGTAAAATTCTTGGGAGGATATTCTAAACTCAATTTTTCACTTTAGATACCCTTCCTCCTATCTTTGATTTCATGTTCTTTCCATTCATTTTCAATTGTAATTTCACAAGTGTTTGTATTTGTAATTCTGTTTTAATACATGTTTATTTATCATTATATATTAATATAATAAACTCCATATTTTTTTAATATTAATGTTCTTAAAATAGTTTAAACCAAGTTAAAATCCATTTTCTATTTTTCTTCCTCAATCAATCGAAATTATATTTTTAATTATCATCACCGTTCGTGTGTGTGTGTGTGTGTTCGATGCAGAACTCCTTTCTTATACCTTTATTTTTCTTATCTTATTAATTAATAATCATAAATATAATAAAATAGATTACTATTAATCTCAATGTCTGAGTAAATATATCATTGGGGTGAGTCAAAATTTAGGGATGTTAAGTGATTGGGAGTATTTTCTCGATGAATATTCTTCAAATTAACATTGTCTATGTTGGACTTAACATGTCATGGATTAATGAATTGTTTTGTTTAACTTTTGGTTTCCATGGATTATTGAAATCATAAATAAAATTCTATCAACAAGCTCTGATTGAGATTAGAAACCTAAGTTAAGTTAAGGCTTGTATTAAAGCCTTAACTCTTAGGAATTCCAATCAATATTATCTTATGAAGTGGGTGTTAATTTAAATGCAATATAAAGAAAATATCAAGGATATCACAAGATTAACTCCCTAATAATGAACTCACCCCAATATTTATCAAATTGTTAAATCAACCACCAACCATTAATCACTTAATTTAATCTCTGTAAACAAACCCCCCAATTGAAATACAATCAATTAAAAATAATCGACTATTAAAAAGTATCATCACCAAGGATTTGACCCAAGTGCTGCTATTTACATTAGCAGAGCATCGGAACCTTGAACGGTTGATAGGCGACAATCATCCATGATTTCACAGTAATTTATTTATTAATCTTTTTTTACTATTTCATTTATACCTGCACACTATTTAGTTATGAGCACTTATTGAATTACTTATCAACACTGTTGGTGGTGGCCTACTGAGATTTTATCTCACAACCTACTTGGGATGCCTTTAGTACTCAAGAATATTACTTGTCTATAATAAATGATAAGTGAAAGATCCCTATTACTAGTCTTTTATATGTTTCTCTTATAGATGGATCATAGGAGTAGAGGACTGAGAATATGCTCTAGATGCTAGTGGATAATCCTTTTTTCCTTTTTGTAGTTTTTATAGCATTATTTTATATTCCTATACCCTATTCCGCGTTTTTTATATCAGCATGTCATGCATCCATGTATAAATACTACCCTATGGATTTTGATTATTATTAAGTTGATCAGTTATTTTTTCTTCTACTGATTTATTATACTCTCTATTTATTAATATGCTTTAATTGTGGTATGTTTATTCTTATATCTATTGTGGCACTTTGATAAGAGGGTATAGTATCCCCACCGTACCACCTTTACACCCTCACTACTAGTTAGTAGCCTCTAGAATATGGGGAGGTACACTTAAGGCCATGTGACCCACCAACTTGGGGAACAGGTTAAGTGGATCCCAGTTTGGGTCATTACACCTATTCCATAGGGGATTTTATCTTAGATGGTTGTGGATAAATTCAAAATCAAAGATATGCCTATTTTTTAGGAGTTTATTGATGTCTTTATGGAATATTTTCCTAATATTTTTATGAATCATGAAGTTGATTTTTCAATAGAACTCATACCTAGTGATACACCTATTTAAAAGAATCTATATAGAATGGACCTAATTGAGTTGCATGAATTGATGAAGAAACTCCATGTAAATCTTGAAAATGGATTCATTCGGCCAAGTGTGTTGCCTTATGGTGCAATTATTCTATTTATTAATAAGAAAGTGAGATAAATGTGACTCTACATTGATTATTGAGAACTTAACAAGATCATTATCAAGAAAAATCATCCTCTACCCCATATTAATGACTTGTTTGATCAACTTCATAGAGCTCAGTACTTTTACAAGATTGATCTTTGTTTTTTATATCATAAATTGAGGGTTAAGATGGAGGATATACCTAAAACAGTATTCCATACAAGGTATAGACATTATGAATTTATAGTGATTCCATTTGTTCATACTAAATCCCCCTATATATTCATGTATTTAATGAATATAGTCTTTAAAGATTACCTTAATCAGTTTTTGGTAGTCTTTATAGAAGATATTCTTATTTATTCAAAGGGAAAAGAATATCATGAAGATGATTTGAGAATTGTTCCAAAGACCCTAAGTAAGGATAAAATTTATGAAAAATTTACCAATTATGAATTTTGGATATGGAAAGTTTCATTCTTGAGTCATATAATCTCAAGTGAGGGTATATTTATAGATTCTTCAAAGATAAAAGTTATTGAATATTGGCCCAGACCAACCACTCTGACTGAGATATGTAGTTTTCTTAGTGGATGGATATTATCAGTGCTTTGTGGATATTTTTTCACAATTATCAAATCCAATCACCAAGTTAACTCAGAATGGATCCAAGTTCCTTTGAACAAATGAACTTGTGGAATATTTTAAGGAACTAAAGAGAAGAATAGTCAACACATCTATGTTTACACTACCCTACAGTGGATAAGGGTTTATAATCTATAGTTATAAATCAAAGAAGGTTCTGAGATATGTCCTCATGAAAAATGACATGGTTATATCATATGCCTCATGAAAATTGAGGTTCCATGAGAAAAATTACCCAACTCATGATTTGGAGTTAGCCGTAGTAAATTTTTCATTAAAAATATAGAGGTATGATCTATTTAGAGAAATATGTGATATATATACCGATCAAAAAAGTTTAAAGTATATTTTTACACAAAAAGATCTAAACATGTGCTAAAGAAGATGATTAGAGATGATTAAAGATTATGAATTCTCAATAAATTACCACCCTGGGAAAGCGAACAAGGTGGAAGATGATCTGAGTCAGAGGGATCATGCTAGATTATCTACAATGAGGATCACAAAATATCTGATATTTCTAAACTTCCAAAGGATGGATCTTGAAATATTGAAGTAAGGGGAGAAATATTAACTTTCTCAAATGAGTGTTCAACCATATATCCAAGTGAAGATTAAATAGGCATAAAATGAATATTTAAAGTTATAAAAGAAGGTGAAAAATGTTTTTGATTTCAACCTTGATTATGATGAAATAATAAGGTTTATGAACCATGTATGTGTCCCTTCGGTACTATATTTAAATAAGGTTCTGATGGATGAAGCTCATAGTTCTTCATTTTCTATCCATCCTAGAAGTATGGAGATATATAAATATTTAAAAGATTATTTCTAGTGAGATGACATAAAGAGAGATATTGCATAGTTTGTATCTCAGTGCTTGGTATGTTAGAAAGTTAATTCTTAGAGACATAAGTCTAAGGGTATTCCACAACCATTACCCATACCAGAATAAAAATGAAAAAATCACCATGGATTTTATTATCGGACTCCCCAAAACATCTTAAAGGAATAATGCTATATAGGTTATAGTTGATCGCCTTACAAAGTCAGCATAGTTCATCACTATTAGATGATATTTCTCTCTTGATCAACTTACTATATTATACATTAAGTAAGTGGTAATATTTCTTGTTGTACCATAATCAATTGTATCTGATTGAGATTCAGGGTTTACCTAAATGTTTTAGAGAAGTCTTTAGTAGTATATAGATAAAAAGTTAAGTTTCATCACTACTTATCATACCCAGATAGATGGTTAGTCTAATAGTACCATTCAAACTATAGAATAAATTTTGGGATCTTTATCTATAGATTTAAAAGATAATTGGTATCAACACCATTATTTGGTGATTTTTTCATACAACAATAGAATTCACTAAAAAATTTAGATGGATCCTTATGAATCCCTCTATAGTAAAAGTGTATAACTCCAACACGATGGAATTAATTTGGTGAAATAAATCTATTGGGACCTGATCTAGATAAGGAAATGACAGATAAGGTTATATCTATTTAACAATACATAAGAGCAGCTCCGAGTTGAAAAAAATATATCCTGAAAATCCTTAGAAAGATATAGAGTTTGAAGTTGGTGATAAATTATTCCCATGAATATCTACCTGAAATAGGGTAATAATATTTGGAAATAACGAAAAAATAAGCCTTAGGTATATCGGTCCCTATAAAATTATTAATTGCATCAGGATGATATATTATCGATTGATGCTTCCACCAAATCTCTGTCAAGTTCATGATGTATTCCATGTATCTATCTTGAGGAAGTATATACATGTTCCTTCACATGTACTTAAATCTGAGGTCATACCATTGGAGAAAGATCTATCTTATAAAGAACAACTGGTAGAGATTTTGGATCATATATAGAAAGTGATACGAAACAAGACCACTCACTTAGTCAAAGTTTTGTGGTGAAACCACCAATTGGAGGAAGCTACATAATAACTTAAGGATGTAATGAGGTATAAGTATCCTCACATGTTTATACCATAGTGATGAATTTTGAGGGTAAAATTCATTTTACGGGGGTTATAATGTAACGTGCTAAAATTTTTATGAGATATTTCCCTTTAAATAATTTTATTTCTTCAATGGATTGTGTTACATATAACAACGAGTTTAAATGAATTGTGTAACATTATTAAAATATTATGTGTCCATTATATTATATCCATTATATTGGAGGGTATAAATAGTAATAACTAAATTATGAAAAAAATATATGGTCTACACATTTATAAAATTAATTAATTAGTTATCAAATGATAATAATTAAAAAAATTATTCGGAAATAAAAGTGATGTTTTTTCTGAAAAAATTGTTTTTATGCGTGCAATATATTTTTATATTAATAAATTATATTAATCACTATTTTTAAATTATTTTAATGAAATTTATATAAAATTTACTTTAACAATTTTTTTTAAATTTTCAAAAATATTTTTCTAAGAATAGGATGAGAATAAATCCAGTTTTATGTTTAAAAATGTATTTTTTTCTTTCTAAAAAGTATTTTTTGTCATGTGCTGTGTTGTTATTTTAAAATTAATTTATACCATTTATAGGTATTGGATTATAAAAAATTAATTAAATATTTTGAATTAGTATTTTTAAATTTGGTAAATAAGCCCCTTTTATTTTTGGTCAATATGAATAGTAACAATAGTTAAATTTATCACCTCAGTAAAGGGTAAATTGGGTTAATATAGGGTAAAAATAAGTGATAAGGCCATAATTATTCATCTCAATTCTTATTAATTGTATAAAATTTTACCATTAAAACCTTAGTCTTGAATTTCGTTTTTTAATTTACATTTTCCATGAAAATGACTTATATATTATTTAAATGAGAGAGAGTTAAAAAATGTCACCCTCTTAGTTTAAAATATCCTTTATGTGTTCACATTGGGACAAAAACATATTATTAACTAATATTAACATCCATTTTGTTCATAATTTATTTATATTCATGGTGTTAATTTATTTATAATTTTTAGGTATTATATAATTTCCTTAAATGCTTACACAACATCAAAATAATATTTAATTAATTAATATAAAAATAAAATAAATGATATTAAAAATATTAAAAGTGATAAAATTTGAGTAATTTATAGTGTTCCATGAATTTAATAGTTGAATATAAAATATTACTATTATGTTAAAATATTATATTCTAATTAAAACTTTTTCTTTATGTCTTTTAATTCAAATTAAATGAATAATTTCAAAATTGACAATTATGATATTTTATCAAAATAATATTTTATTAAATTATATAAAAACAATAAAAAACCTGAAATAAGACAAGTTTGATATAATATGATCAAAAATTTCAAAAATTATCCATTTTTGGGCCAATTTTCACCTTATAAGTAAAAATTATAACCCTTCAATATTAAAAAGATTATTATTGTAGTTAAAATTAAAATTGGTTAACTAAGGGTTAATCAAAATGAAATGACTTAAATTGAAAATGAAAATTTTCTAAATTATATTGTTTTATGGTATTAAAACCCCATACTACCTTATATTTGAATAAATTTCCATTTGTAGGCATTTTTATTGATAATGAATTTATTATAATTTAATCTTTTGTGAAATACCAAAAGTTCCCCTTACCTAAATTATAAAAGGGAACCTCCTCTCTCACTTCTTCAAACCAATTTGAGCATTATATATCAGAAAAAATATGATAATTTCTCTCATAAAATTCCCTATACAAATTTTAGAGGTTATTTTATTCCTAAAATACCAAGCGTAGATACCTTTAGAGGAGATCTAAAGGAGTCATTTCAAAGAAGTGGTAATCACCTTAACCGATCACTTTATTTTCTACTCTTATTTACACCCTATAAATATATGTAGTTTTTCATAAAATAATAAATTTAGTATAATAAATATTCTTAAATATTATTATGATTATTAAAACACTATTATACACCCTCTTTCCCATAAAACGAGAAGTGAAAGTATTGCTTATGCGTATATACGACTTACCATCTCCACGTAGCAATACAATTCATTTTTCATTACCACATTTTATGGATGGGTATTATGATTTATTTAATGTTTAAATTTATATTTATGACATAATTATAATTATTTAATTATAATATCACATCTACCTACTTACCATCCAATCATTTGGGAAACAATATCGTTGTTAATGCGTACGTGTGGACTACCTCCTCCACGACGTGATATGATTCATTTTTCATTTATTTTTTATTTATATAGAAATGAGGATTAATTTGATGAATATATATATATATATGATATATATTCTATAATAATTATACTATAAAGGATAATTAATATTTACCTTTCTTTTGTTCCATTCGTCGAAAAATGAAAACAGCTTTCATGCGTACGTACGACCTACTGTCTCCATAAATGATGTAATTAATTTTTCAATATATAACATTTATGGATGAATATAAATATGTATATAATTAGTATATATTATATTTATATCATTATTAATATTCTAGACATTATGGAAAAGTGAAAAATTTATAAGTGCTTGAACTATAGAACTGAAATACTCATGATACAAGAAACAATTAACATCCGAAAATGATGATTTTAATAAGGAATTATTGATAAAAAGGAGTGTTGAAATGTTATAAAGGGATCATATATGATATTATAATTATCAAAATTACTCTTTTATAGAATTATAATAAATTTAAATTTATCATATAGGTGGTTAGAGTACTTTTTAAGTAAGTTAAACTCGAGGTATGGGTTTTATTTCACGATCTCATCAATATTTGGGATTGTTTATGTTTAAGACTCAAATAAGGAAGATTTTTCTTTCATATCCATGTTTTTTCAAAAAAAATTGAATAATGTTTTTAATATCCTCCTTTGAGTGTTTAAAATCATTTTTAGCCATGCTTGGTTTTTATAAAATGGTTTGAAAGAAATATTTTTGTCCTTTTACAAACAAGGTACTTTGTGACTTTTTTTGACAAAAGTATGGAAGGAATTTTTTTTAATATTATACATCATGAACATATTTTACCACCATCATGAATAATTTTTGATTTTAACACTCCTTTACAAGTTTAAAATATTCTTTTCAACTAAAACATTTTCCTTTATAATTGCTTATTTTTTTAAATAAGTGATTTCAAAATGGAAAGTGTATTTTCATCAAGAATTATTCCAAGTGATATTGAAAAATAATTTTCTATCTAAGATGACATCCTTTTATTTTAATAAATATTTAATAGGATATTATCCAATGATAAAAACCTTATTCTTTATTTGAATAATTTATCTTTATGACTAAAAGATGTTTATGAAACCCATTTATTTTACATGGGTTATGCTAAGATGAATGATTTATGATCTTATGGTTCAAATATGTATGATTTTAATTATTTTATAGGTGGGACCTATATATTCATCCAATTAATTTGGTATATATTGATATCACATGAGATAAAAAGTACTAGAATGGGCAGTGAACCCAATTCAATGAGGGACTTTGTCCACTCTGATAGTGTTGGGAGTGAACCTTGAATACTATAATGGTTTGGGGTGTGAACCCAATCTACTTTGATAGCCTTTGAAATAATCCTTGAATAACAGGTAAATTATTTTTCTATGATTATGTGTATGACACCAATCTATTTCTTAGTTCAATGTTATGTTCTCATGGATCATGTTATTTTATTTCTTTATGATTCATTTATTATGAACTTCCATGTTGTATACTAAGACTCAAAATTATAATCTATGATATGCAGGGTATGGTTTTCAAATGTTAATATCATGTTATCATACCTTTTTTTATCTTTTTATACTTATATTATCATTGATATCTCCATTTTTTTCCCTTAGTAATAATTAGTTCTCACCCTTTATTTTGTTTCCTTTCCCTAGGTTATAAAGAAAGGTATTAAGCATGATATGTTTAAGAAGGGTGATAGTTATAAAGAAATAAGTGGGTGACTGTGTAGATATTTTATGAACCAATTATTTATGTTTCTAAGTTTCCAAATATAATAGACCTAAACAATTTTGGCATGGATCCAAATGTTATGTAATAAATATTATTTTATTAAGATGTAATATCTACGTATGAAATGTTTGGGTCGCTATAAGAACTACTGATACATAGAGGGGATATAGTAGGCCCCACCCATCACTTACTATGTCTAATGCATTACTCATATGAAAGGGTTGAAACATAATAAATATATACATTTTTATTAAAAAACTAGCATATTAAATTTTAAAACTTTCCCCAATTAATAAACATAATCATAAACCATCATAAGTAAATATTTCTTTCAAATTTTCAGTAAAAATTTGAAAAGCACCTTATTAAGAAAATGTAATGATGATTAATTTTAACCAATTTTATAAAAAAAATTCTAGAAATATATTTAATAAAACATTGTATAATATTAAAAGTATTATTTAAAAACATTTTAAGGAAAATATGGATATGGAAGAAAAATATTCTCGACTGAGTAGAAAAATAAAGCAGATTTTCCTTAAAAACATGGTTTTAGTATCTTGAGTTATTAAAGAGTAGAAAATGAAGGAAAAATTGTAATTTACATAAATAAATAGATTATAATAAAATATATTGGGTTTAATATATAAATATCAAATAATTCCTCTGACAAATACTTTAACATAAACAATCCTGAATAATGATGAGTTAGAGAAATAAACCCTTACCACTTTGGTAAATTTTGAATCATAAGACCCATGAAATAAATAACCCTATATGGAGATGTAAATCCCATAATTTTCATGAAAATAATCATAAAATACATTCATGTTTAGTATATATACCACACAAAAGAAATAGGTGGTGAATATGGCATGTGTCCCACATAAATAAAAGTGAGATGAAAATCCCTTACCTCAGTTTTGACTACCTTTGTATGTTTTTGAAAATCCTCTATAATAAATAAATATTTATTATAAATATATTATAGAACCATAATAATATATCTCACACCTTATATTATTTACTTAAAATATTTTATCACCTTTTTATTAACAATTCTTTGTTAATATCACTGTTCTGAGTAATAATTGCTTCATTTTTCATATATGTATTGGCACAATAGTTTCAATCCTTATAATTTTATCATGGTTGAATAATCTAAAGAAATTTAATAATGATTTAATAAAATATATATTCATTATATAAATATTTATATTCATCCATAAAAGTTATAGATTTAAAAATGAGTTACATTGTTTATGGAGACGGTAGGCCGTATGTGTACATGAACACTATTTTCATTTTTTGATGGAAAGAAAAATTAAATTTAAACGATAATTAAACTTTAAATAATAATTATTATATTATATAAATCATATATATTCATCAAATAAATCCTTATTACCATCCATTTAATTCAGAAATAAAAAATGAATCACATTGCTTCGTGGAGGTGGTAGTCCACCCGTACGCATGAGCAACATTATCATTTTTCAAAAGATTATAAATCAAGAAGGTAGATGTGAAATTATAATTAAAATTTTTTAATTATGTCATAAATTTAATATATAAACATTAAATCCATCATTATATCCATCCTTGATAGGTGGTGATGGAAAATGAATTACATCAGTTCGTGAGGTGGTAGTCTACTGTACACACGATCGACGGTTTAGTTTCCAATTTGATGGAAGAGGAGAGGGATATAGGTTATGAAATAAACATAATAAAATATCAATATATTTTATATACTAGTTTTATTATTTTATAATTATTAAGATATGAATGAAGGTGGTAAGAGAATACATAAAAAAGAAAGAGCTGAGTAAAGGTAATTACCTTCATTTAGAAATACATCCTTTGGATCTCTTATTAAAAACCACGGGGTTGGTATTTTGGGAATACAAATAGCTATATAACATGTATATGTATGTTAGGGATATATTTTTTCAGGTTTTTATTGATCTAAATTTCTTAATATGTGTTAATAAGTTAGGTGAGGAGGTCCCCTTTTTTAATTGAGGAGTGACTTTTTTGTAAATACCCAAAACCATTCAATAATATAAAGTCACTATCAACACAATTACATACAAAATTTATAAATAAGGGAGTTGAGAGAATTTAATGCTGATAAAAACCTTTTAATAAGGTAAACATGTTTTAAACATGTTATTCCCTTATCCTCTAATTTTACTTACTTTTTCCATTTTAGTTTTCACCATGGTAACTTGTTTTTTTATTTACTGAGGTAATATATCATTTAAGTCTAAAAATAAATTATCCTTATTATATAATTTTGAACCATTTATTCTAAATATGGAATAAAATTTATCAAATAAAAAACTTATGTGTGTGAATAATTAATTTTAACAAAGGTGCATGTAACGTGCAAAAGCCTGTTTTAACCTTAACTGTGATAATTAGTTTTTTTACTTTAATTACTATTCATTAGAAAAAAATATTTTGAAATTATTAACTTATATTAATAATTATAATTAATAATATGGAATACCTTTTATCAAAATAAATTCATATAAGTGACACAATTTAATTTTAAAATAAACCCGTAAGCGCGATGAAAAAACAGATATCAAAAGAAAATTTATTCTTAAGTATAAAAAGTTTTTATATCAAAATTCAACATAAAATTTATTAAAATGACCTAAATTGGATTCATAATAATATAATTAAACTAATTTTACTTTTAAAATAATTATAAAACAAAATATAACTTTGTAAATTCTTTAAATGAAAAGGCAGTTTTCGATAAAAATAATTTTTTTTATATTCATAAAAAAATTATTCTTTTCAGAAAATTATCAAAAGTTTACTCTAATATTATTGTAAAATTATTATTTAAAAAAATGAAGTTAATTTTTTCAAATAAAGGTTCTAGAAGTGGTAAAGAGTAATTTTAAAATTACTGTAGAAAACGTGACAAAACCGATTTTTTATAAAAATATAGTTTTTAAGAATTAAACCAAATTTATTCTTATCCCATGATTAGAAAAAGAACATTAGATGAATGATAAAACATTTTATTGAATAAATAATATATAAATTTCATTAAAATCATTCACCTATAGTGATTAATTTAATTTATTATGATAAAAATACATTACGTGCATAATTTTTTTATAAAAACATTTCTTTTACTTTCAAATGATTTTTATTTTATTTTTTTAATCAATTGATAAAAAATTAATTTATTTTATAAATGTGTAAACTATATACTTTTTATAATTTATTTTGTTCTATTCATACCTTCTAATTTAATGTCTAGGTTATAACAATCATATTTAAATAATATATTTCACATGTCATTTAATCTCGACATTGCATGTCGTATACACTATCAAACAAAATATTTTTATTTTAAAATCTAAGGGCGTTACATTCATGAAGTGATTTTAATTCTCAGACATTTAACATTATCCCTGATAGAGGTCTAGGAATTACCAGGTCTTAGCAAAGTCCAACATCTCAGGGAAGTAATGCTCATTGAGGATGACCTTGAAGTCCTTTCATCCCAACTACTCAAGATGCACTACCTGAACCACTAACTCCCACCACTTTTTGGATGGGGCCTTCCAAAAAAACACTACACACTTCACCTTTAAAACATTAGGAGTCCTTAGGAATTATAAGATCCTCTACAACTTCTCCACCCATTCTTATTCTTCCTGGGGGTCCATGCTTCCCTAGATGGAAGGGGGTTATACTTAAGAAACTCCTAAGCCTAATTCCTTCCCATACATATTCATCTTCCTTATCCTGAGAAATACCAGATCCCGCTCCTTGATCTATGCCTTGGATATCCCAAACCACTAACTCAACTAATCTATGATCAACCGGTGAGGGATAACTCTCTCTGGTCTCCTCCCATGGCCATAAAGAAGGTCTCTATAGGGGCATAATGTTGCAAATGAAAAAGAAGAAGAAATAAACCATCAATAAATAAACCTATGAAGAACCATTAAACAACCTAATAAAACACCTAAATAAGTCATCATAGAACCAAAATAACCCAAGCCATAACTCAAACCACTCCACCCATCCTTGGTGTCTATGTATATTCTATAACCTATACATTCCACCTGAAGGAGGAGTCAAACTAGATTATCAACATACCATGGTAACCTAACGCCTTTCATGAGGTGTGTTGGCCATACACCCCACTCATAACCAGAATCCTCAAGCCCTAAAAATCCTAGCTCCTATATTTTCAGACTTTCCCAAATACTAAGACCCAAGAAAGAGTAATAACCACCTATAATACCACTTTTTATGAACCAGTCTGGTTTACCATCCAACCTGACACCCAACATGGCCTGTGGCATAGCCTGAAGGGTTTTCTTGATCCCTATAGGATGAAAACTAGTGATTGGGCATCAAATAACTCATTAGAAACAATTTTTCCATGAACAACACTCAATATTCACATCACATACCATAACACATTCATATAATAATAAAAAAAATACAACATGTACATAAACATCACATCTAATGTCTATAACAAGTCTATATAAAAGATAAAAATACACATGACAAGTCCAAAATTTTATAATTCTAAACCAAAAAAAAAAACAAAAAAGGGAAAAAGGGGACTGAAAAAATAAATATAATCTCTATGTGACATGATGACCACCCCCACCATGCCATTACCATCACCAATTCTCAAGAGAAAAACCACTAGCTTGAGTATCCACCACCCCCAAAAGAGGCCTTTCATTCACCTGTATCAGACAACACAATATCAACATATACCCATTGGTTATATGTAGGGTGTGGGATCACTTTACCAATAGTATCCCTCCAGGTGTTCCATGTATATCCATTATAAGACAAGTAAAAATCATATTTTTCAAAGAAAGTAAACAGTTTTGTTTTTAAAACATGCTTTGGTTTTGAAGAAAATATAAAAAGTGAAAGAATAATTGAAAGTAGGTAAAAACAACAATAACACCTTGGGAATTCCCCAATCATCTAGGTTTATTGGGTTCCTAGGATCCTCATTCCCTCAATGAGAAGTCATCAAAATAACCCCTTCTTGTATGGTCCTCTAGAGAGGCTGTCACCAAAGTTCTAGCGGTACCCACAACATCATCATCACATCATTTAGTTAGTGTTGTAGTGTAGTCCTACTGGGAAGATCAAGTCAATTCGATACTGTCTCTCCCAATATACTAGTCCTTATTCCACCCACCTAGGTACACAAGGTTCTTAAGTTCTTTATTCCATTTCCAAAACCATTCAAATACCTTTTCATCATACCAACCCATCACATTCCAAAATACACCATTTATAAATGTTAATAAAGGGATAAACCATTTAAAGAGGTTCAAAAACATGTAAAATCTAAAAAAAACCATTTCCACACTCAATCATTTTATAAAACAATTTTAAATAAATACAAGAAAATTTAACTCATCAAATAATTTCACAATATGGAACCACCTACCTTTCCCATTGAAATCACCATCAATCGGGTGAAAAATAAAATAAAAAGAAATAGGAGATCCTATGTAAGAAAAAAAATGCCACAAAAATTAAGATATAAGACAAAAAATAAGATTAAACCAACTATAGGTCACTATAACAATCGGATTAAAAAAAACCTAAGAAAGATGGGAGAAAAGACCAAGAGAATAAAAGAAGAGGAACTTACTTGAATATTTCTTAAAGATACAAGCCAAAACCACCCAAGATTTGAATCCAAAATAATATTGGAGGATAGAGAAGGCATTACTAGGGCTGTATTGGTCAAATATAAGAAAAGAGGGGTGAGTGAGCATTAAAAACTAGGAGGGGAATTTTTGGAAAACCACATTTTTAAAGACCTGGGAAGACTACATGGTTTGGACACATGGTCTGCCAGATTATGCACCAATCTTGCAGGTGCCTCTATTTTAACAGATTGATGCTACATGGTTTGGGATTCATGGTTCAAAAAACCATGAACCTAACCATGCGACACTCAGGTTCCACTGTTCAGCCTCACATAATTTTCTGGGGCTGGCACACGACCATGCGCCTAATCATGAAAGCTTCCCATGGAATCTATCAAACACCAAATTATTTATATATATTTTTGTATGGTTTCCACTAACTATGAACTAACCATTCACCACCTATTCCCCTTAAATAACTTCCATTTATCTTAGAAAACCCCCAAAAAATATATATAAAAAAAGGAAAGAACAAAGATAAATGAAAAAAATACCTAAAAATAACACCATGGGTGTGATAAACCGAGACCCCTAGATCATGGGGATGGATGTTAGGAAGGGATTTAGATATGTATTTTCTGAACGAAAAGGATTTTTGAAGTGTGATGAAAATAGGATAGGAGGTTCCCTTTTATAAGTGGGAAGAGAGGCACTCTTGGAATTACTTTTAATATTAATTAATATAAATTATTTTTTATGGAAAAAATATTGAAACTAATATAATTTTAATATTGGATGAGGATGGGTCAAAATAATATAATATAATAAAATTTAGTAATTATTATTTTAGGTTTTTACCCTTATCTATTTATTTTAACCCAGGTTAACCCTTTTTGATAATTATAGTGATAATGAAGCTTTTACTATTTAGGGGTCAAGATTGCTACTATAAAAGGAAAATTGGATAATAAATGGACCAAGGTTGATATGTTCAATAATATCCTGATTAATTTTTCATAGATTGGGGTTTTAAGAATTTTTAATCACTTAATAAAATATTGTTTAACATAAAATTTCATTAATTTAATTTTTGACAATGTTAATTTAATTTGAATTTGAAAACAATATGGTAGAAAATGAAATTGAATATAATCCTTTAACAATTCACTAACATGTTATATATATCTATAAAATTCATAGAACATAATAATTAATTTAAATTATATTACTTTTACAATTTTTAAAATCATTGATTTTATTTTTCTATTAATTGAATAAATACTGTGTTGGCATTGAATAATAATTTAAGGTAATTATTTCATCACTAAAAATTTTAAATAAATTAACATGATAAAAAAAATGATTTATATTTCAAATAACCCTTTTATAACCAAACATATCCTATTTTTATCCCTATGTAAAACATTTAGAAATAAAAAATAATGAGAATGACATTTTTTACATTTCTTTACATAAAATAATATAAAGGTCAAAATAAAAGAAATATGGAACCATGTTTCCATAGTTTAGGATGAATATGGATGAAATAAACTCATAAAATAGAATAAATTCAAGTGTTAGGGTCATCTTTTAGTCCTTATCATATTATTGTTAACCCTAATTACCCGATTTACCCTTACTGCAATGATAATTATTTACTATGGTTACTATTCATATTGACAAAAAATAAAAGGGGAATATTTAAAAAAAATTATAAATCAAGATTCCAAATGCGGTATCCATTTTTCAATATTCAATTTCTAGAAATCACATAAATTAATTTAAGATTAAAATACAAAAAAGAAATGATTTTTTTTCTTTAGAAAACTGTCTTCTAAAGTATAGAAACGTTTTATACCAAATTCAAGCATAAAATTTATTCCAAAGACTATAATTAGATAATATTTAATAAAAATTAACTAATAAAATTTTCAAATTAATGTAAAATATAATTTCATACTGTAAATAATTTAAAATAAAATACAGTTTTAAATAAAAATCTATATTTTAAATATTCATTGAAAAATAATACTTTTTAAAAAAATATAAAAAATTAACCTTAATATAATTTTGATATGATGATTTAAAAAATGATAAGATTTTTATAAAATAAAACTCCTATAATTTCCCAAAATTAATTATAATATTTTCTCACAAAAAGAAATGAAATCTGTTCTTGAAGAAAACATATTTTTAATAAATAAAATGACTTTACTAAAATCTAAGTGATTATTTACTAATAATTTATCAATAAATTTATATAGTAAGAACTTAATATATATTTTATAAATTAGTTAATCCTATTCATACCCTCCAATTTAAAGGCTGGTTTATAATGGTCATATTTAAATAATAATATTTTATAGTTTGGTTAAGCTCGGTGTGGCGTGTCATATATGCTATTGAATATAGTTTTCTTTTTGAAAACTAAGAGTGTTACATTCTCCCCCCTTAATAAATTTCAACCTTAAAATTTCATATTACATACTAAGTTGGAAATAAGTGAGGGTAATTCTACTTCATGTCTTCCTATGGTTCCCATGTTGCCTCCTTGTTTTTATGGTTTCACCATTTTACTTTGACTAGGTGAGTTGTATCGTTTTGTTGAACTTTATATTTACAGTCTAAGATCTTCATCGGATGATCGTCATAAGAGATATAATTTTATACCTATACCACCTTTGAATTCAGTGCATATAAGGGATCTGATATGTAATTTCTTAGGAGGGATATGCAGAATATTCCGTGTACTTGAGAGAGGGTTGGTGGGGGGATAGTGGATAGGAAATAACTCTGATTAGATCAAGAATCTAAAAGGGGCTGATGTACCTAGGACTTAGATTACCCTTCTTTTCAAATCTCATGACTCTCTTCCATGGAGATATAAAGAGAAACACTTTATCTCTAACCTGAAACTTCAGGTCTCATCGATGATTATTAGGATATCTCTTCTACTAACTCTGGGAATCCCTAATATGCTATTGAATTTTCATGAAATTTTCTACCAATCCCTAGACCATTTTAGGTTTATATAGGTGTTATATATTTCTTCCCATAAATGGATTAATATGAATGCATTTGGATTCTTGAGTGAAAACTATTATTGTATGAGAATATGACTAGAGGAAGATGCTGATCCCATTATCCTTTTAAGTTCATCAAGCATTCTCTCAACATATCTTTAAGTTTCTAGATAGTTCACTCATATTGGAAATCATTTTGGGGGTTATAATCCGTAATGAAGTTCAAATCAGTGTTTAGAACATGTTGGATATTTTTACAGAACTTAGAGGTAAATCAGGAATCTCGTCCAGATACAATTGATAGTGGTGTTCCATGTATCCTCACCACCTATTTGATGTATATACTAGTAAGATGATCAAGTGAGAAGTCATCTAAAATTATAATTAAATGAGAACTATTCATAAGGAAATCCAACACAACCTATATAGAATTATTTCCTCTTGATGTCTTCATAAGACCAGTGACAAATTCCATGGTTATGTTTTCCCATTTCCATATAGGTATGGATAATTGTTACATCATCCCCTTGGACTTCTGCATTTAATCCTTCACTTACTGAAATACCATGAATTTTTATGTATATTTCATGATCTCCTTCATCATATTATCCCACCAATAGTTATATCATAGATATTAATACATATTCATGCTCTCAGGGTGGATCTAAAAGGTCAAACTATGTTCATTATTTAACAACTCCTTTATCTCAGGATTTGATGGTACACATAGTCATGATCCAAATTTTATAACTTATTTTTCATCAATTTTTAAATACAAGGATATTCCTTTTCTTATATATTCAACCTTCTTTTGAATTTCCACATCATATCATTGGGCATCCTTTATCTTCTCTAAAAGGTATGGTTGATCAATCATTTGAGAAAGGAATGATGATGTTCATTCATTTAAAATTCCCATGTCTATCCTTTGAAAATCTAAAAGATTTTATCCTTATAAATTATCACTAGTGATAATGTTTTCAAATCCTTTCTACTTAGAGCATATACCAATTAATTGTTTTTCCCAATAAGGTAGTGGATTGAGTAGTTATAGTCCTTTTCCAGATATAACCATATTCACTGGAGAATATGAATTTCTTTTTATATGAATGAATAATTAAGACTCTTATGATTAGTTAATATTTCAAACTTCTCACCATAGAGATAATTCCACCTTATTTTCAATGTAAATATCACCACAACTAACTCTAGATCATGTGTTTGAAAATTCTAGTCATAATATTTCAACAACTATGAGGTGTAGGTTATCAATTTATCATTCGGAATTAGTACACAACCCAAACCCTTATTTGATGCATCATTGTAAACCATGAAAAGTTCCCCACTTGAGAGAAACATGAAGACAAGTGCAATGATAAACCTATTTTTCAATTCCTTTAAGCTTTATTCACATTAATTAGTACAAAAAAACTTCACTCCCTTTCATGTTAGTTTGGTTTGTGAGTTTTAAAATCATGATAAGTTTCTCAAAATCATTAGAAATACCTATTTAATACAAGTAAACTATGGAACTCTTCTATATATGATTATCTAGTAAAATTATCAACTTCCTTTTTCTTAAAAGGGTCTACAGATTTCCCTTTTCTGGTGATAATATTCCCAAGAACGATACTTCATTATTCTAGAAGTCACATTTATTGTACTTTTCATATATGTTATCCTTTTAAAAAGTCTTTAGAAAAGTATTCAAATGCTTCTTATGATCCTATTTGATTATGGATTATATCAAAATATCATCCATAAAGAATAACACAAAATTTTTAGGTAATTTTTAAATACTATATTCATTAAGTCAATAAATATTTCTAGAGATTAGTGAGTCTTAAGTGAATCACTATGAACTCATAGTATCCATAATTTGTTCGAATGGAAGTTTTGGGAATATATTCCCTCTTCACCTTTAATCGGTGATATCCTGACTAAATCATAGAGAAATAATGGCCCCTACATAGTTGATTGAATAAGTCATCTATCAGTGATCGGTGATACTTGTTCTTTATCATGATTTTTTGAGTTCATGTTAATCAATATAGAGGTACATTGACACATCCTTATACTCAAAAAAGAGGACTGGTTCACCCCATGATGAAGCACTCAGGCATATAAAACCCTTTTCCAGATTCTCTTGTAATATCTTTTTTAATTTCCTCCAAATAAACAGTGGCTATTCTATATGGAGTCTTGGATATGGTCAAAGATCCTGGTATAAGTTTAATTGAGAACTCAACCTCTCATTCAGGTGGAAGACCAGAAAACTCTTCCGGGAATACATAAGTATAATCCATTACAACGTGCATGTCTTCATGCATGATTATATCCTTTGTATTAGTCATTTGAGATAGATATTATTGCTCATAAGGAAATAATATCCACACTTGAGCAGAAGATTCCAATGGATATTCATACTCCTCTTTACACTTGTACATAATTAGAGGATAAATTGGGATGTAAAGAGTGATATCCCTCTCTTAATAGTTGATGTTGTTTTTATATAAGGATAGACAATCCATGCACACTATAGTATAAAACTCCACTAAATGAAGTAATATGATATTTTATAGAATATTCAGTATACAAAAATTAACCGGGTAGGAGTTATATACTAGGATATAATAATTGATCTATTTACTATTCTTATAGATAGATCTTTCCCTATGTGTTGAGGTGGTGTTTGAATAGTTATACCAAAATTGAAAGATATGAAAGAATGTGTAGAACCAAATTAAAAAAATCACGTTTTCTATTCTTGAATGAATAAATAGCATACCTATCACCACATAATTGTCAAGATTTACATTAGTAGTAGTGATAACATATTTACTTCCTTCCTTTCTAGGACTTGGAGGTTATTATCATTTATTATCTCTGACAACCCTTGGCTTTTGGAATTATATTTCATAATTCCTATGTTCCATACAGTTGAAACACTACATCATGGGTTGAGGGTTGATCTGATCCTTTTTCTTCTTCCACCACATCCATGGGTATATTTATCTCTCCTTGAAATTTATTAACACGATTCCCCTATTTTCCACACTTAAAGAATCTATTGACCCACTTCAGTTAGTTTCCAGGATGATTCTTCCCAGACTATTGACACATGGGATGTTGGGTTTTCTTTCCTCCATGATATTTATCCATTGATACTACTAAAGAAAACTCCATTTTATGCTTTTTATTTCTAGGACCATGAGACCATAGAGAGTAAAAAATATCAATTTCAACCTTAAGGTAATAATAAAAAAATATATTTATAGATTTAAAATTCTCAAATCATTAAATCTTTTTGTATACTTGGATTTAATCCACTAAAGAAGTAGTCCACCTTACTTTCAGTGTTGATGATGAATCCAAAGAGATACCATGTAATCCTTGAGAATTTTTCCTCATATGCCCTGATATACTCATCTTAATTTTGATTCAATCCAAGGAACTCCCTCTCAATTTTAATATGGATAGTTCAAGGAAAATATTTATTGAAAAATATTTTCTTAAATTCTTCCCATTCCATGGAATCGATATCCTCTTTGGACTTTGTGTTCTTGATCAGTTTCCACCACTAATCAGCTTCCCACTCCATGCGATAAATGGCCAACAGAACTTTCTATTTTTATGAGCATTAGAGTACATATAATATCTTATCAATGGTGTTAATACATTGTTCCATGATAAGGGGATTAGAATATCCACTAAAGTTAGGAGGCCTTTGTCACATAAAATAATCAACCTCAACTTTTTATTTCTTTGGAGAAGGAGGGTGTTTTTCATGATTAAAGTTACTATTAATATCATGATTTAACTAATCTAGTATTTCCATGAAGTTCCTAACTCCCACTCCCATAAGGTTAGGAATATCGTTAAGGAAATCATTACATTGGTTGTTGTTATAGTTTCTTATATTTCCCACTATTAACTAAAAAAATAAAAATAATATGAGAATACTTAAATAATAAACCTACAAATAGAAAAATTATAAACTTAGAAGGAATAAATTATAAATGAGAATTATATCTTAACTTATGAGTATCTAGTATTAAATATAGTTTATCCATGGAAATTTACCCATTAATTTTTTTAACCTAAAAATTTATTCAAGTCTTTCATACTGGCATTTAAATAATTTTTGAATTTCCAAATCATATCTTTCGGGAGTGTAAAACTAGGTGTGTAGTAAAGTATTTTTATCATGCACCTAGTGATGACCAAGTAAATTCCCAGTGTTCCCTTATTGTGGTTATTACCCATAGGTATAACTATTCTTGATCCAAATTCACTTTTAGTTTCTAGATAGGGATGAATTTTTTTATAAACCACTTGATTTATACTTTACCAAAATTCTAGGATATTTACTATACTTAGACTTATCCCTAGGGTTATCAATAAGGTATTCTAGTATTAATTCCCAAAAATAACTAGACTTTTATATGATACCAAATATAGACCGACTGAAAGGTTGCATTTTTATTGATTTCCAAAAGGCCCTTACAAAAACACCAAGAACAAAACCTCATGGAGGACAAAAATAATGTAAACCTAGAGCATCATTAACTAAAAACCTCATCCCCTACTTCAGAAAAGACCCCAAGGAAAAGAAACAAGACATATCTTGGTTCGATGGAGCCATAGAAACCATAAAATCTGCTACCATATTCCCCTCCCTCCAAGTATGAGAAACCTCCATGTGCCTGCCCATAATTGCTCTGTATCTCCTGATAATATAGGCAATATTCCAAGGAATATTTCCTTTTCCTGTCAAAGCATTGCACAAAACCAAAGATTCAGATTCCACTATGCTTAGTTTAATATTGTGCTGATTGCAGATCTCCAAACTAGAATCCATTTCCATAGCCTCCGCTTGCAGAGCATCACCATCTCCATACGCCGCTGAAAACCCAGCAACCACCGAGCCAAACATATCCCGCACGACCCCACCCCCTCGCATCGCCCCCATAAGAAGAGAGCCATCAAAATTCAGTTTTAAACCCTACCTTTACGCCAGCCACCGAACCCATAACCCCTGCATTGGTACCCCCTCCAGCTGGCCGCGTGTAAGGTGTGGAAACAACAGGTTTACAGATGGCACTGCTTTGGCGTCTGGACACAGCTGGAGCAAATCCAAGACAATGTGATTCATTCTGAATAAAATACTAACCTGAGAAACCCTGCTTTGATTATGGCACATCGCATTCCTAGCCTGCTATAAAATACAACAACCAGCCACCAGAAAAAGCGTCCTGGCCTTCCTCTCTTTTCCATGATTGTCTGTGCCTCTAAACCAGGAATTGAAGAAGTCACCTTACACCTCTACTGACTCATACCAACCAAAGAATATTCCAAAATACTTCCAGATTCCTCTATCCCATTCACTCCCAAAAAACAAGTGACCCACTGATTCAGAATAAGGTGAACTGCAACACCAGCATCTGGACACAATATTAACACCCATATGTTTCAATTTTTCAGAAGTAGGAAATTATTTGTTTCTTACACGCCACAAAAGAAAATTAAATTTGGAAGTAATCTCTTTGGACCATAGAGTAACTCCCCAGGGATCATTGTATATTGCGACCCTTGTCACATGAATGAACTCCTTAATAGAAAAAATTCCCGAAGATGCACCTGTAAAAACAAGTTTATCAAGATCATCACTAGTGACAATATTGTTGAAAAAAAAAATCTGGGTCTCATCCAGAACAGCTTGAAGAAAACAGGGATATCCACTAGCTTCACTGAAAGACATGCCCAGAGTAGGACATCCTGGAAAATACAGCTTCCCAACCCCCCAATCATGCTGCCAGAAATTAATATTCCCTTTTCCCACTAACCACCGAGAGTGTTGATTTAAAATCTCCATCAGAGGATAAATTAGATTCCAAATCTTGGAAAAGATGGACCTCTGATCACACAGATATTTACCATAAATGTCTTGCATAGTCCTTCTCCAAAGAGACCGACCTTCCAACACTTCCCATGCCAACTTTGCATGTATCCCCTTCATTGTTGTTGAAACACTCCTCGGGTTAATACCCCCTTCAGAAAGAGGTCTTGCCACCCGTTTCCCCGAAGCCCAATGATTCCTGCCTTCCATCTGCCCATCCAAAATGAAGAACACCATAATCTTGTCCAATTTGACAATCACACTTTTAGGAATTTTCAGAGTAGAAAGGATGTTCATGGTAAAGGAGACCAATACACTATTCACTAAAGTGATATGACCACCTAAGGATAGAAACCTATTTTTCCAGTTCAGAATTCGCCCAGAAATATTGCCTATGTGTTTATCAAAGTGATGTACCCTAAGAGATGAGAGACTGACCGGGGCCCCAAGATACTTCATGGGAAGGATTCCCTCTCCATACTCAATATAGCCCCCACATGCCTAACCCTTGAATCAGACAACTTCCCGGTTATGTAAAAGGAACTTTTCTATTTGTTCACCACCTGACCACTCCATTTGCAATAATCCCCAATAAGGCTGACCAACCCCTGGACAGAGCGTTTACTACCATTGATAAAAACAATGGTGTCATCAGCAAACATTAAGTGAGATATACCCCTTGTAGCATTCCTATTCTGGTAAGGAAGTACTTTACCCAAATTGATGCTTTGATTAATAACACAACTGAAAACATTTTGAGAGAGAATGAAAATAGTGGGGGATAGGGGATCACCTTGTCTAAGGACAAGAAAAGCCTTGAAAAAATCAAATTGCTTACCCATAAAAGAGGTAGCAATCCATGAAGATCTGAAACAACGGAAAATCAGGTCACTAGTCCACCTCAAAAATCCCATACAAGTCAGGACTCTGAGAACAAAACTCCATTCCACCCTGTCATAATCCTTGCTCATGTCAAGATTAACCACCAGATTGCCTCCTAAGGACCTGTTATTAATCCCACTAACCATTTCTTGGACAACTCCAATTGCACCCTAAATTGACCTCCCTTTAATGAACCCATGCTGCTCCGGAGCCATCTAAGAGTCCAAGTGAGTAGCCAGTCTTTTATTAAGAATACTGGCTAAGATCTTATAAGGTACATTTCACATAATAATAGGTCGGTACTGATCAATATACTGGGGATTACTCACCTTAGGAATAAGAACCACCTTGGTTGCACAACTCTTTAATCTAAATAACACAGTATCATAAGGAAACATAATGTGCGAGTCAAAGGTATAACATGATATCATTAAAGAGAAGGCTTATGAGTAATAACATGAGTGTATAATATAAATAACATAGTATCATAAGTCTATGTGAATGTAGGAAATGTTGTAGAAACACAAAACATGACATAAGCATAAGTCATGGATAACTACCAAGACAACATCACATGGTGGATAGAGTCCCATCTTGGATTAAGTTTACTCCATAATCCCATAAATAACATCTCACGAGACAAAAGATTTACCCAATAAATTGGATATATATATGGTTGCACCCATAATAACATTTATAGGATTATGTGTTCCACAAAATAAAATCAATAATGAGGAATAAACATAATAAATTCCAATGGAAAGAAATCTGTTTCCTAATCTTTCCTCATATCATAATCAAAAGAGATTTATTAAAGAAGGAATTTGAGAAATAAACATAAGGAATAAATTAAACCATAAAAATAAGGTATAATAAGATATTTCTATACATGATATAAATATATACATAATTTATAAGCATTCCATAACATTAAATATAGATATCAAGTGAGTATGAGAAATAAAGGTCATAACCCCAAGAAAAAGGGTGGTTTAGAGAGTCCCCTTACCTTAAGTCTCATATTTATTCATACATGTTAAAAAATCCTATATAATAAATATATATTTATTATATATGTATTAAATGACCATAATAATATATATAATACCATATATGATTTTCTTATAACATATTACCACCTGTTTATTAACAATTCATTATTAAAATCACTATTATGAGTGATAATTGCTTCATTTTTCATGCATGTTTTGGTCCAAAAGAATCAGTATTTATAAATTTATCATGATTTAATTATATCCATAATTTTAAACATGATATTAATATAATATATATTTATTATATTTATATTTATATTCATCCATAATAGATGTAGATAAAAACATGAATTACACTATTCATGGAGACGGTAGGTCGTACATATGCATAAATGTCATTTCCATTTTTGATGGATGAAACGAAAAAAAGGTAAATAATAATTAGCCTTTATAGAATAATTATATTATAATAAATAAAATATATATTTATTAAATCTATCATTATAACCACCTGTGAAAGACGATGATGGAAAACAAATTACATCGGTTTGTGAGGCGATAGTCTGTCGTACACATGAACAACAATTTCATTTCCCATTTGATAGGAGAGAAGATGAATATAGAAGATGAAAATAATATAATAACATATTATTATATATAATATCTTGGTATTATTATTTCATCATGTTTTAATAATATTTGAATTAGGTATAATAAAAAATAAAACTAAAACATTTGGTTAAAGACTATACCTCTTATTCAAAAAAACTTCATTTTATTTACTCCTCAAACCCTATAAGGTTTCTATTATTCCCAAAAAAATACTTATAGTAAATATATATGTATGTTAGTAATGGATTTTGGAAGTTATTTTGAAAAATATTTTTTTTAAGTGTGAAGAAAAGAGGAGAGGTGGTTTCATTTTATAAGTGAGAGGAGGGGCACTCTTGGAATTACTTAAAATATTAAATTAATATGAATTAATTTTCATGGAAAAGGCTACAAAATAATATAATTATAATATATGATGTTAATGGTTCAAAATACTATCATTAAATAAAATTTTGACAAGTTTAGAATATGTTTTTACCTTTATGTCTTTGTTTTATCCCGTGTTAAGCCCTTTTAACAATTATTGTGATAATTTTTTTACTCTTTAGGGGTCAAGATAGTTATTATAAAATGAAAATTATACCATAAATGGAACATGGTTTAAAGTTTAAACCATTTCAAAATCATGTGTCCAAATAAAGTATTTTTATGAATTTTAAATCATTTAATAGAATATTGTTTAACATAAAATATCATTAATGTCATTTTTGACACTATTCATTTAATTTGAATTTGAAAAAAACATGGAAGAAAATGAATTAGAATATAATAATTTAAAACTCCAATAAAATGTTATATTTATCTAAAAAATTAATGTAACATAACAATTCATTCAAATTATATTACTTTTAATATTTTTAAAATCATTTATTTTTTTATTAGTTGAATAAATACCGTGTCAGCGTTGCGTAAGAATTTAAGGTAATTATTTAATCAATAAAAATTAGAAATAAATTACCATTATAAAAAATTATTTAAATTTTAAATAACTCTTTTATAACCAAACACATCCTTGGTTTATCCCTGTGTAAAACATTTATATATATAAAAACAAAGAGAATGAGCATAAAATAATATAAAAGTAAAAAATCAAAGAAATATAGAACCAATTTTCCTTATTTTAGTAACTTGGATAGAAATATAAAAAATAAAATCATAAAATAGGATAAATAAGTGTTAGGATCATTTTTAGCTTATCATATTATTTTTAACATCAATTACCCAATTTACCCTTACCATACTGAAAATTATTTACCATGGTTACTATTAATAATGAAAAAATAAAAGGAAACTATTCAACAAAATTTGACCTCATTATTCCAAATATATAATCTATTTTTCTAGATTCAATTTATAAAAGTGGTAGAAATTAATTTAATATTAAAATGAAAAACACAATGAAAAGCAATTTTTCCGAAAAAATGCCTTTTAAAGTATAAAAATGTTTTTATTCAAAATTCAAGTATAAATTTTATTAAAAAGTCAATAATTAGATTATATTTAATCAAAATTAACTAATGAAATTTTAAAACTATTAAAAATAGAGTTTTACTTTGGAAATAATTTAAAATAAAATATAATTTTAAATAAAAATCAATATTTTTCTCTATTAATTGAAAAATAAAACTTTTTAGACAAATATCCTAATTTCACTATAATATAGTTTTGTTATTATGATTTAAAAAATCATATACTTTTTATCATATAAAATTCCTAAAATTTCTAGAAAGCAATTACAACATTTTCTCACAAAAATCAATAAAAACCATTTTTGAAGAAGAAGTATTTTTGAAGAATAAAATGACTTTAATTAAAATTGAGTGACCATTTACTAAGAATTTATCAATAAATTTATATTGATTAGGAACTTTTTACATATTTTATAAATCATTTAATCCTATTCATACCCTCTAATTTAACATCTAGATTATAACAATCATATTTAAATAATAATATTTCATGGTTCATTTAAGCTTGGTGTTTCATGTCGTATACACTGTTGAGAATAGTTTTCTTTTTAAAAAATGAGAGTAATACATTTGTCTTGTATGACCTCATATGGGAAATTACCTATTTTCTAAAGCATGATTACTTTTTATGTGCTTCATGGTTGTGATTGCATAGTATGTTGTTGTTTCAGGATAATGCATGATTGTGTGTTTGGTATTAATGTTTTATTTTGATATCAAATCCCAATTTGTGTTGAGATTTTGTAATAGACCCCTTAGAGGGTATAGACAAAAAAAGTGGATTAGGTTCGATATAACTACATTTTGTTCCATGAAGTGATGAGGTGTTATCCTTATGGGAATTTTGGCACAGAGTGACCCATTCTGGATCAGTTAAGAATCAAGTGATTGAGATGGTATTAAAGAGATTATCCCATAAGGTTATATTGGAGTTGATACTTGTTTGAGATTCAGGGGTGGTCTTGAGTGACCAGTTCCCTGGTGATAAGCTAGTGAGCTTGTGAGACGGGCTGCGTGCCCAACTTGTTGTTTTATGCATGTGCTTGACCATGTTTATGTTATTAGCAATGAAATGCATCATGGGTGATGCTATGTACCAAGGATTTATATTAAATCAATTGACAAGGTATTATAATATATGAACTTGATTAATAAGGTTAGTTTAGGCCGTGACATGATTTCATATCTTAACTTGAGTGATAAGGTAATTGTTGGGAAAAAATACCTCAAAGTAAAATTGAAATATTTTTGGGTTGATTCTATTTATGGAAGAAGAGGGTTTACAAGGTATGTTGTGGAGTTCTAGAGATATTGTTTACATTGTATGTTGAAAAATATCCAATCAAAAGGAATGGATTCCCTGTAAGTGGTATAGAAAATTTCATATACATGTTGGCACTGTTTCACAGTGTTTACCAAATTTTTGGGGTTAAAAATTTGGATGTTGGATCAAACATCATGAAATATGGATTTCTAGGAAGGACAAGTAAAAATATGACAAAGTAACCAGTTTAAAAAATAATGGGTTTTGTAAATAAGGTTTCATGAAGTTATGGGTCATCGTGAATGGGCATCAAGAATGCACGAAATATTTGACAATAATCTCTGTGACTACAAGAAGAATCGCAGACAAGAAATTCCCACAGTGCTTCACAGAAATAAGGAGCATCACAAAATATATGATAGTTCTTCACAATAAGGTGATTATGTGGATACAATCTTATGTAATGGGATCCAACACATATAAATAGGCCTCTACCGCCTTCATAAAAGAAGAGCGAGACTTAACAAAGATTTTAAGGCTCTGAATTCATAAAGGTGGTTCGTGAAGGTGGTTCTTGAAAAAACGTTCATGAAGAAAGTTAGTTTGTGAAGTATATGAAGTACAGATAAAATTTTTGATCATGGAAAAATTATTGAAGTTCGCGAATGCTCTAAAAAGCTGACTGAAAGTGGTGAGCTTCATGAAGGTTAAGTGAGCTTCGTGAAAGTGTTGAGCTTCGTGAAAGGAGGTTTATACTTGAAGGATAGTTGAGCCTTGGGAAAGTTTTTGGGGTTCACAAAGGAGGTTTATTCTTGTGAATAATTGGGTTTTTTCATGAAGGTGGTGTGATATTTGCGGAAAGCGGTGAGCACTGTGAAAGTATTAAAAAGGGATTTCTTAGTAAATCTATGGTAAAGTGGTATTCATCAATTGGATGAAAGTGAGACTTCAATATATAATATATCAATAGCTAATTATGTATTAATTATTGATAATAAATGGACCTACATGTCCATAAATTGTGGTTGAAGCCCTTCCAAGAGTAGTGAGAAAAGGAAGAGGAAGAAGGTGCTCTTTTCCACTGGCAGTGAGCCATAAAAAAGATTTAGGGAGTGACCCTTGGGAAGCCAATGAGATATCCCTAAACCTTGTAAATTCAATGACCATGGACATAAAAGTGATATATATTGAACATTATTTTGTAGTGATCCTTAATGGATTTAGCACATTGGCACATTTCTGTTGAATGATCCTTAGAGGTAGCCCATTGATGGTAAAATAAGTAAAATTGTTGTGTCTCATGCATGATTTAATTTATATTAATACATTACTATAGGAAAGAGAGATAATATTTTTTTGTTTAATGAAGAAACATGATTTTAAGGGGTAGTTTTTTTAATCTTTCATACCCTGATTCACCCCCCTCTTAGGGTATTTAACCTAGTTGGGATAATAATAGTGGTTATGATAATGGCCTTACCTTGAGTGAGAAGGTATTTTCATAGAATACCTTGATTGAGATGGTTTATCTGGGTTATGATGTGATATCCAACCCTTTCTTGAGTGATAAAGTAGTTGTCATGATAAATTCCCCACCTTGAGTGATAAGGTAGGAAATAACCTCCCTTGAGTGAGAAGGGATAGTTTGGGATATTATGTGTGACTTCTCTTTAATGAGAAGGAATGATTTGAGACTTGATTTGAGACCTACCTTAAGTGAGATGGGATGATTTGAGACTTTATTCACAACCACCCTTGAGTTATAAGGGATGACCCTAGACTTTATTTTCAACCTACTTAGTGACTTCAGGTAGTGGTAAAAGACTTAGTAAGACCCCAACCCTACCTCTCTAGGTATGGATCGAGACATGGTATGACAACCTACCCTAATTATTTGGGTATGGGTCAGGATTTGTCGAATGAGATGACTTACTTCCATCATTTATCTAAGGTAGGTAAGGTTAGGAATCATGATAGCCTATTTAGCACATGATATCCCAAATTGTATGATTGTATGTGCATTGTGTGGTATGTTTCTAGGTGGGTGTGTTGTAAGAGAAAAAATTTAATCCTTATATGTATTGCATACACATATACTTTATCATAACAACACTCAATATTTTTGAGTCATTTTGGATTCCTATTATTCCATTGGATTCACCCCTACCCACATACACAACAAGGGTTTTGATGTACATGGGCAGATCTTCATGATTTATCTTAAGCACAAGTACTCCTTAGAGATGGGTATGTGACTCAGTCTATCAAGATACATAGAATAGGGATTCTGTAGGAAAATAATGTGAGTTGGGATAGGGGTTGGTGCTATTTTTTTTAGTTATTTTTCAACACACACTAGATAGTATATTGTTTTTTTATTTATATAAAGATGCCTATTTTTACATATTTACATACTGCTACTCTGTTATGTTTTGATGCATCAAATAGATTGTTTATTTCATTTTATTCTAAACTTTTAGGACCTTCTTGGATATCTTTTATGGCTAAAATCATTTTGGGGGTGTTCGTTATATGGACGAGTCATGTTGAATTTTTGGAAGATTTAGAAATGACCCTAGAGATTTTTTAGAGGGAATAGTCTCCCCATGAATGTGTTAACACCTCATTATTAGTCTGTAACCTTTATAATATAGCGAGTCACGATTGAGGTCATGTGATTACCCCCTGATTGGGTTCCATTTAGGTGATCTAGGTTGGGACATTACAGATGGCATAAGAGAATATTTTGGGATGGGATATTGTAAGTTAGTAGTAAAGATAGGTTATTCGGACTTTGAAGGTGAACTGAGTGCATGCCCATCCAGCATGAAAGCTATTTAAACCCAAGTTGTCAGGTTATGACTAAGAACTGTAGGATGAGTGAGGTGTTTGACCAATAATACCAAGGTGGTATGGATGAGGCTTGAGATGAGTCATAGGTCTTGGCTGGGGACCCAATGAGTTGTTCATGCATCATGATAGTGACATGATTAGAAAATGACATACACAATTATGGGTGATGTTGTTTGAAATATTTCATTATTGGTATCTATTATTAATTGAATCAACTTATAATCTATTAGTTTTTTCTATCAAATAGATTATAAGGGGTGACTAGATTAATATGGATACAAGGGGATTTTTTTATTTATTGTGATTATAAATGTTGGATGACATTGGGAAATGGTTTTTAGGATTTTTTAATTTTTGAAAAAATATAGTTTTTAATAGAAAACTCATGTAGTGGCATGAGGTGTGATTGAAATGGTTTTTATAAGTTAGATTTACTTAAAATAGCATGTAGACCATATGATTTTGAAATGTTTGGTTTTTTTGGTTTTCAGAAAATCTTCGGGAAATTGTTTTGAATTTTTTTTTGAAATGAGTTTGAAAATGAGATTAGTATTCTCCAAAGAGACCCCTTAGGCTATGTATTTTTGAGATTTTGGTTCTGGTGAAAACCCTTGGATGCCATGGGGTGTTTTTAAAACTCAGGTCAGTTTTGGTTTGTAAAATAATTTGATCTAGTTTAAAATAAATAGTTGGTACTTGTGTAAACTATATTCCTTGGATTTTGAGTTTTATATTCAAGTGACCCAAGTTCTTGAATTGTTTTCTTGGTTTGTGGGCCATGATTTTTTGGAAATCATCAAGTGAGGTTAGATACCCAGATTCCTTGGATTTTTTTTGTTTTACATTAGAGTGATCCAAGTGCTTGAATTGTGTGCTTGGTTTATGGGCCATGTTTTTTTGAAATCATCAAGTGAGGTTGGAGAATGTGGACATGATTTATTCTTGTGTTGGGAAAAATCAATCAGTTCTTGTTTAGACTGGGTTTTCTTAGTTTTCAATGGTGGATCAAAGATGAACTGGGTGTTTGGATTTTGTGTTCGATGGATATTCCATGGGTTTTTTGAAATATCAATATTTTCTACATCATGGGATAAATGATAAATTTTGGGGTTGATTATCTAGATGATAGACTCATGGGTCTATGGTTTGGACTAGTTTATTTGGGTTTTGATGGGCGATTCCTATGGCGGGGAGAACCATTAGTTAGAATGAAACTTTATGAGTGGATTCTTATAATAGGGATAACCATAAGACTTATGATGTATCAATTATTTATAACTTGGTTTCTTGGGGTTGAAAGGTGAAATTTATCACCATCTTGGTGTTTGGTGATCAATGTCTCATGTTGGCACTTGGGTATGAGTAGGGTGGTCCCATATAGTTGTTACATTCAGTAATAGACAAGATGTGGGTGATGGAGATTGGATATTTTGGTTTAGTGAGGAAACAATAAGGATATTCTTATGGTGGGGAACATCAAATTTTTCAAATATGTATGAAACTTATGTTAGTTAGGGTCATGGATGTGTTAAAATATGTGAGTGAGTTAGATTGGGGGCTCTTTGGTGCTTATGGGTGGAGTACGATGTTATATTTGGTTATTCAAGGATCTAACCATAGAATTACATAGAGTTTTTAGTTTAGACTTTGGTGTGAGATTTGGATGATTTTTCTATGCCTTTGAGAGTTAGGTAAATGTGATTGAGTGATGTTAATATGTGTTAATAGGTGAGACTGAGTATTTTTCGAGGAAAGATGACCAAAGAAGGATCGATTAATGTTATTGTGTGGAAATAGATAAAGTTAGGTAAAATATGAATCAAGAGTGTTTATATGAAACTTGGTGAGAATAATTCTTGATATGTGATGGTATTCATAGATAGTGATATGTGAGGATTAGTGATAAGGTAACTTAGTGTTTAATGAATAGTGAACTTCATGTTGGGAGTTTCATAATAGAGGTGCATTGGGTGTTCGATAATGAAACACAATGTATTAATACTAAATCAATAACTGATGTAGGTTAGGATTCATGGTTGGAGGATTTATATAGATTCCCTATGATGAGAAGTATTATGATGGGGATTTTGTAATAGAAAATATTGTTACGAGTTAGTGAAAATCAAAGAAAGTTTGAATTTTTGGCCACATAGTAAGGGATGGGAATTTTGATTGGATTTTAAATGATTTATGAGATGTTTCATGATTGTTCGTTTAGTGGAAGAATGCCCAGAGTGATTTCTTGGAAATTAGAGGATAAAATTATATAGTGGGAGGAATGTTTCACTTTAACTGAAATGGTTCATTCCATGATAGTTCTTGGATGAGGGATTGAACCTTTTTTGGGGGTGGTCACACCGTGATCTATGAGGTTCACACCATGATAGTGCCTCCCTGGAGTAGTCATACCACAACCTAGGTAGGTCGTGCCGTGATGGTGTCTAGTTGGGGGTTATCCCCTTTTCCTAGGGGTGTTCATGCTACAACCCATAGGGGCCGTGTTATCACTTGACCAAGTGAGGTAGCGCCACGATGTGACTCACATGGTTACTCCATAACTGAACTTATATATAGTTTTTAAATGGTACTTTTAGTAAATTAATGGGGGGGATTATTTAGAACCCCCCTCAGGATCTCTTAGAATAAATAAAATGGATGAAGAGGGTGATCCCTCTTCTGTATCTCTCATTTACCCCATTATCTCCCCTTCGATATAGATTATTTTGGGGTATTTTATCAAATGGATTCAAGGTAAGATCACTCTTCTCTTATTTTTTCTTTCTATTGTTTCTAATGATTTATTTTCAATCAGTTAGGGTTTCAAAGTGATGATTCCACTAGAGAATAGTGTAATCATTCCAATTCATGAGGATTCCAGGTGTGTCTTGATTAATAGATCATGAGAGGACGTATTCATGATGTCATTCATCATTTAACTTAAGGTATGTTTACCCACATATTTATTTTGTTTTTTTAGAAAATTTGGGTTAAATTAGTCATTGGATTTGGTATATAATTTTGGTATTTTGTGTGGCTCAAGTTAGGGTTCATTTTGTGAGTGGATTGAGCCCTATTTCTTAAGGTTTTGACAATGTTATCACATCCATTGAGTCTAATGTTAGTTATTCCATCATGGTATTTTTGTTTGAAATGATCGGTTTGTTAATTTAATGGTGTTTATGGGTGATATAGTTTCTCATGGACTTAGATGTGGTTGATACGATCTCAAGAATAATTTATGGATCACTTGTTAAGGAAGGTGGACTTGAAATTACCAAGTCAATTGTTCTTTTGGTGATTTTATGTTCATATTTCATAATTATAATTATTTTCATCATGTTTCATGAATTTTGTAGTTTCAGACCATAAATTGGGATGGAAATGCATTAGCCTAATGGTCAACATGGAACATATATCTTGATAAATGTTTTTATGGTGGCACCTTAGTATAATGAGTTATAGTTTCCCTACTTATAGTTTTCTTGGTAGTGGGAGTTGGATTTCAAAGATCGAGACGTTTCCTTTTTTAAAATTTGTTTTTCAAAAGGGTTTGATTTAAATGGGATGATTTCAAGAATTGGGTTTGAAATAGTATTTCAAAATAAGCACGGAGTTTTATAAATAAAATCATAATGATATTTTTGGCTAAGGTCCTAGAATGATGAAGGAGACATATGATACCTTTTGAAATGGTTTTAAAATCTGTATTTGACTCATTTTTTAAAGAAAATATAGAAGGGATTGGTTGAGATTGGTTTTGGACCTTTTGACTTGATGTGGGAAATTTATTTTTCTAAAGCATGATTTTTTATGATCTTCATAGTTGTGATTTCATGATATGTTATTATTTAATGGTGATACATGGTTGTGTGTTGTCCATTGATGTTTTATTTTGTTATCAAAGCCCATTTTGGGTTGATATGTTTTAGTTGAACCCTTATAGGGTAGATATGGGTAATGTGGATTAGGTTTTATGGAATGATTCCAAATTCCATGAAGTAGTAAGGGGTTGTCCTCTTGGGTAATTTCATCACAGAGTATTTCATTTAGGGTTGGTTAAGGATTGAGTGACTGATATGGTCTTGAGGAGATTATCCCATGAGGCTAGATGGGTGTTAAGACATGTTTAAGCTGAGGGGATATGTCTTGAGTGAGCAATACCTTGGTGATGAGTTGATGAGCTTGTGAGATAGGCTGTGTTCACTATTTATTGTTACATATGTGTACTCAACCATGTTCATGTGACTAGCGATGATCCATGTTATAGGTGATGATGGGTATTGAGGCCTGCCTCACCTTGAGTGAGAAAGTATTATTTTGGAATTCCTTGAGTGATAAGTTTGGTTTGAGTTGTGATGTGATATTCTACCCTATCTTGAGTGATAAGGTAGTGGATAAGATAATGGACTCACCTTGATTGATAAGGTGTTGGAGTAGACCGCCTTAAGTAAGAAGGTTGGCTTGGGTTGTGATGTGATATTAGACCCTAACTTGAGTGGTAAGGTAGTGGTCAGGATAATGGCCCCACCTTAAGTGAGAAGGTATTTTAAGAATCTCACTTCAGTGAGGAGGGATGATTTGATATATTATGTGTGACCTCTCTTGAGTGATAAGGGATGGTCCAAAACTTGATGTGCGACCTACCTTTAGTGAGAAGTGATGGTTTGATACTTGACGTGCAACCTCCCTTGAGTGAGAAGGGATGGAATGATACTTTATGTGTGACCCACCTAGAGCCTTTGAGTAGTGGTCTAGACTTGGTAAGAACACCTACCCTAACTCTTTGGGCATGGGTTGAGACATAGTATAACACCCCACCCAGAGTTTTCAAAGTATGGTTCAGGATTTATGGAATGAGATCAATTCTTTATGGAATGGATAAAAAATAGGTATGAATAGGAATCATGGTGGTCGATATAACAGATGATAGCCTACCACATATTATTTTATGTGCATTATGTGTTATGTTTTTGGGTGTGTGTTGATACATGTATTTCATGAATATATTTTAGGGTGTTTTAATATATTAATTTTCATAATATAATTGATATTCTTTCAAGTATTTGGATTATTTTACTTATTTTTTAATTTATGGAAGGATACTACCAATATTTGAAAAGGAAAAAAATGAGATGATTATCATAAATTGAAGATACTTCATGCCACAACACGAAGTAGTGTGGCATGAAACTAAATAAATGAAGCTACAATGGAGTTGGAGTTTCACAATTCACATCGTGAAAACATTTCACATCCTGAAGAATTACAAGATATGAACCCAATACAGAATGTGAAAAAAAGATGATAATATTTCAAGGCCCCAGATACGACACATCATGAAACACTTACACGATGTGAAAGTGTCAAGATGACCAAAAAAACTTCAAGATTTGACATATCTGGTGGAGAAGACCAATTTTATGACCCAAAGACCACCCGAGGTGAAATTTTGACACTAAAATGCTACAAGATCCCCCTAGAGTTCTATAAATAGAGAGGGATACTGTTTCTTATAGGGTTATATCCAGAGACCAAAGTCTAGGGGTGAGAAGATGCACTGCTATAGGGTCCTCCACCACTTTCTCTCCGATTTTATTTTTTTCTTTTTTTTCTTTCTTCCTACCCCTTACTCCCTTTTTACTAGAATGATAGGGTAAAAACCACCTTATGATAGGGATATGTAGCTGAAGGGGGAATGTACTATTATAGTTATGTATTTTTATTCATGCTACAGATTTTTTCAATTTGTTTATTAAATTAATATACCTTTATTTTATTTTTCATAATGAAAAATGTTAATTTTAATTGAAAGGAAATTTAAAATTATGTAACTAGTTACCTTTAATTGAGGCATGAAATTTTTTTCATTCAGGGCAACTGGGTTTATATATGGTATCGAGATAAACTCGATTTGGAAAAACCATAAATTATTGGACCAAGGTAAATCCTGGATTGTAGTGTTGAGGATGGGGTGCCATGACCATTGGATTCACCTCATCTCAAATCTAATGATAAACATGGATTAATCAATTTATTTTCTAAAATCCAATTTCATATGAATCCTAAAACTACAAAACCCAGGATGCTTTCAAACTTTATTTTCAAAACCCAATTTTTTTTTCTTTGTGCTCTCTCTCTTTATTCAAATCATTTTAAAAACCAACATATTTTCTTCTCCCTATTTCTTAAAATAAATCAAATAAAAAAATTTCTTTAAAACCTAATTAAACTAATTTCATCGTCTCTATGAGATCAACCTCAATCTTTCCGCTATATTTATTTTAATTAATTAAGTATCACTGATATGAGTTTTATAAATTTTTATTTTGATTAGAAATAAGGAAAATAATGATGCCCTTTGGGATAATCAGGTGTTTTTCTCAAGTATGACTGCACTCCTTATATTTATTTCATGAATATCTACTTGATCACAAAACACTCAATATTTCTAAGGAATTAGGTATTAATAATAGGTCATTGGTCTCACCCCTACCCATGTACATGGAATGGGTTTTGATGTACACGGGTAGATATTCATGTTTTATCTTTGGAATAGGTACTACATGGATTTTTACATGTGGTTTGGTCTATCATGTTGAAAAGGCAGAGGATTCAACAAGACGATCAAATGAATTGGTAAAAAGGCTAGTGTAGTATATTTTTGTTTATTATTCCACATGTATCGACCAATGTGTCAGTTTTTTATTTATATTATGATGCCTTTTATTTCATGCTTACCTGATACCACTCTGTTATGTTTTGATGCATCATATAAACGATTTATTACTTTCTATTATGGACTAAGAGGGCCCTATTGGATCCCTTTTATGTTAATAGATATTTTAGGGATGTCTGTTTTATAGACATTTCATACTGATTTTTTTTATTTTTTCATGACCCTTAGGGTTTGTTTTAGAGGGAATAGTCTCTCCATGACTGTGTTAGCTCCTCATCACTATTTGGAAATCTATGATGTATGGGGAGGTTTGCTTATATTCATGTGATGACCCCCACTTGGGTGCTATTTGGATGATCCGAGGTGGGTAACTACACATTACATACTGGAATATTATTTTTTGAAAGATGGAGGCTATGGAATGGGAATTTCATTCACATGCTTGTGCAAGAAAGATGTGTTCTTATTCTTGGAAGGAGAGGCACAATGAATTGGAACATTGGAAATCTCAAGTTTTTTTTACAGATATATTGTACTTTGTACCTTTATAGATGAGGAATTACAAAATTGAGGGTGTTGTTTATTCAAGAAAAAGTATGAGGAATATTCAGAACCTTTTTTATAATGAACTATGTGTTGTATGTACCTAAAGATAATAAGGATTCTTGAATATCTAATTTGGGAGAATGATATCTCTCGTAAGTATTGGGAGTTTTAGAATATATTCTAAAATAGAAACCTGTAATTTTTTGATACTAAACCTAGAACATCAGAAGGTGTCACAGAACAGATAATGAATTTGTTTGGGGAAGTATATTTTGGAAACACTCTAAGTTTATAAGTTGGATGATTTATTGTTCTCTTATATGAAAATTATTTAGAAATTCATATATGACTATGTCAATGTCAGAGTAGGTACAAACCCAATTCTTAAGAATGTTTCTTTGTAAAGGAGTAGTGATGAAGATTTTGGCATTTTTGACCTCATGGTAATGACTATCAGATGTAATCAGAGTTTTGGAAGTTCCTTTGTGAGGGAGTTGGATCTTCTAAAGACTAAAACTATACTGGAGTATATTTGGAACAAATGGCCCTATTTTTTCTTAGTTTCAATAATAAATCAATATTAGAAGATTCCAAGGTTGTTTTGGCGGGGGTTCATCAGTTCAAATGTGCTATAATTTTCAAAAGTTATTATTTCAGATAGAGGTTGGTTCTAGTGATATCACTAGTGTTTTTTTGTACTAAAAAACTCTCATATTATGATATCTTGGTGGTATATTCTTTATATTTTCATGATTCCAAAAGTATTAGGTCCATGGTACTGTTTCTAGACATGGTTTTTTGACAGAGTTTAACAAATTTTGATAGAGATCTAGCTTGTTTTATTTGAAAAAAATTCCATGGAGTTATTCAAAAAGTTTCATGAGAATAAAATGAGAGATCATGGTTTAGAAGGATTGGGTCCAATTTTTTCTTAGAAGGGTTTTGGATGATCATAAGTATGGTGTGGAACCATGTTAAAACTAAAAAAGGAAAAATAATGTAAGTTGGCTTGTGTGACTTTGGTGAAATCCTTTAGAATAGTCTTCATATGAGAGATTGTTAGGCTTAACTAGAGAAAAAAATTCTCAAGTGAGGGATTTTTAGGTTTTGGTGTGAGAACTATTTTTTGGTTATTGTTGAGTCTTTAAAAAGTTAAATATCTGAAAGATGAACATGGAATAACTAGATGAAGATAGGTTCACCTTCACTATGAATATCAAAATTTAGGTTAATAAAATAAATTTTCTGGAATCGGGTTAGCATAAGTTGGATAGAGGAAGCGACTCACCGATTGAAGTAGTGGAAGAAAAAATGTTCAATTTTAAGAATGTGGAAGGAGTAACATCTAAACACATATATTTGAGAAGTTATCACATTCTAGAGGATGGAGTGATACTGATGGAAAGTGTATGTTTCAGATACTTCCTACAAGTTTCATAGAAAGTGGATTTCAACAACAACTATATTTAGGTTGATAATAAAGTGAAGGTATGAAAAAAGTACATAAGGTATTTCTTTTTTATACATAAGATTCTTTAGGAGGATAAGTAAGGTTAAACTCATAGAGTTTCTAAAAGAATTCACTGTTCACTGAAAGGACTAGTTGAGGTGGAAGTTTCCTTTTATTGAGTGGAGGGATTCCAAGGAATATCATATCCAAGTGGAATTATCATTGTGGAGATAAAAAGGTAGTGTAACCATAAGTTAAAAACTGGTAGTTGTAGAACACACTTATTTAGGATGAGATATGTGAATGTTCTAGGTGTAGTAGAAGTGCCTTGGTTGATGAATAACTATAAAGGTTTTTTCATATTCAATGTATTATTTTCAAATTTGTACAAGATGTAAATTTCATGACCAAATATTTCTTTCCATCAAATATTGACTTAGAGAAAACCCAAAACCCAGAGAAGATTTTTTCATGTTAAATTTATAATTAATTTATATTAGATAAGAATAAAGAATACCTAGTTTGTAGCTATTTCTTAGAAGATGATGTTGATCATACGAAAAATCATTTGTGGATTACCTTCATTGTGTAGATAGGATCCAAGTATATAATCCCTATAGAAGTGATCCACATGTGCTCTTTTGATCTCTAAATGACATCGATTAATTTCTAGGTGTTAGCACAATAGATTGATCATCTTGTGTTGTTCATCTTGATCACTTTAAGATCCTTCAGGCTCAAAGAAGTCCTTCTCATTCTTGAGAAGATAAGAGAAGGAATAATTCAAGTGTATAATTAGTTATGTGTAATGATTCTCAATTCTCAATTTTTTCAATTAAACCTACACAATAGACAAAAATTTCCATTTATAACTCCATAGTTTATGTTAAAATATTATTTAATTGTGTATTGGTCCTTAAATAATATAAAAATACTTATAAAATCCCATTATATATAATTATAATAATATTATTATCAGTTTATAGCATGCACTAATTCACAAAATTATAAATATTATTTTACCAGCTTGAAAATTAATATTTATCACCGAACATGATCGTGGTCCATTCGAACTCCCAAACATTTATTGAATACCCAAATAAATATTTTTTCCACAAAAAAATGAATAAATATTTTATAAATATTACATAAATATTTTATAAATATTACATAAATATTTTTTTAAATATTCCATAAATATTTTCAATTGATAAAAAATGAATAAAATTATTCCTCATTCATGAGAATAATATTAATTACATTAATTCAATTCAAAATGAATTTAACTGAGATCAATGAAATCACTTAGTGTGTGACCCTATAGGATTATTTCTCAGTAGAATTATGTGGTCTTGTCTAAAGTCCAAGAAAACAGTCTAGAAATGGGTTAAGGAATCCCTGAGAAATAACTTAATGCCAAAATATCAAAAAAAACATATGGATGGTCACTGTGTAATATAATATCTTTATCATAATATTTAATTAATAAAGTTCCACATATGTGTCATCAACCTATATGATTGATACATTTTTTGACTATCTGAAATAAAAAAGTCAATAAACCACAACCATGGAGTTTAAGGAAAAAATAATTCTAATAAAAGGTCCAAGATATTAAATTACATAAATATGTAAGGGAAAAACCCTTTCTCAACTTATCCATTAATAACATGTCATTTGTGACACACCCAACATACCCTAATTCCCATGAACATATGCTTTCATGATTTTTTTTAGTAAATCTAAGTACACGAGTCATGAAAAATGGCATAGAAAATATTTTAAATTATTTTAATTTTAATTTAAATGTTTTTAATCCCACCAAAGTGTTATTTTAAGTTAAAGTTTCATATTTTATGGTTTTATAAGTATTTTGATCTTAATTTCAAAAATGGCATACTTTTGGATTTTAATTGTTTTAATTTATTTTTTTATTTATGCCATAAAATTTTATACACCAATCAAAATTTAAAAATTTTTATTTTTAGGTTTATATTTTCATTGGGATTCATTTAATTATTATGAACTGAAATATCAATCCATCATTTGAAGGCCCAAAACCAGCTCACAAGTTGGTCCTTGAAATCTTTTCACAGATCTGAATACTTTTGAATATGGGACTATGTAGAGACCCTAAGCTTGACGTACATGGACATTACATTACTTTTGCGGAATACTTAGTACATAACAAAAACACACACACAAGGACCGTAATAGTTTAGTGTCTTTGGAAACTCGGAATATAATCTTCTAATCGTGGTGAAAGATCTTCAAAATCTCCCATAAAGATATTATTTTTTTTAAAAACCTAAATCCTTTCTTTATATACTGGGTGAAAAGAAAACATAAAAGGGTGAGCTCAAATGCTCAGTAAGGGTAAATAAAAGAAATATCAATCACATCATATTCATAAGAACATATCTTTTGGAAATCTTAACCTGCAAAAGAGATCATAATTTCATAACATGGGATAAATCATAGTAGTGAAATGTAATCCCAATAATCATAACTTAAAACATGAGACTTTGTGGAATACACACATAATCATAGAGAATCATTTCTTATTAGTCAAGACTCATTCCCAAGACTATCTTAGTGGACAAAGTCCTTTTCTGAACCGAGTTCACTCCCCGTTTCAGTCCTGTTTCACTGAACCGGTATAACCTACCGTTCCAGCCATGTATATCTCATGAGATATAAAATATTTACCCAATGCATTGGAGGGAGATATAGTTCCCACACATCTCATAATGATACCATTCTTATGTGTGCCACAGAATCATAAATCATACATCATTGCATAACCCATGTAGTAAAAATGAGGTTCTTAAACAACATGACATCATAAAACAATTCATATAAGATAAATGAATTCATAAAAATATTTCCATCACAACATAATCAAATCCATGTAATAATAGGGATAGAAACAGAACCCTATATTATCTTAGATGGAAAATAATTTTGATAAAACACTTGAACTCCATTTTGATGAAAATATCCTTTCTACTTCAAAAACACTTTTCCTTTCTTAACATGTCATATATTTCTAAAATAAAAGAAGTTGATTAAAAATAAACATGAAAACTTGTAAAGGAAGCTTCTTGGAAATAATGTTTTAAAAATCCATTCATGCCGTATAAGTTAAAAAAAACATTCTTCTCGTACTTTTTTCAGAAAAGTCAAAAAGTACCTCGTACGAAAAACGACAAAAGATTCCTTTCATATCTTTTACTAAAAACTCATAGAAGGGTAAAATTGGATTTAAAAATTTTTAGGTGTATGGAAATAATATTACATATTGAGGAAACATGGATGTGGATGATAAAATACACCTTAGTAAATACCAAAGTATAAACAATCTCGGATAAAAATGAGATTGTGATATTTCCCTTACCTTAGGTCCGATTTGCTTCGTAAGTGTCCGAACCTCCTGTATAATGATTTAAATAATGTTATTGACTTATTACAGAATCATAATTATTGTTATGATATCATATATGGCCATATTCTTAGCTTCTTATTAGTAATATTTCATTACTACTTGTTATTCGGGTGTTTATTACTTTTTTTCTTATGCGTGTTTTGTCGAATAAATTCTTATTCTTATCTTTAGGTTATAGATACCTCATTTCCAGAATGTTATTAGTGTAATATATATCATATTAATTCATTCAATTCATTTATATAATCATTATGAAATAAATATCATGTAGAACAAGTCACATCACATCATGGAGACAGTATTCCGTACGTACGCACGAGTGATGATATCGTTCCTATGATCGTGGAATTGTATTGGAGTGTATGTATACTATTTCATAATCAATATCACTTTATAATAGTCATATATATTCATTATTTACACCATTATACCCATCCAAGTAAGGTGGTGGTGGAAAATAGATTACACCACGGCGTGGAGACGGTATTCCGTACGTACGCACGCGCGGTGATTTCTTTTTCCGTAGGATGGATAGATGATGAAATAGGGTTGTTTCATACTTATAATAAAATATCAGTATATGAGTGATACTGATGTTATTACTTCATAATGAAACAACTAAATATGAAAGAAGTGGAAGAAGAAATAAAGGTGAAAGAATCGGTAACAGAAATTACCTCTTCTTTGAAGTGCTTCTTTGAGACCTCCTTTTAGGGCACTAAAATAGGTCTTTGAAGAAGACCAGAACCTCTAGGATGTTTCTAGATAAGTGGAGAGGATAAATTGGCAGGGGTTGGCCGAGATTGAAGGCTCAAATTGGTGTGAGGAAGAGAGGGAGGAAGTGCCCTTTTATAAGGTAGGAGAGGGGCACCTTTGGAATAACTAAAAATATTATTTTATTATAAAGCCAAATTCGGTTTTAAATAGCTAAACATTGATTTATTTAGAAGCTAATGTGGGTATGGGTCTAAATCCTCTCATCCAATAGAATCTAGACAAGTTTAGGTTCCTATTGCAACCTTATCAATTAGTTTTAACATTAAGTTAAATAATTTTACTTTTACCGTGTCTTCTTGTGTTCTTACACTATAAGGTTAATAAACTTACTATATCAAGCCAAAATAACCCCAATTTGTTTATTACTAATATATATAACCTTATCTAAGTCATGTTTCCGAACCTTAGATTTTTAGGAATAAAATAACAATTAATAATATAATATTTGTTTTAAAAACTATTTTATGTCAATTTTGACACTATTTGGTAATTGATTTTTTTAAAAATCATAACAGAATGATTAGTTCGAAAAAAGTTAAAAACATCAATAATAACATGTCATATTAACCTATAAAATTAGTGGAATTCATAAAAAGTCTGAAATTACATTTATTTGGGTATTTATAACATCAATTATGTCAATATTTCATTAATAAGATAATTACTGAATCATCATTGTGTCATAAATAAATTACATTATTTAATGTCTAAAAATTACAAATAAAATATCATTATGTAGTAAATAGTTTTATCTTTCTAATGAATATTTATAGTCGAATTTATCTTATGTATAACCCTATATTAAAAATTATTTACTTATTAAACTTTGATTTTAACTATTTTAACCCTTCTTTAAATAAGTTAATAATAAATGTCCTAATCTAATCCAAGTGGGCCTAAATGGTCATATTTTATTCCTAAGGTTGTTTTTGGTCGAATTAAACTTATCCAATAGAATTAGGACATGTGTTAGGGTAATAATAATAACACTTTTACCCTTAATTACCCTATTTACTTTTAACCGTGGTAAAAAAAAGTAAAAAGTTACTATTCACCAAAAATTATTTTCATCTCATTGAACCACGTTTTAGTCCTTGATATTAACCTTGTCTCTCGTATTTTCTAAATTCCACTCACAGAAGCGGTAAAATTAAGTTTTATGAAAAATTTCAGTTTTTTTAACTACCACTTAGTGGTTTCACTATTCATCAAAAATTGAAAGTTTCCAGAAAAATACCAAAAATTAGGCCTAAGCTATATTTGATATTATGAATTAAAAAATGATGTCTATTTTATCAAATTCAAAACATATCAGTTACATTAATTAATTTAAAAATTAATTCCCGTCGTCAAAACAAATAGCGTGTTTTTAAGAGATAATAACTATCAAAAGATTGACACTTGTTTATGTCTGGTTTAAATGTGAAATTACATCCAATGACCAAAATTGTATTAAATTGTAAAAATATATTCTAAATATACTTTAAAACCACTCAAATTAATAATTTATCACTATTAATTATTTCTATTAAAAAATTTGTTTTTAATTAAAATTTAGTAATTTTCACTATTCATCAGAATATGAAAGTTATCCGAAAAGTACCAAAATTTCACCCTAAGATAATTTCGATATTCCGAATCCAAAAATGAATTCCATTTTGAAAAATAAAATTTACAAAATTTCAAAAAGTGGTTATTACTATTCATAACGACTAGTTTTAATAATATTTTAATAGCATATCGTTGTTTAGTGAAACTCGGTATTGCGTACTACACACGCTATCGAGGAAGGTCGCAATTGCGTGTAATGCAAGGCAAGTCAAGGATGCGTGTTGTGAAAGCTCCTCTTGGTGTAGCGTACAACACAAGACATTAATGAAAAGAATAGTTTTCATAAAATCTCGGGGTGTTACATTCTACCCCACTTAAAATGAATTTCACCCTCGAAATTCGTCGGGGTTATAAATGGTTTACTATTCGAAAGTTTTTTTGATAGAAACCCACATCGTAAAAAGGAATACCAAAACCAATCTTTAAAAACAAAATTATGAAACATAACGGTTACCCAAATAAACTAATCACTGGGTTTCCACATAGGTGAAAATATGGATAAGGAAGAGAAATATAACCATCATGTTCTGATGGAGAGTGGTAGAGAACATGGCTATGGAAAAGCCAGCAATCACAAAGCCATAAATTTGTGACGATCTAAGGTACCATCTGATTCATCAGATATAAGAGCACTAGGACAACATTTTTGGTTTTCAAGATCATTTCCCTAAAGTTGATGAAATTGGAATTAGAATAAATACTTTCGTGATTTTGGTATAGTCTCACCGTTGGTCGTTCTTTGGACAATTTCCACTTCATCTCTTAAAGAAATGAAGTTGAATTTGTCATTTGTGATGTGTTAGCAGATCATGTGATAGAATGATGAGTCATTCCATCTGTCTCAAACAAAAGGTTAGAAAAGTTATCAAAAAATACATAAGTCCATCTATAGTGAGATTAATCATATATGGTTCCTAAAATGGACTTATACTTCATATATCATACTGCTTAATATAATAAAACTAGTTTCTACTAAACAAGGACTTCCTGTAGGCCAGTGGTAGGCGATAAAGGCCAGTCACACTTCGGTTGTTGGTCACATTCCAAACATTCAAAGGCCTTAATCATGTGTTCTCTTGAATACCCATTGAACCTTAGTGAAAACATGAATGAAGTTAAAAGTTAACACTTTCCACATACCAAAATCCTCAAAATTCTATATACTCAAACCATGATATCACTTAGTCCTTATATCAATCATGAGCTCATGAATACTATCAAACATATTATATTCTCTTTATCCCTTCATTATGTGCATATCATCTTCTTTACAAAAATATTTCAATCACTTTTCATGGTTACCGATGTCATATTCTTATAGAAAACCACAATGGACCAATACATAGATATTCCAATATACCATAAAAGTACCTCAATAACATTATTCTTGAATACCAATACATAAACACTTCAAACCATCATCTTCAATGATTGTATTGGAATAAGTCCTTCCTTAATTAGAAGTAACTTTTTAGGTCCGGGCATTGAGTTGGGTAATGCCCATGTTCTCGAAAAATAAGACATTGAACTCCATAACAGTCTGTCACTCTATGTCCCTTTTCTCCACATAGATAACATCTGTCCCTCCATTTGAGGTATTCCTCAAGGTTCTTCTTCCCTTCTTTAGAAATCTCAATCTTTCTTTCTTTATGCTCCTCAACATGCGAACATGCATAAAAGTCTATCTTCCTCTTATTTGATGAATTAGGCATACCACTAAATTTCACCTTGTTAATCATATATCGCGATGACTGATTTGGCATAATCACAATATCTTTATCTCTAGGCATTATGCAATTTTGTTGCTCATAGTCGCCAATTTTTCCATTGGATTCAGTGCTAACCGAATTCTTTCTGGTTCCCTCTATTGACTAAAACACAAAAAGAATTCTGTGAGAGGCAAAAATCATTCTAGGGAAAACAACATAGTAAAGGGGGAGTACCCTCAATATCTAACATCTTAGGTTAAATTCTAAGATCGTTACCTTAGTTCTAGAACTGTATCCTATACGTATACTTATCCTTAGGGACATCCCTAGACATACCTTAGAAATATCTCTAGGGATCTCACTAACGTTTTCGCATCCTAGTTTCCAAAGGTTGACTAAACCTTTCCTTTGATACCAACTGTAGAGACCCTAAGCTTGACGTACATGGACATTACATTACTTTTGCGGAATACTTAGTACATAACAAAAACACACACACAAGGACCGTAATAGTTTAGTGTCTTTGGAAACTCGGAATATAATATTCTAATCATGGTGAAAGATCTTCAAAATCTCCCATAAAGATCTTCTTTTTTTTAAACCTAAATCCATTCTTTATATCCTGGGGGAAAAGAAAACATAAAAGGGTGAGCTCAAATTCTCATTAAGGGTAAATAAAAGAAATATCAATCACATCATATTCATAAGAACATATCTTTTGGAAATATTAACCTGCAAAAGAGATCATAATTTCATAACATGGGATAAATCATAGTAGTGAAATGTAATACCAATAATCATAACTTAAAGCATGAAACTTTTTGGCATACACACATAATCATAGAGAATCATTTCTTATTATTCAAGACTCATTGCCAAGACTATCTTAGTGGACAAAGTCCATTTCTGAACCGAGTTCACTCCCCATTTCAGTCCTGTTTCACTGAACCGGTATAACCTACCGTTCGAGACATGTCTATCTCATGAGATATAAAATCTTTACCCAATGCATTGGAGGGAGATATAGGTCCCACCCATCTCATAATGATACCATTCTTATGTGTGCCACAAAATCATAAATCATACATCATTGCATAACCCATGTAGTAAAAATGTGATTCTTAAACAACATGACATCATAAAACAATTCATATAAGATAAAGGAATTCATAAAAATATTTCCATCACAACATAATCAAATCCATATAAAAATAGGGATAGAAACAGAACCCTATATTATCTTAGATGGAAAATAATTTTGATAAAATACTTGAACTCCATTCTTGAGGAAAATATCCATTCTAATTCAAAAACACCTTTCCTTTCTTAACATGTCATACAATTATAATCTAAGAGAAGTTGATTAAAAATAAACATGAAAACTTGTAAAGGAAGCTTCTTGTAAATAATGTTTTAAAAATCCATTCATGCTGTATAAGTTAAAAAAACATTCTTCTCGTACTTTTTTCAGAAAAGTCAAAAAGTACCTTGTACGAAAAACGACAAAAGATTCCTTTCATATATTTTACTAAAAACTCACCGAAGGGTAAAATTGGATTTAAACAATTGTAGGTGGATGGAAATAATATTACATATTGAGTAAACATGGATGTGTATGATAAAATACACCCCAGTAAATACCAATGTATAAACAATCTCGGATAAAAATGAGATTGTGATATTTCCCTTACCTTAGGCCCGATTTGCTTCGTAAGTGTCCGAACCTCCTGTATAATGATTTAAATAATGTTATTTAATTATTCCAGAATCATAATTATTTTTATGATATCATATATGGTCATATTATTAGCTTCTTATTAGTAATATTTCATTACTACTTGTTATTCGGGTGTTTATTACTTTTTGTTCTTATGCGTGTTTTGTCGAATAAATTCTTATTCTTATCTTTAGGTTATAGATAACTCATTTCCATAATGTTATTAGTGTAATATATATCATATTCATTCATTCAATTCATTTATATAATCATTATGAAATGAATATCATGTAGAACGAGTCGCATCACATCGTGGAGACGGTATTCCGTACGTACGCACGAGTGATGATATCGTTCCTATGATCATGGAATTGTATTGGAGTGTATGTATACTATTTCAGAATCAATATCAATTTATAATAGTCATATATAGTCATTATTTACACCATTATACCCATCCAAGTAAGGTGGTGGTGGAAAATAGATTACACCACGGCGTGGAGACGGTATTCCGTACGTACGCACGCGCGGTGATTTCTTTTTCCGTAGGATGGATAGATGGTGAAATAGGGTTGTTTTATAATTATAATAACATATCAGTATATTAGTGATACTGATGTTATTACTTCATAATGAAACAACTAAAGATGAAAGAAGTGGAAGAAGAAATAAAGGTGAAAGAATCGGTAACGGAAATTACCTCTTCTTTGAAGTGCTTCTTTGAGACCTCCTTTTAGGGCACTAAAATAGGTCATTGAAGAAGACCAGAACCTCTAGGATGTTTATAGGGAAGTGGATAGGAGAAATTGGCAGGGGTTGTCCGAGCTGGAAGGCTTAAATTGGTGTGAGGAAGAGAGGGAGGAAGTTCCCTTTTATAAGGGAGGAGAGGAGCACCTTTGGAATAACTAAAAATATTATTTTATTATAAAGCCAAATTCGGTTTTAAATAGCTCCAAATTGATTTATTTCGAAGCTAAGGTGGGGATGGGTCGAAATAATCTCATAAAATAGAATTTAGACAAGTTTAGGTTCCTATTTTAACCTTATCATTTAGTTTTAACATTAAGTTAAATAATTTTACTTTTACCGTGTCTTCTTGTGTTCTTATACTATAAGGTTAATAAACTTACTATATCAAGCCAAACGAACCCCAATTTGTTTATTATTAATATATATAACCTTATCTAAGTCATTTTTCCGAACCTTAGATTTTTAGGAATAAAATAACAATTAATAATATAATATTTGTTTTAAAAACTATTTTATGTCAATTTTGACACTATTTGGTAATTGATTTTTTTAAAAATCATAACAGAATGATTAGTTCGAAAAAAATTAATAAAATCAATACTAACATGTCATATTAACCTAGAAAATTATTTTAATTCATAAAAATTCTCAAATTACATTTATTTGGGTATTTATAACATCAATTATGTCAATATTTCATTAATAAGATAATTATTGCATCATCGTTGTGTCATAAATAAATTAAATTATTTAATGTCTAAAAATTACAAATAAAATATCATTATGTATTAAATATTTTTATCTTTCTAATGAATATTTATAGTCGAATTTATCTTTTGTATAACCCTATATTAAAAATGATTAACTTATTAAACTTTGATTTTAACTATTTTAACCCTTCTTTAAATAAATTAATAATAAATGTCCTAATCTAATCCAAGTGGGCCTAAATGGTCATATTTTATTACTAAGGTTGTTTTTGGTCGAATTAAACTTATCCAATAGAATTAGGACATGTTTTAGGGTAATAATAATAACACTTTTACCCTTAATTACCCTATTTACTTTTAACTGTGGTAAAAAAAAGTAAAAAGTTACTATTCACCAAAAATTATTTTCATCTCATTGAACCACGTTTTAGTCCTTGATATTAACTGTGTCTCTCGGATTTTCAAAATTCCACTCCTAGAACCGGTAAAATTAAGTTTTATGAAAAATTCAGTTTTTTTAACTACCACTTAGTGGTTTCACTGTTCATCAAAAAATAAAAGTTTCTAGAAAAATACCAAAAATTAGGCCTAAGAAATATTTGATATTATGAATTCAAAAATGATGTCTATTTTATCAAATTCAAAACATACCAGTTACATTAATTAATTTAAAAATTAATTCCCATCGTCAAAACAAATAGCGTGTTTTTAAGAGATAATAACTATCAAAAGATTGACACTTGTTTATGTCTGGTTTAAATGTGAAATTACATCCAATGACCAACATTGTATTAAATTGTAAAAATATATTCTAAATATAATTTAAAACCACTCAAATTAATAATTTATCACTATTAATTATTTCTATTAAAAAATTTGTTTTTAATTAAAATTTAGTAATTTTCACTATTCATCAGAATATGAAAGTTATCCGAAAAGTACCAAAATTTCACCCTAAGATAATTTTGATATTACTAATCCAAAAATGAAGTCCATTTTGAAAAATAAAATTTACAAAATTTCAAAAAGTGGTTATTACTATTCATAACGACTAGTTTTAATAATATTTTAATAGCATATCGTTGTTTAGTGAAACTCGGTATTGCGTACTACACATGCTATCGAGGAAGGTCGCGATTGCGTGTAATGCAAGACAAGTCAAGGATGCATGTTGTGCAAGCTCCTCTTGGTGTAGCGTACAACACAAGACATTAATGAAAAGAATATTTTTCATAAAATCTCGGGGTGTTACAGACTATATCTCATAAATGGAAGAACAAAAGGAGATGGAATTCTACATGTGTCTATATAATATATTAATTAACACTTTTTATAAATTTTTACACTCTTGATTACACCTATTTCAAGGCCATAAATTCTTGGTAAATTAGATATGGGGAATATGAAAATTCTTCTTGGGAAGAACAAATATTTGTAGTAAAATATACATAACTTCTACATATAAAGTCCAATTAAGATGAAATTTTTATAGTGTACATTTAAGACATAGAATAAGTTTTTTCTAATAATGTTGTAGTTTCTAATTAAGTTATTTAGTAAGGATAACACGTGAAAACTTCTGGTATACATAATTAGATCCTAATTTTTTACCCCTTGTACCTATAAAAATGTATCTTGCTTTCTTTTAAAAGGGTTGACAAATTTTATTGAATTTTTTATTGTTTTTAGTTTATTTGATATTTTAATAGTATTATTAATTTTTAATATATTTTACTCTTATTCCTCCTCTTATTATTATATTTTTATTTTTTTCATTTTTATCCCATTATTCTTCACGGCGAACCCTAATACTCATGATCATGAGTAACGAACCCAAGGAAGTTCTTGGGGGAACAATACAGTGTTGAACCCAAGTTTTTTTTCACTCATTATTAATGTTTCTACCCATTTTGTGCATATAAAATGAAATTAAATATCATTTTGAGACTGCATATTGACCTCCTTGATTAAAGGAGAATATTACATAAGAGAAATCTAGGCCTCATGTGGAAAGTGGAGACACAAAGGCACCTTGGGATCAGCAGCTACACTAAAGATTTAGAAAAATTTATACTGTATTTTAGTATCATGTTTAGTTACCTTTCATTCTATAATTTAATTTCTTATTTTAATTTTAGTATACTCATTTCTCTCTTATTCTCTCTCTCTTTCATTTCTCTCCCCATTTTATTTTTCACTATGAACTCTTATGCTCATGATAATGAGTAGCTAACCTGAGGAAGTTCCCAGAGGAGTAATTCAGTGATAAACACAATAATTTTAGAATTCATTATTAAGGTTTATTATTTTCTTAGAGTTAGTATTAGGGGGATCTTAGTGGGTAAGACACCTTTGTGTCTCCACTTTCCACCTAAGGCTTTGATTTTGTTTTTCTAATGTTTTCCCTCAATCGAGGAGGTGGATGTGTAGTGTAGTCAATCAAGTGAAATATACATTCACAACTCTAGGTAGAAGGGTATGTTCATACATACTATGGATTTTTTTAATTAAGTAAATTTGAAACTAATAAAAAGAAAATGAAGGTTTAATCTAGGTGATTGTCACCAGAATATATTCTTTTTTTATAACTTCATTTTGTTTTCATTCATTATGTTTGCATTGTATTTTCATGTTTAATTTTAATATTTAATTATCAATTATCAAAAATCTATTTTTTTATTTCATAAATAAAAACATATAAAAAAGAAAAATTTAATTAGAATTAGTGAGTGATTGACCATAATAGCACCTCAAGAGAACGACCTAGGTCATTCGCTGTGCTACACTTAGTAAAAGTCAAAAATATCTTGAGAGCGTGCATGATAACGCTTCATCAAAAAAATGAATGATAATATTAAATTCTAAGTTACATTACACATGATTGTAGATAGGTATATCCTATTACATATAAACATACATAATTCATACTGGTAGGTCTATTATCATAATATCCCATATTGAATATTTTCAAGTGAAAACTTTATGAGATGAAATCTCATCCACTTAAAAGTACTTTAACCTGAAAGTATATATACTATGTTCCTTATAATAGTAATTTATTTTACCATAGAACTATATTTAAGAATATATTTATGGAAATTTAATGTTCTTACCATAGTAGGGAACTACTATAACCTTATAAATGTGACATATACTATAGTACATTATTACCTCAAAGTCATATATAGTAATGAGAAATATGTAATATCATGTTTTATAAATATTCAAATATTTTAATATACATGTAATAAATGTACAAACCATTTCTTATAGAACACCAAATTCAATAAACTTCCACTTGTACTAGAGCCAACTTCCTATGAATTTCAGTCCTTTGGACCTCACATGACCATCATATTTCTACTGAGTTAAGACTTTAGTCAAGGGGTCCACCATGTTGTCTTCTATGGATATTATTCTCACTACAAATTCACCTATCTAAGAAAATTCCATCAATAGATGATACTTACAAATTATATTATTCATTAGCTGATGTGACCTTAGCTCCTTAGCGAGAGCCACTGCTACAGTATTATCACAATAGAGTGTGATATGATATTTACTACTAGTTACCATGTAAAATTATTGGGTGAAGTTACATATCCAAAACGATTCTTTAGCTACCATAGAATCGGTAATATAATCAAACTCTACTATATAATATACTACTATAACTTCATTTGAGATCTTCCATCCCACAACACATCCATTCATAGTAAATATGTATCACATTTTTGATTTTAGATTATCTTGATTTTTTAGAAACTGGTATTTACATATCATATGATGACTAGTATCTTATCTCTTCTATAGAATTGGAACATATATTCAATATTCCTTTTATACTTAAGGATAGTCTTTAATGTCATACAATGTCGGTCACTTGGGTCATCTTGATATATTCCCACCACACTTAAATCATAAGAGAAATCTAACCTAGTACATAACGTAACATACAAAACTAACCCAATCATAGATGTATATGTAATCCTCACCATTTTCTGTCTTTCCTCATATGTCTGAGTAAAATTTTTCCTAGAAATATGAATTCCATGTGACATTGGCAACAATCCCCTCTTAGATTGTTCTATACTAGATCTACTAATCATCTTGTCAATATATGTACCTTGACTTAGGATAAGAAGCCTCTTGGATCTATAATTATGGATCCTGATCATAAGAATATATTATTCTCTTCCTAATTACTTTATGGAGAAGAATTTATTCAACCTAGATTTAACATACTAAAAGACTGGTATTTCATTTCCAATAAGTAATATGTCATAAATACATACTATTAAGAAAACAAACACACTCCCACTAAACTATTTATAGAAACAAGGATCACATTTTTTATTTATGAATCCAAATTCTATTATGGATTCATCAAAATAAATATTTTATGACTTGGATGATTTATTTAATTCATAAATGGATCTTTTCAATTTTAATATCTTTTTGGAATCCTTTGGAGTCACAAATTCTTAGGGTTGTGTCATATAGAAATGTTTCTAAAGGTTCCCATTAATGAAGGATGTTTTGGAATCAATTTTATAAATCTCATAGTCATGTTAAGACATAATGGAAAGTATAATTATGATGGATTTCAGCATTGAAACTGGTGAAAAGGTTTCACTGTAGTCTTTCCCTTAACTCCATTTGAACAATTTTTTAACCAATCATTGCATATAAGTATTGAATTGTCCATACATGCTCATTTTATTCTTGAATACCTATTTAAAACTAATAGGATTTACATCCACCTGAGGATCTACCAAAATCCATACTTGGTTTTTGTATATGGAATCCATTTTAGAATTCATTTCTTTTTTCCGCTTGGAAACAACTATACTATTTACTACTTCCTTGTAGGTTAAAATATCATTATTATTAATTAATAATGAGTCAAAATACATGGTGACTAGAAAAATATACCATGTTGGTTCTCTAACCACTCTTTGTAATCCTACACAGTACTTGTGTCTATGGAACATCTTCTTCCATAGGATATTATGGAATTTATTCCAATTCCAACTCTTATGCACCTTGATCTTGGACTTCATCAAAGTACATATCACTCCCATTATATCTTTTATATATGTGACCCCACACAATAAATACAATGTGTCTTTACACTATAAATTTTTTGTTTTAGGGGAAATATAGGTAATATCCCCTTGTTTATTTAGTGTATCCTATATAGGTACACTTTTTGCATCAGGGTGAATGTTTTTTACCTGAAGAGGACTTAACAAACACTTCACAACTCCACACATGTAAATTAGAAAACATGGTTTTTATTCCATTCCAAAGTTAATTTTGAATAATTTTTTTTATTTAGTTGGAACTTGGTTTAGTATATCTATTTCTATCTGTAATTCATATCCCCAAAAACATAATTGAAGAATCACATGACTCATCATTGATCTCACCATGTTTAACAAGGTGCGGTTCCTCCTTTCACATACACCATTTAATTGACGGTATAAGGAGGAGTGAGTTGATATAGAATCCCATACTACTATAAATAATCAATGATGTATTTATTAATACATTATACACCATAGTCTGAGTGGATCTTCTTAATATTATTACCAAGATGGTTCTCAACTCCATTCTTGTATTCCTTGATTTTTTCCAAGGAATCTGACTTATACCTCATCAAGTAGACATATCCATATCTATTAAAATCATTAGTAAAAGTTATGAAGTATGAGAACCCACCCCTTAATTCAACTAAAAATTATCCACACACATTGGTATGAACTAATTCAAGAAGATACTTAGCCTTCTCAACTTTTACACTAAATAAGGATTTGGTCATTTTTCCTTGTAAACACATGTGACATACACCAAATTTTTTTAGTTCAAAAGAATCAAAATATCCATATTGGTGAATTTGGTCAAATGTATTTCATTTATATGACCTATTTAGTGATTCTATAGTCATGTGTGGAATGATTTATGTGATTTAGTTTCGTTATAAATTGGTATTATTTGGTTCATGTAGTCCAACACATAAAGTTTTTTATTTAAAAAATCCTTACCAAAACAAATTATATCTTTATAAAAGAAGAAAAATTTATTCCTAAACTTGAAAATAAATCAATTTGTATCAAGTTTGGATATAAAAGTAATGTTTTTGGTAACAAAAACAAGTTTAGATCCATTATATTCTCATAGATCTACCTCCCCTTGATCAATATTTCAAAATATACTTGGTTTCTACATTTGAATACATATGTGAGAACCACTATTTGTATCTAATTCTCAATTTATAGAAACATATAAATTTCACTCGATAATAAAAGCACTTGAATATTACCCTTTCTTTTTTCCAGAGTTCAATTTTTCTTTCAATGTACATTCTTTCAACATGAAAAATATATATAATCCTATTCCCTTGATCACCCTTGATCAGTATCTTATTAGAATTGTGTTGTGAAGAATATTTGGGAATAGAGATATTATTCTAGAATTTACTTTTATTCATCGTAATTATGGAAGGATTTTCATGCTTTGACTCCTTATAAACTTGATGAAGAAGAGTGAGTAGATCTGGGAGAGGCTTATTAGTGTTTTTCATATTAAAATTAACAAAAATCTAGATAATATTTAAGGTAGTGATGAAATAATGAGATTAGTTCATAGTTATTTAGGGAGTTTAAATCCTATAAACCTCAAAACACTTAATATATCCAATTAGTTTGACTAAATGAGGTTTAGATAATGCACCCTCTCAATCTTACTCTGAAATAGATCCTTAGATATCTCAAACTGTTCCTGTCTAGATATCTCCTGATAATGGCCACAGAGATGCTTGAGCATGCTATAAGTGTCAATGTATTCATGAGACCTCATGGGTTTACTAGACATGGATGATAAAATTAAACACTAAATTCTGACCACATTGTTTCTAATGTCCCAACCCAGGTCCCACACACCGATGCCCCGAGCCAGTTGGTCAAATGACCTCAGACGCACCTCCCCATATGCTAGAGGCTGCTGAATAGTAGTGAGGGTCTAATATCAGTCATGGGGAGACTATACCCTATTTTTCAGAGTAAAACACTAGTGGAAAATAAATAAACATTAACAAAATATACAACCATTACCTAGAATAACTAGTATCACAAGATAGCCAAAAATGGAAATACAATATCAAAACTAAATCAAAAACATTCCATACCAATGTACATGTAAAATGTCTAAAATGAATCCCAAAATAAAGACACCTATGAATCCTCCAAGAAGGTCCATAATCATGTCCAATTCCATCATCCACACTCCATCCCATATTATCCATCTAACATATGGCCTTTTCCCTTAAACTTTCTAGAAAAAACAAAGTCTATTCGGGTAATGATCAGGCAACCCATGGAGGGTGTGAGTACAACTTAGTATTTCACCACCAATGATGTCTAAAAAAATATCCATTCAATATAAATTGTATTCATTTTTATAAATAAATAATTACAATGAATAAATAAAAAAATAAAAAAATATAAATTAATATTTATTTAACCACATAAACCTATGGGTTCTTGTAGACACCCGTACCTCAATACCAGCTTTGGATCATGTCGGAGCCCATAGTATGTCCGAGAAACTTCCTATATCAAAATGTCTTTGTTACCATTTTTTATTCATACTTGAATACCAATTTTACTATTCACACATTACACAATAGAATGACCATGTTTCCCATTCTTTAATTCACAACTAAATGACCATGTTACTATTAATACCTTACACATTAGAATGACCATGTTCCCATTCTTTAATTTAAAAATAAATGACCATGTTTCCATTCATACCTTACACATTAGAATAACCATGTTCCAATTATTTAATTCCCAACTAAATTATCATGTTACCATTCATACCTTACACATTAGAATTACCATTTTATCATTCTTTAATTCACAACTAAATGACTATGTTACTATTCATACCTTACACATTATAATGAACATGCTCCCATTGTTTAATTCATAACTAAATTACCATGTTAACATTTATAGACATAATTAATTCATAAATAAATTATCCACATCAATTCAATTACTAATTCAAAAACAATTTTAACACATAAATACCCTTAATTAATCCCCTAATTAATTAAGTATGTCAATATCATTAATTAATTCATATATTAATTAATCAATATCCACAAACTCCAAATACTATAATTAATTACACATTTAATTATCTTATCCTCAAATCTCAATATCACATAATTAAATCATCAATTAATTATCGCAAATCAAAAAACACAATACGTCATAATTAATTCTACAATTAATTATCTCAATCTATAATTCCCAAAATCCCCAATTTAACATCTCCTCAATTAATTAATTCAAGAAATTAATTAATTCAATCATGAACATAATTTTTAAATATAAAATAAAAATTATACAATAAAATACACATAATTTAAATAAATACTTTGAGATTTGAATTATATACCACCTACCTCAAGTTTAATGAAGAACATTCTCCAATAGAAATCCCCAAAATTTGAGCAGTACAATGACATAGAATGAGATCTGAATCTAAAACCCCAAATCAAGAAGGAATAAATCAAGATCCTTAAAATCTATATCTAGATCTAGATATAAATTCCTAGATATATATATAATCAAAATGGGAATAACATCCCTTTTATTGAATGGGAGAAGAATGTAAAAGGAATGGGAAACCAAACATATAGGATTAAATTACCAGGAAGGGTGAAAATCTTTGATTCGAGCTTCGAATCATGAAGAAAGGAGGTTATAAAGGCTTAGAATATGTATAAAGGGATACAAAATTGTGAAAGGAATACTTGGGTCTAAGGGGGTTGATTTTGGGTTAATTAGGGGTTTGAGTAATTAAAAATCTGAATTTTGGGTGACTTTAATTCCTACTCATGGTTTACTGGGAAGGGGTGCACAGTTTTTCCTAACCATGTACCTAAACCGTGTGCCTATTTTTTAGGGGTGAAAAGTTAATCCTAAGAGGGTGAAAGGTCTGAAAAACCATTAACCAACCATACATATTCACATTTTCTAGGGTTTCATGTTTTACTGGGATGGGGTGCATGGTTTGGGAAAATCGTGCACCAACCATGAACTTTCTTATTTTCTTCCAAAATTTTCAAATTTCAACCAATCACACCTCAATTTTAAACCCAAACGAATTATGTTCCAACAAAGAAAAGAAAATACTTAAAATAAAGACCAATTCATCTCTAAAAAAGGTCAGGATCTTATAATCTTCCCAACTTATACATCTCATCCTTGAGCTACACTCTCAATAATATCTAAAATTTTTACTAAAAAAGATTGGGAAATTAATCCCTCATATCTACTTCCCTCTCCCAATTTAACTCTTTAACATGGCCATGTTTCCATAATACATGAACTATTGGAACGATCTTTCCCTGCAAATCTTTCTCTCTGTGATCTAACAAACATATCAAATGATCCTCAAAGGACTCATCTATCTCAAGCTCAAAATCATCCATATAGATCACATGAGAAGGGTTGAGGTGATTGCACCAAAGTTTTGACACATAAAAAATGTCTTGAATCACACCATATCTCTATGGAAGAGCTAACCAGTATGCCATCAACCCGATTCTCTCTACTACCTCAAATAGTCTAATGAACCTAGGCACTAGCATTCCTTTTCTCTATATCCTCTGATGACCCAACCTAGGTGATACTCTAAGGAATACACGATCACTATCTGTAAACTCTAGGTTTCATCAACATCTATCAATATACATCTTCTGTTTACTCTAGGACATAGCCATATGTTTCTGAATCATCCGTGTCTACTCCAACATATCCTACCCAAGACTTAATCTAAATGACTTTAAATCACCTACTTCCATCCAACATAGAGGTTATCTACATGTACTACCATCAAGAGCCTATTATGGTGACATCTGTATCATAGTATAATAACTGTTGTTATAGGATAACTCCACTAAAGCTAGGTGATTCTCCCAAGACCCCACAAACTCAATAACACATGCTATCATCACATCCTCAAGCACCTATATAGAACGCTTCGACTACCCATCTGTCAATGGGTATAAATATGTACTCAAAAAACTTGGGTACCAATAGATTTCTATAATCCATTCCATATGTGAGAAGTAAAGCATGGAACTTATTCTAAAACAATAGTCTTTGGAACCTTGTGCAGACGAACTATCTCCCGAACATACAAATCTCCCAACTGCTCCACTAAAAAGTCTCCTGTATAAGAAAGAAATGCACTACCTTTGTCAAAAGGTCTAAAATTACCCAAATAACATCATTCTTATGAAGAATCCTAGGGATAAATACCACAAATTCTAGGGTCACATCATACCACCTCCACTCTGTAATGGGTAATGACTGTAGGAAACCTCCAGGTCATTGATGCTCAACCTTCACCTATTTCCAAGTGTAACATCATGAATGAACCCTACTATATCCTTTCTCATGTCAAAACACTAAAACTGTCAGCATAGGTCATGGTACATTTTGGTCACACCTAGATATACCACCCACTTTGAGGATTAAAACTTATGCATTAGCTCCTCCTACATACTCGTAGGCACAAAACCCCGATTCTTAACATAGATGAACTCATCCGTATCTATGCTTCAATCTGAAGGTGGATTCCCACCTTCAAGTATTTACCTAAAATTCAAACATTATGGATCCTCATACTGCCTGTCCCAGATCTGTATCAAAATTTTATACTCCAATGAAACTAATACCAGAGTCATCTGCTCCTAACTCTCCTGACCCACAATGTGCATCTTAGTTAGAAAATCCATCATCTTCTACTTAGCACTAGACTCCTAAACCACCTGAGTCTTATTTTTCCTACTCAAATAATCATCAACATTATTCCACTTTCTAAGAATATATGCCAGCTCAAAATTAAATGAATTCATATAATCAACCAATATTTGTTTCCAAATACTAAAATCTCACTATGAAAAGATATACTTTATGCTCTTATGATCAGTATACATAGTAAAATTTTCACCCAGTAAATAATTCCACCAACACTTCAAAGCATAAAAAAAACTTCTAATTCAAGGTCATACGTAGTGTAATTCTATTCACGTGTCATCAAATATCGAGAACCATATGCCAAAACTCAATCTTTCTACATCAATACAACTCAAAGTCCAATCCCAGAAGCATCATAATACACCATATACTCCTCACCTAGATCATGTAGGATCAATATTTGTGTTGATGTAAAAATCTTCTTTAGTTCCTAAAAAGAAATATCTCAAGATTATAACCATTAAAACTTTATCCCCCTTTTGATCAAGCCTAAAATAAGTGGTTCCAAATGGGAAAAGTCCTGGATAAACATCATGTAATATCCAGACAACTCTATAAAGCTACTAATATCAAACACGTTCTTGGGATTCTCTAAAGAAACAATTGCCTTCAATTTATCTGGGTCCATTGACACACCTTAATCTGAGATTATGTTACCCAATAAGTGTATCTCATCAATACAAAACCGACACTTGGATAGCTTGGTGTATATATGATGATCTATTAGTGCACTCATGATGATTTCAAGATGTTGGGAATGATCGTCATGATTCTTTGAGTACACCAAGATGTCATCCACAAACACCACCACAAATTGATATAGGTACAGATGGAAGATCATTTTCATTAGATCCATAAAAATTGTTGGTGTATTCATCAAACCAAAAATAATTACGACAAACTCATATAGGCCATACCTTTTTTTGAAAGTATTCCTCGATATATCATAAGTTCTAAATCTCAACTGATGATACCCCAATCTCAAATCTATCTTAAAAATATACAATCTCCTATTAATTGGTCAAAAAGATCATCAATTCATGGAAGATGATATCGATTCTTCATAGTCATATGGTTAAACTTTAGGTAATCAACACATAAGTGAATACTCCCACTAGACTTCTTAGAATATAGAATGGGTGAAACCTAAAGAGATTCACTTGAATAGATAAATACATTATGTTACAAATCCTCCTACTAAGTCTTAAGCTCTTGAATCTCTATTGGTTCCATTTTTTATAGTGGAATAGAAAATAGACCAGACCCCAGAATGAGATCAATAGTAAACTCCACGTCTCTCTTAGGTGGTATCCCTGAGTAGTCTTCAGTAAATACATCCCGAAACCATTCTACTACTGGTGGAAAGACATCTCAATTTGTACTTCTATCATCCAACAATACACTAGCAACCTGGACTATGATCTCTTATAGTTTCTAAGTAATTGTCCCTACTCGAACTACCTAGATATCCACCTCTCCATAGTGAATATAATTATAACCCTTAAGAGACATAAAAGTCACTCTCCTGTAGTAATAATAAATGTGGGTTCGGTATGATACTAATGATTCCTTACCTAGAATTTGGTCAAATATTCACATGTCAATAATATATAAATCCCATAGAAAATGATACTCTCCAATCTTGAGAGAACACCCCTTGAACAAGAAAGTGTCTATCGATTATACTCCCAGAGGTGTGTCTATCATTAACACCCCGATCATGAAATCCACCACCAGGCTCAAATCATTCACAAGTTGTACATAAATAAATGAATTATAGGAACCAATATCAAATAAGAAAATAGTTAAATTATAGGATACAAGAATAGTACCACTCACTGTTGATGGTACAACCTCTTTATCAACAAGTGTAGGATGTACTGTATGAAACTATCTTACCCCTCTTCCTTTTGATGTAGTATGATTCCCCTAAGATGCACCACTCCGCTAATACAAGTGCTCTTTCCTAGAAGCACTGTATCCACTACCTATACCTCTTCATCCAGTATAACTCCAGCTTCCAGAATGATATGGTTCATAAGATCCCATTCTTGCACCCTAGTTCTATCTATCTCTTGTATCACTACTCATTAGATATTAGGTCCTGCAGAACTTCTGTAGATGTCCCATCAATCTGTAAGATCATAAATCTACTGGTGGTCTGGGGAAATGTCTCCAAAAGTGTACCAACCTATCAAACTGGTGAAATATCACTCGAGTAAGGTCCCGTGTAATTGATCCCTCTATCCGGTACTATGTTTCTCAATACTGTGGTAGACGCTGTTGTAGAGACGCTTCCTTCTTTTGGGAGTCATAACTCCGGATCGTTTGGCTTCAACTATCTGTCCTTCACTAGAATCCTCCTTCAGGTTCCCTTTAGTTATGAGAGCCTAACCCACCACCTCAGCAAACTTCTTTAACCAAAAAAGGTTAACCGGGGACTTAATCTCATAGTTAAGCTCATCATGAAAACACCTCATCATAGTTGTCTCATTCCCTACCAATACTGGAGAAAATCATTATAAATACATAAAGTGTCCAACATATTCCATAACAATTATACTTCCCCTATTCAACTTCATAAACTCAACATATTTCTCATTCTCTAGTGTCTCAAGATAGAAGTGATCTAGGAACTTCTCCAAGAAGTCCTTCTATAACATACAATCAGCCTCTCTAGTCCATACCTAAACATACCACTAGCGCTTCACTAATCCTCATAGCATATAAGCATCCAAATTGACCCTCCTATCATCTAGAGTCTCTAAATGGTCAAGTATTGTCTTGATGAACTCAACCCAAAACTCAACTCCCTCAGGTACACCCTCTACAATAAAATTCATAGGGTGATATAACTAGAACTACCTTGTTAGATTGTATATACTCATCACAACCATCCCTAGTTATCTTCCCACGAATTTTATAAACTGAGAAAAGTTCTCTCATAACTTCTCTTTTGCCTCCTCATCTAACACTATTGGTACCTCTGTCCCCACTACTGGTGGAGCATCTCTAGCCATAACCGCATGTCGTCCTCTTAACAAGTTTCATCATGGAGGCATATCTCTACAATTAAAATCACAAACCTTAAGAAAAAATTCACAATAATAACATTTTTACATAATAGAAAAAATATAACAAGACACAACAAGTCATTTACTCAAACCCCACCACATGGTCAAAACTGAGGTACTATTACTACCCTTAACCATCCTACACCTAAGTCCTAGTTAAGAAAGGGAAACTCATTCTCATTATTCAATTTTCTCATTTACTAACCCAATTATTATCATCTCGAATCATTTAAAAATTCTCAATTTCACATTAGGCACCTTTTTCATTTCAATTTCATAATCAAGGAAAAATATTTCAAGTTTAAAAAATTACCCATAACTCATTTTTCTTTGCATAACTAAAAATGATACATGTAAAAAAATAATCCTAAGTGCCTAGAATGATGCATAAAAACTCAAATATTATGCCATACTAGGCCATGAGTCAATTATTAAAGAATATCAGAAACAATAATCATATCACACAACAAGTTCATCACCCAAGGTGAAATATCATTAAACTATAACAAAAAAAATACCAATAACAACATTCCCACCCTGGGTACTCGAGTTCTCCCTAGTACATGGGTTAGCTAATCCCATGAACAAGCTCATAACTAAGGCCTAACTCTTCCTAGTATCCCGTATACCTTTCCCAAATATTAAGAAAAAAGAAAAAGAAAATAAAATTGCCTATAATACCACCTTTTAGTATCCCAACCTGGGTGCCACACACCGGTGCCTCGAGCCGGTCGGTCACTTGACCTCAAATGAACCTCCCCATATTCCATCGACTACCAACTAGCAACGAGGATCTAATACCAGTCATGGGAAGACTACACCCTCTTTGTCAGAGTAAAACACCAGCAGAAAATAAATAAACAATAACTAAATATATAATAATAACCTGAAATAACCAGTATCACAAGATAACTAAAATTGGAAATAAAATATCAAAACTAAATTAGAAAATATTCCATGCTAATGTATGTGTCAAATTTCTAAAATGAAACCCATAATAAAGACACTGAAGACTCCACCAAGGGGTTCCTAAATTATTTCTGGTTCCCTCATCCATGCTCAATACTATATTATCCATCTAACATAGGGAATTTTCCCTTGGCCTATCTAGAAAACAAAATGTTTATTCAGATACCGATCAGGTATCCTTGGTAGGGTGTGATTAGAACTCAGTAGGCCACCACCAATGACATCTAAAATAATATATAGATAATATAAAGTTTATACAATTGTATAAATAAATAATGACAATTCATAAGTAAAAATTTATGAAATTATCAATTAATATTCAATTAACCACATAAACCCTTGGGTTCTTGTAGAAACCCATACCTCAATACCTTCTTCGGCTTATTCCGGAGCCCAAAGTATGTCTGAGGGACATCATATCTTAGAATGTATTTGTTACCATTTTTTTAATTCATACTTGAATTAACATGTTACCATTCACACATTACAAAATAGAATGAACATGTTCACATTATTTAATTCATAACTAAATGACCATGTTACTATTCATACCTTATACATTAGAATGACCATGTTCTCATTATTTAATTCACAACTAAATGACCATGTTACCATTAATAAACTACACAATAGAATGATCATGATCCCATTATTTAATTCAAAACTAAATGACCATGTTACCATTCATACCTTACACATTATAATGAACATGTTCCCATTCTTTAATTCACAACTAAATGACCATGTTACCATTCATACCTTACACATTAGAATGACCATGTTCTGATTGTTTAATTCACAACTAAATGAACATGTTACCATTAATACACACAATTAATTCAAAAATTAATTATGCACATCAATTCCATTACAAATTCAATAATCATTTTAACACATAAATCCACTTAATTAATTCCCCAATTAATTAAGTACATCAATCCCATTAATTAATTCATAAATTAATTAATCAATATCCAAAAAATCCAAATGCCATAATTAATTCCACAATTAATTATCTCATACTCAAATCTAAATATCAAATAATCAACTCATCAATTAATTCTCTAAAATAAACAAACACAATACCTCATAATTAATTCTACAATTAATTATCTCAATTTATAATTCCCAAAATTTCCAATTTCACATCTCCTCAATTAATTAATTCACCAAATTAATTAATTAAATAATGAACACAATTTCTAAATATCTAATATAAATTCTAAAATTACATATACATAATTTAAATAAAGACTTTGATATTTAAATTATAGACTATGTACCTCAAGTTTGATAAAGAATGCTCACCAATGAAAATCCCCAAAATTTGAGTAGCACAATGACGTAGAAAAAGATCTGAATCTAAAACCCCAAATCAAGATCTAATAAATAAATATTCTTAAAATATATATCTAGATATACAATACTAGATCTATATCTAATCAAAACAGTAATAACAACCCCTTTCTTGAATGGGATAAGAACATAAAAGGAACAGGAAACCAAACTAGATACGATTGACTTACTGGGAGGGGTGAAGATCTTTGATATAGGCTTCAAATCACAAATAATGGAGGTAGGGAAGGTTTGTAATCTATTTAGAGGACTTAAAAATCATGAAATAGATCCTAGGGTCAAATGGGGATTGATTTTGGGTTAATTACGGGGTTTGGGTAATTAAAAATATAATTTTTGGGTGACTTTAATTCCTATGCACGGTTTTCTGGGAAAGGGTGCATGATTTCCCCTAAACATCCACCTAAAACATGAAACTATTTTATTGGGGTTCACAGTTACTCCTAAGAGGGAGCACAGTCTAACAAACCATGCACCAACCATGCACTTCCCATTTTCTTCCAAAATTTCCAAATTTCACCCAAACACACCCCAAGGTTAAACCCAAATGAAGTATGCTAAAAAAATTAGAAAAGAATACCTAAAATAAAGCCTGATTAATCTTTAGAAAAGGTTATGATCTTACAACAATCAAGTGTTTATCATAGACAAATGAACTCATGAACACTCTCCTCCTTTGTAGGTGGATCAAGTAATTAGTATTATAGCATGTAAGATTTATGTTTTGGAACAACACAACTTGAAGGAGTATAAACTATTAATGGAATTTACTGATACTAAATATATGGTGTTTCTCTAATATTGATCATAGTGATAATGTGGATGATGAAATTTCAATTATTTTACAATTATAAAAGAGAAAATTATTACTACTTGAATTGATTGTAATTTATGTGAGATATAATGAAATTAATTTTATGAAGTCTCCCAATATTTTATCAAGTCCCAATATACTTCACCATTAAACTCAAATCTTCCAATTTATAAGAAATTATAGTGTAAAGGATCCATATTCCCCTTCACATAACTTCAAAAAGGGTTGATCAAGCTACCTGAAGGTATTTAGGTAGACATGTCCTTTATAATAGTGGAATTGTAGCTCCTTGATTCGATGAGTGGATTCCCAAATCCTAAAATCCAAACTAGGATTTCCTCAAAAATTTCTTCTAAGTTATATCAAGTCTATCAAGGGTTACTCCTCTTGATGTAAATTGGTTTTAGTCAACCCAAAACTTTTATATGAACCCCCTTATAAAAGTAAGTGTCCTAATAAGGGTTGGTCAAACACTTATTTCTAATGTTTTTATTCTTAATAAAGTAATGTAAGGATTATTTTGACTTAATATTAGATTGAGGAATTTTATTTTATTATGCATAAAATTTTCTTGTTTTATCTCTTACATGCCTTGTTTATATTAAGTGAATTTTTCTTTAATGATTAACCATATTTTGATAAAAAATTTACACATAATCAATTTATTTAAATTATATCATTTAATATTAATCCATTTATTTATATGATAGTTTTCTTGTATCTATAAAATAAATAATTCATAATATAGAAATAAATAAATAAACAAATGACCCGATCATGAGATTATCTAATGGTTGATTTATTGAGTGAATAATAAATCAACCGATGAACTATGAGAAAAACTCATTATGCTGGTCTTAGAATGAGTTGAAGTATTACACCTATGCACCTATGTATCACCTGGGTTAGTAACATATTAGTAACATCTTGAACCACCTTTACCTGCCTTGGGATACTCCTTTTATTGCATGTATTTATAACTAACATGTAGGTGAGGGGAACCAAAGGAATGGATAAGGGGAATTACATAAATAAAATTGAAAAAATAGGTCCTACATAATAAAGGAGAAAGGTATGAATCATATTCCATCATATTTAATTTAATAATTAATAATTGAAAACCCATGAAATAAATTAAATTAAATTTAATCAACTCATACACATGTCTTTGTCAAGCTCACACTACAACATAAAATGTATCTAGTAGTGGTTTAAAACACCACTGAATGTTTCCACAATAGTTTTCTAAAATCACTGCTAAAGTTAGAGTCTATATCCAAACAGTGTTAGTTTCTCATATTTAGTGTAAATTTCTATGAAATGTTAGAAAATGTTTTTTAATGGTAGTTATTTCATTAATAGTATGACTTTTCCATCTCAAAAATTATTAAGGATTTAGCAGCAGTTTTAACTACCACTAATTTAATAATATATAACAACAATTTAAACAACTACTAATTTTTTTGACTAAATATTACGATGATTTAAATCACTTCTAAAAAAATTTGACCAAATATAGTGGTGATTTAAACTATCTCTAAAGAGTGATATTTAAAAAAAATACAGCTATAGGTATTGAATCTCCAAATAAGAAAAAATAAAACCAATATAAAATTATAACCATTAATAGAATGATAATATCAAAGTATGGTTCATCGACGCATTTTACTTCATCCATATCAAAATAAATAATTTCATACATAAGTAGAAATGAAACAAGGCATACTAGAATCCATAAATATATAACTTACAAAAAAGTAAATATCAAGTGACCTGGAAAAAGGATATATAAACAAGATAAGTCAAAGAAAAGGATAAATTTATTTCAAATATTTAGTCTTTCATTTAAATGAAAAACAATTTGAAAATAAAATGAGGAGAAAACTAAACCATAAAAAATAAGAAAACACCAAAAAATAACCAAAGTCTTAAACCAAAGAAAACATGAAATAATTAAAAAAATAATGTTAAAATATACAAGTAACATAATGAATTTCATATAATAATTAATAAATATAATTGATAAGGAAAAAATAATCAAATAGTATATTAAATATAATGAAAATCATGGGAAAGTAACATAATAATATAAATAAAGTAACAAAAGAAGCAATCAACACTTAATAATAAGGAATTCATGTAAAATTTTATATATCATGGGAAATACCATAGGTTATAGTGATAAAATATTATACATACCCTCGTGGAAGTATCTTATTACCTATTGATGAAGTTCCTAAATGTTTTTAGTTTTTTTAGTGGCGGTTTTGCATCATCTTAACATGAGGTCACTCTATTCTACCACAAAAGCACTCAGCCCATTTATGAAATCACTATGTTCCACTACAAAATCACTTGGCCCTTTATGTGGTCACACTCACTAGGTGTAGTCATACTCACTATAAATCATGTGTTCCATGTAGCTACCTTTATCTTTATCTAAAAATCACCCTAGACCTTCTTAAACACTTAAAAAACTGCTCAGGTTCAATCCCATGGTCTTCCAACTTCATTCACAAAAAGTAGACATTGTTCCTTCATCCACAAACACTTTTCATATATTCCTTTTGAAGATAATCACATCAATAATTAGATATATTTTTCCATAGAATATAGTATAAACTCAATAAACCTATAAAGTTACATGGATAGTTTGATATGTATTTACAAATAGACATGCATAGATACAAACACACACTCACACTCACACATATATTTTCCTCCTATAGAAGATGTATGTTGGTAATTCTCCTCTTGCGTTATAAACTTGAATTTTGGGCATTGTTTGAAGTAGGTTTCATTGGTTTATTTATATCAAACTATCATGATATTAATACATGATTCATTGGGTGATTTAATATGATTTTAAGGCATGCATACCACTCTTATTTAGTATTTTAGTCAATGAATTAATTTCAATATCATTATTGATTACCTATATTGTATTGATACTATATACATATAAATTTATGATAAATGGGTTGGGGTAAGTTATTGATCTTCAATTAGGTATGATATAATCGTATCCCATAAATATTCCCCTAGAATAAATATAGACCATATTCTATATGATCCATGTAATAGTAAAAGAGACTTAAATGAAGACTTATGGAGATATAATCTATGTATCTAGGTGTTTTAGACTAGATGATTATTATTTCATAAGGAAATAGTTTCTAATGCTTTATTTTTTTCAAAGGCATATTTTGGTTATTTAGATATCATGTGATTATCCCACTTTCCAAAGGTGGGTATCCTATCAATCCCCTTGGTCTGTGAATATGGGATTTTTTTTTGATAAAATGATAGAAATTTATCCCATCTCACTATGGATCTCCTTTCATAGCCCAAAATTCTCTAATGAAATTAATATTATTCATGAAATCCTTCTCAGTGATAATACAAGATACCATTTTTATGAATAAAATAAACTATTTCTACTAATTTTTCAGAATATATGTTTATAAGAGGTTCATTAACATTATTTTTTTGATAATTATTCTATGGTTTAAAGTAGTAAAAATAGACACTCTAAAATTTATTATCATCAAAGGAAATGAAATATATTGTGGAGTTGGAATTCATCACTCGAAATGAGACCCCTACATAACACTATAAGGGGAAAATAAACCACATATTTCATTGATATTTAAATAGGAACACTATTCCTTTTAAGTTTTGTGATAATGACCATTGTGGTACCTTTTATGGTGGTATAGTTATAATGAATTATTTTCATTTTAAGGTCATTTTTCAATGATTTATTGTGATCATTTTAATGTCATATAGAATAATATATTGTGTTTTATAGTTTAATGTCATATGAAAAGGTCCTTCATGAATGAGTTTTTAGTATTAGTGTAGTGTGGGACTTACACAAGAGTGGCCCTTTCTGGTTGGGGATAAAATAGTTTAGAGGCCCATTTTTATTTTTTATCTATCTATTGGTAATGAGTTGGAGGGAAGGATGACTTGATGCATTGGTGATGTGAATAAGTGGAGGAAATGTTGGGGATTACACAAGATTAGTATCTCATTGTACTATTGATCAATTAGTTGGACATAATAAGGTCGATAAAATACTTGATAACTATGAAGAATAATTTAGAGTATCCAAGATGAGCATATTGAGTCAAACTTTCTCAAACCTAGCCTCACTGGGTAGCACTCTCCATAGCCTGAACTTTTAGTTCATAATAAGATTATTGTCAGAGTCTCATCTTGAATATCACAACTGTTTATTGATCTCCCACCTAGATAACCAGTGTTCCTATGAAACTAGATAATGGAATTGAGGAAACATATCATAAATCATATCATAATACCCATAAAAAAATTAAATCATATTCCCTAAACCACCTCCAATAACCATTTGATAAGAATCCCCTTAAATCAAAAAAATATATTATTTAGAATCATTTAGAAATCAAATAGAAAATTGAGACATCACTTTGATTAAAAATTCTTAAAAAATATCCTCATAGGCATTTTATCAAACATATAGACTATACATGAAATTGTGCTACATGTGTAAAACATAGAAACCAATAAAAAACACATTATGTCAAGCTTGGAAAACATCAGTAAAATATAAAATTGTTTAACTTCATTAAAATTATAATATATAAGTTGATAATAAATAAAAGGAAAGTTTTAGAAAACTAAAGAATTAATGGAATGTCAAATAATCAGAGTTGTATAAATAAACTAGCCTCAAACCACAACATGATTTCTTGATCAACATTTCATTATGTTAGTTAGTCATGGATTTAGTTACACATCACCATCACAGAATGTAATCACTACCTAAAAAACTAATATTGACACTATCTATATCTTTATCTCTGTCTCCACTCCCTACTACCAACACATGTATCACAATTTTCTTGAAAATTAAACAGTGATGTATATTTAAATTTAAAGTTAAAACCAATAAAAGTTTTTGTACTAAATGATGATGAAGTTTTGTGATTTACCTACTCACTAAAACTATCCATTGACACAATATCACTGGGGAAACATCCAGTTGTCTTCTAATATAAATCAACCAATTATCTCTACAGAGAAATGAACTTCACATCTTACATCTGTATATGATCCCCCTATTGTTGGATTATAATTACCTATTCCTGAATTTTGATTTTAATTTTCATAAACTACCTCTTAGCATATTGGGGTAGGAAAAACCCATCTATGCATGCGAACATGATTATCTTTCCCAATACTTGACTAGATGGATTATACTGAGAGATAGAGAAGGATTTCATGGGGGGTATATATCCCATAGTTGTTTTATTTTTACCTTTAAATAAAATATCATTCATATTCTAAGAAATTCATATTAACAAATTAAAAACTGATAATAAGTTATTATAATGAAAAATGAATTCATACCCTAACTTCTTTAGCAGGATCATTCACGTAATTCACATCAATTTTTGCATGAACATCCAACCAAAGTTCCATTAAGGAGACTAGGTGACCTAAATTATTTTACTTAATTAAAAAAATATAAATAAAAAATTTAATATATGAAACAAACTCTGTTATCTTATAAATATTTTTAACTAATGAAAATATTACCATAGTTGATCTATTTCTTGAAAAACTATTTGAATGGTAGTACGAAGGAAGATTTGTTTAGCTTGACATGATACATTGTTTCTTGAAGCATCCTAAAATAAATGACATGTTATTTAAAAGTAATGTATGAAATTTAATCTCCTTATATGTAAAATGAGATTAATATAATAATATATTTATCAATGACATGTGCTTCTCATGGTGATGAATATTAACAAACACCTTCCATTACTCTCTAGGTACCCCTTCTGGTACTATATCATACTACTATTGAGTGGTCAATGATGTATCATTGAATTTATTCCATAATAATATTTAAAATATTTTCATTTTTACCCAATTTTTCCAACATCCATTTTCGGGCGATAAGATTGAAAATGGTAAAATGGAAGAACATCTATACAAAGAGGTTAATTTTTAAAATATTAAAATTTAATTAACTAATAGAATTCAATTGAACCATAATGTATTAAAATTACCTTTAAATGAGAATCAAATACTTCATTATTCCATGATTGAGGAACATTCCTCCGATTAGAATATGTAATCGGAAGGGTAACCGACTTATCCGCCAACTGGTCTAGAATATAGAAGAATAATACCACAACATAATATGTGGGGAATACATAATAATAAAATGGGACAAATATCTTCAATATGTTTAGATTTTAGATACCCTAACTATTAATATTTTTCTTCTTAGTAACATTGTTTCCATCTTTTATGAAAAAAATGGTTATTTTTATAAAAAAGTGTAGTAGCTTTATTCACATTAAAATTTATACATATAATTATCACTATCTAATATCATCATGATGAAATAGGAGTAACCACTTGTTCACTCATTGTGGAGTTTTTTCATGTTGAACCTACTGAATCTGGAGTTAATGTTCCAGATATTGATGGGATTGAGAAGGAGGTTGTGCTAAACACTGGAGGAAGGTAGACAAAGATTTTTCCAAACATTGATGGGGGGGGAGATGTAGGGTGTCCTAGATGCTATAGGGATGGAGCCTGAGGGTTCTTCATGTGTTTTTTTGGTCTAGGGAATGTCATATGTGAGTCGATAATGATTAGTGAAATGCTTCTTCTTTGGAATTATTGTCTTTAAAAAAAATAAAATTAACTTCAGAACATATATTTCATAAAATTCATGCAGAAATTTTTTTTAGAATGATAACATATGCACAGTACTGAAAAAAATATATTTATAAAACCAATATATATATATATATATCAAAAGACATTTTAAAATCATATAACTTTAATAAAAAAAATTTAAAATAAGAGATAAACCCACTTTTAAAACAAAAAAATATCTTAAAATATTTGTCTTATTAATTAAAGGTTTTTAATTTATTTAAAAAACATTTGGTTTTAGAAATGAATTAAAGTATCATTTTAACAAACTTTCAATTAGGGAAAAATAATAGAACTGAAGTATAAATCAAGTGAAACTTAATTTCCACATCAAATACCTCTTGAACATAATTGTTATTATAATTTTATATGTAAATGAGGGATTAAAAATACAAGAAAGCAGGGTTATAAATTTTTAAGAGACAAAACAAAGGTCCACGTACCTGAAACTTGCTGCCTTTGAAAATGGTGTCACTATCCCACCTCAACAAGGTACAAGACAACCTAGAGTACAAAGCAGGACCTAAAAATCAAGAAAACCCTAATTAAAATCAATCAAAAATGAATGAATGAGCTAAAAAACCTAAAATCAATGGAAATACATCACCTTTAATGGTAGTAGTAAGGATTTACCTCAATCAGGGCTCACAGACCTTAGACACCAAGAATCAATAAATGGAACACCCAAAATTGGGTTAGAGATTGGAAACGTTGTTTGAGAAGTGAAGTAGAGGAAAAAAATCAACAACAAAAGAGAGAATTTGGTGGAATAGAGATGGAAGAGGTGATGATGAGGGGGAGTAGTGGAGGGGCAACAAGGGGGAAGGGGAAATGGTGAGGGTTCAAGGGAGAGAGGGGCCACTGGAAAGGAATCAAGCTCGGGGTTCTTAGAGGATAAAGGTGGTCGATGATGAGGGCTTAGGTTTGGGAGAGAAGGGGGAGAAGGGGGGTTAGAGGCAATGAAGGATCAGGATCAGGGAGAGGGTGGGGGTGGGTTTTAGGTGAATTTGAGGGAACAAGGGTTTAAAAAAAAATTAGTGGTGTTTTTTCATAAACCACTGCTACTTTTTTCCATTTTTTTAGAGGCGGTTTAATAAACCTCCACTAAAAAACCACCGCTAAATTCCTATTCTATTGTTGTATCATGAACAGTCATAAACATGAAACAAATATAAAAAAGTACACTAGTTAACATTCATTTCTACTCAATCTTTATTATTAAGATAAATGTGCTAACATTAATTAATTAATTAATTAATTAAATTTCATCTTAATGACCATCCAAATTCTGTTGGAGATAACCATCATAAATTCATTCATGGTAAATAAATGACATAACTAATAATTAAAAATAATTACAATAAATCAATTGATTATTTTTAATTGTTTAAAACCTTTATTACATCGTCAAAAACATCTGGTGCCACTCAATGTAATTATGTTTTAACGCTATAATTAATTATTTAATGTAATTTAATTCTATCTTTTATTGGGATAATACATAGCATATACTTACAAAATACATTCCATATACCTTGATTTCCCTATACCTGGGATAAAATCTCGGGGCTTTGGAATGTACCTTGGCCAGACTATATAACATGTACTAACCAGCTACATGATGTGCATCAAGCTTTCTATGTGTTCACATAACCCACCAAAGGACTCGAAGTGTTTTTCAGATGCGATACCACATGACATGCATTCCAGCTACACACCGTCTGTTCCGTTAGCTGTGTGTCTTCATAACATTTGAAAAGACTTGATGTGTATTTCAGATGTGGGAAATAATGAACTCCATTCCATGTATTCTGGTTACATGTCATGTGTTTCATTAATGTTCCAGGCTATCACTATCACATGGGATAAAACCATTTATTTTACAACATGGTTTTCATGAATTTCACTGCTAAATCATATAGAATACTGGACGTGTATTCCCATACATTCTATGTAATCCAAAAATCTGTATTCCATGTAGGCCCAGTCTACACACAATGTGAAATAAATGCACCGTGTGTAATTACTTATTAGAAGACCATATATCCCACAACATGCCCAGGTACAGTGCACTTGGTTACACAATGCGTACTCCGAATACATGTTTTTTAACCCTATCTCACCAACCAGAATACTTGGAACTTATCGATGGAATCTATGGTCATTATTTATTTGTTCTTAGTCCATTAAAAAATAAAAACCTGAATGATGATAATTAATATGTCAAAATCATGTTAATTAAAAAATGGATTAAATAAAAAATATTCTAGAAATGAAATATCTAACTACTATTTTGTATAAAGATCAATAATCAAATAAATAATTATAAATTTAAAATTTCAATCTCTCTAATACCACTTGAAGGTTCTGGGTGCAGTTGAAGTACCTTGGTGGGTGAATAACTATAAAGATTTTTTTGGATTTGATGGATAATTTTAAAATTTGTACAATATTTAAACATCTTGAACAAGGAAATGTTTTCATAGAATATTGACATAGAGAAAACATGGAACCTAGAGAGGATCTTTTCACATTAAATTTATAATTAATTTATATTTTATTTGAAGAAAGGATACTTGGTCTGATGATATTTCTTCAAAAATGATGCTGATTGTCCAAAAAACCTTTTTTGGACTACCTTCATTACATAGGGCGGATCTAAGTGTATGATCCCTCTAGTGTTGATCTACACATGCTACTTTGATATCTAAACGACCCTGATTGATTAATGGGTGCTAGTATGATGGATCAATCATCTTGTGTTATTCATCGTGAATGCTTTAAGTTCCTTTGGGCTTGAAGGTGTACTTCTCATTCTTGATAATATGAGAGAAGTAATAATTCAAGTGAGGAATCCGTTGTTCACAATGATTCCCAATTCTCAATTTCTTGATTAACCCTACACAATAGACATAGCCTTCTATTTATAAATCTAGGGTTTATATTGAAATATTATTTTATTGTATACCAACCCTTAAATAATATAATAATCCTTATCAAACCCCATTCCACATACTAATAATAATATTATTTTATGGCGCACACTAATTCACACAATGGTAAATATTATTTTCCCAGCATGTAAATTAATATTTATCATCAGAGATGATCTTGGTTTTCCCGAACTCCTAGACATTTATTGAATACCTGAATAAATATTTTTTTTCATAAATAAATATTTTATGTACAAACCTATGAATAAATATTTATTAAATGTTCAATAAATATTTTCAATCAATAAAAAATGAATAAAATTATTCCTCGATCTTGAGAATAATATTTATTCTATTAATTAAATTCAAATAGAAAATAATCAAGATTAATGGAAACACTTAGTGTGTGAACCTCTAGGATTCTTTCTTATTGGCATTAGGTGGTCTTGAAAAAAGTTCAAAATTACTATCTAGAAATGGGTTATGGAGTCCAAGAGAAAGATCTTAATATCTCAAGTTCGAAAACCATATATGATTGCTCTCTATGTAATATAATCCCTTTGTCACAATATCTCATTAAGCAGGTTGCATATATGTGTCATCAAATTATATGTATAATACATCTTTCTTTAACTATCTAAAATAAATGCGTTGTTACCCCATGGGCATAGAATTTAAGGCAATGGTTAATTACAATAAAAGGGGTGAGATATAAACTTCCATAATGATAGAAGGAAAAAATACTGCCTCGACTTATCCATTAATAATCTAAAGACCCAGAAATTCCGTGAATTTTTTTAAATACGTGGGAATTTTACGAGTCCGCAGTTTCTGATAGCGCCTGATTCCGAGGCCCAGTGTGTCCGGAATCAATTTCTGAAGTTTTTTTCAGGTACGTTCAGTAAACGTATGAGCGAGATTTTATATCTTTTGAACCGATGCTCATAATTGAAATCCGAGGGCACCGTTGAACTCGCAACACCAGTAATCGCTTAAGGAGACCTTTACCTCAGTTGCGTTCTAACATGAGTGGAAGATAGTTTTTGAGGTTTTTATTTGAATTGAATAAAAATAAAGTGTTAACTTTATTTTTATGTGTGGTAGTTAAAACCTCCAAGGGGAGGTTAGTGGTGGGACCCACCCGAACATAACCTCCCTCGGGAGGATGTTATAAGGTGGAGCCCACATGAGCATCAAACCCCCTTAACCCCCCTTAACCCTTGGAACTCCCAATTTATTGCGGAGCCTCTTCACCTTCCTTCATAAGTGTTCCAAACCACAAATTAATTAATGGCATAATTAATTAATTGGAAGTGATTTGAATTCATTTTAATTCATTATTACAACATTAAAATAAGAGTTCATATTCTTTTATTTTGGGGGTTGGCATAATCCTTGGTGGAGCTTTGGAGAATATTTGGGAGAATTTAATCCTCCCAACGAAGAACGCTCCTCATCTCCGAAGAACGATGAACACCATCCTCGATCTTCGAAGAAGCTAAAAGAGAAGGAGCCGCCCGTGAAGATAGCCGATGACTCTTCTTCCTCGGATGCACCCCGACGTCAACAGAACGACACCGTCGTCAATGAACAATTATCAAATCAAGGTAGGGGATTTGTGTTGTTTTTATACCCGTACTTCGTCATTGAAATTATAATTTGGAAACCAAATGATAACAACGTAACAACGAGGGTTTAGACCGCATGAACACGGTCTGACCCTCCCCTTTGTTTGTTCCTATTTGATGACGATGGAGGTGGACCACAAAAAGGAACCGGCAACACAAGGGCATCAGGTCGCCGTAAGGGCACGACACTGCCATGCCGCGCAGAGAAATCGAGCCGCGGCCAGGCGGGCCATGGCAGTGCTGAAGGGGTGCGGTGCCGTTGCACCGCGCCAGAGAGGAACTGCGGCCGGGAGGGCTGTGGCGGATGAAGAAGCGCGGTGCCGTCGTGCCTCGCGGTGGAGCCGAAGGCCAGGACCAGGTCGGGCCACGGCAGCGGTGGAACGATGCCGTCGCACTGCACGGAGGGTAGCAGAATCGCAGCGCCGTCCCACCGCGGTGGAGGTGCAAAGGCGGCCATCCACCGTGGAGCTGGACAAGCGAGACCACCTAGGTCCTGCGGCTCCTGAACCGGCACAATGCGCTGGTTCCGTTCGACAAACCAGGGGGGGTAGCACCCCCTCCCACGCATAGCCGGCCGGGCCGCCCCTCGGCCGGGCCGCCACGGCTAGGCCATCCTTCGGTCGGGCCGCCGCGGCCAGACCACCACAACTGCACCCTTCGGCTGGGCCGCCACGGGCCGGGCTTCCATGGGCCGTGCCACGCCTTCGGGTCGGGCCGCGCCTTCGGGCCGGGCCGCCCCTTTGGGTCGGGCCGCTACCTTGGTTCAGGCCGGCCCAACCACTCGAGTTGGACCACACCCACGGACCGGGTCAGACCCTGGTTCAGACTGGGTCGGGCTGGGTCGGTCTGATTGGGTCAGACTAGACTCGGACCCGCTATGGCCATTTTCACCTTTTAACCCGCATCTTGGGCTATAGCTGTCTGATCGATGAACCGTCTGTGGAGATGGAATTCTTGGAGCGAGAAGATTATTTTTGCGTACTCCACTTGAGGTTTGGACGCAGTTGGGGTACAATCGGGTTGGTTTGAGCCTAAAAACCAACCGACCCCCTAGAACGGAAATGCCAATAACTCACAGACCAGGCATTTGATTGACGCACCGTCTATCACGTTGGGTTCCTTTTGATGAGATGGTACAACGGGATACATCAAATCAAGAATTAATGGTAGTTTATGTATCTAAACTTGGATCGAGGAGCGGTCCCTCCCAGAATCAAGCGTGCTGTGTGCGGAAACCCTATTGATGGCTGTGACTGAGATGACCAGATCCTCCATGGGTTCGACAACGATGATACTATAAAAGGATCCTCCATGGGTTCAACAGTGATGAATACTATACCAGGATCCTCCGTGGGTTCGACATCGGTGACTTCTGTACCAGGATCCTCCGTGGGTTCGATAGGGATGACTTATGTACCAGGATCCTCCGTGGGTTCGACATCATTGATATTGTTCTAGGATCCTATGTGGGTTCGATATAGGAGATGATTCAGAGGCTACATCTAATTATTTCTATCCCTCTTAATGTTTTGTATACCTATGTGAGCTGAGTCTTGTCTTTTAATCATTATCATCGAGGTAATTGACTTTATTTCCTTTGTGGAATGGGTTGTGCTTGGGCTCAAGAGTTGGAGCCGGACTGTGACTGGTAACTTAGGTATATGTATGGTAATATACCTAAGTAGGGTTGGTTGATACTTCGTGATTGTATCTTTATTCTTTGGTTTATCCTTTGTGGATTCTGGGAGACCTTCGGGGGTCTCTGGGTCCCCTACTGAGTATTGTTATACTCACCCCTGCACGGGCTTCGCCCGCACCTTGTTGTGTTCTGTGTAGACGATGGTCAGCAGTGATCGAGGCTGAGGGTGATGGACGGGAGGCTTCTCAGAGCTAGACTAGACGGGACGTACCTCAGGGATGAGTTGTTCGAGATCTGTACCTACCCTTCAGGTAGGATTCCCCGGTGGACGACCAGGAGTTGTTTTTTTCCTTTTTACTTGTACTTGTTGTTCAGTTGAGTTTGTATACTGGCCCACTTACTTTCAGCACACCTTTCTTTTCAATTTTATTACCTGTTGCTTCTACTTCTTGTGTTCAGACTGTGAGTGTTACAGGTTTAAAGGCAATGCCTTCTCTTTTATCGGGGATTTGCCTTTGGTGCAAGTCGCTAGCCCCTAGCCTATGGAAGGTGGGCTTGGGGTAGTCACGACACGGGCCCCGAGGACGAGTTGTGACAAATTGGTATCAGAGGAGTCGGTTCTACCGCATAACTTAGACTCTGATTCTTTTAACAGCTATAGTTTTAAGTTTATTGGGTGTGGATATCAGTTTAGGGAAACCGATGTTGGTGCGGTGGCCGACGTATCCATACACTAGGACTTTGACTTCTGATTTCGGACTCAGTGCACGAAAACGATGATTTCATGTGTGTTTGTTTTGAAAAGTTTTCTTCATGATTACTTTTTGTCATCTCACCAGGTATGTTGTTTTTACCATGGCGCACCTGTTTCTTTTTAGGATGGACCCACGAAGGTAGCCAGCTAGGGTTTTGAGTTTCGTACGAGATGGTAGCCCACCAAGCGACGAGGCCTCAGTGTAGGGCCCCATCACAGCAGAGGTACCAGCGGTACCACTACCCGCTGGGCCACCGATACCCCCAGCTCCAGCAGTAAAGATTGCATGCCGTTTGAGTGCATTGCACGAGTTCCAGCACCAGAGGCCGCTTAGGTTCTGGGGAGAGATGGACCCATAGGCGGCTGAGGATTGGCTGGAGGCTGTTGTGAAAGTTTTCAGATTGGTAGGGACACCAGACGACCTCATGGTGATCCTTGCCGTGAGTCTCCAGCATGCAGCAGCAGGCAGATGGTGGAGCCTGATACTTCAGGTACATGATGAGGCATCATTACTCTGGGAAGACTTCGAGAGTCTCTTCCGATCAAAGTTTGTTCCAGCCAGCCTTCGTGCAGTGCGGACTCAAGAGTTACTTCATCTGCAGAAGGGCTTCATGACAGTAGCTCAATACTCAGCGAGGTTCACCGACCTCTCGCGCTACACCATGGATATGGTGCGGGACCCATTCTTCAGGGCCCAAACCTTCGAGCAGAGACTCAGAAATGAGATCAGGGCTTCAATGATCTCCCTCAACATTCCAACGCAGGCATGGGTGATGGAGAGATCCCTTCTTGTAGAGAGTTTTCTAGATGAGCAGTCACCAGCAGCGAGACCCACCACAGGGTGACACGTAGTAGAGTCTTCTACAACCAGCAGTAGAAAGATGTCATAGAGGTACAATTGGACCATACCATCAGGTGGGTGACCCTAGGATACATGTTCTATTGTGTGAGGAACACGAGACAGATCCAGCCATACAAGGAGCAGGCAGTTCTATGCATGTGGCGGGCAGGGTCACATGGATTATGACTGCCCGACCCACCATGAAGATGAGCAGCAGATAGTAGAGGGACCTCCCAGGAAGAGGTAGAGGCTCGACCGTGGTGGTCCTCCAAGAGCAGGCGGATGTGGCAGAGGAGCTGGCCGAGCAGTAGGTGGTGGACGATGTTTTGAGGCCCTACCACCACCACCACCAGGAGGTTCACCTCGAACACAGGGAGCTGGCGGACAGAGGCAGGCTCAGCTCCAGGCAGTCGAGGCCTATGACCACGGCACACCTGATATGATTCGAGGTACTATCTGTGTCTACTCCACTCTTGCTGCAGTACTTATATACACATGTGCAAGTCATTATTTTATTGTCACTGCCCTCGTTTGGAGCTTGGAGATTCCTACAGAGCCATTGGCTTGATCCTTATGACTAGATACTCCTACGGGAGAAGACTCGAAAATTACACACTGGTTTCAGTAGTGTGATCTTACTCTAGGAGGCGAGATCTTTGGCTGGGATCTCCTCATAGCAGCATCAAGGCCTTACGACATCATCTTGGGTATGGACTGGTTATCCACAGTTCATGCTAAGATTGACTATATTAGGTGAAAAGTGCGGTGTGGCCGTGAGGATGAGATGAGGTTTACCTTCACCGGTGAGAAGGGAGCCTTTGCAGCACAGGATGGACTTACCTAGAGGAGGGGGAATCCGATCACACATCTATTGGCTAGTCTCATCCTCAGATCGGTTGATGTGTGGAGTCCGAGTTTTCCTATTGTTGTGGACCAGTACGCGGATGTTTTCCCTGATGATGTTTCAGGAATACCTTCTCATAGAGAGGTGTACTTCTATATTGACCTATACCTTGGGACGACACCGATATCTACTACAGCAAATCGAATGGATCCTGCCAAGCTTCGTGAGCTACGAGTAAAGCTGGAGGACTTGTAGGGGAAGGGATTTATCCGACCTAGTGTTTCACCCTGGGCATCCCCGATTTTGTTCTCTAAGAAGGAGGCTGGGAGCTTGCGGCTCTGTGTCGACTACCATCGCCTGAACCAGGTAACCATGAAGAACAAGTACCCACTCTCGAGGATTGACGACTACTTTGATCAGCTCAAGGGAGAATGATGGTTCTGGAAGATAGACCTTAGGTTAGGCTATCACCGGCTTATAGTTCTAGAAGATTATGTGCAGAAGACGGCTTTCAGGTGTCGGTATGGCCACTACGAGTTCTTGGTTATACCCTTCGATGTAACTAATGCTCCAACAATGTTCATGAGTCTCATGAACATGATCTTCTAGCCTTACCTCGATCGCTTTGTCATAGTCTTCATCGATGACATACTGATCTACTCGACTACTGAGGAGGAGCATGCCTACCATTTTCAGGTAGTACTGGACACACTCCGAGAGCACCAAATTTATGGTAAGATCTTGAAGTTCCATTTTTGGATTCGAGAAGTTCAATTCTTGGGACACGTCATCTCGGAGGCTGGAGTTGCAGTGGATCTAGAGAAGATCGAGGCAGTACTTTCTTGGGAGCCACCCATGAGTGTGACGGAGGTACGGAGTTTTATGGGACTGGCTGGGTACTATCGGAGATTTGTGCCAGACTTCTCTAGAGTTGCAACTCCACTTTTTTCATTGTCGAAGAAGGGGAAACCCTTCGTGTGGTCATAGAGATGCCAGTAGAGCTTTTATAAGATGAGGTAGATGTTTACTAGTGCTACCATCTTAAGGCTACTAGAGGAGGGTGTTGGGTACGTAGTTTAATACGACGCATCAGGGATAAGACTAGGGTGTGTTCTGATGCAGGAGCGAGCAGTGATCGCGTATGGTTCTTGACCGTTGAGACAAAACGAGAAGAACTACGCTACCCATGACCTGGAGTTAGAAGCAGTGGTCTTCTCCTTGAAGATGTGGTGGCACTATCTGATGGGTGAGCATTTTAAAGTCTACTCTGATCACCAGAGTCTTAGGTACATCTTCTCACAGAAGGACTTGAACCTGAGACAATGACAATGGATCGAGTTTCTCCAGGACTATGACTTTGAGATAGTCTATACTCATGGGAAGGGTAATGTTGTAGCATATGTTCTCAGCAGGAGGTGAGGCATTCAACTACTAGGAGAGGTGAAAGAGAAGCTGTCAGCGTTGCTGATTTCCTTTGTGGATCGGGACGGAGCAACCTTTCTGCAGTCTCTTACAGTCACACCTCCACTTCTTCAGAGAGTCAGGGAGGCACAACATGGGGATGTTGACTGTGAGGCTCGACGTGCACAGATATCCATAGGACAGGCACCTAATGGATTTTATGAAGGTGGGGAGCACGTCATTCTTTTCAGAGGACGTACCATAGTACCAGTTTCACTTTAGGAGGAAGTGTTGAGGGATTTCCACACATCTCCTTTAGCAGTACATCCAGGAGTGGCGAAGATGTATCAGGACCTCTGACGTCAGCACTGGTGGATGGGTATGAAGAAGGAAGTAGCAGAGTTTGTCTCACGATGCCTCACTTGTCAGCAAGTGAAGGAGGAGCACCAGGTTCTATCAGGATTGGTTAATCTCCTAGAGGTCCCAAAATGGAAGTGGGACGGGATATCCATGGATTTTATGACGGTACTTCCACGTACATCCAGAGGACAATACTCTATCTGGGTGATTATCGATTGACTCACCATGTTGGATCACTTCCTACCGACCAGAGAGCAGGGATAAGTAGAGAGCTTGGGATGCCTCTATGTGCAGCAGATCATACGACTTCATGGTTTTCCATCGACGATCGTCTCTGATCGAGATGCTCATTTTACTTCTCAGCTATAGAAGGGGTTTCAGGAGGCTTTCAGGGTGCAGCTTCGCTTGAGCACCGCCTTCCATCCTCAGACGGATGGTCAGACTGAGAGGACCATTCAGACTCTTGAGGACATGCTCCGTGCATGTGTCCTCAACTTCGGTCGTAGCTGGGAGGATCACTTGCATTTGGTGGAGTTCCCCTACAACAACATCTACCACTCCACCATCAGCATGGAACCTTTCGAGGCACTTTACGACCAACCTTGAAGATCACCTCTGTGCTGGACTGACCCAGGGGAGTCAACACTTATGGGACCGGAGATGATGCAGGCTACGACGAAGAAGGTGCAGATCATCCAGCAGCGGATGCGGACTGCACAGAGTAGGAAAAAGTCCTATGCTGATAGGAGATGGAGACCACTGGAGTTCAAGGATGGTGACTATGTATTTTTATGGGTCTCACCTTGATGAGGTATATAGATATTTGGATGAGGTGACAAGTTATATTTGCGATTCATCAAACCGTTCAAGGTCCTTGGCAGAGTAGGCGAGGTGGATTACCGCCTGATTCTTCCACCTCAGTTGCACCAGGTGCACGGCGTCTTCCACGTATCTCAGCTGAGGAGATACGTGTATGAACCTTATCACATCATAGACCATGGGGAGATGGACATTGATGACAGGGCAACTTTCATGGAGGTTCCATTGGATATTGAGGATCGATAGGATCAGGTCCTGCGTGGACGGTCGATACCTCTGGTACGCATACACTGGCATCACGGGAACCTCCAGGAGAGAACATGGGAGAAGGAGGCTCAGATGCCTGCTCAGTACCCACACTTGTTTCCTTAGTATGATTTTTAGCTTACAGGGATGTAAATACTTGAGGTAGGGATAATGTAAAGACCCGTAAATTCCATGGATTTTTTTAAATACGTGGGAATTTTATGAGTCCGCAGTTTTTGACAGCTCCTGATTCCGAGGCCCCGTGTGCCCGAAATCAATTTCTTAAGTTTTGTTCAGGTACGTTCAGTAAACATACGAGAGGGATTTTATATCTTTCGAACTGGTTATCATAATTAAAATATGAGGGCACTGTTGAACTCACAACGCCGATAATCTCTTAAGGAGACCTTTACCACAGTTGCGTTCTGACGTGAGTGGAAGATAGTTTTTGAGGTTTTTATTTGAATTGAATAAAAATAAAGTGTTAACATTATTTTTATGTGTGGTATTTAAAACCTCCAAGGGGAGGTTAGTGGTGGGTCCCACCCGCACAAAACCTCCCTTGGGAGGATGTTATAAGGTGGGGACCACATGAGCATCAAACACCCTTAACCCCCCTTTAACCCTTGGAACTCCCAATTTATTGTGGAGCCTCTTCAACTTCCTTCATAAGTGTGCCAAACCAAAAATTAATTAATGGCATAATTAATTAATTTGAAGTGATTTGAATTCTTTTGAATTAATTATTCCAACATTAAAATAAGAGATCATATTCTTTTATTTTGCGGGTTGGCATAATCCTTGGTGGAGCTTTGGAGAATCTTTGGGAGAATTTCATCCTCCCAACAAAGAATGCTCCTCATCTACGAAGAACGATGAACACCATCCTCAATCTCCGACCAAGCTAAAAGAGAAGGATCCGCCCACGAAGAATGCCGACAACGCTTCTTCCTCGGACGCTCCCCGACGACAACGAAACAACGCTGTCGTTAACGAACAATCGTCAAATCAAGGTAGGGGATTTGTATTGTTTTTATACCCATCCTTCGTCGTTGAATTTATAATTTGGAAACCAAATGATAGAACCGTAACAAGGAGGGTTCGGACCACACGAACACGGTCTAACCCACCCCTTTGTTTGTTCCAGTTTAATGACGATGGAGGTGGACTGCAAAAAGGAGCCAGTGGCGCAAGGCCACCGGGTCGCTGCAAGGGAACGACACCGCCATGCCACGCAGAGAAACCGAGCCGCAGCAAGGTGGGCCGCGACGGTGCCGAAGGGGCGTGGTGCCGTCGCACCATGCCAGAGAGGAACTGCGGCCGGGAGGGCCGCGAAGGATGAAGAAGCGCGGCGCTGTTGCGCCGCGTGGTGGAGCCAAAGGCCGCAGTCAGGTCGGGCCGTAGCGGTGGTGTCATGGCGCCGTCACGCCGTGTGGAGGGTAGCAGAACCGCTGGGCCGTCACGCCGTGTTGGAGGTGCAAAGGCGGCCGGCCAGGCCAGCCACTGTGGAGCCAGACAAGCGGGACCACCTAGGTCTCGCAACTCCTGAACCAGTGCAATGCGCTGGCTCTGTTCGACAAACTGGAGGGGGGGACCCCTCCCACGCATGGCCGACTGGACCGCCCTTTGGCCGGGTCACCACGGGCCATGCAACCATGGCTGGGCCGCCCCTCATCTAGGACACCACGGCCGGGCCGCCCCTCGACCAGGCCGCCCCTCAGCCTGGCCTCCCCTCGGTTGGGCCGCCATGGGCTGGGCCACCACGGCTGGGCCGCGCCTTCGGGCCGGGCCAAGTCTTCGGGCCGGGCCGCCCCTTCGGTTTGGGCCGCTCTATTGGTTCGGGCCACCCACTCGGGCCGACCCAACCACTCGGGTCGGGCTGCACCCGCGGACCGGGTCAGACCCTGTTTCGGACTGGGTCGGGCTGGGTCGGTCTGACTGGGTCGGACCGGACCTGGACCATCTATGGCCATTTTTACCTTTCAGCCCGCATCTTGGGCTATGGGTGTCCGATCGACGAACCGTCTGCGGCAATGGAATTCTTGGATCAAGAAAAGTCTTTTGGCGTACTCCACTTGAGGTTTGGACGTAGTTGGGGTATGAAAGGGTTGGTTTGAGCCTAAAAACCAATCAAGACCCTGGAACGGAAATGCCAATAACTCACAGACCGGACATCCGATTGATGCACCATCTATCGCATTGGGTTTGTTTTGATGAGACATGACTACGAGATACATCAACTCAAGACTTCGTGGTAGTTGATGTATCAACACTTGGCTCGAGGAGTGGTCCCTCCCGGAATCGAGTGTGCTGTGTGCGGTGTTGGAACCATGGTCGTTATATTCATGAATTGGAGTATGGTTTGTGTTTGTTGTCAATCATCAAGTGAAATTTCACAATGTGTGCCAGCAAAGTGATCATACAGAACAAGCAGATAACATTTTTGAAAGTGGCATTGTTTTCTAGTGTTTGCCAAATTTCTGGGCCTAAAAATCGGCAAATGAAGAAAGGTGGTTTTTGGAAAAGGGACTTGCGCGCCATGTACTTAAAGGAGAGGAAAATTTCATGCCTAATGTTTTTCAAGATCAGAACATCAAAATATGGCAAAGGGATAAGGGGCGCCCAAGTTTTAGGGTTGTTCGCGCAAGTGACTTGCGCATTAGAGACTTGCATGTTGAAACTTGCGTGCCGAGGGAAGACTTGCACGCCGTTGCGCAGAGTATCCAAATTCTTATAAATATAGGTCAACCCCTCCTCATTTGGTACGAAGTTCGAGACTTAGATAAATTCAGTGCTCCCATCGCGCAGGTGTAGTGGTCGCGCAAGTGGTTGTGGGTCGCGTAAGTATAAGTTGCGCGATAGTTGTTTGTTGTGCATCCAAGGCGGTTTGGGTGAGAAAGGGTGTCAGTTTCCCAAGTTTGGAGTTGGGGAAGGAAGTGTCGCGTAGGTGGTTTGGTGAAACTTGTGCGCTAGGATTTGAAGAAGCACGACAGTTGTCCTTTGCATGCCAAAATCAATTTGGGTGGAAAAGAATGTGAGTCGCGCAAGTTTGAAGTTGAAGAAGTGAGTCTCACGCAAGCGGGAGAGATGGACTTGTGTGCCATATTGAAACTTGCGCGCCGATCTTGGAGAAGCACGCCAGGTGTGGTTAAAGTATGCCGGTATTTTTGGAGTTGGATGGAAGATGGAAGATTTCCCTATACCTTCAGTGCAAAGTGATATTAGTCTATAGGTGAGAGTTGGACTTCAATAGAGCATCCACATACAACAGATGATGTATTCATTAGTGAAGATGAAGAGACCTTCACATCTATAAACTGAGTGGGACTTCACTAAGGGAAGTGAGCCAAGGGGAGTCAATGAGAGTGACCCAAGGGACGGAGTGAGCTATCCCTGAACCTTTGTAAAGGCAGTGAGCTTGGGACAGAGTGACTGTGCCCGAACCTTTTTAATACTCAGCCAGTGAAGCTTAGTGGAATTTGGTATGACCGAAAACATGTCGGCATATGGTCCTTGAACGTATCCCTTAGTGGTGAACCAAGTAAAAAGTGATGTGTCATCTCTCTGCATGTGAATGTTTTATTTATGATCAGATTCATAATATAGGTTCAACAAGTTCCTACCAATTTGGGAACAAGATCCATCACATTAAAAGAAACATTTGTCACCCTGATTCACCCCTCCCCTCTTAGGGTGTCCTGGGGTTCTTCAAGTGGTATCAAAGGGAAACGGTTGCTGGTGTTGAATCTGTCCTTTTTCGTCATGGAGAATGCAGTCAATGTCAGGGGAGTCCCTCTCTTTGATGGAAGTAATTTACAGATCTGGAAGAATAGAATGATATCTCATCTAAGATCCCTTGTAATGGATGTTCTATTTTTCACTATGCAAGGTATACGTGTTACGGATCCAACAGGGTTGTCTATGACTGATGCAGATAGAAAAATTCTTGATGCAGATGCTAAAGCACAGAATGCTCACACCGCAACACTTTCTGATCAGATCTATCTAAAAGTGATGAGTTTCACCTTATAAAAGTCCATGTGTGATAAACTTAAAAATATTTATGAAGGAGATAGCAAAGTGAAGGAGGAAAAATTACAAGTCCTGCACAATAGGTTCGTTGATCTGAAGATGCATCCTGATGAGAATGCAGATTCCTTCTTCAATCGAATTACTGAAGTGGTTGGAGCAATTCGGGGTCTAGGTGAAGAAATCAAAGACATAGACATTGTAAAGAAAATATTAAGAAGACTTCCACCCCTTTACAATGAAAAGGTCTCAATCCTTGAGGAAAGAGATCTTTCCAAACTTTCTCTAGATGATCTACTGAGCATCCTGGTGGCATATGAAATGAGGGTTAAACCAGAAGATGATATGACTCGATAAGCAAGAAAATGGAATTCAAATCCATTGAGAAACTGAAAATATCAAAATATAGTAGTGTTGAAGATGATGAGGAAAAATAAATTCTTTCTCTCATTGTAAAGAAGTTCCAGAAGGGAAAATGAAAATTCAAAGGGAAGTTACCTCTAGCTTGCTTTCGTTGTGGAAAAGTTGGTCACATTGCCTCTCAGTGTTCAAGAAAGATCAATAATGAGGATAATGATTCTGAAAACAATGAGAAGACTCAGAAAAGGTTTTTCAAAAGGGGAGACTTAAAATCAAAAAATAAATTACCACAGAAGAGTTTTGTCTATGAAGAGGAAGAATATGATAATGAATTCTGTGATGAAGAAGAACTAGAATTTAAAACTAGGAACCATGCTCACATGATGGCTGATATTGAAAAATCAGAAGATACTGGTGGAGAAAAACAGTTGAAAACTAGTGCGGATCCTGAGTTGAAACTTAAGGATACTGTTAGTAAGATTAAGATTAAATTTAAGAGTTGCAATAAGTGGAAATCAATTATAGAAGAATCAAATGAATATGTTGATCAACTTGAAGCTGAAATTGAACAACTGGAAGAATTGGTGAAAGTATAATCTAAAATACTTGAAAGCAATGATGATTTAGTGGATCTAAATCTGAGAATTGAAGAGCAGGAAAAGGTCATCAATGAACTCACCTCCAGACTAGAGGAAAAATCCAAGACTGCTGAGCGTCTTGAGGAGGAAGTTGTCACTATTAGGAGTAAACTTGAAAAAGATTCAATTTCAAAAGGATCAAGGAAGAAGATAAATTTTGGAAGGTTCTCAGATTCTGAGCTATTGGAGAGAGAAAAACGTGGCTCTAATGTAGTTGAAAAGATTTTAAATGATCAAATACCTACCTGCATTGGAAATAGTGGAATTGGTTGTGAAGAAGAATCGTCAAATTCTGCAAATAAAGGTGACCAAAATAAAGGCAATCTGAAGCGGGTGATGTGAGAAAGTCTTCTAAAGTGATGAAACAGAAACCCCCAATTCAATCTGAAAGAAGAAAAGAAGATTATCCTCGAGCCCCATGGAAAAAGGATCCCTCATACTATTATCCCACAGAAGAAGGAATGGGGATAAATAGAAGTGATAAGACATTTCCTCTCATGAAATGTCAGTTCTGTGGATATTTGGGCCATACCATGTCTTATTGTGAAGATGCAAGAAGATATCTGAATGGAGAGGATATAAGAGTTCAACAGAGGAGAAAAAATGCATATCCTAATTCTTTTAGAAGAAACAATTTCTATGGATATTGTTTTCGTTGTTCTAACTTTGTTCATAAGGCTATTAATTGCAGGCAGAGAAGGGACATGGACACCTCATACTAAAGTTCAAGACAAGTCAAGCCTCGTCAATAAGACAATGTTGCTCTTACAAACAGGTTTCTCCTCTCGAAGAAGACTTCGACTATGAAGAACCAATGTGCAAAAATGAGATAATTGAAAGGCCAGTAGTGCTCTATACTCAATCCAATGTCTCATGGAAAGAAATTAAGAAAATTGAGAAATCCAACCTTGTAGAGGTGGCCCTCAAAGCTACAAAAAGCAATAGTACTTAGATTCTAGATAGTGGTTGTTCATCTCATATTACAGGTAATACTGGCCTATTAACGGATATCAAAAGGAAGGTTTATGGTACAATACAATTTGGTAATGATGGAGCTCTGAAAATCAAAGGCAATGGAAGTACTGAACTAGCTAATGGAGATCTAAAGAAAACTGAGGTCCTTTACATAGATGGCCTACGTCATAATCTACTTAGCGTGAGTCAACTCAGTGACTCGAGACTTATAGTAATTTTAATCAGAAAGGCTGCACTATTAAGGGAAAGACAGGCAATTCACTTATGAAGGGATGTAGAACAGAAGACAACTTGTATCAGGTTGATAGTAAAGAAATTTTTTGTTACATGACTGTTGAAGAAGAAAACAATTTGTGGCATCGGAGACTGGGACACATTAATCAAAAAGACATGGAGAAAATATCAAAATTGAGGATTTTCATGGACATTCCCAACCTGAAGTTTGAGCGTGAAAAGTCTTGTGATGCTTGCATTCGTGGAAAGCTGGTTTGTAGTTCATATTGGCCAAAGAAGAAAAGGGCATCTCATCTTCTTGATCTAATTCATACAGATGTATGCGGGCCAATAAATGTTTCCGGAACTCATGGAGAAATGTACTTTGTTCTTTTCATAGATGATTACAGTAGAATAGCATGTGTAATGGTCATTCACAGGAAACAAAAAGTGCTTGAATGCATGAAAACATATCTACGAATCGCTGAGAATGATACTGGACGAACAATCAAAGTGTTGTGATCTGAAAATGGAGGGGAATACACATCCATTGAATTTGAAAATTACCTGGAGAAGCATGGGATACAACATGAGGTAGCGATTGTGAGAACTCCATAACAAAATGGAGTTGTTTAACGTAGGAATCGACAGGAAAACAACATGGCATGAACTATGCTGATTGAGAGTCGTATTACATGACATTACTAGAAAGAGGCTGTTCAAGCTGCACTGTATATTAAAAATCGAATAGGACTTTATATGGGTGAGACAAAGACACCATATGAATTGTGGTATGGAAGGAAGCCCTTGTTGAAATATTTTCGTGTATTTGGAAGTAAATTCTTCATCAGGAACAAAGAAGGAAATCAAGGGAAGTACGATTGCAATGTAGATGAAGGAATTTTCCTTGGATACTCAATGAACAAAAAAGACTACAAGTGTTTCAACAAGAGATTAGGAAGGATTGTGGAAAGTAGTGATGTTAAGACAATTGAAGAGAAAACCACAAATGCTTCAAGGACTTCATATGCTAATGTGATAGGAAGTGAGGAAGAAAGTGAACATGGAGAAAATACAAATACAGAAATAGGGGAAGCTATACAAAACACTCATCTGTCACATCATGATGTTGAATCAGAAGAAGAATCTGAAGAAGAAACTATGGCTGGAGAGAATGAAACTGAACCTCACAGGAGAAATTTAAGAGCCGATATTGATCCATCTAAAATAATTGGGGACATGAGTGTACCCACATAAACAAGGAGGACGAGGATTAACACGCAGTCTTCATTTCTATCAGTTGTGGATCCATCCTCATTTGAAGAATCCGTAAAGGATGAATCATGGGTGAAATCCATGAATAAAGAGTTAGATCAGATTGAAAAAAATCAGACATGGGATCTTTTCCAGAGACCCGAAGGTCACAATGTGATTGGTAAAAAATGGATCTTCAAGAACAAGTTTGGTGAGAATGGAAGTGTTATTAGAAAAAAGGCATGACTGGTATGTAAAGGATACTCTCATATTGAAGGCGTTGATGTTGAAGAAACCTTTTCTTCAGTGGTGAGACTAGAGTCAATCAGGATTTTACTTTCCATGGAACTCCAAAGAGGATATAAATTATATCAAATGGATGTAAAGATAGTATTCTTGAATGGTGTACTCGAAGAAGAAGTCTAAATTGAACAACCAGTGGGTTTTTTTCTTGGTACTGATGAAACAAAGGTCTAAAAACTGAAGAAATCACTATATGGTTTGAAGTAGGCACCACGAGCATGGTATTCCAGGCTAGACTTGTATCTCAAGAAGCTGGAATTCAAAAGAGGAGGAGTAGATCACAATCTATATGTGAAGAATTCACCCAAATATCAATTCATGGTTCTAGTCTACGTTGATGATTTCATATTTGGTGGCAGTAGGAAGAAATCAGTTGATGAATTTTCTAATCACATGAAATCGGAATTTGAAATGTCTATGATTGGGGATCTCACATATTTCTTGGGACTGTAGGTGATTCATAAAAAGCATTACACTTTCATTTCTCAGGAAAAGTATGCAAGAGAGCTGCTGAAGAAGTTTAATATGAAAGACTCCAAACCATTGTCAACTCTAATTGCAGTAGAAACTAAACTTGGAAAGCATGAGGATGGGACCTCTGTAGATCCCACCATGTACAGGAGGATCATTGGGAGCCTACTGTACCTAACAGCGACACGACCAGATATTGTCTTTTCCACATGTCTTGCAGCCCGCTTTCAGAGTAATCCAAAGGAGGAACATATGACAATAGTAAAAAGAATCACAAGGTATATTCAAGGTACTCACAATTGTGGCTTATACTTTGCTACAGGAAGGGATAGTGAATTATCATCATTTTATGATGCGGATTGGGCTGGGGATGTTGTGGACGGAAAGTCCACCAGTGGTGGTGCATTCTATATTGGGAATAAATGTATTGGCTGGTTGAGTAAGAAACAAGAAAGTACTTCTCTTAGTACTGCTGAAGCTAAGTATATCTCCGCCACAAAGGTATGCACTCAACTGCTATGGATGAAGCAACAACTAACAAATATTGGTGATGAGGTGAAACTACCAATGGCGATTTACTGTGATAAAAAGAGCGCAATTGATCTTATGAAGAATCCTGTTCAACATTCTTGTATGAAACATATTGAAATCAGGTATCACTTTATCAAAGAAAAAGTTGAGAAAGGGGTGATTAGAATGGATCATGTGGGAACTAATGAGCAAGTGGATGATATTCTGACCAATCCCCTATCAGCGGTTGTGTTTGAGAAGCATCGGTTGAACCTCAGTGTTCAGCCACCTACCAGTACTTAAGGAGGTTACAAAAATCCCCTCTCTCCAATTATGTTAATTTTTTTTAATCTATTTATGGATATGATGCAGGTTTGTGGGGAAGATACTATCCAAGGGGAGTGTGGTTTGAGTTGAACTATGAACAAAGTACCGTTGTTTGGGTTTATTGTCAAATGGGGAGAAAGGAATAAATTCCGACTTGTAATGATTCTGTGACACTGTAAGATAATTTCTTGGGCGTCATTCAGAATTCCAAAACACGGGAACCCAATTAAAGCTTCCTCTCTTGTTTTCTACACCGAGCATTGCTCACATAGACTTAGAGTGTTGGCTGGGTTGATTCTTGCGTTTGTGGTTTTCCTATGGATGGTTCTCTATTGAATTTATTTACTGATTGACAACAAACCCAAAGGGGGAGATTTTTGGAAACATGGTTGTTCTATGCATGAATTGGAGTATGCTTTGTGTTTTTTGTCAATCCTCAAGTGGAAGTTCAGAATGTGTGCCAGCAAAGTGATCATACAGAACAAGTAGATAACAATTTTGAAAGTGGCATAGTTTTCCAGTGTTTGCTAAATTTCTAGGCCTAAAAATAGACAAATGAAGAAAAGTGGTTTTTGGAAAAGGGACTTTCTCACCGTGTACTTAAAGGAGAGGAAAATTGAACGCCCAATATTTTTCAAGACCAGAACATCAAAATATGGAAAAGGGATAAGGGACACCCAAGTTTTAGGGTTATTCGTGCAAGTGAGTTGCACAGCAGAGACGCACGCGCCAAAACTTGTGCGCCGAGGGAAGACTTGTGCGCCATCGCACAGGATATCCAAATACCTATAAATACAGGTCGACCACTCCTCATTCAGTACAAATTTTTAGGCTTAGAGAAATTCAGTGCTCCCGTCGCGCAGGTGTAGTGGTCGCTCAAGTGGTTGTGGGTCACACAAGTATAAGTTGAGCGACGGTTGTTTTCTGCACGTCCAATGTGGTTTGGGCGAGAAAGGGTGTTGGTCTCCCAAGTTTGGAATTTGGGAAGGAAGTGTCGCACAGGTGGTTTGGTGACACTTGCACGCTGGGATTTGAAGAAGCGAAATAGTTTGTCTTTGCTCGCCAAAACTGGTTTGGGTGGAAAAGAATGTGATTCATGCAAGTTTGAAGTTGAATAATTGAGTGTCGCGCAAGTGGGAGAGCTAGACTTGCACGACGTCTTGAAACTTGCACGCTGGGCTTGGAGAAGCGTGCCAGGTGTGGTTGAAGTACGCCGGTCTTTTTGGAGCTGCACGAAAGCTGGAATATTTCCCAATACCTTCATTAAAAAGTGAGATTAGTCTATAGGTGAGAGTTGGAATTCAACAGAGCATCCACATACAATAGAGGATTTATTTATTAGCGAAGATAAAGAGACATTCACATCTATAAAATGAGTGAGACTTCACCAAGGGAAGTGAGCTAGGGGGAGTCAACGGGAGTGACCCGAGGGACGCAGTGAGCCATCCCTGAACCTTTGTAAAGGCAGTGAGCCTAGAATAGAGTGACTATTCCCGAACCTTTTTAATACTCAGCTAGTGAATCTTAGTGGAATTTGGTATGACTGACAACCTGTTGGCATATGCTCCTTGGACGCAGCCCTTAGTGGTGAACCAAGTAAAAAGTATTGTGTCATCTCTCTGTATGTGAATGTTTACTTTCTGATAATATTTATCATACAAGTTTAACAAGTTCTTACCAATGTGGGAACAATACCCATCACATTAAAAGAAAAAGTTGTCACTCTGATTCACCCTTCCCCTCTCAGGGTGTCTCGGTGTCCTTCATGCGAAAACCCTATGGCTGGCTGCGACTGAGATGACAGGATCCTCCGTGGGTTCGACAGCGACGATACTCTACCAAGATCCTCTGTGGGTTCGACAGTGATGACTCCTATACCGGGATCCTCCATGGGTTCGACAACGGTGACTTCTATACCAGGATCCTCCATGGGTTCGACAGTGATGAATTCTGTACCAGGATCCTTCGTGGGTTCGACAGTGCTGATATTGTTCCAGGATCCTACATGGGTTCGACAGAGGAGATGATTCAAAGGCTATATCTAATCATATCTACCCCTATTCATGTGTTGTATACTTGTCTGAGATGAGTCTTGTCTTTCAATCATTATCATCGAGGTGATTGACTTTACTTCCTTTGTGGACTGGGTTGTGCTTGGGCTCGAGAGTTGGAGCCGGACTGTGACTAGTAACTTAGGTATATGTATGGGAATATACCTAAGTAGGGTTGGTTTATAATTCATGACTGTATCTTTCTACTTTGGTTTATCCTTTGTGGATTCTGGGAGACCTTCGAGGGTCTTGGGGTCCCCTACTGAGTATTGTTATACTCACCCCTGTCTGGGCTTTTCCCTCACCATATTGTGTTCTGTGTAGACGACAGTCAGCAGTGATCGAGGATGAGGGTGATGGATGAGAGGCTGCTCAGAGCTGGACTAGATGGGACATACCTCAGGGATGAGTTGTTCAAGATATGTACCTACCCTTCAGGTAGGATTCCCCGGTGGACAACCAGGAATTGTTTCTTTCCCTTTTTTACTTGTACTTGTTGTTCAGTTGGGTTTGTATATTAGACCACTTACTTTCAGCACACCTTTCTTTTCTATTTTAGTACTTGTTTCTTCTAATTCTTGTGTTTATAATGTGAGTGTTACAATTTTAAAGGAAATTCCTTTCATTTTATCAGGGATTCTCCTTTGGTGCTAGTCGCCAGCCCCTATCCTATGGAAGGCGGGCTTGGGGTAGTCATGGAACAATCCTCGAGGACGTGTCGTGACAAATAACATGTAATTTGTGACACATCCAACATAACCTACTTCCCATGAACATATAACGTCATAGTTTTAGTCAATAAATCTAATTGTGCGAGTAATGACATGAATTAATGATAATATTATTGTCTAAGGACCATTACAAACACTTTCAGATAGGAATATCTAATGAAACACAAACATTCAGAATTCATATTGGTGGTTCTGTTATCATAACCTTCTATCCAGAAAATTACCAATTGCGAAATTCATGATAGAAAGTCTCATTTTATTATGAGTACTCATACTTGATAGTATACATACAATTTTCCCTATCATAGTACATTATCTGACTACAGAAATATATGTAAGAATATCATCATGGAACATCAAGATTCTCATCACAGTGGGGAACTTCTATGACCTTATCAATGCGATATATATCCTATGAAATTATTACATCAAAGTGATGAAAAAATGAACAATATGTAATAATATTTTTTTAATAATATTAAAATATTTGAATATACATGTAATCAAAGTAAAAATAGTGTTGGTTCTTGGCGTAGCAGAAGTCTGAAATAGTGGGAGATATATTAAAATTTATTTTAATAAATGTTTCATAAAACCATGAGTGAGGAACTTTCACTTCAAATATATAATTAATTTATTTAATATATGAAGAAATAAAATAACTGGGATTAGTAAAGTTTCTTTATTGCTGATGTCAATCATTCAAAAAGATCATTTTTATTGCCTTTATTTCCCTTGTGAGGATCCAAGGATAGAATCCCTATAGCAGTGATCCACACATGCTCCAATGATCTATGAACAATACAACTTGATCTATGGGTGATAACATAGAGAATATAATGTATTGTATTGTTCACTATTGATTTATCCTTCTTTTATCTTGAATAAATCTCTCTTTCATTCTCATTCTTGAGAGGGAGAGAGATGGGGGAGTTGAAATAGAATTTCCTGTGCGCAACAATTATCTCTTTTCAATATTCAATATCCTATACAATAGACATAGCCATCTATTTATAGGGATAGGGTTTAGGTTAAAATATTATTTAATTGCATGCTGGTAATTAAATAAAATTTAAAACCTTTAATGATCCCCATTACATATAATAATAATATAATTACTATTATTTTTGTGATGCACAACAACTTTCATGATAACAAATATTATGTATTGATGTTGTTAAATAATATTTGTCAATGGACCCAGTCTTTGTCTATTTGAACTCCTCTAACATTTATTGAACACCCATATAAATATTTTATTCATAATATAGTGGATAAATATTTATTAAAATATTCAAAAAATAAAATAAATATTTTATTCAAAATCCACTGAATAAATATTTTATATATATTCACATAATCAAATAAATTATTTATTAATAAAAAATAATTATTTATTACCTTGTGAATATTATCAATCAATAAAACTTAAATAAAATTGTTTTTCGGTCTTGAGAATAATATTTATTCCCATAATTAAATTCAAATAGAATTTAATTGAGATTATCAGAAACACTTAGTGTGTGGCCCTCTAGGATTCTTTCTCATCTGCATTAGGCAGACTTTCCCGAAGTCCAAGATTACAGTCTTGAAACTGGTCAAGGAACCCAAGAGAAAGAACTTAATATCGTAATGATGATAACTGCATAAAAATGATTACTATGTAATATAACCCCTTTATCTCAATATCTCATCAAGAAGGTTGCACATCAGTGTCACCAACCTATATGATCAATATGTCTTTATTTTTCTATCTAAAATAAACACATCGCTGCACTATGTCCATGGAATTTAGTGCAAAAAATATTTTAATTGAAGGTTTGAGATATCAAATTCCATAAATATAGAAGGTGTAAATCCTTTATTGACTTATCCATTAATGTCTTGTCACTCATGATGCACCGAACACATCTAAATTTTCCATGAACTGTTATCATCATGGTTTATGAAATACACCTAAGTAAGAAAGCTGTAACATGCATTAATAAAAATGTTAAATTATAAGGACTATCACACATGATCATAGATAGGAATATCTAATGACACCAAAACATATAGAATTTTTATTGGAGAGTCTGTTCTCATAATCTATTATCATGGAGATTACAAAGTGAAAACTTCATAAGAAGAATCCTCATCTGCTTATGAGTACTCACACATGATAGTCTATGTACTATGTATCCATTCATAGTAAATTATCTGACTACATAACATTATTTAATAATATCATCATAACACATCAGGTTTCTCATTATAGCAGGGAACTTCTATGACCTTATCTATGTGATGTATACTTTAAGAAATTATTACATTAGAGTCATGGAGAACAAAAAAAATGTAATAATAAGTTTTATTAATATTTAATACATTGAATATACATGTAATAAAAGTATAAATAGTTGTTCCTAGGACACAAACTCCAAAAAACTACCACCTAGACTTGATCCAACTATCTACGACCTTCAGTCTGCTAGACTTTCCATGATAGTCCTATTTCTTTTAAGTTAAGGATTTATTCAAGGGGTCTGCCATGTTGTCTTTCATGGAAATACTTCTCACAACAACTTCACATATTTGAGAAAAATCCCTCAAGAGTTGATACTTCCAAAGTTTGTGCTTTGTCTGCTGATGTGACCTTAGATCTTTTACAAGATCCACCACTGTAGTATTATCACAATAGAGTGTGATAGGATATTTACTAATAGGTACCACGTAAAGCTCTTGGATGAAGTTGTGCACCATAATAATTCATTATCTACCTCATAATTTGAAATATACACATAATATGTTGTAGAATATATGACGATATCCTACTTTAAGCTCTTACAGCTCAAAAAACCTCTATTAAAAGTGAATATGTATCCCATTTGTGACTTCATTTCATCTTGATCAGTTTGGAAACTAGCATATACATATCCTATGATGACTAGTTCCTCATCTCCTCTATAAACCAGAAACATATCCTTAGTAATCCTTAGACACTTAAGGATAATCTTAACTTCCATCCAATGTTGGTCACCTGTATCAACTTGATATCTTCCTACCAAACTTAATTCATAGGATATTTCTATCCTAGTACATATAATAACATACGTGACTAACCCAATAGATGATGAATATTGAATCCTTTCCATTATTTTTCTTTCCTGATGTTTCTGAGGAAACATTTTTATGAAAAGATGAATTCCATGTGATGTTGGAAACAATCCCCTATAAGATTTTCCATTCTAAATATCTTCAGTATATTATCAATGTATATACTTTGAATTAGGCCGAGTAACCTCTTGGATCTATGATGATGTATCTTGATCCCAAGAATATATGATGCCTCACCCAAGTCCTTCATAAAGAATCATTTACTCAACCATGATTTAACAGACTGTAAGATTGGTATTTCATTTTTAATGATTAATATATCATAAACATATACTATTAAGGAAATTACTACACCCCCACTAAATAGTTTATATAAACACGACTCGTATTCGTTCCTTATGAAACCAAATTCTGTTATGCCCTCATCAAAACGAATTTTATAAGACTTGGATGATTTCTTTAATCCATAAATGGATATTTGGAACTTTCATACCTTGTTAGTATTTTTTGGATCCATAAATCCTTAAGGTTTTGTCATATAGATATCTTCTTGAAGGTTTCCATTAAGGAAGGTTGTTTTGACATCCATTTTACAAATATCATAATCATAGAAATCCATAATGGAAAGTAGAATTATGATATATTTCATCATTGAAACTGGTGAAAATATTTCATCATAGTCAATTCCTTGGTTCTATTTAAACCATTTTGCAACTAGTCCTTCCTTATAGGTACTTACTTTTCCTTCAAAGTATAGTTTCTTTGTGAATACCCATTTGCAACCAATTATATTTACATCTACTGGAGTTTTTACCAAAATCCAGACTTGTTTTTGATATATGGAATCCATTAAAAAATTCATGGCTTCTTACCAATTGGAAACATCTATGCCACTTAAAGCCTCTTTTTAGGTTATATGATCATTATTATCAACTAATAATGATTCACCATCCTTCGTGACTAGAAAACCATACCATTCTGGTTATTTAACCTCCATAGTAATCCTATGTAGTAATTATGTGTCGAGAATAATTTTTTATTCCACAGGGCTTTATAGAATTTGTTCCTATACCAACTCTTATGTATCTTGAGCCCGGACTTCATTGAAGTCTATGTCGCTCCCATTATCTCTTTTAGAGATAAGATACTCCTCATGAAATGTGGGATGTCTGTCAACCACAACCATTTTCTCTGAAGGATTGTATAGGAAGTATCCCTTTTTTTCATTGGGATATCTTATAAAGATACACATTGTAAATCAAGGTGAAAGCTTGTTACATGAAGAGGCCATAACAAATTCTTTTAAATTCCACACATATAAGTAAGAAAATATAGGTTTCTTTACATTCCATAATTCGTATGGTATACCATATATTTCTTTAGTTGGAACTTAGTTTAGTACGTATGATGATGTTTGTAATGTGTATCCCCAAAAGGATAATGGAAGACTCACATGACTCATAATTGATCTCACTATGTCCAAAAAGGTGTGGTTCCTTTTTTCACTTAAACTAGTCCACTGAGGTGTGTAAGGAAGAGTGAGTTGAGATATGATATCAAACTCTCATAAGTAATAAATGAAGTCTTGATTAAGATATTCTCCACTATAGACTGAATAGAGTTTCTTAATATTCTTACCAAGTTGGTTATCGACTTCATTCCTGTATTCCCTGAATTTATCAAAAGAATCTAACTTATACCTGATTAAGTAGACATATCCATATCTAGTAAAATCATTAATAAAATTTATGAAGTATGAGTACCCACCCCTTGATTCAATAGGAAATGCTTCACACCCATTGGTATGAACTAATTCAAGAATATATTTATCCATTTCACCTTTCCCACTAAATTGGGATATTGTTATTTTCCCTTGTAAACATGCATGACATACACCAAGTTGTTTTAGTTCAAAAGAATATAAATATCCATCTTGATGTAATTTAGTCAATCACTTTTCATTTACATGACCTAGACAGTGATTCCAAAGTTGGGTGTGGTATGAGTCATGTGAAGTAACTTTATTATCAATTTCTATTACTTATTTTGTGTAATACAACACCTAAATACCATTATTTAAATGTGAGTTAACATAAAAATGATATATTTATAAAATTAAAAAAAATTATTCCCAAATCTAAAAATAAATTCATCTCGATCTAGTGTGGATACAAAAATAATATTTTTTTTGTAACTGAAGGAACATAATAAAAACCCTTTAACATGAAGATCATTTTGCTCAGTAATGTGAGGTGGTAGTCCCTGATAGCTACAACAACAAGTTTAGATCCATTTTATTCTCATAAATCTAACTCCTCTTGGTCAATCATTTTAAATCTACTTGGTTACTATATTTGAATATATATTCAAGCACCACAAGATATATCTAATACCCAATTTATAGAAAAAGATAAATTTCACTCGATAACAAACACACCTGAAGATTCACCTTGCTTCTTTGACTAGGTGCAGTTTTTCATCTAGTGGACCATATTTCCATATGATAAATATACAACATCTTGTTCCCTTGCTTACCCCTTGATCTTTTTCTTCTTGGAAGGGAAAAAAGAAGCTTTAAACTTAAAGGTTTTTTCTTACCCTTTCTGGTTTTCAATATAAGGATGGAAGGTTTTTAATGCTTTGTATCCTTATCTACTTGGTGAAGAAGAGTAAGAAGATCTGATAGAGGATTATCAATGTTTTTCATATTAAAATTCATAGTAAATCTAGATAATCTATGAGGGAGTGATTACATAATGACTTCGGTAACCAGTTCTTCAAATATTTTAATTTCTAGAACCTCTCGATGCTCAATGCATCCAATGACCTTGACTATATGAGGCTCAGTTGGGAACCCTCTCCAAGATTACTTTTAAAATTTTCCTTTTAAATATAAAAATATTTATATATAACGCTCACATGGTATAGAACATAGAGGTTATTAAGCATTCTATACACATCCATCTGTTTATGTGACTTCATGAGTTCAGTAGATATAGAAGAAATCATCAAACAATTAACATCCACATCACTCAAATGTTTTTTTGTAGAACAGGAAATTCTCATCACTTCCTCTTTAGAAGGAAGATCAGGATTTGAGGATTCTAGCATGTAAGATTTCTATTCATGGAATAGTATAACTTGAAGTCATCTAAACCACTCCTAGAAGTTACTTCTAGTTAGGAGGTTGTCTTTCTCCAATATTTATCATAGAGATAGTATGGATGATAAACTTGCAATTTTATCCAAGAACTAAAAAGAGAATATTATTAGTACTTTTTCTGATAATGAATTTGATGATATATAATAATTTAAATGATTTCATTAAATCTACCACTATTTTTCAAGTCCCAATAACCCTCACTATTGAACTCAGAATGTCTAGTTGCTATGGAATCCTACTTTCAAGGATCCCTATTAATTTTCTTAATGATCTAGAATTTTTCCATGAAAACTATAAGAAATTAATTAGGTAGGTAGTATTTCCAACTATAGTCTTGAGGCTCCTTGATCCATTGAATGGATTACCTTATCCTAAAATCCTGACTTGTATTTCCTCAACACTTGCCTCCAAATTTGTATCGAACATACTTTGGTCATTAAAATCAATACAAGTTAGGTTAAGTCAACTCAAAACTCTCATGAGAACTCCATGATAAAAGTAAGTGTCCTAAATTTGTCTATGTACTAAACATAGTTATATGGTTTCATTCTAAATCATGTAATGGAAGGCTTAGTCTAACTTATTATTAGATTGAGGTATTTAAATTAATTTATGCATAAATTTTATCTTTTTTTACCCTTTACATGTCTTATTAATATTAAGTGGATGTTACTTAATTAATTAACCATGTTGGATAAAACATTTACATATAATTTATTTATTTAATTTCTATATTTTCATATTAATTTATTCATTTATGTGACTGTAGTCTTTCATACATAAAATAAATAATGCATAGATATAAATAAATAAATAAAGTAAATTAACCAATCATGATATTATCTAATGGTTGATTTAATGAGAGAACATTAAATTAACCTTTGACCTATGGGAATAACTCCATTTTCTGACTATGGCATGAGTTACAACATTCCACCTATATATCTATATATCACCAAGTTGGAAGCATCATGGTTTCATCTTGAACTTCCTCTACCCACCTTGTGATGCTCCATTAATTACAAGTATTTATTACTAGCATGTAGGTGAGGGGAACTAAATGATTGGTTAAAATGAATTACATAAATATCCTTATACATGAAAGTCCTACATAATAATAGAGGGAGGTATAAATAAAAGGAAATCATTTAATATAATATTAAATAATGAAAAAATTAGGTAATAAATTAAATAAAATAAATTCCAACAGATACATAGGTCTTGTTCAAGATCATGATCGATCATAATTGAAATGAATATGAAAAAAGAAACTAGATTAAATTCATTTCTTTATTCATTAATTATTATTAAGATAAACATGATTCTATTAATTAATTAATTATTTATTTATTTTTCATATTAATGATCATACAAACTTAATTGGAGATACCCATCATTAATGGAATTAATGGAAATTAAATTGAAAAACCAATAATGATATATTTATTACAATAAATTAATTGAGCATTTAGAATTATTTAAAAACATTTTTAAATTTTCAAACACATAGTAGGTTTCAATCAATAAATTATGGTTTTAATGCTATAATTTTCAATTTAATGTAATTTAATTATTCCATTTATTGGGTGACTACACGACATATACAATCTGGCTACATGTTGTGTACCTTGGTTGCCATGTATCTAAGTCACACACTTGGGGATTCGGTATGTTAACTCAGCCAGACATGGTGTGTACATGCTAGCTACATTCCATGTATCTGCTTTCCATGTTCCAGGTTGGCCCGGTAAACATGAAGTGTGCAATAAATTTACCATGTGTAATTAACTGATCAGTGCATCTAGGTAAAATGTGCATGGGTACATGACGTGTACTCCGGCTACACTCCATGTAACCTAGTTTTACTGGGCAAAGATTTGGAACTTTTCGATGGAATCTCTGGTCATTCTTCATATATTCTTAAACCTTTATAAAACTGAAACACCGAATGAACATGATAAATATTTCAATAACATGTTAATTCAAATCAGATTAATTATTGAATAGCATGAAATGAAAATATAACCACAATTACACTAAGATCAACAATCAAATAAATAATTATAAATTTAAATGGGATTGCTCTGATACCACTTGTTGGTTATGGGCACAACATAATCATGCAATAGTGGTTGTTATATTAAAATTTATTTTAATAATCATTTTACAAAACCATGAACAAGGATATTGCATATAAAATTTATAATTAATTTGTTTAATATCAGAAGAAATAAAAACCTTGTCTTAGAAACATTTCAACATTGATGATATCGTTCATCTAGAAATACCCTTTCAGATTTATTTCATTTCACTTATGAGGATCCAAGGGTAGAATAAATCTATAAATGATTTAAACATGATCCAATGATCTATGAGTAATGAAAATTTATCTTTGGGTGCTAGAATGATAAATTGAATTTCTTTCATTATTCGTTCTTGATAGCTCATTCTTCAGTTTTGAAGAAATATATCTTGCGTTCTCGTTCTTGAGAGGTAGAGATATGTTGGATTCAAAATAGGATTCACTATTCCCAATAATGCTCTAATTTCAATATTTTATATCCTATACAATATACATAATCTTCTATTTATAGAGATAGGGTTTATGATAAAATATTATTTAATTACATGTCAGCCATTAAATAATATTTGAAACTTTTAATGATCCCTACTCCATATAAAAATAATATAATTATTATTATTTTGTGGTACACACCAACTTGCAAAATAAAAAATATCATGTAATGGTCTTGTTAATTAATATTTGTCATCAAATTCAGTCTTGGTCCATTCGAACTCCTATAACATTTATTGAACACCTGGATAAATATTTTATTCAAAAATAAATATTTTATTCATAATATATCGAATACATATTTATTAAAATATTCATTAAATAAAATAAATATTTTATTAAAAATCCAACAAATAAATATTTTATATATATTAATGTAATAAAATAAATTATTAATTAATAAACAATTACCTTTTTAATATTAACGATCAATTGAACTTGAATAAAATTATTCCTCGGTCTTTAAAATAATATTTATTACAATATTTAAATTTAAATATAATTTAATAGAGATCATTGGAAACACTGAGTGTGTGACTCTTAGACAACGAGCCTATACCCAAGTGGTACAAGCTCCTGCTTGGCATCCAAAAGACCCATGATCAAATCCAGGCAAAGACAAAAATTCAGGTTACTGTAGCAGAACTATAGCAGTGGCAGAACTGTAGTAGAAAAACTTAGCAGTGGAGGCACTATAGTTGGTACTATAGCAATGGTGGTATTGTAGAAGGTACTGTAGCAGTGTGGGTACTGTAGCAGTACTGTTCACCAAGGGGTCCTTTGGGCCAAAAAACGGGCTTTCCAGCCTTGTTTTCAGGCCACTTGGCCTTGGGCCTTCAGGCTATGTAATGGGTCTCCCTCTACCCACACTAAAATAGGTCTTTGCTTTAAATAATAAATTGAGGCTTCAGCACCATCAGAAAAAATTGAGTGTGTGACCCTCTTGGATTATTTCTCATTGGCATTAGATGGGCTTGCCTAAAGTCCATGATTACTATCTAAAAATGGGTCAAGGAACCTGATTCAAAGAATTTAATATCAAAATGATGATAACCACATACGAATGATTACTATGTAATATAATCCCTTTATCACAATATCTCATTAAGAAGGTTTTACATCCGTGTCACCAAACTATATGCTCGATATATATTTCTTTGACTATCTAAAATAAACATGTCGTTACACCATGAACATGGAATTTAATGCGATAGTTCTATTCCAATTAAAGGGTTAAGATATCATCTTTCATAAAGATGTAAGAGGCAAATCCTTCTTCGACTTATCCATTAATGATATATCACTCGTGATGCATCCAATGTATCAAACTTTTCCATGAACTTTTATAGTCATGGTTTATGAAATACACCTAAGTATGTGAGTTTTAATATGTATTACTAATAATTTTAAAGTCTAAGGATCATCACACATGCTCATGGATAAGAATATCCAATGACACCAAAACATGAATAATTTATACTGGTGGGTTTGTTATCATAATCTCCCATCTTGGAGATTACCAAGTGAAGATTCATGAGAAGAAGACTCATCTTCTTAGAGTACTTACACCTGACCATATATATATATTATATGTCCCATAAAATTATGTTATGAAAATGTAGAACATTATTTAATAATATCTTCATATCACATCAAGGTTCTCATCATAGCAGGGAATGACTATAACCTTATTAGTGAGACATATACTTTAGGAAATTATTACATTAGAGTCATATAGAACAATGAACAATATGTAATAAGAAGTTTTATTAATATTCAATACATGTAATAAAAGTATAAAAATTTGGTCCAAGGACACCAACACCAATAAATAGTTTGTTCTATAACACCAACTCCAACACTTTGGACTCATGTTCTTAAGGATCGAGTGGAACTAAGATGAAAGTTTTAATGAGAAAGTATTGTGAAGTAGAGAGGACGATGAGATATCATTTTTCTCCATGTAGAGGACATACCCAAGGAGTGACTATGACAAAAAAGTGTTACTGGAGGCATTTATATGGTTCTTCAAGTAGGGTTTCTAGAAGTAGTTTGGAGGTATCCCTTGTAACTTGGGTTGGGTAGGTTTACCATAAGATATGTTTCCCTTGTAACCCAGTTTCTCCCTTAATGGAAGACATAATTCTCCCACATAGAGTATTATTAACATATAAACAATTTTATTTATTTGTTTTGTGCCTTTATGTTTATGTTGTGTGTTGTTATTTCTTGTTTGTTGTCTGCATAAGTTCTTGTCTGATTTGTATATGGGAGATACAATGTAGTTGATTATGTGTTACTTGTCTTCTAAGTTTTGGTAGATTGGATTTATGAGGTTCATTCAGATTTGAAAATATCTGATTCTTGATTGATTCCTATGTAAGTTCTGGGGGGTGAACTTATGGATGGAAGGTGCATCAAACCCAATATAAACTATATTTTCTTTAGAATATTATACTAAGATACAATAACTCTTTTGTGTGAGGAAACCAAATTTATTTCTTTTAGTGGGAACACTTAAAAAATAAACTATTGTATCCATATCATATATAATATTTTATGTGTTTGGAGTAATATTTTGAAAATAAGAATTTATTCTTTAAAATATATAATTGAAGTTGGTGGGAACTGTTTCCCACATATTTTAACAAATAACTCAAATAAATTATTTTATCCTAGATAAAAATAATTTTATCCTAAATAATTTTTTTATACTTTTCTTCTTTTAAAATATATTATATATTCTTTTAATTTATAAAATTGTGTTTAAAAATAATCAAATCATTTATTGATAACAACTCTTTGTTTATAATAACATCTATTGTTACATAAGAAGAAAAAAAGATGATAAACACACACAATATTATTTTTATCCAATAGATATTTTAAGTGATCCACTATATCCAAAAACTCAATTTAGAAGTCCCTTGATACATCACTTCAATGCACACTTTAATCTTTAACCTTTAATCCCCCTTTATCTTTGAAATCTTATACATATTTAAAACACTTGTATAATATATTGTTTGTATAATATACACTTAAAAATTGAATAATTTAATTATATATCATTAATATCCAACAAGGACTCTCCATGGAGTTTCTATAATCCCTTCAGGTATTCTGGGAAATTCTTTCTCCAGTGACCATGTTTTCCATAATGGAAGCACTACCCATCCTTATAAACTCTTCTCTTCAATTTAAAATTTGGTGTGTAATTTCCATGAACAATATTCTTATTCTTCTAGTAAAATATTTTACCTTTTCCTTTTTATACCATCATCACGGTACTTAATCTTGGACCTCCCATTTCCCACCCATCAATCCTAAGCATATTTAGGATATTTGGTAAACTTTTATTGAACTCATTCATATTGTAATTCATAATGAACTATAAGAACCTTGAATTGCTTAGAAAGATCAAGACTAAGTGGTGACCCTAGTATCTCTAATTCATTTACATACCTGATTATATTGAGTACATTAATAGAGAAAAAATCATCCTCTACCATATTACACTAAAAGAGAGATTTAGAAACCTCATATCTTTTATGTTTAGTTTTATCTCAATAAAAAAGTTTTATAATATCTATCATTCCATAAGTATCCATGGTTTCATGTTTCTTTTGGAGTTTAATCTCTAAATAGAAAATAATAAATATAAATACATCAATTAAGGCCCTTTTATGTTCATAATAAACTTTTTTTCTTATTGAAAATATTTATTAGAAAGATTTTCCTTATATTATGGTTTCTCTAACACATAAAATTTTTCTTCTTATGTGAGAAAAATTATCAAATTCTTATACCAGTTGATAAAATTTCTTCAATTAAGATTTTATTTCTCCAAAATTGATCTCAAGTTTAAATTAGTTAGGAATTATATTAAACATGTTATCAATAAAATGATGAACCCTTTTAAACACATCATATATATTAGCAGACCAAGACCCATATTTCACTAAGAAATGAGCCTGCTTTATCATTCCTCTCACAAATTAGTTATTTGGGTATTCCCTCAGGCCAATAATATCATATATGAATCTTTTATGGTTGAGAATAAAAATATTTTCTTAATATATCATATATATAATCTCAATAATATTCCTCTAGTATGATTCCTAAGGGATTCCAAACTAAGTGAAACCCAAAGAAAACATCAAAAATGACACATAACTCTTAGAGTCACCTAATTACCTTATTCAATTACAAAAGATAATCTAGGGCCACCTAGATTTTTCATGAAACTACTTATTTGGATGATCAAGATCTTGATATGTGTTTAATTTGGAAGGAATCCAAAAAATTTTATTTTAAAGGGGATTTAAATCACATTATCTTATCTCATGTATTCCCTCTAAAAATATTAATTGTTCTTAAGATTTAGTTTGGAATCCCTTTTCTTTCTACCAAATAAATATACTCAAACCATATTTACATGTAACTATTTACACAAATTATGAACAAGATAAATTCATGGTTGAAGTAAAATGAACTAATTAATATTCCTAGAATGTAACCCCTTAAATTCATGTATGATAGTTTATAGAACAATTTTAACACCTTAAATAAAATCATACATGTAATTACATAGCTTGGATCACCCAAAAAACACCCTAGTTGGGGTTGTCACATACCTCAAGCTTGCCTCCCCATATTCCAGAGGCATCTAACTAGTGGAAAGATCCTAAAATAGTCATAGATAGACTATTCAATTAGAATAAATCCTAAGGGACATACCCAAATCTACTAAAATTTCAACATTACCAATCCATATGAAGGATATTTCATATACCCTATTTTTTCCTTGTAATACTTTCAAACATTTCTATATATATTTCAAGATCCAGATGCTAAGACGATGTGTGATTTTGAGGGCCAATGTACCTGGAATAAATTTTATAAAAATATTAAATAAATTTTATATTTAGTGCATAAAGTTTCTTAAAGAAAATGAGATAACTCTTAAAAAAATATCATATTAGAAATTTGATACCATGGTTGAGTCCAGAACCTAGTGTTTACCCTAGGTTCGACCTAAAATAGGTCGATGTAGGGCCTGTAGACATATAGCTCGTTGGCAGTAAATTTAATGGATTAATTAATCAATTCATTTTAACATAAACTAAATGAATATAAGTATATTTACATGGATATTTTCCTAGTGTTAGCCTCATAACCTTGGGACCAATAAAAGGTTCTCCTTCCTCCTTCCATTGGAAAATCACATTAGATAACTATGAAACTCTGGATTATAGAAAATTGGGATGCAAGGAACACAAAAGCTATCTTTAATCATTTTAAAGAGCGTTATTTTATGATGAATGATCCAATATTCAGGTAGGACTCATAAATCCATGGTTTACACCCTCTTTGATTAAATTTATTGAGAAGAATCATCCAGTTTATGATCTATGCCAAATTATTAGACCCTTTCCATGATCATATGTGCCAGTTAAATTGGTTATTAATGTTTTTTAACTTTTATTTCCCCATTATTGATTATTGTCCAAGAAAACTTTCCCAATGATGGTTAAAAATAATTTTTTGTGCTTTTATCCCTCAATCTCTTTACATTATTCATCAATAGGACCCCACAGTCCTGGTTCAACGTTACTGGGTGGTACCATGCCCAATCAAACCCCCAGAATCATAAAAGATTAATGAATGAGGCATGTATCGATGAAACAAGCACAAATATATCATTTTTTCAGGGTGTGGATTATCTTTTTTATGATCAAAGATCAAGAAATCAAAGCTAGATGGATTGGGGTGTGTATGGTGTGAGAGGCACATATGGGTTTGCATGAAATCCAACCATATTTGAGTTTTTTTCCATTGGAGGTTTGGAATTCTCCCTCAAATTCTAGATCTACAAATCATGGGAAAAAATTAGGTCAAAATAGAAGCAAAGTCTAGATTTGAGGCATAGAGAGTGGAGCTGGGAATCTATGAAAAAGTCGATTACATGCCTTGTACCATGATTAACACACTATGTATAACCCCTTGGTTTTATCAGCTAGGGTTTCGGAATTTATAAGGATGACATGGAGTTTATCTCTCCTACACTCCATGTAACTCATCCCTAGATGGGTGATCTATATGGCAGAGCATGTGGGAGTTCCCCTATGTGAGAGTACATGGACATATGGTCAAGAACACAGACATAACCAGAAGGAAACAACCCGATCCTAGATATTTTGGAAACACCATGTAGTCCATATGTACATCATGTACTTCTACATTAATTGGGATTAGTGTGATGGAAACGAACATGGATGGGTGGTAGAGTAGGACCACACACCATGTGGGTCCCCTCACAAATCATGTACTACTTGGTTCCTTTTTGAGAAAACTTCAAGGTTCAGTGTCTCTTTCATTTGGAGTCAAATTTTGGCTCATGAGTATCCTATCTTGAGTTTTTTTTCCATATAGAAATCAATTGTTCCATCTGTTATGGATTTTGGGATAAAATTCGGAATGTTCTTGGAGTGACACTTGGTTAGGTGATGCTCGACGATAGTAATGATCATACAGGATCACCCAAGACATCCGAGTGGAACCCTCCAGATAGGCTAGGCATGGATCCAAGACAACTTATAGATAGTATAACCCAACAACTAGGCTGGTAATGGGTCCTCTACTAACTCTTCAAGTGGAACCCTCTAGTTGGGATGGGCATGGGTCCTCTAACACTGGAGTGGAACCATCATGCTGGGATAGACATGGGTCCTCCATCGACTCTTAAAGTGGAACCCTCCAGATGGGATGATAATGGGTCTTCTACCACCAGAGAGAAACCCTACTTCTGGGCATAGATGTGTTCTCCATCAGATCATAGAGTGGAACCCTTCAAATGGGTGGGGGTATGGGTCCTCTACCTCTAGAGTGGAACCCTCTTATCAAAACAGGGCATGAGTTCTCTACATACATCCAAGTAGAACCATCCAGCTAGGATGGGCAAGGGTCCTCAATGAATTTTATAATGGAACCCTCCTATCGGCATAGGGAATGGGTCCTCTATAGAATTTTGAGTGGATACCTCTATATGGGCTAGGAATTTTCCCTTTATGACCATAGTAGAACCCTCCTGTTGGGTAAGGAATGGGTCCTCCATCGACTATTAGAGTGGAACCCACCTATCGTAGTAGGGAATGAGTCTTCTACCTAGAGATTCTGGCCCCTCAACTATACGAAACAATGATTAGGCATGGTTTGACTTGGACAATTACTCTTGGGTAGACATGTGAAATGAAAGACATCATTGATGGAATTTTGGAATTATTTTAAACTATTCTTCTTAGGCTGTACTATGAGATGCATATCCCCTTTCTCTCTCATTTAGGCTTATTTTGACTAAGCATATATATATACTTATGTATCCATACATTTGGATTTGGTTACTCTCCTTCTATAGGATGTGAAAACGCATATAGTATGACACATGATTTCTATGTTTAGCTTCTCATGCTTGGATGAGTCTACTCTCCTAATCTAGGTAGAAAAGATTCAATATGTATTTTCTCTACACATAATGTTGAGCCCCTTGTGTTTGGATGAGGTTACTCTCTCTCTCTGGATCATAGAAAATTGGGATGCAAGGAACACAAAAGCTATCTTTAATCATTTTAAAGAGCGTTATTTTATGATGAATGATCCAATATTCAGGTAGGACTCATAGATCCATGGGTTACACCCTCTTTGATTAAATTTATTGAGAAGAATCATCCAGTTTATGATCTATGCCAAATTATTAGACCCTTGCCATGATCATATGTGCCAGTTAAATTGGTTATTAATGTTTTTTAACTTGTATTTCCCCATTATTGATTATTGTCCAAGAACACTTTCCCAATGATGGTTAAAAATAATTTTTTGTGCTTTTATACCTCAATCGCTTTACATTATTCATCAATAGGACCCCACAGTCCTGGTTCAACGTTACTGGGTGGTGCCATGCCCGATCAAACCCCCAGAATCATAAAAGATTAATGAATGAGGCATGTATCTATGAAACAAGAACAAATATAGCATTTTTATAGGGTGTGGATTATCTTTTTTATGATAAAAGATCAAGAAATCAAAGCCGGATGGATTGGGGTGTGTATGGTGTGAGAGGCACGCATGGGTTTGCACGAAATCCAACCATATTTGAGTTTTTTTCCATTGGAGGTTTGGAATTCTCCCTCAAATTCTAGATCCACAAATCATGGGAAAAAATTAGGTCAAAATAGAAGCAAAGTCTAGATTTGAGGCATTGAGAGTGGAGCTAGGAATCTATGAAAAAGTCGATTACACGCCTTGTACCATGATTAACACACTATGTATAACCCCTTAGTTTTATCAGCTAGGGTTTTGGAATTTATAAGGATGACATGGAGTTTATTTCTCCCACACTCCATGTAACTCATCCCTAGATAAGGGATCTATATGGCAGAGCATGTGGGAGTTACCCTATGTGAGAGTACATGGACATAGGGTCAAGAACACAGACATAACCAGAAGGAAACAACCCGATCCTAGATAGTTTGGAAACACCATGTAGTCCATATGTACATCATGTACTTCTATATTAATTGGGATTAGTGTGATGGAAAGGAACATGGATGGGTGGTGGAGTGGGACCACACACCATGTGGGTCCCCTCAAAAATCATGTACTACTTGGTTCCTTTTTGAGAAAACTTCAAGGTTCAGTGTCTCTTTCATTTGGAGTCAAATTTTGGCTCGTGAGTATCCTATATTGAGTGTTTTTTCCATATAGAAATCAATTGTTCCATCTGTTATAGATTTTGGGATAAAATTCAGAATTTTCTTAGAGTGACACTTGGTTAGGTGATGCTCGATGATAGTAATGATCATACAGGATCACCCAAGACATCGGAGTGGAACCCTCCAGATAGGCTGGGCATGGATCCTAGACATCTTATAGATAGTATAACCCAACAACTAGGCTGGGAATGGGTCCTCTACTAACTCTTCAAGTGGAACCCTCTAGTTGGGCTGGGCATGGGTCCTCTAACACTGGCTTGGAAACGTCATGCTGGGATAGACATGGGTCCTCCATCGACTCTTAAAGTGGAACCCTCCATATGGGATGAGAATGGGTCTTCTACCACCAGAGATGAACCCTACTTCTGGGCATAGATGTGTTCTCCATCAGATCATAGAGTGGAACCCTTCAAATGGGTGGGGTATGGGTCCTCTACCTCTAGAGTGGAACCCTCTTATCAAAACATGGCATGAGTTCTCTACATACTTCCAAGTAGAACCATCCATCTAGGATGGGCATGGGTCCTCAATGAATTTTATAATGGAACCCTCCTATCGGCATAGGGAATGGGTCCTCTATAGAATTTTGAGTGGATACCTCTATATGGGCTAGGAATTGGCCCTTGATGACCATAGTAGAACCCTCCTGTTGGGAAGGGCATGGGTCCTCCGTCGACTATCAGAGTGGAACCCACCTATCGTAGTAAGGCATGAGTCTTCTACCTAGAGATTGTGTCCCCTCGACTATACGGAACAATGATTAGGCATGGTTTGACTTGGACAATTACTCTTGGGTAGACATGTGAAATGAAAGACATCATTGAGGGAATTTTGGAATTATTTGAAACTATTCTTATTAGGCTGTACTATGAGATGAAGATCCACTTTCTCTCTCATTTAGGCTTATTTTCACTAAGCATATATATATACTTATGTATCTATACATTTGGATTTGGTTACTCTCCTTCTATAGGATTTGAAAATGCATATAGTATGACACGTGATTTATATGTTTAGCTTCTCATGTTTGGATGAGTCTACTCTCCTAATCTAGGTAGAAAAGATTCGATATGTATTTTATCTACACATCGTGTTGAGCCCCTTGTGTTTGGATGAGGTTAATCTCTCTCTCTCTTGGTTTGGGATGAGTTTTTATCTTTCATTGATTTCTACATCCTATTATATCTATAGTTTTTCTATTCCTATTGTATCTCTTACTAACCCCCCTTCAGATTTTAGGGAATCCTATTGGGTATGTATATACTCACCCCTACATGGGATTTTCTTGCACATTTCTTATCTTATCCAGATGACAGATTGGTCTGTGGTGACTTTAGAGGAGCTTAGGGATAACTTATACTTTGGACTGTGTATGGTGGTCACAACTTAGAGATCAAGAGAGGGGCTCTATCAACATTTTAGATTCTGGTTTTTTCGGGTAGGGACATCTTTCTGGTTGGGTGTGTGCTTTTACCTCTTACCTTTCTATTCACACTATCGTACTTTTGTACTATCTAGAGGTTTTTCATACATGGTAGTTTCCCTAGTGTTTTAAATATTTTACTCCTTTTTTCCTTTTCACTTTTTATTCAATATGGATATGTGTGTGTATAGTTACTTAGGAAAAGGCCTCCCCATGTTATTTCTTATTTCGGCTTTTGTCTCCAGCCCCTAGCCTATGGAGGCAGGATTGGGGTAGTTTCGGCTCAAGCCCATAATTGGTTTGGGTCATGACATATTGGTATCAATGGTGGTTTGATACTTTGTATAGTTTTTGGAATATTCCTCTTTCTATGATTTGATTAGAATTATGGAAACTATGTCAAAGTGTCTCGAGTGTGGATCTCAAGCCAGGGAATCTAGTGATGGTGCAGGTAGATAACATATCCATTCACCAGGAGGTTGAGTACTTTCTTTTTGACTCGACATAACAAGAAATTTTATGGGGATAAATGGTACATGAACCATATAGAATTGATTATTTGACTATCCTTCTTGATTCATATCCCAATTGTGTGTATATATATATATATATTCATTTGACCATGGTACATCTTGATTAAATTTTAGGATTACTATATGATGACAACCAGCCAAGATACCCATTTTGGATCATGATGATGATCTGATGAGTGAAGAGGCCTCAGTTTAGGGTCCATCTCATGAGATTCTTTCTCAAGGTGGGCAGGTATTCGCACCTCCACCTGTCGAGTAACATATCATCCTAGAAGAGAACGTTGAAGATGTGCACATGCTTATCGTGTTCCGTGAGTTCCAATGCAAGAGTTCATTGAGGTTCTGTGGTGAGAAATATCCTTAAGAAGCATAGGATTGGATAGAGTTTATGGTCCATATATTCAAGATTATTTGGAACCCAAAAAATAAGGTAGTTTCATTAGAAGATATCCTTTTCCATGGAGTATTCGAGTGTTTGTGGAGTCTTGTTATAGAGACACATGATGAGTTGAATATCTCATAGCCCAACTTCCAATATCTATTTCCCGAAGAGTACTGTTAGGTTGAGATAGATATAAATAAGATAAGTATACAAGAGGGGGGGGGGTGAATTATGTTATTAAAAAACTTTGTTTAATTCTTCATACTTCTCTTATTATGTAGTGAACCTTTCGTAATCTAAAAAATGTGTGAGCGGTAGAAATAAATAAATGGAAATTGACACAATGATGTATAACGGTTTAGGGAACAAAGATACCTTAGTCCACTCCACCAATACTCAAATCCACGAGCTTGGTGATTTTCACTAGGTTATATTATCCTAAGACCTTTAAAATACCCAACTGAGTGCAAGAAGTTGACACCTTATAATAAGACTAATTAAATACTTCTAGTTCTTTTAGAAAGAACCAAATATCCACAAATTATTACAAGAAGTTGAAACATAATCATGTTTGAGTATGAGCAGTCAAAACTCCAAATAAAACAAAAGAGTTTGATTTTTTTGATGGTATAGGTTGAAATTCACTGTTTGCAATAGAAAATGACAGATGAAATCGGATCTTTAATATTGCACGACATTAAAAAGATCTTCAATGTTTGCACATTCTTTCTTCAAATAGAAACAATGAAAACACTAGAAATATATTTAAAAATGAATGCATCCAAAGTGTATCTTTACCAAAATGATTCATTTTTCAAATGCTTCATTATTCTTGAATGAGAAGATGTAACAAATAAATGTAGCAACAACAAAGACAACACCAATAAGTAGATTAGATAAATCTAAACATTTATGTCTCCAAAATGTAGTTCTGAAAAAAATGATATATAGATTTTTATGAAATTTAATATGTTTAAATCTACATATACTTATGATGAATAATGTATCCATATTTATACATTAGAACAAATAACTTGAGGTCAAACCAACTTTAGAAATACCGCATAATAAATTTTGAATATTTTAATTAAAAAACATTCATGAGAGTCGTAACTTTCCATAAGAATAGTAACATTTTACTCTTATGAATATGATCCTTTAAACTAATCATAACATGACTTTGAATCTATCTTTATTTATTTCAAAACCATTTCATAAATCTTGGATAATATTGTGGATTATAAAACTCCATAATTAAATAGTGAAATGTAGGGTTCCTTCAAATGACGAAAAAATATAGAACTTAGGGTTGAAAACGTATGGTTGATTACCAAATTAGGGTTGATGTATCTTACATTTGTTTCCTCAAACATATGATTGATTCCAAATATAGAGTTTATGGACCATACTTTTCGCTTTTTCAAACTTCATGCTTCATACTAATATTGGGTTGATGATCCATACGTTTTATTCTGAATGTAGGGTTTGTTCATTATGCTACTCTTACCAATGTAGGGTTTATTCCTCACTCTATGATTACCAATATAGGGTTGAGAACAATGTTTCCAGAATATGCTAAAAATATGTTTTGTCATTTTATCAAATATCTTGTGTGAATCAAATTCTTGAATAAAAATTCCAAAATAAAAATTTCAATGAATATTAATTCCCTAAAATTCAATTAAAGTAACTTCATTAGTAAAAAAATGTAGTTATTTTGTGAGAATAAATACAAAAACCTAAATTAACAAATTTTTTGAATCAACACATGCTCAATAATATCCCCCTTTTTGAGGGTCACAAAAACCCATAATACCCATAATAAAAATAAATAAAATTTATAATATTAAATTATAAAATTATCCCCTTATAAAACTATAAACTTTAGAGAACTATAAGCATATAACCCTTTTGAACTTCATTAAAACAGGAATATTATAAAGAATAAATTTCTCTAACTTTATTAACATGGTATTATAAAACTTCCCTATAAAACATAAAACTTCTCCCCCCTTTTGTGACATCAAAAAGATAAGAACATTAATTAACACCCCCTAAAATTTATACTTTCTTGAAGAAAAAATTAAAGAAATATCTTTTTAATAATCAAATAATTATTGTTTTTAAAAACTCCCCATGAAACATAGAATATTGAATAAATTTTGAATAATTAAACCCAAAAATTAAGTTCATGCTTACACAAAAATAATAATAATAAAAATAAATTATGAAGAAACTAATTGAACCATTACAAATAATATATAAAATTAATTTTTATATGAACAGAATAAAAAATAAGAGTTTAAGAAAGAGTATACTATTCTTATGAACCTTCAAAACTGTGAAATTTTTCACTTAAATTGGCTAAAATTCTTGATAGTTCTTATAATCTGTTTTGAACATCTTCTATTCTTTGATAAGATGAAGGTGAACACTGTTCAACTAGAAAAAACTTTAGTTTATCAAGATCAGGATTTATAACAACTTCTTTGGAGATCCATTTGAATTAGTATTTCTATTTTGAAATCTTGAAAATAAACTTTTGAGATTAAAATATATTTAGTATTCTAATAATATTTTTTGCAATGAATCAAAAACAAATTTTGATACTGATGCTTTTTATAGATCATCATATGATTTTTTTGACACATACAACTCAACCTTTATCTTCTATTTTTCTTTATTAAAATATATAACTTTAATAGAATACTTTTATAAGATATTTAAAATGAAGAAACTTCCATTTCTTCTAAACTATGAACTTTTCTATTTCTTTAAGAAGACCTTGCACATAAATATTCAACAAATGAGACTGAATGATCTTTCAATGGGTTATAAGGATTACTGTTTTTCCTCTTGGGATAAAGATTCTATTTTAAAATTTAAGTACTTGATCTCTTCATCTTTATGTGACTAGTTTTCAATAGTCATTTAAAAAAGATAAATTGAAGAATAAGAATAAAAAGGTTTTGAAAATTTTTAAAAAGAAGAAGATGGAATGTTATGGTTCTTACAAAATATAGATATAAATTATTTTTTAGCTGAAAAATACAAAACAATAATTTCAAAATGATATTTTATACAAGGAAAGTTTTTCATATTACATAACCAAATAAAATTTTAAAAATAATTTTTTTGAAAGCCTTACTAAAAACTTGAAAAAACTGTTATATAATCAATATTAACAAAAACTTGATTTATATAAATAATAATTTTAAATTTTTTGAAATATATTAATTTTCCTGAAAAATACAATCAATGTACTGAAATATTCAAATATTAAAATTAGATACTTCCTGGGTGAGTGACTTTATTACTAATAATTTCTAATAACGAACTATTTCATAGTTTTTACTGCATTAATAGATACAGCAATATATAGTCATCGATTGAACACTTAAAATATTTAAAAATATATCTTAGTGGTATAATCCTTTAAAATATAAAAAAATTACCTTTTGGTACCCATATGATTTTGGGTCCCACGGTGTTAGTAATTAAATTTTTTTGTTAACCAAACTTTACTTATTTTGAATTGAAATTTTGTATTTTAAAAAATATTTTGATAAATAAGAACTTTTAACACTATAAATTTTTATTTTTCTAAAATATAAATCATTTTCATAATTATCATTATTACCAAAATAGAAAAATTTAATAGTATACTTGTTTTTACTATTTAAACTAGAAACAAAATAATTTTTATAAAGTTTTGGTCTTTCACCATAACTTCGTACTCTAAATTTTCCATTTGGTATTTTATTTTTTCCAAGGATTTGATTTAAATATTTTTATCCTTTAATTAACATACTATAGGACTTCTTTAAATCATTATCTTCATCCATTAATTATTTAATACTAATGTTATATAAATCACAAGAAATTTTAGAAGCATTAGATTTTAAATCTATAATCTATCTTGATAAATTTTTATTATCTAAAGAAAAAGAATCATAATATTTCTTCACTTTTATATTGTAATTATTTAGAAATTATTCTTTATCTTGTAATATGAAAAAATATTTATTTAACTCATCAAAAGAAATATTTTTAGAACTAATGTTTTGAGAGTAAGAGGATTGCACCTCATTAGTATCGACCATTAAAAATATAACCTTATTCTCAACCTCATAATTTGTAGACAATTCACCATATGAAATAGAAGTATTACTCTAGGTAGCTTTTATATTATTCTTTCATTTCCTTTCATAATTTTACTTTCCTTTTTTTCTTTGAGTAAAGAAAAGTTGTCCTTTGTATGAATTCTTTCCTTACATTCATAACATCTATCTTATTTAGTGCCTTTCTTTTTCTTTCTATAATATTTTTAAAAATTTTAGCTAGATCTAATATATATTTATCTTGATTTTTAAAACTTGAATTAGATGATCTATCCATGAAAGAGGCTTCTCCATGTTTAATATGAATTTAAACTTCAACCTATATCTCAACTTCATACAATATCAAAGTTTTAATCAATTATTTATTTGTAAAATTCTTTATTGATGTAGCCTTTCATATAGATTTAGATATTCTATTCCTCTTAGGAGGTATTTATTTGAGTAATTTTAATGTTTGACCTAATTGTGAAATTTAATCTCTTAAAGTAGCAACATTATTGACAATCATTGTCAACCTTTTATCCATCTGATTTATAGTTTCATTATTATACATTTTAAAAACATTAAAATTTACCTTTTCAACAGTGTATATTAATTTTATGATATTGACCATTTCCTCATAGAAAACAGTAATAGTCTACCACATCTCATATGCAGTAGAAAATTAATAAATTCGATTAAATTATTCAGTTCCTAAACCACTCAAAATAACATTCATAGCTTTTTAATAGAGATCATATTATTTTTCTTGATCAGAACTCCAATCTTAAAATTAATTTCTAGGAATATTATATGGCTTGACAATATTTAAATAAACCCTAATTCCAATATTTTTCAAACAAATAATCATATGATATTTCCAATATCCATAATCATTACTATTAAAATAGGGAGAACTAATTATTGACATACCTTCTCTAGAATCATCCAGTTCACAATTCCTTTTTTTGAATCTTTCACTCAGGCCTGTTAAAGCTTGTAAAATAATCTTTAGAATATTCAGATAACAAATTTTGATATTGTAAAGGTAAAAGGATAATATACCAGAAGAGACCACCTTTGATACCAAATGTTAGGTCGAGATAGATATAATGAATAAAAAGACACAAGAGGTGGGGGGGGGGTGAATTGTGTTATTATAAAACTTTGTTGAATTATTCACACATCACTTGTTATGAAGTAAACCTTTACTTATCTCAAAAATGAGAGAGTGAAGGAAATAAATAAAAGGAAATGAAAACATTGATGTACAATGGTTCAAGGAACAAAGATCCCTTAGTCCACTCCACCAATGGTTAACTCCATTAGTTTGGTGATTTTTACTAGGTCCCATTATCCTAAGACCATTAAAATCCACAACTGAGTATAGGTAGTTGACACCTTACAATAAGACTAATTAAATCCTTTTGGTTCTTTTACAATGAAGCCAATATCCACATCTTAGTATAAGAAGTTGAAACTTAACCACGACTGTGTACAAGCAGTTGAACCTCCAAATAAATCAGAATAGTTTGATTTTATTGATGGTTTAGGTTGGAATTCACAGTTTGCAACAAAAAATGACAGATGAAATTAGATCTTCAATATTGCATGATATAAAAATTATCTTCAATCTTTGCACATTATTTCTTAAAAAAAACAATAAAACACCATGAAGATATTTAAACATGAATGTATCCAAAGTGTATCTTTACATAAATGATTTTTAGTTCAAATACATCATAGTTTTTTCATGGGAAGATGTAATAAATAAATGTAGTAGCATCAATAGAGATAGCTTCAAGTAGATTGGATAGATCTAAACATTTATATCTCCAAAGTGTATCTCTAAAGGTAATGACATATATCTTTTTCTAAAAATAAATATGTGTAAATATACATATACATATGATGAATAATGTCACTATATTTATACAGCAGAACAAACAAATATAGGTCAAACCATCTCTTGAAATATCACACAATAAATTGTGAATATTTTAATTCAAAAACAATCATGAGATTCGTAACATCCCATAAGAATAGTAACGTTTTACTATGATGAATACAAGCCTTTGAATTAATCCCTATTTCCATCAAAACCGTTGCATAAATCTTAGATTATATTATAGATTAAAAACTCCATCATTGTATAGTCAAATGTAGGGTTCCATAAAATGATGACAAAATATAGAACATAGGGTTGACAATGTACGGTTGATTACCAAAGTAGAATTGATGTACCATACGTTTGTTTCCTCAAATATAATATTGCTTCCGAACATAGGGTTGATGAACCATAATTTCTTCTTTTTCAAACATTGGGTTCAATACTAATGTAGGGTTGATGATCCATACGTGATATTCCAAACATAGGGTTTGTTCCTTATGCTATGCTTACCAACATATGGTTTATTCCTTACAATACAACTACTAATGTAGGGTTGTGAACAATGTTTCCAAAATATGAAAAAATACACTCTGTCATTTTATCAAATATCTCTCATGGATCAAACTCTTAAATAAAAATTATGAAACAAATATTTGAATGAATATTAATTCCCTGAAATTAAATTAAATTAATTTCATCAGTAAAATAAATGTGGGTATTTTGTGAGCATCAAAACCAAAAAGAAATTAACAAAATTGTTAAATCAACACATGCTCAACAAGTACTACCCCTCATGTTTGCACTCAGTCTAGATCTATGATCTTTTGGAGCTGCATCATGGAGGGATGGTGGTGGATGAGTATGCAGTGAGGTTCAAAAACCTTTCTCAGTACTCCCTTGACATGATCCATGATGAATAATTTTGAGAAAAGAATTTTGAGAAGGGACTCCACATAGAGATCCATATCCGCATCGTTTCCTTGTGCATCCCCACTTATGCCAGGGTACTGGAGAGGGAACTAGTGACATATAGATTTTTGTTAGAGGGATTCTAGATAGCTTGAGCTGGAAGTGGGTGTCACAGAGCTGAGTCATCTGCAGAATCTAGTACATGCCATTCGACAAGATCTCAATGTAGGAGATCCTTTGGCGATCAGGCTCAGGAACGTGGTCATGTGGTATAGGGACAACAAAGATCACTAGGGAATCTCAGATTGGGTAGATGATATGATTATAATAGGCGGGGTCACATAACATGTGACTACCCTACCAGATGTGCCGAGAAGCGTAGACAAATAGCTAACGAACCTCCACAGTAGTGAAAACACTATGATCAGGCTGGTCCCCTGAGAGGCGGAGCTAGTGCAGGACATGTGGAGATATAGGTGGTGGATAATGATATGATATCCTTCCACCACCACCACTAAGTGTCCCATATCAGACTCAGGGAGCTAGAAACAAGGGCCATAGACAACTACAGTCTTTGGAGGCTTATGACCCCACAACACACGAGATGATTAGTGGTACGATCTATGTTTATTATACTATTTCTTCAGTATTAGTAAACATAGGTGTAAGTCATTACTTCATCTCTATACTCCTAGTGTGTGAGTTGGAGATCCTAATTGAGGTGATAGTTTAGTAGCCTTATCTTGAGGTTCCTATAGGGAATGCTTCTTATGTACCTATTATCTGCTGGCAGTACAAGCTCTATCTTGGTTGAGAGAGGTTCACATGGGACCTTTTTTTTGTCACGATGGAACCCTATAATGTCATCTTGGGTATGAATTGACTTTCCATGTTCCAATATCAGATTTAATATCACCAAAAATGATTCATATTCCTATAAATTGAAGGGAAAAGATTCACCTTTATTAGTGAGAGAGATATCATGGCGGGATGAGTCGGTTTTGAAAGTAGGAGGATGTATCCCATCACCCATCAATTGGAGAGTATAATTCTTGAAGAAGCAGGATCTTCAGGCACCTATATATTTTGATTTGTGGAGGACTACATGGGCGTATTCCTCGAAGATGTTACGATACTACCTTCAATGAGGGAGATTTATTTTTTCATCGACTTGCATCCCAGACCTCACAAATATCTTCTGAGGCATATTAGATGGACCCTACTGAGCTCTGGGAGCTACGGTTGCAGTTGGAGAACCTTCAAGAGAAGGGTTTCATGAGGCGCAGTGTGTCCCCATTGACAACACCTATGTTGTTCATGGAAAAAGTAGATGAGATTTTGTAGCTTAGTGTGGATTGTTATCACTTAAACTAGGCCACAATAAAGAAAAAGTACCCTTTTTGAGTATTTAAAACCTCTTTGACCAATTTTGAGGAGTGAGATTAGAGCGACCCAAAATTTTCTTACATTAACATGAAATAATTTTAAAGATAAAAAAATAATAGTATTACACATAGAGGATCCAAATTTTTAGTGTATTGGGAAAACTAGGACGATACATAACAATTATAACATCAAGCATAAACATTTATTTAATTCCTCCTTCTCTAGCTTCTTATTGGCACTTGACCTCTCCTTAGTACATGTAGTCACCTGAGGATATACATAAAAAGGGGTGAGCTAAAATCCTAGTTAGAGGATAGATAAGAATAATATAACAATGGGTGAGCATAACCATAACATAGGAAAAAGGATCATGAAAATGTGAGTAATCATTAATAAAAGACTTGAAATGTGGTAATGCATAAAAATGAAACATCATGTCTTAGTGGTTAACTATCACACATACTTGTGAAAACAAATAGAATCTTGTTCACACATAATTTCACATTAACTCATGAGATTCATCAATTTATCTAATGCATTGGAGCACTGCATAATTTTGGGCGTACCCGTCACATTGAAACATTCATATTGCGATATATAATTTCAGGCGCACCCATCACATCATAACATTATAATTTATCATGCATACCACAATGAAAATATATCAAAAATGAAAATAAGTAACCCATGTAAAGGAATGGGGTTCATCTCAGAATAACAAATTCATAAACATTGGGTTCCCAAAATTAAGAGGGAATAACATACTTTATAAGATAACCATCAACCTTGAGTGAGAAGTAAAAGGTGTGTTTTTGAAAGAACAGTTCTTTTTGAAAACATTTGTTTGACATAAAATTAAGTAGAAAACATGTATATCCTATAAAAGGGAAGATAATTATTAACAAATTATTTTTATGAAGTGACCATACCAAAAAAAGTAGTGAAAGAGGGAGAACCCGAATAAAGAAAGTTGGGTTTGAGATTTTCTCCTTACCTTGTATCCGAACGCTTCCTTCACTTTAATTTCCTATATAACCACATTATATTCATTAATTGAAAATTAAAGAACCTTGTGAACATGAATATTGTTCATTATGGTTTTATTAAGTTATTTTATGGTTCTTTGTACGAGTTATAGAGTTTAAAAACATTGCTCGGGAATGTTCATTTTTATGGTTTTCTTGAGTGGTTCACATGTATTCATTAATGGAAGTTCATGTAGGACATGGATAAACATACATAACTTTTATTTCATGTTATTAATTATATTAAAGTAGTTAAAATTATATTATAATTAATTATATTATATACCATATGAATGAATCATTAGATAAGAATTAAATGATGATTGTTTGGGTTAATTTGGGCGGTTTTTCAACCACAACGAACTTGTTTTGTTTAATCATTTAGTAATATGTAAATAATTTAGTTCAAGAACATAAAATAGGAAATTATTCATATAAAATATTCTGGTTCAACCATAAAAATGGTTTCATGACCAGATATGAAGGTAGAAATGGAAAAAGAAAACATGTCATTCTTGAAGGTGATAGATTAACACCTCACGAACAACGTTTTCTTTTATAAAATAAAAATAAGAGGAGAAGTGGGTTGTATGATATAATATCACATTAGTATCATAAAATTATATTATATTTATGATACTAGACTTACCATACCATTTTTATGAAGATAGGTGGGGAGAGAATAAGAAAAGAACTTGAAATTGAAAGGAATTTAAAGGAAAAGAGGGAGAGAAATTACCTCTTGAATCCTCCTATTGAGATCCTCCTTAAGGGGCCTAGGTTTGGTATTTTGATGAGACCAAAAGCTCTTGGAAGTATAAGAGGTGATAGGTAAGATTCTTGGGCAGAGTTTAGACAAGTTTTAAAGCTTGATAGGTGTGAGGAAATGAGGGTGTGAAGGGTGGTATTTATAGTGGAGGGGAGAGGGGATTTCTCAATATAAAATTCATTAGTTTATTATTTACCCAAAAGACAAGGAATAGTGAATATTACATAACCAATCATAGTAATTTTATCATGTTAACCCGAAAAAATTGTGCTTACATCAGCCAAACACCATGCATGACTCTATAATTAGTTTATTTTGTAAATTATGGTATTTCACTATTCATAAAAAATTCAAGTATTTCAGAAAAATTCCAAAAATTCACCCCAAACATTTTTCGACGTGTAGAATCCAAAAATGAAGTCCATTTTTCAAAAATAATTTTATAAACATGTTTAATTTAATATTTAATTAAAATCATAATTCACCTGAAAAATACAGTTTTTAAAATTAAAACTGATTTTATAATGCATTCAAAAATTACGTAAGGTCATATAAAATTATCTAAAAACTATAAGACACAGAATTATTAATTTATAAAAACATTTTAAGAAAATAAATCTTATAAATTAAATAATTAATTATAATTAATTATTTATGACATACAAAAAATATCAATACTTTTACTATGGTCAAATTGTTACTTTTTAAGATGCCTAAATTTTATTTAATTACTCTTGGGTAAGGTTACTCTTATTTTGGATGATTTTCTATTCATAAGGGTCGTATTAATACTCATAATGTTAGGTTACTACTCATAAGGGTAGGTTTTTCATTCACCAAAAATTATGTTTTTCCTATCAGACTCCAAACATCTTACTGATTGCAACCATGTATGTTAGATTTTTGAAATTCAAACCATAGAAGTGGAAAAATTATATTTAATGGTCACATAATATTTATTATCATAATATTTCATTGTGATTTCTAATAGTATTATACTATAATTCATAATTATAAGAAGGAAATTCCATTGATAAGATTTGGGTTGTTACATTATTCCCCCCTTATGAAATTTCACTCCCGAAATTTTGTTTTACATAAATAGGTGAGGGTTCTTCTCCTTCATCTTTTATTCTTGTTCCCAAGTAGCTTCTTAAAACTTATGGTTCCTCCATAACACTTTGACAAGGTGAGTTGTCTTGTTGCGTAGAACCTTATCTCTTTGGTCTAGAATCTTCACTGGCTTCTCCTCATAATAGAGATCATCTTCCAGCTGCACCACCTCTGAGTTCAGTACATGTGAGGGATCGAGTATATACTTCCTCAGGAGTGATATGTGAAACACATCATGAAATTGATCCATATTTGGTAGAAGTTCAAGCCTATAGGCCACAGATCCTATCTGGTCAAGGATCTAAAAGGGGCCAATATACCTTGGGCTTAACTTCCCTTTCTTTTCAAACCACATGAATCTCTACCATGGTGATATTTGAAGGAAGACTTTATCTCAAATGTCAAACTCCAAGTCCCTTAGACGGTTGTTAGCGTAGCTCTTTTTCTGACTCTGAGCAGCTTTGATGTGTTCTGGATGACTTGAACCATCTCTGTCATCTCTTGCACAAGATCAGGTCCAAGTATCTTTCTTTCTCCAACTCCATTCCAACAGGTTGGAGTTTTACATCGCTTTCCATATAGAACTTCATAAAGAGCCATCTAAATACTCTGGTGGAATCTATTATTATATAATAACTCAACCAATGGGAGATGCTGATCCCATCCACATTTTAATTCAAGAGAGAAGGATCTTAGAATATCTTTAAACATTTGAATATTCCTTTCCGATTGACCATCAGTTGGGGGTGATAGGCCATGATGAAATTTAATTCAGTACTCAAATCATGTTGAATACTCCTCCAGAATTTAGATGTGATCCTTGTATCATGATCAGAGACAATCGAGAGTGGAACTCCATTCAGTCTCATCACTTCCTTCACATATATCATTTTAAGTTGTTCAAGTGAGAGTTCTTCCCGAATAGCGATAAAATGGGAAGTCTTGGTGAGTCGGTCAACCAAAACCCATATTTCATTATTTCCTTTCAATGTCTTTGAGAGACCCATGAAAAAGTCCATAGTAACATTCTCCCATTTCCACATGGGTATAAGAAATGGTTGTATCATCCCTTTGGACTTTTTTCACAATAATTTAACTTGCTGACATACCAAGAACCTTGATATATATTCCGCAATCTCCTTATTCATGTTATCCCACCAGAAGTGTTCTCAGAGATCATAGTACATCTTGGTACTCCCATGATGGATATATAATGTTGAGCTATGTGCATTGTCCAATAGCTCCTTATTTATCCCGGGTGATGAAGGCACACAAAGAAACATTCCAAACCAAATCACACCATCATCATCGATATAGAACAATTGCAGATTCCCTTCCTTTACTGCATTCAACCTCTTTTGTATCTCCACATAATCCCTTTGTGATTCATTAATCTTCTCTTGGATGGATGGTTGAAAAATCATTTGGGAAAGGTAGGATTTATCCCTTGCCCTTATGATTTCTAAATCCATCCTTTGCATATCCAAGAAGATGAGGTCTTTCACAATCTGTAACATGGATAGAGTAGCAGGTTTTTTTTTACTTATAGCATCTTCTACCTTGTTCACCTTTCCAGGATGATAGTGAATAGAGAAATCGTAATCCTTGATTTGATATATCCATCTCCTTTGATGCATGTTGAGATCCTTTTGTGTGAATATATACTTTAGTCTCTTATAGTCGGTGTATATGTCACACTTCTCACCAAAAAGGTAGTTCCACTAGTTTTTCAAGGAAAAAATCATGGATTCCATCTCTAGATCATTCGTTGGGTAGTTCTACTCCTGGATCTTCAACTATCGTGAGGAATAAGCTATCAAATTGTCATTTTTCATGAGTACATAACCCAAAAATTTATTTGAATCATCACTGTATTTCACAAAACTTTCTCCACTTTTCGGTAGTGTCAGTACATGTGTAGTGATAAGCCTTCTATTTATCTCCTTGAAGCTTCCATCACATTATTCCATCTAGAAATACGTTACCCCTTTCCTTGTTAACTTAGTTAGCGAGCTTGAAAATCATGAGAAATTTCTCACAAAACGTCGGTATTACCCAGCTAATCCAAGAAAACTACGAATTTCTATGACACTAGAGGGCCTGGGACATTCCTCAATCGCCTTTGTTTTTGAAGGGTCCACAAAAATTCTTTTACTTATGATCACATGTCCCAAGAACGTGACTTAATTCATCTAAAAGTCACACTTTCTAAACTTGGCGTACAACTTCTCCTTTCTTAATGTCTCCAACACAAGTCTTAGATGTTCTTCATGTTCCTCCTTGATCTTGGAATAGATGAGAATATCATCAATAAACACTACCAAAATTTTTTCGAGGTAATGTGTAAAGACTCTATTCATCAAATCCATGAAGATTTTCGGGGTATTAGTAATTCCGAAGGGCATCACTAGAAACTCATAGTTCCCATACCTTATACAGAAGGAAGTCTTCTAAACATCTTCCTTTCTTCACCTTTAGCTGATGATATCCAGAATGAAGATCCACCTTTGAGAAGTATTGATCTCCTATTAACTGATCGAACAAGTCATAAATCCTTGGAAGAGGATACTTGTTCTTTATGGTGATCTTGGTGAGTTCCCAATAATCGATACACAGATGCATTGTTCCATACTTCTTCTTCACAAAGAGAACTGGCGCACCCTAAGGTGATGAACTAAGGCGTATGAACCCTTTGTCCAGATTCTCTTGCTGCTACTTCATTAACTCCTCCAATTCAATAGAAGTCATCCTATATAGACACTTTAAGATAGGAGTATCTTCGGGTATGAGTTCTATTGAGAAATCTACCTCACGATCCGAGGGAATTTCATGTAATTCTTTGGGAAATACATCACTGTATTCACTCACGATGGGAATTCCCAAAATTTTGGTGCTATACTTTGACTCAACCATTTGTGAGAGGTATGCTTATTAATAGGGAATCAACACCCACACCATTTATGGATTTTTCAAAGGAGATTCATGATCTTCCTTGAATTTGTATAGGATCATGGGATGGTTCTAAATATGAAAAGATACTTCCTTTTCCCGAAAATTGATATGTGCTCTATATAATGAGATCCAACCATTCCCATTATAGCATCAAATTCCACCACGAGAATTATTAAGAGATTTACTAGAAGAATCTTCCCAAATACGCCAACAAGAGAAGAGTAAAACACTTGGGTTGCAATGATTGCACCACTTGGTGTTTTTACATATATCTCTAATTCAAGGTTTCAGGGCTTTGATTCTATAGTTCTAGAAAACATAAAAGATATAAAGGAATGCTTAAAACCAGAATCAAATAATACTTTTTCCTTTCTTTAGTGAATAGGAAGTGTACCTTGTAATACTTAATTATCTTTATCCACTTCCACAGTAGTGATGGCACAACCCTTCCCTTTTTTCTTTGTCTTTGATGGATGCTGATGCTGATTAACCTCGAGAACTTGAGGTTTAGTGCACTGGCTTGCATAGTTCCCTAGCTCTATATAGTTGTATCATTGAACCATGGGTGGCTCTCTCATTTATTCCACCACATTATCCTTCCTTTTCATGTCTTTTCGACAGTCTTGAGAATTGTGTCCTTATTTCCCACACTTTAAGCACTTCCCCGTTCCTTTTAGGCAGTTCCCATGGTGAAAATTTCCACATTTTGGCATGTGGGTTGTTCAGTTTTCTTCCCACCTTTTTCATTAGATCCACTGACTTGAAACTCCATCTTTCATTTATTATCACCATATCCATGAGACCATTATCCAAACTCCATCTCCACATTGAGAGCATATAGAAAAACTTCTTCATAACTCCCAAAGTCTCAAATTTAAAGATCCTTTCAAAGGTGTGGTTTTAATCCACTAAAGACTCTATCAATTTTCTATCATTTTTGATAACAAAACCCAAAGCGTACCTTACAAGACTTGTGAAATTAACTTCGTAGGTTGTGATAGATTCTCATTATTTTTTCTTGAGCTCTATGAATTCTCTTCTGTCTTCGTGCGAAGAGGTCTTTAGAAATACTTGTTAAGAAACGTTATCTTAAAGTTTTTCTATTCCATCTCTTCAATTTACTCCCTTGGATTGGTGTTATTAATCAATGATCACCATTGATATAACTCTACATCTAGATGATAAACAGCTAGTGTCACCTTCTCCATTTTAGAACAGTGAAGCATAGAAAAGATCTTCTCCATGGAGTTGACCCACTGCTCCACAACTAGTGGATAATAAGATCCACTAAATTTCAGTGGTCATTTTCACATAAAACATTTGATAGCCAATTTCTCCCTCTTTGGTGAAGGAGGAAATTCCCAATTATTATGGTTATTTTTCATAACATGAGATAGTTGGGTAATAATCTCTATGAAGTTTTGAACTCCACATCCCAAATCATGGGGGATGTCATTCGGGAAATCATTGTGTTGGCCCTCGCATGAGTTTTTGGCTTGGTTTCTCTTGGTTCCCACCATTTTCTAAAATAGAAAATGTTAGAACAAAAAATAAGTCAACTAGTCATGGATAAATTATTTATTTCTAAAATTTATAATAAAAGAATAAAATATGGGATCCCTATATAAATATTCTTGTGTTCATATTTGTACTTAGTCTCATGCTAGAGGTTTTCTCTAGGGTTCACTAATCCTAATTCACAAATTAAATAAACCTTGTCTATGATCCCTATATAGACCTAGCCTTTTATTACATTACTATTACATCATTTTAAAGACAAAAAACCTAATATTATTACACATAGAGGATCCAAAGGTTTAGTGTCTTGGGAAAACTAGGACCATACATAACAATTACAACATCAAGCATAAACATTTATTTAATTCCTCCTTCTCTAGCTTCTTATTGGAACTTGACCTCTCCTTAGTACATATAGTCAACTGAGGATATAAATAAAAAGGAGTGAGCTAAAATCCCAGTAAGAGGATAGATAATAACAAAATAAAAATGGGTGAGCATAACCATAACATAGGAAAAAGATCATGAACATGAGAGGAATCATTAATAAAAGACTTGAAATGTGGCAATGCATAAAAATGAAACATCACGTCTTAGTGGTTAAATACCACACATACTTGTGAAAAAAACAAGAATTTGTTCAAAAATAATTTCAAATTAACTCACGAGACTCATAACTTTACCCAATGCATTGGAGCACTGTATAATTCCATGTGTACCTGTAAAATTGAAATATTCATATTGCGTTATATAATTATGGGCACACCCATCACATCATAACATTATAATTTATCATGCATGCCAAAATGAACATATATTAAAAATTAACACAACTAACCCATGTAAAGGAATGGGTTTCATCTCATAAGAACACATTCATAAACATTGGGTTCCCAAAATTAAGTGGGAATAACATACTTTATAGGATAACCATCAACCTTGAGTGAGAAGTAAAAGGTCTGTTTTTGAAAGAAGAGTTCTTTTGGAAAACATTTGTTTGAAAAAAACTTAAGTAAAAAACATTTATATCCATGAAAAAGGAAGATAATTATTAGAAAATGATTTTTATGGAGTGACCATACCAAAAAAAGGAGTGAAAGAGGGAAAACTTGAATAAAGAAATCTGGGTTTGAGATTTTCCCCTTACCTTGTATCCGAACACTTTCTTCACTTTAATGTCCTGTATGACCACATTAGATTCATTAATTGACAATTACAGAACCTTTTGTACATGAATATGGTTAATTATGGTTTTATTAAGTTATTTTATGGGCTGTTGGATGAGTTATAGAGTTTAAAAACATTTCTTTGGAATGTTCATTTTTATGGTTTTCTTGAGCGGTTCACATGTATTCATAAATAGAAGTTTGTGTAGAACATGGATAAACATCAAGAAATTTTCTTTAATTTTATTAATTATATTACAGAATTTAAAATTATCTTATAATTAATTATATTATATACCATGTAGATGAATCATTAGATAATGATTAAATGATGATTGTTTGGGTTAATTTGGGTGGTTTTTCGACCACAACGAACTTTTTTTGTTTAATAATTTAGTAATATGTACATAATTTAGTTCCAGAACTTAAAATAGGAAATTATAAATATAAAATATTCTGTTTCAACCATAATTTTTTTTTGATGACCATATCTGAAGGTTTAAATGGAAAAAGAAAACATGTCATTCTTGAAGGTGATAAATTAACACCTCACGAACAATGTTTTCCTTTAAAAAATAAAAGGAAGAGGAGAAGGGGGTTGTATGGTATAATATCCCATTAGTATCATATAATTCAAGTATATGTATGATAATAAACTTAACATAACATTTGGATGAAGATAGGTGGGGATAGAATAAGAAAACAACTTGAAATTGAAAGAAATTTAAAGGAAAATAGGGAGAGAAATTACCTCTTGAATCCTCCTATTAAGATCCTCCTTAAGGGACCTAGGCTTGGTATTTTGATGAGAAAAGAAGATCTTGTACATTGGGGAGGGTCTAAGAAAGATTATTGGGCATAGTTTAGACAATTCTTGAAGCTTGAGAGGTGGTAGAAAATGAGGGTGTGAAGGGTGGTATTTATAGTGGAGGAGAGAGGGGATTTCTCAATATAAAATTCATTAGTTTATTATTTCCCCAAAATACAAGGAATAGTGAGTCTTCCATGACCAATAATAGTAATTTTATCATGTGAAGCCGAACCAATTGGGCTTACATCATCAAAACATCATGCATGACTCTATAATTAGCTTATTTAGCTTATTTTGTAAATTATGGTATTTCACTATTCATAAAAAATTCAAGTATTTCAGAAAAATCCAAAAAATTCACCCCAACCATTTTTCAACATGTAGAATCCAAAAATGAAGTCAATTTTTCAAAAATAATTTTCTAAATAAGATTAAATTAATATTTAATTAAAATCAAAATTTACTTTAAAAATACAGTTTTTAAAATTAAAAATGATTTTAAAATGCTTTAAAATATTATGTAAGGTCTTATAAAGTTATATAAAAACTAGAAGACATAGAATTTTTAATTTATGAACACATTTTATGAAAATAAATCTTTTAAATTAATTAATTAATTATAATTAATTATTTATGACTTACAAAAAACACCAATACTTTTACTATAGTCAAATTGTTACTTTTTAAGATGCCTAAATTTTATTTAAATTTTAATGGGTCATGTTACTCTTATTTTGGATGATTTACTATTCATAAGGGTCATTAATATCCCTAATGGTATCTTACTATTCATAAGGGCAGGTTACTATTCACAAAAAAAATTAAGTTTTCCTATTGGACTCCAAACATCTTACTGATCACAATCGTGTATGTCGGGTTTTTGAAATTCAAACCATAGAAGTGGAAAAATTATGTTTAATGGTCACATAGTATTTAGTATCATAATATGTCATTGTTCTTTCTAATAGGATTATACTATATGACATAATTACAAGAAGGAAATTCAATTGATAAAACTTTGGTTCATTACAGAGATGGTTCTCAAAGATCAATCTCAGGTCCGACTACCACTAGTTGAGGGTTTGCATAGATGATATTTCATAGTTATATTTTTGATGTCCTACAGACACTACAAGTTCCTAATGATTCCATTTGGTGTAACTAATTCCCCTGCTATATTTATGGATTTGATGAACCAATTCTTCCAGCTGTAGTTGGACAAGTTTTTGGTTATATTAATTGAAGAAATACTCATCTAATTTTCATTAGAGGAGGAGAATGAAGAGCACTTTGGGATGGTTCTAGATTTTCTTCAGGGGAACAATATTTATGGAAAGATCTCAAAGTGCTAGTTCTAGATTCTTGTGGTTCACTTTATATGCAATGACATTTATGATCATGATTTAGCTGTGGATTCTTCAAACATTGATACAATGATTTCTTGGGATCCACCTAATAGTGTGTCATAAGTGTAGAAATTTCTTGGTTTGGAAGGTTACTACATGAGGTTTGCGGCATAATTCTCTATAATTACAGTCCCTTTGACTTCCCTGATGCAGAAAGGGCAGCTATTTACCTTGACTTAGTAGTGTGAGAGGGACTTTGAGGAGTTGAGGCTGAGGATAATAAGTGATACTATGTTGATACCACTAGAGGAGGGCATGGAGTATGTAGTGTATTTCAATTCCTTAGGAGATGATCTTGACTACAAGTTAATGCAATGGTAGGCAGTTATCACATACGAGTTAAGGTAATTGAGACCCCATGAGAAGAACTAAATGACTCATGACCTAAAGATCACAATGACAATCTTCTCCCTGGGGATTTAGAGGCACTACCTTCTAGGAGAGCGTTTTTTGGTTTAATCAGAACATCAATGTCTCAGGTACGTCTTCACATAGAGATACTTGAACCTAAGACAACAACGCTGGTTGGAGTTCATACATAACTATGAATTCGAGATAGTCTATAATCAGATTAATGGAAATGTAGTAGAATATTCCCTTAGTAGTAATTCAGAGGCTCATATGGTGTAGGATTCTTCGGAGCAGTTGGCCTCCCTACAACTTACCCTAGTGGAGGAGGGTGCAATTTTTCTACAGTCGATGGTATTGACTCCTCCATTTCTCAATATTGTGAGAGAGTCCTAGATGGGAGACATCGACTATGAGGTCTTACATGACCATATATACGTGGTGGTTTAACCATATGTATATTCTGAATGAGGTAATAACGTCATCATTTTCCTGGGATAGATGGTGGTTTCAGTCATGATGAAGGAGGAGGTAATGTGAGAGTTTAACACTTCTCCCCTAGCTATATATACCGGTGTGGGGAATATGTATAGAGACCTTTATCAGTAGTTTTTGTGGTCTATAATGGGATGGAGCATAGCTGATTTCATATCTCAGTTCCTCACCGGTCAATAGGTGAAGGTTGAGCAGCAAGTTTTGGAAGGTTTTTTGTAGACCCTTGAGATCCTAGAGTATAAGTGGGATGACATATCCATGGAATTTTTTATCAGGATTACATAGGCAGGGAAGGGAGATGATGCTATATGGGTGATATTTAACCGACTCACAAAGTTAGAACAATTCCTTTATATCTGGTAGAAGAGTTTGGTTAAGAGTTTGGGGTAGTTGTACATATGTGAGATCATTTTCCTCCATGGGGTTCCCTTGATTATTTTCTCAGATCATGATGTGCGATTTAAATCACAATTGTGGAGAGGAATACAGGAGGCATTTAAGGCCCATATGAGGATGAGTATAGTCTCTTACCCATAGACCAATGGGCAGACCGGGCACACTATCAAGGTGTTGGAGGATATGCTGAGGGATTGTGCATTAGACTTCAACTAGATCTATGAGGATAACGTTACCTTATTAGAGTTTTCAAACAAAAACAACTAACACTATATTATTTGCATTAAAACTTTTGAGTCCATATATAGGATACACTACAGGTTACCCTTATGTAGGATGGATATTTGAGAGACATATCTTACGGGTTTAGAGTTGGTTCAGGTGATGATAGAGAAGGTCTAGGTTATCCATGAGAAGATGATGATATATCATAGCAGGAAAAAGTCTTACACGGATCTCCATCATATGCCCTTTAAGTTTGAACAGGGATACCATTTTTTCTTGAGAGTCTCCACATGATGAATATTTTAGAGGTTTTTATCAGGAAGAAATCTATGCTCGAGGTTCATCGAGATGTTCGAGATCATGAAAATGGTTAGTGAGGCTGCTTACTACCATCCCTACCCCAACAGCTATAGTGGGTTCATGACGTCTTCTATGTGTAACGGCTGAGGAGATACATGAATGACCCTACACACATCATTTAATTGGGAGTGATGGAAATTGATAATGGATCCAAATTTGTGGATCACCCAATGGAGATCAAGGATTTATAGGAGAGGAACCTTCATGGATGAACCATCCTCTTAGTTCACATGTTGTGGCATCACTAGAATGAGCAGGAGAGATCCTAGGAGTAGGAGAGAAAAATTGAGGCTCAATATCCTGAGTTATTTGTTTAGTTTTTATCTTTGGGGATTAAAATAATGAAGGAGGTACTAATATAGAGACCTCATTTTTTCCTTGTAATACTTTAAAATATTTCTATATATATTTATAGATTAGATGCTGAGACGGTGTGCGATTCTAAGGATCAGTGTGCCCAGAATTATTTTTATAAAAATATTAAAAATATTTTATATTTTTCATGAAAATTTTCTTAAAGAAAATGGGATAACTCTTAAATGAAATCTCAGATCATAAATTCATGACTATAATTGAGTTCAGAACCCAATGTTTACCCTAGGCGTGAGCTAAAATAGGTCAGCATGGTGCGTTCAAATATATCACTTGTTGGTGGTATGTTCAATGGATTAATTAATTAATTAATTAATTTTAACCTAAATTAAATGATTATATGTATACTTCCATGATGATTTTCCTAGGGTTATCCTCATAACCTTGGGATTGTTGAGGGTTTCTCCTTCTTCCTTCCATTGAAAAATTTCATTAGATGATGACAAAACTCCGAATCAAAGTATATTGGGATGTAGTGAATGAAATGAATTTCTTAAACCATTGGAAAGAGAATTATTCAATGAATAATGATCAAATATCTAGTTAGGAATCTTCAATTTGTGGTTTATTCCCTCTTTGATTAAATTTATTGAGCAAAATCATTATGTTTATGATCTCTTGTAAATTGTTGGACCCTTTTCATGCTCATTTGTACTAATTAAATTGGTTATTCATGTTTTTCTAAATATTATTTCCACATTCATGATCATTGTGCAAGAATTCTTGAAAAAATATGGTTAAACATTTTTTATTGTTCTTTTTCCCTCAATTTTTTGCGTTCTTCACTAGTAGGACCTGGTGGTCCTGATTCAACATTGTCGGGTGGTACCGAGCCTGATCAGACACCAAGAATCATGAAAAATCAATGAATTAGGAACATATCAATGGAATAAGGACCTATATTGGATGTTTTTGGGATGTGGATAATCTTTTTGATGACTAGAGATCGAGAAATTGAATCCATATGGATCAGGGTGTGCGTGATGTGATAGGTGCATATAGGTTTTCACAGAATCCAATCTGATTTGATTTTTCAATTATCAGAGGGACAAAATATTCCAAACAATGCTAGATCCAAAAATCATGTGTGGAAAAGAGGCCAAAATTGAGGGCAGTGTCTAGATTTGAGGTTTGGAGAACATATTAGGAAATCTATGAAAAACCCGATTACACATTGTGTATCGTGATAAACAAAGGGTGTGTATCCCCTTGGTTGTGGCGGCTAGGGTTTTGGAATTTTAAGAATGGATCAACATGTAGCCCTCCTACACACCACATACCTTGTAACCAAATGGATGAGCTGTGTGGTGGAACACATGGGTGATATCCCATGTGGGAGTACATGGACACGAGGTTAAGAACACGGACATAGACAGAAGGACATGACCCAATCTCAAATAGTTTAGACATGCCCTATAGTATACCTGCATGGTGTGTATTTCTATATGAATTAGGAGTTTTTTTTGGCTAGGAACACAAATGGGTGGAGGTGTGGGACCACACGCCGTGTGGGTCCCCTCACACACCTTGTACTACTTGGTTACTTTTCAAGAAAACTTCAATGTTTCGTATCTCCTTCATTTGTACTTAGATTTTGGATCACGAGTTTCCTATCCTAAGTTTTTTATGTATAATGTGATGGTTACCCCAATTATGGATTTTGGGATACGACGTGGAATGTTTAGGGAATGACACTTAGTTAGTCGATGCTCGATGATGGAAGTGATCACACATGATCACTATATACTTCCAAGTAGAACCCTTCATATTGGTTGGGGATGATTCCTTGATGACTTTTATAGTGGAACCCTTTATCTGGTCTAGGAATGGGTCCTCTACTAACTCTTAGAGTGTAATACTCTAGTTGGGCTGGGCATGGGTCCTCTACCATTGGAGTGGAACCCTCCTACTAGGCTGGGCATGGGTCCTCCATAGACTCTTAGAGTGGAACACTCTAGCTGGGTTGGGAATGGGTTATATACCACTAGAGTGGAACCCTACTGTTGGGTAGGGCATAGGTCCACCACTAACTCCTAGAGTGGAACCCTCCAGATGGGTTGATCATGGGTCCACTATCACTAGAGTGGAACACTTCTATAGACATAGGGAATGGTTCCTCTATAGAATTTGGAGTAGAATCATATAGCTGGTATGGGCATGGATCCATGATGAATTTTATAGTGGAACCCTCCTGTCAGCATAGATCATGGGTCCTCTATAGACTTCTGAGTGAAACCCTCTAGATGGGCTGAGAATGGGTCCTAGAAGACTAGAGTGGAACCCTCCTACTCATCAGGGAATGGGTCCTCTATCGATTATTAGAGTGGAACCCTTATATCATAGTAGGTAATGGGTCCTATACCTAGATATTGTGACTCCTTGATTGTGAAACAAAGTGATGAGGTTTGGTTGGACTTGGATGGTTAATCCTGGGAAGACGTGTGAGATTCTGGACATCGTTGATGGAATTTTGGAACTATTTGAGACTCTTATTCTTGGGATGAGTTGTGAGATCGAGATACCCTTTCTCTCTCATTTGGGATTATTTTAACTAATAATATATATATATACTTCTATATCCATATATTTGGATTTGGTTACTCTCCTTCCATGGGATGCGAAAACGTGTGGGTATGACATGTGATTTCCGTGTTTATCTTCTCATGGTTAGATGAGTACACTCTACTACTATAGATGGAAAAAAATCTATGTTTAGTTCATCTACACACTATATTGAGACCCTTGTGTTTAGAAGAGGTTACTCTATATCTCTCTCTCTTGGTTTTTGTTGAGTTTTTCTCTTTCATTACTTTATGCATCTCATGCTGTGTATAATATTTTTATTCCTACTGTTTCTTTTACTGGTCCCCCTTAATATTTTGGGGTGTCCTACTTGGTATGTATATACTCACCCCTGCATGGGATTTCCCACACATGTCATGTCTTATGTAGACAATGGATAGGTCGATGGTGACTTGAGAGGAGATTAGGGATACCTGGTACTTTGGACCTTGTACAGTGGTCGCAACTTGGAGATTAGGAGCTGTGATCTCTCACTAATTTACTTTCTATTTTTTTTAGTCTAGGAAATATTTCTGGCTGGTCTTGTATTTTCCCCCATTACCTTTCTATTTCCAATACCATACTCTTGTACCACCTAGATGTTTTTCATGAACGGTTGTTTCCCTATTGTTTTACATCTTTTACACTTTTTTCTATGCAATTTTTCATCGAGATGAGTGTGTGTGTGCATACTGGTACATAAGAAAAGGACTCCTTGTGTTAGTTATGTCTTCAGCATTGGTTTCTATCCCCTGGACTATGGAGGTGATCTTGGGGTATTTGCAGCTCGAGCCTTGCCTTGGGATGGGTCATGACAAATATCCCCAAAATACCTATAGACAGAAAAGAGATCCAAGAGGGTCCTCACATCCCAAAATGGAAAGTTGTAAAACAATCTACATGATGAAACAATACATAATAGAGTATAATTATTATCTACAATATAATATGAATCATATGTAAATAAAATAATGACACACTTTCCTGCACATGATAAACAAAAACAAAATATAAATTAGCAATCGACCTGACTCACATAATCCAACCCATTGAATGATCATCCTCAAAAAACTAATAGCTAAACCTCATGTCTAGCTCTAAGATATAGCTATTTCTGAGAGAAAACATAAATTTCTTCCCACATATATTGAAACCCATGTCATGTATGCTGATATAGTGTGAGTTCGAAGACCTAGTAGAAATCCCAAATTCCTCAACAATATTGAGTGCTATTGTAATAAAGTGGATGCGCATGAAATACATATAATGTTTAAAAATAATGCTCATATAACACACCCACATAGAAAAATAACATATAATTCACATATAAGAATACAAGTTAGGTCATCATGTGTTAACTAGGAAACCATGGAACCTGAATATACCTACCTCAACCCTATTTTGGAAGAAATTAGTCTCATTACACCAAACCCAAAACCCAACCTATATATACCCAAATAATTAGGGTAGGGAATCTTAATAAATCTAAAACCATACCTGAAGATGTAGGGTAGGGTTTTCTACAAGATTTTACTAAAACCCTCTCACTTTGGGTAGGAACCATACCAAAAACTCACACTAATCACTCTCTTAGTGAAGGTATCCAAACAAGTGTCCTAACCATACCCTCTCACTCAAGGGAGATCACACATTTCATTCACCACCCTATCACTTGGGATGGGTTCAAAACCTAGAAAATCCAATATTCAAGAGTGGGTTTCATAGGAATAGTGGACCAATTCCCTCCCACTTAGGGAAATCCCTACTAGTACCATATATATCAGGGTAAGGCCATACATCCTAACCACCTCCCTCTCACTCAGGGTCGAGTATTTCTAACACAATCTCACTAATGATGTGGCCAATCCTTAAGACATATTGATACCTATACCATAGTTTATTTTCAAACACAAGAACATATTCAACTCACACACATGAAATAATAAATAGGGTGCACAACCCATCTCATAAGCTCATTGGCTCATCACTAAGGCACTAGTTCCTTGAGATATGGATTTGTACATCTAATCATCCATATAGACTTGTTGGATAACATTACAAAAATGAATTTATCATACACACTAAACATACTGAGCCTCTTAAAATTACCATCTACCCATAAGGGAATCCTATAGGGTACTTTATAACTATCTCCACCCTCTAATGGTTCAATCACATAACCTTAACCCAAACCGAGATTTGATACTAATATCCAAACATCATCATCCAACAAACACAACTATTAATCATCATTGAACATAACAATTCACATGAACAAAAAAAACACCCATGCTTTAGAAAATACGGAATCACCCACTCATGGTCAAGTAAACCAAAACCAACAAAACTAATACCTTTTATATTTTCTTTGAAAACCTACCAGAATCATTTTTAATCATTATTTCAAAAAAGAAATCACATGCTATATTTTCTCACACTAGGCCCTTGGAAAAAATCCTATCAAAAAATTCTACTAAAAATATCATACTTGTTTTGAAATTCTATTTTAAAACCATTCTTGAAATTATCACATTTTAATCAACCCATTTTTTAAATGATATTTTAAAAAATAAACCACTTGGCCTTTGAAATACATTCATGCCACTATGAAATCCATAAAGAGGGACACTAGAAATCACTCAACTGAGGTACCACCATTGATCCATTAAGAAATATATGTGGTTCATATTGATTGTTAGGCTAACATGATCATTTCCAAATCTATGATCAAGATCACACAAGGCATAAAACATATTAAAAATAATAATAATGATCACACATGAACATAAAATTACTAAATGGGTAATATACTCAATAAAGTATAGGAAAAATAACTCAAATAAAGATACATAAATTAGTCCCAAGATTTCACCAACCTCTGTGACACCCCAAGATTTCATAGTACGTTATTTCTTCAAAGTAATTTAATAACTTTCACTACACGCAACACTGAGTTCAAGCGCACCACTACTTACCAATTTAGCCATTCAAAAGTGGTTATGAATAGTATTAACTAAATTTTGAATTCTATATGCTCCATATAATTTTAACATCCAGATTATGTGTTTCTTAGACATAATATAATAAAAAATTCAATTTTTTAGATAAAGGAAGTATTTTTTAGAAAATGAAATTTTACCGCCTTTTGAGGGAGAACACTTTTTAAATCCAATATTTGACACTGTTATATATTAAATTTGACAAAATAAACTTCTTATTTATAATTGGGAGATAAAAATTTAGTTTTGATAAATTTTTGGTATTTTTCTCATAACTTTCATATTTTGGTGAATACTAAAAAATACTAAATTTTAATTAAAAACAATTTTTTAATAAAAATAATTTATAGTGTTAAATTATTAATTTGATTGGTTTTGAAGTATAAATAGATTATATTTTTATCATTTAATACAATTTAGGTCATTATAATTAATTTCACTTTGAAATTGGACATAAACAAGTGTCAATCTTTTGATAGATATTATTGCTTAAAAGCACGCTATTTGTTTTGACAACGAGAATTAATTTTAAATTAATTAATGCAAATTATATGTTTTTTATTTGGTAATATAGATATCATTTTTTAATTCGTAATTTCAAATATATCCTAGGCTGAATTTTTTGTATTTTTCTAAGAAACATCAATTTTCGATGAATAGTAAAAAATACCGAGTTATTGGTTAAAACTGACTTTTTTTTAAATAATTATTTATTTTAATTAATTTTTTAGGTAAAAATATATAAATAATATCTATATATTGTCAAAATAATTCATTGGAGTCATTTTATAATAATTTTAGATATATAAAAATTTTATTGAACTTTTTACCGTCTTTTACCCACCTCCTAGGAATATTTACAAATTTGTATAAAACTTAATTTTACCTCTTCTGTGAGTTGAATTTCAAAAATATGAGAGAAATGGTTAACCTCAGTAAGTAAAATTTGGTTCAATAATATGAAAATAATTTTTGTTGAATAGTAACTTTTGACTTTTATTTACCGCGGTTAAAGGTAAATAGGGTAATTCCAGGTAAAAAGAATATTGTAATAATTAAAAATTACCTTAACACATGACCTAACCTTATTTGATGAGTAATTACCGACCATGGGCATCCTTGGGTTGATTTTGGGACCCCATGTATCCACTTATGAATGATAATGACACTTAAATTAATTAATTTAAAGTAAAGGCAAAGTTGACATAAACAAAAATATTTTAGTAATTAATTTTTGTATGGTGTTATATAAGTAAGTTTTTTGACTATAAATATTAATTATAAATCTAAAAAGATTTCCTACATCATGGTATTTTTTTTATAATTTTTAGACATTGAAAAAATTAAATTATTTATGACATAATAATGATGCAGTATTTACCTCATTAATAAATGATTTAAATAAATTATATTATAAATATTAAAATAATATATAAAACATGTCAAATTCTCATTGGATGATTCTATTTAGACCATGAGTCATATTATATTCGACACTAATGATTTTTGGACCTTTAGAAACCGAATATCATTACATAATAAAATAATATTTTCAAACTTTCCTAAAGAGCCCCTCCTCCCCCTTATAAAAAGGGACCACTTCTAACCAATTACTTACACATGTCAGTCCTTTAGGATCGCCCAAACTCTACAAAATTAAGCTCCATACATCCCTCTCCTCCTCCTATAAGCCTTAACTTAGGCATAAGGCACTTCAAGAAGTCCTTTTAGTTCAAACCAAAAGAAGTTACCCAAATTAAAGGTAACAATTTCTCTTAACTTCATTTCTTTTATTTTACTTCTCCAACCCCTAAACTCTTTTCATTCATTTCTTTTATAACAACAAAAATATCCTCAATATACTAGTATATTTTTATGATAAGTATTCTAACTATAATTACACACACCTCCATCTAATGGGTGAAGAATATAATGTTTCTGTGGATGGAAAACTAACGCCTCACGAAAAAATGATTGTTCAATTACCTCCTACCACCTCTCATGGTGGAAATTATGATGAAAATGTATTTATATATGATATATTTTATTTTTATTTTTTCTTAATGCTTCTGTATTTTTATTTTATTGCATACCTTAATGGTTTCCATTATGGGTAAATGCGATAATTTCATTTGAGGAAGTGTGGACTACCGCCCCCTCAACGTGATATGACTCGTTAATACCATATGTGGGACACATAAAGGATGGAGTTAATGATATTATATAATATATTATACTGGAATTATAATATAACTATGTATCATTATGTTTTAATTCCATTAAAATAAGATATAGAAATGAAAGTAGCGTTCTTGCGTACGTACGGCTTATCGTCTCCATGAATGGTGCATTTCATTTCTTACCCCAAAATGATATGTACTATTATAAATACATGTATATACTGGATATATATGATATATATGATATCTAAATCATGAATATAATTCTATATATAATGAAATTTTGACCATGTGAACAACTTGTAACTATAAGGTGTTCATTTTTGACTCAAGTGCCAAATATCGACAAAACGAACGTTATTAACTTAAATGATTACATAATGTTTATAACATGATAATAAGTAATATAAAAGGAATAATAAACTTGAAAAAGTTTCTTAATAAATTAAAAATTAACTTCAGTTTATTATTCAGGATATTAAAGAACGAACAGGTCAAGTCGGACACAAGGTAAGGGGTTTCTTATCTCACTTTTAATTCTGTCAGATTTCCATTTTTCACCACTTATTTATTGCATGTGGAGTATTGTGTACTACCATTTGATATACATGTTATCATTATTCTATTTATATTCATGATATTCTGTGATTTATTTGGTTGTTATTGACTATTGTTCATACGACTCGATTGATTACAATGAGGTAAGGGTTAATTTCACAATCTCTTCATTATTCGAGGTTGTTTATACGTAATTATCTATTGGGACCTCTTTATCATCCACATACATGTTTCTTAAAAGTTAATTCCAAAACATTTTTACTATTTACTATACTATGGGTTAAATTCATTTATACCATTTTTTTACTTTTTATAAAATGGTTTGAAAGGAATCTTTCCGTCATTTTCCAAACAAGGTACTTTTAACCTTTTCGACAAAATTAAGTTAAGAATGCCTTTTTTAACTTATACAATGGGTGTGGCTATTTTCAACTGTTATAACATAGTTGAAGATTCCCTTACAATATTATAAGAATATTTTCAAAATAAATGTTTTCTTTATAATTATGTGACTCTTAAATGATTTCAGAATAGAAAGAGATATTTCTCTAAAAAGGGTTTTGATTTCATCTATGTCAACATCCTTTGATAGATTTTAAGTTTATTTGATGTTGATTTATTATGATACAAAACTTCCATATTTTATTGAAGGTTTTGTGATATGTTTGAATATGGATTTTCTATTTGTATTATATTCATGGTTTATGGTTAAAGTATTGACATTTCATATGCTAGTTTTAATACGAATGTTTATGTTATATTTCAACATCTTCTTAAGATTAATGTGTTGGACTAGTATGTTCTTGGTTGGGGACTGGTAAAAGTAATCCCTCAGGGTTGGGTTCTGGTTACAGCAGACCCTCCGGGTTGGAGTCTGATAACAGAGTCTCTCCGGGTTGGAGTCCGGTTACAGAGGCTCTTCGGGTTGGAGTCCGTTTACAGAGGCTCTCCAGGATGAAGTCCAATTACAGAGGCTCTCTAGGTTGGGGTCTGGTTACAGTTATCTCCTAGGTCCTAGCACGAGGCCTTGACACAGAAATTAAAGTCTGTTACTATACATTCCCTCATTATGAAAATAATATTGATGGTTCATGTGGATATTAGACTAGTAGAATACCCATGATTATGTTTTATTATGGCATTATTTACTTATCTCATATTCCTTCCATAAAAGTATTCATGTTTATTATTGGTAAAGGAATGTGGTTTCAATTATTCACCATGCTTAATATTTATGTTCTCTTCCGCTGTATTGTTTACCCTTACTGAGCATTTGATCTCACCCCTTTCTATGTTTTATTTTATATGGTGTTATATAAGTAATATTTTTGACTATAAATATTAATTGGAAATATAAAAATATTTCCTACATCATGGTATTTTTTTATAATTTTTAGACATTGAATAAATTAAATTATTTATGACACAATAATGATGCACTATTTACCTCATTAATAAATGATTTAAATAAATTAGATTATAAATATTAAAATAATATCCAAAACATGTCCAATTCTTATTGGATGATTTTATTTCAACCATGAGTCATCTTATATTTGACCGTAATGATTTTTGGACCTTTAGAAACTGAATATCATTATATAATAAAATAATATTTTCACACTTTCCTAAAGAGACCCTCCTCCCCCTTATAAAAGGAGACCACTTCTAATCAATTACTCACACCTATCAAGCCTTTAGGCTCATCCAAAATCTGCCAAATTAATCTCCCTACATCCCTCTACTCCTCCTAGAAGACTTACCTTAGGTAGAAGGTACTTCAAGAAGTCCTTTTAGTTCAAACCAAAGGAAGTTACCCAAATTAAAGGTAACAGTTTCTCTTAACTTCTTTTATTTTATTTTAATTATCCAACCCCTAAACTCTTTTTATTCCTTTATTTGATAACAACACCAGTATAATCAATATACTAATATTTTTTTATGAGAAGGATTCCAACTACACTTACACACACCTCCATCTAATGAGTGATGAACATAATGTTTCTGTGGATGGCAAACTAACGCCTCACGAAACAATGATTGTTCAATTACCTCCTACCGCCTCTCATGGTGGCCATTATGATGGAACTTTATATATATATATGATATATATTATGTTTATGTTTTCTTTATGCTTCTGTATTTTTCTTTTATATCATACCTTAATGGTTTCCGTTATGGGTAAATGCGATAATTTCATTTGAGGAAGTGCGGACTACCGCCCCCTCAAAGTGATATGACTCGTTAATACCATACGTAGGATGTATAAATGATGGAGTTAATTATTTTATATATGATATTATACTGGAATTATAATATAACTATGTATAATTATGTTTTAATTCCATTAAAATAAGAAATATAAATGAAAGTATAGTTTATGCGTACGTACAGCTTACCGTCTCCCTGAACGGTGCATTTCATTTCTTACCCCAAAATGATATGTAATATTATAAATACATGTATATACTGGATATATATTATCTATATGATATCTAAATAATGAATATAATTCTTTATATAATGAACTTTTGACCATGTGAACAACTTGTAACTATAAGGTGTTCATTTTTGACTCAAGTGCCAAATATCGACAAAACGAACGTTATTAACTTAAATGATTAAATAATGTTTATAACATGGTAATAAGTAATATAAAAGGAATAATAAACTTGAAAAAGATTCTTAAGAAAGTATAAATTAACTTTAGTTTATTATTCTGGATATTAAAGAACGAACGGGTCAAGTCGGACATGAGGTAAGGGGTTTCTTATCTCACTTTTAATTCTGTGAGATTTCCATTGTTCACCACTTATTTATTGCATGTGGTGTATTGTGTAATGCCATTTGATATATATATTATCATGATTCTCTTTATATTTATGATATTCTATTATTCATTTTTTTGTTTTTTACTATTGTTCATACGACTCGATTGATTACAACGAGGTAAGGGTTAATTTCAAAATCTCTTCATTATCCAAGGTTGTTTATATGTAATCATCTACTAGGACCTCTTTATCATCCACATCCATGTTTCTTAAAAATTAATTCCAAATTTTTTTTACAATTTAATAGACTATGTGTTAAAGTCATTTATACCCTTTTTTGACTTTTTATAAAATGGTTTGAAAGGAATATTTCCGTCGTTTTCCAAACATGGTACTTTTAACCTTTTCGACAAAATTAAGGTAAGAATGTCTTTTTAAACTTATATAGTGGGTGTGGCTATTTTCCACTGTTATAAAATCCTTAAATCTTCCCTTACAAGCTTATAATAATATTTTCAAAATAAATGTTTTCTTTATAATTATGTGACTCTTAAATGTTTTCAAAATAGAAAGAGATATTTCTCTTAAAAGGGTGTTGATTTCATCTATGTCAACATCCTTTTATGGATTTTAAGTTTATTTGAAGTTGATTTATTATGATAAAAAACTTTCATATTGTATTGAAGGTTTGATGATATGTTTGACTATGGATTTTTTATTCATATTCCATTCATGGTTTATGGTTAAAGTATTGACATTTCGTATGCTAGTTTTAATACGAATATTTATGTTATATTTCAACCTCTTCTAAAGATGAATGTATTCGACTAGTATGTTCCGGGTTGAGGACCAATAAAAGTAAGCCCTCTAGGTTGGGGTCTAGTTACAGTAGACCCTCTGGGTTGGAGTCTGGTTATAGAGGCTCTCTGGGTTGGAGTCTGGTTACAGAGGCTCTCTGGGTTGGAGTCCGGTTACAGAGGCTCCCCGGGATGGAGTCCGGTTACAGAGTCTATCCAGGTTGGGTTCTGGTTAAAATTAGACCCTAGGTCCTAGAATGAGGCCTTTACATAGAAATTAAAGTCTGGTAATATACATTCCCTTATTATGAAAATAATATTGATGGTTCATGTGGTCATTCGACTAGTAGAATACCCATGATTATGTTTTATTATCTAATTATTTAATCAACTCATATTCTTACCATAAAATTATTCATGTTTATTATTGGTAAAGGAATGTGGTTTTAATTATTCACCATGCTCAATATTTAGGTTATCTTCTGCTGTATTGTTTACCCTTATTGAGCGTTTGAGCTCACCCCTTTCTATGTTTTATTTTTCCCAGGATTCCAAGAAGTGTATTGTGATTGATATGCAGGGTTAAGCTAAGGGAATAATGGTGTTAATAAAGGATCATTTATTTTGTGTTTTATTTTATAATGTGTAATGTAACATTCATGTATGTAATCTATTTTCCAAGATTGCTAAACTAATCAGTCCTTCGGGACTTGATTCCTTGTAATCATGCTAATGTATTAAAATAATACACTGACCTTGGGTAATTGGGGTCAGGGCGTTACAACCTCCCTAAATATATGAGAACCTATATCATCCATAAAAACCATCAAATAAATAAACCATACATTTAAAACCAAAATCCCATGATGGAATAATTGATGTTAAAATCATGAGATAAAATAACAATACTGAAACCTCGAGCAACAGGGTGCAGTCCACTCCCAACATACACCCAGAACTAAGACACAAAAATCCTCAAATTATTAACTTGAATTGATAACCAATTTTACAAAAATTATATAAAACCCCAAATAAACCATAGATCCAAAATACCTCAAGTTAAATGATGAATAATGACTTATACCTCCTCTTAAGACCTCCTATATAATCCTCACACAAAATACCCATCAAATCGAATGATTAAACTATTATATAATGTAATAATCTCCACAAAACCCTAAATGGGTGAAAAGATAATTAAGATAAGGAAAGGGGGAAGAATAAGGAGTAGAAGGGCTGAGAACTTATCTTGAATCTGAGTGACAAAATATTCCCGAATGATTAGGATTGAAGGAGGATAGGGGGATAAGAGATGAAAAAGCGGTCTCTCCCTCTCTGTTCATTCGATCAATTATAAGGGATCTTGAGGGGGTTCCAAATAGGCCCCTCATATAAAAATTCCAAAAGGATCTCTTTTAAAAAAAACCACCAAAAACTTGGTCCAGATGTGACCATAAAGGTCACGTCGTGATGCCTCCTCACGAGGCCCACATCATGGTGTGGACCCTTAGGATTATGACATAACTAAACCCAAGTAAAGGGCCTGACCCTATCAAACCACTGTCATGGAATGACCCCACCGAGTTATGGTGCGAATTCCACCATATAAAGGACCCAATCTCATGGAAAACACTATCACAGTGTGGCACTATCTATCATGTTGTGACCTCCTGAACTAAGACTCCTAAAGTCTCCCATAAATAATTTTAAATATGATCAAATCCTCACTCCACAATCTGAATCGAAAAATTAAAATTTAATAAAATACTTACCAACCTATAATGATACAGGTCGTTATTATACACTTATTCATAATATATACAATTTATATCTATGAATAATAAACAATAGAATCAAATAAATAAATAAACTATTGATATATTTCAACACGAGATAAAAATTTATTAATAATTCATAAATAAACTATAAAATATTTATAATTTAAGAATATATAAACATGAAAAATTCAATTTTATCCAATAAAAACTTCTTATATTATCATTTACATGATTTTAATAAGAAATACTTAATATTTTAAAAATGTGTGATATTTATGAATAATTTTATTATCAAATATTAAATATTTCCTTAATTATGTAAGTGTTTATATAAATCAAACATTTCTCCAAAGAAATTTACTAATATAAAAATTTTATATTTACATATAACATTTAATCAGAAATCAATACAAACACTTGTATTTTTCACCTTGTTTTAACTATGTAAGGTCACTTCAAACCATGATCACATCTACCAAAAAGTTTTATATACAGTTTAAATCCCCCTCTCTAGGCCCATGAAAATGATTTTTTTAATTTTAACAAAAATATAATTTTATTTAAAATTCCATTCAAAATAGAAATCACCATGACATGTTCTTCCCTATGGTGAAAAATATTTCTATTGGAAGATGATAACCATTTTGGAAGGCATTTTAAGATGGTCAAGTCATTTTTATCGGTTATTTTTAGGGTATATATCCATTTTGAGTAAAGTCACTTTGGTAAGGACATTAAAAGATCAAAATAGATTATTAAACTTCACTACAATATGCTTTGTTGTCATGGTGCCTCATACCAAGATGAAGATATCTAGTGACCATGTCATGGTGAATTAGTTTATGAAATTCTATTTTCCAGGAAATTATTACATCACCGATAACTACCATTTAATATTTTATATAGTTTGGTGTTATAAATTTTATAATCCTCATACCTGTTTTACATTACACTATGTAGTGTTCTTATAAAATCAAGAATTTAAACACCCATTTCGATGGGGTCTATTCCATAGTGCCTAGAAAACCCCCTTTTCCAGCTTTCTTCATTCATTGGAAAACTAAACTAAATATTGGTAAACCTAGATCTAATACCACTATTGGGTTTTATAGGGATGCCAAACATTCAAAACACAATGTAAGAATAAATCCAAAGCACCATTAATCCCATAATTTATCTATACATTTTGAGTGAATAATAAAATAAAGAATACAATGTGTACCTTTTACAGTAAAGATTTAGCCTCTAAAAGATTTAAACAAGTGTTTGATTGAGATAAATAAGGATAAATCAACGTTTTCATCCCTCATAGGGTATCTATGGATTGTGGGAATCACCCAATGCTTGGGTAGGATCTCTTTGTATTCACGGTCTTCTATAAAATTGTGTTTAAAGAGTACAAAGAAATGATAGATTGATATTCATCTCAGTTTGAGTAGTCCTACTAGTGTCTCAATTCTATAGGAATTAATAATACCATATTATTATCAAACTATCTTTATATATGTATCAAAAAACCAAAGGTACATCCATAAATTTATTAATCATTTCACAAAACACCCAAACATTTTAGCTTTTATAACTTTCAATTTAAATCCCCATAATTAATGTTTAATGTTTAATTATTTATGTTATGAACTTAAACTCCAGAAATTCATCATCACATGATTAATAAATAATAATGGAAATATTTAAAGTGGGAGAATAAGGAATACATCATGTTATTGCATGACATGATAACACCCATGCAAAGTACCATGATATAACAATTTTCACTATATCGTGGTGCATCCCTGTACTAACCATGACATATACTATGTTTTGGTTCACCCTTACACGGACCATGAATTCCAATATTCCATGTTTTATTTCATCTTAGTGCATATATATATATCATATATAGATATAAAATAAATGAAATTATCGTTTAAAGGAAGAAACATATGGTAGGAAATAGTGAAATGTGCGACTGGTTGCAAAGGGATTTCAACAATTAGAATAAGTGGATTCCAGTGAAATTTTCTCTCATTTTGTAAAGTACACAAATATTTAGATAGAGATCATCCTGGATTCCATGGAAGGTCAATTTATTGAACAACTGGATGTTAATGTTGCACTCTTTTATAAATATTTAGAGGAATAGATCTACATGGAGAAACCCGAGGGTTTCATGAAAAATGGAATGGAAGGTCTCATGTGTAGTCTCAAATATAATTTTTGTGGGCTTAAATAGGCACCAAGATAGTGGGAAACAGAAGTTTGATTATAAATATTTGATATTTTAATATATGTTTTCCTCTAATTAAGTCAAATATGTTTGATAGTTTTATCCACATGGACCATCAAACTGAAAGAAAACCATGATATATTTATACCATTAAAACCTAGTTTTTTAATTAGAGTGTATGAATAGGAGTAACTGAATTATGGAATATATTAATATATATGTTTATATAAATATTATTTTACACAAATGTACGTAATTTATTATTGTGTTTAAGAATCTATCTTTTTATACGTTGTAATTTTTATTAAATAAAACTAAATATATTATTTTTAAATGAATATTTTAAAAAATATTATATTTATTGATTAATTATATCTTTATTAGTGTTTTATAGAAATTAAAAATAAGAACAACTACTATTTTGAAAAGGTATTTTCCTATAAAACATTTTCATTGTATTTTATAATTTTAATTAAAATTTAAAATATATAAATATACAATTTTAATTTAAAAAATTAAATTTTATTTTTAGATTTAGAATTTTAGTATTAGTTTAATAATAATTTTGGTTTCTTTTCCAAAATTTTTTATTTTTAGGTGAATAGTGAAAAATATCATTTTTATAAATAACATGAAGTATATGAAATTATTAGTATAAAAGTAAGAGTTGAAAATTCATAAAACCTTTTTATAATACCAAATATATGATTTATAATTTTAAAAATGTTGGTTTTAATTTAAAAACCCATTTTTTACACTTTAGAACATACGTTATGTTTTTCAAAAAAATTATTTTTAATACATTATACATTTAGTTTTTTAAAATTAAATTCTATTGATTATTTAAGTTGAATATAATAAACTATCTTCCATTTTATATTTATCATTTGAAAATTATATTAAGTTTTATTTTTGAGTTTTTTCTAAAATAATTGTTTTTTAGAAGAATATTGAAAAATACAGTTTTAACTAAAATATTGACTTTTAATTTGTTAGAATATAATAAAGGCTAATAGTTTTATAAAACATTTTAATTTATAAAATATGTATTTAAGTAATAGGTTTATTCATGTTAAGTAGATGTTTTTTAATATTTAAAAAACCTATGTTTAACCTTATAAAATAAAATTCATATTTTAATTCTAATAATAAACTATTTTTGACAGTTTCATTTAATTAAAAATTATTTTGTAAAATTCAGTTTTGAATTGATTTTAAAGGCACATAACATTTAATTGTTTTATTATAATCTAATTTGTGTCTTTAAAATAAAAAAAACATTGATAATATTATCCCACACTTAAATTTAAATCCTAAATACATCTTTTTTAAAAGAATCCGTTTTTACACATTATATGTGCTAATACTAAAATTAATTTCTATAAATCTTAGAAATTTTGTTTTATAAAATTAGTTAAATACTTAACATACTCATTTTAAAATTACTAAATAATTTTAATATATATTTTTTCCATTAAAATTAGTTTCTAATGGTGAAAATGGAGTTACCACAATATGGGTAAAATTGGGTAAAAGTGGATTAACATAGTGAAAGTGGTTAAAAGATATAGAAAACTTGTGTGATATTGGATAGTGGAGGGAGTATCAGACTTATATCTTTTAACACACCCTTATTTTACATTTTATATCATTTTTTCTATGAATAATGTAGTGATATTATTGAGGAATAATGAGATTTTACAAAAGTTTCCTTTACTTATAAAATTAGACCACCTCTTCTCCATTTATTCACCCATTCCAAAGACCTAGATTAAAAAAAATATACCCTAGACTCTTATAAACACCATAACTATTCATTTGAAGCCTTCGTATAAAAAAAATACCATGTTAAGTATTCTTATGAAGTTATCCAAAGGATAATTTCCAAGGGAAAGGTAATACTCTCAACTAAACTTTTCCAAGTTCTTTTCTTATTATACACCCATAAAGTCCCCTATATCCATGAGTTATGATAACATAAAATTTTTAATATTCTAAAATTTTATTATACAAATTTAATATCCATTTTAAACTTTACTCCAAAATCATTGAGAAAAATAAAAACATCATCATGCGTGTGTGCAGACAACCACCTCCATGAACAACATGTTTTGTTTTACATGACCACCTAAAATGGATGAATTTAAAAATGTATTTAGTATGTAAAAATGTTATTTTTTAAAATATTAATATTTTTAAATTATAATATATGATAGTTTATAAGTAATAAAAATAATAAATAGTTATAGTAACTTTAACCGCCTTAAATGGACTTATTAAGACACCTTTCTTAATTTGGATATTTTTTGGATAACATTTGAAACTGTATAAGTTTTGTCATAATAGAATAATAAATAATATAAAACTACACAATTATAGAGATCATGAAGTGATTTTACAACACCTTTGACCATGGTCAACAAACTGAAAGTGTTGTGAATGAATTAAACAACAAACTTGACTAACCAACATAAGTAGAAACCATATTAAACAAAATAAGAAAAGATAATAAACAGAACCTAGAAAATTAATTATATGTAAATATGGTTTTTTTATACATATAATTAACTAATTTAATTATTCAGGAATTCATTTAAATTTTTATATAACTTTTTAACAGAAGGTAAGGGTTTCATCTCAACATTTCATTCTTTGAGACATATTTTCTTTTATGCATCTAATTTACTTTAAATAGTGTGTATAATGAAAATTGGATATTCAATATCATTTATTATCCTTATTCATAGTATTTTAACTTCAAATTCAATATATATATCTTTAAAGGTTCTTTTATTAGAATTTTTCTTAAGCTGTAAGGGTTTTATCTCAATTTCACTTTATTGAGGAATGCTTTGATATTATACACGAAACATAAATTTTATGATGTATCTACTTCCCACTTGACTTATAAGATAAAAAATTATTTTTGAACCAGGAAAACTCACTTTAATTCATTCCCTTCCTTGCTATGGATTGTGATTGATGTCTTCCAAAAAATATAAGGGTCTTTTATAAATCAATCTAATTAATTGAGTTATAACATTTTTATTTGAATTTCATATTTAATTTTATATGGTATACCCTATTTATATGTTTTCTGATCATTTTTTATTCAAATATTACTTACCGGGGAGTTATAATCCTTTTTGAAAATATAACTATGTTATGAATAATTCCCATCTAGTTAAATGATGATTTCCCCTCCTTGTCCATAATTTACCTTCCCACTAATGTTCTCTTTTTTTAAAACCTAATTTAGTGTTATATCATTTGGAAATAATATTTAAATTATCTTATTTTTAAAATAAAGTTTTATTATCTTTTTTTACAATGTGTGATTTCAAAAAAGGTGTTTTAATGAATAAAAATGGATATTCTATACCTCCTTTACGACTTTCCAGTTACACATTCTCTTTCTTTTTCTCCATTTTATGAAATATTTTTATCATGAAACTATTATATTTTTGTATAAATGTACCTTAAATATATACCTAGTTAAATATCCTTTTCACTGTTGGGTCTATACAAGTTTTTAGTTCCATTTAAAATTCCCACTTTTAAGTAAACTCGGTTTAAGGTAACCTTCCTATTTCTTGTCTCACATTGAGAATCAGCGCCATAAAATGTTTTTAAACCAGTAATAGATTTTAAAAACCACATTTTTTTATAGGTAACCCTATTGGTTAAATTATGGTTTTATGGGAAATAATAATCTCTTTACTTATTTAAAAATATCCTAACTTATTTCTCAATGAATCACCCAAGAAATAAATTTTTATTATTTATTCTTCTATACCTTTCTCATGAATTTTATAAATTGGAACTCCATGTTCAAGAACCATGTTAATTTTTCAATTATGAATGTTTAAAAAGACTTAATTCCTTATTTTCTTAGTAATACATATAATTTATCCTTTTTTATGTTTTAAATCAGAATTATGAAGACCACTTATTTATCTTGTGTTTGATCGTGCATATGATTTATGTATGGTTTATTTTCTTATGTGGAAAATATACTAATTTGAATATTATGATATGATAGGTTGGTATTTATAAACCTACAATTCATTGGACAATGTCAATGTCTCATGATATACCATGTATGGTGTATGAGTGGTTAGCCTAAACACGTTATGTGTGGTTTACAAGTGTTTTTCCTTAGCAAATTATATATGGTTGATGGGTGGTTATCCTAAGAACATTAGGTATGGTGCATGAGTGTTTAGAATAATAACACTATGTTATTATAGTGGTTATCCTGATCATATAATGATTATAATGTTAGTTATCCTGTTTTATGTTGTCTAGACACTTAGCCTTGACTTATTATTATGATTTCATGCTTTATGATGTTTCCACATGATTATAATTCCATGATCTTATGATGTTATTACCTTATTCAATGTTTCCATTCTTATTATTTTTCTCCTTATGGTATCATGTTATTCCTATTAACCCATTTATGTTTTTAATATTTACTTTCATTATTCCCATACTGGGAATTATAGATCACCCTTTTCCTTATATATTTTCATTAGGGTATCCTATGTAGATTTAGATAATCTATGGGAGTTAATAGAATTATGTGAGTTTAAAATAGAGATGTTATTTTTATCTTTAAGATGATTTTTTATGTTTTTAATCTTCAAAAGACATTGGACCTCTAGATCCTTGGATTTTATTGTTTGGAAATAGTGTTATACATCATGAAAACCAAAGGGAGAAGTCTAATAAATACACCTAAGTATAGGATAACATCTTAGATTTTTGGTAAAGTAGATATCGTGTGGTTTTCCTAGTAATTATATCATTTTTCTGACATTGGAAAGTGGATGCAAGATCTGGAATAGTTTTACCTAGGGGTAATAACCTCAGAAAGAGTGTGTTGGGTATTAACTTAACTATAACCTAGTGCACAAAAAAGAGGCCTAACTATACACCTAGATAAATACTCTAGGGAGATATTCTTTAGTCAATCATATTCTATTTTCTAACAATTATGAAGTATTTATTTCCATTTTACGTTAAGTGATTAAGTTATGAAATATGATCGAACATAACTTAATGTAAACTAGGTAGAACCAAGAGAGTTATATGATTAAAAAAGTATGACACAGTTGAAATGAAAATAGAATAGATTGAAATAAATGTCTCATGAGAGAATATATATTAATATAGAGGTATCATATTCATATAATCTGATTATTTTGGATATTATAATAACCATTTTTCTTTTAGAATTTTATTAAAATAAGATCATGAGGATTAAAATGAGAAAGGTATGCATCCAAAAACCATGATGTCTTATAACTGAATAAGTAATAATACATAAATGGGTGAGAATATTAGTATATTCCTATTATGATAGAAAAGGGGAGTTTCTTAGTCTTACCTAAGTTAGTGAGAATGATACCATAATATAAATTGATCATAACTAATTTTATTAGTGAGTGATATTCATCACTGGTATTCTGGTAAATTTAAAAAGTTATGAGGGTTTTGTGAAACATGTAAGGATTTTTATTTAATAGTTTTTATTTAAAGGCATTGAAAAATATATTAAATTATATTAATAACCTTGAAAATTTATTTTTTTAATTATTATATTTTTGGGGATAACTATTGCAGAACACATGATTGAGGTATGAATAACTCTTATGTTTATTCTATGATTGATGAGGAGGTAATAAAGGGTTGATTTATTTTGAAAAATTAAGTTATATAGTATTAGTAACATTGGTATTGACAAATAAGTCATGATATTTTTGGTTAAATGTATCTCATTTTTTGGATTATGATATATATATATAGACCGGTGTGTGACTTTTTGAACTAGTGGTTGTGGATAAGAGTTATTTTTTAAGGGAATATATGATTTTAATATGGTTTAATTTTTTAGGGATTCAAATGTTTTTTAAAGGTATGTTATGAGGAATATATGATTAATATGTATTTATACTTGGGTACATGATTGTATGAATGATCGATGTTATTTGAGGAAAGATGAGTAATTTGGTATAACCTAAAAAAGTAAGGTGGATTCCATATTAAGAGATTATATATTGAATGATGAATATGTTAATAATTTAATCACCTAAATTCATTAGTTAGGAATAATTAAAATTGAAATAACATAATTTATTTAAGGGAGGGTGGAAATATAACGACTTGAGATTTTAATATATGTTTTTCTCTAATTAAGTCAAAAATGTTCGATAGCTTTCTATATACGAAACATTGAATTAAAATAAAACTGTAATATATTTAGACCATTAAAACCTATCCATTGAATTTGTGGGTATGGATAGGAGTAATTAATTATGAAATATATTAATATATATGTTTATATAAAGGTTATTTTGCATAAATTTATTTAATTCATTATTGAGTTTTAGAAAATATCTTTTTATAAATTTATTTTTTATTAAAAAAAACTAATTATATTATTTTCAAATGATTATTTTAAAAAATATATTTTCTATTAATTAATTCTATATTTATTAGTGTTTTATATAAATTAAGAATAAGAACATCTAGTATTTTAAAAACTTGTTTTCCTATAAAAACAAATTTTCATTGTATTTTATAATTTTAGTTAATAGTTTAAATAGAAAATTATATAAATTTAATTTGAAAAAATAAAATTAATTTTTGGATTCATAATATAAATATTATTTAAATATTAATTTTTTAGTTTTTTCTAAAAATATTGATTTATAGGTGGATAGTGAAAAATATAGTTTTTATAATAACATGAATTTTGTGGCATTATTAGTATATAAGTATGAATTGGAAATTTATGAAACCTTTTTATAAGACCAAATATGTATTTTATAAGTGAATTTATAATTTAAAAAAAAGTTTTTTTAATTTATAAACCCATATTTTACATTTTAGAACTTAAGTTATATTTTTCAAAAAAATTGTTTTTAATACATTATATACTTAGCTTTTTAAAATTAATTTTTCACATTTATATAAGTTTAATATAATAAAATCACATGTATTTTTTTATTTATCATGTGAAAATTTTATTAAGATTCAGTTTTGATATTTTTATAAAAAAATTTATTTTTAGATGAATAGTGTAAAATAAAGTTTTTTCTAATACAATGACTTTCATTACTTTATCAGAATATAATAAAGACTTAGATTTTAAAAAAACCGTTTAACTGATAAAATATATATTTAAATAATAATTTTATTTATGTTAAAGATATATATATTTTTAAATTTATAAAACCTATGTTTAACCTTATTAAATAAAAGCAATATTTTAATTCTAATAAAAATCAATTTTTGATATTTTCATTTAATTAAACATTATTTTGGAAAAAATAGAGTTTGAATTGATTTTAAAGCCACATAAAATTTATTTTTTTTATAATAAATATATTTAGGTATTTAAAATAATAAAACTTTGATAATATTATCCCGCACTTAAATTTTAATCTTAAAATGATTTTTTTCTAAGAAATGATTTTTATGCATTATGTGCGCTAATACTAAAATTAATTTTTTTAAATATTAGAAATTTTATTTAATAAAATTATTTATATGTTTAAAATTATCATTTTAAAATTATAAAATAATTTAAATTTAAAAATTTTCAATTAAAATTAGTTTCCAAGGGTGAAAGGGGAGTTACCGAGGTAAGGGAAAAATAAAGTAAAGGTGGTTTAACATAGTGTAAGTGGTAAAAAATTGTGGAAAAAATGAATGATATTGGATTTTTGATGGAATATACTACTTATATATTTCCCCACACCATTATTGACCATTTTTGGAACCTTTATCCAAAAATAATGGAGCGATACTATTGAGAAATAAAGTATTTTTACAAAAGTGCTCTTTTCTTCACTTATAAAAAGAGTCCACCTTATCCCCATTTATAAACCCATTTTAAATAATTTTATCAACCAAATATTTTCCCAAGTATCTCCCAAACACCCTCCCCATTCCTTTTAAGTATTTTTCTCAATAAAAGACCAAGCTCATGAGTCTTAAGGTGTTACCCATGGGAGAACTTCTAAGGGAATGATAATACTCTCAACCCAACTTTTCTAAGTTCTTTTATTATTCTACACCCTTCAAGTCACCTATATATATGAAGGTATTATAAAAATACATTATTAATATTCTTAAATTTTATTATACTAATGGAATATCCATTTTATATTTTCCTAAAAAAACAATAAGAAAAACAAAAATTTCATCATGCGTGTGTACAAACCACCGCCTCCATAAAAGACATGTTTTATTTTCCATGACCACCTAACATGGATTAATTTTGAGAATTTATTTAGTATATAAAAATTATATTTTTGACACTATTAATATTTTGAAATGATAATATATGACAATCTATAAGTAATTAAAACAATAAATGGTTATAGTAACTTTAACCGCCTTAAATGGACTTATCAAGACACCTTTATTAATTTATATTTTTTTGGGATAACCTTTGAAACTATATAAGTATTGTAATAATGGAATAATAAATAAAATAAACCTCCAAAATTATATATATCATGAAGTTATTCTATAAAACCTTTGACCATTGTCAACAAACTGAATGTTTTACAAAGAAATTTACCAAACAACATCAAGTAACCAACATAACTAGAAAAAATATTTAAAAAAATTAAAATAAGATAATAAATGAAAATTATAAAAATAAATATAGTTAAATAAGGTTACTTTTAATATATCTAATAAACTTAATTTAATTTTTCAAGAATTTACGTAAGATTGTAGAGTGATTTCAAACATGAGGTATGGGTTTCATCTCAAAATTTCCTTCTTTAAGACACAATTTATTTTATGAACCTAATTTATTTTAAATGGTGAGTATACTTCCAATTAGATATTTAATACCATTTATTATCTTTATTCATTTTATTTGAATGTTAAATTCATCCTATATATCTTTCAAGGGGTTTTTATTGGAATGTTTCTTAATCCATAAGGGTTCTATCTCAATAAGTCTTTATTGAGGAATGCTTTGATATTATGAACGAATATTATTTTTTATGATGTATATACTACAACTATGACTTATAATATCATAAATTATTTTTGAACTCAAAAAACATGCTTCTGTTCATTCTCTTCCTTGATTTAGGCTATGATTTATGTCTTTACTAAGATATAAGGTTCTTTCATAACTCAATCTGATTTCATGAGTTATAATGTTTCTCCTCGAATTTCACCTTTAATTTCATATGGTATTCCCTATTTATATTTTTGGAGGTGATTTTTTATTTTAATATTCTTTACTTGTGAGTTATAATCCTTTTTTAAAATACAACTATGTTAATAATAATTCACATCCAGTTAAAATAAGTTTTCCTCTCTTTATCCATAATGTCCCTTCTTGACAATGTTATTTTTTTTGAAACATCATTAAGTGTTATATCATGTGGAAATAGTATTTAAATTATAATCTTTTCCAAAGAAAATTTTATCATGTATTTTTATGATATGATATTTCAACAAAGTTTTTTTAAAACATAAAAGGGATCTTCTTTACACCCTTCTATACTTTCTGGTTAAACATTATATTTATTTTTATCCCTTTTTGTGAAATATTATTCTCATATAACTCTTTTATTTTTTTTATATATATCCCTTAAAATATATACCTAGATAATTATCCATTTCATTTCTAGGTTTATACAAGTTTTTAGTTCCCTTCAAAATTCCCACTTTTAAGTAAACCCGGTTTAAGGTATCTTTCTTATTTCTTGTATCACATTGAACATAACCTCCATAATTTTTTTAAACCATGAGTAGATTTTAAAAACCATCATAATTTTATGTGAAAACCTTTTGGTTCAATTTTGGTTTTATAGAAAATAATATTTTCTTTCCTTGTTTAAAATTATTCTTTACTTATTTCACAAAGCATCACCCAAGTGGTATGTTTTTAATCTTTCTTCTACAAGATAATCCTCATTAACTTTCTACATTAGAACTCCATGTATAATAAATATGTTATTTTTTCAATTTTTAATGTTCAAAATGATTTAATTCCTTATTATATTGGGAATGCATATGATTTATCCTTTTTTATGCCTAAAATTATAATTATGAAACCCACTTTATTCTCATGGGTTTGACCATGCTTATGATTTATGCATGGTTTCTTTTATCTTGTGGAACACATATGCATGTACATATTATTATATGATGTGTGGGTTCATTATATCCTTATAATGCATTGGGTAATGTTAATTTCTTATGATATACCATATATGGATCACATGCAGTTAGCCTCAGAAAATTATATACAATGCATGAGTGGTTATCCTAAGAATATTATGTATGGTGCACGAGTGGTTATCCTAAACACACTTTGTTATAATGGTGATTATCCTGAGCACATGATGATTATGTTGGTAATTAGGCTATGTTATTTTATCTTGTATGTTAGCCTTAAATTATTCTTATGATGTTTTCACATGGTTATGATTCTATGATCCTATGATGTCATTCCCTTATTCCTTGTTTCCATGCTTATGATTTTCCTCCTTATGGTATCATGTTATTTCTCCTAACTCATTTATGCCTTCATGATTTACTTTAATTATTCCCTTACTGGACTTTCAATATTATCCCTTTTGTTATGTATTTTCCCCAGGGTATCATATGTTGTTTTAGAAGATCATTGAGGGTTAAAAGCACTATGTGGAGTTTTAAATAAAGTTGTTTTATTTATATATAATATGATGTGTTTATTTATCTAATATTCAAAAGACATTATACCTCTAGATCCTTATATTGTATAATTGGGAAATTAAGATATAAATCATGTAATAAAGTATGTTTAAGGCTTGGTTCATTATATTAATGATTTTATTATATAAAAAAGTTCTTATAGAGAAATGAAAATAATTTCTACTACCATACTATGTTTTGATGATGGGAAGTTCATATTTTTTTCTCTATATTGATGATATGTGATTATATGGACAAATTATGGAAATTATGGAGGAGTTAAATTTTTTTTGTCAAAAATATTTCATATTAATGATCTTGGTTTTGTAAAGTGGATGTTGGGGATGATAATTGAAAGATACACACAATCCAAAGATTAGTTCCCAACTCATTCATAGTACTTCCATAAGGTATCAAAGAAATTAAAAATGACAAGTCAAAACCCATGAGAATCCCCTTGGATTTTTTTTTCAAACTTTCCAAGGTTAAGGAACAAAAAAAAAATTAATAGGCTACATACATGGTGAATTTTTTTATGAATCATCCATGGAAAGTCTAATGTATGCCAAGGTTTTTACAAAGCCTGATATTGTGCATGAATTTAGTGTAGTTAATAGATTCATGTAATATCCATGGAATGAAAACTAAGAGGATATTAAGTGGATTCTGAGTATCTCAATGGATTTATATATATTTCACTTTATTTAAAAACAAATGATACATTACAAGGGTTTGAGAATGTTAAATTTTAATGAGATACTGTAGCGACACATTTTTTGTAAGTGTGACTTAATTAATTTTTGAATTTTGAAGGTTATGTCCTTTAAAGAGCGTAAAATAGTAAATTTACCCAAGTAGTTGACCTCAATTTTTTTTCCTGATGGTTCCATTGAACACAAAAAAGTTGTGCTTACCCTTGGATCAATGTTTTGTGAAAATACTGGCTACTTGAATTTTAAAAGATATTTAATATTTATTAAATAATTTAATATTTTTCCCATGAGAATTAATGTTGATATAACATAAAAATAATCTTATATGTAAGTTTTGATATCGATATTGTGTCAATAATAGTGTGTTTTCCTTAAGAGAGGTATAAATTATTTGTTCAAATGTTGAGATGTAGAGCAAGTATTTTTTTTGGTTTATTTAAATAAGTGAATTACCCAAACAAAGATATTTTTTTGGAAACCTGGTGTTGAGGAATCCATGGAAAGTATTTTAGAGATATTTTTTATTATATATATTTAATTACTTGACCTAGCCTCGATGGGAGGTAATAATGTGAGTATTTATGGGGAAAAAATATTAATGTGAGTTAATTGTGAATTAATGGGAATGATATTATTGGGAGGAATAATATATCCATCAAAGTTTATTTTACTTCATAAAAAGTTGATGAGAAATATCCCCTCTCTTTTCCATTGGTGGAATAAAACCTTAGATATTTCATCTCTCCCTCTTGGAGAAATAAAGGGTTCTGTTTCATATTTTTCACATTCTCCAGGGAGGTGGTGACAACAAACCTAGATCAAGATGAAATCATTAAAGTAATGACTACTCACCAGTGATGTTGTAATTTTTTTCTAAACCTCATGCCTTTCGTACATTGTGTGATTTGATCATTTTATTCTCATTATCAAATTACTTAAAATTTTAAGGTGATATAATGATTAAAATTTTAGAAAGTTTAAAATATGAAAAATTACTACATATTTAATGGAAATTTAATCAACAATAATTCATAGTAATTAGAAAAGTTTTTAATTAGATTTCATTTGATAATTTTTTTTGATTAAAAAAATTATTATTATTTTAAAATTATTTTTTCATAAAATAGTTTTTGCAAAGGAAAACATGATGGATATTTTTTTAGATAATAATTCAGTTGTTTAAAAAAATTATTTTATTAAAAAATTTATTGTTTTTTGAGGATTGTTTTTATATCGAAAAAATAAGTTTTTCCCTATATATGAATTATGATTTTATTATTATTAATGACTCAAATATTAAAGAAATTTTTTTTATAATGAATTAATTATTTGGATCAACATCCTATTTCATGAAGGATTTGTTTAAAACTTAAAATTATTTTATTTTGGTCACATATGATTAATATTTTTTAATTAATTGATTATAGTATGTGGTTAACATGGGGTTGAATCTTCCATGTTTATATATGTTTCTATTTTAGTAATTTTGATTTGATGGTTTACTAAATAAAATTTGTTCTTATTGGTGGAAGTTTATCATATATTGAAAAATTAATTTATAATTAAAGTAAAAATTGTTTTTTATTTGATAATCTAGAATAAAATTTCTTCCCCTATTTGCATTATTTTTTATTTTTTATATAAGTTAACAAATCTATTCAGGGTGGTCAAATATTCAACTGACCATGAATTTCTTTGACTCCATCCTTTCACAATGACTAAATATTGGTTTTAGGGTAATATAAAAATTAAAATAAAAAATATGGGCTTATAAAAGGTGGTGGGGGTGTTGGGTTCAACAAACAATGAAGGTGAAACCAGAGGCAGAGGTAAAAATGGTGTTCATGGGGAGGAATCAATGATTCTGTAATTCTGTAGATTTTTTGACTATACTATGATATTCTTAAATCATATGTTATGTATATATCCATATTCAATTTCCATATTGTCATCAATTCCACACAACATGTATCTCCAAGATACCCACTGTATATATCAGTTATCATGATAGATGGGGTTTCATAGAGAATTAAATATCACATGCTATGTGACTTTGGGTTACACACATTGTATCCCCAGGATTCTTTCCTCAGAATGTATCTATATACATGCCAGGTCATCAAACTGGACCCACATGTCATGTGCCACTTCACACACATCATGTATATTTGTAGGAGAACCTTCATGTGTACAAGTAGTACATTCTGAGTAGCCACATAGGATCTACACATATTATATTCTATGGATATGAAATGTAAAACTGGAAAGGTGACTCGACATGTACCCATATTACACATCTTCCATTCTAATTTGTTATACACATTTTGTACCCCTGAGTACATGTTCTGTACTTTCATACATGAAAAAAATACTATAGATATTACATACCCATCCTTGACCAAGTGACTTACATTCCATGTATCCTATTGGGGCATGCCATATACTGGGTAATTACTAGTATTATTCATATCTTCCCACTCGAGTTCCTATTTGGGATGTATGAGTTGTACATTATAAGAGTTTTTTCTATAAATAATGCGATTTTACATATATATTTGTCATATGGGATTAGTATCTTGTGTGTTCAAGCAGTTAGAGTTTCATAACTTTGTAGAGATGATGATGAGTGTTGGTGGACACTTATAAAGCTATCATGGGTTTAAAACCCTTTTGGTAGCATATTATCTACAGGGAGAAGGTACTTTATGTATTTAGTAGAGAATTTATCCTCTCATAGTTATGGGGTTTGACTCCTCCACTCATGGTGTAGGTAACCATCTTGACCGATGCACATTAAACATGATAGAGGTTAGGTCCTCCATATGGGTTGACAACCCCCTTGACTAATGTATTCAGTGGGTTACGAGTCCCATATTACTTCTAAAACTGAGGGATGATGTGGATGTGGTAGATGTGATATAGTTCATTAGGTCATGTGTCTTTCTATGTATCAATATTTATGGATTATTTTTTATTTTCTAAAGACATGGAATTTATTTCTGTTTGTATTTTAAATATTACTTATAACTAGATATTGAATTTGGTATTATAAGGCTACTTAATATGGTATTTTTGATTTCTATGAGATACAATCCTTTATGGAGATAAGATGTGAAGATTGAGATTCCACATTTTTCATGGTTCTCTTAACCTAGAGAATATTTAATTTTCATATGGATTCTATTTATTTTTTTCCATTGGTTATGGGTTTAAGGTGACATATTGGTTTATATTTACTTATTGTTTTTAGGGGGTCTTTGTAACACCCTGAGTTTTTATGAACCTTTTTTTGAAAAAATTAAATCTTTATTTATGTCTTAAAATTCACTAAGTCAAATATTCTTTTTACATGGAACCAACTTAGAAAACTTTACATGGCACAAACTCGGCATAAATTACACAGAACATTGACTCATTTTATGTTACGTGCAAAATCTACTTGGTGTACGTTACACTCAACACCGATGTTTCTATGAAACATCATTTTGTTGTTATCATTATTTAAATGAGATAATTATAACCTATCCATTAAACTTAGTAATATGAATAGTAATAAATAATTTTAAAATATTTTATATATTTTTTATATAAAATAAAAAATATTGATAATGAAAGATATAATTTTTGTAAAGTTCTTATATGTTTCAAAATAACGTATTCTCGAATAAACAAATTTTAATGTCATTCTATGAAAAATAATAAAATTAATTTATGACATATTTATAAATTTAATTTAATAAAATAAACTTCAATTTTGAATTTAGAATGTCTAAATTATCTTAGGGTGAATTTTTGGGATTTTTCTAAGAAAAGTTTTGTATGAATAGTAAAAAATATCGGATTTTAATTCAAAATTGCTTTTCCATATAATTTATTTATAAGGTTAAATTATATTTTAAAATGGTTTGAAAGTATAATTAGAAAATAATTTTATAAATTAATCTAGTGTGGTTAATTGGAACCAATTTCACATTGAAATTGTATATAAAAACATAGCAAAATTTTGATCATTTTTACTTTAAAAATTCGCATTGTCGACCCAACTATGAGATTAATTTCAAATTAATTTCTATCACTTATGTGTTTGAAATTTGAAAAAATGGATTCCATATTTGGAACCAGAATAATTTATATTTTCTAATAACATTAACTATGTTTTTGACCAAAATTATTAGTGAATGTAATTAAAATCAATTACATTGATTAAGGTAAAATTAAACTTAACTAAGAACTAAACCTTAAATTTAAGACCCAAAAAGACCTAAAATTTTTTCAAAAACCCATTGGATGAAAATATTTAGAACCTATAATCACTTTTCTCAACTATGGACCATTATTGGATCCAATTTAACCATGAAAAATGTGGGTGGAATTCTCTCTTCAAAAATTTACAAGAGTGAAACTCCTCCTCCACTATCAAAAGGGATCCTTTCCTCACAATTACTCAGACTTCTAAATCCCCTTGTCTTACCCATAATCTTATAAAATAATATCTCAAATTTACTCCATTACTCCTCTAATCCCCATATGGTATAAATCTATCCAAGGAAGATTTTTGGAACAAACCAAAAGCAGTTACCCGATTAAGAGGTAATGTCTTCAATCAATTCCTTTATTTTATCTTCTTTCACCACCCCATCCACTTTATTTTTTCCATGATTGTCTAAAAAAAATAGTATCATAAATATAATAATATTTTTTATGATAATGGTTTTACCTAAACTTACAGAAACCTCCATCTAATGGGTAAAAAACATACTGTTTATGTGTATGGCGGACTACCGCCTCACTAAACAATGATTGTTCAATTTTTATTACAACCTCTCAGGGTGGAAATTATGATGGAGAATCAATTTATATATGTTATATATTATTTTTATTATGTATCTAAGAATATTTATTACTTTCACAACACATGCCTTTTTTTACTTTCCATTTGGTGTTAATATGATAATTTCATTTGAGAAAGTGTGGACTACCGCCATCTCAAAGTGATGTGATTCATTCACAAACTATATGGAATGTATTAAGGATGAGTTTAGTGAACTTATATGATATATATGATATAATAATTAAATTATAATAATTATATTTATATATATACATACACACACACACACACACACATATATATATATACATATGTCACTTACCATCTTTTTTTTAATACGACAATAAAAATGGAAACAATGTTCATGCGTACGTACAATTTACCATCTCCATGAATGGTATATTCCATTTCATAATTATATATTATATATATTATTATAATACAAATATACTGGATATATATGATATTTATATCATGGTTTTAATTATTTAATCATGATATAATTATAAGGACCAACAATATAAAAAATTAAGACACATACGAAGAACAAAACGAATTTTACCCAAAGTGAGACCTTAACATAGGATAGTTAACAAGTGGGTAATATAAGGTCATAATAAAACAATATATGGTATTAGATATAAGAATATGGTTCTTTAAAATACTCATGAAAAATTTATATTTATTATATACGTGGTTTGAATGAGTACTAAGAAAGTCAAGACACAACTTAAGTGGATTTCATCTCACTTTTTATTTCTGTGAGATACGTGATTTATTCACCACAAAACCCTTTTACGTGGTGTGTATAAATAACCATGGATGTAATAAATTATTATTATATTTAAATTTATGGGTATTTAAAAATCCATTCTATGTCCTTTATTTCATGGGGTTTAAGTTTAAAAAGTTATCAAATCAGAAAAATAGTTTTGTTGAAATTTGTCTTCTTTGTGAATCATGTTTTGTTATGAACCTAAATTCTTTTGAGGTGTATATAATTAAATTATACATGATATATCTGGAATATATATCTTTTTCATGATATTATAAGCTTTATTTAATTTAATTTTATTACATGGATATTATTATCCCAAGTTACCAAGTGATAAGATTTTATCGAGACAATCTCATCACTTTTCAAGATTATTTATGTTTGTGCTTCCTTTGATGAAATCTTATGATACATATATCAATAACACTCATGAGTTTCCTTGTACTCTATTTATTCATGATATATCCTTGTATTAGTACAGTTTTTCCACTCTTTGGTACTTATGAAAACATTTTTAAGTAAAATATGACTATATCTCTCTCCGGTAGAAAATCTATTGTATTTAAAAACCATGTTTTCAAAAATGGTTTAAAAAGATATTTGAAGCCCATTTTTAAGGAAAATGGATTTTAAAAACGTTTTATGGTTTTAAATGATTCATTTATAATATTTCAAAACAATTTTAAAATAAAAGTATTTCTAAAATGGTTATATGTTTTAAAAATCATTTTTAATTCAGAAACAATATTTTCCTCAAGAAATATCTTTAAAAGACATTTCAAAATTATTTACCATATAAGATAACATCCATTAGTGTTACTCATGAATTTATGGGGAAATTATTTAGTATTTTAATTCATATTATTTCTATGAATGGATTATGTTTTTATGGATTGATTCTCATGAAACCCATTTTTCTTTCATGGGTTATATTCATTTGAAACTCACTTATTTTCATAGGTTATTATTTTGATAGAATAATTTTGAAACTTTTAGATTTTTTCCATAGGTTATGATATTATTACATGTTTATGATACCCATTTAATTTCATGGACTATGATATGATTATTTATGATCTTGTGGCACATGTATGAATGATTTTATTATGAGATGGGTGGGACCTATATCTCCCTCCAATGAATTGGGTAAAGATTTATATCTCCTGAGATAGACTAAGATGATCTTGGGAATTAGCCTTGACTACTAAGATGGCCATGTGAGTGAACCATGACTACCAATGTGGTATGAGGAGTGAATTTATTATACCAATATGGCCATGGGAGTTAACCATGACTACTAAGATGGTATAGTGATAAAACCTATACTACCAAGATGGTATTGGAAGAAATTCATTGGATACCATGGGAGTCATATTATATACTTATGCATGTACCACAATTCCATGTTTTATTCCTATGTTATGGTTTCATGGATTATGTTATTTATTTCCTTATGATTCATGTCTTATGAACTACCAATATTTATACCATGATTCATGTTTATGATCTTTGATATGTAGGGTATGATCTTATATTTTCTTGATCATGTTCTCATACCCTTATGCTCATGATTATAATTACATGTCTACCTTGTTTACCCTTACCGTGTAGCCAATCTCACCCTTTTTTATGTTTCCTTTCCCCCAGGTTATGAAGATAGGTATTATGTTTAATGTTTTCTAGAAGGGTGACAATCATGAATAACCTAGTGAGAGATAACATAGCTCAATTATGTACCATGGTTTATGTTTCCATGTTTCCAAAGGCACTATACTAGTACAGTCTTCACGCGTCTGTTTGTTTAATTTTTTATGTATTCTAAAAATGTTATGTAATATTAATGTATGTCGATACTGGGTCACTATATTGGTATTAGAGGAAAGGTTCAGTTAACATTTGGAAGTTGGTATGAAAAAACGTTAGTTAGAACCCTAAGGACATGTCTAGGGATAAGTCTAAGGATAAGGAAAAGTATTGGAAAATGTCCTAGAATTTTGGTGAAGGATAGAGTGAGTGTTTTTCTATAAATACATCCATTTATGGATACTAAAAGTGGATGTGGCTCTGTAACAAATGTACATAGGGGTAACAACTTTGAAAAAGTGTTCTGGGCCTGAATTGGGGTAATCTGGTACACGAAAATGGGCCTTGATACACACCTAGTTTGACACTCCTGGGGGATATGATTTGTAAATTCAAAAACTCTTCAAAAACCATCATGAAGAATTTATAAATAAATTTTCTATGAATAACCTATGATAAAAATAAGGTGTCATATATTAAGGAAGGTTTCATAAATTAGACATCCTATAGGTGACTTTTCATGATTACGTGGTTCTTCATTATGATAACTGTTTCTTACTCTATGATTTTGATTTTAGTCAATGGATAGAACCCGAAGGAAACATGTTAATAGTGATTACTATAGAAAATGAAACAATTTTACTTCTAAGAAACCGAATGCTATTGGAAATGGAATGCAAAACCTCATTGATATACTGACAAAAATTTCTCAAGCTATGAATCATGATGAAATTCCAAATGAGTAAAGGAGAGAACAACATTTTATAAATTACTTCCTAATTCAATGTCTACATTATTTCAGAGGGTATTCTAATCCACATGTTGTTGAATAATGGATCAATACTACTAAAAATATATTCTCTATTCTCCAGTGTTCAGATCATGAGAAATTCATTCTGGCTATCTATCGGTTAGAAAGTGAAGCAGAGTAGTGGTGGACTCTAATTAAGAATAAAAAGAAGCAATATGAAATTGAATCCATGGATTGATATGAGTTAAAGAACTTATTTTTAAACAATTAATTTCCTATTATTCTTCATACCAATATGGATAAAGAGTTATTTGTGTTGATGAAAAGGGATAATGAATCTATTGGTGCTTATGAGCCTAATTTTCTAAGACTTATAAAGTACACTTTAGGAATTATCATCCAACCCGAATGTAAATTTGATAGTTTATTCAGTGGATTAAATCCAAATTTCAAAAGGTCATTGGCCATAAGTGACTTTAGTATATATGATAATATTGTGCATTATAAAATCAAGGTTGAAATGGAGGTTAGATTAATGTTTCAATCTCATGGTTTTGAAAATAATAGGATTAAGGAGTTTAATGAAAAATCTAAAAACCACGAAGAGAAGACGAAGATATTCCCTTTATTCTCTAAGTGTGGGAAGAATCATGGAGGAAATTTCCTTAAGGGATCTAATAAATGTTTTAAGTGTGGAATGGAAGGCTATCAGACATTTGATTACTAAATTGATGAGAAGAAGTTAGCTAACATTGTGAATGGGGAAAAAGTGTCCCAAAATACACCTCCCATGATTCAGTGCTACAAGTGTAAGGAGAATGGGCACTATGCTAACCACTTCCCAAACCCAAGGGTTGGTGATGATGGTCGATGTCAGCAACCTCTTAAGCTGAGGGACATGGTAAATATCATGCAATTTCTATTTTTGATGAGGGGTACGAAAACGACATTATAAAAAGTACATTTACCATCCACTCTAGAGCTACTAATGTCATATTTGATTATGTATCTACCCACTCTTTCATATCTAAATAATTTTCTAATGGTGTTGAGATTACACCAAAATAATTTGATGTGGAATTAGGAGGGAAAATCCCTAATGGTACGATGATTTCATCTAATGTATATGAATCCTATCAGATTGAAGTTTTTCGTAATATACTTCCAATAAAACTTATCATTCTTTATTTGGTTGAATTTGATGTGATCTTAGGCATGTATTGGATTTATCTGCATAAATCACACATCAATTGTCTAGGAAGGAAATTACTTTTGATATTTCAAACACTCATATGATCATCCACCCATGTGATGATAAGTATGAACTTCTTGTGGAGATTACATCTAGTGTATGAGTATTAATTACCATTAAAAATGGTTATTTATCTAAAATAGTTGGGGAGAGAACCGAAATCGATGATATGCCTATTGTCCAAGAATTTGTGGATGTATTTTCAGAAGTATTGCCTAGTCTTTCACAAAAATGTGAAGTTGAGTTCTCAATAGAACTCATATATACTTCCTAACCAATTTCAAATACTCCTTATAGAATGGATCTAATTGATATATAGGAATTGATGAAGAAAATCCATGAAAACCTTGATAAGGGATTCATTCGGCCACTTGTGTCAACTTGGGGTGTACTGGTTTTTTTTGTGAAATTTTTTTGGATCAATGCGACTCTGCATTGATTATTGGGAGTATAAAAAGATTACAATCAAGAAAAAGTATCTTATTCCTCATATTGATGACTTGTTTGATCAACTTCATGGAGCTCAATACTTTTCCAAGATCGACCTTTATTATAGATATCATTAATTGAGGGTTAAGAAAGAGAATACACCCAATATGAAACTCCATAAAAGGTATAGAAACTATGAATATATAGTGACGCCTTTTGGTTTTACTAAATCCCCTACTATCTTCATGGATTTAATGAATAGAGTCTTTATAGATTCACTCAATCAGTTTGTGGTAGTCTTTATAGATGATATTATTTTTTATTCAAAGAGAAAGTAAGAGCATTAAGATCACTTGAGAATTATACTAAAGACCCTAAGTAAAGATAAGATATATGAAAAATTTATAAAGTGTGAATTTCGGCTACAAAAGGATTCATTTTTGGTTACATATTCTCAAGATATTGTATAATAGTAGATCTATCAAAGATAAATTCTATTATAATTCCATCCTAGACCAACCATAATGACTAAGATCCCTATATTTCTTGGTTTAAGTGAATATTATCGAATATTTTTGGAAAATTTATCATGACCATCTAATCCTCTGACCAAGTTAACTTAGAAGGGTGTTAAGTTCCTCTAGACAGATGAATGTGATGTAAATTTTAAGGAACTAAAGTGAAGTTTAGTCAGTGTACCTATGCTTACCTTACCCTACGGTGGAAAAGGGTTTGTAATATTTAGTGATGCATCGAAGGATGTATTGGGTTGTATACTAATGTATAATAACTTGGTTGTCACTTATGCATCATGATAGTTGAAGATTCATGAGAAAAATTATCCAACTCAGGATTTTGAGTTAGTAGTTGTAATTTTTCATTAAATATATGGAGGAATTATCTTTGTGGAAAAAATTGTGATATATATACCAATCATAAAAGTCTGAAATAGATACTCACACAGAAGGAGTTGAACATGTGTTTGATAAGATGGTTGGAAATGATAAAGGATTATGATTTATCAATACATTACTTCCCTGGTAAGGAGAACAAGGTGGTCGATGCTTTGAGTTGAAAGGACCGTGCTATATTATCCATGAGGAGGATCAAAAAAGATCTAATATTTTGGGAATTGCAAAGGATGGATCTAGAAATACTAAAGGAAGGGGAAAATTCTTATATTTATCAAATTAATGTTCAATCCTTTTCCAAGTGAAGATTAAGGAGGTGAAGAAGGAAGATAAATAACAACAGAAGAAATTTAGGAATGTTCCTGAGTTTAACCTTGATCAGGATGGAATGATAAGGTTAATGGACTCTGTATGTGTTCCTTCCATACTGGATTTGAAGAAGGATCTGTTAGAGGAAGCTCATATTTCTTCATTCTATATTCATCCTAAAAGTACGAAGATGTGTAAGGACATGAAATAATACTTCTAGTGGAATGTAATGAAGGGAGATATCACAGAGTTTGTATCTTAGTGCATGATATTCCAATAAGTTAAAGATGAAAGAAAAATTCAAAAGGGATATTGCAACCATAACCCATAAAATAATGGAAATGGGAGAATATCACTATATATTTTATCGTTGGACTACCCAAAACCTCTAGAGGGTTTAATTCTATATGGGTGGTAGTCTATTGCCTTACTAAGTTAGCACACTTCATCGCTATTAGAGATTACTTATCTCTAGATCATCTTGCCCAGATATACATTACGGAAGTGGTAAGGTTGCATGGAGTACCACATTACATTGTATCAGATCAGGATCCAAGGTTTACCTCAAAGTTCTATAAAACTATTCATTAATCACTTGATACATAATTTAGTTTTAGAAATTCTTGTCATCCTTAGATGAATGTTCAGTCTAAAAGAACAATTCAAACCCTAGACGATATGTTGGGATCTTGTCCTCTGGATTTCAAAGGTGGTTGGGATCAAAACCTTCCTCTAGTTGAGTTTTCATACAACAAAATATTTCAAAGAAGAATTAAAATAACACCATATGAATCCATATATGAGAATAAATTTATAATTCTAATGTGTTGTGATGAAGTTGGAGAAAGAAATATATTGAGACATGAGATTGCTGAAGAAATGGTTGAGAAGGCTAGAACCATTCAACAACATATGAAAGTAGCCCAAAGTTGGAAGAAAAGTTATTCTGATAATCGTTAGAATGATCTAGAATTTAAAGTTGGTGAAAAGGTGTTTCTAATAATATCAACCTATAATAATGTTATGAGATTCAGGAAGTGAGGGAAACTAATCCCTATATATATTGGACCCTGTGATATTCTTGATTGTATCGAGATAATAGCCTATCTCTTGGTACTTCCTACAAATATCTCTCAAGTACATGATGTGTTCCATGTATCTCTCCTAAGGAATTATATACCTGACCATTCACAGGTACTGAACTCTTGGGTCATACTACTAGATTAAGATTTTTCTTATGAGGTGAAATCTGTTGAAATTCTAGATCGTACAGAGAAAGTTATACAAAATAAGACCACTCACATGGTCAATGTTTTGTGGAGAAATCACCAGTTAGAGGAAGCTAAATGGGAACTTTAGGATATGAGGAAGAATAATTATCCTCATTTTTTTAGCTAAGTGATGAATTTCAAGGTATAAATTCATTTTAATGAAGTAGAATGTAACACCCTGAGTTTTTATAGACCTTTTTTTAGATAAATTAAATTTTCATTTATGTCTTGAAATGAACTAAGTCAAACATTACTTTCACATGAATCCAACATGACATACATTACATGAAAACAACTCAACATATGTTACATGTAACATTGACTCAGAATACATTACATGTATCATCGACTAGGCATACATTACACGCAACACCAATGTTTCAACGAAACATCATTTTGTTGTTAAAAATTATTTAAATAAAATAATTAAAACCTAGATGTTAAAATTAGTAATATGAATCGTAATAAATTCTTTAAAAATATTGTTTATAGATTTTTTTATATAAATAAAAATATTGATAATGAAGTATATAATTGTTGGTAAAGTTCTTATATGTTTAAAAATACTGTTTTTTCAAATAAATTGATTTTAATGTCCTTTTATAAAAAATAATAAAATTAATTTTAGACACATTTAGAAATTTAATTTGATAAAATAAAATTTATTTTTTTAATTTATAATTTTGAAATTATCTTAGGGTTAATTTTTGGTATTTTTCTGTGAAACATAATTTTTGGATGAATAGTGAAAATACCGAATTTTATTTCAAAAATGCTTTTACATATAATTTATTTATAAGGTTAAATTATATTTTAAAATGGATTAAAATTTTAATTAGAAATTTGTTTTATCAATTAATACAATGTGGGAAATTGGAACCAATTTTACATTGAAATTGGACTTAAAAACTCAGCAGACTTTTGATCATTTTTAATTTTAAAACCCTCATTAATTAAAATTAATTTAATCAATTAACGTAAAATTAAGCTTAACTAAGGACTGAACCTTAAATTTAAGACCCAAAAAGACCTAGAAACTTTTACAGAACTCATTGGATGGAAATATTTAGACCTTATAATCAATTTTATAGACTATGGATCATTATTTGATCCAATTTCATCATGAAAAGTCTAGGTGGAATTCTCTCTTAAAAAATTTACAAGAGTGACCCTCCTCCTCCACTATAAAAAGGGATCCTTTCTTCCCAATTCCTCACACCTATAAATTCCCTTGTATCAACCAAAATCTTCTCAAATAATCTCCCAACTTAAATCACTTCCAACTATAAGTCTTCCATAAGGAATAAAGTTTCGAAGTAATTCTTTTGGAACAAACCAAAAGGAGTTACTTCATTAAGAGGTAACATCTTCTCTCAAGTCCTGTATTTTATTTTCTTTCACCACCCCCTCCAATTTATTTTTTCCATGATTGTATAATAAAACCATTATAATAAATATACTAAGTTTTTTATTATAATGGTTTTACCTACACTTAAACACACCTCCATCTAATGGGTAACAAACATATTGTTTACATGTACCATCAACTACCGTCTCACTAAACAATGATTGTTTAATTTTCCTTACCACCTCTCATGGTGGAAATTATGATGAAAAATATATTTATATATGTTATATATTATATTTATTATGTATTTAGTCATAATTATTACTTTTAAATAACATATCATTTTTACTTTCCATTTGGTGTTAATATGATAATTTCCTTTGGGAAGTGTGGACTACCACCCCTCAAAGCGATGTGATTCGTTCACACACTACATGGAATGTATTAAAGATGCGTTTAGTGAAATTATATGATATATATGATATAATAATTCTAATTTAATAATGATATATATATATATACATATGTCACTTACGTTCTTTCTTTCAATATGATAATAAAAATGGAAACAACATTCATGTGTACGTACGGTTCACCGTCTCCATGAACGATTGTATTCAATTTAATTAATATATAATATATAGATTATTATAATAAAAATATAATGGATTAATATGATATTTATATAATGTTTTAAAATCATAAATCATTATATAAGTATAAGTACCAACAATATAACAAATTAAGACACATACGAAGAACAAAGCGAATATTACCTAAAGTGAAACCTTAATATAGGATGGTTAAGAAGATGGTAATATAAGGTCGTAATAAAAATATATATGGTATTATATATAATAATATGGTTATTTAAAATATTTATAATAAATTTATATTTATTATACAATTGTTTTGAGCGAGTACAATGAAAGTCATGACACAAGGTATGGGGATTTCATCTCACTTTTTTATTTTTGAGAGATACATGATTTATTCACCACCCACTCATTTTGTGTGGTGTGTATAAATACCCATTTATGTAATGAATTATTCTTATATTTAAATTTATGGGTATTTACATATTAATTATTTGTCTTTTATTTCACGGGGTTTAAGTTTCACATGTTGTGGCATCACTAGAATGAGCAGGAGAGATCCTAGGAGTAGGAGAGAAAAATTGAGGCTCAATATCCGGAGTTATTTGTTTAGTTTTTATTTTTGGGGATGAAAATAATGAAGTAGGTACTGATGTAGAGACCTCATTTTTTAATTGTAATACTTTAAAATATTTATATATATATATTTATAGATTAGATGATGAGACGGTGTGTGATTCTAAGGACCGGTGTGCCCAGAATTAATTTTATAAAAATATTAAAAATATTTTATATTTTTCATGCAAAGTTTCTTAAAGAAAATGGGATAACTCTTAAATGAAATCTCAGATAATAAATTCATGACTATAATTGAGTTTAGAACCCAGTGTTTACCCTAGGCGTGAGCTAAAATAGGTCAGCATGGGGCATTCAAATATCTCACTTGTTGGTGGTATGTTCAATGGATTAATTAATTAATTCATTAATTTTAACCTAAATTAAATGCTTATAAGTATACATCCATGATGATTTTCCTCGGGTTAGCCTCATAACCTTGGGATTGTTGAGGGTTTCTCCTTCTTCCTTCCATCGGAAAATTTCATTGGATGATAACAAAACTCCGGATCAGAGTATATTGGGATGTAGTGAATGAAATTAATTACTTCAACCATTGGAAAGAGAATTATTCAATGAAGAATGATCAAATATCCAGTTAGGAATATTCAATTTGTGGTTTATGCCCTCTTTGATTAAATTTATTGAGCAAAATAATTCTGTTTATGATATGTTCCAAATTGTTGGACCCTTGTCATGCTCATTTGTACTAATTAAATTAGTTATTCATGTTTTTATAACTATTATTTCCCCATTAATGATCATTGTGAAAGAATTATTGAAAAAATATGGTTAAACATTTTTTATTGTTCTTTTTCCCTCAATTTGTTTTGCGTTCTTCACTAGTAGGACCTAGTGGTCCCGATTCGACATTGTCGGGTGGTACTGAGCCTGATCAGACACCTAGAATCATGAAAAATCAATGAATGAGGAACATATCAATGAAATAAGGACCTATATGGGATGTTTTTGGGATATAGATATTCTTTTTGATGACTAGAGATCGAGAAATTGAATCCATATGGACTAGGGTGTGCGTGGTGTGAGAGGTGCATATAGGTTTTCACAGAATCCAATATGATTTGATTTTTCAATTATTAGAGGGACAAAATATTCCAAAAAATGCTAGATACAAAAATCATGTGTGGAAAAGAGGCCAAAATTGAAGGCAGTTTCTAGATTTGAGGTTTGGAGAGCATATTAGGAAATCTATGAAAAACCCGATTACATGTTGTGTATCGTAATGAACAATGAGTGTGTATCCCCTTGGTTGTGGTGGCTAGGGTTTTGGAATTTTAAGAATGGAGCGACATGTAGCCCTCCTACACACCACATACCTTGTAACCAAATGGATGAGCTGTGTGGTAGAGCACATGGGTGATATCCCATGTGGGAGTACATGGACACGAGGTCAAGAACGCGGACATAGACAGAAGGACACGACTCGATCTCAAATAGTTTAGAAACTCCTTATAGTATACCTGCACGGTGTGTATTTATATATGAATTAGGAGTTTTTTGTTGGCCAGGAACAAAAATGGGCGGAGGAGTGGGACCACACGCTGTGTGAGTCCCCTCACACACCTTGTACTACTTGGTTCCTTTTCAAGAAAACTTCAATGTTTTGTATCTCCTTCATTTGTACTTAGATTTTGGATCACGAGTTTCCTATCCTAATTTTTTTATGTATAATGTGATGGTTACCTCAATTGTGGATTTTGGGATACGACGTGGAATGTTTAGGGAATGACACTTAGTTAGGCAATGCTCGTTGATGGAAGTGATCACACATAATCACTATAAACTTCCAAGTAGAACCATTCAGATTGGATGGGGATGATTCTTTTATGACTTTTATAGTGGAACCCTTCAGCTGGGCTAGGCATGGGTCCTCTACTAACTCTTAGAGTGTAATACTCTAGTTGGGTTGGGCATGGGTCCTCTACCATTGGAGTGGAACCCTCCTACTAGGCTGGGCATGGGTCCTGCATCGACTCTTAGAGTGGAACACTCTAGCTGGGTTGGGAATGGGTTATATACCACTAGAGTGGAACCCTACTGTTGGGTAGGGCATGGGTCCACCACTATCTCCTAGAGTGGAACCCTCCAGATGGGTTGATCACGGGTCCTCTATCACTAGAGTGGAACACTTCTATAGACACAAGGAATGGTTCCTCTATATAATTTGGAGTAGAATCATATATCATGTATTGGCATGGATCCTTGATGAATTTTATAGTGGAACCCTCCTGTCAGCATAGGACATGGGTCCTCTATAGACTTCTGAGTAGAACCCTCTAGATGGGCTGGGAATGGGTCCTAGATGACTAGAGTGGAACCCTCCTACTGATCAGGGCATGGGTCCTCTATCGACTATTAGAGTGGAACCCTTCTATAATAGCAGGTAATGGGTCCTATACCTAGATATTGTGACTCCTTGATTGTGAAACAAAGTTATGAGGTTTGGTTGGACTGGATGGTTAATCCTGGGAAGATGTGTGAGAATCTGGACATCATTGATGTAATTTTGGAACTATTGGAGACTCTTATTATTAGGATGAGTTGTGAGATCGAGATCCCCTTTCTCTCTCATTTGGGATTATTTTAACTGATAATATATATATATATATATACTTGTATATCCATATATTTGGATTTGGTTACTCTCCTTCTATGGGATGCAAAAACGTGTGGGTATGGCATGTGCTTTCCGTGTTTATCTTCTCATGGTTAGATTAGTAAACTCTACTACTATAGATGGAAAAAAATCTATGTTTATTTCATCTACACACCATATTGAGAACCTTTTGTTTAGAAGAGGTTACTCTATATCTCTATCTCTTGGTTTTGGTTGAGTTTTTCTCTTTCATTACTTTCTACATCTCGTGCTGTGTATAGTATTTTTATTCCTATTGTATCTTTTACTGGTACCCCTTAATATTTTGGGGTTTCCTACTTGGTATGTATATACTCACCCCTTCATGGGATTTCCCACACATGTCATGTCTTATGTAGACAATGGATAGGTCGATTTTGAATTTAGAGGAGCTTAGGGATACCTGGTACTTTGGACCACATACAATGGTCGCAACTTGGAGATTAGAAGCTAGGATCTCTCACTATTTTACTTTCCATTTTTTTCAGTCTAGGAAATATTTATGGTTGGTCTTGTATTTTCCCCCTTTAACTTTCTATTTCCAATACCATACTCTTGTACTGACTAGATTTTTTTCATGCACGGTTGTTTCCCTATTGTTTTACATCTTTTACAGTTTTTTCTATGCACTTTTTCATCGAGATGACTGTATGTGCGCGTACTGGTACATAGGAAAAGGACTCCTTGTGTTAGTTATGTCTTCATCATTGGTTTCTATCCCTTGGACTATAGAGGTGATCTTGGGGCATTTGCAGCCTGATCCTTGGCTTGGGATGGGTCGTGACAAATATCCCCAAAATACCTATAGACATAAAAGAGATCCAAGAGGGACCTCACATCCCAAAATGGAAAGTTCTAAAACTATCTACATGATGAAACAAAACATAATGAAGTATAAGTATTTTCCACCATATAATATGAATCATACGTAAATAAAATAATGATTCACTTTCCTACACATGCTAAAAAAACAAAATATAAATTAGCCATCGACCTGACTCACATAATCGAACCCACTGAATGATCATCCTCAAAAAACTACTAGCTAAACCTCGTGTCTATCTCTAAGATATAGCTATGCCGGATAGAAAATATAAATGTTTACCCACATATATTGAAACCCATGTCATGTATGCTAATATAGTGTGAGTTCAAAGACCTAGTAGAAATCCCAAATGCCTCAAAAATATTGAGTGCTATTGTAATATAGTGGATGCACATGGAATACATATAAGGTTTAAAAATAATGCTCCTATAACACACCCACATAGAAAAATAACATATAATTCACATATAAGAATACAAGTTAGGTCATTAGGTGTTAACTAGGAAACCATGGAACCTGACCATACCTACCTCAACCCTATTTTGGAAGGAATTAGTCTCATTCCACCAAACCCAAAACCCAACCTATATATACCCAAAATACTTAGGGTAGGGAATCATAATAAAACTAAAACCATACCTGAAGATTTAGTGTAGGGTTTTCTACAAGATTTTACCAAAACCCTCTCACTTAGGGTAGGAACCATACAAAAAACTCACACTAATCACTCTCTTAGTGAAGGTATCCAAACAAGTGTCCTAACCATACCCTCTCACTCAGGGGAGATCACACATTTCATTCACTTCCCTCTCACTTGGTATGGGTTCAAAACCTAGAAAATCAAATATTCAAGAGTGGGTTTCATAGGAATAATGGAATAATTACCTCCCACTTAGGGAAATCCCTACCAATACCATATATCTCAAGGTAAGGCCATACATCCTAACCACCTCCCTCTCACTCAGGGTCAAGTCTTTCTAACACATTCTCACTAATGATGTGGCCAATACTTAAGACATATTGATACCCATAACATATTTTATTTTCAAACACAAGAACATATTCAACTCACACACATGAAATAATAAATAGGGTGCACAACCCATCTCATAAGCTCATTGGCTCATTGCTAAAGCACTAGTTCCTTGAGATATGGATTTGTACATCTAATCATCCATCTAGACTTGTTGTATAACATTACAAAAATGACTTTATCATACACACTCAACATACTGACACTACTAGAAATACCATTTTTACCAACGCTTATATCCCAACGGTTTTTCAAACCATTGGGAACGGTTATGTATACCAACGGTTTTAAGAAAACCGTTGGTATAGAAGATTTTATGAAGAATTTTACCAACGGTTTTACAAACCGTTGGCATAGGCCTCAATTAAGACACTTTTACGAACGATTAGTGTATAACCGTTGGTATATGTTGGAATCTATACCAATGGTTTACACAAACCGTTGGTATAGGCCTTGTTTGGAAACCTTTTACCAACGGTTTCTACATTCCCAACGGTTTTTAAAAACTGTTGGGAAAGTTTTCCCCTAAATCCAGATCGGGTGTCCAGTAGCCCCTCTGCTCGATTGTAGTCCCCCTCCTCTGAATTGGTACCCTAAATCGAATCCCCATCTTCCAAACTTCTTCCACCGATCAATCCATCTTCAATCATGGAAAATTTTTCTTCTACACTTCAAATCTGTAAGTGATACCTTTGTTTTTTTGTTCTAAAACTATGTATTCTGTTATGATTTGGCCAGAAAGAGAGGTCTGTGGTCATCAATCTTGGTTGTGGATAGTCATTTAAGATTTAAGATAGCGTGACTTCATTTTACTTGATATATCCAATAGTATTATTGATTTATGTTCAATTTGATTATCTTTGACAAATTATGTTGTTTAATAAGTTGTTATTAATGGTTGTAATAATGACGATATGGTATAAGGGTTCACATGGTGTCTACAATAATCTAGTGTCCTGGGAATGTACACACAGTACATGACTTGGATATCCATGTAAATATACATGGCCAATCCCTTATGGTGAAAAGTATGTTTATCCAAATGGGGTGCTGAAAACATCCCATTTACACATGCCTTTGTTTCATGGATATGCCCACATGATGTGTTGGCCATACTATATAGTGGGTAGTAATTAGCTCATCCAAAACACTTTTATACCTGAAATCTAATACTACATGGTTAAATGGAAGAACACATGTTCTAATGACATGCCTAACATGGTTTCTAACTCACCTCACCAAAACATAAACAAGAACACTGGTTAAATGCAAGAACTCATCCTAAACATACACTATAACATTGGTTAAATGGAATAAATCATCCTCATAACTGAATTACATACACATATGGACAAAAAACCATTATTCATGAACATCCCTATAATGCATAGGATTTTCAAAAAATACATATCCTTTAAATGTCATGAAATTCCAGTAGGCACTAATTTAAAGCTATCATGTTTACAGGTGGAAGCTTTGTAGATTTGGATAATATATTCTAAAAAATATAGAGTGGAACCCCATTTTTTGTTTTTAGGTCAACCCAACTCCACACATGAAAAATAAAATCATTATCCATCAATAAAACTACTGTAAATATATAAATGGTGAGTCATATCATTATCATTAATCAATTTCCTTAGGAATTATTAATCCATTAGGGTGTTCTCCTGATACCTCCCTTGTTGGATTTCAAATTCAATTATCCACATTTAAAACCACTTTGAGGAATCTCTTCATTTAAAATTATGAGTTGGTTATAGGATAATCTTAAATATTTATCTTCAAAATGAGTTGGAGCTGTTTAATTAGAAATTTCAAAACTCTCTACAAAAATCCTACTTATAACACTTCAATTTTCTCTTCTAAACCCACCTATTTAATTTTAGAGCACTTTGAAGAGTTTCATTACACTGGAAAACTTGATTTTATTCATCCTTGAAGGTTGTGAACAACATCAGAATTCCAAAATATATGTCATCGTTTTTAGCATTTGGAGGAGAGGCATAATATTTTCATTTGTTTCAAGAAAAAAATCATATTTAATATATTTTTACTTTAAGTTTCATGTTTTCAGGGTAGGGAGGGGGAGTATTCAGGTGTGGTGGGGGATGGGGTGGGGTGGGGGGATGTTCAGGTGGGGGGGATGGGGTGTCCAGGTGGTGGGGGGGGGGGGGGGGCTGTCCAGGTGGTTGTCCGAGGGGTGTGGGGATGTCCGGGGTGAGTGGGGGCTGTCTGAGGGGTGGGGGGATGTCCGGGGTGAGTAGGGGGCTGTCCGAGGAGTAGGGGGGTATCTGAGGGGTGGGGGGCTGTCCGGGGTGATCTAGATGAGAATGAACCCCATGCATGAGGTAATTTCATTTGTGTTGATGAATTCTCTAGAAGTTTTTATATCCTTGGTGAATATAATTTTACTTTTTTACCTAGATTATATTGTTTTAGTATTTATGACCTGAAACCACCGTGCAACAATCTAATTATTATTCGTGACATGTACGCGCAGACGGAACGTCAATCAGATGTGTGGTTTGCGCGGTAAGGCTCAATATGCGTGTTTTAAGTGATGAGTGTGCTTCATAAACGCGCGCGGGGGGTCCAAATGGACCGAACGAAGTTGGAATGGCCTGAAATTAGAAGACAAATATGGGTGAGTGATTTGTGAAGTGTTTGAGCAGAAGACACGTCAATCGGACGTGCCATGTGCCTGCGGTGACCGAGAACGGAGTTCTGGGGTCATAAACGGACAAAACGGGCGTCTAACGGTCAAATTCATAGAGGAAGACCTATGATTGACCTGAAACCACTGTGAAATAATATAATTATTATTCTTGACGTGTACGCACAGACAACACGTCAATCGGACGTGCGGTTTGCACCGTAAGGCTCAATATGCGTGTTTTAAGTGATGTGTGCTTCATAAACGCGTGTGGGGGGTCCAAATGGGCCAAAAAAAGTCAGAATGGCCTGAAATCAGACGACAAATACGGGTTAGTGATTTGTGAGGTGTTAGAGTAGACTACACGTCAATTGGACATGCCGTGTGCCTGCGGTGACCGAGAACACAGTTCTGGTGTCATAAACGGCCAAAACGAGCGTCTAACAGTCAAATTCATTGCGGACGACCACGTATTGACCTGAAACCATCATTAAACAATATAATTATTATTCGTGATGTGTACGCGTAGACAGAACGTCAATCGGACGTGTGGTTTGCGTGGTAAGGCTCAATATGCGTGTTTTAAGTGATGTAGGCGCTTCATAAACGCGCGTGGGGGGGGGGGGGGGGTCCAAACAGGACGAACGAAGTCAGAATGGCCTGAAATCAGACAAAAAATACGGGTGAGTGAATTGAGAAGTGGTCGAGCAGACGAAACTTCAATTGGACGTGCCGTGTGCCCGTGGTGACTGAGAACGCAGTTCTGGTGTCATAAACGGCCAAAACGGGTGTCTAACGGTCAAATTCATAGAGGAAGACCTCAGATTGACCTGAAACCACCGTGAAACAATATAATTATTATTCGTGATGTGTACGCACAGATGGCATATCAATCGAACATGTGGTTTGCGCGGTAAGGCTCAATATGCATGTTTTAAGTGATGTGCGCGCTTTATAAACACTAGTGGGGGGGTCCAAATGGGCCGAACGAAGTCGAAATGGCATGAAATCAGAGGAAAAATATGGGTGAGTGATTTTTGTAGTGGTCGAGTAGACGGCACGTCAATCGGACATGCTGTGTGCCTGCGGTGACCGAGAATGCAGTTCTGGTGTCATAAACGGCCAAAACGGGCGTCTAACGGTCAAATTCATAGCAGACGACCTCTGATTGACCTAAAACCACCGTGAAACAATATAATTATTATTCGTGATGTGTACGCACAGATGGCACGTCAATCAGACGTGCGGTTTGCGCGGTAAGTCTCAATATGCATGTTTTAAGTGATGCACGCGCTTCATAAACGCGCGTGGGGGGGTCCAAACGGGCTGAACGAAGTCAGAATGGCCTGAAATCAGACAAAAAATACGGTTGAGTTATTTTTTAAGTGGTCGAGCAGAAGACACGTCAATCGGACGTGCCGTGTGCCCGTGGTGACCGAGAACGCAGTTCTGGTGTCATAAACGGCCAAAACGGGCGTCTAACGGTCAAATTCATAGAGGTCAACCTCAGAATGACTTTAAACCACCGTGAAACAATATAATTATTATTCGTGACATGCACGCACAGACGACACGTCAGTCGTACATGCGGTTTGCGCGGTAGGGCTGAATATGCGTGTTTTAAGTGTTGCGCGCGCTTCATAAACGCGCGTGGGGGTCCAAACGGGACGAACGAAGTCGGAATGGCCTGAAATCAGACGAAAAATACGGTTGAGTGATTTGTGAAGTGGTCGAGTAGAAGGAATATCAATCGGACGTGCCGTGTGCCCGCGGTGACTGAGAACGCAGTTCTGGTGTCATAAACGGTTAAAACGGGCGTCTAAAAGTCAAATTCATAGAGGACGACCTCAGATTGACTTGAAACCACCGTGAAATAATATAATTATTATTCGTGACATTTATGCACAGACGGAACGTCAATCAGACGTGCGGTTTTCACGGTAAGGCTCAATATGCGTGTTTTAAGTGATGCGCGCGCTTCATAAACGCTCGTGGGGGGGGGGGGGGGGGGTCCAAACGGGCCGAACGAAGTCAGAATGGCGTGAAATCAGACGAAAAATACGTTTGAGTGATTTTTGAACTGGTTGAGTAGACGACACATCAATCGGACGTGCTGTGTGCCCGCGGTGACTGAGAACGCAGTTCTGGTGTCATAAACGGCCAAAACGGGTGTCTAACGGTCAAATTCAGAGAGGACGACCTCGGATTGACTTGAAACCACCGTGAAATAATATAATTATTATTCGTGACATGTATGCGTAGATGACACATCAATCGGACGTGCGGTTTGCACGGTAGGGCTGAATATGCGTGTTTTAAGTGCTGCGCGCGCTTCATAAACGCGCGTGGGGGGGTCCAAACGGGCCGAACGAAGTCAGAATGACCTGAAATCAGACGAAAAATACGGTTGAGCTATTTTTGAAGTGCTCGAGTATATGACACATCAATCGGACGCGCCGTGTGCGCACGGTGAATGAGAACACAGTTCTGGTGTCATAAACAGCGAAAACGGGCGTCTAACAGTCAAATTCATAGAGGATGACCTCGTATTGACCTGAAACCACCGTGAAACAATATAATTATTATTCGTGACATGTACGCGTAGACGGAACGTCAATCAGACGTGTGGTTTGTGAGGTAAGGCTCAATATGCGTGTTTTAAGTGATGCACATGCTTCATAAATGCTCGTGGGGAGGTCCAAATGGGCCGAACGAAGTCAGAATCAGCTGAAATCAGACGACAAATACGGGTGCGTGATTTGTGAAGTGGTCGAGTAGAGGACATGTCAATTGGACGTGTCGTGTGCCCGGGGTGACCGAGAACGCAGTTCTGGTGTCATAAACGGCCAAAACGGGCGTTTAACGGACAAATTCATAGAGGACGACCATAGATTGACCTAAAACCACCATGAAACATTATAATTATTATTCGTGATGTGTACACACAGACAACACGTCAATCAGACATGCGGTTTGCACGGTACGTCTTAATATGCGTGTTTTAAGTGATGCGCGCGCTTCAAAAACATGCATGGGGGGTCCAAACAGGCCGAACGAAGTCGGAATGGCCTGAAATCAAACGAAAAATACAGGTGAATGATTTGTGAAGTGGTTGAGCAGAAGACACATCAATCGGACGTGCCGTGCGCTCGCGGTGACCGAGAACGCAGTTCTGGTGTCAAAAACGGCCAAAACGGGAGTCTAACGGTCAAATTCATAGCGGACGACCTCAGATTGATCTGAAACCACCGTGAAAAAATCTAATTATTATTCGCGACGTGTACGTGCAGACGTGACGTCAATCGGATGTTCGGTTTGTGCGGTACGACTCAATATGCGTGTTTTAAGTGATGTGCGTGCTTCATAAACGCGTGTGGGGGGTTCCAAACGGGCCGAACGAAGTCGGAATGGCCTGAAATCAGATGAAAAATACGGGTGAGTGAATTTCGAAGTGGTTGAGCAGACGACACATCAATCGAACGTACGAAAAACCAACCAAATGTATTTGGATTGTGTTTATACTCTAAGTGGCTCTCTTTTGTTTAAAATGGAAAACATTTTAAGTACATATGGAAAACCAACCAAACGGATTTTGATTGTGTTGATACTGTAGCACAACGATCCATGGATCATATGTGACATGTACGAGTCAACGCCGCCTCAATCTGAGGCGCGGTGTGGCCGACACCATTCAAAGTGTCTCTCTTTTGTTTAAAATGGACAAGATTATAAGTGAAAAGATCAACTGGCATACGAAAAACTGACCAAACACATTCGAAATGTGTTGATTCTTTAGGACAACGATCCATGGGTCATATGTTATGTGTAAGAGTCAACTCCGCCTCAATCCGAGGTGCGGTGTGGCCGACACCATTCACAATGTCTCTCTTTTGTTTAAAACGGACAGGATTATAAGGGAAAAGAACAACTGACATATGAAAAACTGACCAAACGCATTCGGATTCTGTTGATGCTTTAGTTCAACGATCCATGGGTCATATGTGACATGTACGAGTCATCCCGGGATCAATTCAAGGCACGGTGTGGCCGGGATCACTCTAAGTGGGCCCCTGTTGTTTAAAATGGACAACATTTTATGTACATACGGAAAACTGACCAAACACATTCGGTTTCCGTTTAAACTGTAGGAGAACAATACATGGGTCATATGTGACGTGTACGAATCAACCTTGCCTCAATCTGAGATACGATGTGGTCGAAACCACTCAAAGTGTATGTCTTTTGTTTCAAAAGGACGTCATTTTAAGTGAAAAACATCAACTGGCATACGGAAAACTGACCAAACGCATTCATATTGTGTAGATACATTAGCACAATGATCAATGGGTCATATGTGACGTGTACGAGTCAACCCCGCCTCAATCTAAGGCGCGGTGTGGCCGACACCACTATAACTGTGTCTCTTTTGTTTAAAATGGACAGGATTATAAGTGAAAAGAACAACTGGCATACGAAAAACCGACCAAACACATTCAGAATCTATTGATAATTTATCACAACGATCCATGGGTCATATGTGACCTGTACGAGCCAACCTGGGTTAAATCCAAGTTGTAGTGTGGTCGGGATTAGTCTAAGTGTCTCTCTTTTGTTTAAAATGGACAAAATTTTAAATATATACGGAAAACTGACGAAACACATTCGGTTTCCATTGAAAATTTAGCAGAACGATCCATGGGTCATATGTGACGTGTACGAATCAACCCCGCCTCAATCTAAGACGCGGTGTGGTCGGCACCACTCAAAGTGTCTATCTTTTGTTTCAAAAGGACATCATTTTAAGTGAAAAACATCAACTGATATACGGAAAACCGAGCAAACGCTATCAGAATATTTTGATACTTTAGGACAACGATCGATGGTTCATTTGTGACGTGTACAAGTTAACCTCACCTCAATCTGAGGCACGATGTGGCAGGATCACTCTTTGTGTATGTATTTTGTTTAAAATGGACATCATTTCAGGTAAAAATATATGGTATACAAAAAACCGATCAAATTATGAATTGAATTCCGGATTCCACATATAATTGTCATATTAATTTTAAATTTAATTCTAAATTAATTATTTATGTTTATAATTATGTTATGAATTCTAATTTAATTATGGATGTGTATAGTTCCAAGATGCATTATATGTTAAATGTGTATGAATTTGTTCTCTATATGTATGTGTTATTTGGTTATTGCAGGTACAATAATTGTATATGTATGTGTTAGTTTATTGCAGGCACAATAATTGGATTGAAAATGGGAGGGAATGCATAAAATGAGGGCTGCTGTCAAATTGCATAGCTGCTCTGCAAATTGCAGGCTATTGTGCCATTTGCAGAGCATAGGCTATGCCAACGGTTTCAAACCATTGGCATATCATTTCTAGTGCTTTTTTACCAACAGTTCATTGAACCATTGGTAAAAATCCTTTCCCAATGGTTTAAAACCGTTGGAAAAAAGGAGAATGTTAGGGTTTCCCAATGGTTTAGGCCAAACCGTTGGGAAAAATCCTTTCCCAACAGTTCTAAACTATTGGGAAAGAGGAGAATTGTTGGGATTTCCCAACGGTTTAGTCCAAACCGTTGGAAAAAACTATCCCAACGGTTTGGCACAACCGTTGGGATATGTTAGCTTTTCCCACCCTATGCCAACAGTTCAGAGTAAACCGTTGGGAAAACCTTTTCCAACAACTTACTTCCCCACGATTTTCAGAACCGTTGGTATAACATATACCAACGGTTCTGCAGCCTTTCCCAACAGTTCATAACCGTTGGGAAATGATGTATTTCCAATAGTGTGAGCCTCTTAAAATTACCTTCTACCCATAAGAGAATCCAATAGGGTACTTTATAACTATCTCCACCCTCTAATGGTTCAATCACATAACCTTAACCCAAACCGAGATTTGATACTAATATCCAAACATCATCATCCAACAAACACAACTATGAATCATCATTGAACATCACAATTCACATGAACATAAAAAATCCATGCTTTAGAAAATAGGTAATCACCCACTCAAGGTCAAATAAACCAAAACCAACACAACTAATCCCTTTTATATTTTATTTGAAAACCCATCAGAATCATTTTTAAACATTATTTCAAAAAGGAATCACATGCTATATTTTCTCACACTAGGCCCTTGGAAAAAATGATATCAAAAAATTATACTAAAAATATCATACTTGTTTTGAAATTCTATTTTAAAACCATTCTTGAAATCATCACATTTTAATCAACCCATTTTTTAAATGATATTTTAAAAAATAAACCACTTGGCCTTTGAAATCCATTCATGCCACTATGAAATCCATAAAGAGGGACACTAGAAATCACTCAACTGAGGTACCACCATTAAGCCATTTAGAAATATATGTGGTCCATATTGATTTTGAGGCTAACATGATCATTTCCAAATCTATGGTCAAGATCACACAAGGCATAAAACATATTAAAAATAATAATAATGATCACCCATGAACATAAAATTACTAAATGAGTAATATAATCAATAAAGTCTAGGAAAACTACCTCAAATAAAGATCCATAAATTAGTCCCAATATTGCACCAACCTCTGTAACACCCCAATATTTCATAGTACGTTATTTCTTCAAAGTAATTTAATAACTTTCACTACACACAACACTGAGTTCAAGCGCACCACGACTTACCAGTCTAGCCATTCAAAAGTGGTTATGAATAGTATTAACTAAATTTTGAATTTTATATGCTCCATATAATTTTAACATCCAAATTATGTGTTTCTTAGACATAATATAAGAAAAAAATTCAATTTTTTATATAAAGTAAGTATTTTTCAAAAAATGAAATTTTACCGCCTTTTGATGGAGAACACTTTTTAAATACAATATTTGACATTGTTATATATTAAATTTGACAAAATAAACTTCTTCTTTAGAATCGGGAGATTAAAATTTAGTTTTGATAAATGTTTGGTATTTTTCTGATAACTTTCATATTTTGGTGAATAGTGAAAAATACTAAATTTTAATTAAAAACAAATTTTTTAATAAAAATAATTTATAATGTTAAATTATTAATTTTATTAGTTTTAAAGTATAATTATATTATATTTTTATCATTTAATACAATTTAGGTCATTATAATTAATTTCACTTTGAAATTGGACATAAAAAAGTGTCAATCTTTTGATAGATATTGGCGCTTAAAAACACGCTATTTGTTTTGACAACGAGAATTAATTTTAAATTAATTAAAGAAACTTATATTTTTGGAATTTGGTAAAATATACATCATTTTTTAATTCGGAATATCAAATATATCTTAGGCTGAATTTTTGGTATTTTTCTGAGAAACATCATTTTTTGATGAATAGTAAAAAAATACTGAGTTATTGGCTAAAAATGACTTTTTTTAAATAATTATTTATTTTAATTAATTTTTTTAGGTAAAAATATTTTCATAATATCTATATATTGTAAAAATAATTCATTAGAGTCATTTTATAATAAGTTTAGATATATAAAATTTTTATTGAACTTTTTACCGTCTTTTACCCACCTCCTAGGAATATTTACAAATTTGTATAAAACATAATTTTACCGCTTCTGTGAGCTGAATTTCAAAAATATGAGAGACATGGTTAACCTCAGTAAGTAAAATGTGGTTCAATAATTTGAAAATAAATTTTTTTTGAATATTAACTTTTGACTTTTATTTACCGCGGTTAAAGGTAAATAGGGTAATTACAGGTAAAAAGAATATTGTAATAATTCAAAATTACCTTAACACATGACCTAACCTTATTTGATGAGTAATGAACGACCATGGGCATCCTTGGGTCGATTTTGGGACCCCATGGAGCCACTTATGAATGATAATGACACTTAAATTAATTAATTTAAAGTAAAGGCATAGTTGACATAAACAAAAATATTTTAGTAATTAATTTTTGTATGGTGTTATATAAGAAATTTTTTTTACTCTAAATATTAATTGGAAAGCTAAAAATATTTCACACATCATGGTATTTTTTTTATAAGTTTTATACATTGGATAAATTAAATTATTTTTGACACAATAATGATGCAGTATTTACCTCATTAATAAATGATTTAAATAAATTAGATTATAAATATTAAAATAATATAAAACACATGTACAATTATTATTGGATGATTCTATTTAGATCATGAGTCATATTATATTCGACACTAATGATTTTTGGACCTTTAGAAATCGAATATCATTAGATAATAAAATAATATTTTTACACTTTCCTAAAGAGCCCCTCCCCCCCCCTTATAAAAAGAGACCACTTCTAACCAATTACTCACACATATCAGTCCTTTAGGCTCATCCAAACTCTGCCAAATTAATCTCCCTATATCCCTCTCCTCCTCCTATAAGCCTTACCTTAGTCAGAAGGCACTTCAAAAAGTCCTTTTAGTTCAAACCAAAGGAAGTTACCCAAATTAAAGGTAACAATTTCTCTTAACTTCATTTCTTTTATTTTACTTCTACAACCCCTAAAATCTTTTTATTCCATTATTTTATAAAAACACCAATATCCCCAATATACTAGGATGTTTTTATGATAAGTATTCTAACTACACATACACACACCTCCATCTAATGGGTGAAGAACATAATGTTTCTGTGGATGGAAAACTAACGACTCACGAAATGATGATTGTCCAATTACCTCATACTGCCTCTCATGGTGGCCATTATGATGGAAATATATTTATATATGATATATATTATGTTTATTTTTTCTTCATTCTTCTGTATTTTTTATTGCATACCTTAATGGTTTCCATTATGGGTAAACGCGATAATTTCATTTGAGGAAGTGCGTACTACCGCCCCCTCAACGTGATATGACTCGTTAATACCATATGTGAGACACATAAAGGATGGATTTAATGATATTATATATTATATTATACTGGAATTATAATATAACTATGTATCATTATGTTTTAATTCCATTAAAATAAGATATATAAATGAAAGCAGCGTTCATGCGTACGTACGACTTACCGTCTCCATGAATGGTGAATTTAATTTCTTACCCCAAAATGATATGTACTGTTATAAATACATGTATATACTGGATATATATGATATATATGATATCTAAATCATGAATATAATTCTGTATATATTGAAATTTTGACCATGTGAACAACTTGTAACTATAAGGTGTTCATTTTTGACTCAAGTGCCAAATATCAACAAAATGAACGTTATTAACTTAAATGATTACATAATGTTTATAACATGATAATAAGTGATATAAAAGGAATAATAAACTTGAAAAAGTTTCTTAAGCAAGTATAAATTAACTTTAGTTTATTATTCAGGATATTAAAGAACGAACGGGTCAAGTCGGACACAAGGTAAGGGGTTTCTTATCTCACTTTTAATTCTGTCATATTTCTATTGTTCACCACTTATTTATTGCATGTGGTGTATTGTGTACTACCATTTGATATATATGTTATCATTATTCTCTGTATATTCATGATATTCTGTGATTTATTTGGTTATTATTGACTATTGTTCATACGACTCGATTGATTACAATGAGGTAAGGCTTAATTTCATAATCTCTTCATTATCCGAGGTTGTTTATACGTAATTATCTACTGGGACTTCTTTATCATCCACATAGATGTTTCTTAAAAATTAATTCCAAAACATTTTTACTATTTACTATACTATGGGTTAAAATCATTTATACCCTTTTTTTACTTTTTATAAAATGGTTTGAAAGGAATCTTTCCGTCGTTTTCCAAACAAGGTACTTTTAACCTCTTCATCAAAATTTAGTTAATAATGACTTTTTAACTTATACAATGGGTGTGGCTATTTTCTGCTGTTATAACATCATTGAAGCTTCCCTTAAAATCTTATAAGGATATTTTCAAAATAAAGTTTTTCTTTATAATTATGTCACTCTTAAATGATTTCAAAATAGAAAAAGATATTTCTCTAAAACGGATTTTGATTTCATCTATGTCAACATCCTTTGATAGATTTTAAGATTATTTGAAGTTGATTTATTATGATACAAAACTTCCATATTTTATTGAAGGTTTTGTGATATGTTTGAATATGGATTTTCTATTCGTATTCTATTCATGATTTATGGTTAAAGTATTGACATTTCTTATACAAGTTTTAATACGAATGTTTATGTTATATTTCAACATCTTATTAAGATGAATGTGTTGGACTAGTATGTTCCGGGTTGGGGACTGGTAAAAGTAAGTGTAGAGACCCTAAGCTTAACGTACATGGACATTACATTACTTTTGCGGAATACTTAATACATAACAAAAAAAGACACACAAGGACCGTAATAGTTTAGTGTCTTTGGAAACTTGGAACGTAATCTTCTAATCCTGGTGAAAGATCTTCAACATCTCCCATAAAGATCTTCCAATTTTTTTTTCCTGACCTAAAACATTTCTTTTGATCCTGGGGGAAAATAAAACATAAAAAGGGTGAGCTCAAATGCTCAGTAAGGGTAAGCATGAATAAAATAAAACAAACCATATACATTGGAACTAAAAAACATGAACATAATGTTTAAACATTAAAATCTTGAGCAACGACATAAAACATGGAAGTACATAAGGCATAGATCATAATGGAACATAACCATGATAAAATAGCATGGGAATAAAACATGTAATTGTGGCATCCATTAAGCACATGTAATGAATCCATATTAGAAAAGGAATTTCTGCCAAGACCATCTTAGTGGACAAAGTCCCATTCTGAATCGAGTTCACTCCTCGTTTCAGTCCTGTAACACTGAACCAGATTAACTTACCGTTCCATCCATGTCTATCTCATGAGATATAAAATCTTTACCCAATGCATTGGAGGGAGATATAGGTCCCACCCATCTCATAATGAAATCATTCTTACTTGTGCCACAAAATAAACTTAAAACATTCATCATAACCCAAAGAATAAAATGGGTTTCATAAAAATCATCCCATCATAACATAATCTATATAAAAAAATGGATATCATTTCATCATAAGAAAAGTGAAACCATGTAAATCATAGAGACATTATACATTAAAAATACACATATGAAAATAATTGCATCTTAGAAGGAAAATGGTTTTGATAAAACACTTGAAATGAATTCTTGAGGAAAATATCCTTTCTTCTTTAAAATCGTTTTCTCTTCACAAAATTCCATGCAATTTTTAAAGATAAGGTTTTTGTTGAAAATAATCATGAAATTTTGTAGAGGAAGCTTCTTGAAAATGAGGCGTTATGAAACCGTAAAAATTTGTTCATGTCGTATAAGTTAAAAATAACATTCTCCTCGTACTTTTGTCAGAAAAGTAAAAAAGTACCTTATATGGTAACCAAAGGAAATATTCCATTCATACAATGTGGTAAAAAGTCAATAAAGCGTAAAAATGACTTTAAACATTCATGGAAGAATGGTAAAATTTTTATAAAAACATTTTTAGAAAACATGGTCATGGATGATAAACGTAACCCCAGTAAATACTTATGAATAAGCAATCTCGGATAAAAATTAGATTTGCAAAATTATCCCTTACCTTATGTCCGATATGCTTCGTATGTATCTGAACCTCCTCTTCTTCGATACGCCTCTTTGAAACCTCCTCTTAGGGAACTAAGATTGGTCTTTAAAGTAGACCAGAACCTATAGGATGTTTCTAGGGAAGTGGAGAAGATAATTTGGCAGGGGTTTTCCGAGATTGAAGGCTCAAATTGGTGTTAGGAGGAGAGGGATGAGGTGCCCTTTTATAAGGGAGGAGAGGGGCACCTTTGGAATTCTTAAAAATATTAATTTATAATAAATCTAACCCCACTTAAAAACCTCCCAAAATGACTAATATTCGAAGATTAGATGATATAGGGTTGTAATCTCATCAACCAATCAAATTTATACATGTTCGGATCTTATTTTAAACCTTATCATTTTGATTTATCCTTATTTAATATTTTAAGTTTATTTGTGGTAATAAAATTCTAAATTTTAATTTATAACAAATAATTACTTATTTGTTGTGAATTTTCCAATATTGTTTAATTTATAACATTATATACCATATAAATTTCAATTTATAATTTTTAAATATTTTTGTGATTTTTAAACAATTTTATAATATGTTATTTTTATAAAATAACAATAGTGTCAATTTTGACACTATTCATTTATTTGAATTTAAATAAAATATATACAGAAGATATGTTCGAACTAAAAGCGTTAATAGATTCATAAAAGTTCATATGTATCTATAAAATTAGTGTATCACATTAAATAGTTCATATAATATTTATTTTATTATTTTTAAAACCATTTATTTGGTTTATCTCTTAATAAAATAATTACTACAACAATTTTGTATAATTATTTAATATACTGATTTGTTGCATAAAAATTTAAAATAAAATCCTATGATGAAGCTAAATCTATTACCTTTTACAATAATACTTTTACTCTAATTTATCATCTTAAAATCACAATATTTAAATTATTATATTTATTAAATTATGAAGGTGACAACTTTGACATCATTTAAAATAAAATAATATAAGTGTCATAATCACTTTTATAAGGATCCAAACGGTTATATATTAGGTCATTTGATGATTAAGTTGTATATATACACTACAAATATGTTTTGGTCAGGTTTGTGGGCCTTTTAAGGGGTATTATTATTTCAATAAAAACTATATTACTTATTTTCCACTTAATGAATAATTTCTGTATCATTAATGTATCACCATTAATGACAATTATTTAATCCCTAAAAATTTTAAATAAATTATCATGATGTAGATAATTTTATTATCTTTCTGGAGAGAATTCATGTTCGAAGTTTTATGATTTTTATCACTAAATTAAAATTATTATACTTATAAGATTTAAGAGAGTGACATGTTGTCACTTTCTTTGGTTTTAATAATAATTAAATTATTTTCATGATCAAAAGTCCATAAAATGAATATAATCCAACCCTTAGTTGATATGGGTTTACTTTTAGCCATCCAATATAATTTTGGCATGTGTTAGGGTAATTTTATAAAATTATATTTACCCTTAATTACCTGATTTACCTTTAACTATGGTAAATAAAATTTACCATAGTTACTATTCATAATTCCCAAAAATAAAAAGTAGCCTATTAACATAATTTGGACCCACTGATTCCAAATATGGAATCCATTTTTTCAAATTCAATACACAGAAGTTCCAGAAATTAAATTAAAATTAATCCCGTTGTCGAATGAAAACGAGTTTTTGTTAAAAACATTGCAAAAGATTGAATTGATTTAACCTACGAATTCAATGTAAAATCAATGATAATGACATAAATTATATTAAATGGTAAAAATATATTCTATTTATACTTTGAAACCATTAAATATTATAATTTAACCATATAAATTATTACGATGAAAAAATTTGTTTTTCATTAAAATATAGCGTGTTTTTACTATTCATCAAAATATGAAAGTTACCAGAATAATACGAAAAATTTATCCAAAGTAAATTTTTATTTCTTGATTCCAAAGAAGAATTTTATTTTGTCAAATTGAACTTATAAACATGTCAAAAACTAGATTTAAAGTGGGTGCGCCATCAAAAGGTGGCAAAACTGCATTTTTTGAAAAACACTTATTTTACCCGAAAAATTTATTTTGTTCTTATACCCTGTTCTAGAAAATGTGTAAGATGAATAATAATTTTATAAAATTAAAAATTTAGTTAATAATATTCATAACATCTAGTTCATAATAATATTATAATAATATATCGTTGTTTAGTAAAACCCGGTATTGCGTACAACCCACACTATCGAGGAAGGTCGCGATTGCATGTAATGGAAGCCACGTCAGGGTTGCGTGTTGTGAAAGAATCCTTCGTTGTTTCTTATAACAGAATCCAACCATATTTCATTTATACATTTAATATATATATATATATACACACAGTGTTGCGTAGAATAACTATTATCAAAATTGTGTGTAACACGATCCAAGAATAGTGTTGCGTATACTGCAAGCTAATACGGTGTTGCGTATAGCGCAAGGTAATCTTGGTGTAGAATACAACACAAGAAATTAATGAAATTAAAAGAATATTTTTCATAAAATCTCAGGGTGTTACATTCTACCCCCCTTAAAATGAATTTCGCCCTCAAAATTCGTCAGGGTTATAAATGGTTTACTACTCGAAAGTTTGTTTAATAGAAACCCACATCGTAAAAAGAAATACCAAAACATGGCTTTAAAAACTAAAGTATGAAATGTAACGGTTACCCAAATTAACTCATCACTGGGTTTCCACGTAGGAGAACATAGGTGAAAATATGGATATGGAATAAAAATCTAACCATCAAGTTCTGATGGAGAGTGGTAGAGAACATGGCTATGAAAAAGCCAACAATCAAAAAGCTATTGATTTGTGATGATCTAAGGTACCATCTGATTAATCGGATATAAGGGAACTAGGACAACATTTTTGGTTTTCAAGATCATTTCCCTAAAGTTGATGAATTAAAATAAATACTTGCAAGATTTTGGTACAATCTCACTATTGTTCATGAATTGAACAATTTCCACTTCATCCCTTAAAGAAATGAATTTGAATTTGTTATTCGTGATGTGTTATAAGATCATGTGATAGAATGATGGGTCATTCCATCTCTTTCAAACAAAAGGTTAGAAAAAGTTATAAGTCCATCTTATGGTTAGATTAATCGTATATGGTTCCAAAAATTAACTTATACTTCATATATCATACCGCTTAATAAAATAAAACTAGTTTGTACTAACCAGGGACTTCCTGTAGGCCAGTGGTAGGCGATAAAGGCCAGTCACACTTCGGTTGTGGGGTCGATTCCCACAACCTTGTCCGACGCGATGGGATGTCGCCCGTCCTGCAGGTTGTCCGTTTTTTTAAAACTACATTACTATATCATCCCATCAATAATATCAAAAAAAGGTTATATCCTTAAACAATACTAACTTATGTCTAAAATAATCCATTCCAATCTTTAGGATTATCCATAATATTGCAGTCCATTGTCATATTATAGTGAAAACAATTACCAGATATTTCATATAAGAAGCATGTTAATACCATCGTTGATCCCCATATATCATAAGATATGTCTTGTTGGTCACATTACAAATGTTCGAAGGCCTTAATCATGTATTCTATTGAAAAATGAATACCCATTGAACCTTAGTGAAAATATGAATGCAGTTAAAAGTTAACACTTTCCACATACCAAAATCCTCAAAATTCTATATACTCAAACCATGATATCACTTGGTCCTTATATCAATCATGAGTTCATGAATACAATCAAACATCTCATTATCATCTTATTCCTTCATTATGCTCATATCATCTACTTTACAAAAATATCTGAATAACATTCCATGGTTACTGGTACCATTCAACATATACTTTCAAATACTTTTAGGAAAAACAATAGTGTAACAATCCTTAGATGATTCTTTATTCCATAGTACCATTAAATATACAACATAACTCTCGATAAAAATTCAATCATTCCACTATCTTCTAAAAAAACCGACTGAGCTTCAACACTTCTTTCAGCTCATATATCATTTGTAGTCTCCTCATCATCATCCACATAAATACTACCCATATGACCATGCTGATTCTCTTCATGAGATTTTCTATTAGGGCATTGGTTTGCATAATTCCCGTACATTCCACATTTAAAACATCTAATCATTGTTGATGTCGTAGCAATACCATTATCCTTGTCCATGGTGTTAACTGAACCTTTTCCTTTGCACTTACTGGCTTTGTGTCCTTCTTTTCCACACCCAAAGCATCTTCCAGTTCCTTTGAAACAATCTCCCTGATGCCTCTTCCCACATGATTTACATGAGTGAAATTGAACTTTCTTTCCTCTATGATCATCATGAAACTCCATCTTTCTCTTATTATCTAAGTCGGGAAACTTACCAAAGTTGAGATTATTGATCATATTATGAGATTGCTGATTAGGCAGAATAACGATTTTTGGACTTCTAGATCCCGTTTCATTTGGTTTCTCATGAAGAAAATCATTCCATTGTCCGTCATATCCTCCATTATCATGAATCTTCCTGTTTCCAGCCATTTTCTAAAACCCAAAAAGAATAGTCTGAGAGGCAGAAATCATGCTATGTAAAACAACATAGTAAAGGGGGAGCACCCTCAATATCTGACATCTTAGGTTAAATTCTAAGATCATTACCGTAGTTTTAGGACTATATCCTATACGTATTCTTATCCTTAGGTACATCCCTATACATACCTTAGAAATATCTCTAGGGATCTCACTAACGTTTTCGCATCCTAGTTTCCAAAGGTTGACTAAACCTTTCCTTTGATACCAACTGTAGAGACCCGAAGCTTAACGTACATGGACATTACATTACTTTTGTGGAATACTTAATACATAACAAAAACAGACACACAAGGACCGTAATAGTTTAGTGTCTTTGGAAACTTGGAAAATAATCTTCTAATCATGGTGAAAGATCTTCAACATCTCCCATAAAGATCTTCCACTTTTTGTTTCCCGACCTAAAACCTTTCTTTTGATCCTGGGGGAAAATAAAACATAAAAAGGGTGAGCTCAAATGCTCAGTAATGGTAAGAATGGATAAAATAAAACATACCATATACATTGGAACTAAAAAACACGAACATAATGTTTAAACATTAAAATCTTGAGCAACGACATAAAACATGGAAGTACATAAGGCATAGATCATAATGGAACATAAACCATGATAAAATAGCATGGGAATAAAACATGTGATTGTGGCATCCATTAAGCACATGTAATGATTTCCATATTAGCCAAGGCATTACTGCCAAGACCATCTTAGTGGACAAAGTCCCATTCTGAATCGAGTTCACTCCTCGTTTTAGTCCTGTAACACTGAACCGGATTAACTTACCGTTCCAGCCATGTCTATCTCATGAGATATAAAATCTTTACCCAATTCATTGGAGGGAGATATAGGTCCCACCCATCTCATAATGAAATCATTCTTACTTGTGCCACAAAATTAACTTAAAACATTCATCATAACCCAAAGAATAAAATGGGTTTCATAAACATCATCCCATCATAACATAATCCATATAAAAAATGGATATCATTTCATCATAAGAAAAGTGAAACCATGTAAATCATAGAGACATTATACATTAAACATACACATATGAAAATAATTTCATCTTAGAAGGAAAATGGTTTTGATAAAATACTTGAAATGAATTCTTGAGGAAAATATCCTTTCTTCTTTAAAATAGTTTTCTTTTCACAAAATTCCATGCAATTTTAAAAGATAAGGGTTTTGTTGAAAATAATCATGAAATCTTGTAGAGGAAGCTTCTTGAAAATGAGGCGTTTTGAAACCGTAAAAATCCGTTCACACCGTATAAGTTAAAAATAACATTCTCCTCGTAATTTTGTCGGAAAAGTAAAAAATTACCTTATATGGTAACCAAAGGAAAGATTCCATTCATACAATGTGATAAAAAGTCAATAAAGGGTAAAAATGACTTTAAACATTCATGGAAGAATGGTAAACATTTTATAAAAACATTTTTAGAAAACATGGTCATGGATGATAAATGTAACCCTAGTAAATACTTACGAATAAGTAATCTTGGATAAAAATGAGATTTGCAAAATTATCCCTTACCTTATGTCCGATATGCTTCGTATGTATCCGAACCTCCTCTTCTTCGATACGCCTCTTTGAAACCTCCTCTTAGGGCACTAAGATTGGTCTTTAAAGTAGACCAGAACCTCTAGGATGTTTTTAGGGAAGTGGAGAAGATAATTTGGCAGGGGTTGTACCAGCTTGAAGGCTCAAATTGGTGTGAGGAGGAGAGGGAGGGGGTGCCCTTTTATAAGGGAGGAGAGGGGCACCTTTGGAATTCTCAAAAATATTAATTTATAATAAATCTAACCCCACTTAAAAACATCCAAAAATGACTCATATTCAAAAATTATATGAGATAAGGTTGTAATATCATCAACCAATCAAATTTATACATGTTTGGATCTTATTTTAAACCTTATCATTTTTATTTATCCTTATTTAATCTATTTAAGTTTATTTGTGGTAATAAAATTCTAAATTTTAAATTATAACAAATAATTACTTATTTGTTGTGAATTTTACAATATTGTTTACTTTATAAAATTATAGACCATATAAATTTAAATTTATAATTTTTAAATATTTTTGTGATTTTTAAACAATTTTATAATATGTTATTTTTATAAAATAACAATAGTGTCAATTTTGACACTATTCATTTATTTGAATTTAAATAAAATATATACAGAAGATATGTTCGAACTAAAAGATTTAATAGATTCATAAAAGTTCATATGTATCTCTAAAATTAGTGGATCACATTAAATAGTTCATATAATATTTATTTTATTATTTTTAAAACCATTTATTTGGTTTATCTCTTAATAAAATAATTACTACAACATTTTTGTATAATTTTTTAATATACTGATTTGTTGCATAAAAATTTAAAATAAAATCCTATGATGAATCTAAATCTATTACCTTTCACAATAATACTTTTACTCTAATTTATCATCTTAAAATCACAATATTTAAATTGTTATATTTATTAAATTATGAAGGTGACAACTTTGGAATCATTTAAAATAAAATAATATAAGTGTCATAATCACTTTTATAAGGATCCAAACGGTTATATATTAGGTCATTGGATGATTAAGGTGTATATATACACTAAAAATATGTTTTGGTCAGGTTTGTGGGCCTTTTAATGGGTATTATTAGTTCAATAAAAACTATATTACTTATTTTCTACTTAATAAATAATTTCTGTATCATTAATGTATCACCATTAATGACAATTATTTAATCCCTAAAAATTTTAAATAAATTATCATGATGTAGATAATTTTATTATCTTTCTGGAGACTATTCATGTTTGAAGTTTTATGATGGTTATCACTAAATTAAAATTATTATACTTATAAGATTTAAGAGAGTGACATGTTGTCACTTTCTTTGGTTTTAATAATAATTAAATTATTTTCATGGTCAAAAGTCCATAAAATGAATATAATCCTACCCTTAGTTGATATGGGTTTACTTTTAGCCATCCAATAGAATTTTGGTATGTGTTAGGGTAATTTTATAATATTATATTTACCCTTAATTACCCGATTTACCTTTAACTATGGTAAATAAAATTTACTGTAGTTACTATTCATAATTCCCAAAAATAAAAAGTAGCCTATTAACATAATTTGGACCCACTGATTCCAAATATGGAATCCATTTTTTCAATTTCAATACACAGAAGTTTCAGAAATTAAATAAAAATTAATCCCGTTGTCGAATGAAAACGGTTTTTTGTTTAAAACATTGCAAAAGATTGAATTGATGTAACCTACGAATTCAATGTAAAATCAATTCTAATGAAATAAATTATATTAAATGGTAAAAATATATTCTATTTGTACTCTAAAACCATTTAATATTATAATTTAACCATATAAATAATTACGACGAAAAAAGTTTTTTTTCATTAAAATATAGCGTGTTTTTACTATTCATCCCAATATGAAAGTTACCAGAATAAAACGAAACATTTATCCAAAGTAAATTTTTATTTCTTGATTCCGAAGAAGAATTTTATTTTGTCAAATTGAACTTATAAACGTGTCAAAAACTATATTTAAAGTGGGTGCGCCATCAAAAGGCGACAAAACTACATTTTTTGAAAAACACTTATTTTACCCGAAAAATTTATTTTGTTCTTATACCCTGTTCTAGAAAATGTGTAAGATGAATAATAATTTTATAAAATTCAAAATTTAGTTAATACTATTCATAACGGCTAGTTCATAATAATATTATAATAATATATCATTGTTTATTAAAACCTGGTATTGCATACAACACACGCTATCGAGGAAGGTTGCGATTGCGTGTAATGCAAGCCAAGTCAGGGTTGCGTGTTGTGAAAGAATCCTTCGTTGTTTCGTATAACAGAATCCAACCATATTTCATTTATACATTGAATATATATATATATATATATTCAATGTTGCGTAGAATAACTATTATCAAAATTGTGTGTAACACGATCCAAGAATAGTGTTGCGTATACTGCAAGCTTATACGATGTTGCATATAGCGCAAGGTAATCTTGGTGTAGCATACAACGCAAGAAATTAATAAAATTAAAAAATATTTTTCATAAAATCTAGGGGTGTTACAGTAATCCCTCAAGGTTGGGGTCTGGTTATAGCAGACCCTTTGGGTTGGAGTGCGATTACAAAGGCTCTCCGGGTTGGAGTCCGGTTACAGAGGCTCTTCGGGTTGGAGTCCGGTTACAGAGGCTCTTCGGGTTGGACCCTGGTTACAGAGGCTCTCCGAGATGGAGTCCGTTTACAGAGGCTCTCCGGGTTGGGGTCTAGTTACAGTTAGCCCCTAGGTCCTAGCACGAGGCCTTGACAGAGAAATTAAAGTCTGGTACTATACATTCCCTCATTATGAAAATAATATTTATGGTTCATGTGGAAATTCAACTAGTAGAATACCCATGATTATGTTTTATTATGGAATTATTTACTTATCTCATATTACTACCATAAAAGTATTCATGTTTATTATTGGTAAAGGAATGTGGTTTCAATTATTCACCATTCTTAATATTTATGTTATCTTCCGCTGTATTGTTTACCCTTACTGAGCGTTTGAGCTCACCCCTTTCTACGTTTTATTTTTCCCAGGATTTCAAGAAGTGTATTGTGATTGATATACAGGGTTAAACTAAGGGAATAATGGCATTCATAAAGGATAATTTATGTTGTGTTTTATTTTCTAATGTGTAATGTAATGTTCATGTATGTAATCTATTTTCCAAGACTGCTAAACTGATCGGTCCTTCGGGACTTGATTCCTTGTAATCTTTCCAATGTATTAAAATAATGCACTGACTCTGGGTAACTAGGGTCAGGGTATTGCATTTGGTATTAGAGGAAGTTTAACAATAACCTTAGAAACTAGATTTAGATAAAAACTGATTAGAGTACATTACCATAATATAGACTTTTATGATTAGTATATAAGAACATCCTATAATTTTGGTAATGTAGAGATTTTGTGAGTTTTCCAAGAAAATGCATCCCTGTCTAGACACGAGCAAGTAGAGGTGGCTCAAGAACAGATGTACGTAGGGGTAAAACCTGAAAACACCGCTTTGAGCTAGACTCAAATAGGAAATGGTGCATGACAATGGGCCTTACTTCACTCTTGGTTACGACACTCCCGGGGGATATGCTTCTGATAATTTTCATTTTCATTACAAATCATTATGAAGATTTTATGAGTATATAATTCCTCAAAGAATTTTTTTTATGATTATGGATTATATACACAAACTGTTCCATTTATGATAAGTGTTTTACATGTTTGTAATTATGTATTTCGATTCATAAACTAATCTAGTTTATGCCATTGTATAGAAATGACACCCAGTAGAAGGAATGTGAACTCCAACAATACGTATGATCCAAAAAGTAAGAAGGATCATATCTTTCGTGGTATTAATCCAACATTTATAAGGGAAATGATCTCCCATGTATTCTCAACATATGAAGAAATAGTATCATGTGTTAATAATATAAGTAAATAATTCTATGAGTCCTATGGCTTTAAAGGGAAGAAAGATAAGAAAAGGATGGAAGAGAGAAAGATGGATAAAGGGAAGAGGGAAAAAAGGATTTTCCCACATGTGATAGCTGTGGAAAGAATCACCTTGGTGAATTCTTGAAGGGAATGTGAGTTTGTTATAAGTGTGGAGAAAATGGACACCATGTACGTGATTGAAAGGGTAAGAAAAAAGTTTCCAACGTATAATGCTTCATCTGCAAGGAGTTGGGAAACTACGTGAATCAATATCCAAATCATCAGAGTATACCCCAAATGCTACTATTGGATAATAATAAAGTTATGATACTATTGAAGATGAAGATGAATTATTAGATTTCTTACGTTGTTATTAAAGTATTGTGTCATTTGAGTATTGTATTAATGATGTACATGTTATATGACTTATAGAGTATATAAGGATTATACTGCATAACTATTTCATTAAGGACTTGAGATTGTGTGGAACCAAGAAAATTGACTCAATTTCAGGTTAAATTTTTGTAAAATATATGGTTAAGAGAAAGATAAAACATAATATGGTTCTGATACTGAGGTAGTGATTTTGGAATAAGATATTGTTGATTCAGATAAATTATATTGGATATTCTTTACTTCCTTGGAACTGATTAATAGTTTTTACATTCCATCATTGTTGGAGATTAAAAATTTTTGTATATAAGGAGTATATCCAATATTCTATAAGGAATAAGGGAGAATTAATGTAATAAATAAGGTTTTATGGTAATTAAAGATGTTACAGTGTTTCAAAAGAATACACAATGAAGGTCTTTAAATGTTATTACGTGGAAAAAAGGATCTTCATTGTGATTACCTTTCTTATAAATTTTGGACTGTGAGTTTGGAAAGAAGTATTTTGCATAAGTCTAGTTTGAGATAATTTTTGTATTGACATAAAAAGGACAACCGAGAGGTCGGGTAGAAATCTGTCGTGTCTGGAAAGGCCGCGAGACTTGAACCCGCAACCAAATGAAGACAAGGGTGTATCCCCTACCACTGTCCCATGTGATGTACTGGATTGTATAATGTAGTTTCTTTTTTAAAAGGTCTAATAGGTGAATTATAAATTCATTATTTTTGGAACCCTATACGATTAGGATAAATAAAATATATTTTTTGAAATATTTTTGAGTGAAAGATGATTTTGTGGTAAGAATTAGTTGAAGAATGAAACTCTACTTGTCAAGTATATATATATATATATATATATATATATAATTTTTTTCCTCTTATTATATGGATAAATTAATTCTTAAACTTTAGGGAAGGGATCTTAAAACCAAAAATGTGTTATCCTAATACTTTATGTTTTGTTGAACTGATGGTATTTTAAATCATCATATATTGATGGATTTGATGCCCTCAATTTTATACTTGTTTGTGATTGATGACCCCAATCACTACCTATAAATATTTACGTTTTCCCTCCAATTATGTGTCTCTAATTTCCACCAATTTTCTCCTAAACGAGCTCATAATTTGTTGGTGACCCTTTCATTTCCCTTTTCCTCTTATTAAGACTAAATTTAATTAACCCAATTCCCGATGTGGGTTTTCCACAAAGGTATTTTTCTATTTTTTTAACCATTTATTTTTGAAGAAAAATTTAAAATTTTAAGGACACAATTTATTGAAGTAGGGAAGAATGTAACACCCCAATATTTCATAGTACGTTATTTCTTCAAAGTAATTTAATAACTTGCACTACATGCAACACTAAGTTCAAGCGCACCACGACTTACCAATCTAGCCGTTCAAAAGAGGTTATGAATAGTATTAATTTCATTTTGAATTTTTTATACTCCATATAATTTTAACATCCAGATTATATGTTTCTTATATATAATATAAGAACAAATTCAATTTTTTAGATAAAGGGAGTATTTTTCAGAAAATGAAATTTTACCGCCTTTTGAAGGCGAACGCTTTTTACATCCAATATTTGACACTGTTAAACATTAAATTTGACAAAATAAACTTCTTATTTATAATTAGGAGGTAAAAATTTAGTTTTGATAAATTTTTGGTATTTTTCTGATAACTTTCATATTTTACTGAATAGTAAAAAATACTAAATTTTAATTAAAAACAACTTTTTTAATCGAAATAATTTATAGTGTTAAATTATGAATTTGATTGGTTTTGAAGTATAATTAGATTATATTTTTATCATTTAATATAATTTAGGTCATTATAATTACTTTCATTTTGAAATTGAACATAAACAAGTGTCAATCTTTTGATAGATATTGTTGCTTAAAAACACGCTATTTGTTTTTGACAACGAGAATTAATTTTAAATTAATTAATGAAACTTATATGTTTTCAATTTAGTAAAATAGACATCATTTTTTAATTCGGAATATCAAATATATCTTAGGCTGAATTTTTGGTACTTTTCTGAGAAACATCAATTTTTGATGAATAGTAAAAAGCACTGAGTTATTGAAAACAACCGACTTTTTATTTAAATAATTATTTATTTTATTTAAATTTATTTTAGGTCAAAAAATATACATAATACATATATATGGTCAAAATAATTCATTGGAGTCATTTTTTAATAAGTTTAGATATATAAAGATTTTATTGAACTTTTTTACCTTCTTTTATCCACCTCATAGGAGTATTTGCAAATTTACATAAAAATTAATTTTAACACTTCTATGAGTTGAATTTCAAAACTCTGACAGACACAGTTAACCTTAGTAAGTAAAACGTTGTTCAATAAGATGAAAATAATTTTTGGGGAATAGTAACTTTTGATTTTTATTTACCGCAGTTAAAGGTAAATAGGGTAATTTAAGGTAAAAATAATATTTTAATAATTTAAAATTACCTTAACACATGTCCTAACCTTATTTTATGAGTAATGGCCGACCATGGACATCCTTGGGTTGATTTTGGGACCCCATGGATCCACTTATGAATGATAATGACACTTTAGATTAATGAATTTAAAGTAAATGCAAAATTGACATAAACAAGAATATTTTAGTAATTAAATTTTATATGGTGTTATATAAGTAATATTTTTGACTATAAATATTAATTGGAAATATAAAAATATTTCCTACATCATGGAATTTTTTATATAATTTTTAGACATTGAATAAATTAAATTATTTATGACACAATAATGATGCACTATTTACCTCATTAATAAATGATTTAAATAAATTAGATTATAAATATTAAAATAATGTCCAAAACATGTCCAATTCATATTTGATGATTTTATTTCTACCATGAGTCATATTATATTTGACCCAAATGATTTTTGGACCTTTAGAAACTGAATATCATTATATAATAAAATAATATTTTCACACTTTCCTAAAGAGCCCATCCCCCCCCTTATAAAAGGAGACCAATTCTAATCAATTAATCACACCTCTCAAGCCTTTAGGATCATCTAAAATCTGCCAAATTAAGATCCCTACATACCTCTACTCCTCCTAGAAGACTTACCTTAGGCAGAAGGTACTTCAAGAAGTCCTTTTAGTTCAAACCAAAGGAAGTTACCCAAATTAAAGGTAACAGTTTCTCTTAACTTCTTCTATTTTATTTTAATTCTCCAACCCCTAAACTCTTTTTATTATTTTCTTTTATAACAAAACCAGTATACTGAATATACTAAGATTTTGTAATAATAAGGATTATAACTACATTTACACACACCTCCATCTAATGGGTGAAGAATATAATGTTTCTGCGGACGACAAACTAACGCCTCACGAAACGATGATTGTTCAATTACCTCCTACCGCCTCTCATGGTGGCCATTATGATGGAACTATATATATATATATATATGATATATATTATGTTTATGTTTTCTTCATGCTTCCATATTTTTCTTTTATAGCATACCTTAATATTTTCCATTATGGGTAAACACAATAATTTCTTTTGAGGAAGTGCGGACTACCGCCCCCTCAAAGTGATATGAATCGTGAATACCATATGTGGGATGTATAAAGGATGGATTTAATGATTTTATATATTATATTATACTGGAATTATAATATAACTATGTATAATTATGTTTTAATTCCATTAAAATAAGAAATATAAATGAAAGTAGAGTTCATGCGTACGTACGACTTACCGTCTCCATGAACGGTGGATTTCATTTCTTACCCCAAAATGATATGTACTGTTATAAATACATGTATATACTGGATATATATGATATATATGATATCTAAATAATTAATATCATTCTGGATATAATGAACTTTTGACCATGTGAACAACTTGTAACTATAAGGTGTTCATTTTTGACTCAAGTGCCAAATATCGACAAAACGAACGTTATTAACTTAAATGATTACATAATTTTTATAACATGGTAATAAGTAATATAAAAGGAATAATAAACTTGAAAATGTTCTTAAGCAAGTATAAATTAACTTTAGTTTATTATTCAGGATATTAAAGAACGAACGGGTCAAGTCGGACATGAGGTAAGGGGTTTCTTATCTCCCTTTTAATTCCGTGAGATTTCCATTGTTCACCACTCATTTATTGCATGTGGTGTATTGTGTACTGCCATTTGATATATATATATTATCATAATTCACTTTATATTCATGATATTCTGTGATTCATTTTTTTGTTATTTACTATTGTTCATACGACTCTATTGATTACCATGAGGTAAGGGTTAATTTCACAATCTCTTCATTATCTGAGGTTGTTTATATGTAATTATCTACTGGAACCTCTTTATCATCCACATACATGTTTCTTAAAAACTAATTCCAAATTTTTTTTACTATTTACTAGACTATGGGTTAAATTCATTTATAGCCTTTTTTGACCTTTTATAAAATGGTTTTAAAGGAATCTTTCCGTTGTTTTCCAAACACGGTACTTTTAACCTTTTCGACAAAATTAAGGAAAGAATGTCTTTTTTAACTTATACAGTGGGTGTGGCTATTTTCCACTGTTATAAAATCCTTAAATCTTCCCTTACAATCTTATAAGAATATTTTCAAAATAAATGTTTTCTTTATAATTATGTGACTCTTAAATGATTTCAAAATAGAAAGAGATATTTATCTTAAAAGGGTTTTGATTTCATATATATCAACATCCTTTTATGGATTTTAAGTTTATTTGAAGTTGATTTATTATGAAAAAAACTTCCATATTGTATTGAAGGTTTTGTGATATTTTTGACTATGGATTTGTTATTTGTATTCCATTCATGGTTTATGGTTAAAGTATTGAAATTTCGTATGCTAGTTTTAATACGAATATTTATGTTATATTTCAACCTCTTCTAAAGATGAATGTGTTAGACTAGTATGTTCCAGGTTGAGGACCGGTAAAGGTAAGCCCTCTAGGTTGGGGTCTGGTTACAACAGACCCTCTGGGTTTGAGTCCGGTTATAGAGGCTCTCTAGGTTGGAGTCCGGTTGGAGAGGCTCTCTGGGTTGGAGTCCGGTTACAGAGGCTCTCCGGGATGGAGTCCAATTACAGAGTCTCTCCGAGTTGGGGTCCGGTTACAATTAGCCCCTATATCCTAGAACGAGGGCTTTACATAGAAATTAAAGTCTGGTACTATACATTCCCTTATTATGACAATAATATTGATGGTTCATGTGGTCATTCGACTAGTAGAATACCCATGATTATGTTTTATTATCTCATTATTTAATCAGTTCATATTCTTACCATAAAATTATTCATGTTTATTATTGGTAAAGGAATGTGGTTTCAATTATTCACCATGATCAATATTTAGGTTATCTTCCACTGTATTGTTTACCCTTATTGAGCATTTGAGATCACCCCTTTCTATGTTTTATTTTTCCCAGGATTTCAAGAAGTGTATTGTGATTGATATGTAGGGTTAAGCTAAGGGAATAATGCTGTTCATAAATGATCATTTATTTTGTTTTTTATTTTATAATGTGTAATGTAACGTTCATGTATGTAATATATTTTCCAAGATTGCTAAACTGATTAGTCCTTCGGGACTTGATTCCTAGTAATCATGCTAATGTATTAAAATAATACACTGACTCTGGGTAATTGGGGTCAGGGCATTACAACCTCCCTCAATATATGAGAAACTATCTCATCCATAAAAACCATCAAATAAATAAACCATACATTTAAAACCAAAATCCCATGATGGCATAACTGTTGTTAAAATCATGAGATAAAATAACAATACAGAAACCTCGAGCAACAGGGTGCAGTCCACTCCCAACATACACCCAGACCTAAGACACAAAAATCCCCAAATTATTAACTTGAATTGATAACCAATTTTACAAAAATTATATAAAACCCCAAATAAACTAGAGATCCAAAATACCTCAAGTTAAATGATGAATGATGACTTCAATACCTCCTCTTAAGACCTGCTATATATTCCTCACACAAAATCCCCATCAAATAGAATGATTCAACTATTATCCAATGTAATCATCTCTAAAAAACCCTAAATGGGGGAAAAGATAATTATGATAAGGAAAGGGGAAGAATAAGGAGTATAAGGACTGAGAACTTATCTTGAATCTGAGTGAAAAAATCCTCCCGAATGATTAGGATTGAAGGAGGAGAGGGGGATAGGAGATGAAAAAGTGGTCTCTCCCTCTATGTTCATTCGATCAATTATAAGGGATCTTGAGGGGGTTCCAAATAGGCCCCTCATATAAAAATTCCAAAAGGATCTCTTTTAAAAAAACCAAACAAAACATGGTCATGTTGTGACCATAAAGGTCACATTGTGATGCATTCTCACGAGGCCCACATCATGGTGTGGACCCTTAGGATTATTACATAACTAACCCCAGGTAAAGGGCCTGACCCTATCAAACCACTTTCATGGAATGAACCCACCGACTTATGGTGCGAATTCCACCATATAAAGGGCCCAATCCCATGGAAAACATTGTCACAGTGTGGCACCATTTATCATGCTGTAACCTCCTAAACCAAGACTCCTAAAGTCTCCCATAAATCATTTTAAATATGATCAAATCCTCACTCCTCAATATGAATCGAAAAATTAAAATTTACTGAAATACTTACCAACCTATAATGATACAGGTCGTTATTATACACTTATTCATAAAATATAAAATTTATATCTATGAATAATAAACAAGGGAGTCAAATAAATAAATAAACTATAGATATATTTCAACACAAGATAAAAATTTATTAATAATTCATAAATAAACTATAAAATATTTATAATTTAAGCATATATAAACATGAAAAATTCAATTTTATCCAATAAAAACTTCTTATATTATCATTTACATGATTTTAATATGAAATACTTAATATTTTAAAAATGCGTGATATTTATGAATAATTTTATTATCAAATAATAAATATTTCCTTCATTATGTAAGTGTTTAAATAAATCAAACATTTCTCCAAAAAAATTTACTAATATAAAATTTTTATATTTACATATAAAATTTAATCATAAATCAACACAAACAATTGTATTTTTCACCTTTTTTTAACTACGTAAGGTCACTTCAAACCATGATCACATCTACCAAAAAGTTTTCTATACAGTTTAAATCCTCCTCTCTAGGCCCACGTAAATGTTTTTTTTAATTTTAACAAAAATATAATTTTATTTAAAATTCCATTCAAAATAGAAATCACCATGACATGTTCTTCCCTATGGTGAAAAATATTGCTATAGGAATATGATAACTATTTTGGAAGGAATTTCAAGACGGTCAAGTCATTTTTATCAGTTATTTTTAGGGTATATATCCATTTTGAGTGAAGTAACTTTGGTAAGGAAATTAAAAGATCAAAATAGATTGTTAAACTTCACTACAATGTGGTTTGCTGTCATGGTGCTTCATACCAAGATGAAGATATCTAGTGACCATGTCATGGTGAATTAGTTTATGAAATTCTATTTTCCAGGAAATTATTACATCACCGATAACAACCATTTAATATTTTATATAGTTTGGTGTTATAAATTTTATAATCCTCATACCTGTTTTACATTACACTATATAGTGTTCTTATAAAATCAAGAATTTAAACACCCATTTCGATGGGGTCTATTCCATAATGCCTAGAAAACCCCCTTTTCCAGCTTTCTTCATTCATTAGAAAACCAAACTAAATATTGATAAACCTAGATCTAATACCACTATTGGGTTTTATAGGGATTCCAAACATTCAAAACACAATGTAAGAATAAATCCAAAGCACCATTAATCCCATATTTTATCTATACATTTTGAGTGAATAATAACATAAAGAATATAATGTGTACCTTTTACAGTGAATATTTAGCCTGTACAAGATTTAAACAAGTGTCTGATTGAGATAAATAAGGATAAATCAAAGTTTTCATCTCTCATTGGGTATCTATGGATTGTGGGAATCACCCAATGCTTGGGTAGGATCTCTTTCTATTCACGGTCTGCTATAAAATTGCGTTTAAAGAGTACAAAGAAATGATAGATTGATATTCATCTCAGTTTGAGTAGTCCTACTAGTGTCTCAATTCTATAGGAACTAATAATACCATATTATTATCAAACTATCTTTGTATATGTATCAAAAAACCAAAGGTACATCCATATATTTATTAATCATTTCACAAAACACCCAAACATTTTAGCTTTTATAACTTTCAATTTAAAACCCCATAATTAATGTTTAATGTTTAATTATTTATGTTATGAACTTATACTCCACAAATTAATAATCAAATGATTAATAAATAATAATGGAAATATTTAAAGTGGAAGAATAAGGAATACATCATGTTATTGCATAACATGATAACACCCATGAAAAGTATCATGATATATCAATTTTCACTATATCGTGGTGCAACCTTGTACTAACCATGACATATACTATGTTTTGGTTCACCCTTAAACGGATCATGAATTCCAATATTCCATTTTTTATTTCATCTTAGTGCATATATACATCATATTTAGATATAAAATAAATGAAATTATCGTTTAAAGGTAGAAACATATGGTAGGAAATAGTGAAATGTGCAACTGGTTGCAATGGGATTTCAACAATTAGAATGAGTGGATTCTAGTGAAATTTTCTCTCATTTTGTAAAGTACACAAATATTTAGATAGCGATCATCTTGGATTCCATGGAAGTTCGATTTATTGAACAACTAGATGTTAAGATTGTGCTCTTTTATGAATATTTAGAGTAATAGATCTACATGAAGAAACCCGAGGGTTTCATGAAAAAATGGAATGGAAGGTCTCGTGTGTAGTCTCAAATATAATTTTTTGGGCTTAAATAGGCACCAAGATAGTGGGAATAGAAGTTTGATTATAAATATTTGATATTTTAATATATGTTTTCCTCTAATTAAGTCAAATATGTTTGATAGTTTTATCCACATGAACCATCAAACTGAAACAAAACCATGATATATTTATACCATTAAAACCTAGTTTTTTAATTAGAGTGTATGAATAGGAGTAACTTAATTATGGAATATATTAATATATATTTTTATATAAATATTATCTTACACAAATGTACTTAATTTATTATTGTGTTTAAGAATCTATCTTTTTATGCATTGTAATTTTTATTAAATAAAACTAAATATATTATTTTTAAATGAATATTTTAAAAAATATTATATTTATTTATTAATTATAGCTTTATTAGCATTTTATAGAAATTATGAATAAGAACAACCACTATTTTGAAAAGGTATTTTCCTATAAAACATTTTCATTGTATTTTATAATTTTAATTAAAATTTAAAATATATAAATATATAATTTTAATTTAAAAAATAAAATTTATTTTTAGATTTATAATTTCAGTATTAGTTTAATAATAATTTGTGTTTCTTTTCAAAAAAAATTTATTTTTAGGTGAATAGTGAAAAATATCATTTTTATAAATAACATGAATTTTATGAAAATATTAGTATAAAAGTAAGAGTTTGAAATTAATAAACCCTTTTTATAATACCAAATATATGATTTATAATTTTAAAAATGTTGGTTTTAATTTAAAAACCCATTTTTTCACTTTAGAACATATTTTCTATTTTTCAAAAAAAATTATTTTTAATATATTATACATTTAGTTTTTTAAAATTAAATTCTATTGATTATTTAAGTTGAATATAATAAACTATCTTAAATTTTATATTTATCATTTGAAATTATATTACGTTTGATTTTTGAGTTTTTTCTAAAATAATTGTTTTTAGAAGAATATTGAAAAATACATTTTTTACTAAAATAATAACTTTTTTAATTTTTTAGAATATAATAAAGACTTATAGTTTTATAAAACATTTTAATTTTTAAAATATGTATTTAATTAATAGGTTTATTCATGTTAAATATATATATTTTTTAAATTTAAAAAACCTATGTTTAACCTTATAAAATAAAAGTCATATTTTAAATCTAATAATAAACTATTTTTGAGAGTTTTATTTAATTAAAAATTATTTTGTAAAATTCAGTTTTGAATTGATTTTAAAGGCACATAACATTTAACTGTTTTACTATAATCTAATTTGTGTCTTTAAAATAAAAAAACATTGATATTATTATCCCACACTTAAATTTAAATCTTTAATTCATATTTTTTTAAAAGAAACCGTTTTTACACATTATATGTGCTAATACTAAAATTAATTTCTATAAATATTAGAAATTTTGTTTTATAAAATTAGTTTAATATTTAACATACTCATTTTAAAATTACTAAATAATTTTAATATATTCTTTTTCCATTAAAATTAGTTTCTAATGGTGAAAATGGAGTTACCGTAATATGGGTAAAATTGGGTAAAAGTGGATTAACATAGTGAAAGTGGTTAAAAGATATGGAAAACTTGTGTGATATTGGATAGTGGAGGGAGTATCAGACTTATATCTTTTAACACACCATTATTTTACATTTTATATCATTTTTTCTATGAATAATGGAGTGATATTATTGAGGAATAGTGATTTTTTACAAAAGTTTCTTTTACTTATAAAAGAAGACCACCTCTTCTCCATTTATGAACCCATTCTAAAGACATGGATTAACAAAAAATATACCCTATCCTCTTCTAAACACCCTCACTATTCATTTAAATCCTTCATATAAAAAAATACCATGTTATGTATTCTTATGGAGTTATCCAAAGGATAATTTCCAAGGGAAAGGTAATACTCTCAACCAAACTCTTCCAAGTTCTTTTCTTATTCTACACCCATAAATTCCCCTATATCCATGAGTTATGATAAAATAAAACTTTTAATATTCTAAAATTTTATTATAAAAATTTAATATCCATTTTAAACTTTACTCCAAAATCATTGAGAAAAATAAAAACATCATCATGCGTGTGTGCAGACAACCACCTCCATGAACAACAGGTTTTATTTTACATGACAACCTAAAATGGATGAATTTAAAAATTTATTTAGTATGTAAAAATTTTATATTTCAAAATATTAATATTTTTAAATTATAATATATGATAGTTTATAAGTAATAAAAATAATAAATAGTTATAGTAACTTTAACCGCCTTAAATGGACTTATTAAGAAACCTTTCTTAATTTGGATATTATTTGGATAACATTTGAAAATATATAAGTTTTGCCATAATAGAATAATAAATAATTTAAAACTACACAGTTATAGAGATCATGAAGTAATTTTACAACACCTTTGAACATGGTCAACAAACTAAAAGTGTTTTGAATGAATTGAACAACAACCTTGACTAACCAATATAAGTGGAAACCATATTAAACAAAATAAGAAAAGATAATAAACAGAACATAGAAAATTAATTATATGTAAATATGGTTATTTTTTATATATCTAATTAACTAATTTAATTATTCAGGAATTCATTTACATTTGTATATAAATTTTTGACACAAGCTAAGGGTTTAATCTCAAAATTTCATTCTTTGAGACACATTTTCTTTTATGCATCTAATTTACTTTAAATAGTGTGTATAATGAAAATTGGACATTCAATATCATTTATTATCCTTATTCATAGTATTTTAACTTCAAATTCAATATATATATCTTTCAAGGTTCTTTTATTAGAATGTTTCTTAAGATGTAAGGGTTTTTATCTCAATTTCACTTTATTGAGGAATGATTTGATATTATACACCGAACTTCAATTTTATGATGTATCTACTTCCCACTTGACTTATAAGATAAAAAATTATTTTTGAACTAGGAAAACTCACTTTAATTCATGCCCTTCCTTACTATGGATTATGATTTATGTCTTCCAAAAAATATAAGGGTCTTTTATAAATCAATCTAATTAATTTAGTTATAACATTTTTATTTGAATTTCATATTTAATTTCATATAGTATACCCTATTTATATATTGTCTGATCATTTTTATTCAAATATTACTTACCGAGGAGTCATAATCCTTTTTTAAAATATAACTATGTTATGAATTATTCCCATCTACTTAAATTATGATTTCCCCTCCTTGTCCATAATTTACCTTCCCACTAATGTTCTCTTCTTTTAAAAAATCATTAAGTGTTATATCATTTGGAAATAATATTTAAATTATATTATTTTTAAAATAAAGTTTCATTATCTTTTTTTACAATGTGTGATTTCAAAAAAGGTGTTTTAATGAATAAAAATGGATCTTATATACCTCCTTCACAACTTTCCAGTTACAAATTCTCTTTATTTTTCTCCATTTTATGAAATATTTTTATCATGAAACTATTATATTTTTGTATAAATGTACCTTGAATATATACCTAGTTAAATATCCTTTTCACTGTTGGGTCTATACAAGTTTTTAGTTCCCTTTAAAATTCCCACTTTTAAGTAAACTCGGTTTAAGGGAACCTTCCTATTTCTTGTCTCACATTGAGAATCAACCACATAAAATGTTTTAAACCAGTAATAGATTTTAAAAACCATAATTTTTTTATAGGTAACCCGATTGGTTAAATTATGGTTTTATGGGAAATAATAATCTCTTTCCTTATTTAAAAATATCCTAACTTATTTTTCAAAGAATCACCCAAGAAATAAATTTTTATTCTTTATTCTTCTATACCCTTCTCATGAATTTTATAAATTGGAACTCCATGTTCAAGAACCATGTTAATTTTTCAATTATGAATGTTTAAATAGAATTAATTCCTTATTTTAATAGTAAAACTTGTAATTTATCCTTTTTTATGTTTTAAATCAGAATTATGAAAACCACTTATTTCTCTTGTGTTTGATCATGCATATGATTTATGTATGGTTTATTTTATTATGTGGAAAACATACTGATTTGAATATTATGATATGATAGGCTGGTATTTATAAACCTACAATTCATTGGACAATGTCAATGTCTCATTATATACCATGTATGGTGTATGAGTGGTTAGCCTAAACACGTTATGTGTGGTTTATAAGTGTTTTGCCTTAGCACATTATATATGGTTGATCGGTGGTTATCCTAAGAACATTAGGTATGGTGCATGGGTGTTTAGAATAATAACACTATGTTATTATAGTGGTTATCCTAATCATATAATGATTACGATGTTAGTTATCCTATGTTATGTTGCCTAGACACTTAGCCTTGACTTATGCTTATGATGTCATGATTTATGATGTTGCCACATGCTTATAATTCCATATTCTTATGATTTCATTACCTTATTCAATTATTCCATGATCTTATGATGTCATTACCTTATTCAACATTTCCATTCTTATTATTTTTCTCCTTATGGTATCATGTTATTCACATTAACCCATTTATGTATTTAAAACTTACTTTCATTATTCCCATACTGGGAATTATAGATCACCCTTTTCCTTATATATTTTCATTAGGGTATCCTATGTAGATTTAGATAATATATGGGAGTGAATAGAATTATGTGAGTTTTAAATAGAGATGTTATTTTTATCTTTAAGATGATTTTTTATATTTTTAATCTTCCAAAGACATTGGACCTCTAGATCCTTGGATTTTATTGTTTGGAAATAGTGTTATAGATCATGAAAACTAAAGGGAGAAGTCTAATAAATACACCTAAGTATAGGATAACATCTTAAATTTTTTGTAAAGTAGACATCGTGTGGTTTTCCTAGTAATTATATCCTTTTTATGACATTGGAAAGTGGATGAAAGATCTGGAATAGTTGTACCTAGGGGTAATAACCTCAGAAAGAGTGTGTTGGGTATTAACTTACCTATTACCTAGTGCACAAAAAAGAGGCCTAACTATACACCTAGATAAATACTATAGGGAGATATTATTTAGTAAATCATATTCTATCTTCTGACAATTATGAGGTATTTATTTCCATTTTACATTAAGTGATTAAGTTACGAAATATGATAGAACATAACTTAATGTAAACTAGGTAAAACCAAGAGAGTTATAGGATTAAAAAAGTATGACACAGTTGAAATTAAAATAGAATAGATTAAAATAAATGTCTCATGGGAGAATATATATTAATATAGAGGTATCATATTCATATAATCTGATTATTTTGGATATTATAATAACCATTTTTCTTTTAGAATTTTATTAAAATAAGATCATGAGGATGAAAATGAGAAAGGTATGAATCCAAAATCCACGATGTCTTATAACTGAATAAGTAATTATACTTAAATGGGTGATAATCTTAGTATATTCCTATTATGATATAAAATGAGAGTTTCTTAGTCTTACCTAAGGTAGTGAGAATGATACCATAATATAAATTGATCATAACTACTTTTATTAGTGAGTGATATTCATCAATGGTATTCTGGTAAATTTAAAAAGTTATGAGGGTTTTGTGAAACATATAAGGATTTTTATTTAATAGTTTTTCTTTAAAGGCATTGAAAATATATATTAAATTATATTAATAACCTTGAAAATTTATTTTTTAATTATTATATTTTTGGGGATAACTATTGCAGAACACATGATTGAGGTATGAATAACTCTTATGTTTATTCTATGATTGATGAGGAGGTAATAAAGGGTTGATTTATTTTAAAAAATTAAGTTATATAGTATTAGTAACATTGGTATTGAAAAATAAGTCATGATATTTTTGGTTAAATTTATCTCATTTTTTGGATTATGATATATATATATATATAGACCATTGTGTGACTTTTTGAACTAGTGTTTGTAGATAAGAGTTATTTTTTGAGGGAATATATGATTTTAATATGGTTTAATTTCTTAGGGATTCAAATGTTTTTAAAGGTATGTTATGAGGAATATATGATTAAGATGTATTTATACTTGGGTACATGATTGTATGAATGACTGATGTTGTTTGAGGAAAGATGAGTTATTTGGTATAGCCTAAAAAAGTAGGGTGGATTCCATATTATTAGATTATATATTGAATGATGAATATGTTAATAATTAAATCACCTAAATTCATTATTTAGGAATAATTAAAATTTAAATAACATAATTTATTTAAGGGAGGGTGGAAATGTAACGACTTGAGATTTTAATATATGTTTTCTCTAATTAAGTCAAATATGTTCGATAGATTTCTCTATACGAAACATTGAATTGAAATAAAACTGTAATATATTTAGAGCATTAAAACCTAGCCATTGAATTAGTGGGTATGGATAGAAGTAACTGAATAATGAAATATAATAATATATATGTTTATATAAAGGTTATTTTACATAAATTTATTTAATTCATTATTGTATTTTAGAAAATATCTTTTTATACACTTTATTTTTTATTAAATAAAACTAATTATATTATTTTTAAATGATTATTTTAAAAAATATATTTTATATTGATTAATTCTATATTTATTAGTGTTTTATATAAATTAAGAATAAGAACATCCAGTATTTAATAAACTTATTTTCCTATAAAAACAAATTTTCATTGTATTTTATAATTTTAGTTAATAGTTTAAATAGAAAATTATATAAATTTAATTTTAAAAAATAAAATTAATTTTTGGATTTATAATATAAATATTATTTAAATAATAATTCTTTAGTTTTTTCTAAAAATATTGATTTATAGGTGGATAGTGAAAAATATAGTTTTTATAATAACATGAATTTTGTGGCATTATTAGTATATAAGTATGAATTGTAAATTTATGAAACCTTTTTATAAGACCAAATATGTATCTTATAATTGAATTTATAATTTTAAAAAAAGTTTTTTTAATTTATAAACCCATATTTTACATTTTAGAACTTAAGTTATATTTTTCAAAAAAATTGTTTTTAATACATTATATACATAGCTTTTTAAAATTAATTTTTAACATTTATATAAGTTTAATATAATAAAATCACATGTATTTTTTATTCATCATGTGAAAAATTTATTAATATTCAGTTTTGATATTTTTATAAAAAAATTTATTTTTAGATGAATAGTGTAAAATAACGTTTTTTTCTAATACAATGACTTTCATTACTTTATCAGAATATAATAAAGTCTTAGATTTTAAAAAAACCGTTTAACTAATAAAATATATATTTAAATAATAATTTTATTTATGTTAAAGATATATGTATTTTTAAATTTATAATACCTATGTTTAACCTTATAAAATAAATGCAATATTTTAATTCTAATAAAAATCCGTTTTTGATATTTTCATTTAATTAAACATTATTTTGGAAAAAATAGGGGTTGAATTGATTTTAAAGCCACATAAAATTTAATTTTTTTATAATAAATATATTTTGGTATTTAAAATAAGAAAACTTTGATAATATTATCCCGCACTTAAATTTTAATCTTAAAATTATTTTTTTTTCTAAGAAATGATTTTTATACATTATGTGCGCTAATACTAAAATTAATTTATTTAAATATTATAAATATTATTTTATAAAATTATTTATATGTTTAAAATTATCAATTTAAAATTATAAAATAATTTAAATTTAAAAATTTTCAATTAAAATTAGTTTCCAAGGTTGAAAGGGGAGTTACCAAGGTAAGGGAAAAATAAAGTAAAGGTGGTTTAACATAGTACAAGTGGTAAACAATTGTGGAAAAATAAATGATATTGGATTTTTGAGGGAATATACGACTTATATATTTCCCCACACCATTATTGACCATTTTTGGAACCTTTATCCAAAAATAATGGAGCGATACTATTGAGAAATAAAGTATTTTTACAAAAGTGCTCTTTTCTTCACTTATAAAAGGAGTCCACCTTCTCCCCATTTATAAACCCATTTTAAATAATTTTATCAACCATATATTTTCCCAAGTATCTCCCAAACACCCTCCCCATTCCTTTTAAGTATTTTTCTCAATAAAAGACCAAGCTCACGAGTCTTAAGGTGTTACCCATGGGATAACTTCTAAGGGAATGGTAATACTCTCAACCCAACTTTTTCTAAGTTCCTTTATTCTTCTACACCCTTCAAGTAACCTATATATATGAAGGTATGATAAAAATAAATTATTAATATTCTTAAATTTTATTATACTAATGGAATATCTATTTTATATTTTCCTCAAAAAACATTGAGAAAAACCAAAATTTCGTCATGCGCGTGTACAAACCACCACCTCCATAAAAGGCATGTTTTATTTTCCATGACCATCAAACATGAATGAATTTTGATAACGTATTTAGTATATAAAAATTATATTTTTGACACTATTAATATTTTTAAATGATAATATATGAAAATCTATAAGTAATTAAAACAATAAATGGTTATAGTAACTTTAACCGCCTTAAATGGACTTATCCAGACTCCTTTATTAATTTATATTTTTTTGGGATAACCTTTGAAACTATATAAGTATTGTAATAATGGAATAATAAATAAAATAAACCTCCAAAATTATATATATCATGAAGTTATTCTATAACACCTTTTACCATTGTCAACAAACTGAATGTTTTACAAAGAAATTTACCAAACAACATCAAATAACCAACATAACCCGAAAAAGTATTTAAAAAAATTAAAATAAGATAATAAATGAAAATTATAAAAATAAATATATTTAAATAAGGTTATTTGGAAGATATCTAATAAAATTAATTTATTTTTTCAAGAATTTGTGTAAGATTGTAGAGTGCTTTTAAACACGAGGTAAGGGTTTCATCTCAAAATTTCCTTCTTTAAGACAAAATTTATTTTATGAACATAATTTATTTTAAATGGTGAGTATACTTCCAATTAGATATTTAATACCATGTATTAGCTTTATTAATTTTATTTGAACATTAAATTCATCCTATATCTCTTTCAAGGGGTTTTTATTAGAATGTTTCTTAATCCATAAGGGTTCTATCTCAATAACCCTTTATTGAGGAATGGTTTGATATTATGAACCAATATTATTTTTTATGATATATATACTACAACTATGACTTATAATATCATAAATTATTTTTGAACTCAAAAAAAAATGCTTCTGTTCATTCTCTTCCTTGATTTAGGCTATGATTTATGTCTTTGCAAAGATATAAGGTTCTTTCATAACTAAATCTAATTTCATGAGTTATAATGTTTCTCCTCGAATTTCACATTTAATTTCATATGGTATTACCTATTTATATTTTTTGAGGTGAATTTTTATTTTAATATTCTTTACTTGTGAGTTATAATCCTTTTTTAAAATACAACTATGTTAATAATAATTCACATCCAGTTAAAATAAGTTTTCCTCTCTTTATCCATAATGTCCCTTCCTGACAATGTTATTTTTTTTAAAACCCCATTAAGTGTTAGATCATGTGGAAATAGTATATAAATTATAATCTTTTACAAAGAAAATTTTATCATCTATTTTTATGATATGATATTTCAACAAAGTTTTTTTAAAATATAAAAGGGATCTTCTTTACACCCTTCTTGACTTTCTCGTTAAACATTATATTTATTTTTATCCCTTTTTGTGAAATATTATTCTCATATAACTCTTTTATTTTTTTATATACCTTAAATATATAACTAGTTAAATATCCATTTCATTTCTAGGTTTATACAAGTTTTTAGTTGCCTTCAAAATTCCCACTTTTAAGTAAACCCGGTTTAAGGTATCTCTCTTATTTCTTGTATCAAATTGAACATCACCTCCATAATTTTTTTAAACCATGAATAGATTTTAAAAACCATAATTATTTTATGTGAAAACCTTTTGGTTCAATTTTTTTTATAGAAAATAATATTTTCTTTCCTTGTTGAAAATTATTCTTTATTTATTCCACAAAGCATCACCCAAGTGGTATGTTTTTAATCTTTCTTCTCCAAGATCATCCTCATTAACTTTCTATATTAGAACTCCATGTATAATAGATATGTTATTTTTTCAATTTTTAATTTTAAAAATGATTTAATTACTTATTATATTGGGAATCCATATGATTTATCCTTTTTTATTCCTTAAATTAGAATTATGAAACCCACTTCATTCTCATGGGTTTGACCATGCTTATGATTTATGCATGGTTTCTTTTATCTTGTGGAACACATATGCATGTACATATAATGATATGATGTGTGGGTTCATTATAGCCTTATAATGCATTGGTTAATGTTAATGTCTTATGATATACCTTGTATGGATCACATGTAGTTAGCCTAAGAAAATTATGTACAATGCATGATTGGTTATCCTAAGAATATTATGTGTGGTGCACGAGTGGTTATCCTAAGCACACATTGTTATAATGGTGATTATCTTGAGCACATGATGATTATGATGGTAATTAGGCTATGCTATTTTATCTTGTAGGTTAGCCTTAAATTATTCTTTTGATGTTTTCACATGGTTATGATTCTATGATCCTATGATGTCATTCCCTTATTCCTTGTATCCATGCTTATGATTTTCCTCCTTATGGTATCATGTTATGCCTCCTAACTCATTTATGTATACATGATTTACTTTCATTATTCCCTTACTATACTTTCAATATTATCCCTTTTGTTATGTATTTTCCCCAGGGTATCATATGTTTTTTTAGAAGATCATTGAGGGTTAGAAGCACTATGTGGAGTTTTAAATAAAGCTGTTCTATTTATATATAATATGATGTGTTTATTTATCTAATATTCAAAATACATTATACCTATAGATCTTTATATTGTATAATTGGGAAAGCAAGTTATAAATCATGTAATAAAGTATGTTTAAGGCTTGGGTCATTATATTAATGCTTTTATTATAAAAAAAAGTTCTTATAGAGAAATAAAAATCATTTCTGCTACCATACTGTGTTTTGATGATGATAAGTTCATATTTTTTCTCTATATTAATGATATGTGCTTATATGGACAAATTATGGAAAGGATGTAGGAGTTAAATTTTTGTTTGTCAAAAATATTTCATATTAATGATCTTGGTTTTGTAAAGTGGATGTTGGGGATGAGAATTGAAAGAGACACACAGTCCAAAGATTAGTTCCCAACTCATTCATAGTACTTCCATAAGGTATCAAAGAAATTAAAAATGAGCAAGTCAAAACCCATGAGGATCCCCTTGGAATTTTGTTTCAAACTGTCCAAGGTTAAGGAACAAAAAAAATTAATAGGCTACATACATGGTGAAGGTTTTTATACATCATCCATGGAAAGTCTAATGTATGCCATGGTTTTTACAAGTCCTGATATTGTGCATGAATTTAGTGTAGTTAATAGATTCATGGAAGATCCAAGGAATGAAAACTAAGAGGTTATTAAGTGGATTCTTAGTATCTCAATGGATTTATATATATTTCACTTTATTTCAAAAAAAACGATACATTACAAGGGTTTGAGAATGTTGAATTTTAAGGAGATACTGTAGCGACACATTTTTTTTGTAAGTGTGACTTAATTTATTTTTTAATTTTTAAGGTTATGTCCTTTAAAGAGGGTAAAATAGTAAATTTACCCAAGTAGTTGACCTCAATTTGTTTTCTGATGGTTCCATTGAACACAAAAAAGTTGTGCTTACCCTTAGATCAAAGTTTTGTGAAAATCCTGGCTACTTGAATTTTAAAAGATATTTAATATTTAATAAATAATTAAATATTTGTCCCATGAGAATTAATGTTGATATAACATAAAAATAATCTTATATGTAAGTTTTGATATCGATATTGTGTCAATAATAGTGTGTTTTCCTTAAGAGAGGTATAAATTATCTGTTCGAATGTTGAGATGTAGACCAACTATTTTTTGGGTTTTTTTAAATAATTGAATTACCCAAAAAAAGATATTTTTTTGGAAACCTGGTGTTGAGGAATCCATGGAAAGTATTTTAGAGAAATTTTTTATTAGATATATTTATTTACTTGACCTAGCCTTAATGAGAGGTAATAATGTGAGTATTTATGGGGAAAAAGTATTAATGTGAGTTAATGGTTAATTAAGGGGAATGATATTATGGGGAGGAATAATATATCCATCAAAGATTATTTTACTTCATAAAAAGTTTAAGAGAAATATCCCCTCTCTTTTCCATTGGTGGAATAAAACCTTAGAGATTTCATCTCTCCCTCTTGGATAAATAAAGGGTTCTTATTCATATTTTTCACATTCTCTATGGAGGTGGTGACAATAAACCAAGATCAAGATGAAATCATTAAAGTAATGACTATTCACCAATGATGTTGTAATTTTTTTCTAAACCTCATGCCTTTTGTACATTGTGTGATTTGATCATTTTATTCTCATTATCAAATTACTTAAAATTTTAAGGTGATATAATGATTAAAATTTTAGAAAGTTTAAAATATGAAAAATTACTACAGATTTAATGGAAATTTAATCAACGATTATTTTCAACAATAATTAATAGTAATTAGAAAAGTTTTTAATTGGATTTCATTTGATAAATATTTTTTTTGTGATTAAAAAAATTATTTTTATTTTAAAATTATTTTTTCATAAAATAGTTTTTCCAAAGGAAAACTGGATGAATATTTTTTCATATAATAATTCAGTTGTTTAAAAAAAATTTATTAAAAAAGTTATTATTTTTTGAGGATTGTTTTTATATCGAACAAAATATACGTTTTTCCCTATATATGAATTATGATTGTTTTTATTATTAATGACTCAAATATTAAAGAAAAAAATTTTATAATGAATTAATAATTTGGATCAACATCTTATTTCATGAAGGATTTGTTTAAAACTTAAAATTATTTTATTTTGATTATAGATGCTTTAATATTTTTTAATTAATTGATTATATTATGTGGTTAACATGGTGTTGAATCTTCCATATTTATATATGTTTCTATTTTAGTAATTTTCCTTTAATGGTTTACTAAATAAATTTTTTTCTTATTGGTGGAAGTTTATCATATATTGAAAAATTAATTTATAATTAAAGGAATTTTTTTTATTTGATAATATAGAATAAAATTTCTTCCCCTATTTGCATTATTTTTTATTTTTTAGATAAGTTCACAAATCTATTTAGGGTCATCAAATATTCCACTGACCATGAATTTCTTTGACCCCATTCTTTCACAATGACTAACTATTGGTTTTAGGGTACTATAAAAATTAAAAGAAACAATATGGGTTTATAAAAGGTGGTGGGGGTGTTGGGTTCAAAAAAAATGAAGGTGAAACCAGAGTCAGAGGTAAAAATGGTGTTCATGGGGAGGAATCAACGATTCTTTCATTCTGTAGATTTTTTGACTATACTATGATAGTCTGGAATCATATGTTATGTATATATCCATTTTCAATTTCCATATTGTCATCAATTCCACACAACATGTATCTCCAAGATACCCACTACATATATCAATTATCATGATAGATGGGGTTTCATAGAGAATTAAATATCACATGCTATGTGACTTTGGGTTATACACTTTGTATCTCCAGGATTCTTTCCTCAGAATGTATCTGTATACATGCTAGGTCATCAAACTGGACCCACATGTCATGTGCCACTTCACACACATCATGTATATTTGTAGGAGAACCTTCATGTGTTCAAGTAGTACATTCTGAGTAGACACATAGGATCTACACATCTTGTATTCTATGGATATGAAATGTAAAACTGGAAAGGTGACTCGACATGTACCCAGATTACACATCTTCTATTCTAATTTGTTATATAAATTTTGTACCCCCGAGTACATGTTCTGTACTTTCATACATTAAAAAAATACTATAGATATTACATGCCCATCCTTGACCAAGTGACTTACATTCCATATATCCTATTGGGGCATTCCATATTCTGGGTAATTACTAGTATTATTCATATCTTCCCACTCGGGTTCCTGTTTGGGATGTATGAGTTGTACATTATAAGAGTTTTTTTCTATAAATAATGTGATTTTACATATATCTTTTTCATATGGTATTAGTATCTTGCGTGTTCAAGTAGTTAGAGTTTCATAACTTTATAGAGATGATGATCAGTGTTGGTGGACATTTATAGAGATATCATGGGTTTAAAACCCTTTTGGTAGCATATTATCTACAGGGAGAAGGTACTTTATGTATTTAGTAGAGAATTTATCCTCTCATAGTTATGGGGTTTGAGTCCTCCACTCATGGTGTAGGTAACCATCTTGACCGATGCACATTAAACATAATAGAGGTTAGGTCCTCCATATGGGTTGACAACCCCCTTGACTAATGTATTCAGTGGGGAACGAGTCCCATATTACTTCGAAAACTGAGGGATGATGTGGATGTGTTAGATGTGAGATAATTCATTAGGTCATGTGTATTTCTATGTATAAATATTTATGGATGATTTTGTATTTTCTAAAGACATGGAATTTATTTGTGTTTGTATTTTAAATATTACTTATAACTAGATATTGAATTTGGTATTATAAGGCTACTTAATATGGTATTTTTGGTTTCTATGAGATACAATCCTTTATGCAGATAAGCTGTAAAGATTGAGATTACACCTTTTTCATGGTTCTCTTAACCTAGAGAATATTTAATTTTCATAGGGAATCTCCTTATTTTTTCCATTGGTTATGGGTTTAAGGTGACATATTGGTTTATATTTACTTATTATTTTTAGGGGGTCTTTGTAGAGCCCTGAGTTTTTATGAACCTTTTTTTGAAAAAATTAAATCTTTATTTATGTCTTAAAATGCAGTAAGTCAAAGATTTTTTTTACATGTAACCAACTTAGCATAATTTACATGGCACAAACTCGAAATAAATTACACGGAACATTGACTCATTTTATGTTACGTGCAATATCTACTTGGTGTACGTTACACGCAACACCGATGATTCTATGAAACATCATTTTGTTGTTTTCATTATTCAAATGAGATAATTATAACATATCCGTTAAACTTAGTAATATGAATAGTAATAAATAATTTTAAAATATTGTTTATATTTTTTATATAAAATAAAAAATATTGATAATGAAAGATATAATTTTTGTAAAGTCCTTATATGTTTCAAAATAACGTATTCTCGAATAAACAAATTTTAATGTCATTCTATGAAAAATTATAAAATTAATTTTTGACATATTTAGAAATTTAATTTAATAAAATAAACTTCAATTTTGAATTTATAATGTCTAAATTATCTTAGGGTGAATTTTTGTGATTTTTCTAAGAAATGTTTTGGATGAATAGTAAAAAAATATCAGATTTTAATTCAAAATTACTTTTCCATCTAATTTATTTATAAGGTTAAATTATATTTTAAAATGGTTTTAAAGTCTAATTAGAAAATAATTTTATAAATTAATCTAGTGTGGTTAATTTGAACCAATTTCACATTGAAATTGTATATAAAAACTTAGCAAAATTTTGATCATTTTTACTTTAAAAATTCGCATTGTCGACCCAACTATGGGATTAATTTCAAATTAATTTCTTTCACTTATGTGTTTTAAATTTGAAAAAATGGATTCCATATTTGGAACCAAAATAATTTATATTTTCTAATAATATTAACTATGTTTTTGACCAAAAAGATTAGTGAATGTAATTAAAATCAATTACATTGATTAAGGTAAAATTAAGCTTAACTAAGAACTAAACCTTAAATTTAAGACCCAAAAGACCTAAAAACTTTTCAAAAACCCATTGGATGGAAATATTTAGAACCTATAATCACTTTTCTCAACTATAGACCATTATTGGATCCAATTTCAACATGAAAAATGTGGGTGGAATTCTCTCTTCAAAAATTTACAAGAGTGCAACTCCTCCTCCACTATCAAAAGGGATCCTTTCCTCACAATTACTCAGACTTCTAAAGCCCCTTGTCTTACCCATAATCTTATAAAATAATATCCCAAATTTACTCCCTTACTCCTCTAATCCCCATATGGTATAAATCTATCCAAGGAAGCCTTTTGGAACAAACCAAAAGGATTTACCTGATTAAGAGGTAATGTCTTCTCTCAAGTCCTTTATTTTATTTTCTTTCACCACCCCATCCACTTTATTTTTTCCATGATTGTATAAAAAAACTAGTATCATAAATATAATAAGATTTTTTATGCTAATTGTTTACCTAAAATTACAAAAACCTCCATCTAATGGGTAACAAACATACTGTTTATGTGTATGGCAGACTACCGCCTCACTAAACAATGATTATTCAATTTTCCTTACAACCTCTCATGGTGGAAATTATGATGGAGAATCTATTTATATATGTTATATATTATATTTATTATGTATCTAAGCATCTTTATTACTTTCACAACACATATGTTTTTTTACTTTCCATTTGGTGTTAATATGATAATTTCATTTGAGGAAGTGTGGACTACCGCCATCTCAAAGTGATGTGATTCATTCACAAACTATATGGAATGTATTAAGGATGATTTTAGTGAACTTATATGATATATATGATATAATAATTATATTATAATAATGATATTTATACACACACACACACATATATATATATACATACATACACATATATATATACACATGTCACTTACCATCTTTCTTTCAATTTGAAAATAAAAATGGAAACAACATTCATGCGTATGTACAACTTATTGTCTCCATGAATGGTATATTCCATTTTATACTTATATATTATATATATTATTATAATACAAATATATTGGATATATATGATATTTATATCATGGTTTTAATTATTTAATCATGATATAATTATAAGGACCAACAATATAAAAAATTAAGACACATACGAAGAACAAAACGAATTTTACCCAAAGTGAGACCTTAACATAGGATGGTTAACAAGTGGTTAATATAAGGTCATAATAAATCAATATATGGTATTTGATATAATAATATTGTTCTTTAAAATACTCATGACAAATTTATATTTATTATATACGTGGTTTGAATGAGTACTAAGAAAGTCAAGAAACAACTTAAGGGGATTTCATCTCACTTCTTATTTCTGTGAGATACATGATTTATTCACCACAAAACCCTTTTACGTGGTGTGTATAACTAACAATGGATGTAATAAATTATTATTATATTTAAATTTATGGGTATTTACAAATCCATTCTATGTCCTTTATTTCATGTGGTTTAAGTTTAAAAAGTTATCAAATCAGAAAAATAGTTTTTTTGCAATTTGTCTTCTTTGAGACTCATGTTTTGTTATGAACTTAAATTCTTTTTAGGTGTATATACTTAAATTATACATGATATATCATGAATATATATCTTTTTCATGATATTATAAGCTTTATTTAATTTCATTTTCTTAGATGGATATTATTATCCCAAGTTACCAAGTGATAAGATTTTATCGAGACAATCTCATCACTTTTCAAGATTATTTATGTTTATGCTTCCTTTGATGAATTATTATGATACATATATCAAGAACACTCATGAGTTTCCATGTACTCTATTTATTCATGACATATCCTTGTATTAGTACAGTTTTCCCACTCTTTGGTACTTATGAAAACATTTTTAAGTAAAATAAGACTGTATCTCTCTCCAGTAGAAAATCTATTGTATTTAAAAACCATGTTTTAAAAAATGTTTTAAAAAGATATTTGAAGCCCATTTTCAAGGAAAATGGATTTTAAAAACGTTTTATGGTTTTAAATGATTCATTTATAATATTTGAAAACTATTTTAAAATAAAAGTATTTTTAAATTGGTTATTTGTTTTAAAAATAATTTTTAATGCAGAAACGATATTTTCCTCAAGAAACATCTTTAAAAGATATTTCAAAATTATTTACCATATAAGATAACATCCATTAGTGTTACTCATGAATTTATGGGGAAATTATTCAGTGTTTTAATTCATATTATTTCTATGAATGGATTATGTTTTTATGGATTGATTCTTATGAAACACGTTTTTCTTTCATGGGTTATATTCTTTTGAAACTCACTTATTTTCAAAGGTTATGATTTTGATGGAATGATTATGAAACTTGTATATTTTTTACATAGGTTATGATATGATTACATGTTTATGATACCCATTTCATTTCAAGGACTATGATATGATTATATATGATCTTGTGGCACATGTATGAATGATTTCATTATGAGATGGGTGGGACCTATATCTCCCTTTAATGCATTGGGTAAAGATTTATATCTCACGAGATAGACTAAGATGATCTTGGGAATTAGCCTTGACTACTAAGATGGCCATGTGAGTGAACCATGACTACCAATGTGGTATGAGGAGTGAATTTATTATACCAATATGGCCATGGGAGTTAACCATGACTACCAAGATGGTATAGGGATAAAACCTATACTACCAAGATGGTATTGGAAGAAGTTCCTTGGATACCATGGGAATCATATTATATACTTATCCATCTACCACAATTCCATGTTTTATTCCTATGTTATGGTTTCATGGATTATGTTCTTTATTTCCTTATGATTCATGTCTTATGAACTACCAATATTTATACCATTATTCATGTTTATGATCTTTGATATATAGGGTATGATATTATATTTTCTTGATCATGTTCTCAGACCCTTATTCTCATGATTATACTTACATATCTACTTGTTTACCCTTACCGTGCATCCAGTCTCACCCCTTTTTATGTTTCATTTCCCCAGGTTATGAAGATAGATATTATGTTTAATGTTTTCTAGAAGGGTGACAATCATGAATAACATAAGTGAGAGATAACATAGCTCACTTATGTACCATGGTTTATGTTTCCATGTTTCCAAAAGCACTAGACTAGTACAGTCTTCACGCGTCTGTTTTTTTAATGTTTTATATATTCTTAAAATGTTATGTAATATTAATGTATGTCCATACTGGGTCACTATATTGGTATTAGAGGAAAGGTTCAATTAACATTTGGAATTTGGGATGAAAAAACCTTAGTGAGAACCCTAAGGACATGTCTAGGGATAAGTCTAAGGATAAGGAAAAGTATAGGAAAATGTCCTAGAATTTTGGTGAAGGATAAAGTGAGTGTTTTTCTAGAAATAAATCCATTTATGGATACTAAAAGTGGATGTGGCTCTGGAACAGATGTACCTAGGGGTAACAACTTTGAAAAAGTGTTCTAGGCCTGAATTGGGGTAATCTGGTACACGAAAAAGGGCCTTGATACACACCTAATTTGACACTCATGGGGGATATGATTTGTAAATTCAAAAACTCTTCACAAACCATCATGAAGTATTTAGAAATACATTTTTTATGAATAAACTATGATAAAACTAATGTTTCATATATCAAGGAAGGTTTCATAACTTAGACATCCTATAGGTGACTTTTCATGATTATATGGTTCTTCATTATGATAAATGTTTCTTACTCGATGCTTTTGATTTTAGTCAATGGATAGAACCTGAAGGAACCATGTTAATAGTGATTAATATAGACAATGAAACAATTTTACTTCTAAGAAACCGAATGCTATATGAAATGGAATGAAAAACCTCATTGATATAGTCACAAAAATTTCTCAAGCTATGAATCATTATGAAATTCTAAACGAGTAAAGGAGAGGACAACATTTTATTAATTATTTCCTGATTCAATGTCTACATTATTTAAGAGGGTATTTTAATCCACATGTTGTTGAATAATGGCTCAATACTACTGAAAATATATTCTCTATTCTCTAGTGTTCAGATCATGAGAAATTCATTCTGGCTGTCTATCGGTTAGAAAGTGAAGCAGAGTAGTGGTGGACTCTAATTAAGAATAAAAGGAAGAAATATGAAATTGAATCCATGGATTGGGATGAGTTAAAGAACTTATTTTTCAACAATAAATTTCCTATTATTCTTCATACCAATATGGATAAAGAGTTCTTTGTGTTGAAGCAAAGGGATAATGAATCTATTGGTGCCTATGAGCCCAATTTTCTAAGACTTATGAGGTACACTTTAGGAATTATCATCCAACCCGAATGTAAATTTGATAGGTTATTTAGTGGATTAAATCCAAATTTCAAAAGGTCATTGGCCATAAGTGACTTTATTATATATGATAATATTGTGCATTGTAAAATCAAGGTTGAAATGGAGGTTAGATTAATGTTTCAATCTCATGGTTTTGAAAATAATAGGAATATGGAGTTTAATGAAAAATCTAAAAACCACGAAGAGATGACAAAGATATTCCATTTATTCTCTATGTGTGGGAAGAAGCATGGAGGAAATTTCCTTAAGGGATCTAATAAATGTTTTAAGTGTGGAATGGAAGGCTATCGGGCATTTGATTACTGAAGTGATGGGAAGAAGTTAGCTAACATTGTGAATGGGAAAAAAGTGTCCCAAAATACACCACCCATGATTCAGTGCTACATGTGTAAGGAGAATGGGCACTATGCTAACCACTTTCTAAACCCAAGGGATAGTTATGATGATCAATGTCAGCACCCTCTTAAGCTCAGGGACATGGTAAATCTCATGCAATTTATATTTTTGATGAGGGGTACGAAAACGACATGATAAAAAGTAAATTTACCATCCAATCTAGAGCTACTAATGTCATATTTGATTATGTATCTACCCACTCTTTCATATCTAAATAATTTTCTAATGGTGTTAAGATTACACCAAAATAATTTGATGTGGAATTATGAGGGAAAACCCCTAATGGTACGATGATTTCATCTAAAGTATATGAATCCTATCAGATTGAATTTTTAGGTAATATACTTCCAATAAATCTTATCATTCTTTCTTTGGTTGAATTCGATGTGATCATAGGAATGTATTGGATTTATCTGCATAAATCACACATCGATTGTCTAGGAAGGAAAATTACTTTTGATATTTCAAACACTCATATGATCATCAAACCATGCAATGTTAAGTATGAACTTCCTGTGGAGATTACATCTAGTTTATGGGTATTAATTATCATTAAAAAGGGTTATTTATCTAAAATAGTTGGGGAGAGAACCGAAATCGATGATATTCCTATTGTCCAAGAATTTGGGGATGTATTTTTAGAAGTATTGCCTAGTCTTTCACAAAAATGTGAAGTTTAGTTCTCAATAGAACTCATATATACTTCCTCAACAATTTCAAATACTCCTTATAGAATGGATCTAATTGATATGCAGGAATTGATGAAGAAAATCCATGAAAACCTTGATAAGGTATTCATTAGGCCACGTGTGTCAACTTGGGGTGTACTGGTTTTTTTTGTGAAATTGTTTTTGGATCAATGCGACTCTGCATTGATTATTGGGAGTAGAACAAGATTACAATCAAGAAAAAGTATCTTATTCCTCATATTGATGACTTGTTTGATCAACTTCATAGAGCTCAATAGTTTTCCAAGATCGACCTTTATTATAGATATCATTAATTGAGGGTTAAGAAAGAGAATACACCCATTATGAAATTCCATAAAAGGTATAGAAACTATGAATGTATAGTGACACCTTTTGGTTTTACTAAAGACCCTACTATCTTAATGGATTTAATGAATAGAGTCTTTATAAATTAGCTTAATCAGTTTGTGGTAGTATTTATAGATGATATTATTTTTTATTCAAAGAGAAAGTAAGAGCATTAAGATCACTTGAGAATTATACTAAAGACCCTAAGTAAGGAGAAGATATATGAAAAATTTATAAAGTGTGAATTTTGGCTACAAAAGGTTTCGTTTTTGGTCACATAATCACAAGATATGGTATAACAGTAGATCTATAAAAGATAAATTCTATTATAATTCCATCCTAGACCAACCATAATGACTAAGATCCCTAGATTTCTTAGTTTAAGTGGATATTATCGAATATTTGTGGAAAATTTATCATGAACATCTAATCCTCTGACCAAGTTAACTTAAAAGGGTGTCAAGTTCGTCTAGACAGATGAATGTGAGGAAAAGTTTAAGGAACTAAAGAGGAGTTTAGTCAGTGTACCTATGCTTACCTTACCCTATGGTGGATAAGGGTTTGTAATATTTAGTGATGCATCGAAGAATGTATTGGGTTGTATACTAATGTATAATAACTTGGTTGTCACTTATGCATCATGATAGTTGAAGATTCATGAGAAACATTACCCAACTCATGATTTTGAGTTAGTAGTGGTAAATTTTTTCATTAAATATATGGATGAATTATCTTTGTGGAGACAATTGTGATATATATACCGATCATAAAAGTCTGAAATAGATATTCACACAGAAGGAGTTGAACATGTGTTTGATAAGATGGTTGGAACTGATAAATGATTATGATATCTCAATACATTACTTCCTTGGTAAGGAGAACAAGGTGGTCGATGCTTTGAGTTGAAAAGACCATGCTATATTATCCACGAGGAGGATAAAAAAAGATCTAATATTTTGGGAATTGCAAAGGATGGATCTAGAAATCCTAAAGGAAGGGTAAAATTCTTATATTAATCAAATTAATGTTTAATCCTTTATCCAAGTGAAGATTAAGGAGGTGAAGAAGGAAGATAAATAACAACAAAAGAAATTTAGGAATGTTCCTGAGTTTAACCTTGATCAGGATGGAATGATAAGGTTAATGAACTCTGTATGTGTTCCTTCCATACTGGATTTGAAGAAGGATCTGTTAAAGGAAGCTCATAGTTCTTCATTATTTATTCATCCTAAAATTACGAAGATGTGTAAGGAAATGAAATAATACTTCTGGAGGAATGGAATGAAGGGAGATATCACAGAGTTTGTGTCTTAGTGCATTATATGCCAATAAGTTAAAGATGAAAGAAACATTCAAAAGGGATGTTGCAACCATAACCCATAACAGAATGGAAATGGGAGAATATCACTATATATTTTATCGTTGGACTACCCAAAACCTCTAGAGGGTTTAATTCTATATGGGTGGTAGTCGATTTCCTTACTAAGTTAGCACACTTCATCGCTATCAGAGATTACTTATCTCTGGATCATCTTGCCCGGATATAAATTACGGAAGTGGTAAGGTTGCATGGAGTACCACATTACACTATATCAGATCAGGATCCAAGGTTTACCTCAATGTTCTAGAAAATTATTCAGTAATCACTTAATACATAATTGAGTTTTAGAACTTCTTATCATCCTTAGATGAATGGTTAGTCTGAATGAACAATTCAAACCCTAGATGATATGTTGGGATCTTGTTCTCTGGATTTCAAAGGTTGTTGGGATCAAAACCTTCCTCTAGTTGAGTTTTCATAAAACAAAATATTTCACACAAGAATTAAAATGGCACCATATGAATCCATATATGAGAATACATTTATAACTCTAATGTGTTGTGATGAAGTTGGAGAAAGAAATATATTGAGACCTGAGATTGCTGAAGAAATGGTTGAGAAGGCTAGAACCATTCAAAAACATATGAAAGCATCCCAAAGTTGGAAGAAAAGTTATTCTGATAATCGTTAGAATGATCTAGAATTTGAAGTTGGTGAAAAGGTGTTTCTAAGAATATCACCCTAGAATAATTTTATGAGATTCAGGAAGTGAGGGAAACTAATCCCTAGGTATATTGGACCCTGTGATATTCTTGATTGTATCGGGATGGTAGCCTATTGCTTGGCACTTCCTACAAATCTCTCTCAAGTAAATGATGTGTTCCATATATCTATCCTAAGGAATTATATACCTGACCATTCACAGGTACTGAACTCTTAGGTCATACTACTGGAGCAAGATTTTTCTTATGAGGTGAAATTTGTTGAAATTCTAGATCGTACATAGAAAGTTATAAAAAATAAGACCACTCACATGGTCAATGTTTTTTGGAGAAATCACCAGTTAGAGGAAGCTAAATGGGAACTTTAGGATACGAGGAAGAATAATTATCCTCATTTGTTTACATAAGTGATGAATTTCAAGGTATAAATTCATTTTAATGGAGTAGAATGTAACACCCTGAGTTTTTATGGACCTTTTTTTAAATAAATTAAATTTTAATTTATGTCTTGAAATGAACTAAGTCAAACATTACTTTCACATGAAACCAACATGACATACATTACATGACACCAAATCCGAATTTGTTACATGTAACATTGAATCAAAATACGTTACATGTATCATCGACTTGGCATACATTACACGCAACACCGATGTTTCAACGAAACATCATTTTGTTGTTAAAAATTATTTAAATAAAATAATTATAACCTAGATGTTAAAATTAGTAATATGAATAGTGATAACTTCTTTAAAAATATTGTTTATAACTTTTTTTATATAAATAAAAATATTAATAAGGAAGTATATAATTGTTGGTAAAGTTATTATATGTTTAAAAATACTGTTTTCTCAACTAAATTGATTTTAATGTCCTTTTGTAAAAGATAATAAAATTAATTTTAAACACATTTAGAAATTTAATTTGATAAAATAAAATTTATTTTTTTAATTTATAATTTCTGAATTATTTTAGGGTGATTTTTTGGAATTTTTCTGAGAAACTTAATTTTTGGACGAATAGTGAAAAATATCGAATTTTATTTCAAAAATGATTTTACATATAATTTATTTATAAGGTTAAATTATATTTTAAAATGGATTAAATATTTAAGTAGAAAATGTTTTTATCAATTAATACAATGTGGGAAATTGGAACCAATTTTACATTGAAATTGGACATAAAAACTCCGCAGACTTTTGATCATTTTTAATTTAAAAACCTTCATTAATTAAAATTAATTTAATCAATCAAGGTAAAATTAAGCTTAACTAAGGACTGAACCTTAAATTTATGACCCAAAAAGACCTAGAAACTTATACAGAACTCATTGGATGGAAATATTTAGACCTTATAATCAATTTTATAGACTATGTATCATTATTTGATCCACTTTCATCATGAAAAATCTAAGTGGAATTCTCTCTTAAAAAATTTACAAGAGTAACCCTCCTCCTCCACTATAAAAAGGGATCCTTTCCTCCCAATTCCTTACACCGATAAAGACCCTTTTATCAACCAAAATCTTCTCAAATAAGCTCCCAACTTAAATCACTTCCAACTAGAAGTCTTCCATAAGGAATAAAGTTTCCAAGTAATTATTTTGGAATAAATAATAAGGAGTTACTTCATTAAGAGGTAACATCTTCTCTCAAGTCCTATATTTTATTTTCTTTCACCACCCCCTCCAATTTATTTTTTCCATGATTGTATAATAAAACCATTATAATAAATATACTATTTTTTTTATTATAATGGTTTTAACTACACTTAAACACACCTCCATCTAATGGGTAACAAACATACTGTTTACATGTACCATCAACTACCGTCTCACTAAACAATGATTGTTTAATTTTCTTTAACACATCTCACGGTGGAAATTATGATGAAAAATATATTTATATATGTTATATATTATATTTATTATGTATTTAATCATAATTATTACTTTTAAATCACATATCATTTTTACTTTCCATTTTGTGTTAATATGATAATTTCCTTTGGGAAGTGTGGGCTACCAGCCCTCAAAGCGATGTGATTCGTTCACACGTTACATGGAATGTATTAAAGATGAGTTTAGTGAACTTATATGATATATATGATATAATAATTCTAATTTAATAATGATATATATATACACACATATGTCACTTACCTTCTTTCTTTTAATATGATAATAAAAATGGAAACAATGTTCATGCGTACGTACGGTTCACCGTCTCCATGAATGGTTGTATTCAATTTAATTAATATATATTATATAGATTATTATAATAAAAATATAATGGATATATATGATATTTATATAATGTTTTAAATTCATAAATCATTATATAAGTATAAGTACCCATAATATAACAAATTAAGACACATACGAAGAACAAAGTGAATATTACCTGAAGTGAAACCTTAATATAGGATTTTTAATAAGATGGTTATATAAGGTCGTAATAAAAAAAATATGGTATTATATATAAGAATATGGTTCTTTAGAATATTTATAATAAATTTATATTTATTATACAAGTGGTTTGAGCGAGTACAATGAAAGTCATGACACAAGGTATGGGGATTTCATCTCACTTTTTTATTTATGAGAGATACATGATTTATTCACCACCCACTCCTTTTGTGTGGTGTATATAAATACCCATGAATATAATGAATTATTCTTATATTTAAATTTATGGGTATTTACATATTAATTATATGTCCTTTATTTCATGGGGTTTAAGTTTCAAAAGTTATCAAATCAAAAAAAATAGTTTTTTCGCAATTTTCATTCTTTGATACTTATGTTTTATTATGAGCCTAAATTCATTTTGAGACGTATATAATTATATTATACATGTTATATCATGAATAAATATATTTTATTGATATTATAAGCTTCATTTAATTTTATTTTATTACATGAATAGTATTATCGCAAGTTACCAAGTGATAAGATTTTATTGAGACAATCTCGTCGGTTTTCAAGATAGTTTATGCTTATGATTCCTTTGATAAAATATTATGATAAATATCTCAAGAAAACTCATGAGTTCCATTATCATCTATATATTAAAGATATATCCTTCTATTAGTACCATTTTCCCACTCTTCGGTACTTATGATAACATTTTTATGTAAAATCTGACAGTCTCTCTCTCTTCGGTCAGAAATCTATTATATTCAAAAACCATGTTTTTAAAAATGTTTTCAAACATGTTTTAAAAAGATATTTGAAGAAAATTTTCAAGGAAAAATGAGTTTAAAATCATTTTATGGTTTTCAATGCTTCCTTTATAAGTTTTCAAATCTATTTTCAAAGAAAAATGTTTTCAGAAATGTTTTGTGTTTTAAAAATCATTTTCAATGAAAAAAGGATATTTTTCTCAAGAAATGTATTTAAAATATCTTTAAAAATTATTTACCATCCAAGATAACATCCATTGGGGTTACTGATGCATTTATGGGACAATTATTCAGTGTTTCCGTTCATATTCTTTCTATGAATGGATTATGTTTTAATAGAATGATTCTTATGAAACCTGTTTATCTTTCACAGGTTATATGCTCTTGAAACCCACTTCTTTTTACAGGTCATGCTTTTAATAGAATGATTTTGAAACCTGTATCTTTTTCCACAGGTTATGATATGATTACATGTTTATGATACCCATTTCATTTAATGTGTTATGATATGATTATTTATGATCTTATGAAACATGTATGTATGATTTCATTATGAGATCGGTGTGACCTATATATCCCTCTAATGCATTGGGTAATGATTTATATCTCATGAGATAAACTAAGATGGTATTGGGAATGAACCTTGAAAACTAAGATGGCAATGGGAGTGAACCATGACTACCATGATGGTATGAGGAGTGAAATCTTGTTACCAAGATGGCCATGGGAGGGAACCATGACTACCAAGATGGTATGGGGAGTGAACTTATAATACAAAGGTGGTATTGGAAGTGATGACTTGGATACTATGGAAATCATATTATATACTTATGAAACTACCAAAATTCCATGTTTTATTCATATGTTATGATTTCATGGATTATGTTCTTTATTTCCTTATTATTCATGTCTTATGAACTGCTAATCTTTATTCCATGATTCATATTTATGATATTTGATATACATGGTATGATCATATATTTTCTTGATCATGTTCTCATACCCTTATGCTCATGATTATGTTTACATGTCTACCTTGTTTACCCTTACTAAGCATATGATCTCACCCATTTTTATTCTTCCTTTCCCCCAGATTATGAAGATAAGTATTATGTTTGATGTGTCTAAGAAGGGTGCTAGTCATGAATAACCACTTCTACAAAATAGGCGTTTAACAACACTAAAATGGTCTTTATCAGCGCTAGAGAAGTGATGAATACTATAATGAGATTAAAAGCCTGAGTCTTTTATCAGTGTTGAACAATAGTTGATAAAGGGGTCATTTATCAGGTTTTCTATATGCACTAATAAAAGAAAACTTTATCAGCACTTTGTCAAGAACTGATAAAGGGGAATAATATAGTGTGATGCTATAACATACTCCCCCACTAGTGCAGTGTGCTGTAACAGCACAACATAGCACCAAAAACACCATGAAATCAGTAAAATAAAGTATGAATATAGAATTCAAATGAATAGAAAACAATCTAGGCTTGTTTTCTCAATTTTGGTGATGTGATGTACGTTTTAAACTAAAATGATACATATATATTGGAAAAATGTACTTGGAGTCATACCAGTCACACCATGAAATAAATTGAGGTGTATCTCATTATTAGACATATAAAATGATTTATGGAGTATTTTCTTAGAGTATCAAAATAATCTGAATGTGTTTAATCGGTTTTGAGTACGTCACTTGTCTTTTTTCACTAAAATGACATTTTAAACTAGAAACACACACTTTGACTCAAATTGGTCATATAGTGTGTTATTTTGATGTGATAACAATTCCTACATGTCACAAATTACTTATGAATAATTTTACTAAATTATAATGATAATCCAAGCATGTTTGTTTGGTTTTTAGTTAGTGACATTTTTTGAAATAAAATGTTTATTTTAAACTGATAACAGACACATTGAGTCATACCAGACACATCATGTATCATATTGAGGTAAGGAGAATTAATACACATCAAAAATAACTTATGGATCATTTTCCTAAAGTATCAAAACAATACGAATGAATTTTCTTAGTTTTGAGTTGGTGAGTTGTTTTTTTACTAAAATTGATGTCAATTTTAAATAAAAATACATACTTTGAGTCATATCAGTCACACCATGTGTTGGATTTAGGTAAAAATAATTATTACATGTCCCAAATGGATTATGGTTTGTTTTCATAAAGTATCAAAATAATATTAATGTGTTTAATCAGTTTTGAGTATGTCACTTTTCTTTTTTACTAAAATGCAATTTTAAACTGGAAACACGTACTTTGACTCATACCGATCACATCATGTATAATTTTTACGTGATAATGATTCATATATTTCAAAAATTACTTCTGAATCAATTTCCTAAATTATCAAGAAAATTTGAGGGTGTTTTCTTGGTTTTTAGTGAGTGACATTTTTTGAACTAAATAGTCAATTTTAAACACATAACGGACACATTGAGTCATACCAGGAACACCGTGCGTCAGATTGAGGTTTGGATGATTCCAAAACCTAAAAAATGTCTTAAATATCATTTCCATATAGTATCAAAATAATATGAATACATTTGGTTAGTTTTGAGTAGTTCAGTTTTCCTTTTTATTAAAATTGATGTCATTTTTAAATAAAAATGCAATTGGAGTCATACCGGTCACACAGTGCATCAAATGGAGGTACGATTGATTCCTACACATCTAAAATTACTTATGGTAAAGTATAAAATCAATACAAATGCACTTTATGGGTTTTGAGTATGTCAATTGTTTTTTACTAAAATTTCATTTTAAAATGGAAACACGGACTTTGACCTATACTGATTGCATTGTGTATAAGTTTGACATTATACCAATTCATACACATCAAAATGGACTTATGAATAAATATAATAAATTATCAAGAAAATCTGAGTGTGATTTATTTGTTTTTAGTGAGTAACATTTTTTGAACTAAACTGTCGATTTTAAACTGATAATAGACACATTGAGTCATAGCGGTCACAGTGTGCATGAAATTGAGGTGCAGCTAACTCGTAAATGTTTAAAATTACTTTTGGATCATTTTTTTAAAGTACCAAAACAATTAGGAAATTTTTTCTCAGTTTTGAGTATGTCAGTTTTACTTTTTACTAAAATTAATGTCAGTTTTAAATAGAAAGAAGCACTTAGAGTCATACCAGTCACACTGTGTGTCATATTTAGGTGTTGATGATTCCTACACACTGTATATTGAATCGATTTTCTTAGCGGAAAAACCATTATTGTTGTTGAAAGTCAGAAGAGAAGAGGATTTCGACAATGAGAAATATTTTTTAGCTATGAACATCAACTCCATATTTAGTGTTGGTAGTTTGAAAAAAAACTCAATGAAAATAGAAAGTGTGTAAAAATTGGAAGAAATGATAATTTTTTCTCTTTTGTGGCTTGGTGTAGATAGTTAAAAGAAAAACATGACCTCTCAAAATATCTGTGAAAAAAACTAAATAAGTATTAGATAAAAATTATAATGAAATTAACTTACAAATAGTAGATAAAATGATGTCAAAATTAATTAAATAAGTAGTAGGAATTCCACTTTTCATTATGGTTGTATGCATTCTTGATGCATTTCCTTGTTGTCATTATCTCAGTTATAGGCTCGAACAAAAGAATCTACTTATACAAGAAAACAATTATTATACGAGTAATAATGAAAATAAATAAATTAAACATAAATATGAAACAATACATTAATTCTATGAATAATTATTTTACTGTGCAAACATTTTTGACCATAGGGATATGTTGATGATAAAGAAAGAATGATGATACAAAAACACAAATAGATCTCACCAAACAATCAATCAATGAGTGACGAGGAAGAGAAGAATTTCTCCACTATGGTCAGTTTCATCCTCTGAATTCATTCAAAAGTGAAAGTTATAGACAAATTTCATCCCCATCAGCTCATCTTCTGAACATTTATCATTAAATTTTTTTGACACACATCCTCCATCTCTTGTGGACATTCAACTATGTTGATAAAAATAATCTAAGCAGTAGTCATCCATGGGTTGACTATTAATAAGAGTAGTAAAAGAAACATAAAAGAGACGAGGGATGAGTCTCAAGGAAACAAAATTCAACAATAACTATTTGGGAGATGAATTTGATGAGGATGAAAATTGTACTTCATTGTGTTATCTAAAAGCGAAAATGACTCCCATTTGTGAGAATTACACCATTGAAACCATTTACTAACTAGACTCCTACATTTACCCCCAATTCCTTTGAGAACAAATCTCCACACAACCAGAGAAATGATAGAGTGAAGGGAATGACAGAAATAGAGAGGGTGGAGATGAAAGAATCAAAATATACAACTGTAGTGCTATGTTGCCCGGGGGTCTTAGGTTGCTACAGTGTAATTTTAGCTGACGAGTGTATGTTACTAAAATTAATTTATTTTATTTGATGTGGAGGTAGAGTTAATGATGAATTAATTTCATTTTCATCCTTGAATTTATCCACAAGGATCCGAATAAAGATTTAATAAAATAATTGGTTGTAGATTTTTTATAATGTTTTTTTTCAATAAAACTTGGTTTTTAATAGGATTTTTTTTTAAAAAAATGGTAGGGTTTTATATGATTATAAAAAAGGTCAATGGAGGCATGAACTTTGTTCAAACTTAACTTTATAGGAAATAAACCTAAATGAGGTTCACACCTTCCATTGTTAAAAACTATAAAATGGATGTCACTCCTCATTCAATACATAGATAAATAAAGTGAATATACCTAAATATTATATATATAGGTTATATATATATATGTATTATATTAGTAAATATTTATTGAATATAACTATATATATATGTATATTATTATCATATTTAAATTTTTTAAATATATAATATGTTATTTGACATATATATAATACTATTTTTTTCTAATAAAACTAAAAAATATTATTAATAATAATTTTTAAATTATATTAATTATAAATAATTATTATTCTGGGTAATTGTATATAAAATATAATTATTTAAATTTTGGAAAGTTTAATTATTTCAAAAAAAATGTATATATAGTTACCTAATATTATTATTTTGAATGTAACATGAGTTTATAATATTTTATATGTTATTTAAGTATAAATTATATTACTATTAATTAAATGTATATATAGACCTAAAATGATGAATACCTAAAAATAATTTCAAATATATAGAATTTCATAACTTATATTATATTTTTTGGAATAAAGGATGTAGCAACCTAATGACTCTAGGAAGGCCATCCAATACACATTGACACATCCTTGAGATTTTAGGGAGGTCTATAGAGAAGTTGGCATAAAGAAATAAGATGACACAATTCCGAGCAATATGTGTAACCCTTACAACAGAATATCACAACATAGTAAAATAAATACAACCCCATACTAATTTTGAAAATAGAGAGACATTGAAAATAAATAAATATAGTACCACCCTTGATAAGATTTCCTTTAAAATAAAATAACACAATTATGAGAAAATAAAATTTTAAGGACACCCCCTTACACCAGAATATTAAAATAGAATTTAAATAAATAAATTACCTTACATGAATTGCATAAAATCATCTTCTGTTTTTGCTTTACACCATCATCAGACTGAGAATTGATTTTCTAAATCAATTTTCTCATTAGTTTAAGGTTTTTGTATCCAAAACCTCCACTATTTATACAGTGGAATAAATTTTTATTTAATTGGTTTATCTACAAACTAGAGGTGATTCACTAAGATTTAAAAATAGAAAAAAAATTAAGCTTGCAGAGTAAGATACATTATAAATGTAGATAGTGAAGAAAATTTATTCAAAACAAAAATTTAAAAAGACCAAATAGGATATCCAAAATAGTATTCAAGAAAAAAATGGATCATAAACAAAAGAAAAATAGTATACAAAAACTGAAGCACAAATACTAAAAGAAAATCAGAACCTATAAAGGAAAATCAGAATCCCTCAGGTCCATATCTCAAAATGACAAATATAGAAAGAAAATTAGAACCTATATAAGAAAACACATGCCTAAAATTCTAGGTTGAAGAAAACCTGAGACCCTCATATCTAGATCTTGATGTTTTCTTCATAAACCCTAACTGAAACCAAACACTAGAATCCGTACGATGTTCAAGCAATTAGAGGTAGTGGGTTTGTGTGATTCGAGTGGGTTTTTGTGATTCCATCTTTGATTCACTGAGGAGGTGTTTTGAAAATGGGTTGATTCCGCAGAAAGATTATGATATCACGATGGGTTTGCAACATGTTAGGGGTTTTTTTAATTTGAATGAGAAACTTTATCAGCTATTTTAAAAAAGAATTGGTAATGATTATTTTATCATCACGAATTATTTAAGAACTTATTAAAGGCATATTTATTAGTTATTTTTTGGCACTAATAAATAAATCCTTTATGGGCGCTAAAAATATAGTGCTGATAAAGGGTATCATGTATCAGTGCTAAAAATAGAACACTTATAAAGGGTACCATTTATCAGCTCTAAAAATAATTTACTGATAAAGGGTACCTTTATTAACGCTAAAAAAATCACCGATAACGGGGTAAATTTATCATTTCTTTCTTTAGCGCTGATAAAGATGCCATTTATCAGCGCTTTTTTCAAGCGCTGATAATTACTAGTGTTGTTAAACCCTGATTTTTTATTCGTGAGACTATTGGGAGATATTATTTCTCACTTATATCCTAGTTTTTATGTTTCCATGTTTCCAAAGGCACTATACAAGTACAGTCTTCATGCGTCTGTATGTGTAATTTTTTAGGTATTTTTCAAATGTTATATAATTTTAATGTATGTAAAGACTAGGTTGTTATAGTACTACCATTATACTCACCCCTACATGTATCTTGTTCCCACACATTTTGTTTCTATATATATGTCTTGTCATGAACCGTCTTAGTGGGGCTCATTCCGTGACTCCACAAGCCCGACTCTAATAGTGCAGGGGATGAAGACTAGCATTGAGTAGGGTCATCACTGACATGAGTGGCCTTAGCCTAAGTACCTATATGCATGCACACATATCCAATCCTATAAAATGATGAAATTTTAAAAAAATGAACAACCATGTATGAATAAATATAAATACCATAACAAGAATATGATAGGAAGTAAAAGTAAGTTAACATCGCCAAATACAAGCCCACCACAAAGATTATGAAAAAAGAAGTCCAACTTGAAATTAATTACTAGAAATGCTATCATAAATATACAGGAACACAACTTGGTCTATCCGGTCTCACTAATAACCATCTAGTCCTAGTCTACCTTGGACTCTATCAAAAGCTCGATTTTCTACATAAAAAACGTGCTGGAAAATCCTGTGTTGAAGTGTGTATAACAATACTTATTTGGAAACCCTGAAACCAAAAATCATACCATAAAGGAAAGTGTAGTCATCTCTACATAGGTATATGTTTACAACACATATAACAAGAATAAGAAGATATACTCAATAAAGAAACATAGTTTAGAGGTAAGTCACAACCAAAGAATACTGGCCTAGGATTCTTGCTCGAAGATTACACAAAGAAATCATCTAGGGGAAAACAATCACGAGTCTAATAGAATTTATGGTGTCTATATAAGAGGTAATTATTGTCAGGTATCATCATAATAAGAACATGCTGATAGTTTGAAAAGAATACAATACGCAAATGAGGATAAATTCCAGGGCTATGGGGTGATACCAACAACTCAATTTGGATTAATCCTCTAAGTAGAGGATCGATGCCTGTGTAGTGTTGGTCACGATGATACCAAGAAATCCAATTAGAGAATGAATATTAATAAAGGATTTCACTCTTGGCCACTTGAAGGGATTCCAATGACACTATCCAAGAATTCATATTGAAGGGATCATAGTCCTAGGAGTAGGAAAAGATTCAATACTAACCTTCAGGTAAAGGAAAATGGGAAAAACCCTAAAAAAACTTGTTCAAGATATGAAGGAAAAGAGATCTAAGCCATATATAATAGTTTAAATAGAATGTAGAAGGATTTAAATGTGTGTCCCTTGAACCTGGGTTCTACCCGTGTAAACGACCTGTGTCTCAACCCGTGTCTGTACAGTGGAGTACACATCGTGTAGTCAACCCGTGTACTCCACCCTATGTCCATGTACATTCCAAAGTACATACCAAGTTCACTTGGGAGGGACCACATGCTGTCTGATAAGGGTCACCCTATATATGATACTTAAATTCCTTTGAAAACCCTAGCTTCCACTCATGGGGGACCACACATCATATAGTCTCGAATTATATGCTCTGTGGTTTGTGATTTTCTAGAATCTCTGGTTCTTCCTCCGCATGCCTTCTCTACTGATCTGACCTGCAATCTAGCCAATACTTGTCAAAAAACTCAAGGTAATTATTCGTTCAAGTCTAACCATTGATAAACAACATGTTCTGGCCATCGAATCTGCTAGAAAAATGGATCTAAGAATCATTCGTAATTACACACTGAAGAACATTGAAGAACATGAAATCAAGTATCCACCATTGTACTATTTATTTCCTCTTCCTCTTTTGAAACATCAAAATTTCATGTTGATCATGAATCTATGATTTTGGATAATTTCCCCAAGAAATGGGTGCACAATGATCGATCGATTTGGATTTTTTGAGTCATGGGACAAATAAAGAACACCTGCAACAAACAATGAATGGGGGGAGAAAATAACAAGAATAGATTGGAGGAACTAACCTCGATCAATATTCGTGATGATCTTGATCTGTTTCCATTAGAAAAAAAATTAAAATAATCAAATAAAAAAGATTAATCTCCTACCAAAACCCTACAAAAAGAACGCATCTTGCATAGTGATCAAATCGTGAATCAATCTGTTTGTTGATTGATTCACATTCATTAATGAAATAAAGAATGGGTAAGAATCAAATTAAGACAATAGCCCTACCTCAATTTGCGTAGATCATTGATGAATAATGGGGTTGTGCTATTTTCTTTGGTGATATCGGATGTGGCTCTATTTTTACATAGTTTTTCCACATATTTTTACTTAATTTTTAATGATTTAATTAATTATTTAATTAATTTTTAATAAATAACTATACTTTTGTACTTTTAAAGTTAATTTTGTTAATTAATCAATTTTTATAATTAATTATGTAATTTTAGTTATCAAATTAACAATTTTAATCTTACTTTAATTTCCTAATTTAATTATGTCTTATCTAGTTTGGTTAATTTAAGTCTGCCTGACTCTAATAAACTGACATTTTTTATAAAATAATTATTTAATCTACGTAATTTTATTTAATTAAGTAAGTCTTTATTTTAATATTTTATCTATTATTTTAGTTACATTATAATAGGTTAACAATATTAATTAATAAGTTTAGTCTTCCTGTTAATCAGTTATGTTAATAATTTGTGTGTAAAATTAAATAAAGTCATTCGCTTTTAATATTATATGTTCAAATAATTATTTAATTAAATAATTAAGAGTTTATAAACATTAATTATATTATTTTATGTATGTAGTTTTACTATTAATTCATTTTCGATTGGTTTTAGTTTATCGGTGAGGTAAATTATAACTAGAGGTAACTAGGTTACTGTTACTGACTAACGGTGACCTTTATCACCGTTGATAAATTTTTTCTGGGCCACCGCTACTAATATTTATTTGCTGCTACCTTGAAATTAATTAATTAATTTAGTTATTTTAAATTTAAGTCTTTTATTAATTTAGTTTAACAATTATCAAGTTTTTTAATTTAATTTTTATCAATTAATACTTTTTATTATAATTTTAATGTTTTAAAGTTTAATAAAAATCATGTTTTAAATTTATGATGGTTATTTTCTTTTAATTAGTTATTTTCAATATTTATATTTATTTTTCTTAATTTTTAAATTTTTAGTTCAAAATAATTTTTGAAGGTCACGTTAGTAATTTATTTTAGTTCTAACAGTGACTCTTAATGCAATGTACTTTTTTTTGTTGTGCAACGGTGACTAATTTTATTCTACCGATGACTTCTTATTTTGTTGTAACAGTGACCCTGCGCTATTTCTTTTCCTCACTACTAGCCTCTTTTCAAACCTCACCGTTACTACCCCTCACCTCACCTCACCGTTAGAATTACTCATACCCTGCCTCACCGTTATACTCTTCCCCACCGTCAGAATTTTTCCTCTGTCCTCTCTGTTAGTCCCTTGTTTCTCTTTTACAACCTCACTGATATAATTTCCTCACCGTTACAACCTTTTTTTTCTTCTTTTTCCCAAACCTCACCGTTAACTTTTTTCTTCTATTCCTCACCATTACTTACTCCTCACTTTTATACCCTTCCCTCACCAATAACTTCTCTACCCCTATAATACCCATTATCTTCACACCATTTTCCCTATATCCACCGAATGGTTCCACAACAACTCAATATTTTAGAATCAAAGCAACTAAAAATATTGACCGGGACCAGTTTCAGACTCAAATCACATTCAATTCACACAAATAAAAACCTCAAAACCAATTTTATTTTGGGATTTGAAATAGAAGAAGTCCCTGCTGCACCTATTGTTACTTCATTCCTCTTCCGAATCTGATCCAGCTCTTCCTTCCCCCAAGATTTTAGGGCTTGCTACTGCTGGAGTTTTCGAGTCGTCACGAACAGATTTGAGTTGTCTGTTGCAGCTAATGAACCTTGTTTTGAGCCACGCGAGGAGCAGGATACAACCTCTGCTGAGTAGTTCGAGAGGAGCTATCTGCATCACAGGGAGCACGCCACTACTGTATGTGCTGCAGAGAAGGAGGATCACCGCACACGGTGAGAACCCGAAGTGCTTGTTTGCCGCTGGTCCGCCGCTGACCTATTCGATGGAGCGGATACCGCTGATGGAGTTGGTCACGCCGTGCTGTAGTGAGGAAGCTGTTGCGCCGGGTTGCAGAGGAGGAAGAGAAACCCTCCCCCTATTGTGCGCCGATTTGGGGGAGGGAAGATAAAAAATAAATAACAAAATAATAATAACAATAATAAATAAAAAATATAATAATAAAAGTAAAAGAAAATAAAAATAAAAAGATATAAAGTAAAATTAAACTTTAACTAAGTTAAATTAATATAATAAAATTTATAAAAGTTATAAATTTAAAACAATTATAATATTAATAATTTAATAAAATATAAATTAAAATATAAAAGTAAATTAATAATAAATTTGATAATTAATTAATATTGTAAAGACCCGTAAAATTCAAGGGAAATTTTTTCTTAATTTTCTTTAGAATTTTACAAGAGCGCGGTTTCAGACGGCACCTGATTCCGAGGCCCGGAGTGCCCGGAATTAATTTCCGAAGTTTGGCTCGGGTACGTTCAGTGAACGAACGAGCGGGAATTCCTAACTTTTGATCCGGTGCTCGGAATTGAAATCCGAGGGCACCGATGAACTCGCAGCGCCGATATTCGCTTAAAGAGACCTTTTCGGGAGTTGCGTTTGTTGCGAGTTGGAAGTTAGTTTTTTGGGTTTTTCAGTTAAGTTAAATAAAATTGTGTAAGACAAATTTTATTTTTAACTTATTAAAAACCTACCAAAGAAGGTTGGAAGTGGGACCCACACCCACTTAACCTCCCTTGGGAGGATTAAGTGTGGTGGGGCCCACACGAAACCCTTTTTCTTTTCAATTCCCTAACCCCTCTAAACCCCCTCTTAATTATGTAACTCTTCCTTTTTAATAACTTGAGTTACTTAATTAATTTTGGGGAGTTAAACTCTTTTGAATTTCAAACATTTGAAATTCTTTTGAGTTTTGTGTTAATAAAATAAGATGTAATCTTATTTGTTTTTGGGTTGTTTTGTTTATTCCCTTGAGAGCTTTTTGAGAGCTCCTCTTCATCTTCAAGCTCTGACGAAGAACGAAGAACGCTCAAACTCTGACGAAGAACGACGCCTCTCTTCTTCGTCCGCAGTGTCAACAAAAGGGAACGCCGCTTCCTCCACGGACCTTCTTCGTCGGCAAACGAAGATCCGCCAACGTCGTGTCTCTTCGGGCATAACACTTCGTCAACGGATTTGACGAACGACGACCGCGACGCCCGACCTCCGCGACATCGTCTTCCGCGGGACGTAGACGATTCTTTGAAATCTTAAACCCGAGGTAGGGGATTGTTGTTTCATTCTTAAATTATCCCATTTCTTGAACATGGATCTGGCATGTCTAACATGAGGCTTGAAATGTTCATGTTGAGTTTTTATTTAACGTGAGGGGGGCCGGACCGCATGAACACGGCCGAACCCCCCTCCAACGTTTATGTTGATTTTATCTTGCGGGAGGAAGCAAGTGGCGTGGTGCCGTCGCACCACGCGGTTGAACGTGCAAATATCTTCGCGATGCCGTCGCACGCACCATGGTAGAAACAACAGAAACGCGACGCCGTCGCGCCGCGTTGGATGATTATCAAAGCACGGCAAAGGGGCGCGGTGCCGTCGCACCGCACCGGACGACGAACGCCGCGGCCGGTTCCGGGCCGCGGCGGGACGAAGAGACCGCGGCCGGTTCCGGGCCGCGGCGGAAGATAAGACCGGCGGCCGGGCCGCCGGCGTCGGAAGCCGAGGAGGGGACCGGAATATCCGGTCCCGTTGGAGAAAACCGGCCGGCCAGCTGGCCGGCCGGACGTCTTAAAACCGGGGGAAATAATTCCCCCGGCCAGCTCATAAAACCCCCCTCTTTAAGAGGGGGGCGGTTCCATGAAAGGGGGGCAGCAGCCCCCCGGTTTGTCCCTCCAAAACCGGCCCCCACGTGGGGCGGTTTTTGTTACCCAGGCGCGGCACAAAGGCCGCGCCACTTGAAGCAAAGCGGGGGCCTTGCCCCCCCGCGTGATCACCCACGTGCGGCGCCAAGCGCCGCCGCCGCGGCCCGCCGCCGCCGCCACCGCGGCCCGCCGCCGCCGCCACTGCGGCCCGCCGCCGCCGCCACCGCGGCCCGCCGCCGCCGCCACCGCGGCCCGCCGCCGCGCCGCCGCCCGCCGCCGCCGTCCGCCGCCGCCGCCCGCCGCCGCCGTCCGCCGCCGCCGCCGTCCGCCGCCGCCGGCCGCCGCCGCCGGCCACCGCGCCGCCCAGGGGGGGGGGGGGGGGGGGTCGGGCCGGGTCGGCCCGGACCCGGACCCCCCCCGTTTCGAACTAGTTTTGGTTTTTGGCTCATAACTTGAGCCTCGGACCTCCGAATGACGAACCGTCTGCGGCAACGCGATCCTTGGATCGAGACGGTCGTTTCAGTATATCGCACTCAAGGTTTCGGGTTACTTTGAGTTCTGTCGGGTTGGTTCGTTCACGAAACCAACCGGACCTTCGGAGCGGAAACGCTCATATCTTGAGCCACGAACGTCCGATTGACGCGCCGTCAGTCGCGTTGCGTTCCTCTTAATGAGACGGATCTTTTGGCATACTCCGCCCGAGGTTTGGACGCAGGTGGAGTACGGTCGGGTTGGTTTTGCTTTAAAAACCAACCGGGCCCCGGAGACGAAAATGCCAATAACTCACAGACCGGGCGTCCGATTGACGCGCCGTCTGTTTCGTTGACTTCCTCTTGATGAGACGAAACTTTTGACATACTCCGCCCAAGTTTTGGTTACAGTCGGAGTATGGCCGGGTTGGATTGTACCCGAAATCCAACCGGACCCCTGGAACGGAAAAGCTAATATCTTTCAGACAGGACGTCCGCTTGACGAACCGTCAGCGGCGTTGGTGGTTACGTTGAGTAACGGTCCCTTTGAGTTTACCCTATGGGAGTTCGGGGTACAGTTGAGATACGGCCGGGATTGGTTTCGCTCTCGAAACCAACCGGGCCCCTGGGACGAAAAGGCTAATAACTCACAGACCGGGCGTCCGATCGACGTGCCGTCTGTTGCGTTGAGACCCCTGTGACGAGACGGACCTTTGAGACACTTCTTCGTGGGACTTTGAGATACTTGGAGTATCGACCTGTAGCTCGTGGAGCGGACCCTCCCAGTGACGAGCATGCGATGTACGGAGACCGTGTAGCTGGCTGAGACCTGACGACTGCTTGACCGACTCGACTTGGAGTGAGTCGACTAGCCCAGTGGACGGAGCACTACTTTCTGAGGTGCAGACCCATGGCGGACGGAGCACTACCTGTGTGACAGTGCAGACCCGCGGTGCTCGTCCGGAGAGTACCTCAGCAGGCTACTAGGGGGTGTGCACTACGGAGTTTGGGTGACATACCTCGGCGGGAAGCACTACTGTGTTTGGGTGGCTGGCCCGCAGTACTCGACAGGAGGAGTACTTCAGCAGTCTTAGGTTAGTGAGCAGTACCTCAGAGTCGTGACAGGACCACTGTACACTCTAGAGACGGAGCTCTTCAGCAGTTACAGTTTCGATAATGAAAATCCTGGTTAGAGCTGAGACTTTTGACCTTGTGTTTACTTCATGATTGAGATGGGTCACTTGCTAACTTTGGTATATGTATGGGCATATACCCGGGTAGTGGTTATCTGTCGTTTTCACAATCCTTGTGTTTCCTCATGATTGAGATGGGTTACTTGATAACTTAGGTATATGTATGGGCATATACCTAAGTAGGGTTTATCTGTTGAGATCTTCTTGTGTTTATCCTTGTTGGTTTTAGTGAGACCTTGAGGGTCTCGGGGTCCCTACTGAGTATCGTTATACTCACCCCTGCACGGGCTATGCCCGCACCTCGTTGTGTTGGTTGCAGACGACGGACAGTGCTGACAGAAGCCGAAGGTTCAAGGACTGGACGGTACCTGGAGGTGGACTATACGACGAGGCGGTACCCGGAGGTGGACACTGGGCGGGACATACTCGGAGCGGATGGCGGGACCCGAGGAGCAGAGGAGCTATCTGTACCCACCCTTCAAGTGGGATTTCCAGTGGACATCTCAGCGTAGCAGCTTTACTTTTCAGTCGCTGTTTTCCCTTTCGAGTTGTACTTTACAGTTGGGCTTGTATTTCCGGCCCCTTTTTACTTTCAGCTCTTCTTTTTGTACTTAGTGTTTTACTTCCGCTTGTACTCTGTGGTGCTTGTTTTCTTTATAAAGGCAATGCCTTCCCAGTTATCGGGATTTTACGCCTTTGGTGCTAGTCACCAGCCCCTGGCCTATGGAAGGCGGGCTTGGGGTAGTCACGGCACGGGCCCCGAGGACGGGTCGTGACAAATATACTGTTTATAGTATACATATATTTAATTAATAATAATAAATAAACTATAAAATATACTTAATTAATTTAAAAATATTTAAAATTAAAGTATTAAATTCTAATTATTAAAATAAACCAATTAATGAATTAATCTAACAAATTAATTTCTTACATATTAATAATAAAATTATTACTATAATCTAAATTATTAAATTTTTAATTACTTATTTACTTATGTTTCCAAATTTTAATGATTTCGTTAAATTTGATAAACTAAAAAAATTATTATTTAGTGTTCATATTTATTAATTTAATTAAATCAATACCGTTTGACAAATTTATAATAATGTTATATTAAATCAAATATAAATCTTCAATTTAGATGTTTATTAATTAACTTAAGTTAATTTGTAACAAGTAATATAACGCTTAACTTTAAAAAAAATAATTATTTTTATTTCTTTTCATTCTCATTTATTTATTTTTCTATTTTATATATGTAGGTTCATTCAATAGATAAGTTTACATCCAAGTGCTTCTGACTAACTCATTCGTAGTTAGTTACGAGGGAAAAACTAGCGCGACGTGCCTGTCGCGGATAAAACGCACGTGTGCGGTGCTAAAGTGAAGGAATTTTTGAAGTCTTTGGAAGCATACATTGACGTGTAGCAGATGACAGATGGTATTTTAAGAAGAGCAAGAAGCAGAATTTGGGGACTCTCATTCTCATTCCATGACCACATCCATCTGAGAGCAGACTCCGAGGAGCAGCACTGAAGACGAGCAGGAGACCAAGGATCCTGAGAGCAGAGCATTACTTGGGGAGTACTTCTTCCCTCTGTTCTTAATATTTGTACTCTGTTCTTGGATGTTTTACACTTATTTAATCAATATGATCATAGGTTGAAATTTATAAACTCAGTAATTTTAAAACCTTCTGGTTATGATTTTTAAATCTTCATATTCTTATCTTTTTACGAAATTAGAGTCAGTTGGTGAGATTGATTATGTTTCTAATCTTTGATCATTCACACTCTTTGTTTATAATTCAAACTTCAATATCAACTGGCGAGGTTGATCTTGAATGCATTTTTCAAATCTTCAACAACTTAAACTTTGGAAATTTTTGGCGAGTTTATTTCCAAATATAATCTTTTAAAGACTTCTTGTAGATCAATTATGTTTTGGTGTGGAGAACTCCAGGACTTAATCATCTTCCTGTTGAGTTTCCTGGTGAGGGAAATTCTTTAGTATTTACTGAAGTGTGATTCTATAGTAAGATATGGAGAGAACATCCATTCAAACAAGTAGTTTAGAATTCCTGATTACTTTGTTGATCATTGTTCCTTGTGTTGTTGCTTAATATTAGTGTACTGTATTTCTCTAGTATATCACAGATAGTATAAACTTTAGTTTATTTGTTAAAAAAATTAATGTTTTCTCATCCTGTTTCCATTTCATCAATAAATAAAAAAATATTTAAAGTAAGAATATGTTTTCCCCCTGCTGACAACAATGGGGGTTTAAAATTCAAAAACCTTAGAGATCACTCATCTGCCTTCTCTATGGATCGACCCTACACTACTCTACTAGTGTAGGTTTATAAATGTAATTTTGGGGACCGTGAAGACCTATGTCCTATTAAAAATTTGGCGCCATTGTTGGGGAAGGCAAACACTAAGAATCTAAGGTTTTAATAAAAAAATAAAACAATTAAAAAAACAATTAAAAAAAAATCAAAAAAATTAAAAAAAAAAAATTCTGTGAACATTTGCTGTTTGTGTTGTGTGTTTGAGTTCTGTTTGAATTTTTGTCTGTGTTGATCTAAAATATTTCAAACAAAATGGAACATTATGAAGGCTCAAACAACTGCACTAGACCTTACTTTGTTTTTTGTGGCGGTTATGGACATACTTCTTGGTAGTGTGTCTATAACCAGCCACAACATGATTTTTACATTGAAGAAAATAAAAATATGAGTCTAGTCCTAACACCCTAGATAAGAAAGAATTAATTGATGCTAAACTGGATGCTAGGATAGAACTAATTAACAATTGGTTAATGAGAATCCATGTAATTAAACTTATAGTTTCTCAAGAGCGAGATCAAAGACTGAAAGGATTGGAAAACATGCTCTTGGAATTACAACAAAGGGTTAAAGAGAAAGAATAATTTGAAGAAAATTAAAATTTTTATAAAATATTTGAAAATCAAGTGGAAGAATAAAGTGATAGTGAAACTAGACAAGAAAACATTCTATTTGAAAAATCTGATTCTAATAAACCAAATCTAGAAATAACCAACTCATCAAACAAAGAACACATTGATGAAGACCCTAGAATGAAATTTAATGCTGTTGAGTTGGAAATTATGAAGATGAATTAAAACAGATTAAAAAATATTTCCTAGTACTTTTCATCATCCCTTCTTTTGAGAAAAATCAGCGTTTTATAAGCATTGAGAATGAAGTCATTCGGGTAGAAGAGATACTTGAAACTAAATACTCGAATGTTAAAAACTCTTCACCCAATTTTTTTGACATTGTGAATACTGAACCTGAATTGGAAATGGGGAACACTTTGGAAGAAGAAATTAAGTTAGAAGTTAAATAATATGAAATATTTGAACCTCAACTAAAAACTTCTCTTCCATGTTTTGAAATGGTAAACCCGATAAATTTTGAAATGCTGTTGGATGATGAGGATGAGGGAATGACATTTGAAGAAAGACTAACTGATGAGTTCTCATTTACATATTCTCATAGTAATGACTTTTCTGAAACTTTGTGCACTGAAATGGAAAGTAGTGTTAACCAATTTGAGTTGAATTTTCTTAATTTGAACATTATGGAAACTGAATTTATTGAAACTGAATTGTACAATTCTTTTCCTGAAATTAAATTGAAACACTCAAATGAAATGGTTTTAGAAAGTGATCCTTTTGAACTCGAGCTTAAAGTATAGGTTGAACACACATTAGATTATAGTTGTATAATTGAATTGATAGAAGTATTAGATGTTCAATATGAGTTAATAGATGAGGATCTCTTGGAAGAGATTTACAACATCGTTAGACCTGAATCTGTTTGTGATAAAATAAATTCTCTTCCCTTTCTCTCACTTAAATCCTCACCTGTGAAGGGTTCTGAGCTTTCTCATGATACTATTAGTAGTCTAGAGGGATAATTAGAATTGATTTCCATTGTACATGATTCTGTTCAGAACTCTATTGAATCTCTTCTTAAATCTACTATTCATTATTCACCCACAAGCACCCTTGTACTTGAACCTGTTAATGTTGAGTTTAAGGGACAAATCCATGAAAATAATGCCACACCATTTGAAGCACATAGTTATATGTTTTCCCTTCATATGAATACAAATCATGATAAATCTGAAACAAAACTGGAAGTGGACAACATTATACTCACAACTGTTAAAGGGTGTTTCTTATGGATTAATTCATGCTATGAGAGTTTGGTTGTGTTTAGCCTTAGTACCCACATAATTCTTTATTATGTTAAAAATAATTGGGCCAAACACATGTGGTGGTTCCTATTAAGGAAAACACATCCACTTAGTGACTATGGTTAGTTCTAGGTGTGTCTGGCTGGGGACTATAAACCTAGCACTGCATGGGAGGCAACCCATGGTTTTTGTTATGTTAATAAATAAAATATTTATGATTAAATAAAGTCTAAATGAAGAATTTAAAATCAGTTCTTCATGGGAGTCAACCCATGCTCTTTATTTATTTTCATTTTTGTATTGTTTAGTGTTGAATAAAGTGCTTCTTTGTTGTCTTCTGTATGCCCTATCTCTGCTGGATTTTTGTTCCTGGTTTACATACTCTGTGTTTCTAGGATGATGCTACTATGTCATTTAAGGTGTGGAATTATCATGCTGAAGGAATAATGGAAAACCTAGTTAGGGAAGTATCTTACTGTATTTGTTTGTTTCATTTCTCTGCTCCTTAATGCTTTTATAAAAAAAATCTGCTCATATTGGAATGAAATTCTGCTGTATGTCACTGTGTAAATATAAAAATCTACATGTACTTCACTACTAGAAATTGAATTTCATTGTTATTAAAACCCATTCACTGCATGAAACTAAGTGTGGGGGAGTACATGCTGTTGGTCTTTTGAATCTGATTAATGTTGGGGTGTTTAGCATGAACTTTGGTTGCTTCATTGAACATCTAGCCGAATAAATTTTTCTAAAATTGCTTACACCCAATTAATTATAAACCTACACCTTATATACTATTTTGAGCTATATTGAAAGTCTTTTTAACTGGACATAAATGTTAATGTGTGTACTTTCTAATAAACCTGCTGACTATTTATTCATTGTGGAAAACAAAATTTTTGAACTTCATTGAGACCCTTTATACATCCATATATCTACTTAATTGTAAATCTGTTTTGAACCTTAATTTATTAATTGTTCTTCTCCATATTTAGAAGTCAACTTTGGGGACAAATTTGGGTTTTAAGTGTGGGGGGTGGGGTCAATTCTTGACTGTGTTAAACTGTTTTTTATGGTAAGCCCATCAATTCCCATTGAAACTTCAAATTTCTTGTAAAAAATGGTTAAATTTTTTCAAAATTCTATTTTTTATCTATGTTTTCACTATATTCAATTGGGTCTTTCCTTAGGAAAAGTTCTTTACTGGTAGTTAAGAACTGCATAGAGTTTGAACTTAATGATCTTGGATGATTTCTTAGTGATCTTTCTTAGTTGATTCATGGAAATTATGTTTAGGACCTACTTCTAAAAGTTGTATGGGTTACATGTTTTTGGATTTATGATCATGAACCAAGGAACTTGAAGTTTGATTCTAAATATAGGGGCCTCGTTCATTTTTTTAATTATTAATAGTAATTGGTTTAATGAGCCAATGTAAATGGTTTCTATATAAATCTTTTGAATCTGGAGTAATTTGGGCATATGGGATCCCACAATGAGTCTCTGAGACCCTAGATGCTGGGTGCATTTCTGTTAACTATAAGCCCTCTGTTCACTTTGAATAAGTGCATTGCACAATGCTTAGCACAATGATACATGGCTTGGGAAAAATAAATAACGTGTCTAGGGTAAAAAATGAGCTCATTAAGGTGAGGGGAATGATGAACGCCAGATGAAGAAGGTATCAATTAATTTATATGTAAATCATTTAGGTTTTATCATTTAGGTGATTCACAAAGAAATATTTATTTTTTGGAACCTAGGTAAAAAGGTCAAAGTACAAGGTTCCTTGGTTAAGGTCATAATTCCATTGATATTTTATCTCCTGTCATTCTTGGACTTAGAACCTGAGATTGGATTGAAGTGAGTCATTAAGATGTATCACATATGAGGCATGAAATCTTCTTTTCTTGATGATTCATAGATTTCTTAATTACCAGTGAGTATTTATTATAAGCGAGATTCATATGAGTAATTCATTTTCTTAAAGCCTGCTATTATGTATTGTCCTCTGTTTTGAGTGCTGGACATGTTACAGTTTTACTTTAATCATAAATACATTTTATTATTTTTCAAAGAAAATAAAACATGGGATTTTTTGAGGACAAAAAATGCTTAACTATGGGGGAATTTAATGTGGCTCTATTTTTACATAGTTTTTCCAAATTGTTTTACTTAATTTTAATTGTTTAATTAATTATTTAATCACTTTTTACTAAATAACTGTACTTTTGTAATTTTATAATTTTTTTTAATTAATAAATTTTTATAATTAATTATGTAGTTTTAGTCATCAAATTAATAATTTTAATCTTACTTTACTTTTCTAATTTAATTATGTCTTATTTAGTTTGGTTAATTTAAGTCTGCCTGACTCTTTAATAAACTGACATTTTTTAGAATAAAATTATTTAATCTACGTAATTTTATTTAATTAAGTAAGTATTTATTTTAATATTTTATCTATTATTTTAGTTACATTAGAATAGGGTAACAATATTAATTAATAAGTTTAGTCTTCCTGTTAGTCAGTAATGTTAATAACTTGTGTGTTAAATTAAATAAAATCATTCACTTTTAATTTTATATGTTCAAATAATTATTTAATTAAATAATTAAGAGTTTCTAAACATTAATTATATTATTTTATGTATGCAGTTTGACTATTAATTCATTTTATATTGGTTTTAGTCTACTGGTGAGGTAGATTATAACTAGCGGTAAGTAGGTTACCGTTACTGACTAACGGTGACCTTTGTCGCCGTTGATAAATTTTTTCTGGGTCACCGCTGCTAATCTTTATTCACTGCTATCTTGAATTTAATTAATTTATTTAGTTATTTTAAATTTAAGTCTTTTATTAATTTAGTTTAACAATTATCAAGTTTTTTAATTTAATTGTTATCAATTAATACTTTTTATTATAATTTTAAGGTTTTAAAGTTTAATAAAAATCATGTTTTAAATTTATGATGGTTAGTTTCTTTTAATTAGTTATTTTCAATATTTGTATTTATTTTTCTTATGTTTTAATTTTTTAGTTCAAAATAATTTTTAAAGGTTACGTTAGTTATTTATTTTAGTTCTAACGGTGACTCTTAATGCAGTGTACTTTTTTTTTGTGCAACAGTGACTAATTTTATTCTATCGGTGACTTCTTATTTTTTTGTAATAGTGACCCTGTGCCGCTGCTTTTCCTCACCACTAGCCTCTTTTCAAACCTCACCGTTACTGCCCCTCACCTCACCTCACTGTTAGAATTACTTATACCCTGTGTAACAACCCGAATCCAGAGCCACTCCACTGGTGCCCCGTACCCGGTTCGCCACATGACCTCAAGTGCATTTCCCCAAACGCCAGAGGGTGTCGACTACCAGCGAGGTCCTTGGTGAGTCGGTGGGGAAACTATGCCCTCATTCGGTAAGGTATACAGCAGAAAAACAACAGTCAACAACGGAAGCAGTAACAACATGCATAACAACAGATTCCAAACAGCGGAAAAAACGAGTATATACAGCAATGATGACAATGATGCAGCAGGTACATGTATCTATGAAAAGCAGCAACCACAACAACGTGCTGAAATACAACTAAAAAAAATTTCAAAGGAAAACAAAATAAACTCCTTAGCATCGCGAGCCCCGGTTCGGTCCCATGCTCTCCAACTCTAGTGCAGTCAAGAAACCGAAGTGGAAGGGCGCTTTCCCTTATCTATACCTGGAGAAATAAAGTCTTCTTAGGCCCAAACAGGGTGTGAGATACAATCCCAGTGGGCAATCACCCAAAGATCTATGCCAAACAGTCAATGAATACAAGGCAAGTAATAAAAGAAGAAGCAGTAAATAGGAAAGCACAAATAGCTACAATTCACAGTTCTGACAATAAAGTACACAAGTAAACAGCCCGCAACAAGAAGAAAATAGGTAACCCTCTAGGTAGCTCTCACAACCTAACCCCTATGTTTCAACCTATAAGTACTAGCAACCCTCTTGGAGGAACACACAGTCTCACCCCTCTGGTTAAGATATGAAATTAATAGACTCTCTGGGGAAGTACTCACTATCAATCCCCCCTATAGTCTCGTATCAGGCTAAAGGCTTTCTGGGGAAGCACTCAACATCTATTCCCCCTATGGCCCGCGTCAAGGAAATACAGACTCTCTGAGTAAGAACTCAACGTCAATTCCCCCTGTGGTCTCACATCGTAATTAAAAGACACTCTAGAGAATCCCTTCCGTCAATTCTCCCTTTGGTCTACTACTCTAGGTTATCACAGTCCTGAGTGAAACTAAACATTCTCAGTTCGCGTGCATCATCTAAGTAAACCTCAAGAACTACTTGGCTATCAACTAAGGCTCACCAGCAAAACAAGGAAACAATCCACGATCCTACAACTAGGCATGGAAACTGGAGAAACACCTAATAAGAAAAATAAGCATGGAAAAGAAACCTGAGAACAGAATAAATTACTCTACTCACAAGAATCAACCTCTACTAAAGAAATCAAGCAAAGCAGGAAAAAAGCAAGGAAAAAATAGGAAAACCCCAATTCCCCGTTCAAGGTAATTGGTGGAATTTGCACCAAATATTCACAGACTTTCTACGGAAAGGCACAAACCACCTACCTAGATCCTAGGAGATTGATATACGTGAACGAAGATGACAAATTCCCCTTAGAACGACATAGATCTAAGAAAACGCAAAAAATTATCAACCGACAATAACTTGAAAACAAGGAGGAATCAAGAAACAAGACTCAAGTAGAAGGGATAGATCACCGCTGCAATTCCAACGCAATCAACCACGCTCGAATCGGAGAAAGGACGAAGAGGCGGGAGCTTGTTGAAGATCCAGCCATACGAGTCGCTTCAAACGGACAGAAACTGGAGAAGAAGATGAAATCGGGGGTTAGGTGTGACCCCGGTCCTTTTAATAAAAAAAGAAAGTACACGACGTGTACTTTTAGAGTACACAGCGTGTACTGGGTATTTTCCATACTCCACCAAAAAAAACCTCCTCATCACCCCTACACACCGTGTGTGTGGCCCGGCATGGCCAACACACAGCTTCAAGCCAGATCAGAGTACACGACGTGTACTTCGAAAATTTACAGAAAGTTTATTTTTCTTAAAAATTACAGAAAAAGTAAAAACATACCTGAACAAAGATCCGGGTTCTTACAAACTTACCCCCTTAAATAAATTCATCCCTGAATTTCCTTAACGAGGCAGAGAAGAAGAAACCCCGAACAGTTTCGACCACTGCGATTGTACATCGACCTCCCTCTGCCAGGTCTTGTCCTGTACTCGCCCGTGCTGCCATAGCACTCATACCAAAGGAACAGACCGCCCACAGAGAACCTTCATACTGCGATCAACAATACAAATAAGATTCTCCTTGAATGATGCATCTGCTTCAAGCTCGACTTCCTCAGGCTGAAATACGTGATACGGGTCTGAAAAGTAACGTCGGAGTTGAGAGACGTTGAAGACGTAGTGCATGGCTCGGTACCTCTGAGGTAGCTGCAACCAATAGGCGACCGACCCCACTCTATCCAAGACCTCAAATGGCCTGACGTACCATGGTGAAAGCTTACCCTGTCTCCGAATCCTCTTGTGTCCCAACCTCGGTGCAACATGCAGGAAAACCTGATCACTGATCTTCAACTCCCGAGGTCGTCTCCACTGATCAGCATAAGACTTCTTTCGAGACTGTGTTGTAGCCATCTTCTTCCGAATCAGCTCTATCTGCTCTGTGGTCTCCTGAACAAGACGTGGTCCTAGCAAAGTTTCCTCTCCTGCCTCCATCCAACATTAGGGTGATCGGAATGGCCTACCGTACAAAGCCTCGTATGGCGCCATCTGAATGGTTGCTTGGAAACTGTTTTTGTAGGCGAACTCCACCAGAGGGATATGCTTCTACCAAGAACCGCCAGTCTAGAATGCAAGCTCAGAGCATATCCTCAAGCACCTGGATCGTGCGCTCAGACTGGTCATCAGTCTGGGGATGGAATGCTGTACTCAAAAGTACCTGTTTACCCAAGGCCTTCTAAAGTCCCTGCCAGAACTGAGAAGTGAAGCACACATCCCTGTCTAAAACAATGGAGTGTGGAACTCCATGTAGACGAATGATCTCCCGGATGCAAAGTCGTCCTAGATCATCAACACAGAAGTTTTCCTTAATCGTTATGAAGTGGGAAACCTTCGTGAGCCTGTCGACGACAACCCAAACAACATCATTACCTTGAGGCGACCTCGACAAACCAGTCATAAAGTCCATCGCGACATCGTTCCACTTCCACTACAGAATGGGTAGCTACTGTAAAAGGCATGCTGGTAGTTGATGCTCTGCTTTCACCTGCTGACATGTAGAACACCTCATGAAAAAACCAGAAACATCCTTCTTCATACCTGGCCACCAGTACTGACGATGAAGATCCTAATACATCTTGGTGACGCCAGGGTGAACTTCCCAAGAAGAGGAATGAAAATCCCACATCAGCTCCACACATATGTCTGCTGGCACCCATACGCGTCCCTAGAAACACAAGATCTCATCCTCGCCCACTATCCATCCAGGAAGAGGGTCCCCTCACAAAACACTCTCTCATAGGACTAAGCCTTCTGAGTCTGATAGCTGCCTCATCTGCACCCGATCAAGTAGTTTCGTGGTAACAGCTACAGAAGAAAGGTAAGTCTATCCCTGTTTGTCGTGCACCTCCAGATGCATCTCATAGAACAGAACCATCAGCTTCCAATCACTTTTGGCCTCCTGAACTACCTTAACCTGAGTTCTCCTGCTCAACGCATCAGCCACTGTGTTTCCCTTACCCGGCGTATAGGCGAGATTGAATTCAAAAGACTATAGATACTCAACCCACCTGCGCTGACTCAGACTTAGGTCACACTGAGTGAAGATATATTTGAGACTCTTGTGGTCAGTGTAGACCACAAAGTGCTCTCCCAGAAGATAGTGTCTCCAATAGGGCAAGGCATGAACAACAACTACCAACTCCAGATTGTGCGTAGGGTAGTTCCTCTTATGTGGCCTCAATTGATGAGACCCATACGCAATGATTCCATCTCCCTACATAAGAACATCCCCCAGCCCGATACCTAAAGCATCATAGTTAACGGTGTAGTTCTTGCCTGGATCTGGAAAGACCGGTATCGGTGCTGACGTCAACCTCCCTTTCAACTCCTAAAAGACTGACTCACAAGAGTCTGACCATAAGAACTTCACCCCCTTCTTGGTCAGACCTGTCAAAGGTGTGGCTAGATGAGAAAAGTCCTGAATGAAGCGTCTGTAGTATCTAGCCTTCCCTAAGAAGCTCCGTACCTCAAAGATATTGTTCGGCTGCTCCCAGGAAACTACAGCTCTCACTTTATCTGGGTCCATAGATACTCTTGCCTCTGAGATGACGTGACCCAAGAAGTGAATCTGATCCATCTAGAAGTGGCACTTCGAGAGTTTAGCATAAATTCGATGCTCTCTCAGTGTACTCAAAACGATCTCAAGATGTGAGGCATGGTCGTGTCGAGTGTGAGGGTACACCAAGATAACTTCCATGAATACCAAGACGAAGGATTCCAAGTAAGGATGGAAAACTCAGTTCATTAGTGCCATGAATACTGCCGGTGCGTTCGTGAGGACGAACGGAATGACCTTATACTCGTATAGACCATACCTGCTCCTGAAGGCTGTTAGAGGTATATCTGATGGTCTAACGCGCAACTGATGATAACCAGACCTCAAGTCGATCTTTGAGAACACCCTGGCTCCTCAAAGCTGATTAAAGAGGTCATCGATCTTTGGCAAGGGATATCAGTTCTTGACCGTCAACTGGTTTAGCTTCCGATAATCCACACAAATCCGAAGGGTACCGTCTGCCTTATTCACAAACAAGACAGGCGAACCCCAGGGAGAAGTACTGGGTCGGATGAAACCCTTAGCCTGTAGCTCTTCCAACTACTTCTTGATCTACTGCAACTCAAGTGTATCCATCCCATAGGGAGAAATGGACACCGGTGCTGCTCCCGGCATGAGTTAAATAGAGAAGTCTACCTCACGCTCCGGATGCAAACCTGAAAAGTCCTCTGAAAAGACATCCCTAAAACGATCCACCACCAGAGGAAATTCCAACTGTGGATTCCCCTGATCATCCAGATAAATACTAGTAATCTGGGAAGTCACCCCTCCGAGCCCAAGATGCTTGAGTCCTGCCCAACTCGCCCAAACATCCCATTCGCCTTTATGAATAAAGGACTCACCCACTGGTGAAATGAAACTCACTCTACGGCGATAAAAGTCAACAACTTCTTGGAAGGGACTCAACCAGTCCATTCCAAGGATGACATCATAGCCTGTAATCTATAGGACATAGAGATCCCACGAGAAACGATTCCCTGCATCCTCGAGAGGGCACTCTCTACACTGGAGTACACTAGATGTCCTCGTTCCCAAAGGTGTGTCTAGTGTAAATAAGTCGGCAGAAGAAAATATGCAGATCCCAAGGCTCTCCACGACAACAACTGAGATAAATCTATGCATAGAACCAGTATCGAAAAGGGCTGAAGATAAAACTGAGGCTACTAAAATCGTACCTCGGACAGTAGAAGGGACGGGACCTTGCTCCTGATAAGTCTTCTCCATGTAAAAAGACTGGCCTATACCACGGCCCTACGCCCCTGGTTGACCACTCTGAGCTGAACCTCCCTGCTGGTGCTGAGGAACTGGTGGCTGGCCGCCACGGCCTCGACCTCCACCTCGGCCCGAATGACCGGAAGAACTCCAGTTCCCCGACTGGTGAGAAACCGGTGGTGCTGCTCCTGAATGAGAAGTCATGGAAGAACCCCGGTCACTAGCTTTTGGTGAGAAAACCTGGAAGAAATGCTAAAGGTGACCCATCTTGCCACACGATCGACACTCTACGGGGTCCCTCTGGCACTGCGGCCTCGTGTACCTTGACCGACCACACTGGTAGCATATCACCAGGCTTCCTGACGATGCATCCCGCTTCCTTGGATCACCGCGTGTAGGCTCTCTATAGCGCTTCTTGATATCATCTGGAGGTAAACTAGATCTGGAAGTAGAACTGGCCTGGCTTGTAGCTCCAGAGTCTCTCAGATTACGCTCCGCAATCAGTGTCTGGTTGATGATGGCAGTGATGGAAGTCAGCTAGAAGATGTTCACCTGCGAGCAGATCTCTCGCCTAAGACCATCCTTAAACTTCCTTACTAAGAACACCCCACTCCCATCCCAGAGGGGTGTGAAGTTTTTCATCTCGGTGAAATTAGAGAAATACTCCATGATAGAAAGAGTACCCTACTCTAAGCTCATGAAATCCCAGGCTCGATCGGCCCTCAGGGTCTCTGGGTAGAAATAGTCATAGAACACGTGCTAGAACTCCTCCCAAGACATAGCCTGCTGTTGACCCCGCCTGTGAGATCATATCCCACCACCTCTTGGTGGAGTCTCAGAGCATGTAGGTAGAGAACTTGACCCGCCTCTCTGGAGGTGTCTCCAGATGCTCTAGGATAGTCAACATGGCTTCCATCCATGACTCTGCAGCCTGAGGTCCTCCTTCCCCTGAGAAAGTAGGAGGATGCTACTCCTGGAAAACCCGCGTCAAGTCTGCCATAGACGTGGAAGGAGGCAGTGCTCCCTAGAAGTCATGCATCATTCTCATGAAACCTTCCCTAAACTATGTATCAGCACCTGAAACCAGTATAACAGCCGGTGCCAAGGATGGCCCGACTGGAGGATCGACAGGAAGTCCCTGATCAGACCTATCGGGCATCTGATCACTGCCTGACGACAGGCGTATGATTGGAGTACGTCTCAGAGGAATAGTTCTGAAAGATCAAAAGCACACCTTAGATTAGGAAAACAAGGACAGAGAACACCAGAGTACAAAATGGAAATAGGGGAATAAAACACACAAGTTTACAAAACTCGACTACACGGCGTGTATACAAAACTACACGGAGTGTCTTCTTAACCTACTGACAAGGGCGTGTACTCCTGCCCTACAGGTCGTGTACACCTCAAACTTCACGGCGTATTGCTCCCACACACGGAGTGTACTTGAAAACTATTCCCATGCCTCAGTCTCTTTACACAGATAACCCACACGGTCAGACTTAACCCGAGACTACACGACATGTTCTAAACAAACACGACGTGTACTCGACAAGGCTTCAGCGGCCCGTGTTGTTAGACACACGACCGTCTACACGGATGAACCTTACACGACGTGTTCCGAACAAACACGACATGTATAGGTGAAGGCGACACCATCCCGTGTCATTTTTGACATGGTCGGGCTCCTGGACAAGACTACACTGCATGTTCCGAACAAACACAGTGTGTGGAAAAGAAGGTAACGCCGACCTGTGTTGTTCGTGACACAGCCGGGTACCTGGACATGACTACACAGCGTGTTCCCTACGGACACGGTGCGTTCTTCCTGAGCTTCCTCGACCCGTGTTGTTAGTGAAACGGCTGGGTACACGGCTCCGAACTTACATGACGTGTACCTGCCGCACACGGCGTGTTCCCAAAGTTACTTTAACGACACCGTGTTCTACTCACACGGTCAGTGACATGGCCTGAAAACTACACGGCATGTATCCAAAAAGTACACGCCGTTTATTCTGCGTTTTTCTGGGCAGTAGCTCAGAAAATGATCAGACTCCCAAAAAAACTAAAAACAAGGCAAATAGGTGCCAAATTCCGATCCGTGAGGGCCCATACTCCCCACGAATCAAAGCCTGGCATCTCCCACAGTCATATACAAGAGAAAATAGGATCATGATCCACCAAATTATGATTAATGAGGGCCCATAAAACCTCAAGAAACAAAATTTTGCGTTCATTTTAAGTAAGGAACAAAACAACTAGTTTTCTACCATAAAAACAGAGAATCTATCAAGCATCTATCACAAGAGCATGCATAATCTACAAAAAGCCTTTTACAACAGCATACAATCTCTAATGCACCCTAGATGGCATGGAAAGAATGCATGGCATGTGATTCTAAAAGTTCCTATATGATGCATGAGATGGAATACCCTCATCTCATTGGGTTGTGACAGAAATAGAACCGAAATATCAAAACAATAATAGCACAAGTCATGCGAATCACTCTAGGTGAAAACATATCAACCATAAAAACTAAAAATGAGCAAACTGTAATTAACGAGGTAGTGTGGCCTTTCCCTGTACACGGGTTAGCTACTCCTGAGTACAACATAATACCAAGTACCGTATCTGTCATATCCCTGAATAAAGTCCCCAAACAGTAAGGAAAGAGAAAAGAACCCCTCTGATACCACTTTGTAATGACCCGAATCTGGAGCCCCTCCACTGGTGCCCTATACCCGGTTCTCCACATGAACTCAATTGCGTTTCCCCAAATGCCAGAGGCTGCCGACTAGAAGCGAGGGCCTTGTTGAGTCGGTGGGGAAACTATTCCCTAATTCGGTAAGGTATACAGTAGAAAAAACAGTCAACAATAGAAGCAGTAACAACATGCATAACAACAGAAACCCAACAGTGGAAACAACGAGTATATATAGAAATGATGACAATGATGAAATAGGTACAAGTATCTATGGAAAGCAGCAACCACAACAACGTGCTGGAATAAAAATGAAAACAAGTGAAAAGGAAAACAAAATAAACTCCTAAACATCGCGAGCCCCAGCTCGGTCCCAAGATCTCCAGCTCCAGCGCAATCAAGAACCCGAAGTAGAAGGGCGCTTGACCTTATCTATACCTGCAGAAATATAGTCTTCTTGGGCCCAAAAGCATGGCCCAAACAGTGTGTGAGATACAATCCCAATAGGAAATCACCAAAATATCTGTGCCTAACAGTCAATGAATACAAGGAAAGTAATAAAACAAGAAGCTGTAAACAGGAAAACACAAACAGCTACAATTCATAGTTCTAACAATAAAGTACACAAGTAAACAGCCCGCAACAAGAAGAAAACAGGTAACCCTCTGGGTAGTTATCATAGCCTAACCCCTATGGTTCAACCTACAAGTACTATCAACCCTCTAGGAGGCACACACAGTCTCACCCCTCTGGTTCAGCTATGAAATTAATAGACTCTCTGGGAAGCACTCACCGTCAATTCCTCCTATAGTCCTGTATCGTGATAAAGGCTCTCTAGGGAAGCACTCAACGTCTATTCCCCCTGTAGCCCACGTCGAGGAACTATAGACTCTCTGAGTAAGCACTCAACGTCAATTCCCTCTGTGGTCTTGCATCGTAATTAAAAGACACTCTGGAGAAGCCCTTCCGTGAATTCTCCCTTTGGTCTACTACTCTAGGTTCTCATAGTCCTGAGTGAAACTAACCATGCTCAGCACGCATGCATCGTCCAAGTAAACCTCAAGAACTACTTGGCCATCAACTAAGGCTCAGCAGCAAAACAAGGCAACAATCCACGATCCTACAACTAGGCATGGCAACTGGCGAAATGCCTAATAAGAAAAACAAGCATGGAAAAGAAACCTGAGCACAAAATAAATTACTCTACTCATAATAATCAACCTATACTAAATCAATCAAGCAAAGAAGGAAAAAATCAAGGAAAAAACAGGAAACCCCCAATTCCCTGTTCAAGGGAACAGGTGGAATTTTCCCCAAATATTCACAGAATTTATATGGAAAGGCACAAACCACTTACTTCGATCCTAGGAGATCAATATACGTGAACGAAGACAAAGAATTCCTCTTAGAACAACGTAGATCTGAGAAAACGCACGAAACGTTCAACCTACGATAACTTGAAAATAAGAGGAATCAAGAAACAAGACTCAAGCAGAAGGGAGAGCTCACCACTGTGATTCCAACGCAATCGACCACGCTCGAATCGGAGAATGGATGAAGAGGCAGGAGATCGTTGAAGATCCGGCCGTATGGGTCGCTTCGGACGGACGTAAACTGGAGAAGAAGATGAAATCGGGGGTTAGGTGCGACCCCGGTCCGTTTAATGAAAAAAAGAAATTACACGGCATGTACTTTTAGAGTGCACAATGTGTACTGGGTCTTTTCCGTACTCTGCCAAAAACGACCTCCACATCACCCCTACAGACCATGTGTGTGGCCCGGCACGACCAGCACACGGATTCGAGCTGGATCAGAGTACACGGCGTGTACTCAGAAATTACACGACGTGTACTTCGAAAATTTCCAGAAAGTTTATTTTTCTTAAAAACTCCAGAAAAAGGAAAAACATACCTGAATGAAGATCTGGATTCTTACACCGTACCTCACCATTATACTCTTCCTCACCGTCAGAATGTTTCCTCTGTCCTCACTGTTAGTCCTTTCTTTCTCTTTTCCAACCTCACTGATATAATTTCCTCACCATTATAACCTTTGTTTTTCTTCTTTTCACCAAACCTCACCATTACCTTTTTTCTTCTCTTCATCACCGTTACTTACTCCTCACTGTTATACCCTTCCCACACCGATAGATTCTCCACCCCTGCATTACCCATCATCTTCACACCATTTTCACTATCTCCACTAAATGGTTCCACAACGACTCAATATTTTATAATCAAAGCAACTAAAAATACAGACGGGGACCGGTTTCAAACTCAAATCACATTCAATTCACACAAATCAAAACCTTAAAACCAATTTCATTTTCGGATTAGAAAGAGAAGAAGTACCTGCTGCACCTCTTGTTACTTCATTCCTCTTCCGAATCTGATCCAGCTCTTCCTTCACCCGAGATTCCGGGGCTTGATACTCCTGGAGTCATCGAGTCGTCACGAACGGATTTGAGTTGTCTGCTGTAGCTAATGAACCATGTTTTGAGCCACGTGAAGAGAAAGAGCCAACCTATGCTGAGTAGTTCGAGAGGAGCTGTCCACGTTGCAGGGAGCGCGCCACTTCTATATGCACTGCAGAGAAGGAGGATCGCCACACACAGTTAGAACATGAAGCACTTGTTTTCCGCTGGTCCGCCGCTACCCTGTTCGAAGGAGAGGATGCCGCTAATGGAGTTGGCTGCGCCGTGCTAGAGTGAGGAAGCCGTTGAACTGGGTTTCTGAGGAGGAAGAGAAACCCTCCCCGTACTGTGCGCCGATTTGGGGGAGGGAAGAAAAAAATAAATAACAAAATAATGATAATAATAATAAATAAAAAATATAATAATAAAAGTAAAAGAAAAGAAAAAGAAAAATATATAAAGTAAAATTACACTTTAACTAAGTGAAATTAATATAATAGAATTTATAAAAGTTATAAATTTAAAATAATTATAATATTAATAATTTAATAAACTATAAATTAAAATATAAAACTTAATTAATAATAAATGTTAATAAATTATTAATATACTGTTTATAGTATAAATATATTCAATTAATAATAATAACTAAACTATAAAATATACTTAACTAATTTAAAAATATTTAAAATTAAATTATTAAATTCTAATTATTAAAATAAACTAATTAATGAATTAATCTAACAAATTAATTTCTTACATAGTAATAATAAAATTATTACTACAATCTAAATTATTAAATTTTTAATTACTTATTTACTTATGTTGTCAAATTTTAATGATTTAGTTAAATTTGATAAACTAAAAAAATTAGTATTTAGTGTTTATATTTATTAATTTAATTAAATCAATAGCGTTTGACAAATTTATAACAATTTTATATTAAATCAAATAAAAATATTCAATTTAGATATTTATTAATTAACTTAAGTTAATTTGTAACAAGTAATATAATGCTTAACTTTAAAAAAAATAATTATTTTTCTTTATTTGCATTCTCATTTATTTATTTTTCTATTTTATATATGTAGGTTTATTCAAGAGACAAGTTTACATCCAAGTGATTCCGACTAACTCATCTGGAGTTAGTTACGAGGGAAAAACTAGCGTGACATTCCTGTCGCGGATAAAACGCACGTGTGCGGTGCTAAAGTGAAGGACTTTTTGAAGTCTGTAGAAGCATGCAGTGACGTGTAGCAGATGGCAGATGGTATTTTAAGTAGAGCAAGCAACAGAATTTGGGGACTCTCATTCTCATTCGACGACCACATCCATCTGAGATCTGACTCCGAGGAGCAGCACTGAAGACAAGCAGGAGACCAAGGATCCTGAGAGCAGAGCAATACTTGGGGAGTACTTCTTCCCTCTGTCCTTAATATTTGTACTTTGTTCTTGGATATTTTACACTTATCTAATCAATATGATCATAGGTTGGACTTTCTAAACTCGGGAATTTTAAAACCTTCTGGTTATGATTTTTAAATCTTCATATGATTATCTTTTTACAAAATTAGAATCAGTTGGTGAGATTGATTTTGTTTCTAATCTTTGATCGTTCACACACTTTGTTTACAATTCAAACTTCAATATTGACTGGAGAGGTTGATATTGAATGCATTTTTCAAATAATTAACAACTTAAAATTTGGAAATTTATGGCGAGTTCATTTACAAATGTAATCTTTTAAAAACTTCTTGTAGATCAATTAAGTTTTGGTGTGGTGAACTCGAAGAATTAATCATCCGCATATTGAGTTTCCTGGCGAGGGAAATTATTCAGTCTTTCCGGAAGTGTGATTCGATTGTAAGCTATGGAGAGAACATCCCTTCACACTAGTAGTTTAGAATTTATGAGTAATTTTTTGATTGTTGTTCCTTGTGTTGCTACTTAATATTAGTATACTATATTTATCTAGAATATCATACTTAGTATAAACTTTAATTTCTTTGTTAAAAAAATTAATTTTTCCTCATCCTGTTTCCATTTCATCAATAAATAAATAAAAAATCTAAAAATTAAGAAGATGTTTTCCCCACTACTGACAACAGTGGGGGTTTAAAATTCAAAAACCTTAGAGATCACTCATTCACCTTCTCTGTTGATCAACCATGCACTACTATACTAGTGTAGGATTATAAATGTAATTTTGAGGTTGATGACGACCTTCATCCTGTTAAATATCCTTTAAATCCGAGGTGTTTCGATCGTCGATCCATGATCCCATCACCGTTTTCTTGAGAGAAGTATCCAATGGTCTCTCCTAGGGCTCTCCAACATCTCCAGGGTTATGAAACTAACCGGATATTTTTTTAAATAAAAATATTCTTAAATATTTTAATCACTTCATTAACAAAAAATGAAATGAAATAATTTGTTTAATTATATTATTCAATTCCTTTCCCACAATAAATTTTCAACAAACAACCTAAGATGACTAATGTTAAGTCACCCCTAGGGGGAAAATCATGTTTTGAAATTAATGGTACCCTCATATTTCTGATATGGGAACCCTTTTAGGAATTATTCAACTTTTTTAAGAAAATTTCATGTGCATGATTTTTAATATATTTAATATATTTCAAACCTTTATTCCGGGCACATCGGGCCTCATAATCACACGCCGAATTAACGCCTAGTCTCGAAAATAATCCATTTATTATCTTAAAATAATACTTGGAAAATCAGAGGCATTAAATTCTCCACACCTTTGGGATTTACATCTCGGAAAATCTAAAACAAGAGTTACTCAAAATTATGTGGGTAATGAGCATAAATCTGAGCCTCCCACTCCCATGTTCTCTCTTAGAGGTTCCCATGCTGCCACCAGACATGCACTAAAGGAATAAATCTCCCACTAAGGATCCTATCCTATTGATACTCAATTTATACTGGGTACTCAACAAAGTTAGCTCCATCCTTAATATACATCTCCCCTAGTCGATAACATGTGATTGGTAATGCACGTGCCTCCTTAGTTGTAACACATAGAAGATGTAATGTACCCAATCTAACTATGGAGGTAGAGCTAAGTGGTCCACCGCCTCACCAACTCTATGTAGTATTTGTAAAGGGTCAATAATCCTCAGATATAGCTTTCCACATCATCCAAATCTCTATAATCCACATCTAAGTGAAACCCTTAAGAGAACATGGTCTCCTTCCTAGAACTCCAAAGGCCTCCGCCGCCTACCAGTATAAGGCTTCTAATGGATCTGTATAGTATTTATCCACTCTTGTATGTTCTACACCTTATCTGTTGTAGCTCACACCAACTTCGGTCTCATGATTTTTGACTCTCCTAGGTTAGTCCAGAAAAGTGGTGACCTACGGGGTCGCACATACAAAGCCTCAAATGGTTTCATACTGATCGTGGAATGGTATTTTTTTTGTATGCAAACTCCACCAGTGCTAGGTGGTGCTCTCAACTATGACGAAAGTCCAACATGAAATCTTGCATCATGTACTACAAAAACATAATATTTCTCTCTGTTTGGACATCATTTTGGTGGTGAAACACTATGCTCAATAGTAACTGGGTCCCAAATGCCTTCTATAGTACCTTCCACAACTAGGATGTAAAGGGATCATCATGATAAAAAACAATCGTTGATGGAACTCCATGACGTCAAACTATCTCATGAATGTGGAGGCATCCCAAGCTCTCCACTGAACTCTGCTCTCGTATAGCTAGGATGTGGGCCGACATGGTGAGTTGGTCTGTGATCATATAGATGGAATCGTGTCCCCTAGAAATACATGGTAAGACCATCATGAAGTCCATAAATATCCCATCCCACTTCCATTACAGAAACTCAAGGGGTTAAGATAAAATTGCAGGAACTTGGTGGTCAACCTTCACTTACTGAAAAGTAAGGCATCAAGAGACAAACTCTACAACTCCTTTCTTTATCCCTAGCCACCAAAAATAACGTCATAGATCTTGGTACATATTTAACACACCCATATGTACCACCAAAGGAGACATGTGAAACTCTCTTATAACCTATTCTAACAACATCACTGGTATCATCATGTGTCCTCTGAAAATAATGACATTATTTCCACCTTTATATTATCCATTAGAGGAATTAACTATGGATATATGAGCATGTAGTATCTCACAGTCAGTATCCCCAAGCTATACCTCCTGGACTAACTGTAAGATCAGAGGGGTAACAACAATCAACTAGAGGTAAACTTCTCCATATCCATCCACAAAGGATAACTGCAATGAGACCAACTACTCTGATGCATCATTCAGAAAATGTGAACAAGATATCCTACTAAGAGCATCTACCATGAAGTTCCCCTTCACAAGAGTATAGAAAATTTTGAAGTCATAATCCTAGAGTAAACCTAGCCATAACCTTTGACTAAATTTTAGATCCGTCTGAGAGAAGATATACTGGATACTCTTGTGACCAGAGTAGATGACAAACCACTCACACATTAGGTAGTGTTGCTATAAATTCAAATACAAGGCTACCACACTTAGCTCAATATCATAGGTCACATAGTTCTACTCGTGTGGTATTATATTTCATGAACCATAGACAATCACCACTTGCCTCTACAACATAACAAAACCAAGCCTAATTAATGATGCATAAAATAACACTACATACTCAACACCCTCCTCTAGAAATATAAATATGGGATAATTTGTAAAAATATACTTGAACTAATGAAAATCCTGCTATCAATTCTCTATCTACATGAAAGGATTCCCCTTTCACATTAAATATTCCATGTATGCTAATATTTTAGAGAAATCAAGTATGAATCTATGATAATATCCTGCCAACCCAAGGAATCTCTAAACCTCCATCACACTCTTGGGGTGGATTCCAAGATAACATTACCTTGACCTTGGACGAGTCCAATTCCACTCTATTAGTTTAGATAACATATCTCAGAAAGTGGACCGCCTGTATCCAGAACTAGCACTTCAAGAAATTTCAGTAAAGCTGATGCTCTCAAAGTATATCCAGAACTATCATTAAGTGCATCATGTTCTTCTCTTTAGACACTGAGTACACAAGTATATCATTGATGATGATTACCATGAAATGGTTTAATAAAGGATTAAATATCCAGTTAATGAGTCCCTTTAACACTACTAGGGAGTTTTCACACCAAAGGGAATCACCAAGTACTCATAGTGACTGTAGCAACATCTAAAAGACATTTTCAGTATATCCTTGTCCTGTACTCACAATTGTTAATATAATGACCTAATTTAAACCTTCAAGAACAATTTTTACCCCCTCAATTGATCAAATAGGTCATCTTTCCTCATTAGTGGAAACTTATTCTTAATGTTCATCTAGTTCAACCATCGGTAGTCCACACACAACCTCAAGATCCCATCTGCATTCTTGGAAAAGAAACTGGGGATTCCCAGGGTGAAACATTGAGTATAACAAATCCCTTTCTCTACAAGTCCCCAAAATACAATCTCAGCTCATGAAGCTTTTCAGGATCCATCTGATATGATTGTGTATATATCGGTATCGTCCTAGGGCATAGATCAATGAAGAAGTCTATCTCTCAGTGGGGAGGAAAACCTAAAACATATATGGGGAAGATGTCCTTGTACTCCCCCACCACTGTTGGAAACTGGGAACTCATAACATCCACTACACCTGGGGTCATATTATCCAAATGATGAGTAAACAACAACACTATCCTATACAAAAGTCAATACTATTCTTCATGAGTTTCCTTTTCCCCAACAAAGGAGAACCTGGTTGCATCACTGTGGACACACCACACCATTCATCTAAAATAGTCAATCTAGGCATAAACTATGGTTAGAAAATCCATACCATGAGTGAAAATTTAAGGAATTGACTCTGATACCAATAGATTCCAATAAAAAATATCACCTCCAAGAGTTAGGTCACACTATAGGCACAAGTTCATGATCACTGAGTCTTCTCTAGTGGGAGTCTCTAAATTTAAGGTTTGAGCCAATGATTTAACAAGAATATCTAAGTCTCATATATGGTATGTTGCAAGAAAGGAATCACTAGGACCTATGTATATCAGTACTAAAACTAATATTTAGAAGACACATATCGCACCTCAAGTCATTCCTAGAACCTCTAGGTTGTAAGCTTCAACCACCTACAGTTGTCCCCACCCCTGTCCTCCAGCCCCCTGAGCCTAGTATGGACCCCATGGGGGTGGTGGTGGTAACAAGTCAAATAATCAACCACCTCCTACTACTCTACCAACTCTTTGTCCATGTCCTCCACCCTGCAAACCTTCTTTCTCCTGCTGCTATCTCTATCTCGATGGCCCATCCATGTTTTTTCTATCAGCTGTATGGAGGGTCAGATAATCTCATGAAAAATGTACCCTACTATCACATGAGTAGGAATTCTTATCTATGGGATGACTGGGCCCACCCTCTATGCCCTTAACTATAGATTCTCTATCCTGGTACCTCCTCCTAAAATTTATGGCATGTACAAGTCCCTGAGACTAATGTCATCTCCCTGTTTCCAAGGTCTCTACTCTTGCTTTCCCACTGATGACAACAACCACCTGTATCTTCTCATCTAAGAAACTCTCAACCACCGAACTTTTCTCTATCACCCCAGCACTCTATCACCCCAGCATATGTAGGAATTTATTGAGGGATAAAAATAGTTCAGATGTCTCTATGAAGACCTTGTTCAAAGGTCAGATCCATGAAGAACTGATCTTGAACCAGATCTATTGAGTACCTAGAGAGGTTAACTAACCTCAATGAATACTAAGATACTATCATGATTCCCTATTGGGTCTATAGAAGCTCCTAGATACATACATCCCTAAATGAATCTAGTGATAACTCATCTATGAAAATAAACTCAAACTCTACCAATGAAAGAGTCACCTGTTATAAGACTAGGTAACTAAACCCAACCATCTCCCTACTGAGCTATGAAGAAGGATCACTGATAAGACCCCCATATAATCTACTGATGTCCTAAATAGATGTAAAACATAGGTCACCACCACTAGATATTCATCATCCGCCTATGTTTTGAGCTCACCTTGGAACCTGAGGGGTCTCTATTGTAGAAACTTCTGAAGCACACTTAGTTTGTGCACCTCATATGCTAGTATTGTAGGTACCACATGCTGCTCTACAGGTGGTGGTATGGCTGGGGAACCACCTAGAGGTAACATCTTGGGAACTAGTCCCTGTATCAATTCCTCATCATTGAGGAGATAATACTTGTAATAATCTTGTCAAATCCTAGCTGGTATACATCATAGAGGAATTCTGAAAAAAAGATGTTCCATGGATAATGAGTACTTTTGGAGAGCTGTCTCAAGAAGGAAATGAAAACCAAAACCCATTTCTACATGTTTCATGTGCTACTATTTTTCCTAAAACCAATGCTCTCATGTTTTTTAAAGGTTGGGGACAAAGACTAATTTATTATTAAAGAAAATAAAAGAACTCTTTAACTGGGTAGAGGGAGGCCCATTACATAGCCCGAAGTCCCAGTGGGCATTTATCCCATTACATGGCCCATAGGCCCATTTTTTTGGCCCAAGACCCATTCTGTGAATAGTACTCCTATAGTACCCACGCTACTAAAATATCACACAGTACCCACCACTTATACTTTACCCTACCACCACTACAGTACCCTACTGATTGTATAGTGATTGCTGTTTCTACAGTGCTGGAACTACTATAGTATGCTATAGTTCTACGCCCAATTGGTTTTGAACCCCCATTTTACATGTAGAATTAAGGGGTTCTTACCACTAAGACAAACCCCAACTACATGTTCTCATGTACTGAGTCAAAAAACAGGTTATTAGAGTCATGGTGTATAGATACATCAGCCACCAAACCAACACTAAAGTTCCTGGCTTGAAAGCCAAACTCAAAACACATAACACTGTTTCCCCCAAACCAATCTCACACACTCTTCGTACTCAAGTATAGCTGACCAATATGATACCACTATATCACAAACCATCCCAATGGGGCCCATACCGTGACCCCAAGCCCACCTCCAATAGGCCAGGGGTTTGAAACTAGTACCAAGTAGGCATATCACTGACATGGGAGGCCTTATCCTAAGTAACTGTACACATGAACACATCTCTAAGACTATACAATGTTGAAAAAAAATAAAAAACCATGCATAAATAAATCTAAATACCATAACCAGAGTAAAAAATGAAGTAAAATAAAGTAAACATGGCCAAATACAATCCCACCATAAAGAGTCTGAAAATACAAGTCCAACCTGAAAGTAAGTACTGGAACTCTTCTCAGAAAGCTGCAGGAACACACCTCGATCTGTCCAGTCTCAATAAGTACCATCTAATCCTTGTTTTCCTAGGACCCTTTCAAAAGGTCAATCATCTGCATAATACATGACATGTGTAGGAAAATACCTTGTAGGGGTGAGTATAATAATACTCAACATGACACCCTAAAACCACAAAGCATAAAAAAAGGAAAGTACAATCATCTCTACATATGTATATGTCTACAACACGTATAACAAGAATATAAAAATATACTCAACAAAGACACATAGTCTAGAGGTATTTCAAAAACATAGTATACTAGCCTAGGATTCTAGCTTAATGATTCTACAAAGCACTCATCCAGGAGAACACACTCATGAGTTTGATAGCACTAATAAAGTTCATCCAATAGGTACTGCTAATTGGGTCTCATCATGAGAATAAAACATTGATAGTCCAAGGAGAATATGATACAAAAATGATGATCACTACTAGGGCCATGTTGTGATACCAAAAACTCAATCTGGATTAACCCCCTAAGTAGAGGATCAATTCCCATGTAGTGTTGAACACGATGATACCAAGAACTCCACTTAGGGCATGAAAATGAATAGAGGATCTCACTCTAGGACTCTCAAAGGTATTCCAACACTCTATTCAAGAATCCCTACTAAAGGGATCGTATTCCTAGGAGTAGGAAATGATTACTTACTATCCTTTAGGGAAAGGATAAGGGGAATTAAACCAAATGAAAAATTTCCAAGATATAGAGGATAAGAGATCCAAGACAAATATAAAAGATTATATAATGTGTAGAAGGATTTATACATTGTGTCCCTTGACCACGGGTTCTACTCATGTAAACGACCTGTTTCTCAGCTCGTGTCCATGTAGTGGAGTACACGTCATGTAAGAAACCCATGTACTTCACCCCATGTTCATGTACTTTAAAAATCACATGCTATGTTCACCTGGTAGGTACCACATGCCATTTGATAGGGGTCACATTCCTTATGATACTTAACTTTCTCTAGAAACCCTAGCCCCCACTTAGGGGGGCCCACATGACATGTAATCTCAGATTACATGTTGTGTGGTTCACAATTTTCCAGAATCGTTAGTTCTTACTATGAACTCCTTTGATGATTCAGCCTATGATCTGGACAATCCTTGTAGGAATACTAAATAGAATTTTTCATTCGAGTCCCACCATTAAAATAAATGTATCCCGAGCATCAAATATTCTTAGAAAATGGATATAAGATTCATTATTCATTGCATGCTGTATAATGTCGAGGAATGTAAAATTGGGTATCAACCATCATCCGATTCATCACCACTTACACTTTCATACCACCATCATGTCATGTCGACCCCGAATCTACAATTTCAGATCATTGCACCAAGAAACAAGTACAAAAAGATCGATTGGTTAGGATTTGTCAAGTCACAGGCCAAACGAAAAATTCCCGCAAGGAAGAATTAATAGGGGGAGAAAATCACATGAATAAATTAGAGGAAAGAACCTTGATTGATGTTATTTTCAATATCCGTCCATCATCATTAGAATTTAAATCTAAATAATCAAATCACAAAGATTAATCTCCCACCAAAACCCTATAAAAAGAACCCATCCCATATAATGATCGAGCTGCGAATCCATCAATACGTTTATTGATTCATGTTCATCATAAAAATCAATATCGGGAATGAATAAAATAATAAAACACATCCTAAATTGATTTGGTATGATCCTTTATAAGTAATGGAGTTGTGTCGTTGTTGTTGGTGAGATCCTTTGAATCTGAGGTGCGTCGATCGTTGATCCATGTTCTCATCATTTTTTTCCTGAGAGAATTTTCCAATGGTATATTTAAGGGATCTCCAATATCTCAAGGGATATGTTACTAACCATGGAATTATGACATAATAACCTACTTAAATATTTTTAATCACTGTATCAACAAAAAATGAAATAAAAAAAATATTTTATTATTTTATTCATTTCCGTGCCCACAAGGAATTTTCTAGAAACGACATCCACTGACTTATGTTAAGTCATGCCTTGGGTAAAACTTGTGTTTTGAGCTCAATGGTGCCCCTGGATTTATGACATGAGAAAATATTTAGGATTTATTCCACTTTTTTAAGAAAATTTCACATGTGTGCTATTTAATATATTTAAAATATTTATTTTGGGTGCACTAGGCCTCGTAATCACACACCGTCTCAGTGCTTGGTATAAAAAATTATCTATATAATATCAAAAAATAATATATGGAAACTCTAAGTCATTACATTTCTTATAGTTTATGGATGACCTTGGTGGATGTAGAGCTAGTGGAGTTAGATGAGTTAATGCATGGTAGATGATAGTGGTTCATGATGGAGATGGTTGAAAATGGAGTTTGTTCTAGGAGACCTCATGGATAAGAGGTGTTATTCCTTTATTCAATTTAGTATTACATGGATGTTTTTTTCTTCTAATTTTGTATTTTCTATTTTGTGGTTTCCCTCATGATGTTATACTAGATAACAATTGTTCCATGCATGTATTATTACATAGTTCAATTGATTATGTATTGTTTGTGTTGTTGGATATTATTTTGTATTGGAGATGAATTTATGTTTTAAGATAAGTCCTCCTATATATATGATTATTCCTTATTGGTACTAGCAAAAACCCCTATCCTATTAGTGATAGGCTTAGAGTGTCACACTCGGTTTTCCGCCAACCCATGTGTGGTTTTGGTGGGTTAGGTCATGTAAGATACAGACTCAACGAAGATAAAAATAGGCTACATGTTTATTTATAGAGGGTCTTCCATGTGATATAAGTTGATACTAAAACCTTCAGTATAATTGTTAATAATATAAGATGAGAGTGTTACAATAACAAAATCATGGAAGGACTTAGTTTAGTTAAAGATTATGTTGAATGAAATCATAAGAAGTTAAGAAGTCATAATTCTATTCCATCAAAACCAAAGTTCTATTAACTAAGACAAGATTTTAGTGTTTCACTTATGGATAAAAAAATTCATATGAAGCACAAAAATCATTTAAAATCTTGGGGATGATTAAATACTAGAACTATGGAAGGTGGTGGAAGCTAGAATCTAGTGGACATGCATAATAAATTCATAGTATAGAAAATTCTGGAGTGGTGTTACACTTTAGTGTGGATTGAATGATTTGTGGTTATGATTTCATAGAAAAAATGTTAGAATTGAAGATTTTAACTAAATAAGGCAAGTTTTCAAAACATGGTAACTTGTGTCCTGGTGGACTAGATGGATAATCCTTGAAAATGATTCTTAGGTGGATAATTGTTAAGTTTGGTGTGATAATCAATTTTTTGGATAAGTTTTGTAACATATAGAAATGTAAAAATTATTGGAATATGATATAGAACCATATAGAGTGGTAGAAAAGAACCATAATATGAAACTATAAGTAATTAAATCTTTTAAAAGTATAAATATAGGAGGATGGGTTTCATACATGTGAATTATTCAATAGAATCATAGGTGAAGTTGGTTGATCTAGTGGGTAGTTAAAAATAGACTTGATCGAGTGATGGTCATCCATGAAGATCATAATGTGATAGAACCAATGAAATTAGTTAGTTATGGGTTTCAAATGAGTCTAATAACAATTATCAGAACATGAAGAATAAATTTATACCCTTGTTTGAGGATATCCCATGAAAGATAAATGAAAATGCAGATACAACTAAAATGAATAAATACTATTAAACATATCGTTCACTGAAGATGACTATACTACCCTGGATATTTTGTTTTATATATGTGATGTGGATCACTAAAGTGGAAAATAAAAGCTTCCCACCTCTGTAGTGTATCCATAAGCCAAACTGAATCTCTATTCATATGAGATAGATTCTCCTTCACCCATAGTTTTCAAGTTTTCGACATTCCAAGGAAGAGGAAGAGATATTTGGGTCTCTATGAGTTTCAAGAAAGCATGAAGTAATCATACATAACTCCATGAAATTACAATGGTTTATATAGGAAATAAAGTATTCTTCATAATTTCTATCACATTTATTCATATGTTATAGTATATAAATAGATTTTATTACTAATATATGAATTCATAATATGAATAGATTAACTTCTATATGATTCATGTTATGAAATAGTTTCTAAATAAATTATATCTTAAGTGGAAGAAGAAACGATTATGTAACCAACATTGCCAACATTGGAAGTATAGAATAATATACCTTAATATGAAAGAAAATAATTATTTTCACATAATCCCTAATATCATATATATAAGGCTAAAAGGTAAATATCTCCTTCAATCTACTACTTGTACTAAACCCTAATAGGAATTATTCCATTTCACCTTATATTGTACCATATAAATTAACTTCTGAAACCATATCTAATAATCCTTTTCGATATCTTCTAGAAAACTTTTTTTAAAACTATCATTAACTTTACCTTGTATCACATAAAATGAAATAACTTGAGAATAGTCACACACAACACTTTTGGATTAACTCTAAAACACTTTTTGAGTATATCTCTAAGTCAAAATCAATACCCATTTAGTTAACCACAATGTGTGACCCCAAATGCATTTATAGAATTTAAAAAAAATACAAATATACAGATCTATATATGTGAGAAAATAGAGGCCTCTAGTAAAGAATCAATGATGCTCAAGCTATAAAGGGATCTGGCATGATCTCTATCAAACACATGTATCAATATACCTTTTTCCACTGGTCCGTATCACATGCACACATGTATTATCATACTTCCACTTTTTTCAAGACATCAAGTGGATATGGGACACAATGCATGTCAATCCCATATATCCAACTCATATGTTCTCTATTCTCAGAGAATAAAATGATCTAATAGATAAATACACTACATGTCATTCATCCTTAAGGATAATCACATCACATATCCCTTACCTAGATAGATATACAATATCTAGGCATGGACACACACTCCCATAGTCTATCTCAATTGAGTTCCTATATGTCATACTCATCATATGAGAGGATATATCCCATCTTGGTTAATCTATAATTGATGAAATGATAAAAAACATACCCCACCACTCCCATATTAGCTAATTTAATATATATACTTGAAAAATTAGGGTATCAAAATATGAAGGTTCTCATGCTAGGTATATGTAAAACCTTAGGTAATGGAGAATCAAATATGATCCATTCATCCCCTTATACAAAAGAAATATGTATGAAACTCCTTTTGGTATACCTAGTGGGTAATCCAACACAGACATAAAATATTATTCTTTGTTTTGTGCCTCATTAAAAAATTCCATATATCTATATGAGAATCCTATTTATGCTAACCTTAATATCTCTTCACAACCTATAATAGTCCATGATGAACATTAGTTTGGGAAACTCTCAAAGTAATAGTTTTATAGGTCAATTATCATTGTACTTCATTTAATGTATATTTATATATATATTTATGCATCCAATGTGAAAGAATATTAAAATGGAGGTTTCCTATAATATGATATATTTTTATATTTTTAAAATATTTTAGATTATTTAAAAAAACCAACATAAAAACCAACTAATCATATCATAATGTTAAATTTATAGATCAAACTTATGTTTGCTACACTTTTTGGGTTTTTTCCACAAATTACATCATATATAATTCTTGTCACATCTCTTTTTGTCCATATGATAAAACAATCCCACTAAAATCTTTAATGAGGAACATTTTTAAAGTAATTTAGCATGAATAATGGTGAAAGTTAGGAACCACATTCCTAATGGTTCAAATTTTGAATATATTAAAACTTCTAAACATCACTACATAAAATTCTATAATGTCAAATTATGTTGCCTCTTTATAACTCTTTCTAAGTCCACCATCATTATACTTGGAACCCTATTCAATTAAAAGTTTTCCTTGAAATAATGTAACTGCTTACAATATTTTTTACTGGTCTTCCTAAATTATTTTAGGATAGAGTGACAATTACTTTAATATGGTAACTAAATTTAACTATTACATTTATCTATACAAACCCTAAAATATTATTTTCATCCCAAGTGTTGAATTTTTTATCAATGAGCAAATATGTGAAGTGATGGTTCTTGGATAATTATTATGGATTCATTTAATAGTATTGTATGTCATTATTGAGCAATTTTCCTTGTAAATGTGATGATTTTTATGATTATCTTAAAGGAAACTAAAGAAAAGTTTTTATGGGTGAATGAAAATTGTATACAATATTTAACAAGGTTTAAATCCATGAAAATATTTATTTTTAAGAAGTAATTTTTAGAAGAAGTCCTAGATTGAGTTTGAGAAGGTTCATATTTGAATAGAGTACAATCTAGTAGAAACAATCAGGTATTTAAGGGTACCTACAACTAAGTAAAGTTAATTAATTTCTTATGTAAGGGTATAGATGCCTATGTAAGGGTAAATACTCTATATAATAAGTGTATAGGTATCATGAGTAAGGGTACATGAATCTTTCTTAAGGGTACATGTATATTATGTAAGGGTAAACCCCATCATGCATAAGGGTAACGAGTTGATAATGCACCGTGTAATGGTAATCATGTGTTGCATAAGTGTAGTTGAAGGCTGGGTAAAGGTACTAAAGGGAATTTCATAAGGTTACCAAGTAGATAATTCACTATATAAGGGTAACTCATGAGTTCCACAACTCATGTGATGGTAACAAGGCATTGCATTAAGGTACACAAATATTTCTATGACCCATGAAAGGGTAAACACATAACTATGTAAAAGTAAAGATAAATTCATAAAGGTAAATCCAAACTTCCTCAACCCATGTAAAGGTATTTATAATATGTGTAAGGGTTAGATCAAGATGTTGTAAGATAAACACACTATTAGTAGGATCAACTGTATGAGTTTTGAGCTACCAAATGAAGAAAGATTCTTCTATGATCAAATCCATAAACCTAATGATATCATGAAGAGTATAAAGAAAATATTTCATATGATATTTTTGAATATTCTCTTCATGAACAGAAGAAACCAATCCGCAACATTTCCTATAATGTATCTAAACCTTCGAACAAAAAAGAAGCGGATAAATGCTCAAGTAAGCTGGACATAAATGCACTTTCATGTAGTAACACATGAATTTATGAAAATCAAATAAGGGAGAAAATTATATGAGGTTTATATCCATGTGAAGAATAAATAGTTACCAATATTTCTTGTCTATTCATTTTCATCTTTAATAAATATGATGGGATGAGTATTTAGGCATTTAAAATATCGCGTGATGAAAAGAAAAGCCACAGGTATTTGAATTCAAATTACCCACAATTTTTTGTTTCTATGTAAAGAAATATATTTTTTTGAATGATTATATCATAATAAATGTGAGGTATTAAAATAGAGAAGCTCGAGCTATGTAGGAATTTTAAGAGAAAAGTCTACATTAATGAGTCACAATATTTATTTAGCTATGTAAATAATGAAGATAACCTGAAACCTTTGGGTATTCCAAATTAGTTACATGAATATTTATAATATCCATATAATAATCAGGTATTTAATATGAGGAAATATATAACCAACACATTTTAGTTATTAATATTAAAAATGATTAAATATAATACCCAACACCTTATAGGTATTCATATTTGAAATGAAAGAAATAGATGTGTAATTTATAACAAATTTAAATAAAGGATTTGAAATGAGATAATAATGATGGTTTTTGAAATGAAATAAATGAGATATCACATTGAAAAAGTAAATTATGCAACACTTTAATAAGTATATCGCATGTGGTCAAGTATTTAATGAACTTATAGGTTAGTTTTGATACTAGTGGTTCTTATCTTTATTGGTTGCCACTAAATATCTTATAGGAGTATAGAAGTAAAGGCCATCCAACATTATTATAGAGGAATACTATCTAAAGAAGAATATATTTCTATAACCAGTTCATCATTGAAGAAGATTATAGTTAGGGTGTCTAACCAGTTACTAGATCCTTGTGATTGGGGTGTCTCACCAACCATATAAGATGAGAAGTTGGGGTGTTTAACTAATTTCTAAAAAAATTTAATTGGGGTGTCTGACCAGTTCTTGCAGGTATAGTGAAGAGAATACATGTTGGAGTGTCTAAAACACATTATAAATACGGTGTTCTTATCTCTCTTATATTAAAAATTCACATGAGGTGATATTGAGAGATAATATTAAAAGGACCGATAACTTTAAATAGTTTAAGAGGTTAAATTTAAAAGGAGAAAAAAATTATAAAATCATTGTACCACTAATTCAATTCCCTTAGTGTCACCTAATCAGTCCTTGGAATATTAAATTAGTATTATAGAATATTCCCTATAAATATCAAAAAGAAACTATTATACAGATTAAGAATCCCAATTATATAGAAAACCACATATTTTCTACTTTCAAGGGATCAAATTATCATAATTGGATAAATAGTGTGCTACCCTACCTCTTTTCACTTGGACTTGAAGTAAGTGATACTACCGTAATATGTTTTACACCTATTATTATGAATCATGTTAATATGATTAATTGGTAGGTTGATGGAAAATAAAAAATGCTATCCTAATATCCTTTATATAAAAGGTATATACCAAGTTCATGGGTCTTCTAACTGAAAATTAAATCTATGAGAAATTAAAAATCATCTATAAAGAAAATTTAAAAGTCAAAGAATCCAAACTTCAATTTTGGGGGATAAAATTTAAATATATAAAGATGGTTGATGATGATACTATTAATGACTACTTTACCTAAGTAAATGATATAGTAATAAAAATATGGGGATTTGGTGAGAAGCTAGGGGATTTCAAAATTGTTTAAATTAATGAGAAATTTTCCAAATCATTTTGATTAAAAAATATATTTCTTGGAATAAAGATAATTTTTTTCTCTTGATGATTTATAAAACATACTCATAGATTATGAGATGAGGAAAATTCCATTTTTCAAGAATAAAGAAAAGTTTTAGATTTCCTTTTAAGCAATGAGAAATGAAAAAATTAAGGAAGAATAATTTGTTGAATCCAGTGATTCTGAAGATGACTTCAATAATATTATTTCCCTTCTTTCAAAAAGGTTATAAAAAATAAAATATAAAGGTAAAAAACACCAAAGTGATGGAATTATAACTCCTTGGACATTTTACCTATGATTTTTCAGAAAATATGGAAAAATAATTTGAATATGATGAGGATGAGGAGAGACGTGAAAGAAAGAAATGTGATATGAATAATAATAAATACACCATCAAAATGATATTTTTTATATGAGAAAATGAAAAGGATTATTCATCTAATTATTTAGATAATGAATTCACTCTTTTTTTTATGTTTAGAACGTATTTGATTCATCAATTAGTGATGATAAAATAGAAGAAAAAATAGATATTAAGTGGGAACTAAAAGTAAAATTATAATATCTCTTTGAACAGATTTCAAAAATAAAGAAATAAATTAAGAGATACTATTCTCTATCAAAGTAAGAAAGAAACTCATAAAGATAATTAAACTATATAAAATAAAAGGCTTACATTGATTCAATACATCAACAATATAATTACAGACATATATGGAATCAATCTAGAAGATCACAATTTAGATTCCATTGTTAATGTTGTAGAAGGTATAACCAAAAATCCTATTATTGTTGTTATAATATGTTTCTTCTAAGAATGTGGTGAGAACCAAGGGGGAGTTTTGATCAGATGTTAAATACAAGTGGAAACATATAGATTGTTGAAAAGAAAGAAAGTTTTGAGATTAAAAGAAGAGAATGTACCAGGTTGAGAGGAAAATTTCACCTTGAACGTTACTTATGATATATATTTAGTTTCCTCTTTATTACATATTATTTTATCAATTTTGAGCTAACATGCAGGGAATTAAATGAGAAATATGAGGCTATCACTTCTAGACAAAACTGATTATGAGTTATCCCATGGAGTTTCCTAGTTAGAAACTCACCGTGATAAAGAAGACGAGTGAATCCCTTAAGGTGGAGATTATATGAGAAATGAGGTATGTCAATCACACTTTATACCCCTAATTAAATTATATCATTCTGATAATTTTGGGGTAGTGTTTGCTGATAAAAATATGAGACAATGTTGGAGTTGTTCTTGGGAACCTATACTTTATAATGTGTTTCTTAAAGTGTGTGAATGATTTTACATTTCTTTGATAAATATGATTATTTCCATCCCCTTAAATGAGAATTGATAATTTATGAGCATGAATTCACATGAATGGTCATGTTTGGATATTTTAGATAACCTTGGTTATATATATCATATTTTCTATACTGGGTTAGATAATGTAGACATAGAGTTGATTAACTAAAGGATCTTTTCTAAGAGAACTATGTGATATCATCCCTATCTCAGAAGTATTCAAGAAATAATATCGTAGGAATAAGAATTTTTTTTTGAGAAGAAATATGAGATTAGAAGAAAATGACTTATCCTTTTCATTTTCTTGTCAATAAGGGAGATAAAATATTTGGGCACACATATTGCTTTTTAAATTTTTTGAAGAGATATTGAAAACAAAATACAAAAGGGGAGATTATTGAGGCCAAGTGTAGCATTTGTTTTCAAAGAGTCAATATATTATGTGATGATGCCTATAGAATTGTTATTGATTCATTTTATGGTATTGGATATCATTTTTTCGGAGTTATACTTGTAAATGTGATGATTGTTGTGTCGATATTCATGGAGACTAAAGAAAAGTGTTTATTGGTGAAAGAATATTCTACTAAACATTTAACATGGTTAAAGACAAATAAAATATTAATTTTTATAAATTAATTTTTTGAATAAGTCCTGGAGTGATTATAATAAGGTTCTAATTTTAATAGAATATGGAATAAACAGGTAACTATGTAAGGGTACCTACAACTATGTAAAGGTAATTCATTAGTTATGTATGGGTATAGATGCTTATGGAAGGGTAAATACCCTATCACATAAGGTTACAAGAAGCATTTTTAATGGTATATGAACCTTATGTAAGGGTAAAGGTGGATTATTTAAGGGTAAAACCCATCATGCTTAGGGGTATTAAGTTGAAAATTCACTTTTTAATGGTATTCATGCCTTGTGTAAGGGTAGTTTAAGGCTATATAGAGGCACATAGTGGAACTATATAAAGGTATCGAGTTGATAATACACTATGTAAGGGTATCTATATAAGGGTAACCTATGATTTATATAGATTGTGTAATGGTAATGAGGTGATCCGTAATGGTACAAAAAGATTTATATTACCCCTGTAAGGGTAAACTCATACATGCATAAAGGTAATTCTGAGTGCATTAAGGTAAAGCTACACTTCCTCCATTTTCATGATGGTATATAAAATATAAATAAGGGTTAGACCAATATACTTCACAATCACTACAATATCAATAGGATTAAACATATGATTTTTGAGCTATCGAATGAAGAACATCACTTCTATGATCAAATACACCAACCTTATGAGATCTAGGTGAGTTTGAAGCATATGTTTCATATGATATTCATGAATCATACCTAAATGAATAGAAGAATCCAATATGTGATGTCAAATGTAATGAAGCTAAACTTGAAAATGAAATGGAATCAAGTAATGGCATGAGTAATATGGTGATAAATTCACATTCATACAATTACCCATGCATGCATGAAAATCAAATGAAGAAGAAAATTAAATGAAGCTGATATTTGTATGAATAATAAATATTTATCAATCCTTTGGGTATATTCATTTAAAATATGAAAAAATAGAATGGGATGAGTCTTAGATCATTTTAAATATCACATGATGAAATGAGAAGCCACAAGTATTTGAATTTGAATAACTTGAGGTGTTTTGTTTATGTGTGAAGAAACAAGTTGGATTGAATCCTTTGGTCATTATATATATGAAGAATTAAAATATAGAAGCCCGAGCTATGTGGGAATTTAAAAGAGAAGGATGCATTGATGATTCATGGTATTTATTTATCCATGTGAATAATGAGGAGAACATGAAACCTTCGTCTATTTCAAATGAACTTCATGAAGATTCAGAATACCTAAAAAATAATAAGGTATTTAATATGAGTAAATATAACATCCAACACCATTCTAGTATTCATATTTCAAATGAGGAAATATAATATCCAACACCTTGTGGGTATTTTTATTTAAAAGTAAGTAAAATAAATGTGTTATTAATAACACATTTAAATGAAGGATTTAAAATGATAAAATAATGAGGATTTTTAGAAATGAAATAAATGATATATCAAATGGAAAATAATTGTTTTTTCTTGTGGATAAATTCATGAATGCAGGAGATGAAGAAGTTGTGTAGAAAATAATGAGTAATCTATCATCCATTGTGAAAGAGTACATTGAGCACGACACATATTTTTATTTAAGATAGGAGTCAAAGATAGGAAATAATATAATAAATATATCAATTCTGATTGAGTATATAAAGAACATATAGGTGTGTTTTGACACTAGAAGTACTGATCTTTATTGGTGTTGTTGAAGATCTTGATAGAGTACCCAATTAAAGGTTATAATACTTTCTTGTGGAGGAATACTATCTAAAAAAGAAGACATTTATATCATTGATCATTATTGAAGAGGAAGCTTGTAGATGGGGTGTCTAACCTACTATTAGAGTCTTGTGATTGGGGTGTCTAACCAATCATATAAGAGGAGAAATCAGGGTGTCTAATTTTTTTGAATGATTGTAACCAGGGTGTCTAACCAGTTATATTCACTTATGGGTATAGTGAAGAGAATTCATATTGGGGTTTCCACCCAACATGGAAAGGATTATGATATTATGAATAATCTTGTCAATAATTTGTTATGGTATCTATTATATTATAACTACACACAAAGTGAGATTGTGAGATAATATTGAGTAGATCAAGAACATCAAATAGTTCAAGAGGTTGAATTTAGAAGGAGAAAATTCTTAAAAGTAGTTTACCACTAATTAAACGCCCCTTTCAGTGGTACATAACTGGTCCTTGGACTCTAAACTTTTAGGATATCAAGTGAAATTAACCTATCATTTTAACTAGTAAAATCCTTCAAGAAATAACGTATTTTACTTTTCATGATAACTAAATATAACTATTTAAATTATTTTTTATCATCATATATCCTAAACAATTTTATGATGTTGTGTGAAAAACACTTTAATCGTAGAATGGTATAATCATTTAGGAAATAATGATGTTCACTTTCTAAATGGTAACTAAATATAAACCGTTACATATTTCTTTACCAACATATATCTTAAAAAAATTAGGATATTAAGTGGAAATCAATTTAAATTAATATTGTTGTAATACCTTATTTATTAAATTTAAAATAATTTAAGTCCAAACATACTCCCACTAGACTCTTAGACATTATATTCTTTCCATAAATCTTGTTAAGATATATAAACACTTTTGTGTTAGGAAATAAATTTTATTTCATTTTAGTAAGAAAATTTTACAAATAAACTACTATTTCCTTATGTGATATTCTATGTGTTTAGATCATTTTTCCTTTCAGTAGAAATATTTATTAAAATATAATAATGATTGGTGGTGGGAACACATTCCATCATATTTTAACAAATATCTCGATAAACACTTTTATCTTGGATAAACACTTTTATCCATATATTATTCTCTAATATAACCTAATGAATCATAAACAACGTGTATAGATTTAGTCATCTCATGTTGTTCATAACAAATATTTATTATCAAAAATCATATCTTTATCACATAATTGAAATGAAATAAAGATACACATTTTTACTAAGATTAATTTGATCTTGATAAAATCCTTTACATTCAAATCCCTGATGTGGTAACTATTTACTTCATCTCATGAAGATAAACAACAATCTCAATCAATCCTTCCTTTACTTTTTAGCTCCTATATATTTAAAATGCTTTTTAAAATATATATTTTTATTACATACCATTAAAAATTGAAGAATTAATTTATATAACATCCATACCTGGTAAGGAAATTCTATGGAGCTTGACAAACTCATTCAGGTATATCTTAAATAATTCAATCATATTGAATTATTTTTCTTCCTTCCTAATAACCCTAAGTTTTAATGAAATTGATTGGATTCTTGAAGAAACATTTCTATACTTTTCAACCAACTTTTCTTTTTCCATTTTGAACTTTTACCAATGTGTGTTATCAATGTAGTACTTTAGAACCTAAACGTCATATGTCCATTTCATATATATTCTCACAACTTTGAGAATATTGGGTAAATGTTATTCGAATTCAATTATATTTTCTGAAAATTTTCATAGATGACAATAGGATAAATTACCTAATGAAGAGTTTATCCAAGATTAAAGTATCTAAGTTATAAATGTAGCAACTCCTTCATTCAATTACTTAAAAGAAAACTTCAAGCCTCAATTATTTTCATCTTATATCCTTTTTTATATTTACAACACTTTGTGAACTATACAATTGATATCATATATTTGTAAGAATAATAGAATTTATTTCTATAACTAATAAAGTTTAAGGAAACCTTTATTATCATTGAGTCACCAAGATATTAAATAATATTTAATATCATTTGACATACCCAATCATATTGATTATAAAAGACAAAAATTCCTTAAATCATTGATGTACCTAATAATATTGAGTACATGAGTAGAGACAAATATTCCTTTGGTCATTTCCCATCCAATGACTTTGAAACCCATAATGAAGCACTTTGTGATTATATGAGCATCAATATTCACTTATTGAATTTTTTTAGTATTTTGTCACTCAAGAAGGAACTATTTGGAAACATAGAATTTTTCAAAATAACTTTTCTAAAATCACCAATATTTCTTAATGAATTTTTAGTCTTAAGAGATATTTACATTAATATTCTCCTTATCAAGGATCGATCATAAAGTTTAGCTTGATTATGACAATAATGATATTATATACAACATAATCATTTATCATATGATTATCTTATATTATTGACCATTTAATAAGAGATTTTATTAAATGAGATCCCACTAAAATTATGACTCCTTTTAAAAACACATCATATACATTAGTGAACCAAGATCCATATTTTAACATGTCTTACACCGATTATCATGTAAATAAGACTTGACTATATCTGGTAGAATTTTTTTTCAATCATATCGTATATGAATCTTGTATAGTTGATAATACAACTCTTTTTCCTATACACCATATGGATATACTCAATAACATTCCATTTTTATCCTAACAATTATGGATTCCCAACTAGTGAAACCGAATGAAAATGTAAAGATTAAGCCAACAAAAGAAAATCAAGGGATACTCATTCTAAACTCAAAAATTCCATCAAGATAATTCAAAGTCACTTATAAATTTATTTCCTAACATACAATAATCTAAGCGTACTCATGATGAGCTTAAAAATAGTTGGTTAAATGATTAAGGTATTGAAAATTTAATCTTTTGAAGGAATCCTACAGTTAGTATTTGCAGGAGATTTTAATCTCACCATCATATATCATGTTATTCTATTTTATATAGGAATGGTCATAGTAATTTAGTTTTAAACCATATTACCTACACCAAACCAATATGTTTATACCATATTTATGTGTAACTATTTACAAAACCCACAAGTTTGTTTTAGTCACCCAAAATTAGAAGTGAAGTATATTCATACATTTATGAATACATCATATGCATAAGGTACATGAACACTTCTTGTAAAGGTATAGAGTTATATGATATCAATAACATCTACATGAGTAATCATGGAGTGAATGATAGATAATCCCATTAACTGGCCTATAGAAGTCATAAAACTCTATGTTGGTAGGTAGTCCAACCCCCAATCCCTCTACTCGAGGATACTTTACTCAACTGGGAATTCAACTCATCATAACACTAAAACCTAATATGAATAAACTATACTCAATAATTAAATTATATTTCATAACCCAAATAAAAAATTGTGGTCAAGGTAGGCGAACAACTAAATTCATTAATAAACCTACCATGAAAATAAAAAGCATTATCCTAGAAGTAATTTATCATATAAATTTTTCTATTCAAATATTCAAAAATTTAAAAAATTTATAACTATGAAAAAATAGGGAATAAACTTTAAATAAATAATCAATTAAATTATTTATAAATGATATAAATTATTATTAACAATTCATAAATAAAATTTAATTATAAAAATTTTATAATTTTAACTTTAATATTATGGACATTCCATAATTATGAACATAAAAATTTTATATTTATTATAATATGATCCTTTCATATTTATCATTATATGAAATTTTATTTAAAATATATGATATTTTATGAATTTTAAAAAAGTAAAAGTATACTTTTTTATTATGTAAACATTTTACATAATCTAAATATCATACAATTAATTATTATTTAAACCTTGATCACATCATTCGTAAAAAAACTTTTTATGTGGATTAAATAATATCCAAATAAGGGCCCCTTTTATTTTGAACAATTAAAAATAATTAATTATAAACAATTCATAATTTAAATATAGATTACTATATATTTTGACCTTATTTCATAATTTATAATGATTTATAAATTATCACTTATTATTTCTAAATAAACACATTTATTTCTAGTTCAAAATAAATTCCATCTATTTTAGTTAAAAAGTATTTCAAATATTAACATATAATTTTTTGGACTATAAAAGTTTTATAAAAACTTATTTAATTATACAAATTTTACAATTAATTAATTAATATAAAGATTATGTATAAATTAAATATACCAAAAATAACTTTTAATATGATTTATAAACACTTTATAAAACATTTCAAATTTTAAAAAATAAAATTTTAAAACATTTCTATTTACCCTTACGAAAAATACATGTTCTATATAAAGGTATACTTCTTCTAGTCTTACACAAAAACTATATATAAGGGTAATTTGATTTTGGAACCCACACATTAGGGTTGAACCAATTTTTTTAATGATTATTAAGGGTATACCTCCTGTTACGTCAAGGTAACATGTTATTTTTCTTTACAAAATCCATAAACAATTAGTAATACATTCACCCAATTCAATAGAAATGTATTGTGCAAAGGTAGACCGAGTGACACTTACATAGAACTATTCTTTGTAAGGGTAACCTTAAAATTCCTATCACCATGTAATGTTAATTTATGTGAACACCTTTATGATGTACATCTCACTCTATTAGGCGATTTTGAATTATAACAAACAAATATTGGCGTTTCTAATGATTTATTTCATAGATTTCAGTGGTTCTATTTTATATTTTTTTCCATGAAGTCATTAAACCATTAAAAGGGATAAAGAATATCAAAGAGGTATTTTTAGAGCCTCCCATTTACATATACCAATAAAGACCTAGTGGGGTACCACCAGATGGCTAGTGTTACTTGGACAGATCACCTAATCTGTCAAGGTGCCATTGGTTTGTCAATGGTGTCTGGAAAAAAACCATGGATTTTTCCAGGTTCCACCAAATAGAATGTATAATATTATGGATACCATCTTTCCACAATATGGACTGAAAAAATATCCGTTGTAAAAGGGACCACATGACTTAATTCGACCCCTAATGGCTAGAATCGACCCACAAGGCCTAAAAAAGCTTCTTAAACCCCCTAAAGACTATAAATACACCGCTTGGGTGATTTGAAGGAAATGGTTCACTTATTAGAATACTATGATTCTATTTTTCCATCTATAGATCACATCTTGTGCATTCTTGTAAATTTTAGCTCTCTTTTAATAGTAACTCCCTCCCTCCCTTCTCCAATATTTTTCTCTTATTTATTTTAAAAGGGATAGTGGATTGCATGATTTATTATAATTACAAAAATAAAGTACAGTTTTGTTTTATTTTTTTAGTTCTTTATTTGTCTTTAAATAATGGGGTGGTTTTTTCTTGGTTTTTAAAATAAGGGATTTGGTTCCTTCTTAGTTCTTAAAGCAAGGTATGGGTTTCTAACCACAACAATTAAAAGGCTAGAGATTTTTTTTCTTTCTTTGTCCTTTAAGAAATGTTTGTATTTGTATCCAAAACCATTAATAGGATAACCATTTGGGTTTTATTATTTTCTTCTTAAAACAAGGAATTTACATTTTTAAATGGGTTGTTTTGGTACCATTGAAATCAAGGGAGTAAAATACTCTAAAGGTTTAGGGGGGCAGAGATGTAGGCACCTTTTATAGGTGATTTCCAACCTTTGTTATCAAAATATCTCATGTTATTTATTTTTATACCATGATAATTTTTTTAGTTAATTAATTCCACTCATAAATCTTATTCTTGAGCTATTTATTTTAATTAATCACTTAACTCATATTCATTGTTTATATATTAAACTCTTATAATTTTTTAATCAATTAAATTTTTTTAATTCTATTAAATTTGTTTTAATTTTATAAAAGGGTTTAAATGAAATTTCACTCCTATTTCCATCTTTATTCTGCATACCACTTTATGTGGCTATATGAAATCCTTAGATACCTTTACATGACCACATTTCATATAAGGGTAGCTTCTTGTTAACATTATGTAACCCTTTTAAAAACACAACTACTTTTATGAATAAAGGTAAACACTATCATACCTTTATGTAATAATATTTAGAAAACTATTTATGTAAGGGTTACAAAAAAAAGTACCTTTACTTGAACACTTCACTTAAAGGTAATCCTTGAGTTTTCTTTTTTGTGTAATGGTAATTCAAGGGTTAAATTTTTGAAATAAGTGCACTGTGTAAAGGTAAACCATTTTTAAAAATGATTTTTCAAGAAGGCCAAAATAGTGACCTATTTTTTTATTCTTTATTTCAATTATTTTTATACAAATCTAAATAATGGAAGCTCTGATACCACTTAAGGGGTTAAAATGTGCATAAAAATGATTATCAAAGCATACATAAGAGATCTAAACCCTTGTATGAGGATTAACCATAAAAGAAACTGTCTATAAAAATAAAATGAAGATATACTATAAAATATACTATTTACCAAATATGCATATAATCCCCTTGATCTTGGTTTTATATGTCTGATGTATATAATTAAATTCGAAAAAAATAATAATCCCACCTCTATTGTGTATCCACAATCCAAACTGAATCTCTCATCATACAAGAGGTATTTTCCTTCACGTATAGTGTTCTAGAGCCTCAATGTGCTTTGGAAGAAGCATAAAAGAGATTTGAGTCTCAAGGATTTTCAACCAATAATGAAGAAGTCACATATACTATCATTGCATGGAAGTGGATTATATAGGAAATCAAGTACCCTCCTTAATTATTCTCTCATTTATTCATATATTACAATGTATGAATAAATGTTATTTCTAATATATTTATTCATCATATGAATACATAACCTCATATACAATTCATATTATGAAATTGTTTCTGAATAAATGATAGTTTAGGTGGAAGAAGGATCATTTATACATCCAATACTTCGAAACTAGGTAGTATAGAACAATATACCTCAATATGCATGAAAATCACAATTGTCAAATAGGCCCTAACATAATATATATAAACATATAAGGATTAAGTTAATATATATCCTTTATTTGGATAGTGTGGTAATGTTTCTATAAATAGATTGGTAGGGTCACTTATACTATACAAATTTTGTTTTCATTTCTAAGATAATGTTAGTATATTTTTTGGAGTGACTATAAAGTCTAGTTCCATTTTTGTAGAGAAGTGTTCCTATTTTAGATTATTATAACTTGATAAGTGTTTGTTATCTTATTTTTTCACTAGTATTTAAGTTAAAATGTTTCTTATATAATATGGATTGTTTAAAACCATGTAAAATTTTGGTTTTCTATGTGTAAGTTCTTTACTACCATTTTTTGTGTTTATGTTTTGAGAGTTTACTATGAGTTTTTCTTAGGATGGTTTAGTGTGTGGCTTGGGTGAGAGGACTCTCCACATGGATACACCGATTCTATGATGTTGTAATGTTTCAGGACTTTCATAACTTGTTTTCACTATTATGTTTATGGAAGTAACTTCTGGGTCATGGGTTTTCACCGCAACATCATTGTCAATATCTTGATGAATCTTATAAATTAAAGTCCAATAATAATTAATTAAATAAAGAAATTGAATTGAAAAATTCACTTATGGTGTTTTGTGGTTCAATTTTTTTGGGACAATTAATGAATGTTACTTTAGTGTTTAGGAAATTTAATTAGCTGAATGAAGGGGGAAAGGGTATGAGGTACACCATTCAAAGTATTTAGAAAAAAAAGTGGAAGAAAATGGGAATATTTTTAAAACTTATTTATTAGCATTATAACTCAAAACATCATAATCTTAATGTAATGTATATTAAGAAGAATGATTGTGATGATGTGATTTAAACATTTCTTGATGAGTAGGGTAAATCTAGGGATCATCTTAATTCTTGAAAGGACATGGAAGAAATCAAGATAAATTATGGTTTGTGTGATACTGAGAATTAGAATTATTAGGAAATAATTTTTTCAATGAGGAATCATGAAAAATACATATTACTTTGAAAATTAAATAATGTAGAAGTTCTAGATTAGTTTTCAAGTAACATTTCAAGATGTGTTGAACTAAAACAACAAAATTTACATGTACTGAAAAGTCATGACTCACATATTCTGATGGAGTTGATGACACCATTAGAATTTTGTAAAGTGTTAAATGGGAAAGTAAACATATATATAATTAAGTTGTGAACATTCATCCAATATATTTAAAAAAATTCTAAGCCCAAATGAGCTTGAAAAACATTAAGGAATAATTATAACAACACTTTATCATTTGAATATGGTATTCCCCCTTCATTTATTATTGTAATGATTCACTTGACTGTTTATTTAGTCTTGGAACTTAAACTTTTTTAACTAATTCTTCATCCGTGAAAAATTCCAATTATTATGTACATTAAAATTATTTTCATCGGATTGAATTTTTTTAAATCAGTATGTCATTTTTTTAATATGTTTCCTATATTTATTTCTGTATGTAATTAGGTCATTTAGCGTCATATGTGAGAAATAAATCTCAACTAAAATGATTTATTTATAATGGTTACATAAACAAAGAGTGTATAACCTTATATTCTAGATATTTGGATGTAATTTAGATAATATTCAGTATTACTGGATGTGTTAATAAAATCTCCAATAATTCTGATTCTAAAAAATAGCCAACAAAATTTTCAACTTTCAGTTGACTAGTTGAAAATGGGTAAAATTTTACACTGATCAAATTAGAGTTATTGTAGGAAAATTGATATATTATTCTCATTAGTCACATTTCAAATCCATTCATTGAATAATTAATATTTTAGAAAATTGGTTATCAGAGGGGTCAATCTTGAAACAAGACAAAAATAATAAAAGTTATTTCAATCAAGATTATTGAATGGTTTACATGTCATGTAAGTACACACTTATATTAATTTTATAAATGTTATATTATTTAGTCAATGTTAAATGTAATAACTCATATATTGATAATTGAGTTGTGATGTTGAGTGATTTGATTTTTTGGATTGATATTATTTAATTAAGTGTAATATATTTGATTCCTACAATATTAATGGCTTTAATTTTCATACAATTAATCATAAAGAGGGATTGAAAACTAAAAATAGTGGTGTATTTACATTTATAGAGGTGGGATACCATGGAAATTTGGTAGATATAATCAAATTAAAATATCATGGTTATTGTTTAGTTTTCTTATTCAAATTAAAGTGGTTCATGATTCAAAAGGGTATAAAAAATGATTCGTTACAGTTTAATTTTGTTGAATTCTCTCAATTTATGGATACTAGTGAGAATTTTGAGAATTATCCACTTATATTGGCTTCATAAGATATTTCCTACACTTTCCTTTATTGTATACCTATTTTAGTTATTCTTGGTATCATTTGACTCTCCCATTTTCTAAAGGCGGTTGGCCTCTCGATCACCTGTGTTAGTGAAAATGACACCTTTTTTTAGATGATAGGTTAGATCATCCCACATGGATTCTTGTTTCCTATCATGAGGCTATCTAATATATTTAATTAATGTTCATTAAATACTTCCAAGTAATAATACTAGCTACCTTTGATAAAATTGATTGACTAAAAACACATGTTTAAGAGGACACTGAATAATAGAAATATACTATATCTAATTTGATCCATATATTGGGTTACTCATTAGTTTAAAGAAATATAGGAGGGAAATATAGAATTTATCCCCATACAAGGAGGCATTGGGATTCTATGAAAGGATTTAGAAAGTTTTGTGATAGAGGGATCATGCCAATGAGATGGTATTACTATATATTTCCATGAGGGGAATTATAAACCTCATAGTTTAGTGTTATTTAATGAGGAACATTATACCTTTTAAGGTCATGTGATAAGGACCAATGTTTTCATGACCTATAACCATTGAAACCCTTCTTGGGGAAACAATAAAGGTGAGAATAACCCTAAAATACCTCCTCTAATAGGACCAAGGTTAGATACTAACACTGAGGGTATAAAACATGAATATGAGAGGCATTGCCCTTATAAAATACTAGGAATAATAAAAAAACCACCAGTCAACACCAAGATATTTTCATTCCACAAATAAATTCCAACAACCCCAAATTTTACACAAATATCATATATATAATAATTAGGAAAGAATATGAAACACCAGATTATGAGACCTTTAACCATCCATCGAACTCCATATAATCTACCTGAATAACAAATCCAATCTTCCACAATACATCTTGAAAAACTCTTAGAAAACTGTGTTGGGGTGAACACTTGAGGGTACCTAGTAGGATCATCCTGATAAATAAATCAATATCCATGTGAAATGAATATTCAAGAGTAATAAAGAGTGTTATCAACTGGGTAAAACAAAACCACATATATAATCAGAAATAAACATGAGAAATATAATCACTAAACCCCACATTCCATGTCACTTACCACCGCTACCTCTATTTCATACAATAACCTCAACCATTTCTACAACCAAGAACCATAATGAGTTTCCATAACCAAAATTCAATAAATATCATCAACTCCACCACCATCATCAAATCTAATAAATGATAAAGGCTCAAAAATCTACCACCAATCCAACCTATCAGTTCAGAGAATGCTTATACTCAAACTGGGAACAAATCAGTAGGAGAACCCCATACCAACTAACTATGGATATGAGAATGAAACAACATCAATAAAACATCTTAAATCCTTACTCAATTCCACCACCAACCACTAAAACACTTATCTACATACCACAAATTCCTATCCATAAACACTATTCTACATCCACACACCACATCACCACATCACCACGTATATACATACCACATCACCACGTTTCCACCTTCCTAACCACACATCTTTAGGGTAACAGAAACATGAAGGACATCAACCTCATACCCCCTTCCATGTACATGTAACACCGAAAGATTTTACAAAAAATATTCTTTTTAATTTCATTAATGTCTTGTGTTGTACGCTACACCAAAAGGATCTTGCATAACACGCATCCCTGACTTGGCTTGCATTACACGCAAGCACGACCTTCCACGATAACATGTGTTGTACGCAATACTGAGTTTTGCTAAACAACGATATGCTATTAAAATATTATTAAAACTAGCCATTATGAATAGTAATACCCACTTTTTGAAATTTTATAAATTTTATTTTTGAAAATGGACTTCATTTTTGGATTCGGAATATCGAAATTATCCTAGGGTGAAATTTTGGTATTTTTCTGAAAACTTTCAATTTTTGATGAATAGTGAAAACACTAGGTTACTATTTAAAAACCGACTTTTTATTTAAATAATTTTTTATTTTATTTAAATTTATTTTAGGTCAAAATTGATACATAATACCTATATAAGTTCAATGTAATTCATTGGAGTCATTTTATAATAATTTTATATATATAAAAATTTTATTGAACTTTTAACCGTCTTTTACCCAACTCCTAGGAGAATTTGAAAATTTACATAAAACATAATTTTATCGCTTCTGTTAATGGAATTTTAAAAATCCGAGAGACACGGTTAATATCAAGGACTAAAATGTGGTTCAATGAGATGAAAATATTTTTTGGTGAATAGTAACTTTTTACTTTTATTTACCACGGTTAAAAGTAAATAGGATAATTAAGGGTAAAATGATGTTATTATTACCCTAACACATGTCCTAATTCTATTGGATAAGAGTAATTCGACCAAAAACAACCTTAGGAATAAAATATGACCATTTAGGCCCACTTGGATTAGATTAGGACATTTAATATTAATTTATTTAAAGAATGGTTAAAATAGTTAAAATCAAAGTTTAATAAGTAAATAATTTTTAATATAGAGTTATACATAAGATAAATTCAACTATAAATATTAATTATAAAGATAAAGAGAGTTACTACATAATGACATTTTATTTATAATTTTTAGACCTTAAATAATTTAATTTATTTATGAAACAAAGATGATGCAGTAATTATCTTATTAATGAAATATTGACATAATTGATGTTATAAATATCCAAATAAATGTAATTTGAGACTTTTTACGAATTAAAATGCCTTTCTAGGTTAATATGACATGTTAGTATTTATTTAGTTAACTTTTTTCGAACTAAAAATTCTGTTATGATTTTCACAAAAATCAATTACCAAATAGTGTCAAAATTGACATAAAATTGTTTTTAAAACAAATATTATATTATTAATTGTAATTTTATTCCTAAAAATCTATGGTTAGGACAAATGACTTATATAAGGTTATATATATTAATAAAAAACAACTTGGGGTTCGTTTGTCTTGTTATAGTAAGTTTATTAACCTTATAGTGTAAGAAAACAAGAAGACACGGTAAAATTTAAATCATCTAACTCAAAGTTAAATATAAATGATAAGGTTATAATAGAAACATAAACTCATCTAAATTATATTGGATTAGAAGATTTATACCCATCCCCACCTTAGATTCTAAATAACTTAATTTGGAGCTATTAAAAAACCGAATATGACTTTATAATAAAATAATATTTTTAGTTATTCAAAAGGTGCCCCTCCCCTCCATTATAAAAGGGCACCTCATCCCTCTCTTCCTCACACCACTTTGAGCCTTAAACCTCGGAAAAACCATGAAAATTTCTATTCTCCACTTCCCTAGAAACATCCTAGAGTTCCTGGTATTTTTCAAAGACCAATTTTAGTGCCCTAAGAGGAGGTCTCAAATAGGCGCTTCAAAGAAGAGGTAATGTCCGTTACCGATTCTTTCAACATTATTTCTTCTTCCACTTCTTCTTCATTAGTTGTTTCATTATGAAGTAATAACATAAGTATCATTAATATATTTATATGTTATTATAATTATTAAACAACCATATTTCACCATCTATCCATCCTACGGAAAACGAAATCACCACGCGTGCGTACGTACGGAATACCGTCTCCACACCGTGGTGTAATCAGTTTTCCACCACCACCTTACATGGATGGGTATAATGGTGTAAATAAATAACTATATATGATTACTGTAAAGTGATATTTATTTTGAAATAGTATACATACACTCCAATACAATTCCACGATCATGGGAATGATATCATCGCTCGTAGATACGTACGGACTACCATCTCCACGAACGTGATGAGATTCATTTAACATTATTAACCATTCAAGAATGATTATAATGTATATATAATGAATAATAATGAAATATATGACATAATAATTCTACTGGAATTATTTATATATATATGTATTTCATATACTCAATTCCATTCAATTTAATAAGGAAACGAAAACAGCGTTCATGCGTACGTACAGCTTACCATCTCCATGAACGGTATTTCATTCCTTTTATCGATCTATAATATATATGTATATGATGAATATATATTATATATAAATCATGTTTTACATTCTGGAATTATGTAAATCAGGATATAAGTAATAATATCAAGAACAACGAGTCGAAATACATACGATAAATGAAACGATTTTACCCAAAACGCTCTTTAACATGGAATTTACAAAAGAACGGGTAATATAAAGTCATAAGTGAACCATATATGATATCATAACAATTAATATGATTCTGTAATAAGTCAATGACATTATTTAAATCATTATAAAGGAGGTTCGGATACATACGAAGTATATCGGACATAAGGTAAGGGAAATATCACAATCTCATTTTTATCCGAGATTGTTTATACTTTGGAATTTACTGGGGTGTATTTTATCATCCACATCCATGTTTCCTCAATATGTAATATTATTTCCATCCACATACAATTGTTTAAATACAATTTACCCTTCGGTGAGTTTTTAGTAAAAGATATGAAAGGAATCTTTTGTCGTTTTTCGTAAGAGGTACTTTTTGACTTTTCCGACAAAAGTATGAGAAGAATGTTTTTTTAACTTATACGACATGAATGGATTTTTAAAACATTATTTTCAAGAATCTTCCTTTATAATTTTTCACATTTATTTTTAATCAAATTCTTTTAGTTTAGAATTGTATGACATGTTATGAAAGGAAAAGTGTTTTTGAAGTAGAAAGGATATTGTCCTCAAGAATGGAGTTCAAGTGTTTTATCAAAATTATTTTCCATCTAAGATAATAAAGGGTTCTATTTCTATCCCTATTATTACATTGATTTGATTATGTTGTGATGGAATTATTTTTATGAATTCCTTTATCTTATATGAATTGTTTTATGATGTCACGATGTTTAAGAATCCCATTTTTATTACATGGGTTATGCTTTGATGTATGGTTTATGATTTTGTGGCACACATAAGAATGGTATCATTATGAGATGGGTGGGACCTATATCTCCATCCAATGAATTGGGTAAAGATTTTATATCTCATGAGATAGACATGGCTGGAACGGTAAGTTAATCCGGTTCATCATTACAGGACTGGAACGAGGAGTGAACTCGATTTAGAAAGGGACTTTGTCCACTAAGATAGTCTTGGCAGCAATTCCTTGGCTAATATGGAAATCATTACATGTGCTTAATGGATGCCACAATTTAATGTTTTATTCCCATGCTATTTTATCATGATTTATGTTCCATTATGATCTATGCCTTATGTACTTCTATGTTTTATGTCATTGCTCAAGATTTTGATGTTTAAACATTATGTTCATGTTTTTATGTTCAAATGTATATGGTATGTTTTATTTTATCCATGCTTACCCTTAATAAGCATTTGAGTTCCCAATTTTTATGTTTTATTTTCCCCCAGGATTAAAAAAAGGTTTAGGGTAAGGAAACAAAAAGTGGAAGATCTTTATGGGAGATGTTGAAAATCTTTCACCACGATTAGAAGATTATGTTCCAAGTTTCCAAAGACACTAAACTATTACGGTCCTTGTGTGTCTATTTTTGTTATGTATTAAGTATTCCGCAAAAGTAATGTAATGTCCATTTACATCAAGCTTCGGGTCTCTACAGTTGGTATCAGAGGGAGGTGTAGTCAACCTTTGGAAACTAGGATGTGATAACTTTAGTAAGATCCCTAGAGATATTTCTAAGGTATGTCTAGGGATGTCCATAAGGATAAGTATACGTGTAGGTTATAGTCCTAGAATTTCACTAACGATCTTAGAATTAAACCTAAGATGTTAGATGTCGAAGGTACTCCCCCCTGATTATGTTATTTTCCTTGTATGGTTTTTGCCTCTCACAGAATTGTTTTTTGTGTTTTAGTCAATGGAGGGAACCAGAAGGAATTAAGTTAACATTGAATCCAATGGACAAATTGGTGACTATGATAAACAAAATTGCGAAATGCCTAGAGAGAAAGATATTGTGATTATGCCAAATCATTCATCACGATATATGATTAACAAGGTGAAATTTAGTGGTATGCCTAATTCATCAAATAAGAGGAAGATAGACTTTTATGCATGTTCACATGTTGAGAAGCATAAAGAAATGAAGATTGAGATTTATAAAGAAGGGAATAAGGACCTTGAGGAATATCTCAAATGGAGGGACATATGTTATCTGTGTGGAGAAAAGGGTCATAGAGTGACAGACTGTTATGGAGTTCAATGTCTTATTTGTGGAGAACATGGGCATTACCCAACTCAATGCCCTGACCTAAAAAGTTACTTTTAAATCAAGGAAATACTTATTCCAGGACAATAATTGAAGAGGATGGACTGAAGTGTTTATGTATTGGTATTCAAGAATAATGTTATTGAGGAACTTTTATGGTGTATTAGAATATTTTTGTATTAGTCTATTGTGGTTTTCAATAATTTTATGGTACCGGTAACCATGAAAAGTGATTCAAATATTTTTGGAAAGCAGATGAAATGTGAATATAGAAGGGATAAGGAGAAAATAATATGATAGTAATCATGAGATCATGACTAAAATAAGGACAAAGTGATATCATGGTTTGAGTATATAGAAATTTTGGGATTTTGGTATGTCGAAAGAGTTAACTTTTGACAGCATTCATGTTTTCACTAAGGTTAAATGGGTATTCATTTTTCAAGAGAATACATGATTAAGGTATTCACATGTTTGTAATTTGTCCGAAAAGATATATCTTATGATATATGGGGGATAAATGATGGCATTCACGTGATTGTTATGTGACATTTCAATTAATCATTTTCTTTATAATATGAGCTTGGACCGAAGTATTTTAGATAAGCCTAAAGATTGGAATGGATTATGTTGGAAATAAGTTAGTATTGTTTAAGGATAGAACTTTTTTTGATATTATTTATGGGATGTTATAGTAATGTAGTTTTAGAAAAAGGAAAACCTGCAGGACTGGTGACAACCCATCGCGTCGGACAAGGCTGTGGGAATCGAACCCACAACCAAAATGCGACTGGCCTTTATCACCTACCACTGTCCTACAGTGTAGAGACCCGAAGCTTATCGTACATGGACGTTACATTACTTTTGCGGAATACATAGTACATAACAAAAACACACACACAAGGATCATAATAGTTTAGTGTCTTTGGAAACTCGGAATAAAATCTTCTAATCGTGGGGAAAGATCTTCAACATCTCCCATAAAGATCTTCCTTTTTTTTTACCAAAAACCTTTCTTTATATCCTGGGGAAAAGAAAACATAAAAGGGTGAGCTCAAATGCTCAGTAAGGGTAAACAAAAGAAATATCAATCACATCATATACATAAGAACATAGCTTTTGGAAATCTTAACCTGCAAAAGAGCTCATAATATCATAACAAGGGATAAATCATATAAGTGAAAATGAGATCCCCATAATCATAACATAAAACTTGAAACTTTGTGGCATGCACACATAATCATGGAAAATCATTTCTTGTTAGTCATGACTCATTTCCAAGACTATCTTAGTGGACAAAGTCCCTTTCTGAACCGAGTTCACTCCTCGTTTCAGTCCTGTATCACTGAACCGAAATAACCTTCCATTCCAGCCATGTCTATCTCATTAGATATAAAATCATTACCCAATGAATTGGAGGGAGATATAGGTCCCACCCATCTTATAATGAATCCTTTCTTATGTGTGCCACATAATCATAAAACATACATCATCGCATAACACATGTAACAAAAATGGGATTCTTGAAACATCATGACATCATAAATCGATTCATATAAGATAAAGTAATTCATAAACATAATTCCATCACAACATAGTCAAATAAATGTAAAAATATGGATAGAAACAGAACCCTTTATTATCTTAGATGGAAAATAATTTTGATAAAACACTTGAATTGAATTCTTGAGGAAAATATCCTTTCTTCTTCAAAATCAATTTCTTTTCACAAAACATCATGCAATTTTAAAAGAAAGAGATTTTATTGAAAATAGTCATGAAATATTTTAGAGGAAGCTTCATGAAAATAAGGCTTTATAAAACAGTAGAAATCCGTTCGTGCCGTATAAGTTAAAAAAAACATTCTTCGTACTTTTGTCGGAAAAGTCAAAAAGTACCTCGTACGGAAAAACGACAAAAGATTCCTTTCATATTCTTTACTAAAAACTCACCTAAGGGTAAAATTGGATTTAAACTATTTCAAGTGGATGGAAACAATATTACATATTGAGGGAACATGGATGTGGATGATAAAATACACCCCAGTAAATACTTACGAATAAACAATCTCGGATAAAAATGAGATTGTGATATTTCCCTTACCTTAGGTCCGAATTGCTTTGTAAGTGTCCGAACCTCCTGTATAATGATTTAAATCATGTTATTGACTTATTACAGAATCATATTCATTGTTATGATATCATATATGGTTCACTTATGACATTATATTACCCGTTCTTTTGTAAATTCCATGTTAAAGAAGCGTTTTGGGTAAAATCGTTTCATTTATCGTAGGTGTTTTGACTTGTTGTTCTTGACATCATTATTACTTATATCATGATTTACTTACTTCCAGAATATAAAATATGATTTATATATCATATATATTCAGTATATATATATATATATATATAATAGGTAGATAAATAAAATGAAAAACACCGTTCATGGAGACGGTAGTCCGTACGTACGCATGAACGCTGTTTTCCTTTCCTTATTGTCCTGAAATGGAAGTAAGTAGATGACATACATATGTATATATATACATAAATCCAGTAGCTTTATAATGTCATATATTTCATTATTATTTCTTATATATACATTATAATCATTCTTAAATGGTTAACATGGATAATGAATCTCATCGCGTCGTGGAGACGGTATTCCGTACGTACGCACGAGCGATGATATCATTTCTATAAATATTGAATTGAATTGGAGTGGATTATACAATATATCAGAATCAATATGATGTTGTAATAACTATGTATAGTTATTCTTTACACCATTATACCCATCCATGTAAGGTGGTGGTGGAAAATAGATTACACCACGGCGTGGAGACGGTATTCCGTACGTACGCACGCGCGGTGATTTCTTTTTCCATAGGATGGATAGATGGTGAAATAGGGTTGTTTCATACTTATAATAACATATCAGTATATTAGTGATACTGATGTTATTACTTCATAATGAAACAACCTAAGAAGAAGAAGTGGAAGAAGAAATAAAGATGAAAGAATTGGTAACGGTAATTACCTCTTCTTTGAAGTTCCTCTTTGAGACCTCCTCTTAGGGCACTAAAATTGGTCTTTGAGGAAGACCATAACCTCTAGGATGTTTCTAGGGAAGTGGAGAGGAGAAATGGGCAGGGGTTGGCCGAGCTTGAGTGCTCAAATTGGTGTGTGGAGGAGGGGGAGGAGGTGTCCTTTTATAAGGGAGGAGAGGGGCACCTTAGGAATACCTCAAAATATTATTTTATATTAAAGTTAAAATCGGTTTATAATGGTTCCAAAGGGTCTTATTTCGAAGCTAAAGTGGGGATGGGTCGCAATCCTATCAACCAATAGGATTTAGACAAGTTTAGGGTATTATTTTAACCTTATCAATTAGATTTAACTCTAAGTTAAATAATTTAACTTTTACCGTGTCTTTTTGTTTTCTTTCACTATATGGTTAATAAACTTACTATAACATGCCAAACGAACCCCAAATTGTATATTATTAATACATATATCCTTATATAAGTCATTTGGCCGAACCTTAGATTTTTAGGAATAAAATAACAATTAATAATATAATATTTGATTTAAAAACTCTTTTGTGTCAATTTTGACACTATTTGATATATGATTTTTGTGAAAGTCATAACAGAATTATATGTTCGAACCAAGTTGATTAAATCAACAATAATATATCATAGTAACCTAGAAAATTAGTGGAATTCATAAAAAGTCTGAAATTACATTTATTTTGGTATTTATATTATCAATTATGTCAATATTTCATTAATAAGATAATTACTGCATCATCTTTGTGTCATAAATAAATTATATTCTTTGATGTCTAAAAATTACAAATAAAATACCATCATGTAGGAAATCTTTTTAGCTTTCTAATTAATATTTATAATCGAATTTATCTTATGTATAACCCCATATTAAAAATGATTTACTTATTAAACTTTGATTTTAACTATTTTAACCCTTCTTTAAATAAATTAATAATAAATGTCCTAATCTAATCCAAGTGGGCCTAAATGGTCATATTTTATTCCTAAGTTTGTTTTTGGTCGAATTACAATTGTCCAATAGAATTAGGACATGTGTTAGGGTAATATTAATATCATATTTACCCTTAGTTACCCTATTTACTATTAACCGTGGTAAAAAAAGTAAAAAGTTACTATTCACCAAAAAATTATTTTCATCTCATTGAACCACATTTTAGTCCTTGATATTAACCGTGTCTCTCGGATTTTCGAAATTCCATTCACAGAAGCGGTAAAATTAAGTTTTATGAAAAATTCAGTTTTTTAACCTACCACTTAGTAGTTTCACTATTCATCAAAAATTGATGTTTTTCAGAACAATGCCAAAATTTTATCCCAAGCTATATTTCATATTCCGAATTCAAAAATGAAGTCTATTTTACCAAATTCATAACATAGAAGTTTCATTAATTAAATTTATAATTAAATCCCGCTGTTAAAACAAATAGCGTGTTTTTAAGAAACAATATCTATCAAAAGATTGACACTTGTTTATGTCTGGTTTAAATGTGCAATTACATCCAATGACCAACATTGTATTAAATTGTAAAAATATATTCTAAATATACTTTAAAACTACCCCAATTAATAATTTATCACTTTTAATTATTTCGATTTAAAAATTTGTTTTTAATTATAATTTAGTGATTTTCACTATTCATCAGAATATGAAAGTTATCTGAAAAGTACCAAAATTTCACCTTAGGCTAAATTCGATACTCCGAATCCAAAAATGAAGTTCATTTTGAAAAATAAGATTTAAAGAATTTTAAAAAGTGGTTATTACTATTCATAACGGCTAGTTTTAATAATATTTTAATATCATATCGTTGTTTAGTGAAACTCGGTATTGCGTATTACACACGCTATCGAGGAAGGCCGCGATTGCGTGTAATGCAAGGCAAGTCAAGGATGCGTGTTGTGCAAGCTCCTTTTGGTGTAGCGTACAACACAAGACATTAAGAAAATTAAAAAGAATATTTTTCATAAAATCTCGGGCTGTTACATTCTACCCCCCTTAAAATGAATTTCGCCCTCGAAATTCGTCTGGGTTATAAATGGTTTACTATTCGAAAGTTTCTTTAATAGAAACCCACATCGTAAAAAGGAATACCAAAACCAATCTTTAAAAACAAAGGTATGAAACGTAATGGTTACCCCAAATAAACTAATCACTGGGTTTCCACATAGGTGAAAATATGGATATGGAAGAAAAATCTAACCATCATGTTTTGATGGAGAGTGGTAGAGAACATGGCTATGGAAAAGCCAGTAATCACAAATCCATAGATTTGTGATGATATAAGGTACCATCTGATTCATCAGGTATAAGATCACTAGGACAACATTTTTGGTTTTCAAGATCATTTCCCCTAAAGTTGAAAATTTGAATTTTAATAAATACTTACTTTATTTTGGTACAATATCACTGTTGTTCGTGCCTTGAACAATTACCACTTCATCTCTTAAATAAATGAAGTTGAATTTGTTATTCGTGAAGTGTTAGCAAATCATGTGATAGAATGACGGGTCATTCCATCTGTCTCAAACAAAAGGTTATCAAAAGTTAATAAATATATATAAGTCATTCTATAGATTAATCATATATGGTTCCTAAAATGGACTTATACTTCATATATCATACTGCTTAATATAATAAAACTAGTTTCTACTAAACAGGGACTTCCTGTAGGCCAGTGGTAGGCGATAAAGGCCAGTCGCACTTCGGTTGTGGGTTCGATTCCCACAGCCTTGTCCGAAGCGATGGGCTGTCGCCCGTCCTGTAGGTTGTCCTTTTTCCAAAACTATATTAATATATCATCCCATCAATAATATCGAGAAAACTTCTATCCTTAAACAATACTAACTTATGTCCAACATAATCCATTCCAATCTTTAGGCTTATCCATAATACTGCAGTCCACCATCGTTGATCCCCATATATCATAAGATATGTCTTGTTGGTCACATTCCAATCATGTGAATACCTTAATCATGTATTCTCTTGAAAAATGAATACCAATTAAACCTTAGTGAAAACATGAATGCTGTCAAAAGTTAACTCTTTAAACATATCAAAATCCAAAAATTCTATATACTCAAACCATGATATCACTTAGTCTTTATATCAATCATGAGCTCATGAATACAATCAAACATCTCATTATCTTCTTATCCCTTCATTATGCTCATATCATCTGTTTACCAAAAATGTCTCAATCACTTTTCATGGTTACCGGTACCATAAAATTATTGAAAACCACAATAGACCAAAACATAAATATTTCAGTACACCATAAAAGTACCTCAACAACATTATTCTTGAATACCAATACATACACACTTCTGTCCATCCACTTCAATGATTGTCCTGGAGTAAGTCCTTCCTTGGTTTAGAAGTAACTTTTTAGGTCAGGGCATTGAGGTGGGTAATGCCCATGTTCTCCACAAATAAGACATTGAACTCCATAACAATCTATCACTCCATGACCCTTTTCTCCACACAGATAACATCGATCCCTCCATTTGAGGTATTCCTCAAGGTTCTTCTTCCCTTCTTTAGAAATCTCAATCTTCCTTTCTTTATGCTCCTCAACATGCAAACATGCATAATAGTTTATCTTCCTCTTCTTTGATGAATTAGTCATACCACTAAATTTCACCTTGTTAATCATATATCGCGATGACTGATTCGGCATAATCACAATATCTTTATCTCTAGGTATTACACAATTTTGTTGCTCACAGTCACCAATTTGTCCATTGGATTCAATGTTAACCGAATTCATTCTGGTTCCCTCCATTAACTAAAACACAAAAAGAATTTTGTGAGAGGCGAAATCATGATAGGGAAGACAACATAGTAAAGGGAAAACACCCTCAATATCTAACATCTTAGGTTAAATTCTAAGATCGTTAGCGCAATTCTAGGACTATAACCTATACGTATACTTAACCTTAGAGACATCCCTAGACATACCTTAGAAATATCTCTAGGGATCTCACTAACGTTTTCACATCCTAGTTTCCAAAGGTTGACTAAACCTTTCCTCTGATACAAACTGTAGAGACCCGAAGCTTATCGTACATGGACGTTACATTACTTTTGCGGAATACTTAGTACATAACAAAAACACACACACAAGGATCGTAATAGTTTAGTGTCTTTGGAAACTCGGAATAAAATCTTCTAATCGTGGGGAAAGATCTTCAACATCTCCCATAAAGATCTTCCTTTTTTTTTACCAAAAACCTTTCTTTATATCCTGGGGAAAAGAAAACATAAAAGGGTGAGCTCAAATGCTCAGTAAGGGTAAACAAAAGAAATATCAATCACATCATATACATAAGAACATAGCTTTTGGAAATCTTAACCTGCAAAAGAGCTCATAATATCATAACATGGGATAAATCATATAAGTGAAAATGAGATCCCCATAATCGTAACATAAAACTTTAAACTTTGTGGCATGCACACATAATCATGGAAAATCATTTCTTGTTAGTCATGACTCATTGCCCAGACTATCTTAGTGGACAAAGTCCCTTTCTGAACCGAGTTCACTCCTCGTTTCAGTCCTGTATCACTGAACCGAAATAACCTTCCGTTCCAGCCATGTCTATCTCATGAGATATAAAATCATTACCCAATGCATTGGAGGGAGATATAGGTCCCACCCATCTTATAATGAATCCTTTCTTATGTGTGCCACATAATCATAAAACATACATCATCGCATAACACATGTAACAAAAATGGGATTCTTGAAACATCATGACATCATAAATCGATTCATATAAGATAAAGTAATTCATAAACATAATTCCATCACAACATAGTCAAATAAATGTAAAAATATGGATAGAAACAGAACCCTTTATTATCTTAGATGGAAAATAATTTTGATAAAACACTTGAATTGAATTCTTGAGGAAAATATCCTTTCTTCTTCAAAATCAATTTCTTTTCACAAAACATCATGCAATTTTAAAAGAAAGAGATTTTATTGAAAATAGTCATGAAATCTTTTAGAGGAAGCTTCATGAAAATAAGGCTTTATAAAACAGTAGAAATCCGTTCGTGCCGTATAAGTTAAAAAAAACATTCTTCGTACTTTTGTCGGAAAAGTCAAAAAGTACCTCGTACGGAAAAACGACAAAAGATTCCTTTCATATTCTTTACTAAAAACTCACCTAAGGGTAAAATTGGATTTAAACTATTGCAAGTGGATGGAAACAATATTACATATTGAGGGAACATGGATGTGGATGATAAAATACACCCCAGTAAATACTTACGAATAAACAATCTCGGATAAAAATGAGATTGTGATATTTCCCTTACCTTAGGTCCGACTTGCTTTGTAAGTGTCCTAACCTCCTGTATAATGATTTAAATCATGTTATTGACTTATTACAGAATCATATTCATTGTTATGATATCATATATGGTTCACTTATGACATTATATTACCCGTTCTTTTGTAAATTCCATGTTAAAGAAGCGTTTTGGGTAAAATCGTTTCATTTATCGTAGGTGTTTTGACTTGTTGTTCTTGACATCATTATTACTTATATCATGATTTACTTACTTCCAGAATATAAAATATGATTTATATATCATATATATTCAGTATATATATATATATATAATAGGTAGATAAATAAAATGAAAAACACCGTTCATGGAGACGGTAGTCCGTACGTACGCATGAACGCTGTTTTCCTTTCCTTATTGTCCTGAAATGGAAGTAAGTAGATGACATACATATGTATATATATACATAAATCCAGTAGCTTTATAATGTCATATATTTCATTATTATTTCTTATATATACATTATAATCATTCTTAAATGGTTAACATGGATAATGAATCTCATCGCGTCGTGGAGACGGTATTCCGTACGTACGCACGAGCGATGATATCATTTCTATAAATATTGAATTGAATTGGAGTGGATTATACAATATATCAGAATCAATATGATGTTGTAATAACTATGTATAGTTATTCTTTACACCATTATACCCATCCATGTAAGGTGGTGGTGGAAAATAGATTACACCACGGCGTGGAGACGGTATTCCGTACGTACGCACGCACGGTGATTTCTTTTTCCGTAGGATGGATAGATGGTGAAATAGGGTTGTTTCATACTTATAATAACATATCAGTATATGAGTGATACTGATGTTATTACTTCATAATGAAACAACCTAAGAAGAACAAGTGGAAGAAGAAATAAAGATGAAAGAATTGGTAACGGTAATTACCTCTTCTTTGAAGTGCCTCTTTGAGACCTCCTCTTAGGGCACTAAAATTGGTCTTTGAGGAAGACCATAACCTCTAGGATGTTTCTATGGAAGTGTAGAGGAGAAATTGGCAGGGGTTGGCCGAGCTTGAGTGCTCAAATTGGTGTGAGGAGGAGGGGGAGGAGGTGTCCTTTTATAAGGGAGGAGAGGGGCACCTTAGGAATACCTCAAAATATTATTTTATATTAAAGTTAAAATCGGTTTATAATGGTTCCAAAGGGTCTTATTTCGAAGCTAAAGTGGGGATGGGTCGAAATCCTATAAACCAATAGGATTTAGACATGTTTAGAGTATTATTTTAACCTTATCAATTAGATTTAACTCTAAGTTAAATAATTTAACTTTTACCGTGTCTTTTTGTTTTCTTTCACTATATGGTTAATAAACTTATTATAACATGCCAAACGAACCCCAAATTGTATATTATTAATACATATATCCTTATCTAAGTCATTTGGCCGAACCTTAGATTTTTAGGAATAAAATAACAATTAATAATATAATATTTGATTTAAAAACTCTTTTGTGTCAATTTTGACACTATTTGATATATGATTTTTGTGAAAGTCATAACAGAATTATATGTTCGAACCAAGTTTATTAAATCAACAATAATATATCATAGTAACCTATAAAATTAGTGGAATTCATAAAAAGTCTTAAATTACATTTATTTTGGTATTTATATTATCAATTATGTCAATATTTCATTAATAAGATAATTACTGCATCATCTTTGTGTCATAAATAAATTATATTATTTGATGTCTAAAAATTACAAATAAAATACCATCATGTAGGAAATCTTTTTATATTTCTAATGAATATTTATAATCGAATTTATCTTATGTATAACCCCATATTAAAAATGATTTACTTATTAAACTTTGATTTTAACTATTTAAACCCTTCTTTAAATAAATTAATAATAAATGTCCTAATCTAATCCAAGTGGGCCTAAATGGTCATATTTTATTCCTAAGTTTGTTTTTGGTCGAATTACACTTGTCCAATAGAATTAGGACATGTGTTAGGGTAATATTAATATCATATTTACCCTTAGTTACCCTATTTACTATTAACCGTGGTAAAAAAAGTAAAAAGTTACTATTCACCAAAAAATTATTTTCATCTCATTGAACCACATTTTAGTCCTTGATATTAACCGTGTCTCTCGGATTTTTGAAATTCCATTCACAGAAGCGGTAAAATTAAGTTTTATGCAAAATTCAGTTTTTTAACCTACCACTTAGTAGTTTCACTATTCATCAAAAATTGATGTTTTTCAGAACAATGCCAAAATTTTATCCCAAGCTATATTTCATATTCCGAATTCAAAAATGAAGTCTATTTTACCAAATTCATAACATAGAAGTTGCATTAATTAATTTTATAATTAAATCCCGCTGTTAAAACAAATAGCGTGTTTTTAAGAAACAATATCTATCAAAAGATTGACACTTGTTTATGTCTGGTTTAAATGTGCAATTACATCCAATGACCAACATTGTATTAAATTGTAAAAATATATTCTAAATATACTTTAAAACTACTCCAATTAATAATTTATCACTTTTAATTATTTCGATTAAAAAAGTTGTTTTTAATTATAATTTAGTGATTTTCACTATTCATCAGAATATGAAAGTTATCTGAAAAGTACCAAAATTTCACCTTAGGCTAAATTCGATACTCCGAATCCAAAAATGAAGTTCATTTTGAAAAATAAGATTTACAGAATTTTAAAAAGTGGTTATTACTATTCATAACGGCTAGTTTTAATAATATTTTAATATCATATCGTTGTTTAGTGAAACTCGGTATTGCGTATTACACACGCTATCGAGGAAGGCCGCGATTGCGTGTAATGCAAGGCAAGTCAAGGATGCGTGTTGTGCAAGCTCATTTTGGTGTAGAGTACAACACAAGACATTAAGAAAATTAAAAAGAATATTTTTCATAAAATCTCGGGCTGTTACATACAGTAAGTCCCTGGTTAGTAGAAACTAGTTTTATTTTATTACGTGGTATGATATATGAATTATAAGTTCATTTTTTGAATCGTATAAGATTAACCTCACCATAGATGGACTTATGTATATTTGATAACTTTTGCTAACCTTTTTTTTGAAATAGTTGAAATGACCCATCATTCTATCACATGATCTGTTAACACTTCACGAATAACAAATTCAACTTAATTTCTTTAAGAGATGAAGTGGAAATTGTTCAAAGCACAAACAATAGTGATATTGTACCAAAATAAAGTAAGTATTTATTCTAATTCAAATTCTTCAACTTTAGGGAAATGATCTTGAAAAAAATGTTGTCCTAGTACCCTTATATCCGATGAATCAGATGGTACCCTAGATCATCACAAATTTATGGCTTTGTGATTGTTGGATTTTTCATAGCCATTTTCTCTACCACTCTCCATCAGAACATGACTGTTAGATTTCTCTTCCATATCAATATTTTCACCTATGTTCTCCTATGTGGAAACCCAATGATTAGTTAATTTGGGTAATTGTTACGTTTCATACATTAGTTTTTAAAGCCAAGTTTTGTTATTCCTTTTTACGATGTGGGTTTCTATTAAAGAAACTTTCGAGTAGTAAACCATTTATAACCCCGACAAATTTTGAGGGAGAAATTCATTTTAAGGGGGGTAGAATGTAACACCCCAAGATTTTATAAAAAATATTCTTTTTAATTTCATTAATGTATTGTGTTGTACTCTACACCAAAAGGAGACTGCACAACACACATCCCTGACATGGCTTGCATTACACACAAGCGCAACCTTCCATGATAGCGTGTGTTGTACGCAATATCGAGTTTCGCTAAACAACGATATGCTATTAAAATATTATTAAAACTAGCCGTTATGAATAGTAATACCCACTTTTTAAAATTTTAGAAATTTTATTTTTGAAAATGGACTTCATTTTTGGATTTGTAATATCGAAATTAGCCTAGGGTGAAATTTTGGTATTTTTCTGAAAACTTTCCATTTTTGATGAATAGTGAAGACACTGGGTTACTATTTAAAAACCGACATTTTATTTAAATAATTATTTATTTTATTTAAATTTATTTTAGGTCAAAATTGATATATAAGACCTATATAAGTTCAATGTAATTCATTGGAGTCATTTTATAATAATTTTTGATATATAAAAAGTTTATTGAACTTTTGATCATCTTTTACCCACCTCCTAGGAGAATTTGCAAATTTACATAAAACTTAATTTTACCGCTTTTGTGAATGGAATTTTGAAAATCCGAGAGACACGGTTAATATCAAGGACTAAAATGTGGTTCAATGAGATGAAAATATTTTTTGGTGAATAGTAACTTTTTACTTTTATTTACCACAGTTAAAAGTAAATAGGATAATTAAGGGTAAAAATGATATTATTATTACTCTAACACATGTAATAATTCTATTGGATAAGAGTAATTCGAACAAAAACAACCTTACGAATAAAATATGACTATTTAGGCCCACTTGGATTAGATTAGGACATTTAATATTAATTTATTTAAAGAAGGGTTAAAATAGTTAAAATCAAAGTTTAATAAGTAAATCATTTTTAATATAGGGTTATAAATAAGATAAATTAGACTATAAATTTTCATTAGAAAGATAAAATTATTTCCTACATAATGGTATTTTATTTATAATTTTTAGACATTAAATAATTTGATTTATTTATGACACAAAGATGATGCAGTAATTATCTTACTAATGAAATATTGACATAATTGATGTTATAAATACCCAAATAAATGTAATTTGAGACTTTTTATGAATTACACTAATTTTCTAGGTTAATATGACATGTTAGTATTTATGTAGTTAACTTTTTTCGAACGAAATATTCTGTTATGATTTTCATAAAAATCAATTACCAAATAGTGTCAAAATTGACATAAAATAGTTTTTAAAAGAAATATTATATTATTAATTGTTATTTTATTCCTAAAAATATAAGGTTTGGAAAAATGACTTATATAAGGTTATATATATTAATAATAAACAACTTGGGGTTCGTTTGGCTTGTTATAGTAAGTTTATTAACCTTATAGTGTAAGAAAACAAGAAGACACGGTAAAAGTTAAATTATCTAACTTAAAGTTAAATCTAAATGATAAGGTTAAAATAGAAACCTAAACTTGTATAAATTCAATTGGATTAGAGGATTTTTACCCATACCCACCTTGAATTCTAAATAACTCAATTTGGAGCTATTAAAAAATCGAATATGACTTTATAATAAAATAATTTTTTTAGTTATTCCAAAGGTGCCCCTCTCCTCCCTTATAAAAGGGAACCTACTCCCTCTCTTCCTCACACCACTCTGAGCCTTAAATCTCGGAAAAACCCTGCCAATTTCTCTTCTCCACTTCCCTATAAACATCCTAGAGGTCCTGGTCTTCTTCAAACACCAATTTTAGTGCCCAAAGAGGAGGTCTCAAAGAGGCGCTTCAAAGAATAGGTAATGTCCGTTACAGATTCTTTCAACATTATTTCTTCTTCCACTTCTTCTTCATTAGTTGTTCAATTATGAAGTAATAACATCAGTATCATTCATATACTGATATGTTATTATAATTATGAAACAAACCTATTTCACCATCTATCCATCCTACGGAAAATGAAATCACCACGCGTGCGTACGTACGGAATACCATCTCCACGCTGTGGTGTAATCAGTTTTTCCACCACCACCTTACATGGATGGGTATAATGGTGTAAATAAATAACTATATATGATTATTGTAAATTGATATTTATTCTGAAATAGTATACATACACTCCAATACAATTCCACGATCATGGGAATGATATCATCGCTCGTGCGTACATACGGACTACCGTCTCCACGAACGCGATGAGATTCATTTTCCATGATTAACCATTAAAGAATGATTATAAAGTTTATATAATGAATAATAATGAAATATATGACATAATAATTCTACTGTATTTATGTATATATATATATATGTATGTCATATACTCAATTCCATTCAATTCAATAAGGAAACGAAAATAGCGTTCATGCGTACGTACGACCTACCGTCTCCATGAACGGTGTATTTCATTCCTTTTATAGATCTATAATATATATGTATATGGTGAATATATATTATATATAAATCATTTTTTACATTCTGGAATTATGTAAATCAGGATATAAGTAATAATATCATGTACGACGAGTCGAAACACATACGATAAATGAAACAAATTTACCCAAAATGCTCTTTAACATGGAATTTACAAAAGAACAGGTAATATAAAGTCATAAGTGAACCATATATTATATCATAACAACGAATATGATTCTTTAATAAGTAAATGACATTATTTAAATCATTATACAGGAGGTTCAGATACATACGAAGCATATCAGTCATAAGGTAAGGGAAATATCACAATCTCATTTTTATCCAAAATTGTTTATACTTTGGAATTTACTGGGGTGTATTTAATCATCCACATCCATGTTTCCTCAAAATGTAATATTATTTCCATCCACCTAAATTTTTTAAATCCAATTTTACCCTTCGGTGAGTTTTTAGTAAAAGATATGAAAGGAATCTTCTGTCGTTTTTCGTACGAGGTACTTTTTGACTTTTTTGACAAAATTACGAGAAGAATGTTTTTTTAACTTATACGGCATGAATGGATTTTTAAAACATTATTTCCAAGAAGCTTACTTTACAAGTTTTCATTTTTATTTCTAATCAACTTCTTTTAGTTTAGAATTTTATGACATGTTAAGAAAGGAAAAGTGTTTTTGAAGTAGGGACGATATTTTCCTCAAGAATGGAGTTCACGTGTTTTATCAAAATTATTTTACATCTAAGATAATAAAGGCTTCTGTTTCTATCCCTATTATTACATTGATTTGATTATGTTGTGATGGAATTATTTTTATGAATTCCTTTATCTTATATGAATTGTTTTATGATGTCACGATGTTAAAGAATCCCATTTTTATTACATGGGTTATGCTATGATGTATGGTTTATGATTTTGTGGCACACATAAGAATGGTATCATTATGAGATGGGTGGGACCTATATCTCCCTCCAATGCATTGGGTAAAGATTTTATATCTCATGAGATAGAGATGGCTGGAATGGTAAGTTAATCCAGTTCAGTATTACAGGACTGGAACGAGGAGTGAACTCGATTCAGAAAGGGACTTTGTCCACTAAGATGGTCTTGGCAGCAATGCCTTGGTTACTATGGAAATCATTACATGTGCTTAATCGATGCCAAAATTTCATGTTTTATTCCCATGATATTTTATCATTATTTATGTTCCATTATGATCTATGCCTTATGTACTTCCATGTTTTGTGTCTTTGGTCATGATTTTGATGTTTAAAAACTATGTTCATGTTTTAAGTTCAAATGTATATGGTATGTTTTATTTTATCCATGCTTACCCTTACTGAGCATTTGAGCTCACCCTTTTTATGTTTTATTTTCCCCCAGGATTAAAAGAAATGTTTAGGGTAAGGAAACAAAAAGTGGAAGATCTTTATGGGAGATGTTGAAGATCTTTTACCACAATTAGAAGATTATGTTCAATGTTTCCCAAGACACTAAACTGTTACGGTCCTTATGTGTCTGTTTTTGTTATGTATTAAGTATTTTGCAAAAGTAATGTAACGTCCATGTACGTCAAGTTTCTGGTCTCTACAGTACAACTCAACTATAACTACATAATCACATCATCCTCATCACAACCATAAATCCCTCATCATTATCTCTATATCCTTACCATAGTATGGTATAATGAACATGTACACCACCAGTCTCATTCCCTCCTCCTACCATACACAACCCCCATAATGTATCATCATCACCACCCTATAAATAAGTCAACCAACATTTTTCATACTTATAACTTCAATTCATTACAACCCATATGAACATGACTTCACCGAGCCTTAACATCCCATAAATGTAAACCAAATAAGAACTATCACACCTATAAAGTTACACCAAATAAATTTCCCGCAACCACTTCTACTATTTCATCAAGACATCATAACAACCAGACATTAAAGAAAAAATTTCCATAATAAATCATCATTATCAATAATAATATCAAACCTTATGGAAAAGAAACCACATAGGTAGTAACTTCACAATTCCAAATCATTTCTAATCCCACCAATTACCCATTTACCAGCCTCATTAGATTTATTATTCCATTCATTCATATTTCATTATTAATAGTTCATCAATGACCCACCACTATTTACATTCCATCCATTCATCATATTCATAACAACCATTATATTAATAATAGATGAATTCAATTTTCATCTTGCCTATTTAACTCATTACTTTCATATTTAGCCTCATATGTGTTAATTTATTAAACCCACGAACCAATTGTTAGTTATTTTAAAGGAGACACCATGAACCAAAACACATAAACACCCACTTTCCATTCATAATTTCGTTCAAGATGTATTTATATTATCATATTTATCATTACTCAACCAATATTTCCACCTCTCATTTCTTATTTACAATAACATTATTACCTTTTAAACTAAATTACTCATGTTTAAGGAAAAAATCGAACAACATCACAAAACACCCTTATAAGATAAGATAAAATAATAGAAATCACACCAAAAGCAACAATAAAAATAATAGTTCTTAAATTCCAATTTCTAGAATTTCCTATTTCATTACCAAATTTGAGTAATTTTCCCATTATAAAGGTGGTAAGGTTATTCCATGACTTTAACAATAATAAATCCACAAAATCAAGAATAAATCAATAATAATAAACAGATACAAAATAACATAATAATTAATAAATCACATGAAAATTTATTTCCCTTCAAATGTCATCTAATCTAGTTTATCATCCTCTTTGAGTTCATTTTTATTTAAATAGATTGTTTCTCATATGTTCTCCACTATCCAAATAAACCAATAATAACCATATAAAACAATATAGAATAAGACTATAGTAACACCATTGGAAGGGATCATAAAAATTTTGTCAAGAAAATTATTCTAGAAGATAGAAGATGAGTTTAAAAATTCCTTACCTAAACCAAAGATTCTCAATTACCGTACAATAATGAGGAAAGGAAGAATATGAACACAAAACCTAATCCATGTGTGAGGGAACTCAATCAACCTAAAACACACTGATCCCCTATAAAAAAAATACAAACTAATGGAAAACCCATATAGGATGATATAATATGAAGAAAATGAAGATGGAGGAGGAAGAAACCCACCTTGGATAATGAGTAATCAATATCTTCGAGTTAAGAATCAATATTGAGAAAAAAATGCAATGAAGGATCTCCAAAAATTTCACTCGAGATCCCCCAAGGTTAAGGGAAAATAAAGGAATAAAATAGAGGTTTGAAATACCTCTGAATTTATATCGAAATTGGAAAAAAACACAATCATGATGTAACAGGTGATATCCACACTAAAATGGATTCATGTTAAGAAAATCATAAAAAAAATCACATATATCACCCTTAAAGCTGATCTAACCTTAAGATATAATGAAATCAAGGAATGGACATGGTGAAAGGAACCATTCCATAATTTACCGTCCAAATACTTGAACTGGGCCAAGATGAATCCATGTCACCATGATGAAATGACATAAGAAATAAAAACCCACCAAAACCTGCCTCTAAATCTCCATGGAACAACGAACTCCCCATAAAAAAATCATAACTACCCTTCTACATAAACTCACTTAAATCCTCCATACTGTAACTGAATGGATCCATGTTGCATCAATGAAAAAAATGGAGTAGGAACCAATATAACCATCCTGAATACCACATCACAACTAAACAAACCACTTCACAAACAAGCCTCCCATATTACCTCTCATGGAACTACACGTCCCTCTACACAAAAAACATGACCCTGGATGAAAAATTATCTTAAAATCCACCTTTACTACATAAAACCTTCTTCCAATGCCTACAACACCCAAAAAACATGAAATAATGAGCCAAGAAGGTCTAAAACATTGCATCAGATACCTATCAAATGATTCTCATCCCAGAGAATAAAAAAAACATAGAAGGAAACATCAGTAACTAAAGACTCAAAACTCCCCTAAGAGATACCTATAAAATAGAATTACCAATAATTAATGAAACCAAACATAGAATTATCCACCCTGGTTTACATCCAAATCCTTATCATCTACTCCTTCAACTTTAATAATGTTTCAAAATAAAAACCATCACACCCAGAACATACCCCCATGAATATTTTTTATTAGGTTTAATATGTGTTTTCAATCTTATTTTAGTATTTTGGGAGTTCTGGGGGTTCAGATGGGTTTCAGTTTTAGTCTGAAGTAGTCCATAGTGTGATTTATAGAGGTCATGCCTCCACTACTGGAAATATGATCAATACCAACAGTTTTGGGCAAACCATTGGTATAGTTCACTAATTTGGACCTATACCAATGGTTTGGCCAAAACCGTTGGTATATGTCACTTATGTGGACCTATACAAACAATTTTACCAAAACCGTTGGTATAGGTCCATTATAGAGACCATATACCAATGATTTTGGCCAAACCGTTGGTATAGGTCCCCCCTATACCAAGGGTTTTTCCAAAACCGTTGGTATAAGTCCCAAAATCAAAGAACCTATACCAACGGTTCTCAAAACCATTGGTATAGATCTATACCAATGGTTTTGAGAACCGTTGGTATTTGTACATGTATTTTTAATGGAATATTCTTACAAAGGACATTAAATAAATCAAAATTTAAAATAATTATGATAATACATTTATATATTTATGAAATTATGTTCACAAAAGTAAGTTATGTTTGTGGTTAGGTCGTTCAATAAAAAACAGGAGGTGCTGGGATCAAAACCAACCTGATGATTGTTGTTTTAATTACATATACCAAAATTTTTATGGAACCATTGGTATAGATTTTCATATTACATATACCAATGGTTTTGAAAACCGCTGGTATAGGTCTATACCAATGGTTTTCCCAAAACCATCGGTATAGACCTATCCCCACAGCTTACATGGAAATGGTTCTCCAAACCATTGGTATAGGCTATACCAACGGTTTGGAGGCCTATATCAATGGTTACAAACTGTTGGTATAGATCATATTTCTAGTAGTTCTCAAATTTAACTACTGATATTACTTGTAATATCTCACTGTAGGCTCCCTATTCTATGAATGGAAACTTCACATCATGACCATTTCTAGGAAGAAATCCCTCAACTATATATTTTTTAGGTGAATAGACTCATCCCACATATGGATGAGTCACTCCATGGAAGTATTAAGGGGGAAGGATGTGCATTACATGTATTATGTTTCATGTCATGACATGTCTCATGCCTAATTTTATTTTTGTGTTTTTATCACTTTCCCCTCATTGATTTTATCCTCAAATAGTGGTAATATACTCCCCATTTACTTGATATTTAGTATGAGATAACTAGAGGACCTCCACTCATCCATCCCCTTGTATTTGTGGCCTTCCATCATTAATTATTAGTGATTCATTAAATGTTTGTCTATATTTCTCACTTCCTTCCCATTTGATTCCTATTCCTTCCTCTTTTTATTATCGCGGTTTGTTGTTATCCAAACACTTGGTTGGGATTTTGTTCCAATCCTTGTGGATTACAATCCCAAGATGTGAAGAATCCTCCCTTGGTCTTTCTTTCCTCACATTTGAAGGTTTCTCTTCATCCATGATTGACTTAGGTGGGAATTTCCATGTTTTTAAATTCCTCCTCAAAATATATATTATTCTTGAGTTTTCTAAATATTTTTTATTAAAAATTATATATTCCAAGTGTTCATTAAAGTTATTAAGGATATTTATAAAGAGAATTTATATTTTAATGGAATTATTTCGATTTCTAAATGATTTTATATGGGAATCATTTGGGTTATAAGGGGATATTGTTTTGGGGTTTCAATGTTAATGGAAATTGGGGTGTGTCTTGAATTTGTTATTATTTTTATTTATTTTACATGTTTTTTTGGTTGTATAATGATTTAATGATATTATTAGATGTTGTTTTATGGTTTATTGGAATTGATGGTTTTAAAGTGGGATTTACCTTAGTTTTAAAAATTATTTTAAATGATAGTTGATTTCAAAATGGGTTTAGAGGGATTTTAAGGTGTTATTTATAAATAATAATATAAAGGATTGTTTGGTACCTGGAAAATAAGTTTATAAATAATTTTTGTATTTAAATGTTTTTCTAAACAAGGTTTCAAAATGGTAATACTAGTTTAGAAACCTAAGTCTTGGTTTTCATCTGAAATGAATAGATTTCTTTAAAAGAGTTACACCATCAACTTTTACCCCATTAATTATGTTTGAAATATGTTTATAGAATGAATGTAATAATTGTTGATGCTTATGAGGTTTAAATTATGGGATTTAGTAAAAAGGATGTTTGAGTGCGAGTTGAGGTGTTCTTTTAGAATTTATATCATTATGGTTTATTATTGGTGTGTGTTTGATATGTCACACATGCTTCCCCACCCTCTGATTCTAGTATCACAAGGATCCCATGAATCTTTGTGAGAGATTGAGAGATTATTTCTATAATTATCCTAATAATATAAACATATATCCTTAAGATTAAAACCATTATTAACTATAGTATTTCCACCAGTGAAGTTAGTTGAGAGTAATCCATTCATTTATTGTAAGATCCCATGTTTTGAACAAATTGATAAATTCTAAAGGGATTTAAAATTTCCATTTGGTAGACTGTCCAAATATTAAACCAAGATTTTTAATGGAATAAAAAGTGTTTTAAAATTTTAATTTTTTTTTATTTAGATGGGGGTTAAGTCCTGGAAGTTGTATCAGGAGTCTGGATATGTTTCAAGAGAACTGGGCATGAGAAATAAATTTTGGGAGAGGTAGATAAGGGTGCACAATTGGCGCATAGTTTTTGAAAACTGTGTGGCGCAAACCATGTGGAAGGATTTCATAAGAACGCGATTTTTTTAAACATGTGAAGGTTCTATTAAATCATGAAAAATAGTGTATCATTATAGATGAAATCACATGGTTATCGTATGGTTTTTCTAATATTGCACCGAAACTATGTGATTTTTAGGGTGTGTGGATGCTGAGGCCCGCATGGTTGGTGCATGGTTTTCCAAACTATGTGGCCAAACCATGTGACTCATTAAAGGAACTTGAAATTACCATATTTCAAACCAATCCTTTTAACCATTAACCCTCCTTTATCCTTCCCATTTCACACAGAAACCCTCCCATTGGAGAGATCTCCTCCTCCTAAACTTAGGATTTAAAAGATCTCCCTCATTTGAGCTCTGATTCGAATTCCGTCCACAGTGTTGGATCACCCTCAGTTATTCAATGATTTATCTTGAATTATTAAAATGTTTCCTTCACTATATTGGATGCTATTTCTATGAAATCTCATATGAACTATTTTTAGGGTGTTTGTTTTGTTTCTTCTATTTCTATAGTTCCACCTAAAATCAAGGAAATATATTGGATGAGTAAAGATTACTAAGAATGAGGTAGGTGGTCTATGAATTTTCCCTCAAAGTAAAGTCATTTATACTTTTTTTCAATTTTTTCCACATGCCATACATTTTTCAAATTTATCCTAAAATATGAAATACCATAAATTAAATGCCTCGATAATGTAATTGATGTTCCTTAGACCCCTTGGCTTGGTTAGAGGTTGTGACCTCATATTGGGCCACCCTTCTGTATGTATCCTATTTTTTACCTTCATTGTAAATTATTTGAAGTTGACCAAAACAACACTCAGGTGTGTTTGGGATGACTCTAAAATGGGAAATTGATTAAATGATAATAAATAAATTGATTTAATTGCAACAAGGAATGTATAATTACTTGGACCATGTTAAATTATGAACTATTCCCCTAGATAAAGAGGGAATTGAATTATATGTGAGTCTCATCTAATTAAATTTTTTCCATGAATATGAGTCCCTTAATTCCATCATAGGTTGATAGATTTGGTTTGAACCACCCTTAGGGTGTGTAATATAAAATATTTTACATGACCATGCTTTTCTTATGAGACCAAACACTATTCTATGGTGTGTTGGAATATCTATAATGATTAAATGACTAAATGGAGTTGTGTTAGTGGTGAAAAGGTAATGGGTAGATTACTTTACCCTTGATTTATTCTCACATTAGGCTTGAGAGTTTTTCCTTAAAAATATCTATAATGGAAAAGTGAGATTTCATGCATTGATGTATGCCCAGGGAACTTATAAATGAAATGATTAGAGAGATTTTTTTATTATAAATTTTGGAATATATATTTATCATGGCCTATGTTTAAATTATTAAATGTAATGTGCTTACTTATTAGTTACGCCTTGAGTGATTGTTGGATCCTGACACAAAATTACATGGATGGGTTTATAAGGCATATTAAAATGATAAAATTATAAATGATTAAGAGATTTGGACATGGAACTCCTAATAATTTATTGAATTTATTGGACATTTCATTATTTATTATTTATTGAATTCATTAGTCATGGAATTCCTCATTATTTATTGAATTCATTATATATGATGTTCCACGTTATTTGTTGAATTAATTGGACATGGTGTTCCTTAATATTTATTGAATTCATTATAGATGGAGTTCCCAATTATTTATTTAAATCATTGGACATGGATATTGAAATTAAATAATTTTAAATTTTTGGACATGGTTCTCCTTATCACTATCTTTTAATTGTGGGACATGATTCCCCATGCCCCCTTGGATAGTTTCTTTGGTTGATTACCATATTTAAATCTGAAACCCTATATGTATATCTTTTTATATTGATTACTTGATTATACACCACGGTTCCTAGGTCCACTTAAGTATATATTTATATAAAACATAAAATGATTAGACATTATAGCTTAGGCCAAAGTAGGCATAGTCATCCATGTGTCCCAAGAGGATCCTGATCTCAATATGGTTTTTTATATGTCATTTATCTATTGATTTATTTTGATATACCTGCATAATACTCATTTTATATTTGTTGAATATATTTTCATTAGAAACCTTTGGTTGTAGACAACTGAGTTTTATCACACCCTGTTTGGACCACCATTTTATAAATGGATAGATACTCTAACTACATTTCAGGATCCTAGATTGTTCCTCCATGCTGTTACTCTTTTTTAGACTTGGACTTGACATTGAGCTGAGGGGATAGCATGTACTCATGATTCCTATAGGAGTGATTTATTTTGTTTATTTATATCCTTATATATATAGTTCTGCTATATGTATTATCTAATATATAATGGTTGTCTTGTATTTTGGGGCATAACATGTTCATGTATGGTTGGATTATTTGGCACTGGTTGAGTTTTCTATTATTATTACTTGTAATTTATTATCATCTTCCACTACCTTTAATTTATTTATGATTTCACTATGTTTTTTATTGATATATAGGGTATAGTATCCCCATTGTACCACCTTTAGATCCTCAATGCTAATCAACATCCTATGGAAGATGGGGAGGCATTATTGAGGACTTATCTCCAACCAATTCAGTTACTGTTATTAGAGTGTACTGGTTTGGGACATGTAAAAGTGGTATCAAAGATTATTTTTTACTTATCTTACTATTTTTGGATGGTAAAATGGAGACTAGTAATGTGTTGTAACTTGGTAAATATCTCTTTTCTGAGAATGACCAACCCATTCATGAGGTAAAGATCATGTTTTTAGGGATGTTACTATTGTTATTATTGTTTGTTATTATAGTTGATTTCTATTTCACCTTGAATAATTGTTTCCTTTCCACTAGATATTGTTTTATGATATTTAACTCTATACCCATTATTTCAAGAGATGGGTTGTTTTTATGCATCATTTTCAAGAACATAGTATTTACATGTCATTAGAATGATTATATGTATACCATGCTTCTGATACTATTTAACATGCTTATTTGTATGCCATGTTTGTGTGTTGACTTCTTATATGCCCATATTCCTTTCTTATGTGATATATAAATTATCATAGTTATGGTTTAGGGTGGGTTAAATAACGTTTTTTCATGAACCTAAACTGTTTTTTTCTATATAGCTTGATGATGGATTTCTATTTGCACACTTATAAATACATTAAATTATTGAAATTGTTTAAAAATGGTTAATAAGTTATCCTCAATTTTATTTTAAAGGAAATTGAATTAATTTTAACGAATTCAAGTGATTACATAAGGTTTTTAGTTAAATGGTGTGTCAATTGTAACATATAAAGTTTTTTACCTCTATTACTTGAGAATGATGACCTGTATAATTGAATCCTTATATTCTTTAAATGACCCTTGTTGGTGAGTTTTAATATTGTATTCCTATGAGATAAACACACCAAGGGTTTTTTGAAAATTTAATTTTAAGGGGTTTCATTTAAATAGGATACTAAATGTAATTTATTGAGAATTAACTCCATAAATTGGGAATGTCTTCCCGTATAGTTGGACCCAGGACTGTGTGACTTGACCCTCATAGGTCTATTATATTCTTAATATTCCTTGGTAATTAATCCCTTGGGGGTATGTTTATGATAAATAGGTATGGTTATTTAAAGTGTCAGGAACCTTTCATACAATTATTTTTATAAGTGTATGGGGTCAACATACGAGGCCAATCCCTTAAATTAATAAAATACATTTTTTATGCTTTTGAACTTTATTTATATAAGGAGTAATTTAATTAAAATGAAATTTACAACACAAAAGATTATTTTCCTCTATATATTTGAATCAAAATTATCTATAACCAAGCCCAATTGTGAGAAATTTGGATAAATAATAGTAAAAAAGGTAATTATGAGTTAATTTTCCAAACATTCTATGAGTTGTTGACTAAATAAAGTGCCTATTATAGTTTTTAAAATGTTTTTATTTATAATTTGTACTCTACATTTCATAAATAGGAGCATATCAAATGTTTATAATAAATTTTAATCGAGGTAATCCCATGAATAAAACCTTTTAGAGGTGTTTATAGTATAGAACCTCATGTAGGGTTTATTTTTAATATTTCCTTGAGAATTACCTTGAATGAGAATGTGGAAATTAACTATCAGTTTCTATGGCCTTCTTTTGTTACTTTAGACCTAGTGGTTAGGTGATAGACCTATTTACATTTTTGGAATGACTATACTTCAAAGTTTATGCCCTGTAAAAGTAAGGGGCTAGCTTGGTTGTGTAGTACCCTTGGATATAAATAGATGGTTGAATTTTGATTCGAGTTTATAGGAATGGTAAGTAGAGTCCATTTGACAAATGAGTTGGGTAAGAATCTTTGTTGATGATATGTAACCCCCAGGTAGATGGTTGGTTTTCTGGTAAGGGAGTGTTATAGTATACAGATACCTGATGGGTTTCAGATCTTTATCTTTTTTATTTGGTATTTTCACCCAACAAGGACAACTCCTCTATGAGGATGATGAGAGAGAATTAGGGTATAATAGGATAATGATTTGAAGGTGATATTGTTACACCTTTTCTTATAGATTTTAACCCTTGTAGGTTGATGATATCCTTACCTACTTTTAGTTCTACCTCTTTACAGAGGGTTTACATACATGTTAAGTGATGTGTAAAAGAGTTCCTTAAATGGTACAAGGTTCTCATATGAGAGACCTTATGGATATGTGGATAGACCTAGAGGCCCTTTTTAAGAATTTATTGGTAGGGGATACCTAGTGGCCCTTTTTTTACTCAGACCATAGTGAGAGGATGTTTGGTTTGATTGATGGAAACCCATGAGATAGGTTGTATATGGTTTATGTATTTTTTAAATATAGTGATACTGATTTTATGATCATTTCAAGAAAAATACATGGAAGGTGATTTGGTATTATGATATTTTAATGGTGATTCATATGGTTTATAAGGAAGCACCTATTATTATTAGGTATCAAAATTCAATTCGATGGGGAGGACTATTTGGGTGCCATACCCCGTTGAATAGTGGTTATGTTGTTGATGCTTTAGTTTATGAAATTATATAGCAAGATAAGAGGTTACTCGATAAATCATGGCACATGTGAGGTTCTTAATTTGAATAGGAGTTCCGAGGGAGATTCTGGTATGTCAAGACTGAAATTCCATATAGCATGATCATCTTGGCCTTATTAATGGATGACTCATGGAGGCGTGACTTGAGTAGTATGATCAGGTGGTATGAGATGTACACCCACTACATATGGAAAGTTTTGTTTTCACCAGTTTCACATGATAACTAGTTAATATGGAAAGTCAGAGAGAAACTGAGTACGGGTTAATGATATACAGTTTCAAATGTAATTCTAATAGGAATAACGACATAGAGATTTGGGTAAATTAAATAAATTTCTTATGGACAAGGGATAATATTTACATAATCATGGTGTTGTGAGAACAGTTGACCCATGGGTGGATCTTGACATGCATTGTATGGTGTTGTGGTGTTAGGGGATGGTTAAGGGAATTATAGCCTAAATTTTTTATAAGTGTGGCTTAGGGAGAGTGAGATATTCTATCAATATAATATTAGTATAATTTTAGTTTATAGAAGATAATTCCAAATATATTAACATAATACTGAGTATAATGAGAAAGCATTTCCCACGCACCAAGATACCAAACTTATTTTTATTGTTTTATGATGGGAATCCTTGGGAGATACACTCAAGGAGTAGTTTAAGGTAAGACATATGGTGGAAAGAACACTATTTTCCATTTATGTTTTTTCACCCTCATTGATTTTTGAAACTTGGTGAATTCCATAGGAACTATTATTAGGAATAAAAAATGAGTGATTGGTGAAGTTTTTGTTTGTTCTCGTTGATGAGGGAGTTCATAGCCATGTAGTTCTTATGTTCTGGGCTGGATAGGGCAGGGGATATGGTAATCAAAAAAATATTTCATTAGTATGATGATATGTATTATCATAAGGTGGAGAGTGGGATTTCAATCACTGGTGGAAGACCCTCATGTGAGAAGTTTCATGGTACTTTAAGACTGGTTGTGTGAAAATTATTTTGGATATTGTATTCCATTGGATAAATGGAACCATGATAAATGGTTTTCTCAGAAAACTATCAGGTATGGATTTGAACATGGACTTGGGTGTAGTCCGAGTGAGATCGTCAGGCCTAGTATAAGTTGTGATGATGTAAGGGTTTGGGAATCAGTAATTAACCAATGATTGAGTTATAGATAGACAATGGTTTTTGGGATGAGATGGTTCAACTAGGAGAAATCACCAAGAGTCAGGTATGGGATTTGGTGAGCATGCTCAGAAAAATCTCAATGTGCCTTGGGATAAAGGCTTCATAATTTGGTTTTGGTGGATTATTAGATGTTTAAGTCAATAATTTTTAAAATTAGTTGGTTAGAGGTGTTTCAACTCGATTTTACTCAAATTATTTTATGTGTTCAGTGAGGAATCACATTGGGCACATTGTTGGGATGGGTTGGGTGTAGTATAAGAGTCAAATGAGGATTTTTAAAGAAAATATAGAACAACTAGGCTAATTTTGGTCGATTGTAATTTGAAAATTTGATTAAATTAAGAATCACTCTCTCTGCATCATTAGGATCCTGAAGGCATTATTCAATAAGAAATTCTATTAGTGGGAGTTCCCTGACTCAGAATTATCCATTAAAGTCTATAACCTATGGTGGGGAGGACCATATGATGGATGATGAAAGAGATGATGATGTGATCTTGTCTCATGTTACATGGGATTTAGTGAGCACCATCTTAGTGTTTTATTTATAGTTATGAGAATTTTCTCGAGTTTCATCAGTTTAAGAAATGTATTCTTAAAATGATTCTTGGAGGCACGTTGGTAATCTAAAAACACAACTTAGGTATTTGAGTAGGAATTCATGACCCAAGTAGGTTGGGTGATGATTTTTTTCCATTAGGGATGTTTCCCTCGGATTCCGGGGATGACCTCCTTTGATGGGAGGTTCAAACAATCCGATCGGTTTCTAAAAGGTTTGTTCATAGAACCAGAAACATCCAATGATTACACATCCATTCGAACCTACTTTCCAAAGGTAGGTGCTCATTAGTTTGTGGACTGATGAGGCTTAGGAATTTTCATTGGTCGAGAGGATGGGAGGTCGGACTCATCACACCTTTTTTAGGGGAATTATTGTCTACTCCGGGACTCTCTTTATAGATTTAAGTTATGTTCGTGAATCCTTATTACATTACCACGTACAAAATGAGCTTTCCTTCATATTTGACAATCAATGATCGATATGTAGGAAATTTAGAGATTATTTTATATGTATTCGAGGTTCTTCATCGATAGAGAATCATCTATATTTATTAGAGATTCTTGGTCAATGGTACCCTTCGACACATTTATATAGAAGTCTCTTGGTCATTATGATGACCATGATAGTTTTAAATCCACTCAGTGGGGCACTTGAAGTTTATTGTCATTCAGAAGGACATGGGTTATTTCAGAGTTGGGATCAAACCCGCAGATGGGCTACCTACGTATCCTTTTTTTAGAAAAGGAATCAGAACCCCCATAGTTCGAGTAAGGGGGTATGATGTTTATGATTGATGGCTCAAAGGAGGATGTCATAATTACTTTTACACTCTAAGCTCACGTGAGTCATTCTCGGTGTGAGAAATAAGAGGTATTGGTAAAAATCATACAATTGTGCCATGAAAGATGAAATCATAAGAAATAAGGTGGGACTTATGTATGTATGACTGCCAAGATAAATGAAGACTTGGATTTAATTCAGGGAATAAATCCAGGAACAGGGTCCATAAAGGTATATGTGCTTCATGGAGATTTAAATACTCTAACATGGGACTTACTTCTGAAAAGGAGGCCCAAATTAGGAGAGGACTTATGATTGGGTTTTTACTCCTGAGAATAAATCCCAGATCAAAGGTAAATTATGACTGGTTAAGAGGAATTAAGACTGGGGCTTACTCTTGAAAAGGAGGCCCAAGTTAAGAGACTTTAAAAATTAAGGGATTTGGGTATTACTCCTAAAGAGGATGCCCAAATTAGGGGACTAGGGCTTATTCCTGAAAAGGAGGCCCAGGTTAAGGGAATTAAGGTTTGGGGCTTACTCCTGAGGAGGATGCCCAGATTTGGGGACTGGGGCTTACTCCTAAGGAGGATGCCCAGATTTGGGAATTTTAAGAATTGGGGCTTACTCCTAAGGAGGATGCCCAAGTTAAGAATTATGACTGGGACTTACTCCTGAAAAAGAGGCCTAGGTTGATTGAGTTCTCTCATCTTAAAGGATGAGGTTGAATGAATGAAATCTCAATCTTTAGTGACATAAAGATGTGTAAATCACTAGGTTTTGAGAGATTTTCCATAGAATTCCTTTCAGATAAGGAAGTAAAATCAAGAAATCATTCCATAAATGGATTTGAAGAGTGTCTTGAAGACTGAATCTTGAATAGGAAAGGTGGAATGGCTTAAGAGGGGTGAAATTGGCAAGAAGGGCACCCAAAAAGGCAGGGGCACGCAAGTCCTGGCAGGCGCGCAGGTACTGCGTGGGAGTGCAAGTCATGGTCGCGCAGGTATGCATGCGCGACATATGGGGTACTTGTGTGATGGTTAACAAACAAGGTAATACTTGAGTGACTCTTGATTAAAGCCTTTAGAATCCTCTTGAGGTTCTTCCAGAAGAGGGGTGCGCAAGTTCTATTGAAGGAGTAAGGCGGCGCGCAAGTGTGGCCTTTTCCCTTAAGGGATGGCTAGTCAGGCGCGCAAGTGTTGATGAGTTTCAAAACTTAGGCCTTCCTCCCCCTCTTTAGATCTTCCGTTCTAGGTAAGAAATTACCTTATAAGTGCTTCAGAAGCTTTGAGAAGAGACTAGGGCGCCGGGAGCTCAAATCTGAGTTTCTGGAAAAAATCCTCCCCAAATGGGGGGCCCACAGGGTCTATTTATAGGAAGGAGAAGACTCCGGGCGGTTATCACTTAGGTTGCACAAGTCACTTGCGCGACCATCATGCGTCGCACAAGTAGACTTGCATGACAGTGATAGAACTTGCGCGACACATGTGCTCTTGATCCCTTGTTCATGCCTTTGTTGATTTTTGATGTTTTCCTCAAAGGATGAATAAATTTGTGCTAAGTCATTTTCCATTCCATTCTTTTAGACAATGTGACGAAAAGGAGCATCAACAAAAGTTCTCCCTCAGAGTTGGATCCAAAAGAAATGCGGATTTGACTCTGAGGAAAATAAGAAAACAAAAGGAAAGGCAGCGCGCAAGTTTGGGCGCGCAAATGAGCTTCGGGCATGCAGAATCCGGCACGCAGGGGTACGGCCTTTAGTCGCCCAGGGTACGACGCGTAGGGTTCTAGCCGCGTCTATAAATAGAGGGCCTCCCTTCCATACAAATCATCCAGATTTCCGGACTTCAAACCTTCGAGCTCTCACCCTGTAGGTCACCTTAACCGCGCAGGTTGCTCTGTTTTCCGGTGTTTCCTTGATGGTGCACTGCTGTCAAGGTATCTTGACTTGCGCGGTGATACCTGCGCGCCAAATACTTGCGCGGCACACCCATACTTGCACACCAAGTTTTAGACTTGCGCACCTTAATTCCTTTTCCATTTTTTCGAATTCTTTCAAAAATTTTATGAAAAAATAAACTTACTTAAGAGTTAATTATTCATCATTTGTGCAGATTCAATGGTTTTTAAGGGAATTGGAACGGCTGATGAACTGGTTATCAAGAGGATTGATGACATGATGAACATCATTGGTCATGATTAGTATGATATCTGTGACAACACTCTCCCAGATTTGGCTAAGTTCTTGAAGAAATATCATCTTAATTTCCCACAGAGAATCTACCTATTCCTGTATCCTCATGGTCATCTGCAAGGAGTCAATGTTCGAAATGCAAAGAACTATACACCTGAAATGCAGCTGCACTGCTACTCCTCTATTTCAGTTATGCTGTGCATTAATAGCAACAACAATGGTGTGAACTTTCAAATTCTCCATCCATTCCATTTCCTTGCAGATATGAAAATGGAAAACCCATGGGCTGAAAATGTTTTCCGCTTCCGGTTGGTGGAGAGAAGACAAACATGGCATTAGGGTAATATTTGAAAAGAGTACTCCCTCCAAATGGCTCTTTACTTCCAATGCTCCATTCTCAAATCCATGTATCCATCTTCCAAGTCTCTTGGATAGAAACAGATTCACTGTTTGATCAGCATAAAATTTTCTCAAACTGCACTCAAGAACATTCTTTTACAATTATTCCAAGAAGAGATAATATCACTGCATCTCTTATGGTATCCAGTTTAATGAATGAATTCCAAGTGGTTGCTGATGAATCTTGGGATGCCGTAAATCAAATGAAGAGTTATGTTGAAAGCCTCTTGTAATTCATGAAAAAGAGAAGAGACTCCAGTCTATGGATGTCCTTCTAACTCTTGTGCATCAATGAAAAACACTTTCACCTTCACTCATTTGTACCAGCATTCTCTTTTGCTAAATGCTTGGGATTTTACCTAAGCCAATGGGCTTAGTAAGAATAGTTTGATTTTTACTAGGATTAATCTAAATAACCTTACAAACTTCAAACCTTTTAATTTCTCAATGTTACATATATCATACAAAATGTATGTTTAGTGAGCTGGGAAATTGACTTTTATTCAGAGTTACCTTGTCTTTTGTGGGAAGTTTAAAGTCATGCACGTCGGACATAAAAAGGCTAATGTTTAAGGTCAAAATAGTTTTGACCGAAATGGATTAGAATTGACTCAATTCCTTGAAAATTCATCTAAAAACATATTACCATACTCAAGTATGAGGGAAAAAAATGTAAACTATGACTTAAGAATATTTGAATCTGAGAAATGACATGAAAAAGGGCTAAAAGGAATTAGAAGAAGTAGTTTCCAAGAATAAAGTTACCATTATTTAACAAACCCGTTAGGGGGTTGAATTATGCAGGGCCACCTAAGGGAATTGGCTACATAGTTAAATAAAATAGTATCTTTTGGCTAACAGGTCTGTTATGTAGACTGTTTATGCAAGGCCTCCAATGGGCACGTGCTGCATAGTCAGGAAAAAGAACTCTCAGAAATTTACTTTCCTATTACTAAAAGACATTGAAAGTTTATGGAGATTCAAATCCTCCAAAGTATAGAGTTTGCTGTATGGAAAGAGGTACCTGAATATGGAGAAGATATTTCCAAAAAATATTATCGAAGAACTGGATGAATATCACTCCTACGAAGGTCTGACCCAAATGTAGGGAAGGAGAATATAAACCATAGACTTGAATACTTTCAGATCATGAAAAAGGATATGGGACAAATATGTTAAGGATGTCTATTTTTGCGGATCCCTACATACTGTTATTTAAGACAAATAAGAACAAAAGAGGCATTTGTCCCAAGAATGAAGTTACCACTATCCGAAAAACCGTTAGGGGGTTGAATTATGTAGGGCCACCTAAGGGAATTGGCTGCATAGTCAAATAATAGTATCTTTTGGCTAACAAGTCTGTTATGTAGACTGTTTATGCAAGGCCGCCTATGGGCACATGTTGCATAGTCAGGAAACATAACTCTCAGAAGTTTGACATTTTTGTGACTAGAAGTCATGAAAAGGGTTATGAGGATATGAAAATATTTAAGGTTAGGATTATGACACATAAATATGGGTATTGTTCAATGTATACAGAGATACATAGATCAGTGCTAACCATAATCATGTTGTGGCTGGGTCCTGAATTGAAATGTTGGACTTCACTACGTATCCCATAATGATGAGAATCAAGCCATACGTAGTTCTTAAACTACAGTTTAATGTCATGTGGGACAAAAGGATTAGAGATCTTAGTTTAGGGTCATAGATCTTGGACCATTGTAAGAAATACGCAGTGTGTGTTTTCATGGGGACTTTTCAACCAAGGTACTGAAAGTGGAATTTGGGGTTAGGCCCAAAGACTTGGGGCTGGATTCGAGGGACACTCGAATGTTCCTACGTATCCCATAAGGATGGGAATGAATCCCACGTAGTTCTAGAAATACCCTTTGTACAAATTTGGTTCATACATATGAAGGGTGAAAGGGGAATTTAGTACAATGATGGTTTAAACCAAGATAAAATGTTTGGGCGTTTCCATGTATGCACGTAGTCTTTGAAATGAAACATGATTGAAAAATCAATGTAAATAATGGTTCCCTCTCAGGTGAGGGTATCAAAGAATATTGTAGTTTATTGTCATATTGGAAAAAAATGTTGTATAGTTTAACGTCGTATAACAAGGATGAAAGTGAACCAATATAAAGATACTGATTCTAGGGGTGGTTTCACGAATCAAAATCGTATGAGATAGAGGTGAACTGATGTGAATAGATTGGTTTTGGGCTTGAACCTTGGGAGGTTTCCTACATACCCAGCCTAGAAGGCAAGGATCAAAGTCCGTGTAGTTCAATTAAAGAATGAATTAATGATCAAGTTGTTCTTGGAGACAACGACCTAAAAAATGATGTTGGGACTTACACATGGTTAGCGGCCCAAATAGAGTGTTATGGTTGAAGTTTTCTATTAGCTCACGTGATTCATACTCGGTGTGAGAAACAAGAGGTAACAACAAGCTTAAAGATGCATAGTTTAATGTCATGTAGGAAATATAAAGGGACTATGCAGTTTAAAGCCTTACAGTTAGGACTATTGGTGCTGCATAGTTTAGTGTCATGTAGTAGAAGGGACAAAGTACAATTTAATGTCATGTAGGACGTATCATAGACTTTCTGTACAGTTTAGCGTCATGTAGTTAGGACGATGTGGACAATAGAGTTTAACGTCATGTTGGACGAAAGGGGGACTGTGCAGTTTAATGTCATGTCGTGAGGACAAAAGAGTACACCATTTTAACGTCATGTTGGATGCATTGGGGATTTTTCCCATAGTTTAGCATCATGTTGGACGAAAGTGTGAGTATTTTAAGGTCATACATGACCTTTGATGATTATGTAGTTTAACTTTTTTCCGGACGTAAGGTACTTTTATACAGTTTAGCATCATGTAGTTAGGACGTCATAGTTTAACGTCTTGCTGGACGTAAGGGACTAGCAAATAGTTTAGTGTCATATGCATGGACCGTTGGTGATGCAGTTTAAGGTTATACAAGACCTAGTTGCAGTTTAAGGTTATACTGGACCATTTAGGGAACTTTTTCACAGTTTAACGTCGTGTGGGACGAAGTTGCAGTTTAAGGTCATACTAGACCATTACTGTATAGTTTAACGTTATATAGCAAGGAAAAAGTACAGTTTAATGTCATATAGGATGTATTAAAGGACTTTTGTACAGTTTAGCGTCATGTAGCTAGGACGATGGAGGGACTTTGCAGTTTAATGTCATGCAGTGAGGAGAAATTAGGGAATTTTTTTTCGTAGTTTAACATCGTGTGGGACAAAATTAATACAAATAGTTTAAGTTCATATGTATGGACCATTTCTGTATAGTTTAACGTCATATAGCAAGGATGATGGAGGGACTTTGCAGTTTAATGTCATGTAGTGAGGAAAAATTAGGGATTTTTTATCATAGTTTAACGTCGTGTGGGACGAAATTAATACAAATAGTTTAAGGTCATATGTATGGACCGTTTCTGTATAGTTTAATGTCATATATCAAGGAAGACGTACAATTTAATGTCATATAGGACGTAAGGGACTATGCAGTTTAGAGCCTTGCAGTTAGGACTATTGGTGCTGCATAGTTTAGTGTCATGTAGCAGGGACAAAGTACAGTTTAATGTCATGTAGGACATATCACAGACTTTCTGTACAGTTTAGCGTCATGTAGTTAGGATGATAGGGACAATAGAGTTTAACGTCATGTTGGACGAAAGGGGGACTGTGCAGTTTAATGTCATGCAGTGAGGACAAAAGAGTACACCATTTTAATGTCATGTTGGATGCATTGGGGATTTTTTCCATAGTTTAGCGTCATGTTGGATGAAAGTGTGAGTAGTTTAAGGTCATACAGGACCTTTGATGATTATGTATTTTAACGTCTTTCTGGACGTAAGGGACTTTTATATAGTTTAGCGTCATGTAGTTAGGACGTCACAGTTTAACATCTTGCTGGACGTAAGGGACTTGCAAATAGTTTAAGGTCATATGCATGGACCGTTGGTGATGCAGTTTAAGGACATACAAGACCTAGTTGCAGTTTAAGGTCATACTGAACCATTTAGGGAACTTTTTCACAGTTTAACGTCACGTGGGACGAAGTTGCAGTTTAAGGTCATACTGGACCATTGCTGTATAGTTTAGCGTCATATAGCAAGGAAAAAGTAAAATTTAATATCATGTAGGACGTATTAAAGGACTTTTGTACAGTTTATCGTCATATAGCAAGGACGATGGAGGGACTTTGCAGTTTAATGTCATTCAGTGAGGAAAAATTAGGGAATTTTTTTTCATTGTTTAATGTCGTGTGGGACAAAATTAATACAAATAGTTTGAGGTCATATTTATGGACCGTTGTTGTATTGTTTAACGTCATATAGCAAGGACGAAGTACAGTTTTATGTCATGTAGGACGTAAGGGACTTGCAAATAGTTTAGGGTCATATGCATGGACCTTTGGTGATGCAGTTTAAGGTTATACAAGACCAAGTTGCAGTTTAAGGTCATACTGGACCATTGATGTAGTTTAAGGTCATACAGGACCTAGTTGCAGTTTAAGGTCATACTGGACCATTTAGGGAACTTTTTCACAGTTTAACGTCATGTGGGATGAAGTTGTAGTTTAAGGTTATACTGGACCATTACTGTATAGTTTAACGTCATATAGCAAGGAAAAAGTACTTTTTAATGTCATGTAGGACGTATTAAAGGACTTTTGTACAGTTTAACATCATGTAGCTAGGACGATTTAGGTACTTTGCAGTTTATACAAAATACTTCTTCAAAAATATGGCATTGGTTGGAGTAGTGATGAGTTCTCCATCCATCGAGATTAATGAATAAGCTCCATTGGAGTAGACCCTATGTATTGAATGAGGTCCTTCCCATTTTGGCTCAAGTTTGGGAGGTTTCTTTCCTGGTATCATTGGAGTTCTGAGAACTAATACCAATTCTCCCTGAGTGAATGAACGAAGACGAACTTTTTTGTTAAAAGCTTGTGGTATTCGATTCTGATAGACTTCCAAGTGGTGCAAAGTGCACAATATTTTCTCATCTAACCGTTCCAATTCATTCAATCACTTTTGAGATTGTTCATCTGTAGATGATTGATCACAAATGGAAACTCTGAGCAAGGATAGTTGAACTTCAATGGGCAAGACAGCTTCCGTTCCATATACTAATGAATATGGAGTTGACCGAGTTGCAGTGCAGGTGGTAGTCCGATAATCCCATAAAGCATGAAAGAGTTTATCAGGATATGACCTCTTATCTTTATCCACCATCTTTTGAAGTATATTTGAAAGAGTCTTGTTAAAGGGTTCTATCTGGATGTTGTCCGCTGCATGATACCGAGATGAATGGTTGGATTTGATGTTGTATTCTTGATACAACTTCTTCACCTCGGATGAACAGAAATTGGTGCCATTGTTCATCAATATGGTATGAGGGACACCAAATCTGGTAATGATGTTAGACTTGATGAAGCTAACAATGCATTTAGAACTGACTTCCTTGAGAGGTATTGCCTCTTCCCATTTGGAAAAGAAGTTAGTAGCAGTAAGAATGTACTTAAACTGTTTGGCTGTAGACGAAGGGTAAGGTCCCACCACATCCATTCCCCATGTGGCAAATGGCCATGAGTATATAGCTGTATGAAGCAAATATGGAGGTTGATGAATGAAGTTGGCATGTAATTGGCATGAAGGACACTTCTTTCTGAAATTGACACAATCTCTTATCATTAAAGGCCAAAAGTATCCAAGACTTTGAATCTGATCAGATAGTCTATGTCCAGACTGGTGGGAACCACAGACTCCTGCATGCACTTCTTTCATGACAACCATTGTCTCTTCACCATCAATGCATCTGAAGAGAACTCCATCAAAACCACGTTTGTAGAGAATTTTCTCTAGGTGATCTGGGCTATCATAAAGACTAAAATTAACCACACGTCTCCAGATTTGTTCTTTCTCAGCTCTATTAGGTGGAAGTGTTCCATTTTAAAGGTATTCCCTGCTAGGTGACATCCATCCAGTAGTATGACCATACGGTTCAGGAATGGGAAAAATTTCATTAATTTCCTCTATTCTGATTTGAACATAAGGTGAAATTGGACGACGGTGAGCAATACTGATGGTTGTCTCTTCCCGATTTGGATCTTCCAGAGCTGTGGCTATATTAGCCAATGCATCATCTTGAGCATTTTGTGATCTTTGGACATAAGAAAATATCAGTTCCAAAGGGAATTCCGCCATTAACTCTCTGACGTAATAATACAAAGGGATTAGTTCTTATTTTCTGATGGCATAATCCCCATTGACTCGTTTGATTACCAGGTCTGAATCACCTTTCACTTTTAAGTGATTCACTTGTTCTTGAAGTGCTAATTCCAAGCCTACGATGAGAGCTCGGTATTCTGCTTCATTATTGGTACCACCTTCCCACAATAAGAAGGAATAAGGTAACACTTCCTTTTTTGGATAAATGATCACAATTCCTAAGACAAATTTTTTGAATTTAGGATTTTCCATTTTCCTCCCTGTTGGACTTCTGGAAGCACCATCAAAATACATTTCCCATGCCTGAGGACTTTCTTGAATAGAGAAGACTTCCTCATCAGGGCGCTCAATATCTGAAGATGTGTCTTCCATTGAAGGGTTTTCAGCTAGGAAATCATCCAGAGCTTGGCCCTTTATCGCCTTTTGAGACACATACTGAATGTCGAATTGCTGCAAAATAACTGCCCACCTTGCCAGACGTCCTGTAATCATTGGATGACTAAGGATAAATTTGAGCGGGTTATTGTCAGATACCAATTGGACCTCGTGATGTTTTAGGTAGTGTCTCAACTTCTGAACTGAAAAGATTAATGCCAGGAATCACTTCTCAATACTTGAATACCGGGTTTCTACTTCAAGCATGGTTCGACTGAGATAGTAGAGACTGTTTTCATTCCCAGCATCATTCTTTTGAGTAAGATAGGCACCCAATGATCGCTCTAGAGCTGTCACGTAGAGGATAAGTGGCCTTCCTTCAATAGGTGGCATGAGTACCGATGGACTCAAGAGGTATTTCTTGAGAATATCGAATGCTTATTGACATTCTTCTGTCCACTGGTAAGTGACTCCCTTCTTCATCAATTTGGTGAAGGGTAAACTTTTGCCTTCCAAATTGGCAATGAAACGCCGAATATAGGCTAAGTTTCCTTGAAGTCCTCTTAATTCTTTCAAAATTTGAGGAGGTGACATACCAAGGATTGACTTGGTCTTCTCAGGATCGACTTCAATACCACGATGGCATACAACAATGCTGAGAAATTTTCCTGAGGTTACCCCAAAAACACATTTTAAGGGGTTCATCTTCAAATTATGTTGTCGAATCTTGTAGAATATGACTTCCAAATCAGCCAAATGATTAGAAAGTTGTTTTGAATTAACTACCAAATCGTCTACATAGAATTCAACAAACTTCCCTAACAAGGGTTTGAAGATACGATGCATGGCACACTGATAAGTTGCACATGCATTCTTTAAGCCAAAGGGAATTACCCGGTAGCAAAACACACCATGAGGGGATCTGAAGGCTATAGATTCCTTGTCTTCTAGGGCCATTCGTATCGTATTATATCTGGAATATCCATCCATGAAGGAAAGTGCTTCATAGCCAGCTGTTGCATCAATTAGAAGTTCTGTAATCGGAACTGGGAAATCATCCTTAGGACAATGCCGATTAAGATCTCTGAAATCGATGCAAACTCTAATTTGTCCGTTCTTTTTCTTCACAGGGACAATATTAGCCAACCATTTGGGATATTTAACTTCTCTGATGAAGTTATATTTGATAATCTTATCCACTTCAGCTTCAATTTTGGAAGCATAAGTTGGGTGTGTTCTTCTCGCGACTTGCTTAAATCCTAGATGTTCTTCTAGTAAACCCAAATGATGAGTAGCAACATCAGGATCAAGCCCGGGAATTTCTGTATAGTTCCAAGAAAATATATCTCTATTTTTATTTCGAAAAGAAATATACATCTCTTGGTCTTCAAGAGTCATGGACGCACTGATTAAAGTGGGGCGTGGATCTTCTTTTGTACCCAGATTTATTTCTCTGAGTTCATCCACAGTGGTAGAGATACCCTCTTCAAATGCTGGAGGAGCATCTCTGAGATCTTCCTCTTCTTCTTCATCATGTGTTATTTCTTCCTTTTCTACTTGCATAGTATATGATAAAGTAGAATTATCATGATCCGAAGAGATGTCAAAATTTGCATATCTTGAAGAAGAATCTTCCATTTCTGACCCGATTGATGATGATGGATCTTCTTTGGGTAATAAATAGGAGATGATGGATTGATAATCAACATTATTGTTCACCTCCAATGTTGCTATAACTTCTTCTAGCCTAATTGGCGAAGCATAGACTTTTTGAATTTTAGCATATGAAATGAAGACGTCACCATTTGTGCTTTCATCACTGCTTGGTAGATTACCAATTTCTCCCATGTTGTCTGGCTCGATTGCCGTAATTGACATCATGGATATTTCCATAAGAGTATTTTTATTTGGGTATATCTTATCAATTCGACTGATAGGAAACACATAATCTGTACTCACATGTGTAAATGGATTTATTAGATTTTTTTTCCAAACCATATGGAGCATTAACTTTGGTAATCTCCTTTTTTATGGATTTCTCCCTTTGCTTCATGTGATAGAATTCCGCCTCAATGTATTGAGACTCACATGTCTTGAACGAGGCCTTATCACCATACAATGTCCCAAATAGACCATCAAAACAATATTAGAGACATTGATGGTATGATGAAGGGATAGCCACATGTTGATGTAGCCAGGGTCTTCCAAGAAAGATGTTGAAGGCTGAATCTTGATCAACAACCATGAAATCTGAATTGGATACAAGATCTCCAAATTGAGTTCTAAGTGTAACTTCACCCAGTGGTTCTTGTTCATTTTTATCATATCCCTGTAGCATCATGGTGGAAGGATATAAATCAGATTCTGTGAGGCCCAATCGACGAAATGTACGAATGGGCATGAGGTTGACTCCTGAACCATTGTCAATGAAAGCTCTTCAAACATCCACGCCATTGACCTAGACAGACAAGTACAATGGTCTAATATGTCCATGCACAACATCATATTCATCTTTATCAGTAAAGGATATTATTTCATGGAATTCTGCAGGATTATTCTCTATGTGATAGACTTCAGCTGCAGCAATTTCAGTTTCAATCTTCCGAGGACTTGACAAAGCCTCGATAAGTGCTTCCCGAAGATCTTTTGATAGATTCAGAGCACCCAGAATTGATAACTTGGATGGTACTTGGGCCAAGTGTTTCAATATATCATACTTTTGATCCAGAGGTCTGCATTTCCCAATAGGAATATGTGGTTTTGCAGGTACCTTGGAAGCAGATGATTTGGAAGTTGATGCATCTTGTATTGGGATAGGAGTTGGCAATATTCCTGGTTTTGGAAGATTAAACCGATTAGATCCATTTACTTGCTGAGAGGAAGAATATTGAACCTTAAACCAGTCTTCCAAAATAACTGTGCCAGGACTGAATTTTCTATTGGTAGAAGAACTTTCTTGTTCTTACAGAGATCGCTGAAGGGATCTACCACAAGTTTATGTTGCATACACAGTTCTAGCCGGAGTAGAATTGGAATAGTGGCTTCTGAAAGATCCACGTCTTCCCCTATATCCTGAGCCCCTAGAACTTCCTATGATTCCTCTGTTTGATATAGGGAATTCAGTCTCATTGAAATCGAAACTTCGACTGGCATATAGATCTTTTAATTGAATCATATTAACAGAACCAAAGATTAACTCTTTGTCTGATGAAGACTCTGTCTGATTAGCCTGTTTAGGCTGTGCCATTTTGTGGGGCAGTGACCGTGGCTTTGAAGTAGATGGCTTGAAGTCCGCCAAAGTCAAAGACAACTTAGGCTTTGATACATACTCATCTTCTTCTGATTCTTTTTCTTTCTTTGAATCATGCCGTTTCTTTGAGGACTTTCCCTCTGACGAAGAGGGTTTTGCCACAACATTCATGGCAGAAGACACAATTGGTTTCTTTAATTGTGTTAGAAAAATAGCATGGGTTTGATTGATTGTCTTTCTAACCATCCAATCATCATACATATATGAATTTTTTCTTTTGACTTCTTTCCATTCACCTTCCTCCTCTGGGACTGTAGCAGTGACACATGATACCTGGGCTGAGGATCCTATCAATGTGACTTGTCCCGAGTCGACAATCTTTTGCAGGAGGTCTTTGAAGACAAAAAACTCCTGGATGGGATGCCCCAACATTTGATGAAAAGGGCAATAATTGGGATGGTCTTTATCTCTTTTCTTGTTTGGCCTCTTGGGAATTGGAAATTGAACCAAATTGATTTCCAGATCTGAAATGAAATAACCAGGAACTTGTTCATTTTGGAAAGAGTATGTTTTTCTCTTAAGATCCTCAAATTTTTTTCATCTTTGATCTTTTTGATCATCTGGACGAAAAGGACTTTTTTGTTGGCGCTTAGAAGGTGGAGCCTTTCGAGAAGATGAAGGTTTTGAGGTAGAAAAAGGTACAGGTGCTTATTTAAGCATAACTGTAGCAGTTGTTGCTTTACCCATTCTCCTTCTTGGAGCTGATAGAATTACACGAGATTTATCCTTAGCCTGTATAAGGGAATCTTCAATCTGGTGAGCGATTGAAGTAAGGTCTCGAAACCCTCCTGTGTATTTCACAGGGATTAATGGCGTGCGTAATTCGTCACGCAGATTTGACACACATATTGGCAACAATTCTTCTTGAGGGAGTGCTAAACTCAAGGAATATGTTAATCCCTTCCATCGAGCAATGAAATCAGAGACCCTTTCATTCTCCCTTTGCTTACAGTTTGTAAGACCGAAAACTGTTGTCTTTGGAAAAGTTGAGCTGAACTGAAGGAGGAATTTTTGGCGAAGATCCTCCCATCTGGTAATTGACCGGGATTGCAAGATTGTATACTAAATAAAAGCTGGTCCTTGCAAGGTTCACATGAAGCATCTGAGTTTCACTGCTTCTTGCCGCTCCAGAGTTCCCATCATATGATCGCAACAAGACACATAATGCGTCAAATGGTGCTCAGGATCACCTGATCCATTGACAATAGGGAATACAGGGTTCCCAAAACTGGATGGAGGAGAAATTGAATCTACCCATTCAGGGTAAACTTTCTTTTCTGGTTGAACTTGCGCATGTTTCCCTTCCATAGTTTCTAACCGAGATGTTAATGACTCAATAGTAGTTATTAACTTTTGAGAAACATCCGGTTGAACTTGGACTTGGGTAGGTACAATGACTGGAGCTTGGACAGATGTGGTGATTGGTGCTGCAATTGATGGTAGCACTGCCAACTATTGTTGCACTTGACCCGTAGGATTAGACCTGTGAGGGTGTACTGGGAGAGGAGGATATTCTTGATCCATCTCAATAGCTGCAAAAAATTCCTTTGGCTGACTGACTCCAGCATGCTTAAGAAGAAGACTACTCTGAAGTAGTTCTACATTCAACCTTCTTAATTCCTTCATTTCTTCCTCCTGTTGTGAAAACTTTTTCTCTAGTGAGAGTGATTGACCTTCTCCAGAGGAAGGATATGTAACCTGGTTCTTTCCCTTCCCTTTGTTAGATCCTTTTTAGGGAGGGGGAAGTGGGTTACTCGAAGGATTACCTAGGTTATGAGTAATCCTTTGACTTCATGTACGCACACCTTCTTCATTTGTGTTAGTGCGTACATCTTCTTGAGCAGGAACCTCTTCATCTGAGTCCCCTGAGTGAGCCTCATTTGGTGGATCAGCAACAGCGGCATTGATGGCATTGATTGATGCATAACTCATCACATCCCTTCTATCAAACTTTTTGTGATATTGTATTCTTCCACGTCTTTGATGATACATTGCCTTTTGTTGATTCGATCCCTCAGGAACTTCTTGACGAACCGTAATTTGGAAGGAATTTCCTGATAATTTGTCTCTTCAATCCTCTTGAGGTTTCTTCCCTAATCGAGAAAAGACCGAATTTCTATGAGGAGGGGATTGATGATTTGAAAAAGTCCCTAGTCCAGTGGACTGGGGCTGTTCCTGCTGTTCTCACTCAACTCCTCAAATCCTATTTGTTGATTCTGAGGGTTGGTTTAAAAGAGTCCCCAGTCTGGTGAGCTGGGGTGGTTCTTGACATGCTATGTCTGAGACTTTCTTGAAAGTCCTCCTGATCTTGCGAACCTTAGTCCGGAAATTAGCTGGATGCATTAACCTGTATCCTCTTTTATTACCCAGTTCAAAATACCGTTGGTTGATTTCTGACACTTTTGTCACTTGATGATGTGCTTTCTCCAAACAAGAGGCCTGTTTAATATTCTCGTTTGCTTGATGCAAGAGTAATTCAACAAATTGTTCTCTATATTCTTGATTTTGAGAGGAACTAGTTGAAGCCTGTTCTTGGGAAAGCTTTTGATTACAAACAAAGCCCATTGACTGTGGCCGGCCATGGGAAATAACATTGCATGAGACCATTTTTGGCGGGTTTTTCTAACTGGAGAGCACCATGAAATGAAGTGCTCCATGAACACCCCATCCTCTGACACGAATACCAGATGGGGAATTGGCAATTAACTGACACAATCTTCTTAGTGCTCCAAGGCATGAACGTTGAAGGGATCTCTGTTGCTTTTCAGCCTTCGGATATCGAGAGACTGATAGAGACACCAAATCAATTTGAAGTTGTAACCCTTCTATTATCTTAAGATGATTTTCGTATTCATCATAAGATAATACTTTATTTTTCAACTGACAAAGAGTTTTCCACATGTTGAGACGAATATCATGAATTTCATCTTCCGTCAACATTTCTGGAATATTATACTGAGAGTCAGCCAAAGGCCAAAACATGACTTGCACTTCACCTTTTTCCAGTTGTTTTCTCATGTTCAGCATTTCCTCTTTGTCATTTGATGAACATTCTTCTACCTGATTTGACCAGAGTTGGTGTTTCCTTGATGCTTCATTGGATTAAACAGGATTGGTAGAGAAATCATTGATCAAAATAGAAGATGCATGACTTAGGGGTGGTTCGAAGAATGACCTACACCCTGGGCTATCTTCTAATTGAGAAAGTATTTCACCTGCTAGCGATGAAGCTTCAGACATGACTGGTTTCTCATTTGAAAGTGACTCAAGATAAGAGGGATTTCTCGGCACTACATTTTCCATTGGAGAATTTTCCGGGCAATGTGCATCACTACTGCAGAGAGGAATTTCGCAGCGAAATTCATCATCATGGCGAGGACCACTAAACTGGGTTACAGTAAAAGATGAGATCTCTTGCTCCTTGGTCTTATGACCACACAAAGGGTTCCTGTGGCTCTCATCTGAAGATGAAACTTCGAGATCGACCGAATTTTCATGAAGCAAGCCATCATGAGGAAGTTTCTGTTCAATACCTTCAGAATTAATGTTCCCACTATTGGGAAATGAGGGAGTAGAATCTTGAATTTCAACAGATAATTGTATGAGGGCTTCAAGAACTCCAGCATCGAGCAAGGCCTTGTTACTGATTGTCTCTTGATCTCCTGACTGTGCTGGGTGGGTCTTTTTCTTAGACACCTTCTTACTCGTATTGGAAACCACTTTTTGAAGAAAGTGGTTGCTCTGAGTAGGTGTATATGCATGATCAGGAAAGATGGCCAGGTTAGGCTGACGATCTCCACTCAAATCAGGTGTATGTTCCTGACTTGGTTGTCCGTATGATATGGGGGAGTATGCCCCACAACCCTCTTGGAATGGAACAACTGTGTGTGTCTGTTCCGGAGTGAATTGTTGATGTGTCACTCCATTGGTAGGGATAGATTCATGTTTCTTTCCCTGTGATGCCGCTGAAGTTGTTATAATATCCTAGAAGGCCTCCAGAATATGAGCATGGATATGCTTCTGCTCTTTCACCATTGATAGAATATGCATGGTGACTTCAGCTGTTGGAACGGGAATATACGTCCATTCCGGGCTTGGAGAAGGTGTATGTGCCTGCTCCTATCCTCCTTTTCCTGTCAGTGAATCCTGAAAGTACTCAAGTGTGGGGGCAGAGAGTTGAGTCTGACTCCTATTTGTTGTCGGGGCTTTCCGACTAACTTCTCCGAATGCTACCAAGCGAGACTGTTGGTAGGATTGATTAATACTATCAGGTGTATGTGCCTTCTTATTGCACGTCGCCAAACGCGGTTAACGATATCCATCATATATAGTCAGATGAGCCTGATGACTAGATAATGATGTATAAACAGGTGTATGTTCCTGCCTATAGTACTCCACCGGAATTGCCTGGAGGGATTGGCGTGATGCTGCCAGACGAGTCTGCTGGACATCGGAATTAAAACGGGCAGGTATATGTGCCTGCTCATTGCTTGCCACCAAGTTAGGTTGGTGGACTTCTCCAGAGATTTCAGAGATGAGAACCTGCTCATTGTTGACCGGATTCCGCCTCTAGTGGTTCGTCTTTCTTGCTCGGGTTCTAGGAACCTGAGCCGAACGCCTGGAGTCGGTACCCTCATCATGTTGAGGGCGCACTACCGTATGAGTCTAGCGGCAATTGTTGGTGGGAGCCCTCAGGAAGGACTCCTTTCTGTTTGAATTAAGGTCCGGAGGGACCTGCTCATTCACCTCCCCAGAATAAGGGAGCGAATGGTGATTGCGTTCTGGGGATAACAAAACGAAACTGTTGGAGACAGTAGTCAGCACCGCCTGCTTCTTGATCACTGGTCGTCGTTGTCCAGACGACCGATGTGAGTTATTTACTTGGAGGGCTTGTCAGGCAGCCTCCAGAGCTGGGATGGTACCGTTTTGACGGTACTTCTTAACCAGTGCATTTCATACCCCGGGTTGAAGAAGCTGAGTAGGTGATATTGTCCTTAGAAAGGACAATGATCCAATAGGATTAGCAGTAGTGGCATTTGCAGCAGCAATATTCACAGGTGGGGACTTGAGATCATCCATTCTTAAAATGCAGAAGATCTTGGAAAAGAGTGCCTGTTTGATATAATAGACATAATCAAGATAAATTCAGCCACTACATCTTTTGGATGAGAACATATGTCAATGATTGTTTTTTGGCCCTCTCATTGAGTTTTAAATAGGGGCCTAATAAAAATAGGTAAAACATCATTTTAGCTTGGTAAAGGATTCACGTCGGGTTCACCATTTTTGTTTCCCTCGAATTCTGGGGATGACCTCCTTTGATGGGAGGTTCAAACATTCCGATCGGTTTCTAACGGGTTTGTTCGTAGAACCGGAAACATCCAATGATTCCACATCTATTCGGACCTACTTTCCAAAGGCAGGTGCTCATTAGTTTGTGGACTCATGAGGCTTAGGAATTTTCATTGGTCGAGAGGATGGGAGGTCGGACTCATAACACCTTTTTGAGGTGAATTATTGTCTACTATGGGACTCTCTTTATAGATTTAAGTTATGTTCGTGAATCCTTATTACATTACCAAGTATAAAATGAGCTTTCCTTCAGATTTGACAATCAATGATCGATATGTAGGAAATTTAGAGAATCTTTTATATGTATTCTAGGTTCTTCATCGATAGAGAATCATCTGTATTTATTAGAGATTCTTGGTCAATGGTAACCTTCGACACATTTATATAGAAGTCTCTTGTTCATTATGATGACCATGCTGGTTTTAAAGCCACTCAGTGGGGCACTTGATGTTTATCGTCATTCAGAAGAACATGGATTATTTCAGAGTTGGGATCGAACCCGCAGATGGGATACCTATGTATCCTTTGTTTAGAAAAGGAATCAGAACCCACGTAGTTCGAGTAAGGGGGTATGATGTTTATGATTGATGGCTCAAAGAAGGATGTCATAATTACTTTTACACTCTATGCTCACGTGAGTCATGCTCAGTGTGAGAAACAATAGGTACTGGTAAAAATTAGACAATTGTGCCATGAAAGATGCAATCATAAGAAATAAGTTGGGACTTATGTATGTATGACTGCACAGATAAATGAAGATTTGGATTTACTTCAGGGAAGAAATCCAGGAACATGGTCCATAAAGGTATATGTGCTTCACGGAGATTTGAATACTCTAACTTGGTAATTACTTCTGAAAAGGAGGCCCAAATTAGGAGAAGACTTATGATTGGGTTTTTACTCCTGAGAAGGAATCCCATATCAAAGGTAAATTAGGACTGGTTAAGAGGAATTAAGACTGGGGCTTACTCCTGAAAAGGAGGCCCAGGTTAAGAGACTTGAAAAATTAAGGGACTTGGGGCTTACTCGTGAAGAGGATGCCCAAATTAAAGGACTGGGGCTTATTCTTGAAAAGGAGGCCCAGGTTAATGAGGACATGGGGCTTACTCCAAAGGAGGATGCCCAGATTTGAGAATTATGACTGGGGCTTGTTCCTGAAAAGGAGGCCCAGGTTAAGGAAATTATGGTCTGGGGCTTACTCCTGAGGAGGATGCCAGAAATTTGGGGACTGGGGCTTACTCCTAAAAAGGATGCCCAAATTTGGGAATTTTAAGAATTGGGTCTTACTCCTAAGGAGGATGCCCAAGTTAAGAATTATGATTGAGACTTACACCTAAAAAAGAGGCCCAGGTTGATTGAGTTCTCTCATCTTAAATGATGAGGTTGAATGAATGAAATCTCAATCTTTAGTGACATAAAGATGTGTAAATCACTAGGTTTTGAGAGATTTTCCACAGAATTCCTTTCAGATAAGGAATTTAAATCAAGAAATCATGCCATAAATGGATTTGAAGAGTGTCTTGAAGACTGAATATTGAATAGGAAAGGTGGAATGGCTTAAGAGGGGTGAAATGGGCAAGAAGGGCACCCAAAAGGCAGGGGCGCGCAAGTCCTCGCAGGCGCGCAGGTACTGCGTGGGCGTGCAAGTCATGGTTGCATAGGTATGCCTGCGCGACATATGGGGCACTTGCACGACGATTAACCAGCTGAGTAATATTTGAGTGAATATTGATTAAAGCCTTTAGAATCCTCTTGAGGTTCTACAAGAAGAGGGGTGCACAAGTTCTATTGAAGGAGTAAGGTGGCGCGCAAGTGTGGCCTTTTCCCTTAAGGGATGGCCACTCAGGCGTGCAAGTGTTGATGAGTTTCAACACTTAGGCCTTCCTACCCCTCTTTAGATCTTCCGTTCTAGGTAATAAATTACCTTAGAAGTGCTTCAGAAGCTTTGAGAAGAGACTAGGGCACCGGGAGCTCAAATCTGAGTTTTTGGAAAAAATCCTCCCCGAATGGGGGGCCCACAGGGTCTGTTTATAGGCAGGAGAAGACCCCCGACGGTTATCACTTAGGTCACACAAGTCACTTGCATGACCATCATGCGTCGCGCAAGTAGACTTGCACGACAGTGATAGAACTTGCACGACACATGTTCTCTTGATCCCTTGTTCATGCCTTTGTTTATTTTTGATGTTTTCTTCAAAGGATGAATCAATTTGTGCTAAGTCATTTCCCTTTCCATTCTTTTAGACAATGTGACAAAAAATTGCGTCAACAGGGGCTTCTTGGGGATGATAATTTCTAAGGTGGGGAGGTAATAAAATCCCGTGTCTTGAACTAGTTGAGAAATTCTAAAGGGATTTGAAATTTTTATTTACTAGATAGTCCAAATTTTAAACCAAGATTTAGAATGAAATATTGAGATTTTTAACTCTTTAAAATGTTGTTTTTAGATGGGTTTTAAGGACCAAAAGGTGTTTTGGGAGTTCATATAAGTTTCAGGAGCATTGATATTTGAGAAATCAGATTTGGGAGAGGTAGATAAGGGTGCACGGTTGGCATATGGTTAGTTCTAACTGTGAAACCCAAACCATGTGGAACGATTATATAGGCACATAGTTTTTTAACCATGAAAAGGGACAAGTAAAACTTGCAAAATGATTTGAATTTATAGGGGGACTTGATGGTTTGGTTCACAATATATCTAACTATGTTCTGAAACTATATGAGTTGTAGGGTGTGCGGACAACGAGGCCCTCATAGTTGGTATAAAATTCACCAAATCATGTGGCCAAACCATGAAGCTCATTAAATTTCCTAGAAATTACCATTTTTACCTCCAATAATTTTAACCATTAAACCTTCTTTCCCCTTAAAATTTTACACAATAACCCTCCTGTTGGAGAGATCTCCTCCTCCTCAACCGAGGCATTGAAGGATATCCTTAATTTTATATGTATTTAGAATACCATTTATCAAATTGGGTCACCCTCAGTTAGTATATGGTTCCTCTTTCTTACTTCCTATATTTCCTTCACTATCTTGTATTATTTTTTACATTCAAGATCATATGCCCTATTTTTATGGACATTGTTCACTTTCTATTATTTCTCTCATTCAAACCCAAATCAAGGATCAATATTGGAAGAGTGAAGATTCATAAGCATGAGGTAGTCGGTCTCTGAATTTTCCCTAAAAGTATCATCATTTATAAAAAAATTTCCATTATGCAATGCACTATACTTTCCGTGCATTTCTATTAAAATGTGAAATACCATAAATTAAATGTCTAGATCATGGAAATTATATTTCTTAAACTCTTTGAAATGGTTGAAGGTTGTGATCTCAAATTAGACCACCCTTTTAAGTGTGTCCTATTATTTACATTCATTTTACATTTTTGTAAATTGAAAAAACAACACTTAGGTGTGTTCGAGTTGACTCCTAAATGGGGAATTGATTAAATAATAATAAATAATTTTTTTAAATTTTAGTAGTGAATGTATAATCAATTGAACTATGTTAAATTATGAATTATTCCAATAGATAAAGAGGGAATTAAATGATATGTGAAACAAATATAATTAAATTACATCATCCATGACTATGAGTCCATTGATTCCATCAGAGTTTGATGGATTTTGTTTAAACCAACCTTAGTGTGTGTAATATTAAATGTTTTACATGAACATTCTTTAACTATGTGACCAAATATACATATAAGGTGTGTTGAAATATCTCTAATGATTTAATAAATAAATAGAGTTGTATGAGTGGTGAAAAGAGAATGGGTATATTACTTTCCCCTTGATTTATTCTCACCATAGGTTTGGGACTTTTTACTTATAAAAATATAAAATGTAAAGTGAGGTTTCATGCATTTATGTATGCCTTGTGAACTTATAAATGAAATGATTAAAGGCATGTTTTGATTGTAAATTTTGGCATGTATATTTCTCATGACCTATGTTTAAATTATTAAATGTTATGTGATTGATTAATACTTATGCCTTGATTGACACATGGTTTCTGATATGGAATTCCATGGATGGGCTCATAAGACATATTGAAATGAGATAATTATGAATGATTAAGTGATGTTGGAAATGACACCCCTAAACGCCTTTTTAATTCATCGGACATGGTGTTCCATATTATTTATTGAATTCATTGGACATGGAATTCCTCATTATTTATTGAATTCAATGGACATGGAATTAATCATTATTCATTGAATTAATTATACATAGAATTCCCCATTATTTACTGAAATAATTGGGCATGGAATTTCACATTAAATTATTTGAAATATTTGGACATGGTGCTTCTTATAATTGTCTTTGAATTGTGGGAGATGATGCCCGACACCCCCATGGATAGTTTCTTGAGATAATGGCCACATTCAAATATGAAAAACCTTATGGATATAATTTTACATGGATACCTAGGTTATATACCATGGGTCTCGAGTCCAAATATCTATATATTTATATCAAACATAAAATTATCAGGCATTCCGACTTAGTCCGAAGAAGGTATAGTTAGCTAGGTGTCCAAAGAGGAACCTAAACTAGACATGGTTATTAATTTATCATTGCATTGCTTCTTTATTTTGATATAACTTCACACTTATCATTTTATATTCAAATAATAGATTTTTATTAGACTCCATTGGTGGTGGCCTACTGATTTTTACTCACACCCTATTTGGGATGCTATTTCGTACCCATAAAAATAAATGACTGTAGGTTAGGAACTTGGATTATACCTCCTTATTATTACTCTTTTTGGAATTGGACTTGACATAGAGCTGGGGGTGAATCATATACTCGATATTACTACAAGATTTGAGTCTTTTTTATTTATCTTATTGTATTTATAGTCTCACTATATATATTATCTAGTACATAATATCTGCCTTATATTTTCTTGGAATAACATGTTCATGCATTATTGGATTATTTTTCCCTCACATGGTTGTCTATTATTATCACCTATTAGTTTTTATCATATTATAGTACCTTTTATTTATTTATTATTTTACTATATTTATCATTTATCCATAGGGTATATTCTCTCCAATGTACCACCTTTAGTCCCTTATTACTAGTCATCAGCCTCTGGTATACATGGAGGTGTGACTAAGGACTGATCACCAACCTTTCTTATTGCTATTATTAAAGTAAACTGGGGAAAGATATGATAGGTTATAGACTAGGGATGCATCAATAGGCATTAAAATGATTCCACCTAAGTACATCTAGGATTATCTCCTTGTATTTTTAAGAGTTTCCCATGATTATGTTCCCTTTAATTAGAATTATTTATTTTTATAATTGGATATGTCTTTATTATACTATTTTCATTATTTATCTAGCATGTTATATACCATTAATATTTGTTTCATTCATAGTTTATTTAAATGTGTGAATTTTTAGTATTTATTTATTGATACTTTCCTATGAGTTATGAATATTATTTATTATGGTTTATCTTATTACATATTTTTTTTATTTATAATACTTAGTTACACTTGTGAGATTTATGTTCATTTAGGAATTGATTTTCATTCATTTCATTTTGAAAAAGGTGGTATAGAAATAGTTTTGGAAAAGTGGGGGTTTATAAAGAAAATTAATTTTTTTAGGAATTAATTTGTTTAAAAAAAGTGATGTGAGTAAGTATTAAGTACACATTTTATTAAGGTGTTATAAAACCTATGTTAAAATATTAATTTTTATACTAGTTTTCTAGAATGTTTTGAAAAAGGGAATTCATCAAATCATTATAGAAATACTACTAGGATATTATTCTCACACCCTACTTACACCACTCTATGTTTGTAGAATGAGTGGATTTTATAGGTTCAGGTATGATATTTACAAAAATTTATCTTGCAGAATTCTATCTCTTGGTTGTGCATGCAACAAGAATGTTGGATGGTGACCTTGGGTCATGACAAGACCATTAGTTGGTTTTTTTATTTCTTTTCTATATTATAGATAATTTATGTATAACTATTTTGAACTTATTTTTGTATCTTTAGACAATTTATTGTTTTGTTATATATTGAATTTATCTATGTAATTTTTTAGTTGTACCTCATTTGTATTGTTTTTTATTTGAAACTAATTATTGAATTTATTCATAGATATCCAATGTATGGACACAAGAATATATATTATTGGTAGAATTATATTTCTTTTTTTAATTATATTTATCAATGATAAATCATTTTTTTGGAGTATATTTTGACTCCCTTACACTAGTTTCTAGCCCATGGTGATCAATAATTTCCCTAGATCCTTTCCATGGGCTAACAGGAGTTCCTAATTAAGGGTTGACCTAGGTTGTTCACGAAACAATTATATCAAAGTTACCTTCATATTTTAGGAGTCCAATAGATGGGAGATATGATCATTATAACTAAGTAGGTAGGTCAAAAGAAGGTTCTTGATCACCAATTATCATGAAAAAACCTAAGTTGTTATGGGTAATTTGGTTTAGAGTCTTAAATTTTGAGTTTTCTCTATTTATTTATGGTGTATTTTGGTTTTTATTTATGGAGTTTTGAATTAAATTGGAAGAATGTGGGGTCTTTAAGAAATTTTATATATTTTTTGGTGTAAATGGGTGTTATACTAGAGGCACATGGTTATGTATAATGATTCAATAAACCATGTAGAGCTCTTGTGTATAATTCTAATAGGCTCTTAGTGGTAGAATGATTGATGCAAAATATACTAAATGTGTGGCCAAACTGTTCAAAACCACTAACCCATTTTTTTGACTCCTTTATCTTTTGGATTACTTTAGGTCCCATATTATTATCTTTGGGGATGGATTTAGGAGAGTTTTATGATTATTTAATGCTATTTGGTTGGTTTTTTTTAAAAAAAAATTTACTTACGAATTTGATTTAAATGGGATAAATTTTGGTTCTAGAAATTATAAAGAAATTTATAAGATTGATTTAAAATAAGTTTGTTGTTTTTTAATTTTGAAATGAATTCAGAAATGAACACATGTTTTAAAACTTATTTTCAAGTGAAATACCGTGGTTTTTCAAGGATATTAAAGATGTTTTTAAAATTTTAATTAGAATGGTGTTTTTCTAAAAATTGTGTTTATAATTTTATTTCATGGGTTCTTTTAATTTGAGTGAGTAGAGTTTAAGGATTTTCATTTAGTTTTATGTTTTTTTCAGATCATTCCTACCAAAAAAATTCCAATGAATCATAAAATGTTTGTATCGTGGAGTGTTTCTCATTCAAGTTTCACTTTGGGCTCAGATGTAGTTCTATTAGCTGTCAACCCTACCTAGGAAGAGTGGTAGAACTGAAATATTCTTAGTATTTAATCATATTTAGTGGTGAAAAAGGACCTTATGTGGATGTATAATGGATATATAAATTTAAAGGGGTATTAAATTCAATAAAAAATATATAAGCATCAAGTGTAAAAAATATTTCATATTGGTTTGAATTACCAATTCAGGAATGGTGGTGGACCGTCTATAACACCTAACGATTTTAGAAAATAAAACTATTTTTGATAGCACATTCGACATGAAACACCAATCTTAAATGGCCTGTGATATATATAACTATTATAACCTAGCAGTTAAATTGGTGGATATGAATAGTATTAACTACTATTAGGAAAAAAACCTCAAGGTAACATTACAAAATTTGTGGTTTGATTGTGTTTTCTGACCAAGTGGGTTTCCTAGGTATGTTGTGGAACTCTATAGGTATTTTTTTACATAGTATGTTGACAAATATATAGAATAAAATAATGAATTCCATGGAAGTAGTAGAGAAAATTGTGTACACAAGGTGATGTTGTTTCCTAGTGTCTACTAAATTTTTCTAGTAAAATATTAAGAGTTTTTCTAGAATCGTGAAAAGTTTATTTCCATGAAGGAATTATAAAAATATGGAAAATGAAAAAGTTTCCTGAACAATGGTACTTGTGAAGGTGTGGAGATTTTGATGGTGAGATCTGTGAGTATGTAGAGCATCGCGAGCAGCGAAGGTGAGGAGCAGTGCGAGTGGAGCATCGTGAAATTTAATGTGGAATTCCATGCCCAATAAAAAAATGGAGTTTTTATAGAGCATCATGAAAAGGGATCATCACAGTGGAAAAGAGGGAGCATTGTGAAATGGGGATAATGTGGCCGAAAGGTTCTAGAATCAGTGGAAACACCTATAAATAGGACTCTACCCCCATTAGAAAAAGTAGAGAGACTTAAATAAAATCTTAAGGCTCTAGATTCATGAAGGTGGTTCGTGAAGGTTATGTTTTCAAAGGCTATAAAATCCAACTGAATGTTTTGATCATCTTGAATGTAATGGAATTCACGAAGGCTAAGTAAACTTCGAAATAGAAAGGAGATTCATGAAGGATAGTTGAGCTTAGCAAAAGAAATGTGATTCATGAAGGCTGTGTGAGCTTCATGAAACAAGGATCTTTATGAAGTCTATTTTAGCTATGTGAAAGAAGGAGCTTTGTGAAGGCTGTTTGAGCTTCGCGAAAGAGGGATCTTTAAGAAGTAAATTAAGCATCGTGAAAAGTGTTCAAAATGGATTTCCCAGTAAATATTTTTTAAAGTGATATTAATCAATTGGATGAAAGTGTAACATCAAAAGAAAACTACCTAGAGTGGAGGATGAATTCATTATAGATAATTAAGGTAACTATAAGTCCATAAATTGTGGGTAAATCTCTTCCAAGAGTAGTTAGCGAAGGAATAGGAAGAATGTGATCCTTTCCACTAAAAGTGATCTAGAGAAATATACACAGGGAGTGACCCTTGGAAATGTAGTGAGTATACCCTAAACCTTGTAAATTTAGTGATCCTAGGTATATATAAGATCTAGACCGAACCATCATTATTGGCAGTGAGACTTAGTGAATTTGGTTACAATTGGCACATTGTTGTTGTATGCTCTTTGGATGTAGCCCAGTGAGGGAGAATCAAGTTAAAATCTATATATCCATCTTATTTATTTCCTAAATTACATAAAAATAATAATAATAACATAAATAATGAAATAATAAGATCAAAATTAACACTTAATTTCAAAAAAAGTGACCCTTATAATAAATAGGTCAAGATCCAGTGGGGCGGGAATAATTTTGAAAAGAATATCTATACCCTGATTCACCCCCCTCCCAGGGTATCTAGGCCCATTTTGGACCTAAAAAATACATTATGATATATATATATATATATAAATTTCATACTCAATATAAATTATTGATAAATTTTTAGTAAATAACGAATTAAGTTTTAGTAAAGTAATTTTCTTCTTCAAAAATATGTTTTCTTCATATTTTTTATTTTCATAAAAGAATATTATAATTAATTTTTTGATATTTTATAAAACATATTTTCTAAAATAAGCCAAATTTTTTTAAATTAGAATATAAAAATTAACTTTGGGTGAAATTTTGGTATTTTGTGGAAAATATTTTCAATTAATGGGAAAAAATACAGACTTTTTAAAAAAATGTCAATTATTTTAAAAAAACTAAGAAATTTAAAAGTCCTATTTTGTTTGAAAAATTATTTCACGTAACAAAAATATTATTTATTAATATTTAATCTATTTAATTTCATTATAATTAGCTTCATATTTTATTTTTGTATAAATTTGTCTCTCGGTTTAAAAATGATATTGTTTCGAAAACTGTTTTAAGGTACATAATGTTTATCATTTTTTATAAATTAAAAAAACTCTAATTAAGAATTATTTAATTTAAATTTATATATTATATATCAATAAATATTAATTTATTTTCATAAAATAATTATTATTAGTCATAGAGTTAATAAAGAATCATATTTTCCTTGAAAATACATTTCTTTAAAACCCGCTTTTTCATTACCCCTATGGGTTTAATTTTAAATTAAAATTTTTCAATTAAGTGAATTGAATTTGGTAAATTAGATTCCATATTTGGAATTAGAATAATTTATATTATCTAATAAGTTCAAATTAATTTTTAACTATAATGAATAGTGAAAATAGTAAAAATAAATTAAAGTGGTTAAGGGGAAAACAAGTTTACGTGGGGGTTAAACTAAAAAGATAAGGATTAAAATGACCTAAAAAATTTCTGAAAACTATTGTATGACAATATTTAGACCTTATAATGAATAATTATGGTAAATGATCTATTTTTTATCATTTTTAAATTGAAAATTTAGGTACACCTTTTTCTTTTAAACAATTATAAGTGTGCCACTCACCTCACATACAAAAGGCCACCCCCTCTCTTGTATTCTTAAAATATCCAAACCATTTTGGTTAAGAAAATATTATAAAAAATAAATTCTCAAATTATATCACATAATTCTAGAATATATATATTTTTTCATAAATCTATTCTAGAAATAGTTTAGGAATAACCTTTAAGAGGTGATGGAAGAAAAGGTATAATTCCTAATAATATGTTTTTGTTTTATTTATTCTTCTATATCCTTAAAATATTATTCAACTGTTATAATATGATACAAAATTATCTAATATTCACTAATATGTTATTATATTAATAATATAATCTAAATACATCTCAGATTCCATCAAATGAGATTCAAAATCATCTTTTGTGTATACGGAGAACTACCACCTTGTGAACTGATGTCCTTCATTTTCTATCATCACCTCTCACATGTTGTTGTAATAATCAATTTAAAGAATATATTTAATATTTGTAACATATTTATACTTATTTATTTATGATATCATATATTCCTTTTTATCCATCCATTTCATGGGGGATATGATAACATCGCTCGTGTGTACGGCGGACTACCGCCTCAGGAAGCTATGTGATTTGTTTTTTACGAACATTTACATGGAAGGTAATAAAGATAATGTTAATGAATATATGTGATATAAATGAAATAATATTGATTTTAATGAAATAATTATCATTATAAAAATATAATATATCATTTTATTTGTTACATTGAAAAATGATAACATCATTCGTGTACCTGTGGACTACCACCTCCAAGAAGCGATGTGATTATTTTTTAATAACCACATCAAATGAAAGGTATATATAATTATATTTAAGGAAATAATATAGTATTTATGATATTATTATAATTATATAAATATAAAATAATACATACATTCTTTCCAAAAATATCATTGAAAAATGGAAACTTTACTCAGGTGTACTTACAACTTACTGTCTCCATGATTGTAACATAGTTAATTTTTCATAACCATTTTCATGATTGGTTTTATAATTAAAATTGATGAATAAATATTATATTTATGTCATGATTATTATCATATTTATGTTTAAATAATGACCTATTTTACCACATTAAACACACTGAATCTATTTTGAAACAATGAACCAAACGTCCTCAAAACACTCGATGTGGAATTAATTGATTAAGTATTGAAATATTACATTAAAAGAAAATATAATAAATTATTTAAGTATAATTTATTAAAACTTAATTTTTTTATTAATAAATCATATAGCTAATGTGTGATTATTATACCTTAGTTAAAGGATATAAAATGAAATTCTGAACTCGAGGTAAGGGTTTTTCCTATATTGCTTTTACTTCTATGATACATATGATATATTCACCACTTATTTATACTATTTGTGCATATAATACTACATTAAAATTTAATATCATGAATACATCATACATCATGGTATTTTAAGTTTTAATTTTAATTATTTCATCCAAATGGATTTGACTTGAAAGTTACCAAGTAGTAAAGAATTTCATAACTCAATTTATTTTCATCGGGTTATGTTACTTACTCGTTATGTTTGATATTATAATATTATGTGTGTAATGAATTTTGATTATATTATGTTTTATTTACACTATTTTTATGTGTATTTATATTTTATAAACACAATTTATTCATTTATTAATTATCAAATTCAATGGTATGTTTTTAATAGGTTATTCATCTTAAATTCTCTTTCGTTGAGACATATGTTTATAATATACACCTATATTAATTTTGAGGTGTATATAATTCCATTTAAGATTTTATATCAAGAAAATCCTTAGGTTCATGATATTTAAAGTATTATTTGATTTTATTATTTCATGGGTATTACGATTGGAGAGTTACCAAAGTGGAAAAGGCTTTATATTATAATATATTTTCTTTCGGGATTTTTTATGTTCAAGTTTATTTTAGAGGAAATAATATAATATTATTTTCTTGAACCACATATATTTTATTATCCTAGGGTTACTAATGTGGTTCATTTTTTTAATTTACATTTACTTCCTTATTGATTAAATAAACATATATAAAGTCATTTTAAGTGATACTAATCTTATATTTTCTTTTAAATAAGGTATAATTCTCTTACATGTCTATGTTATCAAAAAAAAAATTAAAAAAATTATTTTATAAATAAAATTTACATGATATTTTACCTTCTTTTACAAGGTTTTAAAATGAAATTTCTTATCATTTTCCAAATGGGTCACTTTTGACTTCCTTTTTCAAATTTTTTGACAAGAATTTTTATTTTTAACATTTATGATATAAAACTATTTTCCCACCATTATGTCAATTATTTTACTTGAACTTTCATTTATATGTTTCCAATTTTGTTTTAAAAGTAAATTATTTCATAATATTTTGTGAATTTTTTGTTTTTAAAAGTTATTTTCAAATTTAAAAGTTTATTTTCCTAAAAAATGTTTTTAATGGTCTTTAAATGATATTTTAATTCATCAATTTCAATAAACCTTTTTGTTACTTATGATCCAATGGGGATAATTCTAATGATACCATACTCATTATTTCACTGGATGGATTAATACCTAGCAATGAATTTTTTTAATAGAGGACCTATACCAATAGTTTGGACAAAACCGTTGGTATATGTAATTTTTCTAGACAGCTATACCAATGGTTTGAAAAAACCACTGGTATAAGAGATTCCATTATTTATGAATAATAATAATAATAATAATATACTTAAATTTAAAAAAAATCACACAAACACACACACACACTCACTCACTCACACACACATTTGTATATATGAACATATAAGATATCATATGAGAGTGGTAAAGTCATTGGAATACAAGTGGGAGGTTATGGGATCAATACTTAACGATGAAGTATTTTTCAATAAAGGACCTATAGAAATGGTTCAACCAAACCGTTGGTATATTCATTTCTTTTGAAATTACATATACCAATGGTTTGAGAACCATTGGTATAAGTATTCTACACTAATAGTTTGTTCAAACCGTTGGTATAGGCCTATAATGTTGGAGAGTAACCCAACAGCCACCAAAACCATTGGTATATGATATACCAATGGTTTGGGGGGGGGAAATAAAAAAAGTTCTAAACTATTGGTATATCCTTTTTTCCAGTAGTGACTAGATCCAGGAGTGTAGGTTCTGGGCTGTTTTACCTGGTATCAGGGGAAAGGATTAGATAACTTTAGAGATTAAGATGTTTTCATGTGAGGTTATCTTAATAGTTATGAATACCATCATTGGTCTATAAGATTATGGTTGATCATATGTTCAAAGTATTATAAACCACTTTTGAGGTTATTTGTTATATTGGGGTTTTTATTTATAGAATGATTTAGTTTGAGCTTTTGGTATTACAGTTGAGATTTGGATATTAATGATATGATGGTTTATTCATTTTGGGAATTAACTTACCATGTACTAACCATTTTATTTATATTAATGTATAAAGATATTTGGAATATATTTTTATCTTTTCTATGGTTACATGGTTCTTTAAAAGATGATTTTAGTGATTCAGGTATGATAAATTCATCTTGAATACTTGTAATTTGGAGAAAAAGATGATATTGTGGTGTAAATTTATAAAAGGATGAAATTCTAATAATCTTGTAAGTATATTTTCTTATGATATTAGTATATATGGAAATTTAATTCCTAAAATTTAGGAAACTTATATTAAAACAAAATATTTCCCTATTACTATCATTTATGATGAAATCAATGACCTTTTTCACACCTCTTTGGTTTAGGGTTTTGTGGGTATTACATTTCTTTTGATTATTAAGTTTCTATGATCAATGATCTATTTTAATCTATATAATTATTTTTCCATTAAATTTTTATTTTATGTTTAAATAAACTCTTCCCACCTATTTTATTCTATTTGGTAACCAAGTATGTGTTATTCCAGATGACCTTCATATTTCATTTTATCTCTTATCAAGAAAATGTTTTATTAACCGTTTTCATGATGTGGGACTTTAACAAATGTATTTTCAAATGTGTAAGCTTTAATTACTGAGACAATGTTCAAATTAAGAGTATATAATTTATTAATTTTGGTATGATGTGACACCCAAATAATTTTTAAAAGAAAACTATGTTTTATAGTGTATTCAACACACAACACCGAGCTTAAAGGGCTCATGATATATATAACTGTTATAACCTAGACATTAAAGTGTAGGATATGAATAATATAAAATAATTTATGATATATATATATACTACTCAATATAAATTATCAAAAAAAAATTAGTAAATAAACAATAAATTTTTATTAAAGTAATTTTATTCTTCAAAAATATGTTTTCTTCAAAAATGATTTTTATTGATTTTAATGAAAAAATATTATAATTAATTGTTGTAATTTTATAAAATTTATTTGATAAAATTAAATTTATTTTTTAAATAATAATATAAAAATTTACTTTGGGTGAAATGTTGAGATTTTTTGAAAAATATTAATTTTTTAGTGAGTAGTGAAAAATACCGATTTTTGTAAAAATGTTAGTTCTTTTCAACAAATTGAGAAATTAAGCAGTTCCATTAATGGTTAAATATGATTTAAATTAACACAAGTTTTATTTATTCATATTTAATATTCTAAATTTATTTTTAATAAACTTCATATTGGATTTTTGTATTAGTTTTTCTTTAGGTTTAGAAACAAGATTTTTTTGAAAACTATTTTAAAGTGAAAAATGTTTCTCATTTTTAATTAATTTAAAAAACCCTAATGATTAATTATTTAAATGAATTTCATATGTTATATATTCATTAATAGCAATTTATATTCATTAAATAATTTTTATTAGTCATAGATTTAATATAAAATTAGCTTATCTTTGAAAAATACACTTCTTGAAAACCTTCTTTTTTACCATGTCCGTAGGTTTAATTTTAAATTAAAATTTTCCACTTATATGAATTGAATTTAGTAAAATGGTTTAAATATTTTTAATCATAATAATTTATATTAAAAAATAAGTTCAACTTAGTTTTTGACCATAATGAATAGTGAAAATAGTAAAAATAAATTACCGCGGTTATGGTGAAAACAGGTTTATTGGGGGGAAAACTAAAAGGACAAGGGTAAAAATGACCTAAAAATCATCGAAAAAATATTTTTAGAATTATGTTGACCTTATAATGTCTAATTATCTATCTTTATCCATTTTTAATCCTTTTGGAAAGTAAAATATGTTGGTATACCTTTTTCTTTTCAAAAATTACAAGTGTGCCACTCAACTCACTTATAAAATTCCACTAATCATCCTCTATTATTCACATATCCAAACCATTTTTTTTTGAAAATTACCATTAAAAATAACTTAAAAACTTCCAAAACCTAATATTAGAAGCCTTTTTTGTATAGAAACCCATTCTATTATTACTTTATGTATAATCCTAAGGAGGTGTTCTAAGAAAAGGTAAAATTACTAACTATGAGTTTGTTTTTATTTCTTCTTCCACCTCCTACAAATATTCTTCAACTATTGTATTATCATATCAAAAATATGTAATATATACTTATATTTTATTATATTAATTTAATAATCTAAATACATCATTTATTCCATAAAATGGGATACAAAATTATCATTCGTGTGTACAATAGACTAACTCCTCGCAAAACGATTTCATTTGTTTTCCCTCATTTCCTATAAAGGATTGTTTTAATGATGAATTTAAATTATAAATAAATATATATATGATATTTTTAACATATTAATACCTATAGAATTATTATATCACATATAATTTTTTTATTTCTATTCTGTGGGGATACGATAACGTCACTTGTGTGTACGACGGACTACGACCTCGTTATGTGATATGATTCGTTTTTTAGAAACACATTTCATAGAAGGAAATAAGGATAATTATAATTAATATATGTGATATGAATTATTTAATAATTATATTCAATAAATATTTATCCTTATGAATATATAATATAACATTTTATTTTTTACACTGAAAAATGATAATGTCGTTCGGGTACATGTGGACTACCACCTCTATGAAGAGATATGATAATGTTTTCATCACCACATAAAAATAATAATTTATAAGTATATTTAAAGAAATAATATGGTATTTGTGATATATTATCATTTTTTAAAGATAAAATATTACATACCTTCTTTCCATAATGATCATTAAAAAATGGAAACGTTACTCATGCGTACATATGACCTACCGCCTCCTTGATCGTAACATAGTTCATTTTTTATAAACATTTTTTATGATTGATTTTAATAGTATAATTTATGAATAAGTATGATAATTTTTACAAGATTATTATTAAGGATATTTTTAAATAATTACCTCTTTGACCATGATTAACACACCAAATAAATTTTGAAATAATGAACCTAATGTATTCCAAACACCTGATCTGGGCTTAACTGATTAAGTAATAAAATATATCATTAAAAGTAAATAAAAATAAATGATTTAATTATAAGTTATTAAATCTATAAAATTTTCTTAATAAATAAAATAATTTATTTAATCTTATTATATAGGTGTTAAAGGACATACAAGGAAACTTTAGACTCAAGGTAGAGGTTTTTCTTGTCTCACTTTTACTTTTATGAGAAAAATTCTATATTCACCACTTATTTATATTTTTTAGTGTATGTAATTCCAAATTTACATGTGATATCATGATTCCATAATAAATCTTGGTATTTTAAGTTTATATTCTAATTATTTCATCCAAAGTTATTTGACTTGAAAGTTACCAAGTGGTAAAGAGTTTCATAACTCAATTTATTTTCGTTGGGTCATATTATTTATTCATTGTATTTGGTATTATATGATTATGTGTGTAATGAATTTTGATTATATTATGTTTTATTTCCACTTTTTTTATGTGGATTTAAATTTTATCAACATAATATATTCATTTATTAATTATCAAATTCAATCATATGATTTTTGTAGGGGTTTTCATCTCAAATTCTCTTTCATTGAGACAAAGATTTATAATATGAACCTTTATTCATTTTTGAGGTGTATATACTTCCCTTTTTCATGTTATATTATGAAAGTCATTATGTTAAAGATATTTAAAGTATAATTTGATGTTCTTATTTCATGATGCATATGATTGATGTGTTACTAAATTGGAAAAGGATTTATGTTACAATATCTGTTCTTTTAGGATTTTATTTTTTCAACTTTCTTTTAGAGGAAATAATGTGATATTATTTTATTAAACCATATATATTTTATTCTTATTAGGTTATGTATTTGGATAACATGTTTAATTTATATTTCCTTCCTTATTGATTAATTAAACACCAAGAAAGTCATTTGTAAGTAATACTGATCTTGTATTTTCATTTAGACTAGGTATCATTCTCTTTTGTATCCATGTTTTCTATTTTTTTTTCAAAAATATAATTTTATAAAAATAAATGATTTTATAAATACATTTTAAATGATATTTTTACAGATTTTAAAATTTTTAAAATGAAACCTATTATAATTTTCCAAATGTGTCCCTTTTGACCCCCCATTTAATTTTTTTTGAAAAGAATGTTTATTTTTAACATTTATAAAATGAACATATTTTTAAACCATCATGTGCATTATTTTTATTGAATTTTTAATCATATATTTCTAAGGTTGTTTTAAATAAAAAATATTTTCACAATATTTTGGAATTTTTAGTTTTTAAAATTTGTTTTAAAAATTAAAAGTTTATTTCCAAAAAATGTTTTAATATTTTAATGGTATTTCGATTCATCAATATCAATAACCTTTGTCGTTACTTATGATACAATGGGGTTTATTTATAATGACACCATCCTAATTATTTATCGGGATGGATTAATATTATTTCAATGAGATTTTTATGGAACCTATTTCTTTTCTATAGGATAATCACATTTCTAATACATTGATATATAAACTGTTTCTTTTCTATGGGATAACCATATTTCAAAGAGATTTTTATGTAACTAATTTATTTTATATGATTTAATCATGATTCAAATAAATTTTAGGGAACCCATTTCTTTTATGTGAATTAATAATTTTTGAAAGGTATTTTTATAGAATCAATTTATTTTCTATGGGTTAATTAAGTTCTAAAAATAATAAATGTTATTTCAATGATTTTATAATGGAATTAATGATCTATGTACTTTATTTATCCATCCAACGGCCCGAAGGACTTATATTTTTTATTATTTCAATAGAAACATAAACCCCCTTTTAAGGGAAGAAAGGGGGGACCCAAGACATCATCGACTTAAAACATTCAGGACCTGAAGGTCTAGTGAGACAAAACAAACTGACACATCAAGCTACCCCTCCCCAACATATGAACATGGAAAAGCAATCCAACGTTGCAAGGCTTGACATCATGCAAGTGTCCTGTGTCAAAGCACAGACCCGATCCGATGACTATCGTCATACCCTCTCAACAACCAAATCCGAAAAAAACTGCAATGATGAAGAGTAGCTCTGGAAAACCTCCTCTGGTGCCTGACCCACTGGTCGAGTCCAGGTGCATCACCATAACAAAAGACCTCGCAACAAAACCATTCGCCCTTCTGAAATGACCTTTTAAAGCACAACCTTCAAGGGTCATCCTGGACCAACACCGCTTCCCTCCTCAACTCCCCAGCCACCATAGTCACATAATCTTGGAAGGAAACCCAAGAGGAATGAGAATAAGCCATCATCACCTAGGACTGGGTGGCCCAAACCCACCCTAAGAGGTCCCCACTGATGAGGGGATCTGGGTCGTCCTAAAATAGAAGCGCTGCATGGGCATGAGTTTTCTATGATCAGAACCACAGATATACCCTTACCAAATTATGAAACCTCACAACAATGAGAAAAACAACAGTAGAAGCCAGAGAAGAGCCAGCGGGATCAAACCAAAACAAGAAATACCAGATCCATCAAGATAGAACAAATCACAGCATACCAAACACCCCATACCAATGAAAATTTGAACAATCCATAGAAGCCACGACCCAATACCTCCCCCCTCCAAAGTTCTGCTGATCTAACCATAGACCCGCACCTGATCGCACCAGATGATCCTGGAATCCCAGGCCACCCGACGAAGCCGATCGAACCTCTGAGAAACCCTGGCACCCAACGAAGTTGGACAAAAAAACCAAGTTGCGAAGCCAATCGCACACCGAACCTCGTCGTCGACGGAGAGGGACGATCCACACCACCATCACACCACCATCATGCTAGACGAGATCCAGTAACACTGAGCCATGCCGAGCACACCATCGCACCGCCGTCACTCCAGATGAGATCTAAGCCGCACCGCCAAATCAAAAGTCATCGACACTGGGGATGAACCACACCGAGATGAAAATAGGAGGCACCGCCCTATAGTTATTTTATTCTTTTTATAATTATGTTTGGTTCTTTAATAAACCATGTACGGGTGGTTTTGTTATAAACCAAGGATAATTGGTTATGTTATCTACCATGTGAGGGTGGTTCCATGATAAATGAAGTATGAGTGATCCCATTATAGCCCTCCAATGCATTGGGTACTCCAGAGATGGAAGATGACCATATTGGTTATTCCATTTGTAAGAAGTGATGCGAAGATAATGTTACAAGATACTAGTAAGTTTTATCTTTATTTTATATGGATTTATAATGTTATGATCAATATTGATATAACATGGCTCATGATTATTTATTTTGATGACTCTTTCCTTTGTTAAATTCGTATACCATGTTTTCATGTTTGATGATATAGGAATTGGTGGGTATGAATATTCTTATTTTATACTCATTCTCTTTGATTATATCATCATATCATTATGCTATTCTTATTCTACCTAGTGGAATTTATTTTTTCATTATTATTTTTTATCCTTACTGGGAATTTTATCTCACCCTTCTAATGTTTCATTTTCCCTAAGTTATAAATTTTGAGGTTGAAAAAATTATGTCATGTATGGTTTCATATATAGGATGATAATGACTTAATGAGAATAAGAAAATATGGGTTTGATAGGAGATATGTTCCTTTAAAGACATGGGTATTATTTTTGTATGATTTTATCATAATTCTATAAAACTCTAAACTTAATAGGTATATGAGAATATAAGTGTTCAAATTTTTATTTTTGATGTTGTAAGGTTTGGATAGAAACAATTGGTCCTCCTTCTTTAGTATCATAGTCATAAATGTAAAGTTAATGTTTTTATCACCAGATCTAGGAGTGCAGGTTCTGGGCTGTTATATCATCATTCTATTTCAACCCTTTAAGAACATGTCCTAGGAATTAGTTAAGTTCGTATTCATTTAGGGTAATATTCCTGAGAAGGTAAAAGTAGATAGATTGAAGAATCTTATGAACCTCTAACAAAGTGATCAAGTGATCAAGAAGTATGTCACCTTTTACAATTAGTTGATTCCCTTATCTATTAGATTTAGATATTTTTGAGTATGGGGTAAATAAGTTCATGATAGTGGAACTGATCACTAGGTGAAAACCTAAAAGGGGTGGTGACCCTATTCCGTTGGGAATCAGTGAAGGTTAAATATATTGAGAGAAGAGGGAACCAGATGAAATTGAGTTAAGGAATCATAATGACATGGGGGAATCTTCTTATTCTACTATAATTCCTTTGGTAATGAAGCAAAATCCTATGTCAAGTTAGTGTTTTTAGCCTATAAAGTATTATCCCTCTTGTTTGAGAGTCCCAAAGGTCCACCATAACTTTGAGAATTTGGGTAAACTTCAAAAGTTATATAGGTTCAAGATCCATTTAAGGATGAAATCCTTAGCTAATCTTGGATCTTGATTGTTTTCCACCTGATCTTTTCCATAGTATCTATATTATTCACTCTAACTTCTTGATATCTCTTAGTTTCTTAATATGTGTTTTTGTTCTTAATTTATTCTTATATTTTATTTTTTTTGGAAATAATTATATTCTTTTAGTGGAACTATGGATGGGATATTATGTTTTGTGATCAGTTTTAGGTTCCCTTGGTTAAGGGGATGAGTATTTATTTTTGGTGTTTTATTTATGAACATTAGTCTCCATTGATACAATATGATATGTGGAAGACTTATATGATGGGGAGACCAATTATCAGTCTTAGTTTTAATTTTTTTCTAGGTGAAGCTTCTGAACTTATGTTCTAGACATATTTTGATTTGGTCTTTTGGTAATTCTTGTATTTGAAGTTATAATATTTTGGATTGTTACTTTTAGTTTGAGATAAATTGAATATTTTTGATGGGTTATTTCATTATTTATAGGTTTTATTCCTTTACCATGACTTTGGAGATTTTATGGGGATAGAATGTGCCATGGTGGGGAGAATTGTGACACCTTAACCTTACCCCCATGAATATTTTATTTGTTTCCAAGGTTTAATCTTTTTAATATAACTTATTTTGGTATTTAAGGAGTTTTGGGGTTTCTAAGAGACTAAACGTTTACCATATAGTATGTTTTACTATGACCTAGGGAGGATGATCTATGACTAACCCTACTAAGATTGCTTGAAACTTCTGGATATAGGAACATGATGTTGTGAAGAGAGGCTTCATGTTTTGACCATTTATGGGTAGAGATCCCCTTGACTATTTAGTTTTGAGGGGGTTTAATTACACTACTTCTGGGTGAGTCATACCATAAAAGTATCTTGGGGAAGGATGATCACAACATGATTTATGTTTGATTCCACGTCCTCTCCCATGCATAGTTTTTTTTATTTTTACCTCTTTTCCCTTATCTATTTTAACCCCAAATCAGGGTATTATCCTCCCTATTCACTTATGACTCACCAGGCATCACTTATAGATCTACCCTCCTACTTCCCATTAGATTTTGGCTCTCTTTCATCAATTCTTTCTGATTTCCAAGATTTATCCCTCTTTCTCTATTCCTTCCCCTTTTCTTCTTGTTTCTTAATTTTTTTTATTATTGTTGGTTGGTGTTGGTCAAACCCTAAGTGGTGAATTTTTAAAATCCGTATTTATTTTGACCCTATGGTGTATAGAATCATCCTTAGTCCTTTTTCATCTCGTATTTGAAGGATTATCTTCAACAAAAATTGACCCATGTAAGTTTTTTCTTGTTTTTTCACTTCTTCCTTATAAACCTTGTTATGCTTGAGCATTATAAATTATTTTACTTAAAAATTATGTATGATAATTTTTCATTAAAGTGAATAAAGGTCTTTCTCAAGGGAACTGATATTTTAAAGTATTTTTTTAATTTTTAATTTATTTTATAATGGAATTACAATGGTTTTAAGTGGTTTTTGTTTGGGGGTTTCACTTTTAATGGAATTTAGTGCGTGTATTGAATTTTTTATTATTCTTTTTATTTATTTTTCATTTTTTAGTGGTTTTATAATTATTTAGTGTTATTATTATACATTTATTTAATTTTTATTAAACTCAATGGTTTTAAAGTGATGTTTTCCCTTGGTTTTAAAAAATATTTTAAATGCTACTTGATTTCAAAATTGGATTTAAATGGATTTTAAGGTGTAATTTCAAAAGTATACTTTAATGGATCATTTGGTACCTTGAAAATAATTTTATAAATAATGTTGGTTTCTAAATTTTTTTACAAATGAATTTTTGAAATGGTAAAACTAGTTTATAAACCCATGTAGTGGACGGAACTTGATATAAAAAGTTTTCTTGAAAAGAGATACACCCTTAACTTTAACCCCCACTAATTATGTTTGAAATGTTTTTATTGAATTGATGTGATGATTATTGATGATCATGTTATTTAAATTATGGGATTTAATAATAAGGGTGTATGAGGGTGGTTTGAGGTGTGTTATTGGCATGATATGAATTTTGGTTTATTACCTTTGTGTGTTAGATATGTAACACATCCTTTACTAACCTATATTGTTAGCATCATGGAGATCCCATTGATCTTAGTGAGAGGCTGAGAGATAGTTTCTATAATTTTCTAGTTTCAGAATAGTACTAACTAGAGGATTACCCCCAGTGAGGATAGTTAAGAGTAATATTGTTAGTTATAGACTGTGGATGCATCGATAGGCTGATAGATGATTCCTCCCAAGTAGGTTGAGGATTTTATTATTGGATGTTTAGGAGTTTTCCATGATTATATTCCCTTTATTTTTACTTTTTATTGTTAAACATGAATATGAATTTTTTTCATTATTTTCATTGTGTCTCTAGCTTATTATTACCATTTATCTTTGTCTCTTTCATGTTTATTTTAAATACGTTCTTTATTTAGTAATTCTCTATTAATACTTGCTTATGGTTTATGACTGTTATTGATATTGTCTTATCTTTTTATATGTTTCTTTTATATTTATGCTTCTTAGTTTCACTTTTGATATTTATGTTTATTTTTTCATTGAGTTTCTTTCATTTTATTTTGAAAAAGGTTTCATTAAAAATGTTTTGGAAAATAATATTTTTAAAAAGTTGACCTGAAAGGAAAATTAAATGTTTTGTTTTAGGCATTACTTATTTTTTCCAAAAGGGAAGTGTTTAAGGCTTGTGTACTTGTTTTATAAATGTGTTACAAAACCTATTTTAAAATATCATAATTCAAACTTGTATTCTAGAATGTTTTGAAAAAGAAAATTCATAGACTCTTTGGTGAAATCCTACTGGGTCGTTATGCTCACATATAGTTACACCACTCAGTGTATATAAATGGAGTTTTTTTTCATGTATAGGTTCCGGTCATCAAAAAAATTAGCTAGTGGACTTCTCTCTCTTGGTATCTTATGGAGTGGGTATATTGGATGGTGAAATTGGGTTATGAGGAGACCCTTAGTTGTTTTTTTATTTCTTTTGGGTATTCCAGATCATTTATTTACTGACATTGTCAAAATTATTTTTGAATATTTATATTTTTTGGTTTTTTACAGTTTAATGTTAGATATATATTTATTTTTATTATCTATACCACATTTTCTTTAATTTTCATTTAAAACATCTTATTGTGTTTATGCATGGATGTACAATGAATGTGTGCAACATTTAAGATTCATGGAAGAATTAAATTGCTTATTTAATGATATTTATCCAGGTTAAATAATTCCCAAGAGTATATTTTGATGCCATATTATTGGTTTCACACTCGTAGGGATTAGAAATACCCTTTGATCCATTCCATGGGCTGGATCGGGTGCCCAGTTCAGGGACAATACAGGTTGGTTTGCGACAATTACCCATTTGAAAACAAATCATCTATCCATTAATTTTTTTGAAAGAAATCAATTTCATGGATTATAAAGAATACAAAATTAATTTAACTTTCAAATTTAATTCAACACACAATTAAAAAGGGTTCCAAAACCTATAAAAAGGTTTTAGTGATAGGAGTAGGGACACACCAAATTGTTTCCACTAATAACTATCCACTAAAGACTAAGAAACATGCCGAGCCTTGGGGTAGTCATACTGAAGATTCCATACAACATTAAATTGGGATTATTTCATCTCACAATACAAAGGATATGTCAAGATACTTAACCCCAAGGTGGTAAGCTGTGATATAGCTCTATAAGATCACCTCACCTTCTTATTTTTTGAACTTAATGTACCATAACTCAGAGCGTTCATCTCAATCCTTCCAACAACTTAGTAATGGGATCCACTAAAACCGTATATCATAGATAAACACCTATATATAAGTTTTTCTCGATCTCTCACCACTTCCCATTACCTTAGTTGAAAAGACACAATAAATATCTAAATCTATGGCCTCAAGGAAAAATTTAATTGTTGAACTCATTATATATCATCATACAGAAGATGTAGAAAATAACTAATAAAATACATAAAATGGTTCTCAAATCTATGAACACACTTAGATCCTACCAAATATCATAAGGATATTTCATAAAATCATGAATCTACACCCAAGAAAAAAAATCCTTCTTGAATAATTAAAGAAATTACCCCATGAAATCTATTTTGGGTCACCACACTTAATCTACAAAAATATTCTACCCACCTTTTGAAACAATCCAACCACTAAATCAACTCAGAATCGATTTATATTCTTCACCAAACAAAATTCAACTTAATCTTCTTCCAACCAATCTTCAATGTTAGGGTTAGAGGCCCCATTGAAGAACTTTAATAGTTCTTGCCTCTAAAACTCCAATAATGATCTATCCCAACATTCTCCTTATATTTTATATGGTAAATGTATTAATTATTTTTTGATGATTTATATTTCAGTAAAATAACAAAAATATTATCATAATCCACAAAAGAACATCAATATCACAAAGGGTTGCAACATTTCACAAGAAATCATATTAACTTATTTGTCACCCTTCTTGACCAACCCATCCTCAAAACACCTCAAACAACAACACCACAACTTAAATCACCCCACAATATCCATCCAACCAAAAAATATCTCATCCTCAATACAAAAAAAAACTTACCATTAACCATCTCCATATCAAAAATCACAACTTCCCATGCCTACCAATCCAACTGACCAGAACTCTCACTACACAATATATTTCAACACCAAAAACAACCAAAAAATTTCTAAACACCCCCACATGAATAAAAAAAATATCAACATAGACAACCACAAAAAATATTACAACAAAACGTAATAATAAATCCATTTTTCATTATTCTTTTCATAAGATGTTTGTGTGAACAACAATAACATCATCACCAAATTTCATTTTTTGAAACAAACTTTTCACTAATGAAATTAAATGGTCAGCATTTTATGGGATTTTATTTAGAAAATACAATCCCAAAAACAATAAATAATCATATAATTAGGAAAAATAAAAAAACCAATTCATACTGATTTTAAACAAATGATATAGAACTTGAAGGAAGTAAAATGAAAATATTATATTTTAGAAAAAATATTTCAAAAAAACATATCAATACGACATAGAAATAAATAATCAATTAATATATCATGGACTATTCATAATTTATAAAATTTTATTTAAAATAAATCATCTTACATTTCACTTCAATAATATTACATGGAATTATTTCAAATTAAAATTGAAAATCTTCACATGTTTTATCCTTATTCATCATGCCTGAAATGATCATACAAAAAATTATTTAAATATCTTATTTCCAATGAAACATGCTTCCATATCAAATTTAGGGAAAAATTATTTTACTTAAATATTTATATAAAACATTCTCATCACACAATATGATTTCAAAATAAACTACAATGTCTCTATAACAAATCACATAAAAAATTTTAAAATTGAAACATGCTTCCCATAATAATAAATCCAAATATTACCATCACACATCACCATATATATTTCCAAAACTAAACATGTAAGATAATTCATGATTCAATGTATAGAACATAAATATTTCTACATCAAAAAACTTGATCTATTATTGAAAATTCGAAATAGGTTCACTAAAGTAAATGTTTTCAAAATTTTAACAGGTTATCCCTAATAATTATTGTCATATTCCAAGAATTACATAAATAAATGACCAAAATTCATCCTTCTATAAAATCCTAAAATATTCATATATTATATCATGTGTTGAAGGTAAAACAGGGAATAATAACTTGAATGGAAATATAGATAATTTTAAGCATGGATCCAATTTTTTTTTTCAACCTATCAACATGAAATCTATCAAGTGAAATTTTTTTCTTAAGATCTCATAAAATGTGAAATTGCAAACTAAAATAATAAATTAATCATTCTCTACTAATAATCATAAACATAATAAAAATAGATCAATATGACACACATTTAAATAGTAAAATGGAAATCAATTCATGAGGAAATTCGTTTTATCAGGAATGGAAATAATGCATTGAAAATTCAATAAGAATTTATTTAAGCCATAAAATTAAGTTATCCACTTTTGTAATCTATCCATAAAGGTTATGTAGTTAGTTAATCAAGTGAATGCGATATCATCAACAACTATAGCACATTATTATAATCAATGAAATATATATAAGATCTATAATTTAAATGATAATGTATCTAATGAAAATGATTCATGTACCTCCTTATGATTTCTACCTTGAAATAGTTACACCTTGACCTAAATATCCTAGTAGGTTTTCAAAGTATAAGGACCCAAAATTAAACATTACATAATATAGTGTCTTTAGACTATTATAAAATTTATTTCATTCCCAAATATCATTTATGTTTATAGTTTTAGAGAATTAGGTCATAAAACTTATATAAGAAACTCATATATGTGAAAGTGGACAGTTATACTTAGTATCCATTTTCACAGAATATATTTCTTTTAAAATGATTTTTTCCTTCTCATGAAGAAAATATTTACTTTCCACTTTAATTCTTATTTTTTTCTTACTCATCCCTAAAACCTATGAAAACCAATTAATAATGAGGGAGAAGCATTAAAAGATTAGCAAGGGACATAAAAGTAAGAAATCTGTTAGTCCAGTAAAATACATGAAAAATAAAATTTTTATATACTTCTTATAATATTATTTGAGTGTATGAAATAAATCATATCCATATGAAAAACACAAAATGTTTCTCAAATAAAACATTTAAAACCCATTTAAATCCACTAGAAACCCATTTAGTAAACTTTGAACATTACATTCATAACCTGTGTTAGAAATAACTAGATCCTAGTTAAATCCATAGGATAAAACTCCCTGATTAAATTAATTCTTATCTACTTTTAAGATAAGTAAAATAACACAATGTATTGGAGATCTATATTGAGTCACCCATCATATAAGTTGTATCAGGCTCACTAGTCGTATAAGTTGTATTGGGATCACCTGTCCTATAATATGTATTGGGATCACCCATCATATAAGCGGTATCAAGATCAACTATAATAATATATAATTATTTAGCACCATATCATAAATGAAACATTTTAATCTTTCACCTTTTCATTTTAAAACCCTTGAAAAACACTTTTGAACCCATTTAAAAAACATTTTTGGATTTTGAAATAACCTTTACTTTTAAAAACCCATTTTCAAAATTGAAATACCCAAAAAAAATGAAGAAAGATTTTTATGTAAAGAAAACATGGAATCTTATAAAGGAATAAAAAAATAAAATAATACTTTTAGTGGTGGTAAAATTCATTGACGTTGTGTACATTAAAATAGAACTTTCATTTTTTCATTTTTTAAAGAAATTCAAAATGTTCTGTATAAAATAAGGAAGAAGATTCCTTTTGATTTTTTAATAAATACAAAAGAGTTGTTAATTTGGATTTATAATTAATTTATTTCCATATTAATACATGCATAAAATAATTTTAATTTTATCAACATGGAAGAAAAATATTTTGAAAATAAATAATTAAAACATTTAAAATGAGGCTTTAAGTAAAAGTGTCCCTTACCACCGGTCCAACTCATCACATACGTTCTTTATCATACTAAATTATAAAATCATGTTAATTATTTAATTTCTTAAGAATTTTTTTCATGTTTATTATTCCTTTTATTTTATTTATTACCACATTATATTCAATTACTTAATCAATAAAGATTATGTCAGATGTTTTAGTGATATTCAGATCATATGTCCAAAATGATTTTTGTAGGTTGAATATGGTCAACAAGGTCAATATTCCATAATATATAAAATAATAATAATAAAATAATTATAATTTTCATAAATTATATATAGTTTTTAAAAAAATCATGAAATATGGTTATGAAAAATTAACTATGTTACAATCATGGAGACAGTAGGTTGTATGTATAGATGATTGACATTTCCATTTTTCCACGATCATGATGGAAATAAGTTAAGTATTATTTTATATTTAAAGGATTATTATTATATCATAAATATCAAATTACCTCTTTATATAAACTTATATATATCATCTATTTTATTTGGTGATGAAAAATGAATCACATCACTTTGTATAGGCGGTAACCCACACGTACACACGAACGACATTATCAATTTTCAATGATTGGAAAGGTAAGAAAATATATGATATATTATATTTAAATAATGATAATTATATCATTAATATCATATAATTTCATTAAATTCATCATTTTTACCATACATGAGAGGCAGTGATGTAAAAACAATTACATCAGTTTGCGAGGTGGTAGTCCATCAAACACATGAACGATGATTTTGTTTCCCAATGGATGGAATTTGAGATGGATATAGATCATTAAATTAAATTAATAAAATCTAATAATCTATAATATTCTTATTTTATTATTTTTTAATGGTTTAATATTATATTAAGGCGGTAGAAGAAGAAATAAAATTAAAATGCTTGGTTAAGAACTATACCTATTCTTAATAAAACATCTCCATGTTAACACTAAAAGTCTTCCTAGGAAGGTTTTATAATTAAAATAGGAGCTATAAGACGTGTGGAGTTAATTTTAGGAGATAATTGGGTAGTTATTAGATGAAATAAAGTCTTCAAAATGTATGAGGAAGAGAGGAGAGGTGGTTCCATTTTATAAGTGGTGGGAGGGGCACTCTTGGAATTACTTAAAGTATTAAATTAATATAAATTAATTTTCATTGGAAAATGTATCCAAATTAAAATAATATGAATATAAGACGAGTTAGAGTTTAAATAATCTTATATAATAATTTTTTACAAGTTTAGGATATGTTTTCACTCTTATCTCATTATTTTAACCGCCCGTTAACCCTTTTGGCAATTACTGTGGTATCAACAATTTTTATTCTTTAGGGGACAATAAAGTTACTATAAAAGTAAAATTGGAACATAAATAGTCCATGGTTGATATTATAAACCATATTATATTAAATTTTATGAATATATTATTTTTATGAATTTTAAATCATTTAATAAAATATTTTACATTATAAAATATCTATAACACAATTTTTTGGACTATTCATTTAATTTGAAATTAATGTCATCTAGATAGTAATGTAATTAAATATAAAACTTTAAAACATCCCTAATATATTATATTTATCTATAAAATTCTTGGGATACTAAAAATCGTCCAAATAATATAAAATTTAGAAAAATTATTTACTTGATTTTTCTACTTCATCCATAAACACTGTGTAGGCATTCTGTAAGAATTTAAGGTAATAATTTAATCAATAAAAATTTAAAATAAATTAACAAGATAAAAGATAAGTTATATTTAAAAAAATTATAACTTAACATAAATTTTTTTTTATCCCTATTCAAAAATTTAGGGATATTAAAACAAAGTGACAAGAATTTTTTTGTTTCTTTACTTAAAATACTATAAAGGTAAAAATCAAATATAAATGAAAAAGATCATATTTTTAAATTTTCGATGATTATGGAAAAAATAAACTCTTTCAGTTAAATAAATTAAAATATTTTAATTAATTTTAAGCCTTATTAAATTAGTTTAAACCTTAATTACCCGATTTACCCTTACTGAGGTGACAAGTATTTAATATGGTTATTATTCATAATGACAAAAAATAAAAGGTATATATTTACCAAATATGGAAATCCTAGTTAAAAATATAGAATCAGTTTTTTAAGATTTAATTTCTTGAAGTTCTAGAAATTAATTTAAGATTAAAACAAAAAATACAATGTAAAACATTTTTTAGAAAAGTTTATTTTTAAGTATAAAAATGTTATTATAATAAATCAAACTATAAAATTTATTAAAAAGACCATAACTAGATTATATTGAATCAAAATTATTTAATTATATTTTTAAAATTTTCAAAAATGTAATTTTAATTTGTAAATAATTGAAAATAAAATACATTTTTCAATAAAAATCATTAATTTCATTAATCATTAAAAATTAAAAAATTTCTTTTTTTTAAAAAAAACGACTTTAAAATAATTTTAAATTTATGAATTAAAAAATGAAGTTAATTTTTTCAAATTAAAAATTAAAAATTGGAAATAAATATTTCAAATAAAACCTAAAAACATATGAACGGCCAATTTGGATTAAAATAAAGCTTTTCCCCTTTGACTGAAAAATTGATTTATAGAATTATAATGAATATAAATCTAAAAAATATAATTAATGAATATATAATAAATATTTATACTAACATTACTCGTGTTGTTACATTCTTTCTCTCTTTAGAAAATTGCAACCTCAAAATTTTATTCATTTCTTAAACAAGTGAGGATATTTTTCCATCATAAGATTTTCTGATTCCCATGTTGCTTCATCAACCTAATGGGTTTTCAAAAAAACATAAACTTGATGAATTGACTTATTATAAATCACTTGATCTCTATTGTCAATAATCTAAAAGGAGTTTTCCTCGCATGTATGGTTTTTTTCCAAATAAACTATTCTAGGGATCAACACAAGATATGCATTTGACATATATATTTTTTTAAAAATGAAACATAAAATACGCCATGTATTTAAGATAAAATTGAAGGTAAGTCCTCTCAGTTGGGAACTGATCCAAATTCCTACATGATTTCATACGGTCAAATGAACCATAGGCTTGAATACCCTTTTTTACCAAAACACATAATATTTTTCCATGGATATGCTTTAAGAAAAAACATGATCACCTACATTGAAAGAAAGTTCTTTCCTCCAGTTATCTGCCTACCTTTTATGCTTGATCTGAGCCATACTCACATGACGTTGAATCATTTTCACCTTCTCAACCATTTCTTCTACCTACTTAGTTCCCATAAACGTCCTTCATCATAATTAATTCCAACAAGATAGAGTCTAAAACCACTTTTCATATAATTCCTCAAAATTTTCCATTTGTATATAGGAACAAAAAATGTTAATATAAGAAAACTCAACTAATGAAATATGATAATCCTAAATTCCTTGGTAATATATTAAATACGAATATATCGTGTCTTCCAAGGGTTGAATCATTCACTCATACTATCCATCAGATTGAATATGAAAATATGTATTGAAATTTAATTCAGTACCCAATGAATTATGAATGCCTTTTACTAAAATAAAATGTGAACCTGGGATCACAGTCAGATATAAGGGAGAGTGGAACTCCATGTAACCTTATTATCTCCTTCATATATAGTTAAGAAAAATAATACAAATACAAAATATATCAAATGGGAAGGAAATGTGTATTTTTTATTCAATGAAAAATAACCCAAATTTCATAATAACTGAGTTGCCTTTTGTAATCCCACATTGAAATCCATGGTTATATTTTCCCACTGTCAATCCAACAGTGAAAAAGGCTGAATAATCTCTTTCATTAATTTTCATTCATATTTAACCTGTTGACAAGTCAAACATTTCATGGTTAAATATATAAAATCTTTCTTTATTATATCACACTAGTAATAATCTCAAATTCATCTATACATTTTAGTATAGATAAGATGAACAAAAAAGGTAGAGTTTTGAGCTTCACTCAATAATTTATTTTTCAACTGGGAGATATCTGGCACACACAATTGTTTTCTAAATCTCAAAACATCTTCCTTGTCAATGTTAAATTCATTCAACATTCCTTACTTTACTAGTTCCACCTTTTCTTTTAAATCATATTCTTCCTTCTAAGATTTCTTAATTCAATCTAACAATATCAATTACACTTAAAATTGAAACAAAATAGAGTAAGATCCTATATAAATAATTTCTTGGCAATTATTTATTAAATAATTTACCAAAGTATCATGTTTCAAATGTATCATGGTTAATAATGCATTATATTTTAAACTAAAAGCATTGAATACTTTGATTTTACTACATGATAATGAATTATGAAATAATAATCCTTAATCTCATTCAGTCATCTTCTTTGCCTCATGTTTAACTTTTGTTGAGTAAATATACACATCAAATTTTTATGAATAGTATATACTTCATATATTACTCCATATAAATTATGACTATAAATTTTTAAAGAAACAATCACAGTAACTAATTCCAAATAATTTTTAGGATAATTTAACTCAGGAGGTTTTAGTTGATATGAAGCATAATAAATTATATAATCATTCTACATTATAGTACAACCATGTCACTTCAATTAAGTTTCACTGTAGATGAAAGATTAACTATTTTTTATAGGGAATGACCAAAAATGAAGCATTAAAAAATAATCTTTTTATTTCCCAAATACAATCATCTCACTCTTTCATCTAGATGAATTTGACACCTTTTTGAGTTAACTTTGTCAATGGGGTAGATAATTGAGATATGTTTTCAAAAAATCGATGGTAATAACCTACTAATCCAAGAAGACTATGAATCTCTGTGTAATTTTTTGGTCTTCATATTCTTCAAAAACCTGAGTTTTATAGGGTCAATAAGTAATCCATCTCTAGAAATAAGTTTCTTGATGAAATAATTTTTTTGGAAAAAAATTCACACTTACCAAATTTTCCATAAAGTGACTTTTATTTTAATGTTTTCAAAATAATCCTTAGGTGTCTTTCATGATACTAATCAATTTTAAAATATACCAATATATCATCAATAAAAAAACAACAAACTTATTTGAATAGTTAAGAAAAACTCTATTCATAATATCCATAAATACAACTGGTGAATTAAATAAACCAAAGGGAATAAGTAAAAAATCATAATACCTATATCTATTCTAAAATATTATCTTCAGAATATATTATTCATTTACCTTCAACTAATGGTACCCTAACCTGAAATCAATATTTAAAAAATATTTCACCCTTCGAGCTCATCCAAAAAATCATCGATATGAAGAAAATGGTACTTTTTAATAACAATTTTGTTGTTCAAAGATCTACAATCAGTGCATAGTCTAATTGAACTATGTTATTTTTAAAAAATAAAATAGGATCAACCCATAATTAATTGATCAAATGAATGAAACCTTTATCAAGAAAATATTATAACTTCTTTTTTAAATTCCAAAAGTTATACTTGAGCTATTGGTAAGGGGGTTTTTTAATTGGATGAGAATCAGACACTAAGTCAATAAAAAACTCAACCTCCCAATCAGGAATAAGACCAGACAATTCATTTGGAAAAATTTATATATTCATTCACTAGTTTCACACCAATAATTTGAAAAGTTTATCTCTTTTCAACATTATGAACTAGGTAACTTTCACTTCCATATTTAATAAATTTATTAGCTTCTTGATATGTTACAATACCAAATTTTTCATATTCATTTTAATAAAAACCATATTTTAATTTACATTAATTATTTAATTATTAAATTATGTAATTATTTTTTTGTTTTATAATAGAATAAATTTTTTGAAATAAAATGAGCTTAAAAGTGACGAATACTACGTGAAAACGAAGTCCTATGACAAAGAATTTTTCAAGGCCTGAACATAGTGTAGAAAAATAAATAATCAGGCTGAAATGGATCTGAATCTGCTAGAAATTCACTATTCACATAATGAAATCAATATTTACAATGTGACATCCTAGAACTGACAAAGAACTGGGCTATTTCAATGTAATAAATGTAGAAGACCCCTTATATGAACCCAAAATAACCCAGGATGATTTTACCCATTTATTGGTCCATTAATGGAACTCATAGTTAGATTTATCATTATAAATAGATGAACAGTGGAGGATAGATGAATTTTTTCCTAAGGATCTACCACTACACTATGATATAAGGATACTATTTCTTAGGTTTTCTTTTTTTTATATTTACTTTCATTTTATTTTCCCATTTAATGCATTCATATTTTAATTCAAGTGTTTTGTTTTCTTCCAATCCAAATTTCATTCATCTCTCTCTCTTGTGCTATTTCTCAATCACTATCATTTCCCTATTTCCATTGCGATCTCTTTTCACGTAGTAATGGAATGTGATTAACCCATGGATTATCCTTGGGGGAGGTTTTGAATAGATCTTAATTATTGTTCCATAACTTCAAATTGTTTTAATTTAATTTGTGGTGTATGTGAGATAATTGCATGAGTGTGGCGGTAGTCCACCATGACTTGGATCACAATTTTATTTCTATTTTATATCAAAGGTAGGGATATTTTGTTTTCCAAATAGGTTTCCTAGGAATACTAAAAATTTGTCTTAGGGTATAGAATATCAATCCATGTATGAAAAGTAGTGTATTTTCAAATTGAATTAAATAATGATGGCACCCTCAAAACCAAATCCTAATACCAGTACATTTCTTTTTAACCTATATTATCTAAGCATCTACATTTAGGTTTTATTTTTTCGTTTTCTTACTCTTCCAAAAACACAAAACACTATTTTCATAAATAATAAAAAAAAGAATTATATTAGGTTTAATAGAATTAGTGATAGATTCAATTGTGATGCTCCTCAAATGAGATGACCTTGTTCACCCTTTGAGATATATTGGAAAATTATATTATATTTTATACCAATATATGATAGGATCATCAAAAATAGAACCTTTTCTGTGGATATGAGTAGTTATTTATTTTCTTTTTTCTATTTTTACATTTTTGTAAATATTTATATTCTTCTAAAAAACCCTAAAAAAATTATTCCATGATTTTTACAAACTATGATTATTATGCATGGAATTATAACCCACAGGTGAAAAAACCAATTTTTAAGTCACCATTATCTATACAGTATGGTGTTTATATTATTATTAAGCATGTAAGATTATTTTTGAAATCAAATCATGGGGATCAATTATTCAAAGAATTTATATATGACTTAATGGCAGACATGAAGAGATAATTTTTTGAATCCATGGACCAAGAGCTAAATGAATTCTCTCTTTACTTTATAGAATCAAGTGGCCAAGGTCTGAGAAGAATCCCCCTTTATCTTTATTTTTTTTTTGAATTTATAAAAGAGGATGATGCCACCCTTGAAGACTACTCATGACCTAACCATCTAGAGATCTACATTTAAGAATAACTTGAAGAGATATATAGTGATTATAAAGACACACATTCTGATAAGAACATGGTAAAATATTCATATAAATTTTTAAGTGATTGAGACAAATATTAAATTCAACAAGATCTACCCATCTATAAGGTAGGGAAATAATCACCTGGCTACCTATTTTTCTCTATAGAAGATGAAGAAACCACCCTAGTTATGGAATTCAAAGAATGACTGGAGGAGTCTGACTACCGAATTCCACATGCTACCAATAAACTCCAAGAGGAACTTGAATCTAAATAAATGATTGAATCCAAAAAAACTAAGGGAGTTGACCAATTCTTTATCTCTATATCTTATAATTTTATTAAAACTGAATTGTGTGTCACCCCTACTATTTTAATTTTGAAAATTTAGAAAACTCAAATTTTTTATTGGATGAAGATGAAAGAAAATTAAACTGATCTTGTTTAGGAACACATTCACATCCCTAATTAAATTTAACATTTACTAGAGGAAGAATAATAAGAGATATTAGTGGATCTGATGAAAAAACAAGATATAGATGCTTCCAACATTAAAAGGGAATATTTCAAAGTTAATTATTCAAAATTAATTATTTTTTCATATTAAATTACATTCTAAATATAAATTTTATTATTATTTTAATGTTTCATATCTTGAGAAGACACTGAGAAAATAAGAATATGTTCCACGCAGAATAACAAAGGAGAAGGATCTATACTTCATCCCACCCCGCCATGAAATTTATACAACATTACAAAGGGGTAACATATAGTGTACCCTATCCATGGAACCCTCATCAAGAAAATAAGAAGAAGTCCATACTTGGAAGAACAACATGCGATGGTTCATATCCAATGAACTCAATCCTCTAATAGATTAAAGATAATAGTTAGTACTACACATTTGGAGGTAGTCAAAACCCAGGACCCAATTGGGGGATCAATCCAAGATTTATCTTTTTATTCTCTTTCTCTAAGTATTTAGTTTTCAATTTTATTTTCAATTATTAGTTTAGTAATATATTAATATTTTTTCCAATCAGTCTATATTATTGAACATGAATTTCATGGTCCTTATATTTACATGAATTGTTTTACTTTGTAGGTTCATCAACTTGGAACAAAGTGACAATATCAAGAAACTAGAGAAACTAGATACAATTCACGTCATGAAAGGAATTCACATATTGAACCGTTGTAGATAAAATTATTGTAAATTGAACCTATTTGACCTAAACTAAACAATCATTGTAATGGAATTTTACTTTTAAATTTATTATCTTTTGAAATCTATATATTTTTTAAATATTTATTTTATAGATTTAAAAAAAAATTCATTACACACTTTGAACCCTTCTACTCTAGTATCTTTCTAAGAGACATAATTTTAATTGGTTAATCAATATTCCATATTTTAATTTTCACTATTTAAATGATTAGATGAGTGAAATGATAAAATGAATGCGTGAGGTTAAGCATGGGGTGAAGAGTTTGAAAAATCCTGATTTTTGGGAATGGGTTGATAGTTGTAAATGAAATCTTGCTTATATTTGGAATGTTTTTATTTTTTAAAATTGATATAGATTGATTTTTTTAAAATTTCTATGTGTATATTTTCCGAACCATATGTTCTAATCCCTGAGAAAAATTCTGATCCAAAATTTTCCCATTATTTCTTTAGTATATTTCTTGAGAGACCATGACATCTTTTCTTCTCAAAACTTTCTAACATATTATTAATGATATGACTAAATAGAATCAATTTTAACATGTTTGAGACATTTCTAATGATTATAACATTATCCTTGGACCCACCATGACATAAATCTTAATTTTTCCCATAGAAACCTTGAATGAAATTTTTATAAAATGAGTTATATTAGAATCATATTATATCCATTCCCACCTTACTCATAGTATATTTTATGATATTGAAAAGAGTAAGTGTGGGGGAGTAGTTTTCCATGGTCATTGGTGATGTACTTCATTTTTCAGGGGGTTTTTCATGAGATTTTGGAAAGGACAAATCTTCATTGTACTTTATTATTCAACTATCTTTATAACAAAATAATAAATAGAAATTAAAAAAAATGAAAAATTAGGTTGTGTATTTTGAGGATAAAAAATCAACATTTCTATATTGATGATCATAGGATCACAAGTGGTTAGGTGGTGGATGTGAGATTAATTTTAATAAAATTTTTTGATTTTTTTAAATAAAATAGAGAGAAAAAGAAAATGAAAAATGGGTAAGAGAGGGAGATTAATTAATTATTCTACTTATTATCTTGTGAATACTACTAGGTTCAAGGGATGTAAGATTAATTTTTATAGGATTATTTTATTGAGCATAATTTTTGGCATTATATAATATACTAAAGAGTCAAGCCTCATTTTTGTGATTTATTTTTAAACATCAATGCCTACTATACTAAATCCATAGATCCATTTGGTCCTTAATTCAAAGTGCTAATGATTATTTTTTATTTCTATCTTTTTGTGGTGAAGATCAAATATTCCTTGAAGGTCTATGATAAGTGATATGAACATGAGGTACAGGCACAATTCCAATCAAAATTTTTACCTTGATAGATGAGTAAGAATTTAATATGAGGTAGATTGCAATTGGAATTAACATTATTAATTAATTGAGAAATTAATGTAGAAGTAATGAGATAAATTTTTATTTTGAAAGAGGAAAATTAAAATTTATGGTTAGTTTGTTAATTTGAAGGATAATTAGTTGAATGAATTCTTTTGAATAAAATTTTAAAGTCTATTTTCCGTTATCAAACACTTTATTTTGTTCCAGTTGAAATTTAAATATTTTTAGAATGAAATTTCTTTGAAATTTTGTTGAAATTACATTGTTAAGGACCAAAAAAGTGTGGGAGAATTGATAGAACCATATTTTTCATGTTTATTTTAATATAAAATGTTTTTTTAGGCACATTAATTAGTTAATTCTACTGGTATTTAATTGTCTTTTCATAATATACATGGATATGATGCTTGACAAAAAATATTCCTAAAAGTGAAGAATAACATGTGAAGATGATGTCCAACAACAATGTATTTTTCAAGGACCAAACCCAGATCTGAAAAATAAACAATTTAGCTAAAAATGATATGAATCTATTAGAAATTAACTCTTCATGTCATCAAATCACTATTCATGACATGGAATCCTTGAACTGAGAAAGAAAATGTATTTTCGACATAATAAATTTTGATGAACCCTTTTATGACCAAAGGGTGACCCATAATGACTTTTTTACCCATTTATTGGTCCATTAATAGTGCTCAGGGTTGTATTTCTCCCTATAAATAAATAGATATGGTAAGGATGAAAGAATCGATTCCTGAGGATCTACCACTACACTATGTTCTAGGGATACTATTTCTAAGGTTTTATTTTCTATTTTTATTTTCAATTTATTTTCCCATGTAACTCATTCATATTTTAATTCAATGGTTTTTTTTCTTCCAATCCCAATTTCTTTCATCTCAATATCACCTTTTCTAAATCGGTATCTCTCCCCTCCTTCCACTGTGATCACTTTTCACTTAGTAAGGGAAAGTGACTAACCTAAGGATTGGACTTGGGGGAGGTTTCACGAAATTATTAGTTATTGAGCCTTAATTTCAAAATCTTCAATTTAATTTATGGTAGATGAGATAGAATTTCATGGGTGTGACATAATTCCACCATGGTTTGGATTTCAATTTCATTTCTAATTTCTATCATGGGTAGGGAGTTTTGGTTTGCTGAAGAGGATTCCTAGGTATGATAAAAATCTATCTCAAGGTAGATAATAAAAATTAATTTATGTAAATTAATTGATTTTCAAATTGAATTCAATAATGAAGGAAGAAACATAACTAAACCTTGAGACTAAGTCCTTTCTTTCTAACCAACATTTTATCTAAATCTACATTTAGGTTTTATTTATGTATTGTATTATTATTTTAAAAAACGTTTTTTTAATAAAAAATAAAAAATAAAAAGTATTATATTAGGTGAAATATAATTAGTGATTGAACCAACTATGACACTCCTCAAGTTATATTACCTTGTTTATCCTCTATGCTTCATTAAGAAAATAAATTAGATTTTCTACTGACCTACGATAGGTGCATCAATAAGTTATCAAAGGTTTGAGACCATTGAATATAACTTTCTTATCTCTATAATTTATCTTGTAATGATAAAAAATCCAAGACATACCCAAAATAATATCAAAATCTACTATGGGTAGCTTAATAAGATTTATAGGAAATACCTTCTCATTGATAATAATAGTAATATTATTATAAATTTTGGTTGTTTAAATATTTCCACCTTGATTTTTAATCCAAAATTATGTCTTCTATTCATAAGGTGATATTTTCATTTTATTGGAAAATTTCTCAAAAATAATGGAATATGATGATCCAGAGTTAAATAGGGAATTGCCATAATTCAAATAAACAAGTAACACACCTTTCACCACTTAATTAGATGGACCAACATCAACCATAGTAGTAGCAATTTATTTTTCCACATTGTTTTATTTGATCCCGATTTCTTCCACCTTGTGTAACTAAATCTGGACAGACATTAGCATAACCATCCAACTCATTAAAATAAAAACATCTCACTATTGGATAGATATATGTTACCCAATTACTATATTATTTAGGGATATTTTACTTACATATATAAGACCTATGACCAAACTTACTAAACAAGTAAAACTTTCTAGACCCTATCAAAAATTCTTTGAATTTGTTTATCACACTAGGAAAATGTTGGGGGATTACCACCAGACTTATTTGTTGATTTCTTCTCCATTTCTTTCAACCTTGATAGTTTTTTACTCTTGTTATATCTAGGAACATATTTATTGGAGAAATACATATCAAATTTTTTAGCAAAATGGAAAACTTTATTATAAATTTGAAATTCTCATGAGACCAAATATCTTCCTATAATTGGTTTCAATCTTGAGTAAATTCTATTAATTTTACTATTAGGGCCCTGAATAAAATTCGATGCATACCTGGATAATCTTGTAAAATATTATTCATAAATGATCAAAAAATTATTCATTTTTTCCTCAATGAAAATAATTATTTCTCCATCCTAATTTGAGAAACCTTTGATAAATATTTATCCCTAAAAATATACTTATATATGTCACATTCCATGGAATCAAGATCATATATCTCTTTGGGATTCTTAACCAAATAGTGAAATCAATCAACTTCACCTTCAAAATTGAAAATGAAAAGAGATACCTTTTAACATTATAAACTTCCCATGAATTCAAATATATTTTTTAGATAATTGATCAATACTTTGAATACCAATAGATTTGAATTTACACTGAAATATAGAGGGTGATATTTCATAAAATGACCAACTATCAACATGATCCTTTTAGGTAAATATGATTTCTATCTAACATGGATTCCACCACTCTTTATAGTCTGTGTCAACTAATCCATCACTGAAACAAAATTTTCAATTTCATTTCCATAAATTCTATGATACTTATTCAGAATGATGTTGAACACTTAATACCTTCCTACATCATTTTCCCAATTTCCTATAAAAATCTATTTTGAATAGACATAAATTAGATGAAGCAAAATGGTAATATTCAAATTCTACATTATTTTGAGTTAACCATAAATTAGGATTTTCAAGGGTATTCTACTAAGATTATACTAATATCTAAATTTATCTAATCCCTTTATCTGATACCAACTATAAGGACCAAACTTTAAAAATTATATAATATATTATCTTTAGACAACAATTCACTTTATTTTATTCCCAATGATATTTTAGGTTTATAATTTTAAATAATCAGATTATAACAATTTCATAAAAAACCCATACATTATAAAGTATACACTTATAATCACCTTTCATTTTTCCCACAATATAAAAATTTTAAAACGACACTTTTTTTATTTTCATGAAAATACATCATGAATTTCAAATTTATATATTATTTGTCCTTAATCATCCTTAAACACTGTGAAAAAATTAAAAAAAAGGATTAAAACAAAGAGATTAGCAAGGGACATAAAAGTAAGAAATACATTAGTCCATAGAAAAGCATGAAAATACATAAAATATTTACCTTTTTCACAATATTCTTTTCTCATATGAAATAAATCATATTCATATAAATTTTTTTTTTCTTATGTAGATCCATTAAAACCCACATCAAGATAATAGAAACTGTTTTAGGAAACCTAGGGCATAATATTCATAACCTATGTAAGAAATAAATTGAGAGAAGTTAAATCCATAGGATAAAACTCCCAAGTTAAATCCATTATTATTTCATTTGTAGATGAGGGAAATTACCCAATGCATTGGAGAGTTTCCTTGGGATCACTTGTCATATAAGTTACATCAGGATCACTCTTCGTATATGTTGTATCATGATCACCCATCTTATAAGCTATATCAGGATCACCCATCATATAAGAAATATCAGGATATACCATCATAATCTATAATTCTCAAGAAAATTATCTTAAAAAATATTTTAATATATCACCTTGTTATCATAAAACCCTTGAAAAACTCTTTTGAACCCATATGTAAAACATTTTTGAATATCAAAATTACATTTCCTTGTAAAAAACCAATTTCAAAACTAAAATAACCAGAAAAAAGGGTAAATGGGTTTTTATTTGAATAAACCGTGTAATACTGTAATGGTATTAAAATCAAATAGTGTTTGTGTCTATGTGAAAATCTATTCATGTTTCATATGTTAAAATATAACTTTACTTTTTTACTTTTGTAAATAAAGTCAAAAAGGTTTGTATAAAATATGTAAAATATTCCATTTTAAAAAATTTGTAAGAAATACAAGAGACATAAAAATTATTTTATAATTAATTTATGTACTTATAAATACATAAAATAAATAATTTTAAGAATATGGACATGGAATAAAAATATTTGGAAATTAAATCTTTTAAATATTTAAAATGAGGTTTTAAGTTAATGTGTACCTAACATCAAGTCTGAATCATCACATATGTATTTATATTCCCAAATAATAATAATTTTTATTTATTTACCTTTTTAAGAACATTTTTAAACTTTATTATGACTTTTATTTTATTTATTACCTTGTTATATTCAATTACTTAGTAAATTAAGTTCACATCAAAGATTTTGATGATATTTGGAGCTTATGTCTAGAATGACATCAATAGGTTGAACATGGTCAATGAGTTCATTATTATATAATCTACATAACAATAATCTTGAAATAATTATAATTTTTATAAATTAATTATACATAAAAACAAATCGTGAAATATGGTTATGAAAAATGAATTATGTTATAATCATGGAGACCGTAGACTATACATATGTATGAGTAACATTTCAATTTTTCAATGATCATGATTGTAAGAAGGTAAGTATTATTTTATATATATATATAATTATTATTATATCATAAATATCATGTTATTTATATTAATAAAAACCCACACAAAAACCCACACACACATAGATATATATATCTTCTATGTGATTCAGTGATGAAAAACCAATAACATCACTTTGTGGAGATGGTAATACACACGTACGCACAAACGTCGTTAACATTTTTCAATGAATATAAAGGCTAGAAAATGGATGATATATTATATTTCTAGAATGATAATAATTTTTGAATATCAAATAAATATATTAAATCCATCATTATAACTATCCATGAGATGTGGTGATGGAAAACAAATTACATCGGCTCGTGAGGCGGTAGTCCTCTGTAAACAAGAATGATGATTTCATTTCCCATTTTATGGAAGAGGAGACAGATATAGATTATAAAATTAACATAACAAATTATTTCTATATGTAATATTATTATTTTATTAATTAAAAATGGTTTAATAATATTTGAATGAGGTAGAATAAGAAATAAAAGTAAAACACTTGGTTATGAACTACACCTCCTCTTCAAACATTGTCTTTAGGTTTACAAAATATCCTTACTAGGATGGTTTTATAATTTAAAAAGGGAATATAGGATGAGGGGTTTAATTTGGGGAGAACCTTGGTTAGGTCTTTTATGAACTAAAGTGCTAAAAAAGGTGTGAGGAAGAGAGGATATGAGGTTTCCTTTTATAAGTGTGGGGAGTGACACTCTTGGAATTACTTAAAGTATTAAATTTATATAAATAATTGTAATTTTAAAAAGTTTAAAAGTTTATATATTTTAATATAATATGATTAATATTATAAATAATATCATCCAATAATATTTAGTCAATTATAGGTGATTTTTTCACTCTTATCTCTTTGTTTTAACCCCCAATTAACCCTTTTTATGATAACTCTAGTATCAAATTTGTTGCTCCGACGCTTTCGCCGGGGCGTTCACATCCGTCTGTGGGGAGGACGCGCTGCTTGTTGCCCCGCATTCCCTCTTTCCAAAGGTGGCCGACATCCGTTCCTTGTTCAGGGACGTCTTCTCCTTGATCGAAACCGGGATGATGGCATGTCGGTTCTTCCTTCCGTGGATTCCTCCTCAGAGCTCATCACCTAGTCCGGGTCTCCCTCATAGATTTAAGACGGGTTCGTGAAGCTCATTCCCGGTGCCATATCTACATGTACGCCAGTTAATTACGCTTCTTCCATCAAGACGCTTCAAGGGGTCTTGTCGGGGAAGCAACCTTCGGTGAGGAGAATGGTCACGTTGGGGCGTCATTGGCATGTCTGTCTTTGGTCCCTCATCACATGGCTTCTCGAGGGCGCGGAAGCCCGATCCATCCCACACCAAATGCGAGGAATGTGCACCATCTGAGGTTTTCCTCATCTTCCCATGTTTATCACGGGCTATGTCGCGAGTTTAACGTCTTGCGGAGACGGATTGGGTTGATGGAACCCTAGGGGGAAAACCGATGTTGGGGCCAACACGTGGGCGGCTTCCCAGATATCGTGGAGTGGGATGGGGTGGCATGATCTCACCGGGATGTGGCGGCCTAGGTAAGGATCAGGATGGATGGTGGAGTGAGACATGGGACTTACGTTCTGAGAAGGACCAAGAGGGGGAATATAGTTTAACATCATGCGGGACGGGATACAGTTTAACGTCATGAGGGACAGGATACAGTTTAACGTCATGCGGGACGAGATACAGTTTAACATCATGCGGGATGAGATACAGTTTAACGTCATGCGGGACGGGATACAGTTTAACGTCATGTGGGATGAGATACAGTTTAACATCATGCGGGACGAGATACAGTTTAACGTCATTCAGGACGAGATATAGATTAACGTCATGTGGGACGAGGTACAATTTAACGTCATGCGGGACGGGATACAGTTTAACGTCATGCAGGATGGGGGGGGGGGGTTTGGGGCTTATGCTCTGAGGCGGCCCATGGTGGTCAGGGAACCGACATGGAGAGGTCGGGACGACCGGGTGGTGGGCTTGAACCTCATGGAGGCTTCCTACGTACAATGTGTTATCACAGATCAAAGTCCACGTAGTTTTCTGGGATGGGGATTACACTCTGGGGCGGCCCATAGGAGGATGTCATGGTCTATGCGCACTCTAAGGCCACGTGAGTCTTGCTCGGTGTGAGAAACAAGTGGCTCCAGGGACCAGACAATCCCGTCGCGAAGGGTGCGTCCGTGAGAAGCGGAATGGGGCTTACGCGTTGAGCGGCCCAAAGAGGAAGCATGGGATTACGCGTGGTTAGTGGCCCTTGGTGTTGAGGCTTAATCCGGGGTGGAGGCCCGTGGTACGACAAAGCGCGGTGGGAAAAGGACTCCACTAGCCTTGGAAGGGGGGATGTATGGAGATGCACGAGTGCAGTCATCCGTAAGAAAGGCAAGGGGCTTACACTCTGAGGCGGCCCTTCCCCCACGGACAAACGCCACTCCGACAAGGAGGATCTCATTCCATGTGATGAAGATTCCATTCCTGTGGAGATGAGAGGCATAAAAAATGTCCGAGCTGGGGGGACCCTACGTGCGAAGCACGGGGTCGGACCACAGTTTAACGTCATGTGTTAAGGACGAGGTGCTTAGCAGTTTAATGTCTTGCAGCTTGGACGAGGTGGGTTTTCTCCACACCCCTAGGGATTACATGCCCAACGCCCTCTACCCCTTGTGGGAGGGAAGGCATCGGCAAGGCCATAGTGAAGGGGGGCCGCAGGGCGAACCACCGGGGGGTCCATGTTAGAGTGGCTATGCGAAGAAGCAATATCCATTAGCCTGCCTATGCAGAGAAGCATAAGGCAAAGCAACACAATGGGAAACACGACCCAAGGGACCTTGAGGTTACTTCGCACGAGCCTGGAAGGCCGTACGGGAAAAAAATGCATGGCGCACATGCCCGGCAGGGGAGACATCAGGTGCCGGTGTAGGGGGCAGCCAAGGGGCATCAAGGTGATGGGTCCTGGGCTTTGCGCGCAAAAGGGAAGGTTTGCGCGCAAAACACCGGAAGACGTGCAATTGGAGCAAGGGAATTTCCCACGGAGAGGGAATTACGCGCAGGGTTTTGCGCGCACGGTAGGTTATTGCGCGCCCAAGACACGGATTGCACACAAGGCTGGAACCCGGGGGAGGGGGAAAATTCACTGAAGCCGGTGGAGTTGCGCACAAAGGATAATTCCGAGGCAAGGTTGCGCGAAATGAGGGATTACATGGAAGTCATCTTGCGCGCGGGGGGAGCCGAATTGTGCGCACGATAGTCGCTTCGGATTCCTCATCCCCCAAACCGTTTGGGGTCACCTTCTATTTATAGGCGACCTCCGGCATGGAATCTAGGAGGCGTGCGAAATGATTGCGCCACAGGGGCGGCGGCGCGAAATTATCAACCGCGTGGGACGCGTGCGCGAAATTATTGTGCACCGGCGCCGGGACTTTTTGCGAATCCCGGGTTTCCTTTCGCGCGGGACATTTTTCCACGCACTTCACCCAATTTTTCATGCACCACTTCCCGGGACTCCAGATCGGGCCTCTGATTCCAAATATGACTTCGCTTCATCATTTCGAAACTTCCTCCGAGAGTTACAGACTTTTTTCGGCATCAAAAAATGCCCCCCTTGGAATTGGATCGGCGAGAGATCGCAATGATCGGATTCCAAGGGAAACGCCGAAACACTGAAATTCTGAGTCTCCTGTTCAAGTTGCACGCAAAATTCCGATGGGGCGTGCAAAACCTACGGACACGCGCGAAATCCTCTTCCCGCGCGGTGCGAAACCCTGGCCTCGCCTATAAAAAGGGGCGATGGGTCCCAAATCTATACTTCCACTTTTTCTGTGCGATAATCTCATCGCTCTCGTGCGTGAAATCGCTTCCGCAGTTGTGCATAAAAAAGATCTAGCAGCGCGGAATTCCATACGAAATTCGGCTGTGATTTCGCGCCTGTTCGGGATTTTCCGCGCTTCGCGTGCCGATTGCGCGCTCAACACCAGGATTTCGCGCAACTCATTCAGATTTCACGCAGAACTCTCTGATTCCGTGCACTGCATCCAGATTTCGCCCAACTCCCGAAAGATTCGAGATGGCTGCACACCGAGTTGATGAGGGGGAAGCCGCTGCTCGTAGGACAGAAATGGCGGCGAACGAGGAGGTTTATGGCGCCAAGGTGATTGTCTCCAACAATCTGACCTTGTTCAATCTGCTGACTCCGGCCCAGAAGACATACCCCTTGTCGGACAACCTCCCGCTCTGGAATTTTGGTATCCTGGAGGAGGTGCCACTGCTGAGCTTCGAGGTGGACACGCCGCGGTCTTGGGTGACTTGGGAGGATGAAATTCCTCGCTACAACATCACCAACAATAGCTATACTTCCAGGGAAACCAGACATATAGATGTATATGTCCTGAACCCGAGGACTAGGACCATTACCAGGGAAGAGCCTGTGAAAGAGGATTCTCCGGCCCTCTACACGAGCACGTTCCGTCAGAGCATCACGGATGACATGAAGGGATGGCATGTTTTTTTCCATATCATGAACTTTTTGCTTATACTGGTCATCATATCAATCTAATACATGGCCAAATCCATTCATTTGTACCCTTGGTTTAATGCGTTCAACCATAGTTTCGCAACGAATGACAACTCATCCCTAGGCTCCTGTGGGTCGCGCCCAACGCGAGAAGCAGAGGATGTTCATTCCATCATTTCGTTCAATTGTGGGGCATTGACCAAGATTCAGGCGTCCAAAATTGGGCTTGGACTTCTGAGGATACCCCAAGCCGATTGATGTGTCGACTTCTCAATGTGCTCTAACACATGAGCGGGGTGATGCCGGGGGCATTGAAATCCATCTGAACATAGGGGGATGGAGAGGAAGGGTGAATCATGCTGCCCAAATTCGGAACACATTGTGGCACAATGATGGAGGATAACTTTCAACCGTGGTAGAGACACAACATCCATATCATGTTGGCCTAGAATGGGGACAATAAATGAGGGCTGACTGCTGACCATGTTCACAACACGGGGCCTAACTCAAATATCGTCGGTCAGTTTTCCGGAAGGTTGGCCCAGGACAATAGGCAGATCATAGCTCGAGCATCCATACTGTTAGGGGGTCCCTTCAAACATGACCAGTCCTCCGGAACTTTGGCCCAGGATAGTAGGCGGACCATAGGTCGAGCATCCATACTGTTAGGGGGTCCCGTCAAACATGAAAGGGAAATGGGTATCCGAATAAGGGGGGATACAAAGCGTGGAAGGTGGAGTGGTGGCTTGTTTGAACAGAGTCCAACACTCCCGAAATTGCGCCACCATGGCGAAGGCGCATTGGGCGGACATACCGACCTGATCACGAGTCGTCCCAATTTCCAGGAAGGACCTATTTGGCGAGAGAACTGCTGCTTCCCATTATTCTTATGGGGCATCCCGAACCTGCTCGGGGTAGATTTCCTGATTACACCACTTCCCATGAAGTCAGGCCGAGGGGCCGACAATAAGGAAGGACGGGGTTCAGTAATCCCTGGGGCTGGACCCAAGACGAAATGTCTGGGCGGTCCTACGTATCTCATTAGGATGAGAATCAAGACACACGTAGTTCTTGAAACATAGTTTAACATCATGTTGGACAAAATACAGTTTAACGTCATGTTGGATGAAATACAGTTTAACGTCATGTGGGACAGAATACAGTTTAACGTCATGCGGGACAGAATATAGTTTAACGTCATGTCGGACGAAATACAGGTTAACGTCATGCGGGACAAAATACATGTCTCATCTGGGGATAATCATGGCGCGGCGAGTAACCCGATGTAAACGAGGACATAATCCCGACCCCATCGTGCAATCCCGCAAGAGAGAGCGAGTCGTAGAAATCCAAATAAATGATCTTAGTTTTAGGTCTTAGAACTCGGACCAAAGGTCGGACGGAAACATAAGAGGCACACGGTGGAGTAACTCAAACACCTAGCGTGAATGGGAATAGGGGGTGTGTACGGCGCGGTGAACAACCTGACATGAATGAAGGCATAATCCAATATCACACCGCACACCCCCCTTAGGAGAGGTTTTAGGTCAAGGGACCAAAAACGGAAGTAGGCTGGGCCCACGGGGAAGTGCCCCGGGCGCTCCTACGTATCTCATAAGGATGAGAATCAAGCCATACATAGTTCTTGGAAGCATCTTAGTTTAAGGTCTTAGAGCTTGGACCAAAGGTCAGATAGAAACATAAGAGGCACACGGTGGAGTAACTCAAACACCTGGTGTGAGTGGGAATAGGGGGTGTGTACGGCGTGGTGAACAACCCGACATGAATGAGGGCATAATCCCATATCACACCGCACACCCCCCTTAGGAGAGGTTTTAGGTCAAGGGACCAAAAACGGAAGTAGGTTGGGCCCACAGGGAAGTGCCCCGGGCGCTCCTACGTATCTCATAAGGATGAGAATCAAGCCATATGTAGTTCTTGTAAGCATCTTAGTTTAAGGTCATAGAGCTTGGACCATTAATGGGTAAGGGGAGAAATGGACACATGGCAAGGCGGTTACAAAACTCGACGTGAGTGAGGACATAATCTCTACTTACCATGTACTGTCCGGGGAAATGCTCGAGTTGGGGGACCGAATCCGAAGCCGGGACGATATCATCACAGTTTAAGGTCGTAAGGTTTGGACCAACAACACAGTTTAAGGTCGTATGGTTTAGAATAGCAGCACAGTTTAAGGTCGTATGGTTTCGACCAGCAGCACAGTTTAAGTTCGTATGGTTTGGACCAGCAGCACAGTTTAAGGTCGTATGGTTTGGACCAACACCACAGTTTAAGGTCTTATGGTTTGGACAAGCAGCACAGTTTAAGGTCATATGGTTTGGACCAGCACCACAGTTTAAGGTCATATGGTTTGGACCAACAACACAATTTAAGGTCGTATGGTTTGGACCAACAACACAGTTTAAGTTGGTATGGTTTGGACCAACATCACAGTTTAAGGTCGTATGGTTTGGACCAACACCACAGTTTAAGGTCGAATGGTTTGGACCAGCAGCACATTTTAAGGTCGTATGGTTTGGACCGACATCACAGTTTAAGGTCGTATGGTTTGGACCGACATCCCAGTTTAAGGTCGTAAGGTTTGGACCGACATCACAGTTTAAGGTCGTAAGGTTTGGACCGACATCACAGTTTAAGGTCGTATGGTTTGGACCAGCAGCACAGTTTAAGGTTGTATGGTTTGGACCAACACAACAGTTTAAGGTCATATGGTTTGGACCAGCAACATAGTTTAAGGTCGTATGGTTTGGACGGACATCACAGTTTAAGGTCGTATGGTTTGGACCGACATCCCAGTTGAAGGTCGTAAGGTTTGGACCGACATCACAGTTTAAGGTCGTAAGGTTTGGACCGACATCACAGTTTCAGGTCTTATGTTTTGGACCATAAACACAGTTTAAGGTCGTATGGTTTGGACCAACAACACAGTTTAAGGTCGTATGGTTTGGACCAACAACACAGTTTAAGGTCGTATGGTTTGGACCGTCCGCGAGAGGAGCCTCAGGCCAAAGGGGCCTATGAGGGTTCAACAATCAGGGGGCAAGAGATGCTAGCTCCCAACTATTCTGGTCCCAGAATGAAATGTTTGGGTGACTCCTTGTTCCCCATGTGGATGAGGGTCAAGCTGCACGCAACCCGTAAAGAAGAGACCCAAGCACATACTCTAGCGCTCAGATCGCGGGAGCCCTGAGAGACACCGTTACGCAGCTCGGTCTGTCTGATGTGCGGGGGTGTACCCAGGGTTAGTACAAGGAGTTTCGAGATTCCACCTTGACATAGTGGGGTGGAACATGACATGAACCATGCCACCAACATTCAGGGCTCGGGGAAGCTGGTGTGATGACTGAGGATTACTCCTGACCATGTTCGCAATGCAGCATCCTTTCGTGTTAGCCATGGGGAAAAACAAATGAGAATCAACCGCTGATCATGTTCTCAATGCGGGATTCGTATCAGTTTATTGTCTGAAACCCTCGGGGGCATTGGCCCATGACGGTAGGAGAGCCCTTGGGCGTTGTATCTAGGCCGTTCTTGGGGTTCCCTCCGGGTGTGAAGGATGACAGGGGCCCGAATGAAGGGGAACACGAATCTTGGAAGTGGATGGAACTTGCCTAGGTCAAATCTGGAACTCCAAGTCCTAGACTGGAGTACCCTGAGCACATCATCAGACCACTATAAAGGGTCAGAGGGCTCAGTCCGAGAGCGGCCAAAAGATGGCGGATCCCCAGGAAAAAGAGGGGGCATAATGCCAAACACCCTGGGAACCGGGATATCGTGGGATCTTCTAAGAGATGGGCCTGGACCTGACATATAGGTGTTCAGGCGGTCCTACGTATCCCATAAAAATGGGAATCAATCCATACGTAGTTCTATAAAGGTGCCTTTTAATGCCATTGGACATTGGAGGGCTAAATCCTTAGGACAGGGTGCGCATGGTGTAGCTATTGCAATCCCGACGTGAATGAGGACATAATCTCACACCACGCCATGCGATCCTATGGTCAAGGTTCCAAAGGTGAGACAGACACGACAATGGACCTCAAGTTGGACCCAAAGACGAAAGGTATGGGCGTTCCTACGTATCCCATTATGATGGCAATCAAGCTAGACGTAGTTCTGGCAATACAGTTTAACGCCATGTTGGACGAAATATGGATCTTAGTTTTAGGTCTTAGAGCTCGGACCAAGGTGATCTTAGTTTTAGGTCTTAGAGCTCGGACCAAGGTGATCTTAGTTTTAGGTCTTAAAGCTTGGACTAAGGTGCAGTTTAGGGTCGTGCGGGACCATACCGTTTAAGGTCATGCAGGACCATACAGTTTAAGGTCATGCAGGACCGTACAGTTTAAGGTCATGCTGGACCATACAATTTAAGGTCATGCAGGACCTTACAGTTTAAGGTCATGCAGGACCGTACAGTTTAAGGTCATGCAGGACCATACAGTTTAAGTTCATCCAGGACCATACAGTTTAAGGTCATGCAGGACCATATCATTTAAGGTCATGCAGGAACTTACAGTTTAAGGTCATGCAGGACCATACAGTGAGGCAAAGTACTTCATGAGGAACCTGGAATTGGTGGGAGGAGTGATACGCTCACCATCCATAGTCACCAGGGAATACGCACCATTGGGATAGACCTTGTGGACAATAAAATCCCCCTCCCGCTTGGGCTCCAACATGGGTGGTTTCCTGCTGGGAATCATTGGTGCTCTGAGAGCCAGCACCTAGTCACCTTACAGGAATGAGTGGAGGCAAACCTTCTTATTGAAAGCTCGAGCCATCCTGCTCTAATGCCTTTACAAGTTATGTAAAGCGCGAAGCCTACTTCCGTCCAGTGCTTCCAATTCTGCTAGATGGATCTCGACAACTCTATCCGGTGCTTACTAGTCGTAGACCGCTGTGTGTAATGAGGGCAGCTGGACCTCGATGGGTAGGATGACCTCAGCTCCGTATAACATGGAATATGGAGTCACCTGGGTGGAATTGCGAGTCGTCATCCTATAAGCCCAGAGGGCGTTGGGGAGCTTTTCCGGCCAACTTTTCTTGTTCTGACCAACCATTTTTTGCAGAATGTTAGAGAGGGTTTTGTTAAACACCTCAATCTGTCCATTCGTCTATGCATGATAGCGAGAGGTGTGGTTAGAGCGAATCTTGTACTTGGCATAAAATCTTTTCAGCTCGGACGCTCGGAAGTTGGTTCCGTTATCCGTGAGGATAGTGTGAGATATTCAAACCGGTAGATGATATTGGAGCTCACGCAGTCGGCGATAGAACCAACCTTGAATTCCCTGAGTGGGGCTGCCTCTGCCCACATTGAGAAGAAATCCGTAGCGGTTAAGATGAATCGGCACTGGTGGGTCGTCGCCGACGGGTAAGGACCTACGACATCCAACCCCCAGACTGCAAAGGGCCAAGAATACTTAGTAGTATGGAGAGGCTCCGGTGGCCGATGCACAAAGTTAGAATGAACTTGGCACGCATGACACCTATTGGCGTACGTGATGCAGTCATGGGTCATGGAGGAACAGAAGTATCCCAGCCTCCGAATCTGGTGGGACAACTTCGACCCGGCCTGGTGGGCGCCACAGGAACCAGCGTGAACTTCTTGCATGACCTGTGGGATCTCAACTCCTTGAAGACAACAGAGGAGAACACCATAAAACCCGCTCCTATAAAGGAGCTGCTCACGGCTAGGAATACTTTGAAGGGTGAACTACGGCGTGCGGCGCTGGATTCTTTCCTGCTCTGCTCGGTCCATCGGAAGATTGTCATGCCGGAGATATTCAACCAAGGGTGTCCTACAGTCAGGAACTGTCTCGATGACCATACCTGAAGCCCCGGGGGTCCTGACGTAGGGGCACCAGCTGTGAGATGGTTCACTCATGGGCCACGATCGCCCTCTGGGCTAACAGGAGCAATGAATCTCCGATGCGCCACGTGGATGATTAGGTCATCCTGTTCGGGCTCCGCGAGTGATGCAGCCGGGCTGGCCAAAGCGTCTGCTCGACTATTCTGCAACTGGGGAACGTGAACGACATCTGGTCTGGAGGGGAACTTAGCCATTAGATGGAGGGTGCACTCCAGCAACGACATGAGTTCTGGATTCCTGACAGCATATTCACCATTAACCTGCTTGATGACTAGCTCAGAGTCCCCTTTTACATACAAGTGGGGTACGTTAACCTCCAGAGCCAACTCGAGGCCAGTGATGAGGGCATGATATTCTTCCTCATTGTTGGTGCAGCCTTCTGACAACAAGAATGAATATGGTAGAACGACTTGCTCTGGAGTGATGAAGACGATACCCAGACCCACTCTGTTAAGACTAGGATCATTGAGCCTTATACCGATAAGGCTTCGGGAGGCGTCGTCAAAGTGCATCTTCCAGTATGGGGTGGCGTGATCGACTGAGAGGATTGCCTCATCAGGAAAGCCCAAATCCAGTGGCTGGTCCGCAGAGGTTGGGTGGGAATCTAAGAAGTCTGCCAACGCCTGTCCTTTGACGACCTTCTGAGGTACGAACCTAATGTAGAACTACTGGAGGATCACCGCCCAGCGTGCCAATCGGCCGGTCAACATAGGCCGGCTCAGGATGTATTTCAATGGGTCTACCCGAGAGACCAGCTGTACCTTGTGGTACTGCAAGTAGTGCTGCAATTTCTGTACGGTGAATACGAGCGCCAGTCAGCTCTTCTCGATGGGAGAATATCTAATTTCCACATCGAGAAGCATGCGACTGAGGTAGTAGAGGCTATTCTCTGTTCCCTCGATGTTGTTCTGGGCGAGAAGGGCACCGAGGGATCACTCCAGGGTGGTCACGTAAAGGACCAACAGATTTCCGGGAATGGGTGGCATCAGGACCGGAGGTTGAAGCAGATACTGCTTGATTTCCTCAAAAGCGGTATGACACTCCTTGTCCCACCCATATGTGGTGCCTTTCTTCATGAGCCGGGAGAAGGGCTTACACTTGCTGGCCAGATTCGCAATGAATCGGCGTATATAAGATAAGTGGCCTTGGAGGCCTCAAAGTTCCCGAATATTATTCGGGGGAGGCATCAGGCTGATGGACTTGATGTTCTCGGGGTCGATCTCGATACCTCGATACCTAAAAATGAAGACAAGAAACTTTCCGGAGGTGACCCCGAAGGCACACTCCAACGGGTTCATCTTCAAGTGGCGAGAACGGAGGAAACCAAACACTTTCTCAAGGTCTTTGAGATGGTCCCAGTGCTGACATGATTTAACCACCAGGTCATCTACGTAGCACTCCAAAAGTGTCCCGAGGATTAGCTTGAATATGCGGTGCATAGCCCGTTGATAGGTGGCACCCGCATTCTTCAGGCCGAAGGGAATAACCTGGTAGCAGAAAGTACCCTGGGGGGCCCTGAAGGCAGTGAACTCTTCATCCTCGGGGGCCATCCGGATCTGGTTGTACCCGGATTACTCATCCATGAAGGAGAGGTCTTGAAACCCGGCCGTTGCATCGATCAATAGCTCTGTCACGGGAAGGGGAAAGTCATCCTTCAGACAGTGGTGATTAAGATCGCGGAAGTCGATGCAGACCCTGATCTGCCCGTTCTTCTTCCTGATAGGAACAATGTTGGCTAGCCACCTGGGGTACTGGACTTCCTTGACGAAGTTGGCCTTATTGAGCTTATCAACTTCGACCTCAACCATGGCACCATGAAAGGGGTGCATTTTTCTGGGAGGCTGCTTGAACCCACGATGGTTTGCTGGGAGGACAAGGCGGTGGATGGCTACCTGGGGATCTAGTACCGACATCTCATCATAACTCCAGGCAAACACATCACGATGCTGTCTGAGGAATTCTATGTACTGTTGCCGTTCCTCGGGAGGCATAGCGGCGCTGACCAATGTGGGTCTCGGGTCCGCCTCGCTACCGAGGTTCACCTGTACTAACTCGTTGACCATGGTGGATACGACCTCTGCAGAGGCAGGAGGAGCATCTTCCATGTCTTATTCTCCGCTTGTGGAAGGATCTTCCATGGGGGGATCCATCTCGGGGATTCTCGACCCTGATGGGGAGCTGGCACCGTCTTGGGTGGCAGAGGTCATCATGACGGGAGACTCATGCACCGCGGAGACCATGGCGATGAAGGCGGTTGATCCAATCCCATCCGGCCTTCGGCCCAAGGGGCCACGCTTTACAACATCAAAGCAGTGGTGACGCGTTGGCTTAAGCTGGTCGATTCCGGCCTGGCGAAACAGACACGTATGACGTACTGCTCTTGCCATGAGCCCAACGTTCCCATATCGTATAGGGGTAGGAGGCTCAGGGATCACCTGAGCCTGGTTGGTGTAAGAGTATGAGGTGATTTCCCGCCGTCACTTAGACCCGGAAATATGCCTTCCTCTGGTACCCGAGACAACAAAGCACTCTCCCATATCGGGAGTCGTGGCCTCCAACCGATGGATTGGGAAGACATATGCGTCATCCAAACCTGCCCAGGGATCACTCGCGACAGCGGCGGGCTCAACCTCACCTGCCAGGATTTTCTTGTCCATGCTCTTGTAACAGTCAGCATCCAGGTAACGAGATTCACAAGAGGCAAACGGAGACGCATCTCCTTGGAGCACACCCACTCGACCCTTAATGGAGTATTTGAGGCACTGATGGTATGATGATGGAATCGCTGCGTGAAGATAGAGCCACTAACTTCCCATCAATGCGTTGTAGGAAGTGTCCTGAGAGACAACCATGAATTCAGTATTGGAAATTAAGCCACCAAACTGGGTCTTCAGACGAATCTTGCCGAGTGGAGTTTGCTCGGTCCTGTCATACCCTTGGATTCTGAGGTCAGAGGGAGTTAAATCATCCTCGGACAACCCCAGTTTTCGCAGTGTCCGAGTTGGGATCAAATTAATCCCAGAACCCGTGTCGACAAGACAGCGACGGACTTCCACGCCATTGAACTGGCCGGTGATGTACAGCGGGCGGATGTGCCCATGTATGGGAGGGTCTTCATCTTCACCGGAGAATGAGATAACCGCCTGACATTCGGTGTCCTCAATCACCTCGGTGTGGAAGGCTTCTACGGCCGCTACCACCATTTCAAACTGGAGGGGGATCCTTAGAGCCTCGGCGAGCACCTCACGCATTTCAGATGACAGGAGAAGGGCCTCAAGGATGGAAAGCCTTGCCGGAATTCCGGCCAGATGCTTCATGACATCATACTTTCACGCCAAACGTGAGATTCTGCTTACAGGAGGTCGCTCTGCAATTGGGGGCATGACTGGCCCTGCTGGCGGGGCCAGTGTCTAACTCGTACTAGGCACGTCCCGCAGTTCACTAGCTGAATCCCGGGAGGTGACTGTCGTGCTAGGACCAGAAGGCCATAGTTGGCTAGTGGCAGGGCTGGGCTGGTTTTGACGTGGGCAAGGCGGTTCTGCCCGATCCAGCAACACAAAAGGTGGTGGAAGCGAACCTGTTGTCACCGGGTGAGGGAGCCGCGAGTTCTGCTCTATGTATCGGGCTTGATGCCTGGTCTCGGTAGCTTGCACGACCTGACTGGAGGTGATGACTGCCGTGCCCCATTTATTCATGTAGCCACGACTCCGTTGACGTTGGCGACGACTTGGGACTTTGGGGAGGTCCATCTGGCACTCCTCGTCGTCGGGAGCCAAAAAGGGATTTACCAACTCTACGGTGTTAACAGAAGCATACCCCGGGCTTTCAGGGAGGTCCACATGGCGCTCCTCATCGTCGGGATCCAAAAATGGATTTACCAACTCTACGGTGTTAACCGAAGCGTACCCCGGGATTTCAGGGAGTTCCACCTGGCGCTCCTCGTCGTCGGGATCCAAAAAGGGATTTACCAACTCTACGGTGTTAACCGAAGCGTACCCCGGGCTTTCGGGGAGGTCCACCTGGAGTTCCTCATCGTCGGGAGCCGAAAAGGGATTTACCAACTCTACGGTGTTAACCAAAGCATACCCCGAGCTTTCGGGGAGGTACACCTAGCGCTCCTCTTCGTCGGGAGCCAAAAAGGGACTTACCAACTCTACGGTGTTAACCGAAGCGTACCCCGAGCTTTCACTCGAGGAGTCATCCACTACCAGACGGGGTCTCAGAGGGATCCCCATTTCCGGGGGCATGAAATCACCAAGCGTACAAGAAGATGATGGCAATGGTGGGGCACGTTCTTTCTTCTTGCGCCGCCGCCTGATCTTCTGGGGAGAAGTAGGATGGGACGACGATGCCAAAGCGGCGTTCGTAGACTCCGAGGGCTCTGGTTGACTCAGGCGGGCACGAATGATGCCATGGGCACGGGCGACCGTCCTGCGGGCCATCCAGTCATTATACTTCTGGGACCCATGGTTGGAAACCTGTTCCCACCCATCCCTGTTGTCACTACTTCCATCTGATCCCACAAAGACACCTGCCACCTGTGCCGGGGCTGGGCCCAACCTGACTATGTTGTTGTCAATCTGGTCTTGGAGCCAGTCCTTGAACACATAACATTGCTAGATGGTGTGTCCCAGGATCTAGTAATAAGGGCAGTAGTTAGGGTGATCAGTGAGACACTCCTCTTCTGGCTTCCGACACTCAGGCAGTCGCACGATCCTCTGCTCCAAGGCACTACAGAAATAAATGGGGACCTGGGCCTCACCAAATGAGTAAGTCCAATTCCTTATGTCTGGAAAGGGGGCTCTTGGGGGATGACCATGACTAGGGGCCGGAGGAGCAGGCCGAGGAGGCAGAGCCAGATTACCTCACCTAGGTGGTGGCAGTGCGTTACAGGGAGGCGCCTGCCGATTTTGAGGTGGTCACTGCTGGGCCGGAGGCTGTGCCCGTGGGGGTGGACCCCTATGAGCCTGCTGAGCTGGCCTCACTGGAAGAAACTCTAGCTATCTGGGGGCCTCTATCTGAGCCACAATAGCGGTATCGGCTCTGGCGGCTCTCCTTGCAGAGATTACAGGAGGCAGCGGGCGTGCCTGACCGGCCTGTTGCAGGGATTCTTCGAGGCGCTGAGCCTTGTCCGAGAAGTCCCAGAACCCTCCAGGGTAATTCTGCATGATCAGAGAAGGAACAAACTCTGCCTTGACGTTACCTACACACATCGTCAGTAATTTATCCTAAGTCAGTGGCATGTTAAGGGAGTACGTGAGCCCCTTCCACCGGGCGACGAAGTCCGCGACTCGCTCGTCGGGCCTTTGCATGCACCTGAAGAGGTCTTCAATGTTCGTCTTCCGGGTTGTGGAACTGAACTAGTAGAGGATTTTCCGGAAAAGGTCCTCCCAGCTAGTTACAGATCCAACAGGGAGCTGGCTGTACCAGACGAATGCTGGTCCTTCTAGTGTCTGAACGAAGCACCAGAGCTTGGCAGCCTCCTGCTGCGCCGGAGTCCCTAACATAGGCCCACACCTCGATTTGAAGTGGGCCAAGTGTTGTGGTGGGTCTCCGGTCCCGTTAATGGGGGAAAAAGTGGGGTTCTCAAATCCCGGCGGAGCCGGCACGTCATCCACCAATGATGGGTATGGATTGCCGTCTGGAGGGATTGCCACCTGCCGAGTTTCGAGGGCCTCCAAGTGGGCGATGAGTACTTCCATCAGATCATCCGGATGCAGATTCCTGTCATGATGGGGATCTCTAACCGCAAGTGCGTTTCCAGGCTCTTTGATACGGTAGTCGTGCTCAGAGGCTCGCAGGGCAGCTGGCGGAGCAACTCTCGGGGCGGCGGGAGGAAACCGAGCAGGGTCCCCCAGGTGGTCTCGCCGCTCGGGAGGGTTCGAAAAAACATATCATGCCCTCTTTCCATGGCTTCCAGTGTCGCCCCTATCGGTGAGCACGACACGGTCACGGTTGCCCGGGGGGATCTCAGCAAGGGGTAGATGCTCCTGCCCCTGCTGTCTTGGTCTAGGGTTGCCGTAGTCGGGCCACCGCTCTGCAATGCGTTCGGACAAGAGCTCATCAACCAGCCTCTTTTGCTCAGATAGCTATTGGCGCAGCGTGGCCTTCTCGGGATCTTCCTCTACCTTCTGCACTGAGGCAGATGGGTCGGCAAGTTTGACAGACCCGACGGGCTCTTTACCCTTGCCGATGTTTCGGCCCAGCGCCAGTGCCTCCGTGAGCAGAGAAAGACCTAGGAGACTCCTATGTTGGCGAGTAATCCTCCCAAATGGGTCCAGTAGCGACCTTTCCTCTGGTGGTGAGTCCCCGTCGAGGGGTTCCACAACGTTTCCCTCATCTGAAAGTTCATCCATGTTGACTTCCACTGCCCTTGGCGACGTTCCCTCAGGGTCGCCCAGTGGATCGGGCTGTCGGCGGATCGCACAGAAGAGGAGAGCAGCGTACTGCCCCCATCCGCGGACGTGCGCATGGGGGGTGGCCTCTTCAATAACTCTGTGGAGTACTTGAAAAATCTGAACGCATTGTTGCTGGAGGGCCTCGTGGTGGTCCAGAGACTCGGGGTGCCGAACCGCGGGGAGTGCTGCTAGGTCGACTCGGCGACACTGCTCAGTGATCTACTAGAGATGCTCTTGGCTCCCAGGATAAGGCGCTAGCTGATGGAGAAGGCGGGAGTGAGTCACCTGAAGAATCTGGCGGAAGCACTCAAAATCTCCCGGGGTGAGTGACTCTGGCACATCAAAATCCGATTCTGCGACCGACCAAAACTTCTCAGGGAAGTGGCCCACTGTAAGAACAGTCCAGAAGATCCACGGCTCCGGTTTGGGGTCCGGAACTTTCCGCCCCTACTCGTCCACCTAGGAAATTCGAGGAATTGGAAATGGCGCCGAGGCATGCCATCGGGGCAGTGGGCTGGCCGGCGGGGAATACGACGAACATGCCGATTGGCCACCGATCCCTAGGTCATTCTCCAGGGCTTGTCATGCCCTGGCTACCACGTCACGATAGGATGTGCCAGAGAATGGGCCTCCTACCATAGAGTCGGTGCTCGCCGACGGTGTGTCGCCTCGCGACTCTTCCGTCGGTCCCCAGAAAAGTTCCTCACCCTCCCTAACAGGGTCGGGAGGTGCTTCCGAGGAGGCCAGTGGAAATTGCGGGCTTGATCCTCGGTGGTACGCCACGTACTCATCCTCCTGGATATTCCTTCAAAGGCAGGAGGGAATCATACAGATCTCGCATTCGGGGAGTACGAGACTGACGTGCCGCATCCCCATCCCTTCCCTTAACTCAAAGAGTTGGGGGGGAGTTTCCATCGTCGAGTCGTACTCCACCTCGGAATCCGAGAAACAGACTGGTCTAATTTCCGTCCGGACTCCCCTGACATTCCTCCTGCGATGACGATGCCCGACCTTCCTTCCCCTAGGTATCTCCCCAGGGTAAGGATGATTTCTGTCATGGGGTCCCCTGGCCACAGTAGAGCTGGGGAGGAGGGGACTGAAGGCCAGGGTGCGAGAAGCATCGGGACAGATGTAGAAAGGGACATGGGGAGGACCTCCATGTGAGTGAGTGAATGGATACACAACGACTCCATACTCGCGGCCGACGGTAGGGGGAGTGACCTCATACCCCATGATGTGGGTGACAGAAAGAGTCATACCTGGAGCATAGCCGTCGTGAAGAAGCTTTCGGCTTTCCAGATCAGTGGCACGGAATGAGCCTTCATGGGGAGCGGCACTACCGCGGGTTGGTCCGCAGTGGCCATTGCCAGTGTCCGTGACCAGGAGATTCGACCCAACATTCCTGCAGGGTGGTCGGGGTTTTGATCCCAGTTGGGCATGTGGCTTCCCCTGCTCAACGTGTACGGGGATCTGGTAACAGGAGTCAGCAGTGGCTCGGGCCACAATGGTTGCTGATGTTGATGCCCCAGGACAAGCATTCTATCCCGCTCACGCCTGATGCTGGCGTCGAATCAGATGGGTTGGAACTGGCGGTGCAGGCATGAAGATTTCCTGCTCCTCGGCTTGGGGAGTCAGGCGGCGGCGTCGACGCAGCCTGGCGGGGGTTCTTCCCATTAACCCCTGGGACGGATCGCCGATCGGTTGGACCCGAACATCCCCCACCTCATTATCGTAGGGGAGGGATGCGTCAAGGCGCTCCAGGGATAGGCTCTCGAAGAGTTTGAACGTCGGAGTGGGGAGCAGCGGCTCCCTGCGCGGCCCTCAAGGGCGGCGATGGTGGTGAGGCGCAGCCGCCTCTAGATCCAAATGGGCCATTCCCCTGGCGGGGATGATCCCTTCCTCGTCATACCTACGAACCAGGTCATTGATCACCCTCCGTTGGATGATTTCTGACAGGGAGAGGGGGCGCAAGTGCCCGGATGCTACGACGGTCGAAGTCGGAGCGACCATGGAATAGGTGGGACCACGCGGGGTAGCCACGTCGGTAATTCCCCTGCCCCTGCACCAGTGGGAAGGTGGAAATAGAGCTCCGAATGCAGTGATCTGATTCCTGGAAGCAGGGAGATGAACCCATTAGCATCAACAGGAAAGGAGATCAACAACCAAGGCCCAGCGTCATTCCGTCTTCCATGGTCGGTGAGAGGGATCCACGATGACGACGTCACAGAACGGAGTGGTCAACGTCCTGACGGCCTTGACCCCTGGTGGGTTCGCGTCCCGGTGAGGGTTACTCGGACCTGGGGACATTCTAATCTTCTGACGCCCCGATGGCTACCATTCCCCATTTTGAGGAGAAAAGCTTCACGTCGGGTTAACCATTTTTGTTGCTCCGACGCTTTCGTCGGGGCACGCGCATCCGTCTGTGGGGAGGACGTGCTACTTGTTGCCCCACATTCCCACTATCCAAAGGCGGGCGACATCTGTTCCTTGTTCAGGGACGTCTTCTCCTTGATCGAAACTGGGATGATGGGATGTCGGTTCTTCCTTCCGTGGATTCCTTTTCGGAGCTCATCACCTAGTCCGGGTCTCCCTCATAGATTTAAGACGGGTTCGTGAAGCTCATTCCCGGTGCCATATCTACATGGACGCCAGTTAAGTACGCTGCTTCCATCAAGATGCTCCAAGGGGTCTTGTCGGGGCAGCAACCTTCGGTGAGGAGAATGGTCACGTTGGGGCGTCGTTGGCATGTCTGTCTTTGGTCCATCATCACAGGGCTTCTTGAGGGCGCGGAAGCCCAAGGCATCCCACATCAAAAGCGGGGAATGTGCACCATCTGAGGTTTTCCTCAGCTTCCCATGTTTAACATGGGGTATGTCGTGAGTTTAACATCTTGCGGAGACAGATCGGGTTGAAGGACCCCTAGGGGGAACACCGATGTTGGGGCCAGCACGTGGGCGGCTTCCCAGATATCGTGGAGTGGGATGGGGTGGCATGATCTCACCGGGATGTGGCGTCCCGGGTAAGGATTAGGATGGATGGTGGAGTGAGACATGGGGCTTATGTTCTGAGATGGCCCAAGAGGGGGAATACAGTTTAACGTCATGCGGGATGGGATACAGTTTAACGTCATGCGGGATGGGATACAGTTTAACGTCATGCAGGACGAGATATAGTTTAACGTCATGCGGGATGAGATACAGTTTAACGTCATGCAGGATGCGATACAGTTTAACATAATGCGGGACGGGATACTGTTTAACGTCATGCGGGACGAGATACAGTTTAACGTCATGCGGGACGGATACAGTTTAACGTCATGATGGACGGGATACAGTTTAACGTAATGGGGGACGAGGTACAGTTTAACGTCATGCGGGACGGGATACAGTTTAACGTCATGCGGGATGGGGGATTTGGGGCTTATGCTCTGAGGCGGCCCATGGGGGTCAGGGAACCGACATGGAGAGGTTGGGATGACCGAGTGGTGGGATTGAACCTCGTGGAGGCTTCCTACGTACTATGCGTTAGCACAGATCAAAGTCCACGTAGTTTGCTGGGATGGGGCTTACGCTCTGGGGCGGCCCATAGGAGGATGTCATGGTCGATGCGCACTCTAAGACCACATGAGTCATTCTCGGTGTGGGAAACAAGAGGCGGCATAGACCAGATGATCACGTCGCGAAGGGTGCGTCCGTGAGAAGCGGAATGGGGCTTACGCGTTGAGCAGCCCAAAGAGGAAGCCGGGGCTTACGCGTGGTTAGCGGCCCTTGGTGCCGGGGCTTACTCCAGGGTGGAGGCCCGTGGTGTGACAAAGCGTAGTGAGAAAAGGACTACACTGGCCTTGGAAGGGGGGAAGTATAGAGATGCACGGGTGCAGTCATCTGTAAGAAAGGCTAGGGGCTTACGCTCTGAGGCGGCTCTTCCCCCGTGGACAAACGCCACTCCGACAAGGAGGATCTCATTCCATGTGAGGAAGATTCCATTCCTGTGGAGACGAGAGGTGTAAAAAATGTCCGAGCTAGGGGGACCCTGAGTGCGAATCATGGGGTCAGACCACAGTTTAACATCATGTTTGAAGGAAGATGTGCTTAGCAGTTTAACGTCCTGTAGCTTGGACGAGGTGGGTTTGCTCCACACCCCTAGGGATTACATGCCCAACGCCCTCTACCCCTTGTGGGAGGGAAGGCATCGGCAAGGCCATAGTGAAGGGGGGCCGCAGGGCGAACCACCGGGGGGTCCACGTTAGCGTGGCTATGCAAAGAAGCAATAGCCGTTAGCGTGCCAATGCGGAGAAGCATAAGGAAAAGCAACACAATGGGAAACACGGCCCAAGGGACCTTGAGGTAACTTCACACGATCCTGGAAGGCCATACGGGAAAACAACGCATAGCGCGCATGCCCGGTAGGGGATACATCAGGTGCCGGTGCAGGGGGTAGCCAAGGGGCGTCGAGGTGAGGGGTCCTAGGCTTTGCGCGCAAAAGGGAAGGTTTGCGCACAAAACACCGGGACGACGCGCAATTGGAGCAAGTGAATTATGCGCGGAGAGGGAATTACGCGTAGGGTTTTGCGCGCACGGCAGGGTATTGTGTGCCTGAGACATGGATTTTGCGCAAGTATGGAACCTGGGGGAGGGGGAAAATTCACTGAAGCTGGTGGAGTTGCGCACAAAGGCGAACTCCAGGGCAAGGTTGCGTGAAATGAGGGATTACCTGGAAGTCATCTTGCGCGCGGGGGGAGCCGAATTGCGCGCACGAGAGGAGCTCCAGATTCCTCAACCCCCAAACCATTCGGGGTCACCTTCTATTTATAGGAGACCTCCGGCATGGAATCCAGGCGGCGTGCGAAATGATTGCACGACAGGGGCGGCAGCGTGAAATTATCAACCGCACGGGATGCGGGCGTGAAATTATTACGCGTCGGTGCCGTGACTTTTCGCGAATCCCAGGTTTCCTTTCGCGCGCGACATTTTTCCGCGCACTTCACCCAATTTTTCGGGCACCACTTCCCGAGCCTCTGGATCGGGCCTCTGATTCTGAATATGACTTCGCTTCGTCATTTCAAAAACTTTCTCTGAGAGTTACAGACTTTTTTTGGAGTCAACAAAAGTTTTTTACTCTTTAGGGGTAAAGAAAGTCACTATAAAAGGAAAAGTGGCCCATAAATATACAATGGTTAATACAAAAAAACCATATAAAATTCACTTGGATTGAGATATTTTTTTTAATAATTTGAAATAATTTAATAAAATATTATTTATAATACAACATCTTTAATTACATTTTTGGAACTATTTATTTAATTTGACATTAACGATATCAATATAGTAATGGAATTAGAATATAAACCTTTCAATGACCACTAATATGTTATATTTATATAAAAATTCATGTGAAACTAAAACTAACCATAAAATATTACTTTTATAGTTTTTAAAATTATTTTCTTGATTTTTCCATTGCTTGCACAAACATAGTGTTGGCGTTGCGTAAGCATTTGAGGTAATTATTTAATAACTAAAAATAAAAAAATTAAAATCATAAACCAATAATTTATATTTAAAATAAACATTTATAACTAAATATAACCTCTTTTATCCCTATGAAATAAATTTAGAGATATTAAAACAAAAAAAAGTGATATTTTGGTTTTTTTCCTTTACTTAAAATATTATAGAGGTAAAAATCAAAGATATATGGAAAAAGGTAATATTTTAAATTTTTTGATGATTATGGATGAAATAGTCTCATAAAATGAAATAAATGAAAGTATTTTAATGAATGTTAAGCATTATCACATTATTTTTAACTTTAATTAACTAATTTACACATAGTGATGTAATAAATATTTTCTATGATAACTATTCATAATGAAAAAAAATAAATGGAAATATTTTAAAAAAATATACCTCTTGATTAAAAATATAGAATAAATTTTTAAATATTCCATTCTTATAAATGGAATAAATTAATTTAAATTTAAAACAATAAATATAATGAAAAATAATTTTTAGAAAAATGCATTTTTAATTATAAAAAAAGAGTTATACCAAATTGAAGTATAAAATTCATTAAAAATAGAATAATTTAATTATTATTAATAAAAAACTAATTAAATTTTAAAAATAATCCAAAATATAATTTTACATTGTAAATACTAGAAAAGAAAATACAGTTTTCAATAAAAAGAGGTGTTTTAACTATTCATTAAAAAAATCCATGTTTTTAGAAAATTATCAAAAAATCATCTTAAGATAAATTTGAACTGATGAATTAAAAAATGAATTTAATTTTTTCAAATTGAAATGTAAAATTTTTAAATAAATATTTTAAATTAAACTATATATTTCATGAAACCCAATTTGGCTAGAAATAAATATTTTTCCCTTTTAACTGAAAAATTACTTAATATTGTTATAATAAATATAAATATATAAAATATGATTAATTAAGATATAAAAATAATTTATCTTAACATTAACTGGGTTGTTACATAAAGACCTTGTGTCAGATCACTGGTCCCCCATATATCAATATCCTATCTATTTTCAATGGTCTACATGACATGTTTTACTCGAGTTTCACTACTTCCCTACCAATCCCATGAAATCCTAACATGGGTCTAACTACAAAATCCACCCTAATTCTCAACAAATAGCTATAATACCATTTTATCTTGAACTTCCCCCATTGGAACCCCTACTAGGCTTACAAAAAATGCAAGAGTGTCGCCTGAAGCCTACACTAGTGTAAAAAAGGGGTTTCCACATCATTTTTTGTTTCTAATGTAATTTAACTAGTGATGTTATTATAAGAGACATTTTAAATAGGGGTTTAATGTATATTATTGGTAATAAACATGGTTTTTTCATGTTTATTATTAAATAAACCATCATTGAAATAAGTTAAAAAAAATTAGCATGGGAATGGTTTTTCACATCAGTTATTGTATAACCAATGTGGAAATCCCTTTATCACAACAATTATTTAAAATAAACTACATGGTAAAATATATTTCACATTGGTTATAAAATAACTGATGTGAAAAATATTTTTTTAAAATATTTAATTTAATTATATAATAACCCACATGAATATTATTTTAACAAAATTATAATCAAATACAATAGACGAAAAATATAGTAGAACAAAAATAAAAAAATAACAATAAAAATAGAAGAAGAAAACAACAATAAAAATTAAGATCATTTCAACCTTATAATTTAATAGTTAATATTTAAAATATATATTATAAATATACTAAAACCCAATAAAAAATATGAAATAATCCACCTATGATCTATATAAGTTATTTATCACATTTTTAAATTAAGGGTAAGTATCATAAAATATATATAAATTAAATGGAAAGCTTTTAAAATTAATTCTAAATATAGTTATAAGATAAATTAAAGGAAATGTTATGATAATGTTTAACCTTGTAAAATTTTGTAACTTTCCTGATTGAATTTATTTTGAACATAAATATTAGAACATAATATCCATAATCCTTTACCCCTTGTTGATGATGGCAGTTATATTCCAAAATACGTTTTAAATTAAAAATAAAATTTTATGTAATTCCAACAAAAATATTGGAATTATAAATGTGAATTAACCTTTCCACGCACACATTTTATATTTTATATCCACTTTAAAATTGTATCTCTAATGTAATCCCATGCCCTATTTTAAAATTTTATGTCTAATATCAAAATAAATAGTTATAATATAAATTTTTTCATATAATCAAATATATATGTCCTATATGTTGTGAAAATTTTCTCGCACATCACCCTGTATAAAGCATAAAAGGTAAGATATCTTCTCTTTCAGATAAAAATGAATAAAATTCAATGACCACTAATAAAAAAAATAATGTGAGTGGTTATTCAATTAAATTAAATGACACCTTTAGAAATAAATTTTCTATACCCTTCAAGATAATAAAGTATCCAACATTGAATTCCATTATAATGAAATATTTCAGAATATATATTATAATTTCTATATCATTCATTGTATTCCTTTTTGGTGAAATAAATTTTGGGCAAACAAACCAATCTACTAATGTCATATCACAGTGGATACAAATTCTCTAAAAATAACTAATACAAAACAAACATAAGTATTAATTTTCATTAAATTAAAATAATTTTAAGAAATATGATAATCGACTTACTTGGAAAATAATTACATCACATTGATGCTAAAAAATATCCAGTTACAAGATTTATAAAATCTCTCTTTAAAATCATCATAGTCATTTCATTTAAAAATATGTTAGTATCCATTGGAATTTCACAAAATTCCAACAATAAAGATGAATATGTTTTTAATTTATAATGTCCAAAATAGGTAGAATCTATGGCCATAATGTCTTGCAAATGATGTTATCTAACTATAATTTCTTTATAGTTAAATAATACATGTAAAAAAATATAGTTACATATATAAATTTTAAAATGTTATTTTTTTTAAAACCAATATGAAATAAATGATATAATCAATGCATACCTTAATGGAAATTTTTCAGACAGGCCTGGATGGTCAAAATAAAAAATGTACTATACCTTTTAAAACTATTGTGGCAACTTCTGTAGGAAATGGTACTCCTACTGATCTATCTATAATATCCTACATTGTGAACCTAAGATGATACATCTCATTTTGTTAATAATGAATATATTCCAATATATAATATATAACTGAAAATTAATTTTTTATTATCAAAACACTTTTTAGGAAGAAAGTGAGAAACCAAAAAAATAGTCTGAGCAAACTCTTAACAACACAGGCAGAAAAAGAAAAACCAAAGAAAACCACCATACCTACCCCACCCTAGCAATTGATCCTGATAACAAGTCTTCACCTATATAGGTCCCTTCGAAAAGTAGCCCTATGCATAAGTGCACGGGCACGGTACCGATGGGATAGCCATACCCTCTCAAGCATCCCAATCCAAAAGTCCTGCATCAATAAAGAATTCGCACTCTGGTCCCCCTCTGGTGCAGGTCCAAGTAGAATGCTGTAAAAGACCCCAAAAATCCAAACAAAGACAAACAACAGGAAAACCTGAGGTTTTCACATCTAAAAACCCTATCAAAGCACCTGGCCAAAACCACTAACTTAACCAAGATCATTAAACAGAAACTTAATATTACCTGAATCCCTCTCCCTGAAAAGATTCTAGGATAGAGATATAACCTATAAATCCGCCACCTCCTGTATCCTCTTCTCTAACATAGAAGCAAGTTTGTCCCACGTCTGAATATACTCCTCAACACTGATTATCCCTCTGTTGAAACCCTTTACTATAATGGAGTCCTTTTTGTCAATCCATTTATGTTGTTCCTTATTAAAAGACTCCTCCATCGACCTTCCCATCATCTTAGATGCCTCCTCCTCAGTTGCATTGAGTAAAAAGGTCTTCTAATTAACTTCTTCTTCAAATCTTAAAAGGAGAGCCATGTCTTGGTCACCCTGTTCCTTCGACCTATGCATGTATAGAGACTCCTTTTCCATCTTCTTTTCATTCATCTTCTTTGTAGAGAAGGTCTCTAAAGGAGGAGGTAACGAGGAGTAGTCATTCTTCCAATTCTTCTTCTCGAAACCCTTATTACTACTTGGAGTTGAATCCTCATCTGCTAACAAAGATAAAATTTTGGATCTATATATATTATTGGAAATACACAATTCACCCCCTCTTGTGTATATTTGCATTATTTCATCATAATAATTGGTATCATATGAGTGATTTTTAATGAAAGAAGATAATCTATAGAAAGCTCAAAGTAAAAGGTCTATGCAAAGACATATGATGATGATAAAACTAAAATTAGGTATTTTAAGGATTTTATTCTCCTTACTTTTATGGTGATAATTATTGATGTCAAAAATCTCACATGATTATCTGTTTAAAAAATTAGGGATTCAAAGTATACATGAAAATTTTCACTCTGTGTGAAATCCTTGAAAAATTGAAAACATGGGTTTCTACCAAAGAAGCTGAGTATGATATCAATTAAATAGTAATGAATGCTATTATATGTGGACTCAGTCTAGATGAAATCAATGGAGTATATCAATGTTATAGTAATTATGAAACATGAAAAACTATTATTATTTCTAATGATGGAACTGAAAATGTCCGAAAATTAAGGTATATTACTATGAAGTTGGAATTTGATACCATAAGAATGTATGATGGTGAAAGAATCACCAAAATGAATGGAATATTTATGAGGAAATTCAATGGTGTTTCTACCTTAGGAACTTAAATTTCACAATTAGATCACGCATTTACTGTTCTTAGAGTGTTACCATATAAGTGGAATGAAATATCTTCTACTATACAAAAATCAACACCAATAAAAAATTTTACAATGAAAGACTTGATTGGAGCCTTGATGATGTATAAAGAAGAAATGAAAGCTGAAGGTGAAGATAATTAAATGATAAAAATAGAAAGTACTATCCTTAAAAGTTACTACTCAGAAGCATGAAAATATATTACATTCTGAAATGATTTAGAATGTTCAGGTTATGAAATAGATCTAGCTCAAATAAGCAGAATATTCGTCAAATTTTATAATAAAAAGTGAGGCTTAAAGAATACCATCAAGAAAAATAAAATAGCATCTAAAGAATTAAATTTATATGAATGTAAATATATGGGACATAATATACTTTATTTTACCTAGTTAAAGGAAGAAAATAGAAATATTGAGAAGAAAAAAAAAGAAAAACCAGACAAGATCTGCTTGTGAGATTGAAGGAAAGTGATCTATGAAGTCTACTTAGAGTGTATCTAAAGACTCCAAAATTTATTGTAAATCTAATTTAGAAGAGGATCCAAAAAATATAAAGTAAAGTATATGATTTATAGATAAGGAATAATATGAGTTACAAACCTATTATTATTTTTCTTCTGATTATGAATGTTACTCTAATAGAAAATTAGCTACTTTCTTCTCCATGATTGAAGAAATATTTAAATATTTTTTTTTAAAAATAAACCACTTAAGAATATGCTTAAAAAATTTTAAGTTAAAAAGATGAATTTTTATAAAAATATCAATAATTAAGAGACAAATTTAACAAATATACTTCAAACTGTACTGATCATGAAAATTGAATAAAAGAATTAAAGGATGATATAGAGACATTAAAAAGTGATGCTATCATATCAACTAAAAGAGAATAATCATAATATCATATTCTTTAAAAAAAATTTATAAAAAATGAAAAATGTGTAATTTTAAATAATGGTGAAAAATCAAAATTATATAGAAATTACATTATTCTTAGGTTTAAAAATAAGAAAATATCAACAGTTACTTGTTTTTATTATATAACCAAGGGACATTACTAAAATAATTATTTCATAATAAATCCCAAGATTAGTCAAATTAAAAAGGTCTTTATTTCTAGTAATATGTCTGAAGCATCTTCTATATATTTTTAAAAAATAAAGAAAAAATGGTTACCTGGATCACTTCTTAATGATACAGTTGGACCCAAGAAAATATGGGAATCAAAACAAGAATTTTTTACATTATTTGTATGAAAAGGGTTATAGGAAAAAATGTTGTATGGTATATGGATATTGGATTCTCAAGAAACATGATTGGATACTCTTACATTTTCATACATTCGAATAACTAGATGTAGGGTTGGTTACCTTTGGAGATATCACTAAAGGTAAAATATTTGGAGATGAATCTGTTAGAGATCCAAAATCAATTTCATTCAAAAAAGTTCTATATGTTCAAGGATTGACGAAAATTTTCAAAAGTATCTCTAAACTTTATGATGATTAATTTTATGTTTATTTCTCTAATAATTTCTGATTAGTACTTAACTATTAGTTAATTAAATTTATAGCACCTATAACTAAAAATTCTTATACCCTAGATCTTAATTACTTGTGTAAAAAATGAACTGTTTAACTACTATGAAAAATGAATCTTTGATTTTGAATAGGATACTTATAAACTGAAATTTATTTTATTTATATAAATTTTCTAATAAAAACTTATATATAGTTTTCCTAGTTGTAAATTTACTAAATATATATTCTATGATGCATGCGAAATTGGAAAGAAACAAAAGTTATCCTTAAAATCTATCAACAAAGTTTCTATATTAAAAACACTAGAAATTATCCACATAAATTTTTTGGACCATCTAGATTAGAAAGTTTAGCTGGAAGATCATATGTTTTTGTTTTAGTTGATGAATTTTGAAGATTTACATCAGTTTATTTTTTAAAACATAAGTTTGAGATTTTTTATATTTTTGAAATATTTTTTAAAATTATTAAAAATAAAAATGATTTTAAAATAATATCCTGAAGAAGTGATCATGGTGGATAAATTGAGAATTAAGAGTTTAATTTTTTTTTTCATATTTATGTATTAACCACCCCTTCTCTACACCAAGAACACCTCTACAAAAAAGGAATCGTATAAAGAAGAAATAGAACTATTAAATAAATTTCAATAATTGTGTTAGCTGAATATAGTCTTCCTACTTAATTTTGGGAAGAAGCTATAAACTCATATTGTCATATCTTGAGTAGAGTTTTAGTAAAACCATTTATTAAAAAGAAACTTGATGAACTATTTAGTAATAGACAACCTAAGGTCATATACTTTAAATTATTTATATGTAAGGTTTATATCATGAATACTAAAGAAAATATTTGGTAAATTTGATCCAAATCCTGATAAAGGAACCTTTTTTAGATATTCAACTAACTCCAAATCTTATAGGGTGTATAATAAAAAGTTAAATATTATTTAAGAATCTATTCATGTGAAGTTTGATGAAAGTGAACCTTTTGATAATAGGAAAAATCAAATAGATGAAGTTTCTGATTCATGAGACAACATGATACATGAGTTACCTAAAAATAATTTTGAAAATAAATTAAATGAAATTAATCCCAGTCTAGAATAACATGAAACTAATGAACCTAAAAGTTTCATACTTATAAAACTGTGATCCTTAAAGGATTACCCTTAGAAACAATAATTGGACATCTAGATACAAAAGTATAAACTATAAGGAATATATGAAACCTAGAAAATTTCCTGCCTTTATTTCTCAATTAGAACCTAAAACTATTGAATAACATTTTAAAGATGAAATTTGGATATTGTCCAAGAAATAAGAACATAAGAAATTTAGTAGAAACAATGTTTGGGAATTAGTTGACAGACTATCCAATGATCCATTAATAGAAACAAAATGTGTTTTTATAAATAAACAATATGATCAAGGAATAATTACTAGAAATAAAGATATATTAGTTGCTAAAGGATATAATCAAGAAGAAGGAATTATTATGATGAAACAGTTTCTCTTGTTTCTAGATTAGAAGTTATAATACTTTTAGCTTATGCATCTCATAATAAATTTTAATTATATCCGATGGATATAAAATCACCATTTATAATGGATATTTAATGGAGGAATTTTATATTGAACAACCATAGGGTTTTGAAAATCATCATATACTAAATTTAGTTTTCAAACATAGTAAAGATATTTATGGCCTTAAAAAAGAACATAGATCTTGGTATGAAAGATTATGTTTTTTTATATTGGAAAATGGATTTTCTATAGTGTTAGTAGATCCTACCATATTAATGAAAATATTTTTTTTCCAATATACAATTAGTACAGATTTATGTAGATGGTTTTATTTTTGGTTTAAAGAATAAAAATATTTCTAATGATTTTTAAAATATTATGTAAAAGGAATTGGAAATGATTTAGATAAGAGATTTTAATTTATTTCTTGGTTTTAAAATATATTAAAAAATTAGGAAATGTTTTAAATCAAAGTAAATATATTATTGATTTATTGAATAATTTTGGGCTACAAAATAGTAAGACTTATGGAACTCCCATGTGTACCAATATAAAACTTGATTTGGATGAAGCTGGAAAACTAGTTGAAAAAAATTATATAGAGCTATGATTGGAAGTTTAGTATATTTTATTACTATTAGACCAGGAATTATGTTTTTTTTCTATGTGCTATATTTCAATCAAATCCAAAATAATCCCATTTTAGTACTGTTAAAATAATTTTATATATATATAAAAGAAACTCTATTTCAATCTTTTATTTACCAAAAAACATTAGATTTTAATTTAATTTCATATTCAGATGCTGATTTTGGAGGTTTTATATTATATAGAAAAATTACATCAGGATCCTATCAATTTTTAGGGAAGTCCTTAGTTTTACGTTTAAGTAAGAAACAACATTAAATTTCCCTATCAATAGTTGAGGTATAATATATATATGGTGGAAGTTTTTGTGCAGAAGTATTATGGAAAAAACATACACTACTGTAATTTGAACTTAATTTAAATTATATTCATATTTTATATAATAATACAAGTGCAATTAATATTTCAAAAAATGATGAAATTCACTTAAGAACTAATAATATTGATATAAGGCATCATTTTCAAAGAGACCATGTTCTACAAAAGGATACATATTTTAAATTTGTAAATTATAAATATCAATTTACTAATATTTTTACAAAACCACTTCCCATAGGTATTTTGGAATTTATTAAGGGGAAGATAGGTATATTTATATTTTAAATATTTTTTTATTAATTTGTTTCTTTAGTTTTTTGTTAATTGTTTTATTTATTCTTTTAGAATATTATAAAGTTTCTAATTGTTTAATAAATCATGGATTTATTACTCTTCTTGAAATTATATCTTTTCAAAATAAAAAATAAATAATGATTACTCTGAGTATTTGGCTTCATAAACCAAAACCAATGTCACTCAAAACCATAAAAAACTCTCTCTCTAACTCTCACACCTAGTTTTGATCACTTTCAACTTTCAAGGTTTTCTTTTTTCCCCTATAAACCATAAAATCCAAACCTCAAACCATCATATTTTTAGTAATGATAAAGACCAAGAGGATAGATGAAGGTGAGACGAGTGAATCAAAGAACCAACATACCTTAAGAATTAATAGACGAGTTCTCTAAGGAAATGTTTATGATTTAAAAGTATTTTTTTAGATGAATATTCTATTGAAGGAAGATCTATCCTTTAAAGGGTAATAATTTATTTTTAATGTAGAAAATATTGATTATGTTTTTGATGGATAAGTAAAAGAGTTCTATGAAAATATCAACTTATATTTTGGTGACATAGAGGACTTCATCGTTTTAAAGGTAAATGGTATGGATTTATTTGTTTCATTAGTTGAAATAGAAAATATCTTTTAGCTTCCCCATAATGGGGTTTTTCACATTGATATTTGACCCATTTGAAATAAATAATATAATTTTAAATATATAATATATTTTCTTTTTGGATCTAATATGATTAAATATTTTTTGTAAAGGATATTGAAGCTGACCAGAAGGTACTGGTCAAATTAATTAAATATAAAATACTGTCGATAATTTCTGAGTTAGAAAAATTCTTTATCCCAATATGTATATAATGTTATTTATAGTGAGGGACATCAAGTTTAATTTTAGTAGGTATATGATCCGGTATGTGGATTATTGCTATCAGAAAGGGGTGACAAAGTCTTTTTATCCATATGGTAGGATTGTTTCTATGATTTTGTATCTAAAGAATAGTATTTGGGATATCCAGCTAAGAATAATGTGTCATCATAGAAATATTCTTAATGTTTGAAATTTATGGAAGGAATGATTCTTTTAGAGCACTATTAATAGAAAGGTAATTCCTATTGGGGATAATTATCAGTAAGAATACAGTGATAATTCTTAGGGGAAGAAAGAAAATATGAAATAAACTAGATCAGTATGTGTCTATGAAAAAGAAGTTAGATAATCTAGAATAGTGTATGTTGTTAAAAATATAAGATTAAGACTTTTTTATGATGTCTATGATCCAAAAGATGAAATATATTTTCATCAATATCTTAAAGAACAATCAGATGAACCAAACAATGAGGCCCTTGTCTTATGACCTAGACAAAGATAAGAACCTGAAGTTTAGGCCCCATAAGTTGAATTTTCTATAAATGATGAATTTAACCAAACATTTTTTTAGGAGTCTTAAATACTCTTGGGGAGTAGAAAGATGAAAATGGGGATGAGTAAGAAGCACGTGAAGAAGAATAGTTTAAGAATAATGCTTAAGGTGGTGAGAAAGAGAAACCATAAGTGGTTGAAACTACTGAATTAGTTGAAAATTAAAAAATTTCTACCACTCTAGAAGATTTGGATAAGGCTATTTCTACGCATGAGGAGAAGAAAAAATTTCTTGAAAATGTATCTTCCTATTACAGTGAGAAAGATAAAGGCCATTCCATAGCATTGGTTAGAAGAGGACAAACATCAATAAATCTCAAAGAATAATAATATTATGATTCTCTTAATGATAAAATTAAAGATCTAGTCATCATGTTTAATAAGATGAAAGTATAAAATTAAAATTTTCAAAGTGAGATGGAGTTTACTAAGAAATATTTGGAAGATTTGAAAAACTCAACCATTCCAAGAGAAGAATTGAATCAGTAAAAGTTCATATAAAAACTTTTAGAGAAAATTCAATTCCAAAATTATATTTTGATAACTTTCAAAGAGAAATTGATGATCATATTAGGAGGATACAAGAATAATATGTTTCAACGAAAGATATTAGAGATTTAAAGAAGTACATGAGAAGTCAGTTTGAATCAATGATGAGTACCTATAGTCACTCTAGAGCTTATAATTTTACTCCTAAAAATTCTCCAGATTTAATAAGAAGTCTTTAATCAATTACTACAATTATTTATGCTTTGAATTACTAGATTTATAATCTTCAGTGTGATAGTGCTCCTTAAAATGCGTTGTTAGACAATCAGAAAGATCTTATTGAGAACTTAACATTAGATGGTCATGGTATTAGATATATTCTCAATTAGATAAGTTAGTAAAAATATCAAAGTTTATTCAGTATAAAGAAAATTATCATGAGTTTTTTAATGTAAATTTGGCTAAAAGTTAAAAATTAGTTCAGGATTCAAATATTTTGATGAAATAGTTGTCTGATATGTTTAATCACAATTTAAAATGACTAATGGTAAAATTAAAGTATGTTCATTAGGTTGTTCATGTTTCTTAGGTATCTAACACCTCATCTGATCAAGACCCTTCACCCTCATATAGTCCCAACTTTTATACTTTCTTATCCAAATGTTCATTGTACTCAAAAATCTATTTTAATGAAATTATTTTTTATATTAGGGTTTTTTCTATTTGTTTATTATTATTTATTTCAATTTTCACTACCATAGAAAATGTAATTTCTCAGAATATCATAACATTCATTAATAATTATGTGATATATTAAATGTGTTTCAACCCCTTTTCAATTACTTTCTTTTTTAAATCACAAAAGAGTGAGAAAAGGTGAGTAAACACAAAATTATATATAATTACCTATCCCAGGAGAATAAGAATTTATTAATTTAAAATTAAATTATTTTTTTAAAACAATAATTTTTTATATTACTTTATATCACTTATTTAAAACATGGTGTATACAAATTTAATAGATGACTGAAATTTATGTTATATTTCTTTAAATATATTATTTCATTTGTGTTTACATTTCCTATATTTTCTATAATTTATGTTATATAGGTTTTGTGATAAAAAAATGGGGATATTATTGGGCATGTATTATCTCACCAATACTATATTGATCTTATTGATTTTGATGCCCAAAAATACCATTATTTGTTTTACTAATGAAATTATTTTAGTATTTTTTAGGAATATATTTCTAGAGAAATTTATATTATTGATAGGTTATATCTGATTAAGTATTTTGGATGTGTTTGAAAGTATTTTGGAAAAGATTTTCATACAATAAATTTATAATTGTAACGTATGATAAGAGGATCTGTTTAGTGAAAATAATCAATCCCACTAAGAGAGTGTTGGTGGAGTGGACTAGAGAATATTTCCTTCAATAGTCTATCTTGAATTAAATATCCCTTTAAACTACTGATTAACAATTAATACTCCTGTTTTCGTTACTATTTTTATTGAAGATCATTATCAATCAAGATATCTTTGAAGCTATTTCTTCTTAAAGACATTTATATTTTACGGAGAAGATTTATTTTCTATCAATTGTTACTAAAACTATGAAAAGGAATATGTTTTCTCAAAAAAAAATATTGATTTATTAGTGTATTGATTTCTTTTACTCAGTTGTGGTTGAGTATTAGCTTCCCAAACTAAGAGGTAAATTTTAGAATTCCTATAAAAGAACTATAAGGCCATTTAAAAGCCTTATTATAAAGGTGTCAACTTTTTGTAATTAGATGTTAAGGTCATGTAGTAAGATGGACAGTTTACTAAAAATCATTAAGCTCATTGAGACAATGTTGGTGGAGTAGATAAGGGGATATTTTTTCTATGAACAACTATACATCGATGTGTTCCTATTATCTATTTATTCACGACTAAAATATTCTATTAGATATCATCCATTTTTTCTCATTCGGGCCCTCTTCCATTTTTCTTGTTTATCTAATGGATGGAGGTTCAACATCTATTGATCCCGAAGACTCAACTCTCATTTTTCGAATGTTTTCCACCATTATGTTTTCTCCCAATAATTTATACCTTCTATGTGATAAAGTAAAGGGGTATAATTTTTTAAATTGTAACTCCTGCAGATATATCCTCTGTTTTTGTAAATTAGAGATAAAAAAATCATTCATTTTATCATTAATATACATTAAAAAAAAATTACACTCACAAAAAATGAATATTTTCATCTACTTTAAACAAACCGATTCCTTAGATATTCATCTAGAAAAGGATATATATCACCTATATTTTTATTTTATTTTTCACTATAAATTAAATCTGATGTGAGGGTTGTTTTAAAATCCCTCCATATACTAGTATCCAGAGATAAACATTTATTCATGACTTCTTTATTATTATATATATCTAATTTTATCTCATAATAAGTAAAAAACATATATTAGTAGAAACATGTCATGATAAGTTAAATAATAGTAAATTATTTTAACAAAATTGTCTCTTATAATTGATATATTATGACTTTATTAACACTTTTCAAATAACAAATCAAAATGTTGTCTCTTGAATGAGATTTAATTACAAAAAAAGTCTTAATTTTTTTTGAATTTATACCAATACGATTATCATTATTATTAACTCAATATATATCCTGTAGTACTAAATATGTGTAACTGATAGTTTAAGTAAACACATGATACTAAATTTACCAACCCTAGAATCCTTCTATGCCCCTATAGAATTAGAAGGCTCCTGTGTATAAGGATAAGGATGCTCCTCAGCAAAAGTATGTGTTCGGTCCTCCCCAAAAGATCGAGGTGAATTAGTTGTTTGATATGACATTATCCTATAAACCAAATTAATAAATAATTAGTAAAAAATATAAAAAACTAACTTTTACATATAAAATTAAATAAATTTTTTAAAATGATCTAATTAAAAGTAAACTAAAATAAACAAATTTTTATTCATATTCATTAATATTGTTAACTAAAATAAAGAAAATGCTAATGAGTGATGAAATGATATAAACAATGAAAACAATTATATAAAAGATTATAAAAATACTGCTATTACATAAAAAATATAATAATAATTTTAAAATGATATATACAAAAAAATAAAAAATAAACAACTATTTATCATATTCATTAGAGTAGTTATCGAAAATATTAAAAATAATACTGACAATATTAGTTATATTATTCGTTATTAGGTAAAATTTTTAAAACAATAACGAAAATATTTATGAAACATAAAATGATAAAAAATAAAATAAAAAACATATTAAGTAAAAATTTATATAAATCGAATAGTTGCATATAAAATTGAATAATTGAAAAAAGTTATTTAAAAACCCAACTATTCTAAATTTTTTATCATATTTGATAAAATATGTATTTTAAGTAAAAAAATTAATACTATTATATCTACCATTTTATGAAATTAGAAAAGATAAATAAGAAATAAATTAATGTTACTTGTAGTATTAAGAAATTATTAAATTATTTTCCTCCATATTATTTTCTCATGAAAATTCCATATGGCACAAACCATGTCTATGATGTGGTAATCAATATTCTATGAAAATTATTCCATATAGGTTGCTATCTCATATAAATCCACATCATCATCATGTTTTTCATTACCAAAAGACTATTTTTTTCTCATAAGACAATAGACCACATCATTTTTATGGATCAAGATCATAGAATATTGGTTTTTAATTTGTTTTATTGATAAAAGGCCAAATTGTGTATTCTGATATATCTATACTAAATAGTGTAATATAGAATTCATTATGTATAAAACTATTATTATCAATAATTCATTTTCAGTTAAACACTAGAACTTGAAATTTAATGTAAAAAATATCCCATATTTATTATATAATTCTATAATATACACTGGATGTGGAGATTGAGTTTTTTTTATTAACCACTAAAAAATTAATTGCCTTTGCAAACCCCAATAAACTAATAGTTTGAACTACACTTATATTGTCATGATATTTGGTATAAAATGTATATCCATTAATGTCATACCCATACCATGTTATTAAATTTAAACATGGGATACCTACTAACCATATCAATGTTTCAAATTTATATTATCTACTATGAATTTTTTATTTAAACCATGTAAAAAAGATTTGTTATACTCATTCAATATCCACATATCTTTCTTATTTGGATAAAAATGTCTTAACATATTAATATGAAATGTTATTTATAGAGGTAAATCATTTATGTTATTCAATATGTATAAACATACCTATATTATCTATTCACCTACCAATAATTTTACTTTCAAACCATGATACCCCTTTACCCAAAACCGACTCGTTCATGGTGAGATATTGGAAAACTAATATACTCTACTATAGAGAAGTAGTTTATAAAAAAACACTGCAAACTCCTTAGAAATTTACTTCTAAACAATGGAAGCTTCTGGTAAATATGGATTCTTAATATATACATTCAATATATTCATATAAATTTCAAAAGGATACATCCAAAAAAGATATAAAGTCTTGTAAAAAATTATTTTTTTCACTAAATAAATCATTATATACACCAAGATATCAAACAATGATGGAGGAACGTACATTTACAAATAATGAAGTATAGAAATTGTATCATTCTCTTATTTTTTAATGAATTTTGATCAATAAATTTGATAAAAATTGAATTGAAAGAATAACACACCTTCATAATAGTCATTCAGAAAAGGACGGACTATATTCCATACAATTAAACTCACATGAGCCATTACATCATGACATGAAAATCATGATATTTCATGCACGTTAAGTTCAAATCTTTTAGTGATTTTTTTACATTTAATGAATGACTGTAAAACAGTTTGATACCCTAGATTCATTGAAAATAATAATTTTCTCCCTCTTAGATAATGTATGACAAGTCGGAGGTAGGTAAGTTCATTTTCCATCTAGAGTTTGATCTAACTCCAAACATATTCCCATTATCATTAAGTACAATCTTTCATTCACCCCTTCCTTAGTCTTTCCTTTAATATGTAACATTATTCCTATAAAACTATCTAAGATATTCTTTTCTATATAGATGAAATCAATTTTATGTTTTAAATTTATGATATCTATAATATGGAAGCTCAAAAATATTGATTATTTATTTGAAATATTGATATCATTATAAAATTTTGCATCTTTCTGAATGTGACATCAATTTTTTTCACCCTCCCAAAATATTTATTAGTCGAAAAACGTTCCAGAGAAATATCAAATTTATATGAGTTTTTGAATTACGTTTTTATTCTTTGATAAGATTGGTCCATAGACAAAAAAAATTCAATGACACATGTATACTATTTTTATCCCATTATATAGTTAATAATATGAAGTCCATTCTTCATAAATCAGATATGATTTATGCCCCTTTACACTATATCCAAAAAAAATTCTATATGATTGGAAGTCATTTATAGTGAACATAATCATTACATGTAGTAGAAAATGATACCTTTTATTAGAATAATACATTCTGATACCATCACCCCGTAAAATTTTCAAATCATCAACTAATTATGATAAGAAATCATCAATATCATTTCCAGGATATATTGGTCTAGAAATCATTGAACTCAACATGATATATTTCTGATTCATACAAAATTCAGGAGATAAGGTATTAATTAACAATAAAATAGTCCATGAACTATGTTTACTAATAAGGTTCCTATATGGATTCATTCTTTTTATGCACAGTTCTTGTCTGATATTTCTATCTTTATTTATAAAGGTGGGAAACTATTGAAAATTTTTCTTCCACCATAGATAATCTATAGGGTGATGTAATTTTCCATCACTTATTCGCATATCTATAGGCCATCTTAATCTTTTTTTCATTATTTGAATGTACAAAATATAGGATTTAAATGAGGAACTATAAAAAGTTACCAAATATACTTAACAAGATTCTTGGAAATTTCTAAGTCAACATATTATTATTCCTTCCATTTATATAATTATGTACCATGTTTAGGAAACTCTTACAGAAGTTCATATTCCTTACTATATAACACACAATTATTTCGGTATCTGTGTATATTATTATACCACAAACCCATTGGACATAATATTTTATTTACATTATAATGTGAATATGGAAGATAATTTTCTTCAATAATCATGTATTTAGAAAATTGTAGCAACTCTATAAAACTCTTTTCACTCCAAACATTTACGATATTCAAGTTAATTAATCTTAACACTATTGATAAAACCATAAATTTTGTACATCCTTGATACAATAATTTTTCCCCATCACCATATAGGTGATTAATCATAGGTCTTTTTTAATTACATCTACTCGAATATTATTAATTTGTTCAGACTTATCATCTTGAAAATATCCATTATCAATCAATTGTGGATTTCATCCAATTTCCCCCTACCAAATCCAAGGACTATTACTCAGATTAAAACCATGAAAAATTAAATGATATTTTATTTCTATTCTTTGAAACTTTTTCATATTTAAATATTTTAAACATGGATAGAAATATAGGTAATTTTTTGTAATATTTCGTTTTGAAAAATTCCAAACAATCATCAATTACCTCATTTTTATCACTGGTTCATCTTTCATTAACCAAACTATAACTCATTATCACCTATTAAATTTTTTAAGTATATAATATTAGTTACTATATATTGAAATTGAATTTCAAATTTACTTTTATAAATAACTATAAAAATAAATAAATATCATAAAATAAATGGAAAAATGATATTTGAATGTTAATAATTTTTTTTATAATTTTAACATAAAAAATGGGCATCTACACACATTTTTTAGAAATAAGATATAATATTTTATGAAAAATATTCTTTGTATAAAAGAAAATATAAGAAAATATAAAATAGGATAGTGAGAGTGTCATGCACTAAGTTAAATAGTTCTAAATTTTACTTCATTATTTTCAAATGTATATAGAAAAAAAATATATTACACACAATATGTAATATTATATACCAAGAAAAGATAAGTTACAAAAGTCCTGATAGATGGAAAAAATACGAAGTTTATTAATAAATAGAATATATTATTTTCGTTTAGAAAGAGATGTCTGAAACTATATTTATTAGAACTAAATAAGGATTTATTATATTAATATCAAAACATAAATGGAGGCATTATTTTTAGAGTAACAATGTGTTGGATGAATGTTATACCAATAAACCATGTTATATAAAAAATAGTTTTAACTCTAAAATTCAGATTTATCTCATTTCAAAATCAAACAATGCTTTATCAAAGAATTATTTATTTTATAACCGATCCAAAATCGAAGTTTAAATCAATATACAAAAATTTAATCAATTAAAACTAAATTATGAATTTTATTTAGTAAAAAATTATACACTTTTTATGTAATCATTTTACTTTACAAAATATTAATTCCTATATGATAACATTGTTTTTATTTAAAAATGAACCAAATAATTCCCTTTTAAAAATCCTGATTCAATATTTAATAATCACACCAATTTTTAATTTTTTAAAGACTCATTTCTAAAAATTCAATGTAAATTAAATTCACAAAAATGAATATCACCATTTTTAAATTCTAAATTTTATTCAAAATTCAATTGTTATGAAAACCCCTAAATTTTCCCTCAAAAACAATTATTCCAATATCTCTATTTTTTTTAAAATTTATAATTTCCCATGATTTTAACCGATGAATTGCTCAATAGATCAAATTAAATTAATAAAATATAAACGAATAACAAAATATTAGAAGTGAGAATATCCAAATTCCTAATCACATATAAATATGACATTCATAAATTCATCAAGCTAACAAACCCACCAATGCAAATGAATCCTTAAATCCCTAAGCTTGTTAAACTAAATCATCTATTCTATATAATGGAATATCCAAATACTATATATTTATTCCAAATTCATGAAAAATAGATTACATTGAGAGATATATTTAAGAATAAAATAAGTAATCGAACCCTAACCTTTAATTCAACACCTCAAAAATCAATTCTCATGAGAAATATAGTGTATTTATTTAGACACTCATTAAATAATCATTAAAAATACCTTAAATACCCATTAAACATACCTTATAAACCCATTAATAAGTAAATTATCATGATTTGTAAGACATTAAAAAATCATTCAATCAAATAAAATTTCAAAAAAATAATAAAACATTACATGTATTAAAAATCAGAAGTATATATACAAACCGTGAAAAACATTTGGGGAGAAGATGAGGAATTGGATGATGATAGCTGAGAAGGTGGTAGAAATGATGATAGTGATAATGAAGAATATTAAAATAGTGATGAGTAAGGGAGGTGATAGGAATGGTGATGATGAAGAAGAATAAGAGAGATCAATGATTGAGGGAGGTCAAGGAAGAAAATTAGTGTTCGTCGTGTGTGAAATCAATTTCATAGATACAAATATAAAAAATAATCAACACTATTACATTTTTTAAAACATTTTATATATTAGTTATGTCATAACAAACGTATAAAATATATTTTCTATATTATTTATGATATTACTGATGTAGAAAATATGTTTTTTATGCTAGTTATCTAATAACTGACATAGAGAACCTACCGAAATCAATTTTTATATCGGTTAAAAATTAATTAATATAAAAATAATAATTCATCATGTCATTTTTAAAAACTATCATGATAAATGTGACATATTAAAACTTTTTTTTATAAGTTATTCCTTTAATAGGACCCATGTTAGTGACTAGAGATGATGGTATAAAACACATTCATTGAAGGTATTTACCTCAAAAAATATGAAGAATAATAAAAATTATCCATCGATAAAAACTAAAATATTTTTTTCCACAAATAAATTTCCACAACTCCAAATGTCACATATTTATCATGTATACAATCAATATGAAATAATATGAAAAACAGGATCTTGAGACACTAAAACTTCCACTGAACTCCATATGAGCTACTAGAGTAATAACCCTTATATCCCTTTAAAAATCCTACAAAACAATTATAAAAATATGGTGGGGTTATCACTTGTGAGTACTCATTAGGTTTATCCTTCTTAACAAATCAATATTCATGTGAAAAAAATATTCAAGAGTAATAAATAGAAACATCAACTAAGAAAACAATAACCACAAATATAAGCAGAAACAAGCACAATAAATACACTCACACCCAACCCCACATCCCACATCATTTTTGAATATCTTCTCCATTTTATGTAACAATATTAACCATTTATATAACAAAGAACCCAATCCAATTTCCATATTTTTGGAATCCCATGAATTTCATATGTAAATATTACATCGTTTTAAAAGAATATTCAATACATCACACTATAATACATGCCCCAAAACTATAAAGGTTTAGTATATTTAGAGACTAGAAACATAATAACATTATCTCATGAAATATATTTATCATATCCCAAAAATTTATTCTCACTCAGTACCCTTCTTATAAATAACCTATTTAATTTATTTTTTTATAACCTATGGAAATGAAAACATAAGAAAGTTTGAGCTTAGATTCTCAATAAGGGTAAACATAGGAGATATCAACCAATTTTATTAAGTGAGCATAATATAATCATAAGGGTATGTTAATATAATCAAAACTTATGAAATTCATACCCAATCGGTCAATGTTCATTAACCACAATTCATGTTATATTGAGTTTCCATAACAATAGTCATAATTAAAAATAGTTAAGAATCATTGATAATCAATCATGAGTCCTGATAACATATCATAATAATAAGAAAAAAGTTATTGGAATACACATTAGAAAAGAAAATCATTTCTATAGTCAAGGTTCACTACAATACTATCATAATGAACAAATTCCCATAGTGGATAAAGTCCTATAGTGGATTGGGTTTACTCCCCATTACATCATTTACTTAATCAAGGCCCAGTTCCAAGACTCTCATAGTAGATAGAGTCCCATTTTGAATTTAGTTCACTCCTCATTCTAGTCCATATTATCTTCTGAGATATTAATATTTTACCAATAAATTGGAGGGATATATAATAATGGTCCCTCTTGTCAAATAATGAAAACCACACAAAAGTGTTTGATTTGAACGGAAACTCGAACACGTTCCTTTATTCACAACATCTTGGTGTGGATGTTGTTTCAGACATTATCTCCAGAGGTAGGTGGTCATTGGGGTTTATTACTATTGAAAATTAATAATTCTTGTTTTTTAAGAGGATATTAGGTTGGGATCATCATACCCTAGGGGGGTGAATTTTGTCCTACCCTAGGAATCTCTTTTAGATTTAGTACATGTTCATTAATCTTACCCAGTAATGTTAATAATAGTATTTATTACCTTCATGAATAATGGATGATTTATTATTAGTGTGAATGAATGAGAATATATCTATATGTTTTTTTCTCCTCCCTTATCTGGTTAATGGATGGTATTTTTATTCAAATTTCCATTATTGAGAACTCTAGATATTAATGTCATACAGAGAGATAGTCAATACTTGATGTTTGGGGTTAATACAATTAAATAAGTTTCATACATATCCTTATGAATGGAATCCTGACTCTTGTAGTTCGGCTCCACTAAATGGTACATGTTTTACCTTTTAAGGTCATGTGACAAAGAATAATCTATGTAGTTTAACATCATTCCATAAAGACAATTATTGAAAGGTTCCTAGAAATGGTTGGTTTTTGGGTTTATGTATGAGTGGACTTTTCTGAATGTCCTTAAAGGGGATATAACCCAATGATTATGGGTGGGGTTTTCTAGTATGAATATATCCCACCAAGTAGAAATATGATTCCATTAGATATATAGATCAATGGTAGAAATATGATGATATCTGGAGGGAATATAGACTTCTAGACATGGGGTATTGTGTCATTGGGGATATGACCCAATGAAGGAATATGATTATGTTGGGAATATAGCCTAGTGAGGGAAATTATAAAATAAATGAATGATAATATTGAATTTAGGCCTTGAAATTGTTTCCTATGTAAAGTATTGGAGATATGAATTAGAGCCCCATAGTTCAAGTTATATAGTTTTAGGTCATATGAAAAGACTATACCATGAAGTTTAACTTTGTGTGATGAGGATTTTTTAACATAGTTTTATGTCATACAACTTAGACATTGATGTATTCCATCATCATGCTACTAGAATGATCAACCCAAACCTCTAAGCCCACATGAGTCATACTCGGGGTGCGAAAAAATAGATAATGGGTAGATAAATCATGATCCATAAAGTATTAGAGGGAATATATCCCTATGAAGACGTTTTCATGGAGGTTAGGGATACATGAAGATTATGTGGGGGATTACATATTGAACCAACCTAATTTTATCGATATTTTTGGGGCTTACACCTAAGGATGTAGACCATCATGGATATATTTTAATCAAACTAATCGCATAATAAAATCAGATCCTTAAGACCACATGATTCAAGGTTTGTGTGAGAAACATGAGATAATGAAATATTAAGCACACTGTCCAATTGTGTTCTGATGGGAACTATACCTATAGAGGAATCCTATTGTGATATATCCCTTTCTTGTTGATGGTATTTTCAATAGGAACCATCTTGGGTCTAATGGGAATCATATCGGGCCTCGCACTGATGGATGACACCATCCTCACATCTGTATGCTTATTTTTAGGTATCTTACAAGACATTTTTGGGGCTTAATCTATTATGTATTCCTTATCTATAATCATCTGATAGATAGAGAATATATCCGTCACCAAGTCATGGGAGACCACTCTAGTGTTTTCTCGATAGGGGATCTCATTATCAAAGGGATCCACGATCATAATCCCCCAAAGGGTTACACCACCATAGAATGGAATCCCAAATCCTTTCTTTATTAAATGATTCCTTGTCCTAAGGGGTTCATGGTAACTTTCACACCCTAATTATGGGATTCATGTGGCCTTGGGGGAGGTTTTAATTCGTCTTTCTCAAGTTCTTGACCTTGCAGAAGGGTATCCATTAAGGACTTCTAAGATAGAGTGTATTGAAAGAAAATGTAAGAGCAATGAATAGTTCCTGAACAAGGGGTACCTTCTTAAATAGGGGGAGTTTTTAGAGGTGGAAATCATAGATAGGCTTCTGTGTGGTCAGTTTGACCATCCTGTGGTCAATTTGACCACCATGGGTCTGCTTGACTACTGTTTGGTAGGTTCAACCACTACATAGTCAGATAAGTTTATATTGTATAGGTTTAGATACCATATGGTAGGTTTTACTATCTTGTGGTCGGATTGGCTCATGTGCATATGTATTTCCATTTTTGGATACCCATGATGGAATTTCAAGAAGGAAAAATACTCAGCTCCCAACCTCATCTCCTTCTTTTCTCCATTCCTTCCTCCATATCCATATTTGGACAAGTAATGGGTTATTTATAGACAAATTAGAGTTAGTGGATTATGAAAAGTGGTGGATAATATTCCATGCATCTAGAAAGAGTCCCCAAAAGTAATTTTTATTAAATAAAAATTTCTATCACTCAACGCACGATCGGACCATGTGGTGTGTGAAGGACCATTTAGAGTGCCTGGAATAAATATTCTTTACCACATTCTTAAACCTTGTAGTGGGTCTAAGGGGCCCATAGAGTATCTTTAATTGACATTCTATCACTACATGATTGAACCATATGGTGTTCCAAGGAATCTTGTAGACTCCATGTCCCAAGATCGCGGGTATTGGTGAACTCACATTTTTCTGGGATCCTTTTGATTTTCTTCTAATATATTTGGAAATGATATTTTAAATTCTCTGTTTTCATGATTTTGTTGACAAATAATTGTTTCATTATAATATATAGGCCTAAAAAAATCATCACCACATAATTTGGTCCATTTGGAATGATAAAGTAGAAGAGATCACTTAATTTCTATGTGGTTCATTACGAAGTAGGCCCCTATATATAGGTGAGTTAGTCCGCTTTATTTGTACTTAGGAGATCACATGAACTCTCTATATTTTCTTTTATAAAATATTAATTGTGAACGAGATGAATTTTTCTATGAACTTGGTATGTAGTCTGCATGGGCTCCATCAAGTGTTTAACTCTAACACTTGAAACATGAACTCATTATCCACAGGGAAACCTCGAAACTCAGATGGTCATTGTATCCTATGTGAACCTTTTTCACCTATGTGTCCAACTAAGCGGTTCACATAGAGGCCTTCGTGATCCATGTGGTTAGACCATGTAATTTTTATATTGAGCTCATAGGTAGATACCTTTAATTATTATGAGGTTTTCTCATCAACTTTTTAATGACCATGTTCATTTTTATTTAAAAAAATAATGGATTATGGATTTGATAATCTATCTGATTTGATAACTATGGTTGAGAGGAGGATCACCATTGATAGGAACATTATGTAAAACCCTCAATATCACATTATAGTTCGAAATAAATCCCAAAAGAATATTCTCATGAAAGATATTTAAGATTTACAATTATCTAAACAACTACACATATATAAATTTGGGATTTCTGAAAATGGCATGATTCCCATGACAAATTACAATAGACCACAAACATGGTTTTCATCCAACATAGAAAATATCTAGGAAATAATTTTCAATGAAGTTATAATTATCCAATAGGTACATCAAGGAATTGAATATATCTTGAACAAAATTCCACTAAATCATTAAAATCAAGATCAACACGATCAACCGTTTTCCCAAGACTATTAAACAATCCTGGAAATTTATCTAGAAAATCCCAACATAGGGTGGATCTTATAGTGGGACTTATGTCTTGGTGGTAATGTCTTTGAAGAATGGGCTAGGGATTTTTTGGTATACTAGAGTATCATAGATTTCACCGAACTATTTTGAATAGTCAACCAATATGAGTCTGTATGGGCCTCTGAGTTTATAGTCTATAGGCCAAATGAATTCTTTCCATAATTTTATAAACATTGATATTCGATCACCAACACTTTCCATATTCAACATGGTGTGGTAGGAATTCATTTATTTGGAAATTTAATAAATCGAGGGAATCCTAATCCTCATGAAATTGTATGATGAGTTCCTTCCATCAAATATTGTTTGGGAAGATGTAAGAAAAACTTATCCCTTAGTGATGGATCTAATAACCATGGAAGAGGGAATTTTTGACATGAGTATTGTTCTTCATTAAATCATCGCATTTAAATAATGGTTAGATACATCTCTTCAATTGAGCGGGCTAAGTTCAAGAGTCATTCATTCAAGACATCTCCCTCACCAATAAACTATTTATAATGAGGTCTTATATTGTGACATTTTTTGATCACACCAAAATGTTTTTGGGGAATATGGGATAAAAAAAATGTGGATCCTACATTTCAACTATCAGGGTTCCTAGCCATGTTCTTGAGTGGGTGTCTTTTTCCTACTGGGGATGGCTGGTTTGGTGTTTGGGTTAACACTTTGGTAATAGTGCCCTAACTAGCACATTACCAAACAATCAATATATATATATAATTTCTTACCTATATCTATCACTTTATGGCCCATATATAAAAATATAGGACATTATAATGTATTACTAGTCCATTACAATTCCTGTTTGGATGGATGGTATAATATTTTTCATGAAATAAATTTAAACAATCTATTAGTTCCCCATTATAAATATATCCCCTTGTTGATATCAATTAAATGTATTTGAGCATTAATGAAGGTACATACATGTTGAGAAATCATTTTCATTTTATCCCTACTCTTTTTAGTAACACACCTTCTAGAATAGATTTCAGCAATGGTAACTTTATTTTGGAAGAGGGTTCTTTTATCGTTTCCTTTCAAGATGGGATCCTTATGGATTATATAGATAAGTTTATCATTTTTAGTCATATCCCCATTATACATTTACATGAAAAGTTCAGTTTTTATGCATCCTTTTCCCAAAGATAAGAGGGAGTAACATACTATTACAATTCATCATCTTTGGCTAATACTAGCATCAGAAGATAAAAAAGTTTGGATCATATTTCCCCCCACTATAATTCCCACCCAGTTTTCACGAGATTATTAAATGGTGTGGATAAAGAGTTACCCAAATGGTGTACTAGGGAATAAATTTTGATGAGGGAGGATACCATTTCCCTCTCAAAGTCCACTACCCAAGGTCATCTTATAACAAGTTTCTAAGCTAGATAATTCTATAGCCAAGAATCCCATGCATCACAAAGAGTCATTATCCTTACAATTCTCCTATATTAAGTGAGGAGTAAGTTCATATCTGGTGACCAAGTATGTGAATTATGTTTATGGAATTAGTGTGATTATACTAATAGTAAGTGATCTGCTAGTGGAATCCACTCATACTGAATCATCCCATAGACCCAACCAATGAGTGGTTGATAAATATTAACCTAAACTTATCCCATAGGATGGATTTTTTTCTTTTTCATGGATTTTATTCCCAATTATATTTATGTGGTAGTGGGTGAAAAATTATAGATCCTTAGGTTGTTATTTAAAATTTAGTACTGTGGAAGTGAGATTAGAACAATGTATGTGTCCTTATCAGGGAGACTCCATGAGAGAAGATTAGTGAAAATATAGAAATAATTTACCAATTTTTTTCATGTCTTGGGTATAAGTAGATTTGATTGCCCCCCCACACTTAGTTTGGGTGGTAAGGGTGGGGATGGATTTGGGGAATGGTTGTGGGGTCAAGTCCTCACACTAACAGTTTAAATATATTTTCTTCTTTATGTCACGTGCTGCTTTCGAGGTTGTACCCAATTTTTTTTAACAAGTGTATTTTATTACCTACACGCACAAGTAATTGTGAGGTAAATTTTAGTCACTCAAGAGAAATTGGTGACATAGATGAGAAACTCAATTTTATATGACAGTTAAAACCATGAAGTGGGAGTTGTGGAGGGTTTCATGAATTAAATGAGTCATTACACTACCAAATAATCACGACTTCATGAGAATATGGTTGTGAAACCCATTGAGATATGAGAACATGAGGATCATTTAGTCAATAAAAAATCCCATCCACTAGAGACCACCACATAATTTGAGGCTTTTGGACAATGGATTCATGAATTGTATTCTCTTATTGAGGATATGTGCTCACTATCTAATGCTAAAGATGCAAGATGAACAAGCATTCAATAGTCCGTCAATTCCTCCCATAAGGCATTGATCGAATTTATAAATTCAGATAATAAAATCCACATGTAGTTACTTTTATTTATTCCCATTTCTCTATAAAAATATGCATATAATCTAATTTTTGGATACACTTCCCTTTTTTATTAAAGAAAATATTTTCTTTGAACTCAATCAGTTTCCCACTTTCTTTAACAATTTATTTACTCTATTTCTTGTTCCACATTGCCTTGAAAAAATTTTAGTGGGTATCATAAAGATAACCTGAATCCATTTAAATATTTAAATAGAATGATACAAGTTATTCTTGATTCTAGAATAAATTAATTTTTTGGGTCTCCTATTCGGTGTGGATCATAGATAAGTATAATAAGAAATAGTATCACTATACACTATAGTTAGTCTATTTTAATGAATGGCCTGACATGCTATTATGTGGATCACAAAGTGGTATTTGAGATAAGTTTCCCAATTATTTAAGATGAGATTTAAAATATGGATTAATGCTTCATATGTTTCTTAGGATTGGGTGTCTAGTGAGAATAACATGATTCTACCGAGGCCATATTGTAGACCCCCAAGGTTTATAACTTTTAATTATTTTTTAAACTCCCTAACCTTTTCTTAGGCCTCATTTAGGGGAAAAATGGAAAGATGAAACTTTTATTTTTCTTAGGAAGAAATTTATTATTTTTCAACCTAAAAAGTTTTAAACCTTTAATATTTATCATGCTCAAATTTTCCTAAGTCACACAAGTCATATCTTTAGATGAAAGAGACTTGAATTTTATCAAGATCACCATTTATGGGTTTTTGGCCTAGTAATTACCATGTATTTTTTTCCATTGGAAATTTAAGGTCATAAAAGTTATACCAATGGAGTTTGGGGTTTAAGGTAAAATAACTATAACCTAGTGTGAGGTTGTCCACATAGTAACATGGGCGAGGCAAACCCAATGTGAATGAGAGACCAATTTCATAGATGTAGAAAAGGAAAGAGAATAGTACATGTAGTTTAGGGTTAGATTGTTCAGAGAAATTTATTGGGTCATTTAGTATAATATGATGAGAAAAAATGGTTTAATAATTAAAAGTCACATTCCTACCCTAAGAACTAGTATGAAATATGGTCGCATAACATCAAAGATATCAAGTCCACTTGAATCGTAGGATTATGGGATGAGTAAATAACATCTCAAGGAATTTTATCCATATATGATGAAATATATTAGTTATAAAAAGTATTCCCAATAAAAATATTCATATGAAGGGTTATTCTGTGACAATTTCAGGGAATATTGAGATTAGAGGTCCCTACCCTTTGTATTAAATGCTTATAGTTGATAGGTCAAAATGAGGGCATATATGTAGAGAAATTTTGGGAACTATATAAATATCTAAATAGAAGTGTCCCTAGGAGTTGATTGGGATCATTAATAATATCCATAGAATGTTTTTTTGGGTTTAAATACTCAGGACCTTAAGTAGGTTATAAAATAAGTATATTCAAGGAGGTTTTTGGTACCCTAAATAGTTGCATTATAATGTAATGAACACATTATCAAGGTGAAGGGATATTATAGATAATTTATTTAACTATTTCCTAGAATAGAAACTATATAGATCATAAATATGTGTGTCATAGGGTCATATAGTGGTCCATACACGCTCTTCATATTTTTTGATTGACATTTGAACTTTTTCCTATGCCCTGAAAGTGAGAAGTTTTCTGAGTGGAGACTTGAATTTTAATTAGATAGAAATTTATGGGTTTTAATACTAAAAAGTTTTTATGTCTTTTTCTAAAACACCTAGATATTTTATGATTTTTTTGAACAAATTAAATTTTATTGATAACCTGCGTTACGTAAAACAAAATGTTTTAATGAACCGCAACAAACTACTAATATTATTTTTTAAAATTAACTATTATTACCTAGATGTTAAATTTTTTTTGAATTAATAGTAATATTTTTTAATATTATGTAAAATGTTTTTAAATAATTAAAATATATTTTAAAAGAAGTACTCAATTCTTGGAAATATATTTATATGTTTCTAAAATATTATTTTCTCCAAAAAATGTTTTTATTGCTTTATGTGAGAAAATAATAAAATTAATTTTTGAAACTTTAAGAAATTTTATTTGAAAAAATAAAATCATTTTTTAAGTCTATGAGTCAAAATTATACGAGCTTGAAGTTTTTGGGATTTTTCTGAAATGATTAATTTTTCAATGAATAGTGAAAACTGCTTGTTTTTATTGAAAACTAACTTTTCATTTAAAGAATTTATAATGTTTCTTTTTATAAAATGGGTTTAAAAGTAAAATTAGATTAATTATATATTTCTAAATATAATTTATTTAATTTTAATAAATTTCATATTTAAATTTTTTATAAAAACTTTATAAATGTTTGAACATTTTCTCTTTGGAAAACTGCATTCTCATTGCATCTGTGAGTTTAATATTAAATTAAAATTTTCCAATTCTATGAATGGAATTTATAAAAATTGACTAAATAATTATAATCAGTAAAATATATAATATATAATAATTTTTAATTAATTTGGGGTCAAAATGAATAGTAAAAACATTAAAAATTAATTACTATGTTTAAGGTTAAAACGAGTTTACTAAGCGGTCAAAAATGAAAAATAAGGGGTAAAATGACCTATAAACTTGTAAAAAACACATTTTATGGATATATTTAGACCTTATAACCTCTAAGATTCTATAATTTCCCGTTTTTATGCTTTTTGGCATGTAAAAAAATAGGTACACTTTATTCTTTTAAAAATTCTTAGTGTGTCCTCTCCCCCACTTATAAGAGGCCACCACATATCCTACCGTATTTACACTTATAAAACCATTTGGTTTGGCCAAGAACTAACATTTTATATTAAATAATTCCATATCCACTTCAAATATTACTTATTTTTATTATTAAACCCTCATAATAAGTATTTATGTATAAACCTAAAGAGGTTCTATGAAGAAGAGGTAAAATTAATAAACTTGTGTTTTTGTTTTATTTCATATTCCACCACCTTCAAATATTCTTAATATATGATGATATAAAAACACCATTATCTTCCATAAACTAAAATTATATTTTTATAATGGAATAACCTATATCTATCTCAACTTCCATTAAATAGGAAATAAAACCGGCGTTCGTGTTTATGGCGGACTACTGCCGCATGAACAACTGTTATTCACTTTTCTTCACTACCTATAAAGTCCGGATATAATAATGGATTAAATTTTTATATAATATATTTATTATATTATTATATTCTTTAATTATAATATCACACATAACTTCTTTACTTCCAACCTACTGTCAAACAATAATGTTGCTCGTGTATAATGGACTACCAGATCACGAATTGATGTGATATGTTTTTCATTTATATTTTATATAGATGTTAAGAATTTTAGATTAAATGAATATATATGATATTTTAAAAATAATTATACCTTTTGAAATATGATATTACATATACCTTTTTTACTTTTTATTCCAGGGGTATATGATAACATTGTTTTTGTGTACGACGGACTACCACCCTGCGAAGCGATATGATTATTTTCTCACTAACGCTTTTCATAGAAGGTAATTTGGGAAAATTTAATGAATATATGTGATATATATTTCATAAAAATTAATATTTAGAGTTAATATATTATTTAAATTTATTCCATTTCAACCATCCAGAAAATGTAAACAACGTTCAAGTATACATATAACCTACCATCTCCATGAACAATGTATTTCATTTTATATATCAAACTTTTATGGATTACACTAAATACATATATATGGGTCATATATGATATTTATATAATGGTTGAAAATCAAGATATTCTGGAACTATGATCAAATTAATAGGATCAAAAATAAAAAATCAAAACATAAACAAAAAACAAAGCGGTTATTACACGAAACTTGATTTTAACATGGAATTGTAAATAAATGGGTAAAAAAAGTTATAAGAAAAAAATATATGGTATGATATATATAATTATGTATATTTAATATATTTATAATAAACTTATATTTATTATTATGGATTTTAGAATGTGTACTACTAAATTCGATACTTAAGGTATGGTATTTTTGTCTTAGTTTATCTTTTTTGGGACATAGGTTATATTATGAACCTATCTTCTTTTACGAGGCATACATACAACACATTTGAAATTTTATACCATGAATCTAATTATATTTATGATATTTAAATTTTATATTAACGTTATTCTTTATTGGGTCTTACGATTTAAAAGATACCAAAGTGGTAAGTGTTTGATGTTATGATCACATTGTTCACTACGATTGTTTATGAATATGTTTTCGATAGTGAGATTATGATACATATCACAAGAAAATAATGAATTTTCTTATACTATGGTTATATTAGGATAATATATGTTTTCCCTTTATTTTACTCTCTTTATATACTTCTGATTCTAGAATAATTCTTTTAAAGAAAAAATAATTTATTTCTCTCTTCGGTCAAAACCCCTTTTCTTCTTCAATATATATTTTTTCAAAAAATGTATTAATATTAATATAGGATTTTTTAAATTAATTTTAACCCTTGTTTTATTTTTAAATTTTTTACAATGATTCTTCATGTCATATTCAAAATAAGAACCATTTAGATTTTATCAAAAATGTGAAAGGAATATTTATGTTAACATATATGACATTTCCCAACATCAATATTAATCAATGTTTTAATGATTAATTTATAAGATTCAATGGTAATTTCAAATAAAATAATTTAAATAATATTTTATTCATATATATTTTTAAAATGGTTATTTTTAAAGAAATTTTATTTTCCTCAATAAATTTTCTGAGTGATTTTCTTTAAAAATAAATTTCCATCTAAGATGGAATATTTTGATGTTACTTAATATTTACTCAGGATATGATCCAATGATACAATATTTATTAATTTTTTAATGGCTTATGTTTATGATGAAAATATTTTTATTAAACCCATTTCTTTTTTAAAGTTTCTGATATTTTGAAATTTTATATGAAACCCATTCCTTTTCATGAGTTATAATATGATGAATGATTTATGATCTTATAGAACACATATATATGATTTTAATTATGTAAAAATTGGGACCTATATCTACCTTCAATTCACTGGGTAATGATTAATGTTCTATGATCTCTTAGGGTATATAGGAGGTTATCCCGAATTCAAACAGAGTGAATATAGGTGGTTATCCCAAGACTAAAGCTGGTACACATGTGGTTATCCTAATACTAACATGTTATGAGTGTCATGGTTAGTATCCTTGTATTTTCCCGACCTAGGTTACAGACACTGATTCCCGGAGCTGGCTAGTCACATGACCTTAGGAATGCCTCCCCGTATGCTATAGGATGATTAATATCAGTGAGTGTCTAATATCAATCATGAGAATACTATACCCTCTTTATCAACATAGAACAAAAACTGAAATAAATAAACAATAACCAAAAGATATAACCAATAACCAGACCTAACAAATATGACATGATGATCAAAATGAAAATATAATTTCAAAATCAAAACATTAGATATGTCAATCCAAAATAAGTGTAATGTGTCTTATGAAAAACCAAAAATAAATAAAGAAAACGACAAATCCCAAGTTGGTCTAGAATCATGTTTGGTTCCATCAACCATGTTCTATATCAAGTCATTCATCTAACATAGGGCTCTTGACCTTATCCTATCTTACAAACATGAATTCTATTCGGGTATCAATCTGGAAGATCGATTAGGGTGTGAGTAAAACTCAGTAGGACACCACGAACGATTTAATAACAGTGTATTACGTTTTATAAAGAATACAATATAATAAATAAATTAAAAAATTGAATTATATTGAATTATTATTTATTTGAAAACATAAACCCTTGGGTCCCTAAGGACACCCAAACCTCCAAATACCTAATTAATCTAGTGATAGAGTCTAAAATATCCCCAAGGTATATCACATATCATAAAACCATAGTTATAATTTATCATTTCATTTCAATCATATCACATAAAATTTCAAAAATAGTCCAATTCCAACTCATGGGTGTAAAACATAATGTATAACACCCTAAGGGTATTTGAAGAAGAAGTCTGCGACCCAAAACGCCCTTATCAAAAAATAAAAAAGTGGGATTTTCAAGTATAATTACATTTACCACACTCATATATCAATTTATCACAATGGTATTTTGAAGCATTAGTCCATGTCCTACACACTTTTATCAATTTATCACCATGGGATTTTGAAGGAGCAGTCCATGTCCCACAAAAAATTAATCAATAAATCACAAATATATCACATATATCACATCAATAAAGACTAATCTATATTACTTCCTTTAAAAATATTTAACATTAATGTTCCATAAAAATTTATCACAACAAACATAGTTCTAAAATTTAATCACATCGAATAATATAACAATTCACTATTAAACCATTTTAGGATTATTTAACCAAAAAACTGATTAAACCACTAAGTTCAATCCAACCATATGATAATCCTTGCTATCAATTAATTTATAATCACATTAATTGACCAATTACATAATCCCAATACCCCATAAATTCCATAATCAAACATTCCATTAATTAATTCACCAATTAATTAACCCAATTTCGACATTGGCATAATCACAACATTATATTAATTAATTCATCAATTTATTAATCCAACTACATGTTTCCATAAATTAATTAATAAATTAATTTTTTCAAATAAAGATTGAATTTTAAAAAATTACAATTTAATTCTAACAAAACAAACACAAAATTGGAATTAAGACTATGTGAATTGAATTTAGAACACCTATCTCGAAATTGATGATGAACGCTCACTAGTAGAAATAGATAATTGAAGCAAAACCACCAAGATCGTGAAGAAGAATGAGATCTATAACAGAAACCCAGATCAAATATCCAAAGTATTAGATCTACCAAACCTAGATCTAGATCCATCACAAATACAGGAAAACATCCCTTTAAAGGAAGATGGAAAGATGAGAGAGGGAGGAAACCCTACAGGATGATAATCTCTTACTAGGAGAGGTATAGATCTTCAATATGAGCTTTGAAATGTCAATAATAGAGGTTGAAAGGACTTGGAACTCTTTTTATATCCTCCAAAATCAATATAAACTGTTTAAGGTCTAGTTATGGGTGATTTAGGGTGAATTCTAAGGGTTAGGGTAATTTTAATATAATTTTCGAGGGATTAAATTCCCATATGCAGAATTTACTGCTTGGGGAACATGGTTTCCCCTAACTGTGAACCTAATCATGAAACTCCTTTCATGGAGTCACACAGTTACAACTAGAAGGTTGCACTATTTAAAAAACTACATGCTAGCCATGCGAATACCATCTATTTGGATTTGCATCATTTTATGGCATGAGCATATGGTTTGGGAAAACCGTGCACCAATCGTGCACAAACCCACTTCCTTCAAAAACTCTCAAATTTTCACACAAACACACTGAAGATAAAAACCAAAAAATTAATCAAAATAAGGAAATATATTACCTTTAAAAGAGATCAATACATCTCTAGAGATTGTAGGCATCTTACAATCTCCCCAGCTTATAACATCTCATCCTCGATCTGCACTTCCAAGAATCTATTATATTCTGAGTCAAAATGATTGGATCACTAAAACCATACATTTACTCCTCTATCCCATGATTCCTCATGAACATGGCCATGTTTCCACAATTCAAAACTATCATCATGGTCTTTCCCCAAAACAGTTTCTCAATATGATCCAACACATGTATATGATTATCCTTAAAGGATGCATTAGTCTCAAGGTCAAAATTATCCACATCGATTACATGAGAAGGGTTAGGGTGATACCACTAAATTTGTGACACATGAAAACCATCATGAATTAAACTATACCTATGTGGAAGATCCAATATTTATGAAAATGGACTGATTTTATCCATAACCAAAAATGGTCCAACAAACCTGGGCACTAACTTACATACTCTTGAATCCCATGGTGAACAAATAAATGTAACACCTGAAGGAATACATGATCACCATTTTTAAAATCAAGGGGTTTTCGACATCTATCAGCATATGAATTCTACCTTCTTTGATCCGTAACCATATGTTTCTAAATCAGATGAACCTAATCCAACATCTCCTACATGAGACTCAGTCCCAACATCTCTAACTCACTTTCCTACATCAGAAAAAGAGGAAATATTCATGGACTACCATAAAGTTCCTCATAGAAAACCATATGTATAGTTTACTGATAACTATTGTAATAGGAGAACTCCACCAAAGATAGGTTCTTCTCCTAAGACACACCAAAGTCTAGGACACATGCCTGAATCATTTCCTCAAGCATTATTATCATACTCTCTGGATTACCTTATGTCTATGGGTGGAATTCCGTACATAGTTAAACTTTTATACCAAGTGCCTTAAAAAATATCTACTATAATCCCAAAGTAAAGTGCAAGAAATGATCTGAAACAATGACCTGTGACACCCCATGTAGATTTATTATCTCCCAAATGTACAAATCTCCCATCTTATCAATTGATAGAGTCTCCCGTATTGGAAAGAAATGTGTTACCTTATTCAAATAGTCCAAAATCACCCAAATAGAATCATTCTTATGAGGCGTCCTCAGAATACCCAACAAAAAATCCATGTCCACATTGTCCCACTTCTATTTCAGAATAGAAAACGGCTATAATAAACCCCCAGGTCGATGACACTCATTATTCACCTATTGGAAGGTGTAACATCATGTCACAAACCCTATAATATCCTTTTTTCATGCCCCAAAACCAAAACTATCATCATAGGTTCTAGTAAATTTTGGTCACACCTAAATGTACCACCCACTTGAAGACATGAAATTCATGCATTTTCTCCTCCCACATTATCGTTGGAACAACAACCTAATTGCTCACATAGATGATCTCATCCTCATCTATGGTCATATATGAAGGTGAATCCCCACCATCAAGGCCTTCCCTCAAGTCAAAACACCCAGGATTTTCATAATTCATATATCTAATTCAGATAAAATGTATAGAATTTACTAAAAATGATACGAGATTAATTTTATCTTGGATATTTTGAACCACAACATGCATCTGAGATAATAATTTCATCATTTTCCACTCAATACTTGACTTATGAACTTTCTGAGTCCAGGTTTTCTTATATAAAGCATCAGTAACATTTTTTCCCTTTTTGGATGTACATACTAGCTCAAAATAAAACGACTATATATACTCAACATGCCTCCACCCTTGGAGATTCAACTATCACTGTGAAAAGTTATACTTTATGCTCTTGTGAGAAGTATACATAGTAGACTTTTCACCCAATAGATAATTCAACCAACAATTCAAATCATAAAGAACTATAGCTAATTTTAGGTCATACATAGGGTCATCATGTTCAGGTAGCCTAAAATTATGTGTCCCATTTTCCATATCTCAATCCACATATATCAATATTTCTTCGAGTGAGATCCTAGAATCATTATAGAATGCCATATACTTCATAGATAACTTGGGTAGGATAATGATCAATTCCATTTTAAGAAGATTTTTCAACTCCTAGAAGGCATTCTTACATGTTAATTTCCATTAAAACATTACCCCCTTCTTGTTCAAGCCTAGAAAATGTGATTCAAAATAGGAAAAGTCAAGGATTAACCTTTTATAATATAATTATAATCCCAATAATCTATGAATGTAAAAAACATTATTAGGATAATCCCAAGAAAAAATTGCATAAAACTTTTCTGAGTCTACTAACATAACTTCCTCAAAGATTATGTGACCATGAAGTGTACCTGATTAATCCAAAAATGAAACATAAAAATATTTATCTATAGCCAATTCTATCTCTGTGTACTCAAGGTAATGTAAAGATGTTGGGAATGATCATCACGAGTCTTGGAGTACACCAAGATGTCATCCACCAACACTACCAAAAATTAATCCATGTATGGGTGGAAGATTTTGTTCATTAAGACCATAAACACTATTAGTGTGTTCATAAACCCAAATGAAATCATGAAAAACTCATAAAGTCTATACTTTATTATAAAATAAGTCCTCATTATATCATAATTTAAAGCTCTCAACTGATGATACCCTGATATCAAATTCATCATAGAGAAAACAAAATCTCCCCTATACTGGTCAAATGATCATCAATACATGGAAGAGGATAGAAGATCATCATAGTCATCTGGTTCAACTTCTAGTAATCAACACACAATCATAGAGTCCCTTAATCTTTTTTAGAAAATAAAATCAATGAACCCCAAGGCAACACACTCAGATGGATAAACCCCTTATCCATAAACTCCTCCAATTGAGTATTAAGCTCTTGATGCTATGTTGGTTCCATTATGTATGGTCTAATAGAAACTGACTCATCCTTAGACATTATCTTAATTGTAAATTAAAAATCACTCTTAGGTGTAAGACCTAATAATTATTCAAGAAACACATCCTGGAACCCATATACATGGGTGGGAATACATCATATTTCACACACCCATCATCTAGAAACAGAATAGAAACATAGGCAGTGAGCTCCCCAAGTTGTTGATAAACTAGCCCAGAATGGATTTCCAAGATATCTCACTCCCCACAGTGAATATAATTTTCTCCATTCGTAGCTATAAATATCACTATAATTTTGTAACAAGAAATGTCGGCTTGGTATACTACTAACCGGTCCAATACATAATTATGTCAAATCCTAACATGTCAAGGATATAAATATACCAACTGAAACGATACTCCCCGACCTCGAGAGAACAAAACCTGCACAAATAGGTGTCTCTTATCCGTACTCCCAATGTTTAATCTATCATTATAACCCCACTGACGAACTCCACCAAGAGGCTCAGACCATTCCCAAGTTGTGCATATATAAAAGAATGGGAGACATCAGTATCAAATAAGGCAATAGAAAGTGTAGTAGATATAAGAATAGTACCTCTAACTCTTGATGGTTTAGTCTCACTATCTACTAGTGTAGGATGAAAGACATGAAATTGTCTTACCCCTATTCCATGTGAAGCAGTATGAGCCCCCTGAGCTGCACCACTCTATTGATATGGGCAATCTTTCCCAGAAGCACCTCATCTACCGCCTCCATCACCATGACAAATATAACTCCAAATGATGGATTGATATGGTGTATAATATCCCTTTACCACTCTATAATTATCCCTAGATACCCCATCGTTAGCCGTATGTCATGTGTTCTTATAGAACCTATATAGATATACCATCCTATAACAAGATCGGAACTCTATCAGTGGTCAAGGGAACTTTCTACGAAAGTGACCCAACCTTCTGTACTGGTGATAGATCACTTGAGTAAGGACTTGTGCAACTAATCCTTCCCCCTGGCCACTATACTTTTCACTTCCCTATTCAACATTTTTATAATGATGCTTCCTAAAATTAGATGACTGAACTCTTGACCATCCAGTATAAACTACCTTTCCACCACTGGAAGCCTCCTTTATGTTCCTATAAAAAATGAGAGTCTAGTTCAACACTTATAAAAAATTCATTAGCTTGAAGATATTCACGCATGAAATAATTTCATGTTAAATTTCTTCCTGAAACCAATTTTCCACAGTAGCCTCATCCACTACCAATGCTGGAAAAAAGAGCTTTAAATCAGTAAAACAACCACCATAGTCTATAATGAACATAATCCCCTATTTTAACCTCATAAACTCAGCCGCTCTCTCCTACCTGGGCATATCAGGGTAAATTTTCTCTAAGAACTTCTACTAAAATAGCTTCCACTACATATTCTCTAGATATCTATCTTGAGTCTTAATGTCCCACCAACTATTCACCTAACCATGTAATATATAATATGTCATCTTGACTCACTTCTCACCAGCAGTCTTCAAATGGTCATGTATTGTCTGGATAAACTCAATCCAGAACTCATTTTCCTTAGATCGAACCTCTCTGATCAAAGTTGATGGGTTATGAAACATCAACTCTTGAGTTAGGGCTAACATAATTTTCACAACCCACCCTGGGTATCTTTCCATAAACTATTTAAATTGAGAACAGTTCTCATAGAACAGTTCTTAGACTCCCTCACCCAACACTATTTGTGCTTTAGGTTCCACTACTAGTGGATAATTTCTAGACATAACCTCATGTCTTCATATCAAAAAATGCAGTCATGGAGGAATATCTCTATAATTACAAAAAAATTTCTTAAGAAACCTAACACAACTTTAACAAACTTATGAAAAAAGAAAAACCACAATAATAAATTACAATTCATCCCCTTTTTTCCACCACACAGTCAATAATGAGGTGATGTTAGTAACCTTAATCATAATAGACTAGGGAATGGTTAATAAAGGGTAAACTCATTCTCATTATTCAGGTTTCTCATTAGACACCCAAATTCTATTTCAATTTATCACAACTTTCACCACTGATCATTTTCAACTCATATTAGGCACATTTTCATTTATTTCATATAAGAAAAGTGAATGATTTTTATTTAACAACTTACCCAAATCCTTTTTTCTCATGTGTTACTAAAATGATGCATGTCATAATAAATCCTGAGTTCCTAGAATGATCCATAAATACTCAAATATTGTGACATACCGAGACAAGTTTTAAATCATAGAAAAAATCAAAAACAACAATCAAATCACACAACAAGTGCATCAATCGAGGTTAAATAACATCCAACTATAATAACACACATCAATTACATCAATCCCCCCATGGGTACATGGCTTTTACGCCTGTACATGGGTTAGCTACTTCAATCTACATTATCTTAATTAATTCATGACTCAACCTACTCTCCCGTGCACCTTTCCCAAATATCAATACAAAAGAAAAGAAAAAGAAAACACCTATGATACCACTATATAACATCTAGAACCAGGTGCCACACATCGGTGCCCTGAGCCAGTCGATCACATGACCACAGGTGAACCTCCCCATACACTAGAGGCTCCCTACTAACAACGAGGGTCTAAAATCATTAATGGGGAAACTATACCCTCTGTATAAAAGTAGAAAAACTGTAGAAATAAATAAATAAATACCAAATGATTTAACCAATAACCAAACCAATATCAGATGATGACCAAAACAAGAATACAATATCCCAACCAAAATAGTAGATATGTCATTCCAAAATAATAGTCATGTGTCAAATGAAAAACCCAAAACAAATAGACACAAAAAAACTCCCAAGAGGGTCCCGAATCACATCTGGTTCCCTTATACATGTGCCATCCCAACTCAATCATCTAACATAGGACTCTCCCTTATCGTGTCGTGAAAACATAAATTCTCTTTGGGTACTGATCGGGAAACTCAAGTAGGATGTGAGTATAGCTATTTAGGCCACTACTAATAGATTCTAAATAATATACAATCAATAATAGTGTATGATGTTGTATAAAGAATAAAATACTATCAACAAAGTAATGAGTTTACATATATTCAATTTTTCATTATTTAACCACATAAACCCTTGGGTTCCTGAGGACACCAAAACCTCCCAATACCTGCTTCGTCCCATGATAGAGTCCAATATATCCCAAAGGGATATCACATATCATTATACAGTGGTTATCATTTATCATTTCATTTCAATCATAACATGAGAAATTTGAATCATAGTCCAATTCAACTCATGGGTATAAAACTTCATGTTTTACACCCTGTGGGTATTTGAAGAAGAAATCCCTAAACCACAAATCACTTATCAAAAAAAAAACACATGTGGGATATTGAAGTAGTATTCGAAGTACCAAACTCATATATAAATTTATCACTATGGGATTTTAAAGCAGTAGTCCATGTCCAATACACATTTATAAATTTATCACTATGGTATTTTGAAGTAGTATTACATGTCCCACACATGATTTATCATTAATTCAAACATATATCCCATATAAAAAATCAATAAATTTTAATCACACAAATATCTTTACCAAAAATTCACATCAAGGTACCATCACAATTTATTACAACAAAACATGGTTCTTAAATTTAATCACATGGAATAATATAACAATTCACTGTTAAATTTTTTTTCATTATTTAACCATATAACTCGTTAACCCACTAAGGTCAAGATAACCATATCATAATCTCCATTATTAATTAATTCATAATTATATTAATTGACCAATTACACAATCCAAATATCCCATCAATTCCACAGTCACACAATCCATTAATAAATTCACAAATTAATTAACCGAATTCAACTAATTTAATAATCACAACAATCCATTAATTAATTCTAAAATTAATTAATCTAATTCTCTTTTTCCAAAAATTAATTAATCAATTAATTTATTCAAATAAATATTCTATTTCTAAAAATTACAATTGAATTCTAATAATAAATAGAGACAATTAGAATCAAGACTATTTGAATTGAATTTAGACCACCTACCTCAAAACTTATGATGAATGCCCACGAATGGAAATCTCTAATTGAAGTGGAACCACCAAGATCATGTGGAAGAACATGATCTATAACCAAAACATAGATCAAAGATAAAATTTATTATATCTATCAAACCTACATATATATCCATTAAAAATAGAATAAAACTCCTCTTCAAAGGATGAGATAAATTTAGGGGATAGGGAGGTAACCCTATGGGATGAGAATATCTTACTTAGAGAGGTGCATCTCTTCAACATGGGATTCAAGTAATTATAAATGGAGATCAGAAGGACATGGAATCCGTCTGGGAGCCTCTAAAATCTATATGAATCATTTAGGGTTGACTTAGAATCAATTTAGGGTGAATTATAGGGGATTGAGTGTTTTTAATCAAAATTTAGTGTTATTAAATTCCTGTATGCACGGTTTCATGTTCTGGGTGAACAGTTTCTCATAGACATGTGCCTAACCACGCACGTCCTCCCAGGGAGTTACATGGTTACTACTAGAATGGTACATGGTTTGAAAAATCATGTACCAAACATGTGAATCCCCTCTGTTTGGGTTCACATGGTTTTCTCGCCTGCGTATACAGTTTGGGAAAACTGTGTGCCAACTATGAACTGCCCCACATCCTTCCAAAACTCAAAAATATTCACCCAAATGAACCCAAGATAAAACACATGAAAAAGTAACAAATAATGTTAAAAGAGTACCAGTAAATTAGGTCAAGAAATATCCTGAAAAGGTCAAGATCTTAAAATTATTAATATAAGGTTTTCTATGCTTATGTATTTTCAACAACTCTATGCCTTAGGGAAACACTATTCTTTAATGTCATACGTTCTTTGATTACTTTATTATTCATGTGTTATAAAAAACAAAGGTTTATTCCATGGCTCAATTTTATGATCTATGATATCTTGGGTATGGTTTTCAAATGTTATTATAATGTTCTCATACCCTAATGCTCATGATATATTCATTTCACTCATGTTTACCCTTACTGAGAATCTGAGGTCACCATTTCTTATGTTTCTCTTCCCTAGATTATGATGAATGTTATTATGTATGATATGTATAAGAATAGTGTTAGTTATGAAGGACATGGTGGAATATGATGTAGATCACCTATGAACTAGTTTTTTATGTTTCAAAACATCCAAAGGTACTAGACCTAAACCATTCTGGAATGGATATTTATATTTTATAATAATAATTATTCTCTTAAGATATAATATTTATGTATGATAAGTTCAGGTATCTACAGTTGGTGTCAGATCTAGGATTAGTTAAACCTTTGGAATCTAGGATGATAAATATTTTGCGAGAAAAATAAAAATAAGAGTAAGTGTATGAAAATATCCTAGAAATTTGGAGAAGGATAGAGATATTGACTTATAAGAAATTACTTCACTATATGGATAATTTTATTTCACTTTGGTATAAATCTATCTAGGACTAATAACTCAAAAAATGGTGCATTGTAAAAGAAATAATCATCACCTGGTGTATGAAAATGGGCCTTGCAACAAACCTGGTCTGACACTCCTGAGAGATATGCTTCAGAAATTCATGAAATCTTTCTGAACTATCATTAAAGATTTTAATATATGATGACCATTAATGAACTATCATAACCCTAATATTTTATATATTGAAAAGTATGTTTTATGATTTTGACATCCTATAAATTATTTTTCTTGATTATGTGGTTTACCCACTATGATTAGTGTTTCTAACACTATTTTTCTAATTTTAGTCAATGGATAGAGCCCGAAGGAACCATGTTAATACTAAATGAAAAGGAAAATACAATTATTTTTCTCTTACGAAACCAAATTTTATGGATATAGAATGAAAAATATTTTTCCTATTCTCACAAAACATTCTCATGCTATAAATCATGATGAGCTTCCAAATGAGAAAAGGAGGGAATAATGTTCTGTTGAGTCTATAATGATGAAAAATATACCTTCTTTTAGAGTTTATTTTGATTCAATAGTTTTCAAAAAATGGATCAGTATAATTGAAAATATATTCTCCATTATCTAGTGTTTTTATCATAAAAAATTTATTTTTTCAATCTATCGTTTGGAAGGTGAAGCAGATAAATAGTGGACTCTTTTCAAGAATGCAATATAATAAGTTTAAATTGACTCCATGGAGTGGGATGAGTTTAAGATGTTATTTTTCAATAAGTAATTAACTCTTATTTTTAGTATGAAAATGGATAAGGAATTCCTTGAAGTAAAGTAGAAGGATGAGGAATCCATTGGTACCTATGCAGAAAATGTTTCTTACGAGATATGATTCTTTTATTATCATCCAACCTAAAAGTAAGGGTGATCAATTCTTAAGTGTCTCTAAACAAATTCTTATAAGGGTGTTATACATAAGGTACATTGATAGTTATGAATAAATCATTCATTATGCTATCAAGGTGGAAATGGATATTAGATTGAACCATCAATCACATGGTTTTGATAGGAAAGGAATGATGGAATTCTAGGGAAACACTAAAAATCATGGAGAGTAGAAAATGATATTTCAATCACGATTAAAGTGTGGAAGGAAGCATGGAGGAAATTATCTTAATGGGAATTATAAATATTGTAAGTATAGAATGGAAGTTCATATAGTGGCTGAATTATGAAGTGATGGGAATAAGATACCTAATGATATGAGTAATTATATATATCCATATAATTTACCTCACACACGTTATTATTTAAAAATCAAAGAGTTCAGGCATTATGCTAACAAGTTACCAAATATGAGGGTTGATGATAATTATCAATGTAAACAACCTTTCAAGATGTGGGAAAAAGGAAAATCTCATGTGATCACTATTTTAGATGAGGGGTGTGATAACAATGTGGTAAAAGGTACACTTGTATCCACTATAGAACTACTAATGTCTTATTTACCTCAATATCTTCCCACTCTTTTATTTATAAAGAATTTAGTAAAGGAATCAAAATACCACCTCAAAGATTAAATATTGAATTAGTAGTGACAAATTCAAATGGTATAATTATCACATCACAAGTATATGATTCCTCTTTGATTAAAGTTTTTGGGAATTTTCTTCATGTAAATCTTGTCATTATTCCTTCAGTTGAATTTGATGATATCTTAAGAATGGATTTTATTTCTCTACATAAATCTCAGATCAATTGAGGAGGAAGGGAAGTCATGTTTGATATTCCAAACCAACCTATGATCTTATATCATTTAGACGATAAATATGAACTTCCTATGGAAATAAAATTCATTGATTGGGTTTTAATTCCTATTCAAAAGGCGAATTTATCTTAGATGGTTGGGGAGAAAATCAACATTGATTAAATTTATATTGTAAGGGATTTTTTGATGTATTTCTAGAATAATTTACTATTCTTCCACCACATTGTGAATTTTAGTTCTCAATTGAACTCAAACATGGTGCCAAACCTGTTTTAAAGACCCTATATAGAATATCCCCAATTTAGGTGAAGTAATTGAAGAAAAAACTTTATAAGAATACGTATAAGGGATTAATTCAGGTAATTGTGTCACCATGGGGTGAAACAATTATTTGTATTTAAAATAATTAAATATAAATGAAAATTTTCATTAATTATCTAGATCATAACATGATCATGATCAAGAACAAGTATCCTCTACTTCTCATTGACAACATGTTTGATTAACTAGGAAGAGATAAATACATTTCTAATATTTACCTTCATATTAGATATCATTAATTTAGGTTCAAGAAAGAGGGTATACTAAAGACAACATTCCATACAAGGTTTGGACACTATGATTATATAGTAATTAAATTTAATCGTACAATTTCCCCCATTATATTCATGAATTTATTGAATAGAGTCTTTAGAGATAACCTTGATCAGTTTATGGGAGTATTTATAAATGATAATAAAATTTATTCACAGAGTAAGTAAGAACTTCAAGATTACTTGAAGATTGTACTAAAGACTATAAAGAAAGAAAAATTGTATGAAAAATTTACAAAGTGTGAATTTTTTCTATAAAAGGTTTTATTTTTTGGTTATATAATATCCAACATAGGTATATCGGTAGACCATCAAAGAGAGGAGTTATTGAATGTTGGCCTAGGCCAACCATTGTGACTAAAATATTTCATTTTCTTGGTTTTTTGGATATTATTGATGGTATGTGGATAAATTTTCATCACTATCTAATCCACTCACCAAGTTAATTCAGATGGGAGACAAGTTAACTTCACTAAAAAATATTACACTTTTTTCAATGGGGGTATATATATTGGTAAAAGTACATTTTCTATTGGTAGGAAACATTTTTCCAATATATATGTCCTTATCACTAAACTTTCAGTAAAAACTATATAGTTAAATATTTTTGTGATAGATAAAATCATTCTTTTATAATTATAATAATACCAAAAGATGATATATATGTTTGTTAAAATGTTTTGCAACAAGTTCTAATGAAATTTTTTTTAGTTGGTAATATTATTACCCACATTTAATATTTGTTAAATTAATTTTTTTTTATTTATAGTAAATTTTTTTATTATAAGTATTAATTTATCATATATAATACATAGGTTATAGTTATTAAAGAGAAGAAAATTTTCAAATATGTTAAAAATTATAAAAAATTTAATTATATTAGTATTGAAATTGAATAAATACAAAATATATCCACCCAATAGGATCCATCACACACCTAACCGACCTACAACTCCCCTCCATGTCAGTAGAAGCCCATCCATGACACACCAGGGACCAATGAGCACCAAAAAACTAGGACTAGCATGCCAGCAATAGCCCAACCATGCAAGAGATCAAGCAGCTTCTAATCTATGCCACACTAGGGTCCAGAAGTATCCTATTAAAGATATAGAGTCCGTAATATCCCATCCATGCCACACCAAGGTCTAGCGGGCACCAAAAACCTAGGACCGACGAGTTAGCAGTAGCCCATCCATTCTAGTGACCCAACTCTTACTCAAATTAGGGAAAAATATCTACATGAATTGAAACCAAAATATAAATAAATATAGGTCTAAAAAATTATTTTCATAGTGATCATTTTTTATCATCCCTATAGAAATCTCAAAAATCTAGTAAGATCATGTATTCCCATTGCCCACAACCTCCTCCAGCCACAACATTATGTCCATCTATGACATCAGGTCCACTAAGATAAACCTACAACAAAAAATAAAAATCTCTCAACCTATCCAAATGATTTGAAATAAGGATTTGTTTAATTTTGGGAATTTTTAATAGAGAAACACTTTGAAGAATCCATGAAATGGGTAATTGGAATGAACTGGGCAATGGGAAATGGGCAATGGGAATACCTAGGAAATTGATGTGAACTGGAAAATAGGCAATGGGAAATGGGAATACCCATGAAATGGGAATCAATTGGGAAATGGGAAATGGTAAATGAGTATCAATGGGAAATGGGCATAATAGGGAAATGTGAATAAACTGGGGAATGCACAATAGAAAAATTGGCATAACTACTCTTATGAGAAGATGAATCTATAATGAGTGAATTAATTATGGGAACATGGATGAAGTCACAAAACCAAGAATATGTTGTGAATTGTTCACACCTATAAACATCCATTTACCAAAAAAACATCATTTATGGGTAGAGTGAAGACACGAGAGTCTATTAAACTTGAACTGATAAAAAATAAACTAGTAACTTCAAATACTTTTTGTTTACAAATTATTGAGATATAAAAGTACTGAAAAATATTACCGGCCATGATAGACGCTAAGGCCTCACATTACATTTTTGGTGAACTACCCACCATTACATTTTTAGTGAACTACCCACCCTAACTTGGGTCAAGATCAGTAACCAAGAATAGTTTTTGAGGATTCCCTAATGAGAAACCTTCCACGCTACTCCTTGCACTAACTTTATCTAGCAAAATTATTTAGCGATGAGCCTCTAAGTTCCATCCACCATGATGCAACTTTAGAACCTATTTCAATCCATCCATGCATCTCTTTAACATCAAACATTCCATTGAACACCTTGTATTTAGATCTAGTATTAAAAACATAATAATATATGTTTAAAATACCTTCAAGGACCCTAGAATAAACATTATAGCAAGATCACATAATGTAGTATTTTCCACATAACACCGGATTAAATACATTCCACCTTGTATACATTTTCAATATTGTTTTCTATAGACATGATATCACCTTTAATCCTTCACAATCCCACACCAAGAACCAAAAAATATCCTCCACATAAATGAAATTGTCTTGGATAACCAGTACTCTATATTTTTTGCAAAAAATACCAACCTTATTTCCATGGAATATCAGAATATCCCCATCCATAAACTTGTGGAATAGACTCCACACACATAGTTTAATTTTCCAGGACAGAGTGTCTGCCAATATACTAGCTAAAAATTTATACTTTCTCTCATGAACACATGTTGACACCAAACCTAAATAAGATAAGTAGTGAAGAATTTTAATATATATTAAAATTCAGTTGGTACTTAAATATTTATTATTAATAATTTCCAATATAGAATGGATATTTGATAGAACATATAAAAAAGATATCACCTACAAATGTATGAAAATAAAAAGGGAATAAATTACATTAAAAGTTACAAGAACATTAATTAATCAGATCATTAATGTCCAAGATTAATTACCAATCTACACCACCTCATTTAAACAAAAAGAACATGAAAACAACCAAAACCAAACCTACATTACTACTGATAACTATAATAAAGTATCATAACAATCAAAACATAACCAAAACTGATCTTTAATTACTAATACTAACTACAATAAGGTATGAAAACAACAAAAACTGAAACCTCATTACTAATTATGACTGCAATAATTTAATATAACCAAAATTAAATAAAAAATGAACCTTCATTAATAATGAAAACTTCTTTACCAAAATTGAACTTGAATTAAACTCTCATTTATAATGCAAGAACATACCAAAGTATGATAACAAAAAAAGTAAAGAACCAGCATTATTAAATTAAAGAACAAAAAAATGAAAGGAAATCAATTAATCCAATCATGAATGTTCATGATTACATTCTAATCAAAAATCCATTATAGTATCTACAAGATCATGAAAACAACCAAAAATGGCCGTATTTATAGGAATAAAAACCAAAATCGAACTAGCATTACTAATTGAAACAAAATGAAAACCTATATTACATACCAAGCTACACTACCCTCATTACTTTGATTATTCCAAGCCAAAATGAATTGTTAATTACCCACATCAATGATTTGAAAATAATTCTTAAAAATCAAAAAAAACATATGAATTATAAATAAATTGAAACATTTTTCACTATCTCTTTCTCAGTATCATAAAAAACTAGAATTCATTGTATGGAATAATGATATTAATTTCTCAATTCTCGTTGATTTAGTAGAAAACAACCTTACCTTGTCACAAAAATGTTAAATTTATGTATTTATACAAGTGAAATAAGAAAAATGTGAATTAATGAAAGTTCCATCCCCAAAAAATTTAGAATAAACCAAAGAGATACTGGAAAAAAGTAGATGTGTTAAGATACAAACAACCATGAATTTTATCTCTCCACTAACCCCAAATATATTTTAAATCCTCAAATATTACAAAAAAACATGTCATGAAGTAAATTTTAAAATTAAATAAGAATATAATGCTATAATTCATACAATGTTTCTAATAACAATCAAACAATAATACCTGATTAAATATTTTAATCCATAATATCAATAGGATCGACAAAACAATAATCATAACACAAAATGAAAACATGAAATATAAAAAAATTTATTTTCTTATATATATATTACTATATGAATACACACAATATGATACCACATTGTAAAAAAATGATAAAAATAGTGAGTGAAAATGTTATTTGGATCCTTGAATGAAAATCAAGTCAATATGGAATTAATCAGCAACATTCCATGAACAATAATATATGATGATTATGGTAATAAAAATACAAGAGAATTATAAGAATAAAACCATGGGGATAAAGGAAAGTGAAATTGAAATTTTAAATTCTTCACCCAACCATATTGCATTTGATTGTTGAACCTAACATAAAAGTACAATTCCTCAAAACCTGATCACCATAACTGCAATTGATGATGGAAATCTCTCCACTGAGTAACATTTCCTTAATAAATTATATGAACAATGATGGTTTTTAATTTTTTAATTTTGGATGATGATGTAAATACCCAATCTAATTGGTGGGGTGGATATGTTTTCTACGGGTTACTTCTAGGGTACATGAGGCACAACAACATACATTGTGAGTGATGGATGAAGAATTCACAATGGTGGGTGGTTTTCTTTGATGAGAGTATAAGTGGAGGAGGTGTAATGATAGTTTGATGAATTTCATGCATTAGATGATGATCGATGGGGGTTATAAGTGGGTAACAGGTGAGGAACTGGGGTTGGCCTTGGATGGAGAAAAGCATGAGCTTTTCCTGGTGGATACACAAAAGGACCCAAGTGGGTGACCCAAAAAAATAATAAATTTTCAAGTATAAAGAGTGTATAAAAATATATGTAAATATATTAAATAACAATATGACTTAATTTGTTTTTTTAAAAAGAATATATAAATGTTTATTAAATAAAACATTGAAAAATATACAATATTGATATTTAAATAAAATTATAAATTAAAATAAATTAATCGCATATTTTTAATACCACTCAAAAAATGGATATTGACTTGGTGTAAAAATAATAACATAAATAAAAATTTTGGTTTCTCTTGATTGGTTATTGATAAGATATTTAATGTTATTTACTAGTTTATTATAAAAAATTATATTTATTGAAAAGGAAATGTTGGTAATAGATATTATTAATAATAGATTTATGTGTTAGTAAAAAAAATGTTTGAATTGGTATATAGAGCAATATATTTTAATTTTGGTGAAAGATATGTTGGTATTAAGCGATCAATATCAACAGATATATCCATTGGTAAAAATAGGTGTTGGTAATTAAAATTAATACTAACAGAAATTAATATCTATTATAATTTCTTATTTTTATCAAAATATATTTTATCTAACAATAAATTTATGTTGTTATAAGTCAATTTTTTATAGTGTTTGGATAGATGACTGTAAGGAAAATTTCAAGGAACTAAATGGAAGATTAGTGAGTGAAACTATGATTAAATTATTGTATAGTGTAGATGGGTTTGTAATCTATAATGATGCATAAAAGAAGGGATTATGATGTGTTATAATGATAAATTACATGGTTATATCTTATTCCACATTAAAATTAATGGTTCATGAGAAAAATTTCCCCACTCATGGCTTGGAGTTATCAATGGTAATTTATATATTAAAGATATGGTGGCATTATATTTATGAAGAAAAATTTGATATATATATTGATCAAAACAATTTAAGGTCTATATTCACACAGTAGGAGTTGAAAATGTTCCAGATAAGGTGGTTAGAGCTGATTAAAGTTTACGACTTCTCAATAAATTACCACCCTAGGAAAGTAAAAAAGGAGTTTGATGCTTTTAGTTAAAAGGATCATGATAAATTTTCCATAATGAGGATAAAAAAATATCCAATAAAAAATTATGAAGGAAGGGGATAAATATTATCTTTCTCAAATGAGTGTTCAACCATATATCCATGTGAATATTAAAGTGGATTATAAGGAAGATATAGAGTTTATAAAGAAGGTGAGAAATATTCCTAAGTGTAACCATGATTGTGATGAAATGGTTGGTTAAATAACTGTGTATGTATTCTGTCCATACCATATTTGACAGATTAATTATAGTAAGCTTATAGTTCTTAATTGTCTATTCATACTATATGTATGAAGATTTCTAGATATTTGAAAGAGTATTTTATGTGGGATGACATGAAGATAGATATCATAGATTCTATCTCTCAAATCTTAATACGACGACAAGTTAATGTTGAGAAGAAAAATCTTAAGGGGATGTTACAACTATTACCAATACCATAATGTGAATGGAAAAACATCACCATGTATTTTGTTGTTGGACTCCCCTAAAAATCTAAAGGAAATAATTTTATATGGGTCATATTCAATCACCATACAAATTCATCACACTTCATCAAAGTCAGAGATGAATTTTCTCATGATTATCTTAATAGAGTATAAATAAAGGAAGTGGTAATGTTTCATGGAGTACCACATTCCATTACATCTGATTATGATTTGAGTTTTACATCAAAGTTATAGAAAATTATTTAGTAATATCTTGATACATTTTTGAGTTTCATCATTGTGTATCATCCATAAAAAACTGGTCAGTATGAGAAAAAAATTATAGCCCTTGAGTATTTGTTGATATTTTTTATATGGATTTTGAATGCGGTTGGGACCGACACCTTCCTCTATTAGAACTTTATTATAATAATATATTTCACTCAAGTATTAATATTAATCCTTATGAATCCTATATGAAAATAAGTGTATAAATCCAATGTTCAAGGATTAAGTTATCGAAAAAGTTTATTGGGACTATAACTGGATAAATAAATGGTTGATAAGGTTAGGTATATTCAATATCACATAAGGGAAGTAAAAAGTAACCATAAAAGTTATGATGATAATATTTTAAGAAATATAGATTTTGAAGTTGGTGAGAAGATTTTCCTATGTATTTCCCCATGTAAGAAGGAAATGAGATTCGAAAATAAAGAAAAAAATATTCCCTAGGTATATCATTCCCTTTGAAATTATTGATCATATGAGGACCATATCACATCGCTTGGTGCTTCCACTAAACCTCTGCTAGGTTTATGATACGTTCCCTGTATCTCTCTTAAATAAGTACATATTTAATCCATTACATGTAATGAACTCATGAGTCATATTATTAGATTATGATCTTTCTCATAAAGAAAAATGAGTGGAAATTTTAGATCATATCAATAATTTTCTACGAAACAAGACCACCCACCTGGTTAATATTTTTGTGGTAAAACCACTAGCTTTAGGAAGCTATGTGAGAACCCGAGGATGTAATGAGACAAAATATTCCTTAGTATTTTATACCAAAGATAATAATTTAGAAGGAAAGTAAATTCATTTTAAGGGGGTATAATGCAACACCTTTATATTTTATAAAATATTTTTTCAAATAAATTTAATTTACTCAATAGCTTGCATTACATGTGGAACCATGTTTCAATGAATCGTAAAAAAATATTAATATTATTATTTAAACACAACTATTATTACCAAGACATTAAAAATGGAGGTATGAATAATAATCAATAAATTTTAAATTTAAATTATAATTTTTTATATAAAGAAAAATATTAATAAAAAATACTGAATTTTTTATAACGTATTTATATGTTTAAAAAATATTATTTTCTCAAAAACAATTATTATTGATTTTTGTGAAAAAATAATAAAATTAATTTTTGATTTTTTTGAAAAATTATTTCACAAAATGAACATCATTTTTTAAACATAAATGTCAAAAATTCTTAGGGATAATTTTATTATTTTTTTGAGAAGATTAATTTTTTGATAAATAGTGACAAATACCAGTTTTTATTATAAATTACATTTTCATTTAAAAAATGTGTAATTTTAATTTTTCTTAAAAATGGGTTTAAATGTAATATTAGTTAAATTATATATTTATTAATCCAATTTAGGTCATTTTAATCAATTTAATTTTTAATTTTTATATAATAACTTTTTAAACTTTTGAATATTTTCTCTTTGGAAAACCGGTTTCCCATCACATTTGTGGGTAACATTTTAAATTAAATTTTAGAAATTATATGAATGGAATTTGAAAAAATGGATTAAATATTTTTAATTATAATTATTTATATTATATTATAAGGTAAACTTAATTTTTAGTCAAAATGAAATGTAAAAATTGTAAAAATTAATTACTGTGATTAAGGTTAAAATATGTTTTTTGAGGAGTTAAAATAAAACGATCAGGGGTAAAATGAACTATAAACTTGTAAAAAACTCTTTTTGACCATATTAAAACCCTATAAACTCTAAATTACTATAATGTCCCATTTTTTTTATCTTTTTCGTATGTGAAAAATATGGGTACACTTTATTCATTTCAAAAGATCCATGTATGTTCTCTTCCCCACTTATAGAAGGTCACCCCATCTCTTCTACTCTTCACACAAACAAAAATTTTTTTTCCAAAAATAACGGAAAAAATAATTTATATAGTTTTCACTCTATTTTCTAGATTCATTATTTTTTGTTATGATACCCTATTTAGAAGGATTTTGGTATTAACCTAAAGAGGTTCTCTAAAGAAGAGGTAAAAGTTGTAAAATTTGGTTTTGGTTTTATTTATTCTCACAACTACTTAATATTTAATAAAATATAATAATAAAATTATATCATATATAATGATACGTTATTATGTTAATGTAATATCCAATATTCATATCGACTTCCATTAATGGGGAAACAAACCATCACTTGTGTGTACTACGAACTACTATCTCGTGAACTGATGTTATTCATTCTCCATCACCACCTCTCATAGTTGGATACAATGATAGATGTAATATTTATAAAATATATTTAGGATATTATAATACTTATATAATTATAATATCACACCTACCTTCTTACCTTACTAACCATTTTAAAATAATTACGTCGCTCATGTGTACGGCGGACTACCGCCTTGCGAACTGATGTGATGCGTTTTTCATTTTTGTTTTACTTGGATGGTAATAAGGATAAATTAAATGAATAGATATGATATATTTAACATAATTATAATTATGGAATTATTATATTACATATACCTTCTCAATTTCCATTTCATGGGGGATACGATAACGTTGTTCGTGTGTACGATGGACTACCACCTCATGAAGCGATGTGATTCATTTTTCCCAAAGACTTTTCATGAAAGTTAATAAGGGTAAATTTAATGAATATATGTGATATATATAACATAAAAATAATTTTTTTAAGTTAATATATTATTTATCTTTCATTCATTTCATCCATTGAGAAAATGGAAACAATTTTCATGCGTATGTATGACCTACCATCCACATGAATGGTGTATTTCATCTTTTATATTTTAATTTTATGGATTAATATAAATAAATTAATATAGAATATATATTAAATTTATATCATTTTTAACAATATATATATGATTTAACCATGATAAAATTCCGCTGAACAAAAATAAAAAACGAAAACATACACGAAAAATAAAGCAGTTATTGACCAAAACATGATTTTAACATGGAATTGTTAATAAATAGTTAAAAAATGTAATATGAAAAAAAATATGTGGTATGATATATATATTATGGTTATGTAATATGTGAATAAAAAGATTATATTTATTATAACATAGGCTTGAACATATATGATGAAATTCGAGACTTATGATAAGATATTTTTATATCAATTTGTATTCTTTGGGACATACATTATGTTATTAAACTATCTTATTTTATGAGGTCTATATAAATAATATTTGAAATTTTATATCATTATATTCATTATATTTAATATTTCTTTTGATTTTATTCTTTAATGGGCCTTGCAATAAAAACTTTACCAAAGTGGTAAGGGTTTGATGTTACAATTTCATTATTTATTAGGATTGGTTATGATTATGTTTTTAATGATGAAATATTATGATACATCACTAAAGAAACTCATTATTTTGTTATAATATATTTATTTCATAAGAATACATGTTTTTTCTTCATTTTACTCTATGTTCTCATGATTCCAAAAAAATACTTTAAAAAACACACTTAATTTATCTCTTCGGTTGAGAACCCATTTTCTTTTTTCCATATCCATGTTTTCTAAAACTGTTTTAAAATGTTTTCTAAAATGTTTTAAATTTTTTTAATGTTACTTTGGGACTATTTTAAGTCTTTTACCCTTGTTTTACAATTTAATTTTTTTAAAAGGAATCTCTTTGTCGTTTTCAAAATAAGGCCCATTTGGATTTTAATAAAAATGTGAAAGGAATTTTTGTTTAAATGTGTATAAAATTTTCCTCCATCATGAAAACTAAATTTTTTAAATATTTTTTATAATTTAAATGTTTATTTTAAAATAAAATTATTTCTAAAATATTTTATGAATTTATAGTTTAAAAAAGTTAATTTTAAAAGATATTTTATTTTCCTCAAGAAATGTTCCAACTGATTTTTATTTATAAAATAATTTTCCATCCAAGATAAAATACTTTTATAGTACTTAATATTTAATAAGGATATGATCCAATTATTCCATCTTTATTTAATCTCATTATAGTTTATGTTTATGATGACAAGATATTTATGATACCTGTTCTTTTTTCACAGGTTATTCTATTATCAAATGTTTTATGAAACCAATTTCTTTTCAAGGATTTTAATATGATGAATGTTTTATAATATTTTGAAACATGTATGTATAATTTTAATTATATGATAGATGAGATCTATATCTCTCTATAATAAATTGGGTAATGATTAATTTTCTTTGAGATCAGAGAGTACAAGAGAGGTTATCACAATCCCGAATAGAGGGTACACAAGAGGTTATACCAAGGAAAAAGAAGGTATATAGGTGGCCAACCAATCCTAACATGTTATGAATGTATTGGTGGCATCCTTGACACAAGGTTTTATATACTTATGTGTTTTACAAAACTCCATGTATTATTCCAATGCTATGATCTCATGGACCATTTTCTTTGATTCCGTTATTATTAATGTCTTATAAACTGTTAATATTTATTCCATGAATCAATTTTATGATATATGATATTTTGGTAATGATTTGCAAATGTTATTATCATGTTATCATACCCTTATGCTCATGATATGTTGATATCTCCCTTTTTAACCTTACGGATCATATATACTCACCCTTTCTTATGTTTCCTTTACCCTTTTTATGATGAAATATATTATGTTTGATATGTATAAGAAGGGTGTTAGTTGTGAAGAAATTGATGGGAGATGATAAGATCACCTATGAAATAGTTTGTTATGTTTCCATGTTTCCAAAGGCATAAGAACTAAATGATTCTAGTGGGGATCATTATGTTATCTAATGAATATTTTTTTATTAAGATGTAATATTTATATAGGGTATGTTCAAGTCTCTACATTTAAATTAATATTGATATGAATTTTTCCAATCTCATTCAAAGACATCTCAATGTGATGGAATTCTTGAATACAATGTATTATAGAAATAAAAACATAAATCACCATATAACATAGATGAGATATTATATGGTTCTTTTAAATAAGATAATTTCCTCTATCAAAGAGTGGAAACCTTTTTTTAATTATGACATTATCCATGTCAAATATCAACTGAATATAGATTTTTAAAGTAATAAAATTTTGAATATGATTCCACATATTGTAACCCTTGGGCTGAAAAAACCCTAATATGTGGAAGATGAATTAGGGAATTCAACTTATCTGAAAAAATTAATCTCATTCTCATATTAGTATGAAAACAAAAACCTATCAATAGAAACTAAAAATTCAGTACTTCTAAATATATAAAATATAATTTAGCAACATAATAATTTTACTTATATCACTCAAAACTGGATCCAAATAGAATACATTAACAATGTGTTGATGTACTCATAAAATCACTAACACACTGTCATTATTATATAGCATTGGATAATCTTATTAACAATTCTAGGGGTCACTTACTCTTTTTACCTCTCTACTCACCGCTTTAGGAATGACACATGAAAAGATACAACATACATGAAATTTATGATGGAAGTTTCCAGAGATAATAAGTAAAAAATTATTTAATTATTGTTTCCCTTTAACTCCTTATTCAACAAAAGGATCATATCTTTAATCATGTTAGAGATCTTCCATAATAAGTTTCTCTCACTTTGAAAATATTTATCTACCAAAAGATTTTACTTGTATTTCATGTCTATTTTTTCATTCCTAAAATAATTTACTATTTAATATATTTTAATAATTTATCTAAGTGTCTCTCCATTTATATAACACATTTTATGACCTTATTTTATATAAAAAATATCTAATTCAGTTAAATTGAGCCTCCAATTAACTAATAATATCATCTAAATTTAAAAAATACCCAAATTTTAGTTTATCTTGTTATCTATAAAATCATAAAATAACACATACCCCTAAAGCATAATGGGAATTTATTACTATATCAACCAAAAAACCATGTCTTGATATGTTTTTTAAATATGGAAAATTATACAGTTTGAAATTTGATAAGTTTTATAAAACCATATGTCATGGTGAAATATATTTCATTTCAGTTAGATACAATATTCTTTACCCAATCACTACCAAAAATTTCAGCATAAATTCTTTTTGGATTTCATATGATATAAATAAACTTGTTATAAAAAACAAAAGTAATTATTAAACCTAAACTAAGATCGACCATTTGAAAATACTTAAAAAACACATACTGTAAATGAAGAAACTATGATGTGTACCATACACCATTGATTAAAAAAATAATATTCATCCATGATTGATGAATATAAAAGTAGTGGTATCCCTAAGATACCCTTCTTATATGGTGTATCCATGATCTGAAATAATCACCCAAAAAGTTCTGGTGAGACTCTCTTTCCATCAAAACATTCCAGTGACACTCATGGAAAAGAAGGAGGAATAAGAGAGATATGAGAAGAAGTCAATCGATCAAGGCCTGGGAAAGGTTATATAATCACCATCTCTTGGTGATAAACTATTTATATATGGATCATAGATATTTCATGAGACTCAAATCATTTACTCATGCGTTTTATAAAACATGATTAAATAATAATGGTCATGACCAAATATTACTCTTCCATGCATTCCATCTTCATGAAATGTAATTGGTAACTTATATGGTAGATAAATTAGATGTTAACTCATTAGTAATTGGTAGTATCATGATATCATATATCATGTATCTATGATAATCCCATTCAATAATACATATAATATTCCATGAACTCATTTCCTAGAATACAACTTATAATATTTGGAAAATATAATTTCACTAACATATATCATATATATGAGGGTTTAAGGCACATCTCTATCAATATTCCACCTACAATAATGAATTATAGACTTAGTAAGATTTCAATTTTTATTATATCATATACAATAACTTTTGAAACCATAACAAAAACTCTTTTTTGGATATCTTCCAAAACACTTTTAGAAATCTATCATTAATTTCACTATGTATCACATCGTATGAAATACCTTGTTAATACCCATCTAAAACTCTTTTGGATAAACTTTGAAACACTTTTAGAGTGTATCTATGATTCAAAATTAATCCATATTTTGTTAACCATAAAGTGTGACCCCATGGGAGTTTTAACATTGAAAAATAATATAAATAACTATATCTATAGATGTATGTAAAGATTGGCCTCTAGAAAAGAAGTAGTGATACACATGTTATAAAGAAATCTGACGTGATCTCCATCAAACACATGTATCTCTATACATGTTTCAACTAAATTCATCTCATGCAAGAATTATTTCTAAAATGATCATATTTTCTATGGAATAAAGTTACCATGAGACATAGTATTTAAATCCCATACAACCAACTCATAGGTACTCAATTATCTAAATATATACTGACCAAATATATGAATAAATCACATTTAATTCACCTTATATATGAGAAAATCAAATTACCTTAACCAAAATAGATAATTAATTTATGCATACTATCTTGGTGTGGTGAAAAAATTCCTAACTATATCTTAATTAAGGTCCCATGTTTCATAATTATAATATGATATAATGAATCCCATTTTGGTTATGATTCGACAAATGAAAAGGCCAAATTCATACCCAACCACCCCTGATCATCTAAGAATTAAGGCTTGGATAATAAAGGTATCAAAGAATTAGGGTTCTCATGTTAGGTATCTCACTAACCATAGGTAATGGGGACTCCAAATATGATCCATGCACCCATATTATACCAAATACTTTATTTATAAAACTTCATGTTATATACTTCATGAGTCATCCATCACACAAAACTCTTTTAATGACTTATGACCATATTCCTTATCTCGATAAAAGAATTTTACTCATGGTATACTTAATATTTTTCCAAAACCTATAACACCCCCTGAAAGAAATCAGTTTGGGATAACTCAAATTCATACTCTGAGAGGTCATTTATAATGTTAGTTCATGAAATTCATATCAATATAAACATATATGAATCTAATTTGAAAGAATAATAAATTGGATATTTCTTTTTATATAACATAATACATTTTATACTCTTAAATTTTTTTAAGAATACTTGAAAAAACCATACATAACTACCTTTATAACATATCATATATAATAGACTGCCATATCATCCTTATGTTTGTTTCACTTTTATTGGTTTTTTCGAACTCATCAAATATCTAAACAATTCCTGCCACATCTCTATATGAACAACTAGTAAAAATCTCATAACAAACTCTATAGTGATTAACATATTTTAATCAAGTTAGTTTGAATAATTGTGAGACTTAGGAATCATATTCCTATTGTTTATCTCATTGAACATATTCAAACTTCATTACTTTAAAAATTCAAATTTTACAATTTTAATAACTTATGTTGTCTACTTTGAACTCTTTCTCTATAAATAATCATAATCATATTTTGGAACCAATTTCATCAAATTTTCATTAAAATATTTTGTAAACTAATGTAACTCATTACATTATTACTTTACAAACACACTCTAAACTCCTTTATGATATAAAGTGAAATTGAAAATTTATTTTAATTGGTATGAAATTTTATTTGTTAACTTTGAACATCAATAAGTCCAAAATACTCCTACTATCCTATTATACACTATATTCCCTACATAATATTTGTATGATACAAAAACTCATTTATGTTAGGAAATAACACTTATTTGTTCTTATTAGGAATATTTAACAAGTAAACTACTGAATCAATATCATATATGGTATTCTATGTGTTTGGATCATTTTATGAAAATAATAAATTATTATTTAAAATATTAAACTTAAGGTTGTGGAATATCACTTCCTCATATTTTAACCAAAATAAAGAAGAACAATTATATCCTAGAACAAACATTTTTATCATTATCTTCTTCTCCAAACATGTTATATAATCCAATTAATCATAAACCGTGTCTATTGAAACCAATATCTCATATTTTTTCTAACAAAACATTTTTAGTAAAAAATCCTCATATCATACAAGATAAATAAGACAAATATACACATATTTTATTTAAATTCATCTAATCTTGATATACTCCTTTAACATCAAATATTTGATATATCAACTATTTTCATTATCACTTGAATTGAATGTAAAATATCTACTAATTTTCTACTTAATTTTGAACACCTATATATTTATAATACTTTTAAAACATACATTAGGAATTACATACCACTTAAAATCAATGAATTCACATCTATAACACTGATACGTGACATGGAATTTCTTGGCAGTTTTAATCCCCATTCAATTATATCAAACAATTTAATATTAGGTAATCATTAATCATTCCTTATTGATTTTACCTTTAGGTTCAATGATCCTAAATGGATGCTATAGGAAACATTTTTGGAATTGAAAATTAACTTCCATTCCTCTGATTTGAAATTTTACAACCATATACTATCAATATAACATTATAACCAGAACATTATAGGCTTGATTCATATATGCTCAAAACATTGAGATTATAGGATAAAAGTTTCTTAAATAAATTAATAATGACATAATATTTACATCAATCAAAATATAATTAATCCCTTAACCATAATAATCTTTATATGATTCCATTAGTGTCAACTAGTCATTGGAATAGTCAATCATATTGAGTATATGTCACGACCCGCCATCCTAAAGATATGGTAAGGGACAACAAAGTTCCACCCCCTTCATTCTTCAAGATGAAGGATAGCTAATGACCCCATAGTCCCGCATTAAATAGGCCCTATAATGGAAACTATCACCAAGAGTATATAATACCACACCAAATGGAAGGCATTACACTTTTTAATGAAAATAAGATTGGGAGATAAGATGGAAAAAACCCCAAACACACCAAAAATTTACCCAAAGGAAACCAAGATCAAACACATGCATTATTTAAATGTAAATTGTGAAAAAAGTACAACAAAAGTACTAAAGAATGTACCGAAAGAAATAGACTAAGAAACAGTACAACTATTATCCTAACGCCCAAGATAGTAAAGTCTATCACGGTCTTCAATGTCCTCCTAGAAACATGAAAATTGTTTTACTGACATAGTGTGAGTATACAAGTATACCCAACAGGAAATCTAAATCCAGTCATTCATAAGTGGAGGAAACATACTAATGCCCGAGTGAGAAAATAGTAGAACCTCAAAGCACCAACCAAGGAATACTAACCAACCTTGCCTCACCAAGGCACACTCACTAAATAATGCAGTCTAAGTACAGTAGTAGTATAAGCACATTGAAATTTGGGTACCCCGCACCACTTTACCATTGGTTAATTTATCATTCCTAATGGATAATATCTTAATGATACCACTCTTCCAAAATGCAGTCCCACTTTTACAACCCTCCCACACAATCCTGGGCCCCAAACTACACACAAAACCTGCTCACAGACACTTGGGCCACAACCACACTATACATCTCACTCGCATCAACCTTGGCCACAACAACCATGCCTATCTCCTGAAGACACCTGGACCTCATCCCAAATACGCTTGGGAAAACAACCCTGGCCCGCAAAAACCTAGGCCCTTCGTTCACAACAAACCTTCCCAAAGTATCTTAGACTATGGTAAGCCTCATTCCATTACAGCCTTCCTTGATATGCTCGAGTGGTGAGAACTCAGAAGAGGGTGCGGGGAAGAATGTTAGTAACCAACCACCCATCCTCCCTCTGGGATGTTGGAAAATACACCCGCTCCCATGAAATTAGGGGGGGGGGGTTCGGCACATGGTTCTCAACAAGGGTGGGGTGTGTATAGAAATATCAAGGAACTAAATTTTATACATATAAGTAAAAAAACACTCAACCCATCATATGGGTCCCAAAACAAACAACCATCCCACACAAACCACCTTTGCTGCTACACCTACATGCACAACCACAAAAACAGCCACTGCGAAACCATAACCCAACCCCTTTTTCATTAAATTTTTTTTCTATTTATTTATTATGGGTTCACTTTAATTTATTCCAGTACTCCCTGAGGCAACTACCAAGAACAACATTGATAAAAGTAATAGGGTACAAGGTAAATAATTTCCATTTTAACACCCATTCATAAAAACAATAGAGAACAACCAACATGCAGTCCCATATCACACCCCCTTTTCCACCAGACACCCACAACTATCATTATTCAATGTTATAACAAACAATCCTCCACTCACAACTAGGACTGCTACCCCCACAGCACAATAACACCACACCTAACACACCCTTTAACATGAAGTTATAACACAAAACAAACCTACCTCCCCGCTGCCTAAACATTTTCCAAATGTAGTCCCACTGCATAACAAGTCTATTACCAAATTAAATTCCCACTACCCAATGTATCTTGATGGAAACAACAAAAAATTTCAATCCCACATCCTATAATTCCATCCATTCCAAAATCTATTAGTATCTCAACTTGATATTCCAACACACCACCCCTACCGCCCCACACACCAATCCCAAAACAACTACAATAAAACCACAACCCTGTTACACACACATACCACACCCTTTCAAAAACCAACTCCCCTTACCACCCCTATACCCATAACTATGCTCCCAACAATAGTACCACACAACCCACAAAAAGTTACAAAACCAAACACAACACAACACACAACCACCCCTATAAAACAAAATGGGTTCAAATTTAATAAACGCTGTTTTTTAAAACACTTTGATAAATAGGGATGATCAAATAAGGGTTTTAATCTAGGGGAATCCATTTCATTTAACCAGTTATATGTGATTAGTTAGATTAGTATTTACACCAATTTTTTATAAGTAATCAACAACAGTTATAAAGTGTCACCCATGCAAAGACAAAGACCACCAACAAAAATAATTTTCAGAAGGATTTATAGCCACAACAGATCACATCATCAATAAGGATAATAAATAAAACCAATAATCATCATCAAAAAACTCCCAACCCATTATTTCATTGATCCCATTATCTTTTGATCAAATCCCTTCCATTAATTTATTACTTGTTAAGAAAAGGATTGAACCATTCTTCACGAAAAAACATTAGTACACCCACCCCACATGATGCACAATTTAAGAGAGGTATAAAAGTCCCTACTTGAAAAAAAGGAGACCAAAGCTCATCCTTTCACCAGGAATACGGGATCACACAAGCAGCAGGAAACCCTGAGAAACTGAGTAGGAGGGGGATCTAGAAAATTCGCACAACTCATCTAGAGAGGAAAAATTTAGGCACACCATGAGGGAACAGAAAACACACTAAAAAGAGAAGACCCCATCTTTGAAGAGATAGATCCAAAATTAAAGGAAAAATGGTTTCAAATCCATTAACATGGGATCATGGTCAAGATCACGTGTTTTGAATATCTCAATGTCCCCAGAGTGTTAGGATATTATAGATATACTTAATATCCCTTGAAACTCCCTTAATAACTCCCAAACTTGGCTTTAAACCCGGTTTACATCAAATAATAAATAAGAGGGGATAAACTGGAAAAATTAGAAATGAGTCATCGATGTGTGAGTCACCGATGCTGAGCCACTAATGGGTGAGCTACATATGCGACCTACCGATGCTGAGCCACATACTCTATGTTATCAATGTAATAACTCACCAATGCCACGACTCACTGATGCCATGATACCAATGCCCTGGCTTTGACACCCTAGCACTGATGCCCTTGTCCGACCAATGTTGATGCCCCCGACTCACTGATTCCTATTCCCCTGACTCACCAATGTTGATGCCCCTAACTCACCGATGCCGACTCTCCTGACTCACTGATTCCAAAACCCCTGACTTAATAATGGAAAATTTGGAAATTTGGAAAACTCTTAAAATTATCTACCATTGCCTCCAAGACACCCTAAACACTGTAGTGTCACAAAGTAATGGCCTGAGGAAATCTAGGTCATTACATTAGATGCCTCTCACACCATTCTCATCCCTAGGAATTTAAAACCAAAACTAAAAGTAAAGAGGGGTCCGAACAACCACCCCTTAAGATACCACTCAGGAAGAAACCACCCTTCTGTTGTTAGAACGTTGGAGTGAAAACCCCGACATCCAAAGACACATTCTTGACATCTATTCCTTGAACAACTGTACAAACACTAAGGCCCCACTACCCCAAATTACCACACAAACACCAAAGTCACACAGTCCAAACACATGTATTAGGAATATCCTTCTTCCATGTCATGATACTATCTGCTTTGGGTGGAATTGACACACCTGCATGGGTTTAATCACATCCACATTAATGTGTCTTAATTAGGGATCAAGTCCTCCACTCCCCACAGTTAGGAAATTTCATACACATTCAGATAATTGGGAAAAAAATCATCTAATAACTAACAGGTTAGGAATTACATCATAAAATGAAGAAAAAAATTAAAACATAGAAAACAAAACAAAGAACAACTCTCAGTATTGGGAATGCATCATTTCCTTTTTCTCCCAAGTATTATCCCTGAGGCCACCATGACTCTATAAGACAAGAACCAAAGGAATGTTCTATCCACAAAGCACCTTCTCTTTATGATCCTCAATTCTTACAAGTAGCTCCATGAATTTCGCACTGTCCTCAATATCCAACTCTCCCTAGTCAATGATATGAGATTCATCATGTAGATACCAAAGGATATGAGAGACATAGAAGACATCTTGGATCCTCTCCAACTATGCTGGAAACGCCAGAAAATATTCCACCTTATCGACTTGTCTGAACACCTAAAAGGGTCCAATGAACCTAGGAAAAAGGTTTCTCCCTCTTCCAAACCTCCACTACCCACGTCAAGGGGAAACGTTCAAGAAGACATGGTCTCCAACCTAAAACTCCAAAAGCCTCCTCCTATGATTGGCATATGAATTTTGTCAATCCAGTGATACCTTCATAATCTCATGGACAAGCTGCACCTTATCTATTGTACCATGCACCACATTAGGACCAAGAAGGGATGCTTCCCCAACCTCTGTCCAACAAAGGGTAAATGAGACGACCTCTCGTATAGATATTAGAATGGAGCCATACTGATTGAATAGTTATATATATTATTTTATGCAAAATCTACCAAGGGAAAATGTCAAACCCAATACCCACTAAAGTCTATAACACATGCCTATAACATGTCCTCTAATGTCTGGATGGTCCTCTCTGTCTATCCATCCATCTAAGGGTGGAAAATTGTACTGAGGCATAACTGGGTTCCAAAGGCATGCTGAAATCCTCTCCATACTCATGGAATAAAACATGTATCCAAATTTTAGATAATGGACCTTGTAACTCCATGGAGACTCACCACCTCATCTACATACCAATGTGATAAGGAATCTACTGTACTTGACTCCTTGATTTCTAATAAGTGATCTGATTTCATCAACCGATCCACTATTACCCAAAGATCATCACTTCCTACCTATGCCCTGGTTAATCCTGTGATGAAATCCATTGATATGTTATCCCACTTCCACTTGGGAATGTTTAAGGGATGTAACTGAACATCGAGAACACAGTGCTCATCCTTCACCTGATGAAACACTAGGAACCTTTCCACAAACTCCACCACTACCTTCTTTATACTAGTCCACCAAAACTATTCCCTCAAAACACAATACATTTTAGAAACTCCTCAGTATACCTCTAGGGGTGAGATATGGAACTCATGGAGAACACCCTCACACATTGCCACCGGGAAAAAAATCTTACCACAAAACAACATCTGATTTTTACTATATCTAACCATCCCTCTATAGAATCACCCTAAACAGCATGATCATGCATCACTTCAGTCTCTGAGTCTCCCCATTGATACTCTTCCTCCTTCTACATTAAGGAATATTACACTATCATCTGGAACAGATAGCCTCTTCTATCATTCACTCTCCCATCCAAATGTAAAGCAACCAACTCCTCCATTTCCTTCTAAGCATCCATGTATTATTAAACTACCTCCTTTTTGACTTTCATCTTATGAAATCGACCACCACATTCCCATTTTCTGAGGTGTAAGAGATATCAATGTCAAAGTCCTAGAGAAACTCTATCCGCCTTCACTGTCGCAAGTTTGGGTATCACTTGGAGAAGAGATACTATAATCTCTTATGATCCATGAAGACCACAAAGCGCTCCATGATGAGGTATTGTTTCCAAAACTTCAGTGAAAACATGAATAATGGATCATACTGATCATGGGTGAAATAGTTATGTTCATGTGGACGTAACCGCATATACCCATAAGAGATCACTCCCTACTGCTACATTAGCATGCATCCCAGGACTAGGCTGGAAGCATCACAGAACATCTCGAACACCACCCCTTCCTCTATAAACCTAAGCACTGGAGCACTAACCCAATTCCCATTAAGATAGCTGAAAGCTTCCTGACACTTCTCACTCCCCATGAAGGCCAGGTCTTTTTTGGTCAAATCCCTCAATGGAGCCACAAACCTAGAGAAGTCAGGTACAAACCTCTGATAATATACTGCTAGAACCAAGAAGTTGCAAACCTCTACCACATTCTTGGGGGCTGCCCAATAAACAACCACCTTGACCTTTGACGTGTCCACTTCTATCCATTGCAGATACACAACATGTTCATGTAAGTGAACCTCTCATATCTAGAAATTTAACTTGGAAAACTTCCCATAGAGCTGGTGGTGTTGGAGGAACTCCAAGATAGCCCTCAGATTCTCAACATGCTCCTCCAATAACCTTGGGAATATTAGGATGTCTTCAATGAACACAAAAAAAACTGGCCCATGAACTTGTGGAAGATAGCATTCATGAACCCCATGAACATGACTGGTGCATTCATAACACCAAAAGGAATGAACACAAACTCAAAGTTCCCATACCTGCACCTGAAATTAGACTTTGGGATGTCACCATCCTTCACCCTGAAATGGTGATATCAAGACTACAATATCAATCTTATAGAACCTGTATTTTCCCTTTAACTAGTTTAAAAGATCACTAATCATCAAGAGGGAGTAATGGTTCTTGATTGTCACCTAATTCAGTCCCAGGTAGTCTATGTACAGTCTTAGACCACACTCTACCTTCTTTGAAAACAAGACTAGATCACCCAACAATAACACACTCAGATGGATAAATCCCTTCTTCATGTGGTCGACAACTTGAATTCACAACATCCATAGATTAGAAGGCATCATCTGGTAGGGAGCCATCAGAATCATATGGGAACCAACTACCCACCTGATAGCTCTGTTCCCTAATGAAATCTAAACGTTGGCCATCCACACCTAAAAACAAGACTCTTATCTAGAATAAATAGATAATAATTCTCACAAAAGAAACCCTTCGATGCCTAGGATGACATCATACAATCACATATATAGTAGAAGAAGATCTAGAATGTACTGATGCGACCCCAACATTAGTATAGATCCCCAAAAAATATCAAACAAAATAGTTTGACCAAAAACTGGCGTTCCCAAAACCTGGGGCATGAAAATTCTCTCTCTGTCTATTCCCAAGGCATGGAAAAGACTGGGCGAAACAAAGGAGTGTGATGCTTCTGAATCAAACAAAACACACATAAGAGTACTAAACAGACTGATCATACCTCAAACATCCTTCGGACCCACTGAAACTGCTTCCTTGGTGGCGTGAAACTTCCCACACCTAGATCCCCTACCCCTATGTTATTAAACAACTCCTAGACCCCGTCTTGGGCGAGGTACCTGAGGAGCACCCTGAAGTTGGCCTCCTCCAGAACTATCTACCATCAGTGGAGTGGGAGCTCGTTGACCCTACTAATAGAAGGGCCTGACCGGAAACTCCTATTACCGGGTTGGGTGCTGGACCTACCCACCCTCACCGTACTGATATTGAATTTGGAATTGGTTCTGTATATGTACACGACCTCCATAGAAAACTCACCTCAATTCTAGGCCCATGGGGAAAGTTCGAGGACCAGGAGATCGAAACTAGAACTGCTGAGGCTTACTCCCCACTGTTCGAAACTTGGAAGGCCCTGACACTAGAGACTTGCTGCTGAATTTCTTCCCCTTCAACAAAATTGGATGGATCCACTCTCATGGTATACTTCCTTGTGAATGCAACCTCTCCACCACTTCTGTCTTCTTCTAAGATTCTAAATATGTCGGCAGAGTAAAGGGAGTGAGAACATACTGAAGAGAAGGTCAGAGTGCCTCCAACAAGTGTCTCACCTGCGACTCCTCATCTAAAAAGAGATTCGATGTGATGTAGTGAAGATCCTTGAACTTGATCCCCAGTTACCTCAATGACATACTCCTCTTCTGGAGGGATAATAGCTACTTCCTCTTCTCTACCTTAATCATTGAGGAAAGGAACTCTGCCTAAAACTCTTTCTCAAATTCATCCCATGAAAATTCGGTCTCATTCCTCTCCCTGAGGTAAAGTGTCCACCACTGGCGCACCACTCCTCATATCTGGCTCACTACTAGAGGAACCCAATACCCCCTTATATTAAAGATCATGGTAAAGGTGATCGTTAGCTCCTTAATCCATCCCTTCATCTCTGAGTCTAAAATACTACATTCATACTCCCCAAGGTCTTCCTCTGGAAAGCACGAAGAGTATTTTTCCACAATTCATCCTCATCATCTCAATCATCCCTCATCTGATCAACTTGGTCAGTCGACTAGGCCCCAAATGCTCATACCACATGTGGGATACGTTTGTGTTCCATAGCTGAAGAAAAGGTAAACAAGGAACTCTTAATCATGGGTAGTATAGAAATTTCATTTTAAGATTTATTTTAACTCTTAATTTAAATTAAATTCCCAAAACACCCAAGACACACAAGAACACAAGTCATTATGATGCATGTATCTTTCTTAGGGTCTCTACCCTGAAATCAGTGTAGCCTCACTTGGTCGTTTAGTAGTTCCAGATTCCTTGGATCAGTCCCCCAGGGGGAGGGGGCTAAAATACTGTGTTCTATCAATTATCCCATGGACTATTTCACACACCAAAATTTCATAACAATGTTTCCCTACCATCCCATGTAATCATCACTCTACCTAACTCCAAACTCCACACTATCCCTCAACCTCACCTCTGATACCATTCTGTCCTGACCCTTCATTGTCAAGATGAGGGAAGGCATAACAAACTGCCACACCCATCCTTCTTCAAGATATAGGAGAGATAATGACCCCCCGAGTCCCACCTTCAATAGGTCTTGGAGTGGTGACTAGCACCAAGGGTATAGAGTCTCACACAAAACGAAAGGCATAATCATTTTTAATGAAAACATGACCGGGAGATAGGATGGTAAAAATACCAACAACAACAAATACTTACATAAAGGAAACCAAGATCCAACCCATGCATGATTTAAATGTAAAATATGAAAAAAGTACAACAAAAGTACTAAAGAAGGTTCTGAAAGAAATAGACTAAGTAGAAGCACATCAACTACCCTGACACCCGAGCTAGTAAATTCTAGCATAGTTCTCAAATTACTCCTGGAAACCTGAAAATAGTTTTACAGACGTAGGGTGAGTATACATGTATACCCATTAGGAAAGCTAATTCCACCCATGCCCAAGTGGGGGAAGCATACTAATGCCCTTTTCAGAAAATAGTAGAATTTAAAAGCACCTACCAAGGAATACTAACTAGACCATCCTCACCAAGGAACACTCACCAAATAACGCAATCCAAGTAAAGTAGTAGTATAATCACATCGATATTTGGGTACCCCGCACCACTTTCTCACTGGTTAACTGCTCATTCCTAATGGATAACGTCTTGATGATACCAATATTCCAAAATGTAGTCCCACTACCATGACCCACCCACACACACCAGGACCTGTACAATACACAAAACCCACCCCCATACACCAGAGCCCCAACCACACCAAACATCTCACCCGCAGACACCTAGGCCACAAAACCATGCCTCTTAACCGAAGATAACCGGGACTCATCCTGAAGACACTTGAGAAAACAACTCTGGCCCACAAACACCTAGTCCCTTCATTCACAGCAAACCTTCCTGAAGGATCTTGGACTATGGTAAGCTGCATGCCAATACATCCTACCCGGATAAGATCAAGTAGTAAGAATCTAAAAGAGGATGTGAGGAGGAATGTCAGTAACTGACCATATATCCTCCCACTAGGATGTTGGGAAAGACACCATCCCCTATGAAATGGTGGTATTCGGTACACAGTTCTCAATAAGGGTGGGTTGCATATAGAAATCGAAATGAACTAAAATTTATACATATAAGTAAACAAACACTCAGCACAACCCACAGGTCCCAAAACAAACAACCATCCCACACGAACCACCTTTGCTGCTACCTCTATATGCACAACCACACAAACAACCACTGCCAATGAATAACCCATACCCTTTATCATTCATCCTTTTTAACATTTATTTATGAAGGGTTCACTTTAATTTAGTCTAGCAGTACCTAGGGAAACTACTAAGCACAACATTGAACAAGGGAAGAGGGACCATGGTAAAACATTTCCATTTAACAACAATCCATAAAAAATAGAGAACAACCAACCTACAGTCCCACCGCACACCCCCTTTTTACCTAGACACCCATTCAACCACTTTTAACTGCCATTCTTAAAAGTTAAACCACACAATACTCCTCGAAAAACTAGGACCAAAAACCCTACTGCACAACAATTCCACATCGTTCACACCTATTAACCCAAATTTACGACAAAATCCAAACCTGCAGCCCTGCTACCCGAACATTTCCCAAATGTATTCCCCCTGCATAACAAGTCCATAACCACATTACAGTCCTACTTCCCAATGTTACTTAATGGAAACAACACAAACAAAGGTAGTTCCGCTACCTATAAGTCCATCCATTCCACAATCAATCAGTCTCTCAAACTGAGATTCCAATACACCACCCATACCACCCTACACACCAATCCTACAAAAAGTACCATCAAACCACAACGCCACTGCACACAAATACCAAACCTTCTCACAAACCAACTCCCCTGCCCACCCCTACACTAATAACTATACTCCCAACAATAGCACCACACAACCCACAAAAAGTCACAAAACACAATAGAACACAGAACAAAACCACACCTATCAAATAGGATGGGTTCAAATTTGGTAAACACTATTATTTAACCCACTTTGATAAACAAGGGTTATCACGCAAGGGTTTTTAACCTAGGGCATTCATTTCATTTAATTGGGTATACATGATTAGTCTGATTAGTATTTAAAACAATTCTTTATAACAAAACAACAACACTTATAAAGAGTCACCCATGCATAGAAAAATAACACCAATAGAAATGATTTTCAAAATGCTTTATAGCCACAAAAAATCACATCATCAACAAGGATACCAATAAAATAGGCGATTAACATCAAACCACTCATAGACCATTATTTTAGTGATCTCTTTATCTATTGATCATATACCTTCCCCTAATTTATTTATTGTTAAGAAAGGATTCATCCATTATTCATGAAGAAATATTAGTACACCCAGCCCACATGATGTATAATTTAAGAGAGGCAGAAGAATCCTAGCTTAAAACAACAGGTGACCAAAGCTCCTTTTTGTACCAAGAATAGGGGATCGTGTGAGCAGCCAGAATCCCTATGAAAACTAAACAAGAGGGGATCTAGCACAGGAACATGAATTTTCTAAAGAGGAACACTTTAGGTGCACCAAGAGGGAATAAAAAACATACAAGGAAGGAAGGATATCGACTTTGAAGATCCAGAACCTATATTAAAGGAAGAATGATTTCAAAATCCATTAACATGGGATCTTGGTCAAGATCACATAGTTTGTGTATATCAAAGTCCCTGGAGAATTAGTATATAAAAGATATACTTAAAATCCCTTTAAACTCCCTTAAAAATGCCCAAAAATGGATTTAAATTCGGTTTACATCAAATAATATGTAAGAGAGGCGAAAATGGAAAAAAATGGAAATGAGTCACCGATGGGTGAGTCACCGATGTTGATCTACTGATGGGTGAGATGCTAATGTGACCTACTATTGATGAGCCACTAATGCTGAGAAACCAACACAACGACTCACCAATGCCCTGACTCACCGATTCCCAGATACCATCACCATAGTTCTGATGCCCCTGACTCACTGATGCTTACACCCCAAACTCAGCGATGTCGATGCCCCTAACTCACCGATGAAAAAACAAAAATTTTTGAAATATCTTTAAATGAGTTACTTTTGCCTCCCATAAAACCTTAAAAACTATATTTTCACAATGGAATGACCCAGGGAAATCCAAGTTATTATAGTATATGAGGGGGGACTAATGCTTCTTAGGTTATTTTGAATCTAATACCATTAAAACCTTAATTGAATCATTATTTAATTCTCATAAGCATATAAATTAACTTTTTTTAAAAACAATTAACGCTAGGTAACCCAGGAGGGTGTTTCTCAGGTAAATATAATTTATCATAATAATTTTTCTAAGATAACTAGTCTTAGGAGTTACATACATTAAGTTTATTTTTTCAATGTTTTATTTCTAAGTTATGTTTGATGATGATGATGTTATTCATCTACAACAGAATATTTTTTCAAATGAGTATCATGTTCTATATTCATTTAATAAATAATATTATTAAATGTGATCCCACTAAAATGATGGCCGCTTTTAAAATCCATCATATCTATTTGTGGTCCAAGATCCATATTTCACTAAGTAATATATCTTATGGGGATTTTATCTAATAACTTAGTAATTTAGGTAGGAATCATCATAATCATATCATATATAATTCTCAGATAGTTACAAAAACACCACTTTTCCCAATCCATCATATGGACAATCCCAAATCTATTTCTTTGGAAACATAATTTTATTATTGTATCCTAGAAAAGTTTAACCCAGATAAAATAAAATTAATAAGGAACCTAATATATAGGGTCACCTCATTACTTACTTTCCTTACACAAGATAATTTAGTGGAACCCAAGTATAACATGAAACTGTATGGTTGGATTCTTGAGGTCATGACAAGAGTCTCTTTAGAAGGTATCCAAGACTTAGAATTTTTAAGGGGATTTAATCTAAACATCTTATCCCATGTTATTTCCTTTACATGTATGTATACTTTTAATGATTTAGTTTTTTTAATCATATCTATTCCATTAAATAAATATTTTTAAACCATATTGATGGGTAACTCTTTAAATAACTCACATCTTGTGTTACTAACCCATATCAAAAGACAACTATATTAATACACATCTAAATGAATCCTATGCATAAGTTACATGTAATGTTTCATGTAAATGTTTATAATTATATGAAATCAATAATCTCCACATGATTAATCCTGGAGTTATAAATAGTTAAACCCCACTTTTCTAGAAAAGGCATAATCCTCTAGGATAATCGAAAGTCCAACCCAAATCCCCTCTACCCAGAGATATTTTACTTAGGAGAGACTTCAATTAAATAAAAACTCTAACATCTAATTTGTATAAAATATAATTAAATACCTAATTTAATTTATAAATCAATACAAGCTAAAGTCAAGGTATATGAAAACAAAATTCATTATCATACCTAGAATGCAACTCACTAGATACATATATGATAATCACTAGAAGAAGTTTAAATAACATTATACTAAAGAATATATATAAAAATTCATAATATAACAACTATTACTATTTATAAATTAGAGAATAATTTTCAAATAAATGAACAATTCATATATTTAAACATGAGAAAAACAATGAACAATTCATAAATTAAATATAATTAAATAATTTTAGTTATCCATTTTAATATTCAATAATTTTAAATATAAAAAAATTATATAAATTTCATAATATGAACTCCTTTATATTATTAATTATTTAAAATTTACTCTAAATATATGATAGTATATGAAATATAAACATTTTATATTCTAATTTTTATAATCTAATCAATTTATATAATATAAATATCACATATTTAAAATTATTTAAACCTTGATCAAATCGATCATCAAAACACCTTTTGATGTGGTTTAAATAGTTTTTTAACTGGGGAATCTTAATTTAAACATTTAAAATTATATAAACCATTCATAATTCTAAACATAAACACTTTTATATTTTGGACTTTTTTTGAAATTTATAAACCCTTTATAAATTACCCTTATGATTTATAAATAAAATTTTTATTTCAAAGTCATAATTCATGACATATAATATTAAAAAAAGTATTTCAATATTAACATTTAATATTTTATGTATATTTATTTAATAAATTGTTCATAAATGTTAATTAGTTAATTATGATTAATTTATAATAAATAAATTTCTAATAAATATATTTATAATAAATCAATTTATAAACAGTTTTATAAATTAATAAATATCCCAAAATAAATTATTATATAATTTATTAACATTATATAAATAGTAAAATTCAATTCATAATTGAATTGAAGGAATTATTTTCATTTTTTATTAATCATTTTTATGATTAAAATTTATTCACATTGCATAGGATTAACACTGTGTTGCTAAATAGGAATAAATAAGTGGAATGGAATTTCTATTATTATGAACACATGAACGATGCTATATATGATTAAACAGAAGTCCCATGTATGAATAAATAAGGTCAATCTCATACACCTGGCCTATGGTATATCTCAAATAATATTAAAACAAGATTTGCATGAGATTAAACATGCCCAATCAGAATCTATGTAGGATTAACTCATACTCTACATAATATTAATAAAGTGTCCCACATAAGAATAATCTCACTTGTAATAGGTCATGTAGGATTAAAACATGCAATGTGTGTAATTAAAATACATACATATAGTGTTGTGTAAGAATGAAATAGAGATCCGGTATGAAAAATCTTCCATTTAACTAGTCTGTATACTATTAACTCATGTGGGAATAACTTTTTTCTAGCCTGTGTATGATTAAATATGAAACAAAATGGTTCATGTGATTTTAACTTTGAAACTATGTAGGATTAATCCATGAGGTTTTACAACTTGACTAGAATATCATTAAACCCAATAGAATATATAATATCAAATACATCACAAGGTTGTTACAATGCCCAATTTTTTTAGCAGCGATGAACTATTTGTTTAATGATGATTTCTGAAATATAATAGTATGGAATTACTCAAATAAAACTGTTGGGTTTCATCAAATCTAACAACATGGATTAAACACATCAATAGTAATAAATAAACCAAACTAAGATCAACAATATGGGAATACCCAAAAACATAATACTATAAACGAAGAAACATGGATGAATACCTTACATCGTTGATTGCAAAAACATAATCATCATTCATGCTTGATGAAGATTAGAGTAGACGTTGAAAAAAGATATCACTCATCCCTGGTGTATCCATTGGTTGAAAGAATCACCTGTATAATTTGGGTGGTACTATCATTATATTATAGTATGCTCGTACTGTTATTGGAAAAGAAGGAAGAAAAAGAGAGCTACAGGAAGGATTGAGTTGGTTGCTGCTAGTGAAATAAAGCATAATCACTATCTAATGGTGATATCCTATTTATATAGGCCTTAAAGACATTCCTCAAGCCTCCCTACATTTTATCATGTATCAAATAATGCATAAGTAAATAACTATAGTCATAGTCATATCTTACTCTTCCATGAGTACTATCTATATGAAAGATAAATAATATCTTATGTTGTAGATAAATTAAATTTTAACTCATTAACAACATATTAGAAGTAGAATGACATCATATATCATGTCTTTGTAAAAATCCTAATCAAAAAAGTTTATTATATTCCATACATTCATGTTATACTATAACACTCACAATAATTGTATAATACAATTTAACCTATATATATCACATATATGAGGATTGAGGGAATATTTATATCACTTGTAAACTTCTAAAAATAGCACTACAAACTTATTCTTGAAAAAAGTCTCACTCATAATTCATGAGATCACATTTCAATGTGATTTTAGAATACAAAAAAACTATTCTTTCTTCTAGTATTATATTGTGATGTGTGTGTCAGATCACAATGAACAACCCTACACATAATTCCCAACATTCCATGAATCAAAACATAATATATTTAAATTATTGTAAAATTAATCTATACCTAGAAATCCATCTCCATTATGGATTCCAATTGTTACATGATCTATAAACTATAATGGCAGTACTACAAATACGCCCTTTATCAGCGCTAAAAATGGCCTTTAACAGCGCTAGGAAAAGCGCTGTTAAAGCCGGCGAAGATAGAGGGGGGGGGGGGGTCTCCTTTATCAGGGCTCAAAAAAGCGCTGATAAAGACCCCTTTTATCAGCGCTAAAAAAAGTGCTGATAAAAGGGGTCTTTTATCAGCGCTAAAAAAGGGCTGATAAAAGTTAAAAAAAATAAAAAAAATTTAAAAAAAAAATTAAAAATTTAAAAAAAATTACAAAAAAATTAAAAAATTATGCCAATCCGGGGGCTTTATAGGGCTTGATCCCCCACTTTTAATAGTGCCTTCCACCCCCACCAGCACCCCGTACGCACCTCCTGCACCCTTTATCAGTGCTAGCCCCCCACATCCACCCCCATGTGCGCCTCTCTGCCTCCAGCAGGTTTTGAACTCGAGTCCTCCCCCCTGCGCGCCTAAGCCCTTACCACTACTCTATTTTGATTTGTTTGATATTACATGATATCTCTATTTATATATATATATTGTTATATTTATTCGTATAATAATATATATTTATATTAATATATATAGTTATATTAATTTATATAAAGTTATATTAATATATATATATAGTTATATTAATATATATAGTTATATTACTATATATATAGTTATATTAATATATATAGTTATATTAATATATATATATAGTTATATTAATATATATAGTTATATTAATATATATATAGCTATATTAATATATATCTCTATATATATATAGTTATATTTATTTGTATAGTAATATATATCTATATTAATATATATATATATATAGTTATATGAATATATATATTTATAGTGATATTAATATATATATATATATATTTATAGTGATATTAATATATATATATATATTTAAATATATATTTATAGTGATATTAATATATATATAGTAATATTAATATATATGTAGTAATATTAATATATATATATATATAGCTAGATTAATATATATATATATATAGTTATATTAATATATAGTAGTTATATAAATATTCATATATTGGTATTTTAAATAAAATGGATATTATTTATTATTTAGATAAAGATAATATATTTTATATGTAAATATGTTTAATTATTTATTTTAAAAATTTAATTTTTAGTTGTGAATATATAAAAAATATGTACATATAGTTATATATTTGATTATAAATAGTAGTTAATTATAAAAAATGATAAAATTTCAAAGACATAATATCAATATGAATGTAATACCTTTAAATAAATTCATTCCCCCCAAAAAAAGCCAATAATACCCCCTTAAACGAGGCTGAAAATCCACAAAATGTTAAAAAATCGGGGTACCCCGACTAAAAACTCAGTTTTTGAGGCCTTTTGGGACACTTTTGGCCTTGGAAATCCCTATAATGGAATCCTCCCCAATTATAGAAACGTAGAGCTCATCGTAGGCTTCGATTTGATATGTGGTAGAGCTCAAACGGACACTCGGATCAAAAGTTATGGCCGTTTGAAGTTTGAGTAGCGTTTTCAACATATTTTGGATCTTTTTTTAATTTTTTTTTTAATTTTTTTAGTCTTCAAATTGTTATTAAATGACTATTACTCCATAATAATTAGAGAATTATTAATTAAAAATATTTTTCTGATTTTTTAAGAATCCATTTTCACTAAATATCTTATATATTAAGTATATTAAGTGTAAATGTACATTTATACTTATATAAAATATATTTTAAAAATATATATTATATTTATATCAATATAACTATATTAATATATTAATATATTAATATATTAATATATTTTTTTAATTTTTTTTGAAGTCGACCCTTTATCAGTGCTTTTAAAAAAAGCGCTGATAAAGCCCCCCCCCCTTATCAGCGCTACTAAACAAGTGCTGATAAAGGGGGTCCCTTTATCAGTGCTAAAAAAGCGCTGATAAAGGTGTGCTTTTATCAGCGCTTTTTTTAGGGCTGATAAAGGCACCCCCCTTTATCTGTGCTTTTTCGTTAGCGCTGATAAGGGGGGGGGGGCGCTGTGAAAAACTATTTTTATGGTAGTGTGGAAAATACCACATAAAATATTCTCTTCTCAACCTTATGTTACATCCATCATGATGTAATATTTATTATTTACAATGAATTATTGATTTCATTATTTAATAAAAAAAATTATTATGAAATCATTGTAATAATTGGGACGTGATTTTGTCTTATTCAAACAATTTTGTCCAAAATTCCTATCACTGATATAACTCAACCCACATGACATATTTACAACAAATATTACTAATTTAGATCACAATTAAACAGTATAATCCTACAAATAGCTTTAATATCATCACAATTCTCTTGAATAACTAGGTTTCAAAAAATTATTTCCCAACATAGATTTTAAAGACCCGACTTTAAACATTACATATTATAGTGACTTTGAATTAGAATTAACTTTCTAAAAATTCCAAATATCTTTTAGTTTTAGAGTTTTTGAGAACTATTTCATAACTCATACATAAAATACCCACAATTATATATATATATACATACTTATAATGGGGAAACTTCTAACCAATATCCATTTTCCTGACAATATAAAACTTTTAAAACAAAACATGAATTAAGTTCATGGAAAATATTTATAACTTTAAACTTTACTTCTTACTTTTTTGTACCCATAATTAAACTATGTGATTTTTTTAAGTGTGGGATGGGAAGAAAAATCTTAGTAAAAAATATAAAAAGAAGAAATCTTTTAATCCAGTGAAAAAAATGAAAACCCATGTAATGTTAACCTTTATATTAAATGTTCTTTGATAAAATGAAATAAAAAATTTCCACATGAAAAACACACATGGTTATTTCTAATATACAACTTTTAAAACCCATGTAAATAAAATTAAAACCCGTTTTTAGAAACTTATAGAATAATATTCATAAAACCATTTCAAAACTATTTCAATAGGAATAAATATATGGAAAACTTACATAAAAATTATCTTGATAACATAATAACTACAAAATTCATTGGAGAGATATAATGCGGCTCATCCTTCATATAATATATATAAAGAACACTAATTTGTCATGATCTATAATGGGGAATGAACCTTCATATAAGATATATTAGGCTCACCTTTGAGATATAATGGGAAAAAATATTGTATATGTTGTATCTGCCTCACCATTTTCCCATATATAATGATCAAGTACTATATATTTAATAAAATACTTAATTATTTCACCTTTTATCATAAAAACATTTAAAAATCTTTTGAACCCATGTGTAAAACCTTTTTGGATATTGAAATGGGATTTCATTTTAAAAAATAATTTTCAATACCAAAATATCCAAAAAAAGGGAAGGATATTTTCTTTGAAGGAAACATGAAATATTTTAGTGTAATTCAAACATTAAATAATTTTTATGGTAGTGGAAAATCATTTTCACTATATAAATTAAAATAAAACATTCATTTTGTATTTTTTTTTAAAATATGAATAAAACACATAAAAATATTCATTTTTAAAACCTATGAAAGGAAATTTCCTATATATATATATTTTATATCCATATAAAAACTTCAATTTTTTTAAAATATAGACATGGAAGAAAAAGAGTTGAAAATTAAAAAATTAAAAGAATATTGTTTTATAACAGAGAGTCCCTTACCGCTTTGGAAACATTTGAATCGTAATACCCACTAAGCATAACACTAAAAAACTTTAAATATCATGAAAATATATAAATTGATGATATAAAATTTTAAATGGGTCTATATATACACATCATACAATAATATTGGGGCATAACATCAAAATATTCCTAAATGAAATGAAATCGAGATGAAGTCCCTTACCATGAGTCTGACTCATCATGTATGTTCTTTATCTTCCTAAATAATAAACGATTTTTATTTATTTATTTTCTTAAGAACCTTATTCAATTTTATTATTCCTTTTATTTTACTTATTTCCATGTTACATATGATTAAATATTCAATTAAGTTTTTATCAGTTATTTTGATGATATTCACCTTAAGTGTCAAAAATGACTTTAGTAGGTTGAATATAATCAAAGTGATCATTATTTAAACATATTAAGAATAATAATCATGAAATAATTAAAAAAATTAATACAAAATTATACTTTTAAAACCAATAATGAAATATGATTATGTAAAATGAACTACGTTATGATCATGTAGACGATAGGTCGTACGTAGAGATGAGTAATATTTCCATTTTTCAATGATCATTATGGAAATTAGGTGAAAAATATTTTAACTTTGAAGAATTATAATCTTATCATAAATATAATATTATTTAATTAAATATAATTATATATATTATTCTCAAAATTTGGGGATGAAAAAATAATCTCATCACTTTATGGAGCTAGTGGTCCACATGTGCGCATGAACAACACTATCATTTTTAGTGAGCATAAAGGTATGCCATAAAATGATATAAAATATTTTAAGAATTATAAATATGCCATGAATATAATAATTATTTCATATATATTAATTAAATTTATCCTTATTAACTTATATGAAAATCATTTGTAAAAATGAATCACATCGCTTCACGAGGTGGTAGTTTGTCGTACACATGAGCATAGTTATCGTACCCCCCAAGGAATGGAAAGTAAGAATATATATATGATATCAAAATTAAAATAGTATAATTATGTTAAAAATATCATATATATATTTCAATTCCATTTTTATAACATTCCATGATAGGTGATGATAAAAAACGAATTACATCCATTAGTGAGGTGGTAGTCCACCATACACACGAATGATGGTTTCATTTCCCATTTGATAGAAGAGGATAAGAATTTAGGTTATTAATAAAAATAATAAAATATCAATATATTGGATATATTGGTGTTATTAGATCAGCATAATTTAATATTATTTTAAATATTTTGAATAATCAATAAAATAAAAATGCTCGGTTAATCACAATACATCTTCTTCGGAAAACCTCATTTGGTCTGTACCGAAATACTTCTTAGGATGGATTTATATTAAATAAGAATGATTATAGATTTTTTGTATGGAATTAAGTAATATATTTGGGTAGTTATTGTCCAAACCAAAAGTATTTTATGGTGGGGATATGTAGGAGAGGGGTTCCCTTTTATAAGTGAGGCGAGTGACACACTTGTTATTTTTGAAAAGAAAAAGTGATACCAATGTTTTTCACATAAAAAAGTCTTGAAAATGGAGAATTATTAGTAATAAGAAAATATAAGGTCTAAATATTCACATACAATATATTTTAGGTATTTTTTAGATTATTTTTTCCATTATCATTTTTTAATCCCCAAAAAATTCGTTTTTAACTTGATCGAGTTAAAAAGATTTTTTTTGTTTTCACTATTCATTATGAAAAAAATTAAAAATGATTTTTTATAATATAAATTAATCTTATTCTAAATATGGGATCCATTTTATAAAACTTAATTCATATAATTTTAATAAAACAATTTAAAATGAATCCCCCAGATGCGATGAAAAATCCATTTTCAAGTAGTGTATTTTTCAAGAAAAATATAATTTTATATTAACTATACGAAAAGTAATAATAATTATATTAATATACAATAATATTTGTTGATATGTAATCTATAATTTTATTTTAAATCATATATAATTAGGTATTTTGAATTAATTAAAATAAAGAAACATCATGAAGTTTAAAATATGTTTCAAAAAAATCCCGTTTTAATCCCAAAACTAAACTTATACTAAAATAAAATATATAGATGAATAAAATGTAATTAAGTGGATTAAATATAAATAAATAATAATTATGTTACTTTAAATAATATTCAATACATAATTTTACTTTTAAATTACTTAATTTAATGAAAATAAATGACATTTTTGAAAAAAAATTGATATTTTCCACTATTCCCCGAGAAATCAATATTTTTTAAAAAATGACAAAACATTTACTATGTTAATTTTGATGTAATTATTTCAAAATGTATTTTAATTTTATAAAATAAATTTTATAAAATTAGTAAATTTAATTATAATATTTTCTAAAAAAACAATAAAAATAACATATGAAGAATACATATTTTTTATGAATAAAAATACATTACTAAAAATTGATTACTTATTTTATAAGAATTTATCAATAAATATTTATTATATAGGAAATGTTTATATATATTTCATAATGTAGTCAATATTATCCATTCCCTCCAATATAATGACTAGGTAATAAGGATCATATTTAAAATAATATTATTTCTTGGTTCATTTAAGCTTGATGTTGCATGTCTTGTTTGCTATTGAGCATAACTTCCTTTCTTAAAATATCAGGTTGTTACATCATACAACCTCTACCAAATTAAATCCTTTAAATTTTAACTTTATCTCATTATAAATGGTTTTAAATTTAAAAAACCGTTTTTGGAAATCCACATCATAAAATGGTTAATAAAAATCCTCTTGATAAGAGATAAAATGAAGTAAAAAGGTTTTCTATAATAACCCATAATAGGTTTCTAAATAGGAGAAAATTGGTGTGAATTGTATATTTGTATATAGAATAAAATTATAATTATAAATAATTATGGAGAGTGATTGGGAATACTGATCACAATAAAGTGAATGATTGTGAGAAAGTCAACATCAAACCATAAACCAAATCGGTGAGAAAAAGGTCATTGTTTCATTGGAAATGAATGTAATTGGATAAAATTTTCATTTTCAAGATTGTTTTCCTAGGGTTGAGTAATTACTTACCATCTATACTATGAACATAAGCAAATATATTTACTTGATAAGTTGAATTTCATCCTTTAATAATTTTCATGCACAATATCATTTATTCTCCAAAAAATGAGTATTCCAGATGATTTTTTCTTTCATAATGCACTAAAATAAACTTTTAAAGGATCACATAACCATAAAAAGATAATAAGACATTACTACTATTTTTAGAAATTATCCAAAACAAAAATGGTTATCATAAGTTAAGATAATTTCCAAAATAAATAAACCTTTATACAATGAAATATAAAATTAAAATCCATGTAACCAATAATAACACCTAAAGTTTATCTTAGATCATTCTATAAATAACTATCATTATAATTATCCAAAACACTCCTGACTAAGATTAAATGCTAAAAAATAGAATGTTTTGATCACATATTTTTATGGGATTGATTTAACATTTATCTAAAAATAAATCCAATCACTTTTAAAGTATTATAGAAAATATATATATTCTTTAACCATATAATATCCAAGATATACAAATTGATTCCATAAATAAATTAAATTACCAAAAATACACAATAAAAATTTAATTGAACCTTTATTTCTCAAATAAAATCCCATAATGTTCAACCTAATCATATAAGTTTCCCAAAATCATGAACTTCTTCAGAAATAACATTATCAAATTAATCACCAAATCACTCTTCAATCCCATGTTTATTTAAAAGATAAAACACATGCTCCCCAAATCAAATGAATCATTATATTCCAAACCATTTTGAGTAAAAATATGATTTCATATTAACCAGGATATCATATAGGACATTGGTTATCACTATACACTTTTATCCCTTTGATTGTGATTTCAATACCCATGACCTTTCCAGATGTGTCAAGTTTTCATTTTTCTAAAACTATACTAATATAATTCTCATAACATTTCTTTAAATATGGATAAATTCCTAAAAAATAATTTTAATAATGAAATATCATATAAACCTTGATGTTTTCAATACCTTTAAACTTATATCCATGAAATGAAAAGATAATTCTCCCTAAAATAACATTTTTTACATGTTAAAATTAGGGATACATATACCTTAAACATCTATAAAAACTCAATAAATTTATCCAAAAGTAATCCTATCACATAAAAAATCAAAATTGTAGTAATTCATTTAAAATTATGATTATCTTTAAATATAACACAACATCATAACTCTTGAATCCCTTGTTGTAGACACCTTAATCACTCAATGTTCTTTATAATCAATTAACCATGATTTTATACATTACTTCTTAATACTTTTTATTAACAAAAATATGAATCATGTCCTAAGATTTAAGAATTTCAAAATATATGATAGGATAAAATACATACCTTTCATTTGTCATCTATAGTTTCCCCATATTCAAATGTAATGGAAAAAATATATTTCTAGGAATTTTCCTATACAATATTATTTATCTCATTATTGAGATTCCCCACTATGGCATTGATTTTCATAATTACAAAAATCCCCAATTTTAAACCATTAAATTTATACATAGGGTAGTTTTTTATTCCCCATCACAGAGTTAACTGAATGATTCATTTTCCTTGGAATATTACTATTTTATACCCATTTATTATATACGAATCTTCTTCCAGTTTTCTTAAGATATTTTCCAGGTTGATTATGCCCACATTATTAACACATAGATCATTTAATACTTTTACCTTTGTGATCCTTATCAAATGAATTTCTATGGAAGTCCATTTTCTCTTGTTTAGTTTTTTTTTGGAAACTCTCCTAGGTATAAGTTTTCAATCATTAATCATTATATCTGGTTAAGAATAACCACAAGATATTTCACTACTACTCCAATTTCATTTAGTTTATCATTAAAAAACCACAGTTTCCTTCACAACAATTATTAATTAAGTTCATACCGGATCTATCCATTTACTAAAACAAAAAACGTTACTGTGAGTATATTGAATAAACCATAATAAACCATCTTATGCGAAGGATAAATACTAATATATCCTTAACCATTTAATCCTCTATTAAACACATTATATTTATCCAAAATAACCAAAATTTTCCTTATCATACAAACATTTTTGTTTATAGAGTATTTTAAATTGAAGCTTAAATAACATCCTAACCTATAATGTTATCTAAAACTTTTCTCTGATACCTGCTATACAGATCCAACCTTCGAAATTATATATTCTAGTAACTTTAAATTAGAATTTACTTTTAATATAAAAAATATTTTAGCATTATAGATTTAGAGAGCTAGGTCAAAACTCATATAAAAAAACCCATATATATACAAAGTGGACACTTCTAATTAGTAGCCTTTTTTAAAAAAAATTAAAACTTTTAATATAGAACATGATTTATTTTCATGGATGGTCTTCAAGACTTTCAAATAGACTTATTCCTTATTTTTATCCACTTAAACCCTATGAAATTTTTTTTAAAATATGGGATGATCACAAAAAACTTAGTAAGGGAAAAAAAGTAGAAATACATCAGTATAGTTAAAAACATGAAAAACCAATTCATGTTTACCTTTATCTTTAATTTTTTTTGATCATATGAAATAATAAATATCCACATGAAAAACAAACACACATTAAAAACCCTTTGAATTGGAATAAAAATATTACTAACTTACAATATAATTCTCCAGGGAACATAATCATTAACTGATTCATTAGAGAGTTATAATGGGGCCCACTATTCGTATAATCAATATCAGGCTCACCTAATATTCATGAGCTATAATAGGGATCAATCCTTTGTATAATATATATAGGGATCACCTGTGATATATAATAGGTATCAGCCCATATTATTAGCTATTTTTTGCTCACCCATTTCTCATATATAATGATCATGTAACATATCATGAATAAAAGTTTTTATACTAATACTATTTTTTCATTAAACACTTTTGAAACCATTTCTAACAACTTTTTGGATATTAAAATTCCATTTCATTTTAAAAACTCATTTTCAATACGAAAATGCCCAAAAAAATTTAATAAGGGGTTTTATTTAAGAAAACATGAATGATTTTATAGGAATCCAAACATCAAATAATGGTTACTACGGTGGTAAAATTCATTGTCACCGTATACGTTAAAATAAAACATTCATTTTTTATTTTTTTAAAACTTTTATATATAAATCAGATAAAAATATTCATTTTGTAACCCATGAAAATAAAACATAATTTATGAATATTTTTTTTCCAAACAAAAATGTCCAATTTTTTTTAAAAAATATGGACATGGAAGAAAAAGAGTTTAAAATAAAATCTTTAAAAGAAATTCTTTTTACAAAGAAAGTCCCTTAGCACTTTGGGAAAATATTAATCAAAATCCCCAAGAAATAATAAAATTAAAAAAACATTAAATATCTTGATAATAAAAACATTAATGATATAAAATTTAAATGGATTATATATACACACATCATAAAATAAAATAGGTTTATAACATCAAAATATGCCTCGATGAAAGAAAAATGAGATGAAGTCCAAAAACTTGAGTCTGGATAATCACATACATTCTTTACCTTCACAAGTAATAAAATTATATTAAATATTTAATTTCTTAAGAAATTTTTTCAAATTTTTTATACTTTTTATTTCAATTTTTTACCATGATATATATTATTACTTAATTAATTAATTTTAAATCCGATGTTTTGATGATATTCGCCTTATATGTCAAAAATGAATCCAGTAGGTTGAATATGGTCAAAGAGGTCATTATTTTAAAATATAAATAATAATAACCATGAAATAATTATAAATTTTATACATAAATTATAATTTTAAAACTAATAATGAATATTGGTTATAAATAATGAACTATGTTACAATCATGTAGACGGTATGTCGTACATATGCATAAGTAATGTTTCCATTTTTAGTGATCATTATGGAAATGAGGTAAGTGATGTTTTATAATCAAATAATTATAATTATATCATAAATAACATATTATTAACTAAAATATACTTATATATACCATCCTTGTTATGTGGTGATGAAAACAATAATCACATCCCATCGTGGTGGCAGTAGTCCACACATAAGCACAAATAATGCTATCATTTTTTTGTGAGTGGATAGGAAAAACATGATATTTTATATTTTTTTAATGATAAATATGTTATTAATATCCTAATTATTTCTTATATATTCATTAAATTTATCATTATTACCTTCCATGAAAATCATTAATCAAAAATAATCACATCGCTTCATGAGGCGGTGGTTCACTATACACACAAGCAGTGTTATCATATCCACTACAGAATAGAATATAAGATGATATATGCGATATAATAATTCTTATAGTATATTTTTTTTAAAAACTTATATATATATATATATACTTTAAATCCATAATTATAACAATACATTATAGGTAATGATGAAGAAAATACATCCATTTGTGAGCTGGTAGTGCACCGTACACACAAATGATTGCTTCATTTTCCAGTTGATTTAACATTAGAGAGATTTAGGTTATTAAATTAATATAATATCATATCATTATATTTAATATAATAATGTTATTATATCATTATAATTTAAATATATTTGAAGTTGGTGTAAAAATATATAAAATAAAAGCACTCCGTTAAGCATGATACATCTTCTTTGGACAACCTCCTTAGGTTATCACCAAAAGCCTTTTTATGTCCATTAATGATTAATGAAATGATTCTAAGATATGGGGAGATAATTAAGAAAGGTATGTGGGTTGGTATTTTCTGAAAAAAATTCTTGAATTCATGAATGAGAGAGGATAGGGGGATGTCCATTTATAAGTGAGGTGAGTGGCACATTTGTAATTTTAGAAAAGAAAAGGTGATACCCACATTTTTTAACACGCCAAAAGGCTAAAAAATGAAACATTATCAATTATTATACAACATAAGGTAAACATATATGTCCATAAAATATTTTTTATAATATTTTTTGGTCATTGTAACCCTTAACGTTTCATTTTGACCGCCTAGTAAATTTGTTTTTACGTTAACCCTAGTAAAGGTTTTTTGCTATTTTCACTATTCATTAGGAAAAAATTTAATTTAAATTGATAATATAATATAATTTATGATGAATAAAAATAAATAATACATTTTAATAAATTAAATTTATATAAATGGGATAATTTAATTTAAAATTAAACCCGCAGATGCGATGAAAAAGTGATTTTTCAAGAATTTTATTTTTCAAGAAAAATATGATTTTATTTTAACTATATGACTAGTACTAATAATTATTTAAATTTAAAGTAATATTTATTGATATATAATATTTAAATTTATTTTAAACATTTTTCATTATGTTTTTTTAATTAATTAAAGTTGAGAAACATTATTTACTTTAAAACAGGTTTAAAACAAAAATCCCATTTTTAAACACAAAAATAAACTTTTAGGAAAATCCAATATAAAGATGAATAAAATTCAATTAATTGGACTATATATAAATAAAATATTATTATGTTAGTTGAAAACATATTCTAAACATAATTTTACTTTTAAATTACATAATTCAATGAAAAAATTACATTTTTACAAAGAAATGGTATTTTGACTATTCATTGAAAAATCAATATTTTGTAAAACATTCCAAAATTTCAACCTAATCTAATTTCTATACATTGATTTCAAAAATTATTTTCATTTAAAAAAAATCTTAATTTTCAAAAAATAATTGCAATATTTCTAAAAATATAATAAAAATCATTTTTAATGAAAAGTTAATTTTGATGAATAAAAAGACTTTAATGAAGATTAATTTATTATTTACTAAAAGTTTATTTATAATTTTATATTGAGTTGGAAATATATATATATATATATCTCTTTATGTAGTTAATATTATTAATACCCACCAATTTAACGACTACGTTATAATGGTCATATTTAAAATAATATTATTTTGTGGTTCATTTAATCTTAGTGTTACATGTCTTGTAGGTTGTTGAGAATAAAATATATATTTTTTAAAATAAGGATTTGTTTAGTGGATAAAAATAAAGATAATTATGTTATATGAATGAAAACCAAAATAGTTAGAAACCATTTTCTTATATTAATGGAATATTAATTTTTTAGAATTAATACACAATGATGCATGTGATTTTCATGAAATGCCCAACATAGGTAATAAAAAATAATTTTGTGAATTTAAATAATTGATATTCTAGATTTTTTCATGTCTTTATTTTTCATGAAAAATATAAATTTATAAATAAACTTATTATTTATAAAAATGAAATTGGAAACTAATGTGTTCTTATACTTAAATTCCACAGATCTAAAAAGGGAGGATAATATTATAATCTTTTATTTTTTGAACCATAATGGATTATATAGTGAATAATGACTATTTAAACCCACAAAATTGTGTAATTGAGAGAATAAGTAAAAAACTAATGAAAATGGTCAATTCCATGATGTCTACCTAAAGTATCTCACTATGGGTTTGATGAGAGGAAATTATAGCTGCTTATAAAATATTTGATAAGGTTCCCACAAGAAAGAAGGTTATGACCCTATATAAATTATGGAAGAATAGGAAACCATATCAAAATTATTTAAAGGTTTGGGGTAGATAAACAATTATAAAATTACCCAGACTAGAAATTTTAAATTGGTAAAAGAGAAATTGATTACATATTTATAATATATATGGAGAATTATAGTGCTTATATATCTATAACTATAAAATATTATAATTTTATATATTTTAAAATAGTTATTGAGTTAATAGATGTTATTTTTGATGAATGTTGATTTTACACATTGCCTAATCATACCTAAATTGAGGAATCAGGATTAAATAAATTAGTATAAATGATATGGTCAATGAGGTTCAAAAAAGTAAATAACCTCAGATAACCAAAACATATGGATGTGATTTCTATATGTATATGTTGGAAGGAATGAATGAAAATATTATTAAAAAAACTCTAGTTATATTGAATACAGAGTCTAATCCTAAAACTTACAGAGAATCCATGTCATCTTCTCATGCAGTTTCTTTGAAAGAACCTATAAATAATGAAATAAACTCTATAATATGTAATAATACTTGGATATTTGTTGATCTCATAGAAGGTTTACAACCTACAATCTATAAATATGATTTAGATGGAAAATAAAAGTTGATCTTATAATTTGATAAATATAAATCTGAATTGGTATCGAAGGGATTTACTCAAAATAAAGGATTTAATTATGTTAATACTTATGATTATAGGGCTAGGAATAATTATATTATAACCCTTCTCACCTTATCTTAGTATATAATTTAAAAGTTCACCAAATGGATGTTCAAATGACATCCCTAAATAGTGAATTACAAATGTAAATACATATTGAGAAAAAAATGGATTTTTAGAACATGGTAAATAAAATAAGGATTATAAATTAGTACAAACCCTATACAATTTGAAACAAGATCCCAAAAAAACTGCATGTGAAATTTAAGGAAATAATTATTTCAAATGGGTTTGTAGTTAACTAAATTGATAATTTATTTATAAGAGGTCCCAAAATAATCATGGTGTTGGTATTTGATTATATGTTTTTGGTATGTTAATTTTTGGAACTGATATGAATCACGTAAATTATGTCAAGTATGTTTTATCTAGAAAATTTATGATATAGTTAATGAGAATTTTATATTTGGAATTAAAATTATTAAAATAATATTTTCCATTTTTTACCAATAACATTTAATTGAAAATATTTTAAATAGATTTGAATAGTCTGAATGATCCCTAGTTTCTACCCCACATGCTTATAGGAGTTGGAAGAAACCTTGTATTTGTAGTCTAGTTGCTCAATTTAAATATACAAATGTTATTCGGTTTCTCATATATGTTATAACCATCACAAGAACCAATATTACATATTATACTAGAAAATTACACACGTATGAAAGAATTATTGGTTTTGAATAATGGGTTATGGTTAAAAAGTTACTAACATAACTAAAGGGTATTATGGACTACTTTATATGCTATAATTTAAACCCAAGGGTTTTGAAAATATTTTTTTATTAACATTGGATTACTAACCTTGAGGATCACTCTTCTATGAGTGGTTTTATTTTCTGAATTAATGATGGAAAAATATCGTGGGGATTAAAGAAATGGGCTTGTATACTGACCACTATAATGACTTATGAGTTTTTTTCTCAAGTATCTAATGGAAAATAAATAGAATATATTATATCTGTAATGTTAGATATAACATTTTTGTATAATCATTGACCTAGATTTCTCAAAAAACATTTTCCAAAGTGCCACTGACCTTAGGTGCACCTCCCTATATGCAAGAATATGTCAACTAGCAATGAGGGTTTAAGAGGTAATAATATGATGTCTATACACCCAAAATATAAATTAACCCACATATAATGAATATAAAATAACTAGTAAACATAAAAATTAAAAACACATAAAAGGTATGAAAAAACATGACTTTATAATTCATAAAAGTCACACAATAGAAAACCGGATTTCCCATTTGCCAATAATATACAAACATTCCCCAAAGTAACAAAAAATAACTTAGATTGACACTGAGGAACCACCCAATTCAATTCCAAAATCCATCAACACTTTTCCATTGCATCAATAACACAGATTCCCACTATGCTCTAGACATCAATCCTTTTCCCTTTCCTGTATCAGGAACCATACATTCTATTCATACTTTGGAGGTCCTATGAAGTGTAAGTATGAAATCAATAGGACACCACCAATGGTGTCCATATATAATATCCATATGTATATGATTGTATAAAAAGTAAAATAAAATGGATTCTTAAAAAACCTACACAACCCAATCCATCCGCACTGATCAATCCATGATAGTCTCTATTACTTTATTCATACAGTGCTAGAGTGGGATGATGTATCCAAGGTCTATCACACTAGAATCACTTTTTTCCTCTACAAACAATTACATACTACATGAAAATATATTCCAAATAATATCCCACATATTTTTTCTAAGACATTAGAAAATATTCCCTAAAGAAACATCCACATATCATGCGTCAAGATTTATGGTCAAACAATTCCCATTCCCACCACTGGATCGATAACTTGGTAAAACCCAAGAAAGGTGAGAAACCTCTCACATATAGTTATCTCAAACACTACCTGTATCATGTGACCATCCCTATGACACATGTCTCCTATAATTCAATGGTCGACAACACTATCATAAGATACTCATCTATTAAAGGTACCATAAGAAAAATATTCATCAATGACACTTAATAGTCCATTTAATGTGTGCACACAACTAGAATGGCCTTGAACCCTGGTGAGAGGAATCACCACCCATCTATAATCGTAACTTGGAGAACATATATTACCCCCATTGGTGAATGAGACGTCACCGTAAAAAATGTTGGAGAACCATATTGATCTATAAAAAAATGGGATAAACCAAACAATTTCGTATGTATTTTGACATTAGAACTTGTGGTTTCATGATAAACTAGAGTTAAAATCACACAAGAAAGAAAGAAAAAACTATACTTGAAAAAAACCTTCCATTATGCTCTTTATACTACCCCTATGGAATTTCAAATGAAAAATGGAAACAACCTGTTGTTCTATTCATAGACTCTCAGAAAACCCAACCCCAACCATTGTTGGATTGGTGTAGCTGAATTCATTCTGGATGATGTCGGGTCGAATAATAGTGGACCATACTATACACTAGAGTAAAACAATCATAGTTTGAGTTTCATGGTGATATCTATGGAGGTTTTAGAGGAAACACACCCCATTTTTGGGGGTCCCGGTGCCAAAATCCTCAAACCCAATTTTTGGGGAAATGCAGCAACTCTGAAAAAAAGTATCAGAGCTTACCAGGCGACACAGATCGGGCACTATAATAGTGAGGACTTCCTTTCACTGTTCACTATAGAAAATGGATTTACATTTTTGTTTGTGTTATGTTATTCATGTTATTTATTAGTTCATTCAAGCAAGGGTTTCATGTGTTTTAGATACATTGAGACCTCATTGTAATTGTGCTCTTGGATTTTTTTAGTGAAGTGATTCTACCTCTTTGTGGTCATAGGTATTATTCCAGAACCACGTAAATCATTATGTCAGTGTTCATCATCATCATGATATTATTTTGTTCTATCTATTATTCATATAAAAACCTCTATCATGTGATTCCCATCATTTTCTCAACACCTGTAAATAAAAGTACACGTATAATAATGTGAAAATATAATCACCAACTACCTAGTACTATTAGAGTCCACACATAGAATCACTCAACTAAAATAAAACCTAGGAGGAAGTGATTGACAAACTAGAGAAATAACTCTAAAATAGATATTTTAGTTAAAAATAAACACAATGGTGAAAAAATAATAAAAAATTGAAATAGTTTGTCAAGCTATACCTAAAAAACTACTCATGAAATAAATCGTAAAGAATAGACCAAAAATAATGAATATCCCACATGGGAAGAGAAAATGGAATGAGGGTTGGAGAGAGAGTTGGGTGAGATCCTCCTTTCTCATAACTCAAATAAGGTTGATTACTCATTTTATTTATTAATTTAACCAAATAATTAGAACTAAAAAAACTAAACCTAAGGACCATTTTGATGTAATCCTATGGACCATGATACAATGTCTCTATTAGGACCACCTTGTGATGTGGCCTTATAACTCATATTGTAGTGCAGAACCCCCAAATCCACCCAAGATTCTCAACTCCCCCACCTAAAGTCATTTTTCGACATGAAAATTCCCTTCAAGGCACCACCACCTACCCCCAACCACTATTCAAGACACAATTACTTGATTACAGTTCAATTATCCCCTCAAACATGCATTGATGATGTAACCCCATGGGCTAAAGTTTAGTTTTCTTACTACCCAGAAACATTAATCTTACACATAAAAAACATTTTCTTATACAACTGCTCACCACACTGAAATTCCCTTGGCTATGACGTGGTATTCAACATGCTATATAATTTCATCCCCAATATTTGGTAGACCTCCTCAAAACTTAGCTCCTGTCCAACACAAAAACCCCCTCAACCTTATACATTCCAAAATATAGATGTTTTAGAAGAAATTAGACCCAAATTATTTCACCCAAATACCAACATCATCAAAACCTCATTAGTATATGATATCTCTTTCTCAATTTGTCTCTTTCCACAACACTGAAGAAACCTGGCCGATTACATGATCATCCCATTAAATACATTATTGAAACACCAATATGATGTTAAATGAATCAGTATATTCCCAATTACCATAGATAACTAACCTAAATAACTTATTCCATCTATAGGTACTCCCCACAATTGGAACCATATAATTGGTCACAATATAACCAATCTTTCCAACATATTTATAACATCATGATCGACTATCATTATGAATTTTGTATGTACCATGAATTGACACATAGTTATCACATATCACACATGATTCAAATACCTCAAACAACTCATGAAAATTCAACTTACACATAATTCACTTTGTAAACTAGTACCCATCATACAAAACTAGAGTATGCATGATCACAATGTATCAACAAACATCAATGGATATCTAACCATATAAGAGTATACTGACTAAATCCTTAGAGACTATCTCAATTCCTAGTATTAAGAACTCTATCCTCCCTATATTCACACTCTATATTGTCTATTTACCCCATTTTTTATCACTCTATCCTATTCCACAATCAGCATGTTAAGATGAACTCAAACAACTATCTCCAAACACTACTGTGGGTCTAACCTTAGATGATTTACTTTGAGTAGATCCCCAACCTCCATATGATTTCTATATAATCATGTATAAAGGTTCCAAATCTTATATCAGACCAAAATCCTAACAATATTTAGGTTATTGATCATACTTTATCCAAATATACCCTATGCAGCTACATTAGAAGCTTCTAGAAGATGAACCACATCAAAGGGGAAATTATGTTAATCTTATTTAATAACCATACTTGGTATCCTCATACCCCCACTTTTGGATACCTAATGCTACACTACCTGACTTACTTGGAACCACTATCTATCTAGGTGTTCTACCATCAATCAAGTTCTACTCTGAAATCAAATCCTAGTAAACTACCTCAAAAAAATTAAGTCAACCTAAAAATATTTACCAATACCCTAATAGCATGATAAATTATATACTCAAATTAAAACACCTTGGAGATATTATCTCCTACTAATTTAGGTGAAAATAATAATATATATGTAAATATAGAGGTGTAATTAATGAATAATGTATCTCCCTGTACTGAGTGAATTGAATCACGGTCTCAATGAAACCTCAAAGCCTTAGGGAAGAATTGTTCAAAGAACCTAAACCTAAACTAATTCTAGGTCATCCTTCATGCCTACTGACCTAAACCTACACATCCCATATGGAAACCATGATATTTTATTACACAATTAAACATAATTTATTACATAAACTTCACTTGATACAACACAAAATATCGAGAGTTCTAGTGTCTTTGGGGATTAGTATCATTAAATAACAACTTAAAACATGAAATATAACATCTTTACTGAAAAATTCCTTTACATGACCACTACATTCCCTTGTACCTAGAATTGCATGGGATAACTTGAGGATATGCATAAGAAAAGGGTGATCTATAAAGCAAGTAAGAGAATAATAATGGAATTACATGAGTAATAAAATAAATTTTAGAAAATAGGCATATCAATAGAGAACAAGAGAAGAATAAACATAAAGGCATGATAAAGCATGATAATCATAACATGGAAATGTGGCAATAACACTTAACATGGAATTAGCATGAGCCAAGGCTCATTGCACATGGAGCATGAGTAAATTCTCATTGCACATGAAGCATGAGTAAAACCTCATTGAACTTGAATTATCAGGAGTAAATACCCATTGCATATGACGTATCATGATACTATTATTAACCAAATTCATTGGAGCTCTATAAGGGTGCACCCTTCTTAAACATTTAATTTCATGAATAAGTGTGCCACATGGATCATATAACATGGATTCATAAAACATAATAATTTATTCCATGATAAAGGAATTTGGAATTCATAAATGATAATTTATAATCAATAAGTAAATGTTCATAAAGGTGAATACCATTGATAGAGAAATGGTCACGGTATTCACTACACAATGACATTGACTTGGAAAATCGGTACAATTTCGGCAGCGTAACGGCGCGATGTAAGAATTAATAAAAATGGTGGATGAGATATAAAGAGGTTTCTCATCATATATACTTGAAATGGAAAGTAAGGGGGTCATATAGATACATGTCCCAACAATTGTAATGCAATTTAGAGTCATGATACAAAAGAATTTCTTGAATGTAAAAGACGATAGAGAAATTGCTTTCGTAATTTCAACATAGTAACGGATTTACATGGGAGGAATTTAATGAGGGAGAAAGGGGTCTCCCATAATTCAAACATAAATAGGGAAATATCTGGGAGGTTCGAAACCATAACCCAACATTTATAATTTAAATTAAAAGGTCATAACAACATTAAGAAAATTGGACAAAAATGAGAAAGGAAGAAAAACCCTTACATGGAAGTGTGCTTCCAAAGGCTTGAGAGAGGCTTGAGAGAGGATTATAGAGAGATTGTGGCACCATGGAAGGATTATAGAGAGAGAATGTCAGAGGTTGGACGAACTCCAAAGGCTTTGAGTGAGGAGGAAGTGGGAGATTGGGTGGGTTTATATAGAAAAGGTGAGGGAATTCTTTATTATTTTGGTTTGGGACACCTCATATTAAACTAATCCAAACCACAAACCAGACCATGGTTTTTGCCCATGTGTTTTGGAAAAGGGAAGTAGAAAACAATATTGTATATGTCCAAAGTCCGAAATTATTAAAATAATGGAGATGCTTATGTGGAGGTGAGTCACACTCTCAAGGAAAACAATTTAAAAAGACAAGATGTTTAATAAGTCTTGAAGGGTCCATTAATGATTTGTAAAATAAGTCAAACAAATCCAAAATCGCATTATTTTAATGTTAAAACATACATTGGCCGAAAATAAGGCTTATAGTATTCTATTACATCACTGTTGGGTAATTATGATGTCATAAAACACATTATATATTTAAACGGTATTTAATTTTTACCCAAAAATTTGACTGTCTCAGAAAATTATGAAACATTCACCATTGGATAATTTTGATATCTTGATTCTAGAAATAATATTTATTCTATCTAAATAGTTTTCTAAATATTTTAATTTTCACTTTTAAAATAAAAACTGACATTTATCGAAAATCCACGGGTTTTGACAAAAATGGCTTTGAAACCTTTATAAAAATTATGATTACATTCATAAAATTATACAATAATTTATATTTAATAAAAATTAATTTAATAATAATAATATTTTATTAAAATATTATTTAAATAAAAAATACATTAATTCAAGAAAATAGATTTCTTAGTTTGAATATTAACTAAAAATATTATTTGTGCTTTAAAAACCATCTACAAGGTAATAATAATAAAGTGAAGGTATATTCATTATTATATATAAAAATAATGTACATGAACATAGTGCTAATGTCTTGTTACATTACCCTTTATAACACTCGCATAAGACTGAATGGTATGGTGTGTGATGGTGACTACCTCTTGGGGTGTCTCTGATAACATTGTTCGGGTGGTAATCTCTATCAACATCCACTTCTCTCATAGGCGGTTCTGCTCGAGCTTAACATATTCAAGCTCAGCTTGGGCTTGGTCAAGAGGAAATCCCAAAGACGTAACTTCCTTTCTGAGCTATAACAAGTGGGCTTCGTATGGGGAATGCCTACTGGATGAGGCTATCACTTCCTTTGTCTGAGTAAATTGGATTTGTTAAAGCCCTGTATTTATACTAATCACGTGACACTACTAGAAAAAAGGCTATAGCCATGGTTTATAACCATGGTTATAGACCAAAAAATTGTGGGTATAGGTAATATCCACTGTTTCACCAACTGTGCCTCCTATTGGCGTGGCTATAGAGGAAAACCTATAGCCACGGTTCAAACTGTGGAAGTAGATTTAATGCCACGGTTTACAACTGTGGCTATATAATAGAGTCTCAAAAAAAATAACAGATATAATTCAATTTATTTTGTAGTAAAAAAATCCAGGTGTGCAATCCATTTCTAGAAGAAAAAAAAACAGATCTACTACACCATGCCTCCGCCCTTCCCTGCCTTTCTTCCTGCCTCCCTGCCTCCCTACCTCCCTCCCTGCCACCTACGCCCTACCTCCCTGCTCAACCACTACTCCATGCTCCCTAACTCCTGCCTCTTCCCTGCTCCCTTCCTCCAGCGCCCTACCTCCCCGCTCAACCACTACTCCATGCTCCCTGCCTCCTGCCTCCACCCTGCTCCCTGCCTCCCTGCCTCTACCGCTACCTTGATCCCTGCTCCCTGCTCCCAGCTCCCTTCCAACATCATCATTTGATCCTCCACCTTGGTCTTAAAACTTTCATAACTAGAAATGAATCTATTCATACCAATACTCTTATTGTACTACTACCTTGAATTACAATAGATGCAGACAACCCAATCATCCATTTAAAGATTACTAAGAAAGATTCATGCACAACCACACAAAGGCATGATTGTAGTTAAAAAATACAATGATATTTATAGCTTTGGACACCGTCAAAAGATGCAATACATCACCAGTTTTAGAAACCAAAACCAAGCCAGAAAAATAGAGTCAAAAACACACTTAATTAGAAGTTCATAGCACAAAGATCTAAATAACCCCCATCAAAAACATGATCCCATGTATCCTGATGGACAGAAGCAGTGCCAAGCAATTTTATTATCGAAGGCTTCTATGAATTAAGGACTGTTGTAGTGTGATGAATTCAGGTCACTATAATTCATTCATGTAACATACCTAACAAAATATGGAGAGCATGGTTGGAATATTAAAAATAAATTACTCTGATAGGTAACTTTCACTGAATCTTCATCGAATTCTGGAAACAAATCTCTCTGCAAGAAAACAATGATGTCATTAATAGATAAAACATGATTCAATTATAGAAATTATTCATATATGAATATCATGGATATTGTTTCATACACAACTATCTATAATTTTCATGTTAGGAATGTTATTATAATGCAACACATAGGCATAGAGTTAAGAAAATTATATTACAGTGTATGATAATTTGTATATATTTTAGTATTTCTATAAGAATAAGCATAAGCTCTTTAAAACATGAAATTACTGAAGCATCCCTTCCTAAATTCACCATTTGATCTCTATAATCTTTGATTGGATTCCCTTTCTTCTCAAAATGCCAACATAAAAGTACAAGACCAACAAATTTACCTTGAATCCCCTCCATTGATTTAACTATTTTTCCCATTAACTTTCTATTAAATAAAATATCATCTTTCTTTTGCATTCAGCATGGTTTTAGAAAATGCATGGAATTCCCTATACCTAATCTCTTCATTTAGGATAAGATCAAAAACATATTCAACCGTAGTCATAATTTCTATAATAATTTCTTATGGAATTCAACATCATATCCCATTATTACATATGTAATGAAAGCAGTAAGAATTACTAAAAAACATACAAACATTTCACTTTAATAAATTTGAGATGACTCTAAATCATTTTGAATTCATTGACATGATTAGACACTAGTATTCCTTATGATATATAATACTAAATAACCTTTATATCATACATTGCTTTTTCATTGTTGTTGGATTCTCAAACATATCCACTATAGCCTTCATTAACTCTGTTGTGGCTTTCACCTCCTAGATGTCATGGGAAATTGTTTTCTCTAAAGATATATGTATCACTACAAGTTACATCCTATCAAGACATTGCCATTCAACTTTATCAATTTATTATGGTTTTAATCCTTTCAATGAAAACTCAATGTCCTTCTAAAATAGATAATCCACCATATTTATCCTTCAAAAATCAAAGTTCATCTTGTCAAACTTGTCTATCGAGACATTTCCTTATTATAATTCCATTCCATCAAAAGAAGTCAACGACAACTAAAATTAAAAATCATGGAAAGAACATTACCATAAGAATATGTTGAGAGTACTGATCCTTGATGAAGAACAAGATATGATACCACTTGTTGGGATCCATGAAACCACAAATTTTAAAGAAAACCATTATAACTTAAACACATGGAAAAAAATTCTAAAACTACCATAATCATATGATCTTATAAAATGATTTTATATAAATAAGAAGACAAATACACCCTAACCACTAAACCAAATCATTCACTATAAAATGATCACAACTCCCAAAAGAATTGCACAAATAGGATCAAAATCAAACGAGGAATAAAAATAGGATATTTACATGCTTCATAATTTTATCCTTATATCCATGAGAGAATAATATTACTTTTACTCATGGAAGAATAGGAACATTGAAATCACAATTGGATAATTCAATTGATATTAGATAAATCATAGTTTCAAGTACAAATTCATAAGTGTTACCACCCTAACTATTTATAGTGGGTCTAGTTGGTCAATTGATTCCACTGACTTTTAAACTTTTTGGAGGGCCCATTGTTAAAATATGGTGAAGGCCACCAAAGTGACTTGTGTTTTCTTATATATCATTATTAATGGGGAGCTACCTAAATCTATAATTTATATAGGAATGAATATCTAGTTTCAAAGTTTGAATTAATAATTTGGTGGCTTCATATAACTTGGTTGATTCTAGGATAACTGGTTGAAGGAGTCGCATGGGGTAAGAAGAGGTGGGGGTCTCATGATGGTTTTACATGGTCCAGTCTACAATGATCTTTTATGGGCGGCCAATGGACCCAAAGATGTTTTGTAAAAGGTTTCCCAATCTCTTTATATTTAAATTAAAGTCTACATGAGGGATTTAATCTCCATAGACATTCTTACTAGGTAGATGACTATAAATATTTTAATTTCTCAAACCTCATGCCTTATGAAATTACTTCTCAAAAAGTGTGTTGGGGTGTAATTATAAGAAATGTTAGTCTCTATTTATTCAGGGACTTATGAAACTGCTACCATATAAAATTGATGTGTGGATGCGTGGATCACTACATCAACGCAACAAAAGAAAGGATATAAAGAAAACTAGTAATAGCCTGAGGGTGTTAACTTTCTCTCATAAATGACACCTGAGCTACCTGAATCCTTTCAACCAAAAAGAAGGGGTCCAAACTGACTAGAAAGAACACACGCATCAAGAAATTTCTTCATAGTTTCATTTATTTTTTTACATAGTGAATGATCCTTTTGATGAAAAAGTAAAAAATTAGAATTATTCTATACAGATATGTATCTCAAAGTGCTTGAAAATTTTTCAAGAACCAAAATATTACCCAATCATAATTGGATCTGATTAGAATAAAGATTATTGAAAATTGAGTTAAATAGGTACTTCTACATAATGCTTTCATGTAACTCATAAATTAGAATATGAATAGTTATTTTTCCCCTATGTATAGTGTCAACGGTCCCATTCTTCTCTACTTTTTGAACAGAATAAGGTTCTTGAATTCTCTCTTTATTCATAATTTTTTTTCTAGTGTCACTATATATTATTTTTCGGTGAATTAATTCCAAAATAAACTAGGTAACTACATAAAAACTTACACAAAACCATTTCCTATTTGAATAATTTACATGAGTCCATATAAAACTTATGGGACACTTCCTCTACAAAAGTCCCAGGTGGAATTCATTGATTGGAAAAAATTGTGATATTCTTCTTTTAAACTCCTTTTTTAAACTGACATGGCCCATAATTGCTTTTCATTATTCTTTTATTAACATATATATGAAACTAGATGCTGAATTTTTGACTTTGTGACGAACTGATATGGACAAAAACATTGAGTATAACCTGTGCCAATATGTTTTTTCAAGGAAGTTTCTACTTTCAGAGTTGATTGGATCAACAGAAAGAAATTTCTTGGAATCAGGGAGGCTTCATCATTATTTATTTGGGTTTCTAGTTGATGCACCAATCCTTGAACCTCATCTAGGAGGGAAGCAGCCAGTGCACTAGATCAATTGACATCAGAGTGTTTTATTAAGGAGGCTAAACAGAGAGATGTGTATGTCTTTGGATATTCCTCACTAAATCAGGAAGTGGGTCCTCAAGTCTAGGAAACATATATTCCAAATTAATCAACTATTATGTGGAGGGACTTTGAAGACCACAAGCAGGGGAAAACATTGAATAATAGGTGTGTGGTCAGAGATCATTTTTATAGTAATGATTAACCTTTATACAGAACATGAAAAAAACCAAACATGAAGGTGAAAGCATTAAAATTTCAAACATAAGGAGAGTTTAAAAAAATTAACATGAAAATTAAGGCATGATTATTCCTAGAACAAACCTTTTTCCATGCAGCACTTTCATTGGAAAATATCATAGCTAGTTGATGGTGCACAACTTTTCCAACTTCAATATCCTTAATCTGAAACAAAAAACAATGTTGTAGTGACTTGGTAGGATGTTCATGCATGTGGGAATTTATCAGACTATTACTGATCAAAACGTGTTAAATAAAATATACACATGAAGCAATGGCTAGGACTGGCATTGGCCACACATATTTTATGATAGGTATGTATAAAATGAAATTAAAATTCAAAGAAATACCAAAAATATTTATAAAAAACACCAAAATTCATCCCCCTCCACAAAGACCTTTCTCACAGGAAGCAACGACTAGGACTGGTAATGGTCACACGTTCTTGTGTTTGCATCCTCATTTTTCTCTAAAGTGACTATTTTTAAATTGGAAACCATTATCATTGATAATAGATATAGGAACTATATATCTATAAACGTTTTATTTTGTAAAAAAATCACCATATAAGAACCCATACTATGTCGTAATTCAATAGATTCATTCCAAAAATGACACATAGTTTATTGAATTTTTTTTGCACTCATTCCCATGAGATTTAGTAAATGGACCAATGAATTACAAGACCCATACATCAAAGATATCAAATTATAGAATCCCTTACTATATAATATCCTATCTACTCTCTATATTTCTCATTCTCAAGTAGTTGTAACAATTCTTAACCAACTCCCTTGAATCTTTTAATACAGTAGGATATCATAAAATGCATAACTAAAATAATACTCTATACCCATGGAACCAGTAATGGAATACAAATAGTTTATACCTGGAGGATCAAGACTAAGATATTATGCTACATAGGATATAAAAGAACCCAAAATAATTCTAAAGAGAACATTGTAAAGTATCTTCTCCCAATACAGTGAATACATTTTAATGTTTCCATGCATTGCAACGTGATATAGTAAACATTTCTAAACACAACTTTGAAATATTTTAATTAGAAAATAGATAAGGAATGTACATGCATCAACTTTATGGAATAATATCTAATGGAAATGTTGTACGACACCAATATTTATAATAATGAAGTATGCCCACACTGAATGCATTCAAATTCATGGGAACCAAAATAGTATTTTTTATACGCAATGTTAGGAGCATTTTTTCTTATGAAAAATTAAAAAAATCAATTCCAATTGCATGGAAAATCGAGTCAATGAATCATTCAGTTTTTATTAGATGTTTCCATTCTGTATTTTCATAGGATTTGAAAATTCAGGAAATCCAATTGGTGATATCAACCAAATTCAAAGGATACAAAATTGAAGGGATGGAAAACATCAAGTAAATATATATAAACTTCCTTTAATAGTGAATGAATTACAATGTATCAGTGTATTCTATGAAGGATATGAACAACAACTGGTGGGGTATTTATGAAAATTTTTAATACAACACCACATTTTTGGAATCGTCAGTGGACTTAACATAGACTGTATTGGAACTCAATGAAGGTTTATGTCTACAATTAAAGAAATACTTTAGTTTAGTCATTCCAATAAAATAAATGGCTTCATATAGATTGTAAGTAATCAAAAAACAAGTTTTATTGATATTTTATGCCTAATGAAGAGGGAATATTTAAAAGGTAATAGAATATATTGTTGAGATTTCAAGACACATGGAGTACATGTCCATCTTGTGGGGATGAAGGGAATCCTTGTACATTCCAAACAATATAAATTAGGTAATATATTAAGAAGTTTTATAAATGGAAAAAATTCCCGATTTATAAAATTATGGTCATCTGAGCAAGGTTAGTGGAGTTTAAGGGGATGATTTGGTGTTGTTTTACATGTGTAATAATTCTAATCTCTCTTGACTATGTGGAGTGATCACCAACTTTGATGAGAACCATGCTGAGGTATAAAATATGAGAAGAAAACATAGAGAGGGAGTTCTATAATGGAGAGAAGACCAGCCATTTGAAACCCATCAAGCATTATAAATTCACCAAATGAGATGAACTATGTGTTAGACTACCATAATTTGTAGTACTTTCCTATCATTAAAGGGATTCCATTATAGGTTTCATTATCATTCATCAAATATTTCACAACAACTTTCTTGTATCTCCAACTCAATGGAGTATCCACGGATTTATATATATTAAGGTGTATTCCATACTAAATGAACTAATAAGGAATAAATGAATTACTTACAAAGGAATATAACTCTTTCAAAACATTTTAAGTCGTATACATTGCATTTACCAGGAGATTTTACCCTATATAACTAACCATTGACTTGTGAACTAAAATATCAGTTTTTGCACAAAAACAATAAGAAAAATTTCAATAGCATTGGGAATGATTCCATGAATATTACTGAAAATCCCCTCTTCAGTTTTCTCACTCAATTTTAAAGAAATTACTTAATGAAATATTTAATGTAATATATTAGAGCCTTACTGATTCAATTATAGGAGGTTATTATAGTGATAAAATAGTAAAGGAAATCAAATACATTTACAATACAATCTACATGAACTTGCATTAAAATAGAATCATAGGCATAGTTATATTTCTAATAAAGTTTTAGTGATAGTTGATTTGAGCCCCCAAATTATAGAATTGAATGAAAATGATTTAAAATTCTCATATCAAATTCATAAGGAAATAATGTGGAATTCATTAACTATGGAATGTTTATTCACAGTTCCCTTAATTTCATTAATATTAACATTCTAGAAACAACTTCACCACTAGACCAAATCGAGTAAGTATATTACAAGGGTAAATAAGACAAATTAAGTGAGATATAATCCACTTTGAAACAACTATAACCCCTGAGGGTATAAATATCTAAATATTTCTTGGAAGGTGTATGGTTATCTTAAACAAGTTATTCCTTCTGTAGTCAATGGGAAATAATAAAGTCGATAAAGGATTCGGGATAAAATATAAGGGAATCAATCTTGAAATTCATCCCAAGAGGATCTAGGGACTTAAAATACATTAAAAAAGATATACGAGATAGAAAATAATCAAATCAAGAATGATTTTATGAAATGCACAAAATCAAATATTCCCAAGTCCTTATTATTTAATTCACGGTAGTTATTCAAGCATTTATAATCTAAAAATTAAACTGGGGTGGATTGCATTGAAAAACACAATGATATATAAGGGGAAGATTCCTAATACAATTGGGGAAAATTCAATATATGGATTCATGTAAATTACTAGAAGATGAGGATAAAAGGTCAAGGGAAATGATGAAAAGGAGATTAAAAAAAATAAATTAGATTCTAAATAGTAGGAAGAAAACTGTCAAAAAAATGAGATGAAAGGAATGAAAAATTAAAGCAACAATCTAATGAAGATGTTGATAAATAAAAATGAAGGAATGAAGGAATATCTGGGAGATTTATGTTCAAGCCTGATAACAGAGATGTCAATTATTATAAGATACCTACACAATTTTCAAAAAGAGGTAGAGAACTTGATATTAATAGAGATAAATACTACTTATGTTTTATTGAAATGATTTAAAATGTTAAATTTTTTATGCCATTTTAAGAATCACATTCAAATATTCCCATAAATACTAAGTTCAACAAGAACATTATCAAAAATAAGAGGAGTCCTGAATAATTTATATTCTTCCATTTATAGAAAAATAATGTGTTTTAATTCAACGGAATATCCCATTAAATCCTAAGGATCCTCATAGTTTTAGAATTCCCTATGAGTTTGAAAGGAAAATAAAATTTACTTATCAAGTAGATTTTGTATCCAACATTAATTTAAAATATTTTTTAGTTAATAAGAAATTGTATATGGTAGATATTGATCCCATAATAGTGGATTTTCAATTAATAAATAGATCCATCACTTACCTGGTAAAAGTAATTGAATACTTACAAGAGCTATTTTAAAAGATTATACTACTAGGTAATTTTCTATTCGTGGACATGAAAACTGATAGGGAAGTACCCATCATCCATGGAAGACCCTTTCTAGATACTAATGGTTTCTTGATAGATGTTCCACAAGGAATGCTAACTTTTCAAGCTGGAGAAGATAAATAGATACAAAATGTATTTAGGGTTGTGAAACATCCACATAGATTGGTTTATTATTTAACAGTTGGAGTGATTGATAAGGAATATTAAAATGATCTATGAAATTAGTTAAACATTGAAGGAGTTAGAATATATGAACTCATTAATGCTATAAAATACCCACCTGAGAAAATTGAAGAGTGTCATGATCAATATGATGATTATTGTCACAAACATACATTTGGGTATTTATTGGATGAGTTTCATGAAGACAAATTGGTTATAAAACTATCAGACCATAATCCATCAAGATTTTATTTGAATAAATTTCCACTAAAATTGAATTATGAATATATGGGAGACAATGAGACACAAACTATGATTGGTTCATCTAAATTAGACATGAAACAATAAAATAGATAGTTTAGGATGCATGCTAAATAAGCACAATAAATCCACTGGATATAATATATTAGAAAAACTAATGAATAATTCCTTCCATTTTAATACAAAATATACTAATAGAAGATAATTTGAATCCCACTATTGAACCAGTAATGGAATCCAAATAATTAGGGTTAAAGATTCAAATGAATTTCATATTATGTGAAATTGAAGAGAACCAAAATACCTGTAGATTACCATGCTGAGAAGGTTAAAATTTGAGAATGGTCATAGTGAGGGTGAAATCGGTAGTGACACAATGCAAGAACCACATGGTAGAAGTCGGGATCACGGGTGGAGGTAGACGCAATAACGGAATGGAGAGCAGTGAGGAGACCAGGGTAGAAAGATATTTCTTGAACCCTAGGGTATATGGTTGGGATCCAGAGAAAAGTTAGGCACGAGAGGGATGACGAGTATGGAGGAGATCGAGGCAGAGCGACAAGAGGTGGAGCGGCCGGAGGAGGAGCTGTCGGAGGAGGAGCTGCCAGAGGCGGAGCGGCCCTAGGTGGAGTGGCATGAGGTGGAGCGACTGGAGGCGGAGGCAGAGGAGGGAGAGGGACAAGTGGGATGATGGGTATGGAGGAGCTTGAGGGAGAGGGATGATCCGGAGAGGGACGATCATCCGCTGGAGAACTTTTTGAGTGAAGGGATTGTGGGTAAGAGCGTGAAGCCGCGCGAGGGAGGATAAAAGCTATTGCTGCAGGTTGCTTTGTAATGTGGATATATTCAATCTAATTCCACAGTTTTAAAATAATTGAGGCTATATCTCACTCTATATCCATGACCTAATTAAACTATGGCAATAGGTCCGTGGCTATAAGCAATTTTTTTAGTAGTGTGATCACTGTTTAACGACTATATTAGCAACAATAAAAATTATTAACATAAAACCAAAGAAGTTGAAATTTTATATAAAAATTTTCTATAAAGAGACATTTAATTACATCAAGAGGATTTACGTTAATGAATGTTTGGGTCGTTCAATCTTCCCCCCTTAAAAATTTTCTCCCTCGAAATTTGCTTTTCTCACACTAAAACAGATGTGGGTAACTCGGCTTCATCATTTCCTATAATTCCCACATCGCTTCTTCAAAATTGTGGTTTCTCCACAACACCTTGACGAGGGGAATTGTCTTATTTTATAGAACTTTTTCTCTACCATCTAAGATATTCACTAGTTTCTCCTCAAAAGAAATATCATCCTCTAGTTGTACCACCTTTAAAAAGAGTACATGTGAATTTTCTGGTATGTACTTCCTTAAGATGGATACATGAAAGACATCATGTACTTTGGCCATGGTAGGTGGAAGTTCTAGTCGATAGGCCACAACCCCAAAATGATCAAGAATATCGAAGGCGCCAATATACATTGGACTTAACTTCCCTTTATTTGCAAACCTCATGACCTTCTTCCATGGAGATATGTATAGAAATACCATGTATCCAACTCTAAACTCAAGGTCTCATCGATGGTTATCTGCATAAGTCTTCTTTCGACTCTGGGCTGCCTTGATATCCTGCTGAATGGTTTTCAACTTATCCACCATTTATTTAACCATTTCTAGTCCAAGAAGCTTACGCTCACTGAACTCATCCCAACATGCTGGTGTTCTACACCTTTTCCCATAAAGGGATTCATATGGTTCCATTTGGATTCTCGTGTGGAAACTGTTTTTATAAGAGAACTCAACCAGAGGAAGATGTTGATTCCATCCTCCTTTAAAGTCCATTAAGAAATCTGTCAACATGTCCTCACGTGTTTGGATGGTCTACATAGATTGGACATCAGTTTGAGGATGATAAGTCATACTGAAGTTCAGTTCAGTATTCAGATCATGTTGAAGACTCTTCCAAAACATAGAGGTGAATCTTGGATCTCGATCGGACATAATAGATAGCAGTACTCCATGTAGTCTTACCTCTTCCCTCATATATATCTATTCCAGTTGATCCAATGAGAAATCCCCCCAAATAGAAATGAAGTGTGCAACCTTTTAAGATGATCCACAACAACCCAGATTGCATTATTGCCTTTGGATGTCTTCGGATGTCCAGTGACAAAGTCCTTGGTGATGTTCTCCCATTTCCATTCTGGTATGGGCAATGGTTGCATCATCCCCTTAGACTTCTGCCTCTCTGCCTTCACTTTATAACACACCAGGCACTTGGATGTATATTCAATGATCTCCTTCTTCATATTATCCCACCAATAATTCTCTATGAGATCTCAATACATCTTTGTGTTTCCTGGGTGAATATAGAAATTTGAACTATGTGCATCATCCAAAAGTTCCTTCTTCAGCTCCGGACATGATGGAACACATAGTCTTTCCCCAAATCTCACAATTCCTTCTTCATTAACATTAAATTCTGAGGATTTTCCTTTTCAAATAGCTTCCACTTTTTCCTGAATTCCCACATCATCTTTTTGAGCATCTCTTAAACTTTCCAAAAGTGATGGTTGAGAAATCATTTGTAAAAGGATTGATGATGTTCCCTTCTTTATGATTCCCATTCCCGTCTTCATCAAATCTAAGAATATTGGATCCTTCTCAATTCTCATCAATGATAGAATTTCCAGGTCATTTCTACTTAGGGCATCCACCACCTTGTTCACCTTCCAAGGGTGGTAATGGATTGAGCATTCATAGTCTTTGATTAGCTCTAACCATCTTCATTGGTGCATGTTCAACTCTTTTTGTGTGAATATATATTTGAGGCTTTTTCGGTCCTTATATATTTCACACTTCTCCCCAAACAGATAATGCCGCAAAAATTTTAATGCGAAGTTCACTGTATCCAACTCGAGGTAATGTTTGGGATAGTTCTGTTCATGAAATTGCAATTTCCTTGGATCATAGGAAATGCCTTTTTCATTTTGCATCAACACACATCCCAGGACCTTCTTCGAAGCATCACTGAATACCACAAAAAAGTCTCCACTTGTGGGTAAAGTGAGCATGGGTGTAGTGATAAGCTTCCTTTTCAACTCCTTGATGCTTTTTTCGCATTCATCACTCCAAGTAATCTTTACTCCCTTCCGAGTTATCTTGGTAAGAGGGATGGAAAATCGTGCGAAATTTCTCACAAATCGTCGATAATATCCAGCTAATGCCAAGAACCTACAGATATCTGTTACCAATGTTGGCCTCATCCATCCCTCAATTGCATCTATTTTGGAGGCATCCACATATATCTCATTTCTTGTGATGATATGTCCCAAGAATGAGACCTCCTTCAACCAGAACTCACACTTGTTGTACTTTTCATAGAGCTTCTCCTTTCGCAATGTCTCTAGTAAAGTTCTTAGATGCTCCTCATGATCCTCCTTGGTTTTAGAGTATATCAGAATATCATCTATAAAGACTACCACAAATTTGTCGAGGTAATCTCTAAATACTCTATTCATCAATTCCATGAAGATTTTTGGAGCATTAGTGAGTCCAAAAGGCATTACTATGAATTCATAGTGCCCATATCTTATACGAAAAGCGGTCCTGGGGATATCTTCCTTCTTTACCCTTACTTGATAATATCCCGACCACAAATCCACTTTGGAGAAGTATTGTACTCCACGCAGTTGATCGAACAAGTCTTCAATTCGTGGGAGAGGATACTTGTTCTTTATCATGATTTTGTTGAGCTCATGATAATCAATGCAAAGGTTCATTGACCCATCCTTCTTGATGAAGAGGACTGGTGTACCCCGTGGTAAAGCACTTGGGTATATAAACCCTTTATCCAGATTCTCCTGTAATTGTTTCTTCAGCTCCTCAAGCTCTAAAATAGCCATTCTATATAGAGTATTGGATATTGGTAATTCCCAAATTATAAGTTCAATTGAGAATTCAACATCTCTTCTAGGAGGAAGACCAAACAATTCCTCGGGAAACACTTTAGTGAATTCCCTCACTATAGACATATCCTCTAGGATGGTTACCTCCTTGGACTCAATCATCTGACCCATATACGTGTGCTCATAGGGCAGTAATATCCATTCTTGAGATGATGGAGCTAAATAAGATTCATCTTCTTCCTTGCACTTGTAATGAATCAGGGGTCAATTCTCTACAAGGAGAGTGATTTACCTCTCACGGAAATTTATGTTGGCTCTATATAAGGAAAGCCAATCCATGCCGAGAAATACATCAAATTCCACCAGGGGGAGTATGACGAGGTTCGTCAGGAGGTTGAATCCACATATTATGACAGGGGAGGATTTATATTCATGGGATGAAATGATAGATCCATTTTTCGTACTCATCTACATCTTCACTTCCATGATTTGTTGTGGTGATGGGATTGTTCTACTGAACTTTCGAGATATGAAAGAATGCGTAGAACCTCAATCAAAAAGTATGTTCTCTATTATTGAATGTATAACTAGCATACCTGTCACCACTTCATTATCGGGGTTCACTTGGGTAGTAGTGATGGAAAAAGCTCACCCTTTCTGCCTTGGAGGTTGTTGGTTGCCTCTGAAAACCCTTGGCTTAGGGCACTGATTTGCAGGATGTCCTGGTTTTTTTCATTTGTAGCAATGAACAATGCGTTGAGGTTCGAACAGAGCGTTCTTCTCCTCTGATATCACTGTGAGATTTTCTTTCCTATAATTCCCTTCTCTTCCACACCTATATCATTTCTTCATCCCCTTTAGGAAATTTCCAGGGTGCTTCTTTCCGCACCATTGGCATGTGGGGTGCTGGATCTTCTTAAAACCATTGGATTTATCCATCAGAACACCATAATTGAAGTCCACATTATGCTTCTTATCCCCATGATACCCCTGAGATTCTATGATCTCCATTTTGACCTTGAGGGCACATTGGACAATTTCCTCATAGCTGTCGAAGTCACAGATTTCCAGTGCTTTCCGCATGCTAGGTTTCAGCCCACCAAAGAAGCAGTCAACCCTGCATTTGGGGGTAACCACGAAGCCGGAAGTGTATCGTGCAAGCCTTGTTAAGTTTTACTACTCTCCAATAGATTCATCATCTTTTTTCTTGATGGCATGGAAGTCACTTTCCATCTTAAGCCGGAGGGTGCACGGAAAATATTTATCAAAAAAAATCTTCTGGAAATCCTTCCATTACAACGCATCGATATCCTCCCGATGCTTCGTATTTTGGATCAACATCCACAATTTATTAGCTTCACCCTCCGTATGATAAGAATCCAGGAGAACCTTCTATTTTTCATAATATTGAAGGATGAAGAATATCTTTTCAATGTAGTTGATCTATTGTTCAGAGATTTAGGGATCAAATGATCCCTTAAAAGTAGGAGGCCTTTGTCTCCTGAAGCTCTCGATAGAAACTTGTTCTTTATTGGGGGGGGGGGGGGGTTGAATGTTCTCTTGACCCATGTTTCTATTCAAATATTGAGTTAGCTGAGAGAGAAGCGTGACAATGTTCACAATTTCTACTCCCATTAGATTGGGTATCTCATTAGTACATTCATCACATTGATCTTTACATCGGTTGTTAGCCTGAGTCCTCCTATTACCGGTCATTGGCTAGAATAAAAGGAAAGTTAGGGGTAACACATAAAGGGTAATACAAGGAAACAACTAACAACTTATAAATAAATTTTATTTCCTCAACATATGAATCTATTGGATTCAGTCTATGCTATCCATGATCCACTTTCTAACATATATTCTTAGGGAATTTTTTTGTCCATTAATAATGGTTTATAATAAGCTTGTAAATTTACCAAAGCATATCCCCAGAGATTATCGTAACCAAGAGTGCAGCAAGACCCATTTTCGTGAACCAGTTCTCATTCGAGTCTTGCTCAAAGCGATGTTTTCGTGGTTTACCCCTAGGATGAATCTGTTCCAGAGCCGCCTCTACCTGATCATATCCAGACAGGGATGTATTTTCTTGATAAACCACTTACTCAATACTCACCAAAACTTAGGGATTTTTTTATTATACTTAGTGTTTTCTATAAGGCTTCACTTGGGTTTTCTAATACTAATCCCAAAAATAACTAAACCTATCCTATGATACCAACTATGAAAACACTGATCTTTTATTACACAATTAAATATAATTTATTACATAAAATTCACTTGATAAAACATATAAGATTGAGAGGTCTAGTGTCTTTGGGGCTTAGGATCATTAAATAACAACTTAAAACATGAAATACAACATCTTTTTTGAAAAAATCCTTTACATGACCACTACATTTCCTCATACCTAGAATTACATGGGATAACCTGAGGACATGCATAAGAAAAGGGTGAGCTATAAAGCCCAGTAAGGGAATAATAATGGAATAACATGGGTAATACAATACATTTTAGACAATAGGCCTAGCAGTATATCACAAGAGAAACATAAACAAAAAGTCATGATAAACTATGATAATCATAACATGGAAATGTGGCAAGAACACTTAACATGTAATTAGCATGATCCAATGCTCATTGAACATGGAGCATGAGTAAATCCTCATTGCACGTGATGCATGATTAAAACCTTGTTGAAATTGAATTAGCATGGGTAAAAATACATTGAACTTGACATATCATGATACTATTCTTAACCCAATGTATTAGAGCTCTATAAGAGTGCACCCTTCTTAAACATTTCATTTCATGCATAAGTGTGCCACATTGTTCATAAAACATGGATTCATAAAACATAATAATTTATTCCATGATAAAGGAATGTGGAATTCATACATAAAAAGTTATAATCAATATGTAAATGTTCATAAATGTGAATACCCTTGATAGATAAATGGGCATGGTATTCACTACCCAATGACATTGCGTTGGAAAATCGGTGCAATTTCGGCACCATAATGACGTGACGTAAGAATTCATAAAAATGGTTGATGATAAAGAAAGGGGTGTATCATAATATTTAAATGAAATAGAAAGTAAGGGGGTCATATAGATATATGTCCCAACAATTTTAATGGAATTTAGAGTCATGATACAAAATAATTTCTTGAATGTAAAAGAGGAGAGAGAAATTTCTTTCGGAATTTTGGTATAGTAATGGGTATACATGAGAGGAATTTAATGAGAGAGAAATGGGTATACCATAATTAAAACATAAATAGGGAAGTATGGGGGAGGTTAGAAACCATACCCACAACATTTATAATTGAAATTAAAAGGGCATAACAACATTAAGAAAATTGGACAAAAATGAGAAAGGAAGAAAAACCCTAACTTGGAAGTGTGCTTCCAAAGGCTTGAGAGAGGCTTGGGAGAGGCTTATTGGGAGCTTGGCGAACCATTGGAGGATTATAGAGAGATTACGAAAGAGTTTGGATGAACTCAAAATGCTTTGAGTGATGAGGAAGTGGGAGCTTGGGTGGGTTTATATAGGAAAGGTGAGGGAATTATTTATTATTTTGGTTTGGGACACCTCACATTAAACTAATCCAAACCACAAACCAGACCATGATTTTTCCCATGGTTTTTGGAAAATTAAAGTGGAAAAAAATATTTTATAAGGCCAAAGTCCTAACTTCTTAAAATAATGGGGTTGCTTATTTGGAGGTGAGTCACACTCCCAAGGAAAACAATTTAAAAAGACAAGATGTTTAATAAACCTTGAAGGGTCTATTAATACTTTGTAAAAGAAGTCAAACAAACCCAAAATCACATTATTTAAATGGTAAAACATATATTTTCCTAAAATAAGGCTTATAGTATTTTATTACATCACTATTGGGTCATTATGATGTCATAAAACACATTATATATTTAAATGATATTTAATTTTTACCCAAAAAATTGGCTGTCTCAGAAAATTATGGAAAATTCACCATTTAATAATTTCAAGGTCATGATTCTAAAAAAAATATTTATTTTATCTAAATAATTTTATAAATATGTTAATTTTCACTTTTAAAATTAAAACCGATGTTTATCGAAAATTCACGGGTTTTGACAAAAAATGGCTTTCAAACCTTAATAAAAATTATGACTGCATTCATAAAATTATAGAATCATTTGTATTTAATAAAATTTAATTTAATAATAATAATATTTTATTAAAATATAATTTAATTAAAAAATACATTAATTTATCAAAATATATTTCTTAGTTTGAATATTAACTAAAAATACTATTTGTGCTTTAAAAACCATCTACAAGGTAACAATCATAAAATGAAGGTATATTAATTATTATATACAAAATTAATTCACATGAACATAGTGAAAATGTATTGTTACCCAACCCCTTATAACACCCGTATAACACCGAAGGGTATGGTGTGTGATGGCGACCGACTCTGGGGGTGGCTCGGATAACATTGCTCGGGTGGTAATCTCTATCAACTTCCACTTCTCTTGTTGGCGGTTCCACTCGAGATTAACATATTCAACCTCAGCTTGGGCCTGGTCAAGAGCAAAGCCCAAAGACACAACTTCCTTTTTGATTGTAAATTCCTGGATCTAGGTGCCACTCAACGGGTGCCCCGAACCCGGTTGGTCACATGTCCTCAAGCTCATTTCCCCAAACACCAGAGGCTTCCGACTAGCAGTGAGGGCCCAGGTCTGATAGTGGGGAAACTATGCCCTCATTTATAAAAGTGTAGCGCAGTGGAAAAGAAAATAACTTACAAAAACATAAGTAGTAAACAATATACAATTGAAATGGAAAAATGTAGAAAACAGAACCATCAGTCATATATAAAGGATGAAGCATGTCACTAATTCTATGAAAACAGCTACAACAGGATACACTGCAATACAATACAATACCACTCAAAGTACGAGGTACAAAAAACAGAACAAAGCAGAGTAAACAGAATGTACCGGCATCGCAAGCCTAGGCTCATTCCCATGCTCTCCCACTCGTCTACTACAATCAAGTACCTGTATAGGGACCCTTTCCCTTATCCACACCTGCAGAAATGTAATCTGTTTGGGCCAAACACATGACCCAAACAAGATGTGAGAAATAAATCCAAGCAGGCAACCACTAAAGGTCTGTGCCCAACTGTCAGTGAAAATTTGCTACAATAGTGTGTAGTAGTAAATGCAATAAACTAAGTAGTACTCAAAGTAACTAACTTTACCATTCATATTGCCATTTTAATATTCATTTAACCATTCGAAGCCTGTTCTTTTACTTGAAAAGTATAACATATGAAAACACAATGGTGAATATTCATGATAACACTATCCTAAGACATAAAATCCTTACCCTCAGGTAATCAGAATCAAAACCCGCAGGTGATTTCCCACAGGAAAAATGAATATTTCCCTCAAGTGTACGAAGTGTCACCCACAGGCACAGAATCTGCTGCCCACAGACATGACGAATATTGCCCTCAGGCTAAAAGAACCACTGCCCTCAGGCTAAACAGAACACTGCCCTCAGGCTAAGAAAGTAACCAGGCTGACCCCAACACATAAGCAAGAAATTTATATAAAATTCCTGTCAAGGAAAATGAAATGAACAATATAATTCTGGCATACCCTCGGGTATCCTGGCCAAACGGCTAAATAGAGGAACGCACCCCCGAGGTGATCCTAGATCCATTAAGTGATCCCAAACAGCAGATTAAACTTATCATTAGATTATCTACACAATTCTAGATTTATTTTCAGCCAAGTCCTCAGCCTTACACCACCCCAAACATGGGATTGTAGCACAATGGTACACAAAAACACACAATAGTTGGAATTTAAACACCAGACCACTTACCTCGATCTCCCCTGATCTCTATATGTGAACAACACCTCCCATATCATCCAAGAGCGAAGTATATCACAGGTGAACATAATCCCATTCAAACTCAAATAACTATCCCTTGGGAAATAATTGGTATGAAACACCCAAGGAGGAGGAATAACTCACCCGCACGGTTCCAGGGAGATCAACAACATAGGAATGAGGTTATCGGTGTGCGGTCGGGTGATCCTCTATGCTACGGCCGTCTCTCTCACTCTCCTTCTACATTTCTAAGCTTCCTCTATGAACAGAGGATGTTACTGCCCATTTTAAGAGAAAAAACAAACTACACGGGGTGTACTCTCAAGTACACGGCGTGTACGTTTCTCATGTAACTGTTCCTATGGTGACTACTTTTTCACCGCCGAACTATTCACTTGTCAACATGAGCACATGGCATGTATTTTCGCTCTGCTGGCAGCTGCCTCCACTGACTTACTATTCAACTACTGACTGAATACACGACGTGTAGTCAGTTTTTACACCCTTCATTACCGACAAGCCTAAACGACCTGTGTACCCATCCCACGCGACCAAAGTACACAGCGTGTGGAAAATTACACGACATGTAGTCACAAAGTTTAGTATTTCCCCTCCATTTTATTTATTTTCTCCAAAATAATTAAGGAAAAAGGAAAAGAAGAAACACATACCTCAAAAGAAGAACCGGGTTCTTATGAACATCCCCCTTAAAGCAATTCGTCCCTAAATTGCCCTTCCAAGGGTGGTGAAGATAAAGCTCAGAAAAACACTAGCTACTGAGCACGTACGTCGGTCTCCCGCTCCCAGGTTTCTTCCTGCACTCAGCCATGCCGCCATAACACCCGTACGAGAGGAACTGATCAGACTTAGAGAACCTTCATGCTCCTATCAACAATACAAATTGGATGCTCCTCAAAGGATGCATCGATCTATAGCTCAACCTCCTCGGGATGAAAGATGTGAGATGGGTCTAAATGATAACGACGTATCTGAGATACATGGAAGACATTGTTCATGGCCTGGTACCTCTTTGATAAGTGCAACTGATAGGAAACTGGCCCGACTCTCTCCAGAATCTCAAATGGCCCCACATACCTCGGTGAAATTTTACCCTGTCTCTTAATCCACCTGTGTCCCAACCTCGGTGAAACATGCAAGAAAACCTGATCCCCGACCACGGACTCTAAGGTTCATCTGTGGTGATTAGCGTAAGATTTTTGACGAGACTGTGTAGTAGCCATCCGCTTCAGAATCAACTGGACATGCTCTAAAGTCTCCTGCACGAGACGTGGTCCCAGTAATGCTGCCTTACCTGCCTCCATCCAGCATAAAGGTGATTGGAATGACCTACCATATAAAGCGTCATAAGGTTCCATCTCAATAGTGTACTGAAAACTATTACTATAGGAAAACTCGACTAGGGGTATGTGCCTCTCCCAAGATCCCCCAAAGTCTAGGACTCATGAACACAACATTTCCTCTAGCACCTGTATCGTACACTCTGACTGGTCATCGGTCTGAGGGTGGTAAGCTGTGTTCAAAAGCACTTGTGTACCCAGTTCCCTCTAAAAACACTGCCAGAAATGAGATGTAAAATAGGAGTCCCTATCTTAAATGATATAATGAGGAACCCCATGAAGAGGCACTATCTCTTGGATATACAACTTCCCGATCTCGTCAACACCGAAGGTCTCCTTGATCGGCCAATAGTGAGATACCTTTGTGAGTGTGTCCACAACAACCCACACGAAATCATTTCCACGTGGTGACCTTAGAAACCTGGTCACGAAATACATCACGACATCATACCATTTCCATTCTGGAATGGGTAACTATTGTAACAGTCCTGCTAGCCTCTGATTCTCTGTCGTCACCTGCTAACAGGTGGAACATCTCGTTACAAAACCAGCTACCTCTCTCTTCATACCCAACCACCAATACTGACGTCTCAAGTGTATCTGGTCCATCCAAAAGTGGCACTTTGAGAGAATAACATATAGCTGATGCTCACTTAGTGTACTCAGTATGTAAAGACCCGTAAATTTCAAGGAAAAACAATTTTCTTAATTTTCTTTGGAATTTTACAAGAATGCAGTTTCTGACGGCGCCTGATTCCGAGGCCCGTTGTGCCCGGAATTAATTTCCGAAGTTTGGCTCGGGTACGTTCAGTAAACGAGCGAGCGGGAATTTCTATCTTTTGAACCGGTGCCTGGAATTGAATTTTGAGGGCACCGATGGAACCGCAGCGCCGGTAATTGCTTAGGAACTCTTGTTCCGGAGTTGCGTTTACACGAGTGTTGATAATAAAAATTGTGGAAGTTTATTTTATAACTACACTACAATTTTTATTAACTTACTCTAAGTGTTAGCTCATGGTGGAAGTTGGGTAACCACCCAACCTCCCTTGGGAGGTTATGAGGGTGGTGGGGCCCACACGAACCCCACCTCTTCATATCCTCTAAAACCCCTCAACTCCCACTTAAATGATTTTAACTTTGTTATAACTTATGTCTTAAATGAGTTGATTTTAATGTGGTGAGTTGTGTGAGTCTTTTGAATTTTGAACACTTGAATTTCGAAAGCCATGTGAAGTTAATTAAATAAGTGGAGAACTTATTTCATTTGGTTGGGTTGTGTTGTTTGAGAGCTTTTGGAAAGAAGGCTTAGAAGTCTTGAAGTTTCTTCATCCTCTTGACAAAGAACGCGAAGAACAATCAGACATCGACGAAGAACGCCACGTTCTCGGGAACTGTCTTCCGCGACGCCATACCCGCAATACTGACGACGTCTTCTTCCACGACATCTCTTTTCGCGACGCCGAATCTCGTCACCTCTTAAATCAAGGTAGGGGTTTTAAATTTTTAGAGTTATGTGGATCTTTCCTTCGAACTTGAAGGATTATATTTGTCGGGCCTTGATTCCAAATCTTTTATTTAATTTAAAAGATTGTGAAAGTTTATCGTTCATTAAAGGCCGATTGCTATTAATATAACGTGAGGAGCTCGGACCGCATGAACCCGGCCGACCCTCCTCCTTTTTTTTTGTGTTGAATCTTTGTGGTTTGGTTCGGGAAGGCATGGTGTCGTCGCACCACGCGGGTTCAAGCGGAATGAAATGCGCGGCGCCGTGGGAAGATTTCAAGAACACGACGTCGTCGCGTCGCGACGAAAGAAGTCGTAGGCGTCGTGGCCGGAGCGGGGCCGCGGTGGAGGGGCGCGGTGCCGTCGCACCGCACCGGACGACGAAGGCCGCGGCCGGTTCCGGGCCGCGGCGGAAGGAGAAGACCGGCGGCCAGCCGGGCCGCCGGTGTCGGAAGCCGGAAAGGGGACCGGCCTTGTCGGTCCCGTTGAGGAAGAACCGGACGGCCAGGTCGGGCCGGCAGGAAAAAAGGCAAAACCGGGGGGGGGGGGGGATTAATTCCCCCGGCCAGCCGAAATGGCCCCCCATTATGAGGGGGGCTGGTTTCACAAAGGGGGGCAGGCGGCCCCCCCCCCCCCCGTTTCCAGCAGCTCGGCCGAAGGCCGAGCTGGCAGCGCGCCCAGCGCGCTGCCTTGCGCCGAACCGGCGCGCCTGGCCGGTTCGCTAGGCCGGGCCGGGCCGGGCCGCACCGGGCTGGGCCAGGCCGGGTCAACCCTGTCCGGGGCGGGTCGACCCGGTTCGGGTCAACCGGGGGGTCTCGGGCCGGGACGGCCCGGGCCCGAAACCCCCGTTACCGAGCGGTTTGGATTCAAATGCCCATAACTCGGGCTACGAGCCTCCAAACGACTCGCCGTCAGCGGCAACGCGGTCCTTGGATCGAGACGGTCGTTTCGGTATACTATACTCAAGGTGCACCTTCCTTTTCGGGAGCCTACGTGGTTAAAACTCAATAGTTAAGCGTGCTTGGCCTAGAGTAGTGATCAGGATGGGTGACCTCCTGGGAAGTTTCCTAGGGTGGGTGTGAGACGGAAAGGCCAATAACTAACTGATCGGGCGTCTGATTGACGCGCCGTCTGTTTCGTTGAATTCCTCTTAGTGAGACGGATCTTTTGGCATACTACTCCCGAGGTTTGGACGCAAGTGGAGTATGGTCGGGTTGGTTTTGCCTTAAAAACCAACCGGGCCCCTCGAACAAAAACAAAGCCAATAACTCTCAGACCGGGCGCCCGATTGACGCACCGTCTATTGCGTTGAGTTCCTGTTGACGATACAGAACTTTTGGCATCCCTCGCCCGAGATTTGGATGCAGATGGATAGTGGCCAGGTTGGATCGCACCGAAATCCAACCGGGCCCCTGGAACGGAAAGGCTGATACTTTTCTGACAAAACGTCCGTTTGACGAATCGTCAACGGAGTTGGTGATCTCGTTGAGAAACGGTCCCTATGAGTATACTATATGAGTGTTCGGGGTACAGTTGAGATACGGCCGGGTTTGGTTCGCTCACGAAACCAACCGGGCCCCTGGGACGAAAAGGCTAATTACTCACAGACCGGGCGTCCGATTGACGCGCCGTCTATTGTGTTGAGACCCCTATGACGAGGCGGTCCTTTGAGATACTTGGAGTATCGACCTGTAGCTCATGGAGTGGACCCTCCCAGTGACGAGCGTGCGGAGTACGGTGACCGTGTAACTGGCTGAGACCTGACGACTGCTTGACAGACTCGACTTGGAGTGAGTCGACTAGCCCAGTGGACAGAGCACTACTTTTTGAGGTGCAGATCTATGGCGGACGGAGCACTACCTGTGTGACAGTGCAGACCCGCGGTACTCATCCGGAGAGTACCTCAGCAGGCTACTAGGGGGTGTGCACTACTGTGTTTGGGTGACAAACCTTGGCGGGAAGCACTACTATGTCTGGGTGGCTGACCTGCGGTACTCGATAGGAGGAGTACTTCAGCAGTCTTAGGTTATTGAGCAGTACCTCGGAGTCGTGACAGGACCACTGTACACTCCAGAGACGAAGCTCTTCAACAGTTACAGTTTCGATAATGAAAATCCTGGTTTGAGTTGAGACTTTTGACCTTTGTGTTTCCTCATGATTGAGATGGGTTACTTGATAACTTAGGTATATGTATGGGCTTATACCTGGGTAGTAGTTATCCGTTGATTTCACAATCCTTGTGTTTCCTCATGATTGAGATGGGTTACTTGATAACTTAGGTATATGTATGGGCATATACCTAAGTAGAGGTTATCTGTTGAGATCTTCTATGTGGTTATCCTTGTTGGTTTTAGTGAGACCATGAGGGTCTCAGGGTCCCTACTGAGTATCGTTATACTCACCCCTGCACGGGCTTTTCCCGCACTTTGTTGTGTTGGTTACAGACGACGGGCAGTGCTGACAGAGGCCGAGTGTTCGAGGACTGGACGGTACCTGGAGGTGGACTATACGACGAGATGGTACCCGGAGGAGGACCTCACGACGAGACGGTACCCAGAGGTGGACGCGATGACGAAGCGGTACCCAGAGGTGGACCACTGGGCGGGACATACTCGGAGCGGACGGCGGGACCCGAGGAGCAGAGGAGCTATCTGTACACACCCTTCAGGTAGGATTTCCAATGGAAAGCTCGGCGTAGAAGCTTTACTTTTCAGTTGCTGTTTTCCCTTTCGAGTTGTACTTTACAGTTGGGCTTGTATTTCCGGCCCCTTTATACTTTCCGCACTTACTATAGTACTTAGTTTTTACTTATTATTTACTTCTTCCGCTTGTACTCTGTGTGATTGTTTACTTTACAAAGGCAATGCCTTCCCTTTTTACCGGGATTTACGCCTTGGTGCTATTCGCCATCCCCTGGCCTATGGAAGGCGGGCTTGGGGTAGTCACGGAACGGGCCCTGAGGACGGGTCGTGACAAATTGGTATCAAAGGAGTTCGGTTCTACCGCAGAACTTATGACTCTGACTTTTTCTTTCTATGAAGCAATAGTGTTAAGAGTACCGAGTGTGGATTTCAGTTCAGGGAGTCCAATGTTGGTGCAGGCGGCCGATGTATCCATACACCAGGATCCTGACAACTGATTTCCAAATTTGTGCACAAAAACACTGATTGCGTGTGTGTTTTCAATGGTTTTCCCTTAAAACAGCTCAAACCAGGTCAGCTCACCAGGTATAAACGTTTGACCGTCTCACGATGTTTCTTTTAGGATGCCTTTTCACGAACAACCAGCTAGAGCCCAGAGGGATGTGCGTGCTGATAGCCTGTCAAGCGACGAGGCTTCGGTACAGGGCCCTCTTGTAGTGGAGGCACCATCGGTACTGCTATCCGTTGGGCCATCGATGCCACCAGCCCCAGCAGTAGAAGATACACGATGCTTTAGCGCGCTGCACGAGTTCCAGCGCTAGAGGCCACCCAGGTTCCGGGGAGAGACGGACCCGCAGGCGGCTGAGGTTTGGCTGGCGGCTGTGGTGAGAGTCTTCAGGCTAGTGGGGACGCCGACAGACTTCATGGTGATCTTTGCTACCAGCCTCCTTCAGACAGCAGCAGGCAGGTGGTGGAGCCACTTGTTCCAGTTTTGCGATGAGATGAACTTCGCATGGGAAGACTTCGAGACCTTCTTCAGGGTGGAGTTTGTGCCAGTAGCTCTACACCCCGAGCGTGTACAGGAGCTTCTTCCTTTGACATGTTCTTTTCGATCAGTAGCCGAGTCATCTGTGGGAAGTAGACAGATGATGCATAGGTCCAAGAGGACCAGACTAGCAGTTAGACGATCTCGAGTTTTAGGACCGGTGGTGCGGGGCACCCGAGGTGGGGTCAGAGCCAGGCGTGCCAGAAACGGACAATGTTACTCATGCGGCGGAAAGGGTCACCTGGCACCTGACTGTCCGAATCCCCGTACGTTTGATCAGCGGGTGTTGGAGGAGCCACCAAGACAGAAGCAGCGACTAGTGCTTGAGCAACAGCCGAGCAGTGGACAAGGCAGTAGAGATCCGAGAGCAGGTGGGCAGGAGAGGAACTAGTGGATACGTCCTTTGTACTTATAGTTCCATGTTGCTTTTGTATTTGTGTCTTTGTACTACGAGCTGCAATAATAAAAAGACACTTATCTTTGTTTGCTTTCATGTCCTTTTGTTTGGTTGATACTGAGTGGTCCCGGTTAAACCATTGACTTGACCCTCACTTTAGAGATTTCTACTGGAGGGGACCCAGTGACCTCACACTGATGCCGATAGTGTGACTCGACCCTTGGAGGAGAGAGTGACAGTTGGATCTCTTAGTAGATACACCGAGGCCTTACGACGCCATCCATGTCATGAGTGCATCATTCATGTCAAGATTGACTGTATTAGGCAACGAATGTGGTTCATCTAGGGGATGAGACCAGGTTTCTCTTATCGGAAAAGAAGAAATCATAGCAGCTCTTGTGAGACTAAAGGAGGTCCAGGACATCCAAGAGAGGATGAAGACTGCACAGTGCAGTAAGAAACAGGAAACCGGTGCCAGTCTTAGAGACTCGGGCGTGTTAAAGAAGAGGAAGCTTAAAGGAGAGATGAGTCTACGAAGCAGCAGACGTGGAGGCAGAGCTAGGAGAGAATCATGAGGAGGTGTACATCCTAAAATTGTACAACCACCCACCTTAGTTATTCCTGCCAGGCTTAGGGAGCTGGAGGGCGGAGGAAGAGTGCGGCTGCATGCGGTCAAAGAGTGTGACCCAATGGCTCTAGAAATGATTCAAGGGACAGTCTGTGCCCACTACTAGCTGTTGTAGTAACGGACATCGATGTGAATCATTTCTTGCTTTCACAAATCTTGTTCCAGACCTAGAGTTTCCAGTAAGCCGTGGACTTGACCCTCACGTCTGGAGATACCTTGGGAGGAGACTCGATAATCACACTTACGCCGACGGTGTGGTCAGACCCTCGAGGTGAGAGTTTCGGTTGGAATCTCTTGGTGACAGCGTCGAGGCCTTACGACGTGAGTTTGAGTATGGAATGGGCAATAACTGTTCATACTCAAATTGACGGTTTTAGGAAAACTTCGGGATGGGTTTTCCTTGGTCGGCGAAAAGGAAACCCCAGGAAGCACGGGATAAACTCTTTCACGGGAGGGTGCGACCGATCACTCTTGAATCGACCAAACTTACCCTCGTGGCAGCAGTCGTTTGAGTTCCAGTTCTAACAGGAATTGGAAACCTCTGGAGTTTGAGGATGGCGACCACGTTCTTATACGGGTCTCACCTCGACGAGGTTTACGGATATGTGGCCAAGGCGGAAAGTTATCTCCAAGGTTCAGCGGACCTTCTTAGGTCCCCAGCTTGGTAGGCGGGGTGGTTTACCGCTTGACCCATTCACCGCAGTTGCACCAGGTGCACGATGACTTCCACGTATCTCAACTGAGGAGATACGTGCCCGACCCTTCGCATACCATCGACCATGAGGAGCTGGATGATGGCGATGGGGTTTCTTTCACGGAGGTTCCAGTGGGGATCGAGGATCGACAGGAGCAGATCCTATGAGGACGATCGATTCCTCGGGTGCACTTTCTTTGGCAGTATGGAACCTCCAGGTAAGCACATGGGAGCGGAAGGCTCAGATGCGTGCTCTGTACCGCTTTTGTGACCATAGTTTGTGTTGAAGCTTTACGGGGACGTAAAGCCCTGAGGTGGGAGTAATGTAAAGACCCGGAAATTTCAAGGAAATTTTTTTTTCTTAATTTTCTTTGGAATTTTACAAGAATGCAGTTTCTGACGGCGCTTGATTCCGAGGCCCGGTGTGCCCGGAATTAATTTCCGAAGTTTGGCTCGGGTACGTTCAGTGAACGAGCGAGCCGGAATTTCTATCTTTTGAACCGGTGCCCGGAATTGAATTCCGAGGGCACCGATGGAACCGCAGTGCCGGTAATTGAATAGGAACTCCTGTTCTGGAGTTGCGTTTACACGAGTGTTGATAATAAAAATTGTGGAAGTTTATTTTATAACTACACTACAATTTTTATTAACTTACTCTAAGTGTTAGCTCATGGTGGAAGTTGGGTAACCACCCAACCTCCCTTGGGAGGTTATGAGGGTGGTGGGGCCCACATGAACTCCACCTCTTCATATCCTCTAAAACCCCTCAACTCCCACTTAAATGATTTTAACTTAGTTATAACTTATGTCTTAAATGAGTTGATTTTAATGTGGTGAGTTGTGTGAGTCTTTTGAATTTCAAACACTTGAATTTCAAAAGCCATGTGAAGTTAATTAAATAAGTGGAGAACTTATTTCATTTGGTTGGGTTGTGTTGTTTGAGATCTTTTGGAAAGAAGGCTTAGAAGTCTTGAAGTTTCTTCATCCTCTTGACAAAGAACGTGAAGAACAATCGGACATCGACAAAGAACGCCACGTTCTCGGGAACCGTCTTCCGCGACGCCATACTCGCAATACCGACGACGTCTTCTTCCGCGACATCTCTTTTCACGACGCCGAATCTCGTAACTTCTTAAATCAAGGTAGGGGTTTTAACTTTTAAGAGTTATGTGGATCTTTCCTTCCAACTTGAAGGTTTATATTTGTCGGGCCTTGATTCCAAATCTTTTATTTAATTTAAATGATTTTGAAAGTTTATCGTTCATTAAAGGCCGATTGCTTTCAATATAACGTGAGGAGCTCGGACCGCATGAACCTGGCCGACCCTCCTCCTTTTTTTTTGTGTTGAATCTTTGTGGTTTGGTTCGGGAAGGCGTGGTGTCGTCGTACCACGCGGGTTCAAACGGAAGGAAATGCGCGGCGCCGTCGCGCCGCGCTGTGGGAAGATTTCAAGAACGCGACGTCATCGCGTCGCGACGAAAGAAGTCGTAGGCGCCGCGGCCGGAGCGGGGCCGCGGTGGAGGGGCGCGGTGCCGTCGCACCACACCGGATGACGAAGGCCGTGGCCGATTCCGGGCCGCGGCGGAAGGAGAAGACCGGCGGCCAGCCGGGCCGCCGGTGTCGGAAGCCGGAAAGGGGATCAGCCTTGCCGGTCCCGTTAAGGAAGAACCGGCCGGCCAGGTCAGGCCGGCCGGAAAGGAGGCAAAACCGGGGGGGGGGGGATTAATTCCCCCGGCCAGTCGAAATGGCCCCCATTATGAGGGGGCCGGTTTCACAAAGGGGGGCAGGCGGCCCCCCCGTTTCCAGCAGCTCGGCCGAAGGCCGAGCTTGCAGCGCGCCCAGTGCGCTGCCTTGCGCCGAACCGGCGCGCCTGACCGGTTCGCCAGGCCGGGCCGGGCCGGGTCGACCCTGTCCAGGCCGGGTCGACCCTGTCTGGGGCGGGTCGACCCGGTTCGGGTCAATCGGGGGGTCTCGGGCCGGGACGGCCCGGGCCCGAAACCCCCGTTACCGAGCGGTTTGGATTCAAATGCCCATAACTCGGGCTACGGGCCTCCAAACGACTCGCCGTCAGCGGCAACACGATCCTTGGATCGAGACAGTTGTTTCGGTATACTATACTCAAGGTGAACCTTCCTTTTCGGGAGCCTACGTGGTTAAAACTCCATAGTTAAGCGTGATTGGCCTAGAGTAGTGATCAGGATGGGTGACCTCCTGGGAAGTTTCTGAGGGTGGGTGTGAGACGGAAAGGCCAATAACTAACAGATCGGGCGTCCGATTGACGCGTCGTCTATTTCGTTGAATTACTATTAGTTAGGCGGATCTTTTGGCACACTCCGCCCGAGGTTTGGATGCAGGTGGAGTACGGTCGGGTTGGTTTTGCCTTAAAAACCAACCGGGCCCCTAGAACAAAAAAAATCCAATAACTCTCAGACCGGGCGTCCGATTGATGCGCTGTCTGTTGCGTTGAGTTCCTATTGACGATACAGATCTTTTGGAATCCCCCGCCCGAGATTTGGATGCAGATGGATAGTGGCCGGGTTGGATCGCAACGAAATCTAGCCGGGCCCCTCGAACGGAAAGGCTGATACTTTTCTGACAGAACGTCCGTTTGACGAATCGTCAACGGAGTTGGTGACCTCGTTGAGAAACGGTCCTTATGAGTATACCATATGAGAGTTCGGGGTACAGTTGAGATATGGCCGGGTTTGGTTCGCTCACGAAACCAACCGGGCCCCTGGGACGAAAAGGCTAATAACTCACAGACCGGGTGTCCGATTGACGCGCCGTCTGTTCTGTTGAGACCCCTATGACGAGGCGGTCATTTGAGATACTTATTTGTGGGACTTTGAGATACTTGGAGTATTGACCTGTAGCTTGTGGAGCGGACCCTCCCAGTGACGAGCGTGCGGAGTACGGAGACCGTGTAACTGGCTGAGACCTGACGACTGCTTGACTGACTCGACTTGGAGTGAGTCGACTGGCCCAGTGGAAGGAGCACTACTTTCTGAGGTGCAGACCCATGGTGGACGGAGCACTACTTGTGTGACAGTGCAGACCCGCGGTACTCGTCCGGAGAGTACCTCAGCAGGCTACCAGGGGGTGTGCACTACTGTGTTTGGGTGACATACCTCGGCGGGAAGCACTACTGTGTCTGGGTGGCTGACCCGCGGTACTCGACAGGAGGAGTACTTCAGCAGTCTTAGGTTAGTGAGCAGTACCTTGGAGTCGTGACAGGACCACTGTACACTCCAGAGACGGAGCTCTTCAGCTGTTACGGTTTCGATACTGAAACTCCTGGTTTGAGCTGAGACTTTTGACCTTTGTGTTTCCTCATGATTGAGATGGGTTACTTGATAACTTAGGTATATGTATGGGAATATACCTGGGTTGTAGTTATCCGTTGATTTCACAATCCTTGTGTTTCCTCATGATTGAGATGGGTTACTTGATAACTTAGGTATATGTATGGGCATATACCTAAGTAGAGGTTATCTGTTGAGATCTTCTATGTGGTTATCCTTGTTGGTTTTAGTGAGACCTTGAGGGTCTCGGGGTCCCTACTGAGTATCGTTATACTCACCCCTGCACGGGCTATGCCCGCACCTCGTTGTGTTGGTTGCAGACGACAAGCAGTGCTGATAGAGGCCGAGTGTTCAAGGACTGGACGGTACCTGGAGGTGGACTATACGACGAGATGGTACCCGGAGGAGGACCTCACGACGAGACGGTACCCAGAGGTGGACGTGACGATGAAGCGGTACTCGGAGGTGGACCACTGGGCGGGACATACTCAGAGCGGACGGCGGGACCCGAGGAGCAGAGGAGCTATCTGTACCCACCCTTCAGGTGGGATTTCCAGTGGACAGCTCGGCGTAGCATCTTTACTTTTCAGTTGTTGTTTTCCCTTTCGAGTTGTACTTTACAGTTGGGCTTGTATTTCCGGCCCCTTTATACTTTCCGCACTTACTGTTGTACTCAGTTTTTACTTAGTATTTACTTCTTTCGCTTGTACTCTGTGTGATTGTTTACTTTACAAAGGCAATGCCTTCCCTTTTTACCGGGATTTACGCCTTGGTGCTAGTCGCCAGCCCCTGGCCTATGGAAGGCGGGCTTGGGGTAGTCACGGCACGGGCCCCGAGGACAGGTCGTGACACAGTAAGATCTCAAGATGGGTAGCATGGTCATGTCGAGTATGAGAGTACACCGAGATATCGTCCATGAAGACTACCACAAAAGAATCTAGATAAATATGGAACACACGATTCATCAGAGCCATGAAAAATACTAGCGTGTTCGTGAGTCCGAACGGTATAACAAAGTACTCGTATAGACCACATCTACTCTGAAAAGCTGTAAGCGGTATATATGATAGTCTAATGCGTAACTGATGATATCCAGATCTCAATTCAATATTCGAGAACACTCGTGCCCCTAAAATTTGATAAAAAAGATCATCACTCCTTGGAAAGGGATATCAGTTCTTAACTGTCAACTGGTTCAGCTTCCGATAATCCACACAGAGTCTGAGGGTACCATCTACCTTCTTCACAAAGAGGACCGGCGAACCCCAAAGAGAAGTAATGGGTCAGATGAAACCCTTTTCCTGTAACACCTATAACTACCTCTTGAGATCCTGCAACTCAGGTGTATCCATTCTATAAAGAAGAATGGACGCTGGTTCCGCTCCTAGAACAATCTCAATAGAGAAATCCACTTCTCAATATGGAGGTAGACCTGAAAATTCATCCAAGAAGACATCCCTGAAACGATTAACTACTGGAGGGAAATCCTTCTAACACTCTCCCATGTCATCCAGATATAAACTCTCAATTTGGGCTGTCACTCCACATCGCCCATGATGCTCTGGTCCAGCTCGGCTCACCTGGACATCCCACTCGCCCATGTATAGAAACTCTCCACCCTCTAGTGACTTGAAACTCACCCTATGACGATAGAAGTCCACAAAGGCACGAAAGGGAACCAACCAGTCCATCTCGAGAATTACATCATAGGATTTCACCTCCAAGACATGGATGACCCATAGAAAGTGACACCCACCAACCTCTAGGGGTCACTCCTTACACTTACACACACCAGCTGTTCTAGTCCCCAATGGAGTTTCTGGCGTCTTGACATCAGAAGAAGAAGAAACACACTTCCCAAGGCTCTCCGAAATGGCCAAAGATATAAAACTATGTGTAGAACTCATATCGAAAAGTACAGAAGACAAAACATAAGAAACTAGAATAATACCTCTAATAGTGGAAGGTCCAGGATCTTACTTATATTGGGTCTGTTGCACTGCATATGCCTGCCTAGTGCCATGGCCCTATGACACAGCCTGGCTACCCTGAGCTGACCCACCCTGCTATCTCTGAGATCCTAGTGTCTGGCTACCATGACCACAACCACCACCTCTGCATGTATGTACTGACGTATCCCAATTTCCAAACTGGTAAGAAGCTACTGGTCCTGATCTCGCATGTGGAGTTTGCACCGAACCCCTCTCACTAGCCATTGGTGGAAATTCCCTGCAAAAGCGCTATAGATCACCCATCTTGCCGCAAGCTTGGCACTCCAATGGGTCTTGAGGACACTGAGTTCTCTTATGACCCTCTTTGCCGCACTAGTAGCACATGACCTGGCCACCTGACGAATTCCTCTGTCTAGTACTACCACCGTGAGAGAAATCCATCTGCCTCTTCCTCTTACAGGTATAAATAGTACCAGAAACCAGTGCCAAACCGCCTTGGCCAGTACCACTAGCTTCATGCAAGTTCTGCTAAGTAATCAGTGCCTGGTTCACAATAGCATGCACTTTAGGCAGCCTGAAAACATTCACTAGTTCTCGGATGTCGTACCGAAGACCATCCTCAAAGCGTCTAGCCCTCAAAAACTCATTACCCACCATAACGGGTGAAAAATTATGAAGCTCGATGAAGCAAGCAGAATAATATCTCACTAACATGGCGCCTTTCTGCAGATTCATGGCCTCTGGAGTTCAATTTGTCCTCAACGTCTCCGGGAAGAATAATTCATAGAAAGCTGTCTGAAAATATTCCCACACCATGTCTCTGTGATGCTCAGACTGGGTGGTAACATCCCACCACCTCTTGGTGGAATCACACAGCATATATGTAGTGAGCTTGACCCTCCACCCTGGAGGCATCTCTAGATGCTTGAAAATAGTCTTCATAGAATCTAGCCAAGACTCTGCAGCCTGTGGTCCTCCATTCCCTGAAAACGTAGGTGGATGCTGCTGCTGGATTATACGCATCAACTCGGCCATAGATTTGGCGACCTGTGGTGCTCCCTGGAAGGTCTGCAAGAACCGCATGAAGCCTTCATGGAACTGCACATCAGCGCCTGTGTCTAGTATAACAGCTGGTTCCACATCTGGATCTGCTGGAGGATCCATTGGTAGCCCATGTCCTAACATCCCTGGAGTATAATCGTTTCTGCACTCCTGGAGAATAAGTCAAGGTCGTCTTAGCGGCAAGAATCTACAAGGTCAAACACACGCCTTAAATTAAGATTATCAAATACTGAAACAAGGAGATTGGGAAGGAAACAGGAGAAGGAAAGCATTCAAGATTTAAAAAACATGACTACACGACATGTATAATTACTACATGGCATGTTCTCACAATCCATCCATATGGGCGTGTAATTCAGCTAAAACTGGTCGTGTAACACCCCAAACACAAGATGTTTTGTCCACACACATGGCGTGTACTTGAATTTTTCTCTCTTCCCGAGTCCCTCTACATGGATTAGACACATGGCTCTCCTTTAAAAGAAACTACACAACGTGTATAAGGTCAACATGGCGTGTACGAAATGAGCTTAACCGACTCGTGTTGTCCATCACAAGGCTGGGTGCACAGCTCAGACTACATGACATGTTTCAGTGAGACACAGTGTGTACGACTTAAATTCCAATAGCCTGTGTTGGTAGTGACACGGATGGCTACTCGGCTAACACTACAAGACATGTTACAACCGCACACGGTGTGTATACCACTCCATCTTCCCAGCCACATGGCTAGGTCTACACGATCTTTCCCCCGGTCAAGACTACCTGAGTGTCCCATAGGTACACACGTGTTCAAGGAGAGGTAGCACCAACCCGTGTTTCTTAGCTACATGTCTAGGTCCCCAGGTTACACTACACGGCGTGTACAAGAAAATATTTCCTTCATCCATGTTGTTAGTTACACGGACGGACATAGGGTCTACACAATATGGCGTGTGAAATAACTACATGGTGTGTGACCTCTAGAACTTCCCCATCCCGTGTCTCTACCCACACGACCTATGACATGAGTATCTAATATGTGGCGTGTACTTAGGGTACACGGCATGTACTCAAAAATTTTTCTCTTCCTACCAAAGAGAAGAATACTGGGTGTGTAGTCAAAACTACACGGCGTGTTTTCTTGGTTTTTCCAGACAACAAGCCTTAGAAACTTCTCCGGAGCCCAGAAAAACAATGAAACCAACACCGAAGTGCCAAATTCCGATTCGTGAGGGCCCATACACCTAGAGAATCAAAGATTGGCATCTGAATCATGTTATAAAAAAGTAAACATGTTAATGATCCACAAAATTCCGGTCATTGAGGGCCCATACTCCCCAAAAACCAAAGTTTGGCGTTCACTCTATCAGCTTCACACAAAAAAACCCTATCAAATAGCAGGTATTTATCAAACCAGCTATCACAACAACATGATTTTCTCGAACAAAAACTATCACAAAAACATTCCATTTCTAATGCACCTACATGACATGGAAAGAATGCATGGCATGTGATTTATAGCATGTGACTAAATGATGCACGAGATGGAATACCTTCACCTCATCGGGTTGCAACTAAATAGAACCCAAGTATAACTTATAAACAACACACCCCAATTACATCACCCAACAGTGAAAATAAAATCAACTGTAAAATTGCAAAATCAGAAAAATTGCAACATGATGTAAATTGGCTTTTCCATATACACAGGTTAGCTACTCCCGGGCATAGATTATTACCAACTACCATTTCTATCCTATCCATAACTAAGGCTCCAAATAGTAAGTCAAAGAAAACAACTCCTCTGATACCACTTTGTAACATCTACGATCTGGGTGCCAATCAACAGGTGCCCCAAAACCGATTGTTCACATGACCTCAAACGCATTTCCCCAAATTCCAGAGGCTGCCAACTAGCAGCGAGGGCCCAGGTCTGATAGTGGGGAAACTATACCCTCATTTATCAAAGTGTAGTGTAGCAGAAAAGAAAATAACATACAATAGCGGAAGTAGTAAACAATATACAATTGAAATGGACAACTGTAGAAAATAGAACCAACAATAATATATATAAGGATGAAACATGTCAATAATTCTACGAAAATAGATAGAACATGATACACTACAATACAATAAAATACCACTCAAAGTACGATGTACAAAAAAACAGAACAAAGTTGAGTAAACAGAATGTTGTAGCATCACAAGCCTAGGCTCGGTCCCATGCTCTCCCACTCCTCTGCTACAGTCAAGTACCTGTATAGGGACCTTTTCCCTTATCCACACCTACAGATATGTAATCTGTTTGGGCTGAAGACATTACCCAAACAGGGTGTGAGAAATAAATCCTAGTAGGCAACCACCAAAGGCCAGTGCCCAACTGTCAATGAAAATGTGCAACAACAGTGTGCAGTTGTAAATGAAATAAACTAAGAAGTACTCAAAGTAACTAACTTTACCATTCATATTTCCATTTTAATATTCATTTAACCCTGCCAAGCCCATTCTTAAACTTGGCAGGTATAACATATGAAAACAACACGGTGAATATTCATGATAACACTATCCTCATACATAAAATTCTTACCCTCAGGTAATCAGAATCGAAACCCGCAGGTGATTGTCCATAGGAAAAATGAATGTTTCCCTCAGGCGTACGATGTGTCTCCCACAGGCACAGAATCTACTACCCATAGGCATAATGAATATTACCCTCAGTCTAAAAGAACCACTTCCCTCAGGCTAAATGAAACACTACCCTTAGGCTAAGTAAGTAACTGGGCCGAGCCCAACACATAAGCAAGGAATTTATATAAAATTCCTCTCAAGGAAAATTCAATGCATAATATAATCATGGCATACCCTCAGATATCCTGTCCAAATGGATAAACAAAGGAACGCACCCCCGGGGTGGTCCTGGATCAAAGCAATGATCGCAAACAGCAGATTAAACGTATGATTAGATTATCCACACAATTATAGATATATTTTCAACAAATTCCTCAGCCCTACGACACCCCAAACATGGACTTGTAGCACAACGGTACACAAAAACACACAATAGTTGGAATTTAATCGTGAGACCACCTACCTCAATCGCCCCTGATCGGTATACGTAAACGATACCTCCAGAATCGTCCAAGAATAACATAGACATGAGGTGAAAATAATACCATTCAAACTCAAATAATTTTCACTTGGGAAATAATTGGTATGAAACACCCAAGTAGGAGGAAGAACTCACCCACGTGGTTCCATGGAGATCGACGGTGTAGGAATCGGGTTTCCGGTGTGTGGTTGGGAGACCCTCCAAGCTCCTATCGTCTCTCCCACTCTCCTCTGGTGTTTCTAAGCTTCCTCTGTGAACAGAGTAGGATACTACCCATTTTAAGGAAAAAAATACATGACATGTACTCTCAAGTACACAACGTGTACTTTTCTCATTTAACTGTTTCTCTGGCACCTAATTTTTCACCGCAGAACTGTTTACTTGTCAACATGAGTACATGGCATGTATTCCCGATTACATGGCGTGTACTGTTGATCCGATGGCAACTTCCTCCACTGCCTTACTATTCACCTGCCGATTGAATACACGGAGTGTAAATACCCTATACATGGTGTGTAGTCAGTTTTTACACCCTTCATTGTCGACAGGCCTACATTCCCTATGTACCCATCCCACATGGCTAAAGTACATGGCGTGTGGAAAATTTCATGGCTTGTAGTCACAAAATTTGGGATTTTCCCCATTTTACTTATTTTCTCCAAAACAATTAATGAAAAAGGAAAAGAAGAAAATCATACCTCAAGAAGAAGAACCAGGTTTTTACACCGAGCTCTGACAAAATGGATTCATATGGGGCACATCTACTTGATGAGGTCATCACTTCCTTTGTTTGAGTAGATTGGACTTGTTAAAGCCCAATATTTATACTAATAATGTGGTCATTGTTCAACGACTATATTAGCAACAGTCAAAATCTTAACATAAAACCAAAGAAGTTGACATTTTATATAAACATTTTACATAAAGAGACATTTAATTAGATCAAGAGGGATTTCCATTAAGTAAAGTTTGGGTCGTTCCATCGTACCAATGTCTTGATGATACCCTAAGAATATACATATCTAGCTTCACCCTTTTCCCTAGTGGAATCTCAATCTGACCGAAGATGTTTGGAACCGAATCAATGTGATACTTGTCTTCTTCAGGTCTGTCCTCTCCCTAGAAGAACTAAGGATACTGAGACTAGAAATATATATTCAAATATGAAATAGATATCCCAAATACCTAATCTACCTAGTAAATTCTAAGAATAACCCATACTAAACTTGTAACAAGCCAATTGTTTTTAAAATAAATTCCCTTCTAAATGAATAAATTCCTTACTATGTAATGTAGTTATAAAAAAACACATGCACTATATTTCATTAAAAATTTATGAATGCTATAAAATATACCCATAATTGTCTAATTAGAATAAAAAACATTAAGAATCAAAATAATTTTTAACATAGATATTAAAAAATGGACATTAAGATCTGTACATGTTAAGGGTTATAATAAAATCTAATTGATATAGAAGGAAGAAGTGATGACATCAACCAAAAGAATCTTACCCTATATAGCCCATTTACTAATGATTATAAGGGATATAACATCATTGGATTTTTTCCATGATCAATCCCAAGTAAATATTCTAGAATTAAAACTCATCAAAAAACATTTTTGGGATAAATTTAAGCTTATAGAGATCACTGACCAAGCAATGTTCATCGAACCACCCTAAGAAAGTACAACCAACACACACATTACCATTATGGAGTGCACTAGTGTAATAAGGGGTCATATATCTAGACCCTAGAAGTATGAATTATTATATTTTGTTTTTAATAAATCAATGATTATGTTTATCCTTTTTCATTATGGATTTATATATATACATGTGATTAATGATTTTGATAAAAACAAGATTTTGATATAAAGAAACCCATATTTGGATCTTTTGGAAATATATAATTTCAATTAAAAAAAAATTGTGATAAATCAAAGTTTTTTGAGATAAATGTTATTTTCATGAAATATATTATGAAATATTACTTATTAAATATTAGTAGTCATATAATTTAATGAGGTCCCATATAAATTTTATCGGGGTGATAATGTTTGTGTCCTAAAAACTAGTATTTTTCAACAATTAAGGATTTATATTTAAATGAATAAATAAATAAATTATGTAAATTATATTTTTATAATAAATAAATTTTTTTAAATTACCACATCAAAATTATAAAATAATAATTTTTTCAAAATTTTCTGAGACAGTCGAATTTTTGGGTAAAAATTAAATACGATATAAATATAAAGTATGTATTATGACATCATAATAGCCAGAAAATTATTTAATAAATACTATAAATGGTAATCATGACCGAAACATAAGGGTTAACTTTAAAATAACATTTTTATTGATATTTGGTTAATTTTAAATACCTATAATGAATCCTCAAAAACCTATAATACATTTTAAGGTTTTAAAAATAATTATTTATGAACACAAATCACTACCACCAAATGAGTGTTATTGTTTTAATACTTTTGGTTATTAAATTAGTAATATATTTTAAATAACTACTATTTGTAAGAAAATATGACAAAAATCACAGGAACAAATTTTTTTATTATTTTATTACTTAGAGTCCAAAACCTACATTGAGAAATTAATAATGAATTGGCCTCTATTTTGCTATAAATACTCACCCAACCTTCTATTCCTCTTCACTCAAAACCCATTAAGAATTATTCTACTCTCCCTATACCTGTATAAATCCATCCCACGGTGTCTAAAATATCTTACCAAGATCCTCCCAATCTTTTAGAATCATCCTCTAATGGTAGGGGATTCTCTTCCATTTCAACTTCATTTAAGTACTTTCTTTGTATTAAGGATTTTTATTTCCAATTTTTCTCGATAAAATGTGTTCTTTACACATCAATTTACATTCATTATGATTACCAATAAATAATAGACCATATTTCACTCTCATTAATCCCTTATATGATCATTTATGTACTCCCATTATGCTGTGAAAGTAATCTCATGATTTTCGATGCCTAAATTTTGTGTTGTGAATACTCATACCCATTTACACTCAAGGGTATTAGCCTAGATGTAACATTAATGGAGACATCCATGTATGTAACCAATTATCTTTAATCCCGATATTAAAAGATATGAAATATATTCTTATGTTGTATGATCTATGTGGAATACAAATGCATATACATGATATGAATGTGATGGATGAGATTGGACTTATATAGCCATCCAATTGTTGGTAAAAATATCTCAAGGTTCTATCCCAATGTTTTTGGGGTGATTTTGTTTTGTTGAAAATGACAGATAATCACATTTTAGTATTTTTGGAGTTTCTGAAGCAAGTGTGTTTAAGGTGGTGTAGTTTTCTAGTGTTCACCGTATTTTTGGGCCTCAAAATCAGGATTTGTTTTATGGAAAATGAATATATTACGCAAATAAATGTTCATGTAAAAATGAGAAAAATATAAATAACACATAGAAAAGTTTGTATATCTCATTTCAAGTATGCGTACTGGTGAATGAGAACCAGAGAAGAAAATATTCCCACATTATAGTACTATACAGACCACATAACACCCTATGAGAACTGTAAAAGGGATTGATGTTTTTCAGATGAGGGTGGTGATTTAAAGCCTCTAGATTAGCTTATGTACTATGTGAACCAAATAGTGGTATTAGTTCACATGAGGTTCATCGTTTATGGAAGGTGGTGATTTATGGTTCATCTTGAAGTCATTTTCATTTGTATACAACAATGATAAATTGATTTTTCCACAAAGGGTTTGTGATATGAGGAAAACATAGAAATTATAGTTCATGGAGATGGATAATACAAAAAGTGGCTTTTGGTAATTGTGATTAGTAGGTTTTATAGGATTTATTCTCCTATATAAATGACCCTTCCACATTGTTATTGAGATAATTTTATTAGAGATCATCATCACTGGAAGAATTTGGTGATGTTTGAAAGAGTTTCATGAAGTAGTATTCCATTAATTATTCTTCAAAGTAGGTGGGTTTTGAAGGATTTGGCTTCACAAAGAAGAAATTAGGAAAAGGTTATAGTTCAAAGAAGGGTTTTTAGGGGAATCATTTCTCGTAATGGTGATGTGGTAACAAAGAATCAATAGTTTGCAGAGTGATGTCGGTTCACAAAGGAATGAATTATATAATGAACGCATTACATGTAGTGAAATGAACTTCATGGAATATGCAAGATATTTCATGGAGGGTGAAAGTAAGTTTTTGAAGGGGCTAAAAATAGTTCTGGGAAGAAATTTATGCAAACTAGAAGTATGTGAAAAAATGGATTTCATCTACCGGGTGAAAAAAGGTCATCATGAAACACTCATATTTGTGTGAAACAATTACAAGGCGATTCAAAACAATAGAATATTCTTCTAAAGGAGAAATGAGCACACTTCCAGGGAGAGAGCAGAGAGATTTATTATTTTGATTGCTTTTAAACCAGGAGGGATAGTGAGTCTTCTCTGAACCATGTAATAGTAGTGCACTTTTGTGGATTTGGTACATAGGCATATTGCATTTGTATTCTACTTAGATGTAGCTCAGTGAGTGTGAACCAAGTAAAATTGATGTGTATGGTTCATGTTTTAATTATCATAATATTCTCTATTATGGTAAGGATATAGAAGAGTGTTTTGTTTAATGATTAAACAAGATCCAAAGAGACAGTTGTTTTAATCTATCATACACCCATCCACCCCCTCTTAGGGTATTTAACCTTATTGGGATGAATATTTTTATCATATCCAAAGGAAAATTTTAGCATTTTTCTCTAAGGGTATTCAATGGTGGTTTTCAATCATAATGGGATTCTGATCTTTGATGGAATAAATTTTAAATTATTGAAGAATAAAATGAACACTACTTTTGATATTTAGGAATGGATGTATTTACTATAATAATGCATGGTATTTCAACCAATGTGGATAGTGTTTCTTTATCTGAAGCTGGTCAAAGGGAATTTTATGCCAACACTAAAGGAATAAATTCATTAGGGGGATACCTATCTAATGACATATATACAAAGTTGAGTTTGTGTATGTCATCACATGATATGTTGGAAATGTTACTAAATATTAATAAGGGTGACTCAAAACTTAGAGAATCAAAGTTACAGGTTCTGTGAAACAGGTTTGAGGATACAAAAATGTACAATAATGAACGTATAGACTCATTATTTGACTGGGTGAATGTTACTGAGGAAGAAAATCATGGTATTGAATAAATTCTTGAAGATTTAAATATTTTCAAGAATATCTTGAGACAATTTCAAACTTGGTTCAATCTGAAAGTTTATGTTTTGGAAGATAAAGATCCAAATGAGATGAAATTTGTATATTTTACATAGTACTCTTGTCACATACGAGATGAGAAATGATGATAATGATTCTGTTGAAAAATAGAAGTCCAAATAGTTTTCATTCAAGGCCATAAAAAAGATCACAATTTAATATGGACATGAAGAAGAATATATGGATGAGGTGATGTCATTCCATTCCTCAAATCTTAAAATATGAAAAGGGAATTTTGAAAGGAAACTCCTGCTATCATGATTTCGATGTGAAAATGTTGGACATCATGCAACAAGGAGACCTAAGAAGTTTCAAAAATATCATGAGGATGAAGTCGAAATTACAATGAAGAAGTATTCATCCTATATGAAAGGTAAGAAAAAGTTTAAAAGTAATTTATTCTAAAATAAGAATCTTCTTTCACATGAAAATGATAGTTCATAAGAATCATAGGATAAAGAGATGGAGAACTTAAAATATCATGGAAAATATTATATGGTGGTAGTTATTGGTAGCTCCAGAAAAGGGAAGAAAGTGATAATTATGAAGAACAATTCAAATGAAGAGTTGATATGTAGGATGAATTAGATTCTATGCTTGAGGAGATCGATGTTTGGAGAGCCAAAATGAAGAAATCCAAAAAAGTGGTTTGTGAGGCCAAATTTTATGTGAAATAGTAGGAGCAAGGAAAGTATTAGATGGAGGAAGAAATTGAAAAAATTATTAATTCAATGCCAAAGCACTCAGAAAAGGTTGGTGAGTACATGTTCAAAGTTTAGGAACAGAAAAGTGTGATCAATGGTTTGAATAAAAAAAGAGAGAATCGAACATATTGAGGAACTTGATGAGGAAGTCATCAGTCAGTGATGAAAAGTTAAGGATCAGAAATAAATCTTGACTCCCATTATGACATTAGTAAAGAGGGTCATTCAAGTGATAGAAAAGATATATGTGGATAATATAGGCCAGTAGGAAAGAGTAAGTGATCATATCTGAATGAGAAGTCTAGTATGGGGGCATGATCTCTAACATAAATCTTTGGTAGTTGATGTCGGACCACAAGATCCCTCTATAAAGTTGAAAGTTGATTTGGGTAAAAATTAAGATCAGAAGACTCATAAGAACAAAGAAGTAACTGGTCCTGTAATAATATACACGAATATACATAACCTCAGTTTTTATTTATATGTAAAGATAGTTCATTCTCAAAATTAATTTTCCACAGTAAAAAGACACTTAAGGGAAAAATTTAACCCATGGTGAACACAAAAGGTTCAATATTTTAAGAAAAAGTTTGATGGTCACTACTTCTAGTGTAGAGAATTTAGACCCATGGAATTACATTGCTCATCATCAATGTAGAGGAATGTGTTATAGCAGAACCGAGTTGGTTGTAAATAGAAATATAATGAATAATTAAGTGAGTAAAAAAATGAAAAATATATTTTCATCTATGAAAGATGAAGTTGGTCCATCATACTTTGAGTAAGATCATAAATATCATTCCACTATAGGTATGAATTCAGTGACATGGATCAAAGAAATATGAATAGGAAATGGTTACAGATATTTCTCTCAAAACATCATATCATTATGGTGTATAGATCATTGATAGTGAATACACATTCCAAATGATTGTAAACAATGATTTGTTAATAAGAAAAAAATATGACAAGGATGGTGTTATAAAATTTATAAATACGATGTCTTGAATAATATTGGATCTAGAAAATCAAAATTTGGGCACAATGAAATGAGACTTTATGATGTCTTGGTTGTTGAAGGTATCAGTCACAACATTCTTAGTGTCAGTAAATAATGTGTCTTGTGGGAATTATATAAGATTTTATAAGAAGATGTGTATTTTCAATGTAAGCGACAGTGTAGTTTATCTATAGGGAAAAAGGAAGAAAGGGAATCTATACCCTATTAGTGGAAAAAGATATGAGATTTCAATCCTAAGAGGTAGAGAAAAGGTTGTGGTAGTAATAGCTTAACCACCTACACCAACCATTTTTAGAAGATCTAGTCAAATGTTACTCATATTGATATCTCCCCAAGCTATCACATGATCGCACTCACACATGAGATGATTTTCAATAAGGGAATATTTTCAAAAATAAGAAAAATTTGAAAAAACCTAAGTCAACCAGAGTTATTGAATTGGTGCATGAAGATGTGTGTGGACCTATCTCACTATGATTAATTAGTGGAAAGAGTTATTATCTTCATTTCATTGATTATTTCAGCCAAATAGAATGGGAATTTTTCAATACCCACAAGTGCAATGTGTTCAATTTCATAAAAGAATATCAGAGGGAATTTGAATAGTTACTTGGACAAAAGATTCTAAAATTTGATAAAACTAATGGCACATAATTCAAAAATAGCCAAGTGGAATATTATCTTGAGAAATATTCGATAAGGAATCATGTTTTAAAAGTGATAACTCCACAAAAAATGGAGTTTTGGAGAGGAAAAATAAGATCCTAAACAAGATGGCCAAAAAAATACTTATTTAAAAGGACATACTAGAGAAATAATGCAAAGAAGTAGTTTTGATATTGGTCTATATATTCAACTAGGATCTGTTGTGTCTAAATGAAGAAAAGACTCTATATGAGATGTGGTATGAAAATAATCCAGCAATGAAATTCATTCAAATATTTGGATGTAAGTATTTTATTCTAAATAAGGATAAACATAATAAATTTGATTTTAATTGATATGAGGGGATATTCCTCAGCTATTTTTGAAAAATAAAATCATATAAATTCTTTAGCAAGAGGCTGGTAAACATAGTTCACAAAAATAATGTCCCTGAAGTAGAGAATACATAGAATTTTCAATAATACAGTGAAAATTTTCATGATGTACATGATAAAGAGGTAATAACTTGAGGGGGAGTTGAAGTGGAAAATACCAATTTAGAATAAGATACTAAGGATGAATAGAAAGAAGTCAAATCTATATCTGTATATAACGGAAAGATTCAAGTTAAAATTGACAGATAAAATATCATTGGTGATTAAGTAGAACTAGTTAAAAATATAGAATTAAGTCTTTAAAATAGGAATAATTCCTATCTATGGTAGAGCCTAAATGTTTTTAGGATGAAATTGGAGATGAAAACCGGGTTTAGGATATGAATGAAGTGCTTGAAAAAATTGAGAAGAATCAGACATGGGATATTGTTTCAAGACAAAAATATAAGGATGTCATTGGGGTCAAATGGGTCTTTCACAATAAGATAAATTAATATGGTGGAGTGATTAGAAAAAAATAACGACTCATGTTAAAAGGGTACTCCAAAATAAAGGCCATCGATTCTGACGAAACATTTGAACCTATTGCGATGCTAGAGATATTCAAATTATTCCTCACCATAACAGTACCAAGAAAGTTATCAGTTTTCTAGATGTACATAAAGTCAGCATATCTAAATTCGGTTCTTGACGAAAAAGTTCATATTAAGTATAAATAACGTTTTATCATTTATAAAGATGAGAAAAGAGTTTTTCGACTCATAAATGAGCTGTATGGGTTGAAGAAACCACTGAGAGAGTGGTATTCAAGGTTTGTTTAGTTTTTGAAGAATCTTGGTTTTCAACATGGTGGAGTTGATTACAATATCTATGTCAACAATGAAAATAATAAAAGTATGATGGAAATGGTTTATGTTAAAAACATAATATTTGGTGGATCTGATGAAGCATAGTGTAAAAAATACATAAAATTCATTAAAATTGAGTTCAAAATGTTAATGATTGGTGAATTGATGTTTTTCCATAAATTACAGGTGACATAAGGAAGGAATGTCACACTAATTTCTAAATCTAAATATGATACATATGTTTTTGGAATATTTTTAATTGATAATTCTAAGTAGATGAAAACTTCAGTGGCTACCTGAATGAAACTATCATGAAATGATAAATGATATGCGGTTAATGTAAAAAATACAAGTTTATCATTAGAAATGTATTTTACTTAATAGTGATATGACCAGATAATGTTTTTTCAAAATTAATCCCATAGAAATGCACTTACTTGAAGTGAAAATAATACTTAGATATGTCAAAGGAATGGTGGATTTCAATTTCCTATATACAAACAAATCTCAGCAAGATTTATTGATCTATACAGATGAATATTGGGCCAGTTTAGTGGATGATAGAAAATAAACGTCACATGTTGAATTATATCTTATAGGATTATTTATTTCATAGCTAATAAAGAAATAATATTATATTTCATGGATCACTGTAGAAGCTAAATATATTTTGGCCACTCATACTTTCATGTAGTTTTGTGGATAAAGTAGAAGCTTGATGATATGGGAGTTCAAGGGCTGTCTCCATTCAGAATCTATTTGAACAATTGATGTTTTATAAATCTTAGAAAAAATAGAGTCCATAACACAAGGATAAAGAACATTTATATAAAATATCATTTTATCATTGTTAAGGTGGAGTAGGGGCTTGTGAATTTGGATTATGTTCATATTGAATAATATCTAGTAGAAATTCTAACAAAGTCCATACCCAAAGAGGAAATTCAGAGGCATAAACTGTCTTTTGAAGTCCAGTGGACTCTCCATTCTTTAAATAGTTTTGAAATAGGACCCCATGTCACTGAGTTATGAGGTGTTTTTCCCTAACTTTTCTGATATGTGTTATTTACCATATTGCATACTACAAAGGAGTGATGTTAAAGATGATTGAAAAAATGGTAGATGTTGAGGATATACAAGGGGAATGTCTTAATCAAGATAGAGGGAGAAACTGATAGGAGGAGCAGTGAAGGAGGAGCTATGTACTAGGGGGAGATTTAAATATAATGTTGAAAAATATGTTTGATCAAAGGTTATATATCATGACACATGGGGATTGTGATAAAATAAGTTTAGTGGTTTTGGAATAATGTGATTTATTAATGAAATTTACATTCTAATCTTGTTTCTCACACCGAGCATGGATCATGTGGGATTAGAGTGTTTTTTGATTAATCATTGATCAAAAATAAAAATTTTAAATTGTTATCGACCAATCTAATTGGGGGTATTGTGGTGAAAATCCCTCAAGGTTCCTTTTTAGTGTTTTTGGGGTGATTTTTTTGGAAAATCCAGATGACCGAGTTCCAGTATTGTTGGCGTTTTCAAAGAATATGAATTTAAGGTGGTGTAGTTTTTCTATGTTTTCCATATTTTGGGCCTCAAAATCAGGATTTGGTTATGGTCAAGGAAGGTATTTCTCAATGTAAATTACACAGACAGTATTGAAGAGTACACAGATAGTATAGAACAGTATGCATACCTCATGGAAAATAAGCAGAATAGAGATGCGAAATTAGAAAAGGAAATATTCCCACATTATAGAGATATGATGACCACTTAACACACTATGAAAACCATAAAGGCTCTTGACATTTTTTAGATGAGGTTAGTGATTTGAATCATCTATATTGGGTTATACTCTATGTGAATAACATAGAGGTATTAGTTCGTGGGAGGTGCATCATTCATAGAATCCAATGATTTAATGTGCGCCATAAATAAATTTTCATTTTCTGATAAAGGAGACAAATTAAGGCTACCACAAAGGGTATGAGATATTCAGAACACATGGAAAGTTCAATTATTGGGGATGGTTAATCTGAAAAGATGATTTTGGTCATTAATGTTAGTGGGTTTTTTGGGATTTATTTTCCTATATAAAGGACCCTTAAGTACATAATTAGATAGAAAATTTAATTAGAGAGAATCATCACTGGAAGAATTAAGTGATGTCCTAAGGAGGTTTACAATGAGGTATTACATAATGTATTTCATGAAGTACGTGGTTTGAGGATTTGGGTTTGAAAAGGAGAATTTTTATGATGGAGATAGTTCAAGAAATGGGTTTGTGGGGAAAGATTGCTCGTGGAAGAGAAGTAGTCCTGAAGTATCAACAATTCATGGAGTAAAGTCAATTCAAGAATCAATGTAGTATGTAAATACCTCACACTATTTAGTGCAACAATGTTTAGATAGGATTCAAGATAGTTCATGGAGGTTGAATGTATGTTTGTGAAGGGAATAAAAAGAGTTCGTGAAATCAATTTATACAAACTAGAAGTATTCATAAAAGTGGATTTCATCTAATGGGTGAAAATAGGACTTCATGGAACACTCATGAATGTGTGAAACAATTATAAGGTGATTCAAAACTACATAATATTCCTCTAAAGGATTAGTGGGCACACTTTAGGGGAGAGAGTATACGATAACCCTGATTTTTATTACACACTTAAACCTGATTTATTACATAAAATTAACATGATACAACATAGAAGATCGATAGGTATAGTGTCTTTGGGGATTAGGAACATTACATAACAACTTAGAACAAAAAATACACAAAATATTTATTGAAAACTTCCTTTACATGACTACTACATTCCCTCGTACTTACCATTGCATGGGATAACCTGAGGACATGCATCAGAAAGGGTGAGCTATAAAGCCCAGTAAGGGAATAAACATGGAATAACATGAGAAATAAAATAAATGTTAGTAAATAGGCATATCAATGGATCAAAAGAGAAGCATTAACATAAAGGCATGATAACGCATGATATTCATAACATGGAAATGTGGCAGCAATGCTTAACATGGAATTAGCATGAGCTAAGGATCATTACACATAGATCATGAGTAAACCCTAATTGACCATGAAGCATGAGTAAAACCTTATTACACTTCAATTAACATGATTAAAAACCCATTTCACATGATGTATCACGATGCTATACTTTACCCAATGCATTGGATCACTTTCAGGGTGAACCCTCCTTAAACATTTCATTTCAGGCATAGGTGTGCCACATGAATAATATAACATGGAATCAATAAACATAATAAGTTATTAGGTGATTAAGAAATATGGAATAAATAAATTAAATTACCATTAAATATTTATATTTTCATAATGTTCAATACCGTTGATAGAGACATGGGTATGGTATTCACTACACAATGATCTTGTCTTGGAAAAACGCAATGCAATTTCGGTAGCATAATGGCGTGACATAAGAATTCATAAAAATAGTTGATGAGAGATACATGGGTGTCTCATCATACGTACATGAAATGGATATTAAGAGGGGCCATATATATAAATTTACCAACAAGTTTAATGGTATTTAGATACGTAATACAAAATAATTTCTTGAATGTAAATGAGGAGAGAGAAATTTCTTGTAGAATTTCGGCATGGTAACAGGTGTACATGGGAGGAATTAAAGAGAGAGAAAGGGGATCTATCATTATTCAAACAAGAAGAGATAATTATGGAGTAGGTTCTAAATCATACCGAAAAATTTATAATTGAAAATAAAATGGCATAACAATATAATGAAACTTGGACATAAATAAGGAATGTGATAATCCCTTACTTGGAAGTGTGATCCCAAAAGCTTGGGAGAGGCCTGAGAGAGGATTCCTGAGATCTTAGAGTGCCTTGGGAGGATTCCAGGGATAGGAGGACAGGGTTTTGTCGAACTACAAAGGATTGGAGTGAGGAGTAAATGGGATCTTGTGTGGGTTTATATAGGAAAAGGGAGAGAATTTTTTATTATTTAGGTTTGGGACACCACACATTAAATTAATCAAAATTAGAAACCAGCCCATTGTTTTTCCCATGATTTTTTTCCAAAGGGGAGTGGTAAATAATATTTTATATTTACAATGGCATAAATTCTTAAAATAATAGGGTTTCATCTGTGGAGGTGAGTCACAATCTCATGGAAATCAATTTAAAATGCTAAAATGTTTTATAATTCTTGAAGGGTACACTAAATCATTGTAAAATAAATAAAAAAACTAAAATCACATTATTTTATTGGTAAATCATATATTGTCCGAAAGTAATGTTTAGAGTATTTTATTACATCCCTATTGGGTCATTATGATGTCATAAAAAACATTATATATTTAAACAGTATTTAATTTTTACCCAAAAATTTGGTTATCTCAGAAAATTATGAAAAAATCACCATTGGATAATTTCAACATCCTGATTACAAAAATAATATCCATTTAATTAAAATAATTTTCTAAATTTGTTAATTTTCACTTTCAAAATAAAAACTAGTATTTATCGAAAATTCATGGGTTTTGACAAAAATAGCTTTCAAACATTAATAAAAATTACTATTGTATTCATAAAAATTATACGATCATTTATACTTAATAAAAATTATTTTATTAATAATAATTTTTTATTAAAATATTATTTAATTAAAAAATCCATTGATTTGTCAAAATTTATTCCTTAGTTTGACGTTAACTAAAAAAATACTATTTCTTCTTTAAAAACAATTTACAAAGTAACAATAATAAAATGATAGTATATTATTTAAAAAATATTGTACATAATCATAATGCTAGGGTATTGTTACATAGTACCATAAAACACCCACATAAGACCTTAGGGTAAGGTGTGTGATGGTGACAGACTCTTGTGGTGGCTCGGATAACATCGCTCTCAAGTGGTAATCTATATCAACTTCCACTTCTCCCATAGGCGGTTTAGCTCAATCATATAATATTCAAAATAGGTCTGGGCTTGGTCAAGAGCGAAGCCCAATGATGCCACCTCCTTTCTAAGCTCTGAAAAATGGGCTTCGTACGGGGAAAGTCTACTGGATGAGGCCATCGCTTCCTTTGTCTGAGTAAATTGGATTTGTTAAAACCTATATTTATATTAATCATGTGATCACTGTTCAATAACTATATTAGCAATGGTCAAAATTCTTAACAGTATTTTAAATCAAAAACATAAAACCAAATAAGTGAATGTATTTTACATAACTACAAGAAGACATGTAAATAGACCAAGAGGAATTTTAATTAATGAATTTTTGGGTCGTTACAATCTTCCCCCCTTAAAAAAATTGCGTCCTCGCAATTTGATTACATACAAAAAGAACTCTGAAATTTAAACACGACTTTAGGGTTGCTTACCCACCACCATTAAGCATTCCCCAACCCTCATTATCACATCGATCACACAGAACGAGGGTCCACTCAGTGCAACAATTCATCAATGCACATTCAAAGTCTTCCACTTTCTTAGCCCAGATGTAGTCTATGCAACTTGGATCGTACTAATGGAAAATATGATGCACTTTTTGAAAAAAATTATTTCTAATGTAGAGTTTCAAAACATCACAATGTACCAGGTTTGTGTAAAATATTCTGATTGAGTATGATTTAAATTTTTTGAAATTTGGTTCATCTAATATATTGGCTATGTTTCTAAAAAAGACTAGATGACAAGACTATATATATCGGCCGATCGGAGGTCTCCCTCTTTGTCTACTATTTTGAAATTAAATAGTTCATCATACTCTGTGGATAGGGTGAAATATTTTAAAATACCCTGATGGTACCTCCCTCATCTTCAAAGGTGGTAGAGTTGGGAGATTAATATTTGATCATAGGTGAACCATGGTCCCTGATGATTCCGTGGTATGGAGGAGGTGTTTGATATGTCGTAGAGCGGCATCCAAGAATGTTGGACATTGGAAAAGGTCTCGATGCTATTCAAGATTGAATTTGTAATAATTATAGCTATTAATTCCTCAAGAAGGGACTTGAGTGTTGTATGAGGTTCTTCCCCTTCCATCTCAAAACTATCCTTTATCATACTCATGAAACATATCAAATTTTGAGTTACCCTCTAGAAATGATAAAATTGTGATATTAAACAAGTTTATGTATAATGATTTATTATTCCTTAATTAAAAGAAAAATTAGGGGTAACACATAAAGAGTAATCCAAGGACAAAAATAGATGACTTATAAATAACTTTTATTTCCTTAACATATGAATCTATAGGCTTTAATCTATGTTATCCAGGATCTACTTTCTAACATATATTCTTAGGGGATTTTTTTATTCCCTTAATAATAGTTTATACTAAGATTGTTATTTTACCAAAGAATATCCCCTGGGAGTGTCATAACCAAGAGTGCAGTAAAGCCCTTTGTCATGTACCAGGATACCTCAGGTCATGTATGAAACTCCTTGTCGGAGTGTTCACTCCTAGGTACATCTGTACTAGAGTTGCCTCTACTTTCTCGTATCTAGATCAGGATATATTTTCTTGATAAACCACTTACTCAATACTCACCAAAACATAGGAATGTTTTTTATAATATTTTGTCTAGTATTTAAGGCTTCACTTGGGTTTTATAATCCTAGTACCAAAATAACTAAACCTGTCCTCTGATACCAACTATAACAACCCTGCTTTTTATTACACAGTTAAACCTGATTTATTACAAAAAATTCACTTGATACAACATATAATATCGAGAGGTCTAGTGTCTTTGGGGCTTAGAAACATTAAATAAAAACTTAGAACACAAAATACACAACATATTTATTAAAAACTTCCTTTACATGACCAATACATTCCCTCGTACTTAGCATTGCATGGGATAACCTAAGGAGATGCATAAGAAAAGGGTGATCTGTAAATCCCAGTAAGGGAATAAACATGGAATATCATGAGAAACACAATACATGTTAGTAAATAGTAATATCAATGGATCACATGAGAAACATAAACATAAAGGCATGATAAATTATGATAATCAAAACATGGAAATGTGGCAACAACACTTAACATAGAATTAGCATGATCCAAGAATCATTGCACATAGAGCACGAGTAAACCCTACTTGCACATGAAGCACGAGTAAACCCTCGTTTCACTTTAATTAGAATGAGTAAAAACCCATTGTACATGATGTATCATGATACTATACTTTACCCAACACATTGGGGCGCTATAAGGGCACACCCTTCTTAAACATTTCATTTCATGCATAAGTGTGCCACATGAATCATATAACATGGAATCAATCAACATCATAAGTTATTACATGATTAAGGAATGTGGAATAAATACATGAAAGTAACATTCAATATGTATATTTGAATAAAGGTGAATACCCTTGATAGATACATGGGTATGGTATTCACTACAGAATGATCGTGGCTTGGAAAAACGCGGTGCAATTTCGGCAGCATAATGACATGACATAAGAATTCATAAAAATGGTTGATGGGAGAGAAATGGGTGTATAAAAATATGTACATGAAATGGAAATTAAGGGGTTCATATAGATACAAGTACCAACAAATTTAATTTAATTTAAATACATAATACATAACAATTTCTTGAATGTAAATGAGGAGAGAGAAATTCCTTACGAAATTTCGGCATGGTAGCAAGTGTATATGGGACACATTAATTAGAGAGAAATAGGATATCTAATTATTAAAAAATTAAGTAGGAATTATTGGGAAGGAGATAAATCATACCCCAACATTTATAATTGAAAATATAATGGAATTACAATATAAGGAAACTTGGACACAAATAAGGAAAATGAGAATCCCTTACTTGGAAGTGTGATCCCAAAAGCTTGGGAGAGACTTTATAAAGGCTTATTGGGAGCTTGGGGAACCTTGTGAGGATTCTTGAGAGATGAGGTCAAGGGTTGGTCCAACTCAAAAGGCTTTGAGTGAGGAGTAAGTGGGATCCTGGGTGGGTTTATATAGGAAAGGAGAGGGAATTCTTTATTATTTAGGTTTGGGACACCACACATTAAACTAATCAAAACAATAAACCAGACCATGGTTTTTCCCATGGTTTTTTACCAAATGGGAGTGGAAAATAATATTTTATAAGTCCAATGGATGAAAATAATAAAATAATAGGGTTGATTATGTGGAGCTGAGTCACACTCTCAAGGAAATCAATTTAAAATGCAAAAATGTTTTATAAGTCTTGAAGGGTCCACTAAAGCATTGTAATATAAATAAAAAATCTAAAATCATATTATTTTAATGGTAAAACATATATTTTCTGAAAATAATTTTTAAATTATTTTATTACATCACTATTGGGTCATTATGATGTCATAAAACACATTATATATTTAAAGGGTATTTAATTTTTACCCAAAAATTAGACTATCTCAGAAAATTATGAAAAATTCACCATTGAATAATTTTGACATCCTGATTCCAAAATAATATTAATTTAATTAAAATATTTTCTAAATATTTGAATTTTCACTTTTAAAATAAAGACCGACATTTATAAAAAATTCATGGGTTTTGACAAAAAATAGCTTTCAAACCTTAATAAAAATTACAATTGTGTTCATAAAAATTATACAATAATTTATACTTAATAAAAAGTATTTTAATAATAAAAACATTTTATTAAAATATTATTTAATTAAAAAATCAGTTAATTTATCAAAATAGATTCCTTAGTTGAACATTAATTAAAAAAATACTAATTTTGCTTCAAAAACTATTTACAAAGTAACAATAATAAAATGAAAGTATATTCATTAAAAAATAATTTCAATAATCATAATGATAGGGTCTTGTTACATAACCCCTTAAAACACCCGCATAAGACCCTAGGGTAAGGTGAAAGATGGTGACAGACTCTTAGAGTGGCTCGGATAACATCGCTCAAGTGGTAATCTCTATCAACTTCCACTTCTCCTGTAGGAGGTTCCACTCAATATTAAAGTACTCAAGCTCGGCTTGGGCTCGGTCAAGAGCGAAGCCCAATGATGCTACCTCTATTATGAACTCCTACAAATGGGCTTCGTGCAGGGCAAGTCTACTGGATAAGGCCATCACTTCCTTTTTCTAAGTAAATTGAATTTGTTAAAGCCCTATATTTATACTAATCATGTGATCACTGTTCAACGACTATATTAGCAATAATCACAATTATTAACAGTATTTTAAAATCCAAAATATAAAACCAAACAAGTGCATACTTTTTACATAACCATAATAAGACATGTAAATAGACCAAGAGGAATTTTCATTAATGAAGTTTTTTGTTGTTACAGAGTAATGAGCTTTCAAATTGTTATTGGTTGTAAACCAGTAGGGATAATGAGTCCACTATGAACCACGTAACAATAGTGTGATTTAGTGGATTTGGTACATAGGCACATTTCCTTTGTATGCTCCTTGGATATAGCCTAGTGAGGGTGAACTAAGTAAAATTGATGTGTCTTGTGTATGTTTTAATTCTCATACTATTCTCTATTATGGGAAGGAAATAGAAGTGTGTTGTTTGAAAATAAAAAAAGATCCAAAGAGATGGTTTTTTTAATATGGAATACCCTGATTCACCCCCCTCTCAAGGTATTTATCCTTGTAGGGACAACACAAAAAGATTGAGTATTGTTTTTTTATCTCAAGAGATACCATTTATGGTGCATGAGAAGTTATCTGTAGTACACTATGTTAAGGTTTATCAATGGTTAGGATTGAAATATGCTTATGATTTAATGTTTTATTTATTTTCTATATTCATGTGATGACTTGATGTTATCATATTTTTTTTATTTTATTTTCCTTATTATGAATCTATCCTTTACATGTAATAATGTTAGACCTATTTTATTATATGAACAATATTTATTTATTTTATGCCTTCAGGATTACTTTATTGGTCTTTATATCTCACCCATTTTTTATGCACATCCTAAGGTTATCCCATGTAGTATTAGAATATCAATGCAATATATGGTTATGTGATAGTGTTTTTAAATAATTTCATTGTATCCCTATTTTTTGTTATGGTTCAATGAATCTAATTTCCCAACTACACTAGGTATCTCGATGTGGTAGGATTGTATTATGTTTATCTTGATATAAAAAATAATAAAATAAATTGTGTAAAAGATATGGGTTTTCATAGTTATTATCAAAGGGATTTTTAGTTGTTTTGGTAATTAGGATTAGAAAACCTTTGTGAAAACCATAGATATATGAATAAACATAGTAAAAATCCCTAAATTTTGGTAGAGTTTAGTGTGATTGGTTTTCCATGAAAATATATCATTGTCCTGATACTCAAAATTGGATTTCACTGTGGAAAAAATGTACACATGGTTAATAATTATGGAAGTTCCCATAGTCTATTAACTTAACCTATACATAGTTCATGATAAAGAGTTCCAAGATTAAAAACATGTCCGAATAATACTAAGGGATATGATTTGGTTAATCACATGATTTTTACAAACTATTATGAAGAAAAAAAATCCTATAATATTAAATGTTAGTAAATAAGTTATGGATAAAATACACTGAAACTCAAAATTCATTAGTTAAGGATTACATTTCATTTATGGGTCATCCATTCAATATTAATATTTTCCCTTTTATATTTTTAATATTTCTAAAATTATCAACCCTAATTTTAAATTATTTTAATTAATGGATGGAAATAGGAGGAATAATTTTGACAACCAGTATGATAGGAAATGTGATGGGTGACCAAATGAAATTCCTAACCTAGTAGGATCAAAATTCAAGAACTTAGTGATAATAATTATTCATTTGAATCATGTTTTGAATAGAAAAATAATCACTAGGAACACCAACATCCCCCTATGTATAAGAAATTTGAAATTTATACATTTATGTGAAAAAGGCCTCCAACAATCAGTGGAACATTTGATCACTTAATCAAAGAATAATATATTAACTATTGAAAAGATATTCTCAATCCTTTAATGTTCAAAGTAAGATAAAGTCATGTTAGATGTTTATTTCTTGGAGGTAGAAAATTATAAATGGTGGAAAATGATAGAAAATATTAATACCAAGGACGAGATCAAAGCAATGGGGTGGTAATAATTCAGGCATTTTTTCAATAAATAATTTTCTTTTCACTATCTGAAATAAAATGTAGAGAGTGTTCCTTGGCCTCAAGAAAAAGGAGGATGAATCCATCGAGGAGAATGAATAAAAATTCAAAATGATAGATTTATATTCCTATGTATTTATGATTGACCCTAAAAGTAAATTTGATAAATAATTAGTTGGATAATACGAAGTTATGAAAATATTTGGTGATTTGAGACTTTGACAGCAATGAAGAAATTGTATGATGTTTCATCAAAGTCATAATAGAGATTGGTGAATCTAAATGATATCATAGGACTAGAGAAAGGAACTAAGGAATGGAGTTTAATTATAAGGGAGTGATGGAGATTTATCATAGTGGAAAGAAAGTATAACTTCCCACCAATCAAAAGTTTGGGAAGAAGAATCATGGAAATTTACTAAAGGGGATAAGGAAATTTTTTAGGTGTGGGAAGGAGGGGAACCAATATAGTGAATGATGATAGGAGAGATCCACCAATGTTATGGAATAAAGTAGTTCTCCTATCAATTCTTATCCACCACTTGAAAACCTATTTATACTCATGGATCTACATCCACAGTTTAGAGAAACCATGAGCATAATGTTTCTGCCCAAACCTATAACCATGGTTTTTAAAAAATCATTTTATAGGTTGAGATATAAAAATGATTTTTAAAAAACCATGTGTATAAATATTTAAAATGGAGCCCTCGATCGGGCTCCTCCTCCCCCTCATCAATCAAAGCCCTACTTCCTCTTTCCCAGGTGGCCTTTGACATCCCCCTCCCCTCATCTGATGACCTCATGCACCCCATCCCTTCTTTAGGAGACCTCACACATTGCCCTTTCCCTCCTCAAGAGATGTTTAACATCCCCCTACCTACCCTAATTTCCCTCTCACCCGAGTGAGCGGAGACCTCCCATCTCCTATCTTATATTTCAATCATTTTTCTCAGATAGGTAAGTATTTCTTATATTGTTTATATTCTATTTATTTTCATTCAATTTGATTAAATTTCATTTATAATAGATTACTTTGGGTAAGTTTGGTTAACCTCTATTTTAGGAACATTTTTGGTGTAATTTGATTAAATTTATTTTTATTTAATTAAATTTGTTAAGAATCTATTTTTTATTTATGTTTGATTTTTCTTGATTTATTATGGTTTTTGTCAATTTATTTTGGATGATTTTTTTCAATGATTATTTTCTATCTTATTTTAAACTAATTTGGTTAGATTCTTATTTATTTATCATAATATATTTGGTTTTTTATTTTCTAATTTGGGGTTTTAATAATTTTGGATTTTTTAATGTTATTTATGTCAGTCTAGATCCAATTTTTTACATTATTATATTGAAATTAATTTGGTTTGGTGAATTTTAGTTTTTAAATATTTTTATCAAACTATATTAGTTTTATATTTTTCATATCTATTGATGTAAATGTATTTGGGTTCAATTTGGTCCATTTTGGTTTGGTATAAGTTAGTTTGATTTAGTATAGGTCAATTTAGTTCTATGCGATCCATCATTATTCAACACAGTTTATTTCTATTCCACTCAATTTTTTTAAGTTTCATTTATATTTTCTATGTACGAATCAAATACATTTAGTTTGTTTTTAAGTTATATTAGATTCAATTTGATTTATTAAATTATATTTGATTTTTTATTATTTTTTAATATTTCATTTTATTTTATATGGTTTGTTTTGGTTTTATAATATTAATTTCAAGATATTTTGGTTCAATTAAGTGTATTTATGTTTGGTTTTATTTTGTTTGCATCTATATTTCATGGTTATGTTTAATCTGAATAAGTTCAGTTATATTCAGTTCAATTCAATTTAGTTCAGTTTGGGATGATTTATTAAAATTATATATTTTTTGGTTTGGTTTGGTTTATTTTTTTGTTTATATATATTCAATGTGACATGATTCAGTTCATTTTATTTTGATTATCCTTTGTTTGATATTGTTTGGATTTATTAATTTTGAATGAAGTCACGTTGATTTGATTTATTTCACTTATATTAGTTCAAATCAACTCAATTATTCTAATTACACTTCTATATAGATAATTTTTTTTCTTCATATATTCAATTTGATATTAATATATTTTTAAAAATGTATTCTGTTAAAATAAATTTTTTTCTAATTAGATAAGTTTGATATGGATCAATTCAATTTTTCTTGGTATAGTTTCATTACACTAAATTTTATTTTATTTTTCTTGATCAATATTCTTAAGGATTGATATAGTTTTATTTAGTTTATTCTACCTAATTTCAAAATTATTCTAATTTTAGAACATGTTAGTTAAATTAAACTATTTTTTCACAATAAATAATCAAATCGGTAAAGAGGGTGATAAAATTAGAACATTAAAATTTATGATTTTTTACAATAAAACAATCCTTTGTATAAGTATATTGTTGGAATTTTTTTATATGTAAAAACATAAATTAAATCAATACTTTATAATATAAAAGGTGTTTTATATAGGTTTAGGGTCACCTATATAATCTCCTTTTCAAATCCAAAAATACTAAATATGAGTATGATGTGTTTGATTGTAAAATAATTTCAACTATGTATCTTCATAGATACGTATAAGAATAAAAAACTAATTATTTACCAAATCCATGGAATTTTAATTGTTTATTTTTTTTAAATATTCTCAGGGTCTTAATCCCCACACAAATTACATGTATTTTTCTTTTTAAAATAAAATATTGAGAATGATGATATTTAAAAAATGAGATTCCTAATGATGCTAAAAACAAAATTAAAAGAATTAATTTCATATTTTAGAGTATATTATATTTTTTATATATCATAATATGAACTATATCGAGACATGATAAATGATTAACATGATATAGCTTAAAAAGTGTTGATAAAAATAATTTCATTAAACTAATATTATAATCTAAAAAAATCCTCTTTTTAAGTGATAATTTTTCTCTCAATGAATTGTATAAGTCTCTATACCTTTGAAAATAATATTATGAATTTCATATAGGTCCCTTAATCAATGGATCAAATATTCTAGAAATTATCTTAAAAAATAATTATTAATCTCACCAACAACTTTTATTTATTATCCCAAAAATTAGTTTTTAATATTGAATTATTAATTGTAAAGAAACCAATATAGCCTCTAATAAATCTATCAATTTAATTGTTAAATATGATTACCCAGTCTGACACTTATGAATCCATTTATAAAAATACATATTGTTCATCAATTATAGCATATGTTATTTATCATATTAATTTTTTTCTATCTACTACTATGATTTGGTGACTTTAATATTAAAATTGGATATAATGAATTTTTTAATTATGTTTTATATTAGTGATTAGAAAATAACTTTTTTTCTCTGTAATAGAATGGATAGATGTTGGGTGTTTCATACTGATCAGATTTCAAATGAGATTCAAAAGAATTTGGAATATTTTTTAGATTTTTCATTTAAAATTTTTTCAAATGGAGATTGTATATGGTGTATATTCTATAAATGTGTAGGAATACCATAGTTAAGATAGGAAGATGTTATTTACCATATAACAAAATCTGGATTTCAAATAAACTATTATGATTGGAATCACCATGGAGAGATGAGACCATCTTCTACTGTTCATTAATGAAATGAAATAAGTGGAATGTAGAATTTGATATTTGATCAGTTTAAATTTGTGAATCATCATGAGATAGATAGTTTTCCAATTAAAGAAGGAAAATATATCAATACACAAAAGGAAAATATTGTAGATGATGATGTTGAGAGAGTGAAAAATTTAATAGATTATGTTACAACTCTAGTTTATCATGAATTTACTAAAATGAATAAGTGGGAATTTTTAATGAGGTTATATCATAGAAAACACATGAATGGAATTTATAATACCACCATTTATTACATTATTAACTTTTTGAAGGAATTTATTCTTGATAGTTCAAATGTTCCCTCAAATACTTATACGGTATGAAAGTTAATTAAGAAGCTTGGATTTTCTAGTAATATATTTCATGCTGCTTTGAAAGATTACAGTTTATTTTGGGATGAAACAACTAAATATAAGGACTGTAAAGAATGTAGCACATATCGATGTAAGAAAAATGTAAATGGAACACAATCTACTGTGCCAAAAAAGTCATGTGGAACTTTCTATTGATTTCAAGGGGTAAAAGTCTATTCATGTCGGCAGAAATATCAGCCAATATGAAATTTCATAATGCTAAGAGAATTAAACGTATCTAAGAGTTGGTTTATCCTGCAGATGTATTATCATGGTGGGAATTTGTGGCACAATAACTTTATTTTTGAGATAAGGGGCATAATTTCAGGTTGGGTATATCCTGTGATGGTTTTAATATGTTTGGTCAGATGCTTAATGCTCAAAGCATGTGGCTAGGTTTTATTCACATTTATAATCTTCCACCATGGATGTGTACAAAAAAATTTTATTCATTGAGTATACTGATATCTGGACCTTTGGATCATAATAATGATATAGACATCTACTTCCACCTTTAATAAGAGTGTTGAAGCATCTTATGGATATGGGTGTGCACACATTCTATGAATCTTCAAAAAATATATTTATGATACCTATTTCCCTTCTATGGACTATAAATGATTTTCCTCCTTATGCAATGATGACTGTTTGGATCACAAAGGGAAAAATATCTTGTCTTATTTCTATGAAGAATATATGATAGAGAAGGATTAAATATCTTTTTAGTTTTATTTTCATGGGGAATCAATGATTCTAGCCAATGGATCATCAATATAGGAAGAATCGACAAGTTGTTTATAATACTTTTGACACTGAAAAACAACCTCAACATATTTCAGGATGTGATGTGCTTAATGAATTTAAGTATATCATTTTTTTTCATTAGGGAATGGTTAGCTGAAATCTAAAAAGAGGAAGAATTTTGAAACTGAATCCACTTACAATTGAAAAAGTAAAAGTATATTTTTGAGTTTCCATATTTTTCTACCAATTTGTTTCATCATTGTTTATAAATAATTCACATTGAGAAAAATATATGTGAAATTTTAATTTTAATTCTTCTAAATATCAAGGGGAATACCATATATGAATTCTAATATCGGGGGACTTCTTGGATTGGGGTATTCGACAATAACTACATCCTATGTATATCAATGAAAATAAATTGAATGTTCTTTGTTATTCTTATGTGATGACACAATTAGAGAAAGATAAATTTATTATAGTATTATAGAAAATCAAGGTTCCTAATGGCTATTCCAGCAACATTTCTAAATGAGTCAATAGAAGGGATTTGAAACTATAATACCCAAAAACTCATGATTATCAAATCCTTCTTTATGAATTTATTCGACTAGAAATTTGGAATTTTCTATACAATAATGTAAGGGTGACAAAGATTCACTTGTGCCATTTCCTTGAGACAATTTTGCTAAAAGGTTATCCAAGTCATTCTTGGTAATAATACAACAAGAGGCATCATTAATTTTGTGATTTATAAATTTTTTCCTCCATTATTTTTCAATTACTTTATGCATTTAATAGTTCATCTTTCAATATAAAAAATTACTGGGGGACCTATTTTTTTGTTTGGATGTATCATATTGAAAGAAAGAAATTTACAATTATATCTTATATCCGAAATAATAATTATCCCGAAGGTTCTATTGTGATAGGTTATCTGGATCAAGAATGCATGGATTTTTGTTCAATATATTTGTTTCATATGAGAACAAGACATAACCGGCCAATGAGAAATAAAGATGGGAAGTATGGGGAAATTGAGCACAAGTTTCTATCTCTTTCCCAAATATAAGTAATTTTTGGGTCTTATACATTGGCTACATTGATCCTTGATATTCATGATATGGCACATCACACAATGTGGGCTGTTTGTTAACTATATCAAGTTAGTAATTAATATATTTATACATTATCTTATACTATGTAATTTCATATAAACCATAGACTATTATTATCATTTTATGTACACAACATAAAAATTTATAAGTACAGTTCATAAATCATATCCTTTTAATAAGGGATAGGATTTTCATAGTGAAGAGTTTCTTTCTTGGTTGAAATAAATGGTATGAACATTATTTTAATTAGCATAAAATATAGATATCAATTTAATTTTATTATTCATATTTATTTTAGGTTTTGAGTTTACTTGTTGACTCTATTTCTCAAGAATTAAGAGTGGTAGATTTTGGTCCCAATTCACTGGTTTGTGAATGAAAATATTTAATAATAATGGGTATAAATTTCTTCCAAATAATCAAGTGGTGGAAATGTGAAACCAACATGATGGAATTATGTTAAATGAAACAAAATATTGTTATACCAGTGCATCAGATAATTGGCCTTAATATAAAGATGTATATTATTATAGACTTGTTGATAAAATATTTTTATTGGATTAAATATGTCATGGTCGAGTAAATATGATTAAATATAAATGGTTTGATTCAATGGTGTGATATGGTAAATTTATAAATTATTTTGGATTCATAATTATTTACATGAGTGGATTCCGGCATACTGATGAACCATACATTTTGCATTAATGAAAAAACAAGTGTTTTATGTGAAAGACCATCTGAGAACTGATTGTGGTATCCTTAATAAAGTAATCCAAAGAAATATTTTTCATGATTCTGGGCATGAAATTTCCACCCTTGACACCCCCATTGGTTTTCACCAAAATATTTATTTTCATGACTGAAATTGTTCTATTGTGAGAGTTGATGTTAAACATGAAGTAGTGAAGGGTAATATATAGAAAAAACAATATATGTTTACATTTCATTTATTTTCCATTGATATGAGTTTCTTACATTAGTATTACTGTAATTAATTTAATTTATTTTCAGTTTGGAATGATATGTTTTTTATTATATTTTGGTTTCATTTCATTTAATTAGATTTATTTCATTTTAGAAAACTAGGTTTAAAATGGGGTTTTAAAAAGTGTATAAGTTGGTTTTAAATTACTATTAGTAAAATATTTTATGACATTATCTATGAATTATTTGACTTATATGATTTAAGAATGATTTTTAAAAACTATTTCTAAAAAATGTATGTTTCATTCTTATGCATATTACAACAAATACATCCTAAATTCAAAGGTAGAGACTATTTGATCTTGCTCAAAAGATGTGCGAGCATGGGTTTCCTAATTTTCTTACCTCTCTGAGTATAATAATTGTGTTATTTTTAATTTTAATTATATATAATTTCACGTTTATATTCTATATCAAAAAATTTAGGTACATTCAGTTCCATCAAATTTTACTCTTCATCTAACTAGCATGGGTCCCAATGGGGAAGCTCCTAAACCTAGATAGAGCACCCATCATACCCATTCCCACCGTGACCCACTAGTGGAAACCACCTCCAACACACCATTCAGTCCTATTGTTGATCCTCCAATGATGTTCCCATCCATGCCTCCATTTTCATCTCATTTATCCTCTTATTCTCATACCATGTCTATGTCGCCTCAAGGAATGTTTGCACTCATACCTCCGTCATCATCTCATTTAGTCTCTTCTTCCCATACCATGTCTACACCACCTACATGGATGTTACCACCTTTACCATATCCATATCCATTGATTTATCCTCAAACCTACTACCCATATTATTCTAGGTCTAAACCAACTACATTTCATACCACCTATCCAGCATTGGATGAGACTATTCCTTCAGATTCCACTCCATTGCATGAAGATCAATGTAACATCCCAGAATTAGAAGCCACTTAACCTGTTCCTTGAGCCTAGTTTTCCACATGACCCCAGGAACATATCTACAAATTCAAGGGGATTCCGACTAGTAGGGGGTGCGTAGTTTGTATAGAGGGGGAGACTATACCCCTATGGCAGGGTAACAAATTAGATATAACAAATAGTAAATAGTAGTAGAAGAATAATAGAACAGAAATATACAATAAATAGTAGAATCATAACAAATATCTAAATAAAAAAATATGAGAAGATACTACTAACTTAATAAAATAACCAAAATCCTCAGAGGATAGTGTCTGATACACTATGATTCATTTCATGCTGATAATACAGAAAAGAACCTAAAGGTACAAGCATGCTATACTATAGTCCAAAAGGAAAAAAGGGGAAAACACATTCTTGAGTATCTAGAGCCTATGTATGATCCTCTTCTCCTAACATCCTGCTAAGTAGTACAATTAAACAACCTATAAAAGGTCCATTACCCTTTCTAATACATGTAGCAACATAATATTCATGGGAGATAAGGGTTGCCCGAGTAGGCTGTGAGAAAAAAATATCAGTAGGCCACCAAAAATGGTATCTCTATGTAATCCAAGTAGGTGATTGTAAGTAAATAGTGTACAGGTATAAACATGAAGGTAAATCAATGCCGAATAAATAAATAACTTCCCTCTCAGGTTCCCAAAGGACACCTAGCGGGTTTACCTTCTTCATCCCAAGGCTAGTATGTATGATCAAGCCACCATAACTAAATATGCATATAGATATTATGACTTGAATGGGGTAAGAATTTTTCCCACCCATTCATGTATATATAATTATAAATATATATATTATAGATAACATGTGGTAAAAATTCCTCCCACCCAATCATAGATGAAAATAACTAGGAGGGGGTAAGAATTCCTCCCACCCATTCTTGGACATAAACAGTTAACATGAGGTAAGAATTCCTCCCACCCTTTCATAGATATAAATAGCTGACATAGGTTAATAATTAGGCCCACCCATTCATAGATATAAATAGTTTTCATGGGGTAAGAATGCCTCCTACCCATTCAAAAATGTAAATATCTCATAAGAATAGTAGTGGAATAACCATTTATATCATGTAACATAAGGAAATACCATCTTATATAATTTCAATTTAATCATTAAACAAGACAAGGTCAAATGTTCAATTCAAGACATGAGGTAAGCCCCCTCATACATACCATTGTCCATACCCATTTCCCTTCATATCATTTGAATTGACACATGAAATTTATTAAATGTATAGAAACAAATAATGGGTTCAACAATCCTATATAAGTCAATTCATTTGATTCATTTTAAGGTAAAACATTCATTACATGTGAACCATTTTAATCAAGACATCTTATTCACTTTTCCTAATATAGAAAACTCAAATACAAGAGCACTAGCCTTGGGAAATGTTATATCAAATAGTCACATGCCCTATTTAGAAATTACAAGCCCAAGAGGTCCAAAAAGCACTATGGTGTATTGGGTTCATCAATATACACATGATACAAGGGTCAATTCAAATTAAATTCAAGTCAAGAGATGCAAACAAGATTTGATCACCTTGGGAAAATTGGCATAAAATGGCCAATATGGTTGGAACAACCACTTGGGTGTCTTTATAGAGAATAGGTGATATTGAAACCCATAGACTTGATTAAATTAACATATGTCAATGCACTAGGGTCATTTAGACATATAGGAATCAACACAGCAAGGAAACTCAGTAAAGGCTGGATCATGGAACGATATAACAAATATGGTACAACCAAAACTCAAATGTAAAACTATGTGACCGCCTACCTTAGGGACTTAGATGAAGCATCACTTTATATCAACCTCATATTAGAAGCATGTTGGAAGAGATATGAGTTTCAGTTTGATGCCCTAAAAATAGGGTGAATGAGACTATATCTAAATATCACAAGAGATGGAGTGATTACCCAAAGAAAAAACATGCATGAGGTTAGCCTTACATCAGGCTATTCAACAATTCTTTTGGAACAATGATCAGTCGTCAAATGGAGGAGTATAAATATATTTAAGATTCTGAGGGTTTGGTCTCAAAGAAGAGGATAACTCACTAGTTTTGTCTACTAAAGGTGGAGAAATAGGAAAATTATATTTTATGTTGAAAGAGGGGGAAAATGGTAATTTTTCCCCAAAAATTGGGCTCACGTGATTTATATGCGTGGTTTAAAAATTGTGTACAAACCACGTGGGTTTCCCCTATTCAAAACTGAAGCAGGTCGTACAACCGTGTGCCTAGGTCTGCATGATTATAGAAAAACTATGCGGACATGGAGGTTCCCCTCTTTGCAACTGTACAGTTTACAAAAACCATGCAGATTAGGTCACACGATTTATACTAACTATGTGGCCCAACCTATAGCCAATTTTTTCGGACCTCCAGTCTCTAAACCATCTCTGAATTCTCCCCAGTCCTTCCCTATGATAAATTATACCTTTACCATGACTAAAGAAAAGATTCAAAATGAAAAACTAATGATTCATACCATGGTTAAAAGTTGTGTTGTTACAACCTCCCATCCTTATAGAAACTCATCCTAAGATTTCGTTATAATGTAAAAGACATAATATTAGAAAAGATTTCCATCCACTGAGATCATATATCAGCTTACCACTCCGAGGTCTTGTCATGTATTTGTCCATGCTACTATAAAACCCGTACAAGATGAATGAACCTACCTCGGAGTGTCTTCATGCTCTGACCAACAATACACACCAGATACTCCTTGAAGGAAGCGTCCATATATCAATTGAACTCATCTAGAGGAAAGATGTGGGATGGGTATGGATAGTTTCTGTGAAGATGAGATACATAAAATCAATAATGCACAGACCTATATATCTGAGGAATTTCTAGTAGGTAATCCACTGGTCTGATCAGATTCACATCCTCAAATGGTCCAACAAATCTCAGTGATATCTTACCCTAATTATGAATATGTCTATGCCCCAAACATGGGGAGACTTTAAAGAAAACCTAGTCTTCTACCTTGAACTCAATATTTCATCAAGGTCTGTGGGAATAAGATTGCAACATAGACTAAGCTATCAATATACACTTTCAGATAAGTTAGACCTGCATTGAATCCTCATACATGATATGAGTTCCTAGAATATGTTCCTCGCTGTCCTTGAGACAACATAAAGGTGAGGGACAATTCTTACCATACATGTATTTATAGGGATCCATCTCAATGGTAGACTGGAAGCTATTTTTATAACAAAACTCAATGAGGGGAATGTGTTTCTCCCAGGAAACCCCAATATTGATAATTCATGCACATAGCATATCCTCCAGCACTCGAATTGTACAATCTGTCTATACATTAGTCTATAGGTGAGATGCCATTCCTAGAAGCACCTATGTACCTAAGGAATTCTGAAATACCTTCTATAACCACGATGTGAAATTAGTTTTCTATCATAAATGATAGAACAATGATATCTTTGAATACGTACCATCTCCGTGATGTACAAACTTCCTAAATTATCTACTGAGAAGGTCCCTAACATAGGAAAAAAGTGTGCGACCATCTTCATATGATCAAGGAAAACCCACATTGTGTCGTTGACATGAGGTGATCTAGGTAAACTAGTCTTGAATTCCATCAAAACATCATCCCATTTCCACTCAGGAATAGGCCATGGATGAAGAAACCCTCCTAGTCGTTGATGTTTCTCCTTCACCTGCTGAAAAGTGGAACTCTGAGTGATGAAACTGGGTACCTCACATTTCATGTTAGGCCACCGATATTGATGATGTAGATCTTGATACATTTTGGTGACACCGGGGTGGAATACCCTAGTCGAGGCATGAAAATCCATCATCAGGTCCTCTCTAATGTCTACTGGGACCCATACATTCCCACCAAACAATAGAGCATCATCCCTATCAACTATCAAACTAGAAGTTATACTATCATCTGAAACACTTTACTGTTGGACAAGGCCTTTATGGTTAGATAGATGTATCTCCCTTACTCATTCCAGAAGAGTAGATGTCACCGCTAAGGAAAATAGAATATTCTGACCACATTTATCTTGAACCTCAATGTGTATCTATGAGAATAAGGAATTAATCTTACATTCATCACTGGATTCCTAAACCACTTGGGTTTGAGTCTTCTAACTCAATCCATCTTCTACATAATTCCCTTTCCCTAGAGTGTAGGAAAGATCGAAATCAAATTATTGAAGGTACTCAACTCAGCTATGCTACCAGATATTTAGATCCCACTGAGTGAAGATGTATTTGAGACTTTTGTGGACTATAAATATCATAGAACATTATCTCAATAAATAGTGTCTCCAATAGCGTAAGACATGACCAATCGCAACGAGATTGAGTTCATCCATCTTGTAATTCTGCTAATGAGGTATCAACTAGAGATAAACACATCCAACAACTCACTCATCTTGAATTATAACATATCTAAGACTGACACATGATGTGCCATAATAGACTGTATAATACCAACCCGGATCTGGTAGTTTCAGTATCGGTGATGAAGTATTTATTCCCTTCAGTTATTCAAATGCTACTTCACAATCTTCAAACCATTTAAAATTCAAACCCTTATTTTTCAAGCCTGTAAGAAGCACTACAAGGCTTGGTTAATCCTCAATGAAGCATTTGTGATATTCGAAAAGCTCTAGGAAACTCCGAATATCAAATAAATTATTAGCTTTCACCAAATAAACCATAGATCTCACTTTATCTTACTCAACTGGAAGTCCTAACTATGAGATGATATAACCTAATAAGTTGAATTTATTGATACAAAAGTGGAATTTACAGAGCTTAACATAGATATGATTCTCTCTTAGTGTATTGAACATGATCTCAAGATGGGTTTCATGGTTGTGGTTGTAGTCTGAACACACCAAGATGTCATCAATGACGACTACCAAAAATGATTCCAGATACGGGTGAAAAAACTGATTCATAAGATACATGAAGACATCAAGTGCATTCATGAGTCCAAACAGAATAACCAAGTACTCATAGAGACCATACATTCTCCTGAAAGACACGTGAGGAATTTATGAAATCCTGACATGCACATGATGACAGACCAAACTCAGATCTATCTTTGAGAACACCTTCATTCCTCAGCTCCGATCAAAGAGGTCATCTATTCTTGGCAGTGGATACATATTCTTAATTGTCAACTGATTCAACTAATGGAAATCCACACAAAGCATGCCTTCTTAGAAAAGAGGATTGGGGAACCCCAAGGAGAAGTATTGGATAGTATGAAAACTTTTTCCACCAGATCCTCCAATGAATTCTTTAGATTTATAAGCTCCTTAGGTTCTATAATATAAAGAGGAATGGTCATAGGTGCTTCTCCAATAATGTGATCGATAGTTAACTCTACCTATCACAATAGAGGTAGAATACGGAATTCAATATAAAAAACATCTACGAATCATTACACTAAAGGAGGAAAGACAACATGTTTTAATCCCTAGTCATAAAAACAATGACTGCTGACCTGTTGTGTAACAAAACCCATCATCTACTGCTTGGGTCCTAATCATGTTGCACTAGAATCCCATTATCCCTCATGTAGGTGCATAACTACCTTGGGTGAGGTAAAAATCACCCTCTGATGGTGGATTCTAGAGATTCAAATACTTCTTTGGGTGAATCATCTCCGTAGGTGGTGTGTCCAGGGAGAGGTATTAGTGCTGGTGGCTAGGCGGTGGCCTCTATTGAAGGGAGGGAAGTAAATTATATAGGTAATAATGCCTTGAGAAATAATATTGTGGGTGTGTACTTAATCGGGATAAGTCCTTTTCAAAAGGTGGCATCCATCAAATTGGGTAATCACTTTGAATGATCGTCATTTGAGGAACTGATTTATGAGTTTATGGTGACCTGGTTAGGATCTCCATGGAAAGGAAGAAGGTCTACAGGAGTGACTTAAATGTAGGTTAATTAGAGGAGGAGGGACAAGAAGATAAATCTCTAAGCCCGAAGAGTTTCAGGGGCCAGAAGGGGATTCATAAAGAGAGTAAGGACTACTCTTTTCTGCCACCTCCAATAGAGACATGATCAGTGAAGAAGGTGAATGATAAAAAATCAGATAGTGAGTCTTCTCATTAGAAAATGAAGTCAGATGATGGTTTTGATCAATCCATGGAATTTCTTATGATCTCATAAAACGAAGAGGTTGAATAGATTCTATCTCTCAATGCTACTGAATAGGAATCTTCCAGAATGATGGGGAGGTCATTGAGGGTGAATCTTAATGAGGAGAATTTTAACAGGATCAACAAAAGGATCTGATTCTTAATGGGGTATTCAATGATGGGAAGATATTACTTGAAGAGTACATCCAGTACTGAGTCAAGTGGAACTTTTGGTTTGAAGATATGATAATGGAGGATCCAAACACTCAGGTACCCAATATATATTATAATTTTTTCAGGAAGATTATATCTGGTAGGCTTAAACTATTATTCAATGGCGATGTCATCTCCTTTTGTGGTTGAACTCAAATTTTATCACTTTTTCCTCACATGTTTTTTAATAATAAAAATTTAATTTTCAGTAAACATGGGATATGTAGGTAATTATCTAGTCCATTCCCATGATTACATAGAATCCCATCATCTTGAGAACATACAAGTTACATGTGAATCGGTAACTACCTATCTCAAGGGTACAATTCTGAAAATAGTGGACACCCTCTAAATAGATTTTAAATGGTGTGTCTAGTGTCAATACACCATGATCATACTCGATGTCATGGAAACAAATATCAAGGACTTTCTTAGATATAAAACAGTGAGACATGCATGTATCAAAGAAAGAATACACCAAAGTGGAGGCTACTAGAATAGTAACTTGTACAATAGATGGTTCAGTGATCTTCTCATGTGGCTTAGGTTGGACTACATGTAACTGGCATGTACCACAACCTTGAGTCACTTCCATGAATCCCTAAGTGGGCCCGCTCTTCTTATGTTGAGAATCATATGTATGGTTCCTTCTATCTCAACCACCTCCTCGTCTGAATCGGTCGACAGTTTTCTAGATACATGACTGTTGTTACCCTATTTATCCCACACTTTCTTGAGGAGTAGGTGAAGATACCCTCCCACTATGCACTGGAGGAAAAATCTTGCCAAAATGGTGAAGATGTCCCATTCTTCCATAGCCTCTATACTCAACTGATTTTCACAGACACTACCTCTTGAAGTTTCATGTCACTCCATACTGGTGACATATTGGAGAACTACCTGAGAAAGGAGCTTATCCACTGATACCACCATGAGATTCTTCCAAACACCATTTAACAAAGAAAAATATCCACAATAATTATTAGGTTCCAAACCACCTTGGATCACACCATAAACATACATCAAATTACTCTATGAAATTAAGGCATGGTTGATGATTTCATGAATAATCATCAGCCTGAACACATTAACTTGCGATGAAATAGTGTAACACAATACGTAATCAAATATATTACCACCCATTAGATCATCATTAGTAAGAGAATTAGAAAAATGGTACAACTAAGTAAAACGAGATGAGTAGTCCATAACTAACATGTTCCCCCTACTAAATGTTCATAAAATCTATATCTCTATCATCCCTAAGAGTCTGCTGAAATAATTAGTCATAGAATATTCTCTAAAATTCATCCCAAACTATCTCTCTATGCTGTCCTACATGGGTGATGACATCCCACCTCCTCCCGGCTGAATCACGTAACATATAAGAAGCTATATTAATGATTCTATTTGGAGGAGTATCTAGGTGGTCTAATATAGATAGTATCACCTCAATCCAATACTCCACAACAAGTGTTCCTCTATCCACCAAGAAGGTGGGAGGATGGTGTTTTTGAAACTCACAAGTCAAGTCTGCCATACTCGGGGCAGGTCTCACCCCTCCTTGCATTAATTGCATCATTTGCAAGAATCCCTCTATGAACTGGTTGTCAATGACCATATTAGGTAAATGGAGAGGATATATAGGTGGATCAAAAAGAAGGAAAACTAGTGGCTCAAGGTCCACCACCACAAGAACAAGACCTTCACCACCTTCATGATGCACAACTTGAGGAAATTGTGGTGGCCTAATGCTAGAATGAAAAACATGTATCAGAAGGGATTCAAGAAATCCATAAGATTGAATTTAAGCAAACAGGGTAGGTAATAAATAATTACTATAAGAATAGGCCCGCCTATCTACCTACTTCTAAATCCAGGACTAGATGTAGGAACAAACCATAACAGGCCACAACTATAGAGAAATACCCACTACAGACTACTAAGGCTGGGTTTGGGTCATGCTTCTGTGTTAGTAATGTGTAAGATGGATGTTCTCAAGTTAAAAATCCTTCCTAGAATGAAAGTGTTCTCTTTAAAAATTTAAGGAATTTTCAAAATTTGAATCCTAAGATATGACATTTTCTGATCCATAAGGGTCCATACACCTTGTGGATAAAAATATGGCATTCACATAGATGTAATTTTCATTAATGTTTTTCTTATCTATATAATTATACTATTTTTAAATGGTTGAGCTAGAAATAAGTCAATTTTCCAATCCATAAGGTCCCATACACATTATGAATCAATGAGTGGAACCCACTAAACTGACACCATATTATAATATTAATCCTAGAAAAGGTGTCATCACTACTATATATATATAAAATAAGGGACAACAACTATGAAACAAGAGATGATCGCTGAAATTTAAATGTAAAAAAGAAAAATTTCATGGCCTATTCATATTGTGCCTATCATGAAGCATGTTCTAACACACAAACCTCATTTAATCTGGTCAATATAATGAAATCATAATTTCAATGGAATAAATATCAGTAACATCAAAAATCATGTGAAGCATCTGACAGTGAAATGATATCAATGGTAATAGCAGAATCAATAATGATCATAATTAAAGAAACTTTCTTTTTATACCGAATATGGGTTCACAATGCCCTAGTATGGATTAGAAATAAGTCATTAGCATTCCCAATATCAATTCTATTGTCAAAAAATATTAACAAAAGAAATTAACTTCCTTTGATACAAATTTTTTTATGTACCATACTTGGATGTCACTTAACCCAGGCCCCGATATTAGTTGGCCACATGACTCTAGGTATGTCGCCCCATATGCTAGGGGTTTCTGACTAGTAGTGGAGGTGTGTAGGTAGTAAAATGGGGAGACTATATCCCCATGTTAGGGTAGTGAAGCAGATATAAAAAAATAGTAAATAATTGTGGAAGATTAATCCAATAGAAAGATACAATAAATAATGGAATCATAACAAATAACTAAATAACCAAACATCGAAAAAAAATGATAACTGAATAATATAACCAAAATCCTCAGAGTCTAGTGTCTAGTACATTATGATTCATTCCATTCTGGTAATAAGTAAAAGAACTAGAATGTAAAATAATGATATATAATATTCCAAAAGGATACAAAAGGGGAAAAAATAGCTCCATGAGCATCTTGAACCCAAGCCCGATCTTCTTCTCCTAAGCTCCAACTATGTAGTAGAATCCAAAAACATGTATAAGGTACTTTACACTTTCCAGTACCTATAGAAACATAATCTTCTTAAGTTCCAAGGGTGTCCCGAGTAGGGCGTGAGATAAAATATGTAATAGGCCACCACCAATGGTGTCTATGTATAATTTGAGTAGGTGATCGTAAGTAAATAGTGTATATGTATAAACATGAATGTAAATCAATTCTGAATAAATAAACAACCTCCCACTCAGGTTTTGAAAGGACACCTAGTGGGTCTACCTCCTTCATCCCAAGGCAGGTATGTCTGATCAAGTCACCATATATATATAAATTGAGAGAGTATGTGATTATAACTGGAATGGGGTAATAATTACTCCCACCCATACACACACACACAGATATATATATATATATATATATATATATGTATGTATGTATAGAAAGCATGGGGTAAGAATACCTCCCACCCATTCAAAAATATAAATAGTTGAAATGAGGTAATAATGCCTCCCACCCATTGAGAGATATAAACAAATTTCATGGGGTAATAATTCCTCCCACACTTTCACTAATATAAATAGATGGCATGGGGAAATAATTCCTCCCAACCATTCATGTATATATATAGTTGGAATGTGGAAATAATTCGTCCCAAAAATTCACAGAAATAAACAGATCATAATCATAGTAGTGGAATAAGAATTTATTTCATGTAACATAAGGAAAAAACAACTTATATCATTTCAATTTAAACATTAAAAAAGACATGGTCAGGTGTTTAATTCAAGATATGAGGTAATCTCTCTCATCCATACAGTTGACCATACCCATTTCACTTTATATCATTTCAATTGATATATGGATTTTGTTAAAAGCATAGGAAAAAGGAATGGGTTAGACCATCCTATATAAGTCAATTCATTCAATTCATTTTAATGTAAATCATTCATTACACGTGAACCATTTTAATCAATAAACCCCATTCACTTTTCCTAACATGGAAAACCCAAATATAACAGCACAAGCCTTGATAAAGGTTATATCAAATAGTCACATTCCCAATTTCAGATTCCATGCCTAAGATGTACAAACACCTATGGGGTGTCTTGGGTTTATCAAAATACACCTGAGACAAGGCTCAATTCAAATTAAACTCAAGCTGAGATATGTAAAAATGTTTTGATCACCTTGGGAAAATTGGCCTAAAATGGCCAATTTTTTTGACACACCCCTTGGGTGGCCTTGTAGAGAATAGGTGATATCAAAACCCCTAAGCATGATTAAATTAACCTATGTTAATGAAATATGTTCATTAAGACTTTTAGGAATCAATACAATAAATAAATTTTACAAAGACCAGCTCATGGAGTGAAAGAATAAATAGGAAACAGCTAAAAATCAAATGGAAAACTATGTGGCCTCCTACCCTAGGGTCATTTATGAAGCCTCACTTTATATCAACCCTATATTTGCAAAGTATTTTAAGAGATATAATTTGTTTTTAGATGCCCTAAAAAGAGGGTGAATGAGCCTACATCTAAATTTCATAATAGATGGAAAGATTAATCAAAAAACGTGTGTGAGGTTAGCCTTACCTTACGCTATCTGATGCTTCCTTTGGATTGAAGATTGGTGCCAAGATGGGGGATTAACAGGATATTTAAGCTTCATAGTGATTGGTTTCAAATAAGAGGAGAAATAACTAGTTCTATTTGTTTTTGTTGAGGAAATATGAAAGTTTGATTTTATTTTAAAAGAGGGAAAATGGTAATTTCTCTCCAAAAATTAGGGTCAAATGGTTTATGTGCATGGTTTACAAACCATGAGAAAAAAATTTGGATCTTCTCTATTCGAAATAGTAGTTGGCCATATAGCCAAGCACCTAGGTTCGTACGGCTGTAGGAAAACCATGAGGACTTGAAAATTCCCTTATATGTAGCCTCATGGTTTACACAAATCATGTGGAATAAGTCGCATACTTTACACTAACCATGTGGTCAGCCTTGCAACCCATTTTAGGACCTCCGAGATCTAAACCAACCCCAGATGATCCTCGATCCTTTACTAAGACATGGTATACCTTTACCATGATTAAAGGAAATATTGAAAATGAAATACCAAAAATATGTTCCTTTGTTAAAAATCGGGTCGTTACAATCACCCATAGCAAGAATTAGAACAGACACTCCCTTTAGTAGTTGTTGATTTATAACATCCCACAGATCTATAACAACTTATTGAGAAACCTGCATTAGGTTTTTTTTATTATAACTATGTCAAATTATATCACATAATTTTTTTCCTATTCTACCATGGCTTAATTCTTCTTCCCCCCCCACCCCACTAATCTTATTCAGTGGGATCTTCTAGTAGGTTATTTCGGAACACTCATATACAGGAAGCCTTGAATCACCAAACATAGATAATGGTGGTTTACAATGAAGCAAAATAGATGATAGGTAAAAATTCTAGGTGGTGTATAAATTTCATGGGCACTTTATCAATGTATCATGATATTATTCTGGTGGTATGGGGCTTAAAAATTGGAGGCATTTTAATGAGTCTCTCATTAAAAGGTTCACTTGGTCACTTTTGACCTCGAGTGACTTCTCCTTGGAGTTTATGTGTAACAGATTTGGATCCAAGCTAGTGAATGGGTATTCTATTTATGTCCCTTCCTCGATATGGTCCTCAATCAAACATGTTTATTGTAGTTTATCACAATCCCCTAAATGGGTTGTTTGTTGGAATTCCTCTTTGAACTGCTGGAAGACTGTTTGGTTGTCATGTGTTATTGCTAAGGATATTGAGATTCCTTCTTCTTTGAAGGATATTTCTATTTCTGATTTTCATGATAATGTCATGGGTCAGGGCCTGCTTTCCGATTCATTGCAAGAGGTGGAACATTATCATTACTCTGCGACGGATACCTTGATTTTGATGCCTAGTCTTACTGGAAACTTTAGCACTAGAGAGGATTATAGATCCATTTGTGCTGAGTCACAGTTGGTTCCTTCTTGGATGCTTATGTTCCATTATTCTTTTATTATGTCGGCTCAATATTTTCTTATATGGAGGATTTGTAAGTGTAGACTTCCATTGCAAAATATGATACGACGAGCTGGATTCTCTGTTGCACCAATTTTCTTTCGTTGTATTGCTGCTGATGAAACTGTTGATCATCTCTTTATATCATGCTGCTCTTCATCTATTTTATGGAACTATTTTTAGGGTGTCTTTGGATGCCATTTGAATTTGGAGAGTTTTGGACAGCTGATGGATTCTATTTCTTGAACTAATTGTAGCTCTCAGGTAAAACCACTACTTCTTTCTGTAGTCTCTACGGTGATTTACTTTATCTAGAAGGCTCAAAGTGCTATTATATTTTAGAAAAAAAAATATACCGACTTTGTTGGTATTCGGGAGCTTCATATTGGTGTTCGTGCTGGTGCGCGGGCTCGTGTTGGGGTCATGAAGAATGATGTTTCAGATTTGGTTCTTTTGCGAAGTTTGAGTGTCTCTGGAAGGTGTAAGAAACCGATTATGATGAAGTTCATCTTGTGGATTCCCCCGATATTTCAATGTCTAAAAGTTAATGTGGATTGAGAGGCTTCGGGTGCACCGGGACCTTCAGGATGTGGTGGTGTTTTTCGAACCTATAGAGGCTTTGTTAATGGTTGATTTTTCCATTTTTTGAGAAATGTTTTGGCAATTGAGTCGGAATTATGGGTAATGGTTAAGGCTATTAGGTATGCTTCTTTTCATGGTTGGATGACCTTATGGATGGAGTCCGATTGCATCTTGGCATTTGATATCCTTAAAACTCGTTCAATAAATGTCCCTTGGAGGATGATTTCGGTCTGGGATGAATGTATCAAGCTGGTGGATAGTATTTCTTTGGTTTTCACTCATGTATATAGAGAGGCAAATCTGGTTGCTGATGCTTTTTCCAAGAGTGCGATTGCGGAGGTTTGCTCGTCAAGGTCCATTGTTACACTGACCTTCGGCTATGGTTTAGTTAATGCTGATGCACATGGTGATGTGTACACACATCTTTGTTGACCCTCTGCTTCCACTTTTTTGTAGTATTTACTTTCTTATTAATAAAATTTTCTGGGAGTGGGCTTTTCTTACTCCTGAGTCTTCTGATTATCTTCACACATTGGGGCGCACTACAATTCCTGATCATGAGAAGTTCCTGGTACTTTAATATGAATTGAATTAATATAATAATCTATACTCTTACTCAGTTACATTTTCAGGCTTAATTTAATTTTTATTGTCATTAATGAATTTAATATAAGGCTTAAAGTAACCATTTAAAATGGAATAATGGCAAATTGGCTTATAGGTCTAATGGAAAATTGTCCTATAGTCATAATGGACAATTTTCCTATAGTCCTAGTGGTCAATTTTTCTCTAAGACTAATTGAAAATTTTCTTATTACGCATAATGTCCAATTGTCCTATTAGGCCTATAAGCCAATTTTTCATTAGGCCTATAGGACAATTTTCTATTAGGCATTGTCATCAATGTTTATCACATGTTTAAATTTATGATTTTTTATTTCATTTAAAAGTTATTTCCTTCTATTATTATTAAATATTATAAAATTTTTATATTGTGAATATGTGTATAATAATCGATTTCATTTACCATAAACTGTATTAGGCATCAAAGATCATGTACCTTGAGAAAAATTATTTTACTCGACTAGGAAAAAAAGGATGGAAGTTCAGTAAATTCACAAAAAAAAATTATTGGGAAAAAATCCCTTAAGTTATCATTGAAACATTTTTGAGGTGATTGTGTTTGTTGACAAAGAGGACATCTATGTTGTGATTGTTGAACAAACAAACTATGACATAAAAATTTGTTGACAAAGTGGATTTCTTGGTGGCAGGCCGAGTTCAAGAGCTTTGGTTAATGATCCATGTTTGATTCAAGAATGTCACCAATGGAATGGATGATTTGGAGGCAGCACAAAAAGAGAAGATACAAAGTGGCACTATTTTCCAGTGTTTTTCAAATTTTTGGGCCTGAAAATCAACAAATGAAGAAAAGTGGTTGTGGCTAAGAGAATTTCACGCCGTGTACTTGAAGGAGGGGAAACTTTCATGCATAGTGTTTTTCAATATGAGAACATCAAAAAATGGAAAAGGGAGAAGGGCGCCCAAGTTTTATGGTAGGTCACGCAAGTGACTTGCGTGATAGACTAGGGTGGCGAGACTTTCGTGCTGGGACTTGCACGCTGAGGGGAGACTTGTGCGTCGTCACACAGGGTGTCCAAATGCCTATAAATATATGTCGAACCCTTCTCATTTTTCACGAGTTCAACACTTGGAGAAAATTAGAGCTCCCGCCGCACAGGTGAGGTGGGTCGCGCAAGTATAAGTTGTGTGTCAGGTGATAGCTGTGTGCCTAAGGTGATTTGGGTGAGGAAGGAAGTGAGTCACTCAAGTTTTGTGTTAAAGGAGAAGGCGTCGTGCAAGTGGTTTGGTGACACTTGTGTGCCATATTTTGAAGAAGCGCAAAATTTGTTGGTTGCGCACCAATATTGGTTTGGGCATAAAAGGGTGTGTGTCATGCATGTTTGGAGTTGCAGAAGCTTGTGTCATGAAAGTGTTTTAGGTGGACTTGCATTCCAGTTTTGACTTGCTCGCCATGACTTTCTTACCGACTTAGAGAAGGGTGCAAAGTAAGGTTGTTTCATGGAAGAGATTTAGGGCTGCGTGAAAGCTGGAAGATTGCCCGATACCTTCGGTGAAAAGTGAGATTCATCTACGGGAGAAAGTTGGACTTCAACAGAGAATCCACATACAATTGAGGATGTATTCATTAGTGATAATGAATATACCTACAGGTCTATAAACTGTGAGTGGATCCTTTCCAGAGCAGTGATCAAAGGGAGAGGAAGAAGGTGATCCTCTTCACTGGAAGTGAGAAAGAGGGAGAGAAACAGGGAGTGACCATTGGGAAAGCAGTGAGCTAACCCTAAACATTGTAAAGGCAGTGAGCCTGGGAATAGAAGTGATTAATCTCGAACATTGTAAACAATAGTGTTATTATAATGGATTTGGTACATCAACACATTGCCGGTGTATGCTCCTTGGACGTATCCCAGTGAGGGTGAACCAAGTAAAAATTGTTGTGTCTTGTGCAGGATTTACTTTCTGTTTATATTATGAAACAGGAAATAGAGAGAAGAGTGTTTTTCTTAACAGTGAAACAAGATCAGAATGGACTTTAATTTTAAATTATTTATGCCCTTATTCACCCCCTCTCTGGGTATTCAGTCTAGTGTACCTAAAAAAAATAAAAGATTGTAAGGTTTTTATTTATATTTCAAATATTAATACAAGATTCATAGTTAGTTATATTTTTTATATTTTCAACAGTATGTCTTGGGGGCCCTCAATGGTAAATAATATGACAAAATTGGGCCAAATGATCATCTGAGTTAGGTATTATGTGAGGAGCAGTAGGGGAGGGTTCAATTATGACCAGGTAACAAAAATTTACCCTCTAGGTATTGGTCCTCCTCGGTCTCCTCTCATACATCTCATACACCTAAGTTGCAAAGAGCTCATGCAGAAGTAGTTGAGACAAAAAAAGGCTTTAGAGGAGTGTGAAAGAAGTAAACATAAGCATGAAAGAAGTAAGATAATCACTAAAAAATTCCTATAAGTTATGTCAGTTATAATTCAATAAATTTCATTAGAGGATGATACTACTATTGATTCAAATATAGAATCAATTCCCTCTTTAAATGATACCCTGAGTGATTGTAATGTGGGTTCTAGTGGCAACCATGCTGAAAGTGGTGGAAATGATTTTGTGGATCATGTGGCTACTCCAGATGATGCAGTTGTTTCTCTAGATGATGTTGTTGGTGCTGAAGATATTGGTGATGGTGATGATGATATTTATAATGGTGATGATGATATTTCTGATGGTGATGAGGATGTTGGTAATGGGGGGATATTGATCCCCTCCATTTTTGACTTATCAGTAAGGAGACTTGTAGATGTTTTTAAATTACATGAATTGATTAATTTTATGGATGTACATGCATATTTTATTATTTTACATAGTTTAAAAATTATTTCAAGTAGTTTTTTGAATGCTAAATATACAATATTTGTACTTCATTGAATTTATAATCTGTGTTTTATTTGATTTATAGGTTTAGGAGTTAGGGGATGTGATGGTGGTTTTACTGCTTCTAAATGTAGGCAGGCACCTATACCCACGGTTCTACAAACCATGGGTATCAGTTCACTTTGGGATAATCTATACCCATAGTTCTATATAAACCATGGGTATTAGGGAATATCAATGACCAATACTCACTGTTTTTATAGAATCCATGGGTATAGGTCTATACCCATGCCTCCATCAGTCACAGTTCCCAAAATCATAGGTATATCATATAACCTTGGTTTTAGGGTCTATACCAACAATTTAAAACTATGGGTATTGGGTGGTTTTCCAATAAGTAGCCTATTTTCAAATGTTTCAACTATAAGGAACAAATACACTATATGAACTAATGGTCTATGATAAAGGTTGTAAAAGATAACTGACAATATCTACCTCTGAGGCCTAGAGAGTAAGGGTGAGTATATTCCATTCTAATTGTTGAGGTTGATCCTGAAAATGAAGTGGGGATAAGAATATTATTTATTCATTCAAGTATAAAAAAGTCTATTTTTATGGTTATAATAATTCTTTAATATCATGAAAATTTAATAAAACTATACAAACACCATATCAAAACATAGAGGTTGAGTAATTAGTGAAATTGTAAAATAGGGTAATTATTTCATCCCAATTATATAACTTTTCTCCTATAAATATTTGTGGGATTAATTTTTCAATAAACATTGAAATACTCCTTTTAATTTAATTTGATTATATTATATGTATGTATTGAATTTCCATGTATAGATCCAATATAAATTTCCAAGAGAAGGAAATCACCCTCTATATCATGAATCACCCTCAGATTCTATAAAAGTGTAAAGAGGAGGATGGATATCCTTTGGAATCACTAAATAAAGAATGGATATTATTGAATTATGAAAAATCATATCATGAAAAAATAAATGATACCCTGGAAAATATCATCATTTATGACATTCTTATTAAAAGAGAATATGATAATGTGTTCCCCATAGAATTTCCTAGAATTCATTATAGGTGAGGGAGATGGAATCACTAGTCTTTTCCCTTGAACAATCCCAAGATGAGATTCAAAAACTAAAACTCAATAGAAAATATTTATGGAATAAGTTCAACCTTATAGAGATTAGTTCCCAAACCATGTTGCATAAACCACCTAAATAAAGTACAACCACCACACACCTTACCCTTAGGGTGTATGCTGGTGCAATAAGGGGTTATGTATTTAGATCATATTTTTATGAATTTTTATATTTTATTTCTAATAAATTGATTATTATATTTTTACCTTTTTATTATAACTATATATATATAAGATTAATAAATTTTATAAAAATTAAATTTTGATATGAAGAAACCAAATTTGGTAATTTTGGGAAATATATAGTTTGTAATAAAACACTGGTTTTGATAAATAAATGATTTAAAAGAATTTATTTTCTTGAAATATTTTTATTAAATAATAGTTTTTTATATATTAATGGAAATATAATTTAATTAAGTCTAATGTGATTTTTACAATGTTCATAAAGTTGTTTATGTCGTCAAAACTAGTATTTCTAAATAAATAAGGATTTTTATTTAAAGTGAAAATATCAATATATAGTAAATTGTTTTATTAAAATAAATTTCATTTAGAACTTTAAAATAAATTTTATTTTCATGAAACATTCTTATTAAATATTATTTATTTAAATATTAATGGAAATATAATTTAATGAAGGCCAATTTTATTTTCTAACGGTCGGATTTTTTTTGCATCATGAAAACTAGTATTTCGTAATAAAAAAGGGTTTGTTTAATAGTGAATATATATATTTTTAGTAAATTGTTTTTTAAAATAATCAACATTTTTGAAACCATCACATTGAAATTTTCTAATGATGAATTTTTCATAATTTTCTGAGACCATAATTTTTTGGGTAAAATTAAATACCATATAAATATATGTTATGAATTATGACATTATAATAGAATAAATGTGATTAAATAAATACTATAAATTTAATATATTACTAAAAATAGTTTTTACATTTAAAATAATATGATTTTGAATTTATTTTATTTATTTTACAAACCTATAATTGATCCTCAAAAACCTATATTATATTTTAATGTTTTAAAAACAATTGTATATGAACATTAATCACTTCCACATCTTGAAAGACATTATTATAATGTTTTTGGTTCATAGCTTAATAAAATTTTGGAAACCACTCTTATTTGATAGAAACCATGGGGAAAATCCATTAGAATACTTGTGGTTTCGATTATTTTATTACATAGAGTCCAAAACCTAGGTTTAGAAATTAATAATGAATTCCCCTCCCTTTTGATATAAATACCCACCCAACCTCCCATTCCTCTTAACCAAAAAACCATTTATCATGAATTCACTCTCTCTATCCCTCTCTAAATCCATCCCACATTTTCCCAAATATCTTAAGAAGCTTCTCCCAAACTTTTAGAAGAAACCTCTGAATGTTAGAGATTCTCTTTCTCTTCCACTTTATTTAAGTCATTTCATTTTATTAAGACTTTTTATTTCCAATTTTTCATGTTTACATTTGTGTTTTACAAATTACTTTACAAACCTAATGATTCCCATGTAATTATAGAACACTTTTCTCTCTCATTAATCCCATCCATGAACCTATTTGTACACCTGTTATGCTGTCAAAATTGTCTCGTGATTTTCCATGCCAAACCTTTGTCTTGTGAATACCCATCTTTATTCCCAGTCAAGGGTATTCACCTAGATGTATATTTCCTTCATTTACTAGGTACTTCCATGAATGAAATCTACACTCCTTAATCATGTGATAAACAATGATGAAATATTTTTGTGCATTGTATGATCGTTGTGGCCCAAAAATTATTGTACATGATATGAATGTGATGGGTGGGCCTGAAATTATATATCCATCCAATGCATTGGGTAATATTTTTATCTCATGGGATACCAAATATGGTGCATAAGAGTTTATACTAGTTACACTGTGTCATGATGTATCAGTGGTTTTTCGTGATTTATACTTTTCATGTCATATTTTATTCTTTGGGGCATTCCTATGATTTCATAATGTTATCAACTTATGTCATGGTCTGATGTTCATGATTATGATTCCCACCTTTCTATGTCTTCATGTTATTCCTCTTGAATCACATGCACTAATTTTCTTTATTATATTTCTTGATTATCCCCTTAGCGTGATTTACAACTTATCCCTTTATTATATAAGTCCCCAGTTTATCTTTTGCAGTATTAGAAGACAAATGAAATTTAAGGGAATGATTAGGATTTTCTAAATAATGTTGTTCTGTCCCTATTTCCAGTTATGATTCTATGTATCTAATTGCCTAAATAAACTAGTCCTCTTGATGTTTTTTATTGTATTATGTTTACCTTTATGTAAAAAATCATGAAACAAAGTGTATAAAAGATGTGAGTTTTTATAAGACTCACCCTAAGCTAATCTTAAAACCACCATCCAGATCCTCTAACAATTTTTCGTAACATGCCTACCTCTGAAACACCACTGGCAGTTCTGTATAATCTCTAACATTAATGTCCCCAACCACTAAACAACTCGGTGGAACCATAATCCCTCCATTCTAATTCTATAATTGAGGTCATGAATGTGTAATATTATTGAGAACCAAATACCATTCTCAATACATTATTTATGATGCACCATCATTACCACACATTTTTTGAGTTAATGAAAACACGCTTTTTAAAGGTATCATGTCACTTGGAATTTATTGATGAAACTTTGGGTTACACATTGGTTGATATGATGGTAGGATGAGCTCATAAAACCCTTTGGGGGTTAGGATTATTAGATACTCTGGGAATCACATAAATATTTAAGACATATTCCTGAATCCTTCCTAAATTATATTGCATGAATTGTTTCCATCATGAAAGTTATCGATCAAATACATGAATCAATGTAAACATAATTATATCAGTGGTTCTAAATATTTCTCTGATTAGTTTAATATATTATGGTTTAAATTCAAAAAACTTGATGATTTGGAATTTATTTCAATATTGGGAGGTAGTTGGTGTTGTGACATTGACATCAGACCCTAGAGAGGGGATTTCTATTTATCCCTATGAATGGAATCAAAACCCATGTAGGTTGGTTCTACTTAACATGACACATTGTTTCTTTTATTTTCATGTGACATGGACTTATGATGTACCTCTTAAGGATGTGAATCTATGGGCAAGTGATGTATGATTTAAGGCCATACATCTAGGACCTATGGGGTATTGGGGTTGAACCTTAGGGATGTGTCATATATATCCACGTAAACATGAATAGAATTCTACATAATTTGAGTTTTATAGTTTAAGATATTTTAAAGGGATTTCCCCATGTAGTTTAATGTCATGCGGTAAGGACATACTGTGGAGTTTAAGGTGATGTATTTAGGAAAACTAGGTAAATGGTTCCTACAAAAGGTTGGTGAGGGAATTATATATGGGTGACCCTTTTCGGTTCATCTTGTTTATTAGTAACAAAATTGGAGAGGATATGGCCATTATCATAGGGTATATAGCCCTTTAAGGAATAATGGATCACTTGGAATATATCTCATTAAGGATTTATTTGGGGCTTACACATGGTTAGTCCATAGGTGACGATTTAGACATCCTATACATTGATAATAATATTAGGAAGGAAAAATGGACTGCTGAATAATATGGACCGATGATCAAGGAGTTTGGGCTTATACCCAGTGTGAGGTGCTTTGATGATAGTTTGAAACTTACACCTATGGATGAGGTCTGTGATATATTCATATCTCATTAAGTTGGACTAAGTGGTCCGCTAGGATCTTGAGTTGTTTGGATACTAGATATGTGTTATCCATGATGTTAAACATGAGCTATGGGAGGTTTATCTAGTATACTGATGATATATAACATCATTAACAAGGGAATAAATAATCATTATTACAATTAATATACTATTATCATGGGAGTAAAACTAGAGAGAGGATAATCATCAAGGGAATACATGATCGATGGGGTTTTTGCTGATGCGCACTGCCCAATAACACATCTTAGGAGGCTGTTTAAAAAAATTATTGAATATAATTTCTAAGGATTTTATCTTGGAATAATGAATCCATTAAGATCATTTCAATAGATTCATCATGGGAATATGACATAAGAGAAATAAGGGATATAAGGGAGGCATGATTCCCATAATTCAATTAGTTCACAAAGTGACCAGGTGCATGTTTTATTCTTTGTGGTCAGGGACTATGGGGAAGTGGGAAATAAAAACTTTTAGAGAGTCCAAATTTATATAGGATCAATGTTATATGTTAAGGGGAATAATTCAAGTATAGATTAGGTTAATGTTTTGGAGTTGGTGTTGTAGTACCAACTGTTTTTACTTTGATAATTTGAATATTCGATGTATTGAATATTAATTAAACTTATAATTATATATTATTTGATGTTCTTCAGACACTAATGTAATAATTTCTTAGAGTATATATCACATTGATAGGGTCATAGAAATTCCCTACTATGATGGTAACCATGATGTGTTATGAAAATATTATCAAATAATTTTCTGTGGTTGGATAACATACCATGATGGGACACAGAGTTCATAGACTGTCAGGTGCGAGTACTCGTAAGAAGATGGGTCTTCTTCTCATGAAGTTCTCACTTGGTAACATCTAAGATGGGAGATTATGAGAACATACCCACAAGTATTAATTCCTCATGTTTTGGTGCCATCAGATATTACTATCTATTAGTGTGTGTGATGGTCCTTATACTTTAAGATTATTATTAATGCATGTTAAAACTTGTGTACTTAGATGTATTTCATAGTACATGATTATAGTAGTTCATGGAAAACATATATATGTTTTTTACGTCATGAGGGAAATGTCATTAACAAATATGTCAAGGAAAGATTTTTCCCTTACATTTTTATGTAAGATAATTTCTTGTCCCTTTGATTAGAATAGAACTATCTAATTAAATTCCATGGATACGATGTAATGACATGTTTGTTCCTGATAGTCAAAGAAAGGCATATCGAGCATATAGGTTGGTGACATGGATGTGAAACCTTCATGATAAGAGATATTGTGAAAAATAGATTATATTATAGAGTGAGCATTAATTTGTGGTTGTCGATGTTGCAACATTGAGTTCTTTCTATTAGGTTCCTTGAACTATTTCTAGATAGTAATATTATACTTTAGGCAAGCTTGCCTAATGCCAATGAGAAATAATCATATAGTTTCACAAACTAAGTGTTTCCATTGATCTCAATTAAATTATGTATGAGTTTACTAAATGGAATAAATATTATTCTCAAGTTTGGGGAATAATTTCCTTCAAGATATATTGATCACATAAATTAAATAAATATTTAGTATCCAGTATGTAAATAAAATATTTATTTTATTTATTTAATATTTTTGAAGATATTTATTCACTAGATTGAGAATAAAAAATTTCTTTATAAATAATATATTTTTTAGTTGTTCAATAAATAATAGAGGAGTTTGAACAGATCCAGACCAAGTCTGGTGAAAAATATTAATTAAAAAATTCATTACATAATATTTGTTAGTACGCTGGAACACACCATATAATAATTATAATATATTTATTATTATTTATAAATGGATATATTAATGGTAATAAATTTTATTGAATGTATACAATTAAATAATATTCTAAATTAAATCTAAAATTTATAAATAGACGTCTATGTCTATTGTGTGGGTATCCAAAATTTACAATAGAGAATTGTTACACACACAAAATTCTCTCTCAAATCCTACATCTCTATCCTTATAAAGAATGATAATTTCAAGTGTTATTTCTTCAAGATTAAAAAATGAGTGATCAAGAAAAAACAATGCATGAAATTTGACTCATTGTGTTAGCACCCAATGATCAAGTGGTGTTTCTTAGGGATTATAGGAGCATGTGTGAATAACCGCTAGAGAGATTCTATCCTTGGATTCTCACAACACAATTAAGGTAATCCAAAAGGGTCTTCTAAAATGATCAATATTCACCAATGGAGAATTTTTATAAGCCTATGTATTTATATCTTTAAATATTAAATAAATTAAATATAAATTTTACATTCAACATCCAAACTCTTAGTTTTGGGTTGATATTATTAAAATAAATTAATATAGGTCCCACCTATGAACACTTCTAGTGTTCCCAAAACTATCAAGTGGTATCAGAGCAGTCACTTTTAGATTTATAATTATTTATTTGATTGTTAATCTATGCACAATTGTGGTTAGATTTTCATTTCATGTTATTCATTATTTAATCTAATTTTAAATAACATCTTATACACATATTAATCATGTTCGTTAAATGTTTATTTTTCTTAAAGGTTTAAGAAAAAATGAATAATGACCAAAGATTCCATCGTGAAGTTCCAAATCTTTGGATGGTAAAACTAGGTTATACGATGTGCGGCCGAAGCATAGGTCATATGCCCATGTGCATTGTATCTGCATGTGATGAGTAATTAATTACTCATGGTGATTTTATTTCACACCACATGTTGACCAGGACAACCTAGAACATGAAAAGTAGATAGATTTTTTTTAGCTGACATGTACACACCATGTAGTCTGGTTGAGTTAACACGCCGAAGCCCCAGACTTGTGACTTAGATATACAAAAACCAAGGTATATATTGTGTAGCTATATGTACACACCATGTAGTCTACCATTAATGGGATAAAATAATATTGTATTAAATTTGAAAATTTAATAATTAAGACATTATTTTATAGATTATAACATTTTTGTGTGTTTAAAAATTTAATAATGGTTTCAAATAATTATAAATGCTCAATTAATTTAATTTAATTAATATGTAATTCTAGTTTATTTAGTTTATTTTACATTAATTTCATTAAAAATGGGTATCTCCAAATAAGATCAGATGACCATTAATATGAAAGGTAATTAATTAATTAATTAATTAATTAATGTTTTTTTATCTTAAATAATAAAAGAACGAATAATGAAATTAATTTTATCCATTTACTTTTTCATATTCATTGTATGTATGACCGTTCATGATATTGAAAAAGATCTTTGTATGTATTGGATGTTTTAACTTAATTTATTTAATGAGCTTAAAATTATTTAATATTAAATTAAATGATGGCGTGTGAATCATCACTCCCTCTATTATTATGTAGGACTTATGTGTCCAATGATATTTATGTAACCCCATTTAACCAATACTTTGGTTCCACTCACCCGTGTGTGAGTAATAAATATTTATAATTAATGGAATATACCAAGGTGCATGGTGGTGGTTCAAGATTAAACCATAATGTTTCCAACCCAGGTGATATAAAGGTGGACATGTAGAATACCGTTACTCATGCTAAAACTATAAATATGAGTTATTTCCCCTAGGTCAAATGTCGATTTAATGTATTCTCATTAAATCAACTATTAGATAAATCTGATGAATGTGTCATTTAATTAATTAATTATTTATTTATATTAAAATGTTTATTTTATGGATTTATGACCATGATCACATAAATAAATTAATTAATGTGAAAATATCAGAATTAAATAAATAAATTATGCTTAAATGTTTTATCCAACATGGTTAATTAATTAAGTAATATCTAATTAATATTAAAAATAAGTATAATGGATAGAGAAGATAAAATTTATGCCTAAAAAATTAAAATCCATCAATTAAATATTATCTTAGACTTAACTTTCCATTACTTGATTGGGAATGAAACCACAGAAATAAGTGTAGTATATGACCAGATTCTGGACACTTAATTTTATCAGGGAGCTCTCATGAGAGTTTTGGGTTGACTTAACCAAAATATTATTGAGTTTAATGACTAAATTATATTCAATATAAATTTTGAGGAATGTTTTTAGGAAATCCAAGTCACGATTCCAGGATGGGGGAATCAACTCAAAAGATCAAGGATCTATAAGTGCATAGTTTGGATGAACACCTACCTAAGTACTTTATTATGGGTTTCATGGCCAAAATATGGATCATTAAAAACATAACGGGGATCTGGTCCAATATAATGTTAAATAATCCGGACATTACAAGTTCAATGGATTGGGGTTTTGAGACATTATAAAGTAGTGAGAGATTTAATAAATAAATAAATAAAAATATTTTATTTATTATATCTCACTTATTTTGTAATCAAGAAATGATATAAAAATATGATCATTTTAATTGAAAAAAAGTTCATAATTCACACTATCCCTATGATAAATATTGGATAAAGATAACATCTTAACTAAAAATAACTTCTAGGAGTAGTTTATATGCCTTCAAGTTATGCCACTCCATGAATAGAAATCTTAAGTGCTAGAATCCTCAATGCCTGATCTGCCTGCTAAAGAGGTGAGTGATAAAGAGTTTCTTGTCTATGAAAAACATTTGAGTGATGTGTTATAAATTTAATGCCTGATTATTTCATTGATTTCTATTTAACTAATGATTTCTCAAAAAAATATGGATGTGTATAGAATACCTGAGAACCTCTCTGGTCTTTAACAAGAGATAGATAGATGAGAAGAATTTGTGATTTCCAAGGTACCCTTTTAGAGTATACTTGGAGAGGGTTCCCCAGTTGGGACTCACCTAATCAATCTAATTAAATAAATTTAAAATCTTAGATGTTATAAGGTTTAAACTGCCCAAATAACTGGGCACCGATCTCATTTTGGAATCAGTTCCTCAGAGCTTCTCCCGTTTTGTTTTGAATTTTTTTATAAAGAATATTGTGAATTATATGTCTGGTCTTCATACATTTCTCTTCCAAGTAGATAAGGATATGAAGCATGAAAAACCTTCCATCCTTATAGTGAAAAAATGGAAAGCGAAATAGAAGATATTTAATCCCAAAGCTTCTTTATCCCTTCTAAGAAAAGAAAGTTTAAGGGGAAAACAAGGGAATATAATGTTGTCTGTGTTGCATGTGACAAGAAGGGCCACTAAAATAAAAACTGAACCCAACCAAAGAAGAAAGTGGAAGATTTATGTGTTATTTTTTATCGAGTTAAATTTATCAATATCTATAGATTGGGTATTATATATAGATATTAGTTATCACATATGTATTCAAATAAAAGAACGAAGTAGATTATGAAAGATTGACTGAGGATGGGTAGATCTTCGAGCAGCCAACAAAGCTAAACTTGTTGCTATAGGTATCAGGGACTACCAAATCACATTACAAACAAAAATTATATTGGTTTTAATGGGTTTTTATTATGTTCCTTCAGATACCAAAAACATTATTTATGGATCCAGACGTGATATAGATAAATTAATTTTCAAATTTGGGAATAAATGTTGCTTCTTTAATAAAGATCTCATTTGTTAATGGTAAATAATATTTAAATAATGGTCTTTATTTTTTGGATTATATGAACAAAATAATGTAAATCAATTACATATTTTCTTCATATGACTCATATCACACCGAACATGGGCATCACCAGCTAGTTTATGTAAGTAAAAAGCGCTTGACTAAATTACATCAAGATGGATATTTAGATTCTTTTGTGATAAAAACACTTGGTGTATGTTACACATATTTATAAGGAAAAATAACCAAATACCCATTTAGTTGAAATAATTAAAGGGAAAATATCTTGAATTAGTTCATACCAATGTGTGTGGACCATTTCCCATTGATATAAGGGTTGGGTATTCATACTTCATAACTTTTACTAACGATTTTAGTATATATGGATATTTTTACTTAATGATGTATATGTATAATTATTTTTACATATTCAAGGAATAAAAGAATGAAGTTGATAACTAGATTGGTAAGAATATTTAGAAACTTTACTCAGACCATGGTGGAGAATGATCTAATCAAGACTTAATTGATTATCTATGGGAGTTTAGGATTTTACATGAAATCACAGATCCTTATACACTGAATTGGAATGGTGTAAGAGAAAGGAGGAACCAAAACTTATTATAAATATTGATATCAATGACGAGTCATGTGATTCTTTTATTATCATTTTTGGGATACACATTACAAACAACAGAATACATAATAAATAGAGTTTCATCTATGGAAAAAGATTGTATACCATACCATTTATGGAATGGAAAGAAACCTTTATTTTATTACTTACATGTGGGGGTATGTAATGAATTTTTTAAGTCCTATTCAGGTTAAAACTTTACACCCTGAGGCACAAAGTGCATCTTTATAGGATATACCAAAGAAACAAAGTGATACTACCTATAAAATACTTGATACAAAAAGATTTTGGTTGAAATACATCCAACATTTCTTGAGGAGGATCATATCTATAAAATAGATAGTGGGAGGGTGATAGAATTTGATGAAGTATAGGCTCAAGATATACAAGGGTACAATAAAAAAAACAACAAAAGCCCTGTGGAATAAGAAATTGTTTTAAAGGAAAAAATTACTATGTAGGAGTACTAGAAAGGTTTGATAACTAGAGTAGTATGGATTTCTACACACCATGGACGGTGAATCATTATTAGTTGAAAATAACTTTCCCCTAACCTACAAGTAATTATTATGTGGCATAGATGTTTCTAAGTGGAAAGAATCCATGAATTATGAAATGGATTCCATGTACCAAAATCAAGTCTAGATTTTGGTAGACCCTCCAATAGATAAAAGACCATTTTTTCCAATGGGTATTCATGAAGAAAATAGACATGGAAGGAAAACTTAGTACCCATAATGTGTAACTAGTTTCAAAATGGATTAAATATCTACAAATAATTGAATATGATGAAACCTTTTAACTAGTTTCAATGATAAAATACAACAAAATCCTACTTGTTGTTGCAGAGTTCCATGATTATGAGATTTGTAAATTTGATTTAAAAATAGACTTCCTTAATATAAGCCGTTAGTAAGATGTCTATATGAAAAAACCATAATGGTTTTTGACTCCAAAGTATGACAATAAGGTATGAAAGTTAAAAATATCCATTTATGGATCAAAGAAATCATCTAGGTCATGGAACATTCATTTTGATGAGGCCGTAATGAAAATTGGTTTCATAAAGAATGAATCCAAGAAATGTTTCCATAAACAGTTTAGTGGGAGTGCAATTATTTTCATAATATTATATGTTAATGACATATTAATCATTGGAAATGAAATAATAATATTACAGTTTATTAAAGAGTGGTTGAAGAAAAGATTCTCTATGAAGGAATTGGGTGAGGCAACATATATTCTTGGGATCGAGATCTGTCATGATAGATCTAAGAGGTTGCTTGGCCTATGTAAAAGTACATTCATTGACATGACAATGGAGAGATTCGGTATGGAACAATCCAAGATGGGATTATTGCTAGTGTCACAAGGAATTCATCTTTCCACGAAAATGTGTTCTAAAACACATTAAGAAAGAAACAGAATGACAAGGATTCTATATGCATAAGTGATTGGGTTAGACATATATGTTATGATATATACTAGGCTAGATGTTTCCTACACATTAAGTGTGGTAGGAATATATAAATCTAATCCATGTGACCACCATTGGATGGAAGTCAAGACCATCCTTAAGTATTCAAGGATTACTAAGGATATATACCTGGTTTATAGTGGAGATGGAGAACTAGTCATCAGAGGATATTAAAATGTCAGCTACCAAACTGATCAAGATGAAATAGAGTCCCAAAAAATATACATATTCACATTGAATGGAGATGATGTGAGATGGAAGATCTCTAAGAAGGATGTGTTGCAGATTCTACAGTAGATTCTTAGTATATTGTAACTTCTAAAGTAGCTATATAACCTGTATGGATTCACATATTAATCCAAGATCTTGATGTGGTACCTACCATTAAAGACATCATCACACTCTATTGTGATAATACTACAAAAGTGGCTCTGGTAAAATATCCAAAGTCACATTAGCGAACGAAGCACAGACTTTGAAAGTATCATCTCTTGAGGGATTTTTCTTAAAGAGGTGAAGTTTCAATGAGTAGTATGACCATGAAAGACAACATGGTGGAACTATTGACTAAAGCGTTGACTCATAAGAAATATGAATATCATGTGAGGTCTATTAGACTAAAGGTCTTAGGTAGTTGGATCCAGTCCAAGTGGGAGTTTGTTAGAGTTAGTATCCTACGACCAACTGTTTATAATTTGATTGCATAAATATTTGATGTATTGAATATCAATAAAAAATATTATTACATATTATTTTTTTTTCTGCATGAATCTAATGTAATAATGTCCTAGAGTATACATCTCATTGATAAGGTCATAATAGTTCCCCTATATTATGATAAACTTGATGTGCTATGGAGATATTATCAAATAATGTTATATGTTTGGATAAAACACTGTGATGGGACACATAGTTCATAGTCTATTAGGATTGAGTACTCATAAGAAGATGAATAGGATTTCCGATGTGCCTGTAAGGGGCTCCTCCCATCGCTAGGGTTTCCCCGTTGCCGCCGTCTCCCTCGGTCGGCTGCAGCTTCATCCTCGGCTATCGGTGACTTCGCGTATGCTCCTCTTGCTATGTCAACTTCCTGGCTCTCGATTTTTCCATGGTGTCGAGGTGCGAGGTCCGTTTCCAAGGTTTTTTGGTTTCTCTAGTGGCTTCATGGGCGGTAGACACTATCTGACTTCTGCGGTGTCGAATGCTCGCGGCCATCAATTTTCTCCTCTTCTTCATGGCGGCTTGATATGGTTGAGATCTGGCCTAATGTGGTCCGAGGGTGAAGATGTGTGTCGTTTGTGTGCTTCAGTTGGATTTGCAATCTCTTCGAGCGATAGTGGTGATGGGTTTGGCTCGATTCATTGAGTTGAAGTTTCTTCTTGCATTTAGTTAGGGTCGTCGGATTATTGGTGATGGTTTCTTGATCTTTGTTTCTTCCCTTTGTTTTTTGATTTTGGTTACGGCTCGTGTGATGCTCATTTATAGTGTTCGTGTACTGCTGTGATTGTTTTTTGTATGGTTTTTTGTATCTGCCGATTGGGTTTTGGCACTGTTTCTTGTGACATTTTTCATGGTTAAGAAGGGGGGGGGGTGGACTTGGCAGAGGTGTTGGTGTGGGTGATATGGTTAAGGAGTGAGGGGTTATTGTAGAGATCTGGGACATGGTAGGTTCCTATTGATTTTTGAATGTAGTTTTGTATTAGTTGGTCAGTTGGTTTTTTTTCTGTATGGTGTTGCTTGCCGCAAACATTCTGCAAGGATTTCTTCTGACAAGGATTTAGAGCAGGTTGTCTTTATTATGTGTGGCTACTCAGATTCGGATGTTTGAAAGGGTACGACATAGCCATCGGTACCAGGCCAGTGCATTTCTTTACGGGATAGTTTTCTCATGAATCGTGCATGGTGGAGGCGCGCCATAATATTGTTGATGCTAGGAGTGTTTTTTCTATGTAGTGTTGTTCTGGGATGTCTGTGACCCTTTTTATTTTCATATTTTGTTAATGTCTCTAAGTGGTGGAAGTCATGTGAGGTTTCCCTTTTCACTTAAAAGGGGGTTTATCCAAAAACTAAATAATAATTTAGGCCTTCAGGCCATTTTAGTCATAAGAAGATGAAGATTCTTCTCATGAAGTTATCATTTGGTAATCTCCAAGATGAGATATTATGAGAATAGATCTACTAGTAGGAATTCTGCATGTTTTGGTGTCATCATATATTTTTATCTATGAGCGTGTGTGATGGACCTTAGACTTTAATATTATTATTAATGAATATTACAACTCAAGTACTTAGATTTTTTTTGTAAACCATGAAAATAATAGGTAATGGCGAAGTTGGATATGTTCGGTTTGTCATGAGTGACATGTCGTTAATGAATATGTTGAGGAAGGATTTTTACCTTACATCTTTATGGAAGCTGATATCTCAAAACTTTGGTTGGAATAGAACCATATCATTAAATATCATGGACATGGTGTAATGTAATAGACAAGACCCCCATGGTATATTAAATTACCAAATTCTAGTGTTTGGGGCGTCCTGGAAACCATTGGTGAGTCAAGAGGGTGTCAATGTCGGTGGTAAGGTGTCACTGTGGTGTCACCTATCTGTGCTGCACCCAAACCGTGCCATCGTGGGGTGTTGAGTTTTTCCCCAAGTTTTCCTGTAACACCTATTTTAAGTATTCTTTCCCTTTTAAAGTGGTTTAATGTTATTTTTAAGCCCATAAATGATTTTTTAAACCCCCAAGAGTTGGGTGACCCTGGAGTTACCAAAACATGTGGACTTTTCCTCAGTGTGACACCCTTTCTTGTGTTTCCAGTTTATCCCCTTTTAAGTGTTCTTTTTTATCTTATATTTTAATTCAGAACAATTAAATCCCCCATCTTTGAGGATAATTATTAAATCCCAATAAATTATAACATGTGAAGCCGCCCAGCCATGTGGTTAAACCACGATCTGATTTTTAATCACTTTCAGATTGCACATCCTGTAACTCTAGGATCAGTCATTTTATCATACTGAGATCTCCCCCTTCCTTGGAATCTTTCATTTCTCTAACTACACCTAGAGACTTCCTCCCTAGACGAATCATGTTCCCATTATAGATCCCTTACCACTCAGCCTTGGAGTCCTTGTAGTTCTTCCTCTACAAGTCGCGCATCCTCAGTTCTTTGAGCGAGGAGAAAACTTCGATCCTTGAACATCCAAGTAAGGGTCTTTGCTTCATCTATCTTTATTGTGCATCAAGCAGGGTGAGTATGATGATGATCCTTCAAGACGTTGATGAAACCAACTTTCAAAAGATAATAAATGGGATTTTAATAGATTAAGGGATAGGGAATGTTGGTGATGTTTCTGTGTTTTAACCTTGTTTTTATGTTGTGAAATGTATGTACTTTTGTCCACTAAAAATTGTGATAGTTGGTAGTCCTTTATTGCACACTGGTGAACCTATTTTTTTTCTGGATAATCCTGTGATTTAATGTCTATAACATGGAAAATAGTTAATCATGTAAACTTGGTTGATTAAATGAATTCTTGATGAATAAGAACCCCTGTGTGATCACCAAAGTTAACCAAACAGAAAGAAGGAACTCAATTAATGATGTTGGCTAAATCTGAAGACTTATTTTCTCTATTATGGTGTTATGTATGATTGTTATGTTTGATGTATTTTTGGGTGATGTGGATGGGAATATAATCTCTAGTTGGGAAGTCATTGGTTTGTGAATTTGAGGCCATGTGGAGCCTTTATATTGGGGCTTGGTTTGGTTCCAGTACTTCGAGGGATCTCAAGGATCCCATTTGATGTTGTTACTTAATAAGATAACTGGGTATGAATTCTTAAACATTTTCTTGGATGTTTTTATTCCAGTTGATGTTTTGTATTGTGTTTGTGCCTATTAGTTGTTCGATAGTGCTGGAATTTATTAAATGGAATAACTTGAACATGTTAAATGAGAACTGGTAGAGTGGGAAATTGTTTTCCATATGTGGGCTGCTTTCTGGTCATGGATGTTGTGTACTTGTGTATATAGGGATAGTACCAAGAGTGGATTTGTATGGGATGGTTTTATATTTTGCGACCCTTATTATGGGATGCGTTATTTTTTACATATATGTATAAAATTAAGTTCTTGTGTTTCTTATACGCACCCAACCCATGTTGAGAACATCATGCCAAACACCCCCATTTCATAGGAGAGGGTGTTTTTCCAGCATTCCTATGAGTGGTTGGTTATTATATCCTTTTCTGCTCACTCTCCCAGGTAGCCCAAGATTTTTTGGGAATGTTCTGATGACCTAAGGTTCATTATGTTCCAAGACTCTTCGGGAAGGGTGTGTTGTGATGGTTGAACCAGGTGTGTGCGAGCAGGTTTGTTTCAGAAGTGTCTTTGGGATGAGGCCCTGGTGTCTTCGGGCATGGCAGTGGTGGTGGTGGCCCATGTTTCTGTGGGCGTGATTATGAGTGGTTATGGGGGGCCCAGGTATTTGTGGGCATGGTTATGTGTTGTTGTGGTGGACCATGTGTCTGTGGGCGGGATGCATAGTTGTGATGTCTGAAATGTCTGCAGGTGGGATGTGTGGTTGTGGTGGCCCTTAATGTTGTTGTTGCGTGCGGAAGTGGGACTGTAGTGGAACCTGTGGGGGAGGTCTGATGCGTAGGATGTCCTAAATAACTAGTTGGAAAGTGGTGTGGGTTACCCAAATATTGATGTGCTATTACTATTACTTTACCTGACTTGCATTATTTGGGGAGTGTGCCTTGGTGAGGCTGGGTGGATAGTTTCCTTGCTAGTAGTTTTGGTTACCTCTTTTCTCACAGGGCATTAAAATGACTCCCAACTTATGCACGAGAGTTTTTGGTTTACCCTACTGAGTATACCTCTATAATTACCATACGTACATAAAACTACTATCAGGTTTCTAGGAGGAATTTGAGAACTATTCCAGACCTTACTAGCTCGGACATCCGGATAATTGTAGTTTCTTCTTTTAATTTCTTCTTGTAATTCCTTTCAGAGTTCTCTTGTACTTTGTATTAGTTTATGTTGAACATGCACATGGTAATGGATTTTTGGCTTTACTTTTACTTTCAGTCTCTGGAGTTGTTTGGCTTTATCATATTATCTACCAATATTTTTCTAATAAAAGGGTAATTCCATCCATATTACGTGATATTTTATACACTTGGTGCTAGTTGACACTGCATGGCCTATTGAATGTCGGACTTAGGGGTTATTATATCTCCTTCAATTTGAAGAAGGAAGGGTCTGGAAGTTTGTTGTCCCTTCCCTCATCTCGGTGAAGGAAAGTCATGACATAATGGTATTAAAGGATAATGGTTGAGAGATAGGATGGAGTTCAAGGTTAGGAACAGTGAGGATTTCGTGGGATGGTAGGTAAATAATTTTGGGAAATCTTGGTGAATGAAATAGGCTAGGGAAGACTGGTTAGGAAACAATATTTTTGGGCCCCCGGTGATCCGATACAAGGACTCTGGACCTACCGAACGACTAGGTGAGGATAGAATGATTACAGGGTAGAGACCCTAGGAAAGTTACATGCATTATAATTACTTGTTTTCTTGTGTGTTGTGGGTATTTTGGGAATTAAAAAAATAAAATGTTTAAAAAAAATTAAAAGGAAATTTACACACTACTCGGGCTTAGGAATTCTTTGTTTACCTTAAAACTATGGAACCCATAAGATATCCATGAGTATGTAGGTGATCGAATCCTAGATATGGATGATTAGTGGAGGAATAATCAGTAGGAGGCAGATGACCAGTGGCAGAAGATGCTTCGTTCTTTTCAGCGGAAGACCCTTAGGAAGTACGAGGGAAGTGTCTCAAACTTGGAGACGGATAGATGGCTCAAGGATCTGGTGATAGATTTCAACTTGATCTGGGCTCCATAATAGAATTGGGTTCCTCTATCCATGAGCCAGATGTGGGGAGCGGTACATCAGTGGTGGACTCTCTATATCACGAAGAAGAAGGAAGCAGAGGTTTCTTAGAATCACTTCGAGAAGGTGTTCTGGGTAGGATTCCTTTCTTCCTTGATGAAGGAAGAAGAGAGAAAAGAGATTATATCACTCCACCAAGGGATTATGTTAGTAAGGGATATGAGGATCATGTTCATGTATATCCTTCATTTCTCTCTAGACCTCTTCTAAGAAGAGGAGTCATGGGCAAGGCGCTTAAAGGATGAACTCTGACCTTCCCTTCATTACGCTGTAGCTCCCTTTACTTTTTCAACATACATTGAATTCCAAAATAAGGATGAATTGGTGGATAGGATGCACACATTTTTAGGTGTGGAACGAGAGGGGATACAGTTGGGATCGTCAAAAGGGAATGCTATTAGCAGCATGCCTCTAGTATCAGGACCTTCCAAGTTTCAGATGTAACATCCCAAGTAAGTAATGAATAATATATATTTTTATCTATGTCTATTAATGATTAATATAGTGTTATAGAGGCTTAACATGAAAATAAATACAATATTATGCATGGAATACACTAATATTCTTAAAAGATTGTTTTAGTGCCTTTTGATGGAAAACCATTTTTGAATCTATATTTTGACAATTTTATAAACTATTCTTGTCAAAATAAACTTATCCTTTATGATTGGGACATCAAAATTTACCTTGTGTGAATTTTTGGTATTTTTCTGACAATGTTCAATTTTTAATGAATAGTGAAAAATACTGCATTTTACATCAAAACTGCTTTTTAATCTAATTTATTTATATGATTAGATTATGTTTTGAATTGGTTTTGAAGTGAAATTAGAATATATTTTTACCATTTTATCCAATGGTGGTCATTGGAATCAATTTCACTTTGAAATTAGACTTAAACTGGTGTCAATCTTTTGATACTTATTATTTTGTAAAAACACGCTATTTGCTCTGGCAGCGGGAATTAATTATTAAATTAATTAATGTGAATTATATGATTTGAATTTTGTAAAATAGACTTCATTTTTGAATTCGGAATATCAAATATAGCTTAGGGTGAATTTTTGGTAATTTTCTGAAAAACTTCAATTTTTTGATGAATAGTGAAACCACTAAGTGGTAATCAAGCAAACTGATTTTTCAGTTAAATGAAAGTTTACCACTAATGTGCATTGAATTTTGAAAATCCAACATACATGGTTGTAATTAAGAATTAAAATGTGGTTCAATGATATTAAAATAATTTTTTGGTGAATAGTAACTTATTAAGTTTTTAATCGCGATTAGTGGTAATTAGTGTAGTTTAAGGTATAAATAATGCTTTAATAATATGAAATGACCTAGACACATGTCCCAACCTTATTGGTTGTGTCTTGGGCGACCAAGAAAATCCATGGGTAAACTTGGGGACCCCATGGAGACACTTTGGTTTGGAAATGACATAAATAACTTTTTATTAAATGTTAAAGTAAAAATGACACAAACATAATATGTTTTACGAAAACAATTTTTACATGGGGTTATAAAGATCATATTTTTGATTATAAATATTAATTGGAAAGATAAAAAGATTTCCTACATCATAGTATTTTGTTTTATGATTTTAGACATTAAATAAATTAAATTAGTTATGACATAATAATGATGCAGCGATGACATTATTATTTGACGATTTAAATAAAATAGAAAGATAATGTAAAATCTATGAACTACACATGTCCAAAACTTATTGGATGAGTGGATTTCGAAGACTTATCACCTTATCCACTAATTATATCAATGTGGGACCTTTTGAAATCGAAACACATTTTCAAATAAAGTAATATTTCTTTACTTTCCAAAAGTGCCCCTCCTCTCCTCTTATAAAAGGCCCCCACCTCTACCCCATTTCACACACACCTCAAGCCTTTGGCTCGGCCAACCCCTGACCATTTACTCTCTCCACATACCTCTCCTTATCCTAGAGGATTCCCTTTGGGCAGAATCCTTTCAAAGGAAGCCTTTAGACTCAAATCAAAAGGAGATACACTTTTAAAGGTAATTCATTCTCTCATGTTCATTTGTTTTATTTTGCTTCTCCAACCCCCTAAACTCTTTTTATTTACTTATTTTGTAACAACACCAGTATCTTAAATATACAAGGATGTTGTTATAATATTTATTTGAGCTACACTCTCACACAACTACATAAAATGGTTAAAGAACATACGGTTTCCGTGGATGGCGAAATTCTTCCTCCCGAAACGATGATTGTTCAACACTCATTTAACACCTTCAAAGGTGGCCATTATGATGTCACTATTTTTATATATGATATATAATATGTTTATATTTTCCTTAAGCTTCTGTTTTTTTTCATTTTGGGCATACCTTTATGGTTTCCATTATGGGTAAACACGATATCTTCATTTTAGGAAGTGCGGACTACCGCCCCCTCAAAGTGATTTGATTCGTTAAATACCATATGTGGTACATATAAAGGATGGAACTATGATATTATATATGATATTATACTGGAATTATAATATACCTTTATATCATTATGATTCCATTATATAAAATACGAAATAGAAATGAAAGTAGCGTTCATGCGTACGTACGACTTACCGTCTCCATGAACGGTGCATTTCATTTCTTACCTCTAAATGATTATGTAATATTATAAATGAAAGTATGTACTGGATATACATGACATATATGATATATAAATCATGAATACCATTCTGGATGTAATGAACCTTTGACCAAATTAACAACATGTAAGTGTAAGAAGTCTATTTTTGACTTAAGAACCAAATACCGACAAAATGAACATTATTAACTTAACTGATTACATGATGTTCATAACATGATATAAAAGGAATAATGAACTTCAAAAAGATTCATAATCAAGTAGAGATTAACTCAAGATTATTATTCAGGAGATTAAAGAACGGTCGGGTCAAGTCGGATACGAGGTATGGGACTTCGTCTCAATCTCCTTTCGTTGAGGCATATTTTATTTTATACACAACTTTCTTTTATATGGTGTATAAACCCCTTTGACTTTTATGTTTATTCAAAAGGAATCTTTTTTATACGAAGCGTTTACTAAACAAAAAAAGGGAATGTTTTTGTCGTACGTATGCGGCGACAACGACTTCTCCGCCGTCGTGACCGTTATTTGAGTTTTGGCTTCCTCTACAAGCCATACCTTCTTTTTAAAAGAAAAATAAATACCATGTTTTACTTTTCTTTTATTTTAGTATTGAAAATGGTTTTCATAATTTTTTTATATCAATGTGTTGTATTGATATCTCTTGATTGAAATGTGGAAATTTTATGTTTCTTTTATGCATGTTTTATGTGATATGATTATGTTATGGTTCTTGGGCATTATTATGAAGACGGGTGGTTCCGTGATAAACTAAGGGCGGGTGAGCCCGTTATAGCTCTCCAATGCATTGGGTAATGTGAAGGAGTGAAACTTTAAGGTTTCTCCGAAGAGATTTTAGGGAATATACTGTGATGGGTATTCCAAACGTAACCAAGAGGGTTACTCCCTACGTAAGAATGTTATGAATGCCTCAAGTTACCTTTATGTCTTATGATTTCTATGATTTATTCATGATTTTATGAGGTATGTTAAAGTGCCTATGTTTTATGGGTAAAGTATGATTTCATTATTATGTATATATGAACTCATGTTTCCTTTCCATGTTTTTTTTATAACCCATACTGAGTTTTTATGCTCATCCCATGTTTTTGAAATGTTTTTCACAGGTCAAGGGAAAGGCACATGATAAGATGATAGAGTCAAGGATGTGTCAAGAAATAATCCATGTTTTATTTTAAATGTGTTTCCATTGATGGGAATGAAGAATACTATCTTTATGTAACCACTTTGTTTATATGTGGAATGTAATGAAAGTTTTATGATCTAATTCTCTAAAACTCTAAACCCAAAAAGATCTTCAATGTGTAATCTTGTAATAACTCAAGATTAAGTAAGGTTTAAGGCTAGGGCCTTATAGTTGGTATCAAAGGTCGGTTTAGATAACTTTAGGAGTTAGAATTCTATTAAATGATTATCCAAAAAATTTTTTTTCGAAATGATATAGCATTTAAAGATTACCATGTTGCTTCATCTAAGACATGTTTGTTCAGAATGGTTTTCCGTAGAGGAAACAGGGAAGCAATGCTAGGAAGGCATACAGAAGGAAATAACCTTCCGAATCAGCATCCAGAAATGGTCAGAATTGGAACTGATCAGTTTGTTGCAGTAATGGCGCAGTTGACTCAAGCGATAAATGGCGGTGGTATCCATGCACGATATCAGCCAGATCAACGGCAGAGGAACATGTCAGTGGTGGAACATTTCATGAGGCAACATCCACCATCATTCAGAGGATCATCTGACCCTGTGCTAGCTGAAGGGTGGATTAAAGCACTGGAGAAGATTTTTGATGTCATGGGGTGTTCAGACAATCGAAAGGTTAGTCTTGCTATTTACCGTTTGGAGGGTGAAGCAGATCAGTGGTGGTCTATGGTTAAAAATATCAGGGACGCCGATGAGATTGATGCTCTTGACTGGGATGAATTCAAAGGTATGTTTCTTGAGAAGTATTTTCCTAAGGCTGTTTGACTTAGTTTGGAAAAGCAATTCTTGGAATTGAGGCAAGAGGAAGACTCAGTGGCTGCCTATGAAGAAAGGTTCACTCGATTGGCAAAGTATGCTCCAAATTTTATCCGGGACCTTGATAGTAAAATCAATCGTTTTTACTTAGGATTAAAGCCAAAGTATCGAAGGGAATTATCTTCTCGTGAGTTTAAAAGTTATGAAAAGCTTGTTCGATGTGTTGAGAAGGTGGAAATGGAGTTTGCTGATGACCAAGTTTTCTATAACAACCAGCAGAAGAAGAGACCAAGGTGGCAGTATAAAGGTAAGAATTCTTCAAAAAAGTCTGATGGTAAGAGAACTAAGTTTCCAGTTTGTGATAAATGTGGCAAAAGGCATGCTGGGGAATGTCTTCTGAATTCTGGGAAGTGCTACCGATGTGGTAAGATGGGACATAAGGCTCGTGATTGCACTGAAAAGGATCAAGGTGAAGGTAAGAACAAATTTTATTTACAGTTAGTGAAATGTTATAAGTGCAATGAGATGGGTCACTATGCAAACGAGTGTCCGACAAGGAGATTGAGTGATGGGAAGCAGTTAGACTACAAGAAGAAAGGGGTGGTGAAATCCTTTGCAACTACTTAAGCAGATGTCGGGCCATCAAATGATGTTGTATCAGGTACTTTGTTTGTTTTTTCAGATTATGCCAGTGTGTTGTTTGATTCGGGGTCTACACATTCTTTCATCTCTGGAACCTTTTTTAGTAAAATGGGAATACCATCTCAAGAAATGACTCCTGAACTTTTGGTAAAAACACCTGGGGGAATTTTCGAGGGAAAAAGAATTTATAAGAATCTTCCTATCCTTATCTGTGGAAAGAACCTACTTGCAAACCTTATTGGTCTACCTCTAGTAGAGTTTGATGTTATCCTGGGTATGGATTGGCTCTCTATTTACCATGCTAAGATTGACTGTAGAGCTAAAGAAGTTTCTTTTCAGAAAGACTTTCAGTTTGTTTATAGGAATGAACCCTTACTTTTGATAACATATCAAGAGGCTGAGAAACTTGTAAAATATGGAAATGAATGTTACCTTGCACACGTCGTTGAAAATAAAAGAACTGTTCAGATTAATGATGTGCCAGTGGTAAATGAGTATCCTGATGTTTTTTCTGATGAGTTGCCTGGAATAATACCAGATCGGGAAGTTGAGTATACTGTTGACTTAGTTCCTGATGCTAAGCCAATTTCAAAACCCCCTTATCGAATGGCACAAATTGAACTTTTAGAGTTGAAGGAGCAATTGCAAGATTTATTAGAGAAAGGTTTCATTAGACCTAGCATATCACCATGGGGTGCTCCTGTTTTATTTGTTAAAAAGAAAGATGGTTCTATGAGACTTTGCATTGATTATAGAGCCTTGAATAATATCACTGTTAAGAACAAATATCCTTTTCCTCATATCGATGATTTATTTGATCAGCTCTAGGGAGCTCAGTTTTTTTCAAATATTGACTTGAGATCGGGGTACCATCAGCTGAAGGTTAAGGAGGAAGATATTCAGAATACCGCGATCCGTACGAGATATGGCCATTATGAATTTTTAGTAATGCCTTTTGGGCTAGCCAATGCACCTGCTGTATTCATGGACTTAATGAATAGAATTTTCCATGAGTTCTTGGATAAGTTTGTGGTGGTTTTCATTGATGATATTTTGGTGTTTTCTAAAAGTAAAGAGGAGCATGAAAGACATTTAAGGGTTATCTTACAAACCTTAAAAGAAAAGAAACTGTATGGGAAATTCAGCAAGTGTGAGTTTTGGTTGCAACAAATTTCTTTCCTTGGTCACATTGTTTCTAAAGATGGAATAACTGTTGATCCTGCAAAAACAAAAGTTGTGGAAGAATGGCCAAGACCCAAAAATGTAACCGAGATTCGTAGCTTCCTTGGTTTGGTGGGCTATTACCGAAGGTTTGTTAGAAATTTTTCACGGTTATCTAGTCCAATGACTAAGCTAACTCGGAAGGGTGTTAATTTTATCTGGACAAAAGAATGTGATGATTGTTTTCAGGAATTGAAAAGAAGATTGGTGAATGCTCCAGTTTTGGCACTACCTTCCAGGAATGGTGAGTTTGTTATATACAGTGATGCTTCATTGAAAGGACTTGGTTGCGTCCTAATGAAGAATGATCAGGTAATTGCTTATGCTTCACGATAGTTGAAAACTCATGAGGTAAATTACCCTACACATGATTTGGAATTAGCTGCTGTTGTTTTTGCTTTAAAAATTTGGAGGCATAATTTGTATGGAGTAAAGTGTGAAATATATACCAATCACAAAAGTTTAAAGTATATATTCACTCAGAAAGAGTTAAACATGAGACAAAGGAGATGGCTGGAATTAATCAAGGATTATGATTGTACAATTCATTACCATTCGGGAAAAGCAAATAAAGTGGCTGATGCTTTGAGTCAAAAAAGTAATTCTTCATTAACAATGTTGCGTTTGGAACGTGATCCTTTGGGTAAGGATTTGATGAACTTTGGCATAGAAGTTGTTGGTGCAGGGAGTCCTTCTGTTTTGTTTTAGGTATCAGTGAGATCATCTCTATCAGATAGAATCAAGCAAGCACAGAAGCAAGATAGTGAGTTGCAGAAAAAGGTAGAGCTGGTTCAGAAAGGTAAGTTGCTTGAATTCAACATTGATAATGATTGTGTTTTGAGATTTGGGAGGAGATTGTGTGTGCCTTGTGATTCACAGTTGAAGAGAGAGTTGTTATGTGAAGCTCATAGTTCTCCGTTTTCAGTTCATCCGGGCATTACTAAGATGTATAGAGATCTGCGGGAGTATTACTGGTGGGATGGAATGAAAAGAGATATTGCTGATTTTACTGTGAATTGTTTGACTTGTCAGCAGGTTAAAGCAGAGTGGCAGTTACCGAAAGGGATGCTTCAGCCTTTACCAGTGCCAGAGTGGAAATGGGAGAATATATCCATGGACTTTGTTGTTGGATTACCGAAGACATCTCGAGGTAATAATGCAATCTGGGTTATTGTTGATCACTTGACCAAATCTGCTCATTTCCTTGCTATACGAGATACTTTCTCCCTTGATCAAATTTCCCGTTTGTATCTTAAAGAGATAGTCATGTTACATGGAGTTCCTCTCTCCATTGTATCGGATCGTGATCCCAGGTTTACTTCTAACTTTTGGAAAGGCCTTCAGAAGTCGTTGGGTACTGAATTAAATTTTAGTACAACTTTTCATCCTCAATCAGATGGGCAGTCAGAACGAACAATTCAGACATTGGAGGATATGCTACGAGCTTGTTCTATGGATTATCAGGGAAGTTGGGACCAACATCTTTCTTTGGTTGAGTTTTCATATAATAACAGTTTTCATTCCAGTATACAGATGGCGCCATTTCAGGCATTATATGGGAAGCGGTGTCGAACTCCAGCTTTCTGGGATGAAGTGGGTGAAAGGAAGTTGATGGGACCAGAATTGGTAGAAGAGATGGCAGAAAAAGTTCAACTGATTCAGAAACACATGAGAACAGCTCAGAGCAGGCAGAAGAGTTATGCGGATAACTGGAGGAAGGATCTATCTTTCGAGGTAGGTGATCATGTTTTTCTCAATGTTTCTCCTTGGAAAAGCGTGATGAGATTTGGTAAGAAAGGAAAGTTGAGTCCAAGGTTTGTTAGACCATACGAAATTCTGGAGAGAGTTGGATCAGTTGCATACCGAGTGGATTTACCTCCGAGTTTATCTCAGGTACACAATGTTTTTCACATTTCGATGTTGAGAAAGTATATGCCAGATCCATCTCATGTTTTGAGTCGAGAGGTAGTTCAGCTGGAAGAGAACCTATCTTATGAGGAACAACCGATCTAGATTTTTGACCACAGGGAGCAAGTGTTACGGAATAAGTTGATTCATCAGGTAAAGGTTTTGTGGAAAAACCACATGATTGAAGAGGAAACATGGGAATCTGAAAATGCAATGAGGGATAAGTACCCCCATTTATTCGATAAGTAAATAAATTGCGGGGACGCAATTTTCTAAAGGGGGGAAGGATGTAACATTCCAAGTAAGTAATGAAAAATAGATATTTTTATCTATGTCGATTAATGATTAATATAGTGTTATAGAGGCTTAAAATGAAAATAAATACAATCTTATGCATGGAATACACTAATATTCTTTAAAGATTCTTTTAGTGCCTTTTGATGGAAAACCATTTTTGAATCTATATTTTGACAATTTTATAAACTATGTTTGTCAAAATAAACTTATCCTTTATGATTGGGACATCAAAATTTACCTTGTGTGAATTTTTGGTATTTTTCTGACAATGTTCATTTTTTAATGAATAGTGAAAAATACTGCATTTTACATCAAAACTGCTTTTTAATCTAATTTATTTATATGATTAGATTATGTTTTTAATTAGTTTTTAAGTGAAATTAGAATATATTTTTACCATTTTATCCAATGGTGGTCATTGGAATCAATTTCACTTTGAAATTAGACTTAAACTGGTGTCAATCTTTTGATACTTATTGTTTTGTAAAAACACGCTATTTGCTCTGGCAGCGGGAATTAATTATTAAATTAATTAATGTGACTTATATTATTTGAATTTTGTAAAATAGACTTCATTTTTGAATTCGGAATATCAAATATAGCTTAGGGTGAATTTTTGGTAATTTTCTGAAAAACTTCAATTTTTGATGAATAGTGAAACCACTAAGTGGTAATCAAGCAAACTGATTTTTTAGTTAAATGAATGTTTACCACTAATGTGTATTGAATTTTGAAAATCCGACATACATGGTTGTCATTAAGAAGTAAAATGTGGTTCAATGAGATTAAAATAATTTTTTGGTGAATAGTAACTTATTAAGTTTTTAATCGCGATTAGTGGTAATTAGTGTAGTTTAAGGTATAAATAATGCTTTAATAATATGAAATGACCAAGACACATGTCCCAAACTTATTGGTTGTGTCATGGCCGACCAAGACAAGCCATGGGTCAACTTGGGGACCCCATGGAGACACTTTGGTTTGGAAATGACAAAAATAACTTTTTATTAAATGTTAAAGTAAAAATGACACAAACATAATATGTTTTACGAAAACAATTTTTACATGGGGTTATAAAGATCAGATTTTTGATTATAAATAGTCATTGGAAAGATAAAAAGATTTCCTACATCATAGTAGTTTTTTTTATGATCTTAGACATTAAATAAATTAAATTATTTATGACATAATAATGCTGCAGCGATGACATCATTATTTGACGATTTAAATAAAATGGAAAGATAATGTAAAATCTATGAACTACACATGTCAAAAACTTATTGTATGAGTGAATTTCGAATACGTATCACCTTATCCACGAATTATATCAATATGGGACCTTTTGAAACCGAAAAACATTTTCAAATAAAGTAATATTTCTTTACTTTCCAAAAGTGCCCCTCCTCTCCTCTTATAAAAGGCCCCCACCTCTACCTCATTTCACACACACCTCAAGCCTTTGGCTCGGCCAACCCCTGCCCATTTACTCTCTCCACATCCCTCTCCTCATCCTAGAGGATTCCCTTTGGGCAGAATCCTTTCAAAGGATTCCTTTAGACTCAAATCAAAAGGAGATACACTTTTAAAGGTAATTCATTCTCTCATGTTCATTTGTTTTATTTTGCTTTTCCAACCCCCTAAACTCTTTTTATTTACTTATTTTGTAACAACACCAGTATCTTAAATATACAAGGATGTTTTTATAATATTTATTTGAGCTACACTCTCACACAACTACATCAAATGGTTAAAGAACATACGGTTTCCGTGGATGGCGAAATTCTGGCTCCCGAAACGATGATTGTTCAACACTCATTTAACACCTTCAAAGGTGGCCATTATGATGTCACTATTTTTATATATGATATATAATATGTTTATATTTTCCTTAAGATTCTGTTTTTTTTTTCATTTTGGGCATACCCTTATGGTTTCCATTATGGGTAAACACGATATCTTCATTTTAGGAAGTGCGGACTACCGCCCCCTCAAAGTGATTTGATTCGTTAAATACCATATGTGGGACATATAAAGGATGGAACTATGATATTATATATGATATTATACTGGAATTATAATATACCTTTATATCATTATGATTCCATTCTATAAAATACGAAATAGAAATGAAAGTAGCGTTCATGCGTACGTACGGCTTACCGTCTCCATGAACGGTGCATTTCATTTCTTACCTCTAAATGATTATGTAATATTATAAATGCAAGTATGTACTGGATATACATGACATATATGATATCTACATCATTAATACCATTCTGGATATAATGAACCTTTGACCAAATTAACAACATGTAAGTGTAAGAAGTCTATTTTTGACTTAAGAACCAAATACCGACAAAATGAACATTATTAACTTAACTGATTACATGATGTTCATAACATGGTATAAAAGGAATAATGAACTTGAAAAAGATTCACAATCAAGTAGAGATTAACTCAAGTTTATTATTCAGGATATTAAAGAACGGTCGGGTCAAGTCGGATACGAGGTATGGGACTTCGTCTCAATCTCCTTTCGTTGAGGCATATTTTATTTTATACACAACTTTCTTTTATATGGTGTATAAACGCCTTTGACTTTTAGGTTTATTCAAAAGGAATCTTTTTTATACGAAGCGTTTACTAAATGACAAAAGGGAATGTTTTTGTCGTACGTATGCGGCGACAACGACTTCTCCGCCGTCGTGACCGTTATTTGAGTTTCGGCTTCCTCTACAAGCCATACCTTCTTTTTAAAAGAAAAATAAATACCATGTTTTACTTTTATTTTATTTTAGTATTGAAAATGGTTTTCATAATGTTTTTATATCAATGTGTTGTATTGATATCTCTTGATTGAAATGTGGAAATTTTATGTTTCCTTTATGCATGTTTTATGTGATATGATTATGTTATGGTTCTTGGGCATTATTATGAAGACGGGTGGTTCCGTGATAAACTAAGGGCGGGTGAGCCCGTTATAGCTCTCCAATGCATTGGGTAACGCGAAGGAGTGAAACTTTAAGGTTTCTCCGAAGAGATTTTAGGGAATATACTGTGATGGGTATTCCAAACGTAACCAAGAGGGTTACTACCTACGTAAGAATGTTATGAATTCCTCAAGTTACCTTTATGTCTTATGATTTCTATGATTTATTCATGATTTTATGAGGAATGTTAAAGTGCCTATGTTTTATGGGTAAAGTATGATTTCATTCTTATGTATATATGAACTCATGTTTCCTTTCCATGTTTTTTTTATAACCCATACTGAGTTTTTATGCTCATCCCAAGTTTTTGAAATGTTTTTCACAGGTCAAGGGAAAGGTACATGATAAGATGATAGAGTCAAGGATGTGTCAAGAAATAATCCATGTTTTATTTTAAATGTGTTTCCATTGATGGGAATGAAGAATACTATCTTTATGTAACCACTTTGTTTATATGTGGAATGTAATGAAAGTTTTATGATCTAATTCTCTAAAACTCTAAACCCGAAAAGATCCTCAATGTGTAATCTTGTAATAACTCAAGATTAAGTAAGGTTTAAGGCTGGGGCCTTATATCAGTCGATTGGGATTAGGCCCCAGCAGTTCCAATTTTGATCTCCCGATCCTCACCCTTTCTCCAAGATCCTTGGATCGAGGTTCTTTATATGTGGAAGCTATGGGTAGCTTCGGAATCAGTGCCCAGACTGAGTGCAGTACAATGAGGGTGGGCTGGTTCAACACCCACCTCAGCAGCACCAGTTGCCAGCCAGACCTTTTCAGTAGAAATTGTTGTAGGGAAAATGAGCCCACACTCCTCCGAGAGTAAATATTGCATGAGGAGGATAACCTTAGGGTGTTCCTCAGGGGCCTCAACCAGGGCATGGTCAGGGAGGTAGACGATAGACGATAGGTAGAGGAACTGTTTGTGGGTAGTTTCACACCACAGAGGTAGCAGTTCCAGTGGGTCCAGAGGTTGTTTGAGGTATGGTCAATTTGTTTAGAATTCATTCCAATGACTTGTTTTATTCAGATGATTCAAAATAGTTTTTTACACCTAGTCTATCCCATTACATGGGACTAGACTTAGAGATAGTCTCCATTCACATGGTGTCGAGTGAGCTAGATAGAGATCAGACCAACCTATTTGATATTTATCGAGGATGTAGACTGATGTTGGGGCCACATCAGTTAAGTGAGGATCTCCTTTTGCTGCAAATGTAGCCATACAATGTCATCTTGGGCATCAAATGGTTATTTTCCATGCACGTTGTTATTTAATACTTCTCGATAAGGGTCATATTCTCATATATGGGTAGCCATCATGTAGCTTTCATCGGGGAGTAGGCTTCCCAGGCGGGAAGCTGGAATGTGGAGACCCTTCTTTCCTTTTTAGACGAGCCATCAGTGGATTCAACAAACTAAGAAATGAAGGAAGTCTCGGGGATGGTCAGTGAGTTCGTTTATATCTTCCCTGAAGAGTTTGTGACTATAAACCCTCAACGTGATATTGAGTTCGAGATAGACTTACAAATCAGTGCCCATATGATTTCGATGGTTCCCTATCGTATGGAAGCTTCTGAGTTATAGGAGGTGAAAATTCAGGTTGATGACCTGATGAAGATGTTTTTAATCCAACCAAGAATGTCCCCATGGGGTGATCTAGTCTTTTTTGTGATGAAGGTATAAAGTAGTGTCATGTTGTTCATAGACTACCGAAGGATAAATCAGGTGATGGTCAAGAACTATTTCCCCCTCCTGAGGATCGATGACCTTTTTGGCCAGTTGAAAGGGGTATGTTGGTTCTATAAGAATGACCTCAAGTTAGGATATCACTATTTGAGGGAGAAGGACGGTGACATCTTGAATAATGCCTTCAGTTGCAGATATAGACACTTTGAGTTTGTGGTCATGCCATTTAGTGTTACGAATGCACCAACAGTGTTCACGAGGCTCATGGACTCTTCTTTCCACAAATATTTGGACCGGTTTGTAGTCATGTTCATCAATGACATCCTGATATACTAATGATTGAAGTAGGACCATGCTGAGCATATAAGGATAGTTTTTGAGGTCCTTTGACGCCACTAGCTCTTTGGGAAGTTATCCAAGTACAAGTTCTGGATGTGAGAGGTGAACTTCCTTGGATACATCACATCCCAACAGGGAATAGAATTTGACACATAGAAGTATGAGGCATTTGTTTCTTAGGCATCACACAAGAACATGGAAGAGGTTCATAGTTTCCTGGGATTGGAAAGTTACTATCGATGGTTCGAACCCGAATTCTCTCATGTTTTAGAACCTTTGATGACCTTGACATGGAAAGACCAGGCTTTCGTATGGAATGAGAAGTGATGGAAAACACATAGTTATCTTAAGGGGAAGCTGGTCATTTCCCCAGTGCTGAAGTTTCTAGAGGAATAAGTGATGTTTGAAGTGTTCTGTGATGCTTCCAGTCTAGGTTTGGGGTGTGTTCCGTTGCAGCAGCAGGGGTGATCTCTTACAGGTATAGGCAGTTACATCCTCACGAATGTAACTATGATACCCATGACTTGGAGCATGTATAAGTGGTGTTCTCATATAAGTTGTGGTGGAATTACCTCATCAGGGAGCACTTCATGGTCTTTATAGATCACAAGATATTGAGGTATGTCTTCTCCCAGCGAGACCTGAACTTGCGTTAGCGGAGGTGGATGGAATTTCATCACGACTATGACTTCGATATCTCTTACACCTCAAGAAAGGGGAATGTGGTGGCTAATGATTTGAGAAATAATTCAGAGAAGGTTGTTTTTTAGGAGTCATACGATTCTTGGAAAGTAATGGAGGAGTTGGATGCTTTACTTCTAGGCTTGAGAGTGGAGGATGGTAGAGGCTACCTATGTTAGATGATAGTGAAGTCTTCCATAATATGACGGGTGGAAGAGTCTTAGTGGGGATACATAGAGACTGAAGTGATTCATGATTTTTTTACCTAGGGTGATGCTCCAAGAGGATGCATGAAGGATGGTCAGAATCAGATGCTTCTCCACGATAAGTTTTTTGTCCCAGAGGTAGTGCATGATAGATTTCTCAGTGAGTTCGATAACTCACCCCTGGCAGTACACCCAATAGTATTTAAGATGTATTTAGGATTGAGTGGTCAGTTTTGGTGTCCTGTAGTGAAGAGGGAAGGAGCAGAGTCTGTGGAATATTTCCTTGTGTGTTAGCAGGTGAAGGATGAACACTATGTTTATGGCGGTCTGTTGCAGCCATTAGACATTCCCGGGTGGAAGTGGGATGACATCTCGATGGATTTATTCACAATACTACCCAAGTATGAGGGAGTCTATGATTCTATAAGGGTAGTGATGAACCATTTGACAAAATCATCTCACTTCTTAGTGATTAAGGAGTCAAGCGTAGTGGATGCCTTACAATAGAAGTACGTGCGTGAAGTTGTGCGGCTGCACGGAGTTCTCAGAACCATCATCTTTGATAGAGATACACACTTTACTTCATGAGTCTAGAATGGATTACAGTGTGCTTTTGTCACCCAATTTTTCCTTAGAACTTCTTTCCACCCTCAGATGGATGGTTATGAAAAGAGGACCATCTAGACATTGGAGGATATGATACAAGCATATATGTTCTAGACTTTATAGGATCATGGGTATTCTGATTTCCTCTGATTAAGTTTACCTAAAACAATTGATATTACTCTACCATTGGAATGGAACTGTTTGAATCCTTTTACGGGAGACCACTTCTTTCACCTGTGTGCTGGACAGAGGTTGGGGAGGTAGGTGTTCTTGGGATGGAGGTGGTGCAGAGCACAATGGAGAAGGTTCAGATTATGCATGAGAGAATGAAGACAGATCAATATCGTAATAAGTCGTATGCCGGTCATAGGAGGAGACCCTTTGAGTTTGAGGTTGGGAACCATGTGTTCTTGAAGGTCTCCCCTCGGTGTGGACATCAGAGGTTTTCTAGGGGGAGTAAGATTTCTCCTAGGTTCATCGGGCCCTTTAAGGTTCTGAGACGAGTCGGTGAGGTGGAGTATCAACTAGAATTACCACCTCTATTGGAGAGTATCCACAACATCTTCCATGTATCTCAGCTCTGTCGATATATACATGAATACTCCCACATCTTCAACTACGGAGTGTTGGATATCGAGGACGATGCGACACTCATGGAGCAGCCGGTGAGGATCAAAGATCATAAGGGGAAGGTGCTTTGTGGACGGACCATTCCCTTGGTTTGTGTGTTATGGAGGCATGGTTTCCTTGAGTAGAGTACATGGGAATAGGAGACACAGATTCATGCCCAGTACCTAGAGCTGTTTTGATTTTTGATCTTGTTCTCTTTGTACCTTGCGGAGATGTAATGTTTACAATTATTTGATATAAGATGGTATGTTTTCCTTATTATTTTATTTTTTTTAAAAGTATTGACTATGGGGAGATGAGTACCTGATCCCTAATCAAGATGAATTAATGTGGATTCGATTAAACCCATGTGGGTGAGTCAGTTTCACCAAAAGAGAATAATATATTGACATGGGAAAAGAGACTCCCTAATCTGTGAGTCTGGATGGTGTGACATTTATATGTTTGTGTGGTTACTTGGGGGAGAAGAGTGGTAGTGTTTCTATGGTCTTTTGGGAGATATATGTGAGATATATGCTCTTATATGTTGAGTTTTGTCTCGTATTTTGAACAACTATAGGGTGGTTTGTCCCTAAGAGGTTTCTTAAGAGGTGGTTGTTCAGACACCTCTCTTTTTTTTGGGTTTAGTCTTGATTCTCAAGGATGAAAATAGTTTAAGAGGTATATGATGTAATGTCCCAGACCTTCTTGGTCCATTACGTTACCAAATTATCGTTTTTGGGGTGTCCTGGATACCATCGGTCAGTCAGGAGGGTGTTGGGGTCGGTGGCAGGGTGTTACCGTGGTGTGACCTATCAGTTCCATCGATCGGTCTCACCAATCAGCACCATCAATTGGTGCCACACCCAAACCATTCCACTATGGGGTGTCGGGTTCTTTCCCCAGTTTTCCCGTAATTCTTCTTTTTAGTCTTCTTACCATTTTAAAGTGGATTAAGGCCATTTTTAGCCCAAAATGAGGTTTTAAACCCCCAGGAATCAAGAAAACCTTGAGTTACCAAAACCTACATCCTTTTCCTCATTGTCACACCCTTTCCAATGTTTATATTTTATCCCCTGTTATATTTTATTTTTCACTCATCTATTATCTCACAACTATTATCTCCACCATCTTTGAGGATAATTATTAATTCCTAATAAATTCTAATGCGTGCAACCGCCCAATTTTGTGGTTAAACCACAATCCTCTTTTTAAGCACTTTGAGATTACACATCATGTAATTCTAGGATCATGCCTTTTACGACACTAAGATCTTCCACTTCACTAGTCTCTTTCTTTTCTCTAACTATGCCTAAAGAATTCCTCTCGAGATGATTCGTGTGCCTGTTCAAGAGCCCTTCCCACTCAGCCTTGGAGTCCTTGGAGTTCTTCTTCTACAAGTTGTGCATCCCCAGTTCTTGGTGCGAGGAGAAATATTCGATTCTTGATCATTCATGTAGGAGGTTTCCTATTCATATATTTACTATGCATCATGCAGGATGGGTATGATGATGATCCTTCGAGACATAGATGAAACCAACTTTAACGAAGATAATAAACATGCATTTAAAGGGTAAAGGGATGGGTAAAGATGATGATGTTGCTGTATTTTACCCTCTTTTATGTTGTGAAATGTATGGACTTATTTCCACTGAAAATCATGGTCATTGGTAGTACTTTATTTTGGACTAATGAACATCTATTTTTCTATATTATCTTGTGATTGAATGGCCGTAACATGGAAACTGGTTAATCATGTAAACATGGTTGATTAAATAGATTCCCGATGAATAATAACCCCTATGTGATCACCCCATTTAATGAAATGGAAAGAAGGAACTCACTGAATGTTGCTGGCTAAATTTGAAAACTTATTTTATCCATTTTGGTGTTATATATAGTCTCTCTCTTTTATGCCTTGTGGGGTGATGTAGATGGGAATGGAATCTCTATTTGGGATGTCATTATTTTTTAAATCTGAGGCCATGTGGAGCCCATATATACGGTATTGGTTTGGTTCCATTACTTCAAGGGATAACAAGGATCCATTTTGATGTTGTTGAATAATAAGAGAACTAGGTGTGAATGCTTAAATGTTTTCTTGGATATTTTTATTCAAGTTGTTGCTTTGGATTGTGGTTTTTTCTATTAGTTATCTGGTAGTGGATGAGTTTTTTAAATAGAATCACTTTAACATGTTAAATGTTAATTGGTACAATGGGGGATTGTTTTCCAAAAGTGGATTTCATTCCAGTCGTGGATGTCGTGTACTTGTGCATGTAGGGAGAGTAGAAAGAGTGGTTTTTATGGACATGTTGTCTATTTTGGGACCCTTTGTATGGGAAGAGTCCTTGTTTACTTATATGTATAAAATTTAGTTCTTGTGTTTCTTAAATTCCTACCACCCATGTAGAGAACTTCTTGCTGAACACCCCCATTACATGGGGGAGGGTGTTTCTCCGGAAATTCCTATGAGTGGCAGGTTATTATCTCCTTTTCTGCTCCCTCTCGCATGTAGCCCATGATTATTGGGGCAGGCTGTGAAGGTCTGAGGTTCATTATGGACTTATACTCTTTAGGTAGGGAGTGTTGTGGTGGTTGGCCCAGGTGTGTGTGGAAGGTTTGTTTCCCAAGTGTCTTCACGATGAGGTCCATGTGTCTTCAAGCATGGAAGTGGTTGTGGTGGGCCATGTGTCTGCTGGTGTTGTTTTGTGTGGTTGTGGTGGCCCAGGTGTCTGCGGGCCTGGTTATGTGTGGTTCTGGTGGCCCAGGTGTCTGTAGGTGGGATGTGTGGTTGTGATGGCCCAGGTGTCTGTGGGTGGGATGTGTGGTTTTGGTGGGCCATAAGGTTGTTGTTGGGGTGGCTGTGAGACTACATTAGAACCTATGGGGGAGGTCTAATGTGTAGGATTTTTTAAATAAACAGTGGGAAAGGAGTTTGGGGTACCCAAATAACGATGTTCTATTACTATTACTTTACCTGACTTGGGTTATTTAGGGAGTGTGCCTTGGTGAGGTGGGGTGGATAGTATACTTTCTAGGTGTTTTAGTTACCTCTTTTATCACAAGGTATTATAATGAATCCTTACTTGTGCATGAGATATTTTGGTTTTCCCTATATAGTATACCTATATAATCACCCTTCATACATAAAACTACTTTCAAGTTTCCAGGAGGACTTTGAGGATTGTGTCGGACCTTACTAGCTCGGACATCAGGGTAATTTTTGTTGCAGGTTTTATTTTCCTTTGGTACTTTTATAGTTTTTATGTACTTTGTATCAGATTATGTTGAACATGCATATGTTAATGGATTTTTGGATTTAATTTTACTTTTAGTCTTTGGAGTTATTTGGGTCTATCAACTTATCTCCTGATCCTATTCTAATAAAAGGGTAATGCCTTTATATCATGTGAGATTTTATACCCTTGGTTCTAGTCAACAATCAAGGGCCTATTGAAGACGGGACTCGGGGGGGGGGTCATTATATTTCCTTCAACTTGAAGAAGGATGGGTCTAGGGAAGTTTTCTATCCCTTTCCTCATCTCGATGAAGGTGTGTCATGAGATGTAATGAATTTTTATTCCAGATAGTCGAATAAAGGAATGTCAAGCATATTGGTTAGTGAAACAGATGTGAAACCATCTTGATGAGATATTTTGAAAAATGGATTATATTTAATTGTGAGCATTCGTATGTGGGTATCTACATTGTGAAATTACATTCTTTCTCTTAGGTTTTGTGACTTGTTGCAAGATAGTAATCTTGGACTTTAGGCAATCACACCTAATGCCAATGAGAAAGAATCCCAGAGGTTCATACATTAATTGTTTCCAATTTTCTTGATTAAATTATATTTGTGTTTAATAAATGGAATAATTTTTATTCTCATGCTTGAGGAATAATTTTATTCAATATATATTGATCCCATAAATTAAATAAATATTTATTCATCAGCATGTGAATAAAATATTTATTTTATTTTTTGAATATTTTAATAAATATGTATTTGATATATTATGAATAAAATATTTATTCAGTTGTTCAATAAATGATAGATGTGTTTGAATGACCAAGACTGAGTTTAGTGATAAATATTGATTAACCAGATTGTCAAATAATATTTATTATTGAGCAAGTTGGTGTGCACCAAATAATAATTATAACAATATAATTACTATTATGTGGCATGGGATTTGTTACATGTAATAACTTTTATTTAATGGCTGATATGAAATTAAATACTATTTTAACTTAAATCCTAACTCTATAAATTGGCAGCTATGTCTATTGTGTAGGGTGTCCAAAATTGAAAATATATATTTTTTTGTGAATAACACATTCACTCTCAACTCCACTATCACTCTACCTCTTAAGAATGAGAAATTAAAGAGATATTTCATCAATACTAAGGAACGAGTGATCAAGAATAATCAATACATGACATTAGACTCACTATGCTAGAACCTAGAGATAGAGTGGTGTTTCTTAGAGATCATAGGAGCACATGTCGATCAACTCTAGAGAGATTCTATCCTTGGATCCTCATAGTTCAATGAAGGTAATACAAAATGTCATTTTTAAACAATCAACATTCACTGATGAAGAATGTTCCTAATCCCAGGAATATATTTCTTCAAATATTAAATAAATTTATTAAAAATTTGATGTGTAATATCATCACTCTTGGATTTTGGAAATGATTATTAAAATGAATTTTAATATATCTCCCACCACTGCATACTTATATTGCACCCAAAACCACCATATAGCTCACTCATGAAGGGTTTTATGATAATATCCCTTGATGATTTTTTTGGGAGTGGTCCACAAAGGAGTCTCGTGGGATCATTTCATGAATGATACTATAATGTATGTTTCCATTCTTTCATTCTTTATGATTTTAACCCATAATTACTTATAGGGTTTTTATGAAGGTTCAATCAAAGGAAACATTTTTAGAATAATGTAGTGTTCTCTCCCTTGAAGTGAAAATGTTTCTCTAAATGAAAAAAGTCATACTCTTTCAAATAGTATGTTGGGTATTAATAAGCAGCTAATTCCAAAGAATATGAAGTCACATAGGATTCATTCCACTATTAAAGAGTATGTGACCATGAAGGATTATCCTAATTTGACCAAAAGTGACTTTTAATCATGAAGGATCCATATGATCAAGAAGGGAATCCATCTCACTCAGCACAAACAATTTCTATTCATGATTGGAGTACGTGATCACAAAGGGATCATGTCTACCCTCTAAAAATAGACTCCATTTTCAATGGGGTTATTCGATCACAAAGGGACCACATGATCTTTAAGGGATCATGAGATCATGAATAAATCCACCCCCTTTGTGGGGATATTTCTGTTGACAAATGTCCCCCCTTAGTCCATCAATCTTCATTGAATTGACTAATGAGACTTTGTGGGTATCAAAAACTTCATTTTTTAAAATTAGTTATAATCAACCTAAAGATAGGCTAATTTTGTGGAAGTAATATAGCTCATGTAATTCACATGGGGTGCATATAAAATTCAACTCCCTAAACATAAGTCATAGAGGGGATCATTTCACTTTATTCTCTCGCTACCACAAGAAAGATTTATGAATGATTCAAATTTTCAAATGAAACTCACTCTTGTATAATTCATCCTCAAAGTATGATTTTTTTCATGAATAAACCTAGGTTTATGAATATTTATTATGTGAGGAACCCCTATCATTGATTTTCCATTATACAAACTACTACTTTGGTAGAACTTATACGGTGTTCTATTATCATAGGGTTCTAATAGGAAAATATAAATTTTCTATTTTTCATGATTTATTCCATTTGAACCTGATATTCTTATTTTCAGTGGTGACTGTAGAAAAAAATTATCAAGAAATCAATGAGAGGTGAATAGAGATGATCATCGACATTAAAGCTGGAATACATCCTCACATCAATTCAAATCATTTAGTATTCTAAAATATTATGGGATTGGGTATAAAGAATTACCTTATTTCAAATAGATTAACAATATATGGGTTCTAGATGAAAAGTGGTGTTCCTATTCCCACCATATATCCAAGAAATAAACCAATCAATTGGATAAAAAGACACACAGAGATATCCTTGGTCAACATTTCATTGACATGATATTTTATTAGAAATGGATTAATTAGTGGGATATATCCTTCGATAGAAAACAGAATCGATAGAGTAATGAAATATAATACACGATCCATAGTTCCACTTTTATAGATCCATTTTGAAGAAATACATTGCAGACTAGAGGTTGGGATGAGCTTCAAGATAATCCCTTCACACTATAACCCTATAACTAATTAGTAGATGGATCCCAAACAGAAATACTTTCCATATGGTGCATGGTGAAGTTGAAATAAGTCTTTGGGAGTTTCATATGATCAGTGGATTTATAATATTAGGGGTGATTTATAATGAATTCATCCCTCTAATATTAGTATGAGATAATAAAAATAGTAATCATTCATTGGAAAGGGAACTACATTGACTAGTGAGGAAAAATATAGGTGAAGATCGTCACACATAGATTTATATCCACTTTATCACTTGGAAGAAGATCTTTTTCATGTTTAATGGGAAAGATCCATAGATAAAGAGACCTAAGGACTTCCAAAACCAGAAGATCCAAATCATCTAAGGTATTTACTGGCTGATAATAGAAGAAGGCCCCTATAGCAGTTGGGATTAGGAGGTAATCCCCCTAGTGAACTAGTTAGTTCATATAATAAATTTTATAAAATTTTTCCTCAGTGGATACATTCTCACAATTAGACAATCACATAATAGTGTAATGGTCGGGATGGTTGTGATGGATTCAAAACAAGAAGTTTACAAACATATTTGACTAGTGGTTCTAGTCTTAGCCAAATTATAATGACATCTCAGAAAAATATGACACGGGAAGGCTCTGTTTAGGCTCATAGGCCCTACAGAGGTGATATGGGGGTTGGATTATTGCCTATATAGGGGTCTATGAGTTTATCAATGACAAAATAAAGCTTGATGTCTAACTCAAACCATCCCTCCATTGATTAAGAAGAGTTATGCGACTTCTACTAAAATATTGAGATGTGAGTAGCACACTAAACCATCACAAATGATTCATATTTGTGCTGTATTCATCCCCAATGGTGCTCAACACTAAAAATAAGATAGAAACCCACCTAGATTATGTGTATTTGATATCTCTATGAAAGGGTGGTTTGTAATCCAAAACTGAGAGGTATATAATATATTATAGACATATACATTTCATATTTGGGTGGTAGTTTTGATACATATAGAAAACGTGCCCCACTCCACCTTATAGAATGTAAACTGAATAACACCCCATGGTGGAACTCATATTCTTATTCGTGTTGATGTTGGATAAAATGATTATGCAAGCAACTCTTCTTCTAGGAGAAACCACTAACGAGATATTGAATAAATACAATAAGACCTGGATTGAGTCATATCTTGATGTCCATTTAGCTCTATTGAATGTTCCACCAATAATTATGGGTTAAGAAGAGTGGGATTAGAAGGTATAGGTAGAAATAACTGGTATTTGGATTTATCTAATAAATTACCCAGTGGCCCAAATTACCTAGAAATGAGTGAGGCATTTGGATAATCCACTATCATCTAATGAGATCAAAACCCCTCCTCAAGTAAAAATTTATGATCAATTTCCAATGTCTTAGAAGGTGTGGGACTTGTGAAGGATCCATTAATACACCAATGGAATCTAGGACCAACTATAGATAATATAGATCATTTTTAAGGGGTTCATATAAGTGATCACACCTTATAACCTATTTTGTGAGGATCAAATCAATATGATGGAATTCTAAAGTAGAGATATAGAAGATTTAATACACCCATTAAAAAATATATCCTTTTACTTAGATCAGGTATTGTAGATATTTGGAAAAAATTTGAGTGGTGAAGGGGATGATAATGACCACAACTTTTCTGGGGAAGAAGTAAGATATGTTCATAATTGTACATATCATTATATCATTGATGTTATAATGAAATCCTTTAATTACCTTTGAATGAGTAATAAAGGGATTCTCCACCCATTGCATCTCCAGAGTATTTGGAAAAATAATGATGATTGGTTGAAGTGCCCATTCGAGATTTTTGGGTTGAGGAGGAAGTTTATTCTACCCCAATGAAGAATGTGTAGGTGGGGGTCTCCAATACCCTAGGAGTATTCTAAGTGACTCTACTGGTAGTTTATCTCACAGATATTTCTTCCTAAGAAATATATCTTCTAGAGTAGGGAAGATCACCAAAAACCCATCTTCACGTGGCATTGACCAGTATGAATTATATTTTCACACTTATCTTTTGAGGTTCTTCTATAAAATTATACTGATTAAAAATTTTATCTATAGTTTTTTTTGAGAATTCATGGGATTAGTGGTATCATCTACTCAGAAGCATATAACCCTTTCACTCATTGAAAGTACATCATCAGAAATGGTGATAGGTGAGACCCAGGAGAGATCAAAACAAAATATCAACCTAAATTAATTGGACATTATCCAAACTAATTCAAATACATCGAATGAACTTATAGAGGAACTGAATAGATATAACTATTATAAATTAGATTTCACCAAAAATGATGCATATATGTAGAAATGTTATTTACCCTGATATTTTTACTTTCTTTCATAATTTTACTAACTATTTTTTCCCCACATGTAGTCCACTATGGTTATGATCTAAGCATTTATGGGTCAGAAATTCATTTTAATCCCGTGGCCCCAAAAGAGTGTGTAATTCTCTTTGAAGATGATATAACATATAACATCCCCATATGGGAATATCCATGAGAATATCATCCCATTTAACCCTCCATTAAGGTGGAAACTATTAAAGAAAATAATATTCCAGTGATTGGAGTTGAGTATCCAAACAACCAATTATTTTCCTCTTCTCAAGTATCTTGAATAAAATATTTTGGATATGAATATTAGTATCCCTAACACATTCCATATAGTCTAATTATGTCATTGTTTTAGTTTCTCAATCGATATAAGTAATAACAGTACAGACTAATATAGGGACAACTCACCTATAAGGTGTTGATACCAACTCTAATTGAGTGATTTTGACTCGAATTATGTGATGATCCCTATGATATAATATTATTTAGACCCATAGAATGACTCTATCAAAAAATGAATGTTGAAATGGGTGTAGAGAAATATCCTGAAGTTGGTTTGTAGGACTCCTCTTAGCGATCTTTGTGGGAAATTACATCACCTCCAATATATGTTCATCACTCTGGGATTTGGAGCATGTTACTAATATACATTCCCAACTAGGGTGAAGGTGGTGATTTCTTTTAAAGAGTGAATGAGTACACTCTAGTTAAAATGTTCATTTATGGAAACTATAGCTAAATATACCAATCTATAAACTATGAAAATTCATAAACCTTCTTAATATAAAAGATTGACAGTAAGGTGGAAACACCATGTCATAGAAGGGAGGGCCTTGGTGGATCGAATTGCCCGATAACTAGTCTGACATAAATAAGTGGTTGGACAAGATAACCAAATACTAGTTGAGGTGGTATACAAGGTTGGGATTGACACTGATATAAATGAAGTGTAATTTTTTCCTGAGGCAGAGGTGGAAATCACAACCATAGAAAAATTAAGTCAAGTTCTTAGTAACTCATAGAAAGTGATGATTAAACTTTGAGAATCTTTTTAGTATTTCATATAATATTACATCAATTGTACTTCTATTTTCATATGATGAGAGAGACTCTAAAATATGGATTCTATTCTCTATTTTGAGCTAACAAATAACCAAAATTTTTCTTCATCATGTTGTTATTGAGTTCTCAACTACCATATTTCCTTTAATATTAATTCAAAATAATCAGAGAAACTCATGAAGAGTAATTTCATGATAATTGTATTTACAGAAACATTTAATAGGGGTTGGATCATTTAAATCATTATTTCAAAACACTTATGTCATATATGAAACACATGAGGCAGTCAAAAGGTAAAAAAGGCTATAACCATTGGCCATACCCATGGAAAAAGAAACAATTTCCATTGATATAAGGTATAACCATGGAAAATCCATCCATGGTTGACATATCCATGCATATATCCTAAGAGATATAAAAATAAAAAATTATTTGTAATGCTAAAAGAAAAACCCATGGCTATAGTCTAAGGCCATGTTAGATCGGTAACATACATAATTCTTAACATATAAAACTCATAGCCACAATCACTTTGACTGTGGAAATAGAATATTAAAAAATAAAATAAAGTTTTGTGGGTTGAAACCATTCCTATTTTTCCCACATGACCACTAACACTATGTTATAAATAATTTTATTAATATATAATTATTATACTTTATATATATATATTGATAATATTAAATATAAAAAACAAACATCATGTTTCAAACATTCATTTTATGATAGTTGATAGCAGAGCTCTTCTATTATGACATGACTAGATTAAATTATTTATCTATAAAAATGTGTGTATATATTTATTTACAGTTGTGAAAAGTTATATTTTTATGGGTTTCAAAGCTGGGGTTCTAGAAAGCATTATGATGATATTTTCCACTCACCAGAAATCACTATTTTGATAATTAATGTATGAATATATATATATATATATTATAATAATTTTTAAATATATACCTATAGGCATAGGAAATATTATTTGGGCTATAGGATCCCCATGTAAAGGATATATCCATAAGAAAAAAAAATTCCCATGCACATATAGGCTTCCCACTATAAATAGTGTTTCCCACCATGTATGCATGAAAATAATTATTTTCTATTTCAACCAATAACCACATATATTTTACGACCATGTCTACAAGTCACCTATAGACAAGATCATCCAACATGTGGATATAGACCCATTATTGTGGGTCTATTTTGTATTAGTAAAAATATTATTTTTTGAACATATATCCTTCTATGGATATAGGCATGATGAATATAGAATCATACATGTACTATCGCTTTGAGTTGGGGTGGGAACATAGGATAAGTATTGCAGGGATTTGTTTCCTCTTGAATTTTTTCACTTGGATGGATATAGGTAGGAAAAATATAGTGGAATTTATGTACCATCACTGTAAAATGAGTATAGGTCACTTGGACATGATATGGGGTTTTCTTCTAGATGTGTGTTCCCAAATGGATATAGGTGGGAAAAATATAGATATATATGTAATATCATAGGGAACGAAGGTTAGTTCATTAATATACAAGGATATTAGAAACTCATCATAATGAAAAATCATTAAGGTGTATTTTTCAATGTGGATACCAATGTTCAAGTGGGCCTAAATACCCTAAGATCTCTTCTTTGTTTATTTTAAATGGATCATCTAAACCAATATGTTAGTTATGGAAGAGTGGTTTTATTTTTTCTATCTCTAGGGACCTAGAATGCATGGATTGAATTTTTTGGAAGTCATACGGTGTATCCCAAAATCTTTTTTGGAATGTATTAGTGGGAAAACTTATATTTTTCTCAACATTACCTTTATGTGTTTTCAACCTGATAATTTTTAGGCCTTTCCCATTATAAATTCTCATAATTTTAACTATAAAATGAATGTTTCCCACCTATAGAGTTGAGGTTTAACTTTTAATAGGGTCCTGCTTTTTGAATTATCAAACTAGAAAGTGCTATGTCACTTCTGTTTGGTAGTTTAATGTCACACAAACCAAACCAATGACGTTGATGATTTATGGTTGAATAACTTTAAAAAACATTTGAGGCAGGTTTTTCAATATTAAGGTTAATAAAAACCAAATATGAATGAGCATAAAATTTTAGTAATGTAGAAAAACCGATGGATATTATATTCTATTTAAATCCATACTTCTAGAACCACTATGCCATGTAGTTTAGGTTCACACAATGAGGATTAGATGAGGATCAGAAATAGGATTTCATATTATTTCTTTGAATATGGGTACAATGCATGAATGTGTAACATAGATAGTATTCATATCATATTGAATAATTTAATTAAGGAAAATGTGACTCATAACTTGAGACATTTGAATCGTGAATTGATGGTGGTGAAACAAGTACGTGGGGGAATGGAAATTGACCAAATTAGAATGAAGAGTTTCACAATGATGTTTTTATGGGTGTACAAGGCTATAATAAATTATCATTAGGATAAAATAATTCCTTTAGTCAGTAGTACAAAATATGATGGCATGAATATCATATCTATGAAGAGGTGTCCCTTGGAGCAGAATGTTCCCATTGCCGATATCCATGAAATATTTTTGATGATTCAAACACTTGAGGAATGAAGTAGGTTCATGGAGAATAGGGTATTCAAGAGGAGTATGGGAATAATAAAGGTTACAATGATTTTAATTGAATACATTTATTGGGTAAAGGGATATAACACATAATTTCTTGAACGTGTGTGTAGGTGATGGAGGAAGAAGGCATGTTATAACTTTTTCTTGGACCAGTAGGTCCAAATAGTATAAATGTAACTTTTCTAGGTCAATCTGGTGGGCCTTATAAGATTTATGACTACTTATATTTATACTATAGATTTTTATTAACTCATTAAAGGGGATTAATTATCAATAAAATACACGAATTTTCATAATTCCACCCTTTTTTGGTTTTCAACATAAAACATATTTTCCCCGTTTTCATTTATAGTTTAAGGTCTTTAAATTTGGACCAATAAAACCGTAAGTTTAAGTTCCTATATATTTTGATCAAATGTTGAGGGGTATTAAGGGCATAAAAATTTATCCAAAGGGTGAGATAGACTATATAGAAAAAGGTAAATATAACAAATTAATGTGAATAAGATCCCAATAAATGTATGGACTGCCTCACAGAGAGGTGAACACAATTTAAGGTCATAGCACTTAGATTAAAAGATGAGCTAGGATATATGGAAAAGCTCAAGGTGAAATACTAATGTGAATAAGTGAAATATTCCAATATATAACATCTCATAGAATGTTTCACATAGTTTAAGGGTTTGTACTTGAACCATGGATAAGGATACATTATGAAAAATCAATATAGGGATTAAGAGATAAGAGTTCCCATCAAAATTTGAATAAGAAATTATGTTAATGTAAATCGTAACACAAGGTATTGGAATTAGGAAATGACTAGATAGAATACATATACTCAGGATTAATGCATACTAAATTTGAATTACGGGTTCCATGAAAAAAAATTCAAGGGCACATTGTATTAGAATACCTTATCATCCAAAAAAAACCTACATATGGTTGGCAGTGTTGGATATAAAAGAATGAATATGATTACAAACAAGAGGTGTCCTTTGGATCCAAATTATCTTGTTACCATTATCTATAAAATATTTATTGGGATTACAAACTCTCAAGGTATGAAGTGTGGTTTGTGGGATGGGTATATTAAATGATTTATAGGGACATTCTAGTTTGGAATTTAAAAAAATTGGCCTATAATGGTCCTTTTTTAAAAATGAATAGAAATTGATTATTATTTGAAATTAGGTCCAAAATATATGGTTTAGACATTACTAAATATATTGAAATAATAGTAATAAATACACATGTTGTTTCTATGGTTATCTATAAAAATCACACTAAGTGAATGTATAGATTGGTTGGCTTCACTACTATGGTAGACAACCATAAGAAACCAAATATGAATGAGCAAGAGACTGATCACCTAGATTAGATTCAATAGGGTTTGAAACTTGGAATATAATAAGAAATTCTCATGTTACAACATATCCTACAATGACAGGAATCAGGACACATATAGTTATTTATTAAATATCCCATATGTAGGCATAACTCATATATAAAGAAGGTGAATTTTTATTTTAGTATGAGATTGAAACAAGAAGAATATTCTTGCTTTTTACCCTTGATATGAGATATGAGATACCTTATTAATGGTAAATTTATCATAGATTAGGTTAATATGAAGAATCCATATATCAGGAATCTTCACATGGATATAGATCTCATTTGGGGAATTTGGGTAAGATAAGAAGAACCACTATATGTAGTTTAAGTTCATCATGGATGAACCATATGTCATTTAGTTTAACATTATGTATTAAGGAATAAAATTTCATATAGTTTAGGGCTATATGATGAGGTCCATATTTAATTTAGTTTAATATAATTGTAGAAGGATTTAGATGTCATGAATTTTAGGGATGGATGAAGAGAACTAATTCAGAGTGATTTGTAGTCATGCATAGTAGAATTAAGTTCCATTTAATTTATAGTCTTATGATGTGAACCTCTACATAGGAGTATTTTCACAAATTTATATCAATAGAAAAATGATATGGATTCATCTCAGCACTAGACTCATTGAGGGAAACTCGATATGAAATAGTGGCCCCCAAAATCAAGAAACGTAGGGAATTTATTGTGAAATTTGGCTAGTCCTAGTATAAATGATCCATGAATAACTATATATACTATTAAAATAGGGTTAAATACAAACATAGTTCTTATGTAGTATCCTCTAAACATATTAGGCTCATGTGTAAGGGAAATATGACGATGAATTCATCCTAAATCAGGGAAATTAAGATACTTGATGTGATTGAGAAGGCCCAAACACCGAGATAGAGAATAGGATGAACTAAGTATGATTTTTGGTTGGGCCAAGGATATGAGACCCCTGAGGCACTATGTATCTTGTGGTAGTAGGAATCTTGAAATACATAGTTCATGAATACATAATCTCTCTCTATATATCTGTATTATATATCTATGAAGAGAATGAGAACCGAAAGTGAATTAGGCAAGGTCACATCATCAGAACATAAGAAGGTATAAAAATGTAATTTTTGGTCGAGCATGGGATTAGGGATCCACACATCAGTAAATATCCCAAAATAATAGGAATCAAGACACATGTATTTATGATATAAATGATGGTATTATTTTGGTCATAGGTTAGGTAAACTATAATGCGAGAGTAGGAAAATGTAATTGTAGTCATAACATCTTCAATGAAATAAATCTCTAAAATAGGGATATATCTTGGATAAATGGGATATTTTTTATTATTTAGATCAAGATAATATATGGGGGCATGGAGATTTTACAAATTGGGATCATATAGGATAGAATGCTTTGAGTAGTTTAAGGTCATACAGGATGGTCCTCATATCATATAGTTCAATGTAATGTGATGTGGATATTAGTTGTGAAGTTTTACATCATGCTACTAGTATAGTGATGTAATATATTTTAAGGTCATATGATGAGGATCAGGTTAAATCATTGTAAGGCCTTGTATATTGGACTATCTTCCATGTAGTTTCAAGACATAAATCTAGGAATAAGATGTCATATAGTTTATTTTCGTATGATAAGGTCCTTTATTTCAAGTTGTTTAAATTCATGAAATAAGGACTTTGTGAACCCATTATGAAGTTTTAGAAAGTACTAATTGGGAAAAAATTCATTGGTGGATATCATGGTACACTTTACATCCATCATGATCAAATAATAATACCCATTTTATTAAACCATATTTATGTGTAAAGTCACTCCCACTTCAACTCCATTTTATTGGGTTTCTTCCAAGGTATAATGGGAGTTCTTAGAGCTAGCACCAATTCTCCTTAGATGTCTAATAGAAGGTGAACATTATTATTGAATTATTTTGTGACTCAATTTTTATGAATATCATGATTTCATAGTGTTCATAACCTTTTCTCATCGAGTCATTCTAACTCATCAAGTAATATTTGGGAGTTTTCATCTTGGGATATCTGATTACGGATGGTGATATAAATTAATATAAAATTAACATTTATGTGTAAGACTACCTTTTCGTAATATATAGGTGACTCTAAGATCACCTTTATGATGGGAAGAGTTGTGGTGTTGTAATCCCACAAAGTATGAATGTGTTTATCTAGATAAGACCAATTGTCTTTATCCACCATATTTTTAAGGATACTAGATAAATTTTTAATAAAATCTTCTATCAATCCATTCTCTAGTTCATGATAGCAGGATGAGTGGTTAGATTATATATTAAAAAAGTGATATAACCTCATTAATTTGGAATAAAAAATTTGGTCCCATTTTCTATCAATATAGTTTTTAGGAGAAGAAATTTGTGATGATATTGGACTTTCTGAAACTGATTATAGCCTTTTTATGACTTCCCTGAGGGATATTTCCATATTATAATCATATAATAAGTTAATAAAAATAATTATGTGCTTATAATTTCTAGATGTAGTAGGAGGATATGCCCCCATGAATTATATTCCCCATATAGAAAATAACCAAGAATATTTTTTGGTGTGCAATAGTTATGGGGGTTAGTGGATGATGATTTCATGTATTCGAAAAGTGGAATTTTTTTTCATGAACCCCATGCATTATTACTACATTGATAGATACAAGTATCAAAATCTAAAATTTCGATAGCAAATCATGGATCCTAATTAGTTGGCATTATATAATCTGACATAAACATCTTTTATGATAGTGATGGTCTCTCCTCCTTCAATGCACATGGGGAGAACTCCATCAAAGCATCATTTGTAGTGGACCTTATATATATTGTTATCATCATATAGGGTGAAGTTTGGTTCCCAATGATGGAAATGTTCCTACATGGATTGATCTATTAGTAAAATACCATTTTGAGGTTTTCTATTATAGGATATATCCATCCAATTAGGATATCCGTTAATAAGGATATAAGTATATTTTTTAAAGGGTGGTTTAATTTCATTGACCTAATCTATATTGATGTTGATGAATAGTTAGTTCACCATATAATGTGTGATGCGAATGATTGTTTTATCATGATCTCAATATTCTAAAACTGTGGCTATATTAGCTAGTGTATCATTACCGTTATTATATGAATGTAATATGTGAGAATGTATTGGCCTAGAGGGGAACTCATCCATATATCATCATATAAAACCATGAAAAAGGATAAATTACTCTTTATCAATGTAATATAAACTATTAATCTACTTAATTAGCTACTATAATCCTCCGTTGACTTTCATGTAGGCTACCAGTATATCTAGAGCGAGATAGAATATTGTAATGAGGTCTTGGTATGCTGCTTTATTTCTAGTAAAACATTTAAAAATATGAAAGAATATAAAAGGCCTTTCTTCATTGGAGAGATGTGTAAAATCCTCAACATGATCTGATTATTCATTAAAATATTCATCCTTTTTCATAAAATGTTTCTAAAGACACTATCTAAGAACATTTCCCATTTCTTGGATTCTTAATTGATGGATAAGACCTATTTAATATAAAGTTTTGTGTTCAATAATGACTTCTATGGGATAGGGTGTGATGGGAAGAAATATATTAATTATTTCCTCTTAATTTCCTTCTGATACAAGAACTGAATGTAAATATATTGTAGAATGAGTACCCACCATACTAGATTCCTATTTTGAATTAGTTGGATGAGGATGTATTTGAGTGGGTCAAGATGATAAACATGGTGGAACTTGTGATTTTATAGTTAATGTCTCAGCTTCATCATTATGAATATTAGGGAATTGAAGTTATTATCAATATAAAATAATAGAGTCTTAGTATCCATTATATTTTTTATAAGATAATAGATACTTTTATCCATCCCTAGTTCATTATCCTAAATAAGTAGTGCACTAAAAATCACTCAAATATAATATGGTGTCAAACTCTTTAGCTACTAAAGGAAATTTTTCAAATCCTCATATTGTTTTAATTTATTTATGCTCTTTACCCTAAGATATTAATAAATTAGTGGTCAAGTATTCTCTTAGAATCTAATATTTGAGACCCCTTGACTCTTTTTTTCATCATTATTATCATGTTATAATAAAAATTTATTATTCATCGAATTAATTGATCCCTCCATGGTTTCCACATTATGGATGAGAGGTTTACATTATATGGGTGACATCATGGAGGGAGGATGTAGAATGTATCATTTGAGATCATTTAATACCTTCTAAAAATATTCCTCCCACAATTAGGTATCCCATTTCTTATTCAATTTCATAAAGGGTATGCACTTCCCAATGAGGTTAGTTATCAAGAACATGATATAGGAAAAATATACCTGGTGTCCCTTTAACTCTCTAAGGATTCAAGGAGGGGGGATATCATGTTTAACAATGGTATTTTTAGTGTCCAATTAAATTCCATGATGAAATTCCATGAAAGTAAGAAGATTCTCTAACATTTCCTTGAAAGAAAATTTCAAGGGGTTTATCTTCAACCTGTATTTCTGTGGTTTGTTGAAAATTGTTTCTAAAAAAAATGTGATCATATAATTATTGATACTTAACTAAAAGATCATCCATGTGGTAAACTATATTATCCCTTATAAAGATAGTAAAACTATTGTGCATGACATGTTGATATGTGGAGATTTAATTCTTTAAGCTAAAGGGAATTAATTAATAACAATATAAACATTAGGGTTCCCTAAAGGTGGTGTCCTCCTCAATTTTTTGAGATCACATGGATCTTATAAAATAATAAATATCCATATATAAAGGATATATCTTGGAAGCCAAATATTACATTAATTAGTAATTATGTGATCATAAGTGTGAAATAATACTTTAGACACTATAAATTAGGATCCCAGAAGTCGATGTAAGACCTAATTTACTATACTTTTTCTTAATGGGAATGATGCTAGTGATACAATTTGTATTAAACTTCTTGAATTAATTTTTATTTTTGGATATTATCAACATCATCTTTCACTTTGGTAGTATAATTCGGATGTATTCTCCTTATTAGTTGTTTATAACCATGATGATCGAATGGTAGAAATAATTGATGGATTTCCATAGCTGGATTTAATCTGGGAAAATCTATATCATTCCAGTTTAATACTTATTGATAAATTTTTAGTAATTAGATATATGTATTTTGTTCCTTGGGTTCTATTGCTATAATAATCAACAATGGTAACAAATATTCCTTGATACCCATATTCACATATAGGAGTTCATTGATGATGCTCAACACACCTTACTAGAATAATAGAGTAGAATAAATGTGATATTATTATTTCTTTTATTATATATTGATATCATTGGAAGAAAAAATTGGATGTGAATTTGGAGATCTGAGAGGTGATCTAGGGATATTATCATCTTCATTATGATCACATTCCCTTTTGACATGATCAGGATTATTTGATACCACCGATAGCATGAGAATAAAAGAGAATGTTCTCAAAAACCATCCTATTTTTATTCTTATAGGATTCATTTGATTCTAATAAAAACTAATTGGGTGCTTTGAATAAATATTATTCAATCCTATACAGTGGTAAACACACTCATGGTCTATGTTTTTACACATGGATTGCACACCGATCTTTTATTTACATGGTGAAGGATTCTCTAGGGGAAAATATTTCTAATAATAAAATAAAAGGAATTTTATTGTATTATTGAGATTATTGTATAATATTACCCTTGTGACTAGATGAATTCCCATATTGTTAGTCATTTCTTCAATTCGGTTGATGTGAAATGCATATCCTTTTTCTATTTTTCTCCTTAGATTGGTAGGGCCATATTTTAGGCTGCTGGGGTAATTTATCTATATGAAATTATCTAGCATAAATGGTTTCCCCTCCCATTTAGAAATATACATCTATATATTTAGATTCATAGGAATCAAATGGGGAATTTTCAAATTCTAATACAATAAATTTCCCATTAACTATGTATTTGAGACACTGATGGTATGATGTAGGTACTAATGTCAACATGTTGTGTCATGACCTTCCAAATAGGGTATTAAAGGCCATATCATAGAGGACTACCATGAATTAAGAGTCAAAGAAAAGTTATTTGAACTAGGTTTTGTACTTGATCTTTCCTAGTGGTTTCTTTTAACTTTTGTTCTATCCCTAAATTTTTATGTTATAAGGATTCATGTTTGCCACATTGTAGGCTAAGTATCTAAGGGTTTAGATAATGATGAGATTTTCCCTAAAAATATTATCTATTAGTGATTTATTGAGTTGATGTCATTAAGATTTTTAGATATACAAAATGGTCTAATGCATACTTGTATGATAGTATTCCTATCTTGTTCCACGAAGGAAATGATAGTGTGGAATTCCCCAGAACTAGTCTCCAAAAAATATACCTCCCCTATTTAAAACTTATACATGAACTATTGTGGGATTAAAAGAGCCTTAACATGGGATTCCAATAAATCTATGGATATGTAAAGAGATTCTAGGATAGATAACTTGTCTATACCAATAAAAAACTACTTTAATATAGTGTATTTCTAGACCAAGGGTACATTCCTTACTTCTTGTGGATTTTCCCTGGATTGAGGCTTAGAGTTCGATGATGATTATGTTGATGAATCCTTTACATTAGAGATCTGGGTATAATTTTCATGATCAAAGAGTTATGATGAGATGACCAGTAATGAAATGACCTGATTTAACCTAACCCAACACCTGAGTGGTCCTTCCACAAGACCCGAATCTTGTTCTCGATCACCACGGGATAGAACCATGCACCCAGAATAACCAACAATCACATGTTAATGATTTCAATCATGGTCAACTAGAATGACACATCCATGAAAAAGGATGAAAACACTAATAACATAAGATTCAATGGGATAAAATACCACATACAAATCATACAATAATGACTAAAAATATACCATAAGTAGTAATATGTATCATATACCAAGCATACCATAATAAGACACATATATGGTGTCACAAGTCAATATCTCATAACTATAAAGAATGGGGACAAGAACAAAAAATTCCTATATATATAATCCCATAGACATGATATTACATAATGAATTCACATATCTAGTCTATATGAGACTAAATATTCTCTAACAAAACAATAGTCATAGGTAATCCGAAAAAGATACCCAGGTACATGTTTCCCCTACCTTTATCCATGTAATTGAAAATGAATTCTACATATTCCCAAAGAAATATGTATTTTTGGATATAGAAATCCCAATAAGATACCACCATAAATCTATTTAAAGATTTTACTCATGAAAAAATAATGCAGTTTGAAAAGAAGTTTCAATAATAAACCACTTTGAAAACAAATTTCAATACAAAACCTCTTTAAAAACATTCCAATTTTAAACCATCCTTTGAAATACCTTTGGATTTCCATTTTGAAAAAACATGTTTTCCAAAAAAAATTCAACATGGATCAAATATATAATAAAGGACAAAGGCATCCAAAAAGGCATAAAAAAAGTGATCATAACACCTATATCGTATAACCATAAAAATGGGAATGTGCATAACACATATGTTATCACATAGACATGGAACCAATCAAATGAAAAAATAATATAAATCAATATGGAATGAGTAAATATACATAGGACTTATAACCAAAAGGGTCAAACATTGGTGAGTATAAAAAAATATACTATATAGCTATGTAAAAATGGAATATTTTTCTATCTTCCCTAATACCAACTATAAAAACTATCTCAGTCTCCCATTAAACAAGCGGAAACTATAACAGTATCTATAAAAAAGGATCTTATAGTCCCTTGAAAGAAAGTAATATCAGAAGGTTTACCTACAGAAAGGATCTTATAGTCCCTTATAAATAATTTAAACTCTCACAGTATTCCCCCCTAGAGGCTCCCTTGGTACCTTGAAAACCCATCACTCACACCTCGTTAACCCACATGTTAATAAATTTCAATATAATCACAAGTAGGTTACAATCATGAAAAGCTATTTCACAAAACAAATTTAAAATACAACATTCCCTTTTTTTAAATCACCATCTCAAAAGGTAAAACCATTTCTAAAACCATTTTATAAACCCATTTATAAATGTAAAACCAATTTGAGACATTTTATCAAACACTGGGTGTGCATATAAGCCACACCCATTTGAAAAAACCTCTATAAAAACCCAAATTTAAAAAACAATCCATAAATAATATCCAGAATGAAATTAAAATCAACCATAAATAAAATAAGGTGGAATTTAATAAACACAAACCAAAGGAGATTATGAATTTAAAGCTAAGACAAGAAAATTTTACTTAAATTGAGACACGTTCCTCCAAAATTGTTCCAACCTCATCGCCTTCGATGATTACAACATATAATAGGTCAGATAATTCCTCAAAAACCTCATGCATATGAAAAAAACCAAAACCATAATAAAAAAGGTAAGATCATCCCCCCCCCCAACTATGGTTCCACACTTATATGAAAATATTATAACATGCAATAGAAGTGGGAAATGAAGAAGAAACCATGAAGAAAGGTCCTTACCTCAAGACAAACCACATTCGATCCAACGATAATCCACCAATGATGAGAGGGGTAATATTACAAGACAAGGATAATGGGATTGAAATTTCGGGAGGATAAAATAAGGTCTAAATGGTATAAAAATCAATAGTTTCATTTTGGTAAAATACAAAATTTTGAACGAGCTATAAAGGTTTAATATTTTAGCTATATAGTTTGAAAACCCATGCACGAACACTAAAATATATAATTAATCCACTAAAATAGGCCACATAGTTACCCATAGGACTTACATGGTTTGGAAACCATGCTCAAACCATGAAAAAGCACTCTGTACCCCCTCACACGATTACCTACATGATTAGACAAACCATGCCCTAACCATGTTCCATGGTTTGTGTTAAAAAAAACACCAATTCCAAAACCGTGACACAGATGAACTAAAAATGAAAACCAAGAAATAAAATAAAGAAAAATTTTTATGTGTTAGTGAACCTTCAAGTGACATAGACTCCCCACTATGCCACTTTCTACCACCATAAACTCCTTAGGAATCCTTGGAAGAAAACAAGTGAAGACACTAATACCTCACCAAAGTTTCCTTCACACATGTATCATAGATATAAACTTCTTAATTATAGATCACCTTGACCAATGAGATCAATTTTCCATTGATCACTTTATCCTGATAATCTATGAAAAAACTAGATTCTCCATGAAGGTGGTATTAGGTTCGATCAACCAATCTCTGCACTCTAACACATGATATGGGTTCAAATGGTATCTATTAAACAAGGAAACATGAAACACATCCTGGATGGTGGATTTATATTGTACAAACTACAACTGATAGGCTACCATCATAATATGCTCCACCAAAAGAAACGACCTAACATAATGAAACACCAATTTCCATTTCTTTCCCAAGAGATGGTGTCCCATCCAAATATATACCTGAAGAAACACCATATCACCAACCTGAAATTACAAAGGGAGATTAAAATATTAATTATCAAGTTTTTTAAACGTTTATTTTTCACTAACAATTTTTTAATCATCCAAACAATGTCAATCATCATCTAGATGTGGTTTGGTCTAAACAAGGAACACTATCCCACTTAATCCCAACACAATGGGGATTGGAAAGGATGATCGTAAAACACCTCAAACGGGGCCATCATGATTGATGTATAGTAGATATTATTATATATAAACAAATAAAAAACATGTTTTTTTTCACATTAACCTCTAATATAAAGTACATATGCTAAAAAACTCTTCAACAGTTTAAATTGTTTGTTTAGACTGACCTTCCATCCATGGGTGATACACAGTGCTCAACTTCATCTCGGTTCCCAAAGCCTCATGAAACCTCATCAATAATTGGGAATTGAAATAAGAATCCGATTATGGAACTATCACTAAGGTAATTTGATGAATATAAACAAAATATCGAACATAAATTCATATGAAGTCCAACAGCTTTGCCCACTCCTAGAAGGGAATAAAGTGGGATGAATTCATCAAACAAAAAACAATCACCCATATAGAATCTTTCCCAATTGGATTATAAGTTAGTATAATCATGAATTCGATATAGATATTATCCTATGTCCACACTGGAATGTGAAGTAGTTTCAATAATGCTACTTTTATCTGGTTATCAACATTGATCCTATAGAATGAAAGCATCTAGAAACAAAATCTACCACTATAAATATCATCTTAGGCCACCAAACTTGACCTATAAAGGTATAAAACATCATGATTACCTTTTGGTGAATGAACTAACAAGGGAGATGAACCTCATTCATCACCTCATACCTCTTGCACAAATGAACCATCAGCCATTTCTGGGAAAGGAGATAACCATCAAGAGCCTGAGACCAATCACCCACGGTCTCCCCATTATTTAAAGAACTACTAATCTGATAGAATTTGAGGTTAGAAACCTGATCACTCCTATCCTGATAAATAATAGATCATGTAACCTACACAATGGTCAAGAACACCCAATATCCATACTCCTTCACCTCTAAACCGTAATCAACAATTCCACCCATGTGACACTATTCACTCAATGATTTCTGAACGGCCTATACTGTAAGATTCCTACTCAAAGCATCGATGAATGCATTACAATTTTTTAGCGTATAAGAAATATTGAAATCAAAATTACAATGAAATTCAACCCAATATCCTTGTCTTAGTTTCAGGTCCCTCAGGGTGAAAATGTACTTCAGGATTTTATGATCAACGTAAGCTATAAAATGCTCCCTGAAAAGATAATTTCTCCATGTCTTTAGTTCTTATAGTACCATTTAAAATTCCAAGATGTGGGAGTGATAATTTCATTCATGTGGTAATATACACTAATATCCATAGGAAACCTCACAATCATCCTAGTTTATCCCACATCCCAATTCTACACCAATACTATCACAATTCACAGCATATACCATCTCAGGGTTGGGAAGAATCCACTTTGTAATGGATTTCAAGTGGGTATGCAACTACTCAAATATTATGCTATCACTTATCACCCCACCCAAAATTAACCACTTTATTTTTCAAGTATCTCATGTGAGAATCCATCATAGAGAAAGCCTAATGTAGAAGCAGGATGAGGCTCACTAGGGTAGTGGAAAGTGTGTGTCGCAGTTTCTTGGCATGAATATAGTTGGCTATAGTGGGAAAAATACTGTTTTATATCATTGTAGGAAGGGTGGAAACACCATTACTAATTTATCAAATACTCTGAGGATGTTCAACCAATGTCGATGTTTTGAGAATCTTCATCACTTTTAGCAGTTTGTTTCATGGGGGAGAGGTGTAGGAGCTACTCTATTAAATGGTTATCAATTACAGTCTGATGCTACCAATGGTAAAAGATATCTTACTATGGGAAAGAGGGATTCTCACTAGGTGAAGAGGTATTAGGGTGGGATAGGTATAGGTTGAATTCATGATATATACATTGTTCCTGAGGATTCAGATTCCATACCATACACCATGAAAGGTCTGGTGTTTATTACTTATTATTTGGAATCATTTTTGTTTGATATGAATATGTAGTCTAAAAATGATAAGGCCTATACTTACATCCTATAAGATAAAAAATCCCAAAACAAATCCACATGATATAATCCCTATTAGACCAAAAAGTTTCTAAAAAACAACATATGATGATAATCCATAAGATCAACCTAGGTACATGGTTCTCATTCCTTAATCTGTGTCCTAAAAAACATTCTACATATGCCCAAAGGAATATGTTGGTTGTGAGGTAAAAATCCTAGTAAAACACCAAAATTAATATATTTAATACTTTTACCCATGTAGAAAAATAAACAAGTTTGAAATAACTTTAAAAAAATAAACTACTTTGAAGATATTTCACTTTCAAACAAGACATTGAAATCCATTCGATTTTCCATTTTGAAAAAATGTTTTTTTCCAAAAAAAATCCATCATGGACCAAATAAATAAAAAATGAAAAAGGAATAAAATGATCAACAAATCCAACAAGGAATCATAATGGTGATCATAAAAACAACATCATGTATCCATATAAATGGAAATGGGAATAACACATATAATATCACATCAACCAGGAACTGATAAAATTAAAAAAAAACATATCAATCAATTCAGCAAGACTAAGGGAACTAAGGGATCTAACAGAAAGGGTATAATGTGGGCGAGTCTAAAAATATATTCTTCCTAGATAAGAAAATATGGAATCTCTCTAGGTCTTCACTGGGACTAACTCCAATAGATTTCTTTATCTATTAGTAAAATAGTGTAATCTCTCATTGTATCCATATTAAAGTCTCTTGTTGTACCTTCTAAATTAAATGTAATATATCATGATATTCCCACCCAAAGGATATCATATTATACCTCCCCAATGGATCTCTCAGTCCCTCAACATATCCTAACTCACACCCCAATTATCCTTGTTTTAATCTATGCCAACATAATCACCAGAAACTACCAATCATAAAAAACCTTTTCTAATAAAATTTTACAATACAACATACCCATTTTATGAAACACCAACACATAAGGTAAAATTATTTATTTATTTTTTTAAAATATATTTAAAAATATAAAACATATTTGGTCTATTTCATCAAACACATGGGGTGCCTACCTTCCACACCCATATGAAAAACCCTCTAAAAACACCAAAACCCAAAAAATGAGTCATAAAGCATATCAATCATGGGATAATAATTAACCATAAACCAAACAAGTGCATTTTTTTATACAAAAACCAAAAGAGATTATAAATTTAAACAAAATCCATGGAATATTCCCTTATATAGAGACACCTACCCCAGAATCAGTTCCAACCTCATTCTCTTAGATGATAACCACTTGGAATAGGTTGGAGAGGGCCTCATACACCTATGACATAATAAAACAACCAAAAATACCTTCAAAATCCATATTTTAAAAATCTCGACTAACTAGGGTTCCAAACATCCTTGAAAATGGAAGAATAATCAAGAGAGGGTGGAAGAATAATAAACTATAAAGAAAGGGCCTTACATCAGGCCCAACCACCTATGATCCATGGATAATCAAGAAAATATGAGAGGGGAAGCTTTCATGATAAAGATAAGGGGATGTACATGGTGGGAGGAGAAAATGAGGGACAAATGGTATAAAATTAAATAGGGAAATATTTCTAAAATACCAAATTTTTAATGAGCTATACTGGTCACACAGTTTGTCCGCGTGTTTAAGAAAACCATGTTACAACTATGTGAGAGATACTAACTCCCCCTAAAAATTCTCCATGAATACCCCTGGAATTTGAACTATTTTTAAACCTATATCAAACTATAAAAATATCTATGACCCCCTCATATGGTTAGCTACATAGTTAGACAAACCATGTTCTAACTATGTACCTTTTTTATCTTCCCCAAAAACTCCAATTCTAAACTCCCAACACCTAGGAAATGTAAAGGTAAACCAAAAAATAAATAAATCAAAAAATATGATACACTAATGACCCAACGAGTGTCACATGACCTTCCCAAATTTTGATGCTTCTATTCATTTATCCAGTATGATTAGGTTTTAATGATCCTGGTAGGATTCATGATTGGATTAATTCTATTTTTGAGCTCTCTAGAGTGCTTGTATTTGGGTTTCAACAGCATATATAGGCTTAACAGAAATAGTTCCCAGTGGTTGTGGTCCATTTCATCCTTGTCTTCCACAACCTCATCTACCTCTGTGACCTTATACCCAATTATAGATAATAAGTTATTTTTATATATATATTCTTCATAAGATTAGGGGTCAATTAAGTGATGAAATTTACAAAACTATATTCATACTCTTCTTATAATGAGTATCCCTTTTAATGGAGTATTTTTTGTTGTTTCATCTGGTGGGATGGTTTCAATCCACCAAATTTCGGGGGTAAGAATATTGAAATCATATGTACTAGGTTTGGTATCATTAAAGGATCTTCCTCTAATATTTGTTTCCACCAATTCTGATTACATCAGTATTTGGATGATTATGAAAGAGATGATTATCAAGGTAAAAAACAATGAAGTCTCTTGGGGAAAGGGATATAACTAGTTAGTTCACTTGATCCTTGAGTATGGTGTGTGGTCATTTGACCAATTTATGGTTCATCCGGTAATCAAATTTCTATACATTCATGTCTATGACATTCTATTACTTTCCTTATTCTAGTAGTGGGGTGGTGGAAACACATTTTATGTTTGATAGGTGTTTTCCGTGATTAAATTTTATGGATCCAAACACCTTTATGGTTATATCCTTAAAAACAAAGTAGTGTTGGATATCATGTCCCAGTATTCAAGGGACATATTAGTAAAAAAGATGATCATACAACCAAATTTATTAGTCTTATTGATCTCTAGAAGTTAGATTAGGATACTATCTATGGATGTGATCAAATAACTTAAATCCTTATCCCTTAGAAAAGAATAGAATTTATCCTTCTAGTACTAAAACATCAAGTGATTTTTTACATTTTCCATCCAAAAGTGAATGAATTTTCTACTTAGGTTGTTTAGGGAGAGACACCATGTAATATTAATAGGGATTGAGATATATATATGGAATCAAAATTGGTTTTAGAATAAAAATATCTGCAATTATTTTACCAGCTCTCTTTTTCTTTTTTCATCAGTGTTGGATGATATTTAAACTTAGAGAATCATAAAACATATTCCAACCATTGTTAAACTGATGTAAAATCCCAAAATACACTAGAATATTTTTGTAGAATAGGATGTTCTTGAAACTTTTCCTAGATATTTTTAATACAAATCCCATGTAGCTATTCATATTGGATTTTAATGTTCAATGCATAGGTTAAACCATTAAACCTAGAGATAAAGTTTGAGACCCAAAAATTTTCACCCTACCCATAATTTTATATATCAAGGAAAATTTTCTTTTTTATCATGTAGAAGAATTGGTAGAGGAATTTATGATGGATGTATTCCCAATTTGAGAGGGGCCCAGCTAGCAGGTTTCTATAGAGAATGAATACCATTCCCTCCGATGTATACTTGAAGCATCTATGATTTTATAATTCTTCTTATTAAATTGTACCCATCATAGGGCCACATCAATAAAAAAGGTGAATAAAATACTTTCCTAGGTCTCCCATGCTATTAAGGGTTTAGAATGTATGATTCTTGAATTTGGGAGGAGGAGGAGTCACATCCTGTAACGTCTTGGACCCGGATGCCACCCAAAATGGTGCCCCGAGCCTGGTTGACCACATGGACTTAAGAGCATCTCCCAAAATTCTAGAGGCTGTTGACTAGCAGCAGGGGCCCAGGTGAGTTAGTGGGGAGACTATTCCCTCATTACTAGAGTATAAAAGCAGAAGTCAAACATAATATAAATAAAGGAAGTGAAATAAACCACAATCAACTAAAAGTAAGTCAAGACAGTAATAAATATCATAAAACAAAAGTGTCCCATATAAAAAATGATACAGATGGTACAAGTATCTTGAAATCATCTAGAAAAACACATGATAATGTAATATGGTACAAGTCCCAAAAAGAACAAATGACTAAAAAGATATCCCAGAATCGCAAGCCTCAGCTTGGATCTATGCTCTACTTATCCAAATCCATAGTCAATAACTTATACATGGGAGATTTCCCCTATCATCACCTGCAAACATATAATCTATTTGGGTCCCTGAGGAGGCCCAAACAGGGTGTGAGATAACATCCCAGTGGGAAACCACCCAGGTTTATATAGTTCTAACAATAATATATGATATTATGGAAAATTCAAACAACCAGTAAAGTAAGTTTATATTCTTATAGAATAAGAATATAGTAGTTTTTAAAACCAACCAGCCCTCAAGATACCTGAAAAGAGTCAGATCCTAACAAGTCAACTAAAAGAAAAGCAAACGAATCACATGACCATGCCTTACATACATATATTTTCTGAAACCCATAACCACACTGTATAAATAAGTTAAGAATCCCACATCCACACTATACATTGAAGTCAAATATCCTATGACCACACCATATAATGAAGTGTATACCGTAAGGTCCAGATATATGGTGTCATATACCAAGGAATCCATGTAATATATCTTGACCAAAGAGGGTCAGATACAAAGATCTTGTCCAAGGAATCCCATTGAGTCCCATGGTAATACATGGTGGAAACTCAGTTAGACAATGGTTGGGGTTCTAGGAGCATGGAAATAACAAGTCCTACATGATCCTAAGAAAGTTGGATTGACGAGGTAGCAAGGCCCGAGGCATCCCATGGAATGAAGACCTAAGGGGCAGAGTAAACCCAAGGCATCCACTACCATGTTCTAGATCCATAGAGAGCAGTTCATGACATCAATCAACCATTCATTCTAGAATTAAGTCATTCAACATAAACAAACATTCCATGTTAGTATACCCACTCACACCAATCTTCACAATCCATGAGTATAACTACTCATGAAAAGAATTTTTTAACTACATGCATATGTGCCTACCCTCCCATATAAACCATTTAACATTCCATTATCATTTTATATAGGTATACCCACCCATATCATCCATTAAACAATCCCAGTTAAATTAAACAAGCATGGAATAACCATATATATTAAAGAAAAGAGGCAGTACATCTCTAAAGCAAGATATTCAAGATTTCAAGGCATTAACATGCTTCCTATAACTTGGAAAGCACAATCACACACCCATTAGGTTGTTGAAATAGGAATAAATAAGTTATTTTCTTTAGGATCACCCATTAGGTGTCCTTGAATTGTGTAACGGGTGCCAAAAAACTTAAATGGAACCTACATGCATCCTCACTAGGTCCGACTAAGCCTACGAAAAGCAAGTTGCTAAAAAACAAGGCCTCATAGGATAGTCTGACAGGCAGAAAAAATAAAAAATGCCGGAAAAGCACCCAAAAAACCGAAATAACATATATACCATCTAACTCACCTCAATAGTAGGCAACTCGTCGAGTATAAAGTTATGATTCATCCTAGTTTGGAAGAAACATTAATAACGGACATAGAATGATATATTAGGGCATATGAGACTAAATCCAAATAGTGCAGTCATTGTTCCAAGAAAGAAGAATGACTAAAAAGGAATCAAGTACTTACCAATGTAGTTTCAACATTACTAATGGTGCTTGAATCGATGTCTGGATGACTTCTGAATCTGAAAAACTAGGGTAGAGGGGTTTTGGCTCTCAAAAATAGAGGAAAAACTTATTCCCATCAAATATGATACTACTGTCCCTATTATAAAAAAACCCACTGTTAGGTACATGATGTTTAAGCCATGTATATTCCATGTACCTAGCCTCCATCCAACCTTTAGCTTATTTCCCCTTCTTTTCCAAATACAACCTAACAGGCCCCTGACCTGGTATAGGGTCTAAGTCAAAAAGGAATGTAAACAACATTTAACATTGAAGGAAATATCTGTACCTTAAGAAATACCATAGATCTTACAATCTTCCCCATTATATAATTCCATCCTTGAATTTATCTCTAAATGGTGGTCAAGATTTGTCATAAAAAAACTCCGGCCACAGAGCACGTACATCAACATCCCTCTCCCAAGTCTCATCATATAAATGGTCATGCCGCCATATCACCTATACTAGAGGAATTGACTGGCCATGGGGATCCTTCGTGCTCATATCAACTATAAAAATTAGATGCTCCTTAGAGGATGCATCAACCTAATGCTTAACCTCATCGAGCTGAAAAATGTGAGACAGATCTCAGTGATAGCGGCATAACTGAGATACATGGAAGATGTCTTGAAAGGATTGGTACCTTTGAGGTAACTAATTCTTACCGGAAATAGATTCGACTCTCTCCATAATCTTCAGTGGACCGACAAATCTCGATGAGGGCTTACCCTGTCTTCTGATCTGCCTATGCCCAAACTTTAGTGAAACAAACAAGAAAACCTGATCTCCAACCTCGAACTCTACAGGTCTTCTACAGAGATCAACGTTTGGTTTCTAATAATACTATTCAGTATCCATCCACTTATGAATCATCTATACCTTTTAAGAAGTCTCATGCATGAGACACGGTCCCAGTAAAGTTTCCTCTCCTACCTATAACTAGCACAAGGGAGAACGACATGGCCTACCCTATACAACATCGTAAGGTGCTATCTACATCATTTCATGATTAATATTATTTTAGGAGAACTCAACTAGGGGAATTTTCCTCTCCCAAGACCCCCCCAAAATATAGTACACATGCTTACAACATTCCCTCAATCCCTTGTATTGTACGTTTTGACTGGCCATCAATCTGAGGGTGGTATGCTATGCTCAGAAGAACCCGTGTACCCAACACCTTTTGAAAAATCTTCCAGAAACGAGGCGTAAAGTGGGCATCCCTATCTGAAACAATAGTTCATAGGACCCCATGAAGTCGTACAACCTATCGAATGTACAAATTTTTAAGAAAATCAACACTGAAGGTCTCCATGATCGGCAAGAAACGTGTGACCTTCGTAATCCTATCTACCAAAACCCAAACAACATCGCTACCTTGAGGAAACATCAATAAAACAATAAATAAATCTATTGTGACATCATCCCATTTACACTATGGAATAGGTAATAGCTGTAAAATCCTATCTATTCATTGATGTTCCACCTTCACCTACTAACAAGTGAAATAACTCATAACAAAACCAACTACCTATCTCTTCATCCCCAGCCACCAGTACTAATGTCGCAACTCAAAATACATATTGGTGAATCTGGGGTGCAATTCCCAAGATGAATCCTGAATCTTACACATCAACTCCTCATGTATATCCACTAAAACGTAGACATATCCATGGATATGAAGGATCCCATCATCTCATACCGTCCAACCAGAAGGAGGGTCCTCACCTGCCACACCTTCCCGTAGAAATATGCCTTTTGAATCCTAGAACTACCTCTTACGAACTCTTTCATGTAGGGTAGAGGTCATATGTAAGGATGATTGAAAATTCAGTCCCTTTTTTCCATGCACCTCTAGATTCATCTCAGATAACAACACCATAAGCAGCCACTCACTACTGGCCTATTTCACTTCATGTATCTGAGTCCTCCTTCTCGATGCATCAGCCATTGAATTTCCCTTACTATGCATGTAGGAAATCTCGATGTCAAAGGACTATAGGTACTCCACCCACCTTTGATGCCTCAAATTTATATCATTCTATGTAAATATATACATGAGGATTTTGTGTTCTGTGTACAACACAAAACAATCTCCCAAAAAATAGTGCCTCCAACTATGAAATGGTTGAACAACTGCAACTAACTTGAGATCATGCGTATAGTAATTCCTCTCATGAGGCCTCATCTGCCGAGACCTGTATGCCAAGACTCGATCTACCTGCATCAGCACTTCCCTCAAACCAATACCTAAAGGGTCAGACTTCACCATGTAGCTCTTGTCCTGCTCTGGCAGTATCTGGACTGGTGCTAATGTCAACCTCCCTTTTAGCTCTTGGAAGGCTGTCTCACAGGATTCTGACTACACAAAATTCACACACTTCTTCCTCAAACCTGTCAACGGTGCTACTAAGATTGAGAAGTATTGTATAAAATTTATGTAGTATCTAGCTATCCCCAAGTAACCCCATATGTCAAAAATGTTCATGGAATGTTCCCAGAAAACTATAGCTATCACCTTTTCTGTGTCCACCGACACTCCTGTCTTCGAGATGATGTGACCCAAGAAGTTAATTTGAGCAATCCAAAACTGGAACTTTTCAAGCTTAGCATATAACTATTGATCTGTCAGTGTATTCAAAATGATCTCAATTTGGTTTTCATGGTCATATTTATTGTTAGAATAAAACAATATATCATCCATAAAAACCACCACAAAAGAATCCAAGTAAGGATGGAATACTCGACTCATCAGTTCCATGAAAACTTCTGGCATGTTTGTGAGACCAAACAGAATAACCAGATACTCATATAACCCATACCTTCTATGAAAGGATGTATGGGGTATTTATGTAGGTTGAACATTCACATGGTGTTATTATGACCTCAATTATTTCTTTGAGACACTCGTTCTCTGTGAATATGATAAAACATGTCATATATATGTGGAAAAGGATATCATTTTCTAACTGTTAGATGGTTCAATTTCTGATAATCCATGCATATCCTAAGATCCCAGCTACATTTATCATAAAAGAACGACAGACCCCAAAAAGAAGTATCAGGAATGATAAACCCCTTTTCCTCTAAATCCTCTAGCTACATTTCGAGCTCCTATAACTTCATCATAGCCATCTTGTAAGGAGTAATGGATACCAGCGCGGTTACTGGTACTAGATTGACGGAGAACTCCACCTCTCTCTTAAGAGGTAAACCAAAAAAGTATTTAGAAAAGACTTCTTTGAATCACTCAAATACTAGAGAAAATTTCACTTTACTCACTCCCTGATCATCTAGAAACAAACTAGAAATATGGGCTACCATCTCGCCCATCCCATGATGCTTGGATCCATCTCTGCTTTCCAGGACACACCATTCACCCTTGTGAATAAAAAATACACCGTCTAGTGATGTGAAAGTCACTCTCTGACCATAGGAGTCAATATATCCACGATAATCCACAGACCATTCCATTCTATAAATGATGTCAAACCCTATCATATCGAGGAAATAAATATCCCAGATGAAGTGACACCCTCTGACCACAAGGGGAAACTTTATACACTGAATTACATCACCCGTTCTAACTCTAAATGGTGTGTCTAGAATTAAAACACCATCTGAAAAAACCCAAGACCAAGGCCTTTTACCACTTATGAAAAGATAAAAATATGGGAGGAACCGATATAGAAAAGAGAAGATGCAATAGTATATGATAATAAGATCATACCTCTCACTGTAGATGGTCTGGGATCCTGATCATATTGTGTATGTTTCACATCATATGTTTGGGATTCACCACAGCCCTATGACCTTTCTTGGCTACCCTAAGCTGATCCACCCTTCTGTCTCTAAGAACATGGAGCTTGACTACCATGAGCATGAGAACCACTGCCCTGGCTCGACCAACCTACATTGCTCCAGCTCCCATCCTAACATAGAGATGAAGAACCTACTCCTATACCTGAGGTCACAGCTGACCCCCTTCCACTTGCAGTGGGAGGGATTGTCCTACAAAACAGCTGCATTTTCCCTATCCGGACACAAGCTCAACACTCAACTGGGTTGTGGTCACATTGATTTTTCACACGGCCTCACCTACCACACTTATGTAAATATACCAAGATTCCTATTCCCACAACCAAACTAGAACTCATGCCGTAAGAATCCTCAAAATGATGCTTCCTATCTAAATACATAGATCCTCTAGGGAAATAAACAACACTCCCCTATTCTATACCCTATGCATACCCTAGGTTACGCTCTGTAATCAGTGCCTGATTCAAAATATCAGTGATAGAAGGAAACCAATACACATTGAACTAAGATCTGATAGCATATCTGAGACCATCCATGAAGCAACTCGCCCTCAACAACTCATTAGTAAGATACATCGGCACAAAATGATGCAACTCTGTAAAGCATGCTGAGTATTCCATAACCATCATTACACCCTGCTACAGACGCATAAAATTAGTAGCCCACACTACTCAAACAGTCACTGGGTAAAAATATTTATAGAATAAGGTTTTAATTCATCCCAATCCATTACCCACAAGTCATCACCCCAGTTCAAAACACCACACCAGTGCCTTACCGCTCTACTTAGCATGTAAGTTTCAAGCTTCATCATATACTCCAAAGGCATCTTCAGATGCTAAAAAATCTCTAACATGGTCTCTAGCCATATCTATACATCTTGTGTCCCTCCATCCCCTAAAAACATAGGAGGTTTCTACTTCTGGAACAACTGTGTCAGCTCATCCATAGTTAAGGATGGCTGAGGTGCTCCCTGGATTTTCTGCATATATCAAAAGAAACCCTTGAGGAAATGTGCCACATCACCTATTTCTGGAACATTCCAAGGTGCCACAGCTGGAACTATATAAGGATCTACAAGTATCATGTGGCCCTCCATCTTTGATGTATGGACATCGCATCCCTCATAGTGTACCACTAGAGGTTGTCGTGGTGGCATGTCTCTATAATGACAAACACACACCTCAGGAAAGAACAACATCAAATCAAAAAGCTCAAAGCATAGTACTATTCAAAACCTACCTATAAACCAAGTAAACCCCCAACCTTCTTCTAAAGACAAGAATATATAAAGAACAACCATCAAACCACAAGAAATTATTCCTCTTTCCAACTCAAATTCCAGTCTAGGTTAAGCCTCTGTCCTTCATTTCAAGTTACAATTCCATTCATGTTGACATTGAGTTACCAAGGAAATTTCACAGTGGGTAACCAATTCGGAATCCATGAGGGCCCATAAAACCTCATGAACCCATCCTCGGTTCCCATTCAAACCATACATGTAACAAGTTTAATTAACATTTACATTTCATCAGTGCTTCATTTACCAATTCATCAGGGATCATAATTCTTATGGATTGAAAGATGACGTCACACCTTTTTCTAATGCACCCAACTAACACAACAACATTCACAACTATCGCATCAACTGTCACAATATCATTCAATATCTAATGCATCCTAGATGGCATGGAATAATGCATGACATGTGATTCTAACAAGTGTCTATATTATGAATGAGATGACACACCATCATCTCATCTGGATGAAACTGAAATAGAACCAACAATTTCATCAATAGTAAGAGCATAAATCAAGTGCATCACCCTACAATGAAATCGAATCAAATGTAATAGTAAAAATATAAAAAATCATAACTAAATTCTAGGTAATTTGGATTTTCCTTGTATGCGGGGTAGATACTCCTGATCACAATTTATTACCAAACCCCATTTCCTTCCTATCCCTATATAATGTCACCAAATAGTATGTTAAACAAAAAAAATACTATGACACCACTTTGTAATGTCTTTGACCCAGATGCCACACAAAATTGTGCCCTGATCCCGGTTGGCCTTATGGCCTCAAGCATATCTCCCAAAATGCCAAAGGATGCCGACTAGAAGCGAGGGCCTAGGTGAGGCAGTGGAGAGACTATTACCTCATTACTAGAGTATCATAGTGGAATTCAAACATACTAAAAATAGCGGAGGAGAAATTAAAGCAGTCAACTAAAAGTAAGTCAAAACTGTAATACATATCAATAACCATAATTGTATCATATACAAAATGATAGAGATGGTACAAGTATCTAGAAAACCTCAAAAATAGAACATGGAAATGTAATATAGTAAAAGTACCAAAAAGAACAAAAGACCAAAAATGTATCCCAATATCACAAGCCTCATCTTGGTCCTATGCTCCCTTGCTCCAAAGCCACAGTCAAAAAACTCTACTAGGGTGCTTGGACATATCATCTCCTATAAATATATAATCTGTTTGGGTCCCTAAGAAGGCCCAAACTGGGTGTGAGATAACATCCCAATAGGCAACCACATAGGTCTATACTGTTATAATAGCAATATATGAAGATCCAACAAGTTTAAACAACCAAACAAGTAAGTGTATATGCTCATGGAATAAGTCAATAGTATTAGGTAAAACCAACCAGCCCTTAAGGCTACCTAAAAAAGAGTTCACTCCAAAAAAAGGAGCTAAAAGAAAAGTAAACAAGTCAAACGACTACACCGTACATTCATATGTATTACTCAACCCACAACCATACTGTATAAAGAAGACAAGTATACCACAACCACATCATATAGTGAAGTCAAATGACCCAAGACCATTCCATATAATGAATTTTATATCAGAAGTGCCAGATCCAAGGTTTCATGTACTAAGGCATCCATGTAATATATCTATATCATGGAGGGTCATATCCAAAGAGGTTTTCCAAGGATCCCCATTGATTCCCACATGAATCCTTGGTAGAAACACATTTAGGCACTAGTTGGGGTCCTAGGATCGTGTAAATAGTAATTCTTATGAAATCAAAGGTAGGTTGGATCCACTGGGTAGCATGGCCCGCAGTATCCCATGTAATGAAGACCTAAGGGGAAGAGTCTATCCAAGGCATCCACAACTTCATTCCAAATCCATGGAGAGTATTCCATGACCTCAATAAACCATTCAATCAAGCATTCAATCATTCAATTTATACAAACATTCCATGTGATTATACCCAGTCACACCAACCTATAGAATCCATGAGCATACCCACACATGCAAACCGTTTATCAAATATAAGAATATGGGAATACCCTACCATATATACCATTTAACATGACATTATCATTTTATATTGGTAAACACACCCATATCATCCTTTCAATAATCCCAGTTAAATTAAACAAGAATGGTATAACCAGATATAACAAGGAAAGGAGGAAGTGACTCTCCTAAAAAAGCTATTAATGTTATCAAGGCATTAACAGACTTCCTCTAACTATGAAATGAAAAGAACACACCCCTTGGGTGGTTGAAACATTCATAAATAGGATATTTTTTAAGGTTCACCCTTTTGGTGCCTTGAATCATGTAACAGGTTCCAACTCACCTAAACAAAACCTACATGAATCCTCACTAGGTTTGATTAAGTCTACGACAAACAAATCACTAAAAACGAGGCCTTTCAGAAAAGTTCAACGGGAAGTAAAAGGGGTGAATTCCCAAAAAGCATCCGAAAAGATGAAGGAAAGTATAAACCACATACCTCACCTCGGTAATAGATAGATCATCCAGTATCAAGTCCTGATTCATCCTAGATTTGAATAAATATAAAGAACATATGAAGATTGAGATATTAGGGCATATGAGCCTAAATCCAAATAGCATATTCATTGTTTTGAATAATCAAGAACGACTAAAATGGAATCAAGTACATACTGATTTGGTTCCAACGTGACTGAAAATGCTTGAATCAGAGTCTGGACAACTTCTGAATCTGAAAAACTAGGTTTGAGAGGGTTTGGATCTCAAAAATCGAGGAAAACTTCTGTCCTCCAAATATGAGGCTACTACCTCTTGAATAAAAAACCCAATGGGAAAATACACCACGTGTAGGCCACATACATTCCATGTATATATCATATAGCCAACCTTTAGCTTGTTTTCCTGCTTATTTCCCAGAAACAAGCCAACCGGCCCATGACCAGGTGTAGGGTCTTATCCAAAAAGGAAAGTAAACAACATTTAACCCAAAAGGAAAGATCGGTACCTAAAGAAAGACACAAGATCTTAAACATCCTCCCACTCAGTGTATGTTTTTTTTCTGGTTTCACTACTGCACATCTTCCCTCCCTGTATTATATCTTATTATTAAGGGATTTGAAAGAGTTTAGGATCTTTGGCGATATTTTCAACTAGGAAGACACACAAGAAGAAGTAGTGGGTGAACCATGGTATGGTTGGATAACCAATTTCTACTAGTTTTATCCAAGGTTAGTTAACTAAAATGATGATAATTTCTACCCCAATAGAGGAAATTATTGATGATCTTTGACCCCTAGGCTTAGATAGTGAATTATTTTAGGCCCATAGATGGTTATATTGCTAGAATATACACTTATAGTTTAGGAAGTCCCTCTTTTTTAAGGTTATGTTCTAAATAAGAAATATTGACCATGATGTGTGAGTTGTACTCAAAAAAATATTTCCTCTTTGTAGTTAATCATTGAGTCACCTCAACTTATTCCACTCAACTGTATATTTTGAAAACCATTGATCGATCAGAAGAGGTCCGAATTCCTTGGGTGGTGAGAGGGATGTTGTCATAGGAACATCATTTCTTTTATCTTTGAGTGAATCTTTCCACATAAAAGTTTAATAAATATTTATAAATCTCTCAAATTTTGATCCCACTTCTAATGTTGAGTATGCATACCTTCTACATTGAATTTAGAGAAAAACACATTTCAAGAAGATATATCCTCATCCAGCTCTTTAGCGTCAGTATCATGCTCTGAGTTATTCATGTTTCTATGACCAATGAAATTTAATAATGTGAAGTGTCTACTGGGGATCATATCATAACCCAATTTTTAGGGAATTTATCTTCCTCTAAATATCAATTGAGATAAAATTCATTGTCTACTATGAAATATTCATTTTTAGTGGAATATTTTGGTTTAAGTCCCTATCGAGATACACCTATTATCCTTGATATATGATGATCCCGAGAGTCTCTAGTGGTTTTTACTAAATTAACTCATAATAAAGGAGATGGATTGGAATGTGGGATAAACTATGAGAGAACATCTTATGAAGTTGATCTTAGTCTAAAAATAATTATTTCCTTGGGGAGGAGTGATAATTCCTCTAGCCATGTAGGATATGATTTTCTAGGCTAGAGGAATTATCACTCATCCCCAAGGAAATTTTAAATTTATAATAATTGAGAGTGTTTTTGAGTTTTTTATCATTTTTTTAGATTTCACTTCTCTATCTATTATAGTTTCTACCATGATAAAAACGAGTCATTCCATGATGGGTTTTTATGGAGATCTGCTCTGCCGAACTATAAATGGTTGTACCAAAATTTTTAGTGTTTCCTTTGTTTATTTTAATACAATTCAAAGGTTGGTCCATGAAAGAGGAAATCATACCATGACTAGATCGCGGTAGTGGGGTAATTTCTTGAAGTGTTGTGGATGAGTGTGTTTTCACATAGGGTCTCCCTCATAGTGGATATCACACTATAACGGTAGGGTCATGTCATGACAAGACCTAGGGTAGTGATTATAAGGTTATTCTTATTAGTTAGGTCATCACACAATGGGTAGGTTTCATCATGACATACTTGTTCTTCCTTTTAAAATTTTAATTTTTTAGATATTCCCATATTAATTATAGGAGGATTAACCCATATTTATTCCCCTATCATTCAGCAAAACCCTTAATGTATTGAAGGGTTCTCATGCCCAGTTCATCCATGTATTTTGGTATCCTCTTCTTTGATATGAATTAGTTTTTCAAGGTTAAATATCAAGTTTTCTTTTTCTGCCCTCACATTTTCTATTATCCTCAAATGTTTTTTCTTCCATAAACACAAATTACTATATGTGAAATATTTATGGTTTTTATGTTTCTAATCATGTTTTATAAGTTTTTTTAATGCTAGAGGAGCTCCTTAAACATATATAAATCATTATAAGGCGTGGCTGAAGCAAGTTTAATTTTTAAAATATATATATAATATTTTTTAAGAGGGTATTTCAGGTTGGAAATGGGGTTTTTTTAAAAAGGTATGTGTTGGGACCTTGTTAATTTTTTTTGGATATTATCAACACATGTGGGATTTTATAGAGTTTTCAATAGAAATTTTTGATTTAATAGTGATTTATAAAAGATGAAAAAATGTATTAGCATCATAATTTTTTTAAGGAATAGTTTTAATTTTATGAAATTGTGTGGATTAATGATTTTAGAAACAAAATTTTAATACCCTTGTTGTTATGTTTTCAGACACTAAATCCCCTCTTAAGAAATATGGATTGATTCTTATTATATGTGGATTGATTGATGAAAAGTGGATCTTTCCTGTGTCTAATACCCCAAAAGTATAAAAGAATAATATTTTATTTAGTTGAATATGAATAATGAAACAATGAGCTTAAAAACATATGAAATATATTATATTAAATTTAATCTCTTTGGTTGCTTGAGGAACATGAAACCCTGAGTCAAAATGAACTGTAATATAGTAGAAATTTATGAACTATCCATTAAATTGGAAGATATGAATAATAATATGTAAATAATTAAATGTATATGGTTTGAAAATGTAAAAAAATTCATTTGTTATATATTTAATAGAAATAAAATAACAATCATTTTAAATAAGAAAGAAGTTCTTTCCAAAAAAATGTATTTCTTCAAAAAGAATATTTAGTCACGCTTTGCACACATAATTTAAAATTAATTTTTAAAACTTTTAAAAACTTATTTTAAAAAATAAACTTCATCTTGAAATCATTCTTTAAAAATTATCTTCATGTGATTTTTTTATTTTTTTTGGAATGTTTCATTTTTAGATGAACATGGAAAAATATTGAATTTTAATTGAAAAATACATATCTATTTAAATTATTTACGAAGTTAAATTATATTTTTAATTGGTTTTTAATTAGAACTAGTTTTATAATATATCTATTAATAAAATTTCTTCCATTTTAATACTTTTAATACATAATTTTGGTATAAAAACTTTGTGAATGTCAGAACAATTTATCTCTGAAAACCCTCTTTCAAACCGTGTTAGCAGGATTACTTTTAATTTATGATGTTCAAATTTTGTGAAATTAATTTTGAAAAAATTATTAAAAAATTTTAATCATAAAAATTTATATTATCTAATAAGTTAAACATAAATTTTTACAATAATAAATAGGAGAAATAGAAAAAAATATTTTCCACGGTTAAGGTAAAAATGGACTTACCAGAGGGTTAAACTGAAAAGATAAGGGTTAAAATTACATAAAACTTGTATAAAATATTTTTAATGACCAGATTTTGACCTGATATTTTCTAAGGATCTATAATACTCAATTATTTCATTTTTTTTATTATGAAAACAAGGGTACACCTTTTTCATTTCAAAAATTACAAATGTGGCACTCCCCTCACCTATAAAAGGCCTCCCCATCTTCTCTCTACTTCACATATCTAAACTACATTTTAAGAAAATAACTATATAAATAACTTTGAAAAATAAATCCCTTAATCTTATAATATTATTTTGGTCATAAATTCATTCTAGGAATACTTCAGGAATAATCCTAAAGAGGTTGTCTAAGAAGAGGTAAAATTCTAACTATGAGTTTTTTTATTATTTCTTATTCCACCTCCCTATAATTTTATTCATTTATGATTAAATAATAAAAATAGTATATATTATATAATTATATGTTTTTATGTTAAGGTAATGATCGACCACCATCCCCACTTAATCCAAATGGGTTATCAAATCACCATTTGTGTGTACAACGGACTACCGCCTCACGAACCGTTGTCATTCATTCTCTCATTACCACCTATAAAGATTGGATATGATGATGTATAAAAATTATATATATGAAATTTATATGATAATTATACCTTTAGAGTAAATATATCATATAAATGGTTTTAATTTCAATTCTATAGGGGATACAATAACGTTGCTCATGTGCATGGAGGATTACCTTCTCGTAAAGCAATGTGATTCGTCTTTCACTAACACTTTACATGGAAGGTGATAAGGATAAATTTAATGAATATATGTGATATAAATGAAATAATTATGATATAACATTAATTTTTTTATCATTTTTAATTGATAATATATCATTTTCCTTTTCTACATTGAAAAATGATAATGTTGTTTGGGTATGTGTGGACTACCGCCTTCATGAAGAGATGTGAATCTATTTTCATAACAAAACCCTATGTATGATATAAATAAGTATATTTTCAGAACAAATATAGTATATAATATATTATTATCATTATATAGTGGTAAAATATTAGTTAACTTATTTCCATAATGATCATTGAAAAAACAATATTACTCATGTGTATGTATCACCTACCGTCTCCATTATTATTCCTTAGTTCATTTTTCCAAAAAAAGATTCATGATTAATTTTAAAAGTATAATTTACGTGTAAATATTATAATTATTTCATTATTATAATTTTGGATATTTTTAAATATTGATCCATTTTACCATAGTTAATCTACCAAAGTCATTTTTGATATATAAGAAAAATATCTTCAAAACATCCCACATAAATTTAATTGATTAGGTAATAATATAAAAAATGGTAATAAGTGAAATAAAAGGAATATTAAACATGAAAAAGGTTCTTAAGAAAATAAATTATTTTATTTATGATTATTATTCGGGACAATAAATAACTTACGTGACATATAAAACTCAAGGTAAGGGTTACTTGTCTCACTTTTACTTCCACGAGACATATGCCATATTCACCACTTATTTCCATTATGTAGTGTATATAATTAAAATATGATATTTTATATCATTAATATATTTGTGTTAATAGTATTTAAAGTTTAATTTAATTTCATCTCTTATATAGGGCCTACAATTTTTGAGTTACCAAAGTGGTAAAGGTTTATTTAACAAACTCATCATTATTCGAGATTCCTTATGTTTACATCTACGATGGAGGAATTTTTTAATATTTATATCTTAAAATAAATATTGTTTCTTTACGTATAGATATTAATGACCTTTTTTAAGTAATAGTATCAATTTTTCACTCTATGTTATTTAAAATTATTGAGAAAATATTTTTTTAATAAAATTCGACATTATTTCTCTCTTCGGTTGGAAAACCATTTTCATTAAAAATAATTTTCTCAAAAAAGGTTTTAAAAAATGTTTTTTTCCTTTTATAAAAGATTAATTATGTCATTTTACCCATATTTAATTTTTTAAAAAAATTAAAGGAAACACCATGTTGTTTGAAAAGAAATCCTATTTGGATTTTACCAAAAATGTTTATGGAATATTTGATTTAACATATTTGACATAAATGGAATTTACATTTTCATGACCATTCAATGTTTTCATGATTATTTTAAAAAAAATTATAAATTTATTTTCAAATAAAATTATTTTAATTTTTTTTAAAAACATTTGTTTTTAAAATATTGTTTTCTTTAAAAAAAAATTAATGATTTTTTTGGTATTTCCATTAGTCAATGACGTTGACCCTTTAATATATATATGATCCACTAAGGATATACTATATTGAAATCATTCTTGTTATTTTTACTTATGTTTAATGATCAGTTTTATTGATGATGTATAATTTTATTACCATTCATAATTTTACTCTCGATATTTTATGATAATATTTATTATTTGCGAAAGTATTAAAATATAATATGTTAGTTTCTCAATATGAATGTTTATATTGATTTTGTTTCATTAATTTATATGAGGAATGCATTAAACTTATTAAGGGATATGTGGGGCCTACTATATCCCCTCGATGGATTGGAAGGTCTCATGAGATAGACATGATTGGGTTTTGGTCATGACCATACCCATTTATATAGACGTCTTTTCATAAGTTCTTAACGATATTAGATGTTTTTGTACAAGGCCTCAACAATATGTTTTATATTTCTAGAATAATGAATTCCATTATCATGAATTCCATTATTTAAATTTCGTGTGGTTATTCAATTTTTTAGAATATCCATGGTAAAGTTTCAAGTTAATGTGTTATTTATATAGAAATATTTGACTGTCATTTATTCTAGTGATATTATTCTCGGGTTATTGATTAAATGAAATGTGGTTCAGTTATTCTCCTTTCCATATTGATTATTCCATATTTATTCATAGATTTAGCTATACGCTTACCCTTATTGAGCATCTATGCTCACCCATTTCTTATGTTTTATTTTATTAAGGATACTAAGAAGTGTTTTATGATTGATATACATGAATATGATTAGGGGAATTATGGTGTCCTCAAAGAAAATACTTTATGTCATTTATGTTTTAAAATGTAACGTGAATTCAAGTATGAATATATTTTACCAAGAATAATAAATTATTCCATCATTTAGGATTCAATTCATTGTATCTTATACCAATGAATTAATGCATACACTAGCTCTAGGATACTAGGGATGGGATCACTCCAGTTGGTATCAAAGAAATTTCAGTAGAAAAATTGGGAACTAAATTTAAGAAAACTTATATAAGGTAAAATAACACTATGATAGAATTTGAGGATAAGTATCAAATAATATACTAATGTTTTTCTAGGGGTGATATTATGTGGTTTCTCCTAGAAAATGTATCCCTATTTGGATACTAAAGATGGGTGTTTTTCTAGAACAAATGTACCTAAGGATAATAACTCTGAAAAGGGTGCATTGGGCCGGACCCAATCAGCACCTCATGCATGAAAATAGGCCTTATTACACACCATGTTGGAAAATCTTGGGATATATTGTTAGGATAATTCACATTTTCTTTACAAACCATTTTGAAATATTTTAAAATAAACATATCACAAAAGAACACATATTGAGAATAAATACGTATAAAATTTTCATTTTAGGTTATGTATTTCAATATTTTGGGTATTATAAATTATTTTTCATAATTATATGACCTAATATAGTGTATTAATTAATTTTGAAATGATTCCTAGATGAATGAATAAGAACCACTTCAGTGTATGTAATCAAAACAGTAATAATGTTCATTTCTTCAATGGTATTAATCTAATATTTTGAAGGGAACTAGTCTCCCAAATATTCTTATCATATGATGACATAATATTATGTTCTAAAAATATTTGTAATGAATTATATAAGTATTATGTATTCAAAGGGATGTAAGAGAAGTAGAGGAAACAAATATAGACAAAGGGAATAAGGGTAAGATAAAATTTTCCACATGTGATAATTTTAGAAAGAAGAACCCTGGTACTTGCTTAAATGGAATTATAGTTTTCTAAAATTGTTGAGAAAAATGACACCATTCTCATGATTGAAACAGAAACAAAAATATTGGAAATGTTCAATGCTTCAACTATAAGGAGACAATGCACTAAGAAAACAAATACCACATTCATCAAAGAAATATACCAAAAAAGTAGCTAATAGATCCTGGACAAGATTATGATATTGCCTTATATTAAGAGTAATGATTAATGTTATTATGTTTGGATTCATTAATTATGTCATTTTTGTATTTTAAAAATGATATCCTGGTTATATGAATAATTAAATGTATAAGGACTGTACTGTAGTACTTATTCATTAAAGATTTAAAAGGGTATATTGAACGGAAATGATGACCCATAAAAATGATTCAGTGTAAAGTTTTAATTCTCCAAAAAACACTATTGAAGTAAATATAACCCTTAATATATTACTTATGTTAAGATAATCATTTTCGATACAAATATGATTGATACAGATAATGTAAATTAGATATTACTAACTACCTTGGAACTAATTAATAATTTGTTGATAAAGTGGTTTAAGCTAGCATTTATGGAGTTCGAAACAATTTTTTTATTTAAGTAATATATCCAATAATCTTTGTTTTATTTATGTAAAAAATAATCGTGCATGTTTTCAATAAGGTTTTATAATAATTCATGTTATTACCATGTTTCAAGAGAATACATGATAAAGGTATTCACATATTTGGTATGTAACAGTTAATAGATACTTAATGTTGTTTGATAGATTAATGATAAGTTCATTTTAGAAATTTAGGGACCCTATTTGAGAATATTTTGATATTATTATTTTTCATGGTCTATAAGGTTAACCATTTATGAAAATTGTTAAGTTGAATATAGGATGATATTTTAGAGATTAATGTATTAATTCACCATATAAAGATTTATACATATTGGATAACCTATACTAAACATTTTTTTTATAATTCTAACTTGAGATATAAGGAATGAATTAATATTATATTATGGATATTGTAGTCCATTAAATGTGAATTTTAGTGCTACCAAAATAAAATGAATTCATTTTGGAAATTTTTTTTATTGGAGTAAGTGATGATTTATAAATTGATCGAAGCACAACCAAAGGATGAAATTGAAACATATAAAGTTATTTTATTTCCTCATATCCATAGATAGTAAAATATTTCCTCAACTTTAGTAAAAGTATCCTGAAAAAAAGATTATCCTATTACCTTCAAATATGATGAATCATATGGTCTTTTAAATAATCAAATATTTATGGTTTCAATATCCTTAACTTTAAATTTATTATTTAATTTATTGTGATCAATGATCTATACCATTCTCTATAATTATTTATGCTTGTCTTACCTATACAAAAATTCACATTCCACTAATGTTATCCTACATAGAGATCTAGTTATGTTTTATTCTATATGACCTTTTTACTTCCATTATTTATTATTATGGGGATTTTTTATCAACCCTTATCATTATGTATGATTTTGATAAAGGTATTTTACAATGTCAAACCATTGACTACTAAGATTAAGATTAAATTAGGAGTATTAAATTTATTTAATATGGCGATAATGTAACAAAAAAAATTATAAAATAATAATATTAAATTCAATAGAATATATGACATGAAATACTGAGATTAAACAACCCATGAAATATATTTCTTTAATATATTTTCTATGGATCGTAGAACATGCAACCCCAAGCCTAAATGAATTATAATATAGTATACTGTTATGACCTAACTATAAAATTGGAAAGTATGAATTGTACTAACTAAATTATAACATTTATATGTTTTAATTTTTTTTAAAACATTGGTTATCTATTTATTATAAATAAAATAAGAATAATTTTAAAGAAAATTAATTTTTTTCTAAAAAATGAATTTTTTCTATAAGACAATTTAGTCACTCTTGGTGCACGTAATTTAAAATTATTTTTCACCAATATAAGAAACTTTATTCAAAAAGATAAAAATATGTTTTTAAATCATCATATAAAAATCATATTAGTGTGAAATAGTTTTTATTTGTTTGAAATGTTTCATTTTTCTATAAATAGTGAAACATTCTGAATTTTAATTGAAAACAACCTTTAAATTTATATTATTTAGAAAGTTAAATTATATTTTGAATTAGTTTAAAAGTAAAATTAGTTAAATTATATATCTATTAATCTAATTTATCTCATTTGAATAATTTTCATATTGAATTTTTATATAAAAACCTTGTAAAATTTTGAACATTTTCTATTTCAAAACACGCTTTCTCATTACATTGGTGTGATTAATATTAAAATAAAATTTTAAAATTTATTGACTGGAATTTGAAAAAATGGATTAAATCTTTTGAATCAGATTAATTTATATTACCTAAAAGTTAGAACATAATGTTTTACCATAATAAATAATAAAAAGAGTAAAAAATATTTATTATGGTTAAGGAAAAAATAGAATTACTAGGGGTCAAACTAAAATGAGATTGGTTAAAATGAACTAAAAACATTTCTAAAATCTATTTTATGGATAAATATAGACCTTATCATGTCTAAGTATCGGTAATAATCCAGTTTTATCCATTATTTCATGTAAAAAACATGGGTACACCTTTTCCTTCTCAAACGTTACAAATGTGCCGCTCACCAAATCAAAAAAATGCCTCCCACTAACTTATATTTTCCACAAATTCAAACCCTTGTGGATTAAAAAATACATATAAAAATCAATACCCAAATTCTATAATCTCATCCTAGAATCATTAGTTTTTTCAGAAATCCATTCTAGGATTACTTTATGTATAATCCTAATGAGGTGGTCTGGGAAGTGATAAAATTCATAAATCAATTTTTTTACATTTATTCTACCAACTAATTTATATATTTTTAATTTATGATTTTATAATAAAAATTTATATAGTCTATAGGAGGCGAAAAAAATGAAAACACTTACTAAATTTGTGTGGGGAGGCTTGAAAACAAGACCAACCAAAACACCACCACAACTTGCAACCATTAGGATGTTCCCATGGGGATTATATATTAACAAAAATATCTTTCTTATAATTATATATTTTTATGTTAATAGAAATTTTCTAAAACCATCCCCACATTTATAAGATGGGTTATAAAATTATCATTCCTATGTATGGTGGACTACTACCTCACAAAATGATGTCATTCTTTTTTCTATTACCTCTTATCACAGTTGGGTATCATGATAGATATAAATTATATAAATTATATTTATAATAATATTATAACATTGTACATATTATATCATATATAAATTTTTTTACTTTCAATTCTCTAGGGGATATGATAATGTCTCTCATGTGTACGGTGGAATACCCCCTCAGGAAGTGATGTAATATTTCACTAATTATTTCCATAGAAGGTGATAAGTATAAAGGTTGTTGGGAAAAAATACCTCAAGGTAACATTGCAACATTTTCGGGTTGATTGTGTTTGTTGAAAAAGTAGGTTTCCATGGTGAATTTTCAATTTCCAAAGATTTTTTTGATAATCCATGTTGACAAAGAACCGTGAAAAAGGAATGGACGATCTAGAGGTGGTATAAAAGAACAAATACAAGGTGGCACCATTTTCAAGTGTTTTCCAAATTTTTGTGGTCCAAAATTTGGAGTTTGGTGAGCATAGTAAAATATTTATTTCCTCAAAGATCTCATCAAAATATGGAAAATGCACGAGTTTTGCGAAGAGGGCCTTCTTGATTTGGATTTTGCGAAGACCTGAATAAAGTTGATGGTTTTTTTCGTGATTACGACGAGCTTCATGAACGTCATAGTTGAAGAGAATTGCGGTAGAGAAGGTCATTATGAGTGTATCTTTGTGGAGAAGGCATGGAGGAATTTAAGGAATGCTATGAGATTATGACGAGCTCCACGATCTGAAAATTTTTGTGGTACTTCGCGATATAGAGAAAATTTCAGCGGAAATTTCATAGCTCCACGATTTGAGATGATGTGTCGCTAACTTCGCATGAGTGTTTCAAGGGTCGGTGGAATCTCCTATAAATAGACCTCGACCCCCTTGAGAGAAGTATAATTTTTTTGAATAAAAATATATTTCTCTCGACTAGAAAAGGTGGCTCACGAAGATAGTGTGCTTCGAGAAAGAAGGAGCTTCACAATGGCTAATCTGGCTATGTGAAAGTGGTGTGTTCCACGTTGGCTCAGTGAGCTTCGTGAAGGATGTAACTCTGCGAAAACTTGAGCTCTGCGACAACCTATGCTTTGAGAAGGCTTCAGCTTTGTGAAGGTTTTAGATTTATGAAGCAGTGTACTCTATGAGGTAGTGATCTCTATGAAGGTGTTTTCTTCATGTAGAGGTAGGATCATTGCGAAGGTTTGTCTTAGCTTCGCAAAATTGAGAACTTCACAAAGTAGGGTGCTTTGCGAATGTATTTCCAAAGTGTGTTTACTAGTGATCAGTGGTAAAGGGGTATTCATCAGTGGGTGAAATTTGGAATTCAATAGAGAATCTACATACAGTGGAGGATGCATTCATTAGTGTTAATGAAGAGACCTACAGTTCTACAAACTGTGAGTGGATCTTCTGAAGAAGTAGTGATCTCACTTTAGTTGAGAGAGTAGTGTGTTCTCAAATTGTGAATATTTGTAAACTATGAGGGATAGTGAGTCCTCTTCAAAGTTGTAAACTATAGTGCGCTTATAGTGGATTTTGGTATATCGGCACATCGTCGGTGTGTGATCTTTGGATGTAGCCTAGTGAGGTTGAACAAAGTAAAATTGTTGTATCATGTGCCCGATTTAAGATTCATTCATACTCTATAATGGGAAGGAGGAAGAGAAGAGGGTTTTGTCTAACCACAAAACAAGATCAAAAGGGGAAGTTGTTTTAATTTGTCACACCCTGATTCTCCCCCCTCTCAGGGTATCTAGCCTAGCGGACCTAACAATTGGTATCAGAGGGAAAGGTTGATATCCGTGTTTCTCTCTCAAATTTAGGTCACCAATCACAAAGGCATTCTGATCTTCGACGGGAACAATTTTCAGCTATGGAAGAATCGAATGAAACACTAATTCCAATATTTGGTAATGGATGTGTTCACAGGAGCAATGCATGATATAACAACTGATATTAATAATGGTGTATTATCGGAAGATGAGCATAGGGAGTTGGATGCTGATGCCTAGGGAATTAATGATTTAGGGGGAGTCCTATCCAATTCTATCTATACAAAGGTGATGTCATGAAAAACATCCCATGCCATGTGGGAAAAGCTATTTAATATATATGAAGGAGATACGAAGGTCAAAGAGGAAAATATGCATGTGTAGTGGGACAAGTATGAAGATCTAATAATGAACCTGAATGAGTCTATTGATGCATTCTTTGGTAAGGTAAATTTTGTAGTGGATGACATGTGAGGTCTTAGAGAAGTTATTGAAGACATAGATATTGTGAAGCGCATCTTGAAGAAACTTCCTCCTTGATTCAATCCGAAAGCTTCAGTTTTGGAAGATAAAGACCTGAATGAGCTGACATTGGATAACCAGCACAACACCATTGTTGAGCTTTACATGTTTTTTAAATGTTGGGGAGAGGCTAATCTATGGTGTCAATGTGGTTTTATTTTCTTGATCTCCAGGCCATGTAATGTTTTAAGTCTTGAAGTCTGTTCGAGTTTCCCCCCTTCTTCCCTTAAAGGGGGTTTATCATAAAATAAAAAATCTAAGGCCTTCGGGCCATTGGAGGAGGACCACAACAACGGTTTTGCATATGATATGAGAATTGATGATAATGATGTTGTGGAAAAGGGAAAATCCAAAGAGGTGGCATTCAAGTCCATGAAGAATCTCACCATTGAATACTCTTAGGAAGAATAAGATACCGATTAGGTGATTTCATTCCTCTCCTCAAACCTTCAAAGAGGAAAAGTAAAGTTTAAAGGGAAAATTCCACTTGCTTGTTTTCGATGTGGAAAGGTTGGACATCTTGTTGAAAGGTTCTCCAAAAAGTTCCAAGAGGATGATGATATCGATGAAATTGAAATTCCAAAAAAAAGTCTTCTTCCTATGGGAAAGGAAAGAAACAGTTCAAGATATATTTATTTAAGAAGAAGAACCTTCTTTTAAAAGAATGTGACAGTTCAGATGAGTCTGACGTTGAGGAGGTTAAAGATATAAAGAACTGATGAGATCATAGAGAAAATTATTTGGTGGAAGTTTTCAATAGTTCTCAGAAGAAGAATGAAACTGAAGGTAATGAAGAATAAGAAGAATAATAAGTTGAGGGAAGATTTGACATGGAAGCCAAATAAGAAGCAGATATTGAAGAGATATATGTTTTGAGAGTAAAAACAAAGAAATACAAAAAGGTGGTACATGATGCCCAACCCTACATGGACAGAAGTAAGAAGAGAAGTCTGAGATGATAAAAGAAATTGAAAACCTTAAGTCTTTTAGGCCAGAGAGCTCAGAAAAGGTTGATGAATATAAAATCAAGGTTGAAGAACTGAAATGGGAGATCGATGGATTGAATAAAAAATTAAAGATAAAATCAGGTGGATCGATGAACTTGAAGGAGAAGTTGTCGGTTTTTGAAAACAAGTTAAGGATCAAAAAAAACTCTTGACTCCTGCTGGGACTTCAGGAAAGCAGATCACTCAGAAAACAGAGAAGCTAAAATTGGATCATGGTGGTGCAGCAAAAAGGAAGAATCAATTATGTTCAGATGCTAAGGCTGATGGGCGGCTTGATCGAAAGGAAAAAAAGCTATGAAAATTAAAGTCAGACTGTAAGCACTCATTCCATGAATAAAGTTTGGTTTGGGAACAAAGAAGAATCATAATATTCAGAGAACCCAAGGGGAAACTAGCAATGAAGTAGTGACATGAAGGGATGCACTTTATATCAGGTGTTAATGTTTTGAAAAGATAGAACATTCATATTATGTGTGTTCCATATCCAAGTGATATTTAAGGCACAAGAACAGAGGTGGCATCCAAAGAGAGAACGGTTCTCTAGAACATGTTTTGAAGGAAATTGTATTTGGTGTAGAGGATTTGGGCACATGGATAGATACTGTACATTGAACATATAGTGAGATATACTAAATCAGAATCAAAATGTTCGCAAGCAATAGATCAATGAATCAATAGGTGAGTTGAAAATGAAAAATATATTTGAACCTTTGTAAGATGAAGTCGGTCCATCATACTCTAAGAAAGATTAGAAGTATCAATCTCTGCCGAGTGTGAAGGCAAAAATATGGACCTAAAAGAAAAAGTATGAGAAGGTAGTGGTGACAGAAATTTATCTTACAACATCAAACCATTCTGGTGTGTTGATCCTTGATATCAGATTCACATATCACATGAAAGGTAATAAGGATCTTTTTATAAGAATAAAATATGACAAATAAGTAGTTGTAAAGTTTGGAAACGATGAAGGCATAAATATTATTGGCTCAGGAAAGGCTAGGTTTGGGGGAAAAGAGATGAGACGTGCTAATGTCTTAGTAGTAGAAGGCCTCCGTCACAATCTACTCAGCGTATGTTAACTATGTGACTCAGGAAATTCTATAAGGTTTACTAAGAAGATGTGTATCGTCAAAGGAAGATATGGGGCATTAGTTCTACTAAGAAAGATAAAAAAGGGAATTATTTACTTGGTATGCGGAGAAGAAGATACGTTCTTTCTGTCTAGAGAGGAAGCAAACAAGTTGTGGCATAAACAACTTGGTCATTTATACCAACTATCCCTGGATGATATGGTAAAGTCTAATGAAGCAAGAGACCTACCTAAGCTACCAAGTGACCGTACTTACACGTTCAATTCATGCCAATAAAGGAAGCTCATTATAAATGTGTATAAGTTAAAGAAAAATAAGTCCACAAGAGTGCTCGAATTGGTGCATGCTGATGTTTGGGGGCCTATCACACAAAGAGATATTAACAGAAATAGGTATTGCACTGTATTCATTGATGATTATAGCAGAATGGAATTTTTATTTTTTATTTCTCATATGTTTGATGTGTTCATCTGCTTAAAATAGTACCAGAGGGAGTGAGAAACGATGCTTGGACAGAAAATAATGATGTTACGTACTGATAATGGTATGGAATTCACAAAGAGTCAGGTGGAAGGCTATCTTGAGAAACACGGGATAAGTCAACAAGATTCCTCAGTGAGAACTCTCCAATAGAATGGAGTGGTTGAAAAGAGAAATAATATCATAAAAAACATGGACAGAACGATGATCATAGAAAAAGACCTAATAGAGAAATTTTGGAAGGAAGTAGTATTGACATCGGTCTATATTTCTAACAGGGTTTTGTTGTGTCCGAAGGAAAGAATGAAAAGAATCCAACAGTGAAATACTTTCAAATATTTGGAAGTAATTTATTTATCCTAAACAAGGATAAACATAGTAAATTTGAGTCACGTGGAGATGAGGGGATATTTCTTGGCTACTCAGGATAAAGAAAACCATACAAATGAGGCTGGGAAAACTAGTTGAGAGCAATGATGTCACTGTAGTAGAGTATAAAGAGAGTATTAAATAAGAAAAATGAACAATTTAATGATAAAATTGATGAGGAGGAAATAAAAATAGGGGGAGTAGAAGTGGATGATGTTGATTCAGAAGAAGATACTGATAATGAGCATGAGGAAGTAAAATCAATATCTACAAAAAAGCCAAGAAGTCGAGCTGAAATTGACAGGCAGAATATCATTGGTGATTAGTCAGATCTAGTTCAGAAAAGAAGAAATAAATCTCTACAGAAAACATCTTTCTTATCTCAGGTAAAGACTAAATGTTTTGGTGATGCATTTGAAGATGAAAACTGGGGTTAGGCTATGAATGAAGAGCTAGATCTGATTGAGAAGAATCATACATGGGAGATTGTTTCGAGGCTAGATGATAAGAATGTAATCAGGTCTAAATGGGCCTTTTGCAAAAATATGAATTAATATGGAATATTTATTTGAAAAAAAGAAAGACTAGTGTGTAATGGATACTCCCAAATAGATGGAATTGATGTCGATGAGATATTTTCACTAGTTGCACGGCTGAAGATAATCAGATTATTCCTATCCATTGTAGAACAATAGAAGCTCAAAGTGTTTTAGATGGATGTCAAATCTACATTCTTAAATGTGATTCTGGAGGAAGAAGTGTATATCGAGTATCCATATGGGTTTTTTCGTTCATGAGAATGAGAACAATTTTTGTTGGCTGAAGAAGCCATTATATGGGTTGTAACAAGCACCAAGATCATGGTACACAACGCTTGATCAGTATTTTAAGAAGTTTTGTTTCTAGTGTGGTGGAGTTGATTACAATCTCTATTTCAACAACAACATTAATCGATGGATGATGGTTCTATTTTATGACTATGAAATAATATTTAGCAGATCAGATAAATCCAAGTGCAGACTGTTTTCTGAAATTCATGAAACATGAGTTCGAAATGTCTATGATTGGTGAGCTGACATTTTTCCTTGGTTTACAAGTGACACAAGGAAGTAATGGAACATTTATTCCTCAATACAAATATTCCAAGGATGTTATAAGAAGTTTTTGAATGGAAAATTAAAAGGAGATGAAGACTCCTGTATCAATGTGGATGAAATTATCGAAAGATGATAAAGGCAAGGCAATTACTATCACAGAATACAGACTGATATTTGGGAGTTTACTATACCTGACAGCGACGAGACATGATATTATTTTCACCACATTCCAGGAAGCGTGATTTCAAAGTAATCCCATGGAAAGACACATGCTTGTATTCAAAATAATACTTCAGTATATCAAGGTAATGATGGACTTTGGCATGATATATAGTGATAAATATCAGTCAAAGATATAGGGATATATTGATGTAGATTGGGCTGGTTTAGCAGATGACAGGAAATCACTGTTAATAGGTTCTTTCTATCTTGGTGGTTTGTGTATTTATTTTCTAAGGAAGAAGAAATATTGTATTTCATTGAGCACCACAGAATCTGAGTTTATTGCGGCCACTTAAGATTTCACACAATTATTATGGATGTAGCAGCAACTTGATGATATGGGAGTGGAATTAATGTCTCTGATAGGAATTCATTGTGATAACTCAAGTGATATAAATATTAGCAAAAATCTAATCCTTCACTCTAGGAAAAAGAACATTGAGATAAAGTATCATTTTATCAAGGAGAAGTTTGAGCAGGGAATCGTGATGTTAGAGTATGTGCCTACAGAACTACATGTTGTAGACATTCTAACAAAGGACTTAACCAAGGAATCTTTTGAGAGACATGGACTGGATTTTGGAGTCCATTTAACTTCCCACACTTGAAAAAGTGTGTATGTGGGGGCCCCCATCCTTGAGGGAAGGTGTGTTTTTCTCTACGGTGCTAATTTGTTTTCGTTCCGATGTCTTCGACCACAGAGGAGTGACCTTTGGGTTTGTTGACAAAGGGGGAGAAATAGTGACTCCTCAAGGAGGAGAAACTGTGGATACAGAAGGGAGAAAATGTCTTAGTCAAAGACACGAGGAGAATCTAATAGGTGGAGCAACGAGATAGGGTGAGATCAATGAGATAGGGGGAGATTTTTAAACTTGACGATGCTAGAAGAGATCTATCAAATAATAGATATCATGATACTTGAGGATAATAATAAAAGTAGAAGATTTACGGTGGAATGGGTTGAGAAGGTTTCCAACGAACAAAAATTGGTATCATTTTGGAAATTGGTATCAGTTTGGTGTCAACTGTTGGTGTCTAAAATGACGTGATTCATTGATGAACATTTCATACTACTCTTATTTCTCATTCAAAGCATTGCTCATGGGGGCTTAGAGATTGTGGTGAGTGAAAATTTGGTTGCTATCTGAATCAAAAGAGGAAAATGATGGTACATGATATAAGGAGACACATTGAGGTATCAAAGTACAAAAAATCATTCTAAGAAGAGTTGTCAATAAAACCAAAGGGGGATATTGTTGGGAAAAAATCTCTCAAGGTAACATTACAGCATTTTTGGGTTGATTGTATTTTTTAACAATATAGGTTTCTATAGTGAATTGTAAAGTTACAGAGATGTTGTTGATAATCCATTTTGAAAAAGAACAATGACAAAATAATGGATGGTCTGGAGGTGGTATAATAGAACAGATACATGGTGGCGTTGTTTTCTAGTGTTTTCCAAATTTTTGGGGTCCAAAATTAAGAGTTTCGTGAGAATTGTGAAATATGTATTTCCTTGATGATCTCATCAAAATATGGAAAATGTGTGAGTTTCATGAATATGGGCTTCTTGAGGTGGATTTATCAAATACATGAAGAAAGTTGATGGTGTTCTTCACGATTACGATGAGCATTGTGAACAGAAGAGTTGAAGAGAATTGCAGTGGCTAAGGTAATTGAGAGTGGAGCTTCATAGCGAAGGCACAAATTAATTGATGGAATGCTCCGTGATTAAGACGAGATCTGTGATCTGAAAATTTCCGTGGTGCTTTGCGATATAGAGAGAATTTCAGCAGAAATTTCAGAGCATCGTGATTTGAGATGACGTAGTGCTGACATTGCATGGAAGGTTTGAAGGTCGGTGGAATCGCCTATAAATAGACCTCAACCCCATAGAGAGAATTAGAGTGTTTTCCAAGAAACATTTGTTGCTCTCAACTCACCAAGGTGGTTCACGAAGATAGTGTGCTTTGTGAAAGTAGGAGCTTCATGGCGGCTAATCTAGCTCTATGAAAGTGGTGTGTTCCATATTAGCTCAGTGAGCTTCACGAAGGAAGTCTCTCTGCGATGACTGGAGCTCCATGATGACCTAAGCTTTGAGAAGGTCTCAACTCTGTGAAGCAGTGTGCTCTGTGAGGTAGTGAGCTCTGCAAAGGTGTGTACTTCATGAAGAGGTAGGAGCTTCGCAAAGGCTTTTTTGAGCTTTGCGAAATTAGGAGCTTCGTGAAGTAGTGTGCTATATGATGGTATTTCAAAATTGTGTTCCCAAGTGATTAGATGAAAAGGGGTATTCATCAGTGGATGAAATTTGGACTTCAATAGATCATCTACATATAGTGGAGGATGCATTAATTAGTGTTAATTAGGAAACCTATAGGTCTTTAAACTGTGAGTGGATCATCTGAAGAAGCAGTGAGATCACATCAGTTGAGAGAGTTGTGTGTTCTCAAATTGTGAATAGTTGTAAACCAGGAGGGACAACGAGTCCTCTTAGAACTTGTAAACCATAGTGAGCTTATAGTGGATTTGGGTAAATCGGCACATCGTCGGTGTATAATCCTTGGATGTAGCCCAGTGAGGGTGAAACATGAAAAATTGTTGTGTCTTGTGCACGATTTAATATTCATTCGTACTTTGAAATAGGAAGGAGATATTGAATAGGGTTTTTTTCTAACAATTAAAAAAGTTCAAAAGGGGAAGTTGTTTTAATTTGTCATACCCTGATTCGCCCCCCTATCAGGGATTCTAGACTAGTAGACCTAACAAAGGTAATGAATATATGTGATATAAATTAAATAATTATGATATTAATTAGATATTTATCATTTTTAAAATATAATATATAATTTTTATTTCTTATGCTGAAAAATGATAATGTTGTTCCTATATGTTTGGACTACCTTCCTCATGAAGTGATGTGAATCTCTTTTCATCACCATAAAACATGGATGATATATATAATTATATTTAAAGAAATAATATTTTATATATGATCTTATTATCATCCTGGAAAGATAAAATATTAATTAACTTCTTTCTATAATTATCATTAAAAAATGGAAATGTTGTTATTGCATACGTACGAACTACCGTCTCCATAATTGTAACACAGTTCATTTTTCATAACAATAATTCATGATTGGCATTAAAATTATAATTTATGCATAAATATGATGATAATTAAATGATTATTATTTATTATATGTTTAAATAATGATCTTTTTTACCATTTACAACCTATAAAATTCATTTTTGACACATATTTCAAATATGATCGAAATGATTGATATAAAATTAATTGATTAAGTAATAATATATATAATGGTAGTAAGTAAAATAAAATGAATAATAATCTTGATTTTTTTTTCTCAAGAATGTAAATAATTAACATAAGGTTATTATTCAAGAAGATAAAGAATTTACATGAAAAGTCATACTGAAGGTTAGGGTTTCTCATCTCACTTTGGATTTCGTGAGACATATGACATATTAACCACTTACGTCCTTTTTGTGGTGTATATAATTAATTTTTTTAATTTTTTAATATTAAATATATTTATCTTAATGGTATTTAATGTTTTATTTTATTTAATTTTTTTTGTTGGGATTACGATTCAGTAGTTACCAAATTAGTTAGGGTTTATTTCACAATCTCATCATTATTTGAGAATTCTTATGTTTACATCTCCCTTGGGGGAATTAGTTAATATTTATATCTTAAAATAAATATATTTTCTTAAAATATAGTTATTTATGAACTATTTAAATTAATATAACCATTTTGACAACCTTTTTCACTTATAATTATTGAGAAAATGTTTTTAAGAAAATACAACATTATTTCTCTCTTTGGTCAAAAATCATTTTTCATAAAAACCCATGTCATATAAAAATATTATAGAAAATGTTTTTAACCATTTAAAAATGAATAATTAAAGAGATTTTTACACATTTTTTCTTTTTAATTTTTTTTGAAAGGAATCTTCATGTCGTTTTCAGAATCATACCCATTTGGATTTTAATGAAAATGTGAAAGGAAACATTATTTCAACGTGCATGACATGAATGGAATTTTACATTGTCATGAACAATAAATGTTTTAAATCTTATTTTCCATGTTTTAAAATGTTATTTTAAAAGAATATTATTTTCAAGGTGTAGAGGTTATTTTCTTCAAAAAAGTTTTTAATTAAATTTTTATGGTATTTCTATTCATTAATGACAAGAACACTTTAATATAATTATAATACACTAAGAATATGTAGTATTGAAATAATCCCTATTCTTTATATTAATTGTTTATGATCAGTTTGATTATGGATGTATAATTTTATCACTAATCAACATTTTAATCTAGATGGTTTATGATTATGTTTATTTATTGGGGGTAAGTATTAACTTTTCTTATATTAGTTTTTCAATATTAATGTTGTTATTGATTATGTATCACCACTTTAATATGAGGAATGAATTGAAATTAATAAGTGATGTTTAGAGAATAATATAGATGCTTGATTCTTCAATAGGTATCATGATAAAAACTATATTGGGATTTGGCTGAGGTTTTACACATTTACATAGATGTATTGGGATAAGGACTCGACATTATATGATTTCTTTTCGCAAGGCCTTGATGGTATGTTTTATAAGTCCACCATTATGCATTCAATCATTATGAATTATATTACTGTTATTCCATGTGATTATTCAATTAGTTATAATTTCCATGTTTAAGTTTCATGATCATGTGATTATTTATATGGAAATATTCAATCATCATTTATTCCTACTATATTATACTCAAGTCATTGATTAAATGGGATGTGTTACAGTTATTTACCTAAAGATATTAATTATGCCTTATTTATTTTAATCATCCACTATACTCTTACCCTTATTGAGAATCTGATCTCACCCCATTATTATTTTTTATTTTCCCCAGGATACCAGGAAGTGTTTTATGATTGTTATGCAAGAATATATTCAGGGGAATAATGGTTCTCTCGAATAAAATACTTTTTTTTATTTTATGTTTTAAAATGAAATGTGAATTAAATTATGTATATATTTTACTAATACTACTAAACTTTTAGGTCCTTCAGTATGTGATTCCTTATATATTATTACAATTTAACAAAGTTGACACCAATTCCATGCTACTGGGGTTAGGCTCGATATAATGTGAGAGTGTTATAGGTGAGATAAGGGTTATTATCTATTAATTTTTAAGTATATGATTATTGTATTATTCATTTATTTCTCACATCCACTTTGATTATGTCACGGGGACCCCCATGTAACTACATGAGGGATTCAGTGTACCTATCATTATAACTTCATTTTAGTATTATCTAATGAAATATAGCTTATGTTGTGGACTTTAAAGGGATGGAATCCTAATAATAATATGAGAGCTAATCATAGGGTGACCCGATAAGTCTATTAGATCATACCGATAGATATTTTTGTTTGAGTATACATGAGATGATCTCATTTTAGGACCTAAGGAGTTTCAAATGAAACTTATTGATTGAATGATAGTATTTTTGGGGAATTTCCATGAAACACTTTGTTTTTATTCCCTTTCTACTATTTTGGTTTTGTAAAACATATTCCAATAATGATATCTATTTCTATTTTTGGTCCCACAATGGCTTTAGAGGGAGATATACCATGAGGGGGGTGGGGTGATTTAGGGTGTGCAATTATATCCAATTTAAAACAATTTCTCTTTTATACCGCTCATTTATCCAATTGTATCTTGACCTCTCAACCTTGAGGGTCACCTTTTTTTCTATTTTCTCTTCCAAGTTGATCTTATTATATCATAATATGAATCTCTCAATACCATATTTATAATACAAATATATTTTACCCTTTTTTGGTGTGTATGAAGAAAGTAAATATGATATAGTTGGTTATTAGTTAGTTCACCACTATGGGATAGTCCCAGGAGCATGTGATTGAAAATGTGTCAATATAGAAAATCACTAAAAGATCACTTCTCTTTAATAGGGTTTATCCTAGTTAATTACTACATGAGGTCACTCCCTTAAAATTTTAAGTAAAACACACTACTTTGCAATGGAAACTCCTCAAAATTTCATTTATCTTACTCAATACACTAGAAAGTATCACCTTTACATAATTTAATGACATACATGTCTCTTCATCATGATCTCTTATCTTAGATGATACACCTAGAATGGATGAGTGTCATTGATGTAAAAAAAATTTATTCTTCATAGACATCCTATAATATCCATCATGAAGAAAAAATTTCTTCTTTACAAAACATGTTTAGAGTATTTATTCTTCATTTCACAATAGTGATCTCTTCTCCTCTTCCTTCGATAAAGACTTTAATTAGTATCAACTCTATCTTTTTATTCTTTATATTCCCTCTCTCAGAACACCTTACATAGAGAATAGAATATTCAATATCTTCAAGTCTCTCTCTATCCCTTATTCTGTAGGAGTTGATAGTAAATCATAAAATAAGTAGATCTTGGAAATTCAAGTGACCACATATCAAAACCAACACGAGTTTTAAAAAATGTCTCTGATTCCTATATGATTCCATAACTTCCACGTCCAAAACATAACTACTTTTTAGTTTTTCATTTATCTCATTTTATAAAAAATATTTATTTACATTCAAATTACTATTTGAATTGTTCCAATCACCCTTCGATCACATATTGAATCGTGGCCTAAATTCAATGAACATGATTGTAGAATAATTAAGGAATAATTCATGCATCGTATGAGCCACTCCTTTGATTATTGAAATGTATCCCACCAAAGTGACCAACAAATATGATTTCTTTTAGACACCATGATGTGTCTTGTTAAATATATAGGTGAAATAAACTTTTAAATACCCTTATATATGGCTTATTAGACATTTTTATTTCACTTTAGGACCCCAATATCTTCTTATGATTCCCATAACAAAAACCATGCACCATAGTATAACCTATCCATATTTTGGTACCACCATTTCTTATAGGTGTAATTTGTACTAAAAACCCATATTAATGGTGTGGTGAAAAATCACTACGCATTTTGAATACAACAAGATAACTAATATGGCAGGGTCCTATTCGGATGACCGTTTAGACACCATCTCAACAACACCCATTTTAGGCATCCTTTTTCACAAAATTAGACTTTTATCATGCCACACCTTACTCCATTGTGTATTGATATTTTGCTATTTTTTTTACAACTCTAAATCATCCATGGGATTCGTGCCACAACCATGACAACTAAACCATCCCTACCGAGATTCATTGATTTTTTCAAGTGAACTGTAACCCCCACATGGGAACCACAACAACATGGTCCTTTCTAGTTTTCCAGTTTTGGGAAACATCAACTTGAAGTTCAATGTTATATGGCATGGTATTCACATAGAATAAAATCTCTTTTCTATAAGATGTGTTCTCAAAAAATCCAATACAAATAACAATCAAGTGTATTTTCAATAATTCAACAAGAATTATCTTGGACATATTATTTTGGGTCTTTACACAACTTTGATTGTTAATAAAGCCATCACATACACCTTATACCTTTAACATTACCCCATTTGGATTTTTCTTACAACACCCAATACAGTAACTCCATCAATGTATATCTATTTTATATTGTAAATCATTATCCCCCTTAATTTCAATGAAATAAAAAGTATTATTCATGACAAAAAATCCCAATTAGAGACATTTTTTTGCATTAGTGACTTTATAAACGTCACTAATTCATTCACTGACATTTCTCAAAAGTGTTTTTAAACAAGGTGTTGCAAAATTAGTAACATTTATAAATTTCGTGAATTTAGAAACTCTTATGAGAATCGCTAAATGGTGAATCTTATTAACGTCGCTAAATAATTAATTCTTATAAATGGTTTTATTTTGCAACACCTCATTTACGGACATTTTTGAAAGACATTGGTAAATAAATGTTGTTAAATTAGCGATGTTTGTAAACATCACTGTTTAGAGACACATCATTTTCCGATGTTTATTGTAATAATTTTTCTGTAAATATTGATAATGTGTAGTCATTTATCAATGTTTTTGAAAAATGTCCTTATTTTCTTTGAAATGTAAATTTTTTATTTATGGGGGAAATTTTTTATTTGGAGTTTTCATTTTTTTGAATTTTGGAATAAATTTTTTTACCCCCAATACAACTACACCCCACCCTCCTATTCCCCTCCCACTCCAACCACCCTTCCCTACCCCCACTGCCCTATACTCCCTCCGCCCCTCTCCCTCCCTTTCCCCCTCGTATGCCTACCTCCATGCCCCCATGCCCCCTTCTGTAGCCCCGATCTCTATTGCCCCCTCCCTATAAAAAACCTACCTCCGCATGGATTAGAACCCACATCCTTACAAGAAATAGAAAATGATTATGACCAACTCGCCTGTATATTTTTTAAATATAAAATTTTGTTATATTATATATATATATATATAATTAAATTAAACTACATTAATAAATTAATGTATTATATATATAATTTTATTTATTAATATACATATATTAATATATATATATATGTATATATTTTATATTTATTGTTTATATATATAAGTTAATATTATATATATGTTTATATATTATACTATTTAAAATATTAATATGTTATATATATATAATTATATATATATGTTTATATATTTATATTTTATGTTTATATATATATATACATTAATTTATATTATATATATATGTTTATATTAATATATATGTGTTTATATCTTAAAAAATTTATAAAATATATATATTATTTATATAATTTTATATAATAATATATACACACATATATATATATATGTTTATATTTAATATTTTATGATTATATATATATATATGTTCATATTTTACATATATGATTATATTATATATATATATATATAATTATATGATACATATATATGTGTGTGTGTTTATACATACATAAATACATATACATATATATATATATATATATATTTTAAACTAATAAAATTTATATATTTTATATGTATAATTTTATATATTAATATACATATATTAATATTTATATGTTTGTGTTTATATTTTATGTGTGTATATATATATTTATATATTATATATATATATATTATATGGGATTATATTTTATATTATATATATATGATTATATTTTATATTATATATGTATGTTTATATTTTATATTTTACATATATATATATAAATGTTTATATTTCATATATGTTATATGTATATATTTATATATATCATATTTTTAAATTTTATGTGTATCATATATTTATATTTCATATATATCATAAGTTTATATTAATATATATATTTTTATATTATGTATATGTGTGTTTGTGTGTGTCTATGTGTCTTTGTGTTTGTGTGTGTGTCTAGACATATATATATATACATAATTTTTCTTATTTTAAAACACTGGTAAAAATGCTACTAAAATAGCCATGATTTGTTAAGAACATGAGTATATTTAAAATATATATGTATTTATATCTAAATATATGTGTTTATATATATTTATATATTAATATATATGTGTGTGTGTTTGGGTGTTTATATATTTGTGTATGTGTTTATATATATATATATATGTGTGTGTGTGTGTGTGTCTAAATATATATTTACATTGATGTGGGAAGATGAGCTATATAAATATATATGTTTAGTAACTTTTTGTGAAAAACATCACTAAATTAACAAGGTTTTGTGAAATAAATCTCTAAATTAACAATGTTTAATGAAAATAATTGTTAAATTTGTGATGTTTCATGAAAAGCATCACTAAATTAGTTACGTTTCCTGAAATGTGTAACTAAATTAGTGAAATTTCTTAACAAGTGTTTCTAAATTAGTGACATTTCCTTAAAAATGTCGCTAAATTAGAAATGTTTCCTAAAATCATTGTTAAATTAGATATTTCTAAAAAACATCACTAAATTAGCGACAAAACTGTAAAAACACCTTTAAATTGGTGAAGTTTCCTTAAAATTTCATTAAATTGGAAATGTTTCTTGAAAATGTTACTAAATTAGTTTCATTTGATGGAAACATTACTAAATTATTGATGTTATTAAAAAATGTCATGAAATTACTATTTTGAAGTGATTATCCCCCTTATAGAAAGTCCAAAAAGGGTTCAAAACTAAAAAAGCATTGATTTTTAATTTTCTCCCCTATGAGTGACCAAATATTATCCCCCTTTATAAATACAGATCTTTAGTTTCTGCACAAAATCATACTTGGAATGGGGTTAACTCATTCCACTTTTTGATTTCAATCATTTATCCCCCTTTATGTTCGAGAAGAAACTTCAAGAGGGATCAACCCCCATTTAATTATTAAAAAGATATGGATTTATTCATTGGATTATACTCCCTCTTTAAGGATAGAGAGGTATTCTTATTCTCTTTCCACTACCTTGTAAACACACCTTTTTTCCTTCGGCTAATCTTACCAATTTCTTGGGAAATTTAAGCTCTTTGAATAAATTGACATGAAACTTTCATGTTAGAATTTCCAATTCTGGAATCTCAATTTATTATCTTCATAGTTTAGATTTAACCAACTAATGATTTTCCTAATTCTCTGATAACCAATTGTTAAAATAAAAATTCTTGTTTGAATTCCAAATAAATAATCACCTCTTTCTGTAAAGCTACACTTTCTCATGAAACAAATTGAGTGAAATTAACACTTGATGCATTAGATTTTAAAAAATCCTATAAACCTACTGAACCAGGCATTGGTGTAGAAAAAACAAGTCTTTTTAGACAACACCAGGACTATCTATTCCAATACTAAATATCTATGTAACTTATAACAACTTTAGGTTCTCATTTCTCAGTAAACAACCCATGAACTTAATCACACACTCACACAAAATAGTTAGTCCATAAACCATTAAAACTGTAACACCCAAGACTTTTATGAGAAATATTTTGTTTTTATGTTATATAAATCATCAAAGGAATCTTTCACTACACACAACACTAGCTTGGCTTGCTTTACACAGAACCACGGCCTTCCTCAATAGCTTGTGTTGTACGCAATACCGAGTTTCACTAAACAACGATATGCTATTAAAATATTATTAAAACTAGCCGTTATGAATAGTAATACCCACTGTTTGAAATTTTGTAAATTTTATTTTTCAAAATGGACTTTATTTTTGGATGCGGAATATCGAAATTATCCTAGGGTGAAATTTTGGTATTTTTCTGAAAACTTTCAATTTTTGATGAATAGTGAAAACACTAGGTTACTATTTAAAAACCAACTTTTTATTTAAATAATTATATATTTTATTTAAATTTATTTTAGGTCAAAATTGATACATAATACCTATATAATTTCAATGCAATTCATTGGAGTCATTTTATAATAATTTTAGATATATAAAAATTTTATCGAACTTTTCACCGTCTTTTACCCACCTCCTAAGAGAATTTGAAAATTTACAGAAAAAATAATTTTACCACTTCTGTGAGTGGAATTTTGAAAATCTGAGAGACACGGTTAATATCAAGGACTAAAATTTGGTACAATGAGATGAAAATATTTTTTGGTGAATAGTAACTTTTTACTTTTATCACGGTTAAAAGTAAATACAGTAATTAAGGGTAAAAATGATATTATTATTACCCTAACACATGTTCTAATTCTATTGGATAAGTGTAATTCGACCAAAAACAACCTTAGGAATAAAATATGACCATTTAGGCCCACTTGGATTATATTTGGACATTTAATATTAATTTATTTAAAGAAGGGTTAAAATAGTTAAAATCAAAGTTTAATAAGTAAATCATTTTTCATATAGTGTTATACATTAGATAAATTCGACTATAAATATTAATTAGAAATATAAAAATATTTCCTACATAATGGTATTTTATTTATAATTTTTAGACCTTAAATAATTTAATTTATTTATGACACAAATATGATGCAGTAATTATTTTATTAATGGAATATTGACATAATTGATGTTATAAATACCCAAATAAATGTAATTTGATACTTTTTATGAATTACAATAATTTTATATGTTAATATGACATGTTATTATTGATTTAATTAACTTTTTTCGAACTAATAATTTTTTTATGAGTTTCAAAAAAATCAATTACCAAATAGTGTCATAATTGACATAAAATAGTTTTTAAAACAAATATTATATTATTAATTTTTATTTTATTTCTAAAAATTTAAGGTTCAGAAAAATGACTTAAGATAAGGTTATATATGTTAATAATAAACATCTTGGTGTTCTTTTGGCTTGTTATAGTAAGTTTATTAACCTTATAGTGTAAGAAAAAAAGAAGACACGGTAAAAGTTAAATTATCTAACTTAAAGTTAAATCTAAATGATAAGGTTACAATAGAAACCAAAACCTGTCTAAATTATATTGGATGAGAGGATTTCGACCCATCCCCACCTTATATTCGAAATAAATCAATTTGGAGCTATTAAAAATCGAATATGACTTTATAATAAAATAATATTTTTATTTTTTCCAAAGGTGCCCCTCTCCTCCCTTATAAAAGGGTACCTCCTCCCTCTCTTCCTCACACCACTTTGAGCCTTCAAGATTGGCCAAACCCTGACCAATTATCTTCTAAACTTCCCTAGAAACATCCTAGATGTCCTGGAAGTCTTCAAAGACCAATTGTATTTCCCTAAAAGGAGGTCTCAAAGAGGCTCTTCAAAGTAGAGGTAATGTCTGTTACCGATTCTTTCAACTTTATTTCTTCTTCCACTACTTCATATTTAGTTTATTCATTATTAAGTAATAACATAAGTATCACTCATATAATTATATGTCATTATAAGTATGAAACAACCATATTTCACAATCTATCCATCCTACGGAGAATGAAATCACCGCGCGTGCGTACGTACAAAATACCGTCTCCACGCCGTGGTGTAATCTATTTTCCACCACCATATTACATGGATGGTTATAATGGTGTAAATAATAACTATATATGATTATTGTAAAGTGATATTGATTCTGAAATAGTATACATACACTCCAATAAAATTCCACAATCATGGGAACGATATCATCGCTCATGCATACGTACGGAATACCGTCTCCACGATGTGATGCGACTCGTTCCACATGATTTTCGTTGAATAATGATTATATAAATGAATTAAGTGAATAAATATGATATGTATTACACTAATACCATTCTGTAAATGAGGTATCTATAACCTAAAAAGAATAATAAGAATTTATTCGAAAAAACACGCATAAGAACAAAAAGTAATAAACACCCGAATAACAAGTAGTAATGAAATATTACTAATAAGAAGCTAAGAATATAACCATATATGATATCATAAAAATAAGTATGATTCTGGAATAAGTCAATGAAATTATTTAAATCATTATACAGGAGGGTCGGACACTTATGAAGCAAATTGGACCTAAGGTAAGGGAAAATCTTGCAATCTCAATTTTTATCCGAGATTGTTTATACTTCAGAATTTACTGGGGAATAATTATCATCCACATCCATGTTTCCTAAATATGTAATATTTTTTTATCCTAATACAATTGTTTAAATCCAATTTTACCCTTCAGTGAGGTTTTAGTAAAAGATAGGAAATTAATCTTTTTTCGTTTTTCGTACGAGGTACTTTTTGACTTTTACAGCCAAAGTATGAGAAGAATGTTTTTTTAACTTATATGGCCTGAATGGATTTTTAGAACATTATTTCCATGAAGATTCCTTCACAAGTTTTAAAGTTTATTTTTAATCAACTTCTTTTAGATAAAAATTGTATGACATGTTAAGAAAGGAAAAATGTTTTTGAAGTAGAAAGGATATTTTCCTCAAGAATGGAGTTCAAGTGTTTTATCAAAATTATATTACATCTAATATAATATAGGGTTATGTTTCTATCCCTATTATTACATTGATTTGATTATGTTGTGATGGAATTATTTTTATGAATTCCTTTATCTTATATGAATTGTTTTATGATGTCACGAGGTTTAAGAATCCCATTTTTATTACATGGGTTATGCAATGATGTATGATTTATGATTTTGTGGAACACATAAGAATGGTATAATTATGAGATGGGTGGGACCTATATCTCCCTTAAATTAATTGGGTAATTATTTATATCTCATGAGATAGACATGGCTGGAACGACAGGTTAATCCGGTTCAGTGAAACTGGACTGAAATGAGGAGTGAACTCAGTTCAGAAATGGACTTTGTCCGCTAACATAGTCTTGGCTATGAGTCTTGACTACTAAGAAATGATTCTATATGATTATGTGTGTATTCCACAATGTTTTGTGTGTTATTTTATGATTATTGGGATTACATTTCACTACTATGATTTATCCCATGTTATGAAATTATGATCTCTTTTGCAGGTTAAGATTTCCAAAATGTTATGTTCTTATGAATATGATGTGATTGATGTTTCTTTTTTTTACCCTTACTAATAATTTGATCTCACCATTTTGTATGTTTTCATTCCCCAGGTCAGGAAGAAGGTTATTAAGTAGGATATGCCAAAAGGGACTCTAGATATTATGAAATAAATGGGAGATAATGTAGATGCTTTATAAACCAGTTGTTTATGTTTCCCAGTTTCTAAAGACACTATACTTATATGGTCCTTTAATGGTTTTGATATATTTTTTAATAAGTGTAATTCAATTTTGAATTACTAACAATGTATGTAAAGTATGGGTTTTTATAAAAACACATAGTTTATGAGATATAAAACGCGGGGAATATGGTGGTACTTATTAATAATTGAAGAACATCATTCTATTTATGATGCTTAATAACTTTTAGGGTCATCAAAAAAATCTCCCAAAATATTCAGATTTAGACACTAATAGTTGATTCTAAAGTTTTTGGATACCATTTTTTGATACATATCTCAATCTTTAACAGATCATCACTCAGTTCAACAAACATGTGACTCTCTAGAATAATAATCCCAAAGATCATATATCCCACTTAAATTTTCAACTATTAATAAAATATCTAGTAGAAATATATCATATGGTGGAGGGGTTCCTCAGAATTCCTCAAGTATATGAATGATTATGGTCAAAAAGGATCGGCCCGTTTCTTCCCACATCTCCTTTTCATTTTTCATATTTGGGAAAAATAATTCCATCTACCCATCTAATTCATTTTTCTTAGTCGTCTTTAAAAAATGGAATCTTTAGTCCTTTTTTAATTTCTATTTTTTGTGGTAAATCACTTACACACATTCCTTCATGGATAGAAGAGTTTTTTCCTTACATGGATTGGTATTTTCTAGAATTTCAGAATTGATCCCATTTGTGAAACTCTATTCTTGAATTTTATATTTAACGTATATTTATTTTGGAATCTTTCCCCACAAAATGAATCTTCCACCAAGATTGAAATATATCATTTTAGTGGTTTTTGTGTGACCACATAGTAATTATTTTTCCATTAATTAAATTGGTTCCATGTTGGATTCCATATTATTCCTCAATGGATTCCACTTTTCTTGTTCTTCCACATTTCACATGGTTGGTAAAACGTCTAGATTTTATTTCTAAATATTCTTTCCTTCCATCAAGGATAGTTGTTGTGAGTTGATTTTTTTTCTTGAAGTAGTTTTCATTGGGTATCATTCTTCTTCTATAAAACATTGAACATATTTTATAGCTAAACATTCCATTTCCATTGATAAAATATTTTATTATATGTCATAGGAATAAAGTTGATCCTTATGGAATATTTTCCCTTCCATGAATTCTTATGACCACAATACCTTTCTATATGATAATATTTAGGATAAATAAAAAATATACCTGGATAATTATACCTTATTTAGTCATTACTTTAATAATAAGTATGCATTATTGGAGTTCTACAGTCACTTTTGGGCTTCAAAACAAATGCTCATATTGTTCCAAAGTCTTCTACAATGGAAACATTTTAGTTCCAACTTCTTTTATAGAACTTATATTTTTTATTTAGCTTGAAACATATATTTTCTTCTATATTTGAGATCTGGATTCCTTCATTCTACTAAGAATTCTTTTATTGGGATATTTATCTTCTCATTTGAGGTGTTTATTAGCTAGTCATGTTCTCTGATTTTCTAATCATTCTCTTTTTACATTATATAAATAATATTTATAATTGAAAAAAACCCATGCAAAATTATATTATTTATTGTTGTTTAGTTATGAGAGGATTGATTATTTCCTTCAATACATTATCTGTTGAAATATATTTTTTGAACTATTAAGTGTGATCTTCAAGAATTCCTCTTTGTTCCATAATTTTAGTTTCCATCTTCTTCATGTCAAAAATTCATGAATATATCCTCTATCTTTAGACTATTGTTTTCTGAGGCCACATCCTTTACACATGAAAGGAATACTTTATTCATGACTTCCCATTGTTATAACTTCTCTTATGAGGCTAAGATCTCCTATTTCCCACTACATGAGTACCATTTATAATAAAAACCTAATATTTTTTCATCACCTTCATCACATATTCTCTTCATCTATATAATAGAGTATGAAATACAAATTTATTTTTCTTATTTAAGGTTATAATATTATGTAATAGAATATTTAGAATTTCTATTGGTTAGAGAACTCTTATCTATGGAATTTTCTTCTACTTCTTTACTTTGGACAAATTTAAATTTTCATTTTCCATTTTTTCATTTGAAAATTATTCTTACAATGTAATCCTCATATATTTAGAGAACATAAAATGATAAATATTATGAAACACTTCTTCTTCAATATAGTCCTTTAATTTCTTTTTGACTAAGGAAATAATCTCAGTATTTCTTTAATTTCTATCAATGATAACTCCTTGTAAGCATATGAGAATAATACCTTATTCCATAAATTCTCAAGGAAATCCAAAAATATATTCTATAATGGCCATAAAATCCTTTTTCCATGGTTTAAAATTATTTAAATTAAACAAGGGAGCCTTCACTGTGGAGTCCATTTACCCATGTATTAATAAATAATATCTGCAAATATGCCAAGGTAACTAAACATGGGGTGAGTAATGAAACTAAGTAGGCTTTCCAAAAATTACTTCCCTACTCACACCACTAGGATATAACAAGTTAGTAAATTTTCATAAAAACAACAATATAAAATGATTAAAAATAATTTCAATAGTTTATATCCAAGACAAATTCTAAACCAAAACAGTTTTTATATCAAAATAGTTTTCTAAGACGAATCCATTTCCAAAAAAAACAACCAAACAATTTTTTGAAACCAATTATCAAATCAAATTTTGGCATAACAAATTCCATTATAAGAATCCTCAAATTTAACCATGAATGAAACCATATAACTCCCTATACTTGAAAGTTGTGAGTCATCCTTTAACCAAAACATCACTTGGTGAACCATTTTGATAGGGGAATGTTTATACCCTTATCCATCACACATTTGATGAGGGAGAAATTATACCCTTATCCATCCCAAATGTACATGAAAACACACCAACCATTATGTGAAAAGTAAATTCCAAATAAAAAATTTCAATCCATTTCAATAAAAAATTTCTTTTATTGAACATATCACCATAAAACAACTTCCATGAATCAAAAAAAGTTTACATTTTTTAAAAATCATTTTAAAATCTATAAACAAATCTCTTTTCACAACTACCAATTTTCACAATTCCACAAAACAACACTAAAGAGGTTTTATACCTTTATTTTCACAATAATTTCAATATAAATTTCAACTTATTCAAAAAATTTGAAACTATGACTTCATGTACTAATTAGAGGAGTCCATAATGAAGCCACCTACAAAAAAAACTATAGCCAAAATGAATAATGATGAAAATTCATCATCAAAAATAGGTTGAAACTCCAAAAAATCACCTTAGATTTCATTCACTAAAATTAAAACATTCAGATCTAATAATTATTGGCATCAAATATTATAGATCTATCCAAAAAAAAATTATACATTTGAATAAAAAAGAGGGAAAAAGAAGTGATGTAAGAAAAAACCCAAATAAAGAAGACTTGCCAATTTGTCCGCCCTTGAAATTACCATGATTTTCCAAAAAAATTACTATTGTATTTAATGTAAAGGCCTACAAAACATTTAACTGGAGAGAATAACTAGTTAGGGTCATAATTGAGGAAAAATGATTAGTTAAGGGGCTAAATCGAGTATGATCCACAATTTTCAGATCTGACATTAAACCATGAACAATTTGGGTGCATAGATAGAAAAATCATGCACTAACCATGCACATGCCTCTACGTCAAGAATCACCTCACATAGTTGGATCAAAAGGTTAGAAAATCACATGCCAACCATGCAGAAGCCCTATTTCACAAAAACACGGTTTCTCTTAGGTGTTCAATTGGTTTATCCAAACAATATGCCAAATCGTGCACCTAACCAGAGTCCACTATTTTAATTTTTCACAGTTTCCTAGAGGTGTTTTGAGGTTTCTAATAACTTTTATCAAACTATGAACCTCTATAACATCCCTCTAAAACATTCCAAAACTCCTCCAAACCCTCCAAAACTTCACCCAAACACTTTACATACTTAAAATAAAAAAATAAATCGGTTACTTACTTCAAACTAGGGGTTCTATACCCACATATAAGACATAAAACTATAAATGATTCCTTATGATCAAATTTATTTTACTCAACAAAACTATTCATTTTTCCTTAGTAATTACCCCATAGTGGGCCTAACGTTGTACACCTAGATAGAAACTCCATGGAGATTTTCTTGGTTTAATTCACATATTCTTCTTCACCATTATAAGTTAATTAAATAGATCATGACTATGGATAACCAATGTTAAACCTAAGGTTTCATAGAGTGAAAAGATGGTATCATGATATAGATTTCCTATTAATGACTTTTCAGGATTCCTTATAATTCAGAGTTGTTACCCCTTGTTGTATCTATGAAACAACCACATACACTGATAGTATTTTGACATGGATGTTTTATTATAAAAAACACAATCTCTATATTTCCAAAACATTAGGATGTTATCGTATATATAGACTTATAACTAGATTTTTCAAAAAAAATCTAAAAATAATCTCAAAATATTAACTAAAACCTCCTATGATAAAAATTATAGAGATCCATACTTTTCTTACATAAATATTACATCTTATTAGATGAATAATCATTATATAAAATCATGATCCATTCTAGAACCATAAAGTTTTTATGAATCTGGAAAGATGAATATATAAAAAACTTGTTCATAAAAAATCTACAACAACTCCCACTATGTTTTTCATATCTAGTACCCTTCTTAGAAATAAAATAATTAAATCATTTCTTCAAAACTAGGGGAAAAAAGATATAACTAATGATGATATCAAATATTTAGTAAGGGTAAAAATGAGAGATGTCATTAATAAGAGAACATAAGGTGTTCAAAAGGGTATGAAAACATATTCATGTGAATGTTCTCAACATAAAATTAATAAGGGAATCTAAGTAGTAATCATCATTCAAGATTAATAACATAGGCATGTGTCATTATAATAATAGGGATTCATAGTATTGTTAACATTGATAGACACAATTATTTCTGTGCATAATCTCATGAGAATAACTAGAAAAATATCATACTCACACATAAAATTCTGAAAAATTCTATTTTAAGTCAAGTCCACACATATTATATGAGCATAATTAGAAAGTGATCATACTCACTATGAATTACTGAACCTAATTCACTCATTTGTAGTCAAACCTTGTCGGACACATGAAGTCAATAATGCCTCCCCATATTCCAGGGGATTCTAAAAAGTTATGAGTGTATATAGTGGTATTCTGGGGAGACTATACCCTCTTAATTAGAGTACAATACAATGGTAAATTATAATAAATAATAAGTGGAAACAATAAGGCATCAAAAGAATAAACCATCAAATCATAATAATAAATAGATATAATATAAGAAATATAAAATAAATGTTATGATTCCATGAGCTGATAAAAATAGGAAACATTCATACATGGAAGAAGACATACAGTATTACCATCACATAGAAAATGGAAAAAATGGAAAAACTAATTATCTCTATGACCATCATGAACACCAGATAAGTTATCTACCCCCATTCTCTTATAAAAAATGAAATGAAACATCCACAGCTTGGTTCTTCCCTTTGTCCTTACTTGAATATCTGAAGTCTTTCTAAGTTCCCAATGATCATCTAAACAAGGTGTGAGTAAAACCCAATAGGCCACTACCAATGGTGTCTAATGAAAATCTATTCTATTAATATAAGATGTAGAAATATCCAATATAAAAGTACATGTAAAAGTACAAACAATAACATAGAGGTGAACTAGTTACATACCACAAGATTAAGATTAAGATTAATTTTTATGAGTGAAATTCCTTTCAGTAGGTCAGGAATATGAGGAAAATGGATAAGGAATCCTCATTGAGTCCAAGAAGCATGTCCTATGTAACCTTAGTATATATTTGATTATTGCTGTAACGAACCAAACATTAATTAGTAAAAACTCATTTTGATCCAATTAAATGTCTTTTTATGTAAAATGGTTATATAAAATGTGAAATTCCTTAGTTTTACATTTTTGGATTTCAAAATACCATTAATAATTTTTACTTTTGTTAATATAGCTTTTGAATAGTGATGACATGATTAGTATAAATATAGGGTTTTAACAAATCCAATTTACTCAAACAAAGGAAGCCATGGCCTCATCCAGCAGACTTTCCCCATATGAAGCCCATTTTTCAGAGCTCAGAAATGAGGTGGCATCATTAGGCTTCGCTCTTGACCAATCCCAAATCGAGCTTCAACATGTTAAGCTCAAATAGAACCACCTGTGGGAGAAGTGGAAGTTAATAGAGATTACCACCCGAGCGATGTTATCCGAGCCACCCCAAGAGTCTGTCATCATCGCACACCATACCCATTGGTCTTATGCGGGTGTTATAAGGTGTTATGTAAAAAGACCCTAGTACTATTATTATGTGCATTATTGTTTTATTGAATAAATAGTATACATTCATTTTACTATTATTACTCAGTAAATATGTTTTAAAGAACAAATTGTATTTTTAGTTAATATTAAATTATGAAATTTATTTTGATGAATTAATGGATTTTTTAATTAAATAATATTTTAATAAAATATTATTACTAAATTAATTTTTATTAAATATTACTGATCGTATAATTTTTACGAATAGAATTTTAATTTTTATTAAGGTTTGAGAGCTATTTTTGTCAAAACCCATGAATTTTCGATAAATGTCCGTTTTTATTTTAAAAGTAAAAAGTCTCATATTTATAAAATTATTTAGATAAAATAAATATTATTTTTGGAATCAGGATGTCAACATTATGCAACTGTTAATTTTTCATAATTTTCTGAGACAATCGAATTCTTGGGTAAAAATTAAATACCGTTTAATTATATAATGTGTTTTATTACATCATAATGACCCAATAGTGATGTAATAAAATATTATAAATGAGTTTTTCGGACAATATATGTTTTCCTATAAAAATAATGCGATTTTAGGTTGGTTTTATTTATTTTACAAAGCTTTAGTGGACCCTCCAAGACTTATAAAACATTTTAACTTTTTAAATTGATTTCCTTTAGAGTGTGACTCACCTCCACATAATAAAACATAATATTTTAAAATTTTAGGACATTTTCCTTATAAAATAATGTTTTCCACTCCAATTTGAAAAAAACCATGGGGTGGTTTGTGGTTTGGATTAGCTTAATGTGTGGTGTCCAAAATCTAAATAACTAAGAATTCTATCTCATTTCCTATATAAACCCACCCAAATCCCACATCCTCATCACTCAAAGAATCTCGAGCTCGACCAAACCCTACCCTACTCTCTCTATAATCCCCCAAAGGTTCCCCATGCTCTCAATAATCCTATCTCAAGCCTCTCCCAAGCCTTTGGGATCATATATCCAAGTAAGGGATTCCTTCCTCTCTCATTTTATCCAAGTTTCTTAAAATTATTATTAACTTTTATTTTCAAATATAAATGTTTTAGTATGATTTATCACCTCCCATATACTTTCATATATATGATCTAGTTATTATAGACCACATTATCTGTCATTAATACCTCTAATGTACACCCATCACAATGCCGAAATTCTATAAGGAATTCCTTCCCTTTCCATTTTATCCAAGTTTCTTAATATTTTTATGCCCTTTTATTTTCAATTATAAATGTTGTAGTATTACTTATAACCTCCCCCATACTACCCTATTTGTTTTTGAATGATTGTATACCCCTTTCTCTCTCATTAATTCCTCTCATGTACACCTGTTACCATGCCAGAATTTCGTAAGGAATTTCTCTCTTCTCATTTACATTCAAGTAATTCTTTTGTATTATTAATATAAATTCCATTATATTTGGTAAGAAATGTATCTATATGACCCCCTTACTTTAAATTTAATTCATATATGTTGATAAAACACTTTCTCTCTCATCAACCATTTTTATGGATCCTTATGTCACGCTGTTATGCTGCCAAAATTACACTTCAATTTTCCAAGCCAAAGTCATTGTGTCTTGAATTCCATGCCCATTTCTCTATCAAGGGTATTAACCTTTATGCACATTAATTATTGATTATATAGTTTCATGTATGAATTCATCATTCCTTTATCATTGAATAAATGATGATCTTTAATGGTTCCATGTTTAATGATCCATGTGGCACACTTATGCCTGAAATGAAATGTTTAGCAAGGGTGTGCCCTGATAGTGCTCCAATGAAATGGGTAAAGATTAGTATCATGATACGTCAAGTTAAATGAGGTTTTACTCATTCTAATTTATGTGAAATTATGGTTTACTCATGATCCACGTGCAATGATCCATGGCTCATGCTAATACTATGTTAAGTGTTGTTGTCACATTTCCATGTTATGATATTAATGTTATATCATGCCTTTATGTTAATGATTAATTTATGGTTTGTTGATATGCCTATTACCTAAAATTTATTTTATTATACATTTTATTCTTTGTTTACTCCCATATTGAGCTTTATAGACCACCTTTTTTTATGCATGTCCTCGGGTTATCACATGCAATGCAGAGTATGAGGGAATGCATAGGTCATGTAAAGGATGTTTTCAATAAATATGTTCGATTTAATGTTTTAATACATTATGTAATTTTACTATGCCCCAAAGACACAAGAAATATCAACATTAAATGTTGTATCAAGTGAATAGTTTATGTAATAAACCATGTTTAAGTGTGTAATAAATAGTAGGGTTGTTGTAGTTGGTATCAAAGGATAAGTTTAGTTATTTTTGAGATTAGGATTAGAAAACCCTAGAGAAATCCTTAGGTATAAGACTAAGTATAATAAAAATATCCCTAAGATTTGGTGAGTACTGAGAATGTATTTTATCATGAAAATACATCCCTATTTGGAGATGAGAAGGTAGAGGTGGCTCTGGAACAAATGTACCTAGGAGTGAAAACTCTGACAAAGAGTTTCGGGCTTGACCCAGGGTATTCTGGTGCATGACAATGGTACTTTTGTCACTCTTGGTTATGAAAATCCTAGGGGATATGCTTTGGTAAATTCACAACCTCAGTATGAACCATTATTAAGGTAATAGAAGAATTCCCCTATGAATAAAAGTTGGGAAGTAGATCATGGATAACATAGATTGAAGCATATAGATTCATAAGTTAAGTAAATAAAAGTTATTTATTAGTCCTCCGTTTTTTTCTATGGATTACCCTTTGTGTGTTACCCCTAAATTTAATTTTATTCCATCCAATGGATGGTAATATTATGAATATGGATAACAACTGATGCAAAGGGAAACATGATGAATGTCCTAGTGAGATTCCCAATCAAATGATAGCTCAAGTAGGACATATCGTGATTATTCCAAACTAGCTATCAAAAATCACGATTAACAATTGGTAATTTTTTTGAATTCCCAAGGACATTAAGTAAGAGGAAGATGACATCTCTTGAATGTCCATATGATAAAGGTGATAAGGGAAAGAATACCAAATTTCCTTCGTGCATCAAACGTGGAAAGAGGCACCAAGGGAAATGTCACAAAGGGACTAAGAGATAGTTTAAGTGTGGAAAGTAAGGGTACAAAGTATCCAATTGCCATGAAATAATGGATAATGTGATGTATGGAAACAAAGGTCCATATAAGGCATCTTACACGGTTCTATGTCATAAATGTGGAGTAGTTGCGCATTATCCAAGATGATCCTCTATTGGATGAGCTGAGAAGTATGATGAGCATCAATAATCTCCATGATCAATGGAGCATGAGAAGTAATATGCTAAGATGGATAATCATCAATGAATTACATGTAAAAACTAACTCAAAGTAGTGTATTTCATAATGTATTTCAATTCATTTCATATTAGTATATCTTTTATGTTTTCTATGAACATTAATTCCCCAGCAGAAATGATATTAAATAAATAGGGAAAAAAACTTATATAAGTGTTGTATCACATGTTTATGTATGTGGGAATTATCTTATAGAAAATTTTATAAGGATCCATTTTATTGAATTTTAGGAAAAAATAAAAAGTCATTGTCTATGCCTCAAGGTAGTCCTACACATGATCTGGAGTTGGCAGAATTGATCTTTGTCTAAACAATTTGGCGCCATTGCCTCTTTGGGGAAACATGAGAAATATATACGGACCCTAAAAGCCACAAGTATATATTCACACATGAATAGTGGAATATAGACCAACAAAGATGGTTACAGCTGATCAAAGACTATGACTTCTCAATCCATTACCACACTGGGAAAGCAAACAAGGTGGTGGATGTTTTAGGTAGAAAGGACCCAACAATTATATCATTGATGAGAATTGAAAAGGATCTAATCTTGTTAGATTCGATAGAGATGGACATGGGAATCATAAATAAGGGAAAATAATCAATCCATTCACAAATGGTTTCTCAACCATCTATTTTAGAAAGGTTAAAGGATGCTCAAAAGGATGATGTGGGAATTCAGAAGAAGGTGGAAACTATCAGAAAAGGGAAACCCTCATATTTCAATGTCAATGAAGAAGAAATCGTGAGATTTGGGTAAAGATTATATGTACCATCCCATCCAGAGATAAAGAAGGAGATTCTGAAGAACACACAAAGCTTGACCTTCTCTATTCACCTAGGGAGCACAAAAATGTATCAGGATCTTTGAGAAAACTTTTGGTGGGATAATATGAAAAGGGAGATTGATGAATATAAATCAAAGTTCCTGGTATGTCAGTAAGTGAAGGCTGATAGGAAAATGTCTAAGGGGATGATGTAACCACTACCCATACCAACATGGAAGTTGGAGAACATTACTATAGACTTTATCACTATACATATAAAGACATCCAGAGGAAACAATGCTATATGGGTTGATGTGGATCATCATACAAAGACAACTCACTTTATTGTGATTCGAGAGGACTTATCATTGGATCAAGTTGCACAGATTTTCATCAAATAAGTGGTAGGGATGAATGGGGAACCACTATATATTGTATCCGATTTTGATATGAGATTCACCTTGATGTTTTGGAAAAGTCTCAAACATGATCTAAGAACTGAACTGAACATCAGTACAACATATCATCCTCAAACTGATGGCCAATCTTAGTGAACTATTCATATGCTGGAAGATATATTAAGATAATGTTCTATGGACTTCAAAGGAGGATGGGGCCAACATCATCCACTGGTTGAATTTTCAAAAAATAACAATTTCCACTTGAGCATTTGAATGACACCATATGAAGCCCGTTATGAGAACAAGTTCAGAACACCAGCATGTTGGGATGAAGTTGGTGAGTGTAAGATGATAGGACCTGAAATGGTCAAAGAAATGGTCTAAAAGGTTAAAACCATTCAACAACATATCAAGGAAGCCCAAAGTCGACAGAAGAGTTATTTCGATAACCGTCAATGAGACCTTGAGTTCAAAGATGGAGACATGGTATTCCTCTGCTTAACACCGTGGAAGAGAGGTATGAGATTTGGTATGAAGGGAAAGCTTAGTCCAAGGTACATCAGCCATTTTTAGATCCTTGATCACATTGGAGCAGTGGCCTATTGACTAGATCTCCCACCAAACCTATATCAAGTATATGATGTATTCCATGTATCACTCTTAAGGAAGTACATACTTGAACCATCGTATGTACTCAATCTAGAGGTGGTACCATTGGAGAATGAAATCTCCTATGAAGAGAAGTCGGTGAAGATTTTAGATCGTAGAGAAAATTTTCTACGAAATAAGACAATGAAACTCATCAAGGTGTTGTCGAGAAATCACAATTTTGAAGTTGCAACGTGGGAATTAGAGGAAGTGATGAAGCAAAGCTACCCGCTACTATTTTGAGTGGGAAAAGGAGAATTCGAGGGAACAATTTCTTAAGGGGGGAAGATTTTAACGAACCAAAATTTCATTAATTAAAACACGTTTTAATATAATTAAATGTATTATTATGTAAAATGGTTATATAAAATGTGAACTTACTGGGTTTTATGTTTTTGGATTTCAAAATACCATTATGAATTGTTACCATTTCTAATATAGCCATTGAACAATGATCACATGATTAGTATAAATATAGGGCATTAAAAAAATCCAATTTTCTCAGACAAAGGAAGAGATGGCGTCACCCAGAAGACTTTCACCATACAAAGCCCATTTCTCAGTGCTCAGAAAGGAGGTGGCATTACATGGATTCACTATTGACCAAGCCCAAGATGAGCTTCAACATGTTATGCTTGAACGGAACCACCTATAGGAGAAGTGGAAGTTGATAGAGATTACCACTCGAGCAATATTATTCGAGCCACCCCAAGAGTTTTTCACCATCACAAACCATAAACTTTGGTATTATGTGGGTTTTATAAGGGTTTATGTAATGATAACCTAGTACTATGATTATGTACATTATTTTTGTATATAAAAAATAGTATACATTCAATTTACTGCTGTTACGTAGTAAATATTTTTTAAAGCACAAATACTATTTTTAATTAATATTAAATTAATAAATTTATTTTAATGAATTAATGTATTTTTTAATTAAATAATATTTTAATAAAGTATTTTTACTAAATTACTTTTTAATAAATATGGATGATCCTATAATTTTTATGAATAGAATTCTAATTTTTATTACGGTTAGAAAGCTATTTCTGTCAAAAACCTTGAATTTTAGATAAATGTAGGTTTTTATTTTAAAAGTAATGATTCACATATTTAGAAAATTGTTGAGATAAAATAAATATTATTTTTGGAATTAGGATGTCGAAATTATTCAATGGTTAATTTTTCATAATTTTCTAAGACCGTCGAATTTTTGGGTAAAAATTAAATACCATTTAATTATATAATGTATTTTATGACATCTTAATGACCCAATAGTGATGTAATAAAATATTATAAAGCATATTTTTGGAAAATATATGTTTTACCATTAAAATAATGTGATTTTATGTTTGTTTGATTTATTTTACAAAGCTTTAGTGGACCCTCCAAGACTTATAAAACATTTTAACATTTTAAATTTATTTCCTTCAGAGTGTGACTCACCTCCACATAAGAAAACCTAATATTTTAAGAATTTAGGAAATTTTAATTATAAAATAATGTTTTTCAATCCTATTTGGAAAAAAAACATTGGAAAAAACAATGGGTTGGTTTGTGGTTTGGATTAGTTTAATGTGTGGTGTCCCAAGCCTAAAGAATAAAGAATTTCTTCTCATTTCTGATATAAACGTGCCCAAGATCCCACTTACTCTTCACTAAAATAATTTAGAGCTTGACCATCCCCTGGCCTCATATCTCTATAATTGTCCCAAGGCACTCCAAGCTCTCAATAATCCTCTCTCAAGCTTCTCTCAATCCTTTGGGATCACACTTCCAAGTAAGGGATTCCTTCCTTTCTCAGTTTATCCAAGTTTATTAATATTATTATTCCCTTTTATTTTAAATTATAAATGTTGGGGTATGATTTAAAACCTCCCTTATACTTCATTAATTATGTTATAGTGATGATATACCCCTTTATCTCTGCTTAATGGCTCTCATTTACACCCGTTACCATGCCAACATTTCATAAGGGATTCCTTCCTTTCTCATTTTATTCAAGTTTCTTAATATTGTTATACACTAATATTTTTAATAATAAATGATGGTGTATTATTTTTAACCTCTAACATACATACATATTTATGTTTTAATTACAAGAGACCCATTTCTCTCTCATTAATTCCTCCCATGTACACCTGTTACCATGTCGAAATTCAGTAAAGAATTTCTCTCTTCTCATTTACATTCAACCAATTCTTTTGTATTATGAAACGAGATTCCATTTCATTTGTTGGGACATGTATCTTTATGAACCCATTATTTTCCATTTCATGTACATAATATGATACACCCCTTTCTCTCCCATCTACCATTTTTATGAATCCTTATGTCACGCTTTTGTGCTGCCGAAATTACATCGTGATTTTCCAAGACAAAGTCATTATGTCTTGAATACCATGACCATTTCTCTATCAAGGGTATTCACCTTTATTCATGTTTACTAATTGATTATAGAGATTTAGGTATGAATTACACATTACTTTATCATGGAATAAATTATGATATTTAATGATTCCATGTTGAATGATCTATGTGGCACACTTATGCATGAAATAAATTTTTTAAGAAGGGTGCACCCTGATAGAAATCCAATGCATTGGGTAAAGATTAGTATCATGACATGTCATGTGAAATGATTGTTTAATCATGATAATTCAAGTACAATGAGGTTTTACCAATGATATATGGGAAATGAGACTTGGCTCATGCTAATACCATATTAAGTGTTGTTGGAACATTTTCATGTTAAGATAAGCATTCTATATCATTCCTTTGTGTTCATGTTTCCTTTATGATTCGCTGATATTCCTATTTCCTAACATGTATTTTATTATTCATTTTTTTCCTTGTTTACTCCATTACTAGGCTTTATAGCTCATCCTTTTGTTATGAATGTCCTCATGTTATCACATTAAATGCTATGTATGAGGGAATGCAGTGGTCATGTAAAGAAATTTTTCTATAAAGATGTTGTGTTTCATGTTTTATGTCATTATGTAAAGTTACTATTCCCCAAAGACACTAGAAATATCAATATTCCATTTTTTATCAAGTGAATATTTTATGTAATAAATCATGTTTAACTGTGTATTAAAGAGTAGGGTTGTTAAAATAGTCCAAGGAGATAATCCATGGTAGTTTCTGCCTGAGGAAATCAATATGAATCATGGGAGACAATCCCATGAATTCATTTTTATTGGAGTTTTGGGCGAATATTTATGGTTAGAACAAGTCGTTCATGAATATAATACATTAAAAATGTCTAATTATGGTGTACCACTTAGCATTTTCATCATTTAAATAGGTGGAATTATAAGGGTTCACTAGGTGCATTCTTGATTGGTAATCCAAGTAATAATCATGGAATGCCATGTCTCTTACAATATTATATAGGTCCATAATAATTTTCAAGTGAAATATATGTAATCAAGGTACAAATTTTACATTAAATTAATCTAAAAATATAAATCATTCCATTTTTTCTTTGACATATTAGTAATTAATGATGCTCAAGTGAAATATATATATCATGAGACAATTTATATAATTCAATTACGGACTTCCACGTACAAGTGGAAATATCAACACACCAATGGGTAGGTTTGTTTTCAAGGTAATAATGGAATCCATTATAATTTATTCAAACCCACCCTATTGAGATGTTCATATTGAGGTCGTAAACCTCCAATAATGTCAATGGTTCAATTAAAGGGTCTAGTTCATGTTCTAGGAAATTTAATAAGGAGTTAAAAAATTTATAGGAAATTCATGTAAATTATATCATATGACATAATGAAAAACAATTATAAACACCACAAGCTTTAGGTAAAAGTAATAGAATGCCTACCTCAGCCCCGTAGAAGAATCCGCATCTAGAATCAGACTCATATCTAATATAGAATGAGATAAAATAGAAAAATAGATAATAGAATTAAAAATTGGGTATATTAGGTTCCATGAAAATAACACTGAAGAAAATAATAGAAATTGGGTAAAGAATTAAGAATATGTTTATACTTATCATGGGGATCCAATGTGATCGACATTGATCAAAACAGATTTTGAATAGAGGAGATATCTCTATGACTAGGAGGAGGAGAAGAGGAGAGATTTATATAGTGGTATAGTATAGTAAAATAATGTAGGAGTAAGAAACTTATGTTTTAGGGTAAAGGAAGGAAAAATAATCTTCTAGGATTTTTAAAGGGGTGCATTATTTGGCCACACGGTTGGACAAACCATGTGACAACTTTTTGAAATCCACTATCTATGCACCAACACCTCACATAATTTAGGAACATGATTTGTAAAAAAATTCACAAGACATTTATGGGACCTCTATAATTTATTATATTTTTTTATTGACCATGTGGACTTTGTTTAATGATTTCTATTACTATTCTCCTCCATTATAGGGTCGCACATTTGAGGTGCATGGTTAGTTCTAACAATTCCCTAATCATGCACCTCCCCTGTATTTCCAAAAACATGAACTATGAGCCCCAAACCAAGACCTAATTCTCCAAAGACCATTATAATCCCCTTAAAAAAATTAATTAATTTACAAAAATTGGATTATACTAAAAGTAAAAGGATCCACACATCAATGAAAAATGGGATCTTACACTCACACATCAACACATGAAAAAATAAATTTACAATCATGACCACTTTTATCATTACAATATCATGAGATATCAATATCATATTACTCAATTCATTGTATTATTATGGTGGAAAACCAATAACAAAATTATAATATATTTTTTTATTCCACATGGTCATGAAAAAATTCATTATTTCATTATCGATTAACCTATAGAAAAGAGAATGGGTTTCATAAAGATTTCATCAGTATAATAAATAACCACACAGATAAAGAATAAGGATGGTATCATTGGATCTTGAACCTAGTGAATCATAATTATTATCAAATGATTTTATCATAGATAAAAAACCTTTTTTAAATATCAATAAAAAATTTGTTTAGGAAAATAATCTTTTCATTTTGAAACCACTTATTTAAAATCTTAACATTTACAAAATATAATGGAAATCAATTTTTTCGAAAGAATTAAAAAATCTCATTAATTAATCTTCAAATCATTGGGTATTCAAAATGGAAATAAATTCTTATCATGGAAGGTATTTTTGAAAAATATTCCCTTTATAGTTTCAGAAGAAATTCAAAAGTACCTCATTCAGAAAATGAAAAGATGATTATTTTTAAATATTTTAATAAAATTAAAACATGGTAAAAATGAATTTGAAGAATCATTGATGAGTATTAAAAAAATCTTAATTTTGTTTTATAAAATGTTGATATGGAAGAAAGAAAGTTTCTTACCAAAAGAGGATAAATAATGTTTGATTTTCATAAAAAATATTCTGAACCATTTTGAGTTCCAAAGAGAGGAAAATGGTAGTTAAAATTAAAAAAAATAGAAATAATATAGGATAATTAAATTAAATGGGTTTATAAGAAAAGAATTATATATTTTCCGTAATTTAAATTAAATAAGAAACAATCCAATTAAAATATGATTGAAAATTAAATCTCTTGACGCTTTAGTAATATCCAAGACAAAACCTCATGAAATAGATAACTATAGGGGATTTTTACGTATACATAATTTTCATGATGATAATAACAAAATAAATTCATTAGAAGTATATATAAACCAAAAAAGTGATTAATAGGACATATGTGTCACAAAAACAAAAGTGAGACAAGAAATATCTTAACTCAAGTATTTTCCGTATTTTTACCCATTAAAATATCTTGTTTAATAAATAAATATTTATTATATATAAATTCTAGTACCGTATTCATACATATCATACCAAATATGATTTAATTATAATATATTATCACCTAATTATTAAAAATTCCTTATAAAAATCATCATTCTCGGTGATAATTGATTTTTTTCATATATGTTTTTGATAGACAGTTTTATTAATTTAACCTTGGTCATAGTTTCATCATCTTTAAAATATTAATCATGAAATAAGTATCATATTTTTTATCATATACACTGAAACAACCAAATTTTTTATAGAATATATTTTTTGTAATAAATTTAATCATTTAGATATATTCCATTACACACAACACCAATTTTATCATTCATTACATAAAACATCGAGTTTAACTTGTGATATGTGAAACACCAAGTTTTGGAGAAACATGACATACTATTGAAATATTACTATTTAACATGATAGTTATCAACTAGCCATTGGAATAGTTGATATGAATATGATTAAATAAATTACAAAAAATATGGTCTATTCATGTATATAAAATGAATTATTTAGTGACCAATTAATTATAAATGAGAATAAAAACTATTTTAAAACAAATGAAATATTCTTATAAAAAACTGTTTTAAGCACAAAAAAGTGTTTAGACTCAATAAATTAACTAAATAAATTTTACTAAATTATTTTAATGAAATTTATATATTATAAATTATATTAAATTTCTAAAATTCATTTTATGTTTTTTATAGATAAGAGATAATAATTAATCTAATTTTTATCATAAAAACAGTATTTTTCTAAAAAATGCTTTTTCACCTTTTGTGCACTTATTTTAAAATTAAAAGTTTCCACTTTTAGAAAATTTATTTGAATAAATATAATTTTTTTTGAAATAGGTGTGTTGAAATTATATTAGGGTGAATCATTAATAATTTTATAAAAAGATAAATTTTTTAGAGAATAGTGAAAAATAAGGTGTTTTATTAAGAAATGTGAGTAATGTTAAATAATTTTAATTTTTTAAGACTATTTAATTATAATATTAATTCAATTATATATATATATATTAATACAATTTATTTCATTATAATTAATTTCATATTTAATTTTTATATGAAAACTCTTTAATCTTTTGAACATTCTATCTTAGGAAAACCCATTTTTCAAAGTGTCTGTGGGTTTAATTTTAAATTAATTTTTTCCAATAAAGTTATTGGAATCTGTAAAAATGTATTGAATATTTTTAATCATAAAAATTTATATTACATAATAAGGTGATCTTAATTTTTGAACATAATGAATAATAAAAATAGTAAAATTTATTTACCACGATTAAGGTAAAAATGGGTTTACAAAGGGGTTAAACTAAAAATTTAGTTGTTAAAATGATCCAAAAATAAAAAAACAATTTTATGGATATTTTTAAAGATTATATTTCTTATATTTGATAATGGACCATTTTGAATCCTTTTTTCATGTAAAAAATGTGTTCACACCTTTTTCTTTTCAAAACATACAAGTGTGCCACCCTCTTCACTTATAAAAGGCCACCCCTATCTTCTTCACTTCAAACATCCAAAAACCATTATTTAATCAAATAAATAAAGAAATAAATTTCATAATTTACTAATTTCATCCATCAATAATTAGTTATTCATAAATCAAATCTAATAAGTCTTTTAGTTAAAACCAAAAGAACTTGTCTGAAGTAGAGGTTACATCCCTAACAGAACATTTTATTTTATTTATTCACCCAAATATTAAATTATTATTAAACCATTATAATATAATAAACTCAGTATATTACATATAATGAGGTTTTCTATGTTAATTATATGACCTTAAACAGTCTCTGATTCCATAAAATGGGATACATAATCATCATTCCTATGTATGACGGACAACCAGTTCGCAAACTGATGTTATTGTTTTTCCACTACCACATCTCATAGTTGGATATAATGGTAGATTTAATGTTTATATAGGATATTTATGATTTTATTATACCTATAAATTTATATTTCCACATCCACCATCTTACCTCCTATCCCATTGGCATATAATAATGGCCCTCGTGTGTTCACCAGACTACCACCTCGTGAACCAATATAAAGTGTTTTTCATTTCTTTGTTACATGGTAATAAGAATAGATTAATTGAATAAATATTATATTTTTAATATAATTATATTTATAAAAGTATTATATCACATATACCTTCTTATTTTCCATTCAATGGGGGATACGATAACATCGTTCATGTGAATAATGGACTACCGCCTGATGAAACAATGTAATTATTTTTACATATATAACTTATATGGATGATATTAATGAAACATTTAGATAAAAATATGTGAAATATATGAAAAAATAATTTTATAATTGTTATATATTATTTATCATTCTTTCTTTCATTCTGTTGAGAAAATGGAAACAATGTTCATGCATATGTATGACCTACTGTGTCCCTGAACAATGTATTTCATTTCATATCTCTAAATTTTAATGAATAATATAAGTAAATGTATAATTAATATAGATTATATTTATATGATGATTAAAAATTTAGATATTATGGTACCATGATCTATGTAAGAGGACCAAAAAAATAACAAATCAAAATATACAAGAAAAACAAAGCATTTATTACCCGAAAAATGATTTTAATAAGGAATTATTGATCCACGTAATGAAATATAATAAATAAATAATATATGGCATGATATATACTATTATGGTTATGTATTATATTAATAATAAAATTAAATTTATTATACATGATGTTCTAATGTGTGTGAAGGAAGTCTATAAATAAGGTAAGATATTTCCATCTCACTTTTATATTCTGTGAGATACGTACCATATTCACCATGTGTTTCCTTTATGTGGTGTATATAATTCCCATTAATTTATTTAAAAATTATTAATATTATGATTATTTATAAATCCATTTTAGGATCTATCATAATGGGTTTTACATATCAAATGTTTGCACATCAGTAAGGGGTTTTTCTTTCAAATTGTCTTCTTTGGGACCAAAGTAATGTTATGAACCTATCGTCTTCTATGAGGTGTATATACTTCCACTTTGACATGTTATATTATGAATATACTTATTTAAATTATAATATAAGTTTCATTTAATGTTATTATAACATGGGTATTATGATTTAATGTTACCAAAGTGGTAATAGTTTTATATTTCAATTCACCGTTTATCGAGATTATTTGTGATTATGATTCCCATGATTAAATTTTATGATATATATCTCAATAAACTAAATAATTTTATTCCACTATGTTTATTTAATTAGAATAAATGTTTTCTCTTAATTTTACTCTCTTTATGTACTAAAGTGTTCAAAAGAATATTTTTACTAAAAAATTGTCATTATTTCTCTCTTCAAGGATAAACTAATTTTTCTTTAGAAAAAATGTTTTTTTAAATGTTTTCATTTTTTTAAATTTTTTATTTGATTTAATAAAATAATTTTTCCCATGTTTTACTTTTTACAAAAATATTTTAAATTAATATTCATGTCATTTTCTAAAAATGGCCCATTTTGATTTTATAGAAAATGTGAAAGGAAAATTTTTTTAAATATGTATGAGATGATCATAATTTACCACCATAATGAAATATATTTTCATAAAATACCCCTTTATAATTTTTCAACATTATTTTAAAAGAAAATAATTTTGAAATTTTTTTATGTTCTAAATTTTCCTTCAAAGAAGGAAGTATATTTTCCTCAAAAAATGTTTTAAATTATTTTTAAGGGTTCATTTATATGTTTTCAAGGTTATTTTCAAAGAAAATGATTCCAACATATTTTATGGATTCTATCTTATAATATTTTATTTTCAAAAAAATGTTATTTTCCTCAAGAAAATTTCAATGTGATCTTTCAAAATAATTTTCCATCTAAGATGACATTATTTGATGATACATATGATTTATTGGGGATATGATATAAGGATACAATTATTATTCTTTATCTAGATGGTTTAGGTTTATGAACAAAAATATTTTTACAAAATCCATTTGACTTACATGGGTTATACCATGATAAAATTCTTATGAAACCCACTACCTTTTCGATGGGTTATTAGTTGATGTAAATATGAAATGATTATGAATCCGTTTCTTTTCTATTAGATATGTTATGATTAAATGTTTTAGAAATACATATATTTTCATGGTTTCTGATATGATTATTGTTTTATTATATTTTGGAACACATATCTATTATTTCCATTATGTGATGGTGGTAACATTATAACAAAGTATGGTTCTTAATTTATAAATAATGATAATGGATACGTTATAACAAAATATGGGTGGGACCAATATCTCCTTCTAATGTATATGATAGACTGATATATCATGAGATAAATAGGGATGGAATGTTTAGTGAACCCAATTCAGTAAGGGTCTTTTTCCACTTTTATAGTATTGGGAGTGAACCTTGATTACTATGATGGTTTGGGGAGTGAACCCATTACACTATGATATTATTGGAAATTATCTTCTAAATACTAAGATAATGATTTCAGTTTTTATGTTTATACCATAATTACATGTCTTATGTTAATGTTATACTCTCAAGATTCAAGTTATTTTATTTAATTTTGTTTCATGTCTTGTGAACTTACAATCTTTATCCCATGAATAAATATTATTTTCTTTGTTAAGGAGGGTATTATTTTCAATTATTAATCTCATGTTCTAATACCCTTATTCTCATGTTAAGCTTAAATATTTCCCTTCTTAACCCATATTGAGCACATGATCACCCCTATCTTATATTTATTTTCCTATAGTTAGGAATAAAGTTTTTAAGTATTTAATTTCTAAGAAGCTTACTATGTGGGAATATATTTGTGGGATTTATTTAAGATATTTCATGAAATGAAATGATTTTATGTATAGTCATTAAAGGAATTGTACCTTTATGACCCTTAGGAATCATTATCTCATGTTTGGATCCTTCTGAAAGAAGATATACATGAGACTCCTGTGATCAGTGTAGACTGTGAAACGTTCACCCATCAAGCAATGTCACCACATCTTCAGAGCGAAGACCACTGCTGATAACTCCAGGTCATGGATAGTATAGTTCTGCTCATGTTGTCTCGGCTATCATGAACCATATGTGATCACTTCTCAATCCTGCATCAGGAAACACCCATGTATGGTCTCGGAATCATCGTAGTAGACTACATACCCAACGCCATATTCTGGTAGCCTCTAGATGGGGTCACTCGTCAGTCTTTGGCTCAGCTCTTGAAAACACTACTGGAATATCTCCTTCCACATGAATGGTTTTCCCTTCTTCTTCAATGTAGAAAATGTTGCTGCAACTCTAGAAAAGTCAGGGATGAATCTCCTGTAGTATTCATCCAACACTAAGAAACTCCGAACCTTGATCACACTCCTAGATGGATCCCAAGAAAGCACAACCTTTATCTTCACTAGATCCACTGAAACTCCAGCCCCCCGAGATAATGTGTCCTAGAAAGTGGAACTTTCGTATCTTTAGCTGGAACATCGAGAGATTACCATAATGTTGGTGCTCTCAGAGTTTATCCAGAACTATATGCATATGATAGGCATGCTCCTCCTACGTCGCTGAGTATATCAAGATGTCATCGATGAACACCACCATAAAGAGATCGATGTATGGATGAAATATTGGGTTCATGAGTCCCATGAATACTTATAGGGAATTTGTCATGATGAATCGCACATCTAGGAACTCATAGTGGCCATACAGACACAGGAAGGTCGTCTTCTGCACATCCTCATCTCATAACGTGAGCTGATGATAGCTTGATCTGAGGTATATATTCAAAAACCAATGACCTCCCATCAGATGATTGAAAAGATGAACAATCCTTAAAAGTGGATACTTTTTCTTAAGAGTCAATTGGTTCAGGTACTAATTTTCCACATAGAGTCTCAAACACTCATCTTCCTTCTTGGCGAACAAAATCGGGGCTACCGATGGAGAAACACTGTGACATATGAACCACTTTCCCTCCAAGTCCTCCAACTATACCCTTAACTGAGAAAGCTCTATGGGAGACATCCGATATGCTGGTGTAGATATCAGTGTCATCTCAGGGTACAATTTGATGTAAAATTCTTCCTCTCTGTGCAGAGGTAGTCCCATAACATCATCAGGAAATACATCGGCATACTATTCCACCACTACAAGATATCTCGGACTCTAATCGTCAACTGCTTCTAGGTAAATGCTAGCCAAATGATTAGTAATTGCCTATACCCTCCTTTGGGTAAGTCCATCCTATGCTATAATGGTTCCCTTATCGCTGGTGAACAAAAAACTGGTCCCATCTGTGCGTACACACCACACTTTGTGCCTAATACAATCAATATGATCAGGGAGTGTGGATAACTAGTCCATACCCATGAATATGTCGTAAGGACTCAACGACACTACTAGGTGATCCCAACCAAAGATCCAACCTCCTAGAGTATGCTAACACTTCCATCACTAGTGTGTAATCATCAAATCTTCTCCCTTGAGAGTCTCTAGCTGTAAGGATCGAGGCAACAGATCCACCGTAATCTCTGAGATCTGAACGATGGCCTTGGAAATAAAAGAGCGACTGGAACATGTGTCTATAAGTACCACAGTTGAGGTGGAGTAGACACATATCATATCTCTAATCATATCTAGAGCATCATGGTCATAGGACTCACATTCCTAGAGCTAAGATCATCCCTGTCATCCTTCTCCCTGTGGTCGGGGTGGAACGCCTGGCGGTAGTGGCAGAAGAACCTTGTTTTACCACCCACTGCCTGCATCATGACCAGATCCACTTCCAAGTCTCCCAATCGCATACATACCTCCTTGATTTAACCTCTACCTCTACCTTGGTGGTCCCTCTACCATCTATTGGTATTTTTTATGACGGGTCGGTCGGTCGTGAGCCATGTGACTCTACCCTCTGTATGTGTAACACTAGTTGTCTGTTGCCTGACTTCCCCTACCTCACGAGCCCCGCACCTCCGACCCTATATCCTAGGGTCGTCCACCCGAAGGTCTGGACTTCTTAGACCTCTATGTCATCTTCCTACTGCCTATTGTAGATGACTCGACTACCTGATGTCCTATGTTGTCTCTCACTGTGTGTGCCTGCTTAGCTAAGAAGCTCTCCACCAATAGCACTCGCTCTTGCACCCCACCCTGAGTCGGTATGCTGAGAGATTCCATTGATGATCTGATCTTTTGTCAGAGACCCTTCTCAATGGTTTGGGCCCTAAAGAAAGGGTCTCATACCTTGTCGGTGGAGTAGTGAGAGAGATTAGTGAACCTCACTGAGTACTAGGACACTGCCATACTGCCCTACTGTAAGTGCAGCAGATCCTGTATACACATAGAGAATAAGGTCTCTACTATGAAATCTGCCCTGAAAAGGCCCTCGAAGCCTACCCAAATAAGGGTCACCTTGTCATGTATCTGGAGCATCAAAATTCAACATCTCCCTGCTGCTTCCTGGAAGAGTCTGGATGCTAGGATCACCAAAATGTTAGATGGTGTCCCAACCAAGAAGAAAACTCTGACTACAGCCTCCAGCCAGTCACCAGCTTCCTATGGGTCCGTCTCGCCTCGGAACCTCATAGGCCTCTACCGCTGGAACCTCTGCAACACACTCAATTGACGTGCACCCTATCCTAGTTGGGACGGTGTAAATGACTACCCAATGGGTAGTGGTGCTGCTGGTACACCACCTGAAGGTGCTAACACCGTAAAAGGGCCCTACACCGAGGCCTCATTGATCGGTGGGCCGTCATCACATACTCTCTCAGGAATCGTAGATGGCTATCTACATGGAGGCATCCTGAAATAAAATTGGTGTTCCACGGTAAATTTTTTTTACATGGTGTGCTAACTCAAGGAAATCACAAGAAAAACTATTCAAAAACACATGTAATCTTTGCTTCCATGTACTGAGTTGGAAATTAGAATTTAGGATCATGGTGTAAGGATACATCGGTTGTCGCACCAACACTAGATTCACCAAACTAAAACCACACTCATAATACTTAAAACTATCGCCATATTGAAAAGATCAGAGTCCTAGTTCATCGGTAGAACCAAATCCTCTGATACCACTTTGTCATGACCCATCCCCCGGGGCCCATGCCGTGACTACCCCAAGCCCACCTTCCATAGGCCAGGGGTGGGCGAATAGACCTGAAAAACATATTCCCTAAGACAGGAATGAATTTCATTTAAACCTATACAAACAGACGATCCGAGAACACAATAAGATGAAATTGTGAAGTAAACTGCTATAGAAAAAGTGTATTGAAAGTAAAGGGGGCCAGAATACCAGCCCAACTGTAAAAAAACTAGTAAAACTAAAAGGAACAACACAACTAAAAAAGGTAAAACATCTTAGTGGCCAATCCTCAGCCCAACTGCTCATCGTTTGCACATGAAAAAATAAGGTGCGGGCGACGCCCATGCAAGGGTGAGTATAACAATACTCACTAGAGACCCCGAGACCCCTGAAGGTCTCTCATAATTCCAAAAAAGAAAACCAAAAAGCATGATCTCAATCAAGAATTATAAAAAAAAATATACACCGCTCAAAAAGAGTCTCATCTCAAACTAGGGTTTTAGTGATGTATAAATATATAGATGATTTGTTGCGAAAATAGATCATGTTATTCTGTCAAGAGGCACTACTTCTGACCATACAGAGTCTGAACCACATTGGATTGATAGGTAACTAACCCCCACAATGACTAATACAAGATCTGATTCGGCTAGGATCATTATATCACTGAACCATGATAGGGATCTCTAATGCTGGAACTCGTCAGGTCGCAAGATGAAGATCCCCATAGGACCGCAAGGTGCTTATCCACATAAGACCCTAGATGTTGATCCACAGAGGACCTCTAGGTGATGATTCACACAAGACCACTAGATGATGAACCACACATGACCGTTAGGTGATGACCCACACAGGGTCGCTCAATACTAACCTCTGTATGATCTTTCCCCAACCTCTGCCTCACTGCGAGCCACTGGATTCCTCACACCTGGTGCACTCGAGTTATATAGAATCTTCCCTCGAGATATTGGTCATAACTACATGGAAAATAAACTGAACAAAGGAGTAACCAAATGGATAGCCATGTCATAAGGGTTCTAATGCGATAGACAGTGCGTCAATCAGATGCCCGGTCTGTGAGTTATAAGCCTTTTAGCTCTGGGGGCCCGGTTGGATTCTGCTTCGATCAAACTCGGCCATACTTCAACTACCTCCAAAAGTCAATTGGAGTATGAAAAAAAATGATCATCTTGATCCAAGGGTCCCAACACCATAGACAGTTCACCAAATGGATGCCCGGTTCCCAGGTAATGGCCCTTTTAATGCATCTGGGCCTGGTGGGGCCTGGGTCCGATATGACCCGGTCGGACTGACCTGGACCGACCCGGTCTGGGCGGGGCCGTGGAGGACTCAGACCGGCCTGCAAGGGGCGGCCTGCAAATTGTCACCCACAAAAGGGCAGCCTGGTAGGGTAGTGAACGGGTATGGTGGTGGCCCACTGGGCAACTACCCACAGGGCAGTAGCCCGACCTCATGAGGCGCAAACCGCAAGGGGGTCCACCCTAGCATCCAATGGAGGAGCTACCCCCCAGTTTTACCCAATGGTCAAAGGCCATTTGGTCTTTTTCGTAGTAGTGGAGCCACATGGTGCCGCTAGGTGGCACGTGGGACCCACTAGAGGAGGTCCTGCCAACTCCATCGTGGCCAGCTGGTGATCCAGACGATATCTCCAGCGGTGCGCGACGGCGCGTCGCACCGCCCCCGCGGTCGACCGGTGTGCTGGACACCTTCCTCTTGTCACCATGGCTAATCAGCCGCAACCAACTTTGTTCATTGGTAACATGCAATGGTGCACTGCGCCTCCTCCACGGTCGGTCGGTGTCGACCGCTCCGATGATTGCTGCAGCTTTGTGTCACGACCTCCTTTAGCGGCTTGCGTTAACGTGCTATCCCGAATGTAGCCAGTCACTATCACCGCATTGTCGGTGTATAATGGAGGTGCAAGGATATCAAGATATTAGAGGGTTTGGGTCGGGTTTGTTAGGCCCACAACCTCCACGTTAGCTCATAAACATGAGGGGGATTAAGAGTTTAATATTCTATTGAAATAAACAGTAATGAAATCCCTGAAAATATACCCCAAAATAACCTCCTGCAAAAACAAATGAACCAAGGATCAAAGAGTTAGTCGGTTGGTCTAGGTTCTTCGTATTACTCAATAAGAGGGAAGATTAAATTATTTAAAATGCGTAAATGAATAAACCCCCTACCTCAAATTGTCAGAGAAATGCCTGCACTTGAAGGTGGGTTAGTGTTCTTCATTCCTGAAACATGATTCAAACGATGCCACTTGTACAACTTCCTCCGTTTCGGGGTTCATTGACACTTTTCACCTCCTGCTAGGATTAGCTCCTCCCTCTAAGGGATATGGCGTCACGACGGTCCTTCATCACATATTTGTTTGGAGAAGCTGTGCCAATAACCCTACCAAAGATCCATATATATAGGAGAGGGTGAGGGTATGTAATGAAATGGGGAATTAATGGGGGCTCATAAATTAGGATCCTTGAAAAATCTCCAATGAAATCATTACTTAAGATAGGCAGGTCAAACCATTTAATGGCTTGACACATCGTTGGCCCCACACTCTGCTTGTCTGTTGGAGGATATGAAATAAAATAATAAAATTATTTCATTTCATTTTTTTTAAAAGTCACTAAACATAACTTTCTCTCCGGACCTACTGTGGTCAAAGTAAAGACCCCCCTAAGTGAATCTCGATGCTATAGATTCAAATGTTCCCTCATATTTTTAATAGTTCAAAATTTCAAAAATGATACTCTTGCGTTTACTGAACGTACCTTAAAAAATGTTCAGAAATTCATTCTGGTCACTCTAGGCCTCAGAATCATACACTGTCAATTTTTGAAAACATGTAATAATTCTATATAATTAAATAAATTTACATGGAAAATCTGGGTATTTACAATGGTGAAATTATTTGGATTCATGAGTAGTCCATACAAAGTTTATTTCCACAAAGAATGAAATGACGAACTTCTCTTGGTATCATAGGTGATATACATTATGATACAATAATCTTATCCTACATAGTTATATAGGATGATCAATTTTGTTCATACATTATTAACATAGTGGATATGGGATATAGTAATCACTTAGTAGCATATGGTTGAAATAGAATGGGTCTCTTATATTCTTTTTGGAGTTCATTACTCCCCCAGTAATAGGTCATCTAGACCAGGAACTGGGATGGTACTCCTTCAACACTGATGATGTAAAGACCCCCACAAAACTGATAAAGTGCAATAATACCTCATATATCGTGGGCCCAAATCCTAAATCTTTTGATATAGGTACTCCATCATATGTTTTCTTCCACAAAACGAGGTTTGGGCATACATTATAAATTATGGTAGGTATGTGGTTTCCCAATCCCTAGTAATTATGATTTTAAGGGTTAGTACTTAGTTAATATAAATATATTCTTCTTAATATCGTTTGATTCCATATAGGTATCCAGAATCCCAACATAGTGATGCGGTACTGTAAGGAGTGGTACATCCCTAAAACTTTTATTATCATTACTAGTTATGAAATTCGTAGGATATTGGAAGATTTTCTATAGAATAGATGTTGTTCTAAGAATTATTTCTAGAATTGGAATAATGGAAATTGGATAATATTTAGAAGATGTTTTGGGAAATAGTTTGATACCTAGGTGGTGTCTTGGGGCATTGGGGTAATATTAGAGAAGTGTCAGAGTATCAGTTAGCTATAATATCAGTTGGAGGTTTAGTTAGAGTGACAATCCTTGAGGGCTCTCACTGTGACTGAAAATTAATTTTTTTTATTATCAAAACACTTTTAAGGGAAAAGTGAGAAACCACAATGTCCAACAATACAACAAAAATAAGGCAAAACAAGACCCAAACATAGAAACCAGATCTGACTCTCCCTATGACATGCATTATGTAAATACCCCGAACCTAGTATCAAATAGACATAATTTAATTTATTACATTGGAACTTGGTACATGAGATTTCATCTCAAGGGATAATATAGTATAGAAGTCCTAGAAATGTGGATACATCTTTGATTTTCACATTACCGTTGATAACAAAAAATGAATTGTTGTATTTTCTTTAAGAGAAATATTATTCCTTATTGATTATATTTTTATATCAATCATAACATAGTTCTTGGAATCTTTTGGAAATGAATGAAAATAAAATGGTTTCCTCATAATCTAAGTAAGGGAATCAATACATCAGAAGCTATTTTTGATCAAATAAGCTATGAATAATATAAAATGAATATATTAAAATAAATTCATGTCTTGTAAATAATCACATGAGTATTAAACATATCCTGAGATTAGATAGATATTCATATAAACACAGGGATATCAATTACTGATTTCATAATGATTGAATGCATAATTTTGGGAATCATAAACATATCGTCAATGACTTATGCTATGAAATTGTATATATAGGGGAATATCCTTTTCCAAATAACCAACTAGTTTTTCCTCATAATATATACTGATTTATCAAGGAGATTTGTAATTTCAGTCCCCACCAATCTCTAAATATGTCTAATGAATTATTAATATAAATAAACAAAACAACGTAATCAATATTACTTATTAGTAAATAAATTTCCATATTATAAGAAAAAAATTCATAATGAGAACACATTTCGAAGTCAAAATCATCATAATCTGTCTAGATAAATGTGGTGGATAATATAAATGGACAATATTCCAATTAAATAGAATGATTCATCAAAATATTATTGTAGAGGATAATAATTTTAAAAGTTCACTGGAAAATATTTTATGGAAAATATATTTTTTATTTTGAAAAAACAAAACTGAAATATGAAAATTTTCAAAATATTAGGAAATATATTTGAATTTCAATAACACTTAGAAGCTTTTAAAGGATGTATAAATGAAAATATATTACACGGTGATTGGAAAAGTTTATTCTGTGGTGTGTCTTAAAAAAATATTATGATTATACTATCTCAAAAAATGAATGCAATTCAATAAATAAAAATGAGCATTATTTTAAAACATTTTAAAAAAATTTAGACATCTATAAAATTTTCAATAATAAATCATTGGATAAAAATAAAATATTTTGATTGAAAATATGCACATGGAAGGAAAACAATCTTGACCAAATATACAAAAAATCATTTTTATGTGAAATCATTCCTTCAGTATATTGAGAACATGATGTGAATGAAATTAAATGAAATCACATAATTTATAGAAATACTTATTTAAGAATAAAAGATAATGTTTTAAAGATATAAATATTTTGTATGTGCCCCAATAATTCCTTTAGAAAAAATAATATTGAATAAGGATTAGATTGTAAAATAGACCCTTACCTCATGTATGAAATTCTTTGTAACTATTTGTAACCTCCAATATAATAAATTAATATTTTTCATACTGATATAGAAAAATTATATTCAAACATATAGTATCATGTATGGTTCTATTATAACATTTCAACACCCATTTACAAATCATTTCTTATTAAAATAATCATTTCTAAGTGTCAATGTTTCCATTTTCCCATTATGTTTTTGTTTTGTAGTTCCATTTATTGCATCCTGATAGGGGTTCCGATATATCTAGAATTTTATTATTGATATAGATATCACATTTATTAAATTTATACATATTTATAAAAATCTTTTAAAAAATGATATGAAAAATTAATCACATTGCTTCATGGAGGAAGTATTCCACACGTACACATGTGAGACATTATCAATTTTAAATGAGTGGAAGGGTAAGTAGGAAAATGATATATAATATTTACAGGAATATAATTATTCCATAAATATAATATATATTAATTATTTATATCTTTATGTCTTTTTATATGAGTGAGTGATGCAAAAATATGACATCGGTTCTTGAGGATATAGTACACCTTATACACAAGCCATGGTTTTGGTTCCAATTTTATAAAGATTTTTATGGATTATTATTATTCTAAAAACATAATTACATATCTTTATATATGATATATTAGTTTCATTATAGGTTCACTAACCATCATTCTATTCATTTCTCTGAAATTTTCTTCATATTCATCTATATGAAGGAATTTTACTCTCATATGAGCTAACTTGGTGAGTGGATTGAATAGATATGATAAATTTTTCCAAAGAGATATTATCCTGAAAGACAAATAAAAATATGAACATCATAAATTTTTATGGTCTTTTCCAATATAAATTAACTCCCATATAATATGGATCCACCGATATACCCTCACATGAGAAAACGTTACCAAAAAAACCTTATATACCCAAAATTCAAGCTCGATAAATTTCATATAAAACTTCTTCATTTATAAGGCATTAAATATATGTATAAAGTGATCTTAATTATATTACATAAGATTTGAATATATAAAAATATAATCTATAAATTTACAACAAAATGATCAATGTAATCACTAACTAATGTATTCATTTAAACCCTAAAGATAGCAAGAAAATGAGTCAGACTGAATAGAATCATTATAATATTATATAGTCCCTAAAATTTATAAATGGTTTTATTGAGTATGTATTCACTTTTTTACATCAATAAACATTATCTATATCAATGATAAATCTTGTAAATATATTTATATCCCCACAACTAGTTGAACAAATCATCAATATGGGGTATATTATATTTATTCATCATTGTGATCTTATTATGTTTCTGATAATCAATTTATGTTCTAATCTATCCCTCTCCCATCTTAAAAAATGAATTAGTACACCCCTTAATGAATAACTAGCTGGAATGAAGCCATTGTAAAATTATATAATAGTTTCTTATTCAATTATTATATCTCAATCAGAGAAATTATATATTGTTAAATTGAAAGAGATGTATCCCCTTGTATGTTTTCTTTAAAAAAGGAAATTTCGTAATTGGGTGAAATACTTGAAAATTCATTAGGAAACACATCATCATATTCTTTAACAATATAAAAATATTCAACTTTAGGTTTCTCTATAACCATTTGAGGTAAATAATCCTATTAAATAGGTATATAAACACATATGAAGGAAGTACTGTCCATTGGGACTTCATGTTCATCCCCACACTGATAGATATTTATTTGATATTGGGAAAACATTTCCAATAGTGACTTTTCAATGTTTTTAGGTTGATTTTGTTAATTAAAAAAGTAAAATTATAAGGTGATTTGTGGAGTTCTAGTATGATTAGTGGACATATATGTTGAAAAAGCTTTATAGAAGAGGTATGTAATCAAATGAAGTCATATATAATGTTTTATGTACTGTGAGGTAACATTTCATAGTGTTTTCAAAAAAAAATTGTGGTCCAAAATATGGATTTCTGATAAATATATTTTAGAAAATGAATTATTTTTGTGTAATATTTTTTTATTTATGAAAGGTTGAATGGGAGTTAAAAAATTTCATTCATATGAGGATTTGGGGTCATCAAATTAAAATAATAAAGGATAATGTTTTGTGTTTGTTCTGAAGCTTCTTGAAATTAGTGTTATATGACATAGGTAATGTTGTGTGATACCAAAAAATATAGATAATGTTTCAAAAATTTGACGAGTTAGAATAGAATGGATATGTCAAATTGTTTAAATTTAATGCATAAGGAAAATTAATAAGTAAATTTGATGGTGAAAAATCTAGATTTGTGAAGGGTAAGCTGTGTTTATAAACAAGAAGCTACCCCCTCATTTGAGTATCTAGTTCTATAGAGAATATTAGTTATATGAGTCACAGAATATATGTGAGAATCTATTTCTTTCATGATTCAATAACTATAATATCATTTTTGTTTAAAAAAAATTATATATTTAATATAGATGGATTTACTTAACGATCCAAATGTAAATAAAAAACGAATAGTTACATGATGAGATGAATATTTTCATGAAAGTTAAAAATTCATGAAGAAACATAAAATTTGAGTGAAAATTGTTATAGTTTCAATTATTCCACACAACGGTTTTGAGAGTGATAATGTTATGTGAAATTGCATGTATATTCCCAGAGTTTCTATAGTGAATTGGTAGCTATCATGTGGATGAATGCTGAGATTCATGATTCACTAAATAAGTTATAAAAAATAATTATTCATGTAATAAAAAAAAGAATATTATTAAGGATATGTGAGCACACTTATGTTGAGAGAGTAGTGTTGTTTCCAATAGTGATTGGTTATAAACTACAAGGGACAATGATTCCTCCATAAACTTTGTAATATTATTTATCTTTAGAGAATTTGTTACATAAAAACATTGCATATATATTTTCGTTGGATATAGATTAGTGTAGGTGAAGGATGTATGATTTTTTTTCTCACATATGATTTCATTTCTATTCATACATTGATATAATAAAGAATGTGAACAGTGTTTTCTATAATGAAGAAACATGATCTAAAGGGGAATTTTTTCTCCAACAATCATACTGTGATTCACACCACCACTCTGGGTATTTTACCTAGTTAGGATAATAATTGGTATGAGTGGTGAAGGATAGAATCATTTTTTCTATATTATTCTTCTAATGGTTAGTGATAATCATAATTGGATTATGATATTCAATGAAAACAATTTTTATTTTTAGAATAATCCAATGCATAACTACATTTGATCATTCAATATAGATATCTATACAACTACAATTTATGTTATTTTATCCAATGTAGAAAATGTAGTTATATCATAAGCATACATACAAGAACTAGATGTTCATTCGAAATAAATCCATGCCTTATAAGGATCTTTATAAAACAAGAGCTACATGTCGGTGATGTCATGTAAGGCAATGCATTCCATTTGGGAGACGATCATAAATATTAATGAAGGAATTTAAAAAGTCATAAATGATGAATTAATGGTTTTATGGAAAAAATATGGGGATTTTAGAAACCACATAATTGAGTCTATAGATTAATTCTTTGACCGGGTGAATGTTTTTGTGGAATACATGCATGGTCACAAAGAAATTAATTAATATGTAGATATTGTTATGTTCATATTGAGAAGTATTCCACCTCAGTAAAGTATGGATGTATATATATTTAAGGATAATAATCCTTAATATATAACATTGGGTATCTTTTAAAATAATATTATAACCACATAATCTTAATGTGCATGGGCATTACATATTTTTAGATGAATATTCATTAAAATTAAAAAAAATACCTTCTTGAGCACTGAAATAGTTTTGTGTCATTGGAAACAAGAAACACATTATTTGTTTTTGAAAGAACTTCAATATCACATCTAAAGATAACCCCCTTTAGTACTCCAACATAACAACTTTTTCATAACCTTGGGAATGGATACATAAGAATTTAGTGATATCAATTTCTCAATATGGGTAAATAATTCATATACGTAATCATAACATGAACATAAAGCTATGTGAACATGAGTATAACATTTTAATATCACACACTTTATAAAAAGATCATAATCCTGGGGCATTTAATAATTATTGGCTATATATAATACAAGAATCATAATATAACCATGAACATGAACCATGTGATCATATCAAAATCACAAGACATAAAATTTTTGGAAACACATCAACATATAAAAAAATTCTTTATAAGAAAATTATCATTGCCAAAACAAATCAGGAAACTTCATGGGGACTACACATACTAGGCAGAAGAAAACACCATCCCTAGTCACTGTCCTTACCATATAGGGAATCATTTTGCCACATAGTGGATCAAGTTTCCCCATCATCCCATAATGGATCAGGTTTCCCCATATACTCACAGTGGATCATGACACAGATGATCCCCATATTGGTTTAGGACAAAACTCATTCCATTTTTAGATAAATCCCATAGCTTTTTTCCTATAATTATCTCATGAGATATAAATATTTACTAAATTCATCAAAATGTGATATTGGTCCCAACAGTTACATAATATAATCACACATTGACTTGGCATGGGATAATTAAACATGCTTTATAACATGACCCATATAATGAAATGGGTGTCATAAAAATCCAATCATAACCCATTAAATTAAATGGGTGTTATAAACATTTAATCATAGCATTACCTATAGATATGTGATATGTCTCATACCTATTTTTTAAAGAATAACCTGTGAAAAGAAACGAGTTTCAAAAGCATATAATCAGTTGAATAGAAACGAGTGTCACAATCATCATTCCATCCAAAAATGAACCATTCATGGAAAAATATTAATGTTATTATTGGATTATATCTACATTAAATCACAAAATATAACAATGTTTTTCATCATATATGGAGAATGATTTTAATTGGTCACTCGGAATAATTCTCAAGGAAAATATCCTTTATTTAAAAATCCTTTTCATAAAACCTATTTGAAATTCCATTTCTTAATAATATTACTTTACAATATCATTAAATAAATTTCTTGGGGAAAATATATTTTCCACAATGATTTTTTTAAATATAAATCATTTTGAAAACATTTTTCTTTGAAAACACATCAAAAGCCGATAAAGAATTCTAGAAAAAAGTTTGAAAACCATTTTTATTGAAAATACACTTAAAACAAAAAAATTAATCCTGAAATAATTTGGGAACTGCTTTTATTGAAAAGGAATTTGAAAATATATAATTAAATCTTGAAATAACTTAAATCCTTTTATTTTAAAACAATACTTGAAAACATATATAAGATTCTTTGAAAATTATTTAAAAACTATTTGTAAACATATAAAATTATTGAAACCCATTTTCCATAAAAAAACATTAAAAATTAATTTATAGAATATTATGAAAATTCATTTCTCTTAAAAAATGACCTTGTGTTCTTATAATTTAAGCTTAATATTAATTATAGTCATAAAAGCGGGCAAATCCATATATATTGAACATTCCTTTTACACTATAAAATATATGGGAAAGTAAATTGATTGGAAAACAGAAAGTAGATTCCTTTTAAAACCATATTTTAAAAATGTATAATTTGGGAAAAAATTTCCGTCAAAAATCATAATTTAATATTAAAATATTTTTGAAGACATATTTAGAAAACATAGTTTTAAATGAACATTTATTTCTGACTAATAGGAGAAATAATGTCCTATTTTCATTAAATAGTTTTTATAATTATAAAAAATGAGTGAAACGATGATATCATTATATGAAGATATCTTGAATTAACCAAGAATATTAAATTTAATAATATTTATTGAGATATGGATCATAATATTTTATCAATGGTGGAAATGTAATAAAAAATCCCTATAACAATGAGATTGTGGCAATAAGGTGTTACCACTTAGGCAACATTGAATACAAATACCCAAGAAAGAAAAAAACAAAACGAATACTAAAATATCATGAAAATAATTATATTCATGATATAACATGACAAAGGGATGTATATAAACAACATAAAACATAAAGGTTTATAACATGTCATGTAGCTCAATAAAATAAAATTGACACAAAATCACTTTAATGGTTTGGTAAATTTTGAACCATAATCCTCATGAAAGAAGTATAATAAAATATATATGTAGATACCCATAAATGTTTCTATAATAATTATATAATACATTATTGGTTAGTATATACACCACAAAAATGAAATAAATGGGGAATAAATAATGTATCTCATAGATGTGAAAACCCTTAATACTTGTGTAAATTTATAACCGTGATCAACATGAAATAATAAAATTAATTAAATAATTTAATATAATAAAATAAAATTATATTAGTTATAAAAAAGTTTTTATATAATTATATACACCACAAAAAATAATCGAGTGTTGGATATGGCATGAATCAAAATGGATATAAAAAGTGAGATGAAATTCCCTTACCTTAAGTCTCGAAATTATTTGTACATTTTTAAACATCCTTGATAATAAATATAAGTATATAATAAATATATAAATGAAACCTATTATTATATATAATACCATATATTATTTTTTTGAGTTTATTTTACCCATTTTTTAACAACTCCATGTTATGGTTAAATTTTAGGTAATATCTTCTTTATTTTTTGTATATGTTTTGGATTGTTATTCTTGATCCTCTTACTTAGATACTGGATTTTTTTTAAATTATTTATATAATTATATAAATATAATATAAATTCAGAATATATTTCTTTATAATAATCTATAAAATATAAAAATATGAAATAGAATACACCTGTTTTGGATATGGTAGGTCGTATGTATGCATGGACAATATTTCCATTTTATTATCATATTAAAAGAAATAAAGAAAGTAAATGAAATATATATATAATTTAAATTTAATTATTATTTCATATATACCCATTTTTACTACATTCCATGTGGAGTGTGAATGAATCACATTACATTGAGGAGGCGGTAATGCACATGTCAACAAACGAAGTAATCGTATTTATATAAATTCGAAGTAATGAAGGTATGCTTTATATAATAATTATCAAAGAATGAATAAATTATATATATAAAATATGTAAAATATTAAAATAATTTTTACATAATAATTCCCTACCAAGAGAGGTGGTTTAATAAAAAACAAACAAAATCATTTCATATGGCGGTAGTTCATTGTATACAAGAACGGTAAGTTCATTACCCATAATATGGAATTGTATATATGTAAAGGTAAAAACATAATAATTATAAAATATCATTATATTAACTATAATGATCATATAAAATAATAATTTAACAATAATAGTTTATTGGGGAAGAATGAAAATAAAACAACAGAGCTTGAGGAAGGATGTTACATATATTTTGGGTAACTCCTCTTGGATATCACCATATGAATTCCTTGGTTATATTTATTCCCAATAACATGATTATATGATTAAGGGAATTATTTTTTTGAGATTCTTTTATCAGGTTTTTGGTGATAAAAATGGATTGAGAGTTGTGAATATGATTAAGTTGAGAGTGCCATTTTCTATTCGAGGATGAGTGACATTCTTGTAATGTTTGGAAAATGGAATTCTACCCACGTTTTGACAATGAAATGTGGATCCAATAATAGTCCAAATTAGGTAAATGGGAGTATAGGGTCTATATATGGGCATAAAATGGATTTTTATAAGTTTAATGGTCATTTTGGCCCTTAAGATTAAGGATTTGTCCTTTATTATGCTTTATTCTCTCCTAATCACTGCAACTAATTTTAATCAATTTCACTAATATTTTAGGTAATTAACTATTTTCAACATATTATAAATTATAAATTATGTTTGTCTTTACAAATATTGAATCATTTTTTCAAAATTATGTTCACAAAAGTGTCAAAATAAATTTAACTTTAATCCCGTAGACGGGATGACAATGTGAATTTTTTTTTTAAAAAATACTATATATTTTGAAATGTTTTATTATAAAATTTAAACATGAAATTCATTAAAATTAACTATATTAGATGAATTAATTTAATATTTATATAATTAGATATTAAAACCAAACTATAATATAATTTAAATATATAAATAAATTAGATGAAAAAGTAGTTTTGAGTAAAAATTCAGTGTTTTTCACTATTCCTTTAAAAAATATAACTTGTCAGAAAAATATCAAAACATGACCCAAAATAAATATTTATATTCTATTTACAAAAATTACTTTTAAATTTTCAATAAAAATATTAAAATCTTAAAAAAACTGATTGAAATCAGTTATCAATTATAAGGTGTAAAATTACCTTTTAGAACAATACATTTTTATTCGGAAAATTGGATTCATTATTTTATTATACCTATAAAATATATTGGATGTGTATAAGAAATGTTTAATTAATATATAATATATGAATTTCATTTAAAATATTAATCAAATGTGGTTTGTTTAATTTATTAAGCTAAAATTTTGTTTTTACATAGAAAAATAGTTTTCAAAGAAAAGTAATTTCATTATTTTTAAATAGTTCTTACATTTACTTAAAAAACATTATATCTAAAGGATTAATTATATATATATATATGTGAAAATAATATTTTCACAATTTAATTTATTTTATTCATAAATTATATTAAATTTTCAAGTTGAAAGAAATTGTCATATATTTATTATAACATTAATAGTATCTTATAGTATAGTAAAACTTGAATTTTCCTTTAATACAAGATAATGGAGGGACTATGTATTGGGTATAATATAAGACAATTTATGTTTTTAATGTATTAAAAGCGAATCTATGTATTTTTTGTAGTGAAATATTGACTTGGTGTTGTGTACAGTGAAACCTAATCTTTGTTCATTCGTATAACAAAAGATATATTCAATATTGAGTGAAATAAAAATATCAAAAGATTAAATTAATTAAAAAAATATTTTACAAGAAATTGGGGAGTTACATTATACCTCAATTAAAATTATTTTCTCCCTCAAAATTCATTTGGGTAAATAATTTTTTTAAAAATAAATGTATTTTTATTGAAATAGATATCGTAAAAATGAATACTAAAAAATCCTTTGAACATGGAATATTGGAAACATGAATGTTATCCCATGTAACTCATAACTATGTCTCCAAATAAGAAAATGATGGGGAGTGATGATTAGAAATTGATGAAATTTTTAAATAATTATAGAAATTTATATAGATCATTGATCACAAGTAAGTGAATGATCAATATAATGTTAGGGGCCTTATCACCATATATCTATGATAATTTATATAACCATTAGTTAAAAAGAAATGAATATTTGTAGATAAATATTTTTCAATATCCTTGTCCTAGAGTTTAGAAATTATTTTACTCTCTATAAACACAAAGAAATATACTTGGATTAATTTTTCTTCATAAGTACAATATCACCCCTTTGTTATGGATTTGTCGATATCCAATACATATCATACCATAAGAAATGAAGGTGAAGTTTTCATTCTTAAAGTACTAATAAATCATGAGGTAGAGTGATAATTAATTCAATCTATCTAAAGTTGGAAACATATTAAAAATGGTTTGCAAAGGTTATTAAACATTAATAAAGCCTCATATAGTGAGATAAAACTCTAATCGCACACACAACATTCAAAGTTTAACTTAAACATTCCATAAATGGTTAACCTTATAACCCTTCAAAAAGCTAAAAATACAAAGAAGTAGAAAGAAGGTGACTAAATTTATCAGAATAATCATAACATTGATAGCCCATATTTCTTAATGTTGATATTATTAATCACATACCAAACATGTGAACAAATTCATCATTTATTATCATGAAAAATGGAAATATCCATAATTACTATAAATCCTGATCAAAACAATTATGTTTCTTTACACCAAATGATATTGGACATATTCCATAGATCCAAAAATTTTATAAACTCCATCCATGATAATATAACCCAATTTTTCAAACATATCCTAAATCATTTCCAAGGTTGTTTTTTTAAAATATGATTCCTTATTCAAAAGACCAGAGCACTAAGATAAATAAAAAATAAAGCATACACAAGTAAAAAGGAGAGAATTTTATTACAATTATTCTGGTGAAGAGTGGCGAATTCATCTAGAAGGATCTCTATGAACATGTGATCTCTATCAACACCTTCATTGACATGACCATCGGCCTCTTTATTCGACTCTCTATAGGTTTGATTGATAATATTATTTATCCCTAATAGATAATGTATGCATATGATCCATTTAGAAGTGAGGGATCACACTAGGTGAATTTTTCCTTATCTAAGATCCTGAACAATGGTCGTTTAATCACTTCCAATCCAAACATTGTTCCAGTATTTTTGCCTTACTAAATCAATAGGATTGATGATGTTCAACATCTCTACTTAAAGGGAGGATACATTACCACACAAACCATAGCAGAATCCAAGAATGTCTCTATTGTGGTTTTTGGATATGATTCCATATCCAGGAGGTCGAGGGTTTCCTTTTGAGGTGCCATCCACCTTAAGATTTATCCATTTAGGAATAAGCTATTTCCAGAAAACATCCAGCAGACCTTTCAGCGAGCTGTGTCATCCTTTGATCCAAACCCATATCAGGATACATAAACCCTTAATTTAATTATGTCAACTCCCTACATTCATGATTCTTTCCTGCATGATCGTTGTGTGGATTTTTATCTGAGCTGCATGAAAATTTAAAGTATTATTTTTGCACTTAATTTAATTTATTTCATTCCAAAAAAGATGCATCAGTTCTACCACAACTGAAAAGAAAATTTAGTGAATTTGAGGAGTGGTATCAATGGCAGTGAATTATTGAAGCTTCAATCTAATAGAATCCAAACCTATACATCTAAAAAAATGTCAAAAATGTAAGCCCATAAATCAGAAATAAGAAGCACAAGGTAGAAACTAGTGGTCAAGGTCCTCTCGGTGTTGGTTACACATGAAGAATTTGGAAAAATGTTATATACCACACATAGGAATATTTCAATCATTGGGAAATATTCTGTGATCATTCTTTCTAACTGGAGTGTGTTGGGAGGGTCTAGCTCATTTTTTTGTTAAAATTCATTAACTAGGAAAAAACATTGTTGTTGTTAGTGAAATTTTTCCTATAATAAGGATTACAATTTAGAACACTATTATGAGCTGGTTCACACACTAATAAATCATAGGGGTTGAAAAAGTTATAATTATTTATAATATAAGAGACTTCATCAAGTAAATCAACATCAATAGAAATAAAACAATCATTTATGGGGTTGTTTTAATTTTTGGACAAAGGGATGGGATCTACCATGTTACAGAGAGGAAATCCATTCCAATTATCTAACAAAAAAGGAGAGTAATTCCTATTGACTACCCGTCTAGTGGTAGCCATGATTTTAGAAACACTATGTTTTATGGAAGGCCATATCGATGAATCTATATACTAATGTTTTCCTTTTTTAAGGTTATTATAGAATCTATCACAAAGGAAATCATAGGAATTTGATTTTTTTATCATAATATTCCAAATATGTTTATCTTGAAGTGCCTCATTAAAATTATTAAGGTTTCTAATACGAAGCCCCCCATTAAAAAGGGGAGTGAAAGAAGTTTTCCAGGGTACAGTGACATGTTTTCTTTCAAGACTGCTTCCACTGCAGAAAAAATTCATTATGCTTTTATTGAATTTTTTTAATAATTCAGCGGGCCATTTTTACACCATCATAGAGTAAAAAATTTTAGAAACAATATTGTTCATGACATGACAAATTTAGCATACCATCGATGTCGTTTTTCCCTTCCAGGAGGAGAGTAGGTTACTGATCTTGTCAAAAATATTTGATAAGTAAATGTTTTTGGCTTCCCCCTGAAGATGGGGACCCCAACATAGTTAAATGTGAATAATCTTTCATTTATCCCATTTTCATTCCTGATATCAATTTTTCTAGTGGAGGGAAACAAATTTCCAAAGAAAATAAATTATTTTCTCAAATTTATGGATTGAACAGAGAAATAATCATAATAGGATAGGATATATTTATTATTTTTTACGTTTTTCTTATCTCCTTGAAGAAATAAAATTATATCATTAATATATAAATGATAAGAGGGAACAATCAAAGTTCTAGAGGAAAAGATGGGCTTTATATTACATCAATTAATAGAATTCGTGATAAGACTGCAAAGGTAGTCTTCAGCAATAACAAAAAGGATAGAGGAAAAAGGTTCCCCCTATCTAACACCCTCTGTACAAGTGAAAAACCCTTTAGGGGAACCATTGATTAGAAAAAAAATGTGAGAAGAGTTAAAAAGGGTTTTCATTTTTCTAACATGGATACCGTTAAATCAAAAACTATATATGTTTTTATATATGAAACTAAAATCAATGGTATTAAAAGACTTCTTGATATCTAAATTAATGGAAACAATACCCACTCTTTGATTATTTTTAACAAGTTTGTAATTTAAGATGCAAGGCATATACAATCCTGTATATTTCTCCCTTTTAGGAAACAAAACTAATTCTAAGATATAATCTTGTGGGAAATATGTTCCATTCTATTAGCGAAAATATTGGATATAATTTTATAAAAATTATTAATAAGAGAAATGGGTCTAAAAAGGTGAATTTCTGAAGTGTTTCCCACTTTAGGAATGAGGGTAAGAAACTGAGCATTTATACCATAAGGGAGGTAGCCATTATTGAGAAAATATTTAAACAGGTGAAAAAAAATTATTAGAAACAATGTACCAATGATGAGGAAAAAGGAATTAGGGGACCTATCAGGGATAAGGGCACTATCAGGTTTAAACTAAAGACCAATTACTCAATTTCATGATCAATTGAAATACTATTCAAACAGTTATTATCATTACCCCCAACCATGAGATCAATGACATCGGGCTTGATAGCCTTATCCCGAGAGGATATATTAAAGAGGTTTCTAAATTAGTTAGTGACATGAATTTCCAGAGTCCCCTCATTATCAATGATGTTATCCCCGTCATTAGGTAAGAAAATAGGTTTGATCACCTTTCAATCCCTTTGTAGAGAATTTATAAATATAGTGTTTCAGTCACCATCTTTATTCCAGTTGACTCTAAGTGTTTGTTTCCTAATATTATCCTTTAGATCCAGAAGTGTGTTATCTTTGTTTCTAATCTCAATATCCTGAGCTGGATCTATAGTAAAAACATTTTGGGTTAAATCGGATGGAATCTAGTTAAGATCAGGCTCTAGGGAGTTAATTTCAATATCAATTTGTTGGATTTATCCTTTCACTGGACCCTTAATTTTTTTTATAAACTTATGCTTCATGATGCAAGAAAAGGTATCAATAGAGTTAATTGTGTTCTATATATCCTGGAAAATCTTGTTACAATCTGAGTCAGTGTTTGAGGAATTATTAATCCTAAAAGGAACAATAAGATTATTTTATCTAGATTTTAGGCTCGTAAAAATTGGTTGATGATCAGAATTTATTATAGGAAAAGTAATACTGGAAATTGTATTCCATTTATCAAGATCCTGGAAATTTGTGAAGGCTTTATAAAGCTTACTTGATAAAATTATATAGTGTTGTTTTCTATAAAAAGTGTATTTAGAACAAAAAGGATAATCACAACCCTATTTTTATCCTCAATAATGATCTTAAACTCTTTATTGGAGAGATTAGAATGTAATTGTCCAAATATTTCACTATTTCCATGAATAGAATTAAATAAACCAATAATGACCCAATGATCGTGAATATTGTTGTTAAGGGAAGATTTATTGTTCAAAATTGTTCTTCTAACCTGATTTCTCATGCAAGAATAAACAAAAATACAAAAGAAGATATCCATGTGTAATTTTATTTCCCATGTTATGGATTGATTATCAACATTATAAATATGGAAACTACTTACGGAGATGTGGGAAAAGACCCAAAAGGAGTCACAAGTTCTATTATTAAAAGTTTCACCTATAAAATAATAACTATATATATCAAAACTATTAAAACTATAAGAAAAGTTAATTTTAGGCTCACATATTGCAAGAAGAATAGGTTTATGACTAAATAATAAAATATAAAAAGTTGTGAAGGTGTCTGGATTAGCAATACCCTGACAATTCCAGTTGAAAATATTCATTTATACTTACTTTTGGGGTTTTCCCTATATTTTTGTTACATCTATAGTTCTTCCCTATTTTTATTTCCTTAATTTCATGGGAGTGTTGTTGTTTTACTTCATTTTTTTCCATTCATGTACATTGATGATTTTAGAGAAATGTCATTAATTTTCATACCTTTTGAGACCCCTTTATGGCATACATTTGTGTCTTCCTCATCTTGTTTTATAACTATCTATTTGATTACTTTTTAAGCAGTTTTATACAGTTGGAGTTTCTTATGGGGTTACTCATCATATGTATGTGGAAAGACTATTGCATGTCTAACAGACTACCCTTAGATGTAGTCTTCACAGTTTTGATTCCATTCCTAGGGCCCTTCATATCCTGTGTAGTGTGAGGGGGATAAGGCATGTGAGAAGGTTTGCTTAACCCAACTTCAATATTTCTTACATCTCCCTGCCCTGCTATACTGCCGTGAGATGCACTAGATTTTACCACCTTATTAAGATCAATTTGTCACTTTTCATCATTAATCATTTCATGTGGTTTAAGAGTGATGGATTTTAGAACTGTAGTGGTCATCACAATCTTATCTAGGGGCTCCCTGTGTGAAACATGCATAATGTCCTCAGGTGTAGACTGTATAGGCTTGTTGTCATTCCTAGAGGACATTTGACTCTGTGTAAAATGATGGGAAACTAGTTTGTGAGTAGTACTGCTTAAATCCTCTACTTGGGTGGTCATCACATCACCCTTCCCTATTATGGAGTAAGGTATTTGTAGCACTATAGGTCTGCCTTGGGATGAACTAGTCACTTTTTCAGTAATCTCTTCTAGTTTGGAGCTATCGAGGTTCTTATTTTCATCAATCGTTGGCCCATAAGGCACTATGAATATTTTACTACAAGTTGTTTCATTGGAAATGTTCTGTTCAGTGGAATGAATATGTTCAGGCCCAAAGTCCAATGGTATTTTTGAGGTTCCTAAATCAAAATATAAAACATTGAGTTCAGGATCTGGAGTCCTAACTTACAAGGGGCGATCATTGTTAACAGGAGGCCTATGAATAATCTTATTTACATCTATATTAACATCCTTTCCCTTCCTAGCATCTAGATTCATATCAATAGTATCAACTTTGATGGTAATATTGACAATGTCAAGGACCATAAATACCATTTCATCGAAAATAGACACCTTATATTTCTCTGGATCAACCATATTAACTATATCCGCCCATGTATATTGGGGGGGGGGGTTGAGTTAGAAGGATAATCACTCTACCTAATCCATTTTTATTTTTTCATTACATGGTTTTCAGCCACAAATCCTGTTTTAGTATCCTTTCTGCATTTCCTAACTCCAATCCAATTTTTTAGAGTAAGGAGGTGTGTTTTCTTTTATATAACATGGAAATTGATAAAATAATAACCAATGATTTTACAATAATCACAAACATGGTCCTATGTTCATATTCAATCCTTACGTAATTCTATATTCCTTTTTATTAAAGAAAATGACATGAGACAATTTCAACTCAATGTTAACTTCCACCATGATTCTCGCATATTGTCCCCATTAAACCATCAATGTTCTCTAATAAATAATTAAGGTGATTCCTATGCAAGAGGAGAGATCAATTAGAATTTTGGGGTGCCAAAAGTACCAGCGTAGCCAATGTAATCGAATCCATATCTGTGCCATGAAGTTTCTATGTGTAAATAGATTTAATGCATAATCCCAAGTGGATAGGAAAAGGATGCCTAGTTTTAGATGTATATTTACATTCTTCCAAACTCGATCTAAATCATCTTGTGAGTACAAGATAATGTGAAAATAACATATCCCAATTGAAACTAATTTCCAATTTATGAATTCCAAATAATGGAAAATCCTATGTTTTATCTCATTTGTTGGCCATGACATGCCACCATGACGATAAGAAATGCCACTAAGAACAAAAAACATACACATCTTCTCTCTCTATTGTATGAAATTGAGGTCTTCTAAAACCATGAAGCCTCCATCATAAATCTTTTTAATTCTTGGGGGAGTCATTGAGGATGTCTTTTGTAGATACAGGCCCTTCAGTGACTAAACAAAGGATATCCCCTTGATAGGTAATTTCGAATCCCAAGTGGCATCCATGAGTGGATTTGCGACCACCTTAACATTAGGTGTGTCTCTTTCGAAGGAATTTTACCTTTCCCGACCAAAGGAAGACATTGTAGTATAGATTCAACAAGACAAATAAGATTCATCTCTTAGAATCGAAAAGTAGGGGTTGTAAGATAGTCATTTGTGAGATTCTCTCTCCATCCCCCACCACTCCATAGTTTGGTCCAGATCACATCACTTACAAGGTATTGAATACCATCAAATTTACTTATTCGTATCCACAATATCCTTATCCAAACATCATTATCTTAATAGAACCAAAATATTATTTGTTGTCATTCTATAAATCATGTTTTTCCCATGAAAATAACATTTTCATTAAATAACTTTTCTTTGTCCTCATCAAAGTTAAACATATCATTTCCAATCCTTAATGATAAATTTTTTTTGAAAAAACTTATATTATTATGACCCATGTAACATAATATTTTAATTCAAAAACATATACAATTATATATTCAATATTTATTCTTAAATGATTACTCATGATTCATCATCATATTTAACAATACCAATTTCCATGAATACAAAATATTAATAATTTTTTATGTTTCATCAACATCAATATAATCATTATTACTATGTTCAATGAATAAAATATGGTTAGAACATCCCATACATTTCACATAACATATGCAATCTCTATATCATTAACAGTATAACCAATAATCATTCCACCATCCTGATTCACACTGTGAGGATTCCATGTAGGAAATATATTTGTGTAATGAGCATACATTCCAAATCTAAAACATTAACTATTAACCATGTCCTTCTAGTTCTCTCTATTAACTAAATCCACAAAGTATGGTGTGAGAAATAATTTTTAAAATGGAAAACCACAAAATCAGGAAACATTACTTATAGGGTGACCAAATCATGAACATACTTCTTTAATATATGTTACCTTATTTTTATCCTAGGTTATTCATAGTTATCTTCTATTTAAATCTTTCATTCTGGTTCATACAATGTTTGTTAATTCCAAATTTAAAACCCCTATGAATTTTAATCCAAGTGTGCAGAAAGACTCATTGTCATGAAGATGTTATCGATCGAGTCTATGTCAATAAGATGTTCTCAAGGTTGTTACACCTATGTAAATCTATTCTACAGACACAACCACTTTTAATATCCTGAAATGGAATTTTTGCGAGGAAACCACTCACTCTATAATTTACCAAATTAACAAGACATTTATTCTAAAAATTATATCATTATTAGACTTATCATTAGATACAAAACTAGACATATCCTTATAAATATCATTAGTGATTTAAATAAACATTTATAATTCTTGTTCTGAATGGTTGAATAAACCTTTCCTTTTATACCGACTATAGTAACCTCATCTTAACACACATGGAAATTACATCATTTTTGATGAATATTTAGCACACTAAAAAATACATTACCAAGGACTATAATAGATTAGTGTATTTGGAAATAAGTGATACATTAATCCTCATTCATTAAAGAACATCAAAATATCCTTTAAATAATGTTCTATTCAGTACTACTACTTAAAAAAAATTTTCATAACAAGGGGGAAGAAAGAAATAAGAAATAAGAGACATCTAGGAATCAGTAAGGTAAAATAATGGAAACACAGAAGCATAACATGAACATAATGGTATGATAACATGAGCATATCATTTGAAAACCATACACTACAAAAAAGATCAAAATTATGAGACAAGGAATTAATACTGGCAGTATATATGAAATGAACAATAATATAATAATGAACATGAACCATGTGAGAAAATAACATTCATAAGACATAGAATTTGTTGAAAAAACATATCATATAAGAAATTAACTTTATTTTAAGGACCATTCTACAAACATATCAGGGAACTTCATGGTGACTACAACTAATGGGTGGGACACACCACCATCCCAGTCATAGTCCTTTCTGTAATAGGGATCATTTTTACCCTCCCTCCCATAGTGTACTCGGTTTCCCCATTTTCCCATAGTTGATCTATTTTTTCCATCATCCCATTGTGGATCAATAGTCCATGTTTCCCATTTTGGAACAACATGAACTTGTTTTCCATTTTTATAGAATCTATTTGACTTATTTCTAATCATTTTCTCATGAGATATAAATATTTACCTACTTCATTAGAGTGAGACATATGTCCCACCATCACATAATAAAACCGTACGTACATGATCCACAGGATAATAAAACTTACACCATATCATGACCGATAAAAAGATATGGGTTTCATAAAAATCATATCATAACCCATAAAATAGAATGAATATCATAATACTATTATCATATAACTACCAATCGAAATGTGATAGGACTAATAATAATTTCATAAATGTATAACTCATGTAGAGAAATGGGTTTCAAAAGTATATTACCCATGGAAGAGAAACATGTTTCATAAATAGAATTCCATGAGAACATAATCCATTCAAGAAATAATATTAATGCAATTCTTGGATCATTACACTATTAAATAATAAAACATTAATTTTTTTTCATCAAATATAGAGAATGTTTTTGAAAGGCCATAGTGAACATTTCTTAATGACTATTAGCTTTCTTTGAAAATCCTTTTCATAATGAAATTTCAAAAATAATTTTCATAAAATAAGGACTTACAATTTTATTGAAAATAATTCTTTCAGACAAATATCTTTTCCACCTTGAAAAACTATTTTGAAAACATAAATCATATTGATAACCTCTTTCATTGAAAAACCCACGATAACCCTAAATTAATGCATGATTTTTTTAAAGAAACCATTTTCTTTGAAACTAATATTAAAAGATAAAAATATGGATTGAAATAATTTCTGAAACCCTTTTTTGGAAAAATCATTTTAAAAGATAAATAGAAATATTGAAATCTTTAAAGTCATTTTCTTCAAAACTAACCATTCGAAAGATTATATATAATTATTTAGAAATCATTTATAAATATTTTTAAACATAAATCATTATTGAACATTTTTTTTATAAAAATAAATTTCAAAATTATAAATTTAAATAATATTAGTTAAAAACATTATTTAAAAAACAAATAACCTTTTAATATATTAATGTAATCATCATAAAGGGAATGATGTTCATGATATATGTTAAATTTTCATATGTCAAACATTCTTTTTTCTCTGTAATGATTTTTGAAAATTTACTTGATCGGAAAATGAGAAGGATATTCCTTATAAATTTTTTAAAATAGGTAACTGATGGGTAAAAATGTATTATACACATCTTAGGGTAATAATAAAATATTTTTGAATCCATTTTAAGAAAATAAAATTTTTAAAGAACATAGATATTCCAATTAAAGGAAAAATAAAGTTGTATTTTTATAAAAACATTTTCTACATTATCATATGTACTAAATAATAGAAAAAATGGAATAATTATATGAAGATATAATGAATAACTAGATGGGATGAAAAGTCAAAAAATTTCATGGCATGTGTATTATAATATATCATCAATGGAATCATAATCATAAACATTCCCGATATAGACGACATAATACAAATAAACTCTTACCACCTTGATATATTTTAATCATAATCCCCTTGACATAACAAAATTATACTAATATTAAAATAAAATTTATATATTTATAATCATGATATAGAATTTTAATGGGAATTATATAAACCTAATATTAATTTATAGGTTCAAAACGTGGGATGTAGCATAAAGAAGAAAAATGGAGAAAAAATTACTTTACTGATTTGGTAAATTTACAAACCTAAACCCCATGACAGAAATACCATAAAATGGATATGTAAATAATGATAAATATGATTATAATAATAAAATAATACATTAATGGGAATTATATACAAATAAAATTGAAATGATTTGTGAATAAGGAATGTATCTCACAAATATAAAAAGTGAGATAAGAAAACCCTTACAAGTTAAGTAATATTAGATTCATGATCTTTGTGAAAGAATAAAATTAATTAATTTTTTACATATAATTTAGTAAATTAAATTTATTATATGAAATTTCTTTGGGATGTATATAAACCACACAAAAAAAATTTAGTGGTTAATGTGGCATGTATCTCACAGAAATAAAATGTGAGATAAAATTCCCTCACCTTAAGTCATAATTTTCTTTTTAAAAATTAAAACCTCATGTATGATAAATATATGATTTTTATAAATATAAAATATTACCGTATTCATACATATAGTTCCATATATTATTTTTACTAACTTTATATTACCTATTTATGAAGAACTCCATTCTAATGTTACCTTTCTAGTAATATCTGCATTGTTTTTTGTATGAGGTTTGTATTGGTATTCTTGATCCTCTTACATAGATTAGGATTTTCATATTTCTAGAATGTAAATAATTATATAAGTATAATATATATTCAATATATATTGTTATATAATAATTCATAAAATAAATAAATATGAAATGAAACACACCCTTCATGGAGACGATAGGTCGTACATATGCTTGAATGATGTTTCCATATTATTATTGTATTGAATGAAGGGAAGAAAGTGAATGAAATATATTTATATATATTTATAACTTCATTATTCTACAATTCTACAGTCATATATATTATATATGTTCACTAAAAATATCCTTAATACATTCCATATAGTGTGTGAATAAATCACATCACTTTGAGGGGGTGATGGTCAACACGTCCCTAAACAAAGCTATCATATCTACAAAAATAGAAATAAAGAAGGTATTTATTATATAATTATTATAGAATCATAAATTCATTTTAAATATAATATATATCTTTATATAGTGTTTAAATATTAATTCCAATCTATGATAGGTGGTAAACAAAAAACGGACAACATCATTTTGTGAGGAGGTAGTTTGCAGGACACAAGAACAAAATGTTCGTTACCCATTATATGGATGTGTGTGTAACTGTAGTTCTAAGAATTATATTAAAAACATATAATTATATTTAGGATAATTATATTATCATATAATCATGTAATTAAAATATTTGAGTGGTGTATAATGAAAATAAAACCAAGGATCTTGAGGAATGATATTACATCTTCTTTGGGTAACTCTTCTTGGTTTTCACCAAAGGAATTAATTGGTCGGGTTTACTCATAGAGGGATGATTCTAGGATGAATATAGGTATGTTTTTAGCTTATTTGACAATATTTTGGGTGACCAAAGGTCTTAATATGTTTGAATAATATATAGGGGGTGAGTGAATTTTTATAGTGTATGAGGAGTTACATTATTGTAAATATTTGAAAAGGTAATCCCACCCCATGTTTCTCCTATGTAATGTGGCTCCAAAAATGTTTATAATTAGATAAAATGGATTATAATGTCTATATATGTCCATAAAATTTATTTTTTACAATTTTACAATTCATTCTGGCCTTTAATTTTAATTTTAATTTTTTTTGTTATGCTAATTTTTCTCTTAATCACTCTCATTAATTTTAATCACTTTCATTAATATTTTTTGTAAATAAATAAGATTAACTTATTATAAAATATAAATTGTACTAATTAGAAATATGGAATCCATTTTTATTAATTATAATCTTATAATTGGAATAAATAAATTTAAATTTAATCATTTAGAGGAGGCGACAAAGAGGGATTTTAATGAAAACATGTTCAAAATATTGAAAAGTTATTATATCCAATTTCAATTTAAAATTGATTAAACATACCTATATTAGATTAATGTATGTATAATATATCTAATTAAATATTAAAACCATACTAATATATAATTTTAATTTATAAATACATTATATGAAAAAGAAGCTTCGAGATAAAAAAAGTGTTTTCACTATTCAACAAAAAATGAAACTACTTAGAAAAATACAAAAATTGACCTAAAATATATTTTTACATTCCACATTAATAAATAATGATTTTAAATATAAGTATTATAAATTGTCAAAAAAAATATATTTAAATTGGGTTCTCCATTAAAATGTTATAAAATTAGCTTTTAGAAAAATATATTTTTTAATCATACAATTGGATTAATTCTAATATTATACCTCTAAAATAAATTGGATGATTTTTAAAAAAATTTACTGATTTTATAATACATAATTGTAATTTAAAAAATAAATTAATAGTGTTTTGCTTAATTTATTTATATAAAATTGTGTTTTTACATAGAAAAATAGTTTCCTTAGAAAAGTAATTTATTTATTTTCCAATAGTTCTTAAATTCAATTATAATAATTGATAATAAACAGATTCATTTTGTATATATTTGTAAATTATATTTTCAAAATTTATTGAATCATATTTTTAACTTCTATTCCAACATCTAGGTGGTAACTAAATTAATATTTAAATAATATTATTAATAGTATCTCATAGCACGATAAAACATAACCTTCCTTATAACATAAGCTATCAAAGGAACTCCATATTGTGTCTAATAAAAGAATAACATAGTTTTGTGTGTACTTAAAGATAATCTATTTATATTTTTAATTGCAAATATTGAATTTGTTTTTTGATATAACACATTCCAAACATGGAAATTTCGTACAAAAAATCTAAATTCAGTGTTGTGTGAAATGAAATATATCAAAAGATAAAATTAATAGGAAATAAAATAATTCAAAAAAACTCAGGGTGATACAAATATAGTCACAAATGAGATGAGAAATTATGATAATGATTTTATGGAAAAATGTTAGTTAAAGAGGTATTAATAAATTCCATGATGAATATAACTATTCAAGTTGCCCATGAAAAATAAGATATTGATAATGTCACATAATTCCTTTCCTCAAATTTATAATGAGTAAAAAGAAATTTTAAAGGTGGTAAAATGATTTTGATTTGGAATGGTTGGACATATTACAACACATTTCCCAAAAAAAATTGAATATGATGATGTGGTTGAAGTCAAAGTCCCCAAGTAATTTTTTTAGTATATTTTAAAGGTAATAAAAATGTGAAGAGAAATTTATTTTAGAAGAAGATCCTAAATTCAGAATTGAATTATAGTTAGGAAGAATCCAAGTATATATATTTAGATTATTGTAAAGACTATAAAAAATCCTATTGTTTTAGTTGTATGTAACTCACATAAATGTAAATAAAGGTACAATAATGAAGTTGAAGTCTATGGAAGGATTGAAATCCATGATTAATTAGAAACATCTCTTCAAGAGAAACATGGTTGGACTACCAAATTGATGAAATCCAATATAGTGGATCCTAATTCCAAACTCAATATACATCAACATGAGTATGATATGTTTGAAATGATGTAAGAAATTGAACATATCAAGATAGTAATGATATAGAGCCTCAATATAGTCATTGAGTATGAGATCGAAAATTAAGAATAGATTAGAGTGACAGCCAGTTTGGATAACATAGAAAAAGTCAAAATATAACATATCAAAAAACATTTAGATGGTGTTGTCGAACTATGAATAAAATTAGTAGATAAGGTCAAACAAATGGCTCACAGTATTACATCAATATAGTATATCACTCAGGATATATAAAAGAAAGAAGTAGATCATATAGGTCTACCAAAATAGAAGATATAATCATATTCATGTTAATTTACAGATATGGGGCTTCATTGATATAAAAAATCTTTGATGATCAATTTTTGATTGTAAGAACCCACTCCAAGATTGATCATTAATTTGGGAAAAATTTAGAATCATAAGGATTCTAAAATCCATTAAAAAAGTAGTCCTACAATAATGAATCACTATAATTCACCTAGTATCCAGTGTTATTATGGTGGAAAGATGAGATATTACCAAAAATGCATGTTCCATATCCAAAACGTACCAAAGGGAATTTGAGAAGAAAATGATGATTCACATAGATTAATACTCCAAGAATGATTTTGATGGTCCCTATTTCAACTATAAGAGATTCATATATATGACCTGATATTTTTCATCAAAAATATAGAAAAATGTGCTGAAGGAGAACCAAATTGTTCATAAGAAGTATCTCAAAGAATCCATAAATGAGATGAAAAAGAATACATAATTTTTTGATCTGAAAGATGAAGTGGGAATATCATACATTACAAAATATGAATATTATATATCTATAATAGTTATGATGTCAATGATGTGGAATGAAAAGAAAAGAGCTGAGAAGGTAATGGTTGTAGATATTTCCATTTAGATATTAGATTGTGATGGTAAGTGGATCATTGAATGTGGATGAAAATCCTTTATAATAACAAATAAAAATCATGTTATAGGCATCAAATATTAAAATTAAGTTGTGGTGAATTTTTTAAATGATTAATTCATAAATATTAATATATTAAGAAAGGATAGATTTGGTGGTAATGATATGAGATGTGCTAATGTATAGGCTTTCAAAGTTCATAGTTATAAATTTCTATGTGTTTGTCAATTTTTTTGACTCTATACATTTTATAAGATTTACCAATAAGTTATGTATCATAAAGGGAATGTATGGTAAATTTTTTCAATAAAAAAAATGAATAAGAATATCCAACTTGTGAGTAGAGAATATGATATTTAACTTCTATCAAAAGATGGTGAAAAAAGGTTGTGGAATAAATGAATTTTCTATCTATGCCAATAATCCATGAATGATATATTCAAATGTGAATCATCTCTATATCACCCCAAGATATCACTTGATCATACTCACATGTGAAATTCTTGCCAACAAGGGAAGATTATCAAAAATTCATACAAGGGAAAACAAAAGAATCCAACCATAGTGATTGAATTAGTGCATGAAAATGTGTGTGGACCACTAATATCCATGACTGGGAAGTGGAATTATATTATTTTCACCAATTGTATCAGTATTATTGAATGGGTACTTTTCATTTACCACATGTATATTGCATTCGGTTTTATAACACAATATTATAGGGGTATTGAAGGATTATTGGACAGACGATTTTGAGGTTTTGAACTGACAATGACGCCGAATTCATAGAAAACGAATTGGATGATTATCTTGAGAAAAACATGTTAAGATATAATGTTTTGGAAGAAATAATTCCTTAACATAATGAAGTGATTGAGAGGAAAATAATATCTTAAAAACATTGTTAGAATAATTCTTATTGAAAAAGATCTTCTAGAGAAATTATTAAATGAAGATTCCTTAAAAATGGTCCACATATCGATTAAGACTATTTTGTACTTAAAATATGAAATGAATCTATATGAGTTGTGGTATGGAAGGAATCTAACATTGAATTAATTTTTAATATATGGAATTATGTTTTCAATTTTCAATAAGTAGAAACATAGAAAGTTTAACTCTCATGAATATGAGGGGGTATTACTTTGACACTCAAAAAATGGAATTTAAATTCTTTAATAAGATAATAGGAAATGTGATTGAAATAAATGATGTCACAATCATAGAAGATGAATAGAATCATTATGAATGTAGTGAAGAGTTCCTTGATGTTAGTGATGATGATGTATAAAACATCAACGATGAAGAAGTTAAAACTTTTATGTCAAAAAAGATATTGATGATGAAAATTATGTATTAAAATCAGAATATATATGAAATATGAAGAGTTGATATGAAATTTATATGAAAAAAATCATCATTGATCAAGGTGAACTAGTTCAAAAATGGAGAATGTAGTGGTTACAATAGGCATCGTTCCTATCTCAATTAGAGCTTAATTTTTCTTAATAATCTAAAGAAGATAAGAACATATTTTAGGATATGAACAAATATATTTTCCAAATTGATAAGAATCTGAAATGGGAGATTGTTTCGAGGATGATATATAAGAATTTCAATGGAAAAAATGGATCTTACCTAATAAAATAAATGAAAAAAGATAGAAAATATGACTCAAAACATCATTAGTATGGAATAGAAATTCCCAGATCAAGGGAATCAGTATTAATGTTACATTTTCACATATTTCAATTATTAAGACTATTCGAATAATCTTGGATATATAAGTGAAAAGAAAATTCAATATTTTTAGATTTAAATAAAGAAACTACTTTTTAAATTGTGTTCTAGAAGATGAAGCTTACATCCAAAAAATAAATGTGTTTTTGGTCCCTAGGTTTTTGACCAAATATTATTAGATGAAGAAAGAATTATATGGATTGAAGATTTCACCAAGAGTGTGGTATTCGAGGCTTGATCAGTATTTGAAGAAGTTCACATTTCATTATGGAGAATTTTATTACATTCACCATGTCAACAATGAATGTAATAAAATGACGATGGTGCTAGTGTATATCAAGAACATAATTATTGATGGATCAGATGAAGTATAGTTAAAATAGTTTCCATAATTCATGAAAACTGAGTTTCAAATGACAATTATTGGCAATCTAATGTTTTCCCTTGGTTTATTAGTCACATAAGGGGGATATTGTAAAATCCTCTAATGGCCCGAAGGCCTTCATTTTTTATTTATTTTTGATATTCCACCTTTCAAGGGGTGAGGTGGAACCCTTACAAGGCTTGTAGGCATAAGAATTAGATGGCCCATAGGCCTTAGATGAATTCATTGCCCATAGGATTCAAACATTACATACAAACCAGACTAACTACTTGGAACTGCTCCTCCCCAGTATCTTCATCGTGAAATCAGCTCTCCACCTTTGAATGGATGTTCGGCTAGGCTTTTTCGTGCATGCACAGGCTTGTCCCGATGGCAGGTGCCATACCCTCTCATTCTTGAAATCCGTTTAGCTTCTGCTATAGTGATAGATCCTTAATCCTCCTCCTTCTGAAGCTTGTTCCTTGTAGGTTGTCTAGTTTTCATCTGCACTTTAAGGTGACCCTAAGGCCTTGAGGTTGCCTGAAGGCCTTACTGACCCAAAGGCCTGGGTGGCTCGATGGCCTTAAAGGACTTGGGGACCAAATCGGTGGCCCGAAGGCCCAATTGGGTGAATATTTTCGGCTACGATAGTGAAAAACAGTGCCTGCTACAGTTCCCGCTATAGTACCTGCTACAATACCTGCTACAGTTCTATACAGTTCCTCCTACAATACTGCTATAGTACCGGAAATTATCCCCCACCTGTATTTGATCCCGGGTCTCTTGGATGCACTTAAGGAGTCCTCACCAACTGGGCTAAGCCTCATGTGCGGGGATATTGTAAAATAATTTATCTATTAAAATATGAAAATTAATGTTATGAAATAATTTTAATGAATAATTTTAAGGAACTGCTATCTCTAGTGGTTACATAGATTAAAATCCCTTGTGATGATAAATACAAATCAGTTAATGTCAGGAATATATGTAGATAATTGGTGGCATATTGTACATAATAATAAAATGATCAAATATTGTTTTCAACATGGAAAGCTATGAGGTATCAATGAAATCTTAATAAAATACACTTTCTCATAAAAAATAATTCTGTACATAATGGTAATGGTAGATTTCAGTTTATTATACAATAAAATATATCATCATCAATTATTTGGTTATAAAATTGATGATTTGGTTTGTTCAATAGATGATATAGAATCAACACTAGGATGTACATTATATTTTGGCGTATGGTGTATTTATTGTTTAAGAAACCATATTTCAACTCATTCATCATCGTAGAAGCTGAATATATTGAGACCAATCAAGCGTGAAAAAATTATTTTTGATAAAGTATAAGTTTGAATATATTAGAGTATAAGTGTTGTTTCTGATCAGAATAAATTGCGGTAATTAAAATGATATAAATATTAGAAAAAATATTGTATATCGCTTAAAAAGTAATAATAATGAATTCATGTATCATTTTTATAGTAGAGAAGGTGTGGAATGAACTTATGAAGTTGGAATATGTTCCTATAGAACTATAGGATGTAGATATTATAACAAAGGCCTTTTTAAAAAAGATTATGAATTTCATCAACTGGATCATGTAGTTCAGTTGACTGCCCACACATGAATACATGTATAAGTGGTACTCCATATCCCCATGGTATGGTTTGTTTTACCTTATATGCTTATATGTGTTCTTTAATATGTTTCAGAATAAAAAAAGTTACGTTTGGGTTTACACACATAGGGGGAGAAAATTTCTTCATCCACAATGAATAATGGTAGATATGATGCTATGGGGATAAGAGAATTAGGGTGAAATTTAAATATGACAATTTTGATGAAATTATTTTAATGAAAATTAATCAAGATACAAGTTCATGATAATATAAATTTACAATATGTTGATGAATAATGGATTATTGTTGAGTACAATGTGCATTGGAAAAATTATTTTTATGAATGGTTAATTATGTTGGATCTTGACTGAAGCGATTGATTGATGTAATTTTCATGATACCATTTTTCTCACATTGAGCATGATTCATGTTGGATTAGATTGTGTTTTGAGTAAATATCTTATCATTAACCATAATCAAAAGAAATAATTTTTTATAAAAGAAGAAAGATAAAAACACATTGACAAAAAATTTATAACATATTCATCAAATTGGTATAAAATGGTGTTGATTTTCAACAAACCTAATAAGTTTGATTTTTTTGTAAAAATCTCACAAGGTGACATTGCTGTGTTTTTTGATTGAATGTGTTTGTTGAAAATGTAGGTAGGCATGGTTAGTTGTAAGGTTCTAATGTGATTATTAACCATTTATGTTGACAGTGATTTGATATTGAGGTATGGTATCAATAGAATTAGTAAAAAATATTTTATGTATAAGGAGGAACCATATCCTCATGTTTAAAAAAACATTGGTGTACAAAATTTGGATAAAGGGAAGTGATATTTTAGAAAAGGAATTATTTTCATTTAAATTTACATGATACATTAAATGGTGAAGTTGATTTTCCAAACTGTTCAGATGTAAAGATTCTGGGTTGTCGAACTAAAATATGAAAAAGACAAGTGTTCCATGGAAATTTTGAAACATTGGGAAAGGAAAAGTTTCCTGAAAACATGAATATTTCATGATCCCATGAAAAAAATACACAATTTCATAAAGGTGGTGATTTTTATACTGAATGAGATGGTAAATTGATGAAATTTTGGGCATAAAGAAAAGTTTTGCACACAGTCGATGGTGGACATGGTAGTTGAGTGAATGGAAATCCATTTATTTTAATAGGTGGAAGACTCAAACCTAATTTGAGTACCCAAAACCTTAGATAATATTAGTTCTCATAATCTTATAATAGTTGCATGAAGTAACAACCCAAACATCAGGTGCAGTCATAAAAGAGACATCTGTCTATAAGACCATCCGAGTTTTTTGTAAATCCAAAATTTTTGAAAAACTGAGTGTTCTACAAAGAGATTATTATTTTCATAAAAGTAATTTTTTTTAAAAGGAAGGAATGTTGCACGAAACATATTAATTTTTCACATAAATTGTGCAAAGGATGTGAAAAAGGTAATATTTTGTGAACCTGTAAAACTTTCCCTTGAATTTCTATAGAAAAGTGGTAGTAATAAATTGGAATAAGTAATGACTCATTATTTAATTAATATGATGTGAAAAATATTGATTCAAATGATAAAAATAAGAATATTTTGATGGAGATGTGAGAACACTTTATTTGAGGGAGAAGAGAGATTTAAAATTCTGATCGGTTGTTAACCATGAGGGATAATGGGACTCCTCCAAGTATTATAACAACTGTGAGCATTTTAGGATTTAGTACTCTATCACATTTCCTACTTATGCTCCCTAGATGTTGCCCAAGGAAGGTGAAAAATTATTATTTCCTTTACTCATTCATTCATTAATTTATACTCAAACACTTCTATGTGAATGTGAGTTAAAAGAGTTTAATTAATGATGAAACCCGATATGTAGAGGAAATTTTTTTAATCAATCATATCCTCATTCACTCCCTTCTCATGGTAAATACATTATTGGGATAACATAGGTTGATTTGGAATATCGAGTGTAACTTTCCTTCCCCAATAATTATTATTTGATCTATAATAGGGAGGAAATCCATGACAAAACATAAATCAAATTCAATTGGATAAATAATAAAGAGATTTGTATGAAGCACGTTCCTAAAATATACAATCAGAGACATCCTATATACTTGAGATGTGAAAATCGTACAATTTCAATTTTTTCTACCAACTAAATTTAATATACTTTTGTGGGTTATTTGACACCGTTAAATTATTATTTTTACATAAAAGAGTTGGAAAAATATAATTCGAATAAATAATTTTCACATCTAGAAGTGATGATAAGTTCACTATTCACCACTTCTGTGGGAACATTCAATTTGGAAATAGTAATTGAATAACATTAGACTTCCATAATTGACATATTATATGGTTTTTACCCTTATCAGTTTGGGATTTGGTTTTTATGTTACCCCATATTATTATAGTTATATAATTATACATTTATATATTCTTCATTACCCATTAATTCATGATAATGATTTTATTTCTCTAAATACAATTCGTAAAGTCATATTCCCTTCAATTACAAAACAACGTGTTTCCTTCCAAATGTATAACATATTATCAACCCCCCTTCCCCTCCTCCATTATATAATGTTTTACATCATGTGTTGGTCATTTTTCCTGTACTTATCTTTATTTCATTCAAATTAAGAGTTGGATTATTATTCCAATCTCTTCATAGCACATGATACTATGTCCTTATATGATGGTTTTTTAAGAAAAGTCACCTTTCATGGAATGCCTTTGGCATACAAAATATAGTCAATATTACTCCTTTTATTACGTATTTATTCTATATAATTCCTTGATAACCTTGTAATCATAGGATTATACTTGAAAACATATTCCATTTCCATTTGTATTAGACTCATGAATTGACTCACTATAGATACCTATTGTTTTTAAGGAATTATTATTCCATGAAAGGTTCCTTTTATCTTTAGACTCCATGATCTCTATTTCCTCCACATTAGTAGTGTTTATTATCATTGACCACCATTGATTGGAATCCCCCACGAGACAATAAACTACTATGAAAATCATCCCTCTTTCATTATATAACAAGGAATGAAATATATTTTCTAAATAACACATCCATTACTCACCTACTAATATAATATTGGTTTCATTGAATGTTGGAGGCTATTATTAACTTAAATAGTTTAACATTGTTTCACTATATTATGGATCAAAAGGTTACTCTATATAAGTAAGGTTATTAGTCACAACTCAGGTCCACAAACCCAATATATTTGTAATTTGTTAATCCCTAGCCCAATATTTACTATCTTTCCCCGGAGGAGAATCCCTACATAGAAAATTGTATTTATATATTTTTAATTCCTTCTAATAATAACTATTTCTAAAAAATTAAATACACTAGATTAGATTATAACACTATGAATCATAAGGTATAATTATAAACCTAGTGAAACAATTTACTTAAATTTAATTTTTTTTCATAGATCATATTTAAATCCAAAATTTAGTTAATTAGGATTATCCTAAAATTATAAAATTATTTTCAAATATAACCTAATGCTTCATAAATATCATTAGAATCCAAAAAATAATTTCCATTTTTAGTTTCTTGAAATTTATCTAGTCTTAATCACACTCATCATGAACCATAAAAAATCATGTAAAAACATAATCCACCCCATTTATAGATATGAACCCTAGGTTCAACCATTTCATATATGCATTTAGTTTATAGTATACATACATGGATGCATTTTTTTGAGAACTACATATTCTATATCATACCAAAAATTCTAGATCTTATCTTAAACATGGACTTAACCATATTTTCTATCATTGGATTATGTTTTATGAAATATGTTTTTCTAAATATAGTTACCAAGGTGATACTAAACATAACAATAATTCCAAAAGCAAAGACTTTGAACCACATTTCCTAATATTGGTGGTCACATTACTACATTTTCACTAGATAAAAGTGAATGCATACTAATAAACAAATATTTTAGTTGTCTACAAATATTAGATACATGGTCAATTCACAAAATACATTTGAAAGAATAAAATACAATATAGTATATTTTTTCAGAGAATTGTTTTTACATAAACCATATACTTTCATATCAATCATAGAATAGTACCTGGAATCATTGGGAAATGAATCAAAATTGAAGTGTGATCTCAGATGCTTAGTAAAGGAAGTCATTAATTAAGAGCTATCATAGATTAAATTAGGTATCAATAATATATAATGATTAAAAGATGTAAATATAATACCATATAAATAATCAAATGATCTTGAATCTTATCCATAGATAACATAATTATTTTCATAATCAAATTGACATCAATAACTGATTTCATAATGATGATATTCATAATGTCACACATATTAAAATTACCATTAAGGCATCATTCCAAGGCATCTTATATAAATGGGTATTTCTTTGGCCGAATACCAAACCAATTCTGTTCCATGAGACCAACCAATTCACCTATGTTCTATGTAATTCTAATCCACATCTATCATGTAATATGTCTGCTGCATTCATCATATTAATAATAAAAAAATCATAACCAATATTTCTTGACAATAAATAACAGTACATAATAAAAGAACTAGCATAAATACTTTCAGTACATTCCTAGATAAAAAATAATTATAATACACATGGTATTATTATATTATATTCTCATTACGGAATTATATTCAATGAATGATGTTGGAATAGTTGAAAATTTGTTTAAAGTAAAAGTAGAAAATTTCTTGAGAAAAATACCCTTTTGATTTTAAAACAACTTTTATAAAATATAAATATTTCTGAAGTATTATGAAATATATTTTCATTAGAAATAACTCTGGAATATTTTAATGGAATAATTAATGAAATATATAGTAATGAATGTTGGAAATACCATTCATGTAGTGTATATTAAAAATAATATTTCATTCAAACATTGTCTAATAAGAACCTCATTCAAAAATTATTATAACATTACATTCGAAACATTTCATAAGAATTAAAAAAATTGGTAAAAATTACTTTATTTAATTATTATATAATTTTAAAAAACATTCTTGGATGTATTCTAACAAAAATATTATCACAGAAGAAGATTATTCTCTTCCCGATAGAAAAAAATATCAGTTTCAATTAAAATATAATTTCAATATCATTAGAACTTAAATATAGGGAGATGAGTGGAAAATATTTAATTTATTAAAATAATCATTATAGAATAAAATATATTTGTTTTAAGATCGAAATATTTTATGATTTCTCTAACAACTTCTGAAACATAAAAAGTCTCAAATGAGGATGACATTGTGTAATAAACCCCCACCTCAAGTCTAAAATTCATTGTACTTGATTTTATAATCATGTATAAAAAATTTATATTTAATATAATTATATACTATATCTATATAGATACTTATAGATTCATATATTATCTACTAATAAAATTTCAACACATGTTTAATATCATTTTATTGACATCATAATTTCTTAGTGTTAACTGTATCACTTTTATATAAGTTTCAGCTTGGTTGATTCAATCCTCACATTTGGACCATGCTAACATCATTTCCAATGTTGTAATGCCCAAACCCCAGAATATTAGAGCCAATGAATTAATTTAATAATTAGAATGATTACAAGGAATCACGTCCCAAAGGACCGATAAATTTAGAAGTCTTGGAAAATAGACTACATACTTGAATGTAACATTAAACATTCTAACATAAAAAAGCATTAATAATCCTGAGATAACAGTATTAATCCCGATTCCACTAGAATAACCCTTTATATTAATCATATTACACCTTTTGGCATCCTAGGAAAATAAAAAATAAGAAAGGCGTTTTCATAGATGCTCAGTATAGATAAACAATATAGCGGAAGCTATCATAAATAATCATAAAATTTTATGGAAAAGTATAATATTGATTCACAAGCCCATTAAACCTAAACTTCAGAAAAATAGGGAAATTATATATCAAATAATGAAATTTACTTACTCCTAAGGATATTTTACGAGTCAAATAACCACATGTAACATCGATAACTAATCTCATACTGATGTAATGCATGGTTCCATACATCTCAACAAAATTTCAAGGCCTCATTCCAAGATCCTAAATATAATTTTTTTCAATACCTATTCCAAGACACTATTTTGTCTCACGATACCTACCAATGCATTAGGGGTCTATAGCAAGCCTCACCCGACACTTTCTAAGTCCACAGAATTTCTCATATGAAAAGGGTGAAACATAACATAATCATTTGTATTAAAACCAGTATATGAAATGTTTATAACTTAACCATAAACCTTGAATGGTATAACAATAGCCCATTAATTATCAAAAATATCATAAATTATTCAATATAATATGGAATATTGTATTGTAATAAATCTACCTCAATCATGAATAATATGAAGTAAAGCATGTTGACATAGTTGAAAATTATGAGAAAAACTCATTGAGAGAAATACCCATTTTCATGAAAGAATTTTAAAGTTACACAATATATAAAGGAATTTATTTAAAAGATATTTTTGAATAAATGTGTACCATACCACTTTTAAACTTTTGAAAATAATTATTATTTTAAAACAATCATGTCCATATAAATAAATCCATAATATCATTTTGAAATTAAGGACATTAATTAAAAAGATTTATAAAAATGAATCATTAAAAAATTTAAAATAATGATATAGTGAAAAGGTAACCTTACATAAAACCTTAAAATATTCCTTTTGAAAAAGGTTTTATGAATCATGGACATGGATGAAAAATATGTCCTAACAAATACTTACACATAATCAATCTCTGATAAACATGAAATTCATTAGTTAAACCTTAATGTGTACATTCCATTAGTTTATGGTACCTTTAACCTCTTGTAAAATTTCATCAGTATGTTATTATATTGTACCATAACCATATTAATATATATGATATCATACATGATTATTTTTTGATGTTATACTACCCATTTAATAATAATTTCCATGTTAAAGTTACATTTCAGGTAATAGTCCCTTTCATTATCATATGTGTTTTGAGTTGTTATTCTTGATTGTATCACATAGATCATGATTTAGATAAATCTAGAATATAAAAAAAGATTTATATATCATATATATTCAGAATATAAATATGTATAGTAGATAGATATATTAAATGGAATCATATTTCATGGAGTCGGTAGTCCATACGTACGCATGAACATTGTTTCTGTTTTTTATCGTATAGTATAGAATTAGGGAAACCAAATATATTTATATTAAAAAATATTAATTATTACAGTATAATTATTACTTAATATATCTCATACTTAATCAATATATATATTTTTATAAATATTCTTGAATGGTGATTGTTGAAGATGAATCTCATCGCGTCATGGAGATGGTAAGTCGTATGTACGCACGAGCGAAGATATCATTCTGTTGATGGTGAAATCGTATGAAATATGATGTTATATTACATATAACAACTAATTAACAAGTTATATTTATTATTTAAATAAATTATACTCATTATTATACCCATCAAAATAATAAAGTGTTGAATAACAAACTACACCACGACATGGAGACGGTAAGTTGTACGTACGCACATATGGTGAATTTTTCATTCATAGGATGAATAGAATAAATAATATAGTCATATAATATTTATAATAAAATCTCAGTATGTATAAGTTACTGGATTTACTTTTTTATTATTGAAACAACAATGAAAGAGGTAGTAGTAGAAGAAAAAAACGTTGAAAGAGGTGATGAAATAATTACCTCTTCTTTGGGTGTTTCTGTTTGATTTGATCAAATGGGCTCCATTGGTTGGATTTATAATCAAATTAAGTCCTCTATGATGATTTGAGGGTAGTTTGGAGGATATTTGAACCATTTTTGGCTGAGGAAAATTGCTTTGGTGGTGTTAATTTAAGAGAAGGGGAAGTACGCTTTTATAAGATAAGTGAGGGGAACATTAGGAAAAGATTGAAATATTAATTTATTATAATCATATTTTTAATTTCTAATTGATAAAAATGAATTTATTTATAGGGTGGGGTTGGTATGTGTCTAAATAATCTAAGAAAAAGGTATTTTATAGGTTTAGGTCACCATATTAGTCTTATCATTTAGATTTAACTCTAAGTTAAATAGTTTATCTTTTACCATGACTTCTTGTACTTTTATATTACATGGTTAATATAGTTACAATAAAATTCCAAGAAAATATCAAGTGGTTAATTAATAAAATATATAACATTATCTAAGTCATATGGATAAATATGTTATTTATTGGACTATTATATTATTTAATAAAATCGTATTTGTTTTAAAATCCAATTTTTGTCATTTTTTACACTATTTAGTATTTGTTTTTGTTAAAGTCATAACAACTTGATTCCTTCTCAAAAATACATTTAATCAACCCTAAAATGTCATATTTACATATAAAATTATTCGATGTCCTCAAAAGTTCCTATTTACATTTAATTTAATATTTATAATGTCATTTATTATAATTCCTCGGTAATATGGTAATTACCACATCATCATTGTGTCATAAATAAATTTATTTATTTAATGTCATGAAATTATAAATAAAATACCATGATGAATAGAAATTTTTCTTAGATTTATAATTAATATTTATAGTTTAATTTCCTTTATGTATTACCCTATATTAAAATGGGTTATTTATTAAAATTTGAATTTAACACTTTTAACACTTCTTATAATAAAATATAATAAATTTAAAAATTTAACCAAGGTGATTAAAAAGGATAATATTTTCTTCATAAGGTTTATTGTTTTTGAAAAATACTTATCCAATAGAATTAGTACATATGCTGGGGTAATTTTATATTATTATAATATTATTTTTACCTTTAATTACCATATTTACTTTTTACTATGGTAAATAAAAATCAAAATATTATATTCACAAAAAAAATATTTTTATTCTATTGAACCATATTTTACTTAGTGATGAAAACCTAGCCTGTTGGATTTTTGAAATTCAATTCACAGAAGCGGTAAATTAATGGTTTATGCAAATTTTTAATTGTGCAAAGAAGGTGGGTAAAGGACGTTAAAAAGTTCAATCAAATTATATATATATATAATCTTATTATAAAATGACTATAATGAATTAAATTGGACTAATATAATTAATATTTTTCTATTTTGATATTAAAATAAATTTAAATAACAAATAATAATTATTTAAATAAAAAGACAGTTTAAACAATATCTTAGTGTTTTTCACTATTAATAAAATAATTAATGTTTTTAGAAAAATACAAAAAATTTACCATAAGAAGACTTAGACATTCAGAATCTAAAAATGATGTCCATATTGGAAAATGAAATTTATAAATTATTAAAATGTGGGTATTTCAATTCATTAATTCTTTTTTAAACGGCTAGTTTGATTGGTCGTGGTGTGAAAGAACTCGGAGCTGCGTACAACGCAAGCTATTGTATTAATCAAAGAGAAGTGTATCATGGATTCTTGTGGTGTTACATTCTCCTCCTTCAATAATTTACATCCTCACAATTTGAAAATTTTATTTGAAAATATTTGTTGAAAATAGAAAATACCTTTGTGGAAAACCCAAATTGTAAATATGGTTAATAAAATTTAATCCAAAAAAGGTGAAAGTGAAATGAAAAAGCCACCCCAAAATTAAGATTTTGAATTCGAGAACATTTGTGGTAATTAGAGAAACATAATTGGATGTAAAATGTAAATATTTATAGTGAGTGATTGAGGTCATCAATCACAAACAAGTGAATAATAAATGGAAAATTAAGGGTCTCAAAGCCATAAATCTACGATGATTTAAAGTATCATAAGTTCAAAAAAACATAACGTATTAGGATAACACAATTTTTTAGATACCTTTTCTTAAAGAGGAGGGATTACGTTACTGTCAAGATATAAACTCAATAAAACATACTTGATTTTATTACCTGTCATAATCATAATATAATCATTTGGTTAGGCTTTGATCTCTTTCCACTTCATCCCTTACACTATGAAATGAATGTTAAAAATTATTTTTTAATGCCTAATACAAATTTAATGAATCATATGGGTCACAAGAATTTTTTAATCCTTTATATGTTTACTGAATCCAAATAGGCTGGGTCAAAGTATCAAAAAATGTATACTTTAACCTCAAAAAATATCAAGTTCTTAAGTTACTCCCTTCCAACCATTAGACTTATCCAAAATTCTTGTGTCCAAACTCAAAGTCCAAAAATTTATATGTTGGGTAAACAAAATAAAGATACCTTTTTTCGACATAATAACATGTTCTATCTTCATAATGTATTCTCATAAAACATGGTAACACCATGAATTACCAAAAAACCTTTTTGAATAAATTCATTCTTTCTTATTCCTTATAGAAGACATGATATACTCCTTAAATACAAAAACGTTGTAAAATCAAAACCTTATGGAATAAGCACACAATTAATTATTTCCAAGGTGGTCAAGAACATCCAATATAATTTATCCAAATCAATCATCTCTTATTCCAAAATCACTACCTTGGTATCAAGACAATATTAAGGTTTATATTCCCCTCAACCATGTATTTTTCAAAAATATTTCACTTTCAATTGAGTCACTTTTCATAGTACCATAAATTCTAAAATCCATAATGAAATAGTACTACTGTACATTCATTATTTATTTCCATAATTCATATAACCAGTAAATTGTTGATACAACACTCAAATGACAAAATTCTTAAATCCAGAAACAATAATACATTAATTATTCAACTTCGATTATAGTAACAGCTTATGCTTGACCTTGATCCCTTTGATTCTTCTGAGCTATATTTCCTCGAATCTCAGGACATTTATTTGCATAATGCCTAATTTCACAATAGTAGATAAACTAAATTTTAGTATGTTCAGTCTTCCATTTTCATTATTTTTCCTAACGAATATTTTCTCCACACAAATAAAAAACACCCAATACTTTCAGGCACTTACGAGGTGATTATTTCCATAGTTATCACATATCTGAAAATCCTTCTTTCCCATATTCCCTTTATCCATCTTTATATTTATCATTCTTTTTTATCTTACTTCCATTCGAAGCTATATGACTCAAAGTTAATTACATATCTTGTTGACACATGAAACTGTTTTATAATATGATTAGAATACAAGGTATTCTATTTCCCTTAAAAATGTTGGCTTAAGAATATGAAAGACAGGACCCTTCTTAGTCTTTGGAACATGTGCATTGTTTGGGTAGTCATTAGTTTTACTAGGCACCATTTCTAAAAAATTTCTTACACTATATTATGTTATGAATCGTAATGGATGATTCGAACTAGAGAAATAAATAACATAAATTTAAAAAAATTTATGTATACCTAATCTAATAATAATAAGAATGGATTATTTGTAGAAATATTTAATCATAAATACTTCATAATGGTTTGTAATAAAAAATTTAATTATCCAAAGCTTATCCCTTGGGATTGTCGAACCAAGTGTGCAGTAAGGCCTATTTTCGTATACCGGGTTACACCGAGTCAAGCTCGGAACACCTTTTCAGACTTTTCAACCCTAGGTACATCCATGCCAGAACCAGGTTCACTTATAGTATTTGGTCATGTATGTATTTTCTAATAATACCTACATAATCTCGATTTTAAAATTCTTGGATTCTCTTCAATTCTTATCCTCAAATTCTATCTTATAGTTGTGATATCTAATCATAGATTTTTAAATCTATTTCCAAGGTTGTTGAAAATCATCATATGATACCAACTACAATGGCCTAACCCTAGATGCCCAGAGTTGGTGCATTATCTTAATACCTTGGTATGATTTCAAGGAATCAAGTATCCAAAGACTGATTAATTTAGTAGTCTTGGAAAATAGATTACATTCTTTAACATTATATAACATATTCTAACATAAAACATCACATAAATAATCCTTTTAGAACTCCATTATTCACCTAGAATAACTCTACATATCAATCATATTACATTTCTTGGCATCATGGGAATATACATAAGAAAGTGGTGGGATCAGATGCTCATTATGGATAAAATTGAAACACAATCTCTTTAAACATAAACATCATCATAATATGGAGATGATAAATCGAATAATTTCATTTCCTTATTCACATACTTATTCTACTAGTCGAATAATAACATGTAACATCAATAAATAATCTCATAAGGATGGAATGCATAATGCCAGACATCTTAACCACAAAGTCAAGGCCTTGTTCTAAGAACCTAAATTTTAATTTTGTCTAAGCCTTTTGCCAAGAAACTAGTTTCTTTCCGGAGACCTACCGATGTATCGAGTGTCTATTACGGGCCCCTCCAATCACTTACTAAGTCCAATGCACTCTTCATATGAAAAGTGTGTGACATAACATAATTATTCGTATTAAAATATCATAAAAAATGTCAATACCTTAACCATGAACCATGAATTGTATAAAAATAGCACATCCACAGTCAAAAATACATAACTAATTCAGTACAATATGGAATATTTTATTATAATAAATCAACCTCAATCAAGAATAATATCCATTAATGGGTGTTGACATAATTGAAAATGATCAGTAAAACTCTTTGATAGAAATATCCCATTTCATGACATCATTTAAAAGTTACACAATATATAAAGGAATTCATTTACAATAGATTTTTGAATCGAAGTGTCCCATACCACTTTGGATCTTTTTAAAGTAATTAATATTTCAAAACAATCAGGTCCCTATAAACAAATCATTAAAATAATTTTGAAAGTATGGACATTAATTAAATAGATTTAGAAAAATAAATCATTAAGACATTTAAAATGATTATCTTATTAAAGATACTCATCCATAAAACCTTAAAATATTTACTTTGAAAATATTTTTATGAAAAATGGACATGGATGATAAATATGTCCCAATAAATATTTACACACAAATAATCTCTGATAATAATGAGATTGAGGAATTGACCCTTACGTTGTACATTCCTTTTGTTGAGGGTACGTTAAACCTCCTGTATAATTACCATAGATTTTAATTAAATTATACCAGAACCATATTCTTATTTATGATATTGTACATGATTAATTTATGACTTTATAAAACCCATTAAATAATAATTTCCATATTAAATTAACATTTCAGAAAATAATCACTTTATTTATCGTATGTGTTTTGACTTGTTATTCTTCATGGTATCACATAGATCATGATATACATAATTCCACCATATAAAAAATGATTTATATATTATATATAATTAAAATATAAATATGTATAGTTGATAGATATATGAAATGGAAACACTATTCATGGAGACAATAGTCTGTACGCACGAATGAATGTTATTTCCGTTTTCTTATCATATTTTTTGCAAGTAAGTAAGTGACATATATTCAACAAAAAAAATATTATTCTAGAAGAATTATTATTTCATATATGTAAGACCCTGACCCCATTTACCTAGAGTCGGTGAATTATTACATAACATTGTCATGATAAAAAAAGATCATGTATCGAAAGACCGATTAGTTTAATAGCCTTCGAAACACTAGATAAATTCATAAGTCTTACATAACATGATAAAGTAAAAAAACTACAAAAATATAGTCTCTATAGTCCACAATCATATCCCCTCAGACTATCCCTATAGGCCAGTCATACAATACTTCTTCACATCCTAGGAAAAAGAACATAGAAAGGGGTGAGCTCAGATGCTCAGTAAGGATAACAATATATCAGAAACTTTCATAAATAAGCATAATCATTTAAGGCAATATATAACTAAAACAAAAGCCTTTTTAACTTGAACTTCAATATAATAGTGAAAAAATAAAATGAAACAATTCCATTTACTTATTCAGATGGATACTCTACTAGTTGAATAATCACATGAAATATCAATAACCACTTTCATAATGATGGAATGCATAATTTCAGACTATCATAACCACATAGTCAAGGACTTCTTCCAAGATTACAAATAAAATTTTGTCAAGGCCTTAGGCCAAGACAATAGTTTTTCGCATGAGACCAACTAATGCATCGAGGAGCTATAGCGTGCTCACCCGTCACTTACAAGGTCCAATGCATTCCTTATATGAAATATTTTAAACATAACATAAACATTCATATTAAAACTAGAAAACTAAATGTCAATACATTATCCATAAACAATGAATGGTATAAAAATAACACATCCACAATCAATCATATCAAAAAACCTTCAGTAAAATATGTAATATTTGTATCATAATAAATCAACTTCAAATAAGTTTAAAATCCATCAAAGGATGTTGACATAGATGAAAATGATTTATAAAACTCTTTGAGAGAAATATCCCTTTTTCATGAAAACATTTAAAAGTCACACAATTTATAAAGGAAGGCATTGAAAGACGTTTTTGAAACAAAGTTTCCCATAACAATTTCAAACTTTTGAAAGGAATTAACATTTTAAAAACATTCATGACCATATAGATAAATCCTTAAAACCCATTTTGAAAACATGGATATTAATGAGAATGATTTAGAGGAATAAATATTTAAATAATTTTAAATGATGTTTTAGTAAAAAGTAAATTAAAATAATCCCTTTTAAAACTCATTCAAGAAGCATGTACATGGATAATAAATCCTTCCCACTATATACTTATGTAAAAAAAACCTCAAATAATAAAGATATTGTGAAATTAACCCGTACCTTGTACTTTTCCTTGGTTGAGGGTAGGTTAACCTCCTCTTCTTCGGGTTCTTCCTTTTTATTTGATCAAAAGGGATACTTAAGTTGGATTTCTAACTAAAAGAAGGCCTCTAGGATGATGTGAGGGAAGTTGATAGTATATTGGGGCATGGGTTAGCTGAGCGAAAAAGCTTTGAAGGTGTGAATTGGAGAGAAGGGTGAGTGCCCATTTATAAGAGGCGTGAGGGGCACCTTAGGAGAATCTAGAAATATTATTTTATAATAAAATTATTTTCGGTTTATAATGGCTCCAAAATAGATTATTTAAAGGATACGGTAGGTATCGGTCGAAAACCAGTCAATCAATAGGTTTCAGACAGGTTTCGGTAACTATATTAACTTTATCTTTTAGATTTAACTCTTAGTTAAATAGCTTGACATTTACCATGTCTCTTTGTATTTTTATATTATATGGTTAATAAACATACTATATACTTCCAAGAGAACCCAAAGTGGTTCATTAATGATATAACTATCATCATATAAGTCCTTTTCATGATCCTAAGTTTTTTAGGAATTGAATATCGATTAATAATATAATATTTGTTTTAAAAACTCTTTTATGTCAATTTTGACACGAATTGGTATTTTGTTTTTTCTAAATTCATAAAATCATTATTACTTCGAAATAAATTCATCTAAACAACCCTAATCTATCATATTAACCTATAAAATTAGTGGAACTTATAAAAATCTCAAATTAAATTTATTTGGATATTTATTATATCAATTATTTTAATATTTCATTAATTAGGTAATTACTACATCACCATTGTGTCATAAATTAAATAAATTATTTATTGACTAAATATTATAAATAAAATACCATTATGTTTTAAATCTTCTTAAATTTATAAGTAATATTAATAATCGAATTTATCTTATGTATAACTATATATTAGAAATGTTTTAGTTATTAAATATTGATTTTAACTCTTTTAACTATTCTTTGAATTAAATAATAATAAATGTCATAATCTAATAAAAGTGGACCAAAGAGGTTCATATTTTACTACTAAAGTATCTTTTCATCGAATTATACTTATCCAATAGAATTAGGACACATATTTGGGTAATAATAATATCATTTTTACCCTTAATTACCCTATTTACTTTTAATCGTGGTAAATAAAAGTAAAACATTACTATTCACCAAAAATTATTTTTATCCTACTGAACCACATTCTAGTCCCTGATATTATCCATGTCTATCTGATTTTCGACATTCCACTAACAGAAGCGGTAAAATTATGATTTATGTGAATTTGCAAATTCTATTAGGAGGTGGGTAAAAGAGAGTGAAAAGTTCAATGAAATTTTATATATCTAATATTATTACAAAATGACTGTAATGAATTACATTGAACATATATAGGTATTATGTATCTATTATGACATAAAATAAATTTAAATAAAATAAATAATTATATAAATAAAAGTCAGTTTTAAACAATAACTCAGTATTTTTCACTATTCATCAAAGATATAAAGTTTTCAGAAAAATATCAAAAATTTACCCGAAGATAATTTTGATATTCCAATTTCAAAATTTAAGTCTATTTTTCCAAATAAAAAACATATAATTTGAATTTATTAATTTAAAATTAATTCCCATTGTCAAAACCAAAAGGCGTATTTTTATGAAACAGTATCTATCAAAAGATTGACACTTGTTTATGTCCAATCTCAAAGTGAAATTACTTACAATGGCCATAATTGGATTAAATGGTGAAAATATAATCTATTTATACTTCCAAACAATTAAAATGTATAATTTAACACTATAAAGTATTTTGATTAAAAAAGTTTTTTTCAGTTAAAATATAGTATTTTTCACTATTCACCCAAATATGAAATTAATCAAAAAAACACCACAAATTTGTTGAAACTAATTTCTTATATCCCAATTATAAAGAAAAAGTTTATTTTATCAAATATAATATATAAAATTTTGAAATATTGGATTTAAAAAAGGGTTCATCATTAAATGGCGGTAAAAGTGCATTTTTTTGAATTAATTACTTCTTTTATCTGAAAAAATGAAATTGCTCTTACATTATGTCCAAGAAACTCATAATATGGATTCTAAAATTATAAGGATTATATAAAGTTCAAAATTCAGTTAATTATATTCATAACCTCTTTTTAACGACTAGTTTGTTTATTCGTAGTGTGCTTGAACTCGGTGTTGCATGTAGTGCGAGTTATTGAATTACATTGAAGAAATAACGTAATATGAAATATTAGGGTCTTACATTCTTCCCTCCTTCAATAAATTTAATCCATGTAATTTGAAATTGTTCTTTTAAAATAAAAGGTTGAAAATACAAAATACCATTGTGTGAAAACCCACATCAGAAATCGGGTTAATAAAATGTAGTCTTAATAATAGGAAAATGGGAATGAAAAAGTCACCACCAAATTATGATCTCTATTTTGAAAACATTGGTGGAAGTTAGAGACACATAATTGGAATAAAACTTAAATATTTATAGGTATTGATTGAGGTCATCAGTCAAAAACAATTGTTGAATTGAGTGCCTCAAAGCCATCAATCTATGATGATTTAAAATATCATTAGTTCAACAAAACATAATGTATTAAGATAACACATTTTTAGTCTTAATCTTACTTAGATAAAGTATAAGAATTTATTTCTTCATATAAAAAGATAAGAAATATATATATATATATATATATATATATTTGACATGTAGAGTTCCATCTTTTAACTAATTTCTACCAAAAACACACCTTTCACTCTAAAATATAATATACATTAAAAAAATATTCTATTTATCCTATTTCTTTAGGGTTCCAAAAAAATGAATTTATAATTTATCTACCCGAACCTTTAATAAAACAACATTTTTTAATACAGGACATCACGTGGGTCAGTGAAAGGTGATACACCCTTGTCTCCCTTCGGTTACAAGTTCCAGTCTTGCCACCTTACCAGATGCAACGGGTTGCCGCCTGACCTCCGGATTGTGTTCTTTTTATGGAAATCCAAAAATAATCTCGAACTAGACTTATCTTAAATACTATGTCCAAAATCATAGTCCAAATTTTATAAGGAAGATAAACACAATTAAGATACTTTTTTCCATGTAATATGATGTGAACACCTTCATCATGTATTATTTTAAAACATGGTAACACCCTGAGTTACCATAAAACCTTATTGATTACATTAATGCTCCCTTATTCCTTATAGAATACTTTATATACTTCTTCCATACAAAAATGTTGTAATCTCCAAAAATGACGGAATATACAAATCATTAATTATTTTCACAGTATTCAAGAATATCCAATATAATTTATCCAAATAAAACATGTATTATTCCAAAATCACTACCTCAGTATCAGAACCAAAATATGGTTTATCTTTATCTCAACCATATATTTTCCTAATATTTAATCTACTATTGAGTCACTTTTATTGGTTCCACACAATCTAAAGTCCTTAATGTAATATTAATATAGTACAATCCTTATATACTTCATAATTATTATAACCTCTACATCGTTGATACAACACTCAAATGACATAATTCATTAAAAAAACATTAGAACTCTAATCATTCTTCCTCATCTATGGTAGTATCATACCTTGATTATTATCCAATAGCATCACTTGGGGCATACTCTGATGATTTGGAAATTGGTTCACATAGTGTCCCAACTCCTTGAATATGAATCATTGTACATATGAAACCTTTTTCTTACCCTTGCAGTCAAATACTTGGTGTCCCTTTTCTCCACACTTATAACAAACTCACATTCCCTTCAGGAAAGTTCCAGGGTGTTTCTTCCCACAGTTATTACATATGGGAAAATTCTTCTTTTCCCTCTTCCCTTTATCCATCTTTCCATCATCCATTCTTTTCTTCTCTTGCTTCCCTTCAAATCCATTGGACTTAGAGAATTCTTTACATATCTTATTAACACATGATACTATATCTTCATATGTTGAGAATACATTAGAGAATATTTTCCCTATAAATGTTGGCTTAATACTGTGAAAGATATGATCCTTCTTACTCTTTGGATCATACGTATTACTGGAGTTCACATTCCTTCTACTGGGTTCCATTTATTTACAATGTCACACACTAGATTAGTTTATGAATCACAATACATAAAACCAAACTTGTAAAACAATTAACATAAATTGATCAGTTTATGGATATAATCCATAATCATAATAATGTTTTCTTTGAGTATGTATATACTCATAAACCATTAATAATGGTTTGTAATGAAAATTAGAATTATCCCAAGCATATCCCATGGGAGTGTCATTACCAAGAGTGAAACAAGGTCCGTTATCATGCACCTGTTCCTGTTTGAGTCCAGCTTAAAGCGGTGTATTCAGGTTTTAACCCTAGGTACATATGTGCCAGAGCCGCCTCTACCTGCTCGTATCCAGACAAGGATGTATTTCTCTGAAATTTCACAAAATATCTACAATACCAAAATTCTAGGTAGTTCTCATATACTATTCAAAAAAGTCCATCTTAGGTCTATGTGCCCTAATCAGAGTTTATCTAAATCTAGCTTCCAAGGTTTGTACTAATCTTCCTCTGATACCAACTGTAATGCCCCGACCCCAGTTACCCAGAGTTGGTGCATTATTACATAAAAATTTCATGACCAAAAAAGATAAATTCTTGAAAGACGAATTAGTTTAGTGGCCTTGGAAACACTAGATACATTCATAAGTAGTACATTACATGATAATGTAAAAAAATAAAACAATATAGTCTCCATAGTCCACACTCATATCTTCTCAGAATATCCCTCTAGGACAGTCATAAAATACTTCTTCACATCCTGTGATAAATAAAACATAGAAAGGGGTGAGCTCAGATACTCAGAAACGATAACAACATATCATAATATTTCATAAATAAGCATAAACATTTAATGCAATGTATAACTAAAACAAAATCCTTTTTAACCGGAACTTCAACATAATATGGAAAAATAAAATGAAATAATTCCATTTACTTATTCACATGGATACTCTACTAGTAAAATAATCACATGAAATATCAATAACCACTTTCAAAATGATGGAATGCATAATGCCAGACTATCATAACCACATAGTCAAGGCCTTGTGCCAAGACTACAAATAAGATTTTGCCAAGGCCTTATGCCAAGACACTAGTTTGTCTCATTAGACCAACTGATGCATCGAGGAGATATATCAGGCTCCAACCATCACTTACTATTTTCAAATCATTCCTCATATGAAAAGGTTTAAACATAATATAAACATTCGTATTAAAACTATAATATGAAATGTCAATACTTTATCCATAAACAATGAATGGTATAAAAATAACATATCCACAGTCAAAACTATAACAAAACCTCCAATAAAATATGGAAGATTTGTATCAGAATAAATCAACTGAAAATAAGTTTAAAATCAATAAAAGGATGTTTACATAGATGAAAATTATTTGTAATACTATTTGAGAGAAATATCCCTTTTTCATGAAAACATTTAAAAGTCACACAATTTAGAAAGGAAGAAAATTGAAGACATTTTTGAATCAAAGTGTCCCATACTACTTTGAAACTTTTAAAAGGAATTAACATTTTAAAAACATTCATGTCTATATAGCTAAATACTTAAAAACTATTTTGGAAACATGGACATTAATGAGAATGATTTAGAGGAATAAATATTTAAAACATTTAAAATGATGTTTTAGTAAAAAGTACCTTAAAATAATCCCTTTTAAATCTACTTCATGAAACATGGACATGGATAATAAATATTTCCCAGTATAAACTAACGTAAAAAAACCTTGAATAATAATGATATTGTGAAATTAACCCTTACCTTGTACTTTTCCTTGGTCGAGGGTAGGTTAACCTCCTCTTCTTCGAGTTCTTCCTTTTGATTTGATCAAAAGGGCTCCTTAAGTTGGATTTATGAATAAAGTAAGGCCTCTAAGATTAAGTGAAGAAAATTTAGAGGATATCTGGGTAGGGTTTGGCCGAGCCAAAAGGCTTTGAAGGTGTGAATTAGAGAGAAGGGGGAGTGCGCTTTTATAAGAGTGGATAGGGGCATGTAAGGAAAAGCTAGAAATATTATTTTATAATAAAATAATTATCAGTTTATAATGCCTCCAAAATGTATTATTTAAATTCTAAGGTGGGTATTGGTCCAACACCACTCAACCAATAGGTTTTAGACAGTTTTGGGTCACTATATTAACTTTATCTTTTAGATTTAACTCTTAGATAAATAGTTTGACATTTACCATGTCTCTTTCGTATTTTTATATTATATGGTTAATAAAATTACTATATAATTCCAAAAGAACACCAAGTTGTCCATTAATGATACAAATATCATTATATAGGTCCTTTGGTTGAACCATAGATAATTAATAATAGAATATCAATTAAAAATATAATATTTGTTTTAAAAACTCTTTTTTGTCCATTTTGACACTATTTGGTATTTTGTTTTTGATAAATTCATTACAGCATTATTACTTCGAACAAAATTCATCTAACCAAATATAATATGTCATATTAACGTATAAAATTATTTTAATTCATAAAAAAATCTCAGATTATATTTATTTGGATATTTATAATATCAATTATTTTAATATTTCATTAATTAGTTAATTACTGCATCACCATTGTGTCATAAGTAAATTAAATAATTTAATATATACAAATTATAAATAAAATTCCATTATGTATGAAATATTTTTATATTTCTAATAAATATTTATAACTTAATTTATCTTATTTATAACCCTATATTTAAAATGTTTTAGTTATTAAACTTTGATTTTAACTCTTTTAACTCTTCTTTGAATTAAACAATAATAAATGTCCAAATCTAATCCATGTGGACCAAATAGGTTCATATTTTATTCCTAAGGTTGTTTTGGGTCGAATTATACTTATCCAAAAGAATTAGGAAATGTGTTAGGGTAATAATAATATCATTTTCCCCTTAATTACCCTATTTACTTTTAACCGTGGTATATAAAAGTTAAATGTTATTATTCACAAAAAATTATTTTTATCTGATTGAACCACATTTTAATCATTGATATTATTCGTTTCTCTCGGATTTTTTTAATTTCACTCATAGAAGAGGTAAAATTATGTTTTATGTGAATTTGCAAATTCTTATAGGAGGTGGGTAAAAGACGATGAAAAGTTCAATAAAATTTTATATATCTAATATTATTAAAAAATGACTCCAATTAATTTCATTGAACATATATAGGTATTATTTATCTATTATGACCTAAAATAAATTTAAATAAAATAAATAATTATTTATATAAAAGTCAGTTTTAAACAATAACTCACTGTTTTTCACTATTCATAAACAATTGAAAGTTTTCAGAAAAATATAAAAAATTCACCCTAAGTTAATTTTGGTATTATGAATTCAAAAATTAAGTCTATTTTACCAAATTAAAAACATATTAGTTTCATTTATTAATTTAAAATTATTTCCCGTTGTCAAAACCAAAAGGTGTATTTTTAAGAAACAATATCTATCAGAAGATTGACATTTGTTTATGTCCAATCTCAAAGTGAAATTACTTAAAATGACCAGAATTGGATTAAATGGTGAAAATATAATCTATTTATACTTCCAAACCATTAAAATTTGTAATTTAACACTATAAATTATTTTGATTAAAAAAGTTGTTTTCAGTTAAAATATATTATTTTTCACTATTCACCCACATATGAATGTTATCAGAAAAACACCAAAAATTTATTGAAACTAAATTCTTATGTCCCGATTCTAAAGAAGAAGTTTATTTATTCAAATATAATATATAAAAGTTTCAAATATTGGATTTAAAAAGAGTTCATCATTAAAAGGCAGTAAAAGTGAATTTTTTGAAATAATTTCTTCTTTTATCTGAAAAAATGAATTTGTTCTTACATTATGTCTAAGAAACTCATAATATGGGTTCTAAAATTATAACAATTTTATAAAGTTAAAAATTCAGTTAATACTATTGAAAACCGCTTTTGAACGACCAGTTTGTTTAGTTGTAGTGCGCTTGAATTCGTTGTTGCGTGTAGTTCGAGTTATTGAATTACATTGAAGAAATAACATAATACGAAATATTGGGCTGTTACAATATATATCACACTTAATCAATATATATATATATACTTATAAATATTCTTGAATATTGATCATTGAAGATGAATCTTATCGCGTCTTGGATATGGTAACCCGTACATATACACGTGCAACAATATCATTCTATTGATAGTGAAATCGTATATAATCGGATGGTATATTATATTTATTGAAACACTGACTGGAAATATTTATTATTTACATTGATTATACTCATTATTATAACTATCAAATTAATAATGTGTTGAATAATAGACTACACCATGACGTCGAGACGATAATCCATACGTACACACATATGATGACATTGTCATTCATAGGATGGATAGAATAATGAATATGGGTGTACCATATTTATAATAAAATATCAGTAAGTAGACGGAACTTTATTTATTATTTTAGTAAGGAAACAACAACGAAAGAGGATGTATAAGAAGAAAAGATCTTTGAAAGAGGTGATGAAATAATTATATCTTCATTGGGTGCATCATTTTGATTTAAATAAAAGGGCTACATAGGATGTCCTTCAGATCGATGTGAGGCATCAATGATGATTTAAGGGTAGTTCGGAGGATATTTTATTCGGGTTTTTCTGAAACAAATGGCTTTGGAGGTGTGAATTTAAGAGAAAGGAAAGTACCATTTTATAAGAGTGGTGAGGGGCACTTTAGGAAAATCTTGAAATTTTAAATTATAATAATTCTATTTTTTGTTTATAATAGCTAAAAATTTACTTATTTCAAGGATATGATGGGTATGGGTAACAAAAATCTCAACCAATAAGACTTAGACAAGTTTAGGTCACCATATTAGCCTTATGTTTTAGATTTAACTCTTAGTCAAATAGTTTAACCTTTACCATGTCTTCTTGTACTTTTATAATAAATGGTTAATATAGTCACAATAAAAATCCAATATAACCTCATTTTGTTCATTAATGAAATATATAACATTATCTAGGTCATTTAGAAAAATCATATATTTTTAGGACTATTATAGCATTTAATAAAATAGTATTTGTTTAAAAAACTCATTTATGTCTATTTTGACACTATATACTATTTGTTTTCTTGTTAAATTCATCACAACTGTATTCCTTATAAAAAAGACATTGAATGATCCCTAACATGTCATATTCACCTTGAAAATTCATGTATGGAATCAAATGTTTGAATTTTTATTTATTTTAAAATTTATAATATCATTTATTTTAGTCTTTCATTAATAATTTAATTACCGCATCATCATTGTGTCATAAATAAATTTAATTATGTAATGTTTAAAAAATATAAATAAAATACCAAGATGTAGGAATTCCTTGTATCATTTTAATGACTATTTATATTTTAATTTATCTTATGTATAACACTATATTAAAAATGGTTTATTTATTAAAAGTGCAATTTATCACTTATAACTCTTCTTTAAATAAAATATAATAAATGTCCAAATATATCCCATGTGAATGAAAAAGTGTCATATATTTGTCCTATGGTTGATTCTGGTCGAAAAACAGTTATCTAATAGAATTAGGACATGTCTTTTGGTAAATTTATTTTACTATAATATTATTTTATCCTTTGATTACCCTATTCACTTCTAACCGTGGTAAATAATATTCAAAAAATATTATTCACGAGAAGTTATTTTCATAATATTGAACAACATTTTACAAAATATTAAAAACTGTTTCTATCGGATTTTAGAAAATCAATTCCCAAAAGGGGTAAACTTCCATTTTATGTATATTTGAAAATGTTCCTAGAATGTGGGTAAAAGACGTTAAACAATTCAATAAAATTTTATATATCCAATCTTATAAAAAAATGACTACAATGAATTAAATTATTAAAATATAATTATTACGTATCTATTTTTACATTAAAATAAATTTAATTAAAAAATATTGTTATTTAAATTAAAAGTCATTTTTAAACAATAATGCAGTGTTTTCACTATTTATCAAAAATTAAACATTTACATAAAAATAGAAAAATTCACCCTAAGAGAATTATGATATTAATAATAAAAAAATAAAGTCCATTTTTAAAATTAAATTTTAAAAATTTTCAAAATTTCGGTATTTCTATTCATAACTTCTTTTTAAACGACTAGTTTGATTAGTTAGGGTGTGTTAGAACTTAGAGTTGCGTATAATAGAAGCTATAGTATTAATCAAATAGAATCATACTATGGAATCATAGGGTGTTAAAATAATGTTAATAATGATAATATTATTATATAAATTCATTATATTCATATATAGAATCCCCCATTAAATGCTGAAAATGAAAATGAATCACATCTCCTTGTGGAGGTTTTAGTTCACACGTACACATGATTAATATTATCATTTTAAAATGAGTGAATGGGGTGGAAGGTAAATGATATCATATATTTTTAGGACTAAAAAATATTCATATGTAACATATATATTCATTACATACATCATCCATACTATCAATGTCAGGGGGTGATGGAAAACCAATTACATTAGTTCGCAAGGAGGTATTGCACTGTACACGAGAGCAATGGTCTCTTTTCCCATTTTTTGGGGAATGAGATGGATAAATATTATTAAATAAAAATAATAAAATTTCATTATATGGGAAATACTTTATTTTTATATTTTAAGGGTTAAGAAATAATTTATGGTGGGAAAATTAGAGGAAAAATGAAAGTGTTCGGTTAAGATGATTAAAATACCTTGAAAATGCCCCTTTAGGTATATTCTGAAGAAACCTTGATATAGAAGTTTAAAAATAGAACATTTCATTAAAATATAGGGAAATGAATAAGATAATTTGGTAGAGTTTTTTCTATTTAAGGGTCTCATGGTGGTCCAAATAAGAGAGTGGGGGTGACTTTTTAAAAGTGGGGGACGGACACGTCAAGATTTTTACTATAATATTATTAAGTCAAATTCATGGACATGAGTCTAGAAAATATATTTTAAATAATATAGTGATAATGGTTAAAATAAATTAATCATATATTAATTAATACGAAATATTATGTACTTAACATAGTTTTAATCTTAATTTACTTGATTTACCTATTTTAGTGAGGTAGTAAAAGTTTTACCATTGTTAATATTCATAATGACCAAAATATTAAATTGGCCACATTAATAAATTTTTACATGATGAAAATAAATATTTAAAAAAACATTCAATATCAAACCTCTATTAATGGAAGAATTTAATTTAATATATAAACAAAAAAAGTAATGAAAAATAGTTTTATGAAAAACGATTTTTTAAATTTAAATGTATTTTAATACCAAGATCAACTAAAATATTAATCTAATTTGTGTAAATTGAATTATTTTTAACAAAAATTTACTTATTATATTTTAATACCTATCCAAAAAAAATATGTTATTGAAGATACTCCTAATAAAATAAATATTTCAAAAAAATAGATATTTTCACTCTTCACCCAGAAAAATATTTTTTAAGAAAATTCCAATAAAAGTGACCAAATATAAATTGGATATAATGAGAAAAATAATTATACCATTTTTATAAAGTTGAATTTATTGACATGGATTCAATTATTTATAATATCCACACACAAAATCCAAAGAAACAACTTTTAATTAAAACCCATTTTTGATGCAAAAAATGGATTTACTAAATATTAAATTGAAATTTATTGTTAATTAATCAAGGAATGTTATAAAAAAATTATAAATATTTTTCAATTTTTTTTAATTCTATTCCTATATGAATATATTACATGAATGTTGTAATAATAACATTTAAATAATAACACTATAATAGTATTTCACGGTTCGTTTAAACTCAGTGTTGCATTTAAAGAAACAATATTTATTTAATGGAGAATATATAATAAAATAATAGGTTATTAAATGTAGGGTTAACTATGGTTCCTCTTCCTAAGATTTAGTTACACTGTGATAATTGAGTTTGCATCGTAAAAGAGGTTCTTCCTTCGACAGTGGTTTTATCTGGGTGCATTTCGCCGCAACCCAGATGGGACATCATGTGATGATGTAGGGATGAGGGGTTATAAATCTATATGGAGGGTGGATACTCTGTGACCCAAATTGTTAGTCTATGACTTAGGTAAACATTTTATAAAATTTAATGGTCTATTTTTTTTTGGTTTCTACATTACAAATGCTTATGACATTTCCTCCATGTTATTATACGAGAAGTGTGGGTGACCAAAATCCACCCAACATTATTCCTTACAATATAGAATTAATAAAAGTCATTAGTGTTGGTTTTATCTTTATATTTATTGGTAATATCTCTTGAATATTCTCTACCATTCTCTTAAATGTTCTATTTCTTATTTTGGGTTTGTTCTATTTGGGTTCTAGAAGAAAAATTCGCAAGGGTATGGATTTTTTATCCTTTTTGATGGGGCCATAGTGTGTTTCTTACAAATAATATCTTGAGAGATATTATTAAAGATATAATTTATCATTATCGTTGAATAATATTTCCATATAGATTTAGTTATAGGTTTTTGGATTTTTTTGGTTTAAATGGAACATTGTATTGGGTGTTTAATTTTGGGTTTTCATGTTGTTTAGTTTCATGTGTGTGTGAGGAGTAGAACACACCTAATTGTTCATGGTTTTGGTGTCGTAAGGTTTCCGAGTGATTCAAGAACAATTTATAATAATTTAATAATTTATATTTAAATATATATTTTTTTAATTAAATGGATTTTATCTATGAGATAGGTTCTTGTGGACATGGAGGAGGTTAGTACGAATTTTGAATTTATTATGGATTGTTGGATGATATAGGTTCCCCTTAATATACCATGTATTTTTTTCATTTGGTTGTTTTATTAATCAAAACAATTATTATTATATTCTTTATATTTAATCATTATTTTGGTAAAATTATATCTCTATATGGGATCGCATAAGACTAATAGTCAACATGAACTACATAAGTTGATAAACTGTTCGATAGTGGAACCATTGTAAAATGAATTTAATTATCCCCCTTTATGGATTGTTTAGAGGAGATTGTTGGATTTAAAATACTAAAAGGATACCTTTTTAAAAATAGGTGTTAAAAAGAAATTTTTATATAATTGGTACTTTCAAAGTAAAATGGGTGGTTTGAGAAATGTCTTTTGAAGTGGTATTTCAAAATGGGACTGAGTTTTTATGAAGAATATTATGAGGGGGGTTTTGAAAAGGCACAATAATGGGTAAGATAAATAATGAAATCATTTATAAATGACATAAAATAATGAATTTTAATTTTTTGTAAAAGTAAATATAGAAGGTATTGGTTGAAATTTTTTTTCTCAATGGACTATTTGATGTTGATTCCATTTTTTAAATGTTTTTGTTCTTATTGTTCTTCCCAGTTTAACTTTCTTAGTCTTTGATTTTTTTAATGATTATATATGTTAGGTTTTTTAAACTGAGATGTTTTCCTAAACCTACAGGAAATATATTTATCCAGATTGATGTGACAGACCCCTTAGATGTAGAAATTGGGGTGTGGTGATCTTTATAATTTGGGCTAGGTCCTCAGAAACATTCACCATTATTATTACTTGGTTAGTTGTTAATGTGATGTATGCACTTTTTTTATTCTATTTTTCCTATGTTCTTCCTTATGATTTGTGAAGGAACAAGTGGGTGAGAGGGATCTTAATTATTTTCCTTTCCATGATCTTGTATTCACTTATTGGACTTCTATTTGATATATGGGATCCTAATTAAGTTTAAAAATCAAGGACATCCATGAGTGATAAGGTGTGTCTTGTGGGTGGATATGCATCCTAAATTATTTTAGAATAGTTAGGATGGGAAATTCATGTTTTCTATCCCTTTATTGATAAATCATGACTAGGGTGCTTGACATGTGAAATACATTGAGTAAGAATGGATAAGGTAGGATATTATGGGAGAGTGTACCCAATATCTTTAGACATGTGATGATATTAGTATGACACCCTACCTTAATACTTTGGGTTGGGGATTATACATTGTAATAATCCATACCCTTCATCGTTTTCCATGGTTTGGGTTAGGGTATGAGGAAACAATCTTCCTTATGACATATATAGAAACAAGTTATGGTCCAGTATCATGGTGTCCTGGATACACAAAATGACCTAACATGTATACTTGTATATGCATCTTGTGTTATGTTCCTCGTGTGTGTGTTGCATGAACATGACTACATAGTTTATATATGTTTTACATTAAAATCCAATTTATTATAGTAGTTCTCAATATAGATAAATAATTTTTGATTCTTTTTAGGTTGTTTTACTCACCCATACCCATATAAATATCATGGATTTTGATATACATTTGTATATAATCTTATTTTCTATTAGAAAAAATGTATCACTTGGATTTAAAAATTTGGTTTTGGTAACATTCCATGGAGATTGATGTCTTGATATGAATGATTAAGTGATTTGGGCTAGAGTAAATTTAGTGTACCTTTTAGTTTCTTTAGCATGATCTTGTAAGAAAGATATTTATTTATACAATGAGAAAATTATTTTTTACCTGCTAATACTTCTCTATAATGTTTTAATGCAACATTATGTTATTTTAGTAAATTTCAATTTGGACAGTTCAAGACTTACTATCTATATGATTATTTAACCACTAGTTATTGTGATTTCCATTATAGGGATGGTTCATGCCAATATTTTTATATTCATCCATTACTGTTGAATCATTTTCACAGGGTACAAAATCATTATAATTTTTTAGGCCCACAATGTTAATTGGTATCCTTTTAAAATTGTGAAAAGGAAAACATAGGATCAATGTAATCCCTGAGAGGGGGATGGGTGAATCAGTTATTTTTTTTCATTTTTCATGTGATCTTTCTTAAAAACCTTCACCTCATGTTAAAGAGAATCAACTTATCTAAAAAATGAACATTTAAAAAAATCCATCAGGACAAAATTATTTAAAAGATTAATGAATAAATAAGAGTGACTAGTCCTACAAATAGTTTTGAAATAATCAAAAACCATCCAATAAACTTAAAAAATCCTTTTTTGTAGATAAAACAAGTAGGAAATACCCTTACACTTTCATAGAACTAAGATCAATACAACAATGAATGTTGTTTTTCTAGCATATACTATGTAAATAATATGTTATAACATGTTTAGAAATAATTACCAATACTTTTTTACATTTTAACAATGTTTATTAAATAAAATTCACATTTTATTAATTAAAAAATTAATTATTCTCATTCTTACATAGTAGTAGATAAAAACTTCTCATAAGTAATTCATTCAAAGGATAGTCTGGCCCATCTATCTGATTCCCACTTTCCGATTCATTAGTAAGGAAATAAGTTTGACTTTTTGTTATATAAAAAACTAGAACAATATTGTTTCCTTTTATATTTCCTTCCATAAAATATCTGCCTGATTAATTTTTCTGATATAAATAATCTTAACCACAACTTCACTAATCCCTTCTTTAATACATAAAACATCCTTAGGAAATACTTTTTGGAAACCCGATAGAAATAAAGACAACACTCTACCTTATTTCATGTGAACTAACCCAATGTAAAATGTACTATTTAACTCTATATATATGTTAATCATAAATGTAAATGGTGGTAACTCTAAAGATTTTTCCCAGTCAATAAAATTTTATAACTCTGAATCTCAAATTCATTTCAACTCCCTTAGAACACATATCAATTATTTTCAAAACATGTAGAATATTTTCAAATATTCATGAATTCATTAGAAAATATTAATTATTACCTTTTTTAAATAAAAACTTTACAAGTTATCTGTCTAGAAAATGATAATTTAAAACATCTCTTTTTGAAAAACTATTTATCATTCAAGTTCTCATGACCAGATTTAAAACATGTTTAAAAAATAATTATCACTCTAATTATCCAAACAAACTAAATTTATTGTAATAAAATATCTTTGAAAATAATATAAATTTCAAAACCCTACAACAATATTATGGTAGAAAAATCAATATTCATAACTTTAAAATTCACATTATTCATCTATTCAAATTCTCCTCAAACCGATGATTGTATGTCTAGTGAATCGCATCATATAATGACATATCGATGTAAAAACACATCTAATTAATTGGTACCATCAGATATATTTATTGTTTGGTGTCAATAACCACTCATTTTCATCGATGTAGGAAACTCTTTTTCTTGGTAAATGTTATAAAATATTATGATTTATTGGTGGAAGAAAATATTTATATGGATCAGTGTCAAAATATTTTTTTATTCAAAACCATTAAATAGAGTCCAACTAATAATATTTGGGTTTTCTATTCTTCTATATCAGATGGAACTCTGCATATGATGTCATATTTTTTCTAGACACTCGACTGATGGATCTATATCAAAATCATGTACAATCTAATATCCTGACACATCATCATATTTCCATCACATATGTTACAATGAAATATCTCATAACTTAGAAACCAAAAATACAGACAAAAGGAATGTATGATGATTCACATTCGATTACGTTCATGACATGAATTTCCTATAATTAACTGTGTTATATCAACAACATTTAAATTCATTATACATCATAAAATCCAAACATCTAGACATCCAAAAAAATTTACCTGGCCCATCTAGATCCGACTATCAGCATCCGAAAAAATTTGACTTCATTTAAACATAATAAATTCAAATTTCTCTTTTCTTATAGAAATTAATTCTTGTAACATGAATCAATATGATGTTTTGAACATTGAGATTTGAATAGGATCATATGATATTGTATGTTTAATAACACTTATAATATATGACTTCAGTACATATTCCTTTTCCATTCTAAAATGCTCCATTCTAGAAAGATATGTTTAATAACTTGAAAAATCAAAAAACAAAAAACATCAATTGGTGGTATTTTTCAAGAAATACCTTTCCTGTTATATGTGACTGATACTCCTTCACCTGATCAGCATAAATAAATAGGTGAGGATATTTTTCATAAATACAACAAAATAAAAAACATTTAAAAAACTCCTTTCAAACAACTCCTCATACAAACATGATCCCCACAATATCTCCCATCAGTTTTTTATCAACCAATATTCATAAATCATTGAATAATTGGAAACTCAATCAATAGAAAACATATCAGCAATTTTAAGCCTACATGAGTGACCTCATTATTGGAAGGAATACCCATTTAGTAGAAAACCATTATATCCTAAACTAGTGAATTATAAAAAAATTCTTTATCTCATAACATCATATTATTTTCACAACATGTCAAATTTATATCTCTTGTATGAACTAGGTTGTTTCCTACAAGAAATTCACGAAACTGTGAGAATAATTCAAACATTCACAGGCTAAAATCATAGCTTTGATCCTTTAAAAACTCCCCTAAATATTTTATTTCCATAAATTTTGTATCACATACCAATAGATTGATTTATGAAACATAATTTTATGCCCCCTTAAAAACACTATACAAATACAATATGAGTGATGGTAAATGACACATACCTCACCCTTGGAGAGAAGGTGGATTGATTCCCATGTCCGTCTTGAATATAATTTTTTTCCTATTCTGAAGGTTTTTTGAAAATAAAACCAACTATTCCATTGTAGTAACATATTCCACCATGAGATATTTTTTATCCGAATTATCTTTGTTGAATTTATATTTTATAATACTAATTTTGGAATGATAATGTTGCATTGGATTTTTAATGAGATGTATAGAACATTGATTATCCTAACCCAATAGAAGTTTTAACATGATCTAAACTATAAAATCATCCAAATAAGACTTCATCTACATAATATGTGTTGTAAATTGGGTAATGAAAAACACATTCATATTCAAATGTGGTAAGAATAACATAATTTTGTTTTTTGGGGTCCCAAGTCAAACTACATTCCCATAGAAAGGAAAATCCACCCTATATATATCATTTTTCAACCAACAAACATTTGAAATGAACATATATATAGCCAAAAAATTAATTCACCTTGATATTATATATTTGATACAAAAATGTTTTATTCATATGATATATCTGAGAATTTATTTTCCAATTAATAGATGATATTATTTTAGAGAAGTGGGAAATATTTTATATATTGTAACATCAAATAAAATATATGGTATTGAATCAATCAGATATTAAAAACTTATAACTAGATTCCGAAATTCCTTAGAATTCACTTTATTCCTTTATCAATATTTAAAAAAATGGTTCCCACTAAAATTGGTGTTGTTAAAAGTTTTTAAATTTGCATGGAAAATTTTAATGAAGTTTGGTAGTATACTTATCTTGATATAAGAATCATATATATATATTTATGTTAAATTTTAATGTGAATAAAATATTTCATTTCAAAAAATATGGAAATTTAAAATATCATATTAATCTACTAATAATTTTGTTAATGTTCATTCATCAATCTAAGAAATTTTAATATCATTAATATAAACAATTACAATGAAGGAAACATCCTTATTTTATTTGATGTAGATATTTCTATCAACACTTAATTTCTTAATGTTCAAAGTCCTTAAAGAGGCATCACTTTTGTAATACCAAGATCTGAGATCATCCTTTATCCTATGAAAAGAATTATTAATATTGAATCCTAATATTCAACTTGCCTAATTAAAAATTCACATTGTTATTAAATATAAACTTATTTATCACATTATCCATTCAGAAAAGAAGACTCCTAATTCCTCTAAAAAATTTTATATCACTATTGTGAAGAAATGTTTAAAATGATTTTGATTGTGTTATAACCTTTATATAAGAGAAAAAGTATCATTTGAATGAATACATTCAATTTGTGAGTTTTATTTTCAAACCAATACTTATTTTTTTCTTAACACTTCACCATTTTAAATAAACTTGATCTAGAACACCCACTCTATACCAATATCATATTTATTATATGTTTTTGGGAAATGTTCCAAAATTATCAAACTTCTTAATATTTTCTAATTCATCAATCATATTCTGAATCCATTCCTCATTTCTGAAATCATAAGCTAAATAATTTGGCATAAATTTTTTTTAAAAAAATATTTGTACCAAAATTTAGGTTTTTTATTTTTGAACATTTTCTTACTGATCATCAATGATGTTTTAAACATCAATGTGTTTCCTCATCCTATGATGAGATGTATGAAGTTATTCCACATCCCTATAAATTTTTGACTATGAATATTCTATTTCCATTCCATAAACTTTGTTGGAATTATTTTAATTATTCTCACATATATCATCTCCCCAATCATCCTCATCATAATGTTTTTGTGAAACTTATTCTTCAATTTTTCCTAGAAATTTTGATTTAGAAGAATCAACTAACTACCATGATCCATTGTTGAAATATATATATCCCTGAAAATTATGAGCATATCCAAGAAAAATCCCATCAAAATCCATTTGATCAAATTTTAAAATATTCACACTATTCATTTTTTTGATGTTGGGACTCCCCAAAACCTATAAGTGTTTAAAAAATAGAGTTTCATTACATAATTTTTTTTTAAGGAGTCATATATTATCATGGTGTGTAGAAATAGTAATTCTGAATGTAAACTATTGTACTCATCTACTTACTCTATAAATTGAAATAAATTCCACGTTCTATTAACATAATGTGTCCCATGTCTATAAAAATTCTATTACTTATTTTAGTAAGAGCATTTTTTTTAGTGTATAAGGTGAACTAAACTCATGATGAATACCACGTTCTCCAATATTATTTTAAATTAATTATTTTTTCATTCACTGACATTATTAGTTTGAAAATTCTTCGTTGAATATCCACATTCCATTTATTTTATTCTCATGAAACTCTTAAACATTTTTTGAGCATCTCATTTATGTTTCAAATAAATAATACATATAATTCATGAAAAATAGTCAATGAAATAAATGAAATACTTATCTATGAAAGGTGATTTTTTTTTCTCATTTTCCCACCAATATTATAATGAATCAGATCAAGGTTATGAATGGAATTATTTTAATATTTCTTATAAACTATGATTTTAATTTTCTATTCCTGATATATGTAACAACACCGATATCTTCATATTTTCAAATATGTAATATCACAAATAATGTCTCTCTTTGCTAAATAGATGATATTACCCTAACACAAATGTATTAACCTCTTATTCCATAATTTATTTTGTTTTTTCTTTCTTAAATATTGTAAAGATCCGGAAATTTCAAGGGAATTGTTTTTCTTAATTTTCTTTGGAATTTTCCAAGAACGCAGTTTCAGACGGCGCCTGATTCCGAGGCCCGGTGTGCCCGGAATTAATTTCCGAAGTTTGGCTCGGGTATGTTCAGTGAACGAGCGAGCGGGAATTTCTATCTTTTGAACCGGTGCCCGGAATCGAATTCCGAGGGCACCGATGGAACCGCAGCGCCGGTAATTTCTTAAGAACGCCATTTCCGGAGTTGCGTTTATCCGAGAGAAGATGATAAAAATTGTGGAAGTTTAATTTATAACTTATCTACAATTTTTATTTTCTTGTTAAGTAGATTAAGTGTTATGTTACAACACTTGACACTCTCTTAAGTGGTTTTAACCTATGTAAGGGAGTTAGGGGTGGGACCGACTTGGAGTAAACCACCCATGGAAGGATTTAAGGTGAGGTGGGGCCCACACGAACCCCACCCCTTCACTTTTCCCATAACCCCCTAACTCCCTCTTTATTTTGAAACTCCTCACCTCCCTCTTTATTTTGAAACTCCTCACCTCCCTCTTTATTTTGAAACTCCTTCTCTCCCTCTCTCCCTCATAACTCATGCCAACTAGCACTTAAATTAAGTTATTGAAACTCTTAATCAATTAAGTGTTTGAATTTTGAACTTACAATGCATGGCATGATTAAAATAAAATAAGGGGAAACCTTGTTTTATTTGGAGGTTGAATTGTGGTGGGAGGATTTTTGAGAAAGAGCCTTTGTGTGATAGAAGAAGGAAGCTCCTTCTTCGTTGAAGAACGTCCTCCTCTCCGTGAAGAACGGTTCTTCTCCGATGAAGAACATCGATCCCTCAACTTAGAATGACTCGGTGATCACGGTTCTTCATCCTCTTTTTCCTCCACGGCAAGGGAGAAGACACCGACGTAGGGAACTCTCTAACGACAACGCGCCTTCCTTCTTCATCTCTGCAACAAGTGAGGAGACTTCGTTTCCTCCTCGTACGTACCCCAACATCCATGGAATCGACGTCCGATCTCCGTGACGTCGTTCTCCGTGACGTCGTTCTCCGCAACGCCCGACGTGGAACGTCAAATATCCAAGAAGGGGTTTGTTGTTGCTTTATTTAATTATTTTCCGTTCTTGGTTCTAGCATGACAAACTTGAGGATGAACGATTAAGTGTTATCGTCTAACGAGAGGGGGACCGGACCGCACAAACACGGCCGAACCCCCCTCCTTTGTTCTTGAATGTTTCTTGCGGATGAAACGAGATAGCGTGATGTCGTCACACCACGCGGGAATCACACGGAAATTATTGCGCGGCGCCGTCGCGCCGTGCCGTGGAAAGAATTATCATGAACGTGACGCCGTCGCGCCGCGTCGAATGAAACCGAAGACGTCGCGGCCGGAGCGGGCCCGCGGCGGAGGGGCGCGGTCCCGTCGCACCGCGCCGGATGACGAAGGTCGCGGCGGATCGTGATGACAGGCGGCCAGCCGTCTGCCGGTGCCGGAAGACGGAAGAGGACCGGCCCTTGCCGGTCCTGTTGACAAGAAGCCGGCCGGCCATGTCGGGCCGGCCGGGTTGGTGGAAACCGGGGGACTTTAATTCCCCCGGGCAGTTATTTGGCCCCCCATTATGAGGGGGGCCGGTTTCACAAAGGGGGGGCAGGCGGCACCCCGTTTCCAGCAAGCTCAGCCTTCGGCCGAGCTGGCAGCGCGCTGCCTTGCGCCGAACCGGCGCGCCTGGCCGGGCCGGGCCGCGCCGGGCTGTGCCGGGGCGGGTCGACCCCGTCCGGGGCGGGTCGACCCAGTTCGGGCCATCCGGGGGGTCTCGGGCCGGGACGGCCCGGGCCCGAAACCCCCGTTACCGAGCGGTTTGGTCAAATGCCCGTATCTTGGGCTACGAGCCTCCAAACGACTTGCCGTCAACGGCAACACGATCCTTGGATCGAGACGGTCGTTTTAGTATACTATACTCAAGGTGCTCCTTCCTTTTCGGGAGCCTACGTGGTTAAAACTCCATAGTTAAGCGTGCTTGGCCTAGAGTAGTGATCAGGATGGGTGACCTCCTGGGAAGTTTCCCAGGGTGGGTGTGAGACGGAAAGGCCAATAAATAACAGACCGCGCGTCCGATTGACGCGATGTCTGTTTAGTTGAATTCCTCTAAGTGAGATGGATCTTTTGGCTTACTCTGCTCGAGGTTTGGATGCCGACGGAGTGCGGTCGAGTTGGATTGCACCGAAATCCAACCGGGCCCCTGGAACGAAAAAGCCAATAACTCTCAGACCGGGCGTCCAATTGACGCGCCGTCTGTTGCGTTGAGTTTTTGTTGACGATACGGAACTTTTGGCATCCTCCGCCCTAGTTTTGGATGCAGATGGATAGTAGCTGGGTTGGATCGCACCGAAATCCAACCGGGCCCCTGGAATGGGAAAGCTGATATCTTTTTGACAGAACATTCGTTTGACGAACCATCAGCGGTGTTGGTGATCTCGTTGAGAAATGGTCCCTATGAGTATACCCTATGAGAGTTCGGGGTACAGTTGAGATACGGCCGGGTTTGGTTCGCTCACGAAACCAACCGGGCCCCTGGGACGAAAAGGCTAATAACTCACAGACCGGGCGTCCAATTGACGCGCCGTCTGTTGTGTTGAGACCCCGATGACGAGGCGGTCCTTTGAGATACTTCTTCTTGGGAGTTTGAGATAATTGGAGTATCGACCTGTAGCTCGTGGAGCGGACCCTCCCAGTGACGAGTGGGCGGAGTACGGAGACCGTGTAACTGGCTGAGACCTGACGACTGCTTGACCTACTCGACTTGGAGTGAGTCGACTAGCCCAGTGGATGGAGCACTACTTTCTGAGGTGCAGACCCATGGCGGACGGAGCACTACCTGTGTGACAGTGCAGACCCTCGGCACTCGTCCGGAGAGTACCTCAGCAGGCTACTAGGGGGTGTGCACTACTGTGTTTGGGTGACATACCTCGGCGGGAAGCACTACTGTGTCTGGGTGGCTGACCCGCGGTACTCGACAGGAGGAGTACTTCAGCAGTCTTAGGTTAGTGAGCAGTACCTCGGAGTCGTGACAGGACCACTGTACACTTCAAAGACGGAGCTCTTTAGCAGTTACGGTTTCGATAATGAAAATCCTGGTTTGAGCTGAGACTTTTGACCTTGTGTTTACCTCATGATTGAGATGGGTCACTTGATAACTTAGGTATATGTATGGGAATATACCTGGGTAGTAGTTATCCGTTGATTTCACAATCCTTGTGTTTCCTCATGATTGAGATGGGTTACTTGATAACTTAGGTATATGTATGGGCATATACCTAAGTATAAGTTATCTGTTGAGATATTCTATGTGGTTATCCATGTTAGTTTTAGTGAGACCTTGAGGGTCTCGGGGTCCCTACTGAGTATCATTATACTAACCCCTGCACGGGCTATGCCCGCACCTCGTTGTGTTGGTTGCAGACGACGGCCAGTACTGACAGAGGCCGAGTGTTCGAGGACTGGACAGTACCTGGAGGTGGACTATACGACGAGATGGTACCCAGAGGTGGACGTGACGACGAGGCAGTACCCGGAGGTGGACCACTGGGCGGGACATACTCGGAGCGGACGGCGGGACTCGAGGAGCAGAGGAGCTGTCTGTACCCACATTTCAGGTGGGATTTCCAGTGGACAGCTCGGCGTAGCAGCTTTACTTTTCAGTTGCTATTTTCCATTTCGAGTTGTACTTTACAGTTGGGCTTGTATTTCCGACCCCTTTTTATTTTCGGCACTTACTGTTATACTCAGTTTTTACTTAGTGTTTACTTCTTCCGCTTGTACTCTGTGTGATTGTTTACTTTACAAAGGAAATTCCTTCCCTTTTTACCGGGATTTACGCCTTGGTTCTAGTCGCCAGCCCCTGGCCTATGGAAGGCGGGATTGGGGTAGTCACGGCACGGGCCCCGAGGACGGGTCGTGACAAATTGGTATCAGAGGTGTTCGGTTCTACCGCAGAACTTATAACTCTGATGTTTCTTCATGTGAAGCAATAGTGTTAAGGGTACCGAGTGTGGTTTTCAGTTCAGGGAGTCCAGTGTTGGTGCGGGCGGCCGACGTATCCATACACCAGGACCCTGACAACTGATTTCCGACTTTGTGCACGAAAACACTGATTGCGTGTGTGTTTCCAGATGTTTTTAAATGTCAACTCAAACCCGGTCATCTCACCAGGTATAATCGTTTGACCGTGTTACATTGTTTCTTTCAAGATGCCTTTTCACGAACGACCAGCTAGAGCCTAGAGGGATGTGCGTACTGACAGCCTGTCGAGCGACGAGGCTTCGGTACAGGGCCCTCTTGCAGTTGAGGCACCAACGGAGGCACCAACGATACTACCATATGTTGGGCCACCGATGCCACCAGCCCTAGCAGTAGGCGATGCACGCCACTTGAGTGCGCTGCACGAGTTCCAGCGCCAGAGGCCACCCAGGTTCTGGGGAGAGAAGGACCCGCAGGCGGCTGAGGATTGGCTGGAGGCTGTGGTGGGAGTCTTCAGGCTAGTGGGGACGCCGACAAACTTCATGGTGATCTTTGCTGCCAGCCTCCTTCAGGCAGCAGTAGGACGGTGGTGGAGCCACTTGTTTCAGTTTTGCGATGGGATGACCTTCGCATGGGAAGACTTCAAGACCTTCTTTAGGGTGGAGTTTGTGCCAGTAGCTCTACACCCCGAGCGTGTACAGGAGCTTCTGCCTTTGCCGCGTGTTTTTCGATCAGTATCCGAGTCATCTGTGGGCAGTAGACAGATGATGCAGAGGTCCAGGAGGACCAGACTAGTAGTTGGACGATCTCGGGTTTTATGACCGGTGGTGTGGGGCACCCGAGGTGGGGTTAGAGCCAGGCGTGCCAGAAACGGACAATGTTACTCCTGCGGCGGGAAGGGTCACCTGGCACGTGACTGTCCGACTCCTCGTACGATTGATCAGCGGGTGTTGGAGGAGCCACCGAGATAGAAGCAGCGGCGAGTTCTTGAGCAACAGCCGAGCAATAGACAAGGTAGTAGAGCTCCGAGAGCAAGTGGACATGAGAGGAACTAGTGGATACGTCCCTTGTACTTCTAGTTCCATTTTTCTATTGTATTCGTGTCTTGTACTATGAGCTGCAATAATAAAAAGACACTTATCTTTGTTTTCTTTACTGTACTTTTGTTTGGTTGATACTGAGTGGTCCCGGTTAAACTGTTGACTTGACCCTCACTTTCAAGATTTGAACTAGAGGGGACCCAGGGACCTCACACTGATCCCGACAGTGTGACTCGACCCTTGGAGGCGAGAGTGAAAGTTGGATCTCTTGGTAGTTACGTCGAGGCCTTACGACATCATCCATGGCATGAATGCATCATTCATGTTGGAATTGACTGTATTAGGCAACGAATTTGGTTCATCCAGGGGATGAGACTGGATTTCTCTTATCGGCAAAGAAGAAATCATAGCAGCTCTTGTGAGACTAAAGGAGGTCCAGGACATCCAAGAGAGGATGAAGACTGCACAGTACAGTAAGAAACAGGAGACCGGTGCCAGTCTTAGAGACTCGGGCGTGTTAAAGAAGAGGAAGCTTAAAGGAGAGATGAGTCTACGAAGCAGCAGACGTGGAGGAAGAGCTAGGAGAGCAGCATGAGGTGGTGTACATCCTAACTTTGTACAACCACCCGCCTTAGTTATTCCTACCAGGATCAGGGAGCTGGAGGGCGGAAGAAGAGTGCGGCTGCATGCGGTCAAGGAGTGTGACCCAATGGCTCTAGAAATGATTCAAGGGACAGTCTGTGTCCACTACCGGCTGCTGTAGTAATGGACGTCGATGTGAATCATTCCTTGCTTTCAAAAATCTTGTTCCAGACCTAGAGTTTCCGGTAAGCCGTGGAATTACCCTCACGTCTGGAGATACCTTGGGAGGAGACTCGATAATCACACTTACGCCGATGGTGTGGTCAGAGCCTCGAGGCGAGAGTTTCGGTTGGAATATCTTGGTGGCAACGTCGAGGCCTTACGACGTTAGTTTGAGTATGGAATGGGCAATAACTGTTCATACTCAAATTGACAGTTTTAGGCAAACATCGGGATGGGTTTTCCTTGGTCGGTGAAAAAGGAAACCCTAGACAGCGCAGGGTAACTCTTGCACAGGAGGGTGCGACCGATCACTCTTGAGTCGGTCAACCTTACCCTCGTGACAGAAGACTTTCGAGTTCCAGTTCTAACAGAAAATGGAGACCTCTGGAGTTTGAGGATGACGATCGTGTCCTTATACGGGCATCACCTCGACGAGGTTTACGGAGATGTGGCCAAGGCGACAAGTTATCTCCGGGGTTCAGTGGACTTTCTTAGGTCCCCAGCTGGGTAGGCGAGGTGGTTTACTACTTGACCCATTCACCGCAGTTGCACCAGGTGCACGAAGACTTCCACATATCTCAACTGAGGAGATACGTGCTCGACCCTTCGCATACCATCGACCATGAGGAGCTGGACGATGGCGATGGGGTGTCTTTCACGGAGATTCCAGTGGGGATCGAGGATCGACAGGAGAAGATCCTAGGATGAAGATCGATACCTCGGGTGCACTTTCTTTGGCAGTACGAAACCTCCAGGTGAGCACATAGGAGCGGAAGGCTCAGATGCATGCTCGGTACCGCTTTTGTGACCCTAGTTTGTGTTGAAGCTTTACGGGGACGTAAAGCCCTGAGGTGGGAGTAATGTAAAGATCCGGAAATTTCAAGGGAATTTTTTTTGTTAATTTTCTTTGGAATTTTACAAGATTGCAGTTTCTGACGGCGCCTGATTCCGAGGCCCGGTGTGCCCGGAATTAATTTTCGAAGTTTGGCTCGGGTACGTTCAGTGAACGAGCGAGCGAGAATTTCTATCTTTTGAACTGGTGCCCGGAATCGAATTCCGAGGGCACCGATGGAACCGCAACGCCGGTAATTTCTTAAGGATGCCATTTCTGGAGTTGCGTTTATCCGAGAGAAGATGATAGAAATTGTGGAAGTTTAATTTATAACTTATCTACAATTTTTATTTTCTTGTTATGTAGATTAAGTGTTATGTTACAACACTTGACCCTCTCTTAAGTGGTTTTAACCTATGTAAGGGAGTTAGGGGTGGGCCCCACTTGGAGTTAACCACCCATGGAAGGATTTAAGGTGAGGTGGGGCCCACACGAACCCCACCCCTTCACTTTTCCCATAACCCCCTAACACCCTCTTTATTTTGAAACTCCTCACCTCCCTCTTTATTTTGAAACTCCTCACCTCCCTCTTTATTTTGAAACACCTTCTCTCCCTCTCTCCCTCATAACTCATGCCAACTAGCACTTAAATTAAGTTATTGAAACTCTTAATCAATTAAGTGTTTGAATTTTGAACTTACAATGCATGGCATGATTAAAATAAAATAAGGGGAAACCTTGTTTTATTTGGATGTTGAATTGTGGTGGGAGGATTTTGGAGAAAGAGCCTTTGTGTGATAGAAGAAGGAAGCTCCTTCTTCGTTGAAGAACGTCCTCCTCTCCGTGAAGAACGGTTCTTCTCCGATGAAGAACATCGATCCCTCAACTTAGAACGACTCGGTGATCACGGTTCTTCATCCTCCTTTTCCTCCACGGCAAGGGAGAAGACACCGACGTAGGGAACTCTCCAACGACAACACGCCTTCCTTCTTCATCTCCGCAACAATTGAGGAGACGTCGTTTCCTCCTCGAACGTACCCCAACATCCATGGAATCGACGTCTGATCTCCGCGACGTTGTTCTCCGCGACGCCGTTCTCCGTGACGCCCGATGTGGGACGTCAAATATCCAAGTAGGGGTTTGTTGTTGCTTTATTTAATTATTTTCCGTTCTTGGTTTTAGCATGACAAACTTGAGGATGAACGATTAAGTGTTATTGTCTAACGAGAGGGGGACCGGACCGCACAAACACGGCCGAACCCCCCTCCTTTGTTCTTGAATGTTTCTTGCGGATGAAATGAGATAGCGTGGTGCCGTCGCACCATGCGGGAATCACACGGAAATTATTGCGCGGTGCCGTCCCGCCGCGCCGTGGAAAGAATTATCATGAACGCGACGCCGTCGCGCCGCATCGAAGGAAACCGAAGACGCCGCGGCCAGAGCGGGGCCACGGCGGAGGGGCGCGGTGCCGTCGCACCGCGCCGGATGACGAAGGCCGCGGCCAGTTCCGGGCCGCGGCGGATCGTGATGACCGGCGGCCAGCCGGGCGGCCGGTGCCGGAAGACGGAAGAGGACCGGCCCTTGCCGGTCCTGTTGACAAGAAGTCGCCCGGCCAGGTCGGGCCGGCCGGGTTGGTGGAAACCGGGGGAATTTAATTCCCCCGGGCCGGGCTGTGACGGGCCGGGTCGACTCCGTCCGGGGCGGGTCGACCCGGTTCGGGCCATCCGGGGGGTCTCGGGCCGGGACGGCCCGGGCTCGAAACCCCCGTTACCGAGCGGTTTGGTCAAATGCCCGTATCTTGGGCTACGGGCCTCCAAACGACTCGCCGTCAGCGGCAACACGATCCTTGGATCGAGACGGTCGTTTCGGTATACTATACTCAAGGTGCACCTTTCTTTTCGGGAGCCTACGTGGTTAAAACTCCATAGTTAAGCGTGTTTGGCCTAGAGTAGTGATCAGGATGGGTGACCTCCTGGGAAGTTTCTCAGGGTATGTGTGAGACGGAAATACCAATAAATAACAGACCGGGCGTCCGATTGACGCACCGTCTGTTTCGTTGAATTCCTCTATGTGAGATGGATCTTTTGGCTTACTCCGCTCGAGGTTTGGATGCCGACGGAGTACGGTCAGGTTGGATCGCACCGAAATCCAACCGGGCCCCTGGAACGAAAAAGCCAATAACTCTCAGACCGGGTGTCCAATTGACGCGCCGTCTGTTGCGTTGAGTTCCTGTTGACGATACGGAACTTTTGGCATCCTCCGCCCGAGTTTTGGATGCAGATGGATAGTGGCCGGGTTGGATCACACCGAAATCCAACCGGGCCCCTGGAACAGAAAAGCTGACATCTTTCTGAAAGAACGTCCGTTTGAAGAACCATCAGCGGCGTTGGTGATCTCGTTGAGAAACTGTCCCTATGAGTATACCCTATGAGAGTTCGGGGTACAGTTGAGATACGGCCGGGTTTGGTTCGCTCACGAAACCAACTGGGCCCCTGGGATGAAAAGGCTAATAACTCACAGACCTGGCGTCCGATTGACGCACCGTCTGTTGTGTTGAGACCCCTATGATGAGGCGGTCCTTTGAGATACTTCTTCTTGGGACTTTGAGATACTAGGAGTATCGACCTGTAGCTCTTGGAGCGGACCCTCCCAGTGGCGAGTGTGCGGAGTATGGAGACCGTGTAACTGGCTGAGACCTGACGGCTGCTTGACCGACTCAACTTGGAGTGAGTCGACTAGCCCAGTGGACGGAGCACTACTTTCTAAGGTGCAGACCCATGGCGGACGGAGCACTACCTGTGTGACAGTGCAGACCTGCGGTACTCGTCCGGAGAGTACCTCAGCAGGCCACTAGGGGGTTTTCACTACTGTGTTTGGGTGACATACCTCGGCGGGAAGCACTACTGTGTCTGGGTGGCTGACCCGCGGTACTCGACAGGAGGAGTAATTCAGCAGTCTTAGGTTAGTGAGCAGTACCTCGGAGTCGTGACAGGACCACTGTACACTCCAGAGACGGAGCTCTTCAGCAGTTACGGTTTCGATAATGAAAATCCTAGTTTGAGCTGAGACTTTTGACCTTGTGTTTACCTCATGATTGAGATGGGTCACTTGATAACTTAGGTATATTTATGGGCATATACCTGGGTAGTAGTTATCCGTTGATTTCATAATCCTTGTGTTTCCTCATGATTGAGATGGGTTACTTGATAACTTAGGTATATGTATGGGCATATACCTAAGTAGAAGTTATCTGTTGAGATCTTCTATGTGGTTATCCTTGTTGGTTTTAGTGATACCTTGAGGGTATCGGGGTCCCTACTGAGTATCGTTATACTCACCCCTGCACGGGCTATGCCCGCACCTCGTTGTGTTGGTTGCAGACGACGGCCAGTACTGACAGAGGCTGAGTGTTCGAGGACTAGACGGTACCTGGAGGTGGACTATACGACGAGACGGTACCCAGAGGTGGACGTGACGACGAGGCGGTACCCGGAGGTGGACCACTGGGAGGGACATACTCGGAGTGGACGGCGGGACCCGAGGAGCAGAGGAGCTGTCTGTACCCACCCTTCAGGTGGGATTTCCAGTGGACAGCTCGGCGTAGCAGCTTTACTTTTCAGTTGCTGTTTTCCCTTTTGAGTTTTACTTTACAGTTGGGCTTGTATTTCCGGCCCCTTTTTATTTTCCGTACTTACTGTTGTACTCAGTTTTTACTTTGTGTTTACTTCTTCCGCTTGTACTCTGTGTGATTGTTTACTTTACAAAGGCAATTCCTTCCCTTTTTACCGGGATTTACGCCTTGGTGCTAGTCTCCAGCCCCTGGCCTATGGAAGGCGGGCTTGGGGTAGTCATGGCACGAGCCCCGAGGATGGGTCGTGACAAATATCATGAATTTTTAACATTAAAAACATGAAAATAGATCCATTTTGTATACTGACCTCTTGTAAGAACTTTTACTTCCTCAAATCATATCGCATAAATTCCATATATGTTGAAAAACCTTTATTACATTCGTCACAAGGTTTTGAAACACTTAAAACTTTGGTTTTATCCCATTAATAAATTAGGCCCCTTTAAATTTATTTTTTATTAAACAAAAATTTAATTTAAAACACCTTTGATTCTAAGAGATTCATCATTACCAAAAGTAAATATTTCATATTTAAAATATTTCACATTATTCAAATACGTTAGATATCTTTTCATATGTGAAGAGAGCCAAATATCCAAAATCTAGTGACATTTTCCATTTGATGATTTAACAACAATCTCTATATTCTGATTTTTATTTGACTTTATCTTTATTCAAATACAACTATTGAAAATACTTTTAATCAAATTTTTGCTATGGTAATAAGAAAATATATAGTTTCACAAGATTCCTAGAATGTTAACATCCTTCACAAATAGTTTCCAAATGTATGAATGTATTAAAAAATTTCAAAACAACCTTCTCATAGTTCCATATTTGATAGGATTGAATACCACTCAAAATTATCTTCTAGTTAATCATGGGATAATTATTATGTTTTTGATTAAACCAACACACATTTTTTGAATGATAAAATCCTCCAAACTACTAACAGAATACATTGATATAAAATTTTACCTCATAACATCTATATTGCATGGAGTTGTAATTTGTTTTCTACAACATTGTCACCTTCCATTTAGGGATGTTGTTAAGACCTATAAGTTAAACTATCTTTCTTAATACTATTATTCAACATAGATTTCTTACCATATTAAATAAAATTTAATATATTAGAAACAACTGATTTAGATATTTAATTTTTTGAAACCTCATAATTTTCAAATTTTTTGGTTATATATATACGAGACTTTAACATCTTTCATCTTCTTATAACCATCTTAATTTTTCTTTTACACAATTGAATATATTTTTTAATGACCATTCCCCGCTTTATACTTCTCAGAGTAATAAAAAAATTCAGAAAAAAGTTTTTTTTTGAATTTCATAACTCCCTAACCAATTATAAATAACTTATTTTAAAAATGTTCAAAATAATCCTCCTTCACAATTATATTTATTTAAAGTTAATCATTTATATTGAATTTATTTTCATGAAATTTCATAAAATTATTAGTATATTATATAATCATGCATTTCCCTTCAAGAAAGGTTTATTGACTATTTTATGTATAAATTTCATTTTACAACATCTATTTTTTTTTCAAGTATTACAATGATTGAAAACAAATTATTTAAAATATATTTTTAGAGAAATTTTTTCCTTAGAATCTTCTTTATAACTACTAAATTTATAACTAATAAAATCTTCATCATTTAGTTTTGAAATAAATTTGATTTATATAGATAATTAAATGATTTTTGGTGTTTCAAATTCACTTTTACCATCTTTATCATCCTTATTAAAAACATATCCCATTGGATTTAGATAAAATTTTATATCTTCCCTTTGAATAAGATTTATATTTCTCAACATGTTTCTTCTATGATTATGTTGAATTTTTTTAATCATCGTAACTTTCTTCTTCATCAATTATATGTGTGTAAATTATATAATATTTCCCAACAGATACACATCCAAAATTTTTCAATGGTAACTTACCTATGAATCTTTACAAAATTTTAGAAAATAATGACAATTTATCATAAAAATAGTTACAAAACTTATTCTCAGTGTTGAAGTCAATATCGTCTCCATCATTGATAAAATTCTATGATTGCTTTTTCTTTGAATATTTGAAAGAAAATTCTTAATCAAAAATTTGATAAATTTTACAGAGAAATAACCTTTTAATTTCATAACATTATCTATTATATTTTCATATTTAATTATTGTTCAATGTAATTCATTCAACGATAGAGTTTCAAGATCATTATACTCAAAAGTAGACCCATTAGAATAATGCTTTTAAAGGGTGATTCATATGATCATTTCAATAAATGCTTAATCTTTGATCTTATAACCAATACTTATTATTGTTTTTAAAATATAATTCATTATTGAGAAAAAATATCCAATGGATTTAAAATTTTCCATTTTGAGGTCTTCATACCTCAGCCTTCATATTTTAAACTTTTCCTTACTCAACAATGTATTGCAATATGATATATTTTTCAAATTATCCCAAATATCATTGGAACTTCCAATTACCTTCTCTATAGAAAATTAACATATAGATAGTGATGAATGTATATATTTTTTATCTCTTCAATTATTCTCTAGATTTTTCATATCAACAAATATAAGAGGAAAATATTCAGTATGAGAAGAAAATAAATATTTATAATCCTCTAGACCATCATAACTAAGAGGAATAAGATATAGAATCATTCAATATTTCAATATATGATTGTTATTTTCATATAAAATCTAAATCTCATTAATTATCACATAATTCAAACTATCCATTTTTATTTCTATTAAAACTTAATAAAATTGTAAATGAAGGGATCTGAAACTATAATACCAAATGAAAAGGCCCACATATGATCAATGAAATTAATTCATGGTTTAGGGGTTAATTAAATCTATCATTTCAATTTTTATGTTAACTTTCTTAACAAACTTCTCCCCTATTAATGATAAAATATACTTGAAGAGAAAAATTAAAACACATACATATGAAAATAAGTATTTGCAATGTTCTTTAATCAATAACAATATCTTGTTCTTGGAATGGTTTAGACATAATCCTATACCACACAATCAACTAAAAATAATATTTTCTCTATGTAAACAATAAGTAGTAAATACCCATAAACTTACAAAGTACTATATTCAATACACCAGTGTATGTAATTCTTAAAATATGAAAGATGTAAATACGATATTATATCATGTTTATAAACCTTAATTAATAAGTTAAAAAAATTCAATGTGTTACTTGAAAAACAGTAAATTTTGTTATTTATCAAAATCAATTCTTTACATTATTAACTAGAAGAAGATAAGAACATATTATATTTACTTTTTACAAATCACATTTAGACCCCTTTGTTAGATTCCTACAGTTAGATTGATTATTCGGGAAAAAAGTCTAACTAGTATTCATGTATAAAATTATAAAACAAAACATTCATTCTTATTTCTCATTTTGAATTTGTCAATCTAGTTTCTTGGTCTGTCCCAATAAATCCTGAACACATCTCTCTGATCTCATATATTATGTCTGGAAACAAACTTTAGGAAACTATATCTAGAAACTAGTTTGAATCCAAAACAACATCCCTTTTTATTCATGAGCATGAACAGACCCAATGTACATTATATTATGTACCTCATGTTATAGGTGCATCCAAAATATAAAAGGAGTGAACTAAAAATGGGTTTCCCAGTTAATAAAATTTCATAACTCCAAATTTTATATTCATTTACACTCTATTTTATAATGTCACAATTCTTCTAAACACTTCTGTAGTATTCTCCAATATTCATGAATTCTCTAGAACATAATAATTCTTAAACCTACATGTATAAGAACATAAAATATACTCAATCTAGTAGAAGATATCCCGAGACATCCCATTTCAAAACACCATTCGTCTTTCTAGTTCTCCTGACATGATTAAATACTTTTAGTACACTATATTTTCCACTCTAATTCTATAATCCAACTGAAACTATTTATACGAAACATCATTTAAACTTTTAAATCCTTCAAAACACTAAGAAAAATATTCAGTATAAACTTCAATTTTCCTCACATTTCCATCCACTTTCTTCTTCTATTCAAATGGAATTCAGATTGGAGAAACCATGTCTAATTTAACTAAGCATCCGATGGATTTTGGTAAAAAAAACTCATTCAATGAATAGGTATAATCATCTTTTCTTATGTATCATTATAAAAAACTATAAATATTGACTGGTGTCATCAAATATTTTTTTGATGAGAATAAAAAACTATTCTGATTGAAATATTTCAATAATCTATTCAAGTGGATTTTTTCACAAATTCATTATGTTTCAAACAATCAATTATTGTATACCTTATAATATATGGTATTTTTGATGGTATGCATCTGATGGAACCCTACATCTAATGTACTGTCATGTATAAACACTCAAATGATGCATTGATGTCTATATCATGTAAAATTGGATATCTTGAAACTTATTCATACTTATGTCACATTTATAACACCTGAATAACTCATAACATCGAAACCAAAAATCCATAAAAAGTCATGTTTGATGATTCATTTCCAATCATGTGCATCAACTGACTTGCGTTCATGAACTACATCTGATCAGAAAAATTATAATTCATTTCAATTCGTCAAATTAAAAATTATATAAACCAAACAAAATCTATTTCTGGTGGTTCATGATCTATTGATCTATACCCAAAAAACATAGAATTTATAAAAAAATAGAAATTCAAATTTATTTTTTCTTTGATAAACTCCTTCTAGAATAATGAAATATTTATAACCTTTAGAACATTGATACTGAAATTTAATATTATGATTTTTATTTTAAATATTTCTTATGATATCTAACTCATATCCATCTTTTTGGTCTATTATTAAATTCTCAATTCTAGAAATATAATTATGATAACAAGTAAACTCAGAAAAACCCAGAACATAAATTGATGTAATTTCTCAAGAAATATGTGTCTGATCAACTATATCCAATACTCATTTATCATATCATAAGAAATAACAATGTTATGTATTTTTTCATAAAAATACCAAAACAATTATCTACTTGAAATCTAATTTTAAGGAACTACTCAAACAAACCTGGTCTCAATAATATGGGGAGGTACAACTAAGGTTATATAGAATCCCTTCCGAAGTGTGGTTTCAGAATCCTAGTTTGAGGCATTACATAATGGTATAAGACCATGTTTAATGTTGGTTTAGTGTAGTTAAATGTGGTGTTATATTTTGGGGACTTAGGAGATTAACCCAAAACATTTATATACATTGTGATCTTAGTTGAAAGGAATGTATCCACAAGATATCAAATGTTGGGGACTATATACTATAGGATGGGTAAGGTATTGGTCAGGATTAAGAATTCTATAGCTGTATATGTGAATCATAGTTTGATTGATAGGTTTCATGTAAGATTCAATGAGTTTTTATGAATCATGATTGTGTTAGTTTGAAATAATGATATATGTACCTATGGGTTGGGTTGTTTACGTGTTTCCCCATCAGTATCCATTATTAATTGATGAAACTTATAATAAAATAATTTTTTCCTCAATTTAAATATAAGGGGTGGTTATATTAATATATATATTCAAGGGTATTGTTTGATTGATTTCTTTTTTTATTATCGTACACAATAGTGAAATTATTCTTAGGATGAATGGTTTTTTGAGAAATGTACTAATTTTTTAGGAAAAGACTAGTATAGAAATAAACATATGTAAATTTGTTTTTAAGATGGTGTTTCTAGAAACATCTCTTAGAGACAATTATTTTGAAATAAATTAGGTTTGTTTGGGGTTTGAAAGAATATTAAGGAAATAGTTTTGAAATCTTATTTTAATATTTCTTTTTAAATGATATATATTTTTGGGAACATTTCCCCGGGAGTGTAATAATTTTGTGTGGGGGGATGCGCTCGGGCTGCATCACTTTAGTCCCCCATGACAAACTTTGCATTATGGGAAGTTTCTCATTTTCTTTTAATAAAATAAAAAGGCAATTATCGATCGACATATATTTTTTGGAAATATAACATTCTAGCTAGGTAATTTTTATAATTTGTTTTTCTAAAACACCTTGGATACCATGGGGTGGTTCAAAAAATCATGTGATTTTTTTTCGTTTTAAATGATTCTCATGGGTTTTAAATATATCATTTATTACCATTGAAAAAACAATTATTTGATTTAATGAAAAATGGTAACTGTAGATACTTGTTTTATGTGCTCATCTTAAACATTAGGTTATCTTGGAAACTACATAGTGAGGTTGGTGAATTTTTTGTATTTTTTGTTGCCGTGTGTGGGAAAAGAAATTGACACCTATATAAATTAATTTTCAAGTACATTGGTGGTTGGAATGGGAGGCTAGGTTGTTTTGGATTGTTCATTTAATGGCTATGTTGAGGTTATTTCATAAGTGATTCTTGTAGAGTTATCATTGATATTCATTTTATGTTGATATCATATGGCCAGATTTTGGGGGTTATGTTGATTTCATTGTTTGGACTGCTTTAGGGGTGTTCTCTAGAAGAATATATTATAGTGAAAAGAACCTTAGTTTGAAAAAATTATTTCTAAACGAGTCTTATAGTGGGTAGAACCATATTTACTAGTGTAGATTATAAGTCCAAACATAGATTATTAGGAGAAACTTGTGTGATTGAATATCATATTAGTGTTTCTTCTTCAGTGGTCATTGTTGGACGGAAGGTAAATAATAATGAGGTAACCACATCACTATCATTACAGATGTTAATTAAAGTGATGTGGGTTATGGATATTACACAATTATTCTAGTGGCTAATAATAAGGATACTCTAAAGATGGGGAGAATCCTCACGATCTTGGGGATAAAACCCTTTTGTCAAAAGGGTCATGGGTGAAGTGGAATTGGTTTTTGAATGGTATAGATAGTAGGGGGATGATGGTGTGTGTAATTAATTTATTTTTCCATTTAGATGATCTTCTATAAAAATTCAATGTGTTGGTGATGTGATTAGGCTGTTTGTGGCATGATTTGATAGTGAGACATATGAATGAATTTTCAATGGTCATAAGTATAATGTTATGGTTTTATGGGTCAACCGAGGTTCTAACCATGGAGTTAATTAGAGAGTCATGTTTAGATTCTTGGTGTAGGTATTTTTGTTGTTTAGTGATGTCATTAGATATTAGAGAATTAGAGTTCGGTATTGTCGGGAGGCTGCAAAGATTTGGCGGGTTAGGCTAATAATTTTGGGAGATTTCATCTATAGATAGAATTACTTATATATAGTTATATAGTTGGATTTTTATAGGTAGAAATCGAATTAGGAGTGTTTTTGGAGATTTTATTGACATTGTAGGAGGTAATATTAGAATTTCAGTGTAAAATTCATTGTATCAGATCATGGTGGTTGGTGTTTCATAATAGAACGGTATGGATTGATTAGAGATATTACCTGGAGTGTTTATAATTAATGATGAACCTGGTTGAGTGATTATGATGGATTTTGGACTACCATGTATTATTGAAAATTAGAAGAATTATGGTGGGTATTTTTTACTAATATGTGTCATTAAGTGTTGTGAAATATGGAAAATGTTTGAATTTTTTACCCAAAGAAATGATCATTATGAGAATTTCTTCCCAAATATAAATTTTTAGAATTTTAAAATCTCATGAATAAGATTTTTATATTTGTTAGAGGCTCTAGTAGTTTCTCAGATGCCCAGATTATGGTCTATGTGGGTCAGTTTCACCCTTATATAAAATTTCATCTATAAGTGGAAGTCAACCCCTGACCAGGGAGGTGTTCTCTATGATATGAATCCGTCAAGATATAAAAACAATACATTTTATATAGTAGTTAATGCAACTAGGGATATTTTACTATGAAATACTATAGGCCTCATAATGTGGTTCTATCTGGGTTCACCACATGAGGATCCCAAGTGATCAAGCTGAGATGATATCAGACTGATGGTTGGTCCTTTACAAGGATGATGGCCTCACCAAAACACCCATGATAATTCCATGACCTATCATTATGTTGGGTTTTCAAAATGGAAGGTTGGTTTTTTGGGTGTTTCTAAATTATATAAGACTCTTGGTTTCCTTCATATAGTGATATGAGGAATAGGGGAGGCTAAAATCCTCTAACATTTTCTTCATTGCATCCCTTTTACCTAGATGTTATTAGATGGTTTCATAATGAATGTTCTTAGTAATTTCTCTACTCTCTCCTCCACTGTTTTCTCCACTTAGATCTATATTATTTTTCATTCAACCTGTTCAGATCTTTGGACATTATTTCAATGGTGCTTGGTGAATCATATGACATGATGGGACATCAATGTGTAGCATTTGGACGACATCCAGAGAGGAGGTATTCCATATTTCAGTCATCATTATCCTTATGTAATATTTCCATACAGATATATTTTTGGGTTTTAGTGACTTTTGGGTAAAATTTTCCATCGTTTTGGGTGATTAATTTATATATTTAATCTGTCTTATTTTTGGGTGTGTATCAGGAGTAGACCAACCCCTGTTTTTCATAGTATTAGAACCATTAGTTTATCAGGTGATTAACCATTGATTATAGTAATTTTTGGATTTTGTTTTAATTTTTTTTGTTTATAAATTTAATTTTGTTCATGAATGAGATATGTACTCATGGAATCATATGATATCAATACTATATTGAGATGAATTGTGGATCATTAGTTTAGGTGGTCGGAATTTAAACAATATAGTTTCTTATTCAATTAGAAATTTTATTTGTGTTCAATCATTATTATTTTATCATAGTGAATGACATATGTGGTTTTCCAAATGGATTAGGATGAACTCTCATTTTCCTAATAGTTAAAATGTACAAAAGATAATTCTAAATTATTTGAGGGTGGTTCCTATGACATGAGAGTACTAGAAACCCTCTATATTATGTGTTTTTTGGATTGTGTTATATTTAAAAGAAGGTATTTCTTTTAAAAATATCTTTCCGAAATCGGGTTGCCACAAATTGGAATTTCTAGGGAAAATGGTAGATTTGGGAAATAGGTATTGAAGTATTATTTCAAAATGGGAGTGAGATTTTATAAATAATGTTTTGATGGGATTTTTGAAAAGGCAATATCATGGTTACGATGATAAAATTTCCCCATTATAAATGATTTGAAAATGAAATTTTGTTTATTTTTAATGGAAACCTGGAACGTCTGGGTTGATTTTTTGGTATTTTTGATCTTGTAAATGTGATTCTCCATTTTCTATTATTTTTGTTCATATCATGCTTCATAGTTTTTTATTCATAGTTCGTGCTTTGTTGCATGATTATTCATGTTTTGTGTTATTTTAAATGAAATTGTATTTAATTATCTCTTTTATGGGTTGATCGTGATGGAGGTCAAATACACCTTAGATTGATTGGATGGGCATAGGGATATGTTAAGGCATGTGGATAGGTCTTAAGATACTAACACCTTGGTGATGAATTAGTGATTTATGAGATGGTACACATGCCATGAAGTTGTGGAATGTCTATATTGGGTAAATTTTTTTGATATGTGAATGATATGTTGGGGTAAATGAATCCCAAGGAATGTCCTATCATTCAATGATAAGGCAGTGAATATACCCACATTCTATATATAGGGTCCTAATTTTGTGTGAATGTTTGGGAGAACCCAAAGAGATAATGTGTAGTTTGAGATGAGATGTGTGGCCACCCTTGAGTGATAAAGTCCATCCAAGGTACTACATGTGAGACATACCCTATTGAGAATATATTACTACATTGTTTGAAATATAACCTCCCCTGAGTGAGAAAGGATGCGTCAAAACATGGCTATACACCCTACCACGTGTCATCTTGTATGGGTCACAATTAGTGTGTCACCATACACTGTGTATTTTGGTTGTGGTTTGGAATTGATAAAACACATTACCATGTATATGTATGTATAGTTTTGGTTATGGTACGATGTTACACTATTCATTTTAGTATGGATTTGAAATTATTATGACTATGGGTCATTGTGTATTGATTATTACAGGAAGACATAAATTTTATTCATTTACGTATAGTATGAGTTATACACATTATTGGTGTGGATCATAAGAATGAATGAAATATTTATATATACATTTACTATAAATTTACTTGATCACATTAAAATTCATCATTATTGAAGTGTTGGGGATTCCTACTGGAACATTGGAATCGTACATACACATGTACAAGGCATGAGTTTTCTTGTATGTGGGGTGAACTTCAATTTTTCTCTCAGGACATATGAATCACCTGAAGATATACACGTGGTTTTCTAGTAGGACAAGTAGGACAATAATTTGATAGGTTAGATTGTGTGAGTTGATATACAGGTTTTTTATTTTACATTTCAATTTTGTTACCCATGTACTGTCTAGTGTGAATTTATATATGTGATTTATGATTTATTTTGTTACATGATATTGTTATATTTTTTTGTTTTTATTCATCATATTTTTGTTTATTGTTTTCTATTATATATTTTTAGTTCCATGTCGTAGCCATGATTAATTATTATATCCTTTTTATAGTAGATTTATATGAGTGGGTTGTGTTGATATTTTTATTAGGGAATGAATTTTCATATTTTTTTAACGGATAATAGTCTCTACATAACTATTTTAGGTCCTTAATTCTATTTGATAACATCTAGATTATGGTGACATGCACCTGTTGTTTTGTAGAAACCTGCCTCTGGTTCTAACTAGGTAGTCTAGGATAGGGCATCAAATTACCCAGTTGACACACATACATTAGTGAGGGTAAAACTCCCCTTATCTGATTATGGTCTCCAAATAGAAAGAGGGTTGAAAAAATTATATTCTTTGAGGATTTTGACTACTCAAGAACCACTTGGTTTTTGTTTAATATTCAACATACAAAAATGATTTAAAATATTGTTTTATGGGATTTTTTGTACTATGGGATTCCATAATTGCTCACAAGGTATGACCTTAAAAATTTATATTTGTGATGATAAGGACTTCTTTTAATTCATGTTACATCTAGTGACTGATCATATGTATATAATTAATTTTTTTATTCTTATATTCCTTCTTGTCTTGATGTTTTTGATTAATTTTTTCTTACATTAATTTTGTGGTTTTAGGTCTTCATATTGAGTATGTTTATACTCACCCTAATATGGGAAATGTTCCCATATGTGTTTTTTATATGTAGATGGTTTAGGGTTAAATGGAGGTCTAGGTGTAAATGGAGAAATGTTTTTATAGATTATTCTAGGTTACTCTTCATGAAACATGGTGCGGTTGACCATTACGAATGGGGATTGATCTAGGAGAACACATAGTTTGGAGAAGACTTATAGCATCTTTAGTATATCCTATTGAGAGTCTTGTTAGATGTAAAATTACTGTAGTATTTTTATACATGTAATTGTACTCTATTAGATAACATATTCATTAGTTGTGTACATTTCATTTTAAATATATTCTTATTGAATTGTTAGTTATTTTATCCATCAATGAAATTTTTCTATTAGGGGTTTCTATGGGATAAGCCCTCCAAAATTTTGTGATATACCAACTAGATAGTGGTCACCATCCCATGGTCTGTTAATGCATAGATTTTGGTGTGACACATGGATTATTTTCAACCTATGAAGATTCCCAGAGTATCAATTCATGTAATCTATATTATAGGGACACAATGTGTGGTCTGATGTTCTTTAATTTTTTGCATGATTACATATTTATTTATTTTAGAATAAAATTTTTAAAAACATCAAAAAACATCATATATGAATTTATTTATAATGATCATATTATGTCCATTGACTTTATTTTGATTAAGTTAAAAAAATATTTACATTTTATAAGCCTTGATCTAGATATGAAATTAATATTTTATTCATATTTTGTTTTGTCAGCTTGAGTTATTTTAGTATTCCAATGTCTAGTTTGTAATGATTTAATATCAATGTTATTATTATATATTTGTTAATAATGATTTTTCGTACATTTTTATTCACTATAATTAAATTCATTTCATTCCACGAAGCTCTGAATGATTTATATGTCAACATAAAATAGATAAACCGAGTTAATAACTGCATCAGTGAAGAGATATTGTATGGGTATGACCAAGTGAAAAAGAATGATTTTGTTCTTAAATATATTGGGTTTCATTAACTAGGTTTTTTCCTTAACTAAACATAAATATTTATAAATATTAATGGTGTTTATTTTCACAAGGGGTTGAGCATGTAATTGGTTTTCAATAGTCTTAAAATTTTATTCCAATTCTTATTGAATTCATGGCCTTGGTTAATTTATTTTTTTTATATTTATTATTTATAACTCATTTCCCCTAAAAAATGGATTTAATTTATGTATTAATTATATAATGTGAAAATAATTTCACTATTTAAATATGGGGAAGACATTAAGACCTTAACTTGATATGGATATTTTTTAGTAATCTTTTTTACTAAATAGTGTTTCTTAATATAGTAATCATTTATCGATAGGGAACATTTTCTTTTATACATATTGGTCATAAATAGTTTCTATGAATTATCATATCATTTATATACATTATCAAAAGTATTAACTGTTTTTTGTTATTGAAATAATAAATTCATCACTTGTTCTACTATTACTATGAAAAAACCATCCAAAAATCCGAATATGGAAATTTTGTCTTATTCCACATGGTTTAAATCTGAATTACATGTTCTGAAACTATTTCAAACTCAAACCAATATTGAACCCTCAAATAATATAATTTCTTTTTATAATAACCTCTTTTATTAAAAACCCTACAATGAAAAGACATCTTTAACAAAATAAAGGGTTTAAAATTATTTATATCAAACTAAATCTAATCCAAAATCAATTATTAATAACTCAGAAAATTTATTATGAAAATAAATAACCATTGAATTTAAATGAAAATAATTTTTTTTATTTATTAAAAATATAATCCCTCAGAATAAAATTAATTAAACTTCAATAGAAAATATATTATATTATTATGAATTCAAAAAAAGAGTTTTGTTGAAAATATAGTAAAAAAACATGGACGTATTCATTAAATAATATCCTTTATCAAATACATAAAAACATAAAAACTCAAAAGAAACATACATGTTCAAAAACATCCAAAGAAAACTTTTGTTTTTTTTATAAAAAAATTTTATTGTGTTTTAATTTGAAACAACTCTACCAAATCCATAACACACATGGAAATTAAGCAAAAAAATCACATCTACCACACTATGTGACTCATCTAAAAAACAATATGTATAAATATTTATCTAAATAGGGTTAAATAGATTGTAGAATCATTTTACGTGAATATAAATCCAAAAATCACAAGAAACACCTAATGATGGGAGGGGATAGAGTACCTACACTTTCAGAAGTTGAATCATTCAGAGAAGGATGAAAGGGAGATGAGACTGATTATGAATTATGAAATTGGTTAAAATATAGGTATGGTTGATATTATCGTTGGAGTTAGTTTATAAATTTTAGAATTATTTGTTTTAAATTATAAATAATTGGGGGTAAAAGAGACTTTTATTAGTACTACAATATTAAGAACGGATAAATCCCTATTTTATAAGTAATAATTTTAACACTGACAAAATCATCTTTTATTTATACTATGGTAAGCACTGATAAAATAATGATATGTATGGGTTGAACTAATTATATCAGGTTCATATTAATACTAACTATAGAATTGATATTGGTGGACATTAGGATGAGAAAAAAAAGATACATAATTCTTGACCCACACTGATGAGGTTTATATTACAACTAGCTTATGTAGTGATATTGGAATATTTAGTGAAAATCATGGAAAATAAATAAGGGTTGACCCTTAAATATTAATCTTTAAATAGTTTTAAAGTTAACAATATTACACTAAATATTGAAATGAAATAAATATGATTCATTAGGTCAAAAATAAATTATTAATCTCTTATCATTAAAAACAATAGAGTATGAAAAATAAGAAATTATCCCTGCTAAAAGTTAAACATATAAAATACTAATTCATCAATTATTTTTTAAAAGAAGTGATAAATATTGACCATATTTGTAAATTAATACTAACTAAACTTACAAAGGTGTCTATTTTTAAATATATTATATAATTTTTACTCTTCTTCATTCTATTCGGATCATTTTTTTGAAATATTCAACTTCCAAAATAAAATGATTTTAATCTCATCATTCATAATGTGTTTTTTGTGATGTTTTAGAATTAACTTCATGTAAAATGATTCCACACTAGGCCTATAATAACCCATAATTTACATACATTTATATAACTTCAATTATGAAGTATATTCATTATAATATATAATAAATCCATGACTAGACTTTATTGGAATAATGTCTTTAGAAACTAGAAAACATAAACAATAAGTTCTTAAAACATCTACGTTGTCTTCTTCCTATATCATCATAACTAGACAAATTTTTTACATATTTAACATAATAAACATGTTCATAACATGTGGAACAGATATATAAGAAAGGGTGAGATCAAATTATCTATAAGGGTATATAGGGGAAATATAAATCCTATCATAATCATAAGACATAATAACATTGCATTTGGAAGTCTTATCTTTCATATGAATGATATTGAAATCATTTAATGGGATAAATGTTAATAATAATCAATGGAAATAGTCTAAAAAGTAATTTCATAAAACATGATGTTTTTTGTAATTGACATAAGAAAAGAAAATCATTACATATTAGTCAAGGCTCATTGAGAAGATCATCATAGCAGAAAATGTTCATTGCTGAACTAGGTTTACTTATCACACCAGCCCTATATTACTGAACTAGGTTTACATTCCATTACAGTCTTGTATATATCATGAGATATAAATACTAACCAATTAATTGGATGATGATATAGTTCACACCCATCCCATAATGAATTATTTATTCTGTGTTCCACAAAAACACAAATCATTCATCATATCATAACCCAAGGAAAAAAATGGTTTCTTAAACATCATTCCATAATAGTCTATATAACATAAATGGATTTCATAGAAATCATTCTACCATAAATTAAATAAAATCATTGTAACAATTGGGATAGAAACATAACCCTATTTAAAGATCATCATCTTTGATAGAAAATAATATTTATAAAACACATGAAAGTAATTATTGTGAATAATGTCTTATCTTCTTTAAAATTTATTTATTTTCATAAAATGTCCTGAAATTTTAAAATAAAAGAGTTTATTTGATGAAAAACATGAAATCGGGTAAAGAAAATTTTAATGGAAAAAGGGATTTATGAATTTTTAAAAATATGATCATGACATATATGTTACAAAAATAGTTCTCCTCTACTTTTTCTAAAAAAATCAAAAAGTACCTCAAATCGAATAACGAAAAAAGATTCCATTCATACCATTTAATAGAAATTCACCAAAGGGTAAATTTATCCTTAAAAAAATTTATATGAATATATATAATATTACATACTTGAGAAATATAGATGTGGAAGAAAAATAAAACCTATTAAATACTTACGTATACCCAATCTCGGATAATAAAGAGATTGAAAAATTATCCCTTACCTTATGTATGATATCCATTGTATGTATATGAACCTATTGAAAAAAGATTTAAATAATTTTATATAATTTTTACAAAATCATAGTAATTTTTATGATATCATAAGTGATCATGTTATCATCAATTTGTTATTAACATTTCATTGTCACTCGTTATTCAGTTATTTACATAAGATAAATTAGAATAAAATTATTATTGTGAAATATAGTAGATTTATCTTCATCATAGTATTTTATTTATATTTTTTTTCAATAGATAAGTGTATTAAATAACTACACAAAACTATTGTAGTAATTATTACACTAAGGTAAATATAAAAACAATTATATTAAAAATATTAAAGTAAATATAATATGTGCTAATTAACATGTATAATTAATTTTATAGATTACCTTGAACTCCTATTAATATAATAAGATTATTGTTTTGATTTTATCTTATAATATTAATATTTTTAAAAATCAAGGAATTGTATAATGTCAAAATTGATACTCTTATTTGGTTATCAAAATAATGTTGTATTAAATTATTTAAATCTCAGTAAAAAATTTAAACAATAAATAATAATTATTATAATGTATAAAATGGTATAATAATCTTCTTGATGATCTATTTTACATCAAATAAGTAAATATTTAACCATTTTAATATTGAATTTTTTGTTACCCTAGTTAAATATTTAATTGAATGAATCGTTGTTAATTAAAGAGATAAGGTTTAAATTAGAAGAAATACTTGTAAAAAAATTAATGTTTGATGATATTACAATCCTATATCTTCTCATATTCTAAATTCATAAAATTTGGAGGTTTTTTGTGGGCTCTTTTTTTATTATAATTTATTATTTATGGGGTTTCCAATAGTGTCCCTCACATCATTTCTAAGTGGGAACCTCCTCCCCCACTTATTGATATCACATTAAGCATTAAATCTCATCCATACCCTGATATGTTTCCATATTAAAGTCTATATTTATGTTCTAGATGTTCTGGTCATCTTAAAAGACTACCTCTTATGCACTAAGATGATATTTACTGGAAGCACATCGATAAAGAGGTAATCTCTTCTACGGATTCATTCAAACTTCTTTCTTCTTGAACTGACTCTTAATTAGTTTCTTTAATATAAAGTAATAACATAGGTATCAATCATATACTTATATGGTGTTATAATTATGAGAAAACCAAATCCCACCTTATATCCATCCGATGAAAAATGAAATCACCACATGAGCGTACGTATAACATTCCATCTCCACCCTGTGGTGTAATCTATTTTTCACCACCACCTTACATAGATGGTTATAATGATTGAAATAATAAGTATATATTATTATTATAACATGATACCAATTATGAAATATTATACACCATCCACTCCAATGTAATTGAATAATAATCAGAACGATATTGTTTCTTGTGTGTAATTTAGAATATGAGAAGATATAGAATTGTAATATCATCAAACATTAATTTTTTTAAGAGTATTTCTTCTAATTTAAACCTTATCTCTTTAATTAACAACGATTCATTCAATTAAATATTTAACTAGGGTAACAAAAAATTCAATATTAAAATGGTTAAATAATTACTTATTTGATGTAAAATAGATCATCAAGAAGATTATTATACCATTTTATACATTATAATAATAATTATTTATTGTTTAAAATTTTTACTGAGTTTGAAATAATTTAATACAACATTATTTTGATAACCAAATAAGAGTATCAATTTTGACATTATACAATTCCTTGATTTTTAAAAATGTTAATATTATAAGATAAAATCAAAAAAACAATTTTATTATATTAATAGGAGTTCAAGGTAATCTATAAAATTAATTATACATGTTAATTAGCACATATTATATTTACTTTAATATTTTTAATAAAATTGTTTTGATATTTACCTTAGTGTAATAATTACTACAACAGTTTTTTGTAGTTATTTAATACACTTATCTATTGAAAAAAATATAAATAAAATACTATGATGAAGATAAATCTACTATATTTCACAACAATAATTTTAGTCTAATTTATCACGATTTCATGGATACGTAATTAATGTATAATCTATTAAGGTAATTATTTATTCCTTAAAAATTTCAAATAAATAACCATGATAGAGGAAAACATTTTGAAATTAAAATGAGTATTTATAATTGAATTAATGTTTTTTATAAACTTATATAAAAATGAATTAGTTATTAAAATTTGAGTGAGACTTATTTAATTTTTCTAAAAAAATAAATTTAAATGTCATAATTTCATCTATGTGGATTAAAATTGATACAATATAGAACCAATGATTCTTTAGGTCTAAAAACACACATACAATTATATTAACACAAGTTTTGGTTAATTTTATAATAGTATTCTTACTCTTAATTACTCGGACTACCCTTTTATCGCATTAATAAAAATTACCGAAGTTACTATTCATAATCAAAAAAATAAAATAAATCTATTTACATAATCTTGAAAAAATGATTCCAAATATGGAGTCCATTTTTCAAAATTCAAAAACACAGAATTTTTAGTAATTAATTTAAAATTAATATCATTTTTGGAAAGAGAAAATATGTTTTAAAAGATAAAACATTGCAAAATATTGAAATGTTTTTACATTTGAATTCAAATAAAATTAATTCTAATGAACTACATTATATTAAATGATAAAAATATATTCCATTTATAATTTAAAACAATTCAATATTATAACCTAACCACATATATTAATTATATAATTTTTTTTGTTTTCATAAAATTTAGTGTATATTTACTATTCAACAAACATGAATGTTATCAGAGAATAACAATAAATTCATCCAAGGAAAATATTTATACCCCGATTCAAAATAAAATGATTATTTTTTCCTATAAAAATTATTAATATGTCAAAATATTAATTTAAAAGGGGTTCTCTATTCAAATTTATTAAATTACCCTTTAAAAAATATAGGTTTTTATACATCAAATAGAATTTTTTCATACCCTATGACTAAAATTTCTATTGGATGAATACAAAAAATATTTTATTTAGTATATGAAATATATATCCCATTAATTTAATTAATAATATTAATTCACTCAAAAATAAGATGATCTAATTAATTTATATTTTTCATAACTAATTGGAAGCTAATAAATTTACAATGCATTTTCATAAGTTAGTTATACTTATTCGAACTTTACTAAAAACTAGGCTATAATGGTAATCTTTAAAAAAGGGAATCTTACGGTTCTTTTAAACTCACAACTGTGTTTAATGAATTTTACGAAATAATTAAATTTATTTAATTAAAATATTTCATTTAAACACCAGGAGTTACATTCTACCCTGCCCCCCTTAAACTGAATTCCTCCCTAAAAATTCATCACTTGAAAAAAATGGTGAGGATACCTCTACATCATACTATCCTAGAGATCCCACATAGCTTCCTCAAATTGGTGGTTATTTCATAAAACATTAACCAAGTGATTTTTTTTGTTTTGTAGAAATTTTTCTCTGTAATAAAAAATTTATATCATTTTATTTCATAAAAAATAACTTCCTCCAGTATTACAACTTCTATGTTTAGTACATATGAAGGATCAGGTATGTAAATTCTTAGTAGAGATACATAGAACACATCATGAAATTTATAGAGAATCGGTGGATGTTCCGTTTTGTAAGCTACCTTCCCAACATGATCTGGAATTTCCAAAGAACTGATATACATAAGTCTTAACATGAAAATTTCCTCAAATCTAATTACTCTCTTCCACGGAGATAATCATAGAAACAACTTATCCACCACTTTAAACTCCAGGTCAGTTCTCAAGTTGTCATCATAAACTTTTTTTGACTTTGAGATGCTATTATGTTTCGTTGAATAGATCTGACCTTTTCATCCATTTCATCGACATTATCAAGTCCTAATTGCTTTCGTTCACCAACATCATCCAATCAAGTTGGAGTTATCCACTTATTTCTATGGAGGGATTCATATGTGTCTATCATAATAGTATAGTGAAAGCTATTTTTGTATTAAAATTTCACCAAACGTGGGTTTTGATCCCAACCACCATTGAAATCCATATAATAAGCTCAGAACATGTCTTCCAATGTTTGAATTTTACTCTCATACTGACCGTCTATCTGAGGATGATAAGCAATGCTAAAACCTAACTCTGTATCCAGAGCATGCTGAAGTCTTGAACATAACATCATGGTAAACCTCAGATCCTGATTATATATAATGGAATATGGTACTCAATGATATCTTACCACTTCCATTAAATATATCTTTAAATATAATCAAGAGATAAACCCTCACTAATAGCAATGAAGTGTGATGACTACTTTAGGAGACCAACTATAACCCAGATAAAATTCTTTCCTTTGGATGTTTTGGGAAGTCTATCAAACAAGACCATAGTGATGTTTTCCCATTTTCATAATGGTATTGGTAATTTCTGTAACATTTATTCACAATTCTATCTCTCATCCTTAACTTTATGAAAAAAAACCTTTGAGAGACATTTTCATATTTAACTCTTTACATTCCATCCCACCATAAATACTATTTCAGGTCCTTATACATATTTTTCCTTCCATGGTGAATATAGACTAAAGAACTATGATCCTCATTTAATATATCCATATTTAATTATATTGTCGGAGGAATATAAACATGAATATAGATTTTTGTTATTCCATCACCATCATGTTTGAATTGAAGAGCATTTCATGACTTCTTTTGAAGCTATAAATCTTTCTTATGTGAATCCTTAATCTTCATTTGTATAGATGGTTGAATATTCATTTGAAAATGATAATATTTCTCCCCTTCTTTTAAAATATCAAGATCTATCATTTTCAAATCCATAAATATTATATTCTTTTGATCCTCACCATGGATAGGATAGCATAGTCTTGTTCGCCAAAGCATCTGCCACCTTGTTCGCATACCCAAGGTGGTAATGTATATAGAATACATACTCTATAATCTACTAAAATAATATTATTTGGTGCATATTCATATCATTTTGTGTGAAAATATATTTTAAACATTTATGATCAGTATAAATATCTCACCTTTCACAATAAAGATAATTCCTACAATTATTTAGTGAAAACATTACTATAACGAACTCCAAATCATGCTTTGGGTCATTTTTCTCAAGAATTTTCTAATTTCTTAATTCATAAGCTATCACCATATCATTTTTAATGATAACAAGTCACATACCCTTCTTGGATACATCACTATAGACCACAAACCTTTCTCCACAACAAGGTAGTGTGAGTACTGGTTCATTGAATAACCTTATTTTTAGCTCCTTGAAATTGTCTTCAAATTATTCTATCCATATGAGCATAACTGTTTTTCATGTCAACATGGTTAGTGGAATAGATAATCATGAAAAATATTTCATAACACATCAATATTATCTAACCAAATGAAGAAAACATCAGATCTTAGTTACCGTTTTTTGTCTCGACCAACTTTAAACAACTTCTGTTTTGATGGATCCACAAATATCCCATGTCCTCTGATTATGTGACCCCAAAATGAATCTTTATAAATACAAAAATCACATTTGGTAAATTTTTCATAATGTGTATCCTTTCTTAGGGTCTTTAGTACAATTATCAAGTGGTATTCATGTTCTTACTTGTTCTTCGTACATGCAAGAATATAGTCCATAAAGACTACCACAACCTTATTAAGATAGTATCTAAAGACACCATTCATTATATCCATGGAGATATTGGGGGAATTAGTAAGACCAAAATTTATCACAATAAATTCATAGGCTCTATACTTTATATGAAAAGTCTTCTTTGGTATATCCTCTTTATTAAACCTTAATTGATGATATTCTGAAAAAAGATCAATCTTGGAAAAGTATTGAACTCTATATAGTTTATCCAATAAGTCATCAATGTGTGGAAGATGATATTTTTTTCATTATAGTGTTCTTGATATGTTATTGAAAATCAATGTAGAGTCTCATTGATCTATATTTCTTCTTAAAAACAGAAGTGGTTATCCCCAAGGTGATGCACTAGGGTACATGAATCCCTTATCAAGATTCTCTTGGAGTTTCTTCTTTAGTTCTTAAAACTCAATTGGGTCATTTTATAAGGGTTCTTTGAAATAGGCATAGCACCCAGTATGTGTTCTATGGAAAACACAACATCACGATTTTGTGGAAGACATAGAAATTCCACCAGAAAGACATCATCAAAATCTTGTAAAATGGGTGTATTCTTAATTATTATTTTCTCTCCAACCTTTTGATATAGAAAACCTTCATTTGTAGGATTCAAGACCCATAAATGGATAAATTTCAACTGTAAGGTTATATTCATCCTTGAATAGATAGATGATCATAGATTGATTCGAAATATGAATTGTAACTTACCTCTATTGTCAATTGATATGGGATCCATATAGAGAAAGCCAATCAATTCCAATAATGAAAAAAAATTGCACTATAATAAGGAACACAAAATTTTCGAGAATCCCATTCCCACAAACATCATCCAGAAAAGAATTATAAACTTTTGATGCGATCGTTGTGCCATTAGGAGTTGTCATAGCAAACTCAACATCTAATTGTTGAGGTAATAACATGACACCCTTATAAGATTCTTTAGAAATAAAAGAGTGGTTGGATCCAAAATTAAATAAGGGAAATTATACATTAGATTGGATGGTATGTGTACATTTCACCACATAATTATTACACTCCACATCGATGATAGTGATTGAATGTGACATTTATTATTCATTGGCCTCAAGAGTTTGTTGGTGTCGATCATCATCAACAACCCTTGGATTATGTAATTGATTAAAATAATTCCCCATTTCCCTGCACTTGAATAATTGATGTATTTGAGGTTTATTGTGGGTATCCTTATTTCTATCTACATCAATAGACAAACTATCCCCATCACATCAGCATTAAACATCCCAATGAACTTCTTTTCCCCACATAAAACATTTACTTGTCCCTTTATGAAAATTTTCTCCATGTTTATTTCCATGATTTTAGAATAATGGAAAAGTCATTTTCGTTTCATTGTGGTCTTTATATTTTCCTTTTAATTACATTTTCTCTTCTAATCAAATCCATATGAATAATTGGTTACTCTAATAATAATCTCAACCTTTAGAGAACATCTAATGATTTACTCATTTCTATTTAAGTACCTTATGGATAATTCACTTTAGAGATATGGTTTTAAGAAACTAAAGTATTGATAAATTTCACTCTCAGGTTGAATAATAATTACAAAATCCTACCTTAGAAGTCTTGTAATATTTTCATTGCAGGTACCAATAGATTAATCATCCTTTTGGTTAAGTTCAAGTATCTTTTTCTCTTTTTTTTCAAAGAATATGTGGAACAAAATTGTAGAAAATTATATTCTAGAACTCATCCCATTGCATGAAATCAATTTATTCTCATGGCATTGTAATATTCATAAGATTTCATAATTGATTATCTTCACATTCCAAACAACAGATTTATAAGATTACTTTATCATTTTCACAAAATTTTCGAAATGAAAATATCATTTTAGTGGTAATGATCCATTGTTCCGCCACTAATGTATTAGAAGACCTGCCAAGAGAAGGTGGACGAATCCACAAGGACTCAACAGAATCTTGCTCCCTTCTTTTCTCGCATAGAAGTCCTGCAATATTCATAGCTATAGAATGTTGGGTTACCATAGTTGTATTATTTTTCACTACATCTTCCCAAAAATATGGTTTCTTAAGAGGGAAATCATTTCATTTCCCATCACATTCATCATTAATATAGTTCCTTCGGGTTCTATCCATTGACTAAAACCAAGACTCTTAGTGTGACTAACACTAATCATAATAGGTAAAATCACACAATAAAGAATAAAATTTCAATTTAGGACACTCTTAGTGTTATCATATTTTATTCATTGAAATTTATAAAACAGTAGGATTTCAACCTATACGTATACATATCCTTAGGGCTCTTACTAAGGCTTTCTCATACTAGTTTCTAAAGGTTAACTATACCTTTTCTATGATACCAACTATAATGACCCATAATTTACATAAATTGTTATAAAATCAATATAGAATTATTTTCAATACAACATATAATATTTCTAGAATAGGACCATATAGGTATAGTGTCTTTAGAAATTGGAAAAAAATGGTTCCTAAAACATTTGCATTGCCTTCCGCTTATATCTTAATAACTAGACTCCTTTATTACATATCATACATGTTAATGATATTAATGTCTTTGGGAAAGGAAACATATTAAAGGGTTGTCTCAAATTCTCAATAAGGGTAAACAAGTGAAATATCAATCATATCCTAATCATAGGACATAAGACCACAACATTTGGAAGTATTATCCTGCATAAAACAGACCGCGATATCATGTCATGGGAAAAAACTTCAAAATAAATAATGGAAATTATCCAAAAAAGACACAACATAATACATTATGTTTTGTGGCATACACATAATAATATAAAATAATTTCATATTAGTCAAGGATAATTTTCAAGACCATCATAGAATAAAATATCCATTAATGAACCATGTTTACATGTCGTTGCAACCCTGTATTACTAAGCTATATTTACATTATGTTATTGTCATATATATCACATGAGATATAAATATATACCCAATGAATTAGAGGGAGATATAGGTCCCCCACATACCATATTGAAATCATTCGTACATGTTTTACCAAAACATAAATCATTCATCATATCATAACTGAAGGGACAAAAATCGGTTTCTTAAAACTCATTCCTTCACAATATATATAAAATAAATGGTTTTCATAAAAGTTATTCCCTCATAAATGAAATAAAATATTATTAATAAGAGTTATAGAAACACAACCTTATTTAAAGAGTGTCATCTTAGATGGAAAATAATTTTGATGATCAATTTGATGTTAATTCCTGAGGAAAATATACTTTCTTCTTCAAAAAGATTTTCTTTTCACAAAATGAAATGAAATTTTAAAAGATTAGAATTTATTTTAAGATAAACATGAAATTTTGTGAATGTTTCATCATGGAAATATATATTTATGAAGTCATAAAGATCTGTTCATGCTGTATAAGTTAAAAAAACATTGTCCTTGTACTTTTGTGGGAAAAGTCAAAAAGTACCACATATAAAATAATGAAAAAAAAGATTATGTTCATACCATTTAATAAAAATTCACCAAAGGGTAAATTATTTTTAAAAAATATAATAATATAAATACTATTAAATTCTAGGGTAACATGTAAGTGGATAATAAATATAACTGAGTAAATACATACTTATAAAAACTCTCAAATAATAATGTGATTGAAAAAATATCCCTTACATTAAGCCCAATATCCTTCATATGTATCAGAACATATAGTATAATGTTTTAAATAATTTTATTAACTTATTCTAGAGTCATATTAATTTTTATGATATCATATATGATCATATTATCATCTATTTGTTAGTAACATTTCATTATCACATGTTATTCAGATATTAACTACCTTAAGTTCTTATTCATGATTTGTAAAATAAGATCAGATCCCACTTCTTAGGATATATTAATATCATTAAATAAATATATTAGTACAATATATATAATATTTATTAATTCCATTCATGTATATAATCACAGTTTAATTAATATTATATAGAATCAATCACATCGCATCGTGGAGACGATAGGTTGTACGTACACACGAGTGACGATATCGTTCCCATAATTGTGGAATTGCACTGAAATGGATGGTGTATAATATTTAAGAGTCAGTATCAGGTTATAATAATCATATATAGTTATTATTTACCACATTATACCCATCCAAGACAGGTGGGGCTCAAAAATAAAATACACCAGGGTGTGGAGATGATAAGCTATACGTACGGATGCGTGGTGATTTTGTTTTTCATAGGATGGATAAAAGGTGAAATATGGTTATTTCATAATTATAACAACATATTAGATTACAAGTGATACATATTTTATTAAATTTTAATGAAAAAATATTTAAGAGGATGTAGAAGAAGAATGGAGTTTGAAAGAAATGGTAGAATGGATTACCTCTTCTTCAATATGCTTCCTCTAAATCGCTTCTTGGAGCACTACAATTGCTCTTTGAATATTATACAATCCTATAAAATGTTAATATGGAATTTGATAATGAAAAATGTCATGGTATGTTTTATATTAAAGGCTCAAAGTGAAGTAAATAGGTGATGGAGGAGGATCCCTTTTATTATTGAGGTGAGGGTCACTTTTGGAAACTCCCTAAATAATAAGATATAATACAATCAAACCCTAACCATAATCCTCCAAAATATATCAATTAAAAATAAGATATTAGATAATGTTTTAATCTCATCAACCAATAATTTTTCTACAATTATTTCTATCAATTTAAACTTCTCATTTTAATTAATAATTAGTTATTCTATTTAATTTTTAACAAGGGTAACCAATAAATCAATATTAAAATTTTGGGATATTTAATTATATGATGTAAAATAGACTATAAAAAAAATAAATTAGATCATTATATAAATTATAATTATAATTATATAAATTTTTAAAATATTTAATGATTTTGAAATAATTTAATAAAACATTATTTTGATAAACAATCAATAGTATCAATTTTGACACTATTCAATTACATGATTTTTAAAAATATTAAAATAATAAGATAATGTTGAACCTAAAATATTATTATATTACTATATGGTCAATGTCATCTTGAAAATTAATTTGACACATTAATTTTCTAGAATTATATTTACATTAATATTTTTAATGAAATTTATTTGATATTTCTCTTACTAAAATAATTACTACCAAAATTTTTTGTAGTTATTTAATATACATATTTTTTAAATAAAAATTCAAAATAAAATAAAATAATGAACATACATCTACTATATTTCCATATATTTCCTTTATCCTAATTTATATTCTAGAAAAGTGTATGATCCCAGATCTTTTTTTTCAGGTATATTTTCTTTTTCTGGTCGTTTTTGAGAAAAAGAGGAATTTCAGGAAATTGTTGAAGTACATGATGTGTACTTTATGTGTACATGTTGTGTACTCAGTTACCATGGGTATCCATGTAGTTGGTTTCAGCAGGTGATAGTGTGTTGGCCGTGTGACGGCCATACACACGGCCTTGTATGGTGACCTGGATACCGCCTAATTCGGGGGACGATAAAGGAAAGTACACGCTGTGTAATATATTTTATTTTATTAAATGTATCAGGGTTTCTTCGGACAGAAAAAAATGTCTCCTTCTAGGTCTGGTTCTACTGAGAGAGACCGTACAACTGAGGATCCTCTTCGAGCCCCTAACTGAGCATACGTTCTCCAATTCGACCGCCGTCGATTGTGTTGGGATCACCTCGTTATGCTCTCCCTTTTCCTAGAGCTTCGTTTATCAATTCCTCCTCATTCTCATGTTATCTTCGATTGTGCGTTTTTGTGTTTTTGTATATTTACAGTGGTCTTGGGCGATTCAAGGCCTGTGACTCAAGTATATTGATCTTCTGACGCCGTGGTAGGTGGTTTGTGCCTTTCCGTAGATATTCATTGAGTTTTGTGTGAAAAAGTTCCCAATATCCATGAACATGGTATTGGGTGTTTATGGTTTTATTGCAATTGTTTTCCTGTTATACCCTAGTTGGATTGGATAGAGGTTATTTGTTTATAATAGGGTTTACTTTTCCATGTTATGGAGGTTTTTCCATGTTTCCTTATTTCGACCATTTGGTCTAGTTTTCCTATTAGTCTACTGTTTGTTTCCCATGCCTAGTATTTTTAGGTTGGAGTGATTGTTTATCTGACATGATATTATGCTATAGACTGGTTATCCAAGTAGTTCATGAGGTTTACCTTGTCCGCATTGCATTGATATGCCCGTTTGACTTACACAGGGCTGTGGGAACCTGGTGTAGTAGACCATAGGGAGAATATATCTAAGTGCTTCTCCAGAGTGTCTGTAATTATTATCATGCTATGAGGCCATAGTGAGGATTGACGTTGATTTCTTCCTCAGAGTTTCTATAGTTACATTATGAGGACATAAGATAAATTGACTTCGAGTGATTCCTTAGAGTGCCTTTAGGTTACCATTAGAAGAATATAGGGGGAATTGACGGCGAGTTCTTCCTCAGAGAGTCTTTAATCACACATGAAAATAGTTGGAATTGACGATGAGTGCTTCCTCAGAGAGTCTATTTTAAAGCCGAACCATAGGGGTTAGACAATGTGTGCTTCCTAGAGGGTTTCCTGTGTTTTCTAGGTAGGACCAGAGGGGATAGACTCTGAGTAATTCCCATAGGGTTATCTGTTTGTGATTATCTGCTTACATGATATGTGGTATTTGAATTATTTGAAAATGTAGGAATTTTTGTTGTTGAGTAATTCCTTGTTTACTAATTCTTTTGTTTTTTTCCTTCCATATATATTTACTGACTTTTAGGCATAGATCTCTTGGTGTTTTCCTACTGGGATTTAGTCTCACACCATGATTGGGTCATTCTTTTGGGCCAAACAGATTAAATTTTTGGAGGTATAGATAAGGTAAAGCGCCATTCTATTATAGGTACATGACTGCTTTGGAACTAGATAGCATGGGACCAAGCTTTGTCTTGCGATGCTGTGGAGTTGTTTACTATTTTTCTTGTACTTTTATTTGGTACTGTATTTCATCATTGTGACTTGTTTGGATGCTTTACTAGACATATGTATCTTGCATCATTATATATGTGCTCTAGCTATTTATTTATTCATTCTTCCACAGTTTCTTTTCGTATGGTAACATTATTGCTTCCGCTATTTCTTTGTGTTTTACTTGCACTGTGTTAATATGCCAATAAGGGCATAGTTTCTCCACTATCACACCCAAGGCCCTCATTGCTAGTCGGCAGCCTCTGGCGTTTGGTGAAATGCACTTGAGGCCATGTGACCAACTAGGTACGGGGCGTCTCTGGGTGGCTTCTGGAACTGGGATGTTATAATGTGGTATCAGAGGGTTTCTTTTCTTCTTGACTTACAGTTTCGAGCATATAGTCAGGGATAGGAAAAAAATAGGTACTTGCTAAAAAGCTGTTCATGGGATTAGCTAACCCGTGTACTTGGAAATTCCAATTTACCTCGTTTATTTCAATTTTCTTATTTTTCAATATTACGGTAGATTTGATTTCATCATTGGGTGATTCACATGCCTTATGCTGTTTTTTTAAATTATTTAGGTTCTATTTCTATTGCAACTTGATGAGATAAGGGTATTCCATCTCTTGCATCATATAGACACTTGCTAGAAATCACATGTCATGCCTTCTGGCCATGCTATTTATGGTGCATTAGTAATTTCATGTTGTTTTGATAGATGTTGTGCTAGATATGTATTCTATTGTGATAAATGCCTTGATAACGTACATGTTGTTTGATAGGGTATTGATTTGTGTATGTTTTTGTTTTAATGTATGCCAAAATTTGGTTCTTGAGGTGTTTTGAGCCCTCATGGATTGAAATATGGTGGATCATTGACTTGTTTTTTTCTTGTATATGACATGTAAGAGATGAAAATATTTGATTCGTGGGGAGTATGGGCACTCCCAGAACGGAATTTGGCACTATAATATTCGTTTTAGTGTTTTCTGGGATTCGGAAGTAGTTTATGAGGCTTACTGTTCGGAAAAAGATAGAATACACGCCGTGTAGTTTTGAATACATGCTATGTGTTCTTCTGTCCAGGAAGAAACTGTTTTGATTAAGTACACACCATTTACTATATGTACATGATGTTTAGTCTCAAACCATGTCGCTGGATGTGTGGTCATATACATGGTTTTAGGGGAATTTTTGGTGGGACACACCATTTATCGGACGTACACGATGTGTGTTTAGACCATGTGTCTGCCCGTGTGAATAATGACACAGATGGATAAAAACATAAGAAATACATGCCATGTCTTTCTTGAACATGTTGTGTAGTATAATACCTTGAATCCAGCCATGTAAATAACAACATGAGTCGATGGAAATCCTTTTTTATACAACGTGTCCATCTAGAACGTGCCATGTAGTTTGAGTCGTGTATCCGGTCGTGTCACTAACAACACGGATCAGTGAAGCTCATCTAGTACACGCCATTTCTAGCACAAACACGCCGTGTAGTCTTTTTCTAAGAGAACCGTGTAGCTTATTCATGTAGAAGGACATGGGCAGGGGAAGAGGATTTAAGGACACACCGTGCGTTAGGATAACACGCCATGTTTTTGAGGTGTAACACGACCATTTTTGGCAGAAGTACACACCCATGTGAATGGTTTAAGTGAACACACCATGTAGTTAAGTATAGACGTCTTGTATCCTTGTTTTTTAAAACATGAATTCTTTCTTTCTCCTGTTCCCTTCTTACCCTTATAGTTTTTAGTTCATGATAATCTTGATCATAGGTGTGTGTTTGACCCTTCAGAGTGATGCCACCGAGATTTCCTCCTATAGTTTTCCAGTAATAGGGCAACGATCAGACATAGGAAATGGTTGATCAAGGACTTCCAGTAGATCCTCCAATTGTGCCAGTCTTGGTAGTAGCCGTCATTCTAGACATAGGTGCTGATGCACAGTTCCAAGAGGGCTTTATGAGGTTAATGCAGACATTCTGAGGAGTAATGCATCCTGCCGCATCTATGGTAGAGCTGACACAAGTTTTCCAACAGTAGCATCGTCCCATTTTCTCGGGGGAAGGTGGACCGCAGGCTATATAGTCTTGGTGGGAGGTGAAGCTGGTGTTCTTTGAGAACCTGGAGATGCCTCCGTAGAGGAGAGTCAAGCTCACTATGTATATTATTTGGGTTTCTACCAAGATATGGTGGGATGCGATCTCACAGGCGAGGCACAAATAAAATATGTCCTAGTATGAGTTTTAATATACCTTCTACGATTACTTCTATCCAAAGACATTGAAGGCCGATCGATCCTGGGAGTCCATGAGTTTGGAGAAGGTTACTCATTCTTTTAAGTAGTACTCTTCTTGGTTCACCTAGCTGGTGCGCTTTACATCCTTTATAGTGGGAAATGTGTTGTTCCTAGCAAGGAAGTTTGAGGATGGTCTCATAAAAGACATTTAGGCTCACGTGACCATCTTAGGGTTGACCTTGATATCATCTATAGTCTAATAGGCACTAATCACAGAGCGTAATCTGATGGATTCTGGAGTTGTGAGCCAGGGAGGTTCAACATCCAAAGTTAGTGCTTCGCTGGTTGATAGAAAAAAGTGCCATAGGGAAACTAAACATGGAGATCCGAGTAGGCAGAATTCACCTTCAGGTAGCCAGGTAGAATAATACCAGTGTGTTAAGGTCAGGCAGATGAGACCACTTTGTTTGAGAGATCCAGTGGATTTCCGATCATACGGAAATATGGTTCATCTTCTGTGCTTTTGTTAGATCTTCTAACTAGTAGTTGGTGACATGGGTTCTTCTATGACTTCTTGTTCAGGATCAGCACCAATATTTTTCCACAAGTCTTGGAACTGGAGTTTTTCTGTCCATTCAGACTAAGGTGGAGGTCGCGGCCGTGGTATCCAGTCACCCGGTTTTCAGCGACAACATGGTGGATCAGCTCAGAGTGTTCAGGCTGGGTCATAGGGCCGCAGTGTAGGTAAGACATTTGTAGTGGGTCATACCCAGCTAGAGAAGGATCTTGGACCCTCTATAGTTTTAGGTACGATTATAGTTTCATGAGTTCTATATTCTTCTCTTTTTGATACAGGTGATTTACATAGCTTTATATCTATTACTGTTGTGGAGATCCTTGGGCTTTGCATCTTTTCTACTGCTGATATCTTGATTCTAGAAACTGTGTTCCGGACTAGAATAGCTAGTGTATGTCAGTGTAAGGAGTTCCCTCTAGTAGTTAGTGGGTGTCACTTCTTATGGGATCTCTATGTCTTAGATATGATAGACTATGATGACATTCTCAGGATGGACTGGTTAGTTCCCTACCAGGCATTCATTGACTGTTATCCCCACAGGGTGAGTTTCACATCACCAGAAGGTGGATTGTTTCTTCATAATGGAGAATGGGATGTCCAAGTGAGCAGAGAGGGACCCGGGCATCATGGGTTGGGAGGAGTAACAACCCAGATTGCTAGTCTATATCTGGATGACTAGGGGACTTCACAGTTGAACTTCCCTTCAGTGGAGGATCATTTTAGGGAAGTCTTTCCGAAGTAATTTTTAGGTATTCCTCCTGAGAGAGAGGTATAATTTCTTTTGAGCTTGTTCTAGGAGCAGCACTGGTGTCCATTCCTACTTATAAGATGGGTACACCATAGTTATAGTAGCTCAATAAGTAGTTGGAGGAGTTGCAGAAAAAGGGTCTCATCCAACCAATACTTCTTTTTTGGGGTTTACCTGTCTTGTTTGTGAAGAAGGAAGACGATACCCTCAGGATTTGTGTGGATTATCGAAAGATGGACCAATTAACGGTCAAGAACCGATACCCCTTTCCGAGGACTGACGATCTCTTTGATCAGCTTTGTGGAGCCCGGGTGTTCTCAAATATTGAATTGAGATCAGAATACCATTAGTTTCACATTAGACAATCAGATATACCTCTTACAACATTTCGGAGTAGGTACTGTCTATATGAGTATGTGGTTATGCCATTCGGTCTCATGAAATCGCCTGTAGTTTTCATGGCACTGATGAACCGAGTGTTCCTTCCATTCATGGATTCTTTTGTGGTAGTATTCATGGACAATATCTTGGTGTACTCTCAGACTCGACACGACCATGATAACCATATTGAGATCATTTTGTGTACACCGAGAGAGCATCAGTTATATGCTAATCTCTCAAAATGCCACTTTTGGGTGGACCAAATTCACTTCTTGGGTCATGTTATCTCAGAGAAAAGAGTATAATTAGATCCAGAGAATGTGAGAGAATTAGTTTTCTGGGAGCATCTGATGAACGTATTTTAGGTACAGAGTTTTCTAGGGCTGTCTAGATACTAAAGACGTTTCATACAATACTTTTCACGCTTAGCAGTGCCACTGATGGGCTTGACTAGGAAGGGTGAAAAGTTATTGTGGTTAGACTCCTGTGAGTCAGCCTTTCAGGAGCTGAAATAGAGGTTCACTTCAGCGCCAATACTAGTATTTCCATAGCTGGGCAATAGCTATACTATTTATTGTGATGCTTCAGGTATCAGTCTGGGAGATATACATACGTAGTGAGAAGGGTTTATTGCATATGAGTCTCGGTAGTTGAGGCGACATGGGAGAAATTACCTGACACACGATCTCGAGATAGCTGCAGTTGTTCATGCTTTACACTATTGGAGACATTATCTTCATGGATAAAATTATGTGGTTTTAACCGACTAAAAAACCCTCAAATACATCTTCATTTAGCGTGACCTGAATTTCAGATATCGAAGGTGGGTTGAGTACCTTCAGTCTTTTGACTTCGAGCTTGCCTACCGGATTGGTAAAGGTAATGATGTGGCTGATGCAATGAGTAGTAGAACTCATATACAGGCAGTTCACTAGGCTATAAGTTATTGGAAGCTTATGGTTCTATTCTATGAGATGCATTTAGAGGTTCACGACAGACAAGGGAAGACGTTTCTTTCTTCTGTAGCTGTTACCTCAACTCTTCTTGATCGAGTGAGAATGAGGAAGCTATCAAATTCTGAAGGCCTAGTCCTTTGGGAATGTGTGTCAGGGGTGGACCCTATTTCTGGATGGACCATAGGCGAGGATGAGATCTTTCATTTTCATGGGTTCCTATGGGTGTCAGTAAACATACACGAGGAGCTTATGCAGGACTTTCATTCTTCAGTTTTTGGAAAATCATTCTGGTGTCACCAAGATGTATCATGATCTACACCGTCAGTATTTGTGGCCTAGTATGAAGAGAGATATTGCTGGATTCATCGTGAGGTGTTCCACCTGTGAGAAGTTGAAAGCCAAGCATCAACGACCAGTAGATACTTTTTAGTAGTTATTAATTCCTGAGTGGAAGTGGAATGATGTCACGATGGATTTCATGACAGGGTTGCTGAGGTCGCCTTGAGGGAATAATGCAGTATGGGTTGTCATTGAAAGACTCGTGAAGGTTACTCACTTCTTTCCGATCAAGGAGGCCTTCAGTGTTGATGAGATGGGACGGTTGTACATCCAAGAGATTTTACGTCTACATGGGGTTCTACACTGCATTGTTTCAGACAGAGATGCATGTTTTACTTCTCAGGTCTGGCAAGGGCTTCATAAGTCTTTGGGAACACATGTACTTTTGAGTATAACACACCATCCCCAGACAGATGGCCAGTCCAATTGTACGATTCAGGTGCTTGAGGACATGGTATGTGCATGAATTCTATATTTTTTAGGTTCTTGGGAGAAGCACATATCTCTGGTTGATTTTTCCTACAATAATAGTTTTTAAGCAACTATTCAGATGGAACCTTATGATGCTTTGTACGGTAGTCCATACTGATCACTCTTATGGCGGCTGGAGGCCGGAGAGGAAACTATGATGGGACCTCATCTTGTTATAGAGACCGTAGAGCAGATAGAGTTGATTCAGAAAGGGATGTCTGCCGCACAGTCTCGATAGAAATCTTATGCTGATCAGGAGGATGACCTCTTGATTTCGAGGTCGAGGATTAGGTTTTCCTATGTGTCACACCAATATTGGGACACAAAAGGATTAAGAGACAGGGAAATATTTCACCGAGGTATGTCTGGCCGTTTGAGGTGTTGGAGAGAGTTGGGCCGGTAGCCTATCAATTGCAGTTACCTTAGAGGTACCGGGCTATGAACGATGTCTTCCATGTTTCACAACTTTGATGTTACTTCGTAGATCCATCTCATGTCTTCCAACCGGATGAGGCTGAGTTGGAAGTGGATATATCTTTTAAGAGTATCCAATCTGGGTTATCGATCCAAGTACAAAGGTTCTCTATGGTCGGTCTGTTCCTATGGTGGGAGTGCTATGACAACATGGGTGAGTGTTAGACAAAACTTGGGAGAGGGGGGCAGATGTACGATTGCATTGGCCGGAGCTGTTCAGGGTTTCTTTTTCTACACCACTTTGTTTGGGAACTTTAGGGACATATTTCATTACGGGGGGAAGTTTCTAAGAACCTGGATCTTATTTTCAGGTACGTTCTCCATTTATAGTCATTTTTGAGAAAAATAGGAATTTCGGTATATTTTTGAAGTACACACCGTGTACTATATGAGTACACGACGTGTACTCGGTTACCGTGGGTATCCGTGTACTTGGTTGGCATGGGTAACCGTGTGCTGGTCGTGTAGCATCCGTACACACAACCATTTATTATGAACTGGAGATAGCCTAATGTAGGAGACGGTAAGGGAAAGTACACGCAATGTACTTCTAATGCACACGAAGTTTAACTTTCCTTTCATTACATGTATTGAGGTCACTTCTGACAGCCATAACTGTCTCCTTCTAGTTCGGGTTCTACCGAGAGATACCGTACGGCCGTGGAGCTTATCCGAAACCCCTACGGAGCATATATTCTTCGATTTGACCATTGTTTACTATGTTAGGATAACCTCGGTAAGCTCTTCCTTCTCCTAGAGCTTCATCTCTTGATTCCTCCTCTTTCTCAAGTAATCTTTGGTTGAGCGTGTTTAACATTTTTGTAGATCTACGAAGTTCTTGGGTGATTTAGGGTCTGAGACTCAAGTATATTGATCTTCGGACACCGAGGTAGGTGGTTTTTGCATTTTCATAGATAGTATTTGAGTTGTTTGTGAAAACGTGCCCAATAACCATAAATAGGGTATTGAGTTTTAGGGTTTTAGCCATATTTTTTGCCTATTATGCCCTAGTTTTATTGGATATAGTTTATTTGTTGAGAATAGGGTTTAATTTTCCATGCTATGGAGGTTTTTCGATGTTTTCATATTTTGACCATTTGGTCAAGTTTTCCTATTAGGATGCTATTTGATTCCCAGGCCTAGTATTACTAGGAAAGAGTGGTTGATTATCTAACATGTTGTTATGTTGTAGACTTTTTATCCAAGTAGTTCATGAGGTTTAATTTGTCATCTTTTCATTTCTTTTCTCATTTGAATTACACAGGGCCGTGAGAAACTGGTTTAGTAGACCATAGGTAGAATGGATGTAAGGGCTTCTCCAAAGTGTCTGTAATTATTATCACGCTACCAGACCATAGGGGGGATTGAAGTTGAGTTCTCTCTTAGAGTGTCTATAGTTACGTTATGAGGCCACAGGAGGAATTGACATTGAGTTCTTCTTAAGAGTGCTTGTAGGTTACCATTAAAAGACTATAAGGGGAATTGACAGTGAGTGCTTCCTCATAGAGTCTTTAATAACACATGAATATAGGGGGAATTGACAATGAGTGCTTTCTTAGAGAGTCTATTCTAACATTGAACCAGAGGAGTGAGACTGTCTGTGCTTCCTAGAGGGTTTCTTGTGTTTTTCAAGTTAGGACCAAATGAGATAGACTGTGAGTACTTCCAAGTGGGTTAACTTTTTGTGATTATCTTCTTAATTCATATCTGGTATTTTAATGCTTTGAAATTGTAGGAAAGTTTAATGTTGAGTCCTTCCTTGTTTACTACTTCTTTTGTTTATTTCCTTCAATATATATTCACTGACTATTAGGCACATATCTCATGGTGGTTCCCAACCGGGATTTAGTCTCACACCCTATTTGGGCCATCCTTTTGGGCCCAAACATGTTATATTGTTGCGAGAATAGATAAGGGAAAGCACCCTTCTATTATAAGTTCCTGACTGCTTTGGAGTTGGAGAGCATGAGACTAAACATTGGCTTCAAATTCTATGACATTGTTTACTATTTTTCGGGTTCTTTGGTTTGATACTATATTACAGCATTGTGACTTGTTTGGTTTCTTTCCTAGACATATATATCATGCATCATTATATATGTGCTCCATCTATTTATTTCTTCAGTCTTCTGCTATTTCTTTTTGTATGGTAATATTACTGCTTCTGTAATTGCTTTCTGTTTCACATCTCCTCTGTTACTCTACCAATGAGGGTATAATTTCCTCACTATCTCACCAAAGGACCTCACTTCTAGTCGGTAGCCTCTGGCATTTGGGGAAATGTGCTTGAGGCCATGTGACCAACAGGGTACGGGGCGTCTTTGGGCACCTTTCGGAACCCGAACGTTACAAAAAAAATATATTAAAAATGGTGTACATATTAAATTATGAAGGTGACTACTTTAACATCACCTTAAACAAAATAATATATGTGTCATAATACCTTATACAGGGATCCAAATGGTCCCTAACTCAACAATTGGATGTTTCTGGTCGAGATATACTCGACCAATAATATTTGGTAATGTTTTTTGATCTCTTAATGGGTAATATTATTTTAATAAAAATAATATTATTGATTTTTCATCAATTAAATAATTTCATGCATCATTAATGTATATGATATGGAGGTAATTATTTATTTCCTAAAAATTTCAATTAACTTACCATGATAGAGATTTTTTTTTGATTTTTAATTAGAATTTATAATAGAATTTATATTTTGTATAATCCTATATAATGATGATTTATTTATTAAAATTTTAGGGATAATTATTTAAATTTTCATGAAAAAAATAAATCTTCTAATCTAATCCAATAGGATTGAAATGAATATCATTTCCACCCATGGATGATTTATGTTGAAACGCACTCATCCAATTTTACTAACACTAGTGTTAGGGTAAGTTTATAATATAATTCTTATCCTCAGTTACGTGGTTTACACTTTTTCTATAATAATAAAAATAACCAAAGTTTCTATTCATAATGCCCAAAAATAAAACAATTCAATTTACATAATTTGGACCTACTAATTCCAAATTTGGATTTAATATTTAAAAATTCAAAACACTGAATTTTTAGTAATTAATTTAAAATTAATACTATTTTGGGATAGAGACAAACTGTTTTAAAATCTAAAACATTGCAAAAGATTAAATAAAATTTACATATGAAATCAATATAAAATTAATGCTAATGAAATTAATTATATTTAATGAAACAAATTTAATAAAATTATACATTAAAACCATTCAATATTATAATTTAACCATATAAATTATTTCAATGAGAATGAATGTTTTTATAAAATTTATTGTATTTTTATTATTCATGAAAACATGAAAGTTATAAAAAATATATTATAAATTCACCCAAAGTAAATTTTAAAATATTTATTCATAATAACATGTATATGTTTTTAGGTATAAATTAATGACGTGTCAAAATTTTAATTCGAAAATCGTTCACCACTCAATGGTTTAATATTACCCTTTTAAAAAATATTGGTTTTTAAACATCAAATAGGATATATTCATACCCTATAACTAAAATATCCATTGGATGAATATAAAAAAAATATTTTATTATGTATATAATGTATATATATGTGATTAATTTTATTACCAATAGTAATTCACTCTAAAATCTAAATATAAAATTTATTTAATTTTTTCATAAATAATTGGTAGTCAATGAATTCACAATGCTTTTTCATAAGATAGTTATGGAAATTTATTCTATTCTAAAATCTAGGCTATAAAAATAATTTTATACTATGGGCATCTCATGGTTTATTTAAATTCACAATTGTGTGGAATGAAAGGTACTAAAGAATAAAAATTATTTAAAGAAAGTATGTCATAAAACAGAAGGGTGTTAAATAAAACAAAGAGATAGAAAGACTATGGGAAAAACCATATGACACATGTAATAATTGAGATAGGTAATCTAGTTCCAATGAATAATAATATATAACTAAATTACTCTTTCAATAACATGTTATCTCATATCACCCCTTCGATCAAAACAATTAATCATTATTCTCAATGGACCATCTCTTATGCATCAATATCATGTTTACACTAATATCCATCCCTGATTAATTCTAAATTGGAATTAATAATTATTATGAATGTTACAATAATACTGTGTTATTGATTGTATTAATATTTGTTTCCACTAGTGATTCATGTATTAGAGGAATGAAATAATATATTGAATGGGCCAGCTCTAGTGCAATAGTGTTGGTGTTTGTACTGATATCCCTCCTTCATCCTTGATGAATAAGTACTCATTTTGGATGAATTATTTAAATTATGATTTGGTTTTGAATAAAATTTTGGAAAATAATAATGTTTCTTTTTGATTTAAAATATATTACACAAATAAGATAATATGAATAATAAAAACATGATAACCAAACAATGAGTTGAAGAATATTTATTCACTGATGATTATGAAAATAGGAGGAATGTCAACAACACATTTTGACTCCCATATTCTCCAAAAAAAATGGGATTGTAAGGTCCCATGCCAATTATATAAAATTATTTGATGAATCCATAATCCCCCAATCTTTTATCCTGTAATGGGTATATAGTAGATAAATTGATCCACCATTGTAGTTTATTCATATATAGTAAGTCTGAATGTGCCGCTCTAGAAGGATCACCGATTTTCGCCTTCTATATCATATCTAAGAGATTGTATTGTTCTATTATTATCATCATTGCAGTTTTATGAAAATAATGAATGTGGGAGAACTCGTGTTGAAGCATATCAATTTTTGTTATCCTTCTTTTCCCCAAGCTCTGATGCATTTCTATTTCCATTACATGTTTTGTTGATTCATTGATGGCCCAATTTTAATATTGTATATCCAAAACTGTGTCCTATACTATTTATAATATCAATTCAAGGGGCCTCTTATACTTCCTAATAATTAAAACATCATTCACCCTATTGTAGAGTGCTCAATAGTAAAATCCAGAATTGCTAAAGTTCATGAACATATGTTGTAGATAGATTAATCAACCCTCAATATAATTTAATTAGACCTCCACAATTAATTTCGGAATTTATCTCCATACATTTCACCTAATAAATTTTTGAAATTATGAGTAATACATGATTCGACCTTGGTGTAGCCTAGAGATAGGGGTATATCCCATAACCATGTCATAGAGTATGGGATTTTTTTCTAAAATCTCTTGCAAGGAGTGATGTAGGACAGTCATGTATGTAGAGAACCGAATCTTGACGTACATGGACATTACATTACTTTTTCGGAATACTTAATACATAACAAAAACGGACACACAAGGACCATAATAGTTCAGTGTCTTTGGAAACTTGGAACGTAATATTCTAATCGTGGTGAAAGATCTTAAACATCTCCCATAATGATCTTCCACTTTTTTGTTTCCTTACCCTAAACCATTCTTTTAATCCTGGGGAAAAATAAAACATAAAAAGGGTGAGCTCAAATGCTTAGTAAGGGTAAGCATAGATAAAATAAAACATACCATATACATTTGAACTTAAAAACATAAACATAATGTTTAAACATCAAAATCTTGAGCAACGACATAAAACATGGTAGTACATAAAGAATAGATCATAATGGAACATAAATCATGATAAAATAGCATGGGAATAAAACATGTAATTGTGGAATCCATTAATCACATGCAATGATTTCCATAGCAGCCAAGGCATTGCTTCCAAGACCATCTTAGTGGACAAAGTCCCTTTCTGAATCGAGTTCACTCCTCATTCCAGTCTTATAATACTGAACCAAATTAACATATCATTCCAGCCATTTCTATCTCATGATATATAAATCTTTACCCATTGTATTGGAGGGAGATATAGGTCCCACCCATATCATAATGAAATCATTCTTACTTGTGCTTCAAAATAAACATACATCATTCATAAAAACCCAATAAATAAAATGGGTTTGATAAACATCATCCCATCAACACATAATCCATATAAAAGAAATGTATATCATTTCATGATAATAGAAGTGAAACCATGTAAATCATAGAGACATTATACATGAAACACACAAATATGAAATAATGTCATCTTAGATGAAAAATGGTTTTGATAAAACACTTGAAATGAATTCTTGAGGAAAATAACCTTTTTTCTTCAAAATAATTTTCTTTTTACAAAATGTCGTTCAATTTTAAAAGAAAAGGATTTTTTTGAAAATAGTCATGAAATATTTTTGAGGAAGCTTCATGAAAACAAGGCTTTATGAAACCGTAAAAATCCTTTCATGCCGTATTCGTTAAAAAAAATTCTTCTCGTACTTTTGTCAAAAAAAGTCAAAAAGTACCATGTAGGGTAAATAAAAGAAAGATTCCTTCCATACCATTGGGTAAAAGTAAAAATGGGTAAAAAGGACGTTAAACATACATGAAACCATTTTTAGGAAACATGGACATGGATGATAACAATAACCCCAGTAAATACTTACGATTAAACAATCTCAGATAAGAACAAGATTGGAATAGTTATCCCTTACCATAGGTCTGATATGCTTCATACGCATCCTAAAATCATGTATAATGATTTAAATAATGTCATTGGCATATTAAATAAACATATTCATTGTTATTGTATCATATATGTTTCACTTATGACTTTATATTACCCGTTCTTTTGTAAATTAATGTTAAAGTAGCATTTTGGGTAAAATCGTCTCATTTGTCGTTTGTGTTTTAACTTGTAATTATTCATATAATTACTTATATCATGATTACTTAAATACATAATGTAAAAAATGATTTATATATAATATATATTCAGAATATACATATATATAATGGATCGATAAATGGAAAGAAATACACCGTTCATGGAGACGGTAGGTCGTACGTACGCATGAACACTGTTTTTGTTTCCTTATTGAATTGAATGGAATTAAGTAGATGAAATAAATATATATATACATAAATCCAGTATCATTATTTAATATATTTCATGATTACTTATTATATATAATTTATAATCATTCTTGTATGGTTATCATGGAGAGTGAATCTCATCGCGTCGTGGAGACGGTATTCCGTACGTACGCACGAGCGATGATATCATTCCCATGATCATGGAATTGTATTAAAGTGAATGTATAATATTAAAGAATCAATATCACTTTACAATAATCATATATATTCATTACTTTCACCATTATACCCATCCAAGTAAGGTGGTGGTGGAAAAAATATTACACCACGGCGTGGAGACGGTATTCCGTACGTACGCACGCGCGGTGATTTCGTTTTCAGTAGGATGGATAGATGGTGAAATATTATTATTTCATACTTATAATAACATATCAGTATATGATTGATACTGATGTTATTACTTTATAATGAAACAACTAAATAAGAAAAAGTGGAAGATGAATAAAGTTGAAAGAATCGGTAATGGACATTACCTCTTCTTTGAAGCGCCTCTTTGAGACCTCCTCTTAGGGAACTAAAATTTGTCTTTGAAGAAGTCCAGGACCTCTATGATGTTTCTAGGGAAGTGTAGAAGAGAATTTTTCAGGGGTTGGAAAATCATGAAAGCTCAATGTGGTGTGAGGAATAGAGGGAGGAGGTGCCCTTATATAAGGGAGGATAGGGGCACCTTTGGAATAACTAAAAATATTATTTTATTATAAAGTCATATTGTGTTTTTAATAGCTCCAAATTGTGTTATTTATAAGCTAAGGTGGGGATGGGTATAAATCCTCTAATACAATAGAATTCACACAAGTTTAGGTTTCTATTTTTACCGTATCATTTAGATTTAACTTTAAGTGAGATAATTTAACTTTTACCGTGCCTTCTTGTTTTCTTACACTATAAGGTTAATAAACATACTATAACAAGCCAAACAAACCCCAAGTTGTTTATTATTAATATATATAACATTATATAAGTCATTTTTCCGAACCTTATATTTTTAGGAATAAAATAACAATTAATAATATAATATTTGTTTTAAATACTATTTTATGTCAATTTTGAGACTATTTGGTAATTGATTTTTTTTTGAAAATAATAACAGAATTATTAGTTATAAAAAAGTTAACTAAATCAATACTAACATGTCATATTAACCAAGAAAATTAGTGTAATTCATTAAAAGTCTCAAATTACATTTATTTGGGTATTTATAACATCAATTATGTCAATATTTCATTAAGAAGATAATTACTGCATCATCGTTGTGTCATAAAGAAATTACATCATTTAATGTCTAAAAATTATAAATAAAATACCATAGTGTAGGAAATAGTTTTATCTTTCTAATTAATATTTATAGTATAATTTATCGTATGTATAAACCCATATTAAAAATGATTTACTTATTAAACATTGATTTTAACTATTTTAACCCTTCTTTAAATAAATTAATATTAAATGTCCTAATCTAATCCAAGTTGACCTAAATGGTCATATATTATTCCTATGGTTGTTTTTGGTCGAATTACTCTTATCCAATAGAATTAGGACATGTTTTAGGGTAATAATAATATCATTTTTACCCTTAATTATCCTATTTACTTTTAACCGTGGTAAATAAAAGTAAAAAGTTAGTATTCACCAAAAAATACTTTCATCTCATTAAACCACATTTTAGTCCTTGATATTAACCGTGTCTCCCGGATTTTTGAAATTCCACTCACAGAAGTGGTAAAATTAAGTTTTATGAAAAATTCAGTTTTTTAACTACCACTTAGTGGTTTCACTATTCATAAAAAAATGAAAGTTTCCAGAAATATACCAAAAATTAGGCCTAAGATATATTTGATATTATGAATTCAAAAATAATGTCTATTTTAACAAATTCAAAACATATCAGTTTCATTAATTAATTTAAAAATTAATTCCCGTCTTCAAAACAAATAGCGTGTTTTTAAGAGATAATAACTATCAAAAGATTGACACTTGTTTATGTCTGGTTTAAATGTGAAATTACATCCAATGACCAAAATTGTATTAAATGGTAAAAATATATTCCAAATATACTTTAAAACCACTAAAATTAATTATTTATTGCTATTATTTATTTCGATTAAAAAAGTTGTTTTTAATTAAAATTTCGTAATTTTCACTATTCATCAGAATATGAAAGTTATCTGTAAAGTACCAAAATTTCACCCTGACCTAATTTCGATATTCCGAATGCAAAAATGAATTCCATTTTGAAAGATATAATTTATAAAATTTCAAAGAGTGGGTATTACTATTCATAATGGCTTGTTCATAATAATATTATAATAATATCTCGTTTAGTGAAACTCGGTATTGCGTACTACACATGCTATCGAGGAATGTATTTATTGTGTGTAATGCAAGCCAATTCAGGGCTGAGTGTAGTGAAAGCTCTGTTTGGTGTTGTGTATAATCAAAACTTATTTCATTTATACATTAAACAAAATCTATACATAATGTTGTGTAGAATAGTTTCTACAAAACGAACTTGAAATTATGTGTAACGCGAGCCAAGAATAGTGTTGCGTATACTGCCAGAAAATATGGTGCTGTGTATATCACAAGCTAATTTTAGTGTATCATACAACACAAGACATTAAAAATAATATTTTTCATGAAATCTCGGAGTGTTACATTCTACCCCCCTTAAAATGAATTTCGCCCTCGAAATTCGTCGGGGTTATAAATGGTTTATTACACGAGAGTTTCTTTCATAGAAACCCACATCGTAAAAAGGAATACTAATACTTCATTTAAAAAAAGGAATGTTATAAACATAATGGATACCGAAATAACTCATCACTGGGTTTCCACACAGGAGAACATAGGTGAAAATATGGATATGGAGGAGAAATCTGAACCTCATATTCTGATGGAGAGTGGTAGAGAACATGGATATGAAAAAGCCATCAATCACAAATCCATAGATTTGTGATGATCTAAGGTACCATCTGATTCATCGGATATAAGGGCACTAAGACAACATTTTTTGTTTTCAAGATCATTTCCCTAAAGTTGATGAAATTGGAATGAGAAGAAATACTTTCGTGATTTTGGTACAGTCTCACCGTTGGTAGTTCTTTGGACAATTTCCACTTCATATCTTAAATAAATGAAGTTGAATTTTTCATTCGTGAAGTGTTAGCAGATCATGCGATAGAATGATGGGTCATTCCATCTGTCTCAAACAAAAGGTTATAAAAGTTATCAAAAATACATAAGTCCATCTATAGTGATATTAATCTTATATGGTTCCTAAAATGGACTTATACTTCATATATAATACTTCTTAATATAATAAAACTAGTTTCTACTAAACATGGAATTCTTGTATGCCAATGGTAGGCGATAAAGGCCAGTCACACTTCGTTTGTGGGTTCTATTCCCATAGCTATGTCCGACGCGATGGGATTTCACCCATCCTGTAGGTTTTGCTTTTTCTAAAACTACATTTCTATAACATCCCATCAATAATATCGACAAAACTTCTATCCTTAAACAATACTAACTTATGTCCAATATAATCCATTCTAATATTTAGTCTTATCCATAATACTATAGTCCACTCTCATATTATAGTGAAAATGATTACCATAGATTTCCTATAACAAGAATGTTAATACTATCGTTGATCCCCATATATCATAAGACATGTCTTGTTGGCCGCATTCCAAACATTCAAAGGCCTTAATCATTTATTCTTTTAAAAAATGAATACCAATTGAATCTTAGTGAAAACACGACTGTTGTCAAAAGTTATCTCTTTCCACATACCAAAACCCCAAAATTCTATATACTAACCATGATATAAATATTTCCTTATATCAGTCATGAGATCATGAATACTGTCAAACATTTCATTTTCTCTTTCTCCCTTCATTATGTGCATATCATATTTTTTCCAAAAATATCTCAGTCACTTTCTATGGTTACCGGTACCATAAAATTATTGAAAACCATAATATAACAATACATATATAATCCAATATTCCACGATACTATATAAAACATTATTTTGGAATCCCATTACATAAACACTTAATCATTCCACCACATCATTATCATATTAAACATCACCAATAGTGATCGCATGTGACTTCCCTTTGTCCTTTGCCTTAAGTGGTTGCTCACGTCGATCATCACTAACCCTTGGATTAGGGCATTTATTAGCATAATTCCCCATTTCCTTTCACTTGAATCATTGAAGTGTTGGCGGTGCATTCTCTGCATTCTTTTCTTTATTCACATCATTAGCAACCCTTTTTCCATTACTTCGACACTCAGCTGCTCGATGACCTTCTTTTCCACACTGAAAACATTTTCTAGTCCCTTTAAGACAATCTCCACCATGCTACTTTCCACACTTTGAGCATAAGGAAACATTCATCATCTTTTAACCATTATTCTGAGATTTCTCTTTGAACTCCATATTTCATTTCTTGTCAAAACCATGGGATGGATAAGAAACACTAACTTCCATTCTACCTTGATAGCACAACGCAAAATTTCTTCATAGCTATTGAAGTCTCTTATAGCTAATGCCCTTCGAAGATTTGGTTTTAAGCCACTGAAGAATCGATCAACTTTACTTTCAGGTTGGATGATAAAGCCAGATGCATACCTTGCAAGCCTTGTAAAATTCTCTTCATATATACCAACAGATTCATCATTATTTTGCTTTAGTTCAAGAAACTCCTTCTCCATCTTTGTTCGAAGAATACGAGTGTAGTAATTATTGAAAAATAAGTTCTTGAACTCGTCCCATTCAATGGACTCAATTTCATCTCTTGGCCTCATAATCTTGATAAGATTCCACCATTGATCAGCTTCCCCTTCCAAATGATATACTGCTAAGATGAATTTATCATGTTCAGAACATTGAAGAACTGAAAATATCTTTTCAATGGTACTGATCCATTGTTCAGAAACAAGTGGATCAGAAGACCCACTGAAAGAAGGTGGGCGTTGCCTCATGAAGGACTCAATAGAATATTGTTCCCTTTTCTGCACATTTGGAAGTCCAGAATGATTCATAGCTTGTGTAAGTATAGCAATAATAATTTTCACTCCATCTCCCATAACATTTGTTTGTTTAGGAGGACAATCATTGCAATTTCCATTGCATTGATCAACACGGTTCCTTCGGGTTCTAGGCATCGTCTAAAACCCAAAAAGAATAGTGTAAGAGGAAAAAATCATGCTAGGGAAAACAACATAATAAAGGGGGAGTACCTTCAATATCTAACATCTTAGGTTTAATTCTAATATCATTACCGTAATTCTAGGACTATAATCTATACTTACACTTATCCTTAGGGACATCCCTAGACATACCTAGAAATATCTCTAGGGATCTCACTAAAGTTATCGCATCCTAATTTCCAAAGGTTGACTAAACCTTTCCTCTGATACCAACTGTAGAGACCCGAAGCATCACGTACATGGACATTACATTTCTTTTGCGGAATACTTAATACATAACAAAAACAGACACACAAATAATTTTAATAGTTTAGTGTCTTTGGAAACTTGGAATGTAATCTTCTAATCGTGGTGAAATATCTTCAACATCTCCCATAAAGATCTTCCACTTTTTGTTTCCTTACCCTAAACCTTTATTTTAATCCTGGGGGAAAATAAAACATAAAAAGGGTGAGCTAAAATGATCAGTATGGATAAGCATGGATAAAATAAAACATACCATATACATTTGAACTTAAAAACATGAACATAATGTTTAAACATCAAAATCTTGAGCAACGACATAAAACATGGAAGTACATAAGGCATAGATCATAATGGAACATAAATCATGATAAAATTTCATGGGAATAAAACATGTAATTGTGGAATCCATTAAGCACATGTAATGATTTCCATTGTAGCCAAGGCATTGCTTCCAAGACCATATTAGTGGACAAAGTCCCTTTCTGAATCGAGTTCACTCCTCGTTCCAGTCCTGTAATACTGAACCGGATTAACTTACCGTTCCAGCCATGTCTATTTCATGAGATATAAATTTTTACCCAATTCATTGGAGGGAGATATAGGTCCCACCCATCTCATAATGAAATCATTCTTACTTGTGCCACAAAATAAACATACATCATTCATAAAAACCATATAAATAAAATGGGTTTCATAAAAATCATCCCATCATCAAATAATACATATAAAAGAAATGGATATCATTTCATGATAAGAGAAGTGAATCCATGTAAATCATAGAGACATTATACTTTAAATAGACACATATGAAATAATGTCATCTTAGATGAAAAATGATTTTGATAAAACACTTGAAATGAATTATTGATGAATATATCCTTTTTTCTTCAAAATAATATTCTTTTCAAAAAATTTCATTCAATTTTAAGAGAAAATGATTTTGTTGAAAATATTCATGAAATCTGTTGGAGGAATCTTCATGAAAACAAGGCTTTATACAAACATAATAATCCTTTCATGCCGTATACGTTAAAAAAACATTCTTCTCATACTTTTGTCGAAAAAGTCAAAAAGTACCTTGTAGGGTAAATAAAAGAAATATTCCTTCCATACCATTGGGTAAAAGTAAAAATGGGTAAAAAGGACTTTAAACATACATGAAACCATTTTTAGGAAACATGGACATGGATGATAACAATATCCCCAGTAAATACTTATGAATAATCAATCTCGGAGAAGAACGAGATTGGAATGGTTATCCCTTACCTTAGGTATGATATGCTTCGTACGTATCCAGACCTCCTGTATAATGATTTAAATAATCTCATTGACTTATTACAGAATCATATTCATTGTTATTATATCATATATGGTTTAGTTATGACTTTATATTACCCGTTCTTTTGTAAATTCATGTTAAAGTAGCGTTTTGGGTAAAATCATCTCATTTGTCGTTCGTGTTTTAACTTGAAATTATTCATATGATTAATTATATCATGATTACTTACATATAGAATATAAAACATGATTTATATATAATATATATTCATAATATACATATATATAATGGATCGAGAAATGGAAATAAATACACCGTTCATGGAGACGGTAGGTCGTACGTACGCATGAATGATGTTTTCGTTTCCTTATTGAATTGAGTGGAATTAAGTAGATGACATAAATATATATATATACAAAAAAATCCAGTAGAATTATTATGTCATATTTTTCATGATTACTTATTATAGATACTTTATAATCATTCTTGAATGGTTATCATGGAGAGTGAATCTCATCGCGTCGCGGAGAGGGTATTTTGTACGTACGCATGAGTGATGATATCATTCCCATGATTTTCAAATTGTATTAAAGTTTATGTATAATTTTACAGAATCAATATCACTTTACAATAATCATATATATTCATTAATTTCATCATTATACCCATCCAAGTAAGGTGGTGGTGGAAAATAGATTACACCACGGCGTGGAGACGTTATTCCGTTCGTACGCACGCGCGATGATTTCATTTTCCGTAGGATGGATAGATGGTGAAATATGGTTGCTTCATACTTATAATAACATATTAGTATATTATTGATACTGATGTTATTACTTCATAATGAAAAAACTAAATAATAAAAAGTGGAAGAAGAAATAAAGTTGAAAGAATCGGTAACAGACATTACCTCTTCTTTGAAGCACCTCTTTGAGACCTCCTCTTAAGGCACTAAAATTGGTCTTTGAAGAAGACCAGGAACTATAGGATGTTTCTAGGGAAGTGTAGAAGAGAAATTGTCAGGGTTTGGCCGAGCTTGAAGGCTCAATGTGGTGTGAGGAAGAGAGGGAGGAGGTGCCCGTTTATAAGGGAGGAGTGGGGCACCTTTGGAATAACTAAAAATATTAATTTATTATAAAGTCATATTCGGTTATTAATAGATCCAAATTGAGTTATTTAGAAGATAAGGTGGGGATGGGTTGAAATCCTCTAATCCAATAGAATTTAGACAATTTTAGGTATCTATTTTAACCTTATCATTTAGATTTAACTTTAAGTTAGATAATTTAACTTTTACCGTGTCTTCTTGTTTTCCTACACTATAAGGTTAATAAAATTACTCTAACAAGCAAAAAGAACCCCAAGTTGTTCATTATTAATATATATATAATATTATATAAGTCATTTGGATGAACCATAGATTTTTAGGAACAAAATAACAATTAATAATATAATATTTGTTTTAAAAACTATTTTATGTCAATTTTGACAGTATTTGGTAATTGATTTTTGTGAAAATCACAAAAGAATTATTAGTTCGAAAAACGTTGACTAAATCAATACTAACATGTCATAGTAACCTATAAAATTAGTGTAATTCATAAAAAATACTCAAATTACATTTATTTGGGTATTTATAACATCAATTATGTCAATTTTTCATTAATAAGATAATTACTGCATCATCTTTGTGTCATAAATAAATTAAATTATTTAATCTCTAAAAATTATAAATAAAATACCATTATGTATGAAATTGTTTTATATTTCTAATGAATATTTATAGATGAATTTTTCTTATGTATAACCCTATATTAAAAATGATTTACTTATTAAACATTGATTTTAATTATTTTAACCCTTCTTTAAATAAATGAATATTAAATGTCCTAATCTAATCCAAGTGGTCCTAAATGGTCATATTTTATTCCTAAGGTTGTTTTTTGTCGAATTACTCTTATCTAATAGAATTATGACATGTGTTAGGGTAATAATAATTTCATTTTTACCCTTAATTATCCTATTTAATTTTAACCGTGGTAAATAGAAGTAAAAAGTTACTATACACCAAAAAATATTTTCATCTCATCGAACCAAATTTTAGTCCTTGATATTAACCATGTCTCTAGGATTTTCTAAATTCCACTCACAAAATCCTTACAATTTTTTTTTATGAAGAATTCAGTTTTTTAACCACCACTTAGTGGTTTCACTATTCATCAAAAAATCAATGTTTCCAGAAAAATACCAAAACATAGGCCTAGATATATTTGATATTATGAATTCAAAAATAATATCTATTTTACAAAATTAATAAAATATCAGTTGAATTAATTAATTTAAAAATTAAATCCTATCGTCAAAACAAATAGCGTGTTTTTAAGAGATAATAACAATCAAAAGATTGACACTTGTTTATGTCTGGTTTAAATGTGAAATTACATACAATGACCAACATTGTATTAAATGGTAAAAATAAATTATATATATAATTTAAAACCACTCAAATTAATTATTTATCACTATTAATTGTTTCTATTAAAAAAGTTGTTTTTAATTAAAATTTAGTAATTTTCACTATTCATCAGAATATGAAAGTCATCCGAAAAGTACCAAAATTTCACCCTAAACTAATTTCGATATTATGAATCCAAAAATGAAGTCCATTTTGAAAGATAAAATTTATAAAATTTCAAAAAGTGGGTATTACTATTCATAACGTCTCGTTCATAATAATATTATAATAATATCTCGTTTAGTGAAACTCGGTATTGCGTACTACACACGCTATCGAGGAAGGTCTTTATTGTGTGTAATGAAAGACAAGTCAGGTCTGTGTGTAGTGAATGATCTGTTTTGTGTTGCGTATAATAAAAAATTAATTCATTTATACATTAAACCAAATCTATACATACTGTTGCGTAGAATAGTTTCTACAAAACGAACTTGAAATTGTGTGTAACGCGAGCCAAGACTAGTGGTGCGTATACTGCAATAAAATACGGTGTTGCGTATATCACAAGATAATATTGATGTAGCGTACAACACAAGACATTAAAAAGAATATTTTTCATAAAATCTCGGGGTGTTACAATGTACATATTACTTTTAAAATAGGAATGATCTTGAAGTTGTAGTATTTGGGATCTCTAGGATCTATGGTTGTATAACTACAATTATGCAAAAAAGGTATATTAGTTGAAAGATATAAACAACGTCTTTAAAAAATTAGTAAGTCTATTAACCACTAAGGATATACCATTTTAAAATACATTAGTATCATATGGAAATATTACCTACAAATGATATATATCTCAAATATATATATGAAGTATAGTATCTATTGGGTGAAAATTATGATTTTAATGATGAGGGTATATTACTTATCGGGAAACTGAACACCTTATTCAATATCCAATATTGGTTATCATTATGAAGTTCATTATATAAGATGAAATGTGTAGGAGGAGTTATAGTCATATGATGATTGTTTTAATGACTAAATAAATAACTAATGTAACAAAACCAATAAGTTAATTCATACAATTTGAGGGATCTTCTGAAAAGGATTTATAAATACCAATACCATATGATGATAGTGTGTTTCATTTTTATACATCGATAAAATTCCCTAAAACACATGTTTATATTTATTATTACTTATTATAATTTAAATTTTAGCACATTTTGGAATATAGAGTGTCTCACATGAATGAAGTGTGATTCAGATTATCTATAGGATACACTTTGAATGTAGGATGATTTTTTTTCACCATTGGGTTTTTAAGAAAATTATCTGATGATGATCAACGGTTTTATTTCCTCTTTGGTATAGGGTACTCCATATTTATAGTGTTCTTCACTTCTTTATCTTTTCGTAGGTTTTATATTATCTTTCATGCTTATCCATAGACTAGAGTTTTAATTAATAGTATATAAACTGATATATTTTTTAGTCTCTAAAAAACCCCTTCAATGGTATCATTAAGGATCATTTTTTGGAGTTATGAAATCATACAAGTAAAGGAAGAAAAAATATAGCTTCATTTTTGTTAAAAAAAACTGAAAAATGGATTTATATTGTTAAGGAATCTAAGATCTTACCATTATATAGCCGAGTTGCGCAAGAGAATTCAGAAGGTTACCCTTACCTGATTGGACCAAAAAGTCTAACAACTGGATTATATTTATGTGATGGTGTTCACATAAGGGTAAACGTGGTTTTGTTAATCCCATAGAAATGAATATTGAAACATATCCTCAAATAAAAATCGGGTTCTGTAAAGGTATCCCATACATTTCCCATATGACGGAGCATACGTAATGGTTGTACATAATTGTACATGTATTTTTCAAAAATCCATATAATGGTAATACTGATGTATCCTTACATAGTGTCTGGTATGTAAGAGTTAGTTAATTTTTCCTAAATCCATTTAAAGGTAATAGATTCTTTACCATTACACACAGAGGTACTAGAGCTACTATGAAAATGTCCCATAAGATTACTATTATATTGCTTCATAAAAATAATGATTAACTTTTCAAAAATGACATTCGTAATGTAATTACAAATACATGAGGTTTTAGTTACATGACATCGAGTTCAATATTTATAGAAGGGAATATAGACAAGATTACCCTTTTATAGAGTGTTTGTAAAATTATAGAAGGTGGTCACCCTGGCATAGAATATGAATTCTAGGTGACCGTAGTTATAATTGTTTTAAATATTTTTCAAAAATGTTTTTATCACTTAAAATGATTTTAATTGGGTATAAAATTTTGATATTCCATTTTAAATGTCACTTTTGAAATATTTACATGATAAAGTGGTTTTACATAATTAATTAAATGTAAATAGTTTATGTGTAATTAAATATTTATTTTGAAACCCTTATTTTTAGAAAATTTTAAATGTTATTATTTGAAATATATTTTTACAAATTACATATAAATTCTTTTTCCATATAAATATGTTTTTTTTCTACAAATGAAAGGAAAATAATTTATAAATGGTTATACATTTTTAAAAATGTTAAAAATATTAAATAATTTTATTTAAATTAAAAACAATCCAAAATTATTTAGTATGAATTGTTCCAAAATAAATTGGAAGGATTATTTTGATATTATTTAGGCCAAGTAAAAATGTATTTTTTTGATTTATATGATCACCTTATAAATAATATTTAGTATATGATATTTATATTTTGTAAAATATTTTCATAATAGAAATTAGATTATATGTTATTATAATTCTATAAATATAATATATTTGGAATGGTAATTAAATATAATGAAAAATATAAAATAGTTCATATTTGAATGAATTTGAAATATTTATATTCATAAATTTTGAATTTCAATAATGTTACATAAGAAAATATAATAGTTTTTATAGTGATATTTTTTATGTATTATTTATAAATTTTTATAGCGTGTTAGAATATCTGATATGATAATGTATTTAAAAGTTATTAACATCATGATTCAAATTTAATAATTTGATTATGAAATTGAAAATATTGTTTCTTATTTATTTTAAAATGTCAATCTAACTCCAGGATAGATCCCTGTATTACATGATATCATTCACTAAATAATTAATTTATTATATTAATCTACATTAATCTTAGTTTTTAATCTATTTTATTAGCTTAAATTAAGTTATTGAATATAACTTGTACATATTAGGTGTATGAGATGGGATGAATTAGATTATAACTTGAGTATGATATCCCTAGGTAGTGGGACTTGGGGTTGGACAACCAACATATCTAGAGGCCTGTTCATCATCTTGGAAAGTGAATGAGGTTTGATATATGTCTTTTTGAGATTAATCATATTGATATTTTTAATCTCATATAATTCAAAACCATTACATGAATTCGTCATGAATCTTAAACATACGATGAATATATATATATATATATATGTGTGTGTGTGAACATGATTGACTTTTATTTTTTGTTAAGTAACAAAAACAATATTTTTTAATGATTTTCATATATATATTGTTTGAAAATATAGTTTTGAGGGAGGGAATAGATTCCAAACGGTAGTAATATAATAATTCATTCAAAAAGTGAATAAGCTATGAAAATATGGTGAGATAAATACCCAATAAATAGTATGTGTTTGATTGTTTACAATGTAGTAATTGTTAAGAACTTGATCATCCTACCGTGTTAGTCACGCCAAAGATGGGTGCCCCTAGATTATCTTTTATTCTTAATGTAGGGATATGTTACAATAGAATATCGTTTAGTAGGTCATGAAAATTATGGATTCCCCAAGATTTTCTGTTGATAGGTTTTTCATGGAATATTTTAGGATACACATTCTTGGACACCAAATAGGATTAAGTTACTGGAGGAAAATATTTGAGTTTATCCATGTATTGGATTTGAAAAATTGTCATCCACTAAAGTATAAAATTTTAATATATGATATGATTGATTTTATTTCATAACTAAATTTCTAAATAATGGGGGAAATTCTAGAGTGACCTGTTGTTTAGTGAAATATGGATCTTGGACCATTAATGGATATGAAGGATTTTAAATATTGGCCATCATTTTGGTGGGATCCTATTCAATAAAATTCCAATAAAATGGAATAATAATATATTATAGTAATTTATTAAATTATTTTTTTGAAGATAAATATCATTAAACAAGTTAAAAATTATAATTAATCCTTGAAAATGAGATGTGTAACGTTAGTATCACTTAGGCAGGTATAATAACTAATGCTCTAAATGAATATTTGATGTGTTTTTAAAACTCCTTATTTTGGAAAAATTTGATAAAATTGTAAAATAAGATAATATAGACAATTTTTGGAGAATTAATGTGATTTATAAATGGTTTCAAATAAATTAGATAAAGGTTATCTAAAATACGTGTGTTCTGTTTGAAGAAATTTTTGAATGGGAAAATTTGGAAATGTTCTGACCAAGTGGTTGAATTAAATGAATTTTTACATGGTATTGTTAATGTATTGGGAATATATATGAATTATACATATTATTTCTAGGTTTTTAACTATTTTATAGATTGAAAATGAAGGACATAATTCACACCAGATGAAGAAAAGTTGGTTGAAAATGTTTACTATTTTTATTCAAGAATCCAATCAAAGTCACTAAAATCTAGTTTTATTATAGAATAATAGTAATAATTAAATATAATTGGATTGTATGATATATTCAAGAAGGTGTTTTTTAAAAATCATGTAATATCTATGTTAAGTATGAATTTTATATAAATTTATTATTTTCTTTTGAATGATGTATGATTATGAATGTATATTTTACAAGTGTTGTAAATATACAAAAGTTTAAAATAAAAGGGATATATAAATAAACTTATAGTTTATATTCAAGAGACGATTTAAACATTTACTACATAAATTAATTATATAAAAATGATTTTATGATGCTCAAATTAATCTATGTAAAGGATATTTATCTAAATTTCATATCTCCTATGCGATAAGATATGTTGTTTGAATAAAAAGTGTCATTTTGAACATGTATTAGAAGATTAATTTCATAAACATGGATTATGATTCATTACATTATTTAAGATGTCAATAATAGAAGATATAGATATTTCTTTTATCAATGATATGTTGTTTTTCAAGAGTTTGGTAAAATATGTGAGAATGGTTTCATCCGCCCCTTATTGGTTTATTTTAATAATGTATTATTTTCTAATGGAATTGTCTCAAACAAAAAATACCACATATTATATGGAAACAATATTTTATTATTATGATACTCATATGAAAATGAAATAAATGTTATTTCCAAACACAAAAGGGTTTGTGTATCTCAAAAATATAATTTAAATAGAATATAATGTCTAAGTGGAAAGGGGGTATGTTTAGACTCAATGAACTTCAATGTTATCAAATAATAAATAATTACTCCAATATAAGAATAAAGTGAATTTTACATCCAATATTATGATATTTATATTGTATTTTTAAAAATATTGTATTTATTTTATTTATTTAAAGTAAAAATGTCAATTAATAGAGTTTCAAGGATGAGGATGATTAATGTCAAAAATATTCAAATTAGAAAACATAAGTTTATATCATAACATTTTATGTTCTCAAATAATCTATTTTAATATGTTCAATAATTCAAACTATTAGGAATGTGAATCCAAAATATCAAAATTAATTTCATACATTATATATGTATATAACTAATAACTTATGTGGTTGGGTATAACCTTATAGTCATATAGTTATGTGATAAGGATTACATTGATGTTATGTGTCAAAAAACCTAAAAAATATATAAAAAATAAGGCAATTATATAATTTTATCAAATATGAAATGATTAACTCTAAATAATTTTTTTTTGTAAATTATTATTTATGTGTTTAAATTTTTTTAAATGTATCATATTGAATGAAACCTCCATTTTATCTTTCTTTAATCTAAGATACATAAATATATATATGTAGATATACATTTTTTCTAGTGGAATGATAATTTACATCTCAAATATTGACTTCGAGTTTGTCCCTAACCAATGCTCATCATAGAGTGTTATAGGTTATTCTTAAATGATAGGTTTAGGGTGAGTATGATTCTTGTATAGAGAAAAGAAATATTCTCATATGAAAAAATTAAATAGTATGATTCTTTGTGTGTGTTAGATGATCTACTAAGTACACTAAATTGAGTTTTTATATAGATTCCTTTGGTATACTAGGGGTAAATGGATCATATTTGAGTCCCCACTACCTGAGGCTGAAAAGATACCTAGAATATGAAACATTATATTTTGATATCATACTTTCACGTGTCTAAAAATTTAAATAGCTAATACATGGGTGGTGGGGTATGTTTTTAATCATTTATTTAGATATAGATTAAAAAAGATGATATTTTTCTTCTTGTATGATGAGTATAACATCTTTACCCTCAATTGAGCTAAACAATTGGAGTATATTGAAACACATAAATATTATATATTTTTATGGAAATAGTACATGTAATGTAATAATATATAGTGATGAATGACATGTGATTTAATAATCAATTTGACTTTTATATACAATGAGAATCAAGAATATATGAGTTTGCTATATGGGATTGACATTCTATTTGTCACATGGTTCGCTGATGACTTGGATGAAGAGAAAATATGAGAATTCACTTTTTCATATTATGCAGATAAGTGGATATTGGTATAGAGAAACACGTTTTCATGGATATAACACCAGGTTTATTTATATATTGAGTAGGAATGATACTTTTATAAGGGTTTATCGTTGCATACATATATGGATCTATATATTCATATTTTTTAATGCTATAAATTTTGTAGGGTCATAGTTTTTGGTTGATGAATATGGATTGGGTTTGACTCATGGATCTCTTCTAAAATAAATTTCAAGTTAATCCAACAAAATTTTTCAGATGGGTATTTATAATTTGATAACTATAATTTGATACATGGTGAATATATATATATATATATATATATATATATATATTTACAAAATTGTGTTGGAAAATATCCAAAAGTTTTTTTGGATATGGTCTCAAAAGTTATTATATTAGAAAAAATGTATGGTGAAATAGAAGAATATGTTTTATTATTTAATTTAATGTGGGAGATTCAAGTAAATTTTACCTAAAGATGATATATATATCCATTATATTTCCCCTTGAATGAAAATTATTATTCTCATGCATATAGAAAATTATTTCGTGGGAACTAGACACCCGAACCATTTTCCCACCTTGGATTTCATTAAGTGTTCTATTTCATAAAATGTAAAATTTGGTAGGAGTTACATTAGTTTGATAAAATTTCATACTTTTAAAAACATTAAACCACTCATACATACACTATCTAGGAGATTCACTGAGGGATTTATAAAACCTACATCTATACAATGGAAGTGTGTGTCTCTGTGTGTCATTATTATACATAAATAAAAGTCATAAAAACCCATGATTCCATTCCTTAATCCCATTTTCCATATGATATTTTATCACACCATGTTAGATATAATGTCACTCATGTATGACATTTCATTTAGATTATATTTTTTATGCATTATAGAGGTGTGATTCCTTTTCTCAACTTTGATGATGTCTATAAAACTGATCAGATTAATATAAAAGGTTGAAGTGGAACTTCAGTGTACGATATACCATATTTAAAATGTTAATCAGTTATTTATTTTTGAATAGGTTAAATATTATCATATATGAGCATACTTATAAAATCTTATTAATTTATTATGTTTGATCTGATAGTTTTTATTAGACTCATAAAAACCCATCAATAGCTAATCTTATAGCTTTGACATCAACATGAGTGAAAATCCGGATATTATATTGTGGTAAATGACTCTATGATTTTGATGATGTCCGTCCAACCATTGTCAAATTCATAGTGGGATATTTTTGATCATTACCTTGTTATGATGAAAGTGTATATATAGGTCATAAAATATGATATAACCCTGATTTTATACTCAATTACAGAAGAAAAAATTACAATAAACCAATGATTCCTCCATCCTAGAAAGATAAAAAAATAGTATTTTACTTTTTTGGGTATCCCCAAGTGTACACACTCATGATCCAAATCAATGGAAATGAGGCCAAATTACTTCACTTGAGGCACAAGATCTGATTACATTTAGACCATATTTGTTTCTATCCAAATAAGATTATATTCAAGATCCAAATATCATTTCAGATGAATTAAAAGTGTATGTTCTTTTGTTATAGGAACCTTCATCTTCAAATTGAACTAATGATAATCCGTAAAATCAAATAATTTAGGGTAAACTACCATAATGATAAAAAAATTCAAATGAAACACTTTATTGTTCAGTTTGAATGAGTAATGTTTTTCAATTACCTCAATAAATTTCTATTAATAGTTGTTAATAAAGGAAGAACACCTGATGGAACTGATGATTTTTTATTTTTAGGTTGAATCAGTAGTGTCACTAGTGGTATCAATTTGTTTTCATAAATAAGTTCTTCCATGTGAACCATTTGACCAGGAGAGAAAGGAATAATTTCATCCACAACATCATGTGAACTAACCATAACTATTTTCCCTCTATAAGTGTATAATAAATATAAACAGGTGACTAAATCTCTTTATCACCCTAAAATATCTAAATGGAAAGATAATTTTGGTATCAATAAGAACAAGTAGTATGTGGGTAATAATGAAATTTAAACCACCTCTTCATTAGAGATACTTTGGCCTCCCCTTCTATCACTAGGTTCCATTGTACTGGTAATTATCATTTGTAATTTCATGTTTATATAGGTAATCTAGACTTTTATGGAATTTATTGATGCATCTATATCCTAATATAATTCATATAATTCAGTTGGAGTTTCATCTTATTTTATTACATCAGGAGTTGTTACACTATTGAAGTCCTCTAGCTCTACCTCTAGCTGGAAAAGAATATTCGTTGTCTCTATGATTTCTGTTTTTCTTCCCCAATATTCCCTATGATAAAATATAATGGGAAACAACACACAAAAAATTTGGAACCACAACAGTCAGGAATCCACTTTTAGTAACACATTCTTCTACTACTGCATCAACTGGATCTCCAACCAATGAAGGGGTTTTCATAAAGTTCCTTTTCAACTATTGTGCAATCTCTAGAAAAACTATCATATAGAAAGTCAAATACATTCAATGAATTTATCCTTTTGACATAGTAAAATCCCTTATGGACCCACCCATGAGTAGCAATGGTTTACCATTATCTCTTGGTAAACGAATAACAAACTAATAATTTGTATAAGATCAAATCTATGTGTAAATGTAGGAAAATGAAATACAAATACACACACTTACTAGAGGGAAGGTCACCCGGATTAGAGTTTCTTTCCTAGTGAACATGAAAAATAACTACAGAGCTATTATTGGGTGTCTATGTACATGAATATTATATATAGAATTAATTAATATTGTATGGATACATAGATAATACATCCTAAACAGATAAAAACAATAACACATGTAGAAGATATTAATAATAATATGATTTTATAGGATACCATTCGGAATAGGGAACAGATATACACAAGATTTAAATTTAACATTACCATTATCTGTAATGGAACTAGATGGAGCGAAAATTTTTGTGAATATGAATTCATCATTCTTGTTTAAATTACTTCTTATCTAAAAATAATTATATTTACAAGGCCTGGCCTTCATGATTCTCTAGAGGAATGGTCTGAATTGGGAACATAGAATGACATGGGTGTTAATAAACTCATTACCACCCATATTATCTACCATCCACCCCCATAACACATTGAAGGGACCAAAATAATTTATGATACTCTTCCATTATAAATATAGATAATTTTTTTTTTCTATTACAGGATTGACCAAGACAATCCACTATCCACATGCCTACTCCACCACCATAAGGAAGGTGGATTCTCTTACTCTATCATTCTTAAAAACTAGGAAATTGTACCCAATAAAGAACATATTTATATGTAAACTAGTTAGACAAGGTGGTTATTCAAAGAATTAAATTCCCACCCACATCTTATTATCTATCCTTCACCACTCATTGTATAATAAGAAACTCTTCACCCTACAGATTGAATTTTTATGAAATATATAGGATTTATAAAAAATGGTTCATGATTGGTATTATTGATGCATAATTAATTCCATTTCTTAAATGAAACGTTGATACACAGATTTGAATCCATCCCAATTGCTCATTTTTAAATGTTTGAGAGTCCTTTTAAATCAGTAGTTGTTCATTCTATATCGTCCTTGGGGGTTGAAGGAGGGATAAATTCATCAGTTTTATCTCCCAAAATCGCTGACCTTGAGATCCTATCAACATTACAAAGACCTATACCAAATTCAACATTCATTAAATAGAATGTGTTAGAATCTGGTCTCTAGTGATTGATGATGTCTACCATAAAACCTTTGATGTGATATTATATATTTCTTGAAACATAGAAATCCTTATAAAATCTTATTTTACACAGTTATATGGAAAAATATATGCTACTACACTACACCCAAAAGGAACAACCCCAATCTACATTGAAGACTCTATCATATTGAATGCCCCATCATAAAACCCATAGGAAGTAATGATTTGACATAATATTATACATAATTAACCCTTAAAAATGAGTATATAGGTCAAAATCAAGCTAGTATTATTCCTGATCTATCAGAACAAGACTGAGAATATATCAATTTTACAGATCCATTATAGGGTTGAAATGATCCATATAAAAAATAAATTTTTTGAATGTGTAACGATACATAAAAATCATAGGAAATAGCTGAATACATACCCTTTATAGTAATAATAGTGTGTTATTTTGAAGAAAAAATCCACATATAAGTATCCAATCTTATACCTGATACTCTTAGAGATTTAACCACATTAAATTCATATGATAATTGTGAGTGGATTGAACAACATCACATTAGTCAACCTCTACTTATTTTACTATAGAAGTCCTTAGAGAAAAATTCCATTTAGCCTAATTTCCTGAATATAGATTTATCATAGAATGATATATTCTATTTAATAATGGAAATCGTGGGGGGGGGGGGGGTTTAAAATGAAAAATGGTTGAAATAAAAATATGATAACTTGACTTATAAAAATTCATGTGATAACATTATTATAACATGGTCACAAGATCTCATGATCGTTATATCCTTAGGTGACCACAAGATCATTAGTCACTCATGTGATCACATATATATGTAGGTGATGAATGATACAATAAAATTTTAAACTAAATTACCTTTTCTTACTACATGAATGGTTTTTATGATAAATTTATAAAATGATATTATTCCTAGTGATCACCCAAACGTAGAGTGATCAATTTTGTAGAGTTATAGAGAATTAATTATTGAGTAAGGGGTTATCCAATAATGTAAATATTTATTGCGATGGAAATGAAAAATAATTAATGATAATGTGATAAAAATGTTTAAATTGATGATCGAGGGACTAAAAATCAAGAGGTAATTCAATTCCTTAGAACCGTGTTGTTCCTTATTTTTCTTCTTCCGAACATCATTTTTATGGCAGGATAATTTTTTACCCTATGTATGAGAATCGATAAAAACAAGGGGTAAAATTTTTTCAATGTAGGAGTATGTTTTTGGAAAAAATCTCCATGAATAAAAACACATCATTTCAAAATGTCATGGCATCTTGATAGACATGTAATCAGGTTATGCAATCACGTAACTTTAACAAAAATACGCACTTACTCCTAGGTTATAAGATACTCTAAAAAAAATATTTATATGAGTATATTAGAAAGGGTTGTTGACAATGTAATACTCTTGTGGTCATTGATGATAATGTGATTCTTCAATATATATGGTTTTCTATATCTAATAGGATTACACAGTGGGCTCTGAAAGGCAGTCCATGACGGATGAAATTGTAGTCATTCGTTGTCATGAAACTCTTTGAGGCATTACAGTAACCTAATTTTTTTTATGAAACCAACTAGGTACAAGGTTGTTGATGATGAAACCCCTATTTCCCAAAATTTAAAATGAGACATACAAGATACACGATCAATATCATGCAAACATAGTCACACAAATAAAAAAATGATATCGAATCACATGTGCACTATCCACCACCTAAAAAATATATAAATGGATCACATAAATTTTCTGGTAGTATATATAGATGAATAGAATGTCTAAAAAACTATGTCCCTAATAGAAAATAAAAAAGGTAAACAACACAAAAATTATCAATAATACTTTTATGGATAAAGGAGTGTCAATAAGAGATAAAAAACTACTAAATCTTTTGTTTGAAAATTAGATGAGTAACATTGAAGGATTAAAACCTAGAAAAGAGTAAAATATTTATCTTCTGCCTTCTTTTTTTATAGAATCTATTGTGTGTCTATGAAATCATGTTCTAGTTATGTTATGAAGTCTAAGATGAGTGACTGTGTTGCACGATTACCTAACCAAATACTTGTTACAGAATTGCAATTCACTCTTTCCATTATCTGATCACATGATCCCTTATACTATATGTTACTGTATGACCCACCTATTTCATAGAACTATATAACCTAATTATATTCTTGAGATAACATAATTGTTATCTATTTAATATGGTCCATTATTAATTAATTTTTTTTCCCGAGACTCCCAAATCAATATTTTACTCTATATGTGAACAATGCAAACATTAATTCTGATTACAAACATTATACATAGGATGCATTTTCAAGGACCGATCTGTTATAAAATATTATAATTCCCTCAAATTTGAATTTAAAAATACAATCTTTCCACATGTCTATATGAATGGACCAATCATGATCTACGTGTTCTCTATTAGGGGGATGAGTAAAATAGTGATTATTTATTTCAATTTTTTTCTTTCTTATGAAATAAAAAATTCTAACTATAAAAGTGATGATTTCCATTGACACAATATTTAAAAAACAAACACATAAAAATAAGTACATACAATTATTAGAAACAAATAATAGTATCTATTCCCTTTAATAGTATTGATATATTCCAATACCACACAATTAAATAGAAAAACCTATATTATACCTAGTGACAACAAGAATGAAATATCCATAAACATTCATTAAACTATAATCATGAAATACTACATGTTCTCTCCAAATAGATATATGATGTAACAAATATTTTTGTGATAATTTCTTGAAATTTTTACAAATAGGGATATGTATGTTATAATTTTCCTTTTTGTACTCCCTTCACAGTTTCAATTCATAAAAGAAATTGTCCCTCAAATTATTTCTTGGATGTAGGAAATAAATTTCTTTAGTAAATTGGTTATCCATCTTCTATATGTATTCCAATATCTATATGGTATATTTGATCTAGTGGATTAATATAAATTGGGACATTAACCCTAACTTTTCATCTGATCACATTACATTATGTCAATATAATGAATCCAATTATGAAAAATCTTCCGTTTATCCTTCAACAAAAGAATCTTATAAAAACTTAATTCATTCCTCTAAAAAATATTCATCATATAATTTCATCACATCATCTAACAAATAATAATTGATAAGAAATTATAATATGATAATATTTTTTCTGATTATTATTCACAAAGAGTTTCCAATCATCCTTAAACTTCTTCAACACATCTTCTCACTTATACGAATGTGAAATATGTTATATATTTTGTGTATAAAGATCCCATTTTTATAGTACCGATTAAAGAAGGAAATGTAAGAAATCTAATTTACTATCTTCCTCATTGAAAATTCAAATTAGAAAACTCTAACTAAATAAATATTCACTAGATCATTCATAGAAATTCATGGGTATTGATCATGAATTTTGAAAATTATTGTACATTCAACATTAAAAAAATTTCCTTTTAACTCTTATTTAATCATAAGTCTTTATTCCATTATATTTAGAATAATAAATAATCATATTTAAATAATATTAGTAGATATGATTATGAAGGTTTTCTAAATACCATAAAAATTGTTAAAAATATACCAAATATTCATCTGGATATACTTCCTATAAAAACTCCCATATATTGAGGATTTATATGATGTTACATTGGAAAATTGTAGAAATATCTATTTTTGTATTCACTATGAAAATAATATTGGATAATGACTTTCATGAGAACTCTTCATCATTTTCCCTGAAATTCAATCCAAAGACTAATGAACTATATACATAAACATATGTTCGAAGAGTTAAACCAAAAATATCCATCTTATGACTTAGATAAATATATATATGATCTTCATATAATAAATTAAATTCTGAAAATCATACATGTCGGTGAGATATACATAGTACCAACAGTACATATGATATAATCAGAACGATGATATGAAAATAATTTTTTTGATGGTCTTTAATAAATTGGACTTCTTCATATAGGACTTCATATGATTGAACATTGTTTAATTAGACATCATGGAATAAAATTAGTCATAATATTCCCTTTATAAATCAAAAACATTCCACTATCTGGTAAACATCACATAATTCCAACACAAACATCATAGCATCGCATGTACCCCTACACATCATTTGGGAAATGGGGGGTTACCCTTATGTACCATGCAAGACTAATCATTATTACCATAAAAAAAAGTTTGTTTTACTATTAAAAAGAAAAATAATAAATCATTTTTAAGATATTCTAAAACATCACACATAATGAATGAAATTCTCTTCTCATCTATACCTATTTTTCATAGCATCGGTCTGGTGATCTCCATTGAAATTCGTAGTATGAAGTTTTTTCATTCACATGATTATCTCCTTTTTTATACATACAATATGATTATGATTTCATTGAATACTAATGATGTGATAAAAATTAGAAACATAAAAGAATCACCATATTCTATTTATTGAACTCTTTTTCCAAAGAAATTGGTATGATTCACAAGATAAACATTCTTTAGAAAACATCATCAAAAAAACATAGACTGACAACATCAGTTGTGGAGTTCTATGTCTTATATTCATCATCCAATTCCCATTATTGGGAAGTATAAAAATTTTAGAATATTTATGTTAGGATTAAAAAGAAAATTATTTCTTAATAACTTCCATAACAACTTCATGATTATCTGAAACACCTTTATCCATCATAGTCCCAATAAACCCTTTCTTTGAGTTTTTAATTATCTAAGGAATAAAAATAAATGAAACATTATAACTCATTTAATGGATTATATATCTAGTAATTATAATCCATTGCGAGAGAACACTATATAGGAAATGATAATAATTTAACAAGAATACAAATTGTTTCATAAGAAATGACTTAAGAAAATTAGAATCTTATTAAAGAACCATTCTTATTAGGCAAAGAAAATTCAATAAAAAACAAAATCAAATTTTATGAAAAAAGTTTCCTTCATCCACTTCATCAAAATATTAAAATTATTCACACACACTACGATCACAATTTACCACTTTTAATAATAACACCTAAAAACATATATTCCTTGGAAATAAAAAACACATATAAATAGATATATATTTATTAAAACAATTTATCCCCATTCATTACAATATAAAAAGACAAGAAGTATTTGGGAAAAAAATAACAAAAAAAATAAATGAAACATTGTAACTCATTTAATGGATTATATATCTAGTTATTCTAATCCCATGTGAGAGAAATCTATGTAGGAAATAATAGTCATTTAACAACAATACGAATTGTTTCATAAGAAATTACTTAATCAAATTAGAATCCTGTTAAAAACCCTTCCTATCAGGCCTAGAAAATTCAATAAAAACAAAATCAAATTTTATGAACAATTTTACCTTCATCCAATTCATAAAAATATTAAACTTATTCACACACACAATGATCACAATTTACCCCTTTTAAGAACAAAACCTAAAAACATACCGTCCTTGGAATGAAAAAACACTTATAAATAGATATATTTTTATTACCAAATTTTATCCCCATGGATTACAATATAAAAAGACAATATATATTTGGGGAAAAAATAACAAATAATTAAAATGTAGAGATTTAGGTTGGACACCGCTTACCAACCTCAGTTTAAGAAAACATTCCTTTGGAAATGTATTTTCGAAAATATCTAAATCATCCTCCATCATAGGAACAAAATAAATATTTTCTTCAATATTCTCCACATGTTATTTGATGAATATAAATTTTATATCAATGTTTTTTGAATGGTAATGATTCAATGGAACTATGGTGAGATTTATAGAACATTGATTATCATATCCAAAGATAAGGAGAAAATTTACCTCAAAAAAAAATATTGAAACTCTGTTTTCATCCATAGAAGTATCATTACAGCTTGAGTGGAAGAATCATACACATATTCTAATGCACTAAGATTCACTGAAACATTATTCTTTTAATTACATCTTACTCATATTTCTCCCCCCAAAAAAGCACCAATAAATGTGTATTTTAAATCTTATATACTATATTCACAATATGAATTTATATATCCAAATATATCAATCATTACTAGTCAATCATATTTCAATAAAAAATCATGTGTACCTTTACTATATATAAAAATTAACTTTCTAGTTGTGCGATGAGATTACATTCATGAGATTTGGTACATGGCACAGTATATATAATCACACACTATATTCATCCATTGATCAATTATATATAATAAAATTCTATCCAAAATTATAAACTATTTAGGATCTACATCATTTAATAACATATCTTTTGAAAAAATTATTCTATTTGAAATTGGTTTGAGAACTATATTCGAATCATCAATTGAGAAGATTATTCTTAATTTCCATTTCTTACTTTTCTAGAGATGGGAAAATTATTTTCATATTTTCCAGTATTTATAAGATAAAAAGTATATTTTTTCTCTTTTAATGGAAATTTTAAATAACACATTCATATACCAAAAATATTTTCTATATTTCATCATCATTCCCAAAAAATATGATATTTTTTATAATAAACATTTATAATTAGTGAAGCCTCCTTATTGGCTTTTATATAGAGATTTTTATCAACAGTTGATTTCATGAACCACAGAATGTTTTAGAAAGTATAAAATTTTTAATACCAATCCAAAATAGTTCTCTTCAATTAATATAATGTATTCTATATATTTCACACATAGATTTCATATTTCCCTAGAATGAATCTATAGAAAGGTTCAATAAAAACTACTTTATCTAACTGTCTTTTAATAAAGGGTGACATCAATGTATTTTTAAAATATTATATATCTATTATATAGTGATATAAATAAATATTTTGAGAGTATAAAATATTGATACTAGAGAGAATTACTCAGTGATTTTAATTCCTTAAAATTTAGAGTAACCTATAAAAATAATCCAATTTTTATTTTTTATTACATAATCTTTTTCATTCAATATATTTTGGAGCACCCACTTTATACCAACCACGTTATTATTGTGTGGTTTTGGTACATGTTCTCAAGTATTATTCATCCCAATATGACCTATATCTTCATTCATAGAATCAATACACTCATTAGGTGTCACTAATTTATCAATATCTTGTAAATTTACATATTCATATGAAAAATTATATTAAAATAAGGTCGAGTTTATTTGGGTTTGACTGTTTGTTCATTGATCATTAATAATGTTTTAGACTTATAATTTATTTATCACAATATTATGTGATGAGTTAGATTATCCTCATAACTTGAGATATATGAGTCAAAATAGTCATCTCAAGTAGCTTCAACATTTTTTCAATAATAAATATCTTTTTACATTGTTTAACTGCATCTAACACATCAGTATTTTCTTTTATATCTGCAACTTTTTTTATCATATTGTTCAAGAAAATTCTTATATGAAGAGTAAAAAATCATTTCTATTTATTTTTTGAAACACCTATATACATTATGTTTAGAAGGTATTCTATGAAAGATCTCATGATCTATAATGGAATATCACAAGATTATATCCCATGAATTTTAAACTGCATGGACTATAAAACTATTATAGATGATATAAAAATTGAGTTTCTAGATAATTAATATTTTGTGGAGTCATATAATATTTTCACCAATATAGATTATATTCAAAATATAAAATTATTCTCTAATATATTAACTCTAAAAATACTAATATCGGTCGTGTTTGAACAAAATTGTTCATAGAATCTCCACTAAACATCAATTTCTCCTCCAATTAACATTGTGCGGATAGGATGTAAATGATGCACATTAATCAAGATGAATTTCATTAATTAAAAGATAAAATCCGATCATCAAACATGTATATATATTAAATTTATCAATTCATATTTTCTTAATAAAATATGAAATTTTTTTTATGCACTTCTCCTCAAACTCTCAAAATTTTTGACAACATCTAATTTATTCTTTATAAACATAATACAAGTAGTGTGCATAGTGAAATAAATTAAATAAATAATGTAACTATATTTTTTTTATTTTCTAATCAGGTTAACAAAAATATCATATTTTATCGAATACAAGGGTCGAGTTAAATATAATCATCATCCTTTGGTATAGATATTATTATCTCCCCTTTCTATAAAGGAAATCATCCACAATCTCTTATTTCTATTATTTAATGAATACCATGAATAGATTATCAAATTGTTAGCTTTATAATATTAATGTAAAATATATTCCCTAGCATTTTCTACCAAATATAATTTTCCTTCATCTTCCTCAAATATCATGAACTCTATACATGAACATCATGAAACATGTTTCACTTGGTTATCTAGGCATCATTACAACATTACCATTGTTAACTATCTTAAGAACCAATATTTTTTGGAAAAAAATTGTTTCCTTCATCACAAATATTGGGATCACTTTTCTATTTTTTTAATCCCATAAACAACATGGTTCATTTTGGTTTTACATTTTCTTACACTATAACAGAAAATATCACACCTTTGGTTCCATATGACTCATGATTTCGAAAAATTCATTTTACATTCTATTAAATCATTCAAAATTTTCCAAAACATAAAATATCCAATAATATTTTGTGAAAACCATTTTCCAGTGTCCATTTCATTCTCTTTTTGTACCTTTGATTACATTATCAACAATTATGTACTTTTTTATCTTTTTGAAATTGATAATTGTTCATGAAATTTTATTATGATAGAATCATACCAAGAAATCCATTTTAAAGATATAAATGTTGTACACATCATTGAAAAGTATTTTCCAAGGGTTTAAATCTATTTTAAATATTCAAATATAATATCTCAGGTTTTCTCTTTTGAGTGGGTTAATCCCCCTCAATATTTCCCTCCATTTTCTAATAGATTAACTATAATGATTATTATTAAAAAATATATATATTATAGGACTGAATCCTCAAAAATTATAGAAGTAACTGCATAAAGAATATTGTGTTTAATATCAACTTTAATTTCTAGATTTCTATATATTATTTTCATCAACATTCAAACCATCTACTTTGGTTTTTTGTTTCAAAACAAATATTTTTTTACTCCCTAATATGTTCTTATTAGTCATGGATTTATTCTCATATGAAACATAACCCCTATTTTATAATATTTTGGTTTGTACATTTAATCCAGTAACAATTTATGTGTCTTAACTCTGGTTGTTTTAGTTACCTACGTGATATATATATAATACTTTTATTCTAAGAATATTTATGATTCTTATCAATGGTTGAAGGTAGATTTTGATGATCCTTTTTTGGATTGAAAATAAATAAATATCATCAAGTTATATAATTTTGTTTTTAAATATATAAATCTTTCCCAAAATTTATCATGTTATTATTGAAAATGTTCTAATTAATCATCCTTCACTTTGGACCTTTCTTCAAGAATGATGTTGAGATTTTTTATCTTTTAATAAATATTTAATGAGAACATAATTCTCATAATGAAACATATATTTTTCTCTAATTAATGTCTCTTTATTATTTGGTGAATTAATTAATTTCTTTAAATTCATGTTCTACCTTTCAAGTCATAGAATGTTTAAAACAAATTATTTCAATTCATGTTTATTCATAAACACAATTTGAATTAAATCTTATAATTTATATTCTAAACTAATTATTTTTCCACTAGTGAATTTTTCATCATTCACTTTTCTAAATATAATTTTTTTAGTAATATAATCACTAATCTTATTATATTATTTTTAAATGTCACCATCTTTCTCATACATAGATGAATAGTTTCTCCTTTTTTATTTAGGTAAAACATTATCATTTTTATTAGACACCACCATCAATGGCTCCAAAGCCTTCATTTTTTATTGATTTTTGATAATCCACCATTCAAGGATGAGTTGGAACAATTACAAGGCCTGTTGGAATATGTATTACATCTCCCATAGGCCTTAGAAGAATTCATTGCTCATAGGCTTCAATCATTACATACAACCTAGACTAAATAGTTGGAACTTCTCCTCCCCATCATCTTCATCATGAAATTATCCCTCCACCATAGCATGTCTATTTGGATAGGCTTTCTGATGCATGCACAATCTTTTCCTGATAGTAGGTTCCATACCCTTTTATTATTGCAACCCGTTTAGATTCTGTTATGGTGAAAGATCCTTGGTCATCCTCATTTTGGAGATTGTTCCTTGTAGGTTGACTTGTTTGAATATGAACTTAAGGTGGTCCGAAGGCCTTGAGGTGGCCCGAAGGCCTTACTAACCTGAAGGTCTAGGTAGCCCGAAGGCCTAAAAGGACTTAAAGACCAAATCGGTGGCTCGAACGCCAAAATAGGGGAATAGTCCCTACTGCTACTATGACAAATAGTACCTGCTGCAGTTCCCACTACAGTACTACTATAGTACATGAAAATTTTCCTCTGCCTGGCTTTGATCCCTAGTCGGCTGGATGCACTAAAAGAGTCCTCACCATAGATAACAAAGGATGATCATGGAGCTCTAAAAAAGTGAAAAAATTATTTTGTACTTTTCAAAAACTATGTTCAAATTTTTAGAAAACTATGTTTTAAATCTAATATTGTTTTCACTAATTCTGTTTTCATTATCAGTGACCTAGGATTATTCCACAATAAACTTATTATACATTCCATAATTAGAAGAAGTAAAATAAATTTACCAATTATCTTTTTTCCTTCTTCTTTATATCCATTTAACTTCTCATATCATAATGGTTGAGAGTGTTATGTAGATCATCCAAAGAAAGTGTTTCAGGATCTATATCATCTGAGTATGAAACATTAGAATTAATATTTAAGGTAAATTTTTTATGATAGTTTCAAAAACAGTAAAATATTCCAAATTGGGATAATGAAAACATATGATTTATATAATATAATTAACCCACATAAATAATTCCCTGAAAGATTCAAAATCACCCATCCTATAATCTTTATACATTGGAATCTATATTTGAAACAACACTTTATTTACTTTAATATTTCCTTCATAGATGTTTTACAACATTTCCATGATTATTTTATCCCTTTAAATTTTTTTAACTCAATGAAACATAGTTTCAGAGAGTGATGAATGCATATTATTTATAGTTTTCCTATATTTATCCAAATTATTCATATAAATAGTTTTAAGAGGAAAAAACATAGAATATGATGAGAATCCATGTAATATCTCCTTATGAACATTATATACATTTGAAATATGATAAGGTAACATTATTTCATTCCCAACATGATATTTTTTACCATCCAAAATCAGTATCAATTTAATTTTCATAGAGTTCTAAATATCATTGGAAACATCCCTTTTTTAAAACATTATCAATGATACAATTAAGGGATAATTAACTATGAAACCACATGATAGGATAAATCATCATCGTTTGATCATTAGGATGGTGAAGTTGAGAATCAATGATTTTTCAATTTTAGGTTTTTCATTCTTTTAAAACATTCTTCAACTCCAGTTAATGATATATAACATTTCTGTAAACAATCATTGAAAAAAAGAGAAACTTTATTTACATGGTGCACTACTAAAAAAACATACAAGTCCTTAGAATGGATTTTAAATAATCCAGTACTACGAAATCCACTTCAGAGTAGTCTATTGTATGTGGTTACAGAAAGAAGGGAATATGAGACCACCAAAATATTCATAAATGAAATTACATTATTTAATGATGAAATTATTGGTTATTAAAATTTGATATAGAAAACATATACCTTACATTTTTATTTTAGACTATTATAAGTTATATTATATCAGATTTAAAATACATTTATGGGTTAAAACCATTATGAAATTACATATTGATTGTAGGATTTTTATATATATGTGGTGTTGATAAATTCATTTGATATAGGAAAATGATGTGATGGCCTCTACCTGTATGATCATACCCGTATGAATCTCATTTATTATGAAATCCGTGGGCATAAACATCACTAGGAATTCCCTTTACCAATCCCAAGGTGAGATTTAATAAGTAATGTATGAGTGAAATTGTTTATAGGATAATTTTATGCTCTTCGAGATCCAGGACCATAGAATATTTTTCAAACCACCCCAAAACAATTTCACCATCATATATCATGCCACTAGGGAATTTTGTAGTGTAATGAATGGACATGTATTTAAACCCTAAAACTATGAATTTTTATATTTTCATATAAATTAATTATTATATTTATATATTTTTTATACATTATAATTATTAAATAATATGTGTGATTAAAATTATATTTTTTACGTTGAAATATAAATTTCTTCTGGGAATATATAGTTTCAATGAAGACACTGTTTTTTGTGAAATTAATAAATTTTTACTGAAATTATATTTTAATAAAATATTATTATTAAATAACATTTATCAAATATAAATGCAATATATTTTTATTCAGTCAAATAATATTTTTATATTGATAAAAAATGTTTTTCCCATAAAAACCATTATTTTTTAATAAATAGAGAATTTTTATATATAAAATCAAATAATCATAATTTGTGAAATATTTTGATATAATAAATATTATTTTTTAAATCATCATATCATAATTATAAAATTTTGAATTTTTTAATATTTTATGAGAATTTCCAAAATTTGTGTAAAAATTTAATATGATTTAATTATATGATATGAATTATTATGTCAGAAAATATTGAATGTTTTGTCATAAATATTGAATAGGGTTTATATGAACAAAATTTAATTTTTTTTCTTTTAACATAATTCATTTTTTGTTATTTTACTATTTTGATAATCTATAAATGAATCCTCAAAAACCTATATTATATTTAATGGTTTTAACATAAATTCTTCCTAATTATGACTCACCTCCACAACACTAATATAATTACTTTTATCGTGTTCCATTATTTTGATGAAAAATAATTAAATCAGATTATCTTTGAAAGAATCTGTGATCAATTTTTTACAATATTTTCATTTGCATTAATTTATCATATAGAGTCCAAAACCAGTTATCATAAATTAATAATTAATTATCCTCTGTATCTTCATAAGACCTCACCCAACCACCTATTCCTCTTCAATAATAAATCTGGTATCATTATGATACTCTAACTTCCCCTTTATAGAACCCTCCCAAAGATCCCTTAAGATCTTGAAAATATACTCCAATAATTTTGTAATGGTCATTATAAGGTAAGGACTCTTCTTCACTTCGTTATTCAAGAACCTTATTTATATTATACCGCTTTTTTACCAATTATATATCATGGGATATGTTTTTTAAAATTCCAATTACTATAATTATGACTTCATATTGATGAGTTTCCCTTTCCAATATAATTCATCTCTTCAATGAGTCTTTATTTACCAATTATATATCATGGGATATGTTTTTTGTGTAGTGAATACCCATCCCCATTTCCACTCAACGATATTTTCCTAGTTATAAAAATAATTAATTCATTATGTAATTACATGGGTGTATCCTAGGGACAATAATATTGGGAATAAATGTGATGAAATATAACCCAATGTTGTTTGATCTATGTGAAACACTATGAATATACATGATATAAATGTAATGGGTGGGCCAAGAATTATATTTCCATAAAAAAATTTGGTAAGTGTTTTTTTCTCATGAGACTCCATATATTGAAACGAGAGATTATCAAAAGGAGACGATGAAATTTTTTCTTATTGGTTGTAATTTATTATTATTTATTTGGGAATGTTTAATTTTGTTTCCACATTCCCATGTTACATTTATGTTATTATCTTCTATCATGATTCGATTTTAATGCATATAATTATTACCCCCCTTATGTTACCTTGATATTCCTATAAAATCAAATATATTACATTCATCAAGTTATGCTTTGATGATTCCCTTATTTGGATTCATATCTCACCCATATATTATGTACATACCTAGCTTATCTGAGACAATTTTTTAATGTCAAGGAAATTTAATGGCATGTTATAGAGTTTTATTTTATGCATTTTCATTAATGTTTCACGTTGTTGTTCTATGTATATAATTATCCAATAAATCTAGGCATCATGATATAATGGTATTTTATTATGTGTGCATTTAGGAAATAAATCATCTATTATGTTATATTAAATATATGGTTGTCTTAGTCTATATCAGAGGAATGTATTTTTATTTTTGGGTATTAGGATTAGAAATCCCAAATTAATGTATTTTAGATAAGACTAAATATATTAAAACATTCATAAATTTAGGTAATATTTATAATAAGTGGTTAATAAGAAACTTTATCCCTATATAGATACAAAAAATGGATGTGGCTCTAGAATAGTTGTATGTAGGGGTAATGACCCTGAAAAGGACACATTTATCCTGACTCAATCTTGAAATGATGCCTAAAAAGGATCCTTGATACTCACCAAAATTGGAACTCTCAGGGGGTTTTATATTGTAAATTCACTATCAATTTAAAACCCATTAAGAAATGATTAAATATTCCCCTAATATATTATGTTTGGAAATAGATCATTGAAAACATTTATTGAAACCTATAAATTCATAGGTTAAGATATATGTGTAAATTATGTTTCATACCTTTAATGTTCACATATTCCAATTAATTTGATTAATAATATAAATTTTATCACCTATAATTAAATTTTGAATGTTTTAAATGATTATAATAAAAAAATCAAAGGTAGGCTTAATATCCAATTTTCTATGCATTTGTTCATATTACCCAAGTTTAGTATAACTATTCAAAAACTATTGCAAAACAGGGATGTAAATCTATTAGTGAAAACATAAAATGAGGTAATTATTGCATCATAAGTATATAAATACTCTCCTAAAACAATTAGTGGATTTTACCTCCCAAAACACGACACGATACTTCATTTGGAGCAATTTTAGGATATACTGATAATGGATTGATTTTCCTTATATAGATCCAACTCCAATTGCTGAGATAATAAAATTATCCACATTATCATAAATCATCCTCTAATTAAGTATGAGTTCAAGGAGAGTCATGAGTCTATTTTTTTACCATTATATCCTTAATAGATATTATTTCCCTATGATAATGTGTACATTTCTAAAAAAAATTATATTGTGGAAAAATAATCCATGATGACATTCCCGTTGTATGAGAATTCAGAGATGTGTTTCCAAGGAAATTAATTTTCTTCTTCTTAGATGAGAGGCTTAGTTCTCAATCAGATATATACCTAGAGAATTTATAAAATACCAGACACCATATATAATTTCCATTTATGGACATGAAGATATGAAGAAGAAACTACCAAAGTATATATAGAAAGGGTTTATATTACCATGTGCTCTAATGTGGGGTGTTCCAATACTATTACATAATAATAAGGATGGATCAATGTGCTACTGAATTGATTGTCCTGACCACAAAAAAATCAGAAAAATGAACAAGTATCATTTTACACATATTGATGAATTTTATAATCAATTATGTGTATATGAGTACTTATATTAGGAGGAACCATGGGAAGGATATTATCACGTGAATCTAAAGATGAATGATATCCCCCAGACATAATTTTGTACATGTTTTGGAGACTTTGAATTAATTTTTATGCCATTATGACTCACTAATAGTCTAGACATATTCATAGAATCAGTTTTTTTATAATTTATGGATTACCTTGATAAATTTATTGTACTCATTATAGAAGGTATTCTTCTATACTCCATAATAAAGAATTAACATGAGGAGTAATTTTATTTTTTTTTCCTAAAGAACTTTTGTAAATAAAAAATGAATTATAAATATAGTAAATATGAGTTTTTTGGATAATGTACTATTCATGGGGTATGTTTACATAGGATAAGGGTTATTTATTAATATTTAAAAAATTATTGCCATTTGGAGATAGATCAAATCAACATCTATGATTGAATTCCATTATTTACGTGGATTAGATGGGTACTGTCATTTATTTGTAAGAAACATCTCATGCTATTCAATATCACTAACCAGGATGAATTAGAAGGGGGTGAAGTTTCATTAGAAAAATGAATACTACGAATGATTTAAATGATTTTTAAGAGGATAATTACTTCACCTGTTCTAAAATTTCCTACTTTGGGGGGGGGGGGATTTGTAATCATCAATGATGCATAAAATATTTTATATTTTTTAAACTTACGTAAGATGAAAAATAGATGATATATTATTCCTTAAAATTAAATATCAATTAGTATAACAACCTACTAAATGAAATAATAATGGCTATAATGACCTTTATCTAATGATTTGGTGCTATTATATCTACCAGGATAAGTGTGGAATAATAAAAAATTTTAAAGGCCTTATGTATATGTTCACATAAAATGAACTCAATATGTTCCAATGATGGGTGTTATAGATGATCAAAGATTATTATTGAAAACACTATTACTATGATGGGATGGAAAACAATGTGGTAGATTCTCTCTAAAAAATGATCCTATAAACATGTACAATATGATTATTTCAATGGATCCAATCATTGTTGACATATTTAGGATGAAAACGAGAATTATAATTTGATCTTAATCCTACCTTGCTGAAATGACTAATCAGAAATCTATTCTTTATTGTATCAAGGGGGACCTAAAGGATGATGAGGTTCAATAGAAAAAGAAATATTATATCCCATAGTTCAAATTTTATAAGGATGTAGTTATATGGATTGAACACTCATTTACACCCCATTAAAACCAAAACGGAAAATGTTACTTCTAGATGATGTTCATATCTCATCCTTATCTATTTATATCTAAATAAATAATATATATAAAGATTTGAAGAATAAAATATGATCGGATAACATTAAGTGGGAGATTTTAGAATTTGTATCATGATGCTGGGTATACAAACAAGTTAATGTTGAATGACATAGTTCAATGGTCAAAATGAAATCATTTTCAACAGTACATTGAGAAGGGAAAACATGATCATGTATTTCATCACAGGACTCCCCAAGACACGTAACGGTAAAAACACTATCTAGGTGGTATTCAGTCCCCCTACCAAGTCCTAACATTGATTTTCTATCAATGCAGATTTCTCAATTGACTAAATAAGGGAAGTGGTAATACTTCATGGAGCTCCAATTTATATGGTATATTATCAAGATCTACGTTTCAACTCTTTGTTTTTTAGAATATATTAACAATTATCGAATATAGAATTGATATTTTGCAATGCATGTCACCATCATATAGATTTTTACTCTGAGAGAACCATTAAAACACTAGAATATATACTTGGATCATATTCAATGTATGTTTGAGGATAATGGGATCATCAAATTCCCCTTATGGTGTTCACATATAACAAATATTTTAATCATATCATTCCAATAGAGTCATATGAAGCTCTATATGTAAATAGGTGTTGGACTCCACCATATAGAGATTAATTTGGAGGGTATAAGAATATGGGACATTATCTTATCTAATAGATAAAATATAAGGTTAAAAAAATTAAGCATCATATGAAATACACACAAAGGCGATAGAAGATATTTAAATTCAATCAATGATGAGACATGGAGTTTGAGGTTAGAGATTAATTGTTTCTTTGTAGCACCATGGAAGAAAATCTTGAGTTTTAGGATTAATGGAATGATTGTACTATGATACATTACACTTTTGATATAGTTGATCACATCCGAGTGGTAGTCGATCAGCATGGACTCCCACCAAACCTATGTGAAGTATAATTTGTGTTCCATGTTTCCCACTCGAGAAAGTATATACCTGACGCCTTACATGAGATGAATCCCAGGGTAGTTCCATTGGAAAATGTTCATTAATATTAGGGGAAATCAGTGACGATCTTAGATCTTAGATATGAGGTTATAATAAACAAGAAAAATCACTAGGTTATAGTATTTTAATAGAACCAAAATTTTTAGTAAGTTAATTTGGAACTAGAATTTATTAGAAACGAAATCTCCATCAAATATTTCATCTATTTCATATTATTAATTAATTTAATAGGGTGAAATTTATTATGGTCGGGTAATGTAATGAACTGAAAAATTTATAAATTAATATCTCTTTCCTGATTATCAAATTACATATTAATAAATTGGAAAAAAGAAAACAAATTCACTATTGTGGTATTTTTTTATCCTTTATAACTTGTTATATTTAAAAGACCATTAAAAACATACCCCTTGATTATATAGAACTAATATAGATATTGTAATATTTGTATATATACTGGTTTATGATAAATCTAATTGGCATGGAAAAAGGAATCAATGACCATTACTAGTAGGATAATACACAATGAACCCCATTTATTAGAGATTCTGAGGGAGATAATATCACTAGGGGTTTTCCTTTACAACTCCTAATCCAATATTAAATATCAATATCCTCAGAAAAAAATGATTACTGGAGAACATTGTGCTCATGGAGATCATGAACTAATTTTTTTCATACCACCCTAATAAAATACTACCGTCATACACCTTACCCTTAGGTAATTGAAAAATGTAATAAAGGGATATGTAACTAGACCCCAATAGTTTTATTTTTTATATTATTTATAAAATTAAAGATTATATGTATCTTGTATTATTACCATATAGTTGGTAAATAATAATAATGAAAAAATAAATTTTGATATGATGAAAAAAATTGTAACTTTTGAAAATTTATTTCCTCAATAAATGAACTATATTGGATAAATTCATGAATTTTTGAAATAAATTATATTTTAATAAAATATTATATTAAATAATATATTTTAAAAATCAAAGATAATATTATTTTACGATGTAAAATATAATTTTTATATAGTTCTAAAAAATGACAATATAAAAAATAAGAAATTTTTACTAAATGTGGATTTTTATTTCTATGTTTATGTTAACATAATTATAGAAATATTTTGAAAACAAGTATTTGTTTTAAATTAACATGTTAAAATTTTATAATGGGGAATTTTTCATAAATTTTTTAGATAGTGAAATTTCTCGGTAAAAATAAAATATTGTATAATTACATTGCTTATATTATTACATCATAAAAGACTAAAAGTGATTTAATAAACTCTATATAGAGGAAACCGAAAATATTTTAGTTTCCCCTTTAAATTAATGTGTATTTACATTAATTTTTTTTGTTTTTATAAACCCTTGAAAGATCCACAAAAATCCATGTAATAGTTTAATGTTGTAATAAATATTTTTATCAATATATCTCACTTCCACATCACCATGGGAATTATATTATGGATTAAAAATCTTAGTATAGTTAAAAATCCTTTTACACATTTTATTAAAAGATTTTTAACATAAAAATCTTTTAATTAAAACCTAAATATTATGATGCCTAGTGTTATAGGAAGACTACGTTCAAAATACATTAATGTGGAGTATAAATAAATCCTATTTTTATATTATCCATAAAGAGATCTTAAATAATTTCAATATCCTAAAACTATATGGGGTAACATGGGGGATACAAAAATGGAAGGGATGATCTAAAAATCTTATTAAGGGAATAAACATTATATGTAAACATAAGGTGTGATTCAAAGGTACAAAACTATATCATATTAGAGAAGGATCATGAGTATTAATATTAAAGTATAACATAATGAATGTTGAGTCATAAGATCATAGTAATATCGAATATTTGGAAGCGATATATAAGATGATATAAACTGAATTCTTGGATAACTTCCTAGACTAAATCACAATGTGAAAAAAGTCACATAATAAAATTCATTTTCTCCAAAAACATATAATTCAAATATCATGTTCCTAATAACATTACCCAATAAATTAGAGAGATACATGGGAACAATCATCATAACATGTTTCAAATCATGTGTACCACAAAATATAAATAAATCAAAGGAAAAAACATTAGAATTTATCATTTAAATAAATTTGTTTAATAATATTGTCTCATATTATAATGAAAATATTTTTCATTATAAAAGAATTTGAGGGATGAACATTCGACATGAATTTCCCCATAAAATAAAGGTATAATAATTTAGGTATATATTTGAGAGACATATATATAAAATTTAGTAGTATTATATATGATAAAGTGAGGTATGAAATTGATGGAACTATTTCTAAAATATTACATGGATTTTTTTTGAGAAAAATACCCTTTTACCTTTGAAATGGTTTCACAAAATAATAAAATTTGAAATAAGTTTAGAAAAATTTCTATAAAAATAACCATACAAAATTATGAAGTAATATTGAAATTTTTTAGTGGTTATTATGATGTGTAATTATGTATAAGAGGTAAATGTTAAAAGAACCATTCTGTTCACAATTGTAAAAAGGATTAAAAAATTCATCTTAAAAAAACATGATGACTACTTTTGATTTTTTTTAAAAACCCAATCATCGGTTAAAATATATTTAGTAAATAATTTTTGTGAAATTTTAAAAAACATTCTTTATTTATTTTTTTCAAAACATAGATCTAGACCAAAACCTATTTTTATCGAAGAAGGATCTGAAGTAATATTTTCCTTAAAACATTTTATCAATAAATTTTAGTACCAAATATAGAAAATTTCTACTATTAAATTAAAATTTCTGGAACAAAAAGGGGATAATGGAATGAGATAGTTTTAGAATACGTTTTTAAAATAATTTCATAAAAAATAAATTCAAGAAAAAACTATCTAGATGAAAATGATATTGAAACATAAACACTTACCAGTTTAGTAACTTTTGAATCCCAAGTCACTTGAATTAAAAAGATTATATATAACAAAAGTTTTCATTATTTAGTAAGGATTCATGATATAAAATTTAAATTGTTAGTAAATACAACATTTAAAAAAGAATAGGTGGGTGAAGGAACATGTATCCCAAAGAAGGATGTTTTGAGATTAAACCATTACATCATGTGCATTCATTGTCTTGTTTGTATTATATATCCATTATAATAAAAAAAATATTTTTATTATGATAATTATCAATGGTTAATCACATTTATATTTATAATTTATTTAATTTATTTTAATTACCTATTTAATTACATAATTAGTTTTTTCCACATCTGGTGTTTTTTGGATGCTCAATACAAAATTTTAATTGGGAAATTGTGTCTTGACCATAGTATAAGTGGCAATTAATCCATTATATTTATAATAATAATAATGATATAAATATAATTTCTACATGTAAATTATAAATTTCAAAATGACCCTAATTTTTGCTTATAAAGAATAGACTACATTACAATCATATAATTGGTATGTCGTACGTACTGATGTGTAATGATTGAATTTTTCAACAATCAAGACGGAAAGAAGGTTAATGTTATTTTATCATCCCATAATGACCAAAATATAAAAAATATAATATAATATAATTAAATAAAATTACATATAACATCCATGGGATGCATTAATAAAAAGTATGAATCCCATAATTTCACGAGGAGGTAGTCTGTCACACACATGAAAGACATTATATTTTACCATGTATTGTAACGTATTAAATCACATTATACATATAAATTTTACATAAATATTACTATTTTATTAATATCATATAAAAATATTAAATCCCTTATTAATACCACTTGTGAGAGGTGATAATGGAAAACAAATTTCATCGGCTCGCGAGGTGGTATTACTCCAGACACATGAACAACCGATCTATTTCAAAATTTATGGATGGTGACATATCTCAATATTATTAAAAAAAGAATAAAATATTAGTATATATTATATACTACTATTATTATACTATACTATAATAGTCCATTTTGTATCTTGTTAAAATTAGAAGTAAGAAAGATGGATCTTAGTGAAAATGAATAAATTTGCGTAGAAGAACCTACTTTGGATCTCTTACTAAGGACCCTATGTTTCATATTTTTAATGAAATGATTTCCAATTATGGTTTTAAGGATTTTGGATTGATATTTTGGTAGGGTTTGGTTAATCCCAACGTCTTCAGATATTATATTATGTGAGTGTAGGGGTGATGGTTTATAAATGAGGTGGGGTGTATTCTTTTGGTAAATACCAAATACAATTCCATAATGGGAAGTCGACCTCAAGACAAGTGCCTCAATATTTAAAAAATAATTTATTGGAGGATATTTATTTCCAATTAACACCACTAACAATAAATGGAATCATGTTTTAAACATATTTTCCCCTTTACCTATATGGTTACTCACTTTTAAAATTGTTTATATTATAATGTGAGAATTTTTTTACCTTTTTATTCTATTTTTTATGGATAAAATTAAATTAAAATTAATATATAATAAAAAATATTCTCATTAAAAATATGGAATATAAATTATCATATTAACTTCATGGAAGTGGCTAAATTTACATAATATTAAAATATTATAGCAATATGAGAATATGTTTTTGAAAAATAAAATTTACAGGGAAAAATAAACTAATATCTAGTGTATGAATTGAAATCATTATTTTATGAATTTCAATTAAAAAATATGGATATTATATATATATATATATATAATTTTTATAATTCCTAATTAAGGGTTGGATTAAGTAATTAAAATAGAGAAATATTATGCACATTAAAATTGTTTTTAGAAAAAACCATTCTTTAAGTCTAAGTATAATTTCATACAAAATCCTGTAAATATATGACTAAAATTTAATTATTTTTATTTTATATAAATATAGAATAGTTAATTTCATTTTAAATAATATTAAATTAACTATTTTGATATTAAATTACATTATATTAAATAAATAAATGATAGTTTTAAAAAAAACCAAATTTTCAACTATTTATTGATTTTTTTTAAATTCAAAAAACTTCAACCTATTTAGATTTTGATACGATTTGGTAAAAAATGATTTTAATTTTATAAGATAAATTTTTAAGAATTTATATAAATTAATCATAATATTTTTTCAGAAAATAAACATAAAATAAATTTTCCAGATAATAAATTTTTTATAAAATTAAGTGCTTATTTAAAAATAAATTACAAATACATATATATTTATCAAAACATTTATATATTTTTTATAATGTTTTGAATCATATATATATCGAAAAATTTAATGGATATGTTATAATTCTCATCTTTATGTAATAATATATTAATAATATGTCGAGGTTCCTTTAGTCATAATATTGTGTGTTGTATATGATATCAAACATAGTGTTTTCTTAAAATATAGAAGAAATAAATTCTTCCAATTAAAAAAATACATCCTAAAAATTATAAATTTTATATAGTAATTAATAATTATAAATTTTATAATTCCCAATTTGGTAAAACCACATTGTAAAAAGTGTTAATAAACATCCTCATAGAAGTGGGATGAGAAATAACATATAATAACACATGAATCGATTTGAAAGTAGGATAACATTGATGGGATGTGAAAATATTAACATTGAATAAAACTATAAATAGTCATGGAGAGTGATATAGATCACTGATCACGAGAAAATTAATGATCAAGATAAATTTTACAACCACAAAACCATAAATCTATGATGAATTAAAAGACAATAGATTCAACAAATATGAAGATAATAATATATTATTTTCATTTAAATATCACTTTCCTATAGTTTGGGGAATATTTCACTATCAACATAGATAATACTGGAATGTTTACATTCTTGATATATTTATATTTCATAAACCTAATTACATACTTTCATTGTGTTTAGATGAATTTCAACTTTACCTCTTACTATATGAAATTGATGTCCAATATAATCATTTTTATGAATGAAACACAAATATTATATTTTAATCGATCAATAAATCCCTAAAATAGTAACACATATTCCTTCAATACTTATTAAAAATGTTTAGAACAAATTAGGATAATACCCAAAATGAATACGAATGTATTAAACTCCAAATTTCAATAGTAAATCAAAAGGTTTAGAATATATCATTCTATTAACAAATAACCATATATCCCGAATAACCACAACAAACTCAACATTAATTTAGTATTTAAGATAAAGGGTTATCTCAAATCAATCAACGTACTCTTCTGATAACATAATAGATTTCTTCCTAAATAACCCTTTTTGATAAATTTAATGTATATATATATTAATCACACAAAAAATTTACAAAAATACTATTAATCATATAAAATACTAATAATTAAAAAATATATGATCCTGTAATATGTTTCCAAAATATACTTTAATATTTCCCCAAAATAATTTAAGTAAAAAATATATCAAACTAATGAGTACCATATGAAGTCTAGTGGTATACGTTTCACCCTTAACACCCTTATATTGTGGGTTCAAGAACTGTGGATTTTCTTAATATAGTGATTTTTCACCCAACATGATGGTAAACCTTTTAAAAAAATCTATTAACATATTTCTTATAATGATACCGAAAATACGTTGAACACCCTCAAAAGATCATTAATCATCATATCATTTTTATCAACTAAATCCATCAAAACAACTTATCTTTTCACAGAATATAAAATAATTTTTATTACCTAAAATAACTAAATATAAAGATTATATCAATAACTATCCTTTCTTAAATAATTTTTGACTATAAAATATTACCTTACAATTAAATAAACATTCATGATAATTTTTTTAAATTATTCTTAAAAATCCTTACAATAAAGAATCTACAGAAAAATCAATTGAAGATTCATAATTATAATAACCAATATACAATTTAAAAAATATATCATCAACATAATTCCTTAATTTCATAACATTAACACTTCAATTATTCCTCCTAAATGATTTTCATAACACAATAACATATGAATGAAATTCATAATTGTGTAATTTAATTGTACAAAGGCCATGTTCCCCGTATTTAAAATTTTGAAAAATTTGTGTTTCCTTAGGGTGAACTTTTTTTCACTGTGCCTTGTTAACCGTACAGTTTATTTTTCATTCGAAGGAGACAATTTGTGGCCTCATTCCCCACATATAAAGCATATTCTAGTAAATTTAATTTATTTTCAATGATGTATCATACAACATTATTTACATGTAGGTAATCGAATCATATTTTTTTCTATCATCATTAAAACCTAAAAATCCATGAGATTATATCCTTCTATTATTGAAAACTCATAGAAATTCATCTATGTTGTAGTTATTAATCTTAATTCGAGATAGATCATTTAGAATGATCATGATATTTCTAATATCCATTTCTATTAGGATTGGAATCTCATTAGGTAAATCATTATTCTTCATATCACATTAGGTGAGGACATGATTACACTTGTATACTATCAATAAATAGAAATAATAAAATAAACAAGATGATAATGTTTTAATATATAAAAGTGGAGACTTTTAAACCTAGAATTAATAAAATATAAATTATATTTATATTTTAATTTTCGAGTCTCTAGGTTTTTATATAGGTTATAAATGTTCACATTTCATATTAGTTTTTCTAACCAAAAAATGTTTTCATGTCCATAATAATGTTTAATAAATAGTTTTTTTTAATTTTCGAAGCATATCACATGGTAGTGTCAAACCAAGTATGCAGGAAATCCCTTTTTCATGCATCATGTGATAATCGATTCCTAATTAATGCACCCATTTTTATGTTATTACTGCTAGGTACTAATATTATAGTGGAACACTAACTATTACTAACCAAACATATATTTAATTGATTAAAACCTACATTCTCTGTAATAAACAAAAAATACATAATGTTTTTTTAATACATATCATTATCCTTCTACTTATCCCTAGTGTCATCAATAAAATTTTAGCATTACAATCCAAAAAAATATCTATACAATTGTCTGATACAAATTATAGTCACCTAATCGTTTTACATATATTATTCAACTATTTTAATCAAAAATGGATTTTAAAGACAATTCAATGATCATTAGGCCTCATATCATTCGATGACTAGGTTCACAATACACAAAAGATTATCTAAAATAATATTTTAATTATTTATTCCCTATAATGAGATCTTAGATCCTTTTAAACTCTAAAAAAATACATGGGGTAAATTGGGGAATACATAAAAGAAAGGGGTGTTCTATGAATCCCTATAAGTTAATAACCATGATTAGGAAGCATAATGTGAATGTCAAAGGTACACCATGAAATAATAAAGGATATGGATCATCAGTAACAACTTGGAATCATCCCATAAAAAACATGGTGACAAAAAAAATTTTGCAGTGACATATAACATGATAAAAAATGAGTAATTGAATGGTTTATAGACAATATCTCTTTTTCAAAAGAGTCCCATTATGGATTTTGTTTACATTCTAATCCCATTAATCAAATAGGATGCGAATAAAATAAATACCCAATTAACTAGAGAACTATTTGAGAAAAACTGTCATAAAATGTTAATTATTATGTTTTCGATAAAAATTAAATCAATCACAAGGAATATACATATGAAATACCAATAAAAATAAATGACTTTCATAATATTTTCCTATATAATAATAAAAATAAATATCATAATGAATTATTTTGAGAGATGAAAAATGTAATATATTGCCCCATAAATGTATGAGACAATAAACTAGGTATATATATGAGTGAAACATATACATAATTTATTAGAAATACATTACATCAATTCTTATCATCCTTGATGAAAATTTCATTAAAAGATTATGTGGAATATTTCTTCAAAAATAACCATATTCAAATAGAAATAAAATTTTCAAAATATTAAAATTTTAAAAATATAGTATATTTTTTTAAAATATCCCTACAAACTTATAAATTAATCATTAATGAGTTGAGTGGTCATAGTGGTTGGTAATTATCTACACATGCCATTAGTTAAAAGGAACATTCCATTCACACTATTGTAAAAAGGATGAAAATGAAACACTTTTAGAAAAAAATGTAGTTTATATTAAAAAAAATTGTAAAAATTAAAAAATAGGAAAAATTTATTCAGAATAATATTATGGTAAACATCATAAATTTTAATTTTTGTTTTCTGAAAAAGACGATATGGAAGAAAAATGATTATAAACTGAAGAGATAAATGATGTGATCATTTTTTAAAATAATATTTCAATACTTTTATGATCTAAAGAGATGGAAATGATATTATTAAAAGAATCATTATTGAATAAATAAGAATATGAAAATTGAAAGGTTATTAATAGAAATAAATCAAATAATTTCATTCAATAGATATTAAATAATAAACAATTCTGATTAAAATGATATTGAAACATAAACTCTTAGAACATTTTTAACTTTTGAATAATAATTCCCATTAACTAAAATGATTAATAATTATGTTAATTATCATTATGTAGTAATGATTCATGATATAATATGTAATGTGGTGGTATATACATCATTTTAAATATATTAGGTTCATTAAATAACATGTGTCTCAAAGAAGGATGTTTGAGACAAAACCCTTATAACAGGTTCATGATTTATCATTCTTGTCAATTATCTCATTTATAATAAAAAAATATAATCTATTTTTTAAATTAATAATTTTTTTAGGTTTAATATATAATACATAAATAATTTAATTCATTTTGTGATTTTTTTCAATTTTCTAATTCTTTATATCCATGTTGGCTGTTTTGAGGACACTAAAATCATAATTTCAAAATGGAATCAGTTTGACGAACATTGTCAATGTGGTCATTATTAAATAATATAAATAAAAATAATACTGATGTAGTTATTATTTTTTATATAAATTTTATTTTCAAAATAACTGTAAATAATGATAATGAAAAATGAATTCTGTAATAATTTTAGAGACGATATAACAAATGCACACATGTTTGATGATTCCAATTCTGAATGATCGCAATGGATATAAGGTATGTTCTATATTAAATTTCTATAATTATGAAAATATAATAAATATTTTTTTATTTATATAAATACACATACATATACAATATATGAGATATGGTAATATAAAAATAATCACATTATTTCGCAAGGTGGTATCTCTCCTTACACACGAACAATATTTTACATTTTTCATGGAAGATATTTTAATAAAGTATACGATATGTATAAATTTTCTAGATTCAATAATATTCCATGAATTTCATATATAATTATCAAATCCATAAATAATAATTATTTTGAGAATATATGATTGAAAATGAATTACTCCCATTAGTGAGGCTATGTATGTTGTACAAAAAAACTATGGGTTTGCTTAAAATTTTTGGGAATAAGAGTTTGAAAAATATTATTTGATAGAAAATTAACTACTGTGTATATAATATATACTTTTGTTAATGTATAATAATTTTTTAGACATTACTTAATGTCGAAAAAGAATAATTAAAAAAAGAATGAGCACGGTGACATCGATTACATTCTCTTAGAAGAACCTACTATGGATATGCTATTATGGACAATATGTTCGGTATTTTGGAAATACAATAATATAAAAATTTTATATATTTATTTTTGTGAGATATGTTTTACGGTTTCATCATTCCAAATGTCTTGACCGTGTTGAAGAAGTAGGTATGTGTGTCTTTTCCAAATTGAGAAGAAGTGACATTTTTGTTAATACACAAAACTATTGAATAATATAAAGTCACTCCCAAGGAAACATCCTAAAAATTGAAAAATAAAGTATTGTATGAGAGATATGGATAATGAACACCTATTTCCCTAAAAATAAACTTGGTATCTTCTTTACCACTAATATTAAGGACTTTAAAAATTTTAATTCTTTCCAATAGTAACATTGTTTTTACTATTAATTTTGAAGAAATATTTAGTTGAAAATATTATATAATATAGATTATGATGACTAAAAATTTGTGTTGTATTTTATCAAGATAAAATTATATAATTGGTGAAATTTAATTTAAAATATACCCACATGTGTGATGAAAAACGGTTTTCAAAAAATATATTTTTAAGGTAAAATGATCTTATATTCACTATATTTATAGAAATAATCAATGTATGAACATAAATACAAAAAATATAGTTATATTATATATAATGTTAATTTAAAAATTCTTTATTTGGGGTTATATTACTTAATTTAAATAGGAAAATATGATTCACTTTAATTTTTTTTAAAAACATATATTTAAGCCTAAGAATAAACTTATACTGAAATCCAATATTATTAAGATTATAAAATAATTAATTAAATGATATATAAATAAAGAATATTTATTTTAATTTTGAATAAAATTAAATTAATAATTTAATTTTTAAGTTATTTAATTTATTAAAAATAAATGACACATATAAAAATTACTATTTTTACACAATTCAATGAAAATCAATATATTTTGAATAAATATGAAAATTTAAAATTAGGTAAAATTTTATATGATGATATCAAAAATAAAATAGTTTTTTTGAAATAATTTTTCTTTAACATATATAAATTTATTATAATATTTTTTTTCAATAAAGAAACATAAATCAGTTTTCAAGAAACCGAATTTTTTAAAAATATAATGTTCTTATTTACAGAGAATTTATTGATAAATATATATTTATTATAATTTTTAAATAGATTTTTTAAATAACATAATATGATTAATACCATACAATTTAATTGTTAGGTAATATGAATCATGTTTAAATATTAATATTTTAGTAATATATCACCATTTGTTTCATCTTATTGTTATTTCTAGTATATGTTATCGAACATAGTGTTTTAAAATATCAAGGTGTCACATGTAGACTTATAATATAATTAAATCAATTTCCCTTTGGAGTAATTACTGGGAAACAACAGTGGGTTTGTTCATAGTTTGGATTAATGTATTATATATTGTCCAAAACCTATGATTAGAAGTTAATAATGATTTCTCCTCTATTTCACTACATAAAACAGAAAACCTTGCATTAATCTTCACTAAAATGTCTTGTATTATGAATTTTATCTAAAACTACATCTTTAGGGAACACCTACGGTTACCCAATTTCAATAAAAATATCCAATCATGATTTTATAAGCACCCCATCGAGGTATTGGATCCTCTCCTGGTCATCCTTTTAAATGACCTTATTTATATTATCATTTTGTTTCTGAAATTTCCTTATTTTAATTTGTTTTTAGACATACCTATTACAATTTTTATGATGTAAAATTTATGATTGTACCCTTTTACAGAAATTAAAACACTCTATGAATAATTATATACCCCAATAATTCTTATGAAATTATCCTACAATTATCGATGCCAATCATTTGTGTAGTGAACACCCATCCCCATTTCCACTCAAGTGTATTAAACCAAATGTAACTATCATTCATTGATTGGGGAATATGTTTTTTTATTGAAAACTCAATAATTGTGGAATTAAATGTCAAAAAATACATCCTATTGTTTTATTATATATATGTCACAATTACTAATGCACATGATATGAATGTGATAGATTGCCTTGAAATTATATTTCCCTATAATGCAATGTATTATATTTTAACACATGATATTACATGTATGGTGTAGAAGAGGTAATCCTATGGTAACATTGTTATGATATCATAGTGGTTATGCTTAAATAAGTTTTATGATGTAATCATTAATGGTGTTTCCATATTCTCATGTTTCATTTACGTTATCATCATTTATGTTGCTTCGATGCTCATATTTATGATTCTCAATCCTAATATTTTACCTTGATATGCCTATTGACTCACATGTATCATGTTCACCAATTTATAGATTTATTAATCCATTACATGGACTTATAGCACACCCATATCTTTTAAGCTTCCCAAGGTTATCCCATGCAGTCATATATTATCATTGAAATTTACTAGAAAGTTGTGGGGATTTTGTTTATCTATTTTTATTTTTTTCCATGCTTTTGTTCCATATAACTATTTTAAAAAATAATTTATAGATCAAAATCTTATATGATTTTATTATGCATATTTTTTAATAAATCTTGAATTAAGGTACAATAATGATACTGGTGGTACTGGAATATCCTCATACATGCATTGCAGAATTTTAAAACAACAGTGCATGTTCTCTATAGGCATATATAAGAGGTAAAAATGTTTTTTATCATAAATATTAGAAACAATTACCAACATGAATTAGTATGTTTTCAATGTGATTCTTTAACATCATTCAAAATTTAGCTTATTTCAAGTACATCGTCTTCACTTTTGTTAACAATAGATATCCAACAAATGAATTTTTATTGGATGTATGTATGATGGGTATGACTAGTGTTGTCTATCTAGTACATGTCATGTATAATCTTTTCAATACATTTGTGTATACTAAAATTTTCTAGGACACTATTCATCCTATAAAATATTATTTTTCAATATAATATAACATATTATGAAGACACTATTTTGTATCCTCTAACCAATGAAACATCCTAACAAATGATAGCTTCCTCTATAGCCAATTAATATTAGTATTTATAAACATTTTGTGACTGATACAAATTGACAGGAAATTGTTTTGTGGTTAATATCTATATGAATATTCATCACAATGTCTAATTAACAAACATTCCACTTTTGAAGCACTAATAATAGAATATACACAAGTAAAACGTGTCAAATATGGTTTGAAAGAACAACCCCTTTTTATAGTAGAGCATGAATAAGGAATGGTGGAAACTCTAATTTATTTTATTCTCAATAAAATATAAAAATAAGAAACACCATATCAAAAAATTTACTCAAAATTATTCAATGAAATTTTGATAATTCTATTCTCTTCATGAAAATTCTATAATTTGTAACCTTTACCAAACATCATTTTAAACTAGCATGAATGACCGGTCATCCTTCAAGGATATTTATAATATTTAATTATTGACATTTTAAAATCAAATTATATATCATTATAAATTATTTAAATAGATTAAAACCTGTAAATCGTTATACAAATCTTTAATATGATGCAATTTTCTAGAAAACGTTTGTCCTATGAGATTCCTTCTGATATTCCTTTACAACATTATTAAAATTTCTCAATAGTCTTCAAATAAACAACCATTTTATGAATTAATTCATAACTGTTCATTTGTTACCTCCAGACACCACATTCTGTTTGATGGAAATTGTATAGAATCATCCATACAATGACTCCAACAAAAACTATATATTTTTTGATTCATAGACCATTTTTCAATATTCTTATAAGATCATATATTATGAACTTCATATATGAAAATTTCAATAAAAATATGATGATATTTAAATTAATTGTATTATAGTATTCATATGATTGTAATTATTATGATTAAATAATATAGCATACTTCCTTTATACATCAACAAAATTCCTCTGTCTAGCATAGTTCAAAAATAGTGAAAAAACATTCATTGCATCACAAGTACCATTTAACGTCATTTGGAAATGTAGGTGTACCCTTACTCACAATGATTATCTACCCCTACACAATAAATACAAAAAATATTGGTTACCTTTATACATTATTCTAAGAACCCATTACATGATACTTAAAAAAGTACATACATTATAAACAAAAAAATCATCGCATCCAAACCTATATCCAACACCATCTATCAGTGTTCTCCAAAAAAAATGTCACTGTATTTCATTTTTTATAAAAATGATTATATATACCTTTATACTTATTGTTGGGCCATGGGATCTTAGAATACTAGTTATTATATAAAAATTAATAATAGAAAAAATCACAAAATTGTATTTATTAAACACTTTCAGATGAAACATGTAAGATATATACGATAAAAATTTAGCACAAAGCATTATCTATTAAAAATAGTCTTAAAAATGATAGTTATATCTTCTTCATTTAATTTCTTAATTACAAATCCTAAAGGCGTCAGATGATTTGTGTTAAGAATAAAAATACAGTACTCTATTATAATCTTCAATAAAAACTTATATCTTCTTCAAAAAATATTTAACTATATGTTGTTTAACCCATATTTCCTTTGGAGACTGTAATTCAATCATGATGTTATCATCAAATGCCTCCATATATATTTTACATTAAAATATTAAATGTTAAGGCACATAACTTGCCACGATATCCATATTTTAAATGTGACCCAAATTATAATCCCCTATGTGGTTATAGTTCTTAGGAAATTACCAATCCCTCAAGCCACATAACTAGTTAGATACAACTGATTCTTTATCACAATGATATAGACTTATATGATATTAGAGGCTGTGGTTATTTGTTTTAAGGTCGATTTAAAAATTCAATGTCCACATAATACAATGTCAATCTACATGGTCAGTGTCCTTATGTTATAATGTTAAACAAAAAAACCTCGAAACTACGAGGACTATGATTCAATTTTTTATAGAAAACATAAGATGCATATTTGTGGTTCAGGGACCATTCCTGGAATTGAACATTATTTTCTCATCCATCAGTGAATGTGGAATGAACTCAAACTTTGGGATCCATTACAATTTATAAAAATTAATAGAACATAAGTTCAAATGTGATGTTAATGATTTTTTTATTATTATATATTTTTTCACACCAGTCATAGTTCCCATGATCTTAATGTTCTATGGTGATCATTCTATAAACATATTTTTAATGCCTCTTTTATGGGGATCCTTTTTTAGTGGAAGCCCAAAAGATATCGTCTTTTATTCGAATGTTCAATATTCATAATAAAGAACTTTTGGGTGTCCTCATATCCATATTCACACTTTATCCTCTATTATCAGACTACTTATAATAAAGATAACCCTATTGCTTGATTTAAAATAGAATAACGTCAAAACTATGGGCACTATATTTTTTATCACCAAATGAAATGTAAGAATCCAACCCAATTATCAGTCCCCCATACCGAATTTTCAAATGTCTCTCTCCATGTATGTTTACACACCATTTTTAATACCCATTACCTCACTACATGATGTAAAACTATACGATACATTCTTACCCTGAATCCTTAACATATATTATAAAAACTACGTGGGATTTGATTTCTACTTCGCTGAGATACATATAATTCATTTATCAGGTTAAAACCCAACATAATCAATATTAAACCCACCTCTAATAGGTCCAAATTATATGTGGATTATCCATATATAATACTATATTCTAGAAAAGATAATTCCCCCACTTAGAGGGCCATATTTTCTCATGGTCTCATCACATTATACTTATCAAGATATAATCCCTAGGAATCATATATTCATTGGGCCATATTACTTGGCAGATCAACCTGATATCATTTGGACATATTAAATATATGTTTAAATAGAAAGGGATTCCTATATATATGTTACACACCAATAATTTCTTGGAATCATTCAAACTAGTTTTCCTTACAACATGAGGTTAAAATACTTGGATCAGTTCTTATCACATGACAATAAAAAGTATGAAGATACCAAATATGTGGTAGAAAAATGCATGTGTTCTATTTCATTTTTGAAGTATACATAGAATTATTCTTTTTGGGGATGATACTGACAATATAAAAACCAACCACCTTCTTAAATAGTGACAAATTGTAAAAGCACCAAATTTTCTGGCACCAATTTTTCGAAAACCCTAGACCAACATAACTAATTAACAAAAAGTAAGAAAATAAAAAAACCTATGAAAAATACAGATTGTATCATCGATGGAGAACCTATAATACATATAGATTTTCATGTTGATGTAATATATAATACCTCATGATTAGAAAATTAATACAATTTCTAATGGCATATACAAAACTAAACACTTAGCATAAAAGAACCACCAAATAATATTATTTTATATATTAATATTATAAAACATTTATTGAACTGACATGTATTAATATGTGTAATAACATTATGAAATATATGCATATTATTACTAATACATAAAAATTTATTTATTAATTATTTAGAAATAAGAACTAAACTTTTATTGAAATATATTTCTGCATAAAATTATTTTATCATTAAAAAAGCCTTTTCATCACAATTTGGTTTTCATTTTTTAGTGGAAATATTCTATTTAATTTATACTAATTTCATAAATTCTATTTTATTTAATGGATATTAATTTTTAAATCATCATAATAATTACGAGTAACATGATTTTATGGGATTTTTCTAAAAAGACTAATTTTTCAATGAATAGTGAAATATAACAATTTTACAGAAACATCATTTTCTCTATAAATATTTACCAAGTCCCATTAAATTTAGAAATAATTTTAATTTTCATTATTTCTATTTTATAAAATATAATAATATTAATTTAATTATAATAGAAAATTATATTAATTTTCGGTATAAAAACATTTATATACTTAAAAATATATTTTTATGGGAAACCATATTTCATCGGGTTTTGCACGTTTATTTTAAAAGTAATTTATTTCCATTAAGGGAATTTAATTTGATAAAATTGATTTAATACATGGAATAATTATTTACTAGAAATTTTAATAAGCCAACATTCCTTTTAGTTATTATGAGTAGTAACAGTGTTACATATGTGTCATCATAATAAGGGTAAATCATGTAGTAAATGTAAAAAATAATGTGATATGGTATTTAAAATATATTTAATACTTGAAGTATTTCTGTAAGATGAGTTTAGTCAAAATAATAACATTCAATATTCTAATATATGTCATATTGGTTCCATTATCCTCTAATAATGAACATAATATTTTTATATATATAAAATAAAGGCAAAATTTTAAACTCTCTATTTTAATAAATATACTATTTATTCATAGTGATAAAATGATGAAATGTTTAGTAATATATGTTTATTTTAAATAATTAATAATATTTTTACATGTTAATATATTTTAAATATTTATTGTGATATAATTACCATATATTCTTACAAAACAATAATATGGTGCTCATGAAAGTAGTAGAAAAATCTATTAAATGATTCTACAAATTAACAATGGAATATTTTTTTTGTGAGATAAGCTGTTACATTTTTTAAGAAAAATATATTTATAGTTTAAGTAAAATAATTTCAATTAATTTGATTAATAAAATTATGTAAATATTTATGAAACTGTGTTAAATGATATTTTATATAAAATAGTTTTTTATTAATTGATTTAAAATTTATAGATATAATATAATATTTCATATGAATAGTATATAGTCTATAATATTAAATATTTTCTAATTATGGGAAACATTTATTTTATCTTTCATGTACACTAAAGAGAAAAAACATTGTCATCATGGAGGTCGTTAAAATGGTTAATGAGAGGTTAAATTTTTATTAAATGGGTTAAAACATCACCTAAAATTTTATACATTTTATTTTATGATGGATTTTGAATTATTTACATAATATATTCTAAATATATCATTTTTAATTCACTTTTAATTGAAAATTAATTCATTTTAATTTAATACTTTAAGTAATTTTAATGGTTCCCCCCCCCCCTCACTTATAATGGTACACCACCTTTTGTATCTTATCCACACTTACTGAGACGCATATCATTGAAAAACCTTATCAAAATGTATTCATAAAATATTTGGATAAATTATAGAGGTATTTATCTTCTTAAAATACCTTCCTAAAGGTCAATATGGAGATATGCAAAGGACTTTCTTCAAATATGAGGTAATCATCTTAGCCAAGTGTCTTTATATAAATTCTTCTTCAACCTCCATAAAATATATCCTACCCATTTATATATAATATCCTTATTATATATAATATAATTAAATGAAATTATTTTTATTTTATAACCTTATTCATCTGATTTTTTATCATATTGGGAGACAAAGCATCATTCATGTCCACATGTGGACTGCCACATCCATGAAGTGATGTTTTTGGTTTTTGAAAACTACCTCTCATTTCTATTTATAATAGTTGATATAATTTATATATATGATATTATTTAAATAATTACTATTCTTAAAACATAATATATCATCTATTTTCCTACCTTTCCATCTATTTGAAAATGATAATGTCATCCGTTCGTATGTATAGATTACCATCTCCATGAAGTGATTCAATTATATATATATATGAGTTTCATTGATTGTTATAAAATATTATCTAATATATTAAAATTTTAATGATATCACGTTTTTATACTTTAATTTTTGTTAATAATTAACCCTTTTCAATGATAAATCTACCAATGTCATTTTACAGTTATGAATAGAACTTATCCAAAAAAACAAGATGTGAATATAAATGATTGTGTAATTAAGTATGTCATTGAAAAAATGGTTTAATGTTAAGGTAATAAAATAATATGTTGTGTTTAAATAAAAAAATAATTAATATATTTTTATTATAAAGTAGTTAAATGACATTCACAGAATGTCTTAACATGAGGTTAGGGGGTTTTAAACTCAATTTTCATTCATTGGGTTATACTTCGAAATCACTGAATGTTTGATAAATGATTTTCTGTGAAATGAAATGTTATTATTTTGTTTTTAATTTCCACTTGTTTTTTTTTCAATTATTACACATAATCACAATACTGATTAATTATCAGTTCTATGATATGTTCCGTATAAGTATTATTTATCTGAATATTACTTTTTTATACATATTTTGTATTATGAACCCAAATTCATTTATTTTGTGCATGTTATTCATATTTTGATATTATATCCAGAATTACTCTTTTATCATGATATTATAATTTCCTTTTAATTTATCTCTTTCATGAGATATTGATTCAATTTTTATTATAGTTTTAAGGGTTATGATGGTCTCAATTTCAATTTATTAAGACATTATTCATGTTATAAATCATGTTGTATTTTAGTTGGTGTAATTAATAAGAAATTAATGTATTTTAATATATTATTTTAGATAAATTATTGGTTATATAGATTCACATTATGTTCCACTACTCAAAAAAATTTGATTCAATATATTCATGTGATATAAGGGTTTATCATCACAATTTTCTATATTTGGGACATGTTTTGATTGACTATTCTATATTAAAATATTTGTTTTGTATAATGTAACACACCATTATTTTTATATATATATCCTTTTGAATAAATTAAATTTCCTTGATTATTTACAATTCTTGGAACACTGACCTCAAACGAACTCCAAAAATTTATGATTTCAAAACAATCATTATAATGTGGACATTAAATTTGTGGCTATGAATAATATTAACTATATTATGATATATACATGAATTTTATTTTCAATACAAATTTATTTATTCTTTGTCAATTAACAGATAATTTATATTAATTTCATCTTGTTCTTTAAATATATGTTTTTATCGAAAAGCGAGTTTTGTTGATTTTTAAAAGAAAATAAATATATAGCTTTTTTGAAACATTTATAATACGTATTTTTTAAATAAAATAATTCTTGGATTCAATATGTCAAAATTATCTTTGGATGAATTTTTGAATATTTAATGAAAAGTTTAATTTTTCAGCTAACAGTAAAAAAATAACAATATTTATAAAACTCACATTTTATTCATATTTTTAAGAAATTTTGTGTTTTTTTAAAAAATATATTATGGAAATATGTAATTATTAGTTGGATAATATTTTATTACTTACATTTAATTAATATTTATACCTTATTTTGGTATAATATAATTTTGGCTGTGAAAACACATTTTTCCATAAAAATATATTTTACATTCTCTTTATATTGTTTAATTTTTAATGAAAATTTAAACATTTTTTAGTTTTTAGAAATTTATTCAATATTTGGAATGTGGAGGTAAAAATAAGGTTATAATGTCAGTTTTTAATCATCTTAGTTTTTTCCAAAGGTTTAAAACCTTAGTATTAGGCAGTAATACCTTCCATTAGACTTTAAAATGTTTCTTAATGGAGTAATGGTGGTCTTGGGGTGTTCTAGGATTATTCAGAGCCTGGATCCCCAAAATTTTAAGAATATTACTAGGTAATAATATTAGGATAAATCGTTCATCCCATGATATATGATTCTTCTAACAATGCGGGTAGAGGTAGTTAGGATCATGAAGACACTTGGTTTCACTAAAATCGTGTGTATAAGCCTGAACGAAGGTGAAGAATGTCCCATAAAATTCAAGAGTAATGTTTCACGGGCTACACAATGTTATCCAATTGTTATGCCTAGCCCGTTTGAGTTTCCTCTTTGGGAAGTGGTATGCTGCATATTTGGCACATGGTATACATAACCATGCAGCCAAACTATATATCCCTATTTATGCAGGTAAATTTATGATTATATTCCTTATTGAATTAAAAAACTCACTCTAATATTCTATCTCTTGTTCTTCTCTAGCATCCATGCCAAAATATCTTTCTTCCGTATTTAGAAGGAATTTTGATATATCCCTCATTCATCAACCAAATCGTTTCACATCAGAAGAATCACAAAGCTTGGGGTATGCTCTATACTACTCTTCCTTCCATTATTTTATGGTTATTCCATTTTTTTGATCTATTTAAATGTAACACATTTTCCTATATTTACTGGGAAATTGAAAATATCTATTATATTTGTAATTATATCTTGATTCGATGTTCAACAACAGATGAGTGGTCTTCAATGAGATTATAGTAGGTGGTATAGTTCAGTCCTCCAAGATTCATCAATTTCTATATGAAATTCTTTTATTCTATACACCATAACATTCTAGTGACCCTACCAATTTTCTAAATAAAAAAATGAATTATTTTCCATGTTCAGTGAGACCCTAGTTTGTTGTGAATAATCCTTTATGTTTATCACCACAATTTAGGCCACCGCTACGGGTGATATTTCCCTTGAATGGCGTAATGAATTTTTCCACAATAAGTTAAAAGCCCTTGTGGTGTTTGGTTTACATATAGAAAATTACTTAAATGAATTAAATTTTTAAATATGAATTGTGAGACATTAGTTGAAACCTTTACCTAAATTATTACGCTAAAAATTTATTGTTCATGCTTTATAATATGTGGCATATGAAAATGAACTGTGCTTATGTTTGTTGAATTAGTGTCATTAATTATTTACCTATGATTATTACCATACTATGTGCCATCAACATTGTTTGATTTTATTATGCTTATTATTATGACTCAAACCATGTTCTTTATTCTTTATTCTTTTCTCAGATAATATGCCTTGTGATCATCAACATATGTCTTATACAATATTTTATTGGCTTGAATAAAATAACATGGATACTTTTCTTATCGTGTGGATATTAAAATACATTTTTGATGAAATGTGATCATGGATGAAATACCACACATGGTTATGGGATGGGTGATCACACAGGTCTTGATTTAAGTATTCCTTGGACAGAATCATTATGATCTGTATCTGGATCTCATGGATTCTCTAGGATAGAACGTTGGCTTGCACTGGATGGGATCTCAGGGTAGTTTACTTCTACTCAAGAGTGAAAATGGCATTATAGGGGAGAAACCATGTATTTAATAATAGAAAATATTGCTATGACATGTATCAAGTGATAGTCAATCCCCTATGTGATATATATGGGACATGCTCAGAGGATATTATACTATGAGTGAAATGATGGATGTCATTTTGGTTCTCATTGGATGGACCATATGGTATTAGTTATATTAGAGGCTCATATACCAACCATGGTGATATATTATGGATCACCATGGTTGGAATCAAGGTACCAGTCATGATTTTATAGATTTCATTCTTGGTTTATATGAGATTCCACAATTTTTATCATGAGTGTTCTTGAATGACAGTGTAGGGTGCATCCTCTAAGATGAAGCCAAATATTTTGGTATATCAATACTTGATTCTATATTTATGGTGACCCATGTATATACCTTATTACTTGTATAGGTCCATTTGGATCAGAAATACATCCTAGGAAGAATTTGGAAGAATTAGTTGATTATCCATTGAGAAACATGAATCAATGATATATTTATTTATTTATTGCCTTTTATTTACTGATATCGGCACAATGTTAATTTTAAATTGGATGAACTAGATTGATCTAGACACCAATAGTGGTGGCCTACATGGATTATATCTGACACCCATCTTGGGCCGTAATGGGTACCCAGGAAGACTTCATGCCTAAAATTTTAGATAAAGGGATGAAACCATCTTCTGAGGCATGATTGGAAAATTTATTATGGATTAAAGGAGTGTAGGATCAATCCTTTTCTCGTTATCCTAGCAGTAGCTATTTTTTTATATTTATGTATTTTTTAATGCATGTTGTATATTCCTATATCCCCTATTAACCATGATATTATTTTTTATAGTAACATAGAATAATGATACTCATTTTGAATCTATTATTATTTTTCAATTTTTTACAATTGGTTATTAATCATGAATGATTTCTTATTCTTGTTGTTATTATTTTACTATTGCCTTTTTCCTATAACATCAGCTTCTATAGTGGGTTACTGTTATGGTCCTTATAGTGTATGCTTCTAATATAGATATACAAACATATATATATATATATACTATTGTGATCCACTTTATCTGTGAGGAAATAGTGTCCCCATTGAAAAACCACAATCCCTTATGGATAGTCAGTAACCTCTGACATATGAGGATGCATGTTTGTGGTATTCTGACCAACCATCTAAGGAAACTGCTAAGTGTTCCCCATGAGGGTCTCTACCAAGTGGCATGAGAGGAATTATTTCTTTTTTTCTTATTTAATGTGATTAGATAGGAGAATATGAATATTTAGATTTGGTATTGAGCACATGACTAGGATTATCTAATTTTCATACAAGGGAAGCCAAATTTTACGGGGATGGGTAAATGCACTTCAATTATGTTCTTATTTCAATTTTACTGATTTCGCAATTGGGTTACACATTTTTTATTTTCTAATATTATTGATGACAATATCCCTATAATGGGTTATTTTACAATGAAATGATGATAAGAAGGTGTATGAAACATATTCATCATACTATCCCCTATAGAACCAAAGTTACATGCATAATTCCATGTCGTATCTACATTATACCTATATTTTATAGTCACATATTATTAGTTTATTTATTATTATATATGGAAATATACAAACATTCCTCACAAGACTAAAAAATAATAATTGAAAAAAAATTACATGCCTTATCCTACAAGTATTTTATTGCATAAATTAGGATGAAATCATCAAGTACTTAGTTATGACATGTTGATCCCTAGACCATTGAATACATGGTGTATAACATGTATAGTTAACATTAAGTGTGTTCCACATTCCAATTTATTAGCTATATGGTCCCTTCCAAATTAAGAATGGTGATCTATATAATTTAACCATTTAAAGATATTTAAATACATAAATGAGTGTGAATTTAATAAAAACTATGAGTTTTAAAATTATATGGTAATCTTATATGTGATATCATGGAAATTTATGCTGACCCAACCTTTTTAGTGGGAATTTGTACATGTCTCTATGATCCTTATATGAATTTTTATTACTACCATGTCCTAGATCCAGGAAGGGGGATTATTTCTAGATATATGATGTCTTTGTGAATGTTATTTATTTATCTCTTTTCCTATCAATTATTTATCAGGTCTGAGGAGTTTGCTGGTAAATTATAGAACTATTCAACCATGGTGTCCTCATTTCATACTCTATGTATTTGGAAACGATCCCAGCCAAGAGGTGGTGGGACCTAATCCTCCCATTAAACCACTTATTGTGAAACCCAAGTAACCTCATGTGGATCTTCCATGGGAACCATTGTTGAGTTCAATAATGGGGTTTTTTGGTTTATGAACTCTATTCAGGGTGCTCCCTAACCTACCCCTACTATGACAGAGATGAATCATGATTTCAATATTCAATATCCTTGCACCAACTCGTGATATGGCATATCTCAGGCTGCTGAGTCATGGTTAGAATCCATAGTATCAATATTTGACTATCCTGAGACACCTCCTGAGCAGAGGGTTAGGATTGATACTTACATCTAACTTGATTCCACAAGCATTAGTGGGACTACATCTCTCAGGATGAGCATCAATGGGGTATGGTTTGGGATTATTTTCTGACAACCTTGTACAATCAATTTTTTCCTTTAGACTCTTAGAAAATACCACACATTAGATTTTATGCATCATCAATAGGGTATTGTAACTTTTCTCGAGTGTTTTTATTGATCTATAATAACTGAGTTTCCACCCCATATTTTACCAGTGACGAGTTGAGGAATGACAAGAGATTTGATGAAGGACAAGTGTATGTTATCCGAACAATGGTGACCATATTATTGTTTCCTAATAGTATATATATAGTTAACTAGCCCATTATTATAGAAAAAAATATCCATGATTTTGGTAATGTAGGATAATGTTGTTTGGTTTCGAGGAAGGTTGACAACTCATATTGAACAAGGAATCCCTATTTAGAGGGTGAATATGGGGGAAGGGCTATCCCAGAGACCTGAAATAATACTCATTTAGTGTTTCCCTAGCATAGAAGGCCCTACCACAAGAATCCTCAATGCTAAAGGAAGCTGATCGAATGTGGAGATTGAAGTAAGATGGGCCACCTTGAGTGCTTCTATTGATATTTTCCTCTAGATTTTTATCAAAGAGGATCTATAATGATGCCTTTTTTAGGTAAAATATCTATGACTCTACATCCATAAGGGGCTGGTGTTCTATCCACTAATTAAGACTAGGTGGATGTGGCCTTGTATGAGGTAGTAAGGCCACAGAGTATCAATGACAACATTGGGGACCTAATCAAGTTAGTCAGGAATCATCTCAGGGTCGGGATTTGGGACATTTCTACACAGCGAGACATACGCTTAAGGTGTAGAGTTGAGGGATGTCAATTGTAAATGGTATTATTATGGTAGAATCTACTTCATTGTATTCCATTTTTGTCTTAGATTCATTATACGAATTTAAAAATTCGTCTATTTTTGGAATGATTGGGCCTATAAATACTATATATATGCAGTGATATGCCTCTTGATACACCACAAGGGGTATGATTAGATGGAATACACTATTTCAAGGTGTTTCCATTTAGATAGGTGGGTATTCTTTCCCGTGTACTTTCATAATCATTAAGATGACCAACTTCGACATCATTCTTGGTATGGACTGTCTTGTGCCTTATTATTTCTTTGAGGATTTAAATCACTGTCGAGTGCCGTTCACATAACCCGAGGAAAACATTAGTATCCATCTAGGAAATTGGGATATTTAGACTAGTAGAGATTGACATGTAGGTCTGGGGATATGAGGAGTTACGACCTAGATAGAGAATCTCTTTATGAGTGATTTGGGAATGCATCTTCTAGAGTTCCCTCTTATTGTGGATCATTTCAAGGAATTATTCCCTGGAAATTTCTCCAGATTACCTCCTAATGATGATGTTCATACAAATATTGAGCTAATACTAGGTACCTCACTAGTTTACATTCAACCCTATAGGATGGAAACTAATGATATTCTAGATCTAATGAAGTATCTTGAAGATATAGAGGTGAATGGATTTATCCGACCTAGAATATATCCATGGGGTTCACTAATTTTTTTCACCATGAAATAAGAAAATACCCATATATTATGTGTAGATTATCGCTAGTTGATCCAAATTATGGTGAAGAACCAGTATCCCCTAACTCATGTGTATTACCCCTTCGAATAGATTTGAGGACCTAAAGGATTCAAGAAGAAATATTTGTGGTCGGGATACCATCAAGTTCATGTCAGGCCATCTGGCATACCATGTATAATGTTCTGAAGTAGGTATGACTTATACAAGTATTTGGTTATGTTGTTAGAATTTATAAAAGTTCCAATAGAATTTATGGTTATGATGAATCAGGATTTCCACCCATACATTTATTCTTGGGGGGTAGCTTCATTAGACCACATCATAGTGTATTCTTGTACCATACACAACCATTCCAACCATCCTGATATTGTATTGGATACACTAATAGAGAGATATCAATTTTTTAAGATCATCAAATGATATTTTTGATTAGAAAGGTCCAATTATTGGGTCATGTCATATTAGAGGTTTTCATATCTGTTGAGTTAGAGAATTTGAGCACAATGTTTTCTTGTGAGAAGGCCAAGAATTTATTCAAAAAACAAATATTCTGAGGGATAGGTAGCTATTACATGAAATTCATATTGGACTACTCCAATATTGTAGCGACTCTTATGAACGTGATGAAAAATGTTATGAATTTTCTATAGTATATAGATTCATAGATATATTTTTAAGAGTTATAGGGGAGATTGGATTTAGTGATGATATTGATTCTACTAGAGTCAGGAAGAGGGCATACTATTAACTATGATTGTTCAGGTAATAGGTGGGGACTGATTTCGATGTTGGGTGATTGGTTTGGATTGTATGGCTCCCAACAGCTAATATCTCATTATCATATTTACCCTATTCAAAAATAGAAGCTAGTATCCATAGTTAGTTCTCTATGTTGTTCGAGGAATTATCTATTGGGTGAGTGGTTCATTAATTATACGGATCAAAAAATCCTCAAATACATCTCAACACGATGATACTTGAATATAATGAAGTGAAGGTTAGTAGAATACTTACAATCATAGAACGTCGAAATTTATTATACACCCTGTAAGGGGGATTCCATTACTAATTTCATAATTTGGATGACTAAGAAGAAATATTTATTGGAGGCCAGAAGTGAGTTGTAGTTGATGGATCTATTTTTTCTAATATACATAATGAAGATCATGAATAGAAATTGGCATCTAGTTTTAGAATATCTAGAAGTGATTTCATCTCTTATGGAGTGGGCTTTGATGACACAACCGTCAGATTATGATGGACTTTCATTATGGAATTTATCTCTAGTGAAAGAAACCATATGGTTGGGTTAATGATGGGAATGAAACCCTACTGTTCTATGGGCATGTCAGGGTGCCAGTTTGTATATGGTTAGAGTTGGTGTGGGAATATCAACCTTCTATTTTTGGAATTTCATCACAGTATTACCAAAATGCACAATGATGTATGACATTAGTATTATTTTTTAGGTAAGAAGTGAAACATTTATAGTTTTATCACTCAGTACTCCACCAGTCAAAAGGTGAAGGCTGATAAACACCAACATGCTAGACTTCTATAGCCTCTAACCATTCCTAAGTGGAAGTGGAATTATGTGAAAATTAATTTATGTTAGTATTCCTAATATCCCATCGATGAAGTGATGTATTGTGGGTGATTTTTTATAGGTAGACCCAAGTTTCAAAATTTATACCAATTCAGGAATCTTTCTTTATTGACGATCTTGGAAGGATTTAAATCATGGAGATATTGTTACATCCCGGTGTACCAAAAATTATCATATAAGAATGAGGTTCTCACATTACACCATTATTGTATTATGAGTTGTAGAAGGCATTGAGTTAACATGTGATGTTGAGTATAACATATCACCCTCTATTTTATGGGAAGTCTGAGAACATGAAACCACTATTAGAGGATATGATTCAAGCATGCGATAATGATTATTGTAGTTCATGGGAATTTCACACACCTCTTATTGAGTTTCCATATAATAAAAGACTATAGGAAATGATTCATATGGATTAATATAAGGGCTTTTATGGTATTTTATTCCATTCACCTCTATGCTTTCTAGAGGTAGGGTAGGTACCACTACTAGGACCTCATCTCATTCAGGATACGTAAAAATGAGTTTAGAAAATTTTGAAGAATATCATTATAGATCTATCCTAGAAGAAGTCTTATATCGATCCTCACTATAGACCTCAAGAGTTTGAGGTGTAACCTCAAGTCTTCATGTATTTTTTCCTTAGATTGGGGCATAAATGAATTCGGAGATAGGGAAAGAAATATCTTTTTTACTTCAGGCCTTTTGAGATCGTTGAAATATATAGTATTCTAGCCTATCATTTTTTGGTACCTTATAGGTTCTATTACATGCATGACTTCTTCCAGGAATCATACCTTTGTTATTTTCATACTAACCCATATAATTCATTTTACCCTTAGGATATTGAGTTGGAGATAGATGTGTCTGTTATGGAGGATCTAACACGTATCATTGATCATAGGTCAAAGGCTCTATGAGGAATGTCATTTCAATTTGACCAGATGCTATAGTATTACAACCACAGTAATGATGAGACATAGTAAGGATAAGTCGATGTATGTGTGTAGTGCCCATAACACCTCACAGATGACATTTTACCTCCCTCTAAAGGTAAACTCAGGGACATGTAGTCTTAAAGAGTGGAGATTGTAACATCCCAATTTTTCAAAAAGATAGACATTGTTTGTTTAGGAAATTAATTCATTACTTTATCTCATATCATTTTTCCAAATGGAGTATTGGGAGTCTGTGGGGTTTTAGGGGCTTGTCCAAAGAACATAGCCTAGAATTTTGAAGAAGTAGATTTGGATGCACGGTTTAGAGAAACATTACTGCTTATCCCACTTGGTTTATCTTACCATGTGGCTGGATGATGTGGGGAGAAGGGATCCACATGGTTTATGTGAAACCATGTATAGAGTACCACAATTCCATGAAAAATGTCGCAATTTTTTTTGAGGTTTTTAGAAATGTTTTTTCATAGTTAACTAAAAGGTGTTCCTATCCCATGTGACTATCCCCTTTTGGCAGTATCATGGATCATGGTTGTCACACAGTTTGATCAACTATGTGGATAAACCATGTTCCCCTATCTATGTGGGTGAAATTAATAATTTCCCCATAATAAATTAAATACCTCACCCTCGCTTCTACCACTCGTTCTTGTCCAGTATTCATTATTGAATGTCCTCCTTACCTCTTTGTAATGTTTTTTTGATATCTCTCTAATCTTTATTTAAGGGTCTATAATGATCTATTGGCCTTCTAAAATACAAAGTAAGGTTTAATATTTCATTCCTACATGTTTTATCACATTCTATGTGGTAAATTGTTATATTGGGTGCCAATCCTCTTTGTTGATTCCTCTTGTTTTATAAAGAAAGTAAATTGAATTATTTTCCATTTCAAATATGACCCATGTGATTTTTGAATCGCAATTTGGGTCCATCTCCTTGATTTGATCCTCCATAATTTGTTATTGATAACTTTAAAGGCCTAATTACCTTGTTCCTAATTAGTTTAAATCCCTCTTGGTGTATGGGTGACTTGTAGAAAATTCCTTAAATGTATGAAATGATTAATGAAAAATTACATTCCAAGAGTTTGGCCCATTTATCTAAACAATTATGCTAAAATAGAATTTCACATGCTTTATAATATGTTCTCTATGCCATTTACATGTGGTCATTCTTAATTCTTTATGGTTATTCCACATGGACATATTATTATCCCCATACTATGTTCTATCTTTTTTTTGGAGCTTATTTTAATTATTTCTTATTCATTATACCATGAGACTTGATCCTTATGCCTTATTAACAACATATTAATTGTTCTCATTACCAAGTTTCTTAATCTATATTATATTGGATTAAATTAAATTAAATGTCTAGTGTTCATTTCATGTTGATATTGAAATAACATGTTGAATTCATGTTATGTTGGTTGATATGCATCAATTGATTTTGGGATGGAGGATAACATTGATATTAATTTAAGGCCATTGTGGATGGACTCACTATTCTCTATATCTGTATATAATTGATACACATGTAGAGAAGCTTTCCTTTCCTGATTGGGATATCCTAATATATTATGTATATCCTTGAGTGAAATAACTCACCTAGAGAAGAACCACTTCATTAACTGATTATAATGATGTAGATTACATGCATTGAGTGATCCTCAATTTCATATGTGAGATAACTGGGATGGGATTAACAGTTACCATGTAAAGATATATACAATGGATGTAGTTATGGGTCTCCTTGGAAGGACTATGAGGTGTTGGTTATATCAAAGGATGTTGCATTGACCCGTTTTCTTATTTAGTGATCCCCATGGATGGGAAAAATATTTCATATAGTAATATATGTATTTCATGCCCAGTTAATATGTGATTTGTATTTTTAATCATGATCATTATTTATTGACAAGGCAGTGATGCATCCTCCAAGCCATATAATAGGATTGGGGTCGGTCCACACTTGATTCCTTATTTATGGTGACCCATATATGTAACATATTTCATATAAATGATACATTGGTTCGGAAATCCAGCATAGGACAAAGAAGGTAGAATCGTTCAGGTATTCATGTAGGGACCTATACTAAAATGTATATTAATTATTTATTTATTTATATCCTTTTATTTACTTATATAGGAACACTTATTTTTTAATATTTAATGAACTGTATTGATCTAGACTCAATTAGTCATGGAATATTTTAATTATATCTTACACCCTTCATGGAATGTCTTTGGTACCTAAGAAGACTGCATGACCTCATGTATTGATAATGTAATGGGACCGTCACCTAAGGCTTGATGGACTTATTTAGGATTAAGTACAAGAGCATAGTAGTGATAATATTCATGTAATTCTAATAGGATATGGTTTTTCATCCTTTTTGAATTTTTTATAGAATGTGGTATATAACTATATCCTATGTTCCCTGGAAACTATTTTTCATTTGTTTGATGACATTATGATGTTCATTTTTTATTTTTTATTATTTTATGGCTTCCTCCTTTTGGTTATTTATATTTGATGAATAATTATTATAATTCTTTTTATTTGACTACTATATATTTATTATTACTTCTCCCACTACATCATTTAATTATAGTTTCTTATTATTCTATTTATTTACACACACACACATATATATAATATCATGCTCCACTACGATCTAAGAGGGAATAGTCACAACAGAGACATTCCCTAGGAACTCACTACATGTCTATAGGATCAGTCGTATAGAGTGGAATGATTTAGGTATTGTGGCCTACCATATTAGGGAATCATTAAGTGGAACCCATTGAAGGATGCTTTATTTTTTATTCTTAGGCATAAAAAGGATATCATGTTATGTAAATTTTTTGACTGTGTCATATATAAAAATATGTAGCGATTTAAAGTTTAATGGTAAAGGCACAAAATAACAAAAAATACAAAATTAAAAGGGTGTTTTATGTGTTTCTCAACCATAAATATCTTTTTAAAAATTAATTATCAACCAATTTCTTTGATAATAATTCCATCCAAATGTTGTTGGATTTAAATATAAAATAAGAATTGTTGAAACACTTAAAACCACCAATCCTCATGTATAAATTTCAATCATCACAACCCCTTTATCCTAACAATCCATGGATCTAATCAAATATCTACTGAAAAATATCACCCTCAATGTCACTGTGTTTACGTTATGGTGGTCTAAAAAATAATACCAAGTCTATATTCCGTAAGGGGGTTTTAAGGAGGTGATATTTAACAGGTAACTTTCTCTAAAAACCTCTATTGATTTCTTTTCTTCTTCTACATACTATTCACTTCCTTAATTCACAAAAACATACTAATTCATGAAAAATTTTTATATAGTAATTTTATGTTTCTAATGGAATATCTTATATCTTTTCTTTTCTATCATCTCCTCTTATTCAAAGAAATTAAATCATTGTCCAAATTATGGAAGGTAATTGTCTATGTGAATAATGATTTAGTTTGTTTTAAATTACTTCCACCAAGTGTGGACATATATAAATTATTAATGTAAATAAATATAGTAAAATGTATCATTTTTTTCTAGAACTAACAAAAACACATAATATTAAACAAAACAAAACAATTTTTTGACGGTGGGAAAAGGCACAAAAATTAAATAAAAATTTATCATTAACATTTTAATATTTGAATCATCCTAATACCTGAATGAAAAATGAAATTTGAGATCATTTAAAATTATTGAAGTTAATTAGTACCATTTCAAGTAACTTTTTAATTTTTATTTCCATCTGAATGAAAATCAAGAATTATATACAAGTGAAATGCCCAGGAAACTCTTAAACAAACCCACAAAAACCAATGAAAAATATGAAATATTACTATCGATCATGTAGTATAATATTATAATGTATTTAAAATATGAATATGATTCTATAATGAATTAATTAAAATCATTATAAATTTATCCACGAGGATAATGTACCCAAACAATTGGGGAAGCGTGAGGTAATAGTTTTTCTTCTCTGTTTTACTTCTATGAGATATATACCTTATTAAACACTTATTTATTATATGTGAATTATATATGATCTAATTTAAAATATCATGAACATACATATGTTAATTTAATTAAATTAATCATTTTCTAATTATTATTTTAAGGCCAAATATGCTTAGACTGATTTCAAAGTGGTAAAGGATTTCTGAACTCAATTTCTATTTGTTGGGTTAAATGTCTATATCATTGATTATGTCATGTTAATATTATGCGTGTGAATAATTTTTATTATATTATTATGATTCCATTATTTTTATTTATATTTATATTTTATACACATAATTTCTTCATTTGAGTAATTCTCACATCAATTATATTTTATTTATAAGGAACATTAATTTAAAAATTATATTTTTAATGATTATCATAAAACACATTTTTCATCCAGCTACATATTCACTAAAAAAAATTAAATTTTTTTTCACTATTATTTTATGATTTTTAATGAAAATTTTATGTTTTTTTAAATTTTTAAAAAATCATTTGAAAAGATTCTTTTTTTATAAAGGATTTTCTTTGTGTCTTTTCCGAGAAAAATTCAGATGTTATGTTTTTTAACATATATAGAATAAGAATAATTTCACACTATCATGAAAATATAATTTATTGAACATTCCTTTAAAATCATAAATTATTCGTTTTAGAGAGAAAAAGATCATTTATATGTGAAATTCTCTCTAAAAATAAATAATTTGAAATTTGTAATGTTTTTTTCTGAAATTATTTCAACTGGTATCTCAAAATAATTATCCACCTACGCTAAAATTATTTGATGTTATTTATGATTTTATAGCGATATAAATCAAGGATACTATCATTAATTTTTCATTTTATTATGTTTATGTTGGAATGATTTTTATTAAACTCATTTCTCTACATGGGGTTTTATATGATGAATGACTTTTGTTTTGTTGGAACACATATATATGGTCGTCATTATGTGAGGGTGGATATTCTATAACCAAGGAATGTAGTTACATTATCACCAATGAAGGTGGATAAATTATTAAAAAAAATGAGTAGGACCTATATCTATCCAAATTGCATTCGGTAATGATTTTATATCTCATGATATGGATTGGGCTATAATGAGATTTGAAGTCAGTGTTGTAAGATTGGACTCAAACTTGGAGGTAACTCAGTTCAATAATGAATATTTTTATTTTTCATTGTATGGGGAGTCATCATTGTTAAATAAAATATATTGGTTAGTAAGAAAATTCCACTACAAGGAATGAGTGGTCGTTGGGGATGATTATGTGTCCTCCACAAGAGGCGTTTCTACCCATAGTGTGCCCTTATATGTTTCGAAAATGTGCTTTGGATACTAAAGAAATTATATTATATTCATATATTTATGGAACATTCCATGTCTTATAAAAATTTTATTCTCTAATGGATCATGTTATTTTATGATTCTTTTCATATGGACTTATATGAGGTCTAATTATTATGATATTTGATATTTATACAACTATATTAAATTTGTAAACTCATTTTATCATTCCCCTTTTATTATTCTATGATTGATATCTCCATTATTTACACTTAATGAGAATTTAAGATCGCCCATTTATTATTTTTCTTTTCCCTTGGATATGAAAAAAATCATTAAGTATAATATGTTGAAAATTGAATGAGTTTTTATGGAATAAGTCAATGACAAGGTTTATGTTTTGTTAACCTGTTTTTTTGTTTCCTAGATTCCATAAATACAAAACCCATATGGTTATGGAATGTTATTTATATGTTATGTAATGAATATTCATCTATTTTTATGTAATATAAATGTATAAAAATAATGGTTATTTATTGTTTGTATACGATCAAGGTTTAGTAATCATTTGGAAACATGGATGGAAAACCATTAGTAAGAACCCAAAGGCTTTGTATAGGTTACAATCATAGATTTTTTGTAACAGTAGTGTATAACACAATATTAAACATATGGTGTCATAGATTGAAATTTTATATGCAATTTCATTCCCTTATGTGGGTTCCCACTATGATTATTTTTGCTCACACTATGATTTTTTTGGTTTTAGAAAATGTATTTAAATGAAGGATTCATGTTAATGGTGGATGTGATGGAAAATAGAATGTTATTACTAATGAGAAACTAAATAAAATTGGATTTTGAAGCAAAAAAAATGATAATAAACCCAATTATAAATATTATATTATGATCAATAATCTCAACACTTTTGAGTTTCTTGACCCATATAATATGGGAATGACGGAGTTTCATGGTGGCCATAGAGGAATGAATGTTCAGTTTTACTCAGGTAATGAAATTAAAAAAGGGGAATCAAAGAGAAATTTTTATAGAGATAATATTTTAAACATTTTTTGTATGAATTTTAATTCTTTTAATCATCCAAAAAAATCAAAATGAGCTTATATGAAACAATTTTGGATTTGTGATATGTTTTGTGCACAATGGATAAAAATGCCTAATTCTGGATTTTATACAGATTTTTGCATGAAGGGTATTTTGACCATTTCTTGAAAAATATAATTCCAAATTTTGTGATTTAAATTTTGTAAGAATCTGTATATTATTTCCTTAATTTGTGTCTTCTGGACCAGGAGATTAATCTATCTTCTAGGGGTCATCAAAATTCATTAATGTTGGAAACATTTTCGGGCGGACATCATGGACCCCACCACCATAACATAACCACAACTTGGCCTTCACACATAATATTGAGGTTCTTCAACCTGGGATAGCATGAGGAAACATAGGTCTACATCTAAACAAAATTTGGTGTAGTTTTTAAGCCATTAAAACATCCATTGAATGTTATACCTTTGGAGAAACCTTCCTTGAAGCTTCATCCAGAAAAAGAAACCTCCAATGAAAAAATTCATAATACATTCATCCGATGTCTAAATGAGGTGATATTTGGAGGGTGAACTACCAACACATTAAGGAACAACGTTTATGAAGGGTTTAACACATGAATAGGCCATTTATTGGGATAAAAACGTGAAAAATTTAGGATTCTAGAATTATTTCTATAAAAGGAGGCACTCACCTCCTTCCCAAAGAATCTCATATTCCATCCCATTCCTTCTAGGACACCAAGGAGAAGAACTTTTTGTCTTTATCTTTTATTTCATTTATTTTTCATATTTTTTAATTCCTTTATCTTCTCCATTCATCTCGCTTACCCCATCCAAGGATGGGTAGTTTCATTTGTGTGATTGGGAATAAATGATGGTGGATCTATGTGTGTGATTGAGTTCTAGTGCTTTCAATGAATCAGATTCATTCTTCTTTTTATTCTAGTTTTAATTCTTAACTGAGTTTTCAATTCTAAATGTGGTTATGTTAGGATTTCATTCTGTTATTATAAGTTGTTTTGGTCGAATATCACATCTCTCTCCACCCAATTCTAATATGTATATGGTGGATCAATATTAAGGTTGGGTGGTGAGCGCTCGACGGTAGTCATGAACGTGCATGGGATTGTATGTCAAAATATTGGTTTATTAGGGAACAACAATTCCAGGTTAGGGATTACTCTAATTAATCAATGAACCTTCTACAATACGAGGCACATTGGAATGGAGGATAGACCAATGTAAGGTTTTATATAGGAAAATTCTCATCACATTTATCTAAAAAATGGAGAGAGAGGACTCCATAGATGAATCTCTCTCTTAATAGATTAAGGAAGAAGAAAAGATAAAATTTCGAAACCATGATGGAACAACAATTGGTCTACGTGAACCCAATCCGATCACTGTATTTATCATTTGTTAAAACTAATCAATTTAATCTATTTGTTTCTCCCACAATCATTCAAATTAATTAAAACCAAACCTTTTGAGAAAAAAATACAAAAAGTGAAAACCTTATTTTGTGTGCACTCCTCTTTTGGATACTACCTATGATCAACTACTATAATATACTTAGATAATTAAAATATTTTTTTCCACACACCACAACAGGCGTTCTTCAAACTTGGTGCTGTTGTCGGGGAGGCAGTGCCTCGAAACATTAAAAAAAAATCTCTTTTGAATGAATCATAGTTCAAATAGAAATTAATTGGAATACGATTCAGAAATTGAGTGCACAATAACCAAATTGAGAAATCAAAATCTTCCCAAAGATTTCCAAGAAATAAATCTCTCTGATTCACGTGATACCTTGAGTGAAGACTTTGAATCTTTATTAATGGTCGTCAAACCCAACCAAACCCTGCGCGACATCTGCGTACCTCAATTTTCCAATAAAAATTATCAACTTGCAGTAGCTTCCATAGAAAATGATTTTGAACTACAAATTAACATGATCAAAGTGATTCCTAAATTTCATGGTCTTACAGGTGAAGACCCGAATCGAAGTATTCATTAATTCACCTATGTCTGCTCCAAATTCAATCCTCGAGCAGTCACGGAAGATCATGTGAAGTGGAGGGAATTCCCCATCTCACTAGAGGGAGCAGTGATGGAATGCTTGTACAATTTACAATCGGGGGAGATCCGTGACTGGGAAGATCTGAAAAAATGCTTCCTACAAATATTATTCACAACATCTAGGAGAAATGCAATAAAAAGCAGATTTATGTCATACATCAATTAACTGGAGAAACCCTCTACGAATACTGGGAAAGATTCAAGAAGCTTTCTGCAAGTTTCCCACACCAAGAAACAAAAGAGGACCAATTCCTTGTGTTCTTATACCAAGGATTTCTTGACAATGATAAGAATCTACAAGATGCCTCATTGGGGGGATCCCTCATTGATAAATCACCTGCAAATATATGAGTTCTGATTGAAAAGATTGCACAAAATTCTCAGCAGTTTGGCACTCGAGTTACGATCACTAGAGGAATCCATGATGTACGAACATCTGATTCAGTATATTTAATTAGAAATGAAATGGGTAAACTCACCGGTTTAGCACGACAAATAGCTGTGAACCATGTGATGGAACCACAAGGACCGAATCAGGTATGTGGTTTATACTCTTCCAATTCTCATTACACTGATCAATGTCCATAAGTTTAGGGGACAGAAAGTTGTGTTTTAGATTATAAACAAAGTAAATACGATTTGTATACCCAATCAGGGTTGGGGTTTCAACAGAACCAAGCCCAAGAATCTTTTTAGCAACAATACCAGAACCCAATAGTATTCGAACAACCTTATCAACAGCCCTTCCAAAAACAAATTTTTTTCCAACCGCCACCTTTCCATTGGAAGATTTTTGAGCAACCATCCACAAGTGCACCGACAACTGAAGATCAATAGATCAAGATAAGATTTGCATGAATAGAAGATAAAATGGGCAAGCTAGCTGATCAATTTGAAAGCATTATGGATTCTCTAACCAAGAACCAAGGTAACCTTCTTGGAAAAAAAATTCCCAATCCAAACGAGAATGTTAGTGCAATCACAACCCAAAGATGGAAAGAGATCACAACACCAGAACAATGTGTAGATGATGATTCCAGGGATCCTCCTGAATCTCGTTCTATCCAACCAAAAGACGAAGGCAATAAAAAAATGATAATGAACAAGGATCCAGAAGTAATGAATGGAAACACCATTGAAAAAACAAAAAAGGGAGAAAATGGATATCCCAACACCATTCCCATCTGCATTGGTTGAGTAAAAGGAGGGTGAAAAAGAACGACTTCAACGGGAAATTCCAGAAACATTCCAAATAGTTGAGATTAACATCCCAGTACTGGATGCAATCAGAAAAATCCATAACTATGCACAATTTCTGAAGGAGTTGTGTACTAAAAGAAGGAGTCTGGATGGAAATAAAAGAATCATCTTAGGTAGAAGCGTCTTAGCATTGATCACAACACCGATACATCAAAAATTTCAAGATCCAGAGACATTATCTATTACATGGAATATCAGTTCATTAAATTTTATAGATTCACTATGTGATCTTCGAGCTATGATAAATGTGATGCCTCACTCAGTGTTTTTGTCTTTTCAGATTAGAGAACTTAAAATAACTCGATTGGAGGTAAAATTAGAAAATAGTTCCACTGTTTTCCCAGACGGAGTCATTGAAGATATACTTGTATGAGTAAGAGGATTAATCTTTCCAGCAGACATTTATGCCCTTGCCATGGAGAATGACCGAGCACCAGCCCAATATCCCATAATCCTAGGTAGACCATTACTGAAAATAAGATGGGTGATCATCAACATGCATGAAGGAACACTCACCATAGAGCTCAAAGACAGTACGATACACTTCAACATTCTTGATATGTTGAAACACCCATCCAACAATCACTCAATTTATGTGATCTCCCATGATGAAGGTATGGAACCAATAGAATACTCAGGTATGCATCATGAATTTTTATCAGTAGGAGAACACTTTTCATTTGAATTATATAATTCCCATAAACCTGAAAATTCTAATATCATGTTGGAGGATGAGGTAAAATATGATTTTTTCAATGATTTGTTAAAATAAAGTGAGATTATACCAGAGAAGTCATCCTTAGAAGTAGGAAATCTAAATGAAATATCATCCCTTGAACAACCCCCATGTTTTGATTTGAAGCCTTTTCCATGTGATTTGAAGTATGTTTACCTAATGGAATGAGAGAAATTGCTATTAATCATTACCAATAACCTATCCCATTCACAACAAAAATCACTGATTGACCATATCAAATGTAATGTCAATGCTGTTGGATAGATTATAGGTTATATTCCTAGAATCAACCCTAAGGTATTCTCTCACATGATATTTTTAGAAAGTGATTCCTGAACAGTTATAAAACCTGAAAGAAGACACAATCCCATAATCATGGAGGTCATTAAGAAAGAGATAAAGAAATTGTTAGCAGCTGATATCATTTAGCCAATATCTGATTATCTATGGGTAATACCAATTCATGTAGTCCCCAAGAAAACCGACCTGACCACTATTAAAAATTAAAGAAATGAACTGATCATAATGACAGTACAAAACAGCTGGATTGTGTGTATAGATTATAGTAAGCTAAATAAAGTTACCAGAAAAGATAACTTTCCAATTCTGTTCATTGATCTGATGCTTGAAAGGATAGTTGGAAAAACTCATTAATAATTTTTAGATGGATTTTCAGGATATTTTCAGCTACCAATCACACCAGAAGACCAGTAGAATATGACCTTCACCTACCCTTTTAGAACATTATCCTACAAAAGTATGCCTTTCGGGCTATGCAATGCCCTAGGTACATTTCAATGGTGTATGGTGTGTATTTTCTCTGACCACATTGATGACTTCTTGGAGGTGTTTCTTGATGATTTCAAAGTTTTTGGAAATTCATTTGATCATTTCTTGGGAAATTTGGAAAAAGTATTGAAAACATGCATTGAAAATAACAATGTCCTAGATTTTGAAAAATGTCATTTCATGGTTGAAAGAGGGATAGTGTTGGGATACATAATTTCACAAAAATGGGATTGTGGTTGATAAATCAAAAGTTGATGTAATAAATTCCTTACCATATCCAAATTGTGTCAAACATGTTAGATCATTTTTACGGCATGCATGATTTTACAGAAGATTCATCATGGATTTCAGTAAGATTTCTATCCCTCTCTCAAGATTAATTTTAAATGATGATGAAATTAATTTTGATTGTTCATGTAGGGAATCATTTGATTAATTAAGATAAAGGCTGACAACACCACCAATAATGCAGCCACCAAATTGGGATTACTCTTTTGAGATACTTTGTGATGCATCCAACCAAGCGGTGGGAGCCGCTCTATCAAAGAGAATTGATAGCAAGTCTCAAGTCATATCCTACGCATCAAGGACCTTGGATGCAAGAAAAATAAATTAAAAAACCCATGAGAAGTTATTCCTTTCAGTTGTTTTTGCACTAGATATATCCTGATCATATCATCTGGGCACTAAAGTTGTTGTTTTTTATGATCATGCAACACATAGGTACTTAATGAAAATGGTGGATGCTAAATTATTGTTGGTGAGATGGATTCTACTATTACAAGAGTTCAATTTGGAAATTATTGATAAGTAGGGAACTAAAAATCATGTGGCTAATAATCTGAGTCGACTATCCCACACCGCTAAAGCAGAATTCCCAAACCATAATATACTTAATTATGAGATTCCTGGGGAACAACTCTACATCGTCAACAGTAAAGTACCATGGTATTCCAAAATTTTTAAATATTTGGTTACATCTTAGGTACCCTCTCATCTATGATCTCATCAAAAAAATATGCTTAAATCTCAATCGATATTTTAAATTTGGGAAGATCTGTTTTGGTGGAAAATTTTTAATGGTCAAATCATAAGAAGATGCTTGACAAGAAGTGAAATTGAATCAGTGTTTGAATTTCGTCGTAAATAATCTTGTGGATGCCACTTTGGACCTTATAGGACTGCCCAAAAAGTTTTAGACTCCAGAATCTACTATCCCACCTTATTCAAGGATGCATATGAATTTTGTAAAAGTTGTGAAAAATGAAAATTTTCTGGTAACATATCCAAACAAAATGAAATTACTCGAAAAACCAATAACCTTTTGTGAAATTGTTGAAGTGTGGGGAATAGATTTCAGTGGACCATTCCAAATTTAATTTGGAAATTCATATATTATTTTGGCTGTAGAGTATGTTTCAAAATAGGTGGATGCAAAAGTTACCAGAACTGATGATGCTAAAGTTGTTTGTGAATTTTCAGGGCTAACATTTTCTGTAGGTTTGGGGTTCCACAAGAAATCATAAGTGATCAGGGAACTAATTTATACAACAAGAAAATGGAATCATTGCTGAAGATGTAAGGGGTGCATCATAGAACATCTTCCCCATACCATCTCCAAAAAATTGTCCAAGCAGAATTCTTTAATAGAGAAATAAAAGCCATTCTATAAAAGACTATTAAACCCAACCGGAAGGACTGGAGCCAAAGGTTAGATGATTACTTATGGGCATACAGAATGACCTAAAAGACACACATAGGGATGATTCCCTATATATTGATCTATGGAAATAGTTTCCACCTTCCTGTGGAGTTGCGGCATAGAGCATACTGGGCAGTACGAGAGTTGAATCTGGACATTGAGAATGCTGGGAAATAAAGATGATTGCAGTTGTAGTAGTTAGAGGAAATTAGAAGAGAATATTTTGAAAATTCAATGATCTATAAAGAGAGAACAAGTATGGCCCATGACAAGATGATTCCACCATGAACCTAAAACCCTAGAGATCACGCGTTACTCTTCAAATCCAAACTTAAGCTTATTCCAGGTAAACTTCATTCTCGATGGGAAGGAACCTTTACTATTATTCATGTATACCCCTTTAGTGTTGTGTAGATGCAAAAGGAAGGAGGAGGAAACCCATTAACTATAAATGTGAAGAGGCTAAAGAAGTTCCATGGGACCTTACCGCAAGAACCAGTGGAGGAGATCACACTCCTTCACACTGAATAGAAATGAAGATCTACTGGGTTGCATCATTCATTTAAACTTGAATAAATGTAGTAACTCAATCTTTTTAAAACTTACTTAAAAAAATAAATTTACATGCATTGAGGACACTAAATCAATTAAGTGAGGGGGGGGGGGGGAATATTATAGTCTAGTATTTTTCAAAAATTATAATTTTTTAGTCGAGCCAACGACATTAAACAAAGGCACTACCGGGAGGCAACCTGCATTTTTTCCCCACTGTCCACTTGTACTCTTTGTCATATACCTGCATGATTGAACAGACCTACACTATCAATTATTTTCATTCTTATATTTTAGGACCATAAATGAAGAAGATGTAGTGATATTACATGTCTTGAATAAAAGCATCCATTTGAAAGCGGGGTAAGGTTTTCAATTCTATATTATCCAAATTTATTCCCTACATTTTTAATCTTTTAAAGAGTTAATTAGAAAATGCATGACCACACTTGAATTATGTTTTACTTGACTTATCTAGGAGACATTAGTTCTTAAGAATATAGTGATTCCATGTTTTATATTTTAATGTAAATGACACTGAATGAGTGAAATGGATAATTATATGATTAAAGTGAAGCATGAATATTTAAATGAGGACTCATGATTTGAGGGAATTAGTTGATTCATGAAATTAAATTTCCCTACCATATTTCATGTGTTGAGTTTCTAAAATTCATGTGAATTAATTTTTTATTATTAATGCTTCCATGATTAATTGTACATTAACATTTTCCCATTCCTGAAGGATTTCTAGACAATATATTTCCTATTATATCTTGAGAATATTTCTTGAGTGATCTTGGGACATGCCACTTACCAGAACTTGTATTGAAACTTGTCAAAGCTATGACTATGCAAAAAAAAATTAAAATGATTGAGGCACTACTTTGGATAGCCACATATTTACCTAAGACTGAACCTTACATTTATACTTTGTGAGCCCATAGAATCCATGAATTTTCTTATATGTTTATGACACATTACAAGCCAATTTTTCTGTAGCATCCCGCTCTTTCAGTATTTTTTCATGATTATTCAAGTTTGAGTGTGGGGGAGGGGCCTTTTGTGTGAATTCCTTGGGATTTGTATCATTTTTTGGGTGGTGTTAGGTGGCCGTTATCATTTTGGGCAATTTATTATTAGAAAATTGGGTATTAGTCATTATTTCATTATGTTTCTTTTATTTCATCTATTTTACCTTAAAACAAGGGGAAAATAAAGTTGTGCCTTTATGGAGTTTTAAAAAAAATCAAAAAAGAGATATAAATTAAGTTCTGCCTTTCTAGTGCTTTATTTAAAAAAATGGAGAAATTGGATGATATCATTCTTTGTAATCATTTATTGACACATGTCCCATTTCATTAAAAGGGGGTGGTGTTGTGTTTCACATTTTCAAAGGGTTTTGAGTAATGTTCATCATGTGTTTTCACTTGATTAATCACGCAGTGTACTTAAGAGTCAAACCTCTTACATTTGGCTTTAAATTATTTCAATCATTTACCCACCAACCCAAACCCACAGAGTCATTTGAACCATTATTGAAAGTCCTCATGATTTTATGTTAATTTGTTCTTTACAAAGTAGAGAAATTAATTCCTTTACAATCCCATTTATAAGGAGCATGTTCTCATGATATGAGCATAACCCCACATTTAATTGTATCATGAGTGGTGTGAGAAAAGATTCAAAAGAGAGGTAGATCATGATATGTAATGTTTAATAATAATAAATTGATAAGCATGAATGAATTAAAGGAGAATCTCCATCATTTTTCATAAGGGAAAAGTAAAATTCTTGAATTGATTGTTTCATTGGAAAATGGGAAATTAAATTGATATTTTTTTTGTGGAACATTAAAATATGATTGTACATTTATAATTATTTTATTTTTTTACTTTGAAATTAGAATATTGGTAACATTGGTTCCCTTTTAATTCCAAGTTGAGATTTTATGCTTGAGGACAAGCATAGTCTAAGTATGGGGGAATAGATAGGGATAATATTTTCCACATTTTCAGTATGAATTTAAATTATTATAATCATCCCATATAATCAATTTTAGATTAAATGTATCAATTTTTGATTTATGATGTGTTTTGAGAAAAATGGGGGAAAATTCCTAATTCTAGATTTTTGACAGATTTTTGCATCAAGGGTATTTTTGTCATTTATTGAAAAATATAATTCCAAATTGTGTGATTAATTTTTTTTAGAATCCTTATTTGATTTCCTTCATTTTTTTTCTTCTGTACTAGGGGATGAATCAATCTTATAGAGGCCATAAAATTCAATTAATGTTGGAAACATTTCTTGGCAGACAACGTGGACCCCACGACCATAACGGAACCACAACTCGACCTTCACAAATTAGATTGAGGTTCTTTCCACCTGGGATAACATGAGGAAACATAGTCCCAGATCTACACAAATGTTGGTGGAGTTTTGAAGTCATTAAAGCCTCTATTTAATGTTATTATATTAGAGAAACCTTCCTGGAAGCATCATCTAGAAAATGAAACCTCCAATGAAAAATTCATAACGCCTTCATCCGGTATCCAAATGAGTTGAAATTTGGAGGGTGAATGACCAAAGCATTAAGGAACAACTTTTATGAATGAGGGAATACATTAATTGGCCAATCATTGGGAAAAAATGAAAAACATTTCAGATTCCAGAATTTTTCTTATAAAAGGAGGCCCACACCTCCTTCCCAAAGCATCTCTCATTCCATCCCGTTCCTTCTGGGACACCAAGGGGGAGAAAGTTTTGAATTTTTATTTTATTTCATTTTTTTTTCATAGTTTTTAATGCCTTTTTATTCCCCATTCTTCTTGATTACCCCATCCAAGGAGGGGTAGTTTCATTTGAGTGATCGAGAATAGGGGAGGGTGGATCTATGTGTGTGATTGAGTTCTTGTGTTTTAAATGAATCAAATTCCTTCTTCTTTCTTATTCTAGTTTAAATTAATAATTCAGTTTTAAATTCTGAATGAGTTTATTTTAGGATTTGATTCTGTTATTATAAATTGCTTTTGTATATGATCACATCTCCCTCCACCCAATTCTAATATGTATACGGTGGAAAAATATTAGGTTTGGGTGGTGAATTCTCGGCGGTATTCAAGAATGTGCGTAGGATTTTATGTCATAATATTGGTTTATTAGGGAAGAAAAATTCATGATTAGGGATTTCTATAATTATTCATGACACCTTTGAAAATACTAGGAAAATTTGATGGAGAATAGACCAATTTAAGGTTTTAGATATGAAAATTCTCATCACATCTATCTGACCAACGGAGAGAGAGGTCTCGATAGATGAATCTCTCTCTTACCAGTTTAAGGAAGAAGAAGAGATAAAATTTCGAAACCATGATGGCACAACACTAGGTCTTCCCAAACCCAATCTGATCATTATATTTATCATTTTTTAAAACCAATCAATTCAATATGTTTGTTTCTCTCAAATTCATCAAAATTAATTAAAACCAATCCTTTTAAGAAAAAAAATTCAAAAAGTTACAGTCTGGTTTTGTGTGAACTCCTCTTCGAAAGACTACCTAGGATCAAATACTATACTATACTTAGGTAATTAAAATATTGTTTTTCCATGCCCCGTGACAGCCATGCGTCAGTTTGTCAATAGAACTGGAAGATTCTTTGGGTGTTGAAAATAAGGACACAAATACAAAATTTCAATGGAAATGTGAAATTGTCAGTAAATGGAATAGAATAAAATAATTGTATTCCTATGGAATCATTGATAGTTAAGTGTTTTACATGTGTAATGTATGACAATTATGAAAATTGATTCCCTAAGGGAAAGATCATGATGAAAATTTTCATGGTTTTATGAGTAATGGGTATATTGCTGATGATGAAGAGACAATAAATGAAATGATATGGAAGAAGTGTTATGGAATTAAATGATGTGGCATGGTTAATTTTTTATGAAGGATGTTTAATTATTGGGTATTTATGTATTGTAATTCAGGAAAAATGTTATAGATGTAATTTTATGGTATTATGGAATAATGAAACAACAATGGATTGTTAATATTTAGTTTTTATTTATTTATTTTAAATTGTTTGTTTAATGGTATTGGTAACCATGAAATGTGATTGAGGTGGTAAGGAGATATTTTATAGAACATGTGATTAAGTGAAATTTCCTCCTTATTATATACATGATGTTGGGTTAATAATGAGAGAATGGGAAGTTTGATTATAAAAAATATGGGATACTATTTATGACCTTGGAAAGGATGATTAATATGATGAAATTGTGGTTTTTGATTGGGTTTATATTATTTTTTGATTTATAGTATGATTAATGAGGTAATGTAATAAATAAAACATGTTTTAACTATGTTTTTATGGTAATTCAAGTTTTTAACATGTTTCAAGAGAAAACATGTTAAAGATATTTTCATTTTTTCTACTTGAAACCTATAAAATTCATCGAGTTCTTAGGGGGTTAATGATAATTTATTTTAAAAATTTAGGGACTTTCATTAGAATTCATGGGATTTTAATATTTTTGATGGTTCATAAGGAAAAATATTTATGAAATTGTCTACATTGAACTTATGATGAAGTTTCGATGATTAGTTTATTACTTCAGCATATGATTATTGTACAACCAATGATAACTATTTTCCTTAGTTGACCACTATAGACATAATTAATGACTCTTCATCCCATTAGGGATATTATCATCCGCTAGTTCTTTATGAATTAAAAATTTAATATTTTTTTAGAGGCATAAATGAATTGTAAAGTGATCAAGTCGCAAAAAAATATTGATATTGTACTTATGAAATTAAATCATGTATGCATATATTCTTAAAGGATTTTGAAATAAAATGTTATCTTATTATAATCATTTATTATGATATAAATGAACTATTTTATTACAAATTGGTGTATCGTTCTATGGTCAGTAAAATTATCTTTACCATGTTCACTATCCTTCTCCATTGAAAATTTTTAGTTAAAATTATCATATATTTCCATATTTTTCACTCCCACTAAAATTCATCAATCCTAGTTTGGTGATGAACTTCACCATTTATTTTCCATCTATTTAAGATGATATAATATTGACATTTATTATTATTTGGGTTTCCAAAAATGGAATTTTGAAATATCCACCATTTAATTTAAAATAGAAATTTCAAATTGTGAGTATGAAATTTCATGAAATTTTTGATCATATCGGGATAGTGAAATATCTATTTTCACTTCAACCAAATCTCTCTCAAATCATTAATGGGATCAATGTATCTCATCTAATGAAGTACATACCTAATCAATCACATGTACTAAACATGGAGATCATCCCATTGGGAAATGATATTTTTATGGGGAATAACCTATAGTGATTCAGAATCAAATAGAGAATGTTCTATGAAATAAGACCACTAACCTGGCCAATGTTTTGTGGAGAAACCTATAGCTTGGGACAGCTACATGGGAACCAGAGGATGTAGTAAGTAAAATTTATTTTATCCTACTTTTATTAGAGTCTATAATTTCTAGGGTTAAATTAGTTTTATGGTGAGTATAAAATAACAACCCAATATTTTATAGTATGCATCTTTTTAATAAGTTTATTTTCTTTGATAGTTTATATTTCACCGAACATTGAGCTTAAATGAACTCATAAATGTTATTATTGTAACATTACCAGTATAATATAACTGTTAAATTGGAGGGTGTGAATAGGATTAAATATGTTTTGAGATATATATGAAAATAATGTTTGATAAAAATTTAATTATTCTACTGAAATAAACACATAATTTTTAGTAACGTTATTTTTTTCTTTCGTACATATGGCTTATTGAAAACATTTTTTTTATTTCCTCCCATGATAAATTAAATATAATTACTTTTTGAAACATTTAGATAATAAATTTGTTAAAATTATCATCATTTTTCAATTCAACATGTCAAAATTATAATTGGATGTTTTTTAGAATTTTATGATATGTTTAATTATAAATTGAATAATTAAAATGAAGTGTTTTATAAACAATCATCTTATTTATATTTAAAATTAATTTTCTTATTTAAAAGTGAAATAAAAATAACATATATACATTTAATTTAACTATAATTCAATAAATTACATTTAAAAAATATATATATGTTATATTGGTAAGTACACTTTGGTGCTTAAAAACATATTTTTTTGAAAAAGAAATTCGTTCCAAATTAGGGGTTCAATTTTATTTGTAATTTTTAAAAATTAATGTTTTTTATTTTTAAAAATGTATTCCAAATTTTTTAACTAGTATTTAAAAATTATTTTATAATTTCATTTTCATTTTTTGGCACAGTTTTTTTACTATTGTAAAATATGTTTTACCGCAGTATAGGTAAAACAATGTAGTGAGTTAATGTTAATAAGAAATGAATAAAATGAAAAAAAAACTAAAACATAAATTGTTTTTTGATGTCTTCCTAAACCTTAACCAGTAATTAAAACATTAATTATAAAAAAAATAGGTGTAAATAATTCCACCCAGAGGGTTTTGGCATTAAATATAAAATTTTAATTAATTAATCAAATAAAACCACCCTCTTAATGTTTAAATTCCAATCATCACCACAACTATTCTCCTAAAAATCCATAATGATAATAAAATATTGGAAAACCACGCCCCTTCCAAATATCCCCATTTCAATTTTATTCTATTCTCAATCAAATACCAATTACATGTTCCTCAATGGGTCCTTAAAAGAGGTCATATTTAAGAGGTAACATCCTCAAACAACCTCTCTTCAGTTATTTTCCTGTTATACATTCTCTCCACCTCCTTCATCTATCAAATAATAATAAAAATAGTTTAAAATTATTATTTTAAGGATATTTTTCTAATGTAATATCTTATATCATTAACATTTCTATGTTCTTCTTGATCAATGAAACAAAATCATTATCCTAATTATAGCAGTCTACCATCTCCGTTAATAATGATTCTGATTAATTTCTGTTACCGCCTGTAGTGTAGGTCATAAAAGTTATGTTATGGTTAATTTATATTGAAATATGTATATTATAACCAATTTCATGTTATATAACTAATATATTTTTATAATATTAAATAAAAAACTAGTTTCTGATGGTCGAAAAAAGATGATAAAAAAAACTAAACATCAATAATTAACATTTTATCAAATGAATTATTCTCATAACAGGAATACAAATTTTATATGTGAATACTTATTCTTATGTAAGTTCATTAATACCATTTCATTTTAGTTCCATTTTAATATGTCCATTTGAGTAAAAAATCAATAATTATACACATATAAATTGACTATGAAATAATGAAATGAACCCACATAAAAATTTAAAATAATGTAACATTATTAATGAAATGGTGGTATATTAATTTATGGAATTATAAATTTGAATATGGTTCTATAAATAATTTATCAAATTTTTTGAATGTTTATATTGGAGTTTAAATTATGAAACCACAAATAGAAATGAAAGTTAAGTGTTTTTCGACTAACTTTTACTTCTTTGAGATATATTCATTATTCAACACTTTTTCCGTTTTTTGGTTTATATTCCATCCTTTGATATATAATATCATGAATATAAAAATTATTTTTTATTCATTGTTTTATCTATCAATTATTACATTTCTAGGTCATATGATAAAAATGAATACAATGTGGAAAATGATTTCAAAAATCAATTTCCATTCATTGTATTAGCATCAACATCATTGATTATTACATGTTAGGATTTTTATGGGATGAATTTTGATTATCTCAAGTTTTATTTCCACTTTTTTTTATATTAATTTATATCTAACACACATAAAAATTTCATTTCAATAGTGATCACTTCAATGATATGATATTTATAAGATAATTTCATTTAATTTTTTGAAAACATTCCCGTAAAACAAAATTTTCTTCATAGTATTTTTTATAAAAAAAATTAGCTGAAAATAAATTCAATATTATTATATAACTCTTAAAATTAATTTTTAGTCATGTTTGAATTTCTATAAAATGTTCTAAAAGATAATTTTTTCATGTTTTAAATGAGTTTCTTTGTGACTTTGTCTAAAAAATAATCATGATTTTTTTAACTTATACTGTATTAGAGGGTTTTAATATCGTCATGGAACAATAGTGATTTAATGATTTATATAGAAGCTTAAAAGGTTAATTTCAAGGAAATTTTTTTCCTTTATAAGTTCGTAACTCTTTAAAAAGAAATACCTTGAAAATGGAATTATTATTTTTTCGAGAATAATGTCACATAATCTTTTGAAATTATTTTCAATATAAGATAACATTTTTTGATGTTTCTTATACATTACTGGGTAAATTATTCAAGGATAATATACTTATTTATTTTATGGTTATTTTGTCAATATGACGGTATGATTTTATGAAACTCATTTCTTTACATGGGTTCTGATATGATGGATGAATTATATTCTTGTAGAACACACATGTATTGTTTCCAATATGTTATTGTGGTTATTTTGTAGCCAAGGAATGTGGTTACCTTATATCAAGGGATAGTGGTTAAATTAAGAACAATGAGGGGTGGAACCTATTTTTTACTCCAATGCAATGGGTAATGATTTATATGATATGAGATTGACATGATTGGAATGGTAAGTGAATTATGCTCAATAAGACAAGACATGTATGATAAGTGGACTCCATTTAGTAAGGTACATTGTTGTCCCCATATAATGATCTAATTCATTTGGTAATGATTTTGTCTCATGATATGTTACATATGTGATTAGAATGCCAACCTGATACATTATAATACATTGTCCACTATGTGATATCTTCTACAAAATTATCTCAAACTCATGTGTTTTTCTTTTTTATTTCACTACTACATTGCCTCTGATTTAATGATACAATTTTCAATATTTTAGGATTTTATGTAATTAATCATGAATCAAAACTTTTATTATATCATATTCTACCTTTTAATAACAAGTTATGTTTCATTATCATGTTTTTTCCCTTATTGGGATTCAATGTTAATGACATTTTTATGTATTCCATATATAATATCTTGTTTTATTATAATATGAATTAGATATGTGATCTCGTTATGGAGAATAGAATCAGATTTCATGTTTTATGTTTCCTTATGATGTATTATGAACATAGTGTTCAAAAAAATACTATACTCACAATCATTGGGTTGTACTTATTTTATAAATATCTTTAAAAATCAAGTAATAATATGTGTAAATGGAATTTGGTCAATATAGTTTGTACCATAGAAAATAATATTTGTTTTTGAAGATTAGAAATAGAATAATTTAGTGGGACCCATATGCATAAGTAAAAGAATAGGAAAATGACTCGGAATTTTTCAATGTATTGACCAAGTGGTCTACAAAAAAATTACATCCCCATATACATACTACCACTTGATAAGGATCATGAATAGTTGTACTTTATTGTGAAAAATATGAAAATGATTCATTTATTGGGACTCAATCATCACCTATTGCATAAAAATTTTCTTTACTAAACACCTAGTTTGACACTACATGGAGATATTTTTTGGATATTTAGAGACACATTATGTACCCTTGTTAGGGACATGAATACATTTTTTGGCTAGTAATCTAGATAATAAAATTATAATGGATAACCAAGATTAATACATAGAGACATATATGGTACGATATACTTAACATTTATATTATTTTCCTTCTATCATTATAAGTTCCACTTTTGTATATTAATTTATTATCAAATATATTTTATTTTTTTAGTTAATAGTGTTAAATAGGAGAAAACATTACATCAACCCAAATGATATAGAATACTATGATTTCACTGAAAATATGACTAACTTTATGGGAGTGGGAGTTGAAGACATCGTGGAATTACTGTTTCAAATTTATTATTTTAGATATAATAACACTAATCATGATGAACACTCTCACCCTTAATATAAATAGAAAGTTCGAGTTGATTCAATTATGTTACGAAGGAATTATAACATTATTATATATTTTAATCCAATAATTAATGAAAAATTGATTAACAGTATCATGAAAATTTTATATGTCCCATATTTTATAGAAAATGTTAATGTTATTCCTTTCCTTTATCTAATTACAGGAGAAAAATACCAATGGTTGGAATAGATCTAGAACAAAAATTCCAAATAGGATAATGATTCCATGGAATAATGAGACTTTAATAAAATATTATTCAATTAATATTTTCCATATAAAATCCATTGTAAAATTGATATGGTGTTCCAAAAACTAAATAAAAAGTAATATGATTAAATAATGTAATATGAGTAAAACATTAGAAGTCTTATATGGTACAGATCATGCTTTTCATCAACACCGAAAGTAAGGTGGACTATCTAATATGTTGATAAAATCAAACTATATAAAATTATTTGTCAATTTGAGACTATTATATTTATGAAAATAATGTTTTTAGTTCACTCAATGATTAGATATAGATCCGAGACTCTCTATAGACTCAGGTGATAAAAAAATGTATTAATGTTTTTAGGATTATCATTAGATAAATTCCATATAGTAAGGAAAACACAATATAGAACTTTTCAAATGTATGGGAAGTTTAATCCTAGAGATTGTTTGATGGGATCTAGGACATGTCTTAAATGTTTAAAAAGGAGAATATGAGTAATTTGTCTGAAATGGAAATAATTAAAAACAAAAATGTAGATGAAAAAAACAAACTTAATATCAATACTAAGCATAATGAGTAGTTTTAAAACATAAAGGAACACATGGACTATGTATTTAAATTCCCCCTAGTAAGGGTTTTTTGAGAATATTGATGACATAAAACTACAAGGACTAGAGAACAAGGACATATACTATCACTAATGATGAGAAGGATCTCGATAATGACGTGGTAATAGGCATGAATGTTATTCATTCATGAATGAATTTTTTTTAGAATTTGGATTTATGTGTTTTTTTATTTCTTGTATGTTTAGTAGAAATATTCATGAACCAACTCAAAACATTGTTTTAAGATATCTACAAGAAAATAAGATAAGGAAATGGTGCATACTAAGAATAAATGTTTTCCCTAGTGAGTGTTTGTGGTCTTAATCATCTATATAATCCCAACATAATTATTTTAGTGATTTCTGATGCTATACTGGCAAGGATTTTCTACCACTATATAAATCCAACATCCACTTTTGATAAGGGTATATCACTATCCATTACAAAAATCATCATTTTATTTTATATAATTTCCTAGAGGAGGATGAATTTACCATAAAATATTATTTTCAAGAGTGGATATTTTTTACTTACGAGTGATCATATCAATTACAAATGATTAAGATAAATTATATAATTAAGAATCAAGAAATTAAGATTACGAGGGATTATATTTATATATTATAGAATGAGTTTCATGGTCTACCACCTTAAAAATAATATGATTTCCCAATCAAAAATATACTTATATCTCTACCCATATTAATTTATTCTTTTAGAATTTATATTGTTTAGTTGGATGTGATGGAAGAAAGATTTTTATGAGAATCTATAAAATGGTATTATAAACCCTAGAAACTATCTATAGCATATGAAATTCATCTTCATCAAGTTGATGTATGGATCATCACAATTATAAACTGATTATAATGATCTACAAAAAATTATAAAGAATAAGTATCCTCTCTAATGGATAGATGACTTGTTTGTTCAACTACATGGGTCATATATTTCTCTTCCATGTACATTTGATTAGGATATCACCATCTAATGGTGAAATAAAATATTCATTAATGTTCATTAAGATAAAGGTATGGAATCTATGAATTCATTATGATGTATTTTTTACTCAATAATGGCAAATTAATATAAATTTAATAAACTAATTTTGTCTTTAGATATCACCTAATCTGTTTTTTAGTCACCATTACCACTGATATTCAGAAATACACCAAAAGAAAGAAGGACATTGAGAAGAATTTGATAGCCATGCTAAAGACCAAGGAAAAAGATAATATATATAAAATGAATTATAAATTTTAGTTCAGGATGAAGGAAGTATCCTCATTAGGGAATATTTTCACCAATAATGTGACATTGTTTTACCCTTCCATAACAGATTCAATTGAGTACACGTGTAGTCCGGTATATGTTATAGAGATATTAAGTCTATTTTGACTATCATAGTATTACTGATGATTTGTGAAAAAATATTAAGATTATAAAATACACTATACAAGATAATGTGTATGTGAGTAACATTTATATGGACGAGTGGATACAACATTTTTTTAAGGATTTGGAATAGAGGCTTTTCAAAGCACGAGTCATCATGTTTCCCTTAAGTGGGGAACTTTTTGTGGTATATAAAGATTCATAACAAATTTATCAGTTTGTGTACTGATGAAGAATGGTAATGTGACCATTTATTCCCTATGGTAGTTGAATATCTATGAGAATAATTATCTCATCAATGATTTGGAGTTGGCTACATAGATCTTCTCATTGAAAATTTGGAGACATTATCTCTATGGTGAGAAGTTTGAAATGTATGCATACTATAAGATCCTAAAATATATATTCATAGAGAAGTATATTAATGTGCACCAGTGATAATGGTTAGAGATAAAAAAGGATAGGGACTGTAAAATAAATTACCATCCAGAGATAGAAAACATAGCGGTATGTAAAATTAGAGGAAAGGATATAGAAAAATTATAAATGATGAGAATCCAGATGGAACCAAAATTCCTAAACATGAAAATTGTGCACAAGGGAACTATAAAATAAATAACATCATCATTTATTACTAAAATTATTTCTCGACTATCACATATAGATAAGATAATGGATTCCCAATGAGATGATATGGAAATTTAGAATAACATGGAAGCTATAAGAAAAGGGAAATCCTCTGGGTTCAAAATTGATAAAAAAGTAGTTGTAAAATTTTGTTCATAAATATGTGAAATATTAAATCCATATATAAAGAAAGATATTTTGAATGATTTTCAAAGCTCAGCCTTCTTTATACAACCATAGAGCAGAAAAATGTATCATGATCTCCAAGATAACTATTTTTAGGAAAATATGAAGATGTATATTATAGACTATATATCATAGTGTCTAGTATGTTTGCATGTGATGGATGAAAAATAAATTTCTATAGGGATGATGAAACAATTACCCATACCAAAATTGAAGTGGGAAATCATTCCCCATGTCATTTTCCTCATTCTTTAGATTATCATGAAGAATAAATAATGTCAAATAGGATGTAGTGGATAATCATGGAATTAGTTATAACTTCATTTATATTTAATATGACTTCTCACTCAATAAAAATTCAAGAATATAACTCATAGAAGTTGTTATACAACATGAAACACCAAAAACTATTATATTTGGCCATGATTTGATATTTTCCTCAATGTTCTAGAAGTTCCTCCAACAAGAAATAAATTAAGAGTTGACTATCATTACATTTTATCACCCCTAAACTTATATAAAATATATGTGGAATATAAACATTCTAGAAGACATATTGAGAGAATAGTTAATGGAGTATGAAAAAGGTTGATGTCAACATATTCCTCTTGTTAGGTTATCAAAAAATAGTCGTTTCAACATATGTATCCCAATGGATCTATATGAATCTCTGTATGGGAGTAGATATTAAAAACTATGTGTTGAGAATAATTAGTCAAACATAGGATTTTGGGACATGAAATGGTTTAGAGGATTGTATAAAATTAATGTCCACTATACAACACATAGGGACTACCCAGAGTTGATAAAATATGAATTATAAAAATCATAAATGATACACTGATTTTTATTTTAGGGATAATGTTTTTCTATTAAAATAAACATGGATGAGAGTGGTAAAATTTTTTATGCGGGGAATGTTAATCCCCAGTATATCTACCCCTTTTAGATTTTTCATTGCATTATGGTCGTGGATTATTGACCAACACTACATAAAACCCTTCCTCAAGTACATGATTTATTCAATGAACCCCCCTTTAAAAATTATATATCATATACCTAAAATGTAATGAATTTAAATTTGGGATAGGTATAAAAATAATATATCTTACAAGGATAAGTTTTTGATTATCCTGGATTATAGTGATAATGTTTTATACAGTAATGTAACTCACCAAGTAAATGTACTATGGGAGAACCATATATATGTAGTGGAATATAGGGAACAAGTGGAAGGAATGAATAATAAGTACCATTTAACATTTTCACCATATTATTTTATATAAAATTTATATTGATAAATTCCAAAAAGTGGGAATAATGTAACTCCCAATGTTTTTAATGAAGACAACGATGTTTGATAACCTAAGTTACATGCATCACCAAGCCCAACTAAACCATGATTATTTATGGGCATTATAATCTAGTCATTATATTTGTGGGAATTAATATAATTAACCAAATTATGAAATAAATATAGGTATTAATCGATATAGATATATTAATATATTCGTAGTAAATAATAACTCAATTATTTGGTAAATACATTATATTATTCAAGAAAATATATTTTATTAAAAAACAATTATCTGTTTTAGTGAGAAATTATTATAATTATTTCAAGAAATATTTTAAATTATAATGCATAAATCAACTTCATTCACCATATATAAATTTATATTTGGTTAATGTTTATAATTTTTATATAATGACTAATTTTTTATTGAATAGTAAAAATTAACAAATTTTCATATACTGTCATTTCATTTCCATAAATAAAGTAATTTAAAATTATTATTATATTATGGACATGGTATTAAATTTTAATAAAAATAATTTTATCTAGAATATTCTTTTTAACATATTTTTTAAAAAAAAATATACATTGATTCTAGTATATGTTTACTTTAATTCATAAAAATGCGATATTTAAACTATTTTAAATATGAATAAATTTTTCTATTTCAATTAATAAATATAACCACATAAATAAAATAAATGAATTAATATTATAAATTTTAAATCTATTAATATTATTTCAAATTCATCAAAATATTATTTATAGGTATGAAGTTAATATTCGATCACATATTTCATGAAAATGCATTTATTGAAAAACTATATTTTACACGTTTTATGAGTTTAATATTAAATTATATTCACTAAATAATTTCAAATGAATTTGAAAATTTTAATACATATTTGGAATCATAATAATTAATATTCGGTAATTTTATCATCTTATGTTTTTTCGTAATGAATAGTAAATAAATAAATAAATAATTGTCACAGTTAAGGTTAAAGCAGAATATTATGCACTACATGCATTTTTTTGAAAGTTATTTTTGCACACACATAATATTTTTATTTTATAATATTTAATTACTGTTTATAATAAATTTAAAAAAATTACCTAGAATGGTTTATTTTATTTTTATTCTTAATGGATAAATTTACAAGGTAAAAATAAAGTAAACATATTGAAAAATTGAATTGGTAAAATTGAGTAAACATGTAGGTAAATGAAATGACATGTTTAAAACATGATTCATTATTATAGAAGAGGTGCATATTAAAAAAATCATGCCAAAAATCATTTATTTATCTATTTTGGAGTCACGTAGCTTGGGAGGGACTTCCCATTAAAGAATAATTTTGAGGATTTAAAAAAAACCACTCCAATGAACATAGAAATGGGAAACTCTTATCATCCTTCATTCAAAGAACAGGATAAACCAAAACCTACCAAAATCCATTCCTTATATCCCTTATCTTGTATTAGATGAATTTTATTGGTAAAAAAATCATCCATTGAAGTATTTTGTTTATAAATTTAAAGAAGTTGTTTAAATAAATGGAAAATATAGAATGCACAGGACATGTCGGGCTTCAGGTAAGGGATCTCTGTAAATTATAATTTTCTCTGATAAGGGAAAATTATTCCTCTAACTCAAATAATATATCTCTTTAATTTTATGTAATTCATATAAATTCAGTATATTTGTCTCACACATATATACAAATCTTATTCTTCCTTCCATTAGTGGGTTAATACATTACTTATGTTCATTTATAATGTTCCTTCACTTAGAAAATTCCTTTGATAATGATATAAAGAAGGATTATAAATCTCTTTTTCATCCCATGGATAATTATTATATTTATTCCTAATTAAATATTTCTTTATTTTGGCACACATAAATCATTACCATGTCATTATGTTGTTCCCAAATAGCACTTATATTCATTGGGTAATTCATTAGTATAATGAGACGTTTTTTATGGGATTAGTTAGTAATCTGAATCCATTACTAGACATTATCTACCATGAGATATTATTGAGGAAGCTATCCTTAAATCATTTTATAGTTTTTTACCGCATTTATTTTGATATTATCAGCCTAGGGTTTTTGTGTTATTCTTTCATGTCTGTAATCAAGAGTATTCTATTTTATGATGTCATGTTTTACCTTTGAACCACAAATTATGTTTCCTTAACACGTTTTTACCTTACTAGATTTTTTTCTCTACCATTTAATTTATGTATTACTATAGTTACAAATAATATCTAATGAGATCAAATTGATTTATGGGTTCATTGTGTAGATGAAAATGATGATTTATAGATTTTTGTTTCATTTTTATTTATTATTAACCTGCTCTTTCAAGGACACATTCACTAAAAATCATTGGGGTTTTACTTATTTGATAATTACGTTTAAAGATAATGTAATATTATTTTTAAAAGTATTTTTTTAGTTATACCAATAATAAATGACATTAAATTTCATTTTATTCATTTTTTACTAGCCGATCAGTATTATAAATCTTAGTATCACTTATGATCCACACCGTACAACCCTTCTCATGAGTGATGAACATCCACAGTACACAATAGTCTATCATAGTAATAATTTCAAAAATGTGGCCACAATAATGTCTTTACTAAATAAGTCTTCTAGGATTCAATGAAAACAATTAACATTAGGGTGGTAAAATTGGAAAATAATACTCACAACATGAGCATCACGTAAATTATTGATAGCAAAAAACATTGAAATACACCCATCTCACTTTTTAAACCCTCAAATGAAACATACCCTATTTTTATCCAAATTGATGCACTATTAAAATATTAATGAATATAAAATATCACCAAAGTGGTAATAATACATCCTAGGATGATAAATAATAATGGAAAAAATTGAGGGTCTAGGATATTTTAGAAACAACATATTTAATGGTTCCAGATAGAGATTTTCTAAAATACCAGATTAAAATTTGATGATATTTTCCACCATTAGGAATTCATTAATTAAAATATTCAGTTATTCTAATTCCTGGAAATTCATTTATAAAATAATTTGAAATAAAATCTCACTTCATTTAATATTGTTTAAGAAATCTAGTCAATTCCGTTATCATAAAAAAATCAATTTAAAATCGTATTCCTATTTCCAATGAAAAAAATGTTTTTAAATTGAATTTTTAATCAAAATATATTATAAAAAATCCATAAAATCAATTTACAAACACTTTACACTTCTACATCCGTTTGTAAAGTAGAAAAAAATTAGACACCCTTTATGAAATGTGAGAAACTATGAAGAACCTTTATGAAATCCACTATTGTTATTAAAAACATTTTATCTAAAAAATAATTTATTTTAAAAACCTACAACTAAATGATATAAAAATTAAGTTAAATTAAAATATATGACCATTTATTTATATGTATAATTCCCTCATAATAAGATTCATCATGTATCCTTTGATGTGGAAATCTCAACCATGGAAAGACACGTCCTCCACCAAACATAGATAGGTTTAACATGAAATAGACTCAATCTAGAAAAAAATAGTTTCCGAAATTATCCCTATGGTGTATGAGTGATAAAAAACTAAAAATAAATGGATATATGGGATACAATTTTGGAATAATAAGATCATGTAATGGTATTTCCTTTGAAACCCCTCTTATAAACGAAGATAAAAGGTTGAAAATATATGAATAAGGGGACGATCTCTCTTCATGTGCCCTCATCTTAGACGAACAAGTAGTTGAGAATGTGGATGAAAAAGTTAAAAATATAATATTTAAAACGTAATAATAATATTTAAATAAAATATGGGAAGATCATAATGTTAGTCTGCATGGTTAGGAAAATCATTATCCAAACATATGTATTAAACTAGAAAAGAGTGTCAGACTTTAATGTTATTGAATCCTGGTCTATCAAACAACGAAAAAACCATGAAAACCCTACTAATAATAATTTTCATACTAAAAAAGGACCACTCATACAGTTTCCCCTAACTATCTTCATGATATGTGGTAACACACCAGTCCGAAAAATAATCATCTAGATTCTATTTAATGATGTATGGTTTATAAAAAACATTCTTATACCTATGTAGTCTAACAAATTTCTTAATAAAATTTACAAAAAATATCAAGTGAAATACATTCTATACGGTTTTAATTAACTTTTAATTCTAACAATACAATTGAAGAAAAAATATCTAAGAGTTAATATTTATGACCGAAATAATTGAAAATTTAAATTACACAATAATTATATAAAATAGACCATAAAAGTTAAATATGAGTGTCACTAAATACCATAAATATAATATTTTATTGATGAGTAACAAAAATAATTTATATTTATATTATAATTACATGATGTTTGTTTAAATTTAATCTTGTTTCTGTCATTGAAATCACCATGTTTTTCATTAGTTAATTATAGACACAAATATTTCATAACATAATGTAGATTCACTAATACATATATTCAAAATTAAGATAAATAGATTATTTTGAGTGTGTTATATATGACAGTTGCTATATAAAGTAATAAAATAATCCATTATTAGTTTTATATAACAATTTCCTATAAATAATAGAATTAGGACTCGAGGATATACAGTTATATTTATGGATTGAATAACTTTTGATATCTACATAAACCCTATTTATTGAGTTATCCCATTAGTTATTTTATTTTAGTCTGATATACATTGTTATGTTGATGTGAGTTTTGATTATTAAATTTCTTAGTTTCTCTATTGTAAATATTATATTTAGATATTATATGATCAATGATGTTCTAGGCATAAATGCATGGGATTGTAATCCTATGTGACAGAGGAATTTATAGGGAAAATAACATGTTATTTTGATACTCTAATGAATTTTTACAAGAGATAAGACTTTCTATAGACCTTGTTAATGAATTATAGGGATTTTAACATGTTATTATGCTTTTCTGATTCCATAAGTATAGTTATATGATCTTATATTGAGAATTATCAATGATTTTGTGGTTATAAATTCTTCATTATTCACTATCTGTTGATCATTGAAGTATCAGTGATATTAGGTATCTTTGGATATCGGTGTTGATCCTCCTATCACATTGGAACAAAAATGAGGAATTTATGAGAATTTTAATTTTTATATCATTTCATAATCATTGTTTAGGAGTTTAAATATTGTTATCGTGAACTCCTCTAAAAAATTTAATATTTAGTGTTGATTATTATTATTTTTGTTTTTTAACCACAAATTATTCAATTTTGTTTTATCATCATAATTATTTAATTCTTCTATGTTTATTATTATTTATATTAAAAAATTTAGAACATATATCATCTAAATAATAAATTTTCTTATGAACAGAATTTAATTATTTTGGTTAGTGTTTAATTCACCACTCTTATAAATAGAACATAGGAAACATATATGAAACACTTATCAATTATTGGTTTTTTTGAGAAGTGTTATAAAATGTACCAGTAGATAACATAAACATAATTTATTATTTTAGGAAAATTTACATTGGAAAAATTATTCAATGAACCCCTGAATTATAGTCCATAAATCATCAAATTTTGAATTAGTGCGGGGTTAAGAATTTATGATAATAAATTCCATAACTAATAAAAAGTAGAAGAAGGATGTTTTCATTTATTTGATAATTATATAATGAATTTAATATCCTCCCAAGGATCATCCCTATTTAATTTTATACAAATTTTATATATTTTACTTACTACTTTAAATCACAACCAATCGAAATCACATTTTGGATTTATTCATTATTAAATTCAAAAAAATTAAAAAAATATTTGGGTTAAAAAGAATGTTGATTGATTAGTAGGATAATTTGAGATATGATATATGTTTTCACAGTATTGTATTCTTAGTTTCATATAATAATATTATCATGTGGCCCATGATAACTACACAAAAATAATTACCATTATTATTTCATATTCAGACTTTCAATTTAATTAAAAATTAAAACACATTAAAACTACTCTATTGTAATTATAACATTAGGATTAACTATACATAATATTGTGGGTTTAGAAAGATAGGGGTTTAATAACCATCACTACATATATACTCTTATGTAGTATTTTTGTTTTTTATGAATTTAATCATTTACATGAATGGGGTTTTATATACCATTATTCATACAGTTCAAAGAAATATGAATCGAATACTATAATTTTTTTTATTGACATGTAATAGAAATAATTATTCTTAATATAGTTATAAATTATTATAATTGAATAATATTGAATCCTATAAATACCTATCATAATGAAATTAAATCAATTAAAGCATTATTTTTTTGTATTTCACTTTATGATTTGTCAACGAGTTGTTTATAGGGGTGTGTAATATATTTCAAACCCTTGAAATACAAAATCATTAGATTCCAACTAATGAAAACACCCATAAATATCTCAATTATTAATAATGTGTGACCCTAAAATTAATATGCACAAGGATTTTATAATGTATGATTCACAAGAAATAGGTATCTCTTAATGTTAGGTATATATTACAACTATGATATTTGTGTTTTACTAAGACGGTGAAACATAAGGTTTTTACATATAAAGGAATAATATTTAAATAATTTAGTACAATAAGATTCCTAATATGTTATCATCTTGACTATCCAATATTTATATACATGGTATAATTAATAGGATTTAATTTTAAAATAATTATGTAGGGAATTGGAAATAATTTGGACTCAAAGGGCAATATGATGTGGATCTTGATTCAACAACGTATATGTGATGAACCCATATCATTATGGGTCTTGAAAATCATGAGAAATTTGAAACTATTGTTCGATAAAATATATCAGGGAAAATGATAATTTATCTAATAATTTGAACATGGATAATTTTTAGAACCAATACATTGATCCTAGAATAGGGTTTTTGTCCAAGGTCACGAGTTTTGTGGAATTCAATGATGTTTTAATTTTCAAGATACTTTTAATGAATTAAATATTAATTTATTCATGCATGTTTGTTTCGTTGTATATATTAAATTGATCTAGGGATTGGGACTCTATCTCCTTGGTTGATTCTATAATAGGGGGTACTAACTATTTAAGTAATAACCATTCGTCTAGCTCCCTCGACGGGGTTGGGCCCCTTGAATATTTATTTTTCAATAATGTATCTCTACTTCTTTCCCATTTTATACTCATTTCATTTTATTCCTTATATTATGATTCATCCCATTTTACTCCCCATTTATTGTTTTAGGATGAGATAGGAATGGGTAGATATGATATTGAGAAGGAAAGGATGATGTGCTTCCATAGAGATCTAGTTGTGTTGAATTGTTGTGCAGCTGTTGCAGATCCGGAATCAGAAAAAAGCTTCAACGACTTCTACCAGAAGGTAGGATCATTTTTTATTTTTCTATAAATCCATGAATATTAAGTGGTTAGATGTTTTAATTTCTTTAATTTGTTTTTATGGATCCCAAGTGGATTTGTGTTTAGATTTTGTAGGGAAACCATGCATTTCAGGCAGTTTTGAGGGGTTTCCATATGGGAAAACTCATGAACAAGGCATGTAGTTTAGAGACAACATTATAAATTTTCATACTATTCATGGAATATGGGTCTTTGAGACTGTGATACATGTATAAAATTTACACTCCATGTAGTGGGTTTCTATGGTGTCGTCGTGTCTTTAGTTATACCCCACATGTGAGTTGTACATGTCATTGTTGGGTACGTGGTCAGTACCCCTGTTTGGGGAATACCAAGTAGCCATACACAACTCGGTTGGGTTAAAAACCACATAATGGTAACTTTAACCTTTTATAGAGGCACAGTACATTACATTTGGGGTTGAGGTTCATGGTTAGGTACCTATTTAGTGGAATAAACAATGTATAAGTTCCACATACCAAGAACTATGGAAATGTACACACTAATTGGCCTATGATACACGAACATGGAGGAAATTTTTGATTACACACCATGTACTCAATGTCCAATCCATGTTCTTCCCTACCATAGTCTGTTTTGGATATTTTTCTCACTATTTTAAGAATTGGACTTGTGTGTAGTCCATTTATAGAATATTTCAATAAATATCCTGGTGGTGGAATATTTTCAGTGTTTTGAGGCTATATGGATATTATTTTATATTTTGATATTCTATTAGAAGGTATTATTTGAGATTTAGTTCCATAATTCTCTTAGAGTTTAGGTTGTGATCTGTGAGGCTAGGGTGAGTGTTGTGAGCTTATTTGTTTTTCTAAATTATTAATGATCACTACCTTTATTCAAGGTTCTTTTGGATGGGTATCAGATGGTTGGATCATGTTGTATTTATGAGTATGTCTAGTGTAATCCGAATGTTTTAGGACATGTTGCTCGAGGTTTGGTCTGTTTAGGGTAATCCTATATTTTTTAGAATAATTTATTTGGAACCATTATGATTTGATTATTCTTTTTAAATTGTAATTTCATCCGGGAGTTTTTTAACATCTAATATCATTACAAGGTACTCTTGAGGATTCCCTTATTGTGTAGTTATTGATCATGTGATCAGTGGTTGTCAAAGGCAGTTGTTAACAGTACATGTATGGAATGTTTTTTCAGTAATGTGCTGAGGAACCCCTGTAGAAGGTCTCCTAATTTTTTGGTGGCAATGAGGAGATTTTTGAAGTATCTTATTGTAATTATTGTATTTTTGGATACCCCTTAAATATAAATTTTGATTTAGGACCCTTTTGAGGATGATGAGGGTTGTTTGGGATGTTTCATCACTCGGTGTGTTCCAAGAATTTGGATGATCTAGAGGAAATCCTCAAAGGATGTACTTCTCATGCTATGGGAATTGGTTAGATTCTGGTTTTTTCAATGAGTGTGGCCAAAGATATTTGGGGTCGTTTGTGAGTCTCATGGCAGGGATCACATTACAATGTATCCCAAAGGATCATGACAGCCTTGAGTTTTTTGATTATATAGTGGGACATCAAAAGCCTATGGTGCATATTTTTTAGATGATGAGATATAGGGGACTTTGAGATCTCTATTTTTTTGGGAAAATAGTGTATCAGTGATTCTAGTTTTACTTTTAGAATGGTGGGTTTGAGTTTGGATCCTTCCATGTTCAGTTTCAATTTGGAAATGATGTTTGAGTAAATTTTTTCATAGGACTGTCATTTGAGTTGGATACAGTTGAGATATCTTATATCGGGTTTTGGCATTCAATTTGATCGACATTACTTTACCATGGGATGGTTATTGTTAGATAGGATTTGGGAGATAAAGGATGATCTGTATTAGTGAAAACCCCATCTTGTTGAGTGTTATCCAAGATTTTATTTTGATTTGTGATCGTGATGTATTGCATAACTCATATTGTGGTTTTTCTATCTTGTGGATAACTCTTCATTCTTAGGACCATCCATTCTATGTAATCTCATACTATTATGGAAACCATGGGATATTGTATTAGGGTCCATATCTGATGCCTAATTCATTCATTATGACATTTAATACTAATAGATTCTCTAATTTTGTCATCCAAGATGTTCATATTTCCATTTCATATACTACACATAGAGTCATAGTGCTCAATTGATCAACTTATTCATTTGGACACCTATGGATACAACTTGTGGTCCACTATTGATGCATGGTGAATTTACACAACTTAAAGTTCCTTTTTAGATTTAGAAAAGAGGTCAATTTTTATATGGGTGGGAGATCCACTTCTTATACATCCACAAGCAAGTGTCAGAGTGGGGGTGGATTTTCCATGGGTGTCATGATATAACATTCGGGTTGGCTACATCAATATGTTTTTATCCCTTTTTGAAGTTGTATCTTTTATTCCAATTATGGTTAGTTATCGTAGGGATGGGTATATCATGTGTGCTTTTAATTTTTTCAAAATAGATTAATATGTTATCCATTTGGGGAAGAAAACTAATATTTATTTCTCAACCCATATATGTGCACCTCGATGTGCATGTAGTCTTGATTTATGATTTCATGTTGGGAAATTGGTTTTGTGATAGTTAGGGACGGCGAACAATGTTTCTAGTTTTAGCAGATCTTCTCTTCTATAGTCTTCTGATCTGGCTGATGTAGCTCAAATGCTTTAACGACCCAATAGGTGTTTTTTCTCAACATTGGTAGTATATCAGATTGTGTTTATTTTATGTTTATTTTATTATGGGTGGTTGGGATAGTGGGTTAACTATTTTTATATGTTTTTCAAACATTGGTAACATATTACAATATGCTACATTAAATTTACTATAGGTTTCTATGTTTCAGTTTATTTAATATTCTTACTCTAATATTGATCCGTATATAAGAGTTTGGTTATTTTCTATTTTTATTTCACTCTGAACCTGGGGTGTTGTCTCCATACATCATCTTTTTGACCCTCGTCTCTGGTGGGTAGCCTTTAGAAACTCAAGGAGGTCCACTTGAGGCCTTGAGGAAGGATTTATTGGGATATGTGTTAGGCTGACCCTGGATGGTTCATTAAAGAATGGTACCATAGGATTTTTGGTTTTATAATTTGGGGAGTCTGAAGAAAGGAGATCTAGGAATGCTTCAAAACATGTGATGGATTTGTAAATAATGTTTTATGAACACATTTTTAGATACAATGACTAATATTTTAAGAAAAATATTTCATTCCATGGTATTCATTTTTATAATTTCATGATTATACCAAGCCTGATGCACTTGGGTATCTTGATTTATGGTTTACTCTAGTTTTGGGATCTTGTCCCATTGGTAAGAGGTCAGTGTTATTGTATCATTCTAGTCATGTAGGATTCACAAGACATATTTATATCAATCTTTTTTTATATTTTATTTTTATGCAATTTCATGTTGATTATGTGGTATTATGGTCACCGGTAGAGGAGATAAAGTCCGTTCGATGAGGGACACATAGTGACCCAATTGGATAGGAATTGGGATATGAGTGCCCTATTGGGGGAACGATGAGGGAATGAATATATAACAGATTATTGGAGTGGTATCAATTTTCACTTAGTTGTTGGTTCCCCTGAATTCATAGGTTCATGTTACTTATGAAGGAACTAATATTTCCATGTGATTTCAGTAAGGTAATGAGATAGGACCGTTGTTCCTTCAATCACTGATGTCTTATGTGGGCTTGATAGTTTTTACATAGTGGGGCCATTGTGGTCTTCTCTCATCAGGACGTGGTTAGGCATAAGGATTCTCGGTGTTTGATAGGTGGATTTCAAGGAGTTATCCCTTTCACCATGGTGATTTTGAGAGGATGTGTTTGGTAGGGGCACTGGCCCTACACATTTTATTTTCCCCATGGATAGCCAAATGAGATCATGTCTGGAAACATATGTTTTTGTTTCGACACCTGAGTAGAATTTGGTTATATGGTTTATTTTTATTTGATGGAGATGACTCAATATTGAAGGGGGTTCCATGCATGCACTACTTTTCCTGAACTAACATGTGTGAGGATCATGGTCAATAGATTTTGGTATGCTAGCCAATTGTTTAGGGCTTGGCCCGTGTAAGTATGTGTCTAGTTTATATTTTTATAGTGAAGTAAGGAAATACTTGTGTTGTAGAGTTCACTATAGTCTTTTGAAGGTCATTAGCATTATTTATTTGGTTTGTGGAGATCAAAGGTTGTGTTGGTTTTTTTCTAGTACATAGGTGTGAGAAATTTGGCCATATTTATCCATAGAGTTTTTTATTGAAATGGTGTGGGACTATTGGTTTTTCATTATGTTGTGAAGTGATGATAAGAAAACTCCTATTGTGGGGAGAATCAGATCTGTACCTATTAAATGTATCTCGTGTTAGGAGAGAGTTGCAGAAATTGTAAGACTAGTCATTGGATAGTTGATATAGCATTGTTCACAATAGTAATTATGGAATATCATGGCTATTCGATATCCAATAATGCTTCTCCGTGATTATTAATATCAACGTTGAGGAGTTTTTGATGAATCGTGTCATCACATGTTTTCAAAATAATTGAAATTTAAATATTATTTCCCAAAAGTCATTCAAGGAAATAATTATAATTTCTCCTATAAGATTAACATGAATAAATTTTCTAACCACTCCCATGGTCTCAAAATAGGGTGGTTAAACTAATATATGAGTTTGGTTAAAATATGATATATTAAATGTTTTTAGGAATGTTTAATAGGTAATTAATTTATTATTTATTTAATAATGGATTTTTGTTCAGTTATACCTTTTAAAATGATCATCAGACTGAGAGTCTTTCTATACAGTTGATCCTAGAATGAGGGGATTTACAAGGGAAAGCATAACTTTACATCAGGCATTGGGTAGTTCCTGAGTCCCTTTTCTCTTTATTTTATTTTTCTCAATTCAATTTTAATTACTTATTATTTTTCATTCCTCGCCTAGTTTGTTGAACATTCCCATGGGGATCCCCTTTTGGGGTATTTTGACTAGATATGGAGATGGGGAGAAGGGAGGGAGAGGGAAAGTAGGAGGTTCCTCCATAGTGACTGGGTCAGGTCATATGATCATTCAAGAGCTTCAAATTGTAGATCAGTTTGAAGATTTAGTAGTTTCAACCTAGACGTTATCTCATTTTAAATTTTTCTAAAAGTCACCATATTTTAACCTTTTTATATTTAAAATACATTAATGTGTTTTGGGGATCCATAAAAGACTGATATGTTGGTTTTGTACAGAAATATGATGTTTTGGTCGTTTTGGAGGGGTTTTTATTCATGAAACCCCATGTAAACAGTGTATATATTATATTACAAAGTCCTTATGTTATTCATGTTTGGGGATGATGTGTTTTTATACTATACACTTTATAGAAGGGGTGCATTCCATGTAGTAGGATTTTTGGGTGTCACTATGTCATCTTCCACACACAACATGTCGGGGTACTTGTTCATGTAAGGTAGGCAACCAATTCCTATGCGGGGTTCATGCTTTGTAGGAATACACAAATTGGAGGGGTAAATTTCCATGTATATAGTTTGGAACCCATGTGATGTTAGACACCATTTTCATGTGGTACACTTTGTTTACATGGTTGTGTTACATGCCGACTGCTCCTAAGGTACATAGGAAGGTATCCATTCTAGGGAACTACCACTGTAAAAGGTCCAAATTTTATTTACTTTGGAAATGTACATACCATGTGGCCTGATGAAAAAGACCAATGTTGACCACTATAGTTATATTTCTTGTACCCAAATCACACATATCATACATTACCTTCCCTGGGTTGTTCTGTCTATTTTTAACCTATTTTAAAAAATGGGCTAATGAGTAGTACATTCTATGAATTTTTACACATAGATCATGATAGTGAAATCCTTTCTGCATTTAGAGGCTATCTAGATGGTTTTTTAGATTATGAGAGATAATAAATATTTTTTTTGAGGTTTGCTTCAATAATATTCTTGGGGCTTGTATTGTGAGATATGATACTCTGGTACGGTTTGTGACATTTTTAATTATCCTGGATTGATGAAGTCAAGTAGTGTTTTATAAATCTATTTCGGAATGATCCCAAAAGTCATAATTGAGAAGTATATTTGATGAGATCATGGTTTGTTTCTATCTGTTGGGATCGATTTATCAAGGATAGAGATGTTGAGGATAATCTTCTATTTTTACAGACATGATCCATTGAATCATTTTGCGATGACTTATTCTCTTTGGATGGATGTTATAGATGGATCTAGTTGATATTTTTTTTATAAGTCATAGGGACAGTTAAGGATGTATTTGTTGGATAGTTTCTAATAATGTCATCGTTTGATTCCATATCTAACTATTGATAATTCACATATGTCATGTTTTTTTTGAGATTTACATTTGGAATCTTTGTGGAGGGTCGTTTATATTTTAAGGTGTTCATGAGGACCATTTTGATTACCCATGTTGGTGGGCTTGTGATTTTGGGCACCACATTGGGTGCATTATTGATCATGGATCATTTTTAGGTTATTGAGGAAAATTTGGAAGGTTTGTTCACTAAGAATTTGACATGATTTTGGATTAGCTAGAGGAACACCAAAGAGGGTTTCATGATATTGTTGTGGACTTTGAGCTATTTGATGTTTTTTTGGGGCCATGACCTAAGAGCTTGGGTTCCACAGGGGAGTCCCATAGTTGAATCTCTTTATTCGATAGCTGAGGTATCATAGTAGCCCTATGTTTTTGGTTTTACATATGGTGGGTCATTAAGATACCATGGTGGACATTTAATGGATTCTGAGATATAGGGTACTATGAGAGCCCCCTGATTATTGGACGAGAGTAGTTCTACATTTCTAGTTAACATCATTGGACGATTGGTTCATGGTTGAATCATCTCACATTCATTTAGCCTTTGTCCATGATGTTAGAATAAATTTATAATTAAGAATTTTTCAAGGAAAATAACATTGGGATATATGTATCAATAATTAGAACTTAGTTTGATCTAGTTATTTCTATTTTTGGAAAGATATTTTTATACATGATAAGGGAGATAATGGTGGATTTGGAAGAGTGAAACCCACATCTAGATATGTTTTAGAAATGACTTGGTTGGATTTGGTCTCACAGGGTTCCATGTCACTGATGGTGTGGGTCCTATGTTCCATGGATTCCTTTTCACTTCCAGAGACATCAATGATGTGAACTAATGATATTTTATGTATCCCATGGGAAAAAATTTAGGCCCATATATGATGGATGATTCATTCTATTAGGCCATCAAGACGGAATGTTTTTTTTGTTTCATACTTGATGTTATTGTTACCATATCATATCATTCTACTACAGTCCTAGTTCCTATTAGTTATCCCTATTATTGTAGATGAATATGTTTATGCCAGGGGGTCCAACATTCATTCATGTTGCATTTATACATTTTGGATCTCTATTTTATACCTAGAGGATGAATCAATAATCATGTGGCTGGGTGAGATAGATGATGTAAATCGTCTCATACGAGATAGGGAGAAGATAGATTTACCATGGTAGTCAGGATAGAACCCATAGTTTGTCTTCTTTATTATGTTTATTTCCCACTATTTTATAGTTGTTTCTTATATGGGAACATTTTTTAGTTTTTAACTACGATGGGAATATCACATTTCGATGAACTTATTATGATAGAAATATTATAAGTCCACCCTTAGGGTGGCCTGATGAGATTTACTCCTTAGCCACTATATGAGCACCTTGGTGTGAATGCCGTCCAAATGTATGTTTTCAGGATGAAGCACTTGTCACATGATAGTAAAGGACTTGTCCTTGTGTTGTTGGATCAAGAAGATCATCTCATGGGTAATATTAGTACTAGGATTGTGATTCAACCGATTATTGGAAACCAATAATATTGTTTGGATCACTATTGGTATTAGAGTTAGTTTATTTTTTATTTTGGGGTCAGCCTAATGGGTGATAAATTGTTTTATGTTTACCCAAATTATATTCTGTATTACTGTGTGACATTGTATATATATTATAAGATGATAAATTTAAGTTTATTTATTATGTTAACTCTAATTTTGATCCATATATTTGATATTGGTCATTTTAAACTCATATTGCAATATGAATAAAGGATATAGTCTCCCCACAACACATTTTGTACTATATTAGATGTTTGGAAGTCTATAATGTTCATGGTGGTGTGCTTGAGGCCTTGTGTTGGGAAAAATTAGGTGACATGTTTGGTTGATAAATGTTGTTTTGTCACAAATATATGATTTAAGGGGCAACCATTTTAGTGGAAGTATATTCAATAAACATAATTATTTAATATTTATATAAAAAATGACATTTAATCAATAAATAAATTTTTTATACATTATAATGACATTAAAAAAGAATATCAAGACATATAGAAATTTTATAGGTTGGTTTTAAAAACATTTATATTGTTATTTTTAATTGATAAATTTGGTAGGTGATAGATCATATGGTTTTATAAAATTTTTGACACACCAAGATAGATGAATATGATAATGTGAATATACTTATAGTAAAAAACCTCATCATTTATATTGTAATAATGGAAGATGGAATAAATTTTTTCCAACACTTTCAAAAAAGATCCTCAAAAAAATAAATAATATAAACAACATATAAATAATAATTTTACATGGTTTATCCTTTAACATGGATGGTCTAATAAAAAATTTCATTAAAATTCATCACAATACTCAAATCACTAACATATTATCATTATTAGAAATTTAAAACCAATTTACCATCATGTCCTATGGACGCTTCCTCTTGTAATCTCCCCACTCACTACATCATGGAATAGTATAAATAATATATAATTGAGCATTAAATTTTTACAATAATAGGAACAATATAAATTAAATCTTAATCAAATAGTGTTGTATCACTTCATAACATAAAATCTATATATCATGTCCACATTTTCATGTATCCAAATATTAATTTATTTACTTAATGAAATAAAAGCCATAAATGACTTCTATAATATTCTATCCAACATAAGTATAAAGAGCCTAAATAATTTTTTTTTGTTTTATTCTATTAGAAAATCCACATATTTGTTTCTACTGATCATAAAAACAGAAAATGGAAGGATATGACATCCCTATGCCTCTGAAATATATTTATCGTACTATATGAGTTATAAACCCCAATGGGTTTCAAAGACCAATAATATATGTTAATCAAATCAACTATTCGAATATTTTAAATTTACAGTATGAGATGAGATATAAATCACCAATTTAAACTGATATATAAATACAAATGATAAGATGATATTCGAAAAAGTGATATATTCCATAAAAAAATAAATATCATTGAATCATTCTCAGAATTGAATTCAAATATCTCAAACTTAAATAGTTTCAATAACATTCCATGATTCCAAAATATGTTTTAAAAATAAATTCCTTGAATTTTTTTATTTTATTATATTTATATTTTAACCTTTATAATTAAACTAATAAAAAACATTATTCCATTAATATATGTGTGAATACCAAAATGAGATATCAATGAAGCCTAATATCATAATATTAAATCATATAATATAATATTTTTTACATTTTAATATTTATGTTTTTTCATTTGAAGAAAAATGTTCTTGAATTATTTAATTATTTATATACTTCATGTTCAGTCATTTCAACATAAAACATATCTTTATTTCTTCATGATATATCATATTAATGTATACTAAAACTCATTTGGTCATATAGTATGTCTCTGAAAAAAAACACATAAATAATTTTTAGTGTATTTTCAATTATTCTTAAACATTATATTCAATTAGATTCCATATTCAAAGATAAAAAGTATTCAGAACTCTATAAGTATAGAAAAATAGTTTGGAATTACAAATTAAAATAACTAAAATAGTTTTGTGCATGTCACGTTCTGGGTCTACTGTCATTATATTCATTATTTTAAACTCTTGAACATATATATTATTATTCATATATTAAGTAAGTGACTCTAACAATAATAATAATTATTAAAAATAAAAAATAAATTTAATTCAAATAAAAATGATTCCATCATCATACATTTCTTCTAATATTCCATATTATGCTATCATTCATCAAATAAGAAAACTGGTTATAAATTTTTTTTGAGTATATTTTGATTATTATTTTTTGTTAATTTCATTTTTTTATGATAACAAACACCCACATTTGGGTTTCAAATGAAATTTCATTAAATTAATTTCATAAAATTAATATTCAATGAAATATTTAACCTGAAATTACATTCAAGACATTGATTGTTGAGGAAAATTAGTTAATTTTTTTTGGAATATGAAAGAAGTTATTATGGAAACATAGTTAACAACCCTATGCTAGTAAGGGTATTTTAAGGAATTAACCCTATATTTAGAACAAAACTTATGGATTAATAATCCAAAATAGTTGAGACTGTGTGGTTCATCAACCCCATGTTTTAATAGAACCATACGAATAAGAAACATGAACATATAGTTAATCATTCCTACATATGTATGAAACCCTACATTTGAGGAAACAAATTTATGGCGCATAAACATTAATTTTATGATCAATCTTTTGTTTTCAACCCTTCATTTGGTGTTTTTCATTACATGATGGAACCATACATTTGAAATTTCAACGATGAAATTTTTATCAAAAATATTATCTAATATTTCTACATATGTTCCTTATTAAAATAAATATCAATTTAAAGTCATTTTAGGATAATTTCAAAGTCTCATTATAATGGTTTTAAATGATATTATTCAATGGAGTAAAATTTAAGAATTCATATGAGAATATTTTACTCTCATTAATGTTTTTTATTTAAAATACTGATGCTTTATTGTGTGATATTTCTAAATATAGTTTTTCCAATATCTAGTCATTATTCTATATAAATATGGAGATGTTGTTTGTAAGAAATTTATATATATTTGAATATATTCTTTTATAAGAAAATTTTCATGTCATTTCCATCAGAGATAATATTTGGAGACATACATGTTTTGATCTATCTAATTTACATACTACTATTACTGTTGCTTCTAATTCATTTATATGTTACATCTTCCTATGAAAGTATGACAATGATTTTTCAAAATATAAACTTTGGAGGAAATAAATTTTAAAAATCAATCTGGTGTCTTCATTATTGTTTTTGATGAAATCCTGTGTAAATTTTAAAGATCTATTTTCAATCATACTATGTCAACGATCTGATTTTATATGTTAGTTTCTTTTGTGGGTTGAAAATTTTAACAAATACCATCGATAAAAATCACACTCTTTTGATTTAATTTAGTTTTGATAGTTTGTACATAGTCTTGGTTAAGGGCCAGCTTCTTATACTAAGTGGTGGATATTTATTTTCATATAAAATATACAGAAGTCCTTAATTAGTTTTATTGTAAAGGTATAAACTACCTACACTCAGTTTTGGATTTGGATGGTCGTTGGGTAAGAGGGCCTTGTGAAAATCCCAAAGCTTGTGGATTTGAGATTTAGTGGAATTGAATAAGATATATTTATTCATTGAACCTCTATACATAATTGTATTCACCTAATTTATTTATTTTCCCTAATTGGTTATATTTTTGAGAAAAGGAAAGGTTGCTTCTTACTAAGATTTTTTTATTCTATTTATATTTTGAAAACCACAATTCTCTCACCCACCCTTTTTGTGCCTTTTTCATAAGTATATCCATACCAACCTAAAACATGGTATCAAAGGAAGTAAGGTTATTGTATATTATCATTCTACCTTTCCCATATCAACCAATTGTATCTGAAGGATCTAAATATTATTTTACTTCCTCTAAAAATCCATAGGTCAATATTTAGAAAAAGATGTTGTGAAATGGTTGATCTAGGGAAGGTATATCGATGATTGAGGCTCTATATTTTTATGGTAATGTTTTGGATGTTGGAATATGGTTATGATTATTTATTAGAAAAATCATGGAATAAGGGTTTATTTAAGGATTTTTAAGCCTTATGAGATTCCCAAAGGATATTTTGAGGATTGAAATTATGATCAAGAAAAATAATATGATCTTAATTAAAAATCTATGAATTATATTTTGTTTTGTTTTGGAACTGAAGAATTTAAAATAGTATCTGAATGTGCTATTTTTTATGAGGTATGACAGGATATTCACATTTCCTATGATGGAACTGAAAATATCATACACATAAGATCTGCTACTCAAATATTATATTTTGATAAGTTTATAATGGATGAAAATGAAACTATTAATCAAATGGATAGAAGGTTTGAAAAAAATTTCAATAATTTTTCTGATTTAGGTGATTCAATTTTTCTATCAGATCATACATTTAATGATATCAAAGTATTGCCTCCTATGTGGAAGAGAATGTTTGAAGCAATATGAAAGTCTACATTAGTAAAGAATTTTACAATGAAGGACTTGATTAAGAATTTGATAATATATGAAGTCGAGATGAAGGTTAAAGGTAAAATAAAAAATAAAAATGATGAAACCACATTCATGACTACCATGAATGAATCATCTTATTCAAATAATATAGATTTAGGTAATGATCAATAAGATCTTGTTGAAAAATTGGAAAATATGAATAGGAAACAAAATGAAGACATTGAATTGGATAAATGATGTGAATTTAAGGAAATAAGTCATATAAATGAAAATTATCCTGTACTCAAATAATAAAAGAATGATAATTATGAAATGAAGTGAAATAATTTGGTAAATTCTACCTGGGGTAATTTATCTAGTTCACATGTATAATATTCTACAAATTCATAATATGAGAATAAAATTAAATTTCTAATGGATGATATTGATAAAGATTATACAAAAATTGGATATCATAAAGTCATTAAGTGGTTGATTTATGGATACATGTTAATGAATCTTTTAGAGGAGTGAACAAATATAACCTAGTTTGTTATAAAAAATCTCTAGTACTAATGTCATTGATTGGGGAAAATTTTTATTTAAATAGTTAGATGCATATGGTGCATTAATAATGCTATATACAAAAAAAATTAATTTTATATTTTTTATTATATAATAGTTTGAATAAATATTTATTTATAAAAACAATGTTTATTATTAAATGATTTATTTGGAAATCTTTTATATGTAAAAATTATTCTTACATAATATGCATTTTTTAAAATGACTTTTCTATTTTTTTACTAAAAAAATGAAATCTAATATATTATTTTATCATAACCAAAGGTTTCATCATTTTCATCAGAAAAATATAATTATTATTGTTATTATTTATTAAAATATCTTGTTTAACCAAATGTTAAAAATCAGTCAATGAAAGGTGAAGGGTTTATGTACTACATGTTCAGAAAAAAATATTTATCCTGAAAAGAAAAAAGGTAATCATTCTGATCCATTGAAACAAAAGTCAATTACATTTTTTTAAGATTCATATGAAAAATATTCTAAAAGTAATTGTGAAGTTATTTTTTGTTACCATGTTTATAAAGTTAGAGAAATTTATTCTTTGTAATATCCTTATCTTGTTATAAATGTTTTCTGGAAAGAAAAGTTTCAAAAAGATATAATTTTATTATTCTATAGATGGTTTGGTGTTTATAATTCTCTAATATTAAGTAATTATACTCAATTTATTTAATATATGAGAATTGTAAGGCTTATATTGGTGGAAAATTATTGATTATATAGAAAATATTATAGCATGATAAAGGTGGAATTTTTTTTTGGATTTTTCAAAGAATATTTTTATCTTTTATTTGTTTTTGTCATGGCTATTGTGATCGTAAAAAGGGGAGATTTTGAGGAATTGTTGATTCAAAAAATTTATTACCTTATTTTTTGTTTTGATTCTCACAAACAACCACATATTTTATGATTATGAAATTACGTTGCATGAATTTCAGAAAAATGGTATTCTTGAAATTATTTATTCCAGAATTATACATTAGGCATTGACTGTTGAGGAATATTTGTTATTATCTTTAAAATGTGGTGTTATATATTCTGGAAACACCATTATCAACATACATTAATAGGAATATCATGTGGAATCAACCCAGCATTAAGAAGAACATGTATTGATCCAGAACCCTATGTTATCGAGAACATATGGTTCATCAACCCTTTGTTTTTATGGAACCCTACATTTGAGAAAAGGGAATGTATGGTTAATCAACCCTATATAAGTAAGAAACCTAAAATTAAAGGAAATTAATGTATGATAAATAAACACTAATTTAATGATAAATACTATTTTTCAACCTTATGTTTTGTATTTTTTTAATCATATCAATTCACCTTATAATTGACTATTCAATAATGGGGTTTTAAATCCATGATATTATCAATGATTTCTATAATAGACATGAAATAAATAAATAAAGAATCAAATATGATTAATAGATGATTGAAAGGATTGATATGATTTTTTAATGTAACATAGTCAATGGATTAAAACATTACTATTATTATGGGAAGCAATGACATTCTTGAATATTTTTTATTTAAAATATTCACAGTTTATTGTGTGATATTTCTAGAAATGATTCATCCCAGTCATATTCATTCTTATTTTTAAATATGGAGACATTATCCTTGAAATATATTTTTTATATTTACACATATTTATTTAATGTAAAATATGTGTGTATTTTTATTTATATCTACACCTTAGAGAAATACATTTTTTGATCTATCTAATTTACTTGATGCTATTTCCTTCACTAATACTACATTTATTTGCTACACATTATTATGAATGTATGATGAAGATGTTAATCAAGATATAGTTTAGGGACATTAATGTTTTAAAATATATCTTTTATTTTCTTTATTATTGTTTGATGAAGTACAATGAAGACATTAATGATATATTTTTTATCATTCTATGCTGAAGACCAGATTTCATCTTCCAATTGCAACTGAGAACTGTGATTTTTTTCCCATAACATAAAAAATTCAAACTTTTATTTATTTATTGTTGTTTCAATTACTCATATTAAGACATGGTTAAGTGTTAGATTCTTGTACAATTATGTGGATATTTGGTTTCTAATAAAATAACTATAAGGATTGAATTACTGTTATTTTAAAGGTTTCAACTGCATGCAATCAGTTTTGGATTTTGAATGTTTTACGATAAGAGGGTATAGGGAATGTTATCAATCTAATAGAGGTGAGAATATTTATTGTAATCTAATGGTTTTTTGTTCCCTGACCACTATACATTTTTGTGTTCATTTCCATTATTTAGTTTCATTTCTCTCTCATCTTTGAGATAAATGGAAAAGAATGCCACCTACAAAGTGAGGTGTTCTGAATCTATCAACGATTTGAAAACCAATGTTACCCCACCCCCATTATCTATTTCTATTTTTTATATCTATCCCATCCTAACAACCATATCCCCTTTTGGGATAGTTAGTAGTTCCATTATGATCATATCAATGTAAAATAATATTTTTCCAAAAAAACTATGGTGTATCTTATCCATAATCTCTAATAATACATGATTCATGATTAATATAAGAAACCGACGTGAGAATAAATATTAAAAATCATCTCATTATGAAAAAATGAACTTCCCCTTAATATATGTTAATGGATAATGGGTCATCATTCAAGTGTATCTGATTTATCTTAATTATTCTATACATATCATATATATTTTTATTTTTCACCCTTTGAGTTTTCATATTTCTCCTCCTTCAACATTATATTAAAACTTATTCATTTTAATATACCATGGAAACATCATAATCCATTTTAATTTTTAAAATTATATAAGGAGAGGGTATATTTCAAAATTACCTTTATCATAGGGAGGTGGATGAACTCTAAGATTTAACATATCGTTATAAAATTCAAATTTTTTAGTGGTTTTATGAATATATTTTTTATTAAATTATTTTATCTAGTATTATCTATCATATAAATGTTTTTTATTTCCTTATTATTGATAAGATGAAAAATAGTTTCAATATATTTTGTGTGATATTGGTGTAATAGATTATTTAAATGAAAATGTGTTATCATTCAGTCATATGAAAACACAATAGACATTATCATATATTCATCAATAAACTCTAATGACTGGGGAGATTGATAATGTCCTTGGTGTTTCCTTGTATATTCTATTCAAAATTTATAATATTTTCCCCATAATTTTTGAGATTAACAATGACATTTTGTAGTGGTTAGATTCAATTGATAATCCATATTGTGGAGGAATTATTTCCCACTATTTCTAAAATCTATTAGAATTTTAAATTTTAAATGAAATTTATATCAATTTTTTATATTCATTATTGTTTTTAGAAAAAAAATCTAAAACATCATATGATGAATTTAAAAAATATGGGAATATTTTTTTGTAAATAAATAAATAAATAAATTTAATAATATTAGAATGTATTTGTATTTTTTCAGGAAATGGTGGCTTGTATTTTATATAATTTAACACCACAAATTTTAATAGAAACAAAAAATATGGTTATTATCTAATATGATGTTCATTAAGAAAAAATTGATCTTTTAAATGTATTATTCTCTATAGAAAATACCCAGATTCTTTTTTTAAATGACCCTTCCTTCGATGTTGTACAAAAATATTAAATTTTTGTAGAAAATATTCATTATATCAATTATTTTAAAATAAATACTAATAATATTAAAAATAAAAAAATTATTTATTTTATTTCAATCTTTAAAATATCCAAATACTCAAGTAGTGAAATAAATAAAATAGTAAAATGTTATAAGATAAATATATTTGAACTTCATTAATTAAAAATGCATATTATTATAAATTAGGTTACACATTAATCTAACGTACATCCCCTACATAAATTCTTCGTCATTTCATGTCCATTAGGAAATAAAAATAATTAAGATAATTCTATAGCATACCCATGGTTTGAAGACCTAAAAATAGATGTGAGAAATGATTATAAAATCAATTAATGTTAATAATAAAATTAAATTAACTTCAAACATTGATTGGATTCCAACATTTGGAAAATATATGACACTTCCTCTAATCCTAATTTTTCTATAGATTTCCCATGTCTTCGATCTAGAGGATTTAGAAACAACATGACATGTTTAAAGTAGATCCCATATACCAACCTATTTATTTTTTTTTACATTTTCCCTCAAATAACCTCACTTCTATATTAATTGTGTGAGTCATTGAGTGGTGGGGTCAAGTTATTTTAGTTTTAAATTATTAACAATGTTATTTTATATTTGAAACCTATTATAATAAATCACTATCCATGAGTATTATGAGGTAGAATTGGTGAAACCCAATAGAAATATTCTAATGTATATGATGTAATTTTTTGGTCTCTTTTCTCTATTATTCGCTATGGAATTTTACGAAACGTGTATAAGATACATGGAATATAAAATGTCTACGGTGTGAATAGAATACATGTAGTGTAACAATTATACAAAGTTCAATAAGTACATGAATATATAATAACTATATGGAAACACTTTAAAAAAATACAATGTGTAAATTATTCTTGAAATATATTTCCCAAAGTATATGGGATTTAATATCATTTACTTATTATGATTTTAGTATTATTATTATTATTTCTCTAGATGGTGTGAAATTTATTTTTATTGGACAAAAAAATAATATTGTTACTAATTATTCGGAATTAATTTGATTGATTTCCCAAATAAAATATCCAATGGTAAAATAATTATTTTTAAAATGATATATATATATATATATTATTCATAAATTAGGGGTCATCATCTATTTGTTATTTCATTTAATCTAGATGGGTAAATATATCAATTTAAATAATGTATTATGATTTAAAATATCAAGGATAAATACTCTATTATATCATACTATTCCGACTGACCCATTTATCACTAATATAGAAATACCTCCAATTTTTAATTCTCTATAAATAAGTTATACAACAATATTATTACCACAAAACACAACTGATTATTTATTTCTCCCTACTATGTACAATAATCTAAATTCAATATTTACTTCATGTACCTCATTGTTCTATTTTTGACAATGTGGATTCATTCCTTCAGATGAATATGAAAAATTTTAATCCAGGAAATTTGAAAATATAATATCTTGTAATGTTCCCCTTAAATAAAGAAAAAAATATAATTACTCTCTAATAATGAATTATATAAAATGAATTTTTATATTTATCCATTATAAACAATATTTTATTTGTGATGGGGTTTGAAATAAAATTGAAATAATTCGTTTCTATATTTTTTAAAAAATATATTAACATAACTAAAAATAGATATCAATGAATAATGTTTCTTGAATTAAAAAGAATTTCATGGAAGTATGTGCATTCTGTAGTCATGAGAATATTGAATTCAAGTATGACCAAGTTTCCAAACTACAAATATGTTTCAATTTTACATGTTATAAATTTATTAATATATATTTTCATGATTGAAATATATTTTTATTCAATTATTCTAGTCAAAAAAAATTTATATACTCTTCTATTTTTGATATTAAATTTTTAATATATTTATTTAGATGAAAAACAAAGAATAAAGTGATTTATATTGAATTATAACACATTATTTGACTGATATAACTTAATTTAATCATATTATTGTTGAACTAAATTCGGTTGTTCAATGTAGATATTCCATTTGAGCACACTATTCAAGAACTTTATCATCATATCCATTTGATAGATTTTAAAATTTTAATTAAAATTACTATGAATATGAATTATCTGATTACATAAATTAATTCTAATGATAACAATATTTATTCAACACGAGTGACCTCATTTTAGGAATAACATCGATGTACGAGTTAGGAATCTTTATTTCCACTTTTCCTTTATCACTGAATTTGTATCTGAGCACCAATTGTTTTCTAATATATTTATGTATTGTTCACTTAAAAATATGTTATTATTTTTTATTTTAAATAGGATATATGTCCTCATTCATGGAAATAAATTACTATTCAACATTCACAACCTATTTTTATGTTCCAGTGTTATGTTGAGGATATAATACCATCTTATCTATATTATTCATTATTTTAGTTTATAAAATAGGTATCTATAAATGAGAATATTAAATTCTAAAAAATTTATTCTTATTATCTAATTTTTTGAATGAATTGGTGAATCTAATAAAAAAATCTATATTCTAACCTAATTCATATTTTAAATCATCATCATGGAAATTATATTTGTAGTTATTTTTTTTCAGGTTCATGTTCTTCTCTACATTCATGAATTTACATTATCTAATAGTCATTCAAACTAATTATAATTTTTTCTTTAATCAAAATTATATCAATTATTTGAATAATCTTGTTGTCTCAATTATTAAAAAAAATTACACCTATTTATTTATATATTTAAATAATTACATCACTGAATATATATCCATATATGGATCAATTATTATCTATTTTTAATTAACATGTTTTTTCCGAAATAGTCTATGATATTTTGAAATAGTTTTTCTTGCATACCAACACATAAATGGAATCAACCATTCTCGTGGATTGTGTAATACCTTCTTTTTATGGTAAAAACCTGTGTGCATCAATTTTTTTTCAATATTTCATTAATAATTTAATTTTAATGAGAAATTTATTTTCTAAATTATTCACTATATAGTTTATTATTTAAAAAACACTTTTTATGGAGTTCTTATCGATTGTTCCTCATTCTTGATTTCATGTTTCTCTAAATAATTTTGAATTCTAATTGAAGAACAATTCATTCCGTTTTATAAATACAATGTTTTGACTCTACAATAGAAACTATTTTTATTAGTACATTGATACCTACTGATAAATCTCATCATTACATTATTCACATATTGGACTAAGATATGTGTAATCATACTATAATAATTAATGAATAAGTTTGAGAATCATTCTCTATTATTCCCATTTATGTCATGGGAAAAATATATATTTAGAAGAAATAATGTAAACATTCAACCAATTTATTATTATGTTTTTAAGGACTATAAACCTTATTTCCTCTAATTATGTCTTTACAAATATTACCTTATTGCATCTTCATGGTGGTTGTATAATTTTTCATCTTATTATTTTCATGATTATGAATGATTTATTTATGTATAATAACCAACATGCGATTATAGAATTTATTTTATTCTTAGTAAGTCATAAACATGATAATTACCATATTATCTAATTCGTATAAGTTTATATTAGTCTCTTTTACTTTAAATAAAATAACCTCCATATTTACTTTTGATAATGTAATCCATTTTATTGAATGAAACTTCAAGTGTGATGTTACCTAATTTAAATACACATAAAAGTTTTTGATAATTTATAACAAAAAAAGAGTACATATGTTTCCATTAACTCTCATTATACATTATTCATCATTATACCACCTTAAATATTTACAACTTTTTTATTTCACATTGAAATACTCCAATACAAAAAGTACTCATGTTTTTTACAAATTCATATTGGGATTTTAGAGTGATGAAAAGCCAGAATCAATGATCCATATAAAATTATTATTAAATGAATTAAAAAATAAATTAAAATAATTTTTATTCTATATTTTCTTTTTTTCTTTTCATGATAGAGCCTATTTATTTTATTTATCTTTTATTCATTCGTAATTGTATAAAACTTGATTACTATTATATAAATCTTCTTTATTGAGTATTGAAAATTTATTATATAAGGTAATAATATCTATGAACCCACATTAAATCAAATGTGGAACATTATCATCATTTATTAAAAAAATTATATACCTATAAATAATATGACTGGGACCATAATATAAATAACAAAATCATATAATGTCTAACTATTTCTATTTTACAAATAGAGATATGTTATTTTCTCCAGAGTTTTCTTCCAATATATTCACCACTCAAATATCATATAAAATTTTGTCAATATGTAATCATATAACCCAAATATCCATATAATGTACAATTCATCAATGGGATAATTTCTGAAATCACATTTTTTTCATTACATAGGTACCAAATTTTTAACCCAAAATGATGTTGTTTGAGATTTTCTATTTATAAATTTTTTATTGATGGATTATAAAAACTTTTTTCATTTGAACAATAGGTCATGTATTTTTTAATGTATTATTCTTATCTCATATTGATTTATCCTCAATGAAACATAAGGTAAGATCCTGGGATTTCCTATGAGGTATGGATCCCTTGTTTTTCAATTTGAGTGCTTAAATATGGATTTTGCGAGTTCCCGACTTGATCATACATTTTTGGGGGTGTATAATGATTTTTTATATATGTAATACATGTTTTTGTATTAAAATTTCATCGTGTGGGGTTTGTAAATACCATTCAGGGTAGGCTGCAAGGTTTTTACCAACCGTACGAGTCTGGATAGAGTGGTGGTATTGGACAACCAGTTTATTAAAACCATGTGAGTGAAGCTTCAAGACCATGTGGCTAGGTCTGTAATTTTTTATATCTTTATAGAGGTCCTTCACATGGTTTTCACATAGTTTTAAAACCATTCAGGTGCCCTTTTCCTATAGGAAGACATGTATGGGTGGTGAACAGTTTACCAAACCATGAACCTAAACTACGTGGCTCTTATATGTGGAAGATTTTAATAATTTTTAAATTAATTTTATGTTCTTTGTTAAAGAAAATTTTTATTTATTCTTATTTATAGAACCCTTCTTCTATTTATGATCTTAATGTAGTCTAAACTTGGATTTATAATCTACTCTCCACCTGAGCTCTGATTCGACCATGGATTGTCTTATAATATCCACATTAGAAAGATCTATATTATTTTTTTAAAATTCCTTATTCTTATGGAAATTAACTACTATAAATGGTTTTAGGCTCATATGCCCAAATTTATCATTCATCATCTTTTCTATATATTTCTCCAAAATCGAGTTGAATCGGAACTTGATACTGGATGATCATGCCACTACCAAGATATGGTAGGTGGTATTTTTGTCATTCTTCTTTTATTGATTTATAGAGCTATCTAATGTTATTCCACCAATTAATCATTCTCATGTAGGCCCAAATTTGAAATTAAAAAATTCAAATATAGGAAATATGAAATATTTGGGATGCCCATATGTAACATGAGATTCTTTGTTGGTTGTTCCCATAATTAAAGGCCACCATGGGGTGTAACATGCCATTTCTTTGGTTTTTACAATTGATATACCATCCAAGGGGTGTGTTTGTGTGTTTTCCAAGTCCAATATAGATCAATTGTAACTAAATGGGATTGAATTAAATGTATAAGAGATATAATACCTCATTTCCTTGTGTTATTATGTTATGAAATGTTTGAGTTTATCAAATGGATTAAAAATAATTAATTGAATGGGTTGGTATACCCATGAAAAATTCTTAATTGTGAATTTTGATTGATGGGTGGGTGTACCCATGTTATGTTTTTAATTGAAAATGATGATAAAGGTGTGGGTATACCCATTTGATATTTTTGAATGGAAATGGAAAACATGACTTGGTATAATAATGAGATGTGATTGGTCTGAAATTTAATAAATGAGTGGGTATACTCATTTAGTGGAATTGAATTTTTTTTATTATCTGAGTGGGTACACTTATGTAGAAATGAAGTGTTAAATGGTAAGAAATGAATTAATTATTATATAGATTCCCTTGATGGCTCTCCATGTATACAGAATTTGGAAAAGGATTCCCTAAGAAATGATGATTATTAGGTCATTATTCTATGGGATGCCTCATGCCTTGCTACTCCTTGGATCTGGATTTCTAGTACTCATGTAGGACATGTCAGTACACATGCACCTATAAATCCAACCAGTGTGTATACTAAGTATTGATCGAGAGGCTTCTAGGATATGATGTCAATTCATTGGTCTTCGACACCTTGGATATGATACATCACAATTTATGGATAAATTTTCAACAAGGATGTGGGATTTTGAAATGGCTTCATTATATGGAAAAGTTGTGGGATTTTTATATGGCTTCATTTGAGGGAAAGGTTTTGAGGAAATGATATAGATGGATTTATGGAGAGGATGTGTTTCGTTTTTATATTGGTATTAACTGCCTTTTTAGAATCTGAAATTTTTTTTAGGGAGCCTTGAGAGGGTGTTTAGTATTAATTGTTGAAGTAGTCATAATCCATGGGAATTCGATCATAAAATACATATAACTTTCACTTTTTAGTATTTTTTATTGTGATGGTTATAACTATGTATACATCTATGTGGTTGAATAGTATGATGTTATCTCACACCCTGTTAGGGCCTCCCTGGTTTCCTGAATAGATTACATGGTTATAGGAGTAGATAGGGAAAATAACCCAAAATGGCTTTTTGTTAGTGGCTTTGGAGTAGGGGAGCATGTGACCAAGATTAGGATTGTGATTCTATTAGTGCATTTGGTCCATTTTTTATTTTTTTGGACTTGTACTACACTCTATTACCATATATCAATTTTTGATATTTTTATGATCATGTATAATATGAATCATTATATATCATAAATATCTAGATTTATATATATATATTTTTCTTTTTTTACTTTCCAGCTTTCTCCTTGTTTATATACTTCTGTTGTTAAATTTTTCAACATTCGATGTGATATACTCTGGTAATGAGTTAATAGTCTCCCCCGAGACTCACCAAGGCTCTAACTACTAGATGGAATCCTCTCACACTTGGGGAGATGTTTTAGTGTCATTATGACCAACTGGGATCAGGGAACTATTGATTTCCAACAGTATTTTGATGTTACAAATTACTATCAGAGTTAGTTTTTTTCTGTTTTTGTAACTATTTAGTAGCAATAGATAGAGATAATGATGAAATAGAATTTGGAAGTATGTTATTCCCAGGAGTAGTTACCATAAATAGAGGGAAATTCCAAATTTTATCAAATTGATTTGTTATTTTCAAGATTTTGACTATTATAGAATATTTTATTTCACCATTGTGTTACACACAATATTAGTTTTTATTTCTATTGATAAAACTGAGAGTTCTATTTCTGTTGTAACCTGATGAGTTGAGTTTATGAAATCTCATGGATCATGAAGGCACATGTTGTAAATAACATGCTAATAATTATTTCATGCCATTTAGTTTGAATCAGACATTGCATCTTGTTGTGATAGGTGAATTGATTACTTTATCTAATTACATGATAGAATTTGTTTAGTGGATAGAGAAGTGATTCCATATTTCAATTATTAATGTATATGGGCCCTTACAGGCTGTGAAATGATTCACTAATAAAAATCCAATTATGAAAGTGATTTTCATATGTATGGATTGATTGGTAACTAAATTTTCTATAAATGAGGTATTATGGGGACTCATGGGTTTGGAATTTTTTATCCATTAGTTGTTGTGGGAAATTATCATTATTTTATTCAATTCAAAACCTTACAAACACCAATAAATCACAGGGGTCTAAAATGGTGAATCCCAAGAGTGTCCCCCAAAACAAAACGAACACATTCCTGAGGTAAGGATCCCATTGTATCAAAAATCATCAACGGATATTCAGGAAAACTACCGTGAGATAGTGCATCAGCAGAAAAGTTGGCCTCTTTGGGTATATGTCGAACCACACCTCCACAAGCAATTTCTAAAGCATATCCACAGACCAAATAGGTCAGGTCCCAAGGAATCACACCTGCCCCCCGAAATGCCAGAACCAGAATCTCAGAATCCGACTCCACCTCTGAAGCCATCCATACAACCCTCTTACAAAGCATCAGTCCAGAGAGAAAATATCGCACCTCCACACACAATGAGTTCCCCGGACTATAGAGGCTACTAAAATCCACCAAAAGAGATCCATTCTTGTCCCTCATGAGAACCCCATGAATTTTCTCATTCAAAAAGGATCCATCCAAATTAAGTTTCAACTCGGTACTTGGAGGTTGCCAACACACCCAACTTCTCTGGCTATCACATCGAGATAGAGGCCTGTTGAGAAGACTGCAGATAACATCAGAAATAAACCCACCCTTCACTAGAAACCCTAACTCATGCATCAACCCTCTCATTCTCACCTGAAGAAGAGGAACTAAGATCCTTCCTTTTAATCTTGATTTATTTCGTTCCACCCACATAGTCCAGAATATTGCTGTGATAATAATAATGCGGACCTTGCTCCCCATACCCTGCTGTTCTGCACCTGCAAACTAGGACTCAACAACTCATGAGTGGAAGTGCAAGCCATAGAGAACTTACCCCAAATCTCAACTGACTTCCAGAGGAACACTTCCCTGTTGCTCTTTATAAATAGGTGAATCTGTGATTCCACCTGAGGTGAGATAAAACAGTAGCATCAGTGCCTGGTTTCATGCTCTCCATACCATGAAACTCATCTTTATAGGAATCTCTTTACACCACAGAGAAATGTTCTAATCATCCTGGATCCCTCCCTGCCGAATGAGGCCATGGTAATCATGTCTTCTGAATAGACCTATGCTATATTTAGTAAAGCATAACCGATTAGCCTCCTCAGAGAAAACAATTTCGCCGGAGATTTCCTCCTGGTCATCGTTAAGAATGGCCCCCAGAAACCTGGGGTTGTGGCAAGCCTCCCTCACAGACGTCTCCAAACTAGGATAGCACAGAAAAAATAATTTTTATCCATGATAGTTGTCCCTCCATAAATTAATATCCCTATGCCCCAACACCCATCGAGAGGATCCCTGTCACACATCTAGATGTGCTACCACTGTTCGTCCCAATCTGGACAGTTTCCTTCTTTCCCAGTCTTCCCATTGAACACCATATTTGAATCTTAACGTCTTCACCCACATCGAGTTCCTGATAATGAAATCCCAAGACAACCGAGCTTGCATGTATGGAATAGTTGTATATAAGTCTCTAAGGCCCACCCCTCCTTCCTCAACCGGCTTCTCCATTCGAGTCCTCGAGGCCCAATGAGCCCTCCCTGCGTCATCAGAATCCCATAGAAATTTATTCATAATTACCTCCATAGAATAAATAACCCCAATCAGAGGAGAAATAATAGATATAATATTCATGGGGATCGAGGAAAAAATACTATTTATCAGCACCACCTGACCCAAAAAATAAATAAACCTATTCATCAAGTTGTAAATCCTTCCAACCATTTTGATAAGTAGATCCTCAAATATGACTTTTTCACCCAACAAGGAGAGATAGGAGCCCCAAGATAAACCATGGGTAACTGGCTCTGACGGATCCCAAGGATGTCTTGCATGTTCCGCTCCCCTCATCTAGGAATTTTTTTAGAAATAAAGATGTTACTCTTACTTGAATTGATCCATTGGACACTTAGCCTATCATAATCCTCCATGAGCCGCATGAAAGAAACCAAGGACAACCTCCTTCCATTGAGAAAAACCATAATGTCATTAGAAAACATGATATGAGAATATGAACCATCCGAATCCTTCGAAATATAAGGTAGCATCTTCTTATCCACTACATTCTTGTGAATATTCATAGATAAGGCCTCTTTAGAAATTATAAATAAGGTGGTTGATAGTGGGACACCAAGCCTCACACCCCTTACATTCTTGAAGAAACCAAACCCCTCCCCTAAAACAGAAATTGTGATCCAAGGGGAGGAGAAGCATCAAAAACATAGATCACAAACCCACTAAATAAACCCATGCTTCTAAATCACCGTAAGAATGAAATCCCATTCCAGTTTATCATACGCTTTTTTGATATCCACCTGGATAATAACATTTGAACCAACCACTTTCTTGTTTGCATCCTCCAACAAATCTTGAGCTACTCCCATCACCCCCTGAATACATATACCTTGAAAAAAACCATGTTGTTCCTGAGAGATAATATTCATAATCATCTTGTTTAGCCTCCATGCGATGAGACTTGCTATGATCATTAATGATACATTATATAGGAATATTGGACGATACTGTTCCACTTCAGTTGGATTTTTCAGTTTTGGAAACATCACCACCCGAGAGGCAGACATCCCCCTATTAAGAGGGCCTCCTTGGAAGAATTCTTTCACTGCTTCAGTAACCATCAGACCCACAAAGCTCCATGCATCAACATAGAAGGCACACGGGAAACCATCAAGTCCAGGAGCACTCTCTATAGGTAAACTGTTAACCACCTCCCGAACCTCCTCACCAGAAATAGTAGCTACTAGAGACTCATTTTCCTCCCCCTCAATATTCCTGGGAATACTCCCAATAAACACTTCCTGATCCGCCAAATCAGAATCCTCTCTCTAAAGCCTTGCCCGATCACCCCGCCAGCAACCGTTTGATGCGTGCCAGTGCCATGAAATGATGAATACAGAGATTAGCTAAACCTGTAATTGGACTAGAAAGTAGGGATTGTTTCTAGATGTGTTGGGACTATTTAATTTTATAACAATGGAATTCGGAGTAAGCTATGAGATGTGATTGTTTTAAGAGGGTGTGGAATTGTCCAATTATATTTAACAATGAATATTGGTATTAATATTTTATGAGGCATGTGTTTTTAAATTTAGAGAGATTACAAAGTGAAGACCTTAGTCATATACTGTGAGGAAGGAGAAAAACACATGATGGAGGTGGTGTGTCACGACCCTTCCTCGAGAACCGTGTCGTGACTACCTCAAGCCCACCTCCCATAGGCCAGGGGCTTGCGATTAGCACCAAGGTGTAAATACCGACAAAAGGGGACGACATTGCCTTTATAAAGTAAACTAACACCATAGAGTAAGCAAGCAGAAGTAATCAATCAGTAAAACTGGGAACAAAAGTAGTGTGTAAAAGTATGTGGGCCAGAATACAGACCCAACCTGAAAGTAAAGTACATCAACTGAAAGTAAAGTAGAAACATCGAGCCGTCCACTAGAATCCCACCTGACGGGTGGGTACAGATAGCTTCCTCATCTCCTTGGGTTCAGCCGTCCGCTCCGTGTATGCCTCGCCCAGTGGTCCACCTCCAGGTACCGACTGCTCCGCTAACCTCAACCACGATCAGAGATGTCCTTCGTCTGCATCCAACACAATGTAGTGCAGGCATAGCCCATGCAGGGGTGCGTATACGGTACTCAGTAGGGACCCCGAGACCCCTGAAGTTCTCCCAGAATCAACAAAGGATAACCCAAAAAGGAAAGATACAATCACGAGGTGACAACCAACACTACTTAGGTATATTCCCATACATATACCTAAGTCATCAATTCCCGTTCGGCTCCAACATCCGAGCCCAAGTTCGATCACGTCCACATAGGAGAACACAAACCAATCCACATAGGAAAGCACAACCCAATCCACATAGAAAAGAAAGTCAATCATATCAAAGATAATGATTGAAAGTCAAGACTCATCTCACACAGGTATACTTCTTCAGTGATAGAGATGATCAGATGTAGCCAGTGATTCATTTAGCTGGGACCCACGTAGGATACAAGTAATGTAGTCGTCGCCGCCGAACCCACAGAGGATTCCTATATGGTTGTCGTCATCGTCGAACCCACGGAGGATTCCAGTATGATAGTCTTCACCATTGAACCCAGAGATGATTCCAGTACGTTTGTCGTCACTTCCGAACCCACTGAGGATTTCAGTGCTGTCGTAGTCGTCAAACCCATGGAGGATTCCAGTACAAAAGCCTTCACCATCGAACCCACATAGGATTTCAGTACGGTAGTCTTCATCGTCGAACACACGAAGGATTCCAGTATGAAAGTCTTCATTGTCGAACCCACGGAGGATTCTAGTATGAAAGTCTTCACCGTCGAACCCACATAGGATTTCAGTACGGTAGTCTTCATCGTCGAACCCACGGAGGATTCCAGTATGAAATTCTTCATCATCAAAACCATGGAGGACTCCAGTACAAAAGTCTTCACCATTGAACACACATAGGATTTCAGTATGGTAGACTTTATTGTCGAACCCACGGAGGATTTCAGTACGGTCTTTATCGCTGCCGAACCCACATTGGATTTCAGTGCAGTCGTCACAGTCGCAGTCGCAGCCAGCTCTAGGGTTTCCGCACACAGCATGCTGGTTTCTGAGAGGGTCCGCTCCACGAGCCAAGGGGGGTCAAAACATAAACTGACATGTAGTCCGGATTTGATGTATCTCAAAGTTCTGTCGTAACAAGAGGAACTCAACATGACAGATGGCGCGTCTATCGGACGCTCGGTCTGAGAGTTATTGGCTTTTTCGTTCCTGGGGCCCAGTTGGTTTTTAAGTCAAAACCTACCCAGACGCACTCCAACTACATCCAAACCTTGAGCGGAGTAATCCAAAAGGTCCATCTCAGTAAGAGGAATCCAATAAAGTCGACGGCACGTCAATCGGACGTCTGGAACTCAAGTTATATGTGTTTCCGCTCCAAGGGCCCTGTTGGTTTCGCGTTTGATCCAACCCTTCTGTACCCAAAGTTCTCTAAAACCATGAGTGTAATATACAAAAACGACCGTCTTGATCCAAGGATCGCATCTCAACTAACGGTGCATCTATCGGAGCTCTGCAGCCCAAGATATGGGCAAAAGACCAAAAGCTGTCCGAAAATGGGGGGTCTGGGGCCGGTCCGACCCGGCCCGACCCCCCTGGGTCGGCCTGAACCGGGTCCGGGTTCGACCTAGATGGGTGCGCCCCGGTCCGGTCCGTGCAACCCGGCCCGGCCCGGCCAGGTGGCACGCTGGCTCGGCTAGCGGCCGAGCATGGGGGGAACTGTCCCCCCCTTTTTCGCCCCACAGACGTGGGGCGCCTGTCGTGTCCTCCTCCTCCGGATCCCGCGCAGCCATGGGATCCAGCCGCCTGCCACCGTGGCTTCAGCCGCGGCGGTTCCTCCGGGTGGCATGCTGTGCACCGCCTCCTCGTGGAGGCCGGCCGATGCCGACCTCCGCCTCCGGCCGCCCTGCCGGCGTGGCCCACCGGCAGGGTCTTCCACAGAACACTGGACGTGCTCCGTTGGTCCGTTTTGCCTGCCGTCTTCGCCAGCAGTCCTCTTGGGACCCTCCTTTCACTTCAAAGCCTTCAAAAGGCCTCTGCGTCCCGTTCCATCATCGCCCATCAATCCGCACATCAATAAACAATCTGTGGAGGGTTTTTGGGCCATGTTTGTTCAGCCCGCGCCCTCCACGTTAGGTGTTATCAAGGGAAATCATTTAAACACATGATTTTAATCATTTATAATGGTATAATTTATTCAAGTAAATTATAATAACACCTTGAAAGTAAATACCCACCACGAGGGTATATTTCACGTAAACACTATACACGAAAACCCCCTACCTCGAAGAAGTCATCGAACGAGGTTTGTCGCGGGAAAGGGATGTCGCGGAAGATGGCGTCGCAGAAGGAGGATCGTCGGCGTCGCGGTACATGACATCGCATTGTTGATCTCTGAGGATTTGGCATTCTTTGTCATCCTCCGTTGGAGGCCGGCGTTCTTCGTCGGTGACGGTGCGTTCTTCGCGTTCTTCAATGAGGAAGGACGTTCTTCAAGACTAGAGTAAATCCTCTACAATCCTTCTCACACAATAAAAACAACAATAATAAAATAAGGCTTTACCTTATTTTATTATTCATGCCATCTATTTTTGAAAATCAAAATTAAAACACGATTTACTTATCGAGCGTTGACCAATTAATGAGGCGTTTAATAATCCAATTAAACGCGAGACTTGACTTGGAATTTAAGAGGGGGTGCGGGTGAGTTACTAAATTAAATGCATGTGGAAGGTAAAAGGAAATAAAGGGGGTGGGGCTCGTGTGGGCCCCACCTCACTAATATCCTACCTAGTGGAGTTACGAACAAGTGGGTCCCACCCCAACCTCCAAGCATAGGTTTAAACTACCTTAAATAAAAATAAAATTGGTTGCACAAATTTTATTTTATTCATTACTTAACCCACTATTTTTAATAACCACACCCGAGAAAACACAACTCCAAAAAAGTTGTTCTAAAGCAATTACCGGTGCTACGGTTCCATCGGTGCCCTCGGAATTCGATTACGAGCACCGGTTCAAAAGTTAGAAAAACCTGCTTGCTCATTCACTAAACGTACATGAGCTAAACTTCGGAAATTTATTCTGGGCACACCGGGCCTCGGAATCACGTGCCGTTAGAAACTGCGTTCTTGTAAAATCATAAAGAAAATTAAGAAAAAATTTCCCTTGAATTTTACGAGTCTTTACATTACTCCCACCTCAGGACTTTACGTCCCCGTAAAGATACATCATAAACTAGGGGAAAAAAAGTGGGTAATGAGAACAAATATGAGCCTCCTACTCCCAAGTTCTTTCCTGGAGGTTCCCGTGCTGCCATATGATGCATACTGGAGGAATCGACCGCCCATGTAGGACCCGCTCCTATCGATCCTCGATCTCCACCTGGACCTCTGCAGAAGTCACCCCATCGTCAATGTCCAACTCCCCATGGTCTATGACATGCGTCGGATCGTGCATGTATCTCCTCAGCTGAGATACGTGGAAGGCGTCATGCACCTGGTGCAACTGAGGTGGTAGAGCCAGGAGATAAGCCACCTCGCCTATCCTGCTGAGGACCAGGAATGGTCCGATGAAGCGTGGAGATAACTTGTCGCCTCGGCCAAATCTACATAATCCACATCGAGGTGAGACCAGCAATAAAATGTGGCCTCCATCCTCGAACTCTAGTGGACTCAGCATCCTATCATCATAAGACTTTTGTAGGCTCTGAGTTGTCCTCTTCCGCTCTTGGACGACCTGGACATTCTCTGGACGTACAAGAGCTGCTGAGATTTCTTTTTTTCCGATAAGAGAAATCTGGTCTCATCCCCTGGATGAACCATGTTCTCTGCCAAATACAGCCAATCCCGACATGGATGATACTAATCCATGAAATGGATGAAGTCGTAAGGCCTCGATTCTACTACCAAGAGATCCAACCGTTACTCTCGCCTCCAAGGGTTGAGTCCCACTGTCGGCATCAGTGTGTGGTCATTGGGTCACCCTTAGTAGGTATCTCAAAAGTGAGGGTCAAGTAAACAGTTTTAAAATGGAACCTCTCTGTAACCACACAAAGAGAGGACAAGAAAGTAAATGTCACAAAGAGAGGTGTCTTTTATTACTGCAGCTCAAAGTACAAAGACACAAAGCATCCACAAACAAATATCAAAAAATCTAGAAGCAACATGAACACAACTTTCCATGTCTAGAGCTAGTCCTGCTCCTGTCCATCTTCTCCCGGAGATCCATGATCATAGGCCTCAACTACCTAAAGCTGAGATTTTCCCTGTCCACCCATTCCTTGCAGTTGTGGTGGTCTCCCAGGTGGTGGTGGTGGTAGGGACTCAAAGCGGCATCCACGAGCCGCTGCTCGGCCATCTCTTCTGCCTCCCCCGCCTGCTCCCTGTGGAAAGTCATGGTCGACCGTCTGCCTCTGCCTGGGTGGCACCCCAACCATCTATTGCTCCTCTGCACGGCCGTTCGTGTAGTCACAAGCCATGTGACCCAGCCCGCCGCATGCGTAGCATTGCCTGCTCCTCGTGTAGCTGGCTCTCCTTCGTGTGCCCCGAACAAACGAATATTTACCCTGAGATTTCACATCTGATGGTCTGGCCCGTTTGGACCTCTGTGTCACCTTTCTACTGCCAGCTACAGAAGACTCCTCTACGGGACATCCTGCTGAGGGTCCTGCCGTTGGTGCCTGCTCGGCGAGAAAACTCTCCACTAGAAGGGCTCTCTCCAAAACCTCTGCCTGCGTCGGGACGTTGAGGGAGATCATCAAAGCCCTGATCTCATGCCTTAGTCCCTGCTCGAAGGTCCGGGCCCAGAAGAACGGGTCCCATACCATATATATGGAGTAGCGCGAGAGATCGGTAAATATCGTCGAGTACTGGGCGACCGTCATGTTGCCCTGCCGCAGCTGTAGAAGCTCCTGGATGTGCACCACACGGAGGGTGGCTGGGATGAACTCCGATCTGAAGAGGCTCTCAAAGTCCATCCAGAGGATTGATGCCTCATCATGAACTTGAAGCATCAAGCTCCACCATTTTCCTGCTGCCGCGTGTAGGAGGCCCGCTGTGAGGATCACCATAAGGTCAGATGGTGTCCCCACTAACCTGAAAACTCGCACAACCGCCTCTAGCTGATCCTAGGCTGCCTGAGGGTCCGTCTCCCCGTGGAATCTGGGCGATCTCTGACGCTGGAACTAGTGCAGTGCACTTAGGCGATGTTCACTATCAGCGTCTGGGGCTGGTAGCATCGTTGGCTCGATAGGTAGAGGTACCGCCGGTGCCTCCACTGAAAAAGGGCCCTACACCGAGGCCTCATCGCTCGGTGGGCTGTCGGCTCGCACAAAACTCGGAACCCTAGCTGGCTGCCGTCGTGGCGCCATCCTGAAAAGAAACAGGTGCGCTATGGTCAAACAACATACCCGGTGAGCTGAATCAAAGTAATCACAAAGAAAAACTTTGAAACACACATGAAATCAATGTTTTCGTGCACTGAGTTAGAAATCAGAAGTCAGGGTCCTAGTGTACGGATACACCGGCCGCTGCACCAACACTGGACTCCCTGGATTGATAACCACACTCAATAGCCTTAACATTATTGCTTCACATAGAAGAAAGTTTGAAGTCCAGAGTTCTGCGGTAGAACCGAACTCCTTTGATACTAATTTGTCACGACCCGTCCTCAGGACCCGTGCCGTGACTACCCTAAGCCCGCCTCCCATAGGCCAGGAGCTGGCGACTAGCACCAAGGCGTAAATCCCAACAGAAGGGGAAGGCATTGCCTTTATAAAGTAAACAAACACAACATAGTAAGCATGAAGAAGTAAACACTAAGTAAAACTGGGTACAAAAGTAGTGCGGAAAAGTATGTGGGCCAGAATACAAACCCAAACTGAAAGTAAAGTACAACAACTGAAAAGAAAGAAGCAATGTCGACCCGTCCACTAGAATCCCACCTGAAGGGTGGGTATAGATATCCTCCTCAACTCCTCGGGTTCAGCCATCCGCTCCGTGTATGCGCCACCCAGTGGTCCACCTCCAGGTACCTACTGCTCCACTAACCTCAACCATGATCAGAATTGTCCGTCGTCTTCATCTACCACAACGTAGTGCGGGCAAAGCCCGTGCAAGGGTGAGTATACGCTACTCAGTAGGGATCCCAAGACCCCTGAAGGTATCCCAGAATCCACAAAGGATAATCCATAAAGGAAAGATACAATCACGAGGTGACAAACAACACTACTAAGGTATATTCCCATACATATACCTAAGTCATCAATTCTCGTTCGGCTCCAACATCCGAGCCCAAGTTCGATCATGTCCACATAGGAGAACACAAACCAATACACATAGGAAAGCATAACCCAATCCACATAGGAATACAAGTCAATCATATCGAAGATAATGATTGAAAGTCAAGACTCAGCTCACACAGGTATACTTCTTCGGTGATAGAGATGATCATATGTAGCCACTAATTCATCTAGCTGGGACCCACATAAGATTCAAGTACTGTAGTCGTCGCCGCCAAACCCACGGAGGATTCCTGTACAGTTGTTGTCGTCGTCGAACCCACAGAGGATTCCAGTATGATAGTCTTCATCCTCAAACCCACAGAGGATTCCAGTACATTTTTCGTCACTGTCGAACCCACAGAGGACTTCAGTGCAGTCGTAGTCGTCGAACCCATGAAGGATTCCAATACAAAAGTCTTCACCGTCGAACCCACATAGGATTTCAGTACGGTAGTCTTCATCGTCGAACCCACAGAGGATTCCAGTATGAAATTCTTCATCTTTGAACCCACAGAGGAGTCCAGTATGAAAGTCTTCATCGTGGAACCCACGGAGGATTCCAGTACGAAAGTATTCACCATCGAACCAACATAGGATTTCAGTACGGTAGTCTTCATCGTCGAACCCACATAGGATTCCAGTATGAAAGTCTTCAGCATCGAACCCACGGAGGATTCCAGTACGAAAGACTTCACCGTCGAACCCACATAGGATTTCAGTATGGTATTATTCATCATCGAACCCAGGGAGGATTTCAGTATGGTCTTCATCGCTGCCGAACCCACATAGGATTTCAGTGCAGTCATCATAGTCTCAGTCGCAGCCACCTCTAGGGTTCCCGCACACAGCATGCTCATTTCCGGGAGGGTCTGCTCCAAGAGCCAAGGGGGGTCGAAACATCAACTGACACATGGTCCGGAGTTGATGTATCTCAATGTTCCGTCTTGACAAGAGGAACTCAACGTGACAGACGACATGTCTATCGGATGCCCCGTCTGAGAGTTATTGGACTTTTCGTTCCAAGGGCCCGGTTGGTTTTTAAGTGAAAACCAACCCGACTGCACTCCAACTGCATCCAAACCTCGAGCAGAGTAATCCAAAAGGTCCATCTAACTAAGAGGAATCCCACAAAGTTGACGGCACATCAATCGGACGTCTGGAGCTCAAGTTATATGTGTTTCTACTCCGAGGGCCCGATGGGTTTCGTGTTCGAACCAACCCGGTCATAGACAAAGTTCTCTTAAACCTTGAGTGTAATATACCAAAACGAATGTCTTGATCCAAGGATCACATCGCAACTAACGTTGCATTAATCAGAGGTCTGCAGCCCATGATATGGGCAAAAGACCGAATGTGGTCCGGAAATGTGGGGTCTGGCCCCGGTCCGACCTGGCCCAACCCCACCCCCCCACCCCCCGTTTCGCCAAACGGACGCGGCATGCCTGTCATGTCCTCCTCCTCCGGATCCCACATGGTGGCGGGATCCGGCCGCCTACTGCCGCGACGATTCTTCCTGGCGGCGCGCCGGCAGGGTCTTCCGCGGACCATCGGACGCGCTCCGTTGGTCCGTTTTGCCTTCCGTCTTCGCCAGTGGTCCTCCCGGGACCCGCCCTTCACTGTGAAGCCTTCAAAACGCCTCTGTAGCCCATTCTGTCATTTCCCGTCGATCCTCACATCAATAAACAATCTGCGGAGGGTGGTCGGGCCGTGTTTGTTTGGCCCGCGCCCTCTGCATTAGGATATATCAAGGGAAATTATTTAAACACATGACTTTAATCAATGACGATGGAATAATTTATTCAAGTAAATTATACTAACACCCTTCAATTAAATACCCACCAAAAGTGTATATTTCACATAAACACTATACACGAAAACCCCCTACCTCAAATAAGTCATTGAACGAGGTTTGACGCGGGAAAGGGATGTCGCGGAAGATGGTGTCGCGGAAGGAGGATCGTCGGCGTCACGGTACACGACATCGTGTCGTCGATCTCCGAGGATTCGGCGTTCTTCGTCGTCATTCGCCGGAGGCCGGCGTTCTTCGTCGGTGATGGTGCATTCTTCGTGTTCTTCAATGAGGAAGGATGTTCTTCAAGACTGGAGTAAATCCTCTCCAATCATTCTCGCACAACGAGAACAACAATAATAAAATAAGGTTTTTCCTTATTTTATTATTCATGCCATCTGTTTTTGAAAATCAAAATTAAAACATGATTTAATTATAGAGCATTGACCAATTAATGAGGTGTTTAATAATCCAATTAAACGCGAGAGTTGACTTGGCATTTAAGAGGGGGTGCGGGTGAGTTACTAAATTAAATGCACTTGGAAGGTAAAAGTAAATAAAGGGGGTGGGGCTTGTGTGGGACCCACCTCACTAATATCCTACCTAGTGGAGTTAGGAACTAGTGGGTCCCACCCCAACCTCCAAGCATAGTTTTAAACTACCTTAAATAAAAATAAAATTGGTTACACAAATTTTATTTTATTCATTACTTAACCCACTATTTTTGATAACCACACCCGAGAAAACGCAACTCCAGAAAAGGTGTCTTTAAGCAATTACCGGCACTATGGTTCCATCGGTGCCCTCGGAATTCGATTCCAAGCGCCGGTTCAAAAGTTAGAAAAACCCACTCGCTCGTTCACTAAACATACTCGAGCTAAACTTCGGAAATTGATTCCGGGCACACCGGGCCTCAGAATCAGGTTCCGTCAGAAACTGTGTTCTTGTAAAATCCCAAAGAAAATTAAGAAAAAATTTCCTTTGAATTTTACGGGTATTTAAATGGTGGTACATGGTTTATTAGTTACTCCTCCCTTAGTGCTAGTTGCGACAGTAGAGGATAATCTAGACACAGGTGTTGTGGCATTGTTCTGAGAGTGTTTCTTTCACAATATGCAATCTTTTCTAGGAGCAACATAGTCTACCATGACTATGGCTGAGATGACACAAGTGTACCAAAAGTATCATCCTATGATTGTTTCAGGGATAAAGGTCTATAGGCTGCAGAGATGTGGATTGATACCATGTTATCAATTTTAGTGAATTTGGAGACACCTTATGAGAGAGAGGTAATGATCATGAAATATATGCTACATTGAGTAGCTATGTTTTGGTGGGTTGTTTTGATCCAGGATGACAACCAGTAAGATATGGTTTGGATTAAATTCATGTCGTGCTTCTATGACTACATTTACGAAAGACACTGTGGGTAAATTAGGTTAATGATTTCATTCTTATGGGAAATGGAATGATGATAGCTATGGAGCACCCAACACAATTTATAGAGATGAAGTGTTTTGTGCTAATGTGCCTTATTGATGAGTTTTCGAGAGAGAGATGCTTTGAAGAAGGTCATAGAAGTGAAATCAAATCTATGGTAAATGTGTTCATATTGAGTTCTATCACTAAGATTATTAATTATGTACTGATTACGGAGTGTAATCTAAGGGAAGATGGTGATGTAGAGCAGGGAAATGCTATTTTCAAACTATTCATTTAGTGTATTTAGGCATGGAGCATAGTTTTGAGGTATCTCGTGGGATGAGTTATATTCTGGTTGTGAGTACTTGCAGATCAGTGTTTCTCACCAGTGTGGCAGATAATGCCACGTGAACAGTTAGTGTCACTATGAACTAGTTGAGTGCTGAGATTGACATAGTATGGGACACTTGGAGAGGCTTTGTAAAACCTTTTCACCATATACAAGTAGTAGGGGTTCGTCTATGACCCCTGATACTAGAGAAGGTTCCTCATCTCCTCTTAATCAAGGGAGATATAGAAGTTTTGGATGATTAGGATCAGGTAGTGGTAGTCATGGTAGTGACAGTCAGACACAAGTTACACTGTGTCATCATTGTGGGCCTATACTGTGTAATGATGTGGTATCACAGGGTCATGGTGTAGTCCAAAATTATTCTGTACAACCTACCTTTTAGGAATGGGGTTACACTCCATCTACAAATATAGGTATGATCCTAGTATCCTCTATTATTGCATCTAAACAATTTGATACATGTGAATCACATATTTTTTTAACTTCACTGGATGTGGAAAGCCTTGGGCTTATTTAATTTCTTTTTAAGGGTGTTATAACACTAGACACCACATTGGTTATGATAAAAGAAGATTTAATCTAGTTTAGGAAGTCTCCCATTAGGTTTTTGTGTGCCACTTCATCAGGGATCTGTATGTCCTTAAGGTGACATGGTTTGAGTGATACTCAAGATAGACTAGAAAGTCACATATCATTGTTTTTGTTGACTCCTATGGCCAGTGGATTATGTTCACATCACTAGAGGGTGCAATAAATATGCACAAGGGTCAATGGGATTTCTAAGAGTTCCAACATGGACTAGATCATCGTTCTATGGGAAGGATCACAACCTAAATCAGTAGTTCGTATATAGACGGTCAGGGAGTGAGTTAATAGAAATTTCCTCCAGTGGTTGGCTATTTCATGGACCTATTTATCGAAGGCATTTTTAGTTTACCTCATTAGTGTAATGTTTATTTATCTATCACGCTAGTTATTGGAGCTTCACTAAAATCCATTCCTCTTTACTGGATGACTATAATGTATTTTCATGAGAATAATATATAGCTAGAGGATTTAGAGGTGAATGGGTTTATTTTTACCAGTACATATCTATTGTGTTCAATAGTTATTTCTATGAAAAAGGTAGACATAACTCATATCTTAATCATGTATTATCAGAAACTGAACCAGGTGATAGTTGAAAACCTATATCCCATTCCCCAGACTATGTAACTTCTTTATCATCTTCAAGAAGACTGAGTGCTCTTTAAAATCTATTTTAGCTTAGAAATCACTAGGTGAGTGTTTTAATTTCATACATAACTCATTCAATTTCTTTATTGTAGGTATGGTCTATACTATTATATAGTTATACCATTCGATCTCATAAAAACAACAACCATTACCATGGTTATGAAGAACAGAATGTTCCATCCTTTCCTGGACTCTATTGTGGTGCTTTTCATCAATGATATCATGGAGTATTATCACAATCGGCAATACCATGGAAATTATCTTGAGGCCATTATGAACATGCTGGGAGAGAATATGTTATATGCTAAGCTCAAAAAGTGACACATCTAGATGGATCAGATTCACTTCTTGGGTCACATTATCTCAGAGATAGAAGTATCCATAGACGGGGAGTAGGAGAGAACTGTGCTTTCCAAGGATCATCCCATGGTCTTTCTTAACATATGATGTTTCTTGTGGTAGGTGGTTAATACAAAAATTTCATATTGGAAATCTCACAAAAGGAAGAACCACTGATGGGCCTGACATAGAAGGATGTGATGTTTGTGTGGTCAAATTATTATGAGATATCCTTTTAGAAGCTGAAAGGAAGTTGTAAATTAGAACCAATCATGATAATGATAGATATGGGATGGTGAAACAGAGTGTATTGTGACACATTAGGTATGGGTATGAGAGTAGTTCTAATGTTGGGAGATATAGTCATGGTGTATGGGTCTCAGAAGATGAGGAAATACGAGATGAACTACTGGACGCACCATTTTGAGTTGGTTGTGTTTGTTCTTGCATTGTGTTGTTAGAGACATTACTTTCTGGGGGAGCATTTTTTGGTGTATACGGACCAAAAAAATCCTAAAGTATATTTTTACATAGTGTGATATGAATATGAGGTAGGAAAGGATGGTGGATTACCTATAGTCTTTTGACATTGTGCTTTCCTACACACATAGTAATGGAAATGCATTCACGGATGCACTGAGCAGGAGGACATAGATATAGGAAGTGAAACATGCCATTAATGAGTCCCAACTTGTGGGTTTGATATCTAAGATGCATTTGTAGGAAGACAACAGCCAAGGAAATACATATCTATCATCCTTAGATATGACCACTTCCCTAATTGAAAGAGTGAGGATGAGGAAGCTCTTTGATTTTGAGGGCATAGTCCTATAAGAGAGTTTGGTAAGTAAGGAACCTGCCCTGGTTAGACTATATACAAGGATGAGATCTTGTAATTAAATGGACTCATTTGGGATCCAATGCATATATATGGGGACATGATGCAGGAGTTTCATGTTTCAGCTTGGGTGGTGCATCAAAAATTCACCATGATATACTGTGACCTCTGTCTTTAGTACTGGTGGATGGGAATGAATTAAGAGATACACTACAGGAAAAAGGACTTTTTCCGACGGGCTTTTTGTGACGGGGGTAACAACCCATCGGAAATAACCGAGTATTTTCGAAGGGATTTCGTGTCCCATCGCAAAAGGTTTGGTGCGGGTAGCGCGCCAAACCGCGCGAAGGTTACTTGCAACGGGGGGATCCCCCCGTCGCAACTGGTGAAGTATGCGATGTGGCCCATTGCAAATACCTGGCGGCGGTTAATAGCTTTTTGCGATGGGATGTCCTCCTGTCGCAAAAGGTGTGTCGACAGGGACTATTTGCAACGGGTCACGTCGCAAATTACTTTTTAATCGTTGGCAGTAATTAATGCGGGCGTAGGTATTTGCGACGGGTTCCGTCGGAAATAATATAACCTATATATACCCCCCATACGTTTTTCATCTCATTCCACTCAATTCCTAGATCTTGTTTATATCTGAACACTTATTTCAGAGAGAAATTTTTTTCCATGTAAATATTTTTTGACACGAAGAAGTTGTGAAGCCGTCTACATCAATAGCAAATCAAGTTTAAAGGTATTTCTGTTTTATTTAATTTATTAATTATTTCAATTATTTATGTAAATTTTTATTATTGTTGATTAGTTGTAATTGAATTGAATTTAAATTTTTTTGTCAGGACTATTTATTTTATACTAATAAATTGAAATTTTTAGTATTAATTTTTAATAATTAGTAGTAATTAGTAATTATTAAAAATAATTTGTAATGTATATAATTAATTTGTATTAATTAATAATAAATGGTAATAATTAATAATAAATACTAATAAATAGTAATAATTATTAATAATTATTAATAAATACTAATAAATTTTAATAAATTTTAATAAATAGTAATAATTATTAGTAATTATTAATAAATAGTAATAAATAGTAATAAATAGTAATAATGAGTAATAATGAGTAATAATGAGTAATAAATTGTAATAATTACTTATAAATTGTAATAATTAATAATAAATTGTAATTATTAGTAATAAATTGTAATAATTAGTAACAAATTGTAATAATTAGCAATAAATTCTAATAATTAGTAATAAATTGTCACGACCTGTCCTCGGGGCCCGTGCCGTGACTATCCCAAGCCACCTTCCATAGGCCAGGGGCTGGCGACTAGAACCAAGGCGTAAATTCTGATAAAAAGGGAGGGCATTGCCTTTGTAAAGTAAACAAGCACCACAGAGTACAAGTGGAAGAAGTAAACACTAAGTAAAAACTGAGTACAACAGTAAGTATGGAAAGTAAAAGGGGCCGGAAATACAAGCCCAACTGTAAAGTACAACTCGAAAGGGAAAACAACAACTGTAAACTAAAGCCGCTACACCGAGCTGTCCACTGGAAATCCCACCTGAAGGGAGGGTACAGATAGCTCCACTGCTCCTCGGGTCCCGTCGTCCGCTCCGAGCACGTCCCGCCCAGTGGTCCACCTCTAGGTACAGTCCTGCTCCGCAAGCCTCAACCACGATCAACGTTGTCTGTCGTCTGCAACCAACACAACGTAGTGCAGGCATAGCCCGTGCAGGGGTGAGTATAAACTATTCAGTAGGAACCCCGAGACCCCCAAAGGTCCCTCAAAATCCACAAAGGATAAACCACAAAGGAAAGATACAATCACGAAGTAACAACCGACACAGCTTAGGTATATGCCCATACATATACCTAAGTCATCAATTCCAATACGCTCTAACCTCCGAGCCCAAGTACAACCCAGTCCACATAGGAAAGTATACGTATTCCAAACAGGAAAGTAAACGTAATCCACACAGGATAGCACAACACAATCCACACAGGAAAGGAAACAGGATTCAGCTAACAGAGGTATACTTCTTAGAAAGACGATAGAGAGGATCACTGATCCTTCTAATTCGTCGGACCCACAAAGGATCGATAGGTACTAACCCCCGCAAAGACCCACACAGGATCTGTAGGCGCTGGCTCACACAGAACCGCTGAGCGCTGACCCACACAGGATCGGTAGTAATGATCCACATAGGATCGCTGAGTGTTGTAGTCGTCGTCGTCGAATCCACTAAGGATCTCTGCACTGTCATCGTCACTGTCACAGTAGCAGTCGCAGCCAACTCTAGGGTTCCCGCACACAGCAAGCTCGTTCGGGAGGGTCCGCTCGACGAGCCGAGAGGCTAATACATCAACTGTCACATAGTCCAGAGTTGATGTATCCAAAAGTTCCGTATCATCAACAGGAACTCAACGCAACAGACGGCGCGTCAATTGGACGCTCGGTCTGAGAGTTATTGGCTTTTTCATCCTAGGGGCTCGGTTGGTTTTTAAGGAAAAACCAACCTGACCATACTCCACCTGCATCCAAACCTCGGTCGGAGTATGCCAAAAGATCCGTCTCACTAATAGGAACTCAACAAAGCCGACGACATGTCAATCGGACGTCCGTAGCTCAAGATATGAGCGTTTCCGCTCCGAGGGCCCGGTTGGTTTCGTGGACGAACCAACCCTGTCAAACTCAAAGTATTCCGAAACCTTGAGTGTAATATACCAAAACGACCGCCCCGATCCAAGGATCACATCGCCGCTGACAGCTTGTCGTTTGGAGGTCCGTAACACGAGTTATGGGCGTTTGAACCCAAACAGTCTGATAACGGGGGATTCGGGCCCCGACCGACCCGGCCCGAGACCCCCCAGTTGGCCCGAACCGGGTCGAACCGCCCCGGTCCGGGTCGAACCGCCCCGGTCCGGGTCGAACCGCCCCGGTCCGGGTCAGCCCGGCCCGGCATGGCGCGGCCCGGCGCGGCGCGGCGCGGCGCGGCCCGGCGACCCGGTGACCCGCGCGCTGGGCGCGCTGGCCGGTCGCTCAGGCAAAACGGCTTAGCCGTTTTGGCGGCCCGCGCACGGGGGGGCGCTGCCCCCTTAGTTCGTTCGAAACCGCGGCCCCTTCATGGGGCCGCTTGCTGCTGCCAGCCGGGGGAATTTAATTCCCCCGGTTCTCCACGTCCGGCCGGCCCTCCATGGCCGGCCGGTTCCTGTACCATGGGACCGGCGACGACCGGTCCCCCTTCCTGCACTGATGCCGTCAACCCGATGCCGGCCGCCGGTCACCCTACTCCGCCGCAGCCCGGAACCGGCCGCGACCCTTGTCGTCCGGCATGGTGCGACAGCACCGCGCCCCTCCGTCGCGGCTCCGCTCCGGCCGCGGCGCCTTCGACTTCCTTCGACGCGGCGCAACGGCGTCGCGTTCTTGTTCGACTTCTCGGCGTGGCACGACGGTGTCACGTAATACTTGCCGAGCGATTATCGCGTGGTGCGATGACACCACGACATCCCGTTCCAATCACAATGAAACAATAATGAACAAAGGAGGGGGTTAGGCCGTGTTTGTGCGGTCGGCCCCCCTCTCGTTAACGATATCATTTAGTCGATTAACCACGAAGTTTGACATGCTAGAATCAAGAACGGAAATAATTTATTAAAATAACAACAATCCCATACCTCGGGTCGGGAACGGTGTTCCTCAACGACCCGCGGAAGATGAGCGTCACGGAGGTCGGGCGTCGCGGGGAAAGAACTTCGACGTCGCGATGCGAGTATTCGAAGTCGTTGACGGCGATTCCGTCGCGGAAAACCATCGCGGAAGAGACGTCGCGGAAGAAGAACGCCGCGTTGTGGATACGGCGTCGTGAAAGATCTGTGTTCTTCGGCGGAGAAGTTCTTCGTTGAAGAACGGTGTTCTTCGCGTTCTTCATCGAGGAAGAAGAAGATGAAGAACGCTTTTCAATCCTCTCAAGGTTGCAAAAGAAACTAACCCAAATAAAATATGTCCAAGCCTTATTTTATTTACACATCCTAACCTTTTTGAATTTCAAAAGTTTGAAATTAAGTTACTCATCTTAATTAATAACACAAGTTGTCAAATTAATTAGAGTGGAGTTATTGGGGAGTTTAAGGGAAGTTGAAGAGTTAGGGCTCTTGTGGGCCCCACCACACTTTATCCTCTCAAGGGAGGTTATGTGGATGTGGGCCCCACATCTAACTCCCTTTGGGAGGAAATAACCAACAAAGTTAAAAATAAACTGTGTTCCACAATTTATTTAACTTCTTCTAATTTCCCCCAAAACTAACTCTCATCCCGCATAAAACGCAACCTCGGAAAAGGTCTCCTAATGCGAATATCGGCGCTTCGAGTTAATTGGTGCCCTCGGAATTCGATTCCGGGCACCGGTTCAATAGTTAGAAAAACCCGCTCGTTCGTTCACTGAACGTACCCGAGCCAAACTTCGGAAATTGATTCTGGGCACACCGGGCCTCAGAATCAGGTGCCGTCAGAAACCGCGCTCTTGTAAAATTCCAAATAAAATTAAGAAAAAAATATTTCCCTTGAATTTTACGGGTATTTACATTACTCCCACCTCAGGGATTTACGTCCCCGTAAAGATACATCAAAACTAGGGAAAAAATGAGGGTACTGAGCATGCATCTGAGCCTCCCGCTCCCAAGTGCTCTCCTGAAGGTTCCTGTACTGCCATCTGATGCGCAAAAGAGGAATCAACCGTTCACGTAGGACCCGCTCCTGTCGATCCTCGATCTCCACCGGGACCTCCGTAAAAGTCACCCCATCATCAACGTCAAGCTCCCCATGGTCAATGTTGTGCGTCGGGTCGTGCACGTATCTCCTCAGCTGAGATACGTGGAAGACGTCGTGCACCCGGTGCAACTGAGGTGGAAGATCCAGACGATAAGCCATCTCTCCAATCCTGATGATGACCTGGAAGGGTCCGATGAAGCGCGGAGATAACTGGCCACCTCGGCCAAATCTCCATAAACCACGTCGAGGTGAGACACGCAAGAAGACGTGGTCGCGATCCTCGAACTCTAGTGGCCTCCGCCTCCTGTCAGCGTATGACTTCTACCGGCTTTGAGCTGTCCTCATCCGCTCCTGGATGACCTGGATCTTCTCTGTCGTGGCCTGGACCACCTCAGGTCCCACAAGTGTTGACTCCCCAGGGTCTGTCCTGCACAAAGGAGATCTACAAGGTCGATCGTACAACGCCTCGTAAGGTGCCATCCCGATGGTGGAGTGGTAGCTGTTGTTGTACGCAAACTCCACCAAGGGTAGGTGGTCCTCCCAGCTACGACCAAAGTCGAGGACACATGCGCGGAGCATGTCCTCGTGAGTCTAAATGGTCCACTCCGTCTGACCATCTGTATGAGGGTGAAAGGCGGTGCTCTAACGTAGCTGCTTCCCGAACGCCTCCTGCAACCCCTTCCAAAGTCGGGAAGTAAAGAGAGAATCTCAATCGGAGACAATAGATGAATGCACACCGTGAAGCCGAACAATCTCCTGAACGTAAAGGCGTCGTCCCAAGATCTCCACTGAGCCCTGCCCTCTGATGGGTAAGAAGTGAGCCGACTTGGTGAGTCGGTCGACAATCACCCAGATGGAGTCGTGACCTCTGGAAGTGCATGGAAGTCCAGTCACGAAGTCCATAGATATCCCGTCCCACTTCCACTCCGGGACCTCCAAGGGTTATACCAAGCCTGCTAGTACATGGTGCTCAGCCTTCACCTGCTGGCAGGTGAGGCATCGAGAAACGAACTCTGCCACAACCTTCTTCATGCCCGGCCACCAGTGCTATCGTCTGAGATCCTGGTACAACTTCGCCACTCCGGGATGTACTACCAAGGGAGAAGTGTGAAACTCTCTCAGCACCTCCTCCCGTAAAGCAACCGGTACCATGGTACGTCCTCTGAAAAGGATGTCGTGCTCTGCTCTAAAGGAGAAACCATCAGGTGTCTGTCTTGAGGATATCTGTGCACGCCGCGTCTCACAGTCAGCTTCCCCACGTTGTGCCTCTCTGACCTGCTGTAGAAGTGGACGAGTGACTGTGAGAGACTGAAGAAAGGCTGTTCCATCACTATCCACGAAGGATATCTGCAAAGAGGCTAGCTGCTCCGTCGCCTCCTCAAGTATCTGAATGCTCATCCTCCAGCTGAGGGTATCTGCTACTACGTTCCCCTTTCCAGGAGTATAGACTATCTCAAAGTCATAGTCCTGGAGGAACTCGATCCATCTCCGCTGTCTCAGGTTCAGGTCCTTCGGCGAGAAGATATACCTGAGACTCTGATGATCAGAAAAGACTGTAAAGCACTCGCCCATTAGGTAGTGTCTCCATGTCTTCAGAGCGAAGACCACTGCTGCTAACTCCAGGTCATGGGTAGCGTATTTCTGCTCATGCGGCCTCAACTGACGTGATCCATAGGTGATCAATGCCCTCTCCTGTATCAGGACACATCTGATTCCGGTCCCTGATGCATCGCAGTAAACTATGTACCCTACTCCCTCCTTAGGCAACCTCAAGATAGGTGCGCTGGTCAATCTCTGTCTCACCTCCGGGAAGCTCTGCTAAAATCTATCTGACCACACGAAGGGTTTCCCCTTTTTCGTCAAAGCCGAGATTGGTGCCAAAACTCTAGAGAAGTCAGGCACGAATCTCTGATAGTATCCAGCTAGTCCCAAGAAACTCCGCACCTCCGTCACGCTCCTGGGTGGCTCCCAAGTTAACACTGCCTCGATCTTCGCAGGATCCACTGCAACTCCCGCCTCAGTGATGACGTGTCCCAAGAAGTGGACCTCACGTATCCAGAACTGGAACTTCGAGAGCTTACCATAAAGCTGGTGCTCTCGGAGTGTGTCTAGTACAACTCTTAAGTGTTAGGCGTGCTCATCCTCAGTCGTCGAGTAGATCAAAATGTCGTCGATGAAGACCACGAAAAGTCGATCAAGGTATGGATGAAAGATCCTCTTTATGAGGGCCATGAACACTGCTGGAGAATTGGTTACACCGAAAGGCATAACCAAGATCTCATAGTGGCCATACCGACATCTGAAGGCCGTCTTCTGCACGTCCTCGTCTCTAACTCTGAGCTGATGATAGCCCGACCTGAGGTCTATCTTTGAGAACCACCGTGCTCCCTTGAGCTGATCAAAGAGGTCATCAATCCTCGGTAGCGGATACTTGTTCCTCACTGTCACCTGGTTCAGGTGACGATAGTCAACACAAAGTCGCAAGCTCCTGTCCGCCTTCTTGGCGAACAAAATCGGGGAAGCCCAGGGTGAAACACTGGGTCGGATGAACCCCTTGCCCTGCAAGTCCTCCAACTGTACCCGTAGCTCTCGAAGCTCGGAGAGGGCCATCCGATATGCTGGAGTTGATATAGGAGCTGTCCCAGGGTACAGGTCAATATAAAAGTCTACCTCTCTGCGAGGAGGTAACCCTGGAACTTCGTCGGGCAAAACGTTCGCAAACTGATCCACCACTGTAGGAAAACCAGGACTCTGCAAGTCAACTGCTCCTAGGATGAGGCTAGCCAACTGATGAGTGATGGGCTGTCCTCTCCTCTGCGGAAGTCCATCCTGTGCTACAAAGGCTCCCTTCTCTCCGGTGAAGGTGAACCTGCTCCCGTCGGTGCGTACACATCACACCTTGTGCCTAAAACAGTCAATCTGTGCATGGACCATAGATAACCAATCCATGCCCAAGATGACGTCGTAAGGCCTTGACGCTGCTACAAGAAGATCCCAGCCGAAGGGCTCGCCTCCTAGAGTAAGCTCACACTGCCGGCACCAGTGCGTAATCGTCGAGTCTGCTCCCGTAGAAGTCTCTAGCCGTAAGGATCAAGCCAACGGCTCTGTCGGAATCTCCGAGCTCCGAACAAGGGCAGTGGCTATGAAAGAGTGACTCTCTCATGTGTCTATAAGTACTGCAGCAAGGGTGGAATAGACACAGATAGTACCTCGAATCATCTCGGGCGGGCCGTGGTTGTAGGCCTCTGCTGCCTGGAGCTGTGCCTGTCTATGCCCGCCAGCTCCCTATGGTCGGGGTGGACCTCCTGGTGGTGGTGGTGGTAGAGCCTCAAAGCGTCTCCCACCACCTGCTGCTCGGCCAGCTCCTCTACCTCGTCTGCCTCCTCCCTGCGGACCTCCATGGTCGACCCTCTGCCTCTGCCTCGGTGGTCCCTCAACCGTCTGCTTCTCCTCGGCACGACGGGTCGGGCAGTCACGAGCCATGTGGCCCTGCCAGCCGCACGAGTAACACTGTCTGCCTCTCGAAAGACTGGCTCCGCGCTGTGTGCCCCGCACTGCTGAGCCAGTGTCCTGAGGTCGTCTGCCTGAGGGTCTGGTCTTCCTGGACACCTGAGTCATCCATCGACTGCCTTCTGCAGAAGACTCTGCTACGTGCCGCCCTACGGTGGGTCTCGGTGCTGGTGTAGACTCAGCAAGAAAGCTCTAGATCAAAAGGGACCGCTCCAGTACTCCCGTCTGAGTCGGAATGCTGAGGGAGATCAGCGATGCCCTGATCTCATGTCTCAATCCCTTCTCAAAGGTCCGGGCCCAGAAGAATGGGTCTCGTACCATGTCGGTCGAGTAGCGCGAGAGATCAGTAAATCTCGTCGAGTACTGAGCGACCGTCATGCTGCCCTGCCGCAGCTGAAGAAGCTCCTGAATGCACACTGCACGGAGGGTGGCCGGGACGAACTCTGAGCGAAAGAGGCTATCAAAGTCCGTCCAGATGAGAGAGGCCTCGTCATGCACCTGGAGAATCAATATCCACCATCGTCCTGCTACTTCATGCATTAGGCTCGCCGCGAGGATAACCATGAGGTTTGCTGGTGTCCTCACTAGCCTGAAAACTCGTACGACTGCCTCCAGCCAGTCCTCAGCTGCCTGGGGGTCTGTCTCCCCACGGAACCTGGGTGGTCGTTGGCACTGGAACTCATGCAGTGCGCTGAGGAGACATGCATCATCAGCGGCTGGTGCTGGAAGTATCGGTGGCTCGACGGGTAAAGCTACCGCTGGTGCCACTGCTGACAAAGGGCCCCGCACCGAGGCCTCGTCACTCGGTGGGCTGTCGTCATGCTCGACTCTCGGAACCCTAACTGGATGCCGTTGTGGGGCCATCCTAAAAAAGAAACAGGTGCACCATGGTCATAACAGTATACCTGGTGAGCTGATACAAAGTAATCCCAAAGAAAACTTGAAACACACACGCAATCAATGTTTTCGTGCATTAACTCGGAAATTAGAAGTCAGGGTCCTGGTGTACGGATACGTCAGCCGCCGCACCAACACTGGACTCCCTGAACTGATAACCACACTCAATACGCTAAACACTATCGCTTCACATAGAAAAGATCAGAGTTCCCGGTAGAACCGAACTCCTCTGAAACCAATTTGTCACGACCCGTCCTCGGGGCCCATGCCGTGACTACCCCAAGCCCGTCTTCAATAGGCCAAGGGCTGGCGACTAGCACCAAGGCGTAAATCCCGATAAAAAGGGAAGTCATTTCCTTTGTAAAGTCAACAAGCACCACAGATTACAAGCGGAAGAAGTAAACACTAAGTAAAAACTGAGTACAACAGTAAGTACGGAAAGTAAAAGGGGCCGGAAATACAAGCCCAACTCTAAAGTACAACTCGAAAGGGAAAACATCAACTATAAAGTAAATCCGCTACACCGAGCTGTCCACTGGAAATCCCACCTGAAGGGTGGGTAAAGATAGCTCCACTGCTCCTCGGGTCCCGCCGTCCGCTTCGAGCACGTCCCGCCCAGTGGTCCACCTTCAGGTACCGTCCTGCTCTGCAAGCCTCAACCCCGATCAACGTTGTCCGTCGTCTACAACCAACACAACGTAGTGCGGGCATAGCCCGTGTAGGGGTGAGTATAAACTACTCAGTAGGAACCCCGAGACCCCCGAAGGTCTCTCAAAATCCACAAAAAATAAACCACAAAGGAAAGATACAATCACGAAGTAACAATTGACACTGCTTAGGTATTTTCCCACACATTTACCTAATTCATCAATTCCAATATGCTCCAACCTCCGAGCCCAAGTACAACCCAGTCCACACAAGAAAGTATACGTATTCCACACAGGAAAGCAAACGTAATCCACACAGGATATCACAAGACAATCCACACAGGAAAGGAAACAGGATTCAGCTCACACAGGTATACTTCTTTGAAAGACGATAGAGATGGTCACTGATCCATCTAAGTCGTCGGACCCCCAAAGGATCGATAGGTACTAACCCCCGCAAAGACCCACACAGGATCAGACGCACATAGGATCTGTAGGCGCTAGCTCACACAGAACCGCTGAGCGCTGACCCACATAGGATCGGACCCACACAGGATCGGTAGCACTGATCCACATAGGATCGCTAAGTGCTGTAGTCATCGTCGTCGAATCCACTGAGGATCTCTGCACTGTCGTCGTCGCAGTCACAGTAGCAGTCGCAACCAGCTCTAGGGTTCCCGCACACAGCAAGCTCGTTCGGGAGGGTCCGCCACATGAGCCAAGAGGCTGATACATCAACTATCACATAGTCCAGAGTTGATGTATCCAAAAGTTCCATATCGTCAACAGGAACTCAACGCAACAGACGGCGCGTCAATCGGACGCCCGGTCTGAGAGTTATTGGCTTTTTCGTCCCAGGGGCCCGGTTGGTTTTTAAGGCAAACCCAACTTGACCGTACTCCACCTGCATCCAAATCTCGGGCAGAGTATGCCAAAAGATCTGTCTCACTAAGAGGAACTCAACAAAGCTGACGGCACGTCAATAGGACGTCCATAGCTCAATATAAGAGTGTTTCCGCTCCGAGGGCCCGGTTGGTTTCGTGGACGAACCAACCCGGCCGAACTCAAAGTATTACGAAACCTTGAGTGCGATATACCAAAACGTCCGCCCGATCCATGGATCGCATCGCCGTTGAAGGCACGTTTGGAGGTCCGTAGCCCGAGTTATGGGCGTTTGAACCCAAACAATCCGATAACGGGGGTTTCGGGCACGGACCGACCCGGCCCGAGACCCCCCGGTTGGCCCGAACCGGGTCGACCCGCCCCGGTCTGGGTCGGCCCGGTGGCACGGCGACCCGGTGACCCGCGTGCTGGGCGCGCTGGCCGGTCGCTCAGCCAAAACGGCTGAGCCTTTTTGGAGGCCCGCGCACGGGGGGGGGGGGGGGGGGGGGGGGGGGGGCGCTGCCCCCTTAGTTCGTTCGAAACTGCGGCCCCTTCGTGGGGCCGCTTGCTGCTGCCAGCCGGGGGAATTTAATTCCCCCAGTTCTCCACGTCCGGTCGGCCCGCCATGGCCGGCCGGTTCCTGTAACATGGGACCGGCGACAGCCGGTCCCCCTTCCTGCACTGACGCCGGCGGCCCGATGCCGGCCTTCGGTCACCCTGCTCCACCGCGGCGCGGAACCGGCCGCGACCCTTGTCGTCCGGCGTGGTGAGACGGCACCGCTCCCCTCCGCCGCGACTCCGCCCCAGCCACGGCGCCTTCGACTTCCTTTGACGCGGCGCGACGGCGTCACGTTCTTGTTCGACTTCACGGCGTGGCGCGACGACGTCGCGTAATACTTGTCGAGCGATTCTTGCGTGGTGCGACGACACCACGCCATCCCGTTCCAATCACAAAGAAACAATCATGAACATAGGAGGGGGTTAGGCAGTGTTTGTGTGGTCCGGCCCCCTCTCGTTAACGATAACATTTAGTCGATTAACCACGAAGTTCGACATGCTAGAATCAAGAACGGAAATAATTTAATAAAATAACAATAATCCCCTACCTCGGTTCGGGAACTGTGTTCGTCAACGACCCGCGGAAGACGAGCGTCGCAGAGGTCGGGCGTCGCGGGGAAAGAACGTCGATGTCGCGATGTGAGGATTCGAAGTCGTTGACAGCGATTCCGTCGCGGAAAACCGTCGCGGAAGAGACGACGCGGAAGAAGAACGTCGCGTTGTGGATACGGCATCGCGGAAGAACCGTGTTTTTCGGCGGAGAAGTTCTTCGTTGAAGAACGGTGTTCTTCGCGTTCTTCTTCGAGGAAGAAGAAGATGAAGAACGCTTCTCAATCCTCTGAAGGTTGCAAAAGAAACTAACCCAAATAAAATAAGTCCAAGCCTTATTTTATTTACACATCCTAACCTTTTTGAATTTCAAATGTTTGAAATTAATTAACTCATCTTAATTAATTACACAAGTTGTCAAATTAATTAGAGTGGGGTTATTGGGGAGTTTAAGGGAAGTTGAAGAGTTAGGGATCTTGTGGGCCCCACCACACTTTATCCTCTCAAGGGAGGTTATGTGGATGTGGGCCCCACCTCTAACTCCCTTTGGGAGGAAATAACCAACAAAGTGAAAAATAAATTGTGTTCCACAATTTATTTAACTTCTTCAAATTTCCCCCAAAACTAACTCTCATCCCGCATAAAACGCAACCTCGGAAAAGGTCTCCTAATGCGAATATCGGCGCTGCGAGTTCATCGGTGCCCTCAGAATTCGATTCCGGGCAACAGTTCAAAAGTTAGAAAAACCCGCTCGTTCGTTCACTGAACGTACCCGAGCCAAACATCGGAAATTGATTCCGGGCACACCGGGCCTCAGAATCAGGTGCCGTCAGAAACCGCGCTCTTGTAAAATTCCAAAGAAAATTAAGAAAAAACAATTTCCCTTGAATATTACGGGTCTTTACATAAATTGTAAAATTAGTAATAGATTGTAATAAATTGTATTAATTAGTAATAAATTTTAATAATTAGTAATTAATTGTAATAATTAGTAATAAATTGTAATAATTAGTAATAAATTGTAATAATTAGTAATAAATTCTAATAATTAGTAATAAATGGTAATAATTAGTAATAAATTGTAATAATTAGAAATAATTTGTAATAATTAGTAATAATTAGTAATAATTAGTAATAAATTGTGATAATTAGAAATAAATTTTAATAATTAGTAATAAATTGTAATAAATTGTAATAAATTGTAATGAATAGAAATAAATTGGAATAAATTGTAATAGTTAGTAGTAATTTGTAATAATCTGTAATAAATTGTAATAATTAGTAATAAATTGTAATAAAATGTAATAATTAATAATAAATTGTAATAATTAGTAATAAATTTTATTAATTAGTAATAAATTGTAAAAATTAGTAATAAATTGTAATAATTAGTATCAAATTGTAATAATTAGTAATAAATTGTAATAATTAGTAATAAATTGTAATAATTAGTAATAAATTGTAAAAATTAGTAGTAAATTGTAATAATTAGTAATAAATTGCAATATTTGTAATAAATTGTAATAATTCATAATAATATGTAATAATTCGTAATAAATTGTATTAATTGGTGATAAATAGATTTAATTAGTAATAATTAGTAATAAATTGTGCTAATTTGTAATAAATTGTAATAAATTGTAAAAATTAGTAATAAAGTGTAAAAATTAGTAATAAATTGTAATAATTAGTGATAAATTGTAATAATTAGTAACAAATTGTAATAATTGGTAATAAATTGTAATAATTAGTAATAAATTGTAATAATTATCAAATAATTGTAATAATTATTAATAAATTGTATTAATTAGTAATAAATTATAATAATTAGTAATAAATTGTAATAAATTGTATTAATTAGTAATAAATTGTATTAATTTGTAATAAATTGTATTAATTAGTAATAAATTGTATTAATTAGTAATAAATTCTAATAATTAGTAATAAATTGTAATAATTAGTAAAAAAATTGTAATAAATATCAATAAATTATAATAATTAGAAATAATGTGTAATAATTACTAATAATCATTAATAATTAGTAATAATTAGTAATAATTAGTAATAATTATTAATAAATACTAATAATTAGTAATATTGTTTAATAAATACTAATAATTAGTAATAATTAGTAATAATTAGTAATAAATAGTAACGATTAGTAATAAATACTAATAATTAGTAACAATTAGAAATAAATTGGAATAAATACTAATAATTATAAATAATTAGAAATAAGTAGTAATAAATAAGAATAAATAAAAATAATTAGGAGTTATTGGGAATAAATATTAACAATTAGTAATAATTAGAAATATATAGCAATAAATAGCAATAAATAGTAATAAATAGTAATAAATAAAAATAATTAGCAATAAATGGAAATAAATAGAAATATTTAGAAATATTTAGCAATAATTAGCAATAATTAGCAATAAATATAAATAATTAGCAATAATTAGCAATTATTAGCAATAAAGAGCAATAATTAGTAATAAACATGAATAATTAGAAATATTTAGTAATAATTAAGAATATTTGGGAATAATTAGTAATAAATAGGAATAATTGATAACAATTAGGAATAATTGATAATAATTAGTAATAAATTGTTATAATTAGTAAAAAATAGTAATAATTAGTAATAAATACTAATAATTAGAAACAAATACTAATAATTAGAAACAAATACTAATAATTACAAATAATTACGAATGAATACTAATAATTTGGAATACATAGAAATAATTAGAAATAAATAGGAATAATTAGTAATAAACATCAATAATTACTAATAATTAGTAATAATTAGTAATAATTAGTAATAATTAGTAATAATTAGTAATAATTAGTAATAATTAGTAACTAATAGTAATAGTTAGTAATAAATAGTAATAGTTAGTAATAAATAGAAATAGTTAATAATAAATAGGAATAATTAGTAATAAATAGGAATTATTAGTTAGGAACACTTAGCTAGAAATTTTAATAATTTTTAATAAATTTTAAGATCTTGGCACAATTTCCAGTGGATTGACGACACTCCTTTTTCTTGATGAATTTTCTTCTTTCAACTCTCAAAGACTCAAAATATTATGAAAACTGTGCTACTACATAGGCATATTCAATCTCATATGCATGAGGTTGGATATGCATTCTTAGTATCACATTTTTTATAATGTTTTTAGGTGATGACAGTTAGAAGAAGAGGATTCATCGATGAAAAGGGGGATCTTTTGTTTGACAGATCATTTAATTGCATATTTCTCACACTTAAATCACAATGAAGAATCCGGTCGAGGATACGCATATTCACTCTCGTGCATGCGAGAATGAATATGCGTACCCTGGACCGGATTCATCATTGTGATTTCATTGTGAGAAAGATGTAAGTAAATGAGGCGTCGAAAAAAAGTGTAGCTGTCAATCCACTGGAAATTGTGTCGCCCTTATTTAATAGTAATTATTAAGAAGTAATTGTAATTAGTTATAAATTTTTCAGATAGTGTTTTTATAATTTCAAATTATTCAAAAATAGTGATGATTTTATATTTTGTATAAAAATATGGAACAAGGAAGTCAACCTAAGTCTTTATTAGATGATCTCACTTGGATAAATGAGCGTGGAAATCCAAATGGTTCTAGTTTTAATCCTTTATATATTGAGGGTGTTAAAGATTTTTTAGAATTTTCATCATCAAAACTAGAATATGTTTCAGAAGGAACAATTATGTGTCCTTGTAAAAAATGTGCTCTGAGAACGTTTGAAATAATTGACTAGGTTGGGGGACATCTGGTGCGGTTTGGTTTTCACCCAGATTATGTTTTTTGGTATCAACACGGTGAACGCAGTTCCAAAGAAGATACTAATAACTTGATTACAGATCCATCATAATTCCAACATTTAGTACATGATGTTGCAGGTCCATCTCTTCAACAAACTGAAACTCACGATGATATCGATATAAATCTTGAGTTGGCACCATCTGAATTTTATGAGTTTTTGAGGTCTGATGAAGATGCATTATATCATGGTTGCAAGATAAGAAAATTAGAAGAGGTTGCAAAATTTATGCCTATTAAATCAGATAATGCAATGTAAAAAAACTGGTTTGATCATATATTTTCTCTGGTTAAAACACTCTTACCTGAAAGATATGTGTTGCCTACAAATTACAATGAGAGTAAGAGGCTAGTTCATAATCTGGGCCTTAGTTATCAGAAGATTGATGAATGTGAAAATGATTGCATCTTATATTCTGGTGAAAATGAGTCATTGGATAGTTTTCCCCCATGTGGATAATCGAGGTATAAAGAAGCTCAACCTGGGAAGCCTAGATCAATTCCTGTAAAACAGTTGAGATATTTCCCCCTTACACCTAGGATGCAATGTTTATTTATGTTTCATAACACAACGTCAATGATGTCATGGAAAAAACCAATATTTCAACTTTTAAAAGCTTAAATCATGCATCTAATGGTGATTCATGGAATCATTTTGTTCTTCTGCATCCATATTTTTCTTTAGAAGCCTGAAACGTGGGATTGGGTTTTTCAACTGACGGTTTCTGTCTATTTGGATCTTATGGTAGTCAGTATTCATGTTGGCATGTCTTTATAACTTCGTACAATATACCCCCATTGATGTTGATGAAGGAAACCTATATATTTTTGACCTTATTAATCCCAGGACATTCGAAAAAGAAAGTTCTAGTTTATTTGAAACTATTGATTGATGAGTTAAATGCGTTGCGGAGTAATGGTGTTAGTACATATGATGTTGCTGCAAAACAAAATTTCACATTAAAAGCTGCATTGATGTGGACGATTAGTGACTTTCCGGCATATGACATGTTATCTGACTGGAGTACACAGGGTCACAAATCATGTCCTTACTGTATGAAAGACAAAAAATATTTTATGCTCGTCAATGGAAAAAAAACCCTTCCATTTTGACTATCATCGCAGATTTCTTCCAACTAATCATCCTCTTTGAAGGAAGAAATCTCATTTTAGAAAAGTCACAATTGAAAGAGATGAACCTCCAAAAATAATCTCTGGTACAGAGTTAAAATCTATTTTATTTTGATTACCTCCCAACACATTTCGGCCAATAATAAACCAACAGAAAATTCATGGCTTTGTGAAAGTACATAATTGGATAAAACGAAGCATTTTTTGGGATCTCCCATATTGGTCTGATTTGTTGGTCCGCCACATGTTGTATTTCATGAATATTGAGAAGAACTATTTTGATAATTTATTTCATATAGTTTTGGATACACCAGGTAAGACCAAAGATACTACAAAAGCATGATTAGATCTTGCCCAAATTTATAGGCGACCAGAACATGAACTATTTGAAAATGTCAGATCACAGAGGTTAATGAATCCAAAAGTAGCTTATACATTGTCCTAATAGTCTCTTATTATTTTTTCAGTGGATTGCTGATTTGAGACTTCAGATGGCTATGCTTCCAATCTGGGAAGATGTGTTAAGAATGGTCATATTAACAGATTAAAAAGTCATGATTTTTATGTTATAATGGAAAGACTTATACCTATTGGTTTCAGAGGTTTGTTGAATTCTATGATTTGGGATTCAATAACAGATATATCATATATTTTTCGAGGCATTTGTGCAGTGACAACAGACTATGATGCGCTAAGAAAACTGAAAAAAGATGTTGCTGTAATTATATGTAAACTAGAAAAAATCTTCCCCCTACTTTCATTTACTCAATGGAACATCTGAGATTACATTTTCCACATGATGTTAAATGTGGAGGTCCAGTATAGTTTCGATGGATGTACCCATTCAAGAGATGCATGCCGAAATTGAAGAAAAAATTATGTACAAAGCATCAGTTGAAGGCTCAATTGTTGAAGCTTATTTGCAAGAGGAAATTGATTTTTTCTACTCTCACTATTTTCAATTATAATATCCCTCAAAGCAAAACCGGATTGTATGGATCGATGGAAATATTAATGATGAAATGGAAAATCAATTATCAGTTTTTATTCAGCCAAATATTAGCTTCGGTGGAGTTCAAGAACGGTGGCTTTCATACGATGAACATCATAGAGATCGTACATATATTCTACTCAACTATGAAGAAATGACAACATCTGTACTATGAGTGCTTATATAAATTATTTTATAATTTCTATTACAGTATGTAAACTTATTTTATTTATAGGTTATATGATAATCATATTAAGAAAAAGCTTCCACAAATTACAGTAGCTGCTCATGAAGAACACAAACAAAATTTTTTCCCAATAGTTTCGAAAACTGGTAATATAAATTATTGATGGTTTAATACCAATTCAGTTTACCAATTATTATATTGATAATTGTTTTAAAAAATTTCAGGTGTCTCAACATGCTGATAAAATTGATAAGCGACTGTGTATATTGAGTAATCCACCATCCAAAATGGTTAAATATTATAATTCATATGTGGTGAACGTTTTTCAATTTCATAAATGTTCCTATATGAAATAAAAAATGAACAATGGAGTTTTTTAGAGGATCAATCATAGAGAAACTGAAGTTGACTTTTACGGCATTCTGGATGAATTATTGAGCTATATTATCTTGGAAAGAATTACATAACGATGTTTAAATGTCGGTGGTTAGATAATGAGAGAGGCTTGAATGTTCATCTGACTCATGGAATCATCGATATTAAATATAAAAGTCATTTTGCAGTAAATGAACCATTTTTACTGGATCAACAAGTAAATCAAATTTATTACGCAAAGTATTGTGCTACTTCAAGAGACCTGAGTGATTAGTGGTGCATAATATAAATGAAATATTGGGAAAATCAATTTACTCAAACTAAATGTGGTTCTGCTGAAGTGGAAGGAATTGAAATTTTTCAAAAGACTACTCAAAATCCATATTTTTCACAAAGAAACGTTAATATCGATGATGACACCCCACAATTAAGGGTCGATGGTGATGAAGATGTTAATGATGTTATAAATGAATTTGAAATGAAAATGGATGGTGAAAGTGAAACTCATATGGATATTGATGATGCCGATGAGGAATATAAAGACATAGACATCGTTAGATATGAAGATGATGATGAAGGTGAACATTGACACAGTTAAATGCTAGTTATGATCATAACTAGCATATATCTATATATGATAGTTATTTTCAACTATCTACTAACAAAAATAATTTTGTGTTTCAGATGGATCCTGATCTATTTCTTGAGTTGTAGGAGGCTGATCTACCTTTTGATGAGGGGGATGTAGGATCATCTCACACTCAACCTATTGGAGGTTCTGGAGGTATGCAGAGGGGGCGCGGTCTTGCACGACTGATGATTCTTAACCATATCCTTGAGCGGCGTCCATGCCTTGGCTTCGATCCATGCACACGGAGGTATGATAACCTGTATATTTAAGTTATATTTTCATTAATTTATTTATATATATACTAATTTTTTGATTATTTATTGTTTTTTCACAGTTTTTCACATGTAGCTGTTGGATAGGGGAGCGCTATCTTGCGCAATTATTTTTCTCAACCATGGATCACATGTGAACAGATTCCCATTGATGTGTAGCTCACCAGGTACAATCAATGGCTGGTACGTAAATAAATAATATTTATTCAGAAATTTATTTTATTAATAACTTGATATCATAAATCATTTGTAGGGTTTATGGTATCCAATCGAGGATAGCATGTGTGACGCTATCCATGCAGCATGAGAGGTGGTTATGCGTGAGCGTTTGCGTCAGTTTTTGAACAATTTGAGAAAGAAGGCCATTAAGAAATTAGGAGAGATAGTATTTGATGAGTCATGTAGAGCCCACCAACTTGAGTACATTTCATCTCAAGTTTCAGATGGATTATGTGCACACTAGTTGGGTGGTGGATTTCAGAGGAGGTCTTCATTGGGTCGGCAGAACCAGGCGAGATAGAAGGTGACACATCGAGCTGGTAGTCGTACATTCAGTATGCATATAGAGCATTTGGAAAGTATATTATTTAAAAAAATTATATAACTTTAAATATAAATATTCTATTTTAAATTTATGTAGGTAGTCGAGCATCTCGATACTACAAAGTTTGACGTTTATCAGAGGATTATAGTGATCCAGCCACTGGAGAGATTAGAGGTGATCGCCAGCATCAGAATGTGGTTAGTATTATTTTTTCAGTGTGATAATTAACTACATATAATATTTTCACAATTTTAATTTCAAATTGGAATTGAATGAGTTATATGAGGCTGCGACCTCTCAGACACAGGATGAGTGTCAGGACGAGGTGATCGACCAGACCAGTGCACACTATTTTGACGAGGTGGCATGGATGTAGGTGACTCAATATGGCTTTGATAAGGGCCGAGTAGTTGTTATCGACTCTCATGTGACTCTTGGTACTTATTATGGTCAAATTGTGATGTTGGTGTCCATCTCTAGAGGAGCTCGTGGAGAGGCATCATCTTCTGCCTCATTGTATCAGGAGCAGTTACGAGCTCAAAATGACATTATAGAGAGTTTGCAGAAGCAGTAAGAAGAGAAGAGTTAGCAGTATCAGCAGCAGAAGTAGCAGCACGAGGAGGAGAAGCGTTGATGGCAGCAGTAGCATCAGGAGTAGATGGAGTACATGCGCCGTCTGACTCGTAGTTTGGGGATGGATTTTCCTCCACCATCTTCTTCAGCTCCTCCACATCCTCCAGAAGAAAACCCCCAGCGATTTTTTATGTTAATAACATTTGAATTTAACATTTGTTGTAATATGAACTATTTACTGTCGCTATCTTTTATATAGGTGCGAATATTAGATAATTTAATTTTTAATATTTTATGATTTTTTTGTGAATATTGATAATTTTAATAATTTTAACAATGTTTATTTTTTATTATTTTAATAATATTAATATTATTATTTCATTAATCATAATTTTATTAAATATATTTTTTCAGTATTATAATTTTTAATGTTTATTTATTTTACTAATAATAAAAATAATAAAAAAAATAATATTTTATTATTTTTCTAACATGATTTTTTGAATATTGAGAATTTTAATATATTTTTATTTTAATTATTTTAATATTATTAAAATTAATTTTTCAATAATCATAATTTTATTAATTTTTTTAAATTTATTTATTATTTTTGATGGGATCTGTTGCGACGGGTTCCCATCACAAATAGTCTAAATAATTTTTTTAAAATGTATTTGCGATGGGATTAGGGACCGGTCGCAAAAAGTATTTGTGACGGGCTCATCACAAATTTTCTAAATAAATTTTTTATAAACATATTTTCAATGGGACTACCAGACCGTCGCAAATACTTGTTTTGACGGGCCCATCACAAAAATGTTTATATATATAAAGTATATAATCAGAGACTTATTTGCGATGGGCCCATCGCAAATAATATTTTTTGCGACGCCGTTTTCTAGGATGGGCTATTTGCGATGGGACCCCTTTGAAAAAACTTATTTTTGACGGGATCCCGTCACAAATAACCCATCACAAATATCTTGGATTCTAGTAGTGATAGATGTTTTTTTATGAGGTGTTCCACCAATCAGCATGGTAAGGTGGAACACAAGGGACTAGCTATGATTTTAAAATATTTACCAATTCCAATGTGGAAATGGGATGATGTCTCAATGGATTTCCTAACATGTTTACCAAGGTCACCTTATTGTAATGATATAGTGTTGGTTTTTGTTGACAAGCTCATGATGGTTGTTCATTTCATTCTGATCAAGGATTCCATAACTATTGATGATCAGGGTAGGTTTTAATGACATGGTAGAGAAAGACTCCTTGGGGTCCCACACACTATTAATTCAGCTAGGGATGACAACATTATGAATCATTTTAGGAAGTTTTTTTTGAGGGTGCTGGGTAGATATATGCTTCTGGGCACATCATACTACCCACAGACTGATGGATAGTGAGCTTGTATGTTACATGTGCTAGATGAATTTCTCTGAGAATCATTATTTGATTTTGTGGGCTCTTGAAAGTATCATATAAACATGGAATTGATCACTAGAAACAATATTTATATGGTGAATATATAGATGACACCTTTTGAGGTTTTATAGGTTAGGCTATGCTGACCGCCCCTATGTGGGATAGAGGCATTTGATCTAGCTTTACAGGCACTATATATTATAATAGAGACATGTAAGAATACCATGTTGATTCAAAATAGGATGTGTTAAACAAAGTCTCATCAGAAATCATACGTCGATCCCCGCAAACTACTTTTAGTGTTTGAGGTTAGGGATCTGGTTTTCTTGCATGTTTCATTGAGGCTGGGAAATAGAAGAATTAGGTGATGGAGACTACTTTCCCCATGATATGTCGGACATTTTGAGATCTTGTAGAAAGTCGGGTTGGTAGACTATTAGTTTTAGTTACCTCAAAGGTATTGATCCATGCATAACGTCTTCTGTGTATCTTAGAAACACCACTATCACTCAGAACCATCTCAGACATTTTAGCACTAGGAGGTTCAATTGTAGGTAGATGTGTCCTTTGAGGTGCATCTGATACGTATTATTGATATGATAATTAAGGTCCTACAAGGCCAATAAATTTATATAGTATAGATGTAATGGAATCATGGCCATTTAGTGGATGAAACTTGGGAGTGGGATGATGGTGTACGTGCTTAGTGGGTAGAGTAATTCACAGGTGAATCTTGACCACCCTTGAGAGAGTAATTCGAGGAAGAATTGCTACATGGGGGGATATTGTAGGAACCCATGATTTATTATGAGGTTTGGATCCCATATTTTTCAATTTGAATGAATAAATATGGCCTTTTGTGATTTCCTAACTTGATCGTAGGTGTTTTGGTGGTTTCTATTGCTTGTTTGGATCTCAGAACTTGGTTTTTGGATAAAAAGGTCATGGCACATAGTTTGTAAATACCACGTGGGGTAGGCCACACTATTAGTAAAATACATTTGAGTTTGGACACAGGGGTTGTATATGGTGCATGGTTTGTTGAAACTGTGTAAGAGAATCCACACAACCATGCATAGAAGTTTGCATTTTTTAGAACTTGATCGAGGCCATTTGCATAGTTTGAGCATGGTTTGTAAACCATGTGGGTAAATAGTATGGGTTCCCTTCTCCTACTAGAATTTTTGCATGGTTGGTGTATGTTTTAAGAAACTGTGCACCTAAAAAGTGCGACCCCTATTTTTTTGAGTATGTTAATAACTTCTAAATTAAATTACATCCCTTATTAATCATAAATTTTATTTCATACAATGCATATAATGTCACCTCCGTGGAATCTCTCAACGGATTATAAAATTCGATTTCAGATCGACCCTCCATCTTATTTATTTTTCATGCATAGTTTGCCTCATCAGATCATCATTGATAAGATATATATTCAATGTTATTCCTTCAAAATTATTATTTTTATCGACCGTATTATTTGTATTTAGGATCATATGACCTAATATAAAAATCTTCATATGTTCTTCATATTTTTCCTAAAAAAGGTCGAATCATGACATGTTAATGGATGACCACTCCACTACCAAGCTAAGGTAGGTGATTTATACATTTTATTTAGCCTTTAGTCCTTTATAGAAAAATCATCCATTATTCTTCCAACCTAACAATCCAGCATAGGCCTGAAATTGAAATGTTAAATTGAAATATATAAAATAGGAATTCTTAGGGATTTCAATAGGTTAATCGAGATGAATTAGTTGTTTTTTCCCATCCCAAGGCCACCCATGGGGTGCCCCATGCGATTTATTTTGTTTTTAAAATTGATGAATGACACAAGGGGTGTGTCCTTGAGTTTTCCTAGTATATAGAAGCTCAATGATAATTAAATTTGAATGAATTACATACTTATGAGTGTAATATCTCCTTAAGATATATTATTATGTTATCCCATGTTTGATTTGATTAAATGGGTAAAATATAATTAATTTAATGGGGTGGTATAACCATGGAAAATACATAATTTTGAATTGTGTGAAATTGGTGGGTATAAACATATGAATTAACTAAATGGGAATGGAATACATTTGTTGGTATTATCATGAGATTTGATTTGTATTAAATGTTATAAATGAGTGGGTATACTCATTGAATGAGATTGAATGTTTTAGATCATATGAATGGGTAGAATCAAATAGAACTAATGATTTAAATGGTAATTAATGGAGGAATGGCTGTATAGATTTCATAGAAGCCTCTATATGGTTTTGGAATGTAGTACCAGATGCATGGAGTAGTGATTCATATTGGGTATTAATTCCATGGGATGCCACCAGCCTCACAACCCCATAGAATTGGCTTTCTTGGACTCACGTAGGAAATTCCATTACATATGATCATATGAATCCAACTAGTGCATTTACCATGTTCCCATATAGATTCTAACAGGACTCAATAAAGATTCCAGGGTATTTGACACCTTGTATATGGCCTTTTGTGGTATACACATCATTATAGGTCATGGTCGTGGGATTATGATGTAGATTCATTATACAATAATGTCATGGGATTTTGATATGTCTTGATTAAACATCAATTCCACAAGATTTTGATATAGTCTTATTATACTATAAGGTGAAATGGACATGATATGGATGGATGTATGGAGATTCCATGTTTCTTGTTTATATTGTTTGTAGCTGCCTTGTTTGGAGCTAACATTTGTTTTAGGGAGCCTTAAGATGCAGCTCAGTATTACATTTCATATTATTCATAGGACTTGGGAATTCAAAGTTACATTACAACTTACATACACTTGTTTAGTATATTTTGTTGTGCTTATTGGAACTGTATTGACTTATGGGTGGTTACCTACTTGGAAGTTATTTCACACCTGGTTTGGGCCTCCCTAAGATCCCAAAAATTTTATATAATTGCAGTTGTTGATAGGGGAATGTTCCCTAAAACATGTTGTTGATTGTGGCATTAGAGTACAAAAGCATGGTACCAAGAAGAGGCTTGTAATGCTACTAGAACTTTTAGGCCATTATGTCTTTTGGGGACCTGTACTGTACTATATTACCATGTACCTCTTTTGGATATTTTCAAAAAACATGTATCATATGCGTTATTACATATATGAAAAATTTTGATGGGATATATATTCATGTCTAGATTTAATTTCCCATTTTCTTATTTTTTATCTTCTTACTCTATTAATTTCGATGACTTCTACTATGAAATACTCTACTAATGATGAAATAGTCTCCCAAATTACTCACCTAGTCCCTTGATTCTTTTTAAGAACATATTAAGTTTAGGGTGATGCACTTGAGGCCTAGTGACCAACCGAGAATGGGGCACTATTAAGTGTCTACCAGATCAGGGACGTTGCATTTATTGTGATATTTTCCTGAGAGTATTTGTCCCATTGAATGGTAAATAATGTGTCTCACGTTAATAAGAACTGGTTGATTATATGGAAATATTATTGAACATATTTTTATGGTGCATATATATAATTTAAGGGATATATATTCTATTTGACCACTATGTTTTGATAGCTCATAAGGCAATGGGAAAACATCCCATGATGTTTTCACTTTATGAAGGATACTCGTCAACAATGAAAAGACACTAGTTATTCCTCATGTTTTATGTATAATTTGACATTCCTAACTAAGGATTTGTGTCTTGGAATGCATAATTGAGATTATTATTAATACTTATCATGAATCATGTTCTATCATGCATTTATGAAAACCATGATTACATGTCCACATAGTAAGGTAACATATGTACTATGCATTATATGTGATGTGAAATTAATTGAATAAGTTATGAAATTATTTGTACCATAAAATAAAATGGAATAATAAATCCTTGGACCATTGAATAATATGTTATTTTTTAGTGTAAATCCACTGAAATGGTAAATTATAAACAAGTCCATTTTAAAATTAAATGAATCCAAAATAGAGTATATATGGGAATAAAATATGTATGAATCATACTTGATGATACATTAGAATACATGGGGATTATAAAACACAAGATAATTCATACATAGTTTGTGGTTATTTTTATATGAACTAATTTCTAGGTTGGTGTCATGAAATGTTTCTAGACACTGAACTTTATCATTATGTATGTTCACCTAATTCTACTGAGAATGTGACCTAGAGGATCAAAAATTAAGCGAATTCATAATTTCATTAAATTTTAATAAATTTATTATGGGTAATTAATATTTTTATTGACTTGTATAATAATAATAAGTGATGTAAAGTTGATTGAAAAAATTAATTCCAGATATATTCTAATTTATAATATGTGAGAATAAATTTTGTCTATTATTTAATTAAACATATTAAAATAAATAAATAATTCTATATTTATGAGTTCAATTAATAGAGTAATAAAATTATTTGAGTTATGTGACTATTAAAATAAATATTTACTTTCTTGTTCCTAGTATATAATAATTATTTATTTTATCAAATTATTAATACCTATTAAACCATATCAACAAGTTTATAAAATAAATATTTACTCACATTTGTTGTGAATAAAATATTTTTTTGAATAAATATATCTAATTTTTTATATATTGATACATTTCATCTGAGGATTACATGATCTTGTTTAATAAACTTGTAAAATTATATATATTTTGAATGTATTTTATTTAAATATTGTTCTATGTATTTATGTGATGATATTGAAATAAACACATTTCATGGAAATAATAATATTATAATTATTATTTTCTATAAAGAATAATTTAGGATAAATGTTTGATATGGGTTAGTTTGTAATTATCAATATTTCACCCTGAGGTATATATGACATTTTCAAAAAGTATATGTCACACCCAATAAAGAGAATTCTCTCTAAAACTATCCCAAATCAAAAGAGACTAATTCTTTTTTTGGACTTCTTCTATCAAGTTCATAGGGGGAGAATAATATATTTTGATGAGATTATTGATGAATAATGGGAAGCATTGTATTATTCTATTCCACAATCTATTATATTAAAAATGATACATAGATATTCATGGAGAATATGTGTATTTGTCTAGAGGATTTTCCAATGTGATGGAAATGGATACATCATCTGCATAAAATTTTCAATACTGGATCCACATCATTGACATTGAACAAAACATATACTGTCAACCTGATTCAAAAATAGAAACAATTTAATTTGTATACATTTCTTCAGGAACCAACTAGAAAAAATATATCTGATTAAAAATGTTATATACAATTGGATTTATCATTTCTTGATAAAATAAATATTAAAATATTAAAATATATTATTCATTGTAGGATCCCTTCCTTAAAATCATACTTGAGATATCATGTAATTTTTTAAATCATGATTAAATTAATTTTTCTATATTTTTAAAAGAGGGTGACAATATGATACCAATAATTCTCATGAAACCTCAATTAGAATTCAGATGACTGATTTCTAACCATCCAATGATGAATTCATTATTGGGTGTTTATTATTGTTATTAGTTTTTTATGAACTTTTAATATTAAAAAATAATAATAAAAATAAACTTCCCCCTAATGCTATTTTTTTATTATTATATTGGTGTTGGGGGTTTTTAGAGTGATAAAGTGACTTAATAATTAAGTATTTCACTAGGTTTAAAACCATATTTCCTTCATTGGGGGGATTTATAGTCCATTTATGGTGGATTATATAGGAGGGGAATTAATCCATAATGTAGTTAGGGGGTGTAGATCCAAGTACAAACTGACGCATCCTAAGACATAGACAGGGGGAATTTGGGATATGATAAAGGGGAATTTTGGCCATGAAATAGTTGGACTCTAGGATTTTTAATTATAATGAGATTTCTATGATGTGGGTCAAAACATGAAGGGGGTTTCATATATCATACTATATAAGGGTGGGGTATTTTTTGTTTATTGTTAACTTCACAACCTAAAATTAATTTTTTATAATTTTTTTGTTAAATAATAATAGAATTCTATATTGGATTAAAGAGATTAAAATATGTAAATGACACACACAACTAGGAACCCCTATTGGTCATGATTCATCCTTCTTCATAATGAATGAATAGACCCCAATGGACATATTTTATAACATAGGGTGCCTGATGGCCCATAATCTAGATGGAATGAAGTACCAACTGATTCTGACCAAAAGGACCTTTGGAGGAGATGCCAAAAAGGCCAAAAAACAAAGTTAGAATCACCCTATTTGAGAATAATTCCATCATGATACACCTTGGTAGGTAATAATCACATAATATCCCCCATAACAAGATCTATCCACCCCTTCTAATAAAGTAGGGAACCCCTCCATCCGATGCTGGAAAGAAATGTTGTTGGATGGTTGGTTGATAGGTTACAATGAACATATAATCCTTTCAAATATCCTACATATTCATTCATACATGGTACTTCAATGAATTTCTATAAACTTCACACAACACAGTCTAACTAGTTATAATGTTCTTCACCACACATGTAAGGAAATCCCTCTATCCCACATCTGATACAAAGGTGGATAGAAGTCTAAGCGATGAGAGCTAACATTCCCACAAATTATTTTTTGATACTCACCCAGGGATTCATATACATTTCCATACTACACCATTATCCTATTTATTTTAAGAGTCTCCCTAGTTCAATCAGGATACTTTCTATTTTCATTTATTTTTTCCACAGTTTGAGCCCAAATAGTTTCACTAAATCTCCTCATAAATTCCCCTCAATTGGGCTTCCATGAATTTTTTCCTAGTATAATACTGAATTTTAGAGTTAAATTCTATCATAGTTAAGCCCCCAAATACATCAATAATAATAAAAATGGTTTTAATGTTAATAATAATAGGTATTATAAATTATAATTTTACAATTGTTAATAAAATTTAATAGGATTGGGGTTAAAATTTTTTATAAAAAAAGTTATTATTTTTCCCGCTTCTTGTGGGGTTGGTGGAGGGTGGGTGGGGTTCTTCACTAGCCACATATATTACATAAATTATATATTAAAAATATAGGGGAGGAACACGACTTATACCCATACATCACATACTATTATCCTGACATATTCGGGTTAACCCACATGACTCAAACCGACCTACGAGAGGCCCTATTAGTGTTCACGGCTCAATTTAAGTTAATTACAACAAGAAAAATTAAAAAATTAAATCAATAAAAATAATGAATTTCATAAAATTTATTTGGGGGTTACGGGATATATATTCGACTAATTTTAAATTTTAAATCCATAATAACTTGTTTAATTTTTTCTCAAGTATAATTTTATCTTATTTGAAATGATTATGTAATATAATTTTATTTTTACTAGTCAATAAATTCATATGAACCAACATGTATTTATTTTATTATTTATTTAATATAATTTTAAAAATAGAATAATATTTTGATAATTATTTAATAGTTTCTTAAATAAAACGTATGTGAATCATTCTCCTCAAAAAATAGGTATAAGCATTGGAAAGTACTTATTTTTTAATATTAAATGTAATAAAACCACTTGAGATTCTCTCACATAAGTCTGAGTATACCTGTGTAATAATTATTTTTATAATGAATAAATTCAATGTTAGACATGGAATTGAACAAAAAAAGATAAGTATATGACATGATTATATAGTGCACCAATTATAGTCATTTCATGACTCAATAAATTCTTCTAGGGTCATAGTTGATTCATAATCCACATGATAGATCATGTAATAGATAACATTTCATTACTGTGTTTTAGTTTATTTATTTTTTATATTTGATTAATAATTTTTTGTATACATGTTTATACATGATGACATAAAATAATATAGAAAGAATTCATAAATGAAATAAATAAATTAACAATTAATGTTTTTATTTATACATGGTTATACTCTGAGAGAGATCATTTGATAACAAGAATGATACATACAAAATGATTTTAGTCATAATGGAAAAATAAAAATATTACAATGTCTATGGTATCTAGTAGATTGGATTATTTATAAGTGTTTTCAAAAATACAATAAATTTGTATACCAATGATAAAATAAAATATCTTTTACTCGTATAAAAATTCAAATATTATTTTTTTATGCATGATTACATTTTTTTTCGTATCACATAAATATTATCAACCATATAAATAATAAGAATGATTATTAACATATAAATAAACAAAAATTCATCCTCATAAAATAGTTACTCACTAATTGCCTTCCATTTTATAAGATGAGTTGAAACCATAGTTCATGATTTTTTCGTTGAAAACGTCCATTACACTTCCAATTATCATTGTTTCATAATAAAGATATACATATTTATTATATAAGATATTATTATGAGTAACAACCATATTCATCATAATAGAATATACAGGAAAGTGTTTTGGATATCCTAGTATAGGATATCCTAATTTCGGAGTCCACTTAATAGCTCAACGAGTTTAGAGTTAATAGATTTGATAAGATAATAAAAACTAAATAGGTTTTAGTAATTTTATTATACTTAGTATAGGTTATGAGAACAAAATTATAGATCAATTCCACAAGAATATATGAGTTAATAGACATTTTTAATCCAATCATGAGTGATGTTGGGATTTGATAAAATATTACGTGTATAATTATCAATTTAAATTTAAAAATATCCTCAATGAAGATTAAAAACTAAAATATACATTTCTTTTCGGAAAAAAATGAAAATTAAAAACATAGAAAAATATTATATTTTATGGGGAAAAATTACTAACCACAACAATCATCCTGAAGTTGTATGTGAGATTTTATATCATACAACAGTATGAAATTAATATATAAATATATATATACTAGAATCTCATATTCTTGAACAAAAACATAATTGAGAAAGTTAGAGGAAAATAAAGATTGCAAGATCCTCATGAATGATGCATTATTAGAATAGTACATCGTGTTGTCATCCACATATAGTGAGATTTATCATCCATAACTTACAAATTAAAAATATCCAATAGGTATTATACAATGAACTAAATTTAAATGTTACTCATGAATATTTTGATTACACATCTCCAAGCTAGTAGGGATTGGTTGGAACATGATTTCTCAATCAATATAGTGAATAAGTAAGGGAAAATGGGGGAAATTATTATTTTTTAAAATAATTTAAAAAGAGTAATGTCAATTAAACATTTAAATCATTCTTTAAAAAATGATTCAGATGCAGAAAAATAAAAATGGGGCTATACACATCATTTGTGAAATGAAATGTCACTTAGAGACTAAATGGAAATAATTAAATAAAATGAAAGAATAATCATATAATTTAAGTATATTCATCCTTCTTTGTAATAAATTACTTTATTTCATGGGTATTATGTACAACATGTTAGACACATATGTATCTATATCTAGTAACCATGGTAGACTATAAAATTAAAATATGTAGGTTTATAATTCATGTAACTGTTTGAGCTTGATTCAAATGATAGCTAAAGAAGACAACGTCTTCATATTTCTATGCCTATGAAATATTATATTTGATAGTATAATATTATATTAAGTTTCACCTATAAATTTATTTCAATTTTATATTTATACACAATAAGATAGAATTTCAAATTTAATATTAATGTTTTTATTATCTGACACCCCATGATTTAAAAAAAATATTTCCTTATCCTTTTCAATTACATTATTCACCCACAAAACATAACTAAAACAAAACCATTATATGATAATATAAAATTAAACAGGTATAATACAACCAATGAATTGGAATTTATTATAGTTTCTAACAATAATATGAATCCTATAAATTAAAAATGGAATGAAATTGAAATGTGTATTGAAAGTAGCCCTTATGACGATTATATATCAAATATGGGAATGTAAATATCTTAACTATGGTTTTCCTCCAATCAATCCCAAATAAATCTCAATGAATTATTGTATGAGATAAATCAAATGTGAAATAACCTCAATATAGCAGACATTTTGATGATATCTTACTTGTAGATTCACCACCATTGACTGCCACCAGATATTACATTATGCTCAGATATTTTGTTGAGATATTGAGTGACTTTGTTGAATTAAATTAGAATGATATAATTAGGTAATTATAAATTATATAAGTGATTTATAAAATTCATTTTTCATTTTTAAAGAAGAAATTATATTTATTAATTTATTGATAAAATTAACAAGATTATTTTAGTAATATGTATTTAAAATTTAAATTTTACGAGATTAATATAATGAAATTAAATATATAATAGTTAAGATGTATTATATATAGTAATAATATATTTAAGCCAATTTTATTAATAATTGATATGAAATAGGAGTAAAAATTATAAATAATTTTCATAAGGATTTTTTCAAATGGAAAAAATGTTCATTATATTTAAAATTTAAAGGTAAATTATCAAATTTGAAAATTATAATTTAAAAAATCATTCTTAGATATGTGATTCCAATATTTCAATTAGATGAATATTTGGTATTTTCTATTTTTTTGTGTTGTTGAATTGTGAGAAATAAAATTTCTACTAAAAGTTTAAATTTATAAAACATATCACTATATATAAAACCAAAAAAAAATTATAAATTTTTTGTATTTATAAAAATATATATTTTTAGAAGTAAAAATATAAATTTATAATTTATTTTTTATATTTATAAAACTTTTTATTTACATTTTTTGAAAAGAATTAATATTTTCTAATAAAGTAAATTATTCGGGTATTTTCATTTAATTAAATATTATTTTTGTAAGATTTGATTTTTTATTGATTTAAAATATATATCATTATAAAATAAATTTATTTATATTATGTAGATAATGAACTATATAATATTTTAATACAGAAAATTTTAATTCCTAAAAAAAACTTCTTTCAAAAAATAGTGTCTAACTAATATTATGCATTAATGTTAAATTTAAATTTCTAAAAAATTTAAAAATTGGATCAAATATTTTTTTAATTATAATATTAAATTTATTTTGTATTATAAATTTCATTTTTATCAATAAAATTAATTTAGTAAGATAAATTTGAATAATCACGGTACAAATATTATTTTTTAAAGAATAATACATTTTTATTTATATTGTATCATAAAATTACAGAAGAAATATTATTAATTAAGACTCTATTACTAATCTTTTTCATAGATTCAATTAAATTAAAAACCATTTAATTATTTGTTAATGTTAAATAAAACTATTAAAACTTATCAATTAAAATTTTTTTATTCTAAAAAAGGGGTTTTCTATAAGTTATATGTTTTATATTAAAATTTTTATTCATCTAATTTATATATTTAAATAGGATAAATGGTTAAAATATTTGGATTCATCAAATATATATTTTTAAGGATGTTAAATATTATATTTTTTGTGATAATATAATTAGCAAGATTAATATTTAATAATGATTAGTATTTTTTAAAGGGGGAATCAAATTGTTTCCTAATTATTACAAAATAAACATGACTTTTTGAACTTCTAGAAACAATTTATAACATATTAATGTTATAAAAACATGAATTACCAAAATTTCTTGACCTAAATCACATAACTCAGCTAACCCACCTAACACCGTTGTGATTTCATTTTTACCCCTTACCTAGCATTATTTCCATTTAAAATATATTATCTTTCACCTATAATATAAGATCAGTTTCTCCCATTCTATCATCTATATAAGACCCAAGAGAATGGATCTTGAATTTCCATTCTTTATCCCTTTAAAATCCCTCTCGAAGGGTTTTATTTTTTCTATGGAGTCCTCCCAATCATTAAGAAGATATATAGAAAGGCATGGTTCCCCCACCCCCTTTTATCGAAGCACTACTTTTGGGATAATACCTTTTCATTACAACATGAATATAATTAAATTTGTTTTTATTAAATTATTTGTTATCCAAATGATTCACTATGGATGATATACTACTATTAACTCACATTTAAACAATTTCTTAGTCCCTTCTATTTAGTCATCTTGTTTCTCAAATCACTACTTTATTCTATTCCTCCTCATTTAAATTCATGATCATCCTTTATTTTAAGCCTTTTGTTTTCCTTTTAGTTATGATTCATTATGTTCATATTAAATTATTTACTGGCTAAATTATTCAATATTATGATATAATTATCATCTCTTAAATTATTGACATTTTATATTCTTTTATAGCCACCATGCTACCAAATTCACTTCCTTAATATCTACAAAATATCATCATTCCATTATCGTCTATTATGGAATTCCTTTTTATTTTGATGTAATTATTATACCAAGTGTTTATAATAATCCGATTTAATTTCGAACTCATGAAATATTGATAAGATAAAATCTTACATATCATTTAAACCATTCTATATTACCTTTCAAATATCCATCATTTTTTTGAATTTAGTCCTTCATCTTCCTTTTCATGAATACTAAACTCTAGTATAATTCAAGGGAATCCATGTAGATGTAACAATATTTATTGATTAGGAACTTCTATTTTTGAAACACCCTCTCCCTACTCCATGATTATAATGATATTTTCTTATTATCCTTCTTTGATGGAGAACACATAATTATATATATTTGAATGTTACACCATGATATTGCTATAACATATTGGGTGAATAATTTTTCCTAAGAGGATTCATGTTTATGATAAATTTTCAACATTCCATGGCAGAGTTTTATGACACATTAATGAATAAGAATAGTAATATGAAGGTTGTTACTAGAAATCACACCAATGAATTTGTAATGAATTAATATATATAGATAATATTTTCATGATACCCTGGAAGAATGATTTTTTAATATTTAATGTTACACTGATGAATAACATGGCATTCTTATGAATGTATCATGTTTATAATATAACCCCATTTCAATGTTATACTTTATTTATTATGATCATGAGATAATGATGTTATCATGATCACTATAGAATCATGTTAATATTTTTAGGTATTCCTCAACTCCACTTTTGATCTTGATTTTTTTTGTTTTTAGGGTTGTTTTCGGTAAACATTTTGTACATTTTGAATATATCTATCATGTGAACGGTTGTTTCAAAATTTTCTAAAATAGTTCTCCCTCTCATTAGAAGCATTGAAAAAATGAATAGTGGTGGTTCTAATGGCCAACACATGGTTTGATAAAACCATGAGCCCATGAATGAGAAACTGTTCACCTTGGAAAAATGGGAGCACAATTATGGCTCATGGTTTGTCAAACCATGTTTCTATTCTAAGGATACATTGTGTGTTGGAAATTATTAAATCCCACATTATTTCTAAAATTCCAAAAACATTGTTTATGTTTTATATAGACCTCACATGTCCCATTATGTTTATTATACTAGGGGGAATCCATTGAGAAGATTTTGTCACATCTACACCCTTCCGTATAAAAATAGAATCTAGTCCGACAATGCTCAATCTATTAATGATATATTTATTCTTCCTTTTCCATTTCTCCTAGACATTATTATTTCCTACAGAGGTAATTATAGACCTCCTTGTTGTTATAGGATTTAATACCCAATATTTTGTTTCTGGAATATAGGTATGATTCTTGGTCTCCATTATAGACTTTCATAATTGAAATTTCCCGATTTGGTCGTTGTGTTTTGGGATCCCATGATCCCGATGTAGGTGGATCCCTTATGATAAAAAAAATTGATTAACCGTAAATTTATTGATTTAAATTTATTTATTTAATTTTAATTTATTCTATTTCATTGTATTATGTAAAAACCAATTACATTTAAGTGGGTATTTAAATTTTTTTTGGAATGAATTTTGGAAAACCCACAATTCAAATTAATTGGGGTGTGCTACGAAATTGGATGGAAAATTGTGAAAATTTAATTTTTTAATTTAATTGTGAAATTTATATTGTAAAAATGATTTTATGAAATTAATTTAAATTTACTGTCTGATAAAAATGGATTTAATATTGTTTGTACATAAACCAATCAGATTTATCTTTAAAATGACATGAGTTGATTAAAAACAAGAGTATTGTATTTAAAATAGAAATTCACATATTTAAATGAAGAATCGGATGAATTGTATTTCATGTAGTCATAAAATAAATTTTCAAACATTTATTTTTGTATGAGAACATGAAATCCTAGGTTGTTATTGAGTTTTTATAGACAACATTCTAGGATGGGAATTCCCTAGTTTTAGATTGATACTATAAAAAATCCAACATAAACGCTTTGTCCCATTTTATTCCTCAATAGGATCTTGGTGAGTATTTTTTGACCAGTTCTAATAGAGAGTGTGTACACATTGATGTTGTCATTATATAAGTGTTTAAGGATATTGTAATGACTGGAACATTTATAAATATAAATCTATTTCCTTTAATTAAAAGTCATGTTGATATCGAAAACAGATTCCCTCCTTTTGTTTTATTATATATAATTAGATTTAAATGACTATAAAGTATCCTTACCAATTATAATATAGACTTTGAATAGTGATCACACACTAGAATAAATATAGGGTTTTATCAAATACTTTTGACATGGACCAAGGATGCTATGGCCTCATCCAGTATGACCGCACCGTATAAAGCCCATATATCAGAAATTCTAAGGAAGATACTATTTATGGGATTTTACCTAGTCCATGTCTAACATGAGATCAAAAAACATAAGCAATAATGAAATCATTTATGGGAGAAGCTAAATCTCATCAAGATCACGACCCCAACCATGTTTATTCAATGGCCCCACAAAATCCCCACCATTACACACCATATTCTTAGTGAGTATTCGGGAGTAATAAAGGGATATGTAATAAGACACTAGCATTGTGATTTTGTGCAATTTTTGTATATAATAAGAGATATACTGTCATTTTATTATTGTTACATTGTTGATGATTTTAATAGTAGAAATAGTATTTTATTGGTTAATATAAAATTCAATTAAGAAATAAATTTTTATGAATTAAATAATATTTTAGTATATTATTTTTATTAAATTATTCTTATTATATATAAATGATCATATAATATTTATGATGTCAACTATAATTTTTATTAGGGTTAGAAAACTGTTTTTATCAAAACAAGTCGATTTTTAATAGAAGATGGGTTTTTATTTTAAAAGTGAAAATTAAATTATTTATAAAATTATTTAGGTAATATTATTATTTTTGTGAAATCAGGACATAAATGTTATCTAATTCTGAATTTTTCATAATTATCTGGGACAATCGAATATTCAGGTAAAAAATTAAATACCATATAAATATATAATGGGTTTTATGACACCATAATGACCCAATAGTTATATAATAAAATTCAATAAAAGGTCTATTCTTCCAAATATATATTTTCTTTATTAACATAATTTCATTTTAGGTTTATTTGATTTATTCTATAAATCCTTAGTGAAACCTCCAAGACATACAAAATATTTTATGATTTTAAATTCATTTCATTGAATGTGTGAGTCACCTCCACATATGTAAAAGAAATTATTTTAATATCATCAGCCCTTAGACTTATAAAATAATTTATATCTTTCACATTTTCTAGTAATAATGGGAAAAATACATGTTATGCATTGTGGTTTTCAATATTTTACGATGTAGTGTCCAAAACCAAAATAATAATGATTTCTCCCACCCTTCCTATATAAACCGACCGAAGATCCCATATGTCTTCACTTAAGCTCTATGAACCTAGACCAAGATTTTCCTATTATATCCTAGAGTTATCCCAAGGCTCACACAATCTCCCAAGAAGCTTCCCCAAGCCTTTGGGATCACACATCCATGTAAGGGATCTCCCTCTATCCTTTGTCTCCAATAACCAATTTTATGTCATTACTTTCAATTGTCATTTTATTGATTTGGGAAAGTTCATACATACCTCCCTATTTTAAATTTAATGTATATATGATGAGATATTTTATTGAATCCCATTATTCCCCCTATGATCTTTTAAACCCACACTTTATTATGTCGAAATTCTGTAAGAGATTTCCCTCTTCTCATTTCCAATAAATCATTTTATTTTATATTATGAATATAAATTTCATTTAATATGATGGGATATTATATAAAATTATCCCCTTATTTTAAATCTCATGGATCAATGATGATAGACCACTTTTATCTCCCATCAACCCAATTTAAGAATTTCTAGATGACACTTTTATGCTGGAAAAATTGCACCACGATTTTCCAGGCCAAATTCATCGTGTATTGAATACCATTCCCATTATGATATCAAGGTAATTAAATTTATGAAGAAATAAATATCCATTGGTGACAAAAAATTATATAGTCCACATTACTTGATCATATAATAAATAATGATGGTGAATGAATCCATGTTATAGGATCTATGTGGTACGCTTAAGAATGAGATTGAAATGATTATTGGGGTACACTGTGATACAACTCCAACGCATTGGGTAATGTTTAGTATCATGATATGTCATATTGGGATAGAGGATTTCCTGATTATTTTATAGTAATTTTTTTCACCGTGGTGGGACATCGGTTTATTTCATTCTACTATGATAATGATGTAGTGTTTTACATTGTTTCCACATTTCCATGTTATGATAATCATATATTATCATGCCTTTATGTTCATGTTTCTCTTGTGTTCCATTGATATGAATATTTATTGTATTCATCATGTTAGGCCTTTTTTACACCGATATTTGTCTTTAGAGATCACCCTTTTCTTATATATGTCCTCATGTTATCCCATGCAATGCTATGTACGAAGGAATGTTGAGGTCATGTAAAATAAATTTTTTATAATGATTTGATATTCATGTTTTAAGTTGTTATGTAATATTAATAATCCCCAAAGACACTAGACATATTGATATTATATGTTTTATTAAATAAATTTTTATGTAATAAATCATGTTTAAATAGGAAATGAAGATATGGGTTTTAATAATTAGTATCAGATGATAGTTTTAGTTATTTTTTGGATTAGGATTATAAAACTATCATGAAAGACTTAGGTATAATACTATGTATAAAAAACTTCTCTGAAAATTATGTTGAGAATAGATTACGTGGTTTATCAAGAAAATAAATATTTATTTGGATACAAACAAGTAGATGTGGATCTTGAATTGATGTATCTAGGGGTAAATCCCCAAAACACCACTTTGAGCAGCACTCGAATGTGAGCTTTTTGATGACAATGGGCCATGCTAAAGTCTTATATGACACCCCCGTGGGATATTATTTGGTATATTCATAAGCTTAGTACTATCCATTAATAATAGAATCAAAAAATACCATAAGAATATAATTGAGGAAGAATATCATGGATAACATAGATCAAATCCATGAAATTCATAAGTTAACGAGAATAATGTAAATTATAAGTTACCCCAATAATATAATTAGATTTACATTTATAAGTTTAATATTTTAAATATTAAACCTTAATATTCCTTTTTTTCTATCCAATGGCTTGAAATATGAGAAATAGGGCTAACAACCAATTTGGATATCAATGTGACGACTTCTCTAATGAGATGAACAATCTAATGTGAGAAGGAATAAAAATATTTCCACAATACTCCATTAGTTACCTAAATTTTTGAATAGAAACCAAGATTAATAGGAGAATCCAACCCCCTAATAAATAATACATCATGATCGATATATTCATAAGAGAATAGTATCATACTTTCTATGGATTATCTGATCCCTCAATCACTGAAAAATGGATCAACTCTATTTGGAATATGTTATCCATCATTCATTATTCGAAAAAGAAAAGGTTTTTATAGCTTCTTATCATATGGATTGTGAATCTGTTCAGTGGTGGAAATTGATCAAAAATAAAAATCCTACGGAAGTGATCAAGGTGATGGGATGGAAGGATTTCTGGATAATTGTTTTTGATAATTATTTTTCATGCACCCTCCAACTTAAGATTGAAATATATTTCCTCGAACTCAACAAAAGGATGATGAATCTATTGGGGAGTATAAGGAAAACATCACCAGAATTGCATGATACATCTATGATTTGGTCATTACAAATTAATTGATGTTTGAAAGCATCTTTGGTGGTATAATACCTAGCCTATGGAAGGCCCTGTCGATCTGCAAATTTTTTAGATATGAGGATATTTTTAGATGTTCTCTCAAATTTGATAAGGATATTAGAAAATCACAATGTTATCATGGAGTAAAAGCATAAAGTGGAATTTAATTCTAGTGATTTGATGGATAAATAAAATGGAGATAAAATATTATAGCAGCCCGATTGTCAAATGTGCTGAAAGAAGAACCTTGTAAATTGCCTAAAGTGGATGAGGAAATAGTTTTGGTGTGGGAAGGATGTGAACCTAGCCATCAATTTCTGATAAGATAAACCCACTACTGTGATAGAAGAAAGGAATGCTTTGTTCCACCCTCAACCAATGGTTCATTTTTATAACAACAAGGTTCTAGGTCACATTATCAACTAGTTCCCTAAGCCAATGGTTTTCATAGGCAATAAAATACTACCAAGGAAAAAGGGAGAACATTTTCCATCACCACGAAAAAAGTGAATCCCAACAATGAAGTGGTGAAATATACACTGGATATTCATTAATGAAAAGTTACTATAATTTTTGAATTTGTTTCTACACATTCCATTATATCCCAAATGTTTTGTAAAAGAATCCAAACACCACCACAAATCATGGAAGTAGAGATGTTAGTAAAAAATCCAAAATGGGAAATTAATGAATTCCTTGAATTTGACCCCTCCCTTAACATAATTTGTGGTTTGAACATCCCAGAGAACCTAATAATACTTACCATGGTGGGATTTTTTGCAATTATTGTCATGGATTAACATTCCTTATATAGAGTAATCCTAAATATCCGCAAGAGGTAAATCACTCACCATATAGTGAATCAACAACTGATTATATATAAGTTTAAGGAGGAAAGATAATATTTATTAGAAACATCATCTCATTAATGGATATCTCTTCCGTATCAGAATGATTATCCATCTTAGATGATCGAGTCTAAAAAAAGAACCATCCTTGAATACATGACTACTGTGTGAGAATTCAATGATGTGTTTCCCATGAAATTTACACATATTCCTCATAGAAAAGATTTTTATTTCTTGATAAATCTTATACTTGGTCATTTCATATATCCATTTCTCCTTATACAATAATTTTTGTGGAGGTTGAGGACCTAATGAAACTACTACATGAGAATCTAAATAATGGGTTTATAAAAACAGGCATTTCACCATTGGGTTCAGAAGTCCTCTTCACCAAGAAGAAGGATGGGTCAATCTAAATTTTCATTGATTATCGTGATCTCAAAAAAGTATAAATAACATGTATCCTCGGCTATGAATTGATGAATTTTTTGATTATCTACGTTGATCACAATACTTTTCCAAGGTGGATTTGTGGTCTAGATATAACCATATAATGGTGACATAGTAGGATATTTTCAAGACTCCAGTTTGTACATGGTATCAGCACTGTGAATTAATAGTAATTCCATTTGAAATAACTATTTCTCCTGCAATATTCATGGACATGATGAATTGAGTCTTTAGTGATTACCTCAAAAAAACTTGGTGGTCATTATAGAAGATATTCTAATATACTTATTAACCATGGAGGAGTATGTGGAGAATCTAAGAATAGTTCTAGAGACCTTGTGAAAGGATAATGTCTATGAAAAGTATAGTATGTGTGAGTACTAGTTGACAAAAGTCTCATTCATGTGGAATATCATTACAATCAATGTGATGTCGGGGGATCCTTACAAAAAAAGAAATTTTGGGATAGTTGAGGCCATAATTTATGATGGATATCTGTAGATTCCTAGGTTTTTCTGGATATTATCACTAATATATGAAAAATTTCTCACAATTTTTGAAAACTATTAACAATCTAACATGGAAGGGTGTCATGTTTTTATGGAATGATGAATTTGAAGAAAGCTTCATGGAGTGGAAGAAGAGACTTGTCACTACCCCTAGACTCATAGTAACCACTAGTGGGGAGAATTTCATAATCATTTGTGATGAATTGAATAAATCCTTGGGCTTTGTGTTGATGCAGAATGACAAATTCAATGACTATCCCTCAAGGTAGTTGGAAAATAATTGGAAAAACTATACATATATGATCCGGATTTGGCAGCTTTCATCTTGGCATTGAAAAAATGTAAGATTTACATCTTTGTGGAGAAGTGAGAATCATATACAGATCAAAAAATTCTCAAATATATATTCACATAGAAAGAAATGAATATATGCCAACAAATATGGTTAGATATGATCATGGATTTCAACTACTCAATCCACTACCACCTTGGTAAAGAGAACAAGGTGGTGGATGGTCAACGTAGAAAAGAAACATCAATTCAATAATTTTTGTTAATTGAAAAGGATCCAATATTTTTAGATTTGATGAAGATAGAAATGGGAATCATAAAGAAGGAAACTTCATTAATAAATTCACAAATGTTTGAAAAACCTTCTGTTTTGGTAATGTTAATGGATGATAAAAAATATGATGTGGGAATTTGAATGAATGTGGAATCAATCAAAAAAAGGAAAATCCTGAGAGATCAATGTTAATAAAGAAGGAATTGTGTAATTTGGGTCAAGACTATGTGTTCTATAAAATGTAGAGTTAAATAAAATACTTTTGTATGAACCACATCGTTTGAAATTCACCATTCACCCAGGAAAAAAAATATGTATCAAGATCTAAATGATTACTATTGGTGGGATACATGAATAAGAATATATATAAATGTACATAAATGTACTTGGTATTCTAGAAAGTGAATGCTAAGAGTTATAATTATAAGGGGAAGCTGATACTAGTACCCATACAACTTGGTAATGGGAAAACATCACCATGGAAAATGTCATCATACTTCTAAAAAAATCTAATGGAAACAATGCTATCTGGGTTGTTGTGTATTGTCTTACAAATACATCAAACTTCATTATAATTAGATATGATTTCTCATTGGATCAAATGGAATAGATATACACTAGAGAAATGTTAAAACTACCTAGAGTACCACTATGGATTGTGTCTTATCAAGATCCAAAATTCATCTCTATGGTTAGGAAGTGTATGCAATACATTTGGAAAAATGATCTGAACATCAGTATGGAATATCACCCTCAAACTGATGGCCAAAATAAGAGGACTATCTAGAAACTTCATGAAATGTTGAGAGATTTCTCAACAGACTTAAAAGGTGGATGGGACAAATATCTTTCTTTGGTGGAGTTCTCTAACAACAACAATTTCCACTCAAGATTCCAAAGGGGTCTTTATGAAGCTCTTTAAGGGTAGAGGTGAAGAATAACAACATGTTGGGATAATTTTGGTGAAAAAAAGTATCTTGGTTCGGAAATGGTAAAAGAAATGGTGGAGAGGGTTAATACCCTATTGTAGCACATAAAACTAACCTAGAGTCGACAAAAGTGATATGATAAAAATCAGCAACAAGACCTATAATTTAATGTTTGAGACATGGTATTCCAATATATATCTCCATGGAAGAGAGTTTAGAAATATGAGAAGAATTTACTTATTTTTCCAACATACATCAGACCTTTTCAGATCTTTTATAACATTGGAGCAGTGGCATATCAACATGAACTCCCATCGAACAGATCTCATGTACATGGTGTATTCCACGTATCACTTGTGAAGAATTACATACCTAACCCGTCACATGTACCCAATAAAAATCTGGTGCCATTTGATAATGAACTCTCTTATTAATAGAAGTTGGTGATGATATTAGATTATAGAGAAAACATTATATGAAATAAGACAATGCCCCTCGTCAATGTGTGGTGGTGAAATTACAATTTTAATGAAGAAATGTTGGAACTAGAGGAAGTGATGAAGAAGAGTCACCCTCTTTTGTATTAATGGCTCAAAATGATTTTCTGAAGGAGAAATTTCATAAGTGGGGAAGGTTTTATAAACCTGAACTTTTATGAATTAAATTACCATTATTTCAATTAAATTTCTCAACTATTTTGAAAACAAATGTATCCATTATTTATTATATCAATTGGATTTAAATAACCTTTATATATACATAAAATTTATTATATATCAGTTGAACAATGATCACATGACTCGTATAAATATATTGTTTTAACATATCCTTTTAACACAAACATGGGTAGTAATGACATCAAGTAGTTGGATCATACTCTAGGAAGGCTATTTTTCAGATCTTCCAACAGAGATATCATTTCTGGGCATTTCCCTAGACCAATCCCAAGCTGAGATCCACTAACTTATGTGACACTAAAACCATTTACGGGAGATGTTCAAGATCAATGGGATCACAACCCAAACCATGTTCACCTAACGGCCCTAAAAAATCCCCACCATCAAACACTTTACCCTTATTTTGAATGCTGGTTTAATAATGGGATATGTAAAAATTCCCTAGAATTATGATTATGTGCATTATTTTTGTATATAATAATGAATACTATTTCATTCTATTATTTCTACTTCGTAAGTTATTTTTAATGAAAAAATTGTATATTTTTTGTTAATAGAAAAATTCAATTATGAAGTCTATTATGATAAATGAATGGATTTTATAAAAAAATAAATAATTTAATAAAATATTATTATTAAATTAATTGTTTCAAATAAAAATGATCATATAATATTTGTGATGTCAAATTTAATTTTTATTATTTTTTGAAAACTATTTTTTCAAAACTTCTCAATTTTCAATAAATGTAGATTTTATTATAAAAGTGAAAATTCACATATTTATAAAATTATTTAGATAAAATTAATTCTATTTTTTGAATCATGGAGTCAGAATTATCCATCAGTGAATATTTCATAGTATTCTTCGACAGTTGAGTTTTTGGGTAAAACATCAAATATCAAATAAATACATAATGTGTTTTATGAAATAATAATGACCCAATACTAATGTAATAAAATAATATAAATATTATTTTCAACCAAATATATGTTTTTCATTAAAATAATATATTATTATTAATATTTTATTTATTTTAAAAATCCTTGGTAAATCCTCCAAGACATACAAAATATTTTATGATTTTAAAATCATTTACTTGAAAGTGTGACTCACCTCCATAGAAGAAGGGGAAATATTTTAATATATTCGGCCCATTTCCGAAACGAATAATTTATACCACTACCCATTTCAATAAACCATGATAAAATAATTTAGGTTGATTTTTGGTTTTGATTAATTTAGTGGTATTGTCCAAAATCAAAATAATAATGAATTCACCCTCCTTTCCTAGACAGACCCACCCAATCTCCTTTTTCTCTTTACTCAAACTGTTTGAAGCTACACCACCCTCTACCTATTGCTCCCTAGATTCCTCCCATGTGACCCCAATTTCCCAATAATCCTCATCCATTTCATTGGGATCACACATCCTAGTAAGGGATCCCCTTCACTTTTTTTCTTGAAGCACCTCTTTTATGACATGCCTTTTAGTTTCCATTTTTTTGATTATGGATATCTTATTACATACCTCATTACTATCTATTTTATGTATAAATTATAGGATATTCCTTTCACTCCAATTAATCCCCACCCAATGATCATTTAAACCCACCAGTTACTATACCGAAATTTCGTAAGGGATTTCTCTTAACTCATTTTCATTATAGAATTTTATTTTATTTTATGCATCAAAATTCCATTTTACATGTTGGGATATTATGTTCCATTATTCCCTAAATATCCATACCAATTTATAAATGATAATATACCCATGTCTCCTTCATAAACCCAATTTATTAATTTCAATATGATACTATTATACTTCCACAATTGCACCGTGATATTCAATGCCAAAATCATCGCGTATTGATTTCCATACCCATTCCTCTATCAAGGTTATTCACCATTATTAATACATAATTATCAAATGGTTATATACATATATTAATTCCAGATTTCTTGGTCATGGAATAAATGATTATGTTGACTGAATATATGTTATATGATCTATGTGGACCAATTAAGCATGAGATTGAAATGATTCTAAAGGTTGCACCCTAATAGCGTTCTGATGCATCAGTTAATATTTAGTATCATGATATATTATTTTGGGATAGGGGATTACCTGATTCTGTTATAGCAATTTTTTCCAGCATTTTGGGAAAATGGTTTACATAATACCTTTTTGTAAATGATGTAGTGTTTTACGTTGTTTCCATATTTCCATGTTAGGATTATCATGTTATATCATGTCTTTATATTGATGTTTATATTATTCTCCATTGATATACCCATTCACTAACATGTATTTTATTCTTTATGTTATTCCATATTTAATCCCTTATTGTTTATAGTAGAACACATTTTTCTTATCTATGTCCTCATGTTATCCTTTGCAATTCTTTGTAAGAAGGAATGTTGTGGTCATGTAACGAAGTTTTCAATAAATATGTGTATTTTATGTTTTAAGTTATTATTTAATTTTATTAATCCCCAAAGAAATTAGACACCCCGATATTTTGTGTTATATTAAGTGTTCATTTAAGTAAAAAACATGTTTTAATAGGAAATAAAGATCCAGGTTTTTATAGATCCCATAACCTAGAACTATGTTACTAGTTCTCATATGACCATGTTTCTTGTTTTTATTATTATCTATATATATATAAATATTCGTTTTTTGAAAAAAAAATTTTACATCCATTCTAAATTTATATAAACTATTTTATATAAAAAAATAGATACATTTGATTAAGGTATTACAATTCCTTATAAATGTAATTAATGACTAGTTTTAAATATTGTTTTGAACTTCCAAGCCTATTTATTTAATGTTGAATGATTTATTTGGTAAATTAAATTTTTTACATCCTTTTTTGAAATCCTAAGTGAGCCCCTAATAGGATTTTAGAAAAAACACTATATTTTCAATTGTGTATTTGTAGATTATATTCTTCTAGGTTTCAACAATGCTAAGGTCCCACATGTAGGTAGTAGTTGTAGTTGATCCTTGGACATGGAGAGTAATTTCTAATGAGACATGGGTTGTTATCCTTTTTTTGGTACGTTGTGGTAGTAATTCAGGATGTTGATGAAAATTTTAATTCTAATACACTTATCTTTATGGATTTATCTAGTACACATATTGAAATTTTTATGATGATTTTATTGTATTTGTGGAAAATGTATTCCCACTCTGATATATTATGATGCTTGGTTCTTGTCGCTAACTAATGGGTTTTGGGAATTGTTTTAGGCTATATCAGGACTAGATCAATTATGAGGTTACTGGGGTATCTATGTTGGTTCATAATAATTTGGTATTAGAGATTTAGGTTTTTTTGATTTTTCAATAATGTTAGTGTGTAGTTTTTTATATATTTCGTACTTCGGTGGTATTTTCAATTGACTTCCAAGACACATCTCACCGCAATTTTCCTCAATTCCCTATGGGTGGATATGGAAATACATCATGAGGATTAGTTATAGCATTTCTCAATAAATATTTAGATACGATGAAATCCAAATTTTTTTGTATATATCTGTTTGGATTAATTTCCCTTGTTACTCTATTAATTAATAATATGATATCATCTTTGTTTCTAGTGGTGTTTTGTAGCATCAGGTCTCAGAGAATATATGTGAATTGAACTATAGAGGAATAAGTTGATGAGACACAATGAATGAATCCTCTCATGGAGCTGAATCTGGTTGATATGATTATGTGTACTGTCAATGCTCTAGAGAAAACACCACCAACTATCCCCATTTTGTCTCTATTTGTAGAACCTCAATGAGATGTTTTTTGGAATCATTCTCAAGATTTACATCTCCAAAATGAATAATAATTCAAAGGTTATAATGATCCTAAATTAGAATTGGAATGGATGATCAATATTGAGATTTTTTTTCATGTTCTTGGAATCACATGATTAAAAAAATATGAATTGTGCCACCTATGTGCTGGAATGGACAAAAAAAAGATGGTGGGACACGATGAATACCAAAAATTTAGAAAAGGCCTTATAGTGGAATAATATAATGGTTTTTTTCACCGACTAAATATATCTATATTAAATGGTTTTGCACAAATATATTGAGTTTTTCAAAATCAGTCCTGCTAACATGATCATTTCATATTATGAAAACCATTTTACTATGCCTATTCTATTTTCAACTGAGCCAATGTCGGATTAGAAGGGAAAGAGACGATGATTCTATATGGGTATTCGATATGATTTTTTCCCATTGTTTCTTATTTAATCTTCCTTTTTATTCAGATGGTCTAGATAGAGTGTTTGGGGTCAAAATGCACCTGGAAGTCATTTTAGGGTTGAAAGGAGTTCTTTTTACTCTTAGTGGAGGGAAAATCCCCTTAATAGAAATAATTTTTGTGGTGATTCTCATGGTGGTTCTCAATAGTAGGGTTCTTTGAATCCTCCTATAGTTCTTGGATGTGGATCTTTGAATTGCGACCATTGTGGGAATTTTCATGCTCTCAAAGAGTATTTTCACTGAGAAACTAGAGCTCTGTGGCTCATATAGATGCCCATATCATCATTAGAAGCTCTAACATATCTATTACACTCCATGTGGTGGCATGGTATCATCAACCCCTACATAAACAATGGTACACATAGATGCTTCATGAAAAAATGGGTTTAATACCTAAGCTTCCAGAATGAATCTTCCACACATATTAGAAGTTTCTTCAATGGAAGAGGATACATGTGAACTAACCATGAGAGTTAACATCTCTATAGATTCACCATTAGAGACTACTTCATTTCATACTGGTGCATCTCATTAATTTATTTATAATCTTAAATTCAATGTTATTAATATTCCTACCCATAATTTATATTATTTGATGGATATTAATACACCCTTCAGAACTAAGAGAGTGAAGAGTCTCCCTTGTCCCTATTGGGTTTTCTCTCCATCAGATGTGAATATTTCTTATATTTCTCTAATTCTCAAAATGATACAACTTTATTTCATATTCAGAATGAATTTTCTCATTCCCAATAATGGCTAGATTTATTGTTATATTTTTCCGGTCTCATTTCCTACTTCACAGTGGTGTATTACTTGTCATTCAAGGAGAATGTCACTTAAGCTTGAGGAGAGGTAAAGATTGTTATCAAGAATCGGGGAACATAATGTATTTTTTTATTTTGATCGAGAGAAAGAATCATCTAGTAGTGACCTCCCACAAGTGTTCATTGGGTTTATGTATGTTTTCTATCCTGACATATCTAGGATGACACCAGTAATGTAATTAGAGTAATCTATTGATTTAGTGACTGGTATTCAACTAATATATATATTGCATCTTACCACGTGGCACCATATGAATCAAAAGAGTTGAGGATGCAGTTGTATGTTCTTTTGGAGAGATGATTTACACAGCTTTGTGTGGTTATGGTTCTCTATACTCAAAAATATGATGGTTCACTTCTCCTTTTTATGTATTTATGAAATCATAATCGAGTTATAGTAAAGAAAAATATCAGTATCAATTTATTGATGATCTATATAATTATTTGAAAATGGAAATGTTTTTTTCAACTGTTGAACTATGTTATGTTTACCATTACCTATGGATAAATGAATCTAGCATTTTGAAAACTACCTTTCGGGGAAGGTACGACCATTATGAGTACCTTTTTATTCCTTTTGGTATAACCAATACTCTTATAATCTTTATGAGTTTAATGAACATGATTTTCCATGATCATCATGATATTATTATGGTGGTATTTATGGATGAAATCATTATTTAATCTATATAAAATAAGGATATTGTGTGTCATTTGAGAGGTGTTATGAAAATGTTGAGAAATCACTAAAAATATTTCAAGCATCCTAAATGAGAAATATGGGATCTGGAAGTTAATTTTTTGGTACACGTAGTGTATGAAAATGGAATTATAATTGATCCTAAAAATTTGATAGGTGTTATGAAATGGGAAATACCACAAACTATTTTGAGATTCATATATACTTTAGATTATTTGGGTATTATTTTTGGATAATTAAATACTTATAAAATTTGGATTCACTGATGACTAATGTAACTCATATGGGAGTGAAGTTTTTAGGGATCGAAAATGGTCAAATAATTTTGTTGAGATGAAATATATATTGAATACTTCACCAGTGTTCACCCTTTTATGGGGAGAGAAGGGATATGATTTATTCTATGATTAATAATTCTTGGGGTTGAGATACATTATTATGTTGGGTGATAATGAAAAATTAAATGGCTCTCATCAGAATAGGACACATGAGAATAATTACTCAACCCGTGATCATGAACATGAAATTATGATGCATTTAGTCAAGAGTCGGGGCATTATCTTTTCAAAGAATGGTTCACCATGTATAATTAGTATATGAGTTTCAGTAATATATTCAATCAAAATGATTTGAATCTCTATTAGAGACATTGGGGTGAATAAAATATATATTTTCACATTGACATCGGTTATACCCTTGTAAAAGGGATTTTCATCATAGATGATTTCAGTAGTATACATAAATCCCATTCCCTAAAAGAATATTTGGAATAGAGAAACTAGATGTATCTCATTTATAGATGAATATTGGATTCTGAGAATTAAGAGATTAGGTTTCTTTGGATAGTGTTAAGTTAAAATCCATTCCTCTCTAGTTGATTCTTTAGGAAAATCATCTTTATAGTGATTTCCTCATTATTAGAATATCTCTTTATAGGGGGGGTGACTATTCTAGATTGGTCATTCTACACCAATGGATCTATATGTTTCTAGATTCATTTCATTTTACCTTATTATATAAGGAAATATCTATTGGAGGATTTCTATATCTCAGAGTAGGAAGTGCCCACAATAACCAAAAATATGATCTTTGAAATGAGGAGATAATTTTGGTGGCTAGGTATGACATGAAGAATCGTTTATTTCATCTCCCATTTTTATACTTTCTAATAGGTCAAGGATGACCCCCCAGAAACCATTGAGTTTTCTTCAACCACATCTAGTTCTTAATTGAATGTGGGTTGATATATCAATGGGAATTTTGGTTGGGTTTCTTTATACATAGATATTGAATAATATGATATAGTTTTTGATTGATAGGTTGGAAAAATTCGGTCACTATATAACCATTCGTGACACACCCAAAGCTGAGGAGTTGGAAAATATCTATTGGATATAGATTGTTTTGTATGTAATAGTATCTGTTCTATATAACCATTTCACATTTCATATTTTGAGATGATTTAAGGAGGAACAAGGATCTCAGGTCCTTTATAGTACGATATACCATCCATAGTCAAATGAATACACCAAAAGAGATATTTAGACTATTGAGGATATTCCATGTGGCTGCATTTGATACCTTGGTGGAATATTGGAAGACCATCTAGGGAAGGTTTTGATTTTATAGAACCATAGTTACCAGTTTGGGATTAGAATGGAGCCTTTTGAGTCATTTTATGTCTATACTTGCATATATATATTTTGTTGGTCGGAGATTGGTGAATGTTCCCTGGTTGGACCAAGACTAGTATATATGATGACATCAGTGATTCTGTTTGTTCACCAGAGAATGATGACAATGTAGATCTAATATATGTCTTATTCTAATAATTGTCATAGACCATTAAAATTATATTTTGGTGATCAGGTCATCCTAAAAGCTTATCCTCACCTAGTTAATCAACGTCTTAGGAGGAAAGGGAGACTTATTCTCATTTTTTGGGGGCTTTTGATGTTTTTAGCATGTGGGGAATGTGGATAAAAATGTATATGATCCACCATATCTAATGTATATATATTACATGCTCTATGAAATGTTTCTATAAAAGTATCATTCTGATATATTTCGTAATCTATATTGATGTGATCTAGAGGTTGAACATGTTTTATTCATGATCAGACATCCAATAAATATCATTTACACTAAAACCTTGGTACATCATTGTAGGATAATATATGTCATTCGACTGCTATGGTAGCATAGTTCTTATACTCCTGAGATGTAGGAGCGGGAAGAACTGATGAGAGAGAAATGGAATCATCATTTGGGAATGAATGATTATTAATTATCTTTATAAGGAAAGAAAGTTTCTAAAATGGGTAGACTATAACATCATGTTGATGTTTTTGGAATTTTTAAACCACTATTTTGATCATGCTTTGGTTGAGTTTTTATTGGGATTGTTTTGTGTAAAAAAATTAGGAAATTTTATCAGTTTCATTATTGTCCACATTTGGCACACTATTTTCCCAAACATTTCACCAACTTAGTGAAAAACCATAAAGACACAGATAGTGGGGGTTTCTTGGAAATAAAAAATGTTTACAAACCATGGACCCACCAGAGAAAAACTATGAACCTATGAAAAAATATTCACATTGTTTTCATGCGCAGTTTTTTTAATCATGTATCTCGGTCTAGGAAAATTTGTACATGTGAAATAAATAATCCAACTGTAATTTTAAAAATCATGAAACCCTCATTTTATGTGTCTGCCAAACCCAATTTTACCCAATAATATTTTTTCATCAAAGGAGGCTCCCAATATGAAATTATAGCCCCTATACCCCCTTCTTGAATAAAATTGAAGATATGAGAATGAGGTTTGGTCTCTTCTTGGTATATTTGCTCTTCTTGATCTATTTCTCCCACTCTCTCCTCATTTCTTCTTCGGGTATTATATATATCATTGTAGTTGGAGGATCTAATCCTCACAATTTTGGATCTTGAATCAAGGATTGATTCTTGGATATTTTTTTTACGTTCTTCATTGGAGTTTCCATATTAGGGATTTTTTTTTCAAGATTCTGTGATCCCAAGGGAGGTGGTTCAATTATGATTGACAATTTTAATTAAGAAAAAATTGAATTATTTAAATTAAAATTTTTAATTGAAATGTATTCTCTTTATGTTGGTTTATTAAACACCCAATTCCATTGAATTTAGTATTTGAAATTGGATTTGGCATAAAATTAGAAAATCCACAAATTCCATTGAATTAGAGTTAGTTGTGAAATTGGTTGGAAAATTGAGAAAATTAAATTATGGAATTAAATTTTTAAATAAAAATTATGAATTTTATTTGATGAACCAAATTTCAAATTGGAAATTGAGAAAAAATATTTTAATGTTGCTATTGGTCTAAAACCACTTGTTCTATCATAGAAAATGCATTATATGATTAAAACCCATTGAATCATTTTTGAATTGTAAATTTTAATATTTAAATGGAGATTAGGATAAATTGTATTCTAATAAGAAATAAAATAAATTTTCCATAATTTATTGTTCATTAATTTAATACAATCATATGTATTTAGTGAGTTATTAGGGACAAAAATGTTAGTATGGGAATGCCCTAAAAATACATTGTTTCTTTAGAACTCTAATATAAATTTTTTGGAAAAGATTATTCCTTAGTATTTTGTGGATGAATGATCACTGACCAGATCCAAAGAGATGTTTTTACACATTTACATTTTCATTATATAATTGTGTGAGGATGCCTTAGCGTATAACTATCAGGCCTCTTGAAAGATGACCATGTTTCTCATTATCAATATTTTAAATATATTATATTTTTTGTAAAAAATTTACACTTGACATTTGAATTTATATACACTATTATATATAAAAATGTTTATTGTACAATTTCAGAAAATTATTTCAATACTATTTAAATGTAATGAGTGATTTGTTTTAAATATTTTTTTAAACTGCCAAGCTTGTTTATTATAAATTTAAACTTTTATTTTTTTAATTAAATGTTTTTATCTTATCATGAAATCCTTGGTAAGTCTATACTAAGATTTTAGCTCACACCCTATATGTTCATTTGAGTGTTTGTAGATTGTCATCATCCATGTTTGAAAAAGGGTAAAATTTTACTTGTAGGTGGTAGTGACTATTAATCATTGGACATGGAGAGTTTTTTCCATAGGGACATGGGTTGTTAACCTATTTTATGGTACTTTATAGTAGTACTTTGGGATATTTATGACTGTTTGACTTATGGTACACATATTAATATAGGTTTTTTATATTCATACTGGAATTTTTATCTTTCTTTTTTTGTGGAAAATTCTCTACCACATTGGTATTGAATGATTCCAGGTTCCAGTCACCAACCTGTGGGGATTGAGAACGCCCTTCAGTTCAGGTCTAGACAGGCTTAGTAATCAGGTTTCTAGGGTATCTAGGCTTGTTCGTGACAATCATGTTATGTCACATTTCATAATATTAAAGTTATTATATCATATCTCATGTTTTACCCATTATGGTCATTTATGTATTGTTTTAAATGTTTTTCAATTTCATAGAATTACTCTACCTCTATTATTTTGAAAAAAAATCATAAGGAATAAAAAATAGTGAGGTGGTCAAGGATGAAATAATAATTATGTTTTTCATAAGTTTTAATTTTTTTCATGTTTTCTTATGTGACCTAGGATTTTTTTTTTAGATTAATTGTATCCAAGACTGTAAACCGAGAAAGGTCTCACAAACATTATCAGTGTAATAATACTATTAATGAATCATGTATTAAATTTTGGGTCATAATTATTATTATTAGAGAAATTTTTAGTTATTTTTTGAAATTATTACTATAAATCCTAATTGAAAACCAGAAGGATATCTCTATGTATCAAAAACTGTACTCCAATGTTGGATAAGTGTAGTGTAATTTTATACTTTTCATGCTAATATAATTACAAATATGGATATTTAATCCATATTTATAACTGTGAAATGGGGTAACCAAATGTGAACCATTTTCTTATAATAATGAAATTTAGACCTTTTAAAATTCAACTATTATCATGTAAATTAATATAGACTTTTATCACAAATATATCCCCAACTAATACAAATGTGATTCTATTATTACACCTTACAAAACATTAGGTTCTCTTGAAATTCCCCACTCTTTCACATATAAAAGAAGATTACACCTAAAATTTCTCACTTAAATCATCTCCCAAACAAAGTTAATAATGAAGATACCTTCTTTATAACACACTAATACTCTCCCTAGGAGTCTATATGGGTTTATGTATTCCTCCCATGCTTTATTAATATACATATAAAAGTATGGTTTCCCATCCTCCCTCATTTGATTCATAGTTTTTCTTAGAGAATCTATTCGGATTTACATAGGAATATGATTCGATGTTTTCATATTAAAATATTTACTATTAAAATTAGTCACTATTGGTGAGGAAATACACTTATCCCATGTTACTCACATTTAATAGTCCCATTTATGTATTCACCATGCTACTGAAATAACACCTTAATTTTATTTACCAAATTTTTAATTCACAAACATCCATTTATGTTTAAGTTTTATTTTCATATAATAAAAATATATATGTTATTATTAAATTTTGGGTTATGCACATTATTAATTATTAATGAGATACTTCCGTTCTCTCACATTAATTCCATTTCATAGTCCCTTTTGTATAGTTGTCATGCTGCCAAAATTACATCAGTATTCTCTCCCTTATATTCAATTCAATCACTTATTTTGTTGTAATCCATTTATATTTTATTGGATTATGAGTATATGTTTTCATAATATACCCTTATACTATAAAATGTATACCACATTTACGAGAGAAAACATTTCACCCTCATTTGAACCATTCCATAATCTACATCATATATCTACCATACTGATGATGCCATTACTAGATTTTATATGTTATGAATACCCAAATATAATATCATTAAAGTGTATATATAAAAATATATAATTATATTATGTATTGTGTAATTCCAATTTTGAAATCCAAATCCCATATTTATATTTTAAATTGATAATTTCTTATGATCATTGATTTATGGGGAATGCATAATTATTAGAGTTTAAAGGCTGTTCATAAATAGATATCCAATGACATGGATAATGAAAACATCTATTTATATTCCATGTTCATTATACCTTGTTATCATGACATGGTGACGTTTTATGATACCTGGTTGATTGTCCTTGGTGATATATATGGTATGAAAAGATAGTGCTCCATCACATTACATAATGAATTAGTCCTTAGTGTCGACATTCTCATAATACATTAACAACATTACATGGTATTTTTTATTATAACTTGGTTATTAAATATAGGAATATTCTATAACAAAACCATCATGATGATGTTTAGTGAAATTATTATTATGTCTTGTGTTTATGTTGTATACATATTTCCATGTTATTTATCACGGACAGAAGATCCTATTTTCCACCATTTTACAATGATCTTGTTATGACTATTCACTTTACGTAAATATTATTATATTATGAATGAAATTTTACCAATGATGTTAACTTATTAATATTTTTCAATTTTCGTCCATTACAATGACTTATTCTCACCCCATTCATTTTTAAAACGTGTCTAAAGGATTTTATGTGGTGTGTTGATCTAGGAAAGCATAAAAAATAAGTCTTTTAAGATGGTCAAAATTGGTTTAGGTTTTCATTATTGATCCATGAATTTCATGTATTATGTTTCTATTTTCAAAGACCCTAATCCTAAAAATCACTAAATAAAATGATATGTATTTTAATATTTTTAATGAATTATGCTTTAAATCATGTTTCATTCTGTGAGTTTTTATTTTTACCATACATTTTAGTTTAATCATACATTATTTATTATCTTCTAATTATCAATTAGTTTTTAATATAAAATATAAGATTGAAATTATAAGTTCTTATGGAAAGATAATTATTTTTAATATCAATCTAGAATAAGATGAAAGGTATAAATGTAGAAGAATGTTTTTGGACTAATTTGAGTTGATGCTAACAAGAATATTACATACTATTTATTACATTTAAGGAAAATAATCATTTCAGTAATAAACTCAAGATGTTTCTACAATTATATTAAAAATATACTTGTGAACTATTCTTGTATATTTTATTGTTAAATTAATAAACTTTATATTATTTCATTAATGTGATTTAATGAATATATAGTTAAGTGGAAATCATTTTTTGTTCCATATGAAAAGTTGATCAGGTCTGTTAGTTAGATAATATCATTAAAAAAATCATTCATTGATTATAATGGTGGGTGTATTTATTCTTAAAGTCACATTAATTTATTAAAAAACATGATATAATTCTAGTTAATGGAAATTGAGAATGTGTTTCATAATTATTGATAGTAATTTACTAATCTTATGAATATATTATTATATTATATTGGTGTCCACACATAAATATATTTTAACTATATTACCTAATGGATATCCATTAATTTGAAATATAGAACAAATATAATCAGTGAAAACCAATTTTTTCAATTGAAAAATGTTTTTATAATGACTATTTGATTAATAATATTGAATGAAGAAGACATATTGTTCATTTCATGTAATTATAAATTGTAGTTATTTTTCTATCAAAAACATTTGGGAAGGAAAGTTGAGGTAAAAGAATATGATTTTTTAAGAAATGATTGTATTTTAACTGAGATTGTGTGATAAAGTTAAAAAATAATGAATTCATGGATCAAGAAGTAAATGGGTTGGCATAGAAACATAATCTCTATGGGGCTTAGTGGGATATGTTATTATAGAGTAAAATTATTCATATGATAAGATAAAACCAAATAATTGAAATAATAAATCATGGTTTTATAATCCCCATGTTAGGTGATATGTAAAAACTAATAATTTTTAATAATTAATACTCACCCTATAATTAATATGTAAATGGAAATAAGATAAATTTTAAAGTGTAAAATTTTCATCAATGTAGTTTCTAAAATCCATTTTAAAATCCTATTTCCATAGTAACAACCATGTTTATCATTAAAATGATATATGGATCCAGATATGAATCAAAGGAATCATAAAATCCCAGAATTATAATATCCCATTTTTTTAAAAAGGGTTTAGCAGAGGAAAAATAATTTTCCATGTGAAATAAGATGATATCATTTGGAAAAAATATATTATAATTACAGTTAGAAAAGACAAGGTGAAAAATAATTTTTCCAAGAATTGATTAAACTAGAGACCCATGTTCTAAAGAACAATACCTAATAAGGATTATCTATGGTGTTTCATAGATCTCATCATAGTACATAACTTGAAAATAATTGAAAAAACTTTGATTGATGAATTCAAGAGGGAATTATTTCTTTATCACAATGTATAAATCACTCTAAGATAAAGTTACATAATATAATATGATATTATTATCATAAATAGAAATCTATATACATCACCAATTGGATATATCATTTTTTCTATGATATTTAATAAAACATTTTATTATTTATACAAGAATCATGATGAGGTAAATTTGAAATTAAATATAGTTAACTACACATGGGAGCATTCAGTACTATCCAAAATTACTTGATATTGTTTAAAGGATTTGGTCCTCATACATAGAAAGATAAGAACCCAAGTGATTACGTGGATTTAGAACTATTTTATCACTATATACTATTATGATCCATTATAATTATTATGATAAGTAAATGAGAAATTAAAACTAATTATTGAAATTGGTAACCATATCTTGATAGACCGATAATGTTTCATTTTCTTATGCAACTATTAATGATGGATAAAAAATTATTTTTTACATTTGATGGAATTATAAAACATTTATACAACATTTTCATTATGTATATTTTTATTATATTTGTGTCTAGGAAATATCCATTTATTCATGTTAATGATGGCTAAAAAAATTATAAAATAAGGGATATCATATCCTAAATATGTTTAAATCAGTAAGCTGGAGTAACAATGAATAAGTTATCCATAAAATATAGTATTCTAGAACTAGTCACTAATGAAAAAACCTAATAGAATCATTATTTATCTCATGAGAGATATCAAGTTGATAGATGATAGCAGTTGGATCTAGTTAAACTGGGATTTTTATTCAGTGGGTTTTGTAGAACCAACTAAATTTTCACTTTATATTACCATGTCATATTATTGTATATGTATAATTTTTATCACATGATAATTATTCACTTCTGTAACATTAATGTGATAACATATTTATAGTATCTATCACATCCAAAAAATTATCAGCTCCCTATTTTAATTAAAACATATAGATTCTATAATGATAATCTGAAACAAATGTCTTATGGTCTAGATATATTTGAATAACATGAAAAAGATGATTCTTGACAACCAGGTGTTAGAGGATCTTATTACATTGAGACATCATCTAAATATTTTTTCACTTAGTCATCACTAAGAAGGGATTTCATGAGGGAATTCCCACCAATATGGATTTAACTTCTTTTATGAGTAATTGGTAAATCCTACATTCTTCCATTTTTATTTATCTTTAGACTAGAAATTATTATTAACATATATCATGAACTAAATGATTTGGTGTATTGAATAAAACCTTGATGGAATAATCACTATGTGTTGTAGCATAAAATATGTGTGTTATATATGACGTGAAATTTATTAAAAGGACCTGAAATTATTTTCCAGTTTTTATATTATTGAAAAAGGTTTTTCAAGATCATTAAATAAGATAATAGTTTAAGATGTAAATCAATGGACATTATTTTTACCACTTTGATCAATCAAAAAGTGAAATAATGAAAAAAATTATCACATATGGTTATGAGAAATGTATACACCCCACATGTTCTAATATCATTAAAAAATTAATTATTTTAGACACTACTATTCTAGAATATTTTGATCTTGTTTTTGAAAAAAATTATTACACTTTGGGTGACTTAAAGTGTTCCTATATATTGATCATGGAATTCAGCTATGTTAACATAGTTCCACTAAAATAGTGGCCTATAGGGTCTAAAAATAAGTGTTTTGGGAACACAATTAAATTATATTTAATTTTATATAACGAATACATATTATTCTTATATCAGGGAATAATTATAATTCATGTAATTTTGATAACATAAATTCATTCAGGACATATTCGAGTATAAAATATTCTATTTTAAATTGCACCACATATTTAATTATTTACATAGTAATAAAAAAATAAATTTCTTCATGAATTTATTTAATATAGCATAATAAATATTTATTTGAGATACTTTAATATTAAAAAAATGTATCTACTTGTTTGTTTAATTTAATATTTATTTATTTTATCATGGGATAATATATATTAATATATATATATATATACACATAAGTTTTATAAATACATATTTCTTCAAATATCTATGGAAAGTAATATTTATATTAATATATATATTTTATTATTTAAGGTTTTATAAATAATATGGGAGGACTTTAAGGTCAGGTTATATCACTTGATGAAATGATATATTTATTTTAAAAACATTTTCATAAAATTTATTTATTAGATTAATTTTTAAATAATGTTATTTAGGGAAAAACATGTCATGGAAATAATAATAATAATATTTTGTAACATGTTGAATAATATAGAATAAATAATTGTTGAGGTCCGTTATGAAATAATCAATATATTAAAATGGTATATATATTCCTATGTATTTCATTCTGAGGGGGTGTATTCCACGCATAATGAAAAAGTTCAATCTAAAATTATTCTAAACCCAAACTGATAATTTATCCTCATGTCATCCTTCTCCCTAGAAAATATTGACAGAAAAAGAGAACTTATTATAGTTATACACAAATGACCAGAATAATTATATTATGAAATGATAGCACCCGGAATATCAAAAATATTGTTGGGATATTTGTGAAGGACTTCTAGATATTTCTAAATGATTTCTTGATTGGAATTACGTATTGAATAAAATGAAAAAAAGGTCAATATTATATCCAAAACATCAAATTAGAGTAAAACAGTTTTCACCATATTGATTAAAAAATAGTTTTTAATTTTTATTTATTTTGGTATTTAATTAATTTAAAAAGTAAATAGTAATAACTGGGATCTATTGAATATTAGTTTTCATTTATTAATGAATTTAATGTTGATATGTTAAAATTTATCCTTTAAAACTATCTTACATCCTTAATGAATTTTCATTTCCCCACAATATTATTTTATTGACCTTGATTATTGTTGTAATGTCTGATTCACCATGAAATTTAAGTTAGTTGTTTTCTATTGAAAATTGTTTTCCATTTATCAAAAATTCCTAAAATTTTAGTGATACTTATTTTTATATTTCATTACATTATTCTCCATTATAGTTCATAAAATTTAACTTCTTTCCTAAAATTCCATAATTAATTTTAGAACTGAATGTTTTGTTACTTAGGACTAATCAATCCAAAATTATATAATTCATATTTATTAATTATTAAATAATTTTATTAATATAGTCAATAATATTAAATTACACATTAATTTATAGTATATACCACCAAAATGTTCTAGTATTTCTCAAGTAATTATTTTGAATTTGAAATATTTTCTATACCAATCATTAAAACATTAAAAATTCATCAATATATTTAGATGATTACTTTAATAATTTGTTCACCTTAACATTAATACTTATTTGAATACCATGATCCACAAGTGGTCCTTTAGGTTTATTTCTTTATGTTAATGGAACCTTCTTTATTTTATATATCAGCTTTAGTTTCTTCATTAAAAATCATGGAATCTAACAGATATTCCAAATCATATACAAATTCAATCTGATTTTATTTATATAATAGATCATAATTATCATCCCCTTTTGTTAAATAACATCTAATTTATAGATTCTTATCCAATCTCTTATCAAATCCCAATATGTTTCAAATATTTCAGGGAAATTTAATTTAATTTCACAATATAAAAAAAATACTCTTAATCATATTATCATTTTCTTTTTAATCACTTTGTTTTGTTGTGACCATATATTTTATACATAAAATATAATGATGATAGTTTTTCTTGAACCATTTAATTTCCTTTATATAATTTATTTTCAAATATAAATATTAATTATTAAATAAAATAATACATTTTCGTACTAATCATGATTCATATTATATATATACGTAAAATCATTATTTTAATATTAACCAATACACATACCTTTTTAATTTAACTCTTATATCATAGTTTATCATTATATTTTACAACTCCCTATGTGAATTTTGGCAGTGATAAAAACATTCAACCAACAAAACAATTTCATTATATTCTAGTGGATTTAATATTATGAATTTATTTAAATGTTTGAAATCTTGTATATTTTCATTTATTCCTCTAATACATTCAACTAAATTAATGTTTTTATAAAATAATTCATAAATTCCTTTATTTTTGTGCATCCTCATGTTTATAAATTTTGTTCATTATACCTTAACATAACATCCATTACCTATTTATCTCGATTATAAATGTTTTTTAGGTTTTAACTTATTTTCTTCAGGGTAATACAATTAAAAATCTTCATTTATTCATTATTGTCATGATTTAGAAAACACAATTCTCATTAAAATCACTATTAAATAATTTAATTCTCAATATAATCAAGGGTATCATTGTTGGAAAACTTACATGAATTTAATCTATAGTCCTCGAATAAAAATCCTTATAGAGAGATCAGTGTTTTAATCATTTAAAATTCAACCCAATTTAGTAATTTAATATATATAATATTGGGACTCCATTAATATTATATTTGTTCTCCTTGCTAAGAAAAATTTAGATCAATATTTATATTGTTTATATATTCATTAATAATGAAAATTTATACTGTAATTCCATTTTTTGATTTTTTTCATATAATTTATACACCTTAAGAGGTTGTGGAATTAGAGAGGAGAAATTCTTTTAGAGAATACCCCATTTATGGATACTGTGTCGGAATAAGAAGTTATTATATTAAAGATTTTCAAAAGATAATATCATCATAATAATGAATCCAAATTAAAAGACAAAATATATTTTTAATGGTTTACCATCAATTTTTAAGGGAGTTATATAAGGATCACACATGATAAGTCATTATACTACTTATTTATTAACACATTATAATGATTATATATTTTGGATAGATTTTATGTCGAGTTATATATCCACTATTTCATCTTTTATATCCACTAGTTCATTTAATTAAATGGTAAACACATGTAGAAATTGATAAAATTTATCTATATTAAAAATATTAATGAAATTAAATAAGAATAGTATTATTTTTCTGTCTATTTATATCCACATATCCATGTATTATGTTTCTATAATTTAATGTAGTAAAATCATAAATTAGTTATATACTGAAATGAAATCTTTATCTCTCTTCAATAATTCATAAAAATATAAAAATATCTTACTGGAAAATAACAATCTATAACTATAAATTAATTATTTTTTTTAATATCTTCCAATTAAAAAACAAGAATTCCCTAGATATTACATCATAGTTGTGGATATATTATAATCATTTTTTGTATATAGTAATGACATACTGTAATTCACATTTATTATTAATACTCATATATATATGATATCATTATTAAAATGATTTTACATGTCAAAACACTATAATTTGTTTTAATAATATATTTTATATTTGTTTTAATGGTAATATCGACCATTCAATGTCATCAAATTTTATTAAACAATCATAAAAACTATAGACGCAAATTCAACCAAAAAATACTAGTGTTGAATAATATAATTTTTTGAATAATGTCACAAAAGCATATTTAAAATATAAAATAGTCATTACTAATAAGGAATCATAAATTTTGAAATTTTTAACAATATATATATATATATTGAAAAATTTTCAATAAAAATTTATTAACTAATTACACATTTCAAAGTATTTTTTTATATTTATTACATATTAAAAATAAATAAATATTTATTCGTAAATAAATCCCACGTGGGATAATAGTATTCTAATAAAAGAAGTGGGTCAATATAGAAGCATGTGGATACGGAATAATTAGTCTATCCCTAAAACACATGAAAGGAATTTCATGTACTCATACAAATGATCATGTTGTTTTCACTGTTAATGCACTCTTCAATATGAACATCAAAAAAAGGATGATGACCACATACTATGTTCTTCTTTTGTTAGTCGGTGAATAAATCATGGTAGTACAATTAAAAAATACCAGTGTTTTCAAAATATCTACCCTCAATCCCCCAAACCATCTTAATACTAGTTTTATAAAGCAATATATACTTTTTAAAGACTGAATAACATCTGATCATATCCTCATCAACATTCTTATATTATCAAATATCACTGTGACCCTCCCTTATAAAAGAACAATTTTACTCATATGTAGCTTAATAATGTTTATAAATAAAAGTATTTAAAATTATACAAATATACAAATATATTTATATGTATATTTAATTTTAGTTTAAATTATGAAACATATTTATAATGAATAATCATTCACTACCTATCACTGATAACTGTTGATATATTATAATAAGGGTATATCAACTTATACACATTAAATTTCAAAATAGAGTGTTTTTTGTCTATGTAAAGTAAATTTATATTAAATATTTAATATATATATATATTAACTAAAAGGTTTCTTGAAATTAAATTTGATTATTTACATTAATCTAAATATTTATAGAAACTTTTGACTCTTAGAACATTAAGCCACATCCCATATCACATGATATTTCATAGTTACAAAGAATATCCTCCTAAGAGTCTCCGATATCTTGTATATTTATAAATCATCCAATTACTTGGATGTAATATAGAAACATTAATGAGTCACCCATGAGTCATCAAACCCAATAAATGAATCTATATGTGTAGTTATCTGATAAATATTGTGAAAAAAATATGAAAGTGTTTATGTGTGAATTCTTCCCAGGATTTTCTGATGAACGGTATCCTTGGGTATTCTATAGGATACCCTAATTCACAATCAAAATTAATAGTAAAAATAAAAAAAAATTATATTTATCAATAATAATAATAATAATTTATTTTCATAACATGAATTTATAAATATTAATGGTGTGTATCAGAGAGAACACAATTATTTTATAAAAAAGGAGTATAATAAAAGTACATTGGAATTTTATAAACCATAATAATGACATAATTGTGAGAAATTAATAATGCTATTTTAATAAACATATTCCAATAAATGAATGATTCAATAAAATATGATATTTTCAATCAGTAAATAAATATATATATATATATATATATATATATATATATATTACATTACTTCTTTATACAAGGATCAATTTTATGTGTCAATCACCACTCTGAAATAGTATCAATATTAATTAACTTGATAGGTCCATGAACCATACTGAAATAGAAAACACTAGCACCCTCACCTTGCATATCATATGATAGATAATCGAGGTCATCATTCAGTAATATATTGTCATCAAAGATAAAAAAAATGCCTTTATGTAATCTATAAACATATGAAACATAAAATATGAGCCTAAATAATGATTAAAAGTTATAAAAATATAATCAAAACTTTAAACTTATGATTAATTATTTAATGAAAATAATATACTCATAATTATTTTAGATTCATGTAACACATTAATCATTAACACCATATTCAACCCTATAATTTTCTTCACCTTAATATATATATATCCATTTCTATTGATTACTAAAAAATATTTATTTTCATAAAATTAATCAATTTTATATTAATTAAATAATACATCATAAATAATGTCATCACTATTAACCCTTATTTAAAAAGTATCATCACCAATATATGGGTCCTCTCATTATGTAAATGGATTAGGTGATTTTTTTGAAAATAACCATTATTAGAAAAAAATAACAATCATTTTTAATAACCTCATTCCCTTGTGATTTTTTTATTACCCATCATCGATTTATTAATACTCCTATAAAAGCATAAAATTTTTCATAATAAATATAATGTGGTTGATGTGCCAACACAAAATCGTCACTCGTTGTAAGAAAAAACATATGAATTTTACAAAACACTACATACACAATAGGAACACACATATCAAGATAAAAATAAAACTAATAAGTATTAAATATTGAAAATGGTTTTTTAAGAAGTATAACTCTTATATTTCATCCACTATTATATAAAATTCAATTTGAATCACTTTGTGGTGGGTTTGTTATAAATGAAATCCACTATTTATATATTTATTTGTCTTTAAAAAAAATTCATTTATGGAATCCAATAAAACTCGTGCTACAATATCAAAACTAATTTATCACTTAAGCATTGTAAAATTTGACCAATTTAGTTAGTGGTATAATTAGTGCGTAAAATTGAATATGAATGGTAATTATATATTATTTAACCGATGGAAACATTACTAATTAAATGTTTTAGTAATTATATAGAATATTTTTAATGTTGTACATGTATTAATAAAATTGATCTATGGTCATAACAATAGTGAACTAGGTATTGTTAATATGAAAATACCTTTATACATTATAACTTACCCTCTAACAAGTAACCATATAGTAACATATCCAATAGTATGTTACCCTATAACAAGTTACCCTACATTATTTTACCCAATAATAAGTTTCCCTATAGTAGTATACCCAATTAAATATAACTATATAGTAATTTATCATATTACATGTTACACTATATGAAAATTCCCTATAACAAGTTACCCTATAGAAACTTACCCTATAACATGTTACCTTAGAACAACATACCCTCTATAAGATAAATATAAGAAATGATGGTGCAATTATGGTATGGTAAAAATACATCCAAATTCAATTCCTTAATGGTAACCCAAAATAAATAATTTCAATGCATCAATAAGGATATGAATTTTCATGTGAAAAAGAAAGAGTGTTTTTAAAAAATATTTTTACATGTATAAAATGTTGTTTTAATTCGAATATATATTTCAAAATATTTTAAATTAAATTTTGTAAAATTTAATTTATTTTTTGATTAGTGATTTTAAAATTATCGTATATTTATTTTTTAATGGTTTCCTAATAATTATTAATTTTAAATGAAGTGTTTAAATATATAGTTTTATGAATACAATTTATTCTATAAAACAATCATTATATAAATAATAAATATAAACTTATTTAATGTGAGTTACATAAAATATTCTAGTAGTATAATATAAATAATAACCAATTAATATAAATTATGTTTTATTTCACGATAAATATAAAAACATTTATCCATGTCGATACATTACTTGCATAGTATTGAAAATGCATGATTCATATCAATAACACAATATTTACGTGTATATGTGTATTTTATCAACCCTTATTGATATAATTGATGTATAATGAATTATTTGGACTTATATTTATTAATTTTATAATTATAAAATAGATAATTTATCATGGTAAATTTTTAGTACAACGATAAAGGTAAGAATCCGTAAATAAGTTAATTTAAGGTAATTCCATTAAATATTACTATAAATATATCCATAATAGGGTTTGTAGGGGTATTATTCATAGTTTATGACTATATATTCAAGGATCCAAAATAATTTTGGGTAGTTAGATATTTTCCAGATCATGGGTTGGGTAGGAAATTCTTATCAATGACTAGCAATGATCGAATATTTTGACCAAATAGCACGTAATTCATGTTTGGATGAAAGAAAAAAATACGAGATGTTAATATCATTATTCATCATGATAATTGAGAAACAATAATATTTATTGAATATTAACAGGGATCCGGTAAAATTATGGAAACAAATGTGTAGTGGATCGTGGCTGAACACGATGATTGTTCAAGCAGTAAAAAAATAATGTAAATGATTTTAGAAAATTAAAAATATATTAAGATTAATTAAGATAATACAACAGTTTTATAGTTAATTATGATGTAAAATTAATTATTTATGTTTTTATATGTGATAATCATCGTTAACAAGATTCTTTCATAGTCAAATTATGTTACCCATCTTAAAAAATGACTTCATAGATATTTAATGCTAAAAAATATTATGTTAATTTATTAAAATATTTTAAAAACTCATGGTAAATAATTTCCATGTGAAATGGAATTTAATTCCATTAAAGGTCCATTTTTTAAACTATTAATATTTTTAAAATTGAATTCATGGCCCAGATTATTGAATATTATTAATAATTCCATTGATTATTTCCAATAATAAGGGACTTAATTTATCCTTTCCAAATAAAAATATGATTTCATTTTTGTAAAAAAATTCGTTAAAAATAAATCTCTTAAATTTAGATACCACATCCCTATAGTCTTGGTGTTACTGTTAAAGTCTCTTCTAAAGGCCATAAGTTCAATCAAATGGTGGATACTGAAAGAAGACGTGATTTTCTTAACTATATTATTTCAGGTTTCATTATTCATAAACAGCACCAAAATATTCTATAAATATTTTAATATAAAAAATAAGTATAATTTGTTGAATGAAATGAAATTATGGTGATTGAAAAACAATCATATATATCTCTTCCATAAATTGGAAAATAAAAATATTTCCCAAGACTACAGGCAGACTATCGCCTCCATAAATAATGTTTTTAATTTACCAATTTCACCAATCATGGCTAGTTATTAATATTTATTTTCTGAAAAAATATGGTTTAAATGAAATAATTATTAAAAAACATAGATAAATCATTTTACACATTCTTTCATTTGAATTTATTTAAAATTTGGACATTACTCATGTGTATGATAAAACTACCGCCTCAATGAGTAAAGAATAATTTTTTTCAAAAAATGCTTAATGGATGAAAATAAAATAGAATTTTTAATTTTAAAAATAAAATTTGGGAATTATTAATAATTTAGATAATATAGAACTATGATCAATTCAAACTGAACAAAGCATCTCTATCAGAAAATGTGTATAAAACTAAACAGCTTAAAAAAGATATTGCATTTAAAAAAATATTAAAATTCTGAGAATAATAAATAATAAATTAATGATATCATATAATATAAATATATATATTGACCTGAAATATATTAATACAAAATATAAATTTATAATAAAAGAGTTTAGCGAGCACTAAACCCAACGAAAGTCTAACTTAAGAGGATTTTAAACTGATTTTACATTCATTACATTATATCATTAATTCATTGATTATGTTATTCCATGATTATATTTTTTATTATCATATATTGTTCTATATTTTATGTAAACAATTGTTTGTTTTTTAAATTTGTTTCATGTAATCACATTAGTGAATGATTTTAACAAAAAAATTTCTGATCATTATAAGAATTTTTTCCTCTATATAAATTCTTTAAGACCTGTTTTATGTTGTGAAATATTGTTTATTTTATATTGTGAAATTATCTCACAACAATTTTTTTGACATAATATTTCTAAAAACTAATGGTTTTTATAGAGTTATTTTAGGTTCTTTTATTCAATAGTATTTTGATTCCATCATTTCCATAGATGTAAGTTTTTCTCATATCAAATTGCATTCCTTGAGAAGTGTCTCATATTCTGAACCTATATGAATTTATATGTTGTATATAATTAAAATTTTACATATTATATCTTTTTTATATTTTACTTATGGAATTTCATGTACCTTTTTATTCTAATTTATGTTATTTTATTTTGATTTATAATAATTCATAATAGGTTTTCATAAAAAAAATATCTAAATGTTTTGAGGTCTTTTAACTCCTTTTCATCCATATCAATAGTCCTTAAATTATTTCAATAATGTTCCATCCTATGAAAACATTATTTTTTAAAATTAATTTCTAACTATATTAACTTTATTTAATATTTTTAAAAAAAAAACTTAAATGCTTTGGGTGTGAATAATTTTTATATTCATTAAAAAATTCAAACAAATGATTTTTCACATTTACTTCATTATTGACATTAACCACCATCATAGATATTAATCATTATTAGGGTTCTTAATCATGTTTTCATGGTTTTTTAAAATTAAATATTATTCTCACTTTCCTAGGAATAGTCTCCCTTTTTCAATTTATCGAAAAAAGGTATTTCTCATTATTAATTTTGATAATAGAATGTCATTATCATTACAGTTTATAAAGTATGTAATTATGAGATTAATTATGAAATAGAAATATCCAATATTTTTTTATTCATTTTACAATTATTGGAAATTATATAAGATTATGAGGGTGTCTGAAATTTCTCATTAATGCATTGGGTGATGTGGATAGAGTCAATTGGTTATATGTTTCTCCGGTAAGGATGATACAATTAACTAGATATAAGTTACTAATATAAAATGTAAAGAATATTATGCAATATGAATATAATATTCTTCTATGAATAAGATGAAATTAACTAAAATGGTTATTCCATTTTAAGGGTTATTGAATGAATATATGTTTATGATGTCCCATGTAACATATAAAAATATGAGTTTTCCTTTATTTTTACAAATAAAATGATAAATAAAAATCATTAGATTTTAATTTATTTCATTAGTATGTATGTGATGATTTCATCATATATTTTATAAGATGAAATGTTAAAGATTCATTTGGGATTTCTTGTTTTTTTGAGGAATAACAAGTTACCAATATTTTAAATCAATTACTATTATTTTTTATTCTCGTACCATAATTTAAATTATTTTCATATGGAATAAGGATGTGTAGGTACTATTTAATTTTTAGTAATTCCGTTTTGGGGAATATACTAGAAAAATGAAAATGTCTCTTGAATGAAACATGATTTCTTTTGGAAAACATGTTTATTGAGTAAGAATGTTCACAATGTGATTTATGAGTTTTACTAATTATTTAAAACTATAAACCTATATGATCATTGGAATATATGTAGTAAAAATATTTACACTACAACTCAAAATTATGGGATGTTTATTGTATGGGTTACTGTAGCTGGTATAAAATATAATAGTTAGAGAATAAATTTTTAACACCATATCTTGGAGTGTGGGTTTTGGGCATCATAAATATAATTAGAGGAAGTTTTTAGATAATTTTAGAAGTTATGATGTCATTATAGGGCCAAATATAATGTTTTTTGTACACAATATTTGGTTAATAAGTTTATTATTCATTGTAGGATTACAGAAAAATATATACCATTTTGATCAATTATGTGATGGGAGTTTAATATAACTAATGATATTTTGGGGGGTTTTAATTGGGTTTTGATGGATGATTAAGGTGTGTGTAACTCTTAGGTTTAACATGTGATTTATATTCATGGTTATTGGGGAAATATTTTATTTTATTTTAAGAGAAATAAGTTTAAAGTTATCAATACACTTCTTAGTTATTATTTTCATCAAAGTTGGTGTTATTACTGATAAAGGGTTATAGTATTTTTGGGAACATTATACAGTTGAGATAATTGAAAAAATAATGGTTAATTTGGGATTTTATTTCAATGTTGTTAATGTTATTTGAGTGATGAATATTGAATTATTTTTTAGAATCATATATGATTTTTTTGTGTATCTATGTCATGGGATCTCAGTTTATTTTTCAAATATATATGTATATTATAAATAATATTTTAATAGCGGATAAATGTTTTTTGGTACATGAATTGACTGTTGATTAATGATTATTCATTGTAAATTTTAGTTAATTATTTATTAATATGTGACAAAATAACTCTATTTTTCTATAGAACATGGTTATAAATATCATGAAAATATATAGGGTTACTGGAATTATTTATTTTGTATTTTTGGTTTTATCACTGATATTAAAATGATTCATTAGTTATTTATTCATAAGTAGTTTCCTTCATATTGGGTATTGCGATAACTTTTGTGAACTATTTCGGTTTTAGTATGTTGATATAAATAGAGGGAATTAATGTTAATCACTTTTTATGTCTCATGAAACATTAAAGGATGAATTTCATGATCCATTTATAAAAAATCATTTTGTTTGTTTATCATTAGAAATATGAGATGAATCATAGGTGAGAAATAATCAAAACATACAACCAAGGAATGAAATTATTGTCATTAAATTTTAATGTACTAAATTAAGTATAATTCCCAAGTCCCCTATATAGATAATATAACAAACTAAAGAAAAAGGATAATTAATATCTCATGTCTTTTATAAGAAATATTACCCAACATTCACAGTATGCCTTTGTATCTTATTTGCAATTATAAGTCTTAAAATGTAAAAACATTTCCATATTGATTATATTAGTTGTGTTAAATTAAAATTAAAATTTATGGTCTATTTTCAGAACTATCTATTATCTTCTTGACATAAATTATCCCAAAATGAGTGCATTACTCTGATGTCTGAGGAATTGATGGCTTATTTTCTTCTCTTATGGAGTATTTTTAAAAACATTGTTAAAAATATTTCATGATAAATACATTTTCATTGGATCAATGATAATATTTCTAGAATGGAATTTCATTAATTTGGGGATAATATAACAATCTATAATTTTTTTTTAAAAAACCAATTTCAATCATAACTTACCATATAGCATGTCACCATATAGTAACCTAACATATATTATGTAACCCTCTAATTTTTTACACTATAATATATATCCTATAATAAGGTAATGAATATAACATTACCCAAATTATGTAACCCTATATGAACATACCATATACTATGTTACCATATAACTTGTTACCTGTAAGAACCCGGATCTTCTTTTCAGGTACGCCTTTCCTTTTTCTAGATTTTTTGAGAAAAATAATGTTTCTGGGAATTTTTGAAGTACATGATGTGTACTTTCTGAGTACACGACGTGTACTCTTTTCCTGCTCGAAGCCGTGTACTGGTCGTGCCCAGGCCGCACAGATGGTGTGTAGGGGTGACATGGAGGCCGATTTTGGCAGAGTATGGAAATACCTAGTACACACCGTGTACTCTAAAAGTACACACTGTGTACTTTATTTTTTTCATTAAACGGACCGGGGTCACGCCTAACTCACTGAAACGTCTTCTTCTAGGTTCTGTTCATCCGAGAGCGCCGAGGATCCACAAATCATGGACGAGCCCCCGCCTCTCCGTCCGTTCTCCATTTCAAGCACCATTGATTGTGTTGGAATCGTAGCGGTGAGTTCTCCCTTCTGCTTGAGCCTTGTTTTCCAATTCCTCCCCCTTCTCAAGTTATCATGGTTTATGTGTTTCAGAAGTTTACTCATATCTATGACGTTCAAAAGAGAATATATCATCATTCTTCATGTATATCGATCTCCTAGGATCGAGGTAGGTGGTTTGTACCTTTATGTAGAATGTCTTTGAGGATTTTTTGCAAATTCCACCAGTACCCTTAAACGGGGTATTGCGTGTTTCCTGTCTTGCCCTGTTGTTTGTCTGCTTTTCTTGATTGCTTAAGTAGAGGTGATTGCTTATGAATTTGGATAATTTATACTGTGTTCATGTTCCTTGCCTTTCATTTTAACTTATTAGGTGTTTTTCAATTGCCATGCCTAGTTGTAGGATAGTGGGGTTGTTAAACTATTATGCTGATGTACCTTAGAATGATAGCCAAGTAGTTCTTGAGGTTTACTTGGGCGATACACGTGCACTGAGCATGTTATTTTCACGCAGGACTGTGAAAACCTAGTGTAGTAGACCATACTGAGAATGGACGTAAGGGCTTCTCCAGAGTGTCTTTCAATACATTGCGAGACCATAGGTGGAATTGACGATGAGTGCTTCCTCAGAGAGTTTTTAGTTCCTCGATGTTGGTCGTAGGGGGAATGGGATGTTGAGTGCTTCCCCAGAGAGCCTTTACCACGATACGAGACTATATGGGGAATTGACGGTGAGTGTTTCCTCAGAAAGTCTACTCATAGCTAAACCAGATGGGTGAGACTGTGTGTGCCTCCTAGAGAGTTGAAAGTACTTGTAGGTTGAACCATAGGGGTTAGCCTGTGAGAGCTACCCAGAGGGTTACCTATTTTTTACTTGTTGTTTGTTGTTACTTGTGTACTTTATATGCATGAACTGTGGATTATAGCTGTTTTGTGCTTCTCCATTTACTACATCCTTCACTCTTACTTGCCTTGTATTCATTGACTATTAGGCACAAATCTTTGGGTGATTTCCTACTAGGATTGTATCTCACACCCATTTTGGGCCACGCTTTTGGGCCCAACCAGACTATGCTATTTCAGGTGTAGATAAGGGCAAGTTCCCTTCTACATCTGGTGTTTGACTTGCTGTGGAGCTGGAGATCACGGGACCAAGATACGGCTTGCGATGCTGCTGGATTTCCTATTGCTATAGTACTCTATGTTCAGTTGTATTTCAGCATGTTGTTGTGTTTGCTGCTATCCTAATATACTTGTACCTGCTGCATCATTATCATCATTGCTATATATTTATTCTTCCACTGTTTGGTACAAGATATGTATGTTGTTTCTGCTTCCACTTTTGACTATTGTTTTCCTTACCTTGTATACCTTACTAAATGTGGGAATAGTTTCCCCAATAACATTCCAAGTCCCTCGCTGCTAGTCAGCAGCCTCTGGCGTTTGGGGAAATGCGCTTGAGGTCATGTGGAGAACCGGGTACGGGGCACCAATGGAGGGGCTCCAGAACCAGGACGTTACAAAGTGGTATCAGAGGCGTTTCTTTTCTCTTGAATTACTATTTTGGGCCTTTATCCATGGATATGAAGTATTCAGTACTTGGTATTAATCTGTGCTCAGGAGTAGCTAAATCGTGTATAGGGAAAAACCATACTACATCGTTTATTGCAGTTTTCGGGTTTTGAGATTTACGATTGATATGATTTCACCTAGAGTGATTCAGATGTCCTTTGTTGTTGTTGTTTTGCTATCGCGGTTCTATTTCTGTCGCAACACGATGAAATGAGGGTATTCCATCTCATGCATCATACATACATTTGTTAGAAATCACATTCCATGCATTCTTTCCATGTCATCTTGGGTGCATTAGCGATTGCATGCTGTTGTGATAGACCTTTTGTAGATTATTCATTCTATTGTGATAGATGATTGATAAAATCTCTAGTTCCTTGTTAGAAGATTTTTTGTATTCTACCTTTCTTATATTAATGCCATGTTTTGATTCGCGGGGAGTATGGGCCCTCACGAATCAGAATTTGGCACCTCTTTGACTTACTTTCTGTGTTTTCTGGGCTTCTCTGCAGTTTCTGAGCTACTGCCCATAAAAACCCAAAATACATGACATATACATTTGACTACATGCAGTGTAGCTTGTAGACTGTGTCATTGACCGTGTGAGCAGGACACGTTGTTGTAGAAATAAATTCAGGAACACGCCATGTACGGTTGGTACATGCCTTGTAGTTCGGAGTCGTGTACCCGACCGTGTCACTAACAACACGGGTCGGGGAAGCTCGAGTAGAACACTCCGTGTTGTAAAGGAACACACCATGTAGTCCCGTCCAGGTACTCAGCTGTGTCACGAACAACACGGGTCGGCGTTACCTTCTCTTAGACACACCGTGTTGTTTCTGAACACGTGGTGTAGTCTTGTTCAGGTACTCGGTCGTGTCACGAACAACACGGGATGGTGTCACCTTCACCTATACATGTCGTGTTTGTTCGGAACACATCGTGTAAGGTTCATCCATGTAGACGGCCGAGTATTTAACAACACGGGCCGCTGAAGCCTTGTTTCGTATATGCCGTGTGTGTTTAGAACACACCGTGTAGTCTCGGGGCAAGTCGGATTGTGTGGGTTAGCCATGTAAAGAGACTCAGGCAGGAGATTAGTTTTCAATTACTCGCCGTGTGTTGGGACAACACACCGTGTAGTTTGAGGTGTTACATGACCTGTAGGGTAGGGGCACATGCCCATGTCAGTGGCTTAAGAAGACACGAAATGTAGTCGTGTTTTGTGAACTTGTGTGTTTTCCATACCCTGTTCTCATTTTGTACTATTGTATTCTATGTCTTTTCTAACTCTGATCTAAGGTTTGCTTTTGATCTTTTAGAACTATGCATCCGAGACGTCCTCCGGTTGTACGTCTATCATCATGCAGTTATCAGACGTCGAATATGGCTAATCAGGGACTTTCTACCGATCCTCCAGTCGGGCCAGCCATGACACCAGCTGTCATACTAGTTGCCGGCGTTGATGCGTAGTTTAGGGAAGGTTTTATGAGGATGATGCAGACTTTTTAGGGAGCACCGCCTCCTGCCTCAACTATGGCCGACTTGACGTGGGTTTTTCAGCAGGAGAATCTTCCCACGTTCTCGGGGGAAGGAGGACCTCAGGTTGCAGAGTCATGGGTGGAAGCCATGTTGACCATCTTTGAGCATCTGGAGATGCCTCTAGAGAGGCGGGTCATGCTCGCTACCTATATGCTACGAGACTCTGCCAAGAGGTGGTGGGACGTGATCTCACAGGTTGGTCATCAGCAGGTTATGGCTTGGGAGGAGTTCCAGTGCGTGTTCTTTGACTAATCCTACTCAGAGACCCTGAGGGCCTATCGAGCCCGGGAGTTCATGAGTCTAGAGTAGTGTACTATATCTTTTATGGAGTACTCCTCTGGTTTTACCGAGCTTCAGTGTTTCACACCCCTCCTAGGAGGAGATGGGATGTTCTTGGCACGAAAGTTTGAGGATGGTCCCAGGCTGGAGATCCTCTCTAAGGTGAATCTCTTCTAGTTGAATTCCATCTCTTCCATCATCAACTAGGCACTGATTGTAGATTGCAATCTAAGAGACTCTAGAGCTGCGAGCTAGGGAAGTTCTACTTCCAGATCTAGATTTCCTTCAGATGACAGCAAGAAGCACCATAGGGAGTCTACGCGCGGTGATCAGAGGAAGCGAGATGCATCGTCAGGCTGCCAGGTGATATTCTACCAGTGTGGCCGGTTTGGGAACACGAGGCTGCAGTGCTAGAGAGACCACATGGAGTGCCGATATTGCAGCAAGATTAGTCACTTTCATCATTTCTACCAGGTTTTATCACCAGCACCTGGTGACCGGGGTTCTTCTACGACTCCTCGTTCAGGAGCAGCACCACCAGTTTCTCACCAGTCTGGGAACTGGATTTCTTCCGGCCATTTGGGCCAAGGTGGAGGTTGAGGTCATGGTAGTCTGTCACCATCCCTTCTACGCCAGCAGGGAGGATCAGCTCAGAGTGGACAGGTAGGGTCACAGGGTCGTGGGGCAGGCCAGACTTCGCAGTGGAGCAGACCTATCTGGAGTAGGATCCCAACCCTTCTACAGTTCGAGCTACGATTTTAGTAGCCTCAGTTTTATCTTAAGCGTTTTTTGATACTAGTGTTACGCATAGATTTATCTCTGTTTCTATCATGGAAAGACTTGAGCTCTGCATCTTTTTTTCTACAGACTCGTTGACACTAGACACACCTTTGGGGATGACGACATCTAGTGTACGCCAGTATAGAGAGTGCCCTCTTGTGGTTTCAGGGTATTGTTTCTTACGGGATCTCTACATCCTGGAGAAGACAGGCTAGGTTATCATTCTCGGGATAGACTGGTTCATTCCCTTCTAGGAATTCGTCCACTGTTATCACCACAGAGTGAGTTTCGTTTCACCAGAGGGTGAATCTCTTCTTCATAGAGGCGAATGGAATGTTCAGGTCAGTCGAGCAGGACTCGAGCATCATGGGCTAGGAAGGGTGACAGCCCAGATTTCTAGCCTTTATCTGGATGATCAAGAGACTTCGCAGTTGAAATTTCCTCCAGTGGGGGATCGTTTCAGGGATGTCTTTTTAGAGGACTCTTCGGGTTTGCCTCTAGAGCGTGAGGAAGACTTTTCTATTGAGCTCATGCTACGAACAACACCAGTGTCCATTCCTCCATATAGGATGGCTACACCTGAGTTGTATGAGCTCAAGAAGTATTTGGAGGAGTTCCATGCAAAGGGTTTCATCCAACCCAGCACTTATCCTTGGGGTTCGCCTGTCCTGTTTGCGAAGAAGGCAGATGGTAACCTTTAGATTTGTTTGGATTATCGGAAGATGAACCAGTTGACGGTCAAGAACCGATATCCTTTTCCAAGGATCAATGACCTCTTTGATCATATTTGAGGAGCCCGAGTGTTCTCGAAGATCAACTTGAGGTCCGGTTATCATCAGTTGTGCGTTAGACCATCAGATATACCTCTGAAAGCCTTCAAGAGCAGTTATAGTGAAAACGAGTATACATTCATGCCGTTCGGTCTCACGAACGCACCTACAGTTTTCATGGCTTTGATGAACCGAGTGTTCCATCCTTACATAGACTCCTTCATCGTGGTCTTCATGGACGATATCTTAGTGTACTCTCACACTCGACACGACCATGCCACACATCTTGAGATTTTTCTGAGTACACTGAGAGAGCATCGACTCAATGCAAAACTCTTGAAGTGCCACTTTTGGATGGAATAGATTCACTTCTTGGGTCACGTCATCTCAGAGGAATGAGTATCTATGGACCTAGATAAAGTGAGAGTTGTAGTCTCCTTGGAGCAGTCGCAGAACTTTTTTGAGGTATGGAGTTTCCTAGGGATGGATAGATACTACAGATGCTTCATTCACGACTTTTCATGCCTAGCGGCACCATTGACAAGTCTGACCAAGAAGAGGGAAAAGTTATTATGGTCAGATTCTTGTGAGACAGCCTTTCAGGAGTTGAAGGGAAGATTGTTGTCAGCACTAATACTAGTCTTTCCAGATCCAGGCAAGAGCTACACTGTTTATTGTGATGCTTTAGGTATCGGGCTGGGTACTGTGCTTATGCAGGGAGATGGAGTCGTTGCGTACGGGTCTCAGCAGCTGAGGCCACATGATAGGAACTACCCTATGCACGATCTAGAGTTGGCATCTTTTGTTCATGCCTTACGCTGTTGGATACATTACCTTCTGGGAGAGCACTTTGTGGTTTTCACCGACCACAAGAGTCTCAAGTTCATCTTCACTCAGCGTGATCTAAATCTGAGGCAGCGCAGGTGGTTCGAGTGTCTTTAGTATTTTGATTTTGAGCTTCCCTATACACCGGGAAAGGGAAACTCAGTGGCAGATGCGTTGAGCAGGAGAACTCAGATTCAGGCAGTTCAGGTGGCCAGCAGTGAGTGGCAGTTGATGGCTCTGTTCTCTGAGATGCATCTAGAGGTGGACGACAGACAGGAAAAGACTAACCTATCTTTTGTAGCTGTTACCTCTATGCTTCTTGATCGGGTACAAATGAGGTAGATATCAGACTCAAAGGATTAGTCCTGCAAGAGAGTGTGTCAGGAGAGGACCCTCTTCCTGGATCGACAGTGGGCGAGGATGAGATCTTGTGTTTCCAAGGACGCGTATGGGTGCCAACAGATATACGCGAGGAGCTGATGGAGGATTTTCATTCCTTAGTTTGGGCAGTTCATCCTAGTGTCACCAAGATGTATCAAGATCTTCATCACCAGTATTAGTGTCCATGTATGAAGAGAGATGTTGCTGGTTGCGTCATGATATGTTCTACTTGTCAGCAGGTGATGACAGAGCATCAACAAACAACATGCCTTTTACAGAAGTTACCCATTACAGAGTGGAAGTGGAACGATGTCGCGATGGACTTCCTGACAGGGTTTCCAAGGTCTCCCTTAGGTAACGGTTCTATTTGGGTTGTCGTCGATAGGATTATGATGTTTTATCACTTCTTACCGATCAAGGAGACCTTCAGTGTTGATGATCTGGGACGATTTCTCATAGGAGATATTGTACGACTTCATGGAGTTCCACTCTCTATTGTGTCAGACATGGATGAGCGATTTACCTATCTGTTCTGGCAGGGACTTCAGAAGGCCTTGGGAACATATGTACTTTTGATTATAGCATACCATCCCTAGACTGAAGGCCAGTCCGAACGTACGATCCAGGTGCTAGAGGATATGCTCAGAGATTTCATTATAGACATCGGAGATTCCTGGTAGAAGCATATACCTCTTGGGGAGTTCTCCTACAACAATAGATTTTAGGCGACCATTCAGATGGCACCATATGAGGCTCTTTACGGTAGGCCATGCCGATCACCCTTATGCTGGATGGAGGAAGGAGAGGCAGATTTGCTGGGGCCTCGTCTTGTTCAGGAGACTTCAGAGCAGATAGAGCTGATTCAGAAGACGATGGCTATAGCATAGTCTTGGCAGAATTCGTATGCTGATCAGCGGAGATGACCTCTGGAGTTCGAGGTTGGGGATCAGGTTTGCCTGTGTTTTTCACTGAGGTTGGGACCCAAGAGGATTCAGAGGTAGGGTAAGATTTCATCGCGGTACGTCAGGCCGTTTGAGATTTTAGAGAGAGTTGGGCCGGTCGCCTATTAGTTTCATCTACCCCATAGGTATCGGGCCCTGCATGACACCTTCCATGTATCTCAGCTCCGACGTTACTTTTCATACCCATATCATGGATTTCAGCTCGAGGAGGTTGAGCTTGAAGCGGATGCATCGTTTGAGGAGCATCCCATCCGAATTTTCGATCGCAGTACGATGGTTCTCAATGGGTAGTCTATACCTCTTATATGGGTGTTATGGAAGCATGGGCGAGTATAGGACGAGACTTGGGATAGGGAGGACGATGTACGATCGTAGTGGCCGGAGCTATTCGGGGTTTGTTCTTCTATGCCTCGCTTGGGAAATTCGGGGAAGAATTTATTTAAGGGGGGAAGTTTGTAAGAACCCAGATCTTCATTTCAGGTACGCCTTTCCTTTTTCTAGATTTTTTGAAAAAAATAATGTTTCTGGAAACTTTCGAAGTACACGCCGTGTACTTTCTGAGTACATGCTGTGTACTCTTTTCCCACACGAACCCGTGTACTAGCCGTGCCCGAGCTACACACACGGTGTGTAGGGGTGATGTGGAGGCCAATTTTGGCGGAGCACGGAAAGACCTGGTACACATTGTGTACTCTAAAAGTACACCCCGTGTACTTTATTTATTTTTCATTAAACAGACCGGGGTCGCGCCTGATGCACAGAAACGTCTTATTCAAGGTTCTGTTCGTCCGAGTGTGCCGAGGATTCACGAATTTTCGACAAGCCCCCACCTCTCTGTCCATTCTCAGTTTTGAGCACCATTAATTGCATTGGAATCATAATGGTGAGTTCTCCCTTTTTCTTGAGCCTTGTTTTCCAATTCCTCACCCTTCTCAAGTTATCATGGTTTATGTGTTTCAGATTTTTTCTCAGATCTATGATGTTCTATGGATAATATGTCGTTGTTGTTCATGTATATAGATCTCTTAGGATTGAGGTAGGTGGTTTGTGCCTTTCTGTAGAACGTCTTTGAGTATTTTGTGCAAATCACACCAATACCCTTAAACAGGGTATTGCGTGTTTCTTGTCTTTCCCTGTTGTTTGCCTGCTTTGCTTGATTCCATAAGTATAGGTGATTGATTGTGGATTTGGATAATTTATATTGTGTTCATGTGCCATGCCTTGCTTGTTTTTCTTATTAGGAATTTTCTAGTTTCCATGCCTAGTTGTAGGATAGTGGGGCTATTATACTGTTATGTTGCTGTACTTTAGAATGATATCCAAGTAGTTATGGATGTTTACTTGAGCAATACACACGTGCTGAGCATGTTATTTTCACGCAGGACTGTGAGAACCTAGTGTAGTAGACAATAGGGAGAATGGACGTAAGGGATTCTCCAGAGTGTCTTTCAATACGATGCAAGACCACAATGGGAATAGACGATGAGTGCTTCCTTAGAGAGTCTTTAGTTCCTCGATGCGGGCCGCAGGGGGAAGGAGACGTTGAGTGCTTCCCTAGAGAGCCTTTAGCATGATACGAGACTATAGGGGGAATTGACGGTGAGTGCTTCATTAGAAAGTCTACTCTTAGCTGAACCAGAGGGATGAGACTGTGTTTTCCTCCTAGAGGGTTTCTAGTACTTGTATGTTGAACCATAAGGGTTAGGCTGTGAGAGTTACCTAGAGGGTTAACTATTTTCTGCCAGTTGTTGGTTGTTATTTGTGTACATTATATGCTGGAACTGTGGATTGTAGCTGTTGTGTGATTTTCCATTTACTACATCTTTCACTTTTACTTGCCTTGTATTCATTGACTATTAGGCACAAATCTTTGGGTGATTACCTACTAGGATTGTATCACACACCATGTTTAAGCCACGATTTTGGGCCCAAGAAGACTATGTTGTTGCATGTATAGATAAGGGCATGCGCCCTTATACTTCAGGTGTTTGACTTGCTGTGGAGAAGGAGATCATGGGACCAAGCTACGGCTTGCGATGCTGCTGGAGTTGTTGTTGCTTTAGTACTTTCTGTTCAGTTGTATTTAAGCATGTTGTTGTTTTTGCTGCTTTCCTTTGATACTTGTACATGCTGAATCATTATCATCATTGCTATATATTTATTCTTCCGTAGTTTGGTTACAAATATGTATGTTGTAACTGCTTCCTCTTTTGACTGTAGTTTTCCATACCTTCTATACCTTGCCAAATGGGGGAATAATTTTCCCAATAACTTACCGAGGCCCTCACTGCTAGTCTGCGGCCTCTGGCATTTGGGGAAATGCGCTTGAGGTCATGTGGCGAACCAGGTATGGGGCACCAGTGGAGGGGCTCTGGAACTGGGACGTTACATTACCCATATAAAAACATACCATATAGCATGTTACCCTATAGAAACCAAATTTTTAGAAATTTAACCAATAAAATTACCCAATAGAATAATATCTCAGATTATGGGGGTACACTTGCTGTATGATATTTGTTTTTCAAATTTATCATTTATAACTATTTCCAAGATAAATAATTTTATTTCATGGAATAAGAATATGAATTTTCCTTTTTACAAAGAACATTTTTTATTTTAAATATGTTAATTATATGTGTTAAATAAGAATTTAATTGAAATAAAAATTTATAAATATTAAATATTTAATTTGATATAATGAAATTAATTTTTCAATTAATTATTTCATAGTTACCAAAGGGTGATTTTATTATATTTTGATGATAATTGATTTTTCAGTGAATAGTAGAAAAAATTCAATTTTACGAATAAAATTCATTTTTTGAAGTTAGAATGAAATAAATATGGATTAATAACATATGCAACCTATTTAATTTTCATAAGATGAAAATATACCCATAATATCATATGAATAATATCAATTTAATATAATTTTTTAGGTTATGATAATTAAGAAATCATTTTCTAGTTCTGATGCAGTGCTTGCACAGTGTCGGAAATGTTTTGATTGGTGTTAATAACACAATATTTTTGAGGATATGAGTATTTTATCAACCATTAATCATGTGTTTTATTTATATTTAGTTATTTTGAATTATATATTTTTAATTTTATAGTTATATAGAAAATAAGATATGAACGTAAGGTTTGGTTACCCTGGTAAATACTAGATTAAGTAAAATACTAAAATCATGTTTGAGTCATGAAATATGAAGAAATATCAATAAGTTAGTGGATAAATATGTTATTTAACTCCACATTATTTATCATCATTAACTATTAATTTTCAATCCCTTCACTAGAATATGATAATTTTGATATATGAAGAAATTAATTTTAATATATATCACATCACTTAGTTAATGTTTTCAATATATTTTCATGATAATGATAAGGATAAAAATAAAATATTAAATATTCATGTTAATAATATTTAATAATAATTAAATGTATTATAATTTTTAAATTATTTTTAATTTAAAATAATAATATATTTATAAAAAATGGTTATGCAGTGTGGACAGAGTGCTTGTGTAGGAAATAACAAAATAATGTAAATTATTATAAAAAAAATTAAAGGTTATATGGTTTGGATGAATTGTGATATTTTAAGGATTTTATATTTATTTATGAATTACACATGTTAATTTAAGGTTTCTTATTATATCTACATTACTATCCTATGGTTTTTAAATTCTAAAATTACAGGAATTGTCTTAAAAATAAAATTATGGATATTTAAAATTTAAAATATATTAATAACTTATTTAATAATAATAATATAATCATTGGTCATGTAGACCCAAAATATTTTATAATAATATAATTGTTCTATTTATGAGAAGCACAATAAATTTAATATTATATTCCCGATCCTTAAATATTTAATATATATAAAAACACCGTTGAGGAAAATGAACACGACATAACATTACTAAATAAATATTTGAGTTTGTATTTATCTTAATATTCCAACCAAAATCCATCTAGACATTCTCATCACATTTTTGTATGGTTTTAGTGTGACCATTAAACTCTTCTCCATTGTTCAAAAGATACATCAAAAGGAGAATATCATAAGAAGAGGTAATCATCTTTACTTAAATATTAGTGTTTATATACTCTTATGAAAACTGAATATAATAAATAAACATCATAAAATTATAAAAAAGTGATAATTATTTTACTAAAATAATATTATGGCGATAGAACAACCTTTATCTACCACATTTCCATCAGTTTAAAAAAGGAAATGTCGAGCGTGCATACATGCAGACTACTACCTCCACGAAAAAAATTATTTTTCATCACAAAGTCACATATATGGTTATAAATATGGATTTAGTTAATAAAAATTATATCTATTAATTAATAATTATTCTTTAATTATTAATAATTATCTACCTATATTATTTTCGAATAATTGATAAATGAGAACGCTCATCTTGTGTATGTGGGGACAAACAACCCCAAGAATGATTAATATCATTATTCAGAACATCATAACTGAATGGTTATAAAATTGTGTTTAAGAAATAATTTTTAAACTTATCAAAATTTTAATTTTATGGAGGTGAATAAACCATAACCAAGGTGAATGTATCAGAACATCAATATCAGGACACGCATATTAAATATAACCATTTACCAAGAGATAATGATTTTAAAAACGATTTATTATTAAGTGGGTAAGAATTATTTATAAATAAATTTTATAGTGTTGGTTAAATAAAAATATTATACTTAAATAGATAAATACTAAATCTAAATTTACTATATTGGAGTTTAGATCACATACAACGTTATATAAGTCAGAGGTAAGGCTATTTTTAATTCAATTTCATTCCACTAGGTTATATCACTTCATCGTTTAATATTATATAAAAATATGTTGATGTTTGTGACTAGTAATTGTTTTATTTATAATTTAAACCTTTTTATGTTTATTTTCAGTTTTTATTCACATAATCACTTCATTTATCAATTCTCTATTCAACTGTTGTCAACATCTTATGGGTTTTTTAACAAGGATATCAATTTCATTAGACATGATTCATATTGTGCAATATGGTTCATTATTTGTGGTATAATTATTTCCCAATGAAAGTGTTTTAAATTTTTATTTCAACGAAATATTGGGTTTTAATTAATGATATCATTTTAATTCATTTAATATAATTTTAATTGAAGCACTTCTAATGTTATAAGGATTTATTATCTCAAATTTCCATCTTTGAAACATTTTCCATATTATGGAACTATAACAATTATAATGGTGTACATTATTCTTCATTAACATATTATATATTGGTTTTATTTTATTAATGTAATTTAAATATCCTTTTTCATTTTCATTATTTCAACTGGTTTTTTTCCTTAAAATATTAATGGTCATTCTTTACAAATATTTTATTAATATTTTTATTGTATTATAACACTTTTCATCGATAAATGTTTTCTTTTTATTGTTTTATGAATTATATTTCCCAAATTAATTGATTTATTAAGTTATTTTTAACTATATTTTACTTTCTTTTGAATGTTATTAAATGGAAATTATTAATTTTTTTTCTATATTTGTTATTTTTTACATTCATTACAAAAGTTTAAAAATAATTTTTTTAATATTTATTTCTTTAATTTATTTTCATTCCATCATAGAAAATGTTCATTATCAATACTACTCTTTATTTTTCAATTATTTTTCAAATAATATTATATACATATTGTTCTCTAAATTGTTCATTTTTAGGAGTTATAAAATTAAAAGTGGATTTCTCATTATTTGTCGTGATAACATAATGTGATTTTGATTATAGATTGAGAAATATTGTTTTTATGAGTTTTATTATAAATGTAAAATTAGCTATGTGTTTTACTCTTGTTATGGTTATTTGTAATTATTTATGATGATATTTGGGCCAGTTATATCTATTCAAATCAGAGAGTAATGTTGAAAGAGTCAACTGGTTATAAGTTACTGATTTGATGTAGTTATTATTAATTAGATATAATTTATTACTATAATGTTGTTATGATGACTAGTCTAGCTGATCATAAGATAATACTATGGATAATTTTGAATTAACTATGTTGGAAATTCTACATTCAAGGGATATTAAAATAAACATGTTATTGTGATTTCCCATGTACCCTAAATGATTATGATTTTTCCGTTAATATTGGTTATGAATTGTTTTAGGAAAACACATAATGATAATATGTTGATTTCAAGAGTAATTTATTAGTATCCTTTAAAATTATTTATATGGGAAGGAAATTCATATGAGTATTCATTTTTTTAAAACAAACAAATATCTTATTTTATTTTCTATCCATTAGGGAGATTTTTGTGATCATCGTATATTTTCAAATGTTTTATATGTCATATATATGTTTAGGAACTATAGGGTGGCCAATAATTTAGTTTTGGGGACACAAATCGAATGAATCCAATGTTTCATTAATGAAATATGAGTTTAAACTCAAGAACCTTTTTTTAGAAAAATGTACCATGTGTGATTTTGTCATTAATATAATGTATGAGTATTCCTAAATACCTAAAAATCAAAACCTAAAATGTAATCGGGGTGTTGAAAAATAACTTTTTTGTTTTTGAAACAGATAATTATGTGTCAGTACTTTTTTATTTATTATTATTGGTATCAAATAAAGCGTGTATATTAAATTTTGGTATCACCTATTATGTAAGTATATGTTTGGGGAATCTCAAAAATGATTAAATTAAAAACATAATAAAAATTTAAAAAATAAATTTAACTTTATTAAAACTATTGTAAAATTTATTTCAATTTTGAATTCCTGGATCTATGCCTCCTTTAGTAGACACAACTAATTATAATCCATAACATCATTGTGGGGTCATCTTCCTATCAATTGTTTCTTAATCCCTCTATAGAAAATGGTGGAATAAGTGATGAGAAAAATTCTAGAGAACCCCTATCATGGGAAAACTAGGTAGCACTCATAAATGAGGTATACCAGACAAATCATAGTATCATCAATTATTTCACATAATAGAATGAATAAAACAATCATATTAACTTATATTTAATGAAAAATGAGTATTGATACACCTCTAATAAATACAAAATCATATTAAACCAATTTATTTGGAATAAAGAGCCTCCAAAAGTAATTTGGAATATTCAATATCTTCTAAAATATGATCATGAATATAAAAACCTTGGGGTGAATTAATGAGCCTAAAAAAGGGTTAAAAATTATAAAAATGGTTATTAAGTGTACACTTTAATTAGGATTAGGAAATTATCTCGTATAACATGTCCTCAAAGCCTTACACAATTCCCAATCCCAAATCAAATGAAAGATTTATTATTTTATATATTTTTTATGGTAATATAAATATATCTTATTTATGTCACATGTCAAAATTAAACCTATTATTTATATCATAACACCACATTATTTTTTTAATTAAATTATTCTTATTTATTTAAATACATCATATATTTAAAAAACATATTTAACTTTATAAAAAATAAAAAATCAAAGGTGGCTTTGAAAAGATGGAATTGATTATAATTATTATTCATATTGATAATATAATAATGGTATCTAGAAACACCTTATAGATAACCAATTTACCGAAATGTTTTGAGTGATATAATCCACCACAAGTCTATTAAAAATGTTCATTTTCCCAATATAATGATTTTCAAGATTAAGCATGAGACAAGGAAATGTCCACCCCATATATCATATGACATTTATTTGATTAAAATATCAACTAAAACTTATATAATTTATCAGAAGTAATTATCAAAAACTGACCATGAATTTTTTTAAATCTCACTTCAGTGCCATGATGCCATAAAATCAATATATGATATGGAAAAGAATATATTGGTTAATCGAATATCTCAATGTTATAAATACCATTACCTGTCATCTTATATTAAGATTATATCTCAAATGAAATTAAATTTGTATCAAACTATGAAACTAGAAAAGTTAGGAAACTTGGTGATAACCTCATGAGAAAGGTTCAATAGTCAATCTTCACTTATGTGTGACTAATGAAACACACACACACATGATATTCCATGTGATCTACACTATGCTGAAAAAAATGCAGTCGTTTAAAAACATTTTATCCCATAGTTGATTACTTGTATAACATTTCATGTGATCCTAATCATATGAATCATATTATCAAATTGCAACCCAAAATGGTAATCATTAATAATATATACGATAAAAAATGCGGGGGAACACTAAAATAGTCAATCAACATACATATTCATAAAAAAAATTAACATGAGTGATTATTTTTATATATATACAAGTGGTCTTATTTATACTGATCATAACATATCATCCCAACCCATCATGATGACCATCAATCAGTGATAACTTGATAATACATATATTTATTAGGGGTTTTTATATTATTTAGCATGTTCAATTAAAAAAATAAATTATAAATTATTTCCATTAATATATATTACATGAAACAATATGTCCTCATTAATTAGTAAATAACTATCTATATGGTAGATACACTAACAACTTCTCACTTTAATCAAAACTAGTCACCCATGTCTCTAATACTAAGTAAGATTGTTTGGATTTTATGCTTTTGTGTATGGGGATTATCTATGGGATCATTAATATTATCTCATATAGAGAATGAACCCATATCAATATCACCTATACCAATAAACTAGGTAATTATATAAAATTGGAGAAGAATTATATTTGTATCATTAGTGAGGCCGAATCTCCCTGGTTTATGAAACTTCACTACTATTATAATTATAATTTTCAATTGGAATCTTGATTCATAGAACCACCACTAGTATGGTATGGAATATATTTATTCAAATAGATTATCTAGAAGCATTATTTATCACTATATACTTTGATTAAATTATATAATTAATTTATATTAGATTCATATAAATTTTACAAAATTCTGCTCCACCATTACAATTTTTTTTCTAAGATTTAAATTCTTGTTTTTCAGTTTAAACACTTTAATTATTTTAACTATTTTTTATAAACTCTTCCTTAGTTCCAAAAAATAATTATACATCCTTATTTTTTCTCTAGTTCCATTGTACAGTCTTTATATAATCTCAATGAATTCTACTCGGTTTAATTATTTTTAATGATCCATACAAAATTCATGAGATATATTATGATGGGTAAACTACATAACATGCATGATTGATCAAAAAATTTAATAATATGATATCCTAATAATCAATTATTATTACTCAATCATTAAAGGACTCGATTTATTCAAAACTATCATTCCATGACATATTTGTAATGAACACCTTTTCTATTTTTAAATGATAAACCAGAAGAATAGTTTGCAATAATATATGTTATTTTACTATTCCCAATCAATATATTTCATCTATCCCTATATATATATCTTGTATGTAAGTTTCTCTACAAATATCATTTATTGTGAAGAAATTTAGAAAAAAAATTCCCCCTCGTTATAGTATTAGGATGTCAATTATAGTGACAAATATTTCCAAAACATAACCCAGACGGATAAATATAAGTTAAATGGAAGCTTACTCACCCATGAATTCTCTCTCAATTACAATTTTGTCATAGAAGATGATCTTAATTATCCAAAACCATGGGATTTCCCTCATATAGTCATCTACTAATTGATGTTTTTTATTGTGGGTTTCCCTCTACTAGATTGTATTTGGTCCCCATACCACATCATTTATAGATTATTAGAGTTTTGGCCTCTCATGTAATTATTAATTACATTCCATGGTGATATTTTTATGTTTTATTATATATATTTTTGTGATTTATTTTTTCTTCATCCCTTAGATAACAATCAATTTTCATTATTTATGGTGTGATATTTTCCCATTCATGTCATTATAAATCTCTTTAAATGTGTACACTTATATTTTAATGATTTTAATTGAATGTTATTTATTCCACCTTTGGGTATTATTCCATTACTCAGTCATTTATTCAATTTTATTATCGTAATTACTAATTGGTTTCCCCTATATCTGGAGGACATCTCAATATTTTTAAAATTTTAAATGGACTCTAAATCATCATAGATGATATGTTTGTTGTATTTTATTACCATCATATTTATTCCATCAATAGTTTTTTTGGATATTAGAAATATATTTTATAACTCAATATTTATTCTAGGACACCTTATATCATCCTCTCGGGTCACTCTAAGTTATGTTGTGGTGGATCATGACCCTATATTACTGAGGAGTCTTAGTTTCTATCAATATCTTAAGGTAGTGAGACTCCCTATCATATATGTATTATTTAATATATTTCTACTAAAAATTGGATAATTGTTTAATTAGAGGTTCTATTTATACATTATGTTATCAATGATATCTTTGAGGTGGGATATGGTTCTTCTATAGGGGATGTTAGCATTATGGCACCAGTGGGTGGAGATTTTTGTTAATTGTTTCTCTGTCATTTCAAAGTAATGGTTGAACTCCTTGATAGTGAAATATTCATATACTAGTGAAACATTTTCAAGTTTCCTTAATTTCAAGGAATTGTGTTTAAACTCACAAACAAACATTATTTGTTGATTTTATGATTTTGATGATGACATTACATTGGAATTTCATTAGTGATTAGGACTCATTATGTGAATGGTTTGAAAAGAATATTGGATACTATTTTAATGTGGGGCCTTCATAGAAGATCTAAATTTTGGAGGTTCAGGTTTCAAAATATATGTGGATATTTTTCATTAAGGATTGTCACTTAAATACTTATCTTAACCTAGTACCAACCATGGATCATACCACCGAACCCAAAATATTCCAAACCTCAATTTCCTTTTGTGTGGGATTATAAATATTTTTTCCACAATCTCCATTATGTGGATTTTATATGTTTTTATTCCATTAAGTGACGTGATTTATAATTTTATTTATTTTTTTGATCTCTATACCCCATAGAATTTTTTTATAAAAACCTAATAAAATGATTGGAAAAAATTATAGTAGTCTAGATTGCATACCCCTACCTACAAATTTTTATACCCATTGTTAATCATTATTTTTTTTAAATTTATTCTCTATGATTTCTCTATTGATATGAAAAATCTATCATCAAGAATTTTTTTTCAACACATAAATTGACTTTTTAGCTTAAAAATCAATGAATCATTTATCGGTTCTTCAAAACCTTATTGTTTTATCAATTTATAATCATTAATAATTTCCTAAAAATGAATGTGGTGATTAAATCCATTTTATATGCCTCAAAATCATAATATATGGGTATGGTGAAATGAATAAAAATATATTTGATTATATCGACTATAGAAAATGTTTCATTATAGTAAATAAAATGAATTTATTTAACTCCATTATCCAATAAGAAATATTTTTAGAGAGAAAATGTTATGTTTATGTTAGTTATAATACAAACAACCATCCTAAAACAAATGGGGTTTACCATTTTAGGTGGATCTACCATGTTAAAAACATGATTACTATATTTGGATTCCAAATTAGTTTAAATTTAATTTAACAAACATTCCAATTTAGAACTCTTAATGTATTCTTGGTTATATTTTTGATAAATTTCTAGGATTTTCACATAAAATTCATTAGGTATGAGAAATTCATATTTATGGGTTCTTGATGATATATATTAAAGATGAATATTAATTTTATATATATAGTCAGTTCATTTTTCATAACAATTTTTATTATTATAACTCCTCCATATCAATATTTAATAAATATATCTAGTATTTAATTTTATAAAATATATATTTTCAACCACTAATTCTTTCAAAAATACATTCAATTCCAATAAACACAGTGAGTCCTGAAAAAATCATGTTGTACACTATTATATTAGTTAAATGAAAACTGACTATCACTTTGGGATAACCAAAAAATATATATTTATTTTATTTTGGTAAAATTTTACTTAGGGTAAAATATTAAAGAAATTCCAAAAAACCCTAAATATTAAAACAAAAAATGACAATCTACATCACATGTAATGTCTTTTGAATAACCATTGATGAATCATGATTAAATGATATCAATGTTGTTTTTTATTCCATAACACCATAAGAAAATAAAAAGGCTTTAATAGATCATATTTGATAGAAAAATGTCAATATTGTTTTATTAATAATTTTAAATGACCCATTTTATTATGGTTTACTAGGGGAATTAGTTGTGATACATTACAAAAACCTCGTAGATAGTCATGATGTTTGTGAAACAAGTATTCTCCACTTTGATAAAATAAATGTTTTATACAACATTTTTAATGTATTGTTCATTTCACTTTTAAAAACTTAAATAATTTATATGGATCCATACATATGATTCTTAAGGTAAAAGGACCCGTATTTACTAATTTCATCCATAAGGGTAATGATGTACTAAAACTGATCATGAGATGTTTTCACACATTACTAAACTCCTACATCATGATGTATGAGTTATAATAAATCATTAGATACTTACCCTTTACACTAAAAGTTTACCTAATTTTACCTAATAGACATCATTTTTATACCTTAATTGATTTATATCCATTCAAATATTGTAATCCATCATTGGGGATTAATTGCATGTGTTTTGTATTTATATTTAAAAATCGAAAATTCTAATGATAAGTGGAATTAAAATAAGTTATTTTGAACTTATTATTATTTATAATATATATTTTATTATAAATATATAATATATATAAATTATTAAATATGTTAGTAGAACAATAAAAATTAATTCATATAAATTAAACATCAATAGTTCATTATTATAGCTAAAATATATGCGTTAATTTAGAAAGATAGGGAAATCAAATTTTGATTTATTAAAAAAAATTAATTGTTCTCTAGAAAAAATGATTATCCACTATGAAGATGAAAATTTACTACCCCCATTGAGATTCAACAATTCATAATCTATTCTCAACTCATAAGTACAATTTTTCCTTAAATACCATCCTTTATTCTCTATATGGCTTTACATTATGGAAAAAATAGTGATACACATCTAGAATATAATACACATGATCTAGAGATACTGAATTTTATTTCTAAAACACAAATATCTGTGTGATCAAACCATAACCACATTTATTATAATGTATCATTAGGTATTTACAAAAATTCCTCTTATAAGAAATATTTTTTTAAAGAACATTATCCTTCCTTTAATATTATTGATATTATAGGGTTATGATCCATGATTACATATTTAGACATTCCAATAATTTTATTCTTATTGGCCTCATATTTACCCATTCCCTAATTCACGATCAGGTTAAGGAACAATCTTTTCATATTCTATTACGTTACTTTCAATATATATGGCTGAATAGAATAAGTATAATGAATTGTTTTCATTTTAAATTAGTAACGAACTTATTAATTGACCAAGAAAAATATTACAAGACTATATCAATGGATATATCTTTTTTAAGTGGAAATATATTAAATTCTATATTTATATGTGCTAATTTGTTTTGATAAAATAAGTAAAAATTGGGGTTCTTTCTAATACCTTATATTATAAAAACGCTTTGGTTCCATCATAACATATAACTATATCTTCACATTGACATATCGACATAATATTTCCCTTTATATTGAACACATCCATTGATATATTTTTCTTCTAATGATCAGAAATATTTTTGATAGAATAAAACATGATTCAAACAAAGAATATTTCTTACCCTTATTATGAGTACAGTTATCAATATGAAGGATAATTGAGGTTTGTTCAATAATGATATCTAGTTCCAAAATATATAACTTCTCCATATTCTTGATAAAAAATGTAAAATTAATATACTATTCAATTATTTGATAATGGGCCATTTCTATTCAAGGTTTTTATTGACTTTTAACTCCTTGGAATGATAAGATATCTTCCCTATATATTGATCCTTATCTCTGTCCCCAAATTTCTTAGATATTTCCCTTGACTCAGTATCTTTATATGATGGATCTTATCCCGATCATCTTACTTTTATATCATGTTACATAGGATTATATTATTTGTGCAGTTGTGGCCAATATTGAAAATTAATATTTTTTCCACAGCTTATCTATAGTCTATCCCTTCATACGAGACACCATCCCAGTCCGTCATGAAGGTGTTTTGGCAGTTTCTGATGGTGTTAGTAAAAATTTTTGTATTTCCACTTTTATTTTTTTCTTCTTATTTTGTATCTAATGTATTATTTTTGATCCATATATACTTATTGTCTGAGATATTGTATTATATATCCTTGTTTTCCTCCTTCTCTTCCCGTTTATCCCATAAAATCATTCTATAAAATACCATTGATATGGAATGACGATGCTTTTTTCGTTTTTTCATTGTAATGTAGAATTATTTTGATTGATATTAGTTTTATTAATTCTATAGAATATTCATCAAGGTTTCTTATGTGATTCTCAATATTTCACTAGTTATTTATTCTACTTAAAGATCTACTACATACCTCCTTGGTTAGTAGGTTTTGGGTTTTTGTACTACATATATGTTTCATTTTAGAAACGTTTTATCAAAAGAATCTTATTAAGGGTGGTAGAATAATTCATGGTGGAAGACTCATATGTGTTGATGTTGGGTGTGGAGGATCATGGATGGATGTTGAAATAGAATCTTTATCTAGACAGCATTAATTTAGATCATGTTGAATCTATATTTAATGGTAGTTTTTATAGATGGTATGAATGTTTATGATGGTGATGGAGGTGAAGTGAATATAGATCTTAGGTTGTTTTTTATGTATTTTTTTTGGATTTTTTGGTCTCTATTTTCAATGGTGTATTCTTTGTGGTGGTGATTTCTGGTTAATGTTGTGACGGTTGGGTGACCTGATTTGGTGAAGATTAATTATTGGTTCTTGTTTCTAATTGATTTAGACTATCACTGAGTTCATACAAGAAGAGGAAATATTGGATATAATGCTCATTATTTATTTTTACCATAAACATGTGTTTTGGGTGAAACTGGGATTAATGATCTAATGTGAGTCGTTCCATACAATATTGTATGGGTTATCTTAATCTGACTCAAGAAAGTGAATTTCATTTACCTTTTTTATGTTTGAATTTTTTTTGGTTTCTATATCTATGTTTATTTGTACAAGGAATGGATAGTTTTTATGGTTTTATTATTTATGGTGGAGAGTAACCCTATAAGTAGTTTTATTTAAACATTAAATATGGATTTTGAGAGACAATAGTTAAAGAAATTTTTAACATCCATTTTTTTGTTGTCATAGACTTATATCAATGATAATTTTTAGATTAAATTTGATTTAAAAGATCTTTATAGTTGAATATGTGTCATTATTAGTATCATGTAAGTCACCATTCAATATTATATTATATTGATTATAGTATCAATAAAACAAATTCCCTCATTATTATAAATTTAATGGGATAAGATCTATGTTTCCAAATGTTCCAATACAACTAAGCTCATCTTCTAATGTATATATATTCCTAAAATGAAATATTTCCTGTTGTATCTCATATAACTATTATATTATTTATTGGGTAAGATATTTCAAAATTTATATCTTTAATATATTTTACACTATACCTATTGTTGTGAATATGATAAGGTTAAAATTTTTAATTCCATATAATATTAAACATATGGTAACTATTACCCTTTTCATCGAATATAGGATTGTTCATTATTAATCAACTAATAATAGAAAATATATTCAATTGATCATGTTATTGATGAATATTATTTTTTATAATAAGGAATTTATTAACTCTATATTTTTTAATGGATTCATATTTAGGCTCATCATTATCATTACATGTATCACAGAAAAACTAGATATTACAATTCACAACAATTCAGTATTACATATATTATACATACTCATGAAAATTTTTAAAAATTAATTAATTATATAACAACTCAGAATAACACTTATTTCATGTTATAAAAAATAGAAATCTACATCATTATTTCAAGTGAGCTTACATGAATTTTATATAAAAAGTATATATCATGAAATATTGACATATACTAACATTTAGTTTATGTATTTTTAATAAATTAGTTAGGAAATTTCTCCAATTTTTGGATTTATTGATTATAAAAGAAACATGAATTTATTAAAAGTATTTATGAAACATTCCCTTTATCATAATGATTAAATGATAAATAAAATAATAGAATAATAAAATAGAAATACAATTTTAAAAATATTTAGTTTATTCATAAATTATTGAATTCATTCATCATTTAGAATCCACAAATAATGTTAATAACCAATTATTTAGTGAGACCATCGTCATATCGATGAAAATATATTCTCTGTAATGGAAAATAATGGAATAATGGATGGGGAAACACTAGAAATCATCTCACATGAAAAACCATAACATCAATCCCTAACTCAACCATTCTACTGAGTTGAAATTCGTCATGGGCTCAAGTACACACCCCTTTAACCAAGGGCTGAAGAATAGTGTTAAGGGATTTTATATATCATATGGAAATATATTTACCATTTATTGATCATCATATAAAAATATTTATAATATGTACCAATTAATGTAATTAGTGGAATAATATGATAACAACAATAAAATAAACTCAGTTGTATATAATAATTCTTTATAATAACATGCATCGTGATGAATTACTAGTCTATAGAAATATACAAAAAAAAAATAACTCAAATAACTTAATATAATGTAATAAAAGTAAAATATCCATATTTGTCTTGAAATATATGAAAACATAACACTATGATGTTTCTAAAAACCCTCTCCACCATCAATGGTCCCTTTCCTTTACATGTAGTACAATTTATATAATATATAAACACAAAATGATTTTAAATACAAATAATGAGAATTTTTTTTGATATAACTCTCATGACACTATTGGAACTGGAACATATGTTCCACAAACTCTAATAAAAAATCAATTATATAGTTCCCACTTATATAAACATTGTTATGTACTATAATAATGTATCTTTATATGTGAAGATAACAAAATAGGATCTGTATATACCAAATCAAAGTTTACAAAAAAAATTAAAGGACCTTAAAAATGACTCATTATATGGGGAAGTGGTGGTGAGATCCTCATACTATATATTAGCTCTTGATTTGATCTATTTTTTATGATAAGGGTTTTGATGACAAAAAACACATTTTTGAAGGTCTTATGGACCAGTTTTTGCATAAATACACATGATGTGGGGGTTCCCAATGTCTATCATGGTATTCTATTTCTTATTATTATATTTTTTTTACCCCATGGGACAAAATACATGTTGATAAAAATATTATGGTCACCAAAATTATGAAATACTTTGAAGAAATTCTAAATAGTATTCACTTGAGGGAGCGTTAGGCATTAACTTTTCACCTAAATATAGTATTCATCATTCTATGTACTCCAATTTACCTATCATTTATTCAAATAGCATTTCATTACAAGAATGATATTGTAGGAATGGATTCAAAACGTCCCACATACCCAATCCTGATTCCCTGAATTGTTTATGAGCTCGACCTGTGTTCTCTTGTCTACTTGCATGAGGGCCTTACCCACCATGTCACGTGATGAGATTTCCCCATTTCATAACACACTAATCACATTTATGAATTTAAAAAAACATCACGCCATTCATTTTTAGGGTTAAATTTTTAGAGAAAAATAGATTCCCAAATACTCGATCCCAAACCATCTCTATCCCATTTCAAGTGACACTTTAGTCATAAAAAATAAAAAAAAATGAATAAGGAACCGTTCTCAATAGTAATTTTGTATCCCCCATATAAGGGTAACATGAATCGTAGTCATCCTTGTAGATTTCAACCTAAGAGATACTACACATATGTCACTGACATGTGGGAAACTTCATATAGGCCATCCATTTAAAATGACACATTACCCCTATCCCCATACAAGGGTGCCAAATAAACATGGTGTTATAAATTGATGTCATTCATAACAAGGCTTTCAATAAGAAATGAACATTATCTATCCCTATGTATGTGTACTACCTCATATAGGTTTCATATCTAGTATCAAATTCAATAATGTCTCATAACATGGAAACAATTCTACCAGGCCTCACACCCATGCACCATTTTAACATGGTCAAATAATTAAGTGCCATTTCATTTTGTTCTCACACCATTTGCACCATCATTATTATGATTACAACTGGGTGTAATTACCAAAATATAACATCACCCATGTCATAATCCAGGATAAACCATGTATGGCCCTTCTACTAGTTGTAAGACCCAACCTTTAATAGCCTTTTTCATCATCTAGTTTTCAAAAATACACAGGGTAGGAAAACATATATTCAGATCTTATTAGGTGTAATCCCTAATAATAATTTTTATTGACTAGTAAACCATATATGGGATGGACCAAATAGGACCCCCATGTGTAATCCCTAGTTAATATACTATTTAATATCCATTAAGAACACAAATATCCATATAACATGAAGTTAAACTACTTGGTGTGGTGTGGTCGCATGAACATAAAACATGAATCTCATAATATGTGGGTTTTGACTCCTCCTACAGTAGAATATATAGGACATGAATTTTAGTTTATATCCTATTATCATGAAAACATTATTATCCCCCATACATGAGATGTGGTATTACCTAAACATTTCTCAATATTATATGTGCCGAGCACAAGAAACCAACTGACTCAAGTGATGAGCATAATATTCCATAAGTGATGAGTATATAATCCATCATTCCTTATGTGAGGAGAATACTATTACCTCATGAATATATTTAGTTAATATAAATGGCCTCATACTAGGTGTAATCCAAATCTATTCTCCTCTTCCCCCACATCTAGTTACCAAAATCTAGAATGTTCCCATCCATACATGGCTCCCCTACTAGGTATAATCCCTGACCACCCTCACGTTTTTTAACAATATATATGATTTTCAAAAAAGGGTTGATCATGAATATGCACCACAAAAAAAATCTAGAATCCTTTTACTAAGTATCCCACCACTTACGACTTTAAAAAACATTGAAACACTCATGGAATGATGAAATTAAATAGAGAAATATTTTTCCTTGTTACACAATATTAAAATTTATGAAGTGTCCCGCTAAAGAATAAAATTGCCTTGCATTTAATTATCTTTATAAGGATACAAAGGAACTCCCTTTCATTGAACCAATCACAACTAAAAAAAAACTTCTATCATATTTTCTTTGGATTCTAATGTGTCCCTTAATGGAGTTAAACTACATATTGACAACCTATATGTATCCAAACAATAGAGTGAACACAGTGTCATGTTAAATGAGTGACATTATAATTAATTTCGACATGGTCCTATTAAATTCATGTTTTCCATAAATCAATTTCTTATGGGTAAATAATATCATAACTAATAAACTCCCCTGAACATTTCATAAATATTTAATAGATCCCTTTTGTAATAAATATTTTTACCTTAAATGGTGTGATGATCCTAAACACCAATTATCTCAACCAATGAACTACCCAAACAATTAGTGATAAATGTCTCAGTAACCGCCTTTGTAAAGTTGTTTTGAAACTACCCAAAATACATGGTAACATTTTAAATTATAAATATTATGGTGAACCTAATGTGAATCATTAAAAAATATGTTGATTCATTATATAATCTTAATGATGATACCAAACTAATGGTTTTATTTTTATCTCTCAAAATCTAGATTTAATTTATAATGAAAATACAACAAGGAGATATGGTCTCAAACTAGAATGGGGGAAACTAGAAAAGAAATATCAAATCCAGAAACTATTATCCAATGAAACATTTATTCAATAATTCAATAATTTATATATATACATTAACACTAGAGCACTTAAATATGTCATTACCTACGCAATTATTAAAATTCCATATAAAGAATGAGCTGGTGTAATAATATTACATTCATGAAATAATTCCAACCATATAACCATATCTTTATAATCATGGGATACCGGGGCCACATAAGATAATTCCATGTAGATTGGAATGAAGAGGTAAGTGGCCCATATATAAATATCAAACTGAACTGGGAATATCTCCCAAGATAAACAAAATGCATACATTCTTTATCATAGGGCGGTAGATGATGAAATCCTCAAAATATAGGAAACTACATAGATGATACATTGGAGGGCTCTTATTCCATATAATAAATGAAATTGACATGTGACCCCAATTCTATAGGAAGTTACAAAGGATACTACCCAACCACCACTCATCCCGAATAAGATACAAAGAAAGACATCCTTTCAGGGGATGATAATAATTATAATTCAAAATGGGTACATGTCCGAGATATTTACCACCACTTTGAGGCCATTATAATGTTATAATAGTATCCTATTTGGATTTATATACCACTATTATCTTGGATCGTTAGAACTTATGATAGCTGTACATAATGAACTATTCAACAAATCCATAACCAATCATATAGAGGCCTAACACATATTTATTACATTAGGTTTTTTGATACTATATATGTAACCGAACATTATATGGTTTTATGAATATTGGGGAACTATGGGTATCCTAGAGGAAATACAAGTCTATAGGGTTGGGGGAATTTTTATTCTCACAATATTCCCTAGTAAAGTACATCAGGAATTAATTCACCCAAATTATTTATATAAAATGTTTAATTAAATAAATGTACCCTACCTTGATTTATCATTAGTAAATTTTATTACCCTTGACCATACTAATGTTGAAAAATGTGATACTGTAAATGAAATTGAAATAAAGGAGGTATATATAGGGACTTTTTCTTGGTTATCTAGTTCCCCAAAATAAGGGAAAGTGTTTTCCACTTCATAGACCCCCAACACAAATATATGATGAGGAAAATTCAACAGAAGATAATATTTTTTAGTTATAGTATAAAATAGTGGAGCTTGGGAATATTTATACTAATTTACTCAAGAAAAATATAACTATTGTATCTGATATTTAGGTAAAATATTTCCTAAATCTTTCAAATAAGCCCATTAAAATTCAAGAGATCAGTCAAGACAGCCATAATTTTTTTATCACATCTATAGGACCATATAATTATATAACTGTTGTATTATCAAGTGTTCCCACTTATCTAGAGCCATTGACAACATGTTAGTTAAATTCACTTAAGGATAACTAAAAAAATTATTATCATAATAACTATATGATGATAGCACTTGATAGATGGGTTCAATAGATGTATTTTGTAACACCCCAAGATTTTATGAAAAATATTCTTTTAAGTTCATTAATGTCTTGTGTTGTATGCTACACCAAGATTACCTTGCGCTATACGCAACACCGTATTAGCTTGCAGTATACGCAACACTATTCTTGGATCGTGTTACACACAATTTTGATAATAGTTATTCTACACAACATTGAGTATATATATATATATATATATATATATATTCAATGTATAAATGAAATATGGTTGGATTCTGTTATATGAAACAACTAAGGATTCTTTCACAACATGCAACCCTGACTTGGCTTGCATTACACGCAATCGTGACCTTCCTCGATAGTGTGTGTTGTACTCAATACAAGGTTTTACTAAACAATGATATATTATTATAATATTATTATGAAATAGCCGTTATGAATAATATTAACTAAATTTTTAATTTTATAAAATTATTATTCATCTTACACATTTTCTAGAACAGGGTATAAGAACAAAATAAATTTTTCGGGTAAAATAAGTGTTTTTTAAAAAATGCAGTTTTGCCGCCTTTTGTTGGCGCACCCACTTTAAATCTTGTTTTTGACATGTTTATAAGTAATATTTGAAAAAATAAAATTCTTATTTGGAACCAAGAAATAATACATTTACTTTGGATAAATGTTTCGTATTATTCTGGTAACTTTCATATTTTGATGAATAGTAAAAACGTGCTATATTTTAATGAAAAACAACGTTTGTCATCGTAATAATTTATATGGTTAAATTATAATATTGAATGGTTTTAAAGTATAAAAAGAATATATTTTTACAATTTAATATAATGTATGTCATTATCATTGATTTAACATTGAATTCGTAGTTTAAATCAATTCAATCTTTTGTAATGTTTTAAACAAAAACCCATTTTCATTCGACAACGAGATTAATTTTAATTTAATTTCGGCAACTTCTGTGTATTGAATTTGAAAAAATTGATTCCATATTTGGAATCAGTGGATCCAAATTATGTTAATAGGCTACTTTTTTATTTTTGGGAATTATGAATAGTAACTACGGTAAATTTTATTTACCATAGTTAAAGGTAAATCGGGTAATTAAGGGTAAATATAATATTATAAAATTACCCTAACACATGCCAAAATTCTATTGGATGGATAAAAGTAAACCCATATCAACTAAGGGTTGGATTAGATTCATTTTATGGACTTTTGACCATGAAAATAATTTAATTATTATTAAAACCAAAGAAAGTGACAACATGTCACTCTCTTAAATCTTATAAGTATAATAATTTTAATTTAGTGATAAACATCATAAAACTTCGAACATGAATATTCTAAAGAAATATAATAAAATTATCTACATCATTATAATTTATTTATAATTTTTAGGGATTAAATAATTTCCATTAATGGTGATACATTAATGATAAATAAATTATTTAGTAAGTGGAAAATAAGTAATATAGTTTTTATAGAAATAATAATACCCATAAAAAGGCCCAAAAACCTGACCAAAACATATTGGTAGTGTATATATACACCTTAATCATCCAATGGCATAATATATAACCGTTTGGATCCTTATAAAAGTGATTATGACACTTATATTATTTTATTTTAAATGATGCCAAAGTTGTCACCATCATAATTTAATAAATATAAAAATTTAAATATTGTGATTTTAAGATGATCAATTATAGTAAAAGTATTATTGTTAAGGGTAATACATTTATCTTCATCATAGGATTTTATTTTAAATTTTTATGCAACAAATAAGTATATTAAATAATTATACAAAAGCGTTGTAGTAATTATTTTATTAAGAGATAAACCAAATAAATGGTTTTAACAATAAAAAAATAAATATTATATGAACTATTTAATGTGATACAATAATTTTATAGACACATATAACCTTTTATGAATCTATTAAAGCTTCTAGTTCGAACATATCTTCTGTATATATTTTATTTAAATTCAAATAAATAAATAGTGTCAAAATTGACACTATTGTTATTTTATAAAAATATCATATTATAATATTTTTTAAAAATCACAAAAATATTTAAAAATTATAAATTTAAATTTATATGTTATATAATTTTATAAAGTAAACAATATAGGAAAATTCACAATAGATAAGTAATTATTTGTTATAATTTAAAATTTATAATTTTATTACCACAAATAAACTTAAATAGATTAAATAAGGATAAATCAAAATGATAAGGTTTAAAATAAGATCCAAACATGTCTAAATTTGATTTATTGATGCTATTAAAACCCTATCTCATCTAATATTCTAATATGAGTCATTTTTTGAGGTTTTTAAGTGGGCTTAGATTTATTATAAATTAATATTTTTAAGAATTCCAAAGGTGCCCCTCTCCTACCTTATAAAAGAAAACCTCCTCCCTCTCATCCTCACACCAATTTGAGCATTCAATCTCGTCCAACCCCTGAACAATTATCCTCTAAACTTCCCTAGAAACATCCTAGAGGTTCTGGTATACTTTAAAGTCCAATCTTAGTGCCCTAAGAGGAGGTTTCAAAGAGGCGTATCGAAGAAGAGGTAATTTCTTCTCCCGATTCATTCAAGCTTCTTTCTCCTTCAACTTCTTCTTATTTAGTTGTTTAATTGTAAAGTAATAACATCAATATATCTAATATAATTATTTGTTATTATAAATATGAAACAACCCCATTTCAGCTTCTATCCATCCTACGGAAAACAAAATCACCGCGCGTGCGTACGTACGGAATACCGTCTCCACGCCGTGGTGTAATCTGTTTTTCCAGCAACACCTTACATGGATGGGTATAATGGTGTAATGAATAACTATACATAGTTATTATAACATAATACTAATTATGATATATTGTATCATCCACTCCAATTCAATTCAATAATTATGGAAATGATATCATCGCTCGTGCGTACGTACAGACTATCGTCTCTACGACGCGATGAGATTCATTCTCCATGTTAACCATTTAAGAATGATTATAAAGTATATATAAGCAATAATAATGAAATATATGACATTATAAAGAAACTTTATTTATGTATATATGTATGTCATCTACTTAATTCCATTCAACTCAATAAGGAAACGAAAACAACGTTCATGCGTACGTACGACCTACCATCTCCATGAACAGTGTATTTCTTTCCATTTATCGATCTATTATATATATGTATATTCTGAATATATATTATATATAAATCATGTTTTATATTCTGGAAGTATGTAATCATGATCTAAGTAATCATATGAATAATTACAAGTCAAAACACGGACGACAAATGGAACGATTTTACCCAAAACACTCTTTAACATGGAATTTACAAAAGAACGGGTAATACAAAGTCATAAGTGAACCATATATGATATCATAACAATGAATATGATTCTGTAATAAGTCAATAGAATTATTTAAATCATTATACAGGAGTTTTGGACACATACGAAGCATATCGGACATAAGGTAAGGGATAATTTTGCAAATCTCATTTTTATCCGAGATTGCTTATTCGTAAGTATTTACTGGGGTTAAGTTTATCATCCATGACCATGTTTTCTAAAAATGTTTTTATAAAATTTTTACCATTCTTCCATGAATTTTTAAAGTCGTTTTTACCCTTTATTGAATTTTTACAATATTGTATGAATGGAATCTTTCCTTTGGTTACCATATAAGGTACTTTTTGACTTTTCCGACAAAAGTACGAGGAGAATGTTATTTTTAACTTATATGGAGTGAACGGATTTTTACGGTTTCATAATGCCTCATTTTCAAGAAGATTCCTCTAAAGTATTTCATGATTATTTTCAACAAAAACCCTAATATTTTAAAATTGCATAGAATTTTGTGAAAAGAAAATGATTTTAAAGAAGAAAGGATATATTCCTCAAGAATTCATTTCAAGTGTTTAATCAAATCCATTTTCCTTTTAAGATGAAATTATTTTCATATGTGTATGTTTAATGTATAATGTCTCTATGATTTACATGGTTTCACTTTTCTTATGATGAAATGATATCCATTTTTTTATATGTATTATGTTATGATGGGATGATGTTTATGAAACCCATTTTATTCTTTGGGTTATGATGAATGTTTTAAGTTTATTTTGTGGCACAAGTAGGAATCATTTCATTATGAGATGGGTGGGACCTATATCTCCCTCCAATGCATTGGGTAAAGATTTTATATCTCATGAGATAGACATGGCTGGAATGGTAAGTCAATCTGGTTCAGTGTTACAGGACTGAAACGAGGAGTGAACTCGATTCAGAATGGGACTTTGTCCACTAAGATGGTCTTGGCAGCAATGCCTTGGCTAATATGGAAATCATTAAATGTTCTTAATGGATTCCACAATTACATGTTTTATTCCCATTCTATATTATCATGGTTTATGTTCCATTATGATCTATGACTTATGTACTTCCATGTTTTATGTCGTTGCTCAAGATTCTAATGTTTAAACATTATGTTCATGTTTTTTAGTTCCAATGTATATGGTATGTCTTATTTTATCCATGATTAACCTTACTGAGCATTTGAGCTCACCCTTTTTATGTTTTATTTTCCCCCAGGATCAAAAGAAAGGTTTTAGGTCAGGGAACAAAAAGTGGAAGATATTTATGGGAGATGTTGAAGATCTTTCACCACGATTAGAAGATTACGTTCCACGTTTCCAAAGACACTAAAATATTATGGTCCTTGTGTGTCTGTTTTTGTTATGTATTAAGTATTCCGTAAAAGTAATGTAATTTCCATGTACGTTAAGCTTTGGGTCTCTACAGTTGGTATTAGAGGAAAGGTTTAGTCAACCTTTGGAAACTAGGATGCGAATACGTTAGTGAGATCCCTAGAGGTATTTCTAAGGTATGTCTAGGGATGTACCTAAGGATAAGAATACGTATACGATATAGTCCTAGAACTACGGCAACGATCTTATAATTCAACCTAAGATGTCAGATATTGAGGGTGATCCCCCTTTACTATGTTGTTTTCCCTAGCATGATTTTTTCCTCTCACACTATTCTTTTTGGGTTTTAGAAAATGGCTGGAAACAGGAAGATTCATGATAATGGAGGATATGACGGACAATGGAATGATTTTCTTCATGAGAAACCAAATGAAACGGGATCTGGAAGTCCAAGCATTGTTATTATACCTAATCAGTAATCTCATAATATGATCAATAATCTCAACTTTGGTAAGTTTCTGGACTCAGATAATAAGAGAAAGATGGAGTTTCATGATGATCATAGAGGAAAGAAAGTTCAATTTCCCTCATGTAAATCATGTGGGAAGAGGCATCAGGGAGATTGTTTCAAAGGAACTGGAAGATGATTTGGGTTTGGAAAAGAAGGACACAAAGCTAGTAAGTGAAAAGGAAAAGGTTCAGTTAACACCATGGACAAGGATAATGGTATTGCTACGACATAAAAAATGATTAGATGTTTTAAATGTGGAATGTACAGGCATTATGAAAACCAATTCCCTAATGGAAAATCTCATGAAGAGAATCAGCATGGTCATATGGGTATTATTTATGTGGATGATGATGAGGAGACTATAAATGGTATATGAGCTGAAAGAAGTGTTGAAGCTCAATCCGTTGTTTTAGAAGATAGTGGAATTATTGAATGTTTATCGAGAGTTATGTTTTATATTTAATGGTACTATGGAATAAAGAATCATCTAAGGATTGTTACACTATTGTTTTTCCTAAAAGTATTTGAAATTATATGTTGAATGGTACAAGTAGCCATGGAATGTTATTCAGATATTTTTGTAAAGTAGATGATATGTGCATAATTAAGGAATAAGAAGATAATGAGATGTTTGATTTTATTCATGAGCTCATGATTGATATAAGGACTAAGTGATATCATGGTTTGAGTATATAGAATTTTGAGGATTTTGGTATATGGAAAGTGTTAACTTTTAACTGCATTCATATTTTCAGTAAGGTTCAATGGGTATTTATTTTTCAAGAGAATACATGATTAAGGACTTAGAACGTTTGTAATGTGACCTAAAAGACATATCTTATGATATATGGGGATCAACGATGGTATTAACATGTTTCTTATATGAAATCTCTGGTAATTGTTTTCACTATAATATGACAATGGACTGCAATATTATGGATAAGTCTAAAGATTGGAATGGATTATGTTGGAAATAAGTTAGTATTGTTTAAGGATATAACCTTTTTTCGATATTATTGATGGGATGATATAGTAATGTAGTTTAAAAAAAAGGAAAAACTGCAGGACGGGCAACAACCCATCGCGTCAGACAAGGCTGTGGGAATCGAACCCACAACCGAAGTGCGACTGGCCTTTATCGCCTACCACTGGCCTACAGGAAGTCCCTGGTTAGTAGAAAGTAGTTTTATTTTATTAAGCGGTATGATATATGAAGTATAAGTTCATTTTTGGAACCATATACGATTAATCTAACCATAAGATGGACTTATAACTTTTTCTAACCTTTTGTTTGAAAGAGATGGAATGACCCATAATTCCATCACATGATCTGCTAACACATCACGAATAACAAATTCAACTTCATTTCTTTAAGGGATGAAGTGGAAATTGTTCAATTCACGAACAACAGTGAGATTGTTCCAAAATCATGAATGTATTTATTTTAATTCATCCACTTTAGGGAAATGATCTTGAAAACCAAAAATTTTGTCCTAGTTCCCTTATATCCGATGAATCATATGGTACCTTAGATCATCACAAACCAATATCTTTGTGATGGTTGGCTTTTTCATAGCCATTTTCTCTACCACTTTCCATCAGAACTTGATGGTTAGATTTTTCATCCATATCCATATTTTCACCTATGTTCTCCTACGTGGAAATCCAGTGATGAGTTAATTTGGGTAACTGTTACATTTCATACTTTAGTTTTTAAATCCATGTTTTGGTATTCCTTTTTACGATTTGGGTTTCTATTAAACAAACTTTCGAGTAGTAAATCATTTATAACCCCGACAAATTTCGAGGGAAAAATTCATTTTAAGGGGGGTAGAATGTAACACCCCGAGATATTATGAAAAACATCCTTTTAATTTCATTAATTTATATTGTTTTATGCTACACCAAGATTACCTTGCGCTATATGCAACACCGTATTAGCTTGCAGTATACGAAACACTATTCTTGGATCGTGTTACACACAATTTTGATAATAGTTATTCTACGCAACATTGAGTATACATATATATATATATTCAAGGTATAAATGAAATATGTTTGGATTCTGTTATATGAAACAATGAAGGATTCTTTCACAACACGCAACCCTGACTTGGCTTGCATTACACGCAATCGCGACCTTTCTCGATAGCGTGTGTTGTACGCAATACCGGGTTTTACTAAACAACTATATATTATTATAATATTATTATGAACTAGCTTTTATGAATATTATTAACTAAAATTTTAATTTTATAAAATTATTATTCCTCTTACACATTTCCTAGAACAGTGTATAAGAACAAAATAATTTTTTCAGGTAAAATAAGTGTTTTTCAAAAAAATGCAGTTTTGCCACCTTTTGATGGCGCACCCACATTAAATCTAGTTTTTGACATGTTTATAAGTTCAATTTGAGAAAATAAAAATCTTCTTTGGAATAAAGAAATAAAAATTTACTTTGGATAAATTTTTCGTATTATTCTGGTAACTTTCATATTTTGATGAATAGTAAAAAACAAGGTATATTTTAATGAAAAACATCTTTTTTCATCGTAATAATTTATATGGTTAATTTATAATATTGAATGGTTTAAAAGTATAAATAGAATATATTTTTACCATTTAATATAATGTATGTAATTAGCATTGATTTTACATTGAATTCGTAGGTTAAATCAATTCAATCTTTTGCAATGTTTTAAACAAAAACCCGTTTTCATTCGACAAGGGGATTAATTTTCATTTAATTTCTGAAACTTCTGTGTATTGAATTTGAAAAAATGGATTCCATATTTGGAATCAGTGGGTCCAAATTATGTTAATAGGCTACTGTTTATTTTTGGGAATTATGAATAGTAACTACGGTAAATTTTATTTACCATAGTTAAATGTAAATCGGGTAATTAAGGGTAAATATAATATTATAAAATTACCCTAACACATGAAAAAATTATATTTGATGGCTAAAAGTAAACCTATATCAACTGAGGGATGGATTAGATTCATTTTATGGACTTTTTACCATGAAAATAATTTAATTATTATTAAAACCAAAGAAAGTGACAACATGTCACTCTCTTAAATCTTATAGGTATAATAATTTTATTTTAGTGATAAACATCATAAAACTTCGACCTTGAATAGTCTCCAAAAATATAATAAATTTATCTACATCATGAGTATTTCTTTAGAATTTTTAGGGATTAAATAATTGTCATTAATGGTGATACATTAATGATACAGAAACTATTTATTAAGTGGAAAATAAGTAATATAGTTTTTATTGAAATAATAATTCCCATTAAAAGGCCCACAAACCTGACCAAAACATATTGGTAGTGTATATATACACCTTAATCATACAATGACCTAATATATGACCGTTTGGATCCTTATAAAAGTGATTATGACACTTATATTATTTTATTTTAAATTCTTCCAAATTTGTCACCTTCATAATTTAATAAATATAACAATTTAAATATTGTGATTTTAAGATGATAAATTCGAGTAAAAGTATTATTGTGAAAGGTAATAGATATATCTTCATCATAGGATTTTATTTTAAATTTTTATGCAACAATTCAGTATATTAAATAATTACAAAAAAATGTTGTAGTAATTATTTTATTAAGTGATAAACCAAATAAATGGTTTTAAAAATAATAAAATAAATATTATATGAACTATATAATGTGATCAAATACTTTTATCGATACATATGACCTTTTATGAATCTATTAAAGATTTTATTTCGAATATATCTTCTGTATATATTTTATTTAAATTCAAATAAATGAATAGTGTCAAAATTGACACTATTGTTATTTTATAAAAATAACATATTATAAAATTGTTTAAAAATCACAAGAATATTTCAAAATTATAAATTTAAAATTATATTGTCTATAATTTTATAAAGTAAACAATATTGGAAAATTCACAACAAATAAGTAATTATTTGTTATAATTTAAAATTTAGAATTTTATTACCACAGGAAAACTTAAATAGATTAAATAAGGATAAATCAAAATTATAAGGTTTAAAATAAGATCCAAACATGTCTAAATTTGATTCGTTGATGGGATTAAAACCCTATATCATCTAATATTAGAATATGAGTCTTTTTTTGTGGTTTTTAAGTGGGGTTAGATTTATTATAAATTAATATTTTTGAGAATTCCAAAGGTGCCCCTGTCCTCCCTTATAAAAGGGCACCTCCTCCCTCTCCTCCTCACACCAAATTGAGCCTTCAAGCTCGGCCAAACCCTGAAAAATTATCTTCTCCACTTCCCTAGAAACATCCTAGAGGTTATGGTCTACTTTAAAGACCAATATTAGTGCCCTAAGAGGAGGTTTCAAAGAGGCGTATCGAAGAAGAGGTAATTTCTTCTCCCGATTCTTTCAAGATTCTTTCTTCTTCAACTTATTCTTCTTTAGTTGTTTAATTATAAAGTAATAACATCAGTATCTCTAAAATAATGATTTGTTATTATAATTATGAAACAACCCCATTTAACCTTCTATCCATCCTACGGAAAACAAAATCACCGCGCGTGCGTACGTACGGAATACCGTCTCCACGCCGTGGTGTAATCTGTTTTTCCACCAACAGCATACATGGATGGGTATAAATGGGGTAAATAATAACTATACATAGTTATTATAACATCATACTGATTCGGATATATTGTAACATCCACTCCAATTCAATTCAATAATTATTGAAACGATATCATCGCTCGTGCGTACGTACGGACTACCGTCTCCACGACGCGATGAGATTCATTCTCCATGTTAACCATTTAATAATGATTATAAAGTATATATAAGAAATAATAATGAAATATATGAAATTATAAAGATAATGGATTTATGTATATATGTATTTCATCTACTTAATTCCATTCAACTCAATAAAGAAATGAAAACAGCGTTCATGCGTACGTACGGCCTACCATCTCCATTAACGGTGTATTTCTTTCCATTTATCGATCTATTATATATATGTATATTCTGATTATATATTATATATAAATCATGTTTTATATTCTGGAAGTATGTAATCATGATCTATGTAATAATATGAATAATTACCAGTCAAAACACGGACGACAAATGAAACAGTTTTACCCAAAACAGTCTTTAACATGGAATTTACAAAAGAACGGGTAATATAAAGTCATAATTGAACCATATATGATATCATAACAATAAATATGATTCTGTAATAAGTCAATGACATTATTTAAATCATTATACAGGAGGTTTTGATACATTCAAAGCATATCAGACATAAGGTAAGGGATAATTTTGCAAATCTCATTTTTATCCGAGATTGCTTATTCGTAAGTATTTACTGGGGTTACATTTATCATCCATGACAATGTTTTCTAAAAATGCTTTTATAAAATGTTTACCATTCTTCCATGAATGTTTAAAGTCATTTTTGCCCTTTATTGACTTTTTACCACATTGTACGAATGTAATCTTTCCTTTGGTTACCATATAATGAACTTTTTGACTTTTCTGACAAAAGTACGAGGAGAATGCTATTTTTAACTTATACGGCGTGAACGGATTCTTACTGTTTCATAACGCCTCATTTTCAAGAATCTTCCTCTATAAGATTTCATGAATATTTTCAACAAAACCCTTATCTTTTAAAATTGCATGGGATTTTGTGAAAAGAAAATAATTTTAAAGAAGAAAGGTTATTTTCCTCAAGAATTGATTTCAAGTGTTTTATCCAAACCATTTTCCTTTTAAGATGAAATTATTTTCATATGTGTATGTTTAATGTATAATGTCTCTATGATTTACATGGTTTCACTTTTCTTATGATGAAATGATATCCATTATTTTTATATGGATTATGTTATGATCAGATGATGTTTATGAAACCCATTTTATTCTTTGGGTTATGATGAATGTTTTAAGTTTATTTTGTGGCACAATTAAGAATGATTTCATTATGAGATGGGTGGGACCTATATCTCCCTCAAATGCATTGGGTAATGATTTTATATCTCATGAGATATACATGGCTGGAACGATAATTTAATCCGGTTCAGTGTTACAGGACTGAAATGATGAGTGAACTCGATTAATAATGAGACTTTGTCCACTAAGATGGTCTTGGCAGCAATGCCTTGGCTAATATGGAAATCATTACATGTGCTTAATGGATTCCACAATTACATGTTTTATTCCCATGCTATTTTATCATGGTTTATGTTCCATTATGATCTATGCCTTATGTAATTCCATGTTTTATGTCGTTGCTCAGGATTTTAATGTTTAAAAATTATGTTCATGTTTTTTAGTTCCAATGTATATGGTATGTTTTATTTTATCCATGCTTACCCTTAATGAGCATTTGAGCTCACACTTTTTATGTTTTATTTTCTCCCAGGATCAAAAGAAAGGTTTTAGGTCAGGAGAACAAAAAGTGTAAGATCTTTATGGGATATGTTGAAGATCTTTCACCACAATTAGAAGATTACGTTCCATGTTTCCAAAGACACTAAACTATTACGGTCCTTGTGTGTCTGTTTTTGTTATGTATTAAGTATTCCGCAAAAGTAATGTAATGTCCATGTACGTTAATCTTCGGGTCTCTATATATTATGTGCACAAGAATAACTAGATAAGAAGTTGTATCTCTGGTGGATATATTTTAATCCTCCTACACACCACATTGGAAATGTAATGTTGTTAGTATTAGATTCAATGTTATATCTAGAGAAATTTCTCCCAAATGTTTCTATCTAGTGTTGAAATTTTTTGGGATCCCCATAACTACAATAGATAACCAATATCAGATGTTCCATGAAGATTTTATAAGGTCTAACATTTTCAAATTACAACAATCTCACAATCAGGTCAATTGAATGCTAGGAAGATCTCTTTTAGTAACTACAGTACCAATTAATCACTATGTTGTGTTAAAAATAACATTAACCACACATATTGAAAGAAACAGGAAAATCAATTATTCTAATTTTTTAATTAATGATATATGGTTCTTTAATACTCCTTATATGTAAATCTTACTAGGAAAAAATGAACATAAATTTGTGTATGGACACCACCGGTTGATTGAAAAATTGTCTCTGTCCCCCTGAAGTATCTAAATGGGTTCTATGTGTTCTCGACTATAACAAAATTTCAGTGGGATTCTATTTGGGGAACCAAATAAAGAGATGATCCAACACCACCATAATTAATAATTAACTAAATGAGAAAAATAGTTAATGTTACCCTTTATTTTAATGTGTTAAGCAGAAATGATTTTGAATACATGAATAATAAATTTTATTCCTTATATTATTCTATATCACTTCTTTAGGGAATAAAATGATCAAATTTATATAACATAAGAATCCATAAGAATCAATTGAAAATGATCACATGAATTTATTCCCATACAATCACATGTTGTGATGCATGGTCCATAAATTATTCCTCTTCAAGGATCTATTGAAAATCATTTTAATTCATGTTCATGTTCTATTTGACCATACCATGTTTTTTTTGACATATGTGTTGGTAATTCTCCGAAAAAATGAGAATAACCGGAGGAGAACCTATATAAGGATTCTGAAAACCATAATGTCTTGATAATCATGAATATAGTTGATAATGAATAATCCATTGTCAAGGAATCTCATAATCAATATATTGTAACCCAAATTCCATTTTAATATCCTACTATAAACATTTCAACCACTAGGCATCATATGATCTTTCATAATAGTTGTAGGTGATAATCAGTGATAGAGGAGTACCCATATATTCTAAAACTAGACCATGATCATATTGTCTTTTTTCCCCTTCATTAGATGAATGGGAACTATACCACCAAATGAGTTTATGAGAACCACACCCTTAATGGAGATTCCCTTCATACAAGGAGAAACATTTATTAATTAGAAATTTTTATTTGAGTTATTAATAAAAACAATGATGAAAGATGAGCCTTATGAAAAAAATCATCTATTTAAATCAATATGGAATTTTTTGAGTCAGAATAATTTTTTCCTTGTCTTGTAGAGTGTATTACTGATAGATATAATCAATCATGTGTACTCTAATTTGAGGCTCAAAATGATTCCCAAACCTATAAACATAGAATTATTTATACACTACATTCCTCTAAAGATGTAATATTCTAACTTATTAATTTATCATATCATAATGTTCATATTTCTTGAACATAGTGTAACAAATAGATCCTTTCACAATGATTTTCACCATGAATCCTATTATAACACCCAAACATTCTATTAGGATAGTAAAAAGTGTCCCCTTGAAAAATTATGATCATCTCTTGTGGCTGATACGACAATATCAACTATAGAATAGATCAAATGTTATGATAATTGAAATGCTAATATTTGAAATACGATCATGATTTTTCATCCAGTATATTTTCCATATTATAAAATAGAGCCTCCTACAGAAGGAGCCTTTATTTTATTGAATTACCCTGACCATCATGTTTCAGGGAATTTTCATACTATTAACCCAAATATTTGGTGTATTCTAGATATCATTCAAGCTCTATAATCCCTATTCCATCATATATACTATTGTACTTATCCATTTTATTGGTGGAGTTATTGATTTTACAATCATCAAAAGCGTAAACATTTTCCATTGAAGTGATTGATATTAAGAAACTATCCCCTAGATGTCAAATTAAATGATGATATAATACTGATCATGGCATATTACCAAATAAGGGAATCGATGTTGGAATCCATCTTTCAACTATAGGTGAAGCAATATATATTCCTTACAAATGGAGAATGTTTCAACATAATTTATCTCTTCCTTAAAGAGTAAAATTTTTAGGATCCCATGGATTAATATATATGAGGAATAAGATTTGGTATACCCTACTAGTCCCTACCCCTACCATTATTTATTACAAAATTTAATCGAGAGGGGAATCATCCAAAAGGATTTGATTCCTATGTCTGTTAACGGGGGAATAATGGAGTTACTGATATCTAAATATCATATTCAACCATGAAAAAACCTTTACTAGAACATAGAAATTGTGGTAAATAATTATGTCTACACATATAATAGTTATAGATGAAAGAGTTTATATTACATTTTGATTGACTATGTTTCTCCATATATCATCTATTCATGAAATAATATGTTTCTATATATTTCAAAGATCACAATCTTAAATAGGTAGTTATAAAATATCATCATCATTTTTTTCAATAAAATATATTTTTAGGACATATACTCATAGAATTATCCACCATTAAATATTATATCCATAAGAATTTAGATGAAGGATTAATTAGTACATAGATTCTGAAGACACATTAAATGTTTACATGTGTCATTATCACACTAATAAGAATTTAGAAAGCATCATGTATCACATTAAATTAATGATATAATCACTATCTAAATTTATAATTCATAGTGAAATGTATTCATTGTATAAGTCTAAACTACATAGCACAAGGTCATTTTCTTAAAAATTAAATGACATGATGTTAGGTACTTATAGAAATACCATAAAATATTTGACATGAGGTCCTTAAAAAATGTAAATAAATTATACAATGACCTATCTAACCCTAATATATTTAATATAATTAGAGTGGTCAATCATATATGGAATTAAAATACATTTCCCCTCCTTCACACAACTTAATTCTTTTCATATTATCCACCTATTTTCATTGGTATATTTGAAATCCTAATTGAAATCTAGAAATGGTCTAACAAAAGATAGGGTTTATATTTCCATTGAACATAATCCCCCCATTCCATACTGCTTCCTCACTTCATTCTTGGTGAGGATTATATTACCTTCTTGTTTCAATAAGATGTATTCAATTTTCTACAAAACTATTTCATGAAAATGATGGTGTAACTGTAAAGTAATTTATAACCCTTGTGTATAATTCCTCATTCTCCCAACCTACATCATACTATTTATTATATGTATCACCATATAATTTATTCCTTGAGTATATATACTCACATTAGAATCCAAAACCGGTGATTGAATACTCTTTACTCCACATACTTTATAGTAATTGATAACATGTTTTTTTTTACTATTACGAACATAACCCCTATGAATTGTTAACAATTTTGTTCCATTGAGATATTAAGTAACCCCTAAGGTATATTTTTTGTCCTTTAAGATTTCCCCACTAACCCCACCCAATTGTTTATGATAGGGTGGTAGTATTATCTACCTTACCAATGGTTCTCTTATTACAACTAGTTTACACCCCCATTATCTCTGATTCCATCATTAAAAGGCATGATTAAACTTCTCTACTTCTCCCTTATTAATACTCAGAAGAAATACCTCTCTATCTCATTACATTATTTATTTCTAAAACAATTTAGTAGGCTCTATGATAAATGATCATAAACAATGGGTAACATTGTCTGAAAATATAGGACCTTAAACAACATGAGTATAAAGTCAAAGCTGTGTGACATTAAATTGTACTTCATTATCATTTTTCACATGATGTAAAACTACACATCATAAATTAAACTCCACATGACTCTAAATATCATAGGAATATTACGTGTAATTGGATGTTAAAATACATGAAACACTATCCATCACATAGAAAATGAAATTATTCAGTGTGATCTGTTAAAAATTACATTTAACTACTAGAATATGATTATTAAATTGCATCTCAAATAAAAATTCCCCCAATATATGAATTCATTGTACATGAATGTTTTATTACCTCCAAAATTGTATGGATAAAATTACACTAGGTGAAAAAAATTTCATTTTCACCTATTTGTTGATAGAGAATTTCCCATTTCATATGATATACATGTTGTTGGATTCTCATTATTTTAGGATATGAAGTGATGTACGGATATCCCACTCTATTGAAAACTATAAAACCCAATTTCATGTTTGTCTCTACTAGGGCAATGATACTCCATTAATGTTGTATATCTTCCTTTCTCACACCATGATAATCATTTACCTAATTACCATATACCTTTTTATTTGTTTTTGATTTATGAAGTTTTCTATTAAAGATATATATATATGGATTTAATATTGGTATTTTAGGATACATTGGGATATTATTATCTCTTTTCAATGGAAAAATGAAGAAAACTGTTAATATAAGAGGACTTTACATCTTAGTAACTAGGCTATTCTCTTTCAAATCATATTTTCTCCATGCATTCAACAATAATATTGATCCATATCATTTTCTGTGTGTGAAAAATTCCACACAAAATCCTCCAAAAATTCTTATTTTCAGATCCAAAACAATAGAACTGTTGTGTCTTAGTATCATGTTGTTAAAATATATTACATGTGGTCCACCATAAATGACCTTAAACTACCTAGAGGGGGTTGTTTGGAATGACCTATTTCCATTATATTAGATCTAGACCTATGTAAAATAACCCAGTGCACATATTCTTTCTTTCAAAACTATCCAAGGTTAATGTAACCCCATCCTAAATTACATTACATCATAGTTTGTGTCTTCATAATCTATGTTCAGATATTCTCTTTTATATCTCATGTATAGTAAATATTTTCTATACCAGAACCAACACATGAGATAGATATATAAAAAGATGCGTATATGAAAAATAAAAGTGGATTTATTCCAGATACCATGTGATATATAGTGAAATCTCGATTTATTGCCATAGGCCCACCCAAAATTTTTTTCTCAGTACGATGACCTTAGACTAGGTACACCAATCCTTATGGATATATATATCAAAAATGTTCTATTTAATCCATGTCATGTGTTCCTTTTAAATCATATCATATAGTTTACCTCATGTTTTTCGCAACATTTTATAAATAAAATTTTATAAATATATTATATATTAAGTTTATTCTTAAACATCAGTCACAAGATTTCTATCAAAATTGAAAGATCAAAATCTGAATAAAAAAGTTGAAAAGATTTCTCAAGTAGAAAACCCATAAAAAGTGGCTCATATAAAAGTATATTATCATTGTACTGATCTATCCCCTTATTAGCTAAAAAATAAGGCACAATGGTTTTATGGATTAGAACGTGGGGAATGAAAAAGTAAATATATGCTAACTAGAATGCATAATATAGGAAAAATATATATAACATATTCCATACCCTCGAAAAAGGATATGAAAGGGTTCCATCTAAATATTAGTTAACAACAAGAAAACATCATAAAATTGAAAAGTCCCCCCATTTGAAAAGATTATATCCACAATTAACATCATTATATAGTCCTTCACCGTCTAAAAGTTATCAATATAATGTGGGGAACCTTTTATGTTACTCGAACCCTTCTTGAATATCCATTAATATGTAAGCATACTTCGTATCTTTAATATTTAAATCATTAGTAGTCATATGACCGGACTGAAGATTCTCTTCGTGAAATTCCATAACCATGATCACATATTTTTGGTTTCCCTTTTTTATAAATAGGTAATATATTGTTTAACTAGTCTGATCAACCCCTCATTTGAATAGTAAAAAAATAGATTCCATTGTGAAACTATGTTATTCCGATGGGATATTTCTCCTAGATAAAAGAACCCCCTTAACACTTGGTATTATATAATATATTGAGTGAGGTCAGTCCTTCCATTACCAAAGGTTGATGTATTCCCACTAATCTCTAATTTCCATCGACTCAAGTATTCTTATATTATGATTTATATATTCTATAACCCAACTATTCAAGTGGATTTTACCCATTTTTTCATCATATACACTACTAAATCATGATTATGACATCCTATTATTGTTCCTTTTCAAATCTAGGTTTATATATCCTATGAAGACCAATATACCTATGTTTGGGAAACATTTCTTGGAATCCCCTAGATTTTTTTTGATATTATACTCTTGGATAAATTTTCGTGTGATCATTCTCTTAATCAAATTATCCTATACAATAGGACAAAATTTTATATGAACCATGAACTTATAATATGATCACCGATTCATGATATTATCTATATTATTATTGGGTCCTGCATTGAAATCTGGAATACCTTACACATTTTATATAGAATATCCCACTCTATTGGTAAAAGATATATAACATTTAAACTCTTTGAACTCTATTTATAAGAACTAAAACCTGAAAAATAAAACACCTACCCTTGAGGAAATATATATTACTATTGATAACTTCATTAAATTCTGGTTTACCATTCCCATTTAACCAGGTAAACTACCTCACCATTTAGTCAATGTTCTTTGACCTTAATTTCCAGAATCCATAGTCCAACATTCAAGAATAGAATCAACCCATAGAGATTGTAAAATAATTATACAAGTTGTAAAAATTTTAAGGTAATTATAAGAAATAGATGAGTATCATCTATAAAGGAATACACCAAGTACAACCTACGAAAATTTCAATGAATTTGAAAAATGGGAGAAATGGAATAAAACATATTAGATTTAAAGCCCAGAATAGATTTCTTGAAAAAAATTTAAGTTCTCAGACACTAAAACCCTCCATTAACGTCTTATAAAAATGTTATGATGATGCATAAAATATTTAAAACTCATGGGGGACACTATTAGTACCAAAATAAAACTGTCTATGCATGCTATGTTCATAGACCAATGAAATAATTTATGCACACCAATCTTACTCATGTAAAATGGTGTAGATGATATTTTAAAGGACAAGTGGTCTTCATCAAAAAACCAAAAAAACATGAAATGATTTGTGCATCCTAAAAGTTCCATATTCCCAAGGTATTTAAGGCCCCTATACTTGTGACTTATGACCCAATAGTCATACATAAATATTCGTACACGTTTATGTATTTTCTGGGGTTACCTAATTTGGGCGACACATCACCTAGGCCTTCTATATATAGAAACCCTTCGGATAAACAATAAAATTTAGGGGAACCATTACATGGGCCATATAATTAGGTTTATTATTCTTCCTTAACCCCATTAATAGTTTAAACATTACTCATGCCTTATACTGGGATAAAATTTCGAACAAGTCCCACAAATGGGTTTTATTCCACTATAGTCCTATACATGGGTTCCATTTCACTCTGGTACTATGGCAGCGTGAATCCTCAGTCAGATATCATATCTAAGTACCAATTCTCCCAAGTTTCATACATAGTAACCAATTTTCATAGTCTCCGTATGTCGTTGCTACTTCACCATGTTTATACCCATGAGAACTATTATTACATGGTCTCATAACAAGGGTGCCTAAATACCTGAGCTTCCAACATGGTGTAATCACCGAACCGTTACTTATCTTTGGAAGTATTCAAGTTTTAACCAAATATGGGACTCCTTATAGGTGTAAAACCAATCCATTATAGTCTTCTTTCCTCATATATTTAATAACAGTATGAGGGTAGAAAACCATACATTTTCTTTAAACTATGTTCAATCCCCAATAATACATTCCTATGTTTTGTTTCCAATATATTGGATGAACCATAAAGGTCCGCCCATGATTAATACCAACTCAATATATTTTCCTCACCCCATTAATAATAATTACAATCTTACCAGGTGATGTAAAACTATATAGTATGATAATGTCGTGAAACATTAATCAATGAAACAAAAACTATTTTTTATTAATGTTTCTGTAGGATACATATGACACCTTCGTTAGTTTTAATCCGATTGTTCCATCATCACAATACCATTACCATCCCATGTCCCATATTATATGATGTATATCCAAAAATTATCTAGAATTATTATATTTGGATAAATAATAAACAAATCATATAATGTGTCAATCATATGATTACCAATGTGAAATTCACAATATGACATATCATTCCTTATGTGAAAATAAAATTTTCCTGTTATGGAAGAACATGAGGAATAAAAAGGGTATCGCTACTGAGTGTAAGCCCATCCCTTCAAGTATTCCTTCCACTTGATTTTAAAAATGGATTGATGTTAATGATCAATATATGGGCCTTCTAAAGGATATATTCCCCAAACCCCTTCTCATTCCTTGTTACTAACAAACAAGATGAACCATAAAGGGCCTCATATGAATGACTTCCACATCATCCATTATTATGAAAATTATTCTTTGTAGTCCATTGCATAAAAAATTAAATTACTTTGAATCAATCATGAATACATGAGCCTAAATAGAACCACATTTTTCCTTCTCACATTATCATTAAATCTACAACATATACTATTAAGAGACACCAAACATTGTACTAAATAATTTCTGTTGTAGAGATATGTCATAATCCTCTTTCATGGGCCTGATTCCATCCCAATGAAACCCCATTCTATTTTAGTAGATGTAAAATGACTCAATATATGGAGATAAAATCCATAGTTCTAACATATATACATCAATATATAGAGTTAAAACATATTCAAGTAAAATAGTTGACAATATTACTCACATGTTTAGGTTCTTATTTGATTCATAATATCATTCAATCAATTTCCTCTAGGAATATAATATTATTATGGTAACATATTTATCAAAATGTTGTAAATAATTAATAGACCCGCAAAGTAGGAATCAATTACTCTATAAATGGTGGGATTTTTCTACCCTCCCATTATTTTTATGAATATGAAACCCAAATATTTTATAATAGTGGTATTAATGGATCTCTAGATTTGGAAATAAGGTTCAAAATTAATCAATGAAAGAGGTCAAATTACATGTTTTGAGCATACAACAAACATTAAATGAAGTATAATATAGTTTTTTAGATCAATTAAACGATTTTATTTAGTAATAGTAGATTATATTTTATAGTTTCGGTGCCAACCAAAATGCCTAAGAATTTACATATACCAACTTTAGTCATTTCCCCCTTTATATTTGTATGTATTTTAATGTAGGATAATGTCAAATTAATTGATCAAATATCATTGATCAAAAATATCATTGATGAGAATAATCCATACACAATATATCTCATTAAAAAAACAAAAAACTTTCAAAATATATTAACACATGTATTATCCCGTAATATACTATCACCCATTCAAAAACATAAACCAAACTTGAGGATTTCCATGAAGTTAGAAAAACTAAAAAAATGTTGAATTAGAAGATGTCTCACATTGTTATAAATTACATCTTCTAATTTAACAAATTAACTAATTCACAAAGAGTCATCATAAAAATTCATATCATCCATCACCCTAACTGATATTTACACCCAACATCACATAAATAAATTCATTTATCCCCTTTTTAATTAGTTGAAATCATAATTTTCAACATTCATAACTTAAATGAAATGAATCAATCCCAAATCCTATTATGTTTTATATACATTATTCATAGAAAATAAAATTTTCCCTTTATAGACCAATTTCACCAACATAAAATCCCATAAATAACTTTTAAATGCTAAAAAATAATGCTTTAGTTAATTTTCCAAATCTATACACTAATAATTTTCAAATAATATATTATACAATAATATATATTTATATAAAATTACTTATTTTTCAATTATAATGTTTCAAAAAAATTATAATTTTAATTCGAAAATGGTTTTTTAATTCCAAAATCGCATCTAGTTAAAATAAAATTATTAATTAATCCATATAAAATACTTTTAATTATGGAAAATAATTAAAATAAATTAAAAAATAAAACCATTTATCTAATAATTATACTTTAATTATGATCATGTATAGAAACCACTACACTAAAATAATTTCAATGATTTTTCAAAATAAATCATATAATTACAACAAGAATAAGTAATTTCAAGAATATAAGAATATATTATTCCACATGAAATCTCAACTTCATTACTTCAATTAGTTCTTTAAAATTCAAGCAACATTTTTGAATGTTATTACAACACCATATAAATCTATCAACTCAATTTTTGAAATTTTTATTTCCAATTAGAAGCCTCACATTACTCTTTAAATTTTTGTATCTTAATTAGTGTCCAAAGAAATTTAAAACAAAATTATTTTGGTATCACTATGAAAAAAATATATTTTTAGTACGAAATATACATAAATAACACACTTTAATGATCTATAAATTATTTTTTATCTTCATTTCATTCCAAAAATATCATATTAATTTATATACACATATATAAAATTAATATCATTATAAAAATGAATTATAATATCATTGAATCTCAGAAAACCTAATTTCTAGCATGAACCTATACTCTAATATATAAAAAAATTTCAAAAAATTTCATACTATATTTATACACTTGAATACATAATAATCAATCATTCCAATAATAGTTGGATTAATTTACAAAAAACAATCATTATTATAGATCATGGTAAATGTATAATTATTCATTAAATAATCATCAAATCTACATGAACTAAATATCCATTTAATTAAATACTTAAAATGCTAAAATTGTTAATAATAATTCAAAAAACATATAAAAACATTTAATTATAGACTAAAAAAATAAATAATCTCCAGTGAATTAAATTATATCGAAGACTAATTCAAGGCGAGGATAATTAAATTTAAAAAAATATAAAATTTAGGAATTCACAAAACTAGATGAAAAAATGAAACATAATACCAAATTGTATTAAAAATTAGCAACTTATATATGACACAATAGGTATTACCATTTAATCAATGAAAAATTTCCAATGATATGAATTTTTCATCAATTATAAATGTATCATGGAAGATATATTAATGATAATTCATATTTTAACATATATTGAGTTTAAATTATAATGAAATGTGGTAAATTTGGTATCATCGACCCCTACATGCATACATTAATATTAAAAAAGGACACTCATTTTTATTAAAATTGAAATTTATTTTTTAATTTTTTTGTACACTGGACACTATCAGCCTTTAATTCCATATTCAGATTAGGAAGTCCATTATACCAAACACATTGGTTGATCACATATTCCATATACTTACCTCCCCATAGTTTCTCTACATTACACACACACACACATAGATTCTTCACTCAAAATACATAGTCTCACTCTTACATCCTTGTACAGTCCCCCTCATATAGCACAACACCCACCACACTTATTTTTCCTAAATAATATATATATATATACATATATTCTATAAAATTTATAATAATATTAAAATTAATAATATTATATTTTGATTATTATTATTTTCCTTATTATACATGAAACTAAATTTTTTGAACCCCTTTCAATTTTATTTTTTAATTGAAATGTTATGGCCCTTTTTGGTCAATAAACTGGGATTTCATGGATTTTTATCTTCAATTACTACCATAATAAAAAACCATCTACACATGCATAGATACACACACTCACATATATATTTTCCGATATATATAATAACAATTATGTTCAAATTAAAAATATTATTATTAAAATTTTATCTAATATTAAATATAAACCATTGAACAATTACACTAAAACAGTTCAAATAAAAACAAAGACTAAAAATTGTACCTTAACTAAATGATATCAAATCTAACATCAATAATTCCCCATAAAATAAATTTATATATAACACATAATTATTATAAATTTAATCATTGAGTTTTTTTTGGTTCCATGTTTTCTGATTTAAATTATAAAAAAATAAATAGTTCAAAAAAGGGGGATAGAAAATAATGGAACTACCAAGAATAGGGAAAATGAAATAACATTAAAAACTACATTTTATTTATCGCTAATGAATATATATAAAACCTATCTTCATTGAGATTTATAAAAATTGGAGCACTTAATACCCTATAGGATATCTAATCCCATATATAAACAAAGTAAGTTCAACAATGAATCTCTAAAGGTCATTTGGAGGATAAAATTGTCTCCATAAGTGTCTTAATCCTAAATCTCATTAATAGGTTCATTTTTTGAGAAACTAAATTTGTCAATAGTAGTTAAATTGGTTAATAAATGATCAAATTTTGTCGGTATTTGTAATTCACTAATGTAATGGTCGTCAAAATCCCATTATAGCAAGCATAAGGCCAAATCCCATTTAAGGATTATTTTTCTCCCATGGTTATTATTGGCCCCTCTAGTTTTAATAATAATGATTAATGTAAAATAATGTTCATTTATGTTATATCATGGTTAGTTAAGCCCAAAAAATTTTAGTTATTTTTTCCAATGATCAATTATAATATTAACATCTTCTGCTGATGTTTATACTCTATGTTAGGTAAATAGAAAAAATGGCTATGTATGAGTCGCCGATAGTTTAGTCATAGAATTACTCACTGAAAGAACAAATGATTCATTAATATAATTAATCCCTGATAAAATGGATGATTCACTGAAATAATGACTCACTAATAGAATAACTAATTTACTGACAACACATATGAGTCACCGACAGAACAAATGAGTCACAGAAAAAAAAACGACTCACCATTGAACTGACTCACCTATAGAAGGAGTAACCTTTAAATGTAGTCACCAAGAGAAGGATTCACCGATATAATGAGTCACCAAATGGAAGATTCACCAATATAAGGAGTCACCGGTAGAAGTAGTGACTGATAGAATTACCTACCATAAAATACTGATAAAATTATATTTACCCCCAAATTCATAATAATTTCAAACATTCATATATATGAAACTTAGTAATTCTTATTATATTGATGAAATTTTCTATATTTTGCATACATTTTTATAGAAAAGTAAAAGGTATGTGTAATCCCTTGTGTTAAGGGTCAGGCATATTGTCAACCTCTATATAATAAAAAAATAATTCACTCACTAAAAGAGGAGTAGAGACATATCAAGTGAACAAGTGAATTGAAATCAAGAACAAAATATGAAGAAAACTCATTGTTGTTAGATATAAAAAAGTATTATTTGATGAGAACCAATTTATCAACATTATTGCAGCTACAAACCCTATTGAAGAGAAAATTCGAAGAGAATCGTGTCTCTTCCTAGAAACTATAACACAGAGCTTCCACGCCACTCTGTTTTTGTGTATGTTTCTAGAAGAGTTATCCAATTCCACATATACATTAATCAAGGGTTCCAGAAGCATTAATAACATCACTCAAGTCATTCTAATCCCTCTCTCATTATTTCAATTCTGTTGTGTATAATCTTACAACTTTTCTAGCAGTGTGTGTGTGTTTGTAGTATAATCACACATTTTCTCCAACGGTAAACTAGAGGATACAATATATTCTCCCACAAGAAACTTTGTTACACTAATTTTCACACACGTACAGATGTGGTAGATTTTCTTGTGTGACCTGGTTAGTTTCACATGTATAACTATGGTAGAGGTCATGTTTGACCTAGATAACTTTGTATGATATTGTGAACCCTCATCCCGGGTGTAGATCATGTTTCCTAATATAAAAGATGTTGGTCGGAGTAGAGTACAGAAGAGGGGTGTGAATTGAGTATCTATAAAAATTTCTGTTAATTTTTTTTTCATAAAATGGTTTTCCAATAAAATTGAATACAACATAGTTAATCAAGGTAATACGTTTATGAAATTTTTACTGTTCAAATAAAATCACAGAAGATTGATTAATTCTCAGTAATATAAATATGAAATATTTACATTACTTTTGAAGATATTCAAAAAAATAAAAATAGTAATAACTTCTATCCAAGATTATCTATCAATGTAAACCTAGTGGTTTATGATTTTTGTTGTAAAAAAAGTTAAAAAAACTAAAGTGAAAAACACAGCGGATAAAATAAGTGGTTCAGTCTCAATCTGAGACCTAATCCACTCTACATGGTGATCACCTGCCACCATGAAGTTAATAATAATAAACTTAATCCAAATCTTGGATTAGGGTAAACAATAGTGAAAAATACTTTCTAGGTCACACAACCTCTTCCACAGTTCTTCGAGGGTAAAAAACAATCAAGTCACACAAGGAACTCTACCACCCTTATTTATGGGTGTAGAAAAGTGTAAAAATATATAAGAGAAATAATATCTTGTATCCTCTAGTTTAGTGCAGTAGAAGGTGTGTCTTTTTAATAGACACAAAAACACACACTAATCGAAAGGAAAACAAAATACACAATAGAGAATATATAATGAGAGAAAGTTATAAGAGCTCTAGGTGTTATTCTATGTAGCTCTTGACTTCTAGGATGAAGAAGATGTAATTATCGAGTCCTCTTGTGAGAAACCATGTATCACAAGTCTGCTGCTCTATTTTCCACTTGAATCTAGATCGTGTTCTTCATAGAGATGACATTGCAAAGAAGGTTTGTCTCTAATCTATAGTATTACATATTTTTCATTTGATAATGCTTCGTGTGTTTTTCATATGTATCTTGGTGCATGTATCGGTCCAATTTTCAAGAAATTTCATGCTTATGCTACACAATGATGCTCATTTATTTTGATTCAGGGCCAGAATATTCTTTTTATTCCTAGAGTTCATTTTTTGGATCTTACATGATGCATGTATCTTGCACCTCATACCTCGTTCTATTAGATGACATGTATATAAAAAATATTAATTATGTCTGTGAATTTAAAAGACACAAATATGATCATTATAAATTAAATTAAAAACAATAAAACATATTAAATAATGGTGTCACAGTATGTTTAGAAAAGGTGTCACATAGAAACAGTGTCAGAAAGAAATTACGACTTCTTCTTTTCCTTTGAGCGGTGAGACAGTCATGATGAAATAATTTTATTGAGATCAGGAAAAACTAGCACAATTAAGGGGTTAGGATCACGGTGTATAGTACATTTCCATACTTCAAATGGTGTATTATTAAGGAAACAGTGTCACAGACATCATGATATCTGATGCTGGTTACGACGTCTGGTCACAGTGTCTAGGTCACGGTGTCTGGTTCATAGTGTCTAGTCATGGTGTCTGGTCACAGTGTCTGGTTCACGGTGTCTAGGTCACGGTTTCTGGGTCACTGTGTCTGGGTCACTATGGCAGGTCACGGTTTCTGAGTCACTATGTCTGAGTCACTGTGTCTGAGTCACTTTGTCTATGTCACAGTGTCTGGTCCTTTTCCAAAAACCCATAACTGGTGGCAGACTCACAATTTCTCAAACATATCCAAATATTTGTATACAGACTTATGCAGTAATATTAACTTAATGACTTAGACATAATAATTCATTAAATATATCATTATAGACCAAAGATAAATATAGCTTACAATATTCAGTCATGATTTATAAGAATCAGTAGCTTGAGAAATTTATTTGATGAATAAATAAACCAAACATATCTACAGATTATATGAGATAGATTAAACCAGAGTGACAATTTGTGATCATTAAAACATGATTAAAACATGAGGAGTCCAACAATCACCCAATTTTTTATGATCATAAATAATATGAGTGAAATATATGTTCTTAGTGTGTTGTCTCTCCCATATTGTACGTGTATCTACCCCTTTTAGGCTTATCAAAAAGAATACAATGGTAAATATGAGAATAGAGAATAGGATTTCATATAGTATTATATGGAGAATGATGTGTCATTAAAAGTTGTAGAAAACAAAATTATAAGATATCAGTATCAAATGATAGTGTTCACTTTTATTCAGCACTGGTTTTATTCTCTTTTTCCTTGGAAGCAACATCTGGGCAAGCCATAGGAGCAGAGGTAGATGTTGAATAAGGAAGCGAGCCAACTATCAAAGAAGGAAGAGGGAGCCCTTTAAAAAAATAGGGTTCCATGGTCGGTTTGGTGGAATATTGAGGTAATTGTTTTTTAGGATTATAGGTATGATCTGTCTCAGATCATGAGAGATAGGCATAAAGGTAGAGTAACAGGCAATGGATGAGGAAGGAGGCAAACCAGGTTGCAAGGGTGTAGCTGTAGGAGCCACAATAGTATAGCTCTTCACATGAAGATAAGGCCTCAATAACATGATGACGTTAGCAATAATCTCACCACCATAGTACATCAATTTTTCAGAATCATATTTTTTCTCCATAAACATGTCCAACAAAGGAGTGGAATCTTTCATCTTTTGAACTTGAGCTTTAAAATCTTGAGTGACATGAGGAATTTACAAATTCTATACAAGTTACTAGAAATGTATTGTCTTATCATGCCTAGAGAAATTCCAATTGAAGTAGAAATCCACCTTCTTAGTAATTTTTCCCGGGCATCATTTGCAATCATTGAATGAATCCTTACCAAATCAAGGACACAATCACTATTTTTGACAACTATAGATAGACTATCCTGGTCAAATCCACTTAGCATGGATTGAAGTTCCTCCTTAATAATAGTTCTGAGAAGATCATTATCAAAGAGTTGAGATGACTGTTCAAAGGCACTAGAGGATGTAACTGCTGATGTAAGGGACTTGATCTGATTCATAACTTTCTGTAGACATCCCTTATATTCTTCAGTCAATTTTTTAGAAAAATAACAAGCTCACTCATTTCCTAAACTATCTTCTTGTATCTCTCATCCACCTTGTCAACAAAGTATGGTAGGATTGGTTGAATCAGAGATGATACTTCCTGTGGAATATAACCACTGAATCCCTCAAAAGGATGAGCAACTAAATCTAGGACTGATTTAACACTTTTTTAATATATTCAATAATAGATCTGATAGAATTCACTTGATCACACATTTTTTTGTTCTCAATTGTGACATCTTGAATTTCATGAAGTATATTTTTCTGAATTTTCCATATTATCTTTTCTAATAGTAGGGAAACATATCTTTCACATAGGATTGTAACCAGAACAGGTTGGGTGTTCATGTACTTTTCAGCTCTATCTAATAACATACCTCCAAAGACTTTCAAATCATTATAACTCAAAAAAGTAGTATGTTCTTGTGAAGGGTCACGAACAAGAGTTAAGACTAGCTTAGGTTCATTTACATAGATTACTTTAGGAGTGAATTGCAAATTCAATTGAAACACATTAGATAGGTTTATGCCTTTAACCGAGGCATCCTGGGTATCATTTAGATCAAAGTATCTAGAGAACTTCTACTAGGCTTCAAAATTTATTTGATCAACAAGATTAGTATTTTCAACACTTTCTAGACTAGGATGATTATCCCCCTCAACAAGTGCATATCTCATAGAACTAAGATATTTAGTTCATTAATCTGTTTCCAATATTTCATCTCCAATAGCCTGAACGATTTCATTAGTAGACAACTAAAAGGATTTCCCCATTCTTTCCTCAGTAGAGAGGATAATATCAGGACCATCTTGTTCCTCTATGTGTTCTACTATGCATCTTCTTTCTCAAGAAAATGTTCTTATTCAATATGATCTTATAGAGTAGCTTTCTCCCTTATATTAACAACATAATCTTCTCAAGAATATGGTTCTTAATCAAAATCAATAGTTATATTAGGAACATGTAATTCCTTCTCAATTATGTCTTGAAGAACATGTCCACTGTCTCCCCTGGCTATGATTGTTCCTCTGTAGTTGCAACAACATACTCCTCCTCTTCTACTATAGGATAATCAAAAATTTCATATGCTTCCAAACCTAGATCAAATATGTCCTTAGGACTTTAAGAATGCTGAACCGGATTAAAATTTTTATACAACGTTTCATTATCCTCCACAAAATACCTTTTCCATAGATTCCATGTAATTTTCATTCATTGGACTATAACCTTTGAGATAAAGAATTCAAAGTCCGTGTTGAATTTTTCATTTGGTCCGATCATTCCTTTAGAATAATGTATATTAGATATTATCCTTTAGTAAAACAAGGATGTATACTTCGAGGTTTCCTTAATCACCTCACACATATGAAGTGTAACAAACATTCATAGGTTAATATTGTTTCCAGCTTTCATTAGATGTATCTGAAATATATCATTATATTTTAGGGTAGAAAAATATCATTTTCATAGACAAATCAGATTTTGAATATTTTTAAACAACAGTAAGGTTTCACCATCCAGCTCAGTAGCAATAACTCTTCTCTTTGCTTGGTTTCCATTCAAGCTTCCCAGGGATTCTTCTAAAAAAAGATATCACTATAAGGGAGATTACCATTCTGATTGTTCAAAACAAATCCTTCAAGAGGTATCCCTTGGAAATAATCCCACAAACTAGAAGAAAATATACATATTTGGGCATTGAATTATCTTTTTAAGACAAAATCATCTTATTTATTGAAAGAGAATTGAACAAAATGATAGAAATGAGCAACTATCTTTGGGTAAATCGGTGTGTACTATTTTGTGAAACAGTCCATCCATATCTACTATTTCAGTACTCTCAATAATAATGTCCCACTTGATAGAAACCAATTAGGTAAAATAACCTTTTTTGGTACCACTATTATATTAACATGATTTTAATTTTATTGACCTTCAGGCACTATCTTTAGTGCACCATTCATTTTATTCTTTGATCTGACCTTATCAGGAGTAGATGAAGAGGGGAGTTTCATTCTGGGCATTCAGAGAAGGTTCGAGAGAGAGGGAGAGATAGAAATGAAGGGTTGAAGGATGATTTACGATTTGAGAGAAGTGAGATCGATTGAAGAAAAGAGAGAAACCTCTTTCTTTCTTATCTGTTAGGGATATCAAGCATCAAAAATTAAAAAGCAAGGGATAGAAAATGAATAAAATAATCAATCACAGTGATACATGTTATAATATATAAATAAAACAAAAATGTGTTATTACGGTGAGACCAGAACATACTTTCATGGTGAGACAGTAACAGAAAGTCACGGTGAGACAATAACTGGTTGTCACAATGTCATCTCTATTGTGTGACTTAAAAATGGTGCAACCATTTTGTTTAAAATATTATATTCAAAATTGTAACTGAGAGATAGTAGCTGTGAGACCATAAACATGATATAGAAGCATTAAGAGAGTAACTTTCCGAATAGTTAGAGTGAGAAGGTACTTCTAAGAAAGTGACTCGTGAAACCTTAAACTGTGAAATAGTTTGTTTTGAAACATCACACTTCCTACTTAAGATTTGTCATTACCAATCAATGTATGATGTTATCTATTCATTCATAATTTAATGGTTTGGTGAATATATCAGCAAGTTGATATTCAGTTAAAATGATTTCCAATGTTATAAAACCATTTTCTTAATGGCGTCTCAAAAAGTGATGTCTTTCATAAATATGATTTGTCCTTGATTGTGAAACATTATTTGTTAAGATTTTAATAGTAGTTGTATTGTCACAATTTATCGAAACATGCCTGAATTGATATCCATAATATATTAATGTGTGTTTCATCCACAAAATATATGCCCAACAACTACCAGCAGCTATGTATTCAGCTTCTTCAGAAGAAAATGAATCCATGTTTTTTTTCTTATTACACAATGATACTAGATACTTGCCTAAAAGGTGACTTGTTCCAGATGTTATTTTTCTATCCACCTTACAACCAGAAAAATCAGCATCATAATAACTAACTAACTCAAATGATTGTCCACTAGGATAGAACAATACTAGATTGGGTGTATGTTTGTGGTATTTGAATCATTTAAATGAGATTCCTTAGGGTTGTCATAAAAATTATCACAAATACATACTGTTAACATAATATCATTCCAACTAGAAGTTCTGTAGAGTAAACTTCCAATCCTTCCTCTTAAAGTGGTTTGATCAACAGATTTTCCATCTTCATCAAGATGCAACTTACAAGTAGTAATCATTATAGTGTCACTAAATTTAGTGTTATCCAAGAATAAATGTTTTAGAATATATTTATTATATTTTCTTTTATTTAAAATAATACCATATTTATTTTGAATGATTTGAAATCCAAGAAAGAATTTCGGTTCACCCATTATACCCATTTAATTTTTTTTTTCATCATTGTATAAAATTATATATATGAATAATTTTTTGAAGATAAAATGTTTATATCATCTACACAATTTTAAACTATTAAAACATAATTAGAAATTCAGTTTAAAAAATTGGTAGGATCGGCTATTAATTTTTTAAAAGCTTTGGAAATAAGATAAGTACATAATCTGTCATTACAAGATCTTGGAACATGTTTTAAACCATACAAACATTTGATAATTTAAAAACATGATTTGTAAAGTGAGGATTTGTAAAACCATGGGTTTTCCCAAAAAAGACATCCTCAGCTATATACCCTTTTAGAAATACACTTTTACCATCCATTTATATAGTTTAAAATTCATATGAGAAGAATAAGAAAGTATAATTTTGATGGCTTCAAGTATTGCTACTGGTGTATAGGTTTCTTCATAGTCAATTATTTCTTTTTGACTATAGACTTATGCCACCAATCTAGCTTGTTTCTATCTATGTTACCAGCTTCATCTACCTTATTTCTAAACTCCAACATAGTTCCTATGGTAAATGTGTCTTTAGGACTCTCAAAAAGTTTCCAAAACATTGTTCCTTAAACCTAATTATGTTCTTCTTCAATATCCATCACAAAAAAATTATCATTGTTAGCATCATTAGTTTTTTTAGGTTTATGTTGTGACAAGAAAATCTAATGTTAAAAATGAAGAAAACATTAGTTCATTTTTAGAATTAAAAACATTGCAAGCATCATTCTCAAATTTAACATGAAATCCATCATCATGTAGTTGTGAAATACTAACAAGATTAAATTTCAATACATCAACAAAAAGTAAATTGGAAATTAAAACTGAGTTAGAGTTACTGATTTGGCCAAGGAAAATGATTATTTTATTTAGAATTGTCACCAAACCTGACATTCCCACCATCAATGTTTTTATGTTATTGATACATGAATCGTATCCTGTCATGTGTCTTGGACTTCCACTGTCCAAGTACCATATGATTTTATAGGAGCTATTTAAATAATTTTCCTACAAAAATAGTCAAATTAAAACGATCTTTTCTACCCATATTAGTTTGGGTGAAGTAATATTAGGGACTAATGCTTTAGGAACCCACATCTTCCTCATAGGTTTCTAATGCGAATTATGTAAAGTACTTGAAAAATAAACTCTATTTAGTTAATAAAAGCTTCAACTAGTAGAGAGTGTATCATGAAATGAACTAGAATAATGTTTTTCCGAATTAGGAGTAAATATATATGCCCTAGATTTAGAATTCAAATTGGGTTTTCCAAAATTTCATTTACCAGGTTGATAGCCAATAAGAGTAATATATTTAGGAGCAATAATTTTACCTAGAATTTTTACCAAATTATCTTTACCATTTTTAAAACTTTCAAGTTACTTTTTTAATTTCACATTATATTCCATTAGTTCATTCGTTTCTTTGAGTAATTTAACATTTTTCTTTCTTTCTACAGAAGGTTAAAATTTAACAGTTGAGGTAAGAGCATGATGTTTCTTTAAAGACATGTATTTATCTTTTACTTCATTACATGTCTCGTCAAGATTATTTAAATACTCAAGCTTTTCTTATTTAGACATATTTTCTTAATCACATTCATCTCCAAAATAGTAGGAATTTTGTACATGAGATTATATGATTAGCTCGAATGAGTTTTTGATAAAATAAATATTGTCTTTGTTATCATATTCATCATGTGAAGACTACTAGTCACTTGAAATGTCCTCATAATCACTCCAAGTTTCATTAATTGTTTTATATACTTTCTAACTTTGTTCTCATATTTCCTTTTATACATGAGCTTGGGACAGTTAGCCTTTACATGTCCCTTTCACTTACATACATAGAATAATACCTCATCAGACATGTCACATTGTTTCAAATCATTATTCCATCTTACATTTTGATCATATCATTCTATGAAGTTCGGAATTCTTAAAAACAATCTTCATCTTATAAAATATTTTAATCTATCAGGATAATTGAGCCATCTCCTCATCACTATCAGGTGATGATTGATCACTGTTGGAACTTTCTACAGAGACTTATAATTTCTCATTTTCTCTATGTTTAATTGTGGTGGTCTTAAATTCAACAGATTTTCATTTGTGTGCATCCTCATATTACTTGTTGAATTTTAGTTCCCCTTCATACATCATTAGTTTCCAATGATTTCTTTGACATGTAATTTTCTGATGTCACATGAATCTCTAGTAGAGATAGATGGTATTCTCCATCTATTAGGTAGGAATATGAGAATCCATATGATTTTTTCTTTGAAAGTAACTTCAATTCCTAGAGAATTAAGTTTCTTGAAAATTTCGTTGAACCTAAGATAAATTTCAGAAATAGGCTCATAAGGGGTAATTTTAATGTTTTCTTATTTAATAGTAAAAGTATTATGTCTCATTTCTTTAACAGTAGAAGTCCCTTCACGTGAAAGAGACACAATATCCCAAATTTCATGTGTAGTTTTACAGGAAAGAAATTATGTTAAATTACTTATCTCTTAAAGAGAAATATAAAGCATTCTTGGATTTCAAAATGTTTTTGTAGGATGTCTTGGCTGGGACATCCAATGTAATTATATGATTAGTAGGAATCATATACTCATCAATAATTGAAGACCAAATTTCAAAACTCATTAATTTTTAATGCATATTCATTATACATCCATTGGGAATAATTGGTACCATTAAAGAATGGAGGTCTACTGTTTTCATTTCCATACAGTCTATTATCCATAAATTAGAAATACTTCATTAATAGCTAGAAATTTATAATTAACAAGAATTTTTAGATCATTAATGTAAAACTAAAATCACAGTTGAATAGTTTTAACACCAGATTCTTAATAATCTCCTGTGATTCCAAATTTTGGTCGGAGTAGAGTAATCAAGAGGGGGTTAATTGAGTATCTATAAAAATTTCTGTTAAAAACATTTCATAAAAAATTTTCCCAAAAAAACTGAATACATTTTAGTTAATCAAGGTAATATAGGTATGAACGTTTGATTGATCATATAACTTCTCATAATATTTATTAATTCTTAGTAATCTCAATATGAGTTATTGATATTACTTTTTAAGATATTCTCATAAGGAAAAACAATTATAACTTCAATCTATGATTAACTATCAAAGAAAATCACATGATTTCTGAATTATATAGTAAAAGAGAGAAAAACTAAATTAAAAAACACAGCGGACAAAACATGTGGTTCAGTCTCAAGCCGAGAGTTGATCCACTCCACATGGTATTCAACACCCACCAATAATTTTATATTAATAAACATGATCCACACACATGATCAGGGTAAACAATAGTTCACCAGACTGTCCTGGCACACGACCTCTTACATGGTTCTTCATGGGTAAAAACTATCTGGTCACACAAGGTCCACTACCAACCCTATCTGTGAGACTAAACAAGAATAAAAATATATCAGTGTAAGGATATATTATATCCTTAATTTTAGTGTAGAGATAGTGTGTGTTTTTAATAAAAACATGCACACACTGCATGAAAGATAAAAATAATACAAAATAGGGAAAATATTATGAGATAAGTTTATAAGTGCTCTAGGTGTTATTCTATGAAACTTGTGACTTCATGGTTGAAAAAGATTCAAGTATCGAGTCCTCTTGTGAGAAATAGAGTATCACAAGTCTGGTGCGTCGGTTTCCAGTTGGATCTAGCTCGTGTTCCTCAATGAGTTGATATTGAAAATATGATTTGGAACTAATCTATTGTATTCCTACTTTTTGTTCAATAATGATTCGTGTTTTCTTCATAAGTACCTTGGTGCATGTATCGGTCCACTTTTCAAGAATTCTCGTTCCTCTACTACACACAAGTAGTTGTTCTTTTTTTTGTCAGGGCCAAACTTTTATTTTTATTCTTGGAGTAAATGTGTTGGAGCTGACAAGATGCATGTATCCTACACCTCATACCTCGTACTGTTAAGTGACATGACTATAATGAAATATTAATTATGTCAGTGCATTCAAATGACTAAAATATGACCATTATAAATTAAATTGAAAATGAAAAAAGTTATTAAAGAACAATGTCATCGTCTGTCTAGAAACAGTGTCTCCACGAAACTATGTCTTCTTTTTTTTTTGAGTGCTCAGATCGTCATAATGGAATAATTGTATTGAGATCAAGAACTGGTAGCGTAGATGTGGTGTTAGGATCACGGTGTCTGGTGCTTTTACAAACATCGAATAATGTCATAGAAAGGAACTGGTGTCACAGACATCATGAGATCTGAAACTGGTTACTGGGTCTGGTCGCGGTTTCTTGGTCACGGTGTCTGGGTCATTGTGTCTGGGTCATGGTCTATGTTCATGGTGTTTGGTCACGGTGTCTGGTTCATCATGTCTGTGTCCTGGTGTTTGGGTCACGATGTCTTTTCACAGTGTCTATGTCATTGTTTCATAGTCATGGTGTCTGAGTCAATGTGTCTAAGTAACGGTGCCTGGTCCTTTTCCAAAAAACAAGAACTAGTGGTAGACTCAAAGTATCTCAGACATAGCCAAATATTTTTATTTCAACATAAGTAGTAATATTCATAGAATGAATTATAATTAATCATTCATAAAATAAATCATTATAGAACAGAGATAATTATAGTTTAAAATAATCAGTCAAGATTTATATGAATCAAGATGTTGAGAAAATTTATTTTATGCATAAAGAAATCAAGAATATCTACACATGGTATGAGATAGATTAAACAGGAGTAATAATTTTTGGCCATTAAAACATGATTAAAATATGAGTAGTCCAACAAAATTCTTGGAGGAAGGTTATCACCATGTGGATATGATTAAGTCTCTTATTGAGACTTAACCTCTTGTTTTACTCCACTATGTTTTAAAATTTATCTTTCTTTGATTTTACACATATTACGTGAATATGAATTTTATATTGATAGATGATCATAGCTGTTTATAATTATTTTTGGTTTAGTAAATTACATTCAAAAATTATATCTGTCATTAAAATTTATATAACTAAGAATTAATAAATCTTTCAAGGAATTAATTGAAAATATGAAATTTTAGGAATCTTGTACATTGGTTAACTGGGATGTTTGAATTTTAAAATTGAGGATCTTTTAAAAAATTATTTTAACTAAAATTTTTATAGCAACCCAACTCACCCAACCCTTGAGTGTCCAAATCTGACCAACATTTATTATCATAGGATTGTTTTTAATCTTCTATTTTCAATTTTTTTGCAAATATTTCTTACTGTGATAGTAGTTGTGTTTTGAAGATATCTAAATTTATGTTAGTTATAAATTCATACCTCTTTTAAAACATATTCTCTTTTATTTGTTATGGATAATAGACTAGAAGAAGCTACTATAAACAGAACTCTATTTATCAATGGAACTAATTATGCTCAGTAGAAAATTAAGATGAGAAGGTATTTAGAAATTATGTGTTGTGAAATATGGTCTTCAATTCTAGATGAATATAAGATAGTTGATATTACCTGAAATACATACGATGACACAACAAAGGAATCTTTTAATAAAAAAATTCAAAAATATGAATTCCTTATATTTTTCTATAAGAGATAAATAATTCAATAGTATTTTTTCATGTAAAACATCCCATAAAATGTGGGATACTCTTGTAGTTTTATATAAAGGAACCACTATTGTTAATGAAATGATACATAATAAATATATTATTCAATATGATAACTTCAAAAATAATCATGGTGAAACAATATCTAATATGTATCTCAATATTAATGAAATTGTAAATATTATAATCTATCTCACAATGAATGTTACAACAAAGGAAAAAATCATGAAAATACTATTTTTTTACTAGATTGATGGAGGGGATCCTTAGTTTCAATTAGGAAATCATGTGACATTAGTATTTTTCCAGTAAAAGAGTTGATATGTAATATGATTATGTATAAATAAGAACTAAAAGACAACAATGAAGACGATGATGATCCCAAGAGAAAGTAAGTGCCTTTCAAGACCACTTCTTCTAAACATAAATAATAGGAGAAGTCATTAACTCATTTTGATTATTCAATCAATAAGGAATCATCATCTGATAGTAATGAGGATGTAAGCCAATTAAACAAAAGCATTAAATTTTATTTTGATAGAAGAATTTTGTTATGAAGAAAAGGAAATTATGACTATAATGGAAACTGGAAAAAGGACTTGAAGAGAGGTGATAACTCAAATGAGATTGTATGTTTTTAATGTAATATAATAGGACATGTAATGGATGACTCTCCTAAGATAAAGTATAAGAAGAAATATGAGGGAAGGTATAAAAGGTATAAGAATGAAATAAAGGACACCTAGAGTTATTATTAGGATAGCTCTAGTGAGTTAGAGTCATCACATGATAAGAAAAGAGGAAAAGATGACATGTGCTTCATGATAAACACTTCTAAGGTAACCCCAAAATCCCCTGTACAAAATTCCTACATCTATGAAGATGAATCTAATTATAAAAACATGAAAAATGGGGAAATTTTTCAGTACTAAAAAATTCTTGATGACACGTACAATTAATTATAATAGAAATATAATGTTTTAATGAAAAAACATTATCTGACATATACTATTAAATTTGATCATACTATAGAAAAAGAGAAAAATACTCAACTGTTTTAGGAAAATAATGAGCTTAAATTATCCAATGAGAAGTTGAAAAAGAATTTAGAAATTTTTACCAATGGAATGAACAATCTCATACATGTAATTTATAAATAGGTAGCACCAAAATATACTACTGGAATATGATATTAACCAGGACAGAGAAACATTGTTAAAAATATTTTGTTTCAAAATCTAGACAATTTTTCTTTGAACCTAGGTTTGAATAGTGTGGTATATGTTCCAATACTGAAAATTCCTTTAGTACTAGTTTTACTTTACAAAATATATTTTATTTCTCCAATACATTACAAAATCTTTGTAGGAAAATCATAATGAAATTATGGCTTCCCAAAGCATTAATAATTAATATTACAGTACCCAAGAACATATGGGTAAAAAAATATTTCCTTGTTTGATGTATCTTTGTTGGAATATTTATTAAAGAGCTCATGTAAATGCTTTTGGTACTTGGACATTGGATGTACAAGACACATGAAAGGGGACTACTCGAGCTTCAAGAATCTTATAGAGTTTGATTGTGGGAATTTCACTTTTGGTGACAATTCTAAAGGGACAATAATTGGCCTTAGACATATCAATAATGATAATTCAATTTTTTTCCATATTACTTTTATATTGATTAAAGTATAATATGATCAGTATATATCAGTTATGATTTGATGGTTAAAATGTTAAATTTTAAAATGACGAATCTAATGTTTTTAATTATAAAATGAGTTAGTATTTTCTTTTATTAGAAATTTTAATGTTTCTAATGTGAACATTGATTCTTTATTTTCTCAATATTTTTCTTTATTAAGTGTTATTCATAAATATTCCTATATTTGGAATATATTATTAGGCCACAGTAGGACTCACTCACGTAGAAATATTTTAAGGAAAGTGTTAGTCAATGACCTACCCAAACTAGAATTTCCATACAATAAAGTCAACATTCCTTTTAAAAATTGAAAAAAAATAAAAAATATCATTCAAATCAATGAATAATGTTTAAATTTCTCTACCACTTATATTAGAAAACCTGAATTAGTTTGGACCATCTAGAGTTTTATGTCTTAGTGGGAAACACTATGTTCATGTTTTGGTAGATGATGTCTCTATGTATACATAGACCTCCTTATTATCTCATAGGAGTGAAAATTGTTATTATATTTCCATTTACACTAGAATAGTAGAAATACAATGTGGTATAAGAATTAAATACATACTAATTGAACTTGGTCATGTGTTTTTCAACCATGTGTTTCAATTGTATTTTTCACAAGAATTTTTATTGTCCTAGATTCACTACTCCTACGAATCCCTGGTAGAATAGAGTTGTAGAAATAATTAATAGAACCTTATAAGAAATAGCCTATAAAATTTATAATGAGTATGACATACCTATTTATTTTTAAGATGAAGCTATCAATACACATTGTTACATTATTAATAGAGTCGTATGAAGAACATTTTTTTAGAAAACTCCATAGAGTTATTAAAAAATAGGAACCCCAATGTAAACTACATCAAAGTGTATGGGTAAAATATTTATATCCATAATAAAAAAGATAATCTTGAAAAAAATTCATCCAAAAGTGATGATGGATTATTCATTTGTTATTCAACCTCTAGTAAATCCTTTTTTCAATAAAAGAAACAAATGTGTGGAATAATTCATCCATGTAAAATTTGATGAACATATTCACATGAATCCCAAACCGCTCTTCAAAATATTGATGATGATTAGTCCAATGTGGACATTTATGTGAAATCTCATGATCGTGTTGTTACGCAATATGTTAAATCATCATGTTCAATAAAATCTCGTGAATCTGACCATATTGAACCTAAACATACTGGTGAACATGAAATAAACATTCCTTGTTGTTCTAGATCTATTAGAGCCTTTATAATCATCCCTTAGATGTTTTAGTTGGGGAATTATATAATGAAACCCAAACTATAGCTTCTATTAGGAACCTGGTTGAACATCACGCTTTCTTATCCTTGCTTGAACCCAAAAAAATTCATGAAGAAATCAATTATGATTTTTGGGTGATGGCTATGCAGGATGAATTAAATCAGTTTGAAAGAAATAAATTTTGGAAACTAATGAATAGACCTAATGACTCCTTGTCTATAGGTACTAAATGGGTTTTTAGAAACAATATAGGTGATACTGGAACCATTGTGAGATATAATACTAGCTTGGTTTTATATGGATATAGTCAAGAATAATTTATTGATTATGAAGAAACCTTTTCACCAGTTGCTAGAAATTAATACATTAGAATTCTGCAACCATATGTAGCTCATCTAAATTTCAATCAATATCAAATGGATGTAAAAAATTCATTATTAAATGGGTATATAGTTAAAGATTTGTTTTGTTGAAAACCCCTTAGTTTTACAAACCCACATTTTCCAATTCCTTTTTAAGTTAACAAAGTCTTTACATGGTTTAAAACATTCTCCAAGATTTTGGTATGATAAGCTATGTACATTTATGATTTTGAATTGTTTTAAAACTGGTATTATTGATACTACTATCTTTAAAAAAATAATTTATATATATGTTCTAGATGTTGAAATCTGTGTTAATGTTATTATTTTTAGATCTTTAGAGAAATATTTATGAATTGGTTTTTCAAAAATTATGCAATGTTAATTTGATATGGGTTTAATAGGAGAACTCAAATTATTTCTGGGGTTTCGTATTTTTTAAAATAAATATGGTATTATTTTAAATTAATGAAAATATAATTATGATATTTTCAAATGGATTGGATTTGATATTATAAAATGTTGTGATACTCCAATGAGTACCACATGCAAGTTGGTTCTTGATAAAAATGTTAAATATCCGGATCAACCCACAAATAGAGGAATGATTGGAGGACTACTCTAATTTAATTCTAGTACAAATGAAATCAAGTTCAGTGTGTGTCTGTATACATGTTTTCAAGGTAATCCTAATGAATATCATTGAACAACTATTAAAAAAAATTTTAAATACCTCAAATATTCTACCATATAATGATTGTTCTGCCGTAGAGGAAAAACACTTGATTTATTTAGTAATTTTTATTCTAATTGAGGTGGTTGTAAGATAGATATAAAGTGAACATATATAAAATGTCACTTTTTGGGATAGTCTCTAGTATCGTGGTTTAGTAAAATGAAAAATTCGGTTTATTGTCTACTATGGAGGATGAATACATAGCATCTGGTAGTTATTATGCTCAGTTTTTGAGGATGAAACAAACTTTTCTAGATTATGGATATGATATTAGGCATTTCCATATATATTTTGATAATACAAGTGCTATTAAAATATCAAATAATCCTCTTTCACAATCTAGAAAAAAACATATTTATGTAAAACATCTCTTTTTGGGATATTATAATGAAAAAATTTATGTTTCTATTGAATTTATTAAAAGAGAACATCGTATGAGTTATACATTAACTAATCCATTGAGTTCCAGGAATATGATTTTCATAAAACATGTATTAGGGATGATTTATTTGTATGGTTCTATAGTCTATAAATCTGTCCTAAAACTATGTACGGATGTCACACTAATATAACCAACTAGTGATGTCTCAATGACACTGACACTGATGTATCACTGATAGGACACTAGTGATGCCTTACCAACAATGAAAGTTTCATGTGGACAATTCCATGCATACACCAACAATATATCATTGACAATGTCAGGAAAACACTGACATTGTCACACCGAAATTGTCTTACCGACACGGACACTCATGTCGCGTTGTTGGCCACTCACCGATGGAACCCACTGTCTGTATATGTTTTATATTACCAAAATGATGATTTTTTATTTATTTCGCTTTATTTCAACCATGTTTCCCTTGTTTATGAATTATAAACCCTAAAAGATAAAATTTATTTGATTTACCCAATTTATTACTCTCGTACTTCCACTCTTATAATCCTACCCTTTCTCTCCTTTATCTTCAAATCGTTCACCTTCATTCCTTCTACAGAACTGTCAGAATAGTTGGAGTGAAGCACAACTTCGATGGATCTGAAGATGAATCACAACATGCTAAGAGGAATAAAAGATATTCTAGAATATCTATGCATGTTAATCCATATCATGTGAAAAGTGTGGTAATGACTAAGAAGGAATTTTTCACCAAATGGTTATTATCTAGTATTCCTGTTCTATTAAAAGATTTCTGAAATCAAGGGTGGATATATTTTTATTCAAATTTTGAATGTCTCTATTTCCCTATGCTTTTTCATGAGTATTAACATCATGCTGAGTTTATTCTGGAAGGTAGTGAGATGTATTGGATCAAATCAATAGTGAATGTAAGGATATTGTATTTTTATTAAAGTAATTGGTTTGAATGCCTTAATTTACCACATGAATGAGTCTTTGATAACTACTAGGGAAGATTTCCACCCACCAGTTAGTTGTTTTCCTATGATACAACTTTGTGGGAGAAGATAGGTAATAAGGCACATATAAGGCCTATAACATTAGAGATAGATTGATAACGTATAATTTTATTTGATTTTATCTAACACTAGTTGTGTCCCAATAATGGGGTCATCAGATCACTAAAGTACCATGATGTATATCACATTTATTTTCTAAATAAAGGTCATCAAGTGAATCTGTGTTCAGATTTGATATTCTATATCATTGGTCGATATAAGAATGATATTTTTTATTATAAAACCCAAATGATTTATAAGTTTAGATGAATAAACCATTTCTTAATATAGTGTTATCATCCTAAATAAGGAAATTTGAAAGAGAATAAAGATAATATAGAATCCCTAGAAGAGGTAGTGAATTGAAGATAATGATATGATATATGAAAATATCAATACTTTTGAGAATCCAACTCGGCTGAGAGATGTGGTTGATCATGTTCTTGTACTAGATGATGATGTTATTAATTTTTATAAGGAGGACATTGAATCTTCTAGAGAAGAACAATATCTTATAGATGATAGAAGTGTCCTAAATATTGCTGAATGTCCAAAGGAAATGTCATATGGTGTACTTATTCCACCTCAATCTCTTCCATGAAATGAACCATTTTTTTTGTGATTATAATTAGGATTAAATTGAGGATTCATGTAGTGTGAAATACGAAACAACTAAAATAATTCAGAAGTGGAATTTGGAGAAGAATAATAACCGTATAAAGAAGAATAGGAATGTGGTAGTGGTATTGACTCTAAATGTGAGGAATAATACGATGAAAAATATAGTGATAAAAGTGAAGAAGGTGATAGTGAAGGTATACGAGATGGAACTTAGCATGAAGAGATGAATGTAGTGAATGTGGCAGTGATTATGATCATACTGGTGATGATAATGCTTCCAATATAGAACAGGGATGTCCTACGAATCAGGAATAGATTATAGAACCTCATAGTCTTGGAGAAGCTAGTGCTGAGGCAGAAGTAGTAATTGAGGTTGGTAATGTAGACCGAGAAATTGTTGGCTGAGTACCTATGATGGTTTATGTTAGAAGGAGACCTCATTTTGAGGGGGAGTGACAAACTAGGAGAGCTCGAATTGATGGTTAGAGTCAGGCTAGACATGTGAGAGTTGATACATTCAGTCATGTGGATGCATATGTGTTATCTGAGTGGGAATAATCCCCTTTTTATATAACTCTTGGTTTGGATTAACCCTATTTTGATAATGAGGAGAGGATAACTGTTTCAAGAGGATTATAGTTGAGGAACCTCAAGGTGTTGCATCAGCTCAAGTACCAGGTCATGCTAATTATGTATATATGGATGAAATCAATGCCTTTACGGAATAAATGTTTGAATATATGAGATCTATCCCTCAAGCTCCACTTACAAATACACCACCACTTAGTGTGAATTATGAATAATTGATTTTACACATTGTTATTTCGAAGCTCGGACCATGGTTAGTATCTATGTTAGAAGTTTATAATATAGCTAATCAGGTTGTGTCGGATGAAATGGTCATGATTTGAGATATTTTTAGCTAACAGATCAGTGAATTCAAAACCATTATATACCAAGATCTTAAACATCATGAAATATCAAATTAATATCCTATTTAGAATGCTAATTAAACTCTTAATTTCAACCTTCTGAAGCCAGTAGTCAAGGATGATGTGAATAGTGACTCAATGTTTATGAGTCCTCCTTGCTATGGTATTCATTTTTAGTATTCAGATAGTGAGGTAATTCGAACAGTGGTAAGGGAAGAATATCAGTAAGTAAAAGGATGTTTGGATTGCTAAATCCTGAGCTATAAAAGGACACATTTTATATACATTGTGCAAGAGGAATCATGCTCATCAGCTCATGTATCAGACCATCCAAACATAATGATGGTTAGAACTGTCATTAGAGTAGTGCTGAGAACCATAATGGTTGTAATTTGTTAGAAACATATATTCAAAATCATTTAGAATAGTGATCATATCTATGACATGGAAATTTTTTATTCCAAACAGGACATTTCTTCTCAGGAAGAAAAAACCAATAATGTAGATTTTTATTTCAAGAGGATTTATAGAGTGCATCATATAGACACCCACTTCATGATTTTACTTGATAACCAAAGAACTCCTCCAGCTACCCAATCCATTAGAGTTTAGGTAAGGAAAATTAATCATCTTACTCCTACAATATCACAGTTCATTGAAAATAACGACGTTTCACGAAGGCTATGCAATATGGGGGAGAGATAATAAGGGATTTAATCACCCTTATAAAGACTTATCTACATGTATAGAGTACTAAAATTGATTCCCCTCATTCCACTATTGTTATGCCACCTCTAGACCCTTCTAGCTATACTTCTTCTAGCTTTCCTCCTTTGACAATGACTCCAGCTCAAGTTTTCAAGAAGATTCATCCGGTCATTTTTATGGAACATATTTTCCCTCCATCCTCCACTAGTCCTATATTGGAAACTTCATTCCTTACTAGAGTTCCTTTTTCCTCTCTCATAATTCATTTTGAACCTACATCCACTACTTCAATATCTACACCTACCTTTGCTACTTCTGATAATGGAATGACCACTATGGATTCCTCTTTAACAAAGAAAAAGTAGTTTTGATCAAATTTTTTATAAGGATTCATATTTTTAATTTTGAAAATTAATATCCAATGTTATTTTTATTTCTAATACAATATTGTGTCTTTTAATAATCTGATCATTTATTTTCACCCGTGATCCTTATTCCTTACATCATTTACTCATTTTGATAATCCCAAAAAGAAGAGAGAATAAGAAGAATTATTGCATTAGGAATTAGTTTAACTATGGAGATGCTAAGAAGAATACCTAATTTTATCATTATGAATCAATTGATTGTACTTTATAATACCGTGATTTATGACCATAAGAAATGGGGAGATTATTTCCCCTCTCTAATTTTAATAATCACATATCATGTCCAATAATGTTCATTGGTTTCAAAATATTTAATAGTTAAGAACAAAAATGCTTATTTACGTTTATCTATGTTCATTTATATGTTTATCATATTATTTGAAATTTTACATATTTTGTAGGGGAAATAAAAAAATTCTAATTATGAGCCACTGATAGTTATATCATAGAACGAATCCCGGACAAAACGACCCATCGACAGAACAAATGGTTCACTGATAGAATGACCCAATGACATATCAAATGAGTCCATAATAGCACAAATGAGTCACCTATAGATCAAATGCTTCACTGATAGAAAAAAAACTCACCGATAAACTGACTCAATAATAGAAGGAGTCAATGATAGAAGGATTCATCAACAGAAGGAGTCACCGAGAGAACGAGACACCGATAGGAAGTATCGCAGATAGAATGACATAAAGATCAATATTTAGAAACTTTTCATTACTCATAAATTCAAAATTAATTCTAATGGTAATATTTATGAATCTCATAACAGATTGTTTTATTAATTACCTTTTCTGTCTTTTTTGGACATTTTCATATAAAAGTACGAGGTACATGGAAGAACTCATGTTAAGGATCACGCCTATTGTCGACCTCTGTAGAATATAAAAAAAATCACATAAGAAAAAAACAGTAGAGACATCTCAAGTGAACCTATGAATTGAAAAAATCAAGAAAACATAAAGAACACTCATTCATTATTACTATGAATATGGATGTTTTCTTGAGAATGAATGTCCCAACATTCTAGCAGCAACAAACCATAATGAAGAGAATCATCGAAGAGTATCTCATCTCTTCCTGGAAGCCAAAACACATAGTTTCCATGGAACTCTTTTTTGGTGTCTGTATCTAGAAGAGGACTCCAATTCCACATCTAATATAATCAAGGAGTCTTGAAGCAACATGAAACTCACTCATAACATTCTAAACCACTTATCATTATTCTTTCTCTATTGTGTATAATTTTACTACTTTTTTATTTATATGTGTGTCTGTAGTATAATAAAAAACTATCGCATATTCTAAGATAGAGGATACAAGATATTCTGTCTCACTCGTATTTTTACACCATTTTGATCCCACATATAACTGTGAAAGAGGCCCCTGTGTGACACGGTTAGTTTCCCATGTATTACTATGGTAGAGGTTTAGATTTAACTGGACAACCTTGTATACTATTGTGAACCCCGATCCATGGTGTGGATCATGTTTATTAATAGAAACTTCTTGGTGGAAGGTTATCACCAAGATTAGGGGATTATGTATATTTTTGAGACTATCCCTTTTATTTTACTCCTCTTTTCTTCAAATTCATTTTTCTCTTCTTTTAATCATATCTCAAGAAAATAAATTTTACTTTTACACATGATATTAAATATGGTTTATACTTATTTTTGATTTAGTAAATTAATTTAAATAGATATATCTATCTTTCAAATTTCTATAACTGAGATTTAATTAATCATTCAGTAAATTAATTTGATAATAAAATCTCTTATAAATATACTAATTTGGTTAACTGGGATATTTGAATTTTATAATTGGAGGAATATTAATGAAATCCATTAAAAGAAATTTTTATTGGAACTAAATTCACCCCCTCTCGAATTTCATACTCCGAACAATGATTATATATTAATTATATATAGATATATATTATTTTTTTATTATAAATAAAAATTAATTATTTAAATAAAAAATTATAATTTATATAAAATTTAAAATAAATAAAATTTAAACTCTTTTTTATAATGAATTTCCCAGGGATAATTCATGTTTGTTCAAACATACTAATTAGAATGATCTTCTATGAGTCCCCAAGGTCCCTTTATAATGATCATAAAATATTATTAATCCATTCTGTAAACATAATCTAAGAGTATTATCCTATAATAAGAAATATATACCCAAATTACAAAGGTATTATGTGTGATATAATATATTTCATGTTCATTAACAAAGATCATTGGACCTATACATCATTATTAAGAATTATAATTTAATAATTTCAACCCACATAACATTTCTCTTTTTATTATCAGTTTCTTATATGAATGAAACATATATAGTTACATAAAAAATAATTGTTTTGGAATGACCATGTTCTTACATAGTCAAAAATCAATTGAGGTCCATGTGGATACAAATCTTTCATATGGGTGGCCACATCTGATATTTCCCATTAAAATCCCTCAACCTGATAAATAACACATCCTACCATTTATATTAAGTATTTTTTCAAAAGAAATTGGATAGATAACAATTCATGGTACATAAAAAGTACTGATAGTGTTTGGTAGCCTCGCCTCATAGGATCCGTGAACAATGTTCACATAGGTAAACCAGTGTGTTATATCTAAGGAAATCCATGTGGAATACATTAAAAAGTTCAATAAGGATATATGATCATCAAGATATATCCCATGATTGATAATTTTAATCATTCTATATCTTATAAGACTCACATAGATATTAATATATCCTCAAAACCCATTTTTATGATCATCAATTAGTGATAAATTGAAAATTCATGCATTCCAATGGTTATTATTATTGAATTTCTGATGTTCTGAAAAAAATAGAAATGGATGAAAAACTATTTCTTCTAATATAAATTACAGGGTTAAATTTTAGACACATAAAGAGAAAAATAATTTTTAAAAATGTTATATTGAACTCTTATATATGATAGTAAATATATCAAATAACTTTTATTTGAAATCAGATCACAAAATATTTTTTCTCAACGTCCTTTAAGAGAACCTGGACTAATATGTGGAGTTTTTTTTCTAATATGATCCTCATTAAATAAATAAACTGAATTATAAAAATTATTTTAAAAGTAATCTTTTGTAAAAAAATATTTCATAATTATACATTCTCTATAAATTATTTTAAAATTTAAAATTTATGAAGAACATATATAAGAGGTTTTCATTGTTCATCATCAAAATGTTATGATTCATGTTTACCATAATTAATCTAGGTATTGAGGAATGTATTAATTGTAGATGGTTAATTTATTCATATCATGGTGTTTCAGGTTGAAATATTTATGTTTGAGATGGATTAGGTGAGATAAAGGGGGTAATAGAGGTGGTGTTAGCCAGAATATTCGATGAAACACCACCATGTACTTGATTGGATGATCATGATTCTTGTTAATTTATATAGAGGGATGGAGTTAGATCTAAGATAACAACATGGTTTCTAGTAGTTGGCACCAGATTCTAGGTACCATGGAAGACCATATTTTAATTGGGGGGTATTTTCTTCATTTTGTCACAGGATTTATATTAATGTCACTATTTTCTGTTCCCGGTGAATAGAAACTCAATATCAATCAAATAAAAATTATCTCACTTCAACTTGATAACCCTTTAGTAATATGTTCACCAATTATCAAATAATTGTCTATCAACTAGTATCATTGAGATCATAATGGTATGATGACTATTTTCCCTTGATTTTTTTTGTGGTGGAATGGTTTTGATTGTCCTTTGATGGAGTAATTTTTTGGAAGAATTCACCCTAAGTCATCTAATTGTGATACATAGATAGATCTTCTATGTGGAATAATGTGAATTTCTGATTTCCCTAGATTGGAAATAACTATCAAAGGTATCAAACATACACTTTATGATTTATTTCACATTATAAGTCCATAAAAGTATTCATCATATTCACAGTAAGACTCTACCAAGGATTCCAACACTCTAAGAACTAAAAAATAATAATTGGTTTTCAAATTTTATACAACTAAACAATGTGTAATAATAATAAATTAACAAAAAAAAACACAAATTAATTGAAAATAATAAAAATGAATTTAAACCAAACTTGAAAAAATACTTATAAAACAAAATTATACGAGAGGAATGAGATAGGAAAACTATAAATGAAACTCATCAGATATATTATCCTAAATGGAAAAAATACAACTCCATGTGACCCTTTTCAAACTCGATAATCCATCATCTCAAATCTTCTAAAAATATTAAGAAGTACCATCTACCCATATTATAAAAACACCTACCTACGAGAAGGATTACTATCATTGTAGATAACATTATTTATAAATTGGGTGCAAGAAAAATACCATAAAAATACTAACAAGATTCCATATGATTCCTTTTATAATTCAAATGTATTATTTTTTGAAATATATATAGTGAATAAACATTTTTACTATTATAATGGGCATTGAAAAAAATAAAATTTATTCATTATTCTAAAGAATTATTATCATATCATACCACATAATTTTTTTTGAATATCATTAGAAAATCTATCAAAAAAAATTGATAAAAAACTTTTTTCCTGACATAAATATGAGTAATTTAAAAAACCATTATTAGTTTGCATTTTTATCATATTTTAAATTGTTCCTAAAGAACCAAAATAATGGATTTATGGAAAAATATAGGTAAACACCATAATGAACAAAAAATATAAAAGCATGAGTGAAAAAATTAAATGGAAAACATTTTATAAATTAAGAATACTATAAAACAAAAATTAATAAATAATCATATAAGAAATATCATCAAAAGGATAATAAAATAAACATTCCCCTGATGGAAGAAAACTATGATATCAAGATCTACATGGGATGACACCATAGTCCATAATGAGGAAATAGTAGATGAACATTTTGTGGGATTTTATTTTATCTTATTATGTTAGCAAACAATATAGAACCTAAATTCCTCTAAATATCCCTATTAGGCTAACAAACCATATGTATGGAATGAAATCTAGTGTGATATACTATCTAGTGCGAAATATCATTCGGTATAACAATATTCCAACAAAACCGCCCAAAGATACCCATAGTTTCCACTGAGGCTTTACTAAATTCAAGTTGCATCAGTTATCAATACATGAGAATTTACTAAATAAATCAATATGTGAATGAAGAAAAAAATTATATAGACTCATATATCACCACCACACACCTTCTTTCAAAAAATCCCATTCTAAATCAATATGAAATCACCCTATACCTAAAATATCAATAGTAACATCCATTATAATCAATGGGAATCATCAATGAAGTAAAATAATCAGCAATTTCTATATATATTCAAAAAAACTATAGAATCCATAGGAAACCCTAAAATCAAACTCCATCCATTTGACATCAATAATAATTAAAAAATAAACAATCCACTAGGATCACCCCAAGAACTGAGATGCGTTGTGGTTTTATTTTTTATAAAATATTACCGTTAAAATAATATAGATAGCGTCTCTCAAACTTCTTCTTTGTGCATGGAAGATCTGAATAATGTTGCATGTTGGGTGTGCAGATCATTCATACTTCTTCCAAGAATAAAAATATAAAGTGATGGGCAACATATATTATAAATTTTACAACCCCTTAAATAGTGGTTAATCTTTTATGATGAGTGGAGGATATACCACTTCTCATGATTGATTTCTTCATATATATCAATACAGATCGAAATAAAAGGGATACCTGGAAAATATGACTATATGTATATCATGACCATAAGAGAGCATGTAAAGACTCGTAAATTTCAAGGAAAATTTTTTATTAAATTTTTTGTAATTTTACAAGTCTGTAGTTTCTGACGGCGCTAGATTCTGAGGCCCGATGTGCCCAGAAACAATTTATGATGCTTTGTTTGGGTACGTTCAGTAAACGTACGTGAGGGTTTTTCTATCTTTTGAACTGGTGCTCGGAATTGGTATCCAAGGACGCCGAAGAACTTCCTGCGCCGGTATTCACTTAAGGAGACCTCACCACAATTTCTTTTGGTCAGGAATGGAATTTAATTTTGTGGATTCTTATAAATTAAATAAAATTGATGTGTTAAATAATTTTATTTTTAGGTGGAGGTTAGTTTCTCCAAAGGGATGTTGGAGGTGGGGCCCACCCCAACATAACCTCCCATGGGAGGATATTATGTGGTGGGTCCCACATGAGAAACTAACCCCTAAACTCCTCTTGAACCCCTTCAACTCCCGTTGAATTTATTGAGCCAACCCATTTTTCATTTATTTTGGGTGAACTCTCCACCTTCCCCCCCCCTTAATTGTGACAACACAATTAATTAATGCCATAATTAATTAATTTGTGGTGTGATGAATTCAATTGAATTCATTTGAATTGCATGAAATCTTTAAAATATGAGGGAGCCTATTATTTTATTTTCTTGGAAAATATTCTACTGGGAGGATTTGGAGAATTATAAGGAAATAGTTCTTCCCACGAAAAATTTGAAGAACATCTACTTCTTGACGAAAAACACTTCATGTCTCTGAAGGTCATGAAGAAACATCTCCTCCACTTCTTCAACCGGAGAAAGAAAAGGAGGCACCCTAGCTCACGAATTACACTGAAGGTTTCATCTTGACATGACGTTCCAAACTCTACTCCCTTCGGCGTTGAAGGAACGCCGACCGTCTTCTGTGATGCCGACTTCCGTGATGCTCGTCTTCTGTGGCTCGTCAAAATGCAACATCAATTAAGAGGCAAGGGAAATTGGTTTATTTATTTGAACGTGTGAATTATACCCTTGAACTTTTCCAATTGTATTTGGATTGACGGTGGCCAATTATTTTGTTATCACTTAATGCGGAGGGAGAAGACCAAACAGACACGGCCCGAAAACCATTCGTTGATTCTTGATTGTGTTAACAATGGATGCAGAGATGGGAGGTTGTGGTGCCATCGAAACACGCTAGAGGAAGAAGACCACTTCCATGAGGTAGTGGTGACTGAATTCGGTGGCAACCGAAGGCCGCGGCCAAGCCGGTTGAGGCGTTGGTGGACCAGCACCGTCGTGCTGGCTGTGAGGAGGAAAACTGCGGGCCGCATCGGTGGGTCACTCAGGCCCGAGAAGAACTGGTCGACCTCATGCCGTATGGGCTAGAAGAACTGGACAACTACAGCCTGTCGGGCTGGAGATTCGTGGTTCCCGCAGGGGCCGCATGGCGGGGGAACAGCAGCCCGCAACCGGGGGCCGCTGGCCGGGTGAACCGGCAGAGCCCCTACAGGACGGGTTAAAGAACCGCAGTGCCGCTTTAGGGGAATAGCGGCCCGCTGTGCGGGCCGCTCGCACCAGACAGAACGGGCTGACTTCGGCCGACCCGGTAGGGAGAGGTGGCACCGCCGAACAAACAGGACTGGCCTGCTCCGCGGGCTGGGTCCGCAGGTGGGCCACGCCCCACCGAGCCAGACTAAACCCCCATCCGGGTCGGACCCACCAAACCAGGTCGGGCCAACTCCCAGCTAGGTCAGACCCACCGAGTCAGGTCGGGCCGACCCGCCAGCCCATTGGCTTGATGGGCCGGGCCCGACATCGCCTAAATGCCAATACCTCCTGGACCATGCATCCGAACAATGCTCCATTTGCGGAACTAGGACCCTTGTGATGAGGCGCCCCTTTTTCAATAATCTATTTGAGTTTGGGACAGATTTGGAAAACTGCTGGGTTTGGAACGAGCGTAAATCCATACGGGCCCCTAGAACGGAAAAGCTAATAACTCTCAGACCGGGAGTCTGATTGACGCGCCATCTGTCACATTGGGTTCCTTATGATGAGACATAACTACATGATACATCAACTCATGACTTATTTGATGTATCGTTACTTGAATCGAGGAGCAGACCCTCCTAGAATCGAGCGTTTTGTGTGCGGTAACCCTAGAGCCGGCTATGATGACTTCTATTCCGGAATCCTGTCTGGGATTGACAGTGACCACTACCGTACTGGAATACTCCATGGGTTCCATGATGACGACTACTATACCCAAATCTTGTGTGTGATCGACAGTTATGACTTCTGTTCCTGTATCATGTGTGGTTCCGATAGAATAGCTGGTCCTATATCCTTTGTGGGTCCGACAGTTAAGATGAATTATAACTGGTCCTGTATCTTGTGTGGGTCCGACAGCTTAGACGAGATAGCTGGTCATGTATCCCATTAGGTCCGACAGCCTAGCGGGTTTTGTATCCTATGTGGGTCTGACAACTTAGATGATCTAGTGGCTACATCTGATCATATATCTCTATCAACTATTATGGAATACCATTGTGAACTAAGTCATGTCCTCCAACCATTATCATCGTGGTGATTGACTTTACTTCTTTTGTGGAATTATTTTGTGCTTGGGCTCGAGAGTTGGAGTCATACTGAGATTGGTAACTTAGGTATATGTATGGTCATATACCTAAGTAGGGTTGGTTGAAACTTCATGATTGTATCTTTCTTGTTTTGTTTATCATTAGTGGATATTGTGAGACCTTGAAGGTCTCGGGGTCCCTACTGAGTATCATTATACTCACCCCTACAGGGGCTATGCTTGCATCTCGTTGTGTTGGAAGCATATGAAGGAAAACGTTGATGGAGGACGAGAGTGCCACGGCTGGACTGTACCCGTAGGTTGACCTTGCAACGAGTCAGCACACGGAGGAGAATGAAGGACGTGAGTGCTGGGGTGGCCATATGTACCTACCCTTTAGGTAGGAATCCCCGGAGGATGATCCAAGATCTTCTATTTACTTTCATATGTTTTTCCCTTTTTACTTGTACATTTTGTTCAGTTGGGTTTGTATACTGACTCATTTACTTTCTAGCACACTCTTTTGTATTCGGTTTTACTTAGTGTTTACTTCCTGTTGCGTACTCTGTTGTGTTTTTTTACTTTTATAAAGGCAATTCCCTCCCAGATTAGGGATTTATGCCTCTGGTGCTAGTCGCCAGCCCTTGGCCAATAGAAGGTGGGCTTGGGGTAGTCACGACACGAGCCCCGAGGACGGGTCGTGACAAATTGGTATTAGAGGTGGTTGGTTCTACCGTAGAACATAGACTTTGATTTTTTTAACGGAAATAGTGTTAAGTGTTTTGGGTGTGGTTATTAGTTTAGGGAAACCGGTGATGGTGCGGCGTCCAACGTATCCATACACTAGGACTCAGACTTTTGAATATCGACTCAGTGCATGAAAACAATGATTGCGTGTGTGTTTCCTTGAAAAAGTTTTCTTTGTGATTACTTTGTGTCAGCTCACCAAGTATACTGTTTTGATCGTGGTGCAACTGTTTCTTTTCAAGATGGCCCCATGAAGTCATCCAACTACGGTTCCAAGTTAAGTACGATATGGTAGCCCACCGAGCCACGAGGACTCGGTATAGGGCCCCATCATAGTAGAGGCACCAGCGGTACCACTACCCACATGGCCACCGATACCACCAGCTCCAGTAGCAGAGAGTGCATGCCACCTGAATGCGCTGCACGAGTTCCAACACTAGAGGTCGCCCAAGTTCCGGGGAGAGACGGACCCACAAGCAGCTGAGGATTGGCTGGAGGATATCTTGAGAGTTTTCGGATTGGTAGGGACATCAACCATCCTTATGCTAATCCTTTCCATGATTCTCCTGCACGAAGCAGTAGGTAGATGGTGGAGCCTGATGCTCCAGGTGCATGATGAGGCATCACTACTCTGGGAAGACATCGATAACCTATTCCAGGCAGAGTTTGTTCCAGCCACCCTTCGTGCAGTGCGGATTTATGAGTTACTATATCTGCGGTAGGGCAACATGACAATAGCTCAATACTTAGTGAGGTTCACTGACCTCTTACAATACTCCATGGATATGGGGTGGGACCCATTCTTTAGGGGTAGAACCTTCGAGCAGGGAATCAGGCATGAGATCCGGGCTTCGACGATTCCCTTAAGCATTCCGACATAGGAGGGGGTACTGGAGCGAGCCCTTCTAGTGGAGAGATTTCTCACTGAGCAGTGACCAGTAGAGAGACCCACCACAGGGCGACACATAGAGGAGTCTTCTCCAGCCGGCAGTAGACATATGTCGTAGAGGTCCAAGTGGACCAGGCCATCAGGTGGGTGATCCCAGGCTACAGGTTTTGTTGTGTGGGGCACACGAGATAGAGTCACCTATACGATGAGCAGGCAGTGCTATGCATGCGGCGGGTAGGGTCACATGGCTCGTGACTAGCCGACCCTCCATGCAGATGAGCAGAAGACAGTAGAGGGAACTCCATGGCAGAGGTAGAGGTTTGACTGTGGTGGAAAACCGGGAGCAGGAGGACGTGACAGAGGAGTTGGCCAAGCAACGGGTGGTGGACGACGTTTCGAGGCTCTACCACCACCACCACCAGAAGGTCCACCCCGACCAGATGGAGCTGGCGGACAAAGGCGGGATCAGCTCCAGGGATTCGAGGCCTACGACCATAGCGCACCTGATATTATTCGAGGTACTATCTCTTTCTACTCCACCCTTACTGTAGTACTTATAGATATAGGTGATAGTCATTCTTTTATTTCCGTTTCCCTTGTTTGGAGCTCGGAGATTCCGACGAATCCATTGGATCGATCCTTATTGCTAGAGACTCCTATGGGAGTAGACACGATGATTACTCACTGGTGCCGGTAGTGTGAGATTACTATATGAGGTTAGAGCTTTGGATGGGATCTTATTATAGTGGCGTCAAGGCCTTATGACGTCATCTTGGGTATGGACTGGTTATCTATAATCAATGCTCAGATCGACATTATTAGGTGCAAAGTGTAGTGCGTCCACACAGATGAGACCAGGTTCACCTTCACCGGTGATAAGGGAGCCTTTGCAGTTCAGGATGGTCTTACGCAACGGAGGGGGCAGCCGATCACACATTAGTTGGCTAGTCTCATCCTCAGAGCGGTGGATGTGCAGAGACCGAGTTTTCCTATTGTGGTGGATCAGTACGCAGATGATTTTCCTAACGATGTTCCAGGACTACCGCCCTGCAGAGGGGTATACTTCTACATTGACATGTACCCCAGGACAACACCGATATCTACACCAGCATATCAGATGGCTCCCGCCGAGTTTCGTGAACTGCAGGTACAACTGGAGGACTTGCAGGGGAAGTGATTTATCCGACCTAGTGTTTCACCCTTAGCATCACCGATTTTGTTCACCAAGATGGCGGATGGGAGCTTGCAACTGTGTGTCAACTATCGTCGCCTGAATCAGGTGACTGTGAAGAACAAGTACCCACTCCCAATGATTGACGGCCAATTTGATCATCTCAAGGGAGCACAATGGTTCTCAACGATAGAACTCAGGTCAGGCTATCACCAGCTAAATGTTTGATATGAGGATGTGCGGAAGAGGGCCTTTATGTGTCAATATGGCCACTATGAGTTCTTGGTTATGCCCTTCAGCATAACCAACACACCAGCAGTGTTCATGAGTCTCATGAACATGATCTTCCAGCCTTACCTTGATCGTTTTGTAGTAGTCATCATCGAAGACATCCTAATTTACTCAACCAATGAGGAGGAGCACACCTACCATTTGCGTGTGGTACTGGATACACTATGAGAGCACCAGCTTTATGGTAATCTCTCAAAGTTCCTGTTCTAGATTCCAGAGGATAACTTCATGGGTAACGTCATCTCAGAAGTTGGAGTTGTAGTGGATCCAGCGAAGATAGAGGTAGTACATTCTTGGGATCCACCCAGGAGTGTGACAGAGGTGCAGAGTTTCCAGGGACTAGCTGGGTACTATCAGAGATTTGTTCCAGACTTCTCCAGAGTTGCTGCACAACTTTCTGCTTTGACGAAGAAGGGGAAACACTTCATGTGGTCAGAGAGATTCCAACAAAGATTTCAAGAGCTTAGGCAAAGGTTGAAAACTGCACCCATCTTGAGGATACTAGAGGAGGGCATAGTGTATGTAGTTTAATGTGACACATCAGGGACAAGACTTAGGTGTGTCCTGATGTAGGAGCGAGCAGTGATCACGTATGGTCCATGGAAGTTGAGACAACATGAGCCTAACTATGCTACCCATGAACTGGAGTTAGCAGCAATGGTCCTTACCTTAAATATGTGGCTGCACTATCTAATGGGTGACCGTTTTATAGTCTACTCGGACTACCAGAGTCTCAGATGTATCTTCTCGCAGAAGGACCTGAATCTGAGACAACAGCGATGGGTTGATTTCCTCCATGACTATGAATTCGATATAGTCTATACTCGTGAGAAGGGGAACTTTGTAGCAGATTCTCTCTGTAGTAGATCAGGCTTTCAGCTGCTAGGATAGACGACAGAGCAGCCTGTCTCGTTGTAGATATCCTTTGTGGATAGAGATGGAGCAGCCTTTCTGCAGTCTCTCACAATCACTCCTACACTTCTTTAGTGAGTCAGAGAGGCGCAATGTTGGGATGTTGACTGTGAGGTGAGACGTCCTCAGATATCCTCAGGGCAGATACCTGATGTGTTTTATGAAGGTGGGTATCATGTCATCCTCTTTAGAGGAAATACCAAGGTATCAGTTGCACTACAGGAGGAGGTGTTGAGGGAGTTCCACACATCCCCTCTAGAGGTACATCCAGGAGCGGAGAAGATGTATCGGGACCTCATATGACAACACTGGTAGCCAGGAATGAAGAAAGCTGTAGCATAGTTTTTCTCTTAATGCCTCATTTTTTAGCAAGTGAAGGCGGAGCACCAGGTACCAGTAGGCTTGGTTCATCCCTTATAGGTTCCAGAGTGGAAGTGGGACAAGATATCCATGTATTTAGTGATGATACTTCCACATACATCAAGAGGACACGACTCTATCTAGGTGATCATAGACTGACTCACCAAGTCATCCCACTTCCAACTGATCAGAGAGTAGGGATCAGTAGAGCGATTGGGAAGCCTCTATGTTCAGGAGATCATACGGCTTCATGGTGTTCCATCGACTATCATCTCTGATTGAGATGCTCATTTCACTTCCTAGTTATGGAACGGGTTACATGAGGCTTTTGGTATGCAACTTCCCTTGAGCACCGCCTTTCTTCCTCAAACAGATGGTCAGGCTGAGAGAACCATTCAGACTCTTGAGGACATCCTCATTTCATGTGTCCTCAACATTGGTCGCAACTGGGAGGATCACTTAACCTTGGTGGAGTTGGCGTACAACAATAGCTACCACTCCACCATCAGGATGGCCCATTACGAGGCACTGTAAAACCGACGTTGCAGATCACCTCTATGCTGGACTGACCCAGGGGAGCCAGAACTTGTAGGAATGGAGATGGTGTAAGCTACGACGAAGAAGGTGCAGATCAACCAGGATTGGATGAAGACTGCACATAGAAGACATAATTCCTTTGATAATAGGAGACGAAGACCACTGGAGTTCGAGGATGGTGACCACGTGTTCCTGTGGGTCTCACATCAATGAGGTCTATGGAGATTTGGCTGATCGGCAAGTTATCTCTGCATTTTATAGGGTCGTTCCACGTCCTCAGCAGAGTAGGCGAGGTGGCTTACTAACTATACCTTCCACCTTAGTTGCATCGGGTGCACGATGTCTTCCATGTATCATAGATGAGGAGATATGTGCATGAACCTTCCCACATTATCGATCATGGGGAGCTGGATGTCGATAACAGGGCGACATTCGCAGAGGTCCCGGTGGAGATCGAGGATCGACAAGAGCGGTTCCTATGAGGACGATTGATTCCTCTGGTGCACATTTTCTGGAATCACGGGAACCTCCAGGAGAGCACATGGGAGCGTGAGGCTCAGATGCATGCTCAGTACCCCCCATTTGTTTCCCTAGTGTGTGTTTTAGCATTACAGGAACATAAATCCCTGAGGTGGGGGTAATTTGAAGACCTGAAAATTTCATGGAAATGTTTTTCTTAAATTCTTTGGAATTTTTCGAGTCCACAGTTTCTAACGGCACCTGATTATGAGGCCAGGTGTTCCTGGAATCAATTTCTAATGTTTGTTTCGGGTATGTTTAGTAAACGTACGTGTGGGTTTTTCAACTTTTTGAACTGGTTCTCAGAATTGAAATCGGAGGACACCGATGAACTTGCATTGCCGGTATTCACTTAAGGAGACCTCTACCACAATTTCCTTTGGTCGAGAGTGGAAGTTAATTTTTGGGATTCTTATAAATTAAATAAAATTTATGTGTTACATAATTTTTTCAGGTGGTTGTTAGTTTCTCCAAAGGGAAGTTGGAGGTGGGTCCCTCCCCCACATAACCTCCCATGGGAGGATATTATGTGGTGGGGCCCACATGAGAACCTAACCCCTCAACTACCCTTGAACCCCTTTAACTCCCCTTGAATTTATTGAGCCAACCGATTCTTCATTTATTTTGGGTGAACTCTCTACCTACCCTCCCACTTAATTATGCCAACACAATTAATTAATTTCATCATTAAATAATTTGTGGTGTGATGAATTATTTTGAATTCATTTGAAATCCATGGAATATTTAAAATATGAGAGAGCCTGTTATTTTATATTCATGGAAAATATTCTATTGGGAGGCTTTGGAGATTTACAAGGAAAGCGTTCTTCCCATGAAGAATGTGAAGAACATCTTACTCTCGATGAAGAACACTTCACATATCCGAAAGATGTGAAGCAACATCTCATCCACTTCTTCAACTAGAACAAGGAAATGAGGCACCCTCTCCCATGAAGTACTAAAGGCGTCGTCTCGACACAATGTTCCGATCTCTACTCCCTCCGGCGTTGACGGAACGACGATCATCTTCCGCAATGCCGACTTCCGTGACTCCCGTCATCTGTGGCTCGTCTACATGTAACATCAATTACGAGGTAGGGATATTGGATTATTTATTTGAACATGTGAATTATACCCTCATACTTTGGCGATTATATATGGATTGACGGTGGCCAATTATTTTGTTATCACATAACACGGAGTGCACATGCCAAACAAACATGGCCTGCTGACCTTCCATTGATTCTTGATTTTGTTAAAAATGAAGGTGAATCCGGAAGTGTGTCGTGACGTCGCACTACGCTGGAGGAAGAAGACCACGACCAGGAGGTGGCGGTGACTGAAGGCGGCGGAAACCGATGTCCGTGGCCAGGCTGGGCCGAGGAGGTGGTGGACCGGCGCCGTCGCGCTGGCCGCGTGGAGGAAAACCGTGGCCCGCATCCATGGGCCACTCAGGCCGGAGAAGAACCAGATGGCTACGACCGGCCGGGATGGAGATTCGTGGTGCCCGTAGGCGCTGCACGGCGGGCGAACTGTGGACCGCAACCACGAGCCGCTCGCTGGGAGAACTGGTCGGCTGCCTTTCGGGCGAGCTAAAGAACAACAGCGCCACATGGGAGGAATAATAGCCAGCGGTGTGGGAAGCTCGCATCGGACAGAACCAGCCAGCTTCGGCCGGCCGGGCAGGGAGAGGCGGTGCCATTCGGCACTGCCGGGTGAACCGGATCGGCCCACTCTGTCGGCCGAGTCCGGAGATGGGCCACGCCTCACTGGGATGGGCCCACCCTCCAACTTGGTCAGACCCGCCAAACCAGGTTGGGCCAACCCCATGCTGGGTCGGACCCGCCGAGTCGGGTCGGGCGAACTCGCCAGCCACTAGGCTTGACGGCCTGGGCCCGCCAATGCCTAAATGTGAATATCTCCAAGACTGCACGTCTGAACGATGCACTGTCTGTGGCACTGGGACCCTCGCGACGAGGAAGCCCTTTTGTGATACTCTAAGTGAGTTTTGGAAAACTTTGGAAAATGGCCATGTTTGGAACGAGCGTAAATCCAACCGGGCCCCTGGAACAGAAAAGTTAATAACTCTCAGACCGGGCGTCTGAAGGACAGGCCATCTATCGCGTTGGGTTCCATATTATGAGACATAACTACGGGATACATCAACTCAGGACTTCATTGAAGTATCGTTACTTGAATCAAGGATTGGACCCTCTCGAAATAGGGCATGTGGTGTGCGGGAACCCTAAAGCTGGCAGCGATACGTTCTGTACTGGAATCCTGTGTGGGTTCGATAGCGACGACTACTGTACTGGAATCCTCCATGGGTTAGACGATGGAAACTACTGTACCAGAATCCTTTGTGGGTTCGACAGTTTTGACTTCTATTCCTGTATCTTGTGTGGGTCTGAAAGAGTTGCTAGTCCTATATCCTGTGTGGGTTCGACAAATCAGATGAATTATAGATGGTTCGGTATCATGTGTGGGTCTAATATCTTAGACGAGATAGTTGGTCCTGTATCCTATGTGGGTCTGAAAGCTTAGCTGGTCATGTATACTGTGTGGGCCTGACAACTTAGATGATCCAGTGGCTACATCTGATCATCTATATCTCTCTACTATTGTGGAATACCTGTGTGAGATGAGTAATTTCTTTCAACCATTATCATCATGGTGATTGACTTTACTTCCTTTGTGGAATTGGTTTGTGCTTGGGATCGAGAGTTGGATCCGGACTGTGATTTTTAACTTAGGTATATGTATGGGTATATACCTAAGCAGGGTTGGTTGATACTTCGTGATTGTATATTTATTATAGTGTTTATCCTTAGTGGATATTGTGAGACCTTATGGGTCTCGGTGTCCCTACTGAGTATCCTTATACTCACACCTTCACGGGCTATGCCCGCACCTCGTCGTGCTGGATGCAGACGATGGACAACGCTGACGGAGGCCAAGAGCACCACGACTGGATGGCACCCGGAGGTGGACCATGCGATGAGTTGGCATACAAAGAAGACTGACAGATCTGAGTGTTGAGGTTTCCATCTATACCTACCCTTCAAGTAGGAATCCCCAGAGGACTATCAAGGAGCTTCTCTTTACTTTCAGATGTTTGACCCTTTTTACTTGTACTTGTTGTTTAGTTGGGTTTGTATACTGTCTCATTTACTTTCTAGAACACTCTTTTGTATTCAGTTTTAATTAGTGTTCACTTCCTATTGTGTACTATGTTGTGTTTGTTTGCTTTTATAAAGGAAATTCCTTTCCAGCTTAGGGATTTACGCCTTTGGTTCTAGTCGCCAGCCCCTGGCCTATGGAAGGCGGGCTTGGGGTAGTCACGGAATGGGCCCTGAGGACGGGTCGTGACAGAGCATGTAACATGAGTAAAAATACTAATTGTTTGATATTGAGTAAAATAAATAAATCAGGGTAAATGGTTTGATTCTATGTATAATAAGACAACATGTTTGATAAAAAATTTAAGTAATCACTATTCTATAATTCTAAGTTTAATTTCCATGTTTCTAGCAAAAAAACTCATCGCCATGGACCCCTCCTCATGTTCTATATTCACATCACATGATTAAAATGAATCTTGAAAAAATATATATATTTTCTGAAATATCCTATATTAAAAATTTATTACACTATTATATAGTCTCTATTATATTCCATAACAATTCTAGCACTAAAACTATGCAAGGTTAAATGTAATAGATAAAGATATCCAAAATCCAACTTGCAAATAATGTTTCATCTAATATTCAATATCATGGGTAATAAATTGATTCCACCATTATGAATTGAGGACTATGTTCTTCTAATATAGATAAATAGTTTTTAAAACATATTCTAATCATTAATAATAAAATAAGGAAGTAAAATATTTATACCATATTAGAGGATTTCAAGTGGGTGGTGAGTTGATTTTATCTTGTAGTTTATGGATAGATTATTTATTTTGGAAATAAATATCACATCATAGCTCAAAATTATATTTTTATAACGGATATTGAAAGATATTATAATATTATAATAATATTTATAATTATCAAAAACATCCATCTTCCTATATGATGATCCATTACACTATTTATGTTAAAATATGTAATCAAAATTTTTTATTGTACTAATACTAGAGAAAAAATTTTATTCACTGTAATATTAAAACCAAACATTCATATGAAAAAATGCAGAGCTAAAAATGAATATAAACTCCAAAACTAAATGAAAATTTTATTTAACTTTACTTTAGTCATGTATTTGTAGGTTCAAAATGTGAAATTATATTTTTTATGTATTTTATCTTACTTAATTTTACATTTTATATGCTATTACAATTAGATTTCATAACATTTGAAATGATCCTATTATTGATATATAATTTTTCAAAATTATTTTAACAATATAATTATATATCACTGATTATTTATTTAGAATTCGCTATCATGGAATGATAGGTTTGGGTCCATCTGAATATATCTCACATGTTCTGTCATCTTCATGTTGAATTACATGATAACAATAGCTCGATGGTTTCATACATTTTGATTTTGAACTCGAATTGAGGTTATTCCCCCTAGAATGAAAGGTTAAAATAATTATATAATAATTTATAGTTATAGAATAACCTAAATTATACATATATATTTACATAAATTAAATTTAATTAATCAAATTTCTTAATGAAAAATACATTTGTTGTATAGAGAACATAACCCTTCAATATATGTATCATGGGATGTAATATTCTTTTTAAAAGAATGAAATGATGTGAATAAAAATATCCCCATAATACATTCCAAATTGTGGAAATGAATTGACAATAATAAATAAAATATGAAATTCTAAATGTCACATAAAAAATTACATAATTCAAATGATTCATATGATTTCCAATTGATTACTCAGAATTAGTAGAGACTCTCGACACTTAATAAATGGTTCAAAGTACCATTTTGAGGTTTATCAATGTATTACGTAAGATAAATGTATAACAATATATATAATATTCTATAATTAATTCTGATTTATTTAATTTTCACATTTTATTTTTTTGAATCATGTTACTTGTGTAGAATAACATTTTTAACTTCAATTTTTTTATTCATGTTTTTTATAATGTTCGATCAATGCGCAAAATGTAGTGAAATATTTTTTTTTCATTTTTTATATTATGATATGTAAAAAAATTAATTTCAACATTGGTATTAATACAAATAAAAGTCAAATATGTTTCCCAAAAATACATTCTAAATTATTTAAATTGTAAATATCAATTATAGGGAAAAACTGACATCATATATATTAGTCAATGTGAATATTTAAAAAACTCTTATTTAATATAATCTTCCCATTAAAAAATGTCTATTATTACATGTATTTATATAAAATATTTAAAAAAAATTATTTTTCAACGATTTATTTTATAAAATACCAATTCGGGTGTTACTTTTTAACATCAGTTCATTTAAAACTGGCAAGGATTTTTTTTCATTTTCCACATTGGTTATTTTAAAAACCTAATGAGAAATGTAATTTTCATAAAAATATGTTTAAACTAAAATAATATTTTATCATATTTGAGTGAGATTTTAGGGAAAATAAAAATTGAAATTCATAGATTTTATATTTTTTCCAGTACAAAAAATTATAATCTCAATGTAAAAAAACCAATTCATCAATATTATTATAAAAAATAATTAATACTCTAAAAAATTAATCACCCAATATTTTTAAAATATGTTTAATCTAATTTTCAATGTATGATGTAACTTCATAAAAATTCTTGAAATCTTAACGAAACTTTTAAAAATTTAAATTCAATATAAAAAAAATATATAAAATATATATAAAACTAAAAAGTAAAAAAGAAATAAAAATTCTAATTTTAATTATTTAATTCATAAATTATAGAACATAATATATACATTAAATACCTTCTTCTTTATTATGACACGTCAATTATGACCCCATGATGATATTATATTAGAATTCTATATGGGAATCAAATTTTTTATTTTCTGGAAATTTCAAATTAAGAATCAAGTCTCTAAATGGAACTACAATAGTTATAATTCATAAAAGTTATGTATTTAAATTTGGAAAGGGGATATTAAGGATGATCAATTTATTGGTTGATGCTCAGGTTCTTATCATTGAATTTTTGATGTTATGGACTATTTTTATCGAGGATCAATATTTGGTGTGGATTGTTTGGGAGAATGATGTGCCACCATGAAGCTCATATATTCTTCTGTTCAATATATAATGACAGTGATGATCTCCCATGTACAAAACATATTTATGGTTAATCATGCCAGTATCCATAATGTAGAGACATGGCTCTAATACCAATTATTGAATCAAAATGTATATGCAGATGAAAAAATACAGTGGGTAAATTTTAAGCAAAAAATAAGATTTTTTTAATTGAAGGAAATATAGTATAATAAAATTTATTAAATAATAATTACAAACCACTTTATTATTTAAATAGTAAACGGATAGAGACATAGGTTTAATTGAAAGTGTATTGTAATCAGTAGGTTACAATAATTATTTCATAGGTCATAATTAAAATTAATCATATTCACAATTAGAAAATTATTTAATCAGGGTAAAGGTAATATTTATCATAATCACAATGGTTATGATAAAAATATTGAAACATATACTCATTCTATCATAATTAATATAGAATGTTTTTTAGTTAATGAAGTTATCGTAATAATAGAAATCATAATTACAAAGATCGTAATCATATAATATACAATATAAAAATAAATATATAAGATGATTCACTTTTGATTGGAATGAAGAAAAATTAAAAATCAAATAAATGAATGTAATTATTTTAACCTGAATAGAATGGTTTCCAATAATTATAGATAGAGGCCCTTTCATTTATACGTTTAATAAACCATGTCTTACCCACACTATTTTTAGTCCTTGATATGATGATCAGCCTCTGTCTTGCAATCCCCACTAGCCCTCAATCATGAATGTTATCAGACTCTATCTTTCTAGAAATGAAATCCCTTATTCCTCAAAATATTGGCAGAACTAACTTCATTTCCATAGAATCCCTCAATCATAATAACAATGATCAGTGTAACAGGAAGAAAACCACAATGTCTTTGAAAGTTGTACGTATGGGGACAGAGAGGTTCACCTCTTGTACACTTCAGAGCCTTCACACATTGCAGTAATTCGGAAGAGCACTCATAGTGTGTCAAAATATAGAACGAACCACCTGATCTCATTCAAAAGATATGGTATTTATAGACGATTGTCCCGACAGTCATATTGTCCTCCAACGATCATATTTTTTCTAGAAATCTCAAAGTGACTTGGACACATAACACTCCAATGGTCATCTTATAACAAAAAAAATTACACAGCTTTAATATGAATATTGAAACATAATATATGAAATTTTTATGATTTAATGTTTTTCCATTAATTACAATATAGATTTTTGGATATTGAAATATAAATATAAAAGGATATGATGCCTTTTGTTTCAAGAGCCAGTACGATTTCTATAGTCACTAAAATATTGTTAGTAAGAAAATTGTATAGTGTGGACAATAAAATTCATATCCAGTGTGTATGATAGATATCGTATCTATGCTCATTATAATAATCGTGGAATGGATCATTTCTTCAAAATTCTTGAGTATGATAATTATAAAATGCATATGAAAAACTCATATTGAAGAAATTTTAATAAAAAAATCTTAATAAAACTATGGTAAAATGATATACGATTATAGTTTTAAACTACTTTGAATACAAAGGAGTTAATAAATATTTATTTAATAAATAGATTTTGATTTACATAAAAAAATGAATAGATAAGTCGAAATAATACTTTTGAAACAAAAATAACCCTCTTTTTGGAAAGCACAAACCATGGGTCTAAAATGGAATAATACTATGTAAAACATGAGTCTACAAATGTTTTAATGAACTAATCATTTTTATTATAAAACACTTATACTAATATCCTTTTGAGTTTTAAGACTCTTTTGAATATGATGTTGAATACAACTAACTCACCCTTAGGATAACAAAATCCCTAAGGATAGTACTATCAAAAAAATATTATCATTAATAAATCCATTCTCTTTATGTAATTATTATTCTCCCAATTCTCCTCTTGTCAAATTTATTCTCACCTTTTATAAATCATCCTCCCCTTTTTTATTTACAAAAAGTAATATGTAAGTCTTCTTATTCTTGTTTCATGGTTATAGTGAAAAAATTAAAGGACGTAATAAATAATTTTATCCTATATAATAATTGAATAAACATTCATCAAAATAATTGGAAAACATTCAAAAAAAATTAATCTTAAAGTCATTCATGGATGATTCAAAAAATAATACAAAAAGAGTTAAAAAAAATCTTCTCCTTTTCCTTCTCTTTCTTTATGTGATATAAGAAACCTATATTTATTTTTATTAATTCCTTCTTCTAATCCATATGATTATCATGATATTACTTCTGGGAGTGAAAAAATTCTTCATATTCGTTAAACAACTTGTCCTAGAATTGAATATTTTCCTCCTATGAATGAAACTTTTCATCCAGAGTACGTATCTTGACTTACATGGATTTGATTCTTTGATTCCTATCATCAAATATATCTATCAGAAAAAAATATTGATTTTTCAATTTGATTATATCATAGCTGTATAAAATAAATCTTTAGACTTATGATTTATTAACATTCAACTTCCTTTCAGTCTCTTTGATTTCATTAGATTTAGAATCATATGGTCTTTTGATGCCTTTCATTTTTTGAGTTGTATTAGTAGAATTGTTTTTGAATTTAATGGTGGCATTATTCACACACCTTTTAATATACTCATTTGATTTATCTTGATGTTTAACACTTGAATAAAATTTATGTGACCACATTACCACTTTATTACAAAAATTTCTATGTTCCATTGAACGTTGTTCAAACACATGGATGTCGCTATAGAGCTTGATCAATCTTTATCTTTGAATATTGATTGAGTTCGATCTTTTGTTTTCATTGTTCAAAACAAAATAAATTTTCCCATAAATCATTTGGAGATATAGAATTCCCTTTTCATTCTATTTTTGTCTTGAACAACGTACTAATCTATTTTCAAAGAAATTGTAGTGTCTGAGTCACTATCTTTGTTCGAATTATAATGTTCTCCTGAATGAATTTCATCATCATCATTATCCAACATATGATTTTTATTTTCATCAGATTAATTCTCTTGATCTTTATTGAAAATATTAATTAATTTTTTAGCATGATATCTATGGGCTCTAAGAATTTAAGACTCATCTATTGGAGATGGTATCTTACATGATGTTTCTTGAAAATATCTTAATGGTATCATGTCCGAATGAGACTATAGTTATAGATATGCTTATTTTTCATTATTCTTATTTATTTCCATTTTTTTTCTTTTTTTTCCTCATCATATCTTTTTTCAACTTCACCAATATAATCATTAATTTCACTCATTTTTGTATATTCTTTTTCTTCTGAGAATTATTTTTGAGTCTCCTTTGGTGGATCCAATTATTTACCACCTTTTTTATTTTATTTCCCTTTTCTTGGATAGAGGGATTTAATGATTCATAATGAATTTATTCCATGAGAGAAACCATAGAACTAGACATTCCAAAACATTTAAAAACATAATAATTTTTAAAACATAATACTTTCTCATTTTCAACCCCATTTTCTTCTCGTCATATGTAAGAACATCTTTGGTACAATTTTCCTTAGCTAGGGCTTTTGATGGATCAATAACAAATTGATCATCTCTTTCTTTCAATCAGTTTTTCTTTTCCTCCACTGAGAAACAACTTAGTCACTATAAAATTGTTTTCTTCATTGGTTTTAAATTGGAATCAAAGATCAAATTATTTTCTATCTCAGAAAAAAAAATCTGAACTGGTTGTTTTGGAATACCATGACTTCTTCCATATTTTATTTTTGGAGCTTCAACTTCAGCATCTTTAACAAAATTCTTTTAATTTGAATCAAATTGAAATTTTATCCTCTTTATTTTATCATCACTAATCTATGGAAAATTAAAACTTCCTTTCACTGACATGAGTGGGAGATTATAGGATATCAATCATTTAAAATTGGACTTAATCAAAATCAATGGAAACTTAATCAGTTGAGACATAATAGTATTAGACATCAAATTTTTGATTATTATGAACATGTATCCAACTAAATTTATCATTCTCATATTCACTAAATAATCAAGGATGAATACATCCACAACATTCAATGATTCTCTATCAACTTTTCTATTAATTATAATTCATTGCATCTAGAGTGTGAAGAGATGATTGTATACATAAATATGGGTAGTCTTTTTGGGCTAATAAATATCAAAAAGTGATTTTTCAGCTCATTCCTTATTTACGGTTCCTTTTATTTTTGGCTGTTTTTTGGAAGGAAAAAAGGAATCATCTTGTAATGGTATATGAAAAAATTGTGTGGATTGATTTTTTTGTTTACCAATATATCTATCATAGATAGAAAATTATATTTTTAAAACATCATCAACCATCATAAACCATCACAATATTATAAAATATTTTAACATCATCATGATGAACATGATCTTGATTAGTGTGGAGTTTTTCTACTCAAATTATCTACCATAATTGTAATTTAATAATTATTTTTAAGAAATAATCATTCATATAATAGAGATATCTATATTATAAAAATTCTCTAATGAATTTCATCCCTGGTAAATATATTTGGGGCATTGTTTTGGGAGAAATAACTGATGATTCTAATATGAGTATACGATTTAGACTTCTGAGCAAGAAAAATTACCAGACTCAGTTACATGAAGGGGATAGAGGTTCAACACCAAGATAAGGAAATTTTATTTGGGAAAAGGATTGTTGTCCCTTTATATAGGTGAATAAATATGATCATTGGCATTATATGGATAAGATTAGATAAAAAATATCTAATGGTTTAATTTTTTTAAACTCTTGAGGACTTTTATTTTAAAATAAAAAATAAACATATTTATCATATTCATTATGAATTAAATAATGTTTTAAAACAATGTAAAAAATTGAAATACCAACAATTATAATTCATGTAGAAGTTGTAAGGAAATAAATTTTACCTTTCAGCGTCATTTGATAGATCTATTAGTTTTGATATATTTTTCTTTTTAAAAATTTGATTAGGAAAACAATTTTAATAAAAAACATTTTCTGAGTATGGAAATAACGAAACTAAAAGTAAAAATGTTTTATGTATGGGAAAATATTATGGGTACAAAAATAATATTTCATGTACAACAATGATATAATGTGAAAATTAAAAAAATATCAGTTTGAAAAAATATGAGTATGAGAAATTTTTTAACATTGAAAAATTTTATGTAATAAAACTACTGATTAATTTTTTTTGAGTATGCTAATTTACTAGAATGAAAATTGATGTGTATGAAAATTTTTGGGTACAAACTTTTCTCAATATGAAAACTTCTGAGTATGAAAATTTCTGAGTAGGAGAAGTTTTTATAATGAAAATTATAAGAATGAAAATAAGGAAAATAAAATTTCAATCAAATTCACCCCCCCTTTGAAATGGAGTAACGTAATATTAGAAGATGATTAAGAAAATAAGTATAAATTAATGATGATATTATAATGATCATTCCTTGATTTTTTTAAATGTATTATAATCTATCCAAATGTAATTGTTTTTTCAAAATATTATCATGTTGGTCTTGAATTCTAATGAATTGTAAGATTATATCTCATTCAAGTGTGTGATCTATAAGAAACTGATTCCAATTATATATGTTATTCACATGACTAATATCCAGGGTTTTTAACAAAATCTATGGAACTAGTGTTATTACATAGTATTTGATTTTTAGAAAAACTCATGACATAATTAATAATTGTGTAGTATCCACAACACTTGAGCACAAAGATATCCAGGTGCCACATATGTAGTTTTATTAGTTGAAATTAATACTAATTTTTTTATAAAAGAACAAGAAACTAATGAATCACCTAAGAAATGAAAAGTCTCGAATGTACTTTTTATATCCACTATACATTATCCAATGTCAGAAGCTAAAAATGTTTAATTCAAAATCAATTCCATAAGAATGGAATATTCTAAAATCCATGGATCACATTAAATACTGAAAAATTATTTTCATAGAATTTAAAGGGGAATCTATTGATTTAGAATGATATCAATCACATAATCATACTGAAAAAAATTTGTATGGATGACTAGTGGTTATGTATAGTAAACTTTAATTCATACCTCTACAAGTTGTTTGATTAACTGGGTTTCCAGCTTCCTCAAGTTCAAGAGTATTTGAAGTACCAATTAGAGTTATAATACATTCAATATTATCATATAAAATCATTATAATATGATCTATAATATATTATTATGGGATATATAAGACCCTTATGGTATTTGAGATATTTGAAAATAAGGAAAGAATGTTAACTCACCCATCATACTAGTTTTAAAATCATATTTCATAAGATTTGAAAAAGATTCTGGTATGAATTGCTTAGTTGATTAGAATATAATTTCATTAAAATAAATTTGAAAAATCAATTTTTTTGTTTTCATTTTTTATGAAAAGGGTTGTATTATAAGATCACTCAACAAAAAAATTTTGTTACAGAAATAATATTAATCTATCATAAAAGTATTTTTGGTCTTGATAATGTCTATATAAATCATTTATATGTTTGATAACATATTCTAGAGGTTTTTTACAATCAGTCTAGGAGTATTTTTGAATGAAACATCATTTTGAACATATATATTTAGGAAAGAAAACTTTACATCCATTTGATAATTTTGGAAATTGAAGTATGATGCAAAGGGAAATATAATGAGAATAGTTTCTAGTCTAGATACCAATTAATAGATTTATTAATAATATATTACCTCTTTTTGATTATATCTTTCAACAACAAGTCTAGCATTATTTCTAATAGTGACTCAATTTTCATTACATTTGTTTCCTGAAATAACATTTTACTCCAATTATAGAGGTTTCTTTAGGTCATTCAACCATGTTCCGTACTTATTTTTCATTTCAAACTCCTTTAATTTATATTTTATTACTTTAATTCAATATTCATCACCAAACGCCTCATCATGATTTTAGGTTTTAATTGATAATGAAATTTTGGATGTTCTACTTCATTTTTGAATGAACTTCTAGTCCTTGATAGTTTATTTGGATCACCAATTATATTATATGTAGAATTATTCTTAATAAAGTATTCACTTGGATTTTATAAAACTTTTTCATTTCTATAGGATATAACGTATTCCAGAGTGAATACATTAGAAAAAATTTCTTTATTATTATCTTTTTTAGATGAGTCTTCTATCAATTATGGAAAATCCGTTTTTGAAAACGCATCAATAGATGTCAGTTGGGATTTTTTTAAAAATAATGGGATCCAATTCATCGAATTTAACATGCACTATTTCCTCAAAATTACAAGTTTTTTTAATTAAATTACTATACTAAATTGATGTATTGTAATATCCTTTGAAAATACAATCATCATATTTGGGTGAGAATTTATGTAAATTATATTTTGTATTCAAAATAAAAACATTGGTTCCAAATACTTTGATATATGTGACTTTTGTATTTTGGTCTGTCCATAACACACATTTCCTTCTGTTATGAAATGGTCTAAATAAAACTCGATTTAATGTATACTAAGTAGTAAACAAAGCTTCAGGCCAAAATTGTTTAGAAATTGTGTAATCACTCAACATGGTTCTTGTTATCTTCTGAATGATTTGATTTATTCATTCAAAAACAACATATTTCATAGGATTTCTAGTAGCTAAATAATCACGAGTAATTCCTCACTTACATAAAATTGATTCAAAATCATAAATTACAAATTCTCTACCATGATCACTATGAACATTTATAAATGAAAGGGTTTTCACATTTATAACATTGGCTAAAATTTTTTTAAAACATAAATAGGCTTCATATTTCAGTTGTTAAGAATATGCCCATGAATATATTTTTCAATCATATACTAAAACAAATACATAATACCTTACTCCAATATGTCTATTTTATATAGGATCAAATAATTCTATGTTCACTAAATATAATGCATCAATAGTTGAGACATTATAAATTAATTAAAAGAATGTCATATGTTTCTCTACATATTTACATGGGTCATAGACATCTGTGGCATAATATATATATTCTGATACATTTTTATCATCTCTTTTCATAGAAAACATTCATATCTACCCAAGGTCACAATTTCATAGAATTCTATTCTATAACCCATATTGATCATACATTGCACTAAGGTAATGTAAATCCTTACTCCTAAGTTATTATGAGTTATGTGTGTAAATATTCTTATGATTTTGGTTAGAAAAAAAAAAGAATTCATCCCTATTATTATGTACTATGCATTTATTATTCCTAAAATTAAAAAGGTTACCTTCATTAGATAAATAAATTATTCATATATCTTTGTTCTTAAGACCTTTTACAAATAAAAACATTGGAAATCAAATATTTTCCACGAATAATAATTTTAACTATACCAACAATAAATCCATGAGCATTGTCTATGAAAGAAACCCTTCGACATTCCATTTCAAAAATATTTTCAATGAATTATCTGTTTCCATTCATATCATGGGAACATCAACTATATATGTGCCATATATTCTATTTGTTGGTACTTCCTTTTTTTCCTGAAAACAAAACAATCAAATTTTTGGAATCCAAACATATATGTATTGAAAAATTTTAGAAAGAAAAATTTTAGGAATATACGGATTTTTTAAAAAATTGTATTTTTTTTAAATCCATATATTGAAGTTTATTTAAGGAAAAAAATATCTTCCAAGGACCTCCACAATGACAATTTGGTAAAAATGGGTCATTTTGAAGAACAAAACAATTCTTATTAAAAACGAGTTTTGAATGTGAATATCAAATTCTACAAGTATTTCTTATAGAAATAATTTGTTTATAAATCATATCTAAAACATCATTTACCTAAGTAAAATATGATAAATTTTTAATAAGAGAAAAAGATTGAGAATTTATTTTTTACACCAAATCCGTATCATCAAAAACATTAGTTTTTGTATTGAGGTTTATTTCAAGAACATTTTTCTCACCCAAGAATTTTCAAAAAAAATCATATATCTTATCCTTCTAATAATTATATTTTTTATGTTTTTTAGAAATAGATTCAATATTAATAGATTTATTATCAAGATATTTTGAGAGATATGGTACTTCTTTTTTAATAGAATTATTCTAGAATTTTCATATTCATTTTTCATACTAACATTACCTATTTCAGTTTTATGCAATTTCTCAAATATAGACGCATATTCATATGAAGGTAATGTAATATTATTAAGGGTTGAAGAGGATTATTCATTCGAAGATATATATATTTTATCATTAGTTTAATTTTAATTTCAAGATAATTTTTTAAATAATCAGAACTGTGTACCTTAGCCATAATACATTGGATAATATAATGAATGCAATAATAGTGACACATATTATTTTGTCCATAATTTTCATATCTAAAGAATCATCATAGAATTATACTCTAGTAGAACTTGATGAATCTTTAATTATCAATACTTTCATTCCGTTTGGATTTTAATACTTTTTCATATTTCTATAATATTGTCTTTCCTTTCTCTATTTTGTTTTGAGTTTTGGAAAATCATGTCTTAGGTTTCCATATTTTTTATATTCATAACAAGTTACATTATAATATTTCTTTAAATTCCTCTCTTTATTAAATTTCTTATTTGGATTCAAAAAAATCAAGTTTACCAAAATTATTCTTCATAATTGATGAAAAATTGGATAAATCATTATCAAAATATTCTCAATCAATTTAGTCTTATTTAACAATAACATTATTTGTCTTCATTATTTCAATGATCTTTTCATGAGTCTATTCATTCATTTTATTTGTAGTAGATATTGAATAAACCCCACCATTCTTCTTTCTGACATCCTCATCATCCTTTTTCAGTATGCCTTGACAATGTAAGAGAGTTACAAATAAATATTCATTTTTATGATTTGTAATCCCCTTAGATTGAACAAAATATATTATCTTTTATTCCCAATAATTTTAAATTATTTATACAATCATTTCAATAGGGATTTCATCATCTAATTTTTTTCAACCAAATATTGTAAACTATTTACAATTTTCATTAACCATTGTTTAACCATAACTTTAAATTCAAAAAAATGAAATTTAGAATATCGATAATCTGTTACGATCATGGCTCTTCTAGTCTAAACTACGTAGGAAGTGCCAAAATGATTGATTTATGACTTCTTCCAAATAATGTTGTATGATTCTCAATAGATTATTTTTCTATATATATTTCAAGTCATAAGACATTATAATTTTTTGTGTACCTTATAATTCAATTTATATTTCTATTTCCCTTGATTGGTAAAGATTCTAACTTATTTTTCATGAATAATATAATGACTAGTCATCATAACAATGACATCATCTTCTGGGATGATAAATAAACTCTTCCTTCTATCTCACTTGTATTTATAGTCATTTCCATCACTAATTTGTGGTATTTAAAGATTTAGGATTTCAATTGAACTATCAATTAGTCCTTCGACATTTAAAATATGACAAAAATTATTTTTCAATAATAAATGTTTGTGTAACAAGTATTTTAGGTCAAATAATTTATAATAATAAAAAATTCTAAATTTAAAAGGATAAAAAAATATCAAATAAAAATAGGGGAATCGTCTTTTGATACCAAATTTGTGTATCAGTAGTATAGATATATGGCTACGATACCAATATTATGGATTTAAATGTATATTTAGATACAACATACAAGAGGGTTTGATTTTTATGTTTAAATCCTTTCATTTTTATACATATAGGAAACATAGATTAATATAATTAAAGTAATAGTATTCAAAATCCTCATTTTTACATAAAGAAACCTAACATGCATATGGGTCTGATGGAAAAAAGTATCATAATAATTAGGTTATGACAAGTATTCCACATGCCATATTTTAAATAAAACATATTTATAATAATAAAATGAATTAATCAGAGTAAACATAAAATGTATCTTAATCACATTAGTTTCTATAAACAGAGAGAAATAGTTAATGATTCTATCATAAATAATATATAATCATATTGAGTAAATGAAGTGATATTAATCAAAAAAATCATAATTACAAACATTGTAATCACAAAATAGAGAATATAAAAATCAATATATAAAATGATTCACTTTATATTATAATGTAGCATAAAGGTAAAACAAGTAAATGAATACAATTATTTTAACATAAAAGGATGTGAATATAATAAACATGGATATGGGTCCATTGGTTGATACTTTAAAGAATTTTTTACATTCACAAAAAAGGGTAATCCGAAGATATGATGACTGGCCTCTATCATGAATTCCCCATAAGCACTCAATTTAGAAGGGGATCAGCTTATGTCTTCCAAGCCTCATAATAACATGATCCACAAAAGATCAACAAATCTATCTTTATATAAAGGAATAAATCAATAATTATCACCACAACCAAAGTTCTATGAATAAAAATAATACTATTTTAATGTTACCAGTATTTGGGATGAGCTGTTCACAACATGTACACTTCAGATCATTTGCACGTAGCAGCAACTTAACAGATCTAGCAGAGAGTATTCAAATTCATTAGAAACAAAATGATCTCATTAAAATGATATATTATTTCTAATCTTTTATCACAATGTTCATATTATACTTTAATGTGTTGATTTTATCTAATGATCTTTGAGGTACATAGTCACTTGGAAGTCCAACTATCTTCTTATATTTGAAACAACTACATTTTTTATAATGAATATTGAAACATAATACATAAAATATTTTGGGATTTAATGGTTTTACATTAATTTATATATAGTTTTCTATCTTTGGAAAACAAAATATAAAATGATCCAATTATTTTCGTTATGAGAGTTAGTATGATTCATATCATTAACGAAATATTGTCAGTATGAAAGCTGTATAGTGTTAATGGTAAAAATTATATCTAGTGTTTATGATAGAAATCATATCCAAGGTCATTCTCATAATCCTGGAATGAATCATTTCTACAAAACTCATGGGTATGATTTTTATCTTATGGATATGAAAAAATCATATTTCTGAAATATGAATCAAAAATATATAATTATTGTATGGTAAAATTATATATTATTATATTTTTTAATTTCATTGAATATGATGGATTTTTAATTATGTATTTATGAAATAGTTTGTGATTTCCAAAACCAAAGGAATAGATAATTAAATAGAAGTCTTTTTATTTAACAATATGTACAGGGGTTCGGAGGAAACACTGCAATGTTGAAGGGTCCTAGGACATGGAAAATAGTTTCTACATGGCTGTAAAAAGACCATGAAAAATGTTTCATAGTGTTGAATTGTTGTTGTTAATATTTGGCACATGGTCTAGCTGACTATTCTACTATGTTTTTTTTCTTAGGCATTTTATAGAAAATTTCTTTGATAAGGTTGGTGCATGGTATGGAAAACCAAAATACGAATCCTTGCAGCTACATTAAATTTCATTAATAGTGTTTAATGACTAAAACTACCCAACATGATATTTGGTTCCCCCTTCATCCTCTAATGGATGCATGAAGACTATTGAGGTTTTCCCGCTCATCCCCCTTCATTACCCCATTTTATTTATGGTTTTGTTGAACATTATTCGATGACTCGAGGTATAATTTATCCTATGATTTAATTTTTGTCTCACATTCCAACATTTTTATTTTCATTTTTCATGATTGGGGTTTTTTACAATGATTCAACTTATGAATGGTTTAATGAAAAATTGATGATGTGGATTATTATCTTCATTGTAAGAGGATATCCTAAGAGTTTTTCAGCACTTCACCATGTGTAGGTTGGTTAAGGTATGTGACCACTATGAATATTCATAGTTTTTTTATAAATAAATAAAATAATTTAATTTTTCCTGTTGTTACATATTAAGGATATCCTTGGTAATGATTTTGGGGGTTAATTGAGAAAATCCCATGTGAATTTCATTGAGTTTGGACATTCGGTGAGAACCATACATTTCTTGTTTGAGTCAAGATCGTTCGGACACAAAGGATTTCTGGATACACTTTTAGTAGAAATTATACAGCCCCTGGACAATGTGATTATATCATAATCCATATTATGAGGTGGGTTATCAAATTACTATTTCCAACATTCTGGATATAATGCTTTTTATTTTTATGTTGTATGTGTGAATATAAGAATGTGTTTTTTACTACTAATTTAATAAAATAGTTTTAGGTTTAAAAATATATGTCTAAGTCCTTCCAAGTATCTTATTGAGTCAATTTTTAATTTTAATACTAACCCTAGGGGATCCTAGGGGTTGTTTCTATTATTGATAATTGTATCATATGGGAATAAATGATTTATTCTATAGTAATAGGATGTATTGGAATGTTTTTATATGAAATGATTTTTTGAAATGGTGATGAGGTTTTTTGAAATGGTTTTAATTTAATGAATTGGATTTTGATGTAGTTTTGGTTTCCGACGAATGAATGATTTTTTAATGTTATTAATCTTTTAAAATGAGTTTTTGAAATCTAATTTACTTCAAATGGAGTTTTATATCAATTTAAAATTCTGATTTTGAAATGAGTGTGTAGTTCCCCCATTGGGTTAAAATTCCTTAATGGATATTTTAGTGGTCTCTTATAAAAATTATGGTCTCTATCCCTGGGTTTTATTCTAATGTAAAAGATACATTTTATGGTTAATTTATGAAATTTTTATTGGTTTGGCATTCCATGTAATGTTTTAGTGTCAATTTCTTGTTTGGACCTTGATAAATAATGATGGTTGCGATGTTTTATTTATTCTTTTTTGAATTATTTATAAGGTGAAATGTGTTGATATGTGGAAATTGGTGAATGATGGAATGTTTTGAGATATTTTAATGATGTTCTAAATCCATGATTTGGGTACCAGTCTTGCATGTTTGACAGTAATAGCGTACCATATGGACTGGATTCCAACCAAAAACATTAGTTAAAAATTTTATACTATGTCTTCTACGATGGTGGAATAATTATCTATGTCCCTGTTTTTGAATCTTGATTGAATCTCAAGGCACAAAAAATATTTATACATAGATTTAGTTTTAGAGTGAATCTCTAGTCACTAGTAGTATTTAATAACGGTATGGGTATCTAATAATGATATTCCAAGGTATGTGTTATTAAATAACTGCTGGAAAAACATTAAGTTCCATAAATTATGTATCGGTATATGATCTATGGATAAGATGTTTGATATGGGCAAAAACTATGATTGGTTGTCCCACGTTTCACATTAGAACATAAGGGCCAAAATAATTGTCAATATATCTTTATTTAAAAATGTATATTATTTTATGAATTTAATTTTACTCAATTATATATATATAAGATGTTTCTATGAATGATTAATTCGTTATATTTCATTAGTGGTTGACTACAATGTTTTAGTCACACCCTGCTCGGGTGGCCATGAAACATGGGTACATGAAAAAATCTCTCACTTTTTATAAGCATACGTAGGGATAAAACCTATTATATAAAAACTGAGAACATTCAAAAATATTTTTTACATACATTTAGATGTGAATTCATTAAATAACATTTCTATCCATACATTTTTTTATTGGCCTAGAGCCTTTGGAAACAAGGAAACAAAAAAACTTGTTCATACATGATTTATATCATCTCCCACATATTTATTCATTACTTTAACCCTTCATAGATGAATTATTTATAAAAAAATTATTCATAAATAGGGGATAATAAACATAAGAAACTATGAGATTATATTCTCATTATGGGTGAGAAAGATAGATATATATAATCACATAATAATTACAGGATCATAAAAGTGTGATAACAAGAACATAACATTTAAAATTTACTGTAAGAACCTGGTTCTTATTCATGAGGTATGATATTTTTCTTTTCCTTTTTCCTTAAGTGTTTTTGAGAAAATAAGGAAAATGGTGAAAAATCCCAAAATTTGTGGGTACACGCCGTGTAATTTTCCACACGCACTGTACTTTGTCCATGTGGGATGAGTACACAGGGCATGTAGGCATGTCGGTGATGAAGGGCGTAATAACTGACTACATGCCATGTTTATAGTATATACACTCCATGTCATCATTCAACATGTGAATAGTAAGGCGGTGGGAGTATCCACCAGTGGAACGATAGTACATGCACGCAGTGTAACCAAGTCGGCTGATGAATAGTGAGGTGGTGGAAAGTGGATGCCTAAGGAATAGTTAAAAAATGGTTAGTACACACCGTGAACTTGAGAGTACACGCCATGTAGTTATTTTTTTTGCTTAAAATAGGAAGTGTCCTCCTCTTTTGATAGAGGATTCATAGAACCCTAAAGAGCCACGTGAGAGAAGGGCGAATCTTGGAAGAGCTCCCGACGGCACACCTGGACTCAGATTCCTTCATTGGCGATCTCTTTTTAACTCTGAGGGTGAGTTCTTCACTCTTCAAGAACCTCTACATCCAATTATTTCCCTAAGGGAAGTTATTTGGGTATGAACACGTAATTTTTTATCCTAGATCTACGTCGTTCTGGGTTTATTCGGGAGGCATCGTTCCTGTATATCGATCAATGGAGATTGAGGTAGGTGGTATCAGGTTTATTTCTAACTGTTGAGTTGTTTTTGTGTACCATTATGCTACATGCCCATGTTTGGGTTGTCGTATGGCAGAGTCCTTGAATTACTAAATACCTAAAATTTCATAGGTAATCTTTTGGTTATGTAGAAACTATTTTTTGGGATCACTGCCTTGATCGAGGGCCACCACATGGGTGCGTTTCCCTTGTTTAGCCATTTGTCCAAGATACCCGAGGTTATTCCATGATTATAGCATTATTTGAGTCTTCATGAGAGAAATATATATATAATTTCTTTCTTATGTGTTTGGCTCAGCCTGGATACTTTCTTAGCCTAAGGGTAGTGTTTTTCTTAGCCCAATGGCAATATTTCGTTTAGCCTTAGGGAAACATTTCTTATGCCTGTGGGCAGTAGCTTCTGTGCCTGAGGGCATTATCTCGAATGCCTGAGGGCAATATTCGTTATGCCTGAGGGAAATCACATGAGGGTTTCGATTATAATTACCCGAGGGTATGTATATTCATGTCTAAGGACATTGTTTACTTTGAATATTGAATGTGGTGATTTATCGTATTATACATGCCAAGCTAATGCATATGCATGGTATTGTTTTACCTTCTACATGTCAGATAGCCTATGGTGGTTTTCTTGCGGCACTTTATAAGAGATTTTTGGTCGAGGTCGGGTCTTGGGAACTTATAATTCAATTATATTTACTTCTTAAATAATAATTAAATTTAAATGTGACTGGTAGGAGTAGCTAATTTTGAGTACTTCCTAGTTTATAGCATTTAATTATTGCACACTGTTGTACATAATTTCACTGATAGTTGGGCACAGTCCATTGATGGTTTCCTACTGGGATTTATTTGTCACACCATATTTGGGTCATGTCTTGGGCCCAAACCGATTATATTAATGCTGGTGTTGATAAGGGAAAGAGTCCCTATACAGGTACTTGATTGTTGTAGAGGAGAGGCAGAGCATGGGATAGAGCTTAGGCTTGCGATGATGCTGAGTTCCTATTGCACTATTTTTCTTTGTTTTACTATACTTGTACCGTGTACCGTATTATTTTAGATTGAAGTGTATCGTGTTTTGGATTATATCTTAGAATTAAGGACATATTGCATCATCATATACATATGACTATTGTCATCATCTACTTCAGTATTGTTTTCCATTTCAGCTTGGTATTGTCAACTGCTTCCCCTTAGTATGTTTGTATTTTCTCCTATGCATTATACTTAGAAAAATGAGGGCATAGTTTCCCCACTATCAGACCCAGGCCCTCGCTGCTAGTCAGCAGCCTCTGGCGTTTGGGAAATGCACTTCAGATCATGTGACCAACCGAGTTCGGGGCACCCATTGAGTGGCACCCAAATCTGGGACGTTACAAAGTGGTAAAAGAGGGGAGTTTTTATTTTCTATGAGTTATTTTATTATTTGGAGACGATGGAAAGAGATATATTGCTATGTTATTTGGTAATAACTGTGCTTGGGAGTAGCTACCCCGCATACAGGTAATGACCAGATTACTTTGAATTAAGTTGTGATTTTCTGTTTTTTATTATTACAATTGATTTGATTTTCATTATTGGTTGATGCACCTGTGGTGTGCTATTTATATTCTTATACCTGGGTTCTATTTAGTTGCAACCCAATGAAATGAGGGTATGCCATCCCTTGAATCATTTAGGCACATTTTAGAATCACATGTCATGTATAGTTTCCATGCCATGTTGGTGCACTAGAAATTGCATGTTGCTTTGATAAATGTTGTGCAAGAAATTGCATGTTGTTGTGATAGATGCCTTGATAAGATACCTACTATTTCATTGGTTATTTTTTTGTAAGTTTTTGTGAATGAACACCAAAATTTGGTTCTTGAGGTGTATGGGCCCTCATCAAATGGAATTTGGTGGATCATCTACTTGTTTGCTTTTTTATAGCACGTATAAGATTCCATGATTTGGTTGGTGGGGAGTATGATCCCTCACGGATCAAAATTTGGATCTTTGGTTTTTGTTCAGTTCTTTTATAAACTCCGGAGTACTTTATGAGGCTTACTGTCAGGAAAACCCCAGAATACACACCATTTAATCTTCTATTTGGGAAGAAATAAAAAAAATTAAGTACACGCCATGTACCATATGTACATGTTGTGTAGTTTCTAACCATGTCATAGGACGTTTAGGCCTAAATACAGGATTGGGTAAAATTCTAGAGGGAACACGCCATGTACCGGTTGTACACACCATGTCGTGTTGACACTATGTCCGCCGGGTGACTAACAACACGGAGAAAGAAATCTTCGCTTAGACATGTCATGTACTATAGTCTGGGAATCCAGCTGTGTAAATAACAACACGGGTCGCTGTTATATTTTCTTGTAGACGACGTGTCTATCTGGAACACGCCATTTAGTGTGAGATGTGTATCCGGCTGTGTCTTGGACAACACATGTTAGCGAAGCCCCTATAGTACATGTTGTGTACCTGTGGGACACACAATGTAGTCTTGACCAGTGAAAGACAGTGTAGACATGGCCATGTGGCTGGGGAAACAGAGTGGTGTACACGCCGTGTGTGGGTGTAACATAGCGTGTAGAGTTAGCCGAGTATCCAGTCATGTCACTAACCACACAAGCAGCTGGAATCTAAGTCATGCCTCTCGTGTCCAACTGGAACACACCGTGTAGGGTGAGCTATGTACCCGGTCATGTTAAAAAAACACGGGTCAGTGAAGGTCATCCAGTAAATGCCATGTAGACAGTATACATTCCGTGCAGTCTCGTTCTAAGGAGAATCGTGTGGCTAAGCCATGTAAAAGGACTCTGGTGGGGGAAGATAATTCAAATACACTTCGTGTTTGTGGACAACACGCCGTGTGTTTGGGGTGTTACACGACCTGTTCTGGAATAAGTACATTCCCATGTGAAGGACGTAAAGGATCACACTATGTAGTTATTATAAATGTCGTGTAGTCCTCTTTTTTAAAATATGAATGTTTTCTTTCTCTTATTCCCTCCTTACCCTTCTTGTTCTTTGTCCATGGTGATCTTAATCAAAGGCGTGTGTTTGACATTGTAGATTCATACCAACGAGACGACCACAAGTTGTTCTCAAGAGACTGGCAACGATTATACTCCATAGACGGTAGGACACGGGCTACCGATGGATCCTCTAGCAATGCCAGATGTGGCACCAACCATTACACCACAACATGTGCCTATGCACAATTCTTTGAAGGCTTCATGCGGTTAATGAAGACCTTTCAGGGAGCACTACCGGTTGCCACATCTATGGTAGAGCTGACGCGTATATTCCAGCAATAGCATCTGCCTATGTTTTCAGGGGATGGAGGACCACAGGCTACAGAGTCAAGGTGGGTTTAATGTAGACGATCTTTGAGCATCTCGAGACACCTCCTGGGAGGAGGGCCAAACTCGCTACTTACATGCTGCGTGATTACGCCAAGATATGGTGGGATATTACCACCTAGACTGACCATCATAAATACATGGAATTGGTAGATTTTCAGGCAGTCTTCTTTGAATTTTTCTTTCCAGAGACGCTATGGGAAGATTGAGCTCGAGAGTTCATGAATCTGCAGCAGGGCACCATGTTAGTGTTGTACTATTCTTCTCCATTCACTGAGCTACATAATTTTTCACCTATTCTAGCGGGTGATGAGACGTTGAGGGATATATCCTTTGATGATGGTCTTGTATATGACATCTGAGTACTAGTGAATGTTTTCAGGTTGCGTACCATGCATGCTATTGTGAATCAGGCCCTGATTACTGATCAGAACCCGTGGGAAGCTAGTGGTATAGGCTATGGCGGTTCAACACCAATTTTTGGTACTATTTCTACCAACAAGAGGAAGAGGAAAATGGATTTCTTTTAGGGTGGTAGTACCGGCCTAAATAATTCTTTAGGTGTCTAGGTGATGTGTTACAAGGGTCGAAAAGAGGGGCACAAGAGACACCAGTCTCCACGTGACCCAGTGGAGTGCCGAGCCTTTGGAAAGATGGGACATCTCCAGAATTTTTTTAGGGTGTCTCCACCAGGGACTAGTGAGAGGGGTTTTGTAAAGACTCTACATGCAGAAGCAGGTCCAACAACTTCTTACCAATCAGGGAATTGGAATGCGTCAGGATGTTTAGGCCGAGGTGGTGGTTGTGGTCGTGGTAGCCAGACACCCGGATCTCAGAAATAGTAGGGTAGGTCTGCTCAGGGTAGCTAGGCTGTAGCACAGGGCCACAAAATTGGGCAGGCATATGTAGTGCAACAGACCCAATAGGAGCAAGATCCCGGACCTTCCACTGCCAGAGGTACTATTCTACGTTCCTTTGTTTTATCGTCGTTACTTTTAGATACTGTTGCTACACAAATCTTTATATCTGTCCCCGTTGTGGAGTGCTTTGGGCTTTATGGTTCTTCTTCTTCTGATATCATGATGCTGGAAACTCCGTTGGGAACTAGAATGACAGGTGTGAGTTAGTGTAGGGAGTTACCCCTAGAGGTTGGTGGGTGTCCCTTTCTATGGGACCTCTATGTCTTAGAAATGATGAGCTATGACGTCATTATCGGGATGGACTGGTTGGTACCCTTTCGACTATTTGTGGATTTATATCATCGTAGGGTGATTTTCACATCACCAGAGGGAAGAGAGTTTCTATACAAGGGTGAATGGGATGTCCAGGAGAGCTGAGCTGGACCCGAGCATCATGGGTGATGTGGTGTGACAACCCAAATTGTGAGTTTATATATAGATAACCAGGGAACTTGTTAGAATTATTTCCCTCTAGTGGTTGATCATTTCAGGGATGTCTTCCTGGACGAATTTTCAGGTCTTCCTCTAGAGCAAGAGGTGGATTTAACAATTGATCTTATGCTAGGAGAGGTACTGGAGTCCATTCCTCCTTATAGGATGGCTACACCAGAGTTCCAGGAGCTCAATAAATAGTTAGAGGAGTTGAAAGAAAAGGGTTTTATCTAACCCAGTCATCCTCTTGGGGTTCGCTGGTCCTATTTTTGTAGAAGTAGGATGGTACCCTCAGACTTTATGTAGATTATCGGAAGCTGAACAAGTTGACAGTCAAGAACTGATATCCCTTGCCAAGGATTGACAATATTTTTGATCTACTTCGAGGAGCATGAGTGTTCTCGAAGATTTAATTGAGATCTAGATATCATCAGTTGCATGTTAGACCATCGGACATACTGCTTACATCCTTTCTAAGCAGATATGGTCTATACGAGTACTTGGTCATGTCATTCGGACTCACGAATGCACCAACAATTTTAGTGGCTCAGATGAATCATGTGTTCCACCCTTATCTGGATTCATTGGTGGTAGTGTTCATGGACGACATCTTGGTTTACTCTCACACTCGACACGACCATGATACCCCTCTTGAGATCGTATTGAGTACACTATGATCACATCAGTTATATGCTAAGTTCTTAATGTGCCACTTTTGGATGGAACAGATTCACTTATGGGGTCATATCATCTCAGAGGAAGGAGTTGCGGTAGACATAGAGAAAGTGAGAGTAGTAGTGTCCTAGGATAAGCTTAATAACATGTTTGAAATATAGAATTTCTTGGGGATGGATGGTTTCTACAGGTGGTTTATACAGGACTTCTCCTACTTAGCAGTGCTGTTGACGGGTTTGACTAAGAAGGGTGTGGAGTTCGTTTGGTTAAAAGCTTGAGAGACAACATTTCAGGAGCCGAAGGGAAGGTTGAAATCAACACCAGTCCTAACACATTGAGTGGAAAGGAAGATCTATTCATTTTACTATGATGCATCGGGAATTGGGATGGGAGAAGTGTTGATGCTGGGTGATCGAGTTGTTTTGTACGGGTCTCAGCAGTTGAGGCCACATGAGAGGAATTACCCAACGCATGATCTCGAGTGGGAGAAACTTGTTCATGTGTTACGCTTTTGAAGACATTATCTATTGGGAGAAAATTTTGAGGTATTTACAGAACACAATAGTAAAAAATATATCTTTACTCATTGTGACCTGAATTTGAGACAATGAAGGTGGGTTCAATACCTTCAGTCCTTCGACTTTGAGCTTGCATATACACCTGGTAAGGGTAACGCATTTGTTGATGCACTGAGTAGGAGGACTCATTTATAGGAAGTTCAGGAGGCCAGTGGTGAGTGGATGCTCATGGCCTTGTTCTTTGAGATGCATTTGGAGGTGCACGTTAGTTAGGGGAGAGCCTATATTTCATCTTTTTTTTTGACTTCTACATTCCTGGATAGAGTGAGGATGAGGCAAGTATCAGATTTAGAAGGCCTAGTTATACGGGAGTCAGTGGTAAGTAAGGACCCTCCTCCTAGTTGGATGATAGGCGATGACGAGGTACTACGTATCCATGGACGATTGTGGGTTCTAGGGGATATACGCGAGTAGTTGATGTGGGACTTCCATTCATTAGCATGGGCAGTGCATCTTGGAGTTAGAAAAATGTACCGTGACTTGATACATTAGTATTGGTGGCCAGGTATGAAAAGAGATGTAGTTATTTTTGATACGAGATGTTCCACCTGTCAGCAGGTGAAGGCGGGGCATCAGAGGATAGCCAGAATGTTACAACAGTTACCCATTCTAGAGTGGAAGTTGGATGATGTCCCGATGGATTTCGTGACTGTGTTACCGAGGTCACCTCAAGGAAATGATGTCATTGGGGTTGTTATGGATAGACTTATGATGGTATGTCACATTTTTCTAATCAAGGAGACCTTTGGTGTTTATGAGATCAGGAGGTTGTATATCTGATGGATAATACGCCTTCATGGGTTCCCTCATTCTATCATTTCTGATAGGGAAGCCCGTTTTAAATCTCATTTTAGGAAGAGTTTTCAGAGGTCACTGGGAAAAAAGGTTCTTCTGAGCACAGTATACCACCCTCAGACCGATGTCCAGTTGGAGCGTACGATACATGTGCTAGAGGACATGTTGCGTGCATTCGTCCTGGACTTTGGGGGCTCTTGGGAGAAGCTAATACCCATTGTGGAGTTTTCATACAATAATAGTTTTTAGGAAACTAATGAGATGGAACCTTATGAGGACTTATATGGTAGGCCATGCCGATCACCCTTATGCTGGTTTGAGGTAGGCGGGGAAGCTTTACTAGGACCACATTTCATGTAGGGAACTTCAAAATAGGTCCAGTTGATACAGAAGTGGATGGATACAACAAAGTCTCATCAGAAATCTTATTCTGATTGCTGCAGACTACATTTGGAGTCTATGGTTAGGGATCAGGTTTTCGTGCGTGTTTCACCGAGGTTGAGACACAAGTAGATCAGGAGACATGGTAAACATTCACCAAGGTATGTAGGGTCATTTGAGATTTTGGAGAGAGTTGGGCCGGTTTCCTATCGGTTGCAGTTACCAAAGAGGTACTGGGACATGCACAACATCTTCCACATATCTCATCTGTGCTGTTATCACTCAGACTCGTCTCACATTTTTCAGCCCAAGGAAGTTGAACTTCCGGTTGATGCATCCGTTGAGGATCATCGGATTCATATTGTTGATATGGACATGATGGTTCTATGAGGCCAGTATCTTCCTCTCGTATGGGTGTTTTGTCAGCATGGCTAAGTGGAGGATGAAACCTGGGAGTAGGAGGCTGACATACATGCTCTGTGTCCAGAGTTGTTATCACCTTTATCTTCACCACCCTTGGAAGGGAAATTCAAGGAAGAATTTCTTTAAGGGGGAAGTTTGTAAGAACCCAGTTCTTATTATTGAGGTACTAGTTTCTTGTTTTCCTTTTTTCCATTAGTTTTTTTGAGAAAATAATGAAATTGGGAAAAATTCCCAAAATTTGTGGGTACACACCATGTATGTTTCCACTCGTCGTGTACTTTGGTCAGGTGGGATGAGTACACAGGGCATGTGCCCTGTCGGTGATGAAGGGTGTAAAAACTGAATACACGTCAGGTACATAGTATATACACGCCATTTAATCAGTCAGTAGCTGAACCATTATGTAGTGGGACTAGCCTCCAGTGGAATGATAGTACATGCCATGTACTTAGAAATACATGTCGTGTAACCATGTTGGTTGATGAGCAGTGAGGAAGTGGAAAGTGACCACCATAGGAATAGTTAAAAAATGGAAAGTACACACCATGTACTTGAGAGTATAAGTTGCGTAGTTATGTTTTTTTGAATAAAATAAGCATTAGCCTCCACTTTCGACAGAGAAATCATAGAACTCCTGAGAGCCATGAGAGAGAAGGCCAGATCTTGGAAGAGCTCCCGACTGCACACTAGGACTTCGATTCCTTTCCCGACGATCTCGTTGGAACTGCACTTGTGAGTTCTTCTCTGTTCATGAACCTATCCTTCCAATTATTTCCCTAAGAGAAGTTATTTGGGTTTTAACGCGTAATTTTTTATCCAAGATCTACGTGTTTCTCTATTGAATCGGGAGGCGTCTTTCAGGTATATCGATCATATGATATTGAGGTAGGTGGTTTGGTGTTTATTTCCAATTTTTTAGTTGTTTTTGTATACTATTGTGCTACGCGCCCATGTTGGGGGTGTCGTATGCGTGTGGAATTGAATAATTAAATACCTAGAATTGCATAGGTTATCTTTGGATTATGTATAAACTGTTTTTTGGGATCGCTACCTTGATCTAGGGACACCTTGTGGGTGTGTTTCCCTTGTTTAGTCATTTGGCTAGGATACCTGAGTGTATGCAACGATTATTTCATGGTTTGAGTTTTCGTGAGAGAAAATGTATATATAATTGCGTGCTTATGTGTTAGGATCAGACCAGTTACATTATTATCCTGAGGGAAGTTTTTCTCTTAGCCTGAGGGCAGTGTTTCGTTTAGCCTGAGGGAAACTTTTCTTATGCACGTGGGCAGAAGCTTCCATGCATGAGGGAATTATCTCATATGCCTGAGGGAAGTATTCATTTTGCATGAGGGCAATCACCTGAGGGTTTCGATTCTGATTACCTGAGGGTAAGTATTTTCATGTATAAGGAACCTATTTACTTTGAATATTCACTGTGGTGATTTCTCATGTTATACCTGTCAAGCTAAAGCACATTCTTGGTATTGTTTTACCTTATACTTTTTAGATAGCCTGTGGTGGTTTTGTTGCGGCACTATATAGGATATTTTCGGTCTCGTCTGGGTCTTGGGAAAATAGAATTCTATAATATTGAGTTATTCAACAATAATTAAATGGAAATGGGACTTGTAGGAGTAGCTTCTTTTGAGTACTTCCTAGTTTACTGCATTTCATTATTGCACAGTTTTGTGCACAATTTCATTGACAGTAGGGCACGGGCCTTTGGTGGTTACCTACTAGGAATTATTTCTCACACCCATTATGGGTCATGTCTTGGATCCAAATAGATTATATTGTTGTAGGTGTTGATATGGGAATGTGTCTCTATACAGGTACTTGATTGTTGCAGAGGAGTGGGAGGGAATTGGACAAAGCTTAGGCTTGCGATGTTGCCGAGTCCCTGTTGCACTATTTTGCTTTGGTTTGTTGTACTTGTACCTGGTACTGTATTGTTTTAGATTGTAGTGTATCCTGTTTTGGCTGCTTTCATAGACATAAAGACATATTGCATCATCATATATATGTGAATGTTTTCCTCTTTTACTTCTGTACTGTTTTCCCTTTCACCTTGGTATTGTTTACTACTTCCACAATAGTATGTTTGTATTTTCTCCGCTGCACTACACTTTGAAAAATGAGGGCATAGTTTCCCCACTATCAGACCTAAGAACTCACTTCTAGTCAACAGTCTCTGGCATTTGGGGAATGCGCTTGAGTTCATGGGACCAACTGGGTTCATGGCACCCGTTGAGTGGCACCTGGATCCAGGATGATACATTAACACCCTGGATGTCGTAAATCATATCCTTGATTCATAGAATAAAAATTGGTAGGTCATAAGAAATTAATATTAAAATAATCATAAAACATAATCAAATGAAAATATATTTTACATAATACATATATCTATGACATACATATAAACATACTCCTTTTTAACATGTATAAACTAAAAGAGGTTCACACTTTATGTTATGGCCATGAAATCAGTACATCACATAAACGTATGGGCATGAAACCAGGAACACACATAATAATATTGAAATTAAAACAAATTACATGAATGATCATATATTACTGAAATATAGATCCACACATGACCTTGTAAACATTGAATCTCTGTCCACATATAACCTTATAAAAATGAAATCAATGTGTATAAATATAATTTTTACCATCAAATCAGGATCACACCTAACACAATTACTTAATTAGTTATCCATATTTAACCAATGAATTATATAGTGATATAGGTCCCACCAATAACAAAAATAATATCATACATAAATGCTTCACATTATCATAAAAATTTCTTCAAATCAGAACATGAAAAAAGAAATTGATTTGACTAAATTATAACCCTTGAAAAAGTGATTGGGATTAATCAACATATTATCATCATAAACATAAACTCCCAAAAAAATAATAAGTATTTTATAATTGGAAAATATCCCCTATAAAATGAAATAGTCATCAATGGATTTCATCCTAGATGGAAAAAATAATTATGTTGTGTCATTTGGAATAATTCATGAGGAAAATAATATTTCTATTTACAAATCAATTCTATTTTTAGCAAACTATGAACATAAAAATGAAAAAAGTTTATTTCAAAAGAGATTAGAAATCATATAAATTAAATATCAAATAATTAATGCATAATTGTGTAAGGAAAATATTCCCATTCTATATTAGTTAAAAATAAATTCCTTTCGTATTTTTTTCTAAATGATAAAAATTACATCACTTAGAAAATGAAAAAAACATTTCATTCGAATCATTTTGTAATATGTAAAACATGGGTAAAAATGAATTTAAATGGATGTAGAATAATACTAAAAATATTTTTGAAAATATTTTTATACAACATGTGAATGGAAAATAAATATTCCCCAATATATACTTAGACATAATTAATCTTAAATATTGACGGCATTGTGAAATAAACCCTTACCTCACGTCTCAGCTTTTATTATTAACATTAAAATATATTATTTAAAAATATTGGATATATTTTTAATTTATTCAATAACCATATATTTATCATTATATTTATGATTTATTTATGACAACTTTAAACCCATTTATTAATAATGTTTTTTAAAATCACTCTTCTGGGTGATAATTGCTTCATTTCCAAAGCATGTATCAGTTTGGTAATCACAGTAAATATATCTTGATCATAATCCCATCATTTAGAAATTTTTAATCACTATATAAAAAATGTACTTATTAATCACATAAATATTTATACTCATTTAAAAATTTTATAGATAGACAAAACAATTACACAATTCATGGAGACGGTAGGTTATAGGTATGCACAACCGATGTTTCTAATTTTGGAATCACGAAATGAATGAAATTTAAATAACAATTATCCTTTACCAATATAATATTAAAGAATATATATCATATTTTAAAATCAAATTCATCCTTAACAATATATATGTGAAATATAAATCAAAACTAATCACATCACGTTCTGGATATGATTGTGCATATAGACAGATAAGTGACGTTATTGTTTTCCAGAAGATTAGATGATGATAATAAATTGGACATGATATCATCAATAAATAATTAAAATTATTTCACAAATAGAAGATATAAACTTCAAATCCATTATAATTACTATCCATTAATGATAATAAAAAATTTAATTATGTTGTTGGGTGGAGACAAGAAGCCATACATACGATTGGGCGATAATTCCACTTCTTACATGACGGGAAAGAAGGGTTATAATTGTATTTTAGTTATAAAAAGAATATTTTTTAATATTTAGGATACTGAATTTATTATTTTATTATTAATTTCAATGATTTACAAAAGTAAAATAAGAGTAGAAATATAAATTTATCAATTAAATGAAGTATATATTAATTGAAATGAATCAATTAGATTGGCTCTAAATGGCTCTAGGGTTGGTATTGTATTAATTCAATAACCAATATAATGTTACTAAATATGCGAATAATAAAATTGTTCATATAATATTTGATCTATAAGGACCAAGGTGGTGTAATAAAGTGAGAGAGTATATGCCTTTTTGAAAATTGAGATGAGGGACTCTTATAGAGCTTCTGAAAAAATAAAATATAGAGAAAAATACATCCATATGGCCATTATTGTAACTCGAGAGTAGGATATGGTTAGAATATCAAAAAATTAAAAAACTGCTATTTTATGTGCTATTTGGAACTATATCTTTTTTTTAATGTCTTAAAAATCCGATTTTCACATTAAGTATAGTAATGAATTGTTTACTCTTAAAATATTATAATTTTATATATAAGTTAGATAATTACTCATAAATGGATTATAGATGATTTTTTTATATCATATATTAACCCCTTTTCCATATTTATTATTTTTAATATTTTTAAAAATTTTAATAAAATATTATTTTCATAAAATATCAATATTGTAAATTTTGACACTATCCATTTAACTGACTTTAATAACATAATGAAAACATATATAATTGTAAAAAATTAACACATCCTAAAAATATCATGGTAATAAATATAATTTTTATATCACATTTATTATCTAAAATTATAGTAAATTTAAACCTTTTAAAATCATTTATTTGATATTTCAATAAATTTAATAATTACTACATCAATATTATATATATTTAAGGTAATTATTTAATTCATAGAAATATAAAAATTTATCCTCATGGATATAATTTTATTATAAAAACAATTACCATTATGTTTATTATCATATACTGTTTCCCATATAAACACATATATTATATTTAAATTGAAGAGAGAGACATTTTGTTTCACTTCCTTTGGTTTAAATAACATATATACGACCTTGATAGAAATGTTCCCATTAAATACCTAACTTTATTATCTAAAATTATAGGTGAAAATTTTCATTCTTACAAGAAGAATATAAATGAATGATTACGGTCTTATGACCTTGTTTAACCATGATTTTCTAGGATTAACCTTTATTGAAGTGATACATTTTACAATGATTACCATTTATTTTGGCCATAAATAATTGGAGAATATTAACTAAAAATTGATCCTGTTGATTATAAATATTGAATGAATTTTTATATATGCAATTTCTATATGTGGAATAAATTACTTTTATTATAAATTCTTAACACAAAGAGAAACAATGTTTTAAGAAAACCTTGTTTTACACCAAAAATGTACTATGAAAAAAAGAACGTATAATGATGATTAAATTGTATTTCATTATATTATATATAATTAAATAAAAATTATGATAATTTGAGATAAAATTAAAATCATAATGACACATTATATGAAAATAAAAACGAATGCTTATAAAAATATATCCTTTTCTTTATTTAATGATAATAAACCATTCAAAAAAATACCAAAGGTTCACTAAAAGATTATATTGATGGTTTTATTAAAGAAATGATGTTAATTTTATCATATATATTTTCATAATGTTCCAAAAAATTATTCGTAATTTTTTATCACAAAATACATTAAAATTAATCTTTTTGGAATAAATATTTATAAAAAATAAAATAAGGTTACTAAAAATTTATTTATTAATTAATTTGTATTAAAAGAATACTATGGTATTTTTATATAATTAATCAAATGATTAATCCAATTAAAACCCTCTATTATAAAATCTAGGTAATAAAAATACTTTTAATAGTATATGAAAGATCTCTTAAACATTGGATTGCATGAAACACATGTTACGAATGAAAATTAATATATTTGGATAAAAATTTCATAAACATATCAGCATGTTACACTATATGATGTTGATGATAAAACCATAAAACATGATCTAGATTTGATTAGTTGGGCCATGAAGCAGATGGAAGATGTCATTTAGGGTTTTATAATTTTTTTTATTCTTCATTGCTATCATTATTTTGGTATGTGGTTGGTCTAGTTGTCCATTATTCATATATAATTATAATTCTTCTTGATTGAATATTATTATGAGTATGGTTGTATAATTATGAAATATACTATGAAGATGTATGTTTTTATATGATACTTGGGTATTTCACCTATTATTGGGAACTCTAATAAGGGAGTGTTGTCTCCACACTATACTACCATAGACCCCAGTACTTGTCGGCATCCTCTGGCATACAAGGAGGGGAAGTAGGTATCAGAGGATTTATAATTTTTCCGTGAATAATAATTTTGGGCTGGCAGTCAAGAGACATATGGATGTGTCATATAGGTTGTTGTACATAGGATATTTTCATTGAGAAAACTTATCCAAGTATTATATTCATGTAATGTCTTGGACTCGGTTCTCCATCAAGGGACCAAGCAGGTTGGCTATGTGGGCACAAGAAAAACTCCCCATACACTAGAGGAAACCAACTAGAAGTGATTATGTAATGAATGTAATGGGGGTACTATACCATTTGGTAATGTGTTTCAATGCAGAAGAATTAATAGCAGAGTATATAACATAACAGAAACATATGAATAAATAATCAGACAACCAAAAATGAGAAAAATTGAAATTGAATAAGTCAAGACAATAAAAGAATAATGTAATTATATATTGAATGTATCTAAATTATGTTTTAAAAGTCATCGAAATTATGAAATAAGTAGACACAAAAGATAATAACAATACTAAAATCATAATCCCATGTATGTCCTGTCTATATTCCCCAACCCATCCAACCAACTATAAATCAATAATAGGATCCCATTCCATTGTACTCAACTACATCCATGATATATATCTAGGTACCAATATATGGCACATCCAATTTCTGAGTTCAACTTTGTAGGTCAACACCAGCATGTCTAAACAAATCTAACTTCTATGATATGTTTCATGCAATATAGGGATTAATAGGGTATTAATATAATACATAAATATTGTACAGGAAAATAACCATTGAAACTTAGGTTATCGAAGAACACATGAGGCCGACCAAAACAAATTTGGTACCCTATTGGGTATCTCTCTCTATGTTAAATACTCCTACATCAGGATAGATCACCCGAATTGGTTGAATATTCTCTTGATAAGGATGAATCGAACAACACACATCATAACCAAATTGCCTCAACCTGTATGTTGTCAATAATCTCTTTATTGTTCATAAACTGACATCACATCTATACCTCTAAAATCACATACACTCATATATTATTCCCATTGAAATCATATGATTTTGAACTTATCCCTCGTGTAGTATAAAAAATGTTACCCTAGGCACTCATGCATCAAATTAAATTTTGGGTTCTATCTAGAAAAACTCAACATCCCAATCAACATCAAAACCACAATTATCTATTGCATTCATATCACATAAGATAAAATATAAGTAAGAAAAATCAAAATCTATGTATAAAACATTCAATATGTATCATCATAAGAAACAATGATCAATTTATCCAATTATAATATGAATAACCAAATTCATTTCATTAATTATGGTTCCTAATTATCATCATAATTATATCAACACAATTAATTTATCTTTTAACCCTAAGGCCCTTCAAATAATAATTAACCCAATTTATCCATGGTTTTTCGGAGAAAATGAATCACCCAATTATATTGTTATACCAACTCAAAATACTAAGAGAATAATCAAAAAAATTCTCCAATTTCTTAAAAGGAACAAATTTCAAATAGACTAAGCCACAATATGGTCATAGTCTACCAAAACTATTGATTGGTCGTAGGTCTCAATATCCATTCCCAATGACCTAATATAGTCTAATGGGAGTTTTAAAAAATTATTATCATCTAACATGTTCCCATCAATTTTATTTGTCCATGCACATGACATGATGGTCTGATCTCACATATCTCATATACTATAAATAATTATATCATATGAAAAGGGATATGATTCATACCACCCAACATAAAAATAGAGAAGACCGTGAAAACAGTTTTTCTACTATAGTAGTCAACATTCTGATTCCTTAAATATATATTACTGTAGAACCAAAATCCAACATTACACTGCTACCAGATTGAAAGAAACTCACATTAATCATCTATGTAAGGGATAATATCAATTGAAGAGGTGCACAAAGGGTCTTTGGTTGTAGAAGGTTGTTCAAGGAGAATCCTCAACTGATTATGAAGTTGTACAGATCATATTAGGTTGAAATGGGTGGTTGGATTCCATCAAACACACACCATTGAAATTATTAAATAGGTTGGGTCTTTGAAATACAGATCCTAAATTTATTTCACATCAGGTAAAATTCATACCACAATTTTTGTGACATGTGATATTTTCATGACATGTCTATATAGGGTGAAACATATTTTCACTATATTTATTCATGCAGTGAAATATATTTTCATTTCATGTCTACAAGTAGTGAAATATATTTTTGTCCCATGGTTACACTGGTTGAATTATATTTTTGTGACATGTCTACTTGTGGTGAAATATATTTATATGAAATATCTATACATGGATAAATTTTTTTTAGGGCGCGTACATTTTTTAGGGTTTGAATTATCTCGGGTTCTAAATTAAATTCACATGGTCTGTCCAAAAAAATTCGAGTCATGAATTAATTTCAGACTATGTATTGGTTATAAAGCTAGAAATCAACTCTTATTCTTTCTGCGCCCCTGAAAACACTTAAACCAACTAGATAATAGGTCGAAAAGAATCATTAGATAACACATATATAAGTTATTTACCAAATAATTTAAAATGATTCACACCTAGAAAATTATGGGATCTTACAACCTAAAACCATATACCAACTCATCCCCGAGCTATTCCATGAATCACTGTGCGGTATTAGTGTAGAAGTCTAGAAACTATGCTCTCACATTAGACTACATCTCCCAGGACTCCACCTGATCATTCCCAGGATTCCATAATACTCATACTAGAGGCATAGTATTCCTTAGAATACTATTTATTCTATGATCTACAGTACAAATCAAGTACTCATCAAATGATGCATCAACATCCATCACAACATCATCCACATTTATCATGTTAGAAAATTCATAATAGTAACACCAAATATGATACATGTGAAGCACATACTGGAAGGAAATGTATAGTTGTAGAAGCGATGAATGGTATGCCACTCGACTGATCTTTTCAATCATCTTGAAAGGCCCGAAAAACCTGAGAGCTAGATTCCGTAATTTTTTGATAATACATTTCCCCACTCTATTTAAGAAAGAAATAAAAACATGATGATAAACATAAAAATACTAAGAATTATCCAATTTTTATCATATGATTTCCATCAATGTTGGGTGGTCACTAACCCATTTATGATCAACAGAACCAACATGGACGTCTTTAGGATAAGGCTATGTATAAAAAGTGATTCCAATCCTAGCTCTAACCAACAAAAAGGTGAACATCTGGGATTTCCATGAAATACATAAAAAGGATCCAATTTTTTCATTGTATGGATGTTATTATCATAGTAAATCTCGTTGAGTTCCAAATTAAAATCATAAGAATAACCAAAATCTCGAACACATGATCGCAACATATCCTCCATAAGGTTGATGATCGACTCATATTTGTTGTCAGTTTGAGGATGATTGATACTACTCAGAAGAACATATCACCCCAGTTCCTTCAAAATCTCATTTTGTAACTATGATGTGAAATGATTATCTTGATCATAAACAACTCTCCCCAATAAATAGTGAAATTATACTAGCACATGCATGTATAGACTACCAAGATCATCAATATAGATGGTTTAAGTAATAGGAATGTAGTTGAATACCTTCTCAAGTTGATCCAAAATCACTGATAAAACCACATTCTTGCATTTTTTCATATAGAATCATGTCACAATGTCTATAGTGACATCATCTCATTTCGATTTTGTAATTGGTCGAGGCTGCAACAGTCCATCAGGCCTTTGATGTTCATTATTCACATACTAACAAGTGAAGCATCTGAACACAAGCCTGTTATCTCCATCATCTACCCTGGGTACCTATATTATCTATCAATATCACGATACATCATTTTCAAATCAGGATATACCACCCATCAAAAATCATGAGACTCACTAATCTTCTCCTTACACAACACTATTGGAACCCATACACAGACATGAAATAGGATATCATAACATCCCCTCAAAGACCATCTTACTTGTGGCTCCCCACCATATATGTTTTCATTTGAATCATATTTCCTCCAGATCAGATAACTACTCCTTCTAGTTCTGGTCATGATGAATCGGTATATATGGTATCTAATTAAGATTTACACATCCCTAGGACTCGTGAAAACCATGATTCATATATTAAAAGAGTGCCATAAGACACCACTCATCATAGGATTCATGCACTACCTATGTAAGTGTCTTCTAACTCAATGCATCAACAATGAAATTTCCATTTACCAATGTGTTAGCGTACATGATGTCAAAGGATTTTAGATACTCATCCCACATTCTCTTCTGATGGTGTATGTCTCACTGGGATAAGATATACCTGAGTTTTTTTTGGATTTTTAAACCAAAAACATTTCACCAAAAAGAAATTCATTCCAACATATCAGTTCGTGCATCACCACAACGTCTTTCAGAACATGAGTGGGGTAATTCCACTCATACAGTCTCAACATCTAGGATATTTAAGAAACCACATGATCATCCTACATGATAAATACTCATAACTCACTTCCTAACACAAAATAGTACAAGGTATACTCGATAATATACTCAGATAATTTGAGGAACAGTTATGTGAATGTTCTGTTATTTATCTTTGGGAAGGATATCTCACAAGAATATAGCCAAAAAAACTTGACCACTTCCCAAGTTAGCCATGACACGGGTTCTTAAAAATGGTTGAAGTCTTGGATGAAAGACACATAATAACATGCATGACCAAGAAAAAACTGAATCTTGAATAGATCCACATGTCCCTCCAATGTTAACAGATATGCTACTATCTCTGGGTCCACTAACACTAGCCTCTATGATAACATAACCCAAAATGTACACTATATGAATAACACAACTACATTTGTATATACTGTTGTAAATATGAATCATTCTTAGTTAACTCAGGATGTGTTTCAACATATTGGTCATGTTCATTTGTATAAAGGGAGTTCCCTAAGCTCTAATTGACCTGAAATACTGAAAATAGATCATCAAATGGATGATGGATCAGAGTCATCAAGGCCATCAATACTTCTATTTCATTTTCTAGATTGAATTAAATTACATTGAACTCTTATAATCCCTATATTCTTCTGAAAGATGTTTGATGTATATTTTATTGTCTCAACCTCATCTTGTGGAAAACTAACTTCAATTTGATCCTATATAATATTCTGGTTCCTATCAAAAAATTGATGATATCATAAAAAATGTGGAAGGGGATACCAATTCACTACTTTTATATGGTTCAATATTAGATAATCAACACATAAGCGCAACATCTCATTAGATTCGTGAGAAAAAGAATGGGAGAACCCAAAGGTTATATCCTAATCCATATAAAACCCTTATCTTGAAATTATTCCAAATAATATTTTCACTCATCAATTCCTACTACTACCATCCTTTATAGTGGGATAGAAATATCATCATCTTCTAGAACCATCTCAATCACGACCAAAATATTCTATTTCAGTTGAATGTCTATGAACTTATCAAGAAAGATATCATGAAAACCATCCACCAATAGTGTAAAATAATCATACTATATCCCTAACTCATCCAAAATAAGGATTTCTATCTGATCCAGGATAAAATCATATCTTCACTAAATTGGTCCCATATGACCAGCCTAATGATACCAAACACCTTGGGGGGAATTACATCCTCTTTATGGAGATAAAAATATATATAAAAACCTTAAATAGTAGATATAAATTTGTTATATAATTACCCAATCCATACAAAGAAGAAACATCTGTCTAATATTTTGTAACATAGAAATTCCCCAAACAAAATTACAGACACCAACATCAAGAAAACACTCCTTGTAGCACTTTATACCCTCTGACCACACACCCAAAAATGATTCTATGATAATGAAATCATCTATTCTATCCACTTCCAAATGCAAACCATTCAAAAAATGTGTATATATAAAGGAATGAAATTCACCTGCATCAGATAAAATTCTATTGAAAGTTGATGATACAAGAATCATACCTCTATCAGTAGAAGTTCTTCTATGAAACCTAGTCGGAGCAGAAAATATATCATTGAGAAGATATCCCCTCTATTGTTGGATTTTGTTTAACTCTAATATTATATTCCCCATGGGTGATATATCTACCCCAAAACTATTGTAATACATCCCCTTACTCGGAATGAATGGTGAGTAGATCTCTAGATGCTAGGCAGTTGAGGGGTAAATTAGCACCTTCTTGACTCAGGTGCCTTTCTGGATCATCTTTCATTGCTCTATTGTGAAATTTTTCCAAAAAACAACAGAATACGGCCCAAAATTCAATAAAAATTGCACATTAATATACGTTGAAGAAACATTAGGTTCTTTTTTCCAGTACTACCATAGTGAAAGCACTGCACTAAACCATAGTCCGAATAATGAAGCCTACTCCCATTACTGGGCTTTCCACCACTACCCAGTGAAATAATGATAGAATAGCACTTCATTATACTAGAAAAAGTGTTCCATGATCATCCATATGAAAATATCCTAACAATACATAGGGCCTCTGGCAAATTCCCTTCGGTTATGAGATCTTGAATCATTACATCCGCAATGCGGATAAAACAGAATATGTTCACTTGTTACCTAATAATATTTAGACTCCCATCATTAAATCACTCACCCTGGAGATATCATCAACTGTTATTGATAGATAAAAGTTCTATAGGCCGATGAAACAACTAATATAGTCCCGCACTAACATTCCCTCTATATTTAGGTGATACAACTCTTAATCTTTCTCATACCGCAATGGCTTGTAATAGAAGTGTCTTAGGAAAATTACATTGAATTCCATCCAAGATAACTCATCTTATTTACCGACATCCAATAGAATTTATCGCAAATTTTTGGAAGTTCAAAAATAAATGTATTAAAAAACATTCACCCTCCAATCTATGGATGTCCCACAAATTGAATCTTTTCTAAACTAACTCAATTCAAAACATGGTTGCAGGAGTGCCTCCTTTACCAGTGAACATTGGCAGATGATGCACCTAGAACACTATCATCAACTCAGACATAAATTTTATCGTGCAAACACTCTCCCTCTCTATGTTTTGCAAGACCATCTATAATCTGTCTGGAATATGAATAACCATATCATCCACTAGAGATGCAGTGATATTTTATTTTGCTTTGTGAACAATATACTAATTTCCACTCATCTGGAATTGAATATGAAGATGATGAGGATTCATTTTCTCCAAAAGGATAAGACACTCTTTATAATACTAGATAAAAATATGTTGAACATAAAATATGGAAAAAATAGATAAAAACTGGCTCATGGACCCTCGAAACATTTCTTAACAATTTAATTTACATAACATAACAGAGCATCTATTTCCTTTTTAATCATGTATAAAAAGGTAGCTAATTTCATATTTCATACATGATAATATATCCCATAAAATTACTATGGACTTATGATGAACATTGAATATAAATATATTTCCTTTAGTTCCTATCCTATTTCATGCATACTCATCATCCACCATACAAATCCATGTGTATAAATCTACATAAATAATTAGATCAGACAACATATAAATCACATAAGGTGATATAACCTCGAACCATATAAATTTAACATAATGTAAACTAATCCTATCCTGGGGCCCTAAGATTGTCAGCCATTCATGGGTTAGATACTCCCATGAACAAGATCATTACTATGTCCTGACACATCCTATTCTCCTCTATTCCATTCACAGTTATTAATTCAATATAAAATAAATTTGGTTCTATGATACCAATTCATAATACCCCTGTCCCAATGCTCCCTTATGTGACAAAGATGGTTTTCTAGGTGACCTCAAGTGAACCTCCCCATACAATGGAGGCTTCCAACTAAAAGCGATGGTCTAATGAATATAGAGAGGATATTATACCCTCTAGTAATGTTTTCAAAATAATGTGGAAATAACAGTAGAGTAGTGAAAATTAAAAAAATATGAATAAATATATAGACAAAAATACTATGAAATTCCCAAACAAAATAAATCTAAAAAATAAAGGAATAATTTAATGATAAGATCAATGTATAATAATTATATGATGAAGCTCAGACAAATTAAATAATAATTTCATTAAAATAAATACACTAAACACATGAACTCAAACCCCATTTCATTATTATCTTGATGATCTAACCCATCCATCCAATTATAAATCACAGATAGGGTCCATTTCCCTGGTCTAAACCTGCATCCTTGGAATTATTTCAGGTTCCAATAGTGGCTCGTACAAGATGTGATGGAAACCCAATAGGTTGACACAACCATTTAAAAATTGATCCAACCTGTGGGGAAACGATATTGAAATATATCAAATAATAGGTTATTAAGTAAATAAATTAATACTACAAATGAAATAAACCAGTTGAACCTCATGTTATGGGATAACACATGAGGCTATAAAATCTGATTCAGTGCCATGATGGGTATCTCTATCTTACTATATATTTCCATACATCATGACAAATTACCCAAATCTATGGTATATTCTCCATCTAATGATATATTACACCTGAAAAATCATAAAAAATGTCCTCAATATGTATGATATCTATAATATCACCCTCAAGCATAAATTTACTATGCATTTGGTCCTTAGAAATATCATATACTCATATATTCTGCTATCAAGTATCATGTCCCAGTGTACCTAGCCATCAAGAGTTTATAAAATTCACACATCAAGCCCTAAAGAATCCTCATAAATCATGGCAAATTTCCATGAAAACTCCACATGACAACCAATATCAAACCCTCAAGTATCAATTTCAACTATATAACCTAACCTAAAAAGATAATCAAGAGAAATAAGAAATATAGTATTAAACATAATGTGCGAATCATCATAATACACAATGATAAATTTATTAAATAATAATATGTCTATCTAAATATATATTATTAACCATGATCCTAATTTTCATTGTAATTATATTCACCGACTTAATTTATCAGTTAACCAAAATTTCCTTCAAATAAAAATTAAACACAATTAGTCGAAGTGATACTACCATAATAAATCAAGAAAATATATTATTATTCCAATTTAAAATATTATTCTAGCTATAAAAAATATTATTTAATTTTTTTTATAGGGAAAAAATTTCAAATATAATAAGTCACAATATGGCCCAAGGGTGGCACACCGATCAGGGGGCCATATGTCCCAATATCCATTCCCAAGGACAAATAGAATCCAATGAAATTTTTTAGAATATAATTATAATTTAATAAGGAAAATATAATTATTTTTAGTAATACACGCATGGTTTCAGCTATATCACAAACACCAAATATACTAGAAATAATTAAAACATACAAAAAGGGATATGAATTGGATAACCAACCACGAAAGTGGAGAAAGGGGTGGAAAAATAAATATCTGTATAACGACACATACTTTACATAAATTGTTATTACTTCATAATTCAAGCACACTTATTACAATATATAACAAAAAAAGGAAAGGACCGTATAGGTATAGTGTGTTTAGAAACTAGGAAACAAAAACAACTGGTTCATAAAGCGTCTACTTTGCCTCCCATTTATTTCGTCATATCTAGAGTCCCTTTTTGGAATACCTACTTAATAACCTTCTTCCTGACCTGGGGAAATAAAACATACAAAAGGGTGAGCTCAAATGATCAGTAAGGTTAAACAAAAGAAATATCAATCACATCATATACATAAGAACATAACTTTTGGAAATCATAACCTGCAAAAGAAATCATAATTTCATAACATGGGATAAATCACAGTAGTGAAATGTAATCCCAATAATCATAACTTAAAACATGAAACTTTGTGTCATACACACATAATCATAGAGAATCATTTCTTATTAGTCAAGACTCATTTCCAAGACTATCTTAGTGGACAAAGTCCATTTCTGAACCGACTTCACTCCTCGTTTCAGTCTTGTTTCACTGAACCGGTTTAACCTGCCGTTCCAACCATGTCTATTTCATGAGATATAAAATATTTACCCAATGCATTGGAGGGATATATAGGTCCCACCCATATCATAATGATACCATTCTTATGTGTGCCACAAAATCATAAACCATACATCATAGCATAACCCATGTAATAAAAATGGGAATCTTATTCATCGTGACATCATAAAGCAATTCATATAAGATAAAGGAATTCATAAAAATAATTCCATCACAACATAATCAAATCAATGTAACAATAGGGATAGAAACATAACCCATTATTATCTTAGATGGAAAATAATTTTGATAAAACACTTGAACTCCATTCTTGAGGAAAATATCCTTTAAACTTCAAAAAAACTTTTCCTTTCTTAACATGTCATAAAAATCTAAACTAAAAGAAGTTGATTAAAAATAAACTTGAAAACTTGTAAAGGAAGCTTCTTGTAAATAATTTTTTAAGAATCCATTCATGCCGTATAAGTTAAAAAAACATTCTTTTCGTACTTTTGTCGGAAAAGTCAAAAAGTACCTCGTACGAAAAACGACAAAAGATTCCTTTCATATCTTTTACTAAAAACTCACCGAAGGGTAAAATTGGATTTAAACAATTTTAGGTGGATGAAAATAATACTAAATATTGAGGAAACATGGATGTGTATGATAAAATACACCCCAGTAAATACCAAAGTATAAACAATCTCAGATAAAAGTGAGATTATGATATTTTCCCTTACCTTAGGTCCGATATGATTTGTACGTGTCCGAACCTCCTGTATACTGATTTAAATAATGTTATTGACTTATTCCAGAATCTTACTTATTTTTATGATATCATATATGGTCATATTCTTAGCTTCTTATTAGTAATATTTTATTTCTACTTGTTATTCGGGTGTTTATTACTTTTTGTTCCAATCCGTGTCTTGTCGAATAAATTCTTATTTTTCTTTTTAGTTTACAAATAACTTATTTACATTATTTTATTATTGTAATATATATCATATTTATTCACTCAATTCATTTATGTAATCATTATGCAATGAAAATCATGTAAAACGAGTCGCATCACATCGTGGAGAAGGTATTCCGTACGTACACACGATCGATGATATCATTCCCATGATTGTGGAATTGTATTGGAGTGTATGTATACTATTTCAGAATCAATATCACATTACAATAGTCATATATAGTCATTATTTACACCATTATACCCATCCGAGTAAGGTGGTGGTGGAAAATAGATTACACCACGTCGTGGAGACGGTATTCCGTACGTACGCACGCGCGGTGATTTCATTTTCCGTAGGATGGATAGATGGTGAAATAGAGTTGTTTCATACTTATAATAAAATATCAGTATATTATTGATACTTATGTTATTACTTCATAATGAAACAACCAAAGAAGAAGAAGTGGAAGAAGAAATAAAGTTGAAAGAATGGGTAACAGACATTACCTCTTCTTTGAAACGCCTCTTTGAGACCTCCTTTTAGGGAACTAAAATTGGGATTTGAAGAAGACCAGGACCTCTAAGACGTCTCTAAGGAAGTTTAGAGGAGAAATTGGTAGGGGTTGGACGAGCTTGAAGGCTCAAAGTGGTGTTAAGAAGAGGGGGAGGAGGTGCCCTTTTATAAGGGAGGAGAGGGGCTCCTTTGGAAAAACTAAAAATATTATTTTATTATAAAGTCAAGTTCGGTTTTAAATAGCTCCAAATTGATTTATTTCGAAGCTAAGGTAGGGATTGGTCGAAATACTCTCATCCAATAGAATTTAGACAAGTTTAGGTTCCTATTTTAACCTTATCATTTAGATTTATCATTAAGTTAAATAATTTTACTTTTACCGTGTCTTCTTGTGTTCTTATACTATAAGGTTAATAAACTCACTATAACAAGCCAAACGAATCCCAAGTTGTTTATTATTAATATATATAACCTTTTCTAAGTCATGTGGCCGAAAATTGATTTTTAGGAATAAAATAAAAATTAATAATATAATATCTGTTTTAAAACTATTTTATGTCAATTTTGACAGTAATTAGTAATTTATTTTTTTGAAAATCATAATAGAATGATTAGTTCTAAAAAAGTTAATTAAATAAATAATAACATGTCATATTAACCAACAAAAGTTTTGTAATTCATAAAAAGTGTCAAATTACATTTATTTGGGTATTTATAACAACAATTATGTCAATATTTTATTAATAAGATAATTACTGCATCATCTTTGTGTCATAAATAAATTAAATTATTTAAAGTCTAAAAATTACAAATAAAATATAATTATGTAGGAAATAGTTTTATCTTTCTAATGTATATTTATAGTCGGATTTATCTTATGTATAACCACATATTAAAAGTGATATACTTATTAAACTTTGATTTTAACTATTTTAACCTTTGTTTAAATAAATAAATAATAAATGTCCTAATCTAATCCAAGTGGGCCTAAATGGTCATATTTTTTTTCTAAGGTTTCCTTTTTTCGAATTACACTTGTACAATAGAATTAGGACATGTGTTAGGGTAATAATAATATCATTTTTACCCTTAATTACCCTATTTATTTTTAACCGTGGTAAATAAAAGTTAAAAGTTACTATTCACCAAAAATTATTTTTATCTCATTGAACAACACTTTACTTACTGAAATCAACCGTGTCTCTCGGATTTTTGAGATTCCACTCACAGAAGTGGTAAAATTATGTTTTATGAAAAATTTAGTTTTTTTAACTACCACTTAGTGGTTTCACTATTCATAAAAAATTGATAGTTTTCAGAAAAATGCCAAAATTTCACCCTAGGATAATTTCGATATTCCGAATCCAAAAATGAAGTCCATTTGGAAAAATAAAATTTCAAAAAGTGGTTATTACTATTCATAACAGCTAGTTTTAATAATATTTTAATAGTATATCGTTGTTTAGTGAAACTCGGTATTGCGTACGACGCAAGCTATCGAGGAAGGTCGCGATTTCGTGTAAAGCAAGACAAGAAAGTTTTGTGTGTAGAAAAAGATTCCTTTGATGATTTATATAACATAAAAGTCTCTGTTTTTACATTCTACCCCCCTTAAAATGAATTTCGCCCTCGAAATTCGTCACATTGCAACAAATAGATGAGGATACCTCTCCCTCATCATATCCTCAAGCTCCCATGTAGCTTCTTCTAATTGGTGGTTCCTCCATAAAACTTTCACCAATCGAGTGGTCTTGTTTCGTAGGAATTTTTCGCTACGACCCAGAATATCTATCGGATATTCTTCATAAGAAAGATCTTGCTCCAGCGGTACAACTTCTGAGCTGAGTACATGTGAAGGATAAGGTATGTACTTTCTCAGGAAAGATACATGGAACACATCGTGAACTTGAGAGAGATTCAGTGGAAGCGCCAATCGGTAAGCTACCTTCCCAACGCGATCCGGTATTTCGAATGGACCGATATATCTAGGGCTCAACTTCTCCTTCTTTCCAAATCTCATGACCCTCTTCCAGGGAGATATTCGTAAGAACACTTTATCACCCACTTCAAACTCTTGGTCTTTTCTTCGGTTGTCGACATAACTTTTCTGTCGACTCTGAGTTGCTCTTATGTGATGTTGAATAGATCTGACCTTTTCTGCCATTTCTTCAACGAGATCGGGTCCTAATAGCTTTCTTTTCCCAACTTCATCCCAGCAAGTTGGAGTCCTGCATTTCTTTCCATAGAGAGCTTCATCAGGAGCCATCTGAATACTAGAGTGAAAGCTATTATTATAAGAAAATTCCACCAAAGGTAGGTGTTGATCCCAACAACCTTTGAAATCCATAGAGCAAGCTCTCAACATATCTTCTAGAATTTGAATTGTTCTCTCAGACTAAACGTCTGTCTGAGGATGATAAGTAGTTATGAAACTTAACTCTATATCCAGAGTATGCTGAAGACTTCGCCAGAACATGGAAGTAAACCTCGGATCCCGATCAGATATAATAGAAAGTGGTACTCCATTCAATCTTACCACTTCCTTTACATATATCCTGCCAAGCTGATCCAGAGAGAAATCCTCTCTAATAGCGATGAAGTGTGCAGACTTTGTAAGATGATCAACTATGACCCAGATAGAATTATTACCTTTAGATGTTTTAGGAAGTCCGGTGACAAAGTCCATAGTAATGTTTTCCCATTTCCATTCGGGTATGGGTAATGGTTGTAACATCCCCTTAGACTTCTGTCTCTCAGCTTTAACTTGCTGACAAACCAAGCATCGAGAGACATATTTAGCAACATCTCTTTTCATGCCATCCCACCAGAAGTACTCTTTCAGGTCCCAATACATCTTCGTGCTTCCAGTATGAATAGAGAATGATGAACTATGAGCCTCATCCAGCAGCTCCTTCTTTAATTCCAGGATGGGAGGAACACAAACCCGATTCCTGAACATTATTATCCCATCACAATCAAGGTTTAATTCAAGAACATTTCTCAGCTTATTTTGTAACTCGACATCTTCTTTCTATGACTCTTTAATCTTCACATGTATAGATGGTTGAACATTCATTTGAGAAAGATACGATTTTCCCCTTCCATTATAATTCCATGATCCATCCTTTGTAAATCCATAAATATTGGATCTTTTGTGATTCTCATCATGGATAAACTGGCATGGTCTTGTCAACTTAATGCATCTGCCACCTTGTTTACTTTCCCAGGGTGGTAATGGATTGAGCAGTCGTAATCCTTAATCAGCTCCAACCATCTTCTTTGGCGCATATTCAGCTCCTTTTGTGTGAAAATATACTTTAAAATATTATGATCAGTATAAATTTCACACCTTTCTCCATAAAGATAATGCCTCCAAATTTTTAATGCAAAGATTACCGCAGCTAACTCCAAATCATGAGTTGGGTAATTTTTCTCATGTATTTTCAACTGTCGTGAGGCATAAGCTATCACCATATCATTCTGTATAAGAACACACCCCAAACCCTTCTTGGATGAATCACCGTAGATCCCAAACCTTTCTCCACTACAAGGCAGTGTGAGCACAGGTGCACTGGATATCCTTCTTTTCAACTCCTTGAAATTCTCTTCACATTCCTCCGTCCAAACAAACTTCACTCCTTTCGGAGTCAACATGGTGAGTGGATTAGATAATCGTGAAAAATATTTCATGAAATGTCGATAATATCAAGCCAAACCATGAAAACTTCGGATCTCAGTCACTGTTGTTGGTCTCGACCATCTTTCAATAACCTCTGTTTTTGCTGGATCCACAGATATCCCCTCTTTTGAGATTATGTGACCAAATAATGAAACTTTTTGAATCCAAAATTCACACTTGGTAAATTTGGCATAAAGCTTCTCCTTTCTCAGGGTCTTCAATATAATTCTCAAGTGATCTTCATGTTCTTCCTTTCTCTTTGAATAAACAAGAAAATCGTCTATAAAGACTACCACAAACTGATCAAGATAGTCTCTAAAGACTTTATTCATCAGATCCATGAAGATAGCAGGGGCATTAGTAATACCAAATGGAATCTCTATAAATTCATAGTGTCTATACCTTGTACGGAAATCCATCTCTGGTATATCCTCCCTTTTTACCCTTAATTGATGATACCCTGAAAGAAGATCAATATTGGAAAAGTATTGAGCTCTGCGTAGTTGGTCAAATAAGCCATCAATGCGTGGGAGAGGATATTTGTTCTTGATAGTGATCTTGTTATGTTCTTGTTAATCAATGCAGAGTCTCATTGATCCATCTTTCTTCTTAACAAACAGAACATGTGCTCCCCAAGGTGACGCAGTAGGGCGTATGAACCCCTTATCAAGATTCTCTTGGGGTTGCTTCTTCAATTACTGCAACTCAATTGGGGCCATTCTATAAGGTGTCTTTGAAATAGGCAAGGCACCTAGTACGAGTTCTATTGAAAACTCAACATCACGATTTGGTGGAAGACCTGATATTTCCTCTGGAAAGACATCATCAAACTCCCGTACAATGGGAATATTCTTAATCGTGAGTTTCTCACCAACCATTTGAGATAAATAACATTCATTTAGTGGAATCAAGACCCATAAGATGGAAGAAATTTCCACTGGAAGGTTATGGTCATCCTTGCATTGATTGATGATCATAGATTGATCTGGAATATGAAATGTGACTTCCCTTCTTTGGAAATTGATATGAGCTCCATATAAAAAAGCCAATCCATGCCAAGAATCACATCCAATTCCACTATAGGAAGGATCACAAGATTTGAAGGAAGCACTTTTCCACAAACTTCGATCGGAGAAGAATTATAAACTTTTGATGCGACTATTGTGCCATTAGGGGTTGTCAAAGCTAACTCAACTTCTAATTGTTGAGGTAATACGGTGATATACTTAGAAAATTATTCAGAAATAAAGTAGTGGGTGGATAAAGAATCAAATAAAACATTTGCTACTTTAGAGTGGATGGTAAGTGTACCTTTCACCACATCATTATTGTACTCCACATCGCTGATAGAAATTGCATGTGACTTTCCGTTGTCTTTAGCCTTAAGAGTTTGTTGAAGTCGACCATCATCACCAACCCTTGGATTTGGGCATTGATTGGCATAATTCCCCATCTCCTTTCATTTGAAACATTGAAGTGTAGTAGGTTCATTCTGTGTATCCCTTCCTTTGTTTGCATCATTAGACATCTTCTTCCCATCATTGTGGCATTCAAATGCCCTATGACCTTCCTTTCAACATTTGAAACATTTACTTGTCCCTTTAAGACAACTCCCTCCATGTTTCTTTCCACACTTTGAGCATAACGAAAAACTCATCTTCTTTTTCAGTGTGTTCTTTATATTTTCCTTTGAATTCCATTTTCCTCTTCTTATCAAACCCATATGACTGATGGGTAACTCCAATCTCCATCCCGACATTGAGAGCACATCGAACGATTTCCTCATAGCTATTATAGTCCCTTATGGCTAACACCCTTCGAAGACTTGGTTTTAAGCCACTAAAGAATCGATCGATCTTACTCTCAGTTTCGATAATAATACCAGAAGCATACCTTGCAAGTCTTGTAAAATTTGCTTCATAGGTACCAACATATTCATCATCCTTTTGCTTCAGTTCAAGAAAATCTTTTTCCATCTTTGTTCGGAGAATATGAAGGATGTACTTATTGAAAAATAAGTTCTTGAACTCGTCCCATTCCATGGACTCAATATCATCCCTTTGCCTCGTATTCTTAATAAGATTCCACCATTGATCAGCAACACCTTCCAAATGATACACTGCTAAGATCATTTTATCATGTTCAGAACATTGAATCACTGAAAATATCTTTTCAGTAATACTAATCCATTGTTCAGCAACTAATGGATCAGTAGACCCACTGAATGAAGGTGGACGCTGCCTCATGAAGGATTCAACAGAATGTTGCTCCTTCCATTGCTAGTTTGGAAGTCCTGCATGATTCATAGCTTGAGAAAGTTGTGTGAGCATGGTTACAAGATTTTTCATTCCATCTCCCATAACGTTTGGTTTCTCAGGGGGACAATCATTGCATTGCCCGTCGCATTCCGCATTAACACGGTTCCTTCGGGTTCCAGCCATTGACTAAAACCAAGAAGAATAGTTTGAGAAAAACTAATTATAATAGGAAAACCACATAATCAAGAATACAATTCCACACTAAAGGTCTTATCCTAGGTTATTCATGGCCATTTCTAAAACACTAAGATTGTGTTCTATGCTTAGACTTATCCTTAGGGGTCTTACTAAGGCTTTCACATCCTAGTTTCCAAAGGTTGACTATACCTTTCCTCTGATACCAACTATAACGACCCATACTTTACATAAATTGTTATTACTTCATAATTGAAGCACACTTATTACAACATATAACAAAACCAGGAAAGGACCGTATAGGTATAATGTCTTTAGAAACTAGGAAACATAATCAACTGGTTCATAAAGCGTCTACTTTGCCTCCCATTTATTTCATCATATCTAGAGTCCCTTTTTAGAATATCCTACTTAATTACCTTCTTCCTGACCTGGGGAAATAAAACATACAAAAGGTTGATATCAAATGCTCAGTATGGGTAATCAAAAGAAATATCAATCACATCATATACATAAGAACATAACCTTTGGAAATCTTAACCTGTAAAAGAAATCATAATTTCATAACATGGGATAAATCATAGTAGTGAAATGTAATCCCAATAATCATAACTTAAAACATAAAACTTTGTGTAATACACAAATAATCATAGAGAATCATTTCTTATTAGTCAAGAATCATTTCCAAGACTATCTTAGTGGACAAAGTCCATTTCTGAACCGAGTTCACTCCTCGTTTCAGTCCTGTTTCACTGAACCAGTTTAACCTTCCGTTCAATCCATGTCTATCTCATGAGATATAAAATCTTTACCCAATGCATTGGAGGGATATATATGTCCCACCCATTTCATAATGATACCATTCTTATGTGTGCCACAAAATCATAAACCATACATCATAGCATAACCCATGTAATAAAAATGGGAATCATAAACATCGTGACATCATAAAACAATTCATATAAGATAAAGGAATTCATAAAAATAATTCCATCACAACATAATCAAATCAATGTAATAATAGGGATAGAAACATAACCCTTTATTATCTTATATGGAAAATAATTTTGATAAAACACCTGAACTCCATTCTTGGGGAAAATATCCTTTCAACTTCAAAAAAACTATTCCTCTCTTAACATGTCATAACATTCTAAACAAAAAGAAGTTGATTAAAAATAAACTTGAAAACTTGTAAAGGATTCTTCTTGGAAATAATGTTTTTAAAATCCATTCATGCCGTATAAGTTAAAAAAACATTCTTCTCGTACTTTTGTCAGAAAGGTCAAAAAGTACCTCGTACGAAAAACGACAAAAGATTCATTTCATATGTTTTACTAAAAACTCACTGAAGGGTAAAATTGGATTTAAAAAATTGTAGGTGGATGGAAATAATATTACTTATTGAGGAAACATGGATGTGGATGATAAAATACCCCCAATAAATACCAATGTATAAACAATCTCGGATAAAAGTGAGATTGTGATATTTTCCCTTACCTTAGGTCTGATATGCTTTGTACGTGTCCGAACCTCCTGTATAATGATTTAAATAATGTTATTGACTTATTCCAGAATCATACTTATTTTTATGATATCTTATATGGTCATATTCTTAGCTTCTTATTAGTAATATTTTATTACTACTCGTTATTCAGGTGTTTATTACTTTTTGTTCTTATCCGTGTCTTGTCGAATAAATTCTTATTTTTCTTTTTAGTTTATAAATACCTCATTTCCAGAATGGTATTAGTGTAATATATATAATATTTATTCACTCAATTCATTTATGTAATAATTATGCAATGAAAATCATGTAGAACGAGTCGCATCACATCGTGGAGACGGTATTCCGTACGTACGCACGAGCGATGATATCGTTCCCATGATCGTGGAATTGTATTGTAGTGTTTGTATACTATTTCAGAATCAATATCACATTAAAATAGTCATATATAGTCATTATTTAAACCATTATACCCATCCAAGTAAGGTGGTGGTGGAAAAAAGATTACACCACGGCGTGGAGATGGTATTCTGTACGTACGCACGCACGGTGATTTCATTTTCCGTAGGATGGATAGATGGTGAAATAGAGTTGTTTCATACATATAATAACATATCATTATATGAGTTATACTGATGTTATTACTTCCTAATGAAACAACTAATGAAGAAGAAGTGGAAGAAGAAATAAAGTTGAATAATTGGTGACAGACATTACCTCTTATTTGAAACACCTCTTCGAGACCTCCTTTTAGGGAACTAAATTTGGTCTTTGAAGAATACCAAGACCTCTAGTATGTCTCTAGGGAAGTTGATAAGAGAAATTGGCAGGGTTTGTCCGAGCATGAAGGCTCAAGGTGGTGTGAGGAAGAGGGGGAGGAGGTGCAATTTTATAAGGGAGGAGAGGGGCTCCTTTGGAAAAACTAAAAATATTATTTTATTATAAAGTCATGTTCGGTTTTAAGTAGCTCCAAATTGATTTATTTAGAAGCTAAGGTGGTGATGTGTCTAAATCCTCTCATCCAATATAATTTAGACAAGTTTAAGTTCCAATTTTAACCTTATCATTTAGATTTATCATTAAGTTAAATAATTTTTCTTTTACCGTGTCTTCTTGTGTTCTTATACTATAAAGTTAATAAACTCACTATAACAAGACAAACGAACCCCAAGTTGTTTATTATTAATATATATAACCTTATATAAGTCATTTGGTAGAAACGTAGATTTTTAGGAATAAAATTACAATTAATAATATAATATTTGATTTAAAAACTATTTTAGGTCAATTTTGACACTATTTAGTAATTAATTTTTGTGAATATCATAACAGAATGATTAGTTATAAAAAAGTTAATTAAATCAATACTAACATGTCATATTAACCTAGATAATTATTGGAATTCATAAAAAGTCTCAAATTACATTTATTTGGGTATTTATAACATCAATTATGTTAATATTTTATTATAAAGATAATTATTGCATCATCTTTGTGTCATAAATAAATTAAATTATTTAAAGTCTAAACATTACAAATAAAATATCATTATGTAAGAAATATTTTTATATTTCTAATTTATATTTATCTTCGAATTTATCTTATGTATAACCCTATATTAAAAATTATATACTTATTAAACTTTGATTTTAACTATTTTAACCCTTCTTTAAATAAATTAATAATAAATATCCTAATCTAATCCAAGTGGGCCTGAATGGTCATATTTTATTTCTAATATTGTTTTGTTTCGAATTACACTTGTCCAATTGAATTAGGACATGTGTTTGGGTAATAATAATATCATTTTTACCCTTAATTACCCTATTTACTTCTAATCGTGGTAAATAAAAGTAAAAAGTTACTATTCACCAAAAATTATTTTTATCTCATTGAACCACACTTTACTTACTGACATCAACCGTTTCTCTCGGATTTTTGAGATTCCACTCAAAGAAGTGGTAAAATTAAGTTTTATGAAAAATTCAGTTTTTTTAACTACCACTTAGTGGTTTCACTATTCATCAAAAATTGAAAGTTTTCAAAAAAATACCAAAATTTCACCCTAGGCTAATTTTGATATTCCAAATCCAAAAATGATGTCCATTTTGAAAAATAAAATTTCAAAAAGAGGTTATTACTATTCATAACGGCTAGTTTTAATAATATTTTAATAGTATATTGTTGTTTAGTGAAACTCGGTATTGCGTACGACGCAAGCTATCGAGGAAGGTCGTGATTTCGTGTAAAGCAAGCCAAGCAAGTGTTGTGTGTAGAAAAAGATTCCTTTGATGATTTATATAACATAAAAGGCTCGATTGTTACAATCTGCTATATCAATCATATTTTGGATTCATTAAAAATATTGGTATGGGGATCCATGAACCAATATGGGGTCAATTATGGACTGAGACAGACTCCTAGAAATCATCCATGAAAGGCCTAGAATCATTGATTACAATGCATGAAAGGTATTCGGCTGAAGAAAATGGTGTGACATGCATATGTGGTTGAAGAGGAAGGATCAGTGAGTATTTTATTTTGAGTTGGTTGGTCAGAATTATCGAAACACATGCCACTAAAATTATTTAATATGACAGGTTTCAGAAATACAAGAAAATAATTTATCTCCTATCATGTAAAAGTTAGACACTGTTATTTACCCTATTTTCAACAAAATATCTTCTCCACCATTTAAAAAAATTAATAAAAAGCACACAATGTGTAATTTTTTTTCGGTGAAAGAAATATTTTTGTGGTAGGTTTATATGTGGTGAAATATATTCTCATGAAAAGTCTACAAGTGATGAAATATATTTTCATGACAAGTCTAGATGTGGTGAATTATATTTTGAAGACATTTCTATACATGGTAAAGTATGTTTTCATTTCATGTCTATACATGGTGAAAAATAATTTCATGACCCATATACATGTTGTGAAAAGTATTTTTAGGGTGTGTAGATTTACAAGGGTGTGAAATAATTTAGTTAGTTAATTAAATTCACAAGATCTTCCAAAATCAATTCACATCTTAAATTGGTTTCATGATGGGTTTTTGTTTTGTAGTCAGAACTCTTCTCATATCCATGATTCACCACTAAAATACTAAAACCATCCTAAACCTAGGCTAGAAAAACCAAGTTTAATTGAATAAAAACCCATCTAAAATATAGTTAACCAACAAATATAAAAAAATTACCTTAAAAAAATACAGGATATTATAGTTCATGTTACTATGGTACGATATTAATGTTCTTGTAATTCGATGTTAGATTTTCATAAGATCTTCAACTAGGGTGATGCACACGTGGTTTGGATTTTATGATTTGTTTTTGGGTTTTTAGCTCTTAGAACATTGTTAATAGTAAAATGATTTTATTCTGACTCTTGGATGGGAGAGGCAAGAGGTATAACTCCACAATGATATACAAATAAATATAATATAGAATGCAATGCACACAACACTATGTCTCCATAAAGGAAATTTTTTTTATAATTATTTATATATTATAGCTAAAAAGTAGAAATTAAACCGAATGTTTCCACATTTGTGTGTTAGATTTTGAAAAATGAACTTACACAGTTGAGATCAGTAGGATATTTATTATCAGATAAGATAAAATTAATTTTTGGTGAATGGTAAATTGACCTATTTGAATAGTAATGTTACCATTAGGAATAGTAATATGACCCAAATGAATAGTAAACCAGCCATTTGAATTAAAATATCACCCATGAAAATATATAAAAATTATGCATCTTATAAATGAATGTATTATATAATTATAACATAGTAAAAAATGATTTAAAAATTAATTTTTAAGTATTAATATTTTTAGAAAATAGAAATATATAATAATGATTTTATAATTAATATATTGATTCAAAATAAAATTTATATTCATAGAAAACAATCATAAGATAATATTTTTATGTCTGATAAATATAATATAATGAGCCATTAGTTAATTATCCAATGTGTCATAAAATTGGTGAAAATTTTAAAAGTGGTATTTTCAGGTAAATGGTGATATAAATTAAATCTATAATTTATCATATTTATAACATTAATTTTATTATATTTAGTAATATTTTGAATTATACACATCAATAAATAGTTAATATGAAATATTTGGATTTATATGAAATATTCGAATTTTTAGTGATTAGTAAAAAATAGCGTTTTTAAGAAAATATGTTTCTTTGTGATAGTGTCGAAATTTGTTTTTGATTTAAATTTTTTTAAATTAATGAATGAATGAATAAATATTTTTAAGAGTAAATTTGTATATAAATAATTTAGAAAATATAAGTTATATTTTCCATGACGATTATAAAAGAATCATTGTCAATGTCGACATCGTGTCTGCACTGCACTGACATCATCAATTTACTTCACTAAAAAAATAATTATGAGCTAAAAATCATTTCCATGGAAATTTTATTAATTATTAAGTATATTTTATATCATAACTTATAATCTCTAAATTATTATTTATATGATATTAATATTATCTGAGTTTCATTGCAATGCTATTAAAAGGCATGAAATGACAAGATAACAAATTTAAGAAATTTTTGTTTTATGAATATTGATTGAATATAAATAAATAACTAAGATAGAATATTATTTTAAACATTTGTTAACTTATTTTTATTATATTAATTTATTTGTATTTTTTATATATTAATAATAAACAAAAATTCTTATGCAGCACTAATGTAGTGCTTGTGCGTGGATAAAATAAATAAATAAATTATTCTTACATAAAATTATAAAAATTACTAAATGACTGATATGTAGGACAATTTCTTTTCGTACATACAAGCTTCTACCATTATCTAAATTTAATTCATATTTGGGACACCATGTTACCACCTGAATAAAATTATGGACTTTAGAGTTGATTTAATCAAAAGAGAGTCATATTGTTATATTATACTTTTTAATTTGTATAATATTTTAATGATTGGTTTTATAGAAGTTTTCTTCAAACATATATAGTTTTTTAGTTATATGTTATTTATCTTTTTCATGATATTTTATTTTGAATTTCATGGAATAATTAAATACACAAATGTCTTGATCAATTACGATGCAGTAATTATTTGATTAACAAATAAATCAAATTAATTATATGAATAAAATAAAATAAATATAATATGATATTTTAATGTTAATTAAATATTTTTATAAACTAATTTTAATTTTCTTGGATATAATAAAAATAAGTTGATTCAAATTTTAATCCTTTTAATATTGTGTTTAAATTCATGGTTATGAATACGGATTAATTTGACACAAACTATTTCAATATTAAATTAAAATTTTAAATTATTTAAAAAACCAAAAATCATCTATAAAAGAAAAAATGATAATATTATATATAAATATTAATCCACTAATTTTTATAGCTCTTTTAAGACTCTTTAACCATATTTTAAAATTCATATATATTAATATTTAATGTAATTTCAAATTTTCCGCTCACCAAAATTATAAAAGGAGGTTACTAACATCCAATGATTTAATCACGATAAGAATTATTGATAACCTATATTCAGAAACGTGTCCTTCTTCTCTTAACATGATAAATTCTAGTACTTATGGTCTCACAAAAATCCACTTCCAAGATCCTAAGTAGGTTCTCAAGGAAAAAAGATTCATGAGGCAAGATTCATTTTTCATCTCAGTAAATTTTTTATCACTTATACCTATTCCTCCCCTCCTTTAAAATAATTCCTGAAAAATCTGGTATAATATAAACACAGTAACATTTTATAATTTATATATGTTATAATATATATTATTTTCTTATTTTATTCTTGAATACCGAAATTTTTATCTGTGGTGTAACTATTCGACACCTTTGTCGACGATGAGTTATCACTTCAATTTACCAAAATCAATAGAAGAATTCATTGAAATATAAATGTTTTAAATGAACTTAATATATATATGTTATAAAATATGGATTATAATTTCTTTTTTATAATGAATTCAATAATAAATCAACCATGTAAACCATGAATAAAATGCACCCAAAACAATGAAAATAACAAATTATTATTAATAAATGGGTGAAAATGTTATAAAAATATTTTTTGAGGTATTATAAACATGATTTTAGTACTATAACAAATTTAGAACACTATAAAACCTGTTATATAGGAGTATTGAACAAATTTTATGGATATTGAATCTGAGGTAAGTGTTTTCTCAACTTAGAAGAAGTTGTTTGAAATATACCTTACTCGCCACTATTTCATGTGTCTAGTGTATGTAAACATCCCATTTATGTTTATTAGCATTAATATAATTATATTGATGGTATTACATGTATTATTTTTTAGCATTAATTTTATGGGGCATAAGGTTTGACAGTTTGCAATGTTGTAAGGGATTCTGCCTGAACCATCATTTCCCCTTCGGGTTATTCATTCACTATATTTACACTAATGTAATGAATCATTATTTTTGATTAATTATTTTTTATTCATTTAATATGATCCAACATAATATATTCATATAATATCATAATTATTTTAAGTGTAAATACATTTTTTACAAAGTTTCATTTTTAATTGTTCCTGATAAGTTAACCTGATTAAAGGGAACTTCTAGATTTCTTACCCATTATCATGTACCACCAGTAATTTGTTTGAGACACAATTATTTTTATAAATAAATAATTTTGTATGTTGTTTTCATTTTTGGTTTTATACAAATAATTATTCATTATTCAATTATAAAGACTCATTAATATTTTCGATAAACCCCATTATAGAGGTCAATTTATAATGTTTCAAAAAAATAATTTTAAATTTTTTCCCTTAAATTGAAAATTATTTATGCCTCAATTATAATTTCCTTTTACATAAATTTTATTTCCACGATATAAATGTTTACAATATTATTTTATGACCAAAAATGATTTCCCAAAGAACTCTTCTTTCTAAATAAAAAAATAGGTTTTCTCGTGTCACATTTACTTTCTTGAGTCATATACCTTCTCCACCACTTATACCTTACATGTGTTATATCTAATTCCTTTTTTTAATATCAAATACTGAGTATTATAATTATTATTATATTATATGGATTAATAATTATAATTTTCAATGTGGTATGGGACACTTTATAATGTTTAATGATTATTTTACTCACGAATCTACCAATGAGTTTTTTTGTGAATTTTCATATATGATTATTACTCAAATATTTAAATGTGGCATTGGGAACTTTGATTTAATCACATATCCTTATTATAAATACGAGGGATTCATTAGACATTGTAGGTTATGGGTGGGGACCTCAATATCCCCTAAATTCATTGAAGGTATCATAAGACAAACTAGATATTGTTTAGTAGAGGCCCTAGAAATTTATTAGATTTTTGGGATGATGCCTTGACAATAATAGAATATTATCTGGAAGGCATGAAAATAATAATTTTTTTCCACCAAGACTTGAAAATAATATATTATTTTCATGAAGAATTGAAGGTATGTTATAGATATGCATCGTTATTCATTTCTAACATTTTGAATAATTTAACTAATAGTCCATTCAATTATTTGACTAGCAGATAATCCATTTTTATTTGTTATTATGGTATGATTAAATAAGATTGAATTCCTTCCATTTTATGCTAAATATTATGTTTTAATGGAACGTGTTTCCCATTATTCAACATTCCTTATTTTTTATGATTATAAAAACATACGTTGTACTGCATACCCATACTGAGCATCTAAGCTAATCCCTTTATTATGTTTTATTTTTCCTCGAGTTACAAAGATGTTTATTTCTGAATGAAATATAGGGTAAATCAAAGAGTTTATGGATGTTACTAATGGTTTTTATGTTGTTTTCCATTAAATTTTTAATTAAATGTTCATGTATTTAATATGGTTTCCAAAAAAATTACACTATTTGATCCTTTGGGATACAACATCCTTGTAATATACCAATGTAATAAAGAAAGGAACCAGCTCTGAGAATCTTGGGTTGGGGTCTTTACAATTGATATCAGAGAATAGTAGAAAATGTGGAATCTAGATTTAGAAAACATGGATTAGGGAATATAAACCTAAGATAGAATTTGAGGATAAGAATATAATAACATCCATGAATTTTTATAAGGTAGATATTATGTGGATATTCATAAAAATACATCCCTTTATGGATAGTATAAGGAGATGTGGTTCTAGAATAAATATACCTAGGGGTAACAACCCTGTTAAGGTGTCATGGTCCTGACTCGTGGTAACCAAGTACCCAAACATTTCCCATACTGCACAGATGGATTCAGACTCCATAGGGATATGTTTTGGATAAGTCACATTTTATTTAGAAACCATTTTTATGGATATAAAAGTAAATATGTCACCAATGAAACCTTGTTTATGACATTGATATTAGTTTTTTTAATTTATGTTATGTGTTTTACTTGTATCAATCCTTTTTATTTTTTATGTGAAAATTAAAATTTTGAGGATGAAATTTCTTCAAGGAGGAGAAAATGTAATACCACAAGGATTTAAAAATAAATTTATGATTGAATGTAATTCACACAATAATATGACTCTATGAAATATTACTATGTTATTATAATTATTTAAATAGTATAGTCGAATTTCTACCATTAATCAAAATTGTGCTGCTTCAGAGAATTAAATTTCAAGAAATGGACATACACATTTACAATTATTAATATATTTAGTGTTTGATAAGAACGACATTTTTTGTGAATAGTAAATTGACTATTTTGAATAGTAATATTAACCTTATGAATAATTATATGACCGTTATAAATAGAAAAATGGCAAACTAAAAGTATCCTCAAGCATTAATGTATATATAAAATTTATGTATCTTATAAATGAAAGTATGATATAATTATATCACAGTAAATAATGGTTTTAGAAATTATTAATTAAGTAATAGTATTTTTATTAAAAATAAATATTTATTTACTATTTTATAATTAATATAATGAATCAAAAAAAATAATTTCAAAAAATATATTTATAAGTTAATATTTTTATGTCTTATAACTGTAAGATAATTAGACATTATTTAATTTTTTAATGTATAATAAAATCATTTAAAATTTTAAAATCGGTATTTTCAAGTAAATGATAATTTTAATTAAAAATTTAATTTCACGAATTTATTAAATAATTGTTATAAAATTGTTTTCGTATTTGGATTATACACATCAAATAATGTTTTCGATGATTTTTTGTGATTTTTTTCTAAAATAGTAGAATTTTTAATGAATAGTAAAAAATATTGTTTTTATGAAAATATGTTGTTTTTTGGGATGGAATCAGAAGATATTTATTATATAATATTTATTTTTTAAAATATATGTAATAAATGAATAGTTATCTCATAATTTAAATTTTGTAATGAATAAATTCAGAAAAAAATTCTATTTTTCATGATAAGTACAAATGTATAATTTTCATATTGAGTAGTGCTTCTGTCATGTAGACAAGGTTAATTTGGTTCCATTATAATAATAATTAAGAGTAAAATATTATGTTCACAAAGATTTTAGTAATTTTTATGTATAATTGATGTTTTTTTGGTAATGTATAATTTTATAGTAATATGATATTAATGTTATCTAAATGCATTAGCAATTCTTGCAAAAGGAATGAAAATTAAAAATAAAAAATTTAGGAAATTTTCTTGATATGTTTATGAGTTAATATAAATAATTAAATAGTATATAATCTTTTTTTAAATATAATTTATTTATTTTTATGGTAGTAATTTATTTTATGATTTTATATAGGAAATAATTAACAAAAATGCTCATGGAATGCTGATATAGTATTTGTGTAATAATATGTAAAATAAATATGGTGTTCTTAATTAAAATTATTAAATTATTAAATGACTTATATTTTAGATAAAATAGTTTAGAAAAAAAATTTAAACAATTATCTCAATTCCATTCAAATTTGGGACATCTTGGACCCACCTTAAGAAAATTAAACATTCTATTTTTTCATTATCCAAAGGGAGTTAAGTTGTTACATTATAGTTTTTAATTAGTATAATATTTTATTTAATGGGTTTAAATTAGTGTTTTGGAAAATATATAGTGAATAAAAATATAATGAATTTATATTTTTCCTAAAATTTTATTTTTAATTCCTATAGAATAGATTATTACCCTATTATCTTGAACAATTACGATTGAGTAATTATTAAATCAATAATTATATCAAATTAAAGATATTAAAAATAATACAATAAATATAATATGATATTTTGAAGTTAATTCAACACTAAAATAGATTAATATGATATGTCGAGGATATAATTAAAAAAATTTCTAATTTAAACTGTTTTGTTGTTTTTAATGTTATGGTTATGAATAGTGTTTAATTTGACATAAAATAGTTTTCACGATTATATTATTATATTAAATTTTTTAAAAATAGAAAAAAAATATTTAGAAAAGCAAAAAAGGTAATATTTTAACTAAATTGGGATACCTTGTGATTTATTTCACTTTTGAAAGTATTTAACTTTATTTTAGAGTTAATATATTTTAATATTTGAAGCAATTCCAAATTTTCCCCGTCACCAAAATTATAATAGGAGGCTCCTCCATTCAAATTACTTCATCACCATAAGCCTTCTATATCTATTATATTCTTCCAATTTCCTTTATTCTCATCCCATGATACATTATTGTGCTTATGGCCTCCCAAAAAGACCAATTCTAAGAGACTTATAAGGTTATCAAGGAGAACAAATTCAAGAGTTAATATTCAATTTTCTTGACATTTAAATTATTCCTCACATATACCATGTCCTCACCTTCTATAGAATGATTCATGACAGTTGAAGTATCATATATAAACTATCATTTTTATTTTTTATTGTATATGCATCATAAAATCCCCTATTTATTTATTGATTCTTAAATAATGAAATCGTCATCTATGGTGTGTCAATTCCACACCTTTGCGGATAATGAGATCTTGTTTCAAATTATTATAATATTTTCATGTTTTCATTCACATATAATTGATTAAAATGAAATAATATATATATTTCATGAATTTTGTATTATTATTTCCTTTTTACAAAGAAGTCCTTACTAAAATGACCTTGGAAACCATGAAAGGAATGCACATGAAATAATGGAAATAACAAAATATTCCTAATAACTAGGTGGAATGTGCTATAAGAAAATTATGTGAGGTATTATAAACATGATTTCATATCACTAATAAATTCATAACATTATTCAATTCATTATATAGTTGTATTGAAATTTTTTATGTAATTCTAGTCTGAGGTAAGGGTTTTCTCAACTCACTTTTATTTCCAGGAGATATGCCTTACTCAACACTATTTCTTGTGTGTGGTGTATGTATACATCCCATTTATTTTCTGTATCATAAATATATTTATTTTCATTGTTTTAAATTTCTTATTTAATGATTATTAATTTTATGGAGCATAAGGTTCCACTATTTTCTATTTGGTAAGGTATTCTACCCAAACATTCATTTATTCCATCAGGATATTCATTCACCATCATTACCATAATGCAGTGCTTTTTTATCAATGATACTTTCCTATATATTCTGTTTATATATTACAAAATCATATATTTAGATCATTTCATATTTATTTTATTGTAAAATAAATGATTTATATGGTTCCCTTCTTAATTCTTCCAGATAAGTAAACCCAATTAAAGGGAACTTCCTGGTTTCATACACATTTTCAAGCACAACCCATAATCTATTTTCAAAAAAAAATTATTTTATAAAATTAATAAATTATTAAGGATAAAATATATTTTTCAATTTGTGGTTTCATACAAAAAATTATTCCATTTCTGTTTTAAGGAATAATTAATATTCTCTATAAATCGCATTAATATGGAACATTTCTAATGTTTATAAAAAATAATTTTCAAATGTTTTATCTTTAGATGGGAATAATTTATGCATAAAATATAATTTCATTGTACATAACTTTTCTTTTCTAGTATATACATGGTTACAATATGATTTTATGACTGATAAAAATGATTTTCAAAAATAACTCTTTTATCCAAAGTAAAAAAGGATGCTTCTTGTCTCACTTTGACATCACTGAGTTATATGACTTAATCACCAATTATTCCTTAAACATGGCCTATGTAATGACTTTTTTATATAACGAATTTCTGTTCTTATTATTATTATGATATTATATGGTTTAATAAATAAATTTTTCAAAGAGTTACGTGGTATTTTGGAATCTTTAGAGATTACATTCCCCAAGAAAATATCATTGATTTTATTAGAGAATTTTCATCCATGATTATGACACAAATATTTGAAATTGGCATGGGAAATAATTATTTGAATATATATTTTTATTAGAGATAAATGTAATTAATTTTACTTATTAAGTGATGGGTGTTGCCCTTCATTTTCCCTCGATGAATTATTATGTCTCATGTGACCAACTAGATATCATTTTGGCTGAGGGCATAGAATTTTTTTAAATTATTGGCATGAAGATATGACAATATTAGATTCCAAGTCTATTTCCTTGGTAGTAATATATTCCTGGCATGATGCCTCAAAAATGTTATTTTCTTGGAAATAAGGTCTGAATTTATATTATAGAAATAAAAAATTATGCATTTCCCTCATTATGAACATAGTAATTGATAGTATATGTGATTATTTGGATAGATGAATAACCATAGTTATGTATTATTAAGGAATTATTTAATCATATTCAATTCCTTTAATTATATTCTCAAATTTATGTTTTAATAGAATATTGTTTCAGTTATTTGACAATCCTTATTATTTATGTTAATGAAATATTCTTATTTATTTCATAACATTACTTATCATCTGAGATAAAACCATTTTTATGTTTTGTTTTTCTGTAGGATGTGACGATTCTTATTATAAATGACTATAGGGGTTAATAAAATAGTTTTTGGAGGATACAAATTCTGTTTCAATGTTGTTTTTCCTTTCATGTGGTAATGAAATATTCATACATGTAATATGTTTTCCAAAACTACTAAAATATTAAGTTCTTTGGGATTTGACTTCCTTTTATTCTTACCAATGTAATAAATCCACTATCTCTGGGATTATGGGGTGAGGATCTTTAAAATAAGAATCACATGGACCATTTCAATGTCATGGGTTTCACGTGACATTTAAGCCTACTATTTTTCAGTTTTACTGATTACTAAGGATTATATTATTAAATTGTCAAAAACTACTCATATAATTTCTTTATATATGTGATCATTGTATTTATACTCAATTAGTCAAACATGTATACATATATCCTTCTAATGACATGCCATGTGAATCTATAGTGAGGAACTCAATGATGGGGATAATAAAAGATTCCCCATCCATAAAAGGTGTAGTATCCCTAGTCATTCATGTAAGGAACATGGTTCCCCATTATTGGACCCCATCCACATGTGGTGTGATTTAATTTATATTCAGTTGTTTATGTGTGCCCAATAACAACCTAAACCGTGTTTTTTGACATTACCTGAGATCATTTTTTAATTAATTGAACCTAGTTTTTGTCATATATGTGGTATTTTTTAAATACTAGGGATACATATGGGTGAACTTTTAGGGGTACGTGTTAGCTAACTGTATCATGGAATGTAAAGAGAAAAACATTTATGTGTTTTTATATGTGTCTTGATCATTTAAGGAATAGTTTGATACGATGATTCTAAAAAAAGGATTGGTTCCCTTGATGTGAGTGGGTGGTTTAAAAAATGATTCATATCAAATGTGAGAACCAAGGGATGGGTATATTGTAATTATAATTTCATGTGAAGTGGGGATTAGATCATGTTTGGTTCCATATCATATTTTTCCGTATGTGAGTTTTCATATACCTATGTTTTTTTAATTAGTGACCTATCATGAGACTTGATTGTTATGGCTACGTGGGAAACCAAGTGATCATTTGTTCAATCATAGAACCTAGAAGGTCAATGTTTTTCATTATAATAGGTAACTTATCATAGGGGTTATCCTAGGATAGCTATTTTCTTATCAATTGGGAGAATGGGAAGGTGTATCATGTTTTTCAATCGATGATCATGAGGTCCATATGAGGTTATGATGAAGTTAAATTGTTTCATTAATGAGATTTGATAATAGATGAATCATTAGTGTTATATTTTTTTATAAAAAATATATTTTAAGAGAAGGAATTTTTGGATTCCTAAAGATGTTATGATTTTTTTGTTTCATATATATTGAGAGCCTAAGTATACGCTTGTCGGGCTGATATTCTATTTTTTTCAGTTTAATCTTGTGATTTAGTCATTATCATTGTCCAAGTGATATATTTTATGTTGAGTTTGAGAGAACTCCATGTTGATGGAATATGACATGAGGTGTTAGGAATCATCAGTGGTATTGAATAATCATAATTTACTTGGGGGAAATGTATGGATCTTTTTGGGTGATTGACATGTCATGCTATGTTGAACTGTAATGTAGGTTACATTATCAACTTATGTATTTGTCGTGTGAGACAAATATGGTAATGATGAGACTCAAAATGTTAGGAGTCATGTTTTACATGAGTTGGTAGTATATCAGTGTACAAGTAGCTACATTGAATTTAAATAGAGGCATCACACATAGTTTATGCATAAAATAATTTGTAATGTCAAATTGGTAATGAATGTAAGTAGGCCACAGGTCAAAGAAAATTATCATAGAGTGATTGAATTTGTGGTGACCTAGTGGTTTAATGGAAATAATGGATGTACCTCGTTATTGGGTTTATTAAAAATGGATCTTGTGTGGTTGATATTGGATTCAGTACAATAATAGATTCATTGGCGAGTGTTTTGAGTCACGAATGAGGTGCTCATAGAAAAATAAATCCATAAAGATATTGAGATGAGCATAATGGTTCCTCATTATGTGGTGTGTTGTGTCATTAGAGAGTCTTGTTTAATGATGCACAACTAAGAGTTATTAGGTAAAAGTGGAATACATGTTTATGTTGAGTTGGAACTAGTTTGTAGTGACCGTTTGTGTTACATGGGAATGATAAAGACTGATTCAAGAATTGTTTGGTACATAATATAAGCCATATATATTTTTGGATTGGGACTAGTAAACCAAAATTGATCACACAAAATTCCTAATTGGTTGGAATAATTGGAATAGTGGTTTCTAGTAATCCTAGTGGTCGAGAACCCGTTAATTCGTGCTCAAAAGTAGTGACATGCGGGTTATTATATTTTATCCTGGTAAGCCTCATTATTAGAGATTTATTGAAGAAATTTTTTATTGTTGGGAGTGAGGTATGTGATAGAAGGGGGTTTCGGTCATTTTTATATGTTGATAAATCTGTTATATTTATGTAAATAATTCCACTAGACCAGGAATGGTTGTTTCTTGGAGTTCATGTTTGTTTCCCTAAATAGAAAAGGTTTTGGACTACACCGATCATATTTATAATTATAGATACAATGTAATACATGGTGATATTGATATTTTTTATGTAGTGTGACTGTAAGGATTATATAATGGTAGGGAGAGGTATGTTGGTCCCATATATGCGACCCTCTCTTTAGAAATGTCATACATGTTTGATATGGATTATTCAATGGACATATTGGTATTTTTATACTAGTGTATAAAATGGACCATAGTAAAATAGGATTTCTCACTAAATTTTAAATGTAAATTTTATGGTTGTATCATGAAGTTTCTATGCATGATCATCAGGCCTGAGATTACATGTAATGGTCTTGGGGTGTTAGATTCTGGTTACATCGGTGCTTGCATTAGAGAATGATAATATTTTTGGTTGACTTGGATTTAAAGTATAGAATCACACCAGTAGATAGGTTTATAATTTAATGGGTTTATTGGATTGATCACTTGATTCCGTTGGGATTAAAATCATCACAATTGGGTAAATTGTTAACTTATCAGTGGGTGCACCATATTTTTTTTTCTCGAAGCAATGATCATGGATGGTTTGTATTTTGATTTTGTGGTTTTTTATTTACTATATGTTATATAATTAATTAGTTAGATGTTTGTGTAATGATGATAGTATATTGGAGTTAAGTCGTTTGTTTTAAAGGAAAATATGTTGTCACATTTTTTTGACATGATCATTTGAAATATGACCAACTCATATATAGATCTTGAACTGTGAGTATTGTCTTGATGTGTGTGTTGTAATGGTTGTTGGAAACCATGTTGGGTGACTCATAAAAATATGGGATAGGTTTTTTGGAAAGATATTCTAGTGGAGGTAATATTTTTTAGATCATATTTGACCTTATCATAATTAGTCCCATTGTGGGGAGTTGCATGGGTTTGATAGATGAATAATATGGTGACATGGTCATGTTTCTATTTTGAAAAACATGTTCATGAATTTACCCAGTGCTTCAGAAATTGAATCCAACTATTTTCTTTTTTTTGATAGTTTTTGTCTCGAATGTTCAAGTGGAACTTTTAATGTGTGTCTGGAATTTAAGTATTGTTCATGGTTTTTTATTGGGAATTAATGATCGAGGTATGTTGGATTCAGTGAAAATTGTTGATAAGAAATATTTGGGAGGAGAAGTTTTATTGATGGGAGATTTTATGACTATGTTTCCATACGAGATGGATGTTTCTGAAGGAAATTGTATTCACATTTACCAGAATGGTCGAATTATGAATCAATAGAAAAAACACATGTCTATGAGTTGGGATTCCTTCGTGTGTCTTTTTATATTAGGATTGAGGATTGGAAGGAATAATCATCATTTGGGAGAATCTCATGATCTTTAGATTGATTTAGAGAAAATAATGTTTTTTATTATAGAGAAACATGGTATGGGTTGCATATTTTGGAATAAATGGTAAGGTTCATTGAATTCAGGAGAGTTTTTAGATAAATTTATAAGAAGCATGTTCATCTACAATCAATGGAAAAAATTAATGTAAACCTTGAGGGGTATCAGAGTGAACAATGTGATGTGGTAGGGTCTTGGGACATGTCAAATGATTTGTGTCTATTTTCATACAAACAGTAAAAAATTGTGAAGTGGGATTCATTTTTATTGGTTATGTTTGGCATTGAGTTTGGAAGACTATATGGGAAATCCATGTATAGGAATTTCCATGTACACTAGTAGTGAATAGTTGAGAAAACCATGCGACCAATCTATGTGGTTGTCCATTATTTCATGAAAATTGGAAAATGAAATAATTTCCCCAATTGACTATTTCATTCCCCCTCACCACATCATCATTTGGGAATGTAAATATCTAAGGACTTCTTCACTACCTCAATAATTATGACAACTTAGATTATGGGTTTCCAAGTGTGTTTTTTGGAAAATTTGTGGTAATATTTCTCCCATATTTTCCTCCAATATATCCCTCCTATTTACATTTTAGTTGTCATTTTCCAGGATTGGGTTTTTAATTTCGATTCCACCGAAGTATTGGGGAATGATACACTTATGATTGAGATTCCAATATACATTGTCATGGGGTATCCTTACGGGTCCTCCACACATCACCACTTATATTTTGGATGAGGTATGATAGTATGATGAATTCTCATAATTATTTAATAATGAAAAAAGTTTATTTATTTATTGTAATGGTGTTATGTATTGGGGATATTCCATGGAATGGTATCAGGAGGCCTTTCAAGACCTCCCATGGTTGTAAAATGATGTTTTGGAATGTTTTGAGCCTCTTAGATCAAGTGTTTGAGGTGAGATTGTTTAGGACACCAACAAGAGTAGGTGATACATGGGTGGACCTTGACAGATCCATATATCCTTTGGTTTAATTATTAAATCTTCATATAAGGTATGTGGTTTGAGATTTATTTCCCATGTTCTTGAAATAATTTTATTATGTATATAGTGTGTATCGTAGTGATGATGTGTTGTTATTTTTATCCCCAATGTTAATAAAATAATTTATGAATTTAAATTTTATGGCTTAGTCCTTCCATGCATCTCATTTTTTCCTTTTGTAATTATGATAATAATCATATGGCCACACATGGGGTGTGAAGATTCTAGAAAATTATCTAAAATGGATGTATACATTTTATCCTATGTAAATGGGGTGAAATTATTTTTTTATATTCTAAATATTTGTGAAAATCATATGATGCTTTTTTGAAATGGTTTTAAATGTGTGTGTTGGATTTTGAAACCATTTTGGTTTTCAATGAGTGAAACCTATATTCTAAAGTGAATATTTCCTTAAAACATGTGTTAACATAAATTTATTTTAAAATTTTGTTTTAAATTAATTTTAAAGTAAATTTTAAATGAGTTTCTCACCCCCCCTAGTGAAAATTTCTAATTGGATCTTTGAATAGTTTTTATGGAAATAAACCTATTTGAAATTGTTTTGTACTGGATAGATAAATACCCATGATCTTGTTTTTCAATAAAATATGAAAGGGATTGGAATTCCAAGGCATGTTTTTTGTTTAAAAATTCATTTGGAACATCATTGATAATTAACGATGTAATCATTCATTTAGGTATTTATAATGTGTTAAAAGGTCAAATATGTTTAACCTCTGAAATCAATGAATGTTCGAATGGTTTAGGGTATTGGAATTATTTATTACATACATTTTTTGGTTTAAAACTAACTCATTCAATCCTAACATAATACTATAAGGATTTTGTAACACCCCAACATTTTATGAAATGGTTCTCTATAAATTAATTTTACTTATTTGATGGCTTTTGTTACACACATCACAGAAAATAAACAAACCAAAAAATATTATTATATGACCACTATAACCTATCAATCAAATAAGAGGTTATTTATATCATTAGATAATTTATGAAATTTATATAATTGATTGAATCAATATAATTATGTTGATTAATTATTCAAAAATCAGAACTCAAATTTTATTAAATCACTGTTTTTCTTCAGAATCATTTTTTAACTGGGTTTAATTAATTTTATATGAGAAATTAATTATAATTAATTGTTAAAAAATTTGGAATAATATTTTTTTAAAGGATAAAAATATATATATTACAATTTCAAAATTATCATTTCTTTTAATATTCGTATTTATATAAAAATAACGAATTTTTACTGAATAGTGAAAAGTTGTTTTTTATAGAAAAATTATTTTAATTCCCTTAATAAGATTCTTTATTCATTGAATTTAATATAAATTTTTTGTTATTATTATTTAATTAGATATAATATATTTAAAATCATTCCAATATTCATTATACATGATTTTGATTTAATTTCATTTTGTAGCTTAAAACCCCATTTGTTTTTACAAACTATTTTTAATTTTTTTTTAAATTTCAATTAAAATTAATTTATTAAAATTTAATAAATGGAACATTAAAAAATTGATCTTATATTTTAAATCAGTAGGATCATATTTTCTACGTAGGGAACTGTTATTTTTAGAAAAAATAAATAGTCACATTATTAATTGTGTTACCAAGGTGAATGAAAAATCATATAAGTACAATTAAAATAAAAAACAAAAGTATTATTTAATGATCCAAACACATTACATAATTATATTTTAGCATATATTTCATCCATAATAATAATAAATTCAAATTTATGGACATTTTTTCCGTATGGAAATGATTTTTACCATTATAATAGTTAAGTGAATATAATGCGAAAAATGTCACACTATCAGTTTTAATAATTATAATATTATTAATATTTGGTAAAAAGTGGATATATTCTGATATAAATAAAAATATTAAATATAATATAAATTCTGTATTAATGTAATTTATTTTTAGTTTTTATTTAAAATATAAGCACCGTAGACTCATTAACAATGCTCACACAATAACTATTCAATTAAAACCAAAACAAAATAAATGAATTTAAAAATGTAAAAAATAATATAATTGGAATAAATATATTTTTTCCTTGATTTTTATAGAAAAAATTTACATATTAATGATTTTTAGATTCATTTTATTCAATTTTAATTTTTTATTGTAATTATAAAAGTCAAATTAAATGAATAGTCACAAAAATTACATTTATGTTATTTTATAATAAATAATATAATTTTAAATGATTTAAATTTTATAAAAATGTAATATTTATCCATTTGAATAGTATATGTTTTATTACATCAAAATATTTCTAATAATTTTCCTTTATTATATTTATAGTGACTATATATACCACTTAATAATAAATGCAATGATATCACTCTAATTGTCAAAAGTGTTAATGAAGAGTTAAAAATGTTAAGGGTAATATTTTGATCAAAAAATGTCCAAATTTTATTGGATGATATTTTATAAACACATCCCAATATTTTATTCTAATATAATAAATTTTATGATCTTAGAAAAATAAATTTAATTTATATAAATTTAATAGTGTAAGAAATACCAAATATTCCCCTCGCCACATTTATAAAAGGGAACCTATCCATTATATTCATCACACATCTTAGAGTCTTATAGCTCAAGAATACCATAATTTATCTCTTATAAAAATCCATAGAAACATTATAGATTCTTTTTACTCATGAAATAATGAACCTAGGATCCTTAATCGGGGATATATCAATGTTCTTTCGAATGAGACGTAACATCATTAACCGATCACATTATATTTAATTGTTCTTTTCTATATGCTAAATTTATAAAAATATTAAAAAACTAAATATTCATAAATATTCATAAATATTATTATGATTTTAAATCCAACTTTATTCGCCATCCTTCAATCAAATGGGAAGTAATATTATCACTTTTACACACGTACGACTTAATGTAACCGTACAATGATACAATTCATTTATCATCCACATATATTATGTAATAGAATTTGGATGGGAATAATGTTTATATACGATAAATATTATTATGTTTATGTAATTTAATTATAATATCATATATAACTTATTACATTCAAATCTGTAGAGAAATGATAATTTTTTCCCTGCATACATGTGGACTACCATCTCTACCGAGAGATGTGATACATGTTTTAATTACTATATTAAAAGGATGAAAATAGGTGTGGATTTTATAAATATATATTATTTTTATGATATAATAATTATTATGTAATGATTAATTAATATATAACACTAATTTCATCCATCTGTTAAAAAGAGAAAACCATGTAAATGTGTACATATGACCTAACATGTGTAGGAAAAGTCAAATGCATTTTTCAAAATATTTCATTCATAAAAGAAAATATATATGTATATAATGAATATATATGATATTTATAGAATAAATATAATTATTCATATGATTTAACCTTGATAAAATTAAAAGTACCCAAACTAAAAATTTAAACCATACTCAAAAAATAAAGAAGATATCACCGAAACATTACTTTTAATAATTAATTTTCATTAAATATGTGATAAAAAGATATAATTAATTCAGATATGGTATTATATATATCATTATAGTTCATTAATTTATTTATAATAAATATTTATTTATTATACATGTGCTTCTAATCCATGTGAATTAAATCAATTATATGGTTTGGGATTTTCATCCTATATTATTTTATGTGAGACAACTTCCATTTTAAAAACATATATATATTTTTAAATATAAATCACACAAATATATCTCATGAATCATATTATAAAATTAATTTTTTATTAAATAACAATATAATTGTCTCTCTTTCATTACATTTTTATTTAAATGTTACCAATGTGTTAATGGGTTTTTATTGCAATCTCAATGATTATCAGGATTTTCTAGGATTATGTTTCCCATAATGGATTATATTGACTTACCTATATAAAAAATCCTGAATTTTATTATCCTGTAGATATTTTTTAGAAAACAAATTTCCTTTTATTTTTATCGCTTTATTTACTCAATATAGATAAAATAGTATTATGGAATGTACACATTATTTATCTAATTTGAAAAAAAAAAATTATTCAATATCCATATTTTATAAAAAAAATTTAACAATGAATTTTAATGTTATAAGATTATTATTTAAAGTCACTACTTACCATGTTATACTATTTAAAAATTTTACTAAAATTAAATTTTATAGTTTTTTACGAATTATGTACTTTTAGGCTTTCTACAAAACTGTGATTAGATTTCTTTCATTTAATATATTCAACAAGAAAGGAATTTATTCCAATAATTCCTACCCAAATAATTGAATATTACCTTACATGTTTCCATGATTATTTTCAATGTTAGTGGATTCCATAATATTGAAAAAAAATTATATTTTAAACAATTTATTTCAAAATGGAATGAATATTTTCCCCAAGAATGTTAGAATGATATTTTAGTGGTAATTATATTCATTGAAGATAAAAACCCATGATATATAGTATGTTTTAGTAGGGATTTAATAAAATGATACAATCTTTATACATTATATGGATGGTTTATTTTTAGGAAGACATGATATATATTAAAGTAGTTCCATTTCAAGGGGTTTACTATGATGAAATGATGAAATGTTTATTAAACTTATTTATTTTCAACAGGGGATGCTATAATGAACTGTTTGGGAAACCCACATCATTTCATGGTTTCTAATATGATGACAGTTTTTTATCTTGTGGCACACATATTTATTATTTTCACTATGTGAGAGGTGGGACCTATATCACCCCTTAATGAATTGGGTAAATATGGATAACTCATAAATGAAAAAATTATTTTTGTAAACCTGATTTTATGATTACAATTTTATGCATTAACATGGATTTTATATAAATAAGTTTATTCAGGGAACTGGATTTCAGGTCCCAAGAAGTATGCATGGAACTATATTTTCTTGTTAATGTTTTTTTGCATGGATCTAGATATAATGTTCATTAGATTATTATGGACCTGGTTTTATCTCCATAATTTAGGCGAGGGCATGATTCCATGTATTTAGCATAATGAGTGAATGTGTTATTATTTATAAATTTTCCTAATGTTATAATATGATGAATTCCACAAACCCATGTCGTATGCAAAATGTTTTCTCTCATGGATGATGTTATTTAAATCCTTTATTATTCAAGTCTTATCAAATACCAAGATTTATTCCATTACACTAATTTATGATATATGACAAGTAGGGTATGAGTTTTCAATGTTACGATCATGTTCTCACAGCCTTATGATCATGTTATTATCAGGTGATCATTTATATCTTCATTGTTTACCCTTATTAAGAATATGTGAACATCTATTCTTATATTTATATATCCCAATTTTATAAATCATGTCATTATATTTGATATGTATATGAATTGTGGTAGTTATAAATAACTAAGTGGGAGATTATTTAGATATATTAATACACCAGTTGTTTATATATCCAAGTTTCTAATAATACAAGACCAATATAATTCTATTTTGGATATTAATATTGAATATTGATATAATAAATTGTAATAATTATGTACAGAAAGTATGAATCATTGTATTTGGTATCATAGAAATTTTTAGTTAAACATTAAAAAACTAGGATGATGTAAATTTATTGACAACCCTTGGGATATGTCTTTGAATATAATAAAATCTCAATGTTTTGGTAACAATCATGAATGGCCTAAGACAGAACTAATGTTTCAATGTATAAGTTGTCATGATTCAGTGATTATATAACTTATTTTTCATGATTATGTGCTTTCCCACTATATCTATTATTTCTCACAATGTGGTTTTTGTTTGTAGTCAATGGATTGAACCAGTAGGATTTATGTTAATGCTGAATATCAAGGGAATGAAATTCTTCAAGGAAAACCAAATAAAATAATAGATGGAATGAAAACCCTTGTGTTTATACTCAATCATTTCATAGGATATATAATTTATAGCATGCAACTTATCCAACTCTCGGTCTCGAAAAGAAGATAATGATATAATTCAGTGATAGCTTTGGGGATAGATACTTTTAAAGAATGATGATTCATATTCATATATGTAGAAAATGTGGGATGAAGTAATGAAGTGAATGTCATAGAGGACAACTAGGATGTTTCCTATTTCGTAATACATGGCACATAACACACAATAATACATTAAAAATGATGCTTTTGATGGAGGGAAATGAAGATCATCCTAAGTTTCTATTTATAGTTCAATATCTTATGTGTGGGGAATATAGGAATTATATAGGAATATAACATAATCAAAGGGATAACTCTTATACAATGGAATGACATATAATGTCTTAGTATTTAAGTGTATATGTATTATTATAGAAGAATTATTTTTTTGGAAGTTTTATATATAGGTATTTTGGATATAAAGATCATGAAACATCTAAATATTATTTTATATTATAATTTAAAAAAAAAATTAGTATGGATAAGTATATTATTGACATTGGTAGGATAGTTTTACTGACCTTGAAACTATTGAGATGATGAAAAAGTTAATTACAAAGTCATTAAATATTCTCATAAAATTTATCATATTTGAAGAATAATGATCATGTTAATTTTTTAAGAATATATGTTTTCATATGATGTTAACATAAATGTTATGGATACCATCATGGGTTTATATTTTTATGGTTAATTATATATTCATGTTCATCAGCACCACTTATTAATTTTTTAGGTGATGGTATTTTCATTTGATTTGAAACATTTACTATGTATTAGGAGGAGTACTTTATTGATGTTTAAATAACATTTTCTGTTTGTTATATCATATAATTTTATGATAATTATTGTTTTTTAGACTGTGGGATATATATAATCTGGATGGTAATAAAGTAATTCATTAGCAAGGTGATATTTTTCAGAGATATTTATAGTTAATTTAGATATTAAATTTCATGTTATTATCGAAATTTTATTCTTGACATGTTGGTGTAGTTTACCACATTAAATGATAACATTTTTATTTCTCATGTTCATTAATGATATTTGGGAGATGTTTCATTAGGTTCATGTATATGTAAACCATAAATATAAAAATTTATTTAATATTATTTTTATTTGGAATAATGAAATTAAATTTTTATATATTTATTGCCAAAGGGTATGATATAACTTTGATACAAAAAAGTTAATCATTATTTAGGTTTTTGAGTAAATTGTGTTTCAAGATATTAATGTTTTATTCTTTTATCTGATTATTTATATATTTTTTTATAATAATAATATTATAACCATTATATGTTTATGTTAATTCTTAAATATTGTATAAATAGGTTTATATTTTTATTTTATATGTAATAATTTGATTTTAGTTTTTTAGGGATGAAAAATGCATCTGCAATACATATTCTTTGGAGAAACAAATTAAAATTTGGAAGAAATTGGTTAAAGGATAATGGTATATTAATAAAACATTTATAATTTCTTCTATTATTATTCTATATGGTAATTGAATGTATGAAATATAGGAAAATCATCTTAATAAAAAATTGTCCAATAAACATGAATTCAAATAAATTTATCCCCTTTTGACCCCACAAATATTCATGTTTTTTTGGGATATTAAATGCCACTTTACCTTGTTACCCATCACTATATTTTAGTCCTTTGGTGTTATTTTTCTCCTACATGGGCATTTTTATTAATTTCAACCAATTTTTTCCTTATATGGGAACTCGATTTTTGTTATTTTAGGTAACTTTTATGTGTAACACTTTCCCTTTTTTAGGGATTTTTATTCTTCTTTTGTGTGTTATAGGTTTGGACAAATGAATTTTTAAGTAATATAAATCCTAAGACCATGAAAAATAATGATGGATCAATTATATTTTTGTAAGTATTGAATATAGAACCCTAATATTTTAATAAATATTTATCTATAAATTAATATAATTTAATTTATAACATGGATTAAATAAAACACCGAACATAAAAAAATAACAAAGAATTATTATATAACAATTAAAACGAAACCGTTAAATAAGTGGGATTTAATAATATTTGATAATTTATAGAATATTTATAATTTTATAACCAATATAATTGTATTGATTAGTTATTTGGTAATAAGAATTGAAATATTATTAAATCAATTTCATTCTTTAAAAACACATTTTCCCCTAAAATGGGTTTTAGTAATTATTTTAGGAAAATAAATTTAATTTATTTATTCAAATTTTAAAAATATTTGTTTAAAAAATGATACATGTTTTTTTAAATCATCATATAAAATGATATTTGTGTTAAATTATGGTATTTTTTAAACACAATTTTTTTCAGCAAATAGTGAAAAACCCAATTTTTTGTAAAACAATCACTTTATTTCTATTAAAAATTCTCATTTTCAGTTATTTTTATATAACAATGTTTATTTATACATTAATAATATATAATCTAATGTACTTCATAAGAATCATCATTATAACTAATTTTTGGATACGTTCTTTTTTGGCCTTAAAATCACATTTATAATAGAAACAATTATTCATTTCATTTTATGAATTTATATAAAGTGACATTTCATCCAATTTTGAAAAAGAAATATTGAAAAATTGACTTTTTATTGTAAATAAGGTGTTTCTAGATTTTCTAAATAGGACCTTTTTTATTTTTTAAGATTATTATTAGTAACTTTAGTAATTTTGTTAACACTGTAAAGGGTAAAATAGTTTATTATAGTCAACAATAAAATAATAATAACTAAATAATGACCCAAATTTTTTGGTTATTTTTATTATATGGGTATATAATATACATAATCATACAATAGTATAATATATTTCCTTCTGTTTCCATTTGGATATGATTTTGACCATTATGATATTTAGTTAAAAATAAATACAAAAAATCTCAAACAGTTGATTGTAATAACTATAATATTTATAATGTTGGGTTAACCATTAGAAAAATTTATATATCAATAAAAATTTGAAATATAATTTAATATTTTCATTATTTTATTTTTATTTTTTAGGGAAGAAATAATTTCCTTAAAATATTACGAACACTGAGGCTGTAATTTTTCAGTTAATAGAAAAATAAAAATATTAATATTAAAAATGTTAAAAATAATATTTTATAGATGAATATTTCCATTCCATTATATTCTAGAAAAAATTGAAATATTATTGATATTTTTTAATTTTATTCAAATTACATTGTACTATTGTAGTTTAAACTGCCAAAGTAAATGAATAGCTCTAAAAATAACATTAATGATATTTGAAATAATATTTTTTTTAATGGATTTAAAATTTATAAAACTAATCTATGGAAATTTTAATAGTATAATTTTTATTAAATAAAAACTCTTATATATAGGGTATGTGTTTTCTTTTTCCTATAAATATATTAACCCCTTAATAGAAAAAACATTGATACCACCATATTTTCAAGAAAGGATAATGAAGTTTTTCAATATTATAAGGTTAAAAATGTTATCCAAACATATCAAAATTTTATTTTATGAGTGAATTTATACTTTTATAATATTACATTATATTATTTTTTCAATTTAATTAATTTAGATATATATATCAATTTATATTAATTTAATACACTATGTAATTTGAAAAGTTCCTATCACATCAATTATAAAGGGTTACATATCATTCCACGTCTTCACAATATTTTGACTAATCTATCTTGTCTATCCCAAAAAAATCCATTCTAAAAATTTGTAGACATGTTCTTGAGGTTCTTTTCTCCGTAAAAGTATAATCCTAGGATCCTTAATAGGATATCAAAATGAGTTCTTTCTAAGGAGATGTAATCTCCTTAACAAATAAATTTTTTGAATTTATTTTATTACCTCCAATAATCATGATATATTACTATAAAATTGATAAACAATGTTTCTTAAAAATAAAAAAAATGTTATTATTATTACAAAACTTGATTTATCCACATTCTTTCTATCAAAATGGAAGTGAAATTTCTAACAGTGAGTATGTACAACTTACCATCTACATATAGAGATAAAATTCATTTCACATCACCATCATTTATTTATTTAATGTTTGAACGGTTTAATGTTTATATGTTATAAATATGACATAATTAAACTTATTTAACGATAATATCATATCTACCTTATTATCTTCCAACCCAATGGGAAATGATAAGGTCCTTTATGCGTACTTGTGGACTACCACATTCACAAAGAGATGTCATTCATTTGTTCATTTATATTATTAGTAGATGATAATGAGCATGGGTTTTTTTAATATATATTATTTATATGAATAATTATTTTTATTTAAGGGCCAATTAATTTTTTTCATTTTTTTCATTCCAATTGTTTGAAAATAAAAATAGTGTTTATGCGTACATATGACCTACCATCTCCAGAAACAATATAATTAATTTTAATATTTATATATTTGCTAAATGATTATTAATATTAATATAAGAATATGTATAATATTTATATTAATTATATCATTATTGTGATTATGGAAAAATTATTATGTTTTAGAGACTATAACTACCAAACCAATTTATTTGTTAAAAACCACAAAAATATCACCATGAAAAACAACAGTAATTGCGAATTATAAAAAAATGGGTCATAAAATGTTATATATAAATCAGTAATATTATGATATATATGGTTTTTATTTTGTAATATATCTCTAATAAATCAATATTTATTATAAATTTATTTCTGATGTCGATAATATAAGTTGGTCCTATGGAAATAGATTTTTGTCTCACTTTTATTTCTATGAGGAACATGTCATATCCACCACTAGATTCTTGTAAAAGTTTTGTATACAAAAAATGATTTTATTTTATAATGATTACAATTTAATTTATAGGCATTTAAATATCCATATATTTTTCTCACTTTAGAGAGGTTTTTATTTTAATGATACCATAATGGTATGGGTTTTAGGATTCAATCACATTATTTATTATGATTATTTTTGAATATGTTTTTTTTATAAATTCATATGATTTAACTAGAAATAAACTTATTTATTTTCTTACCATATTATTTTTTCTACAGAATGTTTATTTTATTTTTAATTTCCACACCATAAGTACTCAGGATACACAAAATATGTTTTTATAGAAAATTTTCATTATTTATATTTTATGTCAAAAAATATTTTTAACACATGTCTATGGGTATTAAAAAAATTAAATAATGTTTTTTTACATTATAGTATTTTTTTAAATTCATTATTACCCTTATATTACTATTTAGGAAATTTTTTAAAATGAATCTTATTTTCATTTCTCGAATGAGGTATATGATGAATATTTACGATAAGGTCAATTGAATTTTTTCTTTTATCTTATACAGCACGGAAAAAATTTCAAACCATTATCTCTAGTATAATGTTTTAATATTCCTTTAATGTTTTACATTTTTATTTTTAATGAATGTTTTTTCCATAATATTTTTATTATTTTAAAATTTGAAAGACGTGATTTAAAAATGGATTTGATATTTTCCTCAATAAATTTTTAATGATAGTTATATGGTATTTATATTCCTCGATGATGAAAACACATGATATCACAAATTATTTTATAGGGATATTATCTAATAATATCAACCATTCTTTTTTTATCTATATGGTTTATGTTTAAGAAGATATTATTTTTCTAAACCACGTTCAATTTATATGGGGTTTAATATGATGAAGTGATGTAATGTTTTTGAAAGATATTTCTTTTCCATGAGTTATGACCTAGTAAAATATTAATTAATCTCATTAATTTTAAAAGGTTTAATATATGATTAATTTTTTATGATATTTTGGAACACATAGGGAATATTTTCATTATGTGTTGCGTGGCGTGTATATCTCCCTCAAATGAATTTGTTAAATATAGATAACTCATGGGGTAAATATGATATGCATGAACTCGATTTCATGTACGGATTTTTATTCATGGGAAATGTCTTTCACGTACATATATTTAGGCATAAACAAGGAATTCGTGTCAAAAGATTACACATAGATATGGTTTTCATGTCATTAATTATATTCATGGATATAGATTTCGGGTCCATAAGATTATGCACGGATCCAGTTCCCATTCCATAATCTTATAAAAGGTCTTGATTTCATTTCCATAAAATAATTAGTAAATCTAATTCTATTTATACTCGTTCAAAATGTTATAATATTATATTTTCCAAATACGCTTGTTATATGCTAATGTTATTCTATCATGGCTCATGTTGATGGATTACTTTATGAATCATGTTTTATAAAATTATAATATTTATTCCATGAATCAATATTATTATCTATGATAATTAGTATATTATTTTCTAATGTTAAGACAATGTTATCATACCCTTGTTATCATGTTATACTCATGAGACCATTATACATAAACAAGGTTTTCATGTATATAAAATTATGCTTGGATCTGGGATCCATGTCTATAATATTATGTGTGGACATGGATTATTTTCTATAATCTAATGTGAAATCCTGATTCCATGTCCTGAAAATAATTATTCAACGTCTATTTATTTATACATATTTATAATATTATAATAATTTTACATCTAGAAAATCATGTTTTATGCTATTTTTATGCTCTCATGCCTTGTGTTCATTGATTACTGAAAGAAATATTTCTTATAAACTAGGTAGATTTCTCCATTAGCCAATATTATTATATATGACATATTGAGTAATAATTATCAATATTATGATCATGTTATCAAGCCCCTATACTCTTGTTATACTCTATCGATTATTGATGTGACACTTTTTTAGTCGTATTGAACATCTTAGCTTTTTCATTATTATGTTTCATTTTCCCAAGGTTTTGAATAAATTTGTTATATATTACATGTATAAAAAATGATATAGTTATGAAAAATAATTTAGAAGAAGAATTTCATATATTATTAACTAGTTTATTCGTATCCATGTTTCTGACGATACTAGACATAAACAATTATGATGATGATTATTATATTACATATTGAATATTCATCTAACACGACCTAATATGTAGGTATATAAATTATGATTCATTATAAATTAGGTTTTAGAATATTTATCTAGGTATCAATAGTATAAAATATTGTTTTGGATGTTTGACTAACACCCTATAACCATGATTCAGTTTTCAGACTGACACTAATGGTGACAGTTGTATTTTAACATGGTGAGGGTGACTCAAACTAATGATTATTGGTACAAAAAAATGAATAACTAATGGAAACACATTATATTAATTAAATTATATTTGAATATATTATTTTCAGATCCTATAAATAGAATTATTCTAATTAGGTTGGTTAACCTGTGTTTCACTTTAAACCATGAGGGACAACAAGTTAATTAATAAATCGTAGTATTAAAACATAACATATATTATGAATAGTTTTTTAAATTTTATATCTTCATAAACTATTTCCCATCCTTTTTATTTCATTATAAATCATATTTGGTTCCCAAATAAGTTGTACACAAACCCTACATAGGCAACTATGATAGTTGGGCACCTAAGAAAATATCTCACATGTCACAATTATAGGTTTGGAAAAGGCCCAGTATAATGTTGACGATCAATATGTGAAACTCAATAGGTATTGGAGATTTAGATTCAGGAGAGTGTAAAATATGTGGTTCAGTCCAATGTTCTATTATTTTATTCATTATTTTTCTATATTTTTGAGTATGTGATCAACCTAAAGGGTGATCATCCTTGCATGGCTATACTATTTCGACATTAAATATTATTACTGATTGGGTTTCTTAATTGTAATGTGGAATCAGATGATTATTATTTTTATACGATACCTGTTTATTTTATCTATTACTTTACACTTTTATCATGGAATATAGTTTCTCCACTATACTATAATAGACACTATATTTCTAGTCAGTTGCCTCTCGTGTACCTGGAAGCATGACTGAGTTCATGTTTTGAACCTATCAAGTTATAATTTATAGATTTGAAATGGAATGAGATTCTGCACAATTACTTGAAAAAATTTAAAAAACATTGAAATATATCACAATCAAAACAAATTCTAATATAAATGTCAAAATTGTACATACATATTGTATTTTGCATCTACATTTTCTAAATATCCTACGGTAATTGTTTTATCCTTTTTTCACTTTTATATTAAAAAATAAAAAAATAAAAATACATTTTGAAATAATTTATTAGGATTAAAAATATAACTCACTACTCTAATACTTCTTTTAATGTATCAGACACAACATTTAGTGTACATTTCGATTTTTACATGATGTTTTCATAGGGCTAGAAAACATAAAACATAAAATGGGTATTAAAGTAGAATAATGTTTAATGTTAAAGGAAGGGTAACTGATATTTTATTAATTATATTAGTTTAGTGAATTATGATTCCATACACATCATGATATAGAATCATTCAATGATTTATTTCATCGTTTTGAAATATTTCATAAATATATTTCATTATTACTCCATGATTCACAGTCATTTCTAATAGAGATAATATTTTTGGGTCCATGAAACCATACATTGCAAATTTCTCACATTTTATTAAAAGAGGATGAAGATACCTGTTGAAATATAAACTATCATACTTTAAATATTAAATTAAAATAATATAATTTAATGAAATATTATAATTGAATTTCATAAAAATTTCATTCAATACTGCAATCCCTACCATGTCAGCTATGAAAACGTGATTCATAATACAACCACTATAGGGTTTGGTGATTAAAAAAGTATTACATATCTTGTTTGACACTGATTTAGAAAACAAAACCTAAACTTTCATATATGTCACATCATTTTCATAATTTATACAGTACTTTTCATAAATAATAACAAAACCCTATGAACCAATGTTTTAGTGTCTTCGATGGTTAATATAATAAAAATAGTATTTCACATTATTGATTTCACAACTCTCACAATATGTCAATTTAATAAATCATTCCAGTTATAATTCTATATGTAATTCCTCTGGAAAATGTGAAGAAAAAAGGAATGAGTTTAAATTCCTTGTTAGAGAAAGACATATCAAATAGTCATTCACATCCTAGATACTATGAATATGTTATAAAATGGAATAAATATTGAATATTAAGTGTTTTCAATAAGGAATGAAAAAAGTAATAGATTTCCCAAAAGATCAATAACTTTCCATTTCATAATGGTGATGAAACATGATACTAAAAAAAGCTATGTATCATAATATAAGAATATGTTTGTGTCAAGATAGTGTTCCATGTGTATAAATTATAAAATCTTGAAAAATTTCATGGATAACTACGAAGACAATAATATCATATTTTATTCTGGAACAAATAAATATTTTTCTTCTAATAATTGATCCTGAATCACTACATGTTTCCTATAGGGGATCATGTATCACTACACATTTGACATTATTATGTCATTCTATATATAGTTTCACCCAATGAATTAGAGTTTCATACAAGACCTAAATATTTAAATAAGATAATATATAACTAAATGTTCTACACAAAAAACATTCATACACTATATCATGAAAATCCTAGGGGATGAAATGAATTTTATAACCCATTTTAAATGGTATATCATAAAATGAAAAAAATGATATCAATTGAAAACAAAATTCAATCACAAAAAAGAAGTAATAGCATAAATAAAATTAGAGGGAGAATTATTAAATATATCACCATTAGAGATAAATATATTTGATATAAATATGGAAATTGAAAATTATTTTCAAAAATATATTTTAAAATCATTTCATAATATTTTTGGAAGGATATGATCTTATGAGTCGCATTAAAAAAGATCATCATTCCATAGTTGGTATGAATACTTATTAAAAAATTATTTTAATAGAAATCCAATAGTGGGTCCTTGAAAACTAAATAAATGTTATATATAGAAAATATATTGCGAATAATAAAATATATAATTGTGAAAGGAAAATAATAATATTATTATTTTAAATAGATTTTATTAAAAAATCATCTTAAATAGGAAAATAAAAATTCATCTTTTAATGAGCCAATTTGAAAAATAATGATTGCATGAAATAATTATTTTTTTACAGAGAAACATAGGAATGAAATTTTGAATGAATTAGTATTTATATTTAAGGTAAAGACATTATTGTAGAGGATAAAAAGAATTACTATCCCAAAACATGTTATAAATAAATAATGAAATAAATAAAAGAATAAAATTTTGATGATAAAATATAAATTCCACAGAGAGAAATGGAAATTACTATATGAAGTAAAGAAATAGAAGAAATATGATTATATAATGAACACAATTAATAGAGAAAAACTACTACTTGATGGAAACAAGGTTTAGTCGACAAAACCCTTACGAATTTGATAACTTTTGAATCCAAAGGATATTGAATAAAAACATGATATTTATTTTTAAACCAATTTAGTAATTGGATTATTATTATGAAATACATAAATATTTAATTATGTACACAACATAAAATATACAATATGGGAGAAATGGAATATGTCTCAAACAAAGTAAATTGTGATATGAAAACCATTATGAACATCATAATTTGTAAAGTAACTATCTTTTGGAATGGATTTTATTTCAAAAATGGTAAATTACAAAAAATTAGAGAAATAACATTTAATTATTTTCTAGGATATAATTAATCAATCATTTAAAAATGGATTTCAATACGAATTGTTATAACTCAATGGATGGTAATTATGTCAATAAATTCCATTCAACATTAGTATTAATGGAAATGAAACATTAAGATGTAAGGGTCATGAAAAGAATTATAAAATAAATTAATGAAATATTAATAATGAAAACATCAAAATTTAGGTAATAAGTATATAATATAAATCCATAATAGGTGTATAACATGAAATCATTCCTCAATGAAGAAAAATTGAGATGTGAACCCTTAACTTAGATTCTGGCTTGGACGTAAATGATCCAAACTCATATTGGATAAAATTAACATCCTAATTACATATCAATATAGATTATATTTTATGATATTTAATTGTAATCATTAATTTTAGATTTGTTAGTTAGTAATTGTTTATTTTTATCATCAGATGATAGTGATTTCCATTGTTTAAAAAATGTTTTGTGATTTTGAGGCCGATTCGGAAACACTGATTCCAAGTTCATCAGTCATAGATTTTTAGGGTAAAATAATATATGTTGGAAATTAATTATTAATATTATAATTTCATCCCATGATTTTTTATTATCGTTTATGATGATGAAATTGGTGTCAATATTATTTCTGTAAATTCTTATGAACAAAAGGATCTATATTAACAATGGTTAGATATTAATATAATAAATAACTAATATTTTAAAAATTAGAACAATTAAATAGATAACAGTTTTATTTATTTAACATATTATTTTAACGATTCATATTTGGTGGTGTTTAAAATGGTAATAGATTATTCATTATGGCAGTAGTCTACACATAACACTAGTGTGGTTTTTAATTTCTCAATTGATGGGTGGGAGATAGATAATTTATGATCTATAATCATAATAAAATTTAATTTCACAAATTAAACTCATGTAATTATATTATTATGAATATTATAGTTTTTAATATGTGTAGATGAGAAATATATATAAATGTATAGCGAGTGGATAGTACTCACATTGATGCCGTGAATCTTATCTTGATATACCTCATAAAATAGAGGAAACCCCATTTTAGTAAAGGGATTCAAAATTATATGTTATAGGGGATGTAATATGTGTATATTTTCAAGGAATTGATGGTATATATCCATGAAATGAAGTTATTTAAAGTGATATGTTTTTATAGGTTCAATGTTAGATGTTAAATTATACCAATCTATTGATTATTTATAATCTAAAAATTTCATTGTACCAATACATTATTATTAAAAACAATATTTAAATCTTATAAATATAAAATAACATAATTTAATAATTAAAACACATTTTTTTGTTACTAATAAATATCGTAATTAAAGATTATATATTTTCACATAAATTATTTTTTGAGAATCATATTATTTTTATTTTTTGAAAATTAAATAAATAAATTAGTATACCAATAAGATATGTTTATATCCAATAACCATATTGTCAATGAACATATTTCCTAAAACAATATAAATCATTATAATGGCTAGGTTACCATAATTTCATCCTATAAATTCATTCCATTTTTACCTCATAAATCAGACATCTCGTTCCTATAATTTTCATGCTTAATTTCACAAAATTCACTCAATATTTATGTTGTTCTTTTTTCAATGATGGTTTAGTTAATCCAATTTTGATCATCAGGATATAAGATGATTTCATGAATTTTACTAATATATATATATTAATCACTTCAATTTATTTTCCCAAATTAGTTTCATCACTTTTAATTTATGAGATCACCCATGGTATGTAACCATTTATTGAATGTTATACTTTTTTTGAGGTACTTTTATTTTAATGTTCTATAGGGATTAAAAACATAATTGTTAGATTGAATAGTATATTTTATATATTATTATATAATTCATATTTATTATCATTATATAATAGAATTTTTACATAAATATTGAATTTGATTTGAAAGAAATAAATTATTTCCTAAAATATGGGTTGTTATATTTTCCCAACATAAATAAATAATACGCCTCAATTTTATAATGTCCTACTGATCAAAATTGATGAGTTTCTTATTTTAATAGTTATATCAATAGATATAATTTCTAATGATATATCATTCATTATGACGATATGTAATACTAGGAAATGTATTTATTTCTTCACAACACACATGTCCTTGATATACGGGTTCTCTCTAGTCATTTGATATAAACCCCCTTATGGTTTGTTATTAAACCCCAAATAATGGAATTATAATTTTTAATTGGGAATTTATTTACATAATTGAAAAAACTTATCACATATGAATCATTGATGTGTTGGTAGTTCCTATTGATGTAGATTTTTTTACTTCACCATGCTAACTGATCTCTTTATTTTTTCCATTCCAATTGGATGCTTGTTTAAATCCATTATAGAAAATAAAACCTCGTATAGTTCCTTTTATACACTTCTCTTTAGGCTTCTTCCACATTTTTGACACATTGGAAACTTTATATTCCTTCTATTATGGTATTTATCACCTTAACAACCATGAAATTCATTTTTTATCTTATCTTATGTGTTTTAAAATTCCTCCTTATTCATGCTATTTATCTTAACATGAGCTATCATATTATGAATATACTCAATATTCTTGACACAATATATTCTTTTGTTTAGATTATTATCATGGAAACCACATTTTCTATCACAATGAATGATAAAATAGTTTCTATGGTTTTCATCCATCACATTAATTAATTGAATATTGTTATATAAGAATACTAAAATTAAAAAACGTAAAAAACAAAACTATAAACATTGATCGAGTAACACTTACATGTTGTATATACATTATGAATTTCTATTATTAATTCTAGGTTATCATAGTTAATATTCCTATTTTGTCCAATATCAAGACTAGTTATATATTAAACAACTACATCAATTTAAATAAATCATATTGGTTGATAGAGTTTGTGTGAATAAAAAATCATATATATCAGAAGTCTCAAAAGGGGGAGTAGTTATTTCCATTAATTGAGCACAGGGTGAAGATTTATAAAAATACTCAAATAACAATTTTAGGCTAATTTCCAAAATGAGAATCCAAGCCAATATTGATATCCACTATATTGTATTTAGATTGGGATTTTATTTCCAGGGTACTAAAAAATCTCTATATTACCAAAATTATTGATCTTTTACTATATTTTGGCGTATCTATATGGCTTTCTGTAATTTAATCGAATCATAATCCACAAATATTACTATAATCGTCTCAGATATAAAATAAGTCACCCCAAAAATTCAATCAATGTTTTGGTTTAAAAATATACTTGACATACCAAAATTGATAACAAATGACATTTCCAAATAAAAACAATCATATTTTTAACATCATTTTCAAAATTTTAACATTAAATCTCTTAAATAAATTCATAACACAAAGAACGTAATGATTATTATCTTTTGAGATTAGATATATAAAAATATTATTTCATATAATTTATTCAACATATCTAATAATATAACTACATAAAACCACCTCCTAGATAGAATTTCATCATTAAATTCACTGGGGAAATTGTAAAAAAAATAGTGAGATCAAAATATTTATAAGGTAAATATTTTTAAGGTAATCTTTTTTAAAGGAATATTCTTTTCTTTTTCCAAAAATATCATGTTAAAATTTTACAAATTATGTGAAATAAATATTTGTTTTAACATGTATTATAGGATAAAAAATACCCACTATAATGAAAATTATTATAATTGAATAATAAATAATTACTTTAGATGTTTATTTTCAATGATGAGGATTTCAAAAATAATTTTTTATGTTTTTTTAAAAGTTATTCTCAATGAAATTTTATTTGACTAAAGAAATATTCCTTGTGATTTTTATTTCATAATTATTCTACATCTATGATGACAGACTCTGAGGATACTTACGATTGACTTGGGATATGAACCAAGGATATCATTATTACTCTTTCTCTGAATTGTTTATTTTTTTATGACATGATGCCTATAGAACCCTCTTATTTTCCCATTTTTTATACCATAATATCATTATTATGAATGAGACATAATTTTTTAAAGTTTGTCCTATGATGAAATGATGAAATGATTATGAACAATTTTATTTTCCACTAGTAATACTATTATGAATTTTTTATGAAATCCTTTTCTTTTCATGGATTCTCAAATAATGAATTTCTTATGATTCCATTCCATAAATTTTCATGATTTCAATTATTTAATTTTTGGTACCCATATCTCCCTCTAATTAATTGTGTAATTATTAATGTTATATGAGCTCAATGGGTACATGGGATATTATCTGATGCTTGAAAGGGGGCACATGGGAGGTTTTCCCAAGCACAAAATAGGGTATGTGAGGGGTCTTCCAAATCCCAAAGGATGGTAGACAGGAGGATAAACCATAAAAAAACAAGCATACAAGGGAGGTTATACCATGCTCAATGTAGGTCCATAGGTGGTTAGCCCAATCATAACATGTTTTGAAGGCCTTGGTGGGATTTCACAAAACAAATTTTTCAATGATTTTATATATGAACAAAATTAATATCTTGTGCCAGTGTTAGGAACTCATGGGTCACATTCATTAATTATATTATAATTTATTTTTTAAGAACTATAGTGATTTATTCCATGGCCCTTGTTAATGAAATTGGATATGTAGTTCATGGTTATCATATGATATTCTCTTATTCCCATAATCATATAATCATTTCAAATTGATATATTCTTTTTTATCTTTATTGAGCATCAAATATCACACATTCTCATATTACATTCCCTAGTATAGGAATAAATGTATTATATATGATACCACTAAGAAGGGTGAAACAATAAATAACAAAGATGGAGATGATATAGCTTACCTATGGGCCAATTTGTTATGTGAAAATTTATAAAATGAATTATACATTCACGATCCTCATTAATGTGTTTAAGTAATGCATTGAAAAATCTTATAAAAATATATAGTATCTATGTATGAAATTAATGGGTCACTATATTTTAGACCCAAATATAGGTTTAGTTAACCTTTGGAAAATAGAATAATAATAATTTTGCGATATCTGTATGCAAATTTCAATGAATAATTATAATAATAATAGAATGTATATAAATGTGTCATTGTATTTTGGTAAAAAGATATAGAATGTGGTTTCCATGAAATATTATCACATTCTGGATACTAAAAGTGGACGAGACAACATTATATAGTAACCTAGGGGTAATAACACCAAAAATTATTCATTGATATGAACTCAATTATCACCTTGAGTATAACAATGGGCCCTACAACACACCTAGATTAACTCCCTAAAGGGTATGTATGGAAATTCATAAAATCTTTATGAACCATCATGAAAATTATAAATATATTATAACCACAAATTACGTTGGATAAATTGATGTTTAAATAGATATAAATGATGCTGTCATGATTTCGAACTCTGATGAGTGATTATTAAGGATTATTTGGTTCTCAACTATAATTATTGTTTATCACACTAGGATTTGGGTTTTAGTTGTTAGATGGAACATGATGAAATCTTATTAATGATGAATTTGATGGAAAATGCAATGATTTTATTCATATGAAACTGAATTTTATGATATTTTAAATGTAAAGATTTATTTAGAGGATCACACAACATTAAAAAGTTATAATTATTTTGGAATTCAAAATAATAAAATTTTGGAGAAACATTCCATTGAGTCCTTCGTGAGGAAACTTCCACCATCTTTTAGTTGTTTTTCATATCCTATCATTAAAAAAATAGGCCAGCATCATTGGAAAGATATTTTCCATATTATGGTGTTCAATTCATGAGAAATTCATTTTATACGTATATAATTTTGATGGTGAAGCAGATAAATGGTTCAATATTATCAATAATATGAGGGAATATGATGGCAATGACTCCATTGATTAGGAACAATTAATTAATAGATTTTTTTAAAAAAATGATTTTTTCATATTCATTGTAAAAATATATAGAACGGTTTACACGAGACAATGAAACACGAGGATGGATCTATTGGTATATATGATCAATTTTTATAACAAATTGAATGCATTATTTAGTTACTATAATCTATACGTAATGTAAGGATGACCAATTCATCAGTGTCCTAAAACCATGTCCCTCAAGGTAATTTCTATAATATTGGTAAATATATATGAATATATTGTTCGATGTGCTATCATGGTTGAAATGGAGGTTGTATTTATATATCAATCTCCTGGTTTTAAAAAGAAGATAAAATGGAATTCAATGTAAAGCTAATAACCATAGAGATTAAAAGATGGTATTTCCTTTATGAACATAGTCTAGGAATAAACAGTAGGGGGATTATATTAAGATAACTATGAAATTTTTTAAGCATGGATTGGAAGGTCATCGATAAATTCAATACAATGTATATGGTAAGAAGTCTTATAATATTGAAAATAAGGAAATAGCAACATAGAATTCACCACCCACACTCTAGTGATTCAAATATAACAATTATGGGAATTGTGAGAATCAATTCCCCAATCCATGTGCTAATGGGGATTATAATTCATAAGAAACTATGAACATAAAGGAAAAGGTGAAATCTTATGGACTCATGATGGTTTTAGTGAATCATGATAACTAAGGAACACATATTTTCCACTCCGTATTAAGGAATTTTCTATTTTATTTTCTATGAATGAGCCCAATAAAAATATTAATGTTTTTTATTTAGTGACATTTCATGTGATTTTGGGCATCGATAGTCTCCCACTACATGGATAATGGAATAATGGAACGAAATTATATATTCCATTATTATATGGTCGACCCCAATCTATCAATGGAAATGTTTTTATACAAGATAAAATGTTACATAAGGAATAAAGGGTGAATATCATTTGGAAGCATAAATGTCCCAAAGTATGATTAAAATATTAGTTATAGATACTATCAAGGTATTATGAATTTTAGGATGATCATATGTTCAAGTTCATTGAATCCCATTTTGAGGTTTTAGGATATTAAAGTTTATCTTTCTTGAGTATGTTTTACGTGTAATTTATTACAATACATCCCAGTGGTTTTGTATATGTTTTTGTGATTTTATTGAGTAGGATTTCCTTTAAAAAATTTTTGGAAATATTATTAATGGTGAAAGAAACAAATAGGTTTTACCTTATCATTGATATTTAGGTAATTATCAGTTGTATTTGATCTTACTCTGATGTATGTACACTTGATTGTTGTTAACTAGGACTGGTATCTAGATCTTCTTTATAGAATATATATTTAGAATTACTATGTTTGAATGGAGTACCATATTCAATTTTATATTATCAGGATACAAATATTACCTTCGACGTATAGTGTTGTCTTCAGAATGATCTTTATTTATAGTTGAGTAACCACACTGTTTATCATTCTCCAATAGATGTTAAGTCTATGATAAAAATTCAAACACTAGAGGATATAATTTAATGTCCCAAACATTTAAGAATAAAATTTCCTTTCTTACAATTAAATGTCAAGTGGATATAGAAACACAATGCACTCTTTTTTAATCAATTGGATTTAAAATTTCCATTAAATATTTTTACCATTGTTAATATACCATTGAATAGTGATCACTTGACTCATATAAATATAGGGTTTAACAAATCATTTTGAGAGAGACAATAGATGTGATGGCCTTAACCAGAAGGATTTTTCCCTATGTTGCCTATTTACCTTTGTATATATGGGAGATATCATTTTTTTCCCTATACCAAGAAAAATCCAAATCCAAACACCAAAGCTGAAGTGAAACCATTTATAGCAGAACTTCAATCTCAAATAGATCAATTCGAAAACCATGTTCACCGTACAACCCCATGAAAGACCTACAATCATGAAACTTAATTATAGGTCATATACTGGTGCAATAATGGGATATCTAAAATCAACAAATCACTAGGTACATTTGAATTATTTTTTATATAACAATGAATATATTGATTTATTATTGTTACTTTTAAAAAGATTTTTAAACCATAAATATTATTTTCAGTTTAAATTAAAACTCAATTAAAAAAAATATTTTGATGAGTTAATGTATTTTTGAAATAAATAATATTTTAATAAAATATAATTACTAATTTTTTTTGCTATAAATGGTCATATAGTTTTCCTGATGTCAAATGATAATTTTTTAAGGATTGAAAACTATATTTGTCAAAACCAGTCAATTTTCAATAAATTTCTGTTTTTATTTTTAATTTTAAATTTACCCTATTTATAAATTTATTTATATAAAATGAATATTTTTTTTGGAATCATGATGTCTAAATTATCCAATGATGAATTTTTCATAATTTTTTTATACAATTGAATTTTTGGGTGAAAATTATATACTATAAAAATATATTGTGTGTTTTCTTAAATCATAATGACTGAATAACGATATAATAAAAACTATAAATGGGTTACTATGAAACATACATGTTTTAATTTTAAAATAATGTTATTATAGATTTATTTGATCCATTCTATAAGGCCTTAGTGAATCCTCCTAGCCATATAAAATATATTATGATTTTAAAATCATTTCCTTAAAAATACGACTCACCTCCAAATACAAAATGGAAATATTTTAGTATATTATACAATTTACCTTAACAAAGAATGTACTTGACTCCCAATTTATAGAAAACCATATGAGAAATCATGGGATGGTTTGTCGAATGGAATTTTTTATTATAATTTTTTCAAAACCAAAATAATAAAGAAATCCCACTCCGTTCCTATATAAATGTACTCAAGCTCCAATTTCACTTCATTAAAACACTTTGATTCTCAACCAACCTCCCCCAACTAATCCCTAGGTCCCCCAAGGCGCCAAAAATATCCTAATAATCCTCTCCAAATCCTTTGATGCCTCAAATTCAAGTTAGGGATCTCTCACTCCCCTCTTTTTTCAAGAAATCCATTTGGAATATGATTTTTAATTAAAATATGATTATGTTTTATATGATCATACATCCTAACATGACTGTCCATCTAATTTATAAATAATGAGATCTTCATTACACTCTCATTAATCCATCTGTGATCCTTTATATACACTTGTTACCATGCCAAAACTCCGTAAGATATTTCACTCTCCTCGTTACCATTCAAGAACTACATTTACATTATGAATCATAAATTCCATTTAATGTGTTGGGATATAATTTTCCATAATCCCCATACATTCCATTTCATGTATAATTTATGAAATACCCCCTTCACTCTCATCAAACTATTAGATGAATTTTTATTTGATGCTACTATTCTACCTAAATTACACTTTGATTTTCCATCATGTAGTGACTTGCATACGTGTTTCTCTTCCAAGGCTATATAGCTTCCTACTAATATAATTCATGATTGGGTACATTCATGTATGTATTCTTCATTCCTCTATTATTTAATAATGTAATATGTTGAATGAATCCATGTTATATGATCAATGTGGCACACATAAGACTGAAAATTAAACGATTATGTAGGTTTGTCCCTAATAGTGCTTCAATTCATTGGGTAACGTTTATTATCAAGACATTTCCTGTGAAATTGGGGTTTTATAATTCTAGATCAAGTGAAATGAGGGTTTATTCATGATAATTAATGTGTAATTAATGGCCTACTCATGTTAATCCTTGTTCAATGATCCTTGACTCAGGCTAATATCATGTTGTATGTTGTTGCCACATTTCCTTGTTATGATTATCATTCTATGTCATTCCTTTATGTTCATGTTTCTTTTCTGATCCATTGATATGCTTGTTGACTAACATATATTTTATTCCTCATGTAATTCACTGTTTATTAACTAACTGGGCTTAATAGTTCACCCTTTTATTATGTATTCCCTTAGCTTATCCCATGCAGTGTCATGTATGAAAAAATATTATAGTTATGTAATATTTGTCAACAAATATGATGTATTTTATGTTTTGAGTTATTATGTTATATTCATAAGACCCAAATAAACTATACCTCTCAATATTGTGAGTTTTGTTAAGTGAAAATTATCTTTTAAATAATGCTTAAATTTGTAATAAAGATCAAGGTTGTTATTTTTTGTATAAGAGGATAGGTTTAGTTTTTTTGGATTAGGATTAGAAAATACTATTGAAAACCCCTCAATATAAATCTACATATAAGAACAATAACCACTAATGTTTTGTGATAATAGTGTAATTTTTTTATCACAAATATACATCATGTCTAGAGACAAGTGGTTCTGGCTCTGGAACAGATTTATCAAGGGGTAAACCCCAAAAACACCCCTTTGTGAAAGACTCAAATGGGTAATAGTGCATGGAAATAGGCCTTGCTTCGCTCCCTGTTTGATAATTTTAGGTGATATTCATTAGTAAATTCATAAATTTACTACCAACCATTATTATGGGAACACAAAAAATTCCCCTATTAATATATGTTTTTAATAAAATCTTGGATAAAATAGACTAAATCATAGAAACTCATAAGGTAAGGATATAAAATTTATTTTTAAATTATTTATTTAGTGTCATTTGATTTTCATTATGTTTTTAAATATTAAATATACACATCCCTAGACTTACTTTTATTCTATCCAATGGCTGGTAATAAGAGGAATCATGTTAACAACCGATGCGAACAGAAGTTAGTGGATGGACCATATGGGATGCCCAACCTAATGGGAGCCGGAGTCAAAAACCTTTTTATGATACTTTATAAATTAACTCAATTTGGGAATTAAAAACTCGATCAAGTGGATTACCCGAACCCCCAACCCCCAAGAAATAGTAACCCACATTCGAGACCTTCTAGTGATTATGGACCCCTACTTTCAGTGGATCATCTGAACCATTAATCAAGGAATAATGAACCAATTCCGTCGATAAGATCATCTATATAGTTCAATGTTCTGAACAAGAGAAGGTTATTATGGGTGTTTATCATATGGAGGGTGAAGCTGATCAGTGATGGAAATTTATCAATAATACGAACCATGGGGATTACATCGAAGAAATGGAGTGGATGGAATTCCCAAAAATGTAGTTTGATAAATATTTCCATGCACCATCCGTCATAATATGGGAAGTGATTTACATAAACTAAAGAAAAAAATGATTATTATATTGGGGTGTACAATGAGAACATGTATATACATTCGTAATATGCATCTGTTTATATCATTACCCCCGGATGCAAGGTTGAATTCTTCATTGAGGGGGGGGGGGGATAAAACCTAGCCTATGAAAAGCCATGGAAATACATGAGATAGAAATCTATGAGGAAATTTTCTGATGTGCACCCCAGTTTTAGATGGAGATCAGTGAATCTCATGGGTATCATGGGGATAATAATAATAAATTAGACATTAATTCTGGTGGTTAAATGGATATATTAAATGATTCTATGAAATTCCAGCACCTAGATATTCAAAGGTGCTGACTAAAGCACCCAATAAATTTCCTTAGTGGATCAAGGAAATAATTTTTATATGGAAGAGAATGGGAATATTGATAATATATGTCGATAAGAGAAACCCAACAATGTGATAGGAGAATTTAATGATCTGGTCAACCCTAAATGCATTGTTTATTACTACAGTTTTAAGGAACTAGGGAACCTTGTGAACCAGTTCCCTATGCCTTGGGTTTTCGGAGCAACCAACAACCTCTTAGGATGTAAGGGTGATTTTCTCCATCACTACTACTAAAGTGGATCCATAAAATGACGTGGTGACCTGTTTGAAAATTATTCATTAAAGAATATAGAATGTACTTCTTTATTCTGGTTCTAAACATTTTTTATATCATGGATGTTTAGTAGAACAAACCAAAGACCACAAAAAATGGAAGTAGAGATGTTAGTGAAAATTGAAATTGGGGTATTATTTCATCTCATGATTATAAATCCTTGCCTATCACAATTTTTTAATTGAAATTTCATAGAACCACTTCATAATTCCTATACTAGAATTTTATGCAATTCTGGGCACATATTGGCTTTTTTATATAGAGAAAAAAAAATTTGTGTGGGGGAAATCATTCTCCATTTAGTTAATCAACACCCAATTCATTACAAGTGCAAGGAGGTGGATGAATCTTCCACAAAACCATCATCTCGATATTCGATATTACATACCTATGATCATACATACCTTGCTCAGATGATTGAGTCTAAGGAAGGAACCATCTCCAAAGACAAGCCTATCATGAGGGAATTTCATAATGTGTTTCCCAAGGAATTTACTTATCTAGATCTTATTATATATTTTGAATTCTCAATTGATCATATATCTGGGGTGTTTCCAATATCCATGAACCCAAATAAATTGGATGTTGTGGACCATGATGAACTAGATAAATAACTATTGGAGAATATATGTAAAGGGTTTATATTCCCATCTGCATCACCATGGGGTGCACAAGTCCTCTTTGTTAAGAATAAGGACTGGTCAATGCAACTTTTCATTAAAGATCATTTTCTCAAAAAATCATGATAAATAAAAAGTATCATTTTTAATGAATTGAATATTTTATCAATTAGCTATGTGGAGCACAATGCATCTCTATAGTGGATATGTAGTAAGGATATTACCATTTTAGGGTTAAATAAGAGGTTATCCCCACGTCTACTTTTTGTTCAAGGTACAAGCATTATCAGTTCATACTAGTCCCATTTAGACTCACTAATTCAATATCAATAATCATGGAAATGATAAATAGAGTTTTTAGAGATTACCTCTAGAAATATTTGGTAGTCTATATAAATGATATTCTAATACATTCAAAAACCACTGAGGAGCATGAGGAGTATATAAGTACTGTGCTAAAGACTATTTGAAATGTTAATCTCCATGAAAAGTACAAAAAGTGTGATTTTTTGTTTAATGATGTCTAATTTTTGGGCTATATCATCTTAAGAAAAAGGGATATCTTTGTAAACAACCAACATAAAGGCAACATCGAGGTGGTTGAGTCCAACATCTGTGAGAGATATCCGTATATTCCTTAGGTTATCTGGATATTATCAATGATATTTGAGAAATTTATCATGATTTTCAAACCCTCTTACCATGATAAATATAAAGGGAGTTTTGTTTTCATGGAATGATGAATGTGAAGAAAGTGTCATGAAGATTAAATGGTGGCTTATACTACCCATGTGGTCACAATACTCACTAGTGGGGGTATTTTACTAATCTTAATTGATGTTTCAAAGTACATATTGGGATGTGTGTTAATGAAAAATGAGAAATTCATCACCTATTTTTCAAGGTAGAGTAATATTGACAAGAAAAAATATTTAATTCTTGATCTAGATTTAGAAACAATGATCTTTGTATTGAAAATTGCACAACATTATCTATTTGGGGATATGTTCGAAATATATACAGATAAAAAAAGTCTCAAATATATATTACCCAAAAAATAGATGCATATGAGCCAACAATGATTGATATAAATTATCAATGAATATGACTCATCAAACCACTACCATCTTGTGAAACCAAAAAAGGTGAATGATTCTCTAAGTAGAAAGGAACAATCAATTATTTCACTGGTGAGAATTGAAAAGGATATGATCATCTTATAATTGTTGAATATCCACATGGGAATCATAAATATAGGAGCTACATCAATCCATTAACAACCAATTTCTCATTTTTCTCTTTAGGAATGTTTTATCAATGCCCAAAAAGATGATGTTGGAATTCAGGAGAAATTGAAAACTATAAAAAAGTTAAATCTTCAGAGATCAATGTTAATGAAGAAGGAATTATGAAATATGGGACAAGACTATGTGTTCCCTAAAATACTGAATTAATGAAATTACTTTTCTATGATGCACATACTTCAACATTCTTTATTCACCTAGAAAACACAACGATGTGACATGATCTACAAGATTACTATAGGTGGTATAATATGAAGTAGGATATTTTTTAATATAATTCAAGTTATCTTGTATGTTATCATATTTAGGTAGAATGATAAAACTATAAGGGGATGATGTAACTATTACCCTTACCAACATAGAAATGGGAAAACATCACCATGGAATTTGTCCACAGAATTCCAAATACATCCAATGGAAACAATGATATATGGGTTGATGTAGAACATATTACAAAGACTGAAAACTTCATTGTGATTTTAGTGGATTTATCACTAGATCAACTATCATATATATAAATCATAGAAATTTTATTTCTACATAGAGTACCACTATTGATTGTGTCAAATCAAGATCCATAATCCACCTATATGTTTTGGAAATGTCCCCAACAAGCTCTAGATAGTGATCTTAAATTTTGTATGGATTATCACCCTCAAATAGATGTCCAATTAGAGTGGACTATCCAAAAACATGAGGACATGTTGAGATATTTCCCAATGTAAATCAGAGGATGGGACTAACATCTCCCTTTGGTAGAGTTCTCTTAGAACAATAGTTTCCATTCGAGCATTCAAATTTCTCCTTATGATTCCCTTTTCTAGAAGAGGTGAAGAACACCAAAAATGTTGGGAGGATGTTGGGGAACAATGACACCTAGTTTTGGAATTTTTTTAGAAATGGTGGAGAAGTTTAAGACCATCCAGAAACACATCAAATCTTCTCAGAGTCGAAATAAGAGCAATGAAGAAAATCAACTACGTGACCTAGAGATAGATATTGGAGACATGGTTTTCCCCTATATATCTCCATGGAATAGAGTCATGAGATTTGGGAAGAAGGGAAGTCATAGTATAAGAAACATCATCCCTTTGGATATGCTTGATCACATCAGAGTAGTGGCCTACTGACTATAACTCCCACAAAACTTATCTAAAGTGCATGATTTATTCCATGTATCCATATTAAGGCGGTACATCAAAGAACCATCACATGTACTCAATCCAGAGGTGGTACCATTGTATAATGACCATTCCTACGAGGAGGAGCTGGTGATGATCTTATATCATTTAGAAAAACATCTACAGAATAATAAAATTTCCCTCATTAAGGGGTTTTGGAAAAACCACATGTTTACAGAAGAAACATGGGAACTTGAAGAGGTGATGAAGAATTGTTACACTGATTTTTTTTATTGTGGGAAAAGAAAATTTCTATGTAAAATTTTCATAAAGGGGATTGTTGTTTTCACCTAAACTTTTATGAATAAAATTACCTTTCATTTAATTAAAATTCTTGTGGATATAGAAAAAACATGAACTTCTTTTTATCAAAATGAATTTTAGATGATTGTTAAGTATATTTATTGTTTATAATATAGTCATTGAATTGTGATCACATTACTAGTTTAAAAAAATTGGTATGACAAATAATTTTGAAATAGAGAAAGGATGTGATGGCCTCAACTAGTTAGATCATTCCCTATGAAGCCCATATATCAGTGCTTCTGAAGGAGTTAGAATTTCTGGGATTTTACCTAGACCAAGACCAATCCAAGATCCAACAACTTAAGATAGAGAGAAACGTTTTACGGGATATTTTCAAGATCATCGATACCATGACCCAAATTATGTTCATCAAAAATCCCAATGATAGACCCACCATCACAAACCTTACTCTTAGGGAATATACTAGTGTAATAAAGGAATATCCAATACGACCCTAGAATTAGGGATTTGTAAATTATTTTTAATAGAATAATGAATATATTTTTCATATTATTGCTTCTTTTTAAATGCGATTTATTAACCAAATAATATTATTTGTTACAATTAAAATTCAATTAACAAATAAATTTTGATCAATTTGTGTATTTTTGAAATTAATCCTATTTTAATAAAATATACTTAAAAATTTATACTTATTAATATAAATGGTTATTTATTTATTAATAATTCAATTTTATTTTAATTGATGATTGAAAACTATTTTTTTAAAACCATTCAATTTTTAATAAATGTAGGCTTTTATTTTAAAATTAAAAAAATCTCACATTTTGAAAATTATTTAGATAAAATGAATATTATCTTTGGAATCAGGATGTTAAAAGAATCAAATGGTGATTTTTGATAATTTTCTTAGACAATTTAGTTATTGTGCAACAATTAAATACCTTAAATAATATTATGTGTTTTATATCATCATGATGTCCCAATAGTGATGTAACAAATACTACAAATTGGTTATTCGGAAAAATAAATGTTTTCACTCTAAGATAATGTGATTTTATATTTAATTTATTTATTAATACATCATTAGTGAATCATCCAATACATATAAAATATTTTATGATTTGAAAATAATTTCATTGAAATTATGACTCACCTCAACATATGAAAGAATATTATTTTAACATATTCATCCATTTTTTATAAAATAACATATTCCACGCCCCTTTTTGAGAAAACTTGATAAAAACCATGGGATGGTTTATGGTTTTGAATATTTTATTATGTAGTGTCCAAAACAAATATAATAAAGAAATCGCACTCCTTTCCTATATAAACCCACCCAAGCTCTAATTTCTCATCACTCAAACTCATTGAAGTTAGACCACCCTATCTCCCTTATCTTTTGAGTCCTCCAACGGATCCCTAATTCTCCAAATAAGACTCTCCCAAGCCTTTAGAGTCACACATCTATGTAACAGATCTTCCAATCTCATATTTAATCAAGAAATCCCTTTGTTATAGTTCTTTTAATTTGAATTGTAATATGTTGGAATATTTTCATGAATACCCTCCTTACAATACATTAGTTTTAAAAATAATGATAGATTCCTTACACTCTCATTAATCCATCCTTGATCATTTATATACACCTGTTACCATACTGAAAACATCGTAAAGGGTTTTCTCTCTCCTCAGTCCCATTCAATATCTTTTCTTTATATTATGCAACATAAATTCCATTCTGTCTATTGGGTATAATGTTAAATAAAAACCTTACATTTTATTTCATGTATAAATTATGTGAGAAAAATTTATCTCACATTATAATATTTTATAAATTTCTATTTGGTGCCTCTATTATGCTGAAATTGCACTTCGATTTTCCATCGTCTAGTTAGTACCAAACTAATTTATCTACTAATGGTATTCAACTTTATTATCCTATAATAATTGATTGGGGGTTTAATTTTTCACATTCCACATTACTCTAAAGTATAATAGTGTATTATGTTTAATCAATCCATGGTATATGATCTATGTGTCACACACAAGCATGATAATGAAATTATTATGAAGGGTGTGACCTCTAAGAACTCCAATGCATTGGGTAATGTTTAGTATCATGTTACGTCATGCTCAAAATTGTTTTAATAGTGATAATTAATGTTCAATAAGAGTTAATAATGATAATTCATGTTCAATGAGGGTTTAATCATTATAATCCATGTGCAATGAGCCATGAATAATTATAATATCTTCTTATCTGTTGTTTACACATTCCCATGTCATGATTATCATGCTTTATCATGTCTTGTTTTTCATGTTTCATTTTCGCTCTATTGATATTACTATTTACTAACATGTGTGGAATTTCTAATGTTATTATTTGTTTACCCACTTACTGGGCTTTATATCTCACTATTTTGTATCCACTCTCTCAGGTTATCCCATGCAGTGTTAAGTATGAAGGAATGTTTTGACATGTAAAAACGTTTTTTGATAAATATGATGTATTTTATGTGTTTAATATTTAGGTAATGTTCCAAATATCAAAAGACACTAGACCTATCAATATTATGAGTTTTATTAAGGGTAAATTATTTAATAAATCATGTTTAAATGTGTAATAATGATCTGCGTTGTTATAGTTGGTATCAAATGATAGGTTTATTTACTTTTGGGATTGTGATTATAATTCCCTAGTGAAAACCCTTATTTATAATACTAAATATAAGAAAAAATAGCTATATTTTGATGATTATAGAGTATGTGGTGTATAAAAAAATATCCATGTCTGTATATGATCAAGTGGATGTGGATCTACAATAGATTTATAAAGGGGTAAAATTTGAAAACACTGATTTGAGGAAGACTCAAACATGAACTAGTGCATAATAACAGGTCGTGATTCACTCCTGGTTTGACACTCCTAGGGGTAATTATTTTTTAAATTCATATTCTCAATACCATCAATTATTAAGGGAACACAAAATACATTCCCAAAAAAATATATGTTAGGAATTATATCATGGATTACATAGACTACAGTTTATAAACTCATATGTTAAAGAGAAAATAGAAAATTTTATGTTATCCTTTTAATGTCAATGGACTCCCATTATGTGTATAACTGTTTGAGATACTCATCCATAATGTTCCTTAAATTCTTGATAGTGGCCAGTAATAGGTTGAATCAGGCTAACAATCCATGCAAACGTATGTGTGAGGATTTACCCAATGATATGCCCAACCAGATGGGAGAATGAATTGAAAATATTTTTATGAAACACTCTCAGTTAACTCAAGTTATGAATCATAACCTAGACCAAAAGGACTATCCGACCCCCTCCCCCCAAGAGAGAGAAACATGTATTTGAAAGCCTTATGAAATAAAGGCCTCCTAATTTCAGTGGATCGTCTAATATCTTAATTGTTAAGAAATGGATTGATTCCACCAAAGAAGATTTTATATATCTATAGATGATATGAATAAATGAATTTTATATTGGATGTTTATCAAATAGAGGGTAAAGATAGTCGGTGTTGAATATTGATTATGAATACAAAGCCGGAGGAAGAGATCAGAGGAATGAAATGTATGGAATTCAATAAATCTTTTTCGATAATTTTTTCCTGGAACCCTCTGTCTTATGATGTAACGATATTTCCTTTCACTTAAGATAAACGACGTCAAATATATTATGGTTCATGAATAAAACAGCAATATAAATTCATGATACACCTCTGGTATTTAAATTACCCCTGAATAAAAGGTTGATCATATCTTTGGCGGGTTAAATCCTAGTCTATGAAACGCCCTAGTAATATGTTACTTTGAAAGCTATGATGGAATTGTCTGTTTTTCACTCAATATTGATATGGAGATTAGTGAATCCCAAGGGTATCATATGGATAAATTTTGAAAAGTGGGATTTAATTCTAATGGTCAGATGGATAAATCCAATTATTCTATGAAATTATATCACCCCACTTATCAATGGCGTGGAAAGAAGAATACTAGAAATTTCCTAAGGGGGTCATGGAAATGATTTATGTTAGGAAGAGAATGGAACCTAGATAATAGTTTTCGAAAGGAGAATCCCAAAAATATGGAAGTTTTATGGAACACTCTGGTCACCCCTCAACATGTTGTTCATTTATACAGTGGTAAAGTATCATGGCACTTTGGGAACCCGTTCTCTATGCCTAGGGTTATTAAATTCCATAAAAAACTCTAAGGTATAAAAGGTGAGTTCTTTCATCACTACCACCTATGAGAATCCCAAAAAAGGAGTGTTGATAGGTATGTTAGTTATTCATTCTAGAATGGCGAATGTACTTTTTGATTCTTGTTCTACGCATTCCTTTATATCCTAAAAGATTAGTAGAACAATCCAAACACCACCATAATGAATGGAACTGGAGATATCGGTGGAGATAAAAAATTGGAAAATTCATAAATCCCATGAATATAAATCCTCCCATTCCACAATTTGTAGTTGGACATCCTGGAAAATCATGTCACACTTCCCTTGGTGGAATTTGATGCAATTATGGTCTTGGATTGGCTTTCCCCATATAGAGCCTACATAAATTTCCTTGAGAGGGAAATCACTCTACATATGGTGAATCAAATCCTAATTCTATACTAGTGTAATGAGGAGGAGGATTCATCCTTATCACTACCATCCCAATCATGGATATTTCTTCACCATTTATCTTACTTAGATGATTGAATCTATGGAATGAACCTACTTTGAAGACATGCCTATCATGATGGAATTCATCGATATGTTTCCTGAGGAATTTCTTGATCATCCTACAAGAAGATATATAGAAATCTAGATTTATCATATACCGGGTTTGTTTCCAATATAAAAGAATCCATATATAATATATGTTATTGAACTAAAGAAACAATTATAGGAGAATCTGGATAAAGCGTTTATATGCCCAGGTACTTTACCATTGGGTACACCAATACTCATCGTCTAGAAGAAAGAGTGGTAAAGGTTCCTTTCATTGATTACTTTGATCTTAAAAAATCATGATAAAGAAAAAGAATCCATTTCCATAAATTGATGACTTATTTGATCAACTACTTGGAGCACAATACATCTCCAAGCTGGATCTACAGTTGGGATATTACCAAGTAATGGTGAATAAGGGTGATATCCCCAAGACAGATTTTCATATAATGTATAAGCATTATGAGTTCATAGGGATGCAATTTAGACTCACTAATTCTTTGTAAATATTCCTTGAATTGATTAATAGAGTATTCAGATATTACCTCATCAAATTTATGGATGTCATTATATATGATATTCTAATATACTCCCAAACCAAGGAGGATCATTAAGAGAATCTAAGCATTGTTCTACAAACCTTAAAATGAGAATATATATATATATATATATAAAGTACAAAAAGTGTGATTTCTGGTTGAATGAAGATTCATTGTTGGGTAATATAATCACAAGCAATGGTATATCGGTGGATCCATCCATGAAAAAGGAAATTGAGTGTTTTCTGAGTCCAACATCAATGAGAGATATCTGTAGCTTCTTTGGGTTAGCAGGATATTATAACTGATATGTGAGAAATTTCTCCTGACTTCCATACCATCATACCAAGATAACTTGGAATAGATTCATGTTATTATAGAGTTATTAATGTGATAAAAGCTTTATTATGTTGAAAAGGTGTCTTATCACTTCCCCAATAATAACACTACCAACATGTATGGTGTTATTAATAATCTTTATGGATTGTTAAATGTCGATATTTGGATGTGTGTTGATGAAGAGTTATGAATTTATCACTTACACCTCAAGGAATCTAAAAATTCATGAGATAAACTACCCCCACATTATCTTGAGATAAAAACAGTGATATTTACACAGAAAATCATGTAGTATTATCAATTTTGGGAGAATTTTTACATATATATGAATAAAAAAGGTATCAAATATATATTCACTTAGAAAGAGATATGCACTAATGAATATGGATACATATTTTCAAGGATTTCGTCTTCTCAATCCACTACTATATTGGGAATGAAAACAAGGGGGAATATGTTCTAAGTATAAAGGACCCATCAATTCGATCAATGATGAAAATTTAAAAGAATCTAATTTTCATAGATTTGTAGAATATGTACATGGGAATAAAAATGAAAGAAACATTTTCATTCCATTAAATAATTTTTGATCAACTGGATCTTTTGAAAATGTTAAAGGATGTTAAAAAAGATGATGCATGAATTCATGAGTAAGTGGAAACTATCAGAAAAGGGAAATCCTCGGAGTTCAATGATATTGAAGAAGGAATTGGGAGATTTGGGTCAGGAATATGTGTTCCCTAAAATCATAAATTAAATAAATAACATATTGATCATAAAAATAGTTCAAAATTCTCTATTCACCCAAGAAACACAAAGATGAATTGAGATCTTTGAATGTACTATTCATGCGATAACATGAAGATCAATATTTTTTATATTACATCAAAATAACTAGTATATCAACACGTTAAGGCTGAAAGATGGAAGTATGAGGGTATGATGCAAAAATTATCCATCCAAATATGGTAATGGGAAGGCATCACCATGAACTTTTTCACAAGACTTCCAAATAAATCCATAAGAAACAATGTTATCTAGGTTGTTGTGAATCATCTTACAAAGAATGCACACATCATTGATATTCATGAGGATTTATAAATAAATTAATTAGAAAGTATATACATTATGGATGTTGTATGGTTTCATTGAAAAACTATTTATTATTTCCAATCGAGATCCAAGATTCGCCTCTATGTTTTTTAAAAAATACCCATCTTACTCTAGACACTGAGATTAAAATTAATACGAATTATCACCCTAAACTGATGTATAATTTGAGAGTATTATCCAATCATTTGTAGACATGTTTAAACTTTTTTCAATTTAAATTAATGGAGTATGGGACGAAAATCTTCCTTTGGTGGAGTTATCTTACAATAATAGTTTCCATTCCAGTATCCAAATGGATCTTTATGAAGGCCTTTTCTGGAAGAGGAGAAAAACACCGTCATGTTGGGATGAAGTTGATGAACGAAATATTCTAGTTAAGTAAATTGGAAAATAAATGATAGATAATGATAAGACAACCCCGTAGCACCTAAAAGCTTCTCAGATTTGACAAAAAAAATATTATGACAATCTTCAAAATATCATATATTTTTATTTTTGAGACATGGTATTCCTTTACATATCTCCAGGGAAGATTTTCAAGAGATTTGGGAAGAATAGAAAGCTTAGTCCAAGGTATATCCACCCTTTTGAGATCCTTGAGCGCATCGAGTAGTGATGAATCTAATAGAACTCCCAAAAAAAACCTATCTCATGCGTGAGATGTATTCTATGTATCCCTATTAAGTAAGTACAACCCTAGACCCGCCACATGTACTCAATCCATAGGTGGTACCATTAGAGAGTGAGATTTTATGCAGGGAGCAACTGATGATGATCATAGACCGTAGAGAAAAATTTCTATGAGGCAATATAATTCCCCTCGTCAATGTGTTGTGGTGAAACGATATGTTATAAGATGGAACCTGGGAACCAAAAAAGTGATGAAGTAGAGTAACCCACATTTGTTTTCGTGTTGGAAAAAAATTCAAGGGGGAAATTTCTAAATGGGGGAAAGTTGTAACAAACCATGCATTTATGAATAAAAATCCTTTTCTTTTAATCAAATATCATGTGGATATATAAAACACATTCACTCCTTTTTACCCCCATTGGATTTTAAATTAATGTTAAGTGTGTTTATCATTGATAATATAGTCATTGAACATTGATCACATGACTAGTATAAGTATATTGTTTTAACAAAATCTTTTGAAATCGCCAATAGATGTGATAACCTCAACGTGTAGGACCATTCCCTTTGAAGCTAATTTATTATAGATTCTGAGGGAGATATCATTTCTCGGCTATTACATATACCATTCCCAAGACAAGATCCAACAACTTTAGCCTGAGCAAAACTGTTTACCGGAGAAGATCAAGATCATCAAAATCATGGCCAAAACCATGTTCACCAAACGACCTGATGAAATCCCCACCATAAAAAAAATTAGACTTAGAGAATATTCTTGAGTAAAAAGTATATATGTTAAAAGACCATATCCATAAGGATATGAAAATTATTTTTTTTATAGAATAATTAATATTTTTTTATTATTGAAATTGTAAATAATTTTAAATCACAAATATTCTTTTTTGTTATTATTGAAATTCAATTATGAAATCTATTTTGATGAATTAATGTATTTTTTTTTAAAAAATATTTTAATCAAAAATTATTAATAAATTACATTTATTAAATAAAAATGATCATATAATTTTTATGAAGAAAAATGTATCTCTTATTAAGGGGTGAAATCTGTTTTGGTCAAACCCTGTCAATTTTCAATAAATGACATTTAATAATTTAATGTAATAAATAAAAAATATAGATAAATATATAGATAAAATGAATATTATATTTGGAATCAAGAAACCAAAATTATCCCATGTTGATTTCTTCATAATTTTATTATACAATGGAATTTTTGGGTGAAATTAAATACCATAAAAATATCTTCTGTGTTTTATGACATAATAATACCCAATATTGATGCAATAAATGCATTAAATTGAATATTCTGCCAAATATAAGTATTATCTTTAAAATAATGATATTTTCTATTTATTTTATTTATTCTATAATTCGTTAGTGATTCCTCCAAACATATAAAAAGATTTAATATTTTTACATAATATCCTTGAAAGTACGACACACCTCCACAAATGAAAGGGAAATATTTTAATATCTTCTGACCTTTACATTATAAAATAATTTATTACACTCCCTGATTATTGAATCCATGGGAATAGTCCATGGTATGGTTTTTCATTTTAAATATTTTATTTTTTAGTGTCTAAAACAAAACTAATAACGAAATCCTCAACCTTTCCTATATAAATCCACCCATCCCCCCATTTAGCTTCACTGAAACTCATTGACCCTTGACCCCCCTCTCCCCTACTGCATAGAGTCCTACCAAAGCACCCCCAATTCTCATATTATGCCTTTGTCTAGCCTTTAGAGTCACATATACATGTAAGGTATATTCCACTCCCCTCTTTTATCAAGAACTCCTTTTGTGATATGACTTTTAATTTCAAATTTCACATGTTGGTTAATGTTCACGCATAATACCCTTATTTTATGTTTATTTATAAATAATTATAGATTCATTAAACTCTTATTTATCCATCCATGATACTTTATATACACCTTTTATCATGCGAAAAACTACATAAGGTATTTCTCTTTCCTCATACCCATTCAAGAATATTTTTTATATTATGCGTCTTAAATTCCATTTCATCTGTTGGGGTATAGTGTTCCATGATCCCATTACTATCCATTTAATTTATAAATTATTAGATACCTATTTATATATAATCATCCTATTATATGAAATTATAATTGATGCTTCTAAGACGCCAAAATTACACTACGATTTTCCATAATGTAGTGAATATCAAACCTATTTATCTACTAAGCGAAATCGCCATTATAATTATATACTTATTAATTGGGGGATTCAATGTATGTATTCCAAATTAATTTATCATTTATAAATTTATGAGTTTAAATGACTATATGTTATATGATCTATGTGACACGCCTAAGAAATAAAAATAAATGATTATGAAGAGAGTGCCTTGGTTTCTCTCTAAAGCATTGTGTAATGTTTAGTGTCACGATTCATCAACTGAAATGATGGTTTACTCGTACGAATTAATGTGTAAAGATGGTGTACTCATGCTAATTTATGTGCAATGAGGGATTACTCATGATAACCCATGAACAATGATCCTTGAGTCATGCTAATATCATGTTCTATGTTTTATGTCACATTTCCATGTAATGATTATCAATCTATGTTGTGACTTTATGTTCATATTTCTTTTGTGCTCCATTTATATTACTATTTACTAAAACGTACTATATTCATCATTTTATTACATGTTTATTCTCTTACTAGTATTTATAGATCACCCTTTTCTTATGTATGACATTAGGTTATCCCATGCAGTGTTATGTACGATGGATTGTTGGGGCCATGATAAAGAGGTTTTCAATAATGATGTTGTAAAATATCTTTTAAGATGTTATGTAATGTTCTTAATCCCCAAATACACTATAACTCTTGATATTTTGAGTTTTATTATGTGTAAATAATTTAATAAATCATCTATATATGATTAAAAAAGATAATGGTTTATAAATATAATATGGATATATTCTATGGATTTCAAATGTGGTTGTGACGAACACTATACATCAGTTGTATTTTATTACAATAATAAATTTTAATTGATCATCTAGATGTTTTAAATTGAATAATTTTATATAAAGATCTACATAACTCCAATGTACTAGAATGTAGATTAAAAAATAACGAGCTTTAACCTGAGAAAGAAGATGAGATGGTATAGAAGGTATATCCATTCAAAAACATGTCAGGGTTTAAAAATGTTGACAAAAATATTATGATGATAATAATCAATGATATATAGGATTTAATGTTTTTGAGAAGGTCATTATAAAAATTTATCCAGTTATGAATGAAGGAAATCTAAGTCTAGTTATATCAGACCCTTTAAAATACATGATCATATCCGGAAAACATCTTATTGTTTGGTGATTCCACTGAACCTATCCCAAGATCACGAGATGTTCAATGTACATCTCCTAAGGAAGTAGATACATTTTACTTCAGATGTACTGATGTTAGAGGTCATACCATGGGTTCAAGATCTTTATTATAAGGAACAATCAATTGAGATTCTAGATCATAAATAGAAGTTAATATGAAACAAGAACACTCACCAAGTCAGTTTTTTTGGTCAAACCACCATCTTGAGTAAGCTAAGTGGGAAACTGAGGGTATAACAAGGTTGAATTATCCACAATATTTGGTACAAATGTTATGAATATTGATTCCAAAATTCCTTTTAAGGGGGTATAATGTAACACCACATGATTTTGTGGAATATTAATCTCAAAAAAAAATTATAGTTTTTGAAATATTCATTACACACAACACTGAGTCTATCTTTTATTATGTGAAACACATTGGTTTTTCAACATTATTGGAAACACAGGGTTTATCATTCATTACACAAAATGCTGATATTAAATTAAATGTGTGTTACTGTTAAAAAGATTCTATTTAATATGATAATAATTAACTAGACATTTGAATAATGGCTATGAATACGATAAAATAAATCATCAAATTATTAGTTTTGTAAATGTATATATAATTACTTATTTTTTAACCAATTAGTTATAAATTCAAATAAAATCAATTTGAAAAAAAGAATTTTTTTCTAACAAACATTTATTATGTACACAAACATGTATTATCTAATTAAATTAAATAATTCACTATTTAGGAATTATTATAATAGAATTAATATATTATAAATTCAATCAAATTCCTAACAACCATCTTATGTGTTTTCTAGAAAAAATAAAACAATAATTCCAATTGAATGATTGAAAATATGATTTTTCTAAAATATAATTTTCTTTCATTTTACCCACATTGTTTAAAAAATTTATTTGACACTTTAAATTTTTTTTAAACAAATTTTATTTCATATATCATAATTTACAAATTATCATAGGGTAATTTTTAATAATTTTCTATGAAGATGAATTTTTCAATGAATACTAAAAAATACAAGTCTTTGTAATTTTTTTACTCTTATGTTAATGCATTAAAATTTTCCAAATTAGTTTTAGAAGAAATATTTGTTCATTTTTATATCAATTAATCCAAATTAATTTTACTAGAATCATTTTTATCTTCAATTATGATAGATTTTTTTTACAATTTAGAACGTTTTCAATTTGAAAATATGCTTTCTCTTCAGATTTACGAGATTAATTTTAATTTAAAATTTTACACATATTTAAATTTAGTTTTTATTAAAATGTACTCTATATTTATAATAATTATAATTTCTACTATCTAATATGATAAAATTAATTTTTTTTAATATAATGGATGGTAGAAATGGTAAAAATTATTTAACAAGGTAAAGGTAAACATAGGTTTATTAGGGGTTAAACAAGAATGATAAGGGTTTAAAAGGTCCTAAACAAGTAAAAAAGAAATTATATGCTTTTATTTGAACATTATATCATCTATGTTAGATAATTTTATATTTTATAGCCTATTGGAATTGAAAAAATGTCGATAAACATTCCCCTTTTGGAAAATTACAGATGTTGCACTCAAATCACTTATAAAAGGCCACCCCTCTCTCCTCCAATTTAAACATAAAAAATACATTTTATATAAATTGACCTTAAAAAATCACATTCTTGATTCCCTAATATATTCCAATATGGTTTTTATTAGTTATAAATCCATCCTTTGAAGGTTTTTTGTGCAGACCATGTTTTGTTGTCCGAAGAAGTTATAACATCTGTAACCGAGATTTTTATTTTATTTATTCCTCCACCTCCTTCAATTTTTATTAAACCATGATTATATAATAATTCCATTGTTTTAAATATTCTATGATTTTTTACATTATTTAAATTATTTATAACCATCTCCTCTTCTATCAAATGGGTTAGTAAATCATGATTCATGTTTACGACACACTACTACCCCATGAACATATGTCATTCATTTTTTACATTACAGCCTCTATTGGATATATATAATAATGGATTTAATTTCTATATATTATATATAATATACTGTTATTATTTTTTAATCCATATATCACATATTCCTTCTCACTTTCAATTTTGTGGGAATTTAATAACATCACCCATATGTTCAAAATACTACCGCCAAACTATATGATGTGATTCTTTCATGATTTACATGAAAGGAATTAACGATGGTGTTGGGGAAGTATTCCACTTAAGGCCCAATATTGGTATCTTTTAGTGACTCGATGCCACATTTTAACTTGGTGGGAATTTATGAGAACCCCAAGGGATTTGCATGCAAGTCCGAACGTCTATGGGCAACACCAAAATTATTGTGCAATACACTCAAACGCACAATGAGATGTAAAATGAGATATTTCACTTTGAGAACCCCAAATTTTCCATTAAAAGCATGTGGAAGTTAGTATCTTAGTGAAAAAAGTCCATCCTTCATGCAAGGCTTTTACATGTCAAAAACTATGTAACATAGCACCCATGACACTGACCTCGTTATGCACCCCCACCAACATTTTCATTTATAAATAGAAGCTCACCCCTCCCTTTTGATGGTAACTATATAGAAGTAGAACCTTCACTCTCTTATGTGTATGAAAACACCATTTGAGACAACATGTAAGTATTGAAGTCATCATGTTGGATCTTGCGCGACATTTCCCCCATAGGTCAACCATTGGGTAGGAGCACAATGGACTGAACCTCGTCCATTTTTTATTTCCTAAAATAAAGTGAGCATAAGAGACCCATCTTGAATATAGGATTAAACATTTTGGAGTACCTATTTCACTCAAGACCCCCCTCCCCCAACATAGATGACTCCATCAATGTGTTCACACCTCCATATAAGCTCCATGGGATGCCTTTACCCCCAAGCAGCATGTTGAATCCACTCTTCCATGGAACACCCATGTCTTGTGCACACATTCTCTGTTCATCCCTCTAGTTTTCCAAATAGTAATTTTGTGGACCCTGATGTGTTGTCTTATATTTTTTTCTCTACCTAATTAGTTTTCTCAAATATTTGCTAAAAACTATTTCTTCTTCTCATATATAAGCTAATGTCGACTCCAGAATTAACCACTTATCTACCCCATTTTATCGCAATGTTTCATGTTCTTTTCCCTCACCAAGGGTTAAATGGAATATATTATATAAGTACAGGGGTGATAAGTACATCCCCTTCATCTAAGTTGTAGGACATTAAACAATCATGTTCCAACATCCTCAACACATGATGTTAAACATTAATAGTCACATCTATATAAATTCAAAGAGTATTAGAGATGGGATGAGAACCTAAGAACTCTTTTATATATTTCCCTTTGGGGTTTGTTTCCATGTGTTCCTAAAGAAGTCTCCACATAACCCAATATAAAATATTTAGCCTCCTTTATGGAGTAAGTCCCAATTTAAATCTCCCTAGACCGCTAACCATGAATTATCCCTAAACCGTCCCCCATGGACACAGTGATTACGACATGATTTTTAGCTCTACTATTACATCTTGTTTTGAAAAGTTATCATGACTCACATTGTCTTATAGTAATAGTGACTATGATATCCTTTTTGGACTACTAACCAATTGTTTTCCCAAAAACATTATTGGGCCACTAACTACACATAATCCCTAGAATATCTATGGGTTTCCATCCATGTATATTACCCAATTCTAGGACCCTAATTTCATAAATATGTAAACATTGATTCCCATCGAATGAGATATATTTATATACTCCATGTGGTTCAAGACCATCACCACTCATAATCCAGTTTTTTCTATTTCATACCATTTCACTCATCATGCATGATTTTAAACACCATACTCTAAACCATATGGGTGTTGATCCCTTTTGGGTATATAAAAATCTAATTTGAGGTCAAATACAAACCAAAAGTATCCTCTGGTGCTCCCATATAGGGAAATTCCCTTCTGATGTAAAATATTCTATTATTTGGATACATCTCCCAGATCCAACCACATAGGTGTTCTGATCCATCCCCCAAAACGTCTCTATGTCACTGCCCTTGTACATGCCCCGATTTTATGCCTCCACCTGAATTACATGGACTTTGATCCATGTCTCTTAACTAAGTATGTATGAAGCCTCTATATGGTTCATGTCCATTATCCTTTCTGATTTTTACATTTTTCCGTGGTCACTATGTCTTTGGATGGTCATTCCCAACCCTAGAGGTTCATTTTTCTTCTTGTCCTTATACACGCATTCATTCTCAGAGGTCACCTACTTAGGTCCGAATGGACAAAATGCCTTCATTTTTGTTGATTTTTTTTATAAAACCTCTTTCAAGGGATGAGGTGGAACCCTTAAAAGCCCCATAGGCTTAGATATTACATGGACCATAGACTTAGGATATTACATGGCCTGAAGGTCTTATAGAATTCTACCAGACTATCTACTATGAATCACCCCTCCCAAGCATCTGCATCATGATTGTAGCTCTCCACATTCACATGGTCATCTGGCCAGGCTTCCCATGCAAGAACAGGCTGGTCTCGATGGCATATACATACCCTCTCATTCTGAAAAATCCATTTGGTTCTGCTCTGGTGAGTGCACCTACTCTGAATCCACTTCTAGGGCTGCTCTTTTTTTAGAGTGTCTAGGGAAACTTCATGTGCCCCGTAGTCCTTGAGGTAGCCTGAAGACCTTAATGGTTTCTAGAAAGCCCTACTGACCAGATGGTCTGGGTTGCCAGAAAGCCTTAACGACTCCAGGCCCAAACTAGTAGCCCAAGGTGAATAGTTCCAGCTGATACAGTACCGAACAGTACCTTCTACAGTACCCTCACAGTGTACAGTCTGTTATAGTACCAGTACAGTGTAAAATTCTACTATAGTACCTGTATAGTGTACAGTTCTTCTAGAGTGCATGCTACAGTACCTACTATAGTACTACTACATTACCCCTGTAAATATGCCTCTACCAGGTTTTGAACCTTTGTTTTGTGGATGCACTTTAGGATTCCTCACCAACTGGGCTGAGGCTCCTGTGCTCGCCACCTTATGTGAATCGCCACCTGAGATATCGAATTATGTGGACATTAATTCCCATCCATTGGGATATGTAAGAATCCCCTCTAAGGATAAATCTCACAACATTATACACTCAATCCGTTTCATCACAACTTCATCCATAACCATATTGAATCTTACACAGGGAATCACATCCGAATGAGGTCATTCCATCCACTTCATCACTTCTTATAGAACCCCCATTCCACTAACCATGCATAATCCTCACAAAATGCACATAAATTTGACCAAAGTGGTCATTTTGTGATGGGCCACTATCCATGTGTAATCCCCAAATCACCCCATCGGTCTACATGGGTTCTCATCCCAATATTATACACTGGTTATATAGGAATCTTCCTTGTGGTCCAATCCCAACAAATGTTATCATCCACCCCCCCCCCCCCCTCATGGGGTTCACCTCTCAGATCCCACCTCAATGGTGTTCAAATTAGCTTGACATCTTACCTTTATGTGACACACCATTATCAGGTATGTCATCATCGAGAATTTGATCCCTCCATCTGGTAAACCATCTCAGGTCTTCCCCCTAGGTATCCACCTCCCTAATCCATCTCCATGGTATTTTTCGATCTGTCTTATTCATCTTCAATAGATGTTAGACTCATGGTATATTCCATGTCAAACTTTGAAAGAGGGGGAAACCCTCAGAGACATGCCTCTATCATATGACATCACATGGTCAATTTGTGTATCCTCAGGTTTCTATGACATTGAGAAGCCATATAATGAGGAATTATATAGGTGTTTCAGTGTTTAAGAATTCATACATGCCACTAGTTCCCAACATGAATACTTCCCTGATTGGATATTTCTACGCTAACTTGACCCATTAAAATTTATGGAATAAAATGGCCAATTAACTGGTTTCCACAGTGATATGATACTGATAATAAGGTACCCGAACAATTACTAACAATTAAGAGGGAGACCTAAACTAGGTGACAAATTCTCAGGAGGAATCCATGGGAGGAGGAACTAACATCCCTTCATCCATTTTTGATAAGTAATATACATCATTGGGGAAGTTATGAATGCCACTAACCTTTTGAAGGTAAGAATGTGGGGTACAATTCATCCTTTAGTGAGTGTCGAGGATGAGGACCCTGGTGGTAATTCCCTGATGGAAATTATCATATATTAAAATTGTGAACCTGATGTAAAACTTTTCTCCATACCATGGGTATTATCCATGTATTAAATTAAAACAATTATTTTACTCATATGTATGGCTGTTAAAATAATAGAAATTATGTACCTAACTTGATGTATTTCTCCACTAACTATGGGGATTAATTTCACTCAGGAAATAGACAGATGATTGTGACACTAGATTGATTTATCTGGTGCATGGTCCCTCTATGAAAATAGTGGTCATAGTGTGAAAATCACCAAAATTTAGGGTGGATAATAATTGGGCACTCCGGTGAATGTCATCGTCAGTTTGGAACTTTCTTTCTTACCAAGGAATATTGAACGTTGTTGGGGAACAAGGAATTTCATTCCTAATATCAATATTGAAGGATAAATTTTTACAAATTTGCAGGACCAATGCTACAAGAAACCATCCATCCCTACCCATATCAAAAGGGTAACGAGGAATGAAAATGCTGCATTTCCACACAAATCAACTTCTTCCACGATGTCATCCACAAAATGTTTTCGGGTCTTCATGCCCCATATCTACCTCAAAATGTTTTCAGATAAGGTTGATAGATGTTCTCGTCCAATAATAAGAAGGAGGGGTTCATTCCCATGAGGTATATATCCTACCAATACCTTGATAATTTTTCACATCACCATTACAAATATTTACAATGTCCGTATAGGGATCGACCACTCCCCATAAAACATCTAACAATTTTGAGAGTCTCCTAATGAAACACTCATATGAATCACTCCCCTATGCCAATGAGGTAAGATAGGTATAGCTAAACCAATTCAATACTACATACATGGTGCCTTCATGTAGGGATCCCTAAATTCCTCATTAGTTCTAACAGCTACCAGTCCCACATAAAAAGGAATAGGTGGCCTTTGTGCAGGATCAGATGGCCTTGACATGGGTGACCGGATGTCAACAACAGGCGCATGCCCATGAAGATTTCTGTATGATAGATTCATCTTCTGAAACTATAATGGAACATTTCACCACCAATAAATACTAATATTTACCTAATATTATAGGGAAGGAAACTTTAGTTCTTGATCGGGATTAAGACATCTAATTTCCCATGAGTGGGTTGGGTTGACTCGTTTGGTAACTGGAATGATCAGAAATCATCACGGGCCGGCACATGATGGCAAGATCCTCAATGGAGGACCTCCCCGCACCTTCTCCAGCCAGAGTGGACGTCCTCCAACCTCTCAATATAATCTTGTAGATCTTCCCCATGTCACTATAATCGATCTATGAATATTTCCTCCCCACATTGATGGAACCAATCAAAGAGGTCCACCATATTCCCATGATCCCAAATATGGAGTACCTCCCAATATCATGGGTCATTAACAAGATGTTCCACATCGCTTTTTTCCCATATTCAATGAAGTTCCTGAAAATAAATATATTGTCCTGATAGATGGTTATTCCTCATGTTCTAAACAAATCCAATGGGGGGCGTCCTCACTCAAGCACCCATCAAAGTGGTGTTCCCCCTGCTTTATCAATGATAAACGCTGAGGTCCTCCCCATATCTAGTTTGACTAGTATTCTAGACCTCCAACTTATACCACTACCAATTGGAATAGATGTCCTCCCTGCGGCATAGGCATTACACATGGATGTCCTCCCCATGTTCTCACCATCTTCATTAGAGGTCATCTCCATTATTTCACTCCCTAATGCAGAGGTCTTACATGTGAATCTAGAAATCAACAACTGAGGACCACCTCATGTTCTGTTTGATGAATGCATGGAAAATATTTACACCACAAATCACTAATGTGACGATACACCCCTCTCAAAAACAAACCCCCATGGAGAACCTCCCCATATAAATGATATAGCATTGAGTAAAGAACCACCTTGGGGATGAAGGATAAATCTTCATCGCCATATGAAATACTCTGAGAGCCTCTAAATACTCATCAATTTTGTATTCTTTTCATATTATGAAGTAGAATGTGATTCAATTATGGGGCCCGCACCCTGATCCTTTGTATCAGAGTCAGGGGAAGGAACAAAATGTGTGATTTTCATCCTATGGAAAGCAATATGTACCAAATCCTTGATGCCTTCTGCCTATATGTATAGGAGGATGAAGATTTGGATTCCTTCCAAGGTGTTTCTTTGTAGTCCCCTATATCATCACTACTATTTTTCACTACCTCAACATGAGATTAGGGAGGGTTGTTCTGGGACCTTGTAGATGTTGAACACCAGCCAAGTCTTCTACCACCATACTCCATCTTCATTTATGAAGTTTTGATCAGCACATCGTCCATTACGAACATGATGATGTGCTTAGAAGAACTCCTGAGAGACGACTCGTTCTAAAGTGTCCTATCTACTAACAAATCACTCTCAACACTAACATGTCTACCACCAACAAGATCTACATCAATGCCATTTTCAGTTCCACAACCACTTCAGTTGATGATTAAGAAAACTATGAGCTGGAACATTATGTTTATCGAAAATTCAATGGGACATTATTGTGGAAAACAAATTATCTAAGATGTTCTGGCTGACCACAACTTCAGACATCGACATTAATGAATAAATTACCTAAGACAAAACCAGGTTCTTATGCCATACCATCTGGGTGACACATTTTTAACTCTCGATCTATTAGTTGGTTTATCCGAAGATTTAGAATAACTTTGACAATATCTTCTAGAAGTTTCATATTATTAACTTAGTCATTCTTCTTGTGGCATAATACCCAAAATTTCATGGAAATAACTAAACTCTTATGTAGAGTTGTGTTCAGAGATTCCCTTTTATTTTCATTATTATCAATGATGTGTATCTATACGTGTAGATTTTGGGATGGGGGCAGGATGCTGCTCTTCAGTTTATCCCAATATAGTGACAACCAGACCTACACGGTGACATCAAAGATATGTCTTTAGCTGAAGTCAAGGTAAATATGTACGTGCTCAGCCCACATAACGAGGCATACAACAAAGAATGGTCTCGAAAGGATGAACCACCTCTGGGGGAAACCCAACATCTACTAGACCCCCATGTGTTTTCACTTTCCGACAAAGGCATATGATTAGTCTTGCCGATCCATTGGATTCAATTCACTTAGAAAAAGAACGCAACAAAGGAAATGGACCACTTGGGGTGTAACATCAAAGGTAAATAATGAATATGAGATTTTTCATATTTATTAATATTTGTGAATTGAATATTAATTTTACTTTAAAGGGATTGTTATGTGTGATAGCATACCCCATACACAACAAAGGGTTTCGTTGAAATCTTACGTTGCACAATAATAATATAATATTATTATTTTAAATGTTAGTTTACTCCTAGTTGTTTTATTGGTGGGAATGAACAAAACTAACTACAATATGATTATATATTATTTTTAAATGTATTTAAATTTATCCAATAGAAAGTGAGAGGCTCAAAATATGAATGAATCTAATTTTCAGCATAATTTACATTAAAAGGCCAATTTACCGTTTTTTAACAGAGAACCCTATTTAAATATATTTTTGGTCACTTTAATACTTTCTAATTGACAAAATAAAATCCTTCTTTAGAATGGGGACATCAAATTTTACTTTGGGTAATTTTTTTGGTATTTCTTTGATAAAGTTCATTTTTTAATGAATAGTGAAAAATATTATATTTTAATTCAAAAGTGCCTTTTAATATAATTTATTTATATGGTTAGATTATATTTTTAATTGGTTTCAAGTGTAATTTGAATATATTTTTACCATTTAATCCAATTTTGGTCATTGGAATTAATTTAACTTTGAAATTGGATATAAATAATTGTCAATCTTTTGATAGATATTATTTCTAAAAAACACACTATTTGTTTTGACGGCGAGAATTAATTATAAAATTAATTAATTCAACTTATATGTTTTTAATTTTGTTAAATGGATATAATTTTTGAATTTTTAATATAAAATATAGCTTAGAGTGATATTTTGGTATTTTTCTGAAAAACTTCAATTTTTTATGAATAGTGAAACTACTAAGTGGTAGTTAAAAAACTGAATTTTTCATTTAAATGAAATTTGACAGCTTTTGTGAAATGAATTTCAAAAATCTGACATACATGGTTGTAATTATGAAGTAAAATGTGGTTCAATAAATGAAAATATTTTTTTCGGTGAATAGTAACTTTTGACTTTTATTTACCGCGGTTAAAGTCAAATAGTTTAATTCAAGGTTAAAAGAATATTATAATAATTCAAAATTACCGTAACACTTGTCCAAATATTATTAGTTTAGTTATTGACGACCATGACCATCTTGGGGTCTATTTTTGGTCCCCATTAAGCCACTTAGGAGTGATAATGATAATTTAGATTAATTAACTTAAAGTAAAGGAAAAATGACAAAAGAAAATATCTTTTTGTAAATTAATTTTTAGAGGAGGTTATATAAATTATATTTTTCAACTATAAATATTCATTATAAATATGAAAATGTTTATTACATCATGGTATTTTTTATATAATTTTTAGACATCAAATAAATTAAATAATTTATGACACAATAATGATGCAGTGTTTACCTCATTAATAAATGATTTAAATAAATAAGAATATAATGATTAAAATATTATCCAAAACATGTCCAATTATGATTGGATTAGTTTATTTAGAATATGAGTCATCTTATATTCGACTTTAATTATTTTTGGACCTTTTGAAACCGATGATATGTTTATAATAAAATAATGTTTTCACACTTTCCTAAAGAGCCCCTCCTCTCACCTATAAAAGGACACCATTCTAACCAATTCCTCACACATATCAAGACTTTTGGATCGTCCTAACTCTGTACAATTATTCTCCCTACATCCCTCTCCTCCTCCTAGAAGACTTACCTTAGACAGAAGGCACTTCCAGAGTCCTTTTGGTTCAAACCAAAGGGAGTTACCCAAATTAAAGGTAACTGTTTCTCTTAAATTGTTTTTTTTATTTTACTTCTCCAACCCCTAAACTCTTTTTATTCCTTTATTTTCTAACAACACCAGTATCCTCAATATACTATTATGTTTTTAAGAGAAGAATTCAAACTACACTTACACACACCTCCATTTAATGGGTGAAGAACATAATGTTTCTGTGGATGGCAACCAAACGCCTCGCGAAACGATAATTGTTCAATTATCTCCTACCGCCTCTCATGGTGGCAATTATGATGGAACTATATTTATATATGATATATATTTATTATGTTTTTGTTTTATTTATGCTTATGTATTTTCCTTTTATATCATAACTTTATGGTTTCCATAATGGGTAAATACGATAATCTCATTAGAGGAAGTGTAGACTACAGCCCCCTCAAAGTGATCTGACTCGTTAATGCCTTATGTGGGACATATAAAGGACGGAGTTAATAATAATATATATTGTCTTATACTGGAATTATAATATAACTATTTATAATTATTTTTTAATTCCATTAAATTAAGATATAGAAATGGAAGTAGCGTTCATGCATACGTACGACTTATCATCTCCATGAACGGTGCATTTCATTTCTTACCTCTAAATGTTATGTACAATTATAAATACATGTATATTCTGGATATATATTATATATATGATATCCAAATCATGAATATCATTTTTTATATAATTAACTTTTGACCACATGAACAACATGTAATTATTAGAAGTCCATTTTTTTGACTCAAGTACCAAATATCGACAAAACGATCATTATTAGATTAAATGATTACATAACGTTTTTAACATGGTAATAAGTGATATAAAATTAACAATAAAATTTAAAAATGTTCTTAAGAAATTAGAAATTAACTTTAGTTTATTATTCAGGACGTTAAAGAATGAACGGGTCAAGTCGGACACGAGGTAAGGGATCCGACCTCTCTCTTTCTTTTCAAGTACTCTCTTTTATGTCATTTATTTTATGCTCCATGTTATTATGTTTGAAGATGTTCTTTTATATTAACCATACTATAATTTGTATTTTCATATGATGAGATACCCCTTTTACTTTCATCAATTAATTTTATGAATTTTTAAGTGGCGCTGTTAGGCTACCGAATTTTTGTAATGAATTTTCTAATCTCACTTTTAATTCCGTAATATTTCCATTGTTTGCCACTTATTAATTGCATGTGGTGTATTGTGTACTAAAATTTGTTATATATTATCATGAATCAAATTATATTCATGTTATTCTGTGATTCATTTAGTGGTTATTAAATTTTGGTCATACGACTGAGTTGATTACAATGTGGTAAAGGGTTTCATCTCACTTTTTATTCTCGTGAGATTGATGAAATATTTCCCACTATTTCCTTTTGTGTGGTTTATGTTATTACCATGATTTTACTCTTTATGTAATATACTTTAATTTATGAGTATTTACATCTTCATTGTATGATCCTTCTTTCATGTGGCGTATGTTTTGTATGTTACCAAATCGGTAAGGGAACCTTTCACCCTCCTCTTTTTAAAGGAATTATTTTTGTTATGTCTTTTAATTCACATATTATTTTGTTGGGATATGTTCTTCTATATCCTTATTGATGTAAATTTTATGTCCATGTGATGAGTTACCTTTTTTTCTCTCATCAACTCAGTTTCTGAATTTTAACGTGATGCCATTAGGCTGACAAATTTTTACAGGGGAACTTCTTAACCCAATTTCAATTCTTTGGGTTCAACATGTAATTATTGAATATTTCATCCTAGGAATATATGTGAATTAACTCTAATTGTTTTAAACTTAATATCCACTTATATTTGGTGTAATTATATTTTTCACACATAATTATGTGATTGATTTATCCTTAATTTAAGGCTACCATCTTTATAAGGGACTTCGTCTCAATCTCCTTTCATTGAGGCATTTTTAGTTTTCTACACAACTTTATTTTATACGGTGTATAAACCCCTTTGACTTTTCATTTTATTCAAAGGGAATATTTATATACAAATAATTTTACTAAACAAAAAAAAGGAATGTTTTTTAACGTAATCAGTGATAATGACATTTCCGCCGCTGTGAGTATTATTTGATCTTTGGATTCCTTAACAAGCCGTAATGTTTTTAAAAGGAAAAATAAATACCATATAATTTTTTACGTATTTTGGTATTGAATATGATTTTGAGAATGTATTTATTATTTCATTATCTTGAAATGATATTTTTCTATTGCAATGTGGGAATGTAATCTTTTCTTTATGCTTATTTCATGTGTTACAATCATGTTATGATTCTTGGGAAATATTTACGTATACGGGTGGTTCCATGATAAACCTAGGGAGGGTGAGCCTGAGATAGCTCTCCAATGCATTGGGTAACGTGATTGAGGTAAACGTGAATGTTTCTCCTAAGAGATTTAGGGAATATAATGTGATGGGTATTCAAAATGTGACTCCCTATGTAGCTGTGATAGCTACAATGTAAGTAGGTTATGAATTCCATAATTTACCTTTATGAATTATGATTTCTATGTGTTATTCATAAATCTTATGATTTTTAAGGTATGTTATGATTGAAAAGTATCGGTTTCATTGATTTGTAATTATTGATGGGCTAATTTATTCTTTCCTTATTTTATAACACTTACTAAGCTTTTTATGATCATCCCAAGTTTTTGAAATGTTTTTCACAGGACTTAGAGATGAATAGGGCCAGGGAATGGATCAAGGAAAAGTCTTGCTATCTAAAACATGGAACTAGACATGTATCTTTTAAACAGGTTTTATTTTATAATAAAATGGATACTGAGTAGTATTGTCTACATGTAATATTCAAGTTGTTATGTATTAGTTATGGCCTAATTCTCTAGAAATCTAAACCTGAAAAGATCCTAAATTTAAATTATTTTTTTAATTCAATATTATGTATTTTTTAAGGCCAGTTCCTTAAAGTTGGTATCAGAGGTCAGTTTAGACAACTTTAGGGATTATGAGTTTTCGTTAGACACATGGTTAGTCCCTATGTCTATTATTTCCGTTAAATCCTTGTTTTATAACTTTTTCAGATCAAGGAAAGTCAGTTACAAATGGAATGAGGTGGATCTCAAATGAAATTCCGATCTCTTTCTGATGTCATGCTTGCAATAATTATTGCAAAGTCATGTTCGGATGATTGTGAAACTTTTTCTAGCTTAAAACTCCCTTGCAAAAAGTTGTTTGAGATATCAAACACCTCCACAATACCTAGATATAATCGTGGATCATATGTCATATTTAATAAAATCCTTTCTTCACAATATTCTCATATTTTTAAGAAAGGTAAATATTATCAAGGTATTTTCATATATTTTACCTTATCACAAGATTTTGAAGCATATTATGATTTTGAAAAAGGTGATGAAGAAGGAGACCCTTGCAAAATCTATTTATATTTGACTTTAAAATATAGTCTCTAAGAACATGATTTTGGTATTTTAAAAGGACCATTGATTTAAATATTCAACTCAAATTTGGTCAGACCGTTTTATAAAAACCATGTTTTATCAGATGTTTTGAAATTATATGTCATGCATGATTATTTTCCAAAACTATTTTTTGTGAACACCCATATGACCCAAGTTGTACAAGGTGTATTTGGATAAAGGAAGAAAATGATTTTGAAGTATCCCTAAATCATTGTTGCAGTGCATGGACATTATACATTTTAGAACAATATGAAGATGAAACCATATGGACACCATGATGAAGGTATGTTGTTCTTTCTATTAGTAATAGTTTTATTTTATCATTTTTGGGGTAAAATAAAATAAATTAAAATATATATATGGCTTCATGAATTAAAATGTTGAGGTCTTAATGTGTTGGGATTAAAATGAAAGGTATAAGAAAAACATTTATGTTAAAAAAGGTTATGATTATTATTTTTGAGTTTTATAAAAAAGGACAACCCGTAAGATGGGTGACAACCCGTCGCATCCGGAAAGGCCGTAGGAATTGAACCCACAACGGAAGGGCAACAAGGGAACATCGCTTACCATAAGCCTACATTAAGTCCCTGGTTAGTATGACTTACTATTTTAGTAAAATGATATTATGGAATAAGAATAAGATGATTTTGGGTACTTATGTTATATCAAATTGATATAATTAGTATAAAAAATGATTTGGTGATTAAGTGATATTGGTTTTTTAGGAAGACGTTCACTCTTTTGAGGAAACACTTTATGCCTATGGAATATAGAATACTATGGGATTTAAATTGTGGAATAATGGTTGAAAATTTTAGTTTGGAAGAATCTATGTTTTTATTGTGGACATATGGCGATTTGGTTTATTTATGAAAATGATTAACCTAACATGGAGAATATGTGATTAGGTTAATTATTTTTCAATATGAGGCCTTGTGAGTAACTGATGTTATTTGAAGATAAATGTTAAGATTTATCTTGGAAGACTATGTAATTAAATCCTTATGAGATTTGGGTTTCAATCATAGTTTGGATTACTTTTGAAGAATTTTATGGACAATTGTTTATTTAATTGTCTTTGTGCAACATTGGGTTTTGTTTGACCAATTTTGGATATTAAGAGTAGTTGTTGTTTTTTTTAAATATTTTCCTTTCTGGGCATTATCTTATCCACACTAACCATTTTGGGTTTAGTTGATGTTTAAAGGAAAGGGAAATATATAGTTTTCCTTTGGAGGATTATGTGATTCTCTAGAACATGATTCTTGTGCTTTTTATGTGACCATGTCTTTTTGAATGGTCATTGTTTGGAGAAAAGATTAGTTTTGGGTTAAAACGTATTAAAGGATAAAACTCTACATGTAGTAAAGTATATTTCCTTATGTTGTTATTCGATTTAGTAATTGAATTTCTCAAAATTATGAAAATAAACATAAAACAAAAACGGTGTTGATTTACGTTTCCTACTGGGTAATCAAAGACCGTTTAACACATCATAAGTTTGTGATTTTCTGGTGGTTAAGTTTCCCCTAATCATGTTTTCTATCACTCTCCATCAGAACATGACCGTTTGTTTTCTCCTCCATATCCATGTTTTCCTACATGGAATCCTAATATGGGTTATCTCGTGTGACTTTTGTACTTCACTTTCTTTCTTTTAAAGTGATAGTTTTACTGACTCTTTTCCAATGTAGGCCTTTTAATGAAGTTTCGAAGCCTAGTTTTTAAATTGTGAGGACTCAATTCCCAAAAGGGGGGAAGGATGTAACATCTCAGGTAAATATAGAATATGAAAATTTTCATATTTATTAGTATTTGTGAATTAAATATTAATTTTACTTTAAAGGGGTTGTTATGTGCGACAACATACCCGATAAGCAACAACAGGTTTCTTTGAAATCTTACATTGCACACTTATAATATAATTTTATTATTTTAAATGGTAGTTAACACCAACCCGTTTTATTGAAGGGAATGAATAAAACTAACTATAAAATGATTATACATGATTGTTAAATGTATCTACATTTATCTAATAGAAAGTTAGAGGCTTAAAATATGAATGAATCTAATTTTAAGCAAAATTTACATTCAAAGGCCGATTTACCACCTTTTAATGGAGAACCCTATTTAAATATAGTTTTGGTCACTTTAATACTTTATAATTGACCAAATAAAATCCTTATTCATAATGGGGACCTCAAATTTTACTCTCAATAATTCTTTGGTATTTTTCGGATAAAGTTCATTTTTTAATGAATAGAGAAAAATATTGTATTTTAATTCAAATGTGCCTTTTAATCAAATTTATTATTATGGTTATATTATCTTTTTAATTTGTTTTAAAGTGTAATTAGAATATATTTTTACCATTTAATCCAATTTTGTTCCTTGGAATTAATTTCACTTTGAAATTGGATATAAACAAGTGTCAATCTTTTGATAGATATTGTTTCTTAAAAACACGCTATTTGTTTTGACGACGGGAATTAATTATACAATCAATTAATGAAACTTCTATTTTTTGAATCTGGTTAAATGAATATCATTTTTGAATTTTGAATATCAAATATATCTGAGAGTGAATTTATTGTATTTTTCTGAAAAACTTCAATTTTTTATGAATAGTGAAACCACTAAGTGGTAGTTAAAAAACCGAATTTTTCTTTTAAATGAAATTTTACCACTTCTGTGAATTGAATTTTGAAAATCCGACATACATGGTTGTTATTATTAAATAAAATTTGGTTCAATAAAATGAAACTAGTTTTGGTGAATAGTAACTTTTGACTTCTATTTACCGCGGTTAAAGATATATAGGGTAATTCAAGGTTAAAAAAATATTATAATAATTCAAAATTACCTTAACACTTGTCCAAAACTTATTGGTTTATGAATTTATGACCATGAGCATCTTGGGGTCGATTTTGGACACCATTAAGCCACTTGGAAGTGATAATGACAATTTAGATTAATTAACTTAAATAAAGGAAAAAATGACAAACGAAAATATCTTTTATTAAATTAATTTTTAACGGGGGTTATATACATTATATTTTAGAATATAAATATTACATAGAAATATAAATAAATTTAATACATCATGGTATTTTTTATATAATTTTTAGACATCATAGAAATTAAATTATCTATGACACAATAATGATGCAGTTTTTACCTCATTAATAAATGATTTAAATATACTAGAATATAATGATTAAAAAATTATCCAAAAAATTTCCAATTCTGATTGAATGATTTGTTTTCAAATATGTGTTATCTTATATTCGACTTTAATGATTTTTGGACCTTTTGAAACCGAAGATATGTTTATAATAAAATACTTTTTTCACACTTTCTTAAAGATCCCCCCTCCCCCTTATAAAAGGATACCACTTCTAACCAATTAATCACACATGTCAAGAATTTTGGATCGTCCAAAATCTGACAAAATTAAGCTCTCTACATCCCTATCCTCCTCATAGAAGCCTTACCTTAGGCATAAGACACTTCAAGAGTCCTTTTCGTTCAAACCAAAGGGAGATACCCATATTAAAGGTAACTGATTTCTCTTAAATTGTTTTCTTTTATTTTAATTCTCCAACCCCTAAACTCTTTTTATTAAATTATTTTGTAGCAAAACCAGTATCCTAAATATACTAGGATGTTTTTATGAGAATTATTTTAACTACTCTTACACACACCTCTTTCTAATGGGTGAATAACATAATGTTTCTATGGATGGCAACCAAACACCTCAGAAAACGATGATTGTTCAATTATCTCCTACTGCCTTTCATGGTGGCCATAAGGATGAAACTGTATTTATATATGATATATATATTATTTTTATGTTTCTTATGCTTCTCTATTTTCCATTTATAGCATACCTTTATGATTTCCATAGTGGGTAAATACGATAATCTCATTAGAGGAAGTGTGGACTACCGCCCCCTCAAAGTGATATGACTCGTTAATACCTTATGTGGGATGTATAAAAGATGGATTTAATAATAATATATATGATATTATACTGGATTTGTAATATAACAATGTATAATTATGTTTTAATTCCATTAAATTAAGAAATAGAAATGGATGTAGTGTTCATGCGTACGTACGACTTACCGTCTCCATGAACGATGCATTTCATTTCTTACCTCTAATTGTTATGTAATATTATAAATACAAGTATATGATAGATATATATGATATATATTATATCCAAATCATGAATATAATTTTTTATATAATGAAACTATGACCACATGAACAACATGTAATTATAAGAAGTCCATTTTTTTACTGAAGCACCAAATATCGACAAAATGAACATTATTAGCTTAAATGATTACATAATGTTTATAACATTGTAATAATTGATATAAAAGGAATAATAAAATTTAAAAAGGTTTTGAAGCAAGTATAAGTTATATTTAGTTTATTATTCAGGACATTAAAGAACAAACAGGTCAAGTCGGACACGAGGTAAGGAATCCGACCTCTCTCTTTCTTTTCAAGTACTATCTTTTATGTCATTTCTTTTATGCACCATGTTCTAATGTTTGATGATGTTATTTTATACATGGTTTTCATTAGGATGTAAAATTTGGTTCAATGGGATTAAAATAATGTTTTGGTTAATAGTAACTTTTATGTTTTATTAATCGCGATTAAAGGTAATTAGTGTAATTTAAGGTAAATATAATGATATAATAATATGAAATTACCTTTACACTTGTCCTAAACATATTGGAAAAGTCATGGACGACCATGAAAATCCATGGGTCAACATGGGGAACCCATGGATCCACTTGGGTAAGAAAATGAAATTAAAAACCTTTTATTTAAAGTAAAAATAAATGTGTCACAAACATGTAATGTTTTACTAAAACAATTTTTATATCGGATTATACAAGTCATATTTTTGACTATAAATATTCACTAGAAAGATAAAAATATTTCCTACATTATTATAGTTTTTTATTGTTTTTATACATTATATAAATAAATTTATTTATGACACCATGATGATGGAGTGATTACCTCATTAATGAACGATTTAAATAAAATGAGAAGATAAGGTAACATCTAAGATGTAAACTTGTAAAAAACTTATTGGTCGAGTGGATTTCGAACCGTTATCACCTCATACTAGAAATATATAATTTTCGGACCTTTAATATCTGAAAATCATTTTATAATAAAGTAACTTTTCAAGACTTTCCAAGAGTTCCCCTCCTCCCTCTTATAAAAGGCCCCCACCTCTACCCCCTTACCCAGACCTCTCAAGCCTTGGGATCGACCCAAATCTGCTCATTTTATCTCTCCACATCCATCTATTCATCCTATAAGCCTTAAAGTAGGTATAAATCTCTTCAAGAAACCTTTTTCATTCAAACCAAAGGGAGTTTCCCGATTTAAAGGTAATGTCATCTCTTATGTTCATTTGTTTTATTTTTCCTCTCCAACAACCTAAACTATTTTTATTCATTTATTTTGAAAAAAATACAGTATCTTAAATATAATAGTATTTTCTTATGAGAATTATTTGATAAACACTTACACACACCTCCGTCCAATGGTTAAAGAACATACTGTTTCCGTGGATGGCGAATTATTGCCTCATGAAACGAAGATTATTCTATCTTCTACTACCACCTCTCATTGTGGCCATTATGATGGAACAATAATTATTTATGATATATATTATATTTATTTCCTCTCTATTCTTCTATATTTTACATTTAAAACATACCTTTATTCTTTGCATGTTGTGCAAATGCGAAAATTTCATTTGAGTATGTGTGGACTACCGCCCCCTTAAGTGATGTGACTCATTCAAGCAATAAATGGAATGTATGAAGAATGAAATTAATGAAATTATGTGACCTATATAACATATATATTATACTGGATTGATAACACATATATATCTCATTTATTTTTAATTCCATTATATACGAAATAGAAATGAATGTAGTGTTCATGCGTACGTACGACTTACCGTCTCCATGAACGGTACATTTCATTTCTTACCTTTAAATGTTATGTAATATTATAAATGCAAGTATATACTGGATATATTTTATATATATGATATATACATCATGAATATAATTCTGGATATATTGGATATTTTACTCCATGAACAACTTGTAATTATAAGAAGTTTATTTTGGACTCAAGTACAAATGATCGACAAAACGGCCGTTATTAAATTAAATAATTACATAATGTTAATAACATGGTAATAAGTGATATAAAAGGAGTAATGAAAATAAAAATGGTTCTTAAGAAATTATAAATTAACACTAGTTTATTATTCAGGAATATAATAAAATGAACAAGACAAGTCGGACTTGAGGTCAGTGATCCTACCTCTCTCTTTCTTTTTAAGTACTCTCTTTTATGTAATTTATTTTAAACTCATCTTTCTTAGGTTTGGGGATGTTCTTTTATATTCCTTATTCTGTACTTTTTATGTTCATATTATGAGAGACCCTATTTGATCTCATAAATCCATTTTTTGAAGTTTTATGTGGCGTCGTTAGGCTGCCTAGTTTTCTTAAGGGATTTTTCATCTCACTTTTATTCCCGTGAGATTTATGCTACATTTGACACTATTTCCTTTTATTGGTGTATGTACTACCCATTATTATACTATTTGTGAAATATAATTTTGTTTATGAGTATTTAAATCAACGCTTTATAGTCCTTCTTTCATGGGGTGTATGTTTTGAAAGTTACCTATGTCGGTAAGGGAACCTTTCACACTCCTATTTTTAGAAGACTTATTTTTTTTTTGTGTTTTTAATAACATCTTCTTGTGTTGGGATATGTTCTTATATATCCTTATTGCTGTAAATTTTATGTCCAAGTGATGGGATACCCTTTATCTCTCTCATCAAATCTTTTTCTAAAATTTGATGTGACGCTGTTAGGCTATCAAATTTTTGCAAGGGAACTTCCTAACCCAATTCCAATTCTTTGGGTTAAACCTCTACATCTTGATTATGTCATGCTATGAATACGTTTGGATGAAATTTGATTGTTTTACACTAAGTATCCACTTATATTTAGTTTATTTATATTTTTCACGGATAATTATGGCATTTCTTTATCCTTGCTCTAATGGCATGATCCTTGATTGGGATTACATCTCAATTTCTTCTCATAGACACATTTCTTAATGATATGCACTTTTATTATTTTATAAAGTGTATATACAACCCCTTTTACTTTCCATATACATATTATGTCTATACTAAAGTCATTTAAATGTTTTTAAAATGGTCTAATTTTATGTGGCCTATAATTTAAATGTTCAAAATGGAAAATGAATCTTTTATTAAAACATTGTATTAAATGGTTTCAAAGATTTATTCTTTTAAAGATTTATCATCCATGTCCATTTTTTAAAAATGGTTTTAAGAATTTATTTATATGGACATTAATGTTTTAAAAACCTTTCAAATGTTTCGAAGTGGTATGGGACACTTTGATTCTAAAATCTCTTTTAAATGTATTATTTTAATATTTTAAAAGTATAAAGGGATTTTACTCCCATAGAGTTTTAATGCTTTTATTAGATGTTTTTATTTATGATAATATCATGATGTGATCTCTTGTGATTGAAATGTGGAAATTTTATGTTTGTTTTATGCATGTTTTAAGTGTTATGACTATGTTATGGTTCTTGAGAAATGTTTATGAAATCGGGTGGTTCTGTAATAAACTAATAGAGGGTGAGCCCGATATAGCTCTCCAATGCATTGGGTAACGTGAAGGACATAAACACTATGATTTCTCCAAAGAGATTTAGGGAATATACTGTGATGGGTATTCCACGCGTAACAATGAGGGTTACTCCCTACGTAAGAATGTAATGAATGCCTCAAGTTACCTTTACATCTTATGTTTCTATGAGTTATTCATAAATCTTATGATTTCATGAAGTATGTTAAAGTTATTTTTTTATGAGTAAAGTGAATTTTCATTGATTCTTACGTATACGTGGACTAATGTTTCCGTTCCGTATTTTTATATCCCTTACTGAGCTTTTGGTGCTCATCCCAAGTTTATGAAATGTTTTAAACAAGACTTAAAGTGGAATATGGTCAAGGATGGGATCAAGGAAATGTCATGATGTCTAAAACATGGTACTAGACATGACTCTTTTGTTCAAGAGTTTATATTTTGTGAAAAAAATGGAAACTGAGAAGCTGTGTCTACCTTGTAATCATTGAGATGTAATAGTTATGCCCTAATTCTCTAAAACTCTAAACCTGAAAATATCCTCAATGTGAATTATTCATTTAATTAATGATTATGTAATGTTTTAAGGTGGGGTCCTTATAGTTGGTATCAAGGGTCAGTTTAGATAACATTAGAGGTTAGGGTATTATTTAAGCATAAGTGACATTACCATAATGGTTAGGAATTCAGAAAGAGTCATAGTTTTAGATAAAGTGAATGAGTTTATAATAATATAAATAATTATATCATAGAATTATATGATGATTCTAATGACATACTTAAACAAACCTATTTGGTTTTAGTCAATGGATGGATCTAGCAGGCACCAAAGCGATAGTGGATGTGGAGAAAACTATGACAGTTTCCTGAAAGAACAACTAAATGATATGGGAGCTGCAATGAGAACTCTTGTGGTTTTGTTCAACCAAATATCAGGAGTAATGATTTACCACTTGAACCTTGGTGAGTTATCTAATGAATCATGTACGAGATAACCAACTCGATGTGGAAGTTCAGGTAATAATTATAAAGGTAACCATTAGGGTTTATATGATCCTTAATTTTGAGGTAATTATCGGTTACTATATGTTATGATGGAAAATGGAAGGAACGAGATTAACTTGAGGTTAAATAATGTTATGGTTATTTTTGATGATTTTATCTCTTTTTGGAGAATTTTTTAATAATTATATAGTTTTGGAAAAGGACAACACACAGACCGTGTGACAACCCATTGCGTCAGACAAAGCTATGGGAATCGAACCCACAACCAAAGTGTGACTGGTATTTATCGCCTACCACTTGACTACATGAAGTCCCTGGTTAGTATGACAAATTATTTTTAGTTATAAGATCTTATGAATCAGGAAGAATTTGATTTTGGGTTATGTATGGAAATTATTAGCCTACAATGGAGGATATGTTATTAGGTTAGTTACTTTTCAGTATGAGACTTTAAGAGTAACTGATGTTATTTGGAGATAAATGTTAAGATTTATCTTGGAAGACTATGGGATTATATCCTTCAGAGTTTTGGGTTTAATTCTTAGTTTGGATTACTTTGAAGAATTTTATGGATAGCTGTTTATTGAATGGTCTCAGATGAACTTTGGGTTTTGTTGAAAATTTTTTGGAGATTAAGAGTAGTATTTCTTTTTATAAAGAAGTATCATTTGTGGGTATTATCTGATATTTTACTAACAATTTTTGGTTTTGGTTAAGGTTTAATGACATGGGAAATATATAGTTCATCTTTTGCAGGTTAGGTGATTCTATAGAAGTTGATTATAGCGCTCTTAATATGAACAAGTCATCCTGAGATACTCATCATTTGGAGAAAATATGAGTTTGTGTTAGAAATATAGTAAATGATGAAATACTGCATGTCAAGTGAGTATGTTTCCTTATGATTTAGTTAAGCACATAAATATGTTCCTCTTTGAAAAGTAACTTAAAACAAAAATGTTGTCTGTTAACTTTTCCTACTAGGGAATCACATACCGTTTAACCCATCAAAAGTTTGTGATTTTTTGGGGTTAACATTTTCCAAATCATGTTTCATATCACTCTCCATCAGAAAATGACCTTTTTTTTCTCCTCCATATCCATGTTTTCATGGAATCCAAGTATGGGTTAACTCGAGTGACCTTTTTACATCTCTTTATTTATTTTAAAGGGATAGTTTTACTGACTCTTGTTCTGATGTTGGACTTTCAATGAAGTTTCTGAGCCCAAATTTATAATTGTGAGGACGCAATTCCCAAAACGGGGGAAGGATGTAACAACCAAGGTAAATAAAGAATATGAAATTTTCATATTTATTAATATTTGTGAATAAAATATTAATATTACTTTAAAGGGAATGCTATGTTCAATGGCGTACCCAATATGCAACAATGAGTTTCTTTGAAATCTTACGTTGCACACTAATTATATAATGATATTATTTTAAATGGTTGTTAAAGCCTAGGAATTGTAATGGCAGGAATGAATAGAAATAACTACCAAATGAATATATAAGCTTGTAAAATATATTTGCATTTATCCAAATAAATGTTAGAGGCTTAAAATGAAAATAAATCCAATTTTAAGAATTAATCTTCTAATAATCTTTAAAAGGTCAATTAACCACCTTTTGATGGAAAAACCTTATTAAATATACTTTTAAGAATTATATATGTTATATTTTAAAAAATAAAATCCTTCTTTAGAATCGGGACATCAAAATTTACATGTGTAAAGTTTTGTTATTTTTCCAATAAAGATCATTTTTAGTGAAAATGTTGTATTTTAATTCAAAACCTCTTTTTAATATAATTTATTTATATGGATAGATTATATTTTAAATTGGGTTTAAAGTGTAGTTAAAAAATATTTTTACCATTTAATCCAATGTTGGTCATTGGAATTAATTTCACTTTGAAATTTGACATAAACAGGTGTCAATATTTTCATAGATATTCTTTCTTAAAAACACGTTATTTTTTTGACAGCGGGAATTAATTAAAAAAATAATTAATGCAACTTTTATGTTTTGAATTTGATAAAATGGACCTCATTTTTGAATTTGGATTATCAAATATATATTAGGCTGAATTTTTTTTATTTTTCTGAAAAACATCAATTTTTGATGAATAGTGAAACCACTAAGTGGTAGTTAAAAAAACTGATTTTTCATTTAAATGAAATTTTACCACCTCTGTGATTTGAATTTAAAAAATCCGACATCCATGGTTGTCATTAGGATGTAAAATGTGGTTCAATGGGATCAATATAATTTTTTTGGTGAATAGTAACTTTTATGTTTTATTAATCGCGATTAAAGGTAATTAGTGTAATTTAAGGTAAATATAATGATATAATAATATGAAATTACCTTTACACTTTTCCTAAACTTATTGGATAAGTCATGGGAGACCAATAAAATCCATTGGTCAACTTGGGGACCCCATGAAACCACTTGGGTAAGAAAATGACATTAATAAAATTTTATTTAAAGTAAAAATAAAAGTGTCACAAACATGTATTATTTTACTAAAACAATTTTTACATGGGGTTATACAAGTAATATTTTTGACTATAAATATTCACTAGAAAGATAAAAATATTTCATACATCATGATATTTTTTATATAATTTTTAGACATTAAATAAATAATTTTATTTATGACACCATGATGATGGAGTGATTACCTCATTAATGAATGATTTAAATAAAATGAGAAGATAAGGTAAAATATAAGACATAAACTTGTCAAAAACCTATTCGATGGGTGTATTTCGAACCCTTATCACCTTATCCTGTAAATATATAATTTTGGGACCCTTAATATCCGAAAATCATTTTATAATAAAGTAACTTTTCAAGACTTTCCAAAAGTGCCCCTCCTCCCTCTTATAAAAGGCCACCACCTCTACCCCCTTACCCACACCTCTCAAGCCTTTGCCTTGACCAAAATCTGATACTTTTATCTCTCCAAATCCCTATATTAATCCTATAATCCTTACCTTTGGAATAAATATTATCAATAAACCCTTTTGGTTCAAACCAAAGAGAGTTGCCTGATTTAAAGGTAATGTCATCTCCTATGTTCTTTTTTTTATTTTTCTTCTCCAACCCCCTAAACAATTTTTATTACTATATTTTGTAACAAAACCACTATATTAAATATAATAGGATATTGTTATGAGAAGTATTCATGTAAAACTTACACACACATCCATCTAATGGTTAAAGAACATACTCTTTCTGTGGATGGTGAATTTTTTGCCTCACAAAACGATGATTGTTATATCTTATCCTACCACCTCTCATGGTGGCCATTAGGATGGAAAGATATTTACTTATGATATATATTATATTTAGTTATCTCTATACTTCTGTATTTTACCTTTAAAACATACCTTTATTCTTTTCATGTTGTGAAAATGCGATAATTTCATTTGAGGAAGTGTGGACTACCGCCCCCTCAAGTGATGTGACTCGTTCATGCAATACATGGAATGTATGAAGAATGAAATTAATGAAAATATGTGACCTATATAACAAATATATTATACTGTGTGTATAATATATATATATATATATATATATATCTCATTTAGTTTTAATTCAATTAAATACGAAATAGAAATGAAAGTAGCGTTCATGTATACGTATGACTTACCATCTCCAGGAACAGTGCATTTCATTTCATACCTTTAAATGTTATGAAATATTATAAATTAAAGTATATAATGGATATATATTATATATATTATATCTACATCATGAATATAATTCTAGATATAATGGATAGTTTACCACATTAACAACTTGTAATTATAAGATGTTTATTTTTGACTCAAGTACCATTGATCGACAAAACGAACGTTATTAACTTAAATAATTACATAATGTTCATAACATGGTAATAAGTGATATAAAAGGATTAATGAACATGAAAAGGTTCTTAAGCCAGTAGAAATTAACTCTAGTTTATTATTTATGAATATAAGGAAATGAACAAGACAAGTTAGACTTGAGGTAAGGGATCCTACCTCTCTCTTTCTTTTTAAGTACTCTCTTTAAGGTCATTTCTTTTAATCTCATCATTATTATATTTGGGGATGTTATTTTATATTCCTAATTATGTAATTTTTATGTCCATATTATGAGAGAACCTATTTGATGTCATTAATCCATTTTTTGAAGTTTTATGTGGCGCCGTTAGGCTGCCGAGTTTTCGTAAGGGATTTTCATCTCACTTTTATTCCCGTGAGATTTATGCTACATTTTCCACCATTTCCTTGGAGTGGTGTATGTAATTCCAATTATTATACTCTTTGTGTAATATAATTTAATTTATGAGTATTTACATCAATGTTTTATAGTCCATCTTTCATGGGGTGTACGTTTCGAAAGTTACCCAAGTCGGTAAGCGAACCTTTCACACTATTATTTTTAAAAGACTTATTTTCGTTTTGTCTTTCAAATTACATCTTATTATGTTGTGATATGTTCTTATATATCCTTATTGTTGTAAATTTTATGTCCATGTGATGCGATACCCTTTATCTCTCTCATCAACTATTTCTCTAAAATTTGATGTGACGTCATTAGGCTATCGAATTTTTGCAAGGGAACTTCTTAACCCAATTCCAATTATTTGGGTTAAACCTCCACTTCTTGATTATGTCACGCTATGAATACATGTGGATGACATCTGGTTGTTTTACAATGTGTATCCACTTATATTTAGTGTATTTATATTTTTTAGGCATAATTATGTCATTTATTTATCCTTGCTCTAATGGCATGATCCTTGATTGGTATTACATCTCAATTTCTTCTCATTGATACATTTCATAATGATATGCACTTTTATTCTTTTTTAAAGTGTATAGATAGCCCCTTTGACTTTCCATATCCATATTATGTCTATACTAAATTCATTTAAATTTCTCTTAAATGATCTACTTTCATTTGGCTTATAATTTAAATGTTCAAAATGGAAAAGGAATTTTTTATTAAAACATTGTATTAAATGGTTTTAAGGAGTTATTCTTTTAAATATTTATCCTCCATGTCCATGTTTTAAAAATTGTTTTAAGGATTTATTTATATGGACATGAATGTTTTAAAACCCTTCCAAAAGTTATGAAGTGGTATGGGACACTTTGATTCTAAAATCACTTTTAAATGTCTTATTTTAATATTTTCAAAGTATAAAGGGATTTTTTATCATAGAGTTTTAATGATTATATTAGATGTTTTTATTTATGATAATATCATGATTTGATATCTTGTGATTAAAATGTGGAAATTTTATGTTTCTTTTATGCATGTTTTAAGTGTTATGATTATGTTATGGTTATTGGGAAATTCTTATGAAATCAGGTGGTTCCGTGATAAACTAAGAGAGGGTGAGCCAGATATAGCTCTTCAATGCATTGGGTAACGTGAAGGAGTTAAACGCTAAGGTTTCTCTGAAGAGATTTAGGGAATATACAATTATGGGTATTCCAAATGTAACCATGAGGGTTACTCCCTATGTAAGAATGTAATGAATTCCTCAAGTTACATTAAAATATTATGTTTCAATGAGTTATTCATAAATATTATTATTTAATGAGGTATGTTAAAGTGCTTATGTTTTATGAGTAAAGTGTGTTTTCATTTATTCATACGTATACGTGGACTAATGTTTCATTTCCGTATTTTTATATCCCTTACTGAGCATTTTGTTCTCATACCATGTTTTGGAAATGTTTTCCACAAGACTTAAAGTGGAATACGTTCAAGGATGGGATCAAGGAAATGTCATGATGTCAAAAACATGGAACTAGACATGAATATTTTTCTCAAGTGTTTATATTTTGTGAAAAAAAATGGAAACTGAGTAGATGTGTCTACCTTGTAATATTTGATATGTAATAGTTATGTCCTAATTTCTCTAAAACTCTAAACCTCAAAAGATCCTCAATGTGAAATATTCATTTAATTCAAGATTATGTAATTTTTTAAGGGTGGGTCCTTATAAGTATATTCACCAGTGTCTCTGGTTTCTCCCATTTTCATTGATCCTACCTATCATGTTGAATATATTTCTAACACAATGGTGGTTAGTAATTCCAACCATGGTGATATGATGGCTGCTCTCATTCCCCACTATGTGGCCCTTGAGTCACATCAGGTCGGGATCACACCTGACAGCAAGCAATATCCTGCATGGGTGGATGATATGATGGAACCCCTGGATTTTTAGAACCCTACCTTTTCTCCTTTTAAACAGGATTAGTGACCTTTTAAACAGGAGGGTCATACCCTAACCTAGAGGTTCATTTTCCATCAATTCCTTATCAATGAATTTAATCTTATGGGTTTCATCATTATGTGACTCACTACCTCACTCCCCAATATATGTGGACAGTGATTTCCATCATCAGGGATATAAAGGAAGCCTCATGAGGATCAATCCCATCACATTCCACACTCTATTCATTTAACCATTACTTCATCCATACCAATCCTGATTTGTACCTGGGCCATCACATCCTGTTGATATAATTCCATCCACTTCATTCCTCCTTCATGTAGCACCTGAGACACTAACAATGTGTAATCTCCGCAAAATTCACATTCAGAAACAATGTGTGGTGCTCTAGAAAAGGGCCACTGGCTATGTGTAGGACCCAATTCACCCTTACAAACTACGTGTGTTTTGATCCCTTTCTAATGAAATTGTTCTGAAGGATGACTCCACAATGTCTAATACCAAAAAATGGAAAAATCTAGAGTCCCCCTCCTTGGAGTTCAGCTCTATAATCCACCATTAGTGTTGTTCAGATTAGCCTTCACATGGTGACATATTCCTTTTATGGTACACACCACTCTCAAGTCCATATTTATCAGGACTTTGATCCATCCATTGAGTAAACCATATGTGGTTTGGCCCCCTAGGGATCCACCTCTCTAATCCGTCTTTGTGAGATGTTATAATCAGTATGATATGTCTCCACAATATGATAATCTCGTGGCATACCCCATTTAAAACATGGGATTCTGAGGAAAACCTCAAAGACATGCCTCTAGAATAAGGTACCCTGCAAATGACGTGGGAGGCTTCAAGTTTCATTTCCCTTGAGAAGCCCTGTGATGAAGAAGAATATAGGTATTTAAGTGTTTCATCATTCAAACAATCCACTGATTCATAGTGTGACTACTTACCTAACCAAATTTCTTTACCTAGTTTACCACATAGAATTTTCTTGAAAAATCAGTGTAATTAAATTGTTTCCACACATATATGGCACTAGGGATGAGGTTCACCATCAATGAAAAAAATATATGAGGGAGACCTAGAATATGTAAAAAATTATAAGAATGAATCAAAAGAAGGACCTACTAACATAAAATAATCCCATTTTGATCATGGAGTATACATCATAGAGGATGTGATGAATTCCTTATGCCTTTGGAAAGGAGAAATGTGGGGTAAAATTCCCCCATCCGCAAGCATCATTCATGACAACCTAGGTGGGTGCGCCCCGACAAAATGCATCGAAAATAGATGGGTTTTATGAAATTATGTGATATATATTACATAATATTAACTATGTTATGGTGATATATCATCTAAAATTTATTTATTTTATTATATTTGGAAAATATAAAAATTTTCATGCATATCTATGACTTACTCTCTCCATGGATGATGTAATTCATTTTATATATCTACCTTTTGAGGATAAAAATAAAAACATTTATATAAAATATATATGATATTTATATCATGTTTAGTATTCATGATATTATTGAACCTTGATCAAAGTAATATGACAAATAATAAAAAAAGAAATATATACTTGAAAAAATGATGTTATTTCCTAAACCACGACTTGAACATGGAATTGATAAAAAATGGTAATAAAATTCCCTAATTAAATAAAATATTGTATTATATATAAATATATATATGGTTATGTAATATATATATAATTAAATTATATTTAATAAAATAGGTTTTCTAACATGTAAAAGTAATTTGAGACTTACGGTAGGGTTTATCTATCTCACTTTCTACTACTCTATGACACATCATTTTCACCTCCTATTAATTATATATCGTGTATATACAAACCATAATGATTTATTTATTATTAATATCGTTTAATTTATAGGATTTATATATCTATTTTATTATATCTCTTTCATTGGATTTATGATTCATATGTTACTAATACTGTAAGAGTTTTCTGTCTGAAATTGCCTTCCTGGAGAACTATGTTATGTTTTTGTAGATACCTTCTTCTATGAGAGGTATATACTTCCCCTATGAAATTTTATATAATGAATATACATATTTTAAAGATATTTTATGTTTCATTTAAGTTTAATCTTTCATGGGGGATATGATTCAATGTTTCTAGTTCTGTTTATGTTTTATGTTTAAATCACATCATTTATCGGGATTATTTATGATTATATATTGAAGGGTAAAATATTATAATCTGAATATTATAAAGATAATTAATTTTATTATCTAATTTTTAATTAATGTGAATATATATTACTCCTATATTTTTTCCTTATGTACTCCAGAGATCAAAATGATGTTTTTTGAACAGAAGCCTCATTATTTCTCTCTTCTGTCAAACTCCATTTTTATGAAAAAACCCTGATTTCTAAAAAATATTTCAAAAAATGTTTTTAACAATATCAAAGTGAATTTTAATATAATTTTACCCACGTTTTAATTTTAACAAAGTGTTTTTTAGAGGAATATTCATGTAATTTTCAAAACAATTTCTATTGGTTTTTTCCCAAAAATATGAATAATATTGGTATTAAAAGGTATTGAGGGAACCAAACATCCAACTTCATTAAAAATTATATATATTGAAGATTCCATTATAATATTTCATGATTATTTTAAATGAAAATTATTTCATAAATATTTTTTTATTTTTTATTTTAAAAAGTTATTTTCAAATAACAGTCATTTTCCTAAAGAAATATTCAAAGTGATTATTTCTTTTAAAATGATTCTTTATTTATGATGAAAACCAATGTGGTAACATATTATTTACATGGGATGAGATCAACGAATTCCATTATTTTGACTAATCTGAATTGTATATTTTTATGGTGACACAATTCTTAAGAATCCTGATTCATTTTCCATGGGTTATACAATGATATAATTATTATAAAACCTGATTATTATTCAACATGTTATATTATGATTAAATGATGAAATTATTTTGAGAAATTTCATTCTATACATGTTTTTATATGATTACATATTAATGTAGCCAATTTCTTTTCATGGGTTATAATATTTTTAAAGTTTTATGATCTTTTGGAACACATGTGTTTGATCTTTATTATGTGATATCCGTGATATATATATTTCTCTAATAAAATTGTAATTGAGTAATGTTATATGATATCAAAAGGTACATGGGTGGCTATCCCATGATGGGATGATGTTAAATGAGGGGTTATCCTACTCCTAAAATATGTCACACTATTGTTTATCCCATTCCATAAGTAGGTACATGGATGGTTATCCCAATCCTAACCTGTTATAAATGTCTGATTATGTAGACTACACATAATATTTAATATTATTACATATATTACAGAAATATTTGTCTTATTATTATTTTTTGTTGTCATGGCTCACATTATTTGAGTCCATTATGATTCATCTCTTTCGAAGTAACATGATTTTTTCAATAAATCATTATTATGATCTATGATATTTATTGTATGGTTTTCATATTTTATTTTCATGTTATCATACCCATATACACAAGTTAAAATGATATATCTATTTTTACCTTTATTATGTCATATAAGTCACCCTTTATTATGTTCCCTTTCCCCCTGATAGTAATAAATGTATTATGTATGAAATGTCTAAGCGGAATTCTAGTTATGAAAAAAACTAGGAGATGATGATACCCACTTAATAACTAGTTATTTATATTCAATTTATTAAAGTGGAACTATAAATTTGTGATCAAAAGTCCTATGTTTGGGTAATATAATTAATATTCATCTAAAAAGTTGTAATATCGATGAATGAAAATTCTGGGTCTCTATAGTAACATAATTCCAAAACATTAAACACAAATTTTATTTTATATCACTATACATTTTATATTTTAGGATCATAACATTCCATTGAACAATAAAATTCTTATGACCAAATATCTCTATCACCTTCTATAATTATTTAAATTGTATTCCATATAGACATATTAACATCCCAACAATGTTCTCAAACATGGAAACCCAAATATGTGTTTTTCAAGATGACCTTTTTAAAAACCATTCTATCTTACTGTGAAAATTTTTTATTATCAAAATTTATTATATCGATTTTTATAAAATGTATTATCAAATTCCCAACACTTAATTTTAGAGATAGATATTACATATATAGGATTTAATTTATTTAATGGGATAAAATATAACACCCTGAGATTTTATAAGAGAATAAACATGCTAGATAGATTGAATGAAATAAAAAACAACATTATAAGTTAATATAACACCCATATATTTTATTTTATATTTATTTTTAAATAAATTAAATCTATTCAATAACTTGTGATGCACCGAAAATCCGTTTTGAATAATACATGATAATTTTTAAAAATATAATTATATAATCATGAACAATATAACCCATCAATTATGTTGGAAGTTATGAATATGGATAAATAACTTATCAAAATTATATTTTTTTTAAAAAATAATAAAATGAATTAATGAGTATCAATATATTAGAAATAAAATAAGAATAATTTCAATGAAAAAAAATTGTTTTCCAAAAAAATCAATTTTTAAAGGGTGGTTTAGTCTTTCTTTAACAAAATAATTAAAAATTTAATTTTACCACTTTTATAAAACATATCTCAAAAAATAAACATGATATTAGAAATATACCATTTTATTTTATCTTTGGTGGATATTTATGAATCTTCTAAAAATATTTATTTATTAATAACTATAAAAGAATAAATAATTTTATTGAAAACATTGTTTTAATTTAATTTATTTAGAAATTAAAATTATTTTTTAAATTATTTATAGAATATTATGAATTAATTTTATTTAAATTTTATTAATTTAGGTCATTGGGATAAATTATATGTCCAATTCTTATATAAACATATTCTATACATATAAAAAATTTTCTTTTGGAAAACAGCATATTCGGAGAGTATATAAGTTTAATTGTGAATAAAATTTTCCTCTTCTATGAATAGAAATTGAAAAAACTAATTAAATGATTTTATTATGAATAATTAATATTATATAATTATTTCAACATAAGTATTTAACAAAATTAATAGTGAAAATAGTGGAACAATAATCACCATTGTTGAAGTAAAAAAAGGATTTACCGAGGCAGTTAAAATTAAAATGTAACGATTAAAAAGGCCTACCAATATATATAAAAAACCCATTTGAGAGACATATTAATAACCTAAGACCTATATTTTTATACAATTACCCATTTTAGAGTCTTTTTATATGATTAAAAGATGCATAAAAGTTATTCTATTAAAAAATGACATGTGTGTCCTCTTGCCCACATATAAATGGCCGCCACCTATCCTCATCTCTTCAAACATAAAAAACCCTTTTGGTTACGAAGATACATACTGAATCAATTCATTAATTATATAACTAAATAATATATGCCTTGTTTTTATTTTTAATCACTTCTTAATAAGTCTTCTGGTTTTATACTAACGTGACTCTGTGAAGAAGATTTGAAATTATTAAACATTTGTGTTTTATTTTTTAATTATTTCACCAAATTAAAACATCATAAACTATTATAATATAATTCAAAATGAATCTCATATATACCTATATGATATTATGTTAATTTAAGAATCTTTATCTCTCTCCACTTTCATCAAATGGGAAATTAAATTGTCAATCATATATATGAAAGACCACTGATTAGCGAACCGACGTAATCGCTTTTGGTTACCATCCTTCTAGGATTGATATAATGATGTATTTAACATTTCTACATTATATTTAAGAAATTATTATAATTAATGAATTATTATATCTCATATACCTTCTTATATTACATTATGTGGGGGATATGATAAAATTCTGTGTGTGAATTTCAAACTACTGCCCCGTGAATCGTGTCGATTCATTTTCTAATTACGATATACATGGAATTTTTAATGATAAAAGAAATGAATATTTGTAAAAACTATAACAAATAAAAAACTCAATATATATAAAATTACATCTAACATATTACCTTATAAATCCATTATAAATCAATAATGTCACCCCTGCATACGAGGGGACTGCCACCTCAACACAGCGATGCAGAATGTTTTTCATCTAATTTTTCAATGGATAATAATAAGGATAAATTTAATTAACCTAAATTATTTATATAATATATATAAGATTACAAAAAATTATGTTAGTATTTATTTTCTATTTGTTTCATCTCTTTAGAAAAACTGAATCAATATTCATTTGTACATACGTCCTCCCATCACCATTAACTTTGTTATCCATTTTCTACGTAAAAATTTTATTGATCACAAGAAAGAAATATATGAATAATATTAATTACATTCATATCCTTTTATAAATTTTTATATGATCAAATGATGTTCATTATAAATGGATCAAAATAAATGAAGCAATACACACATAAAAAATGAAGCAATTATCCCCAAAATAGTAATTTTATCAATGAATTATTATTGAATGTGTCATAAAAGACTATATGTATGATATATAAGGAATGAAATATATTAATATTCCTATTTTATATATTTATAATAATATTATTATATTTATAAATGATGTTCTGACACATACGATGTAATTCAAACATGAGGTAAGTGTTTATTGTCTCACTTTTACTTCCGTGTGACACATTCCATATTTAAAACATATTCTATTGTATGGTTTATAAACATCACATTATTATATATTATTTCATGGATATATTTATATTCATGGTATTTATCATTTCATTTAATTTTATTTAATTAATTGGGATTATGATTCAAGATACACCCAACTGATAAGGGATTATTTTAAAAGTACCTCATTATTTGGGATTTTTATGCGTAACACTCAATTGTGGTAATCATTTGATATTTATATGTTTCAATAAATTATATTTATTATATTATGTTAAATCATGATGTTTCAATATAAATAAAAAAATTTTCCAACACATTGGTATGAAAAATGATTGAGATATTGATTTAATGAAAAGATGAAATTATTTCTCTCTTTATTGAATTTTTTTCTTCTAAAACCATGTTTTATAACCAAAATTTATTAAAATTTATTTTAGCACTTTTAAAATTGTTTATTAATTTAATTTTTACCAAATTATTACTTTTTAAAAACATTATAGTGTGGAATCTTCTTGTATGTCACATATATGAGTTCTTTTAATGTTATTTTGTCATTTAATTTAAATTATTTCTTTGTTTGGGGGTCCTTGCCTGAATTTTGGTGGAAATGGTGGGTTTTCAAAATTTGGGCCAAACTGTGAGTCCATTTCGAGGTTTAAAAACCATTTTTTTATTTTATAAATCATTCATTTTTCAGCATTTAAAAATATTCCACATCCCAATTTTCATACCCTAATATATAAAAACTACCATATCCATTTGGGCTTCCTAAAAATCCATAATCATGATGGATTTGGGTTTTTTTATTAAGGTTTTGGGCCATCCCAAAATCCCATTTCCTACTTTAGTTATATTTTTAATATTTTTTAATATCTCATTCAATATTTACTATTTTTCGGTGCTTCCACCTCCCAATCGAATAAAAGAACCTAAGGAGAACCCACAACATCTATTTTGACGTTTTGGAGCTCATGTGTTTCACGAATATGGGTGAAACTTCTCTGGATTTCTCAAACCGTCCAGATTTGAAGAGGCAAATTGTTTCTTTCATAACTCCATCAATTTATGCTCGTTTGCCCCCATTTCAGTCCCCACATGACCTTATTATCTCCATTAGAGCCCCCATATCTGGTTTGGTTGCTTGGAGATTCAAATTTTGGTGTATTTGGTTCGTTTGATTCAAGATGTTTCAAGTAAGTTTTTCTTTCCTTGATTTATTCCCCTTCCTTTGGGTTTCCTGCACCCTTTCTTGAAGTTCCTCATGTCCAGAAGTAGAGGTCCGAACATATGGGTTGATTTAGTGTATTTTGGATCAAAAATGGCTGTCTAGTTATATATTTGTCTTCCTTATTGTGTGGTGGTGGTGCAGTTGATGTTTCACACCATGTTTTGAGGGTTTCGACATAAAAGGTAGGTGATTCCATGTGTAATCATTTATAGATGAGTATGTTTGATTGAATTACTTATTATAAATATTCTTAATTTGCTGTGTGTGGTGCGAAAATTTTTTATTTTGGATTTGGTTAAGCATTTATTTTTATAGTTTCATTTTAGCTTAAAATTGGGTGTTTTTCATGTGTAACCCTTTGGGTATTATTTGGGTGTGTTTTATAACATATGAAATTGGTTTAATAAATATTTTTTGGGCTGAAAATTCTGTTTTGGTAGGGTGTTGGTGTGACATTAGGTTTTAAATAGGTTTTTATGGGTTTAAGGTGTAAAACCTTATTGTAATTCTTGAAAGTGATTTTGAAAATGTGTGCTTTCCATGTGGATCTTTTGTGGTATTGTTTGAGGTGTTTGTATAAAACTTGGGGTAGTTTAATACATGTTTTTTTCAGTCTGCCAATTCTTTTTAAATTTTCATTGGTGTGATTTTTTCCTTGAAATATGGTTTTGAAATGGGTTTTATTTGATGTGATTTGGTACACTCTTTAGAATTGTTTTATGAAAGTTTTGAATGTTTTAATGATTCATGTAAGGGGTGAAACCATATTAGAAAACTATTTTAGATTGTTTATACTTTAAAATGGACCATTTTAAATGTGAATAGGTCTGTCATGTGATGTTTATCCTCTTGGAAATATTTTATAAAAATAAATAATGGATTTACTGAAATTTGAAAGAGGTGTGAACGTGATGTGGGTTGTTTGTGTGAGTGCGATGTGAAAAATGGATTTTGTTTATAAAAAGGGTTTTATGAAACATGTGAGTGGGATGTTATGTTATGTTTAGCATATTTTTAGGGAATTTATTAAATTTTTAAAGGTCGTTTTGGGTTTTGAATGTTATGAAAAAAGTGTTGTGGTCTATTTTGGGGTGAGTTTGATTTCAAAACGCATTTGAATGAAAAGTGTAATTTGAGACTTTTGTGATGTACAAGGTGCTGTTTGGTTAATGTGTGGTGTGGATGTTATACTTTCATGTGAATACTATATTTCTTGGATTGTTGAACTTGTTTGAGCACAAAGGGAAAACCCGGGTATCTAAGTCGGTGGACGTGTACTAGTATGCTTGTGAATCCGTGGGGTTTGACCTCAGTTTCACTTAGCGAGATCGACGCTCACAACTCTAACTAAAATATGATGATGATGATTGGGGAACACTAGGTTATGGGTATTTTCTATAATAGTGGCTCGTTCATGAGAACATATATATATTTTGGTTACTCTCACCGAGATACAAGGTATATGGGACCCACAGCTAGCTAGTTCCTAGGGGTTATTTCCTATTGCTTGTCCTCATTAGATCCTTTATACTTACCATTGGAATACGGTATATTTGGCTAGAAAAATTTAGTAGCTTTTGAATTTATTTTAAAAGTGTTGATTCATTAAATTATCCCACATGAAAACTGGTTTTTTAGTCGCATCTTTTAGAAATTATAACTAGAAATTACATGTTTTTAAAAACATGCATGCTTTTTTTCTTTGAATGTTTATCACATGGAATCTATTAGTGGTGGTATCCTACTGGGAATTTTCTCACACCCTACTTACACCCTTGGGTGTTAGTATACTTGGTTGTTTTTGTTGTCCTAGGTTTAGGTGCAACTTTTGTGCCAACAATTCGGGTTTTTGGCGATCCATCACGATACAGTGATGTGGACATGGCTTGAGGGCGGTTCCTCTCACCATGTGGAGGTTCTTGGGCTATCCATTGTGGGTTTCTTCAGTTGTTATATACTTATATAATTGTTTTAAATTATGTAACTCAGTTTAGAAATTTTGTAAAAGATGGTTTTTTTTTTGAAAAATCCAGATTTTATTATTGGATTCGTTCATTGTTTTATGTTTATAAACTGGCTAAATTGTTCCCAAATTTCATTTTCTGTTACCCGGGCACTTGTGCCTGACTGTGGGGATCCGGAACGCCCTTCAGGCCTTGCCACAGGTTGGGTTTGAAATCATTTTAAAATAAAGAGGGAATGGTTTGATTATGATATGGTGGAACTGAATTTTCATAATTGTTTTGAAATGGAAAATGGTGTTCTTACACCTATTTTGATAGCAGGAACTATATTAAAGTTTGTTTGAAAAAGTATTCCAATAGAGTTTTCTAAACAATCCAAGGGTGTTTTAATGGGATGAGATGTTTTGAAATTGATGTGAATATCTTTAAAGTGAGTTATTTTCCAATTTTTTGTATCTTTTTGAAATGTTTTGAAAGATTTGAGTTGGGATTTTGATCGCGTGGTTAACAGTTTTGAGAAAAATTATGTGTTAGTTAACCGTTTTGGTTTTGAGAAGTTGAAAAAATTTATGTTTTAACAATTTTTATTTTCGTGAAAAACCACATGCATGGGGTTATATGGGATGATTGATGGTTGATGGCACAACAAGATGAGTTTCGGGATGGATATTGGGAGGGTGTCTAGTGTGGCACAGAAACATGCATGTGTAAGGCCCATGGGGTACCATTTGTTGATGGGATAACCGCTGAACAGTTTGTTTTAAAAGAAATATTTTTAATGAAAAACATAATGTATTGATGAATTTTTTGGGATTGTTTATATTATCTTTTTTTTTAAAATGTTGATGTTGTGGGATGTTTTGAGTCCAAGAACCCCTCATGTTCGAGCTGTGTTTTGGGTTTGTGTTTGGTCGGTTTGTTGGGTAGAAGGACCGGTTAGTAGTCTCCTCTGAGATATGTTTCGGGACACCATTATGGTGGTTCCCTTCATGAGTTTTGATCTGGTTCATGGCACTTTTTGACCAATCTACCATCTTGGTTGGGTCCTTGGGTTCTCTTTTTGGATAAGGTACGCCCCCATTAAGGGTTAGTGCACAACTGAAGTGCAACCTGGATTGTTTCTCCATTCGAAGACCCTCCAGTTGATCAATATAAGGAATCTTCCTCTTAAGATTTTTAGATTGAGTCTACACCCTTTCATTCCTGGTTTTGTGTATCCATATGTAGTGTGAGAGTTATCATGGAAGGTTAAAAGAGACCTTAGATTCTTATGTTTCCTGATTTGATGAAGGTGGAAGTGGTATGGGGTTGTTAGCATGGATGAGTATCTGGATGGTGTCTAAGAGGCCCTCTCGGTCCATCGTAGTCTCTTCAAAGAAGGATTTCACAATAAACTACCATTTTAGGAAATCTTGTCATGAGATGCTATTGTGGCCGATTTCTAGAATTGTGTGTTGTTTAGGGATGTTGTGTAAGGTCTCACTCTATGCATTGTTTATATCAGTCTCAATGGTCATGTTCGGTGAAGCCTTGTGATTTTGTGCACATGATTGACTTTAAAGGTGAATGTCATGAAATCCTCTGAGAGTCTATTTATGTTGGGAGTATGTCTCCCTTGGGAAAAACATCAAATCCTTTATCTTAGAGGATGGTGTTTATGCGTGTCCTGCCCTTCTATTGTTTCTCACCCAAAGAAACAAAGTGCGATGTTTGTGCATATTATAATCCCTTATTTCAGTTAAATGTCAGGTTTCTGTAAAGTGAGATATGGAGTGTGTTACATCTTGGTTTACCCATCGGGGTATGCGGTGTAGTTGTTTGTGGCATCGAATGAAGAAGTTCCACACAGGGGTTCCCACAGAAAAACTATGAGGCCGAAGATTATTCAATATTATGAGCTCCAGCCATAGGTCCCGGAAAGAAGCTGGCGCATAGTCAGGGGAAACCCTAGTGTCATTTAAAACCTTGTACAAAGTCTTATCCTCAGTATAAAATATAATATGAGTTTAAACCTATAGTTTCATCATCATTCTTCTATTGTTCTTGTTCGGTGGAAATAGGTAGAGGGCCTTGTAACCATGTCATCCCCCAATATCTTTCCCCCCCTTTGGTTTCCATTGAGTCTTTGGAGAATGGATTGAAATTTTTCTAGACAGGATGAGCACGAGGTTTGTGCATGATTAGAAGTGACCATATGCCAGGAATACATGTGAAAAGAATGATCTGCATAGTTAGTGCATGGTTTCCCAAACCGTGTCTACTAACTGTGAAGCATTCCCAATTCATTAAGTTTTTGGGGTCTTTTTGTGTCAGCCCATGCCGGTTGGTTAAGATGATTGGTTCTTGTGGTGGGGAGACCCACCATGGGTATCATGCATATTATTTTGGAAATTTATAATGAATGTATACCCCTTGTACTAGGGGGTATGTTCAGGCCTCCCCCAGTTAGTGTCTGGATTCTGTCTCAGGGAAAAAAATTAAGATGTCACTTACGGTGGGGAGCCCATTTGTGTCTCTTCATATGAGTAACTCAGATTTTTCTTCCTTGGTCTTGTCTTGGAAGTATGTACTATCATTAGAATATATCGAAATACCTACATCTTCACTGGGTAAAAAATAATATTGGAGAGTGAGCAATGGTTTAGTTATAGTAGGGTAAGCGTAACTTTTTTTAATGTTGTGGTTTGTTTAGGTAAATTGATTGAGTATGGTTCGGATTATGTTTGAGGAGTTTCATTTTTAGAAAAAGTATAAATGTGATTGATCATTTTAGTAAAGTGGTGTAATTTTGGTATGTAAGATTTATCATTCCTTAATTGAACACTGGAGGTGTTTTGGCCTTTGGGGGCGAATCATGGCAAAGAATTACTTCTTAGTTTATAAGTTGGGTTTGGTTTTTGTATTTGGCCTTACTGTGGCTTTCCGAGGGCATAAAGTTTTATGGTGGGAAGAATTGTTACATAAATTAATTATTTTGAAGTTATTTTGTGATTTAATTTACATTATTTCTTTGTTTGGGGGGTTTCACATGCATTTTGGTGGAAATGGCGGGTTTTCAAAATTTGGGCCAAACCGTGAGCCCATTTCCAGGTTTAAAAACAAATTTTGTTTATTATATATTTAAAAAATTTATTTTTCTGGATTTTACGAAACCTATACTTCTCAATTGTAATAAACTAATATATAAAAACTACCATATCCATTTGGGCTTCATAAAAATCCATAATCATGATGGATTTGGGTTTTTTATTAAGGTTTTTGGCCAGCCCGAAAGTCAATTTCCTACTTTACGTTTTATTTTTAATATTTTAATATCTCATTCAATATTTACTTTTTTTCAGTGATTTAATATCCAAATAGATGAAAAATACCCAAGGAGAACCCCCAAAATCTATTTATCCGCTTTTGAGCTCATGTGTTTCGATAATTGGGGCGAAGCGTTTCTGGATTTTTCAAACCGTCCAGATTTGAAGAGGTAATTTGTTTCTTTCAAAAATCATTCAATTTATGCTCTTTTGCCCCCATTTCAGCCCCCACATGACCTTATTATCGCCATTAGAGCCTCTATATCAGGTTTGGTTTCTTGGAGATTTAAAGTTTGGTGTATTGGGTTCGTTTGATTCAAGATGTTTCAAGTAAGTGTTTCTTTCCTTGATTTCTTCCCCTTCCATAGGATTTCCTTCACCCTTTCTTGAAGTTCCTCACGTCCATAAGTTGAGGTTCGAAACTAGGGTTTTATTTAGTGTATTTTTGGTCAAATATTGTGGTCTAGGTCTGGATTTATCTTCCCTGAGGTGTGGTGATGGTGCAGTTGATGTTTCGCACCATGTTTTGAGGGATTCAACATAAAAGGTGGGTGATTCCATGTGTAATAATTTATAGATGAGTTAGTTTGCTTGAATTACTTATTATAAATGTTCCTAATATCTTGTGTGTGGTACGGATATTGTTTATGTTTTATTTGGTTAAGAATTTATTTTTATAGTTTCATTTTAGCTTAAAATTGGGTGTTTTTCATATGTAACCCTTTGGGTATTGTTTGGGTATGTTTTAAAGCATATGAAATTGGTTTAATAAATCTTGCTTGTGCTGAAAATTCTGATTTTTTAGGGTATTTGTGTTCCATTAGGTTTTAAAGAATTATTTATGGGTTTAAGGTGTAAAAATTCATTGTACTTTCTGAAAGTGATTATGAAAATGTGTGCTTTTCATGCGGATATTTTATGGTATTTTTTTGACGTGTTTGTATAAAACTTGGGGGTAGTTTAATAAAAAAAATTGGGGCTGCCAATTCTGTTTTTAATTTTTATTGGTGTGATTTTTCCCTTGAAATATGGTTTTGAAATGCGTTTTATGTGAAAAGCTTTGGTATACTCTTTAGAATTGTTTTGTGAACGTTTTGAATGGTTTAATGATTTATGTAAGGGGTAAACCATATAAGAAAACTATTTTATATTGTTTATAATTTATAATGGACCATTTTAAATGTGAATAGGTCTGTCATGTAATGTTTATCCTTTAGGAAATGTTTTAGAAAAATGTTTAATGGAGTTACTGATATTTGAAAGAGGTGGAAATGTGATGTGGGTTGTTTGTGTGAGTACGATGTGAAAAATGGATTTTGTTTATAAAAAGGGTTCTATGAAACATGTGAGTGGGATATTATGTGATGTTTATCATATTTTTAGGGGATTTATAAAATTGTTAAAGAATGTGTTGGATTGTGAAAATTATGCAAAAAGTGTTGTGGGCTATTTTGGTGTGAGTTTGATTTCAAAACGCATTTGAATGAAAAGTGGAATTTGAGACTTTTGTGATGTACAAGGGACTATTTGGTTAATGTGTTATGTGTTTGTGATACTTTCATGTGAGAACTATATTTCTTGGATTTTTTAACTTGTTTGAGCACAATGGGAAAACCCGGGTATCTAGGTGGGTGGACGTGTACTAGTATGCTAGTGAATCCGTGGGGTTTGGCCTCAGTTTCACTTAACAAGATTGACGCTTACAACTCTAAATAAACTATGATGATGATGATTGAGGATCACTAGGTTATGGTTATGTTCCCTACTAGTGGCTCGATCACGAGAACATATATATTTTTTTGGTTCTTCTCACAAAGATACGAGGCACCTGGGACCCACAACTAGCTAGTTCCCAGGGGTTATTTCATATTTCTTATGCTCATTATATCATTTATACTTACCGTCGGCATACGGTATATTTGGCTAGAAAAATTCAGTATCTTTTGAATTTATTTTAAAAGTTTTGATTCATTAAATTAGCCCACATGAAAACTGGTTTTGTAGTTGCATCTTTTAGAAATTGTAACTAGAAATTACATGTTTTTGAATCATTAAATTCTTTTCATCTTTGAATGTTTATCACATGGAAAATATTAGGGGTGGTTTTGTACTGGGAATTGGATCACACCCTACTTACACCCTTGGTTGTAAGGAGACTTGTTATTTTTTTGTCGTAGGTTTCGGTACAACTTTTGTGCCAACAGTTCGGGTTTTTAGAGGTCCATCACGATACGGTGTTGTGGATATGGCTTGAGGGCGGTGCCTCTCACCATGTGGATGTTCTTGGGATATCCATTGTGGGTCTCTTCAGTTGTTATAGTCTTATATAATTGTTTTAAAGTATGTAATTCAGTTCTGAAATTTTGTAAAATATAGTTTTTTTTGAAAAATCCATATTTGTTTTATTGGATTCGTTCGTTGTTTTATGTTTATAAACTTGGGGAAATCGTTCCCAAATTTCATTTTCTATTACCTGGGCACTTGTGCCAGCATGTGGGGATTGGGAACACCATTCAGGCCTTTCCATGGGCCGGGTTTGGTGCTGTTTTTGATGGTGACCAAATTCGGTTCGTGACAATGTCATTTTCCAAATAACGCCAATTTGGATTTTAAGGAAGATGTAAAAGGACTAGTTGTTTAAATGTGTATGACATGTATGAAACTTCCTCCATCATGACAACTCAATATTTTATTGAATCAAATATATTTCTAATTATTTTTCAATGTAAATTATTTTAAAAATATTTAGTGAACAATTTTTTAATAAATAATTTAATATTAAAGAATGAATTTTACTTAAGAATGTTTTAATTAATTTTTAATGATTTTTTAAACTAATGAAATCAAATAATTATTTTACGTATTCCCTAGTAGGGATATTTTGTAACTATTAATTCTTTATTGTTTCTACTAATTTATTAATAATAATTTTATATGGGATGAACCTATTAGTACCATTCATATTATTGCGGATAGTTTATGAGTATGTTTGTTGATTGGGGTAAATGTTGATATTTTGTATTATAGTATTTCAATACATATTTCAATATTTATTATATATCATATTATTCATTTTAGTAATTCAGTGAAATTATTAATTGATGGGTGGGGCACAATATAGACCTTTGATGAATCGATAAGTCTTATTAGACAATCTAGATTGTAATTTTGGTCAAGGACATTCCCATTTATGTATGATGGCATGGAATAAAGCCTTGACAATATGGTTATGATTTATAGAATTATTAATTATTTAATTATGATATTATTTATTGATGTTCCATTCGATTATTTGATTATTTATAATATTCAGGGTTATGTTTCAAGGTCATGTGTTTTATTATTTGGAATTATTTGATAATATTTTATTTCTATCAAATTATTCACATATAGTTGATTTAATGGAATATGTTTCAGTTATTTTAATTTCTATATTTTTTAAAATTTGTTATTCATGGTATCTTAAATTATAAAAAACTCACATCATTCTGATATTTCCATAACCTTGATTCCAAAATTTATATTATGATTGATATAAAGGGTTATTATAGAAGAAATAATGATGATTTATATTAATATAATCTATTTTATTTTTTCAATTTTATGATTATATTCAAGTATTTACCTAGATTAATAATTCTATTAAACCATTCATCCCTTCAGGATGTGATTCCTTATAACTTATACCAATGTAATAATATAAGCACTGACTCTATGAAACTGGGGTCTGGGTCGTTGGAGAAAATAAATGAGGCATGAAAATACAATTTAAACCCGGATATAAACTAATTTTACCTCTATTTGATAAAATTTAGAATGTGATTGGAAATAATGTTAATTTTTATTTATGAGTGAGACTTAACTACACATATTCTCATTACGAAAAATTTTATCTTGTATCAAATCTATCAATTGTCCATCCATTAATATGTAACATTGTTCCAATCAATCTATCACAACAATTATTCACGACATTAATCAATAATATATTAATATTTTAATTCATGGTATATCCAATAATAATTATTGATAAATAAATTTTTCTTCCATATATTATTGTTTTACAAGATCATTTTTCTTACAAATATGAATTCTTTTTCACGGTGTGAAAATATAGATTAGGTGATAGAAGATTTAGATCACTATTAGATTAATGTGTGTCATTAAATTATTTTAAAAATAATTGACAACAGTGATCCATATAAAGAATAATTTTATAACCTTTACACACTATATTTATTTTATTATGTAGTTTATTAAAAAAATTTCCTTCATCATAAAATAGCCTTTATATAAATAGAACAGTAATATATCCAGAATAAACTATATTTCACATGAAATAATTTATAGGGATAATTATTATGGAATATAACTAAAATTTGTTTATTAAAATAATCCAATAATTTATTACATTCCTCTCATATATATTAAAATAATTTACTAATGGTGATGTGTAACAAAATATCATTTCATTGATAAATTGTTCTAGAAATAATTATTCTAACTATAAAAAATATACACATCATGAAAATATTTTAGGAAAAGTAATAATTATCAATAATAAGGTAATCAATTTTGTATTCTATTTGAATTCATAAGTATATTTATTCTACTTTTCCACAATCAATGTCTAAAATATTAGACTTTATTTTCAAATGCTTTTTCCTCATGTGTTATAAACTTTTTAATCAATTAAATATCAACATTATATTAATTATATAAGAAAAAAATTCTTCTTTCCATCAATTTTAATTTTAATATTAATTTAATTTCTTTTAAATTAATCAATCACACTACATGGTTTGGTAATTTTCCTTTTAACATCACTAAAAATAAAAAAATATTCTTGAAAGAATGTTGATAATGTTTTTTTCATAAAAATATGAATAGAAGTGAACCTAACATTAATCAAGACAAAAAATTTCACATATTATTTAAAATAATTCATAATATGAAGTATGAACCAATATCGGTAAATTGACCATAACCACACAAACAATTTTTGGTTCAGATATAGAAAATGGTACGTCGTCATGCACATGGGTTATATAAAAAACAATGAGATAAGGGGAGAAGAATAAAAATATTAAAGAGGAGATCCTAACATGGTTATTTGTTAAACACATATTAATTGTACTCTAAAAGGACACCCAAGTATGGAAGGAAGATATTAGTTCATTTGTATGTGTTGGATAAATATCATCAGGGCTAGACAATTGGACATGAGGGTTTAAAATCATTAATGGATAATTTTTTTTAGCTTTTATGTTTTCTGTGCAAGCCATAATGTTTGACCACAAAGTTTTCAAGACCAAACACTAACCTTGTGATTTAGTAATGACTCACTTGCGAGTATTCATGGTTACTCCACTATAATTAGTGAACCACGTTCCATATATATAAATATTCACTATGAAGTTTTAGACTTATTTCAAATGGATTCAACATGATTATCAATAACAATAAACTAACAATGATACAACCACTATATTATAAAATTCCAAAAAATCATTATAAAAAAGACTATGAAATTATTGAGAATAAAAAAACAAGGGGTAACTACCTTAAAAATATCATTCTAATACAATTATCCCCACCATATAACGTTTTATCCCTAGAAAGTCTACTTGAAGCATGAATAAGTATCATAGGTGGAAACTGATACTTTTTTAGATGTTTCCTCTCCCATATCTCTTTAGATTAATTCTCATATATCCATAACACATAGGGTAACAAAATTTATTTTACATGAACCAATTTCCTATGTGATTTAACAATTCAAATTTGATTCTCAGCCACTGATATATATAGTTTCTACATGATATCTAACCAATTTAAAATTTTGGAAGGATTCCATTTGTATATATTCTATTGAGAAACATAATGGAAATTATGGAATGAAAGTACTTTTTGATGATACACCAACTAATATATGTCTATTATAATTATATAAAAAATATTAAAGGGAATTAAATACATTAAGGAATTCTTCCTTTGATTCCCATGTCATATGTAATCCAACCAAGTTGAATACCTTAGAAACACTCAGTCACCAATCGTGATCATTAGGTGATGATGTAGTCAGACTATTTAAGACTTATGGTGACTCCGGTACATCAATAATCACTAAATGAGAATCTAAATAATAACGTACTCCACTTATGTGATTATTGTACCTACCAGATATGTCTCTCTCATATCCATCTAGAGGAGGGGATCCCAATCTGGCCAACTATATAGATCTTCAAAAGGATCTATCTAAATTGAGGAATGTGAACTTTTATTATATGGAAATTAAAATATTGCAAAAGGGTTACCCATAATTCGAAAAATTAAAATACACAAATACAGATAATATATTATAAAATATAAAATTTTTTAGATGATAAATCAAAACATATAAAGAATTCATACCTTAATAAGTATGAGGTAAACTGATAATGAATTCCTCGAACTCATCATCCCTCTTCTAGGTAGTAATACAGGTCAGATTATGTAGACCAAATGTATTTTGGGGATTCCATTTCATCAACTCATAAGTAAAACTCCAAGTCACAAAATAATATATATCTCACATAATAATTTCCTTCCAAAACTGAAACATGGGGTTCGATAACATCTTGGTGGTACCCGGGTGAACAACCCATTTGTAATAATGGTTGTCCAAAATTAATACATTACTCATCAATAACATTACAACATCATTGTTTCAAAAATCCATTAAGAGTTAGAAACAACTCATAGGTAGTATCCCTATGAGATAAAATATTGCTGATTAAATGAAACTATCCTTATATTGCATGATCATGAAGAATAATATTATTGTGATAAGGGAATAACAACATACTAATAATAAATGTTCTCTAGTTTTCCTTCCTCACTTATAAATTACTTTAAGGAAGGTTATCTATAAAAAAAATTCATTACTAGAATCTATAAGTTCCTTGTATGGAAAATTTGATCTAAGGGATTCTTGGACAATATTTTCCTGTTCAAACATGTGGTTTATTTCAAAATATAATCCCAAATGATATTATACCAAAAACATTTATTTAATGTTCATGTCCTTTTGTAATAAGATGTTTCTCAAGATTTTATGATTTGAAAATATGATGAATATTTCCCTAAAAAGATAGGTGTACATATAATTAGTAGGAAGAATCATATATATGAAAACATAGATATGAGACAAATTTTTATTTTCAGGTGTTCTGAATTGGTTAGATCCATAGAACAACATATATTTACCCAATATAAGAACTCAACCTATACCCATTCCTGATTCATTGTTGTAGGCCAAAAAACATTGATCATACCCCCGTAAAATAAAAATTATATCTAAACATAACTTCTTCCATAATTCATTATAAGATACCTAACACATTGAGCTTCATTAAAAATCCATCTATTCTTGGGTTAGTTATTGGAGGTTGATTCAAGTTAGGGAATTAATTTATGAACCATATGTAGTATCTGTGTTATCACAATAATATTCTAATCTTGAGAACATTGTGAATATCCTCTAAAGATATTATGAACTTATACTTCTCAATACCTACCAGGATACACTATTATAAAATCAAGTTCATAAGGAACATTTATCTTGTATCTATACAGTGGAGTTGGATATTTATACAATGATGTAGTGATTATACAATGTTCCAAGAATAATCTCTAAATAACCTATATGGTATTAATTTTTCATTGAAAAACCCATAATTTCAACAAAACATTAAAACATAATGGTTTTTATATCTATATAGAATATATTTTTCATGTGATCCTTGAATGTACCTTGAGAATAGGTCAACTCAAAAGTAATTACTATACAATCAAGTGGGAAAACAAATTTCAAAAATAATTCATAGGGACATATGCTTCTCCTAGTTGAAGATGGTAATTTTTATAATGATGATCTAATTTGGATAACCACCACCTCCCTTTATCTTATCAATGATTACATCAATATGAGGAAATTATTATTTAATTCATTATTATGACCTAGGTCATCATTTGGGAATCTATATAAAATCATAGTTCATTAAATAACATTCATGAAAAAAATGTATCCTCTAGGTACATTATAAGATTAATGAATACTTTACCTTGAAAATTATATAGTTTAATATTCATCTCATTAAACTATGTGGGATACATATGGTATAACAGAATACATATTTTCATATTACCTAGTATTAGACAAATAGAAAACTGATCTTTTTTATCTAGAGGTAATAATTAGAAATATTTTGGGAATACCTCACTGACATCTAAACCCATAAGAGGACTCTGAAAAACATAATCCCTTTCATTATCATCTCAAAAAATATCAGAGGCCATGAACATTGTCTTTCCTAGTTTAATAGGATATGGTACTTCCCTGATATACTTGAGGTAAAATTCCTCCTTAACTACTTGAGTATTCCCATCAGATATGGATAAATTCAGTCCTTAAATGCAATAATTTATATAATATTTTTAAAATTTCATCATATTTATCCTAATAATTATATAAAAGTGTTCAATTTTAAGGATCATAAAGTAAAATTATTTCTTGACCTCTAAAAAAGAGACTATATATGAAGGGGATAACAAACCTCTATATCTTTCATTCATGAGGCGTGAATATATCCATAAAATTGGGAATAAAAACAGTAATGTGTTTCTAAAATCCTAAATTACTAAAATATATAAATGATTTAGATCCACCATTATGAAATATATTAAATACCATATAAGAATTAATAATAATAGTAATTTTCATTGTCATGGGACCTAACTCAAATTTAATTGTTTCATTATCCATCACATTCAACTTCATAACCAATAAATGTTGTTGGGGTATTATGCTTAGTACTGAGCATAATAAAGCCATAAGGGGAACCATTCCTACAACCCTATCCATGAGGATGTGGTCTGGCTACTTAAGAAGTAGAAAATTTCAATGTGGTCCCATGGGGGATAAACCACATGAACCACTCTGGGATGTAAGGGTCCATAGATAAAAACCTCTTGCGATATCCTATACATCAACAAGGATGACATCCTATTTGTGACACTGAGAATTAGGACCACAAGTGAAAAAGGATTCAAAGACAACTGTGATATATAGGATGTGAAACATTCATTTTCTTATGATGAAGACCGAGGTGGATACCTAGAACTACCTCCACTACTCATACCATACTCACTATATTTATACATTTTCTCTAAGGATATTATATCACCTTCCCTATTCATTAATGGAACATAAAGCATCCATGATATTCCCTTTGAATCAATATCCACCATTAGATCCCGATTGATGATCTCTGTTCTAGTATTGTGTTTTAATAAGAATTATTTTTACCAAATATCAAGAATTATTCTTATCTCATATCCTTGATATTTCATCTCATAATTACAAAAAAATTTAGGACAAAATTACAACAAATCATTCAATTGGTTTATATATTAAATTACAGACTGAGTTCCCTTATATAAAAATATGATTTCTAAAAATTTATCCAACGACATATATTTGTGGATGAACATATAAATGATTAAAATAGTAAAAACTATACACTCCTGATCATCATTCTTCCTTTCGTGAATAACTAAAACCACCATTTCCATGTAGTGCCTCCATGAATAAATCTAGTGTACTTCACTATAATGGAACTGGATTTCCTTGAATGTAAAATAAATATTTTGTCTTCTTAATGTAATAATTGACTTCATGGGGGGTAATTGTAACCCTAAAAATAGATAATATAATGCTTAAAGTTATCCAAATCATATTCCTTCTCTAGATATAGATCACCATCCATAGTAGGGGTTGGTCCAATAACTACCACTAGTCTATATATTGAAAATTCCAAACCACTTATATAGTAATATTTTAGTTAGTTTGTGGAATGGATATGTGATGTTATCCAAATATATCACAATAATATTCTAGGATCTCATTCATTGGGGAATAATTCTATATAAAATTAATATAATAACTTTACCACAAAAAATATAATTAAATCATCATTTCAAACCATTTTTTTAATATAAAAAAGAAATCCTAAATTAGTAAAACACAACACACCAATAACCTCTATGAATGAAGTCATGCATGATAGAATTGTGTCCCATGAACCTTACCCATATTGAAATGAAAAATAGATGAAAAACCTAAACCAACACCACATTTACAACATCCCCTAGAATCCCAATTTGATATTCAAATAGTGTTGTAAAAATAACCCTTTCCACCTATTCTATGAGCCCCGAATATAGCGAACCAACCCCAGTAAGATTTTATACAATGTGTAATTTTATTATGTTGGAATAATTATAATAAATAAAATCCCAAAGGAACAATGAGAGTATTAGTATTGTTAAACTAGATACATTAATATGTCATGTATTACAAATGAATAACCTAATTAAAATATATATTTTTTATTTCAAGGAATTTTTGTTTTCTCTTTTTATATCCTTGTATGTATCTCAAAGTTCCATCCATGGATTCCTGGAGAAAGGAAAAAAATAAAGTTGAGCTCAAATTCTATGTTAGGGTCAAGTATAGTGTAAGAGATAAAGCATCATTGATTATAGAAAATATGGAATAGTAATAATTAATGATACATGTCATGTAATAAATAAACTATGATGGAAGTGAATAAAAAATATAGCTAGTTAAAAAACTAAAAACAAATGCAATTTAAAAATCTGGATGAGGCATAATCAATATTGATGTCAAATAATTGAAACACATTGCATTTAATAAATGAAATGATAATGAAATGAATACATATATAATGTCAAAGTAATAATATCATGTAAATAAAAAAATGAATATTGAATAAACTAAATTCTTAATTATTGGTCTTTATGTTTCGTAGGAAAATAATACCCTTACCCTTAAAACATTTCACAATAAATTTCAATATAATACTTTCAGGACCATTCAAAAGACAATTTAAATCTATGGGTATAACGCCATTTATTCTACATATAATCAATTTAAAAGGCTTTGTCACCAACATATTTTATCTCATGATACTACTGATGCATCGAGGGGTTTACTTAAGATTTAACCCAACTCATATCTTTCATGTTTGAATATTTCATCATAAATTGAACAGTATCTTTAATTAAAAAAATGATCCTTATAAAATATCTTTATAGTGTAATGGATTTGATTTTATCAATATTTCCACTGTAAATAAAATAACATTCAATGTATACACCATATGTAAAAATAATATATGGTATAGACAATTAACATATTCATGATAAATGATATGGACAATTTATTTGTATTCAATTTTCAATGATCATATGAAATTGAATATTTAAATGATTCTAAAAATTAATCATGGAAGTGAATTTAAATACAATCATTTTCCAAATCAACCAATAACCATTCAAATGATGAATATGTATAATATCAATACAAAATTTCCCAAGGGGAGTAAAAATAAAGTGTGTTTTTAATTTATGAATGATAATATTATAAAAATATCTTTTGAATAATTCGTGAGGAAAATAAACATTTTTTTTTGAGAATAAATTTTAATAAATTTTTCTTTTAAAATTACATTTAATAAAAATTCACTTAAAATTTTAATTTTAAACACGAAAAAGAATCTTTATTTAATAGAAGATGTGTAATTATATATCTGTATTAAATGGTAAAAAGAAAATTTCATTATAAAGTTAAAAAGGATATAAACGTTTTTTTGGAAATAGACAAGATTACTTTAATTTTTTTTAAAAAGTGTAAACATTTATTAAATTAATAAATTAGGAAGGGTTAAATATATTTTTTAAAACATTTTTGAAAAAATATGGGTTTTAAATAAAATAAGTTCTCCTACTAATGATTAAAATGAAGTATGATTTTAATTATAATATTTTATAAATATTATAGAGTACTAAAGAGTGAAAAAATGAAACTATTACCTAAAAAGGTAATAAATAACAGTTTGTGATGATAATTATTGGATTTATTAAAAATGATCTAATAATTTTCTCTAAAAAAAATCACGTGTTATCTATCCCTAAAAATTGAGATTGTGACGTAATCCCTTTAAAAGACTATAAGGTTTATATAAAAATAAATAATTTAATATATTAAGCCTGCCATGTTTTAATCAACATAAAATAAGTGGAAATAAAAAAAATGATAGTAAAAATTCATTACCCACACAATCATAGAATATGGATGATAACGAGCATGTAATATAACCAAATCAAATGAAATCTGATTATGAAATACATTAATAAAAGGCAACTTTAAATTGAAATACTGTTTTATTAAATAATTCAAAATTAAACTGAAAATAAAATGATGATAAAATAATCCTTGATATAATATATCGAATTGTTCAATAGATAAACCAAAAAAAATAAGGTGGTGGTGAATATGGAATTTATCTCAAAGATGTAAAAAGAGAGATGAAAATATCTTACCTTGAATTTCTTTGTGGGTAAATGTCTTTTATCATCATTTATAATGGTATTAATAATGTCCCTAAATTATTAAAAACCCATACTCAAATTAAAAATATCATATATGAACTTCGTATTACATCTTAATAAGCATTTGTTAATAATAATTCTTTGTTTACACAACTTCAGTTTTTAATTACCTTGTTTTTTTTTAGTTTTTTTGGACATGTTAATATTTATTACCATTACATATATCATGATTTCTACATCAGTATAATGTAAAAAATGATTTAATTATCATATATATTTAGTATGTATGTTTTTATAATAATCCATAATATTATTAGATAGGAAATGAATGGTACCATTCATGGAGACGTTAGGTTGTACGTACAAATAAACACTAATTCCCATTCATTTTTATATTTATATATTAACTGATATATATATTATCATTATATTATCATAATTATATAATATATTTCAAATTATTATATTAGAAACATACTCAATTACACTCCACGTACAGTGTGAATGAATCACATTACTTTGAGGAGGCGGTAGTCATGGCATCAACAAAGGATGTTATCATACTTACAAAAATGGAAATCATTAAGGTATTTGTTATATGACCATTAAATAAGTATAAATAAAAAATAAATATCATATATATATATATATATATATATATATCATTTCTATCATAATTACCATCCTTTAGTGGTGGTCAATAAAAAACGAATGACATCCTTTCCTGAGGTGTTACTTTGACGTACAAAAAATTGTATGTTGGACACCCATTTGATGTAATTTTGTATTGATGTAGGTAAAAAACATATATAATAAATACATATAATTATATTTTTTATATTTATGTTATTAAATAATAATTAAATAATTATTATTTAAAGAGTATAGAAATAAAATAATGTAATGTGATTGTGTAAGAACACTACCTCTTATTTGGGTAACTCATTTTGTTATGTACCAAGGGAATTCATTTGAATGATTTAATCACAATTATTGGTTTATGGGATGAGTGGAGGTATTTCTTGAGATTTTTTGGGCACATTTTGGCGATCCAAATTTCTTTAGGGGTTTGAATAAGTATGAGGGGTGAGTGCCTTTTTTATTGTATGATGAGTGGAATTCTTCTAAATTTTTTAATAGGAAATTTCACCTGTGTTTTCTATATTGTATAGTGGATACAATTATAGTGAGAATTATATATTGTGTATTATATGTTCTAAATTTCCCATCCAATGGCTATTACATAAGTTTCTTGGTCATTTTAACCCATAAGAACAAGGTTTATTCAGTTGTTAATCAAATTTTCCTTTTAGTCGCTATATTGAATTTTAATAACATTCGTAAATATTTTTGGAAAATTTTTAAAACATATTATATATTAAAATTTATTGTCATTAAAATTATGGTATCCTTTTTTACAAATTAAAATAATAGAGGTGGTGGAAACAAATTTAAATTAAATCCTAGAGACGGGACACCATATTTGTTTTTAAAGGAAAATGTGTAAAGATTACTATGTTTTTACATTAACTTTCAGAGATAAAATAATTAAAATTTCCTAAATTGGATTAAATTATATAAAATGGATTTAAAAAAACATAATAATATTAATAATATAATTTTACCGTACAAATAAAATATATGATAAAGTAGTTCTGAATTAAAATTTAGTATATTTTATAATTTATCAAAAAATGAATCTTCATTTAAAAATTCCAAAAATTAATCCCTATATTTTATTTATGTTACTCATTTAAAAATTATGTTTATATTTAGATATAAAATATATAAAATCACCCAAATGGGATTTAAAATATGTTCTTTATTAAAATGTGGTAATATTTTCTTTTATGAAAAATATAATTTTTAATAATAACACCGTATTTTTTCTTATGTTATTATTATCAAACCAATTTGATGATTAATAAAATATTTTCCTGAATATATTATATATATATAAGTAAAATAATTCATTAATATAAATTAGTTTAATTTATTAGGATAAAACACATTTTTAAGCATATAAACATTTTATTTTATATTAAATTGGTTCTTATATTCATTTATAATAAATTGATAACCATTGATTTCATTTTATATATTTATAAGAGTAATATTTTTATCATATATTTAATAATTTTAATAAACAATAATTTAACATATCGGTTATGTATTATTATAATAAATTAAAATATTTTAAAATTATATTTTTTTCTCAGTAAATCTTGTTCTTATGTGTAACACATGTCACTGAAATAGGTAATTGTTGTGCATAACACAAGATAAACGATTATCGCATGAATTTTCTGATATATCATATATTTAATTTATTTGAATATTTTTTTAATGTAATAGCATAATGTATTCCCTTAGGTTCTTAATCTCGCATGTGATAAATAGTATCGAATACAATGCTTTTACTTTATAAATTTGGTGAGTTACAGTCTTTCAACCTTAAATAAATTGCATACTTTCAATATAAAGATGATATAAAAAATATAGGATTTAGATTTCTAAAATTACAATTTTTTATCCCACATCATTAGAAAATTTAATAAAATACACTTTTAGTTATAGATTATGAAAATTAAAAAATGTCGCATTGCAGAACATAAGAATTGGTTTCTACATAAGAGATAATTAGTGGAAAATGGAGGTTTGGACATAGAGGATAAGCGTAAATATTTATAGGGAGTGATTTAGGTCCTCGATGAAAAATAGATTAATGGTAAAGAGAATGTTGAGGGCCTCAAAATAATCAATCAATGGGGATTTAATAGATCATTAGTTCAAAACAATTAATGTATTAGTTTGTTCATTTTATCATTTTTATATTATTGAGAAATTATTATTCTACCTAAGAATATAAGGGAAATATTTAAATTATATGTTTTACTATTATATGAAAAAGAATCAATATTTTGGTATTTCTTCAATTAAATTATAATTCATCCCTAACCCCGTGGAATGGATATAGTAGAATTTTTCCTTTTTAAAGCACTAAAATTTTCTTTTAATGGGTCCAAATGTAACATCCCAGGTAAATAAAGAATAAAGAATTTTCATATTTATTAATATTTATGAATTAAATATTAATTTTAATTAAAAGGGGTTTCTACGTTCGATAGCGTACTCGATACGCAACGATGAGTTTCTTTGAAAACTTACGTTGCACACAAGTAATAAAATAATAATATTTTAAATGTTAGTTAACGAGTAGCCGTTGTACTGGCGGGAATGGATAAAAATAACTAAAATATGATTATATATGTTTTTAAATGTTTTTACATTTACCCAATAAAAGATAAAGGCTTAAAATACGGAAAGAGTTCAATTTTAGGCATTTATACCCTAATTTTCACTAAAGGTTCACTTATCGCCTTTTGATAGCGAACTATCATTAAATATAGTTTTGATCACTCTTATACATTCTTTTGGACCAAATAAAACTCTTCTTTAGAATCGGGACATCAAAATTTACTTTGGGTGAATTTTTGGTACCTTTCTGATAAAGTTCATTTTTTTAATGAATAGTGTAAAATGTTGTATTTCAATTCAAAACCTCTTTTTAATCTAATTTATTTATATGATTAGATTATATTTTGAATTGGTTTAAAAGTGAAATTAGAAAATATTTTTACCATTAAATCCAATAGTGGTCGTTGGAATTAATTTCACTTTGAAATTAGACTTAAACCGGTGTCAATCTTTTAATACTTATTGTTTTGTAAAAACATGCTATTTGCTCTGGCAGCGGGAATTAATTATTAAATTAATTAATGTGACTTATATGATTTTAATTTTGTAAAATAGACTTCATTTTTGAATTCGGAATATCAAATATAGCTTAGGGTGAATTTTTGGAAATTTTCTGAAAAACTTCAATTTTTGATGAATAGTGAAACCACTAAGTGGTAATCAAGCAAACTGATTTTTCAGTTAAATGAAAGTTTACCGCTAATGTGTATTGAATTACCAAAATCCGACATACATGGTTGTCATTAAGAAGTAAAATGTGGTTCAATGAGATTATAATAATTTTTTGGTGAATAGTAACTTATTAAGTTTTTAATTGCGATTAGAGGTAATTAGTGTAATTTAAGGTAAAAATGATATTATAAGAATGTGAAAACAACATGAAACTTGTCCTACACCTATTGGGTGAGTCATGGACGACCAATACAAGCCATGGGTCAACTTGGGGACCCCATGGAGACACTTTGGTTGGGAAATGACATAAATAACTTTTTATTTAATGTTAAAATTAAATTGACACAAACATGAGTTGTTTTACTAAAACAATTTTTAAATGGGGTTATAAAAGTCCGATATTTTATTTTAAATAGTAATTGGAAATCTAAAAAGATTTACTACATCATAGTATTTTTTTATAATTTTTATACATTAAATAAATTAAATTATTTATGACATAATAATGATTCAGCGATGACATCATTATTTGACGATTTAAATAAAATAGAAAGATAATGTAAAATCTATAAACTACACATGTCCAAAACTTATTGGATGGGTGGATTTCTAACCCTTATCACCGTATCCACGAATTATATCAATGTGGGACCTTTTAAAACCGAAACACATTTTCAAATAAAGTAATATTTCCTTACTTTCCAAAAGTGCCCCTCCTCTCCTCTTATAAAAGGCCCCCACCTCTACCTCATTTCACACACTCCTCAAGCCTTTGGATCGGCCAACCCCTGCCCAATTACTCTCTCCACATCCCTCTCCTCATCCTAGAGGATTCCCTTTGGGAATAATCCTTTCAAAGGAATCCTTTAGGCTCAAATCAAAAGGAGTTACACTTTTAAAGGTAATTCATTCTCTCTTGTTCATTTGTTTTATTTTTCTTCTCCAACCCTCTAAACTCTTTTTATTTACTTATTTTGTAACAACACCAATATCTTCAATATAATAGGATGTTGTTATAATATTTATTTGAGCTACACTCTCACACAACTACATCAAATGGTTAAAGAACATACGGTTTCCGTGGATGGCGAAATTCTGCCTCCCGAAACGATGATTGTTCAATACTCATTTAACACCTTCAAAGGTGGCCATTATGATGTCACTATTTTTATATATGATATATAATATTTTTATGTTTTCTATAAGCTTATTTATTTTTCATTTTTGGCATACCTTCATGGTTTCCATTATAGGTAAACACGATATCTTCATTTAAGGAAGTGCGGACTACCGCCCCCTCAAAGTGATGTGATTCGTTAATGCCATATGTGGGACGTGTAAAGGATGGATTTAAAGTTATTATATGTGATGTTATAATGGAATTATAATATACCTCTATATCATTATTATTTCTTTCCATTAAAGTATGAGATAGAAATGAAAGTAGCGTTCATGCCTACGTACGGCTTACCGTCTCCATGAACGGTGCATTTCATTTCTTATCCCCAAATGTAATGTACTATTAAAAGTACATGTATATAATGGATATATGTAATTAATGATATATCTAAATGATGAATATAATTCTGGAATTAAAATATACATACCTCTAATTTAGTTTTAATTCCATTAATATGACAAAGAAATGAAAGTAGCGTTCATGCGTACGTACGGCTTACCGTCTCCATGAACGGTGCATTTCATTTCTTACCCCTAAATGATTATGTAATATTATAAATACATGTATATTCTAGATATATATGATACATATTATATCCAAATCGGTATTTTCATTCTGGATATAAAGAACTTTTGACCACACTAACAACATGTAATTGTAAGAAGTCCACTTTCGACTTAAGAACCAAATATTGAGAAAACAAACATTATTAACTTAAATGGTTACATAATGTTTATAAAATGTCAATAAGTGATATAAAAGGAATAATGAAATTTAAAAAGGTTCTTAATCAAGTATAAATTAACTCAAGTTTATTATTCAGGACGTTAAAGAACGATCGAGTCAAGTCGGACCCGAGGTAAGGGACTTCGTCTCAATATCCTTTCATTGAGGAATATTTCGTTTTATACACAACTTTCTTTTATACGGTGTATAAACTCCTTTGACTTTTACTTTTATAAAAAAGGAAACTTTTTCAACGAACCGTTTTACTAAACGACAAAAAGGAATGTTTTTTTAACGTACGCGGTGACAATGACTTTTTCCGCCGCCGCGAGTATTATTTGGTCTTTGGATTTCTCAACAAGCCGAAATGTTTTTAGAATAAAATAAATACCATATACTCTTTTATTTATTTTGGTATTGAAAATGGTTTTGAGAAAGGATTCTATTATGTCAATATATTTATGATATATTGTGATTGAAATGTGGAAATATTATCATTCCTTTATATTGGTTTTATGTTTTATGATTTTATACTGGTACTTGGACATTTTAACGGGTGGTTACGTTATAAACCATATGACGGGTGGTGTCGTGAATACTAGGATGGGTGGTTACGTTATAACCTCTAATGCATTGGGTATGGAAGTCGGCCGTATGGCTATTCCATTAAGTATGTATGGAAATTGGCCGTATGGCTATTCCATTAAGTATGTATGGAAATTGGCCGTATGGCTATTCCATTAAGTGATATGTGTGGGAGTCGACCATAGGGTTATTCCACTTAAGTATGTTTATGTCCCAAGATACCTTTATATATGTTATGTGTTCTTTTTATGGGTTTTATGGTAATCCTTTGGTTATAAAAAGGTAAGTAATGATACTTTATTCAGTGAAGAGTTTTTACTACTTCATGAAGGTGAAGGTATTACTTTGATAGAGTATACATTGTTTACTTGATTTTGAAAAACTAATAGTTTTCATTCTTTGTGTATCCCTTACTGATCTTTTTATGCTCACCCCAAGTTTTTTTGAAATGTTTTTCACAGGACTTAATGTGGAATAAGGTCACGGTTGGGATCAAGGGAATGTCATGCTATATAAAACATAGAAGTAGACACGTTTCTTTTTAAGAGTTTTTTCTTATTATGGAAACTTAGTAGAAGTGACTACTTTGTAATCTTTTGAGATGAAATAGTTATGTTCTAATTCTCTAAAACTCTAAACCTGAAAAGATCCTCAACATGAATTATTCAATTAATTCAATATTAAGTAAGGTTTAAGGATGGGGCCTTATAGTTGGTATCAAAGGTCGGTTTAGACTACTTTAGGAGTTAGAAAAGTGTTAAATTATAATCTGATTGAAATGATATAGCATTTACGGATTACCATGTTGCTTCGCCTAAGCTATTTCTGTGTTCAGAATGGTTTTCCACAGAGGAAACAAAGCAGCTATGTTGGGACGACATCAGGAGGAAGATAACCTTCCAAATCAGCAACCTGAGATCGTCGGAATCGGAACTGAACAGTTTGTTGCAGTGATGGAACAGTTGACTCAGGCTATAAATGGTGGTGGTATCATTGCACGAGATCAGCCAGATCAACCGCATAGGAACATGTCAGTGGTGGAACATTTCATGAGGCAACATCCCCCATCATTCAGAGGATCATCTGACCCTGTGCAAGCTGAAGGGTGGATTAAAGCATTGGAGAAGATTTTTTATGTCATGGGGTGTTCAGAACATCAAAAGGTTAGTCTTGCTGTTTACCATTTTGAAGGTGAAGCTGATCAGTAGTGGTCGATGGTGAAAAATATAAGGGATAGTGATGAGATTGAGGATCTTCACTGGGAAGAATTCAAAGGTATGTTTCTTGAGAAATATTTTCCTAAGGTGGTTCTTCTTAGGATGGAAAAACAGTTCCTAGAATTGAGGCAGGAAGTTGATTCAGTGGCTGCTTATGAAGAAAATTTCACTCGATTGGCAAGGTATTCTCCAAACCTCATACGCGATCTTGATAGTAAAATAAACCGTTTTTACTCAGGGTTAAAGCCAAATTATCGAAGGGATTTAGCTTCTCGTGAGTTCAAAAGTTATGAAAAACTTGTTCGATGTGCGGAGAAGGTGGAAATGGAGTTTGCTAATGATCATGTGTTCTATGACAAACAACAGAATAAGAGGTCTAGTTGGCAGGAAAATGGGAAGAATTCACCAAAGAAGCAAGGAGGTAAGAAAACCAAATATCCATCCTGTGAGAAGTGTGGAAAAATGCATCCTGGAGAATGTTTATCCAAGTCTGGTAAGTGCTTTCGGTGTGGTAAGTCTGGTCATATTGCTCGTAACTGTAAGGAAGATGATCAAGCAGGAAATGAAAAGCCAACGGTAAGATGTTTTAAGTGTAATGAAATGGGTCATTATGAAAATGAGTGTCCAACGAAGAACTCAACTGGGGAAATGCAGCCAGACTACAAGCAGAAAGGGGTGGTGAAATCCTTTGCAACAACTTCAGCAGATGTTGGGCCATCGAATGAAGTGGTATCAGCTCCAGGGAGCTCAGTATTTTTTTGAAGATTGACTTGAGGTCGGGGTACCATCAGTTGAAAGTAAAAGAAGCATACGTTCCGAAGACTGCGTTCCGTACTAGATATGGCCATTATGAATTTGTAGTTATGCCTTTTGGGTTAACCAATGCACCTGCTGTATTCATGGACCTTATGAATAAAATTTTCCATGAGTTCTTGGATAAGTTTGTGTTTGTGTTTTGAGGTTTGGGAAGAGGTTATGTGTGCCTTGTGATTCATAGTTGAAGAATGAGTTGTTATGTGAGGCTCATAGTTCCCCGTTTTCAGTTCATCCTGACAGTAATAAGATGTACAGAGATCTGCGGGAGTATTACTGGTGGGATGGAATGAAAAGAGACATTGCTGATTTTACTGTGAAGTGTTTAACATGTCAACAGGTTAAAGCAGAGCGGCAGTTACCGAAAGGGATGCTTCAGCCTTTACCAGTGCCATAGTGGAAATGGGAGAATATATCCATGGACTTTGTTGTGGGATTACCGAAGACATCTCGAGGTAATAATGCAATCTGGGTTATTGTTGATCGCTTGACAAAATCTGCTCATTTCCTTGCAATACGAGATACTTTTTCCCTAGATCAACTTTCCCGTTTTTATCTTAAAGAGATAGTCAGGTTACATGGAGTTCCTCTCTCCATTGTATCTGATCATGATCCCAGGTTCACATCTAACTTTTGGAAAGGCCTTCAGAAGTCGTTGGGTACTGAATTAAATTTTAGTACAACTTTTCATCCTCAATCAGACGTGTAACGCCTCGACCCCAGCTACCCAGAGTCGGTGCATTACTTCGTAACATTGGCATGATCACAAGAAAGATCAAATCTCGAAAGACCGATTGGTTTAGTAGCCTTGGAAACACTTGATATATTCATAAGTTTTACATTACATCATTAAACGAAAAACTACTACAACTACATATTGTCTCCATAATCCACACTCATATCCCCACATAATATCTCTGCAGGTCATTCATAACTTACTTCTTCACTTCCTGGGAAAAATAAAACATAGAAAAGGGGTGAGCTCAAATGACCAGTAAGGATAACAATATAGCGGAAACTTTCATAAATAAGAATAAACTTTTAAGGCAATGTATAACTAAAACCAAATCCTTTCAAACATGAACTTTCAACATGGTATGGCATAAATAAAATGAAATAATGCCATTTACTTACTCACATGGATATTCTATTAATCTAATAATCACATGAAAAAATCAATAACCACTTTCATAATGTTGGAATGCATAATTCCAGACTATCATAACCACATAGTCAAGGCCTCGTGCCAAGACTACAAATAAAATTTTGTCAAGGCCTTGTGCCAAGACACTAGTTTGTCTCATGAGACCTACCAATGCATCGAGGAGCTATAGCGGGCTGCACCCGGCACTTACTAAGTCCAATGCATTCCCATATGAAAAGGTTTAAACATAACATAAACATTCGTATTAAAACTAGCATACGAAATGTCAATAATTTCACCATAAACTATGAATGGTATAAAAATAGCACATCCACAGTCAAACATATCACAAAACCTTCAATACAATATAGAAGTTTTGTATCATAATAATTCAACTTAAAATAAGCGTAAAATCCATCAAAGGATGTTGACATAGATGAAATAAAAACTATTTGAGAGAAATATCTCCTTTTTTGAAATCATTTAAAAGTCACACATTTATAAAGGAAGTAATTAAAAAGAGATTTTTGAATCAAAGTGTCCCATACCACTTTTAAACTTTTGAAAGGAATTAAAATTTTTTAAAAACATTCATGTCCATATAAATAAATCCTTAAAAATCATTTTGAAGAAATGGACATTAATTGAAAAGATTTAGAATGATAAATCTTTAAAACATTGAAAATTCTGATTTTGATAAAGAGTACCTTTCTGAAATTCTTAAAATATTCATTTTGAAATCATTTAAAATCAAAACACTTTTTAGAGAAATATCTCTTTATATTTTTGAAATAATTTTAGAGCCATATAAAATAAAACATTTTCTTGAAAATATCCTTGTAAGCTTGTAAGGAAAGCTTTGAATATTTTATAATGGCGGAAAATAACCGCACCCGCCGTATAAGTTAAAAAAACATTCTTACCTTAATCCTGTCGAAAAGGTTAAAAAGGACCTTGTTTTGGAAATGATGGAAAGATTCCTTTATAAACCTCTTATAAAAAGTCAAACAAGGGTATAAATGACTTTAACACATATTCTTGTAAATATTAAAAATGTTTTGAAATACATTTTTACGAAACATGGGTGTGGATGATAAAGAGATCCCAGTAGATTATTACGTATAAACAACCTCGGATAATGAAGAGATTGTGAAATAACCCTTACCTTGTACTTTTCCTTGGTTGGGGTAGGTTAACCTCCTGTATAATGGTGAAATAATTGTTATTAAATTATACAAGAATCATATATATTAATATGATATCATATATGATCTTTTAACATTGATTTGTTAATAATATCTTAGAATTATCGTCGTTTCGGGTGTTAACTTACTTGTTTTCTTTTTTATGTTTTGTTACGTAAGACATGTTTGTAAAGGATAGGTTGTATATTATTCATATCCAGAATGATATCAAGTCCTTAAACATCATTTTTAAATCATCAAATGATAATTATACTTGAATGGATACGATGGAGAATGAATCTCATCGCGTTCGTGGAGACGGTAGTCCGTACGTACGCACGAGCGACAATATCATTATTTTGATATTAAAATAATATATAAATGGATGTTATATCATATATACAGAATCATTAACATGTTATATATATTATTTACATGAGTTACACATCATTATTATACCCATCCAAATAATAATATATTGAATAACAATTACACCACGACGTGGAGACGGTAAGCCGTATGTACGCACCTATGGTGACATGTTATTCAAAGGGTGGATAGAATACTGAATATGGTTGTACCATATTTATAATAACATCACAGTATATGTAATATACTGGAGTTATTATTTTAGAATGGTAAGAACAAAGAAATAGGAAGTGGAAGAAGAAATGAACTTGGAGAAGGGTGGTGAAATCATTACCTCTTCTTCGGGTTCTTCCTTTTGATTTGATCAAAAGAGCTCCTTAGGTTGGCTTTATGATCAAAATAAGGCCTCTAGGTTGTAGTGAGGGATGTTGGGAGAGTATTTGGGCAGATTTTGGCCGAGCCAAAAGGCTTTGAAGGTGTGAAGAAATGAGAAGGAGGAGTGCCCTTTTATAAGAGGGGTGAGGGGCACCTTTGGAAAAGTTAGAAATATTAATTTATAATAAATTCATATTCGTTTTCTAAAGGCTCAATAGTTGATTATTCAAAGGTTAAAGTGGGGATAGGTCTAAATCCACTCAACCAATAGAATTTAGACAGGTTTGGGTACTTATATTAACCTTATCTTTAAGTATCAACTCTAAGTTAATTAGTTTCACTTTTACAATGTCTCTTTGTATTTTTATATAATATGGTTAATAAACTTACTATATACATCCAAGAGACCCCCAAGTGGTCCATTAATGATGAAACTATACTTATATAAGTCTCTTGGCCGAACCTTAGATTTTTAGGAATTTAATATCAATTAATAATATAATATTTTTTTTAAAAACTCTTTTATGTCAATTTTGACACTATTCAATAGTTGATTTTTGTGAAACTCATAACAGATTGATTACTTCGAAAAAAGTCAATTAAATCAATCCTAATATATCATATTATCCTAGAAAATTAGTTTAATTCATTAAAAGTTTCATATTATATTTTTTTGGGTATTTATAATATCAATTATTTTAATTTTTCACTATTATAGTAATTACTGCATCATCATTGTGTCATACATAAAATAAATTATATAATGTCTAAAAATTATAAATAAAATATCATTATGTAGGAAATAGTTTTATATTTCTAATGAATATTTATAATCTAAAATCCAACTAATATAACCCTATGTAACAATTGTTTTTTAAAATATATATGCTTGTGTCATTTTTGTATTCATTTTGACTTAATTAAAATAAAGCGTCATTATCACTTACAAGTGGATCCATGGGGTCCCAAAATCGACCCCAAGATTCCCATGGTCGACCAGGTATCAACCAATAGGTTTAAGACAAGTTTTAGGGTAATTTAGTATTATTATAATATTATTTTTTTAACCCTTATTTACCGGATTTACCCTTAACCATGGTAAATAAAATATTTACCGCCGTAATTATTCAAAATGTCTAAAAATAAAAGTTACCTATTTACACAATTTGAACATCCTGATTCCAAATATGGAATCCATTTTCCTAAATTCAATACACAGAAGTGGCAGAAATTAATTTAAAATTAATTCCCGCTGTCAAAACAAAAAGCGTGTTTTTAAGAGATAATAACTATCAAAAGATTGACACTTGTTTATGTTCGGTTTAATTGTAAAATTATGTCCAATGACCAACATTATATTAAATAGTAAAAATATATTCTAAATATACTTTAAAACCACTCAAATTCATAATTTATTACTATTAATTATTTTGATTAAAAAAGTTGTTTTTAATTAAAATTTAGTAATTTTCACTATTCATCAAAATATGAAAGTTATCCGAAAAGTACCAAAATTTCAACTTAGGCTAAATTTGATATTCGGAATCCAAAGATGAAGTCCATTTCAAAATATAAAATATATATAATTTCAAAATTTAGGTATTACTATTCATAACGGCTAGTTTGATCGGTTGTGGTGTGTGTTAAAACTCGAAGTTGCGTACAACACACGCTACTATTTTATTCAAAGGAAAGCGTACCGTGGAAGCTTGGGATGTTTCATTATAAATTTTTTGATGTCTCCACTTAGTCAAAAATCTTAAAATATTGTATTTAAAAAGGTTTCACTATCAAAAGTTGATAAAAGTGCAATACTGAAAATGAATCTGTTCTTGTATTATGACTAAGAAACTCATAATATGGATTCTAAAATTATAAGGATTATATAAAGTTAAAAATGTAGTTAATGCTATTCATGACCTCTTTTAATGGCTTTTTTTTGGTAAGTCATGGTGCAATTGAACTCGGTGTTGCGTGTAGTGCAAGTTATTGAATTATTTTGAAGAAATAACACACTATGAAATCTTGGGGTGTTACATTCTCCCCTCCTTCAATAAATTGTGTCCTCGCAATTTGAAATTGTTCTTCGAAAATAAAAGGTTGAAAATAGATAATATATTTGTGGGAAAACCCACATCGGAAATTGGGTTACTAAAATTTAGTCTTAATATGAGGAAAAGAGAAATGAAAGGGTCACCACCAAATTATGATCTTGATTAGGAGAACATTGGTGGCAATTAGAGACATATAATCGGAGGAAAAACGTAAATATTTATAGGTAGTGATTGAGGTCATCAATCACAAACAAGTGTATAATTGAGGTCCTTAAACTCATCAATCTATGATGATTTGAAGTACCATCGGTTCAACAAAATATAGGGTATTGGGATAACACATTTTTGACGTTTCAAAATATCTTAGTTGAAATCCCACATCGAAAAATGAATTAATGAGGCCTCTATTTAAAATAAAGAGTCGAAAGTATGAAGATTACCGAAAATAACACATACTAGGGTTCCATGTAAGAAAATATGGATATGGAAGAAAAATCTAACCATCAATTATCTGATGGAGAGTGGTAGAGAACATGGCTATGAAAAGGTCAACAATCCAAAAGCCATAAATTAGTGATGATTTAAGGTACCATCTAGGAAAACATTTTTGTTCTAAGTTTCTTTTCTTAATATTGAGGAATTTATTTATGAGATTGGCTAAGATCATAAGGAGATATACTTACTTTATAATTAGAGTTTTATCCATTAATAAATTTCTACCACAAACTCATCTTTCACTCTAAAAGATAATAGAATGTAAAAAAAAATTCTATTTACACTATTCGTATAGGGTTCCAAAATAAACGAATTTATAATTCATCTACAAGATCTTTTAATAAAAACTACATTATTTAATCTAGGACATCTCGTGGGCCAGTGTTAGGTGATACACCCTTGTCGCCCTTCGGTTGGGGGTTCAAGTCTCGCAGCCTCGCCGGACGCGACGGGTTGTCGCCCGACCTCCGGGTTGTCCTTTTATGGCAATCCAAAATAATCCAAACTAGAACTATCCAAAATACTTCTATCCATACTCACATTCCAACATTTATAAGTAAGGTAAACATAATGTAGAACCTTTTTACCCCGTAATAGCATATGAATACCTTCATCATGTATTCTTTTAATACACCGAAACATCCTGAATTACCATATTCCTTATTGATTACATTCATGCTCCCTTATTCCATATAGAAAGTTGGATATACTTCATTAATCCAAAAAAATTTTAAACCCCAAAAATGATGGAATATACAAATCATTAATCAGTTCCAAGGTAGTCAAGAATATCCAATATAATTTATCCAAAACAATCACATATTATTCCAAAATCACTACCTCAGTATCAGAACTATATTATGGTTTATCATTCTCTCAACCATATATTTTCCAAAAATCTATCCTGCTAATGAGTCACTTTTCTTTGTTCCACACAATCTCAAGTCCTTAATGAAATAGTACTGCAGTACAATCCTTATATACTCCATGATTATTGTAACAAGTACATTGTTGATACAACACTCAATTGACATAATCAACATAAGAACTCTAATCATCCCTCTTCATCTGTGGTAGTATCATAACATGATTATTATCCAATAACATCATTTGCGGCATAGTCTGATGACTGGGACATAGGTTCACGTAGTGTCCAAACTCCTTGCAAATGAAGCATTGTACATTTGAAACCATTTTCTTACCCTTGCAGTCACGTACTTTGTGCCCTTTTCCTCCACACTTATAACAAACTCCCATTCCTTTCAGGCAAGTTCCAGGGTGTTTCTTTCCACAGTTACCACATATGGGAAAATTCTTCTTTTCCCTCTTCCCTTTATCCATCTTTCTCTCTTCCATCCTTTTCTTCTCTTGCTTCCCTTCAAAGCCATAGGACTCAGTAAACTCTTTACTTATCTTATCAACACATGATATTATTTCTTCATATGATGATAATACATGGGAGACTATTTCTCTTATAAATTCTAGCTTAATACCATGAGAGATATGATCCTTCCTTCTCTTTGAATCATGTGCATTTCTGGAGTTATCATTCCTTGTACTGGGCGCCATTTCTAAACAATGGCATAAACTAGATTAGTTTATGAGTCAAAATACATAATCCCATACTTATAAAACACTTAACATAAATTGAACTATTTATGGATATAATCCATAATCATAAAAATGTTTTCATTGAGGAAGTATATACTCATAAACCCTTCATAATGGTTTGTAAAGAAAATGAGAATTATCCTAAGCATATCCCCCGGGAGTGTCATAACCAAGAGTGCAGCAAGGCCCGTTGTCGTGCACCAGTTCCCATTCGAGTCTAGCTCAAAGCGGTGTTTTTGGGTTTTACCCCTAGGTACATCTGTGCCAGAGCCGCCTCTACCTGCTCATATCCAGACAGGGATATATTGCTCGGAAAACTCACAAAATCTCTACAATACCAAAATTCTAGGAAGTTCTTCTACACTAATCCTCAAAGCTCATCTTAGGTCTACGTGCTCTAATCAGAGTTTATTTAAATCTAGCTTCCAAGGTTTGTACTAAACTTCCTCTGATACCAACTGTAACGCCCCGACCCCAGCTACCCAGAGTCGGTGCATTACTTCGTAACATTGGCATGATCACAAGAAAGATCAAATCTCGAAAGACCGATTGGTTTAGTAGCCTTGGAAACACTAGATATATTCATAAGTTTTACATTACATCATTAAACGAAAAACTACTACAACTACATATTGTCTCCATAATCCACACTCATATCCCCACATAATATCCCTGCCGGTCATTCATAACTTACTTCTTCACTTCCTGGGAAAAATAAAACATAGAAAAGGGGTGAGCTCAAATGCCCAGTAAGGATAACAATATAGCGGAAACTTTCATAAATAAGAATAAACTTTTAAGGCAATGTATAACTAAAACAAAAGCCTTTCAAACATGAACTTTCAACATGGTATGGAATAAATAAAATGAAATAATTCCATTTACTTACTCACATGGATATTCTACTAATCGAATAATCACATGCAAAAATCAATAACCACTTTCATAATGTTGGAATGCATAATTCCAGACTATCATAACCACATAGTCAAGGCCTCGTTCCAAGACTAGAAATATGATTTTGTCAAGGCCTTGTGCCAAGACACTAGTTTGTCTCATGAGACCTACCGATGCATCGAGGAGCTATAGCGGGCTCCACCCGTCACTTACTAAGTCCAATGCATTCCCATATGAAAAGGTTTAAACATAACATAAACATTCGTATTAAAACTAGCATACAAAATGTCAATAATTTCACCATAAACTATGAATGGTATAAAAATAGCACATACACAGTCAAACATATCACAAAACCTTCAATACAATATAGAAGTTTTGTATCATAATAATTCAACTTCAAATAAGCGTAAAATCCATCAAAGGATGTTGACATAGATGAAATCAAAACTACTTGAGAGAAATATCTCCTTTTTTGAAATCATTTAAAAGTCACACATTTATAAAGGAAGTAATTAAAAAGAGATTTTTGAATCAAAGTGTCCCATACCACTTTTAAACTTTTGAAAGGAATTAAAAATTTTTAAAAACATTCATGTCCATATAAATAAATCCTTAAAAACCATTTTGAAGAAATGGACATTAATTGAAATGATTTAGAATGATAAATCTTTAAAACATTGAAAATTCTGATTTTGATAAAGAGTACCTTTCTGAAATTCTTAAAATATTCATTTTGAAATCATTTAAATTCAAAACACTTTTTAGAGAAATATCTCTTTATATTTTTGAAATCATTTTAGAGCAATATAAAATAAAACATTTTCTTGAAAATATCCTTGTAAGCTTGTAAGGAAAGCTTTGAATATTTTATAATGGCGGAAAATAACCGCACCCGCCGTATAAGTTAAAAAAAACATTCTTACCTTAATTCTGTCGAAAAGGTTAAAAAGGACCTTGTTATGGAAATGATGGAAAGATTCCTTTATAAACCTCTCATAAAAAGTCAAACAAGGGTATAAATTACTTTAACCCATATTCTTGTAAATAGTAAAAATGCTTTGAAATACATTTTTACGAAACATGGATGTGGATGATAAAGAGATCCCAGTAGATTATTACGTATAAACAACCTCGGATAATGAAGAGATTGTGAAATAACCCTTACCTTGTACTTTTCCTTGGTTGGGGTAGGTTAACCTCCTGTATAATGGTGAAATAATTGTTATTAAATTATACAAGAATCATATATATTAATATGATATCATATATTATCTTTTAACATTGATTTGTTAATAATATCTTAGAATTATCGTCGTTTCGGGTGTTAACTTACTTATTTTCTTTTATATGTTTTGATACGTAAGACATGTTTGTAAAGGATAGGTTGTATATTATTCATATCCAGAATGATATCAAGTCCTTAAACATCATTTTTAAATCATCAAATTATAATTATACTTGAATGGATACGTTGGAGAATGAATCTTATCGCGTTCGTGGAGACGGTAGTCCGTACGTACGCACGAGCGACAATATCATTCTTTTGATATTAAAATAATATATAAATGGATGGTATATCATATATACAGAATCATTAACATGTTATATTTATTATTTACATGAGTTACACATCATTATTATACCCATCCAAATAATAATATATTGAATAACAATTACACCACGACGTGGAGACGATAAGCCGTATGTACGCACGTATGGTGACATGTTATTCAAAGGGTGGATAAAATACTGAATATGGTTATACCATATTTATAATAACATCACAGTATATTTAAGATACTGGAGTTATTATTTTAGAATGGTAAGAACAAAGAAAGAGGAAGTGGAAGAAGAAATGAACTTGGAGAAGGGTGGTGAAATCATTACCTCTTCTTCGGGTTCTTCCTTTTGATTTGATCAAAAGGGCTCCTTAGGTTGGCTTTCTGATCAAACTAAGGCCTCTAGGTCGTAGTGAGGGATGTTGGGAGAGTATTTGGGCAGAGTTTGGCAGAGCCAAAAGGCTTTGAAGGTGTGAAGAAATGAGAAGGAGGAGTGCCCTTTTATAAGAGGGGTGAGGGGCACCTTTGGAAAAGTTAGAAATATTAATTTATAATAAATTCATATTCAGTTTCTAAAGGCTCCAAAGTTGATTCTTCAAAGGTTAAGGTGGGGATAGGTCGCAAACCACTCAACCAATAGAATTTAGACAGGTTTGGGTACTTATATTAACCTTATCTTTAAGTATTAACTCTAAGTTAATTAGTTTCACTTTTACAATGTCTCTTTGTATTTTTATATAATATGGTTAATAAACTTACTATGTACATCCAAGCGACACCCAAGTGGTCCATTAAAGATGAACCTATCCTTATATAAGTCTCTTGGCCGAACCTTAGATTTTTAAGAATTTAATATCAATTAATAATATAATATGTTTTTAAAAAACTCTTTTATGTCAATTTTGACACTATTCAATTGTTGTTTTTTGTGAAACTCATAACAGATTGATTACTTCGAAAAATGTCAATTAAATCAATCCTAATATATAATATTATCCTAAAAAATTAGTTTAATTCATTAAAAGTTTCATATTATATTTCTTTGGGTATTTATAATATCAATTATGTTAATTTTTCACTATTATAGTAATTACTGCATCATCATTGTGTCATAAATAAAATAAATTATTTAATGTATAAAAATTATAAATAAACTATCATTATATAGGAAATCTTTTTATCTTTCTAATGAATATTTATAATCTAAAATCCAACTTATATAAACCTATGTAACAATTGTTTTTCTAAAAGATATATGCTTGTGTCATTTTTGTATTCATTTTGACTTAATTAAAATAAAGTGTCATTATCACTTACAAGTGGATCCATGGGGTCCCCAAATCGACCCAAAGATGCCCATGGTCGACCATGTATCAAACAATAGGGTTAAGACACGTTTTAGGGTAATTTAGTATTATTATAATATTATTTGTTTAACCCCTATTTACCGGATTTACCCTTAACCATGGTAAATAAAATATTTACCGCAGTAATTATTCAAAATGTCTAAAAATAAAAGTTACCTATTTACACAATTTGAACATCCTGATTCCAAATATGGAATCCATTTTCCTAAATTCAAAACACAGAAGTGGCAGAAATTAATGTAAAATTAATTCCCGCTGTCAAAACAAAAAGCGTGTTTTTAAGAGATAATAACTATCAAAAGATTGACACTTGTTTATGTTCGGTTTAATTGTAAAATTATGTCCAATGACCAAAATTATATTAAATAGTAAAAATATATTCTAAATATACTTTAAAACCACTCAAATTCATAATTTATTACTATTAAATATTTTTATTAAAAAAGTTGTTTTTAATTAAAATTTAGTAATTTTCACTATTCATCAAAATATGAAAGTTATCCGAAAAGTACCAAAATTTCACCTTAGGCTAAATTCGATATTCCGAATCCAAAAATGAAGTCCATTTCAAAATATAAAATATATATATTTTCAAAATTTAGGTATTACTATTCATAACGGCTAGTTTGATCGGTTGTGGTGTGTGTTAAAACTCGACGTTGCGTACAACACACGCTACTGTTTTATTCAAAGGAAAGCATACCGTGGAAGCTTGGGATGTTTCATTCTAAATTTTTTGATGTCTCCATTTAGTCAAAAAGCTTAAAATATTGTATTTAAAAAGGTTTCACTATCAAAAGTTGATAAAAGTGCAATACTGAAAATGAATCTATTCTTGCATTATGACTAAGAAACTCATAATATGGATTCTAAAATTATAAGGATTATATAAAGTTAAAAATGTAGTTAATGCTATTCATGACCTCTTTTAATGGCTTTTTTTTGGTAAGTCATGGTGGAATTGAACTCGGTGTTGCGTGTAGTGCAAGTTATTGAATTATTTTGAAGAAATAACACACTATGAAATCTTGGGGTGTTACAAGACGGGTAGTCAGAACGAACAATTCGGACCTTGGAGGATATGCTACGAGCTTGTTCGATGGATTATCAGGGAAGTTGGGACCAACATCTTTCTTTGGTTGAGTTTTCTTATAATAACAGTTTTCATTCCAGTATACAGATGGCACCATTTGAGGCATTATATGGGAAGCGGTGTCGAACTCCAGCATTTTGGGATGAAGTGAGTGAAAGGAAGCTGATGGGACCAGAATTGGTAGAAGAGATGGCAGAAAAAGTTCAGTTGATTCAGAAGCACATGAGAACAGCTCAGAGCAGGCAGAAGAGTTATGCGGATAACCAGAGGAAGGACCTATCATTTGAGGTAGGTGATCATGTTTTTCTCAAGGTTTCTCCTTGGAAAAGTGTGATGAGATTTGGTAAGAAAGGAAAGCTAAGTCCAAGGTTTATTGGACAATATGAAATTATGGAGAGAGTTGGATCAGTTGCATACCGGGTGGATTTAACTATGAGTTTATCTCAGGTACACAATGTTTTTCATGTTTCAATGTTGAGAATGTATATGCTAGATCCATCTCATGTTTTGAGTCCAGAGGTAGTTCAGCTGGAAGAGAACCTATCTTATGAGGAAAAACCGGTCCAGATTCTTGACCACAGGGAGCAGGTGTTACGGAATAAGGTGATTCATCAGGTAAAGGTTTTGTGTAAAAACCATGTGATTGAAGAGGCAACGTGGGAATCTTAAAATGCTATGAGGGATAAATACCCCCACTTATTTTGATAAGTGAATAAAATTGTGAGGACGCAATTCCCAAAAGGAGGGAAGGATGTAACATCCCAGGTAAATAAAGAATAAAGAATTTTCATATTTATTAATATTTATGAATTAAATATTAATTTTAATTAAAAGGGGTTTCTACGTTCGATAGCGTACTCGATATGCAACGATGAGTTTCTTTAAAAACTTACGTTGCACACAAGTAATAAAATAATATTATTTTAAATGTTAGTTAACGAGTAGCCGTTTTACTGGCGGGAATGGATAAAAATAACTAAAATATGATTATATATGTTTTTAAATGTTTTTACATTTACCCAATAAAAGATAAAGGCTTAAAATACGGAAAGAGTTGAATTTTAGGCATTTATACCCTAATTTTCACTAAAGGTTCACTTATCGCCTTTTGATAGCGAACTGTCATTAAATATAGTTTTGATCACTCTTATACATTCTTTTGGACCAAATAAAACTCTTCTTTAGAATCGGGACATCAAAATTTACTTTGGGTGAATTTTTGGTACCTTTCTGATAAAGTTCATTTTTTTAATGAATAGTGTAAATTGTTGTATTTTATTTCAAAACCTCTTTTTAATCTAATTTATTTATATGATTAGATTATCTTTTGAATTGGTTTTAAAGTGAAATTAGAAAATATTTTTACCATTAAATCCAATAGTGGTCGTTGGAATTAATTTCACTTTGAAATTAGACTTAAACTGGTGTCAATCTTTTAATACTTATTGTTTTCTAAAAACACGGTATTTGCTCTGGCAGTGGGAATTAATTATTAAATTAATTAATGTGACTTATATGATTTGAATTTTGTAAAATAGACTTCATTTTTGAATTCGTAATATCAAATATAGCTTAGGGTGAATTTTTGGTAATTTTCTGAAAAACTTTAATTTTTGATGAATAGTGAAACCACTAAGTGGTAATCAAGAAAACTGATTTTTCAGTTAAATGAAAGTTTACCGCTAATGTGTATTGAATTTTCAAAATCCGACATACATGGTTGTCATTAATAAGTAAAATGTGGTTCAATGAGATTATAATAATTTTTTGGTGAATAGTAACTTATTAAGTTCTTAATCGCGATTAGAGGTAATTAGTGTAATTTAAGGTAAAAATGATATTATAAGAATGTGAAAACACCATGAAACTTGTGCTACACTTATTGGGTGAGTCATGGACGACCAAGAAAAGCCATAGGCCAACTTGGGGGCCCCATGGAGACACTTTGGTTGGGAAATGACATAAATAACTTTTTATTTAATGTTAAAATTAAATTGACACAAACATGAGTGGTTTTACTAAAACAATTTTTAAATGGGGTTATACAAGTCCGATGTTTGATTATAAATAGTCATTGGAAAGCTAAAATGATTTCCTACATCATAGTATTTTTTTATAATTTTTAGAAATTAATTAAATTAAATTATTTATGACATAATAATGATTCAGTGATGACATCATTATTTGACGATTTAAATAAAATAGAAAGATAATGTAAAATATATAAACTAAACATTTCCAAAACTTATTGGATGGGTGGATTTCGAACCCTTATCACCTTATCCACGAATTATATCAATGTGGGACCTTTTAAAACCGAAACACATTTTCAAATAAAGTAATATTTCTTTACTTTCCAAAAGTGCCCCTACTCTCCTCTTATAAAAGGCCCCCACCTCTACCTCATTTCACACACTCCTGAAGCCTTTGGCTCAGCCAAACCCTACCCAATTACTCTCTCCACATCCCTCTCCTCATCCTAGAGGATTCCCTTTGGTCATAATCCTTTCAAAGGAAGCCTTTAGGCTCAAATCAAAAGGAGTTACACTTTTAAAGGTAATTCATTCTCTCTTGTTCATTTGTTTTATTTTGCTTCTCCAACCATCTAAACTCTTTTTATTTACTTATTTTGTTACAACAACAGTATCTTCAATATACTAGGATGTTGTTATAAGATTTATTTGAGCTAAACTCTCACACAACTACATCAAATGGTTAAAGAACATACGGTTTCCGTGGATGAAGAAATTCTGCCTCCCGAAACGATGATTGTTCAATACTCATTTAACACCTTCAAATGTGGCCATTATGATGTCACTATTTTTATATATGATATATAATATGTTTATGTTTTCTTTAAGATTCTGTATTTTTCATTTTTGGCATACCTTCATGGTTTCCATTATGGGTAAACACGATATCTTCATTTAAGGAAGTGCGGACTACCGCCCCCTCAAAGTGATGTGATTCGTTAATGCCATATGTGGGACGTGTAAAGGATGGATTTAAAGTTATTATATATGATGTTATACTGGAATTAAAATATACCTCTATATCATTATTATTTCTTTCCATTAAAGTATGAGATAGTAATGAAAGTAGCATTCATGCGTACGTACGGCTTACCGTCTCCATGAACGGTGCATTTCATTTCTTATCCACAAATGTAATGTACTATTAAAAGTACACATATATAATGGATATATGTAATTATTGATATATCTAAATGATGAATATAATTCTGGAATTAAAATATACATACCTCTCATTTAGTTTTAATTCCATTAATATGTCAAAGAAATGAAAGTAGCGTTCATGCGTACGTACGGCATACCGTCTCCATGAACGGTGCATTTCATTTATTACCCCTAAATGATTACGTAATATTATAAATACATGTATATTCTGGATATATATGATACATATTATATCCAAATCAGTATTTTCATTCTGGATATAAAGAACTTTTGACCACACGAAAAACATGTTATTGTAAGAAGTCCACTTTCGACTTAAGAACCAAATATTGAGAAAACAAACATTATTAACTTAAATGGTTACATAATGTTTATAACATGGAAATAAGTGATATAAAAGGAATAATGAACTTTAAAAAGGTTCTTAATAAAGTATAAATTAACTCAAGTTTATTATTCAGGACGTTAAAGAACGATCGAGTCAAGTCGGACCCGAGGTAAGGGACTTCGTCTCAATCTCCTTTCATTGAGGCATATTTCGTTTTATACACAACTTTATTTTATACGGTGTATAAAATCCTTTGAATTTTACTTTTATACAAAAGGAATCTTTTTCTACGAACCGTTTTACTAAACGACAAAAAGGAATGTTTTTTTAACATACGCGGTGACAATGAATTTTTCCGCCGCCGCGAGTATTATTTGGTCTTTGGCTTTCTCAACAAGCCGTAATGTTTTTAGAATAAAATAAATACCATATACTCTTTTATGTATTTTGGGATTGAAAATGGTTTTGAAAAAGGATTCTTTTATGTCAATATATTTATGATATATTGTGATTGAAATGTGGAAATGTTATCATTCCTTTATATTGGTTTTATGTTTTATGATTTTATACTGGTACTTGGACATTTTAACGGGTGGTTACGTTATAAACCATATGACGGGTGGTGCCGTGAATACCAGGACGGGTGGTTACGTTATAACCTCCAATGCATTGGGTATGGAAGTCGGCCGTATGGCTATTCCATTAAGTATGTATGGAAATTTTCCGTATGGCTATTCCATTAAGTGATATGTGTGGGAGTCGACCGTATGGTTATTCCACTTAAGTATGTTTATGTCCCAAGTTACCTTTATATATGTTATGTGTTCTTTTTATGGGTTTTATGGTAATCCTTTGGTTAAAAAAGGTAAGTAATGATACTTTATTCAGTGAAGAGTTTTTACTACTTCATGAAGGTGAAGGTATTACTTTGATAAAGTATACAATGTTTACTTGATTTTGAAAAACTAATAGTTTTCATTCTTTGTGTATCCCTTATTGAGCTTTTTATGCTCACCCCAAGTTTTTTTGAAATGTTTTTCACAGGACTTAATTTGGAATAAGGTCAAGGGTGGGATCAAGGGAATGTCATGCTATATAAAACATGGAAGTAGACACGTTTCTTTTTAAGAGTTTTTTCTTATTATGGAAACTTAGTAGAAGTGACTACTTTGTAATCTTTTGAGATGTAATAGTTATGTTCTAATTCTCTAAAACTCTAAACCTAAAAATATCCTCAACGTGAATTATTCATTAAATTCAATATTAAGTAAGGTTTAAGGCTGGGGCCTTATACAGAATACCCATAAAAATAATATATATATGTCTCTAAATGTTTTTCCAAACCCATATATTTTTTAAGTTAATATGTTAACCTCAATAGTGATACTATTTTTTTATAAATATTATTTATTCCAAGTATTATTCGACTATAAATAATTACACATTGAATATGACATTGTATAGGCTAGTGGTAGACATGAAACCCTTATCATCTTTCAGACATGGATTCACATCCAACATCCTTTTTGGACATGAATGGGCATCTACTAATGTACATATTTGTTATCTATAAAATATTATTAATATAATTTGCATAATAAATACAATGGACATACTTGAAATTTGATTATTGAATATCTTCTTAACTATGGTTGACAATACAAAAAATCTTTATTCATTTATTTGCACATATTTCCGTCCTTCGTCTAGAGTTCATCCATTAGAGAACATCATTGACATGAGTAACACACAGGTTCCCCACATTTATGAAAAAGAACCCAAAAATTGATCCTTAAGATGAGATATATTTCCTTCTACCATACTAATGAGTTTCCTTGGTAATTATTTAATTTATGTCTATCTATTCCACATATAAAGATTATATTGGTTCCATTGAGACACTTTACATGGTTTATCCTTAAAAATTTATTTTTTGATAGAAATTGAGCCTTCATTTCGCATTGGATGCTGCCACTCGATCTCTTAGAAAAAAAATATTTCTCTTATTTTGTGAGTTTAGGAGTTGGTTTAGGTATGTGTTGTTAATCATATTTCCAGAAAACTTATTATGAATAAACATGATATCATTCTATCTTATCAATATATTATTTATTCCCTTATATTCACAACCCAATACTTCATATTCAATGTTAACTTGTCTTATCTGGGTTCGAGCAATTATCTCAAACCAGAAAGAATAGTGATATTGAGATAAAAAATATAATCATTTATGGGAAATCTAAATAATAAATCCTTATTATAAATATTAAAAAACCTTATGTTTTACCTATGATATTAATTTTTATCATATATTAAAATCCTTCATAATGGATTGTAATAAAAATAGAAATTATCCTCATCATATCCCCCATAATTTTCAAACCTGGTGCAAAGTATGGATGGTTGTAGTGTATCAGGTTATTCTTAAGTTAATACCTCGATACCTTTTCGTAGATATTTCTCTTTGTATCATCAATTCTATTACCACATCCTCTTATAGTATCCTGACATGGTTCTATTTCTAGTAAGACCCAAAAAATTATCTCCCTAACCAAAATTCCAAGATTTTTTTCTATACTTGTCCTTACTATATATCTTAGTGCTCTATGTCATAATAGATGATTTTAAAAATCTGGTACCCAATGTTTCTACTAAATATACTTTCATAGCAAATGTCGTGACCAGAAACCAGAAATATTAGAGATGGTCTCTACTACCCTCACATGGCATGATTTAAAGGAATCAATACCTGATGGAATAAAGTGTATTGTAGTCATGGTAAAACAGACATATAAATGATTCTAATTTTAAAAATGAATTAAAATATTAAGACATATTTTTTCATTCTTGGATAACTTTATTCTATATATGATATCCATTAATATCATTCTTATTACACATCATGGGTTCCTCAGAAAAGAAAAAATAAAAGGGTGATCTCCAATTCTTGTTAAGGGTCATGTATAGTGGATGAAAGAATGAGTAAATGAAAATTGTAAATAGGGAAATGCAATTACATAAGACACATTCCATGTAATTAATGAACTAAGAAGGACATGTGTGAACATTATTCAAAGTTAAATAACAAAAAACAAATTCCATTTTAATAATTAGATATGGAATAATCTATATATAAAGTAATATAATAGAAACACATGCAATTTAATAAATTAATTGAGAATAAAATGCATCCATAGAATATATTGAATAAAAAAAATCACAGGGATAATAATAATTGAATACTGAATTAAAAAAATATTAATTATTAGACGGCATGTTTCATAGGGACATGATTCCTTTAACAGCAAGACCTTTCCCAAGATAGTTTAGCATACTATTTTCAAGACCTTTCACAAGACAGTTTAAATCTATGGATTGTAACCCATAAATACTACTTGGAAACATATTGAAATGTTTTTTCACCAAATAATTTCATCTCTTGAGTTTACCGATGAATTATAGGGAATAAATTATATGGTAATCATCCCATGTCTTGGATGTCCAAAAAAATCCAAATTCATTTAAAAATCCATTTAATTCACAAACAAATTTCTTTATGAAATATCTATATACATTAAACGATACATATTTATCAATATTTAGACAGTGAATCAAATAACAGTCAATGTAAACATTTTATGTAAAAAGGGTATATATTTTAAGAAACTACGATATCCATTATAAATTATATGGATGATTTTGGGAAATTCAATGTTTAATGATTATAAGAATGGGAAGTTTTCATTTTTATTACAAAAAATGAATCATGGAAGTGAATGTAAATACTATAATTATCAAAATCAATCAAAAACCATAAATATGAATAATAAATAAGTAATTAATAAACCCTAACTCATGTTGAGTAAAAACTAACAGTCGTTGTCCCCATTGAATGAAATCATTCTAAAATCTACTTTTAAAACCTTTTTTCGGAAAATATTAATTTTATATTGAAAACAATTTGGAAATTGTTTTCCTTGAAAATAAATTTTATAAAAATTTATTAACAATTTTCCTTTCAAATATGTAATGTAATCTTTGATGAAACGTTGGTGGGTAATTTTTTACAAGGTAATGATACTAGAAAAGTTTATTATATAGGAACTGATAATAAAATTACATTAATAAAATTTGTACTAGACCAAAGGGTAAAAATTCCAAAAATAAATCATTTTGGAATGGTTGAAGACATGATTGAAAACCTGATTATAAATATATAGTTTTTAGATTACAATAGGTTCTTTGAAAAAATGGAGAACTGGTTTCTAGTTTTCTTAAAATAATTTTCTGAATAATTTCATGTACCAAACACTTGATTAATGCTACTATTACATGAAAAGGTTCTGAATATGTATAGGGGAATAAAAATAAATGTTTTATTAATCAATTATCTAATAATTTTATCTAATTGAACATCAAGCGTAAATATCTCAAACAAAATGAAATTTTGATCTAAACCCTTGTAAATCCATAATGAGTATGTGAGAATAAATAAATGAATAGATTATATGTGAAAAATTGAGAATACATAAAAAAATTGTGAATAAAAAAATATATCATAAAAAGTAATTACACACATAATATTAGTATAATAATGTTAATAAGGAAAAAATATAACCCATTGATAATGAATCACGTTTTGAAATTATTTACCAGTTAGAAATTTTTAATTCTAATCATCTATGAAGAAATAATTAAAATTGAAACAAAAAATTACATGACGATAAAAATAATTCAAGATATTATATATCAAAATATGAATTTGATACAACACAAAAAATAATTATGTTTTGAATATGTCATTTTTCAAACATATGTTAAAATTGAGATTGTGATCCATTACCTTTTGTTACCTTTCAGGTGAAAAGATGTTATTCTATTTTATAATGATTATAATAATATAAAAACTTATAACCTTACCATAATAATATTTATAACATCATATATTAACTTATTATAATATTTTATTACCCATTTGTAAATAATCATACATTATTTCAACTATTACAAGTGTAAATTACCGATTTTTTCAACTATATTTTGACTTCTTATTTGTTGATCCAATTAATTAGATCAGGATTTAATCATCCAATGAACTTATACATAATTTATTTATCATATATATATTAATTATATATATATTTATAATAATATATAATATTGGGAGATAGAAATTAAATGTTCCATTCCTGGAGATGCTAGGTCTTACCTACACGTGAAAAGTAATTCAATTTCAATTTTCATATTTAAAAATTAATTGATATATTAATATTAATGTATAATATAATTATAATGTCATATTTATATCATATGAATCACATGATATTATTAAAACCATACACTAATACATTCCATTTATATCTTGAACGAATCACATCACATTGAAAAGGCGTTAGTCCACAGCTTCACAAGTGATTTATCATATTTAAAAAGAATGTAAAGAATTAATATATTTGTTATATAACAATAAAAGAAGTATTAAGACATCATAAATAACATAAATATAATTTATAAATTTTTTTTCCCTCATAATTCCCAACCATGATATGTGGTAAAGGAAAAAGCTAATAAAAATGTTTCGTGAGGATGTAGTTCATTGTACACACAAATGATATGTTTATTACCCATTTGATGGAAGTTTGTGTAGTTATAGGTAAAATATTAACATTAAAACATATCTATTTTTTTATTATACTGAATTTATTATATAAATATGTAATAAGGGGCATTTAACATGTTGAAAAAGATATAAAACTAATATTATCATTGAAGGATGTTACCTAATATTTTGGTAACTACTTTTGGTTTAGACCAAAATAATTTCATAGATTTATTTCATCCCAAAGTGATTAATATTTTATTATGGTAGGTATTTAGGTATGTAATATTTGTATATTAAGGTAAATAAAACGGGACTTATTTTTTTGCTTAAGTTAGAAGGGTCAGGGCATTTATATAGTGGAAGGGGAATGACATTCATGTAAATTCCTGAAATGGGAATACCCCTTGTTTTTCCAATGTCAGATGGCTCTATTAATGCTACAAATTAGATAGATTAGATGATAAGGTTGAAATATCTCCACATAATATCCTTTTTAAATGTTTTTTTTGTTATTTTTTCCATTTATGCTAATGTTTAGTCCCTTATTATGCTAATTTCCTCCTAATCGACGTAATTAATTTTAATCGCATTATCAAATATTTTTTTTCAAAAACTATGTTTAACAAATTATTAATTAAAAATTTATATTTTTCAAAATATTTAATAAAAATTTCCAAATGTAATTAAAATAAATATCACAAATTCATTTGAATTTAATAATGCAATCGGATGGCAATCGCGGTTTTCAAGTAAAAATGGTCAATTTTTTGTTGTTTTAATAGTCAATTTCAAAGGTAAATTGTTTTAAATGATATAAATTGAAATAAATGATATTAAATTTATATTAATAAATTTTTTAATAATTTTAATAATTTTAATTAAACTATATACATATATTACATGAAAAAATTTGATTTAAAATTCAATATTTTTATCTTTTCATCAACAAATGAAACTTCACAAAAAATACAAAAAATTCATCATAATAATGTTTTCATATTAAAATTTAAAAAATAATGTTAATTTTACATATATAATATATTAAATTTTCATAAATTTGATTTAATATAGGGACACAGTTAAATTACATTAAAATTTTCAATTTAGAACAATACAATTTTAAGAATAAAAATGTATTTATTCATATATTATCCTTATGAAATCTATTGTTTGAAAATATAAAATATTTTATTTAAAATATAATATATATATTTTTTATTAATATCACTTTATAATAGTATGAAATATAATTTAATTTGATAAACCACATTTGTAAGCATAAAAACATTTCATTTATATTCAATTTGTTCCTATATTAATTTATAACAAATTGATTACCAATGTATTAATTTTGTATTTTTATAAACCATAAATTTTGATTAGATATTAATTCATATTAATAACATCTAATTTAATAGCTAGGTCGTATATGATTATATTAAAAATTACTATATTAACAGTATTTTATTCTTCTGTAAAACTCAGTCTTCCGTTTAGAAAAAGTAATGTAAGAATATCTGTGTGTGTACTGTTAGATAACCTAATATCCCATAAATTGCAAGATATATCATAAAAAATAATTTATTTAAATATATTTTCAATGATTGGAATATTATATTCCTTAATGATCATGGTGTGGCGTTTCATACACACTATTAAATATAGTATTCTAACTTTAGAATTTCGGGCCATTACACAAAAAATATTATCACAAGTCTATCTTGACTTCCGAAATAAAAATTAGTGGCGCATATACCATTGTTTCTTTTACAAAACTAGTACAGCCCTAACCCAATAACTTGATAAAATCTATGGAAATCATTGAAGGAAATTCCCAACCCGCATAGGATGACTACTAGTTCAATTGAACTAAGAATATTCGATACGATTAATTTTAAAAAAACAAATTCCATTACAAATTTAAAGAATTTTTTAATAATATATAAAAAAATGTAAATATAATAAACATTCAATAATGGAATAAATTAACATCCAAAACCTTATAAATAATAAATGATATTGCTATATATTATATTGTACAAAAGTGAGTTGGGTACTAAAAATGGGTCTCAAAGATGGAGGTAAAATAAAAATATATTACCCATATCTAAGTTACATGATGGAAAACATCCCAATATTTCACCATCATAATCCAACTAGGATATTATTGCAAGAGTACCTACTACATCTATGGGACGCCTTCTTTTTACCTGATTTAGAAAGAAAATGTCTATATACAATTTTTGGGTTTATGCTTAGTGTCAAATCAATATCCTAGTAGAGTCCCACCCACAATTCCTTGAATATATATTATTATACAAAAATAATAATTGTTTATTTTTTAGAATAAAAAATACTTTCAACATTACAAAATATATGGGAAGAATAAATTATGTAAATATGATAATGTTTTTCACCTTGTGAAACCCTTGGGTAACTATGATCAGGCCACAAAATAGAATCTTGAAACCATCAGTGATAAAAGTAATTTACAACTATTCATGTTCCTGATCTACTAGTTAAGACCAATATAATGTCTTATAAGTAAAAAAATAAATAAATGAATTTAGTTAGTTAGTGTTATTTCATAGTTTAAAATATAGGTAAGGTGGTCCTAAACCTAATTAAAATTATCTGAGTCATCCCCCATGGGTACATTTGGTTCTCAGGTGTTATACGATTTTTAAATAAATTAATTTTCACTTATAATATATTATATTTAGAAAAAAATTAAATTCATTTAAATTTAAATTAAAAAAAATTTGGAATCAAAATAACAAAATAATAGTGTTCTTAAAATAACAATATTTATAACAAAATATTAAAAATAAAAATTATAAATATATGTGAGAATGTTTAGTTCATCAAAAATTGGTGTAACATGAAAACACGTGCCTTTAACCTAGCCAAACACATCACGTACAATGGAAATCCAAATAGTAAAACTAGAGGGACCATATCTAGGAATAAAAAACCATAAACCCTAAAACCCTCTTCATTAGGTTATAATTTAGTAAATACATGGTCTTCATGTCCTTATGGAAGAAGGGATACTATGGGGGAAGGGAATAGATACACAAAATTGTAAAGTTGATAGACATAAAAAAAGATTTTGTAGTGATCCTAGTGAAGATTCCACATAAATCCCACAAAATTAGGAGAAGAATATATGAGTTAGTGAAATAGGTCTACATATATTTATTAGTGTGAGAGAAAGAAATGTGGAATCAAAACCAGATAGAGAGAAAAGATCAGTTTTTCATTGAATGTTTCTAGTTAATCCAAACAGTTTTCCCCATGGTTTTTGAAATGATTTGGAAATTTTGTTGGAACCAAATGCCACCCCGAAAAACATAAAATATTGTTCCATGTGGTTTTTTAAACCATGAACCCTCCATATGAATCTTCAATGTCAAATTCTTTACTATCTTCTCAGGGTTTCTGTATGATTATCCCGAACAGTGTTCTATCACAGAGAGGCCCATTGTATTCAAAAAACACGAAACAGAATTATAGAAAACACCAAGAATGGATAGAGAGTAAATATATAATAAAATTAGGTAAAAAAATGTCAAAAATATTTCATGTTATTGGTGTTCCAATGATCGTATTGTCTAGAATGTCAAATTAGTTGTTAACTTTTTACTAGATTTTTTTGCACAATAACAGCAAGCCTAGGGCGTCTCTCAACGGAGCATTATATCATTATTTCCGAAATGTGGTTCTGATTATTAATGTAAAATGTGGAATGTGGATTCAAAAAACATGGGTTTTTATGATTTAATAGGCCAAAAGAGAGAAGAAATCGATAAAAACAATGTAGAAGTTAATAAAAGTAATTAAATGGTATCAACATGGGGAAATCTTATGATGTTCATCCTTCATCGTTTCATGAGTTAGGGTTATGATATTTTAATCCTTGGTTTGTAACACCTATAAACTGATTATTTCTGAGTTTATACTAGGAAACCTCCTAGGGTTTAGTCAGAAGCACACAATGATTCTTCGGATACCAGTGATGATTGGGTGATTTTTGTTTGATTTCAAAATCGAAACTCACTAAGGAAATACATGAGGAAATCAATGTGATTATCCGGGTTTGTATGTTATTTCAATGTCTTACCATGGAATGAATTTACATGGCCATTATTGTGTTTATGATTGTTCAATTAAACAATATGAACCACAAAAACACCAGAATTAAAAAGGGGGAAAAGAATTGGTGAACGGTGTGTGAAACAATATATAATGGGTACCCCCAAAATGATCATATGAGTTTATCATGACATAACAATACATAAATCAACAAAATAATAATAAATTCTGATGAAAAAAACACAAAAACCTATAATTTAATATACAATCAAAATATGAAATAAACAATGCTTGGTATTACATCATGTTCTTCCCCAGGTGATCACTAGGGGTTTAGAAATTCATTGGAGGGGAGGAAGAAGAAGATATTGTTGTTCCACTTCCTATAGCCTCTAGAAATTCTACGGATTATGGGAGAAATACTTTGGGGCTCATAAAAGGCAGAACCTTTCCTCCTAGTTGAACATCTAAATGACATGGCCAAGGTGTTTTTATAGGAAAATTGGATGGTGTTTTTGAGAACACAGATTATGTAAAACCACTTGGATAGTATTTTTTGATCACAAGACTATCTAATATCCCTTTGTAAAAAATTTTAATGTTGTATCCACACTTCACTAATATCTCCACAAAAATTTTGGCACCACTGGGAAAATTGCAAGAGAAGATATTTTTAAAATACAGAGCACTACTTTTGAGTTTTGCAAATTTGATTCCCTGGAGAGATCAGTTCGGATTGGCATTTTAATGGCTGAATGGGGCTTGCGTTCATTCATATGAAATGTATCACATTAAATTTTGGACCATGCCACAAATGTTCTGCCCAATTAGACCAAATTTTTAGTTGTAGTATGCATATTAGTCCATTTGTGTTTTTGGATCTTGTGCAGATTGGCCCATTTTTATTGGACTTCATAATGGGCCCTCCAAATCACCTCTACCTATAACAAAAACATCATGACATGTGGAGTAATTCTCTACAGGAAGAAAATAGTGTACAATTCAAGAGGACTTCCAACATGTAGTTTTGAGGTTCAAGGTTTGTAGGATTTAATGTACAAACAATATGAGGCAGAATATGAGTGTTTAATCTCTTAAGAACAAAACATGTCAAAATTCAGAAAGAGTTCAGAATAAATGTACACACTAATCCCTTCACAATAATTATTACCCCTAACTCACTCTAACCATTTTCCATTTGTGCAGATCACAACCAATAAATGAATTGTAATGAGTAAAAATACTCCTTTCTCCATTTTAATATTTGTTTTCTATTTTTTTAATGTATAAAACCGTTTTTCTATATATAGTTTTTTTTGAGTTAAATAGTTATAATGTGTAAAAAATGATGTTATATGTCTTGTGAACCCATTTCCTAAGGAAAATGTAGGCACCATTTATATGAACCCAAAACAATGATTCTCTTCACAGAATTCCCATGGAAACACCCTCTCTCCATCACTTACTAAAAATAAAACCATAATATACTCAAGATATGGGTAGGTTGGGATAAATTAGCTTGTAATTTGGATACCTAACATACATTCCATGGTCTCTATGGATTATTAATGGTAAAATGTAAAGGTGTATGAAAATTGAGGATAATTGTACAAAGGTATTTTCAATGAATGATTGACTCCATCATGAATGTAGGATATTTGAATCAAATGGATTCAAACAGAATAAGGGAAAATTCTAGTTTCTCTACATGAAATAAGACACTTATGAAAGTGATTAAAATGAATAATAATAAATAAAAGACATAAAATATCTCTCAGGTGATGGATTAAAATATTTTTCAGTGTTAACGAGGCATGAGATTATAAAATCCATTAAACACCTACGAATGATTTGAAAAAACATATTCTTGAAAAATATTCCATATCAACATTCATTTGAAAAAAAATTCCCTAAAAAAATGGAATTGTCCACAGAATCATCTCAAGAATGAAAACCCATTTTGTTATTCTTTTTGAGATAAAGTTTTATCTAAAAGAAAGAAAAGACCCAAAATAATGGGAAAATCAAAAATTAAAACAGATTTTTTTAATTTTTTAATTTTTTTGTGTTTTATTTAATCCTAACTATGACATGTCATGCTTACCCAGAACAAAATGTTACATTTTCTTAAATTAATGTATTTGAATTATATATAGAAATAAATAAAGGTAGTGTGAATGGATAACCTTCTATGTGGTGCCATATGTCACATATATCAGTTGGATTTACTCCAGAAGATGCTTTGGAGAATCCTTATAGATGTGTTTGATCCTCTTCCCATTGACATTAATCCTCTATCCACTCTTCTCATGCAAAACTTGTATAGCACCAAAATGGTAAACATTAGTAATAGTATAAGGAAAAAGCCATAGGGAACAAAGATTACTTTGGTGGAGTTTTATCCTAGAATTGTAAATGAGAACCTTCTCACCAATATGAAACATTCACCAATGGATCATCCAATCATTTATAGACTTTTTTTTCTCTTTATAGATTAAAGAGTTCTGATATGAATCACACCAAATTTCGTTCAAATCCCATATCTAAAACTTCATATGCTCACCTACATATGAGATATTCATATTACATTATTTAACAGTCCAATATGTACGGTGCTCCACCTCTACCAGGAGGTGACAAGACTTTCCAAACACAATATTATATGTTGAAATTCCTATTGGGGCATTAAAAGTTGCAAAGTATGCCCAAAATGCATCATCCAAATGTAAAATCCAATATTTCCTATTGGGTTTTGCTATTTTTCAAAGATCCTCATAACATTCTGATTTGGTATTTACTCTTATCCGTTATTTTAGGGGTGATGTTTCATGGGTACTTTATGTACAAAACCATACATAAGAAACAAAATTTTCATTTTAATCTTTCAATAATGTTAACCCTGATAACGAATGATGAATTTTGGTTATCCAAACCGAATGATAATTTGGGACCTCACAAAATCAACAACAACTCAGGAGTCATCGGTCCTGGTGTCCTTTTCTTCAACACATTTAGATACATAGTCAATAGCCAATAAGATGTACAAAAACCCAAATGAATTTTGAAGAGGCCCCCTGAAGTCAATTCTCTATGCATCAAAGATTTTATAGAATAACTGGTGTTGTTGGGGAATTTCATTATTCTTGGAGATTTTTCCTTTGAATTGACAACAACTACAAGAATTGAAAAATCTTTGGGAATCATATAAAATTTTAGCCAATAATTTCATGAGTCAAGGAGCTTTTGATATGTATGTTGAGAGCCATAGTGGCCCCAACAATCCAAGGTGTGGCAGAAGGTCAAAACAGAGGTGAACTCTTTATCAAGGACACACCGGCGAACCACCTGGTCACTACAAATTCTCCACAACTATTGGTCTTCCCAAATTTAACCTCGAGAATCATGCATAAGTATATTTTTTTGTGAAGTGTTGAAATCAATGGGGACCCTATATGTTTCTAGAGAATTCACAATGCCCGCATACAAAGGGGTAAAGTACACAACATCACAATGGTTCTCATGAGGGAAGAATTCTCTAATGGGGTGGGGTGAGTCATCATGCTGGTCTAATGGTGGAAAAATCCTACTAATGTGGTCAGCTACCACATTTTCTACTCCTCTCATATCACTAATTTCAAGGTAAAACTCTTGGAGGAGAAGCATCCACTGAATGAGGTGGGGCTTGGATTCATGTTTCATTTTGAAAAAAACGAAGCGCATCATGATCAAAGAAAACAATTATTTTTGACCTGATAAGATATGGAAGGATTTTTTTAGGAAAAAATGAATAGAACAATGTTATTTTTTAGTGTTTGTGTAGTTTTCCTAAGTAGGGTTAAGGTTACGAGAGGCTTATGCAAATACATGAGGATCTTTCTCAACCCTTTGTGTTAAAACTGCCCCAACTGCAATGTTAAAGGCATCACACATAAGCTCAAAGGGGAGATCCCACCAGGGTGGTTAGATGATGGGAGGTGATGTGAGGCTCTTTTTTAGTGAATTCAATGCATCCTCATATTTTTATTAAACAAAAACTCAGAATCCTTTTATAATTACTGAGACTAGGGAAGTGATATTTTACTAAATTCATTAATGAATCAGCAGTAAATATCAGCATGACCTCCGAAAGTCACATCTCACAAACACATTTTCTAAATGGAAGGGATTAAATTAATTAGATTTTATATTTATTATCTTTAATTATCTTATTTGAAATGATATTCCCATGAACTATCCCCCTATGAACCATGATATGGCATTTCCTTCAATTTAAAAACGATATCTCTTTCAATGCAGCAGCGGAGGAAAGAACCTAGGTGTTCCAAAAAATAATTATAATAAGAACCAGATATCCTGAAATCATCCATAAATACCTCTATACAACTCTCCAGTTACTAAGAAAAAAATACTCAACAGACATCGCTGAAAAGTTCTAGGAGCATTAAATTGACCAAAAGGCATTCTTCTGTAGGAAAATGTACCGAATGGACAAGTAAATGTTGTATTTTCTTGATCATCAGGTGCTATATAGATTTGGAAATAACCTTAATATCCATAAAGGAAACAATAATGGGACTTAACAGCCAATCATTATAACATTTGGTCAATGAAAGGTAAAGGAAAGTGTTCCTTCTGTGTGGCATGATTCAGTTGACGGTAGTCAATACAGACTCACCAACTATTTTGAAAATGTGTTGGAACCAATTCATTCCATTAATTTGACACAACTATTATTCCTGTTTTTAGGCAAAATTTTCACTATAAAAACCCATTTACTATCAGATATAGGTTAAATGATCCACACAACATATAATTTACTAAATTCCAATATTACCACTTCAAGGAGAGTGAGATTCCACCGATGTTGAGATTGTCTTACGGGATTAGCCTCCTCATCCAAAAGTATATGTTACATACAAATAGATGGGATAATCATAGGAATATAAACAATTGTCCATACTATTTCTTTTTGAAAAACTCTCAAAAGGTAGAGAAGTTTTTATTTGAGCTATGGATATTGGTTATTGTAAATAATGATGGGAATTGGTCCATACCCTTAAGATATACATATTTTAATTTACAAGGAACTAGTTTATCTTCCAACACGGGTGGTTTTTGAATTGAGGGAGGGGGTTTACAGGGAGTGAGGTAAATGAAAAAGTCTATATTCTCATGTTTATTCTCTAATGAAAGAGAATCTATGTAAATTAGATTTACAGAATAATCAGTGGTCATGGGTACCTTGGAATTAACACACTCATCAATTAGAGAACATAATTTACATTTTTTAAACCTCACACAACAATCAAAACATGAATCGAAACTCAAATCATCCAAGGGATAAGAAGAGTAAAATTAGTCGGAGTATGGGTTGAGGAGAGAATTGTGTGTGTGTGAATCGCTTGAGAGAACTTCCCTTGAATAGACAGGAAGAATGGAGTGCTCTTCAATAAGGTGTTTTATAGCCTCAAGATGATAAAACATACCTTTTCTCCACTGAACACCATGGACAACATACCATTGTGAACATTTATGATCATCTTTCCTATTTTGAGGAATGGCCTCCTATGTGTGAGAGAGGTATGTCCTTGGGTTTTTGTATCTTCCATCTCAAGAATGTATAAATCATTGGGGAAGATGATATTCTTCACTTTTATTAGGACAACCTCAATCACTATTTTTTGATGATTGTACTCCAGTTGGCACATTCCACGATAATTATTGTTCGTTGATGCGCTCCAATAATTAGAGAAGTATACTTTGACTATGGAATTACAAAAATTGAAGCAACTAAATCAGGAATATCAATGGAAAAAATGTCTCTCCTTTGGTACATGGTATCGTGATATGGAATATTTTTAAATTTATCCATTATTTCTTTACAATATCATTATCACAATTCTTCTTAGATTTAGAGTGTCTCTGGGGGGAAGGAATAGGAATGGGTTTTTCGTTTGAATCATAAATGATAATTCGATTACATATTTTCTTTTATTACCTAAAATTTTTGAGGGTTTGGAAACAGAGTTTTCAAGAGGGAGACAAACCTATTATGAGGAATCAGTAGTAGGAGAGACTTCTTTACCACTACGATGTGAAACTCCACATACCATACCTTTGCAGATCGGATTTCAAATGGGTTGGGATGGTAGTTGTACAGAACCTTGCATCCTAAGCTCACCTGTGGTGTTTTCTAAATGCCACACTTTAGTTCACAGGTGTTGAATAACTAATTTTGTGGTTTGTTCGATCTATAGGTTCTGGGTTTCCATTTTCTCCTCATATCCTTGAGGATTAGTTCAGATTTTGGAGGAGGAGGAGGATGATTGTTATGAGAAGTTAAAGGATAATATTGTGGCATAACTTGCCTTTGTTGACACCAATTCTGCTTGAGGTAGCATGAGTTTCCTCCTTGTTGGTACTCAGGTTATTCTTGATACACATGATTTGGATTTGGCCTAAATTTTTCTTATTTGAAGGTAGGTTCTTGTTGGAATTGATTCCCTGTGAACATGTCTGCACAAGGCTGATGTGGAACTTAATGTTGTGGGAACTGGTAAGAAAAATGTGTATTGTCAGAACAAATACCATAATATTATGGAACTAAAGAAGAGTGTGAGTTACTATGTGCCTGAGCTAATTTTTATAGAATGGTATGCATCTCATCAATCTTAATATCTAAATTTTGTTTTTGGGATGAATGACTTGCCTCAGGAACTCCTTGGTTTGGTTCAATAGCTCATGTACTGAATTGTTGTGAATTTTAAGCCCTATTGGCCATTGAGTCACGAGCGGCGGAATGAGTTTTATCAACCATAGAACCACCAGCTACTGCATCAATAATTCCACGATTCATGGGGATACGTCCCTCATAGAAGTATTTGATTAACATTTTTTCACTAATCTGGATATAGGGGCATCCTGAGCAAAGTCATTTGAATCTCTACCAGTATTCCTGAAGGGTCTTTCCTTGTGATTTTCTAATTCCAGAAATTTCATTCATAATTGATGGTTTTTGGGAGGTAGGGAAGAGCACATCTAAAATAGTATTTTCAGGTCATTACATGCAACAATTGTGTTAGGAAAACAGTATTTCCAATCTTTGGAAACACCATCATTGGAGAAAGGGAAGGCCCTAAACCTAATTAAGTCCTTAGAAACATTTTATGGTTTAATAGTGGAGTATATTATGTGAAACTAATTAAGGTGTTTATGAGGGTCCTCAATGGGAAAACAATGGAATTCAGGAATAACGAGGATAAGGCCTGATCTTTTCTCAAAGATGGATGCTTCCTCGAGATATTGGATGTACCCAGGTTGGTACTCTACATCCGGGGCGGTCAATTATTTTAAGGATCGATAATTTTCCGCCATGTTTTCTTGGGATTTATTGGTTTTAATTTTGGATTGGTTTAGTAAAAATTTATGTTCCACAATGTTTTATTTCGTGTTACTATATATACCTTCTCTAGATTCCATTATTTTTGAGTGGAATGATTTTTTAATTTCAAGGTAAAATTCAAATAGCGTTTCTTTACCAGTTCATGACATGCAATAATGATGTCCAATTTGGTTGATTGATTATTTATTGTCTTTTTTGATTTTTTAAACATTTTATGGAATATTAATGAAATAAATACTATTAAAAAGATAATGGTGTAAATAAATGATAATGTTGTTCCGATGAATTAGGGAGAGATAGAAAAGAGTGAGATTGAGATAGAACACATAAAAAAAATAAAAATAATTAAAAAATCCCTAAAAACAATCAAATGGGGGTGGGATATAGATAGGAGTGATAATTAAGAGGTAAAAAAATTAAAGGAAATAAATAAGAAAAAATGATCATGAACACCCAGAAATAGTGCCATAATTTGATCGCGTTGTCCAGCGTGTCAAATTAGTTGTTTAGTTTTTACTATAATATCTGCTGTATAGCAGCAACTCTAGTTCATCTCTCAACAAAGCCTTAGAGCATTAATTTCAAAATTAGGTTCTGATTATTAAACTAAAAAGGGGACTGCGGTTTTGTAAAAAATGGGTTTATATGATTTAATACTCCAAAAGAAAGATGAAAGTGATAAAAACAAAGCGGATGTTAGAAAAAGTAATTAAATGTGATCATCCCAAGGATGTGTTGTGATGTTCATCCTTCATCGCTTCAAGAGATAGGGTTATGATATTATAATCCACGGTTTGTGACACCAAGAACCAGAATTTTACTAATTTTATACTAGTATACCTAATAGGGTTTAGTTAGAAACACACAATGATTCATTAGATACCACCAATGATGGGGTGGTTTGTGTTAGACTTCATAACCGAAACTCATTGAGGAAACACACAAAGAACTCTATGCACTGTCTAGGATTTTATTTTACCTCCATTTTTTACCTTGGATTTAAATTATATATCCATGATATTGTTTATGCGAGTTCAATTAAACAATATAAACCACACAAATAGTACAATTAAAATGAGAAAATAAGTGGTGAATAGTGTGAGAATCATCACATGAATGGGTTCCCGAAAAAAGGTTCATATGAGTTGAGAATGAAATACCAGTACACAAATCAATAAAATATGAATTTAAGATGATGAAAAAAACACACAAACCTTGAATTTAAATGATCATCCAAATATTACATAAAAAAATCGTAGGATTACATCACGTTCTGCCCCGGGTGATCAGAAGGGTTTTAGAAATTCATGAAAGGGGAGGAAGAGGATGAAGTTGAATATTCACTTCCCATAGACTCCAAAAATTCAAGAGATCATGAGAGTAATTCTTTGGGTCTCCAAAATTGTATTACATTGCTACCTGGTCGAAATCCTAAATGATGTTCCCAAGGAGTTCTTTTATCAGAAAATTGAAAGGTGGTTTGGATCACACAGATTTTGTAAAACCACTTGGAATATAGTTTTCGACCACAAGATAGTAGAATCTCTCTTTGGAAAAAACTATAATTTTGTATCCCCACATGAGGACTATATATATTAAATTTTTGTCTCCATTTGGACAATCACAGCTGGAGATATTTATAAAATATAAAACACATCTTTTGATTAGTATAGATTGGATTTCATGGACAGATCAGTTCGTATTGGTATTTTAAAGGCTGAATGGGGCTAGGGTTCCTTCGTATGAAGTGTATACCATTAAATTCTTGAACATACCCTAACCATTTTTCTTATTTGGACTCAATAATCAGTGTAAGTGCAGATTAGTGCACTTGTGTTTTTATATCCTCTGCAGATTGGCCCATTTTTCATGGAATTCATCATGGGCCCCCCAAATCACTTCCACCTATAACAAAAACATCCAAACAAGTAAAATATACCTTTTTTAATTTGATCATAATTATATTAGAGCACAAAAAATGAAGTAAAACTTGTTATTAATCATGTAATTTTCAATACAAAGTCATTTTCCTACATAGGTATAAGTGTGAAATAAAACAGTGAATCATGGTACGATCATCTATCTTATAAATTTTTCAACATTTAAACATTTATATACATAAATAAAATAACGAATTGAATGATGATAGATAATTTATTAAGCATGAGTTTCAAAGTATGAAATAATAAATGAATCAATATATGATTTCTTTTCATCATATACTATAAGGTATTATGTTTATTAAAATATGAAATACCTTAATATTAAATTCTATAAAATAAAAATTAATTGGGGGAAAACAAATATCATATTATACCCCATTACCATTATACATAATATTTTCTCTATCATAATTTAAATTTTGTATGGATGTTAACATTTGGAAGAATGTCTTTCAATATGTTAGGAATTTATATTAATATATTATTATTACATTCATTCCCTGATTTTATGTTATACAATCTCAATACTAGTGACAAATTAATAAATGTCATAAAAACAATATAAAAATATTTTTTAGTATCACTATATAATCATCCAACATTGATTTATTCATTTTTACTATTTCATAGTCAATGACTATAAATCAGATAAAAACTACTATAAATTAAATGGAAAATTTTTATATAGATTCATTTTTCTCATATTTAAACCCTTTATGCATGGAAGGTAACACATGTCACTATTTACAATAATATGGTTTACCAGATTCTACGAAATCATCATCCACTTTCTCATAATTATCTATTTTTCACCATAAATTAATCAAATTATGATTCATTTTCACAAATAACAATTATCAAATAAATCATATAAATTTCTATATATAGTAACTATAAATTAAAATTTACTTTGTTAAAACATGACATAAAATATAAATTTTTAAAGAAAATAATATTAATAACAATAAAAACAACAATAAAAAACATACACAGAATAAATGTTATAAATTATATAAAATATGAATTTTATTATTTTTTAATTGATTAAAAATATTTTAGTTCATTTAATTTTCATATAAATTTTTATATATTATACTAATATTGAAACATATAATTGATATGTAAAAATATATTTTATAAAATTATTAATAATAATATTTTCCAATATATGATAATATATATAACTCTATAATATATTTAATTTTAAAAATTAGAGTATCTGTGTATAAAATATAATATAAAAATAATCTATAATATTAACAATTTATTATTCATATATATTTTTGAAATAATAATAAACAAATTATATCTTTTCAAATTTATAATATATAAATAATTTACAATATAAAATAAAGACGTTAAAAATAAAAAAAGAACTATAAATTAATTATACTGTAATTTTATTTTCTAAAACTATCCCCAATCCAAATTTGAAGAAAAATAAATATGTACAACAATTACAAGTCATATTTATACAAAATTAATCAATGTGGATAAGAAATTTCAAAATTTATGAAAATATTGGTTGGTAATTATTGTTGTAGAGAAATAAAAAACTACATATCTTTAGTTACTATGACTCTAAAACTAATATATAAAGTAATTTAAAAAAAATATAAAGAAAAATATATAACATAGCTTGGGTTTTATCAAATACAACTAACAAAAATTAAAAGATTAGATAAAAACTCTATCCACTGATAAGTACTCAATGAAAATGTAAGAACATATATAGTGAAGAATTGGTGATTGATGACGTATTATCAGATGAGAATGATAAAGTTTAGGGTTTATAAATTTGTATTAGTAATTAATTACAAGGTATTTGGAAAATGATAATTATTTTATGATGATATTTTTAATTTTTAAAGGTTTTTCACATTAGTTGTCTTCAGTAATGATTGTAATGACATTATTATAATGTATATAATAATATAAAAAAATTAATAAAAACAAATTTTAATAATTTATAATTTTCTACATACTCTTATTAATATTAAAATTAATTTTAACACCAATTAAAATATTAATGATTTTGATCGTATGGACTAGTACTTATTTTTTACTAGTGTTCTTCACATGAATCTATAATATTTCATTGAAACATGATGAAATATCGATGTGAAATTTTATAAAAACACTACCCCTCATTGTAAAAACTCATTCCACTTATTATTTTTCTATATTTGTTACATCAATGATAGTACATATACTTATTCAATCATGAATCTCATTCAATTTTTTGGAAAACAATTATGATTTCTAAATACATTGAAATCTATTTATTACTTATTGAAATGATTAATTTATATATGTTTATCCCCCATTGTAAATTACTTCAACTAAAAATGCTGGGAAACCATTAAAGGTATAAATAATTGGGTTTTAATAGGCTAGAACCCCAATATGAAACTAAAATTTGTGAAAGACTCCTTGGATAACGAATTTGATAGGATATCGACCAACTGGACTTTTGTTGAAATATCCTCCATTATCAACTCATCAATATCCAAATTATAATTTATGAATTCCATATATTATTTATCTTTTTTTAATAATTAGTGTTTCCCTTGGTTATTTTATATGTTGGTGACACTTTAATTCCCAGAATAAATCATTAATATAAGTCCCACTTTCACCTAAATGTCCTCTAACTAAGACTTCACCCATATCATTATTGTGGTATCTTCAGTAACTTATATATAATAAACCATAATTATAATTAATTTCTTTGATATTTTATTTTTATAATATCAAACAATATGGTTTCCATAATTAAAACATACACCCAATAAATTGGACTACTGATCATTGACATTTTCAAACTATTCAACATTGATTTAAATATAATGATGAATTGTTCAATCATGATTATATATCAAAAAATTGTAAATTTTACTCATTATATAATGGATAATCCATTTAGGTTCTAAAATGTCTAAATTCATTATATTAAAATGATATAAAATACCAAGAGTCAATATGAACATACAATATAATAATGATGTTATGTGATATAATAAACTACCAATAATTTTTCTAAATTTTCATAAATTATAGAAATTTAATTTACCATCCATACTTAGTTTTATAAAAATGTCAATAATAGTAGACACCACCGTTTATTTCAACATATTTAAGAATTGTATAAGTTCATTGGAATATATCTATTGTGAAATAAAGATGCAAACAACAACTTGTGAAACATATATTTCCAAAAATCGATATATATAAATATTAGTTATATTTGGGAATGAATAACATTACACTATTTAAATTTATTTATGATTAATATAATATCATCAACACATAATATTACATTAATATAATTGAGGTTGAGTTCATTGATATAAGGATTTCTACCCACAATTCCTTTCTTAAAGTGACTAACCCGTAAACATGTATCTAATTTTTTTTACTAATCGAAGGGAATGTGATTTATTTTGTAGGGATTCTTAATTAAATATAATAACATGGCTTCCATAATCATTAATTAAAACTCCCTCTTGTTTTTTGATACAGACAACCTCCCCAATGACTCCATTTACAAATAAACACCCCATATATATTTAAAAATACATATACAATCAATATGGAAGAATAAAATGGAATATATGTATGTTTTATGTCTATGTAATTTTTTAATGTGTCTCCTCAAAAACAATTCATTCCACAAATAAATACCAGTTTCATATTAGTATATCTTTTTTCTGAGAAACAACTCATTTCGTAATCATTTTATTATGAAACACACTCATAATTTCAACAAACGTCACCACATTTTGTCATGTAAAAATCTATGCAGTTTTATTTTTCTATGTTCATTAATATTGTCATATATAGTATAGTTATAATAATTTATTTGGTGTGTTTCATAAAATTTTTTAGGATCCATTATAGAAAATAAACTTGAATACTTTCTGTACTCATTATTAATCATGTTTTTAAACCTTAAATAGTGTCTATAATAATGATCATAGGATCCATATACATTATAATTATCATATCATTCATTATCAAATATACCACATCATTATTTATATACGAATATTCTAAATAAGTGTCTTCATTCTAAAAAATCTTCTCTAACTGGGTTATGAAATTTAAGGGGAATTTTTTATTTTTGATTTAGTGGATAGAATTTTTGTGAACTAGAAAATAGAATGATTATTTAAGATTTTATACATAAAAATTATTCTTATTTTGATTTTTTATGGTTTTGTGGATACATTAGTGGTTTTATGGGCATCAAACTTGGAATGGATGTCCAATAATATTGAAATAGGCCACCTATAACAATAACCATTTAGGTCATGGACATATTGTTCATTCCATGAGATTCTTGGTGAATATGGAAAAATCACTTTCTTGAGGTGATTTATTACATGAAATATGGGTTTGCAGTTTTAATAGTTCATGTATCCATTTTAATGGTGATTGACCACTTTTTTCATGTCTTAGTATGCACCCACATAGGTACGCTTTTAGCTAAACCTCTCCCTCTCCCTTCAACCCCCCATTTAGAGAAATTATAGGTCATTTATAATATAATTTTTTGGTAGGTTATTCATGCTCAATCTTCTATGTTATTTATTATTCATATCAATTGATTTTAGGAGATTACAGTTTTAGTATTGGATCCAGTTCCACTAGACAACAACTGAATCAACCGTTTCCAATTATTTTATTACTCATCTTCCATAGAGTATTTCAAAAGACAATTTATGAATATCATCTAAAGATTCTATAGTTTAGGTTTATTATCCTTTTAGTTTTCAAGGGGTTTTGACCAAATTTAATTAATTTGGCCACTATAATGTGTATACTATTTGTGTATTTTATGTGTCTTTGTTAAATGTTTGTGTGTCCATATTAGATTTAAACTCATTGCTAGTTATTTTACTGTTTTATAGTACCTGAGGAGATCGTATATATTTTTCGTAATTAAATAAAAAACAATTAGAATTTAAAAATTTATTAAAAAATTTATATTTATTCTTTTTGGAGTTTGTAGTGTGAGTTAGGAACTTGTGTGGATGAAATATGGTCATTAGAATAAGAGGAATTCAATAGAAAGTTGTTGAGTTATATAAAGAATTTTAATAACATTAATTGACATAGATGTCCCCTTGTTTATAATCATTTGGTGTTATGTTTTATTTATATACTATATGGTGTGTGTTTTCAGTCAACATCGAGTGATCAAACTATCCAACTTTAATAAACTGTTTCATTAAAATTAAATTCCCTTGAATGAAATAAAATAATTTATATAACCATCATAGTCCATGTAGCCTAACTATATTCCTCATCTATCGATGGTTGATACCTTAATAATAATTTTATTCCCTTTGACACAATGACCCTGAGAGGAATAAATTAAATATAGGTAATTGAATGGGATATATGAACCCTAATATTTGGGTCCCATTGCGACCTCATGGTTGAGGGATTGAATAATTGATATTTATTGGTTTGAGTAGGAAATTTTGGATCCTTAATATTCCTTAAATCTATCGAGATTGTGAGGTGATCATAGAGAGAGTGTTCCTCCACCACTAATACATGATTACATGGGTTTCTAGAGATAGGGTCGATTGATTGATATGTTTCTTTTGGGGACCGAAAATGAGTTACCAGGAAAGAAAATGGGATCAAGGACATCTCCAAAATATGATTTCATATGATATTAGGGAGGTCTTAATGAGACATTACATTAATAAGGGATGATATTACCCCTGAGTGATGTATTTTTACCCAAGAGATTTATTGAGATAGGAGAACACATGAATGGTTTCCTTTATTAATGAGAAAAATGTAATCTAGTGGGTTACATAGTATTATTTTTAACCCTAGAAGTGTGACTTCATGAAACTAGTAGTTATGGTAATCTGTGGAACCTTAGTACGTGGATTGACGATATAGTCCCATGAAGGCTATAACAACAATGATGTGGCATGTTCTAGGTGGGAGACAACTTATCCATGATTAATTTAGAGTAATAATATTTCTTGGAATAGCTTATTAGATCTAAACTATGATATAACTCAATATAATATTCCTCGAATATAACATGTTGTTCAACATTGGTTTCCAATTCTATTATTATAAATGTGATTACCTTACAAGAATTAGCAATGGTTCCAGATGATCATAGAATGCTCTCAATTACCTATTTGGATCTAGAATAGGGTTTTAATACTATGTTTATTCCATGGGACACCTACTAGTATCCGATGATTAGGATATCTAGGAAATGTTCATTAGGGATAATATTGCTCTGTTACTATCGCATGTTGGTTTAAGTTGATCCAGAGTTCATTGGTTGAACCCAAGGATTTACAATAGTTATTACTTTATCTTTCATATTTATTTGATTTGTTCAGCTGAGAATATCTCATGAATGTATTTCTTTTTCTATTTATTCATGGGACCGTGATAGTGGTTCCCTTCAATGTTCTACTCATAATCTAATCAGGAGACCATTTCATTAGCTACCCAATTATAATTTACTTAATAGAGATTTATAGTTTTCAAAGGTCATGAATAACTTTTCCGATATGGTTGTCTATGATGGTTTTGGATTATAGTATGAGATGATTCTCATGGGATAAATAGAGTTTCTTATAAATTAGTTTCATTTTTGTATTTATTTTGTTTATGTGGCCAGTATTACGGGTGGCCAATGAATCTCTATGACTGAATGATTTCATATTCATTTTATTATTGATAAATATATTTATTTCTTCAATATACAATTATATTTAATTTATTAGAATTTTTCTTGTTATTATTTTTTATCTATAATTGGGAACTATAGTACTGGGTAATATACACCCCTGAGTACCACCCTATACTCTTGTTTCTATTCATAATAAAATGGAATATGGGGTAGAATTCATAAATCTAATGATCACTCTCATGTTTTTGGAACGACTCAGTGACCACAGAACATGGGAAGGATATTACAAAGTGGTTTTAGAGAATCTATGTGGCTGATACCACCACGTTTATTAATTTTTTTATATTAATACTTGAAGATGTGGTAAATAGGTGATTTGGATGTGTCAAAGATTGTGTATGATTTATATCACTAACCATGATATTGTTATTATTTATTCAGTGTGATTTTATTGTTGGACTATTTCCACTACCATGGCATACCCAGATTTTGTTTATTTATGATATATTTTACTCTATTGAACCATAAGCAATAATCAAGTTCTCAAGAATCATATTCGACATGTATAATTCACATGAAATTAATATTCATATGTGTGATATATAAAACTAATTATGAGGTAAAAATAATGATTTAAAATGAAATATTTTTTAATTTTTAATGGTTTAGTGAGATGGAAATCATTCAAAAAGTGTTGTTGACCATCAAGAATGGTTTATTATTAAAAATTATATTTTTTATGATAATTATGGAATAATAATGATCATTATAAGATAAAAAAAAGTTGGGGTTAACCATAAGATATAAGAAAAAAAATTTAAGAAATCAAGTGTTCTTGGATATAGGGGTGAATCTATGTGTCATATCGATATTTCAGTGATGGTATCGAGTGGTGGAAGAGATTTTCTGGGATTTTACACCTCATGTATAGAGATATTTAATGAGATATTTTCGATTTTCACGGTTGGAATGTCCCATTTTAATCATTAATTGGTGACCAATGTGGTTCAATATGGTTTTTTTAACGATTAACGAGACATCTCAGGGATAATAAGTTCTATGTCAGGGACATTTTAACTCCTAATGGAGGGAAGTGAAATTATATTAAAGATGAATTAGATCTTTTTTGATTTTTTGAAGGCTCATTTTGTTATCCAAGACATGTAATGGGGCTCTGATAGTTTTTATTTTCGAACTATATTTATTCTAATTTGTTTTATGGATTATTTAATTACTTGGACATTCGAGTGAGCATCAGGGGAAGAAGATGTGTCCAGAAATACAAAAAATAGTATCAGTAACCATTTATAGGGTGAAAATTCAATTACATCCATGAGTATTTTCATTATGAGAGAAAGATAACCATTCCAAGGTGTTTTACATCATGATTCATGGATTAATGTTCTGTTTCTTTCAGGATTTATTTTATAAAGGGGATAATGATCTTTTGTTCATAGTTGTATAGGAACTTGTTTGAGGAGGCTCTAGAAAAGACATCCCCTCACCTTTCGTCCATATAATCAGGGTGATCTTGCATGAAATTTAATGACAATTAGGGATATTTTCATCACCCAACTTCTTTATGTTTTGTTTAAACATTATAAAAATTGATTTTGGGAAAATAAATTTAGGGTTATTCATTAATTCCAATAGATAATAGTCAAATTGACTATTTATTATGGGTATATTACTCAACTAGGATAGATGAAGTATGAAGATTATAACTAAAAATAATCATATATTATTTCAATTGAGGAAAATTTCTCTTTGGATTATTAAAATTTCATATACATAATTTAATTAATTCCCTTGTTGGAATGGGTTTCTTATTTTTTTGTTTCAAACTGTTTTGGTATGGGTGTATATCTAGACAAGATAAAACTGCAGTACTAGATATTTAGGTATTTTTTTATTCCAAATTATTTTGAATACATGTATTTCCCTTTAAATTTTATCCAAATAAATTATTTAACTTATTATAATTTTTTTATGTTTTTGTTAGAGTTAGAAAATACTGGGGATAGACTATATTCCTTGGAGAAAAACAAGCATGAGTGAGAGACATCAGTCAATGGAACAAAAATAGAATATTTCCAACTATTGTAGGTGGTCCATAGTTTATACCAATTTTCTATTATTTTTTATTCATATAGAAATTATTGTCCTCAGGCTTTTCAATTTGGTTAACAAAAAAGCTCAAATTTGATGAAATTTTTAATTAATATTAAATTCATAAGTTGGGAATGATAAAATTTTCAAATATGGGATAAGCCTTCTGCACCTGTAGGATGTGTTATAAAATTAATTTTAAGGAATTGATTAGAATTATATTCTATATGACCCTTTAAACCATAGATAAATGAATATAATACAACGAATTGAATAGTATGTAGTGGGCCTACTGTTAGGATTCATGACCTTAGGGTAGAGGTATTGATGAATTGAGATCAATCAGCCTATGTATTCCATTTTAGAACCTTGAGATTTATTAGCACATTTATTATTTTGATATTACACTGGGTAGGTTTTACTCCCCCATTAATATTTTATTCCCTAGGTGGGTAGACTATGAGAAGATTTATGGATATGTTGGGTGTAAGGACTGAAATCGAGTGATTTAGAAGAGAATTGAGATTAAGGTTATCTCCCTTTTGATACTTTCCTAGGAGTTTAGTGATTTCTCAATGATACATAATAATGTCAAGTGGAATGGTTGCCTTTGAGTAATGGATGTCGACCCAGGAAATGAGTATGGAAAAGGTAAACGATTATGTGTTCCCATAATTGATAAAAAAATTGGACCAGGTGCATTCCCTAGTGATATGTTAAACCCTGTGATGGTGTGTAAGGGAAATAAGTAGTGAAAATAGTTGGTGTCAGAACAGAACATGTATTTAACATGTGGGCCTATGGTTTTTGTAGTGACCATTATGTGGGATGTTTTTGGTCAGAGAAATTTTCACTATGATATATTGAGTTACATGGGAAGAGTATCACTGGATACATGGATTTTTTCAATGATTTGGATGACTATAGAATTATTGGGATATCACATAGGGTTCAACAATGTATCTGGATGATATTTTATTTCAAAGTATTACCATATAGTGATCAATGTTGAGGCCTTATGACAATATAATTCACATGATTTCCTAATGTGTTTCATTATTTTCATTTTATGACTATATATTTCTTATTAATATCACGCTTTTTGTTGATACCTAATAGTATAGAATGTTCAATATTACCACTTGGAATTGAGTGATGATTCTTGATTATAATTGGTCACCTAGGATCACCTCATTTGAATCTCCTTGCAACACACTATTATGGGATTCCATTAACACAGTCCTTGGATCAATTAGTTATTCTTGATAATATGTGAATTCTATGGGATACATCCAAGAATATGGTACATATTCCTATAATAATAAACTCATTGGACTTAGTATTTGTAATCTTGGTTGTGTGATGTGCTGGGAGACACTCAAACACTAGTCAATATGATTTTATGTCTATATGTGGTTCAATAGAAGATATTCATGAACGAAATTTTATATTACATATCCTTTTATAGTTTTTTATCCATTAAAATTGCCATATAACATTTTCAATATACTATTAATCACCTTTTATTTGAAAAAAAATTGATGGCTCCTTACTTATCTTTACTCACACCCTTCTCGGGTGGACATGTCACTTAAGGGTGTATGAATTCTTCACATATTACACATTCAAGTTTAGAAGAGGCCCCAATTAACATGTTTGAGATGGATATTATGGGTTGGATTATAGAATGGGATGATTCGAGGCTTGGGAATCAACTAGAAAATTATTTAAATTTATTTTTCTAAGTATTCCATTAAAATATGTGATCTTTCTAGTGGGTGAGTATAGAGTTTGAATGACTATATGGTTTCTCAATAATTTCTTTATTGATATATATGTTTTTCTTTCAAATAATATGATTGTTATTGTATTCTATGATGTATTGTTAATTAATTTTTTATTACACCACACTCTAATATGGGGTTATTGTATCCCCATGGTACCGCCCTATACCCATTATTATAGTAAAAATCATCTTTATGTAGGAGGCATGCGAAATATAAAGTGATGACTCCCCCTATTTAGCCATACTTAGTGGTCACATAATAGGGTTAGGACATTACATTCACTATCTAATTAACTAAGATTTTATTAATTGATAACATATTGTACAATGTTTTTATCACATGTTTATTAAATTACAGAAATGAGTTTGGTCTTATTTTTATATTGAATCATTATCAAAGACATTAAACTCAATGATAATAACTATCCACTCAAAGGATTAATTATAAAAATGATAGAAATATCAATTTCTTATTCACCGGTGGAAGATGTATTCATCCAGAAGGTCATTAGATAAAATAAAATTGTTATTCATTATTTTTATCTTACATGGGATACCAAATAACCATATATGATCCATGTTTAGAAAGATTTTATTTGAAGTCTCATAATAATTTATCAAGGAGTGAGGCATCAATACACAATAGTTTTTTGAGATATACCAATATCAGTTTTGGTTGCATCCAAAATGTTGATATGGGTCATGCTTCACTAATATACATCATCCAATTTCAAAAAATATTCTATTATTTATTTTTAAAATGCAATTTTATTTGGGATTTTATAAAGAAATAAACACTTGTGTAATAATATACTTCTTAATAAAAAATAATCATAACTCATGAAACTTTGATTTTTTTCTGGTGGTATAATCATCATAACATTAGCACATCAATTGATAAAAAATATGAAAACTAATTGTAATAGCCAAAACCAAAAACTACAATGTTCACATTACCTCAACAAAAAGTTAAATAACATTGATGTCACTGCACCCTACCCACAATAATATGTCATCCACATAAAAACTCCAAAAACCTAATTTGAATTCAAATGAAATGAAAATTAATGAAATAGAAAAAAACGAAATGGTTCTAAATAATGATGTATTCGAGCACAAGAGATTACCATAATTTAGAAAAGTATGTGCATATGAATATAATGAATTCTATAACTGTATTTTATTACTACAATATAAAATAATAAGAACAATTAAAATAATCCAATAGTGTTAAAATCATTAATAAATTATTAACACACTATAATTCAATTGTTCACTATGTATATTCTATAACCATAGTTCGTGATCATGATTTAATGTATTTGTATAGGATTCACTATTTAAGATTTTTCTCACTGCATTTTGTAGGAGTCTCATCGGACTATCCCATTAAAACTAACATTCCACATTCATCGAGTGAAACTATATGGAATTTCATTATTAATATCCCATAAGTTCATAGACCTAAACCATTTTCATTATTAATATTCTATATTCATCAATAATTAGTTTTTATCGAGGATACATTTCTTATCATTATGAAATATCCCTTGATATCATAAATTTAAAGAATTAGTAATGGATATGTCACTATTTAAAAGATGAATTACTACTACCTTCAAATCGAGTTCATCATTATCCCCCTGACAATATTTCATATAATTGTAAATTTGTTACATTAACATATGGTAAAATAATATCATTATTCACGTACTAACAATATTATAAATGTATACTTGATATTGATAAATTGATAAGGAAAATATTCATAAACCACACCAACTTACTTCTTAGAGTATTAGTGCTTATATGTCCCTCTTATACTCACCAAGTCCCAAATGAATCTCAATGTTGCCTCAGAATATCTTGAACACATATTTTACTGAACAAGTCCACTGGATTTTGTCTACCAGTTTTTTATTCAAATAACATTAAATTTATCTTCCACCATGTTCTAGATTTTGTTTCAGGTTTATTTAGTTAATCAAAAGAATGGAAAATTGTATTTTTATTCAACTTAATTGACTATTTGTTTTAATAAAAACGAATAAAACCTTCCAAACATCTTACCAATTCATTCATAAATTATCAAAATAAAACCATCTACATTCCATCCTCTATTTTGGTTAGATACTTGGAGTATATTTTACTTAATGTAAAAATAATCTATAATCATAACATTTAACAAACATGTATTCCTCCATATGTAAACATGAAACATGTTTTTCTTTATCAGGAGTATAAATCTCTAGTTATGTCCAATTAAATAAAACATATCATGGATCTTCCTCCTAAAACCAAGGATATTAATATATTGGTAATTTCGAAAATATAATTATTCAGTTAACATCGTCACAATGCTCAGTAACTAGGATCAATATAAATCTTCTTACTACTCCCATTGAAATACCAATATCCATAAAGGAAAAAATCAATACAAAAAAAATAATCTTTTGTAGATAGATATAATAGATATTTCTACATATATTAACAGTTTAATTCCATTATACATTCTTATTACATGGAATATTTAATTTGTTTGATAATATTAGTAGTAAATTGGTTTCTTCAATCCTAGTTAAATTTTCTAATAATTTTTTTTGGATATACTCCTTCTGAGATAGATCAATAGGTTTTGTCTTCTAATCTCATTATCTCATCATCAGTAATATTTTAATGCATCTACTAATATCATTCATCATGAAACATTTGGATAACATAAATTTCAATTAATATATCATTTAACTATATGGTCCATAGAGAAGCATTTCATCAATAAAAAAATACAATTAAATTCTAATCATCAAATTTCATCAAGAAACAACAATAATTGACATTGCATCTAACATGGAAGTCACACCCCAACCCAAAATATATTAATTAATTTAAATAATTTTTTTAGAGTTTATTTTGATTTTCGAGATGGTGTGGGTTCACATTTTAGAATTTTCTGTTTTTACCATGGGTGTACAGTTGATGCACGGTTAGTAGAGACCATGCACAACCTGTGTGAACCCATATTCAAATTTAACATAGACAATCACATGGAAAAAACATAGTTTTACATACTGCGAAACATTCCCATGTGAGGTTATCAAGGGACCTAGTGAGGGGTGCATGATTTGAGAATGATTTGTCCATCCATGTGGCAAAATAGTTAATGGTATCTTGTTTTCAAAAACAAATTTAAAAACAAAATAAAAATAAAAAGTTGAAACCTAAATCTTCATTCCCCTACTAATCAGACACAAACCCATATCCTCTCTCGTAGATTCACTGGATCCCCCCCTCCTAGGAACATTACATCCTCCCCATCCCCTAATTCTGTTCCATTTCCTCTCCACATGTTGGTTGTGATCATTTTCATTTAGTTCCTTCATTTGTTATCTTCCTCATTCTTACTCAAATTTGTGGTTTCCTTATCTCCCCAATAGTGCATGTGACGTAACTGAACCCTAAACATCCATCTTATAGGGTATTAATTTTTTTTTAATTATATGCTTATTTCTCTTGGGACCCATTGAGGCATATTCTAGCCACCACCATCAAGGGAATTTGTTTTCCATTGATTTTAGGTATAATTTCTTTCGTTCCAAAGCTTTTGTCAAATTTTAAATGGGTATTTTTTAATATTTTAGTTTCATATATTTATATAGAGTACGTTGAGCCTCGATTATTTTGATTTGAGTCACCATTATAAAATAAGACTTACATGAGTATGTATGGGTATAAATATACATATATAAGTTCCATATTTATATATATTCACTCATAGAATTAGGAATATATAAATTGTGGCTATATTAGTTAATATATATATATATATATATATAAATTCATATCTCTGTAAGTGGAAATTTGTAAATGAATGTATAATAATTTGTATAAGGACCCATTGTACATATTTAAAACCACAAAAATATGTATAGTTGTGACAGTTTCCATTATATATATTTGAATGTTAATACGTTTGTAAGTAGAAAGGGAATATTTGACATTCTGTTGTAAAAAATAGTGTGTTTTAAGGTAGGTTCCATATTCACTTCCATTAATTTGAATTTGAAGATTTCATGATAGTTTTTAAAATGATTGTTCAACAATATATAATAATCATATACAATGAAAAATGGTTGTGATTCTTGGTGTTGGACTTGTTGAGTCAATAAGATTTTCCTTATGAATTTTCCATTCCGTCATACATGAGGGGACATTGTTAAGTCAATAAGGTTTCCTTATGACTTTACTATTTATTCTTGTTTTGAAAATCACAAACACCTTATATTAAAGAAAATATCATTTTTACCCCTTTTTTACTTCTATAAAGAAAATTTCCTTACCCAAGGAAATTTACCCTTACCCAGATTTCATTGTTCATATCAATAATTTTTCTTAAGTGTAAAATTCGGATTGTAACCAAAACCATAGAATCCAATAAATATATAGATATGAATCATTATGTTTTAGGATCTTAATTCTAAGAATTCTGGTTACGAACTCTTCTAAGTTCTGACTCTGAATTCTGAATCAGAATTCTAGTTATGAACTCTTCTGAATTCTGACTCCAAATTCTGAATTAGAATTCTGGTTACGAACTCTTCTGAATTCTGAATCCGAATTATGAATATGAATTCTGGATATGAACTTTTCTGAGTTCTGACTCCTAATTCTGATTACAAATTTTGGACATGAACATCTCTGAGTTTTGACTCCATGTTCTCTGAATTCAGACTCCAAACTCGTATGAGTTCTGACTCCGAATTCTCATGAACTTTTACACGGAACTTTTTATGTTCTGTTTCGAAATTCATATGAATCCAGATTTCGAATTTCCTTGAAATTCAGTCTCCGGAATTCTATAGAATTCAATTTCTGAATCCCTAGAAAACATAATCCAAATATCCTTGTACTATAGAATTCGAATTAATTTTTGGTTATACATCAAACATTCATATTTACTTAAATTATGAATATCATATTTTTGTTATGATTACACTTTTTTAGTTATAAAATGATATCGTGCTATTAGTTACTCACTAACCGTTGATTGAGTGACACATGTATAGGTCCCTCTGAAATTCAAGGAAGAATATGACCATTAGAGGTGGTAGCCGATCGTTGGAGCTGTGCCAAAAAATAGGATCTCATTTTAAAGAGTTTAACACACTTTACAAGATCTTTGACAACTATGCTTACATTCTGTTGAAGTGATTTCTAGAGAAAGAGACTCTTATAAACTCTCAAGCTTCATGTAGAAAGTTTGAATGGCTTGTTAAAACTTTACTTAGTGAAGACTTTCTTTATGAGACTCTGATTGATGATGTGTACAATCGAGGGCTTCTGGGGATAGAAAGACAGAGGTTCCAACTACCTGATAGTTGTGGGATTTCGGGTATATAAAGACAGACTCTGGTCATCGTATCAAGGGAATACCCTGGTGTGGGTAGGATAGACTTTCTTGAAATTATAAATCAAGTTAGTTTTATCCAAGGATGTTGGATACACTTCTCATTGGGTTAAAAGAATTTCTACTTGTTACTTGTTTTGTTTCATGTTTTCTGCTACATTTGTATTGTCGAGGAAAGTATAAATTTCTTAATATTCCTCATTCTTTTACTCTGTTTTAGTGAGATTCTATACTCTTTAAGGTATAATCTTATTTATGGTATACTTTTGTTAAGTTTCATTTCCGGAATCAATTTTCTAGAATCCAGCAAGTTATTAGAACTTAGAGGTCTTGTGAATTATCTCGTTTAACCTTATTAAACATAACCATCTTTAAATGTTCCAAAGTAATTTTTTTAAAAGTACAATTCACCCCCCTCTTGTATTTGAGAATATCATGTTTACATATCCGATCCTACATTTGGTATTATAGAGTATATCATACTCACATACCATCTCACAATTGGTATCATAGGGTTGGTTCAATCTGAATTAATCTCACGATTAGGTTCAGAAGAAAATTATCGGAATTTGATTTTCAAGATTCATATTTTTTTCAGAATCTCTTTTTCAGAATCACATAATTCAGATTCATTTTTGTTTTGTTCTATATTTTCCATCCATTGGATGTTTTCTCTTGTTTACAGACTCATACTACTAACATGTTTTTGTGCCAAAGATTATCTTAAGGATGGTAGGTTTAAATTTTGGTTCTATTGATAATCTAAATCCTACCAAACGTCCTGTTTTCAATGGACATGATTATGAGTATTAGAGAAATAGGATGAATAATTTTGTTATAAATACTGCAGTTGATAACTATCTAATGATAACTGGAGATTATAAGATTCTAGATAAGGAATTGAGAACCTTTACAAATCAGGAGAAATCAGAATATCAAGCAAACATCAGTGTCCGAAATACATTGTTATGTTCCATGATGAGGAAAATATATAGTCAAATATCATCATGTGAAGCTGCAAATAGTATCTGGAAGAAACATGATGTTACACATTTTGGTACATCTAAAGTCATAGAGACAAGAAGAGCTATGTTGAGAGATGAATACCATAGCTTCAACATTCCTTATGGAGAACCTATAAGCAATGTACAACAATGGTTTATGAATATCATGAATAGATTACAATCTATGAGAGAAAAAGGATTGGATGATGTGTCTCTTGAAGATAAGATCATAGATATCATTCCAAATGAATGGGAGTCTAAGAGGACAGCTACTGATGATAACATAAAAGTCACTCAGATTTCCTTAGATGAGTTATTTGAACTCTTCTTTTGCATGAAACCAAAATTAAGAGAGATTATGAAAATGTTAATAAGAAGAATGGGAATGGAGGAGTTTCTTTTACAACCACTTCTAAACATATTAAATCCAAGATCCCAAAAATAGTAACTAGATAAAAGACAATGAAAGTCATTATTCAGTCAAAATCCATTGACACAGAAAAGTATGAGAATGAATTATCTAATCTTGCTCAGAGAATGACCAAGATTATAGCTCAAAAAACCATATGAATAAGTAAAATAAGAAAGACTACAGAGACTAGAAATATGGAGAAGAAACATGTTACGAATTTAAAAGAACAGGTCATATCCGACCTGATTTTCCTTTTTTGAAAAAGAAGGAATGGAATTACGAAATGAACAAGAAGAAATTATATCGATCAAAGAACATGAAAATCCTTAAAGATACTGATACTTGGAGTGCTAGCTGTGGAGACTCTTCAGAAAGTGAATCTTCTGAATATGATTCATCAGCTCAGAAGAATATGGGATTATTTGCTGCTACTTCTTTCCCCAATACATGTTTTATGGCTAAGGTATGCTCTACCAAGGCATTAACAAATTTATCTATTTATAAAAATTACTATTCTGAAAATAGTACTTCAAATGAAGATACATCATCCTCAAAAAATGAAGAAATACCTTCATATGAAAATGTTTCTAGATTATCCATGTTACTTGATGTAAGAAATTGTAAAATTTTTAAGAAATTAGACAAGTCAAATACTAGGGAAGAATTTATTACAGAAGTGATTTCAGATCTTTCTGGAGATCATAGAGATAAAGAAGGTCTTTTAGGAAAACATTCTAAAGACCATGAGAAAGAAAATTCTATTAAATAAGAACTTTCTAATGATCATAAAAATTCTATTTTAGAGATAAATGTTCTTGAGGAAAATCTAACTCCAAGGAAATGATTCCTGAAGATAGGAATTTAGTCATCAGACTGAAATCCGTAATATTTTCTCTCAAGAAGCTTCCTACAAAATATACCTATGGGAAGAAAATTTTTAACAATATATATTCTCAAAGTAAACCTCAAGGAAACACTATTGGAGTAGGTTATACTCACCAAAAACCGTTATTCAAAAACAATTATTTTGTTCCTTCTAGAGACCCTTTTTGCGCTAAATGTGAAAGTGGTGGGCATTGGAAGAAAAATTGCTTCTTAAATAAAGTTCATTCCCTTGGGTTTCATACAGCTTATTTTTCTAAACAAATGTGGATACCCAAAATTTTTGTGTCTAACAATTCTGGATCCATGAAAGTTTAGATTCCGAAAGTCTAACTTTTTCTTATTTTTAGGAAAATAGGTAATGTACCCACAACAATATGTGGTACATAGATAGTGGATGTTCCTGGCATATTACTGGTTACAAAAAATATTTTTAAAATATTATCATGATGAAATGAGGAAAAATAACTTTCAGAGATAATGCTCAGGGATAAATTATTGGTATAGGTAACATCATTTTTCTTGGAAAAACATTGATTTCAAATGTATTATTTGTTAAGGGTCTTACGCACAACCTCATTATCATAATCCAATTATGTGATGAAGGCTACCTTGTGAATTTTAGGAATGAAGAGTGCTTAGTACAGAATTCCAAAGAAGAGTTCATTCTTTCTACCCATAGGTAAGAGAATGTTTACAAACTAAACTTATAAGAACTTAGGTGCCAAGAATTACCTTGCCTTAGTGCAATGGAAGATCATTATTGGTTATGGAATAGAAGGTTTGGTCAATGTATCATTAGAAACTTATTCAAACTTTATAATAAAAGATTAGTTAAAGATCTACCAGAGCATAGATTTGATTCTTCAAAATTTTATGATCCTTGACAATATGGAAAGCAACATAAATCAAGATTTAAATTAGTCGGTGAAGTATCAACCACTGATGCATTAAAACTAGTGCATATGGATCTTTTTGGTCCAACACAAACTAGAAGCATTGAAGGCAAGTACTATGTATTTGTCTTGTTTGATGATTACACTAGATTTACGTGGGTCTATTTTCTTTCAAAGAGGTCTGATGCCTTCTGTAATTTCAAAAGTTTTAGATCCCCAGTTAAAAATGAGAAAATCCTTCCATTGAAAACTATTCATAGTGATCATGGAGGAGAATTTCAAAATTCTGATTTTGAAACTTTTTTTAGTACAAAAGGTATTACTCAGAACGTCTCAGCACCCAGAACACCTAAACAGAATAGTGTTATTGAAAGAAGAAATATAATTCTTCAAGAGATAACTAGATCCATTTTGAGTGAGTATTCTGTAGCAAAACAATTTTCGGCTGAATCTGTAAGTACTGCTTGTTATCCTATAAATCGTGTTTTGATTAGATCTTTTCTTAATAAAACTCTGTATTAGCTATGGAATGGTAGAAAATCTAGACTTTCCTACTTTATGGTTTTTGGTTTCAAGGTAATAATTCTGAATAATAAAGATAATCTACATAAATTCACACCAAAATCTGATGAAGAAATTTTCTTAGGCTACTCCACAACTTCTAAGGCATATAGAGTTTTCAATAAAAACACTTGTACTGTTGAAGAAAGAGTACATGTTAAATTTTATCAAACTGATCATTTTGTTTTTAAACAACCCCAACCTACATCCTCATATTTGTTTTCAAAAATTGATTATCAACCTTTGATAGAAAATCCTTATGATAAGTAAAATGTTCAAGAAGATACTACTGAAACATTTATCCCAGAAGATTTCTTACCCTATGTTGATGAACAGGTTTTACAAATCCCAAAACAGTTGTTTCTAAAGAATCATCCCAGTGATTGTATCATTGGTGATGTCAATCAACCTATAAGGACTAGAATTTCCTTGAGAAATGAAGTAGAACATCTAGAATTCCTTTCCCAATTAGAACCAAAAAGCACCAATGATGCTTTATGTGATGATGATTGGATTAAACCCATGCAAGATAAACTAAATGAATTCGAAAGGAATAGTGTCTGGACCATGGTTGGAAGACCTAAGGAAACTTCTATTATTGGAGTAAAATGGTTCTTTAGAAATAAGTGCGATGAAAATGGAATCATTTTTAGAAATAAAGCTAGATTAGTTGCTAAAGTCTATAATCAACAAGAAGGAATAGACTATGAAGAAACCTATGCTCCAGTATCTAGACTTGAATTTATTCGTATTTTACTTTCCTTTGCAGCATTTTTCAATTTCAAACTTTATCAAATGGATGTGAAATGTGCTTTCCTTAATGGTTATGTTCAAGAGGAAGTTTTTTTTGAACAACCTCTTGGCTTTGAAGATACAAAACATCCTTCTCATCTTTTTAGACTTACCAAAGCTTTATATGGCCATAAACAAGCTTCTCGATCTTGGTATAATAGACTTACATGATTTTTGCATCAAAATAACTATGTTAAGGGAAATGCAGATCCAACCCTTTTTATAATGGAAGATAAGAAAAATGTTTTGATTGATCAAATTTATGTTGATTACATTATATTTGGTTCAACTCAGTAATCCTTAACCAATTCCTTTTCGGATCTAATGAAATTTGAGTTTGAAATGATTGTGATGGGTTAGTTAACATTTTTCCTTGGTTTTCAAATCTCTCAAAAACTAGAAGGAATATATATATCCAAACATAAATATATTAAAGATCTTCATAAAAAGTATTGATATGACAACGCTAAAAGTATAATTACTCCCATCGGTACCTCAAACAAAATTTATCTTGATGAAGTTTGGAAACCATTAGATCAAACATCTTTTAGAGGTATGATTGGAAGTCTAATTTACTTGAAAACTAGTCATATCAAATTAATGTTTTCAGTATGCTTATGTGAAAGATATCAATCCAATATTATGGAATCTCATTTAAAGGCAGTGAAGTGAATTTTTCGCTACTTAAAAGGAACCATGGATTTATGAATCTTTTATACTTCTGGAAATGATTTTGTTTTAAAAAGATTATCGGATGCTGAATTTGGTGGATGTAGAATGGATAGAAAGAGTACATCTGAAACTTGTAATTTTTTAGGAGATTCAATAGTTTGTTGGTCTTGCAAGAAGCAACACTCAGTATCACTTTCCACTACTAAAGCTGAATATGTAGGAGCTGGATGTTTTTGTGATCAAGTGTGGTAGATACAACACACACTCAAAGACTTTGGCTTGAGTTTTACTAAGACTCAAATTTTGTGTGCTAATACAAGTGCCATTTCCCTTAGTAAAAACCCTGCACATCACTCTCGTTCAAATCACATAGATATTAGGCATCCCTTTCTTAGGGATCACACACAAAAGATATACAATTCTTCAATTTATCTAAATGAAAGATCAACTTACTGATATTTTCACAAAATATTTACCCTCTAATAGAATTGAATACAATAAATAGATGTTAAAAATGATAACTGTACGGTAACATTCATTAACTAACTTTCAGTTGAACTAATCTCCTTACAATAATAAAATCATTTTCATAGGGGGAGTACATCTGTTATTGATGTTTTTCAAAATTTATCGTAATGAAAATTTCTGTAGTTGGTTTTTTCAAAATTTATCGCAATGAAAATTTTCATAGTTGGTTTTTAAAATTTTTCATAATGAAAATTTTTGATGTTAGTTTTTCAAAGATTTTCGTAATGAAACTTTTCGTAGTTATTTCATAAAAAAAATTCGTAATGAATATCTTTAGAACTGAAGTTTACTTAATTAAAATATTCAGACCTGAAGTTTTCGTAATAAAATTATTCAGAATTGAAATTTTCGTAATGGAAATTTTCGGATTTGAAATTTTCATGGTGAAGTTTTTTTTCATATTCATGTTTTTTTGGAATCCAATGTTCTTCCAGAATAATATTCCTCAATACGAATAATCTTCCTAGAAATCAAAAAGGTAAGATTATTTCTCGAGTTTTTTGTAATTACCTTTTACTTGCTGTTAGTTTCATTTGTTTTTAAAATTTCTCATATTCTAGTTTCCTTAAATCCAAATGTTTTCCTTTTAAAACCACAAATTATCGGATTCAACCAAATTTTTCCTTGCGGATATCATTTCAAACGTCAGATCAGATCTGAAGAATTATCACCCTTCGGATTGAAATAGGAAGTTGAATCGTTGCTCCAACACCTATAAAAGGGGACCCCTGGTAGTTGTCCTACATATGTTATCAAGATTTTGCGTGTCGAAGCTCTGCCTCTCTACAAAATCCTATTAAAAATTCTTCAGAAGTGCTCACGTATAAATGTTTTTAGAAGTTCCTTCTCATGATATGTGTACTGTCAAGACGATTTCGAAGTGGAAAATATACAGGGAGAGGTTAGTTCATCCTAAACTCTTAAATAAGTATGACTCTATTATTTACAAGAACATCAAGCTCAATGGATGGGAAAGTGTAGCTATTTCTAATACAGGATCTCAGGATGTTGTCCATCTGGATCTTCTCAAAGAATTTTATGAATCAATTTTCTTCTTTAAGGAAGAAGGTAGACAAAAATTCTCCATCAAGAGTAATGGAAAGACATATAAACTCTCTTACACCAATGCTGCGAACGTGGTGGGGCTCTCAAATGAAAGAGAAGCTGAATTTTTATCCCACAAGTTTTCTAATGTTCAATTAAGTTTTATCAAGATGAAGTCTAAAGAATGCCTTGGACTAACTGATGTAAAGACAACAAAGATTTTTCATCTATCTGCCAATAATCGGACCCTACAGCTATGGGTTCAGGGCCTTATCGTACCAAGGAAGGGTGAAAAGGAAACCCTTAAGAAAAATGACATGTATATATTAGATTTTTTGGTAAACCTAAGGAAGGTGAACCTCATGAAGAAAATTCGCATTATGATTGAGAACATCAATAATGGGAATATGAGATCTCAGATTATTATATATCTTACCCTTCTCTCCATGCTCATTGTTCGGTGTCTTGAATCTTTCAGGAACCCCTACAGTTCCAAGCTGAAGAATTGCAAGGTGATTATTATCAGTGATGATACCCTCAAGAGGATGAAAGTGGGGTTTTCTAAAGAGTTAGGTGAGTTTTATTATCTACCTGAGGATGAGGAAGTGGTGATTCTGAAATTTTTTTACGAAGACGAACCTTCAAAGAAAGCTAGAAAGAAGATGAAATTAAAGGAAGTGAAAGTAAAAGAAAAAACCCTCAAGCCCAAATAATTCCAATCCATATATCCTAAACCGAAGAAGCAGAAGTCCTACCCAGATGAAGTCTTAAAAAATGGAGGGATGATAAGAAAAATAGGATATAAGGGGAGCCATAGTTCGGTTTAGATCCTGCGGAGGCTAAGGCCTTAAAAGAATCAACTGCTAATGATCTTGGGAAGAAATACAAAGAGAAGAAGCTCAAGAAGAAGATTTCAGAGGTAGAGATTGTGCAATCTATTTTAAAGGATACTGAAGTAGAATCCGAAAAAATTCCCGTACCGAAAACTTTTTTAGTTAAACCATTACCTGAGACTCCTAGTAAGTGGTTTATGACTCCGGAAAAACCACAAGAGAATATTGTGGAAGAGAATGAAGCTATTGAATAAGTATAAGAAGTTGAGAGCAGCGATGGATCTGATGATGTGATTAAGTAAGTTGAATATTATCCAGAAAAGGAAAGTACGTCCGACATTTTTTCACTCCGAAATTCTCAAGACGGTTCATCAAAACATGCTACACCTTGATATGATGAGAAGGGTGAAGAGGAAGTAACAAAATTATCTGAGGAAGAGAGTCACAATCATCACTTCATACACCCTGAAGGCATTCCGGCAAGAGCTAAAAAGGAGAAATTTGATGAAGATAAGATTGTATAATTATTTGGAAGTGAGCATGAGTCTCCTGGTGAAGAAGATGTTCTGAAAATTGATAAGGGTAAACACATGGTTTTCGATACCCCAACCATTGTTATTTTGAGAAAAAATGATGTTGGAGGAACCTCTAAGAGGAAGCTGGTAGAGCTAGAGGAAGAACCATATCCAAGAAAAATGTATGATTCAGAGTCATCAGCCTTAGGACATGATTTTGATATTCAGTCCCTGAAGAAGCTGGTGGATACCATTCCGATATTTCCTACAATTGATTATAGATTCCAGATGCTTCAGCATAGCATGAACCAGAAGTTAGACTCCGTATTTATGGTGATGGATAGATGTGTTAATATTTATTCTAAACACAAGAATTTCCTTATCAATTATGAATCCCATAGAAAATATTTCAGGAAAATGACTATATGGTCGAAGAAAATCGTTGAAGATTTCAAAGAGAAAGATAAATTTCAAGAATATTTCATGGAATCTTTTGATATCGAAGGCACCAAAATCTGGGATCTTACAAACAGATTTCAGGAAAAGCTAATTCTTGAACAAAATTCTCGGATTTAGGATGTCAAAGATCTGAACGGAATATTTAGTTATGTTGTCCAATATTTGAAAACAGAGAGGGATATCCGGACCGAGATGGATAAAAAGTTTTTGATGCAAGATGACTAGCTGAAGGATTAGGAAGATTCCCTGAAGGCTAAAGAGAATAGGATCAAAGCCTTGGAAAAGAAATCAGATGAGGATCATAAAGAGCTGAAAAAGATAAATACAACCCTGCAGAAGCTGATGGCCAAGTAAAAATAAACAAAATATACCCAATCCGATATTTTTTTTTGTATTTTTTCCCTTGTAATAATTTGTTCAATCGTAATAAATTTTTTGTTGCTGGTTTTGTTTGGATGTCTATACTAATCTTTCAGGTACAATATTTTTTTCCATTCCCTCAAACTCTTTTTGAAAATCAAAATTGGGGAGATGGAAAAAGAATTCTAAAGTGGAGAAAGAAAAAATATTTCTAAGTATAAGAAGATATAACACTATGTATGGGGGAGTGCTCATTACAAATATTTCCATACCCAAGATAATGAAAATCCCATTCTAGAAATCTATAAAACGATCCTTAGAGTTCCAAAGCCTAAGGAGAAGTTAGTCATATTCATCTTTTTCAATGTGAAAAGGGAGATAACTTTTAGTTTCTATGTCAAGAAAAGTTTTTCTATGTTCTTATATTTTTTTTCATAAGGATGTTTGTGCTTTCCAAAAAGGGGAGATTGTTGAGTCAATAAGGTTTTCCTTATGAATTGAACATTCCTTCATACTTGGGGGAGATTGTTAAGTCAATAAAATTTCCTTATGACTTAACCATTTCTTCATGTTTGGAAAATCAAAAACACATTATCTTAAGGAAAATCTCATTTTCACAACTTTTTTTACTTCTATAAGGAAAATTTCCTTACCCAAGGAAATTTATCCTTACGCATATTTCATTGTTCTTATCAATAATTTTTCTTAAGTGTAAAATTTGAATTATAACCAAAATCTAGGAATCCTATAATTAATTAGATATGAAGCAAGCTATTTTAGGATTAAAATTCTTAGAATTATGGTTACGAACTCTTTTGAGTTCTGACTCCAAATTTTGAATCAGAATTCTAGTTATGATCCCTTCTGAGTTCTGACTCTGAATTCTGAATCAGAATTCTTCTTACGAACTCTTCTGAGTTATGACTTCGAATTCTAAATACGAATTCTCAATATGAACTCTTCTAAGTTCTGACTCCGAATTCTGATTAAGAATTCTGGATACGAACTTCTCTATGTTTTGACTCCGAGTTCTCTGAATTCAGACTCTGAACTCCTATTAGTTCTGACTCTGAATTCTGAAGAACTCTGACTCCGAACATTGTAAGTTCTTGTTCCGAATTCTTATGAATCCAAATTCAGAATTTATTTGAAATTCAGACTCCGGAATTCTATATAATTCAGTTTCTAAATTCCTAGAAAATAGAATCAGAATATCCTAATACTAAAGACTCTGAATTCATTTTTGGTTGGGCTCCAAAAATTCATATTTACATACATTCGGAATATCATATTTTGGTTATGCTTACACTTTTTTAGTTATAAAATGACATCGTGCTTTTAGTTACCCACTAACCATTTTTTGATTGACACATGTATATGCCCCTCTGAAATTCAAGGAAGAATTTGATAGTTGGAGGAGGGAGCCGACCGTTAGAGCTATTCCTATAAATATGAGCTCATTTAAAAGAGTTCAACACACTTGAAAAGATCTTTGACAACTGTGGTTACATGCTGTTGATGTAATTTCTAGAGAGATAGGCTCTTATAAACTCTCAAGCTTCATGCATAAAGTTTGAATGACTTTTTCAAACTTTTCTTGGTGCAGACTTGCTTTGTGCGACTCCGATTATTGCTGTGTACAATCGAGGGCTTCTGAGGATAGGAAGACAGAGGTTCTGACTTCCTGATAGTTGACGGCTTGCGGGGATAGCAAGACATACTCCAATATTTGTATCTAGGGATTAACCTAGTGTGGGTAATACATACATTCATGAATGTATAAATAAAGGGACTATTATCCAAGGCTGTTTGATACCCTTCTCTTCGGGTTAAAATATTTTCTACTTGTTACTTGTTTTGTATCACATTTTCCGCTGCATTTGAATTGTTGAAGATAGTACTACTTTATTATACTTCCTCATTATTATACTCTGGTTTAGTGAGATTATATATTCTTTAATGTAGAATCATAGTTTTTGTAAACATTTGTTAAGTTTCATTTCCAAAATCCCTTTTTTGTAATCAGTCATGTTATTAGAACTTATAGGTCATGTGAATTATCTTGTTTAACATTGTTAAACATAACCATCTTTAAAAGTTCCAAAGGAATTTTTTAAAAGTAAAATTCACCCCACTCTTGTATTTAAGAATCACATGTCTACATATTTGATCCTACATTTGGTATTATAGAGTATATCATACTCACATACCATCTCATAGGGCTTTCCCATATGTTTCATGTTCATTAGGTTTTGACAAGTGTATTATATATTCACAGTTATTTTTAATCTAGTTCAAATGTCCAAAATTTTAAATGCTCAAAATTAGTTTCTCTATTGGGTTGTGTGTCTTGATGGGGGTTTTATTGGATTCATGTGTATGTATAGATTTGGGGATGTTCTAAACCTCTTGAAATGAATGAAAACTATTTTTGAAATTATTTTTTCAAGGGGAAAAGGGGGTTTAATGGATTTTGAAGTAAATTGTTGCACATGGGAGTTCTAAGTATCTTGATGGGAAAATAAGGTCTTGGATGATAGGTGAGCTGGGAGGGAAAAGGCTCAATCTTCATAGTAGAATTACTTGAATTCACAAAATACACTCTGATAATGTGGATTGGTCGGCTTGAGTAGGAGATAGACTGTTGTGTCTAGGATTGATCACTCAGAGTATGAGGATTATAGGAAACGACAATAATTAATTTATATTGTATTTACCATGGTTCATGATATCATTTTCCCCTCTCTTATTAGGTAATCATTTATACTTAGGTTTCCATTCATTTAAAAAATAATAATAATCATGGTTTTATTTTCACTATTTAATATCACCTAGTTAAATGCTTCACTTCTTCTATGCTTCATTATATTAATTGTTTTATAGAAAAAAATACCCCCTTCCATAAAAAGTTGTTATAGTAAAAGAAAAATATGGGTTTTTGAATCATTATCATATTTCTTGATTTGGAATGGATATAAAACCTTATTTTATATATTTATTTTTTCAAACTAGCATAACTTGGTTTTATTATTTGTAAGGATTAGAGAGTATATTATTATTAGAAAGACTACATATTAGTCATACACATTCATATAGATATATATTTATTTAGATTCTATAGTGGATTACATCTTGGACTCGGTCTCCATGGAGTGATAATGGTTTTTTTGGTTGATGATGTCCCATGAGGTCACATGGAGGTAAATATTTTTTATTTCTCTTCCACTGCCTATTATCATTTTATTTTGTTTTCAGAATTTATTTTACATTAGTTATTTGGAAAATTAATTCACATTAGAGTTATTTTGGATCCTTCACACTATTTTATGGCCCTATAAAATTGATAATTCTAGTTGTGCCAGGTTGTATTTGGGATTAGGTGACTAGATCGGGGTCGAATGAGGTTGGTTCATGAGAAATGGTATATGATAATTATATCTTTTTATCTAAGGATAATTGTTTTTTAGATCATTTATTATTGTAATTAAAGTTGTTAGTGAGAGGTAGATACACGGTAACCACATATTTTAAAGGAAATTTTAAATTATAGGGTTTTTGGGATGGTTATTCATAAAAATTTGAGCTGGATTTCAGTTGTTTTTGAGGTATTTTGTTATTTATGAACTTTTTTGTTTTGTTTTTAATTTGTCAGGCAATTTTAAGAAACTCCAATGTCTAGAGTGGATATTTTGAAGAATTATTAGTGGTTCATAGTTGATTTTCATGGTCTAGATAACCATGAACACATCATGAAAATTACTTTATAGGACTCAAATGTGCTCACCCAGTTAGTGAACATAAGACCGAATGGTGCATCCAAGTTGTGTGTAGAAGTGGTTCTTTTGAAGTTTTGAGATTTTGATTCATTTAAAAACATGGTTTCATTCGTCTTTTCATAGTAATCATTTTACATTATTTATTTCTTTCTTTGGGTTTTAAAATTGAAATTTGATTATTGAAATTGGATTAGAAAAATGAAAATATTGGGTTTTTTTAAAATGAATGGGGTTATTATGGGAATGGATTTTTTTTAAAATGGAATCATTATAAAAATGTTTTAGAGGTCATTAAATGTTTTTATAACATTTGAAATGTATATTTTTTTAAATATGTAAATTTGATGTTGGTTGTCTTGTGATGATAAAGGATGGTTTCATATTAGTTGGGAATTTGAATTTGGGAGGGATGTTTTGTTTTGGATATAGAAAATTGTTTTGAATTTTCCATTGTAATTCATATGATTGATCACATATATGCATGTCCATATGGGGAATATATATAGTTATTTATTATCATCTGTGGATGGGTTCTTGAACTATCACTAGGATTTATATATGTGAGTCTTCATGGAATACAAATGGTCCTAACATAATATATTATGGTTTTTTTTCACTAGTAAAAGTTTTCCCAATAACAAAACAAGTAAAAGAGATTGATTAGTAAAATATAAGTACTGATAAAGGTATTTATGTTCAAGGGTTTTGTTAAATATCTCTAGAAATATGTACTCGTAATGGAACCCTTTAAAATTGCAAAAAACTGCTGATATAGGTCCCCTTTAACAACCCTCTTATAGCACTACTAATGAGTGCCTTTATAAGGGCTAAAAATCCCTATAAATAGACACCTTATCAGATCTTGTTTTGATGAAATTAAAACGGTGGAAAATTTTATTTTTGTTCAATGATATTTCTACCCGGTGATATATTAGCACTTACACCCCTCCCTTATTAGTTATCATCACCTACTCACCCAAGAATATCCCCGAACCATTTTTCAGTGCTTTATGTAATGTTAGCCTCCTACGCATGACTGTATTTGATCCTTATACCTCTCCATTGTATCAATAATTCCTTTACCACTTCATCTTATTTTTATATTATGATTTTTACCATAATTCAGTTTATATATATATATTTTTACATTCATTTTTAAAAAAATGTATATATTATGTTTTTAATAAATCTATAAAATATATGTTTTTCTAAATACATATTTTTAATTTTTCAATATGTATATTTTATATTAATATATAAATTTTATACATAAATTCATATATATTTACATATTCACATATAAGATTATATTTATATATAAATTGTTTATGCTATATTTTAAAACATTTATAGTAAAATGGGTTTATTTATTATATATAATGATAATTATAATGATTAATCTAAAAAAATACATTTATATATGATATATAAGTATTATACACAAAAAAACACATATTAACACATCAAAATATACATTTTTATTTCCACATACATGTAAAAAAATATACATAATTTGTAATTTTTTAGTTTTATTAGAATATACATATACATATATATGTTTTTTACATACTCATTTTTATATATAAACCTTCCTTTTATCAGTGTATATACACATATTAATTCATTTGGGTTAAGAAAATAAAATGGATATTTTTTTACATTAAATAAAATTAATTTCAATTGCTTATTAAATATTATTACAAATTCATAGTTATGTTAATATTTTGATATTTATATATATAAATATTTTACTTATTATAATTAAATATAATAAAATAAGAATACATTGAATTATAAAAAAAACTAAATTATAAAAATGACAAAATGTCCAAATAATAAGATCAATATGAATGAAATTCTTTGGAATAAATTATGTGCCTGTAGAAAAAAGTCAATGAAACCTCTTTAAATAAATATGAAATTCCATCAAATGTTAACAAATTAGAATACCCCAACTAAAAAATCAATTTTCGTGTAATTATAGACCTTTTAGGATAATAAAATGTGAATCAATATTCCCCATGGTTAACATAGCGATGAAATAATTCTAATATTCAATTTGATATATATTAGAGCCCAAACAGACATTCAGATCAAAAGTTATAGTTATTTGAAGTTCAAGTCATGTTTTCAACTTATCATAGACCATTCATTAAGTCATTTAAACATTATGTTAGGCAACGATTATGAAATAAATATTACTTGATAATTATTAAAAAATCATTAATTAATAATATTTATTAATTAGTTTACAAGCCGTTTTCAATAAATATTTTATATATTAAGTTTAAATTCATATTTACCCTTATATAAAAAAATATTTAAAATATATATACTATATTTATATCAATATGTTAATATTTTATTGCTAATTAAATATAATTTTTTATGATATTTAATCTTTATTAGTTCTTATACAAAATGTACTGATAAAATACCAACATATACCGGTGTTTCCTTTCAAGTGATGATAATGTCCACCTTTTATCAGTGTTTTTACTAGATCTCAAAAAGGGCCCACCTTTATAAGCACCTTTTTATTACTTCTAATAAGGCGGTCTTTAATAGTGCTTTAAAACAAAAACTATTATAGGTCTCCTTTATCATCAACATAATAGCACTAATAAATGCCCCCATTATTAGTGCTTTTTTCTAGCAATGATAAAATGGTAAATTAGTAGTTCTTTTAGCTAGCACTGATAAATCATGGAACTTGATAAAACCATATTTTTAGTTCTTAAATTTTTTTCTTCTGAAAATGGTTTTCCTGAAACGAATTGGGGGATTTAAATATTATTACTGGTGGGAGTGGTTTTGTGTTTCCTTTTTCTATTTAGATTTTTCTTTTTTGGGACTTTTTTCTTCTGGAGCTATGGGATGTTTTGTTGAGGTTTTTTTGAGTTGAGTTGTTGATTTGATTTTGGGATATGAAATTTTATTCTTGTGTTGCATTTTGATTTGGTTTTTTGTTATGTGTATTTAGATTATTCCCAAAAAATGTCAAATTGAGGAGTTGGTGGTTCATCTCTAAGGTTATATCTTTATTAATATAAGAGAAGGTTAATTTTGGAAATCAATTTTAGTATTCATTTAGTGGCATTTGACTATCTAAACTGAGATGGTTAGAGTCATTAAAGAAATTATGAATATGTAATTCAATAGGTATTCGAATTAATGAATCTACTAAAACATTGAATTGATTGGTGGATCTGGAGTCCGTCCTAACATTGTACCACACATAATTCTTGTTGGATTATCTCCCAACCAAATTAGATGAAGGAAGAATAATACATCATGCATAGTATTCTTATCATAATATGTTTTTTCATTATCTTGGGTCACTATAAGGGGTTATATAAGTTGAATTATTTATATAGGAAGCTTCGTTCTGTGGTTTTCATCTCATTACTGTGGGGGAAAAATTTCTCGAATACATCGGGGATCCAACCGTAGGTCCCAAATTAAAGCCTTTGATGCAGTAGTGGAATTATCTAATATTGGGGATACTGATCTAACTTATTGCATCCAATTATGGATAGTAAGTAGTTCATGTTTTCTCTTATGGTGGGTGTCGATTTGATAAAAATTGTTCATACAATAGTTTGGGTGGCCTCATTTTATTTGTGGACATTGTGGTTCTTCATTTTTAATGTTTACTCATGAATGGTTGGCCTTTCATTGGTGTGATTTTGGTTCTGGGTAATGCCTATTTAAATATTCCCTATATTGGGGAAATATGAATAATAATCTAGTTGTACAATTATTCATTTAGGTTGTTAAATGGTAGAGAGACCCATTATGATTCTTTTCCTTATTTCTGTGTAACTAGATTAATGTTTCTTGGGAAGTAGAAAGAATACATTAGTTTTATCAACATTCTTCAATTTTGGGTTTGGTTAAGAGGCTTCTTTATATTTGTAAAATTCTCCTTCTGATCCATGTTTTGACTTTTGGGAATTTCCAAGGAGCCATAATTCATTTATCCATTTCATAGAAATTTGGGTTTCAACTGATATATGTTTTTAAAATGAGTTTATAGTCTTGTCACAATGGATGGAGGTATTTCATGAATTTCACCTCATATTTTGGGCTCTTATTTGGTATAAGTAAACATGTGTTAAATAGATTACTAAAATGATTGGGAGGCCACCATAGCACATGATCGTTTGGAAATAAATATTTATAAAATTTATAATGGTTAAATTCCTTGTTTGTACTCCTCCTAACCCTAATCATAATAGTTGGTTGTCCGGGATAGTGGTTCACTTGATGAAAGCATGTTGAGATACTGAACTGGCCTTGATGATTTCTCATTTAGGGGTCAAGGTGCTCTATATTACAGTTTTCATTGGGGATTTTATATTATTAATTGAATATTTGACCCTGAGTCATGTTTTTGTTGGTATTACTTGTACAATCATCCATTATAGGTTCTATTATTTTGATATAACCTCTCTCATCTCATTTTTTTAGGATCATGTTTTCTTGGGAAATTTGAGTAATAGATCTTGGTCTTTTGGATTCAAGAACCTTATCTCATGTAGCAGGAATTCTGTCTCCAAATTTTGTGACCAAATATATATTTGGTAATTTTTTGGGGAATAATGATTCAATTTAGGGAGACCAATCACACCCCAACTATAACATATTCTTTTAATAATTTATTATTTTTAATCCTTTCTATTGATTTTGAATTTTTTCTGTGTAAAAACATTAATAGTTTTGTTTTTTATCTTGAGTGCATGGTTAAGACACGATTAGTAGAAACAATTTTCAAAACATGTGATCCTATCTACCATTTTGATAAATCCAAATTGCATAACAAGTTCATGGTTTTTCAAACAATACATCCTACCTATGTGAGGTTCTCTAATTTCCTAGTGAGGGGGTACATGGTTTCCACAGGGTTTGGCTATCCTTATGGCCAAACCGTGGGTGGAATTATGTTTCAAAAAACATATATGGAAAAAATAATGTAAAAAATTAAAAAATAATTCTTTATTTCCTACCCAACCAATCGTGCACCACCACCTCTCCCCTCTCACATCCGTAAGATAATCCCCCTCCATAGGTGCATATCATCCTCCCCTTCCCCTGATTTTCATTGTTCCTCTCCTAGTTTTGGGTGCGATAATATCTCATTACTTCCTTATTTTATCCATTTCCTACTATTACCATAATTTCATTATTTCCATCCCTCCTCCATAGTGTGTGTGACTTAACCCAACCCTATCGACCTCCCCCTTTATAGGTACTTATTTTTTTGTCTGTTGACGTTTATGTCTCTTGGGTCCTATTAAGGATAGTTCTAGGAACCGCTCTCAAGGGATGATTTTGGACATTTGGTTTTTGTTAATTTTTCCTCCATTACATTACTCTGGCCCAATTATAATTGGGATTTTTTTTTATATTTTGGTTTCTCATATTTTTATAAAATGCTTTGGTCCTTGTTAAGGTGGATACAACCCAAAATTGTCAAAAAATACTTACATGTGTATGCATTGGTAGGGATAAACATATATATGTTCCCACTTTATATATACTAATAAATAGAAGAATGGATATATACATTTTACTTAGGTGTTCTTATATATATGATTCATTTATTTATAACTACAAAGGGGATCTACATATATAGGCATATGTATAGTGGAACCCTTTTACATATTCATGTCTATGTGAATATACATAGATGGTGTAGGTTTCCATATAATTTTTTTTATATGAATATACATGTAAAAATAATTTGGATGATTCTAGTGGTCATATCTAGAAATAATATAATAATTTTCTTAAGTAGTTTCCATATACCTAGGCCTTTAATTTGACTTTAATTATTTTTTTACTATTTTAAAAAAGTGTTTTCATTATTATATGAGATTCATGTACAATGAAAATTGATTTTTATTCATAGTATTTGAAAGTACCTTGTTTTTCTTATTCTCTATATTTAGAAACATGTATTCTCTATTTACATATTTTTTAGGATAGTTGAAATATTAAATAATTTAAATTCCCAAAAAATAGTATCTTAATAGTGTTGTGTGTGTGAATTCTAGTTTTTAAGGATGTGTGTGTATGTAGAGGTTTGGATATGTGCTACCCTTGTTGAAATGGATGAAATTTTTTTTTGAAATTATTTTAATTGAGATGAATGGGGTATAGTGGAAGGTGAAATAAATTAAATAACCTTAGAATCCTAGGTATCTAGGTGGGAAGACTAGGTATAGTATTGTATGTGAGTCGATAGAGCTATGAAATAGTTTCAAAAGCGAGAATACATGACAATTCAAACTAAACTACAATGAAGGGGATTGGTTAGATTGACCGGGAGATAGAAAACCATGTCTAGTATTGATCACTGAGAGTGCAAGGATCCTCGAGTGTTATAAACGCTAGTTTCTTACTGATTTTAAATGGTTAATTATATAATTAACACCTATTTTTATGATAATGAGATATAATATATTTTCATTTCATTTGAAAAATAATTAGAAACATTTTTTTCATTCAACTTTTGTGTAGTACCTAGTTAAATGCTTCTTTTTTTCAGGCTCGTCCTTGTTAATGGGGTTTTTGTACCACAAAATTCCCTTCGTAAAATTGATTTTATGGTAAAAGAGAAAAATGGATTTCAGAATATCCTACTTCTTGATATTTTTGGAATGTATAGAAAAAAACATTTTATTTCATTATATTTTGATACTAGAAGGACATGGATTTTTTAAAAGTCAAGGATTATTTAATAGTTCATTCAAGAAACCCTAAGGAGTTTTAATACTAAGGGATATAAATGAATATTTTTTATATATTATTTTTTGGTCTCAATCATGGACTGAGTCTCCATGGAATGATGTTTTTTTTGTGGTTGATAGTGACCCACATGATCACTTGGAGGTACATCCAATTTATTTATTTTCTGATTCCAGACACAATTATAATTATTTTCCATTATCTTTTCCTCTTGGAATAAATCATTCCCAATGGATTTCTGTTTGATTCGTGATACTAGTTTTCAATCCTAGTGGATTGGGTACACATCTTGGGAATTGATTTAGGCTAGCTTTGGTGACATTTGGGGGGGGGGGGGTAAACTTAGGATGGATCTTGAACAAAGCCTTTACCATACATAGGAGAGTCTAATTTAAATTTCTCCATAGCGGTCCTTGCTTCAATAATTAAAATATTTTATTCAATCCACATAATGAAATTTGAATCCTTTATACCCAAAAACCTACAGGATTCTACATTTAAATTCCTTCCTATAACTCCCAGAATGAAAGCTTCCATCACATCCATATGTTCAAGATATATATTTTATTATTCCATTGTAACAAGTACTATACAAATTACAGAATCTTTTACTACTTGTGAGATAATTTCCATGAAAGAAACTCTTTACTATTATTGAAATCTATTCACCACCAATCATTATTTTCACCATTTCATACAATCAAGTACCACATTCATTTGGTAAAAACAATTAATATTTAAATTCCTTTTTAGATTTTGAATATTAATAAATATCCCAAAATTCATTTATATTTAGTGATAAAATATACTCATTAATGTTTGACTCCCTCTACATTGAGTCATTGAACATAGATATTTCATCTGTATTTTTTATTTTTCATAAATATCTTTGTAGTAGAAAATTTTATATTTCCCCAAAAATCTACACTAGATTTATAGATATATAGGATCTACTTAAATGAATCCACTTCATTGATCTACAATGATATATTCTATCTTATAGAAAATAAAAATTAAAAAATATGACATTTGAATCCTCTACTACTGGTATTCACACTTGATATTCAACTACCCAATAGTTTATTGATAATGTTTTGTGACTGTTTATCACAGCCTTTTGGTTCTTGATAAATTAATATATATGTTATACATATTTTCTAAAAATCTAGTAAACTTACTCTAGTAAAACAGAATATCAACAATTTATTTTTACAATGATTCTTTCGTAACCATGATGTAGAACATCTGACGAAACATGTCATTATAGGCAATATATGACCACATAATGATTTATTTTCATTAATCATCCAATAAACGATATCCAAAATTTCCATATCCATAACCATTGAAAAATAAATTTTTTATTGTTATTTAAGTTTATATTTATCCTAGATATTTACATGTAGATATGTTATAATACAAAAAACCTTATGATAATGAACATTCATTCATTTTCCAAACCACATCTCGTCTAGATTTTTCTATACAACCATTGATATTGGACTTATGTTGTTGTGATATAAACTTTTTTATGTTCCTATTAAAAATCCTCCTGATAAATTATTGAGTTAAATCCCATACTATAATATTTCTCTATCATAGTTCTATTAATAATTTATATCACTATATTCATGTATTGAGTTCATAAACAATATTATAATTCCTTATTCCCTTCATATGGAAGATTTTCTAATTTTTTTACATTGTACTCTCAACCATTTTTTTCTAGATGCACATTATCTTCAAGATGTATTATATTTATTACAAGGCATTCCACTCATTAAATACCTAAAATATATAAAATATAACCATTATAAATTAAATATATAATATTCTAGTTCACTCATAAATGAATGATAGAATGTGTAGGGATCCACTATAAAAGTTAATAGGGGAAGAAACTCAAAACACTGAGTGTAGGTTCTCTAACATCTGGTTCATGGGATTCAATCCATCTTGGTAAAAGGAAAAACTTATTTTCCATCTATGTACACAACATTCACCCGTCCAATTTCCATTTTATAGAGCATCATTATTGTAATTTAATTTGGAAAATTTATATTTATCTCATTGAGTTGACTAATCCTATAGTGAAAAACATCATGATCATCAAGAGCTATACTTACAACTACTATAGTACCATTTGAAATTCCAGTGATGTAATGATTCTATCCATTACTCCAATTAGATCAATAATTTATTTCCAGTTATCATTACTTATCAAATTTTCAAAAAAAGTCCAATATCCTACATTATCATGTTTCTGAATGAAAATAATATTTTTTAATAAACCAGTAATTTAATGACCTATAAAAAGTTTCAAGAATTCATCCTTATTCATATATATATTGAAATCGAATTTACTACAAAATTACAAGGATTCATCATCAACATGATGAGAATTCCTAATCATTCGTAATAAATAGTTGAACATGCTGCATTGAAGACAAGTTGAATGGAATGATAAACTAGATTCCATCACTAAATCTTTTCCCGGAGTGTCTGCACTACACATGTAACTATCAATTCCTTTCAATATTATAACAAAATTTAGATTAACAAAAGTAGTTTAATATCTTTATTTATCAATTAGAATAATTCAATCCTTATTTATATTCCACTTCCATCCATATTTCTCGTCTATAGGGCCAGGAAAATCCAACATTCTGTTACTCATTACATGGAATTTTTGTTCTATTTTTTATTCTTATATTTATAATTGGGTCAAATTCCCCATAAGATTGCATTGATTCCACAACCATATAGTTCCTTAACATCAACAACCCTAATATCTTCATTCTTGATCTGATTTAACATATCATCTAAAAATATTGTTCTGCCAGATCTAATAACCGTAGTAACCATCGTATTCATCCATTGAATTAGTGAATCCAAAATAAGAAATTGCCACATATAAATAGTAATTGTTTCCTTAACTCATAAGTGATAACCAATATTATATTGAATTCACTAAAATGTTATTACCCTAATATTTATAATCAAAACTAGAAGTAAATAATTATCTCAACATGATTTTTTTTATTTTAATTATTATCCCCAAAATACTTCATATCATATATGCTAATTTTGTTTTCAATAACGATGTATGAAAAAATTGGATTCACGCATATTCATAATATAGCTAATGTATTTCTGTTCAACATTTCTCTTTTAACCTTATACGTTGTATCTTTTTTTAATAACATTCAATTGTACATATTAATATTTCAGAATAAAATAAGCTTCTATATAAAATATTCAAAAAAATTACTTCCACTATATTTATCAATTTAGATCATTCATTAATACATTTATGTAATCATGTAGCATTCTATGCATTGATACAATTCGTCTATTCTACTTGTTGGGAACCTATGTGACTATAATCTACCTGACCAGTTCAATCAATTGAAATTTATCATGAAAATACCTCATAAATTCACACATAGATCAATGAAGTGGAAAAAAATAAACCATTAGACACAATAATTTAATAGAATAATTATTTCGTATGTATAAATTAAATAATCTATACCAAATACACATATTGTACCTAATGTACACTCATAAAAAATCAGATTAATTCAAAAATATAGAAAATTTTGCATTGAAAATAATAAAACAATAGCACATAATGTAGAAAATCAACTCTTATGGTTATCATGAATTAGAAAATTAATCCTACATGAATTGGATAAAAACTATGACATTATTTTAATACAATCAAACTTTTATAAATGAAACTCCCTTTTTGTAGAATAAATTTAATATCAAGTAATTTATGGCTCGAAAATACATGCACTAATTTTTCTATTTTGGGAGTGTAATATAATCTTTATGATTTAAAATACCATTAAAAATATAAAAAATTGATAGTATAACACTTAAAAAATTATTATTAATATTAACATATTATGGTTTATAATAATTTTTAGTTGACACAGATGTAAGGAGCAATGGCCACGACCAGGAGGATCATACCCTATAATACCCATTAATCATTTCTTTTAAGGGAGATAACATCATGGGTATTTCTCTTTGACTAATCCCACAATGAGAATTAGTAAATAAATATTGAATGATACTAATTATGGGAGAAGCTCTTGCTCATGAAGATCTCATCCCAAACCAAGATTGTCAAACGACCCCGATGAAAATCTCACAATTCCACATGTTACACTTGCAGAATTAATTACTATAATGAATGGGTGTATATCTAAGAAATAATAGTTTTAATATTTATATTTTTATAAAATAGTAAATAAATTCATTACCATTTTAATTATGTAAAAAATTATTAAATAATTATCTGGAGGAAAATTAGATTTTGAAACGAATTTTTTTGGAAATATATAGTTTCAATCAACACACAATTTTCATGAGTTCATGAATATTTTTAAATTAAATATATTCTAATTTCAAAAATTTATTGAATAATATTGGTAAAATTTTAATGATAATATAATTTTTTCAACATGATTTTATTTTTTTAATCTCCTAAAACTATTTTTGTAAAAAAAATTCAATAAATTTTGATTTTGAATATAAAGTATATAATATCACATTTGGAGATTTTTTATAAAATAAATATTATTTTTGATATAAAAATATCATTAATATTATTTTAATGTGGCGGGTTCATGGAATTCCAAAATAATGAAATCCGTCCTTCTTTGAATGAAAAAATGGATGTTTTACAGTTTTTATTACTCTGTCTTGTAGTGTTAGAACCAATGTTTATAAATTTATAAAGAATTATCCTCAATTTTGCAATATAAACCCACCCAAAATCCCATTAAGTTTCACTAAACTATTTAATAATGATTTTATTATCCCTTTACCTCTATAGATCCATCCCAAAGTGACCCCAATATCTCAATAATATACTCCTATTTTTTAGAAGCTCCCTCTCAAGGTAAGTGATCCTCTCCATGCCCTATTTATTCAATATCATTAATGATCTTATGATACTTTATTTATATGTTTTAATGTTGAAATATGATTTAATATTAACATCATATTGTAATTATGATAAAAAAATGTTGAGATAACCCTTTAATTGTCATTTGTCTGTCCCACGATTCATTATTTATTCATCTACTTCTGTAGAAAAATATTCTACAATTTTATATGAACCTTTTTTTAATCTTGAATATCCATCCAAATAGCTACTCATAGGAATCTACCTTACTATAACTATCATTAATTTACTTGGGGAATCCATGTGTATAACCCAAACACATTAATTTTTGGGTAAAAAATGATGAAATACATCACTATTTTTGTGATAATATGCCACACTTATGTTTTTATATGATATAAAAGTGACAAGTGGGCCCATAATTATATAGTTCTTTAATATATTTGGAAAGGTTTAATCCTATGATATTCCATGAATTTTACATGATTCATTATCATAATCACACAATGATATGTTTACATGGTGGTCAGTGATGACTTATGAATATTATTTCATGTTTGTTGTTGTCTCCATATTCATATGTTTCCTTTATTATATCATAATATATCATGTCTTATTTTCCAATATTACGATTCACAATCATATTTTGTTACCTTGATATGAATTTGGAATCATATTTAATACTATACATCATTTTATTCTTTTTATATTCCCTTATTAGTCTTAATATCTCTCCCTTTTTTAATGTATCCCCCAAGGATATCCAATTTGTTATTAATGTATTAACAGAAAACAAAGCCATGTTCTAGTGTTTTAAAATATTATAATATCTATATATCTTGTTTTTATGATATTTACCTAATTTACACAATACACTAGTCCTCCCAATCATTCGGGGTTTTATTAAGTGTATTGCTATAATAAATCATGAAATAATGTCTTTTGATGATATGTGGTATCATAGTTGACATTTGAGAAAATCCTAGGTCTTTGGTGATTAAGAATACAAAAAATATATTCAAACACATCTTGATAAAGCTAAACATAGAAAAATGTCACAATATTTTGGTGATGTATAGATTAATTTGTTTTCTATAAAATACAACTCTTTCTAGATAGTACATTTGGATGTGGGTAAACCAGAGTTTTACTAAGGGGTAATGACTCTGAAAGGGTTCATTTATGTCACGACACATCCTTGGGGCACGTTCCATGACTACCCCAAGCCCTCCTTCCATAGGCTAGGGGCTGGCGACTAACACCAAAGGCATAAATCCCGATAAAAGGGAAGGAATTGCCTTTATATAAGTAAAAAAACACAATAGAGTACGCAAGATGAAGTAAAAATTATGTAAACTGAGTAAAAAAGTAAGTGCTGGAAAGCAAATTGGCAAGTATACAAACCCAACTGGAAGTATAGTACTGTTGAGTCAATAAGGTTTTCCTTATGACTTTTCCATTCCTTCTTGTTTTGAAAATCACAAACACCTTATATTTAAGAAAATTTCTTTTATATGGAAAATCGCTTTTATAAGGAAAATTGATTTTATAAGGAAAATCTCTTTTGTAAGAAAAATTATCCTTATCATATTTTCATCCATATTTTTCTTAAGTATAAGATTCGAATTCATTTCTATATTCTCGGAATTTTTTGAATCTTTGATATGAAGTATTTTGTCTTAGGATCCGAATTCTAGAAAAGAACTATAATAAAGTTTCACTCTGAATTCCGGATCAGAACTGTGATAAAGATTCATTCCGAATTCCGGATACGAACTCTGATAAAGTTCGACTCCAGATTCAGGATAAAAATCCTTATGAAGTTCGACATCGAATTCTCATTACGAATTCTAATGACGAATTCTCATCACGAATTCTGATGATGAATTCTCATTATGAATTCTGATGACGAATTCTCATTACAAATTCTCATGATGAATTCTCACTATGAATTCTGATGATGAATTCTCATTACGAATTCTCATTATGAATTCTCATTCCGAATTCACCTATTAAACAGAATCTAATCATCTTTGTTTTATATGCTCCAAATTTATTTAGACACTGAAAATTATTTTTGGTTAGACTCCGAACTTTCATTTTTCTTAAGCTTTTATAATCTGTCTACTCTTTAATATTTTTCTCTCACTCTGAACATTCACTCCGAATCATAACTCCGAACTTTTTAGTTAAGACTTAAAACGATGTCGTACATTCTGTTACACTTGCTTTATTATAAAACGATGTCGTCTACTCTATTATAAACTAACCGTTGGTTAAGTTACACGTGTATATGTCCCTCTGATTTTTGAGGAACATATGACCATTGGAAAGGAGGCCGACCTTGCCTATAAATAGGAGCTCATTTGAAAGAGCTCGTTGATGAACTGATGACTGATGAATGACTTCTTCGACATTGTGCATACATGCTGTTGAAGTGATTTCTAGAGAGAGAGGCTCTTATTAACTCTTAAAGCTTCGTGCGACTCCAAATGTTGGTGATTACATTCGAGGATTTTCGGGGATAAGAAGATAGAGGTTTCCAACACCTTGAAGTTGAGGGCTTCCTTGTTGGGGAAGATAGAGGTTGCCAACTACCTTGAAGTTAAGGGCTTGAGGGGATAGAAAGACAGAGACTCCGATCATCGTATAGAGGGCTTACCCTAGTGTGGGTAAGACAGACTTTCTTGAAAGTATAAATCAAGAGACCTTTTTCCAAGGTTGTTGGATACCCTTCTCTTTGGGTTAAAATATTTATATCTCGTTACTTTTAGTTTTACTACTAGTTTGATTCCGCTGCATTTTGTATTTTAAGGAAAGTATAACTTACTTATACTTCCTTAATTGTACTCTGTTTCATTTAGATTCTATATGCTTTAAGTTAGAATCTCATACTATAATCTTTTGTAATGTTTCAATTTCCGGAACCATATTTCCGGAACCCACTTTCAGAATCTCATTCCAAGTTTTCATTTGGTGTTAGAGGTGTTGTGAATTTGCTTAGTTTAATCTTTGTAAAACATAGCCATTTCTTTTACTTAAAGAAACCATAGTTATTCATAACTAAATTTAAAGGTTCCAAAGGAATTTTTAATGTATAAAATTCACCCCCAATTGTATATTGAGCATCTATATCATTATTCTGATCCTACAATTTGTATCAAAGGAGGCTTCTGAAATACTTTTACTCACATATAAGTTTTTCTTGCTCACTTTATCATTCCGAACTTTCTCATTCTGAACACTATCAATCTGAACTTTCTCATTCCGAACATTTTTATTACAATTTTTTTAACAAGTTTGTGTGCCAAAGTTTTTTATGTATGGCAGGAATTAATGTTGGTTCTATTGATAATATAAATACTAAAAGACAACAAATCCTTGATGGTAATTACTATGAGTACTAGATAGATCGAATGAAGACTTTTATTATCAATACTGGAGTGGAAAACATTGTTATGCTTACTGGTGATTATAAAAATCCAGATAAGGCAGTTAGAACTTTTACTAACCAGGAAAAGCAAGAGTATCAACTCAAATATAAGGTACGCAATACTCTACTTTGTTCAATGACTAGAAATATATATAGAAAAATTTCTTCTTGTGAAGCAGCTAATTGTATATGGAAGAAGATATAGGTTACACACTTTGGAACTTCTAAAGTGATTGAGACTAGGAGAGCTATGCTTAGAGTTGAATATCATGGCTTCAACTTTCCGTATGGAGAACCAATTTGTAATGTTCAACAGAGATTTATGACTATAGTCAACAGCTTACAGTCTATGGGAGAAAAAGGGTTAGTTGATGAAGCACTTGTGGATAAGATAATTGATATTATTCCCAATGAGTGGGAATCCAAAATAACAGCTATAGATGAGAACGGGAAGGTCACTCAAATTTCTCTTGATGATTTATTTGGAACTCTTCTACAACATGAAACCAGAATGAAGAGAGATGATGACAACATAAAAAAGAAGAATGGGAATGGTATTGTTGCTTTTACAACAACATCAAATCAGATTAAAGATAAGACTCCTGAGAGAGTAACCAGATCCAAGTCTAAGAAAGTTATTTTCCAATCCGAATCTAGTGAGAGTGAAATATCTGAGAATGAGTTAGAAAATCTTGCTCGAAGGATGTACAAGATAGCTGGCCAGCGAAATTTTGAATCCAAGTATAAGAAGAAGGAAAGGAAGGATAAGAAATATGGAGAAGTTACTTGTTATGAATGTAAGAAAGCTGGACATGTTAGACCAGATTGCCCTTTGCTCAGAAAGAAAGAAAAGAAAGAAAGGCATTCAGAAAGGAACAGAAAGAAGTATTATAAAGCCAAAGCTAAGAATGTTTTGAAAGCTGATGATACCTAGAGTGCAAGTGCTGGTGACTCTTCAGATGAATCTTCTGATTACGAATCTTCAAGACAGAAGAATCTTGGTCTTATAGCCAGATTACCTATTGATAATCATTGTTTTATGGATAAGGTACGAAATTCTGAATCATTGACCAAGGTTTCATTAAATTATAATGATAGTAAGTATTATAACTCTTCTGATGAAGAATCCTCTTCTAATGAAGAAAATACTTTACCTACTTATGAAGAAGTTTCTAGGTTTGCTGAACTTCTTGAAATTGAGAATTCAAAACTCAATAAAAAACTTGATAAGGAAAACTCTAGGAATAATATTCTTACAAAAGAGATATCTAATCTTTCTAAGGATCTTGATAGGAAAAATGCTGATTTTGAAAGTATTTCAAAAAATCTTGAGGAAGTAAGTTCTGAGAAGAACAAACATTCTAAAGAATTAGAAAAAGTAATTTCTAAGAAAAATGTTTTCGAGCCTAGCTCTAGTTCTAAAACTAATGATTTTGAGGATAAAAACTTGGTTATAAAACTCATGTCCGAAATGTTTTCCTTAAAGAAGATTTTATCGAACATTACCCATGGTAAGGAAAATTTTGATAAATTGTATTCCCAAATACGACCTTTAAGAAATAAATCCGAATTTGGTTATACCCATGAAAACCAATTTTTAGTAACAATTATTTTGTTCCTCAAAGTGCCCCATTTTGTACTAAGTGTCAATGTGGTGGTAACTGGGAAAATAATTGTTCCTTAAACAAAACCCAATCTCTAGGATTTCACAATGCTTACTTTTCTAAGAAGATTTGGGTTCCTAAAATTTTGTTATCTGGTAATCTCAGATCCAAACAAGTTTGGATTCCGAAAGTCTAATTCTCTTCTTGATTTCAGGAAAATAAAGAGTTTACCAGCAACAATACATGGTACATGGATAGTGGATGTTCCCAGCACATGACTGGTAACAAAAGATATTTTGAAATGATTATCAAAACAAAAGGAGATATTATTATTCAGTTTATCGGAACGCAAGATCAAATTGTTGATATTTTCACAAAATCTTTTCCTTCTGATAGATTTGAATACATTAAACAGAAGTTAGGAATGATAACCATAAGGTAATCCTTCTTAATTAAGTTTCTGTTGAAAAAATCTCCTTACAGTAATAAACTCCTTTTCATAGGGGGAGTACATTTGATTGTTAGAGTAAATAAAATTTTCAAAGATAGTTTTTCAATCTTTTCGGAACTAAAATTCCGGAATGGGAATTTCCGGAACTAAAATTTTCGAGAATGGATATTTTCGTATAGAAAACTTCTGGAATGGAAATTTTCGTATTGAAAACTTCCGGAATGGAAAATTTCGTACTTGTATTTTCATAACGAGATTTTCGTACCGAATCTTTCATAATGAGTTTTTCGTTTTCAAATTTTGTAATGAAATTTTCGTACTAAGTTTTCCGTACTGAGTTTGTTTTTCTTAGTGAGTTTTGCGAACTTTGTCTTTTCATAGTAATGATTTTTTTGTAGTTTTCTTATGAATGTTACCAATTACGAATAATCTTCCTAAGCCAATCCGAAAGGTATGATTTCCTTACTCATGTTTTCGTAATCATACTTTACTTGCTGACATTTTCTTATATTTTGTTTTCGGATTATAGTTTTCTTAATTATATGTTTTAATAAAAACCTCAAAAGATCGGATTCATGTTTTCTTGAGAATTGGTTTTCAACCGTCAGATCTGATCTCAGCTTGTCAGAACTGTTCGATCAACTGAGGAAGTTGAACTGTCTTCTCGTTGGCTATATAAAGGGGACCCCAAATGGTTGTCCCACATCTGTTTTCAAGCTCTAGCATCTCGAAGCTCTGACTCTTCATTTTAAAGCCGTTCCGAAAATCAGCTTTCTCCGTTCCGAACTTCTCAGAGGTCTTCAAATCCGAATGTCTGTGGATGTAGCTTCTCAAGACATGTCTTCCTCTAAGCCGATTTCCAAGTGGTTAGTATATAGAGAAAGGTTGGTTCATCCTGATTTCTTTAATAGGTATTATTCTCTTATATCCAAGAATATTAAGCTCAACGGATGGGAAGATATTTCTATGTCCTAGACAAGAAATCAAGATGAAATTTATTCAGATTTACTTGTAGAATTCTATGAGACAGTTTCCTTCTATAAGGGGATGGCAAGGAGAAGTTGTCGTTTAAGTCTTATGGAAAGGCTTATAAACTTTATTATGCCAAGGCAGCCATCTTGGTAGGGCTGAACAATAAAGGAGAAACCAAATTCATATCTCATGAGTTGCCGGATTCAAAGGGAAGCTTTGACAAGGAAATGGAATTGGAGACTCTCAGACTGGCAGATGACAAGGCTTCGAAGATTGCTACTCTGTATACAAATTTTCGGATTCTAGAATAATGGGTACAAGGTCTTATCGTACCGGGAAAGGGTGGAAAAGATAGTTTGAAGAAGAGTTAGATCTACATCCTAGATTTTCTGATAAATCTGAGGAATTTTAACCTGATGAAACACATTCTCATTACTCTTGAGAATGTTATGAAAGGGAATCTGAGAGCTCAGATCATAATGTATCCAGCAATCCTTTCAAAGTTGATAGTTCGGTGCCTTTAATCTTTCAAGGAGGCTTGCAAGTCTAGGCCAAGAGTTTGAAAAATTATGCTAGTGAGTGATGGTACACTCAAAAGGATGGATGTAGCCTTTGACAAGAAGACTGGTCAGTTTATTGATTTACCTACTCAAGAAGAAGCAGTTCCGAAAGTTGCTAATCTGGAATGCTCTATGCCAGTGAGGAAGAGAAAGTTGAAAGAAGTTGAAGTTGAAGCAGAGAATCCCAAATCTAAGGAAGTTCATTCTGCACCTCCTAAACTGAAGAAGAATAAAGCTTACCCTGATGAGGTAGTTTCTAAATGGAGGGAAATCAAAGAGAATAGAGTGCAAGGGGAGCCTCAGTTTGGCTTGGATCCTGCACAGGCTAAGGCCTTGAAGGAAAGAACTGCAGATGAGCTAGAAAAACAAGTGAATAAAAAGAATCTTAATAAGAAGATGTCTGAAGCTGAGGTAACTCAGGCTTTGTTGAAGTTCAATTAGATAGTTTCAGCAAACATTCTTGTTCCGAGATCTTTCTCTCTGGAATCTCTACCTAAGGCTCCAGGAAGAAACTTTGTTGCTCTGGAAGAGGCAGTAGCTAAGCCTATTGAGGAAGTAGAGCAGATTGAGCATGTGGAAGAAGAAGAAGCTGTTGCTGAAGGAAGTGGTGAAACCAGAGATGTTTTAAAGCAAGTAGATGATTATAAGGGGACACCTTCGGAACATTTGTCGCTCCGATCCTCAGAAGATGAGTCTTCTATGTTAGTTACTCCAGTGATGGATGAGGAGAAAGAAGAAGTAGAAGTATCTTATAATGAAGAGGAAGAACAACTTCTACATGATATTGCTCAGATGGAGAATGTAGAGGTTGGTGCTCAGAAAGTTGCTGATGAGGAAGATAATGTTGTCCAAGTGTCTGACAGTGAAAAGAGAACTCCAGAACATGACTCAATTCAGAAAAAGGACAAGGGAAAGCAACATGTTGTTGATACCCCGAGCTCTGTGGTAGTAAAGAGAAGGGAAGTAGTTGACTCTTCTAAAAAGAAGGTTGAGCATTTTGAAGAAGAAGTTTCTCCAAGCTAATTTTCAGATTTGGATTCGGAGTCATCTTCGTTGGGGCATGAATTTGTTGTTCAGTCTTCAAAGAAGTTGATAGGTACTATTCCGACTTTCTCAAGTATAGATTCAAGATGCCAGATGCTCCAACATGCTTTGAATCAGAAAACAGACTCTGTATCTATGGTTATGGACAAGTGTGTTGAAATAGAGGCTCAGTTCAAAACATTCTTTGTTGGCTATGAAGCCCACAAAAGATCATTCAAGAGGATGATTAGTTGGTCGAGGAAGACTGTGGAAGAGATGAGGCTCTTTGATGAATTACAATACAATTTGAAGGATGCCTTTGAGACAGAAGATAGGAAGATAAATGAACTTACTTCATCCTTTGAAGAAAAGTTGATAGATGAAAAGAACAACCGGATTGAAGAAGTCAGAGATCTGAATGGGAAGCTGAATTCTGTTTCTCAAAACTGGAAGTTTGAAAGGGATCATCTGATTGATTTTGAAGAGAAATTGAAGGCTCAAGAAGAAAAGTTTAAAGCTCAGGAAGAAAGACATAAAGCCCAGGAAGAAAAGATTGAAGCTCAAAGTGCAAGAATTATTGTGTTAGAGAAGCAAGACGAGGAAGACCATAAAGAGTTGAAGAAGATAAAGACTATTATTAAGCGTTTCATGGAAAAGGGAAAAGATCCAAAATAGACAGATCCGATCTTTTTTTGTATCTAAATTTCTTTGTTGCCGAGCTTTCAAACATAATGAAAATTTTTGATTTCTCATTTCTTTTGTTGTTGCTACTAATTATTTTTTAGGTAATTTGTTATATTTTCCATTTCCTTGACTTCTTTTTTAAAATAACAATGGGGGAGATGGAAAAGAACCCTAATAAAAAGGAAAAAAGAATCTTAACAAAGGGTGAGAAAGAAAACAAACTCTAATAAGAGTTTATCTAAGGGGGAGTTTTTCATTAAAGAAGACTTTCTTATTCATAATGAAATGTCGTTCCGGAAATCTAGAATACGATCCTTATAGTTTCAAAGCCTAAAGGGGAGTTAGTCGTATTCTTCAATTTCCTTAAAGCAAAGGGAGATAAGCCTTAATGTTTTTCTTTCTTCTTAGAATTTCTTTTTCGTAAGGATGATTGTGCTTTCCAAAAAGGGGGAGATTGTTGATTCAATAATGTTTTCCTTAGGACTTTTCCATTCCTTCTTGTTTTGAAAATCACAAACACCTTATCTTTAAGAAAATTTCTTTTATAAGGAAAATCGCTTTTATAAGGAAAATTGCTTTTATAAGGAAAATTTCTTTTGTAAGAAAAATTATCCTTATTATATTTTCATCCATATTTTTCTTAATAGTAAGATTCGAATTCATTCTATATTCACGGAATTGTTTGCCACATTGATATGAAGTATTCTATTTTAGGATCTGAATTCTGGATAAGAACTGTAATAAAGATTCACTCCGAATTCTAGATGAGAACTGTGATAAAGTCTCATTACGATTTCCGGATACGAACTCTGATTAAGTTCTACTCCAGATTCAGGATACAAATCCTTATTAAGTTCGACATCGAATTATCATTACGAATTCTAATGACGAATTCTCATCACGAATTCTGATGACGAATTCTTATTAAGAATTCTGATGACGAATTCTCATTATGAATTCTAATGATGAATTCTCACTACTAATTCTGATGACAAATTCTCATTACGAATTCTCATTCCGAATTCTCATTCTGAATTCACCTATTAAACAGAATCTGATCATCTTTGTTTTATACGCTCCATATTTATTTAGACTCTGAAAATTATTTTTTGTTAGACTCCGAAAATTCATTTTTCTTACGCTTTTATAATCTATCTACTCTTTAATATTTTTCTATCACTCCGAACATTCACTCCGAATCTTCACTCTGAACTTTTTAGTTAAGACTTAAAATGATGTCGTACATTCTGTTGCACTTGTTTTGTTATAAAACTATGTCGTCTATTCTGTTATAAACTAACCATTGGTTATGTTACACGTGTACAGGTCCCTCCGATTTTTTAGGAAAATATGACCGTTGGAAAGGAGACTGACCTTGCCTATAAATAGCAGCTCATTTGAAAGATCTCGTTGATGAACTGATGACTGATGAATGACTTCTTTGACATTGTGCATACATGCTGTTGAAGTGATTTCTAGAGAGATAGTCACTTATTAACTCTAAAATATTCGTGCGACTGTAAATGTTGGTGATTACATTTGAGGACTTCTGGGGATAGGAAGACAGAGGTTTCCAACACCTTGAAGTTGAGGGCTTCCTTACTGATGAAGATAGAGGTTTCCAACTACCTTAAAGTTGAGGGCTTGCAGGGATAGTAAGATAGAGACTCCGATTTTCGTATCGAGGGCTTACCCTAGTGTGTGTAAGATATACTTTTTTGAAAGTATTAATCAAGAGACCTTTATCCAAGGTTGTTGGATACCCTTCTCTTTGGGTTAAAATATTTATATCTTGTTACTTGTAGTTTTACTACTTGTTTGATTCCGCTGCATTTTGTATTTTAAGGAAAGTATAACTTACTTATACTTCCTTACTTGTTCTCTGTTTCATTTAGATTCTATATGCTTTAAGGTAGAATCTCATACTGTAATCTTTTGTTAAGTTTCAATTTCCAGAACCATATTTCCGGAACTCACTTTCGGAATCTCTTTCCATGTTTTCATTTGCTGTTAGAGGTGTTGTGAATTTGCATAGTTTAATCTTTGTTAAACATAGCCCTTTCCTTTACTTAAGGAAACCATAGTTATTCATAACTAACTTTAAAAGTTCCAAAGGAATTTTTAAAGTATACAATTCACCCCCCCTTGTATATTGAGAATCTACATCATTATTTCGATCCTACAAGTACAACTGAGAAAAATAAAGTACAACAGCTGAAAAGTAAAACAACAACCACCGAGACGTCCTCCGGAAATCCCACCTGAAGGTTGGTTAAAGATGGTCTCCCCGACTACTTGAATCCGTCTGTCCGATCCGTGTAAGTCCCGCTAGAAATTCCACCTACGGATACCATCCCTCCCCACAAGTCTCAACCACAATCAGCGTTGTCCGTCGTCTGCATCCAACACAATGTAGTGCGGTCATAGCCCATGTAGGGTGAGTAAACGATACTTAGTAGGGACCCCGAGACCCCCGAAGGTCCCACAAATATACAAAGAATAAACCATAAATAATGATACAAATACGAAGTATCAACCAATTCTACTTAGGTATATTCCCATACATATACCTAAGTCAAAAATTCCAGTTCTGCTCCATCTCATGAGCCCAAGTACAACCCAATCCACATAGGAAGTTAAGAAAATAATATCAAAGATAATGATTTAAAGTAAATACTCATCTCACATAGGTACACTACTCACGAAGAGGGGTGGAGATGATTATATGTAGCGTCTAAATCATCTCCTCTGCCGAACCCACGTAGGATACAAGTACAGAAGTTGTCGCTGCCGTACCCACATAGGATCCAAGTATAGTAACCATCGCTGCCGAACCCACGTAGGATCCAAGTACAGTCTTCATCGCTGTCGAACCCACAGAGGATCCAAGTACAGTCGTCCTCGCTGCCGAACCCATGTAGGATCCAAGTACAGTCGTCGTCGTCGTCGTTATAGTCGCAACCAGCTCTAGGGTTCCCGCACACAGCACGCTCCATTCCGGGAGGGTCCATTACATGATCCAAGGTGGTCGATACATCAACTATCATGAAATCCAGAGTTGATGTATCACAAAGTTCCGTCTCATCAATATGAACTCAATGCGATAGACGGCGCATCAATCGGACGCCCAGTCTGACAGTTGTTAACTTTTCCGTCCAAGGTGCCCAATTGGTTTTTAAGCTAAACCAACCCGACCGAACTACATCTGTGTCCAAACCTCAAGTGGAGTAAGTCAAAATAACCATCTCTTAAGAGGAATTCAATGTAATTGAAGGCACATCATTCGGACATCCGGTCGTTATGTTATAAGCATTTCAGCTCCAAGGGCCCTCTTGGTTTCGGGTTCGAACCAACCCGGCCATACACAAACTTTGCTGAAACCTTGAGTGTAATACACCTAAAAAAATTCCTCAATCCAAGTATCCATATGCAACTGACGGTGCATTGATCAGAGGTCCTTAACCCAAGATATGGGTGTTTGAACGAACCCGGTCTGAAAATAGGGGGTCAGGGCCCGGTCCGACCCGGCCTAATACCCCTTAGGTCAGCCCGAAACGGGTCGACCCGACCCGAGTTCGGGTCCAGCCCTATTGGGTGCGGGCCGGTTCAGCCCTTCTAAGAAGCCAGCCGTGGCTCGGTGCTGGCCGAGCGGGGTGCAAAAGGGGGGGGGGGTGCCACCCCCTTTTTGCGGAAACGACAGACCATATGGGGTCCGCCCGAGGAGTCGTTCGGGGGGGTTACAAGCCCCCGGTTTCTTCGAACGACCTTCATTTATGTCCGGCCGGCTATGTAACCGTAAGACCCACTCTTGTCTCGCCTCCAGGTGGCACCGGCGGCCGATATATCCGGCCTCCCATCGGATGTCCGTCGCGGCCTTAGGCCGCAGCTCTGGTTCGACCGGCGTGGCACGACGGCACGACACCCCACCGCTGTGGCCCGCCCCGACCACGGCCCCTTGAAGCTCGAGTGCGGCGCAACGGCGCCATGCCCCATTGTCGCGGCCCACTCATGGTCGCGACCTCCTTTGGCCTCACCGGCGCAGCGTGACGGCGCCGCGCCCCACTGCCACGGCCCGCTCCGGCCTCGGTCCTCTTTGTCTCCCCGCGGTGCAACGACACCACACCGCCTTTACTGCAATCATCAACGAAGATCAACCAGAAAAAGGGGAGGAGATATCGGCCGTGTTTGTGCTGTCCGATCTCCTCCCGTTACGACAATAACATTCATCCAAATTATACGAGATACTCAATGAAAAAACAAAGCACAATTGTAATTCATTAAAATTTAACCTAACCCCTACCTCGAAGGAAGTCTGCGGTTGTCAAGCGTTGTGGATGATGGTGTCGTTTCTGTCTTCGTCTGTGTATCCTCCCTTGTCACGGAGGAAGAAGATGATGGAGAAACCATGCCACCGAGTCAATGTTCTTTGTCGGAGAGTTGGCGTTCTTCGTTGAAGAAGATGTTCTTCAAAAGGAACTAGAGCTCTCTCCTCCAATTCTCAACACAAAAATCCAACCAAAAAATAAAATAAGTCTCCCCTTATTTTATTAAAACATGCCATGCTTTCAAATTATAAAATTTAAACACATAATTCAATTAATTGATTAAGTGTGTCTTGGCATGAATTAATGTGGGAGAGTGCGGAGTTACCGAATTAAATACAAGGGGTTTAATTGCGGGGTGTTTAAGGGGATTTTGGGAATGTGAAGGGTTGGGGCTCGTGTGTGCCCCACCTCACATTTACCCTCACATGGGTAGTTAGGATGTTAGTGGGTCCCACCATTACTCCCCCATATAGGATAAAACCACCTTAGAATTATAAATAAAATTGTACACAATTTTATTCACTTTTTATTTAATTCACATTTTTTAACAACTCCTCCAATGCAAACAAATCTTTGGTAAAGGTCCTCTTAGACAATTACCGATGTTGCGGTTCCATCAGTGCCCTCAGATTTCAATTCTGAGCACTAGTTTAGAAGATAGAAAAACCCGCTTGTTCGTTCACTCAACATACCCGAGCTAAACTATGGAAATTGATTCTGGGTACACCGGGCCTTAGAATCTGGTTCCGTTAGAAACTGCGTACTCATAAAATCCCAAAAAATTTAAGAAAAAATTTTCCTTGAAATTTACGGGTCTTTAAAATTTATTTGGATGCGATCGTCACCTAGTGCTTTACAATTGGCATTTCTACACACTTTATTTGACACTATCAGGGGATATGATTTTATAAATTCATTATCTCTTTATGAACTATTAAGATTTGATTACAATATGATTTTATGTTCGAAAACAGATCATATAATAACATATATTGAAACCTAAAAATTCAAAGGTTAAGGAATATATGAATTATAACCTTCATTATCATGGTTTCCCATTCATTTTTTAAAATTTTTACAATTACTCATCCATAATTTTCAATTTATTCAATTAAATGGATTTAAAAGGAGGAAATGGTTCAATAACCAATGCGAGGGGAAATGCGATGACCACTAAAATGATATGTCGAACTAGATGGTAGTAGGAATAACAAACATCATAAAAATTATTTCATAATTAGATATAATTTTAAATACAATAATAACTAGGGATGAATTCCCAAATCCCCCTATTAAATTGTATGTTTCAATTGAATCTTTTATACTATAATGTTCTCCAACTATCCATGGATATTCTGATCCCATAATCATGAAATATTAGATGAACACCATATAGAAGAAACTATCCATCCTTAAATGTTATTGGGAATAGAATTTCATGATGGTTGTTTATCAAATTGATGGATCAACTAATTAGCGATGGATATTTAACAAAAATAAAAATCCCTATAAGGATATTACATTGATTGATTTGAAATAATTCCATTAAATATTATTTGACAAATAATTTCCTCACACCCTCTAATTGAAAATATAGAAGGATTACCATAGCCTCAAGCAAAAGGATTATAAATCCAATTAGGCATGTGCTAAAAATATCAAAAGTCAATCAAAATATACCTCACGATTTTTTATTAACTGTAAAAGTAACAATGAACACATTTTTAATGTAAAAAATCCATATTTACAAAGCGACGTATCCAATAAAGGCATTGACAGCTACAGGGAAATTGTACGATATTCACTCAAAGTCAATATGGAGATCATTGATTCTCTGTGTTATCAAGGGGATATATAGTGTAAAATAGAGTTTAATTATAACAGCATGACAGATAGATATAATGGTTTAAATTAATTATAGAATCACACTTATCAAAAGTGTGAGATGAAACATATTAGGAATTTTATAATGGAAACAGGGAAATTCTGTATGTGTAGGAAGGAAAGAAATATAAACAATGACTTTTTTATGTGGGAAACCAAAAAAATGTGATGTATGAATAATTTTTTTTAGTAAAACATCTAAATTATTGCCAATGTTTCACCTATATGGTATTGGGATGCGTTTTAATTCACTTTCCTATGCCAAGGGATACTAATGAAACCCTATTTAAACAACCTCCATGTCTTATAGAGAAAGGGTTGGCATGTGACCTCACCACTACTAAGGTGGATCCTAAAAAAGATGTGGTGATAGGTATGCTAGTTATTCATTCTTGAATAGTGAATTTACTATTTGATTATAACTCCACACATTCTTTCTTATCACTAATGTTTATAATAACTATTCAAACACTTCCAAAAACTGGAATTTGTGTTGTTGATGAAGATAATAACTGGGTCAATTATTACATAAAAAACATTTAACTCATCCAGTATATGTATTTGTGATGTAAAATATCATTTGAAACATTTAGTACTCCCTTTAGAATAATATAATGTAATTATATGTAAGGATTGGATTACCTTATATAATACAAATTATAATTTCTCTTAAATGGAAATCACCATTCATATTCTTAATCAACCTCTTATTTAATAAAATATCATGGTGGATGATGAATATATATTATTATCATAATCTAAATAATATATATTATTGTGTATTGATAAACCATATATAGTTTAAATGATTAATAAAAAGGAAAAAAATCATTCATGGTAACTTTCCCACGATAAGGTAATATACGGGTGTGTTTCCCGAAGTATTTTATTATTTTTCTACAAGAAATGTGGTTGAGTTCCCAATAAATTTTATACACTAAGCCCTTAAAATATCTAAATCTATATATATAATTTCTAGTTTTGAATTATAATAGCTGAAAAAACAACTGCATGATAATCAGGAAAGAGGGTTTATATACCAAAGTGTTTCAACTTGGGGTGAACTAATCATCTTAATCAGGAAGAAGGATGTCCCAATACACACACACATTTACTATCTTTATATCAACGATATCATGATATAGATCAAGTATAATCTTCAATGAATTTATGACTTGGTCAAATATCTATGTTGTTCCCAATACTTCTCTTATGTGGATCATGAGTCATAATATTATCAGGATAACTAAATAAAGGATGTTATTCCCCCGAACATTTTTTTAAATGGTATAGGAAATATGAGTTCATTGTGAATCCATTTGGACTCTTTAATTCTCTATCAGTCATCATGGATTAAAGAATAGATTATTTAGGTATTCTATAGTCAATTTTATGGTAGTATGTTTTTATGATATTACTATATACGCCAATAGTAAATAGGAACATGGGGAGAATTTTAAAACTATAATAAAGATCATATGTATGGAACACTTATACGAAAAATAGAGTAAATTATTATTATTTTTCAGTATGTATCATTAATGGGGTATTTTATCACAAAAAATGTTATATATGTGGATCTATCAAAAAATAGAGGAAGTCATAGGTTGTCTTAGAACATTATCTATAACAAAAATCTATAGATTCATTAGATTATCTGGGTAATATAATAAATATATGTGACACTAATCACAATTTTAAATCTCAACATCCATGCACTCAAAGAAACTTTTCATGCTTATATAGATTAATGAATGTGATGATATATTTAATGACTTGAAGAAGAAGCTAATTATTGTACATCTCGTCATATTACCCTCTGGCTGTGAAGAATTTATGATCTACAATGGTTTATCAAAAAAGGGATTTGGGAATGTAATCATTCATGATGAAAAATTGATAAATATTCCTCCATCCAATTAATTATCAATTAGAATAACTACCCAAAACATGATCTGTAATTGGATATAGTGATCATCATGTTGAATATTTGGATACATTGCATGCACTGAGAAATGTGTTATATATAAATGGATTGTAAAAGACACAACTATATATTACACACATGGAGAACAATATGGTTCAAATAAGTGGGTTATAGATAATAAAAGATTATTATAGTTAAATACATTAGGATCTTGAGAAGGTGAACAATGTGGAAGAATATATGGGTAGATATTATCCAACCACCCTGTCAATAACGAGGATTGAAAGTGATCCAATATTATTTTTCATTAAAAATGATTGATATTGGAAAAATAAATTTATCTTACTCCTAACATTCAATAATCACTAATCAGCCATCAATTCATGAGAGGATCTAGGAGGCAGAAAATGATGATGTGGTGCTTTAGAAAAAGGCATCATGTCTTCAAGAGTTCGGTTTTGATAAATATGGATTTATATGTTTTCTAATAAGAATATGTGTCCCATCAAAAAATTGTTGTGATAACTTTTGTATGATTCACATATCTCATTATTCTATATTCATCCATGAATCAATAATATATATTGATATTTGATGAAAAAACACATGCAGGATAACACAAAGACAAATATTATAACACCTATTCAGTTTCCAAAACATAAGACTATGGGTATTATAGTGAGTTAAGGTTTCAGAATATAAGACAATGTGTATGATGAAACAATTTCTCATTCAGGTATGTAAGTTGTAAAAAATGAACATGGATTTCACAATTCGATAGCAAAGGAAATATTAAAGAAATAAAACCGTCTATGTGATAGTCGATCACCTTATAAAGACATTATATTGAAATTCTATAAAAGAATGTTTCTCTACTAGACAAATTTCTATGATATAAATATTGGAAATTATAGGGGTTCATAAAATTACACTCAACATTTTATCTGATATAGATCAATGTATTATCTCGAGGATCTATAGAATCATTCAACAAAGGTGGGATTTAGTGTTCTAATTCCTCACTTCCTATCACCCTAATTAGGATGGTTAGTGGGCAAGAACCATAAAAACTCTATAGTATATGATGGGATTATATCCAATTTTTTTAAAAGGGTGTTTTTATCATCACCTTACCATATCATACTTTTATAATAAAAATAGACTCCATTTGAGAATTCACCTAGACCCTTATGAGGCTCTATTTGGGAAGAGGGGTTGGACTCTGACATACTGGGATGATGTTACAGAGCAGAAACTGAAGGAAATAATCATAACCATGAGAAGGTAGAGAAGGTTAAAAAAATCATTATCATAAGAAATCCACAATAATTCAATATAAAATATATGTAGACAAACATATATGATACATAGTGTTAATGTCTGGAGATAATGTGTTCCTTTGTATGTCTTCGTGGAAGAAAGTCATGGAATTTTGCTAGAGGGTAAATAATACACCATGAACCATTATTCACTTTTTGATTATTGATTTCATTGGAGTGTTGGAATATTTAATTGAACTCTAACCAAACATTTATTAATTGCATGACATTTTCCATGTATCCCTTTAGATGATGTTTATACACAACCCCTTACATTTAATGAATCCATAGACAAAACCATTTGAGAGTGAAATTTCATATAAGGAACATAATATTTAGATCTTATATCATAAATTAAATTTTATACAAAACAATTCAACATACCTACTCATCATGCTTGTGCATAACCACAAGCTCAATGAAGAAATATAGGAATCAAAAGACGTGATGAAATAGATTTATGCTCATCTATTTTGGTGTATGATTTAAAAATATTAGAGGGGAAATGTTTAAAGGGGGGAAGAATGAAATTACCAAAAAAATATATAATATATCCACATTTATGATTTATTAAGTTACTTATCATGTGATTTAGCTATTTAAAAAACAACTTCTATTTTGACTATTATGGGACTGTTATATTATCTATCGAATTTAAAATACCATTAAGCATCTAAGTCATTGATAATATACTGATTAAACGGTGACCATTAAAATTAGTATGATATGGAATTTTTTGTGACACCCATATATTTTATAAAATCGTTCTATGTAAATTAATGTTATTTTTTATAACATGCATAATAAACAACATTGAACTTAATCAACCAAAAAATATTATTTTATGAGTATTATAACATAGTTGTTCATTTATTTGGTAGGAATCTTATTATATAATTTATTAAATTTATATAAAAATCAAAATCAAAATCAATTTATTTATTAAATATTAAGAAATAATAACCCTTGTTTTAATTCTTTTTATTCATCAAAGACAAGATTTCTACAAAAATGGTTATTATGGTATTTGATGAGAAAATACTTATAATTAATTCTATTTTTTTTATTTTTATATGATTTATAAGGATATTATATTTTATATTAGCTTATAAATGTTATCATTTGATGAAATTATGGTGTTTTTTAGAAAAGGATTTTTTTTTGTCAATGATAAAAAATAATGTTTTCGGTAAAACTATCATTTTCACACCTTTTAGTATTTTAATTTGAATTTTAATTTTTTTTATTAAAGTTAAAATTAAATATTTTATTTTATATATTATAATTAACTTCATCTAAATCATTATTGTACATGATTTTGGTATTTTTGCATTTTTGGGCTTCAAAATGAATTTTTTTCGAGAAACATGTTTTATTGAATTTAAAGAATTTATTTTGAAAACATTTTCCCAATTATATAAATTAAATATAAAAAATAATCTTAATTATTTTTAATTAGGTGTAATAAATTTGTAAATATTTCCCTTTAAATATTCAACAGCATTAATAGTAACATTAGTAATTTTGTTACCATAGTAAAGGGTAAATCGTGTAATTAAAGATTGAAATAAAATGATAAGGAATAAAGAATAACCCTAATAGTTTAATTAATTTAATTATATGATTATATCTCATAAATAAAACAAAAAAAATTAATATATTTCATTTTTTCCATTTAGGGAATATTTAGACCTTTATAATATTTAAGTGAATATAAAACCAAAAATGTCATACTCTTTCTATTATTTACGAAAACATTTTTATAGGGATAAAAAAAGTAAATGTTTGGGTATAAATAATCATTTTACAAATAAATTATGTTTTATTATTATTTTCATTTATCTTTAATTTTAAAGTTATAAATAATTATATTAAAATCTTAAACAATGATGACATATTGATTTTTCAATTAAATGAAAAAATAAATAATATTATAAATTTTTAAAATAATAAAATTTTAATGAATCTTTATGTGGAATAAATTTCCTTGATACATATGATATATTTGAGAGGTTTTTTTTTAATTTTATTCAAATTCCAATATTGTCTTGTTCTATTAAAATTCAAATTAAATTAATTGTTCCAAAATATACAATGTTGTTATTTTATTATAAATAATATTTAATCAAATGAATTAAAACCCCTAAAAATCATATATTTGAAAATGTGAATTTAATATGGTTTATTAAATAAGCTGTTTTCCTTTTATGGTATTTTTTCATTAATTGTAACTATATTAACCACTTAATTATAAAAACATTGATAACAACATAATTTTCAAAAGGGTTAATTAAGGGAGAAAACACACATATAAGGGTACCGGTGTCATGAAAACATGTACATATAATTTCTGATAAAATATTTTTTACAGTTACTAAAATTATCTTCCAATGATAGCAATTTAGATTTATTTTTATATAATGATTATTATATAATAATTTAATATTTTCATGAATTCAAATAGTTAATTAACCTCAATTATAAATGGGATCTTTTACTTTATCTTCTTTAGACCGCATTGAGGCTTTTATATTTAAAATCCACTTCAAAATTATATTTTCAAATTACCTACACACTTTATATATGTTCTGGTCTTCCTAAAATCAAAGCTCTTGGATCCTTAAGAGGAGGTCTAATAGTGTTTTTTGAAGGAGAGGCAAACACATTAACTGATTACTTTTATTTTCATTGTTAATTTTACTCACAAAAATATGGAATGTTTTTCATAAAATAAATAGTTCAGTATCATCAATATAAAGAAATTTTTTTATGAATATGAAATTAATTTTATTCACCATATTTCCATCAAATTGGAAATGAATGTATCTCTTATCCTTACCGACAACATACAATTTTCACACAGATATATTATTTATTTCTATTTACCTTACATTATGGCGGGGTATTTTGATGGGTATCTTCTTTATATATGATAAATTTTTATATTATTATACTTAGAAAATAATAATATCAAGTCTACCTTATTACCTTCTAATATTTTGGGAAATGATAACGCCATTCGTTCATTTGAGTAGACTACCATCTCCATGAAGTGATGCGATCTATTTTTTCATTTATATTTTACATAGATAGTGATAAGGATATATATAAGGGATCTATAATTTTTATATGAAATAATAATTATTAAATAAAGGTGATTAATATATTCCTTCCAATTATTCCATCTGTTTAAAAATGAAAACAACATCCTTGTGTACGTATGACCTACTATCTCATTCACCAATGTAATTAATTTTTCTATCCCTATATTTTATGAACGAATGTAATAAAATATATATATATAATATATATGATGAAAATATAATTATTAATATTCCTAATACTATGGAACTATGATCAATGTTCTTCGACCAGAACTACAGAACAAAAATTCATATGAAAAATGAAGCATATATCACATCAAGCTGTTATTTAAACAATGAATTAAAGTGGTTATACAAGTTTATTAGTAAAAATAATATGGTATTGTATATATTATAATTATTCAGAAACTAATTCACAATAAATCAATATTAATTATGCATAAGGTTCCAATACATACTATGGAAGTCGAACATAAGGTAATCTATTGTCAAATCACATAGATTTATATGAGACCCAAGCCATATTCACGACATATTTCTTTTATGTGGTCGATGTAAATCTAATGAATGTGTTATATTATTATTATTATTATTATTAAATAAATTAGTATTTATTTTTCCATCTTTTTTTCTCTATTTCATGTGATTTTTATTTAATAGTTACCAATGATCTATGGGTTTGATGTTATAATCTCATTATAGATATGGATTGATTAAGAATAAGTATCTAGTGATTAATTTTAGTCTGATATATCTATTTTTTATAATACATGTATTCATTTTATTTTAACAACCATAAGTAGTCAAGATACTGGAAAAATAATTTAAGGGGTAAATGAATTTATTGAACATTTAGTCTGAATTTTTTTCTTCAATATCTTTATTTTCAAATTTTTTATAATTATCATGTTTACTATTATATTATTATTGTTTAAATTAATTATAACAGGTATTTTACTTTTTATAAAATTCTTTAAAAAAAATTCATTACATTTTTCAAATGATGTAATTTTTGGATTTTGATAGAATAATTAAAGGAATGTTTTCTTTTAAATTATATCACATGAACAAAATTTATCACCATCATTAATGATCATTGATTTGACACATCATTTAAAATATTCCATGGTAATTTTAAAACAAAAAAATTTCTGTCATATTTTATAAATTTTTTTAATTTGAATATCTTATTTCAAAATGGAAATCATATTTTCTCAAATAATTTTTTAATGATATTTTTATGTTATTTCAATTAATCAAATTTTAAAACCCTAATAGCAGGTAAAATTTAAAATGTATTTTATCTAAGGAATAAATCCTTATTCATTCTCTAATTTTTATGTTTATGATGATATTTTTTATGAATCCTTTTATTTTTTCACCAATTCTACAATGATAAAGTGACGAAATATTTATGAAACCTATTTATTTTACATGAGTTTTGCTATGATGAATTATTTATAAAATCCATTTCATTTTCAGGGGTAATTATATTATTAATGTTTTATGATATTTTCACACAAATATGTATGTTTTTTATTTGGTGACAACTGGGGCTCATATTTCAATCCAACACATTAAGTAACAATGATATACTCATTATGGAAATTTGGTATATGTGAACCTATTTTTATGTTAATACTTTTATATTTGGACCTAGATATCATCTCCCTTAATTTATACATGGATCTGGATTTCATGTCCAAAAGATTATCTGTACACCTAGTTAAATATATATAAATTTATGTATAGGCCTGATTTCATGTCCTTAATTTATTGACTAAACCTATTTTTGTTTATAAATGTTCCTAAATATATAATCCTATGTATTCTACAAAATAATGTCTTATTATAATGTTATTATCTCATGGATCATGTTCATTGATTCTATTATGATTTGTGTCTTATGAAATATTTCCATTTATCTCATGTCTCAAGATTATGATATATTATATGAAGGGTATAAATTTTATATGTTATGAATGTATTCACATACCATTATGATAATATTATACTCATGTGATCATTGCTTTTAACCTCTTTTACCCTCAATAAGCATTTTATCACAACCTTACACGTGTTTCTTTTTCCGTAGGTTATAAAGAGAGGATTTATATATATATGATATATCTATGAATGGTTATAGTTATGAAGAAATAACTATTAAATTAAAATTTTTATATATTATAATGAAATAACAACACTACGTTCATCTTTAATTACACATAACTATGATTATTCCGTGTGTGACAGAAAAACACAAGATTTCAATATTGGACATCCTATTTAACATGAAACACCAAAGACAAACAACCCATGATATATTTTAACATTATAACCTACCCTATAGAATGGAGATTAAAAACATTATTAAATAAAATATGAATATGTGTTTATCATATATTATTTTTTGAAAAAATAATTATAATTGGAACCAAAACCCTTTGTAAAATAAAAGTAAATGTTTTTCTGAAGAAATTTTTTAGTTAACTGAAGCATTGTTTATTCTAATAAATTAAATAAATCAATTTTTTGGATTATATTATTCAAATTTATATCTTATATATATAATATTATTTTCAAAATTCATCCAATTTTATTTCTAGATATAATAATTTAAATAAATCCAATTTTATACATAAAACTGTATTATTTTAAAGAGTAGTTGTGTCACCTATTTCTGGAGATATCATCATAAAATTAATTTTTGAAACAATTATAAAATGTTCTTTATAAAATGAAAATCAATTTTTAATAATAATATAAAAATTTACATTTGGGGAAATTTTGGGATCTTTCCGTAAATTTTTATTTTCCAATGAATATTGAAAAATAACATTTGTTTTTTTGTAAAAAATCAATTATTTTTTGATAAATTATATATATATAAAATTAAAAATCTGCTTCAAACATGATTCTAGGAAACAAATATATTATTTATTTATATATAATCCAATAATTACTTTTTAATCAAATTTATATATTTTTTATTATATGTTTGTTTTGGGTAAAAAATGGGGTCTTCTACATACTATTTTTAAATGAATAATGTTTCGCCATTTAAATTATTAAAAATAATCTGTAATGGGGAATGTGTTAAATAATATTTATGTATTATATAAAAATATACCATATAATATACATTCATATAATGATTATTATTATTCACAGAGTTAATATAGAGTAATCTTTTTCTAAACAAATACTTTTCTTTAAAACCCATCGTTTCATCATGTCTCTGGGATTAATATTAAATTAAATTTCTCCAAATTATATTATATGAATTTTTAAAATGGGTTTTTAAATTTATAATTGGAATAATTTATAATTCATGATATGATCAACACAATATTTTTCCAATTTGATTAGTGAAAACAATTAAAATTAATTATGGTGATTAAGGCAACAAAACAAGTTTACTTAGTAGTTAGATATATAATATATGTTGTAAAAATGTTCAAAAACATGTTAAAACAACATTTTATGGACTTATTTTTACATTAAACCTTATAATATCTTGTTTCTTTAATTATTTGATCCTTTTGGTTGGAAAAAACATGGGTCCATTAATTGTTTTCATAACATTATATGTCTGCAACTCACACATTTATAAAACCACAAACCCACTCCCACTCACATCACGACATAAAAACCGATGTGTTCATAAAATAAATAGACAAATAACATATAATATTACATAATATTACAATATAATACTTTATTTGTGAATAAATTCAAGTAATTATGTTCTTTGGTGCAATCCAAAAGGAATTATCCAAAGAAGAGGTAACGTTCAAGAATGAGAAATTTGGTATTATTTCCTTACCCAACACTTAATTTCATATTGTAACATTATTATATAGTAAAACAATTATAAAAAAATAATTAGATTCCTATTTTTTAGGAATATGAACTAAAACCACACAATATTATGAAAAATGGTTTTGAAAATCATCAATCATGTGTACGAAAAACTACCTCCTTTCAAAAAAATGTCATTAGTTTTTCCGTTACTACCTATCATTGATGAGAATGATTATGGATAAAAAAATTATATATAATATTTATTTATTATACCTAAATTTTAAATATTTCTTTTTTATCTTTTGACTTTCTATTCTGTATGAAATACGATAACATGGGTGAAGTGTATGATGGACTACCTCCTCCTGAAGCGATGTGATTGATTTTTCAATAATGTGTTGCAAGTAATGTAATAAGGGTGAAGATAATAAAAATATTTCATGTGTAAGAAATATTTATTATATTAATGAAATTTTTATTGTTTTTAAATACAATATATCATTTTATATTTACCTTGTCACTTAATGAATAAATGATTACATCCTTCATAGACATGTGGACTACCTCTTGTGAAAGAGATGTGATTCCTTTTTCTGCCTTACATCATATGAATCCTATATATATTTATATAATTAAATTATATGGTATTTATGATACATTTGTTTACTATTTAATGAAAAATATATTTCATACTTTCTTTCCTTGATTACCATTGAAAATGGAAGCATTACTCATGTAGAATTACAACCTTCCATCTCCATGATTGTAACATTATCTCATCCTCCATAACCATCATTCATGATGGGTTCTTTAATTTTACTTAATGTAAAAATATGATAATTACATCATGGTTTTTATTCTATAGATAATTATTTAATGACCTCTTTGAACATATTCAACCCCCCAATGTTATTTTTAAACATATACTAAATAAGGTAAAAACATTACACATAAACCAAATTGATTTAGTAATTGTATATAATATGTAAATAAGTAAAATAATATGAATATTAATAAATAAAAAGTTTCCTTTAACAAATATATAATTAATATATATATATTATCCGTAAATATACATTACAATCATGATTAATTGATCATGAGGTAATGGATTTTCTCATCTCAGTTGTATTTCTATGAGATATTTGACATATTCACCACTTATTTTTAGTGTGTAGTTTATATAATTATAATGACTGTATTTTATTATTATTATAAATACATTTATAGGGATATATATATATATATATATATATATATCTATTTTGGTATTTATATTTCAAGGTGATTATAGTTTCAATGTTACCAATGCAGTAAGGGATTTTGTCTCAATTATTCGTTCTTTGATAGGTACTTTTTTTGTACACATATCTTCTTTTATGGTGTGTACATACTCCTCCATCGACATGTTATATCATGTTTTTTTATTTTTCTGATATTTTATGATTCAATTAATTTTATTGTGTCCTGGGGATTACTATTGAAATTTTCTAAAATTGTTAAGAGTCATTTGTTATAATCTCATCTTTTACGGGATTGGGTATGATTAACTATCTGATGTTAAAATGTTATAATTATCATAAATTAAATTATAATATAGCTATTAATTATATTTTTATGCAATAAAACTGTTTTCCACTATTTGTATTATATAGTGATTTTTTAATTTTTTCTATGAAAAACTTGACAATGATTTTCTCTTTCACCAGAAATATATATTTGTTCTAAAACTATTTTTTTTAAAAATTATTAGTTTATATGATTTAAAAAATGTTTATTTAATAAATTATTTATCATATTATACTTTAAATAAATTAAATGGAATTTTTTTTTTCAATCAAGTAACTTTTAAATAATTGTATTGTAAAAATGTAATATTTATTTAATATGCACAACATGATGGATTATCTTACTATCATGATCATCATTTTTTATGCATCAATTGCAAGTTTAGAATATTATGGTTACATAATTTTTGGTTAATTTTTTTTTAAATTTTATTTATATTTTCTTTTCAATGATAATGGTTCTATTTTTTATTTCATAAAAGTTATTTTAAATATAAAAATGATTTTTTCCAAAAAAAACTGCATGTAATGATAATTTAAGTGTATTTTAAATCATAAAACATAATAGCATTTTTATTCTTACTCCAATGGGTATATTTTGTATTTATACCATCCTTATACTTTTTATGGATGAATTATGGTTGTTTCAATGTGATTTTGATAGAACATGTCTCTTTTCCATAGGTTAATCATGTTTCAAAGAGATTATTATGGAACGTTTTTCTTTTCAATGGTTTAATCATGTTTCAGAGTGGTTATTATAAAACTCATTTCCTTCCTAGGAGTTAATCATAAATAAATGATTTTATTATGAGACATATATCTCTTTCATAGGTTAATAATTATTTAATGATATTTTTATAGAACTCATATTTTTTCATAGGTTAATCAAGTTTCAAAGTGATTTTATGGAACCCTTTTTTATTTCTACTATAAAATGACGTTATTAAATAAATTAATATTTTTTATATTAGTTTTTTAATGAAATATCTATTTTTTTATTAATTTTGGGTTTATTATGCATCTTATATGATAGGGGATCACAAAGTGCACCAGGTAATCCTGTTAAAGATTAAACGATGGTTGGGTGTGGCCAGATAGGTCTTCATTCCATTTGATAATGATAATGTTTTCGAGATAATTATAATGGAAGTGAGAAATATAGTTATTCAAATTCATAATAGCTCTGTAAGGGTTTAGTAATTGTTTTTTAGATGTTGTTTTAATATACCATTTTGTTTTATCTATTCTATCTATAGAATTTTGATGTTCCATATTATCTATATTAATATCACATGGCTTATGATTTTTTATTATTATGAATATTTCCATATTAAAAGTATTATTCCATGTTTCAATTAATGGTGATATAGGTATATTTTTGAATTAATATTAATATTCTATACTCATCCACTTTGATTATTTCATCATACCCTTATGTTATCCTTCATCTCAATACTGAGATTCGTTGGTACATTTCTACATTTTCCATTATTGAGAATTCTAGATTACCCTTCTTATGTATACATTTACTTAGTTATAAATAATATGGATTAAAAAATAATTTATCAATGTTATTTCATATTGATGATGATTATTTCTTGTTGTGTAAATGAAAACATGGGTTATGTGGGGGAAACAACATTTGAATTCATGTAAATTTTTATGTGTGATTTATCCCAATTTGATTAAAAATATAATCCTAAAAGGATGTCAAGGATATATGCCATAAAAATTTTCCTTTTTATGTTGCATGATTTTCATTGAAAATATTTTTTCATAATTATCGGCACCAAATATATAAATGTAAATATTGGGATATTATCATCCAATTTTGTAGTGTGTGTTCATGGATGTTATAATTGGTATGAAATATTATTGTAGAAAACATTGATGATTTTTATGCCTTGGGGTGTCATAATATAAATAGACATGGATAGCTTAATGTGTCATTAATCATAATTTTCCTCATATGTTTAATGTATTAAACACCCTTTCCAGGTTTTATGTGATTACATATTAAAGTTATTGATTAAAATTTATGATAAATATTAATAGGGTTAATTATTTGAAATGATATGGTTTAACATTAATTAGAATTTATATTTTTTGGAAATGAGATTTAAGGTGTCGAAAAACCTAATGGATTATATGATCTTATATATTGAGAAAACAAGTTACATTATATAGATAATTTTAGGATTGATAATTCATTTAGTGACTAAGTTATTAATGATTCTTTAAGATATGATCGCCATATTTTTTGGATTTAAACATGATAGTTATGATATAACCATGAGGTTAATATGCTCTTTAATTTGGAGTTTATTTATATTATTTGGGATATATTAATGTATTATTTTTTTATAAATTTAGTTATTACTATTTAATTTATTAGACTAATATATCATATGATGGTTTAAAAATTTTAGGAATCCACACACCTTGTTCTAACCATTTAGGTTTTGGTTAACGTATAAAGACATGTGAAATATCATTCCATGATATGGGGTATTGTGTTTTCCTATAAAATATTATTTTAGTGCTTTATGAAAAAAATCATCTAGAATACACATCATTTGAAGAAAATGATATGATTTTGGGGAAAATTGATTTGAGGATGCATATATGTTAATAAGGTATGTATATTTTCATATTATCTTAGTCTATTTGGTATACTAATTTTTTCACTCATGGAAAATGATATTGAATAAAATGTATTATCCTAGTACCATCAATTAGGATTAACCAATAGTCTTTTCAATCATCAGTAATTCATGGTTTTGATACCATTAACATTACATTGATCATTCCATTTCTTATAATGAATGACCTCAGTCTCTCTATAATTATATACACTTTTCATCCATTCCCAATTATATTGTTATATTTAAAATCATAGTTATGTGTTATTACATATGACAATTACATATCATTATCTTTATAATTATGATGTTTTTATTAACCATTTTTGTGATTTGGGGTTATAAGAAAAGTATTTTCAAATGTCTATCCTTTGATTACTGATAAAGTGAAAATAAAGAAGAAATTTTTTTTTAAATTGGGACAAAATGTAACCCTTAGAGAATTTAAAATAATAAAAATATATTCAATATTATAAAGGTTAGAAAACACTATTTTTATCTTTTGTTATATAAAACACTCATTTTACAAAGTGTTAAATGCAATCAAGCTATTTCTTATAGCTTATTCAACATGAAACACCCAACTTAAGCAAACCATGATATATATTTCCATTATTACAAATAAATTGGAATGGATGGTTTTAATATGATTAAATTAAATATTAAAATATAAGTTAAATATATTATTTGTTTACCAATTAACTAGAAATGGAATGAAAACCCTTGGGAAAAAGGAAATGTTTTTCTAAAAAATGTTTTTTTTTAAAAAAATATTTTTAATGTCCAAAAATGTGTTGTATACGAATTAATTAAAAAATAACACATTTCTTATTTTATTTAAATTTGAAAATAATATATTCAATATAATATTTTATTTTAAACATATGTATTTTATAGACATTATAAAAATTGTAAATAAAATTATGTGTTTAAAATTCTATTTTTTAAAAAGTAGTCTTGTCGCCATTTTATGGTGAACATATCTTAGAAATAATTTTTGAAATTAAACTAATTTTTTAAATAATTATATCAAAATTTTAATTGCGTAAAAATTTGGGAATTTTCTAAAAATAATAATATTCATTGAATTGTGAAAAATTCGAATTTTTTTAAAACATTTAATAGTTTTAATAAATAAATAAATTCAAAAACTCTATTTATTTTGAATATTTTTTCAACTTAAATATACATTACAAAGTTATATTTATTAAACAAAATTACATATTATTCATATTATTATTCAATATTAAATTTTATTTGGTTTTATGTGTAAAAAACAGGATTTTCTAAAAGTTTATTTATAATGCATTATGCTTTTCGTTATAAATTAGGTAAAGTAATACATAATGGTGAATTTTTTGAATGAAATTTATAGATTATATAAAATTAAATATTAATGTATATTCAAAAAATGATTATTATTATTTAAAGAGTTAATATAGAATCATATTTTTCAAGAAAAATATTCTTATTAAAAACACATTGTCTCGCCGCGTGTAGAGGATTAATATTCAATTATAATTTTATAATTCACCAAATTTAATTGGAAGAAAGGATTTAATACTTGGGACCATAATAATTTATAATTTCTAATAAGTTATACAAAAATAAGGACCAATTTTATTAGTGAAAACAATTAATATTAATTATATTGATTAAGGTAAAAAATCACATATTTGTTAAACTTAGAATATATGGTTTAAAATAGACCATAATTTGGAGAAAAAATACATTTATATGGACCTATTTATACCATACCACATATATGGTCTAATTTGGTACATTACTAGATCCTTTTAGTATTACAAATGTGGGATAATCTATCTTTTTCAAAACATTACATGTGTGACACTCACCTCATTATAAATAAACACCACATACCCCAACTATTCATATTATAAAATAAAATTGGTATTTAAAATAGATACACTAATCACATAAAAATTTCATCCTATAATCTTAGTATCCAAAATTTGGGAAAAATATAACCAAGGATGGATTTCGGTGAAAATCAAAAACAACTACCTGAAGAAGTGGTAACAATCATCAAAGATAATTTTTTGTTTTATTTCATTCATAAACCCTTAAATTATTCTTAAAAAATTAATATAAAACATAATAAGTATATTAAATATATTAATATGTTTTTATGTTATATTTATTACTAAAAACCATTAACACATCAATGAAATGGGTTATAGAATCACTATTCTTTCGTTTGGTGGACTGTCATCTCTTGGAACAATGTTATTTTCTTTTCTATTACCAGTAGTAATGATTTATAATTCTGATTGATCAAAATTATATAAATTAATTTATTAAATATTTATATCCCTCGAGCCAATATATCATATATATAATTATAGGTTCCTTTCTGGAAGGGATATTATAACGTATCTCGTGTGTATGGTAGACTACCACCTCGTGAAGTCATGTGATTCATTTTTATCTAACACATTTCATGGAAGGTAATAAAGGTAAAGATAATAAATATATGTGATATATAGGAAATTTATTTTATATTTTATAAATATTTATCATTAATGAAATATAACATAACATATAATTTTTACCATTTAACCCACTAAAAAAATGATAACATCATTCATAGGTATTCGAACAAACACCTCCTCGAAGCGATGCAATTCTTTTTTGACCACCACATCACATGAATGATATATATAAATAGGTATTATTAAATAATATTCTATATAATATATTATTTTAATTATGGAAATATAATATATTACTTACATTTTTTCATAATGATGATTGAAAAATGGAAATACTACTCTTGTGTACGTATGACATACCATCCCCATTATCACAACATTTGTGAATTTTAAATAGAAAAAATAAATTATTGGTAAAAAAATATAATTTATGTATAAATATGATAATTATTTCATGATTATTCTTGTTGAGGTGTTTATAAAATGGCTTATTTGACCATGTTAAACCCACCAAAGTTGTTTTTGATGCGTAAGATAAATATGGTAAAAGCATCTAACATAAATCTAATTGGTTATGTAATAATATATAATATTGTAATAATTGAAATAAATATAATATTATATATTAGTGTAAAAATTTATTCTATAAATAAATATAGGGGGATTTCAATATCAATTTTAGTATCTCTCATTTATTGGCATTATAGTTTCAATGTTACAAACCTAGTATGGGATTTTTTATTATGAATTTTTATACTTTGAGACATAGGTTATTATATAAACCTATATTATTTTATGATGTTTAGATAATGGTCCATTGATTTTTAATATCATTAATATATTTCTATTAATTATATTCTTTGTTTTATTTATTTTTTTCCTTCATGGGGATTATGATTCAATGTTAACATAGTTGTTAGAATATATTGTTACAATCTCATATTTTATTGGGAATATGTATGATTTAGTATCTAATTTGGAAATATAATAATTATCATTAATTATTTTTTTCCTATTTAAATTCATTTTATTTTAAAGTAATAGTACAATTTTTTATTCTTTGGTATATTGAATATACGAGAAATATTTTTGTAAGAAAATCTAAGTTTTTTTCTCTTCTATTGAAAAATTTTTCTGATCCAAAACACTATTTTATAAATGTGTATTAAATAATATTTTAATGTGTTATAACAGATTTATTAAATAAATGTGTACCGATTATTTATTTTTTTTAAAAAATCTATTGAATTTTCTTGATGTTTTCAAATCAAGGAACTCTCTTGAACATTTTACAATTAAAAAGGAATTTTTTATAAAAATGGGTGGAATATATGGATTACCATACATAATGAAATTCATTTCATTGAAGCTTGACATTAAATAATATATTTTTATTAAAAAAAATTCCAAAATAAAAAAAGATTTTTTTATTTTAAAAAGTGTTTTTTCTTAAATGAATATTAAAAACATTGGATGTTTTAAAAACATATTTTCAAAATGGAAATAATATTTTCAGTAAAAATGTTTTAATGAAATTTTATGGGAATTTGTATAATTAAAAAATAAAACCCATTTTATAAATAATTCAATGGTTATATGTTGTGTTGATACCATCCTTCTTCTTTATCGGGATAGATTATGATTGTTTCTAAGATATTGTTATGGATCCCATATCTATTTCATAGGGTAATAATGTTTCAAATATATTGTTATGGAAGCCATTTATTTTACATAGGTTAATAATGATTCAATGTAATTATTATGAATCCTGTTTATTTTCCAATCGTTAATCATGTTATAAGTGGATTATTTGGTACTAATTTATTTTTAATAGTTTAATCTTGTTATTAAAGGAATCATGATTGTTTCTACGTTTTTTTGGATAATGATACAATTAAATTATTTATATTGTGGATCCTAGAAATATTATATGATTGGGAGGCACAATTTTCAATGGTTGATCACGATATTGATTAAATGACCATTATTCCCATATATAACTCTAATGCATTGAGTAAGGATTATTTTACATGGATAATTATTTTTGAATGTCATCATATGAAAAATAAAATTTTAATGGTTCAATAAGGATTTTATATGGGGTTTTCAAGGGATATTTAAGAATTCTATGTGATGATGTTCCAAGATACAAACATTTTTTATATATACATGATATGGGCTTACCTTGATCCCTTTTAATTAGATTAATATCACTTGTCTCATTAATATTGATTCTTAGGACTATTTCATTTATTAAATCATTGATCAATTTACTCTTAATTGATTGCCACTATATTGAAGGGTATTAATATTTTTATATTATACTCTAGAACTTTGATTATTTCATGATACCCTTATTCTCCTCTTATGATCAGTCATAACTTCTAATTGTCAATTCATATGTTTTCCCATGTTGAGAATATAATATCACCCATATATTGTTTCTCTTTCACCAATTATGAATAAAATAAGATGAATGAGTCATGTCTACAAGGGGTTTCATGATTATGATGATAATGATGTCTTAATGTGAAAAATAAAATCTAAGTTAAGTGGGAGAAATTCTACATTAAAGTCATGTGAATTTTTATTTAATTTTTTTTCTAAATAGTAAAAATCTTTAAACCTAAAAATTCTTCGATGTTATATGTGAACCAGTAATACCATTTTATGTATAAAGGTTCTACTAGAAAAAATTAATTCATAATTAACATCATCAATGGGAGAAATGTAATGTTTACAATTTCAGCCCAAAATCCAAGAGTGCAGGTTTAAGGATGTTATAGAGACAAAAAAGATATGTTCATAACTTGTTGTTTACATGTCCTTATTTCCCATGAAACAAGACTTATAATATTATTTAATGGTTTTTTATGGTATATATTTAATATTAACATAATAAAATATAATATATATGTAAACAATGTATAGGCCTTTTTAGTTCGTATCAGAAAATGGATTATTTAATCATTGGAAACATGGATGAGATTAATGCAGTGAGAACATTGGGGATATTTATATAAACTGGCTAAAATTGTAATTTTTTCATAATGATCATGAAAATCCTTTGTAAAACATAATGTTTCATTGATTAAGTTTTCACAATTTATAAATTAAAAAAATTATTCTTCAATAGGATGTGGTTTCCATCATTAAATATAGTTGTTCAACTTGGGAATATAGTTTTAGTCTATATTTGGAAAAACGAGTATTCATGTTATCTCTAAATAATATAATAATGATTGTCATTAGGGGAAACCCAAGGAAATTTGATATGGAATGTGAAGATTTATATTTTTTCCTTATATGGTATCAAACTATATGATTTATAGTTCTGCCCTCAACTAACTATTGGTCTTTCCAATGAGCAGAAGGATATAGTTTACTAGGTGATTGATTGGTAGATACTAAGAAGAAAATAACATTTATCTTCACATATTTAGAGATTATGGGAGTATGTGTAAAACCCATATTGTTTCTTGAGGAATGTAATTTTTTAGTTTCTATCATTTGCCTGTAAAATTGTTTAAATATGGAATATGTGAATGTATTTATAAGTCATAGCGGAATCAGGGGAGTACAAGGATGTTTAATTCATAGAAACAAACATTGGGGGAGAAAAAGTATTCTCTCACTATTTTTAGATAACATAACGGAGAGTCCACATGGTTTGACTAACCATTCGAGTCTTGGGCAGAGATAAGGAGGATCTCTTATTGTTTAAAAACATGATATTTGATTTGTACACACTTGTTGGTACATTTTTTGTTGTTTCATTGAGATGTGACATAGTTTTCCCAACTATAGTCATCTAATTTATGAAAACCATGAAATGTTCCCTACCAAACATCATTGGGTGTATTATTGGAGCACTGTTTGGAAAACCGTCTGACCAAACCATGTGGCCCACTACATGGTTAAATTTTAGAAATATCCCTTAATAAAATCATATAACCTAATTCTATTTTCAATTACTTTTTCCATTGGTAGAACACCACATGTTATGTTCTCTCGTTATCCACCAAATCTAGGAATTGACCAAGCATCATTATATACTCATGAAATCATGATCTAATAGAAGCATCTGATATGCCTCAGTTCATCATTCATTCGTCTATTTTATCATGATGTGAGTTAAATACATTGGTGATACTTGATTATAAATATATTATGGACCTATGGTAGGGGGTCTATTAATTTTTCCTCAAGATTTAGGTTTATATATATATTTAATGGTCTAATGTTCCAAATTATCAGAGTGAAACCCTTGGAAATTAGTTTAATTATGGAGTTAAATTGATAGGTATAACTAATGTAATTAATGATACCCATTGGTAAATGACTAATTGATAAGAAAATATAATTGGAACCACCCCTTTGGTGTGATTCTTTATTATTTAGGCCATCATGAGTGGTGATTCAACTTGGATAAATCCGTGGTGCATCGTTAAACCCATTCCATGGGATGTTTTGTGATGAATTTTAAATTGTTATTGAAATTTATTAAATAAAGGAAATGGAATGAAAATAACCATGGGATCTTGATATGTAATTGTTTTTTAAATAATGGTATTATTATTATAATGAATGTTCTATGTGGTGAATTTAAGAGGAAACACATTCTAGGAATAGCCATGAGTTGATCCTCCTTCTAAGGTGATCTCTTAATGAATAGATCCCCATGATAACGATGGAAAAAATTAAATGATATTAATTGGTTGAATGTTTCCTGTATTCCATTGGTGACAAAAGGGTTAACATATAATCTCCATGGATTGAATCATTTTGATATTGTCTTGCTTACACCTTAGGGACACGTGAAATCCACAGTGAACATCCAACGGTAGACTCATAGGGGATTAGTATTATACACCCAATTGATACTTGAACTCAATATGGATTTACAAGGATGGACTCAGAGGGTCGATTTATAAATTCCATGGGTGTATCATGGGATCCCTTAGTGGACGAACAATGATGGAATCGATTGGAAATGTTGTTATACGAAACCCAAATCTATACTAGGATTCCCATGAAGAATTCCTAGGATGGGATTGTAAGGCTCTTGCTTCATGATAATCCTCCAGTGATACTAGGATTCCAAATTTGAAATTTCATGGATGGGATCAAGTTCATGATTAATAAATTAATGAAATGATCAATATGATGCATCCTCTATGACAGTGAAAAATCTCAGATTAGATCAGTGGAATTCACTTTATTTATAGCGTAGTTATGAAAATCTTTGTTATATATCTTTATCGGGGACATTGGGCTATGGTGCATGTCTCAAGACAGAATAATCATATGAGATATATTAATAAAATGAATTAGTTTTAAAAAATTATAGAGGACAGAATATCTATTCGAAGACATCCATCTATGGTTTAATCATGTAACAGAGGTTGGGAGTCCATTGAAACTTAGACCATCATAGGTTGATTACTTTCATCACTTCCATTACATCTTATATTACTGCATGTACACAGTTGTTATTATATATTCTGTGATAGGAGGGAATTAACCCTCTAGGTGTTTTCCTATTGGTACTTTTTATCTCACCCTATTAAGTCCATCAATGGTTACCTAGATAGACTATATGATTTCTGGTGTAAATAAAGAAAACTTTCCAACTGGAGGATTTTAATTGCTTTTTCGGAGCAGGGGACTATAGGATTGAGATGGGGCTCATGATGCTAGCTGGAATTTTTTTTCATTTAGTATTTTTTATAAGTATTTTATACCATCCTTGTATAGATGTGATGGATTTTTTGTAGAAACATGAAATGTATCATAATATTTTGTATATGAGAGTCCTTTTTGGTACATTCTATTTATATACCTTCCTATTATTCATTTGTTGTCTAGTTTATTTAATGCTTATGATACATAAATATTAGTGGATATATATTGTGCTAAAATATTTTGATTAGGTCAATGTCTCCCAAAAAACACACCCTAAAGGATCTCTACTAGTCGGCATCCTCTGGTGTTTGGGGGTATGTGCTTGAGGCCATATGGTCAACTAAGCTCAGGGCACCGTTCAGTGGCATCCATGTCCAGGAAATAAACTATTAAATCTCATTGTATTTTTCTTTTATATTATTATTTAATATTTTGAAACAATAGATATGGAATTTGAGGAAACAATATTTGTTAATGGGCAGTTACCTAGAATACCAAACCAATATACATGAAAATGACATGTTTCCACAAATAGAAACTGTTATTTTTTGTCTTTTGGTTTTTAAATTGTATTTGATTCCAAGGATGGGTGATATACTTTAACTATGATGTAATCGTTGATATGATTGTAAGTTATATTTTTTTTAATCTTGATGATATTACAATATTTCATCTCATGCCTCATTGTAAGAACGTTATTGGAGTCACATGAAATGAATTATTCAATATCATATAGGATGAAATGGTCGATTTGATGATGTCGTGATATGTTCTATGATTTATATACATCTTGTGTGATATATATTTAGTGTTGGGAAGTGTAATGAATGGTTGGGGTTTAGATTTAATTCCATAACCTAATCAATGTTTTCCAAATTAGTCTACAACAGACACCCTAAGAATCCAAAAGTGGGTCATTGATTCAAGGACCATGAGACTCAAAGACTGTAACATGTTATGGTGTGAATTCGGTGGATGCAATATTTTTGTTCATGAGGAGTATGGTCCTTTATGGATTAGAATTTAGTGATCTGTTTTCTTAAACCACTTAAAAATAAATATTTTAATATGGTATTGATTATGAGAATAAAATTAACTATGAATTTGTTTAATGTGGAGAACATAACCCAGAACCGAATTTAGTGGTGGGTAGTGGAAAATATATCTTTCTTTTATATATTATTTATAAATATCCAATAAATTAATTAATGAGCAGTTATAGTGGTGTGTTTATATATATTATGTCTTGTTTTTACCATATTCCAATATCTATTCTTTTAGATTCAATCCTTGAAAATGATCATTTTTGAGGCATATGTTTTGCATTGTAGAGAAATTCCACAACAATGAAATGAATTCATATGATATGAGTGTTGTGATGATCAAACATCGGGGGTGGTGGACCATAGGGTACCAAAGGATACTCCATGATGGATAAATGATGCACTAGTAGTTTTACCCAACGCATGAAATATGGCTAATCTTTGTGAAGTCATCATGTGTTTAATGTTGACCATTCAATGAGGACTACGACCAGACCTAACTATACTAGTGATAATGCATGAGTTCTAGGAGCAACATCTGCCCATATTTATGGGTGATGGAAGACAATAGGTACACTATTAGGGATATATGTCATGTTATCTCTCTTATTTTATCTTTAGACAGCTCTTAAGAGGAGGGTAATGCATGTTTCATATATGAGCTGTGACTCATTTAATAGATAATGGGATGAAATTAATCAGATGCATTATCATTGGGAGATATACTGGATGTATTTTCATATAGATTTCTAGGATTACTTCTATCCTGAGATGGTTAGGGCTGATAGAGCCCAAGTTTTCATGAACATGGAGCTATCCATGTTTTCTATCATGGATTATTTTGCCCATTTTATTGATATGCAATGGTTCAAGCCTATTCTAATGGGTGATAATTTTTCTAATGCCAGGTGACTCGATGATGGTATTTATTATGAAACCAAATTGATGATAAATGTATTTAAAAAAATACCATATCCAAAATTGAAAATCAAGAACTTATCAGAGAGCATACCCTAAGAGAGGCTAGTGGTGAATGAAACTGTAGTTCATCACCTAGATCATGTTCTACATCGACTGATAGTAGGAAGAATGATATGGATCATCCAATAAATTATATTAGTAAAATTAATACTAACTCAGGTAGCTAGGTGAGATGCCACCAGTTTGGTATACTGAGACATACTTGCCCTCAATGAATGCGAGACCTAGTTGAGTGATGCAACTGAGGCAGCATGAGTCATCGATAGGGCTTTTTAAGAACATTTCCATTTATGTCTAGTGAGATAAGGACTCCACTAACTCCACACACATGAGTAGGTCTAGCAACTACTCTTATTCAATGGAGATATAGTATAGGTGATTGATCAGGCTGAAGTGGTGGTTTTGGTTGTGGTAGTCTGACCAGATTTTTTGGGGACAATAGAGTGGATTTTTTTTCATAATATCAAGTTTGTATCACAAGGTAACATGTTATTATAGATATCTGATATGAAAAAAACTTCTAACAATAAAAATCTATGACCATATAGTATGATATAATGTAGTCTACTTGACTATACATAAGAATCTTCTCTTTTCAATACTGACACTTCTCAATTAGTTATACTTTTTTTCAAATTGTAGAGATCATTGGGCTTAGTTATTACTGTTTTTATGTAGTTATTACAAAAGATAAAAGGTTGTGGACTCTAATAGAGGGTGTATATCAGTTCATGGATTTCCCCTTGATATTAGTTGGGGTTACATTGCATGGGTTCTCCCTTTCATTGTTAGGATAGGTTTTCGCCTCATCTTCTGCATGGATATATTGGTTCCCATTTATGATTTCATGGATTTATATCACTATAGGGTGATGTTAAAATCACCATATGGTGAAGAGTTTGTTCACAAGGGTTAATGTGATTTCCATGACAGTCGATTTTGACCGGATCATCGTGGGATGTGATAGATGAAATCCCAAATTAATATTCTATATCTAGATGATCAAGGATGGAATAATGAAATTTTCCCTCTAATGGTTGATTTTTTAGGATGTTTTACAAGATGTAATTTTAGGATTACCTACAATGTGAGTGGTAGTGTTCACTATGAATATATCTCTAGGAGCTACACCAATATATTTTCCTTCATATCGGATTTCTACTACTGAGTTATTTGAGCCCAAGTGGTAAATTGGGGATTTAGAGGAAAGGGGGTTTATCCAACCCATTACTTCTCTAGGGGTTCACCGGTCTTTTTGAGAAGAATGGATAATGTTTCCTTTTTGTTATGCATGGATTTCTAGAAATTGGAACAAATGAGGGTTAGGAAATGGCATCCTCTTCTGTGGATAGATGAAATTTTTTGTCAACTATGAGGAGATTGATATTCTCAAAAAAATATTTAAGAGTGGGTTATCAACATGTTCATGTTATACTATCAAAAATACATTGAATATATTCTCACATAAGGTATGGTCTATATTATTATTGTTTTATGTTGTGTAGTCACAAAAAACAGAAAATCATATTTCATGGAACTGATGAACTTACATTTCAATCCTTATAGGTATTATTTTTTTATTGGTATTATTGGATGATATCATTGTGTTTTCTCACACATTACATGAAACGAAAAAACAGATTGGTATAATTTTGAATACACAATGTGATAATCAATTATATTATAAGATTTAAAATTTTCATTTTTGGAAGGATCATATCAACTTCCTAGGAAATAGTATATTAGAGATAGTAGTTTCTACTGACCTAGATAAGTTGAGAGCAATAGTTTCCCAAGATAACTCCCTGAATATCCTTGATACATGGAGTTTCTTGGGGCTAGTTGGTTATTAAATGGATAACATATATGACCTATAATCCATAGTAGTTCCATTGTTTAACATGATTAAGAAGGGTGTGAAGTTTTTATAGATCTTTGCATCTGATTCTACCCTTCAAGAGTTGAAAGGGAGATTGAATTCAGTGATAATACTATTTTTTCAAAGACTTTTTGGGGTTACATTTCATACTGAAATTCATCATGTATCGAGCTAAGAGATATTCTTCTACAGGGAGGTTGTGTCATAGTGTATGGGTCATCAAAAATAAGGAATCATGATAGGAATTACTTGAGGCATGATCTCATGTTATCAATAGATGTTAATTATTGATTTTTTTGGAGAGATTACATAAATTGAGTGTGTTTGGTGGTGTATATGGGCCAAAAAAGCTTCATTAAAATATTTACACGGTGTGTTATAAATATGAGTCTTGGAAGGTGGGTTGATTACTTACAGTCGTTGGACTTTGCGGACACCTATACACCTAATAATGGAAATACATTGGATGATTCATTGACAAGGAAGACTCAGATACAAGTATTTTAGTAGGATAGTAGCACATGAAAATTTATATATATATTTTTCTTAGAAGTACATGGTGAAACGAGACAGTTAGAGGAAGAAATTTCTATCATCCCAAATTGGGAACTAAATTATACATGCTAGAGTGAGGATGAGGAATCTACCAGAATATAAGGTATTAGACCTATGGGAGAGTGTGGAATTTGAGGATACTACTCCTAGTTGGACCATAGGTGATGATTAAAATATTCATATACATATTTGTGCATGGGTTTTAGTAGATATTCTAGTGTTGTAGATGTGAGACATGCATGTTTATTCTTAGGAATTGCATCATAGAATCACATGGATATATCAGGATTTACATTTCCAATACTGCTGGTCGGGTATGACAATATTTTTAGATGTATATTTCATGAGTTGTTCCACCTGTCAGAAAGTTGAGGAAAAACACTAGTGATCATCCAAACTTTTAAAGAATCTATCCATTATTTAGTGGAAATGTAATGTCATTATGATGGACATCATGATGTGGATAATAAGGTTTCTTAGAGTCAAATATTTTATTTGGGTTTTAGTATAAATAACCACAAGGATTTATCATTTTATACTTATCAAGTAAACCTTTGCAATGGATGACAATTGGAGGTTGTATTTCTATGAGATTGTATGCATTCATGCGGTCCCTCATACAGTCATTTTGGATTGGGATTCCTGGTTAAGTTCACGGTTCTAGATAGGGATATAGATGGTGATTCTGACATGGGTTCTTCTGAGCACATCATACAACCATCGGATAGATTGTAGTCGGAATGCATAATATCGATGCTTGATGATAGGACATGACCATACAACTACGATGTTTCGGTCTCTTAGGAGAGGAACATGCCCATGGTTCAGTTTACCTACATCAATATATTTTAGGATATTATTTAGATCCCTCTGTATGATTCATTTTATTTTAGGCTATTCCAATCACCCTTGTGCTGGTTAGAGGATAGAGGGGAAGCTCTACATGGACCTCATCTCGTTACGGAGACCACATAGCATGTTCAGTTTATTAAAAACTAGAGGGATACTTTGTATTCTTGATATAAATAATTTACTGATCACCAAAAAGGTTCTATAGAGATCATGATCTAGGATCAAGTCTTTTTACGTGTCTCATCAAGGATTGGATATAGGTGGAATATATGACAGGGTTATCATTCACCATGTTATGTTTGGAAATTTGATATTATAAAAAATATTTGGAATGATAGCCTATAAGTTGTAGATACCTCAAAGGTACTGAGACATGAATGATGTCTTCCTTGTATATCTGCTATGATATTATCACTCATACCTAGATAATTATTTTTTTCTTGTGGATATTGATTTATAGGTAGATAACTCCTTTAAAAAGTACCTTATACATACTGTTGATTGTTGAATGAAGGTTCTCCTAGGTTGGTCAGTTACTCTAGTATGGGTTTTATGGTAGAATGACTGTGTGCAGGACGATACATTGGAGGGAGAGGCTGATTTATGAGAATACTATATAGAGTTATTCATAGATTGTGCATAATAACCCTTGGTAGAGAAATTCAAGGATCAATTTCAATATGGGGTGGTTTTTATTATCCAATTTCTTTATTGAGGTACAAAATCATATACATTCTATCAATTCTCTGTTTAAATTCCTAAATATGGACAATGTGAATACCTTTTGAGGCAAGGGAGGCATAAGGGGCTTATAGAGGTTGTTTGCCTCCTGGAACTCAAATTCTATGGAGAAGTAATGCTTATCGCATGGTTTGAAGGAATTTTTTGGGGAATAACTCATGGTGTGACTAACTATGATTTTCATGGGAAGATAAAAGGAAGGGATCACACAATTTGATAAACTATGTGATTTGTATTGTAGTCCCATGTGGGTACTTATATTTTTTTTGATAGTTTTCTAAGACACAGTTTGTTCATGGTTTGTCAACCCGTGCCTGAAAACTATGAAAATAACCCCTTAACACGTCAATGTGTGAATGGTTGGCGCACAATTTATCCAATTTTCCTACCAAACCATGTGGCCCATTATTTTTGGGTAAATTTATGAAATTTTCCCTAATAAAATCATAAACCCTAATTGTATTTTCACATTCTTAATCCATTACTATAACATAATCCATGGCGATATCTCGTTTAGAACCTAATCATGTAATCGATAGGTCTTCTCTATCCAAGCATAGATTCATGATCTGTTCAAAGAATCTAATCCATCTTGATTCATCATATGTTCTTAGATTTTCTCCATATCTTGGTTGAATGATAAGCTGATATAGGATAAACACTATACTACATAAATAGAGTAGGAATTATCACATGATTTCCCTATAAATTTGATGTGTTTATAAATACATATATTTTTTTCTGACACACACCTAATTATCAGATCAACACACTTGAAATGGATTTTATTACATGATTTCAATTGACAGGAATGACAATGGAATTTAACAAGTACCATGGATAAATGAATAAAAATTATGAACCATTAATTGGATCCACAATGTGGGTTTTTATGTTAATTAATTAGACCACCATGAGTGGTTCTCGGAGTAGGATGCCTTCTAGGTGTTTAGTTTACCCTTTTCCATTCGATGCTTAGAAATGATATATAAATTGTAATTGTAATTGATTAATGGAAGGGAATGGAATTTCAAGGAACATAGGATTATTCTATGTAATTTTTTGTTAAAATAAATTGTTTATTTTTATAATCAAATTACGAAGTGAGTAATTTAAAGGAAAATTCTATCTAATCATAGTCATTCGTTGAGCCACCCTATGATGTTAGTTTTTAAACAATTTATCCAATTGATGAAATTTAAAAAATGAAATGGTATTTATTGAATGAAAGTATGTTATATTATTTTGGTGACACATGGGTACATATATTACTTCCCTTAATGGATTCATTTGGATTATTTCTTTCTTACACCTGACTGATACATGGAATCCTTATAAAACTACCAAGGAAAGACTCATGGGGGATGACTATTATACTCTCGAGTGATATTTGAAAACATTATGGATTTCCACATATGGACTCAGATGGCTAGTCTATATACAGTGTGGGTAAAACATGGGCTCCATTTGTTACCTATGAAGGACATACTCAAATGGTAATGATTTTATACCACACCGAGAGTGATACCATAATTCCCATGAGGAATGCAAAGGATGTGCTTGTAAGGTTTTTGTTGAATGATATGTTTGGAGAAATTACTATATTCCAATTATGTAATTTCATGGATAGGATTAAGTTATTAATTAACTAATAAATGAAATTATTTACAAGAAAATTCTTCAAGATTGTGCATAGGTTTTGATTAGGTCAGCGATGTACACATTATTAATAGCTCGGTTATGTAATTCTTGGTTATATATCTTTAGAGGGGATATTAGCATTTGGGGAAGGTCTAGAGAGATATTAATCAAATGAAATTTACTAAATAAATGAATTTTTGTATTAAAATATGAAGAAATACTAACTGTTTATTCATAGAATTCCAACTATAAATAAAGTAGGAAAAAGGATAGGTGTCTATAGGAAGAATGGCCCTTATAGTTTGTTTACATCTAGTACATAATTCATATCATCTATTTCTTAATGCACACTATTATTATTATATATTAACTGAATGAATTACATTCAACCTTTTGGTGGTTTCCTAATGGTATTACATATCACATCCTATCTAGTCTGCGGAGGGGTTCCTAGACACACTATATGATTGTAGGTATGGATAAGGGAAATTGACTTGATATAGGTTCATGTTTACTAATTAAGAGAAAGGTAGAATACAATTTAGTGGAGACCAATGATTCTAGATTTATAGATTTTTTCTTTTTGGTATTTTTTTCAGGTATTATACACCTTTAATGCACAATTATTTTGGATATTTAGTAAAAACATAAAAGGTATCATCATATTTTGTATATGAGAATATTTTCTATTACTGTCTATTTATATATCTTCCTATTATTACTCTGTTGTATAATTTATTTAATACTTCAACTAGTTTTTTTTTGTTATTGGATATATTTTATGCTATGATCTAATGATGAGGGAGTAGCCTCACTATAGATGCACCATATCAATCACTATTCGTCGGAAACCTCCTGTGTTTGGGGAGATGCACTTGAGTCCATGTGGGCAATCTGGATCAGAGAAATAATTATTGGAATCCAGGTCTGGGATGTTATAGGAAGCAATCAAATTAATGTCTCCTATGAACAAGAATAGGTTTTATATGTTGAAATGAAGGTAATAGAACATGTAATTACCTTATAAAAATAAATATTTCTATAAAGATAAAATACGATAATCAAGTAGAATAATTTATTGTTAAAGGTCTTACGTTTAAGGAATATGGGTTGTATCCAATCCAATGCCCTAATACCAGGATTAACTATTAGACCATATAAAAACCAATGAGGTGAAAGGACGACAGTTTTTTAATATTAAGTTTCTAATATCTTTTTGTCAAACTGTTATATCATTGATATTATAGATATTAGGGTAATGAAAAATTATGTATTGTTTTATAGTATAATTTGAAAGAATGTGTATTTTTTGGAAAAAGTGATGATTAAAATTGGTATAATTGGATTTGTGGAATTAAAATGTATTTTTTAATGAAAATGTGACTCAGTTCATTTATAATGATATGTATTTATGTTTTTGATTTAGGGAATATATTTAATAATTTGGGATTATATTTGAGGAATAAGGATTATGTAATTTTTTTGAACAATATATGTTTTCTTGGGAGGTAAACATAATATCATTGGATACCGTCATGGGTGTATATGTTCATGGATCATTGTATGTTCAATGTAATCAAGATCCCCTTTTTAATGCTTTGTGTGACATTAATTTGTTGTGATTTGGAACTTTTACTTGGTATTAGGAATAATAAAAAATTTTGGTTTAAATATCCCTTTGGCGTTTTTGTATGATTCAATTTTATGTTAATTCAGATATAATAGATTGTGGGATATAAGAAAATTTTATGGTTGAAAATTTATTCATTAATAAGGTGATATTTTTAGATATATTTATGGTTATGTTATGTTTTATATTTTTTGTTAGTAAAAAAATATGAATCATGATTTTTTGGATATGTTTAATAAATTAATAGATTATATACTTATTTATCCTAGTGATTAATGATATTTGGGAAATTTTTTATTGAGTTTAAGCTTATGTAACCCATAGGTTTAAAAAGTGATTTAACATGAAATATTAATTGGAACAAATGAAATAAAATTTTAAATGATGTAATATTGTGGTTATGATATATCCTTTATGATTATAAATTTATTTTATATTGACTTTATAAAGTTAATTATGGAATTAGTGATTAATTTATCATTTCATAATATGATGGTTTATTCATATTTGGAATTATATTAGGATAAATAGGTTTTTGTTTTGGTGAATGTGTAATGATATGACTAATATATCAATATAATTTTCTAATGTGTTAGAATGAGATCTCAGTTATTCATCCATGAAAAATTACTCTCAAACACTCATAATTTTGAGAAATTGATTATGATGTGGATGAAATTTATTAAATGAAAAAATTATATTTATCAAGTTATTATACTTCCTTATATTCATAGGTAATAACAATGTGTAACGATCCAAATCTTAGAAAATTATATTAGGAAAAAAATATGTTCTCATATAACCTTTAATTCTGATGAATTTATCGTCTTTTTAACCCCACATGGATACATGGTTTTTGGCTTTTAATAATTAAATAGAAAATGTTCTATATAACTCTATATTATTCAATGAAAATTGTTTTTCTCTTTCATATTCATTTTGTTTCCTTCCAATCATTGTTCTCTTTATTTTGGAACCTTATTTTATATTATTTTTGGTAACCGTTAGGTCTTCCACATTCAAAGGGTTTTAAAATATTCTTTTGTAAAATGTGGGTTTCAGTAAAGTAATTTTAAAATATTAACCCTTTAATGGTATAGAAAAATTATAAGGGTTAAATTTATTTAGGTGGGTAATGTAACACCCCAATAATATAAGAAACAATCCTTTGTAAATTAATTTTAGTTCTTCGATACCTTGAATTACACACAACACCATACATATATGAAAAAAACTATAATTTTTCAATTATAAACTGGATATTAAATTGGTGGATTTGAATAGTACTAAAAAATTTATTATATGTATACAATGAGAATAATAAATAAAAATCAATTTATTATTTCATAGTCGATAAGCACACATAATTTATTAAATCAATTTTATTTATCAAAACACATCTTCTTTAAAAATAGTTTTTTGTTGTTATAAAGAAATAATAATAAATACTTTCAAAAAAGTAAATAAATTATCATTAAAAAAATAATAAAATTATTGAAATAATCATATAATAAATAACATTAGTTGAGATTTTAGTATTTTATTAAAATATTTATTTTTAGTAAATAGTAAAAAATATGATATTTGTAAATATTAAATTTTCATTCCATTAAAAAGAAATAATATGATTTTAATTTTAACACTTTGTAGAATAATTATTATTTAAGTAGTAATAGCCTCATTAATTTCATTTGAATCATAATTATAGCTGATTTTTGTATAAGAACATTTTTTTTTCCAAGAAACACATATTTTCTAAAAAAATTGTTCGTTATGTTTTTAACATTTAAATTAAAAGAAAATTCAGTCACATAGTGATATTTATTATTAAAAAATATAATATGTATATATAATCATTGAGTTATAATTTTTCTTAAATAGCTCCAATTTTGGACGTTATGAATATTATCCTCGGTAATTGTGTTACCATGTAAAAGGGTAAATCCAGAAATATAGGATAAAAATAAAATTAAAATGACTAAATAAAGACCCTAACAGATTATTTGATTTTATTGTATTATTATATCCTCTCTATAATCATCAAAAAGATAAATATAAGTACTTTTTTCACTTGAAAATGTTTTTAGCATTATAATATTTAGGTATCATAATGAAAAAAATGCCACACTGTTTCTTTTAATGACTATAATATTTTTTATTTAGTGACTACTATAGAATAATTTTAGTTATAAATAATAATATAAAAAATGATTTTTATGGTAATTTATTTTTATTTTATGCGATTAAATTGTTACCTTATAATTTTATGCAATTCATACACAGTAATTATTTGATATAGAAAAATAAAATTAACAATTTCAAAAAAATTAATAAAATATTATTTGAATGAATTTTTATATTCCTCAGTTTTTAGATAAACATTTCATATTATATAGCATTGAGTTAATTGTATTTAAATTATATTTATTACAACCATGTTATTTATTCCACATTATTAAATGATTAATTTCACAATAGTATGTAGAATACAACTCAAAGGAATATAAATTCTGGGGTATTTTTGAATTATATGCATAACATGACCCCTTGAACATGGGATACAATAATATTATAGAAAACTTCCGTAATATTCCAAAATAATTCTATGGTTTTGAAAACGACATTGTATAAACTATGGCCTATCATTAGAATGGGGTAAACAATAAATCCTAGTAAGGGAAGAAACATGGCATAATGTGATACATGATAGATATTAGTCATATAAATGGGGTCAAAAATAGTATGAATCATAAATATGAACAATGAGACATGATATATCATGATAATAAAAACAAGAGAAATATGGAAAAAACATAAAAACTTCATCGTAATCATAGGTCTAGGGTAAAACTCTTGGAAATCAAGGTAGAAAAAGTAACATTAATGAACCAATTTTACTACCAGTCCTAATATGACATCTTATGAGAGTAGACAATTTCCAATGCATTGGTTCACTATATATTTTTTGTGTCGCACTGGTCACTTTCATTTTATCCTCATGCTAAAGTGTGCCACATAGATGATAAAACATGTATTCAATTATAATCACAACATATTCAATGATTTATGGGTGTGAAATAAATAAATTTATATCAATTATCAAAAGTATATGTGAAAATATGTGAACACCCTTGATAGAAAATTGTCATGTTATTCACTACACAACTAATGTGGCATGGAAAATCGGTATGGATTGTTAGAAACATAATGAAACCAAATAGTTATTCATAAAAATTATATTATGAGAGATAAGGGGGTATCTCCTCACATTGACATAAAAATGGAAGTGATAGTTATATGAAAAAGATGTCCCAGAATAATAAATTTTAAATTGGAAGAATAAGTTAATTAGAAAACATGGATAATGGAATGTGTCCAAATAATATGTCGTCATGGTACTAGGTGTACATAATGGATCCTGGGAGGCTTTATTAGAGTGAAAGGGGATATCATCAGTTATAAATTTAATTGAAATTAAGGGTAATGTGGATGAAAAATCCCAATATAAATAAATGTAATTTAAGATGCATATCATAAAATAAGTGGTTGAATGGAAATGAGCAGGGAGAAATAACTTACACAATTTTAGAATAGTAACAACTTAGGTAAGGGTAGAAATGAGAGAGGATAATTGCAATCTCATTAAAAAACATAAATTCGATAGTAAAAGAATTTTAATTAATGAATTGAAATATATCTAATTAAAATTAAAAATAATAATTTCCATGAAGGTTCATGAATTCAATGTAGGAGATTAAGTTCCCGTACATGAGTGTGTGATTGAAAATTCTTATGAGGGGATTCTTGAGAGATTTTGAGTGCATTTATAGGACACCATAGAGTCGTGGGAAGAGTATGGACTTCATCCAAAAAGGATTAGTGAAGATAAATTGGAGATTTTATGGGTTTATATAGAAAATGCGGAGGATTTATTAATTATTTATGTTTTGGACTCTACATAATTAAATAAAAAAGAACACAACATGTTCCCTGGGTTTTACACTAGTCTTTACTCATTGTTTCTGCCAAATAGGAATTTTTTTCAATTTTTTATATTCAAAAGTCATAAAATAAAAAAATAGTTCTAGTTCTTATGTCGAGTTGAGTCACACTCTTAATGAAATATTTTTAAAACATTAAAATAAATTAATAGTTTTGGATGATTCATAAATGAATTATAAAATAAATAAAAAAACATAAATTCAAATTATTTAAATAGAAAATATAGATTTGGTCATGGATACCATTTATTGAATATATTACATAACTTTTTGATCATTATGATGTCATAATACCCATATTATTTTTATACGGAATTTAATTTTTACCCAAAAAATTTGATTATCTCATAGAATTATGAAAAATTAATAGTTTGATAATTTCAATGTTATGAATAAAAAAATAATATCAATTTTTTAAATGAATTTCTTAACTATGTTAATATTTAATTTTTGAAATAAAATCAATGTTTATTAACAAATGTTGAGTTTTTTGTATAATAATTGTTTTTAAACCCATATAAAAATTACATTTGAGTTCATAAAATGTTTATGATAATTCATTTTTCAAAAAAATTACACAATAAAATATTATTATTAAAATATTAATTATTTCATATATCCATTAATTCATCGAGAGAAAATTTTTAATTATATTTTAATATTAACCAAATCTTCAAATTATGTTTTATTATATCAAAAAAAACATTTGTATAGTAACAATAATTGGATGAAAATATATTCATTATTCAATAAAAATAATTTATATTCTCATAGTTCTATAGCCATGATAAATATCCCATTAGTACACTAGAATACTTCCTAAGGTTATGGTGCTTGATTGAATGACATTCATGGGGTGGTTCGATGAACATGTTTTGGGTGAAAATATCAATGATCATGAACTTCTCCAATAAACAATTTCACTCCTACTTTAGTTATTTGATCGTAGATTTGTCTTGGTCGAGAGTGATGATTAGTGATTGTATCTCATTGAGAATATCTAATAAGTGGGATTCATAGGGAATAATACAATTGGTTTAGTCCATCACTTCATTATTCTGTTTCAATTTGATTTTTTAAAAACCAATATTAATACAAGTCATGTGTTCACTATTCAATAGCTATACTACAAATCGTAATGAAACATAATGATATTTTAAATCCAATTGGATTAAATTAAACAAAATAAATTCATTTATTTTTTAATTATATAACATAATAATACATTTAATTAAATAAAAAGGGGATTTTTATTTATAAATTTTTTGGTCATTTCAATATTCCCCCCTTAAGAAATTTCCTCCTTGAAATTTTCATTTCCAAAACTAAAATGGAAGAGGGTACATTTTTTTCATCACATCTTATAGTTCCTACATCGCTTCATCAAACATATGGTATTTTCTTAACAATTTAACAATGTTAATTGTCATATTTCTATGAAATATTTCTCTATGGTCTCTGATTTTCAACAGTTTATCCCCATATGAGAGACCATTCTACAATGGTAACACCTCTAGTTTGCATATAAGATATCATTCTCTAATTTTACCACCTCCAGATAGAGTATATATGATGGGTATAATATACACTTCCTCAAGAGGGATATATGATATACATAATGTACTTGAGATGTTTTTGGTAGGAGTTCTTGTCGATATGATACTGATCTAATGCGATAAAAGGGTCTTAAGGGGGATTATGTATCATTGACTAAGATTTCTCATATTACCAAATCTCATTTCATTCTCACATGGAGATATGCAGATTAATACCATGTCTCCAATAACAAAATCTATGTCTTGTAGACAATTGTTAGTATATGTCTTCCATTGATTCTAAGAATTAATGCTATGTTATGGAATGGTATTAGAATTTTCTACCATTTCTTTTTCCATTTCAAAAAAATAGATGTATTTATTATGAAACATCATCCTAGGTTGTAGGATTTTATATCCTCTTTCCATAAAGGGCATCATAGGGATCCATTAGGATGCTCGATTGAAAATTTTGTTGTAAGAGAACTCTCTCAAAGGAAGGTGATGGTACCATTATATGTTGAAGTCCATAGATCATGCTCACAACATGTCTTCAAGTGTCAGAATATTATGATCATATTGACCATCATTTTTACAATGATAGGTCATACTGGAGTTCAGATCAATGTTTAGAGAACATTATGGAGTTTTCTAGAACTTAGAGTTTAATCAGAGATTTCGATCAAATGCCCTTTATTGTGGTAATAAAAAAGGCCTTACAACATCTCTGATATATATCTTGTGAAAGCTAATCATGTGAGAAATCCTCTTGTATCAAAATAATTTGTGGTGTCTTTCAATGTTTATCCAAAATATCCCAAAGAAAGTTATTTATTCTGGATTTCTTTAGAAGTTTGGTGATAATGTCTATGGGGATGTTCTCTAGTTTCCATGTTGGTTTGGGAAATGGTTGCATCATCCACTTATAATTGTTCCATCTAGACTTCACCTAATGACATACCAGGAACTTTAATGTATATTTAGATATCTATTTCATCATATTCTCCCACCAATAGTTCCAACAAATATCATGACACATCATTTTAATTCTATGGTGAATGAAGAATGTCGAACAATGCACATCATCCAACCGTTCCTTCTTTAACAAATGACATGATAGAACACATAGACTTGACCCAAATATCACAATTCCATCATCAGTACCATTTAACACAAAGGATCCCCCCCATTCCTTATAGTTCCCACTTTCTTCTAAATTCTACCATCTTTTCATTGATCATCCTTTCTCTTCTCTAAAATAGACGGTTGAGAAGTAATTTTTGAAATTATTAATGCTCTTCCATCTATTATAATTCTTATGAACATTATGATAAAATCCATATCAATTATCATCAATGATATAATTGATTCATCCTCTCTAGTTATATCATTTGTCACTTTATTCTATTTACTATGATGGTAGTGAATTGAATAGTCACATTCCTTGACCAACACCACCCATCCTTATTGGTGAATATTTGGCCCTTTATGGATCATTATATACATTAGGATTTTTTTAATCAATATATATTTTACACATGTCTTCTAAAGGGATAATACCCTAATATTTTTGAAGAGAATATTATTAAAACAAACAAGAGATCATGTGTTGGGTAGTTCGGTTCATGAACATTCAAATACCTTGAATCATAGGATATAACTATATCATTTTTATTTAAAACAAATACCAATAAATCCTTTGAAGCCTCCATGAATTCCACAAAAATATCTCCACATGTGGGTAGTTTGATAAAATGTGTAGTGATATTCCCCCTTTTCAACTCCTTGAAGTTATCATCATATTCTTCATTCTAAGAAAACATGATTACCTTTTAACTTATATTTTTAAAATGGTTTGGAAACTAGGATAAATTTAACAAAAATTTTCAATAATATAAATCTATCCTAGGGAAACTACTCATATTATTCCTTGATTTTTTCCTAAGATGTCCTTAAATTATTTTATTTTTTCAAGGTTCCATAGATTTACTATTTCTTTTGATCATATTCCAAAATAATGAGACTTCCTTCTACCAAAAAATGTATTTTTTTACTTGGCATTGTGATTATCCTTTCATAATGTATTTATCATAGTGTTAAGTTGATCCTCAATCTCATCCTTTATTTTAGATTATATTCGAATATCAACTCTAAATACTTCCACAAATTTGATGAGGTATTATCTAAATATTCAATTAATCAATTCCATGATTATTGATGTAGAATTATTGTGTCTGAATGGCATCACTATTAACTCATATTGTTTTTAATTTGTATGAAAAGAATTCCTAGGGATATCTTACTTAATTACCCTTACTTGATAGTATCCAAACTGAAGATCCTCCTTTGGGATGTATTTTGTTCCATATATCTTATCGAATAAGTTATCACTATGATCTAGGGGATACTAGGGATTTTTCATGATCTATCTAAGATAAATATAATCAATGAAAAGGTTCATTAACCCACAATTCTTCTTGATGATGTGTACTAGTGAACTCCATGGTGAAGAAATTGTGTATGTAAAACCATTATCCATATTATCCAATATTTGATTATTTCTATTTGTGTTCCAATACATTCATTATATACAAAGTCATTGATATTTGAACACCACATGTTTAAGCTCAATTGAATATTCATAATCTTGATTTGAAGGATGATCATGAAATCCCTCATGAAACATGTCATTATATTCCCTCACAATAGGCATGTCCAATTTGGACTATTCTTTCTTGAGACATGCTAAGTAATATATGCTCATAATTTGGCAAAAATATTGTTGCTTGAGATGTTGTTCCTAAAGAATATTTATCCTCCTCCATTTACTTGTATAAAATCATTGGAGTATTCATTAAACAAAAATTTATTTCCTAATCATGGATATTTATGTTCAATATATATAGGAAAATCCAATCCAATCCTGGTATAAGGCCATGGCCTTAAATGATACATAATCTTGAGTTAAGTATAGAATTCACAGTGAGGGTCTTTTCAGGTTTAGTGATTTAGAGAATTAGGCCATAACTATTTTATAACATAAACATAGAAATACATAGCGTACACTTTCAATTGTATCTGTTTTATTCATAATAATAATGATTTTAAGAAGAAACATGGTTTCTTTTCATGGTTAATCATCAAAACATTTCTTTGTCTCCTTCATTGACTCTATTCTCCATTAAATCATGTGAAAAAATTTAAAAACTGGGATAATCACAAATAGATCAGTAAGGTTCATAAATATAAAGAAAAACAATTATTATTTTTAACACCTGATAACCCATTAAATTTTCTTTGCGTTGATGAAACAAAACATTTTAACAATAATAACACTCATACATTTTTTTCAATGAAAAACATCAAACAAATAGAAATAAATTTAAACTCATTTAGGTGACTTAGTTCATCATATACATAAAATCATTTTAAACATATTCCAATTAGAATAACTATATGGTTTACATCTAAATTGGAGATCTATAATGGGGATCACCCTTTGTATAAGCTATATCGGTCTCACCCGGGTGATGTAATGGTGTTCAACCCGTTGTATAAGATTTTTCAGGCTCACCCTTGAGCTATAATGAGGCTCAAAATTTTGTATAATTTCTATTGGGATCACCTGTTAGCTATCATGGGGCTCAACCCATCATATAAGCTATATCGGGCTCACCCGTTTCATATAATGCTCATGTAACATTTTATGAATAAAACTCCTTAATCGCAAAACCCCATTTTGAAAGAACTTTCTAATCCCATATGAAACAAAATTCCGTATTAAAATACCATGGTCATTTAAGACCCCATTTTCTTTCCAAGATACCCAAATAATGGAATAATGGATTTATTTTCATATTAAAATACATTATGGCTTAGAGAGGAATCCATATATCAAATAACAGTTACGATGCTGAGGAATCGTTGTCACCATGTACACTATAAACATTAAGTTTTACTTTAATAAAATTATTTGTTGAAAAAATATTATATTTGAATTAATTTAAAAGTAAAAGGGGGATATTATACAACGTATAAAATAAGGTCGTATATAAATCAAATTTTGCCTCAATGAAAGAAGATTGAGACAAAGTCTGTTACCTTGAGTTGAACTTTTCTAGTCCATTCATTATATTCCTGAATAATAGACATATGTTAATGTATGATTTCTTCATAAAATTTTATAAGTTTATTATTCATTTTATATTACTTTTAGTTATGTTATAAAAATTAAATAATTATTTAAGTTCATATCGGTCATATTGTCGATATTTGGTACTCGAGTCCAAAATGAATTTTTTTTGATGTAAATTCTCCATGTGGTCATAATTCCAGAAAATACATAAAGATATTAAGGAATTAAATATCTTATATATCCAGTATATATGTATTTATAATATTCCATAATATTTGGAGATATGAAATTAAATGCATTGTTTATGGAGAGGGTATGTCGTACGTAAACATGACTGCTACATTAATTTCTTTGTCATTTTAATGGAATAAAAAACAAATGATTTAAATGTATTTTATAATACCAGTATTATATTTATGTAATTTATGTTTAATAGGTTTAATAAAACCATCCTTTATATCTTCCATGTATTGTATGACTGAGTCATGTCACTTTGAGGGGGAATAGTCCGCACTTCCTCAAATGAAATTATTGTATTTACAAATTATAGAAAGAATAATGGAATGTTGAAACTAAGAATATATAAGAATATATAAAATATATATATAATATATATCATACATAAATACAGTTCAATCATATTTCCCCCCATGATAGGTGGTTTGATAAAATTGAACAATCATCTTTTCGCGAGGTAGTAGTTCTCCGTACACACAAAATGAATGTTAATATCTATTAGATGGAGTTGTAAGTATGTTAATTTGGAATAAATATCATAAGAAAATCCTAGAATATTTAGGATACTGTATTTGATATGTAATTATTTAATAAGAAAATAATAATGAGTGTATAAGTAAAACAAATGAAGGGAACTTTTGTGAAGACATTACCTCTAAATCGGGTAACTAATTTTGATTTGTGCCAAAAGGATTTCTTGATTTTCCTTCTACACAAGGAGAGGCTTCTATGATAAAGGTAATGATTTTGGGAGATTACATGTTTATAATTTGGACTATACGAGGGTATTGAGAGGTGTGAGTAAATGGGTAGAGGTGGTGGCCTACTATATGAGGGAGAAGGGGCACTTTAGGAAAGTCTTGAAATATTAATTAATTATAAATTCTATTTCGATTAAAAATGGTATAAAACAAAAATAATTATAATATAAGATTACTTTGGTTCGAATACCCACAATCCAATAAATTTAATACATGTTTGGAATATTTTTTATCATTATCATTTTCGTTTATCCCTTATTTTAACCTTTTTAATCTTATAGTGATATCATGTTATTTACACATTGTGGCTTAATGTACTAATCATATAATTACAAATGAACCAAAAAGACATTTATGACGTATTTTGACATATATTAACTATTTGGAAGAATCATATATTTATAGGAATTTAATATCATTTCATAAACTGTTTTATATTTAAGTTATGTATTATATCAATTTTGGACACTACTCATTCTTGACATTTTCACTAATTCACAACAACATGATTCCTTCATAAAAAATTCTATAAATCCAAAAATGTCATATTCACCTATAAAATTCTTGCATGACATTAATTATGTCATATAATATTTATTTTAATATTTCGAATATCATTAATTTGAATCTTATATTAATGAAGCAACCACTACATCGTCATTATATCATGTATTAATTTTTTTTATATAATGTCTACAAATTATAACTAAAATATCATGGTGTAGGTTTTTATTTATATTTATAATTACTATTTATAATTTATGTTAAAACTTATATAACCACCTATAACAATTCATACTGTAAGATGATACATGATTATGTTATATTTCTCTTTACATTAAATTAATTATTAAATCATGTAATTATCACACCCATGTGAGTCCATGGGGTCCAAAAATAGACCCAAGGATGACCGTGTTCATTCATATCTCATAAAATAGAATTATGATATTGTTAAGGTAGTTTCATTTTATTTTAATTTTATTTTTTACCCTTATTTAAAATATTTACCCTTTAACCATAGTAAATAAAAATAATTACTAAACTTACTATTCATAATGTCCAAAAATAAAAGGTGCCTATTTAGAAAATTTAGACCTTATAATTCCAAATATGGAATTCATTTTTCCAAATTAAAAACTCTTAATTGGAATAAATTAATTTAAAATTAATTCTCATTGTCAAAACCTAAAAACAAGTTTTTACGATGTAAATTCTATCAAAATATTGACATGTTTTTTGTCTAATTGAAATGTGAAATATCATCTAATGACCATAATTGGATTAAATTATAAAAATATAATCTAATTAAAAATTAAAACCTATTAAAAGGGTAATCAAACTATTTAAATAAATTAGATGAAATGTCATTTTTGAATTAAAATGCAGAATTTTCACTGAACATTATAATATGAATTTCATCTGAAAAATACCAAGATTTCAACCTAAGAAATTTTTTATGTCCATATTATAAATAAGATGTTTATTTTGATAAATAGAATATATAAATGTGAAAAAACATTTAAAAAGTGTTCTCAATCAAAAGGGGGTAAACCTACCTTTTAAAAATATGAGAGTATTTTATGCTTAATGTTGAATTAATTCTCATTATAATCCTCTAAAAGTTATTTGATAAATTAAAAAACAATTATCAAACATGTATAATCATATTGTATTTAGTTATATTCATTCTCTCTAATACAACATCTAGGTTTTATCTACAATATAAAATAATATTATTATTTTTCATTATAACTCAATGTAGTGGGAAATTTAAAATTTCAAAGAAACCCATTGTTGGGTGTTGAGTATTCTATCAGAAAAAAGATACCCTTTTAAGGTAAAAAATAATATCTTATTCATATATATTAATATATATTAAAACGTATTATTATTTAAATACATGTTTCTTCGAATCATTATCCCTTTTTGGAATTGCGTCCTCATAATATTAAAATTGGGCTCGGAAACATCGTCAAAAATCATGCTTTGGAAAAGGACTCAATAAAAATATCCCATTAGAAGAAAGAATGATAGGTAAAAAGGTCACCTGAGATAAAAAATAATAGGATTACATATAAAAAACATGGATAATGAAGAAAAAATAACCATCATGTTCTGAAAGAGAGTGATAGAAAACAGGACCATGAAAAAGTTAACAACATGAAAACCATAAACCTCTGATTGGTTAAACAATCATTAATTTTCTAGTAGGGAAAGTGAATAGACAACGTTTTTTAATGTCCTTTTCATAAATTTGTGTAATTAATTTATGATATTAACTGAGAATCTAAGGAAACATAAATACATTAAATAATTTTCTTTTATAAGCAAAATTTCATCCTCCTCATATTCCCATAATATGATATACATCACTTAGAATAACCATAATTAAAAATGGTTTCACAAACCATAAATATATATATATCCTAAAACTAAGGTCCAAAAGTAAATACATACTTACACATTAAAAAATACATAGAAATAACCCTACAAAACATCTCCCAGAAAGGTCTTTAACAACTTATTATCACATAACATAAAACCATAGAAGGTCTGTCTAAAACCTTAAACTAATGGTTATCCTTCCAAAAATACCAATCTCTCAGGATATTAAATCACTTCACTGGATGTCTCAACATCAACTGTATCATCCACAAAAGATTTTCAAAAACTCTTTTGCTTCAAATTTTATTGATTAACTCCATATGAAATTAGATTACGGCACTTATTTGCATAATTTCACTATAAATTGCAGCTAAAGCATCTTACTGTATATTTTCAATATGTTATATCATTATTGGAATATTCAACAACATTTTCTTTTTATTCGTGAACCATTTACCAAACATACCACATTGGTAACACTTTCTATATCTTGACATATATTCCCCAAAATGTATTTTACCATAGTTGGAAAATGTTTTGGGATTAACTCTAGAATTATTAGTTGGTTGCTTCTCTATTTCATGGTACCTTAAATGTTTCATACTCATATATTCTCATGGGACATAAGTTTTGGAAAACTCCATTTCAAATTTCTAGGAATAATGAACTAAATTTGCATACCTTTTAAATTCTAGGGAGGCTAAAACACTTCGTCACCCCAGTTTCAATCTTGAGTAAAATCTATTAATTTTACTATAAATGTCTTGAATAAAATATATAACATAGTTGGTCAAGATTGTGAAGTTATCTTTATATGAGGCAACTGAATCTTATTCCTTTTTAATTAATTCCTAGAATTTTTCTCCGTCCAAAGAAGAACAACCTTTGGGAAATATACTGTATGGAAAATATCGTTAAATTCTTCCCGTTACATGGAATCAAGATCATTTTTCTCTTCAGTATTCTTAAATAATGATTACCATAAAACAACTTAACCTTAACAAATTTAGATGGAAAGTGTCTCATTTTGTGGTTCTTGACATCCCATGAATTCAAATATCCTCTCCAGGGTATCGATACATCCATCAGCTAATACTGGGATACATAATATATTGATTTATGGCTGATGTTTCTTCATAAAATGTTCCACTACTAACATATTATTTTGTGGATGATATGGATGATATCATGAGTGGATAACACTACTATTTATATCCTGATTTAACTGCTCCATTAATGAAAAAACATTTTATTCCTATTATCACCACCTTATGTTTTTTATTTTAAATGTTTTATTCCTCTCGATTCCTTCCCATTTCAAATTTCTTATTCCATATGTGAAAACCATTATTAATAGAATAGTTTATAGGATGTGACAAGGAAATATTAAAATGATACAACTTTTAGACTTAGTCATAAAGTAAAATCCTCTAAATGAAAGTAATTTACACCATCTTAACCTCTAAAGTTATCTAAAACGACCTCTGAAACCAACTATAAGGCCCCATCATTAAACATTACATAATCTTGAGTTATGTTAAGAATTCCCATATAGGATATTTTCAGGCTTAGAGGCTTAGAGAATTTTTCCATAACTATTACATAAAAAAACCAATAAATACAAAGTGAAAACATCCAATAGTATCTGTTAATTCCATAACAATAAATCATTTAAAAATGAATGTGGTTTCATTTCATGTTTAATCATTATAAATTTTCATTAACATGATCCTTGACTCTATTCTTCCTTAAATCCCATGAAAAAAATTAAAAATTAGGATGAGCATAAATAACTAATTAAGGGACATAAAAATAAATAATATAAATTATTGAAGTTTAAACCAAATAACCCATTCAATTTTCTTTGGAGGATGAATAGAAACATTTTCACATGAATAACAGTCATAATGTTTGTCAATAAAAAACAATAAAAAAAATAGAAATAAAATAAAACACATTTAGGTGACATAGAGCATCATATAAGTAAAAATATTTTAAAATACCTTCCAATTTTAAAACTCTTATGTTTTACTACCAAATTGCGGAACAATAATGTGGATCACCCTTCGTATAAGATATATCGGGCACACCATTGAGCTGTAATGGGGATCAATCCTTCGTATATATTGTATCGGGCTCACCCATGATCTATACTAGGGACAAACCCTTATTATAAGATATATATAAGGCACACCTGTGAGTTATAACGTGGATCTACCCTTTGTGATGAGTCACCAACTCTTTCTATAATTATTTTGTATATATTTTACTAATTTTCAAAATTTCCCCACCCCATATCAATTATAAAATTATTCCCATCATTTTTCTTTTTCACACCACATTGAGTTTTCAATATCAAAAAAACCATGAAATTTCTATTCTAAACATCCATAGACACATTATGGTTGATCTAGTTTTCTTCTAAGTCCAACCTCAATATCCTTATGTGCATATCTATATGAGTTTTTTCAAAGGATAGGCAGTATCCTTAATCAAAAACTTTTTTATCCTTATTTTCCACCTATAAATAAAAAATATAATTCATATAATAAAAACTATGTATTCAAAGTATACTATTATGTTATTATGAGTATGAAACAACATTTATTCACACTATTTCAATATATTGGAATGTGATAGTATCACTAGTGTGTAAGTACGACTTACTATATCTATAAAGATATTGGATATCAATATGAGATATGTTGGTATAAAGACTCTACGAATTTAGTTCATATGGATACATTACAAATAGGGGATAATTGTAGCATTAAATTATTTTTAAAAGTGTTTAAACCAAAAAAAATCACAAACACTCTTTTAGTAAAAGAATGGATTCTAACATTTCATATATTATGTTTACAGAATTATAGTAATTTGGTTGAAACAATTATTCCAGAGTAAGATAAACCTAATCACATAAAATTCAGTTATATAAATGTAAACATATTATATTTGAATATGATATGATTAAAAAATAAATGTATGTATTAATTCTTCCTAAGATTCCATCCAACCCTACATCTGGCCCAATTATCCTCAAGTCCACAAGAGTGTTCTTAATCCACACAGGCTGGTGACTAGTGCCTATGCATCACCAAAAATCATTTGGGAATGATTTTTCACAAATAGTTTTTAATGATAGAAACAAATATATATTAAATAACTAAAATAAATTAGTAATAAGGAATTAATGTTATAATACGAAATATAAAAATAATAGAAAACCCATAGGAATGTAAGAAAAATAATCGACTCACTACAAGACTCAAAAATTCTCAAGACAACTCTCCTCCAAGCCAGCCATAATGAATAAAAGGAATCTAACTATGAACCTGGAAAGATATAGGCATGCTCTAAATTCCTAGTAGGTCAAAAAAACCACTGAAACTGTGATATATATATTTTAAGGCTAAAAATCAATTCTAGTTTGAAAATAAAGATAGAAATTGTGCCTTATATACATAATCCTTACAAGAAAAAACACATAAAATCTATAGACATGTCCCATAACACTTTCCATGTTCTCCAAAAACGAAAATATGCCTTTCAAAACAATAACACCTGACTAAGAGTCATCAATACAACACACAACATTATCATTTCTAAAAATCCCATTTTATTTAAAGAAATGAAAAAAATCCCTGAAAACATTTAAAAAACACTCAAGTAAAATCCAAGGACATGATATGCACAATAGACTCAAATATCAATAATGCATAGAAAAGGAGAAAATATTCATTAACATATAATAAATGAAAAAAATTTGAATAACACATCCCAATACATCATTCCAAACAGGAATCATATACCACATATCAATAAAACAAACAAGGACAACCAGGAAGTAAACATTTCAATGGATCCGGAATGCCATGTTCGGTCATCCCAACCTCTAGGTCACAACTTGGAAAACATAGATCACATGATAAATGAATGAAAATATAAATAATAATAAACATGTTTCAATTATTTAAAAATATTAACATTAATATTTTTATATGTTTTTTCTATTCTTAGTAATATCCATCCATTACACTACGACTGATGAAGATCAACTACTAGGAACAAAGGGATATGTTTAGATCCCTATCTCACTAGGAAAAACATTTCAAAACAACTATATATCACTACATTAGAGAATCAGTCCATGTGGTATATCGTATATACCTTGGATAATCTGTCCAAGTAGTCTTAGGAAAATCCATTATACTTACATTAGATAGTCAACCCAACTAATCATACAATGCATCTGTAAGGGCCAACTACATCAGTTCATCTCCCTAACCCATGAATTCTTGGGGTGGGTTAGAGAGTTTATGTACTCGACCTGTGGGAGAATCCTCGATCCTTTATACCACATCAAAAATACATGTTGAAATTGTTTTTTGACACTTTACCACATACACCATTTCACAAACATATCCAAAGAATAACATAAATTTCACAGTTCATAATTCAACAATACTTAAATCATTCTCAATCCATATCCCTTGAATAAATTATAATTTTCAAATAATTACACATTAACCTATTAAAATTATACAAAACACTGCTTCATGCCATGATATCAATATAGAACAATTAAAATCAATTTCATTTACAAACCATGTTAACCAACTAAACCTAATTCTCAAAAGGTCATTTCATAAACCCATGTTAACATGTTAGACATAATAATCCCATGGTTAACCCATTATGTTATGGGATTTGAATTTTTAAAAACCTAAAACCATGATCATGAACACAAAACACTACATTGGTATCCTCAATCCCAACCCCAACATCCTCCATGCATCCCACAGGATTTCCGAGGGGATTAAACATTATTTGATAAATCAATAATTCATTTCTCATCAAGGTAACCCTAAAAGCACAACAATTGGAGGCCAATGGAACAACCATTTATCACATCAGAATCATTAATTACATTAACAATATAAAAATAATCTACAAACAAGATGGTTTAACAATATGTAATCAACATTACTTCACAAGTTCCAATCTGGCTTTCACTCATATCATAAAAATTTAAAAGTACACTTCTAATATAATTTGAAATTAAACCACAATTTCTTAGGGAGACCCAAAACTTCCAAGCAAACACACACATGTCATAAGAAACTCCATTTTCACTTTATAAATCCCAAACAACCATTTTAAAAGACGATAACCCAACAATTGAAATATGGATCCCACTTAAAGTTCCATTTTTCCTCAAACCCATTGATCAAGTTAATTTAACATTTAAAAACTTCATATTATTTGTTATCAAACACGATGAATGTTTCAAAACCCATTCTATAATCATTAGAGTTTGAAACCTATATTTATAAACAAGATCCCTATTTATACTATTATTTTCACATAATATAGACTACACTGAATCAAATCCCTTTTCCCAATATTAAAAGTATTAAAAAAAATCCAAAAGTCATTTTATAAAATGATTATCACAAAAAAATATTCCCATTTAAATTATAAAACGTGGATTAAACAAAACCAACCCATCATACCATTCCAAAAGAAAAAAAAATTGGTTTCAAATCTTCACAGTGCTATAAAACAATATTTATAATTTTAAAAAAAGAATAAAAATATAAAAAAAATACTATAATTCTAAATGAAACAAATTTCATAGTTAAACCTACCTCGTTGTGAAAAGGATCTGTCTATAACACATTAGAACTTGACTCTTTAATCAGTGAAGAATCAAAGATTCTACTCTTCCCCAAAAATATACACCTTCTAATATAGATATGGAAACCAATCCCCAATGTACATAATAACATGGCCATGATATCATACACGTGTATCCTTATGTATATGCTCATGCATGGATATATCCATTTACACTTAGAGACGTACGTATTTTACATATATATATATTTAAGCACACATATCCCCAATATATAGATATAGATATATATATTTATATATTTACCACTGTGAGTGAATACATATATATATATAATGGGGGAACACAAATACATCTCTATATTCTAGCCAATGAATATATAGTTAAGCTACATTCAAATTTGGAGACTCGAATCCACCTCAATGATGAAAAAAAACTAAAAAAATTACTAGGAACATATAATCACCAAATGGACCGAAATAAAAATTGGATATGAAATAATTAGATAAAAATTATATATTTAATGCTGATGGAAAATCAAAATGAACCAAACAGCTTCACTATTGGTAGCATCGGCCAGAATACAAACATGGTTGAACTGAGAGTGCCACTGCTAGCCCATGCAGTGGATGAAATAAATAAAAAATGGGTCAACATGAATCTAGGGTTTCTTTGATTAAAATATTGTGATGGGGAGAGGGAAAATCAACCTAAATAGGGATAAGGGATATATAAGAGATATTTCCTCATGTATTTTACCAAGAAATAGGAAGACAACATATTTAAACCACTGGATAAGAGAGGTCTAAGAGGGAGGGGAGGTGAATGATTAGAGAGGGAGTGGGAGGGGTTGTCGTCATGTGATCTTCTGAGTGATGTTCTGTAGAAAAAATTAAATGGTAAATAAATAAATAAATCAAAATAAAATAAAATATTTTTTTTAAAAAATAAAATTATTGAAATCCAAATAAAATTAAATAATTTAGAAAAATGGGATCTAACCATGTGATGGCCACTATAACAGCTAGGAATCCCCTATAACAGTTACCAATAAGATGATTCATGATTGAGAAACCTATGATCAAACCATTCTATATAGAACTGTCAATATATATATCCCACCAACATGATTTTTGTATGGTTTAACAAACTGTCCGCAAGACATACACCATACAACTAACTCACTAAGTCACTTACACATGCACCACAATATTACTAATAACCATGTGGGATAACCGTGAAATAATAAAATAGAACCCAAAACATAAATTTTCAGCACTCCAACTATCATATCTCCACATGCTTCATAACAAGATAAAATAAAATAAATACAATGACACTCGAGGTATTAAAATATCACCACCATGCATCATTCTATGCCCAAAAAAGACTGATTAAGGGAATATACAAGGAAAAATGAAAAGTCTAAAGAGGTCCTTGCAAAAATAATCAATCCGTACGAAACAACCTTGATGTAAATGAAATAAATCTACAAAAACTATTACTTTGTCCAACAAATAAGAATCCATGTCTCCTTGTAATTCTAGAATTTGAACCACAAACAAGAATGATTATTTATCAGTGGAACCTCTAACATGGTCTCCGAAGACTTTAGTATTCATCTAAAATGGTGGTATTAAATAGAACTACCAGAGGAAATATCCCTGAACAACTGAACATCCATGAGAGAAATGTTCTCAAGAAAATAACTCCCACTCACTAAGAAGAAAGAACCACAATAATGAGCGTAAAATGATTGTAAGAGACCTCCTCATGGGCCACAACACATGTGGAAAACTGAATGCCTAAATCTCATATCACACCCACATGGTGCATCCAAAATGGCCATGGCCAAATGAAAATTGGTATACAAAACATAGCTAGTAGATAAAACACCCTTGTTACCAGATTGTGCACTAAATGACTTTCTCATTCCCAAAAAATGAGTTGATATATGTCTACACAAGAAAATATAAATAACATCCACATGGTTTAAAAAACCATATCCCCTGATTGAAAACTGTTAACACATAAAAACATAGGATTCCCAAAGAAACTCAACTAATCAAACTCAACCAAAACTAGCGTGCTACAAATCATCCTCTCTCTCAAGGATAGTTTTTCATTCTCTACTCCAATCATAGTAAATGTAATAAATGGAAGAGAAGAATATTTTTTGAAAATTCATTGGGGATATAAACAAAAAACCTTTATAAGTAACTCAATAATCCATTCCTCCTAACATAAATCAAATGATTCATTCTAAACCATGTAATAAAAAAATCATTAATTTATAAAAAGGTGAAAAAATATTAAAAGATGCACTCACAATTATATACCAAGAACATTTCATTAAACATAACTATTTTCACCTAAAAACAAACAATCACCCTTCACCAAAGTATTTTTCAAAAAACTAATCCATTCAGCTTTGAAACCAAACAACCTTTGAGAAACCCAAACATTTACCAAAACATTAAACTACATGAAAGTAAATTCAAAATTCATTTTCATTTTGGAAATTAAGAAACTTAGGATTCCCATTCAAAACACACATTCCCTTTGGAAACAATATTTTATATGGTGTACAAAATTCTTATAGAACCATGGAAATTCACACTTACTAATTTCCAACAAAATAAAAATTTAAAATAATTGTTTCCCTTAAAACTATTTTTATTTTTCAATAATGGTTTTCAAAGCCTTGAATACACAAATACTATAAAAGAAACCACATAAAAATCATAAAACCACATCCTATAACACTCCTCAATCCAACTGCAATGCAAGAGAAACAAATTTTTAGAAATAAAGAATCATGTGGAGTCCAAAATAAGAATACCAGAGATGTAAATGTGTTATTTATGCATTGGCCCCATAGTAGGGGGAATGTGATAAAATCCTACAACACAGTCCATATTAGAGGAAAAACTAAACACATGGGAATACCATGGTTTACCCAGCTCTATGCGCCAACCACATAGCTCAATATATCCTTCCATTCCACCCAAATACCAATAAAGACCCCCTATAACGGGAATATTTCCAAAGGGGAACAAAACATCAATCACATAAAAAACAATGAATACATACCAAGGAAAAATAAAAACCATAATTTGAAACCAAATGTTCCATGGAATCTTGAGGCTTAGGACAAGAAAGATATATCTAGAATCTCCCTTACCAAACCTCTTAGTATTTTACATCTTAAGTATCAATTCTACACGAGAAACCCAAAATAACAAGGTTTATAACAAAACAATGTATCATTAGGAACATAAGCACGAATACCACTTGTATCAAAAAAACTCAGAATTCTGTCCTATCCGAAAGATGAAAAAATTCTTTATAAGGCTCGAAGGGAATTACCGACCCCCATGGGATGGAGAATAGCACTTGGGTATCATCAGAAAATTTTGGGAATAATTGCACACAATACAGAGTTATAGAACACCAAAATATAGAAACAAAATAACTATAAAAAATTTAAATGCAATAAAATAAACCATAATAAAATAAAAATACCTAATTTAAATGTCCTCAATAATATAAGAAAACTAACTGAATCATGTTCAGACACATAACACCTCTACCCAAATCTCCCCCACACCATCAATGAAGAACAAAAAGAATCCAATAGAGAACATGGAATGATATATGTGTGAGTTAAAATCCCAGTATAACCCCACAACCAACCAAAACTATGAAACATGATTCCTAGAGATAAAAATCAATGATATTTTGAAAATAAAGTTATATAGCTGGCTTTAAAGAAATTATAATATCTAGGAAAAAAATTAAAATCCAAATAAAAATCCCAAAACATTTCCAATGTTTTCAAAAACCAATCGTACATGTTTCAAAACTAATACATAGGTCTAAGACTGATCAAAATCATGCACATTAATATCATTTATAAAATAAGAACCCACTTTCTTTAATTAAATGAAAATAATCACCTAAAACATTTTCCAATGAGAATAAAATAAACCCCCAAGACTACTAGGAAAAAAATACTCAAATATCAACATGTGATGTGTAAAAGATGATATAATCATCAACATATACTCAATGTCCACAATGGGTATATCATATCTCAATAAATAATGTAAAACTTGGTACTAACAAAATACATGAAGATAAAAAACAAGCCCAATCAAGAATCCAACATCTCAATGGATCTGAAATTCCATTTCTATTCATCCCAATCTCTAGGTCACATGTGACTAAACATGGAGCATTTTTTGAAAGAATGTAAATGTAAATAATAATAAAAAAGGTTTTGTTATCTTAAAATATTTACATTAATCATTTTCTTCATTTTTTCTATAGCTAGTAATTTCCATCCATTACACTATGGCCTATGTCGATCATCTACTATGTATAAATGGAAAAGTTATGTTCTGTATCTCACTTGGGAAAACATTTCACAACAATTACATCTCACTAAAATATATAATCAATTTAGGTATCCTTTCACACATACCCTGTAGATTCATTTGAAGTAGTCTTATACAAATCCATTATACTTACATTGGATTGTTAGTATAGGTAATAATACAATAAACCTATAGGGGACTAAAGAATCATTTTTGCTGCCAAATTCATGAATTCTTGGAACCTGCAATTGCTGAGGCCACAACCATCATTTCTGGTATGATGCTCGCCTTGGAATGTGAATGGGGTGATATCATTATTGAGTCTGGATGCCTTATCGTAATTGCTGCTATTAACCACAATGATGGTAGGAAATAGTCATTTGGCATCATCATCATAATAATTCTCTCAATTTTCTAATTCTTCTCATTATTAACCTTCTCATTTTCAAAAGGGAAGTAAACAACCCGACCAATCAGCTTGCGTCCTCAGGCCCATTCGATACCAACCAGCTCTGGCTGGACAATTTCTCTTCATGGATTTTCACATGTACATCTGCTGATCTTCATCATTAATGATTTCTATTGATAATAAAAAAACTAATTCTAAGAATTTAATTTTAGATATCCTTGTAAACATGTTAGACATAACAATCCTTTGATGAAAACTTTACATGCCACTATTTGAATAGTTAACAACCCAAACCCGGGTTTATGTACATGGAACACCCAGTGGATTTTCTCCATCGCAACCCCAATATCCTCCATGCATCCCAAAGGGATTAGGAGGATTTTTATTGTCATTTGATAATTCAATTAATCATTTATCACCAAGGGAACCAAAAATCACAAAAAGAAGATACCAATATCAAAACCATTTTCACCTCACAAGCACCAATAAAATTAACAACATAATCATAATCTATAGAAAAATAGGGTTTTAAAGGGTCAATCAACATCAAATCACTACTTTTAACCAGGACATTAATCATGTCACAAGTATTTATAAATAACTATCTAAAAAATGTTAAATTCATCAATAATTACTAAGGTAGAACCAAAAAATCCAAGAACACCAATATATATTAAAGGAAACTCTATTTGAACATTATAGAACCCAAACACTATTTTTTAAATAAGGAAATCCATCAACCAAAAATGGTAGCCAACATTAAATCCCATTTGGCCTAAATTCTAAGGATCATGAAATTTCAAAATGAAAACATGCATTTTAATTTTTATTAAATATGAGGAATGTATAAAACCCCAAATTTAAATCATTTTATGCCAAAAAAATATTTTAAAACCAAATTTCATTTTTATAAAATCATTTTCACTTAATGAATACAAAAATGGGTCAAAACTGTTTCCCCAATGATAAAAACATTACAAATCCCAAAGGTATTTCATGAAAATCACAACAAAATTAAATATTGCAATTCAAATCATAAAACATGGATTACACAAAACCAACTATTTATGCCATGTTCAATGAACGACAAAATGGTTTTAAATAATATCATCGCTGTCACACATATCTATAATTTCATAATAAGGTAATTAAAAATTAATAATCACATTATAATTCCAAAAGATAAAAATTACGAAGTGACACCTACCACAAGGAGAAGAGGATCAAGCTAGAAATCATCCTCACATGACACCTTTTATCTGTGACCACTTGGAGTTGATCCTTTCTCCCCCATGAGTATTCACTTTTCCATATAAATAAGGACACCTATGTACTATGTACATATATTCATGTCCATTATTATGTAAAAGGGTAACCTTATATATATGATCATATATGCATATTCCCTTGTATACTTGAATACACATAAATTATTAATATATATATATATATAACCACACTAATCCCCAATATAAATATTCACATACATGAGTGAATATATATATATATATATATATTAGGATAACATATATATATATATATATCTGTGTGTGTGTGTGTATACCTATTCATCTGAAGGTAAGTCACATTCAACATTGGCGATTTGAACCCACCACAATGAATAAAAAATGCATTAAACCTATTAGTAGGAAACTAAAATCACTAAAAGGAATCAAATTAATATTGGTTATGTAAATTAGTAGAATAAATTCGTACCTTGTTTGGGGGTGGAAAATTGAAACAAGCGATCCCACATTTCCTTTAGAAGTGGACACTGGAATACAAAAAATGGAAACCCAATAGAGAAAAATTATACCAAAGGAAAATAAGAAACTATTAAAAATTGGATAAAAAATAACCCTATGGGTTGGAAAATACAAATAGGGTGATGTAGAGAAGCAAAATCAGACGTAATTGGGTGAGCGGAGTGAGAAGAGAACTTACCATATAGTTTAAACTATGAAACTAGAAGTGATCTGGTTGAAATAACCAAAGAAGACGGGTTTTGGATGGAGGAGACGTGTGTGATTGGGGAGGAAGGGGATGACCAACTATCACATGAGACACCTATGAAGGGACGAGATAACAAAAATAATAGTGGAAAGAAATTAATAAAAGAATAAGAAAAGATTTTTTAAAATAATGATACCCCCCACAGTTTATGCACAATTTTCCAAAATGTGATCTAACTGGGTTCTAACCATAGCCAAGGCCAGAAAGTACCTAACATGGATACTTATAAGAAAATGTGGAGTTTAAAAGACTATTTTCAAACCATTCCACTCAGTACTATCAACTTACATTTCCCAACTACACAATTTTCCACATAATTGAATAGTACATCCGTAGAATGTGCACTATAACACTGACTCACTAGGGAACCTACATGGGAAATTCATAGTTACTACTAACCATGTGGAATATACAATCAAAATATAAAAATCCTCCAAAAATTAAAATTTTTACCCAAAAACTACTAGATCTCAAACCCTCTCTATAATGAGATAATGTAATACAAAATAAAAGAAACCATGAAACTCAAGTTATTAAAATTTTTATCGTATATGTTACAATAAAACAATTTCAAACCATAACATAAAAATAAATATCTTTTATAAGATAAGTAATATAATAGATAAAATATAAGACTTGATTATAGATATTTAAAAACAATATATCTCATTTAAAATTAACATTAATGATTCCAAAAAACTTGATTAATGGTATCCCTCTTGTTATACTTACAATAAATATTTTATTTCTTCAACAAAAAAATACCTTGAAATTAGGATCAAATTTGTTTTATATTCTTGTCCCAAGTAGACCTCAATCAGATAGATCAACTCTTTCTTGCAATCCCCACAAGCCCTCAATCAAAAGATCAGATTCGCTTTGTTGTTTTACACAAAATACTGAAATTGTAATAAAATAACAGAAGAACCATTTCAAACACAAAATTATTCATAAGGTACAACCTAACAAGGAACCCTTAAGAATAAAAAACTCAAAATAGTTACAAAATACCAATAAAAACACATTCATGATTTTTAATCTTTAAATATCTTACAAAATAATAAATTTCTTACTATAAAGATCAACATCAAACTCATCAAATGACCTGGTATTTAATGTAAAATCTCCAATGATCACGTTGATTTAAAATAGTAATATATTCTCTTTGTTTGTTGAAATTAATTAGAAACTGAGAATTTAAAACAGAAAGTATAACATCTTATTATTTTTAAACCACAACAATGTAAAAGAGGATTCCTTAAATTAGACTCAGTCCTACCATATTCTGATTATATACTTAAGTTAGTCTGATTAACTTATATTATATATTCAATAAAATTATAATTATCAAGATCAATCTGATTGTATAGATATTAAATTTTTTTTGATGACGACAACTTTTTCCAGTAAAAATAAAAGACCAAGTCTTACACCTATTGCATAAAAGCTGAGTCTGATGGATCAGATCTAGACTCGTTGTGATTATCCAAATGGAAAATATATGTTTATAAACATAATATATTTCAAATTATTATATATGGTAAAAATTAATTTTTTATATAGAAACATTTTTAAAAAATTACATAAAAAGATAGTAAAGTGTATATTAATAAAGTGTTTGTGATTTCCAAAAAAATGAATAGGAAAGTGATAAGTAAATCATCTAACTCAACTGTCTCCCCATTTTGGGAGTGAACACACCACAAAAATGAAAATTAAATGAATCATAAAATAACATACTATATTTTTCATTCAAATAAAATTCATATTCAACAATGAGTCATGATAATTAACACCCCCTGATTTTATATGTATTCCAGATACAATGGAGAGAATGATGAGTGTGATAAATTTCAATAAATTATCATATCCCCCAGAGAAATCTATGCATCCCATTTATGAAAAAAAATCACCCTTTATACAGGAAATATCCCTTTGTCAAAATATCTCCCTAATTATGATTTCCAAAATTATTGGCGATTCAGTATAATTTACTAAAAAGATAGTGAAAAGAAAAGTATTTAAAATAATATAATGAATTGAAAATTCACCTAGAAAATTATGAATGAACACTCAACCAAAAATATTGTAAAAATATTTAGACAATCGTATCTGGATAGTGGATTATTTCATTCATGAACATAAATTTCATTAGTTTATCAATATATTGATTGTAGTAGGAGCTCAAAAATAATTAGAATTTCTTAATAGGGTTTTTATGAACATATTTCAATTCTCTAACTATTTATTATCATTCTTAAATGTCGCCATTTCATCTTTCATACTCTGATTATAATCGTTTATATTGTTTACATCCTCAAAAAGCTTCTTATTCTGTTCTTGGTAAAGGAAAACATCATCTTTACAAAAATGTAATCTAGTCATTTAAAAATTCATTTCACGAAATTTGATTTTAATGAATCCACATATGGAGTATGGTAATAAATATAGACTTTTAAATAATCAATAAATTCTACCCAAACTCCTATATCCTTGTAATACTGATTAAATGGTTCATCAAATTATTTAGCTCTTGAATCTGATCAACATGAGACCGAATATAAGAATTGATATCATTAGGAAAATTCATCACGGAATTACAATACATTCAATTGGAATTAGAACTTACATATAATGTTTTCAACTAACACAAAATACATGTTACTAATTCAGTTTTCATTTTAAGATGGGACAATTTTTGGGAAAGTTTATCCTGATGTAATTGACCTCTTTCTTAACGTCTCAAAAAATATGGTATAATCCTTTCCATTATTTTTTATCAATTTAATTATGTAATGAAAACCCACATATGAAATAATTTATGTGGACACCCATATCTCTAGATTTGGTTGAGGTAGGTTAGTCTGGCTAGTTCCAAAATCAAAATCCTTACCTTTTCTCTTATCTAAATTTTTCACATTCAAAAAAACTTTGAACACATTCTGTTAGAAAACATTATCATCAGATATCCTGAAAATATAAACATATCTGGTGTCATATTTTTCATAATCATTTTCACTAACACTTGATCATCCTAATTCATCATTTATGAAGATTCTTCTTTTACATCTGATGATGATTCTTCTTCTAAACATATTCACTCTTCATCATCATCTTTTGTAGAAATTTTTAACAAGGATGATGTTGATAAAGATGCATCTGACAATTTTTCAATAATGACCCCGCCTTATAACATTAAATAATCATGAAATAAATGAATAATTCACATTGAGGATATTTTCAGGTTTAGAGTTTTATAGAATTAGGACATAACTATTACATATCAATGATTACAAAGTAGACACATCTACTCAATTTCCATTTTTCACAAAAAGAAAATTTGAACATAGAAGTAATGTATAGTTCCTTGTTCTAGATATGATGTCATTTCCTTGATACCATCCTTGACCCTATTCCACTTTATGTCCTGTGAAAAACATTTCAAAAAACATGGGATGAGCATAAAAAGATCAGTAAGGGTTATAACAATAAGGAAAGAAAACATTAGTACATGTATTCATAAAAATCAATGAAACCATACTTTACTCATAAATCATATGCAATTTAACACACCTCATGAAATCGTAAGATTTATGCATAACTCAAAGAAATCATAATAAAAAAAAGGTAACTTGAGGCATTCATAACATTCTTACGTAGGGAGTAACCCTCATGGTTACATTTGGAATACCCATCACAATTTATTCCCTAAATCTCTTCGGAAAAACCTTAGCGTTTAACCCTTTCGCATTACCCAATGCATTAGAGAGCTATATCGGGCTCACCCTCCATTAGTTTATCATGGAACCACCCATCTTAAAAAAAATTCCCAAGAACCATAACATAATCGTACCACATAAAATATGCATAAAGGAAATATTTCATTTCCACATTTCAATCACAAGATATCAATAAAAAAATTGATATAAAAACATTATGAAAACAATTTTCAATACCAAAATAAAAGAAAAGTAAAACATGGTATTTATTTTTCATTAAAGAAAAGTTATGGCTTCTAGACGAAGCTGAAACTTAAATAATGGTCACGGCGGTGGAGAAGTCATTGTCGCTGTATACATGAGACAAAAACATTCCTTTTGTTGTTTATTAAAACAATTCGTTATAAAAAGATTCCTTTTTAATAAAAGTAAAAGTCAAAGGGGATTATACACTGTATAAAATAAAGTTTTGTATAAATCAAAATATTCCTCAATGGAAGGAGATTGAGACGAAGTCCCATACAAAGATGATATCCTTAGATTAAGGATAAATCAATTACATAATTATGTGTGAAAAATATAAAAACCCCAATATAAGTGGATATTAAGTGTAAAAAAATCAGATTCATTCACACATATTCATAGAATGACATATTTAATAACTAGAAGTTTAACCCAAAGAAATCGAAATTGGGCTTAGAAGTTCCCTTGTAAAAATTCAGCAGCCTAACGACATCCCATTAAAATTCAGAAAATTAGTTGATGAGACAAAAAGTGTATCTCATCACTTGGAAATAAATTTTACATAAATAATTATATAGAAGAACATATCCCAACATAATAATATGTAAATTAAATGACCTAACAAAAAGAAGTCTTTTAAAAAGAGGAGGGTGAAAGGTTCCCTTACCGACTTGGGTAACTTTCGAAACGCACACCCCATGAAAGAAGGACAGTACAACATTGATGTAAATACTCATAAAAGAAATTATATTACACAAAGAGTAGAATAATGGGTAGCACATACACCACTGAAAGGAAATGGTGGAAAATGTAGAATTAATCCCATGGGAATAAATGTGAGATGAAAAATCCCTTACGAAAACTCGGCAGCCTAACGGTGCCGCATAAAACTTCCAAAAATGGATTTATGAGATTATATAGGGTCTCTCATAATATGAAAATAAAAATTACAGAATGAGGAATATAAAATAAAATCCCCAAACATAAGAAATATGAGCATAAAATAAATGACATAAAATAGAGTACTTAAAAAGAAAGAGAGAGGTAGGATCCCTTAAATCATGTCTGACTTGTCTTGTTCGTTTATTTATATTCCTGAATAACAAACTTGATAAATTTATAATTTATTAAGGAACTAATTTAAATATTATTATTCAGTTAATATCACATATTATAATGTTATAGTAATTTGTTAATTATGTGAGTTCATATCAGACGTTTTTGTTGGTGTTCAGAACATGAGCCAAAAATAAATTTATTATAATTACAAGTTGTTCATGTGAAAAAATATACATTATATCCAAATTATATTCATGATGTAGATATCATATATATCATAAATATTCATTATATACATTCATTTATAATATTACATAACATTTAGAGGTACGAAACGAAATGCACTATTCATGGAGACGGTAAGCCGTACGTACCCATGAACGCTACATTCATTTCTATTTCATATTAAATGGAATGAAATCATAATGATATAAAGGTATATTATAATTCCATTATAATACCATATATATAATATCATTAACTCCATCCTTTACACATCCTACATATGGCATTAACGAATCAAATCACTTTGAGGGGGCAGTAGTCTGCACTTCCTAAAATGAAGATATCGCCCTTACCCATAATGGAAATGATAAAGGTATGCCATAAATGAAAAATAAAGAAGCATAAGTAAAACATAAAAATATTACATATCATATATAAATATAGTAACATCTTAATGGCCACCTTTAATGGTTTTTAAATAATATTGAACAATCATCATTTCGTGAGGCAGTAATTCTCCATCCACAGAAATAGTATGTTCTTTAACCATTATACGAAGGTGTGTGTAAGTGTAGATCTAATAATTCTTATAACAACATCCTAGTATATTTAAGATAATGGTTTTGTTACAAAATAAAGAAATATAAGTTTTTATGGGGTTGGAGAAGACAAATAAAACAAAAGAACATTAGAGAAGACTTTACCTTTAAATTGGGTAACTCTTTTTGATTTGAGCTCAAAGGATTTCTTGGAAAGACTTTTTCCCAAAGTGAGGCTTCTAGGAGTAATATAGGGATGTGGAGAGACAATACGGGTAGAGTTTGGATGAGACAAGGTCTTGAGAGGTGTTGTTAAGGTGGTAGAGGTGGGGGCCTTTTATAAGAGGGTGGAGGGGCACTCTTGGAATGTCTTGAAAAGTTACTTTATTGTAAAATGATTTTCGGATATTAAAGGTCCCAAAATTATATATTTTGAGTATAGGGTGATAATGGTTCGAAATAGTCCCATAAAATAGGTTTTTGACAATTGTATGTTATATATTTTACCTTATCTTCTCATTTTATTTAAATCGTTCAATAATGAGGTAATCACTACATCATCATGGTGTCATAAATAACATTATTTATTTAATGTCTAAAAATTAGAAAAAAAATATCATGATGTAGTAAATAATTATAGATTTATAATGAAAATTTATTGTAAAAAATATGACTTTTAGAACCCCGGGTAAAAATTGTTTTAGTAAAATAATACATGGTTGTGACATTTTTATTTTAACTTTAAATAAAAAGTTATTAATGTCATTTTCATACCCATGAGGCTCCATGAGGTCCCCAAGTTGACCCATGTATTTTCTGGGTCATCCATGACTCATCAAATAAGGGTAGGACATGTGTCAAGGCCATTTCATATTATTATAACATTATATTTACCTTAAATTACACTAATTACCTTTAATCACGATTAATAAAACTTAAAAGTTACTCTTCACCAAAAATTATTTTCATCCCATTGAACCACATTTTACATCCTAATGACAACCATGTATGTATGATTTTTGAAATTCAAATCACAGAGGTGGTAAAATTCCATTTAAATGAAAAATCAGTTTTTTAACTACCACTTAGTGGTTTCACTATTCATCAAAAATTAAAGTTTTTCAGAAAAATACAAAAAAATCACCCTAAGATATATTTGATATTTCGAAATCAAAAATGATATCTATTTTAAAAAATTCAAAATTTATAATTTGAATTAATAAATTTAATAATTAATTCCCATTGTCAAAACAAATAATGTGTTTTTAAGAATCAAAATATATCAAAAGATTGACACTAGTTTAAGTCCAATTTCAATGTGAAATTAATTCCAATGACCACCATTGGATTAAATGGTAAAAATATAATATAATTAAACATTAAAACAAATTAAAACGCTAATATAATCATATAAATAAATTAGATTAAAAGTAGGATTTGAATTAAAACACAACATTTTACACTATTCATTAAAAATGATCTTTATCGGAAATATATCAAAAATTTATAAAAAGTAATTTTGATGTCCCGATTCTAAAAAGAATTTTATTTTGTCAAATATAACATATAAAATTGTCAAAAAATTTATTTAAAAGGGGTTCACCATCAAAAGGCAGTTAATCGACCTTTTAAAGAATATTAGAATATCTACGCTTAATATTGGATTCATTCACATTTTAAGAATCGAACATTTATTGAATAAATGTAAAAATATTTGAAAATAATATATAATCTTTTTTTAGTTAGTTATGTTCATTCTTGGCATTACATCGACAAGGAGTTTACTTCTATTTACAATAATATTATTATTTTATTAGTGTGCATCGTAAGATTTCAAAGAAACTCATTGTTGTGTATTGGGTACGCCATCGAACGTAGCATCCCCTTTAAGGTAATATTAATATTTTATTCACAAATATTAATAAATATGAAAATTTAATATTCTTTATTTACCTGGGATGTTACATCCTTCCCCCCTTTTGGGAATTGCGTCCTCGTAATTTTTAAATTGGGCTTGGAAACTTCATTGAAATCGCCAAATCAGAAAATGAGTCAATTAAATTGTCACTTTTAAAGAAAGAAAGGGAAGTACAAAGGTCACCCGAGTTAACCCATACTAGGATTCCATGTAGGAAAACATGGATATGGAAGAAAATCGAAGGGTCATGTTCTGATGGAGAGTGATAGAAAACATGTTTAGGAGAAAGTTAGCCACCAAAAAATCACAAACATGTGATGGGTTAAATGGTATTTGATTCCCCAGTAGGAAAAATTAACAGACAACATTGTCGTTTTAAGTTAATTTTCATTGAGGAATTTAATTATGAGTTTAATGAAAACATAAATAAACATACTTACGTGTCATGTTGACTTTCAAATTTTACTAGATTTCTTAGACATACTCGTATTTTCTCCAAAAGATGAGTATTTAGGAAGACTTGTTCATATTAAGAGCACTATAATCAACTTATAGAGAATTAACTAATCCATAAAAAAGAACTATATATTTCCCATGTATTTAGAAATTAACTAAAACCCAAATTTTTAGAAAAAGATCATATAATCCACAAAAGGATAATCCTTTATGAAAAGAAAATCTATTCTTAATCTCCAAAATTCGTCCAACAAAACCCAAAGTTCAAAGAAAGACCATTTGATAAACAATTTTTCCATAAAATTATTCAAAGTAAACCAAACTAATATTGAAACCCAAATCATTGAAGGATTTAATCACATAGTCTTCCAAGGTAAAAATTAACATTTATATCCAAGTAGCATAAGTTTCTCTTAAAGTCTCATATTGAAAAGTAATTAACCTAATCATATATCCTCCATGATAGGGAAATATTTTCCAACATAACCCAAATTCAAATTATTCTTGATTCATAAAATTAAATAACTAAAAATAATTTTTCATACTAACCAGGGAATTCACATAGTACAGTGGTAGGTGATAAATACCAGTCACACTTTGGTTGTGGGTGTGATTCCCGCAGCTTATCCGACGTGACGGATTGTCACACGGCCTTTGTGTTGTCCTTTTTCCAAAACTATATAATTCATAAAACATTCCCAAAAAAAGATAAAATCATCAAAAATAAAAATAACATAATTTAACCTCATGTTTATCTCATGCCTCTCATTTTCTATCATAACATATAGTAACCCATAATTACCTCAAAAGTAAGGATCATATAAACCCCAATGGTTACCTTTATAATTATTACCTGAACTTCTACATCGAGTTGGTCATCTCATACATGATTCATTAGAGAACTCACCAAGGTTCATGTGGTTAATAATGACTCCTTGATAGTTGGTTTAGAATAACCATGTGATTCCACATTGAATCCCCCTTTTCATCCAGTCTCTTAATCAGATAACCACCACAGTTTCCTTCAAACCCATTGTCACTTTGGTGCCTGCTAGACCCTTCCATTTACTAAAACCAAAAATCTCAGTGTGAGTATATCATTATAATCATCACATAATACTAAGATATAATTACTCATGTTATCTTAAAATCGTTCACTTTATCAAAATCTATGACCCTTTCTGAAATCCTAACCATTATGGTAATGTCACTTGTGCATAAAGGATACCCTAACCTCTAAAGTTATCTAAACCGACCTTTGATACCAATTATAAGGACCCAGCCCTAAAACATTACATAATAATGAATTAAATTAATAATTCACATTGAGGATATTTTCAGGTTTAGAGTTTTAGAGAATTAGGACATAACTATTGCATCTCAATGATTACAAAGTAGACACATCTACTCAGTTTCCATTTTTTTCACCAAATAAAAACTCTTGGACATAAGAGTCATGTCTAGTTACTTGTTTTAGATAGGATGAAATTTCATTGATCCCATCCTTGACCCTATTCAACTTTATGACATGTGAAAAACATTTCAAAAAACATGGGATGAGCATAAAAAGCTCAATAAGGGTTATAACAACACAGAAAGAAAACATTAGTACATGTATACATAAGAATCAATGAAATCATACTTTACTTATAAAACACAATCAATTTAACACACCTCATGAAATCATAATATTCATTCATAACTCAAATAAATCATAATACATAAAGGTAACTTGAGGCATTCCTAACATTCTTACATAAGGAGTAACCCTCATGGTTACGTTTGGAATACCCATCATAGTATTTTACCTAAATCTCTTCGGAGACACCTTAGTGTTTAACCCCTTCCCATTACCCAATTCATTGGAGAGCTATATCGGGATCACCTTCCCTTAGTTTATCATGGAACCACCCGTCTTCATAAACAATGCCCAAGAACCATCACATAATCGTACCACATAAAACATGCATAAAGGAAAAATAACATTTCCACATTGCAATCACAAGACATCAATACAACACATTTATATAAAAACATTATCAAAACCATTTTCAATACCAAAATAAAAGAAAAGTAAAACATTGTATTTATTTTCATTAAAAAAAATTTATGGCTTTTAGAGGAAGCCCAAACTCAAATAATGGTCACAGCGGCAGAGAAGTTGTTGTCGCCGCATACGTGAGAGAAAAACATTCCTTTTGTCATTAAGTAAAATTATTCTTTATAAAAAGATTCCTTTTGAATAAAAGTAAAACTCAAAGGGGTTTATACACCATATAAAAGAAATTTGTGTATAAAACAAAATATTCCTCAATGTAAGGAGATTGAGATGAAGTCCCTTACAAAGATGGTATCCTTAGATTAATGATAAATCAATTAAATAATTATGTGTGAAAAATATAAACACACCCAATATAAGTAGATATTAAGTGTAAAATAATCAGATTCATTCACACATATTCATATAATGACATATTCAATAACTACAAGTTTGAACCCAATGAAATCGAAATTGGATTATGAAGATACCTTGTACAAATTCAACAGCCTAACAACGTCCCTTTAAAATTCAGAAAATGAGTTGATGAGTCAAAAAGGGTATCTCATCACATGGAAATAAATTTTACATCAATAACGATATAAAATAACATATCCCAACATAATTAGATTTAAATTAAAAAACCTACAAAAAAAGAAGTCTTTTAAAAAGAGGAGGGTGAAAGGTTCCCTTACCGACTTGGGTAACTTTCGAAACGTACACCCCATGAAAGAAGGACTATACAAAATTGATGTAAATACTCATAAAATAATGTATATTACACATATATTAGAATAATGGGCAGTAAATACAACACCTAAAGGAAATAGTCGCAAATTTAGAATTAATCCCATAGGAATAAAAGAGAGATGAGAAAAATCCCTTACTAAAACTCGGCAGCCTAACGACGCAACTTAAAACTTCCAAAAATGGATTTATGAGATCAAATAAGGTCTCTCATAATATTAAAATAACAATTAAAGAATGAAGAATATAAAATAACATCCCCAAACATAAGAAATATGTGCTTAAAAGAAATCCCATAAAAGAGAGTACTTAAAAAGAAAGAGAGAGGTAGGATCTCTTATCTCAAGTCTGACTTTTCTTGTTCGTTTCTTTATATTCCTGAATAATAAACTTTGGTCAATTTATAATTTCTTAAGGACCTCCTTTAATGATTATTATTCATTTTATATCATATATTATAATGTTATAATAATTGGTTAATAATGTGAGTTCATATCAGACGTTTTTGTTGATGTTCGTTAAATAAGTAAAAAATAAAATTCTTATAATTACAAGTTGTTCATGTGGTAAAATATCCATTATATCCAGAATTATATTCATGATGTAGATATCATATATATCATAAATATCTAGTATATAAATGCATGAACAGTACTTTCATTTCTATTTCGTATTAAATGGAATGAAATCATAATTATATAAAGGTATATTATAATTCCAGTATAATATCATATATATAATATCATTAACTCCATCCTTTACACGTCCCACATATGGCATTAACGAATCAAATCACATTGAGGGGGCGGTAGTCTGCACATCCTAAAATGAAGATATCGCGTTTACACATAATGGAAACCATAAAGGTATGCCATAAATGAAAAATACCGAAGCATAAGGAAAACATACACATATTAAATATCATATATAAATATAGTGACATCTTAATGGACCCCTTTAAAGGTGTTAAAAGAATATTGAACAATCATCGTTTTGTGAGGTAGTAATTCTCCATCCACAGAAACAATATGTTCTTTAACCATTAGACGGAAGTGTGTCTAAGTGGAGCTCGAATCCTTATTATAAAAACATCCTAGTATATTTTAGATACTGGTTTTGTTAAAAAATAAAGGAATAAAAATAGTTTAGGGGGTTGGAGAAGCAAAATAAAACAAAATAACATTAGAGAAGACTTTACCTTTAAATCAGGTAACTCTTTTTGATTTGAGCTCAAAGGCTTCATTGGAAAGACTTCGGGCCAAAGTGAGGCTTCTAGTAGTAAGAGAGGGATGTGGATACAATATGAGCAGAGTTTGAATGAGCCAAGGGCTTGAGAGGTGTTGTTAAAGAGGTAGAGGTGGGGCCTTTTATAAGAGGGGGGAGGGGAACTCTTGGAAAGTCTTGAAAAGTTACTTTATTATAAAATGAATTTCGGATATTAAAGGTCCCACAATTATATATTTTGAGTATAAGGTGATAATGGTTCTAAATACACCCATCCAATTGGTTTTTGAAAAGAGTATGTTATATATTTTACCTTATCTTCTCATTTGATTTAAATCGTTCATTAATGAGGTAATCACTACATCATCATGATGTCATAAATAACATTATTTATTTAATGTCTAAAACATATAAAAAAACTATCACAATGTAGGAAATATTTTTATCTTTCTAATGAATATTTATAGTAAAAAATATGACTTGTATAACGCCATGTAAAAATTGGTTTAGTAAAACCATACATGTTTGTGACATTTTTATTTTAACTTTAAATAAAAAGTTATTGATGTAATTTTCTTACCCTAGTGGCTCCATGGGGTCCCCAAGTTGACCCATGGATTGTATTGGTCGGCCATGACTCATCCAATAAGAGTAGGACATGTGTCAAGGTCATTTCATATTATTATAACATTATCTTTACCTTAAATTACACTAATTACCTTTAATCGCGATTAATAAAACTTAAAAGTTACTATTCACCAAAAATTATTTTCATCCCATTGAACTAAATTTTACATCATAATGACAAAAATGTTTGTCATATTTTTGAAATTCAAATCACAGAGGTGGTAAAATTTCATTTAAACGAAAAACCAGGTTTTTAACTACCACTTAGTGGTTTCACTATTCATCAAAAATTGAGGTTTTTCAGAAAAATACCAAAAATTCACCCTAAGCTATATTTGATATTCCAAATTAAAAAATGATTTATATTTTAAAAAATTCAAAAAATATAAGTTTCATTAATCAATTTAATAATTAATTTCCGTTGTCAAAACAAATAGCGTGTTTTTAATAAACAAAATATATCAAAAGATTGACACTAGTTGAAGTCCAATTTCAAAGTGAAATTAATTCCAATGACCACCATTGGATTAAATGGTAAAAATATAATCTAATTTCACATTAAAACTAATTCAAAAGATAATCTAATCATATAAATAAATTATATTAAAAGGAGGGTTTTAATTAAAATACAGCATTTTACACTATTCATTAAAAAAATGAACTTTATCGGAAAAATACCAAAAATTTATACAGAGTAAATTTGGATGTCCTGATTATAAAAAGAATTTTATTTTGTCAAATATAACATATAATATTTTCAAAAAGTTTATTTAAAAGGGGTTTTCCATCAAAAGGCGGTTAATCGACCATTTAAAGAATATTAGAATATTCACGCTTAATATTGGATTCATTCTCATTTTAAGCATCTAACATTTATTGAATAAATGTAAAAATATTTGAAATGCATATATAATACATTTTTAGTTAGTTCTTTTCATTCCCACAATTACATTGACTAGAAGTTTACTACCATTTACAATAATATTATTATGTTATTAGTGTTCATCGTATGATTTCAAAGAAACTCATTGTTGCGTATTGGGTACGCCATCGAAATGAGAATCCCCTTAAAAGTTAATACTAATATTTTATTCACAAATATTAATAAACATGAAAAATTAATATTCTTTATTTACATGGGATGTTACATTTTCATATTGAGTTTTTCCCTCCCCACTTTCTTCTTTCTCATTTTGTTCTTTATCTTCTTTAATAGACTCTTCACTCAAATCAATATTAATTTTTTCTTCAATGTACTCATGTTATATATATATATATATATTATATTTATTTTACTTAATTAAATTTTCTATCTTCTTTGTCTTCTATCTCTTATAATCGATTCTCATCAACCATATCATGAATTTAATTTTGACGAACTCCAATCATGTCATTGAATTTTTTTCTCTCTTATTCATGCTGATGATTTTCTCAATGAATTTATTTACCTAAATAAAGATGAACTGATTAATTAGGAACTGTAGATGGTGCCGATAGAATTTTTGGGGTTACTATTGGATAAAATTCATTTTTTTAAGTAGGGATCAATTTCTCATTAATTTTATTTCATCTTCCCTTTCCTTTGATCAATTGAACATTATCAATAACAATTAATGTTTTTTGAAAGAAAAATCATGAATTTTATTTTTCATTTCCATCCTACTCAATGGAAAATTCCTATCCATTCATAAAATATTTTTACATAAAATAGCAACTAAATGTTTCTTCTTTTCCTTCATCATTTTTGATTCCTCATAAATATTTTATTTACCAAGAACCTTTCTGTCATTGTCCTTAGTAGGGTTTAATCCAATCATTAGAACATGATGAATCTTATTGGTCAAATTTTTCATCCATTATTTATAAAAATTCATTAGATGCTATATTTTTTTATCTTCATTCATATTTTCTTTTATTGGTGAGATTTTATCCTTTTTATATTTTACTTCTCGTTCTCAAGCATTCTTTATGGTTATGACCCCAATCCAGTATCCCTTGGTTCTTCAACGAGAATTTCCGATTTTCAACACTAATCAACATCATTCTTTTTATTATTTATTCACTGATGAAAGGATTTCTTCCCATTGCATATGACTTGTTAACATTATTATTAAACATAAAATAGTAAATATTAATAATTCTAAAGAAGGAATAAAACATTATAATCATTGAAATAATGGAATTATTCTTGATGTTTTTATGGAAAAAAGAAAAAATATTACATGTATATTCATTCTAATGATAACAATATAGTCCAATACAAATACATATGTTACTTTGATAGTATATTGGTATCCATTCCAGGATATTATGAAACCTTGAATCCATAATGAAATGAGAAAATTATCTTGGATAATATGAGATAATTTTATTTCTTTTCAAAATTAAAAAACAATGAATCACCAGCTTTAATTTTGTCTAAGGTTTCAAGGGTATCAGGATGTTTCTGTGATAAAAAATGTGAATCAGCACTATAAGGTACTCTAATAAATTATGATTAAATAATTTTTGTAAATATATATCATTTTCAATGTATTTTTAATGAAAACATATCCTATTGGTTGATAAATTTCATAGATGAATAAAACTCATGAACACGTTTTGTTTAATACTTATCCGAATCATGATATTAAATCTCTATAAAAATTAATTTCTATCCATGAAAAGTGAATATAATATTAATAGTAGAATACTATTTGGAAAATAAATCTATTTTTTCTAAAATATCTGAAAACAAGAAGAAGATCATAATCTTTTTTTTTCAGAAATCAGAAAGAGAGTGAATACGATCAGTCAAATTGAATGAAAAAATGTTTCAGACTCATCATCAAGTAGGAAGAAGAAGGTAGATGAAAAATATCTTAAGTAACCTATGTGGGAGAGGGGGTCCATCATTTATACTGGTGATCGGTGAGACAACTCAAGGTCAAAAATAGACACAATGTTTGAGGTATTAAAAATTTTGATCTTATTGTTGAAAATCCTCCAAATAAATATTTAATGTATGTTTGAACTCCTAATATTTTTAAAATATTATCATTTTTATAGAAAATTGAATTAGAAAAATTATGGAAAGAAATCCAAACAACAGAAATGAAAAAAAATTTTAATTAAATTGTATAAAAAATTAAAATATAAGAAGAATACCTTTCAGAGTTGAAGTGTTTCATTAGTATTTCAAATACGATATTTTTTTTAAAACTAACTCGATCTCAATAGTTTCATGAAACTAAATATGATAGTTTTAATAAAAATAACTAAATAATTTTTTTTAAAGTTAACATAATAATTTTTTCAGGAGTTAAACATAATAAGATGTTTCGAAAATAAAAAATCTTTACAAAAAATTAATAAATCTCAAAATTGTAGGATACGTTGATTCTGGATAATTTATAAAATTTCTTAAGCCCAATAATATATTTTAGAATACTAACTCTAAATTTTTTTAACGAAATATATTATCCGAGTACTTCATTGTGAAATTTTATTTTTTTAAACAAATAACATATATACTCCCTATAAGAAATAGAATATCAAAATGAGAATGTATGGATAAATATGAAGAAGATATAATGTATCATTTTAAATTGAACATTCATAGATTCTATTTTATGTATTCAAATATATCAGAATGTATAGGTTTTGAAAATATATCAGCATATTGTTATTTTATTTTGATAAATTATAAAATGATACCTTTTTTGAGTGAGTGATCCCTAAGAAATATAGGCCTAATATTATTGGGTTTTTCAATGAATTAATGTACATGGTTCTTACATATAATAATGCAACTAGTATTATCTCCTAGTATTATATTCTTAGAAAAAAACATGAAAAATTCATCGAGTGAGTGTTTCATCTACAACACATGAACAAAACATCATCCCTATACTTCATATTCGGCTTCATTAGTAAAAGTTTATATCAAGTGTTGCTTTTTACATGACAAAAAAACTGTTGAATCGCATAAGATATGAAATTTATTGGAGTAACATTTCCAATCCATTCTATAACAACCAAAATTATCATCAAAGAAAAAAATTACATCCAAATCACTTCGAGAATAATTGAAAGATTCTAAATCTATAGTTCCCTTAATATAACAAAAGATTATTTTACAGTGTTATGGTGGGACAATTTTGGATTTTCATCATAGATTTAACATAAGAACATAGAAAAAATTATATATGGGAGAGTAGCATTTAATAATATTATGATTCCTATCATACTAATGAAAATATGTCTATCACATGGTTGAAAAACCTCATTAAGATCAATAGTATTTGAGGTACCCATAAGAGTAATAATACTTTTAGTATTATTATATCCAACATTTTAAATAATATATTTGATATACGTATGTTGGGATATATATGTTTCTTCCTATTTTAGTGAAATTTGAAAAGATTTAAATTATGTTAATACCCCCATCATACTCATATAGAAATAATATATCATAAGATCTGAAAAGGAATCTGTTATCGATTATTTAGTTGATTTGAATATAATGTCATTGACATAGCGTTTTACAATCATAATATTATTTTTAACATATTTTATAAAAACATATGGGCCTGTGACTCCCTTAAAATAATTCTAATAATAAAAATAATATTAACCTGTCATATAGAGCTCCATGGGCTTGTTTAAGTCTATATAATTCTTTGGTAGGTATATAAATGTATTCTTACTATTTCCAATTTTCAAAACTTCGGTTTGTTCATTATAAATATCTTCCAAAAAAATATCTATTATAGAAACCAATTTTTATATCCATTTGAAATAGTTTGAAATTATAGAATGCTCTAAAGGATTATAGAATATAAATCTTAACACCTCAAGCTTCCATGGTACGTTTCCCTTTGAATATTGTAGTATTGTGCGTTGTTCTAAACATAGTGTTTTAACACAGAACATCCAATGAAACTAGCCGTTATGAATAGTAATTCCCTCTTTTTGAAATTTTATAAATTCTATTTTTCAAAATGGACATCATTTTTCGGCTTGGAAAAATAGTATTATCTCAGGGTGAAATTTTTGTATTTTTCTGAAAACTTTCAATTTTTATGAATAGTTAAAAACCCTACATTACTGTTTAAAACGAATTTTTTATTTAAATAATTAGTTATTTTATTTTAATTTATTTTAGGTCAAAATAGATAAATAATACCTATATATGTTCAACTTTTTTCATTGGATTCATTTTATAATAAGTTTACATATATAAACTTTAATCGAACATTTTACCTTCTTTACCAACATTCTAGAAGATTTTTCAAATTTTCAAAAAACATAATTTTACTGCATCTGTGAGTTGACTTCCAAAAATGTAAGAGAAACAGTTGATATTAGTAAGTAAAATGTGTTTCGATAAGATGAAAATAGTTTTTTGGTGAATAGTAACTTTTGACATTTATGTACCACTCATAAAAGTAAATAGATTTATTAAGGGTAAAAATGATATTACAGTTACCCTAACACATTTCCTAATTATATTGGATAAGTTTAATTTGACAAAAAAACCTTAGGACTAAAATATGATCCCATTTGGTCCACTAGGATTAGATTAGGAAATTTATTATATTTTATTTAAAGAAGAGTTAAAAGAGATACATTTAATGTTTAATAACTAAAACCATTTTTAATATAGGGTTATACATAAGATAAATTCGACTATAAATATAAATTAAAAATATAACAAAATTTCCTACGTATTGGTATTTTATTTACAATTTTTAGTCATTAATTAATTTAATTTATTTATGACACAATAATGATGTATTAATTACCTTATTAATGAATGATTGAAATAGTTGAAATTAAAAATATCCAAATAAATTTTATTTGAGACTTTTGATGGATTACATTAAATTTTTAGGTTAATATGACATGTTAGGGTAAATAAAATAATTTTTTTCAAAGTAATCATTCTATATGATTATCACAATAACCAAATACCAATTATTGTCGAAAATGACATAATTGTCTTCTTAAAACAAATACTATATTATTAATAGATATAATATTCCTAAAAATATATGGATCTTCCAAAGGACTTAGATAAGGTTATAGATATTAATAATGATCCACTTGGGGTTCTCTTGGATTTTTATCGTCAATTTTTTTAACCATATAATATAAAAATACAAAGACACAATGTAAAATGTCAAACGTTTTAACTAAGAGTTAAATAAAAAATATAAGGTTAATATGGTGACCTAAACCTATCTAAAACCTATTGTTTTAGAGGTTTGAGACTCATACCTAAATTATCCTCGTTTTAAATCATTTTGGAGCCATTAGAAACCGAAAATTATTTTTTTTATAAAATAATATTTCTATCTTTTCCTAAACTGACCATCACCTCTCTTAGAAAAGGGTACATCCCCTTCTCTTTATTTAACACCCCAAATCCATTTAGATCAGCCAAACCTATTAAAATATCCTCCCAAAATTCCTCTATTAATCCTAAAGGCCTTAATTTGGTCATAAATCCATCCTACGGATCCCTTTTGATCAAATCAAAAGGAAGAACCTCAAGAAAATGTAAATATTTCATCACCTCCTTCAAATTATATACGATTTAACCTTCTTTGGAATGATATTGTCGCTCGTGCATACGTACGGATTACCGTCTCAACGAATGCGATGAGATTCATTACCCATCATAATCAATTGAGAAAAATTTTCATCTGATTATTAAAAATAATTTTTAAGAACTTAATATAATGATAGATATGAATAAAATAAATCATATCCATAAAAAACATGGCTTACGTAACAAAATATATAAAGGAAAACGAATTAGTTTACACCTGAAATGATGTTAATACTAAAATATTTTTAACAAAGTAATATTAGAAGATAATTTCTGATATCATATTTATGAATATGGTAGTTTTATGATTTATTTAAAATGACTTAACTATTATACAATAGGATAACATACCATCAACTAAAGATATGTAAAAGGAAAGAGTTAATTTCACAATCTCTTTATTATTTGAGGGTGTTTTTACATTAGTGTCTACTAGGACCTCTTTATCATCCAAATCCATGTTTCATAAAAAAGTATTTAAAAAAATTTGACTATTTACAAGACTTTGGTTTAATTTCAATTATACCATTGTTTTACATTTTATAAAATGGTTTTATAGGAATCTTTCTGTTGTTTTCCAAACAAGGTACTTTATGACCTTTTGACAAAATATTGGTAAGAATGACTTTTTTAACTTATACGGTAGGTGCAGCTATTTTTCACTATTATAACATCGTCAAATCTTCCTATACAATCTTATAAGAATATTTTCAGAAAAAAAATTTCCTTTATAATTATATGACATTTAAATTATTTCAAAATAGAAAGAGATGTTTCTTTAAAAAAAGTTTTGATTACATCTATGTCAACATCCTTTGATGGATTTTAAGAATGTTTGATGTTTTTTATTATGATACAAATATTCCATATTGTATTGACAGTTCTGTGATATATTTGAATGTGGATTTGTTATTTTTACACCATTAATGGTTTATGGATAAACTATTGAAAATTTGTATACTATTTTTAATACGAATTTTTATGTTATGTTTAAAACATTTCATATGAGAATTCATTGGACTTAGTAAGTGACTGGTGGAGCCCGCTATATCTACTCAAGGTATCGGTAGGTCTAATGAGACAAACTAGTTTCTTGGCACAAGGCCTTGAAAAATTTGTATTTTTATTATTGACACAAGGAATTGAATATGTGGTTACAAAGTCTAGAATTATGCATTCCATCATTATGAAAGTTGCAATTGATATTGCATGTGATTATTCGAATAGTTTAATATCCATGTGAATAAGTAAATGGAATTATTTCATTTTATCTTTTCTATATTATGATGAAGTTTATGTTTAAAATTCTTTGGTTTTAGTCTTATACATTTCCTTAAGTGTTTATGCTTATTAATGAATATTTCCACTATATTGTTATCCATACTGAGCATCTGAGCTCACCCATTTCTATGTTTTATTTTTCCTAAGATGTGAACAAGTATTTTACGGTTGACTTGTAGGGACAGGCTAAGGATATAAGATTGTTCTAGGAGGAAAAATGTAGTTGATGTTTTTATTTCATGATGTAATGTAAAACTTATCAATTATCTATTACTTCCTAGGCTACTATACTGATCGATCTTTCGGGACATGATTCCTTATATCATGAAAATGTAATGTCATAATGTACCTACTATGGGTACCTTTGGTTAGAGAGATACAATTGGTATTAGAGAATGTTTAGTACAAACCTTGGAAGGTAGATTTAGAAAAACAATTATTATAGAACATTACCATAAGATAGACATTTAGGATTAGTATAGAAGAACTTCCTAGAATTTTGGTTTTGTAGAGATTTTTTGAGTTTTCCAAGTAATAAATCCATGTCTAGATAAAAGCAGGTAGAGGTGGCTCTGGCATAGATGTACCTAGGGGTTAATCCTGAAAACACCGCTTTGAGATAGACTCGAACATGAACTGGTGCACGACAATGGGCCTTGCTCTACTTTTGTTTATGACACTCATGGGATATATGATTACGATAATTCTCATTTTATTTACAAACCATTATGAAGGTTTTATGATTATATACATCTTCAGAGAACCCATTTTTATGATTATGGATTATATCCATAAACTATTCAATTAATGTTAACAGTTTTACATGAATAGAAATATGTATTGTGATTTATAAACTAATCCAGTGTATGCCATTTTTTAGAAATGGATCCTAGTGGAATGAATGGAAACCATATCAATCCACATAATCTATATAGGTATTTCTCTACTACTCAAAATAATTATAGTGGATATGGTGACGCAACTGGGGCTGATCACCTTATCACTATACTGGGACAACCCAATCCGGTTATGAATAATAAACATACCTGTATAAAACACCTGGATCCACAATGTGGAGGATCAATGTTAGACTGCTTCATGAGGAAACAACCTCCAACATTCAATGGGTGTACAAATCCATTAGTATCTAACCATTGGATAAATTCTGTTGAGAAAACATTTCACACTTCGAGGAGTAACAAAAGGGAAAATGTTGTCATTGTAGTTTATCTCCTCATGGGAGATTCAGATCAATGGTGGTCATTCATTCAAAATACAAAGGATGATGATGACATATAAAATTTGGAATGGAGGGAGTTTAAAGAGATTTTCTTAGAAAAATACTTTCTTTGTGACCATCGAGCGGATATAGAAAGACAATTTCTGAGTCTGAGGAAAAAGAATGATGAGAATGTAGAAAAATGTGAGGCTAACTTTACAATGTTAGCATGTCATGAATCATATTATAAACGTAGACCAAGGAGTAAGATTGATCGATTATTTTAGGGGTTAAAACCATTTCTTCATAGAAAATTAGTCTCACAATCCTTCTCATTATACGAAGATACTGTCTCATGCACTATCAAGACAGAAAAGGACTTATCTATGTATTATGACATTAAAGAAAAGCAAGAGAAAAAGTGATCTGTTGAACCATATGGAAATGGAAATAAATGGAAGAAGGGAAAAAATTGATCATCCATCCTATGGTAAATGTGGGAAGAAACACCCCAGTACATGCCTGAATGGAATGAGAGTCTGTTACCAATGTATTGAAAAAGGCCACCAAGCTCGTGATTGTAAGGGGAAGAAAGAGGCTGTCAATGTTGAATTCTACAATTTTAGTGAAAAGATGCATTATTCAAATGAATTTCCTAAGTTCCAGGTGAAATTACCTCAAAAAAGACCAAGGGATAAATGCCAAGATTATCTGATCACCACTGCTGAGGTTGAAGCTCCGAAAGATGTGGTGGCAGGTAATTCAAGGGTTTCCTCAAGTTTATTCAATGATTTATTTGAATTTGGATCATCAAATTGTTTTATATCTTCCCGGTTTTCTAAAAAAATTATATCTTTTCAATTTCACTTAACATGGGAGTTGTCAGTAAAAACACCTTAGGGAAGTATCATTGCAACAATGTTTTGTGAATGAGTTACCATTTGGGCATATAAGTGTTCATTATCTACCAATCTCATCATAATAGCCATTATTGAACTTGATATAATCCTATTAATGGATTGTCTTTCAGTCCGTGATGAAAAAATGTGTTGTAAGAAGAAGGAGGATACAAATTTCGATGATGATAAAGAGTAACTTATCTTTATAGATGAAACATCACCACATGATTCTTATCTAGATCTGCCCCCTAGTAGCTCTACTAAATTCAATTATTGTGGACGAATGGAATGAAATAACTATGGGTGAGGAAAAGAATGTTAGAATAGAGGACATACCTATTGTGCAAAAATATGTTGATTTGTTTCCAGGTTATTTACTTGGACAACCTCCAAAATGAGAAATTGAGTTTTCCATTGATTTAATTTCTGGTTCAAGGCCCATATCAAAGACCCCATATAGAATGTCTCTATGGGAATTAGTGAAACTAAATAAACAACTAGAATAATTGAGTAACAATGGATTTATACTCCCTTGTGTTTCTCCATGTGGAGCCCCTACCCATTTTTTTAGAAAGAAAGATGGATCAATGTGGTTGTACATTGACTACAGAGAGATCAATTCTATAACAATAAAGAACATGTATCCTCTACCATTCATTGATGATTTATTCAACCAACTTCATGGATATCAATATGTTTCAATGATTTACCTTCGATCTGGATATCATCAATTGTGTGTGAAGAAGGAAGACATTTCAAAAAAATCATTTTGAACCAAGTATGAGCTTTAGGAGTTCAAATTCATGCCTTTTGGATTGAATATTTCACCTTCTATCTTTATAGATCTAATTAATATAGTTTTCAAGTAATATCATGATGACATTGTAGTGGTATTTATTTATGATATTTTGGTATACTAAAAAATCTACGAAGAGCTTGAAAATCACTTGAATATTATCCTAAGATCTCTTAGAAGAAATGAATTATATGGGAAATTTAGAAAGTGTGAATTTTGGATTCAGGATATATCTTTTCTTGTCCTTATTGTCTCTAAGGATGGAATCTCTATTGATCCTTCAATGACCAAGGAAATCCATGAATGGCCAGCACTGATGAGTATAACTGAGGAACACAATTTTATTTTTTTAGCATGTTATTATAGGAGTTTTTTCCCGAATTTTGCCTGATTGGATAACCCATTAACCATGCTCACTCGTAACGGGGTTAAATATTTTGGACAAAAGAGTGTGAGGAATGTTTTGAAGAAATGAATAGAAGATTATATAATGCTCTTATCTTGACTCTACCATCGAGAAATGATGGGTTTGTTATTTATAGTGATTCTTCAAAGAAAGGACATGGTTGTGTCCTTATGCAGAATGATAGAGTTATTCCCTATGCATCATGGTAGCTAAAAATCCTTGAACAAAACCATCCCAATCATGATTTTGTGTTAACTGTTGTAATAATTTTTTTGAAAATATTGAGATACTCTATCTTTGGTAAAAAAATGTGAGATTTATACTAATCACATGAGTTTGATGTATATGTTTTCACAAAAGAACTCAATATGAGGCAAAGGAGATGGCTTAAACTACTCAAGGATTATGAATACACTATACACTACCACTGGGGATGGAAATTAAAGAAGAAGATGGTTTGAGAAGAAAGGATTATGGAGTTTTGAACAAGATGAGAGTTGAAAAGGATCCTATATACATGGATCTAGTAATGGTGATATGGGAATTACCATCGAAGGGGAAACATCTATACTTTTTCAAATGGTTGTCAAACAATATTTACTAGAAAGCATAAAATGTACTCTGACTGATGATGAGGAATTTCAGAAGAATATTACAGCTTTGAATGATGGGAGATGGATCGACTTTGTATATGAAGGTGAAATTTTGAAATTTTGGAAAAGACTTTGTGTTCTTAACATACCTGATCTAAAAAAGGTAATTTTTGGATGATGCTCATAGCTCCAATTTCTCTATTCACCCTAGGAGCACCAAGAAGTATAGAGATTTGATGGAACATTTTTTGTGGGACAACATGAATAGGGAGATTTCTAATTTTTTGTTAAGATGTATTGGTTGTCAAAAATTGAATGAGGGAAGGCAACATCCTGGATGAGTCATGCAACCTTTTCCCATATCTGAGTGGAAATAAGATAATATTACGATGGAGTTTGTCATGGGGATACCAAAAACTCCTCAAAGTAATGATGAAATACGGGTCATTATTGATCGTCTTACCAATTCAACACATTTTCTTTCTATAAGATAAGATTTACCACTTGAACGTCTAGAAAAAACAATATATTAATGATGTTGTCAGACATCATGTAGCATCCCTATCAATTTTTTTCTGATCGTGATCCCCATTTTAAATCAAGATTCTGTAAAAGTCTTCAGAAGGCCCTGGATACTAAAATTTGTTTGAGCACTGCCTACCACCCTCAAACTGATGGACAATCAGAACAAAATATTCAAACATTATAATACATGTTGAGATCTTTCTCACTTGTCTTTCATGGTATGTCAGATCAATATTTACCTCTGGTAGAATGTTCTTATTATAATATCTTCTATTCAAGTATTTATATGGCACCATATGAAGCATTATACATAAAGAGATGTCACACACCAACTTCTTGGGATGATGTTGGTGAAAGAAAACGCATAGGCGCAGAACAAGTTGGGGAAACGATCGAAAAGTTGAAGGTTATCCCAACCCACATCAAAGCAGCTCAAAGTATGAAAAAAAGCTATGCTAATAATAGAAATATGGGTTTGGAATTTCAGGTAGGATATCATGTTTTATTGAATGCATCTCCATGGAAGGGAGTTATATGATTCGATAAGAAGTGTAAATTGATTCCAAGGTATATCAGACCTTTCGAAATTCTAGAACAAGTAGGAGTTGTAACTTATCATTAGGAAATGCCTCCAAGTCTCTCCAACGTTCATGATGTGTTCTGTGTATGAATATTAAGAAAATACAAGCCTGATTAATGCATGTACTCACCTATGAGAAAATTGAATTGGAACCTGATCTTTCATATTAGGAAGAGCCTGTCAAAATTCTAGATACCGGAGAACAAGTGATGAGAAACTTGACAACTTGTCTGGTACTAGTTCGAGGGAGAAACAATAAGATGGAAGAGGCAATGTGGGAACCCGAGGAATATACGATGAAGAACAACCCAAATCATTTTAATTAGTAATATTCTATTAATATTGAGGACAAAATTATATTAAGGAGAGGATAATGTAACACCCCACGCTTCCATAGTATGTTTTCCTTTGAATAATACAACAGCTTTCATTGTAAACAACTTGGAGTTTTAACATACCACGACCATTGAAACTAGCTGTTATGAATAGTAATACCCACTTCTTAAAATTTGATAAATTTTATTTTTCATAATGGACTTCATTTTTTGATAATGAATATCAAAATTATCTTTGGGTGAATTTTTTTTATTTTTCTGAAAACATTCTATTTGTGATGAATAGTGAAAAAAAATTGTGTTATTATTTAAAACCGACTTTTTATTTAAATAATTAGTTATTTGATTTAAATTTATTTTAGGGCAGAATATATACATAATACCTATATATTTTCAACTTAATTATTTGCAGACATTGTATAATAAGTTTAGATATATAAAATTTTATCAAACTTTTTACCATCATTTACCCACCTTCTAGGAGTATTTACAAATTTGCATATAAAATAATTTTATAGATTATGTGTGTTGAATTTAAAAAATATGAGAGAAATGGTTTATATCATTATGTAAAATGTGGATCAATAAGATGAAAATAATTTTTGTTTAATAGTAACTTTTGACTTTTATTTATCACTGTTAAAATTAAATAGGGTTATTAATGGTAAAAAGGATATTATAATTACCCCAAAACATGACCAAATTCAATTGGATAAGTTTAATTCGTCCAAAAACAACCTTAAGAATAAAATATGACCGCATTTGGTCCTCTTGGATTAGATTAGGACATTTATTATTATTTTATTTAAAGAAAAGTTAAAATAGATAAATTCAATGTTTAATAACTAAACCATTTTAAATACCAAGCTATACATAAGATATATTCTACTATAAATATTAATTAGAAAGATAAAAAACTTTCCTATATAATGGTATTATATTTATATTTTTTAAAAATTAAATAATTTAATTTATTTATGACACAATGAAGATTTAGAAATTACTTTATTAATGAAAGATTAGAATAATTGATATTGTATATATCCAAATAAATGTAATTTGAGAAATTTGATGAATTTCACTAATTTTCTAGGATAATATGACATATGAGGGTTGATTGAATAATTTTTTTGAATTAATCATGCTATTATGATTTTCATAAAAAACAAATACTACCTAGTGTCAAAATTGACATAATTGAGTTTTTAAAAGAAATACTATATTATTAATTGATATAATGTGCCACAAAATATACTTCTTGGACAAAGGAATTATATATGGGTATGTATATTTATAGTTGACCACTTGGGGTACTCTTTTCTAGTTATATTAATTTTATAAAAAATGTAATATAAAAAAACAAATAGATATGGTAAATGTCAAACTTTTTAACAAAGAGTTAAATCTAACAAATAAGGTCAATATGGTGACCTAAAAATGACTACAACATCTTGGTTGAGTGGTTTTATTCCCATTACAAACTTATCCTCGAAATATATAATTTTTGAGCCATTATAAATCGAAAATAATTTTTTATAAAATATTATTTCAATCTTTTACTAAAGTGACCCTCACCACTCTTATAAAATGGTACTTCCCAATATCTTAATTTCACAACTACAAAGCCATTTTTCTCATACCAACCCTGACCAAATATCCTCCCAACATTCCTCCCTTCATCCTAGAGGCCTTATGTAGGTCATAATGCCATCCATAAGATCCCTTTTGATCAAATCAATAGGAAGAGCCAAGAGTAGAGGTAAATATTTCATCACATCTTTCAATTTATTTTCTTTTCAACTTCCTATTTCTTTTTTGTTTCCATTCTAAAATAATGAATCCAATATCTTATATATAACGTGATATTATTATAAAAATTGTACAACCATATTCATTATTCTATCAATCACATGAATGACAATGTCACCATACGTGCATACGTACGGCTTACCATCTCCACGTTGTGGTGTAGTTTGTTATTCAAACACTTCATTTTTTGGATGGGTATAATAATGATGTATAGTTGATGTAAATTATAAATAAAACATGTTAATTATTATGTATATATTATATAATATTTAATTATATACTATTTCACCATTAATTGAATGATATTGTCACTCGTGCGTACAGACGGATTACCGTCTCCAAAAACGTGATGAGATTCATTCTCCATCGTAATCATTCAAGAATAATTTTCATTTGATGATTAAAAATAATTTTTAAGAAATCAATTTATTTCTGTATATGAATCAAATACATACTATAAATAACAAACACGGCTTATGTAATAAAACATATAATGTAAAACGAATCAGTTAACACCTGAAACGACGATAATACTAAAATATTATAAACAAAGGAATATTAGAAGATCATATATGATATCATATTTATGTATACGATTATTTTATTATTTAATATCAACGATTTAACTATTATACACGAGTTTAATGCACCCTCAACCAATGATATGTGCAATGTAAGGGTTAATTTCACAATCTCTTTATTATCCGAGGTTGTTGATAAGTAAGTATCTACTGAGACCTCTTTATCATCTACATCCATGATTCATAAAAATGTATTTCAAAACATTTTCAGTATTTAATAGACTATGGTTTAAATTCAATTATACCATTGTTTGACTTTATATATAATGGTTTGAAAATAATCTTTCCATCATTTTCCAAACAAGGTACTTTATGACCTTTTCGACAAAATTAAGGTAATACTGTCTTTTTATAACTTATACGACGGGTGCAGATATTTTCTGCCATTATATTGTTGTTGAAGCTTCCCCTACAAGCATATAATTATATTTTCAAAATAAATTCATTCTTTTACAATTATAAGACATATATATGATTTCAAAATAGAAAGAGATATTTCTGAAAGAGAAGTTTTGATTTCATCTATGTCAACATCCTTTGATGGATTTTAAGCTGTATGAAGTTTATTTATTATGATACAAATCGTCCATATTTAATGGAATATTTTGTGATATATTTTACTATGGATGTGTTATTTTTACACCATTCATGGTTTATAGATAAAATATTATCATTTTGTATGCTTGTTTTAATATGAATGTTTATGTTATGTCTAAATGTTATCATATGAGGAATGCATTAGGATTAGTAAGTGATGGGTGGAACCCTCTATAGCTCCTCAATGCATCAGTAGGTCTCATGAAAAAAACTAATATCCTAGAAAAAGGCATTGACACAAGTTTATTTTTAGTCTTGGCTTAAGGCCTTGACTATGTGGTTATGAAGTCTGGCATTATGCATTCCATCATTATGAAAGTTGCTATTTATATTGAATTTGATTATTATATTAGTATAATATCCATGTGAATAAGTAAATGTAATTATTTGATTTTATATTTTCCATATTATGCAGAAGTTTATGTTTAAAAGGCTTTTGTTTTAGTCATATACATTTCCTTAAATATTTATGCTTATTTATGAAAGTTTCCGCTATATTGTTATCCTTACTGAGCATCTGAGATCACCTCTTTCAATGTTTTATTTTTTCCAAGATGTGAATAAGTATATAATAGTCGACATAGAGAGATAGGTTAAGGTTATGTGTTTTTTTAAATGGGAAATAATGTTTTTTATGTTTTTATTTCATGATATAATGTAAAAATTATGAATTTATCCTATACTTCCAAGTCTACTAAACTAATCGGTCATTCGGTACCTGATTCCTTGTATCATACGAATGTTATGTAATAATGCACTGACCTTGGGTAACTAGGGCTTAGCCGTTACATTAATAGCTTCAATCCTAGCTATTTGTGCATATGATTTTTCATAATTTTTCCCTTCTTGTTGACTATAAATCTTAAAAACAAGTATTTATTTATTTATAATTATTATTCAATTTTCATTACATTTTTTTGAAACCCCAATTTACTCAAAATACATATGTTTATTTATGTCATTCAACCATGGTCCAGACCTTGTTACATTTGAATTCATTATTATCATCATGTATAGCATATATCCAATACTGATTAACTAAAACATCTTCATAATTCATAGTTTCAAATTGGGAAAGAAAGTATAGATGGTCTATTTCACTCCATAGGGATCTTATAGTCCTAATAGGTAGATCAACATCCCCAATGATACTATGACTGAAAATTAAATTTTTATTCTAAAAGAACATTTTCGGAAAAAGTGGGAAACCCGGAATAACACCATACAAGAAATAGCCTAGAACAATACTACAAGAAACTGCTCCTCCCTAGCCACTACAATGTTATGTAAAGCCTCCACCTTGCATGACCGCTCGGCAAGCTATCCCATGCAGGGTTTCATGGGTTTAGTACCGAAGGTAATGCCATACCCTCTCTTTCATCCAAATACAAATGGTCATGCACATATGAAAGCATCCTACCCTGAATCATCATCTGGAGATGATCCTTGTAGAGAGCTGGTTGCTTAAACCATCAAAATTTAGAATAGAAACCAAATTCCAAAAACTTTCTCAAATCTCGCTCAATCCAGATTTCAAAACCACCACAGAGAAGTTTCAAATATCAAATCCATAAAACCACCATAAATCCATCAAAATCGTCGTCGAGCTCTTTGAATTGATCTCTAGAACTCACTACCCAAAGAACCAATAATACCACTACACTGCCCCACCTCAAAGAGACTAGCGGAATCCTGGAACCTGAGCAGAGAACCATGCAAACAGATATTGGAAAAATCATCGATGATACCTTGACTCAGCAACATCACGTCACTTTTTCCGTCATCACATCAACTCACACATCGCCATCATGGGATATCATCATCAATACCAGCACATGAAAAAACCATTAGAGAAACTCAAAGCACATCTCAGATGCAATTGGAGCAACCATAACAAGCGTCAAAGAGGCGAGTGGGGCAGCTGAAAAGAATATCACAGAGGTGACTGGAGAAACCAGAGATGCGCTTCATAGAGGCAAATGGAGGAGTGAAAGAGTGCATCAAAATTCCTAGAACCATAGAACTGGATACTGTGAGCAACTTCAAACAACTTCATACAAAAATAGGTAACCTCAGAAAAAACTAGTAAGCAAATGAAAACAAAAATGATCACTGAGAGGGAGAGGCAAATGACACTGGGGCGACCCAGAGTGAAATGCAGAGGCATTCAGAGCAACCGAAACATGCATCGTAGTAACAACTGGAGCAGCTAAAGAGCGCATCCCAGAAGGGACTAGAGAAACCAGAGACGCGCATCACAAATGCCTCCGAAGTAGCATAAGAGCGTATCACATGTCCGAGAACCACTTACACTAGGATCCAGACCCCCCTGAACATCACAATCTTAAACAATGAATCTATAATTCCAAATAAACCGGGTTCAATGTCACATTATATTCATCAGAACATAAACCTCTCCCAATTCGAGCAAAAGAGACCTTAATCCTCGCTTCCTCCACAAACACACAAATCCAGACCTCCAAGAAAACTGCATTCCAAGATAGAACCCTATCCACCAACAACCCTTGAAACCCCCTTTTCTATCCCACAATTATCCATATTGCAAACAAAACAATCAAAAGAACTGCCGATGAAAAGGGAAAAGAAATTTTGAGATCGAAAGAAACGCTTCTTGATTCTGATTACCGATACCAAGTCTGTCTGTCTCTAATCCTCCTCAATTGCCTCCTCCGAGTTCAAGCCCCTATCACCACATCACATGACCGTAGGAGGAAACCTGGTTCAACGACACCCCCATCACCACATGAGCATGAAATCTTCGCATATCTGATCTTTAGTGACTTCTTCGGATCACTAACATTAGGATTTCCATCATCGAGATCGGAACTGGAATAATGACGGAAACATAGTTTTGAGAATTAGTCAATAGTGGTGCCTAGGTGAGCTCGATCTGAGTCCTCCTCATCCTTGCGACGACTTCGTGTATTATTCCTTAGATCTGAGCATAGTCGGAGACAATGATTGGCATCCTCAAATTGCATCAGTAGTAGAACAAATTTTTAGGCCTCAACGATGGTGGTGAGGGAAAGATTCATATTTCATCTCTAGAGATTTTGCCATTGTAGAGACCCGAAGCTTATCGTACATGGACGTTACATTACTTTTGCGGAATACTTAGTACATAACAAAAACACACACACAAGGATCGTAATAGTTTAGTGTCTTTGGAAACTCGGAATAAAATCTTCTAATCGTGGGGAAAGATCTTCAACATCTCCCATAAAGATCTTCCTTTTTTTTACCAAAAACCTTTCTTTATATCCTGGGGAAAAGAAAACATAAAAGGGTGAGCTCAAATGCTCAGTAAGGGTAAACAAAAGAAATATCAATCACATCATATACATAAGAACATAGCTTTTGGAAATCTTAACCTGCAAAAGAGCTCATAATATCATAACATGGGATAAATCATATAAGTGAAAATGAGATCCCCATAATCATAACATAAAACTTGAAACTTTGTGGCATGCACACATAATCATGGAAAATCATTTCTTGTTAGTCATGACTCATTGCCAAGACTATCTTAGTGGAAAAAGTCCCTTTCTGAACCGAGTTCACTCCTCGTTTCAGTCCTGTATCACTGAACCGAAATAACCTTCCCTTCCAGCCATGTCTATCTCATGAGATATAAAATCATTACCCAATGCATTGGAGGGAGATATAGGTCCCACCCATCTTATAATGAATCCTTTCTTATGTGTTCCACATAATCATAAAACATACATCATCGCATAACACATGTAACAAAAATGGGATTCTTGAAACATCATGACATCATAAATCGATTCATATAAGATAAAGTAATTCATAAACATAATTCCATCACAACATAGTCAAATAAATGTAAAAATATGGATAGAAACAGAACCCTTTATTATCTTAGATGGAAAATAATTTTGATAAAACACTTGAATTGAATTCTTGAGGAAAATATCCTTTCTTCTTCAAAATCAATTTCTTTTCACAAAACATCATGCAATTTTAAAAGAAAGAGATTTTATTGAAAATAGTCATGAAATTTTTTAGAGGAAGCTTCATGAAAATAAGGCTTTATAAAACAGTAGAAATCCGTTCGTGCCGTATAAGTTAAAAAAACATTCTTCGTACTTTTGTCGGAAAAGTCAAAAAGTACCTCGTACGGAAAAACGACAAAAGATTCCTTTCATATTCTTTACTAAAAACTCACCTAAGGGTAAAATTGGATTTAAACTATTTCAAGTGGATGGAAACAATATTACATATTGAGGGAACATGGATGTGGATGATAAAATACACCCCAGTAAATACTTACGAATAAACAATCTCGGATAAAAATGAGATTGTGATATTTCCCTTACCTTAGGTCCGACTTGATTTGTAAGTGTCTGAACCTCCTGTATAATGATTTAAATCATGTTATTGACTTATTAAAGAATAATATTCATTGTTATGATATCATATATGGTTCACTTATGACATTATATTACCCGTTCTTTTGTAAATTCCATGTTAAAGAAGCGTTTTGGGTAAAATCGTTTCATTTGTCGTAGGTGTTTTGACTTGTTGTTCTTGACATCATTATTACTTATATCATGATTTACTTACTTCCAGAATATAAAATATGATTTATATATCATATATATTCAGTATATATATATATATATAATAGGTAGATAAATAAAATGAAAAACACCGTTCATGGAGACGGTAGTCCGTACGTACGCATGAACGCTGTTTTCCTTTCCTTATTGTCCTGAAATGGAAGTAAGTAGATGACATACATATGTATATATATACATAAATCCAGTAGCTTTATAATGTCATATATTTCATTATTATTTCTTATATATACATTATAATCATTCTTAAATGGTTTACATGGATAATGAATCTCATCGCGTCGTGGAGACGGTATTCCGTACGTACGCACGAGCGATGATATCATTTCTATAAATATTGAATTGAATTGGAGTGGATTATACAATATATCAGAATCAATATGATGTTGTAATAACTATTTATAGTTATTCTTTACACCATTATACCCATCCATGTAAGGTGGTGGTGGAAAATAGATTACACCACGGCGTGGAGACGGTATTCCGTACGTACGCACGCGCGGTGATTTCTTTTTCCGTAGGATGGATAGATGGTGAAATAGGGTTGTTTCATACTTATAATAACATATCAGTATATGAGTGATACTGATGTTATTACTTCATAATGAAACAACCTAAGAAGAAGAAGTGGAAGAAGAAATAAAGATGAAAGAATTGGTAACGGTAATTACCTCTTCTTTGAAGTGCCTCTTTGAGACCTCCTCTTAGGGCACTAAAATTGGTCTTTGAGGAAGACCATAACCTCTAGGATGTTTCTAGGGAAGTGGAGAGGAGAAATTGGTAGGGGTTGGCCGAGCTTGAGTGCTCAAATTGGTGTGAGGAGGAGGGGGAGGAGGTGTCCTTTTATAAGGGAGGAGAGGGGCACCCTAGGAATATCTCAAAATATTATTTTATATTAAAGTCAAAATCGGTTTATAATGGTTCCAAAGGGTCTTATTTCGAAGCTAAAGTGGGGAAGGGTCGAAATCCTATCAACCAATAGGATTTAGACAAGTTTAGGGTATTATTTTAACCTTATCAATTAGATTTAACTCTAAGTTAATTAATTTAACTTTTACCGTGTCTTTTTGTTTTCTTTCACTATATGGTTAATACACTTACTATAACATGCCAAACGAACCCCAAATTGTTTATTATTAATATATATATCCTTATCTAAGTCATTTGGCCGAACCTTAGATTTTTAAGAATAAAATAACAATTAATAATATAATATTTTATTTAAAAACTATTTTGTGTCAATTTTGACACTATTTGATATATGATTTTTGTGAAAGTCATAACAGAATTATATGTTCGAACCAAGTTGATTAAATAAACAATAATATATCATAGTAACCTAGAAAATTAGTGTAATTCATAAAAAGTCTCAAATTACATTTATTTTGGTATTTATATTATCAATTTTGTCAATATTTCATTAATAAGATAATTACTGCATCATCTTTGTGTCATAAATAAATTAAATTATTTGATGTCTAAAAATTACAAATAAAATACCATCATGTAGGAAATCTTTTTAGCTGTTTAATGAATATTTACAATCGAATTTATCTTATGTATAACCCCATATTAAAAATGATTTACTTATTAAACTTTGATTTTAACTATTTTAACCCTTCTTTAAATAAATTAATAATAAATGTCCTAATCTAATCCAAGTGGGCCTAAATGGTCATATTTTATTCCTAAGTTTGTTTTTGGTCGAATTACACTTGTCCAATAGAATTAGGACATGTGTTAGGGTAATATTAATATCATATTTGCCCTTAGTTACCCTATTTACTATTAACCGTGGTAAAAATAGTAAAAAGTTACTATTCACCAAAAAATTATTTTCATCTCATTGAACCACATTTTAGTCCTTGATATTAACCGTGTCTCTCGGATTTTTGAAATTCCATTCACAGAAGCGGTAAAATTAAGTTTTATGCAAAATTCGGTTTTTAACCTACCACTTAGTGGTTTCACTATTCATCAAAAATTGAAAGTTTTCAGAAAAATACCAAAATTTCACCCTAGGCTAATTTCGATATTCTAAGTCCAAAAATGAAGTCCATTTTGAAAAATAAAATTTATAAAATTTTAAAAAGTGGTTATTACTATTCATAACGGCTAGTTTTAATAACATATTGTTGTTTAGTGAAACTCGGTATTGCGTACGACGCAAGCTATCGAGGAAGGTCGCGATTGCGTGTAAAGAAAGCCAAGCAAGTGTTGTGTAGAAAAAGATTTCTTTGATGATTTATATAACATAAAAGTCTCGGGTGTTACATTCTACCCCCCTTAAAAAGAATTTCTCCCTCGAAATTCGTCACTTTGCAACAAACAAATGAGGATACTTCTCCCTCATCATATCCTCAAGCTCCCATGTAGCTTCTTCAAGTTGGTGGTTTCTCCATAAAACTTTCACCAAGCGAGTGGTCTTGTTTCGTAGGACTTTTTCGCTACGATCCAGAATCTCTATCGGCTGTTCTTCATAAGAAAGATCTTGCTCCAGCAGTACAACTTCTGAGCCGAGTACATGTGAAGGATCTGGTATGTACTTTCTCAGGAGAGATACGTGGAACACATCGTGAACTTGAGAGAGATTCGGTGGAAGCGCCAATCGGTAAGCTACCTTCCCAACATGATCCAGTATTTCAAAAGGACCGATATATCTAGGGCTCAACTTCCCCTTCTTTCCAAATCTCATAACCCTCTTCCAGGGAGATATTCGTAAGAACACTTTATCGCCCACTTCAAACTCTAGGTCTTTTCTTCGGTTGTCGGCATAACTTTTATGTCGACTCTGAGCTGCTCTTATGTGTTGTTGAATAGATCTAACCTTTTCTGCCATTTCATCAACGAGATCAGGTCCTAATAGCTTTCTTTCCCCAACTTCATCCCAACAAGTTGGAGTCCTGCATTTCTTTCCATAGAGAGCTTCATAAGGAGCCATCTGAATACTGGAGTGAAAGCTATTATTATAAGAAAATTCCACCAAAGGTAGGTGTTGATCCCAACCTCCTTTGAAATCCATAGAGCAAGCTCTCAACATATCTTCTAGGGTTTGAATTGTTCTCTCAGACTGACCGTCTGTCTGGGGATGATAAGCAGTGTTGAAACTCAACTCTGTATCCAGAGTATGCTGAAGACTTCGCCAGAATTTCGAGGTAAATCTCGGATCTCGATCAGATATAATAGAAAGTGGTACTCCATGAAATCTTACCACTTCCTTTACATATATCCTGGCAAGCTGATCTAGAGAGAAATCCTCTCTAATAGCAATGAAGTGTGCAGACTTTGTAAGACGGTCAACTATGACCCAGACAGCATTATTGCCTTTGGATGTTTTAGGAAGTCCTGTGACAAAGTCCATAGTGATGTTTTCCCATTTCCATTCGGGTATGGGTAATGGTTGTAACATCCCCTTAGACTTCTGTCTCTCAGCTTTAACTTGTTGACAAACCAAGCATCGAGAGACATATTCAGCAACATCTCTTTTCATGCCATCCCACCAGAAGTACTCTTTCAGGTCCCTATACATCTTCGTGCTTCCAGGATGAATAGAGAATGAAGAACTATGAGCCTCATCCAGCAGCTCTTTCTTTAATTCAGGGATGGGAGGAACGCAAACCCGATTCCTGAACTTTATTATCCCATCACAATCAAGGTTGAATTCAGGAACATTTCTCACCTTCTTTTGTAACTCGACATCTTCTTTCTGTGCCTCTTTAATCTTCACATGTATAGATGGTTGAACATTCATTTGAGAAAGATAAGATTTTTCCCCTTCCATTATAATTACAAGATCCATCCTTTGTAAATCCATAAATATTGGATCTTTTGTGATCCTCATCATGGATAAACTAGCATGGTCTTGTCGACTTAATGCATCTGCCACCTTGTTTGCTTTCCCAGGGTGGTAATGGATTGAGCAGTCATAATCCTTAATCAGCTCCAACCATCTTCTTTGACGCATATTCAACTCCTTTTGTGTGAAAATATACTTTAAACTTTTATGATCAGTATAAATATCACACCTTTCACCATAAAGGTAATGCCTCCAAATCTTTAAGGCAAAGATTACCGCAGCCAACTCCAAATCATGTGTTGGGTAATTTTGCTCATGGATTTTCAACTGTCGTGAGGCATAAGCTATCACCATATCATTTTGCATAAGAACACACCCCAATCCCTTCTTGGATGCATCACTGTAGATCACAAACCTTTCTCCACTACAAGGCAGTGTGAGCACAGTTGCACTGGATAACCTTCTTTTCAACTCCTTGAAATTCTCTTCACATTCCTCTGTCCAGACAAACTTAACTCCCTTCCGAGTCAACTTGGTGATTGGATTAGATAATCCTGAAAAATCTTTTACAAAACGTCGATAATATCCAGCCAAACCAAGAAAACTTCGGATCTCAGTTACTGTTGTTGGTCTTGACCATCTTTCGATAACCTCTGTTTTTGCTGGATCCACAGATATCCCCTATTTTGAGATTATATGACCCAAAAATGCAACTTTTTGAAGCCAAAATTCACACTTGGTAAATTTGGCATAAAGCTTCTCCTTTCTCAGGGTCTCCAATATAATTCTCAAGTGATCTTCATTCTCTTCCTTGCTCTTTGAATAGACAAGAATATCGTCTATAAAGACTACCACAAATTGACCAAGATAGTCTCTAAAGACTCTATTCATTAGATCCATGAAGATAGCAGGGGCATTAGTAAGACCAAATGGCATCACTATAAATTCATAGTGTCCATACCTTGTACGGAAAGCCGTCTTTGGTATATCCTCCCTTTTGACCCTTAATTGATGATACCCTGAACGAAGATCAATCTTGGAAAAGTATTGAGCTCCGCGTAGTTGGTCAAATAAGTCATCAATGCGTGGGAGAGGATATTTGTTCTTGATAGTGATCTTGTTAAGTTCTCGATAATCAATGCAGAGTCTCATTGATCCATCTTTCTTCTTAACAAATAGAACAGGTGCTCCCCAAGGTGACGCACTAGGGCGTATGAATCCCTTATCAAGATTCTCTTGGAGTTGCTTCTTCAATTCCTGCAACTCAATTGGGGCCATTCTATAAGGTGTCTTTGAAATAGGCAAAGCGCCCGGTACGAGTTCTATTGAAAACTCAACTTCACGATTTGGTGGAAGACCCGGTAATTCCTCCGGAAAGACATCATCAAACTCCGGTACAATGGGCATATTCTTAATCGTGAGTTTCTCACCAACTATTTGAGATAAATAACCTTCATTTAGTGGAATCAATACCCACAAGATGGAAGAAATTTCCACTGGAAGGTTATGTTCATCCTTGCATTGATAGACGATCGTAGGTTGATCTGGAATATGAAATGTGACTTCCCTTCTTTGGCAATTGATATGAGCTCCATGTAGAGAAAGCCAATCCATGCCAAGAATCACATCAAATTCCACTAAAGGAAGGATCACAAGATTTTCAGGAAGCACTTTCCCACAAACTTCGATCGGAGAAGAATTATAAACTTCTGATGCGATTGATGCGCCATTAGGTGTTGTCACAGCTAACTCAACATCTAATTGTTGAGGTAATATGGTGATACCCTTAGAAAATTTTTCAGAAATAAAAGAGGGGGTGGATCCAGAATCAAATAAAACATTTGCTACTTTAGAGTGGATGGTAAGTGTACCTTTCACCACATCGTTATCATACTCCACATCGCTGATAGAAATTGCATGTGACTTTCCTTTGTCTTTAGCCTTAAGAGTTTGTTGACGTCGACCATCATCATCAACCCTTGGATTTGGGCATTGATTGGCATAATTCCCCATCTCCTTGCACTTGAAACAATGAAGTGTAGTAGGTTCATTCTGTGTATCACTTCCTTTGTTTGTATCATTAGACATCTTCTTCCCATTATCACGGCATTCAAATGCCCGATGACCTTCCTTTCCACATTTAAAACATTTACTTGTCCCTTTAAGACAACTCCCTCCATGTTTCTTTCCACACTTTGAGCATAAGGGAAAGTTCATCTTCTTTTCCGTGTGCTCTTTAGATTTTTCTTTGAATTCCATCTTCCTCTTCTTATCAAACCCATGTGACTGATGGGTTACTCCAATCTCCATCTCGACTTTGAGAGCACATCGAACGATTTCTTCATAGCTATTGAAGTCCCTTATGGCTAACGCCCTTCGAAGACTTGGTTTTAAGCCACTAAAGAATCGATCGATCTTACTCTCAGGTTGGATAATAATACCGGAAGCGTACCTTGCAAGTCTTGTAAAATTTGCTTCATAGGTACTAACAGATTCATCATCCCTTTGCTTCAGTTCAAGGAACTCTTTCTCCATCTTTGTTCGGAGAATACGAGGGAATTACTTATTGAAAAATAAGTTCTTGAACTCGTCCCATTCCATAGACTCAATTTCATCCCTTTGCCTCGTATTCTTAACAAGATTCCACCATTGATCCGCATCTCCTTCCAAACGATACACTGCTAGGATAACTTTATCATGCTCAGAACATTGAAGAACTGAAAATATCTTTTCAGTAGTACTAATCCATTGTTCAGCAACTAATGGATCAGTAGACCCGCTGAAAGATGGTGGATGCTGCCTCATGAAGGATTCAACAGAATGTTGCTCCCTCCTTTGTTCGTTTGGAAATCCTGCATGATTCATAGCTTGAGAAAGTTGTGTGAGCATGGCTACAAGATTTTGCATTCCAGCTCCCATATCGTTTGGTTTCTCAGGGGGACAATCATTGCATTGCCCATCGCATTCCGCATTAACACGGTTCCTTCGGGTTCCAGCCATTGACTAAAACCAAGAAGAATAGTGTGAGAAACACTAATTATAATAGGAAACCACATAATTCAAAAAAAAAAATTCATGCTTAGGGTCTTATCCTCGGTTATTCATGGCCATTTCTAAGATTGTGTTCTATGCTTAGACTTATCCTTAGGGTTCTTACTAAGGCTTTCACATCCTAGTTTCCAAAGGTTGACTATACCTTTCCTCTGATACCAACTGTAGAGACTCGAAGCTTATCGTACATGGACGTTACATTACTTTTGCGGAATACTTAGTACATAACAAAAACACAGACACAAGGATCGTAATATTTTAGTGTCTTTGGAAAGTCGGAATAAAATCTTCTAATCGTGGGGAAAGATCTTCAACATCTCCCATAAAGATCTTCCTTTTTTTTACCAAAAACCTTTCTTTATATCCTGGGGAAAAGAAAACATAAAAGGGTGAGCTCAAATGCTCAGTAAGGGTAAACAAAAGAAATATCAATCACATCATATACATAAGAACATAGCTTTTGGAAATCTTAACCTGCAAAAGAGCTCATAATATCATAACATGGGATAAATCATATAAGTGAAAATGAGATCCCCATAATCAGAACATAAAACTTGAAACTTTGTGGCATGCACACATAATCATGGAAAATCATTTCTTGTTAGTCATGACTCATTGCCAAGACTATCTTAGTGGACAAAGTCCCTTTCTGAACCGAGTTCACTCATCGTTTCAGTCCTGTATCACTGAACCGAAATAACCTTCCGTTCCAGCCATGTCTATCTCATGAGATATAAAATCATTACCCAATGAATTGGAGGGAGATATAGGTCCCACCCATCTTATAATGAATCCTTTCTTATGTGTGCCACATAATCATAAAACATACATCATCGCATAACACATGTAACAAAAATGGGATTCTTGAAACATCATGACATCATAAATCGATTCATATAAGATAAAGTAATTCATAAACATAATTCCATCAAAACATAGTCAAATCAATGTAAAAATATGGATAGAAACAGAACCCTTTATTATCTTAGATGGAAAATAATTTTGATAAAACACTTGAATTGAATTCTTGAGGAAAATATCATTTCTTCTTCAAAATCAATTTCTTTTCACAAAACATCATGCAATTTTAAAAGAAAGAGATTTTATTGAAAATAGTCATGAAATCTTTTAGAGGAAGCTTCATGAAAATAAGGCTTTATAAAACAGTAGAAATCCGTTCGTGCCGTATAAGTTAAAAAAACATTCTTCGTACTTTTGTCGGAAAAGTCAAAAAGTACCTCGTACGGAAAAACGACAAAAGATTCCTTTCATATTCTTTACTAAAAACTCACCTAAGGGTAAAATTGGATTTAAACTATTGCAAGTGGATGGAAACAATATTACATATTGAGGGAACATGGATGTGGATGATAAAATACACCCCAGTAAATACTTACGAATAAACAATCTCGGATAAAAATGAGATTGTGATATTTCCCTTACCTTAGGTCCGACTTGCTTTGTAAGTGTCTGAACCTCCTGTATAATGATTTAAATCATGTTATTGACTTATTAAAGAATAATATTCATTGTTATGATATCATATATGGTTCACTTATGACATTATATTACCCGTTCTTTTGTAAATTCCATGTTAAAGAAGCGTTTTGGGTAAAATCGTTTCATTTATCGTAGGTGTTTTGACTTGTTGTTCTTGACATCATTATTACTTATATCATGATTTACTTACTTCCAGAATATAAAATATGATTTATATATCATATATATTCAGTATATATATATATATATAATAGGTAGATAAATAAAATGAAAAACACCGTTCATGGAGACGGTAGTCCGTACGTACGCATGAACGCTGTTTTCCTTCCCTTATTGTCCTGAAATGGAAGTAAGTAGATGACATACATATGTATATATATACATAAATCCAGTAGCTTTATAATGTCATATATTTCATTATTATTTCTTATATATACATTATAATCATTCTTAAATGGTTAACATGGATAATGAATCTCATCGCGTCGTGGAGACGGTATTCCGTACGTACGCACGAGCGATGATATCATTTCTATAAATATTGAATTGAATTGGAGTGGATTATACAATATATCAGAATCAATATGATGTTTTAATAACTATGTATAGTTATTCTTTACACCATTATACCCATCCATGTAAGGTGGTGGTGGAAAATAGATTACACCACGGCGTGGAGACGGTATTCCGTACGTACGCACGCGCGGTGATTTCTTTTTCCGTAGGATGGATAGATGGTGAAATAGGGTTGTTTCATACTTATAATAACATATCAGTATATGAGTGATACTGATGTTATTACTTCATAATGAAACAACCTAAGAAGAAGAAGTGGAAGAAGAAATAAAGATGAAAGAATTGGTAACGGTAATTACCTCTTCTTTGAAGTGCCTCTTTGAGACCTCCTCTTAGGGCACTAAAATTGGTCTTTGAGGAAGACCATAACCTCTAGGATGTTTCTAGGGAAGTGGAGAGGAGAAATTGGTAGGGGTTGGCCGAGCTTGAGTGCTCAAATTGGTGTGAGGAGGAGGGGGAGGAGGTGTCCTTTTATAAGGGAGGAGAGGGGCACCTTAGGAATATCTCAAAATATTATTTTATATTAAAGTCAAAATCGGTTTATAATGGTTCCAAAGGGTCTTATTTCGAAGCTAAAGTGGGGAAGGGTCGAAATCCTATCAACCAATAGGATTTAGACAAGTTTAGGGTATTATTTTAACCTTATCAATTAGATTTAACTCTAAGTTAATTAATTTAACTTTTACCGTGTCTTTTTGTTTTCTTTCACTATATGGTTAATACACTTACTATAACATGCCAAACGAACCCCAAATTGTTTATTATTAATATATATATCCTTATCTAAGTCATTTGGCCGAACCTTAGATTTTTAAGAATAAAATAACAATTAATAATATAATATTTTATTTAAAAACTATTTTGTGTCAATTTTGACACTATTTGATATATGATTTTTGTGAAAGTCATAACAGAATTATATGTTCGAACCAAGTTGATTAAATAAACAATAATATATCATAGTAACCTAGAAAATTAGTGGAATTCATAAAAAGTCTCAAATTACATTTATTTTGGTATTTATATTATCAATTTTGTCAATATTTCATTAATAAGATAATTACTGCATCATCTTTGTGTCATAAATAAATTAAATTATTTGATGTCTAAAAATTACAAATAAAATACCATCATGTAGGAAATCTTTTTAGCTGTTTAATGAATATTTACAATCGAATTTATCTTATGTATAACCCCATATTAAAAATAATTTACTTATTAAACTTTGATTTTAACTATTTTAACCCTTCTTTTAATAAATTAATAATAAATGTCCTAATCTAATACAAGTGGGCCTAAATGGTCATATTTTATTCCTAAGTTTGTTTTTGGTCGAATTACACTTGTCCAATAGAATTAGGACATGTGTTAGGGTAATATTAATATCATATTTACCATTAGTTACCCTATTTACTATTAACCGTGGTAAAAATAGTAAAACGTTACTATTCACCAAAAAATTATTTTCATCTCATTGAACCACATTTTAGTCCTTGATATTAACCGTGTCTCTCGGATTTTTGAAATTCCATTCACAGAAGCGGTAAAATTAAGTTTTATGCAAAATTCGGTTTTTAACCTACCACTTAGTGGTTTCACTATTCATCAAAAATTGAAAGTTTTCAGAAAAATACCAAAATTTCACCCTAGGCTAATTTCGATATTCTAAGTCCAAAAATGAAGTCCATTTTGAAAAATAAAATTTATAAAATTTTAAAAAGTGGTTATTACTATTCATAACGGCTAGTTTTAATAACATATTGTTGTTTAGTGAATCTCGGTATTGCGTACGACGCAAGCTATCGAGGAAGGTCGCGATTGCGTGTAAAGCAAGCCAAGCAAGTGTTGTGTAGAAAAAGATTCCTTTGATGATTTATATAACATAAAAGTCTCGGGTGTTACAGCCATCTACACCGATTCATCCACGCAGAGACATTAGTCTGCCACGCAGAACCCCCAACCATAGGGCTCTCTTGAGAGAAGAGAGCTCCCTAGAGCACCCCCAATGATACTATGAATTTGATGATTCATATGATAAAAATTATGTAGTGGTTTTGAAAATGTATTCTCCTCAACATAAGGTAAAAAATATTCCTTGGGAATAACATGGGAAAATAATTCCAGAGTTACTTACTCATAGGATGAACTTTCTTACATAGGTTGATTTTTTTTAAAACACATCCTCTAATGTTGGTTGAGCTTTTTTGCAAACAAAAAGGTCAGTTTCATCAAATTTAACATGTACTGTTCCCTAAATAGTAAAATAATATCTTTTAAAAATCATTATATATCATAGATGTAATAGAATAACATAAAAATATTCTATGACTGGATTTGGTTGAAATTTTAGGTATGTTATCTATCATATTCAGGATGAATAAATTACATCCAAAAACTCTGAAGTAATAAGAATTTGGGTTTTAACTAGTCCACAACTCATAATAAATTTAATTAATTTAATGTCTTACTAAAAATAGTTCTATAGAATGCTTGTAATTGCTAACCACTTGAGGAAATAATTTATTAGTAATAGAGCATTCACTCAATGTGGTTCTTGTTATTTATTGAAGAATATGATTTCTTCTTAAAAACAATTTTTTCTAAGGAGTTCTAAAAGTTAAAAACTTATGTTCTCTACCATTATTACTAAACAAAAGTTAAAATTTAGAATTTACAAATTATCCCACATGATCACTATGAATAGTTAGAAACTGATGGATTTTCACATTTTTAGATTTGGCTACAAATGTATTAATATAAAAAAGGGTTATATTTTGTTTTTCGAGAATAATCCCATGAATATCTAGTATAAATTTCAACAAACACATATACATAGTATATTCTCATAATACTCATAGTTTTGTTAAGGCCAAAAAAATCTATTATCACAAACAATTAATAATATGTATTGCAGGATTTACTAAAAATTTAAATCATGGCATATTTTTTATATAGTGATACTAATTGTCACAGAATTTTAAAAATTCAATCCTATGTTCTGGTAGATAATTAAAAATAATTTTCTTAGAAAAAATAATGAATCTTATAAGGATACAATGTCTTATAATTTTATTCTATAACAAATACTGATCATTAATTACACTTAGTCAAGGTCATTATTAGCTCTTATGCTTTTATAAGTTATGTTCCTATTCATTCTCATACCTTTTGGTTGAAATAATTTATTTATACTTGGAATTATGTACGACAAGTTTATCATTAATAAATATTTCAAGGTAACCATCAACACATAATTGTCATAGTCTTATAAGGTTGTGATTATGAACCTTCAAAAAACATTTGAAATTAATGATTTGCCATAAAGAACTATTTTACATGTATCGATATTCTCTCCATGATCATTATCTCCAAAATAAAACTTTCAACCTTTTAACTTGATTTTGATTTCAAAATAGTCTATCAATATAATCATATTTCTAGAAAACCCAATATACATGTACTAATTATTTTGGTTATTTGTACCACCTTTATTTTATTGAAAAATATTTAGTCATTTGGAACCCAAATAATATTAGGTCCGGTGATTTCATAAAATAATATATTTGGAATCAACATATGATTAGAAAAATATGCCTTATAGAAACCTAAGTATTGGAATTTATTTAAGGAAAACTTATTTTAACAATGGACAACACATTGAAAATTAGTCAAAGGGATAAATTTTTGGTATTAATAAATTGTTACAAAACTGGTTTTTTATGAGGGAACACCATTCTGGAACTATTCCCATGAATAATAAATTTTTTAAACATTTTTTAAAATATTATTTTCCAGGGAAAACATTTAACAATTATTTAATCATAGAAGAAATTTCATATTTTAGTTTTATATCAAAATCATTATATTTAAATGTAATATATTTAAAATTGTGTTTTTTTATCCATTTTTCTTTTGAAATGCTATTTCAAAATCATTAGAAATATTATCTTTCTTAGAAGTAAAATTCTCTAAATAGTTAGAAATTTCATTTCCCAAATGATTAAACCTAAGGACCATTGGAATGATATGATACTTCCTATGGTAACAAATTTATCCTTGTATTATCCTTATCGTGTTTTTATTAGAATTTCAATTTTCATTATTATGGAATTTAGAAAATTGAGATACATAATCATAATTGGGAAAACTATTAGCCACACTATTTGATGATGATTATTCATCATCAGAGTTGTAATTTTTTTAATTTTTATATTTTGGCGTATTTTCACTTAAAGATATGTATGTAAGGTTCTCAGTAGTGTGTACATTATCCCTTAAAGAAATATTTTCATTAGATTTTCTACCAATAAGATCATGTGTTACTCTTTCCATAACTATTATCATTGGATGATTTGTTTTGAGGAATCTCTCCCACTTTCAAACAATCAAACATTATCTTTAGTAGAATACATTAATTTCAACTTATAAATAATATTTTTATTCCTATTAAAAATTATTTATTTTACATAATTCCATTTTATCTTTGTATAATCTAACATAATGTTACAATAACATTTACATTAATAATAAGTAACTACATCTTTCTTATAACTAAATTCCTTGATACCTTTCTTATACTAGTATTGAAATATTTCAATACAAAAAAATTATTCATCCTCATAACTTGATTGTTAATTTCATTTTCATAATGTTTTGATTATATTTATTATGAATGTATAACAACATTTATACTTTTGGATTATTTCACTACTTTCTCATATGAATAATCTTCCTAGGGTAAGGTAGATGTTGTATTAAAGGAAAAACTACTATTTTTCATTTTTAATTTCTTATCATATATTTTTTGTCTTATATCATATTTCATCATGTTTCTGATAATATCATCAAAGGTAATATTACTAACCTTCATTATTACATCAAAAAATGTTCCATTAGAATCCCTTTCATTGGGCTTATTGTTTATGATTTTTTCAATAAGTACATAATCATCTAATCATTTCTCACCAATAGAATTTAGACTATTTATAATCTTCATGAATCACTAATGCATCATTGGAACTGATTCACATAGTTTAAATTAAAAATCTTGATAAATAGCTGTCAACAGTGATATTATAGTTTCAATAACATTATATATACAAAAATGTATAACCTATAACTTCTACTAAATACTATTACTAGTATCAGAGAATAATATTTGGCTATTTTTTCTTCTTTTCATAGAATATAAAAAAGCATTCCTTACTCTGTAGTTTTTCTGTAACTCTTTATTTTATTTATTATTAGAGGTAGTAACATCCTTACTGGGAATTTTATTATTTCCATTGAGCATCACAAAGATTTCAACCGTAGTGTTGATAAAGAAATTCTTTAAACTATCCCTCCAACAATCATAGTAAACACCATAAAATATTGTTGTTCTATTGGTATTTTAATTATCAATGTATACAACATAATCCCTTGCATCATAGAAAACGAATTTCATTTTCCAGACTACATGTTAGTGTAGAAAAATCATTATAAACAAAAAGATAATAACAAATTAAACAAACATAGAAACATAAAGGAAAAATGTTAGGAATTATTTGAGTAGTGGAATCATAGTATGATACCAATAGTTGGATATTAGAATGATAAACAATTAAATAGAATCTTTAGAACATATTATATATGCCTCAGTTAAAACATTCTGGTGGTGAAATATAGTTTTAAAAAAATAGTTTAAATGATTATAAATATAGCCGATTCAGAAAACATATTATAGTAAATAATCAGATTCATACATTTCCCCCAGTCCGAATAAAAAATTATTTTAATCAAGATGATAAGATTATAAAAGAGTATGAGTAACATAATCAGAGAGGATTCAATTATTTTAAAGTAAATATTCCGGATTCGAAGATTATATGATTAACATTTTTTTGTCACATTTAGATATGTCAGGATAAAATAATTCCAGACAATCACAATAAAATAAAATAATTTTAATAAATAAGTGATATAATAGAAACAATATAATAATTACTTATAGCTATTTAAAAATAATAGGCCACTTTTAACCTTAATAGTAAGGAATCCACAAATCATGGTTAATTTTTTCCCTTATTTAATACATATAAGAAAATATTCCATTCCTCATCAAGTAAGGTCATTGATATTAAGATTGGATTTGTTATATCATCTGGTATTTGGTATCCATCAATTTGATGGATCAACTCTGTCATGGTATCCATATAATTCCTCAATTAGATGACGGGATTCTCTATCTTCCTATCCCTACAATACCTTGATCATAATGAAAAATCATATGAACAATTTTCAAAGAAAAATATTCATAAAGGGATAACATAAAAAGTATACTTTATGAAGAAAAAACTCTAAAAATTTTCAAATGACTATATAGAATCCAATAATGATTTATAACCATCACAACACTCGCAGAATGAGAAATTGAAAAATGAAATCAATCTAAAACAATATCTTTGAATGACCTAGTATTTATATGCAATTATCTAATGGTATTATTGGTTGTCCAACAAAAATAATTTATCCATGTTTAATTTGACAACATGGATACCATGATTTTAAAAGAGAAATTACAACATCATTTTGTTTATAATATTATAATATAAAATGTCTTCCGTGCATTATCATTAAGTATACCGTATTAGGATAGTAAAAATAAGTTGGTTTGATAGAGTTACATAATATAGTTAATAGGATTATCATGATAATGATTAATTTTATTTTATTAATATTTATATTGGTATGATGTTGAATAATATTTTTAGAAAAAAATTAACATAGTGTCTTTCACCATGTTGATAAATTTTGAGTCTGATGGATCTGTTCAAGATTCATTGTGATTAATGTAATTAAAAATATAAGTTTATAAAAATACTAATTTATATATTAATATAATTATTTTTAAAATTAATGTTTTCTATAAGGAAATTTTAAGAAAAATATTGTATGTTAAAATTAATCAATGTTTGTATAAATTATTAGTTTTTATTTCTGAAATAGAAAAATAGAAAAGTGATAAGTAAAACTTATGACACAACAGTTGAAATACAATTCACTTATAAACTCTATATTTTATGGATGAATATTTTTTATGTCCTTAATTTTTATATTTGAAAAATATTACATAATTATACTTTTATAATAGTAGTATCATTTCAATCTTATTACCTTCTAATCTCTTGGGAAATGGTAATATTTATTGTGCATAAGATTATACTACCACCGCCACGAAGTGTTGGGAAAATTATTTTATTTCTGTTTATAATGGATGATAATAAGAATGTATTTTTTGAATATATATGATTTATTTGATATAATAATTAATATTTAAATATTAATTAGTATTAACTTTCTTTTTTCTATTTGTTGAAAAATAAAAACAATGATCACACATACATACAACCTACTGTCTCATTGAGTGGAATAATTCAAATTTCTATCATTTTATTTTTTTAAAAACTATAATGATGTATATAATAAATATAAATGATGTTTATTTCATGATAAAAATTATATAGATGATTGAATCATGATCAATATACACATAAAAAACCACCAAACCAAAAAATTCATGACAATGAGGAAGATATCTCCAAGAATAGTTATTTTCATAATGAATTTCTAACCAACATAAGATAACAAGTTTTAAATAAATTATATATTTTATGATATATATGATTAATTTTCTATAATATATTTATAATAATTTTTTTTATTATAAAGTATTTTCCAACACTTATAAATAAATTCAGACCAAAGTTAAGGAATTTTCATCTAACTATTATTTCAGTGAGACACATTAAATATTCACCACTTTTTTATATTATGTGGTCTATGTACTACCACTGAAGTTATTGATTGGTTATTGAAATTATTATTATTATGATTTATATATCTATGTGTTTTTTATATTTTATGAGGTGTTTATTTGAATATTACCATGTTGTTATTGTTTTTTTAAAGAATCTCATTTTTTAACTAGATTGGTTATGAATAAGTTTTCGATCAAGAAAATTATGATATAACTCTTAAGAAACTCATTAATTTTCATATACTATAGATATTTATTTAAAATACATTTTTCTTTTCTTTTTAAACACCTTAATTACCAAAGAGATTAATAATATATTCTTTCTAGAAACTGTACTTTATATCCCTTTCGGTCAAAAAATCATTTTTCTTCTATAAACATGTTTTATAAAAATGATTTGAAGTAGTAATTTATTGTTATTGAATTATTTTTTAATTTCATTCTTAACCAGGATTTCCTTTTTAAAATATTATTTAATATGAAACTTCAATTCATTTTCTAATCAACGTACTCTTTGGAATTTTATAAAAAAAGTTAACTGACAGTTTTCCTTTTACATATAGGGGATGTACATAATTTCCCACCATCAATACCACTAAATTATTTTGATTATCTTTTAAAAATTACCCTGATTAATTAAAAAAAATACATTATATTTTTCATATTTTTATATTCTGGGCATGTTATTTCAAAATGGAATTGGTATTTACCTAAAGAATGTTTTAATGGACTTTAAATGGTATTTGTATTCATTAATGGGGATAAAAATTGATGTTACATATTATTTGATGGGCATATTATTCATGTATATATCCTGATGTTTTATTTTTATTATTATAATATTTTTTATGAATAATATTCCTTTTTATACTGGCTAGCCTTTTTTATGTGAAGAAATGTTTATAATAACTATTTCATTTATATGGGTTATGTCATGATTTACTATTTATGAAACATATTTATATTTGTTTGTTCTGATATAATGAATTTATATGATCTTTTCTCACACATGTGTTTTATTTTCATTTTGTGATGGGTGGGACCAATATCTTCATACAATGAATTGTCTACATATGGATAAATCATGAGGTTTATAGGATATTTCTGTACCTAATTTGGAGGTAAAAATTTTATTTCATGGACTAAGTTATCATGTTGATAAGAATATATGAGGATCTATATTTCATTTCCATAAAATTATTCATGGATCTTGTTTCACTTCTATAATATTATTTGGGGTGTTTTTCATGTCCTTATCATATTGGGAAAACTTATTTTTACTTATACATTTTAAAAAATTTATAAGCATAAGTATGCCAAAAAATATTTCTTTACACTAATTTTTTTCTCTCATGGATAATATTCATTGATTCATTGATGATTCATGCCTTATGATATACGAATATCTACTCCAAGACAAAATACTATGTTCTATGATATGCATGGTATGAATTTAAAATGTTATAATCATGTTTTCATACCGATTTCCTCATGTAATACTTATGTGGTCCATTATATCTATCATCATTACCCTTAATAAGGATCCATTCTCATCATTGCTTATGTTTCCTTTCCCTTAGGTAATGAAGAGAGTTACTTATGAATAACTAAGTGAGAAATGATGTTGATATCTTATGAACTAATTTTTTATGTATACATTTCTCAAATATTACATGAACTACAAAATTATTGTGCGGATCGTTATGTTATATATTGAATATTCATATAAAAATATATTATATTTATATATGAAATCTATGGATAATTATTTTTATAAAAATGTGCATTTAAAATAGATGGAATGATCAATATTATTGACTAGTATGAGAATACCCTATGAATTCCATTTGTTAGAGCTTCTATGGGAGCTACCATCACTTGTATTTTTTTTTACCAAATCCTTGTTGAGATTCAGCGACTAAAACAAGTGTGAAACCATTTATCAGAATATTTTTATATTATCAACATAATGACCCAAAACATGTCAATTTAACCACCCCATGAAGATCACATCAACAAACACCTTACCTTTAGGACATCTTTATGTGAAGGAATGTGATATATACCAACAACACACATGAATTATTTTTTATATTTTTGTAAAATAATTTTTACTGTAATTCCATTTATTTTTAATAAATTATATTTTTATTGAATATAATTTTTAAATAATATTTTTTATATACAAATTAAAATATAATTTTAAGAAGTTGGAGTTAATTTTAATAAGGCTCCAAAAATTTTTATTGCAAATAAATTAATATTTTTTAACAAATAGGGATTTTTTATTTAATGTATTAAATTATCAAATATTTTAATTATTTTGATAAAATAAATATTATTTTCTAGAATAACATTTCTTAATTTTCAAATGGTTAATATTTTATAATTTTCTGAGATATCCTAATTTTTCATTCAAAATTTTACAATGTATAAATACATGATGTGTATTTTGACATCATAAATTAAAAAAAAGAGATTTCTTAAAAAATATAAAGACTATGAAAGAATAATATTGTTTTACCTCTTTAATATTATTTTTTATCTTGTCATTTTATTAATTTTATGAACCCTTAATGATTCCTCCAAATCTTTTATTATCTTATAAGGTTTCAAAATAAATTCCTTAAAAACATGACTCACATCCACAACACTAAGTATAGTATTATAATGATTTATGTATTTGAATTATAAAGTAATTAAATATTTCTCTCTTTGGTAGATAAAACATGTGAAACAGCTGGGGATATTTTGTGGTTTTGATTATTTTATCTTATTGATTCTAAAACATTTCCTTGTAAAATAATAAATAATTTCCCCCCTTTTCCTATATTAACCTACCCAACATCCAATTCATCTTCACTAAAAAATATTTGATCACCAAATTATTCCTCAATTACCTCTCTATAACCCTCCCATGTTTCCCCAAATCACTTAACAATATACTTACATTATTTTAGAATATCCCTCTCTTGTTAAGTGATCCTACCCTTATCCTCTTTTTTCATGAACATTCTTTATGTTATGAACATCGATTTCCAATTTTCATGTTGGGATATTTTTAAACACATACCTCTTACTGTATTTATGATTTAAAAGTGATTAAAAACTACATTCTAACTCATTTATAACATAAATTACTCTTTATTTACAATAATTATACTGCTAAAATTATCCTATGATTTCCCATCCAAAACATTTGCGTTGTGGGTAACCATCCCAATTTATACTCAAAGGCCTTCACCTAGTTGTAAATACCCTTCATTAATTTGTTAACTCCATGTACGTTACCAAAAAATTATAATAATTGGATAATTTTTTTAAATACATCCCAATGTTGTATGATCTATGTTGGGAATATATTCATTTAAATGATATGGATGTGGCGGTTGGGACTAAAATTATATAGCCATTAATTTCACTTGGTAATGTTTTATTTATTAAGATTCCTTCTATGGTGAAAAAAGGTTATCATTGTCCCTCTATGTTATTATGAGTTTTCCATAATACTTTACTTGTGTTTATGCTATTATGTTTTATATTATTCCCCCAGTCATATTTTTTCTTTATTACATCATGTTATATAATTCTTAATGGTTCAGGATTATGACTCTGAACACTCTTATGTTACCTTGATATGACTCTTGGCTCATATGTAATGAATTACATTTGGTTACTAATTTTTTACACCTTTACTAGTCTTTATACCACACCCATTTCTTATCTAAATCCCCATGTTATCAAATTTAGTATTAAATGTTTAATGAAATATAAGGAAATTTTTTGGTGTTTCTAAATATTTTTGTATCCTTGAATGAAGTTAATGTTCTATTTAATAATTTCTCAAAAAACACTACGAATCATATCCTTACATGGTTTTATTATGTATATATTTATGTAATAAATAATGAAATAATGTGTTTTATAGATATAGATTATCATACTCTTGTATTATAATAGTATAGTGAAAATAAGTAACTAAAAAATCAATTAGTATTAAAAAAAATTATAGAAAGTGTAACACACATTGATTTATTGATCCATGGTGTACTTTTCATGTGGTCTTTTTATGATCAGGATTTACTATTTTTTATAATATTCACTATTTATTTTCATTACCCATGTCGATTTATATGATCTCTCTCTAGTTACCTTGGACACAATTCGTTTCCAAATTCATAGTGGATCTATATTAAATATCATTATTGACTTCAAGTTACTTCATTGACCTTGATCATTTTTAATGATAATATTATTGATTCTTCATTTGAAAGATAACCCTATAGTGAGTTTTATAATAATATTAATCTACCTATTGATATCATTGATTTAATGAATTATTTACAAAACTAATGTTACCAAATAGATGTACTTCTACTACGTTCACATTATGTTCAGCCTCCTGCTACTGATCAAATATATGGAAAATGAAATTTTTTTCCATCTACTTAAAGAAAAATAAAATAAATATTCATATCCCAACATAAACAGTTCATTAAAGTACAGAATTTGATCAGGGGTTTCAAAATTATTAACCAAATAATATATTTATTATAGGGCCTTCTGTTGTTGTTTAATATACCAAACATTTGTCAATTTGTTTCCATAAACTTCACAAATATCATTCATGTGAAATAAATTTAAAATTTTATTATATAATTATAATTTTTTAAATTGTTCCATCTTTTTCCCACACAAATTGGAATGTACAAGATCAAGAAGTTTGTTTTTATTGCTATCTACTCCAATATTATGAAAATTAATCACTATTACAATTTGGAAAGTGTCAAATGATTATACATAATGACTCTTACCTTTTTGGGACATTTCAAAGATATTTTTTTATAAATAAATATTTTAATTTTAATTTGACCTATGTGGATAAGATTATAATTCCACATAGTTTCCTAATCCATCACACCCACATACAAGGAGTTTTATTCAATTTTTAATTGAAATATATTGATTATTCTTTGTCAGACCATTGATATTTTGGAGGCATCTCTATGAATATTTTCTATAAAATCATTACTCTATAAAATTAAATTGCTTTTACTATAGCAATGTTGAGACACAATAAAAAATTTGTTATCATACCTTTATAAACATAAAAAATTATTTTATTATATACCCATATCAACATAATTTTCATTCCTACGGCATTAAAAATTTAACTATACATCATTCCTCAATGTAAAATACCATAAATACTTTTTTTAAATTCTTTTAGAAGTTTTTTCACTATTCAGATGTGATAAACACCCTATTACCAATGTCAAAGTGTTCTCATGACTGGAATCCTTATGAGAAATCTATATAAAAATGGCATGTTTTGTAACTCCTTAATTTTATTGAATTTTTTTAAACCTATAAACTTCATCAATTTTTTAGTTGTATTAAAATATATTCATTATTAAAGAAAAAATTTGGTTATACATCCAACATGACTGTGTAAGAGAATCTATAGAGTTCTATATTTAAATATTATGCCTTATAGTATGTAGAGAATTTTTCATCAATTATTTTTCATCTATATACAATATAAAAATAACAATAAATAGTATTTGATAATAAATATTTTAATAGTAAATAAAATCATTAATAACGTAGACATATAATCACTGACAAAGTATTTTATTTTTTTGTACACCTCAAGGTTTTTGTCCTTTTTTATCCTAATAATGGAATGATTTTATAAACAAAAACCCTATTGAGTAATTTCAATCTACTCTATATTGATCATTGTGTCTTTTTATCACTTGTGTCCTTACATATGAAAATAATTTTTTTACTATGTTTTCGGTGTTCTATTGAGGAATAAATATTTATTCGACATGTATTAGTAGTCTAATCAATATTCTTTTTATATGATAAAATAAAATTGATTCTATTTAAAAATGAATGGAATTTTGTGGACATGGATTGATTCCTTATATATTACATGAACACATCAATGTTTTATATTTGACATATTTATTATCATTGTATTTTGATTCCTCTCTCATCACATCCATGGACGATCTATAATCAAACATCATGTTTTTTAAATTGTATTTGAGTCAAAATTTTGTGATTTATGAACAATCACTTTTTCACCAATTCTAATCATATTTTTTTCATTTCATTTTTGATATTATTCAATTGAATAAGAAATATGGTCATCTCTTCAAACATATTCATGAAATTATCTTCATTTTCATGAATTCCAACTCCACCACAATTATGACCCATGAATTATGAAATGACTGATTCTCATTATCTAGCTTATAAAACAACATTATGCATATTTGCGAATTTGTTTCTATCATGTAATTATATTTTGCTTCATCCTAATAATTTTTATCATCCTCTTCAACATTGGATTAATAATAATCTTTTTTATAGAGATATATTGAAATAATCACCTTCATAAATATATTTATCAATATTATTATCATAATCCCCAACAAATGAATCTTCTTCCTCCATAGATAATAAATCATTGAAAATTGTTCTTGATTCATCTTTCTATTTTCCTATAAAACATAACATTGAATGTATTTATTAACACCCATGATATTTTTATTATTTATTTTTTCTTTTGGAGCTATTTATCACTTCTTTATCATGGTACTTTGGCTGATAGTTTTCAATGATGTGGCCAACAATACAATTGAAAAAATACATTATCACGAGATTTTATTTTTTCCAGATGAATCTTCATAGAAATTAAAATGTTTTATCATATTTTATGACCATAATATTTTTTATTTGATTTATTTTGGTGTGCCACTTCGTGTTAAAACAATTTAGACCCATCATAGATGTAAAGGAAAACTACTTTTGTCATTCAAGAAACATATATTAGGTGGAACCATTCCTCAATTTATAGGAACTCATGATTCTCTAAATATTATCTAATTCTTTTTATCTATGTCTCTATCATCAAATAATAAATATTTTTCATCAAACATGTCAAGAATCACCCACATAAGATTATTAACAACTTTAATCACCCCTAATTTCCCTTCAAATCCTCAGATTGTGATAAAACTACCTTTTCCCAAAGTGAATAGTGTATCAATTTATTTTTTATCTTCTACCTGTATGTCCTAAACATTAGACAAAATGTTTTTTAAAATTAATTAATTTACCTTCAAGTCACCTTCATGTATTTCATTGAGTTAATCCCAAGTGTATTTGTTGTATTTTCTCCTAAATATTTTTTTAATTCATTCCATAACTTTGAATAAAACAATTGAATTCCTACCAATCCATCAACATCAATGATCTTGTGATAATATTTAGATATAGATGTAATTTTTCAATGTGATTTATATCAAGTGAGTTTAGATTCCGAACTATGAATGTCCAAATAAATAATTTATGAAACCATTGAATCATTCCAAAAGATAATTTTCCTACCACAAATCATATGTATACCCATTGTGCTTTCCAGGATCATTATCACCTTAGAAAATTAAGAGCGAATGCTTCAAAAAATGAAGGGAATGGATCCTTAAGATAAAAATGTACTTTTAAAAAAATTACAATGCCCCAAACATTTCCATGATAAATTAGGGGTTCATAATATATATTTAATTTCCACATTTTTATGATTTAAATTATTAAAAATTTTATTCTCCTAGATAGTTATTATAAAATATATTTCAATGATGCTGGGTTTAAGATTGTCATATTATTTACTCTATTTTATATAAATAAAAATAATTATTGATGGATTATAAATGTTCATATGGTTGAACACCCTTTGAGTGGTAGAAAATACATAATGAGGAGTTAGTGATAGTTAAATTCTTACCATTTAATACTTTTTTAATGTAAATATATAAGATATTCAGTTGAAGAACCATGTAATTCTATATTAATGTGTTTCATGATAGTGGTGGTAAAACATGTTGCAACAATACAATTGATGAATGATATCAAAATGAGAATAGTGGGATATAAATTATGTTATTATAGAAATCTTATCCTTTTACACATATCATTACATGATATTAAGAATAATAAAATATCATATTCGAATCCACGGATCGTAAAGTATACTTTCCTGGAAGACATGTACATATAAAATGAAAACATGGGACTAAATAAAAAATATACTTATTTAATCTTCATAAAGATCTTCTAACATTCCTTGTGATCAAAAATCTTCCAAGGATAACTTGGTGATAATATGAACAAAGGAATGATCTAAAAATCTTAGTAATTGAATTAACATAAGAGTAATGATTTATGACATGGGTTAAAAGCCATGACCTAACTACATAAAAAGGCATGGAACATATGGATTCATGAAATATAAATATGGGATCATATAAACATCGATTCATAGTAATGTATCAGCAAGATAAAACACAAATTTAACATGATTAAATAAATTCTTCATATAGAAGAGAACAAGTGATGGTTAATTACAGAGACCATTTCACATGGTCGCATGAGTCATGGATAACTTCCAAGATCAGTGCATATAAAATATCATGAGAGTCAAAATTACTCAATGATTTGTAGAACATTCTAGGTACACCCATCTCACCACTTTCATTAATATTTTTAGTACATATTTAATCATATATAATTAATCATACATAAACATAAGGGTTACCCATGGTATGAATTTTGTATCATAATCATGTCATAAAGAATAACAAATGTGGTGTATCATTAAAATTTCCATGAAGAAAATAAATTTGATCATTCATGGAAAATAATAGTGTAGAATAGGAATATATAATGAAAAGTTTTTTCAACTAGAAGTAATAATATATAATAAGTGTACATAAGAAACTTGGGAATTAAAACATTTTATTACAGTTAATAGAAAATATCAAAGTTCATTTAAAACATAAAAGGGAATAATAATTTATATAAAACCACAAGAAAACCTAGAAAATATTAATAATAAAAATAGTAGTTTTATAATATTAAATTTTTTATAAAAATATACTATATAGGGTACGTGAAAATTGGTAGGAGTTTAAAAAGTTCCCTTAATACGGGCTTACTTATCCAGAATAATTAAGGAGGAAACCTTTTAAAAACATGTATATACACAAAATAAAATGGAAAATGGATCTTGTTACATGTTTTTTGAGCATATACCCCACTTTTATAATATGTTCATATAAATAATAAATAACTTTATTTTGGTAAAAACATATAGAAACCAGAAGGAATAATGGAGGTTTGGGTAACATCACCTACCTTAAGTGTGAGGGTGTCCTTCCCATGATCTTATTTTCTTTGATAACTAAATTACATTCATTAATTAAGATTTCCAGGATCAATTATACATGCAATTGATTCAGTGTAACCTTTTTAAGTTCATTCATGACCTTTTTGATGGGTTAAGGGGTTCAATTTGATTTCATGGTAGATTTTGTTGCCTTAGTTTTCATGATTGGTTTGGTAATATAATTGTAAGGATAAACATGTAAGATGAGAATGGTTGTCCATAATTGGAGTTATATGCTTTTATTGATATTCCCGAATATTAAATGTTTATAAAATTAATTCGGTTATCTTTAGTGATGATGAATAATTATAAAATAATTTAATGATAACCCTTTTTGTTAATTTGTTGTATTTAATCACAACAAAAAATTATGATATATATATATAAATAATGTGTACTAAAAGATTTTAGAACATTAAATATGTTATAAAAAGTATTTTATAATATGTTTAATCCATGAAATGGTTTCTTTATTATAATTTAAGATATTAAAATAATTGAAAACTAGTCATCCTGGATAATGATTATTCCATACATCTTAGATTGTGTTTTCATTTCTATTATAAGTGGAGGGGAAAAGAGAGATGATGATGAATTATTCCATTATCTTATATATATTTTAGTACATGAATTTTACCCGAGTTATCATAATAATTGGATGAAATGATGCGAGGAAAGAAAAAGGAAGAAATAAAGTTAAAGAAAAATAAAAAAAATGAAAATAAGAATTTACCTCTTGAATATATGTTCCATGAGAAACTAATTATGGGAGAGGATTTGGTATTTTTAGTATAATAAGATATTATGAACGTAAAATATTGTATTAGGGATATATTTGAGAAGAATTTTCACTAGGAAAAAGGATTATGTAGTGTTATGTAAGTAGCTAAAGAGGGGTTACATTTATAGTGGAGAAGAGGAGGCGTTTCCCATTATTTCAATCATAAGTTTAATATTTCTTCTAAAAAATATGATTATTTATGATTATTATTTCGGAAAAAAGTAAATAGATCATGTTATTTCCATCCAATTTCTATTTACATCATCCATGACACAAGAATGATACATAAATTCATTTATTAATCATTTATCGAAATATTTTATATTTTACTATTCACCAAAAAATAAATTTTTATTAGAAAAACCCCAAAAAACCACCCCAAAAATATTTCTTTGTCTCAAATTAGAAATTGACAACAATTTTATGACTTTTTTTTTAAATATCAAAAATTAAATTTTGTTTAACATAATAATTTATTCGAAAAATACAATTTTTTTTAAAAAGTTCATTCTTAACACATTCCAAAATTTACAAACGTCTCTTTACATTAATTTATAATCACAATTCATAAAAATAATTATTTATGAATAAATTATATGAAAATAAATTTTCTTTTAAATTGTTAAATTAATCATAAAATTTTATTTAAATATACATTACTAAAAAAATACCAACACATAATTAATAATTTTTTAAATATTTATTTACATATACTATGATGTAATTATATCATATTGTCACTTATAAGGTGGATAAATTTTATTTATAATTTCTTTAGTGAGTCAACTGTTCAATTGGCTGGTTTAAAAAATATAAGGGCTACATTACTATTCAAATGACAAATTATTTATTTCATCAATATATGTTCCTTAACTTCTAAAGATACCATTTATTTTTACAATTCTTAATTTATATGGTTTGCATTGTTTTCTAAATGTAGTCATATGTTATTATACTATAATTCATAACTATTCCATTGGTAAATCATTTGGTCATTACATTATTCCACCCTTATGAAAGTTTTCTCTTGAATTTTGTTTTACAACCTAACTTATAAATAAGTGTGGTTACTTTTCCTTCATTTCCTCTTATAGTTCCCATGTTTCCTCTTTGTAATTTTGATTCATACATAGTAAGTTGACCAGGTGAGTAGTTTTTATGTGTATAAATTTATCTCTATTATCCGAGATCTTCATTGTATACCCCCTTATGACTAACCATTCTCCAACTATGCCACATCTAAAGAGAATATTTTAATGGTGTGATATGTACTTACATAAGAAGAATGTGTGGAATAAATCATATACTTTAGATATTGTAAATGGATGTTCTAGTTCATAAGAAAAATCCCCAACACGATCAATAATTTTGAAGGGACTAATATACCTATGATATATTATTTATTTCTTTCCAATACTAATGACATTCTTTTATGGAGAAATGTAGTGGAATACCATGTCTCCAACTTTAAAATCATGGTCTCGAAGATGATTATCTGCACATATCTTATTTCAACTTTGGGATATCTTGATGTGGTGATAAATTTTTTTCACCTTCTCCACTATTTCTCAGACCATTTTAGGTCCTAGAATTTTAATCTCAAAAATATCATCCCAACATGTCGTTGTTCTACACCTTTTCCCATAAAGGGCTTCATATGGTGTCATTTGGATGCTGGAGTGGAAAATATTGTTGTAAGATAATTAGACCAAGGGAAGATGTTTGTCACATCCTCCCTTGAAGTACATAGAACATTCTCTCATATTATCATCCAATGTATGAATATTTCACTCAGATTGGGCATAAGTGTGAGAATGACGGGCTTTACTAAAGCTCAGTTCAGTGTTAGAGTATTCTGTATACATTTCTAAAACATTGATGTGAATATCACATCTCTATCAGATAAAATATATAGTGGAAATCCTTGTATCCTTAGCACCTCGTTGATATATATCAATGCAAGTTTATCAAATGATAATTCCTCAGGAATTGTGAAATAAATGAGGTCTATATGTAAGAAGATATCTACTTTTTCATATATAATAGTTTCCCCTAGATATATGTAGATATACAGTGACAAATTCGATGGTGATTTTCTCCCACTTACATGATGGTATGGGTAGTCATAGCATCATCCCCTAATACTTTTGTCTTTCACCTTTTAATTGTTGACATAACAGACACTTTGATGTATATTCACCAATCTCTTTCTTCATATTTCGCCACCAAAACTTCTCTCTAAGATCATGATACATCTTTGTTCTCCCAAGGTGAATAGAGAAGATTGAGCTATGTGCATCATTCACAATATATTTCTTTATCTTTGGACCATATGGTACAAATAATCGTGACCCAAATCATAAAAATATGTCCTTGTCAATAATGAACTCCGTGGATTTCTAATTTTGGATAGATTCCAACATTTCCAGAACTTCCAAATAATTTCTATGAGAATCATGTATTTTCTCTAGGAGGGATGGTTGAGCAATCATTTGAAAAATGATTGATGATTTTCCTCCCTTAATGATTCCCATTTCCATATTTTAGAAATTTAAGAATATTAGATGTTTTTCCATTATCATCATTGAAAAAGATACATGATTCATTCTACTTAGAGCATCCCCCATCATATTCCCCTTACTGGGATGGTAGTGGGTTGAGCAGTCATAATCCTGGTTGAGATATATCCATCTTCTCTTTCACATTTTTAACCCTCTCTAGGGGAATATATATTTAAGAATCTTGGGATCATTATATGTCTGACAGTTCTCCCTATAGAGATAATTCCACATGATTTTTAAATTCAAAGATCATTGCTTCCAACTCTTGATGATGTGTGGGATTTTCATTATCATGGATTTTTATCTACCTTGAGGCATAGTGAATCACATTATCATTTTTCATCAGCACATAGACTAAGACCTTCTTTGAAGCATCACTGTACAACACAAGAAGTTTTCCACTTATCAGGAGTGTGAAAACTGGTATTGTGATAGGACTCCTTTTGAGCTCCTTAATGCATTCCTCCCATTCATGATTCTAGAAGAAATTCACTCCCTTCCGTATCAGATTTTTCATTGGGGTTTTAAATGAGAATATGTTATTTAAAAATAGTTGATTATGCCTGGATAGACCTAGAAAGCTGAGGATCTCTATTACATATGTTGTTCTGGACCAATATTTAATTTCTATTGTCTTATAAGGGTCCATAGATATCCATATGATGGTGATAACATTCCACATGAAAGATACATTATCCATAATGAACTCAAATTTAATGTACATTTCATAACGTTTCTCCCTTCAAAAAGTCATCAACACAATATTTAAATATTCCTTAGGTTTCTCCTTGGTCTTGGAGTATATCCGAATATTATCGATAAATACTTCCAAAAATTTGATGAGATAATCTCAAAAGACTAAATTAATTAAATCCATGAGTATTTCTAGAGAATTAGTGTTTCTAATGGGAATCACTATGAAATCATAGTGTACATACATCATTTGGATGATAGTTTTGGGAATTCCTTCCTTCCTCCCTTTAATTGGTGATATCTTGAATGAATGTCCTCCATAGAGAAATAACAGCCACAATTTAGATGATAGAACAAGTCATATATCCAATGAAGGGGATATGTTTTCAATATCATGATTTTATTGAGCTCAAAATAATCAATGTAGAGGCTCATTGATCTCTTCTTCTTCTTCAATAAGAGAATTGGTGCACCCCCTGCTGAAGCACTAAGGCATATAAAACCCATCTATAGATTCTCTTGTAACTAATTCTTCATCTCTTATAGCACAATGAAGTCTATTCTATAATGTGTCTATGATAAAATTTGGGATATATGAATAATTTCAATTGACAAATCATCCTCTTGATCATGTATAAGACAAGACAATTCATAAGGGGATACATAGGTGTAATCCCACATAATGGGAATATCTTTGAGATCCATCAGCTCCATTGTCTCAATAATTTTGATCAATATATGATATCTGAAAAGGAAATAGTATCCACACTTGAGATGATGATTCTAAAGGATATTCAACTTCCTCAATACACATATATAGAATTGATGGATACTCTAGGATGTGAAGAATGGTTTCCCTTTCTCAATAGTAAATGTTGTATTTGTATGAAGATATCAAATCCATTCCCAAAATAGAATAGATCTCCACCAATGGAGGAATGGGAAGATTTATTGAGAGGTACCATCCAAAAACAATAACTAGGGTTGAGTTATATACATGGGATGTAATAATTTCTCCATTTTACTTTCTCATAGATAACTCCTCTTCTAAATTCTGGGGTTGTGTTTCAATAGTTCTACTAAAATTGTAATTTATGAAAAAATGAATTGAACTAGAATCAAATAATACATTTTCTTTTCAAGAATTAATAACTCATGAACCTATCACCACATAATTTGATGTATCCACCTCAACAATAGTGATAAAATAATCCCTTCATTGATTCCTTGTAGGTTTTTGTGGATTTCCTCCAACAACATTTGGCTTATGGAAATTGTTCAAAAAAATTACATGCTTCGTACAGTTGTAACACTACACTATAAGCAGTGAGTTGGTATGAACCTTCCTTTAATCTTCAACATTAGCAGGATTCTTCACATCCCTTTGGAAATTTTATCTAAATTTCCCATTCGTCTAAATTTGAACAAATTCCTTGTTCCCATTAGAAATTTCGCATGATGCTTCATTCCACAATTTTGACATGTGGTATGTTCAATATTGTTTACATGGTTGGATTTATTCAATAAACCAACCATATTAGACTCCATTTTTCTGTAATTATCATTGGGTCCATGAGACCATTGAGAGAATCTGATAACTATTTTATCCATGTGGGAACAACAGACAAACTCTTTAAAATTGTCAAAAGCCTTAAATCTCCAACACATTTCATAGACCCATAGTTAGTCAGGTAAATAAGTGATCTACCTTTTTTGGTGTTCATGACAAATCCCAAGGCATATCATGCAAGACTTGTGTTGTTTTATTCACATGCCCTGATGGAATCATCTTCCTTCTATATATGACCAAGGAACAATCATTCCATCTTGATATGGTGGGTTCCAATAAAATATTTATTAACAATTATTTTCATGAATTCCATCCAATCCATGGACTCAATTTCTTCATGGGAATTCATATTATTGATTAGTGTCTAACATTTATTAGTATCTCCATCAAAATAAAGGACCACCAGTACATCATTCTATTCTTCTAATCACTAGGGAAAATATAATATCTTTTCAATAGAGTAAATCCACTAATCCTCGAGGTTGGGATTTGAAGATCCACTAAACATGGGTGGTCTATGGTGTGTGATGGATTTGAAGAAAGCATACACTTTCCTTGAAGGGGGAGGAAGTTCCAAATGATTCATGTTATTATCCATAACGCGATCCAGTTGAGAAAGAATTTTCATAATGTTTTAAGCTCCTCTTCCCACCATATCAAGAATATCATTAGGGAAATCATCACATTTTCTATCACATTTATTATTAGAACATGTTATTATATTTCCATCCACTAGATAAGAAATAGAACATACAATTTGGGGGCTTGAATAAATAGATTATAAAAAAGGAATCCATAATCGTATAAGGATAAACTCACAAAGGTAAATTATATTACAATTTTTGATTCCATAGGTTTCAATAGAGTTTCTCCATGATTTTTTTCCTAACATATATAATAATGAGATTATTTTTTCCATTAATAATTGTTCGTTATAAGCATATGAATTTACCAATGAATATCTCCTAATAGTGCCAAACCAAGAGTGTAACAAGACCCTTTTTCATGCATCAGTTCCCATTAGAGTCTAAGTCAAAGTAGTGTTTTTAGGATTTTCCCGAAGATAAATCTACCCCAAAGCCACATCCATTTCTTAGTATATATATATGGATGTATTTTCTTTATATACCACTTACTCTATAGTTAACAAAATTTAAATCTCTTTTCACATACTTAGTCTCATCCGTAAGGTTTTTACTAAAGTGATTTATTCCTAATCTCCAAAAACCTAGACCATCCTCTAATATAAAATATTGAAACCCTAAACTTTTACACATATCATTACATAATACTAAGCATAGTAAAACATCATATTAAAAGACAAATAATGTAAATTATTGTGATGTGGAATATTAGGTACATAGAATTGAAAAATTGGGTCTATGTAAAACATTCAATTATTTAATATTTAAAAAGATCCCCTAACTTACATTTTGCTCATACATCTTCCTAGTATAACCTGGGGATAACATGTACCAATGGATGATATAAAAAGACCAGTAAGGAAATAAAAATATGGATAAAGCTTTAACACATGGGTTAGAAGGCATGACATAATGATATAAAAAGGAATCTAACATATGGATTCATGAAATATAAAAACGGTATCATATAAATATGTACTAATAGTAATGTATAAAAAACATAAAAGATTAATTTAGTAGAATTCATGTCTTGTTTCACATATAGGAGCACAAGTTAAGGTTATCCATCAAGATTGTTGCATATGGTAGCATAAGTCAAGCCTAGCTACCAAGACCATTGCACAAGACGTCTCATTATACTCAAATTTACCCAATTAATTAGAGAGATATCAGGGTTCACCCATCTTATCATTTTCATGAATATATTTTCCACATAAATAATCATACATAATCAATCATACATATATATATGGTTTACCATTGGTAAGAATTCGGTATCATAAAAATTTCATAAAGCACAACATGTGGGAGTATGATAAACATTTCTATGAATTAAATGAACTAGATAATTCATGGAAGATAATTGGGTGTAAAAGGAATATATCATGAAAATTATAGTCAAATTTATGTAATAACATGTAAAAGGTGTACTTAGGAAACTTTGGAATTAAATCATTTTAGCGAGGTTAAAGTAAAATATCAGTGTTCATATAAAACATAAAATGTAATAATCATTTATATAAAAGTAGATGTGAACCATAAAGGATTCAATAAAAAAAGAGCAGTTTTATAAAAATAATGGAGTCTTAAAAATATATTTTATTGTGAACTTCTAAATGGGTATGATTTCAAAAATTTCCCTTAAAATGGTTTTAGTTATTGGGAATAATTGAGGAGGTAATCATTTAAAAACATGAAAATCCCTAATGGTAAATGATGAATGTATCATGATACATGATTTTGGAAAATGTAAAAATTATTTATTATATTTTTATAAAACTAATATATAACATCATTTGGGTAAAAAGATAGAGCAACCTGAAAGAATAATGGAGGTCAAGGTAAAACCCCATACAATAAGTATGATGATGTCCTTCACTTGATATTAATGTATGGATAACAAAATTCCATTAAATAATTAATATTTTCATAACCTATTATACATTTAATTTATTTTATATTACCTTATTATGTTCATAAATGACATTTTTATGGGTTAATTGGTTCAATTTCATAGTTTAACAGTGCTTGTTTCCTCATTTTTCATGATTTGTTTGTTTATATACATATAAGGACAAACATGTAATATGATAACGGTTTTACATAATTGGACTAATATTTTTTTAATCTACATAATATTACATGGTTATACAACTATTTTGGTTATTTTTAGTGAAGATGAATCACTATATAAAACCTTAATGATAACATTTTTTGTTAATTGGTGGTTTAGATCACAACGATCAAATTTTGATATATAAAATAATATCAGCTGTACAAAAATATTTCATTACCTTATATAAGTAATAGTACATATATTATAGTCTAGTTACAAGATAAAAATGTTTTCATTACCAGAATTGAATATGGTAAATTAAATTGAATTCCCTTCATCGTTGATTGTGATGAATTACACATCTAAGATGGTGTTTTCATTTATAGAATAAAATAAGGGTAAATGTGAGATGTCAATGAATTGTTACATTATTATAAAAAATATTCAATACATTTAAGGTACTGGAGTTATCATAACTTTTAGATGAATGGAGGGGAAGAAAAAATACTAAAGAAATGAATTTGAATGAAAATAAATGAAAATAAATGAGGAATCTACCTCTTTAGTATATCTTCCTCGAGAACCTATTTTGGGGAGACGATATGGTCTCTTAACGATTATAAGGGTTTTTGGTCATGGTATAGGGGCTTAGAGAGTGATTTGGGTATAATTTGAAATAGGAACAATGGTTGGGTGGTGTGAGGTGATAATGTAAAGAGGGGCGGTATTTATAGTGGATGAGGGGAAGGGTTTCCAATTATTTTAATCATTAGTTTAATATTTTTTCTCAATTACTTGAATCATATAAAATATTGTGAAAAATATTAAATAGAGCATGTTAGTTCTAACTACTTTCCATTTACATCATCCATGACTCATGCATGATGCATAAATTCATTTATTTAGCATTTATCATAAATTATTGAATTTTACTATTAACGAACAATTCATGTTTTTTAAAAAAACCCCAAACATTCACACCAAACATTTTTTTATGTATGTAACTTAAAATTTAATCCATTCTATGAAAAAATATTCTAAATATGAGGAATTAATTTTTTAATTAAAATCATAATTTACTTGAAATATAAATATTTTAATACTAAAAATACTTTAATAACTCATTAAAAAACAAACTAAGGTCTCTTAAATTTCTCTTATAATCCCAAGTAATCAAAATATTTGTTTATGAATACATTTTATGAAAACTAATTTTCATTTAAATTATTAAATTTATCATAAAATTGAAATTTAATATTCAGGATTACAAAAATACCACCACATAATTAATAATTTTTAAAATAATTACTAGCTTATAATATGATATATTTATAACATGTTGTAACTTATAAGATGGATAATTTTATTATACATTCATTAGTTTGGTTATTATACAATTGGGTAGTTTATTATTCATAAGTGTCACATTACGATTACAAAGGTCATGATACTATTTCACTGGTATATTTTCCTTAACATCTAGAGATACCTTTTAGTTTAAACATTCTTCCTTTACAATGTTTTTATTTTTTTCTATATATAATATTATGTGATTATACTATAATACATAATTATTCCATTGATAAAACATTGGTTCATTATAGATATACCACGAATTGATGCTCAATCCTTGAATTCTAAGATGAAATTTATTGTTATTATCCCAATAAAACGTCTCAACAACTATTTTTTCACATGTTCATTATTTAAATCTCTAAAACAACATTATTAAATTATTGATTAGTATGTTTTTATTTGAAAAATAAAATATTCCATGTCCTATCATCTTCATTTTGAACTTTTTTAGGAAATCAACATTATGAAGTATTAAATTTTGTCTCAATCAATTGATTTAGGTTATTATAAATTAGTTGGAAATATTTTTTCATCTTTATAGACTTCAATATCATTAAATAATTCAAATATTATAACACAAAATTGGTTTCATGTAAAAATTATTCAACCCTCTATAAAACGTACTCTGAAATTTCATATCCCATCAACTATAATCATATAATATAAATGAAAAAAACCACGGATCACTTTACAAATAAGAAAAATGTGTTTTTCCAATAAATATTTAGGTCATTGGGAAGACTATATAATAATAACACAAAATTTAATTGAATCATTATAAATATAATTAATTACTCTCAAATCAGGGACAATCTTGACACATGGTCACTAGTTCATGATTCCATTTTATATATATTAATATCATAGTGAATAGAACTATTTCATATTGTAAATTCAATAGTAGTGTTCACAAATTTCTACTTATGAAAGGATAATCCCAAAAAAACAAATTTATTTCAAACCAAACATGTCATTAAATCAAAAATAAATAAATTCAGGACTATGAAAAAATACATAATAAAAAAATAATAATTGAAAGGAAGAAATATATTTTACATATTCCACAAAAAAATATATTCTATTTATTAAATAAGTGTTGTACATAAAAAAATGTTTAAATTTGAGAATATACTTGATGTATACAAGAATACATTTAATCACATATAATATAATTTAAAAACACAATTTAAATTTCATAAATATTATTTAAATATAATATAAAAAATTTATTTGAGTAAAAACCAAGTTATAAACATGAATAACCGATGTATTATTCATATAAATCAAGGGATATGGAAACACTTACATCAATATGGATTTTTATAATTAATTGATATTAGGGATAAAGGAAAAATATTCATATTTTTATTAATAATGAAATGAAATTTTATTTACTGTAATTTAGGAACTGGAACCCCATTCCAGATTAGAGTTATAAAAGAAAAAAAGAATAATGAGAGAAAAGAAAATATAAGATAATATTATATTTTAGGTAATTACCTCATGATAATACTTGGAAACCAAATGAATAATAATCATGAAACTATATAGGATAACAAGAAATTGAATATACTCAAACTTGAGAGGAGTATGCGGATATATTCTTGTTTTTCTAAGAAGTTTTTGGTGGAAGACAAATTTTTTTGCCTACATGGTGAGAATAAATCCATCAACTTCATTGGGCTATGAACTTCTAGATGAATGTTGTTCTACAAAAAAGATTTAAATTTTCCACCTCAAATCATTTGGTTCACTCACAAAATTAAACATTTATTCCAAATAAATGAATATGTTAGAGGGTAATTCTGATGCATGATTCTTGTCAGTGTCTGAAGTTGAAAATATTGGATTTTTATTGAATATAAAAACATATAAATATCTATTATAATTTAAAATGGTATATTTAATGATGATATATTATGGAAGTATCAGTACCAAGAGGATCTTATGAATGAGGCTAAATAATAATCACAAGGTGATTTTTCATTTAATGGAATTCTTGATGTTATAGAAAATTTTTGGAGTATGACTATCATAGAATCACCAAACCATCCAAAAGAAATTTTTAATGGAATTTATGCACTTAATGTGTTTTCAAGGATTAAAATATATGATATATCATGTAATGTAGAATCCTGGGGAGTGTATTCAAAGGAAAATAATTATAATAAGTTTTTTTAGATGGAAATAAGATATAGAGACAGTTGTGGAGGAATAACATGTTTTAGTGTCATGTGAAGTGACATATGAGTGGCATAAATTAGTTTTTATCAGTAATGATGGATAGGATTACTCACCAGTTGAGGATGAAAATATTATTGAAATGTGTTATTTAGATTTATCAATGGTTAACAAAATAGAGTCAATACACGTTTTGGGGTCATGGGAGAAAGCAAATCAACCAACATTGATGTGGGTTATTTAGGAAAAGTGGGTCTATTGACTAAAGGAAGATGAATATGGTAGAAATTTATATAAGGCAAGGAATTTCATAATGGTTTTCAATAAATTGAAGTTATTTATTTCCCAATGATAAAATCTCTATTATTTAATTAAATTCCACATCATATTGTACATGTAATGGTTTTCATAGAGATTCTACCTCAAGAGTAGTTGGATGTTAAAATATAATTTCAACATGAATTTTTAGATGAGAAGATATTCATGGGGAAGAATAAGGGTTTCATGGAGAAACAAGATGTGTATCTTCTATGAAATAAATAATAAATCCATTATAGGTTTAAAAATGTACTAAGGTAGTGGAAAAATATGCTCAATGCCTTAAATGAATAATGGTGATTAAATAATAATAATGAAATAAACTATTACTATCAAAAAGTGTATTATTATGGTAGTTTCATCATTTTATATCTATATTTGTATGACATGTTTATTGATTGTCTTGTAAAAAATAATTGATGAGGTGAAGGAGTAAATACCATGATGATATGAGATAAATGGTTCCGGAACTGTAATAAAATTTGGGATACATATCCAAAAGAATTTAAATATAGAACATATATCTGACTCAATATAACTATATCCATAATATGGTGTGATGATTTGGAATGAGTGTGGAAAAAAAAGTTTCCACTTCCTTGGATAGACACATTAATCTAACAATTATTAAGAATAGTATAACAAAAGAAAGGTTATATTCATGTAGGATTTTCCATTTTTATTTTCTTTTAGAAGCAGGATGCTTTTCATGGTTTTTACACAGATCAAAATTTTAATTATTGTATGAGTTTGTAGTAAGTTCATTTCTAATCTTGGAAGAGATATTTGGGATGTTTTTATATAGACCATATAGTACGAAATAGGTTTATAAATATTTTATCTCATTTCCAAAATATATAAAATAATTTTGGGTTTCTAGATTCATACATTATGGGATGTGGAAATATTCATGGATATCCCAATTAAAATGAATCTATTTAGATAGGAATAATTTTGAAACATGTTTTATAGAATTAATTAGTAGTTGAACAATCAATGATCGATGTCGAGTATGTTTTAGTTTTAAAATATGAAGAGTTTATTTTACCAAAGTATAAGTTATTTCATCTAAAAAGAAGGAAGGAGGTTAGAATATTATACTATAGGTTTATATGTGTCACACAATAATCCCAAAAGTTTATGTTTCACTCCAAAAAAATAATATTCTATCAAAATGTAACATCCTATGGAATTTTAAAGAGGATAATGTCTCCAATATATATAATTGTGGTGGTGTTAACAATCCAAATTTTAGGCTAATTGATTTTGTATTATGAGATACTTTGGGGTTGTTTTGTTCCCCTTTTGGGATGGGATAACCAGAAGAATATGTATTGAACCCTCTAGTTAAAAAACAATATTGAAGAGAAGAAATGTTTTGTTGGTTATGGAGGACTCATTTGAAAATCTTGGAATTGAATCCCTTTATAGTGATTGTTAGGTTAATTCATGGGAATAATATTTTCTAGATATGTATTAAAACATCTAGAAGGATTGAATCCATATGTATGAATGTAAAACTAGATGGTGATAATTGTGAAATTATTATATGGTCTATATTTTCAGATATAGAGTAAAAAATTATAACGTTGAACATAAAAGCATTCAAAATAAGACTCTAGAGTTTGGATAAATCTAAATATGAATTATACAGATGGTTCAACAGAGAGATAAAATTAATTTGAAGAGCCGTGTATGATTTATGTAAAATAAATAAATAAAAATATCATAATATTCATTGGTAGGATAAGTTATATTGGTTAATTCAATTAAATTAATGTTTGGATAATTGTAAATAATGGATCTAATGGAAATACTATCTGTTACTATTTTAAGGTAGTAGAACTGGTTATTTCTAGTCGCCTATTTTATAAATATTAGTATAGGTAAAATTATTTTATAAATTCTTCCGATTTTAGTACCCTTCATACCTTTATAATTTATTCTAACAATTCTCACATGGATTTTTTCTTCGACTAAACCATGGAAAATACTGTTTTTCTTTGGTTTCCCCATTCTTTAACTATCATCTAGAAGATGTTGTCTATTTTTTAGGTTATCCTTTTAGTTAATGGATATACATTATTTTATTCCTTTTTCTACACACATCATGGAAAAGGGTACATTATTATTCAGTTGTTATAGAGGTTTTCTCCTTATATATGTTATGGAGGATAACCACTAATTATGACATTATTTACCCCACATGTACAATAAAACCACCATATAACCCAAAATTATAGTAATAACAAATAAATTGGTATATCTCAAATGAATACCAAACTTCTTCTATGGTATGAATATAGAATATGGGCCTTCCATTAACTTATATGGTTACTTTTCTTTTAATGAATTCTCTACTGTGATAAATATTCAAAACATGTGATATCCTCATGTATTTTACTTTTTTCCTTTTGTTAATAAATTGATTTTTTGGGTTACTATGTATGGGTAAATATTATCACTATATATATTTATATATATTATTTTATATATTTTCCATTTATTGATACAATTTCATGAATAAGAAAAAATCAGTCTTTAGAAAAATTATCAAGCTACGTCAAAAACTATTTTCTCCAATACATATATAGATAATGATTCCACCATATATGATATGCCACTATAATTTACTTACTTATCCTATATTTGGTTAAATATAAAATAGGATTATAATACAAATTATTTATTTTTCCCTTGGATAACTAGCATTCCCACTTCTTCACTAATAAGAAACTCACCCTTTATACTTCCTAAATTAATATTGGGTTTCTATAAATACTGCCTCATTTATGTATCCTAGTTATGTTTGAGATTTTCCACCATTTTTTCATATTAAATATCAATATCTCTATATATAATTCAACACATGATATATTCAAGAACATGAGAAAATGGGTTTTTGTTAAATATAAAAATATCGATCATGCCTTAACACATCAACAGAGTTTGATTTGTATATTAGGTGACATATGAAAACATTTATCATAAATTGATGCATTATATATATTTCGATAATTTTTAACTTATGTAAAATGAATAAATATATGAAACCCATAGATCAATCATAGTAGATCATCATACATTTTTATATTCTTTTTAAGTCATTCATAATGAAAGATTTTCTATATATGTCTTAACAAACTATAAAACTAATATATGTTTTTAACATACCCATGATAACATATTAAACTTGAAAAAATATTGTGATACAAAATATAGTGAAACCACTAATAACTTATAGTAATAGAGATTAAATTAATTCATAAAAAAGAAAAACATTCACATGGGTACAATGAAAATCAATATTCTGTGATTATGATGCTTTCTTCAACCAATAAATGGATCTCTATAACCTTATTGACATAATGGGATTCTATTTTGTAATAATCCATTTTGGTTGCATCAAATATGTATATTCAACATATTTTACACTAATGAAGTTGTTATTGAAATAAAATTTTCAATTTTTACTATCAAATTAGTTTTCTATTAAAAGTAGATTACTGACAAGTTATTTTAATAATGACAATTTAAAAGCTCTTATCATAGTCTATTCCTTATCAATACTTTAAACATTCATTATCCAATATTGCCTTACTAATACCAAAATTAACATCTATTTCCATTTTCTTCTTTAATACTTTCCAAGGACACTACACTGACAGGTGAAACCCAAAAAATATAGAACAATACTGTGGAACTTTTAATCAAATTTAAAAATCATATCAATATTCTATTTATATTCTATCCTAAAAATTACCTTTCAATTATTTTCCATCTCTTTTAAGTAAAAATTGAGAAAACACCAATTATGGACCAAAAACATAGAGAACAAAAAGCATTACTCTTTGTTTATAACATTCCAATGCAATATGTGAATTTGGAATAACTCCTCCTGCAATATATTGTTGTGTTTAGTGTTTAAATAAAACTCACGTGCGTGTGGATCCATAACATCCTTGAATTTTATCTTTCTATTGATGTTAAAAGTAAAACTTATTCCCTCTTATGAAAATATATTCAATAATGGGGATGATATATTCATATCTTCGGGATTGTAATATACTTAGTAAAATATGATAATTAAATATTCTATAATTTGTGTTTTTTTGAAATATGATTATTAATAATATTGGAAATAAAAATGATTCACGCCAAAAAACATAAATATGTTAAATTTTTTATTTTTTATATAACATGTATTCTATAAATTTGAAATTATTATTGGAAAATGAATATCATTTAAAAGATTTTATTTAAAAAACATTGACATAAATGTTTAAATGAAGACTATAAATAATTTTAAGAATCATTAAGGACCACATTTTAATAACATAACCATTGTAATGTGAATAAGTTAATGTGTATTTATGAATAAATCTACTATAAATGTTAAATATTTATAACTTCTATGTTAGGATATACTTTATTTTACTGTCTCTAAGTATATATTTATTTTATTAATGGTTATATTAACTACATCAATTTCATATTCCTTAAATAAGATTAAATTAATATTATGAAATATAAAAAATAATTCTATATTCTCCTTAGTATAGTTCACAAAAATCATGAAAAACTAATTTTAGAATATTTTAATCAATAACTCGTTCATTTTATAGTGGCCTCTTTTTCATATAACATTAAATTTAATCATTTTAAATCACCCAAGAGTATTATCATTGAATAGTCTAAAATCCATTATCAATGTATTATTGAAATATACATTCAGTTTTACTTGAAAATGGACTATCATTCCACAACTATGTATAATTTCAGTCTTACATTTCATATTCTTCATTAATTAATGATATTATGTATATGTGTTTTTAATATTAATTATATGTGGTATATGACAACAACATTCATTTCAAACATAATATAATGTCTCATTTTCTATAAATATTGGTGTTTCAATAAATTATTTAGTGATACACATTAAAGAAAAATAGTATTATGGGAATAAATATATATGGTCATCTTGATGTCATTATTGTCCTTAGATGATTTATGAGTCTTTTCCTATCTATAACAACATATGTTTTACTTATTTATTATAATATTTATTAGAGTCCATTGTTTCATTATTTTTTTAAAAGAATAATTGAATAAAATATGTTACATAATACAAAATAATAGAATAATAAATATTATATAGAATGATAAATATCGATAATTTAGATGAATATTTATTCATCCACTACAATTCATTTCAATTTAATCCAATTTAGCTTTATTTATACAAATGAATTGAATGTCGTAATGTTCATTACTCTCCATTTTAATATTTTTTTCATTTAAAATACATCAACAAAAACATTTAGTCTAGTAATTTCAGTGTATTGTAAAACTTTTCCCTCATATTATTGATCCTAAGGTTTGATTAACCATTTTACAATAAGTATTTTCCAACATGGGGAACCATAGATAAATATTCTTGATCGATTTCTTTAAAATTTTCATTTTATAGTTATTATGAATAAATGATATTATATGTGGTAAGTATGATAATATGAAAGTAATAAGTATTATATTATAAATATAGAAGTGAAATTTAACTAACATATTAATATAAGTGAATATATTTATTATAATATCACTATATTAGATTCATTATTTTAGTTTACACTCCTGCGTTGTAGATAAAAAAATAATTTATATTTTCCCTCACTTTCTACTTTAAAGTTCTTGGATAGAAGTTTTCATCATGTATGAATATATATCATTAGAAATAATCATCATATCTCGATACATTTTAGAAAAAATAATATAATGAATATATAATTTAACCTCTATTTTCCCCCTATAAGAACCTTTCTTACCCACAATTACAACTCGAGGTGGCCAGTTATGAATAGTTGATTCTAAAACATAAAAAATTTCAAAAATAAAATTTATACTCAAAAAATTATACCTATCCGAGTTTTTGTTCTTTATGGTATGTTTCTTCCCATGAAATATTATATTGATTCTATGGTTTTTATTTTCATTTTAAAATATATATTAAAACAATATTATAGTAGATTATCTTTATTAATTTTTATGGTGTAATTAATTAATTTAAATATTTTTAAACTATTTTATTAAATACTTATAACCCTAACCCAAGTAAAATAACATAAAGAGTTTTAATTTATTTTAAATTTTCCTAATGTATGACAACTCAATGATAATTATATGCCTGAAAAATATGAACTCATATGTTCATTATTTGTGACAGATATCATGAATATGAAAATAAAAGTAGAGTATCAACTCCAAATCCAAAAGAGCGTCTAAATATAGGATATACATAATGTATCTAATAAGTAACAAGTGATAACTAATCATTTTGGGGAGGGAAAAATAAATTTTAAATTGAATGGTCATCCCCTTCTTACAATCCAAAATGAATTAATGCCACCGATTATGTTATCGATATGGGTGCAATATAAGAAATTATGGATGAACTGGATCAGATGAACAACACCACCATACAGGGAGAAAGGAATTGAAAATTAATCAACAAGAATGAAATAATGAAATTTGTTTTTAATCTTGGTGAAAATTTCTAGCACCTTTTGGAATAGGAAGATGAAGTCCATATGGTGGAAGAGGAATATGAACATAAAATGATGTTCCATATTTTCTATGCTCCAAAGGCATATAGAGAAAATGATGATTTTGAGTCAGAGTACGAGGTTCTATTATTTACTCATGAATTGATATACCATGTGTTTTTATGCATTAAAGTTGAATTTAAAGATGATATAGTGGAGGTACACTCGACTTTGTACATTTCTATCGTTAATGTTATTGAAACAATTTTTTCAATCTGTCTTTTATTATAATCAAAATATATAATAAATTTATGTCAAATTCTTATTTTGAAGAATAATATAATGTTAATGTGACACATTTTTCATGAAAATATATAATTATCAGTGCTGATATCAACCATAGATGAAACATTTTAGATGAAATTTACTCATAAAATGATGTTGTTTTCGAAATATTTTTGGATTTGATCAAAAACTAGATTAATATTTTTCCCATTTTATTCCCACTACAATAAAATATGAACTCTTAAATATTATAGTATAATATTTATCCCACTGTACTCAATTAATAGATGATAATGAGGACACAACCACAAGAGTGGTATTTAATTTTGATGATAAGGTAGAAGAAACAATGTTATTGGAATTTTTAACAAATGTATTTTTAAATATACTATAGGAGGAAATGGATTTATAGATTGATATAAATAAAAAGACTATTTTTCAGGTGATTATTAATTTTAATACCACTACAAATAAATTTAAATCAGATATACCTTATTATGTAACTAATTATAAAAAACTCTTATTGTAATATTTATATTATAATGCTTTTTTAAGATTTCATAGTGTGGGAGGATGAAATAGTGGTGTTTGGGAAGACATGTCTAGGTGATGAGGTTGAAAATAAATGGATAACCACTTTTTTATACCAATATATAGCTAAAAAATGAAGGGAACACTTATATATTTATAACCACCCATGTAGATATGTTTATCAGCAAACATTGGCTTGAAACAGACTATATAGCCAAACCAATCCTTAAGAATAAGAATAAATATAAGCTGAGTTATAAGAAAAGGAAAATGTAGTGGTTTTTCCACACAATACCAACCCACCAACTGATTAGATATTATCCCAATGATGGATGGATGGTTATAGTGAACAAAATAAAATATTTTTTGTTGTTTTAACATATATTCTTCATCTAGTCCTTCATTTTATTAATTGAGGGTTTCAATTTTCAATATGTGGTTTATATCAACTTGTTTATCAATAACAGAAACAAGTGGGAAAAAAACTTAATTCCTTTTACAATTTCATATATAATGATAATGATTTCATTATAATGTTTCCAAAAATAATGCAATAAAATTATATCATGTTGTTCTCCTTCCATGATCATATTTTCATTATGGATTATTTTATTTTCCTCTTGAATATTTTAGGATCACATTTTCAATAATAATTATGATGAAATTTTTTATGGGGTTGGGTAACTACTTTGTGGAATTAAAATTTACTTATCTTTTATTTCATAGTGATTTATGGAATATATTTTTGAAAATATAAATGAATGCATTAAAAAATTATTATTTATTTTATAATATTTACAATTCTATTTTTATGTACATTATGTGATTTTATTTTCTGGTGATTTGAATTGAAAACTCAATGAAAATATGAAATACATGTTCATTTGGATAAGATATGACATATTATGAAACAATAATTTCTCAAATGATTATAATGTGATTTAACAATTTTCATAGGGAAATATGGTTTCAGAACTATGAAAATAATTGTGTGTCAAAAGGTCATTTTTCAATTGAAATTAAAATTTTATGAAACCGTAATTCTGATATTATTTTGAGTTAATATGGAAATTTTTAAAATGAAAACATTATTGATCCAAATCATTGGGGACTAATATTTGTCCATTTAAACTGGAGTAAATGGGAAACTGGGAGCCCACAATGATGATTATTGGAATTTAACACTAGTTGTGTGTGTAAATAAATGGCCCTATTGTAAATCCAACATTCTATTTTCATAGGAAAGTCTATGAAAAATTCGACAATTTACCTAATTTTTTACGTCCGTATTTTAATTATCATAAAATCATGATTCTAATGATAACAATGAATTTCATGTTTTTTTATATGTATTATCTAATATTTAACAAGTGATGAAATTGACTAAGTATGAGTCACCTTGTAGGGTAAGACACAATCAACCAGACTCGCTACCACGATATATGGTAGAAATTTGAAAAATTCTTAGGCACTGTTGCATATGTCTCATTATTTTCCATGACTCACCAACATTATAGAAAATATCATTAAGACTATGACACAGTTAGAAAACATGGTTCTATAGTATAAATTTTGTAAATTACAGCTCAATTCCAGCTTGACCTACTATCAGTTGAGTCATTGTATGAAGTTTATACTACCACCAGCTATGACAATAGAAATGAAATAAATTTTGGCGTTGTATAGGACACCTTCTCGATCAAGATTATAGAACTAGAAAATATCAGTGTCACACTACCATATCAAGATGTCGTTGGGATAAGATATCATTAGACTAAGACACCACTAGAACAATCCACTACAACTTTCATAAACTGCCATAGTTTCAAAACATATATTTTTCAATTATATTATTATAATGGAAATATTATTGAATTTAATTCCAATTTATAGTTTTATGATCTTCTCTTATATATTTACAAAAACGCATAGAAAATGATGTCTGATGTGATGTATAAGGATTAAAAATATAAAGATACATGTGGATATTCTTACATCTTATAGTGATAAAAGGGATGAAAACTCCCTCATTTAAAAAAACACATCGAGAGAATGTGTGATGCATATCCATAGTATGATGTGATCTCATGCTTATTAAACACTCACATATATATGTAGAACTATACAATTGTATCAAATAAAATATTAAAATTGGATGCCAAATCACATCATTTATACAAGAAAACTCATAAAATAAAGAAATACAGTCTCTGACACACTATTTATCTTTTTATTTTAAGAAAACCCCACTCAATATTAGCTTCATATAAAATCAAGAGCCACAAAATTGATGACAATAGACCAAGAATTTATATATCTACACATTTAGATTTATTATTTCTGTTCTTTTATTTTTTTCATATTGTATAGTGTATACGAATACTCTATTTTATAACATAATACTTTTATATTTTTCTAAAATAGAAGATACATGTTTCTTTTTATCTATTTTACTTGTACTCCAACATAAAAATGTGGTAGAGGTCCCTGTGTGGCTTGATAGTTTTTACTCACACGGGTAATAATGTAATAAGTCATTTGTGACCTAGATAGTTGTAACATAGTGACCTACGAATAAAATATGTGGATATTACATAATATTACACCAATATATTTTACATTGCAATAATAAATTCTTGAGGACCATAATAGTTTAGGGTATTTGGAAACGTGGAAAAAAAATCTTTTATCCTTATGGAAGATCATCAACATCTCCCATAAAGATCTCCAACTTCTATACTTCAACCTAAAACAGTTCTTCATAGCTTGTGGAAAGGAAACATAAGAAATGTGTCTAAAAATATGATAAGTAAGGTTATATAAACGAAATGCATACGCATGTCAGGAATAAATGGGTATTGAACTATAGTACAACATGTTTAGATCATACCAAGCACATCAGAGATCATATAAAATATTTCTAGTTCATATGGCATGAATCCTAAAGAAATAATAAACATAATCCATGAAAGCATAACATAGTAATAGAATATGGAATTTTGAAAACACATAATCTTATAAATACACTAGATCAAGGTGGCCCACCAAAGTCTTCATAACATGTTAGGGTTGGGTTAGTAACTTGTGTAACTACGTTGGGATTCAGATACACTCCTTTTTAACAACTTTTTTTGGATTGGGATATAATCCAATTTACTCTATAGTTTCGGTCATGGGATGTCGCCCCATTTACCCTATTATCTCTTTAATGGTGTGTCCTCTCATGTACCCTATTGTTTCTGGCTTGGTATGTCCTCCCATATACCCTCTTTTTTAAGTCTTGGGATCCCTCCAGTATACCCTCCCATTTTAGGCTTTGGATTCCTTCCTGTATAACCGATTGATTCAGGTAGGGTATTATTTCTCATGAACCCTTTTATCTCATAATTCATTTATATGTACCTAATGAAATGTAGAGAGATATATTTCCCAACCATCTCATAGTGAAATCATACATGATGGTACGAAAAAATGATAAACAATCATAATATATACCATGAAGTGAAATGGATATCATTATCATTTCATCACATTAAAAAAAATGAAAATATAAAAGTTTCATAATCACTTCATGGAATCGTAACTAATGAAAATAAGTGTATTTCAAAAGAACACAACTTGTGTAATTGAATTGGGTGTCATATGAATCATTCATTAAAAACATAAACCATTGGAGGAAAATTATGAATGGAACCATTAGATCACTTCCTAGAGATGAATGAGTAACATAAAAAAATTTCATCATAAATGTAAAATAATTTTGAAGTATCATTAAGAAACGTTTCTTTAGGAAGGTTTTCATTCATCTTTGAAAAATGATTCTTAGTGCATATAAACAATTAAAAAATCATTATCTTAAAAAATTACTTTAAAACATATAATTAACACTTAAAACCATTTTAACAATATTATTTATTTTAAACATAAAAAATAAGAATCAAACAAATTTAAACACATTTTTCTTTGTAAAAACATGTTAAAATAAAATAAATGATCGAAAGTTTTTTATAATATACTTCATCGAATTTACTTATAAAACATATAAAATTAGAAATGAAATTTTTTGAAATCCATTTTACTTGAAATGTTTTGAATAATCATTCATAATATTTTGAATACATTTATCATTGAAATTATATATTTGAATACTTTTAATGGAAACATTGAAAACATTAAAAAAATTAAAATCTTTTTTCCATGAAAAGTATCTTCAAGGATATGTTGATTTTTTTGAAAACATATTTAAAAAATGGTATTTGTAAGGAAATATGCTTTCATCCGAAGAGAGAAATACAATCATATTTTCATAAAACTATTTTCATAATTATATTTAGTACCAAGTAGTGGAAAACTATACTAATACATGGATATATAATGAATAAATATAGGAGAAGAAAACTCATGAGTTTTCATTGGAGATTTATCATATGATTTTTTCAATGAATCATATTCACTAATAATCCCGAAAAGCGATGAAATTGTTTCAATAAACTCTTATCACTTTGTAGCATTGGATAATACACTCCATTTAATAAAATTAATTTTCATAATGATTAAAATAAAATTAGAATAATTATATTCATTATATAATATTTGAAATTAATTATATAAACATATAGGAAAAATATAGGTTCCTAACATGGAATGTCTCTCAAAATAAGTAAATTGAGACAAAACTACTTTAACGATTTGGTAACATTTGAAATATTAAACCCATGAAATAATGATAATAAATTGGATATATAAATAACCATAAATTTATTTAAAAACATTTATATAATTCATCCATTTTATGTATACAAACCACTACAAAGGTGTGGTTGGGGAATAAAGCATGTGTCTCAAGAAAATGAAACGTGAGATTAAATTCTCTTTCTTTGGGTATTTACACTAATCATACTCATTCAAACCTCCTCTATAATAAATATAATTTTATTATACATATTTTATATGACTATATTCTACTATATATTACCATATATTTATTTATTATTCATTTATATTACCCACCTGTTTTTAAATTTCATGTTAAGTTTATGATTCAGGTAATATTCAGTTTGTTTCTCGCTTGTGACACAATTTCTTATATAACTGGTTCTTATAGAATTATCATGACTTCCAAAATTTAAAACAAGATATAAATATAATTTATACTCATAATATATATATTATAATATTTTATAGGGTATTTATTTATGAAATTGAATATACTGTTAGTGGAAACTGTAAGCCGTATGTAGGCATGAACGTTGTTTCCATTTTTTCATATTAAATTAAAAAAAGTACAGTAAATATATGTATATGTATAATTATTAAATTATAATTATTATATAACATACACCATATAAGTTCACTAAACCATATCTTAATACATTCCATGTAGTGTGTGAATGAATCACATTTCTTTGAGGGGGCAGTAGTTCTCACTTCCTCAAATGTAATTATCTTATTTACACAAAATTTAATGTAAAAATATATATTTTTTTTAAAAGCTTATAGGAATAATTAATATTATATATGAAATATATAAATTTATTTTACATCATAATTTCCACAATTAGAGGTGATAATGGAAAAATGATCAATCATCATTTAGTGAGGAGGTACTTCGTCATACACATAAATATTATTGTTGTTACAAATTAAATGGATGTGTGTGTATGTGTAGGTAGAAATATATAATTAAAACATCCTAGTATATTTAATATAATTTTTGTTTTATGAAAAAAGGTAATAAATATATTTTATGGGGTTTGGTAGGAAAATAAAAGAAAATATCATGAGAGAAGAGGTTACTTCTTAATTGGATAACTCCTTTGGGTTTGTAAAAAAGGATTCCATGGATTGATTTCTTTCCAATATATATGATTCTAGGAGGAATATAAGAATTTGTAAAGTATATTTTTTAGATCATGGCTGATCCTAAGAGGATTTATATGGGTTAATAAGAGGATAGTTGGTGGTCTTTTATAGGGAAGGAAAATGACTCGCTGTGAATTTTTTTAAACAAGTTAGGTGTACACATATTAATACTTAAAAAAAATCATAAAAATCATAAATTACCCATTATATAAGTTATATGGGCCACGTTTTGGAATACAATGGGTTTTGGATAAAAGGGTATGTCATTTGGTCCACTAATATTATGGTTTAGTACCAAATTAGGTATAATTTGACCTTAATAGATGATGCTAAATTTAATCACTTTTACTACTTTTTGGTAATATATTAAAAATATGTAATTTGAAACTAAATATTATACTAATTAAAATATTTTATTTCCATTTTCCAAAATTCAATTGATATAATATTTAAGATTAATATTAATATTAATCCCACAGATGGGATGAACTAACGGGTTTTGGAAGAAGAAAAATGAATAAAAGTTAGTAATTTATTTAAATTCAATTTCATAGTATAATTGATTAGAGTGACCAAAATTGGATTAATATATTTATAATTTATATAATTTATCAATAAAACATGGTTAATGTATATGTTAATATAAAATATTGTTTAAAAAAATTCATATATTCAATTTCTAAATGACTATATAATTAATTCAATATTTCTTTGTCTAAAGACATGAATAAAATTTCATTCTAGAAAATAATATTTCAAAACATCTGGTGACATAGAATAATATTATAATTTTCAATATAAATATGATTTATTTATAAAACAATACTATAATATCATTTTAAAAGTAGTAATTACAATTCTTATAACATTTTTTAATTACTAGGTTATAATTAACTCCTTTGAATAATTATAAATATAAAATGATGTTTTGCATAAACCCAGTATTTCATGTAACGTACGCCAAATCAGTGATATGTATAACATAATAAAAGTTTGTGTCATTTGAAAGGAATGTTTGAATTTGTGTTTAAATAGTTATATATATATATAACCATTTCTAATATAAAATGATTTAAAAAATATAAAAATATGATAAATTATTTTACAAAAATATATTAAGAAAATTCTCAAGGTTTGACATTATACACACTATGAAATGAATTTCACCCATGAAATTCATCTAGGTTACCAAATTCATAATACTGGAAAGTTAATTTCCTTGAGACCCACATCATAAAAATGAATACTAAACATTGTGTAAAAAATGGAATGTTGGAACCATAACACTTACCCAAAGAAACTTAAAACTAGGTTTCCACATACATGAACATTGGTTTGGAGTAACGATTGGACATACAAGAAACGAAGATATATTTATAGGGATCTATTGAGGTCATAAATTAGGAAAAAGTGAATTAATATGAAATGAGAGAGCCTAAATTTCAAAAAAAAAATTATCATTTAAATAGCCATCAGTTCAAAAATATAAAAGAATTATGAAAACACATTTTTTATAATTATCCAATATTAAGTTAATTAATTTGTTGAAAAATAATATGATGAAAAATAATTAATTTATATATTTATATAAACCTAATTTTATTCCCTACTTCTACTTTTTTTTATTTCTAATTCGTCTATTCCCTCGTGAAATGGATATTCATAAATTAACTTTGGTGCCTAAACAGATATGATACACTTTGAGTATATCATAAGGCCTATAAAATAATGAAATGTATAACCGTTTATGACTAACTATTCTCCAAGATCAATAAGGTTAATACATTTATATGAAATAATAAAAATTAAAACAACTATTTCATCATAAAAAATTATTCATCAAAAATAATTATACCTAATAAGGACATCGTGTAGGCCAGTGGCAGGAATGAAACCCTTGTCATCCTCGAGTCATGGGTTCAAGACATGTGACCTTTCTATACATTATTGGTTGTCAACTAAAATACACGATGTCCTTTTCTAAAACCAAACTATAATAATTTCTGATAAAAAATATGTTGGACATCCTTGAAATATGTTTAATTAGTAATAGACTTTTATCCATGTTTTTTCAATTCTAAATCTATACTAAACTACATTATTCGAATTCTAATTTAATTATTTCATTAATGGTTAACCATATAACTCTTTTTAATGATTAAAATCCAAAAAATTATAATTAAGTTCATGAAATAGTCTTATAATTTATCCCACATATATCACAATGTGCCACTTGGATTTTACATTCGAAACAATTGAGTACCCTCATCATATTTTCTCTTGAAACATGGTAGTATCATGAATTTGTGTGAACAAATCTGGAAATCATGAATCATAACTTATTCCATATATTAATTGATAAATTCCATAAATCTAAAAATATTTATACTTCATCCATGGTAGGATAATCTTCTTGTCAACAAGTCCATAATTAGTTCCAAGGTAGTCGGTTCGATCGAGATTAATTATATCACACATATCATTATCCCAAAAACATTATCATAACATTTGGAAAATATAATGTGTTATCTTACCCATAGTCATGTGTTTTCCATGGATATCATCTTTCCATGAAATCACATTTCAGTTCCATCGGTTCCATTCAACCTATTCTTGTAAATCATTATATTAAAAAATAGAAACCAGACAGTTCTTATATATTTCACCATTAATAATTCATGAATCCAAATATATGAAACTCAGATTACATCAACCTTAATCCCTTAAAAAATCCACATAATCCTGCTACATAATATCTATTTCCATCCCCATTGAATTGTTTCCTTATTTTCCATAGTGAAAAAATAATATTGTTTATATAATACATTCACATAGGAGATTCATTCAATATTATTGACATAAAGGAAACAAAATATTCATTCTTCAGTGGTATCCATTACCCTAAATCTCAACGAATACTTTCTTTCTCTCCATTGGGGAGTCCGAGAGTTTGTTAATTTACACATTTTTAATCATGTTGCATGAAAACTAATTAGGTGTGATTGTAACATCTTTAACTCCAGCGATCATTACGCGTTACGGTTCATCATCAAATTTTCTATCACATTCTATGTTAATCCAGTTCCTTTTGGTTCCCTGCATTATTTAAAAATAGAAACATAGTTCATGGATTATATATCATTACCAAAAACCCTATAGTCAAAAAAATAATTACATATAGGATGTCTAAAAATTGAAACCATCATCAATTTAGCACACCCTAGGTTCATCCATGTTTTTTCATAGATAAATTTTATTTAAATCAATAAATATAGTTTGTGAAGAGTTTTTCTAATTTCCAAATCATATCCCATGGGAGTTTCGAACTAGGGGTGAAACAATGACCATTTCCATGTATTTGATTACCCTAGGACATGACTAAAACATCTTATCGGGGTTGTGTCTCCTCGGTACAAATTTGATAGAGACACATCCACATTTAGTATCTAGATATAGATGTATTTATAAGAATCAACTCACTATATCCTTTACCAAAATTATAGTACAATTTCTTAAACATTAACTCATACTTATACATATACTTAGAGATATCTTTAAACAAATACTAAAAAATATACCTAGGGATCTCAATAATGTTTTTTCATCACAGTTTTCAATGGTTGGATAAAACAATTTTATTAATACAAACTATAGAGACACAAACCTAATGTACATGGATATTAAATAATTTTAGATAAATATTTTGTATATTAAAAAAATATAATCTCGTGGACAATAATAGATTAGTTTGTTCGGAAACATTGAAAAAATATTCTTTCCTAGTGGAATATCTTCAACATTTCCTATAAATATCTCCACCTTTAGTAATTATACCTAAAACCATTAATCATTACATGATGAAACAAAACATAAGAAATGGTTAATCTCCGATGATCCGAAAGGGTAAATAATAGAAATGTGTAGGCATAACATGAAAAAATGGTTATGCAACTAGATAATAAAATATAAAGATAAAACCCTACATATTAGATAACAAAATAAATATTTTATGTTTATAGCACAAGAATAATAACGAAATATTGAACATAAAACATGAAAGCATGAAATAGTAATAGAACACAGAATTGTGGAAACACATAATCACATAAAAACCCTATTCCAAGGAATCCAAAAAAAGTATTTATAATATGTTAGGCTTGGGATAATCATCTATGTTCCTACATCAGTCTTGGGATGCTCTATCGTTTACCTTCTTGTTTTGGTCTAGGGATGTCCTCCTATTTACCTTCTAGTTTGGGATTTATAATGTCTTCTTGTTAACACACTTATTTCAATCATGGGATGTCCTACCATGTTCTATATTTCCTCTTGTATACCTTCTTATTTTGGGCTTGGGATTCCCTCCCTTATACCTCTTTTTTTATGGGACATCCTCCCATATTCCCTCTTGTTTCATGAATGGGATGACCTCCCATGTACCCTTATAGATCATAAAACTGTTATCATTTCACAATTCATTAGATAGGTATATAGGTCTCATCCATCTCATTATCAAATTATATATACATTTGTAACAAAATCATAAACAATTATATCATAACCCAGGAAAGGAAATGGGTATCACTAACATTGAATCACATCATAACATATGAAGAGAGATGGGTTCCATAATAACTCCTTGAGTTAATTACCCTTAAAAAGAAGCAAGTTTCAAATGATTAAAACCTATGGAATTGAAATAGGTGTCCAAATCATCATTCCCTAAATACATAAATCAATCGATAAATAATATTAATAGATCATTTATATCACTTCCTAGAGAAGAATGAGTAACATAAACATGTGTCATCTAAGATATAAGATAATTTTAAAATATCAATAAAAAACATTTCATTTGGAAATCATCCTTTAAGGATAGAAAAAAATATTTTTAATATATAAAACACTTTTAATAATCAATGATAAATAAAATACCTTGAATTCATATAAATAAGGCTTGAAATTATTTTGAAAACATATATCTATGAAAACATATAATATAAGCACCAATTAATTTAAAAAACATTTTTATTTCAAGGGAATTTGACAAAATTAAAATAAATATTGAATTTTTATTCAAATATAATTTTTTAATATAGATTCAATACATAAAAATAGTTATTGAGAATGATTTGAAAATATAATTTCTTCAAAACTTAGGGAAGAAAATAAATTAAAAAACAAGTATTTTAAAATAAAATTGAAAAAATATAATTGAGGCTTTGAAAACAATAATACATTTTAAAAATATTTTATCCTTGAAAAATATATTTAACGATCATTTTAAAAAAAATTGAAAACTATTTGAAAACATGATTTTTTTACTAAAACATATTTTTGACTGAGGAGAAAAATACGGTTGTATTTTCTTAACAAAAATTCATAATCATCTTAAGTTCAAAATAGATGGAAAATAGTATTTCTACCTGGATATATCATGAATAATTACAGGGGAATGAAACTCATGATAGTTATTTATAGTGTATTATAACATTTCATAAAAAATTATATGCATTTACAGTATTGAAATGTGATGTGATTGTTTTAACACTCATATCACTTGGAAACATGTGATCATACTCTTCATGTAATAATATGAAATTAAATTAAGCCTAAAATAACATGAAAATGAGGATATTCATGATATTACATTTCAATGTCAGTAAATAAATCTCATTGAAAATATAGGTTCATAAAATGACATGTGGCTCAAAGAAGGAAAATAGAAACAAAATGACATTTACCAATTTTGTATCATTAAAAATATAAAACCCATAAAATAAATATTAATAAATATATTTTCAAATGTCCATATGTTTAATTATATGAATCATTAATTTCATGCATCATATGTATACACACAACTCAAAGGGAATTGGTGGTGAATACCACTTGTATCCCATGAAAAAGAAATGTGAGATGAAATTTCCTTACCTTGTGTCATAACACTAATCATACTCACTAAAACATACACTTTAATAAATATAAATTTATTGTAAATATTTTAAATAACCATATTTTTATATATAATACCATATATGGATTTATTACGAATTCATATTAGAATATTTTTTATCTATTTCTTGTTAATGTAACGCTTACATTAATATTCGTATTGCACTTCGCTTCTCTCTTAATTTGATATATCAGGGGTCCTTATAATTATATCATGATATCTAGAAGATAAACTACGATATAAATATCATTTATATTGAGTATATATGTATTATAATAATCTATATAATATAGATGTATTAAATGGAATACATATTTCACGGAGATGGTGAGTTCTACATACATATGAATGTTTTTTACATTTTTATCTTCATATTGAATGAAACAAGGTACATTACAAATATGTATATATATAATTAAATATATAATTTTTATAGTATCATTATTATATCATACAAGTTCACTAAACTCATCCTTAATACATTCTATGTACTATTTGAAATAATCACATCACTTTGAGGGGGAGATAGTCCACATTTCCCCAAAAGAATATTACAATATTTACACAAAATGTAAATTAAAAATATATGTGTTTTAAAAGGAATAAAAAATTACAAGTACATAATAAATATAAAATATAAAATATATAAACAGACTATCCATATTAATGTCCACCGTGAGAGGCTGTAAATGAAAAAATGAACAATTATCATTTTTTGAGGTGGTAGTTCACTGTAAAAAAAGTATATTCACTGCATATTAGAAGTGTGTATGAATCTACATAACCATTATCATAACAGAATACTAATATATTTAAGATACTAGTGTTGTTATACAATCATGGAATAAAGAGAGTGTAGGGTTTGATATGGAAAATAAATGAAAGTAGATTTAGAGAAGAGGTTACCTCTTAATCGGGTAACTCATTTTGGGTTATGCCAAAAAGAGTCAATGGACTGACTTCTTCAATATTATTGGATTCAAGGAGAAATAGAGGTATTTTTAGATGTTGATTGGGGATAGAATTTCTAAACCTAAGCGGTTTGAGATGTAACAACCCAAACTTTTTTCCTTGCAATTTCTCCCTTCTATTGTAATTTCAGACAGTATAATCACATAAAATCACATTAATAACCACAATACCACATCATTATTAAATGAAATACTAAATTCTATATTTCCTTTAAAAATAAATTTTCCAATTATGTTATTTGAATTTCAAAAATCTGACATACATGGTTGAGATCAGTAAGGTGTTGGGAGTCTGATAGGTCGAACATAATATTTGGTGAATAATAACATACCCTTATGAATAGTAATTTTTCCCTTGTGAATATTAATTTGAAAATCATGAATAGTAAATCGGACAACTGAATAGTAATCATACCAATGATTTTAAAAATATACTCTATCCATCTTATTAGTGATTATATGATATAATTATATTACAATGTCAGTATTTTTTTAGGTCATGAATATTTAATGATTAATTCAATAATTTAAAAGAAAATTTAATTTCATAAAAAATAATCATAAAAAATAATCATAAAAAAATATTTTTATGCCTTATGGTTATATGATAATTTCATGAGAACATAATTAATTTTTCAAAATTTTAGAAAAACATTTTTTGTTTTGAAATTTGTATTTTTCAAGTAAACTATTATTTTAATAAAAAATTAAATTACTCATTTTTAGAAAATTATTTTCAAAAAATAGAGTAAATTTTTAAATTATATACCCCAAAAAAATGTAGTGTTAATTTATGATAATTATCTAAAATACATTAATTTTTAGTGAATAGTGAAATTCAATAATTTACAAAATATGCTATTTAAATGAATTTCTACATCATTTTTCAGTCATGGATGTTGTAAATGGATATTGTTTTGAAATAAAATGCATTATTTACTATATTTAGTAATGAAATAATTACTATTTATTGTCTTTAGGAAAATTAATAATCTAAAAAATTAAATTTGGAGAAAACACCCCTCCCCTGCACTGTAAAAACCAACCCTCCCAACCTTTCTTCCACACACATATAAATCATTGTTCCTACTAAAATGTCTACTAAAACCTCTTCTGAATATAATATCCCACATCCAAAATCCCTTTTCCAAATAAAAACACAAAACATCTCCCATAAAGAATCTCTCAAAGAAGATATATTCAAGAGGTAATTTCTCTCTCGTTTCATTCAATATCCTTTCAAATTTCTTTTCTTTTCAAGTCCAAAACTTATCTTATACAAATGTCATGGGAACTCCTCTATGATTTATATACTATATTATATCATGTTAAATGATGATTATTCATTATACTCATCTCTCTCTCTCTCTCTTTGTTTATAAAAATGAAATCATCGCCCATGATGTGTTAATTTACCTATGTCAGGGGTGATTGACATCCATTTTCCTTAAAATCCATAAAAGATATAAATAAAACAATGAAATGGTTGAAATATGTTGTAATATTTATTTTTTTAATAGCTTTTATTTTTTTGAAACTTTTTTTAAACATATTAATAAATCATAAAACAATAAATGTTCGTTGTAATCCAAGAACCACCCAAATTAACACAAAACAAACATCATTAAATTTTATCCAATGATTCATCCTCATAGAAAATTTCATTATATAATCATTTAAAATCCTATAGGATCACCAGTATCATGTAATATAAATTCTGTATGTTTTTCAATGTTCTACATGAACTTCCATTCACGTCTACAAGTGTGATGTTCATGAAAACTAAGATGAAGAACACACCCAAATAATGAATTTAAACAACATAACTCATTAAAAGGGCTATGAAAGAACATAATTAAACTATAATGAATCTTAATCATGTATAAAAGGTTCTAGAGTCTCTAATTAAGGAATATAATGTGATTATTCATGACATTAAGGTGAAATAAATTGTAGGATACAAGGTAAGGGGAATTCTTGAAACCAACATTATTTATTCCAGTTTTCCCAATTTCACTCCATTTTTAGTATGGATATTCCATAAAAAAATATTCATTATTATCTTACATTTTCTATGATATAAATTTTTTCCATTGGATTTTATATCAAACATAATGTTTTACAAAAGAACTCTTCTTTCAAAAAACCACCTCTTACTTCTCACTCAAGATTGATGGTTCTTGTATCAAGTATGTAATTCCCTTTTTCATTTTGGAACCCAATGTTTATGAATTTATTCTATATAAAGTGAAATCCATTCCATTCCATGGGTTTCTTATTTTCAAATTTTCTATGTCAAATTCTTGATACGGTAAATATTATGATGTGGCGGGTTCCCCCAGAATTATATAGCATAATGAAAATGAAATGATGTTAAAGGTGGGACCAGAATTATATATCACTGAAATAAATTGTGTAATGTGAAAATCCTCCAGGGTAAATTCTTTAATCTATGAAAATTATTTTCTCTTTTTATTGTAGATGAACACTAATACATGATGTTTTATTTTTATGCATTTCCACATTGCATACTATTTTCTAATTCATCTTTTCAGGATTATGATGATGGTGTTACGATTATGATCACACAATGTTATTATGTTTCATGTTCTTATCTATCCTCTTAATAGGATTTTATCTCACCCATTTTTTATGTATATCCTTAGGTTATTATGTTTTCTAAGGAGAACTCAAGGGACAAAAGGTGGCTAGAGAAGACGAAATTAAAGAAATGTTTATGTTTTTTGTTGTTAAAGTTATGCAGGGTCCAAGTTTATCCAAAAATCTTAATCTTTAGATTCCCACAGTGTAATATCTTTTTTATCATTAAATTTATTTAACATAATGTTTGAAAATCAGGGTCACTACAGTTTTTATCAGAGGCATAGTTTATTTAATTTTGTAATTAGGATTAGAGAACCATAGTGAAAAACCTAGTATGAGACTATGTATATTTAAGAAAACATAAATATTTTAAAAACATAAGGATCCCATAAGAATTTATTTATTGTGTTAATTTAACAAAGGAAAAACATATTTATTCCTGACATTATGAATTATATTTTCTTATAAACATTTATATTTTAGAAAATAGTGGGAACTAAGAGAAACTAGACCATTAACACATGTGAGTTACAATGATATGATTTCCGGAACAACATCCTTGACACCTTGGGGGTGGAGTTCAAAAAATCATGTAGATTATTACACAGCTGTCTCATGTTATTAATATAAACCAAAATAATTTAGAACTTCCCCCATTACCTATGGGAGAGAAACTGGTTGTTGAGTGTTTTATGCGGAACCTACCACAAATGTTATATGGATCTTCTAATCCACTTTTTTTGGAATAGTGGGTAATCTCGATGGAGAAGATCATTTCTATACTTCATTATTTAGATATATAGAAGATTACTGTATCTTTTAATTGTCTTGATAAAGAGTCCGACCAATGTTGAGATTTTTTTAAGATCACAAATATGTGATATTTAATTGATGATATGGAGTGGGAAGAAATTATGATAGTGTTTCTTAATAATTATTTCCCATAAAATCTTCACAGGAAGATGGAGAGAGAAATCATGGGGCTGAGGTAACCTGAGAGAGAATCTATCATGTTCGATGAAGCCAATTTCACATTTCATTAAGGTATGATTCAGTGTTTTTATCAGCAATGATAGAAATATTAATAGATTATATAGTGGATTAAAACCACACCATTATTAGGATCTTTCAAGTAGATTCATTGGGTGTCATGGAGAAGTAATTTGATGTGACCTCAAAGTGGAGTGAGATTTTGGATAAAGGTCCCATGGATATGGTGATATGAAATGAAATATGGAGTTTCATGTCGAAGGATCTAATGAAAATGGTCGGAAGATAAATCAACCATACACTTATAAAAAATGTGGGAAGAAGGATGATTAGAATTATCTCAATGGGATGGAAAAATGATTCAAGTGTGTGAGAGAAGTCCATCAAGCAGAAGAGTGTCGAAAATACATGAGAAGGCATGAGAATGTGGTGGAGGAATGTAGAACACCACCCATGGTCCAATGCTACACATTATTGGAGAAAGGGTACTATGAAAGCTAGAACACTAAAACTCAACCCCTTGAGTGTAATTGATATCACCAAAAACCAAATACATATGAGAAATGGAAGGATTATTACATCACTATTGTAGACGTTGATCAATAAAATGATGTTATACAAGGTTCACATCATATTCACTCAAGAATGAAAAATGTATTATTTGATTCCAGTTCAATGTATTCCTTTATAACATCCAACATTTCTAGAACTATAGAATCAGAGACACGATACCATGAAGTATAGATATTTTTAAAGACGAAAAATGGTGCAATAATTTCATCCCCAGTGCAGGACTCTTCTCCATTTGGTGTATGTTGGAAGATTCTTCATGAAAATGTCATGTTGCTTCCCTTGGAGGAATTATATGCTATAATGGGAATGGATTGGATCTCATTATTTAGATAACATATGAACTTTTGGGAAATGGAAATATCATTTTATATTATGAACCATTCCATGATCATATACAAATACAATGATGATCATGAATATCCTTTAGAAAATCCTTAAATGGTGTGGGTGTTGGTTCCTTGTGAAGACGAATGCCTCACTCAAATGGTTATGTCAAAGGTAATCTTCATCCCAGTGGATATACCCATAGTGATGGAATATAATGATTTATTTCCAGAATAGTTACCCAAAAAACCCTTCGACCATGAGGTAGTGTTCTCTGTAGAACTCATATTCGAAACTACTCCTCTCTCAATGTATCCCTATTGGATAGATCCTATCAAACTGGAGGGGTTAAGGAAGTAGCTACAAGATAATTTGGACAAATGGTTCATATTCCTTAGTACATCTCCTTGGGGTGCACTCGTGCTCTTTGTGATCAATAATGATGGATCAATACAACTATGTGTCGATTATCCGGAACCCAACAAGATCCCAACAAAGAAAAAGTATCATCTCAAAAGGATTGATGACTTGTTCAATCAGCTACGAGGAGCTCAATACTTTTCAAATAAGGATTATCATTCTGGATATCATCATCTAAAGGTTATGAAAGAAGATATTTATAAGGCTACCTTCAGAAAAAGACATGGTCACTATGAGTTTCTGGTGATTCCCTTCGGGCTTACTAATGACCATGAAATCTTCTTGTATTTTATTAATAGGGTCTTTATAAATTACCTCATAAATTTTTTGGTAGTTTTTATTGATGATATTATCATCTACTCCAAGTGAAAGGAGGAAAATAAAGAACATCTAAGACTTGTGATGGCGATATTAAGAATAGGGAAGTTTTACTCTAAGTTTAGAAAGTGTGGTTTTTAGATGAATCAGGTCACATTATTGTGGCATGTGACCACATTTTGGGGAATTTTTTTAGACCATTAAAAAAAGTGATTTAGGATTGGCCAAGACACTCTAGTGTCACAAAAATCCATATTTTTCATAAATTATTTGGGTACTACCAATGATTCATGAGAAATATTTCATGACTGTGAATCCATTTAATGTTAAAACAGAAAGGTTTAATGTATGTCAGGATGGAAGAATGTGAAGAAAAATTCAAGGATATAATGTTAAGGTTCATCACTACACCTATACTCACATTACCAATATGTGGCGAATTTTTTTTGATACACAACAATGATTTTATGAGATTATTGGTCTGTGTACTCATACAAATGATAATGTTATATACTACGCCTCATAGAGGATGATGATCATTGATAATAACTACCAGACACATGATCTGGAGAATGATGCTTTGATTTTTTCCATGAAAATTTGGTGTCTTATCTTATATGGTGAGAAGTGTGACATATATACTAATAATAAGAGCATAAAGTATATATTCTCAAAAAATGATCTAAACATTCATCAAAGGAGATAGTTAGATATAATAAATGACTATGATTTTTTTATTCACACTCATCGTGGAAAGGAAAATAAGGTAGCTGATGCTCTCAGAAGAAAATAACCAGCTACTCTCTCCATGATGTTGATTGATAAATACCATATATTAATGGATATACAAAAGATGGATTTGTAAATCATAATATTAGTTAATAAATCATACCCTTCCCAAAGGATTTCCCAACCATTTATACAGGATAATATTAAGAAGACACAATGAGATGATTTTGAGTTACAAAAGAATGTGAGTGTAGTAATGGAAGGGAAGATGCAAGAGTTCCCTATGAATGATGGTGGTGTGATTCAATTTGGAACATGGATTTTTGTGCCTTCATCACATGGGATAAAGAAGGATCTATTTTATAATTCACATAGTTATCCTTTCTCAATACATCCTTGTTTCACTAAGATGTATCGTGATATTTGATAATACTTCTAGAGTAACCACAGGAAGAATGATATTTATGATTATATCTCAAGGTGATTGATATGTCAGTAAGTTAAAGTAAAGTGAAATAAATTTAAATGGATGATGTGACCATTTCCTATAACCATGTGGAAATGGGATAATTTAAATATGTACTTTTTCTCCAGTCTCCTGAAGACATCCATATGAAAAAAATGTGATTATGGGTTTGGTGGACCGACTCACCAATTCTTCCCACTTTATCACTATTTGGGATGATCTCTCACCTAAACAACTTATTAGGATATATGTGAAGGAATTGTTGAGATTTAAGGGGGGTCCACTATTGATTGTCTATGATTGAGATACATGGTTCACATCTAAAATTGGGAGGATTTTCCAACATTCCATGGGGACTAAATTAAATCTCCACACTACCTATCACCCCATAATTGATGGATGGACTATTCAGATGCTAGAAGATATGCTAATATCCATATATTTAGAATTGAAAGGTGGATCGGATCAGTATCTACTATTGGTTGAGTTCTCATATAACAATATATTCCTCTAGAGTATTCATATTCATCCATATGAATCTCTTTATGGAAAGGGATGTAAAACACCAACCTGTAGGGATGAAGTTGGAGAATAGAAGCTACGTGGATCTGATTATCCGATATAGATGATAGAGAAGGTTTATATCATCCAAGAACACATCTAATATTCTTAGTGTCAATAAAATAGGTATGCTGACAACCATAGAATGGACTTGAAGTTGGACATTAGAGATAATTTCTTCCTTCAACTATCTCTATAGAAGATATTCATACAGTCTGTAAAGAAAGGAAAACTTCTCAAAAGGTAAATTATCCCCATTGAGATCCATTTCCTCATAAGATTTCTGGATTATCAACTTACACTTCCATGAAATATGGATTATTTTTGTGATGAGTTTCACGTATCACTCTTGATACTGTACATACCAGATTCATTACATGTATTGAACTCCGGTGTGGTGCAACGTGAAAAAGATCTCTCTTATGAGGAGAATCTGGTAATGCTTTTAGATCGGAGAGATAGGGTTATATGAAAAAAAGACAACCCACCTTGAAAATTTTTTATGAAGGAACCATATGTATGAAGTAGAATCTTGGGAACCGTAGGATGCAATGAACGAGATTTACCCTCACCTATTTATGTAAAATGAAATTCTGAGGGTGAAATTTCATAAGGGGGAAGAATGTAATGACCCATAAATTTATCAATGCAATTTATAACATATTATAGTAAAGTTATATATTATAATCACATAAAATCACATTAGGAAATACAATAAAATGTCAGGATTAAATGAACTACTAACTTCAGTGTGCCCTTCAAATATAAATTTCCCACTTCTATGATTTGAATTTTTAAAATCTAACATACACGGTTGTGATCAGAAAGTTGTCTGGACTCTGATAGGAAAACATAATATTTGGGGAATAGTAACAGGCCCTTATGACTAGTAATGTTACCCTTATGAATTGTAATATGCATTGTATAAATAGTAAATCATCCATGTGAATACGATCCTTACCAATGATAGTTTAGATAAAATTTATCCATCCTATAAGTGTCAATTTGGTATAATTAAATTACTTTGTCAGTATTTTGGTATATCATATATATTTAATGATAAATTCAATAATTTAAAAGAAAATTTGTTTTCATAAAAATATTTCAGAAAAATTTATTTTTATGGTTTATTATTATATGATAATTTTATGATACCGTAATTAATTTTTAATGTGTTAGAAAATCAATTTTAATATTAAAATTTCTATTTTCTCTATAAATTATAAGTTTAATTTAAAATTAAATTCCTCATAAATAAATTTTTTTTTCATAAAATGGAGATTATTTTTGAATAATACAATCCCAATAATGGTTAGTATTAATATTTTATATTTTTTCTGAAATACTTTAATTTCTAGTGAATAGTGAAATTTGATAATTTACAAAATATTCTAAATAAATGAATTTATGCATCATGCTTGAGTAATGGGTGATATAAATGGACATTGGTTCAATCACACATTCCATATTTACTCTATTCAGTCAGGTAATCATCACTATTTCTTTTCATGAGGGAAATTAATAAACTAATAAATTAAATATTGAGAAAACACCCCTCTACTCCACTATAAAAACCACCCCTCACATCCTCATTTCCTCACACCTCTCAAGCCTTGTTACTAATAAAAATTCTACTAAAATACCTTCAAAGGAACTTCCACCACAATTAAAATCACTTTATATCATAAAAAGGCCACAATCACTCCCATAAAGTGGGACTTAAAGAAGACATATTGAATAGGTAAATTCTCTCCCCTTTCATCCAATTTCCTTTCAAATTTCATTTATTTTTTTATCCTAAAATTCTCTTAAAAAAATATCATTATAACGACATTATTATTGATATACCGGTATTCTATCTTATTGATTGAATATTATTTATTATACACTTCCCTCTGTCTTTATGGTTACAAAAATTTAATCGTCCCCCGTGATGTGTTAATTTACTTACATCGTCAGTGATGCACTTCGATTTTCATTAATATCCTTAAACTATGTCAATAAAACCATTAAATGGTAGAAATTTTAGTGTTATAAATATGTTTTAACCCTTTTGGGTTATGAAAAAATTATTATACATAATACAAAATGATAAAAAACAATGTTCGGTGCAATCAAACAACCGCCCATATTGACCCAAAACAATCCTCATTAAATTTTAACTAATGATTCATCCTCATAAACAAATTAAATAAAGGATAATTTAAATGATTTTATGATAATTAATATAAATTAATGTAAATTATTTATGTTTATCAATGTTCTAAATTAACTTCCATTAAACTATATAAGTGAACCGTTAATGAAAACTAGGAAAAAGAACACCCCAAAAGAATGAATTTAAACTATATAACACATCCAATGTCCTATAAAAACATAATAAAACCATAATGAATCATAATCATGTAAATTTTTTTATTTGTTAATTAATAAATGTAATGTGATTTTATTGGAAATTAATGTGATGAAAGCATTTAGATACAAGGTAATGGGAATTCTCGAACACAACATTTTTTCTTCAGGTTTTCCATCTTTTACAAAATTTTCAGTATAGTTATTCTTTAAAAATAATTTATTAATAATTATAATTAGTTTTCAAGGATATAAATTTTTTTTTACTAGAGTTTATTTCAAAAAATAGTTTTTCCAAAATAACCCTTCTTTGAAAAACACAACTTTTATATCTCACTCAAGGTTGACGTTTCTTCAATCAACTATGTTATTCCCTCTTTAATTTTTCAATCAAAAAATTATGAATTTATTAGTTAAGAAGTGAAAACAATTCCATTACATGGGTTGTATTATGTTCAAATGTTCTGCATGGAAGTCAAGATAATTTAAATGTTATGGTGTGACGGGTGCATCCAAAATTATATAGCAGAGTTAAAATGTTATGATGTGATAGGTGTGAGCTGAATTATATAGCACTCCATTGAATTGGGTAATGTGAAGAACCTCATGATTAATTTTATGTATGAATGAACATGATTCTATATATATTTTAGATTACCACTAAGAAATTATCTTTCATTTTCTTCCATTTCCACATTCCATGCTATTATTTAATGCTTATTCTCATGATTATGATGATGAGGTTATGATTATCCTCAACCAATGTTATATAGTGTCATTTTCATATCTATACTCTTTATATGATTTTAGATTTCCAATTTTGGATGTATATCCTTAGGTTATTTCATGTACTAAGGAGAACTCAAGGGAAAATAAGAATCTATAAAATAAGAAATTAAATAAATTGATTTGTTTTATGTTGTAAAAGTTATGTATGGTTCTTGTTTTCCTAATACAATAAACCATTGGTTCCTCATAGTGTAATGTTATTATTGATTTTATGATTACTATTATGTATAAATAATGTATGAAAATTAGTGTCACAATAAGAGAGTTGTGATGTAGAATGATAGGTTCTTGTCTTTTATAGGGAAGAAATAGGACTCACATGGAGTTTTTGTTAACCGGTTAGGTGTACAGATGTTAATACCTAAAAAATAACAACAAACAAAAAAATGTAATGATTATGGGCTTAATATTTCCATTCAATTTTTTTTACAAGTGGATAGGTCATTTGGCCCCTTAAGGTTAAGGATTATTTCCTTATTATTCTTAATTTGTCCTTAAATGATGTGATTAATTTTAGTCACTTCTTCGAACCATTTTGGTTGAAAATTAACATGATCTAATTAGAATCTTGATTTTATATTTATTAAAATGTTGTATTTCTATTTTATAAAAGTTATTTCATTGAAGCGGAATAATCATAATTAATGTTAATCTCATAGATGGGACAAAATAACAAGTTTTTAAAGTAGACATATGTTCAAATGTTTGTTATGTTTTTATATTAAATGTCAACGTGAAATTGATCATAATTTCCAAAATATTATTAATAAATTTATAAATGATATAGTTTTACCTTAACAATTGTTAATGTATAATTTAATATTAATATTTTTTTAAACGGAAAATCATTTTTTAATGAAAATGATGTATTATTCCCTATTCATCAAAAATTAATGTTATTTGAAAAAATCCACAAATTTCAGACAAAGATAATTTCGGAATTCTAAATTCAAAAATTATGTTTATCTTATTAAAATAAATATATATATTTCATGGAAATTAATGTTCTTTTCTTTATAAAAGGTTATGAAAATTATATCATTCTAGAGGGAATGTTTTTTAAAACATATAATGGCTTACCCATAAATTATATTTCTCATTATCAATATTTTTTATTTATTTAAAAACATTTTAAAAATATTTCAAATATAGTTATTTCTACTCAAATTTCTATTTTTTAATTTATTGGTTATAACTAACCTATTTAAAAAATTATAACAATATAATGTTGTTTCGTAGGAACTATTTATTTCATGTAATGTATACATAGTTTGTGTTCCAAGTTAAACATGCAATGTCTGTGTTGTGTGTAGTGCATGCCAAGTTTGTGTTTCATGTAGCGCACTCCAATTTGGTTCCATGTAAAAGGAATGTTCGACTTATTTTTTAAATATATATATATATATAATTATTTATTTGTTCATGTGAAGTGAAAAATATAAAAAAAAGATAAATTATTTTGAAAAAAGTATTTCACAAAATATCGAGGTGTTACGTGTATATTTTTTTATAAAAAAAATCTTTTTTGTGGGTCATAATTTTTATTTTATAAAAACTTTATTGCAGTAGGTGATCCCTAAGTTGAGAGGACTAAGTCTCAGAATTAGACTGAACATCTTATTTCAAAATTCAATCATGTGTTTTTGTTTATATTATATCATCTATTAATTATTAAACTGTTTTATCCAAATAAAAATAAATAATTAGATATTTAGTATTTTTTAGTGTTTTATAATATTTTAATAAAAATAATATATTTTTAAAGACTATGTGGTGTTATATATAACTTACTAGAGAACACATCACCCGATAACAAATTTTATGAAATATATGATATTATAATGATCTTCTATAATGATTAACTGGGATAGTTTTAAATTAATTGGGGGTTTCAAATTGATCTATTTTTTATATAAATATAATTGGGTACTCAATTCACTACACCTCTTGAGATACTCACCCCGATCATCATTTGGTCTCAATGTATTTATTTCTTTGGTATTAAAGTATAAATATATTTTGAAATATTATTTTATTTAACCATTAATGTTCTTAAATTTCTATTATATCAAAATTTATTTTGTTAAATAGATAATCCTAAATATGTTTCTTAAATAATCATACCTCATTTACTTAATGGAAACAACTATGATAAATTGAATATTAATATTATAATACATATAAGAATCCTATGTTTTGATATTCACTCAGTTGTAGAAGATGAATATGGTATTCATGAAAATAGTAGAAAATATTAGGATGATGAAACAATGTTATACTTTAATAGTAGTTATAATGAAATAAATTCCCTTTACTATAAACCAGGAAATGAAGAATATAATAGAATTTATTCATGTAAAATTACTTATGAGAGCTATGACATATGTTCTGTTTCCCAAGAGGGAACATCTCATGTTCAAGAGATGTTCATTAATACTTATACTATTAAATATGATATAATTAAAATGAATCATGAGGAACTTATCTTTAAAATGTATCTTAGGTTTGATCATATTTTCAGTACAGTGATCTATCATGGAAAGAAAACTTCTACCATTGATCAAATCATGTGGATAGTAGTATTTTTTACTAAAATATAGAGAGGCTTATCAGTTTCAATTAGGGATTCATGAAAAATAAGCAAGCTAACATTCAAGTAGTTAATTGGGATGATTATGATGTATTATGTGGAGTTAATGTTTTTTTATTTTTTTTAAATGTGGGATCAAAGGGAACGGCCTGCTGAGTATCATGAACATCCAACGACACCAGACATTCGTTATCCATGCACTTCCATGAGCGGGAAGTAACGCTGCCCTGTGAAGCAAGAGTCATGCAGTCCCCACTCCTCTATAGAAGCCAACCAGCACCATGCCTTCGTATAGGCCAGAGATCTCTACTCTATACTTGCTATGGTAAAACGGGACAAACCGGAGGGAATTCATACCCACCAACACGACCCAAGTCCCCACACCTTCATGCCCTCTGCTAGAGTGACAAACCCTTGCGACTGGGCTCTGAAAAGAGGAGTTAATGTTAAACTGAGAAGAAGACAATGTACCTAAAAGAAAATTTGTATCCTTCAATACTAGTTCACCTAGACATATACAGAATGAAAAAAGATAATTTTAAATCTATTAGATAAAGTTAATGAGAATCCCTTCCTAATTTTGATGAGAAGATATATCACCTAGAGAGAATAACTATGATGTTTCATATAAATAAACTATTCTTCAAAAAAAAAACTTATACAGAATGTATGAAAAAATAATAAATTTTTAGAAATAATGGAATAAAGATGATGATCCAAAAGAAGTTTTCTGCTTTAAGTGTATGAGGAAAGGATATATAAAATCATACTTACCAAATTTGGTTTAAAAGAACAAATATATAGATAAAGACAGTATATAAAAAAGAAATATAAACCACCTAGAGTTCATCTAAGGATTACTCCAGAGATTTAGATTTATTAAAGAAGGAGAAATCAGATAGAGAAAACAAGTTTTCATTTAGAAATATTTCTGAGGTACCAGCTATTTCTAATTCTATGTCATTTTTATTAAATTATATTTATTCCGAAAATGAAGAATATTATGATGAAATGACTAATTATTAAGTATTTTAATAATTATATATTATATAGTATCCTCTCAATAAATTATTATAAATTTATAAATTTATCAAAACTTAGCATGCTATAATAAAAAGAGCATATCTAAATTTTCTTTTGTAAAAGAGAAAATTTCTCAACTCCAAAAGGTAATTACTAAAAGAATACTTTTTTATGAGAAATTAAATAAATACCTAGAAATGTTTTTAAATGGTAAATAAAATATTACTAAAATTTTAGTAAATACAGATGCACATAAGTATGTTACTAGAATAGTATATGATCATAGATATAGGAGAATTGTAAAAACCAATTTGGTACCTCAATCCAGATCAGAAAGTCCAACTACCAGTTATTTCTCTACGAGTCCTAAAAATGTATTTATTTATAAAAGATTACAATAAATTTACCGGACACCTATTAGGAAAATATTTGTTCAAAAATACATTATTAATAACATTTCTATACAAAAAATATTTGGTTACCAAATACATTTATTGAATAAAATTGGTTTTGTAGGAATGTTGTTTGAATACATCCCACATAAGTCTATGGTACTTGGGTAGCATTTTTTTCATGAAACGTTACAAGATATTATTTAGGATTCAATAGCCTTGTCAAGAATAAAGGTGGCCAATTCACCTTTTCTGAGAATAAAAATGTAATAATCAACAATATATGAAAAATCAATAACAATAATTCATTTTTAATTTCAAATTTTCCATTTGATGATAGTTAAAAATATAACCCTCTTATTATTCCTCAGTCATGTGATGATGGATATTATGTCTATTTTGAAATTTATTCTAGTAATGTATTTTATATTTATTTTATATTTATTTTTACTTCGAGAAAAGATAATTTTTATGATATAGATTTAAATTCAATGATTTCTTAAAAAGTTTCACTAATAAGTGTCCTAAACATATAATCAAGGATTTTAAATATTTTACTATGAAATTACAACATTCACATAATTAGAAAGTTATATAGGAATGGGCTCTTTAGGGATCTACCTAATCATGATTTCCCAACTGATAATTCCTTTAACCCTAATAAAAAGGGAAACACCACAATGTTTCATTTTAATTTAAGAATGAAAATTCAACTTATCAACCTCTTGAGTTGGTTCACAATGATTTTTTTGGACCTTATAATATTTCAATTATCAATGGGAATAAATATATGTATGTTCTTGTATATGATTTCAATAGGTTATATTTGGAATAGTTTTTATATCATAAAATTGAATCTTTTACTTACATTACCAATTAAGATATGTATACATAAAATCTTTGTGGACATAGAATTATTACCATAAAAATTGGTAATGGCTGTGAGTTTGAAAATCCTAATTTGGATGTTTTTACCATGTTATGGCTACACTCAAAATACCTATTTTCCTAGGACCCCTGGATATAATCGAGTTTTATAGACTATAAATAGAACCTTAAAGAAGATAACTAAGTCTATATTGAATGAGTACAACCAAACTATATATTTTAGGGTAGAAGTTTTAAATACTGCCTCCTATATCATAAATAGAGTCTTAATCAGACTTATCATGTTTAAAACCTCTTATGAACTATATACCAATAGGAACCTTATGGGTAATTTCATTAGTGTTTTTAATTAGAAAGAATTTATTATTAATAACAATGATAATCATGGAAAAATTTCATCCAAAATTGATAACATAATAATTTTCTAGGTTTATTCAATATCTATAAAATCATATAATGTTTTCAATAGGAAGCCCAAAACTCAAGAAGAATCAGTTCATTTCATATTTGATTAAACTAATCCAAATGAGACTAATACCTCCCTACAAAACCATAAGGAGGATTTTTTTTATATGAACATAAATTATAAACAATTATACTCTTTTATTAATCAGTTATAAAAAACATCATGTTCTAAAGAATTTCCTTATTATATGGAACCCAAAACATCCAAACCACAAGTCACCAATCCATCCTTTTCTGGAACTTTTATAATCATTAAATACAATCTCATAGATTATGTTATTGGATACTTAAATAGAGGAAGATAAACTAGATCTCCTCTTAATAATAAGTATGAAAATTAATAATTAATGTCCCATATTCAACCTAAATACATTAATGATTCCATTATTGATTTTTTCTCATAATATACCTTCATTAAGAATTTAATTAGTTTAAATGAAACAATGTGTGGGAACTTATAGATATACCCAAGGACACTGTGACTATTGGAACTAAATGTGTGTTTATAAATAAGGATGATGGTACATGAAATATAGTTTGAAATAATGCTAAGAATGTATTACAAGGTTATAGTAACGAATAAGGAATATACTATGAGGAAACCTTTGCACCTATACTCAAATGTGAGTTGATAATAATTCCAGTTTCCAATGTAGCTCATATTGATTTAAAGATTTATCAAATGGAATTCTTGATTGAATTCATAAATGGATTAATAAATAATGATGGTTTAAAAAAACCATGGTTTTCAAAATATTCATATTACAAATCAAGTTTTAATTCAAAAAAAATCATTATATGGTTTAAAACAGGCTCATAGAGCATGGTATGATAGGATCAACAGCTAGATTATTTCAAAAAGTATTTTCAAAAGGTATATATAATTATAAATTTTTTTATAAAACGAATTTAAAAAGGATTTTTAGTATTTTAAATATATGCTGATGAAACTATTTTTGGATCTAACAAAATTATCATAGTTCTTGTTTTTCTAAAATTATGAAAAATTATTTTGAAATGTGTTTAATGGGTAAATAAAAATTATTTTTTCTATTGAATTCATTAAAAATAAGTTGGGAATTATTTTGAATCAATGTTACCATATATGTGGTTTTTATAAAAATTAATCATTTTTAGAACTGAATGTAGTGATACACTTCTTAGAACCACCTATAAAATGGATATTGTTAAATCTGGGAAACCATTGGATAAAACCAATTATAGAGGTATGATTGGTAGTATTATCTACATGTCTAGAAGAATACAAGATATAATTATTAATTTGTGTAGGTGTAAATGATATAAAGAAAATCATGACGATTATCACATTTATTCTATTTAATGATTTTTCAAATACCTCAAGTATACACCCAATATAATATAGTTATGCCAGAGAGGACTATAATTTGATTTAGTGAGTTATTCAATATTATATTATATTGGAAGAAATTTAGATAATAAAATAACCTTGGGAACATTTCACTTATTATAAAGGTATCTACATTAATGATACAGTAAGAAACATTATTTTGATTCATTATCTACTACTAAAGTTGAATTAATAGATAATGAAAGATTTTGTGCACAAATTTCTTGGAATAATGACACTCTACATGGCTATGGATATAAATTCTAACATGTCCAAATAAACTATTACAAAAAAGTGATATTAACTTTTCCAGGAATTATGTTTCACATTCTTGGGAAAACTAAATTGATATAATAAATAACTTTTTGGGAAACAATTTTAAAAAACGTGATATCAATCATGTGTTTATCTATACAATAAAATAGTAATATTATTTATTTACTAATAATTGTAATTATAATAGAATTCAATTTATCAAAAATTGATTAGGAATGATTAAATTTGTTTAATTTTGATTTTCCACGACTCACCATTGGGTGACACACAAATGGGGACACACCGTTGGGCACACACCATTGGGTGACAGACCATTAGGCAACACACCATTGGGCGACACACCATTGAGAGAAATACCCTTGGGAGACACACCATTGGACGACACACTGTTGGGTGACACACTGTTGGGTGACACACCGTTGGTTGAAACACCTTTGGGTGACACACTAGTGTATATGACACTATGTTGTTATTGGAACACCATTGTATTTGTCTCACCATTGTTTGTATCACCATTGTTTTTATTAGAATTTTTTATTTGTCTCAATATTAATTTTTCTCATCATTTTTATCAGCACACCATTGCGATTTATGTATCGTATTTTGTTTCATACCATTGAGAATTTTTTTGTTATATGTTTTCTGAACCACTAGTGTTATGTTATTGTAGTTAATTTTCATACCCCGATACAAATATTTTCTCGAACTCTAGTTTCTATTTTATGGTATTATTTTTCTTTTTATATATATATATATCAAAATTGATATAAAAATGGATAAATTTCTATTTCCAATACACACTCTATCCCTAAGATACCTCTATTCTACCTACCCTCAAAATTTCATCATTTCTCATAGTCTTCGGCCGATCAAACTTATCTAATCTACATGTCATGAATTAAATAGTCTTATATGTCTTCTCTAAGCGAGTCACAATCCTCTATAAGGAAAAAGTGAGATTAGAGTGTTCCAACTCTTGTTTCTCTTACTAAACAAATGCATACAAACAGAATCATTTTAGCTGAATGAGAAGTAGAATCTAAGTTCATATTGTATAGTAATTATATAATATTTAATGTGATATAAAACCAAGGATGTCTATATTAGATCTAATCAATTGAATAAAAATTTTATCATAGGTCATTCAACCACTTATATAAGTATGTTGATCTCTGAAATAATAATGCAAAAGGTTACTGAATTAGAGATAGAGTATATGGTCGAAGAAGTTGGTTTTTCTTGAAAAACATTGGGACAAGTGTCTATGTCTACCTCATAAACCAAATTTATGATGACTATAAAATATATATAAATGAATATTATGATATATTTATATTAATATCCTCCTATTGAAATATATGGTACATTATAAACCAGAAGACTCATTTCCTCAATGTTGTATGGGAGTATAGGTTGCTATTCAAGTTCATACAAAACATGTTATTCCCCATGAAATATTATTTTTTCACCATGATAATCCATGATTTGTAATTTCTATTTCTTCTGAAATTACTTTGTAAGATCAGTATTTGTAGGTATCATATTTTTATCTTTTTTAAAATGATAATTCCAACTATGAGATGTAACACTTTTTTATATCCAAAGATTATTTCTATAATGTTATAAGGGATGGTTATTGTTGCAGATAAAGAAGAAATAGTTAAAGATTGTGGAGGTTTTTGTATTTCAATAGAAATATGTCCAATGATGTAAATTAGTCAAAACCCCTATAAGAGACAATGGGCTGAAGATAGTAAAAAATAATATAGAAAAATATATATGGTTGATCATCCAACTAGACCGAGGTATGTTGTTTATCTAGGTCTCGAGCATGATGTGGTTGTAGAATTATATGATGAGGAAGACGAAGCCATTTTAATAATAAGAAATTAACAAACCCATCTTTTTGTAATGTACTTGATCCAGAAATGACACCTCAATCACCACTAATTACATATGCAGCTCCGGGTCCACCTAGGAGGCTATCAAAAAGAGAAAATCCAATTAAAATTGATGGAAAACAAAAATAAAATTATGGTGAGGATCAACATACATTTACAATAAACTAGATAATGAATGGGATTCTGATGAGTATGAAGAACTAAGAGTTTAAAATAAAATTAGATATGATTATAATGTACATGGAAGTGATACTGATGATGATGATTCTCAACCTGGGGTTCATCTCGAAGAATAAAAAATAAATTTTTAGATATGTCACTATATATTCTCCATTCAACCAGTAAATCTATTGATAAATCACACATAAATGAAGAAGTGGACAACGATCATAAATACAGATATGTATTTTTTGAGGTGGAGAAATCCCCAACTATGGAAAACTATCCTGAAGTTCTTTTTGTTGTTGGAGTCTATGGAAGCTATATTACCACCAGTTTATAAAGGGTCATAAGTAAATGATATTAAATGAAATTTAAAATTCATCATGTATACATCCAATTTATTGTAGTTTTACCCTATAGGGAAAAATTTTTATTTAGGATTTATTCTAATGTTGATTTTTTTGGATGCATTTTAGTTACAAAAAGAACCTATCAAACATGTCATTCATATGGAAGTATCTAGTTTCATGGTGCGTTAAGAAAAAATATATTGTTTCATTATCTATCACTGAAGTATAATAAATAATTGTACGTAGTTGTTTTTCAAAAATTTGTGGATGAAACAGACTTCACTAGTCTATTGATATCAATTCTATCAATTCCCCATAAATAATGTCAACAAAATTTCAATTAACAATTTCAATAAACCAGTTTTGTAGTACCCCTGATTTCTGGTAAGTAACCATTGTTTTATACTTTTTAAGTGCATGAAGCAAATAAGAAATGGTTGGGTAATGTTTGGAGACTTTTAAAGCGTAAATGTGAAAAAATGTGGGGACGCACGGGCTGCGCACGGTTTTCCCAAACTGTGCGGAAGCCATGCGGGTGGTGGTCATTTGGATAGAGGAGACCGCACGGTTTGTGAACAGTTTAGGAAAACTGTGCGAGGAGGTCGTGCGGAGCGCCTCTACCAAGTAGTGACTACCACACGGTTAGCACATGATTTGACTAACTGTGCGGACTAACCGTGCGTGAAGCCAACATAGATCCTATTTTTAAGGATCTCATCTGCTTTATCCTTAAACCCAATAATTTTTTTCTCCTAGACGTCCCTAACTCGGGATTTCTCTCTGGTGAAGGTGGGAGAGCACTTACTAGGCATTTTGGAAGCGATCTGGAGGGTTGCCTTGGCATTTAGAGGCCGGTTGATCGAGGTCAGTCTCGTTTCCTTTAATTTTCTCTGATCTCCTTCTTCCCTCTTGATGGATCCTTAGATCTATGCCCAATTTGGGTAGATCTAAGGTAGTGGATGAATTTTAAGTTGGGTTTTGGTTTTTTTGGTGTTAGGGTGAGGACTCTAAGGAGGTTTTGGGGACTAGTTGACTCGGTTTTGTTGGTGTTCTTCATATGCTGTTGGTTTCACCTAATTTTTTGATGTAGGTGGCTTCACTCTTGATTCCACTTTCTTAGAATATGAAGACTTAGTTCAATTTGATATAATTTCATTGTTTTTATTCTGAAATTGTGGTGAAAATCATGTTTTAAATCTTCTATAGTGATGATTTATGTGTTTGATGGAATTGTGGAAATTGAATGAATGGGTTGTGCAATGTTTTTTGTTTTATTGATTTTAAAATAGTGATTTTAAAATATTGCTTTGCTGGATTTGGAAAATAGTTTTGGTGCCTGAAAGGAATGGTTCTCAATAAAAGGATTGATGCTTTATTGAAAGGTTTTGGACACACCTAGTTTTGGCATGAATTTGTATGGGTTGTGGTGTGTGTTCATATGCATTGTGATGGATAAGGGTGAGAAGTACCCCTATAAAAAGTTTAGATGGATAAGGGCGAGAAGTACCCCCATCAAAAGGGATGGATAAGGGTGTGAAGTTCCCCAGTCAAGGTAATCCACTAAGTGACAGCTTAGTGGAAGTATAACTCACCACTCGCGAGTATAGGGAGTTCCGGGTTGAATGCATCGTTGGTAGTGTGGATTTTTGAAATGGATTGGATGTTCCAAAGTGGAAATGGGAATTTTATTGGAAGCCTTTCTTGGTTTATTTTCTTGAGAATGTTGGTTTTTGTTGGAAAATGGTTTTGACAGGGAACCAATTATATTGTGAATTGTTTTGGATTGTTTTAAATAAATTGTTTTATATTAATGTGCTAACATGTTTTATCCTAGAGGCATGGGTTGGGAAGTCATCAGGGAAAACCTACTGAGTTTAATTACTCAACCCTTGCTTTGGAACATTGGTGCTTTTGAAGATTTCATATACCGGGATGTTGGCAAAGGTAATGTGTCACATGTTTACAGCACTACTTCATGATACTTGGGCTGGTTCGTGATGTTGGAGCTTGGAGCTGGTGGAGCATGGAGTTGGGTTTTCTTCTTGTAGTCTTTCAGTTTTTTGTTCCTCCGTTTACTCTGATTTAGTTTTTGTTTCCATTGTGGTACTCTGGGTTGGTTTTTGATAAAATAAATGGTTGAGTTTTCTGAGTTTTTATCATGCATCTTTAAGTTGATTTTTTTGGTTATGGTTGTTGGCTCTGTGGTATGTTCAAAAATGGTAAATCATCCCCCACTTGTTTTGAAACCCTTTGGCATTTATTTCCATCATTTTTCACCTCAGGGATATCGCTTAAGGCTTAGTAATGACTTGTTGAGCTCTCAAGACAATGATAATTGGTGGGTCGTTACAAATGGTATTAGTTTGTTCGGTCCTTGCCTAACAAGTGGTCATCGATGTTCTTGGTCATAGATTAGAAATTACATTTCGTCTATTCCTTGGGATGGAATCTTAGATAGGAGTAGGATTGTCGAACCTGGAAATTTATAGAATAAAAGGATGTAGTTAACCCGTTTATGCTGAACTTCATGTTACTAGGGTGTTGGGTACAAAAGTGTTTTGGATTCACTTCTAGAATGTTGGAAATCTCATTGTCATGAGTTTAGCCAATGAGATGCGCACGATATTAATTGTAGTGGAATGAATTCTTACTTGGATTTCATATCTCATTATAAGGAACGAGTAAGGACTTTGTGTAAGGTGCCAATTTTTGAAAAATGCAGAAATTGTTTTCAACTGAAAGACATTGAAAACAGGGTATTTGGTGTATTTTGAAACTGGATTGATTTTCATAAATTATGTTGAATGTTTTAAAAAATGGTTGAACATGGGAAAAAGGTTTCTTTGGGAACAATGTGGTGATAATTGATGTGATAGAATTTGAAATTCTAAGCCTTCATCTGCTAGGAAGTGAGACTAACAGTGTGCGTTGTTTGTATAGAAAATGGAATTAGTTAGGCGTCGTAGAAACCAACCCGAAGAAGCTACGGAGAATGGTGTTGCAGCTGACCCACGTGTGAACCAAGATCAGGTTTAGAGTATCATTCAATCATTCCCGACTGTGGACACGGGGAATCAGAGGGATGAGTCAAGATAGGTAGACCATTCTGTCCAGTTCTAGAAGCAGAATCCACCCATCTTTCAGAGTTATTCTGAACCAGAAAGGGCAGAGGTGTGGTTGAGTAGCATAAATCGTATCTTCGATTTCATCGGCACACCAGTATAACTGAATATAAATTTGGTGATGTATATGTTGGAGGATCTTTCACAACAGTGGGGGGGCTAGTGGTGCAGACTAAGGTGGATCAAGGCCTGGGATGGGAAGAATTTGAGGAATTGTTATATAAAAAATTCTATCCTCACACGTTCAAGATCCATAGGATGATAGACGTTTTCCGCCTGAAGCAGGAGAATCTCTCTGTCACAGAATATGCGGCTAAATTCATGAATTTAGTATTCTTTGTATCGGAAGATTCTGCAAGTGTGTCACTGAAGGCACACATAATTAAATTAGTGTGGCGATAGGAGATTCTATTAAATATAGTTGTACTCTGTATTACAGATTATATGGAAATGGTAAGCAAAGAAACAGTGGGTTAAAGACACATCTCAGGAGTTATGGGAGGAGGAATTATGATGATACCCATGGGAACTGGTGGGAACTCTAATGATGACACAAAGAGGAATAGGGAGACTTACTTCCAAGGTGGGAGTGCAAATCAGAATCAGACGACTGGATCAGTGAATCTTCCTCCATGACCAACGATGAAAGTTGTGTGTTTTCAATGGGGATCGATTGACCACATGAAATGATAATGTACAACACCACCGAGTTCATGCCACAATTTCAAGAAGATGGGGCATCTAGAATACTATTGTAGAAATACATCGAGGTCGGGTGCACGTGACACTTCCCAGGCGTCGCAAGCATCGTTTGCTTCGACAGGACGAGGACAGTAGAGTCAGTCTCATCATCATAACAGAGCTAGCCATGGCGATTCTCGAAATACCATGACTCCTCAACCAGGGAAATCTCAGCAAGGCAATAAGGAGAACAGTGTAGCGATAAAGAAATTGTATGGAGCTAAGAAGATGAGTGTTGATGATCAGACTGGACCATCATAAGTAAGAGGTATGATTCTTTTGAATGATACCTTTGTTAAAGTTTTGTTTGATACTAGTGCATCACATTCCTTCATTGATTCTCATGATTTTGACTTTCTATGATTAAAAATGGAAATTATTCCTTCTTCCTTGAAACTACAAACTCCTCTGGGTGAAATAGAATGTAAAGCCTTCATCTGTAGATCATGGGCTATAACTTTTGATGGATCTGAGCAGAAATGGGACTTCTCCATGTTGGATATGGATGTCTATGATTTAATCCTAGGTATGGAATAGATGTTAAGGTTTAAGGCTCACATCAACTATTATAGTAGAATGGTTAGTTTCACGACTGAGGATAGCATATACCATCTCTTTAGAGGAGAAAGGATAGTAAAGAAATGCCCAAAGAGATTTTTGGAACCAATGGCGGGAACAATCTCTCACTAATTGGCAGCGTTGACTTTGGAATCAATTGAAGAGATTGAGAAAAATAGTTTTCCAACTGTGGTGGATCAATTTCCATATTTCTTCCCCCATAATTTCGCAGGGTTACCACCTCTAAGGGAAGTGGATTTTACAATTGATCTACATCCGAGGACTAGTCTTGTTTCGATTCTATCTTATTGGATGGCACCAACAGAGTTACGGTAATTGAAAGTGTAGTTAGAGGAGCTGGAAAGTAAGGGTTTCATTCTTCCAAGCGTGTCTCCGTGGGCAGCACCAGTTTTGTTTGTAAACAAAGCAGATGGAAGTTTGAGGCTATGTGTGGATTATCGTAAACCTAACCATGTTACGATAATGAATAGATATCCACTTCCACGCATTGATGACCTGTTTGATAAATTGAGGGGATATTAGTGGTCCTCCAAGATTGACTTGCTGTCAGGATATCAACAGTTGCGAGTTCGGAAGGAGGATATTCAAAAGACAGCAATCCGAAGAAGAAATGGACACAAAGAATATGTAGTCATGCCTTTTGGTCTTACTAATGCACTAGCAGTATTTATGGAACTGATAAATCAGATATTTCAGAAATATCTGGATTCTTTAGTTGTGGTGTTTGTGGACGACATATTGGTGTATTCAAGAATAAGGGATGAACATCAACAACACTTGGAAATACTGTTGGAAATTTTGAGAGACCATCAGTTGTATGCCAAAGTATAAAAGTGTGATTTTTTTTATACAAGAGTTATGCATTCTGGGACATTTTGTTTCTGAGAAAGGTGTTTCAGTGGATCCAGAAAAGATAGAAGTTGTTCTTTGTTGGAAACCACCAAACTATGTGTTTGAGATATGAAGTTTTCATGGTCTAGCTGGTTACTACCGACGCTTTGTGCATTATTTCTCACGACTAGCATCACCTATGACAGATCTGACAAAGAAGAATGCTCTATTACAATGGATAGAATAAAGTCAGAAGTCTTTCCAGGAACTGAAGGTTTGTTTTACATCAACACCCATCTTGATATTTCCTGAATCAGGATAGGGATACATCGTGTATTGTAATGCTTCAAGATCAAGGTTGGGTTGTGTTCTCATGCAAGTATATCATGTGGTTTCTTATGGCTCAAGGAAGTTTAGGGTGCATGGGAAGAATTACCCAAAAAATTATTTGGATTTATTTGTAGTTATCCATGCCATGAAGACTTGGTGTCATTATCTCTTTGGTGAGAAATTCACTATGTTTACAGATCATAAGAGATTGAAGCATATTTTATCACAGTGATATTTGAATCTGAGGCAGAGGAGATGGATTAAGTATCTTCAAATGTTCGACTTTGACTTGATGTATACACCGGGTAAGGGAAATTCAGTGGCTGAGGCATTTAGCAGAAAGTTGTATGCATAGTTGGAGAAAGAAGCATCAGATCAGTGGCAGTTGATGTCGGTCCTAGACGACATGCGTATGGAATGTGAATAATGAGCTGATGTTGCGGTTTTCATTCCAGTTGCTCTTGTTCCTGATTTAGTGGATATAGTAAAGGAGGCACAGGCATCCGATGAAGACTATTTTTCAATGAGTTCAAATCTCAATGGTGGGGAGACCGTTGAGGGAGGGAAGCTGGATGGGAGTTCATTTTTGCGTTTTTGAGATCAGATAGTTGTACCTTTAACTGTTCCGGAAAAACTCCTTCATGATTACCACCATTCAAGATGGGCTGTACACCCAGGTACACAGAAGATTTATAAGGCGTTAAAGGTGAAATTTTGGTGGAGCGGCATGAAACATAGGGTGGCTAAATTTGTTTCAGGGTGTTTAACTTTTCAGCAAGTTAAAGTGGAACACCAGTGGCCAGCAGGTATGTTGTAGTCTCTACCTATCCCAGTGTAGAAATGTGATCAGATAGCAATGGATTTTGTTATAGGTCATCCAAGAACAGTTCGGAAACACGATACCATATGGGTGATATTGGATCGTCTAACCAAGTCGGCCCATTTCATCCCTATTCGTGAAACTCATATGGTGGAAGATCTTTAAAAAATCTATATCCGAGAAGTGGTAAAGAGATATGGCATACCAATTCCAATCGTGTCAGACAGAGATCCGAGGTTCACATCTCATTTTTTGAGATCCTTAAAGAATGCCCTAGGAACTCAGTTGAATATGAGTATGGAATATCATCCTCAAACGGATGGAAAATACAAAAGGATGGTATAGACATTGGAAGACATGTTGTGGGTTTGTGTGATGGATTTTGGTGGCTCGTGGGAACATCACATTCCTTCAGTGGAGTTCTCATACAACAAAATCTATTAGACCTCGATACACATGGCTCTGTTTGAAGCATTGTATGGGTGTCCTTGTCGTTCTCCACTTTTTTGGGTGGAAATAGGTGATACTTCACTAGTTGGGATGAACCTTTTCCAAGAAACAACGGAGAAGATTAAGTTGAAAAAAATAGGATGGAGATGGCACAGAGTCGTTAGAAATCTTATATGGATCATCACCGACAACCATTGTCGTTTGCGGTGAGTGATCATGTCTTTTTTAGAATCCCTCCAAGGATTGGAAATCATCGTTTTGGGAAACATGGAAAATTATATCCTCAATATATAGGCCCTTTTGATATACTGGAACAGGTTGGAAAGGTGGCGTATCGTTTGTCATTACAACCACGGTTCGGTGAAGTGCATAATGTGTTCCATGTATCTCAGTTGAAGAAGTATCATCTCATTCCTGACCATGGCATCAGATGGGATCATGTTGAACTAGAGTTGTATGGTTCATTGGTACATATTCCGGTGAAGATTGTGGATAGGAAGGATAAAGTCTTGTGTGGGACAACCATCGGTCTAGTGTAGGTTTTGTGGAATCATGGTCAGATTCAAGAAGAGGCTTGGGAACGCGAGAACGAAATGAAAGAGAAGTGTCTTGAACTCTATCAGGAAAGCGATGGTTTTCTACTTTCTGGAGACGAAAAGGCCAATAGTGGGGCGAATGTATTACCCCCGGTTTTTGGTAATTAACCATTGTTTTATGCTTTTTAAGTGCATGAATCATACGAGAAAAGGTTGGGGAATGTTTGGAGACTTTTAAAGCATAAAAGGGAAAAAATGTGGTGACGCACGGGCTGCGCATGGTTTTACCAAACTGTGAGGAAGCTATACAGGTGGTGGTTATTTGGATAGAGGAGACCACACAGTGTGCACACAGTTTGGGAAAATAGTGTGAGGAGGCCGTGCGGAGTGCCTCTTCCAAGAAGTGACTACCCCACGGTTCGTGCACGATTTGACTAACCTTGCAGACTAATCGTGAATGAAGTCATCTTAGATCCTATTTTTAAGGATCTAATCCATTTATCCTTAAACCCAATCGTTTTTTCTCCATGTCAGCCCTAACTCGGGATTTATCTCTGGTGAAGGTGGGAGAACACTTACCAGGCATTTTGGAAGCGATCCGGAGGGTTTCCTTGGCGTTTAGAGGCCGGTTGATTGAGGTAAGTCTAATTTACTTTACTTTTCTTAGATCTCCTTCTACCCTCTTGATGGATCTATAGATTTATGCCCAAGGTGGGAAGATCTAATATAGTGGATGACTTTTATGTTGGGTTTTGGTTTTTTTTGGTGATAGGGGAAGGAATCTAAGGACGTTTCAGGGACTAGTTGACTTTGTTTTGTTGGCGTTCTTCGTCCATTTTTGGTTTCGCCTAATTTTTTGATTTAGGTGGCTTCACTCTTGATTCATCTTTCTTAGAACTTGAAGGCTTAGTTCAATTTGATTTAATTTCTTGGTTTTGATTGTGAAATTGTGTTGTAAATAATGTTATAAATATTCTTTAGTTATGATTTATGGGTTTGATGGAATTGGGGAAATTGAAATAATGGGTTTTGCAAAGTGTTTTGTTTTCTTGATTTTAAAATAGTGATTTTTAAATATGGCTTTGCTGGATTTGGAAAATGGTTTTTCTGCTTGAAATGAATAGTTTCCAATAAAAGGTTTGATGATTTATTGAAAGGTTTTGAACACACTTTGTTTTGGAATGGATGTGTTTGGGTTCTGGTGTGTGTTCATAAGCATTGGGATGGATAAGGGTGAGAAGTACCCCCATCAAAAGTTCGGATGGATAAGGGTGAGAATTACCCCCATAAAAAGGGATGGATAAGTGTGTGAAGTGCCCCTGTCAAGGTAATCCACTATGTGATGGCTTGGTGGAAGGATAACTCACCACTCACGAGTATAGGGAGGTCCAGGTTTCATGCATGGTTGGTTGTGTGGATTTGTGAAATGGATTGGATGTGGAAAAATGGAAATGGGAATTTGATTTGAAACCCTGATTGGTTGATTTTCTAGAGAAAGATGGTTTTTGTGGGAAAATGGTTTTGACGGGGAACCTGTTATATTGTGAACTATTTTGGACTGTTTTATATAAATTGTTTTATTTAAATGTGATAACATATTTTTTTCTAGAGGCATGGGTTGGTACGTCATCGGGGAAATCCTACTGAGCTTTATTACTCACCCCTTGCTTTGGCATGTTGGTTCTTTGGTAGATGTCATGTATCAGGATTTTGGTAAAGGTAAAGTGTCCCATGTTTACAAAACTACTTCATGATACTTGGACTTGTTCGTGATGTTGGATCTTGGAGCTGGTGGAGCATGGAGTTGGGTTGTCGTTTTGTAGTCTTTGAGTTTTTCTTTCCACTGTTTACTCTGATTTAGTGTTGGTTTACATTGTGGTTCTCTGGGTTGCTTTTTGATAAAATAAATGGTTGAGTTTTCTGAGTTTTTATCATTAATCTTTCAGTTGATTTTTTTGGTTATGGTTGTTGGCTCTATGCTATGTTCAAAAAGGGTAAATCGTACCCTGCTTGTTTTGAAACCCTTCAGCATTTATTGCCAGCCTTTATCTCCTTGGGGATGTCTCTTAAGGCCTAGTAGTGACTCATTGAGAACTCAATCCAATGAGAATTGGCGGGTCATTACCAGTTTCATATTATAGGGGAAATCACAATGATATAATAAATTATTTTTTGAGAGACCTTTTTTAATTTGGTGATTTCACTCTTCAGTTTAATGAATGATAACATTTGTTACCGAATTTTTTTTACTAATACATTAAATTCTAGGAGAATGAACTATATCAAATATGAATTATGAATGATTAATTTTGGTTTTGTTTAAATTTCCCGGAAACACCATTGGGTGAAACACCATTGGGTGACACACCATTGAGTGACATGCCATTGGGTGACATACTGCTGGGTGACAAATCGATGGTATGACACACAATATAAGATGACATGGAATTGTGGTTGACACACCGTAATATTTGACACACTATATTATTGTGCATGTTGTGATTATCTCAGTATTGTTTTTGTCTCAACATTGTATTGTATCACTGTTGTGACTGACACACAGTTTTTATTTACCTTCGGTTTGTTTTTTATGCTAGTTATTTTTTATTATTTGGTTTCTGAACCACGAATTTTATATTTTTACGATCTATTTTCATATCCTGATACATATATTTTAAAAATTATAATTTAAATAGTTATATATTATTATTTTTTTTCAATATAGCTAAATTGAATAAGATGTAAAATGAAATATCTGTCGTTTTCTAAAAAACTCATAATCCCCAACCTACGACTCTTCTCCCAACCATCAGACCTGCATCCTTTCTCTTAGGATTCATCTGATCAAATTGATTAGATCAACATGCTAAGAAAGAAATTATATTCTATGACTTTTTTAAGAGATCCTTGACATGTTAAGGATAATAAGTTCGGACTGAGTGTTCTTACTCCAATTTCACTAGTTAACCCTGACATTGTTAACTTAATCGTAACATTTGAATGAAAAGTAGAAATAAAGAACTATTTTATAGTAAGTCTCTAAAATTGAAAGTGCTACAAAACCCAAGATATCTATATTGGTTCTCTTTAAATGAAATAAAATTATGTCATATGTTTGTGTACCTATTCTATAAGTATGTTTTTATTGAATTAATAATGAAGAAGTGTACTGAATGAGAGCTAGTGTATATGGATGAAAATTTTTGTTTTCTTCAAAACATTGGGACAAGTGTCTGGGTTTACCCCCTAAATCAAATTAATGATGAATGTCAAGGAACTTTCCTAGAGGGCAGTGATTTTTTTATTAATTTGTTAGAGTAGAACTCCCTAGTAAAGAGTAAACATAAATTCTCACAGAATTATATTAGGTTGGTATTTTAGGTTGTTTTAATGTTTATATAACACATGCCATGCCCCAGGAATGGTGATTTTTCCACTATGAGATACCAAGATGTGTACTTTTTATGGATTATGAAACAATGTCAATGTATCAATATATATATCTATCTTAAGATGAATATGATTGAAATGATAAATCTAACTATTAGAAAAAACTATTTGATATATCCAAAAATTATTTTGGAAATTTTAAAAGAGAATGTTCTAGTTTCCCATAATGAAGAAACAGTTATAGACTCTTGAGGTTTATTTATTTTAAGAGAAACATTTCAACAGTTGAAAATTAGTTGGAACCCCTAGAAGAGACAAATTGTCTGATAAATTGAAAAATTATATACCTAATTTAACTTTTTTATCATCAAACTAGATCGAGGGATGTTTTTGATCCTTGTCTTATTCCTGATATGGTATTGAAAGACTATATTGAGGAAGAAGAAGATATTAAAAAAAGATAAAGTTGAAAATGAACCATCTGTTGATGAAGGTAGTGATCTAGACCTCTCCCCTCAATCACCAACAATTATATATGGAGAACCAAGATAACATAAGAGTCTATAAGAAAGATAAAAAAATTTAAATTGAGGAATAATAAACAGAATTTTCTGATGAGCATCATTTTAACAGTTCTTTTAAATATAATCATGGTGAGGATAATGATGTGGATGAAGAACTAGAAGATGAAAATAAAAATCGATTTTATTAGAATAGACATGGATGTGATGCGGATGATGATGATTCAGAACCTTGTGGTTCATCTAGAAGAATAATAAGTAATAATGTGTATATGACTCTATGGAATCTTCATTCAACTATTAAATTTGATGAAAAATCATACATGACTTGAGAGTTGAACCCATATATTAAATAAAAAGATGAATTTGTGGAAGGAGAGAAATCCATATATATGAAGATCATTCATGAAATTCTAGTGGTTGATAGAGTTGAGTATAACTTTTTTTCCAATGGTTAGACAATTAATGATTCTTCTATGGTGGAGAAGATGATAGCTATAGCTGCTGTGGAGTATCATGTAGCTGAGAACGATAAAAAGGATATTATTTCTTATTATTTAATAGGTTATGTAATGATTGGTGTTTTATAAAATGATAATCCTCCAATTAATAGTCATATATAATTTGAACCATTTTATATTCAGATAGTTGATATACATATCTCATGAGGTAAGAACGAGGATGGTCAAATGTATCAGGTACTGGAGGTTAGTGATCATACGTTCATTGACCAGCATGTTGAGATAGGTTCAAGTGTTCCTACTATAGTGGTACCTCTTTCCACTGTACCTATTGTTTTTAAAGTGGTTTCAAATAGATTGACATATCCTATACTAGAAGAATGGGTAAAGTTCAAACATGTTTTAGGTAGCCTACCAAAGGATGTTGAACCTGAAGTTAGAGTAAAACAATATCCTAATAGATATTTAATAGATCAAGTGGATATTGATGGGTTTTTTGAATTGTTTTCCTCTATGATACATCTTCATACTCCACCTTCTCCAGACCCCCCCCCCCTCTGTTCAAGCTGATATATTTAAAAAAAATAGGATTGATTTAATTTAGTGAAAAGATAATTTCAGAAATCAAAAATATATTGGAATGTCAGTCTCTTCATCTAACCAATATTAATGAGAATTATTCATAATTTTTTTAATTGGTGATTCAAAAAATAAATCCTAATAAGATGCATCATATTCATAAAGATGATATATCAAAGAAGAGAATAATTGATGAGCTAGAATCAATAAATTCTTTGATTGTAAGGTTGAAATCATTCTTTTATACCTATTCCTATTTTATTCATAATTGTTTGGAAGATACCTCTACAGATACATCCAAAACACCTCTTATAGTTGTTTGTTATCATATCTGAATAGGTCTCGTGGAGGAAGATTCCAATTTTTCGGGTAGACCATCTAGTGGAGAGCACATGATTCAATTTGCATTTATAAGGGTTATTTAACAAGGAACAAATCATGATCATAGGATCATCAGGATGTTTACAAAATATATGGATCCTAATAGAGACACAATTACTAAATCCATAAAATACTATCTATACAGAATTTATAAAATCATTACATGGATGAGAACAACATTTTTTTTATAAAACCTAATAATTTCACCATTTACACATGATATTAATGAATAAGTCATATTGAAGAAGGATTTGACTCCAGTATTGTGTCGTTTTATGGAAGAAAAGTGTGACATCATTAATGAAATTGGATGAGGTGGCCAAATCATTATGGATATCAAAATCATGATGAATCCATTTTATTTTGTTCATGACACTGATGTTGTTCCTCTAGAATCCATTCATGTTACTCCACATCAATCCTTCTGACCTAGGGTGACTATAAATCCTCATGTACCTTAACCTACACATTTCCAACAATTCATTATTCCTCTTGTAGAAGTTCAGAGGCATCATCATAAAATTTCTATTGTAGAATATCTTCCTCATTGAGCTCTAGTTGGATAACACACTATTTTGTCATCATCATTTCATAAGGATTCTATATAATAATATAATATGAAGTCTAATCAAGGTAAATCCAAGGGAAAAAGAAATGAACCAATTTAACCCCCTTCCAATCCTGGAGGATGTTTGTGAAATTAGACACTCAAATTTGATTGAACAACTTTTTTATATAATCTTTCTGGTTTCTACTTTATGCAATACTATAATCCATATTTTTCCAGAATCCTCTTCTATTCATTCTATTTTATCTTTCATTTTCATTTTTAATATGAAAATTTCAACCATGTTAATATCAAAAAAGGGAGGAAAATACATGTATGGAATTTATTTCTCATCACAATATTCTGATCCTAGGTATTTTACATTTGATACTTTTTTAATACATTTCATTTGATACATACTAATTATGATTCTATGTTTACATTGGTACTTGATAATTCCAATTATTTTATTATCAATTATTTTTTATTCTATATGCACATACAGTTAATATAATTTCATGATTTATATTTTTGATCTTAACACTAATTTAATTCAATATATTTGGGATAGCCTTGTTTTCATAGTTTTTATCATAAAAAGGAGGTTATTTTTGACCTAATTGTTTAAATGATCATAAAATCATGATATTAATGATATTAATGAATTTCAGGTTTTTATATAAGTATTTAATAATCTATGATAGGTGTTGTAATTGAAAATGGAGGAGTCACCATTGAGGTTAAGATAACATTAACCAGACTCACAATCATGATATCAAATTTAATGTTGACAAAGTCTGAGAAACTATTGAATATGAGTCACAATTTTCAACAAATCAACACTAAAATTGAAATCCAACTATGTTGGAGACAACATTAGATGATACAAAACCACGATATATAATTACTAAAGTTTGACTCACTGCCATCTGGAACTTTTATCAAATGATTCACTTCCAGAAAAATGACCTATCCGAAGTGGATTCACCACCAGTGATATAAAGTTGTGCTAAATATAATACATGTTTATAATCATGCGATAAGAATAAGACCAAACTATTGTCATTCTGCCAAAATGAGAGACTGTTTGGCTACGATACTATCAAATGAAGACACCTTGAGAAATAGACACCACCAGTTTTTGACACCTCTACATTTTTTGAACTTATCATCTTGAATTATTATATTCTAGATGCTATATTATTGATGTTAATGACAATTTATATTTTAATGATTTTATATTTAATATTTGAAAAAATGAATTGAAAAGGATTTCCTAAATGGAGAATAATGAACAAGGATATTTGGATACATGTAGATATTCCTACTATTATTATTGATATAAGTGAATCAACCAACCTCATGTGAAAAACGAATATAAGAGATGGGTGAAACATGCCCATTTCAAGTTGAAATCTCACACATATTGAACACACACATAGAGTTAAGGATCTCAACTATACATCATGTAAAACAATCGACTAAATATCCAAATCACACCATTTCATCAACATACGTGAAGAGTTCAAGAACTAGACTCTATGAAACTATGTTCTTCTGATGTTTTCAAGAAAACCTGACTCGAGCTTCACTGCAAAACAAATCAATAGCAAAAGATATAGTGTAAGAGAACAATCATTTCTATCTCTACACTTTTAGATTTCCTAGATTTACTAATTGGATTATTGGTGAAAAATTATGTTATTTTAAAATAAATGGTTAAGGGATTTTGTTTTAATTAGAATATGTTGGGGTGGATCGGAAAATTTAGTTCCGTTAAGAGTGATTTTTACATGATTTATTGGTTTTTATGGTAATTTAATTTATCATTATGTTAATTTCAAGGGATTTTAATTTTATTTATTCCCCTAATATTATAATGTTTGTGATTATTCCTCTATTATGTCAATGTGATATCTGAAACTCAATGATTAGTGAGTACATATTTTAGGAAGTGAATTTTCAGGAGAGGTCCATATATTCTTGAATCCCCATTCTGATTTATCAAATATTCCATTCTGCGCTATGCTAATTATTTTCTCTTTCCATGTGATTTTACACTTTGTTTACAATGGAATGGATGGATTCATGGAATTATCCACAAATGATGGAGTTCGGTAGAGTTTGGTGACATGTCTATGGTCAAGGATTGTACATCACATGATACCATGTAGGAGGTGAAATTCTATGTTCCATAGAGATTTCCGAAAGTGTATTGGGTCTTTAAATCGATGACGAAAATGGTGATTCATGATTGTTATTGATTTCAATATTAATTGGATAATAATATCATAAGTTAATAATGATTGTTACTATTAGATGAATCATTGGTTCATACTAATTGCCTAATAATAACTATTAAATATTGTTAATCCTCTATTTTATTATACATATATAAAAAACATGAATAAAATTACATTTCTGTTTCATTGAAACAAAGAGAAAAAAACAAAAGTACCTATGTTATTGAGATTACAAAAGGGTCTACCCACACACTCTCCTTAGTAAATGACCACATTCAAACCTACGTTATATTCCATGATTTAATAAAAACAATATTTTAATAATGACCCTTAAAACCCCCTACATCGCCACCCCATATATCTCAATTATCATATCACATATTAGATCCTAGAGAATACCTAGTGAATCTATGATCATCTTAATAAAAAACCATTAAATATAAAGAACACCTCATGTTACGTTTAATATTCTTCCTACTATATAAAATAAGTTTCACCATTAATAGTTTCCAATGGTATAGAAATTCATGGAACAATAAGCTTCTAATGGATCAAATAATGTGTATTTCATTAGTAATAAAATTATTATCTATTTATTAAAATTTCCTTAAATTTTTATTTTAGACAAGTTTAACCATATATCACACACATATATAAAATAATATTAGTTTTAGGGGTACCTTATAGACCACCTACCATATTCATGTAGATGGTTACTCATTGAATATTTAAAATTATTCAAATATCAAACAGAAGAAATATTTCATTTTGAAAAAAATCATGAAATAGTGAATTTTCATTTTCATTCAGTGTAAGTATATGAAACATCATGAGAAATTGAGGATGAATGGGAATGCTGTGATAGATTTACCATAATCAATATCCCTTATCAAATGGTGATTTGAATCTATTGAAAAAAGTGAGATATCTATAATAGGGATGATGTGGTGGGAGATATATATTATATCATGATTTTATTATATATTAGTCCTGAAAATATATGAATTTCACTTATATAGATTTTTTAAAAAATTCACTCATAATATGGAGTATTAGTGATAAAATTATCATATATTAAAATTTAACTAACAGTGGAAATTTCTATAACAATATGTATCATATATACATCTAATGTATTCTATAGATAAGATATAATCACCCAATAAAACAAATATAATCACTATTTTAGATATGTTTTTAATAATTAATATGTATCATTTAGTAAAATCTATGAGGAATATATTAATTCCAAATATAAAATATCATATTTATACAAAATAGATTTTAAATAATAGAATTCAATATATAATAAATTTTAAGGTTATGTTATATATTCCATCTCTTAGGTGAGGTTTTTCATTTAGTAAGATTCTATATATAATATAACAATCCATGTGTTAGGATTATTCCTTAGAGAAACATCAAATACATATCATATTTTACTGTAATATAATATATTCATCCAATATGTAATATGATATAATTATAGATAAAATACTTATCATTTTATATAATATATAATAATTACTTGGATTCACTGTATATAATATTTTTCTCCATAGTTTTGATAATTTCCAATACTGGTTTCTGGCTTCAACTCATCCATACATCTTATGAAATCTTAATCCTCTTACATAATCGACATGTCTCCCATGTCTAATATATATATATATGTATGTTTAGCCATTAGAATATTAAAAAAATGGGAAATAAAAAATATGAAAAAGACTCAAAGAACTACCATTAGATTACCATAACTCAAAGGCCTTCCTTAGTAGTAATGGATTATTAATAATAATAACAAAACCGATGTTAATTTGACCAAATCCATAAACCTAATTCCCATCCCAAACTATAACTATTGAATCCTTTAATGGATCCCAAAAAACATGGTTTAGAAAAGGTTCAACCCAAAAAACATCCCCCAACATAAATACAATAAACCATATCCCCAAATTATTCAAATAAATGATTAGTCTAATAATTAATTATTTGAACCCAAATATAATTTTATTCAAAATTCTTGCAAGTTTTTACATAAACTAGGACAGGATGTTACAAAAATTCTACTATATTAAATCTAATCCCCAAAATTTGCTTCTAACAATCAGCATGCTTCTATGGTGAATAGTTATATCCATTTCACTCACATATAAATGTCCATCTCCAAAATATTATCATGGATATGTATGTGTAGTAACTACATCATTAGAAGAGGGACTACATTCCTATAAAATCATTATGGTTTTAATCCACTATACTCACAAGAAGATCTTGGAATAATGCATTGGACTCGATCTTTATGACCTCAATATAGATAATATTTTATAAATAATGTTAATAACACCAAATCCGAGACATAATGAATATATTTTTCATAGATCTAAAATTATATGTATGATTCATCCAGTATCCCATTATGTTTATTCTCTCCATGATATAAAATGATCTGACATATCTATAATCCATATTCCCTTTCCATTGTGTATGCTAATGTTCTATCCTAGGAAATACTAATTGAAATGCACTATCTCCAACATAAAACACTAGAAGACATTATCAGTAGTAAATCTAGGAACTCTTCCATCTCTAATCAGTGTGTAGGTGTTTCATGATCAATTTGATATGATTCTATGTCTCCAATAGAAAATTCCATTTTATAATTTCAAAATTACCATCCTTTAGTAAACATAATGTAAAATGTCATGGGCTACCATTTAAATCATTATAATGAGTTATCTAATTTAATTCCTAGTATATATTATTTTAGGAAAAATAAAAAACTCCATGATGTTCTCCCATAATTATCAATTATTTAGGACCCTTGAAAATATCATGTACTCAGGAATATTAAGGATCATCTTTGACTGCTCATCTCTCTGTGGGAGATAAAAGGTTCCTAGATTCCCTTAAATTTTAATAACACTCTATAACACTCTCTATAATCCTGATTTTTTGTCGGTATCCTTATGGGATAAAATTGTATAAGGTAATACATGAATATTTACTATTTATCATACATATATATTATATATCTCATTATTAGAGTCCCTCAGATCGAAAAAAAAGAGCCACTTTATTTTATCGATCTATAAAAACACACACTGTATCACTACCATATGTTGTCCTTGGCAACCCCATCATTACATATATTGTGAAATCATCCCACTTACACTCTGAAATATATAGAGGATGAATAATACAAGTGGGCTGATGGTGCTCAACCATTACCCACTAGAAGAGGAATAAAAATGTGATGAAACCAATTAGGTCTCTCTCCATCATGTAGGAAACCAATAATAAATTGTGTAGAATATAGAACCTTGGTTAAACTCATATGGAAAACACATCTTGAGATACGTTATTAACTTCTGAGCTCCTCATAAATGCTCTTGTAGACTACAATATTAACTCAAACATTAAAAACCTCTTCACGATCTAGATACTAGTTTTATTATGACCCCCACCACATATGTTATCCTTTATGAATAATTAGTACAAATATAATAATGAAATCCACATAACTTTACAAATTATTGAGTATGTTACTGATATGTTCATAAGGGTTCCTCATCTTGGTACTAAGGAAAATCTATATGTAAGATTGAAAATAGGGACATCATCTACAAATCATTATATGGATACAATAAAAATGACTGGGAGTCTCCTAATCATTGAATCAGTATTTTTGTTTCCAATTCTTGGTGTATAATCCATCTCAAAATCAAAATAATAAAAATACTGATGCAATAGTAGAAGTGAAATGTTTTGATAAAACAGTTAAAAATTTTAACCCATCACCATGTTGTTAGTGTTACCATAAATATATCACCCAAAATGTAATACTACCAACATATCATGGAAAAGACTATGATTCTAGATCTAGGACATGTTTTAGGTAGTTCATATCATGATACCATAGCTTCTGAGACCCAATATTGACTCTATTATTAACCTATATTAGAATTACTCTAACCTCGATCCTCAATGCATCACAATATAATGTATATTCCTTTCATATTTTATAAGGTCATGACTGAAAAAATTGTCAATTTCCCTTTAAGATCCTAACAAACATTTTTAGTATAATTTGAACCAAGAAACATTACTCATTCTTATTCCTCCTTATAATCATTTGTGTCATGTCGAAGAAGCCCTAAAAAATCATTCATACTAACCTAACAACTATAAAATAGTGAACATCTAAAAAAATCATTGGCCTCTTCCAAAAAACCACATCTTCAGCCTTCACAAGTTCATCCCATATAGCAAACTCTGATATCATGTTCACCATGGAGAACACTTGATCGCTACAAAAATTTAATTTTGAGTGATTTTATAAAGATAATTTTCTATAATAATGATCAACATTATAACTAAATATCTTATTTTATCCTCCCATGACTTTGAATACAATTGGATATCATATATAAATATAAATAAAAGGTATCTAGTTATGTATGTAAGCCCTAATTAATACAGTATATTCACAACATCAATATATTTTTCAAACTATAAATATTATCTATATATTAATATATATCATACTTTATCTTAAAAATAGTTCAATGTTTTTCAGATCACCTCTACCTCATTTGATTATATCCTTATGTCAAGACAATCATATATAAGACATGGGGTCATCTAATTTGATCAAATAAGTAATCAGGAAAGGATTGGGGATATCAGTTGTTAACCATACCCTTGTTCATCTTTTTATTTTCCATGATAAATATCAAAGAGGTATCTACCAACATGATGAACAAGACTAAATAACCCAAAGGGGACATAAAAATCTTTATAAATCATCTTTAAAATATTCTTCAATGTCTTAAACTCTTTTATCCTAATACGAGATATACAATAATGTGGAATATAGTTTGGTTCAATAGTTGGGATAATTTCAATCATAAAACCATCATATCCATCAGGTGGAAATATAAAATAAATCATTAGAGAAAGAACCATGTCAATTTGTCAAAAATGATAGAAAATACAACCTGATATGTCTTCAAAACATCCAATAAACTAGAATCCTTGGTTGCGACCTGCTTAACTGTTGAAGGGTATAACCTATATGACTTAACTTCATGTCCCATTCTTTAACATGAAAATCACTTTCACACATTGTACATGTAAAAAACACCCATCAATGATAATATTCATCATGAAATATTACCTGAACTATCCAATAAATCATCATAATCATTTCAAAATCCCTCATATCTAGGAAAAATAATTCATAAAGGAACCACTAACCACAAAACATTATGGTAGTACAGTGACTTCTATTGATACCCTCATGTCACACACATAGAGGTGTATCTATTAACATCACCCCATATAGATACTAAATATCTATCCTAATTCAAAAAATGATGTTAGAAGATATAAAGAGTGTGAATATCATATATTGAAGACATAAAATTATAAAATCAAATATATAATATTACATATCTAGAAATATTTTTTTTAACGTCATAATAAGTGACAGTAATATTTAGGACATTAAAATATCTACAACTCTATCCATGAAATATTGCATAACTACCATAGAATATAATCCCCTACTAGAAATTATTCACTTAACTCTAAGATAAAGATCCTCCACCCTAACTAGAATTTTCATTAGAACTCAACCTACCTTCCTATTATGGAATAAAACATTTATCTTCTAAACTATGTTCCAATGGAAACCCTCTATCTTTCGGTGATCAATGATCACTCTTACAAAATATATATAGGTAAAACATCCATCAAATAATTTTTTAATAAACATATCTCCAATAAAACTATAGAATAATATATCATTCCATAACAAAGTGATTATAGTTAACTAAAAATCCTCATTGAGGATGAATAAATTGATTTCTGCTCATTCCACATTATCCATTATTACTTCGACATGAACCTCTGAATTGATGCTCCATGAATCCTTATCACCTACATACAATCCTCTTAGAATATTTAACCTTTCATAATCGTCATATAGTTTTGAGGTTCCTCATAGTGATGAGGGATATATTCAATACTTTTTAGAACATAGGTAGTGTAAAAACATTTACTTGTTATCAAATAACATACTTGAGACAATCGTAAAAATGTATCACTTAGGACAACACATATCCAACCGCTGCCATGGAAAAATGATGCATGTTAGGGAAAATATAATCATGTTACATGAATATTATACCAATATATTGGAGGTTATTTAACTCCTATTCCTTTTCCACCATCAAAGTCTATAAAAAGAAATGATCGAAGACAATAGTCTAGGTAATTATATTTAATAAAACAATATATGATTCTCCTCGTGGAATGAAATGTGTCATTACTTCTTGATTAGGCCTCTAGAAATATAGATTGATATCATTGCCCTCTTCTTAAGGGGTACATCATGGAGTTCAAAAATCATTTGGATAGACTCCACCTAGAGATTATTTTCATGGTGGAAACCATTATCACAAAATAATTGTGGGTGATACATATAAACGTTTTTTGTTAAATCCTACATGGAAATTGTATCTAATTATATCTATCTCTCTATGGAATATATAACATGGAATATTCTTTCATATAGATCCACATATATGGATGGTCTCCATGCAATTGAGAGATATGACCTAACTGTTGGTGGAGATTTCTCTTATCACCATCACATGGCTATAATAGAGGATGTTATTAAATAATACCTATATTAGACAAAATAAAAAGAGATAAATTCTTTTATATCATAATTTTTTAGTATCATAATTTAATAAAATTAATAGTAGGGGTCGTGTCCCACTGTACTATAAATTCAATATCATAAGAGGCTATCAAACCATGTTCTCTATCTAGCCTCGTCTAACAATACATTTTGTGATTATTAAATATATTTAGGATCATATAATTATTTCCATTTATATTTTAAAATTTATATCACATTTTAGATAGTAAAATGAAATTCAATTCACATGTTAAAGAGGAAAAGACATTGTGTGTTTCTATACACATTTTATTTAGACAATACCATGTAGTATATTGTTTTTTAACATTCTAGAGTCACAATAATAAAATTTATGTGATCTATTATATAATATTTCACCATCAAGTTATAGAGGAAAATATCATATGAAATACTACTGGTGCATTAAAACACTTCCCTACTTCTGTAACCATGTTGACCAATGTTAGGAATGAACATGAATAAAAATTGAATCATGCATGCCTAATATGATTAATGATGTCACGTCCTCTATCCATTTATATCTAATATATAAATTTCACAAATCATAAAATAACATAATGGTGCATCAGACAACGTCATGTAGGTCAATGTTAAAATAGAAAACCACAAATAACTACCCAATACAGGGTATCATGAACTTTCATCAAATGGGGGTTAACAACTCAAATGAAAAATATCTACACCATATTAGAAAATTATCATACCACATCTATACCTTTTCAAAGTATTAAAAACATTGAGGTGAAACTTTGATTCCACTTTGTATCATCTCCATCCTTATTCACTCTATTGTAACATGATCATGGAGTTAAGTGTCCTCGAGCATGAATCCCCGTATTTCATAATCTTCCAATAAGAAATAATGGTTTATGTTTCCACTATAGAGAGACTAATCTATCACATGAGAGTAATGAATAATATAAGAAATAATAAAATGACATTCATCATCATGATTTAATGATAAAAAAAATAGTAAGCACTAATAAATAATAAATATAACCCTTTATATATCATAATTATTGTTTCTCAATTCATACCAGTTATGAAGGTCAAATCAGGATCACTTATGGTTGTATCATATAAACAATATCCTAAAAATATCCAAAAAAATTGAACTGGGGTATCTTAAAAAACAAGTCTTCAGTCCTAGAGTTATCTCATGCCTCATATTCTACATCCGAAAGCTCAAATAAACCATTAATCATAGTAAATTTGTAGATCCTATCTTATAATCATGAATTATACCCAGGTACCCATGGTAGCCTTAGCATGGTATGAGTAAAACCCAGCAGGACACAAATAATAGCATCAGAAAAATATTTACAGTATGAATAAAGTGCATGTAAATATGAAATAACAAATTAATGAACCCATAAGTAATTAATTATCTTCATCCCTTGGGTTCTTAGGTGAAACAAAAAATCATACACATTGGATTTAACCAGCTCCCAATGTCTCCAGGCATGATTAATATAACTACAAGGGGGTAATGATTCCCATCCTTATAACAATCTCATCACGTATGAATTTGGGGGTAGGGGAAGACTTTGTATATCTCATATATAATATTTATCAAAAGGAATGATGAGAACCACGTATATAGTTTGTATCATAATTTTGGTAAATGGAACCCACCACATATATCTCATTAATTATACTCAAGGGGAATGGAATCCAACCAATTTATCTCATATATCTTACTCATCGACCATAGAGTCTACACTATATATATCATATACCATATCAATCGGGGGGAAATAAAACATCAATGTAAATCTCACATATATTACTAAAGAGGAATATCCCATTTTTTGTATATATCATATGATGTACTTTGGGGATATGGCTTCCACCTCATATATCTCAAATATCCTATCTCAGTTCTCGGTATATGAAACACCTTATAGGAACTACAATTACATTACTATATAATCCATCAATTTATGTCATCACTTGAGATTCATTTCAAATTAAAAATTTACACTAAAATAGAGGTCACATAACAAGTATCAATTGGAAGATCATTTCATAGGGAAATATTTATTAAAAAGGAAAATAATAAAACAAATACTATTTTATTTTTAGGTCAATAACATGTTTGTCATTTTCTACGAATCATTATACACAAATAGAAAAAAAACAATAATTTAATGATAGATTAGGTAACACCATCCATGTTCTTGAAATTAGATACTTATAAAATAAAGACCTCTAATCTAATATTAGATGGATGGAATAAATGATTTAAAAATAAATATAAAAATGGGGTACAAACACTCCCAATCAGAGTGAGAATGAGTAGAAGCATGAGAAACAATAAAAGAAAAGTCATGGAGTGATGGATTTACCTTTCCTTATCACATGGATCGAATGGTAGGGAAATCCATTGAGAAACAAAATTTATATAATTTGAAGATTATGAGATTAAAATTATTTCTATTTCCACATGTTCAGTATATAATGGACTTGAAAATACCCTAATTTAATTTAAATGATTTTTTTAACCATTTGCTACTAATTTGAAAAATTAATGAAAATTTCCACATTTCATAAAACATGAAAAACTCTAGATACCCATCTATATATAATTTATTATATATATATATATATTATGGTTTTCATGCATAAGATATCCTCTCTATACTTATAATACATAATAAATATATAATAAATATCATTCATGCATATGATTTTACCCTTTGGTAAATCCTTATTTAATATATAAAGTCCATAAGAAATTTTTTATTTCCATATGTATCCTATTTTCCTTATATATTTTAATAGATAATAAATTTTTCTTGAACATGATATATTATATCTATTATGTAATGTTTTATCCATTTTAAAACCTTACATGTAATAGAATGATCAACATATAAAAAAACCCAAATTAGAAAAATATAGAATACAAAACATATTTTTAATGTTATGTTATATAATATACATTAAACATAATATGTTTCTATCTATATGTAATATAAATATCACCATATTTAAGATATAGGACGTACCTAGATCTTAATATGTAATATTATTCGTTGAATATAAGGTATTTTTTATAGGTTATTTCCATCATCTTCTAATTAAAATATTTTTTGCATTCCAGAACCTGTTTCTTTTATAGGGAGACTCATGTTCATAAATTATAATTATTTGTGAAATATTTTAGATTTTGATTTTTTTTAACATAAATAACTCAAAAATTCCTCAAATCATTTCAAACTCATCTTTCATTTTCTAACACTTGTATGACTTAACTAAAGGAACTAAATACTGAAAATAGTATAAAACCATTCCCTACACCATCAAACTCCTAAGACCTATTTCCCAATGAAAATTAACACTCAAAATACCACTATTAGGTCCCAGAACTCATGACCTATCTAATTATTGATCAAAAAACCATTTAGAAACATTGAACCAATCTAAAAACCAAGATCCATTAAATAAATATTAACAATAAAAATTTCATATTTAAACAAATAATTCTACTGGTGAGGGATTCGAAAAAATTAAATATTTGTTATACCTAACTCCTCATGGGATGTTACACACTAAATTATATTAGGTTATCACATTACATTATTTCCAAACATAGTATAATCTAGTGGAAACAAATGTTAAAAGGAACCATCCTGTTTTATGATCTAGGTATGAATTATTGTACAATTTTTTTAAAATCTAACTCATAAAATATTAAATGGGATTTAGTCTAACAATATTATATAATATTATTAAATTATCAAGCATGCATGTTTTCGTAGATACTATTTGGAATACTTTTTCTTCCACCATATCATTATGTTCCAATCATGATGATTTGTAACAATTTATAAAACTCATATTATGTTATATATTGAAAAATTAAATGCTAGTATTTTCAGGTATATCAAAATTTTAAGAAGCCTACATTTTCTGGAGGTGTAACGAGATTATTTTCAGGTACACTTTTTACTTTTTTAGAATATATGCTATTTGGGTTATATCTTTAGTGTTTTTAGTGAATTATGGATTTTTTTGAAAGGAATTGGAGTAGTGCACGGCTAGAAAATAATTTTCCCAAATCGTGTGCCAGGATAGAAAATCATGTAAACCCAAAGAGAGGGGATTATCATTGTCGTCACATTTTTTTACATAACATTCACCCTTTCTATAGTAAATATGTGACCTATAAAGAGGTGTCACAAGGTTAGGAGCATAGTTCTAGGAAACCATTCACCCTGAGAAAGAAACCATGAATACTAGAATTTTACCCCCATAACATTATTAGAAAAATTCCCGAACACCTGTATTATACCCCAAAACACCCTACATCAATCCTAATACTTTTTGTCTCATTTCATTAGGGTCTTATATGGATTGAAATTATATATGACCTTTTTTATTGACGTTCTGAAGCCTGGATTGAAGATATGAACCTATCCCAGAAATATTTTCCTACCATTAATGGTTTCCTCCCTTCTTTTATTTTTTCTCACAACCAATGATGGAACGATTCTTTTATTTTTTTATAAATCTAGAGCTATGTTTGATATATCTAATGTGTTTCACATTAGAACTGGTTTTTGGTTATAGATATTTTCCTTAATCATGATCTTGGTGGTTATACCTTAGTTAAGGATTTCTATTGGCGAGCGTTCATCATCTATTTTGATGTTGGTAGTCTAAATTCAATTCCCATAATTTTTCTTCTAATTGTGTGTATGTGTGGTCACAATTAAAAAGGAATTATTGTAAATCAATTGATTAATAGAAGAAATTAATTGATTAACTAATTAATGGAAATATGGAATTATATTAACTAATTGGTGAATTAATTAATGGAATGATTCAATAATGAAATTGGGGGAATCATATTAATTAATTATAGAATTTATTAATGATATGTGGGATTATGGACATGATGGTAAATAAAGATATGTATAATTTGAAAATTATTGTGTTACATATTAATATATTATTGCAATTATGAGGTGAATATATTACCATTTGTGGGAAAAGAGTTATATGGTTTAATAATGAAAAATAGTTTAATAGTGAATTGTTATATAAATCCATGTGAAAAAATTAAAGAACCATGTTTATTGTGGAAAATTGTTGTTTTAATTTGATATGAAATGATTCTAATTAGATTTATGTTTATTAATATCAATTTATATCTTATATTTTATTATTTTATAAATGGGTTCTGGGACATGGATAGATGCTTCAAATACCCATGGGTTGCAATACTTTGTATTATAGAAAAATAATTTTTTCATGTGATAATGAGTGCTGTACAAAAACTAAATCATCAAAAGCACACCTATGAAATTCATATGATAATGAGTGTGGTAAATGGACTGATTCTTCAAAATAAAACTTCATTATATGTCTGATAATGAGTTGTGGGACACATACTTCTACTTCAAATACCAATGGGTTTTTATACAAGACGTTTTAAACCCATGATTTTTCATTGGAATATGTTTTCAATTGTCCATGATATGATTGAAATGAAATGATAAATTATAACCAAGGTATTGTGTTATGATTCAGAATTTGACATAGGATGAAGCAGGTGTTGATGGTTTGGTTTTCATCTGAATATTGATGGTATAATGTTGTTAAATAAAGAATAATGACATATTATGATTGTCTAATTTATGAATTTTATTTTATTATTTATAAAACTACATGCACTATTATTTGACTGGATAATATTTAGACATTTTTGGTGGTGTCCTACTTAGTTTTAGTCACACCCTACTCAGGTTTCCTATTCAGTACCCAAATTGACAATATGTTTTCAAGACATTATAAAGGGAAAAGACGAGTGATAGATGGATGAGTCAAGAGAGAGAATGGATGAGAAAACCTGACAGGGTATCTAAACCTGATTAGAGTTGCATGTATTTTATTTAAGGATTTCCATAATTACACAAGACAAATATATGGAATTTGATATCTGCTTTTTATTTTCTGTAAATTAATTTATTTATATTTTCATCATGTAATACTGGTTGTTTTGGTTATTATTCATATAATTTTCCTTTTTAATTATTATCCACTATTTTTATGTATTGATAAAGAGTGTATAGTCTCTCCAAGATTTATATTACACCTTTACTACAATCAATCAGCCTCTAGAATACGTGGATCAATGCATGAGGTTATATGGATGACCAATTTGGGGCACCAGTGTGTAGAACCTAGGGTCAGGCGATTACAATATTGTATCAGAGGATTTTTACTTTTTTTTCTTTATCCATAATATTTTGGAAAGGTAGAGAGGATAATATGATGAGTCAGACCTTTATCCAGATCTCATTCATGGAAGTTGTTAACCTATTTGATGGGGTACATGTGTTGGTAAATGGTTTAAGATCTGATAAATTGAAATGTAAAATTGGCCACTACTAAGAAAACAAAATAACAAGAATGGTTTTACACTTAATAACCTTGACATAGATTTTAAAAGGTTATAGGTATTGATAGTGCCTCATCTTCGTAAATGTGGCCATAAAAACGGGAAATGGCTTATTATGGATTTTTTTAATCTCTCCTACTTAAATGTCATAGTGTTTTGTTTTATGTCTTAATACTTGTGATTGGAATTGTAGATATATTCCTCGATGATGAATCTTGTTGAGAGGACGACAGTAGGAAATGGTTAGAAATTATCATACAATAGTGGAACCTAAGGCACATATATCTCAGAGTGGGAAAAGTCATAGATCAGATCTAAGAGAACATTATTTACTTTATGATGTATATGTAAAGAGAGAAGGGGAAGATTGGGATGAGTCTATCTTTCGAAAAATTATATTTTCAGTTATAACACCATTCGAATTGCACATGGGAGGTTTTACCTCATGTAATTGAGCTCTAGAATGAGTCTATCTAGATTATAATTTACCACATAGAGAAATATAATGGGAAAAGAGTCAAGATTGAATCTTATATGTTCCATGTTCATGAAAATAATTGGAGGGAAATTTGGTAAGGAGATAAATAGGTTGACAATATTGAGTGGAAGGAATTTCAGGAGATTTGGTTTGATAACTTTTACTCTGATATACACATAAATGAGATTGTGGATGAGTGTAGGATTTCGAATCAGTGGAGTATGCCCATATTAGAATAATTTGGATGCTTTAGTAACCTATGTCACATCATTGTAGAGCTAAAAATGGCGAGGGTACTATAGAAAAACCATTTTAGGATGGCGTAAAATGTGAAATGAAGTCCCAAGTGAATATCTTCAAAATGAATATGTTTTCAGAAGTGGTGAATCAGGCTCCCATATCTGAGGGGAACCTAAAATAGGATTCTAATAGAGGACATGTGCTTATACTAGGTGGTTATGAGCAATGTCTTAAGATATTTGGAACTATAATTATTAGAATGTTGACCAAATTGGTGGAATGAATAGTATCCATGGGGAGGATCTGTTACTCAGGATCATACCCATGTGATTTCCCACCAGTGCAGTATGTCAATATAGTTTTTTAGGAATTTTCCCTTACCACCGATGCAATGCACATCTTACAACAGGATGGTCTATCTATAGAGGTTGTCTTGGAACCCATGACAGATAGGTATTTATGGAGAATATAATAGGAATTATAGTGTGAGATGGGGATCATATACACTAGATATGTCATGAATTCTGTGTTCTACTGTCTATGGTGGTATAAGTAGTTGACATGGTTGTTTTGGGAGAGAAGGAAGATATCCGCATTGTGTGTAGTCCAGTGGACTCATACCCCATCACATGTAAGAGGGAAGGAATGTGTCATATAGTTCATCCTACACTAGAGGATAGTGCAGCTGAACTATTGATACATAGAGTTACTATTCTAGAAGCGTCTAAAATATTTAGTGCCTTATTTATTACATGATCCTGTAAATAATTTTCATCATTACAAGTTGTGAATGGTTTAATACTTGTAGGGGAGATTGTGTGTTTTTAGTTAAAGATTGATACACCATTGGGATTATGGTAAAGAGACATCTACTTTTTCAAGGGGTGTTCCCTCGAGGTTTGGGAGTATCATATCCTTTGGTATCATTATATTCTAGATATTTTAGGCTTTGACTGAATTATGGGTATGGAATGGGTAGTAGAATACCAAGACCACATTGATTTTTACTAAAGGATAGTGAATTTTACATCATCTGATGGTGAAAAATATATTCACCATGAATAATGGGATATCATGTGAGGCCTTCTACGGATAGTTCATAATCAATTGGGGGATCTCACTACTGAGTATTCTTTTCTCTTTATTGGATGTTAAGGGTCCAAATCATTATTTATTTTGACCTATGGTAGATAGATTATGTGACGTGTTTCCTCAGGACTTCTTCATGCACCACCTAAGATATATGTAGATATTTCTAATGGTCTCTTGCATGGGGATGATCCGGTTTCTATTCAACCATAATAATGGAACCAAAATAGGTTCATGGGATAAAAACATAACTATAAAATTTGTTGGATAAGGGATTTATCCATCTGAGTACATCTCATTGGGGTTGTCTTGTCTTTTTTTCTAAGAATTATAATCAGACATTGAGCTTATGTTTTGATTAACATATGTTTATGCATAGGAATGTGAACAACTAGTACCCTCCACCACATATTAATGATCTCATTGACTAGTTGAGGGGATCTCATATCTTCATAGAGATTTAATTTTGATTAGGGTAAAAAAAGTTTAGAGTTGCACTATCCAATATATGGGGCACAATTTTCAACAGAAGGTATGTCCCTTATGATTTTATCATGATGCTATTTGGTCTAATGAACACACTAGTAATTTTCATGGCCATGATGAACATAAACATTCATGTATACCTAGATCATTTTTAGATAGTCCTTTTTATGACATCTTTGTATACTTGCTGACTGATGTATATCATTCCCAACATCTCAACATTATCCTGGGTTCACTAAGAGAGAATAAATATTTTGAAAATCCATTTATAGTAAAATTATTTGTTGTTCAGTTACACATCTTTAGACACATAATATTGGAGGAAGATGGGTTAGTGGAGCTATAGAAGGTGAGAGAATTGGTTTCATGGGATTTCCCCCAGAATTTTTTCAATATCCATAGATTTCTAGGATCAGTGGTATATTATTAGCTATTCAACTAGGACATACTTAATTTAGAATAAAAATTATAGGTATGAAAAAAGATATTATGTTTGAATGGTCTTGGGAATAGGAGAATTATTTCTTGGATTTAAAGAAGATATTGTGAAAAATTATCATACCTGATCCTATTTGAGTTAGGTGTGGAGAATATGGTCTTCTGTGATTTTAATTGGATTGCGTTTGGACCATTGTTTATGTAGGGAGAACACAGTGTGGCTTATGGGTCTCAAATGATAATTCCAACTGAACAGAACTAATATACACACGAACTCGAGTTAGTTGTACTTTTCTTTCTTTGAATTATTGGCATAATTATTTTTTGTGATAAAATTTTATTGTGTATACTTATCACAATATAATGATTTTTATATTTTCAGAGTGATATTTTAATATCAAGCAGGGATGGTTATCTGAGTACATGCATTCATTTTATTTTTAGAAAGCATATAAACCCAAGAATGGATATTGTGTTTCAAATGATTTAAGTAGGAAAATCAAACATTGGTGGATCAAGTGTCCAGTTCTGAGAGGAACTTGATGAATTTTATGGATGAGATTCTCTTTCTGCTTCAACAGATCCATGATCAGCTAGCACTTGTATTAGTCTCAGAAGATACTACAATTTTGATCATCATTTTAGACATCAAATATCAGAATATGAGTGTTTTTCCTTGACGTAAATCCTTTTAGGTGGGTAGTAACATTTTAATTAGACCATAGATGAGGATGATATTATCTATCTTTGGAATTAGGTTATTGCGCCTATGATCCTAAAAGGGGATCTGATGTGTGAATTTATTACAACACATTGGTGGGATCATCCATATGCAACGAAATGGTACCTTCCCCAATGAAGATAGTTTTAGTGTTCATTCATGAAAAATTAGATAGTCAGGTTTTTTATATAATGATACACATGTCAACAGGAGAAGGTCAAGCATCAACGATATGATGGTTTACTACAACTATTTACCATTCAAAAATAGACATGGGATGATGTCATAATGGAAATTGTGTTAGCTATCCCAAGGAAGCCTCAAAATAATGATTCTATTCTGTGGTTGTGGACCAAATAACAAAATTAAGGAATTTCATGCTTATAAAAGAGACTTCCTCAGTGGAGTAGTTGGGTGATTTTTATATTAGATAAATAGTCGGTCTTCATGGGATCCCATACTATATTGTTTTTGAGCATTACTAGTGTTTTACATTCTGATTATGGAAGGTATTATTGAGGGGTATTTTTATGTATCTTTTAATGGGTATGACATTCCACCCACAAAAAATGGGCAGTCACAATGTACTATAAACATTATTGAGGATATGCTTCAAGAGTGTGTTCTAGTCTCCAGTGGGTCTTGAGAGATGTAACAAAGATTCATAGAGTTTTGCAATAACAATATTTATCAGGAGAATATTGATATGGAACCATATTAGGCTCTTTATGGTTGGCCTTACAGATCACCTCTATGTTGGATGGAGGCAGGTGAGTCAGATTTGTTAGGACAGAGTCTCATTAAGGATATTTTAGAGTAGGTTCAACTGATTCAAAAGAGTATGGGTATGATATAGAGTAGATAGAAGTCATATTTTTATAGGCATTGAAAACTCAAAAGTTTACATACGGTGATCATGTATTCCTTATAGTGTCTCCCATATTGGGTCATTATAGGATATTGGGATAGGGCACATAGGTACCCAGTTTTATCTGACTGTTTGAGGTTATGGAGAGAATCATACTAGAGGAATAACAATTTACTCTTCCACATAGGTGTGGTGCTATTCATTATTTCATTCATCTGTCACATCTTCGAAGGTATCCCCTTGACCCTTATCACATAATTTATGTGGATGATGTTGACTGATATATAGATGCATTTTTCAAGGATCATCTAATGTGTGTGTTATATTGTAGTGGGGATGTGTAGTTGGGAAAGATCATGTTGATATTTCGTGGCATATGGAGGCATGAACTTGTTTAGGAGGAAACATGAGAGGGATAACTAGATGGGTGGAATCAGTGGAAACATATTTTTAACGTAGAATCATAGATATTACTATATTTAAATCTCAAGGATGACCTGTTATAAGGTGGGTGCATGTAAGAACCCGAATTTTTTTTGAAGTTGTCAAAAGTTTATTTTCATGTACCCTTTAACCTTGAAACTGAGTGTATCCTGTTTGATTTAAAATTATGGATAGTTTGGATGGAATTTTTATGATTTTTTGATGAATTGGTATAGTGAATAGTTGGGGCATGGTTTTCCCACTCCTTGAACCCAAGACAAAAAAACCATGTGAACCCGAACAGAGGGAATTTTCATGGATGGTGCATGGTTTAAAAAACCATACACCCTTTAAGTATTAAATTTTTGAATCACTTATAGGAGGTGTATGGTTAGGTGCACGGTTAGGGGAAATTGTGAATCCAAATTAAGAAGTTGTTCATAAGTATATTTAATCCCATGAATTTTTTTTAAAAAAATTCATGAACCCCCATCATATAACAAAAAATTCCCATATTCAAGACTAAACCACTTTATATCATTATTTGGGTATCTTATATGAATTAAAAGTCCTTCGGACCTCCATTCATGATTATTCAATGCCTGGAATAAGGATATATACCTAACATGGTAATAATTTATCATCTTGAATGGATTCCTCCATCTATCCCAACATTCTATTGTAATTTTAATGGATGTTGTATTCTCTTTGTGATGGATGTAATCTAGGATTTATAGATCAAATCCTATTGATATTTTAATTTGGTTTATATAAAAAATATCATTCTCCCTTGTGATCTTGGTTCCTCTACCTCAATTGGGGATTTCCATTTGTTTGAGTTTATCATCAATGTTGAGGTTTCTTGCCTAAGTTCCAGCCACGTAGTCGTTATTCCAATTTTGTATATGGGAATCTATAATTAAATTGGTACATTATGAAACCAAATATTTAATTGATTATTTTTTATGGAAACATGGAATAAGATTAATTAATTGGTGAATTAATTAATAGAATGTTGTGATAATTCAATTGGTGGAATGAGATTAATTAATTGGGTAACTTATTATTGGATTTTTTTTGTTTATAGAAATGATGGGAAATTGTTATTTTTTTAATTATAAAATTAGTGTGTTATAAATTAATTAATTATGAGGATTATGAGATGGATAAATTAACATTATTGTTTAATGATTTATATTGTTGAATAATAAAAAACATTTTAATAGTGAATTTATATTTTAATTCATTTGACTAAATTAAATAACCATGCTTGTTGTGATAAAATGGGATAGTACATTGATGTTAAAAGTTGGAAAATTTAGAAATGTTTATTAATATTTATTTATGAGATACATTAAGTTATTTTCCAAACAGTTTTTGGTACTAAGAGAAATGCTTCAAATACCCACTGGGTGCTATACATGGCATTTAGACCCAAAATGCATGTACGTAATAATTAGTGTGGGGCACATACTATTGAATCAAAATACCACTTATCTGATGCATGTGATAATGAGTTTATGATAGGGACCTATAAATTAATATCCCACTTGCGTGATATGTGCTATTATGTGTTGTGGGTCCCATACAACAACTTCAAAATGAATGGGGTTTTAGACATGATATTCTACTCCCGTGATTTATCACTGGTGAATGGTTCCAATTGGTCATGATATGAATGAAATTATAATTAATAACCATTGTATTGTGTTATGGTTCAGACTCTGACATGGGAAAATGTAAATATTGATTATTTGGGTGTCCTTTGGAACCTAAGAGTTTAATGTGGTTAAAAAAATAATAATGAAATTTAGAAAAACATCTACATTATGAATTTAATTTTGTTATTTATACAATTAAATATGTTTTTGTTTAACTAGGAATTCCTTTAGATTCCTTCAATGGAGTCCTACTATGTTGTACTCACACCATACTCAGGCTGCCTAATCGGTACTCAGATAGACTTCATATTTGGTTGAGAAAATTAAAGAAAAGGAATAGTTTGATATGGTAGTGTTGGGATGGAGCATTGATGATGGAACCTGACTTGGTATCAGCACCAACTTTTATTTTTATGTGTTTTTATATTTTCTTATTCATATTGAAAAATGACATGTATTTGGCTTGATATATCTACTATTTAGTTTTGGATATTTTATTTTCTATTTTTGTCATTGTGTGAAGTTGGTTGGTTTTTTTATTAGTTATATCATTTTTTTTGTTTTTTGTTTTTATTTTTGGTAGTTTTTTTACTTTGATAAAGAGTGTATACAGTCCACATTATCAATAATAGACCATTTTTTCTAGTCGACAGCCTCTGGCATACTAGAGGGGCACATGAGGTCGTAGAACCAATAGATTCATGGCATTGATGTGTGGAACACAGTTCAGGACGTCACAAAAATGATTCTCATTCATAAGGTCCAAAAACCCATTATAGATAAAGGAATAGAAAGATGTGAAACCCACAATATACAAAAGAGTAAGTTTGGAGTGATTGATTACAAACCCCCACTTATTTTGAGATTGAATAATCCTTTTGAAAAATATTTATTCTAACCTAAATCCCTCTAACCTAGTTTAATATATTCAATAGAGACCTCAATTCCATCAGAATTATAACACCTAATATGTAAAAAATTATAATAAACCATTAAATTTAGGATCATGAACATATACAAGCCAAATTTCAGATAGAAGGAAAATAAATCAGTTATCATTCCACGATTATAACAACTTAGATTCATGTTAGGATGTTTATATAAGTTGATATGGAATTTAAAGAAAAGAAACAAATGATTCCAAATACAATAGTTATAGCTATGAGTAGAGTATGGAATAAATTAAATTTAAAACATATATTTAAACATGAGATGAAAAATATATATGAAATATAATAAATATAAAAATTAGAAACACTATAGTTTTCCCTGAATTATGAAATTTTTTAATTAAATTTATATAAAAGGATAATATTTATTTCCAACATGAGATCCATCATGTTTTCCTTTTATATGTAAATTACATTAAATATATGATTTCCATAATATAATTATTATATATAAAAATTTTCTATATATTATATGAACATTAACAAAAATCAAACATTTAATATTATTTAAATGTTGATAATATCAATTATCAAAAAAGGATGTTATATGGTTAAAAAAATTTCTTAAATATTTTCTTTATTTTGAACATTATCAATTAATAATTATAAAAATAATAATTTTAAAATTGAACTACTTTATATTGTTTTGCATATTTTTATGTTTATGAACACAATATAAAAGGCAATTATAATTTCCATATATCGTTTATATATATAAATAATAAGTTACACCATGTAATTTTAAATGATATTTAATATTGATAATTAACATTATGTAAATTTTTCAAAATAATATTTCATAATCATTTAATAATTAAATATATAAATTAAATAATTAAATAATTTATTTCGGTTTTATAAATTAAATAAATTTCATCAAATACATTTTTCCATAATTTATGAACATATAATATATTATATAATTCCACGCATTAATAAAAATTAGAAATTTAAAAAATTTATGTATATCAAAGTTAAGGATAGAAACTATATCATAAAACATGATATGTGTAATTATCTATAATATTTTATGACATATGACTTTCGATTGTGGAATATCCCTTGACACTATAGGATTCATGTCTTATGATATCTATTATATCATAAGTTATATATAATTAAAAAAACATTCAACCACAAGTAGGATTACTAGAACACCATCATAGTCTATGAAATCCATATTGTTCTCTATGGCATATTGAAAGGATAAAGTATCACGCTGAATCAGTCACTGTAATATATTACAACATATGAAGTTATCATATCATATTTAATGATATCCAATTTTATTGGACAAGATACAATAAAATAAAAAAATTTGTGATGTAAAAAATGAAATTGAACTTCATATATATATATATTATTCATTTCTCACATGATCTCATGTATCAAGATGAATGGAGAATATTTTATACCATTGAGGTGTTTTATGTCACGACCCGTCCTTGGGGCCCGTGCCGTGACTACCCCAAGCCCACCTTCCATAGGCCAGGGGCTGGTGATTAGTACCAAAGGCGTAAATCCTGATAACTAGGAAGGCATAGCCTTTATATAACATAAACACATCCAACCAGAGTACAGCTGGAATTAGTACTCTAAGCACAAAAGATAGTTCTGAAGAGTAAATGGTCCAAAATACAAACCCAACTGAAATTTACAACTACAACTGAACGAATGTACAACAGAAATGACATACATATGGAAGATAGAAGTACCTCCTAGGTCATCCACCTCGGATCCTACCTGAAGGGTAGGTATAGATAGCCTCCTCAATGCTCTCGCCCACCAACCTCCTCCAAGTACCGTCTTGTCGTGAATTCCACCTCCGGGTACTGATTCATCATGAGGTCCACCTCTTGGTACATTCCAGTCCTCGTACACTCAGTCTCTGTCAGCACTGTCTGTCGTCTGCATCCAACACAACGAGGTGCGGGCATATCCCATGCAGGGGTGAGTATAACGATACTCAGTAGGGACCCCGAGACCCTCATGGTCCCACTAAATCCAACAAGGATAACCACAAATAATGATCTTAACAGATAACCCTTACTTAGGTATAAGCCCATACTTATACCTATGTTTATCAAGTAACTCATCCCAATAATGAGGAAACACAAAGGTTATAAAATCAACGGATAACCACTACTTAGGTATACGCCCACACATATACCTAAGTTATCATGTGACCCATCTCAATCATGAGGAAAACACAAAGGTCATTGACTCATCACAAAACATGATTTTCATTAATGATATCGAAACTACAACTACTAAAGAGCTCCTCCTCTAAGGAGTATAGTGATCCTGTCACAACTCTGAGGCACTGCTCACTAACCTTAGACTATTGAGGTACTCCTCCTATCGAGCACCGCGGGTCTGCCACCCAAACACAACAGTGGTCCTCCCCATGGTTCCGTCACCTCACAAAGTAGTTGTCCCCCTCATAGCCTATAGAGGAACTCCTTCTGTCGAGTACCGCAAGTCTGCCACCCAAAAACAGTAGTGCTACCCGCCGTGGGTCTGCCACCCAAACATAGTAGTTCTCCCCACTATGCTATACAAGTCACTCCGACTCGAATCTGACAAGCAGTCATCAGGTCTCAGCCAGCTACAAGGTCTTCATACTCCATACGCTTGTCTCTAGGAGGGTCCACTACGCGATCTACTTGTCGATACTTCCAAGTTTCATGTAAATTCATGTGGAAGAATCTCAAAGGACCTCCTCGTCATAAGGGTCTCAACGCAACAGACGGCGCGTCAATCGGATGCCGGGTCTGTGCGTTATTAGCCTTTTAGTCCCAGGGGCCCGGTTGGTTTCGTGTACGAACCAACCTAGCTTTATCTCAACTATACCATGAACTCTCATGGGGTATAGTCAAAGGGACCGTTTCTCAACGTGATTACCAACACCGCTAAAAGATCATCAAACAGACGTCCGTTCTGAGAGTTATTAGTATTTCTGTTCCAGGGGCCCGGTTGGTTTATAAGCTAAACCAACCCGACCGTACTCCAACCGCATCCAAACCCCAATTGGAGTATGCCAAAAGAACCGTCTCAACAAGAGAGATCCAACAAATTCGACGACACGTCAATCGGACGTCCGAGGCTCATGTTATAAGTGTTTCCGCTCCGAGGGACCGGTTGGTTTCGGGTTCGAACCAACCCAACCATACTTCAAATGACACCAGTTAACAAAACCGGTCACACCATTGCGATGCATACCGAAAAACACATGATATGGACTACCCATTGGTCCAAAACGGATAGCCGATGAAAAAGTTTAATTTCACCGCAACACGTGTGAACCAGGCCTCGTGGGGGCCCGCGCCTTGACCTCGACCTAAATATCCAAAATTGGTCTTCAAATATCCATCTTAATTCTAGGGTCACAACGTCACAGAATGTTTGTCTTTCTGACACCGTATGAGTGAGATATGTCAGATACAAGATCCCGTAATAATAATATTATTATTATCATTGGTTGTTTCATGGACCCGAGCCATGAACCAGAATTTAGTATCGAACATTAGACTTGAATCGACCTTCTTAAAGACAGGGTCACGTCGCCACTGACGGCAAGCCAATTGGACGTCGCACGCATGAGTTATAGTTGGATGATGATTTAATAATAATATTAAATCTATTATTTTCCGAGCGCTTCAGGTACCCGATCCAAAAACCCAGAAAAAGACGTCCAATATTGGACTCGTAACGTCCGTCTCAGAATCAGGATCGCTCTATCGCAGACGGTTCTTGAAACTGAGATTGAATGAAGAAGTTGCGGACAAAAAGGTGTTTTATTAACAAAAGTAATAATAACAATATTTTTTTTTATTATTATTAGTTGTTTATTTATTTAGATTTCATATCTTCAGTCTCGTTCCACGCATCAACCATTCAAGTGCACAACACAAATCCCTCTTCATTTTATAATTATTTAATTACTTCCATTATTATCCTTTAATACCTCCCTCTCTCCAATCTCACTTCCATTCACAATTTCATCTCCCAAGAGCCCCATCTCCAGCCTTCTTCCGCATGGTCAGAATCGCCACCACCTTTGGCTACCATGCACCGGATCCCATGTCACGCCGCCTTCTCCCTGCACCAGTAGCCACGGTCGCCTGCTCGCCCAACAGAACATTTTCCTTGGACCACCAGGACCCTCGTCATACCCATGCCATGGGATCCTTCTGCACGCCATACCTGCTTCGAATAACCATTGTGACCCGTTTAAATGTCGCATGCCAATCAACGCACAAAAGAACAACCAGCGGAGGTTCCAGGCATGTTCATTAACTGTTCGCTCTGCATTAGAGGCTCAATCCAAAATTCATCAATGAAAAGGGTTTAATTTATTCAAAATAAATTATACAAACACCCTAAAATTAAATACCCATGCACGAGTTATAAATCACATATACACTATATACGAGACCCCCTACCTCGATTATGACATTTCACGTCGTCGAAACGTGGAATGTTTATGGATTTGACTTCGATCATGCATCCACCTCTCACTTCATATCTGAGCATGGGCATTGGAGACTCGTCGGAATGCGACCTCCGTTGAAGGATTGTTCTTCTTCGAAGTTCTTGGAAGGCTGTCGTTGGATAACCGTTCTTCGTCGGAGGTTTAATGTTCTCCCTAAATTTCTCCAGAGGTTAACCACAAGATTCTACAAAATATTTTCCAACCCATATTAAAAATAGGCTTCCCCTATTAATAAACATGCCATTCCCATTCAAATTCAAAACACATAATTAATTAATGTATTGGCACCATTAAAGAGGGAGAGAGAGATGTTATCTTTATTAAGATGGTCGTCACATTAAATTAAAGGGGTGTTAAAGGGGGTGGGAGAGAGTTATGGGAAGATGAGAGGTTGGGGCTCGTGTTGGCCCCACCTCTCATATATCCACACATGGGAGGATTTAACTTCCTTAGATATAATTTTTTTTAACAAATTTATTTAACTTTTCTTAACTAAACTCCAAAATTAATAAAACTTATCCCGCATAAAATTAAATTGTGGTAAAGATCCCCTTAAGAAATTACCGGCCCTGCGAGTTCATCTGTGCCCTTGGATTTCAATTCCAAGAACTGGTTCAAATGAAAGAAAAACCTGCTCGTTCGTTAACTGAACGTACCCGAGCTAAATTTCAGAAATTGATTTCGGGCACACCAGGCCTCAGAATCAGGTTTCTTCAGAAACCTCGTACTCGTAAAATTCCAAAAGAAATTAAGAAAAAACTATCCTTGAAATTTCCAGGTCTTTACATTATTCCCACCTCATGGATTTATGTCCCCGTAAAGCTTCCTCACACACTAGGGGAAACAGAAGTGGTACTGAGCACGCATCTAAGCCTTCCACTCCCATGTGTTCTCCTGGAGATTACTGTGTACCAGCAGAAGTGCACAAGAGGAAGCGATCATTCACATAGGACCTGCTCGTGTCGATCCTCAATCTCCACTAGAACCTCTGTGAATGTCACCCCTTCATCAATGTTCAGCTCCCTATGGTCGATGACCTATAAAGGGTCATGCACGTATCTCCTCAGCTGAGATATGTGGAAGATGTTGTGAACCTAGTGCAACTGTGGTGGAAAGGTCAAGTGGTAAACCACCTCGCCTACTCTGCTGGGGACTTGGAAAGGTCTGATGAAACACGGAGTTAACTTGGTGCCTCAGCCAAATCACTGTATACCTCATCGAGGTGAGACCCATATAAAAATGTGGTCACCATCCTCGAACTCTAGAGGCCTCTGTTCCATGTATGGAACTGAAAACTCAAAACTCCTGCTACCACGAGGGTAAGGTTGGCTGACTAAAGAGTGATCGGCCTCACCCTCCTATGCATGAGTTTATCCTGTGCTGCCTAGGGTTTCATTTTCTCCGACCAAGGAGAACCCATCCCATAGTTGTTGGTAAACCACAACCTTTTTTCCTAATAGATTCAATTTGTGTATGAACTGTTGTTGCCCAGTCCATACCCAAACTAACATCATAAGGCCTCAACACTATAACCAAGAGGTTCCAACTGAAACTATCACCTCAAGGATCATATCACACTGTCGGCGTAAGCATGATTATTAAGTCTCCTCCAAAAAGTATCTCTAGACATGAGGCTCAATTCAATGCCTTAATCGGAAACTCTAGGTCTGGGAAAAGATTCGTGGAAGAAAGGATTGATCCATATCAATGTCTGCTATTCCGGGAGCAAGTAATAAACACAGACCATACCTCGATTCATTCCTAGAGCCCTTAGGTCACAATCTTTGACCGCATGGAGCTACTCTCATCACCTTTCCTCCAGCTCCCTGAGCCTAGCGGGGACTAGAAAGGCGGGTGGTTGTAACATGTCGAAATGTTCACCACGTCATGATGCTCTCCTAGATTTGCTTCCACATCTGCTGATCTGTAGATTCATCTGTCCTTAACACTTCTTCTTCTTGAGAAATTTTACATGCCCAAGTCTCTGAGACTGGCACCAGTTTCCTGTTTCTTACTGATTACTTTCACAAACTATATAACTTCATCCAAATATCATTCAACAACAAAGGTTACATCTAGCACAATAGCATAAGTAGGAATGAATAGAGGAAGAAGTGATGGCTTGGATATCCTTAAACACAACATTCTTAGAAGTCCGAGCTCTAAAGAACTGATCTCATCGTATTCATAGAGTACCAAGAATGGTCAGTACACCTCGATGAATACTCATCTACCGACATGTCGTCCTGCTGAAGATGTATAAGCTCTAGAAAACTCTCAGATACCTCCTCAATCCAGTCCTCAGCTGCCTGTGAGTCGGGATCACCTCAGAACCTGAGGGGTATCTGACGCTGAAACACGTGTAAAAAACTAAGTATACATGTGTCGACTACAGGTACAGCCGGTTGAAACTATTGACTGACCGGTATTGATATAGCTGACACACTACCCGAAGGTACTATCTTAGGCCTCGGTCCACGTACCAAAGTACCATCACTATGACGACCATCATCATGGTCACTCACTGGGAAACACCAGTAGATAAGATCACTATCTTCTCTACTAGTGTCTAAACTAGGTGTAGAACTCTAGTAATCACCTCCAGTCAGTCCACTAATTCCTGGGAATCTGCCTCTCCTCGTAACATCGGAGGCCTCTGCTTCTAGAACTTGTGCAACGTGCTCTGTCAGGATGCACTATCCACTAGTATGGCTGGTGGCATCTGCTGCCTAACGAGTGGTGGTGCTTTTGGTACACCACCCGAAGGTTCCAACATAGAAAGAGGGCCATGCGCCAGAGTCTCATTGCTCAGTGGGCCATCATCGAGTACTCTCTCGGAACTCCAACTGATTGTCTGCGTGGATGTATCATGAACAGATGCAACACGTTCAAACGATTTAAACCTGGTGAGGTGACCTGGTTGAGCTGACTTCAGGAAAACTTTTGGTAACACACACGCAATCAGTTTTTTCGTGTATTGAGTTGGGAATCAGTAGTTAGGGTCATGGTGTATAGATACGTCGGCCGCCACACCAACACTGGACTCCTTGAACTGTAATTCACTCTCGGTACCCTTAACATTATTTCTTCAAAGAAGGAAAATATCAGAGTTCTATGTTCTACGGTAGAACATAATCGTGTGATAACAATTTGTCACGACCCGTCCTTGGGGTCCATGTCGTGACTACCCCATGCACGCCTTCTACAGGCCAGGGGCTGGTGACTAGCACCAAAGGCGTAAATCCCAATAATTGGGAAGAAATTTCCTTTATATAACATAAACACATCCAACCAGAGTACAAGCGGATGTAATACACTTAGTAAAAAATAATGTGCTGAAAAGTAAATTGGACTAAATACAAACCAAACTGAAATGTACAACTACAACTGAACGAAAGTATAACATAAAAGACATACACCTGGAAGATAGATGTAGCTAGTGGGTTATCCACCTCAAATCCTACCTGAATGGTAGGTACAGATAGAATCCTCAACGCTCTCGCCCGCCAACCTCCTCTAAGTACCATCATGTTGTGAAGTCCACCTCCGTGTAATGACTCGTTGTGAGGTCCACCTCCGGGTACCATCCAGTCCTCGTACACTTGGTCTCTGTCAGCGTTTTCCATCGTCTACAACCAAAAAAACGAGGTGCGGGCATAGACCGTGGATGAGTGAGTATAACGATACTCAGTAGGGACCCCGAGACCCTCATGGTCCCACTAAATCCAATAAGGATAACCCCAATTAATGATCTCAATAGATAACCCTTACTTTGGTATAAGCCCATACTTATACCTATGTTTATCAATTAACCCATCTCAATCACGAGGAAGCACAAAGGTTATGAAATAAATAGAGAAACACTACTTAGGTATATGCCCGTACATATACCTAAGATATCAAGTGACCCATATCAATCATGAGGAAAACACAAAGGTCATTGACTCAGCTCAATCCATGATTTTCATTAATGATATTGAAACCACAACAGCTGAAGAGCTCCTCCTCTAACGAGTACAGTGATCCTGTCAAAACTCTGAGGCGCTTCTCACTAACCTTAGACTGCTGAGTTACTCCTCCGGTCAAGCACCAAGGGTCTTCCACCCAAACATAGTAGTGCTCCCTACCCTGGGTCTGCCACCTCACAAAGTAGTGTTCCCCCTCATAGCCTATAGAGGTACTCCTTCGGTCGAGTACTGCGGGTGTGCCACACAAGCATAGTAGTGCTACCCACCATGGGTATGCCACCCAAACACAGTAGTACTCTCCACTAGGCTATACAAGTCACTCCGACTAAAATCGGACAAGCAATCATCAGGTCTCAGCCAACTACAAGGTATCCGTACTCCGTACGCTTGCCTCCAAGAGGGTCCTCTCCATGAACTATTGGTTGATACTTCCAAGTGTCATGTAAACTCACATGGAAGTATCTTAAATGGCCGCCTCGTCATAGGGGTCTCAACGCAACATACGACACGTCAATTGGACGTCAGGTCTGTGAGTTATTAGCCTTTTAGTCCTGGGGGCCTGGTTGGTTTCGTGTACGAACCATCCCGGGCGTATCTCAAATATACCACGAACTCTCATGGGGTATACTCAAAGGATCTATTTCTAAACGTGATTACCAATGCCTCTGAGGGTTCGTCAAACGGAAGTCCGGTCTGAGTGTTATTATTATTTCGTTCCAGGGGCCTAGATGGTTTATAAGCTAAACCAACCCAACCGTACTCCAACAGCATCCAAAGCTCAAGTGGAGTATGCAAAAAGAACCATCTCTTCAATAGGAATCCAAGAAAGTTGACGACATGTCAATCGGACGTCCAGAGATCATGTTATAAGTGTTTCCGCTCTGAGGGCCCAGTAGGTTTCAGGTTCGAACCGACCTGGCCATACTTCAAATGACACCGGTTAACCAAATCGGTCACACCATTGTGATTCATACCAAAAAACACACGAGATGGACTACCCATTGGTCCAAAATGGATAGCCATTGAAAAGGTTTCATTTCACCGCAACACACGCGAATCGGGGCTCGTGGGGCCCACTCCTCGACCTCGACTTAAATATCCAAAATTGGTCTTGAAACATCTGTCTTAATTAATGGGTCGCACCATCATAGGTGGTTCTTCAATCCGACACTGTATGAGAGATATATGTCAAATACAAGATCTCGTGGTAATAATATTATTTTTATCATTGGGTGTTTTGTGGACCGGAGCCAGGAAACCGAATTTACTATCGAACATTAGACTTTAATCGACCGTCTTAAAGACAGGGTCACGTCACCACTGATGGAAATACAATTGGACATCGCACACATGAGTTATGGCAGGCCGAATATTTAATAATAATATTAAATCTATTATTTTCCGAGCGCTTCTGGTACCTGATCCAAAAACCCGGAAAAAGATATCCAATATTGGACTTGAAACATCTGTCTCAGAATCAGGGTCACACTGCCACAGATGGTTCTGGAAACCGAGATAGAATAATGAATTTGTGGACAAAAAAGTGTTTTATAACAAAAATAATAATAAAAATATATTATTATTATTATTATTAATTGTTTATTCATTTATATTTCATATCTCCAATCATATTCCACGCATAAACCATTCGAGTGCACAACACAAATCCCTCTTCCTTTGATGTTTATTTATATATTTTCATTATTATCCTTTAATACATCCCTCTCTCCAATCTCACTTCCATTCACGATTTCATCTCCCAAGCGCCCCAACTCCAGCCTTCTTCCACACGGCCAGAACCGTCACCACCTTCGGCTACCACGCACCAGACCCCATTTCGCGCCACCTTCCGCCTGCACCAGTAGCCATGGTCTCCTGCTCGCTCAACCTAACCACCGCCATGGACCGCTGGGACCCTCGTCGGACCCACGCCATGGGATCCTTCTGCACGTCATACCGGCTTCGAATCACCGTTTCGGCCCGTTTCAATGTCTCCCATCAATCCGCGCACAAAAGAACTACCCATGGACGGTTCGGGCTTGTTCATTAGTCGTTCCCTCCACATTAAAGGCTCAATCGAAAATTCATCAACGACAAGGGTTTAATTTATTCAAAATAAAATATATAGACACACTGCAATTAAATACCCATGCACGAGGTATAAATCACATATACACTATATACGAAAACCCCCTACCTCGATTATGAAGTTGCACGTCATCGAGCCGCGGAAAGAGTATGGAGTTTTCGTCGATCATTGCATCCACCTCACACTTCATATCAAAGCTTTAGCATCAGAGACTCGTCGGAATCCGACCTCCATTGAAGGATTGTTCTTCGTCAAAGATCTTGGAAGGCCGTCATTGGAGAACCGTTCTTCTTCGGTGGTTTAAAGTTCTCTCTAAATTTATCCAGAGGTTAACCACAAGATTCTCCAAAATATTTTCCAACCCATATTAAAAAGAGGCTTCCCTTATTAATAAACATGCCATGCCCTTTGAAATTCAAAACACTTAATTAATTAAAGTGTTGGCACCATTAAAGAGGGGGAGAGAGAAGGTCTCTTTATTAATAGGGTTGTGACATTAAATTGAAGGGGTGTTAAAGGGGTGTTGGACAAAGTTATGGGAATATGAGAGGTCGGGGATCATGTGGGCCCCACCTCTCATATATCCACACATGGGTGGATTTAACTTCCTTAGATATAAATTTGTTTTAAAAAATTTATTTAACTCCTCAAAACTAAACTCCAAAATTAATAAAACTCATCCCACTTAAAATGAAACTACGGTAAAGATCCCCTTATTAAATTACTGGTGTTGCGATTTCATCAGTGCCCTCAGATTTCAATTCCGAGCACCGGTTCGAAAGATATAAAAACTCGCTTGTTCGTTCACTGAACGTACACGAGCTAAATTTTGTTAATTGATTCCGGGCACACCAGGCCTTGGAATTAGGTTCCGTCAGAAATTGCGTACTCATAAAATTCCAATAAAATTAACAAAAAAAATTCACTGAATTTTCCGTGTCTTTACATTGTACATATCAAAATATATTTTTTCAATATATCACAATAAAACATAAAACGTATTTATATGTTTACCATGAAATGTAATACTCAAACCCTATATATATGAATGGAAAAATGTATACCTTTCACCATTGTTGGATAGTACTTGTTTCATAACACATAGTGGATTAATGATTACCACATAGAAACAACTAAAAATCACTTTTAGACATGGTCTACTTAATGATTAAAAAATTAAAAAAACTATTTCGTGCAATTCCATATATTTATCATGGTGTTAAAATACCTCTCAACATACAAGGCACATGGATAAGGAATGATATTAGATAATCCTTAAGTGTATAAAGAAATATTGGATCAGTTATATCTATGGACATAACCATCTTATAAACCTCTTAATTATGATCCTCATGTGTCAATTTATTTACTCATACATTCATAACATATGAGTAAATGATTTAATATATTCATGAATATTTTTAAATTCAATATTGAATCATCAATGTGATTCATATTATGAACTCTCTATAAAAATGTTAGTCATGTGTGGAAGATATCATAATTTTAACATTTATAATTCAAATTTCAAGGTTATACTATAATTATATGTTCATCAGAGAACTTGAAAAACCAGATTTTGATATCATTGTATCATATGATATGAATTAATATTTTTGTGGAGAAGTATCTCATATCCACAACATTAAAATGATTAAACAATTCAATATAAAATTCTTTCGGTTTATATATGTTTTACCATATGAAATATTTAAAGTGTAAATTATGATAAAAACCTTTTATATGTTATATATATTAATGGATTTACATTATACCTCAAATAATTTTGATAAATGGACAAAACAATTTGGGTTTTCTTATAAATCAATAAAAAATAACTAGAAAAAATAATGTTTTGGCTTTCTTAATCATATACAAAAATGGATTGATTAGGTCGAGATATTATTTGATTTTAAATATGTTTATGTGATAGAGTGTCAATATGTCATCATTTTTGGTAATATGTATGATCCCAGTGAAAGAATATATTGAAATAACCCATGGTTTATATAAATTATCCTTGAATAGTAAGATTGAAGTATGAAGTTAATACCATTGGAGGACTCTTGAAAATCATAAAAATATTGGAAAAAGAGATTTATTTTGTAGAGATAAATAATTTAAGAAATATATTATAAATAGAATATATGTTTAACTTATCTTATGAGTGAAGATGGACACGTGTTGATGAAAAAAATTGTTCCCCTTGTAATTCCCAATTCAATTTTTGATATTTTTTTTGAAGTAGTAAATATTTATATTTTCCATGTACAAAAAAATACAACACACATAGCCATCCACAAGGGAAAGGATTTGACACTATGAGTAAATAATCATGCTATAGTAAATATATCATAGAAAATTATAGAATAGTATCGATCTAGTGTAGGAAGAAAATAGCATTAGAGAAGTGAGAATATATTAGGGTTTTTTGAGAAAGTGATGTAGTATAAATATTTTTTATTGTGTTTCATCTCAATAGTATTTCAGTGAGTAATTATCACATTTTCTATATGAAATACCTGTGACATCATGAAGAAAATATTATTATTGAAATTAAGATAAGAATTGATAGATTAAAATATAAACCATGTGCGTGGATTTTTTTGACATGATGTCTTCCTAGTCATCTTCTACCTCATATATGTGTTTCCATGTCGCGGGGTTTGTGTCACACCAAATTGTATTAAACCACCCATAATTTCCCCATGCCATAATTTTCTGGTTAAATTCCATAGAAGATCATCATATCACTATAATAAAGAATTTGAACTCATAAAACAATGTTTGGATGAATGCATAATGCAATAAAATAACGGAAATATTCATTATGTCATCTTATCAATGAATACTAAATATAATATTAATATATTTAATATAATCTATTGTTTTAGGATATAAAAACATATTTTTATAGTTTCCTTATGATTCTTGCTATGAAAATTGAATAGATGAAGTAGAACCTGAAGCGTTTCATTCATCAAATAGTTAATATAATGTAAAGTGAGGATATTGATTCATGTATATATACATTTATGAAATCAAGGTGGTATTAATGTAAATAGGAATTGAAAATTAATGTCCCTATTGAATGTAATATAATTAAATTAAGGTATTATCATATTTTAGATGAGATATGAAAATATAAATATGATTGTGAATTTATGATGACATGTTTTCATATTTTTAATGGATTCATTCAATTGACCTGAATTTTTATGTTTTAATATCTGATCATGGTATCAATTTTCTTAAAAATACTACTTAGTTAGTGAGGATCAATAGATTCAAAATGTATGAAGAATTAACTATTTATACAATTAAGACTCAATGGGGAGGATTACATGTGTGATATGTACTACTATAGAAATCATTTATTGCAAATGATCTTTTGAAATGATGAATTACATGAATATCATTCAGCATAATAAATATTTTCATGATTCCTGTAATGTAATCATCCAATTTTGTGATATATATATAGTGTTTGATGTCTCTATGAATAAAGAACATGATGTTAATGTGTTAAAATAAAACCACATGATTATAATTATACGATCATAAGGTTTAAATTTTATTTAAGTAATCATTTTTATGTGAATATGTTCTTGTGTAGTAGGAGTTATGTGAAGTAGGATTGTAATTGTTTTTGAAAAATAGTATGAATTAGTTATGAAAAGTGACATCCAGAAATGATATTTCGAACAATTATTTTTTAGGAAATATCATAATAAAATGATTTGAGAGATAATTTTTTGAGTCTAAAAAGTTGATCTTCCCATGTCAAAAACATTTTAACAGTGAACAAATAGAGAACTCTATAATTTATGATACTGGAATTTTTAGAGAAAGGACAACTATTTGAATCCAATATATGGTCTAGAGTTTAGGTAACTTGATGTGAAAATAATTAGTACTTAAAATTCGTTATTATTTACTGAGATTAATTATATGATATATATTTTTAGTATTTAGATGAGTTTAAGTCTAAATTTTATATAGTTGTATTATTTTATATAATGGTATAAAATGAATTTATATTGTTTTAAAATATTTTAGAGTTGTTGCAGATTCATCTCAAAGCTAACAAAATATATTATTTTGGAAGTATTTGAGAATAACCATTTTATACTTGACGGTACAATTATAATCCGATCTGATAACAATCGGGAGACTGATGAATCTCAACAGGTAGTCTAAATATATCACAACCATGGTAATATAATAATTATTTGGGATGTGGATGTCGACCCTCACTAACCCACTTGCAATTTATATAATAGGTACCTTGAAGTAAACATGACCCTAGAAAGGAAGTAGTATAAAAAATTGATGGTGGTTTATTAAAACACAATGTTCTATATGAATTCTTAATTTTATGTGGTTTGGGTTTTTAAAAAAAATCATACATGATCTATTCATCATAATATGTTTGATAGGATGGAATATAAAATGGATAAAATTAAAAGTTAATTTTTTTGAAACCAATCGTACCTGATTCACCTCCCCTATTTTTGTGATAGCATAGTACATTAGGAATCCTTTATGCATTCATTTTTCATCCTAATAATAAATTTATAAAAAATACTGAAATTAAAAATTTATATTTACTCTAAAACCCCATAAAAATATGACCGAAATATGGAATCATTACCATTAAAATGGTTTTTTTACAAAGGTGTGGTTTTACATATACCATCACAATTTTCCTCCATTTAACTATAGAATATATCCATTGATCATAAATTGATTCCTAGAAAATTATTTCCATCATAATCCTAATTATATTAAATTTCTATTCTAATTTATAATCAATATACCTCCATTATCATAATAATCAAATAATTTACTATATGATCCTAATATTTGTTAAATAATTTTAATGGTTGTCTATATTATTAATAAATTCAATCACCAGGACCAAAAATAAATTGATATTATAGAAATTATTATTTATATTGTAACTCATGATTACTCTGTTTTATATATAAATAAAATATTTTTATAGTTTTGCATGCACTGAATAATATGTAATAATTTGTTAAGGGAGTAGTTGATATATGTTCTAGAGAAAAAATGTAATTTTTTAGAGATAACAACACATGATTTAAATCTAGCTAGTGTGTTATTAAAATAATTATAAAATTATTGTTATTCCACTTCTATAAAAATAAATTTTTTATTTATAAATTTCTTGGGAAAGAAATTATTGTATTGAATCCAAGAATTGGGGGAAATTTTAAATGTATTTATGGATTGAGAACTGTCCCATTTAGCTTTCCAAAGATCTTTCTGTATTTGTTTTTGTGATAATAATAATATTTGGAATGATATGATTATAAAATGATGATTTTGATAAACACATCCTCAGTAAGTCGGGTTGGAAAAATTTTGTAGTGGATGGATTTCATTGGTCCCATATGATCACTATCAACTATATGGAGGAAAACTATTTCACTAGTTTATTGTTTATAAGTAATAATTTATATAATTCATGTAAACTTATCTTCATAATATGGTCCCAAATGGTTCACAAATAAAACCCTATTATAATAATTTATTTTATGCTCCCGAGCATGCATCTACACTCGCAAATTTTAGAAATTTATTAAGTATTTCATAACAATATTAGCATCATTCTTTGGAATATTATTAAATATCATATGGTTAGAATCTCATTCATGAGATTGAATATATTTTTTCAAACCTTTATTTTTATGTTTTAATATCCAGTATTTTATATTAAATGAATGTAGTAGTTTCAAGTAGAGTATTATTTATGTTTTCTCAATTGATTCATATCATATCAACAAGTTACATATACATTATTCATTAGATTATTACAAAATGTTTGTATTCTAAATATGTTAAATCTGAACTTGAGTATAACATTACTACAATAATTAAGGGAACAATCTGGGAAAGGATAAATCTTAAGGATCTTATTATTGTTGAATATGTGTTGCCACCATTTTTTAGACAAAAAATAATTCCTCGTTTATATGAATCATATAATGTAGTGAATTTTAATTATAACAACCCTTTTTATCATAAATTATAGGATATGTATCTGGATATTTATATTCACCACGCTGATATTAAATATATTTTGTTTTTTTAGATCCTTATATGGTAGATAATGGTACATTTATGTACCTACTTTATCCATTAGTAGTATCTCATCCCCATTGGTAGCACTACATATTTTTTCATCGTATGGGGAGAAGTTTTTAAAATATGATCCAAATTCTGTATAAATCAACAATAATGTAGGGGTTTGGATCATGAAATTTTACAATAATCTTCTCTCATTCTATCAAGATATTGATATTGTGGTTTTTTGATATTTTTAATGAATCATAAGTGTGAACCAAAATTATTTCTTCAGAAACATTTGTAGTATAAGGTGAAAATTAATCTTTTATTTCCCTTTAAAATAGATATATTTATTTATAATATTTCTAATTAAATTTACAAAAAATTGGAAAAGTTATATATTTTTTGTAGGTTTTAAATTGGTCTGTAGGTGGAAGGAAAGGTGTTATATGGACAATTATTCATTTCCTAAACTAATATACACTCAATAAAATATCTATCAAGTTACATCAGGATATTCTAGACAAGTTGAATTCTTAGAATAAATTTATTTACAATGAAAAACATTACTAAGTTATCTAGAAATTATATCTTAGTAAAGATATTAATTTTTAGGAAATATAATTTGATTACACATTGATGAAAGTAATAATCCTATGTCTCATTCCAAAACATATATTGATGGGCCATTCAAGTTTAAATCCTTATATATATATTCTAAAAAAATATTTCCCAAAAATACTATAATTTATCTTTCATAAGATATAGAAAAATTGTATGACAACCAAGATGATATATTACTAAATGTAATAACTGAATATAAAATTATCTTAGTATAATTTTTCTTGTTCAAAAATCTTGTTTCAAATCAATTCAAACATTATTTTTCAATTATTCAATTTTTTAATATAATTTTTCTTTTTATGGAAGATATCTCACATTTATATTACCATATAAATTATGTATTTTTTAAATACTGATTAATTTCTTCACAAAATTATGATCTAGGGACATTCAATTTCTTATATACCTATTTTTATTATAGTATTATCTAGTTTGGGTATTCCACTTTTATTGGTGAAGAATTATTTTCCCCAACCAAAATATATATTTCATAATTATCTTTGGTTTGTTGAAAAAGCATTTTTTTTAATATAAATGAATGAACAATTATTTTAACAATAATGTTTTATATAGTCTATAATTAGATAAAAAACTTACAAAATAAATAACTTGATGGATGAGGGTAATTATTTAAGTATCACTTATATTATATAATTTCTCACAGTTCATGTAAACAAGAAACCCATAAATTAATTCAACCTGGATGATTTATTGGAATCATTTTAATATAAATCATTTAATATATGTAAGTATTTCTTGATAGTTAGGATAAAAAAGTATTGTCTTCCAGAAATAGAAAGTGATAATGAGTTTTTTATATTAACACATGGTATTGTATGGAGCTCAACAAATAAACATTATTGTGTTATCCTTTAATACAATAGGAATTTTATGGATGATTTTACTCGATATAGTAATATTTTTTCACATATAATAAATTGAAACTATTTTAATGTATAAACTATTCTAAAAATATTATGAAATCAACATGAAAAGTGTACCAAAATACTCTTTACTGGTCATGGTGGAGATAAAGATATCAAATAGTTTATTGACCATAAAAAATATTATTTAATAATTTCATAACATACTCATCCTTGAACTCTATTAGGGATTCTTATACCTTAAATGATGAATTGTACCATGTCAGACATGGCTTAATCAATGACGAGTACATTTGAATATCCCATATCCTTTCAGTTTTAAGATAAAAAATATTTTTTTATTAGCTATATTCCATTTAAGATATATCTAAATATAAATTATATGATAATGACTTGGAAATTCTATAATTATTAGTTATTTATGAATTTATGTTTTTAAATATAAGATGAATATTAACCATTTAAATAATATTGGTCTTGAATTTAATTTTTTCTTTTTGATGAATTAAGGATTATTTCATTTAAAATAATTTTTGAGAAAAGTTTGTGTGCCTTAGTATAGAATGGTTCTGGAGAAATATTATATTTATTGATGAATTTATGGTATTACTATTTTTCTTATTGATTTACAATACTAATAAACATTATTTATTCCCATAATTGAATATTTCATGGTTCTATATAAAGATTTTGAAACTGAAACAACTCCATTAATAGAGGAACCAAAAGTGATTTTTATGATTAATTAAAATCTCAAGAGGTGTGAATTTTAATCTAATTGATAATTATATTCAGTATATATGTGATGAGACCAATATCATATTGGTTTGTTTTTTTAATTTAAATTTCAATTAATTTCCAGGCACTATGAAATATGAGATGTGATCTACATACACAAATCCAGATTTTAACTCAATTAGTCAACTTGAAGGTGTGTGTCCCATATTTCATAAGAATATTTTAAAATATAAAACTAACATGGATTTTACATTTATTATATATAAGAACACATTGGTGGAAATAGTTATAAATAATTTATTTTTTTATCATGATAAAAAAATAGCAACAAAATCCATGATGATGTCCATAAAAATTTTACTTACCATAATAAAAATATATGATAATGATATATACGAAATTGATTCCAAAACAACATTACATAGTGGATATATAATTAAAAAATTATATATTGTACGACAAAAATATTTTAAATATTATTATGGTATTCCTCACAGTTGGAATATTCATTTCTATGATGCAATCAAAGATTTTGGTTACTAAAAGTGAAGATATATCATTTGTATTTAATTGGATAACGGCTATGTTTCTAGAGTTTTATATAGATGACATAACTCTCTTCATAAATGATATACCAATATATAATTATATAAATTCTAGGTACAAAATATTGTTCTCAGTGAAAGAAAAAAATTATACAACATACATATGTATTTACAAATATAATAATTCATCAAATGGGAGGTTTTAAATGACTTGAAAAACATATATTGGTAGAGTGATAAATGGGTATATCATAGATACCATATTGAAAACATATATATTTATATTTAATACTGTGATTATTATGAAGTCCTGAAAACATTTTACAAATATAAAAATGAGTTCTATGAATTAATGTTATAAATATTTTCAATATCATTACAATGAAAATTTTATTCACTAAATTCTATGATGAAGTCTCTTAAAATTTAAATGACCATAGTCAGATTATATGATTAGGAAATATTCCAAATAAATTTTACAACCACTTTAACTACTAGAAATATATTTTATCTTATATGTTTTCTACATCCTCAATATGTTAAATAATAATAAAATAGTTATTAAAGTTAGATTAATAAATTCAAGGATTTTAGAGATGATTTTGGTTTCATAAAAAATGACGATAAATATAACGTATATAAGGAGTTAAGTGATATATTTCTAAATATTTATATAGATGAAATAATATTAATCATAAAATATATTCCTTGATTAATTTATAAAAATTTCTTAAAGGAAACAAATATACTCAGTGAATGAAAAGTGGAAAAATTACAAACATACATATATATAAATATAATTATTAATGAAACGAGAAGTTGGAAATGAGTCAAAAAATTATATTTGTAAAGTGGATGAAAGATTTATCATGTTAAACTATTTGACAATATCTTAATTGGTATTATATTTAGGAGAGTTTTGGGATGTTTTTTCATCCTTTTACTAAATACAATGGAGATCCATGAATGATATTCGTTTTGTATCATTAATATTATCAATAATGTATTCCATATTTTTTAATGATTATAATTTATCTTATTCCTTTATCATAAATAGTCAATACTAATTATATCATAATAAAATTAACTATATTTCAATTAATAATATATTTATTCACATAATAATGTCCATTAATGTATTCTTAGTCCATGAAGGTGATTATTATCTGGTTATAAAATGTAAAATTGATTCTAGGATAACAATTGATATATATATATATAATTATATTTATTAATATAGTATTTCAAATACATAGGGATTTTAAATAAAAATATTCTAAATATTTTATAGTTGTTGATCCAATAGTGCATTCAATGTTCATTTTTCATCATATGTCATAATGTTTTCTATTAGGATGTAAGAGTGAATTACTAAACTATGTGAAGCTCCAAGTAAATTAAACAATTATATCATTACTATTAAACTAATATTGTTAATATACATTCCATGACCCACAATATCACCAAAATTACTACAAAAATTCGTTTCATGTATCATATCATTAGAGGAATAACTGAGTTAGATGATGAAGTTAATTATTAATTTTTTAAAAATATTTAATGGGATATCTTGATACAAAAATTTCCCAAATACACACACAATGTGAATGAAAATACATAAGGTATTAATTATATCATGGAATAATGTGATTCATTTGATACCATATAGTCATAAATGTATTTTATATTTTTTCAATCATATCATAATATGATATTGAATTATTTTACATCTAATAGATATACCAACATTATAATTCCTTCATGTTCGATACATTTCTAGAGAAATGTAAAATGATAAATATCCCCTCTAACGGAAATAATGTGTTATCCTTAATGATGATAATTATTGAAATGTGTTGGTTGAATTTATTGTTATGATTAGGGTAAAATAGTAATATCGCATGTCACATAAACTAATTTCTATTTAGTATTCAACATGGAATGTCATTCATATATGTCAATAGAGATATTTGATTGTGTACTTCATTGTTACCCCCATTAAAGAGGGTAAGGAATATTATATAAAGGAAAATAATTATAAATGTTTTCAATTAATACAGAAACTTTTTATATTAATCTCATTAATTAATTATTGGGGTTGTTATTAATAATAAAGTGTTTATTTATGTATTCTGATTTTATTTTCCCCCTATATAATCGGTATATACTATTAGAACCTAGACTGAGTCATTAGGACCAAATTCATGGCCTTTGTTAATTTAGGATCATTATTTGTATCACTAATAATGATATATGACATGTAATATGTCCATGTAAATTAATCCATCAACATTGACATGTGGGATTTTATGATATAGTTTATATTGGATTCAAATATACTACATATTATGATTATAATATTTTTCATTAATTGATCGATTTTTTTAGTATAGTTTCAATCCATTGAGAATCATATATTTGAAATTACTTTATTGAGATATGTGTGACTTATAGAGATATTACCATTTCTACTTGTAGATATAGTAGAGTTGAAATTTTTCTAGAATTTTCTCTTTTATAAATTAATTAGAATTTTCAGTACTTACAGAAGGTTTTGAAGGTACAAAATTATCCATGTAAATGGTTATTTAGTTTAGTATAAATATATTGTCTAAAATTTTAGATCATTTCAATTATATTTAGATCAAAAAAAATTGTGTGTATTTTTAATTTTTTTTATAAGAAATATATAATGTTGTAAAAAGAGTTTATATTTTTCATATATAGACATTAGGTAATTTATTATTAGAAAATGAATTGGTTTTTAAAGGGATATTGGTAGCTACAATAATAGGATTTTGGTATCTTACATGAAAAGTTATGTGTTTCATGGAATCATAAATATTGATGCATTAAGAGTTTCACTAAGACGTTACAATTATTTAATGGGAGTCAATATGTTGTATGTAATTTTTAGAAGAGGTTTTATTTTTAAATATAAATGTATGTATGTCTATATATGTGCAGTAGAAATTAATCTTAATTTGAAAAAGGGTTTGATGTGGTTTATTTAATATACATGGTTCTACCAAGTCCATAAAGGAATTATATAGCTACTCATGAGGTGATAATCATTGAAATAGTGTCATGTAGTGTTTAATTGGGATTGATGAAGAGGAAACCAAAACCCAAGAGGCTTAGCAAGAAAGTGGTCTGTGGGTGTGAATGGGCCTCTACATTAGAGGGGATGTGATCCTAGGGTAGTTCATCCCTACAAGTTTTAACGAGATTTTCCTTATGATCCCAGGTAGACAAGGAATCATTCATCCTAGTGGTATCTATATGTTAGAAAATATATTTTTCAGATATTATTAATGATTTAAAGAAGACATGCAAAATTCCTAATATGGAATCGTTAAACACATATTCTACCTTCATTCCATTGATTCCATCGTTTGTGGAATTAAGAAATTTCATGATTTATATGAACTACAGAAGCTCCCATCCACATCGATAGACCACATTGTTTTGACACATGAAATATTATTTTTATTCCATTATATTTTGTGGTATTATACAAGAATATATAATTCTTGGAAATTCAGAAGAAGAAGAGGAAAAAAGAATGATTTTTTGAATTTATATGTAGAATAATATGAGGGTAATTATATAAGACTATTTAATTCTATAAATTCTTGGTTAACCACATAAAAACATAGGGAACCTGAAGATGATCGAGTAGCATGTAGGAGTTCATGTTTAATCTTTAATATAGGGTTTTGTGCATATATTCATGTGTAAATGTATATAAACGTCATATATGAATTAATATTAGGGGATGAAGAACATTATTATTTTATCTTAATTAAAATATACATAGAAGACAGATATCCTCCTATAATAATTGGTACATTTTTTAGTGTATGAAAAGATAAATAGAGTGTCGGAATAAATGATTCATCTATTGATTAACATGGAGGAAGAATAAAAATAAATAGAAGGAGAGTGACTCTAGCCTTATTTTCATAGTGGGTATCTTGAATAAGAAGTATAAAACTTGGGTGTTTTCTATATTTCCTTATATTTTTTCCATAATTTTTTATGAATAAATGGAATAATAAATATATCTAAATATTAGGTTACAAAATAAATCATATCAAAGATGTAAACATACATGTTTTATTTATCATGAGAAAGGTAAAATAGGATAGGAATGTGAACATTTTTCAATAACATTTTTGGTAGATAAGAGGACTAAACATAAATTTATATAAAAATGAAAACATGAAAACAAAAAATCCAGTTATGAAATTAATTTTTTAGACAATTTTTTATCATTTAATATAATTTTCAAGACTCAATCCCCATAGATGAATTGATGGTATCATCTAGTTTGTATAAAAAGGGGAGAATCATAATTGAAGATGAAAGGGAATCTATCTGGAATAAATAATGTAACAAGATTGAACTATAATTATCATTAATATCCATTTATTCTTAAAATTAGAGTCAATATTTTATATAATAAGTTTCTAGAGTGGATAAGCTAGAGTTCCCCTCGATCGGTAGTGATCCCATATGAACAGTTATAATATGAACATGAATAATATTTGTCCTAGAGCACAGATACATCATTGGTTTTTTATCCTTGGATTAGTACTTTTGGGGGAACTGAGTAAAATATTAGTGTTCTTGTGTAATAAATATTCTGAATATGTGCATTTTATGCAGTGTAGAGGCATTTAAAAGAAATAAAATGTCATATGAATCTTCCTATTAAATTTAGGAGAATATCAAAAAATATTATATTTAATAAAGAATAATGAAATGTGTAAATTTTGTACCACCATAATTCACCCTCCTCTAGAGGGGTAATGGATTCAAACAAGTTGAATCATAGCATAAAGATTCAATGTTCATTGAACCTATTCCAAATTTTGTATGCATATCAATTAAAAACTTTACCGGATACTAATATAATAGGGAAGCATCATATATTTATAGAAATAAATTCTAGAATTAGAATACTTATATTTTATCATACATTTAAACAAATTTTCCTATTCTATTTCATTTTTTATATACAAAATAATGTTGAAAAATATGTAGGGGAGGTTTTATGAGATTTTTCAATAAAACCTCCATATTTATTCATGTGAATAAAAACATAAATTAATCTCTAAAGGAGTGTATATTTGAAAATATATATAATTATAATTTATAAACATAAATCTGGTATAAATGTGAACATATGTGTGGAAGTACAACAATTATTATTAAGGAAGACCATGTTATTCCATTTAAGATGTAAAACATAGTACATTATCTAGAAATAGATCCTATTGATTAATACATAAATTTTTATAACAATCATAAGAATAAGATCAAGGAGAAGGTAGATAAGATCTCAATTTCATCCAATGTGTTAAACAACACAATTTATTCATCTACACATTTTCTTAAGAATTATTCATCTACTTCTTCCAGAAATGAAAATATATATATTCTAATATCTCTTAGATATGTTGATGTTTATACAGCTATATCATGTGTTATATCAATTTTTTGTGTAAGAAACAAAAAGAGATTTACGACTTGGAAAATTATGTTTATATTTTAGAAAAAAATTAGGAATAGAATTTTTACCTTATAGTAGATATTAAGAAAACAATTTCAAATATTATAAAATAAATAAATTAAGAATGTGAAATTATTAAAATATGTTTTTGTTAAATATTTTCAAGAATTTAATGGGAGAATATCCATGATATATCAATGGAATACCCTAATGAGAACTACATAGATAACATAATGATATATATTGTCTAAAGGAACTCACACATTGAGATTATGAGAGAATAATTAATTTTTAATGATATAATGATTAAGGATCTTCATAAATTGTTGCATGCTATGACGAAATATTCAAATCTAGAATAACATCCTATAATAAATTAAACTGAATTTATATAGCTCATAAATTTGATATCAATAATTTGATAGTTTGGATATGATCATATCAATTTTTCTAAAAGAAATAATATATTATAGTTCTATTTATATCGAAATGAAGGAAACATCTTATAATTTTTTATAGAATATAAGAGTCTCAATAGTAGTAAAATACAAACTAATTTTAAATTTAAATGTATATGATTTTATGTGATGTGATACTATAATTAATAGTGCATAGGATATCCTAAACCTTGTCATGTTGAATTATGTTTTAAGATTAATATCAATTAGTATTTCAAAAAATTATAACATCCATTTTATATAAGAACAAAATGATTTAATAGAGGAAAACCAGTCCCACTAAAAACCATATTTTGTGAGGACTGTGGTAAAACAATCCAGGAAATCATTTGAGAAAGGAAAAAAGGGGAAATAGATTAATCTCAAGGAATATTTGAAAAATTATTCTATCAAGAAAAAATAGGAAAAAATGTTTCAATAAATGTGTTACAAGAACTATAAAATCATAATAAAAACATATTTTTGTAATGCTCATCCAAGAAATACCCATATATAGATAACGATTAGTGAGTTGGCATGTAATTTTATTTCACCTTCCTTTATTTAAAACAACATGACATACACCACTCCCCTTTCTCTCTATTGTCAAATCTGATTATTTTGGATTTTTAGGTAAAAGGGTGAGATACAATACAAGGGGTGGTTAAAAATAGTATATATATGTTAATGAATTAGATAAATTTGACGCATTATAATGTTCTTATTGTTATATAGAAATTCCCCATGGCATGTGATTTGTGGATAATTCTTTTTGAATATGTATTTTCTATATATGGAAGGATACTTAAGGTGGGTATTAATATTGATAAAAGAATATTGATGTGGTTTTTGATCATTCTATAAGTATAAAAAATTAGTATTCTATTACCTTAATGAAGTGAAAGATATATCACATAATATATAATTAAATTAAAATGACTATTAGATAATTTATGTTACAAATTTTACTCAAGATGCTAGGTAATTTTTTTTGACTATTCCAAAAAAGTAATATTACTATATTTCATTTTGAATAAAAAAAATATTGAAATCTATCATGATGTGTAATTATGAATAAAAAGAAATAATTCCTTTTGAATATTAATTTACATGAAACATATAGATGTTCAAGACTTACTATTATTTAATATACCAAAATAAATTATATGGACATGATTTCACGAAGAAACTATATCGAAATATTCCCACACATATTGGAAAATCTATGAATAAGCTAAAATATTTTAACGTATCAGATATCAATTCGGATTTGGCATGATCTAGGTGTCAGGAAAATATCTTTTACATCAAGATATATTTAATATATCATCACAAGTTTTTTATTCTATATCTAATAGTGGAAGATCCATGAGATGTTAATATACAAATTTTAAAAGAATAAGCAAAATAGAATGTTTCATTTACATTTAGTATATACTAATATGGTGATATCATTTAAATTTGTATTTCATGATACCTTGAAGGTTCCAGAATAAGGGATCTTTTTTATCATGATCTTATTAATATGTTATATACCATGATAAATATCATCTAAATAATTGGTTTCTAAAAGTTTTATACAATTAGTGGAGTTTGAGGCAACAATGGGTGCTCTGCCTCATTTATAAGTAGGAAATGACCCTGGAATGAATTAGTAGACTATTTGTCTCAAAGTGGTATAAATATATTATCAGTCAGAATTTTCCTCATCCACATATTAATGTTTTATTTTTTGATAGTTCTATGAGATGATATTTCATATCATGTGACGGTTCTCACTCTCATGTTATCGATGTTTGATCAATATATATTTTTTATTATAAAAAAATGGTAATTTTCAAACAATTTCAGGATTATTACTCTATGATTAATCATAATCAAAGTATAATATGCTCTTAAAAAATAATTTATAAGTATTTAATCTCACTATTTGGTTTTTTGATGGAAAATTATAGTTTCATATGAAAGAGATTTAAAAAATAAAAGTATAAAGAATTTTTTATATAAATATTTGAACCTATTGAAATTTTAAATTTTTATGAAGTGTGAATTATAAAGGATTTTATTTTGTGTATAAATATGTAGTTATTAATGGTGATAAATTTTCATGGTGCTAGTAATATGATGAAAAAGGGGATTTTGGATAGTGTAATGTAATATCTCAAAAATGAAATAATGAACCATGTTGAAAATTTGAGTAAAAATATGATGTGGAATACCACTTATTGAAAGAGTAATAATATCATGCCCTAACATTTTTGGATATATTTCTCTATAAAGAAATTTTATTTCTTAGTTCGCTTACTATACACGAAACACCTTGTAACGAATCATGATATAATATTCAAATATTATTAATTAATGTTAATGTTATCCTCCAGACATTGATTTTTATAATATGATTAGAAATAATAGAATAATTATATATATTAATTTATTCCTCAAAACAAATTTATTAATTAAATCTAAATAATTAATCACTTATTTTTATACAAAGTCGTTTTTTTATTCAAACATACTTTTTCTTCATAAATGGTTTTAATTTTATTAGAGAATATTAAAATTATTTTACTGAAAATTTAGAAATAATTTTTCATAAAAACAATATAATATTTGAAATAATCAGATCAAAATTTATTAAGGGTGATTTTTTAGAATTTTCCTCAGAAAAATTGTTTTTCTAGTGAAAACTGAAAAAACTAAATTTTAATAAAAAGTTTAATTTCACTACAGTAATTTAGAAAGACCCATTTGATATTAAAAAGGTTTAAATGTATAGTTACATGTTTGGAATTATTAATAATTTATTTATGTTCATTAGAAACAATTTTATTATTTAATTTGGTTTAAAAATTTTTTTATACATATAAGTAATTTTTTTATGAAAAACAATTTTTTATTGTATTTCCACATTTAACATAATTTTATTTTTTCTCATATATAGAAATTTCATACTTAAAACTTTTATAAATATTTCAATCGATATATATAATTTTTCTAAATTATATCCCTTTTATTCATAGTTAATATGAAATAATAACTATTGTAAATTTTTTTACCACGGTGAAGGTAAAATTGGTTAATTAAGTTTAAAACTAATGTGATAAGATGAAAAATTCATTCAAAATTGTAATTTATAATATTTTATGATTTTAATTTTCCCACATACATACAATTCAATATTATTTATCCACACAGAACAAAATATCTTTTATTTTAACCATAATATTAGATTAAGGAAATAATAAATTCAAAATACCATTCCATTCCCTTTAATATCTCTAAAAAGTTTTCATAAGTATATAAATATAATTTTTTCGGTTCTATATTTTCATTTTAAATAAGAAATAATTTTTTTACTATAGTTTTTTATTTTTTATTTTCAGTGTGTGAATAATTTCATTAAATTCTTATGCAACACAGTTATATTATTTATTCAATTAATAGAAAAATAAAATAAATGAATTTAATAATATTAGAAGTCACAAAATTTGGGTGAATTATTATGTTACATGAAATTTATATATAAATATAACTTATTTGATATATTTTAATGGTTTATATTTTAATTCATCTTATTCTATGTGGTTTTACATGTCAAATTAAATGAATAATTCAAAATATGACATTAATTAATTTTGAAAATAAATAATGTTTTATTAAAAGATTGAAAAATCATAAAAATCATATATTCAGAAATGTTAATGGGATATTGTGACAAATATGAACATTTTTCAAATTTTTAATCAAATTCACACTCATGGTATCATTATTAAACCTTAAAGAGAAGAAAACATTGATAATAAGGTAATTGTGAAAAGGGTTAGTGGTTGAAACATAGTGTTAATGGTTAAAAATCACATATCTTTTCTAAATAATATATTATGATATTATTTAAACATATACATATACTATCATAGATATATATAACATTGGAGTGATTTTTTTGTTAAAAAGTTTATATTAATTTAATACATTATGTAATAGTAAGAGTGACCGTATACTTACTTATTAAAGGGAACCCACCCTCCAACTTTTCTCATACCATTATAGCCTTCTAAATAAACCTAAAAAACCATCATACTTTGGAATCTTCATTAAACACAGGTTACAACTTATGATCTTCTGGAAAGACCATCCCTTAAAGGTAAGTGGTTTAAATAAAATAAGGATTCTCAATGAAGATTTATACCACTTAACAAGCATATAAAATTTTATTCCTTTAATACCTATTTATATATTTTTTGTTTTTAATGAACCCGACTCCAGTAACCTGGAGTTGGTGTATAATTTATTTAATCGTCCATGTATACATATAATCATTTATGAAATAACTGAATAGTTTAGTATTCATGGTAAACTAGATACATACTTGGAATTAACATTACAGTTGAAAGCATAAAATAGAAAAAGTGTTTTTTTAGGATATCAATGTTCTTTATAGTATACCCCCAGTTAAAAAAATAAAACTACCTTGTATGATGGGGAAAATATAAAATAATAATGAAATGATATCATATCGTCAATAAGGGTAAGTGTTCAATGGTTGAAATAATTAATAAGTAATAATAATAAATATGACATTGTAGATAATTGAAACACATGTCATTTAATTAATATACAGATTATAATATTACAGAAAAAAGGATGAAAAAATAAATCCATAAAAAACACATGAGATTGAAACATATCCATAAATACTCTATCTAATCAAACAAACGCATTGAAATAAATAACTAATATCATAATATGAGCATTCATAATGTCCTAAATCTAACACTATAAAAACCATTTATAAGATAGTTTAAATATGTTTTTTGAAACCAAAATAATGTTTCTAATTGATTTGCCTCATGAGACCATTTAATGCATCAAGGGCTTGTATATAACTGGGTCTGAACCATAAATTAAATTGTACAATTTGTTCCTTTTATAACTTGTTTGAATGTTAAAAAACATAAAACATTTGTAATGAATATATAACATACAAAATTGTAATACTTACCCCATTCGAGTAAACATAATCACAAACCATCGAAACTAATATAGTGAATGCTAATAAAATTATACATCCTCATTCAAGCTGATCATCAACCACAAAAATAAATGGTAAGAATGATATCAATAATATTTCTCTCTAGTTGATTATAATTTAAATAAAGTGTTGATGTCATATATGAATATAAATACAATAAGATATTCATAAAAACATTCTTGTGGAAAATACCCATTGTACATTTAAAATATTTTTTCCAAAAGATTGAATAACACAATGAAAAACAATTTTTTTGAAATAAAATTTTAATAAATATAAAATTAAACATAAAATATTGTGTTGTCATTATGGTGTAAAATTATATTCATGTTGTATATAATAAAACAAAGATAAATTTCACATATTTAGTAAAAGACAAAAATTCCTTGTTTTGAAAACGAACTGATTATTTTTTTAAAAAAATTAACAATTAAAAATAGGTAAAATTTTATCTAATATATAATTTTTAAATGATAAAAAAAATTAAAACATTATTAGAAAAAATATTTTTTAATGAAATACTTTTGGGAATGAAGAGATATATAAAGTTAGAATTTTTAAAAAACATTTTATAAGTCAATTTTAATAAAAAATGAGAAGAAAATGGTTCAATTAATTTATAATGTTCAAGAATAACTTTATGAAAACAAAAAAAAATTATTTTAATATATAAATTTATCCTAATTCCTATATGTAAGATGTACCAAAATATAACCCTCAATAGTCATGATATTGTGAAATAAACACCAACATGTTTTGTAATCTCTAAATCATAAGACCTATAAAATAACTAACATAAAATGAATGATTATTTTTCATTATGTTGGATATATTTATTATATAACATATCATATGGGATTTACGTACACCACCCAATAGAAATAAGTTGTTAATATCGCATATGTCTCACAGAAGTAAAAGTGAGACACCAAATAATTACCTCAGTATTGACTTCTATTATATGTGTCTAAAAATATTTTATAAAAATCATAGGATTATTATTAATATATATATATATATAACATCATGAATTATTTAATAAACATTGTTTTACTACCAATTTATTAACAATTCCATGTTAATATCATTTTTCAAGTAATAATTGAATTGATTTTCATTTAAGTTTGATTTATTTTAAATTTTATTAATTTTAATTCGGTAATTTTTTCATCATATACATAGAATTAGTCATGATAAAATATAATATATATTTATTATATATTTATTTATATTTTTCTATATATTTTGTTTATTGAAAATGAAATAGGATGTTTAAGGAGGGCGTAGGTCGTACGTACAAAGGAATGTTGTTTCAATTTTCTTGATGTACTGGATGAATAATAGGTAAATAATATATTGTCTTCCAATAATAATATTCTTGTAATATGTATCACAATTATTCATTAAATTAAAAGTAATTACCTTTCATATAATGTGTTACTGAAAAATGAATCACATCGCTTCGTGATGCAGTAGTCTGCTATATAAATGAATGAAATTATCGTATCCCTCATAAAATTGATTGTAATATGGTTTATAATAAATCATAAATAAATAATTATAATAACATTAAAAATAAAAATTATATCAATTTAATTAAAACTCATTTCCATTAGTGTAATTCCAAAATTAAAATCGCATCACATTGATTCATGAGGCTATAATCCGCCATAAAATTTTGCAACAATTTTGTTTTCTAACATTATTGGAGGAAAGAAGGTAGTTGTGTTTTTATAATTATATATGTATAATTATATCATTATTTACTCATATAAAATTTAAATCCATCATTATATTCATCCATGATTTGAGGTTTTGGAAAATTAATAACATGGGTTTGGGAGGCAGTAGTCCTCCACACACACGAATTAAAATTTTGTATCCCATTTTGTGGAAGTACATATTGATATTTTTTATTCCAATAAGAATATGACATATAAATATATATGACTCATTTGTGCTATTTTTTTATATAATTTTATAATATTTTTTGTATTTTTTTGGGAAGAAGTAAAACAACTCATAGTTAAAGACATTAACTCTTCTTCAGAAAATCTCTTTAGGATTGACCTAAATCCTTACAAAAATTTAAATTTTTTTCAAAAAAGGACACTAAGAAGATATTTTTGAAGTAATAAAGGGATTTGTCTCATATAAATGGAAACAAAGTGGATCTGGAGGTATGGTGATGAGAGGATATGGGGTGGCCATAAATAACTAAGGTTAGTGAGACACTTGTAATTTATGAAAAGATGAAGGTGTGCACACATTTTTCAAATGAAACAAAGAATATAAATGTATAATTTTATTAAAAGTAGTTTAAAGTGTAGAAATATTTCCATAAAATGATTTTTTACAATTTTCTAGGTCATTTTACCAAATAAGATTTTAGTCTTATCCCGTGTAAACCCATTTTCACCTTAACAAAGGGAATAAACTTTTTCTATTTTTACTATTCATATCGGTTGAAAATTAGTCTTACCATATTTTTTAATATAAACAATCTTTATTTGAAATTTGGAATATATTTCCCAAATGTCATTTAAATAATTGGTTAATTTTAATTTCAAACTAATCCAACAGATGTGATGAAAAAATGGTTTTCCATAGAGAAACATTTTGAAAGATAAAATCATTTTTATATGAAAATTCAACATGAAATTGGTACAATTAAAATAAATTGGATTAATTAATATATTATTTAACAAATTTTACCATTATAATCATATTAAAATATATTTTTTATAAATTATTTGAATAAAAATGAAGTTTTCTAATAAAAATCAGTATTTTTACTATTCACTTAACCTTTTCACTTTTTAAAAAACTATTAATAATTTACCCTAATATAATTATGAAATATAGATTTAAAAATTGATTTTATTTATTAATAAAATCTCCAAAAGTGTAAATTTTTAATTTTTTTCATGTGACCAAAGCGCAATTGGACCACATTTATAGAAAAATAAAATATTTTCAGAAAAAATATATTTTCATTTAATGTGGATTTTGTTTTATTTATATGAAATATAAAACACTTAATTTATTCTATATATGTGTAAAACATGAAATATTGATAATATATTTAGTACTAGTAATATCTTCAAACATGTGGACTATGTTATAATGGCCAGGTTAATAATAATATTTTAACAGAGCATCATGTTTTCATGAAACCTGATATTGCATTTATTGAAATCTATCAAAGATATTGGTTTTATATAATATAATGAATATCATATATTTTTGGGAATTACATTCTATTTTATTCATGGTGTTTTTTGTCATATACTATCTCCAAAAATATGATCACCTTTTAAAATTCCTTGGTGTGAAAACCTACACCATTAATTAAAGTACATCAAAAAATTAATATTGATCTCAGTTGTCGTTGGTTTTACATTTGTAAATACCATTTATTCAAACACACGTAATTAAAGGGTGTTTTTTAAAATTCATATTGATTCGAGAGAATGATAGGTGTTATTTTTATACAGATTAAAACAATACTTGGCATCCATGTTTTAGAACATTGGTTAAAAACAAAAACATTCACCTGAAAGAAATTACTAACACACATGGTTTAATTGATTGTGGGAAGAAATGGTCATTAGAAATTTGTAAGAACCTGGATCCTCATTTCAGGTATGGATATTTTTTTAGGTTTTATTTATGAGGAAAAATAAAGAAATTGGAATTCTCTATGTACGCAATGTGAACTTATGGGGACACGCCGTGTACCCATGTACCGCATACAGCCGCATACTGGACATGTAATGGCTAAGTACATGGGTATGTTCCTGACCAGGAAGACTGCTTAGAGTGGGGCCAATTAAAGAAACTACACTTCTTGTACATTAAATGAACATGTCATATACTTTGTTTTTTTATTTGGTAAATCAGAGTTGGGTCACGTCTCATCCTCAAAAACATCTTCTTCTCCCCTTAGTTCATAGAGGAGAGTGATGGAATGGCCAATAATCATTGAACCCCTCCCGATTCTGCATCCGACCACCGATTGAGATGTTATTTGGTGTGTTAGAATCCCACTATTGTGTTCTAAATTATTCTAGAACCATTGTGTCTAAATATTCATATCTTGTGAGTAATTCAAGGTTGAATCTTTTTCATCTTTTTGTAGATATAATCAGTTTTAATCCAATTCAAGGGCCAAAGTTCAAGAGTATAGATCGTACGACATCAAGGTAGCTGGTTTGTGACTTTAGTCGATTGTCTTTGGATTATATACGATAAAAGTACCTTATACCCAAGTTTGGGGTATTGTGTGTTTGGAGTTATTCCTTGTTTATGAAATGTTATGGTTTCATATATTGATATAGGGTAGTTTCATATGAGTGAAGTTATATATCTTGTTTATGGGACACCTCATGGGTGCATTTTCACATGCTTGATTGACTATGTTTGTTTGGTATTGAATTCATGTTAGGCATGCTTTGTTTTTTCTTCCTCGGGCTATTAAGATGGATTTACTTATTGTTTTAGATTCCTATTATATGCATTGTGGATGTTTAGACAAGGGGAATTTGGGTGTGAGAGCTTCTCGAGATAGGGTCATTTTTGTATAAAATGTTCATTGTGTTAGAAAATATGGGTTAGTCTAAGAGTGTTTCCCATAGGGTCGTTATTAAATGAATTTTTGTTATGTTGACCAAGGGGTATTGACCGTGAGAGCTTCTAGGTGGGAGTTTATCATTTATTGATGCAATGTAGACCAATGGGTAAGACCGTGTGAGCTTCCCAAGAGGTGGTTTTCAAATGATTAGTGATGTGATATACAAGAGTGGTTAGACCGTGAGATCTACCTAGAGGTTCATTATTAAATGAATTGTATTTATGTTATAATATGGTGATTAGACTATTAAAACATTACCTAAAGGGACTTTATTAAACAATTGAATGATGGTGATTATTTTTCTGAGCCAAATCTCATGCATGGACCCAGTCATACATAATTGTTTAGATGGTCTTATGAGACATATGTAATTACTATTACATAAGGGATACATAGCATAGGCTAGATCCCAAGGTTTATAGGATTCAACCAATGAAAAATGAATATTAAATTAATGTAATTAAAAACTATAGGAATGTTTAAATTTTATTACTTTCTAGTTTATTGCCTTATTTATGCATATTACCTTATTTATATATCCACTGACATTGAGGAATGGATGTTTTTGTGGTTTCTTATCATGATTCATCTCACACCCTGTTTGGGTAATGTTTTTGGACCCAAAAAAATTGTTGTTGTAGGTATTGATAAAGAAATGTTCCCTTCATTGTCATGTACATGATTTCTATTAGAGCTAGAGAGCATATGAACAAGATGAGGCTCGCAATGCTGTTGGAGTTAACTTATTTTCTGTACTTTGGTTTCAGTATTGTATTTCTAGTATTGTGACTTGTTTGGATGCTTTCCTAGATACATTTTACATGAATCATTTATATATACTCCATTTTTCATATTCTTATCATCCTTCTATTATTTACTATTTTTTGTATGGTATTACTGCTTTAACTATTGTATACTATTTGTTTTCCAATGTGTATACTCTGCCAATGGGGGAATAGTTTCCCAATTATAACATTGTGGCCCCCAATACTAGTCGATAGCCTCTCACATTTGGGGAAATGAATTTAATGTCATGTGATCAAATAGGTTTAGAAAACCTTTGGGAAGCACACAGAACCAGGACATTACAATGTAGTATCTGAGGGAGGTTTTGAACCTCCGACCTGAGGGTTATGGGCACACATGGATCAAAATTTGGTTGATCATGTTTTAACTTTAATTAAATACTATTATGATATGTCATGAATAATGATTCCAAACTTTAATTCGCGGGGTGTATAGGATCTTACGGATTGGAACATTGCATTCCTTGGTCAAATTTTATGTTTTAAAGGGTTCCAATGATGTTTCATAGGCTTACTGTATGGAAACCTTAACAACATGTCGTCTGATGTTATGAACACAAGCCATGTGTTCTAATTTTCTAGAAGAAACAACTTTTCATAAGTACACACCATGTAGTTGTTGACCATGTAACTTAGTGTGTGGACGGAGACATGGTGTTGAGAAAACCTTGGTAGAACATGCCTTGTACTACGAGTACGCTCTGTGTTGTTAGAGACCATGTATCCGACTATGTGAAAAACAACAATGGTGGGGGAAATTCAAGTGGTACACACCATGTCTATCATCCACACACTGTGTAGTAATCGGATTTGTATCTGGATGTGTTACTATCAACACGGGTGGATGGAACATAAGTAGTACAAGCCAGGTCTATAGTGAACATGTTGTGTAGTGTCACACCAGGAGAGAACCATTTAGTTATAGCTGTGTAAAAGAACATGGGCATGATGTAAATTTCAACTACACTCTATGTACAAGGATGAAAATGTTGTGTGTATGCGGTGTTACACAACCCGGTTGGATGAGGTACAAACCCATGTTAAAGTTTAAGGGAACACAGTGTGTAGTGGTACTACACGCTGTGTAACCATTTTTTGTAAACATTAATTCTTTCATTATCCTATTCATTTCTTGAACATATATGTTTTTATCCACAATAATCTTGTACTGAGGTGTGTGATTGACCTTGAAGAGTCATGCCACCAAGACATCCTCTGGTTGTACGCTAGGTACATGGTGATGACCAGACACCAAAAATGATAGATCATGTGCAACGAATTGATCCTCCAGTTATGGCCTTCATGGAATCAACATTTATATCGAACACAGGTGCTGATACATAGTTCCGTGAAGGATTTATGATGATGAAATATAGTTTTTAGGGAGCGTTGCATACTTCTCTAACAATGGTGGACATTATGAGGGTGTTCTAATAGCAGCATACTCCCACATTTTTAGGGGATGGAGGACCACATCATGTAGTGTCATGGTTAGACGCTATGATTTCTATCTATGATCATCTAGAGATACTTACAGAGAGGATAGTGAAGCACACATCGTACAAGATACATGATTCTGCAAAGAGAAGATGGGTTTGTATCTCACAGGCGGGAAATCATCGGGATATGGCTTGGGAAATTTTTAGATAACATTATATGATTACTTCTACCATGAGATTTTGAGGGCAGATCGAGCCCCAGAATTCATGCACATGGAGAAGGGTGCTTTTTAGTGATGGATTTTTTTTCTCTCTTAACAGAGCATCATCAAATTACACTGGTTTTGGGAGGTGATAAGTAATCATTGGATATACAATTTTAGGACGGTCTCCAGTATGATATCTGATCACAAGTGAATGATATTAGGATGAAATAGGTGACTTCTATAGTAAACCAAGATCTAATTACTGAGAACAGTCTGAGAGATTTGGGATAGGAAATCCAGGGCAGTTTAACTTCCAGGGATGGTACTCTTTCGATAGATAGTAGGAAGCACAAAAAATATCTTCCTCGCGATGTTTCTTAAGGTATCAATGTCGTATGATACTAGTGTGGGAAGTGTGGGCATATGATTCCTCATTTCCCAAAGGACCCAGTCGAGTGCCCTATCTTGCCGGAAGATGGGCCCTATTCATAATTTTTGAGGGATGTTATCACCAACCATGAGTGAGAGGGGATTTTTCTGACTCCATTTTCAAGAGCATGTACACCATTTTCTCATCAGTTAGGGAACTAGAGTTTGTCAGCATGTTGAGACCAAGGAGGAGGTCAAGGTTTTGGTAGCCCAAAGGAATTATGTCATTGACAACATGGTAGATCAGCTAAGGATAGTGAGGTAGGGTCATAGGGTCATGTTATAGGTGATACTTTTGCGGTGGATAAGACCAGGTAGAAGTTGGATCATGGTCCTTCTATTGTTAGAGGTAGGATTGTAGTTGCCTCAGTTTCATCTTCTACTCCTTTTTATCATAGTTCTTTCTATAGTTTTATATCTGTTGTAATTTTATAGAGACTTGGGCTCTAAATCTTCACTTCTGATGATATTATGTTGTTAGAAACTTTATTGCGGAATAGTATGTCTAGTGTTCGTCAGTTCAAGGAGAACCTTATCAAGTATATTGGTAGTCACTTCTTGTGGGACCTCTATGTCCTTGAGATTATAGGATTCAATGTAATTCTTAAAATGGAATGACTGGTATATTTTTATGATTTTTTTACTGCAATTTCCGTAGGGTGAGTTTCACATCACAAGAGGGCGGGTCTTTTCTACACAATGGGGAATGGGAAGTCCAGGAGAGTAGAAATGGACCTGAGCACCATGGGTTGGGTGGGGTTATATCTCATATTGTTAGTTTATATTAGGATAAATAGGGGACTTCATAGATGGATTATCTTCCAGTGGTGGATCGTTTCCAGGATTTCTTTCTTGTTGAGTTTTTTGCTTTACCTCTATAGGAAGAGGTAGTTTTTAATATTAATATTTTTCCAGGAGTTGCATTGATGTCCATTCATTCATATAGAATGGCTACACTACAGTTATAGGAGCTGAAGAAGGAGTAATTGGAGTTACATGAAAGGGCTTTCATCTGGCCCATTACTTCTCCTTAGAGTTTGCATGTCCTTTTTGTGAAGAAGGTAGATGGTACCCTCATACATTCTGTTGATTATCGGAAATTGAACTAGTTGATAGTCTAGAATCGATATCCCTTACCGATAATTTATGATCTCTTTGATCAGCTTTGAGGATACTGGTTGTTATAAAATATTGACATGGTATTTGTTTATCATAAGCTATGCGATAGACCATTAGATATACCTATTACATTCACTCAGATTAGGTATGGAATATATGAGTATTTGGTTATGTCGTTTAGTCTCAAAAATGCAATGAATGTTTTCATGGCACTAATGAACCAACTATCTATCCCTAATTGAATTCTTTTGTGGTGGTCCTCATGGATGATAAGTTGGTATACTCTCACACACGACATGATTGTGACACCCATCTTGATATCATATTGAGTACATTGAGAAATCATCAGTTATATACTAAGCTATAAAAGTGAAACTTTTTGATGGAGTAGATTCACTTCATGGGCTAGGTTATCTCAGAGACAAGAGTATCAGTAGACATATAGAATGTGAGAGAACTATCTCCCTAGTGTAGGACCCCAGGACACCCTGAGAGGGGAGGGGTGAATCAGGGTGAAAACTTTTTCTTTTAAACTGAGGATCTTGTTACCACGTTGGTAAGAACTAGTTAAACCTATATGAAGAATATGATCTGTAATGAAACATTCACATGCAAAGAGATGACACAACAAATTTTACTTTTTTCACCGCTAAGGGCTACATCCAAGGATCATACACCAACATTTTTTCGGGCGTACCAAATTTTACTATTCTTCACTAGTTGTGGATTACAATGGTTCAGGCATAGTCACTCTATCCCAGGCTCACTTCCTTTACAATTGTTTAGGGATATCTCACTGCATCCCTCGGGTAACTCCCGTTGACTCCCCCTAGCTCACTATTTTTGTTAAAGTCCCACTCAGTTTATATATGTGAAGGTCTCTTCATTATTGCTCAATGAATACATCCTCTGCATTATGTGGATGCTCTACTGAATTCCAAATATCACCCGTGAACTGATCTACAACATTCATGCAACACCAAGACAATTGGCAAGACTCAATAGTACCTAGTACGAAACTCCAGGGCGGCTGGAAACTTTCAAGGATAGCGCGCAAGTTATAACTTTCGCGCAAGTCCACCTTCAACACGTGTGTGATTCAGTCTTCTTTAATGCCAAACATGTGCGACTCAACTTATTTTCAACTCAATCCAATTTTGAAACCTAATGGAAACATGTCACGCAACATGAATTTTGGCGCGCAACTATCACTAAATCACTCGAGCGACTACTGGACGGGCAACAAACAACTATCGCGCTGCTCCACCTTGTGCGACCCATCATCACTTGCGCGACTTCAACACCTGTGCGATAGGTGCTCTAAATTTCTTCAATTCCAAAGTTCATGTTGAATGAGGAGGGGTGGTCCTCTTTTTATAGGCATTCGGATACCCTGTGCTGTAGAGCGCAAGTCTACCCTCAGCGCGCAACCCTTCTGTCCTCCTAGACACTTGTGCGACCAACTTCCAATCTTGGGCACCCCTATTTACTTTTCCATATTTTTATGATCAATACATGATGTTCAAACAACACACAACATTCCAATCCTCTATGGTATGGGCACGCAAGCCCTTTCACGGCACGCAAGTCACTTGCGCAACCAAACCAATACTTGCGCGACCCTCTTTCCTTTGCCATATTTTCATGTTCTCATTCTGAAATCATCAAGCGCGCATGTTTCCAAGCCTCCAAGGCCTCGGCGCACAAGTATCTTTTCCAAAAACACATGTCTCCATATTTCATATTTTGAGGCCCAAAAATTTTGCAAACACTGGGAAATGGAGCCATCTTCAATACTGTTTTCTGCTTGAACTGTATGATCACTTTGCGGGTACACGTTCTGAACATCCTCTGAGGATTGACAACAAACAAAAACCATACTCTAATTCATGCACAGAACATCCATGGTTCCAACAATACCCCCCTTTGGGTTTGTTGGAAATCAGAAAATAAATTCAATATATCCACATGCAAACCAAAAAATTCAAGAGTCAACTCAGCCAACACTCTAAGTCTACATGAGAAATGCTCAGTGTAGAAAACAAGTGATTAGGCTTGAATTGGGATCCTGTGTTTTGGAATTCTCAAAGACTCCATGTTCGCTGAGTTCCTGAGTTCTTTCTCATGCTTTGACTCTAAATTTATTCATTTCTCCCCCATTGGCAATAAACCCAGAGACCAGTACTAGTTCATTGTTCAGCTGAAACCACACCCCCTGGAATGTATCTCCCCCAAAAACCTACATCATAGCCATAATCAGAAAAAAATTGTTAAAACAACTGGGGAGATGGGTATTTCATAACCTCCTTATGCACTATGAGGTGGATGAACACCGAGGTTCAACAGATGCTTCTTAAACATAGCTGCTGATAGTGGATTGGTCAGGATATCAACCACTTTCTCATTCGTTCCCATATGATCCATTCTAATCACACCTTTCTCGACTTTCTATTTGATAAAGTGATACTTTATTTCAATATGTTTTGTACGAGAATGCTGAACATGATTCTTTGTAAGATCAATTGCACTCTTATTATCACAGTAAATCACAATTGGTTGCTTCACCTCATCACCAATATCTATCAATTTCTGCTTCATCCATAGCAGTTGAGTGCATGCCTTTGTAGAGGAGATATACTCAGCTGCAGCAGTACTAAGATAAGTACTTTCTTGTTTATTTCCCAGCCAGGAAACACATTTATTCCCAATATATAATGAACCACCACTGGTGGAATTTCTGTCCACAACATCGCCAGCCCAGTCAGCATCAGAAAATGCAGATAATTCACTGTAATTTCTTGCGGAAAAGTATAAGCCACAATTGTGAGTCCCTTGAATATATCTCATGATTTTTTTACTGCTGCCATATGTTCCTCCTTTGGATTAATCTGAAAGAGGGCTGCAAGACATGTGGCGAAGACAATATCTGGTTGTGTCGCCGTCAGGTACATTAGGCACCCAACGATCCTCCTATACGTGGTGGGATCTATAGAGGTCCCATCCTCATGTTCTCCAAGATTAGTTCCAAGTGCAATTTGAGTGGACATTGGTTTGGAATATTGCATATTAAACTTCTTCAGTAGCTCTCTTGTATACTTTTCCTATGAAATGAAAGTGTAATCCTTCATTTGAGTCAACTGCAGCCCCAAGAAATATGTAAGCTCCCCAATCACAGACATTTCAAATTCTGATTTCATGTGATTGGAAAATGATTCCACTGATTTATGCTTTCTACCACCAAAAATAATTTCATCAACGTAGACTAGAACCATGAATTGATCTCTTGGAGAATTCTTCACATACAAATTATGGTCTACTTCACCTCTTTTGAAGTCTAGTTCCTTGATATATTAGTCCAGTCGGGAATACCATACTCGTGGTGCCTGCTTCAAACCATATAGAGCATTCTTCAGTTTGCAGACTTTTGTTTCATCAAAACCAAGATCAAAACCCACTAGTTGTTCAATATAGACTTATTATTCCAGTACACCATTCAAGAATGATGTCTTGACAACCATCTGGTATACTTTATATCCTCTTTGTAGTGAAATGGTAAGGAAAAGTCTGATTGACTCCAATCTAGCCACTGGAGCAAAGGTTTCTTCAACATCAACACCTTCAATCTGAGAGTATCCTTTACATACCAGTCATTCCTTGTTTCTGATAACACTTCCATGCTCATCAAACTTATTTTTGAAGATCCACTTTGTCCCAATCACATTGTGACCTTCAGGTCTCTGTACAAGATCCCATGTCTGATTCTTGTCAATCTGATCTAATTCTTCATTCATGACATTCACCCACAATTCAACCTTTGCAGATTCTTGAAATGAGGATGGCTACACAACTGATAGAAATTAATATTGCATGTTATTACGCATTCTTCTTGTTTGAATGGGGGAACTCATGTCCCCAATTATATTGGATGGATCAATCTCAGCTCTACGATTTCTCCTATGCGGTTCAGTTGCATTCTCTATCACCTCGGTTTCTTCTTCAGATTCTTCTTCTGGGTCAAAATCTTAATGTGACTACTATTTGTTTTGTATAGCTTCCTCTATTTCTATATTTTTATTTTCTCCACGTTCAATTTCTTCTTCACTTTCTATCACATTAGCATATGACGTCCTTGATGTATTTTTGGTTTTCTCTTCAATTATTTTAACATCACTACTTTCCACAATCCTTCTTAATCTCTTGTTGAAACACTTGTAGGATTTGTTGTTCATTGAGTATCCAAGAAAAATTCCATCATCTTCATTGTCACCATATTTCCCTTGATTTCCTTCTTTGTTTCTGATGAAGCATTTGCTTCCAAAAAGCACGAAAGTATTTCAAAGAGGGATTCCTTCCATGACACAATTCATATGGTGTCTTCTTCTCACCCATATAGAGTCCTGATCGATTTTGAATATACACTACAGCTTAAATAGCTTCTTTCTAGTAATGTCATGGAATGCGACTCTCAATTAGCATAGTTCGTGCCATGTTGTTCACTTGTCGATTCCTCCATTCAACAACTCCATTTTGTTGAGGAGTTCTCAGAGAAGCTACCTCCTGTTGTATCCCAGGCTTCTCCAGATAATTTTCAAATTCAATGGATGTGTATTCCCCTCCATTTCCAGATTGCAACACTTTGATTGTTAGTCTGATATCATTCTTGGCGATTCGCCGATATGTTTTCATGCAGTCAAGGACTTGTCATTTCCTGTGAATTACCATCACACATTCCATTATATTGTAATCATCTATGAAAATGACAATGTGCCTTCCTCCATGAGTTCCGGCAACATTTATCGGCCCACATACATCTGTATGAATCAAATCAAGAAGGTGGGATGCCTTTTCTTCTTTGGCTGATATGAAATGCAAACTTTCTTTCCACAAATGCAAGAATCACATGATTTTTCACATTCATGCTTCATGTTAGGAATGTCCATGACAGTCCTTAATTTTGATATTTTCTCCATGTCATGTTGATTGATGTTTCCCAGTCTCTGATGCCACAAATTGTTTTCTACTTCAACAGTCATGTAACAAACATTTTCTTCACTATCAACCTGATATAAGTGGCCTTCTGTTCTGCATCCCTTCATGAGTTAGTTGTCTATCTTTCACTTGATAGTGAAGCCATTCTGATTAAAAGTAACTATATGTCCTGAGTCACAGAGTTGACTCGTGCTGAGTAGATTATGACGTAGGACATCTACATAAAGGACTTCAGTCTTCTTTAGATCTCCATTAGCTAATTCATAGCTTCCATTGCCTTTGATTTTTAGAGCTCCATATACTACTGGAAATGTGACCTTTCCCAACACTTCTATACCCCCTTTCCCAACAGTTTGGCCAAACCATTGGGAAAGCCAAATTTGTGGCCACATTTCCCAACGGTTTGCCGAAACCGTTGGGAAAGGGTAGGCTTTCCCAATGGTTTCTCCAAACCCTTGGGAAATGTCCAATTTTTGGCCACTTTTCCCAACGGTTTTGGCCAAATCGTTGGGAAAGGTCCAATTTTTGGTCACATTTCCCAACGGTTTGGCCAAACCATTGGGAAAGCCTACCCTTTCCCAACTCTTTGGCCAAACCATTGGGAAAGTTCCCCAATATTTCAACATCCCTTCCAAGATTCTAGGGACCTATACCAACGGTTGTCAAAACTGTTGGTATAGGTCCTTTGATTTTTTATTGGATCCTCTTCACCAGAAAATTCTATAAATCAAAATTTAAAAAAATTATGATAATACATATATATATTTATGAAATTATGTTCATAAAAGTCATGTTAGGTTAGTGATTAGGTCGTTCAATGAAAAACCAGAGGTCTTGGGATCAAATCCCAACGAATGTTTTTTTGGAAATATATATACCAACGGTTTTAAGGAACCTTTGGTATAGATTTTCATATTACTTATACCAACAGTTTTCAAAACTGTTGGTATAGGTATATACCAACGCTTTTCCAAAAACTGTTGGTATAAACCTATCCCAACAGCTTACATACCTACGGTTCTCCAAACTGTTGGTATAGGTTATACCAATGACTTAGAGGCATATACCAACTGTTTCAAACCATTGGTATAGATTAGTTTTCCAGTAGTGATCATTATCGAATCATACTATCCCACCAACCTTCCTTTTTTATATCTATTAATAGGTCAGCATTACCTGTCATATGAGATGAACAACCGCTATCAAGAATCTAGGTACTGTTGTTTTTTTATCTTTGAGGGCCACCTCTGCAAGGTTGTATTTCTTATTTTTCTTCCATTCTTTCCATGAGACATTGGATTGAGTATAGATCATTAATGGCCTTTCAATTATCTCTTCTATGTACCTAGGTTCTACATAGTCGAAATCTTCTTTAAGAGGAGAAAACCTATTTGAAAGAAAAACACTGTCTTACTGACAAGACTTGACTTGTCATGAAATTCAATTTGAGGTGTACATGTCCCTTCTCTACCTACAATTAACAGACTTATGACCAAAGATAGAATAACAAAAACAATACCCATAGAAATTGTTTATTCTATAAGAATATGATATGGATTTGTTCCCCTCTATTGAACTCCTATATCTTCTCCATTCAGATAGCTTCTTTCATCTTCACAATATGACATAGTATGGCCCAAATACCCACAGAACTGACACTTCATGAGAGGAAATGTCTTCTCATTTTAATCTATCCTCATACCTTCTTCCTTGGGAGAGTTGTTAGACATCCTGTCATTTCTGAATGATTGAGGATAATTTGCAGTTCTCATTTTAGTTTGGATTGAGGGTTCCTTTTTCAGCACTTTAGGCAATGTTTCAACATGTTCAACTTTCATCATGTCTTTATTTTGGATCTTTTCACTTCCAGATGTTGATGTCTCAACTTCACAGCCAATTCCACTCTTTCCCATGCTATCGAGTCTTTGATTACTCAGGATTTTTACAACCCCATCTGAACCACACTTGGCTCTCGCCAGTAATTCTGCATCTGAGAATCTTCCAAACTGTATTTTCTTTTTTGATTCTTTTAATCTTGGTTCAGTCTCATGTTTACTCATAAGAGTAACAACTTCCTCCTCAAGACCCTCAGTATTCTTTTATTTTTCCTCCAGTCTGGAGGTGATATCATTGATGACCTTTTCCTATTCTTCAATTCTCAGATTCAGATCCACTACGTCATCATTTATTTCAAGGATTTTAGATTGAACATTCACAAATTCTTCCATTCGTTCAATTTCAACTTCAAGATGATCAACAAATTCAGTTGATTCCACAACAATTTATTTCCACTTACTGCAACTCTTACATTTCTTCTTAAGATTGCTACCAACATCATTAAATTGCAGCTCAGGATTGACACTAGTTTTTAACTGATAGTCTCCACCATTATTTTCTTGATTTTTCAACAGTGGACATCATGGAAGCATGGTTTCCAGTTTTAAATTCTGGTTCTTCTTCTTCACAGAATTCATTATCATAATCTTCTTCTTCATAGACGAAACTCTTCTTCAGAACATTCTTTCTCGATTTGAAGTCTCCTTTCATGATAAACCTTTTCTGAGGCTTCTCGATGTTTTCAGTATCGCTATCATCATCATCGATCTTTCTTAAGCACTGATAATCAATGTGCGCGACTTTACAACAACGAAAGCAAGAAAGAGGGAACCTCCATTTGAACATCCCTTTTCCATTCTGGAATTTTATTGCAATTAGAGAAAGGATTTATTTTTCTTTGTCATTTTCATCACTACTAAATTTTGAAATTTTTAGTTTATCCATGGACTTGAATTCCATTTCCATCATCACACGAGTCGTAGAATCTTCTGGTTTGAATCTCATTTCATATTCTACCAAGCTGCTCAGAAGATCATCCAAAGAAAGTTTCTAAAGATCTCTTTCCTCGTGGGCTGACACCTTTGCATTGTACAGGAGTGGAATTCTTTTCAATATTTTCTTCACAATGTCAACATCTTTGGTTTCTTCTCTTAGGCCCGGAATTGCTGCAAACACTTCAGTAATCCGATTCAAGAAGGAGTCTGCATTCTCATCAGGATGCATCTTCAAATCATCAAACCTATTGTGCATCACTTGAATTTTTTCCTCCTTCACTTTTCTATATCCATCATAAACGTTTTTGAGTTTATCCCACATGGATTGTGATGAGGTGCAATTCATCACATTTTGATAGGTATAATTAGAAAGGGCTGCGGTGAGTGCATTTTTCACTTTAGCATCTGCATCAAGAATTTTCCTACCTGTGTTAGTCATAGCCATGCATGTTGGATCAGTGACTTGTATTCCTCGCATAGTAGAAAATAGAACTTCCATTCCAAGAGATCTTACATGAGATCACATTCTGTTCTTCCATATCTATAAATTACTTCCATCAAATAGAGGGACTCCTATAACATTAGATGTATGGTCCATAATGGTAAGTGATAGACCAAACCCCTGTAAACCTTTACCCTCTGTTTCCACTTGTAGGACACTAGGAACCCTGAGAGGGGAGGGGTGAATCAAGGTGACAACTTTTTCATTTAAACTGAGGTTCTTGTTCCCACGTTGGTAGGTACTAGTTAAACCTTTTTGAAGAATATGATCTATAATGAAACATTCACATGCAAAGAGATGACACATCAAATTTAACATGGTTCACCACTAAGGGCTACGTCCAAGGAGGATACGCCGACAAGTTTCGGGGTGTACCAAATTCCACTATTCTTCACTAGTTGCGAATTAAAATGGTTTGGGTACAGTCCCTCTATACTAGGCTCATTCCCTTTACAATTATTCATGGATAGCTCACTGGGTCCCTCGGGTCACTCCCGTTGACTCCCCCTGGCTCACTGCTGTTGGTGAAGTCCCACTCAGTTTATAGACGTGAAGGTATCCTCAATGTTGCTCAATGAATGCTTCCTCTGCATTATGTGGATGCTCTGTTGAAGTCCAACTATCACCCTTGAACTGATCTACAACATTCGTGCAACACCAAGACAACCGGAAAGCCTCAACAGCACCTGGCGCGCAACTCCAAGTCGGCGCACAACTTTCAAGGACAGCGTGCAAGTTATAACTGTCGCGCAAGTCCACCTTCAACACTTGCGTGATTCAGTCTTCTTTAAATCCAAACTTGCGCGATTCAAATTCTTTTCAAATGAAGCTGATTTTAAAACCTAATGGAAACCTGTCGCGCAACTTCAATTTGGGCAAGCAACTATCACCAAATCACTCACGCGCCTATTGGACGGGCAGCAAACAACTGTCGCGCTGCTCCACCTTGTGTGACCCACCAGCACTTGCGTGAATTCAACTCCTGCACGATGGGATCTCTGAATTTCTTCAAGTCCAAAGTTCATGTTGATTGAGGATGGGTGGTCCTCTATTTATATGCATTCGGATACCCTACACGGTGGCATGCAAGTCTCCCCTCAGCGCGCAACCCTTCTGTCCTCCTAGAAACTAGCACGACCAACTTCCAATATTGGGCGCCCCTATTTACTTTGCCATATTTTGATGATCAAAACACGATGGTCAAACGGCGCACAACTTTCCAAACCTCTAAGGTACGGGCGCAAAAGTCTTTTCCCAACGCGCAAGTAACTTGTGCGACCAAACCAATACGTGCGCGACCCTCTTTCATTTTCCATATTTTCATGTTCTCGTTCTGAAAATAATCCGGCGCACACATTTCCAATCCACCAAGGCCTCGGCGTGCAAGTCTCTTTTCCAAAAATACATTTCTCTATATTTCTAGTTTTGAGGCCCATATATTTGGCAAACACTAGGATACGACGCCATCTTCAATACTGTTGTCTAATGAACAATATGATCACTTTGCTGGTATAACTTCTGAAATTACACTGAGGATTGACAACAAACACAAACCAAACTCCAATTAATTCACAGAACATCCATGGTTCCAACACCTAGAAGCATCAAGAAAAAATATTGGAGGTACCGAGTTTTCTGGGGTTGGATGGTTAATAGATACATTTTATAAAAGACATTCCATGCTTATCAGTGCCACTGAAAGTCTTGAAAAACAAGGATTTTACGTACTTGTGGATTTATTCAGGCTATTTAGACTTTTGGGAGATTAAAGGGAGCTTGAATTTAACACTGATACTGATTTTGGCATATTTGGGAAAGATTTACACCGTTTACTATGATGCATCAGGTATCTGGCTAAGAGGATTGTTTAGGTAAAGGGAAGGATTTATTTAGTATGGTTCTAGGAAGTTGAGTCCATAAGATAAGAATTACCTGATGCATGATCTCCAGTTGGATTCAATTGTGAATGATTTACACTGTTGAATGAACTAACTTTTTGGAGAGCATTTTTTGGTATACGCTAACAACAAAAGCCTCATTTATATCTTTACATAGTGAGATCTTAATCTAATACAACAAAGGTGGGTTAATTACCTTCATCTTTTGACTATGAACATTCCTACATTTTTTTTGAAGGCAACACAGTTGTTGATGAGTTGAGAATGATGAGTTAGATATAGGATGTTCAGGAGGCCATTAGTGAGTGGAAGCTCATGGATTTATTCTCTAAGATGAATTTTTTAGTGCACGATAAATATGGGAAGACCTATCATTTATCTATAGTTTTTACCTATACTCTACTATATTGTCTTCAAATGAGGCAGCTATCATATTACACAGGCCTAGTCCTATAGGAGAGTGTTTGAGATGAGGACCCTACTCTTGGGTGGACCATAGGCGACAATGAAGTCATGTGTTTTCATGGAATTTTATGGGTGTCAGTTGACACACATGAGGATTTTTTGTGATATTTTCATACCTCAAAATGGGATGTTCTTCAGGGTTTTACCAACACGTAATGAGATCTACAATTTCAGAATTAGTGGCTTGGTATATATAGTAATGTACATGGTTTTTTTATGAGATGTTCAACCAGTCATCATGTGAAGGCGGAGCATCAATGAACGAAATCGCTTTTGCAGTAGTTACCCATTCCTAATAAGATATTTTATTATGTTGCGATGGATTTTATGAAAAGTTTATTATGCTTTCCTCGAGGGAATGATGTTGTTTAGGGTGTTATCGATAGGCTCATAAATTTTTCACACTTCTTTCCGATTAAGTAAACCTTTAGTGTTGATGATCTTGGAAGGTTGTAAATATAATATATTTTATGTCTACATGGGTTTATACACTATATCATTTTAGAAAGGGAATACCGTTTTACTTCTCATGTGTAACAGGGACTAAAGTGGGGTTTGTGTAAATAGGTACTTCTTAGTACAACTTTCTATCCCCATACAGATGGTCAGTCCAAGTGCATGATTCACGTTTTAGAGGACAAGCTTCGAGCATGCATCTTGTTTTTTTGGGGCTCTTGGGAGAGACATATAATCCTAGTGATGTTTTCCTATAATAATAGTATTCATGCAACGATTCAAATGGAACCTTATGAGGCTTTGTATGGAAGGCCTTGTTGATCACCCCTATGCTGGATGGAAGTAGAATATCGAGCTATGCTAAGTCCTCATCTTGTCTATGAGACCACTGAGTAGGTGGAGTTGATTTGGAAGAGGATGGATACTACATAGTCTTGGAAAAAATCTTATGTTGATCAATGGAGATGACCTCTAGTGTTCGAGGTTGGAGATCAGGTTTTCCTACATGTCCCCCTGAGGTTAGGACATATGAGGATTAGTAGATAGGGGAAGTTTTCATGGAGATACATAGTGTCGTCTGATCTTTTTGAGAGAGTTGTTCCAATTTACTATCAGTTTTAGTTACTTGAGAGGTACCAATATATGAATGACATCTATCATGTTTATCAGCTTCGTTGTTAATTTCTCAACATGTCTCATGTTCTTAACCCAATAAGGTTGAGTTGGAGGTTGATTCATCCTTCGTGGAGAATCATATTTGGATTGTGGAATGTATCATGAATGTTATTTGTAGCATGTTTGTTCCTATAGTATGGGTATTATGGAAACACCGGTGAGTGTATGACATGATTTAGGAGAGGGAGGCTGAAGTACGATCATAGTGCGAAGAGTCATTTGAAGCTACATCTTCACCACACATGGAAGGGAAATTCGTGGATGAATTGAATTAAGGGGGGACATTTGTAAGAACTCGGATCATCAATTTTGGGATGGATCATTATTTTGAGTTTTTTAGGAAAAAGGTTGAACTGGGAATTTTCTACATACACCTTGTGTACTTATGAGTATACATCATGCACCCGATTACATTGTATAGCCTCGTACTATTCGTATAGGTGACTTTAGAGACGACATAAACAGGGGCCAGTTAAGTATACCACATGGTGTGTACATTTAATGAACACACCATTTATTTTTATTTTTATATGATAAATCAAAGTGGGTTGTGTCTCATCCTCTGAAACATCTTCTTCTCCCCTTGGTTCATATAGGTGAGCGGCATAAGGTCTGACAAAATCTGAACCCCTCCCGATTCTCCATCTGACCTCCGATTGAGACATTGTTTGTTGAATTGTAATCCCACTGGTGTGTTCTCAATTATTCTAGATCCATTCTTTTAGATTCCTCAGCAATTGTGATTTATTAAATGTTTAAATTTTCTCACATTTTTTAGATCTAATCTGTTTTAGGCCAATTCATGGGCCGACGTTCAAGAATTTTGATCGTATGACAGCAAGGTAATTGGTTTGTTCCTTTAGTCGATTTTATGTGGATTATAAATGCAAGAAGTGACGTATACCCATGTTTGGGGTATAGTGTGTTTGGATGTAAACACTAGTTATTACCTCTTATGGTTTGGTTGATTGATAAAGGGTAGTTGCATATGAGTGAGGTTATATACCTTGTTTATGGGACAATCCATGGGTGTGTTTCCCTTATTTGATTGATTATGTCCATTTGGTCAAAATGCATGTTAGGATTGCCTTGGTTTCCTGGACTCTTGGTGTTAGGATGGAGTTATAGATTTGTTGAGAGGCACGTGATATGCATTGTGGAAGTTTGGTAAAGGTTAAATTGACTATGAGTGCTTCCCAAGGTTGGGTCAATTATGTTTGAAATTTTTTTATGTTAAACTAGAGGGATTAAACCATGAGAGCTACCCATAGGTTCATTATTAAATGAATTATTATTATGTTGACCAAGGGTATTTACAATGAGAGCTTCCAGTTGGTCGTTTATAATTTATAGATGCTATATAGAACAAGGGTTATGACCGTATGAGCTACCCATGTGATATTTTGTAATTGGTTAGTGCTATGGTAGACTTGAAGGGTTATTCTGTGAGAACTACCTAGAGGGTTGTTTTTAACTGATTTGTTTTCATAGAAAATGGTTATTGGACTATGAAAACATTCCCTCAATGGTTATTAATGATTAATTGAATGATTGTGATGAGTATTGCAAGACAAAGAACAAGATATTACTTGATATTACATTGTTTTTTAAATTATCTTCTAAGACCTCTATTGTTACTATTACAATGAGGACATAAAGAATAGGCTAGATCCCAAAGTTTACAGGATTCAAAATATTAATAATGAATTTAAATTGAATGTAATTAAAAAATATAGGACTATTTACTATTAAGTACTTCATATTTTATTTCATAAATTATATATATTACCCACTATATATATTCACTGACAGTTAGGCATGGATCTTTTGGTGGTGGCCTACTGGGATTCGTCTCACACCCTTTTTAGGTATTTGTTTAGTCCCAAATAGAATATATGGTTGCAATGATAAATTAGGGAAAGCTTCCTTCTTTATTGGGTACATGATTTCTAAAGGAGCTGGAGATCATGGGAACAAGATGGGGCTTGCGATTCTGTTGGAGTTTAATTCTTCTCTGTACTTTGGTTTCAGTATTTTATTTCTAACATTGTGATGTGTTTGGCTACTTTCATAGCCACATGTGACATGCATCATTTATATATGTTCTAGTTGTTATATTCCTATCAGTCATCCATTGTTTACTATTTATCTATGGTATGACTGCTTACGCTATAGTTTGGTATTGCCTTTTTGTTGTGTATACTCTTCCAATGAGGGAATAGTCTCCCCATTATCACACAATGTTCCTCTCTTCTAGTTGACAGCCTCTGGTGTTTGTGGAAATGCGCTTGAGGTCATGTGACCAACCAGGTTTGAGACACCTTTGGGTGGATCCTAGAATAGGGAAATTAAAAAGTAAAACAAAAAATAGTAAATAATTTAAGTGTTAAACAACCATTTATCAAATAGAAATGAATGTTATTCGACCACTTTTTTATCAAGATCATTTTCCCAATGTTTATGGATTCTAATAAAATTCTTGATATAAACACTAGAGAATATATTTAAATTTTATTCCTATGGTTATACTTTAATAAATTCCTACTTCAATTATTAATCCATTAAATGAATATTCAAAAATTCATTCTTCACTCCACAGGAACTAAAATATTCTTTTAATCGATCGTATGATCTATAAAATAGAGTAAATATATTCCTCTTCTCTTTATTAAAACAAAAATGTTTATGAAATTTTATCTAATAAGACACACTTTTTACCATAGTATACTATATAAATAGTCAAATATATGTCTCATCTGAAATATGTCTTTCCAATTTCAAAGTCTCAATTTTTTTTGGGTTGATAGTGAATCATCTTTTTATTCCCTATAAAATATATTGGGGGTCTTAATTTAGATTTCTAAATATGTGAATTTTATGATCCTGATAAAACATTTATGAAAACATGCATTCCACTAAAAAATCACAAGTTGTTAAATATATTATATAAATCCAATCATGTAGTCAATTCTATCAAAGATAATTTAAACAATAAATTCACTAACCAATTTCATGATATACAATAATTTCCAATAAAAGAATATTTATAATTATTAAATCATTATTAATAACAGTCTAAGGGTTATGTTACATCAATATAGTTTTTTACATGAGGTTTAACTTGTCTGTTAATCACTTTTTTTCATCAGTAACACTTAACATATGCTCTAAAATTATTTAACAAATTGTAATGCATTACAATCCATATACATTTCAATATTATTATAATGATAACTTCATTGATAAAAGACATCTAAAAAATATATATTATTTCAAAATGTAATATTTTTAATCCTTCTTGTTTAGCTGTATCAATAGAATATTCATGACATTGATCCCATAGCTTTTTCTCAGGTATATTCTATTGACACTTGGGGAATTCATTTGGGTAGTGCCTCATATCATCAAGGGAAAATAATTGAATATTGGAAACTTATTTCATTCCCATATAATAATGATCATGGTGAAATTTTTCTACACGATTAGAGAAAACTACAATTCCCTTCAAGAAAGTATGATTATGTTTCATTCCACAATTATCAAACGTGAAAAAATTCCTAGTTTCTCATCATTCCTTATCCGTGTTTTTTCATACCATAATATTATTCTATTTCATCTCATATAAGACATATAGAATTGATAATTATTCTTCTATCTTGATAGCACATGATAATGCTTCATCAAATTTTTGGAATGGTTGGAAGAGTAGTTCCCCTCAACTAACTAGTTTAACCCATTAAGGAAATGATTATTCATTACCTTTAGACTAAGTTCTTAGTATATAGCATTATATTCTATATTTTTAATGTTCTATCCATAAATATAAACATTTTCATCTTCCTTTTGTATAATATTTTTTCATCTACAATCCATAAAAATTATATTATCATTTAGAAAATACCTTTCCATGAAGAGTATGTTAAATTCTTCTATTAAATGTGTTCTATATCATTATCATCATTAGTGTTTTTAATCACTTGAATCCATTTATCCACACATATATAGAGTTGATAAACATATATGAAAACATTCTTCCATTAATTTATTCCCCAATAATTAAATATCTTTTATACGGAACATATCCATTTCTCAACTATAAATTGATTTTTAGTCCCATTTAATGGTGGGTGTTTCTATTTCATGATGTGGTATAATGTTGTTACACCATTTTTTGGATCAGAAGATAACTCCATATGGGATATTTTATTACTCATAACCAGAGTTAGCATTCCCAATATAGTTAAATTTTTATTAGTTATACTTCCAACTCCAGTAGTATCTTAATTTTATTTTTCTATGAGGTAAGTACCTAAATCTGGTATGTACATTGATACAGTTCTCATTCCATCCACTATGATCCATTTATAAATAATTTTATACACTATATCAAGTAATAAAATTATATAATAAAATTTATAATCATAATAATAGTGAAATAATTAAAATATAATGAATATTTTTCAATGGTAATCTCATAATAATAAACATGTTTTCTTTGGTAATGTTTTCTAATAATAAATATATTTTAAAATCCTTCATAATAAATTTTAATGAAAATGTTATTTATTCTAATAATTTACCAAATGAGTGTCAAAACAAGTGCGTTATAGCTTTATTTCCATGTACCAATTGAAAATCTGATAAAATCACAATTCTACCTTTTCAGATTGGTTACCCTTATCTACAATTGTTCCATAACCACATCCACTTATATTATCAATATGTGATTTATTACATGGAAAATCACATAATAAATACCTTAAAAAAATAATTTGTATGTTATTATTTAATTATAATAAATGTATATCATATGATTATATTCCTTATTTTATGACGCCCTAAATCATGTTCCTATGGTTTCTACTAATCTTTATCTGATTCAATCATTAATGAACCCGACTGTAGTAAACCAGATATTTTTAATACATTATTACACTGGAATAATATATAAGGAATCACATACGAATGGAATAACTATTTTATTAATCTTAATTAATAGATATATAAATGAAAATCAAAATAGAATTGATAATATAAAATAAAAAAAATGTTTTCTTGGAGGAGACAATTATTTCTCATACAGTATCAATTCAAATCTATCAAAATCAAACTTGGTATCTTTTTGGACATAAAGAAAATGCGACATCAGATTCTCAATAAGTATAATCTTACAAAACAATAAATCATGAATAAAAAATCATAAGCAATATGCAACGGTAGATAAGTGAAACACAATACATTTAATCAATAAAAGATCATAATATGAACGAATTAAATGATAATAAAATAAATCCATATAAATTATAAAATTATCTTTAATTATATCCATGGATATTATAAATAAACTAATAATAAAATCAAAATCAATAAATGATCACTTGGTGAGGAAATTCATAATGATAGACATCAGAAACTGTCAAGTCCATTCACTATACAATTTAAATTTATGTGTACAAATCCATTTAATATAGAAAACCGATTCATATCACGAGACATGTCGATGCATCAACGAGCTATCAATAACTAGGTCACACCCATAACATAAATAGTCCAATGAATTCGTAATATGAAATGGGTGATATATAATCAACAAATGTTTTTATTGAAAATAAAACTTACAAAATGTTAATACTTATCCCAATAAAATAAGAATAACCATAAACAACCAAGAATAATATGGTGAATGGTAATAAAATTCAAAAAACTATGAAAAAAATCACAAACCTTCTATTTAAAATATATGTATGATAAAAATAAAAAATATCCCTAGTTAATAAAAAGTATAATAACAGTTTGATTTCATCTATGAATAGAAATCCAATAAAAATGTAATTAATAACATTCATGAGGAATGTATCCTATGATCCATGAAAATGAAATTTGAAAACCAAACCGAATGAATATAATTTTAAAATAACAGTTGAAAAATAGAAAAATAATATTAAAAACATTGAGTTCTCAAGATCGTGGAAAATTCAAGTCACACCAAACACGATAAAATAATGATTCCCTTCACATTTTCAGTAACAGAAAAAAATACTTGTTATGAAAACAATATTAATATTTATTTCAAAAAAAATTATAAATTAAAATGGTGAAAATTTTAATTAATTAATTTTTTTTAATGTTTAATCACATTATTAAATTTTTTAGAAAACATGGATTTTGATGAAAAATGATTTTCAACTGAAGATAGAAATAGTAATATATTTTTAAAAACATTTTCCCAATACCTTTATGCACAAATGGGAGGGAAAACATAACCAATAGTTTAAATTGATCATTAATAAGAAATATATGTGGAAAATGGTTTGATTTTGAGATTTAAATAATTAATAATTACCCCAAGGGAGACTTACAAAAATAGAACACTGAATAAAGGTAATATTACGAAATCAACCTTTACCACTTTGGTAAAATATGAATAGTAATCCACATAAAATAAATAACATAAAATGAGACATTAAATAACATTACAATAATGATATTCATAATATAATATAACAATTTTTAGTATAAACACCACAAAAATAAATTGTATGTGAATATGGAATGTGTCACATGAATGTAAAAAATGAGATGAGAAACACTTACCTCTGGCTTGAATACATTTACCTATGTCTGAACATATTTTATAATAAATGTAACGACCCGAACTATTGAAAAAAAATTTCCTCATTTTATTATTTTATACTCAACAAAACTATATCCTTTTAATTAATGAATTGAGTATAATAAAAATGAGACCATTGTGTTTCCACTGTTATATGACCGCGGGTCAATATAACCATTAGAAGCTATAATCTTTATATTATGATTATTTTTATAAATAAAAATGATCGCGGTTAATTAATAGATAAAGAAGAGTTGATTGCCTCATCTTGTAGACATGGGCCATATAAAGCCCATCTATCATAGCTTGGGAAGTAGGTTGCATCACTGGGCTTTGCTCTGGACCAAGACCAATCTAAACTCCAACATGTTATGCTTGAACATAATCCTTTACGGGAGAAGTTAAAGTTGATAGAAATCACCACATAGGTAATCTTTCCTGAGACGCCTCAATATTCTATCACCATAGCACACCATACTCCAAGGATTTATGTAGGTGTTATAAGGGGATTTGTAATGAGGCCTTAATTACTTTGTGTAATATTATTATATAAATAAAATTGTAATATCTAATTATGGTAAAATATGTCAATTTCAAATGTCTAGATAAATATATGATGAATTTATCTAAGATCCATACTATTGAAGAATATTGGAAAAAAGGTATTTTAAATTTCTTATACTTAAAATAACTAATAATGTGAAATGATTTTCCAAAAATGGTCTTCTACAGTTGTGATCTGTAATAAATTTAGAATAAAATAAGATCAAATTAATTTTTAGTGATTAGTAAATTATGAATTGTAATATTTAATTATAAATATTAACATGCCCAATGGAATATTAAAATAACTTAAGAAAGTATAAGTATAATTTAGGCATCTTGATTGGAAATGTGATATGATAGCATTAGTAAATAACTTTGTTAGAAATTATTAGTTATGTATTAATATTTTTTCTGGGTAAATATTGTTTTTAAATGAAAAATAAATATCTAATAACTAAGAAATTATTTTTAAAAAATTGATTTCATATTTGAATTTATAGCATCAATATTTGGTTAGGGTGAATTTCTGTTTTTAAGTAAAATGTTTTCTTTTTCACTAAATATTAAAAATCCAGTTTTGAATTTCAGTGTGTTTGATGACATCATTAATGATGTAATCATGATTTAAAAATTATGGTCAAATTTTGTGTAGTAATATATGTTATGAGGTGCCCCAAGTGGCCAATAACATGGTAATATACCATTGTAAAGCCAATGGATTTGGAAATACAACTAATGAGGGGTCTGTTGGAAATTAATAAAATTTTCCCTCATTTTTCATATAAATACCAACCCATTCCTTCATTCCTTTCATTCCATATTACTCAACAAAAAATATATGCTCTTGGAACCTCACATGACATCCATACAAGGTTCTCTCAATCCCCCCAAGGTCCCAACCTTCATGATATTGAAGTTACTTTTCAAGGTTAGGGAACCATTCAATCTCCTGTTTTAGTCATGATATTCTTTATGTTATGTCTTCTAGATTTCATTTTACTATGAGAAGTTATGTTCTTATATATACATATTGTAAGTCCCCATCCTCAAAACATTACATAATTTCGAGTTAAATCACGAATTAACATTCAGTATCTTATCATGTTTAGAGTTTTATAGAATTAATCCATAACTATTACATCTCAAATATTACAAAGTACACACCTCTACTCAGTATCCATTTTTTTATAAAATAAAAACTACTAAAATAAAATAATAATTTCTTTCATGATATATATCTTCTTGAATTCTTTGTTTCTCTTATCTTTCCTTATACCCTATGAAAAACATTTCAAAAACATGGGATTAGCATAAAAAGATCAGTAAGGGTTATGAAATAATGAATGTAAACATTAGTCCATCAATATATAAAAAAACACAATCCCTTGAAAATAACTCATGAAATCATAATAATTATGAAGAACTTGTAGAAATCATTAATCATAAGGGTAACTTGTGACAGCCATATCATAATTACATTGTAGCTTTCACAGCTACATAGGGAGTTACGTTTGGAATACACATCACAGTGTATTCCTTAAATCTCTGAGAAGTAACATTATCCTTTACCTCTATTATGTTACCCAAATAATTGGAGAGCTATCTTGGGCTCACTAGGCCTAGGTTTATCATGTAACCACTCGTATACATAAAGAGTTCCCAATAACCTTAACATAATCATAACACATATAGGAAAGATAACATTTAGACATTGTAATAACAAGATATAAGTTCAAGATATTGAAATCATGAATCCATTATCTAAACCATTTTAAATATGAAAATACAATAAAATATTATATTTTATTTTTATATTTTAAAAACATTACCTCTATTAAGGAAGCTAAATATCAAATAATGATTGCGGCAGTGGAGAGTTTGTCGTCACCATGTAAGTTAAAAAACACTATTCTTATAATTTAGTAAAACACTTTGTTAAAAAATATTCCTTTTATATAAATGTAAAAATCAATGATCTTTTTTATATATTTTATAAATGAAAGTCATGTATAAATTGAAATATGCCTCAATGAATGGAGAATGAGAGGAAGTCCCTTACAAAGATCATATCATTAGATTAAGGATAAAAAAATTACATAATTATGTGTGACAAATATAAATACACCCAATATAATTGTATATTATGTGTAAAAAAATCAGAGTACATTTACAGATATTTATAGCACAACATAATAAATAATTAGAATATTAACCCGACGAATGAAAATTGAGTTATGAAGTACCCTTATGAAAATTTGGCAGCGTAACGATGTCACTTAAAAATTAAAAAAACGAGTTGATGATACAGAAATGGGGATTTCATCTAATGGACATAAAATTTACATCAATTAGGATATATAAAAACATATCCCATCTTAGGAAAATGAAAATTAAATTACATAACATAAAAGAAATCTTTGAATAAATGAAGCTAGGGAAAGGTTTCCTTACAATGATCATTTTGTAAATAAAATAGATAGATTTTGTGTATTCACTCTATGTAAACATAAATCACAAATAAATAAAATAGTTTACATAAAAAATTATTTCCCACATAATCGTAGAACATCATAATAAATAATTTGATGATTAACCCAAAGAATAGAAATTGGGTTAAGAAGTTACCCTACCTCAAGTCCGACTTGTCTTGTATGCTCCATGTTCTTCCTGAATAATAAAATTAAGATAATTGAAAATTGAATCAGAACATTTTTCTTTTATATTATTCCATCTATATCACTTATTACCTTTCTATAACAATTTGTTAATTATTTGAGTTCATATCGGAAATTTTTCCGATGATCATAACTTGAGATAAAAATGAACTTGGTATAATTAAAAATTGTACATATGGTAAAATATAAATTATATTTAATAATATATTCATCATTTAGATATCATATATATCATATATATCCATTATTTATTTATAATAGTCTTTAAAATTTGGAGATATGAATTTAAATGTATCGTTCATAGTGACGGTAAGTCGTACTTACGCATGAACGCTACTTTCATTTATATTTCATATTTAAAGGCATGAAAACTAAATGATAAAAATGCATATTATAATTAAATTATAATATATATTTTATATATGTTACATTACTTCTTTAATTCCATCCTTTATACATTCCATTTATAGCATGAATGAGTCATATCACATTGAGTGGGGGTAGTCTGCGCTTCTCCAAATGAAATTATCATATTTAAACAACATGAAAATCATAATGCTATGTTATAAATGAAAAATACAGAATAATATAGAAAAAATAAATATGATATATACCAAATATAAATTTATTTTCTTCATAATAGTCACCATGAGAGGCGGTAGGAGATAATTGAACAATCATCGTTTCATGAGGCTGTAATTCACCGTCCACAAAAACAATATGTTCTTATCCATTATATAGAGGTGTGTGGAAGTTTATATCGAATACTTCTCATAAAAATAACCTTTTATATTTTGTATAATGGTCATGGTAAGTAAAAAATGACTAATATGAGCATTGGGAGTGCAGAACGAAAAAAAATAATTGAACATGATAGAATATGCAACCATTAAATTAGGTAACTTCCTTTGGATTGAACAAAGTGGTTTCATGAATTTTATTATACCTATTTTAATGATTATATAGGTATATTGGGATGTTGGGAGCTTATTTGGGAAGGTTTTGGGTGATCCAAGCGGATTGAGAGGTGTGGGTAAAGGGTTAGAGGTGATGCCCTCTTATAGGAGGGAGGAGGAACTATTTAGAAAACTCTAGAAACATTATTTTATTATAAATTCATTTTCCGTTTCTAAAGGCACAAAATATTGTTAAGTAAAATATAATATGAGGATTTATCTAAATCTTCTAAACCGATATGTTTTAGACAAGTTGAGGTCCTAAAATTAATAATATTATTTAGAATTAACACTTAGTTAACTAATTTAACTTTTACCATGTCTTTTTGTATATTCATACTATATTTTTAATATATTTAATATAGAATGTCATGAGACCCAAAAATTGGATAATTAAATACATTTTTAATATCTTATATGTCAGTTGGATGAATATTACTATTTTAGTAATATTTTTCATTTAATAAAATAGTATTTATTTTAAAAACTCATTTATGTCAATTTATAAACTATTCATATGAGACTTTTAAAAAATATATAACAAATTTTTTATTTCAAAAAACATTCATTAATTCAAATATAACATGTTATAATAATCCATAAAATTCATGGATCTCATCAAAATGTTCACAATAAATTTATTTTAATATTTATAATCCGATTTATTTAAATATTTTATTGATAAGGTAATCACTACACCACCATTTGGTCATAAATAATTTTATTTATATGATGTCCAAAAAATATTAATAAAATTAAATTATGTCGGAAATAATTTTTTATTTATAATTACTATTTATAGTGGAAAATATCACTTATATAACCCTATATGAAAATTGATTTACTAATGTATGTATGATTATGTTTCATTTTCCTTAACATTAAATTAATTTTTATAAAATGTCAGTTTCACTTACAAGTGGCTCTATCGGGTCCCAAAATTGACCCAAAAATGAAATTTTCTAAAATGTAATATCAAATAGTGTTTGGACAAATGTTAGGGTAATTAAATAATATTATAATATTATTTTTACCCTTATTTTCTAGATTTACCTTAAAACCATGTAAAATAAAATATTTGCCGATGTTTCTTTTCATAAGGTATAAAAATAAAAGTTACCTATATAAAAAAATTGAAACTTATGATTAAAAATATGGAATCTATTTATCCCAATTAAGAACATGGAATTTGTAGAAATTAATTTAAAATTAATTCATGTTTTCAAAACCAAAAAGAGATGTTTTATGAAAAAACATCCAAAAAACAGACACGTATTTATAACCCATTTCAACGTGAAATTACTTTCAATTACCAAAATTGAATTAAAAGATAAAATAATTATCTAAATAAACTTTGAAATCATTTAAATGATAATATATTTTTATAAAAAATTTATATTAAAAATTATTTTTTAAAAAAATAAATGTTTTTCTCTATTCATAAAAAAATTAACTTTATCATAATAATACCAAAAAATTTCCCAAAGTAAATTTTGATGTACCAATTATAAATAAGAAGTTAATTTTGTAAAATGGAACATAAAAAAGTGAAAAAAACATACATAAAATGTGTTCTCCATCAAAAGGTGGTAAAATAACCTTTTAAAAATATTAGAGTTTTTATGATTGAAATTGGATTCATTCACATTTTAAGCCTCTAAGATTTATTGGATAAAAGTAATAAAATTATAAAAAAATATGTAATAATATAGTATTTAGTTATATTAATTCATGTTGATACAATGTCTAGGAGTTTACTACCATTAATAATAATATTATTATTATATTATTTTTTTGTATAACTCAATGTTGTTTGCAATGTATGATTCAAAGAATCCTATTGTTGTGTGTTTAGTATGCTATCATACATAGAATACCCTTGAAAGTAAAATTAATATTTAATTTAATAATATTAATAAATATAAAAAATATCATATTTTTTATTTACTAGGGATGTTACACTCTTCCCCCTTTTAAGAATTACGTCCTCACAATTTTAAAATCGAGCTCGAAAACATCATTAAATGTTCCACATCAGAAAAAGAGTCAATAAAACTATAACTTTAATAGAAATAAAGATAAGTAAAAAGGTTAGATAATCCCAAGAAATTAATGTATTTTATAAAAATAAATACTAATCTTAATCTATAAAATTGAACAACCAATACCCAAAGATCAACAAAGACCATTCAATAAAAAATTGTGCTTCAAATCCATCAACATAATCAAAAATAACTTTCAAAACCAAAATTCAGAAGGAGTTGATCACATAGAAATCCAAAATAATCATAAACTTCGTCTCTATATAAAATCGGCTACGCTTAAAGTATCATACTAAAAAGTAATTAACCAAATCACATATTCTCCAAGATAGGTTAATTATTTCCATTAATGACCTGAATCACTATTTTTCCACGACAAAATCACAGATTACTCAAAAATAAAATTCTTCCATTACTCCTCAAATGAAATCCCATAGTATTATATATTCCTTAAGCATCTAGTGTTCCCAAAAAATAAAATTTCTTCCAAAATAACCATTATCTCTTAATCACCACATAATTTTCTTATACAAGGATACACATTGGAAACAATAATAGATCACAAATCAACTTATTCTGGATCAATAAAAACATTTTACTAAAAATAATAATTCATACTAACCAATGACTTCATGTTTTCCAATGATAGACTAGGCGACCTTGTCTCGCTTAAGTTACGGGTTCGATTCCTGCGACCTTGTCGAATGTGATGGGTCATCACCCATCTTGTGTGTCGTCCCTTTTTAAATAACTCAAAAATAAACCTATCAATATTTAACCTCAATGGTTGTCTTATACCTCTCATTTTCATACCAACTCATAATGACGTCGATATCTTAATTAAAGAAGTGTTATATATATTAACTATTTTTTTATATCCATAAACGAAAAGTATTCCGAAAGAAAGAGGTTTTTAACTTGTCATGGTGTCCTCTTAGTTTCATCGTCATCTTGTTCATGTAGATAGATAGTCCATCAATTACAACAATGATTTAGAGATCTTTCAAAATCATATTCTTCCATTATCCAAATACACCTTGTAAAACATGTGTCAAATGGGTGTTCACAGAAATATAGATTCATAAAATAATCATGTATGACATATGATTTCAAAAAACTTGTAAAACATGGTATTAAAAAAACAGTCGAACCGATATTGAGATGAAACATTCAATAAATTTCCTTTTTAAAATACTATAAGTATGTTTAGAAAGACTATAATATAAATGAAAATATAAATAGGTTTTTCAAGGGTCTCCTTATTCTGAAACATTTTCAAAATCATAATATGCTTTAAAATCTTGTGATATGGTAAAATATTTGAAAATTCCGTGATAATATTTACCTTTCTTGAAAATATGAAAATAATTAGAATATATGATTTGATTAAATAAAACCCATGGTCCCTGATGTTATCGAGATATAGTGGAGTTGTTTTATATCTAAAAAATTTCGTGCAATTGAGTTGTATGTTTGATAATTTTTTAGAGTCATATGGACATGACTTTTAAATAATTATTACAAGAAATTCATTAGTAAGATATAGGAATGTCATTTGAGATCCTCCTTTTTCCATTTTAATAGACTTTCCTTGATCTGAAAAGGTTGAAAAAAGGATTTAAATTAAAGAGTAGACATAGAGACTAATCATGTGTCTAACAAAACTCTTAATCCCTAAAGTTTTCTAGACCAACCTATGATACCAACTATAATTCCCCAGCCTTAATAAATTACTTAATCTTGAGTTAAATCAAAAATTAACATTGAGGATCTTTTTAGCTTAAGAGTTTTCAGGAATTTTTCCATAACTATTAAATCACTAATATTACAAAGTACACACTTCTACTCAGTATCCATTTTTTAATATAATAAAAACTCTTAAAAGAAATGAATAATTCCTTTCTTGACATAAGTCATCTTTAATTATTTATTTCTCTTACACTTCCTTATACCATGTGAAAACCTTTTCAAAAACATGGGATGATCATAAAAAGCTCAGTAAGGGTTATAAAATAAATAAAGAAAAATTAGTTCATTAATACTTATAAAACGTAATCTCTTTAACATTCCTTAAGAAATATTAAGATTTATGAATAACACATTGAAATCATAAATCATAAATTTTACTTGTGGCATCCATATCATACGTACATTATAGCATTCAAATCTACATATGAAGTTACGTTTTGAATACCCATCATAGTATATTCCCTAAATCTATTAGGATAAACAATAAAATTTACCTCTGTCACATTACATAATTCATTCTAGATCTATTTTGTGGTCACCCACCCTAGGTTTATCACGGAACCACTTGTACACATAAACAAAGGCCAAGAACCATAACATAATCATAACACATACAGGAAAGATAAAATTACCACATTGCAACCACAAGATATAAGTTCAAGATATTAAAATAATCAATAAATTATGAAAACCAATTTCAATACCAAAATACATAAAAAGCGTATATGGTATTTTTATTCCTTTTAAAAACATTTCACCTTGTTAAGGAATCCATATATCAAACAATGCTCGAAGCGGTGGAGAGGTCGTTGTCACCACGTACATTAAAGAATCATTCTATTTTTAGTTTTTTTAAAAACATCACAAGAAAAGATTAATTTTCAACAAAATTACATTTCAAGGGAGTTTATTATACAGGGTATAAAATAATGTCATTTGTAAATCGAAGTAAGCCTCATTGAAAGAAGATTGAAATGAAGTCCCTTACAAAGATTGTATAATTAGAATAAGGATAAATCAGTGAAATAATTATGTGGGAAAAATATAAATACTCCAAATATAAGTATATATTATCTGTAATAAAATCAGAGGTCATTCACACATATTCCTAGAATGAAATAATCAAGAAGTATAAGACTGAACCAAAGAATAAAAATTGGGTTAACATGTTCCCTTATGAAAATTGGACAGCCTAACGATGCCACTTAAAAATTTTGAAAATCAGTTGATGAGAGAGAAAAATGGTCTCTCATCACATGGACATAAAATTTATAGCAATAAGGATATAAAATAAAATATCACAACATAACCAAAAAGAAATTTAAATAAAAAATAAAAAATAAGTCTTTGACTAAATGAGGAGGTTGAAAGTTTCCCTTACAAGGATCATTTTGTAAATAAAATGAATGATTATGTATATTCACTCTAAGTAAACATAAATAAATTATAAATAAATGATATTCCATCAATATTTATTTCTCAAATATTTATAGCGTGAAATAAGAAAAAATTATATGATTAACGCAATGAATGGAAATTGGGTCAAGAAGTTCCCTTAACTCAAGTCTGACTTGTCTTGTATTTTCCTTATTCATCCTGAATAATAAAGATAAGGTAATTTATACTTTTTTAAGAAAAATTTTCAATTTTATTATTCGTTTTATATCACTTATTTCCTTTTTATAATAATTAGTTAGTTATTTGAGTTTATATCAGACATTTGGTCGATGTTCGGAAATTGAGTAAAAATGAAATTATTATAATTACAAATTTTCCACGTGGTCCAATGTCCATTATCTTCAAAATGTTATTCATTATTTATAAATCATATATAATATATTTATATTTATATTTATATATATAGTATATAATTTTAATATTCCATAAATTTTGAAGATAATAAATGAAATGTACCATGCATGGAGATAGCAAGTCTAACGTGCACATGAACAGTACTTTCATTTCAATATCATTTTTAAAAGGATGAATACTAAATGATAAATTGGTATCTTATTATTCCAGTATAATATCTATGTTATATATTTTACATAATTTCTGTGATTCAATCCTTTATACGTTTCTTGTATAGCATGAACGAGTCATGTCACTTTGAGGGGGTTGTGGTCCGCATATCCTCAAATAAAATTATCGTATTTATACAACATGAAATTCATAATGGTATATTATAAATGAAAATTAAAAAATCTTAGTGACAATGTAAATATTATATATTCCATAAATAAATATATTTCCATCATAATGGCCACCATGAGAGGCGGTAGGAGATATTTGAACAATCATCATTCTGTGAGGTAGTAGTTCGTCATCCACAAAAACAGTATGTTTGTATCCATTAGATGGAGGTGTGTGAAAGTGTAGTTTAGATATTTCTCATAAAAACAACCTAGTATATTTTTTATACTGGTTTTGTTATGTAATGAATTAATAATAATATCATAGGGAGTAGAGAATGAAAATAAAATAATAGAACTTGAGAGAAGATGTTACCTTTAAGTCGGGAAACTTCCATTAGTTTGAACAAATGGGATTTCATGAATTTCCTTATGCCTAGGAGAATGATTCATAGAGAAATAGAGGTATTTTTGGATATTTTTAGGTTTGGGGTCGGATGATCCAAGGTGCTTGATAGGTGTGAGTAAAGGTTAAGAGGTGATGTCCTTTTATAGGAGGGAGGAGGAACAATTTAGAAAACTACAGAAATATTATTTTATAACAAATTAAATTTTGTTTTCTATAGAATAAAATTTTAGTTATGTCTAATATAAGATGATTATGGATCAAAAGTATCTCAACCAATATATTTTATAACAGTTTAGGTCAAAAAATTAACCATTTATTTTAGCTTTAACCCTTAGATAACTAATTTAACATTTACCATGTCTTATCGTATATTCATATCATTTGGAGAAGCTCTTGATCCAACCGAGTGTCTCTCCTTGGGGAGCACATGTTATCTTTGTGAAGAAAAAGGACCCATCAATTCGGCTATGAATTGATTATAGATTACTGAATGAGATCAAATTGATGAAGAAATACCCTCTTCCAAGAATTGATGACTAATTTGACCAACGTCATGGGGCTCAATTCTTCTATAAGATTGATTTTTGATATGGATTTCATCAATTGAGGGTGAATAAGGAAGATATTCAAAAAAATAGCTTTCGGTCAAGATATGGGAATTATGAGTTTGCTTTCATACCCTTTTCCTTGACTAATGCACCTCCAATTATTATGGATTTTAAGAATATAGTCATTAAGGAATACCTTGATAACTTTGTGTATGTTTTTATTGATGATATTCTGATATATTTCAAAATTCGAGGGGAGTATGTGGATCAACTAAGGATTATTCTGAAAAATCTATAGAATGAGTGGCTTTTTGTAATGATCAGAAAATGTAAATTTTGGTTACACCAAGTTCCTTTCTTAGGGAAGATTGTAACCAATGAACGAATCACAACTGACCCTGCAATGATAAAGGGTATAGAGGAGTGTCTGCATCCTACAAAAATAACTGATATTATTTGTTTCGTTGGATTATTAGGATATTATAAGAGGTTTTGGAAAAAAATTATGATGTTCTAATCCATTAACCATGTTAACTAGAAAAGGGTTCATGTTCATCTAGGAACGGGAGTGCAAGGAATGTTTCCAAGAGCTGAAGAAGATATTGGTTATTTCACCTATGCTAAGTCTTCCCTCAAGAGAGTAAGGATTCATTATTTTTAGTGATACATCCTAAAATGGCTTGGATGATTCCTCATGAAAAATTATAAGGTGATTGCTTATGAATTTCGATTATTAAACTCATGAGAATAACTATTCTACACATGATCTTGAGCTGGCTACTGTTGTTTTTTCTGATGTTGTGGATGTAGTATCATTATAAGGAGAAATGTGATATATAGATAGAAAAAAAAATTAAAGAATATTTTCATAGAAAATGGTTTGAATATGGGACAAAGGGGGTGGTAGTAATTCATAAAGACTATAATTGTTAAATTCATTACCATCTCGAAAGATCAAAGAAAGGTGTTGATGCATTAAGTAGGAAAGACCCAGTTGTTCTATCCATAATGAGGATTCAAATAGATCCTTTAATCAATTATGTAGTAAACATGAAAATGATAATTATAATGGTAGGGATATCATCAACCCTATTCCAAATTATTTTCAACCTTAGTTACTATAGAAGATCAATAAAGCTCATAAATAAAATCATTTGTTACAGAAAAATATTTAAGTTATGAAGGATCGGAAGTTTCTTGATTTCAATATTGACTGAGAAGGTGTATTGAAATGCCATACTAGACTATGTGATTCATCTATTCTATAATTAAATACTGAGTTGATAGATGAAGCTCATATCTCTACTTTCTCTATACATAATAGAAGCACGAAAATGCATAGGGAACATCGTAATCATTATTGGTGGGATAATATAAAAAGGGAGATCGCTGACTACACTAAAATGTTCTTGGAATGTTAGAAAGTGAGGGTAGTGTGACAAATTACTAAAGGGGAATTACAATCACTACCCATGCCTGCATGGTAGTGGGACAATATCACTATTTTCGTTGTCACCGGTCTCCCAAGAACATCCAATGAAAAAAAATTCAATATGAGTTATTTTAGACCGTCTCACTAAGACTAAAAAATTTATCTCTTTTGGGGAAGATTAGACTCTTGATCAAATTTATAGGATTTACATGAAAGAAGTGGTAAGGATGAATTGAGTTCCACATTCTATCCTATCTGATCATGATCCAAGGTTCACATCAAAATTATAGATAAGTTATTAACATGCTCTGAGTACCAAATTGAATTTCATTATGGCCTAACACCCCCAAACCGATTGTTAATCTGAAAGGAATATTCAAAAAATCAATTACATGCTGAGAACATGATCAATGGAATTTAAAGATGGAAGGGATCAATATATCCCATTAGTTGTGTTCTCTTACAACAACATCTTCCACTAGAGAATTAAAATATAACCCTATTATGATCTATATGGGAAGCGATGTAGAACTCATAATTGTTGGGATGGAGATGGTGAGAGAATTATTTGGGCATAATCTTGGCCAAGAGATGAGAGAAAAGGTTTATTCCATCCAGCAACACATTATGGCTGCTCAGAGTCCAAAAAAGAGCTATACTGCCAACCATGGAAGAGACAAGGATTTTAATGTTGGCGAAACAATCATTCTTCAAATTTAACATTGTAAAATAGTGTCGAGGTTTGTGATGAAATGGAAGCTCAGCCCTCAGTACATTGGCCCCTATGAAATCATAGATTATATAGAATTAGTGGCCTATCACCTTATACTTCCTCCAAATATAGGACATGTTCATGACTTCTTCCATGAAAAAATCTTGGGGAATTACATACTTGAACCTTCAATTTTACTAAATTTATAGTTGGTACAACTGGAACAAGACCCCTCTTATTGGGGGAATCTTCTGAAGAACATGGAGCATAGATACAAGATTATACCCAACAAGACTTCCCTTCTAGTTAAGGTGTTGTGGAGGAACCAAAAATATGAAGAATCCATGTGGTAACCAGAGGAGTCTATGAGATAGATGTACCCACAATATTTCAATTCAGAGGGTACAAGTTGAAATTATTGGAATAAAACTTCTTAAGGTGGGAATAATGTAACGACCCAAAATTTTGATTAATATTTGTTTCTTAATTTTTTTTTTATTTTGTACTCAACAAAACAACATCATTTTAGTTAACGAAGTGAGTATAATTAAAATGAGACCATTTGGTTTTTACTATTACATGACTAATTTTCAATATGAAATCATGAAACAAAACTCTCAACATTATGATTATTGTTTATAAATACAAATGATCATGGATAATTAATACAGAAAGAAGAGTTGATGGCATCAACTACTAGACATGTGCTATATGAAGAACATATTTTAGAGATTGAAAAGGAAGTTCCATCACTGGGCTTTGATCTGGACAAATCCCAAGCCACACTCCAACATGGTAAGCTTGAACGTAATCACTTAGAGGAGAAATTCAAGCTGATAGAAATCACCACTCGGGCAATGTTATTCGAGCCGCCCTAAGATTCTATCACCATAGAACACATTACTCTTAGATTCGGGTTAGGTGTTATAAGGGGATATGTAACTAGGGCTCAGTTATTTTGTGTAATCATTTTGTATAAATACATTTTTATTTCTTATTATGGTAAAATCTGTGAATTTCAAGTGTCTAGATAAATATAGGATGAATTTATAGAAGTTATATATAATTGATAAATATTGGAAAAAGGGTATTTTAAAAAAATTATACATTAAGTAATTAATAATGTGAAATGATTTTCTATAAATGGTATTCCACAATTTTGATATGTATGAAATTTATATTCTAATATGATCGACATAAATTTTTGTGAATAGTGAATTATTTATTGTAATATTACCCATATGAATAGTAATGTGACCAATGGAATAGTAACCTCACTTACAAATGTATAAATATATGAACCTGATATTATTCTAGAAGAATCTCTTATATCCTTTTATATGGAGTTGATCATTAAATAAGAACTAAAAAATGAGAGTATAAGGATAAACAATTTCCCTATTGTCTAGGAATAAATTGATGTATTTCATGAGGAGTTACCCATACCTCCCCAAATAAGAGAGTTAGAGTTATCAATTGAATTCATACCTGGATCTCATCCAATATCAAAGACCCTGTATAAGATGGAAAATGTGGAGCTATATAAATTAAAGAAACAACTCGATGATATTTTAGAGAAGGGGTTTATCCAACCGACTGTGTCTAAGTGGGGACCACCTATTCTCTTTTTAAATAATAAGGATGGATTAATGTGCTTTTGAATTGATTATAGAGATTTAAAATATATCAAAGTGAAGAAAAAATACCATCTTCAAATAATTAAGGAATTATTTAACCTAATTCGTGAGGTTCAATTCTTCTCCAAGATGGATCTTCGATCTGGTTATCATAAATTTAGGGTGAAGAGAAAAGATATTCCAAAAAACTGTATTCTGGCCAAGATAGAAGAATTATAATTTTTTATTCCCTTTGGATTGACTTATTGACCTGTTATTTTTATGGATTTGATGAATATAATCAGTAAGGTCTGCCATGATAAAATTGTGGTAGTTTTTATTGATGATATTCAGATATATTCCAAAATTCTCAAGGATCTTGAGGATTTTATAAGGGTTGTTTTTCAAACTCTGCAGATGGAGAATATTTTTAGAAATTTTAGAAAATGTGAAATTTTGTTACAATAACATGATTTATTTGGGAACATTTTCACAATTGAAGGAATCATAGTTGACCGAGTAAAGATAAATGTTATAGAGGAGTGGCCTCATCCTACAAAAATAATTGAGATTCTTAGTTTCCATGGATTAACGGGATATTATAGGTGTTTTTTTAAAAACATTTCATGATGTTCTAGTCCATTAACATTGATTACTCACAATGGGGTCAAATTCATCTAGACAAAGGAGAGTGAGAAAATATTCCAAGATCTGAAGAAGAGATTGGTTACTAAACCCATGCCAAATATTCCCTCATGTAGAGAATGAATCATTGTTTTTAGCGATGTAGCTCAAATAGGTATTGGGTGCGTCCTCAAGAAAAATGATTAGGTGATTTCATATGCTTCCCGACAGTTGAAGACTCATGAGCAGAACTATCACCCACATGATATTGAGCCAGTGGCAAGAGTTTTTTTCTATGAAGATATGAAGGCACTATCATTATGTGGGAAATGTGAAATATACATAGACCATCAATGATTGAAGTATATTTTCAAACAAAAGTAATTGAACATGAGACATAGGATATGGTTGGAACTTCTCAAAGACTACGATTGTTCGATTCATTATCATATCAGAAGAGAAAACAATGTCATTGAGTCATTAAGTAGGAAATATCCAGTTGTTCTATCTATGATGAGGATTTAAAGAGGTCATTTGATCAATGATCTAGTAATGCTTGAAATGGGAATTATAAGGTATGGTACATCATCAAAACTATATGAAATGATTTCTCAACCATCATTAAAATAGAAGATCAAGAAAGCTCATAAAGAAGATCCTTTGTTAATGAATAAAGTAGAGGCTATAAAGGATGTGAAGGTTCTGGAGTTCAATATTGATCAAGGATGTGTACTAAAATTTCATTCAAGACTATGGGTTCCATATATTTAAGAAATAAAGAAGGTGCTTATGGATGATACTTATAGTTCTACTTTCTCTATACATCATAGGAGCATGAAAATGTATATGGTCCTTCTTGATCCTTATTGATGAAATATTATGAAAATGGAGATTGTTGACTACACTAAAATTTTCCTGGTATTCCAGTATGTTAAGAAAGACCGACAACATCCTAAAAGGGTATTAAAACCACTGCCCATACCTATATGGAAGTGGGAAAATATCACTATGGAGTTTGTCACTGGTATCCTAAGAAATTCCAATGGATACAATCCCATATGGGTTATTTTGGAATGTCTCACTAAAACTTCCCATTTTATCTCTATTCCGGTAGATATCCATATTTATCAACATGCCATTTATTACGTGAAGGATGTTGTAAGGAAGATTGGAGTACCACTTTCTATCGGATTTGATCATGATCCAGGGATCATATCACAATTTTGTATAATTCTTCGACATGATCTGAGTACCGAATTGAATTTCAGTATGGCCTGTCACACCTAAACTGATGGACAATATGGAAGGACTATTCATACAATTGAGGACATGAATATAACATGCTCAATGGAATTTAAAGGTGAATTGTATCAACATATCCAATTAGTTGAGTTATTTTAAAACAACAGATTTCACTTTAGTATTCAAATGGATCCCTATAGAGCTCTATATGGGAAGTGATATAGAACTATTACTTGTAGGGATGAAGCTACTGAGAGAGAGCTTCTTGGACCTGAACCTATACAAAAGATGTCAGAAAAGGTTCATGCCATCCATAAACACATTAAGGTTGTTGAGAGTCATTATAAGAGTTATTCCATCAACAGTCGAAGGTACTTGGAGTTTGATGTTGGGGAAAAAGTCTTTCTATTAATTTCACATTGAAAATGTGTCATGAGGTTTTGGAAGAAATGGAAGCTCAGCCCTAGTTACATTGGTCCATATTAAATTCTTGATCGCGTAAGAGCAGTGTCCTATTGGCTTTCACTTCATAAAAATAAAGAATAGGTTCATGATGTCTTCCATGTATCCTAATTGAATAAGTACATACCTAGCCATTCACATGCACTAACTCCAGAGGTGGTACAACTAGAACATGACATTTCTTATGAGGAGCATCTGATGGATATATTAAATCATAAAGACAAGGTTCAATGCATCAATACTAACCAAGTAGTTATAGTGTTGGGGAAGAACCACAAATGAGAAGAAGCCATGTGGGAACTAGAGGAGTCTATAAGAATGAAGTATCCATATGATTTCTCATCAGAGGTTATGATTTGAAATTTTGGGGTTAAATTTCTTAATGGTGGAAGAATATAACGACCCAACATTTTAAATAATATTTGTTTCATGTATTTGTGTTTTATTTTTCACAAAACAAAACTATATCATTTTAATTAATGAAGTGAGTATAATTAAAATAAAACCATTGGGTTTCAACTATTATATGACTACTGGTCAATATGACTATTGGTCAATACGACCGTTGGAAACTATACTCTTAACATTATGATTATTGTTTATAAATTCAAATTATCATGGTAAATTAATAGAGAAAGAAGCATTTATGGCCTCATCCAGTAGACTCGGGCCGTACGACGACCATCTATAAGATCCTGGGAAGGAGGTTACATCACTGGGATTTTCCCAAGACCAAGACCAAGACAAACTCTAACATGTTAATCTTGGGCATAATCGCATAAAGGATATGTTCAAGATGATTTAAATCACTACTTGGTAAATATTTTTCAAGTGGCCACCAGATTCTATAACCATATCACACCTTAATCATAATACATATGTAGGTGTTATAAGGGGTTATGTAATGAGGCCTTAGATACATTGTGTAATATTTTTGTATCAATAAAATATTTATTTTTTATTATGGTAAAATCTGTGAATTTCAAATGTTCAGATAAATATAGGATGAATTTATAGATGTTCCATATTATTGATGAATATTGGAAAAAAGGTATTTCAATTTTTTTATATGATAAATAATTAATAATGTGAAATTATTTTCCCAAAATTCTCTTCTACAATTTTGATAAATAAGAAAATTAGATTCTAATAAGATCAACATAATTTTTGGTGAATAGTAATGTATGAATAGTAATATTAACCTTATGATAAGTAATGTGTCCAATGGAATATTAACCTCACCTAATAAAGTATAAATATAGTTAATCCATCTTTATTGGAAATTTGATATAATAGCATTAATAAATAACTATTTTAGAAATTATTAGTTAAGTATTATTATTTTTAGATAAAATGTGTTTTTACTTAAAAATTAAATATCTCATAAATTGAAAAAAAATCATAAAATGGAATTCATTTTTCAATTCAGATCATCAATATTATGTTAGGTTTAATTTATGATATTTTTATAAAATTTTTTCTTTTTCGGTGAATAGTAAAAATACAATTTTGAGTTTCTATGTGTTTAATGACATCATAAATGATATAATCCTACTGTAATAATTCTGGTCAACTTATTTACAGTAATATATTTTATGTGATGTCCCATGTATCAAATACCATAGGCAAATACCATCGTCAAGCCCATGGTTTTTCAAATACCACTAATGAGGTGTCCTTTAGAAATTAATAAAATATTCTCTGATTTTTTCTATTAATACAAATCCATTATTTCATTCCATTCATTAGAAATTTCTCCTCAATGAATATTTCGTATTTTTACCTCCCAAGGAGTCATACCAAGGTTCCATCAAGCCCCCAAGTTCAAACCATTAGGTTTTTAATGTTACTCTTCAATGTAAGGGAACCTTTCACCCTCCTCTTTTAGTTAGGACTTCCTTTAAGTTATGCCTTATAGTATCCATTCTAATATTTGTTGGTATGTTTTTATATATACATAATTATTTCAATTTTATTTCCAAGTAATGAGATAATATTTCCCCTCTCACCAATTGATTTTCTGAATTTTTATGTGACGTCGTTAGGCTGCTGAATTTTCATAAAAGAAATCACATCTTATCTTTCCTTTCAAGTTTACTTTTTCAAGAGAAATTTCATTCAAACATACATACCATGATATTATTTACATTTTATTCTATCCCTATACTTTATTATAAGTTATTAATGAATTTTAAAACCTTGTACCCACTCTTTTAAATATTTTCTATAACCATTGTGTATAGTCGTTATGCTACTGAATTTTCATCTCAAAATCTCTCTCCCTTTGTCAATAAATTATCTCATTTTATTTATGTGAACATAGAAAACTATTTCATTTACATTGGTATTAATATTGAAATAAAAATGATATATTTTATTCTGAAATTTACAAACATAAAAACCTTATTCCCTTTCCATGGGTTATAAATGATATAACGATCTTGTTTTTTAATAACTTTTTAAAACCTCGTGATGTTGATATGAAACCCTTTCCTTTTATTATCTTTGGGTTATTTATGAAATTTATGATTTTGATATATTTGGATCAAACTAAAATAATTATAAATTAATGGTATGCCCTGATAGTGATCTAATGCATTGGGTAAAGAATTTAATCTCTAGAGATGACAAGTTTCACGATACCTTGGTGAATACCCTTGGTAATTTTTATGAAATCTTGGGGATGAACCTTAGTGATATGTTCATGAATGAATAAATTAAATTTTTTAGCCAAATTTTCAATTTATGTTTCATGTTAAAATTATTATGATATTCCTCTTTATCAACATGTTCTTATTGATATCTCTCATGTTCACATGTAAATTATTTCACTTTATTTCTTTAATCGTAATTCTGTACACCCTTTCCTTTGATATACGTCTCGAGGTTATGAGATGCAGAAATTCTAAATAGGATGAACTTATCAAAAATCATATAAATGGTATTTAAAATAATTTTGTATGTTTTCATGTTTTATGTGGCTGATTTCCATGACACTAGACTTTAGTGGTCCTCTATTTAGAAAATGTAATGTAAAAATAATGTAATAAAAAGGCGGGATGTCCTAATAAATATTGATTTGTTATAAATATATTACACATCCACGTACACACAAAAACACACACACACACACACACATATATATATATATATTACTGTATATTACTTTCTTATGACCTTTTATTACCCATTTATTAACAATTCCACGTTAAAATCACGTTTCGGGCAACAACTCCATTGATTTTCTTATATATATTTATTTTTTTATGTTTATTCCTTTTACATTTATAATAGATAAATCATCTAAATAAATTTTACAATGATTATAATATCATATATGTTAATTAAATATGTATTTAGAGTATCCTATAAAAGATAGATATGGATAATTAAAAATAATGTTCTTAGAGATAGTAGGTTATTTGTAAGCATTAATGTTTTTCCATTTTATCAAAATATGTATTGAAAGAATGGAAACTAATATTATAAGTTACATGAATAATATTAATTAAATATATATATGATATATTCATTAAATATTACTTAATTAATTTCCATAAAATTAGTTAGTGAAAAAATAATTACATCACTTCGCAAGGCGACAACCTTCTTTACACACGAATAAAATTCTTGTATCCGTAACAGAATGAATTGCAATATGTTTTAGGAAATAATATAACTCCAAAAGATTAATTATTTCAAAAATATCTTATGTATTAAATTAATCTATATTTTTTATCATCCATATAAAAAATAAATGGAAAACACATCGCATCTGTTCGTTCAGTGGTAGTGAACCATACACATGAGCGATGCAATTTTTATATAGCATTAGAAGGTAAGAAGTTATAATTTTTGTTATAATAAAATAGGTATAATATTAACATAAATATATCATATAGTAAATAAATCCATCATTATATCCACATGTGATAGGTGGTTATGAAAATGAAAAAAATCAGTCCACACAGTGGTAGACTTCCCAACACACGAACGGTGATTTTGTATCCCATTTAATGGATGTGGAGATGGATATTTGTTATGAAATTAACATAATAAAATATAAATATATATGATATATTAGATTCATTTTTTATAATAATTGTTATTGATTTTATTGATTTATATTATTATTTAAACAAAATATTTATAGTTAATAACATTACTTCCTCTTTGGAAAACCTCGTTGGTTTAATCCAATATCTCTCCTAGGGTGGATTTTTGATCACACTAAGTTCTTCAGTATGTGAGGAGGGAATAAAAAAATAATTTTAATTTAATTTCCAAAAAAACGGGTTCTTAAGAGTGAAGTGGAGGCTATAAGGGGTTTCCTTTTATTTGTTTTGTGAGTGGAACACTAGTAATTTTCTAAAAAAGAATGGTGTAACCCTATTTATTAAATTCCAAAATGAACAAAAATTAGAAACTAGTTATAAATATAGGTGATTATGTCAATATATTACCAAATAATAAGTATTTTATCGGTTTAATAGTCTTTTTACTACTTATATAATTACATAAACTCCACCGTTAACCAATTTTCCTCATAATAGTGGTAATTAATATTTACTGTTTTTACATATTTGTCTGGAAAATATAAGTTTAAAATTATTATATAATATAAATTATTTTCATTCCAAATATGGAATCCATTATTAAAAATTCCCTTCATATAATATTTAAATTTAATATTAAAATTAATCCTTCAAATTCCATGAAAAAGTGATTTTTACTAGAGAAAGGTTTGTAAAGATTAAAAAATTATATTTAAAAATATAATATGACATTTATAAAAAAAATTAAATTTTATTAATAGATATATAAGTGAATAAATTAAACTTTTATATCTTTATAAAAAATATATCATGTAAATTATTGGAATGAAATGGGAGTTTTCAAATAAAAAGATATATTTTTCACAATATAATGAAAAAAGCATCTTTTCAGAAAATTATCATTAATTCATATAATGATAATTTTTACATGTAGAAATCTAAATTTTTTTTTTTAATATAATTTTTAAAATTGTTATAAATTAATTTTATATTTGGGGATAAAATTGGGATTACACATCCTTTTAGAAAAAAAAATATTTCTCTACAAAAAATTTATTTTTCATTTAAATAGATCTTATATTGTATATCATCAATTGATAACCATTAAAATTATTTTATAAAATTTTGAACCATATATTTTTCATAATTTCGTTTGTATTTTACACACCTATAAACATAATGTTTATGTTTAGATGGTCATGTTTTTAATAATTATTTAATATAGTATCATATTTCATTCTACACTAGTGTTGCATAAATTAAAAGCTATCACAGAGATTCAGTTTATTTAATAAATATATACCATTAAGACATGAGGTGTTTCATTCTATTATATGAATGGTGTTTTATGTCATAAATAATGCAATATATCATGTTCCTATTTTAAAATATCAAGGTGTTACAATATCCATTATAAAATAAATACCTCATTATATTCCATATATTGAATTTTTATTTTAGTAATTTATCTACCAATAAAGAATTTATTCCCATCAATTTAAAAATGATAATTTCACTCATGCGTACATGTGGACTACAACCTCCATGAAACGATGCTACTTTTTCAGAAATTCTTTACATGGATATAAATAATGACGAAATTAAGGAATATATGTGACATATATATGATATTATGATGATTCAGTATTGTTTAATTTTTTTTACCATTATATTATTACATACATCAAAAAGTGAAAACTGCATTCATGTGTACATAAGGCCTACAGTCTCAATGAATGGGGTTACTCAATTTTATATCTATACCTCTCATAGATGTATCTCTCTCTATATAAAATATATATATAAGATATTTATATGATTAAAATCACTATATTATTGATGTTACAAAGATCAATTTATATGGATTTTTACTATCGAAATGAAATATGCTTGAGAAATGAAATAATTATCATGTTGAAAAATGGTATAAATAAACAAAATTATTTAACAGTTGATAATATGAAATAATTATTTCATATATAGCATGAAATATATTACCATTTTTCTATATTACATGATTATTTAATCTAAATTACTTATAAATCTACTTAAAATTTTTTATGTTGAAATACAAGACATGAGATAAAGGATGTTCATGTAACATTTATTTCATTAAGACACATTCCATATTCACCAATTGTTTCTTTTATGTGGTGTATATACTACCAATGAATATATTGTAATACTTTTCTGATGAAAGTTATTTGAATAAAAATAATGATAAAATGTATCTCATTAATTAGGTTTTTATTATAATGTGACCAAAGTAATAAGGGATTAATTTCTCAATCAAATTTTATTTGGGATTTTTAATGCCTAAAGATCCATATATTAAATTTTATACCCCATATCTAATCAATCCATTTAATTTTTCCTCATCCAATTTTTATTTTTATATAATATTTTTCCCTTTAATTTCCTCACATTAATTACTAATGATACTGAAAAATATTTTTAATTAAATATTACATAATTTCTCTCTTTATTCCAAATTCTTTTCTATATATATTCGTGTATTCATAATATATTTTAACTTATTATATTCACTATTATCTGATAATGGTTTAAATTATTTTGAACCCATGTTTTACTTTAAAAAATTTATTTAATTTTTAAAATAATTTATGAATGATTCACTTTTTACTTTTTATTGGACATGAGAAAATAATTATTGTTTAGAAATATAAATCATGAAAATAATTTCCCACTAATATAAATGCTCAGTGGTTTGAAGATTCTTTTATATTTTATAATGTTATTTTCAGGGAAAAATGTTTTTAAAATTATTTTGGTTTTTTTCCATATTCTATTTGAAAGTGAATATTTTATTTTCATAAAAAAAATATTCAGATTGTATTTTAATGAATATCTATGTATGATTACATCCTTGATGTCAATTATTATTTATTAGGAATTTGATCCAATTATTTCACCCTTAATCTCTCAATGGATGGTTTCTTATTATTATTATTATTATTATTATTACTATTATGAAATATTTATGAAATCCATTTTTTTCATGGTTTAGGCTATGATAAAAATATGAAATGATTATGAAACCCGTTTTATTTCCATGGTTTATTTTATGTTGATATGATTAATGTTTTTGATCTTGTGGAACACCAATGTGGGTTTTTATTTATCTGATGGTTGAGACTATCTTTTAAATCACATCAATTGACTAGGAAAACTTTTATATGTCCTATGATAATTATGGGAAGAAATTAAATGTTCATGATATATTATGGGAAGCATTTAGATTTTCTTGATCTAATTTTGATAATATGTAGGTATTCATAATCCACTATGATAATTGTTTCATAATTCACGATCTTTTATAATATGTGAAAGTGGTTTTGATTTATGATCCACTATGATTTGATGGTATATCTATATATCCATTACAAATTAAACTTTTTCTATACTTGGAATCATGTTTATGATCTATGATATATTGGGTTTGACTTTTTTATGTTATTCTCTTGATCTAATATCTTTATTCTTATATTATACTTTCATATGATTATTTATTGATAAATCACATGATTACCCATTGTATGTATCTAATTTAATCCTTTCTTATATTTATATTCCCCAAATTATGAATAAAGATTTTATGTTAGATATCTATACTAAGAGTGATAGTTGTGATGAAATTAATGGGATGTGATGTAGATATCTTATGAACATGCTGTTTGTGTATCCAATATTCCAAGGAAACTACCCCATTATGGTTTTGTAATTGATCAAAATGTTATTTTTTTGAATATCAATATAAAAATATATAACATTAATATATTAAAAATATTGGTATAATATAAAAAATAATGTTTTTATTTTCTATAAAAATGGGTAGAAAAATAAATGATTCAAATAAAATCAATTATTCGTTTTAATAGTGTATGGAGGAGAGTGATTTTATTTAATATTTACAAACTACATCCAAATGGGATGAATGTTGAAAAAAAGAGTTTAAATTTTATATGTAACATAAGGGTTTTTTCTTTCATTTTTAAACCCATTGTGGAGTTTTATTTTTAGAGGTTAGATGGGTCAGAGGATTACCCAAGACATTAAGTAATGTGTGGGGACAAACCTACTTCTTGAGAATATGTAGGTGGTCTACTATAAAATTGGTGAGGGATACCAACTAGCTAGTTTTATTCCCATTGTTACAAAAAATAATAATATATCCATTTTCCTTTTGATGGGTTTTTTATGGGTTATAACATTTCTTCTAAGACCACAAACTAGCTAGTGAGGGCCACTATGTAGCTGGGGGCATTGTTTGACATGGAATTGATTCCGTTTGGTGATGTGAATTCACTATATAAGCCCTCGTCTTATATTTTTTTCTTTTTTCATTGAGACATAATTCAACACAAATGATCATTTTAGCTCTATTTGGAAATTTCTTTTCCCTTCAAATAATTTCTCTGTGCATTGATGCGTGTCTTCAATCTTTTATTTGCTTCTGATAATCCTTTCTCTTCTTGGAGTTTGATCTCACTTTTTCTCTTTGATCATTTCTTCTAGAGGCAATGTTAGTGTTAGTTTTCATTTTAATAGGTATTTTTTGTTTTCTATTGTAATTCATGTTTCTATTCTTGACTCTTAAAATATATATCTTCCTTGATTCAGTTTTTATAATAGTTGGTGATACATCTCATATTGGTTTCGGATAGATTTTATATTTTCTAGGTAGGTATTTTAAAGATAATTTATATTCTTATAATTCATTTATTACTGGAATTCAAATAAATTATATTTGAAATTATTTAAACTTGTATTAAAATTTTTATAGAAATAATAACCCTTTTGGAACTCGTAATTTATATAAATAGTTTTAAATTTTGAATTAGTTGCTTTTTCCAAAAAATGGTTTATTGATAAATATATTTATTTCAATTTGTGACATGTAAATCCCTATTTTTGGACATATATATTAATTCATTATAATTTCCCATAATTTTTTGACTGAGTAACTAAATTAAAATATAAATTGGAATGATTCAAATAATATCATGTAATAATATTTTTTTGAATGATTCATCTAATGGTTAATTCAAAACATGATGATATTTAATTGAAGAACCATTTTTCAAACATGAGTATGTTTTTAGGGAATCTGGCATGATTTGACCTTATTATCTAATGATTCAAAGTAAAATTTTGTTAAATTTATATAAATTTGGTTTTTAAATTTAGATGACCCTTAAATGTCATGTTTTGAAATTTCTGAGGTAAATTCTCTTATCTAAAACAATTCTTGGATAACCCCTTATGGAAATACTTCGTTGGATGTTGGATAAAGAATTATATGATGATAAATATTGATAAAGGGGTTATACACATTTAGGGTGAATTTTTTTAGGGTAATATGTGAGTCTTATATGTTATGGAATGATTTTAATCTTTGTTGATTCCATTGAGGATCCAAATTGTGATCCACGTATACTTTATTTCACTCACCTATTTGGAAGGTCATCATAAATTCATATATCTAAATAATATGAAAAATGATTTATGATACACATTTGTAGACCCTCACCAGGACTAGAGTCTCCAAAGATATGTTTTTTTTATGATTGGTACTTGCTCTAGGGAGGTAGGTGTGAGATAAGTTGGTATGCTTCTAATTGAAATATAATCAACATTTGAATGCTATCAATCATGGTTTATTATCGTATATTTTTTGGAATTACAATCCCATCTAAAAAATTACCATTATTTATGATCATGATACATGAAATTGATGTATGATATATGGCTATGATTGTTTAATCATGTTTTGATATCATAGTTGCCACATTTAGCATCCATTATCTTGATTATTTGATTATTATGTAGTACATTCTTAATGCATGTATTTCCCATGATGTACTTTCATGATATATAATAAATTGTGTTTCTCATAGTTTTTTATGTAAAGTTTCCTTTTTAATTGAATCTATATTAATTCAATTTATAAAAAAGATTTTTTTGATAACGGTTTATTAATTAAAAATGTATATTGGCATGTTTTCCTCTATAAGATGCTAAATATATATTTTCTCATTTTAAAATGTGGTATGATATACCTTAATTAATTCTAAAAGAACTTATTTAATTTTCATATTTCCAAACTATCTAAACTACATTTCATCATTGATGAATTTCATATAATCATGGTGGAATCATATGGGGAATAATAACTAACACCATACAGGAACCATTTGGTGTTTGGATCCATCATGTTATTAATGTATGTTATCATGATATAATTGTCTTCCATTCATAGTTTTTTAATTTTTTAGACAATGTAGGGTGAATTTAGTTATTTTGGGTGGTCATATGCAACTAGAATATGGTTTTTGGTAAATTAATTTTTCGTGAAATTTTTTAACATCTCCAAAGACCCTGATATAATTGAATTAGTTTATTTTTTTAACAATAATTCCATAATAAAAATTGATTTTTTTCATTTATTTTGAGAAAAATAAACCATTTTGGATGTTTATGGTTTCTCAAGTTCTTGTCACCTGCCCTTAGGGATTAGGAATGCACATTGGTGGTGTAGATATTGATTTTGATGTTAGTTTAGATGATATTTAAGGTTTTATTTTTAAAAATGTTATCAAATGAGTTTTTTAAATTAAATAATGAAATTTAATTTTAATAACATATTTTAATCAGGATGATACATGGTATATATGGGATATAGAATGTGTTAGGACTCGGTATGTATTCTATGAGTCAGATCTTGATTACCACTAATTAAAAGTGATAATTGTGCCAAAAAAAAGTGGGTATTTGATTATTTATTTATACTATAAATTTACAAATGAAGAATTATATTTTTTTTATAATATACCATATATGAATTTTTAATCCCTTTTGTGTTTTGGGTTAGAATGGCGCAAATAAGGTTTCATGGTTCCATCACAGTCTAGTAAACTATGAGGTACCAGTTTGGTAGATCTAGATTCCAATCCATAAATGTTGTAAGGACTCTTTATTGATTCATAAATTATGAAAAAAATATATTTTTAGTTATAACTTAATAGTAAACATTGATCCTTGTCAAATTTATCTAAAAAATAAACTCATGGAAGGATAGTATTGAGTATTCTTTCATTTTAATAGACAATAAAAGGATTGGTTGTTTGATTCTATTGATTTGTTATTTTAGTTTAATACATTTTTGGTGATATTAAATCCTTTATAAAACCAAGATTGTAACATATAATAGTTTTTAGTGTTATTTGAAAAATATTTTTAATTACCAAATGGTTAGTTTCTGGTGATTTTTCTTTAATGAAACTGATTTTCGATTACTCATAAGTAATGTCCTAAATTAGTTTTTGAGAAGGAATTATTTTTTGCATAAAATATTTAATATTTAAACAGTTTTGAAAATTGAATTATGTGATTAATGATTTCTAATCCATGGAATAATATCTTTTAGTTGTTAAACTTTTTTTAAAAATGATGAAATTTATATAATGATTTATCAATTTTCAGGTAATATGAAGTGGTATTTAAATTGAAAAATAATGCGTGTTTTGAAATATTTATTTTTTATTAATAGTCTCTTACGGTGTTGTATGAAATATTTTTTATTGTATGTGTTTTATTTTGGAATTTATCTTAGTCATAAGATGATGTTCCATTATTTAGAGAAATTTTAAAAAATTCTCTTGGATGCTGTTTTAGGAGTGATTGAATGTTTATTTTTCATTCTATCCATCAAATTAATCTATATAATTTCTTTTAGAGGTGTCTCTAACTGATGAATCTACCCATAGATTGAATCGAGTGGTGTGAAAAAAAAAATTTCTACCATTTTGGGGCCACCCATGTCTTCTTGGATCATTTTACACTTTATTATGGATGTGAGTGGGTTTCTCATGATGAAATGATGTTCCTTAAATAATAAGAAGGAATATTCAATTCTCTTATGAAATAGGGTTCTTTGAAGGTAGTGTTTATCAAATCCTTTTTGAAATCTCCAAATAGGATTTCATGGGAATTTTGGTTCCACCCCATTTTAAAGAAATATTTTAATGGGAATTATTCATGTTATTCATTATCTAGTGTAAATATCCCAATGATGTGAAGAAGTATATTTTTAGATCATGGGTATCAATCTAGGTGGGAAATTGATTGCGTATTATGACACAAATTCCTAATGATTAGAATGTTTCTCACCCCCAATATTTTGGTGAAGAATCCCTTATGGATCTCTATTTTAGAGGTGGTTTTCACCCATACGAAATAATTTTCATGAAAATAGAATGTTTACCATTTTATCTAATGGTGCTCCAAATATCAATTTTGGTTGAAGTAGAGAAATCAGAGTGATAGGAAGGGGTTAATGAAACCTTAATTATTGAATTAATTGATGATTTCTTATTTTGTAGATTAACAATGTTATTTACATTGGTCAATTATTATGAGTAAAATAATAATCATCTTGGTTGATTTGAGTGTAGAAAATATTGTCAATTTAAGAATTCATATTTGAAATATTTGAGAGTTTTGAACTTGTGTCACCACAAAAATCATATTAATATGTTTCAAATTATGGGATATCAAAATTAGATTATTTGTTTGAGGATCATTATTTATTGTTGGGAAAAAATCCCTCAAGGTAAAATTGCATCACTTTTTTGTTGACTGTGTCTGTTGAAAAATAAATTTTCCATGGTGAATTGTCGAGTTCTAGAAATATTTTTCACAATAAGTGTTGAAAAAGAACCATGACAAAGGAATGGATGATCAAGAGGCAGTATAAAAGAGCAGATACAAGGTGGCTCCATTTTACAGTGTTTTCCAATTTTTTGGGGTCCAAAATTTGGAGTTTGGTGAGCATCGTGAAAATAGGATTCCCTTGAAGATCTATTTTTAGTATGGAAAAGTCATGAGTTTCTCGAATATAGGCTTCATGGATTGGATTTTAAGAAGACAAGAAAAATGTGTATGGTTATGCTACGCGATTACGACGATCGTCGTGAACAGTATAGGATGAAGCACATCGTGGCGGTGAAGGGATTTGCAAGGGAGATTCGCGGCGAAGGCACAAAGGAATTGACAGGATGCTCCGTGATTACGATGAGCTCTACAATCAAAAAATTTCTGTGGTGCTTCTTGATTTGGATAGAACTTCTTCGGGAACTTCAGAGCTTTTCTATTTGAGATGACATGGCGTTTACTTCATGTGGAAGGTTCAAGGGTCAGTAGAATTGCCTATAAATAGACCTCAACCACCTCGAGCAGAGTAGAGAGTTTTCAGAGATTCTCTCGGTTTGTGAAGGAAGTGTGTTTCATGATAGATGAGCATACGAAGACTAATCTAGCTCCGCGGAAGCTGTGTTCTCTGTGTTTGCTCGGTGAGCTTCGCAAGGGAAGTCGAACTGCGATGACTTGAGATCTGCAATTACTAAAGCATTGTGATTTCTTGAGATTCGTGAGAGTGCTTCATGAGAGTGATTTGTGAAAAGACTGGAGCTTCGCAAAGGCTTGTTTGAACTTCATAAAATTGGGAGCCTCACGAAGTAGGGAGCTTTGCAAAGGTTTTTCCAAAGGAATTTCCCAGTGTTCAGAGGAAAATTGGTATTCATCTGTGGATGAATTTTGGACGTCAACATAGCATCTATCTATAGTTGATGATGCATGTATTCATGAAAATAAAGGGACCTACAGGTCTATAAACTGTGAGTGCATCCCTTCCCAGTGCAGTGAGAAAATAAAGAGGTAGAAGGTTATCCTTTCTACAGGCAGTGATCTCGAGAGAGTGGAACATGGAGTGCCCCTTGGGAAATTAGGGAGATTACCCTAAACATTGTAAAGGTAGTGAGCATTGTCATAGAATTGATCTAGCCCAAACATTATTGTATCTAAGCTTTAGTGGATTTCGTATAGTGGAACATCATTGTTGTATGCTCCTTGGACATAGCCCAGTGAAGGTGAACCATGTAAAAATCTATGTGTCTACCTGCTTTCTTCCCTGCATCGCATTTATATCATCATCATTAGATAAAGAAGAAAATAAGTGATCACAATAAATAGACATGTGCAATCAAAGTGACCCTTGTAATAAATAGGACCAGATCCAGTGGGGAAGATAGAATTTTGAAAATGAATATCCATACCCGGATTCACCCCCCCTATCATGGTAAATAGGCCCTTATTGTTCCTAAAAATTTGGTATTATAGGAAGGTTAACGTTATTAGATTTGTTTTATCCGACTTGGTGTAGTTGATTTTTGTGGTTAAAGTAGTCTTCTATTATCTCAGTGTGCCATGGAAAAGGGAAAAAATCAAAGAAGATTCAGAAGTCCGGTGATATCCTTTAGTGTGGAAGTGTTGATGGAAAAAGTTTGATTCAACTAAAAGAATCAAACAGATTACTGAAGAAAGACATGGATGATTCTAATAGGGAAAAGATTGATTCACTCAATCATGATGTAGGAATGTCTGAAGTAAATGAACATCAAAATGATACTGAAACAACTGATGTTGAAGAAGTTTTAAGGAATCCACCAGTAGATGTTTTCAACATGACAAAGAAATTGGATCAGAAATTGGATGAATAAGTTAAATCTAAAGATATGCAGATCCATGTTTTGGAAATTTAGGTCAACAAGAATATATGATTAAATCAAAGGCTTATTGATGTGGCTACTGACCTAAGGGAGAAGAATGATTTTCAAGGTGAATAAATTCAAAAGATGGGTAAGTTGAAAGGAAAATAAAAGGCTGATGATTATGAAGATAATTAAACGCCAAATGAATATTAGAATCTAAAATCCATAAATGATGATCTTTCTAGACAGTTATCTGAACTAGTTCAGAACAATCAAAGGAAACAAAAATAGAATTCATGTTGTTCTGTTTCTGTTTCTCATGAATAATTTTAAGGTGGAGGAGAAAAGTGATATTGTAGAAAAAAATATACAGCAATTGGAAGTTGATAGGAATAGTGGAAAGAATCTTAAAAAAGAACTGAATGCTCATCTTGAAACAAAATATAAGTAGATTCTGAAACTATGGGCAGAGCTAGATTTGGTCAAGAAAGAAGTTGAGAAATCCAATTCCAAAGGAATTTATAAAATGAAGGATTCCCTACACTTACTTTTTGATTATCCTTCTACAGGAGATGATGAAATGAAAATAAATATGCTACTTATGGAATGAAACAAGAACACATTTTCTCATCTTAAATTCCATATATTTTTGGAAAATCCAGAATTTGATATGATGATCCCACTCCTATGCGTGATAGGAAAAGATTATTGAAAATCTACAGGGATAGGAAAAAACATGTAGGTGCTGTATATAGACCTAAAAAAGGCTTTTACAGGAAGGAATGATAGCATGTGAAACTTTTGTGGGATTTGTGGTCATAAATCAAGCTTCTGTCTAGAGGCTCTTGAATACATTTCATGTTGTGAAGATAGAAACTTTACTAAATCTGAGAATAAGCCGAAACGTCATGATAAATCAGAGAGAAGAGTCTCTCGGAGGAAATCATTTATTATATGCTATTACTTTTGAAGAATGGTACACAACATGAGTATGTGTTAGGAAGCTCAGGAGCACAATGTCAGAGGAATAAATCCATATGCATCAACATATCGATAGAGAAATGATGAAATGATGTATTCCTTTGATGGAAAGTATTTATATGTTCTGATTATGGGAATTTGGAAAGACATTGCAGCAAGAAGAAAGTAAGAACGGAAAAGGAACTCGAGAAGAGCTTCATGACTCTAGTGGTGTATAATGAGAAATCATACCCTGTAAGAAGAAGTGTTAAATTAAAAAATAAATTCACTTCCTCAGGGGATTCACAAGGACATGAACAAAGGGTGTATCAATATCCTTTTCCTTCACAATCACATCAGCTCTCTTGGTAAAAATCTAAACAAACCTAGAAGATTAATGGGAGATCTACTCCAACTATGAGTATGAAGAATACAGGTTCAGTGGAAGACTCACCACCAGCACAAAATAGTGTAGTGAATCAGATATATGATAAAAGATAGACAAATAAAGAATGTATTATAAAATCCACATATCTTGCCACATATCAAAAATTGATGTCAAGAAAAGAGATTCCTACCCAGAGAAGGAATTAATTGAAGTGGAATTTTGGTGGAAAATCAAATAAGGAAGTGTGTAAAAGTGGTATTAAACCCTAATTTATGAAATTTTCCAAGCCTGCAGAATCTACATATCTGAAAAAGTCTTAGAATGTGTGTAAATAATTCCAAGTCATATGGCTAGAATAGTTGATGTTGGCTAGGCAGCTAGAAGAAGCATGGAAGGAGTGTGAAGCTCAACATGAAAAAATTAATGGGTTTACCCATCATGATCAACCACAATACCCTTCTTGAGGATTCTAGAAGCGTCCATCTCCCTTTGTATATAAATGTTTTTAACTGATGATTCATGTGTTTCAGGTTTTAGGGAGATATAATCCAAGGGGATGTTGCATATATAGATGTGAAGGGACAATATGATATACTTCAGAGTTTTGATTGACTCAAATCAGGTACCAAATTGAAGAAAAAGGGAGCAACAGAGAATAATAGAAAGTGATTGTGTTATTAACTTTTTATCTTGTTTCCTATACTGAGTTCGACCTTAGTAGGATTAGAGATCTTGTTGATGTCTCAATGATAAGTGGCAGATCAGAATTAATGATGGAGGAGGAGAAGATTGTTTATGGGTATAAACAGTGGTCCTACCCACATGAAGTGTTTCAAAACATAGGGGGGGATTTCAGTATGATAATCAGATGCAAGATCCATCAAAGAAATAATTTGATGACCCAACTCATGTGTTTTCTATCGAGAGAAGACATATTCTGAGAGAAGCATCAAAAATCATGCATTTCATGATTACCTATTTGGTTCTAATAATATGGTATCAACTGACTGCTTTCATGATACCAAGAAGCTACGAGAGAAAATCAACGATGTTTCAACAAAAATATTATCAAATTAGTTGATATAAATGACATCATTGAATCGTGAAATAGTGAAATGTTTTTTTTTGTGAGTGAGGAAGTGGTAAGAAACACCATGGGAGAAGAAGTGGTTGATACTGATTCAGAATATAATCAGGGGTGGGAGATTGTTTCGAGGCCAGTAGATAAGAATGTCATCAAGACTAAATGGATCTATCGCTACATGATAAATGAATATGGAACAATTATTCAGAACAAATCATGGATGGTGTGCAAAGTGTACTCCCAGATATAGGGAATTGATGTTGATGAGACATTTACATCGGTTGCGAGACTAGAGATAATCATATTATTCCTATCCATTACAGTGCAATGGGAGTTCAAAGTCATCCAGATAGATGTAAATTCTACATTTTTTTAATGTGATTCTGGATTAATAAGTTTATATCGAGCATCCAGATGGTTTTCTCATAAATGAGGATGAGAACAAGGTTTTAGACTAAAGAAGGCGTTGTATGGTCTGAAAAAAGCACCAAGAGAATGGTACTCAATGCTTGATCAATACTTGAAGAAGCTTGGTTTCTAGTGTGGTGGATTTGATTACAATATCTATTTCAAAAAATATAGAAATAAAAACATGATGGTCCTATATTATGTTGACGACAAAATATTTGTCATATCAGATGAATCTCAGTGTAGAAAGTTCTCTGAATTCATGAAAAGTGAGTTTTAAATTTCAATGATTGGAGAGCTAATGTTTTTTCGTAGTCTACAGGTGACACAATGAAGGAATGTCACATTCATTTATCAATCCAAAAATGCCAAGGAGGTTTTGAGAAAATTTGGTGTCAAAAATTGCATGTAGATGAAGACTCTGGTTGCAACTTGGATGAAACAGTCTAATGAAGAGGATGGAAAGGTAGTTAAAATCAAAGAATACATGAAAATCATTAGAAGTATGTTTTACTTTACTGTTAAAGGCCTGACATTGTATTATCCACATTCCAATCCACGAGATATCAATGTAATCCCATGGAAATTCACATGCTTTCAAGGAAAACGAATACTTTGGTATATCAAGGGAACGGTGGATTTTGGTTTTTCATATAGTGAAAAATATCAGTCAATGTTATTGGGATATACTGAGACAGATTGGGTTAGTTCAGTTGATGAAAAGAAATCAACATCAAGAGGTTCTTTCTATCTTGGTGGTTTGTGTATTTCATTACTAAGCCAGAAGCATGATTTCCTTTCATTGAGCACCAAAAAAGATGAGTATATTGCCTCCACTCAAGCTTGCACATAGTTATTATGGATGAATATGCATCTTGATGATATGGGTATTTAAATGAACTCTCTAATTAGAAACTAGTGTGATAACTCATGTTCTTTAAATCTTAGCAATAATCCCATCCATCACTCAAGGAGAAAGCACATTGAGATAAAGTATCATTTTATCAAGGAAAAGGTTGAGCAGGGGATCGTGAAATTAGAGAGTGTGCCTATATAACTACAGGTTGCAGACATTCTGACAAAGGCCTTACCCAAGGAAGAGTTGGAATGGCATCGACTGGCACTGGGAGCTCAGTCGACTCCCTGCACTTGAAAGAGAGTTGATGTGGAACACCCCCTCTCCCCAAGGTAATGTGTGTTTTTCTCTACTATTCCAATATGTTTTCTTTCCAATGTCTCCAACCATAGAGGAGTTCCCTTCTGTGTTTGTTGACAAAGGGGGAGAAATAGTGACTCTTCAAGGGGGAGAAACATTGGCTAATTATGGGAGCACATTTCTTTGTCGGAGAAATGCGGAGAAGCTGATAGGTAGAGCATCGAGATAGGGGGAGAGCAATTAAATAGGGGGAGTGTTTTAAAATTTGATGATGCTAGAAGTGATCAATCAAAGAATAGATATCATGACTACTGAGGATAGTGATGAAAGCAAAACAGTGATGTTGGAATGGTGTGAGAAGGTCTCTAACTATCACCAATTGGAATCAGTGTGGTGTCAACAATTGGAATCAGCATGGAAATTGGTATTAGTTGGGTGTCAACAGTTCGTGGCAGAAATGAAGTGATTCTTTGATAATCATTTCATTTACTCTTGTTTCTCACGAAGAGCATTGCTCATACGGGATTAGAGTATATAGTCAATGAATCTCTAGTCACTATCTAACTAGAAATATGCGAAGGGAGGTAGATGATTGAAGGAGTTTCCGGGAGGCATTAAAGTGAAGAAAATCATTCTGAGAAGTGTTTTCAACAAACCCAAAGGGGAGATTATAGGGAAAACATCTATCAAGGTAACATTTTATAATTTTTGGGTTGACTGTATTTGTTGATAAAGTAGGTTTCCATGGTGAATTGTCGAGTTCTTGAGATATTTTTCACAAAACATTTTGACAAAGTACCATGAAAAAGGAATGAATGGTCATGAGGCGGTATAAAAGAATAGATACAAGGTGGTGCCATTTTCCAGTTTTTCCCAAATTTTTCGGGTCCAAAATTTGGAGTTTGTTGACCATCATGAAAATAGGATTTTCTTGAAGATATAATTTTAATATGGAAAAGGAATGAGTTTTGTGAAGATGGGCTTCATGGATTGGATTTTTCGAAGACCATAAAAATGTTGACGGTGATGCTTCATGATTATGAGGAGTTTTTCAAATGGAAGAGGTTGAAGCACATCGCGGCGGTGAATGGATTTGTGAGGAAGCTTCACAGAGAAGGTGCAATGTAATTGACTGGATTCTCCGCAATTATGACGAGCTTTATGTTTGGAAAATTACAGTAGTGCTTCACGATTTTGAGTGAATTTTAGTGGGAACTTTGGACCTTCACAATTTGAGATGATGTGGCATTTACTTCGCACCCAAGGTTAGAGGGTCGGTAGAATCACGTATAAATAGACCTTGACCCCCTTGAGTGGAGTATAGAGTTTTTATAGAAAATATTTTTCTCCCGATTTGCAAAGGCAGTGTGCTTGGCGATAGATGAGCTTACAGAGACTAATCTAGCTCCGCGGAAGTCATGTGATCCACATTGGCTCAGTGAGATTCGCGAGGGAAGTCTCTCAGCGACGACATGAGATCTGAGATGACCTAAGAATTACAAAGGGTTGAGCTTCTCACGAGTTCTTCGTGAAAAGGATAGAGATTCGCAAAGTTTTTTTGAGCTTTGTGAAATTTGGAGCCTCATTAAGTAGAGAGATATGAGAAGGTTTTTCCAAAGTAATTTCCCAGTTTTTAGAGGCAAATTGGTATTCATCTATGGATGAAATTTAGACGTCAACATATAATCTATAAATGGTATAGGATGCATGTATTCATGAAAATGAAGGGACCTATAGGTCTATAAACAATGAGTGGATCCATTTCATGTGTAGTGAGCAATGGAAGAGGAAGAAGGTTATCCTTTCTATAGGCAGTGAGGCCGAGAGAGAGGAAAAGGGTGTGACCCCTATGAAAGTAGTTAGCTGACCCTAAAAATTGTAAAGGCAGTGATCTTGGGCATATAAGTGATCTAGCATAAACATTATTGGCCGTGAGATTTAGTGTATTTGGTGGAGTGGAACATCGTCGTTGTATGCTCCTTAGACATTTCCCAGTGAGGGTGAACCAATTAAAAATATCTATGTCTGCCTGCTTGCTTTCTTGAATTGAATTCAAATCAGCATCATCAAATAAAGAAGAAAATATGAAATCATAATAAATACACAAGTGAAATCAAAGTGACCCTTGTAATAAAGAGGTCAAGATCCAGTGGGGAAGATATAATTTTGAAAACGAATATCCATACTCTGATTCACCCCCCCCCCCCCTCAGGGTATATAGGCCCCTATTAGTCCTAAAATTTCATAACCATGAGAAATATAATTCTTCAATATAGTATGGCTCAATAAGAAGGCCTCAGAGAGAAATGTTTCACATAGTATAGGATATGAATGTTCAAATAGATGTTAGTAAAATTATTGAAACTAATCAGAGCGTATAAATTGTTTGGGTTTTCCATGTTGTAGTTAATTTTTTTAATGGATACATTATTGTTGGGATAATCTCAATTTTTCCATATTGACCTTTTTTGGTGACATTTTGAGTTGATAACTTGATAATGGATTTATTTTCTTGAGATCTATTTTGATACACCTAGTGGATATAAGATAAGGACTAATTATTATATCCGGATAGGATTCATATTCCAAAGCGAATGGTTTGTTATCTTGTTTTAGAAACCTCTATATCATTTCGGATGTTTTAGTTTAAAATTATTTATATATTCCACCCACAAGTATTTTTTTATGGTTGGTGTTAGATAAAAAATTTATTTATTTATTACCTTGGTATTAACATGATTGTGCACTGTGATTCATAGAGCTGCATTTTGATATGTTGTATTGTCTCCAATTTGAGAGCATGGTGTGCCCCTTTATGTACTAATTTTATTGGGTATCATTCGAGTTATACATGGATTGGAATTGGAAATTTATTCAAGAAACAAGTACTGTGTTTATTCATGATAGAAAACAGAACCATAGTTGTTGGTTTGTGAATCATTATGTTGATCAAGGGGTGAGGCCCTAAATAAAAAATTCTATGTTATAATATAGTACTTTCCAATTATATATATCTTTTAATGATTTTTCTATTTCTTGTAGTTATTATTTTGTCGATGGATCATGAGTGTTTTGGTTATTTTCGAATCACTACGATGTTTTTATTGTTCTATTCTTCTTAGGTTTTAGTTTCTTATTTGGATTTTTTCTCTATAGAATTTTACTAGGGTCACATAATCTGGGTGATGGGATGTGATTTTGCTGTATTTTTTCAAATTGTTACACCATTTATTGTATCATTTAATTGTAGAGATCCACATTCTATGACTCAAATTTTATTCCTTCTCAATTATATGGAATGCCATTTGGATGTTTTCATTGATATTGGAAAACATTTTTAAAGGTTTCTTCAGAAGGTTGGTTTTCCTCTATTTTGAGAATTGTTCCATGTGTTTTTTATGGTTGATTATTTATCTCCATTTTGATCCATCATCATGAAAATATAACCGTGTGCATTTTTTTATCCCTTGATTTTTATATCATTCATAATGGAATCTTTTTGTGGACAGAAAGTAATATGGGTGGATGAATTGTAAAATACACATTTTTTATGTCATCATTGGACTTGTCATGGAGTTTTTTAGGAGGGTTGAGGTTTCAATGGATCACCTGAGCCTTTAGGGAAAATGTGGACATAAAAATGTTACTAGATAAGGTATATGTGCTCCACCAGTGAGATAGTGGGATACCATCATTTATGTATTCTACAGGTCTCTAAATCATATTGTGTGTAGCCACATATCGGTTGGTCTCATGGCCCGGGGATACAAAATTCTTGATGTAACCACAAGCTAGTCGATGAGGGAAACTGCCGAGCTTGGGGCCTCACAAGATGTGAAATAAAATCTTGTATGTATAGTAAATTCAACCAATAACTCTTCATTTTATTTATTTTCTCTCCTCCCTTGAACCTAATTCATCCCTTAGGAACATCAGAGCTCTATTTGGTGAGTTTTGCTCTCCAAAACTCATATCATATTGGATTTAAATTTTGTTTGAATTTAGAATCCTCTTTTAGTAATCCTTTCACATATTTTACATTGAGATCTTTTATTTAGTTTTTTTCTTCTTCCTAGGTTCAATTTGAGAATTAATATTCATAAGATTATTCCACTAATATCTTGAATCAATAGAGTTTACACCTTAGCCGGTGTATAATAAATCTCATTTATGATCAACATGATGAATAATAATTTACCTCATAATTTATAGTAAAATATGATTGGTTCAAATAAGGTTCCATTTAATAGAGCCCTTTTACCATCATTGAAGAAACAACAAAATATATTACAACACTTTTTTTATTTCCAGAAACGTTTCTATATTGAAATTCTTCCAACTGTTTACAAAAAATTCTCTTCATTCATGAAACACCAATTCATTTCAATTCAATACTATTTACAAAAAATCCTTCGTACAATATTTAAATAAATTTAGACACTTTGGATCTTCATTGAGTCTTCCTCTATCCAAATGAGGTAGGTATTTTCATATTTATAGAAATTGCATCCCCTTATAAGAAAATTTAATCACACCCTTACCATTTCATTAATATAATAATTTATGATCCAAAAAATAATATTATTTTAAATGTATCTATGTAATTTATCATAATCGTGAAAATTATGGAATGATTTCATAGTAGAGAAAATCATGCAATTTCCCATTTGTTTCTCTGTATCCTTCCAGGAAACATTCTTTCAGCAATCTCCAAAACATTGTGAAAATAAATGTTCATGATTTTTATTCCTTTTATATTTTTCCATGAGGCAGTCCTGGAAATAAATATTTCATTAAACTTGTCCCTTTATCTAAATTTTTCACCCCAAAAAATTAGAAAACACTAATAAATGATTGCACTTAATATTAGAAATGTTATGACCCACTTTCAAAGAACCCATACATATATCTAATTTTTTCCCACATATGTTACCATCAATTTCACATGAACTCAAAAACTATCCTTATCATCCTACATTTTCAAAAACAAAATCAACCAACAACCAAACCAAGATACCTTGTGGAATTTCATCCCAGTCATATCCCCCTTTTGGATTATGGAAAACTTTTCACCCATTGGTACAACATTAATGACCTAATATCCATTTTTTGAAAATTATTTTATCTCTTATTTATTCAACCAAAGTATAATTTTTTCTAATTCCAAATTGAGATAAATTATTTACTAAAGAGACACTCTAAGTCCACATGAGCAATGCTCATTTAGGGAAACAGTAGTATCAGGAAAAGTCATCAATGAGTCAAATAATTCACATTCCATGAAACTACATTCATCACAAAGCTAGTTTGTCTTGATATTTAAAATATGAATGAAATTATTCAGCATCGTCATATTTAAAACTCCCCAAATCATTCTATACCCTAATGGGATTCTAACCAATATTAATAAATACATCTTCCAAATTATTTCAATGAAACCAATGGTCAATTATTTTTTTGATAAAAAGTGGTAATGAAATCATATCATCATGTTGCAAAAACTCAACATACCTTGGGTATTCATGTTTCATATCCACACTTGTTCAAGTTCATATAGGTAAATGAATACATGAACTAGTCTATATCATTCAAACACTTCCTTTAGTAGTTTATTTCTTAGAATATCTATGTCTTGTAGTTTTTTAGGCATAAAATTCAACATCACAAGCCCACCTTCAATGATTTCCTTGATAAAATGACACTAGATTTAATTTTTCCTGGTCCATTAATGATGAACTCTACTTTCTATAAGATATATGAAACTTGAGTTATCAAAAATGAATCACTATCGGAGAATTCACATCAAATCATATATCATTATGTTGTTGTTCGATCAAAAATGACTATTTGAAACCTTTAGTAGCTATAATATATTCAACATCTATAGTTTTGAATGAAATTTGGTATTACTTTTTTCTTATCCATGAAACAAATAACCCACCAAAATGGAATACACCACCGGATATTTATTTTCAATCATCTGTTGAAATGTTCCAATCTGCATATATATAACCTAACAAATCAGGTTAATACTTTTCATTCTATATCAAATTTAAATCTATCATGCCCTTAATATACTAAAGTTTTCTTTTCACTAAAAATAAGTGGGATTCTTTGGGATTAATATGATGATGCAGTTTTTAGACTGGGGAAAAATAATATAATTTCATTCCACATTTAAGTATATCAAACTCTTAGTAATATGCATGTAATTTCTAACATTAACAGTTTTTTCCTTCAACATATCATGACAGTTTCATATGGGATTCCTCCAGTGGTTTTATATAATTTTATTAATTCATTGAAAATATTCTAAAATCCTAAATGAAATATTTGGATAGATAAATGAATGTAGCATTCCTTTATCTCATCACTTGTGAACCATATAAATATGTATGTTAACCAATCATCAAATTGTAGTAAACAAATTTCATAAATTCTATAAACTGTTCAAATTGTGATATATTTAATCAACCAAATATTATGCCATTGACATACAAGAACACAATTATACATTGATTACTCACACTGTTTACATAGAAATTGTAATAAAAACTACCACTATGGAAACCGAGTCTGTTAAAACACTAATCCAGTTCTAAATACCTTTATCTAGGAGCTTTATTCAACCCATAAAGAACCTTCCTATTTTAAAATACTTTTCTCATTCTCATGAAGAAGAATAACATATGAATATTTAATGTTGGCTTCTTCTTCTAGAACACAATTCCAAAATATTGACCTGAATTCTATCTAGAAAATGTTTAACATTAATTAAACTACAATTACAATGAATAGATGAATAGTTTCCAACATATTATTGATTGAAAGACCTCCAAAAATATTTATACTCCTGATATAAGAGTATCCCATTAATCGTAGAGATTTTTATTTAAATTAGAAATATAACTTCATTTAGTTTTTAATAGATTACACATTTGGTTATGATGAAATTCTCATCCTCTTATCTCGAAAGTATTTCCCATGTATAGTTATTTTCAATTCATTCAAGCTCTCTATTCATGTAATAAACCCTATTATCATCTCCAGATTCTTCATAAAAACACCTTAACCATACCTAGTATTGAAAGGATACTTTATATATAGATTTCATTATCATTGTTTTAATTGGGGCTTCCTAATAACTAATGATATTCTACTTCTACATTTTGAAATGCCTTTTCATCTTCTATTTCAATAATTGTAAAACCCCAACCTACTAATCGTAAATATCCCCATTTAAATGTGGATATAAATCTTATTCCCCACCTATATTTCTTACCTCCACATCAATATAATCCAGGAAAAATTAATAATTTTATTGATGATTATGTTTACATTATACTACTATGATATCATTGGTATCAACCAACACTCTAAGACTATTGATCAAGTATTTATGTGTTATACATTACCTTGTGTAACAAGGAATATACCATCATATCTATGGTATTCATATACCTAGTGATTCTCATTATTGAGGACAAAATAAATACATCCACTGATTTGAATGAATTTCAGTTTCATATTACTTCTAAAGAATATTCCATAAATAGTCTTTTATTCTGTTAAAAATCTCTATTTCTTATATATTCCAATGTCATGTCTTATTCCATAAATATTTCCCTAATAGGTCCTTTTCAATTAGATATTTTCTAATGATGTTTTTATCCACTCTATTTTTGAAATGAGATCTCACTTGATAAATATGGTACCTTATCACTTACTAACCAAGATAATACTCCACTTGGATATTTGTCAATTTTGAACCATTATTAGTTCAAAACAAAAGAATATTGATGTAATGTAGCACATCATAATTGTGGGAAATGAAAATTATACATGATATTCAGCTAAAATCATCAATAAAAGGAACACATTACCTCATCCAGTTGAAGGTTCCTTGTGAAATTGTTGTCCACGCATATACATTCACCATTTTTATCATTATAGTTGATATATATTCATTGTCATTATATAACTTTCTAATAATAAAACATTTTTTACAAGACTCACAAGTGATATTATGATCACGTGATAGTTTTGGGGATTTAAAAATGCATCATAGTTGACTAGATCATTCGGGGATTGTTGGTATAGATGGAAACCCCTTTTATTAAAAAACATTTTTTCTTTCTCTTTTATTATAATGAATATATATATCTTCTTCTATAATAACAAGGATTATATTCTACATATTTCATTTTCCCAGTAAAATAATTTCTTATTCTTTTCCCTTGATGGTACACAACATTATGGTAAAGCATATAGATTTCCTCAAGTCACACTGTTAAAAGAAAGATAACATGTGATGACTAATACCTCAAACAGCACAGAAATTAGAACATATAATATCTTTTCCATAACAATTGACTTTTTGGAGGTATTAGTTTTCATTAATTCCACAGTTAAAAATTTTAAAACAACTTCCCAATTTAATTTTATTTCGATAACCACATCCTTATTTCTAAAAAAAGGGATGTGTTTCCACTATAAAAAAAATCCTTACACATGAATAATATGATCATTTATGGGAAACATCTACAACCATATCCTCTACAACTCTTTTATTTATAGTCCATCTCAATGAAGTCACTGCTATTATCAACTGATATTCTTGATCTTCCCTAGAGAATAATTTTCTATTTTCATATTTTATAGATTAAAATAGATTTTCCATTTTCATATCATTTTATAATTCGTTGGAATACTTTTTAAGACATCTTTGGTTCTGGTTCATTACAGTTTTTAATTTTTATGCGAAAAGTTTTTAAATGATTCCAAATTATCCACACCATAAAAATAACCAATAGAATAACTCATAGAATATTAAACTCTATGTGGTAACCATTCCATCTATTATTCCATTCGGTACCTTTTTGATTTGGAACATACATTTTGGGAATATACAATCATTACATGGAAGTAACACATGATATGAAGTAGATTATAGTGATTCATTATTGTAGACCCAATGGATATGTGTCATCTATAAAACTTATTATTATTATTATATTACCCCTAACAAATATATAACCATGGAGTTTTTTCCTGTGGTCTAGAATCACTCATCAAAAACTTTTTATTTTTGATAAATCCTAAAAAAGACATTTTAATTCAGATAGTACCATTGTTCAATTTTATTAGACCCATGTAATCAATATTTTCCTCTTCAATTTCTAGAGTGATATGATTTCTTGATTTTATACCTAGAGTATATATTTCATCAAGATATTCTAATTTTCGTCCATGAATGAAAACATCTTCCAAAAGTTCTTCAACATGTTTATCTTGATCTTTTTAAATGTTAATGAACCTATCAATAACCCTGGTCAGTTCGTCAACCTTGAGTATATACTCAAATAATATATATTTTTTATATCTTTTTAGATGTGATTTTTCAATATCATCCCTTATCTTATACATTTATTCATTCATAATATACATATATAATTTAAAAATATGAACCACTATGTTGGATTTAATCATTTTAGCTCGCCAATTATTTATCTCCCCAAAATAATATTCTAATTTAATGTAGAGTTCATATATTCCACAAATTTATCCTTTGGGATTTTCAATTTCATCCCTTTTTTGGGAATTTCCCACAACTGGAATAATATAATTTTCTCTATAATCCTATAATTCCTTCGTATATTCTGCCTCAAATTCATTAGAATATTTATTATTTTTAGAAATTAGTTTCCACTTATGGAATAAATGTTTCAAAAAATATGTAATACTTATCACATAGTTTGAAGAAATCTTTATAGGAATTTTGACTTTATCCTCAACATCATCTTGGAAAATATTAGGGATCTTTAACTGAATATTTCAAACCATTCCACATCTAAAGAATGATATATGATGATTCCCCTTGAACATTACTTTTCCTCTATATAGTTTTGATGAACATAATGACATGAAATCATCTATCTATTTTTCTTCAATTTCATATTCTAGAGTGAGTTTCTCTCGGGCCTTAAATTCCACCTAATTGGACTTATTGTTTATCATATTTTACTATGAACATTTCTTATATCATACACAACAAGTATACTTTTCAATATATCCAATTTCAAAACATCCAGATCTTTATTATACAATATAATTACATTTATATTGAACCGAGGTTGTATTTTTATTGTGATTCACATGATGATCTTTACAACATCATGTTCTTCTACCAGACCATGAAAATATTTCAGAAAAATGTTTACATAGTCAAAGAATTCATAAATGGAATCAGTGGGTTCCATTATTCAGTCCATATATTTATTCTAATGAACCTTTAATTTATCATATTGCTTTCATAGATATTTGTCACCTTTTACCACCTGAAATATTATGAGTTACATGAAATTACATTTTTTATATTGTTTATTAAAATGATACTACTATGGAATTAATTTGTTTTGAATCAAAATCATATTCTCTTATGTATGTTTCTGATAAAACCCCAATGTCCACGCTTGAAGATATATCAAAAAATTTATTGTATAGGCACCAATAACTAATGTTCATAAGTAGTAACACATTTGATTCTTATAAAATTTATAATTGTTTCCATAATTTATTGGAATATTATTTTTATTAGAAAACATCAACGATGCCACAAAGATAAATAATGATTACATCCTTTTTCATTGATACCTATTTTTATCCCAACTAGGTTAAATACCCTGAGAGGGTGTGAGTCATGATATAACAGATTAAAAATGCCTTTTTTATCATTAAAAAAAATTATTATCTCCCTTTACTATAGAAATGATTGTGTATTAATGAAATAAATTAGGTGATACAAGAAGTATCTTTAGTTCCTACACAATGTGATACATCCAAGATTCATTCGCATGAAATATTACTATATTCTATGTCCACTAAAGAAGAACTACTAATACAATGTTTAAAGAAGACTCATTATTTTTCCGAGTTAACTAATAATCACAATTTCAAATATCTCTTATATCATTATTTTTGTGGGTGAATGGATCCTTCAAATGATTCTTCTAGTGATCACTTGTGTCAATAATGTTTATACCACATTTTGTGCATCATGGAGCTCAACATTCATCTACTTGATGAATAACTATTTACCTCATAATTTCTATTAAAATCCATCTCATTTAAGTAAGATTCTTCATCATGAAATTCAAATCATTTTTTATAATGATATAATCATCCATAAAACATTATTTAATCATGAAACTATATTATTATTGTAATAAAAAACTGCCCAAAATTCTTCGTTAAATACAAGGATTTTGGATCCTCGTTAAGAATTCCTCACTTCAAATTATAGGGTATCCTCCTATTTATAGAAATTAACACTCTTTACTAAACATTCAAGCATGAAAATTCCTTTCCATGAAACTCTTCAATTGTGTTCATGAAACTCCCTTTCATCCTAAAGATCATGGTAAATTTATCATTTTCCTAAACTATTTCATATTTCCTGAAACTTATCGAAAACGTTTTTTATCATGAAACTTAAAACATTTTTCTTTTGAATCTTAAAATCCTTTTACAAAACATGAGTTCATGAATCACCAAACTATCATAGAACTATACTTTTGAAAATAACACTCTTTTTCAATATTTCCAAGTACCAATAAAAGGAATCCATATTTTATAAAACAAGTCATTTCCTCCAAATTTTGTACAGTAAAAATTTGGAAAATACTACGATACAAAGATACATTTCATAAACAACATTGTGAATCACTTAAGTTTTTTCTATACTTATATCATGATTCTTTCTCAATATAACTACACAAAGATCTTGTTGGAAATACACAAATTCCCTTATCAAAATACATTTTCAAAAAACATAGTGACCTCAAAACACTAAAAAAATAAGCATGAGGTATTTTTTCAAAAACTATTATTTATCATGAAGGGATTTATATTGTGAAATAAGAAATTTTATGGAAAATAATTTATCTTATCAATAATTATAGTTAATTATTATTATAAAATGTACAACATATTTTATATAAATCCACATTGAATATTTATAATACTTCTAGAAGGGTTATAGGTGAAATTTTACATCAAATTTATTTTGGAATTATTTAAATACTAACTTTTAATAATATTATTTGGAAATATTTATTTGAAAGAAATTTCCAAATACTAAATGGTTACCTTTTATGTCTACATTACACCTTTATTTTTTTAATTAAGATAGCATGAGAGTTACTTTTGAATTAATGATTTAATGTGACATTTTATTAAATTTATGATTTTTGGGTTAATAAATTTTGATTACTATAAAAGGCCCATATGAAACATTATGATGTAATTTTTTTAAATTAAATGACTTGAAAACCCGTAAAGTAGCTTTTTCCTTTGTAATTTTTCATTTTAATGCATGATGAATGGTTTTGATACCTGTTTTATATTGATTGTGGATCATGGTAGTGATGGAGATATGTGAACCCTTTTTGGTATCAGATGATGTCATTGAAAATTAATTTTGACGTGTTTCCTATTTCTGATCCATGATTAGTTTACATAACTCACCAATATGATTGGTCCTAGGAAACCTATTTAGCTAGATCATATTGTATGATCCTGATAATTTAAGAAGGAAATTATATATTTGATAGCATATATAATCAACCACATCAAGCTTATACGAAAAACTAAATATAAATATTTTAATATGGAATTTATTTTCTTGAAATTATATTGCAGGGTGTTAATAGGAATAATTGTATTATGTTTATAAAATATTTTTTATATTCATAAAATAGATTTTATAGGCATTAGAAAATAATAAATTTATTTTTATAGTTAATGAATGTATTTTTCTAAAAAGAGGTTATACCTTGTTTTGATGGTGCACTTGTTTTGAAATTATATTTTTACACTTTTAAAAAATTATTAAAAAAAGATGTTATTTTTTAAATATGAATGTCAAAATTTAATTGGGTAGAATTTTTTGTATTTTTTGGATAAGATTTATTTTTTATGAATAGTGAAAAATACTACATTAAAAATAAAATTGTTTTAATATAATTTATTTATTTAGATAGAATATATTTTAATTTTAATTTAATGAATACATAGTTAATTTATAAATATATATATATATATATATATATATCAATTTTTGGTCCTTGGATTCTATTTCAGCCTTAAATTATATATAATAAAATTTTAATCTTCAAAACATCTTGCTTTAAAAACTTGTTGTTTTGTCCTGTATGAATGATTATTTTAAAATTAATTTCTGAAACATATGTGGTTTTAATTTTGAAAAAATTAATTCATATTTTTAATAATATATTAATAATTTATTCAAAATTTCCATTTTATTTTTTTCCAATATTAATAGTTACTTTGGAAAATTTTTGTTACCACACTAATTGGTAAATAGGTTAAAATTGAATCAGAAATGGTTAAAATAATATGATAATTATTATAAAATGACCCTAACACATGAACCAATATTGTTGGATAAATATATATAGTTTATTATAGTTCAATTATCAAAAATATGCTCTTCTATATCAATTTACATGTGTATATGAAATTTATAATATTTTATTTAATGAAAACACAATGATGTCACAATCATATTCAAAATAAAAAAACTATCTTTAATATTTGTTTATTTAGAGAATGCGTAGAAATATAAATACAAATTATAAATCTAATATATTTATCTTTATCATGGTATTTGGTTTTATATTTTTATATAATAAATAATTACCATAAATGATCTCACAATGGTGTTTTAGTAATTATTATATTAATAGAAAAAATAAAAATATATGATGTAAAAACAATTCGAATAAATATAATTTCTGATAAATAATTTCATAATATAATTTTATAGATTAATAAGAAATTATAAGGATGTATTAAAATAGTTTTTATGATATCTTATTGAATTTTATTTTGTAAAAGTTAACTAATGAATAGTGTCAAAACGATAATTGATGATATTTTAATGTAAATAATATTTCATTAAACGATATTAAATTAATAATAATAATATATTCCATCAAATGGTTTTGATAAGGTTAAAAATTTCTTTCATGATCACATTATGGTTTTTTTGGCATTTTATATTTATTATATTAACCCTTTTAATGTTAAACGCATTGTTTCCACAGTAAGAGTGAAGGGGGTCACATAGGAGATAAAACTAAATTATAAGATATATAATGTGACATTAAACTATAAAAAAATTATTTTATTAGATTATATGAACTCATAATAATAATATTTTTGAAATAACAAACTATGGAATCATTTGGAATTAAAATATTTTAATTTAATTTTTTTAAGATGTTCAAGTGTGCCGCTCCTATATCTTATATACAAGAACCCCTTATTCTCTTTTCATCACACTTAATAACATATTTGGTTCTACCACTCTCTATCAAAATAAATTCAAAAAATACATCCACATATTCCTGAATAATTATTAGTGTAATACTATCACTTTATTGGTTTTAATGTGTTTAACATTTGTTATTGAACGAAGAAGATATATTGTTTTTAATAAAGTATTTCTGTTTTATTTCATTTTCCACCTCCTCAAAATATTATTCAACCATGATAAAATGAGGAATCTAGTATCATCAATATATTATTATGTTGTTGTTTTAATAAACTTACATAAATTTATCTCTTGTTAAATAAAATGGATAATGAAGTTATCATTCATGTGTATAACATACTACCCCTCCCAAAGTGAGGAAATTCATTTTCCATCATTGCCTCTCATGAAATATTATATCAACATAATGAAATCCTATATATTTTACTCCTGAAATATTTTTCACTATTAAATTATAATATATAATTTAAATTCTTAACATTCTACACACAGAATAATGATAGCGTCGTTCTTGTGTACATGTTAATTATATCCTCCTCGAAGTGATATGATTCACTTTTCTTCACCAATTATCATGGTTGAAATATTTATATTTTTTAAAAAATAATATGATATATATGACATTATTATCATTATAAAATATAAAAATATACTTAAATTCTTTCAATAATAATCATTTAAAATGGAAAGGTCACTCAAGCGTATGAATGACGTACCATCTCCTTGAATATAATGTAGTTCATTTTACAAATACATAATCAATGTATTGATTTAAAAGATTAAATTATATATATAAATTATAAATATCTAATTATTTTATCTTGTAGATTATGGAATAATTACCACATTGACTATAAAAAATCATACCGATGTCCTTTTGAACTCATGTACAAAGTATCGTCAAAACGTCCTAGGTGAACTTAAATAAACAAGTGAATGTTATAAAATGTAAATAAGTTACTTAAAAGGATAAATAATTATGAAAATGGTTCTTTAGAATGTAAATAATAGATATGTTTATATTATTCCTAAATATAATGACTGTACGTGATGAGTCGGACATAAGGTAATGAAATTCATCTCAATTTCCTTTTATTGAGGCATATTTTGATGTTATACACCCACTTAATTTTATGATGTGTATATAAAACCACTTTGAAATATCATATCAAAAATTTAGTTATCCACGTGTTATTTAAATTTCTTTAAAATAGTGCTTATCATTCATTAATTTAAAAGAGGTATGGGACAATATGAAATTTTAAATATTTTATGTCAAAGTCAATATTCATGAAATGATTATATATGTTTATATATATGGATATAAAAGTACAATAAGATAATTTTTAGCTATATTTTAAATTAATTAATGGATATTAATAAAATATTTTTAAAATTTTTCTACCAAACATTTCATTTTCTCTCAAAATGGTAAAATGAATGTTCTTTTTCAAGTATATGAAAAAAACAATATCCCCACCACCATAACCATTATTTTATATTTGGATTAAAATAGAAGAATTCAGGTTTCAAGAATAAACATAAACCCATATTTCACTTTTATGTGTATTTGATTTTTCGAAATGTTTTTTGAAAATGGAATCAATATTTCAATAACAAAAAAAAAATATTTCTTATTAGTAAAAATTAACTTTTAATAGTGACATGTGGAAAATTGGGAGCTTTTATGTTTTATGATTATGAAATCGAATGTGGAAATTTGAATTATGGTTATGTGATAAACTAATGATGGGTGGTTCCAGGATGAACTAATGAAGGGTGGTTTTATGATATCCCTCCATTGAATTGGGTATGGAATTATGATGTATAGTTAATCCATTTGAAAGAGACACATATATGAATGTATGACACAACATTATTCCATTTAATTATAATTATGTATGAATATAAAATTATGTGTTATCTATGATTTATATGGTTTTTACTTCCATAAGATTGAAAAAAATTATGAAATGAATTTAGTTGGAAATTTTTTTGGACAACTTTATATTGTTGAACATTATTACATTATGATGATGTTCTCTAGTATTTCAATTTTTTCAAAGGACTAATAGTTTTCCATATTAATGTATCCCTGATTAAGATTTTTATTATTATCCAGTGATTAAAAATAATCATAGGTCTTAATTATTTTATGGGACAAATAATATTTCATGATCAATGTATTAAAGATGTTTCATGAAAAGAAAACATGTTTTTTAAAGGGTTTCCTTTTTTGGAAAAAATGGAAACTATATATATGTCATATTGTAATGTATGGGATTATTATTTATGTGTTTTTACTAATTCTATAAAAATATAATACCAAAATATAATTGAATGTGATTTCTAGCTCAAAGATACTAGAATATGGATTTTTTTGTCTAGGGCCTTACAGTTGGTATTAATAGATTGATTATTCAACTATCTAGATTATGATGTTTTTTATGAGTTATGTATATCATAAAATTTTTATTATATTATGTTTCATCATATGTAATTTTCATAGATATACTTTTTAATATAATGTTTATAAAATTTTAAGGCGAATACTAATATTTTTGGAGATAGTCATTTTTTGTGTAATTATAGGTTATTACATTGTGGGATGAAAAATGAAAGGTATGAGATAAAATTTGAGGATAAACATATTAAGGTTATTTTTTATGAAGTTTTTGACATTTATGTAATTTTATATGTACTATCATAAAATATATTTAGAAAAACGAAAATCCACAGGATGAGTGACAACCTCTCATGTCCAACAAGGCCATGGGAATTGAACACACACAAAAATTGATATAATGGTTCATTTTCAACCACTAGCCATGTGATGTAATTTTTAGTATGAAATATAATTTTTCATTAAAAGATATTATGGTTGAAAATTATGTTAATTTTTGGGAAATTTTTATTATCAATTAGATAACCAATTTAATGGAAAATAACTTGGTTATGAAAATATTAATGTCATTTCAGAAAATGCTTACTATTTTTTTAATCCCATATGATCATGGTAAATAGAGTAATATGGGGTTTTTTAGTAATAAAGGTTTAATTTTTTTTTATAATAATATATGATTTTATTAAGGACCTATAGTGATTCAGATTATTTATCGAATTATAATCATATCCTATAGATTTTGTGATTTATGAAATTAATTTTTGGTATGAGACATTAAGAGTGATTGATGTTTTTTGGAATACCTTGTGGTCCAATCATTATTATTTTTGGATTTAAATATTATTCTACAATATTTTTGAGGAATTTTAAGGATAATAATCTGTCAATATTAAACATTGGGTGTCATAGTTGAATTTATGGATATTTAAGATGTTTTTTCTCATATAAAAGATTATTATTTCAATAGAATCGTTTTATATTAAACTAAATATTTGGATTTTTCTGAATTTTTATAGAGTGGATAAATATATAGTTAATATTTTTTCGGATTTTTTTATTCTATATAATATGATTCTAGTTCTTTGGTTATGAAAAATTCCTCATAAAAACTCATTATTGGCAGAAACAAAAGATTTTTTGGTTTATATTTATTAAAGGATGAATCAAATCCTTTTAGGTAAGTATGTTTCCTTATGATTTTAATTATTAGTAGTAAAAAAATTCCTCAAATCTTTAAAATGTATCTATAAAAAATGTTATATGTTTACTTTTCATACAAAGGAATAAATGACTTTTTAAACAATCCTGATTTATTGTTTTGTGATGGTAAACATACACATGGACATTTTTTCTATCCATATATACAAGAATATGATATATATATTTATATATATATATATTATTTCATGTCCTTGTTTCCCTACACGGAACCCTTGTTTCTGTTATATTGAGTGACCTTCATACATCTCGTTAACTGTTTTTAAAATGGATGTTTTATTAATCATATTTCTGATCTGGCTATTTCATTAAGGAATTTTGAATAGTGAAACCCAAGTGACCAATAATGAGTTCAAATTCTGAGGAATTTTTCTAAAAGGTGTGATAAAAAACCATCCTTATATTTTAAGAAGGATACACTATGATTATTAGCGTACATGAACCACCACATTTTGCATAAAAAAATATATTAATACTTAATTGTGATCCTTATCACCTTGAATTTATATTGCAGGGTTGTAATTGGACTAATAATATAATTTTTATAATTTTTTTTATATACAATGATTATATATTATATGACCAAAATAATAATAAGTCCAATTTTGCAAGTAAAAACTGCATTTCTCTACAAAAGATCTTCACTACCTTCTGATGGTGAACTTATTATAAAATTGAATTTTGATATTTTTATATATTTTACTGTATAAAAATCACATAATAATTAAATATTAGGACAAAATTGTTTTTTTCAAATGTTGCAACATTTAGGAATGATGAAAAATAATAAATGTTAAAAGAAAATAGATTTGTCTTATAATTTATTTTTTAGTTATATTATATATTAAAATGCGTTTAAAGAAAAAATATTTAAATTATAAATCAGTAAATCCAATTTGGGTGATTTTAAACAGTTTCAAAATGAATCTTGACTTAAAAACAATTCAAACTATGGAACATTTTTACATTAATGACTTATTCATTACTTCTATCTATAGGATTTTATTTAAATTAATTTCAAAAACTTCTAAGACATGAATGTTTTAAAATTTATTCTATATATTTAATTTGAAGGTGAAATTTTATTAAATAGTTCTTCATTATATTTTTCCAATGAAAATAGTAACTTTCATAAATTTTTGTCACCATGATAAAGGCTAAATTAGGTAAAACTTTTGTAGTAAAGGGTTAAAATAATATGATAGGATTTAAAAATAACCATAAGACATTCTTGAATTTTTTTATTAACATTTTATTTTAATAATCACTAATTTATTGAATATATGCCCTTTTAATTCCATTTTATCTGTGATTATGACATTTATTATATTTTATTTAAAGAAAAGACAAATATGTCACAATCATAATCTCAATAACTAATCAATTTTTAAAAATAGATTATGTAGATGATATCTTCAACAATAAATATTCAATATAAAAATAATTTATTTATTTTTATCTTTTTAATTTATATTATATTTCAAGTGAATAAATAATTACCTTAAATGCTTTAACAGTAGTGATGAAGTAATTATTTTATTAATAAAAAATAAATCAAATGATATTAAAAAAATTTAAATATGTACAATTATAGATAATTATTTTAATACATGAATTTAATATATTACCTTGAAAAATTATACATGTGTTATGAGATTTGGTTTTTGAATATATCATGTTGTAATTGTTTTGTAAAAGTCAATGTAATGAATAGTTTCTAAATTGACCATAATGATATTTTAAAATGAATAATATTTTATTAAATTATATAAAATTCATAAAAATATTATTTTCAACCAGTGGATTTTTATAATTTTAAATATTTCATCCATGATCCATTTATGGCACGTTTGGTATTTTATAGTAAATATGTTATCCCTTAATGAGTAAATTTACATGTCATTACTATTAGAGTTAAAGAGGTTAAGTAAGGGGTAAAACTAACTGATAAGGGTAATAATTTAATCTAAATTTTTATAAAATATATTGGATCAAATTATTTATACCAATATTCATCATATGGTATAGATAAATCACTTGGTATCAATTTATAATTGATTTATAATAATTTGATGTATTGAGAAATTCAAAGACTACCCCACACCTCTTCAATTTAAGGGAATCTATTCTTATCTTTTATTCACACTTCATAACCTATTTGGTTCATCCAAGATATTACAAACTACAATACTAGACACCCAAAAAAATTATTGGTGCCTTATTTTAGGCAAAACACACTCCTTATATGTCATAAGGTGTAAATAAAAGGAGATCATCTGAAGATAAGGTATCATTTTTAATCAAGTATTTCAGTTTTATTTATTTCTCCACCTTATTCAAATATTATATAAGAATCATGAAATAAAGTAGACATTTTAATACATATAATTAGATGATATAATGTAAATATCACCAGATAAATCCATTTCAACTTCCATCAAATAAGAAAAGTTATTATTTCTCGTGTGTACGGAAAACTACCTCCTCACTAACCGATGAAATTTATATTTCATCACTGTCTCAAAGAACTATTAATAATAACCAAATTAAATTTTAAATATTTTATTAATGATATATTTATCATTATTAAATGATAATATATTATTTATGTTCTTTCCTTTCTATACATATACAAATGATAACATCGTTCGTGTGTGCCTGTGAATTATCACATCCACGAAGAGATGTGACACAATTTTCATCACCACTTCCCATGGATGATTTATATAACTATATTTATGGAAATAATATGGTATATATAATATGATAATCATTATGGAAAGGTTATTTGATACTTACTTTCTTTACATAATGATTATTAAAAAACTAGAAATGATACTCATGAGTACATGTGACTTACTGTCTCCATGATTGTAACATAGTTCATATTATATATATATATATAATGGATATATTAAAATACATAATTTATTTAAAAAAATTTAACTATGTATCTATTATTATCCTAGATATGATTGAGTAATGACCAAATTCACTATAAAGATCATACCAATTTTGTTTTTGACACATGTAATAAATATTGTCAAAATGTCCGACATGAAATTCAATAATTGAGTAAATGTTATAACGTGGTAATAAGTGATAGAAATGGAACAATAAACATGAAAATGGTCATAAAGTAATGAAATAATTATCCTTTGTTTATTATTTTTGAATATAATGATGGTAAGTGAACATTAGGACTCATGGTAAGGGACTTTGTCTCAGTCACCTTTCATTGTGGCATTTTTTGTTGTTATACTCCCACCCTCTATAATGAGGTGTATATACAGACCCTTCGACATATAATATCATAAAATTATTTATTATCATGTGTTAATGGTTTTTTATTTCTAATCTTATGATTCAAATGTCTCAATGTGAAATGGGCCATTTTAAATTATTAATGATTTTATTTCATAATCAATATTCATGATGTTATTTAATGTCATTATTTGTATGCGTATAGGTGGATTATAATGAAAACTATTCATCAATTTTAATGTCATCCCATGGTTTTTAAAAATGATTATTTTTTTATGAATGAAGTTTTTGAACTTATTTATAAATGATAAAAGGACTTTTCTTTCTGATGTATGAGGTGATAATAACTTCTCTATCACCATAACCATTATTTTATATATGGATGACCTGAAAATACTTCATGTTATTAAAATAAAAACAAACCAATATTTATATTTTATGTTTATTTTGTTGATGATAATTGGTTTTGAAAATGCATCGATTATTTTAACACCTTGAAATGTTTTCTAGTGAGTACAAAAAAAAATATAATATTTGCCTGTAAAAAATTGGAAGCTTTTATGTGGTATGATTATGTAATAGTACATTGACATTTGATAGGTGGTTACATGATAAAAAAATAATATTTTGTTCCATGATAAAGTAACAATGGGTGGTTTTGTGATATACCTCCCATGTATTGGGTATGGAATTTGACCGTATGGTTATTCTGTTTGAAACAGTGAGAGGTATTAATGTCAACTGCATGGTTATTCCATTTGAGTATCATTATATCCCAAAATACCTATATGATTTATCAATTATTTATATGGGGGGTTTTTTAATAATTTTATTACAAAAATTTATAAATGAGAATATTTTTAAAAATTTAATTTACTGCTTATTTATGGAGGAAAATATTACTCTATGATAATTTCTTAATGGGATTTCATGTTTTCACTGGACTAACATTTTCCCTTTTTTTTGTTTCCCATAATTATTTTTTTCTCATCATTTTTTTTAAAATTTTCTCCATATGGATTAATGATTGTTAAAGAGAAAAGATATTTTATAGTGAATTTATTAAGGATATATCATGAAAAGAAAATAATATTTATTTTAAAAGGGTTTTCTTAGGTGAATAAATAGATTCATTGTTTTTAGTACACTTATAATGTATGAGTTGACATTGTAATAGACTTTCCTAATTCTATAAAACTCAAAACATAAAATAATATTGAATGTGAATTCTAGTTTAATAACTCTAGATTATATAAGGTTTGATTTTAGAGCCTAATATATATTACCCTTTATTTATGGTATATTTTTTAGATATACACAAAGAATATAATCTCCGTATATATTTTGGATTTACTATTGGGATGTGCTCTAAGGTGGTGAGTGTACGTTGAGTCGGTATGCATATGATTGATATTGAATAAAATTTTTAATGTAGTTTTTCATGTTTAATATTCCTATCATCGGTGGGATCACAATCGCATCTATGAATTATCAATTATATAAGAACATGAAACTTATGATTAATACATGATATAAGTCTCATATTCTTTGATTAATTCATGGAACTAGATTATTCCTATATCACATTATTTTTTCTATTTATTTGATTTATATGAATTTTATTCTTATTCCATGTATTTCAATTGATATATCTTATTTATAGGTAATAAATTGTTGTTCACTATGATTCTTTGTGGATTTTAACATTAGGGTAAGAACATGAAATTCCAAATGAATAACATTTTATTTAATAGGATATATAACCAAAAACACTAATAATATAAGGGAGTATAACATCCTGAGATCATATGGTATATTTAATAATTAAATAATCATTCGATATCTCACAATACAGGAAATAATGATTTTAACATGTGTTATATGCGACACTGATTTCCTTTGAAAGCATGCATTACATGCAAGACAGAGTTTTACTGAAAAACGGTATAGTATTAATTTTTTTTAAATGAAAGTTATCTCCTCACATTAATGTTGTATTTTATAAATATTATTATGTTACTTATTAAAAAATTGGTTTTATTCATTGGTTCCGAAATAATTATAAAATAAAAAATACATATTGAGTATAAATGAAGTTTTTTTTGTAAAAAACAACTCATAGGGGTAAAAGGAGTTTTATCTAAATAATTTAAATTAATTAATATTAGTTGGTGATATTAATAAAATTTATTTATTATAAATTATATAAAATATTTTTAAATACATAAAATTGATTTGATAGGCATATGATAAGAACAAATCATATTCTACGTAGAAATATATTATTTTTATTAAAGGAATGTTTTATGCCATTTAATGGCACACTTGTATTAAAAATAATTTCTGAAAATTTTATAAATTTTATTCGGAAAATTAAAACTCATTAATGTAATCATAAGATAAATATTTCTATAGGGTGATTTTTATAATTGTTTGTGAATTTTTATTTTTTGATGAATAGGAGTAAATTTTAAATTTAATTGATAAATCACTTTTAATGCAAGTAATTTATAATGTTAAATTTTATTTAAATATTTATTAAATATAAATTATGAAAATTATAAATATATTATGACAATTTAGGTCATTTAAATCAATTATATTGTTAAATTCGAAATAAAAACTTTTCAAACATAAAAACATGTTCACATTAAAACCCTTAATATGTCATGTTAGTGAAATTAATTTTAAATTAAATTCTACCACAATAATGAATTTAATTTCGAATAAAGAATTAAATATTTGTAATCAGAATAAAATTTATTGTATAAAAATTAGAAATCACGTTTTTAACTATTTTATCTGAGAGAATAGATACTGTTAACCAAAGAAATTATAGAAAAAATGAGTTTACATAGTTGTCAATCTTAAATGATAATGTGTATAAATGAATAAACCTTGGTCCAAACCACATTTTATGGACATATTGATATCATATCATATATTTTATATAAAAGACTTCATTTTTTAGGTATATGAGGTAAGTTATAATTCACACCATTGTTCAATTTTGGGTACATAAAATAATGCCACTCCTCCCCCACTAAAAAAGAGCACTCACTCTTCTCTCTTAGTCACACCGCCATTGAAATTTAGATCATATAATATCTAACTAATTAACTTAAAATTTTCACTCCCAATATAATATAATATTTAATTTGGTTATAAATACAACCATGGAAGGCCTCTAGTTAAAATAAAAATGAGATACCAAAAAACGAGTTCAGATTAAAAAAATGACCATTTTCTTTTATTTTTCCCTAAAACCCCATTGATTCCTTCCAAATAATGTTGATATAATAATATAAGTATCTTAAATATACTAATATGTTGTTATTATAAGTTTTAGACTCACAAATCCACACACATCCATAAAATGGGTTATGAAATCATTGTTCGTGCGTATAGCGGACTTCTGCCTGGCGAATTGATGGCGTTCGTTTTTTCCATTAAAACCTATTAAGGTTTGGAATAATGATATAATTATTTTTTATATGATATGATATATGTATTATATTTATGATTGATTTTTTATTTTGGAATTATTATATACAACATACTTTCAGGCTTTCTATTTTGTGGGAATATAATTACAATGTTCAAGTGTACCACATACTACCGTCTCACAAAGCGATGTGATTTTCTCAAGAGTTATATGGAATGTATTATTGATGGGTTTAATAAAAATATGTGATATATATAACATAAATATTTTTTATAATTATAATATGCATATCTATAATTTACTCTTATTTAATTAATATAACATCAAAATGGATGCAACGTTTATGTGTACATACGACCTACCATCTTAATGAACAGTACAATTCGTATCCTATAAATAAATTGTATGTATTTAAATGTATACATATTTATGGAATATATATGATATTTAAAGAATTTTTTACTTTCTTGGTTAAATTAAATCATCCTGATTTCAGTAGGAACAAAAAATAACATGTCATAAAAACTCGAAAAACAATGCATGTAATTACACAAAATAATCAATATAAGAAAATATTATTAAAAAATAGTTAATAATATTGTATAAAAGGATCTTAAATGAAATAATAAATATTTATATAGTTTTTTTATAAGTCAATAAAATGTTAGAATCCACAATAAAATATTTTAAAGAATGTACGGCCAAAAGGAATGTTTGAGGTAAGGTATTCCATCTCAATTTCATTTCATTGAGGCATATTGTAATGTTTTTCTTGTGGTTACATTTATATGGTGCATATACATCCAATTTTACATTAAATATCATGTATACCTAAATATGTATTGTATTTTTAGATTCAATTTTCATTATTTAATCTATGGGGATTTGAAATTAAAAGTTATAAAGTGGAAAGGAATTTTCATAACTCAGTTCCTTTTCATTGGATAATATTAATTCCTCATTGTTGATAATATTAAATGTTTATATCTATAATCACATTGAATATATATTGATATATTTAAAATATTTTATATGTATTTATAGTTGATACACATAATCAATTCATTGATTAATTTTCACTTTAAATTTATGATCATTTTAACTTTTTTATTTAAAATTATCATTCTAATGTATATTTTTTATTATTTTAATTACATTAATTTTAATTATATGATCATTATATAATATAAAATTTCATTTTATTCTTCTCTAGTAATTATGGATATTTTTCCAGTGATAGTTTAATTTTTCCACTTGTTGGTGCTTAAAATTATTTTTAAAATATTTTAATAAAATCATACTTCATTTATATCTTTAGTCCGAAATATGTTTTCTTATGAAATGATGATTTTTAATAAATATTCCAATTATTTTCTTTTATCTTCTCAAAATAATTCACAAAAAATATGCATTTTTTGTTGATATATGTTTTCAATTGAATCCCATAACCTTTTTCCAAATAAGGAACATTCATAACATTTATTACATTGAAATGAGAATATTATTTTTACCTTATACGAAATTGAATACTATCGTTTAATTAAATTTTACATTTAAATTTTACAATATTTTAAAATTTTTATTAAAATAATTCACAATCAAATGGATTTTAAATTATTTTTTCAAAATAAAAAATATATTCTCATCTATAATTTTTGAAAATATCTTTTTTATTTCAACAACAACAACAACAACCATAATTCTTACTCTAAAGGGTATACATCATGTTGGTAAATTAATTATTATTCCTCTTGAAGGATTTTAATTATTTTTAGCAAGACTAGTAATGAAATTCATTTCCATGAATCATTTTTGTTGTTATTAACTTATACTTGGTTTATTCAATTTCCAGTGATAATTGAAAAATATATTTTCCACAAATATCCACCATATTTATCGTCGATATGATTATTTCTATAACTGTATTCTATTTAAACATACAGTTTCAACATTGAATTTTATTTTATTATATATTATAATATTGAGAAATTCATATTCCTTACACAATTTGAATTGTTGATAAGGAATATTTTTAAGAATTAAATAATTTTTTTGATATATGAAGAATTCATTAGACTGTAATGACGTGGGTAGGGGACCATTTGGAGTAATCCCCTCGATGAATTGGAAGACTCATTGGATGAATTAGTTTTCTACCCTCGACTAAATGGGTTTCTACACACCAATTTTAAACCTTCTAGTAAAATCTATTGACAATAAAGATTCCAGGTACCTGTGAATTATGGTGTCTAATAATTACATGATGCCTTCATTCAGATTCTGCAATACTTATCCATTACATTTTCACTATGAAAAATAACAGAATAATTTTACCCTCATTTTAATGATTTAAAAGTATTGTTTTTAGTTATTTAAATTTTGATATTGATTATTTATTATCCTATATTTTAAATAAAATGTTCTTTTAGTGATCACCATTTCCATATTGATGTATTTATTTAAATGATTGGTGTTTTTAGTTATTTACATTTAAATATTTAATTTTCTTAATGAATTATAATTTCATCACTTGTAATTAAATATTACGAAAAATTTGAGCTCAAAGTTATTTTTTCAGTCAACAGTATTACATGTATTGTTATAAGATATACATGGGGTGATATTCAATATTGAAGAAAGATATTCTCCAAAAATAAATTGAAAAAAATTATGTTGTAATTGGTGTATTAATTTGTAATATAGGACTCATGTATATATGGATTATACTGATAATAATTATCTATTTTGTTATTTGGGCTGTTATTTCCCTGTATCATATTCTAATGTGATGTTAGTGGGAACTGGCTTCGTGTTTCTAGTGTTTTGATTCCAACTGTTTGTATCAAAACATGTTTAGTAGAAACCATGTGAACACGATTTATAAAAAAAAGATTAGATAATAGAACCATACGATAGAATATGAGGATATGTATAGAACAACATGCTACTTTTTTAGTAATGTATAGATTATGTAGGTATTCCTAGAAACAAAGCCCCATCTAGATACTAAAAGTTTTCATGGTTCTGGAACAGATGTACTTGGGTGTAATAACTATGAAAAGCACGAGATGATAATGACTTGAGATTAACCTAGCATAAATGAATGTTGTTTACTATTCACCTACACTGACACACCAATGGGATATGATTATGATAATTAACATTTTTATTACAAATAGTTATAAATGAGATCAATAGATAATGGTGATGATTTACCAAGGTTAAACCCTACATCGTGGAAGGACCATTGTGTAAATAAAATAGATATTGTAATTATTTATTGGGATTCAATAATTAAATTGTAGAACTCTTTTTATGAATGGTATTTTTAATATAAATCGTGAATTGTATATGGAATGTGGTAGATTATAGAAGCGCATGTCCATTCATTTATATAAGTGTTATGGATCCCAACATTGAAAAATTATTTTAATATCGGTTATAAGATCAATTTCATAAACACGTATTTTTAGGTCTCATGTGGTAATAATATCACAAGAAAAAGGATAATTTGGGACATATTAATAGAAATAATATATTTTAGTGAAAACATTATTTTTGGTATAATCCCTTAACATTTTATTGACATATGTTTAGAGGAAATGATAACCATTAGAATTTATATATTAATTAATGAAATTATATTATAATTTAAATAATAATAGTAGACAATTTGAAGAGAAAATAAGTAGTATTTAAATCCTTAATAAAAAACAAGACTTACAGATTAATTTTTATTAAAAGGAATTCCATATTATTTTGGGGGGAAATATAGTAACTACATTAATATAGTATATATAAAAGACAACCTATACAATTGGTGACAACCCATCATTTCTCGAAAGGCTATGGGGAATGAACCTACGACCAAAGGATGATAAGTGTTGGTCACCAACCACTAGCGTACATGATGTCCTAGTTAATGTTTCATTATTTTTTGTTAGATAGTTTAACTAAAAATCATAATGATTAACTAATGGTATACCTTTTGAGGTTTAGTGATTATTATAATGAAAATATTTTATTTGTAAAATTTTTAAATATTGGAAGATTGATTTTTCACTCTATTATGGATCTTAGGATCAATTTAATGTGAATTTTAGTGGTTTAGTTATAAAAAATTAATTCATTGATATTAATTTATTAGAATAAAAAATAAAATGGAAATTTATTGAATAAAAATAAAATGGTAAAATAATTTTTATGAAATATTGATATATCACATATGTATACTTCTATATACTGATATGTTGTAGAAGCATTACTCAACATTAGGAAAATGATCTAAAAATGTTATATTGTAATATTTATATCCAATTAATCAAATAGTTTGTTACATCACCACATAATTATGGATTTGAGGCTATCATCTTTCCATTGGCCATTAAATTTTTAGTGAAAAATAACATGAATCACTCCCTATAATTATTTACGCATTCCATAAATTTATAATTCTTCACATTCCACTAATGTTTTCCAATATAGAATCCTAGATAGAGGGTATTCTATATAACCTTTGTTGTTATGATTCTCTCTTAGTTAGTGGATATTTTGTTACAAATTTTATGATGTGGGTTTTTCAAAAATGGTATTTTCAAATGTTAAAACTTTGATTACTGAGATCCAGTCTAATTTATGAGGATTAAATTTATTATAGGTGACCATAGTGTTACACCAAGAAATTCTAATCAAATAATATTTTATATAATATCATATATGACACACAATACATATCCTCGTATGGAATATAAAATCCTAACACACTAAGAATTATTTAATATTTTAAATAATAACATTATATAGTTTTCAATACATGAAGCACTATTCTTTCTATGCATTACACACACATTTTTTTCCCACAAAATCTTATGTTAAACAAAAGATAGAGTATTATTGAACAAATATATACTATTAAAATTATTATATTAATTTAAAATTATCTTATAGACATTGAATTGGTGGTTTGAAATACTATTAAATTAATTAAAAAATATATGGTTGAATTCATTTGTGAAAACATAATTATAAATGAATATAAAGACCAATTAAATATAACTGAATTTCTTTAATTAAAAACCCAATTTTATGCACCAAAGCCATTTTATCATAAAAATTCAAATAATATAATTGTATTATATTAATTAAATTTATTTATTATATATTCATATATTTTTTTTAACATTCATCAAATACATTTGATTAAAAAAAATTAGAAAAAATCCATTTTTACGCGTACAAAGTTATGTTTTCCTAAAATGCAATTTATCAACCATTCAATGGAAAGAAATTAAAATACTAAAATTTAAATCTTTTTATATATTTTAAATTATAAAATAAAAGTAATTTTTTATAAATTTATTTAAATATTTTATTATGGTGAATTTTTGGTATGTTTTTGAGAAGTTTCAATTTTTGACGAAAAGTGTAAAATATTGAATTTAATAGAAAACTACCTTTTATATAAATAATTTATAATGTTAAATAATTTTTAGAATAATTTTTAAAAGTTAAATAAGATCAATTATACATATATTAATACAATTTAGGCCATTTTACCAAATTTCATAGTGAATTTTGACATAAAAATATTTCAAAATTATGAACATTTTAACATTAAGACACCACTTTTTCATCACATATACAAGAAATATCATAAACTATATTCCACAACTGAGTTGAGAAAAAATTGTAAAAATAGGATTCATATTCCCAATTATGAAAAATTATAATGTCTACAAATGTCAGATTAATTTTTCACCAATGTTATTAGAAAAAAAGTTAATGGTAATCCCAACCATTAAGGTAAAAATTACTTTAAATGTTGATTAATATTAATATATAATTGTGAAAATGGCCCAAAATGTCTCCAAAACCAATTTCTTGGAAATATTTTAACCATTTTCCTTTTTATCTATAAAATAGTTCATTATTGATGGCACATGATGTAATTTAGTATTCTAAAATGTGTTTACTTTTTGGAATTTACAATAATACCACTCATCCAAAAAAAGGGAACTCAGTTCCCTCAATTGTACACAAATATCAAGATATTTATATTACAAAAACCCCACAGATTTAAATTCACAATTATTATCTTCTTATCTTAGGGGCCTTACTTCGGTCCTAAATCCAACCAAATAATTCCTTTAGTGAAAACCAAAAGAAGATACCTAATGAAGAGGTAGTGTTCATCATGGATTTTTTTTAATTTTTCCTCAAACCCCTTCAATTACTATCATATATAATACTCCAAAAATATTTATGGTATGTATAGTCATAAATAAATTAAATTCACTTGATAGTTTACATTGCATATAACACCGATCTTAAACAAACCATGGTACACTTTTAAATATTGACAAGAACTTTAGAACAATAATGTGACCCTTTGTAATAGTAAACTAAAAAATAGAATATTATCCTCACCAAAAAATATTTTCATATATTATGAATTAAAATATGATATATTTATATCATGTAATAATTAAATTAATGTATTAAAAATGATATATTATGTGTTGGTATTTTTTTGAAAGGTCAATGTTTATTTACAATGTTATAACTAAAATAATAATTTAAAATAAAGATAATTTTAATTAAATATATGTATATATTAATATTTTTTTATGATTATAAGATAATTTATTGAGATATTTATTAATTTTTCAATGTTTCATAAAATCAGTTATAATTTCATATTCTGTATTTTTCTAAAATATGATGATTTTAATTTAGAATTCAATTTATCATATTTAGAAATTTATTTTCAATAAATTGATTCAACTTATCAATTACACATAAATATAATGGGTTAGTATTATTTTTTTGGATTTTTCTAACATATTTTAATTTTTGCTGAATATGGAAATATGATAATTTACAGTATTTGCTAAAATCACAAATTACTATGTATTTTATGACGTATGGCTAATGGATTCATGATTATAAACTAATATCATTATCCCTATACTATATTTAGTTTTGGTGATAATTAATATTAATATTATTGAACCAAAATATTAAACTATTGAATAAAGTAATTTTATAATGAATAAAATAATAAAAAATACACCTCTCCTCCACTATAAGTATAACCCACTACCACCATTTCTCCTCACACCTTAAAATCCATCAAAAATTCCTAATTTTTAACCATTAATATTCACAATACTCTCTCACATGTCTAAGATCCTTTAGTCTTAACTAAATACCAATGCCAATTTCCCTATCGATGTTCTCAAGGAAATGAATTTCATGAGGTAAAATCCTCCTTTGTTTTTATTTATTTTTTTACAATTTATTTACTGTTATAATTATATACTCAACTACCTTAATCCAATTGGAATTAGAACCCTAGAATCATATATATAATAAAAGTTTTTAAGTATAATGGAATATCCTTCATTTAACACCCTTTTGTGTTTTTTTCATAAAATGAAAACATTGTTCGTGATGTGTTGATTTATATCAATAGTGGATAAAGCATTTTAACTTTCCATATCTACCTTAAAATATGGTCAAAAAACATTAAAATGGGTAAAAAGGGATTTAAAATGTATAAAAATCTTATTTAGTGTTTTGGATCTAGTATATATACATAATATTAATTAATAAAATAAAACATGTTCATCGTGATTGAAAAAATGCTAAAATAATCTAAAAAGTTGTCATTAATGTTTTACTAATGAATCATCCTCATATCTAGAAAAATATAATATATAAAAACATTTACAATTTTTTATCTTCATTAATATCAAATAATTCCAATTCTGGATTACTATTACCATTTTATATGATCTTTCAAACATGTATACAAGTGATTCAATCATGAAATCAAAGGAAAACAACACTCTCGAACATCGAAATTGGATCATATAACTTATCAAAAATGTTATAAATGAACACAATAAAATTAAATTATTTAAATAAAATAGTGTTTATGAGTTAAATTATTAATGAATATAATTTCAGGATATTTATTTAAATTTCAGAACAATTTCAGACATAATCTTAGGGATTCCCCCACACCTCCATTTTTTCCTTCGGGTTACACAAACTCTCTCTACCTCTAATTATCCCAATGTAATTATTAATTTTTATTATATAATACTTATAATTTCTATATTTATGTTCCAAATATATAAACCTAGATCAATTATTCTTTCTTTAATTGGGAAATAAATGCTTTACATGGTTCATTTTTTCAATTCCTCCGCATAAGATAAGAAGATTAATAGAAAAATTCTATATTTATTTCCCATTTTCATATACACATCATAATAACTTTTAAGCCATTAATGTTTTTCTAAAATCACACTTTTTATCATGGAAAAGTATTTTAAATCATGTTTTGTTTATGGAAACAATTAATCATTGTATATTTTAAATACACTAAAATATTTTCCATAAAATCGTACAAACGTGGATAATTTATAAAGTTTCTTAAACAATATTGTTACATTATTTAATTTCAATTTCACATGAATAGTCATTATTTATTCCAATATTCGCCTTTTAATGTCCATGTATGATTTTAATAAATTATTTATTAGAAACCACTATGATATTCACTTTGGTTATGCCTTATTCACCACTGATTTTTTGTATCTGATGTATATATACTGTCCATTTATTTTTGATCATCATTCATTGAATATTTCATTAACTATCCATGTCTCATGATTTAAGGATATAATTATTTTTGTAATTGTATAAAAAAATTAAAAAATTTATTTCCTTTGAATGTTTTTATTGAATTCAATATATATTTTAAAAATGATATTGAATTGTAGTGATGGGTGGGTCCTGATTATAGATAGTTCCTCATTGCATTGATATTTCAAATGAGATAGAAAAAATTGTGACAACCCGTTAATGGGTTTTTTAAAGAATAATAAGAAGGGTTTATACCTGTCAACAAAAACCTTATTGACAATATTGTGATTAAAGATCTATATTCATAGTGTAGTATTAAGTTATTAAATTCCTAGTGGTCTTCACATTGATAAAATATAGGGATGAATTCTCATTATCATTGTTTCAATGGCATGTGTTTGTAATAATATTTACCTTTCAATAATGAATTTTCTTTATTGAATTTGATTTAATTATTATTTATTTAATATTACACTTATTGAGAATTTGAGATCACTATTTTATATGTTTTATTTCCCCATGGTTATGAAGAAGATTTATTTGGATACATTTAAAGAATAGTTTAATTTTATTATGTTATGTGCTATGTGTAATTACCAATGTAGTAAGGGAACCATGTATATATCTAGTTCTTCATTATTTCTAAACTAATCGACCCTTATTGATATGATCACATGTATCTAATAATATTTTATAAAATATCCACCAACTCGAGGCATCTAGGGTCAAGGTTGTTATAGCTTGTATTTGATAATGTATAGTAGAAACCATGCGAACAATCTTTTAAATAAGCATGGGAATAATTATAACTAATTTTAGTGACTTTTGGGATCAATACTAATCATTATTATGAGATAACTTTTTTTGTTCAACTATTAGTGATGAATCCTAATAGACGGAAATAAATCAATACTAACGAACAATGTATGGATATCCCCCACTCAGAAAGTCAATATAGTTAGTGTTGTGAGTGATGAGATTATGACTATATTAGAAAATCATACTCAGATTATGATGAATAACCATTATAAAACTATGATGGATCATTTCATGAGGTTGAATCTCCCATATTATTGTTCGACTAGTAATCCAGTGGTTTTTGAGCAGTGGATCAAGTCCCCTGAAAATATATTTCATACATTTTTATAAAATGAAAATTAAAAGACAGTATCAGACGTATATTGTTTCAATCCAGATTATAATCAATAGTCTTCATTAATCCAACATACTAAAGAGGAATATAAAATAGAAGACAAGTAATATATAACTTCTAAAGAAAAATACTTCAACAAATACACCCCTAATGAGAAAAGAATTGAAATGAATAGAAAATTCCTTAGCTTCAGGATTTAGGAAGAAGAGAGTATTTCAGAATATGGGGATTCCTTAACTAGACATTCTAGGTAAGAAATATATTACATACATGATTCAGAATACCAAATTGATCCTTAAATTTAAGGTCTTAATCCATTTCACCTATGGGAAAAAGATTCTAAATAGTTTTTATCATACAATGAAATAGTAATAAGTGAAAAAATAGAGAAGGGATTTTCTATATCCCTTATGTTCAAGTCATATAAAGAGAAGAATAAGACCTCTGATAACCATTTTAAAGGTGAAGCACCAATGGAGAAGAGTGGAATAAAGTAATTAAAATAATGTAATGGCTATGAAAAGAATTATCTTAGAAAATTATTGAAATGTATGGGGGTTATTTATAAGTGTGGATATATGGGTAATTGATATAATTAATTCAAGGGAAATAAAATATCAATTATTTTCAATGATTCAACAGTGATGAAGTAGGTAATTATTCATATAAATTTACCAAACATCAAATAAATCAACCACATAGGAGGCAAGGTGAGATGTCCAAGAATATGGGATCACTATACATATGTATAAGTATCATATGATGTGGTTTAAGGTACAATAATACTATATTCAAAATTATCTAATGGTTTATTAGATTTTGGATCACCAAAATATTTAAAATCTAGCAAATTTTTTAAGAAAATTAGGTATTTTATTTTTAATTTAATAGGGTTCTTGTCAATAAAAACCCCTAATAAGTGTTTCATTTAAACAATGGTATTTTCAAATGTCAAACATCGATTACGGATAAACTGTTTATGTTGTGAGGATGCAATATATTATATGTGATCATAATGTAACACCCTGAAATTCTAAACAAATCACTATTTATATAATAGAATATATGACATCCAACACATATCCTAAATGGGAATATAAAATCCCAACACGATATGATATATTTAATATTTTTAATAAAAATATTCGATTGTTTTCAATGCATGCAGCATTGAGTTTTCCATGAATTACACAAAAAATGTGTTCCCTCAAAAGCCTGTGTTACACGCAAGATAGGGTATTTTTGAACAACTATATACTATTAAAATCATTATATTTATTCAAAATTATATCCTAACTATTAAATTGGTGGTTATTAATATAATTGAAAATATTTAAAAATTTATGGTTGAATTCATTTGTTACAACATAATTATTGATGAATATAAGGACCAATTTGATATAAAATAAATTTTTTTATTGAAAAGACACATTTTTATGCACCAAATCCATTTTATTAAAATAATTAATTAATATAATTGGATAATATTAATGAAATTTATATATTATATAATAATAATTTTTTTATCATTTATCAAATAGATTTAATTGACATAATATAAGAAAAAATCCATTTTTCTGTATAAAAAGCATTATTTTATAAAAGGTAATTTCTCCACCTTTCAATGGAAATTTTTTTTAATAAATAAATATTTACTCTTTTTATAAATTTTAGTTGAAAAAATAAACTTCATTTTTTAAAAAGTAATATAAAAATTATATTATAGTGAATTTTTGGTATGTTTATGATAAGTTTCATTTTTCGAGGAAAAGTGAAAAATAATGAATTTAATAGAAAACTGCCTTTTATCTAAATAATTTATAATGATTAATTATATTTTAAATATGTTTTAAATGTAAAATTGGATAATTAATACATATATTAATCCAATTAAGGTAATTTTAACCAATTTCATTGTTTATTTTGACATAAAAATATTTCAAAATTTTGAACATTATTAATTTAAAATCCTGGTTTGTCATCCCATCTGCAGGAAAAAGCTTGAACAAAATTCCACCATTGAGTTGTGTTAAATTTGGAATAATATGTTTCATATTCCCAATTATGACAACATATAATGTCTAATAAGGTTAAATTCATTTTTCACCAAAGTTCATTAAAAAATTAGTTAATGGTAATCACATCAGTTAAGGTAAAAATGACTTTACATTTTGGTTAATCGTAATAGATAAATTGTTTATATGGCCTAAAACGTCTCCAAAACCCATATCATTGAAATATTTCGAACACATTACATGTTTTCTAGAAAATGGTTAATTATTGTATGAACATGAGGTAATATAGAATTCCTAAGGTTGTTTAATTTTTGGAATTTACAACAATACCACTACTCCATTATATAAGGGAACTCAATTCCCTCACTTATACACACCTATCAAGAAATTTTTATTAGAAAATCCCCCAGATTTAAATTTAATATTTCGTTCCCCTTATCTGAGAAGCATTACATTGGTCATCAATCCATCTATAGAATGCCAATATAGAAAACCAAAAAGAGATACCAATTAATAGGTAACGTTCATTATGTATTTTTTTATTTTATTTTTCATCAAACCCCTTCAATTAATATAATATATATTACAACTAATGATTTAATGGTATGTATCTTCTGAAATAAATTCAATTCAAATGATATTTTACATTACACACAACACCAGTCTTAAAAAAACCATGATATACTATTAAATATTTACATGACTGTTGGAATAATTATTTGAACATTAAGAATAGTAAACAAAAAACAGAATATTAACCTCACATAAAAATATTTATATTAATTATAAATGAAAATATGATATATTTATATAATGTAATAAATAAATCAATGCATTAATATTTATACATTATGTGTATGTATATTATTGAAAGGTAAACTTTTATTTATAAATTGGTGAAAAATATAATAATTTAAAAGAATGATAATTTTCATAAAATAGGTCTATAAATTAATATTTTGTTTTTTTATGATTATTAAAAAAATAATGATATCTTAATTAAATTTTCAATGTATCATAAAATCAGTTATAATTTCAAATTCTGTATTTTTATAATAATAGATAATTTTAAATAGAAAGTAAATTTATCATATTTAGAAAGTTGTTTTCAATAAATGGATTCTACTTCTAAATTCCACAGATTTATAATTTCTTATTATTAATTTTTTGGATTTTATTTAACATATTTTAATTTTTGGTGAATATTGAAATACAATAATTTACGGTATTAGCTAAAAAAATAAATTATTTAATCTTATGTGATTTATGATTGATGTAAGAATACTTATCTTTAATTATCCTTTTCCCTATACGATATTTAGTTATGGTGATCAATTATATTGATATTCTTGAACAACAATAATAAACTAATGAATAAAATAATTAACTAATGAATAAAATAATTAAAAATACCCCTCTCCTCTTCTATAAATACAACCCATCAAAACCATTTCTCCTCACACCTACCAAGACTTAAAGAATTTCTAATTTTTACCCATTACACTTCCAAATAATATCTCCCATTTCTAGGATTCTATGGTCTCATGAAAAGACCAAATCCAATTTCCCTATGGAGGTTCCCAAGGAGATGAAATTCAAGAGGTAAAATCCTCTTTTGTTATCTTTTTTTTCAATTTATTTAATTTTCTGAACCTATACTCACCTAAAATCATCCAATTTAAATTACAACCCCTTCATCATATATATATATATATATAACGAATATTTTTATGTTAATGGAATATCCATCATCAAAACCCCTTTTTTATCTTTTTTTCTTTAAAATTATAACATCTCCCATGATGTGTCGATTTATCTCCATTGTTGATAAATCATTTTCATTTTCCATATATGAATTCAAGGATGGTCTCAAAAACATTAAAATGGGAAAAAAAGAATTTAAAATTTATATTACATTTTATTTAGTGTTCTAGATCTATTATATCTATATATTATTAATTAATAAGAATACTAGTTCCTGCTGATTGAAAATTTATAAAATAATATAAAAAGTTTTTGTTATTGTTTTATCCAATGAATCATTATCATATGTTGAAATAAAATTATTTATAAAACCATTTAATATTTTGTAACTTCATAATTATCAAATAATTTCAATTCTGGATAACTATACTAATTTTATATGATCTATCATACATGAATACAAGGGAACCAAACATGAAAACCATGGGAACATACACTCTCAAATGATGAAATTGAATAATAGAACTCATCAGAAATGTCTTAAATGAATTTAATAAAATTATAATATTTAAAGGAAATGATAAAGTGGTTCAGACTTAAATTATTAATGAATATAATTTCAGTAATTTTTTTGAATTTGTCGAACACTTTCAGACATAATTTTAGGGATTCTCCCCGAACATCCATTTTCACCTTCAGGTTACGCTCTTTCTATTTCACTCTCATTAACCTAATGTAATTGTAAATTATTTTTATGTACTCCTCATAAATTATATGTTTTTGTTCCAAATATATATACATACCTAAAATATTATTTCTTTAAAGATGAGATAAATGTTTTATAAGGTTCATTCTTTCAATTCCTCCCAATTAGTAGGAAATATAAAAGAAAAAATTTCAAATTTCATACCCATTATAAATTAAAAACCATTATAAGTTTTAAGACAAAAATATTATTCTCAAATCACACTTTTTATCATGAATAACTATTTTAGATCATGTTTTTTATACGAAAAAATGAATATTTTGTCTGTTTTAAAAACACTTCAATATTTTCCATAAAACCGCATTAAATTGGCGCATTTATAATGTTTATTAAACAATATTTTTACATAATTTAATTTCAATTTCACATCAATTATCAGGATTTTTCTTATATTCAATTTTTAATTTCCATGTACGAATTAAAAATATAATTTCATGGAAACGACTTTGATATTTCCTTTTATTATGCCTTATTCACCACTTAATCATTGTGTATGGGGTATGTATAGTTCCCATTTATTTATGATCATCATTCATTGAATATTTACATAAATATCCAAATTTCATAAATCAAGGATATAATTATTTTCGTACTTCTATAAAATTTTTACAAAAGTTACTTCATTTGAATTTTTTTATTTAATTCAATATAAATATTAAAAATGATTTTGACTTGTATGGATGGGTGGGGACTGGTTAAAGATAGACCCTCGTTGCATCGATAGTTCACATGAGATAGAAAAAAATTTGACCAGTCCTTCATGGTTTTTTAGAATCATAATCATAAGGGATTCTCAACATCAACATAACCCTTCTTGACAGTATAGTGGTTATTTTTCTAGAAACATGTTGTCTAATAAATAAGAATTTTCTTAATTCAATAGTTCATTATTACATTGATAAAATATATGGATTAATTTTTATTCTTAGTGTTTTGATCGAATGTGTTTAAAATATTATTTACATTTCAATAAACAATATTTATTATTGACATTTATTTACTTATTATTTGTTTCATATAACCCGTATTTAGCATTTGTGATCACCCTTTTAAATATTTTCCTTTCCCATCGTTATGATGATAATATATTTGTATAAGTTTCAAAATAAATTTTATTTTATTTTGTTGTGTTCTATGTTTAATTACCAATGTAAGAAAGGAACCATGTATTTATCTAGTTCTTAAATATGTCTAAACTAATCATCCCTTATTGATATGAGCTTTTTTATCTATTACATTGTAATAAAATAGCTAGTTACACTAGGATCCTAGGGTCAGGGTTGTTATAGTTTATATTAGAGAATGTTTAGTATAGACCTTGGGAACTTGATGTTAAATAAAAAAAGGAATAATAATAACTCATTTTAGTCAATTTTTCTATCAAAACTCATCATTATTATGATATAGGTTTGTTTGTGACATTATTATTGATGGATCCTAATGGAAGGAAATGAATTAATATTGAAAAACAATGTAGGGATAAACCCACAGATCAAGTCAACATAGTAAGTGTTGGAGACAAAGAGATCATGAATATATTAGGACATCCTACTTGGTTTATGATGAATAAACATTCTAAACCTATGTTGGATCATTTCATGAGGAATAATCGCCCATAATTTAGTTGGACTATTAATATAGTGGTTGCTGAGTAGTGGATCAAGTCCCCTGAAAATATTTCTTTTACATTAGTAAGAAATGAAAATGAAAAGGAAGTATATGACATATATTTTATGATGTGATATTATAATCAATATTTTCCATTGATCCAAAATAATGATGGGGAAGATGAAATAGAAGACATAGAATATATTACTAATAAGGAAATATACTTCAAAAAAAAATCCCTCATGAGCAGGGAATTGAAATGAAGAGAAAATTCCATATCATACAGACAAAAGAAGAAGAGGTTGTTCAAGATAATGATGATTCCTTTAAAATCTATATAGGTATGACATAGATTACATACATGATTTAGAATAGCATATTTATCATTCAATTTAAGGTCGTAGCCATGTTGCATATGGGCATTGGATTATAAAACATTTTCATCATACAAATGAAATAGTAAAAAGTGACATGAAAATAGAGAAGGTGTTTCCTATATCCGCTATGTTAAAAATATATAAATAGAACAAGAGCACCTCTTAAAACCTTTGAAAATGTGAAGAATCAATGCATAAAATGGGAATGAAATAATTTCCATCAGGTGAATTCTATAAAAATAATCATCATGGGAAATGAATGCAATGTATGGGAGTTGGTTATAAGTGTGGATAAAAGGGTAATAGGGATAACTAATTCAGGGGTAATAAAAAAATGACTTTCAATGATTCAAAAGTAATAAAATATGTAAATATTTAAATCAATTTCCCAAGCCTCAGAGGAACCTACCACAAAGGAGGAAAGGGGAGATGGCCAATCATATATGATAACGAAAACATATTTAGAAGTATCCAATGATGTATTAGAAGGTAAAATAATACAATATTCAAATTAATATAATGGTTTATTTGATTCTGGATCAAAAACAACTATTTGAGAAACTTTACTCATGGATAAAATTAGACATTTCATTTTTGATATAATAGAGTTGTTGCACATAAAAGCCCCTAATAAAAGTCACATTTAAACCAAATTGTGTCTAGAAGATAACACTATGTCATATAAACATGATTTATTTGTAGAAATTATCGTCATAACTATGGTGGAATTTAATAAAATCTTTAGTTTGGTATATTTTGAAAAATATTATGTGAGAATTTATTTCAAGAAGAAAGAATTTATGATTTGTGAGGACAATGTCGAATAAATTATCATTAGAGAAGAACCTTCATCATATGATTCTTATCTATATCAACCCAAAGTAGCTCTGCATAATGAAATTATTAGGGAGGATGAGAAAAAATTATCAATGTTAGAGGAAATTCGTATTAAAATTGGGGATATACTAGTTGTATTGGAATAAATTTTTTTATTTCCTGTGGAATTACGTCCAAACCCCCCAAAGTTTGAAGGTTATTTTTTCCATTGATTTAAGCCATATCTCAATACTTATATCCAAGACTCATTATAGAATGGAAATAGTGAAATTATTCGATATTAAGAAACTACTATATTAAATAAGAAATAACGGATTTATTTTCCCTAGTGTTCCTCCTAGGGAGCCACTATTCTATTTTCTAAGTGGAAATATTTATCGGTGAGTTTGTTCATTGACTGCAAGGAAATGATTTAAATTATATTAATAAAAATGTATCATTTTCCCCCAATTAGTGAATTTTTTTGCCATCATCCTAGTGCTCAATATTATATAATAATTGGATATCATTCTGGGTATCATCAATTACGATTAAGGAAGGATTATATTCTGAAGTTAGTTTTTCAGATGAGGTATGGACATAAGAGTTTATTGTAGTCCCATATGGATTAACTAATTAACCTTTTATTTTAATGGATCTAATGGACATAGTATTCAAAAAATATCTTGATGATTTTTTTAGTATTCATTGTTGATATTATGGTGCATTCTAAAAGATATGAAGACCATCTGATTCACATATGAAATATTCTTAACACTTTGAATAGTATATTTATAGTGTAGCATTATATTGTTTGAATTATAAATTTAGGAAATTTATTTTTATGGCCATATTTTATATAAGGATGTAATCTAATTGTATCATTTGAAGGAATAGACAATCTAAGAATTACCTATGCCAATGAACATAACTAAAGAAAAATATTGTTTTGGTTTAGCAAGTTACTCACATTGTTTCGTTTAGACTTTTTCCCGATTGGATAACCCATTAACTAAGTTCACACGTAAATGGGTTATTTTTTCATGGAAATTTTTTTTTATAATGTCTGAATGAATTGAAGAGAAGATTAACCAAAGCTCCAAATTTTACACTACCATCTGTAAATGAAGGGTTTGTGATATATCGTGATTCATTAGAGGAGGGACTGTGTTGTTTCCTAATGAAAAATGATAATGTAATTACGTATGCATCAAGGAATTTGAAGACTCATAAAAAAAATTATCCAAATAATGGTCATTATTTAGTAGATCTAATATTTCTTATAGAGATATAGACTCAGTATATATATAGTGAATGATTTGAGACATATACAGATAAAAAAATTATGAAATAAATTTTTACTGATAAAGAACTATACATGAGGAAAAGAAAACGTCTCAAGTTACTCAAATATTTTTATTTCTAAAAACTCTACAACTGATGAAAAGTAAATAATTTAGAAATACATTAAATAGGAAAAAAATGGGATTATAACCCAAATGAGGAATGTGAAAGATCATATTTCCATGGTATTTGAAAATATGGATATTTTATTTTTTATGAAGGGGAAACATGACCCCTTTTTCAAATTATTTTGAATCCATATTTACTAGATAATATAAAAATTTCCCAATATGATAATGAGAATTTTCAAATGAAAATTTAATCCATTAAGGAAGGAAGATCAATAATGTTCATGTATGAAGATGGAATTATGAAATTTGGGAAGTGGTTATTTGATCCATCAATACTCAAGCTAAAAAGAAACTATTAAATGACCTTCATTTCTAAAATATCTATATACACCATGGTTGTACAAATATGTATACATATCTAAGGAAAAAATTTTGTTGGGATTACATGAAGTGGGTAATTATAGACTATGTGTTATGATGCATAGTTTTTAAACATGTGAAGGAAGAGAGACAATATTCTTTAGGATTCATGAAATCTATAAATATACCTATGTTTAAGTTGGATTACATTAATATGGACTTTTTCACTGGAATAAAAAATACAACCAGAATGAATAAAATGATTTGGGTGATTATCAATCTCCTTAAAAATAAAAAAAGTGTCTTTCTATAAGAGGATATGTTACTCTTGAGAACCTAAAAATACTATATATTAATTATTTTTAAGATATATTGGTGCACCTATATCGAAATTGTATGATCGAGATCACCATTTTAGATCAAAAGTCTGGAAAAGAATTGTGAATTCTTTGGATACTACGATTTGTTTTAGTATTTCCTATCACCCTTAAACCAATAAACAGACTAAAATGACTATTAAATCATTGGAAGGAATTTTGAGATCATTATCAAATTACATTCAATGTATGTGGGATCATTATTTACCTTGGGTTAAATTTCGTAAAGTAATATTTCCCACTATAGTATTCAAATGGCCCCATATGAAGCATTATATAGAAAGAGATGTCAAACTCCAACTTATTGGGATGAAGTTTGTGAGTGGAAAATTAGAGGATCATAACATATTAAAGACACAATGATAATGGTAAAGACTATTCCAGATCATATTAATGTATCTGAGAGTAGGAAATGATGTCTTGCTGACATCCAGTGAAAGTATTTGGAATTTTATGTTGATGATCTTGTCATTCTAAAAGTATCTATGTGGAAGGGTGTTTAAGGTATTGGTTAGAAAGTGAAACAGATCCCCATGTACATTAGACCATATATAATACTGGAATCAATTGTAGATGTAGAAAACTTTTTAGAAATTCCACCACGTCTTCCTAATATTAAGGATGTATTACACATATCATTGTTAAAGAATTACATTCCAATCATAGTGCATATACACACCTATAAAGAAATATAACTGGAACCTTACTTGTGTTAATATGAATATACAATAGATATTTTTTTATAAGAGAGTATGTATTGATAAATAAGATGACTTGACTAGTAAATGTTTTTTAGGGGAAACCATAAAATGGAAGAAGAAACATGGGAACCTTAAGATGTTATGAATAATAACTACAGACAGCTTTTTAGAATTCAATATTCAGGAAAAATATCATCATTGAAATTTCAAGAGAGAAGAATATATCACCCAAATGTTTTATAGTCTATATCTTCTTAAATGTATTAAATTCATTTTATATCTTCCAATACACACAGAAACTATCTTAAAAAACTATGATGTACTATTTAATATTATTGTGATTATTTGAATAGTAATATGACCACTAAGAAAAGTAAACTGGCCAGTAGAATAGTAACCTCGCCAATGATGGTATAAATAATATTTAGGTATCTTATAAAGGAAAATTATATTAATTATTGCATGGAATATGTTAATAAATGTATTAAAGATGTTAAATTATGTGTTATTATTTATTCGGATCGTAAATTATTAATTTAAATTTTTAAAATAATATTAATTTTTAAACAAAATATTATTTTCAGAAAATATATCCAAAAATTATTTTTTTCTCATGTCATTATATGATATTTTTATGATACATTAATAAATTTTTCCGACTGTCATAATGTTATAATTATAAAAATGATATTTTTTTAATAAACGATGATCTTAATTAAAAATTAAATTTATCATATTTATTAAAATATTTTTGAAAAATGAGTTCCAATTTTTAGATCTAATCATATCCAAATGGTAGGGGGTTTTTTTGGATTTTTCTAAAATAGTTGAATTTTTTTATTAGTCAAATACGTTGATTTATTGTATTAACAAAAAACATGAATTATTTAGTCATCAATTATGGATGTCTTATATAATCATCATTATCTCATAATATCATTCTTTAATTACTATATTCAGTCATTTTATCCATAAATATTGATACTCATGATCCAAAACAAAAAACTAATGGTTAAAATAATAATAAAATCAGCTCTCCCCTCCACTATAAATACATCCCCTCACCACCCTTTCTCCTCACACTATCCAAGAAATGAAGCTTGACTGATTTCATCCATATCCTCATCCCATGTCTCTCTATCATTTCCAGGATAAATTGGCCTAAAAAATACCTTATCTAATTTCCCGATAGAGATTCTCAAGGAGATGAAATTCAAGGGGAAACATCCTCTTTCATATTTCATTATTTTCTTTTCAATTATTTTCCTTTATTATCCTCTATTCCTCTACCCTTATCCAAGTGAAATGTTAACTATAGTACCCTATATATAATGGAATATTATTATGTTAATGTAATATAAAACATAAAACATCTTCCACTCACCTTTTTGTTTTTAAAAATGAAAACCTTTTCTGTGATGTATAGATGTATCACCATCATGAACTAAGAATTTACATTTTCCATTACAACCATCAAAGATATTCATAAAACCATTAAAATTGTGAAAAAAATATTTTAAATTTTATTTTAAAACTTATTTGTTTTTCTTGAAAAATTATATATAAATAATGTTAATTCATAAAACAAAACTAGTTTGTGATGATCAAAAAAACGAAAAAATAATCTAAATTTTTATCCTTATGTTTTTATCTAATAAATCAACCTCATATCTATAAAAAATATATATATTACCATTTATTATTTTGTAAGAACATTAAAAACATACAATTTAATTTCTAGATAACTATTACAATTTTACATGATCTTTCAAACATGTATACAATTGTACCAATCATGAAAGCTATAGAATGGAACACTCCGGAATGATGCAATTGAATCTAATAACTCATATATAAGGCTATAAAAAACATAATTGAATTATAATAATTAAAATTAATGTTAAATTGGTGATTAATTAAATTATTAATGATTATAATTTCAGTACACTAAGTGAAAGTGCAGAACACATTCTGACATAATGCAAGGGATTCCCCATGAACCACTATTTTTTCTTCTCTTTACACTCTCTCCATTTATCCCAATGTAATTAATAATTATTATTATGTAATCCTAAAACCTTATATCTATATTTTCCATATATATTTACCTTGTTCATCTATAATTTATTATTATAGGGAAATACAAGTTTTATAATGTTTCTATTTCAATTCCTCTAGATAAGCAAGACCAATTAATGGGAACTTCTATATTTTCTACCCATTTTCAGGTAAGAAATTTAATCTATTTTAGATGAAAATATATATCTAAAATAAAAGTATTTATCATTTAGATTTATTATAATTCATTTGTTATTTTTTATAAAAATTAATCCTTTTTCAATTTTAAATACTCTTTTATATTTTCTGTAAAAACTGAACTAATGTGTCTCATTTATAAAGATTCTTAGACACTATTTTTCCTTGTTTTCATTTCATTTACACATAAACTATCAGGTTATAAGCTTATATTCCATTATTAGTTTCCTAGTATGATTTATATCAATTAATTAAATGAATATATTTTGATATTCCATTTGGTTATTCCTTATTCACCACTTATTCCTTGTGTGTCATGTATGTATACATTTCATTTATGTATGATCATAAATTATTAATGATTACATTAAATATCCATATTTCTTGAATCATGCTTATCATTATTTTCTTATTTTCATAATATTATTTCAAATGATGTTTTCTTTGAATGTATTTATTGAATTGATTCTATATATGAATAATTATTTGGACTTGTAGTGACTAGTTGGGACCAATTATATATATCCCCTCAATGCATCTATAGGTATCATAAGACAAAAAATATGGTTAAAAACCCACCGTATTTTTCAAGAAGAATAAAATAAGTTTCTACCTAAAGACATAAACATCATTATTGGTAAAATGGTCCATGTTTCAGATTTTGGACATTAAATAAATAATCATTTTCATTATTTAGTATTCAGTTATTATATTAAATGTGCTATTCATAATCAAAATAAATATTGAAGCATTTTCTTTCCCATTTTTTTGATCAATTTTTTTTTAAAATAATATTTCCTGTAAATAATGAGTATTACTTATTGACTTTTATTCTTTAATAATTTTTTTCATATTACTCTTATGGATCATTTGATCAAACCCTATTATTTTTTCCCTTCCTGATTATGAATATGAGATCATTGAAAAAGTGTCAAGAATAGTTTTTTTTCATTTTTTAATGTTTTATGTTTAATTTAAAACGTTATAAGGGAACCATGTTTGAATCTAGTTCTTCAAGACTATTGAAATGATTTATCCTTGGTCATATGATCTCTTGTATCTATGTCATTATTATAATATAAACATTGATTCTAGGTTACTAGGGTTAGGGTTACAAAAGAATATTTATATAATAACCTTAGTATATTAAATATACAGATATATTGTTATGTTATGTGTGAAACCTAAAAATAATCCTCTTCTAATAAATTTGTTGTGAAATCATTGTTCTGGTGTACAGAGGACTACCGCCTCACTGACGGATGGAATTATTTTTCTTCATTACCGCCTATCATGGTTGGGAATAATGATAGACAATATATTTTATATTATATATATGATATATATTTTTTCATTATTATTATTGAATTATTAGATAACACATATCATCATTCATTCCATTATTTTATTATGATAATATCTTTATAGTGTATGAAAAACTATCTCTTCATGAAGAGATGTGACCCATTCACACATTAGATGAAATGTATTGAGTGTGGATTAAATAATAAATTTTAATATTAATGACATAAAATTAATACTATAATCATAATGTACATATATATCATTTACTTTTATTTGTTTCATTCAACATGTAAATGTAAGTATGGTTTATGCGTACATATGAATAAACATCTCCATGAACAATGCATTTCTTTTCCTATCACTAAATTTTATAGATTGTTAGAAATACTTATCTAATGAATATATTTTATATTTACAGCATTTCGTATGTTATAGAGATGAATACATCATGATCTAAGTAATATGATTAAAAAACAAGTCAAAACATACTAAAAAATCAAGTTATAAAAGTAAATAGTTAACATAATTAAAGGTTATTAGAAAACAAAAAACAATATTTCATAATTGTATCATATATTATATAATAAATATTAATATAGTTATGGAATAAGTTAATATCAATTTTAAAATAATAATATATGATGTTAATGTTAGTGAAACCCAAATCAAAGTGTCATGTATAGGATTCTATCATAATTTTATTTCCATGAGGCATATTATAATGTTGTGAACCATTTATATAAGGCCCCAGCCTTAAACCTTACATAATATTGAATTAAATGAATAATTCACGTTGAGGATCTTTTCAGGTTTAGAGTTTTAGAGAATTAGAACATAACTATTACATCTCAAAAGATTACAAAGTAGTCCCTTCTACTAAGTTTCCATAATAAAAAAACTCTTAAAAGAAACATGTCTAGTTCCATGTTTTATATAGCATGACATTCCCTTGATCCCATCCTTGACCTTATTCCACATTATGTCCTGTGAAAAACATTTCAAAAAAACTTGGGGTGAGCATAAAAAGCTCAGTAAGGGATACACAAAGAATGAAAACTGTTAGTTTTTCAAAATCAAGTAAACCATGTATACTCTATCAAAGTAATACCTTCACCTTCATGAAGTAGTAAAAACTCTTCACTGAATAAAGTATCATTACATACCTTTTTGTAACCAAAGGATTACCATAAAACCCATATAAAGAACACATAACATATATAAAGGTAACTTGGGACATAAACATACTTATGTGGAATAACCATACGGTCGACTTCCACACATATCAGTTAATGGAATAGCCATACGGCCAATTTCCATACATACTTCATGGAATAGCCATACGGCCGACTTCCATACCCAATGCATTGGAGGTTATAACGTAACCACCCGTCCTGGTATTCACGGCACCACCTGTCATATGGTTTATCACGTAACCACCCGTCAAATGTCCAAGTACCAATATAAAATCATAAAACATAAAACCAATATAAAGGAATGATAACATTTCCACATTTCAGTCACAATATATCATAATAGAATCCATTATCAAAACCCTTTTCAATACCAAAATACATAAATAGTATATGGTATTTATTTTATTTTAAAAACATTACGGCTTGTTGGGGAAGCCAAAGACCAAATAATACTCACGGCGGTGGAAAAGGTCGTCGTCACTACGTACATTAAAAAAACATTCCTTTTTGTCATTTAGTAAAACACTTCATAGAAAAAGATTAATTTTGTATAAAAGTAAAAGTCAAAGGGTTTTATACACCGTATAAAAGAATGTTGTGTATAAAACGAAATATGCCTCAATGAAAGGAGATTGAGACGAAGTCCCTTACCTCGGGTCCGACTTGACACGATAATTCTTTAATGTCCTGAATAATTAACATGAGTTAATTTCTACTTGCTTAGGAACCTTTTTATAGTTCATTATTCCTTTTATATCACTTATTGCCATGTTATAAACATTATGTAACCATTTATGTTAATAATGTTTGTTTTTTCGATATTTGGTTCTTAAGTCGAAAGTGGACTTCTTACAATTACATGTTGTTCGTGTGGTCAAAGGTTCTTTATATCCAGAATGACATTCATGATTTTAATATCATATATATCATATATATCCATCATATACATGTATTTATAATATTACATAATCATTTAGAGGTATGAAATGAAATGCACCGTTCATGGAGACGGTAAGCCGTACGTACGCATGAACGCTACTTCCATTTCTATTTCGTATTTTCTGGAATGGAATCATAATGATATAAGAGTATATTATTATTCCAGTATAATAACATATATAATATCATTAACTTTATCCTTTACACATCACACATATGGTATTAACGAATCAAATCACTTTCAGGGGGCGATAGTCCGCACTTCCTTAAATGAAGATATCGTGTTTACCCATAATGGAAACCATAACGGTATGACCAAAAAGAAAAATACAAAAGCTTAAGAAAAACATAAACATATTATATATCATATATAAATATAGTAACATCTTGATGGCCACATTTCAAGGTGTTAAAAGAATTTTGAACAATCATCGTTTCGGGAGGAATAAATTCACCATCCACGGAAACAGTATGTTCATTGACCATTAGATGTAGGTGTGTGTAAGTGTCGCTCGAATACATATTATAAAAACACCCTAGTATATTGAGGATACTGGGGTTGTTACAAAATGAAAGAATAAAAAAGAGTTTAGGGTGTTGGATAATCAAAATAAAACAAAAGGACTCAAAAGAAGACATTACCTTAAAATCGGGTAACTCCCCTTAGTTTGAGATCAAAGGCTTCCTTGGGAAGACTTCTGCCCAATGTGAGGCTTCAAGGAGTAATATAGGGATGTGGAGAGAGAAAATGGGCAGGGGTTGGCCGAGCCAAATTCTTTGGGAGTGTGGGAAAAGAGGTAGAGGTGGGGGCCTTTTATAAGAGGAGAGGAGGGGCACTCTTGGAAAGTAAAGATAAGTTACTTTATTATAAAAAGAGTTTCGGATTCAAAAGGTCCAAAATTGATATAATTCTAGGATAAGGTGATAAGGGTTCAAAATCCACTCATCCAATAGGTTTTGGCCATGTTTAGGTCTTATATTGTACATTATCTTTCCATTTTATTTAAATCGTCAAATAATGAGTTCATCGCTGCATCATCATGATGTCATAAATAATTTAATTTATATAATGTCTAAAAATTATAAAAAAATTACTATGATGTAGGAAAGCTTTTGAGCTTTCCAATGAGTAATTATAATATAAAATATGACTTGTATAACCCCATGTAAAAAGTGTTTTAGTAAAACATCTCATGTGTGTGTCATTTTTACTTTAACATTAAATAAAAAGTTATTTATGTCATTTCCCAACCAAAGTGCCTTCATGGGGTCCCCAAGTTGACCCATGGCTTTTCTTGGTCGGCCATGACACATCTAATAAGGGTAGGACATGTGTAAAGGTATTTTAATTTTATTATAATATCATTTTTGCCTCAAATTGCACTAATTACCTCTAATCGCGATTAAAAACTTAATAAGTTACTATTCACCAAAAAAATATTTTTATCTCCTTCAACCACATTTTACTTCTTAATGACAACCATGTATGTCGGATTTTTGATATTGAAAACATAGAAGTGGTAAAATTTCATTTAAACGAAAAATAAGTTTTTATAAGTACCACTTAGTGGTTTCACTATTCATCAAAAAATTGATGTTTTTCAGAAAATTACCAAAATTTCACCCAAAGCTATATTTGATATTCCGAATTCAAAAATGAAGTCCATTTTAAAAAATTCACAACATATAAGTTGAATTAATTATTTTAATAATTAATTCCCTCTTTCAGAGCAAATAGCGTGTTTTTATGAAACAATAAGTATCAAAAGATTGACACTAGTTTAAGTCTGATTTCAAAGTGAAATTAATTCCAACGACCACTATTGGATCTAATGGTAAAAATAATTTATAATTTCACTTTAATGCCAATTCAAAAGATAATATAATCATATAAATAAATTATATTTAAAAGAGGTTTTGAATTAAAATACAACATTTCACACTATTCATTAAAAAAATAACTTTATCGGAAAGGTACCAAAAATTTACACAAAGTAAATTTTGATGTCCCAATTCTAAAGAAGAGTTATTTTTGGTCCAATAGAATTTATAAGATTGATCAAAACTATATTTAATGACGGTTCGCCATCAAAAGGTGATAAGTGAAGCCTTAGTGAGAATTAGGGTATAAATGCCTAAAATTGAACTCTTTCCGTATTTTTAAGCTTTTATCTTTTATTGGGTAAATGGAAAAACATTTAAAAACATATATAATCATATTTTAGTTATTTCTATCCATTCCCGCCAGTACAACGGCTACTTGTTAACTAAAATTTAAAATAATATTATTTTATTACTTGTGTGCAACGTAAGTTTTCAAAGAAACTCATCGTTGCGTATCGAGTACGCTATCGAACGTAGAAACCAATTTTAATTAAAATTAATATTTAATTAGTAAATATTAATAAATATGAAAATTCTTTATTCTTTAATTACATGGGATTTTACATCCTTCCCCCCTTTTGGGAATTGCATCCTCACAATTTTATTCACTTATCAAAATAAGTGGGGGTATTTATCCCTCATAGCATTTTCAGATTCCCACGTTGCCTCTTCAATCACATGGTTTTTCCACAAAACCTTTACCTGATGAATCACCTTATTCCGTAACACCTGCTCCCTGTGGTCATGAATCTGGACTGGTTGTTCTTCATAAGATAGGTTCTCCTCCAGCTAAACTACCTCTGGACTCAAAACATGAGATGGATCTGGCATATACTTCCTCAACATTGAAACATGAAAAACATTTTGTACCTGAGATAAACTCGGAGGTAAAGCCACTCGGTAAGCAACTGATCCAACTTTCTCCAGAATTTCATATGGTCCAATAAACCTTGGACTCAGCTTTCCTTTCTTACCAAATCTCATCACACTTTTCCAAGGAGAAACCTTGAGAAAAACATGATCACCTACCTCGAAAGATAGATCCTTCCTCTGGCTATCCGCATAACTCTTCTGTCTGCTCTGAGCTGTTCTCATGTGCTTCTGAATCAACTGAACTTTTTCTGCCATCTCTTCTACCAATTCTGGTCCCATCAGCTTCCTTTCACCCACTTCATCCCAAAATGCTGGAGTTCAACACCGCTTCCCATATAATGCCTCAAATGGTGCCATCTGTATACTATAATGAAAGCTGTTATTATAAGAAAACTAAACCAAAGAAAGATGTTGGTCCCAACTTCCCTGATAATCCATCGAACAAGCTCATAGCATATCCTCCAAGGTCTGAATTGTTCGTTCTGACTGCCCATCTGATTGAGGATGAAAAGCTGTACTAAAATTTAATTCAGTACCCAATGACTTCTGAAGGCCTTTCCAAAAGTTAGAATTGAACCTGGGATCACGATCAGATACAATGGAGAGAGGAACTCCATGTAACCTAACTACCGCTTTAAGATACAAATGAGAAATTTGATCTAGGGAAAAAGTATCTCGTATAGCAAGGAAATGAGAAGAGTTGGCTAAGCGATCAACAATAACCCAGATTGCATTATTACCTCGAGATGTCTTCGGTAATCCCACAACAAAGTCCATGGATATATTCTCCCATTTCCACTCTAGCACTGGTAAAGGCTGAAGCATCCCTTTTGGTAACTTCTGCTCTGCTTTAACCTGTTGACATGTCAAACACTTCACAGTAAAATTAGCAATATCTCTTTTCATTCCATCCCACCAGTAATACTCCCGTAGATCTCTATACATCTTAGTACAACCAGGATGAACTGAAAACGGCGAACTATGAGCTTCACATAACAACTCATTCTTCAATTGTGAATCACAAGGTACACATAATCTCTTCCCGAATCTCAAAACACAATCATTATCAATGTTGAATTCAGGAAACTTACCTTTCTGAACCAGCTCTACCTTTTTCTGCAACTCACTGTCTTGCTTCTGTGCTTGCTTGATTCTGTTTGATAGAGAAGATTTCACTGATACCTGAAACAAAACAGAAGGACTTCCTGCACCAACAAATTCTATGCCAAAGTTCATCAAATCCTTAACCAGAGGATCACGTTCCAAACACAACATTGCTAATGAAGCATTACATTTTCGACTCAAAGCATCAGCCACTTTATTTTCTTTTCCCGGATGGTAATGAATTGTACAATCATAATCCTTGATTAATTCCAGCCATCTCCTCTGTCTCATTTTCAATTATTTTTGAGTGAATATATACTTTAAACTTTTTTGATCAGTATATATTTTACACTTTAATCCATACAAATGATGCCTCCAAATTTTTAAAGCAAAGACAACAGCAGCTAATTACAAATCATGTGTAGGGTAATTTACCTCATGAGTTTTCAACTGTCGTGAAGCATAAGCATTTACCTGATCATTCTGCATAAGGACACAGCCAAGTCCCATCAACGAAGCATCACTGTATATAAAAAACTCACCAGTCCTGGAAGGAAGTGCCAAAACTGGAGAATTCACCAATCTACTCTTCAACTCCTGAAAACAGTCATCACATTCTTTTGTCCAGATGAACTTAACACCCTTACGAGTTAGCTTAGTCATTGGACTAGATAACCGTGAAAACTTTTCAACCAACCTTCGGTAGTAACCTGCCAAACCAAGAAAACTATGGATCTCGGTTACATTTGTGGGTCTTGGCCATTTATCAACAACTTTTGTTTTAGTAGGATCAATAGTTATGCCATCTTTTGAAACAATGTTACCCAGGAAAGAAATTTGTTGTAACCAAAACTCACACTTGCTGAATTTTCCATAGAGTTTATTTTCTTTTAAGGTTTACAAGATAACCCTTAAATGACTTTCATGCTCCTATTTACTTTTAGAAAACACCAAAATATCATCGATGAAAACAACCACAAACTTATCCAAGAACTCATGGAAAATTCTATTCATAAGGTCCATGAATACAGTAGGTTCATTGGTTAACCCAAAAGGCATAACTACAAATTCATAATGGCCATATCTAGTACAGAACGCAGTCTTCGGAACGTCTTCTTCTTTTACTTTCAACTGATGGTACCCCGACCAAAAGCCAATCTTCGAAAAATACTGAGCTCCCTGGAGCTGATCAAACAAATCATCGATATGAGGCAAAGGATACTTTTTCTTAATAGTAATATTATTCAACGCTCTATAATCAATGAAAAGTCTCATTGATCCATATTTCTTTTTAACAAACAAGACAGGATCACCCCATGGTGATGTGCTAGGTCGAATGAAACCTTTATCTAAAAACTCCTGCAATTGTTTCTTTAGCTCTAAAAGTTCAACTTGAGCCATTAGATAAGGGGGTTTTGAAATTGGCTTAGAATCAGGGACTAAGTCAACAGTAAATTCAAATTCCCGATCATGAATAATACCAGGCAACTCATCAGGAAAAACATCACGATACTCATTTAACACTGGCACATCATTAATCTGAACAGTTCCTTTATTTTCAACAATATGTGCAAGGTAACATTCATTTCTATCTTTTACTAGTTTCTCAACTTCCTGATATGTTATCAAAATCAAGGGTTCATTCTTGTACACAAACTGAATATCTTTCTGAAAAGAAACCATTTTAGCTCTGCAGTCAATCTTAGCATGATAAACAGAAAGCAAATCCATGCCCAAAATAACATCAAACTCTACTAGAGGCAAAACAATAAGGTTTGCTGGTAGATTCTTTCCGCACACAAGGATAGGAAGGTTCTTATAATTCCTTTTTGTCTCAACGTTCCCTCCGGGTGTTTTTACCATAAGTCCAGGATTCATATCTTGATATGGAATTTCCAATTTACTAGAAAACTTCTCAGAAATGAAATAATGTGTAGACCCTGAATCAAACAACACATTGGCATAATCTGAACAAACAAACAGTGTACCTGATACCACTTCATTCGATGGCCCAACATCTGCTGAAGTTGTTGCAAAGGATTTCACCACCCCTTTCTGCTTGTAGTCTGGCTGCATTCCCCCTGTTGAGTTCTTCGTTGGACACTCATTTGCATAATGACCCATTTCATTACACTTAAAACATCTTACCATTGTATTTTCATTACCTTCTTGATCATCTTCCTTACAGTTACGAGCAATATGACTAGACTGACCACACCGAAAGCACTTACCAGACTTGGATAAACATTCTCCAGGATGCATTTTACCACACTTCTCACATGATGTATATTTGGTTTTCTTACCTCCTTGCTTCTTTGATGAATTCTTCTCCTTTGCCTGCCAACTAGACCTCTTATTCTGTTGTTTGTCATAGAACATCTGATCATCGGCAAACTCCATTTCCACCTTCTCCGCACATCGAACAAGTTTTTCATAACTTCTGAACTCATGAGAAGCTAAATCCCTTAGATACATTGTCTTTAACCCTGAGTAAAAATAGATTATTTTACTATCAAGATCTCATATGAAGTTTGGAGCATACCTTGCCAATCGAGTGAACTTTTCTTCATAAGAAGCCACTGAATCATCCTCCTGCCTCAATTCTAGGAACTGTTTTTCCATCCTAAGACGAACCACATTAGGAAAATATTTCTCAAGAAACATACCTTTGAATTCGTCCCAGTGAAGATCCTCAATCTCATCACTATCCCTGATATTTTTCACCATCGACCACCACTGATCAGCTTCACCTTCAAAAGGTAAACAGCAAGACTAACCTTTTGATGTTCTGAACACCCATGAAATCAAAAAACTTCTCCAGTGCATTAATCCACCCTTCAGCTTGCACAGGGTCAGATGATCCTCTGAATGATGGGGGATGTAGCCTCATGAAGTGTTCCACCACGGACATGTTCCTATGCGGTTGATCTGGCTGACCTCGTGCATGGATACCACCACCATTTATAGCCTAAGTCAACTGTACTATCACGGCAAAAAACTTTTCAGTTCCGATTCTAACCATCTCAGGTTGCTGATTTGGAAGGTTGTCTTCCTCCTGATGTCGTCCCAACATAGCTGCTTTGTTTCCTCTGCGGAAAACCATTCTGAACATAGAAATATCTTAGGCGAAGAAACATGGTAATCCGTAAATGCTATATCATTTCAATCATATTATAAATTAACACTTTTTTAACTCCTAAAGTTGTCTAAACCGACCTCTGATACCAACTATAAGGCCCCAGCCTTAAACCTTACTTAATATTGAATTAAATGAATAATTCACATTGAGGATCTTTTCAGGTTTAGATTTTTAGAGAATTAGAACATAACTATTACTTCTCAAAAGATTAAAAAGTAGTCACTTCTACTAAGTTTCCATAATAAAAAAACACTTAAAAGAAAAATGTCTAGTTCCATGTTTTATATAGCATGACATTCCCTTGATCCCATCCTTGACCTTATTCCACATTATGTCCCGTGAAAAACATTTCAAAAAATCTTGGGGTGAGCATAAAAAGCTCAGTAAGGGATACACAAAGAATGAAAACTGTTAGTTTTTCAAAATCAAGTAAACCATGTATACTCTATCAAAGTAATACCTTCACCTTCATGAAGTAGTAAAATCTCTTCACTAAATAAAGTATCATTAAATACCTTTTTGTAACCAAAGGATTACCATAAAACCCATATAAAGAACACATAACATATATAAATGTAACTTGGGACATAAACATACTTAAGTGGAATGACCATACGGTCGACTTCCACACATATCACTTAATGGAATAGCCATACGGCCAATTACCATACATACTTAATATAATAGCCATACGGCCGACTTCCATACCCAATGCATTGGAGGTTATAATGTAACCACCCATCCTGGTATTCACGGCACCACCCGTCATATGGTTTATCACGTAACCACCCGTCAAATGTCCAAGTACCAATATAAAATCATAAAACATAAAAACAATATAAAGGAATGATAACATTTCCACATTTCAATCACAATATATCATAATAGAATCCTTTATAAAAACCATTTTCAATACCAAAATACATAAAGAGTATATGGTATTTATTTTATTTTAAAAACATTATGGCTTGTTGGGGAAGCCAAAGACCAAATAATACTCGTGGCGGTGGAAAAGGTTGTCGTCACCGCGTACGTTAAAAAAACATTCCTTTTTGTCATTTAGTAAAACACATCGAAGAAAAGGATTCCTTTTGTATAAAATTAAAAGTTAAAGGGGTTTATACACCGTATAAAAGAAAGATGTGTATAAAACGAAATATGCCTCAATGAAAGGAGATTGAGACGAAGTCCCTTACTTCGGGTCCGACTTGACTCGATCGTTCTTTAATGTCCTGAATAATAAACATGAGTTAATTTCTACTTTCTTAAGAACCTTTTTATAGTTCATTATTCTTTTTATATCACTTATTGCCATGTTATAAACATTATGTAACCATTTAAGTTAATAATTTTTTTATTGTCGATATTTGGTTCTTAAGTCGAAAGTGGACTTCTTACAATTACATGTTGTTCGTGTGGTCAAAGGTTCTTTATATCCAGAATGAAATTCCTGATTTTAATATCATATATATCATAAATATCCAGCATATACATGTATTTATAATATTACATAATCATTTAGAGGTAAGAAATGAAATGCACCGTTCATGGAGACGGTAAGCCGTACGTACGCATGAACGCTACTTCCATTTCTATTTCGTATTTTCTGGAATGGAATCATAATGATATAAGAGTATATTATAATTCCAGTATAATAACATATATAATATCATTAACTTTATCCTTTATACATCCCACATATGGTATTAACGAATCAAATCAATTTCAGGGGGCGGTAGTCTGCACTTCCTTAAATGAAGATATCGTGTTTACCCATAATGGAAACCATAAAGGTATAACCAAAAAGAAAAATACATATGCTTAAGGAAAACATAAACATATTATATATCATATATAAATATAGTGACATCTTGATGGCCACCTTTTATGGTGTTAAAAGAATGTTGAACAATCATCGTTTCGGGAGGCATAAATTCACCATCCACAGAAACAGTATGTTCGTTAACCATTAGATGTAGGTGTGTGTAAGTGTAGCTCGAATCCTTCTTATAACAACACCCTAGTATATTGAGGATACTGGATATGTTATAAAATAAAAGAATAAAAAAGAGTTTAGGGGGTTGGAGAAGCAAAATAAAACAAAAGGACTCAAAAGAAGACATTACCTTAAAATCGGGTAACTCCCCTTAGTTTGAGCTCAAAGGCTTCCTTGGGAAGACTTCTGCCCAAAGTGAGGCTTCAAGGAGTAATAGAGGGATGTGGAGAGACAACATGGGCAGGGGTTGGCCGATCCAAATGCTTTGGGAGTGTGGGAATAGAGGTAGAGGTGGGGGCTTTTTATAAGAGGAGAGGAGGGGAACTCTTGGAATCTAAAGATAAGTTACTTTATTTTAAAAAGAGTTTCGGATTCAAAAGGTCCCGCATTGATATAATTATAGTATAAGGTGATAAGGGTTCTAAATCCACTCATCCAATAGGTTTTTTCCATGTGTAGGTCTTAGATTTTACATTATCTTTCCATTTTATTTAAATCGTCAAATAATGAGGTCATCGCTGCATCATCATGATGTCATAAATAATTTAATTTATTTATTGTCTAAAAATTATAAAAAAATTTCTATGATGTAGGAAATCTTTTTATATTTCCAATGAATATTTATAATCAAACATCTGACTTGTATAACCCCATGTAAAAATTGTTTTAGTAAAACATTTCATGTGTGTGTCATTTTTACTTTAACATTAAATAAAAAGTTATTTATGTCATTTCCCAACCAATGTGAATCCATGGGGTCCCCAAGTTGACTCATGGCTTGTCTTGGTCGGCCATGACACATCCAATAAGGGTAGGACATGTGTCAAGGTATTTTCATTTTATTATAATATCATTTGTGCCTTAAATTGCACTAATTACCTCTAATCGCGATTAAAAACTTAATAAGTTACTATTCACCAAAAAAATATTTTTATCTCATTGAACCACATTTTACTTCTTAATGACAACCATGTATGTCGGATTTTTGAAATTCAAAACACAAAAGTGGTAAAATTTCATTTAAACGAAAAATCAGTTTTTATAAGTACCACTTAGTGGTTTCACTATTCATAAAAAATTGAAGTTTTTCAGAAAATTACCAAAATTTCACCCAAAGCTATATTTGATATTCCGAATTCAAAAATGAAGTCTATTTTAAAAAATTCACAACATATTAGTTGCATTAATTAGTTTAATAATTAATTCCCGCTGTCAGAGCAAATAGCCTGTTTTTATGAAACAATAAGTATCAAAAGATTGGCACTAGTTTAAGTCCGATTTCAAAGTGAAATTAATTCCAACGACCACTATTGGATTTAATGGTAAAAATATTTTCTAATTTCACTTTAAAACCAATTCAAAAGATAATCTAATCATATAAATAAATTATATTAAAAAGATGTTTTGAATTAAAATACAACATTTTACACTATTCATTAAAAAAAGAACTTTATCGGAAAGGTACCAAAAATTTACACAATGTAAATTTTGATGTCCCGATTCTAAGGAAGAGTTATTTTTGGTCCAATAGAATTTATAAGATTGATCAAAACTATATTTAACGACAGTTCTCCGTCAAAAGGTGATAAGTGAACCCTTAGTGAAAATTAGGGTATAAATGCCTAAAATTGAACTCTTTCCGTATTTTTAAGCCTTTATCTTTTATTGGGTAAATGTAAAAACATTTAAAAACATATATAATAAAATTTTAGTTATTTCTATCCATTCCCTCCAGTACAACGGCTACTTGTTAACTAACATTTAAAATAATATTATTTTATTACTTGTGTGCAAAGTAAGTTTTCAAAGAAACTCATCGTTGCGTATCGAGTACGCTATCGAACGTAGAAACCCCTTTTAATTAAAATTAATATTTAATTAGTAAATATTAATAAATATGAAAATTCTTTATTCTTTAATTACCTGGGATGTTACAATTTATATATTATGTAGTTTATATACAAAACCATGGAAATGTGATATAATGAATACTTAATTCTTCTTGGTTTTTTTAAAATCCATTTTAATTATTTCATATAATGGGTTTTGAACATATTAGTTAGAATGTTCTAGAGAAATTTCATTACGCAATTCCTTTTCATTGTGTTATATTACATCCTCAGTATAGTTAATAATTTTTTATTATGAGTATAGTGAAAATGACTATATATTAATGTATTTCCACTTTTTTATGTCGATTTTCAGTTTATAAACATAATCAATTCAATCATTAATTCTTAATTCAACATTATGGTTATTTTAAGGGTATATGTCACAATCTCATTCTAATCTAGATTATTTATTAATGAAATCCCATTAAATCAAATTATGTGATCATTGTTTAATAATCCCAGTTATTTTATTTTCCATTGGTTATTCATGATCATTTTAAATTTTCAATGCCATTCTCCCACTCTTTGTAGAATAAAATTATTGAAAAAATTGTTCAATAACATCTGAAATCATTTATCTCTTTGGAATAAAATGTGTTTATTTACGCAACCATGTTTTCTAAAAAAATCAAAATTTTTTATTTATCCTTGATAAATTGATTTATTAAATATAATTATGTCAAATTTTTTATTTTTACAAAATTTTTACAAAGGAATCTACTTTTCAATTTCCAAAAAAGAAACATTCATAACCTTTTTACAATGAAAAATGACTATTCTCTCTACCACATACAGAATTACACACCATCATTTCCTTGAATTATACATTTTAATTTTAAAATTCTATTTTTAAATATATTTAATTAAGAAATTTTTTTAGAATATGAATTTCAAAATATTTTTCAAAATGAAAAAGATAATTTCAATAAATAAAATTTAATGATATTTTTAATTTCATCAAAAAAGCAAACCTTATTCATGTTTCAATGGTTATATGTCATATTGATGTTATCCTAATTCTTAATATAGATGGATTGTCCTTATTTTTTCCATGGAGAGTATTGTAATTCACTTACTTGAATCATATTTGTATTCCGTAACATCCCCATTAGTTATTCACTTTTCATTGATCAATGAAAAGTAAATTTCTACTAAATTTGTACATCGTTTATCATAAGAATGATTATTTTCTAAATGAATTAAAAAAATTACTTATAGAGACTAATTTGACAACTTTTTATTATCTATGTAAATATTGAAAAATACATATTCTTTAGTCAATATAGATATTCGTAAGGCATATTCATTATGAATTAAATGTCCCTTTTGATATACGAGGAAGCATTTAGACTATTATGTCATAGGTTAGATACTTTTTATTGTAATTCCCTCAATGAATAGGTTGTATCATGGGATGAATCAGTTTTCTAGCATCATCTAAATGGGTTTCTAGCCATTATTTTTAAACTATCTTGTGAATGATATCGATAGTAATGGTACCATGTTTGTGGGAAACATGACGTCTAATAATTAAGTATTTCCTTCATTCAAATTTAGTTATTATTATCCATGTCATTTTCACTAGGAAATAATTATATGGTTACATTTTAGTCACATTTTATTAGTTAAACGACACGATTTTTCGTAATTTTCATTTACATATATATTATTCAATATCTAGTAATTTTCATGGATTATTTTTATGTTATCTACAATTCCATATTTTTTGAAATATATAGAAGGAATTTTTTGTTATTTACCATTTCATATTGATTAATCTTATTGATTTATAATATATTCAATTTTTCATATCCTTAACTTAACATTTGAGATCACCGTTATTTTTTTTATAACCTAGAATTCCATGAAGTGTTATATGAAATATATGGGGGGATATTCTAAATGGAATTATGTTATTCATGAAAAAGAAAATTAAAAAAATATTTTTTTAATTTGTGTATTCATTTGTATTGCAAAAAGAATGTATGTAATGAGTTTAAAAATAATATAATATATTTTTTTCTTTTAGGTTGTGGTTTTCTTGTATCTTAGTTGAATGTAACTGTAGAAGGAACTGTATTTAGGTTTATAGGGTTTCTGTCAAAAAATGGCATGTGAATATGTATTCCATGGTTTTCTAAAAATGATTAATTTTATGAAAAAATATATATTAATAAAAATCTATAATATAACATGTTTTCCTCTTGAGGAAATTGTATATTTTTTTCATTTTATAATTATGTTTGTTTCATCTCCTATATTTATAAATGAAAAATAATTCTTTATTATTATTTTTATTTCAAACCATATTAATGGATTTTCATTGTAATAGAATTGAATATGCTCTTTTGTGGAATCCTACTAGGATTTATAGTTGAAATTGTATTTGTACAATTGGAATTTTGAAATCATCATGTTATTATTTAATGTGATCATCTTATCTACATATTTATTTCATTTTTTCATACATGGTTTAATTAATGTGGGTGACTATGGATAGGGTGGGTGGTCATGGACCACCATCATATGGTTTTTGGTATTTTTGATACCCTTTAATTTCTGTATCATCTCTTTGTACCTTGATATGGATGTATTGATTTGTTAAATGATTTGTTATTGTTCTTGGAATATTTTATCAACTATTTTAAGAAAAATATGTCCCAAATATTTTTTTTGTATTACCCTATTCTTAGTTCAAGCTCGTGAGGATTACAAATACCCTTTAGGCTAGTGGAATTCATATTAGATGTCAATTCAGAAAAAATTCTAGGTTGGTTCATTACATTGCATTTTTTCATAATATAAAAGGTTTGTTTAGAAAATAAAATGGATTTTTTAAAGATATATAGGGATTTTTATTCAATTCATGGAGATGTAACATTAAAAAAATGAAGAGTTTATGTTATACTTATGATTCATGTATGAAGAGTTATATAAATACATCACTTTCTTTTTATTGGAGTTGATATGTTTCATGTATTTTTTCAAAGAGGACTTATTTTTTAAAGAATATATATATATATATATATATATACATATATCGAAAGAAGAGGGAAAGAAAAATGGTACACATTGTTTTGAAAAGTGTTTAAGGAGACTTAGGGAAAAAATATGGGCTTACCAATTACATAGATGATATTGTTGGATACCAATCAAGCATGAAAGACCATGAACACTACATCCCCTGGCATCTAATTAAGACATTTTAATATTAATAAATAACCTAAATGGGCCGGTTTAGGAATATTTTATGGGTATGTATGGGTTGACACTTGATAGATGAAGTTCCCATTAGGAGAGTTGGTCTTATAAGTCTTAACAAGAAGATAGTTGTGTCTCTATGTAGATAAAGAATCACTTTATCTATACCTATCATGATGTTGTAAAACAAATTTTTTGATATATTTTCATACTATGTGGAATGAATGGAAAATTATTGATATGGTGTCATTGCACTCACCACCTTACTCTATCTTGTGAATTCTCCCATGTGAGAAATTTAAAAATGGTATGACATTTATCTATAATAGAAGATCTCATTCTCATTCACAAAACACATTTTGAGATTCTTCTATGAATATTTTTCTGGATTTTTTTTTGTAACATTAAATGGAAATTTATCACAATTTTATATTTGAAAGATACGGATGATAAAAAGGAAACATGATTTTCAATTAAAATAATTTGACTTTGAATGTTTTATTAAAGTATTATCTTGATCTATAGTGGTTTTGTGAGAAAAAAATCATAAGACACTAAAAAAATATTCAGTAGAATAACTATGTTCATTTTATGTATACTCCATAGGATTCATTTCATAGTGCTGAGAATTAATGTATATAAAATGAATGACTAAGATATAATAAAGATGGGGATGCAGCATATTAATAGTTTTGGTATTAAATAGAATTATGAGGTAGATTAACACAATAATTGACTCCTCTCTGAGCATGTTAAGTGAAGAGAGGTTTGAAATTGTGATAGATACATCTGATGATATACTAGTTAAAATAATAAAATTAAACTAAGAGGGATACTCAAGCCTTATTTTCATATCAGTTATCTCAACGATGTATAAAGTGAACAAGGGGTTCACTATATTTCAATATCCATTTTCATTAGAATATTTTTCAAAAAAATCATGGGAAGATAATTTTTAAATAATTATCATGTTATAAATTATTGAATTAGGAAGGTTTACACAAGCTAGAAACATTTATCAAAAGTAAAGATAAATAGAAGAGGCATGGAAAATATTTTCATACCTTGTTATGGTGAATAATATTGGAATAAAAGTTATTTCTATATTAAAATAAATAAAATATTATAATTTTTTAATCATTAATTAGATAATTTTTTATAGTTCAATGTAATTCTCTACACTCGATAGTCATACATGGAGAGTCAATTTCATATTTTTTATTGAAGAAGTGTTATAACAATGTTATAATTCAGTGAAAATCTATCTATAAAAAATGATACATATTTTTTAAATTAAGATCATGAATAGACCATAAATTTAATAAACTATGTGAACGCTTCATAAAAAACATGTATTAAGGAATAGGGGGTTCTCATAAATCACAATTTATCTCTTCTAGTTTTTTTAATATCAACATAAGAATTATTTCTTCAATGAAAACCAATAAGTCATCTGTTTTTTATCCTTAGATTAAATAATTTTGGTAAAATAAGAAAAATATTGGTTTCCATGTGTTCTTTACATTAAAAAAAAGGAACTTTGTGTGGTGTGGAAGAATTCGAAAGAAAGAACAGGTTGATTGAATGTCCTTGTGAACTCTGGAAGTAGATCATTAAAGAAAAATGTAAATAATGAATAATGAAATGTAAATATTTGGTACCATAGAGGATTAATGAGATAGATAAACACACTTCATTAATTATTTTAAATAAAAAGCACCTTTATCTAAAAAATAATCAAATAATCCTAATAATATAAGGTTTTATGTTTTGAGATATTAGGTGTAAGAAACTTATTATATAGTAATCTTGATCATTTCACTATAATTGTTGGACTATAAAACCGCTTCTAGACATCTCTAGCAGAAATCATATCTTCATAACCTAATTAATAGAAATATGAAAAATGGTTGATATCATATTGTTAGTATGGGTAATAGATATGATAACAAATAATGATAGAAAGTGAGAAAAATATAGGCCTATGAGTGTGAGAGTACAATAATGATCCATGAAAAAAAAAATCTAGAAACATACCTATAAAAATAATATAGAATAAGACATGAGATATCATATAATTATTACATATATAAATATTTTTTTATATAATAAACATAATCATGGGAATGAAAAAAAGGACCAGGAAACAAAACATGTTTCCCTAATTACATTAAGAATCTCTACTGGTTTCCGTATGTCGATCAAGTATCACTACTTGTTTCCCTATATGGATCAGGTTTCACTACTTATTTTCCATGGATGAATGTGAATCAAAATTCATTTCACATAATATCATGAGATATAATGCTATAAAAAATTACCTGTTTATCTATATAGGTATTAATAATCAAATTTTGGAAAACCATACATATGTGTTCCACTAGATCATAAAAAATTCTATTTTTCTTTAACATATAATTTTCCTAACAAAAAAGGTGGGTTTCATGAATGAATCAATATAATATTTCATGATACACCTAGTGATATATGGTGGATGGTATTACAGAATTTATCCTTTAATGAAATATTGGGAACATCAAAACATGATAACAAAACGAGAAACATCATTTATATGAGTTTAAAAAAATCATGGAGAATGAAAAATAAAAAAAACATTATTTTTTTATCAATTTTGATAAACTATTCATAATAAAATGGAAAAAAAATTCATTCTATGACCTTGAAAATGTGGATAGAAAGCTTTATAAAGTGATCTGATGATGGTAGTGGGAAAATACATTAGAAAAAAATTAAAAAGAATGTCTATTTCTAGTTTTGTAAAAATTTCAATGATTGTGGAAAAAAACCACACTGAAAAAGATAAAATATAATTCATTTTAAAAAAAATTCATTAAAAATACTATAAGTATAATATAATTATATATTTAAAAATTCATTCACCGAAAATGTCAACCTGAAAATGATATTGTAATGAAAAATTATTCATGTCGTAAGCCTTTAACCAAAACACCATGAATGATATAATGTAGGATATATCTATAATCAAGTTTACTATAATTAAAAATTTGATTACAATATATACATGTATAGTATATAACCCATAAAAATTGAACCGGTGTTTGATATGGTATATTTCTCAAAAAATGAAGATTAATATGAAAAACACCTCCACTTTAATCATTTATATCTATACATGATTAAACCTCATGTATATCAAAAATAAAAGACTATATTTACTTTTTATTATTCTTATTCAAACCTATAACCATTAGTTTCAAATAAAATAGTTATTTATATTTTTTTTTCACAATAAAATGTTATTAGTTTTTATTTTTTTTCTCAAAGTGATTTCATAATAGAATCCTTTTTTATAATTTATAGATTCAAATTTTATCATCATAAAAAAATAATAGGTATTACAATAGATATTTTATGACGATTTATCATGTTCTCATTTCATTTGTTTAGTATGTTAGTTATGATTACTCGTGATGATGTCAATGAAAAACTTGTTTCTTTAATTTTAAGGAAATAGTGGTGGTCGCTTAATAACATGATAGATATTATAATTACCATTAAATAAATATATAAAATTTACTTATTATTTTAAAATATCAATAGTATTTCGGTTTCCCTATTCACCCAGGATATTTATTATATCATTGTTTATATAGATGGTCAAACCAACCCGAAAAAGACTATGTTATAAGTGATGGATAAGTACAGTTAATAATGTGATTAGTTTATAATAATATAACTATCCTAGAATAATAATTATTTTATTTAGATTATATTATTCTTTTTAATGATATTTTATGATATTGGGTTACATAATAAAAGAATTGTGTGAAAAAAGAAATATGTCACATTCATAGAGGTTGTAGTCTGCACATATATATGTGAGGCACAATTATATAACATATATTTGTATAAATATAATAAATGAATTAAAATTTTTGAATATATAAAATTGTATCAATAAAATGTTATTCTATAAAATACTATTTTATAACCATCCATTTAATGTTATGATGAAAAACCAAGCAAGTTGTTCATGGAATTGGTAGTCTATACATACACATAAAGACATATTCATTTTTAAAATGATATAGAGGAAGTAATAAAATAGGTATTACATTATTATAATAAAAATTCATAATAATGAAAATACTATTTATATCATTTATTCATTGATAAAATATGTTTTAGTGTGAATATGAATAACAAATTAAGATAGAATGATTGTTAATATGACCTCTATCTTTGGATATTCAGCCTTAGGTAACGACATAAATCTCCATATCTTGGTGTTATTTCAATACCATGGATTCTATTATATGTGAAGATAATACAGGAGGAACAATCTTAGGAATTTGGTCATTATAATTATTTATAGAGATTAGTGTAATGTGGTAGTCGCGAGTACCTTTTATATGTGAAGTGAATGATATTTTTGTAAATACAACTTTTTTATATAAATAGAGGACATTTTTAAAATATCATTTAGAACAAAATGGTAAATAATTAGGCGAGGGTTAAGATAAGGTGAATAAGAAAAATACCTTTTTAGAAATTTTTTAACAAGACTTTATGTATTTTAATAATAGATTTTTCACTTTTACCATTATTTTATGATGGTAATTTATTTTTTCCAAGAGATTTAATTTTATTTTCTCAAAATAAAAAAGGGCATCTTATATAGTTTGGAAATAATGATCCAAAATATTAAATAAATATTCTCAAAATAATGTTTTTATGTGTTAGACATATTATTTTTAACATTAGTATATATGACATGTGAAAACCCATATTTATAAAAATATTATTTTGAATAATAAATGTTATGTTTAAGATACAATTATAAATATATATATATATATATATTATTTTAGTGACATAATTTTGAATATTCATAACCATAGTGTAGTTGTGTGACTGTAAAACCGATTCGAAACGTAATTTTAGTTGGAAAAAATGTATGTAAAAGGTAGAGATTAAACAATTTTTTTACTAGAAAAAAATTCATAATTTTCATTATGTTAATGATGAGTGTTTAGGATTTATTATAATATTTTACATTCTAATTCTATATACATAAATACATTATTTATCCTTAAAAATGATTTATATATTTTTATGTTTTACCTACTACTTAATATATTCATGTGTGGTATAGTTTTAGTAAAAACTGTATTTTTCACTTTTCATCTAAAAAAATTATTTACTAAAAATATCAAAAAATTATCCTAAAAAATTATTGAAATTATTAATATAAAAACTAATATCATTTTATAAAAATAATATTCTATAATTTATAAATATGATTTTTAAGTGAAAAAATATAATGGAAATCATCTTTTATTGAAAGATGATTATTTTAACATTAGATGTTCTTAATCTCATTTTTTTAAATTTATAATTAAAATAGTGTCAGTAAATATATTGAAATTACAATTATTACAAAAATCAACTTTTAAAAGCATCTAATGTAATTTTTTTAATAATATACATCACATTAAAAAAATTAATTGAAAAATATACCATTTTAATAAATAATTATTTTCATCAAATTTAATTAAATATTTATTTTCTAACACATAAATTTAATTAATACCTTAATAATTATTTAAAAATTAATAAAATTTAGGGAATTTAAATATATTATTTTCCAAATAAAGTCTTTTATTATATATTTTTTACTCGAATATTTATTTTTTTAGTAATTTTCTTATTGATGTTTCTCTCAAATTGTATAATTTTATTAAGTTATGACATGTGTAATTTCATCTTATTCCATATGATGAAAGATATAGTAAAAATTAGGTTATAAAGAAAAATATTTTTGAAATTCTTAGCATGTAACAACCACAATTATTTACCCTTTATTAATTTCTCTCATTTCACAACATATAAATTTTATAAGGCTTTAGTGCAAGTTAAAGAGTATAAAATATAAGAATTAAACTATCCATATCATATAAAAAAGTATATAGAATATAATTTCATGTAATATAAAGAATATTTCCTGGTTTATAATATTTTAAATCATAATACTATTATTTTTATGTTGAATGGAGTGTTTTATATTTCTAATATAGATTATCATGTTAATAAACTATAATGTTATATGATGATATATAACCTAATAATTAACAAGTTTTAGTTATGTTAAAAGATTTAAAACCATTTAGATAAATGAATCAAATATAATAAAATATAAAATGGTTCTATTTAAATTCATATAATCAAATATATTCCATCATTTAATAAACGATAACTATATAATGGAGTTCATTTCTCAAAAATATATAGGCTTGTGACACATTGATATTGAAGTCTTTATAATATATCATTTAGTATAGTGGTATTATAATACCATGTTTGAAAGGAGTGTTCTGACAAAAATGTTTTATGATTCAATAATTTGTTGATCAACTAAGGTGGAAACAACCAGTTGGATGTTTCATTGAATCATTAAGAAACTCAATTTTCATCGGAAATTAAATAATGAAATGTGATATTAAAGTCATTGTATTTAAACATAAAATTCCCCAACCCTTTTTTCTATATTATCTTTGATTTTTGGGTTTTATATCAATAGTATTTTGATAATTCACACTCATATAATACAAATCAATAAACTGATAATAATGATGATGATAATAGTCATGGAAGATAACTTATAGTGTAAATATTGGTTTTTGATTTTTTTTCATGCATGATGGATATGGACTGAAATTTATCCACTATATTGTTCTCCATTATGTCTAAATATTAACAAAAATTCATTGAAGGAAATTGGTGCTGAAATATTAGGCAATGTTAGGCTTGGCCTTACTAGTAATTTAAAAAGGAGAATTTTATAACACATGATTTTTTAAATTTATGATGAGGTGGATAATTTGACAATTATTATGTAATATAAAATAACTAAATGACATCTAATTATGACTCAATATTCCAAGTCTAAAACTTTGGTTATTTCATAAATAAATTAATAGCAATTTTCCTTAATTTTTTTTAAATTTTATCATTTAATAATTACATAAGACTACCTATGTAAAAATTATTTATGATTATTTTTATTATATTTGATATGAAAATTTTTTACTTAATCACTTGAATATTTTTCAATTTTTTGATATTTTTTTGATGAATCATTATTCTGAAGATAGGGGACTTTGATGTTTCACTTTTATGAAAAAAACATTGTAAATTTTATTAATTTATTAACTTATATTATGAATAAAATGTTTTATTTTAGTTTGTTTTAAGGAAATACCCCATTGGTGAAATGTTAATAGATCTTATAACTTTTTATTGCGATAAAAATCGATGTTCTGTAATCCCTATGACAAATAATGAATGAGTGATGACAAAAGAACAAGATTATAGACATGTAGACAGAGTGACATGAACCCATGAGACGTTAACTCCAGCTATGATAATTTACACATTTAAGATATATTTACCATATTTATAATGAAATTTTTGTCCTATAATATTACACATTTTTACATGGGATATGAAATTTCCTTACCCGATTTACATGGACATATCTAATTCTAGAATGATACATGAACCCTAGCAGAAATCATCATATATTAGATATTAATGACTAGAAATGATGTCTTATGTTAAGAATGTGTAGAATATACTCATAGATAACCCACGAGGTCTATGTGAGGATCTACTAAAAATCCATCATGACCCATAGATACATTGAATATGTTATCCTTGATATAGATAAATAGGAACACATAGTAGAATCCCACAAACCCTTATATTAAATAAAATAGTGTATATTATATATAAATTCATACAAATTAAGAATATACAATATAGACCAATACAATTCATATAGATTAATAATTTTATATTAACAAATGATATGTATATTCTTAAATAATAGTAATTTAAAATGTTTAGATTCATGTAACCCAACACTGATATTATTACTATCTTGCTCATAGTCTTCCAAAAAATTACATATATTAGGCTATAAATATGTCTTCATGATGATGTCTGGACCTCAAATATAACATGATGGTCAACCCACATATATTTAAGTCCATTTTATATATGTTCTTATAGGCTGAGTGTAAAGAGATAGTGGATTTATCTCACCCACATTAACTCTCTAAGTGATATTTATCAAGAGGATGCATTTCAATGTCAATGGTATGTATAACATAAGAAACCCAATAAATATTTCTCATGACAACTCATAAGAAACCATAATACATGTATGGTATCAGGTAAAAGAAGAGAGACACAAACACAAACACTTTAAAATAACAAACAATACTTCCAACTATAGGACATGTCCCCTATCGTCTATCACATAGACACATACTTATATCCACAATGATTTATAACACACAATCACCCTTATCTACTCCCACATGATAAAAATGAGGTCACGCATTACATCCATAATAACTCTCCCTCATAAGATCACTCATGTGAATCAATAATCTTCATTCTAAACATTGATATGAAAAGGAAAATATTTATTGCAAAAAATTCTTTTAACAAAAAAATACAACTACAAGAATTAAAATGGGGCCAAATAATTAATGGATAATAGTGAAATGGAAATGGAAAAAAGAAGTTGAGTTATATAGTGTGCCAAAAATTGAAAAATAACTTTACAAATGGTATGATATGAAAAACTATAATGTCCTGGTTTTATCTGAGGTTCAGAATCCTTAATTGTTTGTTTGAAAATATATTTATTACCATTTGGAAGTTTCTAATGAAGTCATCATGGTTTTTAGAGTATTTGATTCTTATTATGATCCCAAATATCTATCTTTTGGAGAAAACAAGTGAGGTACATAGTTAGTGATAATTTTTCACCTCAATAATGTGGACCTTGGAGGGTCTCACATGGTTTTTTAAATAATTATCTTGACGATGCATGGTCATGTAGGAAAATGGTGGAACCATTGGATAGTTCTGATACATGATTTTTTTTCATTTTTGGGCCAACCGTGTTTCTAAACAATAACCCTATATAAATAAGGGTAATCATACCCTTTTCCCATAAGTGTTTATAACTTCCCACCCATTTTTTATATCTTCTCATTGAAAGGTTTATCCCCCCTCATTGAAGCGATCTCTTTCCCTCTTCAATAGTCATTGATGCTTCACCCTTATATAGACTCTGATCATACCAACATCTATCTTGTTAAAAGAATACTAGTATCTACTTTTATCCATTGAAATCCATTTTTAGTTTATTTCATCAACTTTAGTATTATTCCCATGATGTCTATTATTTCATATTTTCACGGTGTTCTTAGATTTCTCTCTTTTCAATCATTCTAGACCAGATCTAATGATATTATTGGACGAGTATTCATATATCTCCATTAGGTAGGAAATATTTGACATTTTCCTCAATGTATCACCATTGTTATGTGTTATAATTGTTCCACATCATGAAATCATTATGTGATTCCGTGAAATTATCAAATTTTTTAAATTAAATAAGGAAACTGTGATTTAGACCCACTTCCCAAACCTAATGACCTTGTTAGTGATTGGAACCTCACCAATGATCACCCCTTTGGGTGGGTACTTATATACATGAGCATTTTACACCCATTAAATTTTTTTTCTTGACTTTTAATGGGTAATTTTGATAAATAATAATAAATTAATAATCATGATATCGATTTTATTGTATCATTCAATTGAAACCTTATGGTTTATGTTCAAATTGATTAAAATGTATGATTTTCCATATGAACCTTTTTAGTTTATAAATGAAAATTAGATGATTTATTTTGATATAAATGAAAATTGGTATTTATTACACATGGATTATAATTATAAAAAAATGATTCCCATTTATTTTTGATCTTTTTTTAGTTAATTGAGTGTTCATACTTGATCTGAAGTTCGATTATTGTTGGAATGGCTTGATCACCATGTGAAACCCACCCATATTCATTGAGACAGTGGCCAATATATATACACACCATGTAATTTGGACTTTTTCATAATAAAACATTAATTCCATAGAATTTTTCCAATAAAAAATTCAATTGATATCCAGAAATTATAATTCCATTTATACAATCATAGATGCAACATGTTGTATTACAACATGTTATTATTTGGATCATTTACTTTGGATCGAGACATGTTTTTCTGATATTTAGCATATAATTTCCCTAGGGTAATGGTTATATATTTTATTTAAATTTAATTATATGGGTGTACACCTAGATTAAACTAAAACACATGGCTTTATTGTATGGATATTTACTAAAATATGGAATCACCCAATATGGTTATGGATACATCTGTTTCACCTTTGGTCCACCATAATTTTTAATATCACATGGTAACTATTATAACATTATTGGGCCCTAACTCTTTATAGTTTTCCTATTAATAAAATCTAGATGTGTTTGAAGTATGTATGTCCTGTTCGTCTTCCCATTGGGAACCAAATCCTCTCGTGTTTATTATTTCAGTTACTTTTATAAAAGTAATCAACTAGCCTACACACTACTATATTTGTAATAATATACTGAATATGATATATATATCATTATTTGGGGCCAACTGAATTTTACCCACACACTATCTGGGATGGTGATTGATACCTGGATAGACATCATTACGGAAAATCTGGATATGGGTGGGGTTTTTACATTGGATATTGTATGAGAGAAAATTTCTGACTATAGTATTTGGATTTTTTATAGAGTTTTATATTTTTTACTTCTATATATCTATGTATAGTATGTACTGATGTTTACCTACTGCTTTTTTTATAGTATAATGACATAAACATCATTATAATATGATAGATATATTTTACTTAATTATCCATTTTTATGTCTAGGTGATCTAAATCATCCTCATGTTCTGTTGGTTCATTTAGCATTTTTTCTGTCCATTACTCTATTTAGCTACACCATAAAATAGAAAAAATGGCTCCTCACAGGCTCACCCCTATCCCTCTCTATTAGTCAGAAGCCTCAATTGTACTGGGTGGTATGATATAGCCCATGTGTTCAACTGTTATTTCCTACATATGAGTGAACCTAGTCCGGGATGTCATAATGTGGTATCAGTGGATTTTTTCCTTTTATATTACTTTTTTAGTAATTACCTAGGATAGTATAAATGTGTCTGAATTCATTAATTATCATGATCAAAGTAGTCGATATCCTATGTATAGAAAAAAATCTAATTTTTTCATGGGTGGGACATGATGTTCAAGTTCACACATATTCCTATTGAACAAATTTCACAATTGAAATTTCAAATTATTTATTGTATTATTATATTATGGAATATCTTACATGGCCTGATATAGAAAGAAATAGTTATACAGTCATCTTCATAGGAACATTGATATTCCCAAGGCATGCATATTCCACTCCATATAGGTGAATCTAGTTTCTTACATCACTTGTAATGTATATTGTTTCTTTATATGCCTAGATAATTTTACATTTAATTGGGATAATGTTTCCAATTTTCAAAATAATAATTATACTAATTAATCTATCTTCCTCTACCAAAATTGTGTGTTCCCATATATGTTGAGAGTGTAACTTTAATTAATCAATTATTTTATGTATAATATATAAGGAATTAGTTTAATGGAGTGAAATGTTAGATCATTTTGATTACATTTATTGTAAATTTAGATTATAAATCATATACTTATATAATCAAGGAATTATCATTCATGAAATCAAATAATCGAATATGATCATTTACAGTCTATTACTAGATATATTGCGTTTTTTAGTCAAACGAACTACCAACTGTAACTAAAAATATTTGGACATTAAAACATGTTAATGGGACATCATTTAACTATATTGTGACATAAATGTAATAAAATATTTCTAATTCAAGAAAAATGAATTGTTTGTTGATAAATGGGGATCCCAATTATTACATGATTTTTTCCTCAATAACATCAAACTGATATATCATATAATGGATAACCAGTAAGTAAAACTACGAATATTAAAATACCCAGACCCTATACCTTGAGTTGTTGGGTTATATAATTTCAGTTAGGGATTCATTATTCTTATCCTTATACCATGAAAACATTAATATGATTCATAATATTTTTTGAGGTCTATTATTGTAAATTTTTTATATATTCTTTTACAACATCCATATGTCAAATACCTGAACGTTGGTAATGACCATGATCTTGAAGCGGGGACCCTAATATATTAGTAGTTCTACCTGAGGAACCTCCATTTATACCTCGGATTTTAAATGGAATTGTAAATAATTCTCATTTATTTAAATGGTTTATATACTTACAATGATTTGTGGTGGGATCTCAACAACCTAAAAAATCTATGTAAGAGTTGGTGGTGGAGTTATATATTAAGAATCCAAATAATTTCTCAAGAAAGTTTATCCCTTAAGATGATGAGTCTTAGATAGAGTAAATATTATCCCACATATAGAATCTAGATATTCCGCTAGAATATAGAGTAAATATCACCACTAATATATTTTACATCCCTTCCATATGCTAATCAGCTGTGCTAAACCAGGTTGATCAACTTTAAGTAATATTTGGGGGAGATTTCCAATTATTCATCTATTATTATTTAATTCTTAAGATAATAAAATCTGATTGACGGAGATAGTTCATACACCTAGAGTAGGGAACTAAGTCTATAATTAACTATTCATTTCATTTCAGAATACTTTAATAGTTTTTTCCTACATTTTCCCAATAATAGTTATCTAGAGAGCGATATTATTTATAATGGAATAATGTTTTTCCTATGATATTTTGTGAATATCTTCTTACATACTATAATTTTAGTGATAATAAACTAGGGTTTTATTACCAAGCACAATATAAGGAATGATGAATATACAAGGAATATAAGTTAAAATTAAAGAGAATGTATTTTATCTTGGTGTAGAAAAGAACATGCCGACGGAACTAGATAGTGAACATATATCCAAGGTTTTCGAACTAGGGTTTTTGATATATTCCATCAGTTTAAGTAATATGAACTCATAGAGAATCAATGCAACCAAATAATAGTGGACTATCAATCCTATGAATGATTGATATTTCCTTATATATTATTATTATTCTTACCACCTATTCATAGTGGTAGATATTCAAAACTAGCTCCCCATTCCAACATTGAATTAGTATAAATTCGTCAAGTGGGGTTTCAGAGTACCACATATTGTACATGCCGGGATGTTGATGTGGTTGAGGAGACCATACCTAAAACAATTATCACCATATGAGTGGACCAACTAAGGGTTTTTAGGTTATGGAATAGGGAATGGAATTATTCCATATTTTTCTACTAAATCTTAAACCTCAAGAGCATGGTTTCAAAAAGTATATATAGAGAAGTGTGATCATAGAGGCCACTACATTGGTATCTATGTTATTTGACACTGGTTCTTCATAATTTTTATCTATTTTTGTATCATGGAAACCCTTAGGCTTCATTTTTTTTCATTGGGGTAATTAATATAGATTCTAATTTGGGAGCATGATCATAATTTATAAAACCTTGTAATGATTTTAACTTCATGATTAGTGGTTATCATTTCTTCTAGAACCTCTCTTCCCCCAAGATGATAGTATATGATATTATTCTTAGGATAGACTAGTTTTTTCCTTTTCATTCCATTATTGACTATTATCATTGTATGGTGTTTTTCTCATCACTATAGGGAAGTAACATTGAGCTTAAGGTATAAATGGATTTCCAAGATGGTCGATCTAAACTTAAGTTACATGGTCCAGGTGGAGTACCAACCAAAATTTCTAGTCTTTTGTTTCATGGTCATTGAATGTTATAGATTGACATCTCTTTAGAAAGAGTCATTTCTGGGAAATCATTCCTGGTGATTTTTCTAGTTTACATACTAAGGGAGAGGTATATTTTTTCATTGAGCTAGTTCTAGGGGTATAATTTTTATATACTCTTCTATAAAGGATGGGTACTATTGGGTTCCAAAAAGTCAATAGGCTTCTAGGGAATTTCGATACTATGGGTATAAAATGACCCAACACATCTCCTTATGGATTTCCCATTTTTTCTTATAAGGATGGTAAGACCCTTAGGATTCATATGGATAACCACTAATTGAACCAATTAATGGTTGAGAATAGGAATCCACTACCTCTTATTGAAGATATCTTCGATCAATATTGATAATTGAAGGGGTTTTTGAAGATCGAATTGAGGTATCGCTACCATTAGGTATGTGTCAGGACATATGATATACCATGTACAATGATTCTATAAAGATATACACTTTTTGAAAATCAGATAATTCTATTTAATCTAATTAATTTGGTGCATGTTTTTTCATGGCATTGATGAATCTAGTTTATAACCAAAATATAGATTCATTTTTGGTAGTTTTAATGGAAGATAGCATGGTGTAATACCGTAATAGACAGTATCATGCCAAGAACATCGATATTATATAATTTAAACTGAGATGGAATAATATTAATGCTAAAATCACTAAATTCTACTTTTATATCGACATGATCAACTTCTTGGTTCATATTATCTCAATAATAGAAGAATCAGTTGTACCAGAGAAGGTAAGAATTACAGTATCCATTGATTATCCCGTTAACTATTATGATACATGGATTTCATTAGGGACAATTGGATATTACAAAATAAACTTTATAGACATTTCATTCTAGGAAGAACAATATATATGTTGGAAAATAATGGTAATCAAATTCATAGAATATCATGCATATGAGAAAACATTTCATGAGTAGAAAGGAATATTAAGATCATCATTGATCCTAATTACACCGAATCAAAGTAGATGTTATATGGTTTACTGTGATTTATTAGGTATCTATTTGGGAGACGTTTTGATGTAGGATGATTGATTATTAGTTTAGGGTCTCGTCACATTATCACACATCATAGGAATTCCCTCAAACATGATCTCTATCTTGAAGTTGTGGTGCATGCCATGCATTGTTGGAGGCCTTACTTTTTTTAGATTGGTCTGTGGTGTACATAGATCAAATCATTCTTAATAATATATTTAATCAATTAGATACAAATATAAAATAGCTCCAATGGTTAAAAATATAGTTCCCTTCAATTTTATAAATGAAAATATGTCTGTGAAAGGAAATGTTGTTGCTAATTATTTGAGTTAGAGGACTTATACACTAGAAGTTCGTGTGGCTAGAGGTGATTGGATAATGATGGAACTATTTTTTTAGATGAATCATGATATCTGGGAGACTCATGGGTGGTCTTTCATTATATCCCTAATAGTTCTTTATACACATCTATAGTGTATGAAGATAAAGAAACATTGAGACACATAGGTCTTATTCTTAAGGGAGATTGTTTCTGAAAATAACATGCCACTTTATAGGATTATTAGTTCAGATGAGATATTGTATATTCAGGGTTTCTTATAGGTTATTGAATAAGTGATAGATAACATGATGTGATAATTTCCTTCTTGTAGATGGGTGGAGCCCCTTGGTCTTATAAATATGTAGTTGGATTTACATCTCTAGTATTTTTGGATAGGGATTCAAATGGGGATAACTATATTTGTTACTTGAAATCCATCCTATTAGCAGATGAAGGAAGAACATTAGTGAACTATAGGGATTTTACATTCATATCCTTTTCTGATGTGGAAAAGGGATGACTTCCCCATGTAGATCACTGTGGTGGTTTCAAGATCACCCTGAGGTAGTGACATTGTATGGGTTCTCGTAAACATGTTAATGAAGGCCACTCACCTTTTACTTATAAATGATACAATTTATGTAGATAATCATAGAGGGATATATTTTTGGGAGATTATCCAACTTCACAAAGTTCAACAAAATATAGTATCAAATAAATATAATTGGTTCAACATCAATGTTCTGGAAGGGTTTTCCAAGGGAACTGGCTTCATAAGTACTTTTGTGTATGGCCTATCACACACAGAATATCAAGTACATTGATTATACTAAAAAAATGTTTGAGGAAATTCATAGATTGTGATTCCATGATTTTAGTGAATTTTAGTTGAAACAAACATCTGTCTAAATTATTTTATATAATAACATCATTCATATGACTATAAAAATGGATCTTTTGGTGGAATTATATAGTAGGTAATGTCGTTCACCCCTATGGTGGTTATACAGGGGAGATGTAGCACTACTAGGACTATATCACATTTAAAATTCGTTAAATAAGGTACATCATATATAATAGAATATGGATATACTATAGATAAGGTATCTATTGTATTTAAACCTTCATCAATGACCCCTTAATATAAATTTTGGGGAGTAGCTATTCTTGCCTGTTTCTCCTAGGTTGGGGAATATAAGAATTAGGAGGAAAGAAAATTTGGCTCATTGATCAATCGAACCATTAAAAATTCTGGGGATGTTCAAGAGAGTTTCATATAATATAGAAAATTCCATAGATAGATATACATGCAATATATATTTTATTTTCAATGTTATGCCAATATCATAGTAATCTACCTCACATTCTCTAAATGTAATAGGTTGAGATATATATTTATGCTTATTTTGAGTTGTATCATTTAGGCATTATTATTTTTGGAATGAATGATCTTGTAGGTAGGTAATTCCCTTTAATTCTTGTGATATGGTTTCATGGAAATGTACAAGAAAATAATTAGGAGATAGAGGTTGATGAATATACTCAACGGAAGAATATTTTCTCATATGATGATTAACCATCGTTAAGGAAACTCCGGGACAATTTTAATTTTGTTAGGGAGGATGCAACATCCATTTTTTTATAAAAGGTGTGGATCCATTAAATTCCAGTTTGAAACATTAGTTTTATTTTTGTGGAAGTGACTAATGAGGTCATGGTGGTCTTGAGGGAATATGAGGCATGTTAAGAGTATAGATCTCTAGTTTTCAGATCAAAAATGTGAGGGGCACTTGTAGAAAATGGTTAGTGCTAATCATACACCTCAATCGTGAGGGGCCTATTGAGTGTCACATGGTTTTTCAAACCATGAACCCTAAGATGCATGACTATACAAGAAATTATTGGGACAGTGAAATACATAAATTCATGGTTAGGACATGATTTTTTAAAACATGAACCTAACCATGTGTGGTGGTGGATCCCTAATTCATTTTTACAGACATTTTCCCCATGGTTTATCCAATCATGTGGTCAAACCCTACACCCATTTAAAGGAGTGTAAAATAAACCATTTCCATTTTGAATTTATAAATATCCACACTCTTGTACATTCTTCGTTATTCATAGAATCCCCTACATTATTTAAGATATCTCCTTCCATATTTCTTATATATTTATACATCCCCCTCAGACTATCAGACCACTATCCATCACATTGGATATGTATTGTTAGGTTCTCCAATACAATACCTTAATTTTTGGTTTATCTATCTAACATAGAATAAATATCCATATAGACAAATATGAACTATTTTGATATAATTCGTCTATTTATAGTTTTTATCTTATTCCATCCAAGATATGAGGGAAATAATGCAGGAGAGTTCATATAAATAAATAATTTAGGTGGTCTACAAAATCTCACTCAATATTTCACAATTTATAAGTGTTTTTGACATTCTACACACCAACATGTTTATGAGATTTTTTTAAATTATAATATATGTTATTTTTATTATTAAAACCTTAAACTGCACAATTTAATGATCCTAAATGACCTTGTTGGACTTTAGAACGTCACAAAGTATCCCCCTTTACCTAATTCCATCAACACTTGTGCCTTTGAAAAAAATTATATATGGTGTATTGGCATTGAAATGGGTATTTCATGATGTTTTAATAAATAAATTATTATTATATATCATAGAATGTAGCTATCAGTTGGCCCTTTATTGATTATCTAAAACATGACTAAAATCAAAGAATGTTCATGTGGAAAATTTTCATATAAAAATGAAAATGATACAATTGAATTCAATAGAAAAGTAAAATGCATGGATTGAGACACGCCGTGTGATTATTTATAAATAATTCCAAATGATTATTGACATTTTCCCTATTAAAGGAGTGGTAATAAATGAAGAATCCTCGGATTCCCTATCTAATTTTTTCATCAAACAGGGATGAAATCCAAATTCACTAAGATTGTTTCCAAGGGAGATACACACCTTGGAATTCGATCACTGTCTGGAAAGTACATAAATTCCAGAGAATAATACTCTTAATTAATTTGATTCATATTATTATATTTGAATGACTTGGTTTATCTCATGTGATCGAGTTTGATGTGTTTATATACATCAATCCCTTGATCATATCATTAGGATCCATTCATTCATAGAGTAGGATTTACCTTTTCATTTATCCATGGACTTTGTTTGATATTTTACATCATTGGAAGGCAATGCATATTCAAATTATAAAAAAATTAGATCCATTTTCAAGGAAATATGGTTATTTTCTATGAGTTAGAATGACCATCTAAGGTCAAGGATACCTTAGTTTCACCAAGGGTCCTCCATCATTATTATTATTACAAGGATACTCATATCGTATTATAGGGTCATTACTCATTAATAATTACATATTTAGAGACATCCAACTAAGGTTGAATTATGCCTGATTAGCTGGGAATCCCATGAGTAACCTGATCCTGATATGGTTAGAATTTAAATTTCATTTCTATTCATTTCCATTTTTTGTGAAAACATATATATTTATACTCATAGACTAGACATGTAATAGAAATCATTGGTAGAGGCCTACTGTTTTTTACTCATAGCCTTATCAAACAACTGATTCGTACTTAGATATAATTCAAAGTTATATGTCAGGACATGGGAATGGGTCTTTGTTTTGAGGTTTCTTTTATACTGTGGTGCTGGGTATGGGATCATAGGTCTAAGAAGTGTATTGGCATGATTTTGGCAGTTTGTCTTGTAGTCTTTCATTCTATTTTGGTATAGAATATTCTCATGTCTTACTGCTCTTGGTTGTTTTATGATATCATGCCATCAATATCATCAACATATGACCTAGATATTGTGATTACATTTCATTTTATTATTTTGGGATGATTTAAATATACTTATTCATTTTATTATTGTTGCTCCATCATCTTTTTTATGTTATTCCACTATGTTACACTCAAACGTGACAGAATATACTACAAATAGGCACACCCAAGTCCTTTACTACAAGTCCCTAGAATTAGTTTTATATGGAGGTTCACTTCTGTCTCTGTGGATATAATATCTTCTTAAATATTAGTGAACTGGTTATGGTATGTCACAAAAACATTTAAAATTTAATGGGTACCGACCATCACAAAAAAAATAAAGATCCCAATTTTCACATAATACCCAATATGAAATCTATGGTACTCACATAATTCATCCCTAACAGACTAGACAAACACATTATCAAGAACTATCCTATATATTTAATCAATTTATAGGGTATACCTCCAAATACATGGGTTGTAAATAGTTTAACTACACACTGATCCATTGGATATAAATTTCATCACCATCATAATCATTTTCTTTTATTCCATGCCTATAGTATTACTATCATGTAACCTATAGATTGATAAATTATATCTAAATTAGCTACATTATCATCCACTACTTATATGTACCCCTCAATTCTATAACAATATTTATCCTCACAATAAATAAGAGATCTATTGCGGGTGATATTTAATCAACTAACAAATGAATCATCGGTGTAGAAAATCACATAAATAAGATTATTCACATTACATGAGGCAATAATAATACATATTTCCATACTATATTTCCCTTATATATATTTTGTTAATAAATAATTCATAACTTCCAAGAAATTATTTATCTTGGTCTCTCTTTATTAGATTAAAAATATAAGTCATTGATAATATTAATAGAAATCAATAAACTCTTTTCCTAGTATCCCAATAATTTCATATCAATATAAAAATACAATAAACATCTCCCAAATTATAATTAATACTAAATTGAAATAATATTTAGTTACAACCAAAATATAGAAACACTTACTAAATTTTTAGTGGTGAACACCATAAACTATTAGTGGGACAATACAAGATCCACTAACATTCTAATGTTTCATAATGTAACATGATAAAATTGTATGTGTGATCGATATTTAATGTGTTAATAAAACCCCATGACTCATCCCTATGTAGTTGAGTAATTATAAGATACTTATACATTAAAATAACTCCAAAATGGTACTTCTTTAAGGATCAAAAAACCCATAATAATTAATAGACACAACATGTATCAAAACATAACATAAACAACGCATCATAAAATATAAGGTATCCCACATTGTCCAATATACATCAACATACATCATCACAAAATAGGATAATTGATACAATGAAAACATAAATTGACATCATGAACACATTCTATCAAAATATATAATTACCAAAAAAATCTTTCAAACAAACCAATTTCTAAAAACAAGATTTATTTTGGATTCTTAAAATACATTTTCAAAAACAGATTTTAAAAATACTTTTTATGTATCCCTTTTCATTTTTAAAAATTTAATAACCAAGACACAACACATATAAAAAAATTCCAAAATATAATTTAAAACCTAATATTTCTCATTTTAAATATTATTTAAAAAATTATTATTGAAAATACCATTTCTAATCCATTAATTTACACTAAAATATCAATGTAAATGATAAAAATTTATTCTCTAAATATTATTAAATGAATAATCACATATCATCCATATTTTCCATAAAGTGGGAATCATAAACTCTCTCTAATAAGGAACCACCAAATTAACCATTTAGAATATCTATAATATCCCATGGGGACTATAGAGATGAATTGAGCCTATATTTTTTATGGATTCAATAAATTTCAAAAAAATATCATATTGATCGTAGTAATAATAATATTAGAAAATAATATCAAAATTATATATGACCTTATAATCCCCAAAATTAAAAATATTCGTCAACTAAATACCATATTTTTCTATCAATAATCCATTTATTTATCCATGATTATACCAATTATCCATTGAGACCAATAATTACATATCTCATTATAGAAATCAAAAATACCTATGAAAACAATATTTAGAAAAAAACTACAATTAACATAAAAAATAATAAAAAATTAAATGATGGAATAAATATAGGAAACTATGAATAATGGATATATAATGGATCCCCATACCTTCGATTAGAAAACAAGGAATTATTTAAATATAACCAACCTAAATTTTCCCATATATTAGATGAAATTTCATAAAAATTTTATTATAACACAATAAAATTAATAAATAGATATAAAAAGATGAATTTTCACTCCAAGACTTCACTATTTACCAATCATAAAATCCCCATCAACTAGAGTGATTTCAGTATTATATAGGGAAATTACTTAATGAATACCTAGTTTAATAAACTAAAATCTAAAGAAGATCATGAAAAAAAAATAAAATCATGAATAGGATGGAGAATATTACCATATATCAATGACACAAAATATCTTAACACTCTAAAATTGAGGTGTAAGAGGGAAGAACCGAAGACGATAGTATAGAGGAATGGTTAAATAAAATTACGTCTCATAGGGGATTGAGTACCTAAATTTATGATTGTGGATAACTATTTTAATACTACCCGTATCTAACATAAAAACCCACCTAGAGAGGCTTTAGGTACTCGATAGCTCCCCCCAATAAACTGGGGTTTTATAGGGTACCCATTTTAAGTTCACTAGATACCAAGTGGAAAAAATAGTCCTGCAACATCACATATTGGTGAAGATTTACCCAGTTTCACTACACTAAATACTTGATGACAATGTATAATTAAATCACCTTTTCCTTTCAAAATATAAACATTAAAAATAACTCATTCAATATATTTTACCCACCACACCACACTTGAACACTAACATTAAACTATAAATAATCATTAATAATTTCTGACCACTAAATCTGAATTGAAAAATTCAAACCCTCTTTTATTTTGATCCATTGAAATCCAATGATCTCTTGATTCCAAAAATACCTGATAACATGAGGTGTTGATATATCCACAATATAATTATTTTTATAATTGAAAAATAATTGAAATTATAACATCAAAAACCATTCACTACTCATGTGAGGATTTCTGGACAGTTTTTTAAAATCATGGTTTTCCAAATATTTCACACTATTCTGTCTTAAGGTTCATCATTTTTTCAATAACCTTGTAGAATTTTTCAAAATGATGTGTTTCATTTGGTATAAAAACATTCACCCTCTGAAATGAGTTGGTTTCAATCCCAGTTTTAACACTTTTATCCTAATATATTCTAAATATAAAATCCCACCTATTGGAGATGTATTTTATCTCTCAAACATGAATTCCATTGATTTTATACCATTTAATCACCCTCTAATTTTTAACATATTATAAAATTAAAAAAATTGTGGTTTTTATATAAATCTGTATCTATATTTTATAATTATTATTAAAAAACATATAATCTCATTCCAATATTATTATTTATGTATATTACAAAATGTTAAATATTGAATTATTAATATTGATTTCATTTCTACCATAAATAAAGAAAATTACATCATATAAGATGAAAGAAACTTAAAACTAAAAAATTATAATAAAATTTATAATTAAACATATCCTAACCCAAAAAATCCATTATATATAATGAAACAAATATCATACATCCAAACATGTTGACAAAAATTTAATAAAATCATCAAACTGTTTTCCATGAAATCAATTAATTTACAATAAAAATAAAAAATCAAAATAAGTGATTTACTATACACTAAATCCCTGAAAAAAAAATTTTAAAATAATAAATCTCTTGAAGTGTACTGTTAGACCAGAAATATGTCATTATTATTCATTCCCCATTACCAAAAGACATTTAAAATGAAAAATATATACACGAACATCATTTTGTATTCAAACCAATGTTAATATATTGGGATTTCAATTGTAATAAACATTTAAAATCATTTATTATAATATACTCATCCAATGACCACCAAAAAATTATATCATATCTAACAAAATTTAAAAAAAACGTTGTTTATTATTAATATTATTGTAATTTAAATTTATTGTTATTATTTTATTTCCCAAAGGGTGATCTTTTCAAATATTATAATTCACATAAAAAATTAATTCTAGTGATTTTAATGAGTGCTGTTGATGCATCCTTACTTAATCAAATATTAATACTCAATATAAATATGAACCCTTTATAATAATCCTAAAAATAAAATTATATCATATATTTATTTTCAAAAATAAAAAATCCCAAATAAATGATAACAAAAATAACATGGTATACATATGCATGCAGAAAAAAATAAAACAATATTATAGTCGTTCCATATTCTCATAATGAAACAAATCATTATAATCATTTTATATATAAGCTACTAGTGATACGTGATCCCAATTAGGATAATTTTTTTCAAATCTCAATATACACAAAAACATTAAAATATCATGGATTCAAATAAATCCACTGACACCTTCGGTTTCAAATTTATTTCTTGATCAAAAGATGGATATTGGTGAACCCTGAGCTCTATTTAAATATATCTCAAGAAAAACAGTAATTATTGATCTCAAAATACATCATTCAAAAGTATCATTTGACTAGAAATCCATCCTTGGGTTCAATCCATTGAAAGGGGTTTTAATGATAAGACACCTATTATAACATGGTATAAAAACAAAACGAAAAAAGAAACATATTATTAGAAATATTAACTAGAAAACCATTTAAAAATATTTATCCACATAAATAATCCATTTATTACTATTCATGAAACTAATATAGTGACCTTAAAATTGATATAAGTTTTTGTTTACATTATCAAATTCCAACATAAGAAAAAAATAGTATACCAAAATAATTAATTGTAATATTTTTTATATCTTCAACTATATAACAAATTATATCATAGTGTTACAATAATGAAAACTAAAAATATAAATTGTTCAGTTTCAATCATATAATAAACTTCTTATATTGTCACAAGTAGTAGTCAGTAATTAAAAGAAATAAATTATAATTATGATAATTCAGCATATTAAAATTTTAAACTAATTTTTAGTCAAATACATAATAATACTAAAGTATAATAACTTCTATATAACATCCATTACTAAAAAGTGGGATCATCAAAAATATATAAAATAATATGGAAATAAAGTTCATTTTATCATAATTCTTCAAAACAAAACATATAAATTTTATTTCTTTTTAAAAAACTATAATTAAAATTTATTATAATGGAATTAATATTTTATTTATACAATATAAATAAAATTATGTATAAATGTTAAAATATAATTTTATTTCTAAAAATAAAATTTCATCTCTCCACATATCATTATATATTTTCATTACTCAATTTGGAATGTAATCAAATCACACATCATAAGTAAATACTCAGAAACTTACAAAATGATATAATGAAAAATTTGAATCAGTAAAACTTCCATCCATGACCATTTATAATACATATATTTCTTAAATGAGACATCATATATATTTAAAATAAGTTTTTATCCCTAAAATAAAAAAATTTAGTTGCAATTCTTGAATAATAAATATGTAGAAACCTCAATGTGGTAAACAAAATGAAATTGAAACAACATAATGTGTCTAAACACACTCAAATGTATATTATTCATATTAATATGGGTTTACAAAAGAAATGGATTTTTCATGTCTATTAATGGATTATGTCCATGATCAATTGATCTTATCTATTCCTATAAAACTATATATTACTCCCACTCTAATACCATTTTGAAACATACCATCCCTAATTCATAGATATTGTATTATAATTTACATGACAAAAAACTAAGGTTCGTTCTCAATAACATTAAATTGGGAGATGTACCAATGATATCATTCAATCCATGGGAACAAATTAACTATCCCCAATAATAGAGAAAATGAATATTAAAAAAACTAAATGACTAATATAGATAATATATGACTATATACACTATAATGATCAAATTAGAAATTGAGATTATATCAGGAAAACACATAACTAGAATAAAACTCAACATTATCCTCCATGAATCACTTTATATCATTAAAATACACCTAGTCTATAATGATATAGTCAATCATATGGTCTACTATAAAGAACAACACTAAAAATCATAATTAAAATAATCGAGAGGAAACAAAGCTGCGTTCTTATCAAGGTTTCAATATTTGGTAAAAAAAATCCCAAAATGATACCACAAATAATATATGAATATTATTTTATAAAAAATATCAATATATTTCAAAATAAAATTCATGAAAGAATTTTATTTTAATCTGTTTTTTATAATAAGGAAAAAATCACAAGTACCTTTTTTAAGGAAAAAACATTTATTTGAAAAGAGAAAAACATTGATCTAAATATATATGTCCCAATGATTTTATGCATAGAATAGTTATAATGGTAAAACCTGACATAAATTAAATCATAATTGGAATTAATACATATCATAAAAAATGAAACATGGATATCAATTTATACAAAATTTAATAAAGTAAATGTAACATATAAGGTATGAAAACATCAAATATTTTTAGGAAAACTTACAGCCTTCATAATGAGACCACCAACGGATCTATTATATGAATCAAATTAGATAATAAATGAATCACCCTCATAGATTTAATGATATGAAAACCAAATGTGAGAAATAAAACATGACTATAGGAAGGATACAGTGAAAAAACATACCTCAGGTAGCAATCAGCTTCTATTCTAAATTTAGCATTAGAGCCTCCCATATAAACCATAAATCTCAAACCCGGACCCCTTTGTTCATTCACATAATATATGTAATAACATAAAAAATCCATTAATTTTTTATGAACAATATAAAGGGAAATGGTTAATAAATATCACATAATCAAAAATGATAATAAAAACAAAAACATGACATTAATAACCATGACGTAATGTAAAAAAAATAAAACATTTTCTGGAAACCAAAAAGAATTTTAAATTTTGTACAAATTAATTTTATCCAAAATTATTATTATGGGTGTTTAATCTAACACTAACCATGCATAAAATCTATCATTAGGAAGAAACAAATTGGTAACCATTATTGTTTTTTAAATTAACATCAATTAAAAAATTATTTATAAAATACATTTAAATTAAAAAGATCCTCTATTAAATTTTATTTAAGATTATATAGTAATAAAACATACTTAGTGAAATGTTATATATAAAATTCCTTAAAAACATTTATGTGATGATCAAGAACTATATAAAAACTAAAAAAATCATTAAAATCATTAAAATTATATTTTATATTCACCTTATTAATATAGAACTATTTTAGAAGTCCCAAGAATATGGGGTGTGAAACATTAAAGGGGATAAATAGAGACACAAAAATATACATTGGAAAACCATAACAGATTCACTAGGAAATATTTAATGAGTGTTAATATTTATTGTTTCATCATTTTACTACCAAATACTCAATAAAAGTTGTTGATGTTTTCTATTCATAAAAATCCCCATTATTTTATATATACCCTATATATGGGAAGCATATTAGATGAATAAGAGAATAGAGAAGAAAGGAAAATGGGAGGAAAAAACTCACCTTAAATCTTTGATGAATATTTCATATAATCTGAGAGGAGGAAGAAGATAGGGGAAGAAGAGGTCTATTCCCCTCTCTCGAGTCATTTCCCAATGGTAAAAAGACATGTAATAGTGTATTTAAAAAATTAACCAATTATTCCTTAATAAATACTAGTATGTATTGTAGTGACAAAGAAATAAAAAACTGAATCACCATTTAGGAAAACATGGATCAAGCCTCATCCCCCAATTAATAGGCCCATACCCATGTAATCCCTTTATAATATACTTTCCAACAAATTCATGTGTTGAGAGAAGTTTTCTCCGCTTAAAGGCCTAAAATTGTTTCACAGAGGCCCCATTATTGAATAATACATCTAAAACACTCCTATTATACTACAGTACCCTCTAATTTTATAATACCCATGCCATTGTAGTACCTTCTACAATACCCCTATTATATTTCTATATGGAATATTGAAAAATTCCCCTATTATGTGGGATTTGGGGGTTGAATCCCAAACAAAAAAATTTCTGAATTAGTTGCATATACACTCAGTGACATTTTAAAATAATTAGAATCCATTATTATATTTTTTCAAAAAATCATCAATACAATATAAAACCATGACTATTATATATTTATAAATTAAATACCAATTTATAACCATATTACATCATTTATGATAAATAGTATTGAAAAATAAATGCTTTAAGAAAAAATAACTTGACATATGTAATTATATTTGACAAATAAAACTAAAATAAATATTAGGAACACAATTCACATATTATATTACAATTATATAAACCATTTAAAAACATTGAAACAATTACTAAGTCAATTATAATGTGTAAAAATAATTTGAGACATAAAAAATGGAGCTTCATGTCAAATTACTGTTATGCACAGTTAGATTCCACAGTTAATCAATTATTTTTGAAATAATTAATTACTCAACATATAATCTTTATAATTATCCACGATTAACATACAGAGACCCCCTAACTGTTATTGAACCAAATGTCATTTATCATTCAAAAAAATTAATATTTTTCATAATTATTAAAAAAATGCATTTCTACCACTATTATTATTATTATTATTATTATTTTATTAAGTTTCATGAATTTTTTAATGTATTTAGAGATAATAAAAATGTTAAAACATATATTTATTAATATAGTTTTAGGTTTTTTATAATTAATATCATATTTTATTATTACCATCTACTATGTGACATAGAGTAAGATAATAAAAAAATTATGAGTTTAGCATTAACACCTTGGTGTCTCAAACCTAGTGAAAACCCCATGTGACATGGTTTATTTTATAATTTTGGCAGATCATTTAATTTTTAAATATTGTATTTTATAAATTATCAAATGGGCTTTGATATGGTTTTCTTAATGTTCAAACAACTCAACTAAGATCCTTTTAATGGGGAAGGATGATCTGGTGATGACCATAGGAAATAAAAAATACTGGAGAAGGGATGGGTGTTTGGGGATATAGTTAGAATCCTTTAGCTCACTAGTGGCTTGTAAGGTGCTTGCCATCCAGGTTTATCACATCAGCTTGTTGATGGAGCAATACATACTATACGGTGTCCCTAAAATGGTGTAAATAACACTTTTTCCATATATGGGTGGGGGTATCCCCTCTTCTAAATTTTATTTCCTCACACGTAGAAGGAATCATCACCCAATGATATCCTATTCAATTACCATTAAATAGGATATTTTGGTATCAATTATTATGGGATTCTGGTATGCCTCCACCTCCCATGGTTTATTCCTTCATTCCCCATCATTTATTGAAGATTTTTTTAATTTAAGTGTTTTTTTAATTATTTTGAATCATGATATAATTTTTCGATTCTATTAGATATTTTGTATACCCTATTGAGGGGATGTCCTAAGATAACATGCATGTGTCATCTCTCATTAATACATTTATGGTATGATTCATTTTAATTTTTTATGTAGTTTTATTTTGTAATTTGGTTAGAAATATTATATCATTTTCTTTGTTTGTTAATTATTTTTCCCATGTCGATAAGGGGTTTCTTCTTTTGACATTATTTGTGGTATTTGTCATGTTTTAGGTGTGATGATGATTTATCATGAGAATTATAAATCTATACCAATTTTAATTATAAATGTTTTATGTTTCTTAATTAATTATAATTTTTCGGAACATTATTTGGTAATTTTTAGTGTGTGTCTCTGTCTTGTTGGTGTTTTCTTTGATTGGTTCTCCGTGGAATGGTTTTGTGGGTCCTTGGTAGGCCCATTCAGTAGTTGTTGGGATATTTTTTTTAAACAACAAATTTAACTTTAGTGGACCTCACTAATTTTCTTACAGACCTTTTTATTTTTATATGAATCACGTGACATATAGTCTAGACACTAAGGGTATTCGTAATTTTGGTTAAAAATAATTAGATAATATAAATGATTTTCTAATTTATATTAAATTTTCATTTAACTATAATGGGATAACCTATGAAAATTTTATGGATGGAACTTATTTTAGTGCTAAAGCCACAGAAGATTATAGGAAATGGCATGATACCATTATCACCAATGGTTAAGGTCTAGACCAAGAGTATACCCATACACTTATAATCCTAAAAGAGGGAGTGTGATTTTTGTTTAGAATAATTTACCCAGTAGGTCATTTGATGACCCTAAATACATATGTGGCATAGGTGGAAAGATAATTGATAATTTGGAGATGGGTTGGGGCGAGTTAAGTGGTATGTAGTGTCATTTTACATTGAAATAGTCTTTGATGCATTATTTGAGAATTCATGAAGCATAGAACAACCATGAGGCATCTGAGATCATTTAATGACCTAATGATGTTGAAGGAGGTGTTATCCTATGAGAATATGAATATGTATTAAGTGGCCAATTGTCTATAAAGATCTCAGTGATAATGAATACACAATATTTATTACCTAGGATCCCCCTGTGTTTCCCCATTTGATGAAGGATCTTGAGCACGTCTGTGTGTGGATATGGTTAGATATAGTAGCTAGGGTTACATGAGACCCATATCAAACATGTGAGCTTGAGGGTCTGTGGATAATGTGACTGGCATCGGTGTTTTGATAGACCATGACATATTTTATATTACTATAATGTTGTGGTATGTGTTTACCCCGGACGCCTAAAAAGTGGTCGCTTATCGGGATACTACATTGATCTCATAGGATTACTAGGAATCGCCTATTGGACAAATGAGACCCTGGGATGACCAGTATTTTTTGGATCATTATTCATAGTATATAGATGGTGTATTCCAATAATGAATAGAATCCATTAATTTAATTATATATTATTGAATTACAAGAGGTGTTACCTGAGATCAAATATCAATTCATCTATGTGCAGGTGTCCAAATATTCCGTTGAGTTTGGTATTCCTTAGATATCATGATACCATTGAAATTTATAGGATATCGATATTTCAAGGAAGATACCATTAAAGAATTATGAGTGTTCTGGATTATCAATATTCAAATAGAGGAATGATATTTCTTATACGATAATAAATTTAATCCCTACATTTTTGACATCATGAGAGAGACTATTTCATCCCCATTATTTATTTCTAAGATAACAAATCAGTTCATTTGGATGTTCCATTGATGGTTTAAATGATGATCTATGAGTAATTTGATTCTTATGAGTATACTTGTGGGATATAGTGATAATATTCCCATTGATTTATTTGTTCCCCTAATAATAAATCATGAATATCTATTTTACATTACCTGGGGCCTCCCATACAAGTAATCAGATGATGTCCTAGTGGTAATGAATGACTAGGTATTACATAGGGGTCATACTAAGGTATTGAGGAAGAGGGATTACTTTTGTTTCCATAGGGTCAGTTACTATTCATGTTTGAGGAATGGTTAATGGAACAATAATTAATGGATATAGGTTACCCTAACGTAATTCACATTCCCAAAAAAAACTCATGAAATCGAAAAGGCATGTATGGTTGATTAGGGACATAGACATGAAGAATGAGAATATTTTTGGGGTCTTGTTCTGATTTATACATATGTCTTCTTGGGGTGCTTGAGTAAATCAATGGAATTTTCATTAAGACATTCATAGAGACATTTATACATCAGGATGAACCAGTTTTATGGGTTGTTTTATTTATTTGTTCAACAATTTATTTATTTACTTAATGGATGTCACATGGATATATTGATTTTTTTATAGTATAGGATTGTTTTTGTGGTTCTCAACTGTGATTTGTACTCACACCATACTTCAACAAGAATTTTAATATAGTGCGAAGTAAAAAATCACTTTATCTTTGGTATATGATTGGATGTGGCTGAGAATGTTGGATTGACCTGGTGTAACTCGAATGTGAATAAATTATTAGTTGTGAGGATCAAGTTTATTTATGAATCCTATAGTGTATTTTCCATTTTTCAATTTTTATGGTATTTATGTAGATTTTTTCTAGTGGTTTATTGGTATTGTGTGCTTATATGTTAGTATCCTTATTTATTTATATTATTACTATGTTTATTATTCTTTGGGGTACTTAGATGGATATTTTAACTACCAGATTGGTTTCAATTATTTATTTTATATTGATGAATATTATATAGGAAGTATATTCTCTCCATGGAACCTATATGGACAACCTATTCTAGTCCGAATGATCAAGAATAATGGTAGGCACACCTTTTGAATTGAAAAAATTTAGTCCAGTTACAATTCTTAGTGAATTGGGGTGGGGTGTTACAAAGATGTATCAGATTAATTTTTTTTGTCATGCTATTTGGGATATAGAATCATGGAGGTATAGGAAATTTATGTATCTAGTGATGTGTTTCGGAAATGTTAATCATGAAATCTGTTAATGGTAATAATTTAGTGTTAAATTGGATGTGATTGATGTTTTGTGTTTATCACTAATATGGTCGATGTGTTTTTCATCTCAAGTGAATCACATTGGGTGTTGAGATTTATGATTTAAAATGAATTGTTGGCTCTTTTCCTATTGTAAAGTTGCCAAATATGGGGTTTTTAATCAGTTCCATTAGAGGATAGAGGTGTATTATGCATCATTAGTCAAAACATATGATTCACATGACATTTAGTAGACTTCTTGGTGATTATAATTTCTGATTAGAGTTTCATTTTTTATGGGTTATATGCTACACAAATGTTACTTTCTCATATAAGTAATATGAAGTGTTATAGTCAATTGAAACATAAATTATATTTATTTTCCTTGGATGATAGGTCATATGGTTGTATAATAAATGACTTGTCAATGAATATGACTTAGACACATAGTGTATAATATATTTTATGACATAAGATTGTTAGTTTGGTATATGGTTTCATAGTCGGATACCCCTAGTACATTTCCATTTTTATGATCAATTATTTTACATACCACTAAAAAAATATATTTTGTTTTTTCAATATTTCATGGATTTAAAATCATTATTATTGAACTTATTATTTATGGTTTTTTGATACAAATCACCTGAGGGTGATGTTAGTAGATTTAATCTACTTGGGAGACGTGAATAGATTCTCAATTATTTAATTTTCCAACAACGATTTATATTGTGATTTCCCTTTTACATTATAAGAAATTATACTTTACTAAACCAATGACCATGTTTCCACAACATATAGATCATATTGTATGATTCCATTATATATATATATATATAACCATGGATGATTTTGGATTCATGGGTGAGAACTCTCATGGGTGGATTATTAGTGATGATTGATACCGTAATATAATGTTATGTTGAAATGGGAGGACATTTTTGATATAGGACCTCAGGATGGAATTTGGACCTTTTCATTGGTGTATTTTAGAGGTAAGAGTTTGGATGATATATTTTTAGCTATGACCATCGATGATATTAAATTTTTTGGTTAGGTGGTAAACCTATAGGCGATGAGATGTGACTCTTCACATAGAGAGTAAGAGATTTAATAAATATTTGGGGAATATAATTAGAGGGCTTGGAATATTTTTAAACATACCATTGTAAATGGATGATTATGTATATACTATATTTTGATATTTATTCTTAGGATATACAATAAAGTTTGGGTTATAAGTTTCGTTATTCCTTTGGCATTCATGATAATGACACCATGAATTTTACCACAATGGGATGTGTGTCACTAGGAGTGCCTCATATCATGGTGGTCATTCAAGGGTATGATTGGTCATTTGACTATAACAGTTTTTGGGGTGATTATTAGGATATAGGTGAAACCATGGGTAGGAGATCATATTTTGTAATTGAATTAGGTGTCAGCAAAGGGTGTAATTTTCTATATTAGTAATGTGTTTTAAATCATAGTAATTTTTTTTGATGGATTGTGACTCATAGAAGCATGTGTTAGGTTTTTCATTTTTGTTGGTATTGGAGTGTACACCCCACAATTTTTAAATAGATAAAGGTCAAACACACTATTCATATATGATTAATGTTGATTTTTACATCATTAATGGCCAAGAGGGGGATGAAATTCGGCTCGATATAGTGGTTTCATTAGGTACCTAGTTGCCTTGGAATTAGATGAGCATGTCTTATAAATATTGACCAGCATTCATTGGTGGTGGATCATTTGAGGCACTACTCGATGTCTAGTATAAGGGATGATATAAGGTTGGGGATGCAACATTAATGGTTTGAGGATGTGAACCTCGTTATTAAGGGTGTTTTAGTAGGATCCGAAAAATAACCTTCCAATGTTCTTGATATAACTGGAGTTTTTCTTTCATACTCGAACATAGGAATGTGCATTTTAGCGATGTAAAATCATTATGATTATCCATAGATATATCCCTGGATATGATGTTTAAGAGTTTGGCATCATAAAAGTGACCAAAAGGCCACTCTATTAGTGGGCATTTTGATTTTAGACAGGGGCGATGCACCTTACACATGTGTGGGGTTGCGGTTGTCTAATGGGACTTATTTTTATATGATAATTTTGGAGGACAATGACCTCTGAGGATAAACTCAACATGACAATTGGGACAATTCAACAGGTGAATTATTATTATTTTTTCAAATGGAGCCTTGAAATTTGAATTGGGTTAAGGGTAATTTTGGAATATTTTGAATGTGGTCAGACGAGAAGCACATCAGTGCTCATGTTTGGATCACGATGGAATAATTGTATGATATAGGTATATACCACATGATCGCGTCAAATAAAATTTATGGACATAAAGGTATGAATAAAAACAATCATTACTACCTTCATGTGTATAAGAATCATAATCAGGTTGTTTGGGAATGTGTCGTTGGGTGAGCAGGAAACCACAATGAATGAATCATTTTGGAAAAAATTGAATTCTCCCAACATTGTTCAAGATGTTTTTAGGAAAATACTAGGTTCTCATGTTGTAAATGGATAGTGGGTTATCATCTGTTCTAAAATGGATTATAGAAATGATATGGGTACATATCATAAAATGTTTTCTAATATTTGTTCTTTTGCATTTATTTGGGAAATGGGTAGATAATGTAATCTTTCTATAAATATTTTACCACCTGAAGACGTTATATTATTTTACATTAAGAATATATTTAATTTTCTTGATATATCTTCCATCTCCTGCAACATTTAGTTAGATTGTGTTACACACAATAATAAGTTTTAACGAATACTATTAATATTTTTATTGAAAATGAAAATTATCTCCAATAAATTAAATTGGTCATTAGGAATATTATTAAAAATATTATTAATCTATATGGTTGAATTTTTTGGATACCAATTCATTAGAAATGATAATAAAAACAAATTGACTATAATGGAATTGTTTTTAAAAATACTTATTTTTATGCACCTTATAGAATTTTATACTAATAAAATTAATTAAGTACTATTGGTGAATAATATTTATGATAATTAAATATTATATATTCAATAATATTTTTTGGTAAATAAATCTGATAGATATTATTGAAATAAGAAAAAACAGATCAAATTTTTCACATAAAAGATGTATTTTTTCTAAATGGGGTCTTGTCTCTTCTAAAAAGAACAATTAATTTAAAACTACATTTTTGAGCATCTATAAATAAAATATCTCTCAAAATTTTTTTTGTATTCATACTTTTAAAATTATATTTGGGTGATTTTGTTTTCTGAGAAGTTCCATTTTTAATGAATAATGATAATTACTGAATTTTAATTGGAAATTGACTTCTCATGTAAATAGTTAATAAAATTAATTTATAATGAAATTTTCTTAGACATAAATTAGATAAATTATACATATATTAATCTAATAAAGTTCATTAAATTTATTTTCATAGAGAATGTTGATATTAAAATGTTTCAAAATGTTGAACATATTCACTTTAAAAACATGCCTTATTTTCAATCCTATAGGATTAATTTTAAATTTAATTAAACCAATTTTTGGGTAGAATTTTTAAAAATGGATTATATATTTGGAATATTAATTTTTTTAAGATATATAATATAGTTAAATTAATTTTTTAACAAATTGATTAGTGAAAAAAAAATTGTTAAAAATAACCATTAAGGTAAAAATGAGTTTACTCAGTGGCTAATCATAAAATCTAAGGTTTGGAAATGACCTAAAACTATTACAATGACCATTTTATATACTATTTAGACCATATATCGTATTTCATCAAACCTGTTTCATTAATGGAATCACAGGAGGAATGGGAGACCTCCAAATTGGTTTAACCTTTGGTATTTACAGGAATTCCACTCCTCCTACTCTATTTAGGGGAACTCACTCCACTCACTTATTCTAACCTCCAAAACCCATCTCTTCCACCAAAAACAACCAAATAAAAATTAAATAATAGAAATCTGAATACTAGAATCTGTAAAATGGGAATAAATCCATATAATAAATGTTTTTGGACGCATCCAATTGGATTTACCAAAAGAAGAGTTAACCTTTATCAAAAAACATGTTTGTTATACTTCATTATACACCCCATTAAATTCTTATTATGAAAATATTATAAATTAAAATATATACATGAATATTCTATGACATTTTTATTTTATTTTTATGAATTAAACCCACACACACTTCCACCAAATGTGTTATTAAATCATCATTTAGGTGTACTTAGGATAACCTCCTTGTGAAATGATGTTGTTAATTTTTTAGTTATCGCCTATAAAGGCTAGTAATAAAGATGGACATAATATATTTATAATAAATGCATGAAATTTTTGAATTATTTATTATTTTGGATTAATTTTATAACTCATAACTTTATGATTTCCCCTTTTTTAGAATATGAAAATGTTGTTCGTGTGTACGGAAAACTACTGTGTTGCGATGTGATGTGATTCATTAACAGATTACATAGAATGTATTAATTCTATTTTAAAAAAATAGTGTGATATTTACGACATAAAGGTGAAAATTGAATGATAATATCATAAATATTTATAATTTTATTTTTTATATTTAATTTGATAATAAAATGGAATTAGTGTTCATGCGTGCGTACGACCCACTGTCTCTATGAATGGTGTATTCCATTTTTTGATCATCAAATTTTATGTATTACTATAAATAAATATATAAAAAATATAAATTACATTTATATAATTATTTTAAATCTATTGATGATTAAATATTTATATACTTAATAAGAATAAAAAACTACATGTCAATGTATACTTGAAAAACATGAAAAATAAAACCTAAAAATATGGAATTAATGAAATTTTATAAGAAAATAATTGATAAAATGATAGAAAATGATAATATATGATATTATAAATAATAATATGGTTCTTTTAAAATATAATAACATGTTTAAAATCACAATATAGGTGGATAAATAAACTACACCAAATAGGAATTTGTGAGTTAAGGGATTTCATCTTGATTTACATTCAATTCAGACATATTGGTTATTAGGAAACAATTTATTTTTTATGAGGCGTATATACTTTTTCTATGATATTTAATTTCATGATTCATAATTCAAGGTATATTAATTTACAACTTTATTTATTTTTTCCAAGGGGATATTAATTGAATATTTCCAAGGGGTAATTGTTATTATGAAATCTGTTTTTATTTTTTGATTGTAAATTTTATTTTAATACAATCACATTATTGGGAATTAAATTTCTATTAAATATCCAAATTATTAGGTAATGGATATTTTAATTTCCAAAATCTTATACGATTTTTAAATATGGTATTTATATTAAAATATATTTTATTATCTATGGAAATGTTGATAAATTTGAATCCATTACATAATGTAGATATTTGATAAGGCACATTATTTATGAATAAAATTGATTTTTCTGATATATGACTAATGGATCCGGATTGTATGACATGATTTAGGGTTCATTTAAAGTAATCTCCTAGATGCATCTATTATCTCATGAGATGAATATGTTTTTCAAATTAGATTGGTTTCTACCTGATATATTTTAAATAGTCCTGTGAAAGGTCATGACCAAAAAGGATCCATGTTCCTAGGAAACATGGAATCCAATATTTAAGAATTTCCTTCATTAATAATTTATTTATTATTATTATACCCGAGTTTTTGTAAATGTAATTTTATTTGGATTCATTTCATGTTCATTTTATATATTATATTTTATTAGTTCTTGTTACATACATTTTCATTATTTGATATGACTTATTAAGAATTTATGTGGAATTTGTGTTTAGTTATCCACCTTTCTATTTTGATAATTATTATGTGTTCATGATATATTATTATTTACATAGACTATAAAGTAAATTTTACCTGATAATTTTTTTCATTCCTTTGGTTATAAAGAGGATCCATTAAATGAGTTTTCAATGACGTAGATCATTTTCTTTTTTTATGTATTATTTTTTAAATTATTTACAATGTAAAATGGGTATCATGTATGTAGAATGGTTTTCCAAAATTAATTAATCATTCGATCCTTTGGGATTTGAAACTTGTATCTATTCCAATGTAATAATGTATGACACCGGCTCCAGGCTACTAGAGTAGGGGTTATTAAAACTGGTATCAATGTAAGTTTAATATAATCATTGTGAATTTTATTAAAAACACATAGATTGGGGAACATGACCCTATGATATAATTTTCCAATAAATATATAAGAAAAACCTAGATTTTTTTAAGGTTAATATTTTTGGGTATTCATAGAAATAAATTCCTATCACAATAATAAATGTCTTTTTGGTTCTGGAATAGATGTACCTAGGGCTAATAACACCAAAAGGGAATACCAATATTGACTAGATGGTAACCTGGTATATAAAAATGTTCTTTACTTCACACCTAGTTTGAAAATCTCTGTTAATATTGATATAATACTTCACATTTCCTTTAAAAATTATATTGATGGATTTAAATTTCATAATATCCCCAGAGAATATAAATTTATTGGTTTTGATATTAAAATTGCACAAATTTTTAATCTATTTTGGGCACATATTTTAAACTATATATTATGATTTAAAAAAAATAATTTTATGATGTAATATAGTATATTTCATTGTTTTTATTTTATTTCTTGAAAGAATAATGGTATTAATAGACATGGATGATGTATAGATTTCCCTGTTGAGGATTCCAATATAGTGGGTATTGGAATTGAGAAAATTATATTTATATTAGGTATTCTTAATCAGGTCAGTGAATATAACATTTCCATAATGGAGAAACAAATTCCATAGTGATGTTTTCCTATGTTGGATTTCATTATTCGATAGAATCATCCCCCATTAATTGGGACAAGAAAACCAATTATATCAGTGAAATGGAATAAGTATCAAGAGATGATATTTATGGTTTTGGGATGCATTGAAAATTTAAAATGCTACACTTTTGGTGTATTTTCTAAAAGGCGATGTTGATCAATGGTGTTTTTTGTTTTAGATTAATTGTATTGAAAATTAAATATAACTGAATCAACGAAAAACATTGTAGGATACAGTATTTGATAAATATTCCCATCATGTTAAAAAAATTCAGATTAAGAAAATTTTAGTTAGACTCAAACAATGTGACGAAAAATATGTCTAATATTATGAGCATACATTAATAATGTTATATATGAATGATAAAGGATAAATATTCAACACAGATTGCATGATTTATCACTTCATTGTATCACTTAATCCATTTATCTAAAGGGATATGGTCTCCGATATTTTTAGTCATACAATTAAAAAAATTACCATCAAAGTAGTACAATGATTATCAAGATCCTATATATTCAAGGGAAAAGAAGAGAATAAGAGGTTATATAAAAGACATTAAATTGGAAATACATCAAAAAAATGTGTACATTATAAAAAAATTCTAACCACATGAGAATAGTGGAAGAAATCACCTGGGGAAACCCCTGAAGGGAATTGTAATTTAATATTATTGTGCAAAAAATGGACATCATGAAAAATAATTCAACGGAAAGTGGAGAAAATTTCATTTTATCATTGAATATTTATTGATATGGTGAACTATTAAAATGAATTCCCAATTAATTAAGTTAATCTACCACTTAAGTTAACATGGGGAGATATCCAATATTATGTGATTATTATAGTTGAGGTAGAAGTGCCCAATCTTATGAACCAAGCATGACATATATGGAAATTACATTTATTTTTGTGGAATACATAATAAATTAAACTAATATACTACCAAATATATTATTAGTTTAGGTTTTTTTTAAATAGTGAACATAATCTTCTAACTTGGTGAATGATCTTCTACATCTTGAATAAATGATCTACCCATTTTGTTTTCCAAACTAAAACCTTAATTTATATCTTGGGGAAAATAAAACTAGAAAAGGGTTAGCTAAAATTCTCAGTAAGGGTAAACATAGAGAACATAAAACAAACCATAAACATTAGTATGTAAAAATATGATCATAACATTTAAATATCAAAATCTTGAGTCATCAAATAAATCTTGGAAGTACATAATTCATAGATCATAAACGACCATTATCCATGATAATGTAATATTGACAAAAACAATGAAATTGTGGAAAATAATAATCACTTAATTTTATTTTGAAAGTAGAAAATGAATTTATACCAACACCATCATCTTTGAAAATTTCAATTATTGAAACTTGTTTACTTTTCGTTCCAACCATGTATTAATGAACCATATTTACTTGTCATTCCAGCCCTATATTACTTAACCGGATTAACTTTTCATTCCAGTCATGCCAATCATATGATACATAAATCATTAACCAATTACTTAGAGGGATATATTGGTACTACCCATAACATGGTAAAATAATTCTTACATGTTCCACAAAAACATAAATCATTCATTATAACATAACCTAAGAAATTAAATGGGTTTTATAAACATCATTATATTATAACATAATCCATATAAAATATCATTACATACTTAATAAAATAAAATAATATTAATAATAGGGATATAAATATATAAATATTTAAATAGGTTCATCTTAGATGGTAAATAGTTTAAATAAAACACTCGAACTTAATTATTAAAGAAAATATCCTTTCTTCTTCAAAACTTTTTCTTTTCTCAAAATGCTACAAAGTTTTTAAAGAAAATAATTTAAATTAAAATAAACCTGAAATATTTAAAATTATGTTTAATAGAAATAATTATTTATTAATTTTTAAAAATATGTCCATACTGTATAAGTTAAAAAACATTCTTTTTCCAAATTTTCCAGAAAAGTTATAAAACCAATCATCTTTGAAACAAAAAAAATATTACATTCATGTTGTTTAATAAAAACTTACCAATGCGTAAAATTGACATAAAAAATTTTAGAATAAAAGGAATAATATTATAGAAACCGTAATTATAACACATGAACGTGGATGATAATTATACCTCATTTAAATACTTACGTATAAGAATTTCTGAAATTAATAAGATTGAAAAATTATCCCTCACCTTATGTCTGATATGATTCGTGTGTAACCAAAACTCATTTATATTGTGTTTAAAGATATTATTTATTTGTAACGAAACCATGATAATATTTATGATATCAAATATGATTCACTTATTTATTTATATTACCCGTTGATTTATCAATTCCTTGATAAAGCAACGTTTAGAGTATTAATCTTTCTTTATCGTATATGTTTTGACTTGTTATTCATCGATCTTATAACATAGATCATGATTTTCTTACTTCTAAAATGTAAAATATTATTTATTTATCATATATATTTAGTTTGTAAATATATATAATAGATAGAAAAAATTTATGGAATACATTGCTCATGGAGACGGTATGTCATATGTATGCATTAACGTTGTTTCCATTTATTTATTGAATTTAATGGAAGCAAGTAAATGAAATATATATATATATATGTATACATAATCCCGGTACTTTTATAATGTCATATATTTTGTAATTATTTCTTATAAATAATATATAATCATTCTTGAAGGGATAACATGGAGAATGATTCTCATCCTGTCGTGGTGATGGTAGGTCGTCCATACGAACGAGTGACAATATCATTCACCTAATGGTTAAAGGGTATAGAATTTTATGTTATATTAATTTTAAAGCGTAGTTATCATATTATATTAATTATTTAAATACATTATAATAATCATTATAACCATCTATATTATGTATTTTTTAATAATATAATTACACCACGGCATGGAGACGGTATGTCGTACATATGCACACTATTCGTAGGATGGATAAATAGAGGTATAAGGTTGTAACAAATTTACTATACCATATAATATTATAGAAGATAAAATATTTATTACATTATTATAACAACAATAGTATAATAGTAAGTAGAAGAATAATGTTTCTTTGAAATAGGTGATAAAACAATTACCTCTTTTTTGAGTATCTCATTTTGATTTGCACAAAAGGTCTTCCTATGATGGATTTATGCCTAATGTGTGGCCTTAATGAGTAATAAATGGGTTTTGGTATATTATTTGAGAATATTTTGGATGATTAAAATGACTTCAAGGGGGTGAGTGAGTGGGTAGAGGTGGTGGTCTTTCATAAGGGGGAGGAGGCGCACTTTTGGAAAATCTCTCAATATTAATTTATTATAAATTGTATTTCAGTTTATAATTCTCCCAAACTCAATTATTACTAATATAACATTATTATGGGTCTAAATTATCTCAATCAATAAAATTTAGACATATCATGATTTTATTTTAATGATTATCATTTTGATTTATTATTACTTAATCTATTAGATTTTATTTGTGGTAATAATTTTCTAAATAATAAATGGATATAATTATTTACATATTAGTTTTAAATTGTACAGAATTGGATACTTTATGAAATGTTAGACCATAAAAGTTTCACTTTTTAATTTTTAAATATTTTCTTGATTTTTAAATAATTTAATAGTATATAATTTTTATAATATATTAATAGTGTCAATTTTGACACTATTAAATTTTATGACATTAAATAAAATTCAAAAAACATATAAATTCAAAAAAACATATTTAATAGATTCATAACATGAAATATTAACATAAAATATTTTTTTAGAAAATTAATTAGTTCATATGATATTTATTTTGATATTTTTAAAACTATTTATTCCATATGTCTATCAATAAAATAATTTCTACATCACTATTGTGTAATCATTAATAGTTCTTATTAAATATCTAATAATTATAAATAAATTCAAATCATTTAGATAATTTCATTATACTTATAAGATATGAGAGAGTAAAAAGTAGTCACTTTTTTTTATAATTATAATTACATCACTCTAATGGAAATGTACATTGAATGAATAAATTCAGACAGTTATGTGATATTGTTCCGTATTAATTTATCCAAAAGGATTTTGGTAGGTGTTAGAGTAATTATTTTATTTTTATCATACTGTTTGTTACCCTAATTTACCATATTTTCCTTTAAATGTGGTAAATAAAAATTACTGTAGTTACTATTTATATTGTCAAAAAAATAAAATTAAACTATTAATTTTTTTGACCACCTGATTCCAACTATGGAATCCTTTCTTCAATATTCAAAAAAAATAATTTTAATTAATAAATATAAAATTAATTCACATTATCAAAACCAAAAAGTGGGTTTTTAAGAAGTAACAACTATCAAAATATTACATTTCTTTATGTCCAATTGAAATGTGAAATTACTTTTAATAACCAAAATTAGAATAAATTGTAAAAACAAAATCAAATTAAACATTAAAAACAATTAAAAATGACAATATGATTATATAAATAAATTACATGAAAATTTTGTTTTGAATTAAATTGCTGTATTTTTCACAATTCATTAAAATATGAATTTTATCATAAAAATAAAAAAATTATAAAAAAGTAAATTTTTCTGTTCCTCACAAAAATAATACATTTACTTTGTTTAATATTAAATATAATTGTCTTAAAAAATATATTTAAAATTTTTTGTGCCATCAAAAGGTTTTAAAACTTCGTTTTTGAAAAATATTTATTTTATCCAAAAAATTGAATTTGTTCTCATATCGTGTTCTAGTAAATATCTAATATGAATTTCAATGATATATAAAATTCAGAATTTGGTTATTAATATTCATAATGGATAGTTTATATCCAATTAAATAATAATGATTTAAAAATATATAGTTGTTTAGTGAAACTCAGTATTGCATACAACGCAATCTATCAAGGATGGTCATTCTAGTGTGTAACACAATCAAATTATATTGTTGCGTATATTTCTATCTAATATGGGGTTTCATATAGAAAATATAATCATGATGTAGCATACAACAAAATAAATCAAATAAATTAAAATGAATATTATAATAAAATATTTGGGAGATACATTATACCTCACTTAAAATTAATTTCACCCTTGAAAATCATCAGGGTTATAAATGGTTTACTACCTGGATATTTCATTCATCGAAACCCACATTTTAAAAAGAAAAACAAAACATCATTTTAAAAATAAATTTTAGAAACATAATGGTTACCCCAAGTAACTCATCACTGGGTTTCCGCATAGGAGAACATAGGTGGGAGGTGAAAACATGGATATAAAGGGAAACAAATCTAACCATCAGGTTCTGAAGGATTTTGATAGCAAATAAGGTTTGGAGAAAGTTAAAGAACTAGAATCCATAAATCCATGTTGATTTAAGGGACAATCTAATTCATCGAATAATAAGATGCTAAGATAACATCTTTTGTTTTTAATATCGTTTCCCTAAAGGTGAATAATTATGCATGAGAATAAATAATTACAAGATTTTTGTAATATCTCACCATTTTTTATAAAATGAATAATTTAAAATTCATCTCTTAATTAAAGAAACGAAGTATAACTTTTAATTCTTGAAGTGTTTGGAGATCATGCGATAGAAACATAGGTCATTCCATATGTCTCAATAAAAAGGATAGAACAGGTAATAAAATATGCATAAGTCCACCTATAGTGAGATAATACATTAATATAACATATATAAAACAAAATATAACCGATACTATCCACACATGGATTACATTAAAATCATTCCAAGAACTAAAAATATAATACTTTATAAATTGGTGAACTAAATCAAGATAACATTTATCTCTCATATCTAATAAGGTTGTTCTTTGTCGTCACATTCCATACATGTGAATAACATAATCATGTATTCTCTTGAAACATCATAATAACATGAATTATCATAGAACCTTCATGAAATCATGAATTATATAAAAATTAACTCTTTCCATACACAAAAATTACCAAAAAAAATTATATACTCAAACCATGATATCACTTTGTCATAATATCAGTCATGACATCATTAATACTATCAAACATATAATTATCTCTGTATCCCTTCATTATACACATATCTTGTGCTTTACAAAAATATTTCAATCACTTTTCATAGTCACTGTTACCACATACTTATGGAAAACATAAATAGACCAATATATATATATATTCCAATATTCCATCATACTATATAAGAGATTCAACAACACTATTTGGGAATCCCAATTCCTAAACACTTAATCATTCAACCACTTCTTTGTCTTACTCAACATCAAAAATAGTGATCACTTGTGATTTTCCTTTTCCGTTGGCCTTAATAGGGTTCTGGTGTTGATAATAATCCACAACACATGGATTAGGGTATTGGTTAGTATAATTCCTTACTTCCATCCACGTGTATCATTGAAGTGTGGGTTGAGCGTTCTCTATTTTCCTTTATCTATTCACTTCTTTAGAAACACTTTCCCTATTACTTTGGCACTCAACTGCTCTATGACCTTATTTTCACCACATAAAACATTTCCTTGTCCTTTTAAGAATATAGAAACCATGCTTCTTTCCACACATTGAAAATAAGTAAACAATCATCTTCATTTCACCATCTCTTTGAGATTTTCCCTTGAACTCCATCATTCATTTCTGGTCAAAACCCTGAGAATGATTTGTAACACCAAATTTCATTTCTACCTTTATATCACTATGCACAATCCCTTTATAGATACTAATTTCTCTTATAGCTAATGCCCTTCAAAGACTTTGTTTTAATCCATTGAAGAATCTATCAAATTTTCTTTGAAGTTGAATGATAAAGCCAGAAACATACATGGCATGACTTGTTAAATTTTCATTATATGTACAAATGGATTCACCATCATTTTTCTTAAGCCCAAGGAATACCTTTTCCATATTTTTTCAATAAAAAGAGTTAATTACATGATGAAAATAAATTCCTTGAACTAATCTCCTTCCATGGATACAATTTCTCCTTGCAGCCTTGTAGTCTTGACAATAGTCCCCCACTAGTCTGGTTCGCCTTCTAAATGATAAACAGCCAAAATTACTTTTTAATTTTCCCAACAAAAAATAATGGAAAATAACTTTCAATGTTACTTTTACATTTTTCAGTTACAATTGGATTATAAGACCCGTTGAAAGAAGATGGATGTGACCTCATAAAGGACTCAATAGAATTTTGTTCCCTTCTCAACTAATTTTTATGTTTTAAATGATTCATAGATTGTGTAAATATAAAAATAATATTATTCATTACATCTCCCATAACATTTTCTTTTTCAGGAGTAAAATCATTTCATTTCCCAGTGCGTTGATCATTAACATGGTTCCTTCAAGTTCCTTCTGTTGTTAAAAACCCAAAAAGAATAGTGTGAGAGGCAAAAAACAAACTAGAAAAACAACATAATCAAGGTGTATATTCAATCTATAACATCTTAGGTTTAATCATAGGTTATTCATGATCATTTCCATAATTTTATGAATTTAACCAATAATTATTCTTACCCATAGGGACATCCCTATATATATCTTTGAAATATCTCTACGGATATCACTAATGGTTTCTCATACTATTTTACAAAGGTTAACTATACCTTCATTCTGATACCAACTCTAATGACTGAATCATGACATAAATGGAAATTAAATTTCCTTTTTCAGAATACCTAATATATTACCCAAATATACAACCAAACACCATATTAGTTTAGTGTCTTTGGAAACATGGAACATAATTAGCTAACTTGGTGAATGATCATCAACATCTCCCATAAATATCATCCCCTTTTTTCTTACCTAAAACAATAGTTTATATCCTGGGGAAAATAAAACATAAAAAGAGTGAGATAAAGTTCATTGTAAGGGAACCTTGTAGAATATATAACAAACTATAAAAATAATATTGTAAAAACATGAACATAATGTTTAAATATAAATAACATGAGTCATGAAATAAATCATGGTTGTATGTTAGTCATTGATCATAAAGAGTCATTAACCATGATAAAATATCATTTGCATAAAACATGGAATTGTGGAATGTAATAAGAACATAATATTATTTCCATATTATCCAAGGCATTACTTCCAATACCATTATAGTGGACAAAGTATATTACTAAACCAGGTTAACTTGTTGTTCCATCCATGTATCAATGAACCAGATTTACTTGTCATTCCATCCCGGTATTACTGAACTATATTTACATTTCATTCTAGTAATGTCTATCTCATAAGATATAAATCATTACCCAATGTATATAAAGGAGATATAGGTCACTCCCATATCGTAGTTAAATCTTTCTTACTTGTTCCACAAAAACATAAATCATTCACCATAGCATAACCCAATAAATAAAATGGGTATCTTAAAATTCATTCTATCATAACATAATATATATAAATTATCATTCCCTAATTAATAAAATAATATAATAGTAATAATAGTGATATAAAGAAAACCCAATTTAAATAGAGTCATCTTATACAGAAAATATTTTTTGATAAAACACTCGAACTTAATTCATGAGAAAAATATCATTTCTTCTTCAAAAATGTTTTCCTTTCTCAAAATGCCACACAATTTTAAAACAATTTTTTTAAGTATACATGAAATACTGTATAGTATGATTCATGGAAAAAAGGTGTTATAAATATGTAAAAATCTGTTCATACCGTATAAGTTAAAAAACAATTCTTTCGAACATTTGCTGGAAAATTCAAAAAAAAACCTCATATTTGAAAATGAAAAAATACCCCTTTCATACCACATAATGTAAATTCACCAAAGGGTAAAATTGATTTTTAAAAATAGTAGAATAATAGATATAATGTTATAGAATACATAATTAATCATGGAAAAGGTTGATAAATTTACCCCATGTAAATACTTACTTTTAAACAATCTTAGAAAATTATGAGATTGAAAAATTATGCCTTACCATAGTTTTGATATGCTTCATATGTGTTTGAAACCAATTTATAGTGGGTTTGAATATATTATAAAATTTTAACAGAACCATAATAATATTTATGATATCGTATATGATTCACTTATGACTTTATATTATACATCAATTATTCAATTCCATGTTAAAGCAACATTTTGGGTATTAAACATTTTTTATCGTACATGTTTTGAATTGTTATTCTTGATCTTATTATTTAGATCCTGATTTATATACATCCATGATTCGAAAAATGATTTATATATAATATATATTTATTATATAAATATATATAATATATAGATAAATCAAATTTAATACACCATTAATGGGGTCAGTAGGCTGTACTTATGCATGAACGTTGTTTCTGTTTCCTTATTGAATCGAATGGAAGCATGTAAATAAAATATAAATAAATATAAACATAAATAAATAGAATTATTATTTCATATATTTCATTCATATTTCTTATATTTACTTTATAATCATTTTATAATGGTTAACGTGGAGAATGAATCTCATCGCGTCATGGAGACGGTAGGTCGTACGTAGGCATGAGCAACGATATCATTAAATTAATGGTTAAATGGTATATAATTGGTTGTTATATTAATTATAAAAAGTAATTGTAATTTTATATTCATTATATGAATCCATTATACTCATCATTATACCCATCCAAATTAATTGTTGTTTAATAACAAATTACACCACAATGTGGAGATGGTAAGTCGTACGTACGCATGCATGGTGATATTGAAATTTATTATATGGATAAAAGGAGGTATAAAGTTTTACCATAATTCTAATAAAATCATAGAATTTATAATATGTTATATCTATTCCAATCTTACGATAAAAAAATAAGATGAAGTACAATTAGATGCTGGCTAGGGAACATGGATGGCTTGATACCAACATTGAGTATGACTGCCTCACCGTGATCGATGCCATTAACCACAACTACAGCGGACTCTAGTCATTTGGCCTCATCATTAGTAGAATTCCCTCACTCTGCCAATGCTTTTCATTCTGCACCTTCTCCTTTACCAAAAGGGTGGGAAACAATGTGGCCCATCAGTTGGCGGCATGAGGCCCCTTCGATGCCAACCAGCTCTAGATGGACAATTTCCCTTCATGGATTTTCATATGTACATCTGATGATCTTCATCATTAATGATATATGTCTTTTCTTAAAAAAAACTACCTATTTCGTGAGTATCTTGTTTTGATTTGAACAAAAGGTATTCCTATGATGGATTAATGTTCAATGTGTGGCCTCTAAGAGGAAGTGAGGGATGTTGGTAGCTTATTTTATCAGATTTTGGACAAGAAAAATGTCTTTAAATATGTGGGTAAGTTGGTATAGTTGGTATCCTTTTAAAAGAGATATGAGTGGGACTTTAGGAAAGTATTGCAATATTAATTTATTATAAATTAGTTTTCAGTTTATAATGACACAAAACACATTTATTTAGTTACTAAAATAAGAATGGTTCTAAATCCTCTCAACTAATAAAATTTAAACGTGTTTTTATTTTATTTCAAAACATATAATTTTTATTTATTCATATTTAATCTAGTTAATTTTATTTCTGCTAATAATATAATATATATTAAAGGGTTATACCAGAAAAGCTCAGTCTGAGGAAAAGCCTGGGACCATTTATTAAGAATGTAAATCCAGTGAATAGGAAAACAAACAAGAGGTACCAATTACATGTCATAAAAGTCATACCTGTCTCTGCACCCATGAAAACCCTCCGCAATGACTGATTCCCATTCCGAGCTATCATAGTGCTTGAAGATCTTTGCATACTTCCTTCTGATATTCATTTTCTCAAAAGATATCAATTCCCTAGAGGATTTCGTGATAGGGGACCTAGTTTCCACCGTCCTTGGAAAATCTGAATAATCCTTCTTCGAACTTCTTTTAACTGGATGAGGTTCCTCTGTTCTAGATTTCTTCTTCCCGTCTTTGAAAGCATCACTATAAGAGGTCTTGACAAAACAATTCTGATTTTATTATTCACTCTCTGACATGTCCCCCCATTTTCCAGTTGTAAGAACATGTTGGAAAGTATCTTGGACCTGCTCATAGCATCCATTACTGTCAATCATTGCCAAACGATGTGGGGGCTCCACAAAAGCATGACTGGCATCAACCTCCTTTCTCAACCCACCCTCCAAGGGTTATAGATATTAACTTATGTGTTGTAAATTTTCCTTAATTGGGTAATTTATTAAATTATAGACCATTTAATTTTCACTTTGTAATATTTAATTTTTTTTGTTTTTAATTAATTTAATAATATTTTAGTTTTATAAAATATCAATACTGTTAATTTTGGATCATTTCATTTGTTGGAAAATAAATAAAATCCAAATAAATATAAATTCGAACCAAAATATATTATACCCTCATAACATGTCATAGTAACGTATAAAATTCATAGAAAATATTAATTATTTCATATGTTATTTATTTTATTAATTTTAAAACCATTTATTTGATATTTCCAGAAATAAAATATTTTATACATCACTATTGTGTCATCATTAATGTTAATTTTTAAAAATCTAAAAATTCAAAATAAATTCAAATGATGTTGATAAATTAAATATATTTTCTGATACTATTTATGTTTTGAGTTTAATATTGTTTGTCACTATATTAGAATTTTTATACATATAAGAGATTAGAGAGTGATACATTTTCGCTTTTTTGTGTTTTAGTTATAATTAACTCACTTTCATGGAAAAAATTCCATTAAATGAATCAATTATGACCCATAGTTGATATTGGTAGACTTTAATTCATTTAATAGGATTTTTTATTTTATTTTGGGTAATTTTTTTTTCTTTATCGTATTTTTTGTTACCCTAATTTACCGGATTTACCTCTAACTGTGGTAAATAATAATTACCATAATTACAACTCATAATGTCCAAAATAATAAAAGTAACCTGTTGAAATATTTTTCACCAATTGATTCTAAATATGGAATCCATTTTTCTAAATTAAAAACATATAATTTTCATTAATTAATTTAGTATTTATTCTTTCTGTCAAAACTAAAAAGAGGGTTTTTAAGAAGCAAAAACTATCAAAATATTGACATATGTTTATCTCTAATATAAATGTTAAATTACTTCCAATAAAAAAAATTGGATAAATGATAGAAAAATACAATTACACTATAAAACCACTTAAAAATATAATCAAACCATATAAATTAATTAGTCAAAAAGTATTTTTTGAATTAAAATGGAGTATTTTTCATTATTCTTTAATGTTTGAATTTTATCAGAAAAATTCCAAAAAAAATCAAAAAAAGTAAATTTTTATGTCCCACTTCCAATGAATATATTTATTTTTTCAAATATAATATATAAAAGTGTTAAAAACATGATTTAAAATTGGTGTGCCTTAAAAAGTTATCAAAACTGCTTTTTTTTAAATACATATTTTATCAGAAAAATTAAATTTGTTCTTATATCATGTTATAGAAAATAAAAAAGATGAATATTAATGTTATATAAAATTCCAATCTTTGTTAATAATATTCATAATGTCCATTTTATATCCCACTAAATAATAATTTTTAATAATATATAGTTTTTAAGTAAACTTGGTATTGCGTACAACACAAGATATCGAAGTTGGTCTCTCTTGTGTGTAACACAAGCCATGTATAGTGTTTCGTATACAGTAACCTAATATGATTTTGTGCATATCAGAATCTAATCATTGTATATCCTATATCACAATACATCAATGAAATTAAAAAGAATCAATCACATAAAATCTCAGGGTGTTACACCCATTTATGTATCGACATATTCATTAATCTTGTTGTTTAATTTATCCAATTATTAATTTTATTCTATATAATCATACTGGTTTATATCATCCAATTTTTATAAAAATAATGTATCATTTCCCTTTTGATTTAATATGGATGATTTTAGTGAAAAGTAATACAAGAATTATCATTGAAACAAATATGGTTCGGGAAGTTCGCATTATGACACATAAATGAGATTTATTTTTAGAACATATTATATTACATATGTTTTACTTTGACATAATCCTTGGACTGAACTAGAATTTAAAATATGAGTCAAAAAATTATTTTCCAAAGATGAAAATTATGATTTCTAAGGAACATATATAATTACCCATCTTTAGAGAAAATACATTATCATATAAATCTTATCTAGATCTACCCTCAATGTTTGTACTAAAGGAAATTCATGGGTAAAATAAAAAAAAACTTCCAGGGATGAAAATGTTAATATTATAATGGAATATTTTCATATTGTGTGAGAATAAATTGATGTATTCCATAAAGAATTTCCTAGACACCACCAAGATCATGAAGCTCCATTTTCCCTTGATTTAATCTCATATTTATGACAAATATCAACAACTCCATATTCAGTGGACATTGGGGAATTAGTAGTTTTAATGAATCAAATCAACGATTTAGTTTATAAGGGTTTAATTTACCCTATTGTATCCCCATGGGGATCCCAAATTCTCTTCTTTATGAATAATTATGGATTCATGAGGTTATTCATTGATTATAGGGAAATAAATCCTATTATGATAAAGAACCAATATCATTTTCCTTTCATTGATGACCAATTTTATAAAATACATTGTTCCCAATAATTTTCATTAATTGAACATTGTTCTAGATATCATCAATAGAGGGTAAGGAAAGAATAAATTCTGATTTCATATTATAGAATGAGTTTTGGACATTATGAGTTTGCATTAATACCATTTGGATTAACTAATTCACCATCATTTTTTCTGGAAATAAATAAATGAGTATTCAAGTTATATCATACTAATTTTTGTGTGGTATTAATTGAAGATATTGTTTCATATTCAACAAGATATAATGACTATGAGAACAACTTCTAGATAATTCTTATGAATCTTGTAAGGAGAAAATCTATATGGTAAATTTAGTAAGTGTGATTCCAAACTGCATTATTTTCCTTTTCATTTCCATATTATCTCCAAAATATTGAATCTAAATGGATCCAACATAGATGAAAGTAATCATAGAATGAACCCCAAAAAAACATAACTGAGGTACATAGTTTTATTGGCTTGGAAGGATACTGTTGGAGATTCATTCATAACATCATGCGATAGGATAACCCATTAACCATGATTACATGTAAAGGGGTTATAGTTTTTTAGATGTAGTGATGTGAAGAATTTTTTGTTGTAACAAAGAGATGATTGGTCAGTGCTCAACTTTTTTTGTTACCCTTAGAAGTGATGGGTTTGTGATATATAGCGATTCATTATATAAGGGAATTGGTTCTGTACTAATATAAAATGATAATGTTATTCCATGTGCATCATTGATGTTGAAGAGTCAAAAATAGTGCAACCAGACCCATTATCTAGAGTTAGCAGCTCTGATATTATCTTTAAATATCTGGATACATTATCACTATGGTGATAGATGTGAAATATTAACATGTAGTAAAATCCAAAAATATATATTCTCACAGAAAGGGATTAATATGAAAAAAATATGATGGCTTTATGTGGTTATGTATTTTGATTTCTTATTACACTTCCACCTATGAAAAGTAAATAATGTAATAGAAGGGTTTTGTAGAAGGATCATGAAGTTCTTTCCCAAATAGGGATTGAGAGAGATTCTATGTTCATGGATATAATAAATATATGTGTGGGAATTACTAAGAATGGGAACAAATAAATAATTTTTCAAATTATTGAGAATCCAGGTTTATTATAGAAGGTAAATAATTCTAAATTTGTTATGGAATTGTTTTTTAGGAAAATTAATACTATGAATGATCGGAAATTATAAAACCTCATTTTTGAACATTGTGTTGAAAATTGTGGATGTATATTATTTGTTACATATACACCAAAGATGAAAAGGTAATTTTTGGATAATAATGATAGCTAAAATGTCTATATTCACCTTGGTAGAAAATTTATGTATATGATATGAAGGAACTTTTTTGGCGGGGTAATGTTATGCAGTAAATTGCTGAATATGTTTCTAGATGCATGGTTTGTCGAAAAGATAAATATGTTAGGTTGGATCCTATATGATTTAAGAATACTCTTCCAATTATTATATGGATGTGGGATTATATTACTATAGACATTGTCATGAGACTAATGAAGACTCCTAGAAAGAATTATTCAATTTGGTTTATCAATGATCACATAACAAAATCTACACATTTTCTTGATATAATAGGATATTTACATATTGAGTACATTAAATGGATATATATTAATGATGTTTTTGGACATCATGTCTTACATATATAAATTTCTTCTGACGGGGATCCCATCATTACATCAAAATTATGGAAGATTCTATAGAAATATCTTGATACTAAGTTGTATTTGAGTATTTCCTACCATCCTCAAATTGATGGTCCATCCAAAATTATGATTCAAACAATAGAATTCATTTTGATATTATTATCACTAAACATTAAATATTTGTGATAACAATTTTTATATTTTATAGAGTTTTTTGATATCAATAGCTTCAATTCAAGTATTCAAATAAAATTATATAGAGAATTATATGGAAAGAGATGTCACAATAAAAAATATTGGGATGAAGTTAGTGAGTGGAAAATTGTATGCCCAAAAATTTTCCAAGATACAAAAATAATGGGAAAGTATATTCATGATAATATAAAGTTAGCTAAATATAGGAAAATGATTTATTATAATAATCAAAGGATGTTTTGGAATTCCATGTCGGAGATCATATTTTCTTAAAGGCACATATATGTAAGGGTGTTACAATGTTGGATAAGAAAGGTAAACTGAGTCCTAGGTACATATTACCATTTTAAATTCTTGAAATAATTGGATCTTTCGCTTCTCAATTATAATTTCAACCGAAACTCACAAATGTACCTCAAGTATTCTATATATATTTTCTAAGGAAAGACTTTCCAGATACAATGCATGTGATAACCTCTAATGAAAATAGTGTAGGAACGTAATCAGTCTTACTATAAATAACCCATCCATATTCTGGATTCTAGAGATCATTTACTGAGGAACCAGGTACCTCATGTGGTAAAGGTACTCTAGAGGAATCACAAAATGGAGGAAGGAACATAGGAACGAGAGGATATTATGAATACAAACTAAACTCGTCTATTTAGAAGGTAATATGTAGTAAATTTAAAGAATGTAATTTTTTTCAGAGGGAAGAATGTAAAACCTAAATACATTAAAATATTTTCCATTTAGGAAAATTTGATTTTGTTAATATATTTATTAATTCATGCAACACTGAGTTAGTTCCTCTTACAGGAAAGAGTGAGTTTTAATGAATACTTTTAACATAATAAATTAAAATTAATATTATATCCTAGCTATTAAAGTTGTTTGTAATATTTGTATTAAATAACTTATGATTATTTATTGTTGAATTAATTGGTTACCAATACATTAGAAATGAAAATAAAAAAAATGAATTTAAAGGAAATATTTCTATAAAAAATATTTTTATGCATTGAAAGAAAGGTGATTCTAATAAATTAAATTTATCACTATTAAAGAATATTATTACATAAATTTATATATTATATATTCAAAAAAATTACTTTCATTAAATATTTTGGAGGCATTATGTAAAAACAAATCCGAATTTTTCTGTAAAGCATTATTTTTTTAAATATAGTTTCAACACATTTTAAATGATTACTAGTTTCAAAACTAAATTATGATTCTTTGGAAATTTTTATTTTATAAAATAAAAAAATTAAATAATAATTTCAATATTATCTGAGGGGGATTTGGTTGGTATTTTAATGGGAGATTATTTTTCTTCATGAATTGTGAATAATACTGAGTTTTAAATGAAAACAGTATTTTCATATAAATAATTTTTAATGATATATTATATACTAAATTTTATTTGAAGTTAAATTGGATAAATTATAAATCTATTAATCCAATTTGGTTCATTGGAATCAATTTCAATGTGAATTATGATACAAAACATTTCAAACTTTTTAACATTTTCACTTTTAAACCATTATTTGTTGTCTTATCTACTAGATAAAAATTAAATTTATTTATTCCACTTATATGAGTTTAATTTGAAAACATGGATTGAATTTTTGGAATCAGAATAATTTATAATATCTAATATGGTCAACTATACAATTTTGAAAACTGATTAGGGATAACATTTTATGTTAGTCACAACGACTAAGGTAAAAATGAGTTTACATAATGGTTAATCATAAATGATAAGGTGAAGAAATTACCCAAAACAAGTCCAAAACCAATTCTCTAAAAATATTTTTACCATATTCCATATTTCATAAAAAAAGTTTCATTATTAGAGTCACGTTCATTAAGGGAGACCTCCCAATAGTGTTTATATTTTTTATTTTCTTTAATGTAACTCCTCCATTATCAATGGCCACTCACTCCCATAACTAATTCAAATACCATAATATATAGTTATCTTTAAAATAATAACCAATTCACATAAAACATACCTCCTAGCATCTTATAAACCTTAATTTTCAAATAATTTCTTCCAATTAAGGTCTTCAGTGGAAACCAGTAGGAGTTAACTGAAGAAGATATAACATTCATCAGCATGCATTTTTTTATTTATCCACCCCCTTAAATTATTCTTATATCCAGATTATATTATATCCTTAGTATCCTAAATATTATTAAAAAATTTTAAGTTAATTTCATAACCTACATTAGTACACAAACACTTCCATCAAATGGGTTATGAAATCATTGATTGTGAATACAGTGGACTACTGTGTCTTAAACTATTGTCATTTGTTTCCATAACCATCTATAAAGGTTTTGAATAATGATATAAATAAGTAAAATATATAATATTTATGATATTTGTGATGTATTTATTATTTATTAATTCTTATATAGTAATTAATAACACATACATTTGTGCTTTATATTCTGTGGGAATACGATAATGTCGTTTGTGTGTACGGAAGACTACCTCATCACGAAGTAACATAATTATTTTACATAATACATGGAACACATTAAAGAAAATTTTAATAAATATAAGCTATATATTTTACAATATCATTATACGAGAATTATATTTTAAATATGTATCATGTATTTATTTTTTTAATAGGAAAATAAAATGGAAGTAGCATTTATGTGTATGAACGACCTATTGTCTCCATGAACAGTGTATTTCATTTCCTGTAACCTAATAATATGGATTAATATATATATATATAATGAATATATATTATTTTTAAACCATATTTTACATTATTTATATTTTTAATTCATGATCTAATAAATATGAATAAAAAATATCATGTCAAAATATTCTCAAAAAACAAATCAATTCATACCGAAAAGATAAAATAATGAACTATTATTAAAAAAATGGTTGTACAATGTCATAAAAGAATCTTATATGATATTATAAATGTTAATATGGTTTGGGTATAAGTTAATAACATATTTAGAGCAACTATACCAAAATCTAAATCATGTAAACCCAAAAAAAAAGTGTGAGGTAAAGGATTTCATATCAATTTAAATTCATTTGAGAGTCATTTGTTATTATGAACCAATAAAATTTAATGTGGTCCATATACATCTACAAAATACCTAAATATAATTTTTCATAATTCATGTTATTTTATGTTTTAATTTTATTTATTTCACCCTAGGGTATTTTACTTGAAAATTATATTGTAGGAATAGATATAATGAAATATATTTTTATTATGTTATTGTTTACATTCTCTTAAAACAATATCATTATAGGAAATTACATTTTTAATGAATTTCTATATTATTGATTAATGGATATGATTATTTCTTAGAAAATATTTCATGTTTCGTATACAATTATTACCTTGAATTTTATTTTATTATCATGGGAAATATTCATAATTCATTATCTGATACTCAATAAGGATATTTGATAAGACATGTTATTTATGAACTAAATTGATTATTTCCATAAATGAGGATTTATTGGGACTATATTTCCATGGGTTGGGAACTATTTAATGTAATCCCCTTGATTAATTGGTAGTCTAATGAGTCAAATCAATTTTCTAAATAAGATGGGTTTCTACAGAATATGTTTTAAACCATCTTGTGAAAGGTCATGAATGTAATGGTTCCAGTTATTGGGAAACAAAACATCTAATATATTCCTTATTCCCTCATTAATAATTCATATTGTTGTTATCCATGATAATTGTTCTATGAAATTTTCTATGGTTGAATTTAATGCTCATTTTTTTCTTAAAATGTATGTTTTTCTATTTTTTATCTTTCCACATTGATTATTCTTTATCCATTTATTTATGTGGAATGTGTGTTATGTTATCTACCTCTCAATATTCATTGTTATTATTGATTCATGATAGATTTTTTCCATTCATTAACCTTACTTTTCTTTTTATCTCACCCATAATATGAATACATTGCATTGGTTTGTAAGAGGAATCCTTTTAATGATTTTTCATGGTTGATCAACATATTATTTATCGATGTATTATTATTCATTTTCAATTCTCAATGTATAATGGGTATCATGTATGTGAAATCGTTTTAAAAAATTACTAAACATAACATTACATTGGTTTTTTAATATTCTATATATGATTATGTAATACATTATGACACCATATCAAGTCTACTAGGGTATGGGTAGTTACATAGATTAGGTTTTTATTGGTGATTCTGAGGGTGGGAAGCACTGTGGATCAAGAAGTGATGTTGAGTTATAAATTTTACATTGGGGATAACAATTGGTTGGATTATCATTTAGACAATTAGAAATAGGTTTCGTGGGATAGAATAATGTCATGGAGTGACATCAATGTTTTCAAAATTTTAAATTAAGTGACAACTTATATTTTTATTGGTTAATGGACTTATCCTCAAAACAAATGTTAAATACATGTTCAGTGGTAAAAGATATAATGTCATATTCATGATTCGATTTGATGAACCAAGTACATTAGGATGAATGATATAAAACATGAATATACATCATAGTTATGAGATGTTCTTTTGTTAGGAGACTGTGAAACCCAGTGTGCGCATATGGTTTTTGAATTTAAAGGAAGTTGGAATTATGAATTAGTCGAAATACTGGATTTTGAATCTGGATTTTTGTTCAATTTAAAAAATATTCAACACCTCAACCAAGGGTTTTCACACATGAATGGAGGATGAGATAATATTCCGTAGAAATTATAACCCATAGAGTATGTATTAGTGGTCGAATATATTATCTACATCCACCGAAAAATCATTGGAAGGATATCATCACATCGATGGATTTTCCATTGTCTTAGAAGCCCAGATTGGTAGACTAACTAGAAAATGGCCTAGAACTAACAAGCTGGTGAACCTAAAAGGTGAAACTTTATTATTTTCCCTAATTAGGATTTTAGGGAACAACCACTCTCATCTATTTTGTATCCCTATCACAATAGTGGTACTACATCCCTTTTGATCTCCTCTTTATTTCCCATTAATGAGGGTAATTTGGGGATGATTCATGGTGAAATAATGTAAATATATACCATTATTCAGATCTAAATTCACTATCATTCATTTTTTTATTTAGGTTTTTTGGTTTAATGATTTGGAGTAATTACTTTGGATCACGGTGGAATTGTATGAATCTCACTGTACATTTTTTCTTAATAAAGAGGTAACATCCATATGTGACGTTTGTATGTTGCCTCTCACTAATTCAATGAATTTATGCCTCTTTTTATGTTTTATATGGTTTTCCATTAAAATTATTTTTCTAGATATCATTTAATCAATCATGTTTTTTATTTTTTTTCCACGTTTTGTACTCGGTGTTCATTATAGAGCACACACATGTCATCATTTGTGTTTCGAATGAAATACAGATTTATGATGAGACATGATCATTTATTCTTATTTTAATTTGAGTTTTTTTATGTTCTCTAATAAATTTTAATATGTCATTATTAATTTTTTTGTTATTTTTTGATGCTTTAGGATCCCACTCATGATGTTGATGGCCTGTTGGCCATGGATATTAATATTCATGCCATTTCATGCCTATATAGTATCTTCTGGGATGGAGATTATTTGGAATGGTTAAATTTAATATAGGTATTATTTAGTACATTACCTATCAAATTTATTCTCTCGTATATAATGATTGTGACACGATGATCGGCCTATAATGCAGATAGAAAAGAATTTAAACTATTTCTTTATATAAATTAATATATTGACATGTCTTTAATGGTTACATAATTTCAACTTGTTAATCAATTAAAAATTCATATAACTAAACAAGTGATGTTTCAAGACCACATTGGACCTTGGTCATTATATTAACACCATAATTACTTATGGTAAATTACTATAATATGTTGATTCCTAGAAACTTGCACATCTCCAAGTGGTGGTGGTATCTGACATTTGAAGGATGCACCTAGTGGGATAGGTGATGTAACATGAGACATGTGTGACTTTGATGTAAATAAAATAGGCATAATGTAGTTTGGATGGGGTGATTTTATCTGTGTGGAGTGACTTTAGGCATTATAATTGGCCGTTATCCATCTTTCGAGACACTCCCAATCATAAAACACCCCTATGTCCTGTGAGGTCATGTCATGAATTGATGATGTGGAGGGAAATTTTTCTTCCAATCATCCAGAGTGGTCCAAAGAGACAAATTTTGTTTGAGGATATCAAGTGGGAATTCTACAAAGTAGTAATGACATATGGGACTCCCTTGGTCCCCCTTTGAGTGATGGTCATTCAATAGTGTGCTATATTATTGTTATATATGGTACTAGGTGTCACCTTAAAATGATACTTATCATGTGACTCAGAGGGGTTATGGACTGTGTGAGGGGTTTTGGTGTTAATATAGCCCAAGATATGACTTTTTTATTATTTTTTCATGGTATTTAATTCCCCATTATTCTTGTGAATCCACTATTAGAATTTAAAAAAATATTTTTTTTCCAATTTCCACTAGAATAAACATTTTACATGTATTATGCCCTAGGATGCCTGGTATGTTTGGGATCTAGTATAATGGAATATTAGTGGAATATTCCCACATGGAATTAAATTTACGGATTTTAAGGATGTGAGAATGGAATCTTAGAGGTGATAGCAAGTATCCAACATTAGATATTGTGCCTAAACATACAAAATAATTCTCAATATGGAACTCATTCATTTAATATAGTGATACTAGTAAAAAATGTTATCTTTCAAGATTTAAAAATAGGTACCAATTGCACTTAGTAAATTCCTATGATTAGTTGGAATTAAATGGTGATATTTTGTGTTGGGTGGGTTTATATCCAGAAGAATGAATGTTGGACATCATGAGGGCTACTATCGGATCCCCTCGATCACTACCTAAGATATCCTCGTATGATTAGGTGGACACATCTGTGATTTTTTTTCATTGATATGTGAGTTATAGGATTCCTAGAAGATAATTCATGGGATCTTGGGAGGGTATTCCATTTGATTTCCTATTTATCTAGTAATTAGTCATTCATGGATGTATATTATTGAATAGGGCATCCACCTTAACGAATCAGTTATTATACTGAAAATGGGAAACTAAAAATTACTACAAGGGGGTTCATCCTAATGTATTGAGGATGTTGGATCCCTGGTGACACGCCAAGTTCAACTAATCATCACGATGTAAGAATAAGTGTTAGATCTGGAATGAGTGGATAAATTTTACATTGAAGAAATTCTCATGCTCAAATGCTCATCAAAACATTATATGGATGGTATATTTGATATTTATCATGGACCTAAGGATAAACATTGAATATTAATCATGGATAAGAAAATATTTATACCCCCATAAGTAAGATAGATTTCAATATTTCATGGTCATTATGATCTGATTTCAGAAATTACAGAATCAGGATGAAGTAGATATTTTTAGTGGATTTATTTATTTTGTTTAGCAGTTATTAATTTTTTAGAGCATGTCACATTCACCTATCACTACAGTCTCATTATTGGTTATCATTTTCATGGTGGTGAAATAATGATTTATGTACACACACCTTGCTCGTGTACCATTATATGGGGTGCCAAAGCATACTATCACTAGGTTTCAAGTACAGTTTGGACTAAGTCATAGTGAGCATTATTGAGTTTTTGATTATTAAGTGGGACCGGGATATTAATGGTGAGGATCAATTGTAGTGGAAAATATTCCATTATATTTTTCAATATTTTATTTATCAATTCTATATGTAGAATCATTCATGTTAGAGATCATCCTTGTTTTCTTTTATTTTATCTTTATCAATTCTTTGTAATATATTATGTTTATCCATTCTTCTACATACTATGATGGATTTATATACCTATGAATGAGTATTATTTATTTTTTTTATATTACACATTCAAATATAAGGCTTATAGTCTCCCCATAGTACATTTATAAATCCCAACTCCTAGTTGGAAACCATTAGAATATCGGGTGGTTTGTATCCGGTCTTGTGGTAATCTGGTCAGGTTACTGTTCATAGTGATTTGTGGTAGTTAATTACATAGGTTAATTATTGGTTAAAAAATTTTATATTAAATTTTTAATCAACTGGGTCATAATTAATTTTTTTCCCTTATCATTTTTAACAGTTACCAAAATATTATATGAGAATACCCTTTAATATTTATTACATGATGATATATTTAATAGTAGACATCAAACATCTACCATGAATAGAATTTTTTTTTTATTTTAGATCACAAAAAACGTTAACTATGATGATTTGGTATCATTACTATTATCACATTCCTGATATTCAATTATAATAATATGGAGTTTATGTAAATTGATAAAAAATTAAATTTAAATTACTAATTATAAAAATTAGATGTAGTTTACTGTTGTTTATTATGTGTGTGAATTTCCAAGGAATTTATAATATACAAGATAAAGAAAAACCAAAATAGAGTGAGATAATTACATAAATTCTATGTGTATATTATAAATAAAAATATTGACACACATTTTAATGATTAATTTATTTAATTTTCATGAATGAAGACATAATAGTATTATTATAATGTTTCAAACAAATGTATCTTAACATTAAATTTAATGTGTTTAATATTATTTTAAAGATATAAATATATTAGATAAGGTTATGTTCATGTACTATCAGATAATATGATTATAATTATACTAAATTTTAGTTTATATTATATGGTTTAAATAACATTCTATAAAGAATAGGTTTCATCCTATTAATTTATAATGTTTTATTATCATTAATGGTGAAAATAAATTTTATTGATGTCGAAAAATGTGGTTATTAAAAATAAATCAATGATTATGTGTCAATAAGGTAATATTAATTATATATATGGTTGGAGTACTCTCAAAAACTTTATTCATTCTGGTAATATGTTTCTTAAAAAATTATCACAATATTAACATGAAATTATTTGTTTTATAAGTAATTGATTCCTGATTTTTATCTACAATTCATTTTATATTTAGTCTCAAAGATATCATGGATTTATATGAAATTTTCTAGAGTCTAATAAACTATAATGTAATGATGAAATTTAAATTTTTCATGAAAAATATTGTGTTGTTTAACAAAAGATAGTTTTTTTAAAAAATGATTTCGATGAATATGGAAAAAAATAGACAGGTAATATTATATGATTCCATTAGGAAATGAATTTTATTCAATAGTGACCTTTGGGGGTGAATAAATGTGATGGATATATTCAATACAATATTATTTTAATGAAAATATCATTATTGATCAACATATTCTAATAAAGGTTTTTAGGGCCGAAGGGCCAATATTTTTTCTCCCAAAACCTTCTTTTGTCATTTTTCATGTGTTGAGGGGGTATGTGAATATTTTTTGGTAGTCATGTGGATCATGGAATGAGTTTTAACATTTTACTGTATAATCACATAATGAAGGTATAATTAATGTGTCATTGTATATATCACAGCATGAGGATGTGACATGGATTGGGGTGAATTATTTGAGAGTTAAGTGCATCACTATTTTAAATTTTGAGTATCTTTATGAAATGACTAATCTCAATCAAAAAATAATGAGCCTTGAGGAAACTTTTGGTAATGTTATATACCATATTCATCATTATTAATTCCATATATATTGATTCATTTATCTATAGTATTTTTCATCCCACATCATGGGTAACAAAGTAATGTATTTATATTATTTAGTGATTTATTTAAGGTCAGGGTCCTTCATTCAGTCATGTATAAGGTCATTTTTCTATGTCTTGGGTTAAGGGATAGTTAGGTTAATGACAGAGGTCAGAAATCACACCATGATATAATTGGATTTGAAAATTGTGTCATGTAACCCTTATACACTTCACAAACCTCCATATTCTCATTAAATAAATTGTTGTTGACTATGATAGAATTGATGAGTCATGTGGAGATATCACATTGTGATCCTCATATTTAAAACCATTATGTCATGATGAAACCTATTTATTTCATTATATAGTTAATTCTATGTTCTATTATTAATTTAGGTTTCTCTTGAATTCATTCAATTTCACCCATCTTCTATAAAATCGATGGAAGGTGGGGGTGAATTTTGATAGAATTTAAGCCCTTTAAATTGATCAGTAAGACTCTTCTTTAGGTAATTACTTCCTTATGTGAACCATATACTAATGAGTGTACTACATATATTTTTATTGAATCATTATTACCTGTTTTCCATTTTAACCAATTCATTAATTTAAATCAAAACCCTGTGACTAATTAATGTATTCATTCTCTCTTTATAATATCATCATCTCTTATAAGCATTAATATGTAGGACAAGTAACATACATGATATTTTTAAATTGTTTGAAATAAATGTTAGAGAATTCTTTTTATTATTTTATAACTTTTATCATGTATAAAAAAAATTTATGAACACTATAAATTTTTAGTTCTTATAAATTCCTTAAATGGAAAAATAGGGTTTCATCAAGGATTATGTGCTTCTTTACGCGGGCTGGTATCGTCCACTTCACACATATTGAATTTTCTGAACTTTTTAGAAAATAACTATCTACACTAAAATATTATTAATTTTATCTATAATAAATTAGATATTCAGTGTGCACTACTATTATTATGCATTAATATAGTAGTTATTATTTTAAAATGTCCACTGATACCGAAACAAGGAGTGAAGTGACAATAGATTAACCATCCTCTCACTAGTTAAGAATAAACACCTTATAAATGTTATCATGAAATAACAAACTGATATACTTCTTAACCAAAAGAATCTTCATCAATATCAAAAATATAAATTCCCCCTAACTCTTAAGAAAAAGAATAATGTCATTAATTTTAATGATTCAAAAAAAACTAAATCTCTTTGATACACCTACATATCATCCTCTCTTGTAATTTCTCGGAAACAATATTCTAATATATTTCTTAATATTATATTATCACATGGAATATGAATAATATTTCTAAATAATTTTTTTTAAACCCCTTATATTTTACCTAAATCAATGTTCTTAATTAAAATATCAATGAATAAAATTATAAAACATAGTATCACTGTCTTATCAAACATGTATATCACATCGTTTAAGATGAAGATTCATTACACTGTAAAAACACATGTATGGGGACTATAATAGTTTTGTTTCTTTGGAAACATGGAAACGTAATATTCTATCTTGGTTAAATACCTTCAATGTATCCCATAAAGATAATCTTATTTAGTACTATTTACAATTATAACCTAATAAGAACGATTCTTCATAACATAGCTAACGGAAACATATGAAAGGGCGAGAAAAAATTCTTATTAATCTTAAAAAGGAAGATATAAAATCAATATATAAGAATTAGGTTATGAGAACCTGAACATTTCATTGCAAACCCATATATTTTAAATCAAATATGAAATACATGAATCTTGTTATAGATATTGGTAGTTCAGAAGACATGAATACTAATGAAATAAAATAGCATTAATAATGAGAGAATAAAATTGTCATATGACATATAATTGTGGCATACACATCAGATTATAACATTTTAAGAATCCGTAAATAGTATCAATGTCACTCATTGTTTTAAGGACACTAAATCATCCCCTTAGATAAACTAATTCACCTACAAACAGTACCAAAAATTACATATTTCCATATAATTGGTTTCATGCATAATAATGTGAACATGTAATCATGTTCATGCATAACATTTTGAACATGTAATCAGGTTCATGCATAACATTGTGAACAAGTAATGAGGTTCACGTATAAGTGGATATACCTCATGAGAGGGACACACGACCATACCCTATGGATTCTAGGTATTATTGTATCTATTTTTCTCCCCATTATAGGCATGTATATCTCATGAGATATATAAATATTTAACTAATTAATTTCATGGAGATATAGGTCTCAACCATCACAGAACGAAAAACTATATTTCGGTGTTCCAAAGATCATATAAATTTCTCATATCCTAACACATTATAAGATTTGGGTATTAAAGACATTTCCTTAAATCCTAACCAATTGAACAGATACATTTTTCATAATCATTTAATCGTATAATTACCCTGTGAAAATTAGTGAGTTCCCTAAGAATATAACACATGAAAGATAAACAATTGTTATAAACATATAACCCCTAGAAATGAATCAATTTTCATAAATACCATAAAATTTAAAAAAACATTCTGAAAAATAATATGACTTTTCTTGTGGATCATATCATCAGTAAGGAAAGAGTAAGACAAAAATATGTCATCTTAGATGGAAAATAATTTTTAAATATCATTGAAAACATTTCTTGGGAAAATATATATTTTACTTTTGGAAAAAATACTTTTTAATGCATAAGAGAAATTTAAATAATATTACAATGAACATAAAATTGAAAATTTATAGTGGATGAATCAATGAAATTAATGGTCATGATGTCATAATATTTCATTAATGTCATGCACTTTGAAATTATGGTTCAATTCAAATATTCTGTAAAGTCAAAAGATTAATTTTTTTTAAAAACATCATGGATATTAGTTTAATAATATTTTTTTAAAATGAAATAATGTGTACTAATTTATTTTAATATTTATAAGAGTTATTTACTCTATTTTTTTAAAAATATTTATAAAATATTGTTTTGAATGAAACTATATTGTCGATCGAAGAGATAAATAAGTTCTTATTTTCTTAAAACCACTTTCTAAATTATCATATGTACCATAGAGTGGGAAATGTTACCATTACTAAAATATCTCATGAATAAATGGAGGAACATAAATTTCATGATAATTCTTGAGAGATATATTATTATTTTTTATCATTACAATCCTACACACATATATTTCTGATAAATAATTAGATTGTAACCTAAATTTATTACCAATTTGGTAGCATTGAATCATTTTCCCCATGAAGGAATAACATAAAATGTTTCTTAAAATATATTGAGTATATATATTCTCATGATATTACACTAAACATTGGATTTATATACACCCCATGAAATAATATAGGTTGATATCATAACATGTGTCTCAAAATAATAAAAAAGAGAAACAAAATGCTTTACTGAATTTGTAACATTTGTGCTATAAACCGAGTGAATGAGATATAGTAAAATGGGTATATAAATCAAAAAAATAGTATTATTATAATAATAAACAAAATATATGGGATTTATATACACCACAATGAATAAATAGGGGTTGAATATAACATGTGTCTCGTTAAAGTAAAAGAGTGAGATGAAAAACCCAAAACATAAGTCTTCACATCCTAAATACACATTAAAAAATAATTTATAATAAATATAAGTTTATTATAAATTTTATTCATAAAGATATCCATATATATTGTATCATATATGACTTTATTATGATGATTTATTATCCTTTTTAAAGAATTTCATGTTAATATTGTGTTTTGGGTTATAATTGTTTTGTTTTTCTCTTAAGTTTAGACTAGCCAATATTTGGCCCCTTTATATTAATTATGATTTAATATCATAATGAATTAATAAATATATATAAATATAATATATATTAATTATATAATTATTTATATCAACACATAATATTTAGTGATAGGAAACAAAATAAATTGTCCAAGGAGACGATAGGACGTTTCTATGCATTATTGTTTTTTCAGTTTTCAAGATATATTGAAAAAATGAAAAGTAAATGATATATATATATATATTATAAATAATTTAGTATTAATTTTTAATATATAAAACATATATTTATTATACCCATCCAAAATAAATTCCATGTATAGCGTGAAGGAATCACATTACTTCGTAAGGTTGTAGTTCTCCATACACACAAATGATGTTATCGTATTCCCAAAAAATAGATAGCATAAAGTCTATGTGGCCCAAAAATTAAATAATCGTAATAAAATAATATTAATCAAATATATGAAATATATATATTAATTCTATTTTTATTCCAATCCATGAAATGTGGTAACAGAAAAACAAATGACATCGATTCATAGGGAGATAGTATGATATACACAAGAATGCAGATTTCATAACCCATTTAATGGAAGTTTATGTTGTCATAGATCATAACCATAAAAGAATATCAATATAATTAATATAATGAGGTTATTATATAATTAAAAAATAAAATTTATCAATGTATATAGAGGAATATATAAAATGAAATGCTCGTTTGATAATATTTACCTTTTCTTAGGGTATCCTAGGTAGGTTTCCACTAAAGCATTTCATGGTTGTCTTTATTTAAATAATAAGGAATCAATTATTAGGGGAGATAATTTTGTATGTAATTTTGTTAAAACATTGTTGAACCAAATGGCTTGATAGTTGTGAGGAAGTGAGGAGCATGAGTTTCATTTTATAGTTGAGGATGAGTGGAATTATTGTAAATACTCAAAAGTATTAACTATTGGGAGGTTAAAATTACCTATAGTTTATCCAAAACTTATAATTAGGTGGTTAAATGTATTTTATGGCCATTACACACCTCTAAAAAAAATTATATACCTTTTAAGCATTGCATTCCTTAAAAAATATGTTTCCTTATTTTACCATTCTGATTTTTATTATGTTAACCAGTTATAACATAAGTAATTTATTATTTATGAATAAGTTATAGTGAACCTTATTAGATTATCTGTAATAACTTAATCAAAATATTTTATCTTATTTATAACTTATAAATCCAATGGGTTTCATTTATTAAATACAAAACATGCACTAGTAACTCAAAAAAAAATATTTTAAACATTAACCATTATAACTGAGTTTTTACTATATAAAAGTCTATATATTCATTATAATAATTCTATATTTCTGTGAATGGAAAATATTTTATATTTATTAAAATTAAAAAATCACTTGAATGAATGTTGGATTTTTAGTTATTTTAAATAAATTAATAAAATATCATTTATTATAAAAGAGCATTAATGTTCATTCTGATGACAGTCATTTAAATGAATTTAAAAAATATAAATATAATGATTCAATTAAAATATACTGTCATAAAAAATATTTAAATGTTAATATTAAACTATATTAATAATTTAATACAATAATACATTCAAATTTATTCACTTATGAAGTATTTAATATCACTTGATTTATTTAATTTTTAACAAAATAATTAATGGGTTTTTATTTCTAAATAATTTAATGTTATTATATCATCTCTATAAAATTAAAATTAATTATCATCATAAAAAATAATTTATTTTCATACACAATATTTATAATCAAACACATTATTTGTCAAATATTTTAAATCGTAATAGACATTAAAATGAAGAAGTGGACACTTTTTGTCATTTTCTTTGTAATGATTATTATATGGTTCAAATTATTGAAATATAGTTCCAAAATCTCGTAATATTCGTTCATAAGGTCAACATGGTTCAAATATTTCTGTCTAATGGTTTTGACATGTTTTTTCGGTTATTATGCCTTATATTCTATGTTTAACCACTATATAATATAGCTTTTCTTTAATTATAGTAATTGATTTAAATTTATTTTACTAATAACACTAGATAAAAATTAATTTCAACATTATATAAATTGTAAATTAATATGACACTAAAAATGGAATCTATTTTTCAATATTCAATTCATAGAAGATAAATAAATTATATTAAACTTAATCTCACACTCATGATGAGAAATCATATATTTTAGGCCAAAAAAATAATCAAAAGTATACCATGTTTTTATATTAAATTTAACTATGAAATTTCATTCAATTACATAAAATGGATTATTATATATTTTATTTAACTATTTATAAGTTAAAACTAATTTAATAGAGTATTTTTTAATTATAATTAAATTAAACAATAATGAATTTTTTTTAAACTCTGTATTATTCACTATCCTTGAAACAATTAATCTTCATATAAAGAAACAAAATACTCCCCCCCCCCTATGCTAATTTTTACACTCCTAGTTTAAAAATTAAGATTATTTTTTAAAATATTTTTTATAAAATTTTTAAAATTTAATTTATTTTTTTTGCACCAATCCTGATTAACCTGTATTATAGAGAGGATGATGTTATCATAAAAAAATACATTTTAATCGATTCATATGTTATTTCATGTAAATAGATATATATTAAATATTTGAGAACAATATATTTTAAAATTGTATTTCATCAAATTCATTCCCACTATTTAAATGTCTAGGTTATAAAAATGATATTAAAAAATTGTATTACTATATTATAGTTCTTTAAAACTCAGTACTGTGTGTAAAAAAAGATGACAAATTAGTGTTACATATGCCATTAGCTAAAATTAATGTTTAATGAAGAGAAAAATAAATTTGGTGTGTCATATAAATTAATCTTTACTTTTTTAGCATGAAATGCATGCCATTAATGAATTTTAATTTTAATTTATTATAAAAGTAATAATTCATATGGTTCATCAATATTTTAATAAACGAATTTTCCTTTCATAGAAATCCAATTTGTAAAAATTTATACATAAAATTACATTAAAAAGGTAAAGTTGGAAACACAATGGTTTCCGAAAGTAACTCATAACTCTATTTTGACATAGATGAACATATTTGGAATGAAAAAAAGGGATAGAGGATAAAACTAACAATGAAATAGTGATTGAGTGTGATAGAGAACATTAATAACAATAAATTAGGTGATTTATAATATGATGAAGACCGAAAAATAATTAACCAAATAAGATGGACAATTCCATTGATATCATCAAAAATAATGCTAGAAGGACAACCTTTTACTTCATGATCTATCTTCTAATGTTAGAGGATTCCTTTTCCATCTAGATAGATAAAATTTGAAAATTAACATAATTTAAATATTTTTATTTTATAAGAATAATTTCTTCCCTTGGTTGGTTCTCAATCAACTTCCACTTCATCTCTTACTTTAATAAATGAAGGAGAATTCGTTGTTCCTGAATAAAAATGGATCATAAGATCTATAAATAGGATGATAATTCATTCCAAATATCATTATTTGTGATAAAAATGGATAAATATTCAGATGGTGAAGTAATATCTAAAACCACATCTAAAAAACAACTTAAACTAATCCACAATGTTTAGAATTATGATCCATCAAAAATATTAAAGTCCAAAACATATGATATAAGTTCCCATAAATAAACTTTACTTTAATCCCCCATTATCAAAAATGGTCTTTTAAAAGTCACATAACAAAAATGTGAATATCTTCATCATGTATTCTCTTGAAACAAGTAATAACCTGAATTACCATAAATCCTTATAAAAACCTTATTTCATCTTCATTCCCTATAAAACATAGATTTTCAGAAATATTCCTTCAATCCAAAATTCTGTAAATACTATCCATGGTAGAAGAAACAACATTTCCCAAAAATCAATAATCAGTTACATGGTAATCCCCACTATCCAATTTAATTATTCATAGCCAATATATTTTTATACCAAAAAAATATCTCAACATCCATAACTTATTAAGGGTTACCTTTCATCAATGAAAATATCACCATACCATTAAACTACTTTCCTAGTCCATCAGCTTCATTAAGAATATTATTTCGAATCCTTAATGAATTACTTATATTGAACAGTAAATATATATTTCATTATTAATATAGAATAATTAATTTAATTCTATTACATTATATATTTAAAGATCTAAATAGTTGATGATATCTTCGAGAGTTCTTTATTCTCATCTATTTCCCTATATAAACATTTTATTTTCCTATTAATATTAATAGCTTTCTGAACTTCTCTTCCAGAGTCATAACATTTACCATTACTCTATGATATCATCATGGGTTTCTTTCTACATTATCATCATAAAAGAGATGATTCTTCTTTCATTCATGGTCTTCAATACCTGAAATCTCATGGAACACATTCCATATCATTTTAGCTGAGTTTAAAGGTTGGTTAAGTTAGACATTTTCAATAATGTTTTTTGAGAAATGATTGGGCATAATCACAACAACCTTTACTCCTATCATAAACATATTTCATTTCTGATCATAAAATTATTAGTCACATTTAATGTTAAACCGGTTACATTTTTTCCCACTATTGACTAAAACAAAAAAATAGAGTATAAGAAACATTAATATTATTTTTAAACAAAATTTTCATGAAAAATAAATTATTTGATTTCTAAATCATGAGACCATATTTAATAATTGATAGATTCAGTTCATTATATGTCATTATTAGTCATATTAAATTTAAATCCATTAAAATGGTTCATAAAAAATCAATGAATTTAAAAATAATATCCCTTGGGAGTGTAAAATAGGTGTGTAGTAACACCAATTATCAAAAAATAGTTTTCATTTGAGTCTTCCTTAATATCAAGATATCTTTATTGTTAACCGAATGTACATCTATTCTAAAAATAAATCCATGTGTAGTATCTGGATAGGGATTTAATTTCATAGAAACCACTCTCTCAATCTTATACCAAAATTCAAGAACAATTTTCTAAATTTGACTCATCCATGGAAATATCTCTAGAGACATCTTGAGTCATATTGTTATAAATATCCATACAGATCTTACTAAATTTTTATCATCTCGGTTTCTTATGGATAACTGAAACATTTATTTTATAGGAACTATAGTGACCTGGGATTTTCATACATGGATATTTCATATTATTTAGATGAAAATTCATTACATTATAAAAACACATGAATAAGGACAATAACAATTTATTTACATTTAAAACATGGAATAATAAGCTTCTAACCTAGTGGAAGACCTTCCACATTTCCGTAGAAGATATTCCCCTTTCATACTCTTCATAAGAATAAAAAACATATAACCTTTATCCTGGACCAAGGGAAAGGAAACATAAGAAAGGGTGATATCGAATTCTCATTAAGGGGATACTAGGAATATACATAATAATAAATAAGAATATGGGTATGATAACAAGAGCATATAATTTAAATTCCATACCCTCAACAAAAAATATCATAAAAATTAATCGTGGAATAAATATAGGCATTTAATAAGACAATATTTAAAATAAAATAAAAGAACCTGATTGAAGAGATCATGACATTGGAAAAAGTCATAGAATTTTTAAATACACATTATCATATATCATTGTGAACTTGTTTTTTTATATTTATATTCACTCATTATTTTTTAACCATAAAACTACGAACACATAAAAAGTTATGGACATGCAACAAGGTCCATGTATTGCATTGTGATCATGTATTCATATTAACACATATCATCATGAACATGTAATATTGTTCCGAAATAACATAATGAATAAGTAATAAAGTTCCCACATAACTTTGTGAACATGTAATTAGATTCACACATAGGTGGATACACCTCTTGGGTGGGACATGCCACCATTTATTATGGAGGATTTGTCTTACTGTAATGAGTTTACTCCCTTTTCCGGACATGTATATCTCTTGAAAAAATAAATCATACCAAATTAAATAGAGGTTCATTAGGTCCCACCCATCAAATAATGAAATCCATATTTATATGTTTCACAATATTGTTACACGCCATTATTTCATAGTATGTTTTCTGATTAATGTAATTCAATAGCTTGTGCTACACGCTACACCGAGTTCGAGCGGACCAAAATATAACAAACATACCGTTCAAAAATCAGTTATGAATAGTTTTAACATCATTTTGAATCTTATATACTCTATATAATTTTAAAATCCATATTATATGTTTCTCATACATATTATATGAACAAATTCATTTTTTCAGATAAAAGAAGTATTTTTTAAAAAATGAAATTTTACCGCCTTTAAAAGGAGAACGCTTATTAAATAAAAAATTTGAAACTTTCATATATTCAATATAATGAAATTAAATTCTTCTTTAGAAGTGGGACATAAAAATTTATTATGGATAAATGTTTGGTACTTTTCTGATTACTTTTATTTTTTGATGAATAGTGACAAATACTATGTTTTAATTGAAAACAACTTTTTTAATCAAAATAATTTATAGTGTCAAATTATGAATTTAAAATGTTTTTATGTATAGTTAGATTATATTTTTATCATTTAATAAAATTTTGGTCATTATATGTAATTTCACATTTAAATTTGACATAAACACGTCTCAATATTTTGATAGTTTTTTCTTTTTAAAACCCCGCTTTTTGGTTTTGACAATAGAAATTAATTTTAAATTAATAAATGAAAATTATATTTCTTTTTATTTTTTAAAATAGACTTCATTTTTGAATTCCAAATATCAAAATTATCATAGGGTTAGTTTTTGGTATTTTTCTCAAAAACTATTAATTTTTTATGAATAGTGAAAAACACTAAGTTATTATTTAAAACCGACTTTTTATTTAAATATTTATTTATTTTATTTAACTTTATTTTAAGTAAAAATAGATATATAATACCTATATATTTTCAGTGTAATTAATTGGTGTAATTTTATAACAAAATTAGTTTTATAGAATTTTATTGAACATTTACACCTCTTTTACCCACCTTCTCGGCAGGTTAGCAAATTTGCATAAAACATAATTTTACCTCTTTTGTGAGTAGAATTTATAAAATCCTAGAGACACGGTTGACATCATTAATTATAATGTTATTCAATAATATGAAAATAATTTTAGGTGAATAGTAACTTTTGACTTTTATTTACCACGGTAAGAAGTAAATAGGGTATTTAATGGTAAAAATGATATTATAATTACGCTAACACATTTCTTAATTCTATTGTATAAGTTTAATTAGAACAAAATTAACCTTAGGAATAAAATATGATCCTTTATGTCCACTTGAATTATATGAGCACATTTATTATTATTTTATTTAAGGAAGAGTTAAAAGTGTTAAATTCAATGTTTATTAACTAAAAAAATTTTAATATTGAGTAATACATAAGATAAATCTGACTAAAATTATTCATTAGAAATATAAAAATATTTCCTAATTAATGGTATTTTATTTATAATTTTTAAATATTAAATAATTATATTTATTTATGACACAATGTTGATGTTGTAATTACTTTCTAAATGAAATTTTAAAATAGTTTATATTATAAATATAAAATAAATATAATTTAAAAATTTTGATGCCATCCAAGAATTTTATAGGTTAATATCACTTTTTTTGGTTGATTAGACAAATTTTTTCGAAGTGATAAGGTTATTATGACTTTCAAAAAAACAAAATACCAAATAATGTCAAAATTGACAGATATTACGTTTTAAAACAAAAACTATATTATTGGTTGATATAATATTCCCAAAAATATAAGTCTCGGGAAAATGGTTTAAATAATATTATATATATCATTAATAAACCACATTAGGTTCTCTTGGATGCTTAGATTAAGTTTATTAACCATATAGTGTAAGAATACCAGAAGTCACGGTAGAAGTTAAACTATTTAACTAAGAGTTAAATCGAATAAATATGGCTAAAATGGAAACCTAAACTTGTCTAAAACCTATTGGTTGAGTGTATTTAGACCCATAACCCACTAAGGATCAAAATAAATTCATTTAGAGCCATTATAAACCGAATATGACAGTATAATAAATTACTTTTTTAATCATTTCCTATAGTGACCCTCACCCCTCTTATAAAAGGCCACTTACCCTTCTCTTAAAATCACACATCCAAAGCCATTTTACTCGGAAAAAAACCTAACCAAATATCCTACCAAAATCCATAACATAAACCTAGATTCCTTACTTTGATCACAAATCCAACCTAAGGATCACTTTTGATCAACTCAAAAGGAAACACCCGAAAAGAGGTAATAATTTCCCCAACCTCTTTCAAATTATTTTCTTCTTCCAAGTCATATTTTGTTTTTTTTCATACCAAAATAATAACTACCATACCTATTACATAAGTTTATGTTATTATATATATATTACAACCATATTCATTATTATATCCATCCTCTAAATGAAAATGTCACCATACGTGCGTACGTACTGCTTACCGTCTCCACGTTGTGGTATAGTTTTTTATTCAAACACTTCATTATTTTGATAGGTATAATAATGAGTATTACTGATGTAAATAATAAATTTAACATTTAATGATTATTTATATGTGATATAAAATCCAATTACATATGATTTCACCATCAATATAATGATATTATAACTCGTGCGTACGTACAGATTACTCTCTCTACGACTAGATGAGATTCATTCCCATGTTCACCATTCAAAGATGATTATAAAAATCTATATTATAAATAAGTGTTTAATATATGACATAATAATCATATTGGATATATATATATATATATATTTACTTACATATATCTTATCCTCTTACTTCCGTTCAGTACGATATGAAAACAGAAACAACATTTCTATGTACGTACGGCCTATCTTCTCCATAAACGTTGCCTTCCATTTCATATATCTATCTATTATAAATATTTATATTATAAATATATATGATATATAAATCATTTTTTATATTCGTGAATTATTTAAATCATTCTCTAAATGATACGATCAATAATAACAAGTAAAAACAAGTACGATAAAGAAAACGATTATTAACGAAAATGTTAATTTAACATGGAAATAATTATTAGATGGTAAGTATAAACTCATAAATAGATCATTTATGAGATAATAAATATGACTATGGTTATATATAATTTAATAACATACTATGTTCATTATATAAGAGTTTAAACATACCCTCGACTAAAGGAAAGTGCAAGGTAATGGTTAATTCCACAATCTCTTTATTATCCGAGGTTGTTTTTACATAAGTATCTACTGGGATATATTTATTATACATGTCAATGTTTCATAAAATAGATTCAAAAGGTATAATATAAAAGGGAATTTTTACTAAAATGTCATTTTAAATGTTTTAAAGATTTATTCTTCTAAACCTTTCTCATTAATGTTCATGTTTTTAAAATGTTTTTAATGATTTATTTATATGGACTCGATTATTATAAAATGTTAATTCTATTCAAAAGTTTCAAAGTGGTATGGGAAAATTTGATTCAAAACTATCTAATAAATGACTTCCATTATAATTTTTTTACTTTTAGATGATTTCATGAAAAGGGATATTTCTCTCAATGATTTTTTCTGATCATTTTCAACTATGTCAACATCCTTTACAGGATATTATTCTTGATCAAGGATGATTTGTTATGATACCAATATTCGATATTTTATTGAAGGTTTTTTGATATTTTTGACTGTGGATTTTTTAGTTTTATACCATTCATAATTTATGGATAAATTATTTACATTTAGTATGCTATTTTTAATACAAATGTTTGTGTTTTATTTAATCCTTTTCATATGAGGAATGCATTGGACTTAGTACATGACGGGTGGAGCCCGATATAGCTCCTAGATGGATCGGTAGGTCTCATAAAACAAAATAGTGTCTTGGCACAAGGCTTTGAGAAAATATTATTTGCTTTCTTGGCACAAGGCCTTGACTATGTGAATATGAAGTCTGGCATTATGCATTCCATCATTATGAAATTTTCTATTGATATTACATGTGATTATTGGACTAGTAGAATATATATGTGAATAATTAAATGGAATTATTTTATTCATATTTCTTATATTATGCAGAAATTTATTTTTAAAAGCATTCTGTTTTAGTTTTATACATTTCCATAATATTTATGTTCATTTATAAAAGTTTTCGCTATTTTGTTATCCTTACTGAGCATCTGAGCTCACCCCTTTCTATGATAATTTTTTCTAGGATGGGATAAAGTATATTATCACTGACCTCCAGGGATAGTCTATGGGATATGAATGTGGTCAATGGAGACAATATTTTTGTTTTTTTTTATTTTATAATATAATGTAATGTTCATGTATATAATCTTTTTTCCAAGACTGCTAAACTGATCTGTCCATCAGGACATGATTCCTTGTAATCATGCCAATGTATTAAAATAATGCACTGACTCTGGGAAACTGGGTTCAAGGCATTACAGTTGGTATTAGAGGAAGTTTATAAACAACCTTTTAAATAGATTTAGATAGACTCTGATGAGATAATATTACTCTATGATATATTTTGTGGATTTCAATAGAAAAACGCCCTAAAATTTTGGTAATGTAGAGATTTTGTGTATTTTAAAAACAATACATCCATGTCTGGATATGACCAGGTAGAGGCAGCTCTAGAATAGATGTACCTAGGAGTGAAAATTCCGTCAAGGAGTTTCGGGCTTTACTCGGGGTTTTTGGTACACGACAACGGGCCTTGTTGCACTCTTGGTTACAACACTCCCGGGGATATGCTTAGGATAATTCACATTTCCATTACAAGCCATTATGAAGGATTTAAGAGTAAATCCTTCCTCAAAGAATTCATTTTATGATTATAGATTATATAAATAATATTTTCAACTTATATTTGTTATTTTACAAGTTTGGAATTATTCATTGGGATTCATAAACTAACCTAGTGTATGCCATTGTTTAGAAATGGTTCCTAGTAGAAGGAATGAAAATTTCAGCAATACGCATGATCAAAATATTAAAAAGGATCATATCATTAATGGTATTAAGAGACCATTTAAAAATTAAATAGTCTCCCATGTATTCTCATCATTTGAAGAAATAGTATCATTTGTTAATAAGATAAGTGAAGAATTATATGAGTCCTAAGGCTTTGAAGGGAAGAAAGAGAAGAAAAGGATGGAAGAGAGAAAGATGGATAAAGGGAAAAGGGGAAAGAAGGATTTTACCATATGTGATATCTATGGAAAGAATCACCATGGTAAATTCTTGTATGGAATTAGAGTTTGATATAAGTGTGGAAAAAAAGGACACGAAGTATGTGATTGCAAGGGTATGAAAAAGGTTTCAAATGTACAATTCTTCATCTGCAAGGAGTTGGGACACTACGGGAAACAGTGTCCAAATCATCAGACTATACCCCAAATGATAATATTGAATAATTATCAAGTTATGATACTACCTAAGGAAAAGAGGAATGATTAGATTTCTTATGTTGTTAATAAATTATTGTGGAATTTCAGTACTGTATTAAATAAGTACATGTTATAATAATTATAGAGTATAAAAGGAATGTACTTAAGTACTATTTCATTAAAGACTTGCGATTTTGTGGAACCAATAAAAGTGACTCAACAACAGGTTATGCTGTTTTGAAAAAATATGGTTGAGAGAAAGGTAAACCATAATATAGTTCTGATACCGAGGTAGTGATTTTGGAATAATATATGATTGATTTGTATAAATTATATTGGATATTCTTGACAACCTTGAAACTGATTAATGATTTGTATATTCCATTATTGTTGGAGTTTACAATTTTTTTGGATAGAAGTGGTATATCCAGTAATCTATAAGAAATAAGAGAGAATGAATTTAATCAATAAGGTTTTATGGTAATTTAGGGTGTTATAATGTTTTAAAAGAATACATGATGAAGGTATTCACATGTGATTACATGGAAGGATGGATCTTCATTATGTTTACCATCCTTATAAATTTTAGACTGTGAGTTTGGACAGAACTATATTGGATAATTCTAAAGGTTGGAATAGATTATGTTTTAAATTGGACACTAATATTAGGTTATATTATTTCTTGATATTTTTTTATTGTCATAAAAAGGATAACCCGGAGGTCAGGCGACAACCCATCGTGTCTGGTAAGGCCACGAGATATGAACCCACAACTGAAGGGTGACAAGGGATGATTACCTACCACTAGCATGCATGATGTCCTGGTTTGTATAATATAGTTTCTTTTAAATAGTTTGACAAATGAAATATAAATTTATTATTTTTGGAACCCTATATGATTATGATAAATGGATTATTTTTGAATTATATTATATTTTGGAGTGAACGATTAATTTGTGTTAGGAATTAGTTGAAGGATGAACTCCACTTGTCATGTATTTTTTTCCTCTTATTATTTGAATTAATAAATTATTAAACATTAAAGAAGGGATCTTAAAACCAAAAAATTTTTATTATAATACCTTCTTTTTTTGAACTAATGATATTTTAAATCATCATATATTGATGGCTTTCAGGCCCTCAATTTTACACATTTTTGTGATTGGTGATCACAATCACTCTCTGTAAATATTTATGTTTTTCCTCCAATTATGTGTCTTTAATTTTCACAAATGTTCTCCTAATCGATATTATAATTTGGTGGTGACTTTTTAATTCCCTTTCCCTCTTATTATGAATAAATTTTATTAACCCAATTTCTGATGTGGGTTTCCCACAAAGGTATTTCTCTATTTTTAAACTTTTATTTTTGAAGAAAAATTTCATATTGAGAGAACGCAATTTATTTAAGGATTGGATAATGTGACACCCCAAGATTTAATAGTATGTTATCACATTAAAATAATTCAATGGCTTGCGCTACATGTAACACCGAGTTCGACCACACCACAACCTACCAAACGAGCCATTCCTAAAGCATTTATGAATAATATTAACTAAATTTTGAATCTTATATACTCTATATAATTTTATCATCGATATTATATGTTTCTTATACATAATATAATAACTAAAAAATTTCAGATAAATGAAGTATTTTTCAAAAAATGAAATTTTACCGCCTTTTAACGGCGAACCCTTTTTAAAACCAATATTTTACACTTTTATATATTCAATTTAACGAAATTAAAATCTTCTTTAAAAGCGTGATAAAAAAATTAGTTTGTGTAAATTTTGCGTACTTTTCTGATAACATTCATAATTTGACAAATAGTGAAAAATAATATGTTTTAATTGAAAACAAATTTTTTAATAGAAATAATTTTTAGTTTTAAATTATGATTTTGAAAGTTTTTTATGTATAAATAGATTATATTTTTATAATTTAATATAATTTAGATAATTATAAGTAATTTCACATTTAAATTTGACTAAACATATGTCAATATTTTGATTGTTTTTACTTTTTAAAAACATGTTTTTTGGTTATAACAATGGGAATTAATTTTAAATTTAAAAATTAAACTTTTATGTTTCGAATTTGGAAAAATAGACTTCATTTTTGAATTTAGAATATCAAAATTAGCCTACGGTTTAGAAAACATTTAATTTTTGATTAATAGTGAAAAACACTAAGTTATTATTTAAAATCGACTTTTTATTTAAATAATTATTTATTTTATTTAAATTTATTTTAAGTCAAAATAAATACATAAGACTTATATAATTTCAATGTAATTCATTTGGGTCATTTTATAATAAAATTAGATGTATAAAATTTTATTGAACATTTTAACCTCTTTTACCCACCATCTAAGTAGGTTAGTAAATTTGCATAAAACATAATTTTATGGCTTTTGTGAGTTGAATTACAAAATTCTGAGTGACAATGTTGACATCATTAATTAAAATGTTATTCAAATAAGTTGAAAATTATTTTGGTGAATACTAACGTTTGATTTTTATTTACCATGGATAAAACGAAATAGGGTAATTAAAGGTAAAAAATGATATTATAATTACCCAAACACATGTCCTAATTCTATTGGATAAATGTAATTCGACCAAAAATGGCCTTAGGAATAAAATATGATCCTTTATATCCACTAGTAATATATTATTACTTTTATTATTATTTTATTTAAAGAAGAGTTAAATGTTTTAGATTCAAAGTTTATTAACTAAACCATTTTTAATAAAGGGTTATACTAATATAAATTTGACTATTAATATTAATTAGAAGGATAAAATGATTTCATACATAATTGTATTTTATTTATAATTTTGTATTATTAAATAATTAAATTTATTAATGACACAATTATGATGCAGTTGTTACCTTCTTGATGAAATTTTAAAACAGTTTATATTATAAATATTAAAATAAATATTATTTAAACGTTTTGAAGAAATCCAAATATTTTATAGGTTAATATGACTTGTTAGGGTTGATTAGAAAAAAAATTAGTTTGATAATGTTTTTATGACTTTCAAAAAACAAAATACCAAATACTATCAAAATTGACATAAATTAATTTTTAAAACAAATACTATATTATTGGTTGATATAATATTACCAAAAATTTATGGTTTAGGAAAATGGATTAAATAATATTATATTTATAATTAATTAACCACTTGAGGTTATCTTTGATGTTTACATTTAGTTTATTTACCATATAGTATAAGAAAAAATGAAGACACAGTAAAAGTTAAACTATTTATCTAAGAGTTAAATCTAAAAGATAAAAATACAATTGCAACATAATCTTGTCTAAAACCTATTGGTTGAAAGTATTTCGACCCAAAATCACCTAAGTCTAGAAATAAATTCTTTTGGATAAATTATAAACCGAATATGCTTGTATAATAAATTCATATTTTAATCTTTTCCTAAAGTGACCCACACCCCTCTTATAAAAAGGCACTTCCCCTTCTCTCAAAATCACAACTCCAAAGCCATTTCGCCTGCCAAACCCTACCCAAATATCCTCCTAAATTACCTAAAATCAACCTAGAGTCCTTACATTGATCAGAAAGCCAACATAAGGAGCCCTTTTGATCAACTCAAAAGAAAACACCTAAATAAGAGGTAATAATTTCACCACCCTCTTTCATGTTCTTTTTATCTTCCACTTCCTCTTTCATTGTTGTTTCCATCCAAAAATAATAACTCCAGTTCCATTGATGTTATTATAATTATTTTACAACCATATTTTTTATTCTATCCATCCTTTAAATGAAAAAATCAGCATATGTGTCTACGTACGGTTTATAGTCTCCACGGCGTGGTGTAGTTTGTAATTAAAACACATCATTATTTGGATGTGTATAATAAGGAGTATTACTAAAGTAAATAATAAATATAACAAGTTAATTATTCTATATATGTGATATAAAATCCAATTACATACGATTTCATCATAAATATAATGATATTTTCACTTGTGCGTACGTACAGATTACCCTCTCCACGACGCGATGAGATTCATTCCCACGTTCACCATTCAACGATGATTATAAAAATATATAGTATTAATAAGTATATAATATATGAAATAATAATTAATATATATATAAATATATATGTATATGTATGTATGTATGTATGTATGTATTTACTTACATATATCTTATTCGCTTACTTCCGTTCAATACGATATGAAAACGGAAACATCTTTTATGTGAACGTATGGCCAACTGTCTCCATAAACGGTGCCTTACATTTCTTATATCAGCCTATTTTAAATTGTTATATTATATATATATTTATATGATATATAAATCAAGTATTATATTCTGTACCTATTTAAATCATGATCTAAATGTTACGATAAAGAAAGTGATTACTACCCATAATGTTAATTTAACATAAAAATCATTATTAAATGGGTATTATAAAGTCATAAATGAATCATTTATGATATAATAAATATGAATATGGTTTTGGTATAATTTAATAACATACTATGGTCATTATACATGAGTTTAGACATACCCTCGACCAAAGGAAAGTGCAAGGTAAGGGTTAATTCCACAATCTCATTATTATCAGAGGTTTCTTTTATGTATGTATATATGGAGAAATATTTATTATCCATCTCCATGTTTCATAAAATACTTTTAAAAGGTATTATTTTTAAGGGGATTTTTTACTAAAAAATCGTTTTAAATGTTTTAATGATGTATTCTTATAAACCATTCTCGTCAATGCCCATGTTTTCAAAATGTTTTTATGGATTTATTTATATAGACTTAAATGTTTTAAAATGTTAATTCCCTTCAAACGTTTCCAATTGTTATGGGACACTTTGATTCAAAACTATATTTTAAATGACTTCCTTTATAAATTATTTGACTATTAGATGATTTCATGAAAAAGGGATACTTCTCCCAAAGATTTTTACTAATCATTTTAAACTATGTCAACATCCTTTACAATATTTTTTGTTGATCAAGGTTGATTTATTATGATAAAAATATGCCATACGTGCAAGTTTGATGCTCCCCATGGACCACGGTTGGGATAAAATCAACCTCAAATCTGACTGTCTCACCATTATCAATGCTATCAACTCCAACGACAGTGGCCTCCAGTCTTTTGGATCCCTTGTCAGGTGAATCCTGCCTATCCTTCAAGTCTTATCAATCTGCACTTTCTCCTTCACTAAACGATAAGGAAACAATGTTTCTCACCATCTTGCGGCATCAAGACCCTTTGATGTTGACCAACTCTGGCTATACCATTTCCCTTCATGGCTTTGCATTTGTACGTATGATGATTTTCGACATTAATGAACATTTTCTTTCAAAAAAAAATATCACCCCTTTCTATGTTTTATGTTTCCCTGGATGTGATGAAGTATATTATAACTGACCTATAGGGATAGTCTATGGGATATGAATGTGGTCAATGGAGAAAATTTTATTGTTGTTTTTCATTTTATAATGTAATGTAACATTCATGTATGTAATCTATTTTCCAGAAAAGCTAAACTGATCGGTCTTCCGGACATGATTCCTTGTAATCATGCCAATGTATTAAAATATTTCACCGACTATGGGTAACTGGGGTTGGGGTGTTACAAATATCATAAGAATTCATTATATAAAAACCCAAAAAATTAAATTTGTATCATAAACATTTAATCATATCTTAAAATGTGGAAAAGCGATTGGTTTCTGGATCATTTCACTATATAATAACTTATGAAAAGATTTTGGTTTCATAATCATATTACATGTTGATGATTAAGGGGCTTCATAAGCACGTAACCCATTGAATATAAATGGGTTTCATAAAAATCATTAATTTATAACATAAACCATTCTGAGAAAGAATTTTTATGGTACCCTTGGATCCTGTCTGTAATAATCCATTAGTAACACCAATAGATGTCATCTTAGATGTAAAATAAATAGAAAATATTATTGAAATAATTTCTTCAATAAAATGTCCTTTCTGCTTTGAACAAAAAAATTTATTATGTAAAACAATTCAAAAAAAATATTTGAAAGCAAATTGAAAACATATAATGTATGATTCAAATAAATTATTGGTCATGACATCAAAATATATTTTTTGGGACATCCATTTATAAACAATGGATCCTTTCCCATTTTCAATAAACGCCAAATGAGAAATGTTTTAGAAATTGATATGAATATTAATTTTAATTTTTTTAATATAAACCATTGGTAGAAATATATATTAATTATTATAATAGAGTAATAAAAAATTGCATAATATATTTTTAGAAAACATAGTTTTTACCGAAAACTGATATTCTGAAGATGAGATAAATATGTTTGTAATACTTAAAAACATTCTTAACAATATTATTTACCAAAGAGTGGAGAAATTGTACAATTAATTTATGTTATCATGAATGAAATGATTAGAATAAAAATCATGATAATCCCATAGAGATAAAATATAATAGATGATCACGGGATGTAAAATCATAAATAATCTCTATAAATGATGAGATTCTAACAGAAAATTATTACCACTTCGGTAACATTGAATTGTAAGTCTCATGAAGGCATAAAATAAAATGGAATGTAAAATATCATGAGTATATATATATTCACGATATAACATTTCAATTGTGTTTTATATATACACCATAAAATAATATAGGTTCATATCATATCATGCATCTCAAAGAAAGAAAATTGAGACAAAAATCCATTACAGATTTGGAATCTTTTGAACTCTAAAGCGCATGAAATAGTGTTCGGAAAATGGGTATGTCAATCCCAAAAATAATTATAATAATAATCATAAGATACATTCATGGTCATTATATACAACATGTAGAAGAGAGAGGTGGTGAATATATCATGTGTCTCACAAAAGTATAAAGTGGGATGGAGATCCCTTTCCTTATGTATTGAATTCCTTAATACACATTAAAACCTACATTATAATAAATATAAATTTATTATAAATATCATAATGAATCATTTTAAGATATATCATATCATATATTATTTTAATTACCTTTTTACAAATTTATTAACATTTCCAGGTTAATGTTTTGTATAGAGTAATAACAACTTCTTTTCTCATAAGTTTGAAGTTGATATTTAAGTGACCTAACATTATTAATGATTTAATCATGTCAATAAGTTATATCATGATATAAATATCATTAATATTCAACATATATGTATTCATAGTTTCGTATTAAATCTAGTGATAGGAGATGAAATGCATTATTAATGGAGAGGGTCCACCATACCTACATATGAACGTTTTTTCTGATTTCCTATCATATTGAATGAATGAAAACTTAATTATGTATATTAGCATAATTATATAATTATTAATACATCTGTACCACATATTATTATTATTCTCATCCTCAATAAATTCACTATATATTATGGATAGTTCGCATCACATCACGAGGTGGTAATCTATCGTATAGATTAACGAAGTTATCATATTCTCCTAAAATAGAAATCATGAAGGTATGTGTGATATAGAAATTATATAATAAAATTAAAAATATAATATATAATATATATCGTATTAAAAATTTACTTCCCTCATTATTCCCAACATTTAATGGTGGTAATGGAAGAACAAACGACATCAGTTAGAGAGGTGGTAGTCCACCATACAAACAAAAGATGATTTTGTAACCCATTTGATTGAAGTGTTTATCATTTTAAATCACACCATTTGTATTGACTCGTAAAATCTATATAAATTAGTTTTAAATTATTTGGGATTATTAAGAGTAGGTGAAAATTGACGCTTCTTAATCATAAGGCCTGGTGTACCTAGAATGTATTTTTGAACATTATTTATGGTACGTTTAGTAATTCTGAAGGCGGCATTTTCAATATTTTGATCTCATGCTCAGAATTGAAATCTGAGGGCACTTGTGAACTCACACTGCCAAGTTACACTTAAGGGAGGCTTAACTTCGACCCTAGTAGGTCAAGAAAAAATATAGTTTCAAATACTTTTTAAAAAATAATAAAATAACATATAATTGTTGTTTTATTTTTCAACCAATGGTTGAGCGGTGGTGATGGGACCACTGAGTTGTCATGAAATTTAAAGGATCAGCTCTTTTGTTTTGTAACAACAACATTGTGAAAAAAGAGGTTCATTCATTAATGATAATCATTGTTCTTTTGTTTTGTTAATCACCGTTCCCTCTATTTAAATGAGGCTCATGCATCGGTTTTTACCCTGGAATGGAGGAAACTTTGACTAAGTGTTGTGACGTCTTTCACCAATGAATAGTGGAAGCTTGTACAGAAACATAGGAGGAATCAATATGGGATCGACGAACATCGGCGGCATCATCAAGTGTATATTCTTCTTCCACAACTACGACGTCGCCTCTGATTCAAAGGTAGGGTTTTTTAATTCAAGTGAATTTGTTACATTTCCTTATTCTTGAAAGAATGATGAAACACGGATGTGTTGACGACACGACACTGGCGAACGGTTCCAGAAGACGTTGGTGGTAGCCAGAATTGGCTGGTCATGTTTAAATAGGTGGTGTTCCATCATGCGCCATGGAGGGAAGTCATGGTAGTAGCAGGAGTGGCCTGACCTTGGCCGGTCGCAATGGTGGAAACTGGCTCATTGTTACATGCCTTGGAGAAGGAGGTCACGACATGGAAGTTACGGTAGAGGGGAAGTGGACCTACAAACTATGGGTCCCACTGATATGAGGGAGGAGCCACGTGGTGTCACCATTTAATTCATCTGAATGGCTTTGATGTTCAGGAATGTGTGAAGAAAACTGAAACACCCTGATATGAGAGGGGTGAATCAAGGTGTCAGCATTTTTCTTTCAAAATTATGTATCTTGTTCCCATGTTTGTAGAAACCTATTAAACATGTCTGAAGAGGATGTAGAAGACATAAACCATCACATGAAAATCAATGATAGGTCAATTTTACTTGGTTCACTACTAAGGGCTATGTCCAAATATAATACACCAATACTGTGTCGGTCGTACTAAAACCACTAATCTTCAGTAGTTGTGGATTACAAGAGTTTAGCACAATTACTATGTTCTAGACACACTAGATTTAAAAGGTTTTAAGGAAAACACCTTGAATCCCTCAGATCACTTCCATTGACTCCCCCTTGCTCACTACACTTGAAAAATCATTACTCAGTTTAACGACATGATGGTCTTTTAAATGGTTTAGCATCAAATCATGCATCATCAACTATAAATAAAGGCTCTGTTGAAGTCCCATAATCACGTGTAGATGTACTTTATTTTCCTGTACAATGATATATTATGAAGATTAATTTTAAAAACTAATAAGGCCAATTTTAGGGTTCCTTGGGTATCCCACGTACAGATGTTGTTTTCGGGTACCATAACTTTTATCGTGTACCATCTAGGTCCTCTACATACCATCCAGCTCCACCCAAAACACCACTACTCTACGTTCCTCCCTAATCCACGTACTTCTCTACACCTCAGTGTACAGTCCTACTCTGCGTACTTCCTTGCTCCACCGCATACTGCGAGAGCTTTCAGCGCAAACCACACACTCTTCCAACGACTAGTTTCTATATACAGATGAGTCTTTCTGCGTATCATCCTCTCCTATTCGAACAACTTCATAATTCTCCGGATATATTCCCAAAATATTACTCTCCAATCACATCTTCTATCAAAGTGGATTACCATTCCTTAAATAGGAACGTAACTCCACAAATTTCGATAATCTGATTTACCCAAATTTTCAATGTGAGAAAATCATAACTCCATATGCATACTGACATCCTCCACCCCATTCTACAATCCTCTAAACTACAAACCATCAACGTGTACTATAATCCTTATATTTACAATATGTTTTTTAGTCCACGTATTGTATATCTTCATCACGTACCATCACTGTGAACCATTTTCAATAGCATTTTGGGAACCGCACGCCTTCACTACCAACTGTTGTTGTGAACTATTTTCAGTTCAGTGCACCATTCCGTATACCACACGCCTTTATCGTGTACTAGAACCTTCATCGCATACTGCATATTGTGCGCCTTCACCACGTACCATGTGCCTTCACAAGGCCTTCACCATGTATGGCTGGTCTTCACCGTGTACCATTGCAGCAAACTGTTACCAAACTCCCAATTTTTGAGTCCAAAAAATATGGCAAAAACTGGGAAAGTATGCCACCTTCCATCATGCTTTCATCCTCAATCGTATGACCTCATTTATTACAAACTCCCTAGTCATCTTTACGAAGATTGATAACAAACACAAACAACACTGCATTATTATCAACATATATCCTTGGTTCCAACAATCTCCCCCGTTGGGTTTTTTTGAAATCTCCAAATAAATTAACTGATGCACGAGTAATGATCAAAACCCGACACTTCAAGAAACAACTCAGCCGCCACTCTAAGTCTACGTGAGAAATGCATGGTGTAGAAAACAAGAGAGATAACATAAATTGTGTTCTCATTCATTTCTTTTCTCCACCTTCATTATGTTAGTTCTAGACTCTTTATGTATTCAAAAAAAAAAAAGATCACTCTTCAATTGAATTTATCCATTCTCCACCATTGGCAATAAACCCGAAGACCAGTATTTTAACATTATAGAACTCAGAATGAAGAGACCTGAAGCTTGACATACATGGACATTACATTACTTTTTCAGAATACTTAATACATAACAAAAATATACACACAAGGACCATAATAGTTTAGTGTCTTTGGAAACTTGGATCATAATCTTCTAATCGTGGTGAAAGATCTGCAACATCTCCCATAAAGATCTTCCACTTTTTCCTTCCTTACCCTAAACCTTTATTTTAATCCTGGGGGAAAATAAAACATAAAAAGGGTGAGCTAAAATGCTCAGTAAAGGTAATAACGGATAAAATAAAACATACCATATACATTTTGAACTTAAAAACGTGAACATAATGTTTAAACATCAAAATCTTGAGCAACGACATAAAACATGGAAGTACATAAGGCATAGATCATAATGGAACATAAATCATGATAAAATATCATGGGAATAAAACATGTAATTGTGTCATCCTTTAAGGACAAGTAATGATTTCCATAGTATCCAAGGCATTGCTTCCAGGACCATCTTAGTGGACAAAGTCCCTTTCGGAATCGAGTTTACTCCTCATTCCAGTCCTGTAATACTGAACCGGATTAACTTACCATTCCAGCCATGTCTATCTCATGAGATATAAATCTTTACCCAATGCATTTTAGGGAGATATAGGTCCCACCCATCTCATAATGAAATCATTCATACTTGTGCCACAAAATAAGCATACATCATTCATAAAAACCCAATAAATAAAATGGGTTTCATAAACATCATCCCATCATCACATAATACAAATAAATGAAATGGATATCATTTCATGATAAGAGAAGTGAAACCATGTAAATCATAGAGACGTTATACTTGAAACATACACATATGAAATAATGTCATCTTAGATGAAAAATGGTTTTGATAAAACACTTGAAATGAATTCATGAGGAAAATATCCTTTTTTTCTTCAAAATCATTTTCTTTTCACAAAATGGAAGGCGATTTTAAAAAAAAAGAATGTGTTTTAAAATAGTCATGAAATCTTTTGGAGGAAGCTTCATGAAAACAAGGCTTTATAAAACAGTAAAAATCCTTTCATGCTGTATACGTTAAAAAAACATTCTTCTGGTACTTTTGTCGAAAAAGTCAGAAAGTACCTTGTAGGGTAAATAAAAGAAATATTCCTTCCATACCATTGAGTAGAAGTAAAAATGGGTAAAAATGACTTTAAACGTATATGAAACCATTTTTAGGAAACATGGACATGGATGATAACAATAACCCCAGTAAATACTTACGAATAAACAATCTCGGATAAGAACGTGATTGGAATAGTTATCCCTTACCTTAGGTCTGATATGCTTCGTACGTATCCAAACCGTCTATATAATTATTTAAATAATGTCATTGACTAATTACAGAATCATATTCATTATTATTATATCATATATGGTTCACTTATAACTTTATATTACCCGTTCTTTTGTAAATTCATGTTAAATTAGCGTTTTGGGTAAAATCGTCTCTTTTTTCGTTCGTGTTTTAACTTGTAATTATTCATATGATTACTTAGATCACGATTACTTACATACAGAATGTAAAACATGATTTATATATAATATATATTCAGAATATACATATATATTGGATCGATAAATGGAAATAAATACACCATTCATGGAGACGGTAGGTCGTACATACGCATGATCGCTGTTTTCGTTTCCTTATTGAATTGAATGGAATTAAGTAGATGAAATATATATATATATATATATATACCTAAATACAGTAGAAATATTACTTCATATATTTCATTATTACTTATTATTTATACTTTATAATCATTCTTGAATGGTTATCAAGGAGAGTGAATCTCATCGCGTCGTGGAGACGATATTCTGTACGTATGCACGAGCGATGATATCATTCCCATGATCGTCGAACTGTATTGAAGTGTATGTATAATATTAAAAAATCAATATCACATTACAATAATCATATAAATTCATTACTTTCACCATTATACCCATCCATTTAAGGTGGTGGTGGGAAATAGATTACACCACGGCGTGGAGATGGTATTCAGTACGTATGCACGCACAGTGATTTTGTTTTCCATAGGATGGATAGATGGTGAAATATGGTTGTTTAATACTTATAATACCATATCATTATATGATTTATACTGATGTTATTACTTCATAATGAAACAACTAATCAATAAGAAGTGGAAGAAGAAATAAAGTTGAAAGAATCGGTAACAGACATTACCTCTTCTTTGAAGCGCCTCTTTGAGACCTCCTCTTAGGGCACTAAAATTGGTCTTTGAAGAATACCAGGACCACTAGGATGTTTCTAGGTAAGCGGAGAAGATAATTTTTCATGGTTTGGCCGAGTTTGAAGGCTCAAAGTTGTGTTAGGAAGAGAGGGAGGAGGTTCCCTTTTATAAGGGAGAAGAGGGGCACCTTTGGAATAACTAAAAATATTATTTTATTATAAAGTCATATTCGGTTTTTAATAGCTCCAAATAGAGTTATTTAGAAGATAAGGTGTTGATGGGTCGAAATAATCTAATCCAATAGAATTTAGAATAGTTTAGGTTTCTATTTTAACTTTATCATTTAGATTTAACTTTATGTTAGATAATTTAACTTTTACCGCGTCTTCTTGTTTTCTTACACTATAAGGTTAATAAACTTACTATAAAAAGTCAAACGAACCTCATGTTGTTTTTAATTAATATATATAACCTTATCTAAGTCATTTGGCCGAACCATATATTTTTAGTAATAAAATAACAGTAAATAATATAATATTTGTTTTAAAAATTATTTTATGTCAATTTTGACACTATTTGGTAATTGAATTTTTTTAAAATCATAAAAGAAATATTAGTTCGAAAAAAGTTAATAAAATAAATACTAACATTTCATATTAACCTATAAAATTAGTGTAATTCATAAAAAGTCTCAAATTACATTTATTTGGGTATTTATAACATCAACCATGTCAATATTTCATTAAAAAGATAATTATTGCGTCATCATTGTGTCATCAATAAATTAAATTATTTAATGTCTAAAAATTATAAAAAAATATCATTATGTAGGAAAGCTTTTTAGATTTCTAATGAATATTTATAGTCGAATTGATCTTATGTATAACCCTATATAAAAAATGATTTAGTTATTAAACTTTGATTTTAACTATTTTAACTATTCTTTAAATAAATTAATAATAAATGTCCTAATCTAATCCAAGTCGACCTAAATGGTCCTATATTATTCCTAAGGTTGTTTTTGGTCGAATTAATCTTATCCAATAGAATTAGGACATGTGTTAGGGTAATAATAATATCATTTTTACCCTTAATTATCCTATTTAATTTTAACTGTGGTAAATAAAAGTAAAAAGTTACTATTCACGAAAAAATATTTTCATCTCATTGAACCACATTTTAGTCCTTGATATTAACCGTGTCTCTCGGATTTTTGAAATTCCACTCACAGAAGCGGTAAAATTAAGTTTTATGAAAATTTCAGTTTTTTAACTACCACTTAGTGGTTTCACTATTCATCAAAAAAATGAATGTTTCCAGAAAAATACCAAAAATTAGGCCTAAGCTATATTTGATATTATGAATTAAAAAATGATGTCTATTTTACCAAATTCAAAAACATACCAGTTTCATTAATTAATTTAAAAATTAATTCTCGTCATCAAAACAAATAGCGTGTTTTTAAGAGATAATAACTATCAAAAGACTGACACTTGTTTATGTCTGGGTTAAATGTGAAATTACATCCAATGACCAACATTGTATTAAATGGTAAAAATATATTCTAAATATAATTTAAAACCACTCAAGTTAATTATTTATCACCATTAATTATTTCAATTAAAAAAGATGTTTTTAATTAAATTTTAGTAATTTTCACTATTCATCAGAATATGAAAGTTATCCGAAAAGTACCAAAATTTCACCCTAAGCTAATTTTGATATTCTGAATCCAAAAATGAGGTCCATTTTGAAAGATAAAATTTATAAAATTTCAAAAAGTGGGTATTACTATTCATAACTACTAGTTCATAATAATATTATAATAATATCCCATTTAGTGAAACTCGGTATTGCGTACTACACACGCTATCGTGGAAGGTCTTTATTGTGTGTAATTGAATCCAAGTCAGGGCTGCGTGTAGTGAAAGCTCTGTTTGGTGTTGCATATAATAAAAAATTATTTCATTTATACATTAAACAAAATCTATACATTATGTTGCATAGAATAGTTTCTACAAAAGGAACTTGAAATTGTGTGTAATGCGAGCCAAGAATAGTGTTGCGTATACTGCAAGAAAATACGGTGTTGCGTATATAAAAAGCTAATTTTGGTGTAGCGTACAACACAAGACATTAAAAAGAATATTTTTTCATAAAATCTCGGGGTGTTACATTTTACCCCCCTTAAAATGAATTTCTCCCTCGAAATTCGTCGGGGTTATAAATGGTTTATTACACAAGAGTTTCTTTCATAGAAACCCACATCGTAAAAAGGAATACTAAAACTTCATTTAAAAAAAGTAATGTTAGAAACATAACAGATACCCAAGTAACTCATCACCAGGTTTCCACATAGGAGAACATAGGTGAAAATATGGATATGGAAGAGATATCTGACCATCATGTTCTGATGGAGAGTGGTAGAGAACATGGCTATGAAAAATCCATCAATCGCAAAGCCATATATTTGTGATGATCTAACGTACCATCTGATTCATTGGATATAAGGGAACTAGGACAACATTTTTGGTATTCAAGATCATTTCCCTAAAGTTGATGAAATTGGAATTTGAAGAAATACTTTCGTGATTTTGGTATAGTATCACCGTTGGTCATTCTTTGGACAATTTCAACTTTATCTCTTAAATAATTGATGTTGAATTTTTCATTCGTGAAGTGTTAGCAGATCATGCGATAGAATGATGGGTCATTCCATCTGTCTCAAACCAAAGGATATAAAAGTTATCAAAAATACATAAGTCCATCTATAGTGAGATTAATCATATATGGTTCATAAAATAGACATATACTTCATATATCATACTGCTTAATATAATAAAACTAGTTTTTACTAAACAGGGACTTCCTATAGGCTAGTGGTAGGTGATAAAGGTCAGTCGCACTTCGGTTGTGGGTTCGATTCCCATATCCTTGTCTGACGCGATGGGTTGTCGCCCATCTTATAGGTTTTCCTTTTTCTAAAACTATATTACTATAACATCCAAACAATAATATCGAAAAAACTTCTATCCTTAAACAATAGTAACTAATGTCTAATATAATCCATTATAATCTTTCGGCTTATCCATAATACTGCAGTCCACTCTCATATTATAGTGAAAACGATTACTAGATATTTCATATAACAAGCATGTTAATACCATCGTTGATCCCCATATATCATAAGATATGTCTTGTTGGTCACATTCCAAACATCTGAAGGCCTTAATCATATATTCTCTTGAAAAATGGATACACGTTGAATCTTAGTGAAAACATAAGTGCTGTCAAAAGTTAACTCTTTCCACATTCCAAAACCCCAAAATTAAATATACTCAAATCATGATATAAATATTTCCTTATATCAGTCATGAGCTCATGAATACTATCAAACATTTCATTTTCTCTTTATCCCTTCATTATGAGCATATCATCTTTTTTCCAAAAATATCTCAATCACTTTCTATGGTTACCAGTACCATAAAAATATTGAAAACCACAATAGACCAATACACAAATATTCCAATATTCCACGATACTATATACAACATTATTTTGGAATCCTATTACATAAACACTTAATCATTCCACCACATCGTTGTCATATTCAACATCGCCAATAGTGATCGCATATGAATTCCCTTTGCCCATTTCCTTAATTTTTTGCTCATGTCAATCATCACTAACCCATGGATTAGGGCATTTATTAGCATAATGCCCCATTTTCTTGCACTTGAAGCATTGAAGTGTTGGTGGTGCGTTCTCTGCAGTATTTTCTTTATTCACATCATTAGAAACCCTTTTTCAATTACTTTGACACTCAGCTGCTCGATGACCTTCTTTTCCACACTTAAAACATTTTCTAGTCCCTTTAAGACAATCTCCACCATGCTTCATTCCACAATTTGAGCATAAGGAAACATTCATCTTCTTTTCACCATTATTCATAGATTTCTCCTTGAACTCCATATTTCGTTTCTTGTCAAAACCATGAGATGGATAAGTAACACCAACTTCCATTTCTACCTTGATAGCACAACGCACAATTTCTTCATAGCTACTGAAGTCTCTTATAGTTAATTCCCTTCGAAGATTTGGTTTTAAGCCACTGAATAATCGATCAACTTTACTTTCAGGTTGGATGCTAAAGCCAGATGCATACCTTTCAAGCCATGTATAATTCGCTTCATATATACCAACAGATTCATCATCCTTTTGCTTTAATTCAAGAAACTCCATCTCCATCTTTGTTCAAAGAATACGAGGGAAGTACCTATTGAAAAATAAGTTTTTGAACTCATCCCATTCCATGGACTCAATTTCATCTTTTGGCCTCATATTCTTGATAATATTCCACCATTGATCATATTCACCTTCCAAACGAAATACTGCTAAGATGACTTTATCATGTTCAGAACGTTGAAGAACTGAAAATATCTTTTCAGTGGTACTGATCCATTGTTCAGCAACAAGTTGATCAGAAGACCCACTGAAAGAAGGTGGAAGTTGCCTCATGAAGGACTCAATAAAATATTGTTCCCTTCTCTGCTCATTTGGAAGTCCAGAATGAATCATAGCTTGTGTAAGTATAGTAATAAGATTTTGCACTCCATTTCTAGTAACATTTGTTTGTTCAGGAGGAAAATAATTTCATTTTCCATTACATTGATCAACATGGTTCCTTCAGGTTGCATCCATCGTCTAAAACCCAAAAAGAATAGTGTGAGGGGAAAAAACATGCAAGGGAAAACAACATAATAAAGGGGGAGTACCCTCAAAATCTAACATCTTAGGTTAAATTCTAAGATCTTTACCTTAGTTCTATGACTATATCCTATACGTATACTTATCCTTAGGGACATCCCTATATTAACCTTAGAAATATTTCTAGGGATCTCACTAACATTTTCTCATCCTAGTTTCCAAAGGTTGACTAAACCTTTCCTCTGATACCAACTGCAGAGACCCGAATCTTGGCATACATGGACAATACATTACTTTTGCGGAATACTTAATACATAACAAAAACAGACACACAATGACCTTAATAGTTTATTGTTTTTGGAAACATTGAATGTAATCTTCTAATCATGGTGACAGATCTTCAACATCTCCCATAAAGATTTTCCACTTTTTGATTCCTTACCCTAAACTTTTCTTTTAATCCTGGGGGAAAATAAAACATAAAAAGGGTGAGCTAAAATGCTCAGTAAAGGTAATAACGGATAAAATAAAACATAGCATATACATTTGAACTTAAAAACGTGAACATAATGTTTAAACATCAAAATCTTGAGCAACGACATAAAACATGGAAGTACATAAGGCATAGATCATAATAGAACATAAATCATGATAAAATATCATGGGAATAAAACATGTAATTGTGTCATACATTAAGGACATGTAATGATTTCCATAGTATCCAAGGCATTGCTTCCAGGACCATCTTAGTGGACAAAGTCCCTTTCGGAATCGAGTTTACTCCTCATTCCAGTCCTGTAATACTGAACCGGATTAACTTACCATTCCAGCCATGTCTATCTCATGAGATATAAATCTTTACCCAATGAATTATAGGGAGATATAGGTCCCACCCATCTCATAATTAAATCATTCTTACTTGTGCCACAAAATAAGCATACATCATTCATAAAAACCCAATAAATAAAATGTGTTTCATAAACATCATTCCATCATCACATAATCCATATAAATGAAATGGATATCATTTCATGATAAGAGAAGTGAAACCATGTAAATCAAAGAGACATTATACTTGAAACATAGACATATAAAATAATGTCATCTTAGATGAAAAATGGTTTTGATAAAATACTTGAAATAAATTCTTGAGGAAAATATCCTTTTTTTTCTTCAAAATCATTTTCTTTTCAAAAAATGACATGCAATTTTAATAGAAAAGGATTTTTTTGAAAATAGTCATGAAATATTTTGGATGAATCTTCATGAAAAAAAGGCTTTATAAAACCGTTAAAATCCTTTCATGCCGTATACATTAAAAAAACATTCTTCTCGTAATTTTGTCGAAAAATTCAAAAACTACCTTCTACGGTAAATAAAAGAAAGATTTATTCCATACCATTGGGTAAAAGTAAAAATGGGTAAAAAGGAATTTAAAAATACATGAATCCATTTTTAGGAAACATGGACATGGATGATAGCAATAACCCCATTAAATACTTACGAATAAACATTCTCGGATAAGAATGAGATTGGAATAGTTATCCCTTACCTTAGGTCTGATATGCTTCGTACGTATCCAAACCTCCTGTATAATGATTTAGATAATGTAATTGACTTATTAAAGAATCATATTCATTTTAATTATATCATATATGGTTCACTTATGACTTTATATTACCAGTTCTTTTGTAAATTCATGTTAAAGTAGCGTTTTGGATAAAATCATCTCATTTTTCATTCGTGTTTTAACTTGTAATTATTCATATGATTACTTAGATCATGATTAAATACATCCATAATTTAAAACATTAGTTATATATAATATATATTCAGAATATACATATATATAGTGGATCCATAAATGGAATGAAATACACCGTTCATGGAGACGGTAGGTCGTACGTACGCATGAACGTTGTTTTTGTTTCCTTATTGAATTGAATGTAATTTAGTAGATGACATAAATATATATATACATAAATCTAGTAGTATTATTATGGAATATATTTCATTATTACATATTATATACACTTTATAATCATTCTTGAATGGTTATCATGGAGAGTGAATCTCATCGCGTTGTGGAGACAGTATTCCGTACGTACGCACGTGCGATGATATCATTTCATGATCGTAGAATTGTATTAAAGTGTATGTATAATATTAAAGAATCAATATAACTTTAAAATAATCATATATTTTCATTACGTTCACCATTATAACCATCCAAGTAAGGTGGTGGTGGAAAATAGATTACACCACGGCGTGGAGACGGTATTCTGTACGTACGCACGCGCGGTGATTTCGTTTTCCATAGGATGGATAGATGGTGAAATATAGTTGTTTAATACTTATAATAACATATCATTATATTAGTGATACTGATGTTATTACTTCATAATGAAACAAATAATTAAGAATAAGTGGAAGAAGAAATAAAGTTGAATGAATCGGTAACAGACATTACCTCTTCTTTGAAGTGCCTCTTTGAGACCTCCTCTAAGGGCACTAAAATTGGTCTTTGAAGAAGATCAGTACCTCTAGGATGTTTCTAGGGAAGTGTAGAAGACAATTTTTCAGGGTTTTTCCGAGATTGACGGCTCAAAGTGTTGTGAGGAAGAGAGGGAGGAGGTTCCCTTTTATAAGGGAGGAGAGGGGAACCTTTGGAATAACTAAAAATATTATTTTATTATAAAGTCATATTCGGTTTTTAATAGCTCCAAATTGAGTTATTTAGAAGATAAGGTGGGGTTGGGTATAAATCCTATAATACAATAGAATTTAGACATGTTTAGGTTCCTATTTTAACCATATCATTTAGATTTAACTTTCAGTTAGATAATTTTACTTTTACTGTGTCTTCTTGTTTTCTTACACTATAAGGTTAATAAACTTACTATAACAAACCAAACGAACCCCAGGTTGTTTATTATTAATATATATAACCTTATATAAGTCATATGACCGAACCTTATATTTTTAGGAATAAAATAACAATTAATAATATAATATTTGTTTTAAAAACTATTTTATGTCAATTTGACACTATTTAGTAATTGATTTTTCAGAAAATCATAAAAGAAATATTATTTCAAAAAAAGTTACTAAAATTAATAATAAAATGTCATATTATCCTAGAAAAATAGTGTAATTCATAAAAAGTCTCAAATTACATTTATTTGGGTATTTATAACATCAATCATGTCAATATATCATTAACAAGATAATTACTGCATCATCATTGTGTCATAAATAAATTGACTTATATAATGTCTAAAAATTATAAATAAAATACCATTATGTAGGAAATCTTTTTATATTTCTAATGAATATTTATAGTCGAATTTATCTTATGTATTACCCTATAATAAAAATGATTTAGTTATTAAACTTTGATTTTAACTATTTTAACTACTCTTTAAATAAATTAATAATAAATGACCTAATCTAATCCAAGTGGGAATAAATGGTCATATTTTATTCCTAAGGATTTTTTAGGTCAAATTAATCTTATCCAATAGAATTAGGACATGTGATAGGGTAATAATAATAACATTTTTACCCTTAATTTTCCTATTTACTTTTAACTGTGGTAAATAAAAGTAAAAAGTTATTATTCACCCAAAAAATATTTTCATCTCATTGAACCGCATTTTAGTCCTTTATATTAACTTTGTTTCTCGGATTTTCTAAATTCCACTCACAGAAGAGGTAAAATTAAGTTTTATGAAAAATTCAGCTTTTTAACTACCACTTAGTGGTTTCACTATTCATCAAAAAAATGAAAGTTTCCAGAAAAATACCAAAAAATAGGCCTAAGCTATATTTGATATTATGAATTCAAAAATGATGTCTATTTTACCAAATTCCAAACATATCAGTTTCATTAATTAATTTAAAAATTAATTCCCATCGTCAAAACAAATACCGTGTTTTTAAGAGATAATAAGTATCAAAAGATTCACACTTGTTTATGTCTGGTTTAAATGTGAAATTACATCCAATGACCAACATTGTATTAAATGGTAAAAATATATTCTAAATATAATTTAAAACCACTCAAATTAATTTTTTATCACTATTAATTATTTCGATTAAAAAAGTTGTTTTTAATTAAAATTTAGTAATTTTCACTATTCATCAGAATTTGAAAGTTATCCAAAAAGTACCAAAATTTCACCCTACGCTAATTTCGTTATTCCAAACCAAAAATGAAGTCCATTTTGAAAGATAAAATTTATAAAATTTCAAAAAGTGGGTATTACTATTCATAACGGCTTGTTCATAGTAATATTATAATAATATATTGTTTAGTGAAACTCGGTATTGTGTACTACACACGCTATCAAGAAAGGTCTTTATTGTGTGTAATGAAAGCCAAGTTAGGGCTGTATGTATTGAATGCTCTATTTGGTGTTTTGTATAATCAAAACATATTTCATTTATACATTAAACAAAATCTATACATAATTTTTCATAGAATAGTTTCTACAAAACGAACTTGAAATTGTGTGTAACGCGAGCCAAGAATAGTGTTGCCTATACTGCAAGAAAATACGGTGTTGCGTATATCACAAGATAATTTTGGTGTAGCGTAAAACACAATACATTAAAAAGAATATTTTTCATAAAATCTCTTGGGTGTTACACAAAACATACTCCCCTTGGATAGTATCTCCCCCATAAACCTGAAACACATCCAAAAACAGATTCGCACAGTTAAATCAACTTGGGAGAGGGGAATCTCATAACCTCTTTTGGAACTAAGAGGTGGCTGAACACAATGGTTCAACCGATGCTTCTAAAACACAACCGCTAATAGTGGATTGGTCATAATATTAGCCACTTTCTCATCTGTTCCCACATGGTCCATTTTGATCACACCATGTTCAACTTTTTCCTTGATGAAGTGACATCTGATCTCAATATCTTTCGTACGAGAGTGCTGATCAAGATTCTTCTAAAGAGAAAATTCACTCTTGTTATCATGGTAAATCACCATTGGTTGTTTAACCTCATCATCTATGTCACTCAGTTGTTGCATCATCTAGAGTATGTGAGTACACTCATAGGTAGCATATATATATTCAGCTTCCGCATTACTACATGAATTGATTTTATGATTCTTTCTTAACCAGCCCAAACAATTCATCCCAATATAGAATGCTCCACCACTAGTAGACTTTCTATCCACTACATATCCATCCCATTCAACATCAGAAAATGATAATAGTATCTTATCTCTTCCTAAAGCAACATATAGCTCATAATTATGTGTACCTTGAATGTATCTCATGATTATTTTCACTATCGTTATATGTTCATCCTTCAGATTACTCTGAAGGCGGGATAGAAGGCATGTTACAAAGACACTATCTATCCATGTCGTTGTTAGGTACAGTAGGCTTCCAATGATTCTTCTGTACATGGTCAAATCCACATAATCCCTATCCTCATGCTTCCCAAGCTTTGTTACAACTGAAATTAGAGTCAAAATTGGTTTGGAATCGTGCATATTTAATTTATTCAGCATCTTTCTTGTATACTTTTCCTAAGAAATGAAAGTATGATCTTTTTTTGAATAACCTAAAACCCTAAAATGTATATTTTTTCACCAATAATGGACATTTCAAATTTTGATTTTATGTGATTGCAAAATTTATCCACTGATCCATGCCTGATCCCACTAAAAATAATATCATCCATGTATACCAATACCATGAATTGATCCTTTTGTGAATTTTTGACATAGTGATTGTGATCCACTATTCCTATTTTAAACTCTAGATTTCTAATATAAGAGTCCAACCATGAGTACCATGCATGTGGTTCTTGTTTCAGGCCATAGTGAGATTTCTTTAATTTAAAACCCATCAATTCATCATTTCCACGAAAAAAACCTATAGGGGTTTCCAATGTAGAAACCTTCTTCTAAAACTCCATTTAAGAATTTTGTCTTCACATCCATTTGATACACTTCGCAAACTCGTTGGATTTCCATGATAAGGAATAGCCTGATTGACTCCAATCTTTCATTGGGAGAAAATGTCTCCTCAACATCAATGCCATTGATTTGTGAATATCCATTACAGATCTAGGGTACCTTATTTTTTATCACATCTCCATTCCCATCAAATTTTTTCTTTAAAATCCACTTTGTACCAATCACATGGTGACCTTTAGGTCTTTTTACAAATATCCTAAGTCTAATTTTTGTCAATATGATCTAATTCTTCATTCATTTATTTTTTCCATGACTCATCCTTTGCAGCCTCTTCAAATGAATATGGTTCCAACATTGATAGAAATGTAGAATGTGCATTTTTCCTCATTATATTTATTTGTGTAGGTGCATTCTAATCCCCAATAATGTTGAATTGATCAATATCTGCTCTTTGATTTCACCTTTTTGGATCAAAAAAATTCTATCCAACTATGGTTTTCTCTTTTGATTGTTCTTCATATTCAACATCATGATGTGACTCCTGAGAGTTTTACACACATTCCTCCACCTCTGTATTAAAATTTGTTCCATTTTCACATCATTCCTCATCTTCTGTCACGTCAGTATAAGAAATCCTTGAAGAATTCATGTTTTTATTTTAAATGACCTTTATATCACTTATTTCTACAATTTTCCCCATGCGCTTATTTAATCATTTGTAGTATTTCCTGTTCATTGAGTATCCACAAAATATTCCTACATATTCATTGTCACCATACTTCCTAGGATTTCATTCTTTGTTTCAGATAAAACATTTTCTTCATAAAACACAAAAATATTTCAAACAGGGATTCATTCCATGTCACAATTCATAAGGAGTCTTCTTCTCACACATATATAGCCATGTTCGATTTTGAATATACATTTCTACATGTACTTCCTCTTTCCAATACTTTCGTGGAATATGACTCTCGATCAGCATAGTTCTAGCGATGTTGTTTACCTATTGATTCCTACGCTCAGCAAACTCCATTTTGTTGTGGATTTCTCATAGAAACCACCTCATGTTGTATCCTATGATTCTCTAGGTTATTTTAAAATTCAATGCATGTGTATTCCATTACACCGTAAGAACATAGGGATTTGATGTTCTGTCCAGCATCATTCTCAATGATTCAGTGATAGGTTTTCATCAAATTGAGCAATTTTTGCTTCTTGTGAATAACAATCACACATGCCATTCTACAGTAATCATCTATGAAAACAAAAAAAGAACCTTTCTACATGTATTCCAACAGCATTTATCAGGCCACATACATCTTTATGGATGAGGTCAAGATGATTTGATACTCTTTTCTTCTTTGGAATTTTAGAACTGCAGACAAGTTTCCCTCGCATTCATGGATCACATGTATTTTCTCATTCACGCTTTAGATTAGGGATATCCATGACTATATTCCTCTTTGATATATTTTACATGACTTTCTAGTTGATGTGCCCCAATATTTAATGTCATAAGTTGTTTTCATCTTCAACTATTAAGTTAAAAATGTTCTCTTTACTATGAACTTGAAATAAGTTTGCATATGTTTGATAGCCCTTCATGAGTGAATTACCAAAAATTCCACTTATAGTACATCCATTCTGATTGTATGTCACAATAAGACCTGAGTCACAGAGTTTGATAACACCAAGAAGATTGTGACATTGACCGTCCACATAAAGGACTTTAGTTTTCATCAGCTCTCCATTAGCAAGTTCAGTACTTCCACTGACTATTATCTTCAAAGCACCATTGTAACACCCGAGTGTTTTATGAGAAATATATTGTTTTTATGTTATATAAATCATTAAAGTAATATTTCACTACACACAAAAATATCTTGTCTTGCTTTACACGCAATAACATCCTTCCTCGATAGCTTGCGTCGTACGCAATACCGAGTTTCACTAAACAACGATATGCTATTAAAATATTATTAAAACTAGCCGTTATGAATAGTAATACCCAGGTTTTTACATTTTTAAATTTTATTTTTTTAAATGGGCTTCATTTTTGGATTCGGAATATCGAAATTATCCTAGGGTTAAATTTTGGTATTTTTCTGAAATCATTCAATTTTTGATGAATAGTGAAAACACTGGGTAACTATTTAAAAACTGTCTTTTTATTTAAAGAATTATTTATTTTATTTAAATTTATTTTAGGTCAAAATTGATACATAATACCTATATATGTTCAATTCAATTCATTGGAGTTATTTTATAATAATTTTAGATCTATAAAAATTTTATTTAACTTTTCACCGTCTTTTACCCACCTCTTAGGAGAATTTCCAAATTCACATAAAATGTAATTTTACCGCTTCTGTGAGTGGAATTTCAAAAATCTGAGAGACACAGTTAATATCAAGGACTAAAATTTGGTACAATGAGATGGAAATAATTTTTTTCTGAATAGTAACATTTTACTTTTTTTACCACGGTTAAAAGTAAATACGGTAATTAAGGGAAAAAATGATATTATTATTACCCTAACACATGTCCTAATTCTATTAGAAAAGTGTAATTAGACCAAAAACAACCTTAGGATAAAATATGTCCATTTAGGCCCACTTGTATTAGATTGGGACATTTAATATTAATTTATTTAAAGAAGGGTTAAAATAGTTTAAATCAATGTTTAATAAGTAAATAATTTTTAATATAGAGTTATACATAAGATAAATTAGACTATAAATATTAATTAGAAATATAAAATAATTTCCTAAATAATCGTATTTTATTTTTAATTTTTAGACTTTAAATAATTTTATTTATTTGGACACAATGATGATGCATTAATTATATTATTAATGAAATATTGGCATAATTGATGTTATAAATACCCAAATAAATGTAATTTGAGACTTTTTATGAATTAAAATAATTTTCTATGTTAATATGACATGTTAGTATTGATTTAATTAACTCTTTTAGAACTAAACCATCTGTTATGAGTTTCCCAAAAATCAATTACCAAAAAGTTTCAAAATTGACATAAAATAGTATTTAAAAAATATATTTTATTATTAATTGTTATTTTATTCTTAAAAATCTAAGGTTCGGCCAAATGACTTAGATAAGGTTATATATGTTAATAATAAACAACTTGGGGTTCGTTTGTCTTGTTATTGTAAGTTTATTAACCTTATATTGTATGAAATCAAGAAGACAGGGTAAAAGTTAAATTATCTAACTTAAAGTTAAATCTAAATGATAATGATAAAATAGAAACCTAAACTTGTATAAATTATATTATATGAGAATATTTCGACCCATACCCGCTTTAGCTTAAAAATAAATCAATTTTGAGATATTAAAAACCGAATATGACTTTATAATAAGATAATACTTTTAGTTTTTTTAATGGTGCCCCTCTCCTCCCTTATAAAAGGGAACCTCCTCCCTCTCTTCCTCACACCAGTTTGAGCCTTAAAGCTCGGCCAAACCCTGTCAAATTCTCTTATCCACTTCCCTAGAAACATCCTAGAGGTCCTGGTATTCTTCAAAGACAAATTTTAGTGCCCTAAAAGGAGGTCTCAAAGAGGCACTTCAAAGAAGAGGTAATTTTCGTTACTGATTCTTTCAACATTATTTTCTTCTTCCACTTCTCCTTATTTAGCTGTTTAATTATGAATTAATAACATAAGTATCACTCATATAATGATATGTTATTATAAGTATGAAACAAACCTATTTCATCATCTATCCATCCTATGGAAAACGGAATCACCACGCGTGCGTACGTACGGAATATCGTCTCCACGCCGTGGTGTAATCTATTTTCCACCACCATCTTACTTGGATGGGTATAATGGTGTAAATAATAACTATATATGATTATTGTAAAGTTATTTTGATTCTTAAATAGTATACATACACTCCAATACAATTCCACGATCATGGAAACGATATCATCGCTCGTGCGTACGTACGGAATACCGTCTCCACGATGTGATGTGACTCATTCTACATGATTTTCATTTCATAATAATTATATAAATTAATTGAGTTAATAAATATGATATGTATTATAGTAATTACATTCTGGAAATTAGGTATCTATAACCTAAAAAGAAGAATAAGAATTTATTCGACAAAACATGCATAAGAACAAAAAGCAATAAACACCCGAATAACAAGTACCAATGAAATATTACTAATAAGAAGCAATGAATTTGGCCATATATGATTTCATAACAATGATTATGATTCTGGAATAAGTCAATGACATTATTTAAATCATTATACAGGAGGTTCGGACACTTATGAAGCAAAATAGACCTAAGGTAAGGGAAAATCTCGCAATCTCAATATTTATCCGAGATTGTTTATACTTCAGAATTTACTGGGGAATAATTATCATCCACATCCATGTTTCCTCAATATGTAATATTATATATATCCAAATACAATTGTTTAAATCCAATTTTACCCTTCGGCAAGTTTTTAGTAAATGATATGAAAGGAATCTTTTGTCGTTTTTCGTACGAGGTACTTTTTGACTTTTTCGGCCAAAGTACAAGAAAAATGTTTTTTTAAACTTATACGGCCTGAATGGATTTTTAGAAAATTATTTCCATGAAGTTTCCTTTACAAGTTTTCAAGTTTATTTTTAATCAACTTCTTCTATATTAAAATTTTACGATATTTTAAGAAAGGAAAAAAAATTTTGAAGTAGAATGGATATTTTCCTCAAGAATGGAGTTCAAGTGTTTTGTAAAAATTATTTTTCATCTAAGATAATATAGGGTTCTGTTTCTATCCCTATTATTACATTGATTTGATTATGTTGTGATGGAATTATTTTTATGAATTCCTTTATCTTATATTAATTGTTTTATGATATCACGAGGTTTAAGAATCCCATTTTTGTTGCATGTGTTATGCAATGATGTATGATTTATGATTTTGTGGCACACATAAAAATGGTATCATTATAAGATGGGTGGGACCTATATATCCCTCCAATTCATTGGTTAATGATTTATATCTCATGTGATAGACATGGCTGGAATGGCAGGTTAATCCGGTTCAGTGAAATAGGACTGAAATGAGGAGTGAACACGGTTCAGAAATGGTCTTTTTCCGCTAAGATAGCCTTGGCTATGAGTCTTGACTACTAATAAATGATTATCTATGATTATGTGTGTATGAAACAAAGTTTCATGTGTTAAGTTATGATTATTAGGATTACATTTCACTACTATGATTTATCCCATGTTATGAAATTATGATCTCTTTTGTAGGTTAAGATTTCCAAAATGTTATAGTCTTATGAATATGATGTGATTGATATTTCTTTTCATTACGCTTACTGAGAATTTGAGCCCACCCTTTTGTATGTTTTATTTCCCCATGTCAGGAAGAAGGTTATTAAGTAGGATATGCCAAAAGGGACTCTAGATATGATGAAATAAATGGGAGACAATATAGTTGCTTTTATGAACCAGTTGTTTATGTTTCCCAGTTTCCAAAGACACTCTACCTATACAGTCCATTCATGGTTTTTTTATATGTTGTAATAAGTGTACTTAAATTTTGAAGTATTAACAATGTATGTAAATTATGGTTCGTTATAGTTGGTATCTGAGGAAAGGTATTGTTAACCATTGGAAACTAGGATGTGAAAGCCTTAGTAAGAACCCTAAGGATAAGTCTAAGCATAGAACACAATCTTAGTGTTTTAGAAATGGCCATGAACAACCTATGATAAGACCTTAAGTGTGAAATTTTATTCTCGATTATGTGTTTTTTCTATTATAATTAGTGTTTCTCACACTATTCTTCTTGGTTTTAGTCAATGGCCATAACCCGAAGGAACCATGTTAATGCGGTATGCGACGGGAAATCCAATGATTGTCCCCCTGAGTAACCAAATGTTATGGGAGATGGAATGAAAAATCTTGTAGCCATTTTCACTCAACTTTCTCAAGCTATGAATCATGCAGGACTTCCAAATGAGCAAAGTATGGAGAAAAATTATTTTGAATCCTTCATGAGGCAGCATCCACCCTCATTCAGCTGGTCTACTGATCAATTAGTTTATGTAAAATGGATCATTACTGCTGAAAAGATATTTTCAGTTATTCAATGTTCTAAACATGATAAAGTCATCTTAGCAGTTTATTGTTTTGAAGGTGAAGCTGATCAATAGTGGAATTTTATCAAGAATATGAGGCAAAGGGGTGAAATTGAGTCTATGGAATGGTACGAGTTAAAGAACTTATTTTTAAATAAGTACTTCCATCATATTCTCCGAAAAAAGATGGAGAAGGAGTTTCTTGAACTAAAGCAAAATGATAAAGAATCTGTTGGTACCTACGAAGCAAATTTTACAAGACTTGCAAGGTACGCTTCTGGGATTACTATCCAATCTGAGAGTAAGATCGATCGATTCTTTAGTGGCTTAAAACCAAGACTTCTAAGGGAGTTATCCATAAGAGACATCAATATCTATGAAGAAATTGTTCGATTTTCTCTCAAGGTTGAGATAGATGTTGGAGTAACCCATCAGTCATATGGGTTTGATAAGAAGAGGAAAATGTAATTCAAAGGAAAATCTAAAGAGCACACTGAAAAGAAGATGAGTTTTCCCTTATGCGCATAGTGTGGAAAGAAACATGGAGGGATTTGTCTTAAAGGGACAAGTAAATGTTTCAAATGTGGAAAGGAAGGTCATCAGGCATTTGAATACCACAATGATGGGAAGAAGATGTCTAGTGATGCGAACAAATAAAATGCTACATAGAGTGCACCTCTTACACTTCAATGTTACAAGTGTGAGGAAATGGGGAATTATGCCAATCAATGCCCTAATCCAAGGGTTGTTGATGATGATCAACGTCAACAAACTCTTAAGGCTAAAGACAAAGGAAAGTCACATGCAATTTTTATCAGCGATGTGGAGTATGATAACAATGTGGTGAAAGGTACACTTACCATCCACTCTAAAGTAGAAAATGGTTTATTTGATTTTGCATCCACCCACTCTTTTAATTATGAAGAATTTTCTAAGGGTATCACCGTATTACCTCAACAATTAGATGTTGAGTTAGCTGTGACAACCCCTAATGGCACAACAGTCACATCAAAAGTTTATAATTCTTCTCCGATTAAAGTTTGTGGGAAAGCGCTTCCTGAAAATCTTGTGATCCTTCCTATGGTGTAATTTTATGTGATTCCTGGCATAGATTGGCTTTCTCTATTTGGAGCTCATATCAATTTCCAAATAAGGGAAGTCACATTTTATATTCCAGATCAATCTATGATCGTCTATCGATGCAAAGATGAAAAAAACCTTCCAGTGGAAATTTCTTCCATCTTATGGGTCTTGATTCCACTAAATGAAGGTTATTTATCTCAAATGGTTGGCGATAAACTCACGATTAAGAATATTCCCATTGTATGGGAGTTTTATGATGTATTTCCAGAAGAATTTCTGGGTCTTCCACCATATCGTGAAGTCGAGTTTTCAATAGAACTCGTACCGGGTGCTTTTCCTATTTCAAAGACACCTTATAGAATGGCCCAAATTGAGTTGCAGGAATTGAAGAAGAAACTACAAGAGAATCTTGATAAAGGATTCATATGACCTAGTGTGTCACCTTGGGGAGCACCTGTTCTATTTTTTTTGAAGAAAGATGGATCAATGAGACTCTGCATTGATTATCGAGAACTTAACAAGATCACTATCAAGAAAAAATATCCTCTCCCATACATTGATGACTTATTTGACCAACTACGCGGAGCTCAATACTTTTTCAAGATTGATCTTCATTCAGGGTATCATAAATTAAGGGTCAAAAAGGAGGATATACCAAAGACGGATTTCCGTACAAGGTATGGACACTATGAATTTATAGTGATTCCATTTGGTCTTACTAATACCCCTGATATCGTTGTGGATCTGATTAATAGAGTCATTAGAGACTATCTTGATTATTTTGTGGTAGTCTTTATAGACGATATTCTTGTATATTCAAAGAACAAGGAAGAACATGAAGATCACTTGAGAATTATATTGATGACCCAGAGAAAGGAGATTCTTTATGCCAAATTTACCAAGTGTGAATTTTTTCTTCAAAACGCTGCATTTTTGGGTCACATAATCTCAAAAGAGGGGATATCTGTGGATCCAGCAAAAACATAGGTTATTGAAAGATAGCCGAAACCAACAACAGTAACTGAGATCTGAAGTTTTCATGGTTTGGCTGGATATTATTGACGTTTTGTAAAGTATTTTTCATGATTATCTAATCCACTCACCAAGTTGACTCGAAAAGGAGTTAAGATTGTTTGGAAGGAGGAATGTGAAGAGAATTTCAAGGAGTTGAAAAGAAGGTTATCCAGTGCACCTATACTCAAACTTCCTTGTAGTGGAGAAAGGTTTTTGATCTAAAGTGATGCATCCAAGAAGGGGTTGGGGTGTGTTCTTATGCAAAATGATATGGTGATAGATTATGCCTCACGATAGTTGAAAATCCATGAGAAAAATTACCCAACTCATGATTTGGATTTAGCTGCGGTAATCTTTTCATTAAATATTTGGAGGAATTATCTTTATAGAGAATGGTTTGATATATATACTAATCATAAAAGTTTAAAGTATATTTTCACACAAAAGGATCTGAATATATGCCAAAGAAGAAGGTTGGAGCTGATTAAGGTTTCCGACTGCTCAATTCATTACCACCCCGGGAAAGCAAACAAGGTGGGAAATGCATTAAGTCGACAAGACCATGCTAGCTTATCCATGATGAGGATCCAAAAGGATCCAATATTTATGGATTTACAAAGGATGGATCTTGTAATTATAATAAAAGGGGAAAAATCGTATCTTTCTCAAATGAATGTTCAACCATCTATACATATGAAGATTAAAGAGGCGCAAAAATAAGATGTAGAGTTACACAAGAAGGTGAGAAATGTTCCTGAATTCAACCTTGATTGTGATGGGATAATAAAGCTCAGGAATCGGGTTTGTGTTCCTCCCATCCCAGAATTAAAGAAGGAGTTATATGATGAGGCTCATAGTTCATCATTCTATTTTCATCATGGGAGCAAAAAGATTTATAGGTACCTGAAAGAGTACTTCTGGTGGGATGGCATGAAAATAGATGTTTCTAAATATGTCTCTCGATGCTTGATTTGTCAGCAAGTTAAAGCTGAGAGATAGATGTCTAAGGGGATGTTACAACCATTACCCATACCAGAATGGAAATGGGAAAAAATCACTATGGTCTTTGTCACCGGAATTCCTAAAAAATCCAAAGGCAATAATGCTATCTGGGTCATAGTTGATCGTCTTAAAAATTCTGCAAACTTCATTACTATTAGAGAGGATTTCTCTCTGGATCAGCTTGCCAGGATATATGTAATGGAAGTGGTAAGATTTCATGGAGTACCACTTTCCATTATATCTGATCGGGATCCAAGGTTTACCTCAAAGTTCTTGCGAATTATTCAGCATACTCTAGATACATAGTTGAGTTCCAGCACTGCTTATCATCCTCAGACGGACGGTCAGTCTGAGAGGATAATTCAAACTCTAGAATATATGTTGAGAGCTTGCTCTTTGGATTTCAAAGGTTGTTGGTATCAACACCCACCCTTGGTGGAATTTTCTTATAATAATATCTTTCACTCTATTATTCAAATGGCTCCTTATGAAGCTCTCTATGGAAAGAAATGCAGGACTCCAACTTGTTGGGATGAAGTTGGGGAAAGAAAGCTATTAGGACCTGATCTTGTTGATGAGATGGCAGAAAAGGTCAGATCTATTCAACAACACATTAGAACAACTCAGAGTCGACAAAAAAAATATGTCGATAACTGAAAAAAATACCTAGAGTTTGAAGTGGGTGATAAAGTGTTCTTACGAATATCTCCTTGGAGGAGAGTAATGAGATTTGGAAAGAAGGGAAAGTTGAGCCCTAAGTATATCGATCCTTTCGAAATACTGGATCGTGTTGGGAAGGTTTCTTACCAATTGGCGCTTCCACCGAATCTCTCTCAAGTTCACTATGTCTTCCAAGTATCTCTCATGAGAAAGTACATACCTGATCCTTCACATGTACTCAACTCAGAAGGTGTACCATTGGAGCAAGATCTTTCTTATGAAGAACAGCCAATAGAGATTCTGCATCGTAGCGAAAAAGTCCTACGGAACAAGACGACTTGATTGGGGGAAGTTTTATGGAGGAACCACCAATTAGAAGAAGCTACATGGGAGCTTGAGGATATGATGAGGGAAAGGTATCCTCATCTGTTTGTTACAAAGTGACAAATTTTGAGGGAGAAATTCATTTTAAGGGGGGTAGAATCTAACACCTGAGCATTTTATGGGAAATATTTTGTTTTTATGTTATATAAATCATCAAAGGAATCTTTCACTACACACAAAAATATCCTAGCTTTCTTTACACCCAATCACAACCTTCCTCGATAGCTTGCATCGTACGCAATTCCAAGTTTCACTAAACAACGATATGCTATTAAAATATTATTAAATCTAGCCGTTATGAAGAGTAATACCTACTTTTTGAAAATTTTTAAATTTTATTTTTCAAAATGGACTTCATTTTTTGATTCGGAATATCGAAATTATCCTAGGGTGAAATTTTGTTATTTTTTTGAAGACATTCAATTTTTGATGAATAGTGAAAACACTGGGTTACTATTTAAAACCCGAATTTTTATTTAAATAATTATTTAGTTTATTTAAATTTATTTTATGTCAAAATTGATACATAATACCTATGAGAGTTCAATGCAATTCATTGGAGCCATTTTATAATAATTTTAGTTATATAAAAATTTTATTGAACTTTTCACCGTCTTTTACCCACATCCTAGGAGAATTTCCAAATTCACATAAAACTTAATTTTACCGCTTCTGTGAGTGAAATTTCGAAAATCTGAGAGACACAGTTAATATCAAGGACTAAAATATGGTTCAATGAGATGAAAATAATTTTTGGTGAATAGTATCTTTTTACTTTTTTACCACAGTTAAAAGTAAATACGGTAATTAAGGGTAAAAATGATATTATTATTACCCTAACACATGTCCTAATTCTAGTGGATATGTGTAATTAGACCAAGAACAACTTTAGGAATATAATATGACCATTTAGGCCCACTTGGATTAGATTAGGACATTTAATATTAATTTATTTAAAGAAGGGTTAAAAAAGTTAAAATCAATGTTTAATGAGTATATCATTTTTAATATTGGATTATACATAAGATAAACTCGACTATAAATATTCATTAGAAATATAACCTAATGGTATTTTATTTGTAATTTTTATACTTTATATAATTTAATTTATTTATGACACAATGATGATGCAGTAATTATATTATTAATGAAATATTGACATAATTGATGTTATAAATACCCAAATAAATGTAATTTGAGACTTTTTATGAATTAAAATAATCTTCTATGTTAATATGACATGTTAGTATTGATTTGATTAACTTTGTTGGAACTAATATTTCTTTTATAATTTTCAAAAAAATCTATTACCAAAAAGTGACAAAATTGACATAAAATAGTTTTTAAAACAAATATTATATTATTAATTGTTATTTTATTCTTAAAAGTCTAAGTCTCGGACAAATTACTTAGATAAGGATATATATGTTAATAATAAACAACTTGGGGTTCGTTTGGCTTGTTATAGTAAGTTTATTAACCTTATAGTGTTAGAAAACAAGAAGACACGGTAAAAGTTAAATTATCAAACTTAAAGTTAAATCTAAATGATAAGGTTAAAATAGAAACCTAAACTTGTCTAAATTATATTGGATGAGAGGATGTCGACCCATACCCACCTTATCTTCGAAATAAATCAATTTTGAGCTATTAAAAAACGAATATGTCTTTATAATAAAATAATAATTTTTGTTTTTTCAAAGGTGTCCCTCTCCTCCCTTATAAAAGGGCACCTCCTCCCTCTCTTCCTCACACCACTTTGAGCCTTCAAGCTCGGCCAAACCCTGCCAAATTATCTTCTCCACTTCCCTAGAAACATCCTAGAGGTCTTGGTCTTATTGAAAGACCAATTGTAGTGCCCTAAAAGGAGGTCTCAAAGAGGCGCTTCAAAGAAGAGGTAATGTCTGTTACCGATTCTTTCAACTTTATTTCTTCTTTCACTTCTTCTTCTTTAGTTGTTTAATTATGAAGTAAAAACATAAGTATCACTCATATACTGATATGTTATTATATGTTTTAAACAACCCTATTTCACCATCTATCCATCCTACGGAAAACGAAATCACCGCGTGTGCGTACGTATGGAATACCGTCTCCACGTCGTGGTGTATTCTATTTTCCACCACCATCTTACTTGGATATGTATAATGGTGTAAATAATAACTATATATGATTATTTTAAAGTGATATTTATTCTTAAATAGTATACATACACTCCAATACAATTACACAATCATGGGAACGATATCATCGCTCGTGTGTATGTATGGAATACCGTCTCCACGATGTGATGCGACTCGTTCTACATGATTTTCATTGCATAATGATTATATAAATTAGTTGAGTGAATAAATATGATATGTATTACACTAATACCATTATGGAAATGAGTTATCTATAACCTAAAAATAATAATAATAATTAATTCGACAAAACACGCATATGAACAAAAAGCAATAAACACCTGAATAACAAGTAGCAATGAAATATTACTAATAAGAAGCTAAGAATATGGCCATATATGATATCATAAAAATGGGTATGATTCTGTAATAATTCAATGAAACTATTTAGATCATTATACAATAGGTTCAGACACATACGAAGCAAATCGGACCTAAGGTCAGGGAAAATCTCGCAATGCCAATTTTTATCCGAGATTGTTTATACTTCATAATTTTCTAGGGAATAATTATCACCCACATCCATGTTTCCTCAATATGTAATATTATTTCTATCCTAATTAAATTTTTTAAATCCAATTTTACCCTTCGGTGAGTTTTTAGTAAAATATATGAAAGGAATCTTTTGTCGTTTTTCGTACGAGGTACTTTTTAACTTTTCTGGCCAAAGTACGAGAAGAATATTTTTTTTAAACTTATACGGCCTGAATGGTTTTTTAGAAAATTATTTCCATGAAGCTTATTTTACAAGTTTTCAAGTTTATTTTTAATCAACATCTTTTAGATTATAATTTTATGACATGTTAATAAAAGAAAATTGTTTTTTAAGTAGAAATGATATTTTCCTCAATAATGGAGTTCAAGTGTTTTATCAAAATTATTTTCCATCTAAGATAATAAAGGGTTCTGTTTCTATACCTATTATTACATTAATTTGATTAGGTTTTGATGGAGTTATTTTTATGAATTAATTTATCTTATATGAATTGTTTTATGATGTCACGAGTTTTAAGAATCCCATTTTTAATACATGGGTTATGCAATAATGTATGATTTATGATTTTGTGGAACACATAAGAATGGTATCATTATGAGATGGGTGGGACATATATCTCCCTCTAATGCATTGGGTGATTATTTAAATCTCATGAGATAGACATGGCTGGAGCAGCAGGTTAATCCGGTTCATTGAAACAGGACTGAAACGAGGAGTGAACTCGGTTCAGAAATGGACTTTGTCCGCTAAGATAGTCTTGGCTATGAGTCTTGACTACTATGAAATGATTCTCTATGATTATGTGTGTATACCACAATGTTTCATGTGTTATGTTATGATTATTGGGATTACATTTCACTACTATTATTTATCCCATGTTATGAAATTATTATCTCTTTTGCAGGTTAAGATTTCCAAAATGTTATGTTCTTATGAATATGATGTGATTTATATTTCTTTTGTTTACCTTTACTGAGAATTTGAGATCACCCTTTTGTATGTTTTCTTTCCTCTATTCAAGAAGAAGGTTATTAAGTAGGATATGCCAAAAGGGAATCTAGATATGATGAAATAAATGGGAGACAATGTAGATGCTTTTATGAACCAGTTGTTTGTGATTCCCAGTTTCCAAAGACACTATACCTATACGGTTCTTTCATGGTTTTGTTATATGTTGTAATGAGTGTGCTTCAATTTTGAAGTATTAACAACTTATGTAAAGTATGGGTCGTTATAACCATCATTACTGAACAAGACTTTTCTATAGTAATTTTTGTTAACATTCATTAATATGTCTGAATTACCCATCATGTGGGATGAACATACGCTATCAAGAATCTAAGTGATTTAGTTCTCTATTTCTTTTAAGGATACTTCTACAAAATTGGACATTTCAATTTTTATCTTTTCTTTCCATGAGATATTGGATTGAGTTACTGATGCCCTTTCAATTCACTATTCCATGTACATGGGTTATTCATATTAAAATTATTATTCCATAGGAGAAACCTGTTTGAAATGGTAACATTGTGTAGTTGGTGTGTTTTGACTCATCTCTGAGCATTGAAAGAGTTTATCCCACCATACCTCTGATGGAAATAAATAGAATTATGGCCAATGTTGGAATAGTGAAAAAATATCCATAGAAATTATTTCTTCTATAAATATTTGTATATAAATATGTTCTCGTTTGTTTAACTCTTAACTCTTATCCATTCATATAGATCCTTTCCTCTTCGCAGTATCCCATGGTAGACCAAATAACCACAAGACTAACAATTTATGAAATGAAATTTCTTATAACTTCTGTTTCTCCTCATTCCTTATTCCTTTGGAAAATTGGTTGACTGCCTATCATTTTTGTAAGCATGAGGATAATCTTCATTTCTTATTTCTGTTTGATTTAATGGTTTATTTTTCATCAATTCTTGTTGTTTTTCAACGTGATCAACATTCATCTGGCTATTATTTTGGATCACTTTATTTATATCATTTGGCGCTTCAGCATCCCAACCAATTCCACTATTTCCCATGAATGTGGTTTTTTGATCACTCGGGATCTTTTAAACACCAACATAACATTTTTTTCTCTCTCTCGTAGCTCAGCATCTGAAAACATTATGAATCATATTTTCATCTATGATTCTTTTGAAATTGATTCACTTTGGAGTTTAATTCTCGGAGTAACAACATATTATTAAATTCATTCAACAGTCTTGGACTTATCCTTCAGTCCTGAGTTAAGTAAATTTATTACCTCTTCTTCTTCTTCAATTATGATTTTTAGTTCCACAACATTATCAGTGCTTTCACTGATTGATTATTGAACTTTCACCTGTGATTTCGGTCGTTCATTTTTTTCTTCTAGTTGATCAATATATTACAATGATTCCTCCACCATTTATTTCCACTTATTAAATCACTTACATTTATTCAAAATATTACCCAAATAATCCATAAGAAGAAACATCAGATCAGAAGTATTATTCAACTGATTATCTCCAGCTATATTTTTCAATGGTTTTGACTTTTCAATGGTAGCCATCATGGAGGAATGATTTCTAGAATTAAATTATGGTTCATATTCCACACAGAATTCAGTATCTTAATCTTCCTCCTCAATGACAAAATTATTCTTCTTTACATTCTTTAAAAATTTTATGTTTCCCTTTTTGAATAATCATTTCTGAGGCTTCTCTGTGTTTCCATCATCGCTTTCATCATCATGAAATTTTCTTGAGCACTAAGAGGTAATGTGTCCAACTCTATCATAGTGAAAAAAATCCAGAGGTAGCTTGCCCCAAATTTCCATGTTCCCTTATTGAAATTTTTCTCAAAAACATAAACAGTTTTGTTTTCCTCATCATCGGCATCACTTCTATCTCCAGAAAAATTTAGTTTTTCCATGGAATGGAATGCCATTTCCTTGCTCACACAACTTGTAGCTTCTTCTGATTTGATTCTCATTTCATAATTTGATATATTGATCAGAATATCATCCACTGAGAGTTTAGAGAGATATCTTTCCTCAATGTCTAATACTATTTCATTGTAAGGGGGTGGAAGTCTTCTCAATATTTTCTTCACTATGTCAATGCTTTTTATTTCTTTTTTGAGACCTCAGATTGCTCCTAAGACTTCAGTAATTCGATTGGAAAATGAGTCTACATTCTCATCATGGTGCATCTTCATATCATAAAACCTATTGTGTAGAACCTAATGTTTTGTCTCCTTCACTTTTATATCTCCATCATAAATATTTTCTAGTTTATCCCACATTGACTTGGCAGATTTTCAACTCATTAGCTTTAGATAAATCTGATCCAAAAGGCTTGTAGTGATATCATTTTGTTCTTTTCCAACATCATCAAGAAATTCATGGTATGTATTTATCATCGACAATCCAATTGGATTAGTAACTCATATAACCAATGTAGTAGAAAATAATACTTCCATTCCAAGATATGTTAGGTGATATATCATCCTGTTTTTCAGTATTTGAAAATTACTTCCATCGAATAGGGGAACTTCGCTAATGTTGTTTGGATTCTCCATGACGGTATAAGATAGATTCAACTCCAGCAACCTTTACCATCTGATACCACTTAACAGACCCCTGAACACCCTGAAAGGGGAGGGGTGAATCATGGTGTCAACGTTTTTGTTTTAACCTGATGAATCTTACTCCCACATTCGTCAGAACTTGTTAAACCTATTTGAAGAGGATGTGCATAAAATTAACAATCACATGAAAAGAAATGACACATAAATTTCACTTGGGTCGCCACTAAGTGATATGTCCAAGGATCATATGCCGACAGTGTGTCGGTTGTAGATAAACTACTAATCTTAACTAGTTGTAGAGTACAAGATATTAACACATTAACTATGTGTCAGGCACACTTCCTTTAAAAGATTTTAAGGAAAGCACACTGTGTCCCATGGATCACTTCTACTGACTCACCCTTTATCATTACATTGAAAAAATATTCACTAAGTCTAATAGTTTGAAGGTCGCTTCAATGGTATACCCTCAAATCATGCATCCTAAAATGTAAATGGATGCTCTATTGAAGTTCCATAATCAGGAATATATGTAATTTATTTTCCCTTAAACTGGTATGTTATGAAGATTAATTTCACAAAATGGTCTCACCAATTTTAGGATTCCTTGGGTGTTATGCATACTACTGTTGTTTCTCCATTCCAAAACTGTTTTCACATCCCATCCATCTCCTCCATGTACCATCTAGATCCTCTGTGAACTCCACTACTCTGTGTTATACCCTACTCTACATAATTCTCCACACCTCTGTGTACCATCCTGCTCCACGTACTTACTTGCTCCGCCACAACTGTGATAGCTTTCTATGCAAACCAAACACTCTTATGCGGAATATTTTCCATACGCGGATGAGTCTCTCCACATACCATCCTCCCCTCCGAAAACCTCTTTGGACTTATTCGTATTTATTCCTGAAATTTTAATCTCAAATATCATCATCTATCAAAGGGGATTACTTCTCCTTAAATAGGCACATAACTTGAAAAATTTCGGTAATCTAATTTACCATAATTTTCAATGAGGGACAATCAGAACTCATTCTGCTTACCGACTGCCTCCACCACTTACTGCAATCCTCTGAAATATGAACAATCATTGCATACAATAAACCTTATGCATAAAATATGTCTGTCGGTCTATGTACTACATCTCTTCACCACATACCATCACTACGAACCATTTTCAGCAGCATTTTGCAAACTACACACCTTCATCGTGTATCGTTGATGTGAACTATTTTCAGTTATATGCACTGTTCCGCATACTGCATGCCTTTACCGTGTACCGGAAACCTTCACTGAGTACCATGCACTGTACACCTTTACTGCACATTGAATTCCTTTACCACATACCATTTTCCTTCACTGTGTACCTCCGACCTTCAATGCGTACAGTTGCTGAAAACTGTAACCAATCTTCTGATTTTGAGCCCCAAAAATTTGGGAGACACTAGTAAACTAGGAAACCTTTAATACTTATTTAAACATCAATCGTATAAACTCATTCCTTAAAAAATACCTATTCATCCATGTGTATATTGACAAAAAACACAAACCACACTCTATTATTATCAACACACATCCTTTGTTTCAATAGGGGGCGGCCACCCGGTTGGAGGATCGTGCAAGGCACTGGGCCGGTACACTGGGGTGGGTTGGGCCGTTCCACGGCCCAGCCCACTTAGGGAAGCCTAGCTAATTGAGGTCGGGCTGGGTCGGAGCTGGACCCGATAGAGTTGACCTGAACCGGGTTGCGTCAGCCCAGGTCGGGTTTGGATGGGTCGGACTGGACCCGAACCCGTTTCGGCCCAGATATGCTTAAGAGGTCGTATCTCAAAATCCTATCATCCGTTTGATGAAAAGTCTATGGGGATATATTCCTTGGAATGATAATATCATTTTGAGATACTCCACACGTGTTTTGGAGAATTTTGGAGTACGGTCTGGTTGGATCAAACTCAAATCCAACTAGGCCCTCGACACTAAAATTCCTATAACTCATAGACCAGGTGTCTTATTGATGTGTCGTCTATCGCATTGGAACCCTTAAGACGTGGTGGTACTTTGGGTTACTCCTTTTTTGAACTTCATTGAATTTGATGCACCATCAATATCTTGCGGAGCAGATACTACGGAACTCATGAGCATCGGGTGCGGGGAATCATGTGGTTGGCTGTCAATTGAAGTGTGACCCTGTGTGGACCAGCATCATAGAGAACATGTGTGGATATGCATCATAGAGACCCAATGTGGATCTTCATCATAGTTACCCTATGTATATCATCATCATAGGAACCCTTTTTGGATCAGCATCATAGTGAACCTATGTGGATCTGCATCATAGTGACCCTGTGTGGATCAACATCATAGTGTCTCTATGTGGATCAGCATTCTATTGACCCTATGTGGATCAGCAACATAATGAATCTACGTGGATCAGAATTCTAGTGACCCTGTGTAGATCATAATCCTAGAGACCATGTGTGGATCATCATCCTAGTGACCCCGTTTCAATCAGCATTCTAGCGACCCAGTGTAGATTAGCATTCTAGTGACCCTTTGTGGATCAGCAATGTGTGACCCGATGGGGACCTGCCTTAAAAAGGTCCATCATGGATTAGAAACATTCGACCTAGTGTTGACTGAAAATGGAACAAATCCTTCATGGATTAGTTTTGGAAACTTCCAAATGGAATAAAAAGATATATCTTAAGACTAATTATCATTATTCCTTAACTCTGAGTTGTATACCTAGTTTGAGATTAGTCTTTTTCATTGTGATTTGTGATTGAGATCATTATTTATGGGTTTTTATTATGTAATTTGGAGAGACCTTCAGGGGTCTTGGGGTCCCTACTGTGTATTGTTAAACTAAGCCCTGCACAGGTTTCACACTCACATTGTTGTGTATTTGGTAGTCAACAGGCAGCTTGGCCAAGACTTTAGGGAGCTAGGACCAGGAAATACACGGAGGTGACTGGATGATGTGGAGAGCTATGGAGATGATATGTACCTACCATTCATATAGGATTATTGGTGGATGATCTATGTAGTTATTTTCTGTTGTAGTTGTATCTTTTCAGTTGGGCTTGTATTATGTCCCCTTTAATTTCAGTAAAAACATTTACTAGTGATGTTTTACTATGTGGCATGCATATTTTCGTGTTCTTGGTCTGTGTGATTGCATGATTAAATGAAATTACTTCCCCATTCAAGGATATGTCTTTATGGTGTTATTCGCCAACCACTGGCTTGTTGAAGGTGGAATTTAGGTAGTCACGGAACGGTCCCCGAGGGATGGGTGGTGGAAAAGTGGTATCAAAGGAGTCAGTTCTACTGAAGACCTAGGACTCTAATATTTCGATGGATCAATATTGTTATGTGTGTTGAATGTGGTTTTCAGTTTGGGGAGTCTAGTACTGGTGAGGCAGCTGACATATCCATACACCAGGAACCTGAATTCTAATTTCTAACTCGGTTCATGAAAACAATGATAGGGTGTGTTTTGGAAATGTTTTACTTTTGATCTCTTTTTAGTCATCTCACCAGTTATAACATATTGACCGTGGAGGAATTACTTCTTTTCAGTATTCCTCTACGTAGAAAGCCAGCTAGTATTCTATTGAGAGATCATGATGACGGCCCACCGAGTGATAGGGCTTCATTGAAGGGCTCTCTTATGGTGATGGAACCTTCAGGTGGTTCACCAGTAACAACAGTACCTGTTGGGTAGTAGTTTCCACCAGCCCCACTAAAAGATGGTGCATGCCGACTCCACACATTTCATGACTTACAGCGACATAGGACTCCACGTTTTCAAGGAGATACATATCCCCATGCAGTTGAGGATAGGCTGGAGGCTCTACTATGGGTTTCCAGCCTAGTAGGGAAACCAGCGGATCAGATGGTCATCCTAGCTTTTAGCCTCTTCCATGGTACAACAGGGAGATGGTGGAGCCTGGTGATCTAGTTACATAGTGAGGTGACCCTCAACTGGGTGGACATAGAGAGCCTCTTGTGGGTGGAATTCATTCCAATTACACTACACTCTGTAAGTATTCCGGAGCTCATACACTTACTGCTGGGTATCCTGACAGTAGCCCAATACTTGGTGAGATTCCTGACCTCCCACGATAATCCATCGACATGGTACGTGACCCTTTCATCAGGGCCTAGACCTTTGAGAATGATCTCCAGTGGGAGATTAGAGCTTCGATGATATCGCTCAATATCTCGACCCAAGCTGGAGTGCTCGAGCGAGTATTATTGGTGGATAGATTCTTAGCTGAGTAGGCACCGATGCTGAGAGCCACAACTGGATGGTAGGTAGCCGATTCATCTGCAGCAGGTAGTAGCCATATGACATAGAGGTCGAAACAAGAAAAACATTTTAGAGGAAGACCCCAGGATGTAGAGTCAAAGGTGCGGAGCTCAGTAGGTAGAGAAGGCCAGCAGAGGAGAAAATTGTGCTTCCAGTGCGGTGGGCAGGGCCCATGGCTCACGAATTCCAGACCGACCATACTGACGATCAGAAGATAGTCGAGGGACCCCCAAGGCAGAGGCATAGATTCAAGTGATGAGGTCCATAGGGCGGTGGATATGGCATAGGAGCAGGCCATGCAGTATGTAGTGGGTGGTGATTTGAGGTTCTACCACCACCACCTAAAGGTGGTCTACCCTGACCATAGAGAGCAGGTGGACAGAGATGAGCATAGCTTCAGGGAGCTAATGCATATGACCAGAGTTCTTGAGAGAGGATTAGAGTTACGATCTGTCTCTACTCCACCCAAGTTATATAGCTTATTGGCATAGGTTCCAGTAACACTTTCATTTCCACAGCTCTCAGTTGAATCTCGGAGATTTTGTTAGAACCAATGGTTCGATCCTTATGATTGGAGACTCTTAAGAAAGAGAATTCGATGATTACACACCAGTTCCGGCAGTGTGAGTGTACTCTATGAGGAAAGAGATTTGTCTAGGATCTCCTAGTAGTATCATCGAGGACATATGATGTCATCTTGGGCATGGACTGGTTATCCATGATCCATGCTCAGATTGGTTGTTTTATGTGCAAGGTACGATGTGTCTGTGAGGATGGGACTGTTTTTACCTTCACTATTGATAACGGAACCTTTTTAGTAAAGGGTTTAATTACTAATAGGAGGGTGAAACCGATCACTGATTATTCGTCTAGCCTTACCCTCAAATCAGTTGATGTGAGGAGTCTATGTTATCTTATAGTGGTGGACCAGTATGTGGATGTATTTCCTTATGATGTTTTGGGAGTACCTACTCAAAGAGTGGTAGACTTATACATCGACATATACCCTGGGATGACACCGATATCTACACTAGCATATCGTATGGCCCCCATGGAGCTTTGTGAGATGTGGGTACAATTGGAGGACTTGTAGAGGAAGAGGTTCATTAGGCCCAGTGTTTCTCCATGTAAATCTTCAATTTTGTTTTCCATGAAGGTAGTTGGGAGTATATGTCTTTGTGTTGACAATCAAAGCCTAAACCAGGTGATCATGAAGAAAAATTATCCACTCTTGAGGATTTATGTTCTCTTTGACCAGCTGAAAGGGGATTTTGAAGAAAGACCTCAGATCAGGCTATCATCCACTCGGGGTAGGATATGAGGACATTCCGAAGACATATTTCAGATGTCGGTATAGACATTATGAGTTATTGGTAATTCTCTTTGGCATGAACAACATGTTGTCAGTGTTCATGGAGCTCATGAATAGAATCTTCCAGCCTAAACTCAATTTCTTCATTGAAGTCTTCATTGACGACATCTTCATATACTCAGTGTCGGAGGAGGAGAACAGCACACACATGCAAATAGTTCTAGAAACACTCCGATATTTCTTGATTTATGGAAAGCCATTGATGTTCCAGTTCTGGATACAGGATGTCCACTTTATGGGGAACGTTATCTCAGAGGCTAGAGTTGCAGTGGATCCAGTGAATATAGAGGCAGTTCTTGCTTGGGAGCCATTGAGGAGTGTGACCGAGGTGAGGTGTTTCCTGGGATTGTCTAGGTACTACCAGAGATTCGTACCTAACTATTACATAGTTGTAACAACCTTTTCAGCTTTAAAAAAATGGATATCCCTTCTTGTGGATGGAGAGATGCCAGCAGAGTTCTCAAGAACTCAGGTAGAGGCTGATGAGTTCCCCCATCTTGAGACTACGAGAAGAGGGTGTTGGATATTTAGTATAATGCAACACATTTAAAAGTTGACTGAGTTGTGTCCAGATTCATGAGCGATTTGTGATTTCTATCAGCTCACGACATTTGAGACAATATGAGTAGAACAATGCTACACATAACCTGGAGTTAGCAGTAGTGGTCTTTGTGAGAAAGATGTACCAGAAGTACCTGATGGGAGAACGTTTTATAGTATAGTCTTATTACAAGAGTCTCAAGTATATCTTCTCATATAAGGACCTAATCCCAAGACAGCGACCATGGCTAGAGTTCCTCCAGGACTACAAATTTGAGATAGTCTACACTCCTTTGTAGGGGAATGTAGTTGTAGATGCACTTTTCAAGAGGTATGTTCTATAGTTGTTGAGTGATGAGAAAGAGAATCTAGCTGTATTGTAGTTATCCTTCATGGATAGTGATAGAGAAACTTATATCTACTCTATGAAAGTTACTCCCCCACTCTATCAGTGTGTTAGGGAGGCACAGCCTGGGGACGTAGACGGCGAGGCCCCACCTGATCAGATATCCTCAGGAAAGTCTCCTAATAGATTTTCTAAACACGGGGATCACATCATCCTCCAATGAAGATTCACCATGGTTCCAGTGATGCTACGAGAGGATGTGTTGAAGGATGTTTCACACATCCCATTTGGCGGCACATCCATGTGTGGAGAAGATGTACTAGGACCTCCAACATTTGTACTGGTTGTCAGGGATGAAGAAATTGGTGGCAGAGTTGGTATCATGATGCCTCACTTATCAGAAAGTAAAGGCCTCACATCTGGTACCAGCAGGCTTAGCTCAGCCACTTGAGCTACCATATTGGAAGTGGGATGGTATATCCATGGACTTTGTGACAGGGATACCACATATTTCTAGGGGCCACTATTCCATCTCGGTGATCTTTGACTGGCTCACCAAGTCATCCCACTACATACCCATATGAGAGAATGGATCTGTAGAGATCCTGGGATGCCTTTACGTATAAGAGATTGTACGGATTCCCGAGGTACCATCGACAATATTATCATATTTCAACACTCGTTTGATATATTTCTTGTGATAGGGATTATAGGATGTGTTTGGGACTCACCTACTTTTGTGCACCGCCTTGCATTCTCAAACAAATGTTCAGATGGAGTGGACCATTCATGCACTTGAGGACATTCTTTATGCGTGTGTCATTGATTTTGGCTATAGTTGGGAGGGCCACCTGCCACTGGTAAAGTTCGCGTACAACAACATTTATCACTCCACTATCTGCATGGAACCGTTTGAGGCCCTATACGGGCGACCTTTCAGATCACCACTATACTAGACTGACCCAGGGGAGTCATTAGTTATGGGTCCAGAGTTGGTATAAGCTACCACAGAGAAGGTGAAAATATTTCTAGAGTGGATAAAGACTGCATAGAGCTGGTAGAAGGTTTCTGCCGATAGAAGACGGAGACCCTTAGAGTTTGATGAGGGAGACCATGTATTCCTACGGGTCTCACCATGAATAGAATTACGGAGGTCTGGACGGGGAAATAAGCTATCTCTGAGGACCATCCGACCATTCCATATCCTCAGCAGTGTAGGTTAGGTGGCGTACCAGCTATCTCTTCCCCAATAGATGCACCGAGTGCATAATGTTTTCCATGTGTCACAATAGTGGATGTACGAGCATGATCCATCGCATGTTATCAACTAGTGGGAGATGGACATCGATGATGGGGAAATGTTTGCGGAGTTCCCTGTGGAGATAGAGAATCAATAGGAGAGGGTCCTTTGTGGGTGGTCGATTCCTTTAGTGCGAATTCAGTGGTAGCACAATAACCTCTAGGATAGCAGATTAGAGAGGGAGTCTCGTATACATGCTCAGTATGTCTATTTGTTCCCCCTAGTTTTGTGGTCGCTTTTTGGGATGAAAATATCTAAGGAGGAGAGAATGTAAAGACACGTAAATTCCTTATAATTGTTTTTAAAATATGTTTTGGCTTATTATGAGTCTGTGAAAATTAAAAACACTTGATTCTGAGTCCCGGTCTTCCCAAAAAAAGTTTTTGAACATTTATTATGGTACTTTTAGTAAACGTGTGGGTGGAATTTTCTATCTTTTGAAATGGTGATCTGAATTAAAATCTGAGAGCATCGTTGAACTCACAGTGCTAGGTTTTACTTAAGGGAGGCTTAACTTCGACTACATTAGGTCTGGAGAAAAATTTATTTTTGTGGACTTTTTAAAGAATAATAAAACAACATAATATTGTAATTTTATTTTTATACCAATGGTTGAGAAGTGGTGGTGGGACTGCTTAGTTTTCAATCCCTTTAATGGCTTAACTCTTCTCTTTAGTAACAAAACAATTGGTAATTAAAAGGTTTATTCATTAATGAACCTCATTAATATTTCATTCCAATAATCACCCTTCCCCTCTATTTAAATGAGGCATGGTCTTGGGATATTTAAATGGAAGGGAGGAACCTCTGATGAAGTTTCACGATGTCCTCCACCAATGATGAAAGGAGGCTTGGTCAGAAATGTCAGCGGAATTGATCTTGGATCGATAAACGGTGGCGCCTTCGACAAGCGTGGATTCTTCTTCCACAACCATAATGTCACCTTTGATTCTGGGGTAGGGGTTTTTTATAAATTCAAGTGAATTGGTTTCTCTTTCTCATTATTGAAAATAATGATGAATCGCGGTTGTTCCACCGGTGCGAAACTGGCACAACACCGAAACAACACTGGCACGACGACACCGGCAACTGGCATCAGCCAGTAGTGTGGCAACATGTGGCAAGTTGTCATGCGCTGCGAAGACAGAGGACGCATCTTCTATGCCATAGTAGAGGCGAAGGGGACCTGCGCCATGTGGATCCTACAGATAAGAGGGTGGATCCAAGTGGCGCCATCGTTTAATTCACACCAGAGGATTTTTCGTTTGGAAACGGGGGTGGCCACCTGATGGGAAGACCACACCAGCCACAAGGTTAGGTCGCCCTGGCGGGCCGCACCCAGCCAAGGAAGATCGTGTCGGTTAGAGGCCCAATGGGTCAAGCACAAAGCCCAGCGGGTCGAGCCCGCGGACCAGCCCAGCCGTTTTGGGCCGAGCTAGGTCGAACCCATGTTGGGTCAACCCAAACTGGGTCGGGCTGGCCCTCATGGAGGCAGGTTGGGTCGGTCCGACTGGGTTGGACTAGCCCCGGACGCTTTTCGGCCCAAATATGCATAGATGGTCGTATCTCACAAACCTGATATATGTTTGATGAACCATCTACACTACTTAAATCCTTGGAATGAGACAATCCTTTTGAGATACACCACCTATGTTTTGGACAATGTTTCAGTACAGATGGGTTCGATTCAACCAGAATCCAACCATTCCCTCAGCACTAAAATGCCTATAACTCACAGACCGAGCATGTAACACCATGAGATTTAATGAAAAATATTCTTTTAATTTCATTAATGTCTTGTGTTTTATGCTACACCAAGATTACCTTGCACTATACGCAACACCGAATTAGCTTGCAGTATACACAACACTATTCTTGGATCGTGTTACACACAATTTTGATAATAGTTATTCTACGCAACATTGAGTATATATATATATATATTCAATGTATAAATGAAATATGGTTGGATTCTGTTATACGATACAACGAAGGATTCTTTCACAACACGCAACCCTGACTAGGCTTGCATTACACGCAATCACGACCTTCCTCGATAGCGTGTGTTGTACGCAATACCGGGTTTTACTAAACAACGATATATTATTATAATATTATTATGAACTAGCTGTTATGAATAGTATTAACTAAATTTTGAATTTTATAAAATTATTATTCATCTTACACATTTTCTAGAACAGGGTATAAGAACAAAATAAATTTTTCGGGTAAAATAAGTGTTTTTCAAAAAATGCAGTTTTGCCGCCTTTTGATGGAGCACCCACGTTAAATCTATTTTTTGACATGTTTATAAGTTCAATTTGAAAAAAATAAAATTCTTCTTTGGAATCAAAAAATATAATTTACTTGGATAAATTTTTCGTATTATTCTGGTAACTTTCATATTTTGATGAATAGTAAAAACACGCTATATTTTAACGAAAAACAACTTTTTCTTCGTAATAATTTATATGGTTAAATTATAATATTTAATGGTTTTAAAGTATAAATAGAATATATTTTTACCATTTAATATAATTTATGTCATTATCATTGATTTTACATTGAATTCGTAGGTTAAATCAATTCAATCTTTTGCAATGTTTTAAACAAAAACCCTTTTTCATTCGACAACGGGATTAATTTTAATTTAATTTCTGCAACTTCTGTGTATTGAATTTGAAAAAATGGATTCCAAATTTGGAATCAGTGGGTCCAAATTATGTTAATAGGATACTTTTTATTTTTGAGAATTATGAATAGTAACTACGGTAAATTTTATTTACCATAGTTAAAGGTAAATCGGGTAATTAAGGGTAAATATAATATTATAAAATTACCCTAACACATGCCAAAATTCTATTGGATGGCTAACAGTAAACCCATATCAACTAAGGGTTGGATTAGATTCATTTTATGGACTTTTTACCATGAAAATAATTTAATTATTATTAAAACCAAAGAAAGTGACAACATGTCACTCTCTTAAATCTTATAAGTATAATAATTTTAATTTAGTGACAAACATAATAAAACTTTGAACATGAATAGTCTCCAGAAATATAATATAATTATCTACATCATTATAATTGTTTTAGAATTTTTAGGGATTAAATAATTGTCATTAATGGAGATACATTAATGATAGAGAAATTATTTATTAAGTGGAAAATAAGTAATATAGTTTTTATTGAAATAATAATACCCATTAAAAGACCCACAAACCTGACCAAAACATATTGGTAGTGTATATATACACCTTAATAATCCAATGACTTAATATATAACCGTTTGGATCCTTATAAAAGTGATTATGACACTTATATTATTTTATTTTAAATGATGGCAAAGTTGTCACCTTCATAATTTAATAAATATAACAATTTAAATATTGTTATTTGAAGATGATAAATTAGAGTAAAAGTATTATTGTGAAAGTTATTAGATTTATATTCATCATAGGATTTTATTTTAAATTTTCAAGCAACAAATCAGTATATTAAATAATTATACAAAAATGTTGTAGTAATTATTTTATTAAGAGATAAACCAAATAAATGGTTTTAAAAATAATAAAATAAATATTATATGAACTATTTAATGTGATCCACTAATTTTATAGATACAAATGACCTTTTATTAATATATTAAAGCTTTTATTTCAAACTTATCTTCTGTATATATTTTATTTAAATTCAAATAAATGAATAGTGTCAAAATTGAAACTATTGTTATTTTATAAAAATAGCATATTATAAAATTGTTTAAAAATGTCAAAAATATTTAAAAATTATAAATTTAAATTTATATGGTATATAATGTTATAAAGAAAACAATATTGGAAAATTCACAACTAAAAGTAATTATTTGTTATAATTTAATATTTAGAATTTTATTACCACAAATAAACTTAAATAGATTAAATAAGGATAAATCAAAATGATAAGGTTTAAATTAAGATCCAAACATGTCTAAATTTTATTTGTTGATGATATTACAACCCTATATCATATACTATTCAAATATGAGTCATTGTTGGTGGTTTTTAAGTGGGTTTAGATTTATTATAAATTAATATTTTTGAGAATTCCAAAGTGCCCCTCTCCTCCCTTATAAAAGGGCACCTCCTCCCTCTCCTCCTCACACCAATTTGAGCCTTCAGGCTCGGACAACCCCTGCCAAATTATCTTCTCCACTTCCCTAGAAACATCCTAGTGGTTCTGGTGTACTTTAAAGACCAATCTTAGTGCCCTAAGATGAGGTTTCAAAGAGGCGTATCGAAGAAGAGGTAATTTCTTCTCCTGATTCTTTCAAACTTCTTTCTTCTACAAATTCTTATTATTTAGTTGTTTCATTATAAATTAATAACATAAGTATCTCTAATATACTGATTTGTTATTATAAATATGAAACAACCCAATTTCACCTTCTATCCATCCTACGGAAAAAAAATCACCGCGCGTGCGTACGTATGGAATATCGTCTCCACGCCGTGGTGTAATCTGTTTTTCCACCAACACCTTACATGGATGGGTATAATGGTGTAATGAATAACTATACATAGTTATTATAACATCATACTGATTCTGATATATTTTATCATCCACTCTAATTCAATTCAATAATTATGGAAACGATATCATCGCACGTCCGTACGTACGGACTACCGTCTCCACGACGCGATGAGATACATTCTCCATGTTAACCATTTAAGAATGATTATAAAGTATATATAAGAAATACTAATGAAATATATGACATTATAAATCTACTGGGTTTATGTATATATGTATGTCATCTACATAATTCCATTCAACTCAATAAGGAAACGAAAACAGCGTTCATGCGTACGTACGGCCTACCGTCTCCATGGACGGTGTATTTCTTTCCATTTATCGATCTATTATATATATATATATTCTGAATATATATTATATATAAATCATGTTTTATATTCTGGAAGTATGTAATCGTGATCTAAGTAATCATATGAATAATTACAAGTCAAAACACGGACGACAAATGAAACGATTTTTCCCAAAACACTCTTTAACATGGAATTTACAAAAGAACGGGTAATATAAAGTCATAAGTGAACCATATATGATATCATAACAATGAATTTGATTCTGGAATAAGTCAATGAAATTATTTAAATCATTATACAAGAGGTTCAGATACATACGAAGCATATCGGACATAAGGTAAGGGATAATTTTGCAAATCTCATTTTTATCCGAGATTGCTTATTCGTAAGTATTTACTGGGGTTACATTTATCATCCATAACAATTTTTTCTAAAAATGTTTTCATAAAATGTTTACCATTCATCCATGAATTTTTAAAGTCATTTTTACCCTTTATTGACTTTTTACCATATTGTATGAATGTAATCTTTCCTTTGGTACTATATAAGGTTCTTTTTGACTTTTTCGACAATAGTACGAGGAGAATGTTATTTTTAACTTATACGACGTGAACGGATTTTTACGGTTTCATAACGCCTCATTTTCAAGAAGCTTACTCTACAATATTTCATGATTATTTTCAACAAAACCCTTATCTTTTAAAATTGCATGGAATTTTGTGAAAAGAAAATGATTTTAAAGAAGAAAAGATATTTTCCTCAAGAATTCATTTCAAGTGTTTTGTCAAAACCATTTTCCTTATAAGATGAAATTATTTTCATATGTGTATGTTTAATGTATAATGTCTCTATGATTTACATGGTTTCACTTTTCTTATGATGAAATTATATCCATTTTTTTATATAGATTATGTTATGATGGGATGATGTTTATGAAACCCATTTTATTCTTTGGGTTATGATGAATGTTATAAGTTTATTTTGTGGCACAAGTAAGAATGATTTCATTATGAGATGGGTGGTACCTATATCTCCCTCCTATGCATTGGGTAAAGATTTTATATCTCATGAAATAGACATGGCTAGAACGGTAAGTTAATCCGGTTCGGTGTTACAGGACTGAAACGAGGAGTGAACTCGATTCAGAATGGGACTTTGTCCACTAAAATGGTCTTGGCAGCAATGCCTTGGATAATATGGAAATCATAACATGTGCTTAATGGATGCCACAATTACATGTTTTATTCCCATGCTATTTTATCATGGTTTATGTTCCATTATGATCTATGCCTTATGTACTTCCATGTTTTATGTCGTTGCTCAAGATTTTAATGTTTAAACATTATGTTCATGTTTTTTAGTTCCAATGTATATGGAATGTTTTATTTTATCCATGCATACCCTTACTGAGCATTTGAACTCACCCTTTTTATGTTTTATTTTCCCCCAGGATCGAAAGAAAGGTTTTAGGTCAGGAAACAAAAAGTGGAAGATCTTTATGGGAGATTTTGAAGATCTTTCACCACAATTAGAAGATTACGTTCCAAGTTTCCAAAGACACTAAAATATTACAGTCCTTGTGTGTCTGTTTTTGTTATGTATTATGTATTCCGCAAAAGTAATGTAATGTCCATGTACGTTAAGCTTCGGGTCTCTACAGTTGGTATCAGAGGAAAGGTTTAGTCAACCTTTGGAAACTAGAATGCGAAAACATTAGTGAGATCCCTAGATATATTTCTAAGGTATGTTTAGGTATGTACCTAAGGATAAGAATACGTATAGGATATAGTCGTAGAACTACGGTAACAATATTAGAATTTAACCTATGATGTCAGATATTGAGGGTGCTCCCCCTTTACTATGGTGTTTTCCCTACCATGATTTTTTTCTCTCACACTATTCTTTTTGGGTTTTAGAAAATGGCTGGAAACAGGAAGATTCATGATAATAGAGGATATGACGGACAATGGAATGAATTTCTTCATGAGAAACCAAATGAAATGGGATCTGGAAGTCCAAACATCGTTATTATTCCTAATCAGAAATATCATAATATGATCAATAATCTCAACTATGGTAAGTTTCCCAACTCAGATAATAAGAGAAAGATGGAGTTTCATGATGATCATAGAGGAAAGAAAGTTCAATTTCCCTCATGTAAATCATGTGGGAAGAGGCATCAGGGAGATTGTTTCAAATGAACTGGAAGATGCTTTGGTTGTGGAAAAGAAGGACACAAATCCAGTAAGTGAAAAGGAAATGGTTCAGTTAACACCATGGACAAGGATAATGGTATTGCTACGACATCAACAATGATTAGATGTTTTAAATTTGGAATGTACGGGCATTATGAAAACCAATGCCCTAATGGAAAATCTCATGAAGAGAATCAGAATGGTCATATGGGTAGTATTTATGTGGATGATGATGAGGAGACTACAAATGTTATATGAGCTGAAAGAATTTTTGATGCTCAGTCGGTTGTTTTAGAAGATAGTGGAATGATTGAATTTTTATCAAGAGTTATGTTGTATAGTTAATGGTACTATGGAATAAAGAATCATCTAAGGATTGTTACACTATTATTTTTCCTAAAAGTATTTGAAAGTATATGTTGAATGGTACCAGTAACCATGGAATGTTATTCAGATATTTTTGTAAAGTAGATGATATGCGCATAATGAAGGAATAAGAAGATAATGAGATGTTTGATTGTATTCATGATCTCATGATTGATATAAGGACTAAGTGATATCATGGTTTGACTATATAGAATTTTGAGGATTTTGGTATGTGGAAAGTGTTAACTTTTAACTGCATTCATATTTTCACTAAGGTTTAATGGGTATTCATTTTTCAAGAGAATACATGATTAAGGCCTTCGAACGTTTGTAATGTGTCTAACAAGACATATCTTATGATATATGGGGATCAACGATGGTATTAACATTCTTCTTATATAAAATCTCTGGTAATTGTTTTCACTATAATATGACAATGGACTGCAATATTATGGATAAGCCTAAATATTGGAATGGATTGTGTTGGACATAAGTTAGTATTTTTTAAGGATAGAACCTTTTTTCGATATTATTGATGGGATGATATAGTAATGTAGTTTTAAAAAAAGGGACAACCTGCAGGATGGGCAACAGCCCATCGCGTCGGACAAGGCGGTGGGAATCGAACCCACAACCAAAGTGCGACTGGCCTTTATCGCCTACCACTGGCCTACAGGAAGTCCCTGGTTAGTAGAAAATAGTTTTATTATATTAAGCGGTATGATATATTAAGTATAAGTTCATTTTTGGAACCATATACGATTAATCTAACCATAAGATGTACTTGTAACTTTTTCTAACCTTTTGTTTGAAAGAGATGGAATGACCCATCATTCTATCACATGATCTAATAACACATCATTAATAACAAATTCATCTTCATTTCATTAAGGGATGAAGTGGAAATTGTTCAATTCTTGAACAACAGTGAGATTGTACCAAAATCATGCAAGTATTTCTTTTAATTCATCAACTTTAGGGAAATTATCTTGAAAACAAAAAATTTTGTCCTAGTTCCCTTATATCCGATGAATCAGATGGTACCTTAGATCATCACAAATCAATAGCTTTGTGATTGTTGGCTTTTTCATAGCCATGTTCTCTACCACCCTCCATCAGAACATGATGGTTAGATTTTTCTTCCATATCCATATTTTCACCTATGTTCTCCTACATGGAAACCCAGTGATGAGTTAATTTGGGAAACCGTTACATTTCATACTATAGTTTTTAAAAGCCATGTTTTGGTATTCCTTTTTACGATGTGGGTTTCTATTAAACAATCTTTCGAGTAGTAAACCATTTATAACCCCGACGAATTTTGAGGGCGAAATTCATTTTAAGGGGGGTAGAATGTAACACCCCAAGATTTTATAAAAAATATTCTTTTAATTTCATTAATTTCTTGTGTTGCATGCTACACCAATATTACCTTGTGCTATACGCAACACCGTATTAGCTTGCAGTATACACAACACTATTCTTGGATCGTGTTACACACAATTTTGATAATAGTTATTCTACAAAACATTGAGTATATATATATATTCAATGTATAAATGAAATATGGTTGGATTCTGTTATACGAAACAACGAAGGATTCTTTCACAACACGCAACCCTGACTTGGCTTGCATTACACACAATCGCGACCTTCCTCGATAGTGTGTGTTGTACGCAATGTCGGGTTTTACTAAACAACGATATATTATTATAATATTATTATGAACTAGACATTATGAATAGTATTAACTAAATTTTGAATTTTATAAAATTATTATTCATCTTACACATTTTCTAGAACAGGGTATAAGAACAAAATAAATTTTCCGGGTAAAATAAGTGTTTTTCAAAAAATGTAGTTTTGCCGCCTTTTGATGGAGCACCCACTTTAAATCTAGTTTCTGACATGTTTATAAGTTCAATTTGACAAAATAAAATTCTTCTTTTGAATCAAGAAATAAAAATGTACTTTGGATAAATGTTTCGTATTATTCTGGTAACTTTCATATTTTGATGAATAGTAAAAACACGCTATATTTTAATGAAAAACAACTTTTTTCGTCGTAATAGTTTATATGGTTAAATTATAATATTTAATGGTTTTAAAGTATAAATAGAATATATTTTTACCATTTAATATAATGTATGTCATTGGCATTGATTTTACATTAAATTCGTAGGTTAAATCAACTCAATCTTTTGCAATGTTTTAAAAAAACCCCTTTTCATTCGACAATGAGATTAATTTTAATTTAATTTATGAAACTTATGTGTATTGAATTTGACAAAATTTATTCCATATTTGGAATCAGTGGATCCAAATTATGTTAATAGGATACTTTTTATTTTTGGGAATTATGAATAGTAACTACGGTAAATTTTATTTACCATAGTTAAAGGTAAATCGGGTAATTAAGGGTAAATATAATATTATAAAATTACCCTAACACATGCCAAAATTCTATTGGATGGGTAAAAGTAAACCCATATCAACTAAGGGTTGGATTAGATTAATTTTATGGACTTTTGACCATGAAAATAATTTAATTATTATTAAAACCAAAGAAAGAGACAACATGTCACTCTCTTAAATCTTATAAGTATAATAATTTTAATTTAGTGATAAACATCATGAAACTTAGAACATGAATAGTCTCCATAAATATAATAATATTATCTACATCATGATAATTTATTTAGAATTTTTATGGATTAAATAATTGTCATTAATGGTGATACATTAATGATACAGAAATTATTTATTAAGTGGAAAATAAGTAATATAGTTTTTATTTAAATAATAATACCCATTAAAAGGCCCAAAAACCTGACCAAAACATATTGGTAGTGTATATATACACCTTAATCATCCAATGACCTAATATATAACCTTCTGTATCCTTATAAAAGTGATTATGACACTTATATTGTTTTATTTTAAATGATGCCAAAGTTGTCACCTTCATAATTTAATAAATATAAAAATTTAAATATTGTTATTTTAAGATGATAAATTCGAGTAAAAGTATTATTGTGAAAGGTAATAGATTTATATTCATCATAGTATTTTATTTTAAATTTTTATGCAACAAATAAGTATATTATATAATTATACAAAAATGTTGTAGTAATTATTTTATTAAGAGATAAACCAAATAAATGGTTTTAAAAATAATAAAATAAATATTATATGAACTATTTATTGTGATACACTAATTTTATATACACATATCACCTTTTATGAATATATTAATGCTTTTAGTTTGAACATATCTTCTGTATATATTTTATTTAAATTCAAATAAATGAATAGTGTCAAAATTGACACTATTGTTATTTTAAAAAAATAACATATTATAAAATTGTTTAAAAATCACAAAAATATTTAAAAATTATAAATTTAAATTTATATGGTCTATAATGTTAGAAAATAATAATTATTGGAAAATTCACAACAAATAAGTAATTATTTGTTATAATTTAATATTTAGAATGTTATTACCACAAATAAACTTAAATAGATTAAATCAGGATAAATCAAAATAATAAGGATTAAAATAAGATCCAAACATGTCTAAATTTGATTGGTTGATGAGATTACAAACCTATCTCATCTGATCTTATAATATGAGTCATTTTGGAGGTTTTTAGGTGGGATTAGATTTATTATAAATTAATATTTTTAAGAATTCCAATGGTGCCCCTCTCCTCCCTTATAAAAGGGCACCTCCTCCCTCTCCTCCTCACACCAATTTGAGCCTTCACGCTCGGAAAACCCCTGACAAATTATCTTCTCCACTTCCCTAGAAACATCCTAGAGGTTCTTTTCTACTTTAAAGACCAATCTTAGTGCCCTAAGAGGAGGTTTCAAACAGGCGTATCGAAGAAGAGGTAATTTCTTCTCCCGATTCTTTCAAGCTTCTTTCTTCTTCAACTTATTCTTCTTTAGTTGTTTAATTATAAAGTAATAACATCAGTATCTCTAATATACTTATTTGTTATTATAAATATGAAACAACCCTATTTCACCTTCTATCCATCCTACGGAAAACAAAATCACCGTGCGTGCGTACGTACGGAATACCGTCTCCACGCCGTGGTGTAATCTGTTTTTCCACCAACACCTTACATAGATGGGAATAATGGTGTAAAGAATAACTATACATAGTTATTATAAATTCATACTGATTCTGATATATTGTATCATCCACTCCAATTCAATTCAATAATTATGGAAACGATATCATCGCTCGTGCGTACGTACGGACTACCGTCTCCACGACGCGATGAGATTCATTCTCCATGTTAACCATTTAAGAATGATTATAAAGTATATATAAGAAATAATAATGAAATATATGAAATTATAAAGCTAATGGATATATGTATATATGTATTTCATCTACTTAATTCCATTCAACTCAATAAAGAAACGAAAACAACGTTCATGCGTACGTGCGGCCTACCGTCTCCATGAACGGTGTATTTCTTTCCATTTATCATTATATTATATATATGTATATTATGAATTTATATTATATATAAATCATGTTTTATATTCTGGATGTATGTAATCGTGATCTAAGTAATCATATGAATAATTACAAGTCAAAACACGGACGACAAATGAAACGATTTTACCCAAAACACTTTTTAACATTGAATTTACAAAAGAACGGGTAATATAAAGTCAAAAGTGAACCATATATGATATAATAACAATGAATATGATTCTGTAATAAGTCAATGACATTATTTAAATCATTATACAGGAGTTTCGGATACATACGAAGCATATCGGACATAAGGTAAGGGATAATTTTGCAAATCTCATTTTTATCCGAGATTGCTTATTCGTAAATATTTACTGGGGTTACGTTTATCATCCATGACCATGTTTTCTAAAAATGTTTTTATAAAATGTTTACCATTCTTCCATGAATGTTTAAAGTCATTTTTACCCTTTATTGACTTTTTACCGCATTGTATGAATGGAATCTTTCCATTGGTTACCATATAAGGTACTTTTTGACTTTTCCGAAAAAAGTACGAGGAGAATGTTATTTTTAACTTATAAGGGGTGAACGGATTTTTACGGTTTCATAACGCCTCATTTTAAAGAAGCTTCCCCTACAAGATTTCATGATTATTTTCAACAAAACCCTTATCTTTTAAAATTGCATGGAATTTTGTGAAAATAAAATGATTTTAAAGAAGAAAGGATATTTTCCTCAAGAATTCATTTAAAGTGTTTTATCAAAACCATTTTTATTCTAAGATGAAATTATTTTCATATGTGTATGTTTAATGTATAATGACTCTATGATTTACATGGTTTCACTTTTCTTATGATGAAATTATATCCATTTTTTTATATGGATTATGTTATGATGGGATGATGTTTATGAAACCCATTTTATTCTTTGGGTTATGATGAATGTTTTAAGTGTATTTTGTGGCACAAGTAAGAATGTTTTCATTATGAGATTGGTGGGACCTATATCTCCCTCCAATGCATTGGGTAAAGATTTTATATCTTATGAGATAGACATGGCTGGAACGGTAAGTTAATCTGGTTCAGTGTTACAGGACTGTAACGAGGAGTGAACTCGATTCAGAATGGGACTTTGTCCACTAAGATGGTCTTGGCAGCAATGCCTTGGATAATATGGAAATCATTACATGTGCTTAATGGATTCCACAATTACATGTTTTATTTCCATGATATTTTATCATGGTTTATGTTTCATTATTATCTATGCCTTATGTACTTCCATATTTTATGTCGTTTCTCAAGATTTTAATGTTTAAACATTATGTTCATGTTTTTTAGTTCCAATGTATATGGTATGTTTTATTTTATCCATGATTACCCTTACTGAGCATCTGAGCTCACCCTTTATATGTTTTATTTTCCCCCAGGATCAAAAGAAAGGTTTTAGGTCAGGAAACAAAAAGTTTAAGATCTTTATGGGAGATGTTGAAGATCTTTCACCATGATTAGAAGATTAAGTTCCATGTTTCCAAAGACACTAAACTATTACGGTCCTGATGTGTCTATTTTTGTTATGTATTAAGTATTTCGAAAAAGTAATGTAATGTCCATGTACGTTATGTTTCGGGTCTCTACAGAGCATCTGAATGATTTGATGTCTAACGTGTTGGAAACCTTACAACATGTTGGTCCTTTTGATTACTCATTTTGGGAACATCGTGGTAGTTGAGGAAAGACCAATATGTTGAGGAGAAGATACTAAAAAACTCAAGTGGATCGGGTGCGGGGAATCTGTTGTTGGGATGTCAATTGAAATGAGACCCTCTGTGGATCAGCATCATAGCGACCCTGTGTGGATCCGCATCATAGATACCCTATGTGGATCAGCATCATAGATATCATGTGTAGATTGGAATCCTAGAGACAAATAGTGTATCAACATCATAGCGACCCTATGTGGATCATCATCATAGATACCCTGTGTGGATCATCATCATAGAAACCCTCTCTAGATCAGCATCATAGCGACCATGTGTGGATCATCTTTCTAGAGACCCTGTGTGGATCTGCATCATAGAGACCCTGTGTGGATCAAAATTATAGAGACCCTGTGTGGAACATAATTCTACAGACCCGATGTGGATCAGAATCATGATGACCATGTTTAGATCATCATTCTAGATACCCTTTGTGGATTAGCATTCTAGTGAACCCGCGTAGATCATTAGTGCAAGACCTGATGAGGACTGACCTTAAAGCAGCCCATTGTGAAACAACGACATATGTCCTTATGTGGATAGACAATGGAACAACTCTTTGGTGGATCATTTGTGGAAACTTCCTAAAAAAATAAAATGATATAGCTTAAAATTAATCATCATTATTCCTAAAATCAAAGTTGTATATCTGTTTTGAGCTGAGTATTTTTCTTTGTGCTTTCTGATTGAGTTCATGCAGTGTGGTTTTCCTTTGTGGAATATTGAGGGACCTTTCGGGGGTCTATATATAAATTAAAATATAAAAAAATTTCAATGAATGGAAAATAGTTGATATTTATTAATATTTAAAAATAAATTTATAGAATATAAGAGATTTTTTAAATTTTAAATAAATTTATAGATCTCATTTAATATAAAATAAATTTACCGTTAATTTTAACGTTATTCATATAACTAAATTTAAAAAACATCAACTAAATGATAGAATTAAATTAAATTATATTCACACCATTATATTATAAATATTAATTAAAAAAATGTAACTAAATACTTCATTTAATTTATTTCAATTTTATTTATTTTTATTATCACTGTATTTATTTAATCATTGAATAAATATTTTATATATACATGTTTTGTTAATAATTTATTGTAATTACATAATATGTAAAAAATTAAAAGATATTATCTTGAAAAAAATAATCATCATTCATAAAAAATATTATTTATCACCTGACATAGGCAGTTTTCTCTATTCCTAATCATCATAGACATTAAAAGGAAGAAATGTTCATTTTTATTTCTTCTACATAACTTATTATAATGGTTAATTTCAAGGAACCATGTTTCCGAAAAACATAAAATTAAATCTTATAGTCACAAGGGGACGAATAATAAAATAAAATTGTGTATGGTCACATTTTTGTTATTTATTATACCTTATATTCTATTTTCATCAACCAATTAATCTTGTATTAGCTTAATCATTTTAATTATTTTTAATTTATTTCACTAATCAAAATGGGATAAACTTATTATAAAATAATTAAAAATTTTAAATTATTATGACTCATAATATACAATCCATTTTTCAAAATTCAATTATGAGATGCGGTAGATATTAATTTAAAACTAATCTCACATCCATTATTAGAAATATGGGTTTTAAAGTGAAAAAATGATCAAACGTTTATAATGTTTTCATTGTCAATTTAAAGATGACATTTATTCAAATTATCCAAATTGGATTAGTTGTTAAATAATTAAACTAATTTTATAAAAATATCAACATATAAATTAAAATTATAAATAAATTAAACTAGTTGACATTTTTTAATTAAAACTCATTATTATTCAGTATTCATCAAAAAAATTGAAGCCTCTCAGAAAAAGACCAAAAATTAACCCTGAGATGATTATTAGGTTCTTTAATAAAAAATGATTACATTTTTAAATAATTTTTCTAAAAGGGATATTTTTTTAAATATGGGTGTTAAACATGATGAGCACGTGTTTTTAAAAATATATTATTTTTTCAAAAAACATTTTATTTTCTTTTAAATGATTATTATTTTATTTATATTCAAAATGTAGCTAGTAAAAATGTGAGAACTTTACATTTTCATAACATATTTAATACTATTAATTCTCACCATTCTACGTTCTTAGTGATAACTATCATAATAAATAAGTAGTGTCAGTATAATATAGTGAGGAAAAACATAGTAGTGTGTGTAATAGTATCCAAAAGCAGTGTTTCAAGTACCACGAGATAAAATAAATTTTTTGTATTGCAAAATATTACCGTAATTTTGTGTATAATCAAATATTAACTTTGTGTACCATGTAACATAGTCCATAAATTGTTTTTAATTTAATAAAAAACAATTAAAAAACTCTTCGTGTTATAGTATCATTCAAGATAAATTATTTCTATCGTTGTAATTTGAACTATACGTAGTATAGGATTACTATCCATCTCATTAAAACCAAATTCAAACTACCTTGAAACCCATCTAGAATCATAGATATTGACTTAGTCCATTATATTTTCTTAATACTTTTACAATACTGAATCATCATATTTAATCTCACTCTTTTATTGAAAAGTTTACAAATTTTGATTATCATATGTGAGAGAAATAAAATATGGTCCCCTCAATAGACATCAAAATAGGTTATTTTCCTGAAATTTTCCTCAATGTACTATAACTTTCAAAAACGTTTTTCAAGCTTCCCAAAGACATGAAGAAACAAATTTTGTGGAATAGGGACAATCTCAAATATTTTATTGGATTCTCTACTCAGATATGATACATTCATATAGTGCATTAGATAGTAATCATACATACATACTATAGGGGATGAATCCCATTGATAACTTTAGAAAAAAAATTATAACACCAAATAAATCCACAATGAATTGGTGAATTTATGTATGGGTGTCCCACATTGGATAAATCAGTTTTCCATTACTCTAAAAATGGTTCTTAAGTTGAAATGTATTACAGATTGTTGAACAATACTACACATATAGTAATTTTATTTGATGAAAAATGGATATCTTAAGAAAATATAGAATATTCTAAATATATTATGGAACCCTCATAGAACGTCTCAGGTAATATGAAATTTTCTTAAAAACACTTCTTAAAAATCTTATAAATCATTTCAAATAGAGTTGAAAATGAAGAAATCATCAATTGCTATTATAAATACACAGTAACATCTCCATTTGGACTTGTATTAAATTCATTAAATTCTTTGATACTAATATCTAAAAACGAATATTCTCATTTAAGACATGTAAAATCATTTCCTTTTTCAAAATAAAATTATCTCGCCACCATGCCACATGTTATATAATTTTTATTTAGATAAATTCATCTCTCGGTGATAAGTATCATTTTAAAAAAGGAATAAGTGCACTAACCCAATATACCTAAAAATAAACTTAAAAACAAACTCTTCAATTTTCACACTAAACATATCCACTGAATGATATTTAATCAATTTCACACATAGAAAATTTAAGAGATGATTTTGGGCACATACATATCCTCATAGGACAACAAAATTTTCTACTAAGTAAATGTGTACCTCCCAAAGGTTTTAAATGATGTGGGAGGGACATGAAACCCAGGTTGTGGATCCATTTATAAAATATTCTCATTGGGTAATCATGATGAATATATCTTGGAATTTATATCTGTTTGGATAAAATTCCCATCAAATGTCTCTATTTTCAACCCTTTTCTTGATGAAATGAAATATTATATCAATATGATTAAACCTCAACTATTGCACATGATTTATATAAATTTATATAACACATTAATTATCATATTTAATTATAATAAGTCATTCAACATCCACCTTCAAATCATTTAGCACCTCCTTCATCAATATATTATTAGTGAAATCACAAGTATTATCTATTTATTAATCCTCTACAGTACAAAATGTGATCTAGTTCTATTTATTATAGTACCAACTTACATAGATATTATCCACGTATGATATTCATACCTAAATTATCATATATGATCCACTAGTGATATTTTAAAACCATTTTATTAATAATTAATTTTTAAAATCATTAATTTTTTGTGATAACTTTATGGTTTCTAATAATGGTTTTTGATAGAATGTTTTTGTCGTAGTGATTTCCAAAAATTTCCATCATCATGAAAGTTTTAATAATGTTATTTATATCATGTATAATAATTATATACATATTTATTATCAATAATAAATGTTACATGATGAAAAAATGGATTACACTATTTATGGAGATTGTAGTATATACGTTTACATGAAAATTGTTTTCATTCTCTAATGAATGTGAGGAAAGAACTACAAATAATAATTATTTACCAAAAAATAATATACAAATCATAAATATCATATATATTTATTAAATATATAATTATAAATAACCATGTGATGTGGTGATGGAAAATTATTTGCATCGCTTCGTGGAGGCAGTAGTCCACACGTATACAAAAGGGATATATTCATTTCCCAATTGATGGAAAATTTATGGATTTTTTTCCTATAATAAAAATAACATATCATTATATATATGTTATTGGATTCACAATTTTATGATTAATTCATCTTTTTTTAAAAAAATTGAGCTTGGTTATGAACTAAACATCTTCATCTAGCAACCTCTTTTAGATTACATCATGGGACCTAAAATATTATATTGTGATAAAAAATGTACATATACTATCTATGAGGGTTGATATAAAATTATTTAGTTACATTTTTTTGAATTATGATGATCTAGATGCATGGAGATGGGAGGAGAGGGGTGTCCTTCAATAAGTTATGGAGAGGACAAAACTGAATATTAAAAAAAATTATAATAATTTCTATTTTATCAAAATAGATCCCAAATAAACCCTAAAATAGGATAATATTATATAGGGTCAAAATATATCCATTAAATTTGATTTAGGAATGTTTATATTTAAATATCACCCATATTTTTTAGTTTAAACCCCCAGTAAACCCGTTTTATCCTTAAGTGTGGAAACAAAATATTATTGTTTTTATTATTCATTATAGCCAAAAATAAAAAACCCTCCCCGTAGAAAATATTAAATTAAAATTCTAAATATATAATATAATTTTATTTTATTATGGTTAAATACATGGTGGAAATTAAGTTTAAAATCAACTGGCAAAAGAAGAAAAAGCACTTTGCCAAAAAATGATTTTTCAAGAAAAAAATATTTTTATTCCAAAAAAAAGAATAATATTAATTCCATTGAAAATGATTGGATTTTTTTATTAAAAATATAAATTCTAAATTTTAAAGTATAATCATAACAAAATTGTAATTTTTAAATACTCATATGTAATATATAGTTTTATATAAAATCATTATATTTTATATAATTCACTTAAAATGTAATCTTTTAAAAATATCCAAATATCTCGAAAAAAGATAATTTTTATAAAGGGATTTTGGAATTTATATCCTTTTAATAAAATAAAATATATAATAGTGTGATAAATTAATTACAATATCCAAAAAATCAATAAACCCATTTTGAAGGAAACATATTATTGAAGCATAAAATGACTTTAACTAAAATTGATTACATATTTATTATGAATTAATGAAAAAATTATATTCATATATAACCATTATAAATTATTTTAATGATGTTGTTATTATTATTGATAATACACATATAATTTCTAGATTAATTGTATTTTATATCACCGTTCATTTAGACTTAGGGCTGTGTGTAAAAAAAATAATACATCAAGATTATTTAAAAGAAATATATGTGTGTGTGTATGTGTACATAATATCACGGTGTTACATTATAGCTCTTTTTAATTTTATTTTTTTTCAAAATTTTGTCAATATAATTCCAAAAAATTGGATCACTCTTATTCATCAAATAATAGGGTTCTGTTGTAGTTTCATAAAATTTTTAGTTAATTAAAAGTATATTAACTATTCAAGTACCTTTTTTTGTAACACATTATCTCAAAAATTAAATATTTTTAACATTTGTTCTTAATATGAATGTTTGTGATCTAGTTTTAAAACCAATTAGTTCAGTATATGTGATGGATCTGGTATATACTACCTCTTGACCAATACATGGATCACATAAAGAACATCAGAGATGTTTTGTGGAAGAAACAAGTGATAAAATACATTTGCTACTCGATCAAGCACATAAAAATGATGAATATTCCTATTTACCTTCTTCCCCTTATTATTTATTCTCATAACCTTCTTTAATACGGAAACTCTTTTAGATACCTTTTCAAAAAACTCAAATTTTATATCTCTATAATAATTGTCCGCACAAATTTTCTATAATTTCTAAACTACCATGATTTTTTGTTGAATAGATCTAAATTTCATTAGCATTTCCTTATAAATCTCATGTCCCAATAACATTTGTTCTCCAACTCTATCTCAGTATGTTAGAGTTCTATATGTATCACAATATAGGTATTTACATGGAGCCATATAGATTCTTGAGTGAAATTATAATAGTATGGAAACTCAACTATAGGATGTTTTTTATCCAAAACACAATTTAAATATAAAAATAGATCTCTACATATAATATAGGGTTTTAATAGTTCTATCAAATTAAAAATCTATCCATAGTTGAATAGTAAGTGATGAAAGACAACTCTTTATCCAAATCATGCTGATGAATTCAATAGAAAATCTAAGGAAACCTAAAATCTTGATCAGATACAATAGAATGAGGAAAACCATGAAACCATAATAATTTGTTAGTGTATATCATAAATGGTTTTTTGAGAAAGTTATATTCTCTTTTAGAAATGAAGTATTCTATCTTCATAAGGTGAATAGTTATAATCCAAATAACAATATGGAATTTATATGTTTTGGGGATAATGATAACAAAATATATGACGTTTTTCCCATTTCCATACTATAATGGGTAATAGTTATAACATCCACTTATAATTACATATATCAACATTAACTTGAAGACACACCAATCACCAAGATATATACTCGGCAACACCTCTCTTAATGTTATATCTCTAGAAATACTTTTTATTATATCTCTACAACATTATACTTCTAGGATGAATATCCAATGATTCACTATGAGCTTCACCCAACATCTCCTTATTCAAGTCTCATATTGACATGTCACATACTCAATTCAAAATCCTTATCATTCCATTATCATGGTTGAACTCGTGAAAATTTCATGCCATCTTTTATATCTGTACATCTTCCTTCTACACCTTTTTATTCACTATGTGAATATATTGTTGAAAAATCATTTACTAAATAAACTATTTTTCTAGTTCCTTCAAGATTTCATGGACCAAATTTTACAAATCCAAAAATATAGTATTTTCGTTATGATCCTCATCATTAAAAAACATTCTTTATTTATTTGAATCAAATCATTTTCCTTCAAGTTCACTTTCCCATGGTGGTAATTTATTGAGAAGTAATAATCAATAATAACCTCCAACCATTATCTCATGTGCATATTAAACTCATTTCTGGAAGATATATACTCTGAAATTTAATAATTATTATATATGTCACACTATTCTCTATAAATATAATTCATCTAGATCATTAATCCAAATATTAACATTACTAATTCGAACTCATGAGTCAAGTAAAGTTTATCTAGAATATTTAATTAATGTATGGAAAAAGCTACCACCATATCTTTCTATATAAGAGAAAATACAGTCACCTTAATTTATGAATCAATATAGATCAAAAACTTTTATCTATTACTGAGTAATGTGAATATATTTTCACTAACTGTCCTTATTTTCATATCCATGAATGTTTCCCCATATTCACCTTTTTAAAAGAACAAGACTGCCTTCCATGATAACATGGTGACTAGATTAGAAGGCACTAATAAATTCTTCAAAAACATTCTATCAGATCAATATAATCCAGGAAAATTGTGGATCTCTATCATAGTGGTGGGTCTAGTCTAATGATCAATAAATTTCAACATGGATGGATCCACTAATATACCCTAACATTGGATTATATGAGTGAAAAATGACAATTATATTCCCAAAATTCACACAAAGTTATTTTTTCATAAATCTACCTTATCCATGGAGTCCTAAATAAAAAAATCATGTGATATTTATGCTCCAACTTTATATTATATAATATAATATGTGATCTTTAAAGATTACCACAACTAGATCAAGGTAATATATAGAGGATAAATTCATTAAATAAATTAATTTCAATTGGGTATTAGTAACAAAAAATGGTATCAGTATAAATTTATATTTCCAATAACTATTATATAAGGCTATCTTGGGTATTTTCTCACATTTTACCCTTAACAGATAGTAGAAAAATCACACAATAAACTTTTATAATTATATATATCCACAACATTGTTTGGAAAAACATCAATATGTTGTAGAGGATGAATGTTATTTATTTTGATCATATTAATTTCCTAATAATCAATGTAGACATTCATTTATCCTTATTTATTCATAAATAAATAATTGGTACAACATAGAGTGATTCAATTGACCAAATGGATACCCTATACTTATTCTCCTAGATTTTCTTCTTCAATTATTTTAACTAAATAAAGTAAATTAAATATCTATTCTTTCAAATATGTGTAGTACTGTGTATAAGTTCTATAGAAAACACAACATCACTACTTAGATGAATAATATGAAGCTCGTTTGGAAATTGATCAAAAAATCCAATTACTAGAGGAATATCATTGATTTTTTCTTTCTCTATAACCATATGATACAAATAACCCTTTTGAAAATTAATCAAGACCCATATCATTGATATAATTTCCAATGGAGGTTTAGATTTTTTATGGACTAATATATTATCATAAAAATGATTGGAATATCAAATTTGTATTCCCCTCATCTACAATTTGTATTGGATTTAGGTAAATAATTACAATACACGCCCAAAATTACATCAAACTCAACTAGAGGAAGAATACTGATATTATCACGAAACAAAATCCAAAAAAAATAATTATAGAATTGTAAATGTTGGGAGATGTTATCATCATAAAAATAATAAATTTTTTTGACAATTTAAAATATATTTATTAAAGAGTTAATGTGATTCCATTAGAAAACTATTTTTGAAAAAAAGTTTCATTAAATTCAAAATCAAATAAGACATTAGTTGTTCTTGAGTGGATTTTAAGTGTTGCATTCACCAAATCATCATCTTAACACAAAATATTAGTATTATTCACAAGATATTTTCATTTTTCTACACTCTGAAAAGGTTTAGGACATCAATCATAATTATTAAACCCTATATTTTACCAACATTATATATAATTCATTTACAAAATTCATTTGAAACCCATGATTTTGTTTAGTAAATTTGTTTTACATTTCTCTTTGTTCAAATCACAAGCTAAATTCTACCCATCACATTATCATTTTAATTCTTGATAAAAATCCTTTACAGACATAAATATTTTTAAATTATCTATAATAAAATTTACTCCATGTTTGTTTACACACATTTGTAAAAATGAATAATTATATTCTTACCCCCCATGAATTATATTATTATAATTTTCTTTAAATTCCATCCTTACATTCATTTCATAAAAAATTAGATTGATGTGTGAATAAAATCTCGATATCTACTTTATATGACAAAGAATGATTTATTTATAGCTATTGATGTCTATTGTGGATATCAATTTTTGAATACTTATTTGAAGATAATAAAGAATCAGTCAATCTAGATTTCATGTTTCAGGATAATACTATAATCATTCCTTCTATGTCTAGTAAAATTTTACTTATAGGGTCTAATGGATTAATCAAGCTTCTATTTTAGCTTAAGTAATTACATATATTTTTTCATAAAAATAATACAGTGAAAAAATTTGTTAAAAAATAATATTGTAAGATCATTAGAATCTTTAGTGTCAATTTCTTTGGGTTTTCTAATATTCTTGATAATACTCAACCGATGATATTATTGAAAATCCAATTGATAATAAACTTATATAAATGTTTTATTCTAAAAATACTATATAATGGAAAATATTCTCTCAATGGTAATTATTAATTTATTATAAAATAGTTGATCAATTTACACAACAAATTAACGTAGAATTTTCCTCATGGATGATTCAATAGAACGTTATTCCTATAAATGTTTATTGATTTGGAGGCTCAAAATGATTCAACGGATATGAAATTAATCTAAACATTCAAAAAAAATATTTCTTTCCATATCCCATCACATTTGGGTTTTATGGAGGAAAATATTTTTATATTATATCAAATTCTTTATATCCATAGATCATTTCGGTACAGCTAATGACTAAAACCAAAACATGTAGTGTGGTAAAAATTTATTATAGTGAGAAATGATAAAAAAAATTAAAATATTTCATAGGAAGTCTTAATCATTACACCAATATTTTAATATATGAAACCTTAGGTTTATCCTAGGTCATACAAGGTCATAATCAATTCAAATCCGATATAATGGATCAAAAAGAAAATATGAATTAACCTAATCATATCCTTATAGTTTTTATTGATAGGTGTGCAGTATTAGGAATAGTCATTATGCCATATAGAATATCAGGATAATACTTTATCCTCCCCATTATTATTTTTTATCCCAAGATTTATTTTTATCACAACTACATCAACATATGATTATCTTGAAAGGGATTTTTTTGGGAAAACCAATATTGTTATTTTACTAAACATAGTATATTCATTGATGCATAGGATTTTAAAAATATTTCTTAATAAATTTTCCTCATAATAGATTCCATAAATAACATACCATACTATAAAACCAACATAGGTGAACCATGAATTAAATATATTAATATTACATATTATTAGGTTACTAGTGATTATATATCATTATTATAAATTATTGAACCATAATATTTCTCTTTATTTGGAAAATTTAGTACATAAAAAATATTGCATAGAAGATCTAAAACATCTCCCATTATGTTCGTGACAACTACCTCCCTTCTTTTAAATATCATAATTAAAATTGTTCTACATATTCTCAGTAAAAAGGAAGATAGAAAATTGATATATCAGAATGATAGTAAGGATAAAATATGGATATATTAATATTATATAATAATTACATGAGAATAATGTCATGATAATATATATTATCATTTGGAAATAATTCCCATTATTTCATAGTTTATAATAATTATTTGTAGAAATAATCTTTTTAGATCATTAGACGTGAGTCATAATGGAATCAATGAAAATGATCCATGAGACCATAACATTAGTTTATGATAATTTCATAGAATAGTGGAATATAGTGTGGAAAACTCATAAACAATGAAATATTATCTCAATTCCATCCACCAAGACATTGATCACAAGTTGGGAATGGGAAAACCACCCATGTACTACCTTCAGGATGGGGATAACCTTCCAAGTAACCTATTTTTGGGATTGCAATAACCTCATTTGTACCCTTTGAGATTTAAAAACATTGATCTTTACCAATTTCATTGGATTTGTATAACTGATCCAGCTATTAGATAAAAGTAATTAATTCATATATACTCCACAAGATAAAAAAACCATTATCATTTCATCATAACATAACCCATGGAAAATAAAATCTGTTTCATAAGTATTCCATCATCATAATAAAAAAACAACTTGATAATGAATAAATTTTTTTCCATTGGATCATATCCCCGTTTGTTTATATTAAACATCAAACGATGTCGTAATAGATAAAAAATTACATTATAATATCAATATAAAATTTCATAAGGAAAATACCATTTTATTTTTAAAATCACTTGTTTCAAATATAATAATTTCCAAAATAATATTGAAAATATTTTATTCAAAATGATCCATAGAAAATGGTAAAGGAAGATTCATAGAGTTTTTTTCGTGATGGAATGAAATTACATTCATGTAGCGTGTGTTAAAAAAAATTCTATTCATAGTGTTGGTAAAAATTACCTCATTAAAAAAATGAAAAGATGATTCCTTTTAATCATTTTTATGTAATGTAAAACATAATGAAAATGAAATTAGTAACCTATTTTAAAATATAAAAATAATTCTATAAAATATTTTCTAGAAAATTTAGATATTGAAGGAAATAATTCCATATCAAGCATACAAATATAGATATTTTCTCATGGAAAATAATTTTTTCCTTTTCTATACATGAATAGAGGAAAATGAAATCAAATCATATAGTGTATATATATAACTGGATGAAAACAATATATATTATTTTTGATATATAGAATATAAATTTTCATAATAAGAATCTTATGAATAAAAAACAAGGTAAATTGTAGATTACAACAAAAAACCCTTACCTTATGATAGAATTTCATCATATTTTTTATAACCTCCTTTATAAAAAATTTGAAGTATTAAAATTATATAATAAAATAATATACATAAATATAATATCATTTATTATTCAATTATAATATTTGAAATATATGTTATTAATTACCATTTATTATGATCATCTTTTTTGGGTGTTAACTGTTTTATTTTTCATGAATGCTTGGATTCAAGAGATTCCATACATGTAAACCTATCATTATTAAATCCTCTCTATAATGTTACTAATAATTTCAAATTATATATATTTATTATATTAATAATTAAAATCATTATTTTATGGATGATATAGAATAATTAAATACATTATTCATGGATATGGTAGTTATTATATACACATGAACATTCTTTTAATTTTCAAATTAAAAGAATTAAACAAATATAAATAATATTGTGTCTTTATAAATAATAATTTGATAAAAAATATCATTTTCATTTGTGTTAAATCCATAATTCTAAATATCCATGTGATTAAGTGATATAAAATGATTCATATTGTTGTGTGGAGGTGGTTGTCCATACATATGGATGGGGGAGACATTCAATTACCATTTTATGTAAAAGATATGGAATAAGGTTGTTCTATCATAATAATAATATCACAATACATATATAACATTTTATTAATAATGTTATTAGGTATTTATTATTTTTTTATAATTAGTAATAAGAATTAAAAATTTAAGAGCTCGATTAAGAATGATACATATTCCATGAGAGACCTCCATTGGATTACAACTTAACCTTTAAACGATGGTATTATCATAAAAACCCGTATAGGAGATGTGAAAAAGGGTTAGGAATGTAACTAGATAGGTATTAAACAATATAATAATATTTTTTAATTTTGTAGAAGATAAGAGAGGTGGAGTCCTCTTATATGTGATAGAGGGGATGTAATTGTAAATTTTCAAAATATTATATTATAATAACATGTTATTCAAGAAACATGGAACCAAAATTAAATCATATTAAAATTGGAGATGATATAGGTTATATTTCTAGATATTAAATAATATTTAGACAATCTAATTTGGAAAAATCATACTTATCACTTAGTTTAACCCCTGATAAATTTCTTTTAACTTTAATTATGGAAAACAAAATTAATTTTTATTCTATTTATTATTAAAAAAACGTGAAATTGGAATCATTAAAACTTTATTAAATGAAGATTTAAAATATGGGATTCATTTAATAAAATTCAATTTCTATATGTGGTATAAATATTTTCAAATAAAATCTGAAAAAACCGTCGGTTATGATTTTCAAGAAAAATTAATATTTAATAAAAACATATTTATGCATAAATTTAGTATATTTTGATTCCAAGGATATTTTTTATATTTTGGGTAGAAAATAGTATCTAATTATATTTTAAAATAATTCAAATAAAAGTACTTTTGAATCTTCATGAATTTAAAATACAATTTTCTATAAAATTGGTAATTTTTTCAATTCCCTGAAAAATTATTCGTTTTTTAGAAAATCCTCTAACGTTCACATTAAGATAATTTTGATATAAATAATCTAAAAATTATTTCATTTATAAAATTAAATTTCAAAAATTATTATAAACTAATTATAATATCCACACACAAAATCAGTAAAAATCATTTTTTATGAAAACATATTTTTGAAACATAAACTGACACAACATAAAATTGAATAAATAATTATTATAAATTCCTAAATTAATATAAATAATATAAATAAAATATATAAAAAAAATTCATAATTGTTTATTGATTTTCAAACAACTAATTTTATAGTTTAGATAATGGATGACTATATCAAAATTCATTTAGACTTGGGGATCAATGTAAAATGGGTTTTCGAATACATCAATCTATTTAAAAGAATTATATACATATATATAATCATGGGTTTTAAAATAAAACTCACAAGATTCATTGAATCCTTAAAATATATTTTTATTATGGGTTCACATATGAATTTTCATTTTCAACTTACCTTCTCCCAGATCGATTTCTCCTATTATTTGAGAATCATCCACAAAATTATGGCATTCTTTGATTCCATGGGAGAGATATGTTATACCAATAAAAAATTATTTTTTACATAACTTCCATTAAATAAGAATTGACCCATAATTTTTTATTTTAAAGAAAAGTAGACATTTACTCTAAAAAATATTCTTGTAGTTTTTGTACAGTGAAATGATTCATTTATAGAATATTTGAAGAACCTTTCATATTTAGGTTAATCGTTTCCAAATTTTCTATATTATACGTAATAAAAGAGTTTATATTGACCTAGGTTTTCCTAGTGTTTCATATTGAACCAACACTATTATACTAAATATATTTAATAATTTTATTAAATAACTTTAAAACCATGTCATTATGTATATAAAAAATCTTAGAATATGAAGGTGGATCAACCCTGTCTTAAATATCACTTTAATAATTAATCATCATCATTCCTATAATCTTATCCTCTTTTATTCAAAATGATTAATTAATTTTAATTTCTTTACCATGAGAATATATCTTCTTTTTTAATTATTTTATATATTGTTCCCACTCAACCACTTTTACGTTGAAATTGTTCATCAACTCAATGTGTTCATTTTCCTTGTTATGATGCTCATATTTAGAATTTATATATCCTATAAAATTCCTTATTATATATTTAACTTTCATCATGCTCTCATTATTTAATTATAAATAGATTTTAGGTTCTATAAAAAATATATTAATTTTGTATGATATATAATTTTTTTTACCTTTACTACAATTGATGTCATCATTGATTTCAAAATGTATAATGATGTTAATTTCAGTTCTTAAACATTCCTCATCCAAATATGTACATGAGGAATATTTTTCTACTACATATATAATGAATGATTATCATTTTCTTCACAATTCCTTCCTTTTAAATTTAGAACATTACCATTGTATTTTAGATGATTTTATCCTGACTCCCATTGTGGTTTTTTATGATAGATATATTAGTTTATTGGAATTCTAATCACTCTCGTGATCTCTATTTGATTCACTTGAGGGTACACCTTATTTTTCTTCAATATTCATCTTACTCAATGATTTTAAATTCATCCTATCATTAGAATTATTCATGAACAATTTTATATCATCTTCTCATAATATATTACTGTATTGTGGAACTCATCAATGGATATATCATGAATTTTCTAAAAAAATAAAACTTTTGTTATCAATTCCATTTTGAAAATTTCCCCTTTAATTTTTTATCATAGTTTACCCATCCATATTTTAGTAAAATCCTTTAATTTTAATACCTATCATATTCAACACTATGAAATATTCATTAACAATATCATGTTATTTCAATGTTATATATTTGTATTTTTACCTCAATATTTGAAATATTGGATCTTTCCTCATGATGTTTCCTATAAACATAATCTATATTTTATAAAAAAATTACTTCCCTATCCACATCCCCATTACATTATCATACACTATTATAGTTGGATGATAGTATAGAATTTCCTTATCTACCTGCTATCTCAATATCCCTTTGAACTAAAATAGTCATTTGACAATCTCTTTCTATTTATGGATATCCCAAAATTACAAAAACTCTAACTTATAATCATTAAAAAAATAGATATTATAACATTCAAATCCTACACCCATGAAAGTTATTTAAATACAAACAAGAACACCTTCTCTATTTATATAATTTTGGTTTTAAATAATAGAATTTAGAAGGGTATAATCTTAAGGGATTATATTTTTCTACAATCCAACTTTTTGAGCACATATCATTAACGGTAATACTTGGGGTAAATTAGTAATACCTATTTTTACTTTTAATAAATAATATTTTTTGAATAAAATCCTCATATACTATTAAGTTATAGATTTTATCCTCATTATTTTTTCATTGCATTTATGCAATAACATGATATAAAATTTTCACACATGATATATTTAAACGATTTTTAGTTGATATGAGATCCCACTCCACCGAATGTCATACATTTGTTTTTCACTTGAACATTATTATAACTATAAACTTATAATGAATAAAACATTCTAAACTTGTCACAATAAGTCATAGAGAGGATTATCCACTTTTCTATATTGTCTTCTTCCATCGACTTCTACCATATTGAATGTTTTTAATTGTCTAGATAGGAACTATATATTATTCAGTATTATTATTTTTCTCTAGAAAAAAATCATATCATAAATGATCAGCATGATTCTTATGTATATGCATTCTAAATCATCTTTTATAAGGTTCTTCACTTCCAAAATAAAATGGAATGAAGTAACAAAATGACAACCTTCATATCACCAGTACATAAAGAACATATTTTATTAGATCATAAAATAATTATTTACTATTCATTTATCTAATATAATGAATCAAGATTAATACTAATATAAAAAAATTTCCATGGCCTCTTCAAAAAATTAGAATATATTTAAGTTTATGACTCTAGAAAAATATCAATCTTCAGTACAACAAAAAATATTCCATTATTAAATATATTATAATAAATTTCAATTTTATATTTATAATTCTTATATTTTTATATTGAATATCAATGATGTTTCTAACCGAATTATTAAACATATCATTTTGAGATTCATCGGTTCTCTTTATCAGAGTCTCCTAGAACAATACAATACATTTTTCTGAATAGTTAATTCTCTAATTTTAATTCAAAATATCATTTAATATTTCAACAATACATATAATTAATAATCTAGTAAAAAATATTTGAATCCAATATTCAATCAAGGTTTTGGACATATCCCATTATATTCTAGAGATATACAAACATCATAACATTTTTTGATTTGTCTTTAATTTTTCAGGAATGTTTCTCAAAGAGTGATAATATTATGTGGAATGAAAATATCATAGGATACGCTCAAACACATATATATAATATAATAATTTTACATTGATTTCAAAACACTTATAACTCCAAAAAAAATCATATAGGCTTCCCAAATTCACACATACATTCCTTTTTAGTAAAAATAGGAAATCTAAATTATTGAATTGGTTGATCAACTCAAATATAAAATGTTCTTACATTGTGGAGGTAAATTATCAAATGAAAAAATTATGTTAGATATATTTATTTTAAATATTTATATAAAATAACATATTCTTTATAATAACCATTTTTCATTGGAAAAATTTCCTTATAGAAGACCCACATTTAATAAACACCTTTTCTATTTCTCAAAACATGGTTGGGTAATGAAATGTTATACGTGTATGTTAATTATCTTAAAATTAATTTAATTTCATTTACAAAATCATATATCTCACGTAAAACATCTATCCAATTCTGAATAGAACCACAAACCCTCCAAGAAACATTCCCAACATATCAAATAATCAGAAAAAACAACTCAAATATATCATAAAACATAATAAATTGATTTAACAATAATGAAATATTCTCCAAAAATTTAAAGGGAATTTCAACTTTAATCAAAGGTATCAATTTTTTTCCATTGTTTCTCTTATTTGAATCCATGTTATCAATTATTTATAATTTATTTTTGTTTTATTTTATTTATTTTATAGTTTCATTATCAATGATTACTAGAGGGTTTGACATTGGATGAAGTCTTTAAGGTTCATTGGTTGATCTAGGGGATTTTGGTTGTAATTCCTCTTCCATTATCCACTTCTAGATCTATGAAAATCAAAGATCCATATCTAGGTTAGGTATTCAATGAAACTAAATTTTAATTATTTTTAACTATGGTTTATCATCTATAAATTTCAATGTGTAAATATTTGTGTACCTTCACCATCATGGTAGACACTAGATACAATTCCCCAATCTAGGTCGCCCCATAACCTTAGGCATGCCTCCCCATATATCAAAGGCTACTAATTAGTACTGAGGGTCTGTTGAGTTATATAGAGAGGCTATACCCTCTTTATCATAGTAAACCAAAACATTTAATAATAAGAAGGAATGAAAAACAACATAGCTAATGAACATTAACTACAAAACATTTCCCAAAAAAATTATATAATCCAAGAACTAAATAATAATTATATTACAACATGTCTTGATGTGCCATGTGTCTGCAAAACCAAAAATAATAAAAAACCAAAGAATATTCAAAAAAAAGGTCCCGACTCTTTTATGGATCCCTCATCCATCCACAACACATTAACAAATCAACCCTCTAGCATATGTCAATTTCCATATTCCTGAACTACCAACATTAATTTATCTCGGTTACACAATGGTGGCCTTATTAGGAATTGATTACATCTCAGTTGGATACCACCAATGATGTATACAAAATATACAGTCTAAGAAGATAATGTAGGAATGTAATAAATTGTTAAAAATATAGTCTAATGATAACTTGAGTTCCATTGGTTAGTATTGTTCACATAATCTATTTTCTATGTTTATTCCATGGGTTTGTAATTTTAAACAATATCACTTTTTCATACGCCAAAAAATAAACAATGCATAAGGGAAATAATCAATTTCGTCAAAAAATAGGGAATTTCATTGCACAATCACTTAATAACACATACCTTGGAGCCACAATACAGGTAGTCTCATCACATGAAACTCTTTAGGGAATAGAGCCTTCATCCAAATCCATATCCTATTCATTAATGGTGGTGCAGTTTAGAGCGTCATTCTAACCAAACCCTTGAGAGCATATCCTCTTGTAAAATTTCACACACACACCATCAATGAATGTGCACATTATTCTTTAAAAATTTACCATATATACAAATTCAAAATTAATACTCATTGAACACAGTTACCATTTAAAATTCATATTCGATCAACATAAAAATCATCTTAATGTCTTAACTCAAAAAAAATATTTTCCATTTAAAACTTAGGAATTTTTAACAGATTCACATTTTACCAAATTCCCCCTTATAACATGATATCAATTAAACACAATTACATCAATTTCATTTCAAAATTCATGTTAATGAAGTATCAAAATTACCATTTATTTCATTCCATAAACCTGTGTTAACATGATAAAAAAACTATCCTCATTTTTATCTCATAGATCCTGAAAATCCACAATCACTTACCCAAACCCATGTTCAAGCTTATGGAACACCTGATTTTTGGTCTCCATCCCAGCAAATTCATCCACAATGTCTCAAATGGGGATCATGAGTGGTTAAATTCATCATTTAACCAACAATTTTGTCCCCTGTCTCTATATGAATCAAAATCAAAACAAAAATAAACCATTATCACAATAATATACACATTAAAAACATCAAGGATAGTGTATATAATTTGTAGACCACCGACCTCAATTATGAATATATTTTCACGCTCAACCTTAGCTCTTGATTCAGTTTCTGGAACCCTTTGAATCCCCAAAATAAGATCCCCATGAAAAAGGTTTTTTATAGATTCGAAAGGGTAATAAAAACTACAAAATCCATAATCTGAAAAAATGATGGAAGTTGAATTTTATACACACCTGGAGCTTCTATTAGAAACCAATAACACTTTAGAATACATAAAAACGAGGGAGATAGAACCTTGGGAATCTTGTGGAGATTTAGATTGTCACTAGGGATATTGGGGGAAGAATAGATTAATCTCTTTACTTAAAAAACATAAATCCCAATAGGAAAAAATGTTACCAACACACTATTAATGGGACTCATAGTTCGGCTTCATGGTTTGCCAAACCATGTGCCATCTTTACGCCAACTGTGTACTACCCTCTGTCCAAAAAGAGGGAAAATATGCACCATTTTCTATGGAGAAAATATAGTTTAAAAACCATGATATGTAGATGAGAAATAACACTATAAAGGACCACACTGTTTGGCCTCCCCCATTGAATAGTTTCATAAATTGTACACCCCTCCTACAGTACAGAATGGTTTGGTGCATAGTTACTACTAATAGTGTGTCGACCATAAAACATGCTCTAGAGGGTCACCTTCTCACCTAATTCATACACTGAACCCCCAATACACCCACGAGCCTCTTCATAGACTCAAATAAAATTTCATTATCAATTTTAATTGTATATAAACAAAAATATTAAATATGGTCAAACCCAATTATGTTCATGATCATACAACCCCCACATTATAATGGTTCATCCCCATGCCACTTTTACAAACCATCACTGAGCTTCTAAGGTAAAGAGATTTGGTCACTATGCCCAAAAACCTACGTCCCCCTCCCAGTTTTCTTCCTAAAAATTACAATTCTTCCACAGAAATCAAACCAAATGTTTAGTTTTTTCCAAGCATTACATGCCCACTACGATTCACAATATGATATAGATGCTCATAAAAGGACACATCAGCCTTCTGATCAACATCAATAACATCAATCATGTGAGTTGGGATGGGTGATACTTCTAAATCTATGAAGCAATATAAAAATAATTTATATAACTATACCATGTAGGTAGAGGCAATCGGTACCCCAATGATTTGATCCACTTGACAATCAAAAATATACCCATGTACTTGGGAATTAGATTTCCCTATTTACGAATCCAATGATGACCCAACCACTGAGACACCCGTACAAACACACGATCATCCACCATAAACATAATAGGGAGATCACATAGAAAAAAATATTATATTTCCTTACTTTAAACTATATCCAAGCACTTTTGAATCAAATATACCTATTATGATGTCTTCTACATGAGACTCGGTTCGAAAAACTCTTATTTCCCCATCCTCTAACCAACATAATCATGATATGCATGGCCTCACATAGGGAGAGTCATACAGTTTCCTTTAAATTTTTACTTGATAACTATTGATATTTTTGAACTAAATAACCCCCAATTACTTTTCCCAAGATCCAGCAAAATCTAGACACATTCCCTTGACATTTTCATTTATCTCAGGAATAGAATGCTCTTATTTCCCATCTGCCAATAGGTGAAAATTTATACTCATAATCACATGGGAACCAAGAAGCTTATATAACCCCTTCCAAAAGTGTGAAGTAAAACATGGATCATGATTTTAAACAAAATAATGTGGCACTCAAGGAAACTATACTATCTATCAATCATAAAACTCACCAAAATGATCCATCATGCAGTTCTCTTGAATGAGTATAAAATGAACCACCTTGGTCAAACGATCCACAACAACTGATATTGAATCATTCGTCAATAGCATCTTTGGAAGACCCACCAAAAAATCCTTCATCACATCATCAGATTTTCATTTCAGATTTGGAAATGGTTGCAACAGAATACTCAGTCACTAATTCATAGACTTCACTTGCTAATAGGTATATCATTATGTCAGGAAACCTACAACCTTTTTATTCATCCTTGTACACCAATACTATCTATAATGATCACTATAAATTTTAAATAAACCATGACTAACATCCCATTTTGAATCATGTAAATCATGCACAAACTCCTCCCACATAAAATTTCTCACAAAACCACATCCACAAACATAAACACTCACGTCAACACCAATAGTCCTAAAAGAATGTTTCTTCCCACCATTAAGAAATTACATAACAGGAAATCACTATAGATACTCAAAATACAACTCCTTGATCCAACTCAGAATCATGGAATCAACTACCATGGTTGAAAGGGTCATATATCATTGCCCATCTTGTACCTCCAGATACATCAACATAAACAACACCACCATCCCCCACTCATAAATTTATTCCTTAACCACATGATTTTGAGTCTTCTGACTCATGGAATCTTCAATATTTTTCCCCTTTCCTGGAATGTTAACCAGCTCAAAATATATGGACACCATGTACTCAAACAATCATCACTACCGAATATTGAAATTATTCGGGAAGAAGATGTACATTGGTATTTTATGATATATATATATATATATATAATACCTATCTACCTACATGTAATTCATATATATTTTTAAATCATAATCCAATTCAACCATCTCTAGATTGTAAGTAGGGTAATTGTGTTCATAAGGCCTCAATTTCATTGACCTATACACCATAACCTGATTGTCCTGCATCAAGACATCCCAAATCCCAACACTAAACACATATAAAAACAAGATTTACTCTTCAACTGGAAAGGGAATAATCAAAATCATTGTGGTATTTATCCTCTTCTTTAACTCCTAGAAATAACCATCACATTCCCCAGACCATTCAAGCATGAAGACCTTCTTGGTCTAGTAATTGAGTTGTGATGAAAATTGAAAAATTATTTGATTAACCTTTTATAATACAGTCCAAGCACAAAAACAAATAGAAATAAAAATAATCCTTCGTATTATACTAATATAAAACAACATTCACTTTCTATTTTTCTACATACACAACTTCCTCGGAGATGGGGTGACATATGAAATGTAACATGTCAATTGAAAAAAGAAAAATAGGGAGACTAGATTGTATCATATTCTATCTTACTGTACTCAAATCGATTTCAATATTCTTGGAATGATCATCATGAGTCTTTGAGTACACAATATCTCATCAAAATAGAAAACTAAATACTTATTGAGGTAAATGATAATGATTAAGTGAATAAGTTATATTAACCTTGCTGGTGTGTTGGTCAGCCCGAATGTCCTCACAACAAACTCATATAAACCATGCCTTCTCTTGTAGGATGTATGTGGTATATAAAATGATTTTAACCATAGATTATGATACATAGATCTCATGTAAAAGATAAGAAAACACAAAATCACTTCTCAACTAGAGAAAATCTCATCGATTCATGGAATAGGGTATCAGTTCACAACCATCATCAGATTCATCTACAATAATCAATGTGTGTCCACAAAGATCTGTCATCCATCTTGGAAAATTGAACTAGAGATCCACAACATTCCATATTAGTATGAATAAATCCTTTAATATCTAATTTCATACAAATAATATTATGTTCCATGTATTATTCTTGTTCAATTCCATAATGATTAATAGAAACTAGTTCTACCGTGGGTAGCAACTCTATCATGAACTCAACAACTCTTCCAGGTGGATGCCCTGATACGTCCTTGAGAAACACATACCAGAATTGGTCCACTACATGAGGAATGTAATTCTACTCTTTTCCCCCATTATCATGAATACAAGCCACATAAGTTACAAGTTCACCTAACTACTGACTTACTATCCCTACACGACCATCTAAGATATCTCATTCCTAAAGGGGAGAAAAATGTACTTTAATTCAGGGACATGATGGTTACCATATAGTGTTAACATTAAATATAGGCATAGTTTAACACTTACCAATCCATCCCCAATATCCGATCAAAATGTAACATTTTTTTTCAGAAATAAGTCCCTCAAAAAATGCTACCCACCATCATTAAGGGAAAACTCATTACATTGCCGGATCTTTTCTTCTCTTTCCCATTACGGTGTATCATTTGATATATCCACACACATATGTTCTACTAGTAGTCCCAAAACACTCACAAATTGGGAAGATATGAAGGAATTTGAGGAACTTGACCCAAATAAAGTAATATAAACAGTATAATATAATGAAATATTACCTCAAATTGTTGATTGTCGGGCCTCACCACCTCCTGGTGCAGGATAAACTTCCTGAAGCTAGCATGACCCTCTACTCTAGCCTCAACCTATGTTCTTTGTTCCATATTAGACTTTTAATAGGGGTTCTCTCACCTCAAAGTACAACGTCTACCACCTCTACCAATAATAATAGTGGAACACCAACTACCTACATGGTTTGTTGAAATTGAACCCCTACCAGCATTCTACATCTACCTTGATCCTTAACTACTTCCCATATTTTGAGGGTTCTTATAGATCCTACACACGTGCCCCATACCTCCGCAAGCTCAACAATCAACTGGTAGTCAAGGACTCTAATCTATCATGTTTACCATAACCAGTAATTAAAGAAAAAATAGTAACCACTATAAGTGGTTGTTCCACTTCTCTAACTACTCTATACACCATATCCAAAGTGAAGACTCTCAAAATTATGTCTCCTACCATCAGAATGTTCATGACTAGATTGAAAAAAAGGAACAAAAATTCTACCAATAGAATCCTCCTTTAAGTACCCTTATAGAATAATGTCATAATCAACCACATAAAGGTAACTCTTCTAATGAAATATTTGAACATTTTAAATGATCTAAATTCTATTTCCATCATAGAAATGTCTCACCATTTCTAACTCATCACTTTCAAACATCAGAACAATTACTTGAATGTAAAGGAAATAGAAAGAATAATACAACACAGACATAGTCCCCTAAGTCATCCTCAAAAACTCTCTAGAATTCAATTTCTTCAAGATCTATAAATACAAATATACTTGAAACTATACCTATAAGACATTCCACAACACACCATCCACCAGTTGAGTCTAAACCAGAATATCCCACCATTGATTTTCAGTCCCCGCAATATATAAGCATCCATGTTAAATCTCATATCAGGAATCTCTATGTGATCTAAAATAATCTATATATACTCTATCAGGAACTCTGATTCCAATGGTCCACCCTCTCTACTAAATATTATAGGGTTCCACAACTGAAACTCTCTGGTCAGATCAAATATACTCAGCCTGACACCCCTTGGGTTGTGTTCCATCAATTTCACCAAAGGAGAAATGTTCTTATATAACTTCTCCTCCCCTATGTTACTTGGGACCAATGGGGTTTCTTTCCCCACTATTAGAGGAGTGTAATTGACCATATCCTCCTTTTTTATCCATGTCACATCAACATGGTGGAATAACATTATTATTCCAAACATATTGCTCAAAACACATAAAATAAAATTTCTACATTTTTTGTAAATGAATTATTTATACTATTCCTTAAACAACCCATTTCACATAAACTATCTCAATGCTTACTGTCACATTGAGAAAATTACCCTTAACTATCCACACCACAATTCATGGTAAACATGGGGTAAAATAACTAATGTTGTCACATGTATTTCCTTAGATTCACTTTTTAACCATTTGATCATCAAAACATATGTCATTTTCATGTTGCCTCCTTACCATAATTACAACCTATCATATCCAAAATTTTAACCCTTTTATAAATCCTCATTAGGCACTATTAATTAACCTTTATTTCCATTCACACATTTTCATCATCTTGTTTAGAAAATTTTTCTTTTAAATTTCAATGAAAGAGAAAACACTATATCCCTTACAAATAAAATGTCTTTATTATGTGTTCCTACCATGATGCATTTAATGTATATCCCTAGGTTCTTAAAATGATACATTTATATAAAACCTCATAGAATTTCATCGATAGACAAAATACTATAAAAAATTCACATAGCAGAACATGTTCATCACCCAATGGTGAAATATCATTCAATCGGAACAATAGAGATCATGAATATAATTCCTAACATAGGTACATGGGTTTTCCCTCATACATGTCTTATCTAATCCAATGAATGGAATAATTTACATGGCCCTACATAACCAAATATCTTGTCAACTTTCTGTAATAAAACAATAACAGGAAAAAACCTCGGGTTCCACTTCATAACATCCCCAACTAGGCATCTATTATATAAAGTTACACAGTCCATGTGTTCACAAGGACTCAAGTGCATCTACCCATGTGAAAGTGGATTCCAAATAGTAGTGAGACTCTCATGTATTATGTGGTGAATCTATCCCTTCATTATTAGGGTAATCCACAAGATGTAATAATAACAAATAAAGGAAATTGTATAAAAAATTAACCTTTATTTCCAAATATATCCAAAAAATGGGTACAAGAACACACCAAATTTTAAATTTGTTAAGAAATGTTCTGAAGTGCAATGTTTAAGGAAACCCACAATATGATGAAGGTGTAAAATCATGAAAAAAGGTGGTGACTTCATTTCTAGATCCCTCATCCATGCACAAAAAGTGTCCAAATAAAACATCCAGCATATCTCCATTTCGATTACCCTAACTTGCAAGCATAAATTTTTCTTAGGTACCCAATAGTAGCTCAAGAAGGGTGTGAGTACAACATAGTTAGGCACCACCAACGATGTATAAAAAATTTCCAATATATAAATATGGTTTATACATTTACTAAATGGATAAATAGATAATATTGAGATAACACAAGTTCCATTAGTTAACAATGTTCACTTAATCCATTTTTTATTGTTTAATCCAAGGGTATGGAATTTTCATCAATTTAACATTATCATATGCTATAAAAATAAAAACATAATATGTTATGGAATCATTTTTTATAAATCACTATGTAATTACATAGAACAATCACCTCATTACAGTTAAATTGGATCCTCGGTCCCGGTAGTCTCATCACATCCAACTGTTAGGTGCATAGAGCCTTAATCCAACTACCCAACCTATCAATTAAATTGTCTCGGGTTAAGAGCCTAAATCTAACCTAACCCTTGGGCATATAACATGATTCAAAATACCCTGACACAGACCCTCAATCAATGTGCATACTTCTTTAATAATTTACCAAATATACCTATTCAGAAATCGTACTCATCGAACACACGTACCATTTACTATTCATAGTCGATCAATAAATAAATCATCTTCCTTCCATAAACCATTAACACATTTACCAAATAAAAATCAGGACACATTAACATGTTAACATTAGAAAAAATTCCCCCTTATTCCTTGTAATCTATTAAATAGAATTACATCAATTACATTTTACAATTCATGTTAAAAATTAATGAAAAATAACATGTAATTCCATACATAATCCATTGGAAAAATTATAGAAATAACTATCATTAGTTTTATTTTTTTGTCCCTTCAAATTATTAGTCACATACCCAGACACATGTTCACAAATATGTCATTCCGCATAAGTGTCCTCTTTCCCAGACCAGTCTTCTACAACACATATCCCATGTATCATGAGAGGTTCAAATAATAAATTAACCAACCATTTCATAATTTCTCACTATGGGAATCAAAAGAACAAAAATGAGTAGATAATATCAAAACCACATAGACATAAAACAACATCAAGACTATGGGATATTACTTTTAGAACTCCTAGATCGATTTCAAAGACAACCACATTCTCAACATTATCCCTTGATTAATATTTAAGAACTCTTTAAATCCCCAACCAAATATCCCCTAAAAAACATGGGATTTAGATCATAAGAAGAATAATAACAACCACAAGAGTGCTAATCTGTAACTGGGAAGTAATATTTGTGTTAGTCTCAATCAATTATTTGATACATAACCAATGATACTCCAAAAAACCATTTAAATGAGAGAGATCGATCCTGGAGATGGTTTGGGTGATTTTTTTCATCCCTAGAGTAACTGGGGGAAGAATATAGGAAAATAATGAGTTGTAACACATATGTTCCAAGATGAAAAATGGTAAAAACTGACTTTTAAAGTTGCTCATGGTTTTTCCACATGGTTGGAGAGACGTGTTCCAACCTTGTGCAACCCTATATCAAAAAAGGGGGATAAGACACATACTTTCATGTGGATCCCTCATAGTTTGATGAACTGTGATGTGAACATGAAGAATAGATCTATCCAATCCCACATTTTCAGCCTCCACCATGCATGGTTTCTTAAACCATTCACCCCTCATACATTCCAAAACAACTATAGTACATAGTTACAACTATCCTTGCGCTAACCATGCAACCAGTATTGGGTGGCCACTTTCACCCCTCATTCATGTATTGAACCCACTTGACACACCCAATCCACTGTATATACTTGATAAACACTTAATTAAGAATATTAATGGTATTAAAACCATAGTATAAAACAAAGAGTTACCCAAATGAAGTCTGGGATCGTACGACATGAAATTAACATAAGGATGATAATAATATTGAATCCTGGAAACTGAAGGTATAGTGTGACTTCACATGCGATTATTATTGATTCGTTTTTTAATCATATTATATTATGGAAAGGATGTGGGTGTACATATATAATTTCTATTACTTCCATTTCATTTTTTAAATGACTATAACAGATTAGATAACTAAATATTATAAAATAATGTGGATAATGAATAAGTATTTCATTGAAGTTTTTATTCTTTCTTATCAAGGATTATTATGATAAATTTTTTCCTTTGGAATGTTATTAAAAAGATTATTTATTCTGAAAGATTTTGTTTTATTAGGTTTCATTGCATACCAGATCCTTCTAATAATTAATGTAATTAATTATGATGATAAAGAAAGAATATGATTCCTTTTATATTAATTAATGTTCGAAAAAAATCAGACCATTTTTTATAACCTTTTAGGAAATCATATAAGTAGTATTTACTTCTCATTGTTATTATTTATAGTAGTATTATGATATTTACCATATATATAAATATATTACAATATGTAGACATTTATATAATTTATTAAATGAAAACCCAGTATGGTTTGTTTACATAATAAGTATTGGGGATTTTTTAAATTGGTGTGGTGACAAGAAGGTGTGATTTATAATGGGATAGTGTTGAAAGGTGTTGGGATTTATATTGGTATGGTCCGATTAGGTTGTGTGACTGTGATACGTACTATTTTATTATTTGGTATGTTTTTCTTATTTTATAGATTCTATTTTATTGTTTTATTCTATCCATAATATTTATTTAATGTGTAAAATTTGTGTCTTAGTTCTTGGGATCACGTATTGTAAAAAATTAGGAAATAATTTAGAGATGGATTGTCCTTGATGTTCAAATAAAGATATTTTATGTGAAATATTGTTAGATATTTGAGGTCATTTAATGGTGAAATTTTGGAGTATTGTTTTTTAAGGATCCTTTTTCATTGTGACCAGATTAATTTTATTAAAAAAATCATTATATGAGTTTGAAGTATGTAATTTTACAAAAATAACTATCAATAATATAGGTCTTGTTAGAAGGGATTTCATATAACAATGTAAAATTCAAATAAATTACTTTATTAGAGAGAACGCCTATCATAATATTCACCTCTTGATTGGAATGTGTAATAATGTTGTTGAGTGTAGAGATAAATTTCATACATTCCATCCATTGAGCCACAAGACTCTATTAGAAATGTAACAGACTATTTCTAAAATCTATTATAATGTTGGTGGACTCAATTTTTGTCCACCGATAACTAAAACCATTTTATTTTTTAAAATATCCTGCAAGAATGGATCACATCATTTCAAATTAAATGGATGAGTGAAATTTCCCTGATCCTTATAAAAATCAAATAACATTCAAAATATGATCACGATAGATGAAACAAATGCTTGATGGGACATGGTTACCTTTCAATGTAGCATCATAATTTATGTTGATCAAATTTCATAATTGAGTCTTCCAGAAAACATACAAGGTAGCAACTGGTTTGGTGAAAATTCCAAAAACTCCTAATCTTAAATGATGGAATTCAGTAATTTTTTTGATGCAAAAGAAATTTGATGAATGCGTGATTCCATGATATAGAAAATTAAATTATTTTTTGAAGAATAAAATTTTAATTAGATGATATTGTGTATTGATTTATTATGGCCATGCTAGGTGAGATTTATCACCTATGATACTTCTAAATAGAGAATATTGTTGAGACATAGAGAAAAATATTTTTTATTGTAATGAATATGTGAACCAGGTGAAATCAGGAACAGAATCAATAAGTCCAAAAAGTAATCAACCAACTTCTATAAAGCTAACACAATAGGATAGCTAAGAATAAGTTGACTGGAATCCTCTCTATACTGAAAAAAACAGCGAGATTATTGATATACCTAGAATATTAAAAATCAAGATTGAATGGAAATATGATTACATGATAATATCATTATTATTGTAAATAACAAAGGTCTGATCTAAGAATTATGTAATTTATTGATCCAATATAAATAATTATTTGAATATATAGAATAAAACTAATAATATATATAACTATTGATAATTACATTCTTATCTGGTCAGAATAAAAACATTTCCTCCCATGGGGAGAGCATTTAATCCCTTTTGTTTTCACATATTTATTCTAATAAGATAAAATTATGTGTATCATAATGATATTTAAATGATTTTTGAGGATCTGAAAATGAATATAATGTATAAATGGAAATAAGAATATGATTTTTTCTCTATTTATCCAACAATAATGTTGATGTGTAATTCTGACTAATAATACTTATAGAAAAAGAAATAATATTTAAATATGTGTTTTTATTTCATGCCCATAGAGATGAATCCAAGTTATAATTTTTCATTTCATTAGGCATTACAAAAATATTCATATAAGGAAGTCAATTTATATATAATTTCTACAAATATGATTCTTGGGGAATTGTGGAGAAAGGGATTCATTAAATGTTTTATCCTCTAAATAAAAATTCCATTTATGGGGAGACATTATAAAATTTTTTCAAGGAACTATGACCATGTACAACTCAATATTTCTACCACTCCCAAAAAAATCAATGTATTCACTTATGTACTAACAATACCCATGGGCCATTTTTATATAATATATGAGTGGACCATCATAAAGACCGTTGTGGATTTCTCAATAGAAGTTTTATTTCCATTGAGTGTTCCTTTACCTTCCTAGATGAGAGATATGTTTTAATATGATCATAAATATTAATGATGTTTCTCAGTTTTTTCATCCAAAAAATAAGGGGACACCATGGTATGTGAAGGGTTTGACCACCCTCTAATATCCATCTCTAACTGAAGGAATAAATTTCCAAGATGTACACCCCATTACAATGTAAATTAATTAATTATACCAACTAATTATTTTTCCTAATATGCTTCTATAATAATTGAACATGTCCTTTAGATTTTGAGTATTCATCTTGGTACCTCATATAAAGAGACTAATGTCATCAGTATAAATATAATGAGTTGGATTGAAAATACCTATGAAAGAATGGATGGGTTTTAGATTTCCATGATCCACCAACTGATAGGTTATATTACTGAGATAATATTCATCAATTTAGAATAAAATAGTTGATATAGGATCTCCATGTCTAACCCTATGAGAGAATTTGAAATATACCTTAGGAGGTCCATTAATGAGAACAAAAATGAAAATTGATCCAAAAAAAGTATTTCACTGATCCAAATAAAATGATATTAAAAAATATTTTGAAAAATATTTATAAATAATGTTCCAATCCATAAATTTAAAGGACTTCTCAATATCACATTTGAGAGAAATGTTAATGAATATGTTAGAAAATCGGAGGAAATTGACACACTCTAGGGGTGGTTCCAATAAAATCATTCATGCACCTCCCTTTAACAAATACATATTGATTCTAAATAATGATTTTATTTTATACAAGGGAATTTATATATTAAATAATATTTTTAATAATCTATTATATGGTATTAAAAAAGTGAAATAGGCCTAAAAATATTAATTTCAGAAGAATTAAAAAATTTATGAATAATATTGATAAATTAGTCATTAATCCCATTAGTAATGATACCTGTACTGATGAATAATGTGAAAACCATACAAACATTAACTTTTATAACATCCTAATATTCTAAAATAATAAATTATAAAAACCATCATAGACATGAGAACTTCTGTGATTCAGTTTGAAAATCACATCCATATTTCATATTCACGTGTACTAGTAGTGAGAAAAGTGTTATCATTTGGGCAGAAATGATTGGGAATAATAGAATCAATAATTTCCACCTCAATTACTCTCAAATTAAATAAGTTTTATTAGCAATAATCTATGTTATTATCAATCCCTTCTTTATCATGAAGATTATTTTCAACCACATTCAAAAAGGAAAGTATTATATTTGATTTCTAATATTTTTGAAGGAATTTATAGAGAATAGAATTTATATCTCTTTATTTGAGAAATTTTATTCTGAAATATTTTTTTTGGATATTTTATATCATTTAAGTTATATTTTTTATCTTTTAAGAGATTTTTTTTGTGAGAAATATATTGTGAATCCCATATTGGTATTGACCTCCTAAAACTATTGATGTGTGACATTAAGAGTAGAAATTTCTTTGTTAATGATATATAATGATTATATACTACATAAATTTAGCTTTAATTTCAATATTTTTGGTTTCATATTACATTCCACAACAACATTTCCACAATACATGGAGTTCCAACACTACCAAATGAGAATATTACTATCCTTCTAGGATTCCCTTTAATTAATAAAGTGAAAGGGAATAGAAAAATCATTTTATTGGACCCAATACTAAACAAAATTAGATGATGATAATAATTTATCATAGTAAGTGTAATTATGGAGATAGAATCCCTTTTTTTAATAGCTATAACATCGGTAAAAAACCTATCGATATTGCAAGAAACAATTTTGTTGAGATTACTTTTTGAAAATTTATACTAGGAACCAACTAAATTAAAATCCACAATTTCATTATCCCCAATCTAGTTCCTAAATTCCATTATAGTGTTAGAGGAGTAGACATAACAAATATTTTCCAAGAGAGAGTGGAGGGTGTTTTAGTCCTCAGAAAAAACTCTTCGGTTACAAATTCCACCATGGAGTTTTTTAATTTTTCCCATAATCCTACTATTTCCTTGTATCTATTTTTATTATAAATAAAATAGAATAAAATTTACTTTTCATAGTGATACACCACATAAGTGATCATCTTAATTTCAATGTTTTATGAAACCATATTCCCTATTGAAAAATGTTCCAAGACCCATAGTATTTTTACCCAGGATTGTATACAGTTAGAATCAATCAAATAATATCCAATTCTATCCAAGATTCTTAAAATTGAATATTATTTATTTTTTGTTTTATAAATATCATGATTCTTGAGTTTTTTATTTGATATATTCTATAAATATATTTTTTCGTTTCATATTTTCCCACACCATGGAAATTCTAAAAAAGAATATTTGTTTTGAATTAGACATACATTTTATATTTCCCTACATTTTTTCCATTTGCTTTATTTCTATTATTGGAAATACCTACTTCCACATCCATTATAGATGTTATTATAAACTGAACTTGGGAAAAAATTATTGTAGTCTAGCACCCGGTGTTCCACTCAAAATTTCCCCGAGATGGTTGGCCACAAGATAACATGCGCATCTCCAAAAATTCTATTGGCTTCCAAGTAGCAGCAAGGGTCTTGCCTATGTTTATGGAAATACCATGAAATAATTTATCATAGAATATAAATTAAAAAAATACATATTAGATAGAAAATTTAATGTTAATATCTAGATAGTCATGTAATCCAAAAGCATAAATATTAAACGTAATGAAATGAAGTGCAAAATAAAAATAAATAAGAATAATTAATAGATAATAACATTATGTCATGTCTATACAACAACGAATATGTAACGGAAAGTTATAAAATCATATACAACATGTTGAATAATTAAAAAGAATCCAAAAATGTTTTTAGATAGTATTTTTAACATAGGCTTGGTCAAATTTTCCTAAATCCATCATAGAAATATTAATCAAGCATTTAATGCTCGCTATATACCTTTATCAGTACATGTGTTCATTAAGTCTAATCAGGTACCAATGGAACCCAATAAGGGTTTGAGTCATAATTTCAATATGAAAACACTCATTAATTCTATTACATTCTATTTCATGGATTGTAATTACAAGAAGTGTACCATTAAAATTTAAATGCAATACATAATTAAATTACTAAATCATTGAACTAGGTTCCACATAGACACCCTCCCAACTAACAACTTCATCCTAAGACATTATATATAAACCGATTAGACCTGAAATGATATGTTGATATGTAATATGTTCCATAGTATTTACTTTCCCCAAACATGTGATTGGTATTAGAGGAAACATACCTTAATTCATTAACTCCACTAACCATAACTCATTTAAAAAACATATTTCCTTTAAAGAAATTCATAATCATCTATTTATAAAACATGTTGACCCTAATTGATCCCATAATTGGAAATCTATATAGGGATTACAAATATCCTATAAAGTTATTTGTCATGGTATAATGCCAATAGTTTTTCTAAAGTGAACAAATTATGAATTCCTAAGAGTGACTAGGACATTAAGTGAAAACTATATGAACAAACCATCGAGTATGTACCTATTATCACACATAGGGGGTCAAGTATCTGATGGGGAATTATATAACCAAAAATTATATTGAGATAATCTTAGGGATCTACCTATGGGAACTGATGTCCCATGTTTATAGGCAATGTTTGATAAAATATGGAAATCCCTTCCCAATCATAGCTGATGTTACCCCTGACATATTTTACAACATTTATAACATCCGAAGAAGGAACAAGATTCCATCCAAGGGGTCCTTAATTCAAAACCCCCTTGGATCAGCCTCAATAATAAGGAAACCTCCCTTAACCAAGTATCACAAATATAACATGTACAACAATGTACATCTCATTTATTTAATCATTTAACTCAAGTAACATTGGACAAGGAAAACCATTTATCAACCTCATTTACACCACATAGCATAAGGAATAATTAAGTTACCAATACATTCATCCCAACCAACAATATGTGGAATAGTAAATGGACTAGTCACTAGACTCAAAACTGTTATCATTTAAAAATATCACTCAATTGAAAGTCCATTGAAATCTATTAAATTGATTATATTACGTTCGGCTTAATTGGTTATGCCATGTCATTGGTTATATTCCAATCAATCCCAATGGAACAAAGGAGAAGAATTTTATGAACTCAATGTAGGTCCAAACATTCACAAGTGGAATGTACAATGACGTTTCAATCATTTTTTAATATAAATTTTTTAATTAACAACTCAAGTCATTGGACATATGAAAACACACCTCAGGGAGATCATAAATCATATTAGAATATGGGGTAATAAGGGCCTCTAATGTATATCTCACCCAAAGGGGTAGAATAATCCATGGAAAAAAATGAAAAAAGTGACCATACACTATTTATGGTCATATATACCATGAGAAACAACTCAAAATAATTAAATTCACATTTTGGAGGCTTCCCCAGAATTTCTCGGTGAGCGGCAACACATAAAAATTTACAAAACACAACAACATTATAGGAATAAGGAATGACCACCTACCTTAGCCTCCTTGATCATTTCTTATCTAGTATCAATGTTTGACTCAACCTATATTGGATGTGTACGATGAAACCATTAAAAGTACTAAAAATACGGAAAAATATGTTGCTCAAAAAGTTTCCAATGTGTTCAAAGATAACATTATATATGCTATATGAGTGGTGTTAGATTTAACTTGATGAGTTCAATGCTTCCAACAGATTGAGGAGAAGAAAAAAAATATGAAAACAGTTATCGTGGATCTATGGAAAAGTTAATTTTGAGCTAATAGAGGAGAAGGACACATAAAATTTCTAGAAACAAGAAAAAATGAATTTTAAATTAGGTTTTAGATTTAAAAGGGTGAAATTTTGTAATTTCACCCAATTATAAATTTAAGCATGGTTTGGCCAAACTATGCGCTAACCATGATTGGTTAAATTATTAATAGGTTCACCAAACATAGTTGTTCACATTGACTAACCCTACACTAATTTTGAAAAAGGTTATGTCCCTTTCCTTCAACTAGTTTCACGACCGTGTGGCCTAGGTCAAACAATTTCAGACGAATCGTGCAGCTGAGTCAACTCTTCCTCTTCTTAGGTTACAGGCTTCAAATGACCCCCATATTCTCATACGGCATTATTAAAATGATTAAGCACCATATATAGGTCCATTGAAGGGAATAATAACAAAAAATACATGGTCCATTAATTAATGAGAATCCTGAACGTTACAACCTCTCGTGCTTAAAAATACGCATCCTCAAGTTTCCCTTCTAAGGGTACTAGAATGTCATCTGAGAAGAGTTATTTCCACTGAGCACAAAACTAGGCTTCCCACACATTGGTATCATTATGAAAAAATCCATTCTACCAATGCACTCAGACTAGAGGAACTAACCTAACTCACATAACATTCATAATACGATCAATGATATAGATTGGACGCTACTCGATGGATGCTTCTACATCCAACTGAATATCCTCGGGATCAAACAAATGAGAAGTATCTTCATGGTACTATAAAAATTGAGATATGTCGAATAATATTGTCATGGAATGGTACCTATGAGGTAATATAAATAGATAGTCTACTAGCCCTACTTTCTCCACTATCTTAAAGGGCCATACATATCCGGCCGATAAATTGCCCTTTTTCTAATTCGTCTGTAAACCTACCTAGGTAATACAAAAAAATACCTGATGCCACAACTCATAATCAAGTAGTCTATAAAAATATTGTTATAATATTTCTTCCGAGACTATTCTATATGCATTCACTTCTGAATCATCTTTATATTCTTTGATGTCTTATGAATTCGATGAGGACCGAGTATATCTGCATCTCCTGCCTCTAGACAACACAATGTATAAAAAAATGGTCTATGATATATGGGATCATAATAAGTAATATGAATAATTTCTAGAAAACTATTATTTTAGTAAATATTATACATTGTAATAGTTTTCTCCCAGTAACCTTTAAAATCATGTATACATGCCCACAACATATCCTCTAACACCTGTATGGTCTTCTCCGACAACTCGTCGGTCTGAGAGTGATATGAAGTACTCAATAGAACATATGAACCTAGTTTCTTGTACAACCCTTTCTTGAACTATGATATAAACTGGGAATCATGGTTCAATATAATAAAATGGTTCACACCATGCAGTTTCACTATCTCATAGGTGTATATCTTGTATAACTCGTTGACAGAGGATGTCTCCCAGACTAGTAGTAAGTGTTTGACATTGTTCAGACTATTGACGATCAAAAATACTGCATCAATTCCATAAGGGGATATTTTAAATACTATAAAGAAATATAGGGTGATTCATTCTAATTACACTCATAAATGGATAGAGGTTGTAGAAGTCTAATTGGTTTCTTGTGCTCAAACATATGCTGTTGAAAGCTGGTGCCTCAAGTGATGAAACCTTCTATGTGACTCATCATACATGGCCACAAATATTGATGACGCATGTATCTATACATCCTGGTAAGAACATGATCAACATCCCAAACCTAGTAATTTCATTCTATCATCAACTATTCTAATATATTATAAGGCACCCATACACAACAATGAAAGAGTATAGTTTCACTACCGACAACCACCATACAAGGAGGTGGTTTCTCTCCTTCGACACTCTCCCTCAGATCAAGATCTTCTAAATATGATAATTTCCTCATTAAAACCCATTACAAAAGATAATAATTCCATGATATATATTCAATATTAGTTTTTTAATGTTTACCATTAACCAGAATATTCACTTCTGAAAACAAATCCATTAACTTCCACTCATTGTGAGCCTCCATAAAAGCTTTCTTTTGAGACTTCCGGATCAACAAAATAGCCACTTTATTACCATTTCTGTATGTGTAAGAAATATCAATTTCAATGGATTTTAGGTATTCCACCCACCTATTCTACCATAGATTCAATATCTGATGATTTGATATGTATTTCAGACTTTTATGGTCCATGTAAACAATAGAATGCTATCCCAACAAGTATTGCCTTCAATATAGAAGATCATGAACCATGGATAAAATCTCTTGGTCATGTGTATGATTTTTCTACTCATGGTTCCACAATTGGCGGGATCCATATTCCATGACTCAATCACCCTACATATGGACTACACCAAGACCAATTCTTAATACTTCAGAATAGACTATATAACACCTTACCAGCTCAAATAGGATCATAATTCAATATTAGGTGAGTCTCCCCATTAACTCATGAAATGTTATCCCACAAGCTTTAATCCATTACAATTTCACACAATTCATGGTTAGGCCTATAAGTGTCACTTATATGCATGATAAGTAATGTATCTAACACCTATAAGAGCCATTATGCCCTATGAAGTGATGTATGTCGAAAAATATTATTGGGCTACTCCAACGACGCCACGGCTCTCACCTTTTTGGGGTCAGCTGATACGACTTCCATTGATATGATATGACCCAACATGTGATGCTTTCTGATACAAAAAATGGAATTTAATGATCTTTTCATGTTTCCAGAGCTCTCTCAGTGTACTCAGCATGATCTCAAGATTATTTTCATGGTCGTGTCTAGAATGTGAATACACCCATATTTCGCCTATGAAGACTTCCATGAAGGAATCAAGATATGGGTAGAAAACCTAATTCATTAATTCCATAATGACATTCAGTGCATTCTTCACGATGAATTGGATAACCATATACTTTTATAGAGTGTATGTACTCTGGAACATTTTATGTAATATGTCTTATGAAATCACAAGATCCTGATGGTATCTAGACCTGAAATCAATATTAGAGAAAATTGTTCTCCTAAGAGCTTGTTAAAGAGGTCGTCTATATGTGGTAGTGGATACCTTCTCTTCACTGAAATCTTATTCAATTGTAGGTAATCCACACACAATATAATGGTACAATCCACATTCTTTGGGAAAAGAATTGGTGAATCCGAAATTGATGTAATGTTTTAAATGAAACCCTTTGCCTCTTAGTATTCAAGAATCTTATTGAGTTCATGGAGAAATTTAGGTTCCATCCAATAAGGAGGAAATTCTACTAGTGCTGAACCTGACATAGGATCTATATTGAACAAAATTTATCTCTAATGAGTTAATTTAGAGAAATCACTATGGAATACTTCCTTGAAAAGATCCACAACATGATGGAATTTTGTAAACTATATTCCTTGATGACTTAAAAACAAACTGTGTCACGACCCGATCCTGGAGGTATCAAGCCTCAACTACCCCAGGCCCGCCTCCATAGGCCAAGGGCTGGCGACAAGCACCGAAGGCGTAACGATCTTGGGGAGGCCTTCACCTAAGTACCTATACACAGACACACATCGCACTCGATGTATAAGTGAAGAGTAAAAATAAAACCAATGTACAAAAAATTATAACCCAACCACAGTCATGAATCAACTTATAAATAGAAAAGTAAAGTGGTGAAAAGTACTAACAAGATAATTGAATATAAAAATTGCAAAACATGCCCCAAACCTGAAAGGTGTCACAACCCAGGAACAAGTAAACATAAGTAAACAACTGGTGAGTCTCACACCTGAGATTCCTACTATGACCACTGAACGCATCCCAAGCACCTGTGTCCTCTATTCTCCTCCGTAGTCTCGATCGACCTGTCCGTCGTCAGTAAGGGCACACCAAATGTGGGAAAATCACAAGAATGGGTGAGTATGAAGATACTCAGTAGGATGCCCCCGAAAGCTTGGGGGATCAACAAAGGAGGTACCAAAACGGTGAGCATTAGACAGAACAAGGAATTGTGAAAGGGTACAATAAATAGAGTGCAGCTCAACCCAACAAAAGAAAGGATGTATACTCATCCAACCAAGTGGGGCTAGACATGGAAATCATGTGGAATACCCTGCGTGTCTTTTCTCCTCCTAGAAGTAGAGTAAATGAACCCAAGGAGTTAGAATAAAAGTAGGGTTTATATATATATATATATATATATATATATATATATTTCTCAATAAGAAACCCGAATGAGTGTGTAAGGGGATCTCTATCTCCAAGCTCCGTCCAGGAAAAGTCACCAACAGTTCTAAGAATATTCATCACTAATGCCCAAACAATCTTGCACTAGAAGTTGTCTCATCGCTAAACCGTACAACCAAGGTCCCACTCTGCTAATCACGGTGAAAAGTCACTGAATAGCCTCATAGAAAGGGCTGAGTCTGAAAGAAACTGTTAGGAACCCACTGCCCAGCCAAGCTATAGGGTAAACTCTAAGAGGTCATTGGGCATCCCACTGCCCAGCCCCGCTAGAGGGTAAACCCTAAGGTCAATGGGTAACCCATATCCCAGCCTCACTGGAGGGTAAATTTTGAAACACCGTTGGGTAACCCACTTCACAACCCCATTGGAGGGTAAACCCAGAACTGGTCTGATAACTCCGCAATGCTCGTACCATATCTGAGTGTCACTATCATCGCTATCGTGTGTTGGTTTAGAGTGCGTCAATGGAATCTCTGAACACTTCCATTTCATGTTTCCACATTTAATGAGATCTTGAAAGAGTCCCCTCACACCAAACATATTAAACCATTGTACTCCTCATGTAAAAACACGCTAGATAGGCTATTTACTCGTTTGAAATGGACTCCCGACTAAAAATTTATTCAACATCGCTTTATGCCCATACAACGTCTCATGGGGCCCACACATCGGTCCTGGAAAAGGTTGGACGAAATAAGACATCAGGATGATCTTGAAAAAACATGCCAAAACGACTACTCATTCACCCTGGACGGACGTCATATGAAAAAGTCACAAAACACTGCTCACAACTTAAAAGACGGCTCGTGGGGCCCATGCCTCAACTCCACCTTCAATGCCTAAAACCAACCTAGACTACATCACCTCGATGCCATGGTTACAATACCACTAACGTATTGTAAAATGAACTCTGGATGTGCTCACGCAATTCGAAAGAAGAATCTCAGTGAGGCGCTAAACAATACTTAGTAGGCATTTTGCGCCACTGAGCCCCCATCTCAGGAATTAGAAATCCCCAAGACCATCTCCAAATATCTGTCTCAAGCCGAGGATCACGTCTTCATAGACGGTGTGAGAATCTGAAATTTGGATTACAATTTAGGGTCGTTTAAAAGCCTATGGACGGAGACGTGGTGGACTGGACCGGTTCGGCCGGTCCACCCCCTTCCGAACGGCGGTCCGCAGCTCAGCTGCCCAGACCCCCCGGTCCACCGCGGCCTGCGGTCCACCGCACGAGCCACGCAGCTTTACTCAAACTAGAACGAGCCATTCCGTACCCTTTTCCACGAGACCAGCAAAGCGCGGGTCTCGGCCGGCTCCCAAGGTTGCGCCGGCCCCGGTCTCTCGCGCCGCCCGCCATCCGGAAAAGCCGGTCGGCGTGCCCCCTGCGGCCCGTACCGCTGTGCCGCCACTCACTTGCCTGTGTCCGCCTGGGAGCATACCACGCCTCCACCTGAGAATCCTGCCGCACCGCCGCCTGGGATCACGCCGCACCTCCGCCGTCTCCCACCAGACCGTCCTATAACCGCAAAAAATGTGGATTTTTTTGACCGAAAAACTTCCAAGGGTCACCTCGAATACCTCGGGACTCGAAACATAGATTTGAAAAATTCATTATAAAGATTAGGTCATTCCCTACGCATCTCTAGATTCTCTAGAAAAATAAACAACAATTCGACACTAATATTTTAGTTTGAAGTAGATGTGGAATTCAAAAATGAAACACACGAACCGACCTCGTAGGGCATAGCCCGTCGCTTCACGAACGATCCGCTGGAGCCGCCACCACCTTGCCGGAGAGGAGGAGGAGATTGAAAGAGGTTGATCCCTTGTTGGGAGAGAATTATCTAGAGAAGGAGTTCCAAGGGGAAGAAGGGAGGGGTGGAGATGTTTAAGAAGGGAATTAATTAATATTTAATTAATTTTGAAACACCCACCAGTTGGCTCGTACCCAAACTTTTGGCGGGGTCGGGGTTAAGCCACCCCTAGGGTAAAATCCGCATTCTAAGAACAATGACGGTCTTATAATTTTAATCTGATTCTCCGTTCAGAAGTTATAAAGTTCACTCATGATGCTGCTAAATTACGATAATGCCCCTGGTGGCATTTTCAACAGAAGGTCCACGCCCACGAAAGTTACACCCCTCTTAAGGTAAACAACATGCTCCAGACTCAACAGTGCCCTCAGTTTTCCCATCCGAGCAATGGTTTAGGATTTATTCTGGTTATTTTTCATGTCTAGAGTGAACGCACTTAAAATTTAAATCAGGCCACACCGGGGCTCGGATCCACATTCCGTTTGAACGCCCTACTCTGAAATAACATAAAGAAAATTTCAAAGTCTTACAGGCTCAGAACCTGGGTTCTTAAATCATTCCCTCCTTCAAGTTTTTCTTCCCCAAAAAACAAAACTACAAAAACAACTTGGGATACTGATCATGAATCTGGCTCTCCTATTCCCAGGTGCTCTCTTGCACCCTCCCTGGTTTCCATAGCACACGAACCAAAGTAATGGTCCATCCATGCAGTGTACGCTCCTGCTGGTCCTCAATCGTCATTGGGTGCTTTGAAAAGGTGGCTCCATCCTCAATTTCCAGCTCTCCCCAGTCGATAACGTGTGTGGGTTCGTGCACGTATTTCCTCACCTGTGACACATGGAAGACATCATGTACCCTCTCCAGCTGTGGGGGTAGAGCAAGATGGTAGGAAACCTACCAACCCAATGCACGATCTCGAAGGGCCCAATGAACATTGGGGATAGCTTTCCTCTCTGGTCTAACCTTTGTGTTCCACGCCGAAGGGACACCCACAAAAAGACAAGGACCCCCTGCTCAAAATCCAAAGGCCTACGACGACGGTCTTTGTATGACTTCTGTCTGCTTTGATCCATCCTTATCCGCACATGAATGACCTGCACCTTCTCCATCATTTCCTGCAACAACTTTGCGCCCATGAGGGAAGTCTCCCCATCCTCTGTCCAGCACAACAATGAAATGCAGGGTCTCCTATAGAGGGCCTCGATAGGTTCCATGACAATATTAGAGTGGTAGCGGTTGTTGTACATGAAATCCACCAAGGGAAGTTAATCCTCCCAGCTTAGGCCAAAGTCTAACATGCATTCCCATAGCATATCATCCAACACCTGGATAGTGCGCTCTGTCTGCCCGTCGTTCAGGGGGTAAAAATTTGTACTCATCCACAGCCGAGTCCCAAATGCATCTTTCAGGCCTCCCACAAACGCAATGTAAACCGCACGTCTGGGTCGGAGACGATCATCAAGGGTACTCCATGAAGGAAAAAGATCTCCCGAACGTACAGCTTCCCTAGACTCTCCACCGAGCTATGCTCCATGATGGTAAGGAAGTGCGCGGACTTCATGAGTCGGTCCACTATCACCCAAATGGAATCATGGACCTTCGTTGTGTGTGGAGGTACTACGACGAAGTCCATAGATATTCCATCCCACTTCCACTCCGGGATATCAAGGGGCTGCAACAACCTCACCGCAAGTTGATGCTCTGCCTTCCCCTGCTGACATGTAACACACTGAGAAACGAACTTAGCTACGCTCTGCTTCATGCCACACCACCAAAACTATTGCAGAAGGTCTCTGTACATTTTCCCCACACCTAGATGTAAAACCAAGGGAGAAGTGTGGAACTCCCACTCCACCTCCTCTCGCATCTCCACTGGTACTATATCTCACCCCTGGAATAGGATCTCGTGATACCATCCTTCAGAATACCCATCTAGTGCATCTCCTGTGGATATCTGATCACACAGTACCTCACTATGGACATCCCCTAGATGCGACTCTCTCACATTCTCAAGGAGAGAAGGAGTCAAAATCATCAACTACAAGAAATCCATACCCTCCTACTCCACCAAGGTCAGCCGTAGGGAATCCAACTTCTCTGAATCTTCCCACACTAGACGAGCACGGGACTTCCTGCAAGGGATTATTCTACTACATTTCCCTTCCCTAGAGTATAGACTATCTCGAAATAATAGTCCTGTAGAAACTCCAGGCTGCGCCTCTGCCTTAGATTCAGATCACTCTGAGTGAAGATGTACTTGAGGCTTTGGTGGTCTGAGTAGACCACAAAATGCTCACCCAAATGGTAATGTCTCTGTAACATCAAAGGGAAGACCACTGCTGCCAGCACCAAATAGTGAGTATCGTAATTCTGCTCATGGGGCCTCAACTACCTTGACCCATATGCAATCAGTGCCTACTGCGACATCAGCACGCATCCAAGCCTAGCTCTTGAAGCGCCACAATACACCACGAACTCAATGCCCTCCTATGGAAGCCTCAACACTGGAGTACTATTCAGCCTCTATCTCAACTCCTCGAAGGCCTTCTGGCTCTGATCAGTCTAGGTGAACGGTCATCCCTTCCATTTCAATGCGGTCAAAGGGGTATCAATCCTAGAAAAATCTTACACAAACCTCTTGTAGTACCCTACCAAACCAAGGAAGCTCTGAACCATTGATGCATTCTTGGGTGGCTCTCGAGAAATCACTTCATCTATCTTTGCAGGATCTACGGCCAAACCCTGTTAGGAAATCGCATGCCCCATAAAGTGAACCTCATGATTCCAGAACAAAAACATCGAGAACTTCCCATACAGCTGGTGCTCTCGGAGTAAGTCTAGGACCATCCTCAAAAGCTCTGCGTGCTCCTCCTCCGTCGCAGAGTAGAAGAGTATGTCATCAATAAAGACAACAAAAAACTAGTCTATGTATGGGTGAATGATCTGGTTCATCAAATCCATGAAAATTGCGGGGGAATTCTTCATGCCAAAGGGCATCACCAGAAACTCTAAATGCCCATAATGACAATAGAAAGACGACTTCAGGATGTTAGGTTCATGAACCCACAACTGGTGGTATCCAGATTGAAGATCAATCTTGGATAACCACTTCACATCCCTCAACTGGTCTAAGAGATCATCAATCCTCGGCAAAGGGTAATTGTTCTTTTTCATGGCCTGATTCAGGTGACGATAATCCACACAAAGCCATAGGCTCTCATCTACCTTTTTCACAATCAAAACCAGAGCTGCCAAGGGGGACACACTGGGACCGATGAATCCCTTCTCACAAAGGTCGTCCAGCTGAAGTCTTAGCTCCCTATGCCCTATGGGTTCCATCTGATATGCTTCACATGATATCGGGGCGGTCCCCGGCTGCAAGTCAATGCGGAACTCCATCTCTCACCTCAGAGTTAGTCCTGAGACATCCTTGGGAAGATGTCCATATAGTCCTCTACAACAGTAGGGATACAGGTACCTATAGCATCAAATAATCCAAGAGCCATGTTCGCAAAATTGTGAGAAAAATCTCGTGGTCTCCTACTCAGAGTACCTGTATGCTCTACCACGAGGTCTTGTTCACCAAGGATGGTGAACCTCGTCCCATCAGATTGATGCATCTGACTAGTCTGTGCCGAAAATCAATCTGGGCGTGAACCATGGAAAGCCAATCCATGACCCAGATGTCTGCATAAGGTTCCATCGTGATGGCGAGTAGGTCCCACATGAAACTCTCTCCTTCGAACGATAGTTCTCACTGTTTGCAGATAAAGGTCACCAACGAGGCACTTCCCGTATAAACCTCGAGGCTTAGCGTAGGTGTTAGCGCCTCTACTAGAAGCTCTAACTCTCGTACCGAAAGTAAAAATATAAAAGAGTTGTAGTCATCTGTGTATACTAGTACTGAATAAATCGTAGAGTAAACAAAAATCGCACCTCAAACCATCTCATGATATGGGGGGTCACGAACACCAATAGCCTGAAGCGGCCTGCGGCCCCTACCGCCAGCACCATGAGCCTGGCGTGGTCCTCTTGGTGGTGGTAGTGGAATTTAAGGCCCTAGACTTAAACAATACTTAATCTTGAGATATTTCAAGAATACACATTGAGGATCTTTTCAGGTTTAGAGTATTAGAGAATTAGATCATAAATCCTGCATTACATTCCACATTTAAACAAAGTGGTTATATAATAGATATTATTCATTTTTCCCATCAATGGAAACATATTTAAAATAAAACATGGATTACTTCTTGACACTTCCTTGAAACTATCATCACATCATGTACCTTTCCCTTGACCTGTGAAAAACATTTCAAAAACATGGGATGGGCATAAAAAGCTTAGTAAGGGATATAAAATTATGAAATGAAAACATTAGTCCTTGTATATATAAGAATTAATGAAATCATACTTTACTCATAAAACATAAGCACTTTAACATGCCTCATCAAATCATGAATAAATCATAGAAATCATAAGACATAAAGTTAACCTGAGACATTCATAACATTCTTACGTAGGGAGTAACCCTCGTGGTTACGTTTGGAATACCCATCATAGTATATTCCCTAAATCTCTTCGGAGAAACATTAATTTTTAAGTCCTTCACATTACCCAATGAATTGGAGAGCTATCACGGGCTCACCCGCCCTATGTTTATCACAGAACGACCCGTCTTCAGAAACAATTCCCAAGAACCATAACATAATCGTATCACATAAAACATGCATAAAGGGACATAACATTTCCACATTTCAATAACAAGATATCAATAACATATTGATATAATAAAAACATTATCAAAACAATTTTCAATACCAAAATAAATGAAAAGTAAAACATGGTATTTATTTTTCATTTAAAAAAATGTTATGTCTTGTAGAGGAAGCTGAAACTCAAATAATGGTCATGGCGGCAGAGAAGTCATTGTCGCCGCATACGTACGGCAAAAACATTCCCTTTTTTCGTTTAGTAAAATGATTCATATAAAAAGATTTCTTTTGAATAAACATATAATTCAAAGGAGTTTATACATCGTATAAAAGAATGTTGTGTATAAAACAGAATATGCCTCAATGAAAGAGGATTGAAACAAAGTCCCATACCTCAGGTCTGACTTGACTCGATCTTTCTTTAACCTCCTGAATAATAAACTTGAGTTAATTTATAATTTCATAAGAACCTTTTTCAAGTTAATTATTCCTTTTATATCACTTATTACCATGTCATGAACACTATGTAATTATTTAAGTTAATAATGGTCGTTTTGTCGACCCTTGGCACTTGAGTCAAAAATAAACTTCTTGTAATTACAAGTTGTTCATGTGGTAAAAAATCCATTATATCTAGAATTATATTCATGATTTAGATATCATATATATCATATATATAAATTATATGCATTCATTTATAATATTACATAACATTTAGAGGTAAGAAATGAAATGCACTGTTCATGGAGATGGTAAGCCGTATGTACGCACGAACACTACTTTCTTTTATATTTCGTATTTAATGGAATGGAATCATAATGACATAAAGGTATATTATAATTCCAGTATAATATAATATATAATATCATTAACTCAATCCTTTATACGTCCCACATATGGCATTAACGAATCAAATCACTTTGAGGGGGCAGTAGTCCGCACTTCCTAAAATGAAGATATCGTGTTTACCCATAATGGAAACCATAAAGGCATGCCATAAATGAAAAATACAGAAGCTTAAGTAAAACATAAACATCTTATATATCATATATAAATATATTGACATCTTAATGGCCTCCTTTGAAGTTGTTATAAGAATATTGAACAATCAACTTTTTGTGAGGCAGAAATTCGCCATCCACGGAAACAGTATGCTCATTAACCATTAGATGTAGGAGTGTGTAAGTTTATCTCAAATAATTCTTATAAAAACATCCTATTATATTAAAAATAATAGTTTTTTTACAAAATAAATGAATAAAAAGAGTTTAGGGGTTTGTAGAAGAAAAATAAAACAAAAGAACACAAGTGAAGACATTACCTTTAAATCGGGGAACTCCTCTTGGTTTGAACCAAAAGGGTTTTTTGAAGAGCTTTCTGCAAAACTTAAGGCTTCTAGGATGAATAGAGGGATGTGGAGATATGAAATTAGCAGCTTTTGGATGAGCCAAAGGCTTGAGAGGTGTGGGTAAGAAGGTAGAGGTGGGGGCCTTTTATAAGAGGAGAGGAGGGGCACTCTTGGAATGTTATAAAATGTTACTCTATATTAAAATTAGTTTCAGATTTTAAAGGTCCCATATTTATATATTTCTAGGAAAAGGTGATAAGGGTTCTAAATATACTCATCCATAAAGTCTTTTACAAGTGTAAGTCTTATATGTTACATTATCTTTTCATTTTATTTAAATCGTTCATTAATGAGGTAATCGCTGCATCATTATGATGTCATAAATAATTTAATTTATATAATGTCTAAAAATTCTAAAAAAAATAATATGATTTATGAAATAATTTTATATTTCCAATGAATATTTATAGTCCAATAGATCATTTATTTAGACAATACTTAAAATGTTTTACTCGGGTGATACATTCTTTTGTGATATTCTCCTTTCTTCAAAAATAAAATGATAAAGTGTCACTTTCACCCAAAAGTTATTCCATGGGGTCCCAATGATTGGTACAAGGCATCCCATGGTAGTACATGACACAACAATTAGCATTAGGACACATTTTGGGGTCATTTGTTTAGTATTATGTTATTATTTTATTATCCTTAACTACCTGATTACTAATTAATCACGGTAATTAAAGATAATTACCGTCGTTACTATTCATAATGTCCAAAAACAAAAGAGTATTAATTACATAATTTGGACCTTATGATTAAAAATATGGAATCCATTTTACCAAATTCCAAACACATAAATTTCAATAATTATTTTAAAAATAATTCTCGTTGTCAAAACAAATAGCGGGTTTTTTAGAAACAATTTCTATCAAAAGTTTGAGAATTGTTTACGTCCAATTTCAAAGTGAAACTAATTATAATGACCAAAATTGGATTAAATGGTAAAAATATATTCAAATTAAACTTTAAAAAAATTTAAAAAGATAATCTAACCATATAATTAAATTAGATGAAAAAGAAGTTTTGATGTAAAATGCTGTATTTTTCACTGTTCATTAAAAAAAGACCATTGTCAGAAAAATACCAAAAATTAACCCAAGGTAAATATAAATGTCCCAATAATAAATAATAAGTTTATTTTAACAAATATAGGTTATAAAATTTTCAAAAGTTTGATTTAAAAATGGGTTTCCATCAAAATGGAGTAAAACAATCATTTAAAAATATTAGTGTATTTCATGATTAAGATTGGATTTATTCTCATTTTAAGCCTCTAAAACACTATCTAATTCATAAATAGACATATATAAGAATATATATTATTTATTAATTACTTGAGATGTTACATATAAGGACCTCGAAACGTCATCCCCCACCTCCAGGTCATATCGCTCTGCCTGCGCCACCTCCCAGAGTACCCCCCTGTCCTCGCCCGGGGGATCCCTGTTCACGGAGCTGCCTCTACCAATGTGGTGTGCCCACTGCCTACCATGGCTTCTCGGTATGCCTGGTCAGGTAGTCCCATGCTAGGTAACCAGTCCATCACAAGCATCGCACTGACTCTCTATTGATTTCCCTGGTGATCTACGGCACCACAACGGTGTACGACCCTGCCCCTGAGTCTGCTCACGGAAGGGTCTCCTCGATTGAGGCTCTGCTCTCTATCCTCTTCCTGCTATCGTAGACTCTTCTTTGAAGCGGCCACTGCTAGGCCCTGTTAGCTAGTGTCCCTCATCCGAGAAGCTCTCTATCACGAGTACCCTCTCTAGAACCCCGACATAAGTAGGGATGCACAGGGGCACTACATTAGCACAGATCTCCCTATGATGACCCTGATCAAACTTCTGCGTACAAAAGTAACAATCGCGGAACATATCCTACGAGTAGCATGTCAGATCGGTAAATTGGGCCGAGTACTGCACCAAGATCATCCCCCTACTTAATCTCTAGAAACTCTTGAATTTCAATGGAGCGTAAACAAGAGGGGGAGTAATCCTCTCGGAAGAGCTGCTAGAAGCTATCCCACATGAGAGACAACTCATCGTGGGTCTTCGCAACCAGCCCCCACCAATGCGCGGTCATCCAGAAGAAATGGCTGGAAGCTAGGGCTACCATCTGGTCCATTGGTGTCCATACCAGCCTGAAAAGTCGGGCCACGGACTCTGGCCAGTCTACCAATCCCTAGGGATCCATTTCCTGATGGAACTTCTGCAGTCGCTGATGCTGGAAGTCTCAGAGCACACTCATCCTGTGCTCAACCTTAGCATGTGCTGCTAGTACATACTACTACTCACCAGGTGGAGGGGCTACTGCTGAAGCACTGGGTGGAAGGGGATCAAGTGAGGGTCCCTGAACTAATGCCTTGTCATTCGCCAGGTCGTCATCATGAACTGGAGAGGGTAACCTGGCTGGCTGCTATCGTGGGGAATCCAGAAAATTATCAAGGATTACCATGATCAGATGAGCATATATATATATAACCGTAATCACAAAGGGGATCATACTCAACAAGTATAGTCAAAGTCTCAATCCTACCAGATGCATGTTCTAAAGTTCTATGAAACAAATGTCTCAGAGTGCTGAGTCGACAAGCAGGTTATCAGGGCTCTGGTGAATGGATGCGTCTACCGCCCGTACCATCAATGGACTCCCTCTCATGAGAGCCTCTCTTGAGAAAAATCGACACTATTTCCCAAAATCCCAACCAATTCCTTTTTAGGGACATCCGAACAACACCCCATGGAATGATCCACCTTTGATACCACTTTGTCACAACTCGACCCTCTGGTCTCGAGCCGCAACTACCCCAGACCCGCCTCCATAGTCCAGGCACTAGCGAAAAGCACCAAATGCGTAATGATCTCGGGGAGGCCTTTTCCTAAGTACATGTACATACACATATCTCGCTCGATGTAGAAGTGCATAGTAAAAAAAGAAAACCAAATTAAAAACAACTATAAACCAACTAGAGTCATGCATCAACTTATAAATAAAAAAATTAAAGTGCTGAAATGTACTGGAAAGATAAATGGAAAAAGGGAAAAACACGAGCCCAACCCGAATGGTGCCACAACCTGGAAATATGTAAAAAAAAAGTAAACAGTTGTTGAGTCTCACACCTGAAATTCCTACTGTGACTACTGAATGAAATACAAGCTCCTTTGTCATCTATGCTCCTCTATAGTATCGATCGACCTATCCATTTTCTGTAAGGGCACACCAAGTGTAGGTAAAGCCCAAGAAAGGGTGAGTATACAAATACTTAGAACGATGCCCCAAAAGCTCGAGGGAGCAACAAAGGAGGTACCAAAACGGTGAGATGTATACAGAACAAGGAACAGTGAAATGGTATAGTAAATAGAGTGCATCTAAACCAAACAAAAGAAAGAAATTAGACTCTTCCAAACAAGTAGGGCTAGACACGGAAATCATGTGGCATAACCCACATGTCTTTTCCCCTCCTAGAAGGAGAGTAACTGAACCCAATGAGTGGGAACAAAACCAACCTGACCATATTACAACTATGTCCAAAACTCAAGAAGTGTAAGCCAAAAGGTCCTTCTCATTAAGAGGATTCCAACAGAGTCTACGGCACGTCAATCGGATGTCCAGAGCTCAAGTTATAAGTGTTTCTGTTCTGAAGGCCCAGTTGGTTTCGCGTTCGAACCAACCCGTCCATACAAAGAGTTCTCTGAAACCTTGAGTATAATATACCAAAACAACCTTCTTGATCCAAGGATCACATCGCAACTGACGGTGCGTCGATCAGAGGTGTGTAGCCCATGTTATGGGCCTTTGAACGACGCTGTCCAATTTAGGGGGGTTTTGGGCCCAGACCGACCCGGCCCAAGTCCCCCTGGGTCGGCCCGAACAGGGTCGACCCGACCCAGGTCCGGGTCCGGCCCATTAAGGCGCGGCCCGGCCCAGCTGGCGCGTCCTAGCCCAGCCGGCGTGGCCCGCCCCGGGGTGGGCGGCACGGCCCGGTGCGGCCGGTCCAGTTAGGGCGGCCGGTGGGCCCGGCACAGGCGTGGCCCCCGTAGTAGTCAGCTCGGCCGTTTCGTCCGAGCAGAAAAAGGGGGGGAGGCACTGCCCCCCTGATTGAAACAGCGAGGCTTTAATGCCACGCCCTTCACCCAAAACCCGGAATGGCTTTTCCATTCCTGTCCGCAGTGGAGGTTTCCTCCGGCGGCGCGCCGCCGCACCGGGGGGGGCGCACTACTGCCGCTCTCCGTGGACCACCGGACGTGCACCGGTGGTCCATTTCACCTGCCATCTACGCCTGGAGTCCTTACGGGACCCTTACTTCACTGCGGAAACTTCAAAACACTGACCCGGTCTTGTTTCTTCATCACCGTCAATCCACACACCATCAATAATCTGTGGAGGGTTATCCTGTCGTGTTTGTTCAGACCGCGCCCTCCACATTAGTTGATATCAAATTGAAAGTTTAAAACAAGAAATAAACATTCAATTTTACTTAAATAAAATTTAATCAAAACATTCCACAACCCCTTAAATGAGTTGTAGTATACCAATTCCCATCCCACAATTTTAAATAAAACATTCATGGACCAACTCAATTTTGAGTTGTTCCGTGTTCTCTATTTAGAAGGAAACAACCATGGTAAATAAAAACACTTAATTAAAAACCCTACGTTTTCCCCGAAATCAAATATTCCCAATCCGCAAACATATTCTATTGTGAATCAACTTAATAATGTGTTGATCCGCGTTCTTTGGATTAGAAGGAAATAAACATGGGTTTATTAATATTCACAAATTAATCCCCTAACTCAAGGAGTTGTCGAACGATGATCGTGGCGGGAAAACGACGTCACGGAACGAGGCTCCATATACATCGACGGTGAATGTCCGTGGAAGAAACGGCATCTCACATTCCTCGATGCAGGAAGAAGATGAGAAGACGAGATGACGTTCTTCGTCGAAGCTTTGGTGTTCTTCACGTTCTTCAACCTTAGAGTAATCTCTCCCCAAATACTCAACACAAATCCTCCCCCCGAATAAAATAGGGAATGCTTATTTTATTAACACATGCCATGTTTTTTTCAAAACATCAAAATTAAATTAATTGGATGACATTAAACAATCAATTTAATTGTGAGAGTTGATAAGCCATAAAAAGTGGAAGGTGGGTGTGTTAAACATTTATGTGGGGTTTCCAACATAAAGAGGGAGTTTAGGGAATTTTAAGGGGTGGGGATCGTATGGGACCCACCTCACAAATATCCTACCAAGTGTTTAGGATGTAGTGGGTCCCACTCAACTCCCAAGCATAGGTTATAAGTATTTAGATTAGAAATAAAATTGTGGCGCAAATTTTATTTTACTCTTTAGTTGACCCAATTATTTAACAACACCATCCGAGCAAACACAACTCCCGAAAGGGACTTCTTAAGAAAAAATTGGTGTTGCGGTTTCAACGGTGCCCTCATATTTCAATTCGGAGCACCAGTTCAATAGATAGAGAAACCCACTCGCTCGTTCACTGAACGTACCCAAGCTAAACTTAGAAAATTGATTACGGGAACACCGGGCCTCAGAATCAGGTGTCTTCAAGAGCCACAGACTCGAAAAATTCAAAAGAAATTAAGAAAACAAAGTTCCCCTTGAAATTTCTGGGTCTTTAAATTACTCCCACCTCAGGGCTTTACGTCCCCGTAAAGCTATAACTCAAACTAGGGAAACAAAATAGGGTACTAAGCACGCATCTGAGCCTCCAGCTCCCAAGTGCTCTCCTTGAGGTTCCCATGTTGCCACCTGAGTTGAATTAGAGGAATCTACCGTACACGTAGGACTTGCTTCTCTCAATCCTCGATCTCCACCGGGACCTCCACAAAAGTCACCCCATCATCAATGATATGATTTGGTTCACACACGTATCTCCTCAGATGAGATACGTGGAAGTCGTCATGCATCTGGTGCATCTGAGGTTGATGGGTCAAGTAGTAAACCACATCGCCTACCCTGTTGAGGACCTAGATGGGTCCGATGAAGCGCATAGATATCTTGTTGCCCGGGCCAAATCTCCGTAATCCATATCGAGGTGAGACCCATAGGAAAAGGTGGTCTCCATACTCGAACTCTGATGGTCCCCACCTCCTGTCAGTAAAAGACTTTTGTCAGCTCTGAGCTGTCATCATCCTCACTTGGATAACCTGGACCTTCTCTGGTCCTACAAGAGCTACTAAGATTTCTTCTTTGCCAATAAGAGAAATCTGGTCTCATCCCTAGGATGAACCACATTCTTTGCCTAATACAGTCAATATCGACATGTATGATACTAATCCATACCAAGGATGACGTCGTAAGGACTCGATGCTACTACCAAGAGATCCAACCATTACTCTCGCCTCCAAGGGTTGAGTCACACTGTCGGCATCAGTGTGTGGTCACTGGGTCTCCTCTAGTAGGTATCTCAAAAGTGAGGGTCAGGTCAACGGTTTTTAAACCGGAACCTCATAGTACACAAAAATAGAGTAATCAAATGCCACAAGGAAAAGTGTTTTTTATTATTGCAGCTCAAGTACAAAGACACACACCAAAGACAACAAGGAAACTAGAAGCACCAAGATCAAAGGTCCCATGCCTGGAACTAGTCCCTCTCCTGTCCATCTGCTCCCGGAGCTCCATGGTTGTAAGCCTCAGCTGCCTGAATCGGAGCTCTCCCATGTCCACATGTTCCCTACGGTCGGGGTGGACCTCCTAGTGGTGGTGGTGGTGGAAACTCCTTGAAGGGTCTTCCACCTCCAGCTGCACGGCCAGCTCCCCTATATCAGTCTCCTACTCCTTGCGGTCCGCCTCGATCGGACCTCTGCCTCTGCCTGGGAGGTCCTTCGTTTATCTACTGATCATATGTAAGGCGGGTCAGACAGTCACGTGCCATGTGACCAACCCTGCCATAGGAGTAACACTGTCCGCTCATTGTAAGTCGTTCTCCACCCCGGGTGCCTCGCAAACATGATCCTACGTCATGCGGTTGACCACCTATAGGTCTGGTCCTCTTGGACCTCTGCATCATCTGTCTATTTCCCGCTACAGAAGACTCTACCACATGACGGCTAGTGGTGGGTCCTACTGCTGGAGACTGCTCAGCAAGAAAAATCTATACTAAGAGGGCTCGCTCCAACACCCCTGTCTGCGTCAGGATGCCGTGAGAAACAAATGAAGCTCTGATCTCTCGCCTGAGCCCCTACTCAAAGGTTCGGGCCCTAAAGAACGGGTCTCATACCATATCTGTGGAGTAGCGTGATAGATCGTTGAACTTCACTGAATATTGTGCCACCGTCATGCTACCCTGCAGAAGATAAAGTAGCTCATGTATGCGCACCGCTCGAAGGGTGGCTGGTACAAAATCTTCCCGGAATAGGCTCTCGAAGTCTGCCCACAGAAGTGATGCCTCATTGTGCACCTGGAGCATCAGGATCCACCATCTACCAACTGCTACCTGAAGGAGGCTGGCAGCAAGGATCACCATGAAGCTTGCTGGCATCCCTACCAATATAAAAACTCGAACAACAGCCTTCATCCAATCCTCGGCTGCCTGAGGGTTCGTCTCACCGCAGAACCTGGGCGGTCTCTGATGCTGAAACTCATGTAGTGCACTAAGGCGATGTGCACACTCAGCAGCTGGGGCTAGTGGCATCAGTGGCTCAGTGGGTAGAGGTACCACCGGTGCCTCCGCTGTAATAGGGCCCTGCTCCGAGGCCTCGTCGCTCGGTGGGCTTTCGTCTCACACAAAGCTTGGAACCCTAGCAGGCTGATGTTGTGGGGCCATCCTAAATAAGGTACAGGTGCACCATTGTCAAAACAGTATACCTGGTGAGCTGACACAAATTAATCACAAGAAAACTTTTTAAACACACATGCAATCAATGTTTTCATGGATTGAGTCGGAAATCAGAAGTCAGGGTCCTGGTATATGGATACGTCGGCCTCCGCACCAACATTGGACGCCTCAAACTGATAACCACACTCAATAACCTTAACACTATTGCTTCACATAGAATAAAGATCAGAGTCATGAATTTTGTGGTAGAACCAAAATCCTTTAATACCAAATGTAACCACGGGGCCCCGCCCACTAGTTGCCCCGCAAACACGTGGTACTCAACAGGAGTACCTCTGTAGTCTCTGAGGGGGAGCGCTTTCTTGTAGCGGCAGACCCATGGTGGGAAGTGCTTGGTTGTAGTAGCAGGCCCACAGTACTCGACAGGTGGAGTACTACAACAGTCCAAGGTTAGTGGGAAGCGCTTGGTTGTGGTGGCAGACCCACTGTACTCGATAGAGAAGGAGTTCCCCAGCAGCTATGGTTTCGACGTCATGATTAAAATCCTGGTTTGAGCTGAGTCTTGACTTTCAATCTTTATCTTCGATGTGATTGACTTGATATCCTGTGTGGATTGGAATATTCTTTCCTATGTGGATTATTTTTTACTTTCCTGAGTGGACTGGATTGTACTTGATCTCGTGAGTTGGATCTGAACTGGATTTGATGACTTAGGTATATGTATGGGAATATACCTAAGTAGTGTTGGATGATACTTCGTGATTGTATCTTTTCTCGTGGTTTATCCTTTGTGAATTCAGGGAGACCTCCGGGGGTCTCGGGGTTCCTACTGAGTATCGTATACTCACCCCTGCACGGGCTTTGCCCGCACTTCATTGTGTTTCTTGCAGACTACAGACATCACTGATCGTGGTTGAGGCTTGTAGAGCTGGACGGTACCCGGAGGTGGATCTCACGACGAGTCGGTACCCGGAGGTGGATCTCACGACGAGTCGGTACCCGGGGGAGACGGATGGATGTGGAGTACTGAGGAGGACATCTGTACATACCATTCAGATAGGAAGCCAGAGGAAGATCTAGGAGCTGCTTTCCCCCTTTTAGCTGTTGTCCTTTGAGTTGTACTTTACTTTCTGTTGTAGATGTACCTTTCTTTTGGGCTTGTATTTCCTGCCCCTTGTACTTTCAGCACGTTTGTTTTACTACTTACTTAGTGTAGATTCTTCTTGTACTCTGTTTGTGTGTGTTTTCATTTCATAAAGGCAATGGCTTCCCTTTTTATCGAGATTTACGCCTTGGTGCTAGTCGCCATCCCTTGGCCTATGGAAGGTGGGCTTGGGGTAGTCACGGCACGAGCCCTAAGGATGGGTCATGACATATTGGTATCAGAGGAGTTCGGTTCTACCGGAGAACTCAAGACTCTGATTTTTCTTCTGTGTGAAGAAATAGTGTTAAGGGTAATAAGTGTGGTTATTAGTTCGGGGAGTCCAGTGTTGGTGCGGCAGCCGACATATCTATATATCAAGACCCTAAATTCTGATTTCTGACTCCATGCACGAAACAATTGATTGCAGGTGTGTTTTAGAAGTTTTCTTGTGATTACTTTGTGTCATCTCACCAGGTATACTGTTTTGACTGTGGCGCACCTGTCCCTTTTTTAGGATAGCCCCAGGACGGAAGCTAGCTAGGGTTCTGAGATTTATGCGAGACGACAGACCACCGAGCGATGAGTACTTGGTTCAGGGCCCTATTACAGCAGAGGCATCGGCGATACCTCTACCCGCCGAGCCACCGATGCCACCAGCCCCAGCCACTGAGAGTGCACATCTCCTTGGTGCACTGCACAATTTTCTGCGTCTGAGACTGTCCAGGTTCCGTGGGGAGATGGACCCTCAGGCAGCCGAGGATTGGATGGAGGCTATTGTTTGTGTTTCTAGATTGGTAGGGATGCTAGCAGACTTCTTGGTGATCCTTGCTGCCAGCCTCCTTCAGGAAGCAGCAGGCAGTTGGTGGAGCCTGATGCTCCAGGTGCACGACGAGGCATCACTTTTATGGGAAGACTTCGAGAGCCTGTTCCGGGAAGAGTTTGTACCAGCCACCCTTTGAGCGGTGCGCATACAAGAGTTACTTCATCTTCAGTAGTGTAGCATAACGGTGACGCATTATTCAGCGAGGTTCACCAATCTCTCACACTACTCCACAGATATGGTACAGGACCCATTCTTCAGGGCCTGAACCTTCGAGGAAGGGCTCAGGCAAGATATTAGAGCTTCAGTTGTTTCTCACAGCATCCCGACTCAGATAGGGGTGTTGGAGCGAGCCCTCTTAGTGGAGAGTTTCCCTGCTGAGCAGTCTCCAACAGTAGGACCCACCACTAGCCGGCTTGCGGCAGAGTCTTCTACAGCGGGCAGTAGAAATATGACGTAGAGGTCCAAGAGGACCAGACCTACAGGTGGTCGACCGCATGACACAGGATCGTGTGTGTGTGAGGCACCGAGGGTGGAGAATGATTTACCATGAGCAGACAACTGGGTCCCGGTGACAGCACAATCACCCCGCCTAAACATGGGCATCAGGTCCTGGCCTACCAGCTACCCCCCCAGTTGCTCCGCAGACACGTGGGGCCCACCACAGGGTCCACCCACATGCCTAAACGGGTAATCTGACTAATGACAGTCCACACAGGCCAACACATGTCCTTTCTAGTGTGTTTTGTCCTCACTCACACACACCCTGGGAAACTTCCCAGAAGGTCACCCATCCTGATCACTACTCCAAGTCAAGTATTCTTAACTGTGGAGTTCTAATCAGATAGGCTCTAGTGTACTTTTTCCTCACTCACGCACACTCTGAAAAACGTCCCAGAAGGTCACCCATCCTGATCACTACTCCAGGCCAAGTCTGCTTAACTGTGGAGTTCTAATCAGATAGACTCCCGAAAAAGAAGGTGCACCTTATCAACATGAGTCATATCATTTAGTCATTTAACCCTTTATCATTTGGGGATGTTACAATCACCCCCCTTTAGAGCACAACGCCCTCATTGTGGGCCCTATATATCAACCCAAGCAGTGCACCGCACACTTAAGGCTGAGTTCCTCCTCTGATACCAAATGTGACAACTAGGTCCCGGTGACAGCACAAACACCCCGCCTTAACATGGTCATCAGGTCCTAGCCAACCAACTACCCCCAGTTGCCCCACAAACACGTAGGGCCCACCACAAGGTCCACCCACATGCCTGAACGGGTCATCTGACTAATGACAGTCCCCACGGGCCAACATATGTCCTTTCCAGTGTGCTTTTTCCTCACTCACACACACCTTGGGAAACTTCCCAGATGGTCACCCATCCTGATCACTACTCTAGGCCAAGCATGCTTAACTGTGGAGTTCTAATCAGATAGGCTCCTGAAAAGGAAGGTGGACCTTGTTAACAAGAGTCATATCATTTAGTCATTAATCCCTTTATCATTTGGGGATGTTACAGGCGTTCTGAGCGCAACGGCTGTCACATTACTTTAATATGAACCTTTATTCAGAAGTTATAAAGTTTGCGCACGAAGCCGCTAAATTACGAAAATGCCCGTGCTGGCGTTTTCCACAGAAGGGACGCGCCCGTGAACGTTACAACCCTCTTAGGGTAAACAGGACGCTATAGAGTCAACGGTGCCCTCGGTTTTCCCCTCCAAGAAAACGTTAGTTATTCTGTTTATTTGGCGTGTCTAGTGTGAACGCACCTAAAATTTAATTCCGGCCACATGAGGGCTTGGAACCACAGGTCGTTTGAAAGCCCTGCTCTGAAATAACTTCAATAAATTTTCAAAGTCCTACAGGCTCAAAACTCAGGTTCCTAAAGACTGGCCATCTGAGATGTCTTCCTGCCCATCCTAGAATTCTTGATTGACGCTCAAATTTTTTAGAGATCCAATTTTAACTTATGGATGTACTAGTTCCTTTAGGTGATATGACTTTCTCCCAGTGGTGGTAGAAATCCACCTGGGCTAAATATAGAAAAATTTAGTCTATAATGATAATGAAGACAAAGTTTGCCGTCTCATGGATAAAGAAACTACACAAAATGATATTCACCTACCTAGAGGGGGGAAATATTTTCACTGGATTATTCCATCTAATCAAACACCCAATGACATTTCGTGGGTCATAACATCAGTGGAGAACTCGATCACTATGGACAGATTTCCCAACATTACAGTGGGAGAAAAGGAGTGTGATTTACCTATAACAAATAAAGAAGACAATAAAGTTAAGGCTAACCGAATAGTACATATAATTATAGATATTCTAGGACACTGGTCCTCTAGTGTAGGATGAACAACATGTATATTTCATGAACTGTGGACCTGAGATACTGCATGTGTTGCATATGCATGTTCACTCTGCTGGAGATGGAAATATGAATTATGACTTCATCAACCATAAAAACGTACTCATAATGAAGAAGACCAGATTCCTTTATGATGAGGTGTTACTTCCCTTTCACCTAGTGGTGGTGGTGGTTTAAGACCTTGCACAAATGGTACCCTAGGAATAACCCAGTAGAATAACTCGAGGTGACTCATCATTTCATAGTCCTGAAACTAGATCAGATTCCTGGTACAATAGAAAATTTTATGTCATAGACTACCATACTATTGACACAATAAAGGATCAGATCATTCCACCCAGATGGTACCCCCCTATGTATACCCATGATGTATCTCTTCTTTCCACTGGATAATCCACCGCTACCTTTCATGGAGGTTGAACTTCCCTTCATGACATCACCAAATTCCCTTACGTTCCACTCAATGACAATGGACTCATTAAATATATCAGAAATAATGGTCATATTAAAAATATAACACCCCAGATTTTATGAGAATTATTTTTTTAAATTTCATTGATTTCTTTTTTTTTGTACGCTTCACCAAGATTAGATTGCGCTATATGCAACACAGTATTAGCTTGTAGTATACGCAACACTATTCATGGCTTGTGATGCACACAATTTCAAGTTCTTTCGAATAAAATTCATTTTACACAACACCAAGTATAGATTTTGATCAATGTACAACTGAACTATATTTTGAGTATGTTATACGCAACACCAAAGTAATATTTCCCTACACGCAACCCTGACTTTCCATGCATTACACAAAAGATCAACCTCTCTCAATAGCTTGTGTTTTATGCAATACCCAATTTTACTAAACAACGATATATTATTTAAATATTATATAAACTAGACGTTATGAATAGTAATGCCCACTTTATAAAATTTTATAAATTTAATCATTCAAAATGGACTTCATTTTTGGATTCAGAATATCCAAATTAGCCTAGGGTGAATTTATGATATTTTTCTGAAAACTTTCAATTTTGATGAATAGTGAAAACACTGAGTTATTTGTTAAAACTGACTTTTTATTTAAACAATAATTTATTTTATATAAATTTATTTTAGGTAAAAATATAAAAATAATACCTATATAAGTTCAATGTAATTAATTGGATTCATTTTATAATAATTTTAGATATATAAAAATTTTATTGAACTTTTTACCGTCTTTTACCCACTTCCTAGGAGATTTTGCAAATTTACATAAAACATAATTTTAAGGCTTCTATGAGTTTAATATCTAAAATCATAGAGACACGGTTAATATCAAGTAGTAAAATTTGTTTCAATAAGATACAAATAATATTTGGTGAATAGTAGCTTTTTAGTTTTATTTACCACGGTTAAAAGTAAATAGGGTGATTAAGGGTAAAAATGATATTATTATTAACCTAACACATGTCAAGATTCTATTAGATAAGTATAATTCAACAAAAAAATCTTATGAATAAAATATTAACCTCTTTGGCCCACATGGATTAGATTAGGACACTAATTTTTATTTTATTTAAAGAAGATTTAAAATAGTTAAAATCCAATTTTAATAACTGAAACATTTTTAATATAGGGTTATACATAAGTTAAATTTGACGATAAATATTTATTATAAATATAAAAATATTTCATACATAAATTTTTTTTATATATATTATTATTCATTAAATAATTTAATTTATTTATGACATAATGATGATGTAGTAATTACCTTATTAATGAAATATTAACATAATTGATATTATAAATACCCAAATAAATGTAATTTGAGACTTTTTTTGAATTAAACTAATTTTATAAGTTAATATAACATATTAGGGATTATTATATGATTTGTTTTCGAAATAATAATGTTGTTATGAGTGTATAAAAAACAGAATACCAAATAGTGTCAAAATTGACATAAAAGAGCTTTTAAAACAAATATTATATTATAAAATGATATAATGGTCCTAAAAATATAAGGATAGGAAAAAAGACATATATAATAATATATATGACATTAATGAACCAATTTTGGTTATATTGGAATTTTATACTATGTTTATTAACCATATAGTGAAAGAATAGAAGATGACGGGGTAAAAGTTAAATTATTTTACTTAGTGTTAAATCTAAATGATAAGGTTAAAATGGTACTATAAACTTATCTAAAACCTATTGGTTGAGAATATTTCGACCCATACCCACCCGATCATCGAAATAAGTCTCTTTGGAGCCATTATAGACTAAATATGAATTTATTAATAAATAATATTTTAATTTTTCCCTAAGGTTCCCCTCACCCCGATTATTAAAGGGCACTCTCACTTATCACTAATTCACACTTCCAAAGCCATTTGGATCAGCCAAACCCTACCCAAATTCCCTCTCAACTTTCCTCCCTTTATCCTATAGGCCTTACGTTAGTCATAAAGCTATCCTAAAGAGCTCTTTTGATCAAATGAAAACGAAGAACCCGAAGAAGAGGTAAATATCTCACCAACTATTTCAAGTTCCTTTCTTCATCCACTTACTCCTTCATTGTTGTTTCCATTATAAAATAATAAATCCATTATCCTATATATAATTTGATGTTATTCTAAAAATTGTACAACCATATTAGTTATTTTATCCATCCTATTAATGAAAAAGTCACCACACGTGTGTACCACGTTGTGGTGTAGATTGTTATTCAAACATTTCATCATTTGGATGGGTATAATAATGAGAATAAATGATATAAATAATAAATATAACATTATTATGATTATTTATATATGATTTAACATTTATATTATATACTATTTTAATATCCGAAGAATGATATCATCACTCGTGCGTACGTACGAACTGCCGTCTCCACGAACGCGATGAGATTCATTTTCCATGAATAACCATTCAAGTATGATTATAAAGAATATATAATAAATCATCATAAAAGATATTATATAATAATGATACTAGATTTATTTACATGTATGTTTCATTTACTTATTTCCATTCAATTCAACAATGAAACTAAAACAATGTTCATGGGTATGTACGACCTATCGTCTCCATGAATGGTGTATTTCATTCCATTTATCGATTTATCATATATATTTATATTCTGAATATATATTATATATAAATATTTTTTTAAATTCTGGAATTAAGTAAATCAGGATATATGTAATAATATCAAGAACAACAAGTTGAAACACGTATGATAAATGAAACGATTTTACCCAAAACTCTGCTTTAACATGGAATTTACAAAAGAATGGGTAATATAAAGTCATAAGTGAATCATATATGATAACATAAATATTATTATGGTTATGTTAAAAGTTAATAATATTTTTAAACCCACTATACAGGAGTCTCGGACACATATGGAAGAAATTGGACATAAGGTAAGGGGTACTTTTGCAAATCTCATTTTTATCCGAGACTGCTTATACGTAAGTATTTACTGGGGTTATATTTTTCATCCATGTCCTTAAAAATATTTTTCATAAAGTGTTTAATATTATTCCATGTATGTTTAAAGGCATGTTTACCCCTCTTTGACTTTTAAATTTTGTTATGGAAGGAATATTTCTTTTGTTTACTATACGAGGAACTTTTTGACATTTCCGGAAAAAGTATGAGGAGAATGTTTTTTTAACTTATACGGGATGGATGGATTTTTATGGTTTCAAAACACGTAATTTACATGAAGCTTCCTATGCCAGATTGCATTATTATTTTCAACAAAAATTCAACTATTTTAAAATTTTATGTCATTTTGATAAACGAAAATGATTTTGAATAAGAAATGATATTTTCCTCAAGAATTCATTTCAAGTGTTTTGTCAAAACTATTTTCCATATAAGATGACATTATTTAGTATGATTATGTTTCAAGTATAATGCCTCTATTATTTACATGGTTTGATTTTTCTTATGATGAAATTATAACCATTTATTTTATATGGATTATGTTATGATGGGATGATGTTTATGAAACCCATTTTATTCGTTGGGTTATTATGAATAATGTATGTTTATTTTGTGGAACAAGAAAGAATGATTTAATTATGAGATGGGTGGGACCTATATATCCCTCTAATTCATTGGGTAATGATTTATATCTAATGAGATAGACAAGGATGGAATGGAAAGTTAATCTGGTTCAATGATATAGGACTGGAATGAAGAGTGAACTCGATTCAGTAAGGGACTTTGTCCACTATGATGGTCTTGGCAGCAATGAATTGGCTACTATGGAAATCATATCATGTGCTTAATGGTTTTCAAGAATTTCAAGTTTTATTTTACCATGATTATTGTTCCTTTATGATCTATGACTTATGTACTACCAAGATTTAGGTCATTTCTCAAGATTTTGATATTTTATGTTCACGTTTTTACATTCAAATGTTTATGGATTGTTTTTAAGTTCTCCATGTTTATCGTTACTAAGAATTTGTGCTCACCATTTTTATGTTTTCTTTTCCCAGGGATATAAATAATGGTTTAGGTAAGAAAACCAAAGGGGAAGATCTTTATGGGATATGTTGAAGATCTTTCACCATGATTAGAAGATTATGTTTCGAGTTTCCAAACACACTAAACTAATACGGTCTTTGGGCGTCTGCTTTTGTCATTTTTTAAGTATTACTCAAAAGTAATGTAATGTCTATATACTTCAAGCTTGGGTATCTACAGTTGGTATCAGAGAAAAAGTTTAGTTAAGCTTTGTAAACTAGGATGCGAATACTTTAGTGAAATCCCTTAATATATTTCTAAGGTATGTCTAGGAATTTCCCTACGGTTAAGTATAAGTGTAGGTTATAGTCCTAGAATTATGGTAATGATCATAGAATTAAACCTAAGATGTTAGAGATTTAAAGTACTCACCCTTGATTATGATATTTTCTAGTATGACATTTTCCTCTCATACTATTCTTTTTGGGTTTTAAGAAATGGCAGGAAATAAGAGGATTCATGTTAATGGAGAATATGACGGACAATGGAATAATATTCATCATGAGTAACCAAATGAAACAGGATTTGGATGCCCAAACATCATTATTATGCCTAATTAGCAATATCATAATATAATCAATAATATCAACTTTGGTAAGTTTCCTGACTCGGCTAATAAGATAAAGATTGAGTTTAATGATGATCGTAGTGTAAATAAAGTTCAATTTACCTCATGTAAATCATGTATGAAGAGGAATCAAGGAGAATGTTTCAAAGGAACTAGAAGATGCTTTGGGTGTGGAAAAGAAGGACACAAAGCTAGTAATTTCAAAGGAAAAGGTTCAATTAACTCCATAGACAAGGATAATGGTATTTCTAAGACTTCAACAAAGGTTTCATATTTTAAATGTGGAATGTATGAGCATTATGCATACCAATTCCCTATGAGAAAGTTTCATGAAGAAAATCAGCATGTTCGTATGGGTAATATTTATGTTGATGATGATGAAGAGACTTCAAATGTTATATAAGATGAAATAAGTTTTGAAGCTCGGTCAATGGTTTATAAAGGTAGTGGAATGATTGCATTTTTATCAAAAATAATGTATGGTACTATGGAATAATGAAACATCTAAGGATTGTTACACTATTTTTTTTCCTAAAGTATCTAAAAGTATAAGTTGAATGGTACCAGTAACCATGAAAAGTGATTGAAATATTTTTGGAAAGAAGATTATATGCGCATAATGAATGGATAAAGATATAATGAAATGTTTCATAGTATTAATGTGCTCATATAAGGACAAAGTGATATCATGGTTCCAGTTTATAGAAATTTTGGGATTTTGGTGTGTGGAAAGAGTTGATTTTTGATAGCACTCATGTTTTCACAAAGATTCTATGGTAATTTATGTTTCAAGAGAAAACAATATTAAGGTATTAACATGTTTAGAATGTAACCAAAAAGATATATCTTATGATATACAGGGTATAAATGATGGTATTCAAATGCTTGGTTGATGAAATTTCTAGTAATCATTGTCTTTATACTATGATCTTGGATAGAAGTATTTTGGATAAGTCTAAAGATTAGAAATGGATTATGAGGGAAATAAGATAATATTTTTTATGGATAGAACCTTTTTCAGTATTATTTCTAAAATATTATAATAGTGTAGTTTGAGACAAAGTACAACCTGTAGGACGGGTTACAACCCGTCGCGTCGGACAAGGTTGCGGGAATAGAACCCACAACCAAAGTGTGATAGGTCTTTATCACCTACCACTGGACTACAGGAAGTCCCTAGTTAGTAGAAATTAGTTTTATTTTCTTAATCGTTATGATAGTTAGATTCTATGTCCATTTTGGGAATTATATAAAATTAACCTCACCATAGATGGAATTATGTATATTTAATAACTTTTGTTAACCTTTTTTCTGAGACATATGGAATTAAATATCATTCTATTGCATGATCTGCTAACATTTCAAGAAGGAAAAATTCAACTTCATTTCTTTAAATAAGAGATGAAGTGGAAATTGTTCAGGGAATGATCAACGATGGTATTACACTAAAATCATGTAAGTATTTCTCCTTGTGCCAAAATTTATCAACATTAGTGAAATGATCTTGAAAACCAAAAACATTGTCCTAGTACCCTCATATTTGATGAATCAGATGGTACCTTATATCATCACAAATTTATGGCATTGTGATTGTTGTATTTTTCATATCCATGTTCTCTACCACTCTCTATCAGAACATGATGGATATATTTCTCTTCCATATCCATATTTTCAACTATATTCATCTATGTGGAAACCCAGTGATGAGATACTTTGGGTATCCATTATGTTTCTAAAGTTCAATTTTAAAATGATGTTTTTGTATTACTTTTTATGATGTGGGTTTCTATGAATGAAACATTCAAGTAGAAAACCATTTATAACCCTAACGAATTTCGAGGGAGAAATTCATTTTAAGGGGGTAGAATGTAACACCGTTGATTTTATGAGAATTATTCTTTTCAATTTCTTTGATGTCTTTTTTTGAATTCTTCCCCAAGATTAGCTTGTGCTATATGCAACACCGTATTATCTTGTAGTATACGCAACACTATTCTTGGCTTGTGATGCACACAATTTCAAGTTCTCTCAAATAAAAATCATTTCACTCAACACCATGTATAGATTTTGATCAATGTATAACTGAACAATATTTTGAGTATGTTATATGCAACACCAAAGGAAGATTTACATACCTGCAACCTTGACAAGCCGTGCATTACACGCAAGAGCAACCTTCCTTGATAGCTTGTGTTGTACGCAATGCCCTGTTTCAATAAATAATGATATATTATTGAAATATTATATAAACTAGCTGTTATGAATAGGAATACCCACTTTTTGAAATATTATAAATTTTATCTTTCAAAATGGACTTCATTTTTTGATTCAGAATATCGAAATTACCCTAGGGTGAATTTTTGATATTTTTCTGAAAACTATAAATTTTTGATGAATAGTGAAAACAATGAGTTATTAGTTAAAAACGAATTTTTATTTAAATAATCATTTATTTTATTTAAATTTATTTTAGGTCAAAATAGAAACATAATAAATATATAAGTTCAATTTAATTCATTGGAGTCATTTTATAATAATTTTAGATATATATAAATTTTATTGAACATTTTACCGTCTTTTACCCACCTCCTAGGAGCATTTGAAAATTTACATAAAACATGATCATACCGCTTCTATGAGTTGAATTTAGAAAATCTGAGAGACACGGTAAATATCAAGGAGTAAAATCTGGTTCAATAAAATAAAAATAATTTTTGGTGAATAGTAACTTTTTACTTTTATTTAACAAGGTTAAAAGTAAATAGGGTAATTAAGGGTAAAAATGATATTAGTATTACCCTAAAACATGCCCTAATTCTATTAGATGAGTATAATTCGACCAAAAACAACCTTATTAATAAAATATTAACCTCTTTGGTCCACTTGGATTATATTAGGACACTTATTATTATTTTATTTAAAGAAGAGTTAAAATAGTTAAAATCAAAGTTTATTAATTAAAACATTTTTTATATAGTGTCATACATAATTTAAATTCGACTATAAATATTCATGAGAAAGCTAAAAAATGTTCCTAGATAATGGTATTTTATTTATATTTTTTAGACATTAAATAAGTTAATTTATTTATGACACAATGATGATGTAGTAATTACCTTATTAATGAATTATTAACGTAATTGATATTAAAAATACCCAAATAAATGTAATTTGAGACTTTTTGTGAATTAAACTAACTTTATTGGTTAATATAACATATTAGGGTTGGTTAGAGAATTTTTATTTCAATTATAATTCTTTTATGAATTTAGAGAAAACAAAATACCAAATTGTGTCAAAATTGACATAAAAGAGTTTTTAAAACAAATATTATATTATTAACTGATATAATGGTCCTAAAAACTCTAAGGTTCGGAAGAATACTTATATAATAATATATATCAAATTAACGAACCAATTGGGGTTTTATTAGATGTTTATAGTAAGTTTATTAACCATATAGTGTAAGAATACAAGAAGACACTGTAAAAGTTAAATTATTTAACGTATAGTTAAATCTAAATGATAAGGTTAAAATGGTACCCTAAACATATCTAAAAACTATTTGTTGAGAATATTTCAACCCATCCCCTCCCTATCCTAGAAATAAGTCACTTTTTAGACATTATAGACTAAATATGAATTTATTATAAAATAATATTTTATGTTTTTCGTAAGGTTCCCCTCACCCCTATTATAAAAGGGCACTCCCCCTTCCCTCTAATTCACACTTCCAAATCCATTTTACTCAGAAAAACCCTACCCAAGTACCCTATCAAATTTACTCCCTTTATCCTAGATTCCTTCCTTTAGTAAGAAAGCCAAACTATGGAGCCCTTTTGATCAAATCAAAAGGAAGAACCCGAAGAAGAGTAAAATATCTCACCACCTATTTCATGTTCCTTTCTTCTTCAACTTCCTCCTTATTTGTTGTTTCCATTATAAAATAATATCTCCAATATCTTATATATAACTTGATTTTGTTATAAAAATTTTACAACCATATTAGTTATTTTACCCATCATATGAATGAAAAAGTCATCACACATGTGTATGTACGACTTACTATCTCCACATCGTGGTATAGTTTGTCATTCAAACATTTCATTATTTTTATGGGTATAATAATGAGTATAAATGATATAAATAATAAATATATCATTATTATGATTCTTTATATATGATATACCAACCAATTATATACTATTTTAATATCAAAATAATGATATCATCGCTCATGCGTACGTACGAACTACCGTCTCCACAAACACGATGAGATTCATTTTCTATGATTAACCATTCAAGTATAATTATAAAGTATATATAATAAATAATCATACAATATATTACATAATATTTATACTTTATTTATGTAAATATATGTTTCATTTACTTAATTCCATTCAATTCAACTAGGAAACGAAAATAGCGTTCAAACGTACGTACGGCCTACCGTCTCCATGAATGGTGTACTTCATTCCATTTATCGATATATCATATATATTTATATTCTGAATATTTATTATATATAAATCATGTTTTAAATTCTGGAATTAAATAAATCAGGATATAAGTAACAATATCAAGAACAAAAATTTGAAACACGTACGATAAATGAAACGATTTTACCGAAAATGCTGCTTTAACATGGAATTTACAAAAGAACAGGTACAATAAAGTCATAAGTGAATCATATATGATATCGTAAATATTATTATGGTTATGTTAAAAGTTAATAATATTTATAAACCCACTATACAGGAGTCTCGGACACATACGGAAGAAATTAGACATAAGGTAAAGGATAAATTTTCAAATCTCATTTTTATCCGAGATTGCTTATAGGTAAGTATTTACTGGGGTTATATTTTTCATCAATGTTCATAAAAATGATTTTCATAAAGTTTTTAATATTCTTACAAGTAGGTTTTAAGTCATTTTTACCCCTTTTGACTTTTACATTGTGTTATGGAAGGAATCTTTCTTTTGTTTACCGTACGAGGAACTTTTTGACTCTTCTGACAAAAGTACGAGGAGAATGTTTTTTTAACTTATACAACATGAATAGATTTTTACAGTTTCATAATGCCTTATTTCCATGAAGCTTCCTATGCAATATTTCATTATTATTTTCAAAAAAAATTCATCTCTTTTAAAATTGTATGTCATTTTGAGAAAAGAAAATGATTTTGAAGAAAAAAGGATATTTTCCTCAAGAATTCACTTCAAGTGTTTTGTCAAAACTATTTTCCATCTAAGATGAAATTATATGGTATGATTATGTTTCAAGTATAATGTCTCTATTATTTACATGGTTTGATATTTCTTATGATGAAATTATATACATTTATTTTTTATGGATTATGTTATGATGGGATGATGTTTATGAAACCCATTTTATTCGTTGGGTTATTATGAATGATGTATGTTTATTTTGTGGAAAACAAAAGAATGATTTCATAATGAAATGGGTGGGACCTATATCTCCCTCCAATTCATTGGGTAAAGATTTATATCTCATGATATATGCATGTCTAGAACTTCAAGTTAATCAGGTTCAGTGATATAGGACTGGAATGTGGAGTGAACTCGATTTAATAAGGGACTTTGTCCACTATGATGGTCTTGGCAGCAATGCCTTGGATAATATGGAAATCGTATCATGTGCTTAATGGTTTCCAAAATTACATGTTTTATTTTATCATGATTAATGTTCCTTTATGATCTATGAATTATGTACTGCCAAGATTTATGTGATTGCTCAAGATTTTGATATTTTATGTTCATGTTTTTACATTCAAATGTTTATGGATTTTTTTTAAGTTCTCCATGTTTACCCTTACTGAGAATTTGAGCTCACCCTTTTTATTTTTTCTTTTCCCCAGTATATAAATAATGGTTTAGGTATGAAAACTGAAGGGGAAGATCTTTATTGGAGATGTTGAAGATCTTTCACCATGAATAGAAAATTATGTTCCGAGTTTCCAAAGACAATAACCTATTATGGTCTTTGGGAGTCTGTTTTTTTTCATGTATTAAGTATTACTCAAAATTAATTGTAATGGACCGGACCTCTCTGAGCCATTCCTTTGTCAAAAAGAGGGTCTTGAAGTGTTCTGGAGGGTAAAATGGACTTTTCCCACACTTTTTCAGAATTTTGTAAAGATACGTCGTGTAGTGTGAGTACACACCGTGTACCCCCTCACCGGGTATACCTCGTGTTGAAGGTCGTGTCCTTGACATGTGAAATAAATGGGTACATGCCATCTACCCAAAACTAAATGTCTTGTAGTCCCTCCCTGCGTACGTGTTACCCTCAAACTGTGTGTTGACCAGTCAATGGCTGTGTGCCATTTTGGAGCTGTGTCCTTGCCATGTGAAATAAATGGGTACATGATGTGTACCCAATACTACACGTCGTGTAGTGTCTCCCCGCGTATGCGTTACCCTCAAACCGTGTGTTGACTAGTCAACTGTCGTGTGCCGCGTTGGAGGCCGTGTTGGAAGCCGCGTGGTGGCCGCGTGAAATGGCCAAGTACACGCCGTGGACCCTAAAGTACACGCCATGTACTTTCGTTTTTCACGCCTATAAAAGGAGGGGTCCCCTCTTCCTTTTCAACACACCCCTCTCCTCCCCTTTCATCTGAGAAGAGCTCTCCCAAGAGACTCAAAGGCTACTTTTTCTTCCATAACTTCTTCGTCCGAACTCCGATTTATGATCTGTTAGCGGCCACGGGATCGTAACGATGAGGCGGAACTTCTAAGATTTGATCTGTTGCCCTTTCCTTCCAATATTCCACCCAAGGAGGTTTTTCCTGGTTTTTCCAGAAGAGAGAGACACTGACGGACATCTTCTAAAGTTGATACGGGGGAGCGTTGTGATCAGAACCTGTTGATGTAGGGATCTTACCTTTGTATCCTTAAATTGTGCATCATGCGGCGTGGGATTCCTCTTGTTTATGTGAAACACATTTGAATCGGTTTAATAAAGATAATAACTGGCTTATATAACAGGGATGGGAAGTTGTGAATGCAGTTACTTTATTTTATATCCTGTGATATTATGTTGAGAATTGAATAGGATTATGCCTATTGAAAATCACGGTCATTGGGGGGCCTTTGCTTGTGTAATTAAATGTTTCCCTATATTTCTAGACCGTTTTGTGAATGATACTTTGTGGAATGTGGAAATTGGTTAATCATGTAATGTTGGCTGATTAAATAAAAACCACGAACCCTTGTGTGATCACCCTAGTTGAACAAAATGAAATAATGAACATGTGGGTGTTGTCTTGTATACATGGCATGTGATGATGGTGTTTTGTGGGTTGTTGTGGATCAGGTGAGCAGCAGGGCTGCAGTTGGCTTGGAAGTGGGTTGGTGGGAATGCTATGTTAGTGATGGGAAGCGGGGCTGTGATGAACAATATCAAGGGGTGATGATGTATGGTGTGGTTGTGGTTATAGTGGTTGGCAGCGAGGCTGCAGGGATGGGTTTGAATGTGAACGAACTAGGGGTTGTGAATAATAAATAAAAGTGGAAGAGTTAATGAATGGTGGGTCTTGGTAATGGAATGGAATGATAATCAATGTGTTGGTTGGATGTTAAGAAGGGACTTTTTGGGCTGCTTGTGTTTTCCTAACTTGATTTGTGGATGGAAGGGATATGTTTTATGAATGATCATTGTGGTTAGTTGTGGATAGTTTCCCAGTAGTTAAGGAACTAATAAAACGATTCTATTGAAACATGAAAACCTAAATGGGGTTGGGGTTGTTTGTTATATGCATGCTTCGTAGTAGCAGTGCCGAGGCACGTGCTCAGTTCTTGGATTAGAAGCGATAGGTTGGGCTGAGTGTTTGGTATATATATATATATCTGTATCTTTGTGTTTTATCGCACCCCACCCATGTTGAGAACTTAGTGCTGAACCCTCCCATTTCATGGGAGAGGGTGTTTTACCCTTAGTTACTAGCTCATTCCTGCTCCTTCCTCCCTAGGTTGTGATGTCTTGAGGAAACCATACACCCAAGAATATTCGGGTAGGTTTTGATTGGGTTGGTTTAGCCCAAGACTCTTTGGGCAGGTTTTACTATTTCTCAAGAACCTTTGGGATAAGGCCCAGGTGTGTGGGGTCGGGATACGTGGTTGTGAGGCCCAGGTGTGAGCGGGCGCAATACATGGTTGTGAGGCCCAATTGTGTGTGGGAGGGATATGTTGTTGTGAGGCCTAGGTGTGTGCAGGCGGGATACATGGTTGTGAGGCCGAGGTGTGTGCGGGCGAGATACGTGGTTGTGAGGCCCAGGTGTGTGCGGGAGGGATAGATGGTTGTGAGGCCCAGGTGTGTGCGGGCGAGATACGTGGTTGTGAGGCCCAGGTGTGTGCGAGAGGGAAGAGTGTGGTACTGTCAAGACGTTCACCGTTAGGAAGAGTAGCTAGCTAGTCGGGGGAAATGGTGTGGGGTACCCAATACTCTTGTTATTATATACTACTACCTGTTGAGATTTTGTTTTTGGTGAGTGTGGATGGTTAGGCTTGGTGGATAGAATTTCTTGCTAGGTTTATTCTGTTGTTCTCACGGGACATTAGGATGTCTCCCCACTTGTGCATGAGAGATTTAGGTTTCCCTACTGAGTATACTTGTATGCTCACCCTACGTTTACTTTCAGGTTTCCAGGAGGACAACCAGGGCCGTGCGGGACCCTACTAGTCAGGACAGTTGGAGTTGTTGCAGTTTTTGTACTCTTGTTTCTTTTGTTATTATACTTTTGAGATTTCTTGTAATTGTACCTTGTTTCAGAACTATTTAAACATGCATGTGGGATTGGTTTGGGTTTATTTCTATACACTTGTTCTTTTCCTTTTTGGTGGTTGAATTTTCCTATTTCCCGATCTTAAATTACAAAAAGGGTAATGCCTCCCATATTTGTAAAAACTCATACCCTTGGTGCTAGTCGCCACCCCGGGGCCTACTGGAGGCGGGACTTAGGGGTCATTATCTCCCTTTCACCACTACCAGCTCAAGAGGGGCATCTTTGTTTGGAGGGGGTCGTGAAAGAATGGTATCAGAGGTGATGGTTGAGAGATATGATTGAGTCTGGAGTTAGGAACCGTGAGTATTGCATGGGATAGTAGGGCAACAATGTTGGTTAATCATGGTGCGTGACATAGGCCAGGGAAGATCGGCTAGGACATTAGATATTAGGGCCCCCCGTGATCCGATGCAAGGACTCTGAGCCTACCGAACGACCGAGTGAGACCACTTGATTGAAGGGTAGAGACCCTAGGGAAGTTACATGCATCATCATGATTGTGTTTTACTTGATTTGGGCGTTTTGGGAATGAAATTGGAATAATGTGATAAAATAAAACCTTGAGAAATTTCCTTAATACTTGGGTTTACACGATCCTTGTTTACCGTACAGCTATGGCACCTGGATGTCGCCCCCAGGTGACTTAGATGGCCGAGGCCCAATAGATCCAGGCGATCGATTAGTTGAGGATTGACCGAGAGGAGGAAGATATCCACTGGCAGAAGACTCTCTGTTCTTTCCAGCGGGAAACCCTGAAAAAGTACGAGGGTAGTACTTTGGATACAGAGACAGAGGGGTGGTTTTAAGAGCTAGGGATCACTTTTACCTTGATCTGTGCTTCGAGGGAGTATGAGGTTCCCCTAGCAGTCAATCAGCTGAGAGGTGCGGCGTTACAGTGCTGGATGCTCTACCTCAGAGATTGGATAGCGGCAGAGGTTCTATGGGATGACTTTGAGAAGGAATTCATATAGGAATTCCTTTCGTCCATGATCATGGCAGAGAAGCCGCAGGAGTTACTCTCCCTCCAGCAGGGGAGTATGTTAGTACAAGAGTTGGGGATCAAGTTCAAGGATCTCCTGCGCTTTTCTCTGGATCTCTTTCCGAATGAGGATTCTTGGGAAAGACGTTTGGAGGAGGCACTTCATCCTTCGCTCCAGTATGTTGTCACCCCCTTCACCTTTCTGATGTACATGGACATACAGAAGAAGGCAGAGGTTGTAGAGAGGATTCACTCACTGGGAGGTGCACCACGTGAGGGGTTTCATCCAGGTTTATCGAAGGGGAAGGTAGTCAGCAGCAGGTCTCCTGCGACGGGACCTTCCAGGTTCAGGCTAGTGGGGAGCAGGCCCCTGCAGTTCCAGTTTAGATCTTCATGTCCTCATCCCTTTTCCATGATCCCAGGACTGAAGTGTTTCTCTTGTGGAGGTTTCGGGCACGTTCAGAGTCGGTGCCCGACCCGAGCTCAGTACGGTGGAGGTGGGAAGGTTCAGTGCCTGCCTCAGCAGCAGTAGTTGCCGGCGAGGCCCTTCCAGCAGCAGCGGGACCCTGCTCCCCCGAGGGAATACTTTTCATGAGGAGTTCGACCTCAGGGTGCTCCTTAGGGACCTCAACCAGGGCGTGGTCAGGGAGGTGGACGACATCAGAGAGGCAGAGGAGATGGGCATGGACAGTTTCACGCAGCATAGTTGGGAGCTCCAATAGGACCAGAGGTGGTGCGAGGTACGATTTGTTTGTTCAGTACTGTAATTTCTGCTTTGTTATATTCAGTAGATTCGCACTCCTTTGTTTCACCTGGTCTAGCCCATGTTTTGGGACTAGATGTAGAGAGAATTTCTATACCACTTGTGCCGATTACACCAGTTGGAGGCCAGAACAGTGTATCATGTGTTTGTTGGGGATGTGGGCTGACGTTGGGACCACATCAATCTAGTGGGGATCTTCTTTTTCTACAGATGAAGACATACGATGTCATCCTAGGCATCGACTGGTTGTTTTCTGTTAGTGTCGTTATCGACTGCTTCCAGAGAAGAGTCATGTTCTCCGACGTGGACGGGAAGTGTGAAGCTTTTTTTGGTGAGATGAGCTATCAGGCAGGAAGCCGGTGTGTGGAGCCTCTCATTTCCTTGTTAGGCGGGTTATCAGTGGTTCCAGCTGATACGGAGATGATGGATATCCCAGAGGTTGTTGGGGAGTTCCTCGATGTTTTTCCCGAGGATGTTGTGACTCTACCCCCACCCCACCCCCCCACCCCCCCCCCCCACCCCGACGCGACGTAGTGTTCGGGATAGACTTATAGCCTGGTGCCCGTCCGATTTCGATGGCCCCTTATCGGCTGGCACCATCGGAGCTGTGGGAGTTGCATATTCAGATTGACTATCTGATGGAGAAGGGTTTTGTTCGACCCAGCGTGTCGCCATGGGGTGCTCCAGTTTTGTTCGCGAAGAAGGCAGATGGTGGTCTCAGGTTATTCATAGACTACCGAATTTTGAATCAGGTAATGGTCAAGAACTGTTACCCCCTTCCAAGGATAGATGATCTCTTCGACCAACTGAGGGGAGCAGGTTGGTTTTCTAAGATTGATCTACGATCAGGATATCATCAGCTATGGGTGAAGGATAGTGACATCTCGAAGACAGCTTTCAGGTGTAGGTATGGGCACTTCGAGTTTGTAGTGATGCCGTTTGGATTTACGAATGCACCAGCAGTGTTCATGGGACTTATGAACTTTGTCTTCCGAGAGTTTCTAGATTGGTTCATCGTTGTGTTTATCGATGACATCCTGATCTACTCAAGATCAGAGGAGGATCACGTTGAGCATCTTAGGGTTGTCTTGGAAGTCCTTCAACACCACAATGTTTATCGAAATTGTCAAAGTGTAAGTTATTGATGCAAGAAGTACACTTCCTTGGGAACGTGGTGTCTGAGAATGGAGTGTCAGTGGACCCATCAAAAGTGGAGGTCGTTGTTTCTTGGGCAGCACCCAAGAGCGTGGAAGAAGATCATAGTTTACTAGGGTTAGCAGGTTACTATTGGAGGTTCATTTCAGACTTCTCTTGAGTTGCTGCTCCATTGATAGCTTTGACTAGGAAGAACTAGGACTTCTTATAGAGCGAGTAGTGCCAGAAGGCTTTCGACTACCTGAAGGAGAAGTTGGTTAGTGCTCCCGTACTCAGTTTTCCAGAGGAAGGGTTGTTGTATGAGGTGTTTTGTGATGCTTCGGGCCTTGTTCTGGGATGTGTGCTGATGTAGAAGAATGGAGTGATATTTTATGGGTCTAGGCAGTTCAGCCCTCACGAGTGTAACTATGCCACCCATGACCTGGAGCATGAAGTAGTAGTTTTCACACTGAAGTTTTGGCGACATTACCTCTTTTGGGAGCACTTTTTGGTCTTCTCAGATCATAATAGCCTGCGTTATATCTTCTCTCAGTGTGACCTGAACTTACGGTAGCGGAGATGGGTCGAGTTCCTCTAAGATAATGACTTCAATATCTCTTACACTGAAGGTAAGGGCAACATTGTGGCTGATGCCCTGAGCAGGATGTCACATAAGGAAGTGGTTCGGGAATCCACTGATTCTTAGATAGCGATGGGAGAGTTGGATGCCTTTCACTTGGATTCAAGGGTAGAGGGTGTTAGAGGCCGTTTGTTTCAGATGCCGGTGCAGTCCTCCTTGTCGCAGTAGGTGGAAGAGTCTCAGTGGGGGGAATCTGATGCAGAAGTGATGCGTGATCATGTCAATCATGGAAACACTCCAGAAGGATGGTCAGAGGACATCCAATATCAGATTCTTTTCCATGGAAGGTTGTTTGTTCCAGAGGCGATGCGTGGGGGAGTTCTCTGTGAGTTCCATTGCTCAGCCTTGGAGGTACATCCAAGAGTTTCAAAAATGTATCAAGGCCTGAGGGAACATTTTTGGTGGCACGGGGTGAAACGGGAAGTGGCAGAGTTTGTGGCTATGTGCCTTGTGCGTCAGGAGGTAAAGGATTATCATCATGTTCCTAGTGGTTTGTTGCATCCGTTAGATGTCCCCGAGTGGAAGTGGGATGACATATCGATGGACTTTGTCACAGGACTACCTAGAGCTCAGGGTGGTTATGATGCTATCTGGGTGGTGGTGGATCGTCTGACAAAATCATCCCACTTCTTATCAATTAAGGAGTTAGGCCCGATGAGTACCTTATAGCACAGAGGTACGTAGATGAGGTAGTGTGTTTGCATGAAGTTACAAAGACTATCATCTCAGATCGAGATACTCGGATTACCTCATGAGTCTGGAGGGGGTTATAACATGCTTTTGGCACCCAGCTACGCCTTAGCACTGCTTCCACCCCCAGACTGACGGGCAGATAGAGCGGACTATCCAGATGTTGGAGGACATGCTGCGAGCATGCGTACTGGATTTGGGAGGATCATGGGTATGACACTTTCCTTTAGTAGATTTTTCTTACAACAACAGCTTCCACTCTACTATTGGCATGGCACCGTTTGAGGATTTGTTTGGAAGACCATGTCGTTCACCCATTTTCTGGGCAGAGGTTGGTGAGACAGGTGCTCTTGGGCTAGAGGTAGTGCAAAGCACCACATAGAAAGTCCATCTTGTACGTGAGAGGATGAAAGCGGCTCAAGGCTGACAGAAGCCTTATGCTGATAATCGAAGGAGGCCCTTGGATTTCAAGGTGGTAGATCATGTTTTCTTGAAGGTTTCCCCTCGAAGGGGGTAGAGGAGGTTTGGGAAGGGGGTTAAGCTCTCCCCTAGGTTCATCAGAACTTTTGAGGTGCTGAGGCGAGTCGGAGAGGTGGCATATGAGCTGGCCCTGCCACCTTAGTTGAAGAAGGTTCATGACGTCTTCCACGTCTCCCAGCTCCGTCAGTACTTACACGACGACTCTCACGTTATCGACTAGGGAGATTTAGATATGGGAGACGTCAAGACCTTCAAGGAACGACCAATCAAAATCGAATATCGTAAAGAGAAGGTTCTCCGCGGACGAACCATCGCCTTGGTTCGTGTGTTGTGAAGGCAAGGTGGCCTCGAGGAGAGCACTTGGGAGCCGGAGACCCAGATGCACGCTCAGTACCCGGAGTTGTTTTGACTTGTGTTTCCTTTATTCTTCTGAGCTTTGTTTTGATGTTATACTATGTACCTTGACATATGGAATGTTTGGATTGTCAGTTATGAGACCTTTTGTTTCATTGTTCTCTGGAAGTGTGTAACATGTCCGGGCATGTGGGGAAGGGAAAAACATGATCCTTAATCGAGAAGCATTAATGCGAATGCGATTGAACCCGTGCAGGCGAATTAGTGCCACCTAAATCGGATAATATATCGACATAGGAAAATGAATTTTCCCCAACCCACGTATTCAGGCAGTGTTGGGGTGTGCGGTGTTGGGGGAAGTACGAGTTGAAAATCCTAATGTATGAAAGTGGGAAGACCCAATTCTTAATCGAGACGCATTAATGAGGATGTGATTAAACCCGTGAAGGCGAGTCAATGCTGCCTAAATAGGATAATATCTCGACATAGAAGAATGAATTTCAAACACATATGATTAGGGTTGTTGGATGCATTTCTGTGATAACTAGGGCCCTAAGAGGTATCTTGTTGGGTTCCTCTGGGTTGGATTTTGAATTCTCGGGGACGATAATGTTTTAAGAGGTATCTGATGTAATGGCCCGGACCTCTCTATCCCATTCCTTTGTCAAAAAGAGGGTCTTGAAGTGTTCTTGAGGGTAAAATGGACTTTTCCCACACTTTTCAGAATTTTGTAAGCACACGCCGTGTAGTGTGAGTACATTCCGTGTACCCCCTCACCGAGTATACCCCGTGTTAAAGGCCGTGTGAAATAAATGGGCACATGCCATGTACCCAATAATACATGCCGTGTAGTCCCTCCCCGCGTATGCGTTACCATCAAACCGTGTGTTGACCAGTCAACGACCGTGTGCCTTGTTAGAGCCGCGTCCTATCCATGTGAAATAAATGGGTACAGGCCGTGTACCCAATACTACACGCCGTGTAGTGTCTCCCCACATATGCGTTATGCTCAAACCGTGTGTTGACCAGTCAACGGCCGTGTGCCGCATTGGAGGCCGTGTTGGATGCCGCGTGGTGGCCGCGTGAAATGGGTAAGTACATGTCGTGCACCATAAATTACATGCCGTGTACTTTAGTTTTTGACACCTATAAAAGGAGGGGTCCCCTCCTCTTTTTCAACACACCCCTCACCTCCCCTTTCTTCTGGGCAGAGCTCTCCCAAGAGACTCGAAGGCTCCTTTTTCTTCCATAACTTCTTCGTTCGAACTCTGATTTACGATCCGTCAGTGGCCACGAGATCGTAACGACGAGGAGGAACTTATGATATTAGATCTTTTGTCCTTTCCTTCCCATCTTCCACCCAAGGAGGTTTTTCCGGGTTTTTCCAGAAGCGACGGACGCCGACGGATGTCTTCTAAAGTTGATACGGGGGAGCGTTGTGATCAGAACCTGATGAGGTAGGGATCTTACCTTCGTCTCTATAAATTGTGTATCATGAGGGGTTTGTTTCCTCTAGTTTACGTGAAACACATTTGAAATGGTTTAATGAAGATAATAACTAGCTTATATAATGGGGATGGGAATTTGTGAATGTAGTTACTTTATTTTATATCCTGTGATATTATATTGAGAATTGAATAGGCTTATGACTACTGAAAATCACGGTCGTTGGGGGGGGGGGGCCTTTTCTTTCTCAATTAAATGTTGCCCTATCTTTCTAGACCGTTTTGTGAATGGAACATTGTGGAATGTAGAAATTGGTTAATCAAATAATGTTGGCTTATTAAATGAAAATTTGGAAGCCTTGTGTGATCACCCCGGTTGAACAAAATGAAATAATGAACATGTGGGTGTTGGCATGGATACGTGGCATGTGATGGGGGTGTTTTGTGGGTTGTTGTGGATTGGGTGAGCATCGGGGATGCGGTTGGCTTGGTTGTGGGTTGGTGTGAATTCTATGTTAGTGATGGGAAGCAGGGCTGTGATGAACAGTATCAAGGGGTGATATGTACGGTGTGGTTGTGGTTATGGTGGTTGGCAGCGGGGCTGCAGGGATGGATTTGAATGTGAACGAACTAGGGGTTGTGAATAATAAATAAAAGTGGAATAGTTAATGAATGGTGGGGCTTGGTAATGGAAAGGAATGTTAATAAATGGGTTGGTTGGTTGTTAAGAAGGGACTTGTTGTGCTCCTTGTGTTTTCCAAACTTGATTTGTGGATGGTAGGGATATGTTTTACGAATGATCGTTGTGGTTAGTTGTGGATAGTTGCTCAGTAGTTAAGGAACTAATAAACTGATTCTGTTGAAACATGAAAACCTAAATAGGGTTGGGTTTGTTTGTTATATTCATGCCTCGTAGTAGCAATGCCGAGGTACGTGCTCAGTTCTTGGATTATAAGCCATAGGTTGGGATGAGTGTTTGGTATATATATATATATATATATATATATCTTTATGTTTTATCTCACCCTGGCCATGTTGAGCACTTAGTGCTGAACACTACCATTTCTTGGGAGAGGGTGTTTTCCCCTTAGTTACTAGCTCCTTCCTGCTCCTTCTTCCCTAGGCTGTGATGGCTTGAGGCGAACTTTCACCCAAGACTCTTTGGGTAGGTTTCGATTGGGGTCGTTTAGACCAAGAATCTTCAGGAATGTTTTACTATTTCCCAATAACCTTCGGGATGAGGCCCAGGTGTGTGCGGGCGGGAAGAGTGTGGTAGTGTCAGGACGTTCTTCGTTAGGAAGAGTAGCTAGATAGTGGGGGGAAATAGTGCGGGGTACCCAATACTCTTGTTATTATATACTACTACCTATTGAGATTGTGTTTTTGGTGAGTGTGGATGGTGAGGTTGGGTGGATATAATTCCTTTCTAGGTTTCTTCTGTTGTTCTCATGGGACATTAAGATGTCTCCCCACTTGTGCACGAGAGCTTTACGTTTCCCTACAGAGTATACTTGTATGCTCACCCTATGTTTACTTTTAGGTTTCCAGGAGGACTACCAGGGCCGTGTGGAACCCTACTAGTCATGACAGTTTGATTTGTTGTAGTTGTTGTACTCTTGTTTCTTTTGGTATTGTACTTTTGAACTTTCTTGTACTTGTACCTTGTTTCAGAACTATTTAAACATGCATGTGGGATTGGTTTGGGTTTATTTCTATACACTTGTTCTTTTCCTTTTTTGTGGTTGACTTGTCCTATTTCCCGATCTTAAATAACAAAAAGGGTAATGCTCCCATATTTGTGAAAACTCATACCCTTGGTGCTATTCTCCACCCCGGGGCCTACTGGAGGCGGGACTCGGGTGTCATTATCTCCCTTTCACCATTGCCAGCTCAGGAGGGGAATCTTTGGTGGGAGGGGGTCATGACATTAATGTAATGTCTATGTAGCTCAATCTTGGGTCTCTACAAAAAACATTCAATTGAGAGAAGATGAAAAAAATAAATACCATCATTAATTCCCCTCACATTAGTCAACTCTAAAGTAGTCCAGTTCGGTGCAAAATGTTGTAACTTTATAAAGGGAGCTGAGTATTCCATCATTCACATCTCAGCTCGATCAACCTGCATCAATTACCAAAATCAATCTATCCATATAGTAAGTGGGAATAAATAGTTTAACAAATCTGTATTTAAGCCCACCCAGACCATACACTGGTGTCAACCAGCCTACATCAGGACATCCCACCATCTCTTGGTGGAGTCGCACAGTATATAGGTCACATGTTTGAACCTCCTATCTGGATGCATTTTTATTTAACATTAACACCATTAAATCCAACAAATATTCATCTAATCGGGGACCACTATCCCCCATGATGGTGGGAGGATGTCGCTGTTAAAATTACCTGGTCAGTTCTATCATAGAAGGTGTAGGTCGAGGAGGACATTGCACTGTTTTCATTAAGCCGAGAATACTATCCCGAAACTGGGCATCAACACAATGTAGAATATCATGAGAAGTTTCATTAGGTGGAACTATAGGATGCATCATGGGTTTCTCAAATTACACTACCACTAGAGTATTCCCATTTCCACCATCCTAGTGTATAATACAAGGACATCATTATGGAATATATCTATAGTTTTCAAACACATAACACAGAAAATATTTATAACAGATAGGGAAATATGTGAATAAGGATAGGTACAATCCATCCTATAACAATTTACAACCCCTAGCCTACTCCATGATCCATCTATTTATATGAATAAAGAAAAAAAATGTAACAAACATACATACCCTAAATCCAACTACCATTCTTATGTTAAGATGAAGACATACATTATCATTTCAAAGTAAATATTTTCTTCAAGGAATCATATTCATTTTGAATCTTTTAGGTTCAATATTATTTAAATCGTTATAATTATAATCAAGATCCTATTAATTTTATCAGTAATATTAATTCATATCAAACCATAAAACTTATAAATTTTAAATGGTGTGTCAACTAATTGCATCTTAACAATTACACCATGAAATACATGTAACACGGAATAAGTGTTTTGGTTGGATGAGATACACTGAACAATCACAAATAAAAAAAATTGATGTGTCATAATTGGTCCATTTTAATAATTATTCCATTATGAAAAAATATAGCACACTATAATTCATAACTAACAAGCATAGGAAAAAATCACAAACAACATAGGCAATGCATTCTAATATGTAGTTATGAAATGGAATGATTCATGGAAATTAAGTAATATTTTTCCTAGTATGATTCAGGATTTCAATTTTCTCTCATATGATTGGGCATGGTCTAAAAAACCCATTCAAATAAAAACAATATTAATAACAGGACAAATATAATGAGTCGCCCAATAGTGAAATACAATAAATTGTAATAGCAGCATCAAAAAAAGAATTTACCTATCTTGGGTCATTTGGGATCCCACTGTATGCTAGGTAGATACTCCTAAGAACAATCACATAACCAAATTCCCATGTCCATGTCTCATGTCTCACACAAATAGAAAGAAACAAATCAAATTGCTCTGATACCAATTTTTAGCATCTTTCCCTGAGTGCCCCTTAACAATGCCCAAAGATAGTTGGACATAGGCCCTCAAACACATATCCCCAAAATCCAGAGGTTTTCAAATAGCAGCGAAGGCCTTGGGTACATTTGTGGGATGACTATTCCCTCATTAATCAAAGTATATCACAGAAGTAGATTTATATAAAATAGCTAAATCAATGAAAACATCTAAATAACTAGAGAAACCAAATTCTTATACATGAAAGATAATGAAATGAAGATTGAAATAAAAATGAATAATCAGAAGAAACTAATGATTATAGTATGTCATGTGTTTATAAAAATTACTATTCATGGACAGGGTATAAAAACATATAAATCAAATAGAAAAAAATCAATGAAGAAAAAAAATTCTACAACTACAATCTTGTGCATAGGCTCGATCCTCTTCTCTCACCTAGATATTAGAAATTTAAATCTATAATTAGAATATACTTCAATTAAACTATACATACATTCATAAAGTCTACTCAAGAACCAATGGAACCCGAGTAGGGTGTGGGACATAATCTCGGTAGGCTAGCACCCATAATGTCAATTCCTTTCCTTTTCATGGATTTTAAATATAATAGTTTACCATTTAAATATAAATTAATGAAAAAAATTACATAACTAATGCATTGAACTGGGTTCCACATAGACACCCAACCAACTACCTATATCAGCCTAAGACAATGGGTTTGAATGGATAGGACCTACCATGGAAAGGTGATATGTAATATGTGACAAAGTATGGACTGTACCAAAGCTTGTGATTGGGTTGGTAGGATATATTTCATCATTTTATAAACCAACTATCGATTTATAATTTAAAAAAGTATTTAATTTAAAAAAAAATTAATCATAGTTTTATAATTCATACTAAGACTCCTTATGTCCATTCGTGGAAATAAGGAGAGACATTCCATGTTTTGCTCGATGGGCTCTGTCAAAGTCCAATGCTAGTAGTCTCTCCAAGTAGACCCAAATATGAAGCCTCATGTGTCGCATTATCATGGAGTGAAAAAGTATAAATTGGCCTATGAGTCTATAGTCTGTATCACACATAGGGGCTCGAATCTATCCCATGGCATCGTACAACCTTTCCTGACATGAAGACCATCGAAGGGTTCTACACTAAGGAACTGATGTCACTCATCTTCAGGAAAATATAGATAACATATTGTAAGCATGTCTCATAACTAGATTATGTCTCCCCATATGTATTTTGAAAATTTTATAACAACCAAAAAATGAACAAGTGTCTGTCCAAGGGGTGCTTAAATTTGAACCCCCCCTTTCACCATCAAAACTAATGCAACTAGGATTATCCAAGTATCACATATATAACATGTACAATAAAGGACACCTTATTTAATTAATCATTTACATAAAATAACATTGGTAAATGAAATCCATTTATCAATCTCTTTTAAGAAACATGGCCCAAGGCATAAGTACTTGATCATAGCATTCTACCCAACCAACTATAAGTGGCTTGGGGTATGGTTTTTTCACTAAGATCAAAACAATTATAAATTAAAACTATAGATCAATTGAAAGTAATTTACAAAATATTCATTCCATTGGGTCATTTTAGGATTAATTGGTTATGGAATTTCATTGGTCATGTCACATTTAATTCAAAAGGCACAAAGAATAACAATTTATCAACTCAATTTAAGTCCATGCATCCTCAAGTGGCATAAATCAAGGACATTTCACTAGGTTCATCACCCAAAACAATTAAATTAATAACAGTATACTTTTTTCATATGAAAAAAAATCATGGAGGGGTTAAATTAGTTTCGAATAATGGAAAATAAGGGACTCTAAAAGATATATCACCTAAAGGGTTAGCATAATCCAAGGAAACCAACTTCTAAGGTAATTATATGCAACTTAGGGTCTATGTAACACATGAAAAAAACATATAATAACTAAATTATAATTTTGGAGGCTTCACTAGAATATTTATGTGAGTGGTTTAATTCAATAATCTATGAATCACAATGAAAGGATAGGAAAAGGGCATGACCCCATAAATTAGCCTCGTGGAGCATTCCTCATCCAATATCACAGTTTTTTTGTTAAGATTGGAATAAAATGAAGAAACTTTCAAACACCTTGAACATACTAAAAAATCTATTACACCAATATTGCTTTATTTTTTTAATGATAATCATACATATGAGGCTTTAGATGGGTTTTCCTTATCATGAGGAGCCTAATGATTCTGAAGGATTGAAGAATAGATGCCATAAAGTGGAGTTATCATGGACCCAAGAAAAGGAGGGATTTAAGATCATAGAGGAGATGAACACTCCCCAAAATTAGAAATGAGTAAAATGGAGGAGGAAAATAGGTTTTATGAGTGAATGGGGGTGAAGTATAAATTCACTCATTTTATACACTACGCATGGTATTCCCACACAGTTTGGCCAAACAATGCACCAACCTTGCTCAATACATTGATACATTGGAGTACCCCTCATTTTATGTCACAAAATTTGACTATCCATGCACAAGACATATAAAAAGGATCTATCCCATGTCTGTAACTAGCCACATAGTTGTGCACCCTAGGTCGCATGGTTGTAGAAAGACCTTGTTGCTTAGTATACTCTTCTTATTTTGGTGTTTCAGGATCTGAACAACTCCTAGATGCAACTAGGTCATCCTAGACATGATTTTGAATCATATGTAAGGCCATCTAAAGTAATTAAAATAGTAAATTAACTTTTTGTACATTTATGAGGACTCAAGACATTGCAGATACAACTCTAGCCTTATTAGTGAGGACATTTGGAGTGTTCATTACTAGATAAGAAACATCCACAGTGTTTCTCCCAGTATTGGGGGACCTATTGAATATTTTTGGATTATTGGAGGAGAAGAATGGAACTCCTCATAATAATATTTATCTTCCACTATTTAAATCTAATGTTTTTTATGTGAATAATTAATTGTAGTACTAGATCAAGGGGACCTAGTGTGGTGAGAACCAATTTAAGCATTGTGAGCATTGTTAATACATGAAACATAATAGTCATGTTAATTTAGATAAGGTAGTTCAATAGTGTATAGATTAGCATTGGTCTTATATCCCACTGAAAGAGACGGTGAGAACTATGTTGATGTTGCTACACCATCATCCATACACACAATCTTACCATAACTATCCATTTTTTTCATTGATAGTGGTTGGTATGTCCCTAAAATTAGTAATACCATCTTGATAATTGTATTCATAAATAATAAAATCAATTTTAATGGGTGTATTTGGGGGATAGTGGACCAAGTCCCATTCATTAATGAAAATATCATCATTAATGTAGACTGAATTTCCAAAATCAACTTTGGATATGTTAGAATTAGTTGTGGTTTCCCATATAACTGTAATATCATTAATAGGATTAGGCACAAAAGTGACAACATTACCAGTGACAGGGGAGTATGAGGACATAAATTCAAGGTCCTATCCATTGTTATGATCCATAACATTTTTCAAATATGTTACCTGAGCGTTTGTAAAATCCGTCTCAATCAAGCCCCCAGATTTAGAATCATCTGCAAGAATCACATTTGAAATATGAGGTTTGAGAGGAAATAACACATTTTGAATGTAATCCTTGTCAGAATGCTCACTTCTCTTAATACTATTATATCTACCCTTTTTCCCAACCTATATCATTCAAAGATATAGGTTTTTTAGAAGATGTAATATTAACATATTTTAGGAGACCCTAAAATTTTCAATCGAATGACCAATAATTTTTGACACTTCATAAAAGGGGGAAGATATTCATATTCCACTTTGAATTAAAATATCCTTTTATTTGAAAGAAGGTTTAATAAATATTGAAGGTTGGATTTCATATTTACATTAACCATAACATGAGTATAGAAACATGCCACACTATTAATACTATGTAGATCGATCATCATCAAGGTACATATTCTTGAGGCTAGATATATATTTATCATAGAAATATAGAATAATCAACTAGGACTTTATAGTATTATATAGATCCAGGCCATGGTTATCCTCTTTATAAATGGAATAAAATTGACTTTCCAACTGGATATTCTGATATTTGTTTGCTTATTAGAAATGTTGATGGATTTATAATCATTGAAAACATCATCCTAGTTTTTGATTATTATGTTTACGTGAACCCAGTCAACTTGAATGACCTTCCAGATAGAAAGTCCCCAGTAATGTAAAATCATAGATTTTAGATCATTCTTATTCAATGGAATATTACCCTTGGCTAGAATGATGTGGACAATAAATAAATGATTTAATATATCTTATATTTATTTATTTGAGTCTAGTTTTAAAAATATTATTAAAAATAAATCATTATATTTGTTGATGGATAAGGTATTTGAAGAAATCACCAATTGGGGTGTTTTTTAAAGAACATATTCAAATGAATCCCCCTTCGATGGTAGATCCTAGTTTCCCCAGAGCATATGTTTGGATTACATTTAGTCACTTAAGAGGGCCCCACTTTTAAATCGCAAGATGGATCAAAATAATCTATTTAAGATCATAGAATAAATGTAAAATCTAGATCTAGGGATTTGGTGAATATCATTGATAATTTATATAAAAATAAGTGTAATCTATGAATCGAGTATATGATTTATGTAGAATAGTTACGAAAGAAATAATTATAATGTGGAATAAATGATTCTTTGATTCATGTGTTTAATATAAATGTTAAAACATATATGATAATGTCATATTATATGAGAATTTTAACTATATTAAAAATATAATATTATTTATAGTAAAAGACATTTAATCTTCTATTCTTATAGAAGTATTTGCTTCATCACATCTTGCAAGGGAAGCTGGGTTTTCTAGAAGGGAGAAAGTTATATGTTTGATTCTGACCCTTATTGTGGTACACTTATATAATTTTTAGTAACCTAGGCTTTGAATATATTATGTAATGTTTTCCAAATAGTAGGAAAGGTCTCAGACCTGTTCGATGAATGTGGGAGTTGGAAATTATGAAAATAGTCATTATGATAAATAATTATATTTTAGCCATGGTTAGAGATAACATTTCAACATTTAAATGTGTCTAGTTTTAGGTGGAAGTAGTGTTTTACAAACCATGTGAGGTAAAACTTGTAATCATTTGATTTGAGGAAACTAACTTTAAGAGTCATTCATGAGGTTTCAGTATTGTTGCAAAATGTGAATGTCTGGTTGAGGAGAATGTGTTAGAAAACTTTTCATTTTATGGAAGGGGTCACATGGATTGTGCAAGTTTTAGAATACTTTGAAGCCAAACTATACTCCAAATTTAATTTTGGAAGATTATTAACATGAATTCCCATGATTTATGTGAAGTGACAATATTTTCTCCCTCATTTTCCTCCCAAAAGACCATTGTGCACCCCGATCTGTCACACCTCTTCTAAATATTAATCTATTTCTATCATAGGATTATTGGAGTTTCATTTCTAGATATTGGAATCCCTAAGTAAGTCTATTAAATCGTTTCCCTATATTCTATATATTTTTCATTGCTTGTTTTTTCTTCTTTTTTTATTTATCATATACCATATTTCCATTGATTTGAATAACTTTTTGGTTGCATCTATTTTATCTAAAATAGAAGGTTGGTGTTTTATGAGTATATAACCATGATAATAAGTTAGGTGGTCAATGCTATCTTTCATATAGTATTGATAATTTAAATGTGTATATTTTTTTCATAAAAAAAATGTGGTTTTCGTTTTCTCCCTTGGATTAAAAAAATAGTTTTGGGACTTAATTTTATGCCATGGACCCTTCATAGATCTTTTCGGGTCCACTAATAAGATTGAGATTGAACCCACAACCACCCATTGAGTTTTAAAACTACTTTTAAATGGTGTGGTAGATTTCATATTATCAAATAAATGATTTTCAATCATATCCCAATAAGGATTATTGGATGGTTTCATGGAATGGGGAAAGGAAACAAATTTTATAATGAGGGAATTAAATGATTCATGGAATATTATAAAAATGAAATGTTTAATGGTTGAAATAGAATATTAAAAAGGTGGAATATTTTTAAATGATATTGTATGGTAGTTTAAATATGAATAAATTTTGAAATGGGATCATTGATGATTATGTTTTTGGGTGTTGAGAATAATATCCCTTCGTGAATAATTAATGGTGAAAAAGAAGATCATTATTTTCTAATTCAGTTATAGGTCGAGTATTTAGGACCCTAAAAAGCGTTAATTGATGTTATAGATAATAATTATAGAAATTAATATGTACATCTATTATTTGGGAATGCTATTCATGAATCCCAACATATGTGATTTTGGATATTGTACATGACACTTTGTATCGATGGGTTCGGGATGATGGAAATGGTGAAACACGTCCATCATATGGGTGCCTTAGACTCATACTCACTAACAGAAAAATATAAATAATGGAATCCTCATTTTTTATAAAATTAAATATTTCTTATAGTCTATGGCAGAAATAATTATAATGATCCAAATCAACATTGATTGGCTTGGGTGTAACATAGAACTCAAGGGACACAAATTTAATTTAAAAATCATTATTTCTAAAACACATTTTCATTTCATAACTTTTATATTTATTCCATATTAATTTTCTAAACAATATTACATAGACTAGTTATTTCTTAGATCCCATTAGTTGTATCCAGATTATTCATACTCACACCTTTCAGAAGATAATGTTTGTACCCTAGTATAATTCATGTTTATATGTCAGGATAAGGTAAAAGGCTTCATTATAGATGTATAATTTACATATTATATGGTGGATCTTCTATTAGGGGATAGTTATATATGTGAATACCTATTTGGGATATTTATATTTTTTAATTTATTTTGGGTTCCTTTGGATCTTGAGACCATCATGATATAACATGATTTTTTTATCATCTTGTTAACACATAACTTATTTTGGGAATATGTTTTTTGATTCAAGAATAGATGATGGTTATGCAATATCATTATATCATAATATTTATTGTATTTATTAATATAATAAATAGGTTATAGTATCCCCATTTTTTTGTAGATATTTTTTCCTAGTTTTAATCCTCTAGAAAAAGGTGAGGCATGCCTCTGATCATGTAGTGAACTGGTTCAACAAATATATGAAGTGAGCTAGGATGATCCATGAAAATGTGGTATCATATAGTATATTATTTTCTTTTTAATTAAAAATTGGGAATGGTAGATAAGAAAATAAGATATTTTTGGGCATAGTAATGAGTTCTTGTATGGGATTAGCTCACCCATATGTGGGGGAAAACCAAAGTTACCTTAGAATGGTTTGTTATTCATGAGGTTTTCCTATCATATATGAAGGGTTATTTCACCTTGGGTGATACAAATATTGTGTAAAGATATTTATTTAGTAAATTTTAATTTGGGTTTTTTCTATAATGATATTTTATATTCATTCATCATTTCAAGAACTCATGTGTTTATTTAACATGTATTATTTAGGCACATATAGACAAAGTTTCCATGATCTGTTCTATGGAGTTATATATATTCCATCGTCTAGGGTGGTTTTATATAAATAGTTAATAATAAAAAAACTTTAATTAGTTTGAATTTATTTATTTTAATTTTTTTCTTAAAAAAGTGTAAAACATAATGATTGAAATTGAAAAAATTACATTTACATGATGTAATCTAACAGACCTGGGTATATATAGATGGCTATATTCATACTTATGTGATCATGCCCATAGAGAAAGAATATATAGAGTATCTCGTTTAGGTTTAGTCGTACCCACTACTCTCCCCCCCACAAACATAGAAAATTACATATATCCATGTATATAATATGTTATCTTCCCCGAAATGTGCCTTTCTAATATTAGAGAGATACCTCAATTATAATTTTTGATAATAAGGAAAAATGATGTAATTACTGATAATGCATCTATGGTAGCAAAACTAGAGACACCATTGGTTTCAAGAGATAAGAAGGAAGAGATGTTCCATGATATTTTCGATATATTTATGTAGTTTATAGAAAGGGATCTGGTGAAGGATACACTAACCATGTTTAATATGACTAGGGATTTCCTTCTAAACAATTCACTAATATTTATCAGAGACGGTAGTCCTAAGGTATCTACCATGAGTTTTGAGAACATCATACAGATCCTTGAAAACATGATGACTCATATAGATAATTTTTTTATGTTATAATATTTTATGTTGTGTGGAACAGTGAAGCACTATTGAGATATTTAAGTATAAGATGAGAAACATAAGAGATTTTATTAGAATAATTACCAGGATAAGTTCATGGAGATTTTATACCTAGACAACATGAGACAAAAATATTCATAGATTGCATTAACTTGACATTGAGAGATATGTTACTGATGGATTATGAGGACCAATTTTCTGATCATTAGAGTATTTTTTTGATGTTGGTCGTTGATGAGGAAGATAAGGAAAAAAAATTCAAAATGGAATTTTCTATGATTTTAAGTTGTTTATAAATATTTTCCACATGAATATGTTTTTGAGGTGTTAATTTAGGATGTTATCTTTTAGGGGGATCTAATAGAAGAATATAGTTATGGAAAGACATGTTTAGGTAGGATATCTGGTTGTGCATTCTAATGCAGTTTAAAGTTATAATATGAGAAATTATATTGGAGTAATAGTGGGAGGATTATTCATGGGCACAGTATGACCTCTCAGAAAATTTATCAGGTGTTTAGGTATTTATTTGGAATGATTTTTTTCATGTGAAGTTAGTGTCCTTGGACAATTGGGGAGTTCCATGGTTGTGGAATCATGGGGGAACTGAAGAGGTTATGTAGAGGGGACCTAGATCAACATAATTACTTGGGAGAGGATATTATAACTTACACTAGTTTAGAAGTTATAGTTCTATCAACTATACCAGTCAAAATGGTGGATTCGTTACTCTAGGATAAGAGTAAAATTATCAATAGAATAGTTTAATACATATGAATCATGAAAGATCTCTGGGTAGAGGGGAAGGTTATCAAAAATAATTTCATACTTATCTCTTAGTAATGTGGTTGGTTCATTGATAGAGTTAATATTTTCATTATTATTTATATTTTTTTCAATGATTTAATCCCACCCAATTATTCAATGTTAGTGTATTCACATCATTTATGTGTTTTTGGTGTATTTTGGGCTTAAATGTGAAAAAGGAGTAATTCTGTAAAATTGGCAGTTTTTTATAGCTTCTGTTTTCAGGGAATAACATTTATAATATGGGTCCAATTGAAGTGAATCTTTTTTTAGGATTCCCCTGCTTGTGGGCTTCAAATGTTCCTTCTGGACCAAGACCCAATTCTAATCCCAATGGTACAGAAAATCCAATCAGGTGTAGAAATCAGTTTGGAAGGCAGAATGGACCCCACTTAATTAATTATGGAATATCTCCTTCATCCGACTTTAGAATGAGGTTCTTCAAGCTGGTGTAGACAGAGGACTTCCAAGGTACAATTCATTTTAAATTTCATAAAATATGAATTTCATTAAGGAATTTTTTGGGCGCGTCCAAGTGGAGTGGGTGAAATAGTGTTTGGAGGACAGAAAAGTAATGGTCATTAATTCGGCCATATCATTCTTACACCTGTCCAATGACTCTCACATTTTTAGGGTCGATAGAAAACTTCATTCAAAACATTATATAAGAAGGGACCTCAGTGAGTTTCTGCCGGCCGGTGCGCAGAACAGAGGCAATCTTCTGGAGGACAGATTCTGGAGGATCAAATTTCTATTCTTTCTTTTCTTTGTTTTACATTTCTTAGTATTTTAATGTGTCCTTCTTTCCCCTTAGTCACAATTACCCTTACCATGGTGGGGTAAACTTTTGTGTGATTGGGGAAGGAGAGGTTTTCCATGTTGTATTTCATGAGTTCCTTATCTTAATGTTTTAAAATCCGCTTCTCTTCTGTGAATCAATTTTAATTTCCTATAACAGTTTTTATTATCAAATACAATTGTATCTGATTTTAGATTCTGTTGTTCATTTATATTTGGTCAATTATCAATATCTCCCTCCACTAGGTTCTGGTTTATAAACTATTGAATAGACCTGGACTTGGTGGTGAAGTACTCGGTGATCACCGGTACGTGTGTGAGGAGTAGTGAATGTTCTTGATTACTTGCGATAAACAAGACCCGATTGGGAATTGTCTAAGATAATTGGGGGTATTTTCTACAACTATATTACACATTGGATTGAGAGTATACCAACCTAAGATTTTAGTAAGGTTTATTCTCACATTTTGAATTTAACAAGGGATTGAGAAGAAACAATTTTGGATTCTCACTCTTAACGGTTTAGCAGAAGAGAATTGGATAAATTTGAACTATGATAGAATTACAAATTGAGAACCAACTCTAACCTAATCACCCTTATCATATAATAGTTTCAATTGCTTGTTTTATAAAAATTTTCTCAATCCTTTTCTTAAAACTATTTCCTTCACCCTTTTCTTTTCAAAATCAATCAATTTCTAAAAACATCCTCACTTCTTTCTCTTATTTTAAGGTGACATCTTAATTGTTGTGCACTCCTCTCTAGAGACAACCTAGGATAACCCCTCTACTACATTTTAACAGATGTTATATTTGTTTTTGCCACACCCCATGACAGGAACGTGTCAAAACGTGGCACCGTTTCCGGGGAGGTAGCGCCAACATTTCTTTTCTTTTCTTTTCTCTATTTTCATCTTCTCTTTTCAAAATTGCATGACTCGAACCTCAAAAACTGAACCTTTACCCCTAGATCCTGAAATTTAAAGAAACTTGTTGAATAGACTTAGAAACATTAATTTGGAATCTGAATTTGAGGAAGTTCCCCTTGTAGACTCAAGTGAAACTTCTAGTGTTCACTCTGAGCCTGTCATCATGGTTGAAAATCAAAACCAAACACTTAGAGACCATTGTGTACAACAATTCCTTAATAAAAACAATCAACATGCCATGTCAGTGTTACAAAATGATTTTGAAATGAAACCTAACATGATTCCTTTGCTTACAATGTTTCATGGTTTGGCAGGTGAAGATCCAAACAAACACATTAAAAAGTTCACACATGTTTTCTCAACATTCAAACCTCGTGGAATTACTGAGGAGAAAGTAAAGTGGAAGGCATTTCCGTTTTCATTGGATAGAGCTGCTAATGAATGGTTGTACGGCCTACAACCAGGAGACGTACATGACTGGAATGACCTGGTAAGATGTTTTATGCAAAGATTCTTCCCTACCGCTAGAAGCACAACCATTCGGAAGGAAATCTACACCATACGACAATCATCTGGAGAAACCCTCTACGAGTACTGGGAGAGATTTAAGAAGCTATGTTCCAGCTGTCCACATCAAGCCATTGAGGAACACCACTTTATTGTCTTCTTATATCAAGGACTACTGCACAATGATAGAAACCTTCTTGATGCATCATCTGGAGGTGCACTGATTGACAAGTCACCAGAAGAAGCCAACGGCTTTATTGAGAAGATTTCCCAAAACTCCCATCAATTTGGAACAAGAGGTATTGGAACAAGAGGTATTCATGAGGTATGCACTTCTCATCCATAACCCTTATTAGAAACTAAGATTGAAGAGCTTTCTAGTTTGGTGAGACAGATGGCCTTGAAGCAAGTTAGTGACCAACAAGCACTGGATAAGGTATGTGGTTTATGCTCATCTCCTGATCATTTCACTGACCAGTGTGCTGAAATACAGGGAATGGAAAGTTGTGAAACAACCTTTCAACCAAGGCAGTTCCTGAAAAATCAAGGATGGATAGAGCCTAACCAAGTCCAATATGGATTTGGAAATTAAAAGAATCAAGCTAGGCCCCCGTACCAAAATCAGTTTCAAAACCAACCCCCATTCCAGAATTAATTCCAGAACCCTCCACCATTTCAGAAAAAGCAATCTTATAACCAGCCTTCATACAAAAAACCAACCAATATCCAAACACCCTATGAGAAACCATCCACTAGTGCCCATCCTCCAATTCAAAAACAACAAAAATCTGAGTTTGAAGGACTGAAAGACACAGTTAAATATTTTTCCAACAAGTTTGAATGTCTCATGGACTTTCTAACCAAAAATCCAGGTAAACTCCCTTCCCAAACAGTCCCAAACCCAAAAGAGAATGTTAGTATTATAACTATAAGAAGAGGAAAAGAACTCCAACCACCATCCACCATTGAACCTGAAACAAGAAAAACTGATCTGGGTGAGAATGAAGTTAGAAATGATGAGAGTTCTATGAAAATGCATTGGGAATATGATAAGAAATAGGAGGATAATAATGATAGGCCAAGAAGGAAGAAATAAGAAACACCATTTCAAAGGAAAAAAGGGAGAAGAAATATATAACACCACCATTTCCATCAAGGATGATTGAATCAAAGAGGTTACTAGAAGAAGCACTGCAAAAAAAATTCTGGACACCATCCAGAAAGTGGAAATAAACATACCTCTGCTTGAAGCACTAAAAAATATTCCAAAGTATGCTAAAATTTTGAGGGATCTTTGCACCAAGAAAAGTATACTTCATGGGAATGTGAGGATCGATTTGGGAAGATGCGTCTTAGCCCTTATCACACCACAATTGCCAACCAAATGTCAAGATCCAGGGACGTTTTCTATTCAATGCACCATTGGTTCATTAAATTTCTCTAATGATTTGTGTGATTTAGGTGCATAATTTAATGTATTGCCTCAATAAGTATATACTTATTTTAAGATGAGTGACTTGAATCCCACAAGAGTGGTGGTCCAGCTTGCAAATAGATCCACAGTTTTCCCAGCAGGAGTTCTGGAGGATGTCCTGGTAAAAGTTAAAGATCGATTATTCCATGCTGACTTTTATGTGTTGAATATGGAAGATGATAGGATCCCATCACACTCATCCATCATTTTGGAGAGACCATTCCTAACGATGGCCAAAACCATAATCAATGTCCATGAAGGGACACGTACCATGGAGTTTGGGGATAGCATTGTCCACTTTAATATTTTTGAATCCATGAGGCACCCATCAGATGATCATTAACTCTTCGCACTCTCCCATGAAGATGACATAGAACCAATTGAAGAATCAGGTATGTTTCATGAATCTTTATCATTAGGAAAAAAAATTTCCATTAAAGATATCATTGAATATATGGATTCCCAAACTCTTGGAGGTTCTGATTTCCTGTTGGAAGAAGAGGTAAAATCTGATTTCTTTGATAATTTGTTAAATGATAATGAAGATGATATGATTTCTTTTGTGTAGGATGTCAAACCATTGTAAGTGGAGAACCACAATTTTGTTTCATCTCTTGAGCATCCTCCTGATTTGGAATTAAAACCACTCCCCACTATTTTAAAATATGTTTACCTTATGGAGGGGGATAAATTACCAGTAATAATTTCTAATAATATATCTAAAACTAAAGAAAAATCCTTTATTGGGATTTTGAGAGATAATGTCCAAGCAATAGGGTGGAGCTTAGGTGATATCCCAGGAATAAACCCAAATATTTTCTCACATCAAATTTTTCATGAGGGAGATTCCAAACCTGTCAGACAACCCTAATGGAGGCCAAATCGTACCCTGATAGAGGTTGTGAAAAAAGTTATTGGGAAGTTATTAGAAGCTGGGATCATCTATCCTATATTAGATTCACAATGGGTTAGCCCCATCCATGTAGTACCAAAGAAAACTGGACTAACCATTGTGAGGAATGAAAAGAATGAATTAATCCCTATGAGAATTCAGAATAGCTGGAGAGTAAGAATAGATTTTAGGAAGTTGAATCAGGTCACTCGAAATGATCATTTCCATATCCCTTTCATTGACCAGATGCTAGAGAGGTTGGCAGGTAAAACTCATTTTTGGTTTTTGGATGTATTTTCAGGTTATTTTCAGGTACCCATTGCCCCCTAGGATCAAGAGAAGACTACCTTTACTTGTCCTTTCGGTAATTTTTCATACAAAAGGATGCCATTTGGATTGGGTAATGCTCGAGGTACATTATAGAGGTGTATGGTAAGTATATTTTCTGATCACATTGAAGATTTCTTGATGGTTTTCTTGGATGATTTCACGGTTTTTGGATATTCTTTTGACCATTGTTTGAACAATATAGAAATTTTTTTGAAAACTTGCATTGAAAAAAACCTTGTTTTGAATTTTGAAAAGTTTCATTTTATGGTTGAGAGATGAATTTTCCTTGGGCATGTAATTTCTCAGAAATTCATTGATGTTGATAAATCAAAAATTGAAGTGATAAATTCTTTGCCTTACCCAACTTTTGTGAAACATGTTACATCATTTTAGGACTTGCATGATTATATAGGAGGTTTATAAAAGATTTCAGTAAGATCTCTCTCCCTCTCTCTAGATTACTTTTGAAAGATGCTGATTTTGATTTCAACGATTCTTGTAAGGAAGCATTTGATTAGTTGAAGAAGAGATTGATTACACCACCAGTGATACAGCCACCAAATTGGGAAGAACCATTTGAGCTACTTTGTGATGCTTCAAACCAAGCAGTTGGAGCAGTCCTTTCTCAGTGAATTGAGGTCAGGCCACAAGTCATTGAATATGCCTCAAAAAACTTAGATGCGGCCCAATTAAACTACACAACAACAGAAAAAGATTTTTTAGCAGTTCTTTTTTGCTTTAGAAATATTTAGATCATATCTTCTTGGAACTAAAGTCGTTGTGTTTTCTGATCACACAGCTCTTAGGTACTTGATGAAGAAGGCTGAAGAAAAACCAAGGCTAGTGATATGGATGATACTTCTATAGGAGTTCAAAATAGAAATCAAAGATAAAAAGGGATCTGAGAACCAAGTGGCTGATCACTTAAGTAGACTACCCAACACCGCTGAAGTTGAAATTCTAGACACCGAACCAATAAATTATCGCCTTCCAGGAGAGCTGTAGTACTTGATTGAAGGAGAAGTACCTTGGTATGCTGAAATGGTAAATTATCTGGTAAAATCTCAGGTCCCATCTCTTTTAAATTATCACCAAATTCAAAAATTGAAAGCTGAATCTAGATATTACATCTGGGATGATCCATTTCTATGGAAGATTTACAATGACCAAATGATAAAAAGATTTTTGCCTAAAAATGAAATTGATTCTGTCTTTATGTTTTGTCACACATTAGCTTGTGGAGGCCACTTTGGACCCCAAAGGATAGAAAGGAAGGTTTTAGAATCTGGACTTTATTGGAAAACACTTTTCAAATATTCTCATGAATTTTGAAAATGGTGTGAAAAATGTAAGTTTACAGAAAATATTTCAAAGAGACAAGAAATGCCCCAAAAGCCACTTAATTTTTGTGAAATTTTTTATGTTTGGGGGATAGATTTTATGGGCCTTTTTTGAATGTCATTTGGAATTTCTAATATTATGCTTGCAGTTGATTATGTTTCCAAATGGGTGGAAGCAAAATCCACCAGGACTGACGATGCGATAGTTGTCTGTGATTTTGTCAGAGCAAACATATTTTGTAGGTTTGGAGTTCCCAGAGCCATAATTAGTGATCAAGGGACTCACTTTTGTAATTGGAGAATGTCGGCTTTATTGAAAAAGTATGGGGTGCATAGACTAATGGGAAAGCTGAAGTGTCCAATAGAGAAATCAAAGGAATTTTGGAAAAGACTATTAATCCAAATAGGTAGGATTGGAGCCAAAGGTTGGAAGACATATTATGGGCTTACAAGACAGCCTACAAAACCCCAATTGTAATGAGTCCATATAGAAATATTTATGGGAAAAGTTGTCACCTACCTGTGGAATTGGAACATAAGGCATACTGGGCTGTGAGGAAGATAAATCTAGATCTTGAAAGTGCTGGGAAAGAGAGAAGATTGCAGTTACAAGAGTTGGAAGAAATTAGAAGGTAAAAAATTGAAAATTATAGGATTTACAAAGAGAGAACATGAGTGGCTCATGACAAACTGATCCAACCAAAAGACTTTCATCCTGGAGACAAGGTGTTGTTATTCAATTCAAGACTCAAACTGATGCCAGTTAAACTTCGTTCCATGTGGGAAGGCCCATTTATAGTCACTAATGTATATCCTTTTGGTGATGTGCAGATTGTGAAGGATGGAGTGAAGGGTCCATTCACTGTTAATGGGCACAGATTGAAGAAATTCCTTGGGACCATGCCATTAGAGACAATGGAGGAGATCACACTCCTCCAACCTGTTTATCAATCAACTCCATTAGGTCGTACCTCTCCATTATATTTTCATGATTGTTGTGATTCAATTTCCAATATTCTTACATGTTAAATACATTTTAATGCATTTCAGACACTACATCATTTAAGTGTGGGGGAGGGAACCTTTGTAGTTTAGGATTTTTATGTGTTACTTTTTTTTCCTATTTTTTTTAATAAAAACATGTGTGTGTTTCAAATTTTGTGTGCTTATTTTTAATTTTTTGTGTGTTTTTGAAACTTTTGAGCTGAAATAATTATCATTAATATTTTTGAAACCCATCTCCATGTGTAAAATAATTTATTCCTTGAAACTGATCTTAAATGAATGCTGAAAATGATATTGTTTCAAGTTCAATTCATTAGGAATTTCATGAAAAAATACTCCGTTTTTTGAATCCCATGCCACATATCACTGTCTTTATATTTTAAATCACATTCTCGTGAGGCTTCTAAACCTATTATTTGTATATTCATTAAATTCACCTCACTTCTTGAGAGAACCAAATCATGCTTGATTTAACCAGAATTTGATTTATTCCTGTCAAAACATGAGGGTTTGAGGTACCTGTGTTTTAAATGATTGAGGCATTTCTTTGGTTTGAAATCCCCCTTTTCAAGATAATCGCTTTCATAATGGCCTACCTTGAACATTTAATCATTGTAGCCCATAGAATCCATGAAAATCTTGTTAGGTTAGCCACATTACAAGCCAATATTCCCTATCCAACCTGCTCTTGAAGTGAAATTGCATGATCTATTTGAACATAAGTGTGGGGGGAAGATGTCTTGTATTGTACTACCTTTTTTGGGGATACTTTGGGTGAAAAAAATGTTGAAAAGATGTTATTGCTGCTGAAAAAACCCATCTTGCTGAAATTTGTGCCTTTTATGGAGCTTTCTTGATGAGTGAAGTTGTGACTTTTGGAGGTTCTAATGTAAAAAAAATAAATTTGTGCCTTTTATGGAGATTTCAAAAATTATTATATTTGAGAATATTGAAATGTTTTCTACTGAAATGAGGAACTATGTGAACATTACTTGTTATTCCATGAAGAAGGCACTTATTTTCTACTAAGGGGAGTGAAGAGGATACCATACTTTCGTGAAATTTAGATTAATGCAATTTTGCATCAAAAAAAGCCAAGCCCTCTCATTCTGCCTCAGAATCATTCACATATAAATCCTACCAACCGAAATACATAGAACAACCTTAAAAACTCCTCATGATAAATATATGTCTTTGACTTACATCGGGTGGAGATTTAGGAATTTATCAAGCCTATAGTGACCCTTGTATGAGTTTGGATGAGAAAGACATTGCTAAAAAATTGAAAATGTGTGTGATGAGAGATAATGAAAGTTAGGTAAGTGTTTCGTGTGCATGGGATGAGAAATGAAGATTAAATATATTGAATTATCTTAAATTAATATCATTAAATAATAGATTTTGATGAGGCATGATATATTTTGTTTCTTGTTTTCAAATTGGTGGATCTCATGAATATGTGTTTTGAATTTACATTAATTTGATTTTTATTCTGACTTGTCCAGGAGTCCAAGTGATAAGTGTGGGGGAATTGATAGAGTTAATATTTTCATTATTATTAATATGTTTTTTAATGATTTAATCCCTCCCAATTATTCAATTTTAGTGTATTTGCATCATTTATGTGTTTTTGGTGTATTTTGGGCTTAAATATGAAAATGGGGTAATTCTGTAAAATTGGCAGTTTTATATAGCTTCTGTTTTTCGGTCATAACTATTATAATATGGGTCCAATTGAAGTGAATATTTTTTTTAGGATTCCTATGCTTGTGGGCTTCAAATGTGCCTGCTGGACCAAGACCCAATCTGAAACCCAATGCTACAGAAAATCCAATCAAGTGGAGATATCAGTTTGGCAGGCAGAATGGACCCGACTGCATTAAACATGGAATATATCCTTCATCCAACCTTATAATGAGGTGATTCCATCTGGTGTATACAGAGGACTTCCAAGGGTCGGTTCTTATTAAATTTCATAAAATATCAATCTCATTATGGGATCTTTTTGGAGCGTCCAAGTGGAGTGGATGAAACAATGTTTGGTGGCCAGAAACGTACTGGTCATTGATTCAGCCATACCATTCATTACACCTGTCCAATGACTCTAAAATGTTTAGGGTATATATAAAAATTTATTTCAAACATTCTATAAGAAGTTACCTCTGTGTGTTTTGGCCGGCTGGGGGGCATAACAGAGGAAATCTTCTGGAGGAAAGATTCTGGAGGATCAAATTTCTGTTCTTTCTTTTCTTTGTTTTACACTTCTTAGTCTTGTAATGTGTTCTTCTTTCCACTTAGTCACAATTAACCTTACCATTGTGGGGTAATATTCTGTTTGATTGGGGAAGGAGAGGTTTTCCATGTTGTATTTCATGTGTTCCTTATCTTAATGTTTTAAAATGCTCTTTTCTTCTGTGAATCAGTTTCAATTTCCTATAACAGTTTTTATTATCATATACGATTGTATCTGATTTTAGATTCTTTTGTCCATTTATATTTGGTCAATGATCAATATCTCCCTCCACTAGGTTCTGGTTTATAAACGATGGAATAGACCAGGACTCAGTGGTGAATTACTCGGTGATCACCGGTACGTGTGTGAGGAGTAGTGAATGTTCTTGATTACTTGGGATAAACAAGACCCGATTGGGAATTGCCTAAGATAATTGGGGGTATTTTCTACAACTGTATTACACATTGGAAGGATATTAGACAAACCTAAGATTTTAGTAAGGTTTATTCTCACATTTTCAATTGACCAAGGGAGTGAGAAGAAATGATTGTGGATTCTCACTCTTAACGGTTTAGCAGAAGAGAATTGGATAAATTTGTACTATGATAGAATTACAAATGGAGAACCAACTATAAACTAATTACCCTTATCATATAATAGTTTCAATTACTTGTTTTATCAAATTTTTCTCAATCCTTTTCATAAACCTATTTCCTTCACTCTTGTCTTTTCAAAATCAATCAATTTTTAAAAACATCCTCACTTCTTTCTCTTATTTTAAGGTGACAGCTTAATTATTGTGCACACCTCTCTGGAGAAAACATAGGATAACCATTCTACTAAATTTTAACTTAGGTTATATTTGTTTTTTCTACACCCCACGACAGGAACGATTCATTCATTGACTATCAGATGTATGATTCTTATGTTTTATAAAAATTTCATCTTTTATACTATTCTGTCAGATGTAATTATATATAATCATTTTATGAAAGGTTTAGGCTTGATAGTGGTATTAATTTATGGGTTTATGTTGACCAACACACAATTAGAGGTGTAATAAGAGGGTAACCTTCATTACAGGGAGTGTTCTGTTAGGATTGGTGGGAACTATTTCCTTTTATATTTACTTTTTGTTGATATATCATTATTTTACCTGATACTGGGAATAAATTGGTTAGTTTCATAACAGCCTCAAATTGATTGTTACCATAGGGGGTGACATTCCCAACTATTAAGGGTAATGTATATTTTCATTATAGGGAATGGAATATCTATGATGCATCAATAGTGAATGTTCATTATTAGTTGGGTGATCTCAAAAACCAATTTTTGAGACTTTTAATAGATGATTGGTTGGAGATAAAGGATATTTTCCTACCTATGATGGATTGTTTGGGGACATGTTTCCCGAGGTTATTTTTGGGTTATCACCGAAGAATTATATTGAGTTTACCATTGGGGTAGTACATGGGTTCGATCCATTTACATTTCTCTATATCTATTAGAACCAATATATATTCATGTAATTAAGACTCGTTGTGAGGAATTAGAGGTTCAGAAATCCATTCATTATAGTATATCTCCTTCGGCTTCTCTAGTTCTATAATAAAAGAATTGATTTGAAACATTGTGTTTATTTGTGTATTACTATATGTAGAAAGAGATAGTAACTAAGAACTAGTATTATATTCCTTTAATTTATGGTATATATTACTTTCTAATGATTTATATTGTATTCTAAAATATTTATTCGAGGTCATGTTTTTTTTAGTTGATGGATAGACTGTCTGACATACCATTGACTACATTTAGAAGGTGGTATGTCATATTGGAGTTTTGTGTGATGTATTTTGGGACAATTGAAAATCTTGTTGTTCTAATTTATTTGATGAAACGAATCATCCACCCATTTCTAGATAAGTGTTTTGGTTTTATTCATTTATGACATCATACTGTACTCCCAATAAAGGAATGATCATTCAAAAAATCGTAACATCATCATGAGTGAACTCTGAGAGAAATATATATATTCATAACTATTTTAATTTCATATAGGGATTGAAATTGTGAGTTTATTTGATCACATTATCTTTAAAAACTATATACCAGTGAACCCTAAAATTTTCTATGGGATTGTTTCTATGTATTTTTCCATGATTTTTTTGACATATGATTTCTTTTGGGTTTATTATGTCACTAAAGAATGTTTATCAAGAAAATATGTTACCTATCACAAACCTCCCCAATGTGTTACAAATAAAGGAATAACTTTTGAGTTGAATGGATCATGGGATAATTATAACAAAGAGATGAATATGTATTTCAACATGACACTGATTATAATTATACCAAACCTATGATGAATATACTGATTTTTTTAATGTACCTTCGATCAAACATGTGGTAGTTTTGATGAAAGGAGACTGATTCATGGAATATGGATAACATTAGTTGAGTCCAAATGAAAAAAATGATCTAACATAAAATCATTAGTTTTCCATAGTTGTTCAACCCATAAATTAATATGAGCATTGTCTCACAGGTGAAAGGTTCACTATTTATACTAACCATATGTTCCCAAAATATTTGTTTTCATAGTCTAATATAAATCTATTGTAGTTGATATGGGTTTAATACATAAATAACACCTATATTGAGTGAGAATTTATTTTATAGAATGTAAAATATATATTATAATTCTCAATTTCAAAAGACACATACCCAATAAGTTCAAGAGTCTTGTTCTAAGTAGAATATGGTGTCCCTGTTCACTAAGATGTATATAACTATCGAAGACGATAAGGATAAAATAACATAGAAATATTTATATATTATACCCAATATTAGGAAATAGGTCATGAGGAGGTGGTATTATGATCCACAGTTCCTGATGTTAATGTACAACTTTGATGGTGGAGAGGTTCTTCTAGACTTGAACATCAATGATGATGAAGATGACAATGTTCATAAAAATGTAATGTACCTACAGGTGTGTGGGGAATTTTATTCTTTAATTATATTCATAAAATATTAGTGGTGTGTACTATTTTGACAAAAATTTACTGGGATCTTTACAAACAATATTGGTGGTCGGGAATAAAGATGTAGTTTGTTGGTTTTTTTTATGAAATTCTACACCTTCCAGTAGGTGAATGATGATCATTAATGAAATTATTTTCAATTACATTTCATTAGAATTATGTAATTTAAGTTAAATTTTGTTACCATATATTTAATTATTGGTTTAACCATGAATCCTCTTACGAGTGATGTGTTATTGGTGATTGGGGATCAGTTGGAAAAATTATCCCATTTCATATATATTCAAAAACTATTTATTTTTTGATGATTTGGGTAAACTATATCATAGAGATATATTTTGAATACCTATGGTACTTTAGTGTATAATTTCATATTGATATTCCAATTAAAATTCAATGTTATGCAATGTATTGTAGACGTTACATGGTAATCATATGCATTATATTATTTCACACCACCCACAAACTGATCAAAAATCTAAGAATACCATATAGGTGTTAGAGGAAATTATGGGAGAATAAATCATTGATTATTTTTTTGAGATCACATATTGCAGGAATAATAAACAACTATTCATATGATTCCATAAAATACTCTACCTTGAAGTCCATACAAATCACATTTTTAAATGATGGGAGTTGGTGAATCAGTATTGTTGGGGATTATTCTCATGAAGGAGATGTCCGGGTAGATCTAGTTTATTTAGATCATAGAAATTTTGTAATATTAAATAAAAATTCTTATGTTTATGACCTCCATAAACCACTTGAGTTTATAGTTTGTTACCCTAGTTTCCTTTATGAATCAATTATATTTGTTCACTATCATATTTCAAAACAACGTATGTTTTTACCCATGTATATGAGGCTAGTGGGTATTATAGAGGAGATTGGTCTAGTAGAATATTGATTGTTCATTCCACCATGGTGAATGTTATACTAGATATGTTTCATGTGTTGTAGATTCAGAATTATCACCTCATACCTTCTAATGTGATTGATGATGATGATGTTGAGCTTGAGATTAATGTATTATATGAAGAGAATGCGATTCATATCGTGGAATCCAGAGAACAATATATTTAGTATAAGAACACACCTTTAGATTGAGTGTTGTTACATCATGGCCAGATTAAGTGGAAAATTAGGATTAGAGATTTGTTGTGTAGGCATAGTGGACATAAATTTTTTCCATGGAGTCGTACAGATGTTGGATAGTGCATCTTGAGGATGAGTTATTATTTGGTGGGGAGGATGTCATATCTGGACCCTTGTGGAGGTACATTAATTTTTTTTATTTTGGCCAACCTATTTTTTAAAAAGGTTATAAATTTGTATCTTGTGAGTAGTAACAGACTTGGGTACATTATGGGTATTTCCAATATGAAAATTTAGAAACATGGACTTACTATGCAATGTGAATGGTAGTGATCACCATGCAACATGATCATGTGTCTTATATTAAAGGTAAATCATGGTTTTAAAAACGATGAATGGTTTATTTGGTATCCATTTATGTTGAGGAACCAAAATTCTAGAGATGTTCACATTGATTATAAATTGTTTAACACACTATATGGGTGGCCTAGGATACCAAGTGGGAGGTTTTTGTCATAGAAAAAGGGGATTAAACAATTGGAACACAATTTATAGAACATTGGGTAAAAACCATCTAACTAATTATAATGAATAATTTACAAATTTTTAGTCCCTCTATTTATACAGAATCACTTGATTTTCTCCCTCATTTTACTTCAAATAGTTCTAGGTGAATCACAAGCTCCTACTCCTATTTCACTAGTGAATTTAATTTGATATTAGTCTTTTTTAGTATCATTTCCTGTGATTTCAAAACACATGTAATTTTATGAGTATGTTTCCTTCTATTTTTGTGATATTTCTTAGTGTTTTGTCCCTCATTCTATACATATCATATTCCAAATTTTCATAGGGTTTTTTGATTTTATGTTGAAGTCATTCAACTTCAAATTAACTTCCAGGGTTGGATGAGTTGATATCTACATGAATATGGTAGGTTATCTATGATATCATAACCATAGTTTTGATAAATTTAATTTGTAAGTAGTTTTCTCTATAATTCTTATGTGTTGTGTATTTTATGCCATTTAGTAATAAAATGTTTTAGGTCCTTAATTTGAGGTTTTAGACCCTTCATATATCCCATCAAGGTTATTTGATGATTTTGAGACCAATCCATTAACAAACCCATGGAAATTCCATCTTCAAGGAAGTAGTGATTTTATATTTTAAAGTATGAAACGAATGGTTTTCATGATTTCCATTATAAAGATTGATAGATATTTTATTATCATTTGTAGCCGTGAAAATTAGAATAACCTATGAATTAAATGTTTCCTAACATATTCTGGGGATGAAATGGAAAATGGTTGAAATATAAAGCTTAAATGGTTAAATTATTTTAGAGTAAATTCAATTGTTATGATATATAGCCAAATTATAAAATGGGTTAATTGGGGATGTGTGATTAATAGTGTTGAGAATGGAATACCATGGTAAATAGTAAATGTTAAAGAGGAACATCATTGTTATATTAGTGTATTAAAGGTTACGAATTTTGAACCATGAAAACTGGTATTTGATGTAATGGATTCGGAGGTCGTAAAGGATTCAATGCATAAATGGTTTTTGAATGTTGGGAATGACACTTAGCATATGTGGTTTAGAATTTTGTAAATGATATTTCACATCCAAGGGTTGGGGATGTTCAAAATGAAGCTATGAATACTTGGTATGGGTATCTTAGAATAATTATCTTAGGTACCAAGAGTTTAATATATAAAAGAAACACCCTATAATTTACATAATGTGTGTGAGCCCAGTTATTTATGGTATAGAAGGTCGTCATTGGCTGACGATTGTTTGGTTTGATCTGGTGTCACATTAGAACCCATGGGCCAAAAGGTTGATTTATAATAGTTTATTTTTAAAACATGTTTTCATTTATTTCATTGTCTATTAATTCTATTTTATATATTCAAAAATGAATTACTTGTAATTGTTTTTTATTTTTACACAATTGGTGATGGACTGCTATGTTTTACTCACACCATACTCAGAACGCCAATGGCATGTGAGGAGACTTCATGGTTGTAGGCCAGGATAAGGGAAAATGACCAATGAAATATTTATAATTTTATGTCTACTACTTTTGGTATTCCATGTCATGCATCCCAAGCACCACACTTCGTACCAGTGGAATACGTTTAGGGTGGTGACTGGAAGGGTATGGGTGTTGCTACATTGGTTTCTAGGGGTGTTAGTCCTTCGTATTCCGTGGTTTTATTTGTTGTGGTGGCTGATACTATTGGAATAATAGATGAAGAAACATTATAGGGTACCCCAATGGTCGATGGAGAAAAAAGGGAGCATTATGGATGTAGTTATTTTATATGGGGAATAAGTAGAACTCGTAAAAACTATGACCCATTCCACATCTAAGGTTGGGAATATCTGTGGATGGGTGGTTCAGTTTGGGTTGGATGCCCATGTGTCCACACATAATCTGTTGCAAATCCTTGGAGTTGATGATCAGCCTAAAAGAAATCCAAAATGAGAGGTGGAGTAATAGAGTTTTCCTACCATGTTGTTTCCTCGATGGTCATTAGTAGGCATTAGGTGGACAGAAGGCTGGGAAGGATTCATACTCACTTAATCATTCTCCAAAATTATTTTTTGTCTGAGGATTTTGATCATTCTTTTGAGAGGTTACTATATGTTTCTGACGGTATGTATAAGGATGATTTTTTTCTGTAACTTCCTTTTCATGGATTTTCTCCTCTATAAGCATGACCTTTATGTGGTTCTAACTGAACCATAATGGGATTTCATAAAATTTTAAAATATTTTTGGTGGTGGTGATAATGTTAGATTACTGATTTTGGAATATGGGGATAGAAAAGTGAATGGGGGAAAAGCTATGTATCAGGAACCATTTAGGGGATTGTTAGTTTGTGTATTGCATTTAGATTCATTTTAGATCAATATACTATAATTAAAATAATTTTTTTAATAGTTTATTGGAACATACTAAAATTGGAAAGTTTAGGATGTTACATGTAGATACGTGATGGTTATGCTTTGTGAATATTTCTTATTATTTCCTTTTTTTACTCTGAATAGAACCCATATTTATCCTTGGATTATAGGTGTTCTCCGAACATCTAGTATTTCGACGATAATTATGGTTGACTACTACCCCTACCAGACTATATCATTGAGACATATTATAGAATATGGGCATATACCAACTAAGGTGTCGTATAAATATCATATTTTTATGCATATTGGTTGTAGTGTAACATAGTTATAACATACATGATTTGAAATTTGTGGATTCGTATGGTTATATTGTATAAATGTATCCAAGTTGTAATGTATTGATGTTATTACATGTGAAATTAAATATCAATTATAATTTATTAAGATATAGTGTGTATTTACATGAGTTATATTGGATCTTTTTCATACGATGTAATTATGGGGATATGATGGTTTTGTGGTTTGGGAATGTGGAAATAACTATGATTTTATAGATTTAGAGGTTATGGGTTTTCAGATATGGTTAGTATGAATTATAAATTAAATCCATGTAGATCCCTATATATATACACCAAGATTTTGTGAAACAGTTATACCCTGATATATTGTATTTCACACAAACTAATGGGACACACATGTTACCTTCCCTAATTACAAAATCAGAATCATGTACATAGTCAAATGTACCCAAATAAATCATTTGAGGTATAATTATTTATAAAATTATGAACACTAATACAAAAGAAAAAAAATATTATTTTCAATCAATTGGGAATTTTCTATGTTTTTAATGTATTTTATTTTTCCAAAACAAGTTCATATCATTTCCCATAAAAAAATTTCTTATAATGAGAGCCCTATTTTCCATATTTATAATTTTTCTTCATTCAGCACATATAACCATATTTTTTATTATAATTCATACATATCCTTAGGCCCTATGAGAAGCATTTTAAAATCTGGGATGAAAACATCAAATATTTTAAAATAATATAAAAATAATGGAAAACATTTATTACTTTTGAAATATATGAAAACATATAAGTATTTTTTTCTTTTTCATAGATTACATTTTAAATTTAAAATATTCACCTACTTACCCTTGAAATAAAATTTTAGTCCAATGTTTTTTAGAAAATAATTGATAATTAATCATAATTTATAAATAATAATTCATCATTTTTTCTTAAAAAATATCAAATATTTTACATGAAATTATATATTTTACCCATATGAGATTATAAATATTCTTTTTAAAAAAAATTCTATTTATTTGTATTATGAATTAAATCCCAAGTTAGGAATAAATGAATTTATAGTAATTACTAATTTCATGATGATGGAATGTGTAATGGTGTACATAAAATTACTACCATTAAGGCCTTGTTCCAATACATCATAAACACCAACCAGGGCCTCATTCTAAGACATCATAAATAATCGGGTAGCCGTACACAAAATACCCACAACAGTTTACCTCACTTGTCGTACTAATGCATCATGGGGGTATAATAGTCCATTATCTACACATGCTATGTTTATTTCATTCATTATATGAATTAATTGAATAAAAATTCAATAAATAACCAATAGAAGTATTTTATTAAGAAACTTTCATGTGAAATGATAATATGTTCCCCACACAATTTATTAAACATAATGAATATAATCTATAAAAAGAAATATTTTTGATGGAATCATTATTGAGTATCCATGGAAAGAATAATAATCATCGATGGATGTTTATTAAAATACATTTAAAAGAACATTTGATCATTTTTTTGAAAACATGACAAAAGAACCCTTTTTATTCCACACTATTTTAGGTTACAATTTCTGGAATATTGAAATAATATTTTTGTTGGATAATAACCACGGAAACATGTTATGTAATATTCAATACAAATAATATTTATAATGGTGAGAATATGTGTTCATATGGTAAACACTATGTCAAACATTTCCTTCCCATTTTGGGGTAGAAGTCAAATATACCCAATTTGGGAAATGACAAGAATATATACTTTAAAATGTTGTAAATAAACTGAAATATATTATAAATGACCTTATAAAATCATTCTAGAAAAAAAAGTACTATAAAAATTTTAGGGAACATTGAAATCGATGAGAAATATTCCTAGAAAAATGAGATATATTGTCATTTTTCCATAAAAATTAAAAAATTTAATTCCAAAGAGGAAGAAGTAAAATTATATCATTTAAATTAAAAATATAAATTTATAAAATAAATATATATTTATTATAAAATAAAAATATTGTATAATGTTCATTAATGGATATTGATTCATAGATAATCAGAAATAAAAATGAGATTGTAGAATGAACCCTTACCTCATGTGTGAATCATTTCATTTGTTATATAAATAGTAAATAATAAAAATTAATTAGTTTAATAATTTTAGACTACCCAATAATATATTAATTCAATTATAATTATTCCTTTTATTTAATTTATGACCATGAAATATTTAGTTACTGAATCAATTAATTCTATATCAGGAATTTTTATGTTGTTCAGTATAGAATCTAAGAAAACATTTGTATGTTGGGAATTTTAAAAGTGGATTAGGTAAAATATACTCCAGAATATTAATAATTAAATAAAAATTATATTTATATATTAAATACAATTTTGTAGTCATCAATAATATGTGTACAAGGTAAAAATATCACATTACTTCGTTGGATGGGTAGACCACACATACGCATGAGTGACATTAATGTTTTTTAACTAGTAAAAGTTCAAAAAGTTATCTAATATACAATATATCAATGATAATAATCATTTAATTAATATCAAATATATATATTAGTTCTATCATAATGAACAATCTTCTTAGGGGGTGATAAAATATGAAACAGATCATTCTGTGAAGATGTTAAACCATGCATATGGATTAGAGATGATTTCATTTAATATATGATTAAATATGATATGAGTAAGTGTTGTAAAATAATCCAATTAATATTTAATTATATTTAAGATAATAATTTTATTATTTCATAATTGTTATTATATAATTTAAGGAGGTAGAAGAATAAATAACATGAAATAACTCGGTTAAGAGTTATAGATATTATTTAAAAATTATCTATTGGAATAAACCCTAATATTTTAAATGATGGATTTAGGAGAATAAAAAAGTATTATTGAAGTGTATAAGAAATATATTAAATTATTTAGGTATATTTTGGAGGAATTAAATATCCTAATAGGTTTTTTGGAAGAGTGTACAAGAGATTCCATTTTACAAGAGAGGAGGGGAAAACATGTAAATACATGAAATATTATTATATAATATATATAACTCATTTAAAATTCACAAAAAATATCCTAAAGTATATATTAATTATTATAAGGTGGAAATATTGTAACCAAATTGAATTCTTTAGGTTTCATTGTAAACCTTGTCTTTTTCTTTAATCCCCTCATTAACTTTTTTATATATAAATATCATAACAATTTTTTCACTAATTAAGGGTCATGAAATTAATTTTAAAAATATAATTTAGAATATAAATGAACCATACAATATATCTTCAAAAAAAATTAATCCACTTAAATTTTTATATGTTTTGAAAAAATTTATAACAACTTTAAAATAATATTTTATCATTACATACCATTTATGGTCATTTTCAAGAAAAGACAAATATCAAGACCCTGATTGCCTCCAGATAACAATGCAATTAGAAAATATAATCATTAACAATAACTTATACATTTTATTTATCCATTAAATTCATGAGACACCAAAATTAATCCAAAAAAATTAATTTTTTTAAAATTATTTTTTAAATTTTCAGTTGTTTTCATAAGCTCTGGATCAACATTTCATATGCTTTCAAGGAAAATATACTATATCAAATTTTTAAAAATACTTTTAAAAATAATTCCACTTCAAAATAACTATTTATTATTTTTCCATTTTTTTATCCCTATGAAAAGATATTTTATGTATTAAAAGTAATATAGTGACTTTTGGAAATTTTTAATAACATAATGTAATATAAAGTCATAATAAATGTCAAGTTTCACAAAAATAATATTTACATATCTAAGTTGGTTATGATAGGATTAAATCAATATAAGTAAACAAAGGATGGTTTTTTGTGGATTTTGAGACCCAATCTAAATGTTGTATCCTTAATTAACTTATTTTACCCATTACCATAAAGATAAAAAATTTCCACAGTTTAAATTACCTATGAATTAAAATGTAGTTGAACTATTTCTCTAATCTGAACATCCTGATTCCAAATATGAAATAAGTATTTCAAGATTAAATTTCTTTAATCATCCAATGTTAATTTTAATATATGTGCTCAATATTTTATGAAACACAATTTGTTTATAAATGTGTTGGTAAGAATAATAATGATGTTATTCCAAGTCATGTATAATGATGATTAATGTGGTATTAATTATAATATTTATAATCAAATGTATATTACTTTAATTTCAAACCTGATAAAAATATAATTCTACTATTAAATTAATTTATTTAAATAAATGAAGAGATTTCCTTCTAATCATCGTTTTTCCCCATTCACTAAAAAATAAATCATTTAAAAAAACCAATAATTAAAAACATGACTATTATGACATGATAATTTAAAAAATGAATAAAAATTTTAAAAAATGAAATTAGAATGAAGGGAAAATATTATAAAATACTCGCAAAAAATTTAATAAACACTATTTTTTGATGAAAATGTATTTTGGAAGCATAAAATGACATTATTTTAATTAAATGTCTAACAAATTCAATTATGTGGATGTAAATTCATTAACATGACTATAAAATCTACATATTTATTTAGAATAATTTATATATATTTATTAATTTAATTTTTTAATATAACGATACATTACACACATAAAAAATTTTATGAACAATATCACTTTTATCTTTAAAAGGTTTTGTCTTCATTTCCAACCAATTAATATTCAATGTATGATTGATTATTCATTTAATTAATTAAATATATTATAAATGTATTTTTGAAGTAATTTTATTACTATTCATATCCACCAAACTAAAGGCTATATTATAATGGTCATATTTAAATAATAGTATATCACAGTTCATGTAAGCTCAGTGTTGCACATACCAAAAGCTATGTAATATATTTCCAACAAAAAAATCTACAATCACGGGGTACTTCACTCTACCCCATTCATAAATTTCATCCTCTAAATTTTATATTAGGTTTGATAAAAAGGTTTTAAAATATATATTTATAATTAATTATAGGGAGTGGAAGATAAAACGTATAAATCATAAAAGGGAATACCCATTTAATATTTTTAAAAACATTTATTGAAAATCCAAAATGTAAATAAATGGATAAAAAACTCATTCTTAAATTTATAAAAGTTAAATATGTCAACCCCTATTAATAAAATATAATTTTATTCATAGATAATGAAATTATTGGAAACATGTGAAAAGATGGACATATAGGGGAAAAACATCCCAGGAATCAAATATAACTATAGAGAACATGATCATGATAAATTTAATGATGAAAAAAATAATAAATTAGTATGGAATAATGATGACCATGGATTCGTTAGAAATAAATGTATAAAGAATCTTTTTTTGATCATTTTCAATGAGTAGAGGGATTCATTTACTAACAACATAGAGAACACGGGAAACAAATACTTACTTGATTTATATCCATTTCATAGGAACAATTTCATATTCTTTTTGTGATACAGTAAATTTCCACTTAAATATCATCACTTAACTCCATGAAATGAATATTTATGAGGAATTATTTATTCCAAAGCACTAAAATTTACATTTAATCGGTTACATGTTACATAAAATTGTGAAATTTTATTCATTTAATCTTCATACATAAACATAAACCAAAATATTTAAAACAAAATTTGATACAATAAATATGAAAAAAAAAATTATATAAATAAATAAAACATTAATTTCCAATGGATAAAAAAACAAATATCATCATAATTCATTATATATATAAATTATCTTAAAAATATTAAAAATATTTGTGAACATTATCAAAACCAAAAAATTAAAAAGATATAATCACGTATACTTCTAAGATAAAACCAATTTGTCTTCAAATAACATCAATAAATCCTAAAGTTTCATATAAAAAGTGTTCATTCCATAATAATATAATCAATAAAATATTAAAATATTTTCTATAATTATCATAAGTCACTATTAATTCCATAAATAAAATCAATTATTTTCAAAAGAAATGCTTTTTACCTAAATAATATATATTTCTCCAAATAATAATATTCTTTAAAAAAATGTAATCACTTAGACACCAAATCTCTTTTCAATACCATGATTCTCTTTATGAAAAATCAAATTTTCCCAAAATAAAGTAACACTATTATATCAAATAACCATAGTAACTTTAACAACAAGGGTCATATTTACCCTAATGGTTTTGAATACATTTAAACTTATGTCCGAAAATTATAAAATAATTCTTCCTCAAATAAAATTTTCTTTGTAGTATAAGTTAAACATGAGGGTTACATATACCTTAAACATTTGTTGAAAAATTGTAAATTTCTATAAATGTAATCGAATCACCTAAAAAATAAATAGGGGTATCTATTCCATTGATCTCATGATCTACATTATAATTATCAATAAATTTGGGAATATAAAGTTCTAAATATATCCTAATCAAAATCATCAAAACATCTAATGAAACCTAAAACATTCCATTTATAGAAACTATAATTACTTGGACCCATAAACCCAAATATATTTATAAAATTATACTATTAACATGATGGATTTTAGAACAATAAAGGTGGCACAAATTTTACATTTTCAATTACAAATTCAAAAACAAATAGTGAGTCATTTTATTCATATATAATCTATTTTGATCTGTTGATTAATATAAATAGGAAAACTAATTTAAATTAAAATTAATTTCATTCTCATTATATAATAATTTTTTCTATTATTCTTAGGTGTTCATATTCAATAACGCGCCCTAAATATTTTACAAAAAAGGTTCTTATGATTACACTAATTTTATCATTCATGATACCTTTACATCATTGTAGGCATGTAATCATTAACCTTTCAATATTTTCAACGCATCCTAAACAATTGGAAAAACATTTTAATTTTATTGATGATTAATTAAAAGCTCATTATGGGATATAAACTGAATAGAATCATATAAATCCATTTTAAATCCATGAATACCCATAATTTTATTTACCTTTTCTTATATTAAAAATTCAATTAAAAATAATAAATTATGTTCCCTTGATATAAACTTTTTACCCATATTTGTTCATACAAAATTTCATAAGTAATCATAAAGGGAAAATAATAATTTATGTGGGTATCACAAAAAATTTAAAAACATTTACTTATAAATAAAACTTTTACCCATAATAAATTATAATCATTATTTTAAAATCAATGATCATTTTCTTCTATAATATCATCAAATTATTTCTATGGAAATAATAATAATCTATAACAAGAAACATATCTGTGGATAAAAAATCACATGGATAACAATATATGATTTCATAATAATAGAATAAATAATGATGGAAATAATAATTAATCCATCATTTCCTTTTTCCAATATCTCATAAAAAATATTCATGTCCTCATTTCAAGACATCATAAATAATTTGGTAAGAATACAAAAAATACCCCAGATAGATTTTCTCATGTATCCTACTAATGTATGGAGGGGCTATAATAGTGTTAAACCATCTTATACTAAGTCTAATTACTTCATCATATGAATGAAATTGATAACCATTTAATACATAATCATCATAGAAAATCTTATTGAATAACTAGAATATAAAATCGTAATAAATTCACCATTAAATAAATGCAAATTTATAATAACCCATCTTGATATATAATTTGGATAGTATCATTATACTATATCATCAATAAATCATAATATTAATCATATGATGTTGATATAGATGTAGATAACTTTAAAATAACATTTCTTCCTTTTTTAATCCTGATAAAAATGAAATTTTTTCTGATAAAATTTCGATTTAAAATTTCCATAATATTTAGAAAATGGGTTTTAATTAAAAAACCATGTAAATTAATAAAATAATTATAAATTTTAATACTATTTATTATTTTGAGAAAATTTATTCTTTCATTAATTTTCTTTAAAATATTACCTTTTCAATATTGGTAAAAATTTATAAGTATTATATTTGGAAAATTACAACAATATTACTTTTTAACCATTATAATGGAAGTTAAATATTATTAAAAATGAATTTACATAATAATATGGTTATATAAAAAAATATTCCAAAAAACATCATAGAGAATGTTGATATGGAGGTGGAAGACTACTGACCAATAGGAGAAGTAAAGTTGGATTCTCATAAAAATAATTTTCAGTCATTTTAAATACCAAACAGTGGAAAAAGAATGGAAAAAATGTAAACCCCATAGCTAACTAGAGAAGTTGAAAATAAACATACATTTAAATAAAATGTACGTGTAATTTACTTTAATATAATTTTAAAAATAAAAAATTATTAATAAAATGTTATTGCGGAATAAACTCTTACATCACGTCTTAAATCATTTTTGATATTCTAAAAATACTGAATCCTAAATCCAAAAAATTATTAAAATTTATTTGGAAACAATTCTATTTTTATTTCATTATCATTTTATCCTTTTCCATTATTTCAATTAATAATTTAGATTAAAAAAATTTTATGTTTATATAAGACGCATAGAGGTTGTTTAGTTGATAATTCCAAAACAACTCTAGTAGGTTTTTCATGTTTAAATGGGTTATATTTATATCATAAATATATTAATAATAATTAAATAATTATAATTTTTAAATATTTAATAAAATTTATAAATAACCACAAAATCCATACATGAGAAACAAATGAAATAACTTTGTGGAGGTGATATTACACATGAATACAATAGAGACGTTGTCATTTTTTATGGGTGGAATGGTAAAAAGTAAATAATTTATTATCATTCAATATTCATATTTATCTCATGAATATCATATAAATTTATTTAATATATAATAATTTCAAGCCTTGGGGGGTGATGATGAAAAATTAAACACACCACTTTGTGGAGGTGGTATTCCATGGGTACGAACAAGCGATGTTTTCATTTATCATTGGATGAAAAATGAGATGAATAAGGGTTCCTCCATAATCATAATAAAGTTCAAATATACTGATGATAAATATCTTTCCTTATAATCATGGATATGATATATTAGGATAATATAGAATAATAAAAAATATGAAAGAACTATGTTATGAGTTGTACATATTCATTGAAAATTCCACTTTGGCTTACACATTATGCCTTATTTGAGTGGAAATAGGGGAATAAAAACCCCCTATGAAGTGGATAATTAATATAAGATGGTTTTGGGTTTCTATTTAGGGGTAATGTTAGACATTTTATTAGTTTATCATCCTCACTAACATATTTGAACATTAACGGAAGAAAAAAAAATTTCACAAATTAATGGAAGGGAAAATAATTTTACAAATGAGAAGTAGTAGATAAAAAATATATTAATTATAGTTTCAAAATATTCTTTCAAAATTGATTGGGTATTTATTTTTTATAATTTTACAATGTTTCAACAATAATTACTAATCATTAAATACAATTAAAAATCTTATTTGGGACCATTCAAATATTCTGACTCTAAATCCCTAAAGACAACAATTTAAATAGAAAATAATATCTTTCACCATAATTGTTACATTATAAGTATCCATGAAATTAATATTACACTATAATACATTCAAAATATTTTAATTTTAAAGATATTAACATAATTTAAATATTTTTTTACTACTTTGACTAGTACTCCATCAACATCGTGTATGAATTCGACACAACATAACTATATCATATCATTAAAAAAATTAATATCATAAAAAATTTTATTCATATTAAATATAATAATTTATAATTGTTCATATATAAATTTTAATCCAAATGAATATATAATATATATATTAAAAGAGAAGTGCAACATTATTTAATTTTTATTAACATAAAATAATATACAGATCCTAATCAAATTCAAGTGGCGCTAAAAACATATTTTTAAATTTAAGAGGGTTATGGTAAATTACACCCCATAAAATTATATAAATTCCTATGTTTTGTTTATTTTGAGTTAATATCCCACTCTTTTACCATTAATTTACTTGTTTACCTATTAACATCATGAAAAATTTTACCAATAATTCTATTCAATACGAATAAAAAGAATATTTACCCATCTAACACATTACTACCTCATAACTAAAAATATTAAATAATTATTTTATTATTTAATTTATATATTTGAAGGAAAATTATTTTAGTATATGTTAACAAAATTCAATTTTAAATATTTCAAAATAAAGTTTTTTAAGCATAAAAATTATTTTTTACCAAATAAACTAAAATGATAAATACTATGAAATTAATTACTTTATTTTTAATAAATTTTATCTCATATTACTTTAAAAATGAAAATAATAATGGTACTTATAAATTAAATTACATAAAGAGAAGAAATGGCATTTTTCATTAAAAAATCAACATTTTCCACTATCCATCTAGGAAACAATATTTTTAGAAAATACAAAAAAATGATTATAAAATTATTATAACCTATTTATTTAAAACATGATATCCATTTTTTGAAATAAAATTTATAAAAGTGATGTAAATTATAATATCTACACACAAAATTCAATAAAACTCATTTTTGATGATCCGAATTTTTATAGCATAAAATGATATTATTCTCATTATATGATTAGTTTTGGAAATTTAATTAATATTAAATAATTAAATCAGATATATAATAAATTTATTTTATTATAACAATTTATTAATACATTTTATATATTTTATTTACATCAAAATTCACTATAAACCTAAAAATACTTTTATGAAAATTATGTATTTCGCATTTAAAATAATCTATTTTAATTAATAACTAAATAATAATACATCTATGATCGATAATTAATTTTATTATGAAAAAAATTTCTACCTAAATTTCACAACATGTTTATTCCAATTCATTCCTTCTAAACTAAAGTATAGGTCATAATAATAATAACTAAATAATCATATAACAATGTTTCTTTTATGCTTGGTATTTTTTATACAACATGTTAGAGATATATTACTTAATGAAAAAAAAATTATAAAATCATAGGGAGTTACACATAAACCCTTTTTATAAAAAATCCCTTCAAATTTATATAATATATGACAAAAAGGATTGAAATAAATTTTTTTAAAAATCATTTCCTTTTAATGGAAGATAATACTTATGATCATTAATGTAAACAACGTTTTTTATATTTAAAAATACCATTGTTGAAAACCAAAGTAGTAAAAAAGGGATAAAAATATCATTTTGTCTGAATAAGTCGGAAATATATAGGTCATATATAATAATGCTCAATAAATACTGCAAATTATTTGAACATTTGATGGAAGTGAAAATATGGACATAGAAGATAAAAATAACATCCAATGATAAATAGATTCTAATCGATAACACAATTATGAGAATATTAATGAACACAAAACCATAAATTAGTAAGGGATAATGATGATAATATATTCATCAGAACTGAAGGTGACAGTATTATATTTTTATTTCAAGTTCATTCTCTTATATTTGTGGGATTTATTATTATCATGATAGAGAATACGAGAAAATATACTTAATTGAATTCATTTCTTTTCATATGAACAGTTTAGTCCTTTTGTTACACTTCGATTAATTTCCACCTCTATCTCTTAAAATAATCAGTGAAATTAATATTCAAGAATTATTTTTTATGCCGATTGTAGTAATATCAATAATTAATCTATCATGTCATCCATGAAAACAAAACTAGTAATTCATTACATCATCAGATATTAAAAAACCTAAATGGATATCACAATATATGGTAATATCCAATATTAATAAAAAATTATATGATTATAGACCATCATATTCTCCAAATACACCACAATAACACCCATTGTTCAACTTTAATCATTACATAAACAACTAAACATAAAAATATTCAAAATATACCTCACCAAGCTCAAATCCCAACAATCTGAATAAACTAACCACCTTTTCCTCTAAAATAAACGTAAAATTTATCTCTAAAAAACATTAATCACTCTAAAATTTATATACCAAAAATGAGTATTCCATTATTATATAATCATAAAAATAATCCATTAATGTCCATAAATTCTCAGAATCACCATAAGGAAATAATAAAATACTATATGTTTCCAAAATAAAATTCAATAACTATTCCTCAAATAGACTCCCAAAATTTCTAAAAAGTAATTCAAATTTATTTATCCTAAAATGTTTGTAAAGACCCATATTTTCCATGATTTTTTTTAATTATATGTAATTATTACGAGTATGCATAAATTCTTGACACGTGATTCCGAATAACGGTGTTCCTAAAATGAATTTCTGATATTTTTAAAGGTAATTTCAGTAAATGCACGAGTGGCATTTTCTATATTTTGAACAGATGCTCTAACAAAAAATATGAGGGCATCGTTGAATCTATAGAGCTGGGATTCTCTTCAGGGATGCTTCACTATTACCATAGTAGGTTGGAATAAAAAGATATATTTTTGGAATTTAAAAGAATAATAAAATAACAAATTTATTTAATTTCTCTCTTTTCATTTCCTCCAACGGATGAGAAATAGTGGCTAGAACAATGACATGTTAAGCCATTAATTGGCCTGAATCCTAAATTTTTTTAACCGTACCATTATAATTATGAAGGTTCATTATTAAATGAACCTCATAAATTCCAAATGGTGTTACTCTCCCTCACCTCCCTTATTTTATATGGAGCTCAGGGTAGAGTATTAGAATGGACTGACCAAGAGAAAAGGCTCTAAAAATGTACCGCAATTGCAACCACATGGAGGATGGAACCGGTTCTAGAGAAAAGTAATGAGCGCCAAAGAATCATGAACCTACGAACACTAACTCTTCCACAAATGCAGATGTTCTTCAATGATCTTGAGGTAGGGTTTATTTTCATGTCTCATTTCAAGAGTTGTTGAATCATTATACTACACTCTTTCTATCAAGATAATGTGGAGGGCGCGTGCTAAACTAACAAGGTCAGGACCCTCTGCCTTTTGTTGAAATTTGACGTGTTCATCAGTAGCGATTTATTCAGGTTGGATGAAACCCGGAACGATGGTTTTAGCAAAGAATAGGGCATCTCGGAAGTCTGTTGGAACCATCGAATAGAGAAACAAGCCACCAGATCACACCTACTACCCACAGAAGACTGTCATCGGAAACCAGTGCTGACGGAGGAGGTGAGGGCAGAGGATAGCACCGGCCAACAGCGTAGGAGATGGTGGGGCACCATCGTGCGCCCTGACAATGAAGGTCATGACGGTAGCCTTAGTCGGCTCAGACTTTCCACGGAAGGCGGAGCAACACACAATGGCGTGTCGCTGGAGATATGGATGTGACATATAGTCATGGTAGACAATGGAAAATAGCACCAGTCGGCCACAGGGGGAGGTGATCGGTGTGCCGTCGCATGCTGATGACGTCTTCCGTGGCTTGGAAGACGCGACGGAGGGCCGTGACCAGCTCCCTACTAGTCATACAGGTGACCTAGAGGCACCCTGTGGCGCAGCCACTCCAAATTCAAATGGGAACCCCCCCTTTTTGCCGGTTGGGGCAGGCCCCTCACAAGCGGGCCGCACGAGCCCCACCCCTCCTTGGGATGGGTCACACCAGCCCATTGGGCCACACCACCTAGGCAGGCTGAACCGGTCCATGGCCTAGCGAGCCTAGCCTTCCGTGGCCCAACCTAACTGGGGAAGCTTTGGCCAGTTTGGGCTGGGCCAGGTGGGACCCGAACTAGGTCGGCTCGGCCCCCAACGGGTTGGACCAGACTAGGACACCTTTTAGGGGTAGTTTCGCTAAAAGAGCCATAGCATGTGAACCACGTGTCGGTTTTCCAAACAATTTATGGAACATTGATCCTTGGAGAGAGACGGTCCCATTGGTATATTTCACTTGAGTTTTGGATAATGATCAATTATGTCTAAGTTGGATCAAACCCGAATCCAACCGGGCCCTCGGTACAAAAATTCTTATAAGTCACAGACAGGGCGTCTTTTTAATGCCACGTCTATCACGTTGGAAACCTTATGAAATGGTGGTACATTGGAATACAACTTATTGGAAATTCGTGGAGGTTTAGGTATGACCAATAGCTTGAGAAGTAAATCCTCTTGGAATCTGGCATGCTTAGTGCTGGAATCTCATGGATGGTTGTAACGTGATGAAAGAACATCGATCCTATGTGGTTAAGCATCTATCGATCCAATGTGGGTCAGTGCCTACCAATCCTAAGTGGGTCAGCATCTATCGATCATGTGTGGGTCAGCAGTAATGCCTCACGATAGAAAAAGATGATCTAGTTTTACGAATAATCATATGCACTAATGTATATAAGTTATGTACCTAGTGTGAGCTGAGTCTTTACCTTAGTGGTGTTACCTTTGTGGTACTTTTACCTTTGTGGTACTTTTACCTTTGTGGTGTTACCTTTCTTGTATTCTTACCTCATTGATCAGTTGTTCAAATGGCATAAAATATGGAGCCTTATGATTCCTCATTTATAAGATTAGTATATTTTGATAACATAGGTATATGTGTGGGATATACATAAATAGACTTGATGACTGCTTCATTATAGTGATTGAGGTCTTGCTATGGGTTTTTTTGCTTAGTGTAACTCTAGGAGACCTTTGGGGGTCTCAGGGTCCCTACTGAGTATTGTTATACACACCCCTACATGGGCTATGCCTACACATTGTTGTGTCTTGTGCAGATGATGGACAATTTTGATAGAGGCTGAGGGAGCCATGATGGATAGTGCACAAAGGTGGAACACTTGGCATGACGTGACATAGTGACTTCTGATCGTGAGTTGTACCTACCCTTCAGGTAGGATTCTCAGTGGATGTTCCAGGAGCTGTTTTATCTTTCAGTTGTTCTTGTACATTTTAGTTGGGCTTGTATTCCATCCCCTTTACAATCAGTACACTTTTTTACTAAAGAATTTAACTTCCTGGTTGCTTCTTGTTGTGTTCTTGGATTGTCAGTTTTTACAAGTTCAATAGAAATACCTTCCCATTATAGTGATACACCTTTCTGGTGGTAGCTTCTAGTCTCAGTCCTATAAAAGGCAGGCTTGGGGTAGTCACGACACGGTTCCCAGGTGACGGGTCATGAAAAAGTTGTATGAGAGAATTCAGTTCTACTGAAAGAACTAGGACTCTGTTCATTTCAATGTGGAAATAGTGTTAAGTGTTATGAGTGTGTTTTTCAGTTTGGGGAATCTAGTGTTGATGTGGGGGACAATGTATCCATAAACCAGGACCCTGAATTCTGATTTCTAACTCAGTGCACCAAAACACTGATTGTGTGTGTTTTGAAAAGATTTTCATATGAATTCTTTGGGTTAGCTCAGCAGGTATAACTTATTTATTGTGGTGCGCATATTTTATTTCAGTATGCGACCACATAGACCGCCAGACAGGATTCCCGAGAGAGTACATTATGATGTCCCATTGAGCGATGAGGCCTCGGCGGAGGGCCCTCTTACGGTGTTAGCTCCTTCTGGTGGGGTACCAGACGCACAACTACCCATTGGGAAACCGTTGACACCATCCACACCAGAAGAGGGTGAATGCCAACTGAGTGTATTGCATGTGTTTCAGTGGAATAGGTCTCTGAGGTTATGAGGTGAGATAGATCCTCAGGTGTCCAAGGCATGGCTGAAGGCTATGGCCAAAAATTTTAACTTTGTTGGGACAGTATTTGATCTGATGGTGATTCTAACTACCAGTCTCTTCCAAAGAGTAGATGGGAGATGGTGGAGTCTGAAAATTCAGATACACAAAGAGGAGACCCTCACCAGGGTGGACTTCGAGGGCATTTTCAGAGAATATTTATTCCTAGCAACCCTATGCTTAGTGCGTATACAGGAGCTTCTGCACTTACATCAGGGCAGCATGATTGTGGCCCAGTACTCGGTGAGATTCACTGATCTCTCCCACTTCTCCACCGACATGGTATGTGACCCTTCACTCAAGTCCTAGACCATTGAGTTGAGTCTCTGATGGGAGATCATAAAATCAATGATATCACTCAGCATTCTGACGCGGGCTGGGTTGCTAGAGCGAGCAGATTTGTTGGAGAGCTTCTGAGCTGAGCAGGAACTGAATGTGAGAGCCACCACCGAACATCTTGTTGCAGATTAATCCTCAACAGGTAGTAGATGGAGGATGTAGTGGCCCAAGGTGTCGATACCTTTTATTGGATGACCTGAGGAGACATGTTCACTCGTGAGGGGCTCATAGGATAGAGGAGGAATGATGATGAGTAGGAAGTGCTACTCGTTCGGAGGGTAGGGTCACATGGCTCGCGACTTCCCAACCCGCTATACGGAAAACCAGAAAATGGTCTTGGGACCGACGAGGCAGAGGCATATGATTGAACGAGGAGGTTCACAGGGCGGAAGACGTGGAAGAGGTGATGGTCGTGCAGTAGGTGGTGGGAGGTGATTTGATGTCCAACCGCCACCACCTTCGTGTCATCCACCCCAACCACAGTGAGGAGGACAGGGATGATCTCAGCTCCAGGCAGCTGAGGACTATGACTACACTGCTCCAGAGATGATTAAAGGTATGATCTATGACTACTCCACCCTAGATGCAGTACTTATATACATTGGTGTTAGTCACTCTTTTATTTCCACGACCCTCATTCAAAGCTCAGAGATTCCGATGAAGATGTTGTCTATATCCTTATGGAAAGAGACTCCTACGGGGGGGGGGGGGATTCGATGATTAGACACTGGTGCCGACAGTGTGAGATTTCTATAGGAGGCGAGGGCTTTGGATAGGATCTTCTAGTAGTGGTGGCAAGGCCTTGTGGCGACATCTTGGGTATGGATTGGTTATCCACTGTTCATTCTCAGATTAATTGTATTAGGTGAAATTCGCGGTGTGTCTTCAAAGATGGGGTCAGGTTTTCCTTCATCGGTTAGAAGGGAACCTTTGCAGCACATGATGGACTTTCACAAAGGATGGTGTAGTTGATCACACATATGTTGGCTAGTCGTACCCTGAGAGCAGTTGATGTTGGGAGTTTTAGTTATCCCATAGTGGTGGACAAGTATGCTGATATATGTCTTGATTATGTTCTAGGACTACCTCTTCGTATAGAGTTAGACATTACATTATCCTATATCCCTGAGATGGAACTGATATTTACACTAGCATATCAGATTTCTCTGGGAGTTCTTTTTGAGTTAGAGGTGCAGCTAGAGGACCTGAAGAGGAAGGGGTTCATAAGGCCCGATGTTTCTCTATGGGCAAACATGATTTTGTTCGCCAAGAAGGAAGATGGGAGATTGAGACTCTGTGTGGACTACCAATGCCTGAACTCGGTGACCGTGAAGAAAAATTATCCACTTAAAATGTTTTATGATATTTTAAATCTGTTTAAGGGAGCTTTATTATTTTCGAAGATATACCTCATATCTAGATATCATCAGCTCAGGGTACGTGATGAGGATTTCGAGAGGACGTCTTTCAAGTGTCGGTATACACACATTGAGTTCTTTGTTATGAACTTTGGCATGAACAATTCCCAAGATCTGTTCATGGGACCATGAAAAGGATATTTCATCCATACCTCGATCTCTTTGTGGTGGTCTTCATTGATGTCATCTTGGTGTACTTCGCGATAGAGTAAGAGCATGACTATCAGCTGTAGATAATTCTAGATACACTCTGAGAGTACCGGATTTATGGTAAGCTCTTGAAGTGCCAGTTCTGGATATGAGAGGTCCACTTTCTGGACACATTATCTCAGAGGATAGAGTTCAAGTGGACCATGAAAGATAGAGGTTGTGCTTTCATGGGATCCACCCAACAGTGTGAACGTGGTACTAAGGTTCTTGGGGTTGGTTGTGTACTACTTGAGATTTGTACCCAAATTTTTGATGGTTGTGTCACCCTTGTTAATGTTGAAAAAGAAGGGACAACCCTTTATATGGATAGAGATATTTCAGCATAGTTTTAAGATAATGAGGAATATAATGAAGAGTGACCCCATCTTGAGGATACCAGAAGATGGTGTTGGGTATGTAGTCTACTACAACGCATCAAGGGAAGGACTTGGATGTGTCCTAATGCAGGAGTTAGAAGTGATAGATTATGGTTCATGACAGCTAAGACATCATGAGTATAACTAAGCCACCAATGACCTGGAGTTAGCAGTAGTGGTCCTCACCTTGAAAATTTGGCGACACTATGTGATGGGAGAATGTTATACATTATAATTTGATCACAAGATTCTCAGGTATATCTTCTCAAAGAAGGACCTGAACCTGATATAGTGATGTTAGCTAGAGTTACTCTACGACTATGACTATGAGATTGTCTACACTTCTGGTAAGGGAAACGTAGTACCAGATGCACTCAGCAAGAGTTATGGTCTACAGTTTCTAAGTGAGGCAATAGAGCAGATTTCCGCATTGCAGATATACTTTGTGGATAAAGATGGAGCATCTTACCTCTAGTATATGACGTTCACTCCCCCACAACTTCAGCAAGTTCATGAGGCCCAACTTGGGGACATTGACTATGAGGCTTGATGTGATCAGATATCCTTAGTACATGCACCTGATGGATTTTCCATAGGTGGGGATCACGTCATCCTCTTCAGAGGAAGAACCATCGTACAAGTGGCGCTAGGGGAGGAGTTATTGAGGGATTTCTATACGTCCCCTCTCGAGGTACATCTTGGTGTGGAAAATATGTACCAAGACCTCTAGTGTTAGGACTGGTGGCTAGGGATGAATAAAGCAGTGGTAGAGTTTGTTTCACAATTCCCCACTTGTCAGCAAGTGAAGGCCAAGCATTAGGTCCTAGCAGGCATAGAGCAGCCACTAGAGGTGCTAGAGTGGAAGTGGGATGGTATCTCCATGTACTGTGTGACATGGCTTCCACATATGTCCAGGGTACATGATTCCATATGTGTAAACGTTGACCGACTCACCATCTCATTTCATATACTACCCATCCGATAGAAGGGATAAGTAGAGGGATTGGGACACCTCTACTTATGGGGTATTTTATGACTTCATGGGGTTCCATAGACGATCGACTCTTACTATGACACACGTTTTACATCCTGGTTGTGGAAGGTATTATAGGAGGCATTCGGGACTCAGCTATATTTGAGCACCGCCTTTCATCCACAGATGGATGGTCAGATGGAGCAGACCATTTAGACACTAGAGGACATTCTTCATGTTTAAGTCCTATAATTTTTCCATAGTTGGGAGGATCACTTTACCTTGGTGGAGTTTGAATACAACAAAATTTATCACCCCACCATCGGTGTGGAATCATTCGAGGACTTGTACTGTCGACCATACAGATCACCTATATGCTAGAAAGACTCAGGGGAGTCAGCACTTATGGGTCTAGAGTTGGTAACAGCTGCAACTGAGAAGGTGAAGATTATCAATGAGAAGATGAAGAATTCACAGAGTAGACATAAGTCTTATGCTGATAGGAGACAAAGACCTCTAGAGTTCCAGGAATGGGACCACATATTCTTGCGAGTCTCCCCTCGATGGGGACTATGGAGATTTGGCCATGGTAGAAAACTATAACCGAGGTTTATCATACCATTTCTGATACTTAGGAGGATTTGCGAGGTGGAATACCACTAGTCACTACCACCACAGTTGGAGAGGGTACACAACATCTTCCACATATCCCAAATGACGAGATATGTGCATGAACCATCTCATGTCATCGACCATGGTGAGCTAGAATTTGATGATGGGGTGACGTTTATGGAGGTTCCAGTGGAGATTGAGGATCTATAGGAGAGGGTCCTCGGTGTACGATCTATAACTCTGGTCTGTGTTCGTTGGTTTCACGAGATCCTCCAAGAGAGAATATGGGAGTGGGAGGCTCAGATTCGTGCTCAGTACCCCCATTTGTTTCCTTAGTCTATGTTGGGGTTTTTGGGGACAAAACGCCCTAAGGTAGTGAGAATATAAAGACATGAATTTTCCATGATATTTTTTTAATTATATGGAATTATTACGAGTCTCTAAAATTGAAGGTGCATGATTATGAGGCCTAGTGCACCCGAAATGAATTTCAGAACTTTTGTTTATGGTACATTCTGTAAATGCATGAGCTAGGATTTATAACTTTTGAACTGGTTCTCAAATTGAAAATCCTTGAGAACCGTTGAATCTTCGGTGCCGGGATTCTCTTAAGGGATGATTCACTTCAACTACAATAGGTCAGGAGAAAAAAATAAAAATTTGGACTTTTAAAAGAATAATAAAATAAAAATGTTATTTTATTTCTCTCTTTTCTTTTCCTCCAATGGACGAGCGGAAGTGGCAGGACCAACAACATGTCAAGCCATAAATCGGCTTAACTCCTCATTATTTGTAATCGTGCTATTAGAATTAGGAAGGTTCCTTATTAAATGAACCTCATAATTTCCAAACAGATTTACTCACCCTCCCCCTCTCTTATTTTATATGGTGCTCGGGGTAGAGCATTGGCACAGCTTCACCAAGAAACAAAGCTCTGGAAAATTACCGCGACACCAACCACATAGAGGATGGAACCAGTTCCTACAAGCGGTGATTAGCACCTCCGAATCATGATCCGACGAACACCTACTCTTACTCAAATTCATACATTCTCTAACGATCTTGAGGTAGGGTTGATTTTCTTGTCTAATTTAAAGAGGTGTTGAATCATTATACTACCATCGTGCTATCATTATAACACAGAGGGCATGTGCCAAACGAACAAGGCCTTGACCCTCTTTATTTTGTTGAAATTTGACATGTTCATAGTGAGTGACTTATTTGGGTTGGATGAAACCAAGAATGGTGGGTTTAGAGATGAAGAGGAAATCCCAAAGTGTCTTTTGACACCTTTGGATGGAGAAATGGGACACCAGATCTCACCTGGTTACCCGCAGAAGACCGCCGGCGACCACCGCTCGACGGAAGAGGTGATGGAGGAGGCCGACACCAGCCGACCATAGAGGAGATGGATTCATGCCATAGCACACCTCTAGCGAAGAATATTGTGGCTGTAGCCGCGGCATGAGAAGATGGCGGCCGGCTCAGGCCGACTGCAGAAGGCGGAGAGGTGTGCAACGAGGCACTGCTGGAGATAGGTCTGTGGAATATAGCTGCGGCGGACAGCGGCGGACAACATTGGATGGTCGGAGACAGAGGCAAGTGGGGCGCCATCGTGTGCCGCAGAAGACGATCGCGGTTCGGAAGCCGCGATGGAGGGCTGAGACCTGCTCCCTGCGGGTCTTGTGGGCAACCTGGTGGTGCCACGTGGCATAACCGCTTAAACTCTCAATGAGGAAAAACGCCCCCCCCCCCCCCCACCCACCACCCCCACCCCCACCAACCCCCCCCACCCCCACCCACCCCCCATGCTAGGTAGGCCCGGCCCCGCTCCAGCAGGGCACACCCACCATGTGCCGGGACACACGAGCCCAGTGGGCTGCTTCCCTCCGTGGTTCGGGCCGCGCCAGCCCAGCGAGCCGCACCTCCAAGGCGGGCTGGGCCAGTCTGCGGCCCAAAAAAATTTGGAAGGCCCAGGCTGGTTTGGGCTATGCCCGGTTAGACCTAGACTGGGTCTGGTCAGCCTAGACAGGGTCGGACCGGACTCAGACACCTTTAAGGCCCAGTATCACTAAAATATCCATAACATTTGAACTAGGAGTCCTTTTCATATACTGTCTACTATAATGGAATCCTTGGAGAGAGAGGGTCCTTTTGGTATACTTCACATGAGTGTTGGAAAAAGTTGAAGTATTGTCGTGTTGGATCGAACCCGAATTCAACTGGTGTCTCAGTACTAGAATAGTTATAAGTCACAGACCGGGTGTCCGATTTTCCCACCATCTGTCATATTAGAACCCTTACAACATAGAGGACCTTTGGGTAATTCTTCATGGAAATTCGTGGTGGTTGAGATACGATCGATGGCTTGATGAGAATATCCTCCCGGAATCAAGCGTGATTAGTACAGGAATCTCATGGGTGGCTATAACGTGAAGAAAGAACATAGATCCTATGTGGGTCAGCATCTATCAATCCTGTGTGGGTTAGTGATTTGCAATCTTTTGTGGGTCAGTATCTATCGATACTGTGTGTGTTATCACCAAGAGATCCTACGTGGATCCGAATCTATCGATCCTGTGTGGGTCATTAGCCAAGCCTCTCGATAGAATAAAATGATATATTCTTACGACTAATCATCTGTACTTATGTATATAAGTTTTAAACCTATTGTGAGATAAGTCTTTACCTTCGCAGTGTTACGTTTGTGAAAATTTTACCTTCGCCTATTACCTTTGTTATACTTTTACCTTCCTGAGGTTACCCTCGTAGTGTTAACATTGTGGTATTCTTTCCTCGTGGATCAGTTGTGAAAATGGATTAAGGGTTGGAGCCTTATGATTCCTCATGTATGATATGAGTATATTTTGATAACTTAGGTATATATATGGGTATATCCCTAAGTAGAGTTGATGATTGCTTTGTGCTTGTGATTTAAGTCTTGCTTTGTGGTTTTTCCTTAGTGGAACTCTGGGAGTCCTTCGGGGGTCTCGGGTTCCCTAATGAGTATTTCTATACTAACACCTGCACGAGCTACACCCACACCTTGTTATGTCTTATGCTGACGACGGACAACATTGATTGATGATGAGGGAGCCAAGATGGATGGTTCACAAAGGTGGATCATTTGACGTGACATGATGCAGTGACTATTGATCATGAGTTGTACCTACCCTTCAGATAGGATCCTCAATGGTATTCCAAGAGCTATTTTCTCTTTCAGTTGTACTTGTACTTTCATGTTGGGATTGTATTTTGGCCCCTTTACATTCAGTTCACTTTTTTACTACAGGGGTTTACTTCGTGGTGGCCTCTTGTTGTGTTATTGGATTGTGTGTTTGTACAGGTTTAAAGGCAATGCCTTCTTGTTATAAGGATACGCCATTCTGGTTCAAGTCGCCAGCCCCAACCTAAGGAAGGTCGGCTTGGGGTAGTCACAGCATGGGCCACAATGGATGGGTCGTGACAATGTTATAAATAGAATTAACCTTATCAAAAAAACATTAATATCTTTGTCACCTAATTAGTTTTCAATCCCATTATTATCTATACAATAAATTAGATATCTCTGAATGTAATAACCTTTTACACAAATTAACAATTATTAGATCAAAATAAATGATATTATTAACTAATATGGTAATCAGTACCTTTCAACTTATATCCATGAATTATATAATAATTATTTATAAAATAACATTTCCACTACAAAACAAGTTAAAAATAAGGTTTACATATACATTAGTCATTTAATAAAACTTAATAAATGTCTCCAATAGTAATCTATTGACATAAAACCAAAAATGTGGTATCCATAAAATTAAACATATGGTCATCCATTTACATAATAATAAAAAATGTATCTAAAACTCTTCAAATTTCTAATCTTAAACATCATAACCTGTTTATATTTCTAAAACATTACTTTCATAGAAACTATAATACCCTTGACCTGTACAATAAACTCAAGATATCAAATCATATTCTCCACATGTTGGACTTAATGCCAACTAAATGACCAAAATTTTCCTTCTGTATATAAAAATTAAAAAATAAATATTCATTTATTTATATCCTAAATATAATTTTTATATTTCTATATTCAGTGAATTAAAAAAATAAATACATATTAAAACCCATTTATTTCTAATGAATTGGAAATTTTTCTCATTAAATGCATAATTTCTTATTTTGAAATAACTCTTCACCCTTTCTGAAAAAAACATGTTCTTATGATTACACTCATATTTTAATTATTGACACTATTTTATCATTCAACATGTGTCACTATTGACCTTGATATAATTCATACACATAACTCGTCTCTTTAAAAACATTTTAAAATGGATTACATTCAAAATAATGATTGGAAAGGTATATAAATATTATGGAAACCTATTAATCCATTTTAAATTACTAAAACCCCATAAGGATGTTCACATTTTTTTATATTAGTCATTAAATTTAAAATAATCACTTACCTAAAAATGAAATAGTATATTTTCCAAGTTTTATTCATACCAAATTTCTTAATTATTCATAAAGAAAACAATCATAATTGTGGAGGGTTTCCTAAAAACAAGAATTATTATCAATGGAAAAAAAATTCTACCCATAAATGATTATATAAATTCTATTGAAATTAATTCTTCCATTATTACATTATGAAATCCAATTATTTACCAAAAACCATCAACAATGAGTACATAAAATATATCCAAGGATAAAAATGATTTCATGTATAATAATAAAAACATTCATATTGATTGAATTAAAATTTTTGAACATCATAATAATACAAAAAAGAACTAATTCCATAACAGACTAACCCTCAATGAATTATTCCTATCCATCCTTAATAATTTGTTATGGAGACAAAAATTACCTTGGAATGTTTTCCCATGAGACCTAATGATTCATAAAAAGCCTATAATAGTTCCCTCCCATTAGATACATAGTCCAATGTAATTTTTATATGAATGAAGTGTATAAAAGATAAATACATAATCAACATAAACATTAAAATTGAAAAACATACAAATAGTACGATAATAAAGACCCTCTAATATAAATAAAACATCATGATCATAATAAATCCATAGATATATGGGGGTGGTATAATTATTTTATATTCTAGGTAATTCATAAGAATAATCAATGGATGTTTATGTTGATAAAAATACCATTAAAAAAATTTGATCCTATATTTTAAAACATGTTAAAAAATACCATTTTATTTTTATAACATTTTAAATTAAAATTTCCAAAATTTTTAAAAAATATTTTCTATAAAAATAAATATTGAAATATATATAATAACCATAATTGATAATTATATTATAATGGTGTAAAAATTCATTTTTTAAATTGTGGTAGAAGCCTCTTTTTTATGAAAGAGACCTATTATTTCTATTTCTGTAGAGGGAGACTTATTACATAGCCCGTAGGCCCATTTACAAATGGAAAATTAACATGGACTAAAGGACCAGTATAGTGTCATGCATGAAACATCATGTATCCATCACCCAACATGTGTCATTCCTACTCACTAAATTTCTGCATCATGCTGGCATCACTATCAATAATGTAAAACCTCGAAGGGCCATGTCAAGAATCCAACCCAAGAATTTTAGGTGTAATATTATGGGGTTTACCTCTCAGTGGCCACCCCCAATTCATGGTATGAAAAGTATTTCATTTTATATTTGTGGAAATAGTGATTCCATTAAAACATTTAGATAAAATTGAAAAGTACATTGTTTGAAAAAATTGATGAAGATTATTCATATACCATTGTAATAAAGAAAAATCTAATTGATAATGAATTTATTAAATAATCATTTAATTTAAAAAACAATCTTGATAAAATTATAAAAACATGAATATAGAGAATAAATATTATCGAAAAAATATAATAAATAAACTCATTTTTTATAGAAATATTTTTAATCTTTTATGTAATGAAGTGAAAAAACTGAAAGGAAGACAAATCTACTTCATAGATAACCATTGAATAACAAAATAAATTTCATTAAAAATATATATTTCATTTTATTTTCATCATTCTAAATCAAAACATAAAAAACATGAATAAAAAAGAGATTAGAGAATAAATAGTTACCTCCTGTACCAAATTGATTCATACATCCTACAAATATTGAAAAATACAATTATATTATATTTAAAATTCTTAAGAACCTACTAGATGTAAATTTCATTACCTTTATTACTTTTATTTTATTTATTACAATGACATATTTTGTTACCAAATTAGTTATGTCGTTGATAGATTTTTTAAAGTTTTCCAGTTTATTATCCCAAAATAACTTCATATAATGAACATGGTCAAAGAGGTAATTGTTATGTAATATCGATAATATTTATCCCAAAATAATAATCCTATTTTTACAGAAATTATTATTTTTTAATAATCCTATAATGTGATACATGAAAAATGTGTCACATCACTTCTAGGGGGATGGTAGTCCACATGTTCCAATGAGCGAGGTTATTATTTTTTAAAAGGTAGAAGGGTAAATATGTAAATAACATATTATTTTATAATAATCATAATTAGGTCATTGATATGAAATATATTTACTAAATACATCATAATACTCATCCTTTTTGGTAGTGATTAAAAATTATACATGTCCCTTTGTGGATGTGGTAGTCCAAATGTATGCACAGGTGATGATTTAATTTTCCATATGGTGGAAAATAAGATGAATAATGGTTGATCCATGATAATTATACAATATTAGTATATTTAATTAAATTATTTTATTATATCATCTTGGTAACTATTAAATTGAATGAGGTAGAAAAAGAAATAAAATTGAAGGAATCGGTTAAGAGTTGTACTTATTCTTTACAAACCCTCCTTTAGCTTCACCTTAAGACTTCTCAATATGGACATAGGGGAGGAACATAATCTATAGGGACTGGATTATGAATATAATCAGTTTTATTAGTAGATATTATTTGAACTAAAATCCACAATATATTTGAGTAAATTAAAGTTTCAAATTTATTTAATAATGGAGGTGGCTGGAAAACTAGTAATTAATTAAAATATTGACAAATAATACGTTTCTAATACATCTTAAATGAAAAAAAACTACATTATATTTTTAATATAATAATGATAATGTCATAATATATTCACATAATCAATTTTTTATTTCATTATGTGTCATTTTAATCTTTATTTTTTAGATTAACCCCTAGTTAACTTTTCTTGACCTTAACTATTGAAAAAACTCATCACTCTTTTTGGGTAATGAATTTAGTTTTCTAAATTCCATGAGGAAAATACATGAATAATTAATGATTTTATATAAACATTAACCATCATATTGATTCATGTTGGGATTTTTATAATTTGATAATTATTTAAAAAAAATTAAACAATGAAATATATTGTAATATATATTTGTGGATATTCAAATATCATGACTTTAAATGAATCAAAATTACAATTTAATTTAAATAAATTCAATTTAAATATTAGATAAACATTTTATGTATCAATTATATTCATGTGAGAGCATAATTATTCATGAAAATATTAATGTTAATGTTTTTAACATCATCTAAATAACATTTCTATTACCTGTATAAGCACTTTATTGATGTTATGTAAGCTTTCAAGAATTTAATCTATATCTAAAAAATAACGATAAATAAATATCATACATTTAATGTTCTAATATTAAAAATAATATTTTATAACCATTAATATCTTCTTTTTTATCCCAATGAAAACATAAAAATATATATATTAAAAGATATAGAGTGAAATTTTAAAGTTTTTCATAACATTAAAAAAATATAAAAGTCATGTTCTAAGTATAGTGGCGGAAAAAAAAATAGTATCATTATGTTCGAATTACACCCATCCAAGTAAAAGAGGGAAGTTTTGGGTTGATTTTGAGACTGTATCCCATAGTTTTAACATTATTTAACTTGATTTACCCATTACAATGTTAATAAACATTTACTATGGTTATTATTCATTATGATAAAAAAATTGACCTATTTTTCCAATTAGAAACTTATAATTCCAAATATATAATATATTTTTATGATTAAATTTTTATAATTTTAAAAAAATAAATTTAATAAATGTGTTCAAGATGAATCAAATTTTTTTTAGAATAATGTGTTTTATGAATAACAATTATTTTATATCAAATAAATCATAACCATTATTCCTATGGAATTAATTATATTTTGTTAATAAAAAGGGATATAATGTAAAATTAAAAATAAATCTTGAATGAAATGGGAAATTAATATTACATTATATAAACATATAAGTGATAGTTTTCAAAATAAAACCTATATTGTACACTTTTCATCCAAAAATAATTCCTTCCCAAAAAAATACAAAACAATTTATCATAAAATAATAATTTAATTTAAAAAACAATTTTGATAAAATTATAGATACATGAATATAGAGAATAAATATTATCAAAAAATATAATAAATAAACTCATTTTTTATAGAAATATTTTTTAATATTTTACGTAATGAAGTGAAGAAACTGAAAGGAAGACATGTCTACTTCATAGATAACCACTGAATAAGAAAATATGTTTCATTAAAAATATATATTTCATTTTATTTTCATCATTCTAAATCAAAACAAAAAAACATGAATAAAAATGAGATTATAGAATAAATATTTACCTCGTCTTCCAAATTGATTCGTACATCCTACAAATATTGAAAAATACAATTATATTATTTTTATAATTTTTAAGAACCTACTAGATGTAAATTTAATTACCGTTATTACTATTATTTTATTTATTACAATGACATATTTTGTTACCAAATTAGTTAAGTCGTTGATATATTTTTTAATGTTTTCCGGTTTATTATCCCAAAATAACATCATATAATGACCATGGTCAAAGAGGTAATTTTTATGTAATATCGATAATATTTATCCCAAAATAATAATCCTATTTTTACAGCAATTATTATTTTTTAATCATCCTATAATGTTATACCTAAAAAATGTGTCACATCGCTTCTAGGGGGATGGTAGTCCACATGTTCGAATGAGCGAGGTTATTATTTTTTAAAAGGTAAAAGGGTTAAAATGTAATTAACATATTATTTTATAATAATCATAATTAGGTCATTGATATGAAATATATTTACTAAATACATCATAATACTCATCCTTTTTGGTAGTGATGAAAAATGATACATGTCCCTTTGTGGATGTGGTAGTCCAAACGTATGCACAGGTGATGATTTAATTTTCTATATGGTGGAAAATAAGATGAATAATGGTTGATCCATGATAATAATACAATATTAGTATATTTAATTAAATTATTTTATTATATAATCTTGGTAACTATTAAATTTAATGAGGTAGAAAAAGAAATAAAATTGAAGGAATCGGTTAAGAGTTGTACTTATTCTTTACAAACCCTCCTCTAGCATTACCTTAAGACTTATCAAGATGGACATAGGGGAGGAACATAATCTATAGGGACTAGATTATGAATATAATCAGTTTTATTAGTAGATATTATCTGAATTAAAATCCACAATATATTTGAGTAAATTAAAGTTTCAAATTTATTTAATAATGGAGGTGGCTGGAAAACTAGTAATTAATTAAAATATTGACATATAATACATTTCTAAGACATCTTAAATGAAAGAAAACTACATTATATTTTTAATATAATAATGATAATGTCATAATATATTCATATAATCAATTTTTTATTTCATTATGTGTCATTTTAATCTTTATTTTTTGGATTAACCCCTAGTTAACTTTTCTTGACCTTAACCATTGAAAAAACTCTTCACACTTTTTGGGTAATGAATTTAGTTTTCTAAATTCCATGAGGGAAATACATGAATAATTAATGATTTTATATAAACATTAACCATCATATTGATTCATGTTAGGATTTTTATAATTTGATAATTATTTAAAAAAAATTAAACAATGAAATATATTGTAATATATATTTGTGGATATTCAAATATAGTGACTTTAAATGCATAAATATTACAATTTAATTTAAATAAATTCAATTTAAATATTATATAAACATTTTATGTATCAATTATATTCATGGGAGACCATAATTATTCATAAAAATATTATTGTTAATGTTTTTAACATCATATAAATAACATTTCTATTACCTGCTTAAGAACTTTATCGATGTTACGTAAGCGTTCAAGAATTTCATCTATATCTAAAAATTAAGGATAAATAAATATCATACATTTAATGTTCTAATATTAAAAATAATATTTTTTAACCATTAATATCTTTTTTTTATCCCAGTGAAAACATAAATATATATATATTAAAAGATATAGAGTGAAATTTTAAAGTTTTTCATAACATTAAAAAAATATAAAAATCATGTTCAAAGTATAGTGGCAGAAAAAAAATTAGTATCATTATGTTCGAATTACACCCATCCAATGTAAAAGAGGGATGTTTTGGGTTGATTTTGAGACTGTATCCCATAATTTTAACATTATTTTACTTGATTTACCCATTAAAATGTTAATTAACATTTACTATGATTATTATTCATTATGATAAAAAATTGACCTATTTTTCCAATTAGAAACTTATAATTCAAAATATATAATATATTTTTATGATTAATTTTTTATTATTTTTAAAAAATAAATTTAATAAATTTGTTCAAGATGAATCAAAAAACATTTTTTAGAATAATGTTTTTATGCATAACAATTATTTTATATCAAATAAATCATAATAATTATTCCTATGGAATTAATTATATTTTGTTAATAAAAAGAGATATAATGTATAATTAATAAATAAATCTTGAATGAAATGGTAAATTAATATTACATTATATAAATATTTAAGTGATAGTTTTCAATATAAAAACTGTATTTTACACTTTTCACCCAAAGATAATTCCTTCCAAAAAAAATACAAAGCAATTTATCATATTCATATAATTACATTATTATTTGAAAAATTATATCATTATTTAAAATAAATTCATAATTGGGGGAAAAATTATATTATCCACACACAAGATGCAATAAACCCCATTTTTTATGAAAATATATTTTTAGTGAATAAAATGAATTAATTTTCACTACATGTTTAACAAATATAGTTAAATTAATGTTAATTCAAAAAATTTGATATAAGATAGAAATATTTCATTACAATGATTTATCAAAAGTTCCAAATTTAATCTGTTGTGAAAAATGTAAATTCATAAATAAAATAGTTGTATGAAAAAACACTTTTACATTTATATTATTTTATATTTAGTACCAACAAATTAATAACCAATGCATGATTGATTTTTTAATTTCATTTGAAACAAATTCTAAATATACATTGTAAAATATTTTTTTTGATTGATACCTTCTAAACCCACAACAAGGTCATAATTTTAATATCTATATAATAGTATAAAATAAATCATTTGAGATCATTGTTACAGGTTTAGTGGGATTAAAAATGTGGGGCACCATTCTTCTATATATTCCATTTATGTTATGTAACATACTATATTGCTTTATTAGGGTGAAAGCCTTGGTGGGGATGGGAATAGAGTTAACGTTATTTAGGTAAGTATTTTATTCCCATGTTTACTTATTGTGGGATTAGTATGAAACATATACATTTAAAATAGATGTTTTTGGAGAGGATCCAATATAGTATTGTTTTATGGACACCAATATATATATAAATATTTTTCCCAGCTCCACAGGTTAGAGTTGGCGACTTTTTTGGGACAAGCAAGATCATGTATTTAGATAATTATTTTTTGTATGATTTATTCAAGTTAGTTTTCCATTCTTAGTATTAAATTTTATTATATTACATGTATTAGGATTTCTCTATTTATTATAATGGTGTTGAATGATGGATTTTTTATATACACACATGACAATAAGGTTAATTCTGGTTATATTAATGTGTTTTAAACCCTTGGATAAAATTACCCAAAAATGATCTATTAGAGGTGGACATTAGAGGCCACTCCCATCATCACTATCGAATCAAGAGGGTAAACATAGTTAACGGGTCATGAAAAATTTTTATGAGAAATTTTGATTGAGATATGGGGAAAATATAGCAGTAAACACATGATTTTCCAAATAAATAGGATAATAATAATTTTTTCATTGAATAATAGGGATATTTAATATTTATAAAAATTAGTATTATTTTATGTACAATTTAACATTCATTTATCCTAGTTTTTTAATTATTTATTAAAATACATTAATATTCATCACATTTTTGAAAACCTTATAAAAAACACAGGTCATGATTTGAATATTAGATTTATGGTTATAGTTATACAAGTTATATAGGGGATATTTTATCTCTATGTAAATGAGAGATTCATTCTGGATGGAAATCATTTTGAGGCTTGGATACATTATTTTTTAGGTGAAGTGAAATGAAAATTTGACCAATAAAATATATGTATCATCCAAGAAAAAATTCCAACGAAACTAAAAAATATATTGGGTATAGAAATCATAATGAGAAACATTTCACCGCACTGTGTATGATGATAATTACGATGATTCAATGGTGATCTTGGTATCCCATTTTGAAGATAAGTCTATTGTCAAAATTTCATGTACAATAATGAAAAATCACCATTTTGATTATCTCATTCAAACATATTATCTAAAAAAGAAGCCATATCACTAGAAGTAATAATAAATCAAAGTCTATTGTTTCTTTTTCTATGTCCCATGTATATTTTAACATCAAGAAGCACATTTTGGTAACTTGAATGTAAAGAAATTATGTACACTGATTTTTGACGAATGGTGGAAAATTCCTCATTCTATAAATTTTCTAGACATAAAATCCACACCTAATCATGTGGGATAATGTATAATGATATGTGTAAATCCTTGATTCTATTAATTCTACTTTAAGATAGTGATAGTGATGGAAATGGAATTTAATTTATGTGTTTTGATTTTAATGTAATTCTACCAATTTTTCTTTACAAGAACATTTCATCAAATGTATGTTATTATAAATCACTCAAGGAATTTATTAATCTCTATTTTTAATGTTAATATTTAGAATATCTCTAGTAATATATTTTTATCTAGGTACTAAGATGACATTAAATTCCAATACTATTTGAGCAAGGTATTGATGTTATTAAAATATTTATTATATTAATATCATATGTGAATAGTTTTCCAAAAAAACAACATTAAATCATGAACTAAGACTCAGAAATAAAATAAAAAACAAGCATTATTGTTTGGAACATGTGCTTTACCCATGAAATTACATAATCATTGTCATCGTTGGGTATTTTTGTAATTCTTTTTTGCATTCAAAAATAATAATACAAATAAATTATTTTTTTTCTCAGCGCTGTGACCTAACTTGCTCTTCCATAAATAAACATGTGTGTCCAATTCATAGCATTAGCCACATGAACATAAGAATTGATAGATAGAAATAGATGAAGACTTATCGAGCGATGATGGCATGTCTAGGATCATTCTCACCAATGGAATTCAAGGATCCTACAAATGATAATGATAAAATTCATTCTTCATCAATGATTAGTCTAAAACTAGGGTAGGGTGTTTTTTTTCTATATATTATTTTACCGTTTATTATCCAATTCCAAATAGAAATCAATTCTTATAATAGTGTTATTCTTGGTTAAGTTGTGCTTGTGATTTCTAGTCATTTTCTATATGTGATTACTGGATTGATGACCTAAATGTTATTACTATTCATTAATCATTCTAAAGATAATAGATTTAGGCCGAACCAAATATTTCATTGGATCGATATTCAATTTTCATTTGGCATTTTTATATGATGTTTCTTCAAATGAGTTTCCATAAGTATTTCTTTTTTCATTGGATCAATGAATACAAAGTATTTGATTGATTCATGACTATTATTCAGTGAACCAGATCGATACAATTAGTGTAGTTCATACTAGATTTTGTGATCAGGGAGTAATGATTAAGGTAGAGTATTATATTATTTTTTTCCCAATTAATGGTTCAATATGTGATGACTATAGGAGTTGATGATTGATTACTCCTAATCATTGTTTATATCTTTATTCTGAAGAATGTCAAAAGAGGGGATTGGTTAAGGCTTGATCCATGTTTCATGGGAATGATCAACATCGATGGTCACAAAATCAATAAGCTAATTAAAGATCAATTTTATTCTTTAAAATCCCTTGTTACATGTGTTTACCATTAATTAGATACACTATGGGGTTCCCTAGATTTGGAACTAGGGTTTACATGTGAAATAAAATTTCACACAATTGTGTTTCCAAACACATTCCCTGTGACCATGTGACCATTTAATAATCTTTACATGTATCCTATAGGATATATGGCCATGTAAGTGGATAGGCATATGGTCATGGTTAGAGAAAATTGACACAGTTAGTTACTCAGACATAGAAATATTCTTAGGAATGGCAAGGTACGTGGGCATGACCAGGTGTACATGGGCTTGGGTAGAGGAACATGTTCACAACCATCGTAAGGTCCATGGTTAAAGGAACATGATGTTCACCTTTTATAAACATTGTTTTCTTCCTCAATGATAACCTATTTACATTTTTTATTTATTATAGACTACGTTCAGTTGTGTGAGGTTCTTTACCCCATCCCTAGGACAATACAATGTGGAATTACATCCTTATAATAGGGATTGGATTCCCAAGATGAGTTCTATTTCATATTGATTTCAGGATATACCTAAGTGATCCCTTGGGTGGGATCATCTATCATATCTTCATTTGAGGTAGGGTTCATGGAATTGATGTTAACGTAATGACAAAGAATTAAATGAACTATCTAGAAGATTTATCAATTATGGTTTGCGGTGTCCACCTATGATCCTATGTGTGGTACCCTATTTATATATTGACATATTTAGGGTTTCTCTCACTACTTATATGGAATGTACAAATGAGCATAGCCTCATGGATGACTCCATTAGTAACCTCATGGATCATGGAATGGATTCTATTTTACGACTGATGCCCTAAATCCATTAACCAAATCATGTGAATGTATTGTTTAAGAACCTTTTTAAATGGTTTATATATTATGATTTTGTGAGGGATTTCTTTGTTTAATGTTTTTTCTCGTATCTTGATTTACATACCAATGTATTCATGATCTGACTACTCATAATGATTTATGTTTTGTTATTTTGGGTTTTCCTACTATGTATTGTTATACTCACCTCATCATGGGATCTATCCAAGAATTTCATGTCTTTTATATATTTTAACACATTTAATGAAGTTCTTGGTTGAGTAGTACTTGGCAGAGAATAATATTGTTCTTTATAGATCGAGGTTCTTATAGCTATTTCATTTTATAGTACTCTCATACGTTTGCGTTGTTTGGACTCCGTTTATAGTTATGGTGGGATTCTGTTTGTACCCTTTATAACTTTAATTACTTTTTTCATTTTTGGTGGTGGGATTTGGATGCATTCATTCATTTGTATTAGTTTTTTTTTACATATAAGTATTGTATGTGATTGGATATGTATGTGTGCGAATACATATACATAGGATAATTACAACAATATGTTATATATAACTACATGGTGATTGTAAATACCCCCTTTCATATTTAAGGTAGGATTTGGGAGTTCATAGTCAATTTATTGCCATCCAGGCTTGCACAAGTGGGGAAGATCATGACAGAGTGGTATTAGAGAATGGTTCATCCCTAGCCAAGAGTCTAGAGTTTCACATAGCTCTAAGGATTGGTTTATGATTTATGGTAATAGTTTTATAGTTCTGATTTCATCTTTTATGATAAATACCATAGTTTTTGTGTGGAGATTGAGATATCCATTCACCAAGTTACTGATAACCTTCTTTTTGAATCGGTAAATATAGTCACATGTTATAGAGAAAACAAGGGTACATGAATCATATAAGAATGTTTTTTGGATTCCATTTCCTTCTTGAGTTAGTTATATAGATAATTACTTTGAATTTGGTACATATTATATATTTAAAGATGCATCCAAGAATATAGAATGAGAAGATTACAATGTTTGATTATGAGGATGATCCTATGAGTGATGAGGCTTCAGTCCAGGTTCATGTATATGTAGTAGTAACTCTTGATGATTTTTACAGTTCTGACACTACCCATTGAATAGTATATTTTGTTAACTGTACTGGTCAATGATTTTAGAGGTCTGAGAACACCCCATGAGTTGTAGATAGAGACCAATCAGGTTTCAGGGTGAGCTAGATCCCCAAGAAGATGAGGACTAGCTATAGGTAGTCCCCCGAGTTTTCATCATCCTTATAAGATCTAAAAATCCGATGATGGTCATTGTATAGTGTCTTATTCTTGGTATAATATGTGATGGTGGAGTATGGTGACTTATTCAAAAGAAGAGACTTATTTATCCTTGTAATTTTTCAAGCATCTCTTTAGGGAAGAGTTTAATTGAACCAAGCTGGAATGAGTGATCATTTAGGAGAAATTCATTTTTTAGTAAGGAAATATGGTCACGATAGAGTATTTAGTGAGTTTCAATAACCATTCATAGTACTATTTAAATATGTTCATAGATATGTTCATTATATAATAACACTTAGAGAACATATTATCATGAGATACCACATCTATAGTGATATTTATTTTCATTACCAGCTATTATGGAGTGATTGTGTGGTATTTTTTTTAGTGGGATTCCTAGAAGATTTGAAACAATCAAAGGAATATGGTGGTTGTAATATAGGCATTGTAACCTTGGGAGATATTATCTATTGGTAGAAATAGTGACATGGTAATGAAATAATCATCCATAGATAATTCTTGCATTGAGGATTAGTGTCATAGTTCTCTATGGATGTCTTGAGAATGTCTATAGAGAAGTGGTTATTCTCTTTCAATGTTTGAGGACATCATTCATGAGATTTTCCATCCCACCACACAACTGATAGAGGGACAGTCAATGGAAATCCGATAATGTGAAAGAAGAAGTATTTTGGAGTTCTGTTTGGTGGAAGACAGAGGTAGAGAAATAAGAGGTGGTATGTGTAGGTTCCGGGCGCAGCGGAAGCAGGTTGGTGGGTTTTCCCAACCTTAATTTTAACATTAAACAACGTTCAATATGAGATCCGTCACGGTTTAAAATTCCGAATCTTTGGAATAGAACATAGAATGAAAAATAAAAGAAGTGTCCCGGAACCCTTGAGATAGGACCAACATATGTTGGTTATAATTAATTTAACTAGTTCTTAAGAATTACCTCGATGGAATTATTTCTTCGTTGGAGTCTCCGGTCACGATTTTTTGATCCGTCGTTGCATTGTAGAATCCATGTATTGGATTACTCTAGCAGTGATCCACACATGATCCATGTATCACGGGACGTCGCCGAAGGGATCTCCGGGTGCTAGCGTGGAAGAGCCTTCGCTTGCGATGTCCGCCTTCAACCGCCTTGATCCGGTGGAGGATCTCACGTTCGTAACTTGAAAGCATTTTTGTGGAAATGGAATTCTCTCTTGGCTTGAGAGTATTTCCAGATCTGTTGTGCACAATAATGGCTCTCATTCTATGATAATAATGTAATTAGGATTATATTAATTAGAATAATAAAATGAATTAATTTCCCGAAAGCATTTAATCATATCATTTAATTCTTAGTAATACCCCATATCTTAATAATGACAGACGACCATCATTATTACTTGACATGCACCCAACATATTATATTTAATCTCATTTAATTAAATAAACAATATTTTATCACGAATCCAGAAAAACAAACTACACGGCGTGTACTTTTATTTTTCATTTTATTTATTTCCTCCACCATATTTATTAGACCTTGAGTAATGGCTATTTATTTCTTAAATACAAGTAACTGCATTTCTCGCTAATAAATATTATTTCGCCCACAATATATTCTCTTGAATAACTAGTGTCGAAGTAAATGCGATCAAGAATCCTTAAATAATTATTAAACCACGGTCGGGAATAATATTTATTTAACTTGGTAAATTAATATTTAACTACGATACATGGACACACTTAGTGTGTGGCCCTCTAGGCGTCTTTCTCAGTGGAATTAGCCAGAGCCTGCCTAAAGTCCAAGGTTATCATCTAGAAACATGCCCAGGAACCCATAGAAAAAGATGTTAATGCCACAATGATGTGTCACCTCCTATGAACGCTTACCGTGTAATATAATCCCTTTGTCTTGATATCTCTAATAAAGCGGGTTGCATACTAGTTCCATCAACCCATGTGCTCGATTATTCTTTCTTTGACTTCCCGGAATTGAACTCTCCCATACCTTACCATGGCCATGGATTTATTTAGGAAATATCAATTCCATCAAAGGGAATGAGATATCTACATCCGGTATGGAACATAAGGGACAAATCATTTCTCGCATTATCTATTAATTCAGTATTACTCGTGACGCACCCAACGTATCCGACCTCACTGCGAACAGTGTGTCATCACAGTTTTCTTCAATACATCTAAGTGCGTGAGTTATAATACCCATTAATAATAATTTTAAAGTCTAAGGACCAATACACACATCCGTATATAGGAACATCCAATGACACTATGAAATGTGGATTTCCTACTGGCGGGTCTCGTTCTAATAATATCCTCATGGATATTACCAAGGGAGAACACCATGGGAATGCGCCTCAAAGTTTTATGAGTCCTCACCCATAATGACCTGTATTATTTTTGTCCCTCAAATAATATCATCCGGCCATAGAACATATATTCAAGAACAGTGTTATGGCACATTTGGGTTCTCATCATAACAGGGATCCGCTATGACCCATTAATGTAACAGTTGTCCTTAGGACATTATCACATGCATTGTCATGAAAAAGAATAATCAAGATGTGATAAGGATTTTATTAATGAATAAAGTACAAAGTAGTTGGTTCTAGTCCACCAACTCCAACAGTATGTAGTTTAAATTTTTTACAACACCACCCCTTGGTGGGCCATTCCAGGCATAGGATGCCAATGGTTAGAGGATATGACACCTACAAGAAGGGGAGGCCTATGATGCTATGTTTCCCTAGGTGATTAAAGTTATGATTTGTGTCTTATATACATTACTTATATTATTGATAGGCATGGGTGTGACCCAATATTTTATTTCCACTCCCTTAGTTCTATACATGGAGATTACGATTGAGCCATTGGGTCAATTATTTCACTTATGGACTCCTACTAGAAGTGTCTCAGAAATAACACACATAAACTATCAATGTGTCCTAATGCAGTGATTCTAGATCTATATATAGGTTCTCTAAGAATCAGATATGATTCCTTAATATTTGATCATTGTATGGACTTTCTATTCACATTTTATTCTAAACAATGTTTTTTCGGGAAGAGGATATGGGGAATCTGTGGTGATGGTGTGAGTGTTTTCTTCGTGAACTGGGAAATAAACATATGAATAGATGGTTGGTATCATACATATTATGATTCAATCGGTTACTCATTAGTTTTATTGTATTTTCCATAGATTAGTGGATGCTATGGAATTTTTGTTTTAGGCAATAGTTGCGAAGTGTGAGGAAATATTTCCTGAGGATGTTTTGAGATTAACTTCCCACTAAATGATAGTATTTTTAGTATGAAAAAACTAGAGGATGACCCCAATATCTATAAATTTATATTATATGGATCACATGGAATTTCATGTGTTGAGGGTCCAGATAGAGGAATTATAGTAGAAAAACTTCATTAGGCCTAGTGCTTCCACCAGGGAAAAACTAATATTAAATTTTAGAAGGCTAAATGTGGCTTCAGGCCTAATGGGGATTATAAATTCCTAATCCATGTGACCATAAATAATACATTTCCAATAAATAGAATCAATAACCTCTTTAATCATTTGATATATTTGTGATGGTTCTAAAAGATCAACCATAAATCAAGTTATCCCCATCTTTGAGTATGAGATGATGATATAATGTAAACCACATTAGGATGATGATATGGTCACTAAGAGTACATGGTGATGAATTTTTTGATGATTAATTCCATAAAAGTGTTCATGGTACTCCGGAACATGATCTCTCATCCCTTTTTAGACCATTTTATGGTGATCTCAATTGATGATATTCTAGTGTACTTCATGTATGAGGAGGAGGACCAGAGACACTTGAATACAGTCCTAGAAATAATTTTATAGAGCCATATTAGTGGGAATATATTGAAGATTCTATTTTGAATTCTATAGGTCTACATTCTGGGATATTCCATATCTTTTGATGGTGTAGTAGAGGATTCTGAAATAGTTGAAGAAGTGTTATCTGGGGAGCCACCCAAGAGCAAGATTTAGGTGTTGGGATTCCTTTGTTTGGAATTATATTATATTATATTCATTCCTAATATCTATTGTATATTGAAACCATTTAATACAATGACCCAAAAGGGGAATCATTTCATGTGTACAGAGAGGATATGCTAAAATTTTGAGATGTTGTAGTAGAGGTTGGAGAGCCCACCAATCTTGATGTTTCTAGATGAGGTTGTTCAGTAAATAATGTTTTGTGATGTCTTGGGGACTGCAAATGATTGTGTTCTGAAGTAGAGGCATGATTTAATCACTTATGGGTCTCAGTAGCTATGTCTTCATGATAAGAACATCACGAGCCATTGTCTTGAGTTAGCAGTGATAGTTTCCACCTTGTAGATGTTGTGACAATACCTCACGAGTTAGTGGTTTATTATCTTTTATGACAAAAATATTGTCAAGTATATCATCTATTTAAAGGATCATAACCTAAGACAAATTAAATGTTATTAGTTCCTATAGGATTATTAATTGGAGATAATTTATACTCTTGTAAAGTTTAACATGGTGTATGATACTCTTTGTAAATGATCTTTGTCAAGGTTATAGGTCGAGGTATCAGAGTACTTAGTCTCATTGTTGTTTTACCTCATGTATGAGGATGTCTCATGTTATCCATAGTTGATTGTTGTTATGCCAGAACATATAAAACTTGTTAGGGAATCTAAGGGAAGAGTTACTAACAATGATACCTTATGTTCTTAGATATCCAATGTAAATACTTTTTACAGAATTTTTTAAAGTATGGAGTATGTTTTTCTTTTTGGAGGGTGAATGATGGTAGCAAAGACATTATGTGGGGATGTTTTTATTATGTTTCATAACCCACATAGAGGTAAATAATGTTGTGGAAAAGATGTACCAAGTCCTTTGATATTAGTTATGGTGTCCACGTATGAAGAATGATGTTGTTGAGTCATTTGATGCCTCACTTTTCAGCAGGTGAAGGGTGAGAACCATGTTATAGCAGGTTCACATCAACCCATTGATGATCTAGAAAATATGTTGCATGGTATTTATATGTGAAATTTTAAATGTTGTTTCCACTTATTTTTTGAGGAAATTCTTCCATCGGGGTGATTATAGACCAACTCAACATGTCAACCCACTCCCTAGCTATTTGAGATCAATGTTCAATAGAGACCATAATTATCCTTTTCAAACAAGGGATATTAAAGCTCCACTAAATTCCCATAACTGTCATTTCAAAATATAATTATCACTCTACATCATGATTATGGAGGGGAATAAGATCATGATTTGGGACTTAGTCATATTTGATCAAGACATTTCTCTACTAGACTAATAGTCAAACTAGGCAGAAAATGTTATTTCAAGATTAAATTCTTGAACATTTCATGTTTTCATTTTCCTATCATAGAGAGGATGACCAAAATTTAGTGGAATTAACATTGAAAAATTTCTAATATTCCACCATCAGTATGGATGCATTCATGTTTTTTATAAGAAACCCTATAGGTCACTACAATGTTAGAATGATATATTAGAGTTTTCAATCCTAGGGAAGAGTTCGTGACAGTTATTGGAGAGATGGTATATATAATATATGAGTAGATTTGGACCATAGAGACTTTTGAAAAGTCATATATAGATCGATGATAGTGGCCTTTGGGCTTTGAGGAGGGTTTCCTTGTGTTCACAAAGGTATCACCTAAGCGTGGATTTTGGATATTTTTCCTGTATAACATGTAATCTAGAAGATTAATTGAATGTTCCCTAATATTTCATGGAATGAGTGCTATGGAATACTTCTTGGATTTTCCACCACAGTTGTAAAGGTAACAGAATATCTTCCACATGTCACAGTTGAGAATGTGCGTGAACAACCCATTACAAGTTATTGAATGGAGTGAGATGGACCTCATGTGTGGAGATATCATTGAAGATAAGCTAATAAATAACCCTGATCAGCTGAAGAAGATTTGAAATGGATGATTGATACCCTTGGTGCATGTCTGATGGTAATATGGGAACCTTCAAGAAAGAACATGGGGGTGGGAAAACTAGATGCACGCTCAGTACCCTCATCTTTTATTTTTCCTTTTTTCACATTTAGGTTTGTAAATCACTAATTTTGGTGGAATGTAACATCTATTTTTTCTATTTAAAACTTTTTAATATATATGGTAATATTTTGGGAGCCAGATACTATGACAGTGCGAGATACCAACACCCAATAATCCCACAATAGATATTATAAAAATATTAATTATATTAATATCATGTGTACAAATTTTTCTTGAAAAATGGGTATATGTAACCCCTCAATCTTCCACAGTACGTTTCCCTTTGAATAATGCAATGGCATGCATTGTACGCAACTTCGAGATTCTAACACACCACAACCAATCAAACTAGCCGTTATGAATAGTAATACCTACTTTTTGAAATTTTATAAATTCTATCTCTCAAAATGGACTTTATTTTTGGATTCTAAATATCAAAATTATCCTAGGGTGAAATTTTGGTACTTTTCGGATAACTTTCATATTTTGATGAATAGTGAAAATTACTAAATTTTAATTAAAAACAACTTTTTAATCGAAATAATGAATGTTGATAAATTATGAATTTGAGTGGTTTTAAATTATATTTAGAATAAATTTTTACCATTTAATTCAATGTTTTTCATTGGACATAATATCACAATTAAACCAGACATAAACAAGTGCCAATCTTTTGATAATTATTATCTCTTAAAAACACGCTTTTTGTTTTAACAACGGGAATTAATTTTAAATTAATTTCTAGAACTTATGTGTTTTTAATTTGGAAAAATGGATTTCATATATGGAATCAGGATGTTAAAATTTTTTAAATATGTATCTTTTATTTTTAGACATTTTGAATAATTACTTCGGTAAATATTTTATTTACCATGGTTAAAGGGTAAATCCGGTAAATAAGGGTTAAAAAATAATATTATAATAACCACAAATTACCCTAAAAAGTGTCCTAACCTTATTTGTTGATAGATTTCCGACCATGGGAATATTTGGGTCGATTTTGGGACCCCATGGAGCCACTTGTAAGTGATAGGGACACTTTATTTTAATTAAGTTAGAATAAATACAAAAATGACAAAAGCATATATCTGTTAGAAACAAAATATTTAAAAAGGGTTATATATGTTGGATTTTCAACTATAAATATTAATTAGAAATATAAAAAGATTTCCTACATAATGATATTTTATATATAATTTTTAGACATTATTTATTTTAATTTCTTTATGACACAATGGTGATGCATTAATTACTAAATTAATGAAAAATTAGAATAATTGATATTATAAATACCAAAATAAATGTAATTTGAGAATTTTTATAAATACAAATTATTTTATAGGATAATATGGAATGTTAGGATTTATTTAATTAACGTTTTTTGAAGTAATAATTCTTTTATAAGTTTTAAAAAAATCAATTATTGAATAGTGTCAAAATTGACAAAAAATATTTTTTAAAAAAAATATTATATTATTAATTGATATTAAATTCATAAAAATCTAAGGTTCGGCAGAAAGACTTATATAATGATAGGTGTATCATTAAAGGACCACTTGGGGGTCTCTTGGATGTATATAGTAAGTTAAATAACCATATAATTTTAAAATACAAAGAGACATTGTAAAAGTGAAACTAATTAACTAAGAGTTAATACTTAGAGATAAGGATAATATAGTAACCCAAACCGGTCTAAATCCTATTGGTTGAGTGTTTGGAGACCTATACCCACCTTAACCTTTGAATAATCTACTTTGGAGCCATTAGAAACCGAATATGAATTTATTATAAAATAATACTTCTATCTTTTCCAAAGGTGCCCCTCACCACTCTTATAAAAGGGCACTCCTCCTTCTCATTACATCACACCTTCAAAGCCTTTTGGTTCGGCCAAACTCTGCCCAAATACTCTCCCAAATTCCCTCAATACAACCTAGAGGCCTTAGTTTGATCATAAATACAACCTATGGATCCCTTTTTATCATATCAAAATGAAGAATCCGAAGAAGAGGTAATGTTTTCACCACCCTTTTTCAAATTCCTTTCTTCTTCAACTTATTCTTTCTTTGTTATTATCATTCTAAAATAATGAATCCAGTATATCCTATATACTGTAATATTATTATAGATATGGTACAACAATATTCAGTATTCTATCCATCCTTAGAATGACATGTCACCATACGTGTGTACGTACGGCTTACCGTATCCACGTCATGGTGTAATTGTTATTCAATATATTATTATTATTTGGATGGGTATAATAATGATGTAAAATTCATGTAAATAATAAATATAACATGATAATGATTCTGTATATAAGATATAATATCCAATTAAATATTATTTTAATATCAAAATAATGATATTGTCGCTCGTGCGTACGTACGGACTACCATCTCCACGAACGCGATGAGATTCATTCTCCATCGTATCCATTCAAGTATAATTATCATTTTACGATTAAAATTAATGTTTAAGGACATGATGAAATTATGGATATGAATAATATACAACCTATCCATAACAAACACGGCTTAGGTAACAAATAATATAAAGGAAAATGAGTAAGTTAACACCTGAAATGACGATAATACAAAGATATTATTAACAAATCTATGTTAAAAGATCATATATGATATCATATTAATGTAAATGATTCTTTTATAATTCAATAACAATTATTTCATCATTATACAGGAGGTTAACCTACTTTCGACCAAGGAAAAGGTACAATGTAAGGGGTTTCTTATCTCACTCTTAATTTCATGAGAATTCCATTGTTCACCACTTATTTATTAGATGTGGTGTATGTGTACTGCCCATGATTGTATTCATTGTGTAATATACTTTAATTTATGGCTATTTAAATCATAATTGTATGATCCTTCTTTCATGGGTGTATGTTTCATAAGTTACCTAATCGATAAGGGAATTTGAAATTTCAATTTCCATTTATTCGGCTTTACGTAAACTTCATTGATTATTTTACTCCCAGATTATGTGTGGAATCACTATTCATTTTCTTATGCCATAATTTACACTCCCCTTTTCTATGGATATACTTTTGATACACATAATCACTACATTGATAATTTCTCAAGTCATCGATATGAATTTGATAAGAGTAATTTTAACTCATTCTCCATTTGTTGAGTTAAACATCCAATTAATTGGTGTTGATTTTACAAGATTATTTGTGAATGTCCTTTGATTGTTTTACACTGAATATCCAATCATATTTATTGTATTTATATTTTTCACACATAATTGTGTCATTGATTTATCCTTAACCTAAGGATACGGCCTTTATGAGAGATTTCATCTCAATTTACATTCCATTATGACTTCTTTGTTGTTATACACCAAATCACTTTTATGTGGTGTATATAATGTACTTTGACATATTATATCATGAATCCCTTTATTCTCATGATATTACAATGGTTTTATTACCTCAATTATTTGTATTCAAGGGTCTCTCTTTTGGTTAGAAACTATAACTAAAATACCATTTTCAAATGTTTCAAAGACTTATTCTTCTAAATCTTGCTCATTAATGTCCATGTTTTAAAAATGGTTTTAAGGATTTATTTATATGGAAATTAAAGTTTTAAAATTAAAACTCCTTTTAAAAGTTTCAATGTGGTATGGGACACTTTGATTCAAAAATCTATTTTTGAACGGCTTCTTGACAAATACTGTGACTTTAAAATATTTTCAAGAAAAGGGGGATATTTCTCTCAAATAGTTTTGATGGTTATTTTCATCTATGTCAATATCATTCATTATTATCGATTGAGGTTAATATGATACAATAAAATATTTCATATTGTATCGAATGAGTTATGTTTGACTGTGGATGTGATATTTTTATACCATTCATGGTTTGTGGTTAAAGTATTGACATTTTGTATGCTAGTTTTAATATGAATGTTTATGTTATGTTTAAACATGTTGATATGAGGAATGCATTGGACTTAGAAAGTGATGGGTGGAGCCCTATATAGCTCCTAGATGCATCGGTAGGTCTCATTAGACAAACTAGTGTCTTTTCACAAGGCCTTGACAAAATGTTATTTGTAGTCTTGGAACGAGGCCTTGGCTATGTGGTTATGATAGTCTGGCATTATGCATTCCATCATTATAAAAGTGGTTATTGATATTGCATGTGATTATTCGTTTAGTAGAATATCCATGAGAATAAGTAAATGGAATTATTTCATTTTATTTTTGCCATACTATGTTGAAGTGTAAGATTAAACGGCTTTTGTTTTAGTTATACATCGCCTTAAGTGTTTATGCTTATCTATTAAAGATTATGCTATATTGTTATCCTTACTGAGAATCTGAGATCACCCCTTTCAATGTTTTATCATTCCCAGGATTGTGAAGAAGTAAATTATGAATGACCTATAAGGATAGTATGAGTGTGGACTATGGAGACTATGTTGTTGTAGTTTTCATTTTATGATGTAATATAAACTTTATTAATTAATCTAGTTATTCCAAGGCTACTAAACTAATCGGTCTTTCGAGACTTGATCTTTCATGTGATTATGCCAATGTTATGTAATAATGCACCAACTCTAGGTAACTGGGTTCAGGGTGTTATAGTATAACTCATAAATTTTTTATTATATGGATAACATGAGACATCTATTGAGTCTGGAATGTGTGTTTTACACTAGTAATTGTTTAAAAATTATTGGTATCGGACAGTTTGGGAAGGTTTTGTTGCTATAGTAAAATAAATATTTTTTTTTTGTTTCTTTTATTATTTATTGTGCAGCTACCAACCTAGGTCTTCAATAAATATGTTTTTATTGATAATTTTTAGGGTTATCTACATAACACTGAGAATTTATGGAGATAGATGGTGCATGTATCAGTTAATAATGATTGTAAATCGAGGAGTGTTCAAGAGCACATAATTTAAGGATCACTCTAAGGATGTTGAAAATGATTCATTCTATATCATGTATTAATCGAAAAATGATGTTAGGAATTTGGTAATCTATTTTTTATATCAGTTTTTATTATCCCATTATGAATGAAAATATATTCTTTTATCATTTTGATTTTCTGTTCGATTGTTCTTGCGGTTTTTTTTGTTCTCTTAATGGAATAATGAAATTGATTTTTATTTAAATTACTATTTATTCCTCCTTATAATGTAAATTAATTGATTCCAAACTGAAATAATCAATAAAAAAATTTCATTTTTAGTTGATTCCTTCATCACATATTTCGTTACATAATTCATCATCAGTATTTATGTATTCTACAGTTTGATTAAAATCACCCATTTAATCATCCAATGGTCATTTATTGGATTAATATATTGATAATTTAGGAATTTTTTATAATTGAGGGTTTCATTGAGGTGCAATAAAAACGATGGATGATCAGAGTTGGATCCGAATTTGATTGGTTTTTTCTAGATTTTTTTCTGAGTAATGATGAAGTGAGGAAACATTAGACAATTCTTGAAAGGATTTGATTGCCAGATTTCAATTAATGGATGTTGTGAGGCTCGATCGAGGGAAAATATGATTTTTTAGCTGTCACGACCCGCCCTCGGGGTCTGTGCCGTGACTACCCCAAGCCCGCCTTCCATAGGCCAGGGGCTGGCGACTAGCACCAAGGCGTAAATTCCGGTAAAAAGGGAAGGCATTGCCTTTGATAAGTAAACACACACCACAGAGTAAACAAGCGGAAAGTAAACACTAAGTAAGAAGAGTACGACTGAAAGTGCGGAAAGGTAAATGGGCCAGAATACAAACCCAAACTGAAAGTAAAGTACAACTCGAAAAGGGAAAAACAGCAACTGTAAAGTAAAAGCCGCTACTCCGAGCTGTCCACCGGAAATCCCACCTGAAGGGTGGGTACAGATAGCTCCTCTACTCCACGGGTCCCGACGTCCGCTCCGTGCACGTCCCGCCCAGTGGTCCACCTCCGGGTACCGTCCCGCTCTACAAGCCTCAGCTAAGTCAACGCTGTCCGTCGTCTGCAACCAACACAACGTAGTGCGGGCGAAGCCCGTGCAGGGGTGAGTATAAGCTACTCAGTAGGGACCCCGAGACCCCTGAAGGTCTCTCAAATCCACATAGGATAAAATACGAAGAAAAGTAACAATCACGAAGTAATAACCGACACTGCTTAGGTATATGCCCATACATATACCTAAGACATCAATTCAAATACGCTCTATCCTCCGAGCCCAAGTACAACTCAGTCCACACAGGAAAGTAAACGTAATCCACACAGGATTTCACAACACAATCCACACAGGAAAGCAAAATGGATTCAGCTCACACAGGTATACTTCTTCAAGGACGATAAAGATGATCACTGATCCATCTAAGTCGTCGGACCCACGAAGGATCGATAGGTAACTAACCCCCGCAGAAGACCCACACAGGATCGGGCTCACACAGAACCTGTAGGCGCTGGCTCACACAGAACCGCTGAGCGCAAGGACCCACACAGGATCGGGCCCACACAGGACCTGTAGCACTGATCCACGTAGGATCGCTGAGTGCTGTAGTCGTCGTCGTCAAATCCACATAGGATCTCTGTACTGTCGTCGTCGCAGTCAGAGTAGCAGTAGTAGCAGTAGAACAGTCGCAGCCAGCACTAGGGTTCCCGCACATAGCAAGCTCGTTCGGAGGGTCCGCTCCACGAGCCGAGAGGCTGATACATCAACTGTCACGAAGACCAGAGTTGATGTATCCAAAAGTTCCGTATCGTCAACAGGAACTCAACGCAACAGACGGCGCGTCGATCGGACGCCCGGTCTGAGAGTTATTGGCATTTTCGTCTCCGGGGCCCGGTTGGTTTTTAAGGCAAAACCAACCCGACCGTACTCCACCTGCGTCCAAACCTCGGGCGGAGTATGCCAAAAGATCCGTCTCACTAAGAGGAACACAACGCGACTGACGGCGCGTCAATCGGACATTCGTAGCTCAAGATATGAGTGTTTCCGCTCCGAAGGCCCGGTTGGTTTCGTGAACGAACCAACCCGGCCGAACTCAAAGTAAACCAAAACCTTGAGTGCGATATATCGAAACGACCGTCTCGATCCAAGGATCGCGTTGCCGTAGACGGTTCGTCATTCGGAGGTCCGAGACTCAAGTTATGGGCCAAAAACCAAAACTGGTTCGAAACGGGGGGGTCCGGGTCCGGGCCGACCCGGCCCTACCCCCCCCCCCCCTGGGGCGGCGCGGCGGCGGCGCGGCGGTCGGCGGCGGCGGCCGGCGGCGGCGCGGCGGCGCGGCGGCGCGGGGAGCCGCGGGGAACCGCGGCGGCTGTCGCCTGCGGGGAGGCCGCACGCACGCGGGGGCTAAGCCCCGCGGTTTTTTTTTGAGGGGCGGCGCGGCACAAAGGGCCGCACCCTTTTTTTTTTAAAGAAGCCCCCCCACGTGGGGGGGCCTGCTGGTGCGGAACCGAGGGGGCCGGCTGCCCCCTCCTTCAAAGAACCGCCCCCCCTCATAATGAGGGGGGTTTTTATGAGGTGGCAGGGGAATTAAATTCCCCAGTTTTAATGGTATCCGGCCGGCCAGCTGGCCGGCCGGTTTTCTCTAACGGGACCGGAAATTCCGGTCCCCCTTTGGCTTCCGACGCCGGAGGCCCGGCCGCCGGTCTTCTCTTCCGCCGCGGCCCGGAACCGGCCGCGGTCTCCTCGTCCCGCCGCGGCCCGGAACCGGCCGCGGCGTTCGTCATCCGGCGCTGTGCGACGGCACCGCGCCCCTTCGTCGTGCTTTGATTCTTTTCAACGCGGCGCGACGGCGTCGCGTTCTTGAAGTTTCTACCCCGGCGTGGCGCGACGGCGCCGCGTAAAAATAAACGTACGGTAATCCGCGTGGTGCGACGGCACCACGCCACTTTGCTTCCACCGCAAGAATTAAACAAGAACGATGGTGGGGGGGGTCGGCCGTGTTCGTGCGGTCCGGCCCCCCTCGCGTTAACTATAACACTTAAATAAATTATTTCAAAGCCTCACGTAGACATGCGATCCACGAGCAAGAAATGGAATAATTAAAGAATTAAACAACAACCCCTACCTTGATATAAGGTTCGAAGATTGAGAAAGTTCCGCGGAAGACGACGTCGCGGAGGTCGGGCGTCGCGGTCGCCGTTCGTCAAATCCGTTGACGAAGAGTTATGCCCGAAGAGATACGTCGTTGGCGAATCTTCGTATGCCGACGAAGAAGGTCCGAGGAGGGTGCGGCGTTCCCTCTTGTTGACACCGAGGACGAAGAAGAGAGGCGTCGTTCTTCATCGGAGTTTGGGCGTTCTTCGTTCTTCATCAGAGCTTGAAGATGAAGAAGAAGCTCTCCAAAAGCTCTCCAGGAGACAAACAAACAACCCATAATAAAATAAGATAACATCTTATTTTATTATTACAAAACACACAAGAATTTCAAAAGTTGAAATTCAAAAAGGCTTAACTCCCAAAATTAATTAAGTAACTTATGTTTACAACATTAAATGAATTGAGTTAAAGGGGAGGTTTTGAGAGAAATTGAGGAGTTGGGGTTCGTGTGGACCCCACCTCACTTAATCCTCCCAAGGGAGGTTAAGTGGATGTGGGTCCCACTCCCAACTCCCTTTGGTAGGTTTTAAGAAGTTAAAATAAAATTTGTTCTATACAAATTTTATTTAACTCAAACTAAAAACCCTTAAAATTAACTTTCAACCCGCAACAAACGCAACTCCCGAAAAGGTCTCTTTAAGCGAATAATGGCACTGCGAGTTCATCGGTGCCCTCGGATTTCAATTCCGAGCACCGGATCAAAAGTTAGGAATTCTCGCTCGTTCGTTCACTGAACGTACCCGAGCCAAACTTCGGAAATTAATTCCGGGCACTCCGGGCCTCGGAATTAGGTGCCGTCTGAAACCGCGCTCTTGTAAAATTCTAAAGAAAATTAAGAAAAAATTTCCATTGAATTTTACGGGTCTTTACATTACTCCCACCTCAGGGCTTTACGTCCCCGTAAAGATACATCAAAAACTAGGGAAACAAATGAGGGTATTGAGCACGCATCTGAGCCTCCCGCTCCCATGTGCTCTCTTGGAGATTCTCGTGCTGCCATCTGATGCGCACAAGAGGAATCGATCGCCCACACAGGACCCGCTCCTGTCGATCCTCTATCTCCACCAGGACCTCCTTAAAGGTCGCCCCATCGTCAACGTCAAGCTCCCCATGATCAATGATGTGCGTCGGGTCGTGCACGTATCTCCTCAGCTGGGATACGTGGAAGACGTCGTGCACCCGGTGCAACTGAGGTGGTAGAGCCAGGCGATAATCCACCTCGCCAATCCTGCTGAGAATCTGGAAAGGTCCGATGAAGCGCGGAGATAACTTGCCGCCTCGGCCAAATCTCCAAATACCACGTCGAGGTGAGACCCGCAAGAAGACGTGGTCGCCATCCTCGAACTCCAGTGGCCTCCGCCTTCTGTCAGCGTATGACTTCTGCCGGCTCTAAGCTGTCCTCATCCGCTCCTGGATGACCTGGACCTTCTCTGTCGTGGCCTGGACCATCTCCGGTCCCACCAGTGCTGACTCCCCAGGGTCTGTCCAGCACAAAGGAGATCTACATGGTCGGCCGTACAACGCCTCGTACGGTGCCATCCCGATGGTGGAGTGGTAGCTGTTGTTGTACGCGAACTCCACCAAGGGTAGGTGGTCCTCCCAGCTACGACCAAAGTCGAGGACACATGCGCGGAGCATGTCCTCGAGAGTCTGAATGGTCCTCTCCGTCTGACCATCCGTCTGAGGGTGAAAAGCTGTGCTAAGACGTAGCTGCGTCCCGAACGCCTCCTGTAACCCCTTCCAAAGCCGGGAAGTAAAGCGGGCATCTCGATCGGAGACGATAGATGATGGCACGCCGTGGAGCCGCACAATCTCCTGAACGTAGAGACGTCCCAAGCTCTCCACTGAGCCCTGCTCTCTGATGGGTAAGAAGTGTGCCGACTTGGTGAGTCAGTCAACAATCACCCAGATGGAGTCGTGACCTCTGGAAGTGCGTGGAAGTCCAGTCACGAAGTCCATAGATATGTCGTCCCACTTCCACTCCGGAACCTCCAAGGGCTGTACCAAGCCTACTGGTACCTGATGCTCTGCCTTCACCTGCTGACAGGTGAGGCATCGAGAAACGAACTCTGCTACAGCCTTCTTCATGCCCGGCCACCAGTGCTGTCGTCTGAGGTCCTGGTACATCTTCGCCACTCCAGGATGTACCGCCAAAGGAGAAGTGTGAAACTCTCTCAGAACTTCCTCTCGCAAAGCTACTGGTACCATGGTACGTCCTCTGAAAAGGATGTCGTGCTCTGCTCCAAGGGAGAAACCATCAGGTGCCTGTCCCGAGGATATCTGTGCATGCCGTGTCTCACAGTCAGCGTCCCCATGCTGTGCCTCCCTGACTCGCTGCAGTAGTGGAGGAGTGACTGTGAGAGACTGAAGAAAGGCTGCTCCATCTCTATCCACGAAGGATATCTGCAAAGAGGCTAGCTTCTTCGTCGCCTCCTCAAGTAGCTGAATGCCCGTCCTCCTGCTGAGGGCATCGGCTACTACGTTTCCCTTCCCAGGAGTATAGACTATCTCAAAGTCATAGTCCTGGAGGAACTCGAGCCATCGTCGCTGTCTCAGGTTCAGGTCCTTCTGCGAGAAGATATACCTGAGACTCTGATGATCGGAAAAGACTGTAAAGCGCTCGCCCATCAGATAGTGTCGCCATGTCTTCAGAGCGAAGACCACTGCTGCTAACTCCAGGTCATGGGTAGCGTAGTTCTGCTCATGCGGCCTCAACTGTCGTGATCCATAGGCGATCACTGCCCGCTCCTGCATCAGAACACATCCGAGTCCGGTCCCTGATGCATCGCAGTAGACTACGTACCCTACTCCCTCCTCAGGCAACCTCAAGATAGGTGCGCTAGTCAATCTCTGTCTCAGCTCCTGGAAGCTCTGCTGACATCTGTCTGACCACACGAAGGGTTTCCCCTTCTTCGTCAAAGCTGTGAGTGATGCCGCAACTCTGGAGAAGTTCGGCACAAATCTCCGATAGTATCCAGCTAGTCCCAAGAAACTCCGAACCTCAGTCACGCTCCTGGGTGGCTCCCACGCTAACACAGCCTCAATCTTCGCGGGATCTACTGCAACTCCCGCCTCAGAGATAACGTGTCCCAAAAAGTGGACCTCACGTATCCAGAACTGGCACTTCGAGAGCTTACCATAAAGCTGGTGCTCTCGGAGTGTGTCAAGAACAACTCGCAAGTGATAGGCGTGCTCCTCCTCTGTCGTAGAGTAAATCAGAATGTCGTCGATGAAGACTACGACAAACCGATCGAGGTATGGCTGAAAGATCCTGTTCATGAGAGCCATGAACACTGCTGGAGCATTGGTTACACCGAAGGGAATAACCAAGAACTCATAGTGGCCATACCGACATCTGAAGGCCGTCTTCTGCACATCCTCGTCTCTGACTCTGAGCTGATGATAGCCTGACCTGAGGTCTATCTTCGAGAACCACCGTGCTCCCTTGAGCTGATCAAAGAGGTCATCAATCCTCGGTAGCGGATACTTGTTTCTCACTGTCACCTGGTTCAGGCGATGATAGTCAACACAAAGTCGCAAGCTCCCGTCCGCCTTCTTGGCGAACAATATCGGTGAAGCCCAGGGTGAAACACTGGGTCGGATGAACCCCTTTCCCTGCAAGTCCTCCAACTGTACCCGTAGCTCTCGAAGCTCGGCGGGGGCCATCCGATATGCTGGAGTGGATATCGGGGCTGTCCCGGGGTACAAGTCAATATAAAAGTCTACCTCTCTGCGAGGAGGTAGCCCTGGAACGTCGTCAGGAAAAACGTCCGCAAACTGATCCACCACTGCAGGAAAACCAGGACTCCACACGTCAACTGCTCCAAGGATAAGGCTAGCCAACTGATGAGTGATGGGCTGTCCTCTCCTCCGCGGAAGTCCATCCTATGCTGCTAAGGCTCCCTTCTCGCCGGTGAAGGTGAACCTGCTCCCGTCGGTACGTACACAACGCACCTTGCGCCTAAAACAGTCAATCTGTGCATGGACCGTAGACAGCCAATCCATGCCCAAGATGACGTCGTAAGGCCTCGACGCTGCTACAAGAAGATCCCAGCAGAAGCTCTCACCTCCTAGAGTAAGCTCACACTGCCGGCACCAGTGCGTAATCGTCGAGTCTGCTCCCGTAGGAGTCTCTAGCCGTAAGGATCGAGCCAACGGCGCTGTCGGAATCTCCGAGCTCCGAACAAGGGCAGCGGCTATGAAAGAGTGACTCGCTCCTGTGTCTATAAGAACTACAGCAAGGGTGGAATAGACACAGATAGTACCTCGAATCATCTCGAGTGCGCCGTGGTCGTAGGCCTCTGCTGCCTGGAGCTGTGCCTGTCGCTGCCCGCCAGCTCCCTGTGGTCGGGGTGGACCTCCTGGTGGTGGTGGTGGTAGAGCCTCAAAGCGTCGGCCACCACCAGCTGCTCGTCCAGCTCCTCTGCCTCGTCCGCCTCCTCCCTGCGGACCGCCACGGTTGATCCTCTGCCTCTGCCTCGGTGGTCCATCAACTGTCTGCTTCTCCTCGGCACGGCGGGTCGGGCAGTCACGAGCCATGTGGCCCTGCCCGCCGCACGAGTAGCACTATCCGCCTCTCGAAAGACTGGCTCCGCGCTCTGTTCCCCGCACTGCTGAGCCAGTGCCCTGAGGTCGTCGGCCCGAAGGTCTGGTCTGTCTGGACCCCTGAGTCATCCGTCGACTGCCTGCTGCGGATGACTCTGCCACGTGCCGCCCTGCGGTGGGTCTCTGTGCTGGTGTAGACTCAGCAAGGAAGCTCTCGATCAGAAGGGCCCGCTCCAGTACTCCTGTCTGAGTCGGTATGCTGAGGGAGATCAGCGATGCCCTGATCTCGTGTCTCAAACCCTGCTCGAAGGTCCGGGCCCGGAAGAATGGGTCCCGTACCATGTCGGTCGAGTAGCGCGAGAGATCGGTAAATCTCGCCGAGTACTGAGCGACCGTCATGCTGCCCTACCGCAGCTATGGAAGCTCCTGGATACGCACCGCACGAAGGGTGGCTGGGACGAACTCCGAGCGGAAGAGGCTCTCAAAGTCCGTCCAAAGTAGGGATGCCTCATCGTGCACCTGGAGCATCAGGCTCCACCATCGTCCTGCTGCTGCGTGTAGTAGGCTCGCAGCGAGGATCACCATGAGGTCTGCTGGTGTCCTCACTAGCCTAAACCCTCGAACCACTACCTCCAGCCAGTCCTCTGCTGCCTGGGGATCCGTCTCCCCGCGAAACCTGGGTGGTCGCTGGCGCTGAAACTCATGCAGTGCACTGAGGCGACGTGCATCGTCAGCGGCTGCTGCTGGAAGCATCGGGGGCTCGGCGGGTAAAGCTACCTGTAGAGACCCGAAGCTTGATGTACATTGACATTACATTACTTTTGCGGAATACTTAGTACATTACAAAAACACACACACAAGGACCGTAATAGTTTAGTGTCTTTGGAAACTCGGACTATAATCTTCTAATCGTGGTGAAAGATCTTCAACATCTCCCATAAAGATCTTCTTTTTTTTTTCTACCTAAAACCTTTCTTTATATCCTGGGGAAAAGAAAACATAAAAGGGTGAGCTCAAATGCTCAGTAAGGGTAAACAAAGGAAATATCAATCACATAATTTTCATAAGAACATAACATTTCTGGAAATCTTAACCTGCAAAAGAGAGCATAATTTCATAACATGGGATAAATCATAGTAGTGAAATGAAATCATAACATAAAACATTACTCATTGTGGCATACACACATAATCATAGAGAATCATTTCTTGTTTGTCAAGACTCATTGCCAAGACTATCTTAGTGGACAAAGTCCCTTTCTGAACCGAGTTCACTCCTCGTTTCAGTCATGTATCACTGAACCGAAATAACCTTCCGTTCCAGCCATGTCTATCTCATGAGATATAAAATCTTTACCCAATGCATTGGAGGGAGATATAGGTCCCACCCATCTTATAATGAATCCTTTCTTATGTGTTCCACATAATCATAAAACATACATCATTGCGTAACACATGTAACAAAAATGGGATTCTTGAAACATCATGACATCATAAATCAATTCATATAAGATAAAGGAATTAATAAAAATAATTCCATCACAACATGATCAAATTAATGTAATAATAGGGATAAAAACAGAACCCTTTTTATTATCTTAGATGGAAAACATTTTTGATAAAATACTTGAATTGAATTCTTGAGGAAAATATCCTTTCTTCTTCAAAAACATTTTTCCTTTCATAACATGTCATACAACTTTAAAATAAAAGAAGTTGATTAAAAATAAACTTGAAAACTTGTAAAGGAAGCTTCTTTGAAGTAATGTTTTAAAAATCCATTCATGCCGTATAAGTTAAAAAAAACATTCTTCGTACTTTTGTCGGAAAAGTCAAAAAGTAACTCGTACGGAAAAACGACAAAAGATTCCTTTCATATTCTTTACTAAAAACTCACCTAAGGGTAAAATTGGATTTAAACTATTTAAAGTGGATGGAAACAATATTACATATTGAGGGAACATGGATGTGGATGATAAAATACACCCCAGTAAATACTTACGAATAAACAATCTCAGATAAAAATGAGATTGTGATATTTCCCTTACCTTAGGTCCGATTTGCTTTGTTCGTGTCCGAAGCTCCTGTATAATGGTTTAAATAATGTTATTGACTTATTCCAGAATCATAAATATTGATATGAGATCATATATGGTCATATTATTAGCTTCTTGTTAGTAATATTTCATTGTTACTTTTTACTCGGGTCTTTATAACTTTTTGTTCTTATGCGTGTTTTGTCGAATAAATTATTATTCTTATCTTTAGGTTATAGATAATTCATTTCTAGAATGGTATTAGTGTAGTATATACCATATTCATTCATTCAATTCATTTATACAATCATTATGAAATGAAGATCATGTAGAACGAGTCGCATCACATCGTGGAGACGGTATTCCGTACGTACGCACGAGTGATGATATCGTTCCTATGATCGTGGAATTGTATTGGAGTATATATATATATTATTTCAGTATCAATATTACTTCATAATAATCATATATAGTTACTCATTACACCATTATACCCATCCTTGTAAGGTGATGGTGGAAAATAGATTACACCACGGCGTGGAGACGGTATTCCGTACGTACGCACGCGCGGTGATTTCATTTTTCCATAGGATGGATAGAAGGTGAATTAGGGTTGTTTCATATTTATAATAACATATCAGTATGTAAGTAATACTGATGTTATTACTTTATCATGAAAAAACTAAAGAAGAAGAAGTTGAAGAAGAAAGAAATTGAAAAGATCGGTAATGGATATTACCTCTTCTTTGGAACGCCTTTTTGAATCCTCCACTTAAGGAACTAAGATTGGTCTTTGGAGAAGACCAGGACCTCTAGGATTATTCTATGGAAGTGGAGAAGGGAAAATGGCAGGGGTTGGCCGAGCTTGAGTGCTCAAATTGGTGTGAGGAGGAGGGGGAGGAGGTGCCCTTTTATAAGGGAGGAGAGGGGCACCTTAGGAATATCTCAAAATATTATTTTATATTAAAGTCAAAATCGGTTTATAATGGTTCCAAAGGGTCTTATTTCGAAGCTAAAGTGGGGATGGGTCGAAATCCTATCAACCAATAGAAGTTAGAAAAGTATAGGATATTATTTTAACCTTATCAATTAAATTTAACTCTAAGTTAAATAATTTAACTTTTACCATGTCTTTTTGTTTTCTTTCACTATATGGTTAATACACTTACTATAACATGCCAAACGAACCCCAAATTGTTTATTATTAATATATATATCCTTATCTAAGTCATTTGGCCTAACCTTAGATTTTTAGGAATACAATAACAATTAATAATATAATATTTGATTTAAAAACTATTTTGTGTCAATTTTGACACTATTTGATATATGATTTTTGTCAAAGTCATAACAGAATTATATGTTCGAACCAAGTTGATTAAATCAATACTAATATATCATAGTAACCTATAAAATTAGTGGAATTCATAAAAAGTCTCAAATTACATTTATTTTGGTATTTAGATTATCAATTTTGTCAATATTTCATTAATAAGATAATTACTGCTTCATCATTGTGTCATAAATAAATTAAATTATTTGATGTCTAAAAATTACAAATAAAATACCATAATGTAGGAAATCTTTTTAGCTTTCTAATGAATATTTACAATCGAATTTATCTTATGTATAACCTTATATTAAAAATGATTTACTTATTAAACTTTGATTTTAACTATTTTAACCCTTCTTTAAATAAATTAATAATAAATGTCCTAATCTAATCCAAGTGGGCCTAAATGGTCATATTTTATTCCTAAGTTTGTTTTTGGTCGAATTACACTTGTCCAATAGAATTAGGACATGTGTTAGGGTAATATTAATATCATATTTACCCTTAGTTACCCTATTTACTATTAACCGCGGTAAAAATCGTAAAAAGTTACTATTCACCCAAAAAAATATTTTTATCTCATTGAACCACATTTTACTTACTGATATCAACCGTGTCTGTCGGATTTTCGAAATTCCATTCACAGAAGCGGTAAAATTAAGTTTTATGCAAAATTCAGTTTTTAACCTACCACTTAGTAGTTTCACTATTCATCAAAAAATGAAGGTTTTCAGAAAAATGCCAAAAGTTCATCCTAAGCTATATTTCATATTCCGAATTCAAAAATGAAGTCTATTTTACCAAATTCATAACATAGAAGTTGAATTAATTAATTTTATAATTAAATCCCGTTGTTAAAACAAATAGCGTGTTTTTAAGAAACAATATCTATCAAAAGATTGACACTTGTTTATGTCTGGTTTAAATGTGCAATTACATCCAATGACCAACATTGTATTAAATTGTAAAAATATATTCTAAATATACTTTAAAACTACTCCAATTAATAATTTATCACTATTAATTATTTCGATTAAAAAAGTTGTTTTTGTAATTATAATTTAGTAATTTTCACTATTCATCAGAATATGAAAGTTGTCCGAAATGTACCAAAATTTCACCTTAGGATAAATTTGATACTCCGAATCCAAAAATGAAGTTCATTTTGAAAAATAATATTTTCAGAATTTTAAAAAGTGGTTATTACTATTCATAACGGCTAGTTTTAATAACATTTTAATAGCATATTGCTGTTTAGTGAAACTCGTTATTGCGTACTACACACGCTATCGAGGAAGGTCGCGATTGCGTGTAATGTAAGGCAAGTCAAGGATGCGTGTTGTGCAAGCTCCATTTGGTGTAGCGTACAACACAAGACATTAATAAAATTAAAAAGAATATTTTTTATAAAATCTTGGGCTGTTACATTCTACCCCCCTTAAAATGAATTTCGCCCTCGAAATTCGTCGGGGTTATAAATGGTTTACTATTCGAAAGTTTCTTCAATAGAAACCCACATCGTAAAAAGGAACACCAAAACTTGGCTTTAAAAACTAAAGTATGAAATGTAACGATTACCCAAATAAACTAATCATTGGGTTTCCACATAGGTGAAAATATGGATATGGAAGAGAAATCTAACCATCATGTTCTGATGAAGAGTGGTAGAGAACATGGCTATGGAAAAGCCAATAATCACAAATCCATAAATTTTTGACGATCTAAGGTACCATCCGATTCATCAGGTATAAGATCACTAGGACAACATTTTTTTGGTTTTCAAGATCATTTCCCTAAAGTTGAAAATTTGAATTGGAATAAATACTTTCTTTATTTTGGTACAATCTCACTATTGTTCGTGCCTAGAACAATTTCCACTTCATCTCTTAAATAAATGAAGTTGAATTTGTTATTCGTGAAGTGTTAGCAGATCATGTGATAGAATGACGGGTCATTCCATCTGTCTCAAACAAAAGGTTAGCAAAAATTATATACATAAGTCGATCTATAGTGAGATTAATCATATATAGTTCCTAAAATGGACTTATACTTCATATATCATATTGCTTAATATAATTAAACTAGTTTCTACTAAACAGGGACTTCCTGTAGGCCAATGGTAGGCGATAAAGGCCAGTCGCACTTCGGTTGTGGGTTCGATTCTCATAGCCTTGTCCGACGCGATGGGCTGTCGCCCGTCCTGCAGGTTGTCCTTTTTATAAAACTATATTACTATAACATCCCATCAATAATATCGAAAAAAAACTTCTATCCTTAAACAATACTAACTTATGTCCAACATAATCCATTCCAATCTTTAGGCTCATAATACTTCAGTCCATTCTCATAACATAGTGAAAACGATTACCAGAGATTTAATACCATCGTTGATCCCCATATATCATAAGATATATCTTGTTGGTCACATTAAAAACATTCAAAGGCCTTAATCTTGTACTCTCTTGAATACCCAATGAACCTTAGTGAAAACTTGAATGCAGTTAAAAGTTAACACTTTTCACATTCCAAAATCCTCAAAATTCTATATACTCAAACCATGATATCACTTAGTCCTTATATCAATCATGAGCTCATGAATACTATCAAACATTTACTTTTCTCCTTATCCCTTCATTATGCGCATATCATCTACATTCCAAAAATATCTGAATAACCTTTCATGGATACTGGTAACATTAATCATTCACTTTCAAAACACAAGGAAAGACAACAGTGTAACAATCCATAGATGTCTCTTTATTCCAAAATTACACATGATAAACATGTAATCATTCCACTACATTCTCAAACCATTGACCGAGCTTCAACATTTCTTTCATCTCATATATTATTTGTAGTCTCATCATCATCATCAACATAAATACTACCCATATGACCATACTGATTCTCTTCATGAGTCTTTCCCTTAGGGCATTTGTTTGCATAATGCCCATACATTCCACATTTAAAACACTTAACCATTTTTGATGTCGTAGCAATACCATTATCCTCATCCATGGTGTTAACCGACCCTTTTCCTTTGCACTTACTTGCTTTGTGTCCTTCTTTTCCACACCCAAAGCATCTTCCAGTTCCCTTGAAACATTCTCCTTGATGCCTCTTCCCACATGATTTACATAGGGGAAATTGAACTTTCTTTCCTCTATGATCATCATGAAACTCCATCTTTCTCTTATTAGCCGAGTCAGGAAACTTACCAAATTTTACTTTATTGATCATATTATGAGATTGCTGATTCGGCATAATAATGATGTTTGGACTTCCAAATCCCATTTCATTTGGTTGCTCATGAAGAATATCATTCCATTGTCCATCATATCCTCCATTATTGTGAATCATCTTGTTTCCAGCCATTTTCTAAAACCCAAACAGAATAGTGTGAGAGGCAAAATACTGCTAGGGAAAACAACATAGTAAAGGGGGAGTACCCTTAATATCTAACATCTTAGGATAAATTATAAGATCGTTATCATAGTTCTAGGATTATATCCTATACGTATACTTATCCTTAGGGGCATCCCTAGACATACCTTAGAAATATCTCTAGGGATCTCACTAACGTTTTCGCATCCTAGTTTCCAAAGGTTGACTAAACCTTTCCTCTGATACCAACTGTAGAGACTCGAAGCTTGATGTACATTGACATTACATTACTTTTGCGGAATACTTAGTACATTACAAAAACACACACACAAGGACCGTAATAGTTTAGTGTCTTTGGAAACTCGGACTATAATCTTCTAATCGTGGTGAAAGATCTTCAACATCTCCCATAAAGATCTTCTTTTTTTTTCTACCTAAAACCTTTCTTTATATCCTGGGGAAAAGAAAACATAAAAGGGTGAGCTCAAATGCTCAGTAAGGGTAAACAAAGGAAATATCAATCACATAATTTTCATAAGAACATAACATTTCTGGAAATCTTAACCTGCAAAAGAGAGCATAATTTCATAACATGGGATAAATCATAGTAGTGAAATGAAATCATAACATAAAACATTACTCATTGTGGCATACACACATAATCATAGAGAATCATTTCTTGTTAGTCAAGACTCATTGCCAAGACTATCTTAGTGGACAAAGTCCCTTTCTGAACCGAGTTCACTCCTCGTTTCAGTCATGTATCACTGAACCGAAATAACCTTCCGTTCCAGCCATGTCTATCTCATGAGATATAAAATCTTTACCCAATGCATTGGAGGGAGATATAGGTCCCACCCATCTTATAATGAATCCTTTCTTATGTGTGCCACATAATCATAAAACATACATCATTGCGTAACACATGTAACAAAAATGGGATTCTTGAAACATCATGACATCATAAATCAATTCATATAAGATAAAGGAATTAATAAAAATAATTCCATCACAACATGATCAAATTAATGTAATAATAGGGATAAAAACAGAACCCTTTTTATTATCTTAGATGGAAAACATTTTTGATAAAATACTTGAATTGAATTCTTGAGGAAAATATCCTTTCTTCTTCAAAAACATTTTTCCTTTCATAACATGTCATACAACATTAAAATAAAAGAAGTTGATTAAAAATAAACTTGAAAACTTCTAAAGGAAGCTTCTTTGAAGTAATGTTTTAAAAATCCATTCATGCCGTATAAGTTAAAAAAAACATTCTTCGTACTTTTGTCGGAAAAGTCAAAAAGTACCTCGTACGGAAAAACGACAAAAGATTCCTTTCATATTCTTTACTAAAAACTCACCTAAGGGTAAAATTGGATTTAAACTATTTAAAGTGGATGGAAACAATATTACATATTGAGGGAACATGGATGTGGATGATAAAATACACCCCAGTAAATACTTACGAATAAACAATCTCAGATAAAAATGAGATTGTGATATTTCCCTTACCTTAGGTCCGATTTGCTTTGTTCGTGTCCGAAGCTCCTGTATAATGGTTTAAATAATGTTATTGACTTATTCCAGAATCATACATATTGATATGAGATCATATATGGTCATATTATTAGCTTCTTGTTAGTAATATTTCATTGTTACTTTTTACTCGGGTCTTTATAACTTTTTGTTCTTATGCGTGTTTTGTCGAATAAATTATTATTCTTATCTTTAGGTTATAGATAATTCATTTCTAGAATGGTATTAGTGTAGTATATACCATATTCATTCATTCAATTCATTTATACAATCATTATGAAATGAAGATCATGTAGAACGAGTCGCATCACATCGTGGAGACGGTATTCCGTACGTACGCACGAGTGATGATATCGTTCCTATGATCGTGGAATTGTATTGGAGTATATATATATATTATTTCAGTATCAATATTACTTCATAATAATCATATATAGTTACTCATTACACCATTATACCCATCCTTGTAAGGTGATGGTGGAAAATAGATTACACCACGGCGTGGAGACGGTATTCCGTACGTACGCACGCGCGGTGATTTCATTTTTCCATAGGATGGATAGAAGGTGAATTAGGGTTGTTTCATATTTATAATAACATATCAGTATGTAAGTAATACTGATGTTATTACTTTATCATGAAAAAACTAAAGAAGAATAAGTTGAAGAAGAAACAAATTGAAAAGATCGGTAATGGATATTACCTCTTCTTTGGAACGCCTTTTTGAATCCTCCACTTAAGGAACTAAGATTGGTCTTTGGAGAAGACCAGGACCTCTAGGATTATTCTATGGAAGTGGAGAAGGGAAAATGGCAGGGGTTGGCCGAGCTTGAGTGCTCAAATTGGTGTGAGGAGGAGGGGGAGGAGGTGCCCTTTTATAAGGGAGGAGAGGGGCACCTTAGGAATATCTCAAAATATTATTTTATATTAAAGTCAAAATCGGTTTATAATGGTTCCAAAGGGTCTTATTTCGAAGCTAAAGTGGGGATGGGTCGAAATCCTATCAACCAATAGAAGTTAGACAAGTTTAGGATATTATTTTAACCTTATCAATTAAATTTAACTCTAAGTTAAATAATTTAACTTTTACCATGTCTTTTTGTTTTCTTTCACTATATGGTTAATACACTTACTATAACATGCCAAAAGAACCCCAAATTGTTTATTATTAATATATATATCCTTATCTAAGTCATTTGGCCGAACCTTAGATTTTTAGGAATACAATAACAATTAATAATATAATATTTGATTTAAAAACTATTTTGTGTCAATTTTGACACTATTTGATATATGATTTTTGTCAAAGTCATAACAGAATTATATGTTCGAACCAAGTTGATTAAATCAATACTAATATATCATAGTAACCTAGAAAATTAGTGGAATTCATAAAAAGTCTCAAATTACATTTATTTTGGTATTTAAATTATCAATTTTGTCAATATTTCATTAATAAGATAATTACTGCATCATCTTTTTGTCATAAATAAATTAAATTATTTGATGTCTAAAAATTACAAATAAAATACCATCATGTAGGAAATCTTTTTAGATTTCTAATGAATATTTACAATCGAATTTATCTTATGTATAACCTTATATTAAAAATGATTTACTTATTAAACTTTGATTTTAACTATTTTAACCCTTCTTTAAATAAATTAATAATAAATGTCCTAATCTAATCCAAGTGGGCCTAAATGGTCATATTTTATTCCTAAGTTTGTTTTTGGTCGAATTACACTTGTCCAATAGAATTAGGACATGTGTTAGGGTAATATTAATATCATATTTACCCTTAGTTACCCTATTTACTATTAACCGCGGTAAAAATCGTAAAAAGTTACTATTCACCCAAAAAAATATTTTTATCTCATTGAACCACATTTTACTTACTGATATCAACCGTGTCTGTCGGATTTTCGAAATTCCATTCACAGAAGCGGTAAAATTAAGTTTTATGCAAAATTCAGTTTTTAACCTACCACTTAGTAGTTTCACTATTCATCAAAAAATGAAGGTTTTCAGAAAAATGCCAAAATTTCATCCTAAGCTATATTTCATATTCCGAATTCAAAAATTAAGTCTATTTTACCAAATTCATAACATAAAAGTTGAATTAATTAATTTTATAATTAAATCCCGTTGTTAAAACAAATAGCGTGTTTTTAAGAAACAATATCTATCAAAAGATTGACACTTGTTTATGTCTGGTTTAAATGTGCAATTACATCCAATGACCAACATTGTATTAAATTGTAAAAATATATTCTAAATATACTTTAAAACTACTCCAATTAATAATTTATCACTATTAATTATTTCGATTAAAAAAGTTGTTTTTGTAATTATAATTTAGTAATTTTCACTATTCATCAGAATATGAAAGTTGTCCGAAATGTACCAAAATTTCACCTTAGGATAAATTTGATACTCCGAATCCAAAAATGAAGTTCATTTTGAAAAATAATATTTTCAGAATTTTAAAAAGTGGTTATTACTATTCATAACGGCTAGTTTTAATAACATTTTAATAGCATATTGCTGTTTAGTGAAACTCGTTATTGCGTACTACACACGCTATCGAGGAAGGTCGCGATTGCGTGTAATGCAAGGCAAGTCAAGGATGCGTGTTGTGCAAGCTCCATTTGGTGTAGCGTACAACACAAGACATTAATAAAATTAAAAAGAATATTTTTTATAAAATCTTGGGCTGTTACACTACCGCCGGTGCCACTACTGGAAAAGGGCCCTGCACCGAGGCCTCGTCGCTCGATGGGCTGTCGTCTCGCTCGACTCTCGGAACCCTAGCTGGCTGCCGTCGTGGGGCCATCCTGAAAAGGAAACAGGTGCGCCACGGTCAGAACAGTATACCTGGTGAGCTGATATATGTAATCAAAAAGAAAACTTTGAAACACACACGCAATCAATGTTTTCGTGCATTAAGTCGGAAATCAGAAGTCAGGGTCCTGGTGTACGGATACGTCGGCCGCCGCACCAACACTGGACTCCCTGGACTGATATCCACACTCAATACGCTAAACATTATTGCTTCACATAGAAAAGATCAGAGTTCGTGGTAGAACCGAACTCCTATGATACCAATTTGTCACGACCCGCCCTCGGGGTCCGTGCCGTGACTACCCCAAGCCCGCCTTCCATAGGCCATGGGCTGGCGACTAGCACCAAGGCGTAAATTCCGGTAAAAAGGGAAGGCATTGCCTTTGATAAGTAAACACACACCACAGAGTAAACAAGCGGAAAGTAAACACTAAGTAAGCAGAGTACGACTGAAAGTGCGGAAAGGTAAATGGGCCAGAATACAAACCCAAACTGAAAGTAAAGTACAACTCGAAAAGGGAAAAACAGCAACTGTAAAGTAAAAGCCGCTACTCCGAGCTGTCCACCGGAAATCCCACCTGAAGGGTGGGTATAGATAGCTCCTCTGCTCCACGGGTCCCGCCGTCCGCTCCGTGCACGTCCCGCCCAGTGGTCCACCTCCGGGTACCGTCCCGCTCTACAAGCCTCTGCTAAGTCAACGCTGTCCGTCGTCTGCAACCAACACAACGTAGTGCGGGCGAAGCCCGTGCAGGGGTGAGTATAAGCTACTCAGTAGGGACCCCGAGACCCCTGAAGGTCTCTCAAATCCACATAGGATAAAATACGAAGAAAAGTAACAATCACGAAGTAATAACCGACACTGCTTAGGTATATGCCCATACATATACCTAAGACATCAATTCAAATACGCTCTATCCTCCGAGCCCAAGTACAACTCAGTCCACACAGGAAAGTAAACGTAATCCACACAGGATTGCACAACACAATCCACACAGGAAAGCAAAAAGGATTCAGCTCACACAGGTATACTTCTTCAAGGACGATAAAGATGATCACTGATCCATCTAAGTCGTCGGACCCACGAAGGATCGATAGGTAACTAACCCCCGCAGAAGACCCACACAGGATCGGGCTCACACAGAACCTGTAGGCGCTGGCTCACACAGAACCGCTGAGCGCAAGGACCCACACAGGATCGGGCCCACACAGGACCTGTAGCACTGATCCACGTAGGATCGCTGAGTGCTGTAGTCGTCGTCGTCTAATCCACACAGGATCTCTGTACTGTCGTCGTCGCAGTCACAGTAGCAGTAGTAGCAGTAGAACAGTCGCAGCCAGCACTAGGGTTCCCGCACATAGCAAGCTCGTTCGGAGGGTCCGCTCCACGAGCCGAGAGGCTGATACATCAACTGTCACGAAGACCAGAGTTGATGTATCCAAAAGTTCCATATCGTCAACAGGAACTCAACGCAACAGACGGCGCGTCGATCGGACGCCCGGTCTGAGAGTTATTGGCATTTTCGTCTCCGGGGCCCGGTTGGTTTTTAAGGCAAAACCAACCCGACCGTACTCCACCTGCGTCCAAACCTCGGGCAGAGTATGCCAAAAGATCCGTCTCACTAAGAGGAACACAACGCGACTGACGGCGCGTCAATCGGACGTTCGTAGCTCAAGATATGAGCGTTTCCGCTCCGAAGGCCCGGTTGGTTTCGTGAACGAACCAGCCCGGCTGAACTCAAAGTAAACCGAAACCTTGAGTGCGATATATCGAAACGACCGACTCGATCCGAGGATCGCGTTTCCGCAGACGGTTCGTCATTCGGAGGTCCGAGGCTCATGTTATGGGCCAAAAACCAAAACTGGTTCGAAACGGGGGGGTCCGGGTCCGGGCCGACCCGGCCCGACCCCCCCCTGGGGCGGCGCGGCGGCGGCGCGGCGGTCGGCGGCGGCAGCCGGCGGCGGCGGGCGGCGGCGCGGCGGCGCAGCGGCGCGGGGAGCCGCGGGGAACCGCGGCGGCTGTCGCCTGCGGGGAGGCCGCACGCACGCGGGGGCTAAGCCCCGCGGTTTTTTTTGAGGGGCGGCGCGGCACAAAGGGCCGCGCCCTTTTTTTTAAAGAAGCCCCCCCACGTGGGGGGGCCTGCTGGTGCGGAACCGAGGGGGCCGGCTGCCCCCTCCTTCAAAGAACCGCCCCCCCTCATAATGAGGGGGGTTTTATGAGGTGGCCGGGGAATTAAATTCCCCGGTTTTAATGGTATCCGGCCGGCCAGCTGGCCGGCCGGTTTTCTCTAACGGGACCGGAAATTCCGGTCCCCCTTCGGCTTCCTACGCCGGCGGCCCAGCCGCCGGTCTTCTCTTCCGCCGCGGCCCGGAACCGGCCGCGGTCTCCTCGTCCCGCCGCGGCCCGGAACCGGCCGCGGCGTTCGTCATCCGGCGCGGTGCGACGGCACCGCGCCCCTTCGCCGTGCTTTGATTCTTTTCAACGCGGCGCGACGGCGTCGCGTTCTTGAAGTTTCTACCCCGGCGTGGCGCGACGGCGCCGCGTAAAAATAAACGTACGGTAATCTGCGTGGTGCGATGACACCACGCCACTTTGCTTCCACCGCAAGAATTAAACAAGAACGATGGAGGGGGGGGTTCGGCCGTTTTCGTGCGGTCCGGCCCCCCTCGCGTTAACTATAACACTTAAATAAATTATTTCAAAGCCTCACGTAGACATGCGATCCACGAGCAAGAAATGGAATAATTAGAGAATTAAACAACAACCCCTACCTTGATATAAGGTTCGAAGATTGAGAACGTTCCGTGGAAGACGACGTCGCGGAGGTCGGGCGTCGCGGTCGTCGTTCGTCAAATCCGTTGACGAAGAGTTATGCCCGAAGAGATACGTCGTTGGCGAATCTTCATATGCCGACGAAGAAGGTCCGAGGACGGTGCGGCGTTCCCTCTTGTTGACACCGAGGACGAAGAAGAGAGGCGTCGTTCTTCGTCGGAGTTTGGGCGTTCTTCGTTCTTCGTCAGAGCTTGAAGATGAAGAAGAAGCTCTCCAAAAGCTCTCCAGGAGACAAACAAACAACCCATAATAAAATAAGATAACATCTTATTTTATTATTACAAAACACACAAGAATTTCAAAAGTTGAAATTCAAAAAGGCTTAACTCCCAAAATTAATTAAGTAACTTAAGTTGACAACATTAAATGAATTGAGTTAAAGGGGAGGTTTTGAGAGAAATTGAGGAGTTGGGGTTCGTGTGGACCCCACCTCACTTAATCCTCCCAAGGGAGGTTAAGTGGATGTGGGTCCCACTCCCAACTCCCTTTGGTAGGTTTTAAGAAGTTAAAATAAAATTTGTTCTATACAAATTTTATTTAACTCAAACTAAAAACCCCTAAAATTAACTTTCAACCCGCAACAAACGCAACTCCCGAAAAGGTCTCTTTAAGCGAATAATGGCGCTGCGAGTTCATCGGTGCCCTCGGATTTCAATTCCGAGCACCGGATCAAAAGTTAAGAATTCTCGCTCGTTCGTTCAGTGAACGTACCCGAGCCAAACTTCGGAAATTAATTCCGGGCACTCCGGGCCTCGGAATCAGGTGCCGTCTGAAACCGCGCTCTTGTAAAATTCTAAAGAAAATTAAGAAAAAATTTCCCTTGAATTTTACGGGTCTTTACATTAGCACAATAATTGGTGGTCAAAAACAAATATGGAGATATGTGGGAGATATGATAGATTCAAGAGAATCTCATCTTACACATCATGTACCCTGATAAAAAACACCATTTGGCGTAGTAGTTTTGGTGGTAGGGTTTATATATGAAATAAAATATCACATGTTATGTAGTCCGTACTACATTTCAGGTCACACTATAATGGAAATTCAGAATGTGTTCCAAAGGATAGGTGGGAATGTACATGGAAAGGCATATGGGTATGAGTAGAGTACACGATTTTGGACCGGTACTCAGACATGGAAAAATACCTGGTCTTGACCTGTTTCCCAACCAAATCCAGATGTACACAAGCATGGTTAGAGGGACATGGGAAATAATAGTGTTATAGGTACACAATTTATACCCTCTATACACACTGACATCATTCTTAATGATGTCTTAGATCCCTTTTTATCTTCTTTACAAACCTAGTTTAGTTGAGTTAGACTCCTTTGTTTACCCCTCTGAGGGTACAGTGTGTAATTACATCTTCGGAATATGGTTATGATCTACTCTATGGGTTCTATTTCATATATTGTTTTTGATTTCCCCTTTTGAGGAATGGTTCAAGATCCCCTATTATATCTTTATACTCAGTATTATGTGTGTTATTACTATGACCACCACGCAATGGTCATCAATACAATATCTAATATATATATATTTTTTTGTGTTTTTGGTGTCCCTCAATAGTCCTTAGTGTGATACCCAATTTGAAAATTGAAATATTTAGAGTTCGTTTGAGTACATCTGTGGTGGAACCTGAAAATCATAATCTATCATAATAATCTATTAGTTACTACATGTCTTTTAGAGTAGATTCTAATAAAAGAGTGATACCTCAAAACCTTGTGATGAATAAAATGGATGATAGTATTGGTTAAGGACCTTTTGATACTGGTGTCTATTATGATTATATTAGTGTTTCCTTGTTTGACGTTACATATCATATATTAAGTAACATATCAACTTATCAAAGATATAACTAATATTGATGATACATATTTGTTATTTTATAATTCCTTACTATGAATTCTTATACTCACCACTACATGGGATTTTCCCACAAATGTCTTGTATTGTGGAGAGGACATTCCATTTTACGTATTCCTGGGAGGAACACGAGTAAGAAGAGATTATTTATAGTTTAGATAGACCAAGGTTCATTCCGGTGTCTCATTTTATAATACTACCCACCATTTGATCATGTTAGACTCTATTTCAAACTATGGTGGGATTCAATTTGGTCCATTTACCACATTCAATACAGTCTTCATACTTTTATTGTGGGATTTAGATATATACATGCAATTGTATTTGTTACGTGATTTTATATTTTGGCATTGTATTGGATTGGATATTTATGTGTTCAAATAAGTGCATAGGATAATGCCTCCCTTGTTTGGGATATTCCTACTTCATTCTAGTCCTTAGCCCCTAACCATTTGAAGGTGAGCATGGGGTGTTCATAATTAGATTATCACCAGTCCAGAATTCCCCAGTGGGTCAGTTCCTAACAGAGTGGTATTAGAGTGTTGTTCAACATTATGACTGAGTTTTGTCTTTTTATCTAGATGTTAGGTTTGGTTTGGTATTTATGGAAACATGGTTAAAGTGTTTTGAGTTTTCCTTTTCATCCATGGACTCTAGTGTTGGCCTGGTAGCCAATGTATCCCTTCACCATGACTTGGATAAACTATTTTTTGACTCAAAAAAGTAGAAACTAGTTAGAGGGAAATTATTGGAACATTCATCATATAGTAATTGGTTGTGGATTTAATGTCCTTGTTCACTCATCTCCCCAGATATACTCAATGACTATGGGTCATATTTTTTATTTTGGGATTCCCCATAAAGACATCATGCTAGGATTTGATTACATTATCATGATTAAAATAAATAGATTGATGATGATTTACTATAGGGGATTGTATAGTTATTATCAACTCTAGATGGTTTACCAGTTATAAAACCACCCATTGAGATACAGATTTTGATGGAAATACAAAACAGGGATGTGCACTTTCTAATCACACTCTCTTATTTTTAGTAGAATAAACATCAAATGTTTCCCAGTGAGACAGACCCCCTAGAAGTTGAGGGATGGCTAGTGGTAGTAACCTAAGTGTTCCGCTTCCCGAGGAAAACTACAGATCATATCGTGGTCCTTGTCATGAGTATTATTCGTTGATCTTCCTATTAAGGGTGGAGTATGGTGACTAATTCCATGATGGAAAGATATATCATGGTTAGATTTGTAGTTTCTCATTATATATGAGTTCTATCTGGACCTTCTTTTATCATTTCACATTAATTAAATTTTACAACTTCAGAAGGCTCGTATTACTATTAAAGATTATTCGATGAGGTTTAATAATTTTTCATGAAACTCTTTGGATATGGCTAGAGAAATTTACATTATGGAATAGGCCATTGGTAGTGGGTTATGATAAGTTATCATATATAGAGTGATATCTATTTTCATTCTTACAAATACCTGAGTGCTTGAGTGGGATTTATTAGTGGATAAAATCTTGAAATATTAGACACTGACAACAGGTTCTGTTAGTGGGAACGCGAGAGAGAAGACCTCGAGAACTGGTATCCAAATAAATTCACATGGATCTATGAACAAGAGTTAAATTAGGAAACAATACAAAGATAGAGTATCAGTGGTGTAGGTCTCAATTTGGTTTGAGTCTTCCTTTACAGAGACAATGCTTCTCTTACGATTGTTGGGGACATCTTGCTTGAGATTGTCTCACCTGCTAAACAAAAAAGAGAGATACGGTCAATGGACAACCGATATAATGATTTTGGAAGGATAAGTGATATAAAAAGTGTGGAAGATGTGGTATAGGATTAAGTAGAGAAGTAGTAGGTTGTTAGAGGTTTTAGTTATTTCCACTACCATCCCAAGGAGGCCCGTTCTTGGATCATGTAGTCGGACGTCTTAGGATAGGACATCTATAGTTAGTGAATCTCTATAACCCCAAGACTCTCTATATGATTATATGTATGATAAATGTCTTCACTACTTCATATATAGTACAAATAAACATAGTTCTGAGACAATTTTTTCTTTCTACATATCTAGTTCTATACAAAGGGATTCTGGTTGAACCATTGTCTTGACCCTTACTCTTGGATCCTCTGACTGGAGGTGACTAAATTATGTCACATGTAATTTGGTAGTGTGAAATTATTCTTTGATTCACTATCTTCATATGATATCTCATTTTGGAAGTGATGAGTCCTTGTGATGTCATCATTGGAATGGACTTGTATTAACATTTAATCCAACAATTAATATTTCAAGAGGAGGATGTGGTGCATCTGCGATTAAGGGATGAGGTTTTCATTAATGGGTGAGTAGGATAACCATGTATAGAAGTTTATCCTCAGATATAAGAGGGGACAACATATTTTTCCCCACTTGTATAGTATTTCCCTTGGGAAGTGAATTCTAGGGGATTTCAGTTTTTTTCATTTGTAATGGTGATTGAGGACATCATTTTTTAGAAAATTTTATGCTTACCTAATAGTCAGTAGATATAATTTTTAATTGACGTACACCATGTGATGGAATGGATATCTTTAATAGTATATCATTTTTCTTCTGTATAGCATCATGATTTTTATGTGCCTTATTGAACATAGAGATAAAGGGATTTATTAAACCCATTATTTCCCCCATGGTAGCCCAATTTTTTTTTTCTATAAAGCCAATGAAATATTGAGGTTTTGTGTGGATAATCAATTCCTAAAGTAGGTGACTATGATTAATAACTATTCAGTGCAATGGATCTATGACCCCATTGAACTTTTTTTAGTGGTGTAATTTTTCATAAAGGAGGTCCTCATATTAGTCTATCTCCAAAATCGAGTACATGATGATGATATACTTAAGATAGAATTCAAATTTAATTATATTCACTATGAGTAGATGGTGATTCCATTCAGTGTGATGTGTGTCCAATGATTTTTAATGTAACTCATTAACCAGAATATTGAGCCCTTCTTCATCCAGTTTCTGGTGGTCTTTCACTGAGTATATCATAGTGTAGTCGGTTTTCAAGGAAATGTATGTGGGGAACATGAGGATGATCCAATACATACTACAAGATAACTAGATTTTTTTAATCTTTCAAAGATTCAATTCTGGATACAGGAGGTCCACATTCGAGGACATATCATATAGTCTGATAGTTTAGTAAAGTATCCAACAATGGTCGATGTAATGTTTGATTTCGAGCCACCTAATAGAGTGATTGGGGTATTGAGCATCCTTCAGTTGGCTGGCTATTCTTGATGTTTTGTACCAAATATCTGCAGAATATGGATACATATAACTGCATTGACCAAAACGTGGAATCATTTTATTAGGATGGAGATCATCCAATAGAAATTTATGGAGTTGTGGAAAGGGATGATTAGTACTCTGATATTATGGTTTCCAAATGAGATTATCAAATAATTAGTGTTTTTTGAGATCATGAGGATTATAATTGGTTGTGCTATATTAAGGAAATAGGTTTTTATCACCAATGTGTCTTAGTAGTTGATTTTGTGTGAAAATAACTATGTGACCAATGATCTTGAGTTGGAAATGGTAGTCATCTCCCTACAAATGTGATGGAACTCCGTCATGGGTAATAGGATTTTCATCTATTCTAACCATTAGAGTCTCAATTATATCTTCCCATATAACGATCATAACAAAATAAAAAGGTTATAGAATGATTTTATCCACTATTATGATATTGAGATAGTCTATACTCCTAATAAGGAGAACATGGTTGTAGACGATAATAGCATGAGATCCTGATCATACTTGTTAGCCGAGGTGTTAGAGAAGTTAGCCTCATTAAATTTATCACTTCTAGATGAGGATGGTGCGTCTTATCTAAAATCTATTGTTGTTAAAAAACTACTACTATATCATGTTAGTAATTTCATCATAAAGATACTAACTATGAGTTGATAAATTCTTATATATCCATCAAGCATGGTTTTAATGCATATTATGAAGGTCGGTAGCACAAGATTCTTTTCAGATGATGGATGATAGTACCATTGATGTTCCATGTAGAGGTTTAAAGGGAGTTTCATACATCCATATTGGTGATACATTTAGGTGTTGAAAATATGTACCATGAAATTAAAAATTAGTTCAAGTGACCATATATAAAGAAAGGTGAAGAAGTTTTTGTCTATTGATGACTCACTTGTATGTATGTGAAGGCTAAGCACCATGATATTTTAATTGTTGATCAACCTCTTAGGGTTATTGAATAGATATGGAATTTTTTATCTATGGAATTTTTAATGGGGTTTCAACATATATATAAAAGACACAATTATATCTGGGTGATCCTATAATGGCCCACCATGTCATCCGATTTTCTATCAATTCAAGATATGATTTTAGTAGAGAGTTTGGTAGGCTTATATTTTCAAGTGATTGTCCTGATCCACACAGTTCCATTGACAGTCATTTTTTAATGTGATGATTGTTTCATGTCATGATCAGGTAGTGGAATATAGAAGGGCGTTGGTATATAGTTACATTTCAACACAATGTTTCTACCCCACATTGATGTCCAAAATGAGAGAACCACTCATGTTCTAGATGATATATTCTATTCAAGGATATTGAACATTAGATTTAGTTAAAGGGATAACCTACCCTTGGTGTATTTTCATACAATAAAAAATAATATCCCATCATTTTTATGGTACAAATTGATTCCTAATACAGGTGACCTTACATGTAAATTCCAGTTTAGGATGTTCAAGGAGTGTCATCACTCAAGGTCCAAGTGTTCTCCCTGCTGCGCGCACATCTTTTTCATTCGGTTAAGATCAATTGCTCTGATGACAAGCGTGGGAGGAGCAACATAGTGAAAGCTCCACGTGGAGGCCTGCGAACTCATTGGGGGAGATTCTAGAGACTTTGATTGGGTGATGATAGCGTGAGAGGTGGGAGAGTCATTGAGCAATCCAGGCAGGGGGTGTTCGAGAGACAGTAGGGGATCAATCTGGAGAGACAAACATCAAGACTTTTTATCTAGACTGGGGGAGAAGAGAAGGAGTGACTTACAACATCTCTTTTGGAGCGATTGGAGTACCGAGAGCAGCAGACCCTTGCATTTTCAGACCTCGATTCCCAGGGCGGGACATCGAGTGAGTTCCAACATTGCATCCACCATCAAGCAGCAGGGGTTAAGGTTTTCGAGAGCTTGAGCAGGAGACGAACATCCTTATTTTCCTTGTGCTCTGTTTTTCAGTCACGTGGAATTCAATCAATCTCGCTCAACCAATCTCACTCTCTCCAGATGTCCAAAACATTCAGTAGCGGACTTCAATGCTGATGTGAATCGAATTACACAACTTGTCAGTTGCGTGAGAATCAATATTGGATGCTTCCATGTGATTTTCATGCTCTTGGCCACGTGGAAGAGTGACAGAACGTCGGTCACCTGGAATTCAATCAATATCGCTCAACCAATCTCGCTCAACCAATTTCACTCTCACCATGTAGAATTCAATCAATCTCGCTTGCTCGCGTGACCGACATTCCATCAGCATTGAACGTCTTGGTAAATCGCACAACCAATATCACTCTCGCCACGTGGAGATCCACACATCAACATGATCACGTTATTTTTATTCGCCTTGGTAGATCGCGTCTACGAGTTAGATTAAGCGAGAGAGAGATCTAAATTAAAATGAAATTAAATTATTAAAATTATATATATTATTTAACCATTTAAATTAAAAAGGTAAGTTAATAATGCTTTAACAAACTAAATTAATTAAAATATACCAATAATTATCATTTTAATGGAAAATTGAATTATGTTAAGACATAAATTTATAAATCTTGAATATATTTAGTTTGTTTCAAAAAATTAATTAGTAATTAATGAATTATTAAAAAAACATATGATAATTAATTTTTAAAAACATGCAATATTAAATTAAGGCTACATTAATTAAATGCATAAGAAGACATAGTTAGTTAATGTTAAATGATTAAATATGCATACAAGGACAAAAAACTAAATAAAAAGTAATTTAAACTATAAAATTAACGTAAGAGATAATTTAACTATTTTGAAGCATATAATACACAATTATTTATAAAAATTGATAAATTAATAAATTTAGTGATATAATTACATAAGTGTCATTATTTATCAAAAAGTGTTAAAATAATTAATTAAATTGATAAAAATTAATTAAAAAGATGTGGCAAAACATGTGTTTTTAATGCCACATCTAGTTCCCCCACAATTAAACATTGTTTGTCCTCAAAAAATCTCTTGTTTTATTAAAATTAAAAACAGAGGTATGTTTATAATTCCGAACAAAATGTAACATGTCCAGAACTTCGAAACAATGGAAAAAACATGTCAATAGGCTTTTAGAAAATATGTTTCCCAAATGAACCTTGCCTATAACAAATACTCACTCGTAATAAAGAGAGCAATGAATCAAAAATAAATGATAGTTTCATGCCTAAAATGTGATTCTTAGTGACTAACTTCAATGCAGGCTCAATTCCAAAGTCCAAGAGTGACCAAGAGGTAAAATTTCATTGTAATTTAGAACTTAACAGAGGAACTTTGTTTTTTTGACTTTTTCACCTCGGTTCCAAAATTAAATATATATTTTTTGAATCACCTAAACAATACAACCTAAATAACTTCCATAAAAACCAATTGACTCCTTCTCCATTTGGAATTCATCATTCCCATCACCTTAATGAACTCATTTTTTACCCTAGACACTTTATTTAATTATTCCCAAGCCTTGTATCATTGTTCTAAGCACTGTTCAAATGCACTTATTCAAAGTGTACAGAGGGCTTTTAGTAAACAAAAATGCACCCAGCATATAGGGTCTCAGAGACTCACTTTGGGATCCTAGATGCCCAAATTACTCCATTTTCAAAAGATTTATATATATACCATTTACATTAGCTCATTAAGGAAATTAATTTTTATAATTAAAAGTAAAACGAGTCACCTATTTTCAAAATCAAACTTCCAATTCCAAGTGTTATGATCATAATTACATTAAGAGATCACCCATGTCACTCTAAAAAGTAATTCCAAAACCATAATTTTCCTTAGATCACTAAGATAGAAAACTCAACAATCATCCATTATAACTAATTTTAGATTCAATTAAAATTTTAACTTCCAGCAAGATACTTGTCCTAAGGCAATACCCAAGTGAGTACAGTGTAAAGCCTAAAATTATTCAAGAATTTTGAAAACATTTACCCATTTTTTGACAATAAAGTTTGAAGTTGCAGTGGGAATTGATGAGCTTTCAATTAATCACAGTTTAGCACAGTCAAGAATTGACCCCCTCCCCCACACTTAAAACCCAACTTTGTCCCAAAGTTGACTTCTAAATATGAAGAATAACTATTAATCAAATAAATTCCAAAAAAGATTTTCAATTAAGTAGATAGATTACATGTATAAAGGGTCTCAATGATGTTAAAAAAGATTGCTTGCCACAAAGGATAAATTAATAGTAGGTTCATTAGAAAGTGTATGAATTAACATATATGTCTAGTGGCAAAGATTTTCAATTAAAGTTCAAACAAGGAATGCCACTTATGGGTGCACAATTAATTGGGTGTAAGAAAGTTAAGACAAATTTATTCAGTTATATATTCAATAAAGTATAAAAAGTTCATGTTAAACACCCCATCATTAATCATATTTAAAAGATCAACATCATGTACTACACCCACACTTAATTTCAAATAGTGGAACACATTTTAATGACAATGCAATTCAGTTTCAAGAAGTGAAGTACATACAATTTTTCTTATTTACATAGTGACATATAATAGAATTACGTTCTAATACAAGAATGATTTTAAACATATGTAGAATATTAAAAAATCCAGTAGCAAGACGTATAACAGAATTTTATACAGTAAAAATGTAGCAGAATTTTCAGTACACATGTAGCAGATTATTTTCAATTCAAGAATAACTTTTTAGCAAAAACAATAGAAGAATTTTATTAAAGAAAAACATGTAGCAGATTTTTTAAAACAAGCAATTTTTTTAATGAATAGAATTTTATTTAGAAAAAATAGAAGCATAATTATATGAAAAAGATTGAAGTACTTCCTTAAATAGGTTCTTGTCCAAAGATGTACATGGGAATTCTACTCCATTATTACACAGCAGCATCATCCTAAAAACAAAAAACATGAAAACCATGAACAAAAATCCAGCAGAGACATAACATATAGTTGGCATCAAAGATTCACATTATTCGGTAAAAAATAGTAAAAAAATTTAAATAAAGGAGCATGGGTTGCCTCCCATGAAGAACTGAATTTAAAGTCTTCAGTTAGAATTTATTTAATTACAAATTTATTTATTTATTAACAAAACAAGAACCATGGGTTGCCTCCCTGCAGCCCTAGTTTTATAGTCCCAATCCAAACTTAATTTCCCTAGATATTTATATCCATGATCATTTAATGGATATAAATTATTAATTATGTGAAATTCACTATTATCTATAGAATCAAAAATAAGATCAACTAATACTTTCTCATATATAGAATCGATCAATATTATTAAAAGTTCCCTTAATAACATTGTTGCTAAAATACTATCCAGCCCATTTTTGGTTCCAAAGACCACTTCCTGATCAAATCTAAAAATGTTCAAGAACTTCATAATAAAATCACAAAATTGAAAAGAAATACTTACAAGGATTCCCCCAAACGTAGAGGCCATCTTCAACCCAGAATCATAAGAAAAACAATCATCAAACTCTTCGGTACATTCAAAAAATATTCCTAACATAGCTTGTACAAAGAAAAAATCAGAAAACTCTTGGAAGAAGGAATCATACTCAGGTTCCAACAGGTGGGAATCAATGTCCACAGATGACTCAAATGATGTTAATCTTTCAAGTTCAAGTTGGAAGTCATCACAAACAACATCAAACTGATCATGAAAAGAAGTTCCCAGAAAATACACATGTTCATAATGTGTACAATTTAGCATTTCATGAGGACTCATACCAGATCTTTCTCCAACTTTACAAACCCTTAGACAATCGACATCATAAGGAAAACTATCAAAAATGTGTTGAGATAGTTCGGGAATTGAATGTGATTCACTCCCTAGAATGGGTTCAAGAGAAATATTTTTCTCATCTAGAGGAAGAAGTGGGATTGTAATAGAACCTAGAAAGAAAGTTTCAATAGGATGGGGAATCAAAATCTCTGTAACCTCAAGAGGAAAAGAACCATACTCATCTCGGACCTCAATTTTAAAACATTTATTCTCAGTAAAATCTATCAAATCACAACCAACCACATGTTGAGGTTTTTCAAACTCTAAAAACTCCTCCACATAATCAGTTGATTGAAGAGAGAGTTTCCCCTTGGAAACATCTATGACAGCACTAACAGTATCAAGGAAACTTCTCCCTAAGATGATTGGGACTTTTTCATCACACTCCATATCTAGGATAAGGAATTCTGTGGGTAGTGTCAGTTTTTCGACACTCACTAATAGACCATCCACCCTCCCTGAAGGGTGTGTGAGTGACCAGTCAGTAAGTTGAAGGAAAACATATGTTGGTTGCATGTCCCTAAGACCCAAACTTCTAAACAGGGAGTAAGGCATAAGATTGATTCTTTCTCTTAAGTCACACAAACAATTATGTTTCTCACTTGCTCCAATTTTTCATTGAATAATAAAGCTACCAGGATCTTTTAATTTTGGAGGCAACTTCTTTAAAAAAATGGCACTACATTCCTCATTGAGATTAACTTTTTACAGCTTCTTCTAGTCATTTGTATTTTTTAGAAACCTTTTTTTAAAAGGAACATATGATGGAATTTTATCTAAGGCTTCTACAAATGGCATTTTTATACTAAAGTTTTGATTCATTTTAAGAAACCTCAAATAATCAGGTTTATTATTCTTCTTCACTCTTTCAGGGAAGGGAATGGGAGGGGCATAATTTTTAAGAATATGTTGATTAATCTCCTTCTCCTCATTTCCATTTTTTTATTTTATTTTTTAATAAATTCCCACTTCATTTTTATGGGTTCTTGAAATTTTTCAGATGTAAGTTTTACATTCTGTTCAGGTTGAACAGAGCTGTCCAGATTCCCAGATTCTGTTTCAAGCATATTTTTCATTCCAGATTCATTTTTTCCATCATTTTTAGTTTTCCCAGAGTGAAGATTTACTTGTTCTTGGGTTTGAAGGCTATATCTAGTTGTTATAGCCATGACATTATCTCTTGGATTAAGAATTGAAGTGTTGGGAGGTTTCCCTTTTACTTATCGCCTTGATCCTTAGCCATTTGAATTATTTGATGTTCTAAATTGTGAATCTTACCATCTATTTCCTTCCTAAATGAACTGATCTCTCCCAAAAATTGTTGTAACATCCCCTTTAACTCCCCTTGAGAATTAGAAGATTCACCCCCATTTTCCATTGAGTTAAAAAATTTAGGGTGTGATTGGTAGTTAGGGGCAGTAGTCTGCTTTATGTCACCTTGTTATTTCCAGGACAAGTTTGGGGGATTTTGATAACTAAGAGTGTACTAATTGGAGTATTGATATTTTTTCCTTTAGTTCCTAGCTCTATAATCCACAAATTTGGCACTCTCATCAAACTGGACAGGGAGATCAGAATTAGGACAATAGGTATGAGTGTGACTGAACATCCCATAATGATTACATTGCTCCCTTAGGACCCTATCACTAACAATAGTAGCCTGAAGATTGTCTTTACCTCTATGTATGACCTTCTTTCTAGAACACTTGTGCAGAGATTTTTTAGCAAGCTTATCAAACACAAGTTTCAGCTCATCAGCAGTAGAGTCAGAAAAGTCACCCCCACATAATTGGTCAACTAAATTTTGGTTATAAGGGGTGAGAGCATTATAGAAGGTTTCCATGAGTAGATGGGGATAAAATTGATGATTGGGACTTTGTCTAAGGATACTTCTAAACATATCCTATGCCTCGTGAAATAACTCTCCCTCATCCAGGAAAAACCCAATAATATTGTGCCTAATCTCAGAGGTGGTGTTCCTAGGATAGAATTTTGATATAAAGGCAGTAAACACCTCTTAAGAGGTCTCAAAACTTTCTTCATCTAAGTTCTGAAACCAAGTCCTAGCCTTCCCCTTCAGACAAAATGGAAACATCCTCAATCTCAAATCCTCCTAAAAAATCTCTCTCAGAGGTAATTGTTGTACAGAACTATAGAACTCTCTAATGAACTCAAGTGAATCATCTCCTTGAATACCATTGAATGAAGGACATTGAGAAAGGTGAGACTGCTTAATTTCATAGATCCTTGAACTAGGGGTCAACCTAATAAAATATGGGTTACTTGATACTATTGGAATTTAAAACTCCCTATGTCTAGGTAACTGATGGGATGAAACTACAGGCTGTGGAACATTCATGCTTTGATCAACTCTATTATCCTGATTCTCCATTACAATGTTTTTTTATGAGTAGATATATGTTTGTTTAGTTAAAAGTTCAGTGGCTCTAATGTAATAGTAGAGTGTCTTTTACTCATACAAAAACCAACAGATAGTATTCAACAGTAAAAAAACACCACGAAGTGAAACAGATTATTTTTTAGAGTTTTCAAATATTTCAATTTTTTTGAGGTTTATATATATGTGTTTTTATAGATTTTTAGAAGTAATGGATCGTGAATTTCCCAGAAACGGTGCCAAAAAATTGACCTAAATCACTGTTTAATCCGGTAAAAGTTTAATATTTATATTCTTACTAACTACAGTATTTTTGGAAAGCAGTTTCGAACCCACAGAGAAGGAGAATTTGACCACTATTCTTCTAAAAACATTCAATAGATCACACTTTTGTCTGTAGTGGGATAAATTTTCTATTTTTTTATTTTTTTATTATTTTTGCACAGATGAAACACAACAATCTTTTTGAGTTTTTGTTCTAAATTTCAATGAAACAATAAAGAAGCTAAAAAATAGTAAGAAACAGAGATATAAAATGATGATAAGTGAACAATCAAGTAAAATGCCCAGAGAAAAGTCTCTATTCTACTGGTTTTATAAGTATTCTGATTCACTATAAACATAAAGCTTTAAACCACCATAAAGTGTGTGACTTATCTCCCTCGCCGAGAGTTATGTCACACAGGCTGATTGATTTCGTAGATCGCCACTCCAAAACAAATCAACTGTGAATAGTCCAAAACGATAATGACTACAGGACGAACTAACAGTAAGTCCCGAAGTAATTGTGAATATATTATTTTTAAAAGATGTTTCCACAGTAAATCTCTCCAATTTGATTATGGAGTTTTGAAAATTAAGTTCTATTGGTGAAAATCAATTGAATGAACTCAGCATTAATCTCGCTGATTGATACTGAAAACATTGAAGTATGAATATAGAAAGGAAGAAAATTACCAGTAGAAGTAGTAATTCCCCGATCTCAAAGGTTTATCCAATTAATTTGTTCATTATCAATACAGGAAATGAAAACATACTAGAATAGAGTACAAGTATTCTAACACGAGAGATGAAGAACTCCCCTAAAACTACTCTGCACTCAGGATCCAAGGCCTTCAGCTTGTCTTTAGTGCTTCTATACTATCTCCTGGAAAACCTCGCTCTCGAAATGGTGTGTTCGTCAAATGAATGAGAGTCCTCCATTCTGCTGCTTGCTCTTCTTAAATACCTTGCTGTCATCTGCTGCACATCACCGCTTTCCTTCCACCAACATCAAGTTTCCTTCACGAGAACACCGCACACGTGCGTTTTTTTCACACATGCACGTCGCGCTAAAATTTCCCTTGTAACTAACTACCGGTGAGTTAGTTACATTCACCTAGGCGTGTGCTTGACCTTGGTATAAACCTGCAAATGATATGAAATAAAGAAGTTGAATCTCACAGACAAAAGAAAACTAAAGTTAATTAATAAATATTTTAGTTAATAATTATTATTTACTTTTATATAATATTATTATAAATTTATCAAACGCTATTGATTAAATTAAATTAATAAATATAAATACTAAATACTAATTTTCTTATTTTAACAAAATCAACAAAATCATTAAAATTTAATATCGTAAGTAAATAAGTAATTATAACTTTAATAATTTTAAAATTACTAATAATTTTATTATTACCATTTATTAAATTAAGTTGCTAAATTAATCTATTAATTAGTTGATTTTAATTAAGTAATCTGAACTAAAACTTAAGTTTTAAATATATTTAAATAAATAAGTATATTTTATAGTTTATTATTAATTATTATTATTTATATAATTTATACTATAATCAATAAATTAACTTATTATTAGCATTTATTATAAATTTAGTTTTATATTTTAATTTATAATTTATCTATTTATTAATATAATTATAACTTTTATAAATTATTTTATATTAATTTTTCTTTTTAAAGTTTACTTCAAGTTAAACTTTTACTTTTTTTATTTTACTATTTTTACTTTACTTTAATTATATTTTTATTATTTAATTTTTAATATTTTTGTCTTTATTTATTATTATTTTTTTATTTCCAAAATCGGCACACAACAACTGGGGGGAGGGTTTCTTCTCTTCCTCGTAGGAGATGTTGCAGCAGCCGCGGGGGAAGTCCAGCGATGATGGCTTCGGCTTTCGCGGGTAGTGCGGCGTGGCTCCCTGTGATGTGGTCCTTCTCCCCGACACTTCGGCGGCAACCTGCAAGTGGTGCGATGCAGGCTAGTCTCCTTTCTCAGCAAACCCGCAGCGGACTCCTCCTCTCTATCCAAGGTGGCTCATCAACTCGGCCTCCTGCAACTTCGTTGCGATTCCTCCTCAAACTCTCACAGCCTTTACAGGTGAAAAATTGCTTGGTTCAACCCATAGCGATGCAGCATTGGCTTCGGATCAGAGTCTTTAGACTGTAGGAAAAGTAGAGGCGAGGGTCGCTCCATCTAGAACGTGCAACATGAAAAGGGTTCAAGATTGGTCTTTGGGTTTCAAAAAATCACCCTCTTCATAGAGATAATGAAAATAGTACAACGGTAGCGGATGTGGTACAACACCGAAGCTTCGGTAGCCTCAAAAATTTGTCCCAGATCTGGTATTTTGGTTTGATTTAGGTTAGTTCTGGTTCGTGCTTGAGTTATTTCAATAGAAGAGATGAAAGGTGGAAGAACCGATGGCAGCGAGCGAAGAAGATGTGGTGGAAAAGGATATAACATAGTGACAAGGGTTTGTGGTGGCTGTGTAATGGAGTCATAGTGAGACTGTGAGACTGAATTCACGGAGGCATCGTGAATGAAACACATGGTTAGGAAGGTGAAGACCAGTGCGTGGAGTAGAACTAGTGAGATAGGTGGGAAAGTAATGGTGAGACCGTGAAGAACATACGGTGCATCTGTGAAATAGAAATCATAGTGAGACAGTGAAGTCAAACCGTTGCTACCGTATTAGGCGGTTATAGTGCCACCGTTAACCTGCAATATAAACAGAGAAAAAAATAAGTTAATACAAAAATTAAAAACGAATGAAATAATTAAAAATAACTAAAAAAACTAACGAAAACATATGAAATTAAAGTTACTCATATATTCAAATATACTTTTTAAACTAAATTAACTTAACTAGAGTTATTAACTTTAAAATATAAAACTAAAGATTCTACAAAACAAAATCTAAAATTAAAATGTAATTAAATTATTAAAATTAAATATATTATTTTACCATTTAAATTAAAAACTTAAGTTAATGTTGCTTTAACAAACTAAATTAATTAATATAGACTAATAATTATCAATTTATTCAACAGTTGAATTATGTTAAGACATAAATTTATAAAGCTTGAATATATTTAGTTTGTTTCAAAACATTAATTAGTAATTAATGAATTATTAAAGAAATGATAATTAATTTAAAAAAAATGCAATATTAAATTATGGCTACATTAATTTATGGTATAAGAAAATTTAATTAGTTAATGTTAAATTATTAACTATGCAGACAAAGACAAAAAACTAAATGAAAAATAATTTGAACTATAAAATTAAAGTAAAAGATAATTTAACTATTTTAAAGCTTATAATACACATTTAATTATAAAAATTGATAAATTAATAAATTTAGGGATATAATTACATAAGTGTCATTATTTATCAAAAATTGTTAAAATAATTAATTAAATTGTTAAAAAGTACTTAAAAAGATGTGGGAAAACATGTGTTTTTAACGCAACATCAGCGACCTTACATGTAACTACTAGTTTGGGATGTTCAAGGAGTGTCATCACTCAAGGTCATAGAGTTTGTTCGAGATAGGATATAGAAGTTTAACATCATTGAGTGGATGATGATAGCACAAATCCATCATAACTCTTATACAAACTGATGATAGTGGTATTTTGAGATTGTGGCGGGACACTATGTGTTTCAGAAGTTATCAGATGGATGTGGATTGGAAAATATTTTCCTTGGGAGGAAATTTATCACTGAGTATCATTTCCCCTTTAACAATATTATATATATTTGGATAGAATAGTATACCACAAGGCTCTACCAAAACAGTTAGACCAGGTGTATGATGTATTCCACATGTCGTGGGTGATGAAGTATGAGCATGACCTGTCACATTTTATTGATTTGGGTGAGATGGACAGTGAACATGGTGGTACCTTTATAGAAAACATAGTGGAGATCGAGGATCAATTTGAGAATATCATATCTGGATTAGTGATTCCCATGGTATATGTCTACTAGATGAAAATGATTCTTCAGAAGGGAACATGGGAGTTGGACTCCTATATGAAAGTTCAGTACCCCCATCATTTTTAGTATACTATTATCTTTTGATATAAAAATACCTATGGTGGGTGGAATTTAATTTCTTTGTTTTCCATCTACAGCTTTGTAATATATCAAGTAATATTTTCATAGTCGTACACAAAGACAATGTGATCTTCTGAGGCCCTTAGGCCTAATATTAATATTATAAATATATTAAATATATTCATATCAAGCGCACTAATATTTCATTAAATGTTAAAATAAATCTATAAGGGGAACTCAAATGGAAAACATGAAATATTTATTGGGCCTATAATTTGGTTTTGAAATTAGTAATTGAAAAAAAATATCATCATATTGAATTTTTGGTAATGTTTTTTCACATGGTAAAATATTAAAATTATGAGGACTATTTATTTATATATTTATATTTATCAGAGTTTCCAAACTCACTCTTCTATTGATATGTTATTATTTTTTATTCATAGGTTTAGCCACATAATAAATAAAATTGAGAGAGAAAAATTTAGGAAGACCCAAAGAATGATGTGATGGATTGCAGATCCATCATGATAATGAAGTTTATGGATATTCCCAACTATGATCATATAAATTTATTATTTTTCCTTGATCGATCTGATCCCAAGGTAGTGTGGTTTTCTATTTTTTATTTTTCCAAGGATCATCCCATGAATAATGGGAAAAAAGTATTTTAAAATATTGATTCTTTGTTCAAACACTCTGGTTGTTTTGGGTTACATTTTTACTGGTATTTTGGAACTAATTTTATGAATCTTTTTATTCAAAATTCTAATGGCAATGACTGGAAGCCAACCTAAACAAAGGAAAGGTTCATTATTTTTTTATATCTCATCTATTTCTTCACATGATTCCTCATTATAATATAATTTTACAAAGGTTAGATGAATACATGGTATCATATTTTTTCATGACTATTCTTCGACATAATATATCGACACCATAGGTGGGGTTCCCAATCAAGGATGATATCATTGTGTGATAAAGATAGGGGATGATCAAAGGAGGATCAGGATTAGATTAGTGTTTTATAACTTCATATTATGATACATGATGATTAAAATTTTCCACATCTAATGATTACCGAATTGATTTGATGGATGGATTCCGATGAGTAGTTCTTACAAGGATAGATCATGGGATAATTCATGTTTTTGGGGAGTTCTAGATTGTGGAGGCGGTGTAATAAATATGTTCATGGAAGAGTTGTGTGATTTTAGAAAATCTCACATTACACAGTATATATGATGAAGAATACACATCCCTTGTGGAAATGGACTTGGCACTAGGTTTTATGTATAAAAAAACACCCCATGTCTCCCATACCACATGTTATGTGAACCTATGATAGTGGATCAGTATTTATCCTAGAGGATACATGGGTAGAAACACATATAGAAACACAACCATAGATAGAGTACACAATCATGGCCTATAAATTGAACAAGGGCTAGTACATGGTCATTACCAGGTGCACAAGAACTACTCGGTGTCCACAGGCATGGGATTAGGAACCTAGGAATGTACATTGAAAAGTTTTGGGTTAGACATTCCTATTTTGTTCCCTCTATTTGAGTCATGTACATCTTCAGATATTAATTTTAGTCTATTTTATTAGGTATATACTAGTTTCAGTTGAGTAATATTATTTGTCCCATCCTAGTTTGTGATAAATGTGGAATTACATCCTTGTATATTTTTTTGGGATTTCCACAACACGTTATATATTAGATAGAGATTGTGGTATCCCACTATGAGGCCTAGGGAAGGATCCTCTATCATATCTTCATCCTATGTATTGTTCAGGGTATCGACATGACCCCCATTAACAGGGAATAAATCGACTTTCCTGAATATTGGCCCATTAGGGTTTTTTGAGCCCTAGTGGTCCTAGGTGTGATCTCTTATTTTGATTTTGACAACTTTGGAGTTCATGTCGGTATGACTATGCTGATTCTTTATGATCCTTACATCTAGAAAGACACCATTATTTCCATCATGTATCATGGAGTGTATTATTACATATATTTTTTTTTCAATGCATCGAGTATAAACATCTAGATATAAGTAATGGTTAAGACCCTTTTTAGACTCGTTGTCAATTTGAATATATACGGGATTTCCATATTTTTTATTATGTCTTGTATCCTGACTGACATAACTATATATTGGTGAGATGGATCCTATTGATATTTTATGTTTGGTTATTTTGGTGTATCCCATAGGGTATTGTTATACTCAACCTTACATCAGATCTACTCATATGTGTCTGGGATTGTGTAGAAGAATGCCCATTGAATGATGTATTAGTAAGAATATGATTAGGTGGGTATTTTTAATGGGATATACATAACAAGGATCTTATTGGTGATGAATTTGATAGTAGTCACATCCTTCTCATTATGTTAGACTTTATTTCTAGTTTTGGTGGGATCTTATTTCTCCCCTTTATCAAATTTTGTCATCTTATTGTACTATAATAATGGTATTTAAATGTATTCATTATTTTTTTTTATCAATTTTGGTTTTTAACATTTTTTCATTTTATGGGGTAAGATATGCTTGTGTTTTCATACATGAATATAAGCCAATGCCTACCATATGAGGGGTATGCCTATTCAGTGCTAGTTCCTAGCCCCAGGCTTAATAGAGTTAGGCCTTGGGTAGTCACACTCATCTTATCATCGACCATGAAAGCCCCAGTGTCTAAAGTCATAAAAAAAATAAAGAAATTGTTTTTCTAATAATTGTTTTATTATATTATTTATATAATTGTGAATTATTTTTATAATGGTGTAAATTTATTCACAACAATAGTTGTGAAATGCTTCACAAAACATTAAATTGTTCATTATTTTCTTATTTTATCTTCTTCAATTTACCCCTTTATGAGTCAAATACTCTCATCCATTGAGAAAATTTCATCAATTAAGGTATAACACTTTTATGGGTTGATATAATGTAGCTTCATGCAGTTGGATTAGATTTTATTTATAATTCCATTAATTATTAATTGTTTCCTTTATTTAATAATTCCATTTGATGATTTTTTTAAACCTTCATCCTGTCTAATTTTATGTCTAAATATTATATGTTATGGAAGATCCTATACCTTGGAGTATTCATGAAAATTAATCTCTACTAGATTATGTGATTAGAATTGTGATTGTGCTAGTATTAACCAATTGACTACTTAGAACAATTCAATTCTCATTAAAGGAATCCCTCAAAAAATAATAAATTAAAATCCATTAGTAAGTAAATAAAACATTCTAACCTTACCAAGAACATAGTATCAACCTTTTATCCATAATCAAATTTAATTAGGTCTTGTTATTTTATAGTAATCCGAATTAAATCATCCACAAATTTCTTCACTCTTTTAATGAATTGTACTATAGAATTCTTGTATATAGTTGGTTTTTTATTATGTATCTGGGGATTCAATAACACATGTTGTGTTTCAAGAGACAAATTAAATCCACTAGGGAAATTGAGGGGAGCTACATTTTGTGGTAATTTCTCAAAATCCAAGTATGTAATATGGACCACTCACTATATTCTCACAAAAATTATCTATTCTAACCCTAATTTCTCTATGATTTTCACTTTTAAGTCCTTTTAGGTATGTAATAATATATCAATAACCATTCAAACCATCTAGTTATGGTGGAAATTTCTATTTGTGGGGATCCCAACATATCTATAGGTCTTATTACTATATATCATACTCTTCCTAATTCATCTGATTTTAAATTTGAGTTTAATCCTATGGAGTGACTTACCTGAAACCGAGTAATGAACTTTGGAAGGAACCCCAATGGAAATAAAAATGAGACAACCTTGGGTAATGTGATAGATCAAAGTAATAATGACACCTCATACCAACACATAACAATGAACCCTATTGCATTATAAATTATACCCTAGTATTTGTAAACTAGGTTCTGAAACCCCAAGTCCTATGTCACTATCCAACCATCAATATGAAGGTGTCAGATATTTCTTGCCATAATATCAAGGATTTCAATGACATTTTCCTGACCATTTACCCCTATATTAAATTGATTTAGCTAAAATAATTCTCTTCCATATATCCCTTAATAAAAAATATAATAATTTGATAAAACAATTATGACCAGTATCCATCTGCTCTTAGGACAAATTACAATTATGTTTCTATAATAATAGAATTATTCAAAATCATTCATGAAGGTTTAGGTCCATGAAAAAACTACGTGATTGACATGATGTTTCATGGGATGTTAAAAAAATTCATCAAATGATGTTTATGAGTATCTTCATGGTCTTAGTAAACAAAAATAATTTGGTGAACATTTCCCTACTATTTTAAGCCACCAAAATCTAGTTGGATGCACATATTTAGGGAGTATGGAATACTACAAGATAAACTCATAGACCTCACAAGGATAGTTAGAAAATCTTTCTTAATAACGAATGAAAAATTTAATATCTTGATCATGTTTTCAGATTTTTTTGATTAACATGACCGTATGAAAGATAATTTCACAACCATTCCCACCTTAAATAATTTTCTTCCAAGAGTATCACTTATAGTGTTCAATTTGGTGAGTTTTCAATGAATTTGTATTTCCAAGACTGATTCATTCCATGAAGATAACCACTACTTTGTGAGTGATTTTTATTAGTATTTTGAAATGTAAAATTTCATAGTTTTTGGAATCATTAAAAATAATTAGGGAATGAAGATAAGAATTTTTTTTATAATGTCTAATATTATGTGTTTGATGATCCGTACCTATAAAAAAATTTATCAATAAATTCATTGGGATATTTTTTTCAGAGGTAAAATAAAGTAATTTCTCAAAAACAATTATCGAGAAGCTCGTGAAGCCAACATTCCCACAACAAAAACCCTAAAAAAGGTTCTACAGAGCGGTTTATTTCATCCAAACCTCTCTAAATATTCTAGAAAATTAATAAAATATTTTCCTTAATGTCAAAAACAATGATCCATTACTAAAATTAATTAAAATACACTTACTTCAATTTGGATTATATAAATCATTTATTATTAGAGATTTAATTTTGTAGAACCATTCCAAAATTTATGGGTTATTTCAACGTCATATTGGGTATTTATTATATCAATAAATGGGGTGAGGCTACTCACACTATATTATAATCTGGTTTTTATTTTCTTCCTTAATAAAAATTTTCTTTATTAATTTACAATTATTATGGCTATCATCAATGAATGAGGAACTAATTTCCATAATTGACCCATTTAATCACCAATTTCTATGTATGGGATCTCTCAAAAATTGTCTATATTTTACCACAGTCAAATAAATGGTCAACTTTTAATAAAACAAACATTTATAAATAAAATCCACATTATAATTTATTTAAATGAATTATTATGTAATACAGTTATAGAAAAAACATGGACCTCATTGGTTTCATTATATCCAATTGTAATTAAATGTTTCTTACATACCATAATTATTGATAATATATTCATATAGTTATCATATTATTACCCTATATATATGGTTTTGACAAATCTAATAAACACATACAAAGGATGTGATGGCCCCAACTAGTAGTATCGTACAACTTGAAGCCCATTTATCAGAACATCCAAGGGATATAACATCACTATTACTATTCATTTACCAATACATAGATGATATCCAATAAATTATTCAAGAGCAAATATTTTTTTGTTGGGGAAGTTCACACTCATCAATATCACTTCCCAAATATTATACGAAGAACCAATACAAGAATGTCTCACAATCATGAACCTTAAACTTAGGGAATTTTCAAGTGTATTAAATGGATATGTATCATGACCCTACTAATATTCATATATATTTTAATTTTCATATTTTATATTTATTATTACTATATAGATGATTTTAATTTTTTACAATATATTACAAATTATATTTTTAATTACTATTCAATTTAAATGAAGATGTTTATTTTGAATAATTATGTATTTTTAAAATAAATAATATTTTAGTATAATATTATCATTAAATAATTTTTATTAAATATAAATAATAATATAATATTTACGAAGTCAAATTTAATTACTATAAGGGTTCAAAAACAATTATTTTAAAAACCCAAAATTTCTCAATATATTTCAATTATTATTTCAAAAGTGAAAATAAACATATTAAAAAAATAATTTTGGTAAAATAAATATTAATTTTGAAATCATAATGTCTAAATTATCCAATGGTGGATGTTTAATAATTTTCAGAGGCAGTCAAATTTTAAGGTAAAATTTAAATACCGTATAAATATGAAGTGTGTTTTATGACATTCTACTGATGAAAAAGTAATATAATAAATATTATAAAGTGTATCCAAGACCATATATATTTTTTAACTTTAGTATAATTTGTTTTTTTAATTGATTAATTTTTTAAGTCCACTGTTAATCCTCCAAACCCATTAATATATTTTATTGTTTTAAAATCATTTCAATAAGAATATGAATGACATCCACTTTATAATATTAATTAAGTTATTAATTTTGGGTCTTTTACAAAAAATAAAATTAAAACAACTCCCATTTTGAAAAAACCATTGGAATAATAGTGGTAAGGTTTGTGGTTTGGTTATTTTATTATATAGAGTCCAAAACCTTTGTTTGTGAATTGATAAAGAATTCCCCACTCTTTTACAATATAATCACACCCAATATCCCCTATATATTCACTATAAATACTTTTATAACGTCCTAAATCTTCCCTCCCATCTCTATTGTACTCATATGGTTCCCCCACGATCACTAGAAACTCCTCTCATGAATTTGGATCAACTTACTCACGTAAGGGATACTATAATTCTCTTTTTTTAATTAATGTTTCACTATGATCTTATGTATTCAAATTTAAATTCCTAAGGTTGGGATATGTCATAACATTTCTCCACTACATCTATTCTATATATGATTTATAAGAGGCCCATTAATCTCTCATCATTCTCATTTTACAAAATTTTAATTGATGTCCTTATACTGGGGAATTGTTTTTGTGCTTTCTATGCCAAAAAAAATGCGTGTTTAACACCATACCCATTTCCATTGATGGATGATCACCTTTATAAAATCATACTTCATTTATATGAGACTTTAATGAATTTTTTACAAACCCTTATATCATGTAATAAGGTATGATGATGAATGAATCCATGTCTCCTGATCTCTGGGGCACACTTAAGTATGAAAATTATATGAATTTGAACTATACACCTACAATTATATAGCTCTCATACGTACTTGGTAATATTTAGTGTCATTATATGTTGTGTTGGGATATGATGCAAACTTGACTCCATTTGGGGACTTTTTCTGTCATGATGTACTTCCAGTTATCCTTAACAAATGTTTATGACGCAATGTTTTAATATGTTTCCATATTTCTAATGTTTCCTTTATGATTAGCATGTTATATCATGCCACGTTGTTCATGTTTATGATTCTAACCCCTTTTATGACCCATTGATTTACCTATTGTCAAAAATTTATTGTATTCTTCATTTTATTATATTCTTATTTCTTTATTGGTATTTATAGGACACCCCTTTTTTCTGTGTTTCCCCAAGTTATCCCATTCATTTTTTAGTTTGATGGAATATAATAATCATGTTAAAGAGGTTTTCAAAAAAGATTATGTATTCCATAATTTAAGTTGTTAAATAATATACCTAATCCACAAATACACTATACTTTTCGATCATTGGGATTTTATTATGTGTAATCTTATATAGTAAATCATGAATAAATGTGTAATAAAGAGTATGGTTATTATAGTTAGTATTAGAGGGAAATTATAGATATTTCTAGTTTTAGGACTCGAAAATTGTATTGAGATCCTTAAGGATAATACCAAACGTAATAAATCATCACATAATTTTGTTAAGTATAGGGTAACTGGTTTGGGAATCAAGTTCATCCATGTGTGGATACTTCATGTGGATGTGGAACTGGCATAGATGTACATAGGGGTAGAATCCAAAAACACCATGTTGAGATGATTTGACTGAGAACATGTGCATGAAAATGAGCCTTGATTCACAACATTTTTGACACTGGTAAATTCATAAACTCATTATGAACTATTATTATCGGAACAATAAGAACTCTTATAAGTATATATGATATTAAATTGTTCATAGATAACATTGATTAAATCCTATAAATTCATAAGTTCATAAATATAATTAATTTAAAATTAATGCATTTAATTTCCTTATATTCCACATTTATTTGTTTAATAGTTAAAAAATAATCCATATTTCCCTTTTTTTCTAGACACTGGTCTTAACTAGAAGGAAGTTGGTATTAAACCAATGAAAATGGTTATGTGATTATTGTACCAAATCTATTTCAAAGATTATGGAAGTGGGAATAAAAATCTATAGGATGGTACTCCCATAGATAAATCACATTTTGAATTGAATCAAAGATCATGTGGAGATTTCAAATCCACCAAATAGAGAACAAGTTGTGATTGTGACCTTTATGCTCTAAAGGCCTCCAAATTTCAGTATATTATATTATACATTAATAATGGAACAATGGGTCATCTCCATTTAGAATAACCTCTCCATCATTCAATGTTAATATTAAGAGAAGGTTATACATGTGGTTTAGCATATGGATGGAGAGAAATTCAGTGATGGTCATTGATAAAAAATATTATTCCTGATTAATCGTTTAAATTAATGGGGGGATTAATTTCAAAAAAAGTAAATATTTTCCTCTCCATATCTAAAAAATATAAATGAATTTCTTTTCTTTAAAGAAAAAAATATGAAAAGTATATTAGATTGTATGAGGAAAAATTTTAAAGACATTCATGATACACCGTCATCTTTTCATTACACCTAAATTCATGGTTGAATGCTTTTTGTTGGGCTAAAACCATGTCTGTGAAAATCCGTGGAGATCAACTACACTGATAGAAATGAGGAAATTTTACGATGTTCCCTCAAAGTCAAAATGGATATTGGAAAATCTCAAGGGCATAGTGGTGATAAAAAGAGGAAGTATGAGTTTTATTCTTATAGTCTGATGGAGAAATCCAATGGTTCCATGAAATTTCAACATCCCACTTGAAAATTGTATGGAAATAAGAAGCCATGAGATTACCTAAGGGGGGATAGAAAATTATTTATGTGTGTGAAGGAAGGAATGATAGTTAACGATTGTTAGAAGGAAAACCCCTCTAATGTGATGGAGGATAGGAATGATACAGTCAATCCTCAACACATTTTTCCATTATAAAACTACCAAGAAACCAAACACTTTTCAAACCCATTCACTATGTCAATGGTTTTTAGGGAAAACCATCAATCTCAAACTCCTAAAGGGGGATCTATTTCCATCACAACTACTAATGTGGTTATCGAAAATAAATCAGGGACATGTACTATAGTTATTTATTCAAAAATAGAGACAGAAAATTTTTGTCCTTGATCTATGCATTCCATTATTTAATGAATGTTTATTACAACTATTAAAAACCACCACAAATAATCGATGTATAGATTTTGGTGAAAATTTAAAATAGGGTAATTATTGAATCTTGAGTATATAACGCCTTCAATTTCAAAATTTGTGTGTTTAACATCCCATATAACCTTGTGATACTTCCTTTGGTGGAAACCATATGACATTATGATACATACTTTGGTGGAATTTGGAAAAATTCTAGGAATTAATTGGATAAATCTATATAGAGGAAACATAGATTTATATGATAAGGAAATCACTCCATGTACCATGAATCGAAACCTGATGTTGCATAAGTGAAAGGATATGGGGATTATTCATTAGCACCATCATAAAAAAGACTGGAAATTATATCCCTCTAATGAATCATATCTAGGTAAATTTATTGAGTCTAAGTAAAGAATAATTCATGAAAATTTTCCCATTGTGAGGAAATATGTTGATGTGTTTTCTGGTGAACTTCCATGTCTTCCTCCTATTTGATAGGTTGAATTTTAAATCGAGCCTATAAATGTTGAGTTCCCATTAGACACGACTATATATAGAATGGATATTTTAGAACATGGGGAGATGAAAAAAATTCTACAGGATAATATATATAGAGTCCATATGCCCATGTACCTCACCATAGGGTGCGCCAGTCCTATTAATCAAGAAGAAGGATGAGTCAATGTGCATTTTAATTTATTATCATGATGTAGAAAATATCTCATTAGAGAACATGCATCCTTTACTATGGATTGAAAACCTTTTTGATCATATAAGTTCAGTAAAATACTTTCAAAGGTAGATATTTGTTCTAAATATTACCTATTTAGGGTGAGGAATTTTGATATCCCCAAGACTGGATTTTATACAATGTATGACCACAAATATCATAGTAATATGCTTTTGACTCACTAATGCTCTAGAAATCATCCTGGACATGATTAATAGAGTTTTTTGTATTACCTCAACAAAATTTTGGTAGTATTTATAGATTCTTCTATAATATATTATAAAATCAAGGAGGAAAGTGAGAATAATCTTAGCACTATGCTAATTACCATACAAAAGAAGATGCATTATGCCATGTAGAGAAAATGTGAGTTCTTATTGAAGGAAGTATCTCTCTTAAGGAATATCATCATAATAAATGGGATATTTTTAGACCCTTAAAAGACCAAAAAAAATTGTTTTTTATGTTTGATGATAACATATGTGAAAAAAATCCATAGTTGAAATTTCTATAAATTATCGAACACTCTAAGAAATATATCATGAATGGGAGGTATTATTTCTTAGAATGATTATTGTAAAGAGAAATTAACGGAGTTTAAAAAGAGACTCTATAAAAAAATTACTATATCTACCCACAAGTAGTTTAATTTTATTGGTATTCAGTGATGCTCCAACAAAGGGATTGGGCTAGGTGTTAATGAAAAAAGAACGTGATAGCCTATTATTCAATGTTGTTGAAAGATCAGGAATAGAAAAACCCAACATATGATATAGAGTTACATGAATTTATTTTTTTAATAATATAATGGAATAATATCTTTGGGAATAAGTACGAGATATATATGGATTACAAAATCCTCAGTTATATATTCACACAAAAAGAGATAAAATTTCACCAGTGATGATGGTTAGAGATGATCAAGGACTATGTGTTCTCCATACACTATAATACTTGTAGGGTAAATGAATTGGGAGAACCTATATTTATAAAGTATTCATAAATTCTATCATTTATGAGAATTTATAGGGATACAATATTCTTAGACTTGAGGAGGATAGGCGTGGGAATCATAAAAGAAAGAACATCATCAATCATTTCAGAAAAAGAGTAATCAGCCATCACATTTGGTAGACAAAAAGGAGGCTAAAAAAGATGATGAGGAAATTCAGAATAAGATAGAATATATCAAAAATGTGAAATAATCAGGGGTCAAAATAGACGAGGAAGGAGTCATATAATTTGGGTCATGATTATGTGCATCATCCAATCAAGTGATAAAGTGAGATATTCCGAATAAATCACATAACTCAACCTTCTATATTCACCTAGTGAGAAAAAATATGCATCATGATCTCTGAGAGAACTATTGGTGGAAAAATATGATGAAGGAATTCACTGAATATATATAACAATGTTCTTTTCATTTCAGGATGTGATGGATTAAAGGAAAAAATCCTAGGAGATTATGCAAACATCACCCATACAAAACATGGAAATGGGAAAACATCATCGTAGAATTTGTAACTGAACATACAAATACATCCAAATGAAATAATTATATATTGTTTGATGTGTATTTTTATATAATGATACCTCACATTATTTCAATTTAAGAGGACCTCCATCCAAGTCAACTTTTATGGATAAACATCAATGAATTGGTGAGGCTGCAAGGAGTACCACTATCGATTATATTTGATCGATATATGAGATTTACCTCCAAGTTCTCGAAACCAATCCAACATGATCTAAACACTAAGGTGAACATCTTTATAGCCTATCATCCCCAAACTGATGGCTACTCACAGAAGACTATTCATACACTATATGAAATGTTGAGAGTATATTCTATGGACATTAAAGGAGTATGGGCTCAACATATTCCACTTGTCTCATTTAATTAAATAATAGATTCTACTAAAGAATCCAAATGGATTCATATAAATAACATTATTAGATAATATGTAGAACACTGACATGTGGGATGATGTAAATGAACTTAATCATATATGTCCTGAAATGGTCGATGAAATGGTAAATAAGGTGAAAATAATTTAACAACACATCAAGGTAGCCAAAATTTGACATAATATCTATGCAGATAATAATTGATGAGACCTAAAATCTAAGGATCGATCCATGGTGTTCTTACACATATCTTCTTATAATAGGATAATGATATTTGGGAATAAGTTAATGCCTAGTCCATGATATATAGTCCCCTTTGATATCCTTGAATGCATCAGAGAGGTGGCTGATTGACTAGAACTCACACCTCACTTATCTCTAGTAAATGATGTATTCAATGTATCCCTCTTCAGGAAGAACATTCCAGGCTCATCAAATATACTTAATCCATTAGTTTTACTATTTTAGAATGATCTCTCATATAATGATGTTCCGGTGAAGATCATAGATCAAAGAGACAAAGTTATAAGAAATAGCCCAATTCTCATTGTAAATGTGTTGTGGAGAAACCATTAGTTTAAGGAATAAATGTGGGAAATAGAGGATGTGATGAAATAGAATTACCATCATCTATTTAAGAGTGGGAAAATAGAATTTTAACTGTCAAATTTTTAAATGGGGGAATATTGTAACGACACGACAATTTTTAAATAAAATTAAACTCTTTATATATTTAAATGTCTTATTATGTAATGTGGTTATAGAAAAAATATGATATTATTTTTTATTATTATAAACAAATAGATTAAAATGGACATTAATTATCAAAACCTTTGATAATATATCCATTGAACAATGATCATTTTATTTTTATTAATATTGGGTTTTCATAAATATAATTGACAGAGAAAAAAGATATGATGGACTCAACAAGTATGATTATACCCTTTGAATAAAATTTATCATAGATTCCAACGGAGATAGAATCACTGGTCTTTTCTATTTAGTATTCCCAATATGAGATTCAATAACTTAAGAATGGGTGAAATCATTTACATGAGATGTTTAATCTTATTGAGATTATGAACCAGACGATGTACGTGGAAACACCCCAAAAAATCACAATATCACTCACCTTAGAAATAGGGAGTTGGCTTGTGTATAAAAGTGATATCTATCAAGACCATAATAATATGAATATTTATATTGTAATGATAATATTTTCATATTATTGTTACTTTATAAATTCATTTTATTTTTATATAATAAAATAGAAAATATATTCTTAATCAGTAGTCAATATCTATTATGATGTTTATTCTAAAGAATTAGTGGATACTTGAAATAAATTAATCATTAATAAAATTTAATTGATAATAATTACGTATTAAATATAATTGATAAGAAAATTTTTATGAAGTCAAATTTAATTTCTACAAGGGTTCAAAAATTGTTATCATAAAAATCCCAATATTTCTCAATAAATATTGATTGTTGTTTTAAAAGTAAAAAATAAACATATTTATAAAATTATTTTGAAAAAAATTAATATTAATTTTGAAATTATATCCTCAAAATTATCCAATAGTGATTTTTTCATAATTTTTTGTGATAATAAAATTTTTTGGTAAAAATTAAATACTATAAAAATATATGATATGTATTATAACATCATAATGACCCAAAAGTGATGTTATAAATACTATAATGGTATCAAAACACCAAATATATGTTTTCCCATTAATTGTTTTGATTATATGTTTATTTTTATTAATTGTATAAATTCTTTATGAGTCCTCCAATTCCATTAATTTATTTTGAGGATCTAAAATCAGTTCATTAATAGTATAACTCACATCCACATTAGCTAAGAATTATTTTATGAAGTGTGGACCTTGGATTCATAAAATAATAAAAGCAACTCCCATTTAGATTAAACCATGATAATACCATTGGAATGTTTTTTAGTTATTATCTATATATATTCCAAAACCTATGTTTTATAAATGATAATGAATTCCCCACTCGTTTCCTCTATAAAACCACCCAATATCCCATTATTCTTTGCTAGAAATCCTTTGACCATGTCCTTACTCTACCCACCCCTATTTGGAGTCCTCCCTAGGATCCCTAAAGCCCTCTATAATCTCATCCCAAGCATTTGGAGTCACACACTCGAGTAAGGGATCCTCTCATTCTCCCCTTTATTCATTTTTATTTAATATTTAATCCATATATTTTCAATTCCTAAGGATAGGAAATGTATTTACATATCCCTTTTAGTTTCAATTTTATGTTTAAAATTTGAAAGTTCCCTTTTTAACTCATTAAACCATTTTAATAATTTCATCATAATGCTGTTATACTGCTGAAATTCACCATGATTTTCCATGCCATAGAATTTTATAGTGAACACCATACCCATTTTATATCAAGGGTTTTCACCTTTATACAATTTTATTTCTTTAACATGGGACTTGAATTTGTGTATTCCACACTCCTTTATCATGGAATAATGTATTATGATGAATTAATCTATGCTGTATAATCATTGTGGTACACTCAAGTATGAGAATGGAATGAATGTGACAGGTGCATCAAGATTATATAGCAGTCCAATGAATTGGGAAATGTTTTATCTCATTATACATCATGTTAGGACAATTATTAAACATTACTGCATTATAGTACATTGACTATCATGATGACTAAATAGTTATCCTTGACATATGTTTATGATTTAGTGTTTTAGGATATTTTGACATTTATCATGCTTCTTTCATGATTATCAAGATATATAATGCCTCATAGTTCATGTTTATTATTGTCACCAATTTTATGCACAATTGATATATCAATTATCAGAAATGTACTATATTATTTATTTTATTACTTGTTTATTCAATTAATGAGATTTATGATTAACCATTTATTCTGTATTTACCATGTTTATCCCATACAGTTTTCCATTCATTGTAAAATTATGATCTTGTTAAGGATGTTTTAAATAAATATGAGGTATTACATATTTTATGTTTCTACTAAACATGACTAACTCACAATGAAACTATACTTATTAATATTTTGGGTTGTATTATTTTTAATATTGTGTAATTATTCATGAATTAATATATAATAAAGAAAATAGTTTCTATACAAATTGATTTTTAGAATATAGAAATGTAGAAAATTACTAAAAATTTTCAACTCCACGTGGATAGATTTAACTAAGAGGCTCTTAGATTCTGTTTGGGAATATGAAACCACATAAAAATTAACCCTAGTAAATTCATCTTATAAGTTTTTTAATGTAAAATCATTCCATTTATCCGTTTACATTGAGAATATGTCTTTTTTGAAAATAGGAAACTGAGTTTTTAGATTTTGTAACCTTAAAATAAAGAAATTAGACCATAATAAACATTATTTACTTTGGATGGAGGCTTATGAAAATTCATGGATCCAAACAAAATACGTTTAAGAATGAAAAAATATTATTCTTAAGATAATACACATTGAATCGTTGAAATATTTGTTCCAGTGTATTTTTAAACATAATTATTACCATGTAAGATATGGTTGAGATGGTTATGCCCCAACATTATGTATCATCTATCCCGTAGTGGGGAAATTGAGACCATGATCCCACAAGTGTTCATATCTGTATGGTTATGGGTTATAGGATTAAAACCCTTTATATAGTCATCACATAAACATGAAACTAAGTATGAGTTATATAATTAGACATTTGAAGCAGATAACACTTGACAAGTTGGGGGATCTATGTTTATATTAATATATTATAATGAATTCTTACCATGAGGAAAACCTACTTCAATAAAGATTATATTTTATTATATTTAATTTTAATATACATTATTTTATATATTTTTTAATTCATGTTAAATATAAATATGGGAATCATTATTCATTAAATTGTTTTTGGAAAAAGGGATGCATGTAGGTTATCTGTTATCTTGTCACATTAAGTTAGTTCATGGGGATCAAACCAATGACCAAAGAGATACAAGGTTCCAACTGTATACATTGTCTTACGTGATATTCTTCTTCCATTTTCCATCATTTATATATATATATAATATTTTATACATATATATATATATATATGTATTTGTGTGTGTGTGTGTTTTTTTTATTTTTTTAATTATTTTATCATGTACATTGATTTGGTGTTTGGGGTTCTAAAAGAATAGGAAATGTTTTCATTTCAGTTATTATTTCTATTTAATTTAACCCCTTGGTGTTTTTAAGGTGTTCAAATTTTGCTTCCATGTAAAATTTAAGAGACACAAAAATTGAAGTATTTAAAATAAAATCCCATTATTTATCATTTTTAAACACAATCTGCCATCATCTAAGTAGTTTATATGACTGAAACGGGGATAAAATGATCAATTTTTCACAACAAGACCATCAATATAATACTTCCAAGTGAATTTTTTGATGATTTTAATTCAATTTTTAAATTTTACCTTCAATCTTCCATTTATTTCAAATTCACTTATTGATGTTTGATTCAATTTTGATGTGTGGAAATAAAGAAATTGTCTATTAATAGAAATTAAATTTTAATTACACCTGCATACAGTAATGTAATTTTTGAACAATAAAACAGAATATCAAATTATTATTCATTCCATGATTATAATTTCAACGCTTCTTTATGTTCATGAGCGAATATTTTAGAGATATCTATTTTTTGATTTGATTTTTCATCATCTAAATTATCATAAATTTGATAAAAACGACTAAATTTCCATCCTTTCCACTGTGGGGGCATAAGTTCTTGTTCTTGGGTCTCTACATAAATTTCATAGTTTTGGTGATTATTTTATGTTTAATATTAGTATTAAAAAACACTCTAAACAAAAATCTTATTAATTTTTCATATAGATAATTAGATTACATAATGTGTGGATTTCTAAACATGGGGATAATGAGTCCAACCTTTTCATTCCTGTTGTTGGGAATTATATCTCTACTTTTTGTAGTTTCAATTTTATATTGAATCATTTATATAATTATGATTCCTAGGAATCTGATCATCACTTGGTGATTGATGTTTTCTTTTCATGGAAGTCATCGATAATGTATCACAATAGTGTTTACATTATTGATAAAAATTTCAATTACAATGGGAAAACATAAATAAAAATAAAAAAATAGAGACCCATCATAGGATTAAAAAATTATTATCACCTAGTCCATCTATTTCCACCCTTCAATTAAAATAAACCCCTATATCATTTTTTAATCAAAAAAAAATCTACAAGTTTTCTAAGAATTGGTGAATTATGGTGATGAATTTTAATAATCTAGTTGGTCGTGGATTGGGATATTAATGTGAAGTTAGCTTATTTTAAATTATTATTATATGTATCATGATTTTTTAGGTGAATTCATATTTGGAAATTTTGAATGTTAAAATGTGTTTGAAAAAGATGATTAAATTTTAATCTTTTTAGAGTGTAGTTTTATAGGGACATGTAAGAATAATGTTGGGAGTCTGAATAGCCACTAAAAGAGGATTATACTCATTTTTTGTTATAAAATATCCAATTTATTCATCATTCATCAAGACTAGTATTTGAGAATTTTATAGATTAAAATTCATTTCGATACATGATTTGTATTCTTCATTAAAGTTAATAGAAATTTGGAACATTTTTTCAGAACCATGTAAAACTCCAATAGACATGATTTGAATATTAAAATTTCAGATCATGTTTCACTGGTTATTTGGAATATTTTTTCCTTGTAGTGAACTGGTTGATTTATTAGGGAATAAAAAAATTTGGGCCAGGTATAAATATGTTTTTGGTTGAACTGAACCATAAACTATTACCCTAAAATTAATTTATCAACCATGGAAGAATTAAAAAGAATCTCAAATTTATTATATGGATATATAAAATAAGAAGAACTATTTAATTTAACTATTTTCTAATATAATTATATTATTTAAAATATGATCCATGTTTTCTAAGTTTAAGATAAAATGATTTCTTGATTCAGTGGACCATAATTTTGGACTGCCATATTGACCATATGTTTCAAATGAAATATTACATATTCAATGAAATATTTATAGATGCTATATGTCATATTGGTACAGATTTTCATCAACTATCATCCATCTATTTATATCCACCTATAAGATCATTTCTGTACAAAAAGCTGAGGGAAACATATTTCATCAATTTTGGATCAATGGTTTAAATGTTAAAATATCAAAAACCTTTAAACTTTCCTATTACAAACATAATCATGTTGGATTACTTATAATGATTAGGTATGAACAAAGGTTTAAATTCATCAATTCTAATTATGTTTAAATTATGAAAGTGGAATAAATAAGTTGTTGTTGATTTTTGTGTTATGATGTCAAATTTTTTTTTTATGAACATTTTTTTGAATTTAATTTGTTCTAATTATTCCATAATATTTAAATAATACTTTTTCATATATTTTTTATTTTTTTCCTAATATATTAGTGAAATATGTGTCTCATGTTTTGAATTTATTCACACCAAATGTTTTTAAATACATCATAAAATAGTGGGGGGTTCATTATTTTCTTGTTTTTCCTTTATGAATTATATATTTACAAGTCAACATATATGATTCGTAGAGATATTTACCTCATTGAAGGTAGAAATATCGTATGTGATGATCTTAGGAATATTCTAGGGGTGGAATGGATGCTATTTATTGTTCTATAAATTTATTATTGAGAATTTTGTTTGACAAACCATTACTCCCTCATCCTAACTAGATTTTAGAAAACAAATTATAGGTGATATAAGTACTGTATAACATAGTTTTTTAATTAAAATGGAACCCCAAGTGTTCTAATGATATTACATGGTATTTTAAATTTTCTAAACTAGTGAGTTATGGGGGAAGATCTTATCCCCTTAAATAAATCCCTCTCATATTTATCAAATTAGAATTCTCTAAAAAAATTCATTGAATCATCTATGTTAATATAATAAGATCAACCCATTACCCATAAATGAAGTCATATGGGACTTATTATTTTTTATTTTAAAAAACCAATCAAACCAAATTTTTTCCACATTAAATAAAACTACTCTATAGAATGTGTGTGGGTCATAGTTTATTTATTAGATATATGAGGATTCGACAAACAATGTTATAATTCAAGAGACTGCTTTATCTCTATTGGTAAATTTTGTTGTATGAAAAATAGAGAGGATTACATGTGTTGAAATGAAAAAATATCAATTGAACATAGTATATTCTATCATAAGGGTTATCCACAGGTGCATTATAAATCTAGTCCCACTAGGATTTAACATATGGAACATAATACTATTTAATTTTCTACTAATTTTTATTTTTGTTCATTAGGTATAGTTCTATGTAATAATTATGCATCAATATTTTGGATTCTCTGATTTAATTTGGTAAATAATGGAATCTAAAGGAAATGTAAATTAATTAATCTTTTAAATATTGTATCTCATTTTTAATGAGTCCCAAATTTTTTCCTATTTTAAGGGTATGTCTCCTCATCTATATCCCCAAAAGCATGTTTTAGTTATGTTAGACATCATTCACAGACAGATAATTAGATATTTGAGGTTAATTAATATTAATATTATAGAAATATTCTTATTTAGTAACAAATATAAGGATTGTAGATGTATGAGGCCTCGATTTGTGATAAACTATACTAGAAGGATCACTAGGCACTATTGTCAATCAATATGATGTTTGGATCTTATTTTTAGTGTATTTTTTATTCCTCATATATCATTAGGAATCAATTATATTAAGGGCTACATTGGGTGATCTGTTCAAAGAATTAATAATTTCATCCACTATGAAGGAAACACATCCATGGGATATTATTTCCCTTTTCATTGGGAGTTACAATGTATGAGAGTCTGGGTTTTAACATAAGAAACTTGTATATTTTGTTTCATACCTCGTTGGAAACAGTTAATGTAGATGTAGTATGTTTGATGAGATGTTGAATCTAGAGATCCAAAACATATTTATATCACACATGTTTCTAACATTCAAAGAGGTGTTGGTGATGGAATAAGTTATTTAGAGGTATTTGTCTTAGAAAGAATAATTATAAAAGGGATTTTTATAGAAATAATAAGGAATATATATGTTGGAAATTTTTTCAATGTAATCGTAAATCAATGTTTTAGATAGTAGGGATACATCTTTATCTATCGATGCCTTGTTTCACCCAAGGCGAAAGTTCCAAAACATCAAATAGTATTTTTGACTCTCTTTTTTGTACAATGGTCATATACATGCCATAGATTTTCTATTTCCAAATGATACATATGTCATTTTTGTTACCATATTAATATTGTTTTACCTAGTAGTGTGGTTTATTTAATTTTGGATATAAACAATAATTAAATACACCACCCCTAATTTAGGATCTAGGGAATGAGGTATGGAGGATTCAAGATCACAATATGTTTACAAAACTAGTTGGAGGTCGATATAGCTTGTATAATGAATGTGGATATTATGAGTTCATGTTATCAAAACATTGGTATTCTGTAGATTTCCAGTGTTTATTTATACAAGAATAAAATTAAATACTTGACATTGGTATGTTTTATTTGATATATGATATCATTGATTACATTACGAATAGATTAATATTTATCATTACTGTAAAAGAGAATATCATGTTCAGTGGTGATTGAGACCATATGTTGAGATAGATATAATATGAGCCTTTATTTTTTATGATGAACTTCATGATGTTGTTCTTAATTGAGGGTCAACCAATTATGTTTTGAAGGGTTGTAGAAGATCACATTGGTGTTTTTCTTGAAGATGTTGTTAAAATACACCTATCATGTGAAATTTTCATTTATAAAGTGTTATAATTGTTTGTATCTTAGATATCAATGTCTCTTTATATGACTAGAACCTTTTGAGTTCTTGGATTTATGGATTTAGACTGATGATCTTTTATAGATTGATTTTATTCATCCCATTATGTCTTCATAGGGTTGAACATTCTTATTCATAAAGCATTTGAAGGTCATTAGTAGACTAAAAGTTGATTATAAACACATGAACCAGTGGACAATGAATATACCTTATCCCCATACATTTAATGATGATAAATTCGATTAGTTGAAGTGATAAAATTGTTTCTAGAAGTTCAAATTTAAATAAATATATTAGAATATATTTATGAATTATAGATATATACTAAATACCTCATTTTAGCTATCATTCCAGCTATTATGAGTTCATGGTAATAAAATTTGATTTCATGAACACACTAGTAATGTTCATGGAATTAATGAAATATGTGTTTTATGAGTTCCTAGACTAGTTTTCAGTTGGTTTAATTGATGAAATCCATATGTATTATGAGTTTGACTAAGAGTATTAATATCACTTTTGATTAATTTTAGAGGCTCTCTAGAATAATAAAATATTAGGTATGTTTATTTAAGTGTATGTTTTGGGATTTTTTGTCCTTTTTAGGACATTTCATATCATAATGAGTATTGGTTGCGGATCCATTATAGATTGAGGTGGTGGTTTCTTGTGTATATCACAAGAATTTATTGAAGGATTATAGATTCCTTAGTATTGAATGATGTTATAGGATTTTTGAACCTACATTCTCTAATAATTCTACACTAATACCACCATTCACCATAGAATATAAATATTTCATTCACATTGACCAGTGTCATCTAGCATTAGAATATCTAAAGGAGATGCTAGTTAGTTCCCCGAATTATCATTTTCTAGATGTAGGAGTTGGGTTTGATGTTTTATGAAATTCGTAATGCCTCATCATGGGTTATAGATTCATGTTATATAGAGAATTCATACCATATGGGTCTCAATAGTTATAACCATATGAATATAAATATACTACCCATTATATTGATATTGTTGCAGTTGTGATTTCTTTGATTTTTTGGTGGAACTATCTCAGGAGTGAGAATTTATAGTATTCATTTATAATGGGAGTTTTAGATATATATTCTCAAACATTATTTTGTAATTGTAATAATATATGTGGATGAAATCATCTTATGTTGATTACTTTGAGAGTTCATATACACCAGGAAGGAAAATATTATTACATATATTCTATAATGGAAGTAATTTTGTGATTCTATTCATCAATATAGTGAATCAAAAAGAGTTATTTATTATCTTATTCTAATAGACCTTTCTATATACAATTTAAATTTTATAGGGTGCCTCTGATAGAAGATAGTGAAATCATCTATTGTGAAATAGGAGAAAGAATATCAACATTTAGATACTATTTTATTTGTTCAGTAGGATCATGATGTTTGTGGCGATACACATGAGGTAAGGTCTGAGGACGATCAATGTCGGGTGTTGTTCCATATGAGGCTCTTAATTACCCTAAAGATCCAATAGGCATTTCATCAGGATTTTTATACCTTTAATTTGTATTATATCCTTAAATTTCTAGGATGTATCATGCCTTAATGAATTAATTTCAGAAGCTAGGGATGAAGTGATTAGTCACAAAGTATTCGACACGGTGTTTGGTATTCCTGAATGTGAAGTTTCATGAAGTTTAGATGATGATCTCTACTAAAAATGCTCCCTGATTTTCCTACCACATATGGGAAGGTATCTACAATGATTTTGTTTTGTAGATAGTCTTCAATTGTTCTTTTCATCCATAAAAGTACAGTATGATAGAATAGACCTGAAAGAGTATAACGTACATATTTCCAATATAAATTATAGATTTTGGTGGATTGTGGGTGAGGGAACAGCCCTTGGTTATTTTTTTATTTAAATAATATACCACATGACCATTGGTATATCAAGTTTCAATGTATCATATGGATGAACCTATAGTTATTTTTTTGATGGAATGAGGTTAGAGATTTTTTAATTCTAGGAATGGAATTGGGGTATATGATGACATAGAATGTCTAGGTTATTCACTATTAAATGAAGGGATAATGAACTCATTAAATGTCTATAGATGATAATAAATGGTTGTATTTTGATTTTTATTTTGGTTTTCATTTATCCATGAAGGTATATCCTTATCATGGTAAGTGAATGGGTGATCATATGATTAAATAGTTTCCCCATTTTTTTGGGCCTTCAATGGTGTTAATGCACATTGAGGATGTTTATAATCGATTAGTGATCCATTTATAATTGTATTTTAACCATGATGGATTACAAGTGTCATAACTTCAACAATATCACCAAGATGGATCCCATTTCACTTACTAGGGTGAGTATTAGGCTGGCGATGATGTGATATTTGAGGAATGGAATGTTGTAATTTATGAACATCTTGAGATGGTGTTGTGTGGGAATTGTATTCATTTTATTTGTTTCATATGGTGATATGGTTCCATAGAAGAGTGTACTTGTGAATTATAAGTGAAGATGCATCTCAATATCCCATATTTTTTATAATTTATTTTTACAAGATAATTCTTTTGAATTTTAATTGATTAATTTGATGATTTATGATTTTGTGTAATTTTATAACATTATTTATGCCCATTTGGTTGTTCTATTATTAAAGAGATATATCTAAGACGAATCTCATAGTTAATTTGTTTTATGACCCCATTATAATTTTTTGGGGAATTTTTTAGTTTCTCAACGATGAGAATTGTTTGATTGGTTGATAATGTAAGGTCTAGATTTCATTCTATAAAACATACATTTTCATTTCATAAGTGTTTGGGGAGTTTGATAGTGTTATTTAGAAATCATATAGGTCGAGGAAGGATTTTTTTTAGGTTTCTTGGATCATCACATCATGAAGGTTACATTTTTTAATGATTTATGGTGTCATGGTGTCAGGATGTGTCAAGGATTGTGGGAATAAGCCTTTAAAGATCATTTCACACTATTTTATTATATAATATTGTTCAATACCTCACTATCATTGGTAACAATGTGATGTTTCTTGATGGGAATTTTAATAATGTGAAACCCATATATATTAGTCGTAAAACCATAAATATTGATATTTTTCACTTGTGTATTTCATTTTATAATTTTTTTCAATATTGGAACTATCTTTGTCACATTGTAATGTTATATTGGTTGGGTTCAATTATGGTTTTATGTTTCAGATCATTGTTTCATGGTTTTCTAGTTGAAATGAGATATTGTTGTGAAGTTTGTTAGGGTAACGGATAAGGATATGAGTCATTACATTATTAATTGGGGTTTAAACAATGCGAAATTTCACCAATAGACATTTCATGAACCTCCTTATTCACATCAAATAAATGGTTCTCAACCAATAGATAAAGGGGGAGCCCTGTAATGGGATTTTTCCACAATATGTGTATCTAGGATAGTTGAGGAATGATAAATATATATCAATCCATGACATACTACCATTTAGGATTTTATTAAATTTATATTCCTCTCAACTTTATTATAATTAATTTTTCATCTCTCAATGAATGGTATGTTGTGTATGAATTTTTGACAAACCAAGCCCCTGTGATTTATCCTTAGGGATTTTAATTCTAAAATGAATTTATTTTTTCAAGGATTTGCTTTTCCGCTTTCTCCCTCTATTTTTTATATCTCTTCCATTATATTCAGTAAACATATTTTTATCATCTAAATTATTTTGGGTTCTTTATCAATGATAGATACAGTATTAAGTATTTTATGATACCTTTAAGGATTTATAGTTTATCATGAGGATTTTCGGTGGTATTCTACATCTATTATTTAATTATAGTTTAGTAATTGTTGAAGATTCAGATCAAGTAAATGAATTTTAGACATCTAAAATTTAATTATATGTAAATTTAGAGTAATCAATATTTTGATTCAAATGATTAAATATATTATATTAACATAGAGGTATAATAAACCAAAATTAATGGAAAGAATTATTTTGTGGTACCTCACATGAAATTTTTTTTAATTAATGTTGTTGGATCAAGATATTTTTTAGATAGAATTTAAGTGCACTAAAATTATTTAAATTTATTACCTTCTATATTTGATATGTCTAAAACTAATTAAACTATGTGAACATGGTAATAGAATGAGGATAATTAATGAGTCGTTCATCTAGTTTTCTATTATTTTTAGAAATGATTAACATGGAAATGAATTACACTAGCCATGTTAATTGGATGACTGTCACTATAATTAGATTATATTATATTAGGTAACATCACATTATGAAACTTTAAGATAATTAATTTACTTTATTGATATGGTAAATAATAATGTTGATTGATGGAATTATTTATAAGGGACCACTATGTTTATATTTTTTCAATTATAAGACAACATTATGTTATTGAAGTTGTATTGATTACTTATTAAAAGTTTGTACCACCATCATTATGATTCTTTTGTGTATATATATATATATTATCGATCCCTATCTTTTATTTTCAAATTGGAATCTCATACATCTTGGTCAAAAAGGGAGTGTGGAGTTGTTGTGATATTTTTGTGTCAGAATCTTGATTTTATTGATGGTAGGATTGATTGGATTGTATTTAAATTCGAATAGGATGGTGTTGGGATGTTTGAATCAGGTTGGGATCCTATATTATCCGCTGTTTTCATATATATTAGCTACCAGTTTGTTATTTTATTTCGGGTATGTTCTTTATTTATTTATTTGTAGTTGTGTATTATATATTGAGATCATGTAGGGTAATAATTGATGAATTAATTAATCAAATGATAGTACTTGAATACTAAATGATGATATGGTACAATGAATATTATTGAACACTCTAAATTGATTTATGATGAATGTTTTGTAATATTTATATGTTAATAAGTGGAATCCATGTATTAGGTAAATGATTAAAAGGGCATGGTTACAAAAACTAAAATTATAATATTGAAAAGATGAACCGTGGGTTTAAATGATTAATATAAATATTAATCCAAAATTAGTAATTTGATAGTGTTATATGATTTATATTTGATTAATAATAAATGATAAGTGATAGTATGGTCCTTGATGCATGTTTACTGAGATAATCACTAACTTCATCGTAATTAATAATAATGTTTGGGTAATCTCATGAGAAAATAGTTCTTTTTTGTTTCATTTGCTGGATAGATTACCCTATAGTAAATATTGATATATAATATTAAATATATTATTTTATTTCATATTCTCCAACACTCTAGTTGGATATCACAATCGATTCCAATATTTTTCCTTTTTTCCCAATTGTTCTTACAAAAACAAGGATGTCAAGGATAAATATGGTTGATTACTCCCCACAGTCCACCCTCTTTTCAAAATGTATTATTATTTTCTTTCATATCCGGACTATGGTGTATTACTGTTATATGATATATAATCATATTGGTAGAATTGTCTCATGGTTATGAAATATATGTATGTTGGAGTTGTGTAAGCTTAATGTTAGAGTGTATACCAATATGAAAATGGTAATGGATCGAAGTTATTAAATGTTAAATTATACATTACATTTAGTAGATTAAAGTATAGTGTGTATTTAAATTGGGTGTAATAGCTCTAAATATTTCTAAGTGGCTATATTGAAATGGTGGTCATGTTCTTATGGTGTATGGTTATGGTTGTGATTACATGGATTCGTGGTGATGTATTTTCATGGATGTGTATTATGAATTATGTAGAGGATGAGAGAACTAGTACATGAGATTTTGGTGTTTAGAAAATATGGTTCAATGGGAAAGTGGAATCAAAGTGAATCTATTCTATATAATCCATTTATATTATACCACCTACTTCTATATGTTTTTAGGGAACAATCCTTAGTGATATATAAAATAGAGTAGACTATGTTTCGGTAATGAATTGATTTCTCTATTTATTAAATGGTGATTTAGTATTACTCTTCTACATTTTCATGTTATTTTTTGGTAGGATCATATAATATATTCTTCTATAGTCACCCGTATATATAAATCTATTTTTCAATGTTCATATGTGGGAGTTTGTGATCATGTTGTGGTGCACTAGCTCATAGAGGTTGTTTATGGACACTTATGTAGCAGTTTTCATAGTATAAATTTATTTTGGACATTCATTATATGAAATTAAATGTAATTTTATTATCCTATTTATTATTATGTAGATTATTGGTGGGTTATTTATGCATTATTGGGAAATTGGGGGGTCATTCCTTCAATATTTGTGTGTTATATACATGATGTTATGTACACTAACCAATAGACTATTAGAGTAGGGATTTTTGGGTCACTTGCATATTCAATTGCATAATAGGAGGGGGTCCCGTTAGGGAGGGACAAGAAATAGATTATGTTATAAAATAAATAGAGATACAAAGTCACAGTTGAGGCTCCCATATAATGTTTCTATGAAAAAAACCACATACTGAAGTTATCATGCTTTATGTTGAATATTTAATGTTTTTCAATGTCAGTAGTCATAAATCTATGTATAACCATATCATGGATTATATAAAAATATAATGGAATAGTGGAAAAAATAATGGATTAACATTCATGAAGTGAGATTATAAGAACACATCATGGTCTTGAGGAAACCACATCATGATTTCATTCAAATAGGTGAATGAAATGAATTAAAAACCCTCTATATTTTTAGGTCACCCAAGACTCATGACATGGTTTTTAGAGGTATAGTTTATATGATGAAACATAATTTGGCTTATAACCCCATGAATTGTTTCTTTATCTATATAAAAATTGAGTATCACTAGTTGAAGGGAGAGAGAGAACTTCATACAAATTATATAAAGAATGTATTTGGGTAAAGGATTATCTTTAAGAGAAGAACATGGAATACATTTTATCTATTGATTAAATTAACTTAAATATGATAAAATATGATCATTTATTATTTTTAGCATTAATTAATATTAATTTTTTTTAAATTTTGTTTGTAATAACCCGAGATTTTATGAGAATTGTTTTTTTAATTTCATTGATGTCTTCTGTTGTACGCTACACAAAAATTAGCTTGTACTATACGCAACACCGTATTAGCTTGCAGTATACGCAACACTATTCTTGGATAGTGTTACACAAAATTTCAAGTTCGTTTTGTGTAAATTATTCTATGAAACATTATGTATAGATTTTATTTAATGTATAAATGAAATAAGTTTTTATTATGTTATACGAAACATAAAACAGAGCTTTCACTACACGCAGCCCTGACATGGCTAGCATTACACACAATCAAGACTTTCTTCGATTGCGTGTGTAGCACACAATACTGAGTTTCACTAAACGAGATATTATTATAATATTATTATGAACTAGCCATTAAGAGTAGTAAAAACCAATTATTGAAATTTTATAAATTTTATCTTTCAAAATGGACTTCATTTTTTGATTCACAATATCGAAATTATCCTAGGGTGATTTTTTGGTATTTTTCTAAAAACATTCAATTTTTGATGAATAGTGAAAACATTAGGTTACTATTTAAAAAACGACTTTTTATTTAAATAATTATTTATTTAAATTTATTTTAGGTAAAAATTGATACATAATACCTATATAAGTTTAATTTAATTAATTGGACTCATTTTATAATAATGTTAGATATATAAAAATTTTATTTAACTTTTCACCGTCTTTTACCCACCTCCTAGGAGAATTTGAAAATTTACATAAAACTTAATTTTACTGCTTCTGTGTGTGGAATTTCAAAAATCTGAGAGACACGGTTAATATCAAGGAGTAAAATGCAGTTCAATAAGATAAAAATAATTTTTGGTGAATAGTAACTTTTATCTTTTATTTACCAGGGTTAAAAGTAAATAGGGTAATTAAGGATAAAATGATATTATTATTACCCTAAAACATGTCCTAATTCTATTATATAAGTGTAATTAGACCAAAAACAATCTTAAGAATAAAATATTACCCTTTAGATCCACTTGGATTAGATTAGGACATTTATTATAATTTTATTTAAAGAATTGTTAAAATAGATAAAATCAAAGTATAATAACTCAAACATTTTTAATATAGGTTTATACATAAGATAAATTCGACTATAAATATTCATTAGAAACATAAAATGATTTCCTACATAATGTTATTTTATTTATAAATTTTATTCATTAAATAATTTAATTTGTTTATGAAACAATGATGATGCAGTAATTACCTTATTAATGAAATATTAACATAATTGATGTTATAAATACCCAAATAAATGTAATTTGAGACTTTTTATAAATTAAACTAATTTTTTAGGTCAATATGACATGTTATTATTGATTAAATTAACTTTTTTAGAACTAATCATGTTGTTATAAGCTTCACAAAAATCAATTACCAAATAGTGTCAAAATTGACATAAAATAGTTTATAAAACAAATATGATATTATTAATTGATATTATATTCATAAAAATATAAGTTTCGGTCAAATGTCTTATATAAGGTTATATATATTAATAATGAACCACTTGGGGTTTTTTTGGCTTGTTATAGTAAGATTGTTAACCATATATTGTTAGAAAACAAGAAGGCACGGTAAAAGTTAAATTATTTGACATAGAGTTATATCTAAAAAATAAGGTTAAAATAGTAACCTATACTTGTATAAAACCTTTTGGTTGAGATTATTTCAACCTATACACACTTTAGCTTCTAAATAAATTAATTTGGAGCTATTATAAACCTAATATGATTTTATTAAAAAATAATATTTTATGTTTTTCCGAAGGTTCGCCTCTCCTCCCTTATAAAGGGGCACCTCCTTCCTGTCCTTTTTACACAACTTTGAGCCTTAAAGCTCGGCCAAACCCTTCCAATTTACCTTCTCAACTTCCCTATAAGCATACTAGAGGTCCCGGTTTTCTTCAAAGACCAATTTTAGTACCCTAAAAGGAGGTTTGAAAGAGGCGTGTCGAATAAGAGGTAATATCCATTAACGATTCTTTAAAATTTCCTTCTTCTTCTACTTCCTCTTCTTTATTTGTATCATTATAAAGTAATAAAATAATTATCTATAATATAATAATATGGTATTATAAATATGAACCAACCCTATTTCACATTTTATCCATCCTACGGAAAACAAAATCACCGCGCGTGTGTACTTATGGAATACTGTCTCCACGCCGTGGTGAAATCTGTTTTTCCACCACCACCTTACATGGTTGAGTATAATGGTGTAAATAATAACTATATATGGTTATAATAACATCATACTAACTCTGAAATATTATATCATCCACTCCAATTCCATTCAATAATTATTGGAATGATATCATCGCTCGTGCGTACGTACGGATTACCCTCTCCACGACGTGATGAGATTCATTCTCCATGTTAACCATTCATGAATGATTATAAAGTATATATAACGAATCATAATGAAATATATGAAATATTGAAGCTAATTTAATTATGTATATATATATATATATGTCATCTAATTACTTCCATTCACGTCTATAAGGAAATGAAAACAACTTTCATGCGTACGTACGACCTACCGTCGCCATAAACAGTGTATTTCATTTCATTTATCTATCTATTATATATATATATACTGAATAAATATGTTATATAAATCATGATTTAAATTATATAAGTAATTAAATCATGATATCATTAATAATAATATCAAGAAAAACAAGTCCAAACATGTAAGATAAATAAAATGATTTTACCCAAAACGCTGCTTTAACATGGAATTTACAAAAGAACGGGTAATATAAAGTCACAAGTGAACCATATATGATATAATAACAATGAATATAATTCTTTAATAAGTCAATGACATTATTTAAATCATTATACATGAGGTTCTTATAGTTACAAATCATATGGGACCTAAGGTAAGGGATAACTTTTCCAATCTCATTTTTATCCGAGATTGTTTATTCGTAAGTATTTACTGGGGTTATATTTATCATCCATGTCCTTGTTTTATAAACAAGGTTTCTTGTATGTTTAAAGTAATTTTTACCCATGTTTTACTTTTACCATTTGTTATGGAAGGAATCTTTCTTTTGTTTACCATATAAGGAACTTTTTTACTTTTCCGACAAAAGTACGGGGAGAATGTTTTTTTAACTTATACGGCATGAATGGATTTTTACTATTTCATGATGCCTTATTTTCTTGAAGCTTACTCTACTATATTTCATGACTATTTTCAACAAAATTATTTTCATTACAATTTTCATGGGATTTTTTTAAAAGAAAATGATTTTGAAAAAGAAAGGATATTTTTTGAAGAATTCATTTCAAGTGTTTTATCAAAATCATTTTCCATCTAAGATGACAGTATTTCATATGTGTATGTTTCAAGTATAATGTCTCTATGATTTACATGGTTTCATTTTTCTTATGATGAAATGATATCCATTTGTTTTATATGGATTATTTTATGATGAGAAGATGTTTATGAAACCCATTTTATTCTTTGGGTTATGATAAATGATTTATGTTTATTTTGTGGCACATGTAAGAATGATTTCATTTTGAGATGGGTGGGACCAATATCTCTCTCAAATTCATTGGGTAAAGATTTATATCTCATGATATAGACATGGATAGAATAGTAAGTTAATCTGGTTCAGTGTTACAGGACTGGAACGAGGAGTGAACTCGATTCAGAAAGGGACTTTGTCTACTTAGATGGTCTTGGAAGAAATTCCTTGGCCACTATGGAAATCATATCATGTGCTTAATGGTTTTCCACAATGAAATTTTTTATTCCCATTCTATTTTATCATGATTTATGTTCCTTTATTATCTATGCCATACGTACTTCCAAGATTTATTTCACAACTCAAGATTTTGATGCTTAAAATTTATGTTCATGTTTTCAAGTTCAAATGTATATGTTTTGTTTTATTTTCTACAATATTACCCTTACTGAGCATTTGAGCTCAACCTTTATATGTTTTATTTTCTCCAAGATATAAAGAATGGTTTTAGGTAAAAAAAAAAGGGAAGATATTTGTGGGAGATGTTGAAGATATTTCACCAAGATTTGAATATTATGTTCCCTGTTTCCAAAGACACTAAACTATGACGGTCCATTGGTGTCTGTTTTTGTTATGTATTAGATATTCTGCAAAATTAATGTAATGTCTATGTAAGTAAATATTTGGGTATCTACAGTTGGTATCAGAGAAAAGTTTTAGTTAACCTTTGGAAACTAGGATGCGAAATCTTTATTGAGATCCCTAGAGATATTTCTAAGGCATGTCTAGGGATGTCCCTAAGGTTTAGAATAACAATATTTTACAGTACTAGAATTATGTTGACGATCATGAATAACCTAGAGAGAACCTATGGTGTCCTGGATTAAATAATGTGTGATAAGTTAGACATCTCAGAAGTTACTTTTTATGATTATGTGATTCCCCGTTATGTTAACTGTTTCATACACCATGGATTTTGGTTTTAGTCCATGGAGGGAACTCGAAGGAATTGGGGTAACATTGAATCCAATGGAAAAATTGGTGACTATGAGCAACGAAATTGTGTAATGCCTAGAAAGAAAGATTTTGTGATTATGCCGAATCAGTCATCGCAATATATTACTAACAGGGTGACCTTTAGTGGTATTCCTAATTCATCAAATAAGAGGAAGATGGACATTTATGCATGCTCTCATGTTGAGGACCATAAACAAAGGATGATTGGGAATCATAAATAGGGGAATAAGATCCTTGAGGAATACATCAAATGGAAGGGAAAATATCATCTATGTGGAGAAAAGGGCCAGAGAGGGACCAACTGTTATGGAGTTCAATGTCTTATCTGTGGAGAACATGGGCATTACCCAACTTAATTACCTGACCTAAGTGGTTATTTCTAAATCAATGAAGGAATTATTTCATGATAATCATTGAAGAGGATGGATTGAAGTGTTTATATATTGGTATTCAAGAATAATGTTGTTGAGGTACTTATATGGTATATTGGAATATCAATGTATTGGTCCATTGTGGTTTTCCATAAGAATATGGGATCAGTTACCATGAAAAGTGATTGAAATATTTCTGAAAAGCAGATGATATGCATATAATGAAGGGATAAAGAGAAAATAATATGTTTGATAGTATTAATGAGCTAATGACTAATATAAGGACAAAGTGATATCATGGTTTGAGTATAAATAATTTTTGGGATTTCATCATGTGGAAAGAGTTAACTTTTGATAGCATTCATGTTTTCACTAAGGTTCTATGGTAATTCATGTTTCAAGAGAATACAAGATTAAGGTATTCACATGTTTGTAATGAGAACAACAAGATATAACTTGTGATATATGAGGGATAAATGATGGTATTCACATCCTCGGTAGATGGCATTTCTAGTAATTTTTTTCTTTATACTATGAGATTGGACAGAAGTATTTTTTATAAGTCTAAAGATTGGAATGAATTAAATTATACATAAGATAGTATTATTTAAGTCTATAACTTTTTGTTATGTTATAATAGTATAGTTTTAGAAAAAGGGCATATCGTAGGACGGGAGACAACCCATCGCGTCAGACAAGGATGCGGGAATCAAACCCAGAACTGAAGTGTGACAGACCGTTATTGCATACCACAGGACTACAGGAAGTCCTGGTTAGTATAAATTAGTTTCCATTTATTATGTGGTATGATATATGAAGTATACATCCATTTTAGTAACCATATACGATTAATCTCACCATAGATGAACTTATGTATATTTAATAACATTTTCTAACCTTTTATTTGAGATAGATAGAATGACTCACTGTTCTATCACATGACCTACTAACGCTTCACGAATGAAAAATTCAACTTCATTTCTTTCGGAGATGAAGTTAAAATTGTTCAAGGCACAAACAATGGTGAGATTGTACCAAAATCAAGTAAGTATTTCTTTTAATTCAACAATTCTTCAACTTTAGGGAAATGATCGTGAAAACAAAAAAAATTTGTCCTAGTGTCCTTATATACGATGAATCAGATGGTACCTTAAATCATCACAAATTTATGGCTTTATGATTGTTTTCTTTTTCATAGCCATGTTCTCTACAACTCTTCACCTAGAAATGATGGTTATATTTCTATTCCATGTCCATATTTTCACCTATGTTGTCCTATGTGGAAACCCAGTACTGAGTTACATTGGGTAACCATTAAGATTCTAACATTCCATTTTAAATTGACATTTTAGTATTCCTTTTTACGATGTGGGTTTCTAATAATGAAATTTTCTAGTAGTAAACCATTTATAACCCCGACGAATTTCGAGGGTGAAATTCATTTTAAGGGGGGTAGATTGTTACAACCCAAGCTTTTATGAGAATTATTCGTTTTAATTTCATTGATGTCGTGTGTTGTACGCTACACCAAAATTATCTTGTATTATACGCAACATCGTATTAGCTTGCGGTATACGCAACACTATTCTTGGCTCGTGTTACACACAATTTCAAGTTTGTCTTGTGGAAATTATTCTACGCAACATTATGTATAGATTTTGTTTAATTTATAAATGAAATAAGTTTTGATTATGTCATACGAAACACCAAACGGAGCTTTCAATACATGCAGCCCTGACTTGTCTTGAATTACACGCAATCAATACTTTCTTTGATAGTGTGTGTAGTACGCAATACTGAGTTTCACTAAACGAGATATTATAATAAAATTATTATGAACTAGTCGTTATGAATAGTAATACCAAATTTTTGAAATTTTATAAATTTTATCTTTCATAATGGAATTCATTTTTTGATTTGGAATATCGAAATTAGCCTAGGGTGACTTTTTGGTATTTTTCTGAAAACTGACAATTTTTTATGAATAGTGAAAACAGTAGGTTGCTATTTAAAAACCAAATTTTTATTTAAATAAATTTTTATTCAAATTTTTTAGGTAAAAATTGATACATAATACATATAAGTTAAATATAAATAATTGGAGACATTTTATAATATTTATATATATATAAAAATTGTATTGAACTTTTCACCGTCTCTTACCCACCACCTTGGAAAATTTGAAAATTTACATAAAACATAATTTTTACACTTTTTTGAGTGGAATTTCTATAATCCAAGAGACATGGATAATATCAAGGAGAAAAATTCAGTTCAATAAAACAAAAATAATTTTTGGTGAATAGTAACCTTTTCGTTTATTTACCACGGTTAAAAGTAAATAGGGTAATTAATTGTAAAAATGATATTATTATTACCCTAACACATGCCCTAATTCTATTGGATAAGTGTAATTCGACCAAAAACAACCTTAGGAATAAAATATTTCCCTTTAGGTCCACTTGGATTAGATTAGGACATTTATTATTATTTTATTAAAAGAATAGTTAAAATAGTTAAAATAAAAGTTTAATAACTAAAACATTTATAATATATGGTTATACATAATATAAATTCAACTATAAATATTAATTAGAAATATAAAAATATTTTCTACATAATGGTATTTTATTTATAATTTTTAGTCATTAAATAATTTAATTTATTTATGACACAATGATGATGCAGTAATTACCTTATTAATGAAATATTAACATCATTGTTGTTATAAATACCGAAATAAATGTAATTTGAGACTTTTTATAAATTACACTAAGGTTAATATGACATGTTATTATTGATTCAATTATCTTTTTTTAGAACTAATCATGCTTTTATAATCTTCACAAAAATCAATTACCAAATAGTGTCAAAATTTGCATAAAATATTTTTTAAAACAAATATTACGTTATTAATTTCTATTATATTCCTAAAAATATAAAGTTCGGCAAAATGACTTAGATAAGGTTATATATATTAATAATGAACCACTTGGGGTTCGTATGGCTTGTTATAGTAAGTTTATTAGGCATATAGTTTAAGAAAACAAGAAGACACAGTAAAAGATAAATTATTTAACATAGAGTTAAATCTAAATGATAAGGTTGAAATAGTAACCTAAACTTTTCTAAACCCTATTGGTTGAGAGTATTTAGACCAATAAAAACTTTAGATTCTAAATAAATCAATTTGGAGCTATTATAATCCAAATATGACATTATTATAATATAATATTTTAAGTTTTTCTTAAGGTGCCCCTCTCCTCCCATATAAAAGGGAACCTATTTCCTCTACTCTTTACGCAACATTGAGCCTTCAAGATCGCAAAAACCCTGCCAATTTCCCTTTTCAAATTCACTAAAAACATACTATAGGTCCTGGTATTCTTCAAATACCAATTTTAGATCCCTAAAAGGAGGTTTCAAAGAGGCGTGTCGAAGAAGAGGTAATATCCGTTACCGATTCTTTCAAATTTCCTTCTTCTTCTAATTACTCTTCTTTATTTGTTTCATTATAAAGTAATAAAATCAGTATCATTCATATACATATATGTTATTATAAATATGAAACAACCCTATTTCACCTTTTATCCATCCTACGTAAAATGAAATCGCCGCGTGTTCGTACGTACGAAATACCGTCTCCACGCCATGTTGTAATCTGTTTTTCCACCACCCCCTTACTTGGATGGGTATAATGGTGTAAAGAATAACTATATATGTTTATAATAACATCATACTGATTCTGAGATATTATATCATCCACTCAAATTCCATTCAAAAATTATGGGAACGATATCATCGCTCGTCCATACGTACGGATTACCGTCTCCACGACGCAATGAGATTCATTCTCCATGTTAACCATTCAAGAATGATTATAAAGTATATATAATTAATAATAATTAAATATATGACATAATTAAGCTACTTTATATATATATATATATATTTCATCTACTTACTTCCATTCAAGTCTATAAGGAATAGAAAACAATGTTCATGCTTACGTACGACCAACCGTCTCCATAAATGGTGTATTTCATTTCATTTATCAATTTATTATATATATATAATAAATATATATGTTATATAAATCATGATTTACATTTTTAAAGTATGTAAATCATGATATAAGTAATAATAATATCATGAACAATAATTCAAAACACGTACGATAAATAAAACGATTTAGCCCCCCAAAACGCTGCTTTAACATGGAATTTACAAAAGAACGGGTAATATAAAGTAATAAGTGAACCATATATGATATCATAACAATTAATATGATTATATAATAAGTAAATGAAATTATTTAAATCATTATACATGAGGTTTGGAAGCGTACGAAGCATATGGGCCTAAGGTAAGGTATAACTTTTCCAATATCGTTTTTATCCGAGATTGTTTATTTGTAAGTATTTACTGGGGTTAGATTTATCAACCATGTCCCGGTTTTCTAAAAATGGTTTCATGTATGTTTAAAGTCCTTTTACCCATTTTTTACTTTTACCACGTTTTATGTAAGGATTTTTTCTTTTGTTTACCATACAAAGAACTTTTTGACTATTCTGAAAAAAGTACGAGGAGAATGTTTTATTAACTTATATGGCATGAATGGATTTTAACGGTTTCATAACACCTTATTTTCATGAATCTTGTGCTACAATATTTCATGACTATTTTAAATAAAATCCTTTTATTTAAAATTTTCATGGCATTTTGTGAAAAGAAAATGATTTTGAAAACGAAACGATATTTTCCTTAAGAATTCATTTCAAGTGTTTTATCAAAACCATTTTCCATCTAAGATGAAATTATTTCATATGTGTATGTTTAAAGTATAATGTATCTTTGATTTACATGGTTTCATTTTTCTTATGATTAAATGATATCCATTTGTTTTATAGGGATTATGTTATGATGGGATGATGTTTATGAAACCCATTTTATTTTTTGGGTTATGATGAATGATTTATGTTTATGTTGTGGAACACATAAGAATGATTTCATTATGATATGGGTGGGACCTATATCTCCCTCCAATGCATTGGGTAAAGATTTATATCTTAGGAGATAGACATGTCTAGAATAGTAAGTTAATCTGGTTCAGTTTTACATGACTGGAACGAGAAGTGAACTCGATTCAGAAAGGGACTTTGTCTACTTAGATGGTCTTGGAAGAAATGCCTTGGCTACTATGAAAATCATATCATGTTTTTAATGATTTTCCACAATTAAATGTTTTATTCCCATGATATATTATCATTATTGATGTTCCTTTATGATCTATTCCATACGTACTTCCATGATTTATTTCACAACTCACGATTTTGATGCTTAAACTTTATGTTCATGTTTTGGAGTTCAAATGTATATGGTTTGTTTTATTTTATCCATTCTTACCCTTACTGAGAATTTGATCTCACCTTTTAGATTTTTTATTTTCCCCAGGATATAAATAAAGGTTTTAGGTAAAAAAAGGGAAGATATTTGTGGGAGATGTTGATGATCTTTCACCAAGATTAGAAGATTATGTTCCATGTTTCCAAAGACACTAAACTATTATAGTCCTTTGGTGTCAGTTTTTGTTATGTATTATATATTCCAAAAAAGTAATGTAATGTCTATGTATGTCAAGATTTGGGTCTCTATAGTTCTCATGACTCTCTTACTTCTTTAAATGTTTTTATTTAATAATAAAATGCATTCCACATTATTTGGGGTACCACCTAGTGATCACCATGGATTATTGGATAATGGAGAATTAGTGAACCATGTAAATAATCATATGTTCATGTGTTAATATTTCTCACTACACTATCCCTTATATTTTATATATATTGTTGATAATATCATAATCTAATTGTAATTGGTGTAACCCTAATTTTTTGGGAAATATATTGACTAGACTAATTTACCCCATGGGCATGTTATTCTCACACGTAGTAATTTTATGTGATATTATATCAATGGTCTTCGGTTCATATAAAATTATATTAATCTAATATTTGAGAAAATATCTACACATAAGTACATGAGTTTTTTCTTTATTATTTATATCATTTCCCAATGATGAATTATAATACTGAATTTAGATTCATCAAATAAAAGGTATTTCTCATATTTTATGGATTAAGATTTCATTTATATAAAAATAAAATGGTTGTATACATTCTCTAAATAGGATAGTAAATTCGTGATTTCATAGATAATGACGTCAAATTACATCGGTAAGTATTGGGTTTTATTTTATAACACTGGAAAAATGTGGAACATGATGAATGATCATAAATTTAACATCATTTTTTAGTATCTCGGAAATAATATTAAATAGTTACATGTTTCAAATCAATGATTCCATATAGGATAATATAAATTATGTTACTAAATAATATATTAATTTAAGAGAGTTAAGACTAAAAAATTCTAGGAATAATATGATTATATACTAATATCTAAAAATGAATTTGCGGATAAATTTTTTATATGACTGAATAATTTTTTTTCTTTTTAAATATATGGAGAAAATCATTATTATTAAAACCTGGTGAAGAATTTTATTATAATAATAATATATATAAATTATGTGAAGATATATACTCTTGAAAATTATATCTTGGAGTAGTTTATAGTTGAAAAACTCAATAATATATTGATTTCTTATGGGATGATAATAGGAATTTATTAAAAGAAGATATTGATATTATATAAGAAGACTTATTTTAAAGCCTCAATGGATTGAAAATCAACGAAAATTTAGTCTTGTGATTAATGACATTAAGCTAATAATTATGAAATATATTAAATAATTTTACTTCCTTTTTATCCAAAGGATTTCAAAGGTGAAAAAGTATGTACAAGTTGAAAATTAATTTTAAATAATTCAATTATTTAAAAATTATACATTTTCTAGATAATTCCCCTAAGGATAATAAAAAAATATAATAAGGATGATCAATATAATATATGATCAATGATTAATAACATGGTGGACAGTGGTCTAAATGTATTGAATTTATCTAAAGGAAGTTATAATCCAAATTCATCAAGAAATATTTATTTTTTATCTACGTAGAAAGAACCGTCATGTGACAAGGATCATGATAATGAAAATGATGTAACATAAGGGAATTTTTATTAGGATTTCATGACAAAAAAAATTATAATTAATATTATAGAGATGAAGAAGATATAATATAGAATGATTAAGAAGAAGAAATAGAAATGAAATTCTAGTTATGAATAAAGAAGATGGTTAATATTAAGAATATTGGAAAAAAATTATAAATATAACAAATCAATAGATAAAACTATTATGATATTTAGTATTTTAAAATGAATGATGGGATGAAAGGTGAATATTTGATAAATATATGACATGTAAATTAAATTTTACTAAAATATACAAGACACATGATGAAAAAATATATTAAGTGATTACAAAATAATAGGAGGTCTACTTGATTAAGTTACATATATCACTTTCTTTAACCGAAAAACTAATTTATCATCTTCATTAGTGAAACAACCATCTAGATGCTTAATATAAACTTTTTCACTTAGAACCCCATTCAAAAATTCAGATTTGAAATCCATGTGAAACACTTTGAAGTTACTTTGCACATCTATGGCTTGTAATAATCCGATTGTCTCCAGGCTTACAACAGGTGAAAATGTATCATCAACATCTATACACCATTTTTGCGAGAACCATTTACACACCAGTCATGATTTTTTTTAGAATTATTATTCCATATTCATTCATATTATTTTGAAAGACCCATTCAGTCCTAATAAAATTGTTATGTATTGTATTTGAAACAATCTCCCTTGTCTGATTCTTCTCAATCTATTCTAGTTCTTTCCTCATTTCCCGAACCCAGTTTTCATCTTCAACTGCATCCGTGAAAAATTTAGTCTCTACCTGAGATAAGAAAGATGTATGCTGAGTGACTTCATTCTTCTTATCTGAACAGGCACTGTCTGATCCCCAATGATATTTCCTCTATCAATTTTATCTTGAATCTATGGATTTTGTGCAGATATGGATTTTACTTCCTCATTCTCTTTATCAGTATCTTCTTCTGAATTTGCATTGGTAATGTTTTATCCCCTACATTGCATTCATCCTAATAACTTTTATTAGGAAAATGTTCACTATTCTGTTGAATTCTCTCTACATTATCCACTAGAGTGACATCATTTTTCTCAACATCTTTTCCCAGCCTCTTATTAAAACATTTGTATTATTTAATTTTTCGAGAGTAGTGAAGGAATATCCCCTCATCTCCCTGTGACATAAATTTCCTAGGTTTTTTCTTGTTGATAATAAATCACATTCTTCCAATGATTCAAAAATATTTCACTATTGGATTCTTTCCATACAACATAACATTCGGAGTATTTCCTTCCTTTGGACCCAACATATCCCTATTAGAAATGTAGACTGATGCCAATACAACTTTCTTCTAAAATTTCTCTTATAGGTATTATTCTATAAGCATTGTTCAGGACATGTTGTTGATGATCTGATTTCTACATTCAACAACTCTATTCTATTAGGAAGTTCTTTCTGATGAAACTTGATGCCTTATCCCATGTTTCTCGAGATAGTCTCCCACCTGACTATTTGATAATTATTTTCCATTATCAGTATGAAACTTCAGAATTTTCACCCCAAATAACCTTTTAGATTCACTTTTATACTATTTTAGGCAACTGAACACATCAGACATATGTTAAATTATGAATACCCATTCTATTATTCTATAATCATCAATTAACAGGATATAATATCTCTTTCCATCAATGGATCTTGGTGATATAGGCCCACAAACATCATCGTGCACCAATTAGAGCACTCTTGTTTACTTATTTTCCTTCACTTTGTACGTCTTTCTGATGATATTACCCATTTGGCATGAATCATATGTATGATTATGATCATGTTATAAATTATGGAGGTCTCTGGCTGTATGAAACATTACCAGATTTAATACGGATGGTTGGCATAGAAGACCAAGTCATTTATACCATAACTTATTTGCATTTTCTCTAGACAAAAGGCGCATATCTTCTTCTCATAATTCTAGGTAGAGACATCCCTTTTTTCCTTTTCTTAGTATAACCAATGAACCTCATTTTACTTTTAAAATACATATCATATTAATAAACCCTATAGAATGACCTACATCACATAACAGGCTGACACTTATCAAATATTGACTGAGACCTTCTACTACTAAGACATCAGCACATCCCATCTATTTCCCCCCAAAATTGGCCTTTACCAAGCCAATAATGTTTAGGAATTCATCATTTAAAAACATTAAAACTCCTTCTTTGTCATTAATTATTCCTATGACATGATCCTTATTTCCAGCCATGTGATATTTGAAACTGCTGTCAAGGATCCATGCACTAGAATAATCTGGTGTTTTAAGGGGAATTTATGCCACCACTTCCTTATAATCCTTTTTCTTTTTGATACATGTCTTTGGACTCACATTATGTGTAGTTTTAAAAGCATGATCTTCCTTGGAGTTTGATTTCCCATTATCATTCTTCATAACTTCAAATCAATTTTTCATTTTCAACCCGCTTGTTGGTTTTTTGATTCACTGCTTGGGACTACATTGATTCTTCCTTGGGACATTCCTCTACACGATTGATGTAAAATATCTAGAAATGTGCCCAAATTCTCCACACTAAAAATAATGACACTCCATGGATGTTCTATAAAATTGAGCTCTCTTTGGCTTCCACTATCATTCTGGTATGCTTTGATATCTCCTAGCTATAGAACATACAAACTCTGAATGTCCCATCTTTCAACAATAATAACACCTGATGTAGGGTGAATTCTAATTTTTCATATCTGCACTACTGGGTCTCCCTTAGGTTATTGGAATATTCGGATTTTGCTTCATACCCAAATACACTTTCAATAATAGAATTGTTTCTTGTGGTATAATATCAATTTTCACACCTTTTTGTTTTCATTCATGTCCAACATTAACATTAGCGTCTGAAAGAAATTGATGCTTCCTTTCTGTGGAGCCACTATAATGCACTTTCAGCTTCTCTATCTTCTGAGTGATTTACATTCCTGATGTTGTATCATGTGTCAATAGTTTTTCATGATCCTCATTCTTTTTCTACAAACTGACTAATTCTTCAAAAAGATCATCGATATTCTTGATTTTATCCTTAATTGTTTAATTCAATCCATCGATCTCCCTTTTATATTCTTCAATCATGATTTTATATTCACTAACTGGTTCTGATTTGATTTGTTTTGATGTCTTGAGTTTCTAAATTTCTTCTATCAACTCAAACTTCTCTTCTTCTTGATGCTGCATATAGAGTTTGGAGTCATTAACTAATTTGTTGGATTTCATTGTTTTGGCAGTCCAAACATCTATCTCTTCAACAGAATCCTCTAACTCACCTTTCATATCAACTCTCCCTTTAGATACTTATTTATCATCAATGTTGGTTTCTTCCTTTTTCTTAGTACTACCGATAGCTTCCCCCATAGCATTTTATCCCTGGTCTTTGCACTTCTCTATCTCTTTAACCTCTTTAAGCTCTGACTCATATGAACTATCACATTCTTGTAAAAGAATATTCTTCTTTATAAAAAAATTTCCCTTGAACTATTTATTGCCTTTCACATAGGCTATAAAATTATTCATGGGAATTTCATCTTCATCGATATCATCATCATATTGAAACTTTTTGGTTCACCTTTCTTCAAGATCACCAACCATTACCCATCTAAAGCTGGAAAGTGGAAGTTTCCCTTCAAAATTTCCTTTTCCTTTTCCTCTTTGATGATTTGAGGAATGTAATGACAACACCTCTTTTATATCTTCTTATTACTAAGAATAATCAATGGTAAACCTTTTCATGGACTTAAATTACACCTCTTTAGATTTCCCCTTTTCCAAAGCATCATTGTCATCATTTCTCATTTCATATAAAACAGGGGTGTTGTGCAAGTTATCCTATGTCAGATATTTCGGGTCATTATCTTTTGAAATAGAAACTATCAGATTGAACTATGTTGGAAGCTTCCTCAAGATGTGATTCGTAATATTTATGTCTTCAATAACCTCTCCAAGACCTTGAATGTATCCAATAGTAATATTTACCCTATCAAAGAATTCATCAACAAACTCATTTGGGTTCATTCTCAGATCTTCATACATGTTCCATAGAGCTTGAATATTTTCCTATGTGACCTTCAAATAACTTTTATATATGTTTAATACCTTTTCCCGCAAGGAATGTGAGGTTTTTAATGATATCACATTTTTATAAATATTATTGAATAAGGCTCCAAATAAAATTTTGATTCTCTTGGCGTCTGAAACCAATTCTCTCTGCCAATTTTCTAATAAATCACCACTATTGATGTCAACTGTTATACCAAGAATTTCTACTATAAACACATCCATTCTGAAATATCATAATTATTGTTTCATCTGATTCTTCTATAGATTAAAATTGGTCTCATCGAGGATCGGAATACCTTTTTCATTTATGACCTCCATTTGAAAGAGAAACACTGATATCAACCATTCCCTCCAAATAAAATTTATAGGTCCACTAGGATGGATACCCTGAGAGGGGGGTGGGTCTGGGTATGATAGATTAAAACAACTTTCCATTTTTGATCTCATTTTATTTTTAGAAAAAACGCTCTTCCATATCCTTCCTATTGTAGAGTATGAACAAATATTAAAGCATGAACAGGACAAAACAATTTTACTTTGTTCATCCTCACTAGGCTACATCCATGGAGCATACACTGGAAATGTGCAGATGTAACAAATCAACTATAAATTCACTACTATTTAAAAATTTGGAGTGGACTCACTATCCCTCTTGGTTTGTAACTCATCACAATTTGAAAGCTCGCTGCTCTCTCAACTGATGTGTGCTCACTGCTTCTTCAAAACATCCACTCATAGTTTATATACTTATAGGTCCCTTAATTTTCACACATTAATTAACCCATAATTGTATGTAGATTCTCTATTTATATCCTATTTTAATCCCTTGATGAATACCACTATACCATATTACTACTGGGTAACTCCAAATATTTCATATGTGTCTTTTTTGAAACTTTAATTCCTTCCTTGTAAGATTGCACTTGGGTCTCAAAACACCACTTGCGTACAACATCAATATTATGGTCAAATCAAATCATACAAACAACTTTCTTAGCTTGAATTCAACACATAATCTTTAGGTAAAATCCCTTTTGATAAAATTATTATGGGATCTAGAGTGTGATTTCTCTCCCCATGTTGAGCTACATCAAATGAGATGGGTCACCTATTATTTATATGAACTGCAGACCCATGCATGGAAGATTCAATTTTTGTTGCTTAATATCCTCCTCAAGCATGAAAAAACTCATTTGAATTTTCATTTGGGTTGCAAGTCTCTTTCATGCAACCTCATATTTTTAGCACATTTTCATATCTTTTGTGAACATCAGGACTTTTCCAAATTTCATGATAAACCAATTTATCTTTGTTCTTTGTCAACATAGGTTTTCAATAATATATATGGAACATGACAATTCACCATGATAACTTGCATTTTCGACAAACAAAACCAACAAAAAATTTCTGCAATGTTATGTTAAGGGAATTTTTTCCAAAAGTCTACCCTTTTGGGATTGTTGACAACACTTATCAAAACTATTCTCAGTACATAGATACCTAACTAAATCTCCTTCTATCATCTACCACCATTTGCCTTTAGAGATTCATATAGAGAACAAAGATTCACTGACCACATACTTTAAGCTCACATGAGACATGCTTGGCATGAGAAACAATAGTTGTATGAAAAGTTCAACAATGAATCACTTCATTTCTCAGACCAATTGTTGATACCATACTGATACCAATAAACTGCTTTCATCACAATCCTTAGCTTCCATGAAATATAATATTTGATCGATCTCTTCATGCATCATCATATTTAATTCTCTCCCCCTATTTAATTTCTCTCACTATCTTGTTTCTCCACATGTTAGCTTCTCCCTGTGTCTTGACCTAATAAATTTTCTCCAGTAAAAGACACACATTATCCCCCATGAATAGTCACATTTCTCCCCCATTTTCAATGAATGAAAAGTCCACTCCTTTGTGGTCTTCAATAGGGTAAGAAATTAGATTATCCTATTAGTGAAAGGCACACCATACCTTGGGGAGAGGGGGTGGGGGTCCCACATCCCCACTTTTTATAGTGTGGGGAGTCGACTGAACTCTGAGAGAAATCTGATTCCTCTCAAGAGCTTCCTTGGGTAATGCCTTTGTCAGAATGTTGGAAACCTATAGCTCTATAAGAACATACTCCAGCGTCATAATTCCATGTTCACCATTATCCTTAATAAAATGTTACTTTATCTAAATGTGAATTTTCCTTGAGTTATGGATGGGATTTTTTCTGAAATTTATCGTAGAGGAGTTATCGCACTATGTTATGCTCGGAGATTTCAATTCAACTCCCATATCATCAAGCTAATGCTACATCCACAATAACATTGTACATGCTTGAGTGGACAAAATATACTCAGATTCGGTGGTGCTCAATGAAATGAAATATTTATTCCTTCTTAGAAAAGAAATAAACAATCCCTCAAGATAAAAATAACCTCCTGACGTTGATTTCTTGTCATCTACTGAACCAACCCAATCTGCATCTGTATATCCCAAAGGATCTGGTTGATATTTTTCACTATATATTAAGCAAAAATCAATTGTTCCCTTGATGTAACGAAGTATTATTTTCACTTAAATAATTTGTATTTCCTTTGGATTAATTTTATATATCACTTATTTGAATGTGGAGAATACAATTTCATGCCTTTTTCGTAGTTAGGAATAGTAACCATCCAATAATTTTCCTGTATTCTGTGATATTAATAGGCTTGCCTTCATCATCTTTTGACAATTTCATCTGGGTAGGAAATGGAGTATTCATTTCTTTAGAACTCTCTATTACAAATCTCCTCAAAACCTCCTCAACATATTTGGATTGAGAGATAAATGTGCCTAAACTTCCATGTGTTACTTGTAAACCAAGGAAAAACTTCATCTCACTAATCATTGACATTTCAAACTCATGTTTCATGATATCAAAAAACGGTCTGCATTAGGCTTCATCAAATCCTACAAATATTATGTCATTGACATAAACCAACACCATCATCCAATGATTATTTTCATTGTTAAAATAGAGATTATAATCAACTCTACCACGCTGAATTCCAATCTCCTTTAAATAATGATCAATCCTTGAGTACCATGCTCTAGGTGCTTGTTTGAGCTCATATAGCACATTCTTCAACCAAAAATTTTTTTTATCATCTTAAAGAATGAGAAAACCATACAGATTATCAATATAAACATTTCATTCTAGAACCCAATTCAAAAATGTAGATTTTACATTCATCTAAAACACATGGAACTTACGTTACAATACAACGACTATAAATAATCTGATTGTCTCCAAGAATGAAACCGGTGAAAATGTCTCATCAATATCTATAACCTCTTTTTTGGAGTACCCATTGAATAGAAATTGATTTTTTGTTTTGAATTATTTTTCCATCATCATTCATCTTATTTCAAAAGACCCATTTAGTCCAGATGACATTCTTATCTGTTGGCCACAAAAAAAATCTCCCATGTCTGATTCTTCTCAATCTATTCTATCTCTTCATTCATCGCCTGAACCCAGTTTTCATCTTCAACTTCATAATCAAAAAAATTAGGTTCTACCTGAGATAGGAATGATGTATGATATAGTGACTTCATTCTTCTTGTCTGAACATGTGATGTTTGATCACTAATGATATTTTTTCTATCAATTCCAGCTTGACTACGTGGCTTCTGTGTAGATACAAATTTTACTTCCCTATGCTCATCATCAGTAACTTCATTTGAATCAGCATCATCATCTTCTTCCCCACCTCCATTTCTTTAACCTTCATCACTTTCATCGGGAAATTGTTCACCGTGCTGTTGAATTCTCTTCTCATTCTACACTATAGTGAAATCATTTCTCTTAACAACTGTTCCTAGCCTCTTATTAAAATAGTTGAATGCTTTAATTTTTTTTAAGTACCAAGGAATATCCCCTTATCTATGTGTGAATAAAAATTATTATGTTTCTCCTTTTGAAAACAAAGCACTTACTTCCAAAGATTTAAAAATATTTCACTCTGGGATTCTTTCTTTACCACATATCATAGAGATTCATTCCTTTTTTGGACACAACACATACCTGTTAGAAATGTAGACCGATGTCAATACTGCTTCCTTCCAAAATGTCTCTGGTAGGTATTATCCTATAATCATTGTGTTGGATATGTATTAGATGATATAATTTATCCTTTAAACCACTCCATCTTGTTGGGAAGTTATTACTAAAGAAACTTGATGTATTATCTTGTGTTTCTTGAAATAGTCTTCCACCAGACTATTTATAAATTTTGTACTGTTGTCTGTACGAAACTTCATAATTTTATTCCTAGACATCCTTTCAGATTCCCTCTAATACTGTTTTAGGAAACTAAAAATATCAGACTTATGCGAAATGATGAGTAACCATGCCATTATACTAGAATCATCAATGAACAGAATGTAATATCTCTTTATATCAATAGATGTTGGTGATATATGTTTCAAAACATCAGCATGCACCAATTATCACTCTTGTTGACTTCTTTTCATTCTCTTTGTATGTATTTATAATGATCATCCACTACTGGCATGAATTGTATGTATGATTATGATCATGTTATAGCTTTGGGAGGTCTCCTACTATATTACACATTACCAGATCTTCTAGGGATGGTTTCCATAGTTTAATAAGTAATTTATAAAACATCTTTTTCTCTTCCTCTCTAGACAAAAAGCACATATCTTCTTCTCCTCTTACGATGTAGACATTTACCTTTGTTCTTTTTCAATGTATAACCATTGCACCATCATTTAAATTGAAAATACACATCTTCTTATTAAACATTATATAATTCACTAAGTCACATAATAAGATGAATCATAGAAATTTGTGACTCAGACCTTATACTACTAAGACATCAGCACGTCTCATCTCTTTTTCCCTCAAACCTGTACATTCCTGATCCAACAACATCCATGCATTCATAATTTCAAAACATGACAAATCCTTCATTTTCATTCTTTATGCCTATAACAGGATCCTTATTTCTATTCATGTGATATTTTTAACCACTGTCAAGGATCCATACACTAGAATGGTCTTAGGCATTAATTGAAATTTCTACCACTACTTCCTTCTCATCATTTTTCTTATTGATCCATGTCTTTGACCTCGTATTCTATGTAGTTTGAAAATAATAATCATCCTCATAGTTCGATGGCCCAGCTTCATCCTATAGATCTGTAAATGGATTTTTCATTTTCAACTCACATGTGGGTTTGTTGATTCACTAAATCGGACTACATTGATTCAGCCTTGGTACATTCCGCTGCACAATTGAATTAAAGTATCTAGCCATGTTCCCCAATACTACACACCCAAAATAAAATCCCACAAATGATGTTCTATAATATCGAGCTCTATTTGGCTACCACTGTTGTTCTTTTACCCTTCAATATCTTTTGTCTATGGAACACATAAACTGTGAATGTCCCATCATTCCAAAAAATAACACTTGATGTAGGTTTCATTCTGGTGCATCATTTCTATACCACTAGGTCTCCCTTGGGTATTCAGAATATTCGGATTCTCCATCATACCCAAAACCACCTTCAATATCCGAACTGGTGATTATGGTCTAACATCAATTTTCACACCTTTTTTATTTCGGTAAATACCTATATTAGACTCAGCATCTGATAAAAAAATTATGCTTCCATTCTCATTAACTAATATTCTCCACTTTTAGCTTCTTTATATTTTTAGTGATCTTATTTACTGATGTCTCAGTAAGATTCAATAGTTTTTCTTTATCCTTAACCTTTTTCTGAAAGTAGAAAACTTCTCCTTCAAGATCTTCGATATGATTTATTTTGTCCTTCATTTTTTTATTCAAGTCATTGATCATACTTTTCTATTCTTCATTCTTGATTTTATACTCACTAACTGATTTTGATTCCTTTAGTGTTGATTTCGTGAGTTTTTCAATTTCTTCCATCAACTCAGACTTCTCTTCTTCTTGTTACTGATTAAAGAGTTTGGTGTCATGAAATAATTTGTTGTATTTCTTTGTTTTAGAATTCCAAACATTTATCTCTACAAGAGAAGAACCTAAAATGAATTTATTTTCATAAATGTGGGGAAAATTATAATATTCGCACACAAGATTCAATAAAACCCATTCTTTATGGAAATGTTTTTTTAGTGAATAAAATGAATTTATTTTCATTACATGTTTAAAAAATATAGTTAAATTAATTTTATTTCAAAAAATTTGATATAATATATAAATATTTCATTACAATTATTTAATAAAAGTTACAAATTTAATCTGTTGTGAAAAAAATAATTCCATAAATAAAATAGTTGTATGAAAATTACTCTTTTACCTTTAACTTATTTTATCTTTAGTTCCAACAAATTAATAACCAATGCATGATTTATTTTTCAATTTAATTTGAAAAAAAATCTAAATATACATTGAAATTTTTTTGTTTTGATTTATACATTCTAAACCAACAACAAGGTCATAATTTTTATATTTATATAATATTATATAATGAATCATTTGAGATCGTTGTTACTGGTTTAGTGGGATTATAAATGTGGGGTACCTTTCTTCTATATATCCCATTGATGTTATGTAACATACTACATTGCATTACTGGTGATCAAGCATTGGTGGGGATGGGAATAAAGTTAACCTTATTTAGTTAATAATTTTATTTCCATGTTTACTTATCGTGGGATTTGAATGAAACTTATAAATTTCTAATCGATGTTTTGGGGTGGATCAAATATAGAATTTTTGTATGGACACCAAAAAATATATAAATATTTTTCCCAACTTCACAGGTTAGAGTTGGCGTTTTTTTTAGACAAGAAATATCATTTATTTGTATAATTATTTTTTTGTATGATTTATTGAAGTTATTTTACCATTTTTAGTATGATATTATATTATATTACATGTATTAGTATTTCTCTATTTGTTATAATGGTGTTGAATGATGGATTGTTTCTACACATGTGAAAATAAGGTTAATTCTGGTTATATTTGTGTGTTTTAAACCCTTGGACCAAATTACCCAAATAAGTTCTATTAGAGGTGGACATTTGAGTCCACTCCCATAATCACTATCAATCCAAGAGAGTTAGCATTGTGCATGGATCATGATAAAGTTGTATGAGAACGTTTGATTGAAAGACGGGGAAAATATAGTGGTAAACACATGATTTTCCAATTAAATAGGCTAATAATAAGTTTTTTCATTGAATAATTGGGAAATTTAATATTTATAAAAATAAGTATTAGTTTATTTACAATTTAACCTTCATTTATCCTAGTTTTTTAATTATTTATTAAAATACATTCATAGTCATCACATTTTTTAAAACCTTATAAAAAGAACAGGTCATGATTTTAATATTAGATTTAATGTTATAGTTATACTAGTTATATCAGGGATTTTTTATCTCTATGTAAATGAGAGATTCATTCGGGATGGAAATCATTTTGCAGCTTGGATAAAAAATTGTTTAGGTGAAGTGAAATGGAAACTAGTCCAATAAAATGCATGTATCATCAATGAAAAAAATTCAACATAACTAAAACATATGTAGTGTATAGAAATCATGATGAGAATAATTTCACCAAACATTGAATGATGATAATTATGATGCTTTAATGGTGATTTAGGTATCCAATTTTGAAGATAAATCTATTTTCCAAATTTCATGTATAATAATGAAAAATTATTATTTTTATCATCTCATTCAAACATATTATCGATATAAGAATTAATATCATTAGAAGTTATAATAAATCATAGTCTATTGTTTCTTTTTCTATGTACCATGTATATTTTACCATCATGAAGCACATTTTGGTGACTCAAATGTAATGAAATTATTAACACTAATTTTAGACGAATGGTGGAAACATCCACTTTTCATAAATTTTCTAGACATAAAATCCACCCCTAATCATGTGGGATAATGTATATTGATTGGGGTAAATCCCTGAATCCAATTATTCTACTTTAAGATAGTGGTAGTGAAGGAAATAGAATTTAATTGATTTTTTTTATTTTAATGTAATTCTACCAATTTTCCTATACAAGCACATTTCTTCAAATGTACATTATTATAAATCACTCAAGGAATTTAATAATCTCTCTTTTTAATGTAAATATTTGGAATATATCCAGAAATATGTTTTTATATAGGTACTAAGATGACATTAAATTCCAACACCTGGTGAGCAAGGTATTGACATTATTAAAATAATTATTATATTAATATCATATGTGAATAGTTTTCCAAAAAAAGCGCAATAAATCATGAATGAAGAAACAGACAGAAAATAAAATAAAACCATTATAGTTTGGAACAAATGCTTTACCCATGAAATAACATAATCAATTCCATCGTTGGGTATTTTTGTAATTTTTTGTTGCATGTAAAAATAATAATACCAATTTATTTTATTTTATTTTCTTAGCGACATGACCTAACTTGATCTCCCATAAATAAACATTTGTGGCCAACTAATAGCATTAGCCACATGAACCTAAGAATTGAAAGATAGAAATAGAGGCAGGCTTATCAAGTGATGATGGCAGGTCGAGGATCATTCTCACTAATGGAATTCAAGGATCCTACAAATTATGATGATGGAGATTAATTCTTCCTCAATTATTAGTCTAAAACTATGGATGGGTGTTTTTTTCTATGTATAATTTTACCATTTATTATCCAATTCCAAATAGAATTCAATTCTTATAAATGTTTTATTCATGGTTCTGTTTTTCTTGTGATTTCTAGGAATTTTCTACATGTGATTATGAATTGATTACCTAATTGTTATTATTATTCATTAATCATTCAAAAGATAATAGATTGAGGCCAAACCAAATATTTCCTTGTATAATTATTCAATTTTTATTTAGTGTTTTTATATTATGTTTCTTCAAATGAGTTTCCATAAGTATTTCGTTTTTCAGTGGATCGATGAATACACAGTATTTGATTGATTCATGATTATTATTCAGTGCACCAGATCAATACAATGGTGTGGTTCATACTTGATTATGTGATCAAGGAGTAATGATGATGGAAGAGTATTATATTATTGTTTTCCCAATTAGCAGTTCAATATGTGATGATTATAGGAGTTGATGATTTATGATTCCTAATCATATTTTACAACTGTATTCTGAAGAATGACAAAAGAGGGGCCTAGTTAAGGCATAATCCATGTTTCATGGGAATGATTGACATTGATGGTCACATAATCAAGAATCCCATTGAAGATCCTTAGTATTCTTTAAAATCCCTTTTTACACATGTTTATAATGAATAAGATACACTATGTGGTTCCCAGGATTTGGAACTAGGGTTTACATGTGAAATAAAATTTCCCACAGTTGTGTTTCCAAACACATTCCATGTGACCATGTAATAGTATCTTGAATTGAATCCTTTATGATATATGAGCATGGAAGTGGATAGGCATATGGTCATGGGTAGAGAAAATTGAAATAGTTTGGTACTCAAACATAGAAATGTTCTTAAGAATGGCCAGGTACGTGGGCATGGCTTGGTGTACATGGGCTTGGGTAGAGGAACATGTGCACAACCATCGGAAGGTCCATGGTTAGAGGAACATGATGTTCACCTTTTATACACGTTGTGTTCTTCTGCAATGATAAAATTGTTACATTTTTTCTTTATTATTGAATAGTTTCAGTTGTGTGAGGTTGTTTATCCCATCCCTACGACAGTACAATTTGGAATTACATCCTTGGAATAGAGATGTGATTCCCTAGATGAGTTCTATTTCAGATTGATTTCATGATATAACTATGTGAGCCCTTGGTTGGGATCATCTATCATATCTTCATTTGTGTTAGGGTTCATGGAATTGATGTTAACGTCATGAGAAAGAATTAAATCAACTATCTAGAAGTTTTATCTATTGTGCTTTGTGGTGTCCATTGGTGATCCTGGGTGTGGTACCCTATTTATATATTGATATCTTTAGGGTTTTCTTCACTACATATATGGAGAGAACCAATGAGCATAGCCTCATGGAAGACTCCATTAGTAACCTCATGGATCATGGAATGGATTCTCTTATACAAGTGATGATGTAAATCCATTATTCAAATCATGTGAATGTATTGTTTGAGATCCTTTTTAAATGGGTTGACTATTATGATTTTGTAAGGGCTTTCTTTGTTTAATGTTTTTTCTCGTATCTTGATTTACATAAAAATTTATTCATGATCTGACTACTAATAATGATTTATGTTTTGTTATTTTGGTTTTTCCGACTATGTATTGTTATAATCACCTCATCATGGGAACTACCCACGCATGTCATGTCTTCTATAGATTGTAACCCATTTAATGAAGTTCTTAGTTGACTAGGAGTAGGCAGAGCATAATACTGGTCTATTTAGATCGAGGTTCTTTCAGTTGTTTCATTTAATAGTACTACCATTCTTTTGCATTTTTTGGACTCCATTTATAGTTTTTGTGGGCTTTTGTTTTTCCCCATTATAACTTTCATTACTTTTGTCATTCTCTGGTGGTGGGATTTGGAAGAATTCATGCATTGGTATCAGTTTTCTATTTTTTACATATCAGTATTGTATGTGATTGGATATGTATGTGTGAAAATACATGTAGATAGGATAATTACAACAATATTATAGATATAACTACATGGTTCTAGTAATTATCCCATTGCTTATTGGAGGTAGGATTTGGGAGGTCACAATAAACTTATTTCCATGCAGACTTGCACAAGTGGGAAAGATCATGATGTAGTGGTATTAGAGAATGGTTCAACCTTTGCCAAGAGTCTAGAGTTTCACATAGCTCTGATGATTGGTTTAGGATTTATGAAGTAGTTTTATAGTTTGGATTTCATCTTTTATTATAAATACCTTTGTTTTGGTGTGGTGACTGAGATATCCATTCACCAAGGCACTGATAACATTCATTTTGAATCGGTAAATATAGTCACTTTTTATCGGGAAAACAAGGGTACATGAATCATATAGGAATGTTTTATGGATTCGAATTCCTTATGAATTAATTTCCACAGACAATTTCATTGAATTTGGTACATATTTTATATATAAATATGCATCCATGAACATAGAATGACAAGATTACAAAGTGCGGTTTTGAGGATTATCCTCTAAGTGATGAGGATTCAGTCCACGTTCACGTATAGGTAGTAGTACATCTTGATATTTTTTACAGTTTTGACACTACCAATTGAAGAGTAGATTTTGTTAACAGTACTGTTAAATGATTTTAGAGGTCTGAGCATACCCCATGAGTTTTAGACCAATCAGCTTTTAGGGTGAGCTAGATCCCCAGGAAGATAAGGACTAGCTACAGGTAGTCCCCCTCGTTTTCATCATCCTAATAAGATCTAAAAATATAATGGTGGTCATTGTATAGAGTCTTATTCATGGTATAATGGGAGATGATGGAGTATGGTGACATATTAACAAGAAGATACTTCTTTATCATTGTCATTTTTCGAGCATCTCTTTAAGGGAGATTTTAATTGACCCATGTTGGGATGAGTGAACATTTAAGAGAAATTTAATTTTTAGTAAGGAAATATGGACATGATAGAGTATTTAGTGAGTTTGAATAACCATTAATTGTACTATTTTAATATGGATAGAGATATTATCATTATATAACAACACTTAGAGAACATTTATCATTAGGTACCACGTCTATAGTGATATTTATTTTCATTACCAGCTATTCTGGGCTGATTCTATGGGATTTTTTAGTAGTGGGATTCCTAGAAGAGGTGAAACAAACAACAGAATATGGTGGTTGGAATATGGGAATTGAGACCTTGGGAGATAGTATATATTGGTAGTAATAGTGACATGGTAATGAAAGAATCATCCGGAGATAATTCTTTCATTGAGGAACAGTGGATTAGTTTTCTTTGGATGTCTTGAGAAAGCATATAGAGTAGTGGTTATTCTCTTTTAAATTTTGAGGCCATCATTCATGAAATTTTCCATCCCACCACACAACTGATAGAGATATAGTAAATGGAAAACCCATAAAGTTAAAGTAGAATGATTTTTGAATTCAGCAGGGTGGAAGAAAGAGGTAGAGCAACAAGAGGTGGTCTGTAGTTTAAATTATTTACAACACCACCCCTTGGTGGCCCATTCCAGGTTTAGGATACTAATGGTCAAAGGATAGGACACCTACAAGAAGGGGAGGCATACGATGCTATGGTTCCCCAGGTGATTAATGTTATGATTTGTGTCTTCTATATATTACTTATAGTATTGATAACCATGGGTGTGATCCAATCTTTTATTACCCCTCCCCTAGTTCTATACATGGAGATTAAGATCGATCCATTGGGTCAATTATTTCACTTATGGGGTCCTAATAGAAGTGTCAATGAAATACCACAAATCATCTGTCAGTATGTCCTATCGCATTGATGCTATATCTATATATAGGATCTCTAAGTTTCAGCGATGATTCGTTAAGATTTGATAATCGATATGGACTTTCTATTCACATTTTATTCCAAACAGGGCTATTTCGGGCAGAAGATATGGGGAATATGTGGTGATGGGTGAGTTTCTTCTTCACGACTATGAAATAAACATATGAAGAGATGGTTGGTATCATACATATTAGGATTCAATTGATTAGTCATTAGTTTTCTTGTATTTTCCATAGAGTAGGGGATGCTATGGAATCTTTGTTTTATGCAATAGTTGTTGAGTGTGAAGAAATATTTATTGAGGATGTTTTGAGATTAACTTACCACTAAATTATAGTGTTTTTAATATGAATAGAGAAAAGGATGACCCCAATATCTATAAATGTATCCCAAGGAATTTCATGTGCTGATGTTCTAGATAGAGGAATTACAGTGGAAAGATTAATTAGACCTAGTGCTTCCACCAGGAAATACCTAATATTGTTATCAAAGAATTATAAATGTGGCATGAGGCCTAATGGGGATTATAAATTCCTGAACCATGTGACCATAAATAATACATTTTCAATAAATAGGATCAATGACCACTTTAATAATTTGACAGATTTGTGATGGTTCTCAAAGATCGACCACAAATCAAGCCATCACCATCTTCGAGTATGAGATGATGATATAATGTATACCACATTATGATGATGATATGGTCACTAGGAGTATATGGTGATGAATGTTATCATTATCAATTCTATAATAGTTTTTATGGGACTCATGAACATGATCTCACATCAGTTTTAGACTAGTTTTTGGTTATCTCAATTAATGATATTCTAGTGTACTTCATGTATGAGGAGGAGGACTTGAGAAACTTGAATATAGTCCTATAAATAATTTTATAGAGCCATATTAATGAGAATATCTTGAAGATTATATTTTGGATTCTGTAGGTCTACTTTTGGGGACATTTCATCTCTTTTGATGATGTAGTTGTGGATTCTGAAATGGTTGAGGAAGTGTTATCTTTGGAGCCACCCATGAGCATGTTTTAGGTGTCGGGCCTCCATTAGTTGTAAGTATATTATATGATATTCATTCCTAATTTCTCTAGTATATTGAAAACATTAAATAAAATGACCCAAAATGGGAATCATTTCATGTGTATAGAGAGGTTGTGCAAAAATATTGAGATGTTGTGGTAGAGGTTAGAGATACTACCAATCTTGATGTTTCTAGATGAGTTTGTTTAGTAAATAGTGTTCTGTGATGTCTTGGGAACTGCACGTGGTTGTGTTCTGATGTAGTGGAATGATTTAATCACCTATGGGTCTTATTAGCTGAGACTTCATGAAAATAACATCAGGACCCATGATCATGATATGGTAGTGATAGTATCCACCTTGAAGATGTTGTGACACTACCTCACGAGTTAGTGGTTTATTATCTTTTAAGACAAAAAGATTTTCATGTATATCATCTATTTGAAGGATCTTAACCTAAGACATATTAAATGGTATGAGTTCCAATAGGATTTTTAATTTGTGATATTTTATACCCCTGTAAATGGTAACATGGTGGATGATACTCTTCGTAAATGATCTTTGTCAAAGTTATAGGCCGAGGTATCAGAGTACTTAGTCTCATTGTTGTTTTACCTCATGTATGAGGATGGTGCATGTTATCCATAGTTTATTGTTGTTATTACATCACTAATAAAACATATTAGGGAATCTAAAGGTAGAGTTACCAACAATGGGGCCTTATGTTCTTAAATATCCAATGTAAATACTTTTTAAGTAATTTATGAAGGTATGGATTATGTTTTCTTTTTTAGAGGGTGAATGATGGTAGAAAATACATTGTGTGAGGATATTTTTATTATGTTTCATAAATACAACTTAGAGGTAAAGCATGTGGTGGAAATGATGTACCAAGTCCTTTGATATAAGTTTTAGTGGCCAAGTATGAAGAATGGTGTTGTTGAGTCATTTGATGCCTCACTTTTCAGCAGGTGAAGGTTGAGAACCATGTTCCAGCAGGTTCACATCAACCCATTAATGGTTTAGAAAAAAAAATTCATGGTATTTATATGTGAAATTTTAAATTTGGTTTCCACTGATTTTTTCAGGACATGCTTCCATTGGGGTGATTTTAGACCAACTCAACATGTTAACCCACTCCCTTGCTATTTGAGTGCAATGTTCAATAGAGACCATGAGTATCCTTTTCATACAAGAGAGAGTAAAGCACCACTAAATTACCTTAACTATAATTTAAAACTATAATTATCACTCTACATAATGATTATGAAGGGTAATATGGTCATTATTTGGGACTTAGTCATATTTGATCCAGACGTTTCACTACTAGACTAATAGTCAAACAGAGAAAAAAATTCTATTTCAATTTGAAATTCATGAACATTTCATGTTTTTCATTTCCTATATTTGGGAGTATCACCAACCTTTGGTGGAATTAACATATAAAAAATTCTAATATTCCATCATCTATATGGATCCATTCATGTTTTTATAGGAAACCATATAGGTCACTATAAAGTTGGAATGATATATTAGAGTTTTCACTCATGGGGAAGAGATCTTGAAAGTTATTGAAGAGAAGGTGTATACCATATAGGAGCAGATTTGGACAATAGAGAGATGTGAAAATTCATATACAGATCGATGATAGAGGTCTTCATACTTTGAGGAGGGTTTCCTTGTGTTCCCGAAGGTATCACCTCAGTGTGGATTTTGAATATTTTTCCTGGATAACATGTTATTTAGAAGATAAAATGGATGTTTCCTAATATTTCACGGAATAAGTGATGTGGAATACTTATTGGATTTTCCACCACAATTGTAGAGGTGACACAATATCTTCCACATGTCACAGTTGAGAATGTGTGTGCACAATCCATCCCATGTTATTCAATTGAGTGAGATGGACACCATGTATGGAGATATCATTGAAGATAAGCTAATAAATAACACTGATCAGCTGAAGAAGATCCTAAATGGATGATTTATAACCTTGGTGCATGTTTGATGGTTAAATGGGAACCTTTAAGAGAGAACCTGGGGGTGGGAAAACTAGATGCGTTCTCTGTACCCTCATCTTTTATTTTTTTTTGTTTTTCACTTTCATGTTTTAAAATCCCTAATTTTTATGGAATGTAACATCTCTTTTTTCAATTTAAAACATTTGAATATATATGGTAATATTTTTGGAGCCATATACTCTGACAGTATGAGATACCAACACCCAATGATCCCACAATAGATATTATAAAAATATTAATTATATTAATATCTTGTGCACACAGTTTCTTGAAACAGGGGTATAACTCATAAACTGTTAATTATATGGAAATTATGAGACCTCTATTGATTCTAGGATGTGTATTTTACAGTAGGAATGATATAAACATTATTGGTATCAGATATTTTGGCAAGGTGGTGTTGCTAGAGTAAAAAAATATAATTTATTTATTTGTTTTATTATTTTTATTGCAGCTACCTACCAGTGTCTTCAATAAATATGTTTTTATTGATAATTTGTAGGGTTATTCACATAACACTGATAATTTATGGGGAGAGATGGTTCATGTATCAGTTATTGATGATTGCAGATCGAGGAGTGTTCAAGTGCACATAATTTAAGGATCTTGATAAGGATGGTAAAAGTGATTCATTTTATACCATCTATGAATAAAAAAATGATGTCAGGAATTTGGTTTTCTATTTTTTCTCTATTTTTATAATCCCATTATGAATGAAAATATATTCTTTTATCATTAATATTTTCTGTTTGATCGTTCTTGTAGTGTTGGGTTATTTTCTTAATGAAATAATGGAACTGATTTTTTGATTGAAATTACTATTTGTTCATAATTATAATGTAAATTAATTGATTTAAAACTGAAATAATCAATATAAATTTCTCATTTTTAGTTTATACCTTTCCCACTAATTCCTTTACATGATTCATCATCAGTATATATGTAGTCGATGGTTTGATTAACAACAACCATTTGATCATCCCATAGTCATTTATCCGATTAATATATTGATATTTAAGGATTGTTTTAGGATTGAGGGTTTCATAGAGGTGAAATAAAAATGATGGATGATCAGATTTGGATCTAAATTAGATTGATTTTTCCAGATTCATTGTTTTCTGAGTGATGATGATGTGAGGAAACATCATATGATTATTGAAAGGATTTGATCACCAGATTACAATTAATGGAAGTAGTGAGGCCCGGTAGAGGGAAAATATGATTTTTTAGCACAATAAATGGTGGTCAAAAACAAATATGGGGATATGTGGAAGATATAAGGGATTCAAGAGAATCCCATTTTACACATCATGTACACTGATAAACAAACAACATGTGTCATAGTAGTTGTGGTGCTAGGGTTTATATATGAAATAAAATATCACATGTTATGTAGTCCATAATACATTTCATGTCACACTATGATGAAAGTTTATAATAAGTTCCAAAGGATAGATGGGCATATACATGGAAAGTCACATGGTTTCGAGTACAATACATGGTTTTGGCCTGGTACTCAGACATAGAAAACTACATGGGCTTGACCAGTTTCCCAACCAAATCTATATGTACACAATTATGGTTAGAGGGACATGGAAAATTATTGTGTTAGAGGTACACATTGTATACCCACTATACACACTAAATTCATTCTTAATGATGGTTTAGATCCCTTATTATCTTTTGTACAAACCTGGTTTAGTTGAGTTAGATTATTTAGTCTCATCCTCTGAGGGTATAGTGTGTAATTACATCTTCAGAATATGATTGTGATCTACTCTATGGGTTCCATTTCATATATTGTTTATGATTTTCCCTTTTGAGGCCTGGGTCATGATCCCCTATTCTATCATTAAACTAGGTAGGATGTGTGTTATTACTGTGACCACCATGCAATGGTCATCAATACCATATCTAGTATATTTATCTATTAGTGTTTTTGGTGTCCCTAAATGGTCCTTAGTGTGATACCCTATTTGAAAATTGAAATATTTAGAGTTCGATTGAGTAATTCTTTGGTGGAACCTAGAAATAATTATTTATCATAATAATCAATTAGTTACAACATGTATTTTGGAGTGGATTCTACAAAAAGAGTGTTACCTCAAAACCATTGTTTGAATAAAATGGATGATATTATTGGCTGAGGCCCTTTTGATACTACTGTCTATTATGATTATATTAGTGTTTCCTTGTTTATTGTTATGTGTCTTATATTGAGTAACATAACAACAAATCAAATATCTAACTAATATTGATGATACATGTTTGTTATTTCAGATTTCCTTAGTGGGAATTGTTATACTCACCACTACATGGGATTTTCCCACAAATGTCATGTATTGTGGAGAGGACATTCCATTTTACATATTAATGGGAGGAACATGAGTAGAAAGATATTATTGATGTTTTAGATAGACCAAGGTTCATTCTAGTGTCTCATTTTATAACATTACTCTCCATTTGATCAGGTTATACTCTATTTCCAACTTTTGTGGGCTTCAATTTGAACTATTTTCCACATTCAATATAGTCTTCATACTTTTATTATGGGATATATATATATACATTCAATGGTATTTTTTCATTATGTCATATTTTAGAATTTTATTGGATTGGATATTTATGTGTGCAAATAGGTACATAGGATAATGCCTCCCATGTTTGGGATATTCCTACTCTATTCTAGTCCTTATCCCCTAACCATTTGAAGGTGTGCATGGGGTGGCCATAATTATATTGTCACCAGTCCAGAATGCCTCATTGGGTTGGTTGATTATAGAGTGGTATAAGAGTATTGTTCAACATTATGACTAAGTTTTATTTTCTTATCTAGATGTTAGGTTTGGTTTGTGGTTTATGGGAACATGGTTACAGTGTTTTGAGTTTTCCTTTTAATCCATGGACTCTAGTGTTGGTGTGGTGGCTAATGAATCCCTTCACTATGACTTGGATAAATTATTTGTTGAATCATAAAATATAGAAACCTATAAGAGGGAAATTATGGGCACATTCATCATATAGTAATGGGTTGTGTATTTAATGTCCTTATTGACTCATCTCCATAGATATACTCAATGTCTTTGGTTCAACTTTTTTATTTTAGGATTACCCATAAAGAAATCTAGCTGTTATTCGATTCCATGATCATGAGTAAAATCAATTGATTGATGATGATTTACTATAGGGGCTTGTATATTAATTATCACCTATAGTTTATTTACCAGTTATGAAACTACCGATTGAAAAATAGATTTTGATGGAACTAAAAAACATGGATGTTCACTTTCTCATAACAATCTATTATTTTTAGAGGAATAAACATCAAATGTTTCAAAGTGATATAGACCCCCTAGAAGATGAGGGCTATCTAGTGGTGGTAATGAGAGTGTTCCGCTTCCCCAGGAAAACTACAGATCTTATGGTGGTCCTTGTCGCGAGTATTATTCAATGATCTTCTTATTAGTGGTGGAGTATGGTGACTGAGTCCATGATTGGAAGATATATCATGGATATATTTATAGTTTCTGATTATATATGAGTTCTATCTGGCCATTCTATTATCATTTCACATTAAAGAATTTTTACAACTTCATAAGGCTTGTATGACTAGGAACGATTGTTCGATGAGGTTTACTATCCTTTCCTGAATCTCTTTGGATATAGCTAGAAAAATTTTCATTATGGAATAGACCATTTTAAGTGGATGATGATAATATATCATATATATATTGATATCTATTTCCATTACCACAAATACCTGAGTGCCTGAGTGGGATTTATTAGTGGATAACATCCTGAAAGATTAGACACTGACAGTGGGTGCTGTTAGTGGGAACGTGGGAGAGAAGGCCTCCAGAACTGGTATCCAAATAAATTCACATGGATATATGCACAAGAGTTACATCCGAAAACAATCCAAAGATAGAGTATTAGTGGTGTAGGTATCAATATGGTTTGATTCTTCTTATAGAGATACAACGCTTCTATTACAATGGTTAGGGACATCTTGCTCGAGATTGTCTCGCCTGCCAAAAAAAAAGAGAGATACGGTCAATGAACAATCGATACAATGATTTTGGAAGGATAAGTGATGTAATAAGTGTGACATATATGGTATAGTTTTAGGTTGATAAGTAGTAGGTGGTAGGCGGTTTTAGTTATTTTCACTACCATCCAAAGGAGGTCCATTCTAGGATCACGGAGTTGGAAGTCATGGGATAGGACATTTGTAGTTAGTGAATCCCTATAACTCCGAGACTCTCAGGATTATTATATGTATGATCAGTGGATTCTCTACTTTATATATAGTACAAATAAACATAGTTCTGATCCAATTTTTTCTTTCTACATATCTAGTTCAATACATAGAGATTCCGGTTGAACTATTGTCTTGACTCTTACTCTTGGAACCTCTGACTGGAGGTGACTCAATTATGTCACATGTATTTTGGTGGTGTGAAATTATTCTTGGATTCAAAATCTTCATATGATAACTCTTTTTGTAAGTTATGATTCCTTGTGATTTCATCATTGGAATGGACTTCTATTCACAGTTAATCCAATAATTAATATATCTGGAGGAGGATGTGGTGCATATGAGATTATGGGATGAGTTTTTAATTAATGGGTGAGTATCATAACCATTTATTGATGTTTCTACTCATACATAAGAGGGGAAAACATATTTTTCATCGGTTCAATAGTATTTACCATGGGAAGGGAATTCTAGGGGATTTCCGTTCTTTTTCATTTTGTAATGGATATTGATGACATCATTTTTTAGAACAATTTATACTTACATAATAGTCAGTACATATAATTTTTAATTGACTTAGACATCAGGATGGAATGGATACCTTCAATAGTATTTCATTTTACTTCTGTAGAGCATAATGATATTTAGGTTCCTAATAGAACATATAGATATAGGGATTTATTAAACCCATTGTTTCCCCCATGGTAGCCCAATTTTTTTCCCTAGAAATCCGATGAAAGATTGAGGTTTTGTGTGGATAATCAATTCAAAAACTAGGTGACTATGATGAATAACTATTCACTGCAATGGATATATGACCTCATTGAACTTTTGGCAGTGGTGTGATTTCTCATAAAGGAGGTCCTCAAATTAGTTTATCTCCAACAATGAGTACATGATGATGATATACTTAAGATAGAATTAAAATTTCACTATATTCACAAAGAGTAGATAGTGATTCCACTCAATGTGATGAATGGACCAATATTTTTAATGTGACTCATTAACTAGATAATTGCTCTCATCCTGAATAGGTTTGTGGTGGTATTCACTAAGGATATCCTACTGTACTCATTGTTTGAGGAAATGTAAGTTGGGAACATGTGGATGATTCAATACATACTACAAGATAACTAGATTTTTCTATTCTTTCAAAGATTCAATTCTAGATACAGGAGGTCCACATTCAAGGACATATCATATAGTTTGATAGTTTAGTATAGTACCCAACAATGGATGATGTAGTGTTTGCTTTAGAGCTACCGAATAGAGTGACTGGGGTGTAGAGCATCCTTTAGTTGGATGGCTATTATTGATGTTTTGTACCAAATTTATACAGAATATGGATACATCTAACTACATTGACCAAAAAGTGGAAGCATTTCATAAGGATGGAGATCATCCAATAGACATTTATAGAGTTGTGGCAATGGATGATCAGTACTCCCATATTATGGTTTCCAAAGGTGCTTATAAAACAATTAGTGTTTTTTGATTCCTTGAGGACTGTAATTCGTTTTTTTTATATTAAGGAAGAAGGTTTTTATCACCAATGTGTCTCAATAGTTTATTTTGTGTGAAAAAAACTATGTGACCTATGATCTTGAGTTGGAAATGGTAGTCATCTCCCTACAAATGTGGTGGAACTTTGTCATGGGTAGTAGGATTTTCATCTATTCTAACCATTAGAGTCTCAATTATATCTTATCACTGAAGTATCATAACATAATAAAAAGGTAATGGAATTATTTCCTCTAGTATTATGATATTGAGAGAGTCTATACTCATAATAAGGTGAACATGGATGCAAATGAGAATAGTATGAGATCTTGATCATAATTGTTAGCTAAGGTGTCAGAGAATTTAGCCTTATTTCATTTATCACTTGTGGATTAGGATGGTGCATTTTATCTAAAATAAATGGTTGTTAAAAAACTACTAACATATTATGTTAGTAATTTCATCATTAAGATACTATCTATTAGTTGATAAATTTTCATATTTCCATCAAACATTCTCCTAATACATATTATGAAGGCCGTGAGCACATGATTCTTTACATATGATGGATGATAGTACCATTAATGTTCCATGTGGATGTTTGAAGGGAGTTTCATACATCCATAATGGTGATACATTTAGGTGTTGAAAATATGTACCACGACTCTCAAAATACGTTCATGTGACCATGTATGAAGAAAGGTGAAGAAGTTTTTGTCTATCGATGACTCAATTCTAAGTATGCGAAGGCTATGCACCATGTTATATTAATGTTTAATCAACCTCTTAAGGTTATTAAATAGATATAGAATGTTTTATCTATGGAATTTTTCAAGGGGTTTCCACATATATATAGAGGACACAATTACATCTGGGTGATCCTAGAATGTCCCACCACGTCATCCCATTTTCTATCTATTCAAGAGAAGTTTTTCATAGAGAGTTTTGTAGGATTATATGTGAAAGTGATTGTCCGGATCCACAAAGTTCCATTGACATTCATTTTTGAATGGGATGATCATTTCATGTCATGATCAGGTAGTGGATTATAGAAAGTCATTGGGATATATTTACATTTCAACCCACTATTTCTACCCCACATTGATGTCCAAAATGAGCAAACCATTCAGGTTTTAGATGATATATTTCGTTCAAGGATATTGCACATTAGTTTTAGTTAAAGGGATAACCTACCCTTGGTGTATTTTTATATAATAAAAAATAACATCCCAAAATTAGTATGGTATAATTTTATTCCTATTACAGATGAACTTACATGCAACTACTAGTTTGGGATGATCAAGGAGGGTCATCACTAATGGTCCTAGAGTGTTTCTAAGCTATGATATAGAAGTTTAATATCAATGAGTGGATGATGATAGCACAAATCCATCATAACATTTATATGGACTAAGGATAGTGGCCTTTTGAGATTATGGTGGGAAACTATGTGTTTCTGAAGGTATCAGCAGGATGTGGATTGGAAAATATTTTCCAAGGGAGGAATGTTATCACCAAGTATCATTTCCCCTTTAAGAATATTATGTAGAGTTGGATAGAATAGTCTACCACAATGATCTACCACCATAGTTAGACCAGATATATGATGTATTCCACATGTCATGGGTGATGAGGTATGAGCATGACCTATCACATTTTATTGACTTTGTTTAGATGGATAGTGAAGATGGTGGTACCTTTATAGAAAAAGTAGTGGAGATCGAGGATCAACTTGAGAATATCATATATGGATTAGTGATTTCCTTGGTATATGTCTACTCAATGAAAATGATTCTTCAAAAGGGAACATGGGAGATGGAGTCCTATATGAAATTTTAGTACCCTAATCATTTTTAGTAGATTTTTTTCTTTTGATAGGAAAATACCTAAGGTGGGTGGAATATAAAGCCTTTTTTTCATGTACAGCTTTGGAACATATCAAGTAATATCTTTAAGGTCGTACAGAATGAAAGTGTGATATTATGAGGCCCTTTAGCCTAGTAATGATATTATAAATATATTAAATATATTCATCTCAAATTCACTCAGATTTAATAAAATGTTGAATTAAATCCATAAAGGGAACTCAAATGGAAAACATGAAATATTTATTGAGGAAGTAATTTGGTTTTAACATTAGGAATATGAAAAAATATCATCATATTTAATTTTTGGTAAAGTTTCTTCACATAAGAAATTATTAAAATTATTAAAACAATTTATTTATATATTTATTTTTGTCACGGTTTCATAACAAACTCTTCTATTGATATGTTATTATTAATTATTCATAGGGTTATCCACATAATAAAGAAAATTGAGACAGAAATGTTTAGGAAGACCTGGATATCGATGATGATGGATTGCATATCCTTCTTAAAAATGAAGTTTAAGGATATTTCCAACTATGATCCTGTAAATTTATTATTTTTCCTTGATCGATCTGATCCCAAGGTAGTTGTTTTTTCTATTTTTTGTTTATCCCAGGATTATACCATCAAAAATGGGAAAAAATTATTCTAAAATTTTGATTCTTGGTTCAAACTATGTGGTTTTGTTTGGTTACATTTTTACTGTGATTTTGAAAATAATTTTATGAATCTTTTTATTCAAAACTCTAATGGCAATGACTTGAGGCTAACCTGAACATAGAAAAGGTTCATTCTTTTTTTTTATTTTTTTTCTCCTCTATTTATTCACATGATTATTCATTATAATATAATTGTCTAAAGGTTCCATGAATACATGGTATCAAATTGTTTCATGAATATTCCTCGGCACAATAGATCGATACCATAGGTGGGGTTCCCAATCAAGGGTGATAACACTATGTGATAAAGATGGTGGATGATCAAAGGATGACCAGGATTAGATTGGTGTTTTATAATTTCATTTTATGATATGTGATGATGAAAAGTTCCGACTTTTGATGATTACTGAATTTATTTGATGGTTGGATTCTGATGAATAGTTCTTACAAGGATAGGTCATTGGATAATGCATGATTTTGGGGAGCTCTAGATTGTGGAGGCGGTGTAATCAAGATATGCATGAAAGAGTTGTGTGATTTTAAGAAAATCTCACATTACACAGTTTATATGATGAAGAATACATATCCTTTTTGGAAATTGATTTGGCACTAGATTTTTGGAATAACAAAAAATAGAAAGCCCTATGTCTCCTATACCACATGTTATCTGACCCTATGATGGCATATCAGTATTTATCCTAGAGGATACATGGGCAGAAACACATTGAGGAACACAAGTATTTCTAGAGTTCACAATCATGGCCTAGAAATTGAACAAGGGCTAGTACATAGGCATTCCCAGGTGTAAGGGCACTACTATGTGTCAACAAGAATGGGATTAGGAAACTAGGAATGTACATTGAAAAGATTTGGGTCAAACAAACCCATTGTGTTCCCTCTATTTGAGTTGTGTACTTCCTCAGATATGACTTATAGTCTATTTTATTAGGTATACACTAGTTTCAGTTGAGTAATATTATTTGGCCCATCCTAGTTACTAATCAATGTGGCATTACATCCTTTTCAGAATGACTGGGATTGACACTACACGTTATATTTTGGATAGAGATTGTGGTATCCCACTATGAGGCACAGGGAAGGATCCTCTATCATATTTTCAACCTAATTAGTGTTCAGGGTATCAACATGACCCCCATTAATAGGGAACAAATTAACTATCATGAATATTGACCCATTAGGGTTTTTGACCCCTAGAGGTCCTAGGTGGGATCTATTTTTTTGATTTCGACAAATTTGGAGTTCCTGTCAGTATAACTATGGTGATTCTTTATGATCCTAACATCTAGGAAGACACCATTATTTCCATCATGTATCATGGAGTGTATTATTCCATATTTTGTTTTGTCACTACATCGAGTGTAGACATCTATCTATAAGTATTAGTTAAGACCCTTTTTAGACTCGTTATCAATTTGAATAAAAATATGATTTCAATATTTTTTATTATGTTTGTATCCTGATTGAAAAAAATATATATTGGTGAGATGGATCATCTTGATGTTTTATGTTTCGTTACATTGGGTTATCCTATAAGGTATTGTTATACTCACCCCTACATTGAATCTACTCATACAAGTCAGAGATTGTGTAGAAGAATGCCCATTGAACAATGTATTTGGATGAATATGAGTAAGTGTGTATTAGTAATGGGATAGACATGCCGAGGATCTCATTGGGGTTGAATTTGATAGTAGTCACATTTTTATCATTATTTTAGACTGTATTTCCTGTTTTTGAGGGCTTGAATTTCTCCCCTTTATCACATTCTGTCATTTTATTGTTCTATAATAATGGGATTTAAATGTATTCATTATTTATTATCTATTTTTTTTAACATTTTCTCATTTTATGGGGTAAGATATGATGGTGTTTTCATACTTGTATATAAGAAAATGCCTACCATATGAGGGGTATGACTACTCAGTGCTAGTTCCTCGCCCCAGGCTTAATAGATTTAGGCCTTGGGTGGTTACACTCATCATATCCACGACCATGAAGTCCCTAGTGTCTCAAGTCATGAAAAAAATAAAGTAAATGTTTTTTAATTGTTATTTTATTATATTATTTATATAATTGTGAATAATTTTTATAATGGTGTAAATTTATTCACAACAATAGTTGTGAAATGCTTCACAAAACATTACATTGTTCATTATTTTCTTGTTTTATCTTACTCAATTTACCCCTTATGAGTCAAATACTCTCATCCATTGAGAACATTTCATCAATTAAGGTATAACCCTTTTACGGGTTGATATAAGGTAGCTTCATGTGGTTGGATTAGATTTTATTTATTATTCCATTAATTATTAATTGTTTCCTTTATTTAATAATTCCATTTGAGGATTTTTTACACCTTCATCCTGTCTAATTTTAAGTCTAAATATTATATGTTATAAAAGATCCTATACCTTGGAGTATTCATGGAAATTAATCTCTAATAGATTATGTGATTAACATTGTGATTGTGTTAGTATTAACCAATTGACTACTTGGAACAGTTCAATTCTCATTAAAGGAATCCCTCACAAAATAATAAATTGAAATCCATTAATAAGTAATTAAAAAATTCTACCCTTAACAATAACATGGGATCAACATTTTATCTATAATAAAATTTAATTAGGTCATGTCATTTTACAGTAATCCGAAACAAATCATCCCCAATTTTTTTCACTCTATTAATGAATTATACTATATAATTATTTTTTATAGTTGGTTTTTTATTATGTTTTTGGGGATTCGATAACACATGTTGTGTTTCAAGAGAGAAATTCAATCTACTAGGAAAATTAAGGGGAGTTAAATTTTGTTGTCATTTCTCAAAATCCATGTATGTAATATGGAACACTAATTATATTCTCACACAAATTATCTATTCTAATCCTAATTTCTCTATGATTTTCACTTTTAAGACCTTTTATGTATGTAATCATATATCAATAACCATTCAAACCAACTAGTTATGGTGGAAATTTCTATGTGTGGGGAACCAAGAGTATGTATATGTCTTCTTACTATATATCATACTCTTCCTAGTTCTTGTGATTTTAAATTTGAGTTTAATCCTATGGAGGGACTTACCTGGAACTGAGTAATGAACTCTCAATGGAACCCAAATTGAAATACAAATGAAACAAAATCTATCTTGGGTAATTGGATAGATAAAATAAAGAATGAAACCTCATACCAACACAGAACAATGCACCCTATTTCATTATAAATTATACCATAGTATTTGTATACTAGGTTCTAAAACCCCAGGTCCTATGTCTCTATCCTACCATTAATATGAAGGAGTTGGATATTTCTTTCCATAACTCAAGGATTTCAATGACATTGTCGTGACCATTTAAGCCCACATTAAATTGATCTAGCTAATATGAAGCTCTTCCATATATCCCTGAATAAAAAATATAATAATTCAATAAAAAAATTATGACCAGTATCCATCTACTCTTAGGACCAATTAAAATTATGTTTCTATAATACCAGAACTATTCAAAATCTCTTATGAAGGGTTAGGTTCATGAAAAAACAATGTGACTGACATGATGTCTCATTGGATTTTAAAAAAATGCCTCAACTGATGATTATGAGTATCTAGATGGTCTTACTGAACAAAAATAATTTGGCGAATATTTCCCTATTATTTTTATCCACCCAAATCTAATTGGATGCACATTTTTACGGAGTATGGAATACTACAAGATAAACTCACAGAACTCACAAGGATGGTTGGGAAAATCATTCTAGATAAGAGATGAAAATTTTAATATCTCAATCATGTTTTAAGATTTTTTTGATAAACATGACCATATGGAATATAATTTCACAACCATTCCCACCTTAAAGAATATTCTTCCAAGAGTATCACTTATAGTGGTCAGTTTGGTGAGTTTTCAAAGAATTCATATTTCAATGTCTGATTCATTCAATAAAGATAACCACTTCTTTGTGATTAATTTTCAGTAGTATTTTGAAATATAAAATTTCATAGTTTTTTGAATCACTAAAAATTATTAGGGACTGATGATAAGAATTTTTTTATAATTTCCAATATTATGTGTTTAATGATCCATACCAATAAAAATGTTTTATCAATAAATTCATTGGGATATTTTTTCCAGAGGTAAAAAAAAAAGTAATTTCTCTAAAACAATTATCAAGAACCACATGAAGCCTATATTTGTACAATGAAAACCCTAAAAAAGGTTCTACATAGAGGTTTATTTCATCCAAAACTCTCTAAATATTATAGAAAATTCTTTAAATATTTTCCTCAATGTAAAAAACTATGATCCATTACTAAAATAAATCAAAAGACTATTATTTCCATTTGGATTATATAATTCATTTATTAATATAGATTTAATTTTTTAGAACCATTCCCAAATTTATGGGTTATGTCAACGTCCTATTAGGTTTTTATTATGTCATAAAATGGGGTGAGGCTACTCCCACTATGTTCTCATCTGGTTTTTAATTTCTTCTTTTATAAGAAGGTTCTTTATTGATTTACAATTCTTATGGCAATTATCAGTGAATGTGGAAAGAATTTTCGTAATTGACCCTTTTAAACAACAATTTCTATGTATAGGATCTCGCAAAATTGTCAATATATTACCACATTTACATAAATGGTCAAATTTTAATGAAAAAAACATTTATAAATAAAATTCCCATTAGAATTTATTTAAATGAATTATTATGTAATACAATTATAGAAAAAACATGTACCTCATTGGTTTCATTATATCCAATTGTACATAAAAGACTCATACGTACCATAATTATTTATAATATATTCATATAGTTATCATATTATTACCCTATATATATGGTTTTGACAAATCTAATTAACACATACAAAGGAAGTGATGACCTCAACTAGTAGTATCCTACCACTTGATGCCCATTTATCAAAGAATCCAAGGGATATAACATCACTCGTATTTTCTTTTGACCAATATACAGATGAAATCCAAGAACTTATGCATGAGAAAATATTTTTTGTGGGGGAAGTTCATCTCGTCAATATCACACCCTAAATATTATACAAGGAACAAATCCATGAATGTCTCACCATCATGAACCTTACCCTTAGGTAATTTTCTAGTGTATTAAATGGATATATATCATAACCCTACTAATATTCATATATATTTTAATTTTCATATTTATTATTTATTATTACTATATAGATTATTTTAATTTTTATAAAATATATTAAAAATTAAATTTTTAATTAATATTCAATTTCAGTTAAGATGTTTATTTTGAATAATTATGGATTCTTTAAATAAATAATATTTTAGTATAATATTATCATTAAATAATTTCTATTAAATATAAATAATAAAACAATTTTTGTGAAGTAAAATTTAAATATTATATAGATTCAAAAACATTTATTGTCAAAACCCAACATTTCTCAATAAATTTCGATTATTATTTTAAAAGTGAAAATAATAATATTATAAAATTATTTTGTTAAATTGAATATTAATTTTGAAATAATAATGTCTAAATTATTCAATGCTGAATGTTTCATAATTTTCTAAGGTAGTCAAATTTTAATGTAAAATTTAAATACCGTATAAATATGAAGAGTGTTTTATGACATCCTAATGACAAAAAAGTAGTATAATAAATATTATAAAGTGTACCCAAGACCATATATTTCTTTTAACTTTAGTATAATGTCTTTTTTAGTTGATTATTTTTGGAAGTCGAGTGTTAATCCTCTAAACCCAGTAATATATTTTATTGTTTTAAAATTATTTCAATATGAATATGAATGAGTTCCATATCATAATATTAATTATTTTATTAATTTTGGTAATTTTACAAAAAATAAAATTAAAACAACTCCTATTATGATAAAACCATTGTAAAAACAATGGTAAGGTTTGTTGTTTGGTTATTTTATTGTATAGAGTCCACAAACTATGTTTGTTAATTGATAAATAATTCCCCACTCTTTTACTATATAATCACACCCAATATCCCATTTATATTCACTATAAATACTTTTATAACGTCTTAACTCTTCCATCCCATCTCTATAGTACTCTTATTGTTCCCCCAAGATCACTAGAATCTCCTATCATGAATTTTAGAGTCACAAACTCACGTAAGGGATACTGTCATTCTCTTTTTTTATTAATGTTTCACTATGATATTATATATTCAAATTTAAATTCCTAAGGTTAGGATATGTCATAACATGTCCCCACTATATCCATTTTATGTATGATCTATAAGAGTCCCATTAATCTCTCATCATTCCCATTTTACAAAATTTTTTGTGATGTTGTTATGCTGGAGAATTTGTTTTGTAATTTCTATGAAAAAAATAGTGTATTTAACACCATACCCATTTCAATTGATGAATTATCACATTTTTTAAATTATAATTCATTTATATGGGACATGAATGTATTTTTTCCAAACTCTTATATCATGTAATAAGGTATGATGATGAATGAATCCATGTTTTGTGATCTATGTGGCACACTTAATCATGAAAATAAAATGAATTTGACCTCTACACCTACTATTATATATCTCTCATGTGTACTTGGTAATATTTAGTCTCATTATATGTTTTGTTGTGATAGGATGTAAACGTTACTCCTTTTGGGGACTTTTTCTATCATGATGTACTTCCATTTATCCTTGAACAATGTTTATGATGCAATGTTTTAAGATGCTTCCATATTTCTAATGTTTCCTTTATGATTAGCATTTTATATCTTGCCACATTGTTCATGTTTATTATTCTCACCCATTTTATGACCCATTGATATACCTATTTTTAAAACATTATTGTATGCTTCATTTTATTCTATTCTTATTTCATTATTGGTATTTATAGATCACCCCTTTTCTTATGTGTTTCCCCAAGTTATCCCATTCATTTTTTTGTTTGATGGAATATAATGATCATGTTAAGGAGGTTTTTAATAAAGATGATATATTACATAATTTAAGTTGTTAAACAGTATACCTAATTCAAAAATACATTGTACTTCTCGATCTTCGGGTTTTTATTATGTGTAATATTATATAATAAATCAACAATAAACATGTAATAAAGACTATGGTAATTATAGTTGGTATTAGAGGGAAATTTTAATTATTTCAAGTTTTAGGACTAGAAAACTATATTGATAGCCTTATGGATAATACCATGATTAATAAATCATCCCATAATTTTGTTAAGTATAGGGTAAGTGGTTTATAAAGAAAGTTTATCCATGTATGGATACTACCAGTGGATGTGGCACTGGTATAGATGTAAATAGGGGTAAAATCCAAAAACACCACATTGAGATGATTTTTCCAAGAACATGTGCACGAAAATGAGCCTTGATTCACAACATTTATGACACTAGTAAATTCATAATCTCATTATAAACTATTATTATAGGAACAACAAGAACTCTAATAAGAATATATAATTATAAATATTTCACGTATAACATAGATTAAATCGTAGAAATTCATAAGTTAAAAAATATAATTAAATTAACATTAATAAATTTAATTTCCTTTTACTCCCCATTTATTTGTTCAATATTTTAAAAAATAATCCATACTTTTCCTTTCTTTTCTAGACACTAGTCATAAATATAAGGAATTGGGTGGTAAACCAATTAAAATGGTAATGTGATGATTATTACAAAGACATTTCCAAGATGTTGGAAGTGGGAATAAAAATCTTTAAGATGATACTCCCATAGATAAATCCTGTTTTGAATTGAAATAAATATCATGTGGAGAATCCAAATCCTCTAAATAGAGAACAAGTTGTGATTGGGACCTTTATGCTCCAAAGGCCTCCAAATTTCATTATATTATATGATACCTTAATAATGGAACAATGGATCATCTCCATTTAGAATAACCTCTCCATTATTCAATGTTCTTAATAAGGGAAGTTTCTACTAGCTTTTAACCATATAGAGGGATAGATATTTAGTGGTGGTCATTGATAAGAAAATATGATTCATGAGGAAGATTTTGAAGTGATGGGGGTATTAATTTCAAAAAATAATTTTGCACACATATTTTCTCTCCATCTCGGAATAAAAATAGAAAATAATTTCTTTTCCTTGAAGAAAAAAAGATGAAAAATATATCAGGTTGTATGAGGAAATTTTTTAAAGACTTTCATGATACACCATCATCTTGTCATTACACTTAAATGAAAGGTTTAATGCTTTTTGTAGGGATAAAACCATGTCTATGAAAATCCCTGGAGATCTACTACATTGATAGCAATGAGGAAATTTTATGCTTTTCCCTCAACGTCAAAATGAATATTAGAGAATCTCTAGGGTATCATGGTGATAAAAAGATGAAGTTGGAGTTTAATTATTTTAGTCTGATGTAGAAATCCAATGGTTCCATGAAATTTCAACATCCCACTTGAAAATGGTATGGAAAGAAGCAGCGCTGAGATTTCCTAAGGGGGGATATAAAATTATTTATGTCTGTGAAGAAAGGAAATATAGTTAACAATTGTTGGAAGGAAGAACCCTCTAATGAAATGAAGGGAAGGGATGCTACATTCAACCCTCAACACATTTTTCCTTTCTAAAACTACAAATAACTCGAACACTTTGCATACCCATTCACTAAGTCAATGGTTTTTAGAGAAAACTATCAATCTCAAACTACTCAAGGGAGATCTTTTTCCATCACAACTACTAAGGTTGTTCGAGAATATAAATCAGTTACAGGTAATATAGATATTTATTCAAAAATAGAAAAAATAATTTTTTATTCTTGTTCTATGCATTCCTTTATTTCATGAAAGTTTATTATAACAATTAAAAACCCACCAGAAATAATGGATGTATAGATTTTGGTGAAAATTTAAAATGGGGTAATTATTGAATCTATAGTATATAACACCTCCAATTTCAAAATCCGTCTTTTTAACATCCCATATAACCTTGCGATACTTCCTTTGGTGGAAAGAATATAACATTGGGATATATCCTTTGGTGGAATTTAGAACAATTCTAGGAATTAATTGGATCAACCTATATAGAGGCAACAAATATTTATACAATACGGAAATCACTCCATGTATCAAGAATCGATACCTGATGTTGCACAAGTGAAAGGATGTGGTGATTCTTCTTTATAACCATCATCAAAATAATGGAAATTATTTCCCTATAATGAATCATAACTTGAAAAATTGTTTTATTATATTGAATGAATAATTCATGAATATTTTCCACTTGCGAAGAAATATGTTGATGTCTTTTCTGATGAATTTCTAGGTCTTCTTCCTATCTGATAGGTTGAATTTTCAATCGAGATTATAAAAGTTGGGTTCCTATTATACACCACTATATAAAGAATGACTATTTTGGAACATGGGGAGCGGAAGAAAATTCTATAGGATAATATATATAAACAGTTCATATTCCCATGTACTTCAACAGGGGGTGCGCTAGTCCTATTTATCATGAAGAATGATGGGTCAATGCACATTTTCATTGATTATCATGATGTAAAAAATATCACGTTAGAGAACTTGTATCCTTTACTAAGGATTGAAAACCTTTTTGATCATATATGTGGAGTAAAATACTTTGATAGGTAAATATTTGTTCAAAATATTACCAATTTTGGGTGAATAATGATGATATCCCCAAGACTGAATTTCATACAATGTATGACCACAGATATCATAGTAATATCATTTGGACTCACTAATTCTCTATAAATAATCATAGACATGATTAATAGGGTCATTATGGATTACCTCAACAAAATTGTGGTAGTATTAGTAGATGGTTCTATAATATATTCCAAAATGAAGGAGGATAATGAGGATAATCTTAACACTGTGCTAATGACTATACGAAAGAAGATGCATTATTCCATGTAGCTAAAATGTGAGTTCTTATTGAAGGAAATCTCTCTCTTATGGAATATAATCTTAATAAATGGGATATTTGTAGACCCTTCAAAGACAATTTTTTTTTATGTTTGTAGATAACATATGTGAAAAATATCCATAGTTTACTTGGATTAGTAGGGTACTATCATCGATTGTGACAAATGCCTAGTAATTATCAAACCCTATAAAAAATATATCATGAATGGTAGGTATTATTTATGGTAATGATGATTATGAAGAGAAATTCAAGGAGTATAAAAAGAGACATAATAATAAAATTATACTCACTCTACCCACAAGTAGTGAAATTTTCATGGTATTCGGTGATGCTCCAACAAAGGTCTTGGGATATGTGTTAATGAAAAATGAAAGTGATGGCCTATTATTCAAGGTTGTTGAAGGTTCATGAATAGAAAAACCCAACAAATGATGTAGAGTTATATGAATTGATTTTTTTTATAATATAATGGAATTATATCTTGGGAATAATTATGAGATATATATGGATTATAAGAGCCTCAATTATATATTCACACAAAAAGAGAAGAAATTTCACCAGTGATGATTGTTAGAGCTGATCAAGGAATATGAGTTCTCCATCCACTATAATACTTATAGGGTAAATAAACTGGGAGACTCTATATTTAAAAAGTATCCATAAATTCTATCATTTATGAGAATTTATAGGGATACAATCTTCTTAGACTTGAGGAGGATAGGCATGAGACTCATAAAGGAAAGAACATCATAAATCATTTCACAAATTAGTGCTCAGCCATCTCAATTTGGTAGAGAAAAGGGAGGCTAAAAAAGATGATGTGGAAATTCAGAAAAAGATGGAATCTATCAAAAATGTGAAATAATCAAGGGTAAAAATAGATGAGAAAGGATTCATATAATTTGGTTCATGTCTATGTGTATCATCCAATCAAGAGATAAAGTGAGATATTCTGAATGAATCACATAACTCAACATTCTCTATTCACCTAGGGAGAGGAAATATGCATCATGATCTCTAAGAGAACTATTGGTGGTAAAATATGATAAAGGAGGTCACTGAATATATATAACAATGTTATTTTTATGTCAGGATGTGATGGAAGAAAGTAAAAAATCCAAGGGGATGATGCAAACATCACCCATAAAAACATGGAAATGGGAAAAGATCATCGTGGACTTTGTAAATGAATATAAAAATAAATCCAAATGAAATAATTATATATTGGTTGATGTTTATTTTTCAATAATTATACCTCACTTTTTATCAATTTAAGAGGACTTCCCTCCAAACCAACTTTTATGGATAAACATCAAAGAAGTGGTAAGGCTGAAAGGAGTACCACTGTCGATTGTATTTCATCGATATATGATATTTACATCCATGTTCTAGAAAACTATCCAACAAGATCTAAAAACTGAGGTGAAAATCATTACATCCTATCATCCTCAAACTTATGTCTATTCATAGCAGACCATGCATGCACTAGATGAAATGTTGAAAGTATATTCTATTGACATCAAATGAGTATGGGACGAAAATCTACCACTGGTAAAGTTCTCATAAAAAATAGATTCTACTCATGAACCCAAATAGATCAATATAAAGAAAATTATTGGAAAATATGTATAAGACATACATGTGGGATGATGTAATTGAACTTAATCATCGAAGTCCTGAAATGGTCGATCAAACAGTAGATAAGGTAAAAATAATTTATCAACACATCAAGGTAGCCCAAATTTGACAAAATAGATGCATAGATAATAATATATGATGCCTAAAATCTAAGGATCGATCCATGGTGTTCTTAAACATATCTCCTTATAATAGGATCATGATATTTGGGAAGAAGATAATGTGTAGATCAAGATATATAGTCCCCTTTGATATCCTTGAATGCATCAGAGTGGTTGTCGATTAACTAGCACTCACACCTAACATATCTCAAGTAAATGATGTATTCTATGTATCCCTCTTCAGGAATTACATTCCAGACTCATCAAATATACTCAATACCTCAGTTTTACTATTTTAGAATGATCTCTCATATGATTATTTTCTAGTGAAGATCATTGATCACAGAGACAACGTTATAATAAATAATCCAATTCTCATTGTAAATGTGTTGCGGAGAAACCATAAGTTTGAAAAATAATTGTGGGAAATAAGGGATGTAAATAAATAGAATTCCCATCATCTATTTAAGAGTGGGAAAATAAAAATTTTAATGTCAAATTTTTAATTGGGGGAATATTGTATCGACCCAACCATTTTTAAATAAAATTAAACTCTTGATATATTTAAAAGTCATATTAAGTAATGTGGTTATAGAAAAAATATGATCTTATTTGTTTTTATTATATAAAATTTTATTTAAATGGCCATTAAGTATCATAACATTTGATAATATATCCATTGAACAATGATTATATTATTTTTATAAATATATAGTTTTTATAAATCTGATTGACATAGAAAAATGATTTGATGGACTCAATGAGTAAGATTATACCCTTTGAATAAAATTTATCATAGATTCCAAGGGAGATAGAATCACTTGTCTTTTCTATTGACAAATCCCAATATGAGATTCAATAACTTAATAATGGGTGACATCATTTACATGAGAGTTTAATCTCATTATGATCATGAACCAGACCATGTACATGGAAATACCCCAACAAAATCTCATTGTCACTCACCATAGCAATAGATAGTTTTCTAGTGTATAAAAGGGATATGTATCAAGACCAAAATAATAGGAATATTTATATTGTAATGTTAATATTTTTTTTATTATTGTTACTTTATAAATGCATTTTATTTCTATATAATAAAATAGAACATATATTTTTAATTTCTATTTAATATATATTATGATGTTTATTCTGACGAATTAATGGATATTTGAAATAAATTAATCATTAGTAAAATTTAATTAATAAAAATTATTTTCTTAAAAAAATTGAAAATGAAATTTTTATGAAGTCAAATTTAATTTCTACAACTATTCAAAAAAAAATATCCTCCAAATCCGAATATTTCTCAATAAATATTAATTGTTGTTTTATATCTAAAAAATAAACGTATTTATAATATTATTTTGAAAAAATATATTTATTTATTTTGAAAATATATCCTCAAAATTATCCAACAGTGAGTTTTTCATAATTTTTTGAGATAATAAAATTTTTGGGTAAAAATTAAATACTATATAAATATACGATGTGTATTATGATATCATAATTACCCAAAAGAAATGTTATAAATACCATAATGTTAACACAAGACCCAATATATGATTTCATGTTAATGGTTTTTTATTTTATGATTATTTTTATTAAATTTATAAATTCATTATGAGTCCTCCAATTCTATTAATATATTTTAAGAATCTAAAATAAGTTCATTAATAGTATAACTCACATCCACATCAGCAAGGAATTATATTATGATATATGGCCCTTGGATGTATAAAATAATAAAAACAACTCCCATTTATAGTAAACCATGTGAAAACCATGGGAAGGTTTTTTTAGTTATTTAACTATATATATTCCAAAACCTATGTTTGAGAAATGATAATTAATTCCCCACTCGTTTCCAATATAAATCCACCCAATATTACATTAATCATTTCTAGAAATCCTTTGACCATGTCCTTAATCTACCCACCCCTCTGTGGAGTCCTCCCTACGTTCCCTCAAGGTCTCTATAATATCCTCCCAAGCATTTGGAGTCACACACTCGAGTAAGGTATCCTCCCAATATCCTATTTATTAATGTTTATTTAATATTTAATCCTTATATTTTCAATTCCTAACGCTAGGAAATGTATTTACATATCCCTTTTAGTGTCAATTTTATGTTCAAATTTTGAAAGTACCTTTTTTATCTCATCAAATAATTTTAATAATTTCTTCATAATTTTGTTATGCTACTAAAATTCACAATGATTTTCCATGCCATATAATTTTACAGTGAACACCATATACATTTTATATCAAGGGTTTTCACCTTTATACATTCATATTTATTTAACATGGGACTCAAATTTATGTATTCCACACTCCTTTATCAGGGAATAAAATATTATGATCAATTAATCCTTGTTGTAAAATATTTTTTGTATACTCAAGTATGAGAATGGAATGAATGTGACAGGTGCGTCAAGATTATATAGCCCTCCAATGAATAGGGTAATGTTTTGTCTCATGCCACATCATGTGGGGACAAGCATAAAAAATTCTTTCATTATAGTACATTGAAAATAATTTTGGCTTAATAGTTATCCTTTTCATATGTTTATGATTTAGTGTTTCAAGATTTTTCCACATTTACCATGATTCCTTTATGATTATCAAGCTATATAATGCCTCATAGTTCATTTTTATGATTGTTACCCATTTTATGCGCAATTGATACATCTATTATCTGATATGTACTATATTCTTCATTTATTACCTGTTTATTAAATTAATGATATTAATGATCAATCATTTCTTCTTTATTTACCAGGTTGATCCCATACAGTTTCACATTTGTTGTAAAATTATGATCATATTAAGGATTTTTTAAATAAATATGAGGTATTACATATATTATGTTTCTATTAAACGAGCCTAACTCACATTGAAACTAGACTTATTAATCTTTTGGGTTGTATTATTTTTAATATTATGTATATTTATTCATGAATTACTATGTTATAAAGAGAAGAGTTTTGATAAAAATTCATTTATAGAATTGGGAATTTTATAAAATTACTAAAAAATTTCAATTCCACATGGATAGATTTATCTAAGAGGCTCTTAGATTCTGTTTGGGAATATCAAACCACATAAACAATAACCCAAGTAAATTCATCTTATAAGTTGTTTAATATAAAAGCATCCCATTTATCCTTTTACATTGAGAAGATGTCTTTTTTGAAAATAGGAAACTCAATTTTATAAATTTCATAACCTGAAAATAAAGAAATTAGACGATAATAAATATTATGGATGGAGGCTTTTGAAAATTCTTGGATAAAAAAATGAGTTTAAGCCTACCAAAATATTATTCTTAAGATAATACACATTGAATCATGGAAATATTTGTTCCAGTTTATTTTTAACCCTAATTATTACCATGTATGATATGGTTGAGATGGTTATGCCCAACATTATGTATCATCTATCCCACAGTGGGGAAATTGAGACCATGATCCCATAAGTGTTCATATTTTTAGAGTTATGGGTCATAGGATAAAAACCCTTCAGATATTCATCGCATAAACACGAAACTATGTATGAGTTATATAATTAAACATATTAAGCATAAAACACTTGACAAGTTGTGGGATATATGTTTATATTAATACATTATAATGACTTCTTACAATGAGGAAAAACTACTTCAATATAGCCAATATTTTTTTTTATTTTTTTTTAATATACATTATTTTATATTTGTTTTTAATTTATGTTAAAAATAAAAATGGGAAACATTATACAATAATTTTTTGGAAAAGGGATGCATGTAGGTTAGTTGTTAGCCTGTCACATTAAGTGATTTCACGAGGATCGAACCAATGTCCAAAGAGATACAGGGTTACAACTGTATACATTATCTTACGTGATATTCTTCTTCCATTTTCCATCATTTATGTATATATGCTGAATATTTTATACATATATATATATGTGTGTGTATTTGTGTGTGTGTCTGTTTATTGTTTTTTAATTATTTTATCATGTACATTGATTTTGTGTTTAGTGTTCTAAAGGAATAGGATAATTTTTTCTTTCAATTGTTATTTTTATTTAATGTAACCCCTTTCTGATTTTATGGTGTTAAAATTTATCTTCCATGTAAAATTAAAGAGACACAAAAATTGAAGGATTTATAATAAAATCCCATTCTTTATCATTTTCAAACACAATTGGCCATCATTTAAGTAGTTCATGTGACTGAAATGGGGATAAAATGATCAATTTTTCACAACAAGACCATCATGATAATACTTCCAAGTAATTTTTTTTGATACCTTTAAATAAATTTTTAATTTTTACCTTCTATCTTCCATTTATTTCCCATTCACTAATGGATGTTTGATTCAATTTTGTTGTGCAGAAATAATGAAATTATATATTAATAGAAATTAAAAATTCATTACACTTGTATACTATAAGGTAATTTATGAACAATAAAACAGAATATCAAATTATTATTCAATCCATGATTATAATTTCAATGCTTCTTTATGTTCATGAGAAAATATTTTTTAGATATCTATTTTTTTTTTTTATTTTTCATCATCTAAATTATCATACATTTGATCAAAATAAATAAATTTCCATCCTTTCCTCTATGGGGGTATAAGTTCTTGTTCTTAGGTCTCTACATAAATTTCATAGTTTTGGTGATTTTTCTATGTTTAATATTAGTATTCAAAAAACACTCTGAACAAAAAAAATATTTATTTTTCATATAGATAAATATATTTACATAATGTGTTGATTTCTAAACATGGGGATAATGGATCCAAATTTTTTTCCCTATAGCTGGGAATTATATCTCTACATTCTATATTTTCAATTTTATATTGAATTAGTTAAATAAATATGATTCCTAAAAATCTTATCATCACTTGGTGATTTATGTTTTTTTTCATTGCGATCATCAATAATGTATTGCAATAGGGTTTACATTATTGATCAAAATTATAATTACATTGGGAAAAAATTAATGAGAATAAAAAAATAGAGACCCATCATTAGGATTAAAATATGATCCTCACATAGTCCATCCATTTCCACCATTCAATTAAAATAAACCCCTATATCTTTTTTTAATCACAAAAGAATCTATAAGTTTTCTAAGAATTAGTGAACGATGGTGATGAATTTGAATAATCTAGTTAGCAGTGTATTGGGATATTCATGTGAGGTTAGCTTGTTTTAAATTATTATTATATGTATCATGATTTTTTTATGAGAATTCATAATTGAAAATTTTGAATGTTAAAATGTGGTTGAAAAAAGTGATTAAATTTTAATATTTTTAGAGTGTAGATTTATAAGGACATGTAAAACTAAGGTTGGGGGTCTGAATAGCCACTAAAAGAGGATTATAATAATTTTTTATTATTAAGTATCCATGTTATTTAGCATTCATCAAGACTCATATTAGAAAATTTTATAGTTTAAAAATCATTTCGATACATGATTTATATTCTTCATTAACGTTAATAGACATTTTGAACATTTTTTTAGAACAATGTAAAAACCCATTATAAATTATTTAAATATTAATATTTTGGATCATGTTTCACTAGTTATGTGGAATATTTTATCATTGAAGTGAACTGGTTGATTTATTGTGGAATAAAATAATTCTGAACCTGGGATAAATATGTTTTTGGGTGAACTGAACCAGAAACGATTACCCTAAAATAATTGTATCATCCATGAAAGAATTAAAAAGAAGCACAAATTTATTATATGGATATATAAAATAATAAGAAATATTTAATTTAACTATGTTCAAAGATAATTACATTATTTAAAATATGATCCATGTTGTTTAAGTTGAAGATAAAAATTTTTCTAGATTCAGTGGACCATTATTTTGGGATGCCATATTAATCGCAATTTTCAAATGAAATATTCCATATTCGCTGAAATATCAATAGATTCTATATGACATAATGGGACACATTTTCATCATCTATCAGAAACATATGTTCATCCACCTATAATATCATTTCAGAACAAAAAGATGAGGGAAACATATTTCATCAATTTTGGATCAATGATGTAAAAGTTAAAATATCAACATCCTTTAAACCTCCCTATTACAATCATAATATTATGGGATTAATTAGATTGATTAGGGATGAATCATGTTTTAAATTATTCAATTTTAAGTGAGTTTAAATGATGAAAGTGGAATAAATTTTTTGTTTATTGACTGTAGTGTTATGGTGTCAAATTTTATTTTTATGAACATTTTTTTGAATTTATTTTGTTCTTATTAATCCATAATATTTAAATAATAGTTTTTCATATTATTTTAATATATTTTCTAATATCTATGCGAAATATTTGTCTTGTGTTTTGAATTTATTCACACCAAATGTTTTTATATACATCATAAAATAGTGGACTGTTCATTATTTTCTGGTTTTTCCTTTATCAATTCCATCTTTACAAGTCAACATATATCATTCGTAAAGAGATTTGCCTCAATGGAGGTAGAAATATCGTATGTGATGATCTTCGGAAGTTTAGAGGGGTTCTATGAATGTTATTTATTGTTCCATAAACTTCTTATTTAGAATTTTGTTTGACAAACTTCTACTCCCTCATCCAAACTAGTTTAAAAAAAGCACATTGTAGGTGATATAAGTACTGTATAACAAAGTTTTTTTAATAAAAATGGTACCTCAAGTGTTTCTATGATTTTACATGTTATTTTATAACTTTTAAACTAGTGAGTTGTGGGGGATGATCTTATCCCCTTAAATAAATCTCTCTTGTATTTAACAAATTATAATCTTCTAAAAAAATCATCAAATAATCTATATTAATACAATAATATCAACCCATTACCCATAAATAAAGTCACATGGGACTTATTATGTTTTATTTTATAAATCCAATAAAACCAAATGTTTTCCACTTTTTAGAAAGTTACTCTATAGAATGTTTTGGGTCATTATTGGATATATGAGGATTCGAAAAATAATTTTATAATGCAAGAGACTACTTTAACCCTATTGGAAAATTTTGTTGTATGAAAACTAGAGAGGATTACATGGGTTGAAAAGGAAAAAATATCAGTTGAACATAGTATATTCTATCATAAGGGATATCCACAAGTGAATTATAGATCTAGTCCCACTATGATTTAACATATGGAACATATGTTTATTTAATGTTCTAGTAATAGTTTATTTATTTATTAGGTAGAGATCTCTTTAAGAATTATGCATCAATATTTTGGATTCTCTGATTTAATTTGGTAAATAATGGAATCTAAGGGAAATTTTAATTAATTAATATTTAAATCTTGTATCTCATTTTTAATGTGTCCCTAATGTTTTCCTCTTTTAATGGTACGAATCTGAGTTTCTATCCTCAAAAAGAATGTTTTAGTTATGTTAAAAATCATTCACCAACAAATAATATGATATTAGAGGCTAATTAATATTAATATTATAGGAATATTCTTATTGAGATAAAAATTTATGGATTTTAGAAGTATGAGGCCTCTATTTTTGATTTGGAGACCAAGGCCTAGTTAGAGGACGTTGATATTTCATTTAGATAAAATATACTAGAAGTATCACTAGACACTACTGTCAATGGATAAGATGTTTGGATCTTATTGTTAGAGTATTTTTTTTATTCCTCATATGTCATTTGGAATCTATTATATCAAGGGTGATGTTTGGTGATCTGTTCAAATAATAAATCATTTCTTACACTATGAAGGAAACACATCCATGGGAGATTATTTCCCTTTTCATTGGGAGTTACAAAGTAAGAGATTTAGGGTTTTAATGTAATAAATTCATTTATTTTGATTCATACCTCGTTGGAAATGATAAATCTTGATGTTTTATGTTTGATGAGATATTGAATCTAGAGATCAAACACATGTTTATATCACACATGTTTTTAATATTCAAAGAGGTGTTGGTGAAGGAAGAAGTTATTAAGAGGACATATTATTAGTAAGAATAATTATAAAATGGATTTTTCTAGAAAGAATAAGGAATATATATGTTCAAATTTTTCTCAATGTAATGGTCAATCAATGTTTAAGATAGTAGGGTTACGTATTTATCTATCTGTGTCTTGTTTTACCTGAGGTGATAGTTCCCAAACACCAAATAGATGATTTGACATAGATTTTTTTCATACAATGGTCATATACATGGAATATATTTTCTATTTACAAATGATACATATGTCATGTGTTGTACGATATAAAGAATTTTTTACCTAGGACTATGGTTTATTTAATTTAGGATCTATACAATAATTCAATACAGCATCCCTAATTTAGGATCTAGGGATTGAGGTACAGTGGAATCAAGATCACTATATGTTTACTGCACTAATTGGAGTTCGATATAGCTTGTATAATGAATGTTGATTTATTGAGTTCATGTTACAGAAACATTGGTATTCTGTAGATTTACAATGTTTATTTTTACAAGAATAAAATTATACACTTGACATTGATATGTTTTATTTTATATATGATATCATTGATTACATTATGAATAGATTAATATTAATCATTACTATAAAAGAGAATATTGTGTTCAGTGGTGATTGGGATCATATGATGATATAGATATAATATGAGCCTTTATTTTTTATGATTAACTTCATGATGTTGTTCTTCATTGAGGGTCATCCAATTATGTTTCGGTGGTTTGTACAAGATCACCTTGATGTTTTTCATAAATAGGTGGTTAAACTACACCTTTCACAAGAAATTTTGATTTATAAAGTGTTCCAATTTTCTGTCTCTTAGATATCAATATCTATTTATATGACCAGAACCTTTTGAGTTGTTTGAGTTATTTATTTAGAGTGAACTCCTTTTATAGATTGATTATATTCATCCCATTATTTCTTCATAGGGTTTTAAATTCTTATTCATAAAGAAGTTAAATGTCATAAGTAGACGAAAAATTGATTATAAACAACAAAACATGGGGACAATGAATATACCATATCCCCATCCATTGAATGATGATAAATTCTATTAGATGAAGTGATTAAATTGGTTTTAGAAGTTCAAATTTAAATCAATATATTAGAATATATTGATGAATTATAGATATATACTAAATACGTCATTTTGTTTATCATTGTAGTTATTATGAGTTCATGGTGATGACATTTTATTTCCTGAACACACTAGTCATGTTCATGGAATTAATGAAATATGTGTTTTATGAGTTCCTAGATTTGTTTTTAGTGGGTTTAATTGATGAAATTCATATTTATTCTGAGTTGGAATACGAGTATTCATATCACTTTTGATTAATTTTAGAGGCTCTCTAGAATCATAAAATAATTGGGATGTTTTTTTATGTGTATGTTTGTGGATTTTTTTCCTTTTTAGAAAATTTCATATCATAATGAGTATTGGTTGTGGATCCATTGAAGTTTGAGGTGGTTGATTCTTGTGTAGATCACAATAATATGTTAAAGGATTATAGATTTCATATTATTGTATGATGTTATAGGATTTTGGAACCTACATTCTCTCATATTTCTACACTTATACCACCATTCACTATAGAATATAAATATTTCATTCACTTTGACGAGTTTCATGTTGCTTTTGAATATCTAAAGGATATTATAGTTAGTTCCAAGAATTATCATTTTCTAGAAGTATGAGTTGGGTATGATGTTTTATGAAATTATTAATGCATCATCTTGGGTTATCGATTAATTTTATATAGAGAATTCATACCAAATATGTATTAATATTTATAACCATATGAATATAAATATGCTACCCATTAAATTGATATTGTTGCAGTTGTGTTTTCTTTGATGTTTTGGTGGAACTATCTCATGAGTGAGAACTTTTTATAATTCATTTATAGTGGGAGTTTTATATATATCTTCTCAAACATAATTTTTTAATTGTAATAATATATGTGTATGAAATTATCTTATGTTGACTACTTTGAGTGTTCATATACAATGAGAAGGAAAATATTATTACATATATACTATAAAAGAAGTAATGTTGTGATTCTATTCATAAATATAGTGAATCATAGTGATTTATTGATGATATTATACAGATAGACCTTACTATATAGAAATTAAATTTGAGAGGGTGCCTTAGATAAAAGATGGTGAAATCATCATGTGTGAATTATGAGAAATAATATCAAAATTTAGATACTATTTTATATGTTTAGTAGGATCATGATGTTTGTGGGTGATACCCATGAGGTATGGTATGAGGACGATCAATGTCAGGTGATGTTCCATATAAGGCTCTTAATTACCCTAATGATTCAATTGGTATTTCATCAGGATTTTCATACCTTTAATTTTTATTATATCCTTAGATCTCTAGGATGTATCATGCCTTAATGAATTAATTTCCGAAGCTAGGGATGAAGTGATTAGTCACAAAGAATTCGACATGGTGTATGGTATTCTAGAAAGTGATGTTTCAAGAAGTTTAGATGAAGAACTATATTGGAAATGCTCCCTGATTTACATACCACATATGGGAAGGTATCTAGAATGATTTTGGTATATAGCTAGTCTTTAATGGTGTTTTTCATCCATAAATGGATAGTATGTTAGAATAGACCATCAATATTATACCATAAAAGTTTCCAATATAAATTATAGATTTTGGTTGATTATGGGTGGGGGAACAACCCTTGGTGAATTTTATATTGAAAAAATATACCACATGATCATTGGTATATCTAGTTTCAATGTATCGTATAGATGAACCTATAGATATTTTTTGATGGACTGAGGTTAGAGATTTAGTAATTCTAGGAATGAAATTCTGGTAGATGATGACATAGAATTTCTAGGTTATTCACTATTAAATAAAGGGAGAATCAAATTATAAAAAGTATGAAGATGATAATAAAAGGTTTTATTATGATTTTTATTTTGGTTTTCAATTATTCATGAAGGTATATCTTTCTCATGGTAAGTGAATGGGTGATCATATGATTAAAATTTTTCCCCATTTTTATGGGCCTTCTATGTTGTTAATGAAAATTGATGATGTTTTTAATCGGTTAGTGATTCTTTTATAAATGGATTTTAACCATGATGGATTACAAGTGTCATAACTTCATCAATATCTTCAGGATGGATCCCATTTCACTTACTAGGGTGAGTTTTTTGCTAACGATGATGTGATGTTTGAGGAATGGAATTTTGTAATTTATGAACATCTTGATAAGGTGTTGTGTAAGAATTATATACATTTTTGTTGTTTCATATGGTGATATGGTTCCGTAGAAGAGTGTACATGTGAATTATAAGTGAAGATGCATCTCGATATCCAATATTTTTTTATAATTTATTTTTACTGAGATAATTGTTATGAATTTAAATTGATTAATGTGATGATTGATGATTTTTTGTTATTTTATAACATTATTTATGATCATTTGTTTGTTCTATTATTAAAGAGATATATCTAAGAGGTATCTCATAGTTAATTTGGTTTATGACCCCATTATAATTTTTTAGGGAATTGTTTAGTTTCTCAACGATGAGAATTGTTTGATTGGTTGATAATGTAAGGTCGAGATTTCATTCTATAAACATACTTTTTCATTTCATAAGTGTTGGGGGAGTTTGATAATGTTAATTAGAAATCATATAGCCTGAGGAAGGATTTTGTTAGGTTTCTTGGATAATAACATCATGAAGGTTACATTTATAATAATGGTTGGTGTCATGGTGTGAGGATGTGTCAAGGATTGTGGGAATAAGCCTTGAAAGTTAATTTCCATACTATTTTAGTATAGAATATTGTTCAATACATCACTATATTTGGTCACAATGTGATGTGTCTTGAAGATAATTTTAATAATGTAAAAACCCATATATATTAGTCGAAAAACCATTAATATTGATATTTTTCACTTGTGTAATTCGTTTTATAATTTTTTTAATATTGGGAGTATCTTTTTCACATTATAATGTTATATTGGTTGGGTTCAATGATTTTATTTTATGTTTGAGATCATTGCTTCATGGTTTACTGGTTGAAATGAGATATTGGTGTGAAGTTTTTTAGGATGACTGATAAGGATATGAGTCATCACATGATTAATGGGGGTTTAAAAATGTGACATGTCTCCACTAGACATTTCATGAACCTCTTTATTCACATAAAATAAATGGCCTTCAACAAATAGATAAAAGGGGATTCCCATAATGGGATTTTTACACAATAGGTAAATCTAGGATAGTTGAGGCATGATAAATATGTATCAAACAATGACATACTACCATTTAGGATTTTAATAAACTTATATTCCTATGAAATTTATTATAATTAATTTTTCTTATATCAATGAATGGTATTTTGTGTATGAATTTTTGAGAAACCTAGCCCCTTTGATTGCTCCTTAGGGATTTTAATTCTAAAATGAATACATTTTTTCGTAGTTTTTCTTTTCCTCTTTCTCCCTCTATTTTTTATATCTCTTCCATTATTTTTAGTCAACATATTTTTATCAACAAAATTATTTTGGGTTCATTATCAATGATAGATTCAGTATTCATTATTTTATGATATCTTTAGGGATTTTTATTTTTTTCATAAGAATTTTTGTTGGTATGCTTCATCCATTATTTAATTATAGTTTATTAATTGGTGAATATTCATATCAAGGTAATGAATTTTAGACTTATAAAAATTTTTATATGTAAATGTGGAGTAATAATGATTTTGATTCAAATGATTAAATATAGGATGTTAACATAAATAGATAACAAACCAAAATTAATGAAATGAAATATTTTGTGTTGCCTCACATGAAATTATGTTTAATTAATTCTGTTGGATCATGATATTTTTTAGATAAAATGTTAGTGTACTAAACTTATTTACATATATTACCTTTTATATTTGATATGCCTAAAACTAATAAAAATATGTAAACATGGTAACACAATGAGGATAATTAATGATTCATTCATCTAGTTCTCTATTATATTTAGAAATGATTAACATGGAAATGAATTACACTAACCATGTTAATTGGATAATTATCACTATATTTATATTACATTATATTAGGTTTCATTACATTATGAAACCATAAGATAATGAATTTTCTTAATTAAGATGGTAAATAATGATGTTGATTGATGGAATTATTTATAGTGGACCACTATGATTATATTTTTTTCAATTATAAGACAACATTAATTGATTGAAGTAGTATTGATTTCTTATTGAAAATTTGTACCCCTATCATTATGATTTTTTGTGTAAGTATACATATATATATATTATGGATCCCTATCTATGATTTTCAAATGGGAATCTGATACATCTTGGTCAAAATGGGAGTGTGGAGTTGTTGGGATATTTTTGTGTCAGAATCTTTATTTTATTGATGGTTGGATGGATTTGATTGTATTTAAATTTGAAGAGGAAGACATTGGGATGTTTAGATCAGGATGGGATCCTTTCTTAGCCACTTATTTCATATTAATTAGCTACTAGTGTATAATTTTATTTCGGGTATGTTCTTCCTTGATTTATTCATAGTTGTGTATTATATATTGAGATAATATATGGTAATAATTGATGAATTAATTAATCGAATAATGGTACTTGAATCCGAAATGATGATATGGTACAAGGAATATTATTAAACACTCTAATTTGATTGATGAAGAATGTTTTGTAATATTTATATGTTAATAAGATGAAGCCACGAATTGGGTAAATGATTAAAATGGCATGGTTACGAAAACTAAAATTATAATATTCAAAAAATAAACCATGGGTTTAAATGATTAATATAAATATTAATCCATAATTAGTAATTTTATAGTGTTATATGATTTACAATTGATTAATAATAAATGATATGTGATAGTATGGTCCTTGATGCATGTTTACTAAGATAATTACTAGCTTCCTCATAATTAATAATAACATTGGGGTAATCTCATGAGAAAATAGTTATCATTGGTTTTATTTGATGGATAGATTACCTTAGACTAATATTGTTATATAATATTCAATATTTTATTATATTTATTATGCTCCAACACTCTAGTTGGATATCATAATTGATTCCCATATTTTTCCTTTTGTAACAATTGTTCTTTCAAAAACATGGTTATCAAGGATAAATTTGGTTGATTACTCCCCACACTCCACCCTCTTTTCAAAATGTATTATGCTTTTCTTTCATTCCAAACTATGGTGTATTATAGTTATATCATATATACTCTTATTGGTAGCAGTGTCTCATGGTTATGAAATATATGTATGTTGGAGTTGTATAAGATTAATGTTAGAGTGTATACCCATATGAAAACTGTAATGGATCAAAGTTATTAAATGTTAAATTATACAATTCTTTTAGTAGATTAAATAATAGTGTGTATTTAAATTGGGTGTAATAGATCTCAATCTTTCTAAGTGACTATATTGAAATGCTGGGAAAGTTCTTATGGTCTGTGGTTGTGGATGTGATTTCGTGGATTCAATGGTGATGTATTTTCATGGATGTGTCGTATGAATTATGGAGGAGATGAGAGCACTAGTACATGAGATATTTGTTTTTAGAAAATATGGTTCAATGGGAAAGTAGAATCTGGTTGAATATATTCAATATAATCCATTTTTATTATATCACCTACTTCTATATGTTTTTAGGGATCAATCCTTAGTGATATTTAAAATATAGTCGATTATGTTTTCGTAATGAATCGATTTCTATAATTATTAAATGGGTATTTAGTTTTATTATTCTATATTTTCATGTGATCATTTTGGTGGGATCATATAATATATATTTGTATAGTCACCCCTATATATAAATCTATTATTCAATGGTCATATGTGGCAGTTAGAGATCGAGTTGGGGTGTACTAGCTCATAGAGGTTGTTTATGGACACTTATGTTAGAGTTTTTGTAGTATACATTTATTTCAGACATTCATTATATGAAATTAAATGTATTTTTATTATTATATTTATTATTATATAGATTATTGGTGGGTTATTTATGCATTCTTGGGATATTGTGGGTAATTCCTTTAATATTTTCGTGTTATATACATGATGCTCTATACACTAACCCATATACTATTAGAGTAGTTATTTTTGAGTCACTCTCATATTCAATTACAAACTAGGAGGGAATCCATTTAGAGATGAATATTAAATAGATTATGTTATAAAATAAATGGAGATACCATGTCATATTTGAGGTTCCCACATAACATTTATATGAAAAAACAACATAGTGAAGTGATTATGCTTTATGTTGAATATTATATGTTTTTCAATGTCAGTGGTCATAAAGATATATAGAACCATATCATAAATTATATAAAGATATCATGGAATAGTGAAACAAAATAATGGATTAACATTCATTAAGTGAGATTATAAGACAAAATCATAGTCTAGAGGAAACCACAACATGATTTTAATCAAATATTTGAATGAAATGAATTAAATAAACTCTATATTTTTAGGTCACCCATGATTCAGGATATGGTTTTTTGACCTAAAGTTTATATGATGAAACAGAATTTGTTTTATAACACCATGAATTGTTTTTTAACTATATAAAAATTGGGTATCACTAGGAGAAGGGAGAGAGATAACTAAATAAAATTTCTATAAAGAATTTATTTGGGTAAAGGGTTATGTTTAAGAGAAGAACATGGAATACACATTATATATTGATTAAATTCTCTTAAAGATGATAAAATATGGTCATTTATTATTTTTAACATTAATTAATATTTATTTTTATTTTTTTAAATGTGTTCATGACTCTCTTACTTCATTAAATGTTCTTATTTAATAATAAAATGTAATCCACATTATGTGGGGAACCACCTAGTGATCACCATGGATTATTGGATAATGAAGAGTTAGTGAACCTTGTAAATACTCTTACGTTCATGTGTTAATATTTCTCACTACACTATACCTCATATTTTATAGATATTTTTTATAATATCATAAACTAACTGGAATTGGTGTAACACTAATTTTGTGGGAAATATATTAACCAGACTGATTTACCCAATGTGCATGTTATTACCACACTAAGTAAATTTAAGTGATATTATATCAATGGTATCAGGTTCATATAAAATTATATTAATCTAATATTTGAGAAAATATACACACATAAGTACATGACTTAGTTCTTTATTTCTTATATTGTTTCTCAAGGTGAATTATAATATTGAATATAGATTCTTCCAATAAAACAGATTTCTCATATTTTATTGATTAAGATTTCATTTATGTAAAAATATAATGTTTGTTTACATTCACTAAATAGGATTGTAAATTCATGATTTTATAGAGAATGGCATCAACTTACACAGGTAAGGATTGGGTTGTTTTTTAAAACACTGGAAAAATGTGGAACACAATAAATGATCATAAATTTAACATCATTTTTTAGTATCCCAGAAATACTCTTAAATAGTTACATGTTTCAAATCAATGATTCCATATAGGAAAATATACATGATGTTACTAAATAATATATGAATTTAAGAGAGTTACAACTAAAAAATTCTAGGAATAATATGATTATATACTAATTTCTAAGGATGAATTAGTTGATAAATTTTTTATATGACTGAATAATGTATTTTAATTTTAAATATATGGGGAGAGTCTTTATTATTAAACCATGGTGATGAATTTTATGATTATAATACTATATATAAATGATGTGAATATTTATACTCTTGATAATTATGTATTGGAGTAGTTTATAATTGAAAAACTCTATATTATCTTGATTTATTATGGTATGATAATAAGAATTTATTAAAATAAGATAATGATATTGTATAAGAAGATTTATTTTAAAGCCTAAATGGATTGAAGATCAATGAAAATTTAGTCTCGTGATTAATGAAATTACTCTAATAGTTATGAAATATATTGTATGATTTTACTTCCTTTTTATTCAAAGGATTTCAAAGGTGAAAAAGAATGTCCATGTTGAAAATTAATTTTATATAATTCAATTATTGATAGATTATACATTTTCTAGATAATATCCCTAAGGAGAATAAAAAATATTATAAGGATGATAAATATAATATATGACCAGTGATTAATAACATGGTGGATAGTGGTCTAAATGTATTGAATTTATCTAAAAGAAGTTGGAATCCAAATTCATCAAGAAGTATTTATTTTTTTCTACGTAGAAAGAAACATCATGTGGCAAGGATCATGATAATGAAAATGAAGGAACATTGGAGGATTTTTATTTGGATTTAATGACATAACAAAAAATTATAATTAATTTTATAGAGATGAAGAAGCTATAATATTGAATGATGAAGAGGAAGAAATAGAAATGAAATTCTAGTTATGAATAAATATGATTGTTTATATTAAGAAGATTGAAAAAAAATTATAAATAATACAAATCAATGCAGATAACTATTATAAAATTTAGTATGTTAAAATGGATTATGGGATGAAAGGTGAATATTTGATAAATATATGAAATGTAAATTAAATTTTATTGAAATATACAAGAAACGTGATGAAAAAATATATTTAGTGATTACAGAAAAATAGGAGGCCTACTTGATTAAGTTATATTTTCATGTAGTTATTAATTGTGTAAGGAATAGTTTGTTCGAGTTAAAAAATTATATTAAACAAGTGTGTAAATAATCAAAATTATTGATGAATGTTTTAATTCTCACCATGATTTGTGTTGAATATCATAATAAGTAGATAAAAATTAATATGAACACATAATGAGTTGGAGAAATAAATTCAATGTGGTTGAAAAATAAATAAGGTATTAAGAGCATTAAAAACCGGTAATACAAACATTGTTACATCAAAAACTGGAGTTGAAAATTTATATAACAATAGTGAATAAAGACGAATGGGTTGTAGGATAAGATTATGGGTAAATTCACTATGAAGGAAATATTAATTAATAAAGATAATGTTAAACAAAATACTATATTCTTGAAACAGTCATTTTTCATAAATATTCTTAAACAAGATTTAATTATTTTTTATAGATTTTATTTAATGTAACACCCCAATCTTCAATGGTATTCTTCTCTATGAATAATACACTTTTGTGCGTTGTACGCAACTTCGAGTTCTTACACACACCACAACCAATCGGATAAGCCGTTATGAATATTAATACCCACATTTTGAAATTTTATAAATTTTATCTTTCAAAATGGACTTTATTTTTGGACTCAGAATATCAAAATTAGCTTTGGGTGAATCTTTGGTATTTTTCTGAAAATATTCAATTTTTGATGAATAGTGAAAAACACTGAGTGATAGTTTAAAACCGAATTTTTATTTAAATAATTATTTATTTATTTAAATTTATTTTAGGTCAAAATAGATACATAATACCTATATATGTTCAATATAAATCATTGGAGTCAGTTTATAATAATTTTAGATATATAAAAATATTATTGAACTTTTTAATATCTTTACCCATCTCCTAGGAAAATTTGCAAATTCACATAAAACATAATTTTACCGCATATGTGAGTGGAATTTTAAATATATTAGGGACAAGGTTAATATAAAGGAGTAAAATGTTGTTCAATAAGATAAAAATAATTTTTGGTGAATAGTACCTTTTTACTTTTATTTACCACGGTTAAATGTAAATACGGTAATTAAGGGTAAAAATGATATTATTATTACCCTAACATATGTACTAATTCTATTGGATACGTATAATTCGACCAAAAACAACCTTAGGAATAAAATATGAACTTATTTGGACTACTTGGACTAGATTAGGACATTTATTATTATTTAATTCAAAGAAGAGTTAAAAGAGATAAAATCAATGTTTAATAACTAAAACATTTTTAATATAGGGTTATACATAAGATAAATTAGATTATTAATATTAATTATGAAGATAAAAATACATCCTACATAATGAGATTTTCATTATAATTTTTAGACATTATATAATTTAATTTATTTATGACACAATGGTGATGCAGTAATTACCTAATTAATGAAGTATTAAAATAATTGATATTATAAATATCCAGATAAATGAAATTTGAGACTTTTTATAAATTACACTAATTTTATAGGTTAATATGATATCTTATTATTGATTAAATGAATTTATTTATAATTAAATAAGTTGATAGAACTTTATCAAAAATCAATTACTGAATAGTTTCAAAATTGACATAAAGGAGTATTTAAAGAAAATATTATATTATTAATTGATATTATATTCTTAATAATATAGTGTTCGGACAAATGAATTATATAAGGTTATATATATTAATAATGACCCACTTGTGGTTCTATTGGCTTGTTATAGTATGTTTATTAACCATATAATATAAAAATACAGAGAGACATGGTAAATGTTAAACTACTTAACTAAGAGTTAAATATAAATGATAAGGTTAATATAGTGAACCAAACCTATCTAAAATCTATTGGATGAAATGATCTAGACCCATACCCACCTTAGACTTTAAATAATTTACTTTGGAGCCATTATAATCTGAATATGAATTTATTATAAAATAATATTTTAATTTTTTCCTAAGGTGCCCCTCACCCCTCTTATAAAAGGGCACTCCCCTTCTCTTAAATTCATACCTTAAAATCCTTTTGGTTCGGCCAAACCCCCCCCCCAAATATCCTCAAAACTTCACTAAATTCATCCTAGAGGCATTTCTTTAGTAATAAATCCAACTTAAGGATCCCTTGTGATCAAATCAAAAGGAAGAACCCGAAGAAGAGGTAATAATTTCACAACCCTCTTTCAAGTTCCTTTCTTCTTCCACTTCCTTTTTCATTGTTTTATCCATTATAAAATAATAATTCCATTATATTTTATATAATGTGATTTTATTATAAATATTGTACAAAAAAATTCATTATTCTATCCATCCCTTGCATGACATGTCACCATACGTGCGTACGTACGGCTTACCGTCTCGACGTCGTGGTGTAATTGTTATTCAATACATTATTATTTGGATGGGTATAATAATGACGTTTAATTCATGTAAATAATAAATATAACATGATAATTATTCTGTATATATGATACACCATCCAATTATATATTATTTTAATATCAAAAGAGTGATATTGTCGCTCATGCGTACGTACGGACTACTGTCTCCGCGAACGCGATGAGATTTATTCCCAGCATATCCATTCAAGAATAATTTTCATTTGATGATTAAAAATAATTTTTTAGGACTTGATATCATTTTGGATATGAATAAGATACAAACTATGGATAAAAAACATGTCTTATGTAACAAAACATATAAAATAAAACGAGTAAGTGAACACCCGAAACGACGATAATACTAAAATATTATTAACAATGAAATATTAAAAGATCATATATGATATCATATTTATGTATATGATTCTTGTATAATTTAATAACAATGATTTAGATATTATACAGGAGGTTAACCTACCCTCAACCAAGGAAAAGTACAAGGTAAGAGTTTATTTCACAATCTCTACATTATCTGAGGTTGTTTATACGTAATTATATACTGGGACCCCTTTATCATCCACATCCATGATTCATAAAAATGTATATCAAAACACTCTTAAGATTTTATAGACTATGGTTTAAAGACATTTATACAATTTTTTGACTTTTATAAGATGTTTATAAAGGAATCTTTCCGTCGTTTTCCAAACAAGGTCCTTTTAACCTTTTCAACAGAATTAAGGTAAGAATGTCGTTTTTAACTTATACGGCGGGTGTTGCTATTTTACGCCATTATAAAATCATCGAAGCTTCCCTTAAAATATTATAAGAATATTTTCAAAGTAAATGTTTCCTTTTATAATTATGTGGCTTTTTAAATGATTTCATAAAAAAGATATTTCTCTCAAATAGTTTTGATTTCATCTATGTCAACATCCTTTGATGGATTTTAAGTTTATTTGAAGTTTATTTATTATGATACAAAACATCCATATTTTATTGAAGGTTTTGTGATATGTTTGACAATGGATGTTCTATTTTTATACCATTCATGGTTTATAGAGAAAGTATTGATATTTCTTATGCTAGTTTTAATACGAATGTTTATGTTATGTTTAATCTTGTTCATATGAGGAATTCATTGGACATAGTAAGTGACGGGTGGAGCCCGCTATAGATCCTCGATGCTTTGGTAGGTCTCATGAGACAAACTAGTGCCTTGTCACAAGGCCTTGACAAAATCTTATTTGTATTCTTGGCACAAGGCCTTGACTATGTGGTTATGAAAGTCTGGCATTATGCATTCCATCCTTGTGAAAGTGGTTATTGATATTGCATGTGATTATTCGACTAGTATAATATCCATGTGAATAAGTAAATGGAATTAATTAATTTTATTTTTTCCATATTATGCTAAAGTTCATGTTTAAAAGGATTTTGTTTTAGTTATACATTGCCTTAAATGGTTATTCTTATTTATGAAAGTTTCCACTATATTGTTATCCTTACTGAGCATTTGAGCTCACTCCTTTCTATGTTTTATTTTTCTCAGGATGTGAATAAGTATTTTATGAATAACATACAGGGATAGTCTAAGGTAATATGAGTGTGGACTATGTAGACTATGTTTTTGTAGTTTTTCACTGTATTATGTAATGTAAAACTTATGAATGTATCTATTGTTTCAAAGGCTACTAAACTAATCGGCCTTTCAAGACTTGATCTTTTGTGATCATGTCAATGTTATGTAATAATGCACTGACTCTGTGTAACTGGGGTCAGGGCATGAAAGTTGGTATCAGAGGAATTCTAGTACAAAACTTGGAATCTAGAGTTAGATAAAATCTGATTAGAGCACATAGACCTAAGATGGACTTTGAGAATTAGTGTAGACAAACTTCCTAAGATTTTGGTATTGTAGTGATTTTGTCAGTTTTCTGAGAAATAAATCCATGTCTACATATGAGTAGGTAGAGGCGGCTCTGGAAGAGATGTATATAGGGGTAAAACCCAAAAACACCGCTTTGATCTAGACTCGAACAGGAACTGGTGCACGATAATGGGCCTTTCTGCACTCTTGGTTATGACACTCCTGGGGGATATACTTAGGATAATTCTCATTTTATTTACAAACCATTATGAAGGGTTTATGAGTATATACTTCCTCAAAGAAAACAATTTTTATGATTATGGATTATGTCCACAAACTTTTCAATTTATGTTAAGTGTTTTACAAGTTTGGAATTATGTATTTTGATTCATAAACTAATCTAGTTTATTCCATTGTTTAGAAATGGAGCCTAATGGAAGGAATGAAAATTGTATCAATGAACGCACTCCATGTATAGATTTCCCTCCTACTCAAAATAATTATAGTGCAGTTGGTGATGCAACTGAGGCTGATCAACTAATCACTATACTGGGAAAACTCACTCAGGTTATGAATAATATCCTTACCTGTATGGAGCACCCTGGTCTGCAGCATGGAGGATCAATGTTAGATTTATTAATGAGGAAACAACAACCAACACTCAATGGGGGTACAAATCCACTAGTAGCTGAGAAATGGATAAATTCTTTAGAGAAAATATTTTGTGCCTTGGGGGGTAGCGAAAGGGAAAAAGTTTCCATGGAAGTTTACCGCCTCACTGGAGATGCTGATCAATGGTGGTCGTTAATTCAAAAAACAAAGGAAGATGATAGAGTATCAAATATGTAATAGAGGGAGTTTAAAGATATTTTATTGAAAAAAAATACTTTCCTTGTGAACATTGAGCAGATATGGAAAGGAAATTTCTGAGTGTGAGGCAAAAGGAGGATGAGAATGTCACAAAGTATGAGGCTAACTTTACAATGTTAGCGAGGAATGCTGCAGATTATATACGTAAACCAAGAATTAAGATTGAACATTTATTTGTGGGTTAAAACCATTTCTCCATCAATAATTAGTCTCAGAATCCTTCTCTTCATACGAAGATATTATCTCATGTGCTATCAAGACAGAAAAATAATTCTCTAAGTCTTTTTACATTAAAGAAAAGCAAGAGAAGAAGAGAAATTTTGATCACTCTAGAAATAGAAATAAGGGGAATAAGAGAAAAGTTGAATATCCGTCCTATAGTAAATGTTGGAAGAAACACACCGATACATGCTTAAAAGGGATGTGAGTCTGTTATAAGTGTGGTGAAAAATGCCACCAAGATCATGATTGAAAGGGGAAGAAAGAAGCTATCGATGTTCAATGCTAAAATTGCAGGGAGATAGGACATTATACAAATTAATGTCCTAATTGTCAGGGAATCTTACCTCAGAAAAGGCCAAGGGATCAAGGCCAATATTATACTATCACTACTGATGAGGTAGAAGCTCTGAAAGATGTGGTAGCGGGTAATTTAATGGTTTCCTCAAGTTTAACCAACTATTTATTTGATTTTGGATCATCGCATTGTTTCGTATCTTCCCAGTTTTCTATGAAAATTATATATTTCCACTTTTATTTAACAAGGGAGTTTTCAGTTATGAATCCTAAGGTAAGCATCATCACAACAAAGTTTTGTGAATCCGTTCCCATTAGAGAATATAAATGTTATTTATTTTCCGATCTCATCGTCATACCTATGATTGAGTTTGATATAATACTATGTATGGATTGGAATTTTGACCATGAAGCAATGATTTATTGTAAGAAGAAGGAGGTTATGATTTTTGATGATGATGATAAGGAACACCTTATCTTTAGAGAAGAATCGTCACCACCTAATTCTTATCTAGATCCACCCCTGTAGCTCAACTAAATTCAATTATTAGGGAGGAAGAGAATGAAATAACTATGGGTGGGGTAAGGAATGTTCAAATAGAGGATGTACCTATTGTGAAATAATATGTTGCTGTTTTTCTAGAGGATTTACCTGGACATCCTCCAGAATAAGAAATTGAGTTTTCCATTGATTTAATTATAGGATCAAGGCCCATATCGAAGACCCCTTATAGAATGGCCATAGGGGAATTAGTGGAACTAAAGAAACAACTAGATAAATTTAGTAATAAGGGATTTATTTTCCCTAGTTTTTCTCCATGGGGATCCCCTTTCATTTTTGTTAAGAAGAAAGATGGATCTATGAGGTTAAGTATCGACTATGGGGAGATCAATGCTATAACAATAAAGAAGAATTATCCCCTACCTATCATTGATTATTTATTTGACCAACTGCATGGAGATCAATACTTTTAAAAGATTGACCTTCGATCTGGATACCATCAGGTGTCTGTGAAGAAGGAAGACATTTTGAAGTCAGCATTTCAAACTAGGTATGGGCATTACGACTTTACAGTAATGCCTTTTGGGATGACTAATACACCCTCTATTTTCATGGATCTAATTAACATAGTTTTCAAGGAATATCTTTATGACTCCATAGTGGTATTTATTGATGATATCTTTCTATACTACAAAAGCTACGAAGATCATGAAACTAACTTGTGCATTATATTGAAGACTCTGAGAAGACATGAATTATATGGGACGTTTAGAAAGTGTAAATTCTGGCTTCATGAGATTTCTTTTCTTGTCCATATTGTATCTAAGGATGGAATATATGTTTATACTTCTAAGACAAGAGCAATCCAAGAATGGCTAGCACCAATGAGTATAACTGAGGTACGCAATTTTATTGGTTTAGCAGGTTATTATCGATGTTTCTTCCAGAATATTACCCGGTTGGATAACCCATTAAGAAATCTCACACGTAAAGGGGTTAAATTTGTTTGGACAAAAGAGTGTGAAATATGTTTTGAAGAAAAAAACAGAAGATTAGTCAATGCTCCTATATTGAATCTACCATCGGGGAATGATGGGTTCGTTATTTATAGTGATGCATCAAAGAAAGGACTTGGTTGTGTCCTTATGCAGAATGACAGGGTTATTTCCTATGCATCACGAAACCTGAAAATTCATGATAAAAACAATCCTACTCACGATATTGAGTTAGCAGCTATAATATTTGCTTTGAAGATTTAAAGACACTAACTCTATAGTGAAAAATGTGAGATTTGTACTAATCACAAGAGTCTGAAGTATATTTTCTCACAGAACGAACTCAACATGAGGCAAAAGAGATGGCTTGAACAACTATAGTATTATGATTGCACAATACACTACCACCCGTGGAAGGAAAATAAGGTGGCATATGCTTTGAGCAGAAAGGATCATGGAGTTTTGAACAAGATGAGACTTGAAAGGGATCCTATTTTAAATGATCCAGTGAGGATGGATATTGGAATTACCATGGAATGTGAAACGTCGATACTTTTTCAAATGGTTTCCAAACCATATTTACAAGAAAGTATAATGTTTTCTCAGATAGATGAGGAAGAATTTCAAAAGAAGATTATAGATGTGAATGATGAGAGATTGAGTAACTTTGTGTATGAAGATGTAATTTTGAAATTTTGGAAGAGAATTTGTATTCCCGATATACCTAATATAAAAATGGAATTGTTGGACGATGCTCATAGTTCCAATTTCATTATATACCCTGGGAGCACCAAAATGTATAGATATTTGAAAAAACATTTTTTGTGGGACAACATGAAGAGGGATATTATTGATTTTGGGTCAAGTTGTATGGTTTTTCAACAAGTGATAGCTGGAAGGCAATAGCCTGGAAGAGTAATGCAACCTATTTCCATACTGGAGTAGAAATGGGATAATATTACGATGGACTTTGTCATGGGACTATCAAAGACTCAAAGAATAAACAATGAAATATGTGTCATTGTTGATCATATTACCAAGTCATCACATTTTCATACTATGAGATAATATTTACCACTTGAATGATTAGAAATACTACATATTAATGAAGTTGTAAGACTTCATGGAGTACCACTATCGATTGTTTCTAATCGTGATTCCCATTTTACATCAAAATTATGGAAAATTCTTCAGAAATCCCTGGATACTGAACATCATTTGAGCACTGCGTACCACCCCCAAACTGGTGGACAATCAGAACAGACTATTCAAACCTTAGAAGACATGTTGAGATCATGCTCACTTGACATTCTGGGTATATGGGATCAATATTTACCTCTAGTGGAACCTTCCTATAATAATAGCTTCCATTCAAGTATTAAGATCGCACTATATGAAGAGTTATACAGAAAGAGATGTCGCACACAAACCTGTTGGGATGATGTTGGTGAATGAAACCTTGTAGGCCCAGAACTGGTGGAGGAAATGATGGAAAAGTTAAAGGTAATCCAGAACCACATCAAAGTAGCTCAAAGTAGGTAGAAGAGCTATGTCAATAACTGAATTAAGGATTTTGAATTTCTGGTAGGAGATCATGATTTCTTGAAGGTATCTCCATGGAAGGGAGTTATACATTTCAGTAAGAAAGGTAAATTAAGTTCTAGGTACATCGGACCTTTCGAAATTCTAAAACAAATTGGGGTCGTAGCTTACCATTGGGAAATTCTGCCAATCTCTCCCAAGTTCACGATGTGTTCCATGTACCAATGTTGAAAAAATACATGCTTGACCCAACGCATGTACTCACATAAGAAGAAGTAGAACTGGAACATGATCTATCTTATTGCGAAGAGCCCGTCATGATTCTTGATACCAGAGAACAGGTTTTAAGAAACTAGATGACTCGTCTGATAAAAGTTATAAGGAGAAACCATAAGATGGAAGAGACAACGTGGGATCCCAAGGAACTTATGATGAAGAACCACATGAGTCATTTTATTCAGTAATATTCTAGAAATTTTGAGGACAAAATTATTTGAAGGAGGGGAGAATGTAACAACCCATGCTTCCACGGTATGCTTCTCTTTGAATAATACAGTAGGGTGTGTTGTACGCAACTTCGAGTTCTAACACACACCACAACTAATAAAACTAGCCGTTATGAATAGTAATACCCACTTTTTGATATTTTATAAATTTTAGCTTTCAAAATGGTCTTTATTTTTGTATTCTGAATATCGAAATTATCTTAGGGTGAATTTTTGGTATTTTTATGAAAACATTCAATTTTTGATGAATAGTGAAAAACACTGAGTTATAGTTTAAAACCGAATTTTTATTTAAATAATAATTTATTTTATTTAAATATATTTTAGGTTAAAATAGATACATAATACCTATATAAGTTCAATGTAATTCATTGGACTGAGTTTATAATAATTTTAGACATATAATAATTTTATTGAACTTTTCACCGTTTTTTACCCATTTCCTAGGAAAATTTGCAAATTCCCATAAAACATAATTTTACTGCTTCTATGAGTGTAATTTTGAAAATCCAAGATACATGATTAATATCAAGGATTATAATGTTGTTCAATAAGATAAAAATAATTTCTGGTGAATAGTAACTTTTTACTTTTATTTACCACGGTTAAATGTAAATAGGGTAATTAATGGTAAAAATGATATTATTATTACCCTAACACATGTCCTAATTCTATTGTCTAAGTATAATTTGACCAAAAACAACTTAGAAGTAAAATATTAACCTCTTTTGTCCACTAGGATTAGATTAGGACATTTATTATTATTTAATTCAAAGAAGAGTTAAAAGAGTTAAAATCAAATTTTAATAACTAAAATATTTTTAATATAGGGTTATGCATAAGATAAATTCGATTATAATTATGAATTATAAATATAAAAATATTTACTACATAATTTTATTTTTTTTATAATTTTTTTACATTAAATAATTTAATTTATTTTTGACACAATGGTGATGCAGTAATTACCTAATTAATGAAATAATAAAATAATTGATATTATAAATATCCAAATATATGTAATATGAGACTTTTTAGGAATTAAACTAATTTTATAAGTTAATATTACATGTTAGTATTGGATAAATGATTTTATTTTGAATTAATAAAGTTTTTATAACTTTAAACAAATCACTTATTAAATAGTGTGAAAACTGACATAAAGGAGTATTTAAAACAAATATTATATTATTAATTTATATTCTATTCCTAAAAATTTAAGGGTCAGCCAAATGAATTAGATAAAGTTATACATATTAATAATGAAACACCTGGGGTTCTCTTTTCTTGTTATAGTATGTTTATTAACCATATAATATAAAAATACAAAGAGATATGGTAAATGTTAAACTATTTAACTAAGAGTTAAATATAAATGATAAAGTTAATATAGTGAACCAAGACATTATAAAATCTATTGGTTGAAAGGATTTTGACCCTTCCCCACCTTATCATCCAAATTAGTCACTTTGGATCAATTATAAACTGAATAATAATTTATTATAAAATAATAGTTTAATTGTTTCCTAAGCTGCCCTTCACCCCTCTTATAAAAGGGCACTCCCCCTTCTCTCAAATTCATACCTTCAAAGGTTTTTGGTTCGGCCAGCCCCTACCCAAATATCCTTTAAACTTTCCTCACTTCATCCTAGAATCCTTCCTTTTGTCATAAATCCAACTTAAGGAGCCCTTGTGATCAAATCAAAAGGAAGAACCCGAAGAAGAGGTAATAATTTCACCACCCTCTTTCATGTTACTTTCTTCTTCCACTTCCTTTTTCTTCGTTGTTTCCATTATAAAATAATAACTCTAGTATCTTCTATATACTTTCATGTTATTATAAATATGGTACAACGAAATTCAATATTCTATCCATCCCTTGGATGACTTGTCACCATACGTGCGTACATAGGACTTACCATCTCCACGTCGTGGTGTAATTGTTATTCAATACATTATTATTTTTATGGGTATACTAATGATGTGTATTTCAGGTAAATAATAAATATAACATCATAATTATTCTTTATATATGATACACTATCCAATTATATATTATTTTAATATCAAGAGATTGATATTGTCGCTCGTGTGTAGGTACTGACTACCGTCTCCACGAACACGATAAAATTCATTCCCCATCGTATCCATTCAAGAATAATTTTCATTTGATGATAAAAAATAATTTTTAAGGACTTTATATCATTCTGGATATTAATAAGATAAAACCTATGGATAAAAAACATGGATTATGTAACCAAACATATAAAATAAAATGGGTAAGTGAACACCTGAAACGACGATAATACTAAAATATTATTAAAAAAGAAATATTAAAAGATCATATATGATATCATATTGATGTATATGATTATTGTATAATTTAATAACAATAATTTAACTATTATATAGGTGGTTGACCTACCCTCGTCCATGGAAAAGTACAAGGTAAGGGTTTATTTCACAATCTCTACATTATTTGAGGTCGTTTATACATAATTATCTACAGGGACCCATTTATCATCCACATCCATGTTTCTTAAAAATGTATTTCAAAACATTCTTACTATTTTATAGACTATGGGATAAATTCATTTATACCCTTATTTTAATTTTATAAGATTCTTATAAAGGAATCTTTCTGTCGTTTTCCAAACAAGTTCATTTTATCCTTTTCGACAGAATTAAGGTAAGAATGTCTTTTTTAACTTAGACGATGGGTGCAGCAATTTTACGCTGTTATAAAATCCTTTAAGATTCCCTTATAAGAATATATGAATATTTTCAAAGTAAATGTTTCTTTTTATAATTATGGGACTTTTAGATGATTTCAAAAAAGCTATATTTTTCTAAAATTGTTTTGATTTCATCTATTACAACATCCTTTGATGGATTTTATGTTTATTTGAAGTTGATTTATTATGATAAAAAACATCTATATTGTATTGAATGTTTTGTGATATGTTTGACTTTGGATGTGCTATTTTTATACAATTCATGTTTTATGGAGAAAGTATTGAAATTTTTTATGCTAGTCTTAATATGAATGTTTATGTTATGTTTAAACCTATTCATTTGAGAAATGAATTGGACTTAATAAGTGATGGGTGGATCCCGCTATAACTCCTTGATGCATCGGTAGGTCTCATGAGACAAACTAGTGTCTTGGAATAAGGCCTTGAGAAAATCTTATTTGTATTATTGGCACAAGACCTTGACTACGTGGTTATGAATGTCTGGAATTATGCATTCCATCTTTATGAAAGTGGTTATTGATATCGCATGTGATTATTCGACAAGAATAATATCCATGTGAATCAGTAAATGTCATTAATTCATTTTATTTTTTACATATTATGATGATGTTCAAGTTTAAAAGGCTTTTGTTTTAGTTATACATTGCTTTAAATGATTATGCTAGTTAATGAAAGTTTCCGCTATATTGTTATCCTTACTGAGTATTTGAGCTCACCCCTTTCTATGTTTTATTTTTCTCAGGATGTTAAGAAGTATTTTATGAATGACCTGGAGGGATAGTCTGAGGGGATATCATTGTGGACTATGGAGACTATGTTGTCATAGTTTTTCACTGTATGATGTAATGTAAAACTTATGAATGTATCTACTGTTTCCAATGCTAATAAACTAATCGATCTTTGAAGACGTGATCTTTTGTGATCATTCCATTGTTATTTAATAATGCACTGACTCTGGGTAACTGTGGTCGGGGCATTACAATGAACATTTCCCATGGATTTCTATGATTTATTTAAAATTGGGAATTTATAAATAATGTTTCAAATTTTGTAAATATTAATGATAATACTGAATTTTGAATAATTATATATTTGAAATTTTTTTGAGGACATTATTATGATTGATTAATGTATTTAATTTTTAAAAAATTATATCAAACTAGTTATCCTTTAAACAGTATGCCAGTAATCCACTTAGTCCACCCATATGGGGAATGCCAGCCATGAAGATCCAACCGGAGAGCCTTCTGATGACCAAGATGGAAGCCAAAAGTGGGGGCCTTTCCCCTGGAGTTTGTGGCCCTCATGGAGGATACCATAGAAGTAATGGTGGGAGAAAGCCAACCCAATCCACACACTACATGTAGCCCCATTATTATGTGTAGTGAAATTAGGATCCAATACAAATATTATACATCTGAACTAAATATGGGATGATTTTTATTAGAAATAATCATTGCAAACATGGGTGATTTCATGGTTGGACATGTTGATGTTGGTACCATTGACACATATAAAAATACAGCACGATTGTGCCTTATCAATGATGAACATTCCTTAAAACCATCCGCATTGATGACTCTACTACTCGACACCACTACTAGACACCATTTTCATCACTTCAACACATCATAATATACCATTACGACCACTTATTAAACTGTTGTTAAATTTGATATTCATTACTGAAGTTGGGAACCCCCATTGATGACCGTAGAAGCCTCTATCAACCTTTGGAGGCCACTATATTCCTATTTTATCATAAAAAATATCATTATTGAATTAACACTTTATTTTCACAATTTGTAAACATAAAATATTTTATTCATAGAACTTATAAAGATCGATTCTAGTCTCTCCATCCATCGCCAAATCCCATATCACTAGTGATCACTTCCCTGGACATCAAATGACAACAATGATCGATGTCATTACAGAACCTACCATGATGAAATGCATCCCATATAAGATTTTCTACCATCACTGATGGGTGGAGCATAGATTCTACTCATGCTACTATTATAAGGTCCAAGTGGTAGGATCTTTCTACACCATCACTGACAGGGAGGTATTTTCCTATGAATACAAATTTCATTGTTAAGGACTAGTCTACCATTGATACAAGGGTAAATTTGGTCTAAAATTGATTATATTTATAATATGGAGGAGTAGCCCTCATTCACGGCCCAATATCGTGTTCTATCAAGGAGTATGTCGATTCATGAATGCATTTAATGTAGAATCGAGAATGTTGTACCTTTATGTACGGTGGGAGATAAAACAGTGCACTCCCAAATAAAAGAGGATATTATCTCTAAAAACTGTTTTTGGATTGTTTATTAGAAGAATAAGTTGTAACGATATGTATGAAATGTTAGATGTGATTTTCCATTATGATAGTGGTAAATCTCGAATTTTAAATGCGGCTACCACCACTATGGATTGTATCACATTGAAACAATTTGGAAACACAGTAGAATTTATTAAATTCCACATAGAATATCATAAAAAAGATTTATTCATTGATTGAAAATATTTATAAATATGAAAATGATTGAGAATAAGACAAAATTAATACAAGGCTATTGTGATACTTAGAGGAGAGAGATGAATTTGAGTATTGGAAGAGGACTTATTCCTGATTCTGGGTTTTTAATATTGTATTTATTTACCTTTTTTATTCATTCTTCATCTTCTACCTCCAATGTATCTCTTTTAATGGAGGGGTGAAAAATTTTATTGTTGGGTGAAGGGGAGGACACCACGAGTGATTCTTGAGTCATGGTTTTTATCTTATTATTTAATCTCTTTTTATTAATAAATTTTTTTCCATTGTTGATTTCATAATTTTAATTATATACAATTATTTTTTATTTAAAATCATAATATTTTAATTACAATGATTAATAAATATTTTTATCCCATTTATTGGTTTAAGATCAAACCAATTAGTGGATCCTAGGTTGAGAAGAGATGTTCGTTTTTGATTAATAAACATAATTTGATGAAGTAGTGGACATATTTTCTTACATGCGATACTAAATAACTGATTTGGTATTTTATAGTTGATTCAATGTTGAAATATATTGATTTTCTCACATTGGGAAGAGAGTAGTCCATCCAAGGTTATTGTGGGGATTTTATTTCAATTTCTATTAACCGTGATAAAATTTGAAAGGGGAATAACCACTATTAGTAATATTTTTAAAACCATTAATAAAGAAAAAGATTTATTTTTATGGATTGTGATAGAATTACAAAATAGAAGCTAATATTAAACCCAATACCTTTTATCGACACTTAAGTTTAATAACCATATTTATTTACTTCCTAGTCATAGTAATACTATTAATTTTTAAAATTTGAAATCAATATAACTATATTATGATAGTTTTCTATATATTAGAAATTGGTCCCAACTAATACTACACACTTAGTGTTGGAAAATAAAAAGATTTTTTGACACCCAAAATATTTTTCATGTCAGGACATATCATTGAATCCGATGACTATGTGCTATCCAAACACATAAAGTTCATGACTAGGACCTCCAATGAGTAACTACTTGGCCTTGACCCTGAGATAGAGAATAATTTTCTATATATGATCAATAATCTTAGTCACGGAAACCAATTCGAGGAAAAATAATAATATTTGATTTTAACATTTAGTGTTCACTCTGATCGAACAAAAATGGATATTAGCCAAAAACAAACCTTATGGGACCATTGTTCCCCAAAATTTTGATAACAAAAATAATAAATTAACTCTTCTTTTGAAAAAAAAATGATTTTGAACTATTTTTCAATATGATTTATATATTACCAAAATTTCATGGAATTTTAGGCGAACACCCAATCATATACATTCAAGATTTCAATTATGATTATTAAACATTCAATCCATGATGAGTAGCTGAGGAGCAATTCAGGTGCAGGGTATTGTCATTTCCAACAGAGTGAGTTTACAAGGAGTGGTTATACAAACCAAGAATAGGGGAGATCCAAGATAGTGATGTTCTCTAAATAATTTTCAGTCAATGATTCTTCCTAGAATCTCAGAGAACCAAAATAAATAAGGTGATCTATACTATCAGAAAATAATCTAGAGAAACCCTATGCTAATATTAGGAGTGATTCAAAAATAGGTGTTCATGATATCCTATGAAATCATTTTACTATCACCATATCGAAGCATTCATATACCAAGTACAATTTTACAATGTTATTATCATTTTGGATGCATCATCTAGATAAGCATTGATTCCTGATTCACCCATGGAATCTAGGATCCTAATCGAAATTATTGCATAGAATTCACAATAGTTTGGAAGAAGAGGTCTAGGAATATGTGGTATCCATGAGTTAAAAACATATAAATCATCACATTCAATTGAAATAAAACATGATTAATTAACTAACCTAGTAAGATATATGGTTGTGAAACAACTAAATGAACAAACATCCACACATTAGATATGTGTTTGGTGTTCATTATCCCCTCACTTAACAAATCAACATGTTGAGGTATAGGGTATAGATATATATGAAGATTCATTATATCCTTTAAAATATCAACAAAATTAAAAATGTAAAGAAGTTAAATACCAATAGAAATTTGGAGGTATAAAAAACATTTAATTTCCACGATTTCATCCCCCTTTTCAGTAATTATTACTCTATCCACCCCCATTTTCAACAACAGTAAAAAAAATACCAAAAACAAGCATATAAACAACATCCTTTTCGATAAAAATAAATTTTAAAACACTATTATCATGTAACACTAGTTCATAAATGGAATTAAAATAAGATGGAAGATCTGGATAATGATTTGGAGGATTTATGAAATAAATTGCAAAATCTCATGGAAATTCCATAAAAAATAGCTAAAATACTTTATAACACAATCATAATCCAAAATAAAAGTTTTTTAATGATAATCATTATTAGTGGAAATAATATTCATTCACTAGAGGCCATAGAATTCATGACTAACTAGAATATTGTGAGTATGAAAAATTGTTAAAATTCGGACAGATTCTGGAAGAGTAAACTACTCCACAAAAACGAGGAGAAAAAAATAGGTAGGAAGGACCCAAGAAAAGAATTCAGAATGTAATGAATAAAACTGCATTAAATGTGTGGAAAAAGGATGTGAAATACATTTCCCATCCATTATATTATAGTTTTACAAAATCCATTAATAATGAAAAAGAGAAACATAAAAAATAGACCCAAGAGAAATTTCAATGTTTCAAGTTAACATAGCCATATTTAAATACATTAGGTAAATTTCTAAATATTTAATATTCTCAAAATATATTTCAACCAATAGAAATATTTTCAATTATAATGGTAGAATTAACCTAGGAAGGAACGTATCATCCATGATCACACCACCATTCCCTAGAAAATGTCAACATACATGAACATTATTTATTCCCCGTGACATCGGTTCTTAGAAATTTTCTATTGCATTATTTGATATTAGTTCTTCTATGAATGTGATGCATCATTCTAATTTTATGTATTTAAAAATAGGTAAAATGAATCTGACAATAGTGGTTGCCCAACAAGAAAATTGATCTACAATTTTTCCAACTGGTGATTACGAGGTTGTGCTGGTGGGAGTTTAAGGAATAAATTTTCAAGAAGAATTGTACGAATTTAAAATAGAGAAGGTTAAAGATAAAGGCAATTCAATGATTGTTTTGGATGAGAATTTCTAAATACATCCAAGATGATCCTTAATGAACATGAAGTAAATCTCACGATAGATCAGTGAAATAGAAAGGTTTTCTCCATTGTCTTTGTCTCTAAGAGGATCCCTTAGAAGAATAATTCACAATATACATATTTACACAATGTTTTTTACTCTCATGTAATATTCATATTTCATAGATAATTCATAGCCTTATGAGTTCACATTTCTATTAAGAACACTAGGGAACAAGTGAGTACACAAAAATCGGGAAAAATAATTTTAATATTCAAAAACAAATAAAATCTCAATTTTTTGATAATTTTATTGATGAAACACATTTGATTCCCATTAATAAGAAGATTATGCTATTTACACTATGGATGATACCTTTATAGGGGGTGAATCAAGGCATGACAGATTAAAACAAATTCACCTTTTTTATCTTGTTTCATTCTTATACAAAACATTCTTCTCTCTCCTTCTCGTTTCAGAGTATGAACAAATATTAAACCATGCACAAGACAAAGAAATTTTACTTGGTTCACCATCACTAAGATACATACAAGGAGCATACACTGGCAATGTGCTGATGTACCAAATCACTTATAAGTGCACTACTATTTACATGTTCAGAGTGGACTCAATATTTCTCCTGTTTTACACCCGTTGACAATTTATAAGTTCAGTGCTCTCTCAACTGATGTGTGGTCACTACTTCATAAAAAGTTCCACTCACTGATTATAGAAATTTAGGTCCCTTCATTCTCACAAATTAATTCATCCTTCACTGTATGTAGATGCTCTTTTCATGTCCCACTTTCATCCACTTATAAATACAACTATACCAAAGTAATACTAGGAAACTCAAAATCTTTCACGCAACCCTTACTGTGTCTTTTGCACAACATTAATGCCTGGAATGTAAGATTCCAGTTTTGTCATGAAACACCCCTTACATGAAACTTCAATATTAATCTCATCTCAAAGCTTACGTGAAACTTTCTTTCCTTGCGTGCAACACAAAATCTTTTAGCCAACTCGCTTTGCATATGATTATTACCTGATCTGGAGCTCATGTTCTCTCCATGTGTTGATCTATATCAAATATGAGAGTTCACCTCTTATTTAAAGCCATTGATGACCCAGGTATGGAAGAGTTAATTTTTTTTGTGTAAGATCCTCCTCGAGTTTGAAAAACCAAATTTAACGTTGTATTGGGAGTGCATGTCTCTTTCACGAAACCTCATATTTCGAGCACATTTTCAAATCTTTTTTAAAAATCATGCCTTTGACAAATTTCCTACAAAACCACTTTTTCATTATTCTTTTTCAATATAGGTTTTCACCAATATATCTAGAACACTAAAATTCCCCATGAAAACTGGCATTGTCAATGAACACAACCAACCCAAAAATTCTATAATGTTACCTTGAGGGATATTTTCCCAACAGTAACCCCCCTTGGGTTTGTTGAAAACACTTCTAAAAATGATTCTTTGCACATAGATACCTCAATTGAGCTCGTTCCATAATCTACCACCATTCGCCTCTAGAGATTAAGATAGCGATCAGAGATTCACTGACCAGATACTCTAAGCCCACATGAGCCATGTTCGGTGTGAGAAATAAGAGTATTATGAATAGTTCATGAATGAATAACTTCATTTCTGACCCCAATTGTTGATACCATACTAATTCCAATAAAATGATTTCTTCATGAACTTTAGCTTCCATGATATCTAATCTTTTATTGATCACTTCAAGAATCATTAGAGTTAATACTCTTCCCCTACTTCATTGCTCCCCCTATCTTACTGCTCCACATGTCAGTATCTCTCTATGTCTTGTCTTAAGAAATATTATCTGGTAAATGACACACATTCTCCCCTAGAATAGTACCATTTTATCACCCTTTTTCAAAGATCCCAATGGTCACTCCTTTTTGGTCTTCAACTAGGTAAGAATTTAGATTAGCGAATTAGGGAAAGACACACCATACCTCAGGGAGAGTGGGGTGACAGTCCCACATCCACACTTTTTCAAGTGTGGGGAGTCGACTGAACTGCTAGAGCCAGTCAATGCCTCTCCTAATCATCCTTGGGTAAGCCTTTGTCATAATGTTTGCAACCTGTAGTTCCATAGGCACATACTCCAGCTTCAAGATTCCCTGCTCAACCTCCTCCTTGATAAAATGAAACTTTATCTCAATGTGTTATTTCCTTGAGAGATGGATGGGATTTTTTATGCAATTTATAGCACTTGAGTTATTTCACTGGGTTACAATCAGAGAATTCACTTAAACTCCCATATCATCAAGCTGATATTTCATCCACAATAACATTGTACATGCTTGAGTGGTCACAATATATCGAGATTTTGTGGTGCTCAATGAAATGAAATATTTCGTAATTATTATCCAAGAAATACACAATCCACCAAGATAAAAATCACCTCTTGACGTTGAATTGTTGTCATTCGCTGAACTGGCCCAATCTACATTTGTATATCCCAAAAGATCTAGTTGAGATTTCACAATTTATATTAATCCAAAAATCAATTGTTCCATTGATATAATGATGTATTAGTTTCCCTGCAAGCATGTGAATTTCCTTGGGATTACTTTGATATCTCTGTGCTTTGAATGTGCTAAATAAAATTTTAGGTCTTGTCGCAGTCATGTATAGTAAACTTATAATATTTTTCGTGTATTATGTGATATTAACCTCCTTTCTATCATCATATTTTGATTGTTTTATCTGGGTATCAATCAGATTCTTCATTTCTATATAATTCTCCATTCCAAATATCCTCAGAACCTCCTTGTAATATTTAGATTGAGATATATATGTGATATTCCTTCATTGTGGTACTTTTAAACCCAGGAAAAACATTAGCTCAGCAATCATAGACATTTCAAATTGATGTTTTGTGAATTCGGAAAACTGTCTACACTATTCTTCATCTGATCCTCCAAATATTATGCCATCGACATAAACCAGCACCGCCATCCATTGATTATTGACAGTGCTGAAATAGATATTCTAACCAGCTCCACCACACTGAAAGCAATGGTTCTTCAAATACTAATAAATCTATGAGTATCATGCTCTCGGTGCTTATTTCATCCCATATAGTACTTTATTTAACCGAAAAACAAATTTCACATCTTCATTAGTGAAAAAACCATCTGGATGCTCAATATAAACTTGTTCTTCTAGAATCGCATTCCAAAATGCAGATTTGAAAACCATCTAAAACACTTTTAACTTACATTGTACTATAATGTCTAGGAATAATCTCATTGTCTCCAATATTTGAACTGGTGAAAAGGTATCATCAACATCTATACACCCTTTTTGTGAGAACCCTTTGCACACTAGTCGTGATTTGTTTATAATTATTGTTCCATCTTCATTCAACTTATTTTGAAAGACCCATTTAGTCTCAATGACATATTTATCTATTGGCCTCGAAACAATCTGCATTGTCTGATTCTTCTCAATCTGTTCTAGCTCTTCCTTTATCACCTGAACCTAGTTTTCATCTTCATATGCATCAACAAAACATTTAGTCTGCACCTGAGATATAAAATATGTATGTGGTAGTGACTTCATTCTTCTTGTCTGAACAGGAACTGTCTGATCACCAATGATATCTCCTCTATCAATTTTATATCTACTCTATGGCTTTTGTGCAGATATGGATTTTACTTGCTCATGCTCTTCATCAGTATCTTCTTCTAAATTTGAATCGACAACTTTTTATCCCCCTCCATTGCATTCATTCTCATCACTTTCATCAGTAAATTGTTCATTGGGTTGTTTAATTATCTCTACATTATCCACTATAATGACATCATTTTTCTCAACATCTTTTCCTTGTTTCTTATTAAAAAAATCATACTATTTACTTTTTATAGAGTAATGATGGAATATCCCCTCATCTCCTTGTGACATAAATTTCCTAGGTTTTTTCTTGTTGATAAGAAATAAAATACTTCCAATGATTCAAAAATATTTCACTTTTGGATTCTTTCTATACAACATATCATTCAGAGTATTTGCTTCCTTTGGACACAACAGATCCCTATTAGAAATATATATTGATTACAATACTGCTTCCTTCCAAAATTTCTCTGGTAGGTCTTATTCTACAAGCATCGTTCTTTCCATGTTATTGATGATATAATTTCTACATTCAACAAATCCATTCTATTAGAGAGTTATTTCTGATGAAACTTTATGTCTTATCCTGTGTTTCTTGAGATAGTCTTCCACCAGAATATTTGTTAATTCTGTACTGTTTTCAGTATGAAACTTCAGAATTTTCTCCCCAAACATCCTTGCATATTCACTCTGATACTGTTTTAGGAAACTGAACACATCGGACTTATGGGAAATGATGAATACCCATTCCATTATTCTATAATCATCAATGAACAAGACATAATATCTCTTTCCGTCAATGGATCTTGGTGATATAGGCCCAAAACCATCAACATGCACAAATAAAATCACTCTTATTTACTTATTTTCATTTTCTTTGTGCGTATTTATGATGATCTTTCACATTTGACATGAATCTCATGTATTATTATGATCATGTGATAGATTAGGTAGGTATCTAGCTATATTAGACTTTACCAGATCTAAAATGGATTGTTGGAATATAGGAATAAGTCATTTATACCATAACTTGTTTTCTTCCTCTCTAGACAGAAGGCACATATCTTCTTCTCCTCTTTCTAGGTAGAGATTTCCATTTTTTCCTTTTTCCTGGTATAACCACTACACCATATTTTAGTTTTAAAATACACGTCTTCTTAATAAACCCTATAGAATGACCTATGTCACATAATAGGCTAACGCTTAGAAAATTGTGACAGAGTCCTTATACTACTAATACATCGTCACGTCCCATCTCTTTTCCCCCAAAACTGGATTTTACCAAGCCAATAATATATAGGACTTCATATTTTACAAATATTACAACTCCTTTTTCATACATTAGTCCTGAGACAAGATCCTTATTACCAGTAATGTGAGATTTGAAACCGAATTCCTGGATCTATACACCAGAACAGTCTGATGATTGAAGGAAAATTTATGCCACCACAGCCTTCTCATCCCTTTTCATTTTGATACATGTCTTTGACCTCACATTCTGTGTAGTTTGAAAATCATGATCTTCTTCAGAGTTTGATGGCCCAACATCATTCTCCATAACATAAAATAAATTTTTCATTTTCAACTCCCTTGTTGGTTTTTTGATTCGCTACTTGGGACTACATTGATTCTGCCTTGGCACATTTTTCTACACAATTGATGTACAATATATTGAAATGTTCCCAAATTCTCTGCATCAAAAACAATGTCTCTCAGTGGATATTTTATAATATCGATCTTTGTTGGTCTACCACTATTGTTCTTGAACGCTTTGGTATCTCCTAGCTATATAACATAAAAACTGTGAATGTCCCATCTTTCCACAACAATAACCCCTTATGTAGGATGAATTATTGTGTGTCATATCTACACCACTAGGTCTCCCTTGGGTTACTAGAATATTCAGATTCTGCTTCATACCCAAATACACCTTCAATCATTGAATGGGTTCTTGTGGTATAATTTCAAATTTCACACTTTTTTTTCATTCATGTCCTACATTAGAATTAGCATCTAAAAAAAATTGATGCTTCCTTTATATGGAGCCACTATACTAAACTTTCAGCTTCTCGATCTTCTATGTGATCTACTTTCTTGATGTTGTAGCATGTGTCAATAATTTTTTTATCATTAATCATTTTCCACAAACTAACAAATTGTTCTTAATGATCTTTGATATGATAGATTTTTTCCTTCATTGTTTAATTCAATCCATCGATCTCCATATTCTATTCTTCAATATTGATTTTATACTCACTAACTTGTTCTGATTCCTCTGGTGTTTATGTCTTGAGTTTCATAATTTCTTCCATCAAATCAGACTTCTCTTCTTCATACTACTACATATAGTGTTTTGAGTCATGAACTAATTTGTTGGATTTCTTTGTTTTGGAAATCCAAACATCTACCTCTTCAAGAGATTCGTCTAACTCAGTTTCATATCAACTCTTCCTTCAACTTCTTCTTCTTCATCAGTGTTGGTTTCATTTTTTTCTGAATACTACCGAAAACTTCCCCCATATAATTTTCTCCATGATATTTGGAGTTCTATATCTATAAATCATGTTTAAAATCTGACTCATATGAACTATCTCATTCTTGTGAAAGAAGATTCTTCCTTATAATGAAATTTCCCTTAAACTGTTTCTTTCCATTCAAATAGGCTGTAAAATTGTTCTTGGAAATTTCATCTTCATCGAAATCATCATGATATTAGAAATTTTTGGTACCCCTTGCTTCAAGATGTCCAACCTTTCCACATCTAAGGCATGAAAGTGTATGTTTCCCTTTCAACATTATTTTTCCTTTTCCTCTTTATTTATTTGACGAATGTAATGAAAACACCTCATTTATCTCTTCTTCTTCATATGAATCATCAATGGTAAAAATTTTCATGGCCTTCAATTCCACCTCTTTAGATTTATTCTTTTCCAAATAATCATTTTCATCATTTCTCATTTCAAATAAAATAGGTGTGTTGTGCAAGTTATCCAATGTCACATCATTCAGGTCATTATCTTCCAAAATTGAAACTGTCATGTTGAACTAAGTTAGATGTTTCCTCAAGATGTGATTCACAATATTTATGTCTTTAATAACCTCTCCAAGACCTTTCATATCTTCCACAACAATATTTAACCTATAAAAGAATGCATCAAAAAGCTTATTTGGGTTCATTCTTAGATCTTCATACATGTTCCATAGAACATGTAGCTTTTCCGCTATGACCTTAGAATATATTTTATAGATGTTCAATAGATTTTCCCACATGGCATATGAGTTTTTCATGAAATCACCTTTGTATAAATATTATTGGATAAGGTACCCCATAAAGTGTTGATTCCCTTGGCGTCTAAATCCAATTATCTCAACTCAGCCTTTAATAAAGCACCACTATTGATGTCTACTGTTATACTAGGAATTGCTACTGCAAACACATCCATTCCCAAATAATCGACGTAGTGTTTAATTTGATTCTTCCATAGATTAAAATTTTTTTCGTTGAGGATCGGAATCCCTTTTTGATTTATGACCTCCATTTGAGAGAGAAACATTGATATCAACCTTTATCTATGATACCAATTTATTGGCCCACTAGGTTGGATAACCTGAGAGGGTGGTGGATCAAGTTATGACCGATTAAGACAACTTCCACCTTTTAATCTCATTTCATTGTTAGAAAAAACTATCTTCCCTCTCGTTCTCATTGCAGAGTATGAAAAAATATTAAATCATGCACAAGAAAAAACATTTTTACTGGGTTCATTATCACTGGGATACATCCAACGAGCATACACAGGCAATGTGCCGATGTAACAAATCAACTATAAGTGCGCTGCTGTTTACAAATTCGGAGTGGACTCACTGTCCCTCTTAGTTGGCAGTTGATCACAATTTGAAACCTCACTTCTCTATCGACTGAAGTTTTCTCACTTCTTCTTCAAAATATCCACTCATAGTTTATAGTCATATAGGTCCCTTCATTATAAAAAATGAATGAACCCTTCATTGAATGTAGATTCACTATTTATATCCTATTTTAATATAATTAATGAATACCACATTACTACTGGGTACCTCCAAGTATTTCTTATGGCCCTTAATGTGTCTTTCTTGAAACATTAATGCCATCATTGTAAGATACCACTTTCATTACAAAACACCCTTTGCGTGCAACATCAATATTACTCTCAACTTAAAGCATACGTGCAACATTCAAATCTTGCATGTAACACAAAATCTTTAGGGAAACTCCCTTTGTATAAAATTATTATGGGATCTGGTGTGCGGATTCTCTCCACGTGTTGAGCTAAATCAAATGAGATGGCTCACCTATTATTTATAGGCACTGCTGAACTCTATATTGAGGATTCGATTTTTGTTGAAAAATATCCTCCTCAAGCATGAAATTACTCATTTGAATTCACATTTTGTGTGCAAGTCTCTTTAGTGCAACCTCATCTTTTTAGCACATTTTCATATCTTTTGTCAACTTCATGACATTTCCAAATTTCATGATAAACCACTTTATCATTGTTCTTTGTCAACATAGGTTTTCAATAATATCTACGAAACATGACAAGTAACTATGGAAACCTGCATTTTCAACAAACAAAACCAACCAAAAATTGCTGCAATGTTACGTTGAGGGATTTTTTACGAAAAATTTCTCCTTCTGGGATTATTGAAAACACTTATCAAAACAATTCTCTATACGTAGATTCCTAACTAAAGCTCATTCTTCATCTACCAACATTCTCCTTTAGATATTTATATAGAGACCAAATATTCACCGACCATATACTTTGTGCCCAAATGAGCTATGCTCTGCATGAGAAACAAGAGTAATATGAAAAGTTCATCAATGAATCAACTAATTTCTGAAACCCATTGTTGATACCATACTGATAATAATAAACTGCATTCGTCACGAATCTCAACTGTCGTGATATCAAATCATTGATCGATCTCTTCAAGCATTATCCTATTTAATTCTCTCCCCCTATTAAATTTCTCCCCTATCTCGCTGCTCCACATGTTAGCTTCTACCTGTTTCTTGACCTAAGAAATTTTCTCCTATAAATTACACACTTTCTCCCCATTGAATAGTCACATTTTCTCCCCCTTTTTCAATGAACCCAAAGGCCACTCTTTTGTGTTTTTCAACAGGGTAATAAATTAGGTTGTCCTATTAGGGAATGACACACCATACCTCAGGGAGAGGTGGTGGGGGTCCCACATATGCACTTTTTCTAGTGTGGGGAGTCTACTAAACTCCTAGAGAAAATTCATTCCTCTCAAAAGCTTCCTTGGGTAACGCCTATGTCAGAATGTTGGAAACCTGTAGTTCTATAGGAACATACTCCCACTTCACAATTCCATGTTCAATATTATCCTTAATAATATGATACTTTATCTACATGTGATTTTTCCTTGATTGACAGATGGTATTTTTGCTGAAATTTATAGCACTTGAGTTATTGCACTATGTTCCGATTGGAGATTTCACTTCAACTCCCATATCATCAAGTTGTTGTTGCATACACAATAACTTTGTACATGCTTGAGTGGTCGCAATATACCTAGAGTTAGTGGTTCACAATGAAATTAATTATTTATTCTTACTTTTACATGAAATAAACTATCCCTCAATATAGAAATGACCTCTTAACGTTGATTTCCAACCATCTACTGAATCGTCCCAATCTGCATCTGTATATCCCAAATGCTCTGGTTGAGATTCTTCACTATATATTAAGCCAAAATCAATTATTCCCTTTATGTAATGAAGTATTATTTTCACGGAAAGAATTTGGATTTCCTTGGGATTAATTTTATATATCACTTCTTTGAATGTGGAGAATAAAATTTCATGCCTTTTCGCAGTCACGTATAGTAAACATCCAATAATTTTCCTGTATTCTGTGATATTAAGTTGCTTGCCTTCATCATATTTAGATAGTTTGATTTGGATAGGAAAGGGAGTCTTCCTTTCCATAGAATTATCCTTTCCACATATCCTCATAACCTCCTCGGCATATTTGGATTGATAGATAAATGTGCCACTACTTCCATGTGTTACTTGTAAACCAAGGAAAAACTTCATCTCACCAATCATTGATATTTTAAACTCTTGTTTCATGAATTCAAAAAACTGTATGCATTGGGCTTCATCTAATCCTACAAATATTATGCCATCAACATAAACCAACACCAACATCCATTGATTATTTTCATTTTTGAAACAGAGATTATAATCAACTCCACCACGTTGAAAGCCAATCTTCATCAAATATTGATCAATCCTTGAGTACCATGCCTTATGTGATTATATCATCTCATATAGCACTTTCATCAACCACAAAACATTTTTCTCATCTTCACGAATGATAAAACCATATGTCTTCCCAATATAAACTTTTTCTTCCAGAACCCCATTTAAAAATGCAGATTTGACATTCAACTAAAACACATGGAACTTACGTTACACTATAACAGCTAGGAATAGTCTGATTGTATTCAGGCATGAAACCGGTGAAAATGTCTCACCAACATTAATAAACACTTTTTTGGAGTACCCATTGAATAGAAGTTGTGATTTATTTTGAATTATTGTACCATATTCATTCATCTTATTTCGAAAGACCCGTTTAGTCCATATGACATTCTTATCTGTTGGCCACAAAAAAATCTCCCAAGTCCGACTCTTCTCAATCTGTTCTATCTCTTCATTCAACACCTGAACCCAGTTTTCATCTTCAACTACATCATCAAAACATTTAGGCTCTACCAGAAATAATAATGTTGAATGTTGTAGTGACTTCATTCTTCTTGTCTGAACAGGTGATGTCTAATAACCAATGATATATTGTCTGTAAATTTCAGCTTGGCTCTATGGATTCAGTGTAGATACATATTTTACTTCTCAATGCTCATCATCAGTAACTTTTTTTGAATCGGCATCATCAACTTCTGGTCCCCCTACATTGCTTTCATATTCTTCACTTTCATCAGGAAATTGTTCAATGTGTTGTTGAATTATCTCCTCATTCTCCACTATAGTGAAATAATTTCTCTCAAAAACTGTTCCTATCCTCTTATTAAAATAGTCAAAAGCTTTAATTTTTTCATAGTACCAAGGAATATCCCATTATCTCCCCATGAATAAAATCTCATATGTTTTTCCATTTTTTAAAAAATCACTTAATTCCAAAGATTCGAAAGTATTTGTAACACCCCGACCCCAGTTACCCAGAGCCGGTGCATTATTACATAACATTAGAATGATCAAAAAAGATCAATTCTCGAAAGACCGATTGTTTTAGTAGCCTTGGAAACACTAGATATATTCATATGTCTTACATTACATCATACAAATGAAAACTACAACAACAACTTTTCTTCATAGTCCATACTCATATACCCACATACTATCCCTGCAGGTCATTCATAAATTACTTTTTCACATCCTGGGAAAAATAAATCATTGAAAGGGGTGAGCTCAAATGTCCAGTAAGGATAACAATATAGCGGAAACTTTCATAAATAAGAATAAACATTTAATGAAATGTATAACTAAAACAAAAGCCTTTTAAACTTGAACTTCAATATAGTATGACAAAAATAAAATTAAATAATTCCATTTACTTATTCACATGGATATTCTACTAATCGAATAATCACATGCAATATCAATAACCACTTTTATAATGATGGAATGCATAATACCAGACTATCATAACCACATAGCCAAGGCCTCGTGCCAAGACTACAAATAAGATTTTTCCAAGGCCTTGTGCAAAGACACTAGTTTGTCTCATGAGACCTACCGATGCATCGAGGAGATATAGTGGGCTCCACCCGTCACTTATTAAGTCCAATTCATTCCTCATATGAACAGTTTTAAACATAACATAAACATTCGTATTAAAACTAGCATACGAAATATCAATACATTCTCCATAAATCATGAATGGTTTAAAAATAACACATACACAGTAAAACATATTAAAAAACCTTCAATACAATATGTAAGTTTTGTATCATAATAAATAAACATCAAATAAGCTTAAAATCCATCAAAGGATGTTGACATAGATGAAATCAAAACTATTTGAGAGAAATATATCATTTTTTTGAAATAATTTAAAAGTCACATAATTATGAAATAAAGAATTTACTTTGAAAATATTCTTATAAGCTCGTAAAGGAAGCTTTGAAGATTTTATAACGCCAGAAAATAGTTGCACCCGCCGTATAAGTTAAAAAACATTCTTATTTTAATTCTGTCGAAAAGGTTAAAGAGCACCTTGTTTTGAAAATGATGGAAAAATTACTTTATAAAACTCTTATTAAAATTAAAACAAGGGTATAAATGACTTTAACCCATATTCTTGTAAATATTAAAAATGTTTTGAAATACATTTTTAAGAAACATGGATGTGGATGATACAGAAATCCCAGTAGATTATTACGTATAAACAACCTCGGATAATGAAGAGATTGCGAAATAAACCCTTAACTTGTACTTTTCCTTGGTTGGGGGTAGGTTAAACTCCTGTATAATGGTGAAATAATTTTTATTAAATTATTCAAAAATCATATACATTAATATTATATCATATAATATTTTTTAACATTGATTTTATAATAATATCTTAGTATTATCGTTGTTTCGTGTGTTAACTTACTCATTTTCTTTTATATGTTTTGTTACGTAATTCATGTTTTTCATGGATAGGTTGTATATTAATCATATATATAATGATATCAAGTCCTTAGATACTATTATTAATCATCAAATAAGAATTATACATGAATGGATACGATGGAGAATGAATCTCATCGTGTTCGTGGAGACGGTAGTCCGTACGTACACACGAGCGACAATATCATTCTTTTGATATTAAAATAATATATAATTGGATGTTATATCATATATACAGAATAATTATCATGTTATATTTATTATTTACATGAATTACAAATCATTATTATACCCATCCAAATAATCATATATTGAATAACAATTACACCACGACGTGGAGACGGTAAGCCATATGTACGCACGTATGGTGACATGTCATTCAAAGGATGGATAGAATAATGAATATGGTTGTTCCATATTTATAATAATATTAAATTATATAGGATATACAGGATTAATTATTTTAGAATCAGAATAAAAAAGAAATAAGAAGTTGAAGAAGAAATGAATTTGAAAAAGTGTGGTGAAAGCATTACCTCTTCTTCGGGTTCTTCCTTTTGATTTGATCAAAATGGCTTCATAAGTTGGATTTTTGATTAAAAAAAAGACTCTAGGATGAATTGAGGGAAGTTGAGAGAGTACTTGGGAAGAGTTTGTCCGAACCAAAATGCTTTGAAGGTGTGAATTAATGAGAAGGAGGAGTGCGCTTTTATAAGAGGGATTAGGGGCACCTTTGGAAAAGCTAGAAATATTATTTTATAATAAATTCATATTCGGTTTCTAATGGCTCAAAAGTGGACTGTTTAAAGTTTAAGGTAAAGATGGATCAAAAACCACTCAACCAGTAGAATTCAGGCAGTTTTGGGTTACTATATTAACCTTATCTTTAAGTATTAACTCCTAGTTAATTAGTTTCACTTTTACAATGTCTCCTTGTATTTTTATATTATATGGTTAATAAACTTACTATATACATTGAATAGACCCCCAAGTGGTCCATTAATGATACAACTATCTTGATATAAGTCTCTTGGCCGATCCTTAGATTTTTAAAAATTTAATATAAATTAATAATATAATATTTGTTTTAAAAACTCTTTTATGTCAATTTTGACACTATTCAATAATTGATTTTTGTGAAAATCATAACAGAATTATTACTTCTAAAAAAGTTAATTAACTCAATATTAAAATATCCTATTGACCTAGAAAAATAGTTTAATTCATAAAAAGTCTCAAATTATATTTATTTGGGTATTTATAATATCAATTATTTTAATTTTTCACTATTATGGTAATTACTGCGTCATTATTGTGTCATAAATAAATTAAATTATTTAAAGTCTAAAAATTATAAATAAAATATCCTTATGTAGGAAATATTTTTATATTTCTAATTAATATTTACAATCGAATTTATCTTATGTATAACCCTATATTAAAAATGTTTTAGTAAATAAACATTGATTTTAACTCTTTTAACTCTTCTTTGAATTAATTAATAATAAATGGCCTAATCTAATACAAGTGGACCTAAATGATAATATTTTATTCCTAAGGTTTGTTTTTTTCTAGATACACTTGTACAATAGCATTAGTACATGTGTTAGGGTAATATTAATATCATTTTTACCCTTAATTACCCTATTTACTTTTAACCGTGGTAAATAAAAGTAAAACGTTACTATACACCAAAAATTATTTTCATCTCATTGAACCACATTTTACTACTTGATATTATCTGTCTCTCTCGGATTTTTGAAATTCCATTCACAGATTCGGTAAAATTATGTTTTATGAAAAATTTAGTTTTTTAACTACCACTTAGTGGTTTCACTATTCATCAAAAATTGAAGTTTTTCAGAACAATGCCAAAATTTCACCCTAAGATATAATTTATATTCTGAATTCAAAAATTATCTCTATTTTAAAAAATTACAAAAATATAATTTGCATTAATTTATTTTATAATTAATTCCCGCTGTCACAACAAATAGCGTGTTTTTTAGAAACAATATATATCAAAAGATTGACAGTTGTTTATGTCCAGTTTCAAAGTGAAATTAATTCTAATGAACACCATTGGATAAAATGGTAAAAATATATTCTAATTATACTTTAATAACACTCAATAGTATAATTTATCACTATAAATTATTTTGATTAAAAAAGTGTTTGTTAAGTATTTTTCACTATTCAAAAAAATTGGAAGTTCTCAGAAAAATACCAAAAATTAAACTTAGGATAATTTCGATATTCCGAATCGAAAAATGAAGTACATTTTGAAATATAAAATATATATAATTTCAAAAATTATATATTACTATTCATAACGGCTATATTGATTAGTTTTGGTGTGTTATAACTCGATGTTGCGTACAACACACGCTATCACATTATTCAAAAAGAAGCGTACCGTAGAAGCTTGGGGTGTTACATTCTACCCTCCTTAAAATAATTTCATCCTCTAAATTTCTAGAATACTACCACATGAAAAGACTCAGGTGGGTCTTCATCATAAGTTCCTCGGGTTCTCACTTTGCCTCTTCCATCTTATGGTTTCTCCAAAAAACTTTTACCAGACGCATAGTCTGATTTCTCAGCACTTGTTATCTCGTATCAAGAATCTTGACGGGCTCTTCGCAATAAGACAGATCGCGTTCCAGTTCTAATTCCTCGTAGGTGAGTACATGCGTTGGGTCAGGCATGTATTTACTCAATAGAGATACGTGGAACACATGGTGAACTTTGGAGAGACTTGGCGGCATTGCCAATCGGTAAGCTACAGTCCCAATTCATTCTAGAATTTTGAATGGTCCGATGTACCTGGGATTCAATTTACATTTCTTACCAAAACGTATGACTCCCTTCCATGGAGATACCTTTAGGAAAACATGATCACTGACTTGAAATTCCAAATCCTTCAATTATCAGCATAGATCTTCTGCCTACTTTGAGCTTATTTGATGTGATTTTGGATTACCTTCACCTTTTCCATTGTTTCCTCCACCAGTTCTGGACCTACAAGTTTTCTTTCACCAACGTCATCCCAACAGGTTTGTGTGGGACATCCCTTTCCGTATAACGCTTCATATGGTGCCATCTGAATACTCGAATGGAAGCTATTGTTATAGGAAAATTCTACCAGAGGTAAATATTGATCCCACATACCCTGAAAGTCAAGTGAGAAAGATCTCAACATGTCTTCTAAGGTTTGAATAGTCCGTTTTGATTGTCCGTCTGTCTGAGGTTGCTAGGTAGTGCTCAAATGAAGTTCAGTATCCAGGGATTTCTGAAGACATTTCCATAATCTTGAAGTAAAATGGGGATCATGATTAGAAACAATCGATAGGGGTACTCCATGAAGTCTCGCAACTTCATTAATATATAGTCTTGCTAGATGTTCCAGTGGTAGATCTTGTCTTATAGCAAGAAAATGTGCAGACTTGGTAAGACGATCAACAATAACCCATATTTCCTTGTTCCTTCTAGGAGTATTTGGTAGTCCCATGATAAAGTCCATCCTAATATTGTCCCATTTCCACTCCAGTATGGGAAGAGGTTGCATGACTCCTCCAGGCTGTTGCCTTCCATCTTTCACTTGTTGACAAACCATACATCTTGACACAAAATCAGCAATCTCCCTCTTCATGTTGTCCCACCAAAAAAGTTCCTTCAAATATCTATAAATTTTGGTGCTCCTAGGGTGTATAGAGAAATTGGAACTATGAGCATCATCCAACAATTCCCTTTTTAGATCAGGTATATCCGGAACACAAAGTCTCTTCCCGAATTTCAAAATTCCATCTTCATACAGAAAGTCTCTCAATCTCCCATCATTCACAACTTTAATCTTATTTTTAAATTCATCATCATCGGTCTGATAACTCTTAATCCTTTCTAGTAAAGATGGTTTTGCAACCATTGGAAAAATAATTGATGTTTGACCTTCTATGGTTATTCCCAGGTCCATCTTCATAAGATCCATGAAAATTGGATCCCTTTCAATTCTCATATTGTTCAAAACTCCATGGTCTTTTCTGCTCAAAGCATCATCCACCTTGTTTGCTTTCCCCAGATGGTAGTGTATCATACAATCATAATCCATGAGTAATTCAAGCTATCTCCTTTTCCTCATGTTGAGTTCTATTTGTGAGAAAATATACTCCAAACTCTTGTGATCAGTATAAATATCACATTTTTCACCAATGAGGTAGTGCCTCCATATCTTCAAAGCAAAGATCACAGCTGCTAACTAGAGATCAGGAGTAGGATAGTTTTGTTCATGAATTTTCAACTGTCGTGATTCATAGGAAATAACCCTATCATTCTGCATAAAGACACAACCAAGTCCTTTCTCCGATGCATCACTATAAATAACAAACCCATCATTCCCCGATGGCAGAGTCAATATAGAAGCATTGACTAATCTTCTCTTCAGTTCTTTGAAACATTATTCACACTCTTTTTTCCAAAAAAAATTTACCCCTTTACGTGTGAGCTTCTTTAATGGGTTAGCCAACCGGGAAAAATTCTGGACGAAACGTTGATAATAACCTGCTAAACCAATAAAACTATGTAACTCAGTTATACTCGTCGGTGTAGGACATTCTTGGATTGCCTTGGTCTTAGAAGGATCAATATAGATTCCATCTGTAGAGAAAATATGTCCAAGAAAAGAAATCTCTTGAAGCCATAATTCACACTTGCTAAACTTCCCATATAATTCATGTCTTCTCAGAGTCTTCAGGATAATGCGCAAGTAATTTTCATGATCTTCGTAGATTTTGGAGTATACCAATATATCATCAATAAATACCACCACAAATTCATCAAGATATTCCTTGAAAACACTATTCATCAGATCCATGAATGCAGAGGGTGCGTTATTCAATCCAAAAGGAATTACAATAAACTCGTAATGCCCATACCTGGTTCGAAATGTTGTCTTCGGAATGTCTTCATTCTTCACACACAACTGATGGTATCCAGATCGAAGGTCAATCCTTGAAACGTATTGAGCTCCATGCAGTTGGTCAAATAAATCATCAATGCGAGGTAGGGGATACTTGTTCTTTATTTTTATAGCATTGATCTCCCTGTAGTCGATACATAACCTCATAGATCCATCTTTATTTTTAACAAAAAGAACAGGGTGTAAAGACCCGCAAATTTCAAGGAAATTTTTTTCTTAATTTTCTTTGGAATTTTACAAGAGCGCAGCTTCAGACGGCACCTGATTCCGAGGCCCGGTGTGCCCGGAATCAATTTCCGAAGTTTGGCTCGGGTACGTTCAGTGAACGGACGAGCGGGTTTTTCTATCTTTTGAACCGGTGCCCGGAATCAAATTCTGAGGGCACCGATGAAATCGCAGCGCCGGTATTTGCTTAGAAACGCCTCTTCCGGAGTTGCGTTTGCTCAGACGTGGTTTTTAATTTTTGCGGCTTTAAGTCAGAAATAAAATAAAGTTTGTGCGACAACTTTATTTTATTTCACTTAAGCTGTTGGAAGCCACTTGAAGTCACTTAAAGACGACTTGAACTGAGTTGAACTGGATAGGATGCTATCCAGAAATATCCTACCCTCTTGGTAGGATATTTGTGAGGCAGGGCCCGCATGAGCCCCGCCGTTTCTTTCGCTAAGTAACGCACCCGCGAAAACCCGTCAAAGTAACTGAAAAGTCAACCGACGCGTTTTCTTTAATTCTTAACAGACCATTTAATTGGGCGGTTTATTTCGTGAATTAAATGGACTATTTCTTCGTGAATTAATTGGGTCGTTACTTATGCGTTTTACGTTTGTTGGAAAAATAATAAAATAGACAAACTTGTCTATTTTGGAGGATTGCTATCGTTGTGCAATTCCTCTGAGCCTCCACCCTCTCCGCGAAGAACGCGAAGAACGCGAAGAACGCGAAGAACGTGAAGAACGCGAAGAACGCCGGAACCGGAATCCGACGACGCACGATCCGCGACGTCAACAGCTTTTCCGCGACCTTCTTCTTCTTCTTCTTCGGTGCCTCATCTTCCGCGGCGAACCTGCGATCGGCGGTTAAAGGTGAGAATCGAAACTTCTAAATTCTCCCTTCTTAATTTCAATAACAACGGATTTAATTAATTAAATCTGTTTGTTCTTGATCCGGAGATTGGCGACGCGACGCCGGGTACCGCGACGACGAGACGATCTCCTTCTTCCGCGACGAGCGAATCCGCGACGACCTCTCGTCCGACGACAGCTGCGAGGTAGGGATTTATTTTGGAAAAGTTACCCCTTTTAAATTTTCTCGTGAACGTTCTTGAAAATTTAAAAAGCCGGTTTCAAACGAACAATTTTATCTTTAAATAAAATTGTTGGATCATGTGTTGATCATCTTTTTGTTTTCTCCCGTTGATTATGGCTAACGCGGAGGGTGCGGGTCTAACGAACAAGACCCGGCAACCCTCCGCTGATCTCTTTTGTTGTGCGGATATGGCGGACGACGACAAACCGCGCGGCAGGGGCGATCCGTTGTTTCCGCAGTGAAGGTCGGCATCCGGGAGGGGCATCGGCGCAGACGGGAGGCAAATCGGGCCACCGGAGCATCTCCGGCGGCCCGCGGAAGGAGGCGGCGGCGCGGGTCGCCGGCGCGGCGGCGCCGGCGACCGGGGGCGGCGGCGCCCGGCGCGCCGCCGGAGGAATCCGCCGCGGCTCGGCCGCGGCGGCGGCGAACCAGCGGACCCGCGGTCCGCGGGTCCGGTCCACCCGGTCGGGACACGGCAATGCGCCGCGTCCGCTGACCACCCGCGCGGCCCGCGTGCGGGCCGCGGCTCCCTCGACCGCGGGCTGCGCCTGCGGCCTTCCACCCGCGCGGCTGGCCAAGCCGCGCCGGCCGAGCCGGCCGGTCCGGTCGGCCGGGCCGCGCCCAGGCCGGACCGGACCCGGCCTCGCCGGGCCGGGCCGGGTCGGGCCGACCCGGTTCGGCCGACCCCAGGGGGGGTTCGGGCCGGGTCGCCCCGGGCCCAGAACCCCCGTTTCGGGCCCTCTTCGGTCTTTTGCCCATATCTTGGGCCTGGGACCTCCGATTGACGAACCGTCAGCGGCTACGCGATCCTTGGATCGAGACGGTCGTTTCGGTATATTATACTCAAGGTTTCGGAAGACTTTGGGTTCGGCCGGGTTGGTTCGTACACGAAACCAACCGGGCCCTCGGAGTGGAAACGCTCATAACTTGAGCTACGGACGTCCGAACGACGTACCGTCAGCTGTGGTAGTTTCCTCTAAGTGAGACGGAACTTTTGGCATACTCCGCCCGAGGATCGGATACAGGCGGAGTACGGTCGGGTTGGTTTTGCCCTAAAAACCAACCGGGCCCCTGGGACGAAAATGCCAATAACTCTCAGACCGGGCGTCCGATTGACGCGCCGTCTGTTGCGTTGAGATCCTGTTGTCGATACGGAACTTTTGGATACATCAACTTCGGACTACGTGTCAGTTGATGTATCAGCCTCTCGGCTCGTGGAGCGGACCCTCCTAAACGAGCTCGCTTTGTGCGGGAACCCTAGCGCTGGCTGTGACTTCGACGACAGAGCAGAGATCCTTCGTGGACTGCGACGACGGCAGAGCAGAGATCCTTCGTGGACTGCGGCGACGACTGTGCAGAGATCCTCAGTGGACTGCGTCGACTACTGCACTCAGCGATCCTACGTGGATCAGTGCTACAGGTTCTGTGTGAGCCCGATCTTATGTGGGTCCTTACTACCGGTTCTGTGTGAGCCACTGCCTACAGGTTCTGTGTGAGCCCGATCCTGTGTGGGTCTTCTGCGGGGGTTAGAACCTATCGATCCTTCGTGGGTCCGACGACTTAGACGGATCAGTGATCGTCTTGACGTCATCTGAAAAAGTATACCTGGTTGAGCTGAATCGTATGTTACTCTCCTTTGTGGATTGTGTTGAACTATCCTATGTGGATTTTACTGTTTACTCTCCTTGTGGATTTGAGTCTTGCTTTCCTTTGTGGATTGAGTTGTTCTTGAGCTCGTGAGCAGAGCTAGAATTGGGGACTTAGGTATATGTATGGGCATATACCTAAGTCGAGTCAGATGTTACTTCGTGATTGCATCTTTCTTTTGTGCTATACCCTTTGTGGATTTCGGGAGACCTTCGGGGGTCTCGGGGTCCTTACTGAGTAGCTTGTACTCACCCCTGCACGGGCTATGCCCGCACCTTGTTGTGTTGGTTGCAGACGACGGACAGCGCTGATCACGGTTGGGGCGTGGAGCAGGACGGTACCTGGAGGTGGACCACTGGGTGGGACGTGCTCGGAGCGGACGTGGGACCCGAGGAGCCTGGAGGCTATCTGTACCCACCCTTCAGGTGGGATTGCCAGTGGACGACACGAGGCCGCCGCCTTTTCTTCAGTTGCTGTACTTTACTTTTCAGTTGTACTTTACAGTTGGGCTTGTATTTCCGGCCCCTTTACTTTTCTGCACTTTACTTTCCGCTTGCTGACTCTGTGTGGTTGTTACTTATAAAGGCAATGCCTTCCCTGTTTACTGGGATTTTACGCCTTGGTGCTAGTCGCCAGCCCCTGGCCTATGGAAGGCGGGCTTGGGGTAGTCACGGCACGGGCCCCGAGGACGGGTCGTGACAAATTGGTATCAGAGGCGGTCGGTTCTACCGCAGACTCTGATCGTCCTTTCTTTCTATGTGAAGCAATAGTGTTTAGTGTATTGGGTGTGGTTATCAGTTCAGGGATCCCAGTGTTGGTGCGGCGGCCGACGTATCCGTACACCAGGACCCTGACTCCTGATTTCCGACTTAATGCATGAAAACATTGATTGCGTGTGTGTTTCAAGTTTTCTTTGTGATTACTTGAGTCAGCTCACCGGGTATACTGATCTGCTTTATGAAAGTCTCAAGTTTTCCTTGTGATTACTTGTGCCAGCTCACCAGGTATACTGTTCTGACTGTGGTGCTCTTGTTCTCCTTTTCAGGATGGCCCCGCGACGACTGCCAGCTAGGGTTCCGAGTGTAGGGCGCGACGGCAGCCCACCGAGCGACGAGGCCTCGGTGCAGGGCCCTTTTCCAGCAGTGGCACCGGCGGTAGCCTTACCCGCCGAGCCACCGATGCTTCCAGTACCAGACGCTGACGATGCATGTCGCCTCAGGGCACTGCATGAGTTTCAGAGCCAGCGACCGCCCAGGTTTCGCGGTGAGGCGGACCCCCAGGCCGCCGAGGACTGGCTAGAGGCGGTGGTACGGACCTTTAGGCTAGTGAGGACACCAGCGGATCTCATGGTGATTCTCGCAGCGAGCCTCCTGCAGGCGGCGGCAGGACGATGGTGGAGCCTGATGCTCCAGGTTCACGATGAGGCATACCTGCTCTGGACGGACTTCGAGAGCCTCTTCCGCTCTGAGTTCGTCCCGGCCACCCTCCGAGCGGTGCGCATCCAGGAGCTTCTCCAGCTGCGCCAGGGCAGCATGACGGTCGCTCAGTACGCGGCGAGGTTCACGGACCTATCTCGCTACTCGACCGACATGGTACGGGACCCCTTCTTCCGGGCCCGGACCTTCGAGCAGGGCTTGCGACAGGAGATTCGGGCGTCGCTGATCTCCCTCAGCATTCCGACCCAGGCGGGAGTGCTGGAGCGAGCCCTCCTGATCGAGAGCTTCCTGGCAGAGCCTTCTTCAGCGGCGAGACCTAGCGCAGGGCGGCAGGTAGCTGAGTCTTCGGCAGCAGGTAGCCGACGGATGACTCTCGGGTCCAGGCAGACCAGACCCCCACGCAGACGGCCTCAGGACACCGGCTCAGCAGTACGAGGCGTTGTACGGCAGACCCTGCAGATCACCGTTGTGCTGGACAGACCCTGGGGAGTCAGCATTCGTGGGACCAGAGATGGTCCGAGCCACGACAGAGAAGGTCCAGATCATCCAGGAGAGGATGAGTACAGCTTAGAGCCGGCAGAAGTCATATGCTGACAGGAGGCGGAGGCCACTAGAGTTCGAGGATGGCGACCACGTCTTTTTGCGTGTCTCACCTCGACGTGGTTTACGGAGATTTGGCCGAGGCGGCAAGTTGTCTCCACGCTTCATCGGGCCTTTCCAGGTCCTCAGCAGGATAGGAGAAGTGGCTTATCGCCTGGCTCTACCACCTCAGTTGCACCGGGTGCACGACGTCTTCCACGTGTCTCAGCTGAGGAGATATGTGCACGACCCGACGCACATCATCGACTTTGGGGAGCTGGATGTGGACGATGGGGCGACTTTTGCGGAGGTTCCAGTGGAGATCGAGGATCGACAGGAGCGGGTCCTACGTGGGCGGTCGATTCCTCTTGTGCGCGTCAGATGGCAGCACGGGAACCTCCAGGAGAGCACTTGGGAGCGGGAGGCTCAGATGCGTGCTCAGTACCCCCATTTGTTCCCCTAGTTTTGATGTATCTTTACGGGGACGTAAAGCCCTGAGGTGGGAGTAATGTAAAGACCCGCAAATTTCAAGGAAATTTTTTTCTTAATTTTCTTTGGAATTTTACAAGAGCGCAGCTTCAGACGGCACCTGATTCCGAGGCCCGGTGTGCCCGGAATCAATTTCCGAAGTTTGGCTCGGGTACGTTCAGTGAACGGACGAGCGGGTTTTTCTATCTTTTGAACCGGTGCCCGGAATCAAATTCTGAGGGAACCGATGAAATCGCAGCGCCGGTATTTGCTTAGAAACGCCTCTTCCGGAGTTGCGTTTGCTCAGACGTGGTTTTTAATTTTTGCGGCTTTAAGTCAGAAATAAAATAAAGTTTGTGCGACAACTTTATTTTATTTCACTTAAGCTGTTGGAAGCCACTTGAAGTCACTTAAAGACGACTTGAACTGAGTTGAACTGGATAGGATGCTATCCAGAAATATCCTACCCTCTTGGTAGGATATTTGTGAGGCAGGGCCCGCACGAGCCCCGCCGTTTCTTTCGCTAAGTAACGCACCCGCGAAAACCCGTCAAAGTAACTGAAAAGTCAACCGACGCGTTTTCTTTAATTCTTAACAGACCATTTAATTGGGCGGTTTATTTCGTGAATTAAATGGACTGTTTATTCGTGAATTAATTGGGTCGTTACTTATGCGTTTTACGTTTGTTGGCAAAATAATAAAATAGACAAACTTGTCTATTTTGGAGGATTACTATCATTGTGCAATTCCTCTGAGCCTCCACCCTCTCCGCGAAGAACGCGAAGAACGCGAAGAACGCGAAGAACGCAAAGAACGCGAAGAACGCCGAAACCGGAATCCGACGACGCACGATCCGCGACGTCAACAGCTTTTCCGCGACCTTCTTCTTCTTCTTCTTCGGTGCCTCATCTTCCGCGGCGAACCTGCGATCGGCGGTTAAAGGTGAGAATCGAAACTTCTAAATTCTCCCTTCTTAATTTCAATAACAACGGATTTAATTAATTAAATCTGTTTGTTCTTGATCCGGAGATTGGCGACGCGACGCCGGGTACCGCGACGACGCGACGATCTCCTTCTTCCGCGACGAGCGAATCCGCGACGACCTCTCGTCCGACGACAGCTGCGAGGTAGGGATTTATTTTGGAAAAGTTACCCCTTTTAAATTTTCTCATGAACGTTCTTGAAAATTTAAAAAGCCGGTTTCAAACGAACAATTTTATCTTTAAATAAAATTGTTGGATCATGTGTTGATCATCTTTTTGTTTTCTCCCGTTGATTATGGCTAACGCGGAGGGTGCGGGTCTAACGAACAAGACCCGGCAACCCTCCGTCGATCTCTTTTGTTGTGCGGATATGGCGGACGACGACAAACCGCGCGGCAGGGGCGATCCGTTGTTTCCGCAGTGAAGGTCGGCATCCGGGAGGGGCATCGGCGCAGACGGGAGGCAAATCGGGCCACCGGAGCATCTCCGGCGGCCCGCGGAAGGAGGCGGCGGCGCGGGTCGCCGGCGCGGCGGCGCCGGCGACCGGGGGCGGCGGCGCCTGGCGCGCCGCCGGAGGAATCCGCCGCGGCTCGGCCGCGGCGGCGGCGAACCAGCGGACCCGCGGTCCGCGGGTCCGGTCCACCCGGTCGGGACGCGGCAATGCGCCGCGTCCGCTGACCACCCGCGCGGCCCGCGTGCGGGCCGCGGCTCCCTCGACCGCGGGCTGCGCCCGCGGTCTTCCACCCGCGCGGCTGGCCAAGCCGCGCCGGCCGAGCCGGCCGGTCCGGTCGGCCGGGCCACGCCCAGGCCGGACCGGACCCGGCCTAGCCGGGCTGGGCCGGTTCGGGCCGACCCGGTTCGGCCGACCCCAGGGGGGGTTCGGGCCGGGTCGCCCCGGGCCCAGAACCCCCGTTTCGGGCCCTCTTTGGTCTTTTGCCCATATCTTGGGCCTGGGACCTCCGATTGACGAACCGTCAGCGGCTACGCGATCCTTGGATCGAGATGGTCGTTTCGGTATATTATACTCAAGGTTTCGGAAGACTTTGGGTTCGGCCGGGTTGGTTCGTACACGAAACCAACCGGGCCCTCGTAGTGGAAACGCTCATAACTTGAGCTACGGACGTCCGAACGACGTACCGTCAGCTGTGGTAGTTTCCTCTAAGTGAGACGGAACTTTTGGCATACTCCGCCCGAGGATCGGATACAGGCGGAGTACGGTCGGGTTGGTTTTGCCCTAAAAACCAACCGGGCCCCTGGGACGAAAATGCCAATAACTCTCAGACCGGGCGTCCGATTGACGCGCCGTCTGTTGCGTTGAGATCCTGTTGTCGATACGGAACTTTTGGATACATCAACTTCGGACTACGTGTCAGTTGATGTATCAGCCTCTCGGCTCGTGGAGCGGACCCTCCTAAACGAGCTCGCTTTGTGCGGGAACCCTAGCGCTGGCTGTGACTTCGACGACAGAGCAGAGATCCTTCGTGGACTGCGACGACGGCAGAGCAGAGATCCTTTGTGGACTGCGGCGACGACTGTGCAGAGATCCTCAGTGGACTGCGTCGACTACTGCACTCAGCGATCCTACGTGGATCAGTGCTACAGGTTCTGTGTGAGCCCGATCCTATGTGGGTCCTTACTACCGGTTCTGTGTGAGTCACTGCCTACAGGTTCTGTGTGAGCCCGATCCTGTGTGGGTCTTCTGCGGGGGTTAGTACCTATCGATCCTTCGTGGGTCCGACGACTTAGACGGATCAGTGATCGTCTTGACGTCATCTGAAAAAGTATACCTGGTTGAGCTGAATCGTATGTTACTCTCCTTTGTGGATTGTGTTGAACTATCCTATGTGGATTTTACTGTTTACTCTCCTTGTGGATTTGAGTCTTGCTTTCCTTTGTGGATTGAGTTGTTCTTGAGCTCGTGAGCAGAGCTAGAATTGGGGACTTAGGTATATGTATGGGCATATACCTAAGTCAAGTCAGATGTTACTTCGTGATTGCATCTTTCTTTTGTGCTATACCCTTTGTGGATTTCGGGAGACCTTCGGGGGTCTCGGGGTCCTTACTGAGTAGCTTGTACTCACCCCTGCACGGGCTATGCCCGCACCTTGTTGTGTTGGTTGCAGACGACGGATAGCGCTGATCACGGTTGGGGCGTGGAGCAGGACGGTACCTGGAGGTGGACCACTGGGTGGGACGTGCTCGGAGCGGACGTGGGACCCGAGGAGCCTGGAGGCTATCTTTACCCACCCTTCAGGTGGGATTGCCAGTGGACGACACGAGGCCGCCGTCTTTTCTTCAGTTGCTGTACTTTACTTTTCAGTTGTACTTTACAGTTGGGCTTGTATTTCCGGCCCCTTTACTTTTCTGCACTTTACTTTCCGCTTGCTGACTCTATGTGGTTGTTACTTATAAAGGCAATGCCTTCCCTGTTTACTGGGATTTTACGCCTTGGTGCTAGTCGCCAGCCCCTGGCCTATGGAAGGCGGGCTTGGGGTAGTCACGGCACGGGCCCCGAGGACGGGTCGTGACACAGGGGCTCCCCATGGAGAAACACTAGGGAAAATAAATCCCATATTACTCAATTCCTCTAGTTTTTTCTTTAGTTGGACTAATTCCATAGTGTCCATTATATAAGGGGTCTTCGATATAGGCCTTGATCCAGGAATTAAATCAATGGAAAACTCAACTTCTCGTTCTGGAGGATGTCAAGGTAAATCTTCTGGAAATACATCTACATATGCTTTCACAATAGGTACATACTGTATTTGAACATTCCTTTCCTCACCCAGAGTCATTTCATTCTCTTCCTCACCAATAATTGAATTTAGTTGAGCTACTAGGGGTGGATCTAGATAAGAATTAGGTGGTGACGATTCTTCTCTAAAGATAAGGTGTTACTTATCATCATCATAAAAAATCATAACCTCCTTCTTCTTATAATAAATCTTCACATCATAGTCCAAAAGACAATCCATACCGAGGATTATATCAAACTCAATCATAATTATGACAATGAGATCAGCAGATAAAGAACATTTATGTGCTCTAATAGGGACTGATTCACAAATCATTGTTGCAATGATTCTTCCCTTAGAATTTTTAACTGACAACTCCCTTTTTAAATCAAATTGGAAATATATAATTTTATTCGAAAACTGGGAAGATATGAAACAATGCGATGATCCAGAATCAAATAATGCATTTTCTAAACTTGAGGAAACCATTAAATTACCTGCCACCACGTCTTTCGGAGCTTCTACCTCAACAGTAGTGATAGCATAAGCTTGGCCTTAATCCCTTGTCCGTTTCTGAGGTAAGTTCCCTTGAATATTAGGACATTCATTTGCATAATGTCCCATCTCCCTTCAATTGTAGCATTGAACATTGGTAGCTTCCTTCATACCATTGAAATCACGAGCTTGGTGGCCTTTTCACCACACTTGTAACAGACACCCATTCCCTTCAAGCAAGTACCGGGGTGTTTCTTCCCACATTTACCACAGGATGGATATTCAACCTTTCCCTTCTTCCCTTTATTTCCATTCCCAGATTGATTAACAGATCTCTTCTTCTCTTACTTTTCGTTAAAGTCATAAAACATAGAGAATTCATTTTCAGTCTTGATAGCACATGAGACAATGTCTTCGTACGATGAAAAGGATTGTGAGACTAATGCTCGACAGAGAAATGGTTTTAACCCATCAAATAAATGATCAATCTTACTTATTGGGTTACGTATATAATCTCCATCATACATTGCTAACATTGTAATGTTAGCCTCATACTTTGTGACATTTTCATCCTCCTTTTGTCTCAGACTCATAAATTGCCTTTCAATATCTGCTCGATGGTCGCGAGGAAAGTATTTTTCTAAAAACAGATCTTTCAACTCCTTCCATTCCCTATTTGATAATTCATCACCTTCCTTCATGTTTTGAATCAATGACCACCATTGATCAGCATCTCTAGTGAGGTAGTAAACTTCCATGATAACTTTTTCCCTTTCACTACTCCCCAAAGCCTGAAATATTTTCTCTAGGGAATTTATCAATTGCTCAGCTACTAAGGGATTTGTACTCCCATTGAACGTTGGTGGTTTTTTTCTCATGAATCGATCTAACATTTATCCTCCACGTTGCAGAGCAGGGTGCTCCATATGGGTAAGGTTATTATTCATAACCTGAGTGAGTTGTCCCATTATGGTGATTAGCTGATCGGAACCAGTTGTATCACCAACTCCACTACAATTATCTTGAGCAGGAGGGAAATCCCTACATGGAGTGCATGCATTTATACGATTTCCATTTCTTCCACTAGGATCCATTTCTAAACAATGGCATAAACTAGATAAGTTTACGAATCAAAATACATAATCCCATACTTATAAAACACTTAACATAAATTGAACTATTTATGGATATAATCCATAATCATAAAAATGTTTTCATTGAGGAAGTATATACTTATAAACCCTTAATAATGATTTTTAATGAAAATGAGAGTTATCCTAAGCATATCCCCCAGGAGTGTCGTAACCAGGATTGAAGCAAGGCCCGTTGTCGTGCACCAATTCCCATTTGAGTCTAGATCAAAGCGGTGTTTTCAGGTTTTACCCATAGATACATATGTTCCAGATCCGCCTCTACCTGCTCGTATCCAGATAGGGATGTATTTCTTAGAAAACTCACAAAATCTCTACAATAACAAAATTCTAGGAAGTTCTTCTATACTAATCCTCAAAGTCCATCTTTGGTCTATGTGCTCCAATAAGAGTTTATCTAAATCTAGCTTCCAAGGTTTGTACTAAACATCCTCTCATACCAACTGTAACACCCCGACCCCAGTTACCCAGAGTCATTGCATTATTAAATAACATTGGAATGATCACAAAAGATCATGTCTCGAAAGATAGATTAGTTTAGTAGCCTTGGAAACACTAGAGATATTCATAAGTCTTACATTACATCATAAAAATGAAAACAACAACAACAACGTTTTTTCATAGTCCACACTCATATCCCCACATACTATCCCTACAGGTCATTCATAAATTACATCTTCACATCCTGTAAAAAATAAAACATTGAAAGGGGTGAGCTCAAATGCCCAGTAAGGATAACAATATAGCGGAAACTTTCATAAATAAGAATAAACATTTAAGGAAATATATAACTAAAACAAAAGACTTTTAAACTTGGACTTGAACATAGTATGGAAAAAATAAAATGAAATAATTACATTTACTTATTCACATGGATATTCTACTAATCTAATAATCACATGAAATGTCAATGACCACTTTCATAATGATGGAATGCATAATTCCAGACTATCATAACCACATATCCAAGGCCTCGTACCAAGACTACAAATAAAATTTTTCCAAGGCCATGTGCCAAGACACTTTTTTGTCTCATGAGACCTACCGATGCATCTAGGAGCTATAGCGGGCTCCAACCGTCACTTATTAAGTCCAACGCATTCCTCATATGAACAGGTTTAAACATAACATATACATTCGTATTAAAACTAGCATACGAAATTTCAATACAATATCCTTAAACCATGAATGGTATAAAAATAACACACCCACAGTCAAACATATCACAAAACCTTCAATACAATATGGAAGTTTTGTATAATAATAAATAAACTTCAAATAAGCTTAAAATCCATCAAAGGATGTTGACATAGAAGAAATCAACACTATTTGAGAGAAATATATCTTTTTTTAAAACATTTAAAAGTCACATAATTATGAAATAAAACATTTACTTTGAAAATATTCTTATAAGCTTGTAATGGAAGCTTTGAAGATTTTATAATAGCAGAAAATATCAGCACCCGCCTTATAAGTTAAAAAAACATTCTTACCTTAATTCTGTAGAAAAGGTTAAAATGCACCTTGTTTTGAAAACGACGGAAAGATTCCTTTATAAACCCCTTATTAAAATTAAAACAAGGGAACAAATGACTTTAACCCATATTCCTATAAATAGTAAAAATGTTTTGAAATACATTTTTAAGAAACATGGATGTGGATGATAAAAAATCCCAGTAGATTATTACGTATAAACAACCTCGGATAATGAAGAGATTGTGAAATAAACCCTTAACTTGTACTTTTCCTTGGTTGGGGGTAGGTTAAACTCCTGTATAATGGTGAAATAATTGTTATTAAATTATACAAGAATCATATACATTAATATGATATCATATATGATCTTTTAACATTTATGTGTTAATAACATCTTAGTATTATCATTGTTTCGGGTGTTAACTTACTCATTTTCTTTTATATGATTTGTTATGTAAGTCGTGTTTTTCATGGATAGGTTGTATATTAATCATATCAATAATGATATCAAGTCCTTAGATACTATTATTAATCATCAAATGAGAATTAGACTTGAATGGATACAATGGATAATGAATCTCATCGCGTTCTTGGAGACGGTAGTCCGTACGTACGCACGAGTGACAATATCATTCTTTTGATATTAAAATAATATATAATTGTATGGTATATCATATATACAGAATCATTATCATGTTATATTTATTATTTACATGAATTAAAAATCATTATTATACCCATCCAAATAATAATTTGTTGAATAACAATTACACCACGACGTGGAGACGGTAAGCCGTACGTACGCACGTATGGTGGCATTTCATTCAAAGGATGGATAGAATACTGAATATGGTTGTAACATATTTATAATAATATTACAGTATATATGAGATACTGGATTCATTATTTTAGAAATAGAATAACAAATAAAGAAGAAGTTGAAGAAGAAATGAATTTGAAAAAGGGTGGTGAAAACATTACCTATTCTTCGGGTTCTTCCTTTTGATTTGATCAAAAGGGCTACTTAATTTGGCTTTCTGACTAAAGGAAGGCCTCTAGGATGAAGTTAGGGAAGTTGAGAGAGTATTTGTGCAGATTTTGGCCGAAAAAAAAGGATTTGAAGGTGTGAATTAATGAGGAGGAGTTCCCTTTTATAAGAGGGGTGAGGGGCACCTTTGGAAAAGCTAGAAATATTATTTTATAATAAATTCATATTCGGTTTCTAATGGCTCCAAAGTGGATTATTTAAAGGTTAAGGTGGGAATGGGTCCCAAACCACTCAACCAATAGAATTTAGACAGGTTTGAGTCACTATATTAACCTTATCTTTAAGTATTAACTCTTAGTTAATTAGTTTCACTTCTACAATGTCTCTTTGTATTTTGATATTATATGGTTAATAAACATACTATATACATCCAAGTGACCCCCAAGTGGTCCATTAATGATACACCAATAATGATATAAGTCTCTTGGACGAACCTTAGTTTTTTAGGAATTTAATATCAATTAATAATATAATATTTGTTTTAAAAACTCTTTTATGTCAATTTTGACACTATTTGGAAAATTGATTTCTGTGAAAATCATAAAAGAATTATTAATTTGAAAATAGATAATTAAATCAATACTAACATCTCATATTAACCTATAAAGTTAGTTTAATTCATAAAAAGTCTCTAATTATATTTATTTGGGTATTTATAATATCAATTATTTTAATTTCTCACTATTATGGTAATTACTGCATCATCATTGTGTCATAAATAAATTAACTTTTTTAATGTCTAAAAATTATAGATAAATTATCATTATGTAGGAAATAATTTTATATTTCAAATTAATATTTACAGTTGAATTTATCTTATGTATAACCCTATATTCAAAATGTTTTAGTAAATAAACTTTGATTTTAACTCTTTTAACTTTTCTTTGAATTAAATAATAATAAATGTCTTAATCTAATCCAAGTGGACCTAAATGATAATATTTTATTCCTAAGGTTGTTTTTGGTCGAGGTACACTTTCCCAATATAATTAGGACACGTGTTAGGGTAATATTAATATCATTTTTACCCTTAATTACCCTATTTACTTTTAACCGTTGTAAATAAAAGTAAAAAGTTACTATTCACCAAAAATTATTTTCATCTCATTTAACCAAATTTTACTACTTGATATTAACCGTGTCTCTCGGATTTTCGAAATTCTATTCACAGAAGCCGTAAAATTATGTTTTATGAAAAAATCAGATTTTTAACTACCACTTAGTGGTTTCACTATTCATCAAAAATTGATGTTTTTTAGAACAATGCCAAAATTTTACCCTACGCTCACTACTGGAAATGCATGTTTTCCCAACGGTTTACAACCGTTGGGAAAAGGCGTACAACCGTTGGGAAATTTTATCCCAACGGTTTCAAGAACCGTTGGTATGCGGGGCGTAGGGAAAGCTTTATACCAACGGTTCACTATGAACCGTTGGGAAAATCCTCCTCATATTTCAATGTGCCTACGGTTCTCATGAACCGTAGGCATAAATGGGAATTATGTTTTACCAACGGTTCAGATGAACCGTTGGTATAAAGTAGGCCAGAAATAATAAATAGGGTTATACCAACGGTTTAAAACCGTTGGCATATACCCTCCATCACAAAAAAAACTGCAACCTGCAGTAAAAAATGCATACTGCAATTGAAAAAAAAATTAGAATGGAATCACAAAAATGCAGACTGCAACATGTATTTTTCACGAACAGAAAACACAATACAATAACAAAAAAAACTACAGACTTTATCCTATGTTTTTCATGGATAGAAAACAAACTAAAGTAAAACAGAGGCTGTAATCAAAAATTCATACTGCAATCGCAAAAAATGTAGACTGCAATCACAAAAAATGCATACTACAACCTGTATTTTTCATGGACAGAAAACACAATGCAATCACAAAAAAACTACAGACTTTATCCTATGTTTTTCACGAACATAAAACAAACTACAATTACAAAAAAAACACAAAACCACCATGCAATCACAAAAGACACTCATTTTGTGTGTTATCGGGACACTGCAACCTGCAATCACACCAAAACACACTACAAACACACTGCAAACACATAAAAACACACTCGTTTTGTTTGTTTACCAAACCCTGCAACATACAATCTCACAAAAACACACTCATTCTGTGTGTTTCGAGGACACTGCAACCTGCAATAAAATAAAAATGCACTACAAACATAGAAAACACACTATAGTAGGGGTCATCCTTACACCACTCTTTGATATTTTGGGTTGTAGAACAATCTCAGCTTCAAAATTCTTTGGTGATTGATATACTAGTATGGTTTCCCTCTTAGCATGTTCCTCTTTTTGAGATACTAATGAAAAAAGTGGAACAAAAAAATCATACATCATCCAATGAATACCGAAGTAATGTAGAGGTATTATAAGTACCCCCACATATGTTGGATAGCTTTTTTCTTCAGTTGTGTAATCATATGCCGATTGAGCACCCTAGATTTTTTCTCCAGTAGGTGGTTACTCACTATTCATGGTAGGTACCTTAAATATTCTCATTTTCTTGTCATCTATCATTTCTAGGATTTCATCACATCTTATTTAAACTTGATTGGTCATTGGATCCTAACCCCCTTCCATGAAAACCACCTATTCAATTTTTTGAGCATGTGTGTTCAAGCAAGGTTGTCCTTTATGGAAATGATTGTGGACCACTTTGGGTGGGTTGGAAGGGTCCACCCTGTCCAGTTATTGGGTTATCAATTTCTCTATGAAAAGATGTGAGATATTTATAATCTATCATCAAAGAATCATCCTAGCTATATTTTCTGTAGATAGAGTCTTATGAGCTATAAGGAAAAAGTTGTCATGTCATGTGGAGAGATGATCCGACAAGTATAAGCGATGATGAATTACATTCTTCAGGCTTCTTGCTAAGTTACTGAAATTCATCTACAAATGTATGAATGTCCATAGCCAATATGAGATATTCCACCATGTGTTCTGTTTCAAAAATCATGTTGTTACTATCATGATATAGAGAATTAGTCGGATGATGTAAAATGTATCCATCACACGCAGTGGTTATCCATGATCCATTAAACACTTAATCTTCCACTCCTATATGGAATCACTAATTGTTCTATTTTTTATGAAATATTTATATATTCTATGATGTTGGAATGATAATCTAGAAAAATTTATAACATATTCAATATAAATTGAGAAAATCACCTTTTCTCAAAGTGTTTAAAGTGACTCTTTTAGATGCATGAGGTCTGATTTCATGGGAACATGGATTTCCAACCTATAATCTCAGTAGATCTAAGGAAGATACAGTTATGTATTTGTACGGATTAGGGAATGTGTCTGAAACAAAATGTTTCCTTGGGATTTATGACTAATACATGAGGTCCATTCAGGACTTTCTTGCCAAGAAGTATCCAGTACTATTCACATATAGAAGGTAGATAAATTTGAATGGATGGAATAATGATTATAGGACTTCTTATACATGATGAAGTATATGTTTTCAGCTTAGATTTTACATAATAGTATAAACCGTTCATTGAAATAAATCGAGAAGAATCTCCATTAACTTGTACTGATTCATTGAAGACTTTATTGTATTTTTTAAACCTATGTTTGATTACAAAACATATGTATGGTGTTTATGTTATATCATATTCTTTTATCTTTAAATCATATTTCATGCCTCTTAAACACATGGCCTTAATTTAATATTCCCTATAATATATAAACACCTCTAATCACTGTAATTCCTCAAATATTTCAACATTTTAATACCAAATTGGTTCTTGAAATATCACAAAAAATGGTATCTTAATACAAAGTACATTGCAGTGAAATAGAACCAAAAAATCAAAAATAAATGAAGGCATAAGAAACAATTTAAAGTGGTAGAACAAAAATTACTTGAATCAAAGATAGATGGGTAGTTTTAATGTAGAGTTAGCACCTTCAACAACAGGTTGGGAAGTAGGGTTCGAACCATATCCTAAAATGATATATTCCTTGTGGGGTATCATAATAAAAACTAAATTGCAGCGAAATAGAAAGAAAAAATCTAAATTAAATGGAGACAACCATACTGATTTATAGTGGACGATAAAATCGATCGGAAACCAAACCTGTTGTACTGGGAAGTAGGGTTCGTGTTGAGATCCGGTTGGGAAGTAGGGTTCACGTCGAGCTTTCGGCAGAAACCTTCGAGATGGGGCGTCGAGATGTTGTTTATGGAAAAATCCGATGGATTCTGGAGGCTCGAAGATGGGTTCTAGAGGCCTGTGTGTCGAGCTCTCATTTAGGGAAAACTTCTCGAGACGGTTTATAGAGGGTTGGAGGGTCGAAATGGGTGGTGAAGGTCAGCCCCGATGTTTTTGTGGGGATTTTGTAAAACAATATCTCAACGGTTTATTAAACCGTTGGGAAAAATAAAAATTTACAACTTATACCAACGGTTTATTAAAACCGTTGGTATATTAGACTATTCCCAACGGTTTTCTTAATCCGTTGGGAACATTGTGTTGGTATAGCGTTGGTTTCCAGTAGTGGCTATAATTGATATTCCGAATTCAAAAATGATGTCTATTTTAAAAAATTCCAAAAATATAAGTTGCAGTAATTAATTTTATAATTAATTCCCTCCGTCACAACAAATAGCATGTTTTTACGAAACAATATATATCAAAAGATTGACAATTGTTTATGTCCAATTTCAAAGTGAAATTAATTCTAATGAACACCATTGGATAAAATAGTAAAAATATATTCTAATTATACTTTAAAACCACTCAATAGTATAATTTATCACTATAAATTATTTTGATTAAAAAAGTTGTTTTTAAATATTTTTCACTATTCATAAATATTGGAAGTTCCCAGAAAAATACCAAAACTTCAACTTAGGATAATTTCGATATTCTGAATCCAAAAATGAAGTCCATTTTGAAATATTAAATATATATAATTTCAAAAAGTAGGTATTACTATTCATAACGGTTGGTTTGATTGGTTGTGGTGTGTTAGAACTCGATGTTCTGTACAACACACGCTATCACATTATTCAAAGAGAAGCGTATCATAGAAGCTTGGGTTGTTACAATATTTCACCATTGACTTATTTTTATACCACATCTTATATGAATTATTTCATTTTTTTGGGACACAACAAATCCCTATTAGAAATATAGAGCAATGTCAATACTACTTCCTTCCAAAATTTCTTGGGTAAGTATTATTATATAGGCATCGTGTTGGCCTTGTTGTTGATGATATGATTTCTCCTTTAAACCAATCTATTATATTGGAGATTTCTTACTGAAAAAACTTGATGTCTTATCCCGTGTTTCTTGAAGTAGTATTCCACCAGACTATTTGTGAATTTGGTATTGTTGTCCATATGAAACTTCGGAATTTTCTTTCCCAGCATCCTTTCAGATTCCATCTGATACTATTTTAGGAAACTGAACATATCAGACTTATGGGAAATGAAGAATAAATGTGACATTCTGCTATATCATCAATGAATAGGATGTAATATCTCATTCCGTCAATGGATGTTCGTGAGATAGGTCTAAAAACACCAGCATGCACCAATTTTCACTCTTGTTGACTTCTTTTCATTCTCTCTGTTCATATTTCTGAGGATCGTCCACTATTGGCATGAATTTCATGTATGAGTATGATCATGTGATAGCTTTGGGAGGTCTCTTGATGTATTACAATTTACCAGATCTTCTTGGGATGGTTGGCATAGTTTAACAAGTAATTCATAACACATCTTGTTCTCTTCCTCTCTAGACAAAAAACACATATCTTCTTCTCCTCTTACAATGTAGAGATTTCACTTTAATATTTTTCCAAGTATAACACCAACACAATCATTTACTTTTAAAATACACATCTTCTTAGTAAATATTATAGAATTCCCTAATTCACATAAGAGGATGACTCATAGGAAATTGTGACTGAGACCTTATACTACTAAGACATCAGCATGTCTCATCTCTTATTCTCTCAAACCTGGTCTTTCCTGAGCCAACAGCATCCAGGAATTCATCATTTAAAAAATTGACAAATCCTTCATTGTCATAATTTATGCCTATGAAAAGATCCTTATTTCGAGTCATGTGATATTTTTAACCACTGTCAAATTTCTACACACTATAACGGTCTCATGCATTAAAAGAAATTTCTTCCACTAATGTCTTCTCATCACTTTTCTTTTTTGATCCATGTCTTTGACCTCAAATTCTATATAGTTTGAAAATAATAATCTTCCTCAGAGTTTGAAGTCCCAACTTTATCCTACATAACTCTAAATGTATTTTTCATTTTCAACTCACCTGTGGGTTTGTTGATTCGCTACTTAGGACTACATTGATTCTGCCTTAGAACATTCCTCTACACGATTGATGCACAGTATCTAGCCATGTGCCCCAATACTACACACCCAAAAATAATACCCCTCAAAGTATGTTCTATAATATCGAGCTCTATTTGGCTACCGCTTTTGTTCTTTTACCCTTCTATATCTTTTGGCTCTGGAAAACATAAACTGTGATTGTCCCATTATTCCACAAAAAAAACACCTGATGTATGGTGAATTCTTGTGCATCATTTCTACACCACTAGGTCTCCCTCGGTTTATCTAGATATTTTGATTCTCCATCATACCCAAATCCACCTTCAATCTCAGAACAGGTGATTGTGGTGTAACTTTAATTTTCAGACCTTTTTCTTTTCAGTCAAGACCTATATTCGCCTTAGCATCTGAAAAAAATTATGCTTCCATTCTCATGAACTACAATGCTCCAATTTCAGTATCTTGATCTTCTTAGTGATCTTCTTTCCTGATGTCACAGCAAGATTCAATAGTTTTTCGTGATCCTTATCCTTTTTCTACAAATGAACAACTTCTCCTTCAAGATCTTAGATATGATTTATTTTTTCCTTCATTGTTTTATTCATGCCACCGATTTTCGTTTTCTATTATTTATTCTTTATTTTTTACTCACTAACTGATTTTGATTCCTCTAGTGTTGATGTCTTGAGTTTCTCAACTCCTTCCATCAACTCAGACTTCTATTATTCTTGTTGATCCATATAGATTTTGGCATCATGAACTAATTTGTTATATTTATTTTTTTTGGCAGTCCAAACTTTTTTCTCTTCAAGAGAATCCTCTAACCCAAATTTCATATCAACTATTCCTTCAACTTCTTCTTATACATAAATATTGGTTTCTTCCTTTTTCTAAGTACTACAAAAAACTTCCACTAGAAAAGTTTCTCCATGATCATTGTATTTATCTATGTCTTCAACCTCCTCAACCTCAGAATCATCTGAAATGTCACATTCATGTGAAATAACATTTTTCTTCATAAATAAATTTCTCTTGAATTTTTTCCTACCTATCACATAGGTTGAATAATTGTTCTTGGGAATTTCAGCTACATCGACATCAAAATCCTCTTGGATCTTTTTGGTACACCTTGCTTCAAGATGACCAACCATTCCACATCTAAGTCAGGCATGTGGATGTTTCCCTTTAAACATTCCTTTTTCTCTATGAAGATATGAGGAAAATAATGAAATCACCTCATTTGTCACAACTTCTTCATGATAATATTAAATGGAGAACTTCTTCATGGCCAATAATGCCTTCTATTTAGATTTCACCTTTTCCATATCATCATTGTCATCATTTCTCATTTCATAGGCCATAGCGGTGCTATGAAGGTGATACAATGTCGGATATGTCGGGTCTTTTTATTCCAAAACCGAAACTTTTTGATTGAACCGAGGTGGAATTTTCCTCAAGATGTGGTTCAAAATCTTTATGTCTACAATAACCTCTCCATGATCTCACATGTCTCCCACAACAGTATTTACCCTATCAAAGAATGCATCAATAGACACATTTGGGTTCATTCTCAGATATTATTACTTGTTCCATAGAACTATTAGCATTGCCTCGGTGACCATCGAATATCGTTATTATATGTTAAATAGTTTTTCTAACATGCCATGTGGGGTTTTTCATGACATCAAATTCATATAAATATCATTGGATAGGGATTCCCCTAAAGCGTTGATTCCCTTTTCTTCAAAATCCAATTCTCCCCAATCATCCTTTGATAGAGAACCACTATTGATGTTGACTATTATACCGTGAATTGCAGTTTTAAACACATCCATTCCCAAATACCAGAAGTAGTGTTTCATCTGATTCTTCTATAGCTGGATATGTTTCTTGTCAAGGATCGAAGTCCCTTGATGATTGATTACCTCTATTTGAGAGAGAAACACTGCTGTCAACCTTTCTCTCTAAAACCAATTGTCAGGTCCACTAGATTGGATGCCCTAAGAGGGGGGTGGATCAGGGTAAGACAGATTAAAATAGCTGCCCCTTTTTTATCATGTTAAATTTTTATAAAAAAAATCTCTTCTCTCTTCTTCTCATTGAAGAGTATGAACAAATATTAAAGCATGCACATGACAAAGCAATTTTTCAGGGATCACCCTAAATGGGCTACATCCAATGAGCATAAACCGGAAATGTGCTGATGTTCCAAATCGTCTATAAGTGCACTATTTATTAGATGTTTGGAGTGGACTCACATTCCCTCCTAGGTCACAACCAATCAGAATTTGAAAGCTCACTACTCTATCAAATGAAGTGTGCCCACTACTTCTTCAAAATATCGACTCAAATTTTATAGACTTGTTCATCTCTTCATTCTCAAATATTAATGCATCCTTAAATTATGTATATGCTCTATTGATGACCCACTTTCATCCTATGATGAATACCAATATACCATAGTACTACTGGGTGACAAAAAATTATTCATGAAACCTTCACTATGTATTTTTCACCACTTTTATTCCTTGCATGTAAGATTACATTATTTTCATGATACACCCCTTCCGCGCAAATTCAATCTTATGCTCTACACAAAGTTTACACACAACTTTTTTAGATTGTGTGCAACAAAAAATCTTTCATTAAAATCTATTTTTAATAAATTCATATGCGATCCGGAGCTTGGATTCTATCCATGTGTTGATATATATCAAATTAGAGGGGCAACTATTATTTATAGTCATTGTTGACCCCTTCATGGAAGATTCAATTTTTTTGCAAAAGATCCTCCTTGTGGATGCAAAACCACATTTTGACATCGCATCGGGTGTTCAAGTCTCTTTCTCGTAACCTCATCATCCACGCATATTTTCAATTCTTTCATGAACTTCATGCCTGTGACAAATTTTATGAAAAAACCTCTTTTTAACTGTTATTTTTTCAACATAGGTTGTCAAAAATATCTCTGGAACACAACAATTCACCGTGAAAACATGTATTGTCAAAATAAAACAACCAACCCAAAAATGTTTCAATGTTACCTTGAAGGATTTTTTCCCAACAATATCCCCCTTTGGGGTTTTTGACAAGACTTCTCAAGATGATTTTTTTTCACTTAGATACCTCACTTATGCTCCTTGCATCATCTACCACCATTTTCCTCTAGAGATTCAGATAGCAACCATAGATTCATTGTCCATATACTCTAATCCCACATGATCCATGCTCGACATGAGAAAAAAGTCTATTTTTAAATGTTCATTAATGAATAAATTCATATCTGACACCAATTGTTGATACCATACCAATACCAATAAACTTATTTCCTCACAAACCTCAGCTATCATGATATGCAATATTTGATCGATCACTTCAATCATCGTCTGATTTAATACTCTCCCCCCGATTTCATTTCTCCACCTATCTCGATTCCCTACCTATCCACTTCTCCCCATGTCTTGACTTATGAAATTTTCTCTAGTAAAAGACACACTTTCTCCCCCTTGAATAGTCACATTTCTCCCCCTTTTTCAATGAACACAGAGGTCACACCTCTGTGGTATTCAATAGGGTAAGAATTCAGATTATGAATTTAGGGAAAGGCACACCATACCTCAGAGAGAGGGGGTGGGGTCCCACATCCTCACTTTTTCAAGTGCGGGGAGTCGACTGAACTCCTAGAGCTAGTCGATGCCTCTCTAAATCTTCCATGGGTAATGCCTTTATCAGAATGTTTTCAACCTGTATTTCTGTAGGCACATACTCCAACTTCACGATTCCTTGACGAAACTTCTCCTTAATAAAATGATAATATATATCAATGTGCATTGTCCTTTAGTGGTGGAAGGGACTTTTTTAAGATTTATAACACTTGAGTTATCGCACTGGGTTCTGATTGGAGACTTCCCTTCAACTCCCATATCATAAAGCTACTACTTCATCCACAATAACTTTGTACATGCTTGAGTGGCCGCAATATACTCAGATTATACGGTGCTCAATGAAATGAAATCTTTCTTCTTGCTTAGCCAAGAAATACACAATCTACTAAGATAAAAAGAACCTCTTGATGTTGATTTCCTATTATTTGTTGAACTGGATCAATCTATATATGTATATCCCAAAATCTCTTGATGAAATTTTTCAGTAAATATTAAGCCAAAATAAATAGTTCCCTTGATATAAAAAAGTATTATTTTCACTGCAAGCATGTGGCTTTACATGGGATTACATTGATAACTAGATACTTTTAATGTGGTTAATACAATTGCATTCCTTATCACAGTCATGTATAGTAAAATTCCAATAATTTTGTTATATTATATGATATTAACCACCTTGACTTCGTCATCATTCAACAGTTCCATATGGGGAGCAACCATAGTCTTCATTTCCTTATAATTATCCATTCTAAATCTTCTCACAACCTCCTCGACATATTTGGATTGAGAGATAAGTGTGTCATTCCTTCATTGTGTTACATATAAACCAAGGAAGAAACAATATCTCACCAATCAAAGACATTTCAAACTCATGTTTCATTAATTTGGAAAACTTTCTGCACTGTCCTTCTTCTAATTGTCCAAATATTCTGTCATAGACATAAAACAACACCATCATCCTTTGAATATTGTCAATGTTGAAATAGAAATTACAATCAACTCCACCATGATAAAATCTAATATTATTCTATTACTGATCAAGCCATGAGTACCATGCTCTTGGTTCTTATTTCATCCCATATAGTGCCTTTATTAACTGAAAATATTTTTTCTCATCTTAATGAATGACAAAACCATCTGGCTACTCAATATAAACATTTTCTTCTAGAACCCCATTCAGAAGTGTAGATTTGATATCCATATCAATCACATTAAACATATATTCCCCTAAAATGGCTATGAATAATCTGATTGTATCCAGGTTTGCAACTGGTGAAAATTTCTAATCAACATTTCTACCCTCTTTTTTGGAGAACCCTTTGCACACCATTCGTGATTTGTTTCAAATTACTATTCCATATTCATTCATCTTATTTCAAATGTCCCATTTAGACCTTATGAAATTCATAACAATTGGCCTCGAAACAATCTTCCATGTCTGATTCTTTTCAATCTGTTCTACCTCTTCATTCATTGCCTGAACCTAGTTTTCATCTTGACCTAAATTAGGAAAACATTAAGGATCTACCTGAGATAAGAAAGATGTATGCTATAGTGACGTCAATTATTCTTATCTAAATAGCCAATGTCTGAACACCAATGATATTTCATATATCAATTTCAACTCAACTCTATGGATTTTGTGCAGATACAGTTTTTACTACCTCATTCTCATAATCAGTAACTTCTTCTGAATCATCATCGGTAAATTATTCTCCCCCTACATTGCTTTCATCCTCATAAAATTCATCAATAAATTATTCACTGTGATGTTTCATTATCTCTAAATTATTTACTATAGTGTCATCATTTCTCTCAAAAACTTTTCCCAGCCTCTTATTAAAACATTTTTATGCTTTACTTTTTCCGGTGTAGCCAAGGAATATTGCCTCATCTCCTCAGGACTCAAATTTTTTATGTTTTTACGTATTGAGAATAAATAACTTAGTTCCAAAGATTAAAAAATATTTCACTATTGGATTCTCTCCATAACACATCTAATACATATTCTTTCCTTCCTTTGGACACAAAAGATACCTATTAGAAATGTAGATCAATTTCAGTACTGTTTCCTTCCTAAATTTCTCTGGTAGGTCTTATTCAATAGGCATCGTTCTGGCCATGTTGTTGATGATATAATTTATCCTTTCAACCAATCCATTTTTGGGGAGTTCTTACAGAAGAAATTGGATGCCTTATCCCGTCTTTCTCAAGATAGTCTTCAAACTGACTTTTTATGAATTCTGTAATGTTGTTAGTACGAAACATCAAATGTTTCTGCCCAAACATCCATTTAGATTCCCTCTGATGCTCTTTTAGGAAACTGGACACATCAGAGTTATTGGAAATGATGAATACCCATGCCATTATACTATAATAATCAATGAATAGGACGTAATATCTCTTTCTGTCAATGGATCTTGGTGATAAAGGTCCTCAAACACCAATATGCACCAATTAGAGAACACTTTTTGACTTACTTTTCTTCTCTTTGTATGTCTTTCTGATGATCATATCCTATTAAAAAGAATCACATGTATGAGTATGATCATGTGATAGATTAGGTAGGTATCTTTCGGCATTTCACTTTACCAGATCTTCCTAGGATGGTTTGCATTGTTGACCAAGTCATTTATACCACAACTTCTTTTCTTCCTCTATAGACAAAAATCACATATCTTCTTGTCCTCTTACCCAGTAGAGATTTCCCTTCGTTATTTTAACTTGTATTACCACTTAAAAATATTTTCCTTTGAGAATACACATCTTAATAGTAATCCTTTTAGAATTCCCCAAGTCACATAATAGGTTGACGCTTAAAAAATTGTGACTGAGGCCTTCCCTAACTTAGACATCAGCACATATCATCTCTTTTTCCACCAAACCTGGCCTTTCATGAGCCAATAACATTCAGGCCTTCATCATTTCCTAACTCTACAACTCCTTTTTTTCAAACTTTATTCTAATGAAAAGATCCTTATTTCCAGTCATGTGAGATTTACAACCGCTTTCAAGGATCTATACAGTATAATGGTCTAATGCTTTAAGTAAAAAAATTTCCACCACTACCTTCTCATGTTTTTTCATTTTGATCCATGTCATGGACCTCACATTTTGTGTAGTTTAAAAATCATGATATTCTTTAAGGTTCTATGGACCAGCTTCATCCAATAGAACTGAAAATCAATTTTGAATTTTAAACTCACCAGTTGGTTTTTTGATTTGTTTCATGGGACAATATTGATTTTACCTTGGTACATTCATCTACATGATTTAAGTACATTATCTAGCCATGTTTCCATATTCTCTGCACTAAAAAAATGTTTCATAATGGAGGTTCTATAATATTGAGCATTGTTTGGCTTCTATTGTCGTTCGTGTACCATTAGGTATCTATTTGCTATAGAAAACACAAACTCTGAAGGTCCCATCTTTCCATAACAATAATACCTGATGTAGGCTGTATTCTTGTGTGTTATTTCTGCACCACTGGGTCTCCCCTGGGTTATTTGAATATTTGGATTTTTCTTTATTCCAAAATCCAACTTCAATCTCAGAACAGGTGCTTGCAGTCTAAGGTCAATTTTCACACATTTTTATTTTCCGAAAATCCCTACATTAGCCTCATCATCTAAACAAAATTAACTCTTCCTTTCTATGGAACCACTATGCTCCAATTTCAGCTTCTCGATCTTCTAAGTGATCTTCTAAGTGATATTCTAAGTGATCTTCTTTCCTGATGTCACATCAAGAGTCAATAGTTTTTCATGATATGTAACATTTTTCCACAAACTGACAACTTTTCCGTCAAGATCATTGATATGTTTGATTTTATCATTCATTATTTTATTCAATCCATTTATATACATTTTCCATTCTTCAATCCTGATTTTATAATCACTAACTAATTCTGATTCCTCTGGTGTTGATGTCTTGAGTTTCTCAATTTCTTCTATCAACTCAGCCTTCTCATTTTCTTACTGCTGCATATAGAGTTTGGAGACATGAACTAATATGTTGGTTTTTTTGGTTTTTGATGTAAAAACATGTATCTATTCTGGAGAATCCTATAACTCAGCTTTCATATCAACTCTTCCTTCAATATATTCTTATTCATGAACATTAGATTCTTAAATTTTTTGAAAACTATCGACAACTCCCACCATAGAAGTTTCTCCACAATCTTTGCAGATCACTATCTCTTCAACCTCCTCAACCCCAGACTCATCAGAACTGTCATATTTTTGTGAGAGAATATTCTTCATCATAATGAAATTTCTCTTGAAATGTCTCCTTCCTTTAACATAGGTTGAAGAATTATTCTTGGGAATTTCAACTTCATTTACTTCATCATCCTCTTGAAACGTTTTGGTACACCTTGTTTTATGATGACCAACCTTTCCGCATTTAATACAGGAAAGTGGAAGTTTCCCTTTAAGCTTTCATTTTACACTTTCAAGATTTGATTAAAGGAATGACATCACATCATTTGTCTCTTATTCTTCCTGATAATCATCAATGGTGAACTTATTCACGTCTTTGAATGCCACCGATTTATATTTCCACTTTTCCACATCATCATAGTCATCATTTCTCATTTCATATAAAACAAGGGTCCTATGAAGGTTATCTAATGTCAGATCTTTTGGGTATTTTTCTTCCAAAACACAAATATTCAGATTGAAATCAGTTGGAAGTTTTCTCAAGATGTGCTTCACAATATTTATGCCTTCAATAACCTTTCAAATAACTTTCATGTCTTCAACAATAATATTTACCCTATCAATGAATGCATCAATAGACTCATTCGGGATTATTCTAAGATCTTCATACTTGTTCCATAGAACTTGTAGCTTTGTCTTTTGGACCTTTTAATAACTTTCATATTTTTACAATAGATTTTCCCACATGGTAAGTGATGTTTTTCAAAAAACCACCTTCGTATAAATATAATTGGATAGGGATCCCCCTAATGCTTTGATTCCCTTGGAGTCAGAATACAATTCTCTTCACTAAACCTCTGATAAAGGACCACTATTGATGTCGATTGTTATACCATGAATTGCTTCTCTAAAAACATCCTTTCCCAATTATTGGAAGTTGTGTTGAATCTAAATCTTCCCTAGTTGAAAACTATTCCCATCGAGGATTGGAATCCCTTTATGATTGATAACCTCCATTTTAGAGGAAAACATGGATATCAGCCTTTCAGTTTGACACAAATTATTAGGTCCACTAGGATAGATACCCTGAGAGGGGGGTGGATCATGGTTTGAAAGATTAAAACAACTAAAACTTTTTATCTTATTTCATTGTTAGAAAAAACTCCCTTCTCTCTCTTTCCCATTTCATAGAATGAATAAATATTAATGCATGCACATGACACATAAATTTTACTTGGTTCACCCTCATCGGGGTACGTCCAAGGAGAATACACTGTCAATGTTCTCATGTACCAAATCCAATATAAGAGCACTAAAGTTTACATGTTCAGAGTGGACTCACTGTCCCTGCTAGTTTACAACCAATCACAATTTGAAATCTCACATCCCTCTCAACTGAAGTGTGCTCACTACTTCTTCATAATATGAACTCATAGTTTATAGACATGTAGGTCCCTTAATTTTCACAAATGAATGAAACCTTCACTATATGTAGATGCTCTATTGATATCCCCCATTCATCCAATGATGAATACCACTATACTATAGTACTACTGGGTAACTGAAAATCTTTTGCACAACCCTTACTCGGTCTTTCGCACAACATTAATGCCTTTCATGTAAGATTCCATTTTTTTCATGAAACACCCCTTATTTGCAACATCAATATTATACTCAACTCAAAGCTTTTACACAACGTTATTAGCATATGTTTTACTCAAAATATTTCAAGTAATGCCCTTTGCATAAAATTCGTACATGATCCAAAGCTCAGATTCTCTCCATGTTTTTGGCTTTATCGATTGAGAGGGGTCGCCTATTATTTATAGGCATTCCTGACCCCAGAGTGGAAGATTCAATTATTTTCTCGCAAGATCCTCCTTGATCATGAAAAACCCCATTTGACATCGCATTGTGAACACAAGTCTCTTCCACACAACATAATCTTTCATGCACATATTAAAATCTTCACACACTTTAGGCCTTTGAAAAATTTCATGTCATGATCCTGATACATGCCTTGAATGTAGGTTTCCAAACAACCATCAATCATGCATGAAACTTCATTATCCAAAAATAAAATTTCTTCATTTTCAATTTTCAGGCCTAATAATTTGGCAAAAAGTGGAAATCATCACCCCTTTATATTTATTATTTTTATATCACCTACATATCATTAATTCCTTTGTCATAATTCTTCATCAACATAGGTTGTCAAAAATATCTCTGGAACTCAACAATTCACCATGAAAACCTTCATTTTCAACAGACACAACTAACGAAAAAATGCTTTAATGTTACCTTTAGTGATTTTTTCCAACAGATTGAATCTTTTAGATTGGGAAATATGAATTCAATATCATCTCTCAAAAAACCCTCAAATATAGAATTAAATCCTCTACTATGTGATTTAAAATATTTTTATCCTATAAAAGGATTAAAATTTCCAATAATAATAGATAAATAATTATTGATAATGAATAGAAAATTTTTACTACCCTCTTGAAAATAAATCTCCAAGATATAGAGTGGAGCCTTGTATACATCCCTATAATTAACCTCAATTCATATTCCCATATAATATCTCTAGGGATGGGATCCAGACCTATTATTAAACCCCATAAAAGACATAACACTAACATTATATAAGATTTTTAATTAAAACTTTTTAAACAATTTTCATCCAACATAATATAACTAGTTTCTAAATAATAATGGATTATCCCCATCCATGTGGTTTCCAAGAATAATTTTTTCACAATACTCAAAAATGATAATGATGAATTAATTCCAATGAGAGTTGAAAATAGTTTAAGTGTATACGTTGACTGTAGAAAGATAAAACATGTCACCCTAAAAGACCAGTTCCCCATCCAATTCATTGATTTAATGTTTAAAATTTTAGCGGTTATGACACATTATTGCTTTTTGGATTGGCTTTCTGGATATTTCCGGGTACCTATTTCCCTAAATATCCATAAGAAGAATATATTTACAAGTAATTTTTGGGCGTATTATAACAAGAGAATGTGTTTTATATTATGAAATCCTATGTTTAAATTTCAATGGAATATGGTAAGAAATTTCCCATATCACATTTAGGAATTTCTGAACTATTTCATAGAAACATTACTATTTTTCGAAAAACATTTTTTACTTGTTAAGAAATATGGAAAAAATATTTTGAAACATGTCTAGATAAAAATATTATTATTAAATTTTATAATTTTCACTTCATGGATGGGAATGTTATAGGGTTGGGTTATATCAATTAAAAAAAATGAGGTGGATATGTCTAAGGATGAAATAATATATTCTTTTCCATCTCCCAACATGTGTGAGACTTTTTAGATATTTTTGGGTCATGTGGTACTTTACAATAGATTCATCAAAGTCATTTTAAATAATTCTCAACCTATTTGAAGATTACATTTAAATTAAGTTGAATTTGTTTTCAATGATAAATTTAATGAGTTATTTGATTTCCTAAAAGAAAATTTCATTACACCACCATTTATATATCCCTCTGATTGGAGAGGAAACATTTGAGTTTCTTTATGAGAAATCAAACCAAGGTGTATGAGCACTATTATCCCAATGAATTAAATCAAGACCACAACTCATAAAATATGCCTCATGAACCATGGATTAATCTTTTCACAATTACACATGCACTAAAAAATAACCCATTTCTATTTTATTTTCATTGGATAAATTTAAATCCTTTTTATAAGGAACTTATTAGATGTATTTTCTGATCATGATCCACATAGGTACATAATAAAGAAGGAATATTCCAAGAAAAGGTTGGTAATACGTATTCTTCCCTTTCAAGAGTTAAACATGATGGTCAAGTAAAATAAGGGAGATAAAAATCAAGTGGAAGATTACCTAAGAAGACTCCCCAACTCTTCTGAAAATGTAATTTTGGTACTGAGCCCAATCAATGATCACATACATAGATAATAACTATATATAGGGTAAGGTGATATAATATGGTATGGAAATATAATATATTATATACCCACATCTAATGTACCTTATAATAATATCTCTAATACAAAACATAATCATAAGGATTATTTTAGATTTTAAATTTGGGAGGATCCATTTCTATAAAAAATATATAATGATAAATTCCTAATTACATTCTTACCAGTAATTAAAATAGAATATATATTTGAATTTATTTCATAGATTTTATTATGGAGGACACTTATGAAATCATTTAATAGGTATAAAATTATTATAATTGAGAATTTATAAACAAATATTATTTTTGGATAGTTATGAGTAGTGTAAGAAATGTGAGAAGTTTAAATATTCTAGAAATTATTCAAAAAGATAGTATATTCCTTTAAACCCCATCATTTTATATGAACTGATTGAAGTATATGTAATTGATTTATTGGGAACCTTTACCATGTATTTTGGAAATTCATACATTTAACTTGTTATTTATTATGTCTCAAAAAGTGTTGATTCTATGTATACTACAACAGATGATGAAAATGTTCGATGTGATTTTGTTAATTCAAACATATTTTGTAGTTTTTGAGTACCACGAGATATCATAAATGTCTAAAGGAATCAATTTTTAAAATATAAAGATGAATTATATTCTTAAATATTTATTGGGTATATAATAAAATATCTACACTTTTCCATTCCCAAAAAAAATTCCCAACATGGAGTGTCTAGCTGGGATATTTAGGTATCATAGAGAAAATGGTTAAACCCAATAGTAAGGATTGGATCATAAAACACAAAGAAAAATTATTGGTATACTTGAAATCCTATAACACCCACATAGTTATGAGCCTATATATTATATTTATGTAAAGAGTTGTCATCTACCAATGGATTTTGAGAATCAATCATACTAGGCTATAAAAAAGATAAATTTGGATTTTTTGATTTATAGGATAGGGAGAAAACTCCCTTTATAAGACCTCAAGAATATAAAAAGTAAGTCTTTTGAAAAAAAATTATACATAGAGAACCATAGTATATCATGAAAAAATTATTCTTAAAAAGACCATTCAACCAGAAGATAAAGTCCTAATATATAATTCTAAATCTAATTTAATTCTAGTTATTATTTTTTCAACGTGGGAAATATATTTTATAGTTACTAATTCCAATCCATTTGTTTTCATTAAAATTATGGGAAATAATAAGTAAACCCATTTAAAATTAATGGGATGGGTATGAAAAATATCCTAGGGAATATACCTTATGAACTGGTGGAGGATCATAGACATCTTAAACCCATCAACTAGTTTCTTCCTATGATGTATGGCCAAGCCAATAAAAATAACAAAAGTATAATCTAAGAGGAAACCTGAGATTTATTAATAGAATTATTTAGTAGTTTCGGATAAAGTCTCATCTTCCCTACAGTGGTTGATAATTAATGTAATGGTTCTTACACTAGTATTCATTTTTAATTCGAACACCAAGAAAGAAGTTAATAGGAAACCCCAAATAAGATAATGATGAATAAAAAGGTACATGGGAAAATTATGTTAACTATTTTATTTTATATTTTTACAAAATCCTACATGTTTCAAAAATACTTTTTTTAAAATGGAAATTCTAGCAGTTATGTAAACATGAAAATTATATTCCTATAATTTGAATTCATGTTTTACATGATATATCTAAAAGGAATTATCTTTTTAGAAACCATGTGATTCCATGTTTTAGATTTCAATTACAATATTATTTAATGATTAAGGTTCAGGATTGAATGACTAGAGTAAATTATGTATTTTAAAATGGGGAATCATGATTTCAGAGAATTAGTTAATTCAGGTAAATGAAAATTCACTTTTATTTTTTGTTCTTTTAATTTCTAAAATTTATGTGAATATATTTTCTGTTACTAGTAATTACATGAGTAATTTTCCATTTTCAAATGTTTCATTTAGGAGAGATTTTGTTAAAAAAATATTTCCTTTTTTATCTTGAGAAAATTTCATGACTGATCTTGGGACATTCCACGTACTAGAACATGTATTTGAACTTTTAAAATATCTAACCGTGAAAAAACACATTTAATATATTTTAATATTTTTTTAGAAAATATTTTATCCATAATAACACCACTATATTTGTCCTTATTTATCCATATGAGTCCACTAATATCATTGACATGGATGAGAAACATTTCAATACATTTTTTTCCATTCCCATCATGATCTTAGTATTTTCATGATATTATAATTTTAATGTGTAGTGTTTATGAAATTCATGGTGGAGGGGATGAAATATATTTTAAGGAAAAAGTTTGGGGATGCTAAATATTATAAATTGGAAAAAAAAATTGATTTATACATTATAATAATAACATTATTCCCCTCCTAGTTAAAAAAGAGCCTAAGAAATATTCAAGATGGTGCGGAAATCCTCCAATATGATTCTATTGATCATGATCATTACCATGATCTTGGAAATTGGGGGTTGATATAATTTTAATTGAATATTTTCATTGATATTTTACTTTTGATATCATGATTTATACATTAAGAAAAAAACATCCAACATTTATCCTTATTTTTTAACATAAATACCTTCCAACATTAATCCTAAGATTCCTTATAACATCAATTGGCTATTACTTGGGATTTCTTGTGGAATTTGTAATTTATAATGTGTGGAAATTAGTTAATTTATAAACATGTGGAAAATAATCATGTTCTCCTTATATATGAATAGTTCTAATTGATTTTATATCATTGGTTTTTCTGTGAAACGAAACAATGTTATGTAAATCATGAATTGTCATGTTTATTAATAATAAATTAAAGAGCCTGAATGTAAAAAAATAAAATATGTTACATCATTTTAAATAGAGATAAGAAAAATACTATATATTATTATTTATTTTCAATGTCAAAAATTGAAATGATTTTTTATGTGGAACATGAAAATTTGGTATCACACTGATACTTTTTTGTTTAATGACATTGAAATTTCAATATTGGTATAATTGGTGACCATATGAAATGAATTTCGATATTCTATAGTTGAGGGAATTAATAGTTTAAGTGTGGGGGTATACGAAATATTTATATATCACGCATATTTTTAATCATAATACAAGTATTTCATAAGTATTTTAGAAAATTTATCAAATGTATTTCAATGATTTATTAACAATGTTTAATTTATGAGTAAAGTAGAAAAATTTATTTATATGAATTAGAATGTTGGATATTGAAAAATTTTATTTTTTGTTTTTTGTTTTTAATCAATTTATTATAAATTTTTAATATATTTCATGTGAAAAAAATCTAACTAGATATCCCTTAACCATTGAGTTTGAAAACCATTTAACATCCCCACATGGAGAACACATGACAAGATGGTCCATCATGTGAGTCTTTTAGTTATAGGGATGTGAACAACATGTGGGACAATGACTAGGAAGTGTATGGACCACAAGTAGGAACTCATAGTTGTACATGTTGGGTAGAGATCACATAGGTTTCATAGTACACGAAACGCGTTTATTTTTTGTAGTGTGACTTGGAACCGAATCCCATTGGAGGCTTAAAATCTCGGAATGGGAGGCTTTGTATTATAAATACTTTCTATAACCAAGTTCGAGTCTGATGTGGGACAATATATTGTTATTAATATTCACACATAATAATTATGGTGTTATTTCACCTTAACTACACTTCTCCATCCTCAAACTCACCTGATCTACCATTTTCAATGCATTGAACCACCAATTGATGCCACCACCACTGCTACAACACCCCAGCAGCTACTATTCCTACAAATTCTCAAGATTGATCTTGGTCAAATATTAATCATTGAATCTGGGGACCCCTATAGATGAAATTTGAATCCTTGATCAACCTCAGGATATAAATTTGAAACCATTTGAATATATATAATCTCATGCATGAAGGAACACTTCATCACTATAATACAAAAATTATAGATATTCCATGTCTAATGAACATATAACTTACTACTAATAAAAATGTACATCACTAATTCCTGACTCCCTAGAGATCACATAATGTATATCTAAGAAACACTCTTATCATCACAACTAATACTGATACCATTATGGGAGGAATCCCCTTTATTAAATTCTACCATTAATTAAGGATTGATTGCATCATTTGTTCATGCTACCATTGCTAATGAAAACTGATAGGATTTCAGGCCACAATCATTAATAGAAGACACTCCCTTGCACATTTGACCACAAAATTGAAACAATGACATAACATTAATAAAATTGTATATGTGATCTACGATTGATTCAATTGTATATGTGATCTACCATTGATGAAATGATATATGTGATCGACCATTGATACAATGGTATATGTGATATACCATTGAAACAATGGTATATGTGATTTACCATTGATATAATGGTATATGGGATCCACTATTTATTAAATGGGATATATGGAGGAATAAATCCCATGTATGAACCATTTCAACATTCTACCATAGAGGATGTCGATCCCTAAATACACTACACATGTAAAAGGGAATATTTAAACTTTGTAGATTCTTGGAGATAAAACAATGTGCAATGAAATGATGGAGAATATTCTATCTAATAACTACTTCTAGATGGTTCATCATTTTATAAATGAACAATGATAGATGTTAAATAGTATACTATAGTGGTATATGTGATATAATATCATGAAAATGGTAGATTACCAATGGTATATATTCCCACTTCAATTGTGGATTTCATATCAAAGGTGAATTTCATAAACACTATAATATATTGCATATTACAGATGAAATATCTTAAAATATATATATTCAATTATTTTAAAAAAATATAATGATTCAAATGATGGAGTTAAAGAGGCTACCTCCCTCGATAAATAAAAGGATGTTGTGCCACTGAGAGGATATTAAGGAATCAGATGATCAGGAACTTACCACTACTGGATGATCTATTTTTACTGATTTTATGTTTATTTCGTTTTATTATTCCTTCTTCCCCTTATACCTATATTATTTCCCTTTTAATGGAGGGGTGGACCCATTTTTGTTTGGGTTAAGTGGAGGTGACCATGTGTGATTCTTGAGTCCTAGATTTTATCAAATTCATTAATCCCTTTTTATTTGTAAAATGGTTTTCAATTATGTATTTAACAATATGAATTTTTATGATTGTATTATTATTTTAAATGTGAATATTTTAATTTCCAAAGTTGTGAAATTTATTCTCCTTCTTGTTGATTCTGGATCACATTTATTGGGTGACATAGAGATGTGTGGATAAGTGTTTGTTGATTGATAAACATGTTTAGAAGAGGTTGTGGACTAATTTGGACACTTGGGATAATAATTACTTGATTTTGTATTCACAATGTAATTAAATGGATAAAAATTGTTACTTTAACACATTGGAAGCAAAATAGTCCATCAATGGAAATTATGTATATTATTTTCATTTTCTGTCAACCTTAATCAAGTGTGAAAAGAAGATTTTATTTTTCCACACCCCATGATGGGTCCATGTCCTATATATAATTAAATGAATGGAAATATTTTTTTGTGATAACATAAATTCTATCCAGTGATAATTTTTTATTTTAATGAATATGATGGTTCTATTGAGAATATGAAATCATACAATAAATTTATTAGTGAAATACTTATTTCACTCGATAGTGGATGTACGTTGATTCAAGGGATAGTTAATTTGAAAATAAAAAATAAAAAAGAAACATATAATCCAATGGATATGTTCATGTTATAAAATAAATTTTATTTACTGGAAGATACTTATAATGGGTTTGATAAAAATTACATACAACAAATGATTTTCAAACAATTCTATTGGATTAGTTGAAACAAATAATGTACACCTAATTTCACTACAAGAATAGCAGAAAAGAACTAGAAAGGATAGTAGAAATTTTGTACCAACCATAAAGTAAAGTATGATCTTGGATAATGGATAAGGGTTTCTTATTAATCATGGATAGAAAAAAATATTCATTAAATTCATATTAAATTATGATAATGGTGTTTTTACCATTTTTAATAATATTTTTTTAGAAAAAATTAATGTCATTCAATGAATTAAAATTACTAAAAATAAGATCACATAAAAAATTGATCTTTGTTGATGGGTTGATAATAAATATTTTCATTGTATATTAATTGTTTGATAATTAAAGTAAAATGGTATTTCATCAAAATATATTATTCATTAGTATATTTAATGATGAAATGCGGATCAATTTATGGAGTTGAATAAATAAATATTTCATTCCAATTAGAAATAATAATGAATCTATTGATTTATTTTTTTATGGGGTAGAATGAGATATGGAATCATTTTCAAAATTATTTGATAAAAAAACATATGGAGACTTTTCCATTATGATTTCATCAAAAAATATTATAACTAAATTGTGAAATTAGAAACTATTTTTAATTTATTAAAAAATGGATGATGGTCTGAATTCAACATAAACTTTTGGATATTAATATGAAGAATACACTTGAACTCATACTTTTGGATTCAGGTGAACTAAAAATTATTAAATAAATGAATGATTACAAGTATTTCATTACACTAATTAATGGTTATTATTTATTAACTTATTATTATATCATTTTGATAAAATATTTTTTTTTTGAGGAGTATTAAAGCTAAAAATGATATTTTTTAAATAAGAAAAAATATTTCATAAAAATATTTTAGTTTTAAAATTGATTGAAATATAGAAATGGATACTTCTTTTAATATCTTGAGAATATTAGAAAAATTGATACATATAGTTCTCTATATATAACTAAATAATTAAGTAGTAGATTAGAAGATCTATAGTTTTTCTAAACATGGGATGGACTTTGTTATTAGATCATGTATCTCAAAATTAATTTTATAGAAAATAAATTATAATGGATTTATATGTCAATAATTTTTAATTAGTTTGATTAAATTTAGCTAACATGACATTTGAATTATTTTGCAATGAATTATTATTTTATTATCATTATATTTTTATTGTACCTTGTTTTATCACGCTCAGTGAAAGATACATCAAAAAATTCCATGAATGCATGAATGATGGTATATTTGTGGGTTATACACTAATTATAAGATCTTATAGGTGTTATTATTATCATTTAGGGAACATAATTCATATATTTAATATAATTTTAAGTAAAAAAATATTACTTCTTGAATATAATTTTAAATTAATGATGAGAATAATGGTAATCAAGATAAAATTATGTTCTTTAAGGTATAACATAAATTTTTACAACATTTCACAAGATCTAGAATCTATTTCATAAATTTCAATTAATTATGAATACAAAGACAAAGCGATTATAATTCTTTGATACATAAAAGTTAAATGAAGTTTGAAATTTTTATCAAATATAATTGTAATTGTGTTCAAATAGGAAGACACATTGGTACTAATAATTATTGAAACAATCTTTTATAAGTTTAAACAAAAAAATTTAATGTTCCTTCACAATATAAATATTAAGTTTTAATCATGAAGGAAAAATTAAATCATGTTTAAAAGAATAAAAAATGGTAGTATGTATCAAATCCCTTAGAATTGAAAATGATAGGTAAAAATTGTTTTCTAAAATAATCATAATAAAAAATATGAGATATCATTTAATAATTATCATCTAGTTTATCAAACATATTCTCATATTGAGGGTATTTATTTTTATATGTTTTTACATCATTTTCAAGTATATTAATAATTAGACAATTACTAATAAATTTTTTGAAAAAATTAGATCATTGTTCAAATAATGGCGGATTCAACATTCTAAAACATAGATATATTGATGAAGCCTGTAACACTGGATTCCATCAAACAATTGATAATATTTTTATAGTATATTCTATCCCAAAATTTCTCTGAGTACATGTTCACATTTTCCCTCCTTCATCCACTTCATTTCTTTGAAAATGTGTGATAATATAATATGGGTTTTCCTTAAAAATATGGTGTAATGTATTTTTCATAAAAATTAAAAGGGATATGGGGGAACATAAGTGGATTTAAAAAGTTAAATTAGTTTGAAATGTGATCAGTTAAAAATTCCACAAAGATACTTTTTAAACATTTTACTATTAATTATAAAAATATATAGACTACTCTACAATGTATTAAATTAACTAGTAATAATTTGTATAGATAAATCTATCATTTATAGAATGTTTTTATGAGAAAATTTAGTTATTTATTTATAATATTTGATGTATATTTTTTATTGTTTTTATTTTTCACATGTGAATGAGTTTTTTTAGACATTATTATAGTTAATTAAGCCAAAATTGAATTATTTCAATGAAATTCCTTATAATATTATATTATGTTAAAAATAATTATTGTATTATGGTTGTCAAAAAATGAAGAATCTACAAAATAGGATATGATTTTTTCCATAGTTACAAAGAAAAAGATATTAATTCAGAAGTATCATTGAGGAATTAAAAAACAACATGGTCCATGACTCTACATCATAGTTTTAAAAAAACCAATGAACATCAATCGGGTAAAGAAATGATTATTGGAGGGGATTTTTGAAATCCCAAAATAGAACCAAATCATTTTTTAAGTGCCTATTTCAGGGTTCAACAAAAAACTCATGTTATATATGTCATATATGATATTAGAGCCTAAATGTTTTCTAAACTCAATGGTTTCCATTCCTTGAAAAATCATATGATGGTATATGGATCTACATTGTCGAATTCTTAAAGAAATTTTATGGATTTATAATCATGTAAATATGTATATTCAATGTAACTATCTACAGGTTACCATATCATTATTTTAGTAAAATATATAAATGTAAATAATTAATTGAACATCGATATTTTTAGGAAATTGATTATTTTAGAAATGGTTGTTCATATTTAATGTTAATAAAATGAAATATTATCATGGGTTATTACAAAAAACTATAGTTTTTCTAACTCTTTTTAGAAATATAGTTTTAAAATGACATGGATGATATATTTTAAAAACCATCCATGTATAACCATGTTCAGGTACCCGGTCCAATCCTGCATAAGGCCGAAATCATATTCCAAATCAGTATGCAGTTGAAACATGTGTTGTGGAATCAAATTAACAAAATAGTGGGGATAGTTTAACCCTACAATAATAATAATAATATTGAAAAAAGATTTACAGAAACTTCATCTTAGTGCATCCATACAATAGGAACCCTTGTATAATAAAATATCTAATACAGATTACCAAGGAATCCAAACATGTAACAAAAAATAGAAAAAATAAATGTAGATATTAGATTATAAAAGAAATAAGGTCCCAAAATGAATGAAACAAAAATATAAATGAATCAATGACATTAATGGCCCACAATCTCAACCCAAAATGAACAAATTACTAGATCCATCACACATGTACCTCTATATAACCCATGGTAACTCATGAAATCCTCATTTTACATCAATAGATGAAAAAAACATCATAACTATGAATACAAATGTAGAATATGACTAATAGAAAAAGATGTTTCATATAAATACTCACTAGTGTGTATGTGGAGTGTGAACTAAACATCTATAGTATGATTTCATAGAAGAGTATAAAAAATTTCATTCATAAAAAAACTCACAGACTCTTATTTTAATGTAATTTATACAATATATTTTCACATTAATGTATAAATAAACCATGTTTCAAGCCTCACATAGACTATAATGAATCCCACTATTTTGAATAAAAAACTTATAATAATTCTAAATAGAATAATTTAAATTTTTCAAAATAAAACCAAAATCCTTCATCTTTCCTTAAAATCATATCTAAATCCCATTAAATAATTAAAACTAAATTTTCCTAAATTTAAAACTATTCTATTCAAATTATTACTTAACTACTTTAAAAGTAATAAAAATATTCATCTTTAATTAAATATAACAGATCAATCACCAAAATACCGGTGGTGTATAATAATTTAAAATAACAACCATGAAATGGTACAAAATAATCGAAATGGAATCTTGAGGATACATGTAAGTTCTAGAATTGGATCCCCAAAATTAATCCTATATAGTAACAAGTTATCTTGGGAAACTAACTAGGGTCTAGAATAATATGTTCACAGACCATGATTTATAATAATTGTTAAATGAAGTGAACATAACTATAATCTCATTCCCACATTACCATATCGGTCTTACTAGGATTTGGAACCTAATATATAAAAATTATTCCTTAGAATAGAGAAAGAGTATATTCAGATATTTTAGAGTATATATCTAGATCCTCTAATCTACAACCTAGGGGTCCTATGAAATCATTCCAATGGAGGCGAGTAAAAAAATTAATCACATATAGAACATATGAATCATTAAAAAAATATCATCTCACATAAAACATTCTCTTACATAATAAACATTTTAATTCATAAAACCATAAAATAATAATCAACATTCTGTAAAGGGAATCTCTATATAACTTGTACAAATTTACACAAATGATGGTCTCAAAATGAATCGTATATAACAAATTATAAAGTTCCAAAATTACTTTTAAAAATGGATCTAAATAAGAAGACATAAAATAATTATTTTTTAAAGAAAAATTTATCCATTTCCTCAATTTTTATATGGTTCATTTATCCAAACATGGTAATATTATTATAAACATTACTTTAAAACCAAACGATAATTGAAACTTTAAAATCACTAAATTCCACTTTTAGGAGTCCCATAAATTCCAAAACATATCTTTGGACTAAATAAACAAATTAAAAATGAGTTTCGTCCATTTGGATTCAAACCTAGTCTAATAACATTGATTTATCTTCTAAATAATTTTAAAAGAGGCTCATAAGAATTTTCCCTTACACTTTCTATAAATTTTTTTGATTAAAATTAGTATATAAAAATCCAATAAAACTCACACTGAAATGAATATAAATCCTTTAAAACACATCACGAACCCTTAAAATGTTATACATATAGATATTACAAAATGTAAATAATGTTTTATATATCCCAAGTTCTTAAGGAAATTTCTAAATAATGTAATTGGTTAAATAAATACTTCTATGAGGGAACCACTCTCCTTTTATGTAAACAACCACAATGAAAGGAAAATACCTCTATTAACCCTAAACATTTAAATACCCATGATTAGACTCATTATAAATCCAAAATTAAACCCTCATATTTATTATCATTTCATAATGAATGTAAATGGAAGTGAAAATATAAGTTTGGTTAATATTGAATGAATAAATAAAGAATTACCTTGATGAACCACTTGTAAAAAATAGGTAGAAACTAAAAAATATTATTGAAGAAAATTTGAGGATTGAAAGGGATCTGCTATAGTTTATCCACGTAAAAGTGGGGGAAATATGATCAAATCTCTTTAAAATATAATGGGTTTTGATCTATGAATCCATGAAAATAAAACTAGGAACATGCATGTCCTTATATGACCCCCACCCCACACCACAACATCATGGAACGACCTATCCCACTGGTTAAATCAAGGTATTATTACCCTTGTTCAGGTAACATGGTTATGTTACCACATCATGGATAAACATCCCTATAGGATACCATTTACAACATCAAAACCTTTCTATGAATCATTCCAAGAAATATGTCTCCACTACCAAGTTATGGCCCAAAATCTATCACCGAAAAAACCATATTAGATGAAAATTCTAAAAGTAAAAACCATCAGTCATAAATTAATCCACCTCTCTCAATGCGACCACTCGTTGTACAAAACTAAATGTAACCAACACACTCAGCATGGGATTACCATACTATTTTATAGTAAGGAACTTTTCAAATGGTTATATATAATTGAAAAAAATAGTCAAAATATTCAAAAAAATTAATGAATTCCCAAAATTTTAATATGATGCTCAATTATATTATATTATAGTAAAATCGTGCAAATTGTATTTCAAAATTTTCCACAAAACTAAAAATTATTCCCCTAGAAAGTTTCCATAATAGTGTAAAACAGTGGACATCACAAAAATCTATATCCAAAATCATTATTTGGATGGGTAGGGAAACTATATGAGGTATAATAAGGAAGGGTCATAATAAAAACCACATAAATGCTCAAAATCATGGGAACTGAATCCTCAAAAAATGACTGATATCTCCTAGAGTAATATAAACTTTCATAAAGAGTCACACATCTCAAATTCCACAAGGACCGGGAATAGGTCTCCCCACCATTATGAATTAATCAAACAATATGAGGAAATAAATAAGAATTAAGATCAAAAGGATATCCCTATAATTACCTTGCATCATAAAAATAACCCAATTGAAGTAATAATTCTCAATCAGAAATAGAAAATCTTCCACAAAACTAGTTTTGAACTCAATAATGAAATCACCATCTAGATAATCAAGACACCATATACCAAAAATAATTGTATAAAATTAAAAAACATGAATCAATATTGAATCCACATGGCCTATAACCTCAATTAGTGATGAAAAACTGGGAAATTGCCCTTTACACTGATAAGAATACCATCTCATGGTGAATATGAAAGAAACCCCCCAACATGGGAAAATATAAAACCATGTATTAGAAGGGAACAATATATAATGGTATTAAACTCATCAAATCCACATCGTAATTTTCTTATGATTTCCCTTACGTAGCTTATAAAAATTCAACTTTAATCATGGGGATAACATCACATACCAACCTCAAGACGTCTATAAAGTCAATGAGGGTAAGAAAATATACGGTTCTAGAATGGAAATGGTGGAAATAACTAAGTAAAAAATACAAATAATAAAATTATAAAATATTACATACTCTAACCCCATTAATTTTGAATCCCAAAACATATGGTCACTCATGTGCCGACAATTTCCAAGACCCCATAATATATACTTCCAAATACATTGATAGGCCAAATCCAAACCCAGCTGATCTGTGTTCAGGATGAAGACATCTCATAAGAATTGATATTTTTGGAAAGTCATAATTTTCTAAAGAAAACCTTGAATACCAAAACAATTGGTGATAATTAAATATTTCCAAAATTATATAAGGTTCTATATAAACAAAATTATTTCATATTTTGTATTTTTCAATAACTAAAAGATTCTCACTACAATGAAATGTATAATCACTCTAGAAATCATAATATCAAATTGAATTTGTGAATTCTTTAAATACCTTTAAAGAATAAAGAACTAAATAACTAAAATATTGAACCTAATCAATTAATTATTTATAAATATGACTACATGAACCTATTATAATCAATGGATAAAACCAAAATCATTACTCACCAAGAAAAAAAAATATTTCGAAAGATCCATTTAAAACTGAAAAAAATTTCTATATAGTATGAAACTCATTTAATAAGAAAATAGATATTTTATAAGAACAATATTTTAAAAATATTACACTTCAGAAAGAATACTCCAAAACACATACATCATAATTCCATTATATTATGGAAATTCATGTTCCTTGTGAGGGAGATCAAAACCAAAAATTGGCTCTAAAATCCATCATCATATTTTAATGAAAATAACCTACACAAAATTTATAATGTTCCTCATAAGTTATAAAACACTCCCTGATTTTTGTTTAATACCCAGGACATTATATGGAATATTATTTAATTTTAAAATATTTTGATAAACATGCATTATTCTTGATCAAATCCATATTTAATTTAAAAAATAGCCACCTTGTTCCTAAATTGAATCAACCATGATAGAATACACAACATGAAAGGAAAACCCCATTTATAAAATAAATAATAATATATTGTTTTAAAAATAAAAATATTCCATGAAATTATCCTTTCAAATAAACAACCATAACTATTTTCAAAATATTCATTATCAAAGAAATAGATTTTAAAACAAAAATATAAATACAATAACATATCCTTGAACAAAAATTAATCCATCTCTAATAAGTGGAAACCATTATTTGATCCATTAAAAATTAAGGCGGTCCAAAAAAAACAATTTCAGTAGGGATGCAAAGTTATGCGTTCAACATCCTTCCTTATTATAAAATAAAATTTTCATTAAATGGTACAAAATTGAGGATTCTTTAATGACTAGTTTCTAAGAAAAAAGGTATATAATACATGAAAACAAAATAAATTCATCAAATATACTTGAATATATTCTTCTTGTGTCATCCTATATAAATTTGTTGATTCTGCTAACCTAGTGACATACATTGATGGAATGGTTGAGCATATGGCTCAGTAAGGGAGATCAAGTGAAAAAGTATACAAGTTATCCTTTGGAATACCTAAATGCAGATAGAGAATGTCATTATGGAAAGAAAAAGGGAACATAAAAAATATAATAATAAAAATATAATCAATCATAACATGAAAATATGGATATAAAATTTTATTGAGACATCACAAACAATATCACCAAGTTGTTTTATTGAGGTAGTATAAAAATTAGCATTGTTAATCACAAATGTATCGTGAAACATGTCACCTCTATAAATTAAATTATGTACCCAATGAATTATAGAGCTGTCAGGGAGAACGACTAATTTATCATTGTTAATGTGATCTACAATCCTCATAATAAAATATTTCATAAATATTCCCTGGAAAATAAATGAAATGTATTTTATATAAAAAAACATAGCAGTTTACAATGTGTTTAAAGATGATATCATTATATCATTTCTAACACATTGAAAGGTAATGTGGGTTTCATGTATGTTAAAAATAGAATAAAATAAAAAATCATTATATATAGATTTATACCCAAAAAAATATGTTTGTGTATTCAATAAAATAAAATAAATGAGAATTTATTGAGGAGAAAATAGAAATTTTGAGAAGTAAATATGGCTGCATAATAGGTATAAAATGTTATTTTAAAAAATGGAGAAATGATAGGGTTAAAAGGTATCGCAATCATAAAATAAAATTATTATAGTAATGGGATAATATAAATGGTAAATATATATTATTTTGGAAATTGGAATACGTACCATATAAAGAGGTAACTTGAATGGAAAAGTGAAGTAAATATTTCCCTTACCTTGAAGATTTCCTCCAAGAACATGATGTTTGGGACCACGGGGGATTTAAGACATTGTGAGAGGACTCCATGTAAGGTAAAACTACTAAATCTTTGAGGAGGATGTATTCCGAGTGAAATTAAATGGAGAAATTGGTGTGTATTTATAGAAAATGTGGATGATTTGTTTATTAATTTCCAAATATAGGCCTTAGAAACTATGTTGTGAAAAATTAAAAATAATGGGAATAATAATGATATTTTCCAATGGTTTTGGAGACTAGGGTAATATTTTATGTGTTTTAATCTATAATAATCCATAATTATTTTTTGTGACTTAAATTTTCATAGAAATGTATACCTCTCTCAAAAATAATTTTCTCAATGTTAAAGTTTTCATTTTAGACATTAGAAAGTAAATTATTCCTTTGCAATTAGATTAAACTCTATTAAAATTATTTATATTAATAAAGTAACATAATTTAGATCGAATATTTTGGATAATTGGTTATTAATTCATTATTAAATAATTATGAATTCATTAATCATACCGAAATACATAAAATGGATTTGTAATATACATAAAAAATGATGTATTTTAGAAACTTCACATAAATTAACTATATATAAACATTGAGATGATGATATCAAAATTGATATTTATTTTATCAGAATTTTTCTATAAATATAAGAATTATTTCTTTTAAATATAAAAGTCCTTATTTATTAAAATTTAGAATGGATTGAAAATTCATTGTAAATTTATAACACGTGAAAAATTAAAATTATTCCATAGTTTATATTTAAATAATAGTGTTTTTAACATAGTATTTAATTGAAATACGTATTATTCATAATATATTTTTTTATTATTATTATTTATATCTTTTCCAAAAACAAAAAAATTTGTCCAAAAACGCAATTTATCAAAAAACATCTCAATTTTATTAAGAAAAACTATTATTCAAATGGAATTGATAGAATAAAAATTTTATTTATTTATTGGAATTAATCTTTACATAACTAGGGACTCTTAACCTAACACCTTATACCTCCCACAAATTACCAAAGGGTAAGGTGTTCTATGGTGATATATTTCAGGGGCGGCTCGACTGAAATCGCTGGAGTCATAATTTTCACTAATATGAACATCTACCCTAGGCGATTTAATTATATCTTCATGTGTTGAAGCTCAGTATGGTAATTGACTATAGAGAACCCCACTGATTATACCTCCCTCTATTGATCTTAAAAATGTTCTACATATAGCATGAATCTACTAGTTGAGGCCATCATTTCTCATTTCTTCATTAATTATTCATTATCACTTCTACTTAAAATATTTATTGTAAAAAATTATTTCCAATAGTATAATTTCCAAAGGTCATATAATGGCTGAATATAGGTGGTCACATTTCTATTTATATTCACATAATCATTAAATAGATATTTTGTTTATAATATAATATAAAACACATTATCAAGAAACAATTATCATTCAAAATCTCTTTATCGTTACATCCTTACCATGTTATGAAATTTCATCCACAAAATTTAAACTCATTCTCTCAGCTATGAAAAAATGTATTACTCATGTCGCATTGACTCCTTTGGTTCCAATATATATTCTTCATATTTAATGTTAATCTACACAACATTGACGAGGTTGGTAGTCTTGTTTCTTGGAACGTTGTCTCTACGTTCCAAGATCTACACTAACTACTCTTATGAAGAGATGTCATGTTCGAGTTTCACCACCTCCAAATTCAGTACCTGTGAAGGGTATTTTATATCCTTCATTAAGAGATATACAAGGAATATGTAATCAAAATGAGATATATTGGGTTTATGTTCAATATTATAGGCAAATGCTCCTTTGCGATAAAGGATTTCATATGGGTTAATATACCCGGGACTAAGATTCTCATTCTTACCAAACAACATGACTCTCTTCCTTAGTGAAATTTTAAAGAAAACATTATCTCCAACATCATAATCCAAGTTACATTGACGGTTTCAGACATAGATCTTCTACTGACTCTAAGAATACCTTATGTGATTTTGGATAACATAGAAATTTTCTATCATCTCTTCTACAAGATCACGCCCAAGAATTTTTCTATCAGCAACTTCATCCCATCAAGTAGGAGTTCAATAATTATTCCCTTATAGATATTTATAGGTTTCCATATCAATACCCAAATAGAAGATGTTTATTTATGTTATCTCAACTAATTGGAGGTGTTGATCCCATCCACCATTATATTACATTGAGAATCTTCTTAGAATGTCCTCGAGTGTCTTAATTTTATTTTAGATTTCCCCTCAAATTGGGAGTGATAACATATACTTATATTCAATTAAATACTTATACCATGTTTATAAATTATTAGTAAATTTTTTTGAGATCCATAGATAATAATCAGAAATTATACAAAGATGAAATCCATGAATCCTAAAAAATTCCATTATAAAAATCCTACCAAGTTGTTTAAGATAAAAGTCATCCCAAATTGCACTAAAACAGGAATTTGTGTTGAGTAAGTACACTATAAACCATATCACATCATTTCATTTAGTTTTTTGGGAAACAAATTACACTCTACATAGAGATATTATCTCATAACCATGATGGTATGGGTAGTTTTTATAGTAACCCTTTAGGAATTTTCCTCTCTACCTTCACTTGCTGACACACAAAGCACCTTGTAGTTTAGTTTGAAATATCCCTTTTCATGTTACCCCACAAATAATGATCAAAAAGTTCCCAATACATTTTAGTACTTCTAGGATTTATATATTATGTAATGCTATGAGATTCATCAATGAGATCCTTTTTTGTTTGCAGAATATATAGAAATCATATCCTTCTATGAAATTTCAGTACACCTTCTTGATCAATATTGATCTCAAAAAACAGTCCATTAATCATAGGTTTTATCTTATTTTTTAACATAGGACTTTATCTTTTATATTTCTTAATAATCTTTAGTAATTATTTTTGGGAATTCATTTGGGATATGGTCGATGAAGTCCATTCCCTTATGATTCCCATGCCCAGTTTTATTAGGTCATTAATCAATGGATCTCCTTAAACCCTCATCTTTACTAAGGCAATAGGGTCTTGTTAACTTAATTCACCAGGGACATTGTTATCTCTTCTAGGTTGATAATTAATTTAACAATCATAGTCTTTAAGAAGTCCCATCCATCACATATGTCTCATGTTCAATTCATTTTTCATGAAAATATACTTCAAACATTTATGTTCAGTGTATATATAACATTTTTTCCCCTAAAGATAGTGCCTCCATATCGTTAGAGAAAAATAAACATTCTAGCTTCAGTAAATTCATAAGATAAATCCTCTCATCAGCCTTCAATAGTCGAGATTCAAAAGCAACCACCCTATAATTTTATATGAGGATGAACCCAATCCCTTTCAAATATGTACAACTAAAATTAATGAAGCCTTATCTAATAGAGGGTAGAGTTTACATAGGTTCAGTAAATGATATCTTTATCATATCTTGGAGAAATTCATAAAACTCTTTTTTCTTGTGGAACTCATCCCATTTTCCGGGTTAACATTGATGGTGGATTAGAAGGCCCTAATTTGTTTTAGAAAAACTCATATAATATGTTGATAAACCAAGGAATCTATGAATTCCACCTACTATTATAAAATGAGGATACTTCTCCACAACCATTTTCTATGTATGATAAACTGATATTCCCTCATTGGCTATAATGTTCTCCATGAATGAAACTTATTGTAACCAAAATCAAGATTTTTTGAATATTCTAAATAGCATCCCCTTCCATAGTGTTTCAAATATAACTCATAGATGATATTCATTCTCCCCATGACTTTATAAATTTAATATAATATAATCAATAAAAACTATCACAATGTTATCAATGTATTTATTAATGACCCTATTCATAAAATCTATAAAAATATTAGGAGAATTAATTAATATGTAGGGTATAACAAAAAACTAATATTTCTCGTATCCTGATATGAATGAAATATGTTGAATATCTTGTTTATTCACCCTCATTTGATGGTAACCAAATCACAGATCAATCTTGGATAATTATAAATTCTGATGAAGCTAGTGAAATAAATCATCAATCCTCTGAAGTGGGTACTTCTTCATCACTATGTCCTATTAAGTTCTCTATAGTCAATGCATAGACGAATTAAGGCGTCCTTATTATCCAGAAAGATAATAGGTGATCCCCAAGGAGACACACATGGTTAGATAAACCCCTTCACCAAATGATCATGGAGTTTTTTCATTAATTATTCTAGCACAAAATCTTTTATTCTATATAGGGTCTTTGATATCTTCTTGTATCTAGGAATGATTTAATTGGAGAAATCTAACTATATTTTTAGGTAGGTCCAAGTAACTCCATGGGAAAATTATTAATGTGTTTCGACTTGATGGGTACATTTTCTGTTTGTATAAATTGATATACTCATTCATCATCATTGATCACATATCTAATGAATTATATGTGAGTAACTTCTAGATAATGATCTATTCGATATATATCTCCATTGAAAATAACTATTTTTTGTTCATTTAAAACTACTTATATTTCTATGCTTATATATTTAGCCATAGTATTATTCTTTGAGATATAGTCCATCCCTAGTATAATTTCTCATTCTAGTACATGAATGACTACTATATTTTGGATGAGATTGTGCTTTCCAATGTGAATACTAGAGTTTATATAAACTATTGATTCATGAATAATCTCTCCAGGAGTATTGACTAATAACACTATTTCTAAAAGTTCATAGATTGAATATAAAATCATTTATAACAAGTAGTAAATAATGTAATGTGTAGAAATACGATAAAAAAAGTACATACTATATTTGAGTGAACTATGAGAGTACCTTCTATGACATCATTTGGAGATTCAAATCTTGTCTTCATTATAGAAAACACCCATCCTTTCCCTGCCATCATATGAAGATTTTTATGGTGATTCACATTCATTATCTTCTGATTTGGAAAATGACTGGAATTGTGCCCTATCCATCCATATATGAAGAGTTGGACTTCAAGTTGGGTGCGACCCATCATCCATTTCTTGTTATTTTTTTGAATTCAAGGCTTCCCCTTACTATGAAAATTATGAAAAATATTTACAACTCTTGTACACTTGTAACATTCCCCTCTTTGGAGAATAAAGACCCTTGAATTATTCTTCACATAATTGTTTCATGTGGTAAGTTACACTTTATATCCTCATATTCCATGATCAATGATCCAACCTATGCTTGGATCAATTGATCTAATCTTTTCATTATATATATTAGACCATTTCACCAATCTGAACTTCAGTTCAACCTTTATAGAACTCCACTGTATCTTCTTATAGCTGTCATCGTATTTATTGTTATGATTATTTTGTAGATGGTTATTTGTCCATTGAAGAACCTACCAATCATTCCATTATGATCTATGAAACTTCATTTTTATTAATGAGAAGTTATTGTAAAATTCATCTCATATATTCCCATATATTCTTTTTTACATCTTCTTCAGCTATAGGAATTACTTCTCCATTTTCATTCACGTCGATAGGGAGAATTTTTTGGAAATGGATCCCTAGAACTCCTCGCAATCCATATTATTAATCACCAATTATGGATTCATTTTTTTAATTAGTTTACACCACTGATTAGATTCTATCACTAAGTGGAACACAAATATGGAGAAATTATCTTATTCTAAATAATTTATTATAGAAAATAACTTTCCTACCGAGCATATTCATTTTTAAAAATCAATGAGTATTTAGATCCACAAAAGGAAGTTAGTCAATAACACATGAAGGAATCAATAGGAAGTATTTCCCTTTGAGTTTAATCTAGTATCTATAATGGTTTAAATATATTTTTTATAACTTATTTTAGTCTATTCATCATTCCCATGATGTTTTCAATTCAGGATTCCATCATAAGGACATCAGTACATGGTCCTTTGCGCTCTCTATTTACATGGTAACTCCTATTTTTAAACATTTTATAATATAAGAAAACCATAGTGATAAAAATGATTATTTTAATAATGTTATTATTCTAAATTATTCAATATGTCTAAAAACCCAACCTTTTACAATAATTTCATTTTCTATAAATCTATCACAATGGTTCAAAAAATGTATGTGATTAACCGAACGTATCCCCCATGACTGTAGAAATACCCATTATCATGCATGAGTTTCCATTTGAGTCTTGATCAAATAAGTGTTTTAATTTGTTTCCCCTTGATATATCTTTGTCAGAGCTACAACTACTTTGTCATATCCATAGAGGGATTTCTTTTCTTTGAAACCATTTACTTAATACTTCACTAAAATAAGAGGATGTTTTATTATATTTAATAATATTCCTATGGTTCTCCAAAATTTTTAAAAATATTAATTTCCAAAAATAACTAATCAATACTATAATCCCAACTAGGCCATCCTGCCTTTTTTACATAAATATTTCATTACATGCTACAAAACATATGATATATTAATGATTAGTTTCTTGTAAATAAGGTAAAGAATATATGATAAATTAAATAATTATTATAATGAACATGAAAATATTCTTTCACTAGTTTATATTAAGTAAGTTTACTAAATCATCTAACAATGGTACATATATCAGTGTAAAAGGGTGAGCATTAGGCTCCGTATGGGAATGAAAGGGAAATTGATTATAAGTGATCTTGGGAAAAATAAAAAACCTGTGGTATATTATTATGGATTGAAAAATTTAACTTCAAAAATATAATACTAAAATAAAATTAATCATAACATTAAAATTTCCTTAGATCATTTAAATGATACATTTATAAGTATATCACCATAGTTTCTCAATAAGGTTTCATAATTATTCCCATGTTTGATCACCAAGGCATCATTAAATATTTCATCTCGAGAGATTAAATTCATTTCCCAATGTGTTAGAGTCCAATAAGGTAACACCATTAATATGTATTAGTTAATGTCATCCACATATATCATTATAAAATATTACATAAATAATCATTGTAAAATAAAAGAAATGGTACTTATATGAATAAATAAGGAATTTTAAAACGTGTTCAAAGATAAGATCAATAAGTAAATTTTAACCCATGGAAAGGGAATTATTGAATCATTTATGTAAAATCACTAATAAATATATCATTTTTATAACTAGGTGAATATCCCTATAAAATAATGTTATTTGTATATTCATTAAAAGAATATAAAATGGAATTTTCTAAGAAAAAAAGAGAAATTTTGATAGATAAATCTGACAACATGTTAGGTATAAAAAATTTTAGTAGGAAATAGTTAAATGAGAGGGAACAAGCATATCACACTCATAAAATTATCTTATTTTATTGAAGACATAAAATAGAGTGGAAAAAATAACTTATTTTGGAAATTGGAATACATACCAGGTAATGAGAGAACACGACTGGAAAAGAGAAGTGGAGACTTCCCTTACCTTGACGAGTTGTCTGCAAAACATGAGGATTGGTACATCTAGGGATTAAAGAATACTTTTGAGGTAAACATACCATATCCTCAAGGATTATGGATTTTTATTTAATATAATTGGATAAATTTTTGGGTGTTTATAGAAAATGAGTAGGATTTGATAATTTTTTTACCAATATAGGCCCATGAGTCCTTGGTTGTAGAAAATAAAAAACCTTGGTATTTCCCATGGTATTTTAACATTATTTAGAAACATGGGTTATATTTCTTGGAATTTTAATCCATAAGATTGTATCATCATTTTATATGACTAATTTTTAATATTTAATCTAATGTTTCAAATAAATAACCTTTTTAATGTTAATGTTTTCATTTTCGACATTGGAAAGTAAATTATATGTTAAAAAATTGAATGAAATATAGTAAAATAAATTACATTCATAAAAATACAAATTTTAGTTTGTCGATTTTTGATAATTAGTTATTAAATTTTTATCAAATAATTATGAATTCATTAATAATAAATAAAAATAAAAACTATTTTTTAACTATTCATGAAAAATTATAGTATTGTAGAAAAATGGAATCGATTCAAACTCACATAATTTTGTCATACTGATTTAAAAAATGATATTTAATTTACTTGAATAATTAATAAAATATGTTAATTATATTTTTTTACTTTAAAAATCAATATTGGGAAAATAATATCATATTTAAAATATTTAGTAAAATTTCTGACACCTGAAAAAAAAAATGCGTTAATATTTAAATAATATCTTTTTATAGTTATATTTAGTGTAATAATTATTATTCATAATATATTTTTTTATTATTAATGTTTATATCTTCTTAATAAAGTACAATTTCTATTCGGAAAATCATTTTATCAGATTCCATCTCAATTTTATTAAGAAACACTATTCTTTAAAAGGAATTGAGGGAATAAAAACATTATTTATAAAAATAAATTAAATTTTAAGTAACTATGGTCTTGACACATATCCCTTTATAACACCCTCATATGACATAATGGTATAGTGTTTAATGGTGATAGATTCATGGGGTCTCTCATCTAACATTGCATGAGTGGTAATTTCCACACACATGAACTTCTCATATAGGTGATTTAGTTCTATCTTAACTTCTTAAATATTTCCTTGGTCATGGTCAAGAGTGAACACTGGTGATAATACTTATCTCCCAATCTGTGGAAAAATGTGCTTCATATGGCATGACTCTACTAGTTGAGGCCTTCACTTCTCCATTATATATTAATTATTCTTTATCATTTATTCATACAAATTATAACATATATATTTATTACAATAATTATAGTTTCTAATGGTCATATTGACCAATGGTCATAATGGAACAACATTTCTATAATTTTCTATTCTATTTGGTGTAATTTCCTTTTATATACAAATAAACATTAATGAGATATGGTTTTGTGGTGTATAATATTACAAATCATACATTATCCGGAAACAATTATCATTCAAATAGTCTGGGTTGTCACAATGTGAAGGTTGGATAACCATCCACCAACCCTATAACAACCTATTAATTGTTTCTATGAAAATGTTATCATGTACCACATGGTTCTCCAAACCATGTGTTATAACTATGAAACTCCAAATACATTCCACTTCCCCCAAAAAAATTATACCATTAATGTATCTAATATAACTCAATGTGGATTGAAATTCCAATATCAAAATAACGAAAATACAATTCCAAATTCATTTCTGATGTTCCAACTATTGATGGAAACTAATTTTTTTCCATGATAAGTAGTGATCTGGAACTTAATAATGACCTACCTCCTAGGTCTTGATACTTATAGTCTTCATATATCAATGATTTATCAAAATAAAAATATTGAAACATGATAGCATTTATAAATAATTGGGTTTTAATCCTTGAGACAAAACAAGATTCAATCATCCTATAGTCCCAAAGTAAATTCCCAATTACATAGGCTGGAAAATAGTGTCGGGGTGTAAAATGAACAAACCATTTTGAAGGGTTTCAACCTAGAATAATATAATATGGAAGTAAACATTACCAATAATCTATTATGTGGTATCTTAACAATGGGAATCCATGCCTACGAAAAAACACATAAATATATTTTAATAAGAAAAACCATTAATAAAAAATATAACAAAATATATTTAAATTACAACATTATAGTAAAAATCAGTACATTTATTAAATATAATTGAAAAAAATGAACTATTGGATGACATTTCCCTATATGTAGTCACCCAAAATTAAATAAATGTTCTAAGACATTTCTCACACACCTAAATGTTACCAAGTTTCGTTAACCACATAGATTATGTCCATCAATTAGCCTAAAAAATTATCCCAACTAATAACATAGAATTTTCACCTGAATAGAGTCATTAGAGGTTTTACACAAATAACAGTTCATATGATGTTTGTGAGGTAGAAAGCCTTTCAGAATTTCATCCAATATTCTATTAAATTCCCTTAATAAAATATTTCACACAATCTTGTATGAAAATAATATATAAAATAGTTTTTCAAATTATTTTATAAATAATCCTTGTTGTATTTCATGAAAAAACTAGATTGAACCCCACCATTTTGATGAAAACATAAATTAAAAGTTTGTAATATGGACTTCTAAATTTCTTAAAAAAGAATCCTTCCTCTTGACCCAAAATCATCTCTCAAACCTATTTATCAAATAAATATTCTATTTTGTTCCCTAAACCCAAAAACATTTTACTTTATATTTCATATACAATCATGGATTTGAATATTAAACAAATTAATCAAATAATGATTATTTATCTATGTAAAATTAATGTCATAATATCTTAGGATATATTTTAAATGTAAAAGGCCATATAAAGTTCCACGTAATTATGATAACACTAATATGAAATTATAATATTATTAAAAATATTTGTATAGTTATAAAACATTATATTATGGGACACATAGTGTTTTTTGAGTACTCATATGTAGATGAGACATAATCTCATGATGTTCTCGCATGGTAATCTCTATGAGGGGAGATTATGAGGACCGGACCATATGTAGAAAATCCACAGGTTTTTCTGGCACTAGATATTCCTGCCAATGATAATGTCTAAAGATTTACTGACATTAATATTATTATTAATAAATATAATGACTCATTATCATTAATGTATTTTTTAATACATTATGACATATAATCAGAGTGATGTATGGTACATTGAGTGTTTCATGAATGATATGTTATTAAAGACTAATTCAAGGAAGTATTTTTGCCTTTCTATATTTATAAAAGATTATTTATTAGAAAAAGAAATTAGTTATTTTAATGCGATTTTCAAGATAATTTTCTTCTTGAATTCATTTCTCAATCAAATAACCCAGATCCAGTTAATAATTATTGAATAAAATTTTAAAAATACATCAATACATGTAAAGGGTTTTTTTAACGACCTGAAATTTTGAATAATATTTCTTTCATGAATTTTTGTTTTATTTTTTACTCAAAAAAATGTATCCTTTTAATTAATTAAGTGAGTATAATTAAAATGAGACCAATGGGTTTTGACTTTTATTTGACCGATGGTCAATATGACTGTTGGAAACTACACTCTTTAAATTAGTATTATTGTTTATTAGAACAAATGATAGTGGTTAATTAATACGTAAAGAAGATTTGATTTACATATCTAGTAAACTCAGGCCATACGAAGCCCATCTGATGGAGCATGGGAAGGAGTATGAATCACTGGGCATTGCTCTAGACCAAGCCCAAGCCGAACTCCAATATGTTAAGCTTGAACGGAATCGCATACGATAGAAGTTCAAGATGATAGAAATCACTACTTGGGAAATGTTTTTGGAGCCACCCCAAGATTATATCACCATATCACACATTAATCTTAGGTCCTATGATGGTGTTATAAAAGGATATGTAACGAGGCCTTAGTTACTTTATGTAATCTTTCTATATAAATAAAAAATTTCTTTCTCATTATGGTAAAATCAGTGAATTCCCAATATCCAGATAAATACAAGATGAATTTATAGAAGTTCCATATTATTGATAAATATTGGGAAAAGGTATTTTAAAATATTTATTTTATACTCTATATAATTAATAAAGTCAAATGATTTTCTAAAAATAGTCTTTTACAGTTGTGATCAGTAAGAAATTTAGATTCTAATAAGATCAAAATAATTTCTGGTGAATATTAAATTATGAATAGTAATATTACTATTATGAATAGTAATGGGACCAATTTAATGGTAACCTCACATAATAATTTATCAATATTAATTATGAATATTTATTGGAAATGTGATATAATAGCATTAGTAAATAACTATTAGAGAAATTATTAGTTATGTATATGTTTTTTTTCGGGTAAATACTATTTTTACTTAAAAATTTAATATCTAAAAATTAGAAAATTAGTTTCATAAAATTTAGTTCATTTTTTAATTTAGATCTCCGATATTAGGTTAGGGTGAATTTATGATATTTTTATAAAAAATTTTGTATTTTGGTGAATAGTAAAAATAGAGTTTTGAGTTTCGGTGTGTTTAAGGACATCATTATTGATGTTATCATGATGTAATAATTATGGTCGACTTTTTTATAGTAATATATGTTATTATCTATCCCAAGTGGCCAATTCCATGAGAAACTACCATGGTAATGCCCATGATTTTGCAAATACCACTAATGATGTGTCCCTTGGAAATTAATAAAATATTCCCTCAATTTTTCTATAAATACCATCCCATTCCATCATTCCTTTCATTATAAATTCCACTTCAACAAATATCTAGTATTTTTAACTCTCAAGGTGTCCTCACAAGGTTCCATCACCCCCCCCCCCAACGTCCCAACCTTAATGTTTTAAAAGTTACTATTCATGGTAAGGGAACCTTTCAACCTCCTATTTATGTCATTACTTCCTTTATGTTATATCTTATAGTTTCCATTTTATTATGTGGAGTTATATTCTTCTATATCCTTATGTAGTTAAATTTTAGGTAAAAACATGAGATACCCTTTCGTCTCCCATCATCTAATTTTTTGAATTTTTATGTGACGTCTTTAGACTACCAATTTTTCATAAAAGAAATCACATCTTATCTTTTCTTTCAAGTTTCCATTTATTGTGTCATGTTATTCCAAAATTCATAAAATTGTCTTATTTAAATTTAATTATGTCCCTATACTGTATTATGATTAATTTATGAGTTTTTAACCATTTTTCCCTCTCTTTTTAATGTTTTCTAAAACCACGTGGCATCGCCGTTATGCTGTAGAATGTTCTTCTCAAAATATCTCTCTCTCTTCGGAAATTCTACCATTTTATTTATGTGAATATATAAACCTATATCATTTCCTGGTGTATTCATTATGAAGTAATAAATTATATATTTTATTTTGGAATTGACATGAATAAAACCCTTATTCTCTTTCCATGGGTTATAAATGACTTAATGATCTTGTTTTTAAGAACTTTATAAAACATCATAATTTTAATATGAAACTAGTTTATTTTATTCTCTTTGGGTTATTTATAAAATGTATGATTATGATCTATGTGTAACACATGAAAATAAATACATATTTAGGGTGTCCCTGATAGCGCTCCAATGCATTGGGTAGAAAAGTTAATCTTTTGAGATGACAAGTTTCACAATACCTTGGTGAATAACCTTGGTAATATTTATAAAACCTTGGGGATAGACATTGGTGATATGTACATGAATTTCTACGTTAAATGGTTTAAAAACATTTTCAGGTTATGTTTCAATTTATTATTATTATGATATGCCTCTTTATCAACGTGTTCTTATTTATATCTCTCAAGTTCACATGTAAACTATTTCACTTTCTTTCCTTACTGGGACTTCTGCTCACCCTTTCCATTGATGTATGTCACTAGGTTATGAGATTCATTAATTTTACATAGGTTGAATATTTCTTGAATCATTTATAGGGGATTTGAAAGAATATTTTATGTTGTCTTGTTTTATGTTCCGGATTTCCAAGACACTAGACCTTAAATATATTTTCGATGTAAAATATAAGGAAATTTTATGTAATTAAAAGGCGGGATTTTGGTATTTTGGTGGAATATTATGTAAGTGGTTTCTGAAAAAATAAATCCCCTTCTGGATATGAACAAGTGGATGTAGCTCTGGCACAAATGTAAATAAGATTGAAAACATCGACAATTAGTTTTGAGCTTGAAAAGTGGTATCCAGGTACATGATAATGGGCCTTGCCTCACTCCTTGTTTAACACTCATGGGGGATATGTTTGGTTTATCACAATTTTTTTATGAATCACTATAAAGGATTTATAATGAAATGTGATTTTTTAAACAAGAAGATATAAGACATAAAATCCATTATAGTTAAAAGATTCATAAATGAAATAATCTTCTCACTAAGGTTTTATTCTTTTAAAAAATTACGGGCAATAGGAGGAACTGTGAATATAGTAAACACAATGGACCATGGGCTGACAACCCACTAATGGAAGCCCGAATAGAAACATTCATGAGAATTATGAACCAACTGACTCATTTTATGGTAAATAACATGAATCAAGCTGATAGACCTATCTCATCACAAAGGGAACTACATTCTGTTGAGTTCTTTATGCATCAAATACCACCAAACTTTAGTGGATATATAAATCCATTGATTGCTAAATAGTGGATTAGATCTATTGAGAAGATATTTTCTGTGTTATGCTGTTAAAAACAAGAGGTCATCTTGGTTGTTTACCAATTAGAGGGAGAAGCTTATTAGTAGTGGGACCTGATTAAAAACATGAGGCCAAGAGTAGAGTTTTATGAAATTGATTTGGAATATTTCAAAGGGATCTTCTTCAATAAGTATTTATATCATTCAATGAGAACAAAAAATGGATAAGGAGTTTCTCGAGCTAAAGGAGAAAAAAAATGGATATGTTGGAAGCTATTAGATGATCTTAAAAATACATTATTTTTTCACATAAACCATTGTTATAGATCCTAATGGGAAGGTTGATATATTCTTTGGTGGAATAGGAATTCATCTATAAAAGAATATATCCAACTGAGTCTATGATAGCTATGAGGAGATCGTGCAGAGTATGATGAATGTTGAACCAGAGTTCATTGAGATGAAGTGGTCCCAAAAATCCATTGAAAATAATAGATTGATGGAGACTTGCTTAAGAAAGACCTTTGATCAAGGAAGAGGGGGAAATAAAGTGAAATATTCCATATGTAGTAAATGTGGGAAGTAGCATTCAGGTAATAGTCTGCTTGGGAGAGGCAAGTGCTACAATTGTGTAAGAGATGGACATATTGCATAGAATTTTCGTAGTGAGTTTATGCTTAATCTTCCCAAAAATAAAGACAATGGGAAGATGGTGCATTCCCTACCTGATGTACAATTCTATAAGTGTAGAAAACTTGGTGGCTTTTCCAATCACTACCCAAATATGAAGGTGGTGGAGGGGAACCACCACCTTCCTCGTTAAAGGTCAAGAGAGAAAGGTTGTACTTTTTCAATCATGACAGTTAATATTGAATTTCCAAATGATGTGGTAGCAGGTACACTTATTGTTCTCTCAAAGCTGGCAAGAAGGTTGTTTGATTCTGGATCTTCACATTCCATTATTCCCACAATTTTTTCAAATAAATTTTTAAATCAACCCCTAAATTTCTAAAAGTATATTTATCAATCAAGACTTGTGGGATTATCAAAGTATCTTCAGTGTTTAGAAACTCTATTATATACATTAGTGACCACAATCTTATCAAAAATCTAGTAGGAATTCCCATGATGGAATTCAACATTATACTAGGGATAGACTGGCTCTCAAAGTATAATGCTACGATGAAATGCATAAGCAAGGTAATATTAGTAGTTTTGAATGGAAAACCTACATTTATCTTCCAAGGAGAGATATCACAACCTGATTTTTGTACATAAGAACCTCCTATATCATTCTTTATAGAGTTGTTCGGTGAAGAACAAGTAGGAAATGATAGTATAAGGATAGAAAATGTCCACATCAACCAAGAATACATTGATATATTTCATGAGAAGTTACCCAAAACGTCCCCAGAAAGAGTGGTAGAGTTATCTATTTAACTCGTACCATGATCTCATCTGATATCAATTTCCTTATATAGGATGGAAAATGTAGAGCTAGAGGAATTAAAGAAAAAACTCCAAAATATTTGGGATTTTGGGATTATTCGGACGAGTGTGTCTCATTGGGGAGAACCTATTCTCTTTTTGAAGAATAAGGATGGATAAATACAGCTATGAATTGATTATAGAGAATTGAACATGATCATATTGAAGAAAAAATAACATCTTATAAGAATTGATGGCTTATTTTACAAACTTCTTGGGGCACAATTATTCTCCAAGATTTATCTTTGTTCTGGTTATCATCAATTGAGGGTGAAGAAAGAAGATAATCCAAAATATACCTTCTAATAAAGATGTTGTAATTATGAGTTTTTTGTTATGCCCTTTGGCTTAACTAATGCACCTTCTATTTTTATGGATTTTATGAATATAGTATTTAAATATTAAATTGATAAATTTATGGTAGTTCTTATTGATGATACTCTGATATATTCCAAAAGTTACGAGGAGTATGATGATCATCTAAGGGTTATTTTTCAAACTCTATGGAAGGGTATTCTTTTTGTAAATTTCATCAAATGTGATTTTTGGGTAAAATAAGTTTCTTTCTTAGGGAACATTGTAAACAATGAAGGAATCACCGTTGAGTATAAAAAGACATAGTTTGTAAAGGAGGGGCCTCATCCTACAATAATAACTAAGATTCATAGTTTCCTTGGATTAACGGGATACTATAAGAGGATTGTGATAAACTTTTCCCAACATTCCAATCCAGAAACCAAGCTAACTCAAAAATGGGACAAGTTCATCTGGACAAAGGAGTGTGAGGAATGTTTCCTAGATCTGAAGAAGATATTTGTTTCTACACCCATGCTAACTCTATCCTCAAGTGGATAAGGATTATTTATTCTTATCAATGCATCTCTAAAAGGTATTGGGTGAGTCCTCATGCAAAATGATTAAGTGATTTCTTATGAATTTACACAATTGAAGACTCATGAACTCAATTGTCCTTCAAATGATCTTGAGTGGTTTGTGGTTTTTTTTATATAAAGATATAGAGGAAATATCTTTATGTGGAGAAATGGATATATACATATACCATCAACGTTTGAAGAATATTTTTACACGAAATTAATAAAAAATGACATAGTGGAGATGGATGGAAGTTATCAAAGACTATGATTGTTCAATTCATTATCATCTCAGAAGAGAAAACTTTATTGCTGATGCATTAAGTTGGAAAGACCCAGTTGTTCCTTCAATGAGGTGGATTCAAATATATCCTTTGATCAATGACCTAGTAATCATAGACATGGGAATTATAAAGGAAGGGACATAATCAACCCTATTACAATGGATTTCTCAACCATCATTACTAGAGATGATCAAGAAATCTCAAAAATAAGATCCTTTATTAGAGAAGATGTTTGAGGCTGTGAAGGATGTGAATTTTTCTGAGTTCAATATTAAACAAGAAGGTGTACTGAAATTCCATACATGACTATGTGTTCCATCTATTCCAAAAAATAAATTATGAGATGATGGATGAAGCTAATATCTCAACTTTCTCTATACATCCTAGAAGTAAAAAATGTACAGGGACCTTTCTGATCATTATTGGTGGGATAGTATTAAAAGGGAGATTGATGACTACACTACAAGGTGCTTAGTATGTTAGAAAGTGAAGGTAGAGAGATAAATTCCTAATGGGGTATTATAACCACTTCCTATACCCTCATGGAGGTGGGACAATATCACTAGGGACTTTGTCACTAGTCTCCTGGGAACTTCCAAAGGAAAAAATGTTATATGGGTTATTTGGGACCGCCTCACCAAGAAAACCCATTTTATCTCTATTTGGAAAGATTTATCTATTGATCATCATTCTAGTATTTATGTGAAGGATGTGGTAAGGATGCATGGAGTTCTACTTTCTATTTTATCTTATCATGATTCAAGGTTCACATCCACATTCTGTAGAATCTTCAACATACTCTGAGTACCGAATTGAATATCAGTACGGCCTATCACCCCCAAACAGATGGACATCCTAAAAGTATCATTCAAACACTCGAGGAAATTCTAATACCATTATTAATGGAATTTAATGGTGGATGGGATCAATATATCCATGTATTTGAGTTCCCTTAAAAAAAAAGATTCCACTCAAGAATTAAAATGGAACCCTATGAATATCTATATGGGAAGTGATGTATAACTCATACTTGATGGGGAGAAGTTGCTGAGAGAAAGCTTCTTGGGCCTGATCTTGTGCAAGAGATGATAGAAAAGGTTCAAGCCATCCAGCAACATATTATGGCTCCTCAGAGTCAGCAAAATAGCTAAGCAGTCAACCGTTTAAGGGACATGGAGTTTGATGGTGTTGACAAATTATTTATTTGAATTTTACCTTGGAAAAGACTAATGAGGTCTGGAAAGAAAGGGAAGCTCAACATTATGTATATTGGCCCTTATGAAATCCTTGATCGCGTAGGAGCAGTGGCCTATCGATTTGAACTTCCTCCAAATATAGCATAAGTTCATGATTTCTTCCACATATCCCTCGTGAGGAAGTACATACCTGACCCTTCACATGTACTTAATGTAGAGGATGTACAAATGGAACATGACCTCTCTTATGAGGAGCAGCTGGTTGAGATCTTGGATCATAGAGACAAGGTTCAACCCAATAGGACTACCCACCTAGTTAAGGTATTGTGGAGGAACCATAAATGTCATGAAGCCATGTGGGAACCAGAGGAGTTTATAGGGAATAAGTACCCACAAATTTTCTCTTCAGAGGGTATGAGTTGAAATTTCAGGGATAAAATTTCATAAGGGGAGATCAATGTAATGAACCAAACGTTTGAATAATATTTTTTTCTGAAATTTCTGTTTTAATTTTTACTCAACCAAACTATATCCATTTAATTAATGAAGTGTGTATAATTAAAATGAGATAGTTGGGTTTCGAATGTTATATGACCACTGGTCAATATGACCGTTTGAAACTATACTATTTATGTTATGATTATTGTTTATAAATTTCAATGATCATGGTTAATTAATACCAAAAGAAGAGTTGAGGGCCTCATCTTGTAGACTCGGGTCATACGAATCCCATTTTTGGAGCTTGGGAAGGAGGTTGCATCACTGGGCTTTTATCTGGACTAATCCCAAACTGAACAACTACATGTTAATCTTGAATGGAATTCATTAAGAGATAAGTTCAAGCTGATAGAAATCTCTGCTGGGGAAATGTTATCCAAGTCGCCCCAAGATTCTATCACCATAGCACTCCTTACTCTTGGGACATATGCAGTTGTTATAAGGGGATATGTAATGAGGCCTTAGTTACTTTGTGTAATCTTTTTTAATAAATAAAATCATTATTTCTAATTATGGTAAAATTTTTGAATTTCAAATGTCAAGATAAATATAGGATGAATTTATTGAAGTTACATATTATTGATGAATATTGTAAAAACTGGATGTTACAATATTTTTTATATAATTTAAATAACTAATTATGTGAAATGATTTTCCAAAAATGGTCTTCTATAGTTGATTTCAATATGAAATTTATATTCTAATAAGATCAACTAATTATTGGTGAATAGTAAATTATAAATAGTAATATTACCCTTATGAATAGTAATGTGACCAATGGAATAGTTACATCACTTAATAAAGTATAAATATAATTTAGGCATATTGATTGGAAATGTGATATAATACCATTAGTAAATAATTGATTCAAAAATTATTATTTATGTATTAGTTTATTTAGGTAATCAGTGCTTTTACATAAAGATTAAATATCTCATAATTAGAAAATTATTTTCATAAAATGGAGTTCCTTTTTCAATTCATAGCATCGATATAATGTTTGGGTGAATTAATGATAATTTTATAAAAAAATTAGTGAATAGTAAAAATACAGTTCTGAGTTTCAGTGTGTTTAATGACATCATTATTGTTGTAATAATGATGTAATAATTTTGGTATAATTGTGTAAAGTAAGATATTTTATTATGTGTAACAAGTGGCCAATACTGGGGTAAAATACCATGGGAAATCTCGTGGTTTTTTAAATACCACTAATGATGTGTCCCTTAGAAATTAATAAAATATTCCATCATTTTTGTTAGAAATACCTACCCATTCAATCATTAAATTCATTCCAAATTCCTCCTCAATGAAGATGTTGTATTTTTACCTCCTAATGAGTCATCCCAAGGGTCCCTCAAGCCCTCCATAGAACCAAACTTCATGTTTTTTAAGTTACTCTACATGGTAAGGGAACCTTTCACCCTCATATTTTAGTCATGAATTCCTTTATATCATGTCTTCAAGTTTCCATTTTATTATGGGGGGGGTATGTTATTAAATATCCTTATTTCTATAAATTTTATTTCCAAATTATTATATACCCTTTCCCTTCTTATCAAATGATTTTCTCAATTTTTAAGTGACATCGGTAGGCTGGTGAATTTTCGTAAAAGAAATAACAACTTATCTTTTCTTTCAAGTTTTCCTTTCATGTGTTATGTCATTAAAAAACCAATAAAATGATCTTATTTTCATTTTATTCTTTCCCTATACTGTATAATGAGTTATTTATGAGTGGGTAACCCTTTTCCCCTTTCTTTTCAATGTTTTCTAAAACTATGTTTTATAATCGTTTTGCAACAGAAGATTCGTCTCAAAATATCCCTCTCTATTTCTCAAAAAGTTCTCTCTTTTTATTTATGTGAATGTCCAAAACATTTTCATTTACAAGGGTAAACATAACTAAATAAATATTATATATTTTATTCTAGAATCAATATACATAAAACACTTATTCCCTTTCCATTCGTTATATAATGACACCTAATTCCCATGTAAATGTTTTTAAATAAATGGGAATTTTGCAAGTCTGCAAAAATTTACGACACATGATTCTGAGGCCCGGAGTGTCGAGAATAAATTTCTGATCTTTTTTTCAGGTAAATTTAGTAAACATATGAGTGGGTTTTTATAACATTTGATATGGTTCTAGGAATTGAAATTTAAGGTCACCATTGAACTCATAGCGCTGGTATTCGCTTAAGGGGAATTTCACCTCAACGGTAGATGGATGAGGGAGAAAGTTAGTTTATCGGTTTTTCATGGAAATAATAAAATAAAATAAACTTCATTTTATTTTAGTTTGAGCTTCCATGTGGATGTTAAGGGGTGGGGTCCACTGGAACAAAATCTTTTCTTCTTGATTTTTTGTGGTGGGCACCACCAAACCCCCTATTAATGGGAGGCGAGGAAAAACTGTCAAACCCCCTCATAAATGTGGGGGGTGCCTCTTCAACACCTCCACAATTTTAATTGTGAAAATGCGACTTATTAATTTTACTGAATCCTCCCCATTAACTAATTGTTCCAACACATCAATTAATTAATTGAACCCTTTTTAATATTATTTCAATGACTTATAGATATTACAATCTATTATTTTGGCTACGAATTCACTGGGGTGGAATTAGGGTGAGGAGGAACTTGGGTGAATTCTCCCAATGAAGAATACTCCATCGACGTAGAACACTCCACCGACGAGGAACGCCTTCATCTATGAAGAACGACCTCGACTTCGACATTCTTTCTCGGAACTTCCACTGACGTAGGACGTGTTCATCTACAACTAATCGATGTCTGATTTTTCATGATAACTTCAACCAACAACGAACAAGGTAGCAGGTTATTGTGAATGATTTTATATAACCATGTCCTTCCCTTATATAACAAGGAACACAGATCAACTTTCAAACTACTTGATCTGCATATGTTTCTATTTGTGGGTTTTTTGATTAATCATTGCGGGAGGGTTTGATGTGCTTTATTCTTGTGAACCACTTGTTACAACTGCAATGCAGAAAGTACGGGCCAAACTAACATGGCTCGTCCTCTTCGTAACCCCTGTGTTGATTTCTGAGGTTCATCGAAATGGAGGAAGGAGATGAAGGCGAAGAAGGCAATGACCACACCACTCGCGGCCTCCACGACCCATGCCACCCCTGTGGAGTCCCATGCCGTCGCCAGCCGAACTGGCCCCACGACCCCTCGCAGCACCCTGGCCGAACTGGCCATGCCCCCTCGCGGCGCCCCTGCCAAACCGCCCTCGCGGTCTCCTCCCTTCCGGCTGAGCCGCCTCGGGCCGGGCTGAGCCACCCTGGCCGCGCCGTCCGCCAGTCGAATCGGCCCCGACCACCCCGATCGCACCGAAACCTGGCCACCCCAGCCGAGCTTCCCTGGCCTCCCCATCTGCCGGTTGAGCCACCCCGGCCTCCTGGCCTCCCAGTTGAATCTGTCACAACCCGACCCTACTTGTCTCGAGCCGCAACTACCCCAAGCCCGCCTCCTTAGGCCAGGGGATGGAAACAAGGGATGAAGGCATAACGATATCGGGGAGGCCTTCGCCTAAGTACCTGTACTCACACACACAGTCCACTCGAATCAGAAGTGCAAAGTGAAAAGAAAACCAATGGCCAAACAACTATAACCCAACCTAATTCATGCATCAACTTCGTGATTACTAGAGCAGGACCCTTGGTTGTATGGTTTGGAGATGAGGTCGCATGATGTGTGGGATTTTTGGGAATCAGTGATGTCTACCCTTAGAACTGTTGGCAACTTTTTCTGGGCTGAGCTTGTAGATAAAGATCTTCTTACACACTTGTTCAAGTATCTTATTGAGAATATATATATATATACACCCTACATTTTTTCCCACTCCTTGGGTTCGGTTACTCTCCTTCTAGAAGGGGTGAAGACGTGTGGGGTATTCCATGTGCTTTCCGTGTCTAGATCCTCTTGGATTGGACGAGTCTACTTCCTTTCTTTTGTTTGGTTGAACTGTACACTCTCTATTGTACTCTTACATGGTTCTGGTTCTGTCTATTGCTCACCATTTTAGTATCTCCTTTGTTGCTCCCTCGAGCTTTCGGCGCATCTTACAGAGTATCTTTATACTCACCCCTGCTTTGTCATTTCCCATACATGGTGTTCCCTTGTAGACAATGAATAGGTTGATCGAGACTACAGAGGAGTGTAGAGGACACATGAGCTTGGGCAGTGTTCATTGGTCGTAGTAGCGTTATCAGGTGTGAGACTCAGCAGCTGTTTACTTTCGTTTACCTATTGCCAGGTTGTGGCACCTTTCTAGTTGGGCTCGTGTTTTTTCCCTTTTTCTGTTCATTAATCTTGTAAGTAATTTAAGCACATTACTTGTACTATTTAGAAGTTGATGCATGACTAAGATTGGTTTATAGTTGATTGTCCTTTGGTTTTCTTTTTTACTCTGCACTTCTACATTGAGTGGGTTGTGTGTGTGTACATGTACTTAGTCGAAGGCCTCCCCAAGATCATTATGACTTTGGCACTTATCACCAGCCTGTAGCCTATGTAGAGGGGCCTGGGGTAGTTGAGGCTTGATATGGGTTGGTTCGGTTCATGAAAAAGTGGTATTAGATGTGGTATGTTCCTTGGGGAATTGTTCAGACGTCCCTAAAAATGAATTGGTTGAGTTTTGGGGAAATAGTTTCAAAGTGTCTTGAGAGCGGATCTCAGGCTAGGGAGTCTAGTTATGGTGCGGCGGCCAACGTATCCATTCACCAGGACCCTGATAACCCGCTTGTCGACTCGGCACACTGAGAAACATGTTGCAGGGAATTTGGTTCATGCATCATATATGATTGAATCATTGACTGTCCTTGTTGAGTCAATTACCCATCCTTGTTGGTATATATATATGCTCATTTCACTACGGTACTCCTTGATCAGATTTAGGATGTCTCCGCGATGATATCTAGCCAAGATACTAGCTCTGGTTCATGATGACGACTCTGTGAACGATGAGGCCTTAGTTCAAGATCCATCATTCAATTACCCTTTCTCTAGGAGGAAAGATAGTAGAACCTCCACCTATGGAGTAGCAGATAATACCGATAGTAAAGGATGATGACGAGTGTTGGCTGGGTACACTATGTGAGTTCCAGCAACAGAGACCGCTGAGTTTCCACGGTTATCCATACCCTCAGACAGTGAAGGGTTGGCTAGAGTTGGTGGTTCTCCTCTTGAAGCTTCTTCGGACACTGACTGGTTAGATGGTGGATTTGACAGCCAGGTTTTTTCCCCCAAGCAGTTTGGTGTAGTATATCTGGGGTTACTCAGATGCACGATGAGTCAGTACTCTCATGGTATGACTTCTAGCATCTGTTAAGTGATGAGTACTACCCCTCCTACTTACGCTTTTTACGATTTCAGGAGCTGCGGGAGCTTTAGTGGGGAGTGATGGCAGTGGCTGAGTACGCGACTAGGTTCATAGACCTTACTCGGTAATCTTTGGACGTGGTCCATGACAACAACTTCTGAGAATAGAAGTTTGAGCGAGGTCTCTGTAGAGGAGATTCATGTCAACATAGTGCCCTCGTGCATCCTCACCCATCTCATGGTGCTGGAGCGGGCACTGGTGACAGAGAAATTTCTGTCAGAGGGACATCAATTGGTAGGGCCTCAGCACCGGGGGTCTCCCCTTGATGAGACTCAAGCACATGGTTGGGGATACCGTAGAGCACCAAGATAGCCCAGGGAGGACTAGTGTTATGATTGTGATGTGCGATGTCATGTGGAATGAGACTACTCAAACAAATGTATTGAGTTTTCTAGACATTTGGTAGATGAACTACCACGACAGAGGTAGTTTCCTAATCAGAGAAATCCTACATGAGGACTGGGTGGTCCCTAGGGAGGCAATGTTTTCAGAAAATTAGGAAGAACTATGGTTTTCGGATGACGTTTCGAGGTCCTTCCACCACCACTAGGCGGACCATGTCAGTCTCAGGGAGCTGACAGACAGGGCCGCGGGTGGCTGTGTTCTATGGATACCTACAATCCTGCAATGCATGAGATGATAAGAGGTACTCTATATTTCCTTTTCTACTTCTCTAATTAGAACATGTTAGATGCTGCGTGTGATACTCTTTTCATCTAACTCCTTGTTAGAGGGGTTACTGAGGGTGACGCAGGGCGATGGTGTAACCATGTGTTGGTGTTGTCTGATGTAGCATTGAACGCATAGAAAATAGGGGTTCTTCCCACCCCACTGAGACTCATTTTTGTTATATGATCAAAAACATGAGGGAGATTCAGTAACACACAAAAAGGATAGTATTGAGGTGTGGTAGATGAGTCCCTATAACATGTGCATTCATGGCGGGGTTGTGCGGTGGAGTGTCAAAGCAGGTTATGGATTTTCCAGTGGGGTTTTTTTGCTTGACCTCCCTTTGCTTGAGGTGCCACTAGTGGGTTTGGTAGAGTGCCTATTTTTGGGATTACTCTCCATACAAGAGGGGAAAAGACATGTGTGGTATTCAACGTGTTGTCCGTGTCTAGCCTGTGGCGGTTGGTTGAGTTTGTTAGCCTACCCTGTTCGGTGGTACCTTGCGTTCTCAACGTCAATCTTGATACCTTTATCAAGTACAGGTCGTGGTGATGGAAACCCCATAAACATAACTACGCACTTCACTATGTGATGCTAGTGTTGGTGGTCCTTGTGCTGAGAATTTGGAGACGTTATCTTATGGGAGAGCGCTTTTTGGTTTTCTCAGACCACCAGTGTCTCTTGTGTGCCCTCACCCAGAGAGACTTGAACGTGAGAGAACGGTGCTGGATGAAATTTCTACAGGACTATGATTTCGAGGTAGTCTATGTTCCAGAAATATGGAAGTGTTGTAGAAGGTTCCCTTAGCAGAAAGTCCCAGACTCTTCAGGTGCGGGAAGTTTTGTAGTAGTTAGCTTCTCTACAACTAACCTTGGTGGAGCAGGAGGGTACGCCTTTTCCGTAGTCGATGGTGTTGACTTAGCCACTTTTTGAGCATGTAAGATAATTTCAGTTGTGATGCACCAACTGTGAAAAATTTTGTGACCGGATATCCTTGGGTGTTTTACCAGATGGGTATTATGAAGTAAGGAATCACGAGACCATGTTCCAGGAACAGACCGTGATTTCGTTCGTGACGTGGAAAGTAGAGGTTCCTCCGGGGAAGTCCCCCGAATTTCGTTGGGCCATCCAGGAAACGTGAAAAAGCCAGAGAGATTTCCTACCATCTTTCCCTACCCTCCCAATAGTAGTAGTGGGCGCACAACATCTTCCACGTGTCACTGTTGATGAGGTGCGTGTGTGTCTCTATGCATTTCATTTAACGTAGCATACCTTATGAGGATGAACCATCCCTTGGTTTGCGTGTTGTTCCAGCATGGTGTTGTGCATGTTTTCTTGGGTGCGGGAGAGATAGGTGTGAGCTCTGTGTCCCAAGTTGTTTTTACTTGTTTTTCTTTTCAAGGACGAAAAACATTCAAGAGGGAATGATGTAGAGACCCTGTTTTTTCCCTGTAAGACTTTGGAATATTTCTACATATATTTCCAAATATATAAGTTGAGACGAAATGCGATTCTGAGGCCTGGTGTTCCCAGAATAATTGTTATAAAAATATTATGTGTTTTTATACTATTCACATAGAGGGGTTGTGTTTCCTCCTAAAAGATAGCTCGGATTGGAAATTCAAGGGAGTGGTTGCTTTCGGAGCATGTCATTTACCCAAGGCGGGATTTAAAAGTTGCGGGTGTGGGCCAGTTGTGAGAGATGTCAGCCAGGGGAAAATCATCATTTTGAAATAATGACATAGTGATTTTTATCACTGAACATCTTTTCAAATAACATTCAAATGAAGCCTTGGAATGGAAATATGAGACTTCCATTGAGTTCAAAAGGGGGCGTTTTCCTAGGTGTAATATAAAATGAGAGGGCGTGGTGAATTCAGATTTTTCACTGAGTGGGATCCCTATAAATAGAATTTAAGTGTTTAGCATTTTGGAAAAACTCTAATACAAACTCTCCCTCTAACACCCAAGCCCTCTATTTCATTATCTCTCTAGTTGTTCTTCTCCGTTCTTCGTCGGATCGAGGAGCTATCTTCGCTGGAACTTTGGCGGATCGAAGCGGGGGCATCGTGAATGCATCACCAACGACAAACGGGCGTATTGAGGTTGGATTTATTTTATTTTTGAGTTCTGATTCATGATTTCATTTAAAAATCCAACATTTCCCCTTATATCTTCATTTTGGTTACATAGTTGATGGCTTCAAGAACATGGCTATCAACCCATGTTGAAAAATCAATTTTTGTTCATCGTGATCTTCAACCATACTTCGGGTTATTGTGAGCTTACAATTAAGCGTGTCAAATCTTCAATGGATTTTCAATCAGAGGCATGCCCTTCGATGGTCTCATTGCAGGGATTTCAAGTATGGGATTGGAATAATTTTCAGGTGTGCGGTGGAATTACGGAGGTCCACGGAAGGGACCATCGGAGTAGAACCACCGGCGGTGGATGACTGTGGTCTGAGGTGGCGGGCGCGGGTGGCTAGCATGGACGACGGGAGCCTGGTGTTGCGAGATGGAGGAGCCGGAGATATCTGGCAGGCATGCGGCGTAACTAAAGGTTGGAGGCCGGTGTGGTGTGGCAGCGTCCGGTGGAGGAGCCGAGCTGGGGCGGACAACGTCGGGCCGACACGGAGGAGCTGCATGGCGCTGTGGTCGACGTGGTGTGTGGCAAGTGGGAAGCATCGAGGCGGCGTAGTGCAGGCTGGATGTGGCGTGGCGGTGCTCTGCAGGAGGTGAGTGTGTCGGCGTCGTCCCGTCGCAGTCAGAGGAGGACCCCAAGGTCAGCGCCTCGGGGTGTTTCGCAGACAAGGACACGTGTTCAGTGGGTCCTGTTGTGCAGCGCGGAACAAAGACCAGCCAACTGGCCGACCAGTTTGAAGGAGTCGGACTCGAGGGGTCCTGCAGTTTCAGATGGGCCACGGGCAGTGGGCCACAGTGACCTGGACCGGACCCGTGGATGGGCCGCTGGCCGAGGGTCTAGACCGGGCCAGTCGGTGTAAACCTGTCCAGTTGGGCCTCTTGTGTTCAAGGGATCGTAGCTCCTAAACGGCACGTCCATTTGATGCGCCATCAGTGGTTATGGGTTCTCCACTTCGAGAATGAAATTTTAAGTTGGGTTTTGGGATTTCTGGGTTCTGCACTCGAGGACTGGTGACCCAAATCGATTTAATTTAAAAATATTAAATTATTATTAAATCTTGTGACGGACGTGCTTCACGATCCGGAGGTCCGTTTGAAGTGTCGTCAGAGGTGCTGTAGCCCTGGAGTTGAGAAAATCCTTCCAAAGTTGGTTCGAAAACTTTGTGGATTAGTTTCATTGCATGGTGGCATGAAACGCTTAATGAAAATAATTAATTAATTACTTAAGTAATTAATTATTCTTTTGTCTGCCCTTACTCCTTTTTGGGATGTCCGATTTATGCACAGTCAGTGGCAGCAGGACCCCAGTCCTCGTGCGGAATTTTTGAGACACTTTCTGAAGCGTTTGGGTTGGATACAAGGTGTGAGCCCCACATGGCCTTGTTCACACGTTTTATGGTGAAACACCACTTTTTCACCCGATATCCATTTGGGGTGTTTGAGTACTCGATTCTGAGTGTAAATCTGAGGGGATTGCAATGGCGCAATCCACCCGACTAAATTCTGGCCCGAGTCATGGTCCCCATGAGGTAGATTTTGGATGTATGATGCGTTTTTACAACCTATGCTTCATAAGTCCATTCAGGACAAATGAATAGCCTACACCTTGTGGTTATCTACAAGGAACCCAATGGTACGATCTGTGTGACATGTTTCAGGGTCGAGGTGTGGGCCCTAGAGGGCCCTGTTTGCATAACGCGGGGAGTTGAAGCTTCTACATACGAAGTCTGTTTTATGTGTCATCAGTAGCGGTGTGACCCTGGCATCAAGGCGAAGTTGACCAGGGTGGTTTCAGGCGTCGTAGCTGAAGTTGAGTCATGGGCCCCACGGGCCGTCTTTTAAGCTGTGTGCAACGTACTGCGACTTTTTCCTCAAAAATCTATTTGGGACGTATGAATAGTATATTTGGCATGTTTTTCTAAGAGAATTGCGATGGCGTAGTTCAACTGACCTATTTCGGACCAGAGGTGTGGGCCCAATGAGACACTGTATGAGCATACAGCGGTGTTGAATAAAGTTTTGTTGGGATTCCATTTCCAACGATTATGTATCATATCTCGCATTTTTTTCCATGAGGATTACAATTTTGTATTCTGTTTAGGAATGTGGAGCCTCTTTTGAGAACTTATTAAATGTTGAAACATGAAAGGGAATTGGTCGGAGGTTCCTTTCACTCACTCTGAACCTACGCAGGGTAGCGGTGTTAGTGACACCCAGTGATGGCACGAGCAGTGCAGAGTTATCAGACCAGTTCGTGGTTTACCCTCCTATGAGGCTGGGCAGTGGGTTACCCGTTGACCTTAGGGTTTACCCTACGGTGAGGCTGGGCAGTGGGTTACCCGTTGACCTCTTAGGGTTTACCCTCCAGCGAGGTTGGGTAGTGTTTTACCCATTGACCTTAGGGTTTACCAACCATCGAGGCTGGGCAGTGGGTTACCCGTTGACCTTAGGGTTTACCCTCCAGCAAGGCTGGACAGTCGGTTACCCGTTGACCTCTTAGGGTTTTACCTCCAGCAAGGTTGGGCAGTTGGTTACCCGTTTACTTCTTAGGGTTGACCCTCCATCGAGGCTGGGTAGTGGGTTACCCGTTGACCTCTTAGGGTTTACCCTCCAGCGAGGCTAGGCAGTGGGTTACCTGTTCACCTTAGGGTTTACCCTCCAACGGGTCTGGGTAGTGGGTTACCCATTAACCTTAGAGTTTACCCTCCATTGGGGCTGGGAAATGGGTTACCCGACGACTTCTTTCAAGCTCAGCCCTTTCTATGAGGCTAGTTAGTGACATTTCTTTGTGACTACCGGAGCAGGACCCTTGGTTGTACGGTTTAGCGATGAGGCCACTTGACGTGTGGGATTATTGGGCATCAGTGATGGCTACTCGTAGAACTTTTGGCAAATTTTCATGGGCTGATCTTGGAGATAGAGGTCTCTTTACACACTTGTTCGGGTTTCTTGTTTAGAATATATATATATAAACATGCTACTTTTGTTCCCTCTTCCTGGGTTCGGTTACTCTCCTTCTATGAGGGGAGAAGACACTCAGGGTATGCCACGTAATTTCCGTGTCTGTCTCCTCTTGAATTAGATGAGTCTACTTCCTTTCTTTTTTTGGGTTGAACTACACTCTCTCTATTGTACTCTTACACTGCTCTTGTTCTATCTACTGCTCACTGTTTTAGTATCTCCTTTGTTTCTCCCTCGAGATTTTGGGGCATTCTACTGAGTATCATTATACTCACCCTTTCTTGGGCTTTGCCCACACTTGGTGTTCCCTGGGAGACGATGGATAGGTTGATCGATACTATAGAGGAGTATATAGGACATAAGAGCTTGGTCTGCGTTCAGTGGTCATAGTACGGTTTTCAGGTGTGAGACTCACCAGCTATTTACTTTCATTTACCTATTGTCGAGTTGTGGAACCTTTCTAGTTGGGCTCATGTTTTGCCCCTTTTTTTATTCAATTATCTTGTCAGTACTTTTCAAAACTTTTCTTGTACTATTTAGAAGTTGATTCATGACTAAGGTTGGGTTATAGTTGTTTTTCGTTTGGTTTTCTTCTTTACTATGCACTTCTACAACGAGTGGGTTGTTAGTGTGTATGTACTTAGGCGAAGGCCTCCCTGAGATCGTTCTGCCTTCAACGCTTTTCACCAACCCCTGGCCTATGGATGCGGGCCTGGGGTAGTTGCAGCTCGAGACCGGTAGGGTCGGGTCATGACAGAATTGGCCTCGGTCGTGCCATCCCAGGATGGGACGAACCACCCTCACTATGGCCCACTGAGCTGAACCAGCCCCACTCCTCGAGACAAGCCGCCCTCAGGGCACCCTCCTGGACGAGTAGCCCACATGGCCCCCTCGGGGCCGAACCGCCCTCACGCTGACCCGCAGTTAGTCCGCACCCTCGCGGCCGGTTCGTGCCCTCTCGGCCCTCTGTGGCCCCTCGCGTCTAGCTGGCCAGGCCAAACCCAATGGGGAGTGTCAACTAAGGCTGAGAGTACTAGGACTGGACGGTACTCAAAGGCGGACCATACGGTGTGTCTATACGCGAAGGAGATGGACGGATGTGGAGTGATGAGGAGCCGATCTGTACTTACCCTTTAGGTAGGATCCTCGGAGGATGATCCAGTAGCTGTCTTTTGTTTTTCTTTAGTTGTATTTCATTTCTGTTGTACTTGTAATTTCTAATTGGGCTTGTATTCTGGCCCCTTTTACTTTCAATACTCTTTATTTATACAGTTTATTTGGTGTTTCCTCTAGCTGTGTGCTTTCCTGTGTGTGTGTTATAGGTTATAAAGGCAATGATTTCCCGGTTTTAGAGAATTATGCCTTTGGTTCTAGTTTCCAGCCCCTAGCCTATGGAAGGCAGGCTTGGGGTAGTCATGACACGAGCCCCAGGGGACGGGTCGTGACAAATTGGTATCAAAGGAGTCGGTTCTACCGCAGAACCTTGGACTCTGAAATTTTCTGTGAAGAAATATTGTTATGTGTAGAGAGTGGTTTTATTAGTTTTGGAAGTCTAGTGTTGGTGTGGTGGACAACGTATCCATACACCATGACCCTGACTTCTGATTTCTAACTCAGTGCACGAAAACACTGATTGCGTGTGTGTTTTAAAAAGTTTTCTTTTCGTTAGCTCACCAGGTCTGCTCACCAGGTATAACTTTTAACAGTAGCACACTTTTTTCTTTTCAGGATACCTCCATACAGACATCCATCTAGAGTTCCGAGAGTTGTATGCACAGATATCACACCGAGAGACGAGGCCTTGGTGCAGGTCCCTCTTCCAGTAGAGGCACCAGTGGAGGCACCAGTGATATTATACACTGTTGGGCCACTGATGCCACCATACCCAATAGCAGACGATGCATGCCGCCTTAGCATGTTTCCCGAGTCCTAGCGACATATGCCACCCAGGTTCAAGGGATAGGCAGACCCACAGGCAGTTGTGTATTGGATGGAGGTTGTGGTGAGAGTTTTTTATTGGTAGGGAAATCATCCGATCTCATGGTGATTCTTGTTGTTAGCCTTTTATAGGAAGTAGTGGGCAGATGGTAGATCTTGATGCTCCAGGTTCAGGACGAGGTGACGTTTCTCTTGGCAGACTTCAAGAGCCTATTTTGGGCAGAGTTTGACCCATTGACTCTTCGTGCAGTGCGTAACCAAGAGTTACTTCATCTGCAGTCGGGAAGCATGATTTTATCTCAGTACTAATCGAGGTTCACTGACCTCTCACGCTACTCCATAGATATATTGTGAGACCCATTCTTCAGGGCCCAGACCTTTGAGCAGGAGCTTAGGTGGGAGATCAGGGATTCTATGACCTCTCTCAGCATCCCAATGCAAGTAGGGGTGTTAGAGATAGCCCTCTTTGTAAATAGTTTCTTTACTGAGCAGTCACCAATAGTGAGTCCCACTACCAGTCATCACGTAGCAGAGTCTTCGGTAGCTGGAAGTAGACAGATGTCGCATTGGTCCAAGAGGACCAGAACAGCAGGTGTATGACTGCTTGACTCAGGATTGGTTGTGTGGAGCACTGGACACAGATCTAGACTTTCTAGGAGTGGGCAGTGTTACACATTTGGTGGGTAGGGTCACATGGCTCGTGACTATCTGACCCTCCGTTTGGATGATTAGAAGACGGTCAAAGGACTGCCCAAGGAAAGACAGAGGTTCAATCGATGTGATCTATAGGGAGTAGGTGGACGTGGTAGAGGATCTGGTCATGCAGCTGGTGGTGGGAGAAGATTTGAGATATTACCACCACCACCCCCAAGATGTCCACCCCGACCGAATTGAGTAGGTGGATAGAGGAGAGCTGAGCTCTAGGCAGCTGAGGCATACGATCATGGCGCTCTGGAGATGATTCAAGGTATGATATATGTCTACTCCACCATAGCTATAGTACTTATAGACAGTGGTTCCATTCTGTCATTTATTTCCACTACCCTTGTTCGGAGCTCTGAGATTCTGACAGAACCATTGGCTCAATCCTTACGACTAGGGACTCTATGGTAGAAGATTCGACGATTACGCACTGGTTCCGGCAGTGTGATCTTACTCTAGGAGGCGAGATCTTCGACTGGGATCTCTCGGTAGTGGCATCGAGACCTTACAATGTCATCTTGGGTATGGAATTGTTATCTACAGTCCATGCTCAGATTGATTGTATTAGACGCAAACTGTGGTGTGTCTGCATGGATGGGACCTGGTTTACCTTCACTGGCGAAAAGGGAGACTATATAGAACATGATGGACTTTCTCGGAGGAGAGTGCAGCCGATCACTCATCAGTTGGCTAGCCTTACCCTTGAAGCTATTGATGTGGAGAGTCCGAGTTATCATGTAGTGGTGGACCAGTACCCTGATATTTTCCCAAATGATGTCACAGGTCTACCTCCTCAAAGAGAGGTGGAATTCTATGTTTTATTTTACCCCAGGATGGCACCGATATCTAAAATTGCGCATCGGATGGATCTTGCAAAGAATCGTGAAATGTGGGTACAACTAGAGGACTTATAGGGAAAGGGATTCATCTGGCCCATTGTGTCTCCTTGGGCAACCCCAATTTTGTTCTCCATGAAGGCGGATGTGAGCTCGAGACTTGGTGTAGACTATTGGTGCCTGAACTAGGTTACTATGAAGAATAAGTACCCACTCTTTAGGATTGACGACCTCTTTGATCAACTGAATGGATAACAATGGTTCTTGAAGATAGACCTCAGATAAGGCTATAACCATCTCAGAGTTCGAGATGAGGATGTGTAGAAGTTGGATTTTATATGTCGGTACGGACAGTATGAGTTCCTAGTTATGCCATTCATTGTAAGAAATGCTCCAGCAGTGTTCATGGGACTTATGAACAGGGTCTTTCATCCATACATCGATCGCTCTGTAGTGGTCTTCATCGATGACATTTTGGTCTACTCAACTACTGAGTAAGATCTTGCCTGTCATTTGCAGGTAGTACTGGACACACTCCAAGAGCACCAGATTTATGGTAAACTCTCGACGTTCCAGTTCTAGATCTGAGAGAATCACTTTCTGGGACATGTCATATCAGTGGATGGAGTTGCAGTGGATCGAATGAAGATTGAAGTGGTACTTTCATGGGAGCCACCTCGGAGTCTGACAGAGGTGAGAAGTTTTCGGGGTTTGGCTGGTTACTACTGTATAATTGTACCATATTTCTAAAGAGTTGCAACACCACTATCAGCCTTGATGAAGAAATGAAAACCCTTCATGTGGTCGGAGAGATGCTAGAAGAGTTTCCAAGAGCATAGGCAGATGGTGACTAGTGCTCCCATCTTTAGGCTTCCAGAGGAGGGCATAGGGTACGTAGTTTACTATGACGCATCAGGGACTAGATTTGGATGTGTCCTGATGTAGGAGCGAGCAGTGATCACATATGGTTCTCGGAAGCTGAAATAACATTAGCAGAACTATGCTGCCCATGACCTGGAGTTAACAGATGTGGTATTTTCCTTAAATATGTGGTGACACTATCTGATATGCGATCATTTTACCGTTTACTCTGATCATAAGAGTCTCAGGTATATATTCTCCCAAAAGGACCTGAACCTGAGACAGTGACGTTGGCTTGAGTTCCTCCAGGACTATGACTTCGAGATAGTCTATACTCAAAGGAAGGAGAATGTTGTCGCATATTTACTCAGCAGAAGGTCTTGTATACAGCAGCTAGGTGAGGCGATCGATTAACTAGTCGCATTACAGATATCCTTCGCGGAATTTGATGGATCGTCTTTTCTAATGTCTCTTACAGTCACTCGCCCACTTCTTCACCATGTGAGGGAGGTGCAGTGTGGGGACGCTGACTGTGAGACATGACGTGCTCAGATATCCACATGACAGGAAATTGATGGATTTTATAAGGTTGGGGAACATGCCATCCTCTTCAGAAGACGCACCATGGTACCAATGTCTCTTCATGAGGAAGTGTAGAGTGAGTTCCACACATCCTCTCTAGAGTTACATCCATGAGTGGCGAAGATGTGCCAGGATCTCTGACGACAGCACTGGTGGTTGGGAACGAAGAAACTAGTAGCAGAGTTTATCTCTCAATGCCTCACTTGTCAGCAAGTGAAGGCGGAGCATCAGGTACTAGTAGGATTGGTTCAACCTATAGACTACCCAAAGTGGAGGTAGGGTGGGATATCCAAGGACATCATGACAGGACTTCCACGTACATCCAGAGGACATGACTCAATTTGGGTAATTTTTAACTGACTTACCAAGTCGTCCCACTTCCTACCGATCAGAGAGTAGGGTTCAGTCGAGAGCTTGGGATGCCTCTATGTGCAGGAAATTCTATGGCTACATGGAGTACCCATGACGATTGTATCCAATCATGATAAACATTTTACATCCCGGCTATGTAAGGGGTTGTAGGAGGCTTTCGAGATGTAGCATCATTTGAGCACAACCTTCCATCCTCAAACAGATGGCCAGACTGAGCAGACCATTCAGACCCTCAGGGACATGCTCCGCGCTTGTGTCCTTGACTTTGGTAGCAGCTGGGAGGTTGAATTACCTTTGGTGGAGTTTTCATACAACAATATCTATCACTACACTATTGGGATGGAACCTTTCGAGGCATTGTACGGGTGACCTTACAGATCCCCTTTGTGCTGGACTAACCTAGGGGAGTCAGCACTAGTGGGACTAGAAATGGTACGGGTTACCATAGAGATGGTGAAGATCATCCAGGTGCGGAAGAAGACTGTAAAGAGCATGCATAAGTCATATGCCATCAGGATATGGAGACCACTGGAGTTCGAGGATGGCGACCATGTCATTATACGGGTCTCACCCCAACGAGATCTATAGAGATTTGGACAAGGTAGCAAGTTATCTCTGATATTAATTGGACCTTTTCAGGTCCTAAAAAAAGTTGGCGAGGGGGCATACCACGTAGCACTTCCACCTCAGTTGCACCGGGTGCATGAAGTCTTCCACGTGTCCCAGTTGAAGAGATACGTGCACAACCGTTCTCACATCATCGACCATGGCGAGCTGCACGTCGACGATGGTGCGACTTTTATATAGGTTCTAGTAGAGATTGAGGATCGACAGGAGCGGGTCCTTCCTAGATGTTTGATACCTCTAGTGTGCATTCGCTGGCAGTACGGGAACCTCTAGGAGAGCACATGGGAGTGGGAGGCTCAAATGCATGCTCAGTACCCCCACATGTTTGCCTAGTTTGAGTTGTGGATTATGGGGATGTAGAGCCTTGAGGTTGGGAGAATGTAAAGACCCAGAATTTACATGTACTTGTTTTTAAATAAATGGGATTTTACGAGTCCGCGAAAATTTATGGCCTGTGATTCCGAGGCCTAGAGTGACTGGAATGAATTTCTGAACTTTTTTTATGTATGTTCAGTAAACATAAGAGTGGGTTTTTCTAACATTTGAACCGGTACTCGGAATGGAAATATGAGGGCACTGTTGAACACGCAGCACCGATATTCGCTTAAAGAGGTTTTCACCTCGTCGGTAGCTGGAAGAGGGCGAAAGTTAGTTTTTGGGTTTTTTGTGGAAATAATTAAATAAAATAAGCTTCATTTTAATTTATTTTGAGCTTCCATGTGGATGTTCGGGGGTGGAGTTCACCAAAAATAAAAATCATATTCTTGATTTATTGTGGTGGGCACCACCCGACCCCCTATTAATGGTAGGAGAGAAAAACCTCTCAACCCCCTCATAAATGTGGGGGTAGCCTCTTCAAGACCTCCATAATTTTAATTATGCCAACTCACCCTATTAATTATTCCAAATCCCCTCCATTAATTAATTGAGACAACTCATCAATTAATTAATTAATACATTTTGAATATTATTCCAATGACTTAATAGATATTAAAATCTATTATTTTGGCTACGAATTCAATTGGGTGGAATTGGGGGGAGGAGAAACTCGGGAGAAAACTCCCATCAATGAACACTCCACCGACAAAGAACTCTCCTCCAACGAGGAATTCCTTCTTCTACAAATAACGACCTCGACATCAAATTTATATCTTGGAAATTCCTCCAACATAGGACGTGTTCATATACAATGAATAGAAGTCCCATTTCTCACACTAATGTCAACAAACAACGAATAAGGTAGGGGATTTTTGTGAATGATTTTATATACCCATGTTCTTCCATTATAGAACATGGAACACGGATCAAATTTCTATGTAGTTTATCCGCATATGTCTCATTTTTGTGGGTTTTGGGATTAATCATTGTGGGAGGGTTTGATGTGCTTAGTTTTTGTGATCCTCTTGTTACCACTCCAATGTGGAGAGTGCCGACCAAACTAACATGGCGTGTCCTCTCCGTAACCCTTATGTTGATTTGCAGTGTTCATCAAAATGGAGGAAGGAAATAAAGGTGAAAAGGTGACGAAGGTGGGAAAGGCAACAGTCGCGCCCCCGGCAGCCTTCTCGACCCCCATGCGATGTCCCACGCAGCCGTTGGCCGAACCTTCCCCATGACCCCTTGCAGTTCCCTAACAGAACTAGCTGTGCCACCTCGCGGCACCCCCGGCAGATCCACCCCCACGGTCTCCACCCTTCCGACTGATCTTCCCAGCGCCGGGGTGAGATGCATTGGTTGTGACATCCGAAGGACGAACCAGCCCCATCCACCCCATCTGCGCCGCACCCCGACCACCCCGGCCTGTAGGGTGAGCTTCCCTAGCTGCTCCTTCTGCCAGCCAAGCCACCCAGGCCACCCAGCCTCCCAGCTAAACCGGCCTCGGTTGCCCAATCTTGGTCCAGTCCGTGCTGCCCCGAGTCATCCTCGACAGGGACCTCTAAGCCAAACAGGCCCCACGCCCCGGGCTGAGCCACCCTCGTGGTGCCCTCCGGGCTGAGCTGCCCACGCGGTGCACTACGGGCCGAGTCGCCCTCGCACCAGCCCACGACCGGTCTGTGCCCTCGCGGTCGGTCCACGCCCTCTCGGCCCTCCGTGGCCCCTCACGGCTTGCTAGGCAGGGCCGGGCCGAGCCCAATGGGCTGGGCCAGACCCAATGGGCCAGGTTGGGTAGCCCGAACCGGGTCATCCCGGACTAGGTCGGTCCGACCAGGTCTGACCGGACCCGGGCCCACTACAACCCTTTATATTCTTTTGGCCATATCTTTGGCACCGGATGTCCGTTTGAAAAACTGTTAGTAGTGATTTTAATCTTGGAGGATGACGTTCCCTTTGAGTATACCCCACTAGAGTTTGAGGAAGATTTTAGATACGGCCAGGTTGGATCGTGCACGAATCCAACCGGGCCCCTGGGACTAAAAGGCTAATTACCCACAGACTGGGCATCTGATTAACCTCTCATCTATTGCGTTGAGACCCCTATGACATGGAGGACCTATAAGATACTTCTTCGTGGGACTTCTTGATAGTTATAGTATCGATCAGTATCTTGTGAAGTGGATCCACCTGGAGTCGAGAGAGTGAAGTGTGGAGACCTAGTAGCTGGCTGAGTCCTGACGACTGCTGATCGTTTGACTCGGAGTGACTCTACTAGCCCAGTGGGGAGCGTCTTGGTGTCACGGCAGACCCATGGTGGAGGAGCGCACTTGGTGATGCGACAGACCCAAAATACTCGACAGTAGGAGTACCTCAGTAGGCTACGAGGGTGATCGTGCTTGGTGACGTGGAAGACCCACAGTGGGGAGGGCCTCTATGTGATACAGTAGACCCAAGATACTCGATAGGAGGAGTACCTTAGTAGTCCAAGGTTAGTGGCAAGTGAACATGGTGTAGTGGCAGGCCCACTATACTCAATTGAAGAGGAGTTCTCTAGCATCTGAAGTTTCAATAATGTTACTAGGGATGTTACTTGATACTACCCTTCAAATAAAATCATGTTTGAGCTGAGCCAGTACTTTTGTGTTTTCCTCATGATTGAGATGGATTACTGAATATCTTAGGCTCATGTATGGGCCTATACCTAAGTAATGTTATTTGTTGATTTAAAACTTTTTGTTTTATCCTTGTTGGATTGTTTGAGACCTTGAGGGTCTCGGGGTACCTACTGAGTATCATTATACTCAACACTACACAAGATATGCTCGCACCTTGTTCTGTTGGATTCAGATGATGGGCAGTGCTGACAGAGGATGAGAGTACTAGGATAGGATGGTACCCGGAGGTGTAACATAAAACGTGTTGATAGAAGGAAAAGATGGACGTACGTGGAGTGCTGGGGAGGGGATCTGTACCTACCCTTCAGGTAGGATACTCTGAGGAAGATCCAGTAGCTGTCTTTTCTTTTTCTTCAGTTTTATTTCATTTCAGTTTTACCTGTACTTTTCAGTTGGGCTTGAATTCTGGACCCTTTTACTTTTAGCACTCTTTTGTTATACAGTTTACATAGTGTTCTGTCTAGCTGTGTGCTTTCTTGTGTGTTTGTTATAGGTTATAAAACAATGCCTTCCCAGTTTTCGGTAATTACACCTTTAGTGCTAGTCACCAGCCCCTAGCCTATGGAAGGAGGGCTTCGGGTAGTCATGGCATGGGGCCCGGGGGACAGGTCGTGACTGATTATAAATTACATAATTATCTTGTTTTTAAGAACATTTTAAAACGTCACAATTTTGGTATGAAACCCATTTCTTTTATTCTCTTTGGTTTATTTATGTAATTTATGATTATGATATATGTGGATCACATTAAAACAAAGAATTATTAAGGGTGCTCCCTCATAGCACTCCAATGCATTGGCTAAAGAATATTATCTATAGAGATGAAACGTTTCACGATACCTTGGTGAATAGCCTTGGAAATTTATATGACACCTTGGGTATGGACCTTGGTTACATGTTCATGAATGTATAAATTAAATGTTGTATCCACATTTTCATGTTATGTTACATGTTATTGTTATTATGATATTCCTCTTTATATATATGTTCTAATTGATATCGCTCAAGTTCGCATGTAAATTATTTCACATTCTTTCCTTACTAGGCTATCTTCTCACCCTTCCCTTGATGTATGTCTCCATGTTATGAGATGTAGTAATTATAAATAAGATGAACTTCTCAAGAAGATTATCAAGGGGATTTAAAATAATTTTTTAACTTTTCATGTTTTATGTCACATATTTCCAAGACACAAGACATTAAATATCCTTTATTTGTAAAATATAATGAAAATTTATGTAATAATAAAGAAGGGTGTCATAATTATGGTAAGATAACACAAGAGTACATGTAATATCTAATGATTTTAAAAACAGTGTACTGTGATCAGTGCACTATTATGACTCTCAAAATAATTTGGAGAGATTTGAATTAATTACTGTTAGTTTCAATTAAAATCACTCTACATGCTGAAAGAGATAGGTTGGAACAATTTGGTCGAACCACATGTGATCTAACTCTCTTACATAATGTGTAGTCCATCTGTTTTAATAGAGGAAAATTTGAGGTCCAATCCTTGTCAAAATTTTAATTAATGGAACAAAAAACATGTAACAATGAGGATACATGTCTTTTTTCATTTTTACTGGTCGCGTACCTTAATAATATCCATACATATGTAAAAACCAATTCCCTAGATGTGTATCATGAATAAGAAGTCACAAAGGGGAACAACATATAGATATATCTACATTCCATTTACGCAACATGTTTATGAAAAAAATTGATTTATTAATACATAAAACCTCATCAACATGTGTGTTGTATTTTCAATTAATTACTCTTACAAACCATGTTATATTATATATATATATATATATATCGTTATTAATTTCAGTGTACAATTCATACATATATACAATTTATTGTCATAATAAATCAATTACAACTCTTGAATTAAATGGGTTACACCCAACATTAATTAAAATTAATTTCATGTTTCATTTATCGACTAAACATCCTATATAATTACATGAAAAAGAATTTATTCTATATTCTATATGAGTAGATTATATAGAATATGAATAAATTTCTGGATATTTAAATATGTACTCATTGGTTTTCCTATATGAAATAGTTATGTATTTATATTATTAAATATAAAAATATTGACCTTTTAAATTTATTTTAAATCAATGAAAATTAAAATATTCATAGAATATTTGACGAAGATAAAGATAAAATTAATTTATCAATTAATCAGATAAAAATTGTATTAATTTAAGGTTTTTTGTTATAATAAATTATTTAATTTAATTACAAACTATCGATTTATTTTAAATAAATTTTTGTTGAATAAATGGATGATCGTGATATTATATTTACCATAGTATATATATAGTTTCTTTTAATTTAATTATTTTTTATATTTTTGTTGTTATTTTATTAAATTCAATCGATGGCCTTTGATTCATCCCTCACTCATTACTATGTATGGTCATGTGTTCCCATTCACTATTTATGTAAACCCCCTTTCTGGTTACCTTCACCTATATGTGATGTAAATTAATTGTATGTATTGATCTCTAATGTTCATGGAGTTCATTCAAGATAATTCTATTGTGAACTTCACCAACGAGATACATATGAATCATGATGAATGAAAAAACACGTGCATAGATTGGGGCATGGATTTTCCCCTAGGGAAAATTGCCTTTAAATTTTTCCCTAAATAAGAAAAAAAATTAAATCTCATTGTTATGACCTGATTTTTTCAATCTAATTCCTGACTTATTTTTTAAAATAAATTCCCTGATCACATAACTAAATGGATTAATATGAAAAGAAAAAAATAAAATAAAATTATTATGTGTAAATATTTTCATGATATATGGATAATTACTTAATTAAAATACAAAAAATATAAAAAGTATTTTAAAATATAAAATATGAAAATATTTTCATAATAAATAAAATTACTCATGTTAACATAATATCATTACACATGTAATTATCTGAGTTAAGATACAGCCATAGATAATGTGATGTTTACGACTATTCTTGGGGGGTTATTTATCAAAAACACTAAACAAAGATGGTCAGTTTAAATAACCAAACAAGTATTGGATTTAATGACCCTGTTCTATTTGATATAAATTTGAAGACAAGTATTGTCGAAATCATAGTCATGATATCATGATAGTGGAGTCCACTTAGTGGATCATTGACTTAAAAACCCATAATTAGAAATACCACTAACCAAAAAATATTATTATAATTTCTATATAAATTTTCAATATTATATGAAGGGAAATGTGAATGCCCTATACTATAATTTATTTATAATGATACATTCTACATTTAATAGTGATTATCGTTGGGACTTGAAAAATCATGAGATTCTTTATAAAACCAATCAAATTATTTTGTCTCGCTTATTTTGTAATCATGTGAAGAAACAATAACCATTTTTAATTATTGTAAAACTTGGAAATAAAAAATGTAAATGGAATATGATCATCCCTTAACATAGTTTATTTCCTTACAAGTACAATTATCTCATAGTTTCATTGATTTTTTATGTTTATTTACAATTGGAAAATATTTATTATGTCTTGGAATCCATAATATAGATTTTATACCTTATTGAACATTTTATTATGAGAAGGATATATATATATATATATATATAAGAGATTCATTGAGTATGCTTCTTATCCTTGTTTAATCATGATATCAGTTACATCTGGTCACCTGATTATGAAATATAAGGACATTATTCATCAATCTATGTTGTCTAGTCTCTTTGATCTTAAAGGATAAAATAAAATACTTTATTTAAAATAGATTATCACTGTATATATTTATTCAAAACTTGATGAAGGATTACTATTTACAAATAGTGCCTTCAAAACAATGGATTGTATTGATATATAAGCATGACTAGGTTCTATTTAGGTATGAAATTATCCATTATTATCAAATTATCTTACTAACATAAAAGGTTATACTAATTTACCAAATATCGAATGAATAGAATGGATAATTTTTGAAATAATTTTCTGACTCTTCTTTAATAGATATATATGATTTGTATAGAAACTATTTCCCGTTTCATTATCGACAAAAAAAAGAAAAAGTTTAAAAATATCATGTCTATCATAGAGGAAATGGTTCTATTATAATGTTAATAGAAGAGAGAAATATTAAAAGTGAATGAAACCAACATGAGGATATTTTAATCCAATGTAGAAATAAAGCACATTTGAAGAATAATTATTATTTCAGAAGAAGGAATCAGAAGATTTTACCACAAGTACGTTATACATGAATTTTTTGAGACACTAATAGGGTGTAATTTTTATCTTATATATGTATTTAAAATATAGAAACTATGTGAGATTAAAAATTTTATCATAATTTATTCTGTAAGGAATATAATAAGGGTGATTCATAGATCAATCTTGAGAAGTGCACAACTTATATATTTTATGTTGGAATGATTCATGTATAACTATTGTTTTCAATTTAGTATTACAAAAAATTAATCTTAGTTTCTATTTTTGAAACAATGAGAGACTAATTCACATTAGATATATATATATAATATTTAATACTATAATAATGGGTCATAAATTTTAGAGTCATAAATCTCCCTCCCTCCCTCAATGATGAATAATATAATAGATTCAATTACTTAGAGGTGGAATGATAATTCATCGCCAATAAAAATGATATTTGTTGACTTATGAATACTAAAAGAAATGAGTGTATATTGAGATAAGATACAAGGTATACTAAAAAACTAATTATCATGTTATAGAAAAAGAAACCATTATAAATAAATGTTTTCCAAAACGATTTATATTCAATTCAATAAGTTTGCAAAAAATATTCTGAAGTTAGTGGTAAACATATATACATCATGAGATTCGTATAAATATTTTAGAAATGGTAATTGGAGTAAATGATTTCACTTGGTAAAGATAGAAGATCCTATTAGTTTTCTGGGTGTAGAATATTTTACCCTTGTAATCATTGATAATACATGTGGAGTAAAGGAATCTATAAAATCCAATTTCCATATATAGATAGATATAATTATTCTGATAAAAGGAAGAAAAATAATAAATCTTATATATTTATATTCATCCATAATATCAATCGACACATGTTTCATAAATACCAACAAAAAAACTAAGAATATGAAAGTTGTATTGAAAAATAGATATAATATCATTAACTATACGATAAGATTCCATTAGGTAGAAGCCTCAATTGTATTTGAATATTGTTTGTTAAAAAATGTTTTGATCTACAAATTTAAATTTAAACAGTTATTTAACCTTAATTAATAATCTTAAATCCAATAATTATATTAACATATAACAAAAAAAATATTTTTTTAAAAAAAGAATCATATCCATCTATATATATTGGGTGTAAGATTATCTTAAATTGTTTATGGGTCTAGGAGCCCAAAAATTATCATCAAAAAGTTTGACTTCACAAAGCTTAGTTGGAGGTTAGTTCAAGAGAAACATATTGAAAAATAATTCATAACTGAATAAGTGGTTTATTTCTACCATTATGGGAGATATTTATATTATTCATTCAAAATAAAGACTCCTACAATGATGTAGAAAATTTTAAATAGATAAGGTTGAGAAGTATGTGTGAATTCATCTAATTGAATACATCTATCATGAATTTGAGACTCAGTATTTGAGTGTTTCGAATACATACACTGTGAGCGAGTATTCAAGAGAGACTAGATAGGAATGGTACTAGTTAGAACCAATAAAACATGATTCATTATTTAATGGTTTGGTCTATGAAAAGATATATAAACAAATCATCATGACAATAATTATATTGTATTCTAATTGTAATTGTGTACTTATATTATCATTATATTGGGTTATTGATTTTAAATTCCACCACTTTACTAGGAATCCTTATGGAATATCTATATATGATACTACTAAATGGATACCCTATGGTATATGTAAATATGGAATAACTATAAAGGATCTTTTATATAAATAAATGCTAATACAATATTCATATTACATAAATTTTTTCATTGATACATCATGAATTGTGGTCATAATAGACATATTTGTAAATAAAGTAATGATAGTTGTCTCTAATAGGTTAGAGGGATAACTATATGATTTCAAGAAATAAACATTGATAAAATATAGAGATAAAATGTTTTGTATTATTATTTATTCAAAACTATGGAATGAATTTCTGTATGAATAAATTAAAGTAACAACCATATTCTAGGGAACCAAATATATATAAATTATCCATGGGTTTCCTAAATCTAGTCATAGTTCATATATTGAAATAGTTTTGAAAAATAAATCATGAAACAATTCAACACCAAATTTTTTTATGGAAAATAATTGTTCCATAAAACATGTATGTGAATAGGAATAGATAATTGAGATTGAAGAATATCACAATCTTATGTTTTCTGAATTCATCTCATATGATAGAAAATAATGGATAACTTTTTTTACTAATGAAGGTTGCATAATAGGTTAATATCAAACATATACAATATAACTAGATTGACATGCAGTAAGAACTATAGGTCAATAACTAACAAAGTAGAAACAGATGTGTTTGCAATGTCTAGATATTTATGATAACTAGTGATTAGTGGTATTAAAAAACTTGTCTTCATTAATTAAATTCGATATATTATCACATTAATTTGAAGGTAATATGTAAGAAAAAATTATTAAAATATGTGGTTTCTATATCAAAATATATGAGAATGTTGTAGATTAAAATTTAGAATAAATTTTGATTTAGTATTAACATGTTCAAATTTAGGTTATATGAAATGTAAGAATTTTATAATTATTATCATTAGAATTGAAAATGGAATAAGCTATGATATCCTGTTTTGGACAGGGTAATAAGTGCTGGATACTATATAATTTCACCATTTGAGGGATTTTTTTATTGATGTGAGGTTGTAGTGAAATGATTATCCATAAATGCATGTGGTAAAACCAATAATAGTAATGGAATATATTGTTAGGTATATAAGTTATAAATATACTCATCAAGAATTGGGAATTACAAATGAGAACTAACAAATGTGACAAATTGTTAATATATGGATGTAGTCAATGTGGGTATTTATTATAGGTTGTTCCCTAGAAAAAATGTCTTCTTTTTTTTATGTTATATTTCATTTATATTCATGGATTTTAATACTAATAAATAACTTAAAACATATTGATTGTTCTTCTCCATAAAAATAATTTGATAATGTCCTAGAATATTTGTCACATTGAAATGGTCATATGTAGTTCCCCATTATGATGACAACCTTTCTATATAATGATGATATTATTAAACAATTTTCTATTATTGGATAACATTCAATGATAGAAAACGAATTTTTTTCACTATTATGTGTGGGAAATCATGAGTAGATAAGACCTTATCTCATGAAATTCACATATGGTAAACTCCAAGAAGGGGTTTTAAGAGAATAGACTTTCTTGTAGGACATTTTCATAATTATATGTCATTTGATATTCATATATGTGAGATTGTGAAATGATAATTTGACATTATGATTATTATTTATAGAATTCACTACTCATGAACTGTGTTGTATTGTCAAAAAACCATAATTATATATTATTGTGGTAAACATTCGTATTGTTGGTGTATCATGAAGGATATATTATTAATAAATATATCGATGAAATATTTATCCATTCCATATTTATGGATGTTTATATCTCGACCATGAAATTGAAATTGAACTGTCACATTACATTCCAAACCCATGGTATAATGATGAAATTATTTCAGATAGTCAAAAAATGAATTGTCAATAATATATGTCAATGGCATGGGTGCAAAACAGTTTTATGAGATACTATAAGAAAGGGATTAAATTAGAATGTGAGTTTTCATAAGTGGTTATTGTTAATCTGAGCTATTATCTTCCTCTATTACTACCATGACTCACTACTAGATCGTAATCTTAGAATTTAGATAATCCATTTTCATTCATATATGGAGGAGGCTGATATGGTCATAGAAAATGTGCTCTCAATAATCTAAATTAAATATTTTTAATATTTAAAATTTTGAATAAATATTATTCTTTAGAATGAGAAATTATATTTAGTCAATAATTATTTATTGATCATAATTATTAAATATATATATATTCAAAAGGTAACTACTTAATCATGTTGATATATAATATTTATTTATAACATATTATTGTATAGTAAAAAATAATTAATTATTAAAAAAATAGTTTAATTATTTTTGTCAATATTAAAATAATTTTTAATTTTCTTGACTGTAAATTGAAAATATATTTTGGAATTTAATAATTAAAATTAAAATATGAATTAAAGAATTAAATAAAGGTTGATGAGGGAGAAACAAACATAATTTTTTGATGAAAATGTTTGTTTACCAGGTTGTAAAATAAATATTTATCACCATGCATGTTATACCATGCTTTGAAATAAAATATTATTATTATTCAATTACATGATACAAGGTTCCATTTGGGTTGAACATATTATTAAGGTCATATATTGTAAGTACCCAACCTTAAACCTTACATAATATTGAATTAAATGAATAATTCACATTGAGGATCTTTTCAGGTTTAGACTTTTAGTGAATTAGGACATAACTATTACATCTCAAAAGATTAAAAAGTAGACACTTCTACATAGTTCCCATTTTTTTCACAACATAAAAACACTTGAAAAAAAGTGTTATGTCTAGTTCTATGTTTAAGATAGCATGACTTTTCCTTGATCCCATCCTTGACACTATTCCACATTATGTCATGTGAAAAACATTTCAAATACTTGGGATGAGCATAAAAATCTCAGTAAGGGATACACAAAGAGGAAAAAATGTTAGTTTTTCAAAACAAAATGTCAACCATTAATGGTTTAACATAATTAATACTTTTCACCTTTATGAAGTAGTAAATACTCTTCACTGAATAAAATATTACTACTTAACCTTTTGTAACCAAAAGATTACCATAAATCCCACATAAATAACACATAACATATAAAGGTAACATGGTACATAAACATACTTAAATGGAATAACCATACGGTTGACTTCCACACATATCACTAAATGGAATAGCCATACGGCCGACTTCCATACCCAATGCATTGGAGGTTATAATGTAACCACCCATCCTGTTTTTCATGGCACCACCCATCATATGGTTTATTAAGTAACCACCCGTCTAATGAACAAGTACCATCATAGCACATAAAATATTTCAAATATAAACATTTCACTATTAACATTTCATTTTAAATCACAATAAGTAATTTCAAGATATTGAAATAATCAATCCATTTTCATAAACCATTTAAAAAGAGATTTTTGAATCAAAGTATCCCATACAACTTTGAAGATTTTAATGGAGTTTTAAAACATTAATTTCCATATAAATAAAAACTCAAAACCATTTTTAAAACATTGACATTAATTATAAAGTTTTGAAATAATAAATCCTTAAAACATTTAAAATTATATTTTAGTTAAAGTGTTTTTAACAAAATGAGAGACTCTTGAATATAAATAATTGAGGAATAACATTTAATCAGAAAATTATAATATCATGAGAATAAAGGTATTCATGATATAATATTACAAAGGATATTATATACAGCATATAACATTTTATTGGTTCATAACAACAATTAAGTGTCAATGGAAATGTAGATTGAGATGAAATCTCTTATAAAGATGGTATCCTTAAATTAAGGATAAATCAATCACACAATTATGTTTGAAAAATATAAATACACCCAATATAAGTTTATATTAAGTGTAAAACAATCATAGGTCATTGAAACATATTCATATGAGTACATATTCAATAAGTACAAGTTTAACCCAAATAATTGAATTTGGGTTAAGAAGTTCCCTTGCAAAAATTTGAAAGCCTAACTGCGTCGCTTTAGAATTAAAAAAATGGGTTGATGAGATAAAAAGGGTATCTCATCACTTGGAAATAAAATGTATAGAAATAAGGATATATAAGAACATATCACAACATAAAAATATGTGAATTAAAAGACATAATAAAAAGAATCCTTTTAAAAGATGAGGGTGAAATGTTACCTTACCGATTTCGTAACTTACAAAACATATACCACATGAAATAATGATCATACAATGAAGATTTAAACACTCATAAATGAAATTATATTACTCAAAGAGTACAATCATGGGAATTGCATACCCCACAAAAAAGGAAATAGTGGAAAATATAACATGAATCTCACAGAAATAAAATGTGAGAGGAAACCCTTTACCACGTTGTAATCAACAGATTAGTATGACCAAAAGGTAATAACCACAAAAATAATCACAGAATACCATTAATATAATGATAATTATGATAATTTATATCAAAAGTCAGTACAAAATACACCACATGAAATGAATAAGTGGCGAACAATGGAAATTTCAAGGAATTAAAAGTGAGATAAGAAAATTCCTTACCTCGTTGTCCGACTTGACCCGTTCATTCTTTAATCTACTAAATAATAAACTAATGTTAATTTATAATTGCATAAGAACATTTTTAAAGTTTATTATTCCTCTTATATTACTTATTACCATGTTATAAACATTATTTAATCATTTATGTTTATAATTTTCATTTTGTCGATATTTGGTACTTGAGTCAGAAATGGACTTCTTATAATTACATGTGGTTCATGTGTTCAATACCCCATTATATACAGAATGATATTCATGATTTATATATCATATATATCTTCTATATCCATTATATACATGTATTTATAATATGACATAATATTCATAGGTAAGAAATGAAATGCACTGTTCATGGAGACGGTAAGCCGTACGTACACATAAATGCTACTTCTATTTCTCTTTCATATTTAATGTAATAAAAACTTAATTATAAATAGTTTTATTATAATTCCAGTATTTTATCATATATAATGTTATTAAATCTGTCCTTTATAGGTACCAAATATGGTATGAACGAGTCATATCACTTTGAGGGGGCGGTAGTCTGCACTTCCTCTAATTAGACTATCACGTTTACCAATAATAGAAACCATAAAGGCATGCTATAAAAAGAAAATAAAAGAAGAAAAAAGAAAACATAAACATAATATATATCATATATAAATACATTTCCATCATAATGGACACCATGAGAGGCGGTTGGAGATATTTGAACAATCATCATATCATGAGGCGTTAGTTTTCCATCAACAAAAACATTATGTTCTTCATCCATTAGATGGATGTGTGGGTAAGTATAGTTCCAATAATTCTCATAACAACATCCTAGTATATTGAGGATATTGGTTCTGTTACAAAAGAATGTAATAAAAATAGTTTAGGTGTTGGATAAGTAAAATAAAAAAACAATTTAAGAGAAACGGTTACCTTTAATTTGGGTAACTCCCTTTGGTTTGAACCCAAATGATTTCTTGAAGTGCCTTCTGCCTAAGGTAAAAGTTATATGAGGAGGAGAGGGATGTATTTAGATTAATTGGGCTAAGGTTAGATCAGCCAAATGTCTTGATAGGTGTGAGTAATTGGTTAGAAGTAGTCTCTTTTTATAAGAGGGAGGACAGGCTCTTTAGGAAAGTGTCAAAATATTATTTTATTATATAATGATATTCAGTTTCAAAAGTTCCAAAAACAATTAGAGTTGAAGATAAGATGAATCATAGTCGAAATAAAATCATCCAATAATAATTGGACAGGTTATGGATAATAATTTAATCATTATAATCTTATTTATTTAAATCATTTATTAATGAGGTAAATACCGCATCGTTATTGTGTCATAAATAATTTAAATTATTTTATGTCTCAAAACTATAACAAAAATACTATGATATAGGAAATATTTTTAGTTTTCCAATTAATATTTATAGTCTAAATGATAATTTATATAACCCATTATAAAAATTAATTTACTACAAGATATTTACGTTTGTCATTTTTGCCTTTACTTTATGTTAAATCAATCTAAATTGTCATTATCACTCCAAGTGGCTCAATGGTGTCCCTAAAGTGACCCAAATATGAAAATGGTCGTAAATGAATCAACCAATAAGGTGTGGACATGTGTTAAGGTAATTTTTAATTATTATAATATTCCTTTTACCTTAAATTACCTTATTTACCTTTAACTGCGGTAAATAAAAGTCAAACGTTACTATTCACCAAAAATCATTTTCATCTTATTGAACAACATTTTAATTCTTAATAACAACAATGTATTTTGGATTTTCTAAATTCAATTCACAAATGCGGTAAAATTTCATTTCAATGAAAAAGTCGGTTTTTTAACTACTACTAAGTTGTTTCACTATTCATCAAAAATTTATGTTTTCCAGAAAAATACCAAAAATTCAGCCGAAAATTTATTTGATATTATGAATTCAAAACTGATGTTTATTTTTCCAAACTCACAACATAAATTTGTCATTAATTAATTTTAAAATAAATTCTCGTTGTTAAAACAAATAGCGTGTTTTTAAGAAACAATAACTATCAAAATATCGACACTTGTTTATGTCCAATATACAAGTGAAATTAATTTCGATGACCAAAATTGTATTAAATGGTAAAAATATATTCTAATTACACATTAAAACCAATTAAAAGATAATATAACCATATAAATAAATTAAATTAAAAATCAATTTTAAATTAAAATACAATATTTTCTACTAATCATTTTAAAAAATGAACTTTATCCGAAAAATACCGAAAAATCACCCAAAATAAAATTTAATATCCCAAATAAAAAGAATAATTTTATTTGGTCGAATAGAACATATAAAAATGACCAAAACAATATTTAAATAGGGTTCTCCATTAAAAAATAGTAAATCGACCTTTTAATGTAAATTATGAAAAAAAATTGATTCCTTCCCATTTTAAGCATCTAACTTTTATTGGATAAATGTAAATACATTTTAAAACATGTATAATAATATTGTAGTTATTTTTTTCATTCCCACCAATAAAACGTCTAGGAGTTAACTACCCTTTAAAATAATAATATTAAATTATTAGTGTGCAATGTTATATTTCAAAGAAACATGTTGTTGTGTATCTGGTATGCTATCAAACATAGCAACCCCTTTAAAGTAAAATTAATATTTAATTCACAAATATTAATAAATAGGAAAATTTCATATTCCTTATTTTCCTGGGATGTCACATCCTTACCACCTTTTAGAAATTGTGTCCTGGTAATTTTAAAATTGGGCTCAAAAACATCATTGAATGTCCCACATCGGAAAAATAGTCAATAAAAATACCTCTTTAAAAGAAAGAAAGAGAAGCACAAAGGTCACCTGAGATAACCCCTACTAGGATTCCATGTAGGAAAACATGGATATTGAATAGAAAACAAAGGGTCAAGTTCTGATGGAGGGTGATAGAAAACATGTTAGGAGAAATGTAACCATCATAAAATCACAAACATGTGATGGGTTAAATGGTCTTTGATTACCCAGTAGGAAACTAAAACAAATAATGTTTTGTTTTTACATTTCTTTTCATAATTTTGTGGAATTCATTTAATACATAGAATAATAACATAAGAAAATATACTTACCTTCGAGTAGAGTTTCATCCTTTAATAAGTTTCTACCAAAAACTGATCTTTTCTCCAAACAAAGAGCATTCAAAAAGACATGGTCACATCAAAAGCACAAGAATAATCTTCTTGAGAATCAAATAATACACAAAAAAAATAATTATATATTTCCCATGTCTTTAGACATCAACTAAAACAAAACAATTTAGTGCGAGATCAGATAATACCCAAAAAGGATAATCTTTTACAAGAAGAAAAACTACTCTAACTCTCCAAAAATTGTCAAAAAAAACCCAAAGATCAACAAAGACCATTCAATAAACAATTATCCCTAAAATTATTCAAAAGTAACCCAAACTAATATTGAAACCCAAATCTCATAAGGATTTAATTACATAGTCTTCCAAGATAAATCTTATCATTTATCAATAAATAAAATTAGTTACTCATAAAATTTCATATTGAAAATTTATTAACCTAATCACATATTCTCTATGATAGGTTAATTAGTTCCATAAATAAAAAAAATCATCATATGTCTATAATAAAAACATAGATTATTCCAAACTAAAATTTCAACCATTTTTCCACAAATGAAATCCCATAGTATTCTATCTTCCATAGGCATATAGTATTTCCTCAAATGAGAGAATGTCTTCCACAACAACATTTATCACTTAATCACTAAATCATTTTTCTATACTAAGTATATCCATTTGATAAAACATAAGTTCCAATAATCAACTTATTATTGTTTCATAAAAACATTTTACTAAAATAACAGTTCATACTAACTAGGTACTTCAAGTAGGCTAGTGGTAGGTGATGCGCCCTTGTTGCCCTTCGGCTGTGGGTTCGATTCCTACGACCTTATTTGATGCGACGGGTTGTCACCCATCCTATGGGTTGTCCTTTTTATAAAACTCAAAAATAACCCTAACATGTTTTAACCTCAATGGTTTCTTTATACCTCTCATATTCATCCAAATTCAATATGATCTCAACATCCTGATACTTGAAGTCTTATTTCACCAATATATGATAAAATAAAATGATCCCCAAAATAATGAACATCATACCTTTATCATGGTGTCCATTTGGTTTCATCGTCATCTTGTTCACTTAGGTATAAGGTCTATGAAATGAAACAATGATTTAGATATCCTTAAAAATCATTTTCTTCCTCCATCCAAATACACCTTGTACAACATGGTTTATATGGGTGTTCACAGAAAAAAAGTTTTCGAAAATAATCATGTATGACATATAATTTCAAAACATCTGATAAAATGTGATTTCTATAAAATAATCGGACCAAATTTGAGTTGAAACATTCATTTAATGGTACTTTTACAATACCATAGGTATGGGATGAGATACTATATTTTAAAATCAAATTTAAATAGGTTGCGCAAGGGTCTCCTTCTTCAGCACTTTTTTTAAATAACATACAATTCTTCAAAATCTAGTGATATGGAAAAATATTTGAAAATGCCTTGATAATATTTACCTTTCTTGAAAATATGAGAATATTGTGAAAATAGGATTTGTCTAAATACAACCCATGATCCATGATGATAACGAGGTATAGTGGAGGTTATTGATACCTCAAACAACTACTAGTAAGTGAGTTGTATGCTAGAAAAAGTATCACAATCATCTGAACATGACTTTGCAATACTTATTGCAAGCATGTCATCAGGAAGAGATATAAATGACAATTGAGATCCTCCTAATTCCATTTTTAACTGAATTTCCTTGATTAAAAAAGGTTATAAAGCAAGGATTTAACTGAAATAATAGACAAAGGGATGAACCACGTGTCTAAAGAAAACACCTAATCCCTAATGTTGTCTAAACCGACCTCTGATACAAACTGTAAGGACCTGGACATAAACCTTACATAATATTGAATTAAATGAATAATTCACATTGAGGATCTTTTAAGGTTTATAGTTTTAGATAATCAGGACATAACTATTACATCTCAAAAGATTAAAAATTAGACACTTATACATAGTTTCAATTTTCATCACAAAATAAAAACACTTGAAAAAAAGAGTCATGTATAGTTCCATGTTTAAGATATCATGACTTTTCCATGATCCCATCCTTGACCCTATTCCACATTATGTCCTGTGAAAAACATTTCAAAAACATGGGATAAGAATAAAAGGCTCGGTAAGGGATAAAAAAACAAGGAAAACTATTTTTTTTTCAAAACAACAAGTCAACCATGAATACTTTAACATAAGTAATAATTTTCACCTTTATGAAGTAGTAAATAATTTTCACTGAATAAAAGATTACTACTTATAATTTTGTAACCAAAATATTTCCATAAAACTCATATAAAGAACACATAACATATAAAGGTAACTTGGGAGATAAACATACATAAATGGAATAACCATACAGTCGACTTCCACACATATCACTAAATAGAATAGCCATATAGCCGACTTCCATACCCAATGCATTGGAGGTTATAATGTAACCACCCGTCCTGTTTTTCACGACACCACCCATCATATAGTTTATCACGTAACCACCCTTCAAATGTCCAAGTACGATTCTAGCACATAAAATATTGTAAATACAAACATTTTACTAATAACATTTCATTCTAAATCACAATAATTTATTTCAAGATATTGAAATTATCAATCCATTTTCATAAACCATTTAAAAAGAGATTTTTGAATCAAAATGTCCCATACCACTTTGAATCTCCAAATAGAATTTTAAAACATTAATGTCCATATAGATAAATACTCAAACCCATTTTTAAAACATGTAAATTAAAGATAAATATTTCAAATCATAAATCCTTAAAACATTTAAAATTATAATTTAGTTAAAGAGTTTTTTACAAAATGAGAGACTCTTGAATACAAATAATTGAGGAATAAAATTTAATAAGAACCTTATAATATCAAGATAATAAAGGTATTCATGATATAATATATCAAAGGATAGTATATAAACCATATAAGAGTGAATTGGTGCATAACAGCAATTAAGTCTCAATGGAAATGTAAATTGAGATGAAATCATGTATAAAGATGGTATCCTTAAATTAAGGATAAATCAATCACATAATTATGTGTGAAAAATATAAATGCACCCAACATAAGTATATATTGAGTGTAAAACAATCAGACGTCATTCACACATATTCATTGGACTACATATTCAAGAAGTACAAATTTAACCCAAATAATTGAAATTGCGTTATGAAGTTCCCTTGCAAAAATTCGCAAGCCTAACGGCATCACATTAGAATTCAAAAAAATGAGTTGATGAGACAAAAACTAAATCTCATCACTTGGACATAAAATTTACAGCAATAAGTGTATAGAAGAACCTATCTCAATATAATAAGATGTGAATTAAAAGACATAACAAAAAAAGCCTTTTAAAAGAAGTGGGTGAAAGGTTCCCTTACCGATTTGGTAACATACAAAACATACGCCACATGAAAAAAGTATCATAAAATGAAGATGTAAATACTCATAAATGAAATTATATTACACAAAGAGTACAATCATGGGAAATACATACACCACACAAAAGGAAATAGTGGAAAATATAGCATGAATCTCATGGGAATAAAAAGTGAGAGGAACCCCTTTACCACGTTGTAATCAACTGAGTCGTATGACCAAAAGTTAATAACCAGAAAAATAATCACAGAATACAATGAATATAATGATAATTTTGATAATATATATAAAAATTAAGTACAAAATACACCAAATTAAATTAATAAGTGGCTAATAATGGAAATTTCATGGAATTAAAAGTGAGATAAGAAAATCCCTTACCTCGATGTCGGACTTGACCCGTTCATTGTTTAATCTCCTTAATAATAAACCAATGATAATTTATATTTTATTAAGAACCTTTATAAAGATTATTATTCCTTTAATATTACTTATTACCATGTTATAAACATTATGTTATCATTTAAGTTAATAATGTTCGTTTTGTCAATATTTTGTACTTGTGTCAAAAATTGACTTCTATCATTACATGTTGTTCATGTGGTCAATAGTCCATTATATCCATAATGATATTCATGATTTATATATCATATATATATTATATAACTAGTATATACATGTATTTATAATAGTACATAACATTTATAGGTATGAAATGAAATGCACCGTTTATGGAGACGGTAAGCCATTCGTACGCATGAACGCTAATTCCATTTCTATTTCTTATTTAATGGAATTAAAAAATAATAACACATAGTAGTATTATAATTCCAGTACAGTATCATATATAATATTATTAAATCTATCCTTTATACATACCACATATGGTATGAATGAGTCATACCACTTGGAGGGGGTGGTAGTCTGCACTTCCTCTAATGAGATTATCGCGTTTACCAATAATGAAAACCATAAAGGCATGATATAAAAGGAAAAAACAGAATCAAAAAGAAAACATAAAAATAATATATATCATATATAAATATAGTGCCATCATAATGTCCACCATGATAGGCGGTTGGAGATATTTGAACAATCATCATTTCGTGAGGCGTTAGTTTTCCATCCATAGAAACATTAGGTTATTCATCCATTAGATGGAGGTGTGTGTAAGTGTAGTTTGAATCCTTCTCATAACAACATCCTAGGATTTTAAGGATACTTGTGTGGTTAAAAAATAAAGGAATAAAAATATTTTAGTGGTTGGTCAAGTAAAATAAAAGAAAACAATTTAAGAGAAAATGTTACCTTTAATTTGGGTAACTCCCTTTGGTTTGAACCAAAGGACTTCTTAAAGTTCCATATTCCTAGGGTAGGGCTTATATAAGGAGGATAGGGATGTAGGGAGATTAATTGGGCAGAGGTTTGATGAGACAAATGGCTTGATAGGTGTGATAAATTGGATAAAAGTGGTCACCTTTTATACGGGGGAGGAGGGGCTCTTTAGGAAAGTGTGGAAGTATTATTTTATTATATAATGATATTCGGTTTCAGAAGGTCCAAAAATCATTAGAGTCGAATATAAGATGACTCATGGTAGAAATAAAACCATCTAATAAGAATTGGATAGGTTTTGGATAATATTTTAATCATTATAATCTTATTTATTTAAATCATTTATTAATGAGGTAAATACTGCATCGTTATTTTGTCATAAATAATTTAAATTATTTGATGTCTAAAAATTATAAAAACAATCATGATATATGAAATATATTTATATTTCAAATGAATATTTATAGTCGAAATGATAATTTATATAACCCCTTCAAAAAAGTTATTTAATAAAAGATATTTTCTTTTGTCATTTATGCCTTTACTATAAGTTAATTAATCTAAATTATCATTATCACTCCCAAGTGGCTCAATGGGGTCCCAAAATTGACCCAAAGATTCCCATTGTCATAAATGAATCCACCAATAATGTGTGAAAAAGTGTTAAGGTAATTTTGAGTTATTATAATATTCTTTTTACCTTGAATTGCCTTATTTACCTTTAACTGCGGTAAATAAAAGTCAAAAGTTACTATTCACCAAAAATTATTTTCATCTTATTGAACCACATTTTACTTCTTGATAACAAAAATTTATGTCTGATTTTTTAAATTCAATTTACAAAAGCGGTAAAAATTTATTCAAATCAAAAAATCAGTTTTTTAACTACTACTAAGTAGTTTCACAATTCATCAAAAATTTATGTTTTCCAGAAAAATACCAAAAATTCAGCCTAATATTTATTTGATATTCTGAATTAAAAAATGATGTTTATTTTTCCAAATTCAAAACATAACAGTGCCATAAATTAATTTTAAAATTATTTCCTATTGTTAAAACAAATAGCGTGTTTTTAAGAAACAATAACTATCAAAAGATCGACACTTGTTTATATCCAATTTTAATGTGAAATTAATTCAAATGACCAACATTGGATTTAATGGTAATAATATATTATAATTAAACTTTAAAACAAATTAAAATATAATCTAACCATATAAATAAATTAGATTAAAAATCAATTTTGAATTAAAATACAATATTTTCCACTATTCATTTAAACAAATGAACTTTATCTGAAAAATACCAAAAAATTACCCAAAGTAAAATTTAATGTCCCAAATCAAAATAAGAATTATATTTGGTGAAATAGAACAAATAAAATGACCAAAACTATATTTAAAGAGGGTTCTCCATTAAAAGGCAGTAAATCGACCATTTAATGTAAATTATGATAAAAATTAGATTCATTAAGATTTTAAGCCTCTAACTATCATTTGATAAATGTAAATACATTTAACAAACATGTAGAATCATATTTTAGTTAGTTTTGTTCATTCCCACCAATACAAAATCTTGGATTTAACTACAATTTAAAATAATAATATTAAATTATTAGTGTGCAGCGTAATATTTCAAAGAAACCTGTTGTTGTATATTAGGTACGCTATCAAACATAGCAACCCATTTAAAGTAAAATGAATATTTAACTAAAAAATATTAATAAATATAAAAATTTCATATTCCTTATTTTCCTGGGATGTTACATCTATGATATTAATTTATATATAAACCTAACCTAGGACTATAAATTTATAATTATGAGGATTGTGAAAGGATTGTCATTATGCAAAACATTCTCTTCCATAGATAATTTTATATTGTTGAATAATGAAACTTGAGTTTTCTCTCAATCTTGAGAGAATATATCTTTATATTTCATTTCCTCCTAATCCAGAAGGACCAGTAGATTTTCTTTCTACTCTTATGGGAACATGGTAGTGATAAAATGAGACACATAAGAAAATCTATATCACAACACTAGAAACCAATGTACTATTAGTGACATTATGAGATCAAAGTACCATGTGGTGATCACTACTACATGGTACCTACATTAGGTTTTCATGAGGACTATGAAAATTCAATTAAACGGCCTTCGGATGATCCAAACCAGTATTAATGAAGTATTTAAAGATAAAGGTATTTCATTATGTTATTCTATTAACTAGAAATTAACATGAAAGTGATCCAATATTGGTTCCAAAGTAAATATTTTTCAATATTTTTACATAAATTTCATATTCCATGGCAATAATATCTTTTAATTTTCATATGATCTATTGAATCAAATAAAATAAAAGTTTAAAATAATCCCAACATGCCCATTTATTGTGTGTGAAACCATTAATTAACCCCTAATTTCCATCATTTTAAATAGAAAATTACTAAAAAAATTAAATCAATTTAAAATTTATTATAAACTGAAGACGAAGTAGAATATAACATAACATGTACTAAAATACTAATAGTGTATAATATAGTCAACAACCAACCATAAAATGGTGAAGAATAAACAAATTGAAAGATAGGGGATAAAAACAAGGCGTTGAATGGGATACCATCATATAAACATAAAAAATAACTAGGTATCATGTTAAACTCACTAGGTTATAGTTTAATTTGTTCTTAGAACCTTACTTTAGAAAATTGGTTATCCATTTCAAAACTTGGTGAAATATCAATATTATCTTGCCTTCTTGATCTCAGGAAAAGTTAACCCCTATTACAGAATTATCAATCATAGGGATCATTCAAGATAACAATCAACACTAATAGAGAACTCATCTAGTTTCTCTATTTAGTCACATAGAGTTCTAATTAAATCAATATAATGTAATTTAGTAAAAAAATTAATCACATATGACACACATGGTCAATATATAATACTTAATAAATCTTATCTCACCTCCAACACCCAATGATAAAAAGACTATTTTTCATATAACAAAAAAGAATAAAATAATAATAATAACCTCATAAAGGGAAAACCTATACAACACATACACAATACTCACAACGTATGTTCTCATAAAGCATCACAAAACTCATTTTTCAATGTGCAAATTGGGACTTTAAACCAAACTTCTAAATCCATGACATAAATAAATAATTTAAAAAAATCAAGGAATTGTTTTATTAACATTAAAATAATCCTTTTATTCTAGCATTTATATCATGATATAATTATTCCTTGAAAATAAAATAATAACAAATACATTGAATACAATTCTTTCATTCCTAGAGAGTCACATAAAATCTAAAATATCTATTTTAATTAAAATGAAAATTTAAACATGGGTTACATAATCTATAAATAAATATTACTGTAAAACACATAATTTTTCATCAATAAAAATTAACAATATCCTTAGTGTAATTTTTAAAAAACAACTATCATAAAAAATATTAGTTCAAAATTATTTTCTAACAAACAATTGAAAATGTACTATAACAATATAGATTTATTTTGAGACATTTTAGAAACTATGAATGGGATTCAAAAATTAATATAACTTGATATAAAATAAATTTCAAATGGACAAACATTTCATGAAATTACTAAATAAAGTAATTTTCAACAAACACAGATATATTCCATGAAAAAACAACTTTCCTCCGATGACAGAAGTACCACCTCACAAGTAAAGGACCTCTAATAACCATAAAAATGATCCATTTTTTGAGTTATCCTAAAACAAAAAATTTCATATAGTTCCAATTATAGTATGAAGTGGAATTAAAATTTAAGAGGAAATGAAATCAAGAAGATGATTGAAGAAATAAAATAGGGAATACCATGATGAACCACTTGGAAACATGAGGGATCAAGTTCACAAAACCAAAGGGTGAAAAGATATTTATTCATTGGTATTTATTTTGGTGAAAATGTTTATGAGAGGTGATATTGGATGAATAAAATCCCTAAAAATTAAAGATGGTTGGATCAGAAAATGTATAAAATTAAAATTGGGCATAGTGACATTATGACATGACTTACCCATCATGTAGTGACCTAACTGAAAATAAGAAATTTGGTATCAAGTATTAAATAATAGTGAACATTTACCTACATAAAACATGGCTACTCTTTGGGTATACCTATGAGGACTGAAATATATATGTGGATATTACTCAGAATAAAAAACCACTACCTTGGTCTATCCATGACACGAAATCCGATGTTGTAGTGAAAATGTTTAGTCAACCAAATAATTACTAATGAAAAAAACCTATGGAATGAACAAAATTTCATTACATGACAAATTGTATTCTATAAATACATGTCACCTAACACAATATTCATGAAATAACAAATATGTGGCATACCATGAATAACTAAAGTACTATAGAAATAACTAAAATAGCCACAACAATAGTATATTTCCAAAATATTACAAATGAAACTTAATTATGTAATAATTTAATTCAATATTGATATAAGGGTTTCAAATTTATATATGATCACAATTTCAAGATATAATACATATGTTTAAAGGTTCATGTCTAATTTATGAAATGTGTACACAAATTAACAATTGATCTGATGCATTGTTGGTGGATGAAAGAGGATATTTGACCCTTTTACACATTAATTATTTATCTTTATTATTATCGTAACATTGTTCAGGAATATCTTCATACACCAGATATATATTTTTTATAATAAAACCTAATTTGTTATGAGATACTAAACCATGAACATCAAGAATTATTATGACAACCCTGCTTTTTATTACAACTTAAACATGCTTTATTACATAAAATTTCACTTCATACAACAAAGAAGATCGAGAGTTTTAGTATATTTGGGGCTTAGGATCATTAAATAAAAACTTTAAACTTGAAATACAACATCTTTATTTAAAACTTCCTTTACATGATCACTACATTCCTTCGTACTTAGCATTGCATGGGATAACCTGAGGACATGCATAAGAAAAGGGTGAGCTATAAAGCCCAGTAAGGGAGTACAAAATGAATAACATGAGGAGTATAATACATGTTAGGAAATAGGAACATCAATAGAGCATAAGGGTAACATGAACATAAAGTCATGATAAATCATGATAATCATAACATGGAAATGTGGCAACAACAGTTAACATTGAATTAGCATGAGCCAAGGCTCATTGCACATGGAGCATGAGTAAACCCTCATTGCACTTGAAGCACGAGTAAACCCTCATTGCACTTGAATTAGCATGAGTCAACACTCATTGCACAAGACGTATCATGATACTATACTTTACCCAATGCATTGGAGCGCTATAAAGGGCGCACCCTTCTTAAACATTTCATTTCATGCATAAGTGTGCCACATGGATCATAAAACATGGATTCATAAAACATAATAATTTATTCCACGATAAAGGAATGTGGAATTAAAACATGAAACTTTATAATAAATAATTAAATGTGCATAAAGGTGAATACCCTTGATGGAGAAATGGGCATGATATTCACTACACAATGACATTGGCTTAGAAAATCGGTGCGATTTCGGCAGCGTAACAGCGTGACATAAGAATTCATAAAAAATGGTTGATGAGAGAGAAATGGGTTCCTCATCATATTTACATGTAATGGACAGTAAGGAGGTCATATAGATACATGTACCAACAATTGAAAAGGAATTTAGATTCATGATACAAAAGTATTGCTTGAATGTAAAAGAAGAGAGAGAAGTTCCTTTCGGAATTTCTGTATAGTAACGGGTGTACATGGGAGGCATTTAATGAGAGAGAAAGGGTTATCCCATCATTCAAACAATAATAGGTCAGTATGTGGGAGGTGTGGAACCATACCCCAACATTCATAATTGAAATAAAAAGGGGAATACATCTTAAAAAAAATTGACAAAAATGAGAAAGGAAGAAAAAATCCTTACTTGGAAGTGTGCTTCCAAAGGCTAGAGAGGGGCTTGTGAGAGGCTTCATGGGAGCTTGGGGCACCTTGGGAGGATTCTAGAAAGAGTAGGGCAGAGGTTGGACGAACTCCAAGGGATTTTAGTGAGGAGGAAGTGGGAGCTGGGGTGGGTTTATATAGGAAAGGTGAGAGAATTCTTTATTATTTAGGTTTGGGTCCCCTTATATTAAAATAATCCAAACCACAAACCATCCCATGGTATTTTCCCATGGTTTATGGAAAAGGAAAGAGGAAAAAAATATTTTACAAGGCCAAGGTCCGAACTTATTAAAAAATTAGGGTTGCTTATGTGGAGGTGAGTCACACTCCCATGGAAATTAATTTAAAAAGGAAAAGTGTTGAATAAGTATTGAGGGCTCCATTAATGCTTTGAAAAGTAAGTCAAACAAACCCAAAACCTCATTATTTTAATGATAAAACATATATTGGCCAAACATAAGGATTATGGTATTTTATTACACCACCATTGGGTCATTATGATGTAATAAAACACATTATATATTTAAATGGTATTTAATTTTTACCCAAAAATTTGACTGTCTCAGAAAATTATGAAAATTTCCCCATTGGATAATTTCGACGTCCTGATTCCAAAAATAATATTTATTTTATCTAAATAATTTTATAAATATGTGAATTTTCACTTTTAAAATAAAAACCGACATTTATAAAAAAAATTCACAGGTTTTGACAGAAATGGATTTCAAACCTTAATAAAAAATTTAATTGCATTCATAAAACTATAATATCATTTATAATTAATAAACATTAATTTAATATTAATTAAAATATTATTTAATTCAAAAATCCTTTAATTTAATAAAATATAATTCTAAATTAAATAATAACTAAAAACACCATTTGTACTTTAAAAACTAATTTCAATGTATCAAAAATGACTAGAAATTATATTCATTATTATATACAAAAATAATGTACATGAACATGGTGCTACTTATTTGTTACATAACCCCTTAAAATAGCCGCATAAGATCTAAGGGTAAGGTGTGCGATGGTGACAGACTCTGGGGGTTGCTCGGATAACATCGCTCGAGTTGTAATTTCAATCAACTTCCATTTTTCCCCTAGACGATCACGTTTGAGCTTGACTTGATGAAGCTCAGCTTGGGCTTGGTCAAGGGAAAAGCCCAAAGACGCCACCTCTTTTCCGAGCTCCGACAAATGGGCTTCATAAGGGGAAATTCTACTGGATGAGGCCATCACTTCCTTTGTCTGAGTAGAAAATTGGTTCGTTAAAGCCTTATATTTATACTACTCAGATGATCACTGTTCAACGTCTATAAAAGTAACGGTCACAAATCTTAACGTAAAACTAAAGAAGTTGACATCTTATAAAAACATTTTTCATAAAGAAACTTTTAACTAGATCAAGAGGGATTTTCTATTAATGATACTTTGGGTCGTTACAATATCCCCCCCTTAAGAAATTTCTCCCTCAAAATTTTCTTTTTCCCACACTAAAACAAATGTGGGTAACTTAGCTTCATCATATCCTCCGACTCCCAAGTTGCTTCTTCAAACTTGTGGTTTCTCCACAACACCTTGACGAGGGGCATTGTCTTATTTCGTAGAATTTTTTCTCTATGATCCAAGATCTTCACTGGTTGCTCCTCATAAGAAAGATCGTCTTCTAATTGTACCACCTCGGAAGAGAGTACATGTGAAGCGTTTGGTATGTACTTTCTTAAGAGAGATACATGGAATACATCATGCACCTTGGCCATAGTAGGTGGAAGTTCTAGTCGATAGGCCACAACCCCAACATGATCAAGAATCTCGAAGGGGCCGATGTACCTTGGACTTAACTTCCCTTTCATTCCAAACCTCATGAAATTCTTCCACGGAGATATGCGTAAAAACACCATGTCTCTGACTTTAAACTCAAGGTCTCATCGACGATTATCTGCATAACTCTTCTGTCGACTTTGGGATGCCTTGATATGCTGCTCAATGGTTTTCACCTTCTCCACCATTTCTTCTACCATCTCCGGTCCAAGCAGCTTACGTTCACCAACCTCATCCCAACATGCCGGTGTTCTACACCTTTTCCCATACAGGGCTTCATATGGTGCCATTTGGATGCTCGAGTGGAAACTATTATTATAAGAGAACTCAACCAGAGGAAGATGTTTATCCTATCCTCCTTTAAAGTCCATTGAGCATGCTCTCAACATATCCTCAAGTGTTTGGATAGTCCTCTTGGATTAGCCATCAGTTTGAGGATGATAGGCCATACTGAAGTTCAGTTCAGTATTCAGAGCATGTTGAAGACTCTTCCAAAAATTAGAGGTAAATCTTGGATCTCGGTCAGACACAATAGATAGTGGTACTCCATGAAACCGTACCGCTTCCCTGATATATATCTGTGCCAGTTGATCCAAAGAGAAATCCTCTCGAATAGCAATGAAGTGTGCAGTCTTTGTAAGACGATCCACAACAACCCAGATTTCATTGTTGCCTTTGGATGTCCTTGGAAGTCTGGTGACAAAGTCCATGGTGATTTTATCCCATTTCTATTTTGGTATGGATAATGGTTGTATCATCCCCTTAGACTTCTGACTCTCTGCCTTCACTTGCTGACACACCAGGCACTTTGATGTATATTCAGCGATCTCCTTCTTCATATTATCCCACCAAAAGTTTTCTCGGAGATCTCGATACATCTTTGTGCGCCCTGGGTGAATAGAGAAATTTGAACTATGTGCATCATCCAAAAGTTCCTTCTTCAGCTCCGAACTTGATGGAACACATAGTCTTTTCCCAAACCGCACAATTCCTTCTTCATTAACATTAAACTCTGAGGATTTTCCCTTTTTTATTGCTTCCACTTTTTCTTAGATTCCCGCATCATCCTTTGGATCATCCTTTAACCTTTCCAAAAGAGATTGTTGAGAAATCATTTGTGAAAGGATTGATGATGTTCCCTTCTTTATGATTCCCACGTCCATCTTTATCAAGTCTAAGAAGATTGGATCCTTCTCAATTCTCATCATTGATAGAATTGTTGGATCCTTTCTACATAGGGCATCTGCCACCTTGTTCGCCTTCCCAGGGTGGTAACGTATTGAACAGTCATAATCCTTGATGAGCTCTATCCATCTTCTCTGGCGCATATTAATCTCTTTCTGTGTGAATATATATTTAATACTCTTGTGGTCAGTATTTATCTCACATTTCTCTCCATAGAGATAATGCCGCCAGACTTTCAAGGCAAAGATCCCTGCCGCCAACTCCAGATCATGCGTTGGATAGTTTCTCTCATGGACTTTCAACTGCCTTGAGGCATAGGATATCACTTTATAATTCTGCATCAGCACACATCCTAAGCCCTTTTTCGAAGCATCACTGAATACCACAAAAAGCTCCCCACTTGTGGGTAAAGTGAGCACGGGTGCAGTGATAAGCCTCATTTTCAACTCCATGAATCTTTTTCGCATTCATCACACCAAGAAAACTTTACTCCCTTTCGAGTTATCTTGGTAAGAGGGTTAGACAATCGTGAGAAATTTCTCACAAATCGTCGATAATATCCAGCTAACCCCAAGAAGCTACGGATATCAGTTACCGATGTTGGCCTCGGCCATCCCTCAATTGCATCTATTTTGGAGGGGTCCACAGATATCCCATTGCTTGTGATGATATGGCCCAATAATGAGACTTCCTTCAACCAAAACTCACACTTGCTGTACTTTGCATAGAGATTCTCCTTGCGCAAAGTCTCTAGTACAGTTCTTAAATGCTCCTCATAGTCCTCCTTGGTTTTGGTGTATAATAGAATATCATCTATAAAGACTACCACTAATTTGTCAAGGTAATCTCTAAAGACTCTATTCATCAATTCCATGAATATTTCTGGAGAATTGGTGAGTCCGAAAGTCATTACTATGAATTTATAGTGCTCGTACCTTGTACGAAAAGCAGTCTTGGGGATATCTTCCTTCTTCACCCTTACTTGATAATATCCCGACCACAAGTCCACCTTGGAGAATTATTGTGCTCCACACAGCTGATCAAACAAGTCATCGATTCTTGGGAGAGGATACTTGTTCTTTATCGTGATTTTGTTAAGTTCACTATAATCGATGCAAAGCCGCATTGACCCATCCTTCTTCTTGACGAAGAGGACTGGTGCACCCCATGGTGATGCACTTGGGCATATAAACCCTTTATCTAGATTCTCCTATAGTTGTTTCTTCAGCTCTTCAAGCTCGACAACAGCCATTCTATATGGAGTCTTGGATATTGGTAGCGCCCCAGGTATAAGTTCAATTGAGAACTCAACATCTCTTCTTGGAGGAAGACCAGGAAGTTCCTCGGGAAATACTTCAGCGAATTCCCTCACAATAGGCATTTCTTCAAGGGTGGTTTCTTCCTTGGACTCAATCATCTGAGCCAGATATGCGTGCTCATAAGGTAGTAATATCCATGCTTGAGATGATGGAGCTAAAGGAGATTCATCTTCCTCCTGACACTTGTAAAGAATCGGGGGTCAATTCTCCATATGGAGTGTGATTTCCCTCTCCCGACAATTTATGTTGGATCTATATAAGGAAAGCCAATCCATGCCAAGAATTGCATCAAATTCCACCAAAGGGAGTATGACGAGGTTCGCTGGGAAATTCAATCCACATATTATAACAGGGGAGGACTTATACTCATGGGATGCAATGATTTCCCCATTTTCTGTACTCACCGACATCTTTACTTCCATGATTTGTGGTGGTGCTGGTATTGTTCTACTAAACATTTGAGATATAAAAGAATGCGTAGAACCTGAATCAAAAAGTACGTTCTCTATTCTTGAATGAATAACTAGCGTACCTATCACCACTTCGTTGTCGGGGTTCACTTCAACAGAAGTGATGGCAAAAGTTCTTCCTTGCTGTCGTGGAGGTTGCTGGTTGCCTCCGATAACCCTTGGATTAGGGCACTGATTTGCAAAATGACCCGGTTCTTTGCATTTGTAGAATTGAACAACATGTTGAGGTTCGAATGGAGCGTTCCTCTCCTTTGTCACAGCCGCGGGTCCTTCTTGCTGACAGTTAATAGCTAGGTTCCCTTCTCTTCCACACTTGAAGCATTTTCTTGTCCCCCTAAGGCAATTTCCAGGGTGCTTCTTTCCACACTTTTGGCAAGTGGGGTGCTGGAACTTCTTAGCACCGTTGGATTTATACATTGGACTACCAGCATTGAAGTCCACCTTACGCTTCTTTTCCCCATGATACCCCTGTGATTCTCCGATCTCTATTTCAACCTTGAGGGCACATCGGACAATTTCCTCATAGCTGTCGAAGTCACGGATCGCTGATGCTTTCCGCAAGCTAGGCTTCAGCCCACCAAAGAAGTGGTCAACCTTGCATTCGGGGGTAACGACAATGCCGGAAGCGTATCGTGAAAGCCTTGTGAAGTTTACCTCGTACGCTCCCACAGATTCTTCATCTTTCTGTTTGAGGGAAAGGGAGTCCCTTTCCATCTTAAGACGGAGGGTGAGCGGAAAATATTTATCGAAAAACATCTTCCGGAATTCCTTCCATTCCAAAGCCTCGATCTCCTCCTCATGCTTCATATTTTAGATCAACGTCCACCATTGATCAGCTTCACCCTCTATACGATAAGCCTCCATGACAACCTTCTCTTTTTCAGAGCATTGGAGGATGGAGAATATCTTTTCAATGGAGTTCATCCATTGTTCAGCGATCGTGGGATCAGATGATCCACTAAAATTAGTAGGCATTTGTCTCATGAAGCTTTCAATAGCGACTTGTTCTTTCTTAGGGGGGGTTGAACGTTCCTCTTGACAAGTGTTTCTATTAAAAACATGAGTTAGCTGAGAGAAAAGCGTGACAAAGTTCGCGATTCCCGCTCCCATTAGAATGGGCATCTCATAAGTACAATCATCACACTGATCTTCACAACGGTTGTTAGCCCGAGTTCTCCTATTACCGGCCATTGGCTGGAATAAAAGAAAGTTAGGGGTAACCCATAAAGGGTAATCCAAAGACAAAAGTTGATGACTTATAAATAAACATTAATCTCTTTAACTCATGAGTCTATAGGATTCAATCCAGGCTTTTCATGATCTCCCTTCTAACATATATTCTTAGGGGAATTTTTTCCCTTAATAAGGGTTCATACTAAGATTGTGAATTCATCAAAACAAATCCCCCAGGAGTGTCGTAACCAAGAGTGCAGCAAGGCCCGTTGTCGTGCACCAGTTCCCATTCGAGTCTAGCTCAAAGCGGTGTTTTCGGGTCTTACCCCTAGGATACATCTATGCCAGAGCCGCCTCTACCTGTTCGTATCCATATAGGGATGTATTTTTTTTGATAAACCACTTACTTAGTATTTACCAAAACTTAGGGATGTTTTTTTTATAATTAGACTTGTATCTATGGCTTTACTAGGGTTTCCTAATCCCAAAAATAACTAAACCTATCCTCTGATACCAACTATGACAACCCTACTTTTTATTACAACTTAAAGATGCTTTATTACATAAAATTTAACATGATTAAACAAAGAAGATCAAGAGGATTAGTGTCTTTGGGGCTTAGGATCATTACATAAAAACTTTAAACTTGAAATACAACATCTTTATTGAAAACATCCTTTACATGACCACTACATTCCTTCGTACTTAGCATTGCATGGGATAACCTGAGGACATGCATAAGAAAAGGGTGAGCTATAAAGCCCAGTAAGGGAGTACACAATGAATAACATGAGGAGTACAATACATGTTAGGCAATAGGAACATCAATAGAGCATAAGAGTAACATGAACATAAAGTCATGATAAAGCATGATAATCATAACATGGAAACGTGGCAACAACACATAACATTGAATTAGCATGAGCCAAGGATCATTGCACATGGAGCATGAGTAAACCCTCATTGCACTTGAAGCACGAGTAAACCCTCGTTGCACTTGAATTAGCATGAGTCAACACTCATTGCACATGACGTATCATGATACTATACTTTACCCAATGCATTGGAGCGCTATAAAGGGCGCACCCTTCTTAAACATTTCATTTCATGCATAAGTGTGCCACATGGATCATAAAACATGGATTCATAAAACATAATCATTTATTCCACGATAAAGGAATGTGGAATTAAAACATGAAACTTTATAATCAATAAGTAAATGTTCATAAAGGTGAATATCCTTGATGGGGAAATGGGCATGGTATTCACTACACAATGACATTGGCTTAGAAAATCGGTGCGATTTCGGCAGCGTAACGGCGTGACATAAGAATTCATAAAAAAATGGTTGATGAGAGAGAAAGGGGTTCCTCATAATATTTACATGTAATGGACAGTAAGGAGGTAATATAGATACATGTCCCAACAATTGAAAAGGAATTTAGATTCCTGATACAAAAGTATTGCTTGAATGTAAAAGAAGAGAGAGAAGTTCCTTTCGGAATTTCGGCATAGTAACGGGTGTACATGGGAGGAATTTAATGATAGATAAAGGGTTCTCCCATAATTAAAACAATAAGAGGGCAGTATGGGGGAGGTTCGGAACCATACCCCAACATTCATAATTGAAATAAAAATGGAAATACAACTTAAAAAAAATTGACAAAAATGAGAAAGGAAGAAAAAACCCTTACTTGGAAGTGTTCTTCCAAAGGCTAGAGAGAGGCTTGTGAGAGGCTTCTTGGGAGCTTGGGGCACATTGGGAGGATTTTAGAGAGAGTAGGGTAGAGGTTGGACGAACTCAAATGGATTTTAGTGAGGAGGAAGTGGGAGCTTGGGTGGGTTTATATAGGAAAGGTGAGAGAATTCTTTATTATTTAGGTTTGGGACCCCTTATATTAAAATAATCCAAGCCACAAACCAACCCATGGTATTTTACCATGGTTTCTGGAAAAGGAAAGAGGAAAACAATATTTTACAAGTCCAAGGTCCGAACATATTAAAATATTAGGGTTGCTTATGTGGAGGTGAGTCACACTCCCATGGAAATTAATTTAAAAAGGCAAAGTGTTGAATAAGTATTGAGGGCTCCATTAATGCATTGAAAAGTAAGTCAAACAAACCCAAAACCTCATTATTTTAATGATAAAACATATATTGGCCGAACATAAGGATTATGGTATTTTATTACATCACCATTGGGTCATTATGATGTCATAAAACACATTATATATTTAAATGGTATTTATTTTTTACCCAAAAATTTGACTGTCTCAGAAAATTATGAAAAATTCACCATTGGATAATTTCGACATCCTGATTCCAAAAAGAATATTTATTTTATCTAAATAATTTTCTAAATATGTGAATTTTCACTTTTAAAATAAAAACTGACATTTATAAAAAAAAATCACGGGTTTTGACAGAAATGGCTTTCAAACCTTAATAAAAAATTTAATTGGATTCATAAAATTATAAGATCATTTATACTTAATAAAATTTAATTTAATATTAATTAAAATATTATTTAATTCAAAAATCCTTTAATTTATTAAAATATAATTCTTAATTAAATAATAACTAAAAACACCATTTGTACTTTAAAAACTAATTACAATGTATCAAAAATGACTAGAAATTATATTCATTATTATATACAAAAATAATGTACATGAACAGGGTGCTACTTATTTGTTACATAACCCCTTAAAATAGCTGCATAAGACCTAAGGGTAAGGTGTGCGATGGTGACAGACTCTTGGGGTTGCTCGGATAACATCGCTCGAGTTGTAATTTCAATAAACTTCCATTTTTCCCGTAGACGATCACGTTCGAGCTTGACTTGATAAAGCTCAGCTTTTTCTTGGTCAAGGGCAAATCCCAAAGACACCACCTCTTTTCCGAGCTTCGACAAATGGGCTTCATAAGGGGAAATTCTACTAGATGAGGCCATCGCTTCCTTTGTCTGAGTAGAAAATTGGTTCGTTAAAGCCTTAGATTTATACTACTCAGATGATCACTATTCAACGGCTATAAAAGTAACGGTCACAAATATTAACGTAAAACTAAAGAAGTTGACATCTTATAAAAACATTTTTTATAAAGAAACATTTAACTGGATCAAGATGGATTTTCTATTAATGAAACTTTGGGTCATTACAATTATCATCTCAGAATGATTAAGTGAATCCTGTACAAATTCTTGTGTTTTTGTATTATTATTTACCTCTATAATATACCCCATCATTAGTTTGATCTTTTTAAAGATTTAATTCAATTACCAAAAGGTTTTAAAATATAGTTTTTCAATTATGTTTTGGCTTTACTAATTAATCTACCTCTATGTGCTTATCATTCTTATAGATGGTCTCACCAAAAAAGAGATGCATATGTTATTACTGATTCAATATACACTTAACTATATATTACTTATTATGTTTACTTTATCAATATTATAAAATTTTGTTAAAATAATTTATAATTTAGGAGAATAATTTTTATTCAAGTTTAAGGATAAAATCTGCTCAATTATATTCACTATATTGATACTTCATATAACATATGACCACAAGTTATTTAAAAAAATCAAGGATATATTCATTCATATTTATAAAAATAACTTTTTTTGAACAAATCATTGTTTTATTTGTTAACATAGAAAATAAATAAACAATTATAAAAACTATTAATTTATACAATAAATAAATTATGGATTTTTTAAAATGAATCATACAAATTTATACGTGGAATTGATACAGCAATTCCTCCCTTCCCTCGTAGTTTATTTATATCATGCATTGGTAATACTAAATTTGTATGAATTTTTATAGTGATATAATTAAAAGTATAACTGTGAAATTACATCGGTCATAATTTCAAAAAAAAATCAACTTATGGTGTTGGTTAAACAAAAAAAATTGTTTTTGAATCAGATAATTTTACATTATTCATAAAAAATGAATTTCATAATTATTATGGCGATAATTATCATCTTATAAATTAAATTATGTTTTTTTCTCTTTATCAAATTATAAGTACTTGATTTATTAAATGATGTATATGTTCTATTATAGAAACGAGTTTTAATTTTGATAAAGATTCAAAATAACATGTGAATTACAAGAATTACATACATAAATATTACATTATTTAAGATTTATACTCAATACATCTCATAATAATACACACGCTAAAACCATATTGTTTTGGTTTATTTGGAGAAAAGATACATAATCAAAATATATCACGAAATATATTAATCATCATCCACAAAGTTCGTTACACATAGAAACTGTCTTAGTCATAACCTACTTAAAATGTTTTTTCATAACTATTGTAAATGGAAAAAAATAAAAGGGTGAGCATAGATACTCAATAAAGAAAAATAAAGTGGATATTAATCAATTTTAATAACTAATATAATATAACCATAAGGGTGTGATAAAGTGATCATAAATTATGAAACGCTTACCCCATTAGTTAATTATCATTAATCTCGAGTCATGGAATAAGGCTTTGTTATAAAAAAAGAGGCAATTCAAAAGAGTGTGGAATCACCAATAATCAATCATAATACATGGAATCATCTCAAAATAAGAATATCCCATTTTATGGAATTTAGAAATTCATTGAGAAGAATTTTATTAGAGATGGTTCACTTGAGATAATATTAGAATGGAAATGTTTTTGTAGTGCACTAGGTTCACTCATCATTCCATCATTGACCTAGTCACTATTTACTTCCATGATTATTATAATGGATAGAATCCTTTATAGAAATGGGATCACTCCCCCATTCTGGTCCATATTATCTTCTAAGATATCAATATTTACCCAATTCATTTTTAGGATATATAATCTAGGTCTTACCCATCACATAATGAATAGTATACATAATTATTCCACGAGAAAAAGTCATTCATAATATCATCAGTTCATAACCAATAGAAAAGACAAATTTTTTATAACTATAGCATCTTATATTAATTAACTCATGGTAACATAATGAGTTTCACATAGTCATAAATAAAACATCACAATCATAATACATAAAATTAAAGAAATTTGACTTTATTATAAGAGAATATCGAGCGTGAAAATAAAAATATTTAATGTATAATGTCCGGGAGGAAAAATACTTTTTATACAAGTCTATAAATTATTATTTAAAAGTTAATAGAAAAAATAAATTTTTAATTATCGTAACATTTTTAAAAAAATTATATAAAATAGGAATATGATTTTATTTATAAAACATTAGATACTATTAATGAAAGCTATATGATGAATGAAAGGCATGAATATGGGAAAATATACTCATATTATGTTTATTAAAAAATTTGTCTTTTAACACTTTGGTAAAAATGAAAAATTGGGTCTTATGGAAAACATTTCAAATGATTAATTTTAATAATTTTAATTTTAATTCAATGGTTGTAAAAATAATTTTTTTGTATCATTTATGTATATATAAAACCTCACGTAAACCATTTTTAAGATTATATGAATAGAAGAGAATGCTTCCCAGCTCGAAAGGAAGAAATATGGTATGATTATCTTTAAAATATTTTATTGGTCATTTTATCTACCAACGAGTGTATAATGGTACAAATACTTGAAATTCATAAGAAAAAAATGTATACTAAAATTAATGGGTTTTATGTGATACATATCTTATAATTTTCCTCAATGTAAATTAAACCTAGAAAATATTTAATGGAAAACAGATTATAAAATTAAACTTTAACTAGAGTCTCAAAATTCAGTATGCATGCTCAAAACTTATATATATAATAAATAATGATTTATTTTAAATATATTTAAAAACCATATTCATTTATAAAATACTATATATAATTCCATTAAAATTTTCAATTATGATTTTATTAAAAATTCTTCATTAACATTTTCATTCGTGTGAAAACGGATCTCTTTTCCATGTATGATTTGGTTCGATTGTTCCCACCCTCAAAAAATGTTAAAGGTTTTATCATCTTTAGATTCTAAAAAAATTAATTGAATTTTTTTTCATTAAATATAATTTTATAACCTTCCATATATGGTGGTAATGAAAATGACATACATCGTTTTCTCAATATTGTAGTCCATACATACACATGAGTGTTATTTTAACTTTTTGATGGATGGAATGAAAAAATGTAAATAAAAATTAACATTTACAGAATAATAATTATTAAATAAATAAAAAAATTGATATCTAAATATATCCTTATGACCATCAATGTAAATAAGAAATGAGGAATGAATTGCATCACTTCATAGAGGTGGTAGTATTCATGTATCCATGAGTGGTGTTATCATTTTCCAAAATAAGGAATGGAGATAAAAAATGTCTATAAAATTAACATAAAAACATATAATATTTTATAGGTACATATTAAAAAATATAATTATTTTTGAAATTCACTGTGTTGCATTTGTTGTCAATGAGGCATGATGTTGTCATGGAATGAATGGATGTCAAGGAATGTCAAGATGTGAATGAAAAAGGATGTGATGGTGATGGTGAGGAAAGGAGAATGGCCATGGTACTAAGATGCATGTCACTTAGGAGATTCACTAAGTGACATAGGATGTTGTGGTTGAAACATTATCTATGTATATCAGACGATTGTCGAACTGATCTTAATGTTTCAATACTTGTATCAATGTGATACTAAGTTACAACACTTCAAGAATGAATGATGATGGAGCATCATCATATCAGACGATTGTAGAGATTTTCTTAATGTTCCAATACTTGTATCAAGGTGATACTAAGTGACAACACTTGAAGAATGATGATGGAGCATCATTACATCAGACGATTGATGAGCTGCTCTTTAAGTTCCAAGAACTTGTATCAAGTAGATACAATGTCACAACATTGTTTGAAGACCATGCATTGTACTGACATTGCATGAGGAGAAGAAGAAGATCCATCCACAATCTCTAAGTGGATGAAGTGGATTAATGATGTCCATGCACTAACACTTAGTGCATGTGAATGTGAAGAAGATCCAATTGATCTCTGATTAGATCAATGAAGCTCATTGGAGATTTTCTGTGATTCATGAGCTCAGTTGATGAAGAACCTTCAAGAATTTCCATTCCTAAGTGATAAATAAATGTTGAGGATGAATGGAGGAATTCCTAAGAGAAGAGAAGAAATGAAGAAGAAGAGTTGTGGCATTTGGCATTTGGAATTTGAACTTGGTCACTTTGTTTTTAAACAAAGGACTTGTTCTATACATAAGAAAAAAATAAGCCACTAACGGCCAGCCTTAAGGGTTCAACCCAAGCACATGTGGGACTAGGTCACCATGCCCAAGGGGATCCCATGGGGCCAGCCCGAGAGGCCAGGGCCATGTATAAGCCCCGGGCCACGCAGGGGATCAGGCCTGCGCAGCAGGGGCGCGTGGAGCGCGCCCGTGACAAGCATAGTGGGCGCCAGTGGCGCGCCCGAGTGGCAGGGGTGGGCGCAAGAGCGCGCCCGCTAAGAGAACTCGGTGCAGGGCGGCACCGACAGGGGAGAATTGCAACTGATCATTGGAAGGTAGCAGATGTTTGATAAACCGAGGAAAAACCGCGCTCCGTTTCGATGTGGGACGTGGAAAAATCACCGGGAGCGCATCCTGGCTGCTCGATTGATCGCGCGCCAGATCTCGGCCACACATCTAATCCGCTGTGGCCCATTCTGATCGCAGCCGTCCAAATCGTCGATCTAACGGCTCCCTGTCCATCCTCAACCTCAAGCCAGGCCGAAGCCTCCCCGCGTGCCTCTGTCGAACCAGGAGCAACCCGAGCACCGATTTTGAGCTCCCGGCTGTATCTCTCGAAACTGAAGGCTCACTCGTGCTCGTCTGGACAAACCAAACCCATCCATTCATAAAAATATACTTGCATGCAACAAATGAGAAAATTCGATGAAGGCCGAAGGAAAACGAAGTGCCGAGGCCTCGGTGTGTTCGTGTTTTGCATGGGATAGAAGAGACAAAGGCCGTGCATGCGTTCTAAGTCGCATGCACGTGGAGGAGAAAAAAGAAGAAGAAGGAGAACCCGCGGTGAACCAAGGAGAAAATCAAGATTTCCAAAATCTTAAAATACCCGAAAACTTCGGGGATTCAAATGTTTATCCACACGGATTGAACAGAGGTCCTCTGCCTATAAAAAGAGAGGCTCGTGCATCGGTGTTGCTTGCTGATGTGCTGAAACTTTGAAGATCCGTGAGTGCTCTCTGCCTCACGAAGAAAGGAGCCATCGCGCAAATTACATGCGCGGATTTTGTCCCGAAGCCACCCGAGGATTTGAAGGTGTTCCTTGCGTGAAAATCCTTTGCGCGACAAGAAGAAGGAGGTGAAGTGTTCCCTGCGCGCCTACTCCTTGCGCGGCAGGAAGTACCCGCGGCAGTAGCACCTACGCGCTGTTGCACTTGCGCGCCCCGCGGTGTTGCACCTTGCACACCCGAGGCAGTAGCAACCATGCTCGCCCAAGGCTGGTTGCACCTTGCACCCTGCGCGCCCGTGTAGCCTTGGATCCAAGTGAACCTTGTGCGGCTCTTAAAGAACAGTGGAGTGCATACCTAGTGTGTGTGTGTAAATGGAGTAAGAGGACCCTACGGTTTTGTGTGTGCAAGGAGAACCTGAGGCCTTACCTTGTGGTTGTGCCTAATTGAAGAACACACTTTGTGTGTGCATTTGAAGAAGGGGCAGTAGCCTTTGGGGTGTGCAAGAAGGATAGGCCAAGAACTACACCAAGTTGTGTGTGTGTCAAGTGAAGAGGAAGGCTGAGGCCTTAGTGCCTTGTGTGAAGTGAAAGAACACACCCTAGTGGTGTATGTGCAAAACAAGAAGGTCGAGGCTTACAACTAAATGAACTAAAAAAATGGGTTGTGGGTGTTAAACACAAGAGAGGAGGCCAAGTCTCAAGTGTGTGCAAAGTGAAACAAGTGTGTGAAAAAAGACAACAAGGCTGAACCTTAGTGTGTGTGCAAACTAAATTGTACACACTAAGAAGAAAGAGAAGAGGACTCTCACACTATTGTAGAACACACAATCTAAGTGTGTAGACAAATTGAATAAAGTGTGTGAAGTTTGAGAAGTTGTTGTGTGCTTAAATTGTTACACCCTTTGGGGGTCTACTGCACCAAGAAGAGGAAAGGGGAAGTGCATGCATGCATGCATGCACATGCGCACGTAATCAAAGTTCAAATCAGTGAGTGTGCATTTGAGTTGACCAAGACCAGAGGATCTTGAAGAAATTGAGAAGATCATGCAGTCAGTGCATGAGGATTCAGAGTTTCCATGCATTCAGTGCATGAAGTTTTTTTGAAGTGAGACTGGACCAGACTGAAGTTAAAGATATCAGTTGTCTGAGTATTCAGTAATTGGAGAGAGGCCAGGTCATCCTTAGAAGAAGGAGATAAATCCTGAGCAGGACGGGAAGACCTGTTCAACTCCAGTGATCAGAGGTACAGAGCAAGTCCAGCAGCCTTTATCCCAGGCTGCTGAGGATACTTGAAGAACTTAAAAAGGAGAAGAGATACTCGTGTGACTCGAGGAGCCAGGAGTAGCCCCCTGTGAGACTCAGGGTTGAAGAAGTCTTCATTGGGATTCTGGAGCAGGCCAGTGGGACTCTGGTAACACTGTGGGACGCAGTATAAAGACCCTCATGTGGGACTCAGGAGAGATACAGTGGGACTCTGTATCAACCATTGTAATACTAACAGATTATAATAGAAGAAACCATGTTGGGGTGTATAACCAACATGGCAAGGATGTAGGCCTTTGGTGCTGAACCTTGTAAATCCTTGTGTCCAGTGCCTTTACATTTACTGCATCACTCGAGGAAAGTCTGAGAGATACAAGAAGAGTGGATTGAGGCTTTAACCAGCCATAGAGGTTTAATTGATAAGGAATCAATTAGTAAAAAGTTTTAAGGGATCACTGATTCACCCCCTCCCCCTCTCAGTGATTCACACTGATCTGGGCACTTCAATTGGTATCAAAGGGAAGGTTACCTCTAAAAGATCCAAGAGAGTCTATATGGAGTGCAGATTTGAGGAAATGAAAGAACAGCCTCAAATGGAGATATCTGCCAAGACTCTGAAAAACAGAATGAAGAAACGGGCAAAGAAGATGAAGAAGAAGGTTGTTGCAATCAGAGAAACTCCTTCTATGGAAAGAAATGTGAAAGTCACATCAGATGAAAATTCCTTTTATCATTCTTCTGATGAAGCCTTCTCTAGCTGTGATGAATATGGAAGGAACAATGATCCTCTAAATTCAATCAAATATCTTCAGAAGACAGTCCCCAAGGAAGTGACAATGTGTATAGCTACAGGCATCCTTGATCTTCAAGAAGAAAAATTACAGCTAGAAGATGAAGCCAATTATCTGTAATTCCAATTGGCTAAAAGGGTTGGCATAACCAACACTCTCAGAAAGATGGTGAAGGCTAAAGATGAAACAGTATCGCTTTGCAATGAAAGATATGAAGACACTACTGAAGAATTGCAAAGAAGCCTTTCTGAGAAAGAATTCTTTAAAACTTTGGTCAAAGATGTTTTCCATGCACTGGAAAAGAGCCACAAAGTTTCAATGAATGTCAGAGATGCTCAACTTGAAGACAAAGTAAACAGGGTGAAGGAGCTGGACAATTCATTGCTAGAAATAAAAAAGGTGCATGAAGACCAGATAAATCAGCTGGAAGAGAAATGGGAAGGAAGGCTAAGAACTATTGAGGATGAGAAGAACTCCCTCAATATGAAATGCTTAGAACTGGAGGTGATATTGGAAAATCAGCAATCACCCAAAGCCAAAGACTCCCAGTCAGCTGAAAGGAGAAATGTTGCTACTCAAGTATGCATTGACCAGGATGATTCTAAAATAAGGACATCCTCTAATAAAATGGCAACATCTTCTAAAAGGAAGGTACCATCCATCCCATCTTGTACTAATGCTTCTAATTGTGTTTCCACAAAAAGTGAAGGATGGAAGAATAATTCCAAACAAGTATGGATGAAGACAATGAAGAAAGAATGCTCTCCTGAAGCAGCACAACAATTCAAGACAAGTACCCTACAATCAGAAGAAATCAAAAAGTCAAGATTTGTGGGTCAATGTTGGTGTTGTAACAAGTATGGGCATTGTGCAAAGGATTGTTGGTACAATCCACTGAATTCCAAAGCACGGAGGAAGCCCATGCCTAGGGGGAGCAAGCCAGAAGAAAAGAAGCAGCATCCATAGGTCCAAAGACATCTGTTTACTGCAAATAGATTTGGATTACTTGACAACATCTGGGATGATTGCAAAAGTGGTCAAAAAGATACATGTCAATCTCCAACTGTATCCAGAGCTCAAAAAAAGAAAAGATCACAGAACCTGGCTCAGAAAGAATCCTTGGGAAGCAAGAAGAAGAAAGCTGAAGATGCTCCCAAGAAGATTATGAAAAAGGAAGAGAAGACCTTGGAGTCTAAATCCAAGAATGGCGATGCATCCAGAAGGACCACCAATAATAAATGCTTCTACTGTGGAATGAAAGGACATATCATGGATCTTTTCAAAGAAGCCATGAAATTCAATAGAGGCAGACTGGACTCAAATAGACAATCAATCCAGATGAATCAGAAGGGATTGGTTGAAAACAAGTTGCCTAAGAAAGGTAGCATGAAATCATCAAAGGAACCATGTGGAATATCCAGAACTGAGGCCACACTTCCAAGTGACTTACTAGTCATATGGCCAAATCATTTGCAACTTGCCAAATATCTGCAAAGAGATGAAGATGAAGTTCTGGCAATTGCTAAGGAAAAAGGGAAGAAGAATATTTCACATGAAGATGTGTTGAGATCCACACTAGCACAAACATCATTGAAGATCAAATGTGCAAGTGTAAAGAATGGTGAAAATGGGACATCTCGGTTGAGAGAATCTTATCAACCTTGTTGTTCACATTGATGAACCAAGGAGGTTCCATCTTATTCCCTTATACTTCTGGTATTTACATGTGCTAACATTGCAGGGAATTGAAGATGATGATCATTCTCATCTGGAGAGTGGTTTGGATAGAATGGAGTGCACCCCTTGAGGGGGAGCCAATCTGTAGAAGATGGGATTCTGAGATTTAATACCATCTTGAGAAAAGTGAAGGTATTCCAATCATACTTTCATCCCTTGTTTCTTAATTGTATTCATCATGACAATTAAGGGGGAGTATTGATTGAAGACAAATGGTTGAAAGGGGGAGCTTTATCATTGCACTGAACTTTCTAATGAGTTTTGTGGAGTATGTGCAGGATTTGGCAATTCATTGATATATCTGAAAAATTTCAAACACCTGAAGCATGATCTCACATGTGTAGAGAATTATGGACAGATTTGAATTCCTTGGTCATATCACTCTTGTTTTCTACACCGGGTTTGCCCAAGTAAACTTAGAGTTGATTTACTAAAGGTTCTTTTCTAAAGAGAACATGTGACATCATCCCTCCCTTAGTGATTTTTAAGAAGATTCTATTCAAAGGGAGGAAGAAATATTTTGAAAAGGAACCACACCACACCTTTGCATTTGGTTGCCAATAAGGGGGAGAAATATTGGCACACATATTGACCCATTCATATGTGCAGAAGTAGTGTATTGACAACAAATACAAAGGGGGACATTTAAATGCACTATGTTTCATTTGTTGTCAATGAGGCATGATGTTGTCATGGAATGAATGGATGTCAAGGAATGTCAAGATGTGAATGACAAAGGATGTGATGGTGATGGTGAGGAAAGGATAATGGCCATGGTACTAAGATGCATGTCACTTAGGAGATTCACTAAGTGACATAGGATGTTGTGGTTGAAACATTTTCTATGTATATCAGACAATTGTAGAACTGATCTTAATGTTTCAATACTTGTATCAAGGTGATACTAAGTTACAACACTTCAAGAATGAATGATGATGGAGAATCATCATATCAGACGATTGTAGAGCTTTTCTTAATGTTCCAATACTTGTATCAAGGTGATACTAAGTGACAACACTTGAAGAATGATGATGGAGCATCATTACATCAGATGATTGATGAGATGCTCTTTAAGTTCCAAGAACTTGTATCAAGTAGATACAATGTCACAACATTGTTTAAAGACCATGCATTGTACTGACAATTCATGAGGAGATGAAGAAGATCCATCCACAATCTCTAAGTGGATGAAGTGGATTAATGATGTCCATGCACTAACACTTAGTGCATGTGAATGTGAAGAAGATCCAATTGATCTCTGATTAGATCAATGAAGCTCATTGGAGATTTTCTGTGATTCAGGAGCTCAGTTGATGAAGAACCTTCAAGAATTTCCATTACTAAGTGATAAATAAATGTTGAGGATGAATGGAGGAATTCTTAATAGAAGAGAAGAAATGAAGAAGAAGAGTTGTGGCATTTGGCATTTGGCATTTGAACTTGGTCACTTTGTTTTTACACAAAGGACTTGTTCTATACTTAAGCAAAAAATAAGCCACCAAGGGCCAGCCTTAAGGGTTCAACCCAAGGCACATGTGGGACTAGGTCCCCATGGCCAAGGGGATCCCATGGGGCCAGCCTGAGAGGTCGGGGCCCTGTATAAGCCCTGGGCCACGCAGGGGATCAGGCCTGCGCAGCAGGGGCGCAAGGAGCGCGCCCGTGACAAGCATAGTGGGCGCCAGTGGCGCGCCCGAGTGGCAGGGGTGGGCGCAAGAGCGCGCCCGCTAAGAGAAATCGGTGCGGGGCGGCACCGAGAGGGGAGAAGTGCAACTGAGCGTTGGAAGGGAGAGGATGTTTGATAAACCGCGGAAAAACCGCGCTCCGTTTCGATGTGGGACGCGGAAAAATCACCGGGAGCGCATCCTGGCCGCTCGATTGATCGCGCGCCAGATCTCGGCTGCACATCTAATCTGCCGCGGCCCATTCTGATCGCAGCCGTCCAAATCGTCAATCCGACGGCTCCCCGTCCATCCTCAACCTCAGCCAGGCCGAAGCCTCCCCGCGTGCCTCCGTCGAACCAGGAGCAACCCGAGCACCGATTTTGAGCTCCCGGCTTTATCTCTCGAAACTGAAGGCTCCCTCGTGCTCGTCTGGCCAAACCAAACCCATCCATGCATAAAAATATACTTGCATGAAACAAATGAGAGAATTTGATGAAGTCCGAAGTCAAACGAAGTGCTGAGGCCTCGGTTTTTTCGTGTTTTTCATGGGATAGAAGAGACAAAGGCCATGCATGCGTTCTAAGTCTCATGCACGTGGAGGAGAAAAAAAAGAAGAATGAGAAACCGCGGTGAACGGAGGAGAAAATCAAGATTTCCAAAATCTTGAAATACCCGAAAACTTCGGGGATTCAAATGTTTATCCACGCGGATTGAACAGAGGCCCTCTGCCTATAAAAAGAGAGGCTTGTGCATCGGTGTTGCTTGCTGATGTGCTGAAACTTTGAAGATCCGTGAGTGCTCTCTGCCTCACGAATAAAGGATCCACCGCGCAAATTACATGCGCGGATGTTGTCCCGAAGCCACCTGAGGCTTTGATGGTGTTCCTTGCGTGCAACTCCTTTGCGCCACAAGAAGAAGGAGGTGAAGTGTTCCCTGCGTGCCTACTCCTTGCGCGGCAGGAAGTACCTGCGGCAGTAGCACCTGCGCGCTGTTGCACTTGCGCGCCCCGCGGTGTTTCACCTTGCACACCCGAGGCAGTAGCAACCTTGCTCGCCCAAGGCTAGTTGCACCTTGCACCCTGTGCGCCCGTTTAGCCTTGGATCCAAGTGAACCTTGTGCGGCTCTTAAAGAACAGTGGAGTGCATACCTAGTGTGTGTGTGCAAATGGAGTAAGAGGACCCTACGGTTTTGTGTGTGCAAGGAGAACCCAAGGCCATACCTTGTGGTTGTGCCTAATTGAAGAACACACTTTGTGTGTGCATTTGAAGAAGAGGCAGTAGCCTTTGGGGTGTGCAAGAAAGAGAGGCCAAGAACTACACCAAGTTGTGTGTGTGGAAAGTGAAGAGGAAGGCCGAGGCCTTAGTGCCTTGTGTGAAGTGAAAGAACACACCCTAGTGGTGTATGTGAAAAACAAGAAGGCCGATGCTTACAGCTAAATGAACTAAAACAAAATGGGTTGTGGGTGTTAAACACAAGAGAGGAGGCCAAGTATCAAGTGTGTGAAAAGTGAAACAAGTGTGTCCAAAAAGAAAACAAGGCCGAACCTTAGTGTGTGTGCAAACTAAATTGTACACACTAAGAATAAAGAGAAGAGGACTCTCACACTATTGTAGAACACACAATCTAAGTGTGTAGACAAATTGAATAAAGTGTGTGAAGTTTGAGAAGTTGGTTTGTGCTTAAAGTGTTACACCCTTTGTGGGTCTGCTGCACCAAGAAGAGGAAAGGGGAAGTGCATGCATGCATGCATGCACATGCGCACGTAATCAAAGTTCAAATCAGTGAGTGTGCATTTAAGTTGACCAAAACCAGAGGAACTTGAAGAAATTGAGAAGATCATGTAGTCAGTGCATGAGGATTCAGAGTTTCCATGCATTCAGTGCATGAAGTTGTTTTGAAGTGAGACTGGACTAGACTGAAGTTAAAGATATCAGTTGTCTGAGTATTCAGTAGTTGGAGAGAGGCCAGGTCATCCTTATAAGAAGGAGATAAATCCTGAGCAAGACGAGAAGACCTGATCAACTCAAGTGATCAGAGGTACAGAGCAAGGCCAGCAGCCTTTATCCCAGGCTGTTGAGGATACTTGAAGAACTTAAAAAGGAGAAGAGCTACTCGTGTGACTCGAGGAGCCAGGAGAAGCCCCCTGTGAGACTCAGGGTGGAAGAAGTCTTCAGTGGGATTCTGGAGCAGGCCAGTGGGACTCTGGTAACACTGTGGGACGCAGTATAAAGACCCTCCTTTGGGACTCAGGAGAGATACAGTGGGACTCTGTATCGACCATTGTAATACTAACAGATTATAATGGAAGAAACCATGTTGGGTTGTATAACCAACATGGCAAGGACGTAGGCCTTTGGTGATGAACCTTGTAAATCCTTGTGTCCAGTGCCTTTACATTTACTGCATCACTCGAGGAAAGGCTGAGATATACAAGAAGAGTGGATCGAGGCTTTAACCATCCATAGAGGTTTAATTGATAAGGAATCAATTAGTAAAAAGTTTTAAGGGATCACTGATTCACCCCCTCCCCATCTCAGTGATTCACACTGATCTGGGCACTTCAATTTTTATAAAATATTTTGAGTAGTTTTTATACTAAACAATCATGATTACGGTTTGTAAGAATATATTTCTCTTCTTCTGTATATTCCATAGAAAAAAATTATTACTTATTGAATGGGACTAAAGAAAATAAAATAACCTAAATGTAATGGATAATGATATTTTGATAATATGGTGGAATATATTGGTTGAGTTAAAGGTATCACATGAGGTTGATATGTGAGAAGATATGGTGCCCTTTTTTGTAAGTGACATGGGTGAAAAAAATGTTGAATTTTATAAAAATTAAACTATAAGGAACTCATTATCATGGGAATATAAATCAAAACATCCATATATTGAATAATAATAAGGGGAAGGTCTATAAAATCAAATAATAAATTAAATCATTATGTTTATGATTTTTACACCATGTCTCTTTTGTTATCCATTGTTTTAACACATTTGACCAGTATAGTTTTATTAAGATGTTAATAATGGTTAATATTATTTATGAAAAAATATAGTTAAAAATATAAAATAAAAATTAATTATTCTTATTTTTAATATTTAATCCATTTGAAAATTATAAATTTCTATAATTTGAAGAAATTAATTCTCATATTCCTACATAGAACAGGAAAATTCCATTTTTAGAGAAAATGTATTTTTAAGCATAAAGATGACATTATTCTCATTCCTTTCATAGTAAAAATAATAAGTTAAATGTTAATAAATTTTATTGAATTAATTATCTACATATTACAATAAAATAACTCATCAATTTTTATTAATTTTATTTAATACGAAAAAATCCATTGTGCACATAAAAATAGGTTGTAAAAAACAAATCATTTACATTAAAATGACTATAAATTTTCTTCAAAACAATTAATAATCAATTTATTAGTAATTATTCATTTTAATATGTTCAATTGATTTATATTTCATTAACATAAAAGTTTATAAGTGATAAAAATAAATAATATATATTCAATTAAAATAAAGTTTCAAATTTAACTCTTATTATGAAACGATTTTAGTTTTAAAATTTAAAATTGAGTACATGTTGCCAATAAATTAATCAAAAAAATATATATTAGGTAAATAATGTATAAACATGTTTCATTATTTATGTATTCAAATTCATACTGATCAATAAAATATCTAGGTGATAAAATTGACATTTATTAATTATATTTCAATAGTATATCACGGTTCTTTTAATCTCGACATTGTGTGTAATGAATGATTTTAAAATTATCAATTTATTTAAAGAGAAATATATTATAAAATTTCAATGTGTTATAGTATACACCATATATTAATTTATCACTAGAAATTTGGTTAATCTAATACCAAATATTATTGTACTTATGTCTCATCATATCATTAGTTTCACACATAGCTTCCTCAAATTTATGGTTTCATCAAAAGACATAGACAAGGTGAGTTTCATTATTCAATAACACTTCCTTTTTAATTACAAATTTTAAACAGGTTTTCCACATAATATATATCATTATTTATTATAATACAGAAACTTTTATTATATGGTTCATTTCATGTATATACTTCCTCAAAACAGATACATAGAGAACTTCATGATCATAAGAGAAGATCAGTGGAAGTACCAAATGATAATCTACCATCCAATAAAATCATGAATCATAAAGAGAATGGTATATCTAGGGACTAGATTTCCCTTTTTTCCAATTCTAAAAACCATATTCCAAAGGAATATTCATAGAAATACTTTATCACTAAAAATGAAATCTATATCTCAGGGATTGATGTCAATATAAATTATCTGTTGACTCTGAGTTTCTCTGATTTTATTCTAAATGGATATAACCTTATTTACCTTTTCCATAGAAAAATAAATCCACAATACATTATTTTTCTCCATATTTAGCCCACCACATGGGATTTTGATACATATTACCATATAAGGAATCATAAGTATCTATCATAATGACCAACTGGATGATAATATTTTAAGAAATTTTAAACAAAAGTAGTTGTTGATCCCAACCACCATTAAAATTTTTATAACAGGATCTCAACATATCATGTAGGGTATTAATGGTATTATTTTACTAAATATATTTTTTGGTTGATATTTTGTGCTATTGATCAACAGTATATTCAAGTATTTTTCCAGAATTATCCATAACTGTAAGGTAAATTTGGATACTCATCAAATAAAACAAATTGTAGTACCCCATAAAACATTACCACTTCTGTAATTTATATATTGTAAATATAAAAAATAGTGAAATGATCTATGATATAAATTAAATGTGATTTATTTTTATGATGATAAAAAACCAAAATATAATTATATCCTTCTGAAATTTTTTGGGGTTCAATGATAAAATATATGATGATATTTTACCATTACAATTTAGCTATGGGTAATGGTTCTAACATCCCACTAAACTTAAATCTCTTAAACTTAACTCCCTAACATACTGAAAGATGAGATAAAAATTCCACAATATCACTTTTCATGTTATCCAAATAGAAATATTCTTCTAGATGTCGTCATATCATTGAAATTCTATGATGAATATAGAATAGTGAAATGTGATCTATATCCAAAAACTCCATAAAAACTAGTTTTTAGGATACACATTGTTGATTCCCTAACCGTATCATTTAATCATAAACATGGTTGAGATCAAGCATATTCATGACATTTTTCTTTTGTTCAACATATTACTTTTATACCTCACTAATCTGCACCAACATGGATGGTAAAATATTCATATGAGAAATATGATTTGAAACTTTTTCCTGATTTCAATATCTATATTCTGTATTTCAATAAATTTTTCATTTTATTCATTCCTCATAATGGATAAAATATCATGGTAATTCCCAGTTAGTGCATCATCCACCTTATTAACCTTATCAGGGAGGTAATGTATTGACTAGTCATAATCTTTAATCACCTCCAAACATCTCCTTTGAAGAATATTCAACTATTTCATGGTGAATATATACTTCAATATTTTATCATTAGTATATATATATTTAAAATTCCATAATTATAATTAAACCATATATTTAATGAAAACGGAATACTAACTGTCCAAATTTATGATTGGTGTAATTTTAATCATGAATTTTCAGTTTTCATGAGGTATAATCTATCACCATAACATTCTATCTGTGGGTTTATCCCTGTACTTTCTATGTTGCATTAAAAAATATAAAAAAACATTCTCCATTTTAGGTTAATGTGATTGTGGGTACACTAACCAACCATATTTTCAACTCCTTGCATCATTCCAATGAAATTTGGATCCCTTTCACATCAATAAGGTTATTATATTTAATATCCAAGATACATTTCTCAAAACAATTGATAATACCAAACAAGACTATGAAAAATATATGTCTTGATCATTGTGGTAGGTTTATCCCATTACTTAAAAACATCTTTCTTTAATTGATTCATCAATATACCTTCAGTTGATAATATATTATCCAAGAATGATCCTTTTTTTATATAGAATACAAATTATCTAGATTTCAAATACAATCTCTCCATTTTCAATTTATTTAAAAAAATTATCTAATTATTTTAATTAACATCATCTACTATGAAATATATATTATTATAATCTAAAAATACTACCACAAACATATAGAGGTAATATATAAACACTCTATTCTTTAAATCCGAGAAGACAGAAGGGGAATAATAAAGTCCAAATGGACTCAATAAAAATTCTTATTGTTTATAACATACATGAAATGATGTAATGGTTATATCCTCTATTTTCATATCATTTTATGAAATCTAGATTAAAAATTAATATTTTCAAAATAATGATAACCTAATAATTGATAAAAAATTTCATTGATAAGAATTGGATGATAGTTTTTTTATAGTGATCATCTTATGTTCTTCATAATAAATTAAAATTTTCATTGAACCATATTTGTTCATAAAAATAAAATAGGTGACCCTAAGGTGACACACTGGGAAATATGAATCCCATATCAAAATTCTCCTAGAGTTTCTTCTTCTATTATTGTAACTCAATTGGTCAAATTCTATATAGATTGATTGAAATGTGTTTCTTACAAGGTATGTGTTCTATCGAAACCTCAACTTCACAATTCTAGTAATTAATAAGAATATATTAATGATATACATTAAAATGTTCTAGAAAAATAGTCACATATTAAATATTTATTTTCTTCTAATCCATCTTATAAAAATATCCCTCATGAATAGGTTGTATGACCAAGAAACTATATGAACTTTATATTGAAATTTCGTATTTATCATTTCACTAATAAACGATCATAGGTAGATTTAGAATATAAAATATGATGTCCCATCCTTAGAAATAGATATTTTCTCAAAATAAGGACATTAAATACATTCCAAAAATAAAATCATATTCAACTATAGTGAGAAAAACATGATTTTTAAAAAATACATTACCAAAAAAATATCAGATATGAGATGTAGACTTGATATGTTATCATAATTACATTATGATTTTTGATAGTTAATTCAACATAAAATAATTGAAGAAATTATGTGATAACCATTGAAAATTTACTAGATATAAAATAGTGTGTATATATGTAATTAAATAATATATTTTCAGTTTTAGATTAAATAATAAGTGTACCATTTACCAATTCATTATCATAAAACTCATTAGTATTTTTGATCATAGGATATTTTCCTTTCTTTATTGAACTAAGAGTTTAATGATTTCATTTTTCATCATCTACCCTCATATTCATTAAATAATTGCAATAATTTCCAAAAGCCTTATAATAATAGAATTGATTTGTGGGTGGAATATTTTCATGAACATTCTCTCCATTCATTTCATTGATCATAGTCTTTACATTTCTTCATTTTTATATTTCTTTGTTACCTTATTTTCTGTACTTAAATCATTTAATATACCCCATATAGAAATTTACCCCATTCTTCCATCCAAAAATCTAGTATGAAGGAATATTATTTTTCATTCCTCCAAGGGACTTATTATAAGAATTTCCTAGAAAATATATCTTTCTCTTCATGTCTATAAATCCATTAAAAAATTTGAGTCTCTAATGTACATTTTTCATTGAGTGTACAACATATTAATTCATAATATTAATCAATTACTCTTATAGCTATATCCATTGTATGGCTTTTTCTTAATCAATTAAATAAATAATCGAGTTTTTTTTCGATGAAAAAACCTATAAAGTGCCTTGATTTTTTTTGTGAAAATTGTCTTCATAGTTATGAATGAATTCATCATCCTACCGCTTTGGATCCTGGTCTTTCCTTTACATTCTAGTGAAAAGTGATATGGGGAAATAATTATTTAACAACACCTTCTCAAAAATTTTCTATTTCGTGATGTAATTTTTTTCATCATTCATAGTACTCTTTATATGATTCCTATAATTAATTTTATCCCCTTTAAAATAATATATATCTAAAATAAAATTTTCCGGGTTTAAGAACAAGATAATTGATAAAACCATTACAATATCATTGTTCTATTTCCCAACAATTAGTTTAAGGGGGTTCCAAAAAATGATGGTGGATATTCACTCATAAAATAATCAAAAGGGATTTGTTCCTCCAATTTGTGGGTTTTATGTTATTTATATTTTATATTACTATTCATTTCATGATATATTTGGGTGAGAATATCTATAATATTTCATATACACCCTCCCATATCATTCGGTTACTCATGATAATAGTAATTTCATTGTCGTTACATTCATTATTCACATATTTCCTTTGTGTTCCAACAATTAATTAAAACCAAAACATAGTTTGAGTATAACACATCAATAATCAACATAGGTAATTATATAATTATGAAAATAAATTTTATTATCCCAAAAATTATCTCATATTATTTCCACCAATGGTACATTATGTTCATCTCATATCACTATAGATTATAATATTATTTCATAGATTCTATCCTCTCATTAATATAAAATGTTCATAAAGATAATGTGAATTAACTATAGAATATACCATATGATTTTGAAATAAGATATGTAGTTAGGCTTGTTTATGTAAACTATGTGAAAATAGAGTTTATATCTAAATAAATTTTTTCTGTTTATTACACCAAGGATCATTCATTCCACAGCCCACTGAAAATTGTTTTTCTAAAAATAGGTATATCATTACTAGAAAACCACAGAATATATATTTAATAAAACATCATGAATTTATCCTCTATGTATAATTATAACTAGGATTTTAACCCATACTTTCTAATATTAATCTTCAAAAATCACTAAAAACTGCTCTAATACCAACTAGAAAGCCATGAATAAAAAACAATAATTCACACCATTTTAGATAAATATTAAATAGATATTATAATAATACATTCCCTGTAAATTTAATTGATTAGTTAATTTAGATACTAGATACATAATCAACATATTTAAAAAATGTTCTTCAACATATTTTAAAAAGATCTTCTCCTAAATCTTTATTCTTATACGTACCATATAAACAAACTTTTTCATAACCCATGGAAATAAAAACATAAGAAATTTTTATCTCAGAAAATTATAAGGGTAAAAATAGTATATATTAATTAATGCTCATAAATTATAATAATAAGTTCATAAGGGTATGATAACATGATCATAACTTATGAAATAAATACCTAATAATTAAAGGATCATTAATAGTTTGTTATGGTATATTCCTATTTCATAACAAAACACATAAGTCATAAGATTTTATAATATTCAATAATCAAACATAAATAAGAAGAATATAACATATACACAAGACATAAGTTTGATGAAAACACATAAGCATAGAAAATAGATTCCTTTATAAATTTTCCAGTACAAATGTATCATTGTAGAAAAATTCACATAGTGGATTATGTTCACACCTAATTCCATAATTTACTTATTTTATTATTTCCTTCAAAAACAATCATAGTGGATAGAGTCCCTTATTGAACTTGGTTCAATCCCTATTGAAGTACATATTATTTCATGTATTATTAATATTTACATAGTGAATTTTAGGGACATATATTTTTTATCCCTACCATAAAAAATCAATTCCATACATTATTTTTTTCAAAAGATCATAAAACGCATTCATCATTTTATTATCTAATAACCCATGGAAGTGAAATGAGATTTATAAAGATTTCATTATAACTTGATTGAATCATATGAACATAATGGGTTTTATAGATTCAACCTTAAAATGTCATAATATTAATATATCAATAGAAATAAATCTAGTCGTATAATAAGATAATATAATTAGTGAATAATACAAATACATAAATTATTTATTATAGATGAAAATGAAATTTTATAATTTCATTTAAAAAATTCATTGGAATCTAAGAGAAAAAATCCCTTTTTATTTTTGAATAAATTAAAAACATAAATTTCAATAAAATAAATTATATAATATTTTTTGTAATGCATTTAAAACTTGTAATTTAGTATTCATAATTATTTGATGATATTATTTTCTTAAAATTAATTCTTGTCATATATATTTAAAGAGAAAATTCTTCTCCAACTTTTTTAAAAAGTCATGTGAGTAGTTTGAATAACATTAAAAATAATTACATTTAATTATTTATAAATAATTTCAAAGGTAGTAAAAACATATTTTATCAAAAATTTATATATATTAAAAATTATTAATAAAATATTTTTAACAACATTGATATGGAGAAGAAATATTCTACACCTGAAAATATTAAATATAGTCATAAATTCATAAAAACACTATCTTGGTCATTTTAAGAAACAAACAGATTAATAGGATACCGATGCAACAAAATTATTGGAATAACTTGAGATAAAGAAAATAATTTGGTTTTAAATCATAATGATAATATAATTTCCTTTAATAAAAATTTTACTTTAACAATTCTGAAAAGAAATGAGATAAAAAAATAAACCTTTACCTCATGTACATTCTTTTTTTGTATGAATTCCAAAATTATGTAAAATATATATACATATATTTTATCAATTAAATATCCATTTTCTTATATAAATTAATATAAATTAATCCTTTATAATTATTAATTAACCTTTATTAACAACACATCATTCAAATGAACATTCATGTGAAAATAAGTCTCTTTTCCAAGAACATTGAGGTTAAATGATTATATTTTATTCACCTTAGTAATGGTTTAATCATATATAAATCTTAATCATGTCTTTATATTCATATTTTTTCATAAAATACAATTTTACAACTATACCTATATATTGGTGATGTAAAATGACTTACCTCACTTCATTGAGATTGGATTCATACCTATACACAAGTGATGTGTCTAATTTTATATGGATGGAACAAAAGAAAAGTAAATAAGAATTCAAATTAACATAATAATAATTATATCCTAAATATATTATATATTTATTAAACATAACCTTATGAATGACAATTTAAATTGGAAATGAAAACCAAATTACATAGATTTAGTGAGTTGGTAGTCCACACATACGCACGAGAAATATTATCATTTTCTATAAGATGGAAATAATATTAACAATGGATAGAAAATATTAATAAAAACATATAATTAGTTTAAATATACATATATCATCATTTATGATTCTTATATAACATTTTTTTGAAGATTAAGAAGAAAAAAACTTTAAAAAATGTCAGTATGAATATATACATCTTTATTGGGTATCTTCCTTTGAAAAGAACATTAGGATTATTTGATGGGAATATTGAAAATAAAAGAACCATTAGTTTGTTTCTAGGATATTTGGGGAGTAAATTTTAATATATTGGGTTAGATAATGGGATCAAGCGGTGTAGATAAGAGTGATGGAGAGGTTTCCCTTTTATAAATGAGAATGATGAAAAAATTATTAAAATTATAAACATTAAAATATAATAATTTAGCTATCATGGGAATATGGATATTAGTTTATAAACAATGGTAGAAATCTAATCAACCAAAAAATATTAAATTAAATATTTTGGGACACATTAAACATTCTAACATAGGATAATTATTTTTTTACCTCTTTAAACCCTAATTGTAGTAAGTAGATTTTTAACACGTTTAATATTCATTATAATGAAAATTTATAAAAAATTGATAAATTAATATTTATTTATTATAATTAAAAATATTAAATCATTTTTAGAGTTTTTAATTGCTATAATTTGGTGAAATTAATTCAAATATTCTTCTACAAAATATGTAAATACATTTTTAGTGAAAATATATAATTTAAGTATAAAAGTAGCTTTACAATAATTATTTGATGTGTAGCTACCATTGGATGAATGATAATATATTTTATTAAATACATGATCTAAACATTACATTGAAATCATTCATCAATAGTTTACAATGATAAAAAATACATTTTTCACAAAAAATTAGTTTTCAAAAAAAAAAGGCTTTTTACATTCAAATAATTTTATCTTCGCTTCTAACTAATTGAAAATAAAATTATGATTAATTATTCATTTTGTTACATAAAATAAAATATATTTCATAAAATTGATAGTTTATTATTAATAAAAATATATATTTTTATATAAAAATTTAGTACTTTTAAAAGGTTACCATTTTACCTAAAATAATATCATTTAAAATATTTAAAATAGAGTACATATTTTTGTGTTATTGATTAATTAATTTTCGGAAAAGAAACATTTTATTGGTATTTTTTCAAAATTTAGTTTTTCATATCTATACCTACCAATCCAACAGTTGGGTGATTACAATCACATTAAATAATAATATTTAAATAGTAAATTCAGGTTTGTTTAGGTTCAATGATTCAGGTAATATATGTTATCAAACACAAAAAAATATTTAAATAGAAATATATCATTAAATACTTGTGTGTTACATTAAAATTGTGAGTGAAATGAATTTTATGAATAAAATCATTGATTTAAATTATAATAAAGAGTAAATTAAAGTAATTTTTAATATTAATTAAATATATACAAGTAATGATTATGATTTAATGTAAATTAATGTAATAACAATGTTAAGGAAATGAAAAATTAAATTAGATGAACTATTTTAAAAATAGCTCTCTTATCGGATGATTAAATTGTTGAATATTTATTCAAATGATTGAATGATATTTTATGATAAATAATTTAATTTCATAATATTATTTAATATTCATTGATAATTAATAATATCTAATAAATACTTTCTGAAAAGTCTTATATAAATATGATAAAATTTCAATATCATGATTTGGATCCATTTTTATGTGATGATTTTTTTGAAAAGATTTTACATAAAATGTTTTATTTTGAAAATAATAAATTTATATCTATATTAAAGAATATAAAGAACAAAATTTTTCAATTTTAGATTTCTCATGTTGAAAGATATGTAAATATGAGAACTATACTTCATATATGATGATAAATGGTGTGACGACCCAGACCCAACTGTCGCTTAATGGGTTCCCCAAGCTCGATGGGTCAAATGGGCTCAAGCGCATTTTCTTGAATACTAGAGGCTACTAACTAGTAGCAAGGTCCTAGGGTGTGTATGTGGGAATAATAAGCCCTCATTAGCAGATTTTAGCATAATAGAGGGAATATAAAGGAATAGTAAATAGCGTAAGCAATACTAATAATCAGCGGAAGAAAATTGATGCCAAAGATAAATGGGAATTACAATAACCGTATCAACTGGAACAATGATAATGTAATTTCATGTCACTAGAAAACTGGAAAGCATGGATAAATACAGTAGGAATAACATATTCCATATGGTAAAAGAAAACAAATACTACTCCAAGAAACCTGAGATCCTACTCGGTCATCTAGTATCAAGTTATATCTTATCAGTATGAAATCAAGAGTTATAAGTTTTATGCTATCACTTTTCAATACCTGAAACCATGTAGTCTACTCTGGGTACTAAACAGCGCCCAGAGATGGTGTTAGATAAATTTCAGTGGTCCACCACCAATGGTGTCTATAACATCTAGCCTGTGTATTGGAATATAGCAGTGTGCAGGCATGAATATATAAAGTAAAGAAAACATTACATATAAAAAAATACCCAATTTCTGGATTTATCCCTCTGCGGGTGTCTGAACATGTAACCATATCATTAATTAAGTAATTACAATTTAATATTAATAGGTCACGTGAGGAATATCCAACACTAAAATCACATAGTGAGGGAGTTCCTGGGTAATAAGTAAAGTAACATAAACTCACAAAATGCTAACTCCGTAGTATCTATGTCTAGATAAGGGGTACAAGTGTTATCCAAGGAGTGTAATCCAAGGAATTCTACAATAAGAAGCCTACCAAGTCCATGCAGTGCATCCAAGGTAAAACGGGTCTAAGAAATGACAAGGTTAAGGGAGTATATCCAAGGAACCTACTTTCCAATGTTGGATCTAAGGAGTGAATGTGAGGTATCATGGAATAATGAAAGTGGACCCGATGGTAGTACACTGGTCATCCAAGTAATAGGCAGGAACTGAAATACATGTGGGTATCAACCTTAGAAAACTGCATCCTTGAATCAGAATTGGGTTCCTAAGACCCACAATATTCTTCTCATGAAATCCAAGATGAGCTCGAGTCAGTCCATTACTATATGATATTCTAATCATGATATAATTAATTCTTTCCAGGTATTTCCTTCCATTAGTGTGGATAGGTCAATTATAGTTGAATCCAATTATTTATTGCTTCATGTGTTGTCTTCCATTTGTGTGGATAGGCCATGTAGAATTGAAACCATTTAATTAAGTATTTGTAAACCATTAAGGAATATTCAATTATGGAGGTTCACTCTGCTACCTTCCATCAACATGGAAGAGGTGCTACGGACATGTAACCTTTATTCAATCTCTTTTAATAAGGCCATTTTTTATACGTAGAATACATTCTATTCCACATTTCACATTTAAAAATCATTTGAAGCACTTACCTTACATGGTTCAAGTGGTGAGCATACATGGTATATGCCATTATGAAATACTCATTTAATAATAAACCATTTATTATAGGAAGTCTCTCCTTATGAAGGTCAAGAATGGGCACACCCAAATGGTGGCTCGAATGTGTCAAAACCGTAAAAACCCAATTATGGAATAACCATCGACATGAGGTGGACTGAGTTGTGGGTGTAACCACTAAAATAATCCTATATTTTTAAAGAGCATAACCATACGATTCTAGCTAGAATATGAATGGTATGTAAAATTAAGATATGGTCCCCTATGTGATCGATTCACCCCAAACAAACTTTCCAAAAACCAATGAACTTAAGGGATGAGTTATAGGCCACACATGTTATAGTTTTAGTATCCTCCTCCTCTTGTATTGGCCATTTATTTTCCTAGGATCGAAGTACATCTATGAAAAGGTGAAAAAACTCACATGGGGATACCTAGGTCAAGAGAGAATGTGAAGAAGAATTACTAAAGAGGACTTGAGTACTTACCTTTGTGCATTCGATGTGAAGAACGAAATATTGATCAGAAGTGATACGATGGATATCTTTTGATCCCCATCCTTGGCCTTCCAAAATATCCAAGTATGTGAAAATGGAGGAAAATACTACTAGTTCTCGGATTAGATAGGATGGTTTTACTTAATTAGATCATTAAATGAAAAAATGGTGTTTTATCCATAAAATAAACCATGAACGGTTTTTTTCATGATTTGGAAAACCATGCGCAAACTGTGTAAAATGGTTCTGCCCAAAATCACATCCTCTACACGGTTTGATAAAACTGTGTCCTAGAAATGCATAATTACCTATGGTAAATTGGTACTCGCATTGTTAGACCACATTTCTATGTTCTAACCATGATAGATAGCTCTTTCCGAAAAAACACCATCCACACGGTTTGGTAAACCATTCAGAAATACTCCACAGTTTAATCTAAATCATGTGTGGGGTCTGTTTTCTACATGAATATGGGTTACAAGCTCCCAAAAATCCCTAGACACCCATGGAACCATTATTAACTCATTAATCATCCAAATTAGGTTCAAAGTAAGGATTTATATTGAAAAAATAAAGAATCCATTCTTGAATGAAAAAGGGTTCTTAAAATTGGGGTATTAGTGAATAAAGAGGATTAATATTACATATATTTTTTAAAATAAATCAATAAATAGAAGGTCCAAAATTTATATAGTGAAAAATAAATTCATTTTTTGGATAAGGTAATAATAGTGTAAATCATGAGATGTATTTTTTCTTCATCTAAATGATATTTTAAAAGGGAAAAGTTAAATATTATGGGTAAATTCTTATTATTTTTTAAATTTTTAGTGTTTATTTATATTCCAAATAATTTTATGAATTTGAAGTAAGAGATATGTGATGACAGAGATTCACTAAGTCATATTCAAGATGAATGAAAAAAATAATCTTCAAGGTGGAGCCAATTTCCTGATGGAATGATGAAATTTATTCCAAAATAAAAATAAATATTTTTATCTATATATTGGATATATTATAATTTGATTATATTGATAGTTAATTTTATAATTCAAGTAAATAAAATTAGAATATATTCAATGTCAAGGTAATTGACATGGGACTATTCACAAGTGATAAAGAACAAAAATGTGGTGGATAATAAGATGAAACTCTAATGAAGTATATGATGAAAATATAATTGAAGTATATGATTTATAATTTATAAAAATTATTAGTGTATAAAACAATTTCAATCAAAGAATCATATAAATCTTGTTTTTTTAGTTGAAAACGAATCTAATTTATTGAAAAATATTGATGAATTTATTTTTTACTACTAAATTAAGGAAGATTAATGAATATGTTGAGTTAAAATATATTTAAATACAAATATAATTATAAATTATAAAAAAATATGTTAATGTAAATAAGGTGTCATATGTAGAATATCAAACATGCTCTTAATAAATATTTGCATGTTATTAGAGTATGTTTATCACATGATGAAAAGTTTTATAAAACAACAAATAACTTGTCTCATTGTATTAATAGAAAAGGTACACGAAAAATTATTTTATTTTTATTTTATTTTTTAAAAAATAATAATTAAATATGAAAGAGTTTAATTTTTATATTTAAAATATAAAAATCATAGATGTGTTTCTCCTAGAAGGTATATCCTTGAGAAAAAAGTATTTATTGTATGGAAATAAAAAATGAAATAAAATAAATAAAATACATAAGGAAATATCTATATATAAATGTTTATTTTATAAAAATGCTATTATTATATTACTTAACACATCAGAAAATAAATAGGTGCAAAGACATGATAACATATAATATATTTATAAAATTTAACATTCATTGAATATTGTTGATATTATGAAGGAAATAATAATAAGGATATAATTTTCCAATTCAATTTAATAATTAATCGTATATCCAAAAGAGTTCGAAGGAAAGTATTGGGGTCTACATGATGAAAAAGAGAAAATAGTTCAAAAAAAATTTAAATTAAATAATAACATAAATTTTTCAGATAAATTTTGAAGAATATTTAACCAAGTAAGTTATTGTTCTAAATAATGTATTACGACATTTTAATCGTGTTTAAATATTTAACATAGTTCAAAAAGATATTTAAATTTATAAATGGGATTGAAGATTCATTCATTATCGATTTATCAGTAAATTTATGATAAAATGAGAGACCATGAATCGTGAGTAATAATTATTCAAATAATATTACTAGAGTTTTTAATATTCTAAAATTCATTGAAAAAATAGAATTAATGATATGTCAGATTTGGTAATTATAATTCACTTAGATTAAAGTGATCCAGAACAATAATATCATGTAAAAAAGTTTAACCTTAAAGATACATAACTATGAATGAATTGTAGCTTAATTTCTTAAGAAAGCCACATTATTGTAAACCTGAGAATGGGAAAATATTCTATAAATATGAGTATATTGTGAATAAAATAAATATTTTGTGTTTTGGAAATAGAACTACAAAAAATGAAAATTTAATTCATATGGGAGAACTACATAATGACTTCTTTGAGAGAATGAAAAAACATATCCTCGGGGAATAATAGGATTGGTAATATTTTCAAAATTAACATATTAATATGAATAGTAAACATTATTTAAATGAAGTGTATATATTTTAAAATAGATATATAAATTATTTTCAATACATTTTAAAAAAATGGAATGATTCTTCAAAAAGAGTCGAGATTAAAAGAATTTTTTGTTTTGTTATTTTACAATATGATATTTTTATAACCATGAAGCCACATTCAACTCATATAAGTATTTAATTTATTCTTCTTATTAGTCATTTCAAAAAAAAATAAAGTATTATATTTATGAAATATAAAAAAAGTAATCATAATATGTTCAAATGTTTCCAAATAAGTACATAATATAATATTTAATTTCTTATTTAGAGGATCCAAAGGGAAATTTGTGTTGAAACTATCTTTAGTAGAATTTAACACTAAAAGTCACATAATTCACTAATAGAATAAGTATCTTTACACTATAAAAAAACTATGTTATTCAATAGAATATCATAATCTTTAAAGAGATAATGAGGTTGATACATGTGAATCATTAGTCTTAAATATGTTTTTAAAGACCAGATATTACTACGCTATTACACATGAAAAACTGATGTTTAATTCATAATATTTTATTTATTTACCCTTGAAATATATATTATAGGAATTGAACATGTTTAATGTAAATTAATTTTTATAAGTCCATTGATGAAAATGGTAACAAACTAAAATCATAGAAATTCAAAAAGTGAGAAAATTAAATAATTATTTTATTTTATCCACTAAATTAAAGTGGATACTTTCTTTTTAAAAGAACTAGTATAATATTTATTTATATTTTTGATGTAAAAGGGGTTTTTCATGATTAAAGTATTCATACACGAATATGGTTGAAAATTATAAATAATTACATTTGAAATTTTTGGAAAATGATCATAAAATTGTGAAATTACTTCAAATTTATATGATGGTAATATAAAAAATATTTTTTATTTATAATGAATAAATATATCATGATTAAACTAATTAATTATATTTTATATTTAGAAAACAAGTTTAATCATAAAAAATTATTTCATTTTATGAAATTAAAATATAGCTTAGATAATCCATCCTAAGATAATTTCATTTCATTCCTCCCAAGATGTAAAAATAATTTTTGAGGAAATAGTCATTTATAAATATTTTATTGAAGTAATGAATAATGAAAATGATTATATGGATATGAATGGAATAATAGTGTTGGTTTTATGTGATATGATTTAAATATGAAATATATGGTTTTTTATAATTTCAAATGATTATATATTATATATAAAATAAGAACACATTCATAAAACTCAAATGGTTGGTGAATTAGAATATCAACATAATAACCGTTATATTTCACAACACAACATAAATTTCTTCCATAATTTTTCCTCACACATTATTCCCATATAGAAATATCATATATTATACTCTTCTTTATTTCTATGGTAAACAATACACATAAAGATATGGTTATCTTAAATGATCAGTAATAGATAGGTTTATCAAGGATTCTTAGAATATTTGTCATTAACCCATAAACATATTATAAAACATTAACATGGAAGGAATAATATATTAATCAAATGTTATCATGAAATCATATGAAATAATCATGAGTCATGTTATTATAATACATTATTGAGAAATAGGGTCATAAAACCATAAAAAGGATCATAATTAAGGAATAACATGTACCATTGTATAATAATATGAAATCAAAGAAATAATCGTTAGTTATAAAGATGCATGAATGAGGAAACAAATCATAGAGAATCATAATATACGTTTTGTTAAAGCACCATGAAATTAATATAATAATGTACTAGACCAAACATATATTTCATATAACATTGTGGACTACGCTGACCACTAGTTTCCCATATCATAATGGATATAGGAAAACCACAAGTGTCCCACAATAATCTCATAAGATATAAGGATTTCCCTAATACAATGAATGACTATAAAATTTCATTATCAATCATAATTTAATGATAATCCAAACATATGTGGGATAAATAAAATTTATCTCACCCCATTTACCGATTTACATATGAAAATAATATGGGTTGGAAAACATTTCCATAAGGTATCAAATAAGTAAAAAAAATCAATTATATCTGATGATACCCAAAATACAATTACCCAAAACAATAATGTCAAAAGATCATTTTGATGGTGATACATATATGAGATGAACGTGACACTTATGGTAGATACTATAGTGTAGGAATGGAAAATGGAAGATAAATACTTAAAATTGTTTTATCAATGTTTTGAATGCATTATTGTAAAAGAAAATATATCATCAATTCCAAAATCATTTTAATAGGCTGGTAAAATTACTTTTGAGACATTATTTTATCAATAATCATCTGAACAATGAATCCTTTAAAAGAAATAATGATTAAATATGTTAAATGTGTATTAAAAGATAATGTTTTTTTTTGAAAGTGTAAGGAAAAACAATTTTGAAATTTTTTCAGTTTAAAGTGTCCTCCATTGAAACTATAGATGTAAGATTTCAATTTTAATAGAGATATTGAAAAATGTAATGATGAAAATTATTTGTAAAAACATCATATTTTTAAAACAACGGAAATCAATCAAAAAGAATAATTTGATAAGAAAAAATAATTTTCAAGTAAATAGAGATAAAATAAAATATGAGGCATATAATTATCATAATATATCAAAATATAAATTTATATTTTAAAGTAAAAGTGTACAACATAATGAAATAAGATCTAGTTAAGAAAACCTCTTATCTTACATTATCATCACCTTGAATGTTATTTATCATCATATATAATAGAAATTTGTTTACTATTTATCTATGTTTGAATGTTTTTATATTTATTTAATATATAACCATTCATTTAAATTTAATTATTTTTCAATAATTAATCATTCATATTTAAAATAAATTTCTGGCTGTTAATTGATCAATTTGTTCTTAAACTGGATTTAAAATGGTTGCTTATGTCACTTCAACATGATCATGAGTTAATTACATCCAATAATTATTGATGAATTATTTTAAAATATTTAATATTGTTTTAGATTCAAATTACTTTTTCATGGATGTTATAATAATAGTCTGTAAACAAATGTAAGAAATTAATATTTTTTCATTAATGAATTCATAAAAAGATTCGATTTTATTGGTGAATATTGATATATATTAACATTTTAAAATTTTAAAACGAACAAAAAATCACCATTATAACCACATAATAATACTATTTAAATGTTTAAAATCATTCTTGATGGAAATGTTATAGCATCGTTCAAGTTGGTTGTGAAAGTGGCATTAATAATATTATGTCATAAAGAATAAAAGATAATGATTTTATTTTTAATTATTTAAATATAAATTATACAGAAGAGTAGGTATGTAAATTGAATTAGATTTATTTTTTATATCACATTTAAAATGATTTTAAAGAATAATATAAATAGAAATTACCAATGGTGGATAACAAAAACAATAAAATAGTCCAATCTTCTCTTAAATACCCTCTTATAATTAATGTGTTTGGAACTCCTCGTTGTGATCATAAGTTCTAAAACATGATGGTGAAATATTAAATAGTGAAATTGGGTATAAATTATAGGGGAAAATTAATGATATATGTTTTCTAAGATAATATGATGGGATAGTTAATTATAGGTATAGTGAGTGGAATATTTTAAATAAGGAATTCATTTTTTTTTCAATTTTCACGAGTGCTCTATTTCAAACAATGGTACTCAACAAAATTTCTTAAATTTTCAAGGAATTTTTTTCATAAAAATATTTCACTAATATCAAAGCCTTTTTATGAATTTCCCATAAATATGTATTTGTGTGTGTGTGTTTTATATTAACTGTTTAATTATTTGTTTCAATGTTTTTCATTATTCTTAATATTTTTGTAAATAAATTTACTAATTTTAATCCTTTCATAATTTATAGATCATGATTTTAAATATGTAATTCGTTTTAATAAATTAAATCACTAAATTTTATTAAAATTAGTTTTTTAATGTATAACATATAAGAATTCATTTTTTAGAAAAAAAATTTCATTTATAACACTATATAAATTTATTCATTGTTATTACCAATAATTTATCATTAGAAAAAATATATTTTTTTAAATTATATTAAAATAATTCTTTATTAGTGATCAATTTAATTTGTTATTAGAAATATACACAATACATGAAAAACTTGAAATAATTTCTCCACTTAAACTCAAAAAATATTATTATTTACATCTAAATTATTCATTAAATTTTATCAATAATTTTGTATAAAAATTGTTAGTAAAATTTTAAAATTAAATTAAATTAATATCATTCAAAGAAAGTAACAAATTTAATAAAAATGTAAAAAAAATACACATTATAATACTAAAAAAATAAATTTTTTAAAACATGTCATTAATTAAATTAATAATTATATATTGATGTATTTATAAAAACTAAAAAAACCATTATTATCCCCACATAAACCCTTAGGGTGAGATCTGAAATTGTTATAGTCATGAGTAGTGATTCAGAAAACTAGGACTTCATAGTGATTCCCCTGATTTTGAAATTCTTCAATATATAGTTTCTCTCAATCTGCACATGTGGAAGTTAATCTTTGGATTTATCAAGAGAAAAATCAGTGAGGAAACAACCTTCTTAATCTCAAACAAATGATCCTTTTAAAGAATAATTTTACATGTTTTTCCACAGATTCCCCATTTCTATAAAACATTCACAACATGAATATCTATTCCTACAATATGAACCATTTTATTATAACAGTAATATATTATATTTACTTTAACTCAGTTTAAATTATGTTTTTGAAAAGTAATATAATATATGTACTTAAACATTATAATACTAAGTGAATGTATATTTATACTAACCATATATGTTAACACACCATATATTCCTAAAAAATAAATAACTATCATATTAAATCCTATATATATATATATAATCATACATTATTTATTAAAATCTTTCATCTCATTCCCTCGATAATTTTATTAGGAAATTACTTTATTTCTAATGTTCATCATTCGTTATGTTGTTATCACCAATGGTGTGATCTAAATTATAGATCAAGATGATTAATATTTCAATCTTGTAGTATTTCTATTTAGTTTTGGTTTTGTTCCATTATTGAGATAGTTATCATCAAAGATCTGGTTTTGCATTACTAAGATCACCCCATCATTTAGAATATATGATATGTTAAAGCCCTTGGGAAATTCAATTGGATTATTACACTATTTAGATCATAGTACACCACCATGAAACACAAATTGGTTGTTTATTACATCCAAATAGATATATCTTATAAACCATCACCCATAATTTCATAAGATTGAAATTGAATGGGAATATAAGTATAAACCATATATTTTATATAAATAGTGTGGTTAGTTTTTTATCTTTAAAGTGGTAGGGTCACTAGGGTTCATTCAATAAATTGAGAACCCCTTTTAAATTGAAAGTAAAATTCAAGGGAACTAAATATGTTTTGGAAGGAGTATTTAACAGACATAAATTTCAAAGTTTTTCTTCGATATATATTTTTTTCCTTTGGATAATGGTGTTAGTTTTGGTGGGTCTCATCCAGAAGGAATAGGTTCTCATATGCACCTTGTCTTTTCTTCTTCTAGAATAAATCATTCTTATTATTTTTTAGATCATTTTACTATTAAGGAGATGAACTCCATCCTATCAATTTTTAGATCTGATGTGGAATATAGGGGTGAGAAAAGGTATTTGGATATGAAGGTTGATCTTCTCTTAGACTTCATTTAGGTCTAATATAGTGGTTCTCAGGAAAGGATAAAATTCAAAGGGGTTTGTGTTGAGAAATAGATATACATTGATCCAAAACACCCCAGAGTCTAGAGGAATGGATCTTTTGAATCCAGAAATAGGAATCAAGGGGATGATTACTAGGATGTATTCATCACTAAATTGAGGAAAATAGTGATATTGAAACTCCCTAGTCCTCTAGTATTTGAAGCATTATATATTTTGAGAGATAACATTGAGAAATAATCTCTTGAAGTGTGAGATATCAAAAAGGAATGTGAAGGGGTTGTCTTCGGAGAAGGCCAGTTCTGCGGACATGCCTTTCAGAAATTGAAGCATGTGTGGGATAATGTTGATGATTGGAACTAAAAACTTTTGTGAAAACCAATCCCTGGAAAATTAAACTTTCTGGTTTGGATACATAGATATCAGGCCACTATTACAAAGGATAACATTCATAAGTAGGGAGCGGCTCTTGTATCTTATAGATATTGTTAAACCTATCCTCAAAAGGAATTAGTTGAATGCATGTTTTTTATGGGGGAATAGGTGAGAGTGATATGGTACTTCTTGAGGTAGTGTATTCACAATAGTGGGCGATGGGTATCACTCCAAAATTTTTTGGAGGATTGGTCTGTTGGTGTTGGACATTTAGAGGTTGAACTCAAGGTCCATGGTTTGATTTTTGTGGTGGATTTTTAGAATCATTGGGAAGAAAGGAACAAGGATACATAAGGCATTAATCGATCTCAAATCTTTCCTTAGATGCTGGTCAAGATGATGGTGGTGGAGATGGGTGCTCTCATTAAAGGGGGACAGATAGTGATTCCTTTAAGAAGCTCATTCTAGGGGTTTTCATGAACATATGTGTAGTGATTCAGTAGGGGCAATGGGTATGCTATAATTTCCCATGTTCAGGTTTTAAATTGAATGTGGATATCTCTTGTATGGATGGTGTTATGAGGGGGCTTCCATAAAAGGGATAGCATGGGATTTGTTCTTGTTTCCTTCAGTTCATCTTATGGTGCATTCACATCTATTGGAGTCGAGGAACATGCCATGGAATCCGAGCTATCGCTTTGTAGGAGTTTCAACATTCATATTTCAAAAGTAAATTCTAATTAAATAGTTCTGGTTGGGTTGTTACATAAATTGGTTAATATACCATGGGAGATAACTTATATTATCAGGAAAATGTATGATTCTCCTTAGTCACAGAACTTCTATTCTTCACAAGTGGAGGGAGGGGAACGATGTATCTTGCGCTCTTGCCAACAAAGTCATGTCGGGGGAAGGGTTTATTTTTTACACCAGTATGGGTTCCTTACCCAATGACTGTATGCTTATTTCTAAGGTACATTCACTATGTCATCATCATTTTTACCCTCCTTTAGGTTGGCTGGTACATGATTTTATTCTAATAAAAATTAAACTTTTAGTCTTTAGAGAATTATATAACACATTATGTTGTGCTCGGTGGAACCTGTGATAAAGAGGTATTGTAAGGGGTCCCTAATGAAATAAAAAATAAAATTAATTATATTTTTTAGAAGAAAAATATGAATAAGGAAAATATTATAGTTCACCAATTGATCTTAAGGAAGATAAATAATGGATTATCAATGGAAAAGTAGGGTTGAAAGTGTGGGTTCATCCTAGTAAAAAATCATCTATTTTTTGTGTATTAATGATAATATTCCATAATTATTCAAATCAGGTTTGGTTTACCTACCATGTATATTAATAAATTCTCTATTTCAAGAGGGATAATTGAATAGAAATGTTGAATATGTAATAATATTTCTTACAAACACTATTTTTGAAAAAATTTGAAATGAAGATGAGAGGGATAATGGAGGATGATACAAGAAGAAATAATTTCAATCTAAGAGTTTGAGAATTTATTATGATCCAATTGTGAGTTATGTTCTATGTTGGATATTTAATCAAAATCATATATAATAATAAAATTTATATTAAACGAATAAATTTATCCTGCTGGGTGAAGAAGCAGACCAAGTTTAGCATGATGGAGAAATGTTAAACCACATGAGTAAAATGAATAAGAAAAATTAGGAGGTTAATTTTGTGTAGGATTATTTCACTACATTTTGTAACATTAACAAGATCACTCTATGACTCATAAACATGAGGATGTTATGTGATAATATAATACTATTCCATCTTTTTCAACCCTTACCTATAATTTTTTAAATTGTTATGGGACTTTATTTATAAAATATTATAATGAACTAAACCTAAAAGTTTAGTAACAAATTAATTTTACATAATTTCAAAAAAAAACATTTCACTTTTCATAATTTTATTATGTTTAGTGGATGTGATTTGGGTCACCCATGATAAAATTTGAGGAAAAAATCCAAAACTACGTGTAATCCCAAGCACACATGTTGAATAAAATATATATCATCCTAACATACCAAACCAATTAGGCTAATATTTTTTGAATATATAGATAAAAATGTGGTATATAATTTTTTATAGTATACATGATCCCATTTCATCAAATTTATATGCCAAATGTTTGAAAATGTAAAGAGGATATGGACTATTCATAGTCTCATGAGTAAATTTGTAAATTGGAAATGTAATTAACTATATATCTCTAATTATTGTTAATGGTGGTGTGGATATAGTAGAATGTTGTTGTAAGTTATTTTAGTTTCATAAAAAAAAATTATAATGCATTATATCCCAAATATAGGTTCCAAGTAATATTTTGAAAACATGTTTCCAAAAAAACTTTCTGTATTTCGAATCAATTGGAACCATGGGAACACCATTATAATGTTCTTCCAAAGGGTTGAATTTATTACATTTAATGGATTTATTGTGTTCCTCCAAAAATCCTAGATGTTTTGGATATCCTAATTCACATAAGGATGTCCAAAATGAAGTCTTATAAATACTTGTGCATCCTCGTACACTCAATGTTGTTCTAAATGGTGAGTGATCATTAAAAAATTGCTACAAAATTAGAGAAGGTGTTTTATAATATAGTTTTCTATTAGTTTGGTGTATATTTTATTCTAAAAATATTCATTATTTGTATATTTTTATATATTTCAATTAATTTTGTGCGATTGAATAAAATGATATTTAGTTTTTTACTTGTGTTTTTCAGACTATAAAATATAAAAATCATTTTATTTTGAGTATTTCTGAGATATAAATTCAAATTATAGCCTCTCATACCATAACAAATGTTTAAATATTTCTTACATGATTATTATGTGAAGGGTTGTTTCTAAATGAATCGATATAATGTTTTGGAGGATAATTATAATTCTAATTAAATTCATATAAAGATTAACATCAAAAAATGAAATCAAATTCTAATAAAATTAAATTGACACAAAATTTAGTAAACATGAACTTAACAAATTATTTAAATTCTCCCAATATGCACATCAATCCACAAAATAAATAATTTTTTAAATTATTTATTTTACATAAAAATTCATTTAAATAACCTTTTTTTAATTTGGTTATATTAACTTATTAAAAACTAACACATTAAACCACCAAATGCTTCTTAATATTGACATATATTCTACCTTTTTCTATAGATTATATTTAAAAACCTAATTAATTTTATATATAACGAATGTGCATCAAAATTAGAGAACTATTTAGTGGGACAACCAAGAAGGGTAAAATGTATATTTTTTAAGATGATTTTATATTTTTAAAATAAGTCATTTAGATTTTATTCCATATTATAAATAATTCTTTTATAACACAACTCATTTTTATATGGATCTTCCATAAGTTGGAGAATTATTCCCACCTAGTCTAAACTAGGAAGCACCACATATTATATAGCCTAACTCACTATATATTAGGTTTTCTCTTTATATCTCTACATTCTTGTTCTCTTTTTCACTATGAAAATTTTAATTTCAACGCTAAATTGGTTAAAAACTGAAAATCTCGATAAATTTAATGATTAACTATAAAATTAAAAAAATTAATATTAATTAATATATTTTAAAATTTTGAGGAATTATTTACCATCATTGAATTTTCTTGTCTATTAAATGAATAAGCATCATCTATGAATGATTCCATTGAGAATATAGATGGGTTGATGCACCTCCCCATTTCTCTTCTTCTCCTATTAATCCAAAAAATATATATTGAGGATGAAAATGAGTTTACTCTCATTTTACATAACTTCTACCCAATTAAAATATGGCTCTAAACTTATTATACTTGTATGGTATTGTGAAAAATCCTTGAGATTGTAATTTTTTTTAATTCTCTATATTTATACATATTTGACATAAATATGTTTTATTAATTTTTGAGTCTAACCTATAGTGTCTGAAACAATAACCAAAAAATAGTATTGAATATTTTATCATATAATTAATTAATGAATTTAACAAATTCATAGTGTATACTAGGATTTCCATACATCATTTACTAATATATACTCATAAATACATATATAATATAAATTCTTTACTAATAAATTTTTTATATCACATATAAATTGATATACTAAAATATTCTAAAAAACTGAATAAAATATGTCTATATAAATAAATATATTTATTTAATAAATGAGAAAGCACAAAAAATTAATATTTTAATGATGGATTTTGTTAGAATTGGGAAAGAGTTTAGTCACTGATTCGAATCCCTACATGACTATCCTTTTTAGATTCATTATTTTTTATTTAATTTTTTCTATTTTCACATCATGTATTTAAAATTATATAATTTTTAATGTCAATGATAACTAATTTTAATAAAAACATAAACATGAAAGGGAATAATATAGAGATTCATTGGTTGGGGGTGATCTGTTGAATCAAATCTTTCATATATTTGAATCCCACCCTAAAATGAGATTCAAATCCATTTGACTACATATTATTTAAATAAATAGAAATGATGTATATTATTCTAAATCATGTAGTGATAGAATATAATTTATTACTTCATTTTTATCTGATGTGGTGAGTAGAGACCCATATCTTGACATGCATGGGGATTACATTATGTTTTCAAAATAATTATACATAACAAAAACAGACACCCAAGGACCGTCATAGTTTAGTGTCTTTGGAAACTTGGAACATAATCTTCTAATCATGGTGAAAGATCTTCAACATCTCCCATAAAGATCTTTCCCCTTTGTTTTCTTACCTAAAACCTTTATTTATATCCTGGGGAAAAGAAAACATAAAAAGGGTGAGCTCAAATTCTTAGTAAGGGTAAACATAGGGAACATAAAAAAAATCCATACACATTTGAATGCAAAAACTTGAACATAAAATATAAACATCAAAATCTTGATCAATGACATAAATCCTGGAAGTACGTAAGGAATATATCATAAAGGAACATCAATCATGATAAAATAGAATGGGAATAAAAAATTTAATTGTGGAAAACCATTAAGCACATGATATGATTTCCATAGTAGCCAAGGCATTGCTCCCAAGGCCATCATAGTGGACAAAGTTCCTTACTAAATCGAGTTCACTCCTCGTTCCAGTCCTGAATCACTAAACCGGATTAACATGCCACTCCAGCCATGTCTATCTCATGAGATATAAATCTTTAACCAATGCATTGGAGTGAGATATAGGTCTCACCAATCTCATAATTAAATCATTCTTACGTCTTCCACAACAGAAACATAAATCATTCATAATAACCCAAATAATAAAATTGGTTTCATAAACATCATTCCATCATAACATAATCCATATAAAACAAATGGATATCATTTCATCATAAAAAATTGAAACCATGTAAATCATAGAGATATTATACTTGAAACATACACATATGAACTAATTTCATATTATATGGAAAATGGTTTTGAAAAAACACTTGAAATGAATTCTTGAGGAAAATATCCTTTATTATTTAAAATCATTTACTTGTCACAAAATTTCATTCAATTTTAAAAGAAAATAATTTTATTGAAAATGACCATGAAATCTTGTAGATGGGGCTTTATATAAAGAAGGAATTATGAAACCATAAAAATGTGTCCCTGCCGTATAAATTAAAAAACATTCTCCTCGTACATTTAACAGAAATGTCGAAAAGTACCTCATATGGTAAACAAAAGAAATATTCCTTCCATAACACAACGTAAAAGTCCAAAAGGGGTAAACATGACTTTAAAAATACATGGAATAATGTTAAACACATTATGAAAACATTTTTATGGACATGAATGAAAAATATAACCCCAGTAAATACTTACGTATAATCAATCCCAAATAAAAATGAGATTGCAAAATTATCCCTTACCTTTTGTCCAATTTCTTCCATATGTGTCTGAGACTTCTGTATATTGGGTTTAGACATTATATTAATTTGTAACATAACTATAATAATATTTATGATATCATATATGATTCACTTACTACTTAATATTACCCGTTCATTTGTCAATTCCATGTTAATGCATCGTTTTGGGTAAAATCATTTCATTTGTCGTACATGTTTTGCCTTGTATGGTTCATATGATTACATCGATCAAGATTAATAATTTCAGAATGTAAAACATGATTTATATATAATATATATTCATAATATAAATATATATAATAGATCAATATATGGAACGAAACACACCGTTCATGGAGACGGTAGACCATACGTACGCATGACCGTTGTTTTTGTTTCCTTATTAAATTGAATGGAAGTAAATGAAAAAAAAAATATATATATATATATATATTAGAATTATTATGTCATATGTTTCATGATTACTTGATATATATACTTTATAATCATTCTTGGATGGTTAACATGGAGAATGAATCTCAACGCATCATGGAGACGGTCGTCCGTACGTACGCACGAGCGACAATATCATTCTTTTGATATTAAAATCATATATAATTGGATGGTATATAAAATATAAATAATCATAATAATGTAATATTTATTATTTATATCATTTATACTCATTATTATACCCATCCAAATGATGAAATGTTTGAATAACAAACTACACCACGACGTGGAGACGGTAAGCCGTACGTACGCACGTGTGGTGACTTTTTCATTCATATGATGGATGAAATAACTAATATGGTTAAACCATTTCTATAATGACATCAAAGTATATAGAATATACTGGATTTATTTTTTTATAATGAAAACAACAAAGAAGGAAGAAGTGGAAGAAGAAAGGAACTTGAAATAGGTGGTGAGATATTTACCTCTACTTCTGGTTCCTCCTTTGGATTTGATCAAAAGGGATCCTTGGGATGGATTTATGACAAAATTAAGGCCTCTAGGATTAATGGAGGATAGTTGAGAGGGTATTTGTGCAAGGTTTGGCCGAGCCAAATGGCTTTGGAGGTGTGAATTAGAGAGAATGGGGAGTGGCCTTTTATAAGAGGGGGTGAGGGGCACCTTTTGAAAAACTAAAAATATTATTTTATAATAAATTAATATTCAGTTTATAATGGATCCAAAGTGACTTATTTCTAGGCTAGAGTGGGGATGGGTCGAAATCCTCTCAAACAATAGGTTTTAGATACGTTTAGGATACCATTTTAACCTTATCATTTAGATTTAACTCTAAGTCAAATAATTTAACTTTTACCATGTCTTCTTGTATTATTACACTATATGGTTAATAAGCATACTATAAACTTCAAATAGAACCCCATTTTTTTCATTAATGTAATTTATATTATTATATATGTCTTTTTTCCGAACCTTAGTATTTTAGGACCATTATATCAATTAATAATATATTAATTTTTTTAAAAACTCTTTTATGTCAATTTTCACACTATTTGGTATTTTGTTCTCTCTAAATTCATAACAGAATTATTACATCGAAAACATTAATCTAACCAACCCTAATATGATATATTAACCTATAAAATTTGTTTAATTCATAAAAAGTCTAAAATTATATTTATTTGTGTATTTATAATATCAATTATGTTAATATTTCATTAATTAGGTAATTACTGCATCATTATTGTGTCATAAATAAATCAAACTATTTAACATCTAAAAAATATAAATAAATTACCATTATTTAGGAAATATTTTTATATTTATAATGAATATTTAAAGATTTATTTATCTTATGTATAACTTTATATTAAAAATGTTTTAGTTATTAAACTTTCATTTTAACTATTTTAACTCTTCTTTAAATAAAATAATAATAAATGTCTTAATCTAATCCAGGTGGACCTAATGGGTCATATTTTATTCCTAAGGTTTTTTTTGGTCGAATTAAACTTATCCAATAGAATTAGAACATGTGTTAGGGTAATAATAATACCATTTTTACCCTTAATTACCCAATTTAGTTTTAACCATGGTAAATAAAAGTTAAAAGTTACTATTCACCAAAAATTATTTTCATCTCATTGAACCACATTTTACATACTTATATCAATCGTGTCTCTCTGATTTTTTAAATTCAACTCACAGAAGTGGTAAAATTACGTTTTATGTAAATTTGAAAATGCTCCTAGGAGGTGGGTAAAAGACGGTAAAAAGTTCAATAAACTTTTAATATATCTATAATTATTATAAAATGACTCCAATGAATTACATTGAACTTATATAGGTAATATTAATCTATTTTGACCTAAAATAAATTTATATAAAATAAATTAATATTTAAATAAAATGTCAGTTTTAACCAATAACTCAGTGTTTCAACTATTCATCAAAAATTGAATGTTTTTAGAAAAATACCAAAATTTCACCCTTGGATAATATCGATATTCTGAATCCAAAAATGAAGTACATTTTGAAAGATAAAATTTATAAAATTTTAAAAAGTGGGTATTACTATTCATAATGGCTAGTTTATATAATATTTTAATAATATATCGTTGATTAATAAATCCCGGTATTGTGTATTACACACGCTATCAACGAAGGTCGCGATTATGTGTAATGCAAGCCAAGTTAGGGTTGAGTGTAGTGCAAGATCCCTTTGGTGTTGCGTATAACATAATCAAAACTTAGTTCATTTATACATTAAACAAAATCTGTATTTAATTTTGCGTAGAATATTTTCCACAAAATTAACATGAAATTGTGTGTGACATGAACCAAGAATAGTATTGTGTATACTGCAAGCTAATACAGTGTTGCCTATAGTACAAGCTAATCTTGGTGTAGTGTAGAATACAAGACATCAAAGAAATTGAAAAGAATATATCTCATAAAATCTTGGGGTGTTACATTCCACCCCCCTTAAAATGAATTTCTCCCTCGAAATTCATCAGGGTTATAAATCATTTACTACTTCAAAGTTTAATTCATAGAAACCCACATCGTAAAAAGGAGTACTAAAACTTAATTTTTAAAAGTTAAGTATGAAACATAACATTTACCCAAATTAACTCATCACTGGGTCTCCACATAGCAGAACATAGGTGGAGATATGGATATGGAAGAGAAATCTAACCATCAAGTTCTGATGGAGAGTGTTAGAGAACATGGCTATGAAAAATACAACAATCACAAAGCCATAAATTTGTGATGATCTAAGGTACCATATGATTCATCGAATATGAGGGTACTAGGACAATGTTTTTGTTTTTCAAGAATATTTCCCTAATGTTGATAAATTTTTTCACAAGGAGAAATAATTACATGATTTTAGTGTAATATCATCATTGGCCATTCCATGAACAATTTTCACTTCATCTCTTATTTAATGAAATGATGTTAAATTTTTCATTCTTGAAATGTTATCAGATCATGCGATAGAATGATAGGGCATTCCATCTGTCTAAAACAATAGGTTAGCAAAGGTTATTAAATATACATAAGTCTATCTATGTTGAGGTTAATTTTATATGATACCAAAAATGGAATTAGACTCTAACTATCATACTGCTTAATAAAATAAAACTAATTTCTACTAACCAGGGACTTCCTGTAGGTCAGTGGTAGGAAATTAAGGCCTGTCGCACGTCGGTTGTGGGTTCGATTCCCACAGCCTTGTCTGACGCGACGAGTTGTCACCCGTCCTATAGGTTGACCTTTTTCTAAAACTAAATTATTATAACAATCCATCAATTATATCGAAAAAAGTTCTTGCCTTAAACAATACTAACTTATGTCCAACATAATCCATTCCAATATTTAGGCTTATCCAAAATAATTCTGTCCAAACTCATAATATAAAGAAAAAAATTACTATAAATGTCATCTATTGAGCATGTGAATACCATCATTTATCCCCCATATATCAGACGATATATCTTTTTGGTCACATTCCAAACATGTGAATACCTTAATAATGTATTCTATTGCACAATGAATACCCATTGAACCTTAGTGAAAATGTGAATGATGTCAAAAGTTAACTCTTTCTACATACCAAAATCCCAAAATTTATATATACTCAAACCATGATATAACTTTGTACTTATATCAGTCATTATCTCATTTCATTTTCTCTTTATCCCTTCATTATGCACATATCATCTTCATTCCAAAAAATATTTCAATCACTTTTCATGGTTACTTGTACCATATAATTATTGAAAACCAATATATAGATATTCCAAAATTCCACGATACCATAAATGAGATTCCCTGATACTATTTTGAAATCCCATTACATAAACACTTAATCATTCCACAACATAATTGTCATAGTCAACATCAAAAATAGTGATCGCATGTGACTTCCCTTTATCATTTGTCTTAAGAGGTTTCTCACGTTGATCATAATTAACACTTGGATTAGGGCATTGATTAGCATAATGCCCCATTTCCTTTCACTTGAAGCATTGAAGGGTTGTTGGGACGTTCTCTATAGTCTTTTCTCTATTCAAATCATTAGCTACCCTTTTCCAATTACTTCGACACTCAATAGCATGATCACTTTCTTTTTAACACTTAAAACATTTTCTAGTACCTTTTAGACAATCTCCACCATGTTTATTTCAACACTTTGAGCATAAATAAACATTCATCTTCTTTTCACCATTGGTATGAGATTTCTCCTTGAACTCTATCTTACATTTTTTTTTCAAAACCATGAAATGGATATGTAACACCAAATTCCAGTTATACCTTGATAGAACAATGAAAAATTTCTTCATAGCTACTAAATTCTCTTATAGATAATGTCCTTCTAGGAATTGGTTTTAAGCCACTGAAGAATCTATCAACTTTTCTTTCAGGTTGGATGATAAATCTAGATGCGTACCGTGAAAGCCTTGTAAAATTCGCCTCGTATATACCAACAGATTCATCATCCTTTTTCTTAAGATCAAGTAACTCCTTTTCCATCTTTGTTCGAAGAATACAGGGGAAGTACTTATTGAAAAACAAATTCTCGAACTCGTCCCATTACATTGATTCTATTTCATCTTGGGGCCTTGTATTCTTAATTACAGTCCACCACTGGTCTGATTCACCTTTTAAATGGTAAACAGCCAGAATGACTTATTCATGTTCTGAAAAGAGAAGTATGGAAAATATCATTTCCATTGTACTGATCCATTGTTCAGAAACAAGTTGATTAGAGGACCCACTGAAAGAAAGTGGGTGTCGCCTCATGAAGGACTCAATAGAATATTGTTCCTTTCTCTGCACATTTGGAAGTCCAGAATGATTCGTAGCTTGTGTAAGTATAGAAATAATATTTTTCTCTCCATCTCCCATAACATTGGTTTGTTCATAAGGATAATAATTTCATTGTCCATTACATTGATCAACACGGTTCCTTCGGGTTCCAGCCATCATTTAAAACCCAAAAAGGATAGTGTGAGAGGCAAAAATCCTGCTAGGGAAAAAAACATAATAAAGGGGGATTAACTACAATATCTAACATCTTAGGTTTAATTCTAATATCGTTACCGTAATTCTAGGACTATGACCTATACTTATACTTAACCTTAGGAACATCCCTAGACATACTTTAGAAATATCTATAGGGATCTCACTAAGGTTTTCACATCCTAGTTTCCAAAGGTTAACTAAACCTTTCCTCTGATACCAATAGTAGAGACCCAAAGCTTGACATACATAGACATTAGAATACTTTTTTGGAATACTTAATAAATAACAAAAATAGAAACCCAAGGGCCGTAATAGTTTAGTGTCTTTGGATACTCGTAACGTAATCTTCTAAAAGTGGTGAAAGATCTTCAAAATCTCCCATAAAGATCCACCCCTTTTGTTTTCTTACCTAAAACCTTTCTTTATATCCTGGGAACAATAAAACATAAAAAGTGTGAGCTTAAATGCTCATTAAGGGTAAACATAGGGAATATAAAACAATCCACAAACATTTGAATGCAAAAACATGAACATAAAAGCTAAACATCAAAATCTTGAGCAATGACATAAATCTTGGAAGTACGTATGGAATATATCATAAAGGAACATTAATCATGATAAAATATCATGGGAATAAAACATTTAATTGTGGAAAACCATTAAGCACATGATATTATTTCTATAGTATCAAAGGCATTGCTGCCAAGACCATCATAGTGGACAAAGTCCCTTAATGAATTGAGTTCACTCCTCACTCCAGTCCTGTATAGCTGAACCATATTAACTTGTTGTTCCATCCATGTCTATCTCATGAGATATAAATATTTACCCAATGAATTGGAGGGAGGTATAGGTCCCACCCATAAAATAATGAAATCATTCTAACATGTTCCAGAACATAAACATAAATCATTCATAATAACCCAAAGATTAAAACGGGTTTCATAAACATCATTCCATCATAACTTAATCCATATAAAACAAATGGATATCATTTCATCATAAAAAAAATAAAACCATTTAAATCTTAGATAAATTATACTTGAAACATAAACATATGAAATAATTTCATCTTATATGGAATATGGTTTTGATAAAACACATGAAATGAATTCATGAGGAAAATATCCATTATTCTTTAAAATCATTTTAATTTTAAACAATTTCCTTCAATTCTTAAAGAAAATAATTTTATTTATTATTACCATGAAATCTTGTAGAGGATTCATAATAGAAATAAGTAATTATGAAACCATAAAAATATTTTCATGTCATATAAGTTAAAAAAACATTCTCCTCATATATTTAACTGAAATGTCAAAAAGTACAACGTATGGTAAACAAATGAAAGCTTCCTTCCATAACACAAAGTAAAATTCAAAAAGGGGTAGAACTGAATTTAAATATACTTGGAAGAATATTAAACACTTTATGGAAACATTTTTATAGACATGGATGAAAAATATAACCCTAGTAAATACTTACGTATAAGCAATCTCGGATAAAAATGAGATTGCAAAATTATCCCTTACCTTATGTACAATTTATTCTTTATGTGTCTAAGACTCCTGTATTGTGGGTTTAGACATATTATTAACATTTGATATAACCATAATAATATTTATGATATCATATATGAGTCACTTACAACTTTATATTACCCGTTCATTTGTCAATTCCATGTTAATGCATCATTTTGGGTAAAATCATATCATTTGTCGTACGTGTTTTGACTGGTAATTATTCATATTATTACTTAGATCATGATTACATACTTATATAATGTAAAACATTATTTATATATAATACATATTCATAATATAAATATATATAATTGATCTATAAATGGAACGAAATACACCGTTCATGGAGACGGTACACCGTACGTACGCATGAACGCTGTTTTTGTTTCCATATAAAATTGAATGGAAGTAAATGAAATATATATATACAAAAATACAGTAGCATTATTATGTCATATGTTTCATGATTACTTATTATATATACTTTATAATCATTCTTGGACGATTAACATGGAGAATGAATCTCATCGCATCGTGGAGATGGTAGTTCGTACGTACGCACGAGCGACAATATCAGTCTTTTGATATTAATATCGTATATAATTGGATGGTATATCATATATACAAAATCATAATAATGTTATATTTATTATTTATATCATTTATACTCATTATTATATCCATCCAAATGATGAATGTTTTGAATAACAAACTACACCATGACGTGGAGACGGTAATCCGTACGTACGCACGTGTGGTGACTTTTTCATTCATTGGAAGGATAAAATAACTAATATGGTTGTACCATTTCTAAAATAACATCACAGTATATAGAAGATACTGGAGTTATTATTTTATAATGGAAACAACAATGAATGAGGATGTCGAAGATGAATGGAACTTGAAATAGTTGGTGAGATATTTACCTCTTTTTTGGGTTCTTCTTTGGATTTGATCAAAAGGGCTCCTTCGGTTGCATTTATGACTAAAGGAAGACCTCTTGGATAAATGGAGGAAATTTTATAGTGTATTTAGGCAGGTTTTGGCTGAGAAAAATGCCTTTGGAGGTGTGAATTAGAGAGAAGGGGAGTTCCCTTTTATAAGAGGTGGTGAGGGGCACCTTAGGAAAAACTTAAAATATTATTTTATAGTAAATTAATATTCTGTTTATAATGGCTCCAAAGTGACTTATTTTGAGGCTAGGGTAGGGAAGGGTTGAAATAATCTCAAACAATAGGTTTTAGATCGGTTTAGGTTTCCATTTTAACCTTATCATTTAGATTTAACTATATGTTAAATAATTTAACTTTTATCATGTCTTCATGTATTCTTACACTATATGGTTAATAAAAATAATATAAACTCTCAATCAAACCCCAATTGGTTCATTAATGTCATATATGTTATTATATAAGTTATTTAGAAGAACCTTATATTTTTAGGACCATTATATCAATTAATAATATAATATATTTTTAAAACTCTTTTATGTCAATTTTGACACTATTTGGTATTTTGTTTTCCCTAAAATCATAAATGCATTATTACTTCTAAAAAATTCATCTAACCAACGATAATATGTTATATTAACCTATAAAAGTAGTTTAATTCATAAAAAGTCTCAAATTACATTTATTTGTGTATTTATAATATCAATTATGTTAATATTTCATTAATAATGTAATTACTGCATCATTATTGTGTTAGAAATATATTAAATTATTTAATGTCAAAAAAATATAAATAAATTACCATTATGTAAGAAAGATTTTTATCTTCATAATGAATATTTAAAGTTGAATTTATCTTATGTATAACGCTAAATTAAAAATGTTTTAGTTATTAAACTTTGATTTTAAGTATTTTAACTCTTCTCTAAATAAAATAATTATAAAGGTCATAATCTAATCCAAGTGGACCTAAAGGGTCATATTTTATTCCTAAGATTGTTTTTTGTCGAATTACACTTATACAATAGAATTATTACATGTGTTAGGTTAATAATAATATCATTTTTACCCATAATTACCCAACCTACCTTTAACCGTGGTAAATAAAAGCTAAAAGTTACTATTCACAAAAATTTATTTTCGTCTCATTGAACCACATTTGACAAACTGATATCAACAGCGTCTCTCGGATTTTTGAAATTCAACTCACAGAAGCGGTAAAATTAAGTTTTATGTAAATTTGCAAATTCTCTTAGGAGGTGGGTAAAAGACGGTAAAAAGTTCAATAAAATTTTTATATATCTAAAATTATTATAATATAAATCCAATGAATTAAATTAAACTTATATAGGTATTATGTATCTATTTTGACCTAAAATAAATTTAAATAAAATAAATTATTATTTTAAAAAATGTCAGTTTTAACCAATAACTCAGTGTTTTCACTATTCATCTAATATTGAATGTATTCAGAAAAATACCAAAATTTCACCCTAGGCTAATTTCGATATTCTGAATCCAAAAATGAATTCCATTTTGAAAGATAAAATTAATAAAAAAATTTAAAAAATGGAATCACTATTCATAATGGCTACTTTATATAATATTTAAATAATATATCATTGTTTAGTGAAAATCAGTATTGTGTACTACACATGTTATCGAGGAAGGTCGCGATTGCGTGTAATGCAAGCCAAGTCAGGGCTGCATGTAGTGAAAGCTCCCTTTGGTGTTGCGTATAACATAATCAAAACTTATTTCATTTATACATTAAACAAAATCTATACTTAATGTTGCTTAGAATAATTTCCACATAACGAACTTGAAATTGTGTGTAACACGAGCCAAGAATAGTGTTGCGTATACTGCAAGATTATACGATGTTGTTTATATTACAAGCTAATATTGGTGTATTGTACAATAGAATACATCAAAGAAATTAAAAATAATATATCTCATAAAATCATGGGGTGTTATATGGTGTGTGTTATTTTCAAAAATATTAAAATAACATAAAATAATATAAAACTGAATGAATGCTTGGATCATGTAGAGACTCTTGTTTTTCTTCTTTTTTAAATTTGATCAGAAATTTATATTTTTTCTCTTAGGTGATAATAAGTGGTAAAATGGTCTTTTTTACTCTAACATAAGGTCTTATATAATTTCTATGCCCAATCTGTTGCATTAGGAATATGACATTAACCTTATGACATATCTTAGTAGGAATTCCACGCAGTTGGATGTTTTTTGGAATATTTAATATTTTATTTCCCATGTATTAAATTGGTAGGGTGGTTTCTATTTGATTTATATTTTTAATTGAGTTTTTGATTTAGACATTAACTCTTAGATTGATTCAAGAATGGGGGTATTTACATGGTAAGATATATAATTGATTCAGGATCCGAGACTCAGGATAGCTGTTAAATGGGTGATTAATTACTTAATTAAATTAATTAATAAAACTAATAAAATGCATCCCCTACCACATTTGGGGTTCTTAAGCATGGTATGATATGGGAGGGATCCTCCCTCAAATGTGACGACCGATCCAGGATTAGGAGGAAGGGAGGTGTCAGCAATCATTTTCATAGTCATATATTGTGATTAGAACGAGGAGCATCATCTTTTGGGAGAGGATTTGAACCTAAAGAATCAGTGTTTACACCCTGAGGTGGGATTCTTTTAGTATTATTCATTGATCACCATAGATTATTAGTTTTTAAGAATAAAATACTTATTATTAATTCTAATGATGTAATAGGGGTCTATATATGTTTATTTTGGGAAAAAATGGGGGTTTTGGAGGTTTGTAGCGGTATCCCATTTGAAAACCCCGATTACAAGACATGTTTTTTGAAGAACACATATCATGTGATCTTACAGTCCATGGGATAAGTTAATTGGATTACTACACAACATTTTTTTAAAATGAAATATCATGTAGTGTCACATGGTGTGTGGCCGAGCACATAGCTAGGTGTCGTGTAGTGGGAGACACAACGATGTAGGGTACACATCCAAACCCCCTTTGGGTGGCACGTTGTGTGTGAGTACATGGACAGATAGGGACACATATACAATCCATGGGTGGTACACTAATTTTATCAATGGAATTACCTACTTATAATTATTCCTTATAGTATAATCACATTAGGAATCACAATGATATATAGTGATACAATATATTATGTGACCATCAGTCATAATTTTTCTGATTCTATGTTTTGATTTTTAAAAATCCGACATACATGGTTTTATTCAAGATTATTTTTTGAGTCTAATAAAACAAAACTAATTTTTGGGGAATAGTAACATACCATTATTAATTATAACACACCCTTATGAATAGTAATGTGACCCTTATGAATAATAAATTGTCCAAAATAATAGTAACCTTAACCATGAATAATTAAATAAAATTAAGGCATCTTATAAGTGGCAATTTGAACATAGTAGAAGTATTAGTATTTTTGTAAGTCATAAATAAATAATTATAATTAATTAATTAATTTAAAAGAAACATTATTTTCTTAAAATGTCTTTATAAATTAACAAATCTATGTCTTCTAGATTTAAGATAATTTTATTAGACCTTAAGTAATTTTTGAAACCATTATAAAATCAGTTTTAATTTTAAAAACTAGTTTTTTTCAAGTAAATTTTGATTTTAATTAAATATTAAATTAATCATATTTAGAAATTTATTTTAGAATAATGGACTTCATTTTAGGATTCTACACGTTTAAAAATGGATGGAGGGAATTTTTGGGATTTTTCTGAAGTACTTGAATTTTTTATGAATAGTGAAATACCATAATTTAAAAAATAAGCTAAATAAACAAATTATAGAGTCATACATGGTGTTCTGCAGATGTAATCCTAATTGGTTCGGGATCACACGATAAAATTACTATTATTGGTACTAGAAGACTCACTATTTCTTATATTCTGGGTAAATAATAAACTAATGAATTTTATATTGAGAAAACTCATCTCCCCTACACTATAAAAACCACCCTTCACACCCTCATTTCCTCACACATACCATGCTTCAAGCCTTTTCTAAAATCTACCCAACCATATTTCCTATACCCCCCCCTCCACGTTCAAGATCTTCTGGTCTCAATAAAAGGCCACACCTAGGTCCCTTAAGGAGGATCTCAAGAGGAGGATTCAAGAGGTAATTTCCCTTCCTCTTTCCTTTATTTTCCTTTCAATTTCAAGTTCTTTTCTTATTCTCCCCCCACCTATCTTTATCCACATGTTATGGTAACTCCATTTTCATACATATAATATAAATTTATGATAGTAATTTGTTATTATACCATCTAACCCCCTTCTCCATTTCCTTTTATTTTATAGAAGACAACATTGTCTCATGAGGTGTTAATCTATCACCTTCAAGAACGACATGTTTTCAATTTACATTAATGATTTCAGATATGGTCATGAAAAAATAGTTATGGTTGAACTAGAATATGTAATATTTATTATTTATTATTTAATTTTCTTTAATTTACTTATGTACATATTACTAAACGATTAATTAAAACATGTTCTTTGTGGTAAAAAAACCACCCTAATTAACCCAAAAAATCATCATTTAATTCTTATCTAATGATTCATCAAAATGGTATATAATATAATAAATTATAAGATCATTTAAACTCTTGTAATATAATTAATAACATGTAATATTAGTTATGGATGTTTACCCATGTTTTACATGAACTTCACATTATGAATACAAGTTAACAGCTCAAGAAAACCCATAAAAACAAACTTTCCCGAACAATGTTTTTAAACTCTATAACTCATCAAAATGAACATAAAAAAACTTAATGAAACCATAATAAACCATATTAATTTAAAAAAGGTTCTTTAATTCTTAATTAATTAATCTAATGTGGTTATAAAGGACATTAATGTGAAGAAAGCTTCGGATATAAGGTAAGGCGAAATTCTCGAACCTAATTTCATCCTTTGGGTTATCGCTATTTTAATCTATATTTGATATGGTCACTCCATAAAAATCATTTTTTCATCATTAGCTTACCTTTTTCGGGATATAAATGTTTGATACCGAAGTTTATGTCAAAAAAAATGTTTTTTAAAATAACACTTCTTTTAAGAACACACCTTTTACTTCTCATTCTAGGTCGACTGTTCTTGTAACATGTATGTTATTCCCTATTTATTTTGGGAACCCAATGTTTATTAATGTATTCTTATCAGATGAAACCCATTCTTTTTCATAGTTTAGTTATTTTATTTTTTGATATATGTTCATTGTGGCATGCATGATAAATGATAATGTTATGATGTAATGGGTGTGCCCAGAATTATATATCACAATATGAATGTTTCAATGTGACGGGTGCGCCCAGAATAATACAGCACTCCAATGTATTTGGTAAAGACAAAAATCTCATGAGTTAATTTGAAATTATGTGTAAAAATTATTCTATAGGTTTTCACAAGTATTTGTGTTAATTAACCACTAGGACATGATGTTTCATTTTTATGAATTTCCACATTTCTAGTATCTTATTAATGTTTCCTATCATGTTCAGGATTCTTTACCTATGTTATGGTTATACTCATCCATTTTTGTATTTTACTTATCCATCCTCTTACTGGGATTTTATCTCACCCCTTTTTTATGTATATCCTCAGGTGACTAGAGGAACTAAGAAGAGGTCAAGTGCAAATAAGAAGCTGGAGAAGAAGAAATTTTTAAAAAAAATATATACTCGATGTTGTAATTGCTATGTATTGTCCTAGTTATCCCAAGACACTAAGCCATTATATCCCCTATGTGTAATAATATTATGTTTTTTATATTTAAAATTATGTAATAATAATTTAAGAAAATTTTGGGTCACTATAATTGGTTTTAGAGGGAGGTGTATTTAATTTGGGAATTATGATTAGTCAACCCTAGATAAAACCTCTAACATGAGACTAAGTAATAATATGCACATAAGAATATTTATATAGGGATTACATATGTTATGATTTTAGTATAAATTTTAAAAATGAATAAGTTATTTATTCAAGACTTGTTGAATTATTTTTTTTCAATACATTTTTATTTTAGAAAACGGTGGGAACCAGGAGAAACCAGGCCAACAAATTGTGAGAGGTAAAATGCAATAATTGCATGAATGACATCCACAATGATTTGAGAGGTGGAGTTCAAAACTTCATGGTGATGATTACCCAATGATCTCATGTTATGAAAAATAACCATAATAATGGAGAACATTTTCCTTCACCAAATACGGAGTAAGTATCCATCGAGTGTTTTATGTGGAAATGACCACCAACATTTAGTGGATATTTGGATCCACTAGTTGCAAAACATTGGGTCAAATCCATTGAGAAGATCATTTTTGTGCTTTGTTGTTCTGAGATAGAGATGGTGACACTATCTTTTTATCTTATATATGGAGAGACCAATCAATGGTGGGATTTTATTAATAACACTATACCATGGGAGGAAATTGAAAATATAGGATGAGAAGACATTAAGATATTGTTTCTTAACAATTATTTCTACGAACTCTTCTCACAAATATATATAGAGAATTCATAGAGCTCAAGAAAAAAAAAGAAATAGAATTTGTCACAACCTATGAAGATAATTTCACAAGGCCTCTAAGGTATGCTTCGGGTATTTTTATCAACAATGATAGGAAAATTGATAGATTCTTTAGTGGATTAAAACCACACCTTTGAAAGTCTATTGAATATTGTAACTTTGGGAGTTTGGAAGAGGTTGTTTGGTGTGCTCTAAAATTGGAGATAGAGTTTGGGGAATGGTCACATGGCTATGGTGATAGGAAAAAAAGATAGAGTTTCAATATGGTGGATCTAATGACAATGGTTGGAAAAAAAACTCAACAAAAAACATCCCAAAAATGTGGGAAGTTTCACCAAGAAAACTATCTCAAAGGGACGGGGAAGTGCTTCAAGTATGGGAAAGAAGGACACCATGCTCAAGAGTGTCACAAATACATAAAATAGAATGAGAATGTGGTAGATTAAAAAAGAGAACAACCCATGGTTCAGTTATACAATTGTATGGAGCTAGGACGCTATGCAAGCCAGGGCACTAAATGTAGAGACCCGAAGCCTGACGTACATGGACATTACATTACTTTTGCGGAATACTTAGTACATAACAAAAACACACACACAAGGATCGTAATAGTTTAGTTTCTTTGGAAACTCGGAACGTAATCTTCTAATCGTGGTGAAAGTTCTTCAATATCTCCCATAAAGGTCATCCCTTTTTTTTTACCTAAAACCTTTCTTTATATCCTGGGGAAAAGAAAACATAAAAGGGTGAGCTCAAATGCTCAGTAAGGGTAAACAAAAGAAATATCAATCACATAATTTTCATAAGAACATAACTTTTTTGGAAATCTTAACCTGCAAAAGAGAGCATAATTTCATAACATGGGATAAATCATAGTAGTGAAAATGAAACCATAACTTAAAACATTACTCATTGTGGCATACACACATAATCATAGAGAATCATTTCTTGTTAGTCAAGACTCATTTCCAAGACTATCTTAGTGGACAAAGTCCCTTTCTGAATCGAGTAATCCTCGTTTCAGTCATGTTTCACTGAACCGGTATAACCTACCATTCCAGCCATGTCTATCTCATGAGATATGAAATCTTTACCCAATGCATTGGAGGGAGATATAGGTCCCACCCATCTCTTAATGAATCCTTTCTTATGTGTGCCACAAAATCATAAATCATACATCATTGCATAACCCATGTAATAAAAATGGGATTCTTAAACAACATGACATCATAAAACCATTCATATAAGATAAAGGAATTCATAAACATAATTCCATCACAACATAGTCAAATCAATGTAAAAATATGGATAGAAACAGAACCCTTTATTATCTTATATGGAAAATAATTTTGATAAAACACTTGAATTGAATTCTTGAGGAAAATATCCTTTCTTCTTCAAAATCAATTTCTTTTCACAAAACATCATGCAATTTTAAAAGAAATAGATTTTATTGAAAATAGTCATGAAATATTTTAGAGGAAGCTTCCTGAAAATAAGGCTTTATAAAACAGTATAAATCCGTTCGTGCCGTATAAGTAAAAAAAATAAAAAAACATTCTTCGTACTTTTGTCGGAAAGTCAAAAAGTACCTCGTACGGAAAAACGACAAAAGATTCCTTTCATATTCTTTACTAAAAACTCACCTAAGGGTAAAATTGGATTTAAACTATTGCAAGTGGATGGAAACAATATTTCATATTGAGGGAACATGGATGTGGATGATAAAATACACCCCAGTAAATACTTACGAATAAACAATCTCGGATAAAAATGAGATTGTGATATTTCCCTTACCTTAGGTCCGACTTGCTTTGTAAGTGTCCGAACCTCCTGTATAATGATTTAAATCATGTTATTGACTTATTACAGAATCATATTCATTGTTATGATATCATATATGGTTCACTTATGACATTATATTACCCGTTCTTTTGTAAATTCCATGTTAAAGAAGCGTTTTGGGTAAAATCGTTTCATTTATCGTAGGTGTTTTGACTTGTTGTTCTTGACATCATTATTACTTATATCATGATTTACTTACTTCCAGAATATAAAATATGATTTATATATCATATATATTCAGTATATATATATATATATAATAGGTAGATAAATAAAATGAAAAACACCGTTCATGGAGACGGTAGTACGTACGTACGCATGAACGCTGTTTTCCTTTCCTTATTGTCTTGAAATGGAAATAAGTAGATGACATACATATGTATATATATATACATAAACCCATTAGCTTTATAATGTCATATATTTCATTATTATTTCTTGTATATACATTAGAATCATTCTTAAATGGTTAACATGGAGAATGAATCTCATCGCGTCGTGGAGACGGTATTCCGTACGTACGCACGAGCGATGATATCATTTCTATAAATATTGAATTGAATTGGAGTGGATTATACAATATATCAGAATAAATATGATGTTGTAATAACTATGTATAGTTATTCTTTACACCATTATACCCATCCATGTAAGGTGGTGGTGGAAAATAGATTACACCACGGCGTGGAGACGGTATTCCGTACGTACGCACGCGCGGTGATTTCTTTTTCCGTAGGATGGATAGATGGTGAAATAGGGTTGTTTCATACTTATAATAACATATCAGTATATGAGTGATACTGATGTTATTACTTCATAATGAAACAACCTAAGAAGAAGAAGTGGAAGAAGAAATAAAGATGAAAGAATTGGTAACGGTAATTACCTCTTCTTTGAAGTGCCTCTTTGAGACCCCCTCTTAGGGCACTAAAATTGGACTTTGAGGAATACCAGAACCTCTAGGATGTTGCTAGGGAAGTGGAGAAGAGATTTTGGCAGGGGTTGGCCGAGCTTGAGTGCTCAAATTGGTGTGAGGAGGAGGGGGAGGAGGTGTCCTTTTATAGGGGAGGAGAGGGGCACCTTAGGAATTCTTAAAAATATTAATTTATAATAAATCTAAACCCACTTAAAAACCTCCAAAAATGACTAATATTCGAAGATTATATGAGATAGGGTTGTAATCTCATCAACCAATCAAATTTAGACATGTTTGGATTTTATTTTAAACCTTATCAATTAGATTTAACTCTAAGTTAAATAATTTAACATTTACCGTGTCTTTTTGTTTTCTTTCACTATATGGTTAATACACTTACTATAACATGCCAAACGAACCCCAAATTGTTTATTATTAATATATATATCCTTATCTAAGTCATTTGGCCGAACCTTAGATTTTTAGGAATAAAATAACAATTAGTAATATAATATTTGATTTAAAAACTATTTTGTGTCAATTTTGACACTATTTGATATATGATTTTTGTGAAAGTCATAACAGAATTAAATGTTCGAACCAAGTTGATTAAATCAACATTAATATATCATAGTAACCTAGAAAATTAGTGGAATTCATAAAAAGTCTTGAATTACATTTATTTTGGTATTTATATTATCAATTATGTCAATATTTCATTAATAAGATAATTACTGCATCATCTTTGTGTCATAAATAAATTATATTATTTGATGTCTAAAAATTACAAATAAAATACCATCATGTAGGAAATCTTTTTAGCTTTCTAATGAATATTTATAGTCGAATTTATCTTATGTATAACCCCATATTAAAAATGATTTACTTATTAAACTTTGATTTTAACTATTTTAACCCTTCTTTAAATAAATTAATAATAAATGTCCTAATCTAATCCAAGTGGGCCTAAATGGTCATATTTTATTCCTAAGTTTGTTTTTGGTCGAATTCCACTTGTCCAATAGAATTAGGACATGTGTTAGGGTAATATTAATATCATATTTACCCTTAGTTACCCTATTTACTATTAACCGCGGTAAAAAAAAGTAAAAAGTTACTATTCACCAAAAAATTATTTTCATCTCATTGAACCACATTTTAGTCCTTGATATTAACCGTGTCTCTCGGATTTTCGAAATTCCATTCACAGAAGCGGTAAAATTAAGTTTTATGCAAAATTCAGTTTTTAACCTACCACTTAGTAGTTTCACTATTCATCAAAAATTGATGTTTTTCAGAACAATGCCAAAATTTCATCCCAAGCTATATTTCATATTCTGAATTCAAAAATGAAGTCTATTTTACCAAATTCATAACATAAAAGTTGCATTAATTAATTTTATAATTAAATCCCACTGTTAAAACAAATAGCGTGTTTTTAAGAAACAATATCTATCAAAAGATTGACACTTGTTTATGTCTAGTTTAAATGTGAAATTACATCCAATGACCAACATTGTATTAAATTGTAAAAATATATTCTAAATATACTTTAAAACCACTCAAATTAATGATTTATCACTATTCATTATTTCGATTAAAAAAGTTGTTTTTAATTATAATTTAGTAATTTTCACTATTCATCAGAATATGAAAGTTATCCGATAAGTACCAAAATTTCACCTTAGGCTAAATTCGATACTCCGAATCCAAAAATAAAGTTCATTTTGAAAAATAAGATTTACTGGATTTCAAAAAGTGGTTATTACTATTCATAACGGCTAGTTTTAATAATATTTTTATAGCATATCGTTGTTTAGTGAAACTCGGTGTTGCGTACAACACACGCTATCGTGGAAGGTCGCGATTGCGTGTAATGGAAGGAAAGTAAAGGATGCGTGTTGTGAAAGCTCCTTTTGGTGTAGCGTACAACACAAGACATTAATAAAATTAAAAAGAATATTTTTTATAAAATCTTGGGCTGTTACATTCTACCCCCCTTAAAATGAATTTCGCCCTCGAAATTCGTCGGGGTTATAAATGGTTTACTATTTGAAAGTTTCTTTGATAGAAACCCACATCGTAAAAAGGAATACTCAAACTTATCTTAAAAAAACAAAAGTATGAAACGTAACAGTTACCCAAATAAACTAATCACTGGGTTTCCACATAGGTGAAAATATGGATATGGAAGAGAAATATAACCATCATGTTCTGATGGAGAGTGGTAGAGAACATGGCTATGGAAAAGATAGCAATCACAAAGCCATAAATTTGTGATGATCTAGGGTATCATCTGATTCATCGGATATAAGGGCACTAGGACAACATTTTTGGTTTTCAAGATCATTTCCCTAAAGTTGAAAATTTGAATTACAATAAATACTTACTTTATTTTGGTACAATCTCACTGTTGTTCGTGCCTTGAACAATTTCCACTTCATCTCTTAAATAAATGAAGTTGAATTTGTTATTCGTGAAGTGTTAGCAGATTATGTGATAGAATGACGGGTCATTCCATCTGTCTCAAACAAAATGTTAGCAAAAATTATATACATAAGTCGGTCTATAGTGAGATTAATCATATATGGTTCCTAAAATAGACTTTATACTTCATATATCATACTGCTTAATATAATAAAACTAGTTTCTAATAAACCGGGACTTCCTGTAGGCCAGTGGTAGGCGATAATGGCCAGTCGCACTTCGGTTGTGGGTTCGATTCCCACAGCCTTGTCCGAAGCGATGGGCTGTCGCCCGTCCTGCAGGTTGTCCTTTTTATAAAACTATATTACTATAACATCCCATCAATAATATCAAAAAAAAAACTTCTATCCTTAAACAATACTAACTTATGTCCAACATAATTCAGTCTAATCTTTAGGCTTATACATAATACTGCAGTCCACTCTCATAATATAGTGACAACGATTACCAGAGATTTAATACTGTCGTTGATCCCCACATATCATAAGATATGTCTTGTTGGTCACATTTCAAACATTCAAAGTCCTTAATCGTGTATTCTCTTGAATACCTTAGTGAAAACATGAGTGCAGTTAAAAGTTAACACTTTCCACATACCAAAATCCTCAAAATTCTATATACTCAAACCATGATATCACTTAGTCCTTATATCAATCATGAGCTCATGAATACTGTCAAACATTTCATTTTCTCCTTATCCCTTCATTATGCGCATATCATCTGCTTTCCAAAATATTTGAATCACTTTTCATGGTTACCGGTACCCTAAAATTATTGAAAACCACAATAATACAAAAAATATTCTAATACACAATAAAAGTACCTCAACAACATTATTCTTGAATACCAATACATAAACACTTCAATCCATCCTCTTAAATTATTTTCCTGGAATAAGTCCTTCCTTGATTTAGAAGTAACTTTTTAGGTCAGGGCATTGAGTTGGGTAGTGCCCATGTTCTCCACAAATAATACATTGAACTCCATAACAGTCTGTCACTCTATGACCTTTTTCTCCACACAAATAACATCGGTCCCTCCATTTGAGGTATTCCTCAAGGTTCTTCTTCCCTTCTTTAGAAATCTCAATCTTCCTTTCTTTATGCTCCTCAACATGCGAACATGCATAATAGTCTATCTTCCTCTTCTTTGATGAATTAGGCATACCACTAAATTTCAACTTGTTAATCATATATCGCGATGATTGATTCGGCATAATCACAACATCTTTCTCTCTAGGCATTACACAATTTTGTTTCTCATAGTCACCAATTTGTCCATTGGATTCAATGTTAACTGAATTCCTTTTGGTTCCCTCCATTAACTAAAACACAAAAATAATTTTGTGAGAATCAAAAATCATGCTAGAGAAAACAACATAGTAAAGGGAAAGTATCCTCAATACCTAACTTCTTAGGTTTATTCTAATATCGTTACCATAGTTCTAGGAATATATCCTATATGTATACTTATCCTTAGGGACATCCCTAGACATACCTTAGAAATAACTCTAGGGATCTCACTAACGTTTTCGCATCCTAGTTTCCAAAGGTTGACTAAACCTCCCTTTGATACCAACTGTAGAGACTCGAAGCCTGACGTACATGGACATTACATTACTTTTGCGGAATACTTAGTACATAACAAAAACACACACACAAGGATCGTAATAGTTTAGTGTCTTTGGAAACTCGGAACGTAATCTTCTAATCGTGGTGAAAGTTCTTCAATATCTCCCATAAAGGTCATCCCTTTTTTTTTACCTAAAACCTTTCTTTATATCCTGGGGAAAAGAAAACATAAAAGGGTGAGCTCAAATGCTCAGTAAGGGTAAACAAAAGAAATATCAATCACATAATTTTCATAAGAACATAACTTTTTTGGAAATCTTAACCTGCAAAAGAGAGCATAATTTCATAACATGGGATAAATCATAGTAGTGAAAATGAAACCATAACTTAAAACATTACTCATTGTGGCATACACACATAATCATAGAGAATCATTTCTTGTTAGTCAAGACTCATTGCCAAGACTATCTTAGTGGACAAAGTCCCTTTCTGAATCGAGTAATCCTCGTTTCAGTCCTGTTTCACTGAACCGGTATAACCTACCATTCCAGCCATGTCTATCTCATGAGATATGAAATCTTTACCCAATGCATTGGAGGGAGATATAGGTCCCACCCATCTCTTAATGAATCCTTTCTTATGTGTGCCACAAAATCATAAATCATACATCATTGCATAACCCATGTAATAAAAATGGGATTCTTAAACAACATGACATCATAAAACCATTCATATAAGATAAAGGAATTCATAAACATAATTCCATCACAACATAGTCAAATCAATGTAAAAATATGGATAGAAACAGAACCCTTTATTATCTTATATGGAAAATAATTTTGATAAAACACTTGAATTGAATTCTTGAGGAAAATATCCTTTCTTCTTCAAAATCAATTTCTTTTCACAAAACATCATGCAATTTTAAAAGAAATAGATTTTATTGAAAATAGTCATGAAATCTTTTAGAGGAAGCTTCATGAAAATAAGGCTTTATAAAACAGTATAAATCCGTTCGTGCCGTATAAGTAAAAAAAATAAAAAAACATTCTTCGTACTTTTGTCGGAAAGTCAAAAAGTACCTCGTACGGAAAAACGACAAAAGATTCCTTTCATATTCTTTACTAAAAACTCACCTAAGGGTAAAATTGGATTTAAACTATTGCAAGTGGATGGAAACAATATTTCATATTGAGGGAACATGGATGTGGATGATAAAATACACCCCAGTAAATACTTACGAATAAACAATCTCGGATAAAAATGAGATTGTGATATTTCCCTTACCTTAGGTCCGACTTGCTTTGTAAGTGTCCGAACCTCCTGTATAATGATTTAAATCATGTTATTGACTTATTACAGAATCATATTCATTGTTATGATATCATATATGGTTCACTTATGACATTATATTACTCGTTCTTTTGTAAATTCCATGTTAAAGAAGCGTTTTGGGTAAAATCGTTTCATTTATCGTAGGTGTTTTGACTTGTTGTTCTTGACATCATTATTACTTATATCATGATTTACTTACTTCCAGAATATAAAATATGATTTATATATCATATATATTCAGTATATATATATATATATAATAGGTAGATAAATAAAATGAAAAACACCGTTCATGGAGACGGTAGTACGTACGTACGCATGAACGCTGTTTTCCTTTCCTTATTGTCTTGAAATGGAAGTAAGTAGATGACATACATATGTATATATATACATAAACCCAGTAGCTTTATAATGTCATATATTTCATTATTATTTCTTGTATATACATTATAATCATTCTTAAATGGTTAACATGGAGAATGAATCTCATCGCGTCGTGGAGACGGTATTCCGTACGTACGCACGAGCGATGATATCATTTCTATAAATATTGAATTGAATTGGAGTGGATTATACAATATATCAGAATAAATATGATGTTGTAATAACTATGTATAGTTATTCTTTACACCATTATACCCATCCATGTAAGGTGGTGGTGGAAAATAGATTACACCACGGCGTGGAGACGGTATTCCGTACGTACGCACGCGTGGTGATTTCTTTTTCCGTAGGATGGATAGATGGTGAAATAGGGTTGTTTCATACTTATAATAACATATCAGTATATGAGTGATACTGATGTTATTACTTCATAATGAAACAACCTAAGAAGAAGAAGTGGAAGAAGAAATAAAGATGAAAGAATTGGTAACGGTAATTACCTCTTCTTTGAAGTGCCTCTTTGAGACCCCCTCTTAGGGAACTAAAATTGGACTTTGAGGAAGACCAGAACCTCTAGGATGTTGCTAGGGAAGTGGAGAAGAGATTTTGGCAGGGGTTGGCCGAGCTTGAGTGCTCAAATTGGTGTGAGGAGGAGGGGGAGGAGGTGTCCTTTTATAGGGGAGGAGAGGGGCACCTTAGGAATTCTTAAAAATATTAATTTATAATAAATCTAAACCCACTTAAAAACCTCCAAAAATGACTCATATTCGAAGATTGTATGAGATAGGGTTGTAATCTCATCAACCAATCAAATTTAGACATGTTTGGATTTTATTTTAAACCTTATCAATTAGATTTAACTCTAAGTTAAATAATTTAACATTTACCGTGTCTTTTTGTTTTCTTTCACTATATGGTTAATACACTTACTATAACATGCCAAACGAACCCCAAATTGTTTATTATTAATATATATATCCTTATCTAAGTCATTTGGCCGAACCTTAGATTTTTAGGAATAAAATAACAATTAGTAATATAATATTTGATTTAAAAACTATTTTGTGTCAATTTTGACACTATTTGATATATGATTTTTGTGAAAGTCATAACAGAATTAAATGTTCAAACCAAGTTGATTAAATCAACATTAATATATCATAGTAACCTAGAAAATTAGTGGAATTCATAAAAAGTCTTGAATTACATTTATTTTGGTATTTATATTATCAATTATGTCAATATTTCATTAATAAGATAATTACTGCATCATCTTTGTGTCATAAATAAATTATATTATTTGATGTCTAAAAATTACAAATAAAATACCATCATGTAGGAAATCTTTTTAGCTTTCTAATGAATATTTATAGTCGAATTTATCTTATGTATAACCCCATATTAAAAATGATTTACTTATTAAACTTTGATTTTAACTATTTTAACCCTTCTTTAAATAAATTAATAATAAATGTCCTAATCTAATCCAAGTGGGCCTAAATGGTCATATTTTATTCCTAAGTTTGTTTTTGGTCGAATTCCACTTGTCCAATAGAATTAGGACATGTGTTAGGGTAATATTAATATCATATTTACCCTTAGTTACCCTATTTACTATTAACCGCGGTAAAAAAAAGTAAAAAGTTACTATTCACCAAAAAATTATTTTCATCTCATTGAACCACATTTTAGTCCTTGATATTAACCGTGTCTCTCGGATTTTCGAAATTCCATTCACAGAAGCGGTAAAATTAAGTTTTATGCAAAATTCAGTTTTTAACCTACCACTTAGTAGTTTCACTATTCATCAAAAATTGATGTTTTTCAGAACAATGCCAAAATTTCATCCCAAGCTATATTTCATATTCTGAATTCAAAAATGAAGTCTATTTTACCAAATTCATAACATAAAAGTTGCATTAATTAATTTTATAATTAAATCCCACTGTTAAAACAAATAGCGTGTTTTTAAGAAACAATATCTATCAAAAGATTGACACTTGTTTATGTCTAGTTTAAATGTGAAATTACATCCAATGACCAACATTGTATTAAATTGTAAAAATATATTCTAAATATACTTTAAAACCACTCAAATTAATGATTTATCACTATTAATTATTTCGATTAAAAAAGTTGTTTTTAATTATAATTTAGTAATTTTCACTATTCATCAGAATATGAAAGTTATCCGATAAGTACCAAAATTTCACCTTAGGCTAAATTCGATACTCTGAATCCAAAAATAAAGTTCATTTTGAAAAATAAGATTTACTGGATTTCAAAAAGTGGTTATTACTATTCATAACGGCTAGTTTTAATAATATTTTTATAGCATATCGTTGTTTAGTGAAACTCGGTGTTGCGTACAACACACGCTATCGTGGAAGGTCGCGATTGCGTGTAATGGAAGGAAAGTAAAGGATGCGTGTTGTGAAAGCTCCTTTTGGTGTAGCGTACAACACAAGACATTAATAAAATTAAAAAGAATATTTTTTATAAAATCTTGGGCTGTTACACTAAACCTCGAGTTCTCAAGGGTAATCATCGTTAGTAGACACCAAATACAAATGAACAATTGAAGGATTATTCCATCACTACTGTGGATGTGGAACAAGACAATTAATTCATACAAGGTACACTTCCTATTCACTCAATAATGGAAAAAGTCTTATTTAATGCTGGTTCTACACATTCCATTATATTTTACAAGTTTTCTAGAACTATAGAATAAAATCCCCGAAACCTTGAAGTAGAGATATCTGTAAAAACAATAACGGGAGCAATCATTTCAACCCAATTGTTTGAATCTTCTCATGTTGGAGTATGTGGGATGATTTTTCTACTTAATCTTGTAATACATCCCTCAGTGGAATTTGACGCTATAATTGTAATGGATTGGTACTCATTATGTAGACCACGTATCAACTATCAGGAAAAGGAAATATATTTTTATATTCTTACCCATCCCATGATCATATACAATTGAAATGAAGATCATGAATCTCCATTGAAAAATCCTTCAATGGTGTGAGTGTTGATTCCATATGAATAAGCATATCTCTCCCAAATGATTGAGTCAAAGGATAGTACCAACCTTGAAAATATTCCCATTATGAGGGAATACAGTGATGTATTTCCCAAAGAGTTACTCAGAATTCTCCCAGATTGTGAGGTAGAATTTTCAATAGAACTCATACCTGGAGATGCTCCTATATCAAAGTGTCCCTATAGGATGGCTCCTATAAAACTGGAGGAGTTAAAGAAGCAGGTGAAAGAGCATCTAAACAGAGGGTTCATACGCCCTAGGGTATCACCTTGGGGTGCGCCAGTGCTCTTTGTGAAGAAGAAGGATGGAACAATGTGGCTGTGTATCGATTATCGGGAACTCAACAAAATCACCATAAAGAACAAGTATCCTCTTCCATGGATAGATGATGTGTTCAATCGGGTAATAGGAGTTCAATACTTCTCAAAGGTGGATCTCTGTTTGGGATATCATCATCTAAAGGTGAAGAAGGAAGATATTCAGAAGACTACCTTCCGTACAAGGTATAGACACTATGAGTTTCTGGTGATGCCCTTTGGACTTACTGATTCCCCTGAAATATTCAGGAATTTGATGAATACTGTCTTTAGACATTACCTAGAAAACATTTTGTAGTGTTTATTGATGATATTCTCATCTAATCTAATATAAAGGAGTATCATGATGAACATCTAAGACTTGTGTTGGCGATAATGAGAAAGGAGAAGTTGTACGCCCAGTTCAGCATGTGTGAATTTTGGATGAAGAAAGTCACGTTCTTGGGTCATGTGGTCACAAGTGAGGTAATTTATGTAGAGCCTTCAAAAAAAAGGCGATTGAGTAATGGACTAGGCCCTCTAGTGTCACAGAAATCCATAGTTATATAGGATTATATGGGTACTACCGAAATTTGGTAATAAATTTCTCATGATTGTCAAGCTCGCTAACTAAGTTAACTAAGAAGTTGGTAAAGTATGTCTGGATGGAAGAATGTGAGGGAATATTCAAGGAGCCAAAGAGAAGGCTAATAACAACACCTATACTCACACAATTGAAAAGTGGAGAATGTATTGTGATATAAATTGATGCTTCAAAGAATGGATTGGTTTGCGTACTCATGTAAAATGATAATGTGATAGCCTATGCCTCACAGTAGTTGAAGATACATGAGAGAAACTACCTCGCGCATGATCTATAGTTGGAATCTGTGATTTTTTCCTTGAAAATATGGCGGCACTACCTTTATGGTGAAAAGTATGACCTATACACCGACCACAAGATCCTAAAGTATATATTCACACAAAAGGATCTCAACATGTGTCAGAGGAGATGGTTAGAACTAATAAAAAACTATCATTTCTCTATTCACTAACATCCTAGAAAGGCAAACAAGGTGGCTGATTCTCTAAGAGAAATGAACAGGCTACTCTATCCATGATGTGGATTGATAAATACCCTACCTTCATGGATATACAAATAATGTATTTGGAAATCATAAGGGAAGGGGATACTTGCTACCTGGCCCAACTGATTGCACAACCATTCATCCAAGAGAAGATTTAGGAAGCACAAAGGCATGATGTGGAGATGAAAAGGAGGGTGAATGCAGTAATGGAAGGGAATATGAATGAGTTCCATATTGATGATGATGGTGTGATTCGTTTTGGAATGCGGTTTAGTGTTCCTTCATCGCTCATGATAAAGGAGGAGCTGTTGGATAATTCACGAAGCTCAACATTCTCTCTCCATCATGGGAGTACCATGATGTACCGCGATCTCTGATAATATTTATGTAGGGATGCCACGAAGAAGGAGATTGCAGAATATATTTCAAGGTTAATCGTATGTCAGCAAGTTAAAGTAGAGTGACAAAGGTCCAAAGGGTTGATGCAGCCATTTCCTATACCCATGTGTAAATGGGAGAATGTGACTCTGGAATTTTTAATGGGTCTCCTGAAGACGTCGAAGGAAAATAATTTGATATTGGTTGTGGTTGACAAACTCACCCAAACTGCCCATTTTATCACTATTCGGGAAGATCTCTTTCTTGAACAACAAGCAAGGATATATGTGAAGGAATTGGTGAGACTGCATTGTTTTCCACTCTCGATTGTTTCTGATCTTGATCCAGGGTTCACATATTAATTTTAGAGGATACTTCAACATTCTATGAGTATTGAATTAAATTTTTAGCATGACCTATCACCCCCAAAATGATGGCCAATCTGAAAGAATTATTCAGATGCTTGAAGGTATGATAAGAGATTTCTCTCTTGAATTCAAAGGTGAATGGGATCAGCATCTCCCATTGGTTAAGTTCTCATAGAACAATTTCTCCCAATGTAGTATTCAAATGGCTCCATATGATGCTCTGTATGGAAAGCAATGTTGAACTCCACCCTTTTGGGATGAAGTTGGATAAATAAAGCTACTTGGACCTGATCTTATGCAAGAGATGACAGAGAAGGTTCAAGTCATCCAGAAACACATCAAAGATACTCAATGTCAGAAAAAGAGCAATGATGACAACCATCGAAGGGACTTGGAGTTCAATGCTGGAGATAAAGCCTTCCTTCGAATATCACCATAGAAGAGATTCATGTGAATTGGAAATAAGAAGAAGTTAATCCCAAGGTACATTGGCCCCTTTGAGATCCCAGACCACATAGAATCTGTGGCATGTCGGCTTGCACTTCTGCTGAATATGGCTCATGTTCATGATGTGTTTCATGTATCACTATTAAGGAATTATATACTAGACCACACACATTTACTGAACTCAGAAGTGGTGCAGCAGGAAGATAATCTCTCCTATGAGGAGAAGCCTGTAAAGATTCTAGACCGAAGAGGTATTGTTCTACGCAACAAGACAACCCATTTTTTCAAAGTGTTTTAGAGGAACCATAAGTTTGAAAAAGCTACTTGGGAACCGGAAGAGGTGATGAAGGAGAAGTACCCTCACATGTTTATGTAAAATGAAATTTTGAGGGAGAAATTTCATAAGGGGGGAATAATGTAACGACCCAAAGTTTTATCAATGGAATTCATTTTTTACAATTATTCTATATTGTATAATAACATTAGTAATCTAAATGAAATATAATGATACTAAATATTATGTGACCATTAAAAATAATTTTTCTACTTCTATGTTTTGAATTTCAAAAATCTGACATACACGATTGTGTTCAAGATGATTTTTGGAGTCTGATAAGACAAAAGTAATTTTTGGTGAATAGTAACATACCCTTATGAATAGTAAACTGCCCTTATGAATAGTAATATGCCCCTTATGAATAATAAATATTCCAAAATAATAGTAACCTTACCCATGAATAATTATATAAAATTAAGGCATCTTATAAGTGATAATTTGAACATAGTAAAAATATTGGTATTTTTGTAAGTAAAAAATAATTAATTATAATTAATTAATTAATTTAAAAGAAAATTTACTATCTTAAAATGTGTTCATAAATTAAAAAATATATTTCTTCTAGATTTAAGATAATTTTATAATACCTTAAGAAATTTTTGAAAGCATTATAAAATCAGTTTTAATTTTAAAAACAATTTTTTCAAGTAAAATTTGATTTTAATTGGATATTAAATTATTTATATTTATAAAAAAAATTTGAATTATTGACTTTATTTTTTTATTCTACTTTTCAATATATCGTTTGGGTGTATTTTTGGGATTTTTTTGAAATACTTGAATTTCTTATGAATAGTGAAATACCATAATTTACAGGATAAGAAAAATAAGCTAATTATAGAGTCATGCATGATGTTCTACTGATGTAAGCCCAATTGGTTCAGGATCACATGATAAAATTACTATTCATGGTCATGGAAGACTCACTATTCCTTGTCTTGTGGGGAAATAATAATGTAATGAATTTTATATTGATAAAACCCCTCTCACATTCACTATAAAAACCACCCTTCACACCCTCATTTTCTCACACCTCTTAAGCATAAAGCCTTTTCTAAACTCTTCCCAATCATATTCCATAGCCCCAACCCCATGTCTGAGATTTTCTGGTCTATTCAAAAGGCCATGCCTAGGTCCCTTAAGGAGCATCTCAAGAGGACGATTCAAGAGGTAATTTTCGTTCCTCTTTCCTTTATTTTCCTTTCAATTTCAAGTTATTTTCTTATTCTATCCCCACCTATATTCATCCACATGTTTTTTTAACTCGCTAATCATACAAATACTTGAATTTTATAATACTAATGTGATGTTATACCATCCAACCCCCTTCTCTTCTTCCTATTATTTTATAAAAGAAAATGTTGTTCGTGAGGTGTTAATCTATTACCTTCAAGAATGACATGTTAACAATTTCTGTTAAATATTTAAGATCATGTCATGAAACAATTTTTATCTTTGAACCAAAATATGTAATAATTATGATTTATTTTTTATTATTTAATGTTCTGTAATTTACTTATGCCCAAATTACTAAATGATTAATCAAAACATGTTCGTTGTGGTCAAAAAACCACCCAAATTAACCCAAACAATCATCATTTAATTCAAATCTAATGACTCATCCACATGGTGTATAATATAATAAATTATAAGATAATTTATAATCTTTTAAGATAATTAATAACATGTAATATCATTTCTATATGTTTACCCTTGTTCTACTCGAACTTCATGTTATGAAAACATGTGAACCGCTCAAGAGAATCAATGAAAACAAACATTCCCGAACAAAGTTATTAAACTCTATAACTCATACAAAGGCACATAAAATAAATTAATGAAACCATAATGAACCATATTAATGTAAAAATCGTTATTTAATTATTAATTAATGAATATAAGGTGGTTATATAGGACATTAAAGTGAAGTAAGCATTCGGCTATAAAGTAAGGGGAAATTCTCGAACCAACTTTCATCCTTCGGGTTCTCCATCTTTCACTCCATATTTGGTATGGTCACTCATTAAAAATCATTCCTTAATCAATATATTAAATTTTAGGGGATATAAATGTTTATTACCTATTTTTATATAAAATAAAATGTTTTCCAAAAGAACTCTTCTTTTAATAACACATCTTTTACTTCTTATTCAAGGTTGACATTTCTTGTAACAAGTTTGTTATTCCATCTTTATTTTGGGAACCCAATGTTTATTAATATGTTCTTATGAGATGAAAACCATTACTTTTCATGGATTAGTTATTTTCATTTTTTATATATTTTCATTGTGTAATTCATGATAAATTATAATGTTCTGATGTGACAGGTGTGCCCGAAATTATATAGCACATTATGAATGTTTCAATGTGACAGGTCCACTCAGAATTATATAGAGCTCCAATGTATTGGGTAAAGTGATTAATAACATGTGTTAATGTGAAATTATGTGTACACAATATACTAGCTTTTTTCATAGGTATGTGTGTTATTTAACCACTAAGACATGATGTTTCATTTTTATGCATTGCCACATTTCAAGTCTCTTATTAATGTTTCCTATCATGTTCATTATTCTTGGCCTATGTTATGGTTATGCTCACCCATTGTTATATTTTTCTTATCTATCCTATTATTGGGCTTTTATATCACCCCCTTCTAATGTATATCCTCATGTTACTACATGTACTATGGAGAGGTCAAGTGCCAATAAGAATCTAGAGAAGAAGAAATTTAAAAAAATATGTTTCTGCTCGGTGTTATAACTGCTATGTATGGTACTGGTTTTCCCAAGACACTAAACTATTGGATCGTCTATGTGTAATACTATTATGTTGTTTATCTTTAAAATGATGTAATATTAATGTATGAAATGGTTGGGTCGCTATAGGTAGGTACCCTATGTAGGGTATATTCCATGTATCATCTTTCACTCCATGTACATTGGTTATACAAGCCATGTTCAGATGGATTACACTACCATGTGGGTATGTGGGAGTGCATGTCATGTGAATGAGAATACACACATTGTAGTGAAATTTGGTTAACCATTATGGGGTTTTGAGAGTTTTTTCCACTAAAATAGAATTGGTCCTTTGAGTAGGACACTCTGAGGGTTGTTCCATATATATCATGATTGTGGAATCCTTTCAACATATAAAGTTAATCTTGATGGCGTTTCTGAAAAATGAAGTTCAATGGGAGGATTTCCTTGTCGTTTGGATTGAGAATCATCTAGTAGGATGGGTTTTATTCTAGGAGACTCAGGTGAGGGTTGTGATCTCGGTGTTTGGTCCCTCATGAGAATTCCATGGTGTTTTTATCAATATATATTGGATAATTCCTATAATAACGAATTTAATCCGTATATTTGTGAAGATATTGGTTTTTCTTGTTGAATTAGGAATAGGGTCTCAACATTGGAGTAGGGTATCTTTAGAACATACAATTGAGGATCATAGTGTATGGATACTTTGGGGATCGGTTGAGACTATAGGATGGTGGTTATGTATTATCTCTAGTATGGTGTTTTGTGGAGTATGAGGGAATATTGAGGATTCCGATGGTGGAATGTTTTCTAGATTAGTGCTCATTGGATTTCAAGGTTAGCATTTGATATATCCATTGTTGTATTGGTATGATTTTGTATTTCCTTATTGTTATTTTTTTGGTCAATAGTTTTTTGGAGCCCACTGGGTGCTATATGAAGATGTTTCTTGTGATAGGGATTGGTCTAAGATTTTTTTGTTACAAAGTTTTTGAAAGGATTGCACATTTTCAGTGATAGTTCAGAGGATTCAAGGAGGGACTCATATTTTTATATTTTCATCTAAAGGGTCGTGTTTGGGCCTTGAATGATATGAAGACCCTAATTAGGTGTGTGGGGTTATATAGTTCTGTTATGGGTGTTACTTGTGATATAGGATGATGTATGAGATGATGGGGATAAAATGTTGCAGGCCATGATGGATGTATAGCCATCTATTATTACATTTTATATCGTCGATGTCAATACATTGATAAAACCCAAAGGGTGATTTTATATCGATGTTTTCCCACATTTTGGATCTTGTTTTGTTGATAAGACGTTTGATAGATAGGGGTCTTGAATTGAAGACCCATAAGTATTATTATGAATATCTTTGATTGAGAACATTGGACATTAGTCTCTCTACATAGTTAGTATAGTGTGGATTAGGTGTCAGTCTAAGGATCTAGATAGAGTTAATATAATTTTTTGGTTATATTCTTGACTTATGTTCAGGGAATTAATGTTGTAATAGTTCAATGGATAGTGGATCGTTGCTCTTTATCCATTGATTGAGTACATGAATATGGTTATAGGTACGTTATTTTATAATTTTGTTAATTGTGAATGTGACACCACATGTGTATGGTATTGTGTTTGACCTGAGGTTCTTGTAACATGAAGTATACTACATATATAGTGTTACACTGAGGCTCTAGACAATGATTATATGCTTAATGGTAAGAGTGTACACTGATTCATTGGGTAGGGATGGAATGACATGTCAAAAATGATGTTGGACTGATGCACGTTCTCCTTAGGATGGGCCATATTGATTCTTTGGGCACCACCGAAGTTATGGTTTCTAGACATAGGTTCCTGGAACTACATTTCTGTTTTTGGATGGGATTGATTAGCCCGATGTTCTGTATCAAAACTGATGGTTTGGATTTATGGTTTACCTGTTTCATAGCTGGTCAATGAATTATTCTTTTGGATAAATTATATAGGCTCTAGACCGAGGGTCTCATATTGGTAGTAATATTTCAGTAACTAGGATTGATTTATTGAGGTTTAAAGAATCATATAATGTTGGTTCATGTGTAAATGGTAGGGGACTAATTATATTAGTATCTTAGATTACTGTACTATCTTAGGATGGGACACTAGTATTGTCTGGTTTTGTTGAGGATTCTATGGATATGGATCCCAAAGGCTATTTGGGATGAAGATTCATAGATACATGCTCAGATAGACACATCGTCTTAGGTCGAAGCATGTAGGTCTACAGTATTGATAGGCCAGAGGATTGACAGTTTTATAAATTGTATTTTTTCTGGTTTTATGTAGACTAGGAGGTGAATATAGAATGAGAATTAAATAATGATAATAGTTATTGGTTCACCATTTGGGTGGACTACTAAAATATATTTCCCACCCCATCTATGTGAACCTAGGTGTGTGTACATACATTATGATTTCATTCTAATTGATTACTCATGCATGGTCGATAATGTTGAGCCCATAATTTAGTGGTTTAGCGGTATCCTTTTATGGAGTCTATAGGTTCTCCTGGCACATCTAGACATGGTTCTATAGATTGGGTATGTGTTATGGTCCTGATTTGGTAGTAGGATTTTTTGTATTTACATTTTATTTATTTTTTTTCTATTTGTGGTCGGCCTAGTTGGAAATATTTGTTTTATGTATCACATGAATATATGATACCTTATTGATTTTCATTTTATTATCGAATATGTTAATTTTTGTTTATGTATTTTTTAGAATTTCATTCATCTGTATCATTTTTGGTTATTTACATCAAGTTGTTCACTCTGATATGTGGTTATAGTCTCCTCACATATCCACCAGATACTCCCACTACAAGTCGGCATCCTCTGGCATACGAGGATGTGTTTTTGATGTCTTCTGCTAAAATTAATCATAGTACCGGTTAGTTGCTACTATAATAGGATTTTACAAGGTGGTATCATAGGAGTTAATTTTATATTATATAACAATTTGAGGGTCTGGTAGACATGAGGTATAATAATGTGTCGGAACATGTCATGTATACTATGATAGTGCATTAGGATCACCTATTATAGTAGAATGTCCAGGTCACCCAGTGTAGGGATTGATGTTTTAGATTTTTGATGTCACTATTTCATTTTATTTTCACTTCAATCGATGCACATGTTGTTTGTATTTTATGGTTTACGATGGATTTCAGGATCTTAGCCCATTGGAAAGTGTCATGTGAGTGGGTTTTGACACTTGGACTATAGAGTAAAGAGGTGTCTCATGAATCATGATATTCAAATAGGATCCACATTTCATAGGCTTTTTATTGTGTTAATTTATACATTTCTTTATAATGGATGGTTGGGTGGATATATGGTGAGGTTCCCGTCGATGAGGACGTAGGATTGGATCTCATAGATGGATGTTGGAGTGACCCTAGTGGGTCAGTATAGTGCATTTATTGGATTATTGGACACCTGTTTTGGTGGTTTAATTTGAAAAAGGTTATATGTTTGTGTCCTCTAGGAAGTAGCCTTATGTGTAGATTCTTGTAGAGGATGGTCATGCTAGTTTTGTGTAGTTTTATGATATATGATTCATTTATAGTGTGAGACCCTAGTAGAGGGTGTATTTACATGTTGATGTAATGTGATTATGTGAAGGTTTCAGGTTAATTCCATATTTTGTTTATCCTTATATGAGTTTTCATATACCTAGGGGTTACACTTAGTGAGTTGACAAGATACTTTATCGGTAGGCATCAGTCTGAAATGCTAGTGGGATTTATGACATGACTCCAGTGCAATGATTCAGGATTTTTTTATATTCAAGGGTGACCCGAGAGAAGGGTTGACTGAGTTATGTGTTACAAAAGGTGTGAGAGGAATAGATGGATGTTTTTGGACATGTGAAATGGTGCATGAAGAGTGTAGTTTGGTATGAGGTTTGGAAACATTGGATAGCTGGTTTTTGTGGAATGATGAATTGGTATTCCATTGTTTACAACATATGGTTGGTTTTGAGAGTGGAACGTTTTATAAGGTAAATAGCTAAGGAAATGTTTGCGTAAGCGAGTTGAGCTTGTTGTCTTTTAGTTGGATCGGGATCATAAGTTCTCATGCTTTCATGGTTTAGGCTTCTGAGCTGATTTTTCTGAGTTTTGACTCATTGGAGTCCATGTTGTTTTTTGGTTAGGCTACATAAGAGAGTGTAATTTTTATATGTGGTAGTATAATATTAGAGATGTGGTCACTGACGATGCACAATATCATTTGGATCATGGGTTAGACATTACATAGGTGTACATCTGAGGTTTCGGTGTTGGGATGTCAACCATTTGTAGAATGATGATTATTGTGGTTGTGGTGAGACACTTGTGGGAATAGTGACCTGAGGCCTGTTGATAGAACTGTGATGTTCTAGAATTGATGATTTTGTGGTGGTATTCATCGAAAAAATGTTAGTATACTAATATTTTATAGAAAATCATTCCCAATATCTTAACATCATTCTGAATATTCTATGGGATCATTAGATTTATGCCATGCTATTTAGATTTTTCCTTAGGTTGATAAGGGGTCTATTGGGAGGTTTTTCTCATGGAGCAGTGTATGTGAAGTCAAATGTTCAGGTGAATAAAATTTTATATCTATGGTTGATGTCCTTATGGATGATTAGATATTGAAGAATACCACAGTTCATGTTCTTAGATACTGGGAATGAGAAATAGTATATATTTTTTATAGTTTCTCTGGTGGGAGTACGTCAGCCTTGTCATGTTCTATTGTTTTTTTTTTGAGTTTGGGGAATTTAATAATTAAAATTAGTTTATTGGAAGGAAACATTAAATATATTTCTATGGTGGTGAGAACATTGAGTTTAATTAAAATTATTAAATTATCTTGAGATGTATCAGGATAGACATATGTGGTTTGTCAGTATCTTAGTGGTTTGTTAATGGTGGATATAATTGTATTGGACTTTGGTAGGTGTAATTATTTTTCTTTGGAGTTTTACGGTGATTTTTTTTTCATATCTGAAAAAAATTCAACGAGTTAATAATGATTTGATGACCAAGGTGGGTCAGGATATGTGGGTTGAATACCACTTAATCATCTCGAAAGAAGATGAAGATTATGGTGGAGAGGCTATTGAGACCTAAGTTATTCATTTATATAAAATTTGAGAGTATATTTAAATTTTATTTTTAGGTCCTCATTAAGGGTAAAATGGTCATTTATCCACTAATAGATGGTCTTTACAAAAATTTCGTACCACTTCTCATTTCATGGAATAGGGAATTTATCACATGACATGATTTTGGTGTAATTTTGTGAAGTACCAGTTTTGGTGGAATATTTAATATTTAATAAGTTAAATATTAAATAAGTCATGTGGTTTCTAGTGGATGTGTCTATTGAATGGAGAATCGTATTGAGACTCTAACATTATGGTTGAGTCCCAAAAGTGGTGTTTTCCTTAAGAGAGCTATAAACAATCTACTAATTTTGGGACTAGGGAAAATTATTAAATGGGTTAATAATTAATTGAAAATATTCATAAAACACATCTCCCCTATCAATTTTGGGTTTCATGCATAGAAGTAGAGGGCAGGGAGCCTCCCTCAAATGCGATGGCTAGACCAAGAGGAGGAGGAAGTGATATACCTCTGGTGTTCATCCTTGTTGTATATTAGGACTTGATCAAGGTGTAGCGGGCTCTAGGAGAAGATTTGAACGCAATGCATTAGTGTTCACACCACAAGATTGGATGATGTTTTATTTTTATGTCATGATCCCTGAGATAAGTATTCTATAAATTTTTAAGTGATATTATGAATGCTAAGGACCCATTTGGAGATTAATCTGAGCTCATTTTGTAAAAAATGTTGCATTTCTAGAAGTTTCTAGGGGTTTCTAGTATAGAATCCCCAACTACACAGTGTGTGATTTTAATATCACAGACCATGTGTTATTCATGTTTGGTGAAGAATCGAAGATGATGACTACACTACGTGTAGTCCGTAGGACACGTCCTGTAGTGTATCTCATCATGTGGTCGAGTACATGGTCATGTGATCGTATAGTGGGAGACACAATCTTATAGAGTACATGAATAGACATTATGTGGGTGACTCACTATGTGTCAGTACAGGTCTAGGGAGAGACACATGGCCAGGCCATGTGAGGTACATGGGTAGGTACCACAAGTAGGGTACTTATCGTGTGCCTACTTACATTCCATGGAAATTGGTTATAAATGACAATTGTTGTTGAAGCACATTCCCATGTGGGACTGTGGGAGCACATGTTTTGTTCTCAAATATACATTTTGTGTTATTTTATTTGGTAACCCTTTATGGGTTTTGGGGTATTTTCTACCTCAAAAATAGAATTCGTCTTGTGTGTAGTCCAATATGAGCATGTTTATGTATAGATCGCAATAGTTGGATCCTTTCTACCAATAGAAGTCATCAAGATGGTGTTTTTGGAAAATCTTGTTTAGTATGAGGATTTCCTTGAGGTTTGGATTCAGAATCCTCCATTGGGGTGGGATGTGGGATGAGAGACATAGTTGAGTTTGGTAATCTCGGTGTTGGGTCTAGAATGAGAGTGCCATTGAGTATTTTATCATGGGGATTCTTATATGAATCCTATAATATGGAATTTGAGGCGTATCAATGTGAATATATTGGTTGGTCCCATAATATCAAGACCTATGGATCTAGGATATATCCATTGAGATTTAGATCCTACATTTCATGATCATGGTGGATACTGCAATTTTAATTTTGTTGACACCATAGGATTGTGGATTTGGGAAACTTTCTGTGTGGTCTTGAGTGGAGTGTGGGACACCCATGTGGATTTCCATAGTGGGATGGATTTTTGTTATGTGATCAATGGATGTTGTGGATGGATTTTGAGATTTATTGTGGGGCATCGGTTTCCTTTTGGATTGTCCTGTTGGGATATTATTGATCAAGGATTAGTTGGAGGCTACTGAGGTCTACATGAGGTTGCTTTTTGTTATAGGGTCTAGAATTTGAGTTTTTTTTATTCTATGTTAGGAGTGTATTCGTCCACTTTATTTCTAGTTCTAAGGATCCAAGGAGGAATTCCATGGTTTTTTTGGGCGTCCAGAGTGTCAAGGGTGGTCCGGAAATGATAGTAAACCCCTAATCTGGTGCATGTTATCATGTATTTTGGTTATGGGTGTTCCATGGAACCCAAATAGATTTATGATACAATGGGTATGAAATTTTTCTAGCCAATATGGACATATATCAATACCTTTTTATGTTTTATTTCATTGAGTTTGAGACTTGGATTATGACTATATGGTGATTTGATAAGGTTGGTTTTACATTCTCTAGAACTGGGATTGATGTTAAGAGATATGATACATGGGAGAGTTTGAAAGATGATACATATGTATCATTATGAATATCACTGATTTAGATTGTTGGACATGAGGATATGTGTATTGTTAGTATACCTTGTATTAGGTTCCATATTTTGGATCTCTAAACAAATAGTTTACATTGATGGTTATGTGCTAGACTGGTGTTTTGGGAATTCATGGTATACCAGCTAGAAGGAGAGTGGGATAATTCTCCATATATATGGTTTTAATGATTAAACAAGGTTCTAGACATCTTGTTTTATACTATTGAGTAAATTGAATGTTATTTCACATGTTTAGGGTTTTCTAGTGGACATGAGGTTTCAGATATAGAAGGTATAAAAGGGATACGGTGTTAGACTAAGGCTTGGGACACTAATACTATATTTCATCATTAGAGTTATGTATAAATCATTGGTTGAATATGGAATGCCATGTGAAAAAGAATGTGGGAATACAGATCCTTCTCCTTATACTAGGAAAGACTAATGTTATGTGCAACATCGATGTTATGGTTTCCATATGGAGGTTCCAGGTAGTACCATTATGTCTTGTGATAGTTTTGATAGGTTTGATGTTCTATATCATTACTAATGGTTATTATTATTTTTAAATGATGGACATATGGTTTGGGAATTATTTTTTATTATACAAGAGATAGGTTCCATAATGATGGTATGGTCATGGAACTACTTTTTTAGTAATAGTTAAATATGTGGCATGGTTCCATGTATGAAACAATGTTGGGTTATGAGGAAAGGATAGGGAATGAATTATATTGTTTTATAGGAAGATTTTAATATCATACGATGGGTTTCAGGTTTTGTTATTTTTCTTTGGATTCCATGGATACATAGCACATAGGTCAGTTGGGAAACACGTTCATTGATATATGCTCAGAGACACACTTTGGATTTTTCAAAGCAGGTATAGCCGACTGAGGTCTCAGAACTAAGTATCTATAGATGTTTTATCTTCATTTTCTATTATATATCAATTAGGATGTGCATATTGAATGACCCTGAACTTATGGAAGAAATTTATAGGTTCATCATTGGGGTGGCCTACTAAGATTTATTTTTCACCCCCTTTATGTTCACCTCAGTGTGCATACATACATTATGTATTCTTTCAGGTTGAGCATAGATGAACTATGGATAAGTGTGTGTACTTGGATATTATGGTTGAGCGGTATTTTCATGTTTATTCAAAATTATAGGCTAGTACAACATGATATGGTTCATAAGATCGGGTTTGTGTTACAACCTGAATTTGGAAGTAGGTTCTCTTTTATTTAAATTTTAGTTTTATTTTTTGAAGGACCCCGGGACACCCTGAGAGGGGAGGGGTGAATCAGGGTGACCACTTTTTCTTTTAATTTGTTGGATATTGTTCCCATGTTGGTAGGAACTTGTTGAACCTGTATGATGATTACGATCAAAAAGAAAACATTCACATGCACAGAGAAGACACAGTCATTTTTACTTGGTTCACCACTAAGGGCTACGTCCATAAAGCATACGCCGACAGGTTGCCGGTCGTAACTAAATCCAATATGCTTCACTAGCTGCGGATACAAAAGTTCGGGTACAGACACTCTGTCCCAAGCTCACTGCCTTTACAATGGTTCAGGGATAACTCACTGCGTCCCTCGGGTCACTCCCGTTGACTCCCCCTGGCTCACTGCCGTTGGTGAAGTCCCACTCAGTTTATAGACGTGTAGGTCTCTTCTTCATTTGCATAAGAGTGCATCCTTTGTTGAATGTAGATGCTCTATTGAAGTCCGATTCTCACCAGAAGAAGAATATCACTTTTCCTCGAATGAACCGAGTAGTTTCTCGGCTTTCGTGCAGCTCCAGCAAGGAAGGCGTGCTTCAATAGTGTCTAGGTCTCCTTTTCAGGCCCGGCGCGCAAGTCTCACGGTGGCGCGCAAGTCTCAGGCGCACAAGACTAAACTGGCGCGCAAGTGTCACTGAAGCACCTGCGCGACACTTCCTTCTTGAACTAAATACTTGTGCGATCCACTTCCTTTCTCTTCCAAACTGCCTTGGGAGAACAGCCAAACACCGGCGCGCAAGCTCTACTTGCGCGACAAAACAACCACCTGCGCGACTCAACCACCTGCGCGACGAGAGCTCGAACAATCTCTCGGCCTTGAACTCCCTTCGAAATGAGGAGGGGTGGTCCAGTATTTATAGGCAAACTGGACCCCCTGCGCGGCGGCGCGCAAGTCCCTTGACGGCGCGCAAGTCCTGTCTCCAGATCCTCTGTCGCGCAAGTTACTTGCGCGACCCAACCAACACTTGCACGACCTTCTTTCCTTAGCCAAATTGTGATGTTCTGATCCTCAAAAACATATGGCGCGCAAGTCTTTCATCCTCCAAGAGCTCGGCGCGCAAGTATCTTTGCCAAAAACACTTTACTTTATTTACAGATTTTTCAGGCCCAAAAATTTGGCAAACATTGGGAAACAGCGCCACCTTCACTACTGTTTTCTTCCTGAACAGTATGATCGCTTTGTTGGTTCACACCCTGAACTTCCACTGAGGATTGACAACAAACACAAACCATACACCAAATCATGCTTTGAAGAACCTGGTTCCAACAATCTCCCCCTTTGGGTTTGTTGGCAATCAGAATAAATTCAATAGATCTCCAACCATGAGCAAATCCAAAACGCAAGAATCAACTCAGCTAACACTCTAAGTCTACGTGAGCAATGCTCGGTGTAGAAAACAAGAGAGAAATATTGAATTGGGTCTTAGTGTGTTGAAATCGTACACGAAATTCTCCATCCCGATGTTATCCTTATTAAACTTCTCATCACAAGCTTACACTTCTCATCACAGAAGAATTTCTTTCCTTGAATTTATTCCTTTCTCCCCCATTGACAATAAAACCAAAGACCGAAAAGTTTGTTCAACGTTCAGCTCAAGCCATACTCCCCCTGGATAGTATCTCCCCCATAAACCTGCATCACAGCCATAAACAGATAAAAACAGGTAAAACAAACGGGGAGAGGGGACTTCTGGAGCCTCCTTATGCAGTAGGAGGTGGTCGAACACCGAGGTTCAACCGATGCTTCTCGAACACGGCCGCGGACAATGGCTTGGTTAGGATATCAGCCACTTGCTCATTAGTTCCAACATGATCCATTTTAATCACGCCTTGTTCAACCTTTTCTTTGATAAAATGATACCGTATTTCAATATGTTTTGTACGAGAATGCTGAACTGGATTCTTCGTAAGATCAATTGCACTTTTGTTATCACAATAAATCACCATTGGTTGCTGCACCTTATCACCAATATCTGTTAGCTGCTGCTTCATCCAAAGAAGTTGAGTGCATGCTTTTGTGGCGGAGATATATTCAGCTTCAGCAGTACTAAGAGAAGTACTTTCTTGCTTCTTGCTCAACCAGCCAACACATTTATGCCCAATATAGAAAGCTCCACCACTAGTGGACTTTCTGTCTACTACATCCCCAGCCCAGTCAGCATCAGAAAACGCTGATAATTAACTGTCCCTGCCTGCAGCAAAAAATAACCCGAAGTTATGTGTGCCTTGAATATACCTCATGATTCTTTTTACTGCTGACATATGTTCCTCCTTTGGATTACTCTGAAAGCGGGCCGCAAGGCATGTTGCAAAGACAATATTTGGCCTTGTCGCTGTCAGATATAGTAGGCTTCCAATGATCCTCCTGTACATGGTGGGATCAATAGAGTTCCCATCCTCATGCTTTCCAAGTTTAGTTCCAACAGGAATCGGAGTTGACATTGGTTTGGAGTCTTGCATATTGAACTTCTTCAGCAACTCTCTTGCATATTTTTCCTGAGAAATGAAAGTGTATTCCTTCCTTTGAATTACTTGCAACCCCAAGAAATATGTGAGCTCCCCAATCATAGACATTTCAAATTCTGATTTCATGTGGTTGGCAAATTCATCCACTGATTTCTGCCTGCTGCCACCAAAAATGATATCATCAACGTAGACAAGAACCATGAACTGATCTTTTGGAGAATTCTTCACATAGAGATTGTGATCAACTCCTCCTCTTTTGAATTCCAACTTCTTGAGATATGAATCTAGCCGTGAGTACCATGCCCGTGGTGCCTGCTTAAAACCATATAGAGCTTTCTTTAGTTTGCAGACCTTTGTTTCATCGGTACCCAAGACAAACCCCACCGGTTGTTCAATGTAGACTTCTTCTTTGAGTACACCATTCAAGAATGCTGTCTTAACATCCATTTGATATACTTTATATCCTCTTTGGAGTGCCATGGCAAGGAAAAGCCTGATTGATTCCAGTCTAGCAACTGGAGCAAAGGTTTCTTCAACATCAATACCTTCAATCTGGGAGTATCCTTTACATACCAGTCGTGCCTTGTTTCTGATAACACTTCCATGCTCATCAAACTTATTTTTGAAAATCCATTTGGTACCAATCACATTGTGACCTTCAGGTCTCTGGACAAGATCCCATGTCTGATTCTTATCAATATGATCTAATTCATCATTCATGGCTTTCACCCAAGATTCATCTTTTGCAGCTTCTTCGAATGAGGATGGCTCTACAACTGATAGAAATGCAGATTGTGTGGTATTACTCATCATTCTGGTTTGTGTGGGTGCACTCCTATCCCCAATTATGTTGGATGGATCAATCTCATCTCTTCGATTTCTCCTGCGAGGTTCAGTAGTATTCTCTTCAGCCATAGTTTCTTCTTCAGATTCTTCTTCTGAGTAAACATCATTATGTGATTGATGAGTGTTTTGAACAGCTTCCTCTATTTCTGCATTTGTAGTTTCTTCATGTCCACATTCTTCATGACCTTCTATCACATCAGCATATGACGTCCGTGAAGAATTTGTGGTTTTCTCTTCAATTATCTTAACATCATTGCTTTCCACAATCCTTCCCAAACGATTGTTGAAACATTTGTAGGCTTTGCTGTTCATTGAGTAACCGAGGAAGATTCCTTCATCTGCGTTGTCACCATATTTCCCCTGATTTCCTTCTTTGTTCCTGATGAAGCACTTACTTCCAAAAACACGAATGTATTTTAGAGAAGGCTTCCGTCCATGCCACAATTCATATGGTGTCTTCGTCTCACCCATATAAAGTCCTGTTCGATTCTGAATGTACACTGCATCTTGAACAGCCTCTTTCCAGTAATGTCGTGGAATACGACTCTCAATCAGCATAGTTCGTGCCATGTTGTTCACCTGTCGATTCCTTCGTTCAACAACGCCATTTTGTTGTGGAGTTCTCACAGCAGCTACCTCATGTTGTATCCCATGCTTCTCCAGATAATTTTCAAATTCAATGGACGTGTATTCTCCTCCATTGTCAGATCGCAACACTTTGATTGTTCGTCCAGTATCATTCTCGGCGATTCGCCGATATGTTTTCATGCAGTCAAGGACCTGTCGTTTCCGGTGAATGACCATCACACATGCCATTCGACTGTAATCATCTATGAAAAGGACAAAGTACCTTTCTCCATGAGTTCCGGCAACATTTATTGGACCACAAACATCTGTATGAATCAGATCAAGAAGGTGAGATGCCTTTTTCTTCTTTGGCCGATATGAACTGCAGACCAACTTCCCACGAATACAAGCATCACAGGATTTTTCATGCTCACGCTTCAGGTTGGGAATGTCCATGACAATTCTCAATTTTGATATTTTCTCCATGTCTTGTTGATTGATGTGTCCCAATCTCCGATGCCACAGATTGTTTTCTTCTTCAACAGTCATGTAACATACATTCTCTTCACTATCAACCTGATACAAGTTTCCTTCTGTTCTACATCCCTTCATGAGAGAATTGCCAGTTTTTCCCTTGATAGTGCATCCTTTCTGATTAAAAGTAACAACAAGTCCTGAGTCACAGAGTTGACTCACGCTGAGGAGATTATGACGTAGGCCATCTATGTAAAGGACTTCAGTCTTCTTTAGTTCTCCATTAGCTAATTTGGTACTTCCACTCCCTTTGATTTTAAGAGCCCCATCATTACCAAATCATACTGTACCATCAACATTCTTTATGATATTTGTTAGTAGACCAGCATTACCTGCCATATGAGATGAGCAACCGCTATCTAGAATCCAGGTACTGTTGTTCTTTGTAGCTTTGAGAGCTACCTCTGCAAGGTTTGATTTCTCAATCTTCCTCCTTTCCTTCCATGAGACATTAGATTGAGTATATAGAACTGATGGCCTTTCAACTATCTCTTCTGCAAACCCAGGTTCTTCATAGTCAAAGTCTTCTTTAAGAGGTGAGAACCTGTTTGAAAGAGAAACATCGTCTTGCTGACGAGACTTGACATGTCTGGAACTTCTGCATGAGGTGTCAATGTCCCTTCTCTGCCTGCAATTAATGGCCTTATGACCAAAGTTAGAACAATGAAAACAATATCCATAGAAATTATTTCTTCTATAAGAATTAGGATATGAAATTGTTCCCCTTTGTTGAGCATCTATATCTTCTCCATTCAGATAGCTTCTTGCCTCTTCACAATAGGACATGGTATGGCCCAGATAGCCACAGAACTGACACTTCATGAGAAGAAATGTCTTCTCACTTGAATTTTTCCTTATAGCTTCTTCCTTGGGAGAATAGTAAGACTGTCTGCCATTTTTGAAAGTTTGAGGATAATTTTCAGGTCTCCTTTTAGTTTGGATTGAGGGTTCCTTTTTCAGCACACTAGGTAACATTTCAACATGTTCAACTTTCATCTTATCTTTCTTTTGGATCTTTGCACTTCCAGCAGTTGATGACTCAGCCTCACAGCCAATTCCACTCTTTCCCATGCAAGCAGGTCTTTGATCACTCAAGACTTTTCCAACCCCATCTGAACCACACTTGGCTCTTGCAAGTAATTCTGCATCTGAGAATCTTCCGAACTGTATTTTCTTCCTCGATTCTTTTGGAACTGATTCTGTCTCCATTTTACTCCTCAGAGTAACTACTTCCTCCTCAAGACCCTCAACAGTCTTGGATTTTTCATCCAGTCAGGATGTGAGGTCATTGATGACCTTTGCTTGCTCTTCAATTCTCAGCTTCAGATCAACTGCATCATCATTGCTTTCAATTATTTTAGACTGTACCTTCACAAATTCTTCCAGTCGTTCAATTTCAGCATCAAGTTGATCAACATATTCAGTTGATTCTTCTACAATTGATTTCCACTTATTGCAGCTCTTACATTTAATCTTAAGCTTACTAACTGCATCCTTAAGTTGCACCTCAGGATCTACACAAGTTCTCAGTTGTTTTTCACCATCAGTATCTTCTGACTTTTCAACAGTGGCCATCATAGAAGCATGGTTCCCAGTTTTGAATTCTGGTTCTTCTTCATCACAGAATTCATTGTCATCTTCTTCCTCTTCACGGACAAAACTCTTCCTTTGCATTTTCTTAGCAGATTTGAAGTCTCCCTTTTTGAAGAACCTTCTTTGAGGCTTCTTGAACTTTTCATCTTCACTGTCATCATCATTGATATTCTTCAAGCACTGAGAGGCAATATGCCCAACTTTTCCACAACGGAAGCATGCGAGAGGTAACTTCCCTTTGAATTTCCCTTTCCCCTTCTGGAACTTCTTTGCAATGAGAGAAATAATTTCTTTCTCTTCGTCATCATCACCGCTACTATCCTTTGAGATTTTCAATTTATCCATGGCCTTGAATGCCATTTCCTTGCTCACCCGAGTCGTAGCATCTTCTGGTTTGACTCTCATTTCATATGCTACCAAACTGCTCAGTAAGTCATATAGAGAAAGTTTGGAAAGATCTCTTTCCTCAAGAGCTGACACCTTCGCATTATACAGAGGTGGAAGTCTTCTTAATATTTTCTTTACAATATCAATGTCTTTGATTTCTTCGCCTAGACCCCGAATTGCTCCAACCACTTCAGTAATTCGATTGAAGAAAGAGTCTGCATTCTCGTCTGGATGCATCTTCAGATCATCAAACCGATTGTGTAGCACTTGTAGTTTCGCCTCCTTCACTTTGCTATCACCTTCATAAATATTATCAAGTTTATCCCACATAGATTTTGCTGAGGTGAAATTCATCACCTTCAGGTAAATCTGATCAGAAAGGGCAGCAGTGAGAGCATTCTGTGCTTTGGCATCTGCATCAAGAAGTTTCCTATCTGTTTCAGTCATAGCCAGACCTGTTGGATCAGTGACATGTATTCCTTGCACAGTAGAAAAAAGAACTTCCATTCCAAGAGATCTTAGATGAGATCTCATTCTGTTCTTCCAGATCTGGAAATTGCTTCCATCGAAGTGAGGGACTCCCCTGACATTGATCGCATTTTCCATGACGAAGAAGGTCAGATTCAACGCCAGCAACCTTTACGCTCTGATACCACTTGAAGGACCCCGGGACACCCTGAGAGGGGAGGGGTGAATCAGGGTGACCACTTTTTCTTTTAATTTGTTGGATCTTGTTCCCACGTTGGTAGGAACTTGTTGAACCTGTATGATGATTACGATCAAAAAGAAAACATTCACATGCACAGAGAAGACACAGTCATTTTTACTTGGTTCACCACTAAGGGCTACGTCCAAGGAGCATACGCCGACAGGTTGCCGGTCGTACCTAAATCCACTATGCTTCACTAGCTGCGGATACAAAAGTTCGGGTACAGACACTCTGTCCCAGGCTCACTGCCTTTACAATAGTTCAGGGATAACTCACTGCGTCCCTCGGGTCACTCCCGTTGACTCCCCCTGGCTCACTGCCATTGGTGAAGTCCCACTCAGTTTATAGACGTGTAGGTCTCTTCTTCATTTGCATAAGAGTGCATCCTTTGTTGAATGTAGATGCTCTATTGAAGTCCGATTCTCACCAGAAGAAGAATATCACTTTTCCTCGAATGAACCGAGTAGTTTCTCGGCTTTCGTGCAGCTCCAGCAAGGCAGGCGTGCTTCAATAGTGTCTAGGTCTCCTTTTCAGGCCCGGCGCGCAAGTCTCCCGGCGGCGCGCAAGTCTCAGGCGCGCAAGACTAAACTTGCGCGCAAGTGTCACTGAAGCACCTGCGCGACACTGCCTTCTTGAACTAAATACTTGTGCGATCCACTTCCTTTCTCTTCCAAACTGCCTTGGGAGAACAGCCAAACACCGGCGCGCAAGCTCTACTTGCGCGACAAAACAACCACCTGCGCGACTCAACCACCTGCGCGACGAGAGCTCGAACAATCTCTCGGCCTTGAACTCCCTTCGAAATGAGGAGGGGTGGTCCAGTATTTATAGGCAAACTGGACCCCCTGCGCGGCGGCGCGCAAGTCCCTCGACGGCGCGCAAGTCCTGTCTCCAGATCCTCTGTCGCTCAAGTTACTTGCGCGACCCAACCAACACTTGCGCGACCTTCTTTCCTTAGCAAAATTGTGATGTTCTGATCCTCAAAAACATATGGCGCGCAAGTCTTTCATCCTCCAAGAGCTCGGCGCGCAAGTATCTTTGCCAAAAACACTTTACTTTATTTACAGATTTTTCAGGCCCAAAAATTTGGCAAACACTGGGAAACAGCGCCACCTTCACTACTGTTTTCTTCCTGAACGGTATGATCGCTTTGTTGGTTCACACCCTGAACTTCCACTGAGGATTGACAACAAACACAAACCATACACCAAATCATGCTTTGAAGAACCTGGTTCCAACATTTTTTGTATGTCTGATTGGCCAAGTTGGTGATTTTCCTTGCATGTATGAAATGGTTATCTGGGTCCCTATTGTATTTAGTTTTATTGCAAAAAAATAGTTTCATTTTATTTATTTTTCAACATTACATAGATGTTTATTTTGGTTAGTTATTTACTTCATGTTGTTCACTCTGAAATGGCAGTATAGTATCCTCACATATCTAATATAGAACCCCACTTCTATTCGGTACCCTCTGGCATACAATGAAACATTATTTTTATCATTTTTAACCAAATTTGAGCACCTTTATAATGGCTACCGAGCTAGGATGTTACATATCAGCTCATAGTGTCATAACCCAAATCTAAAAAACGTGGTTTAAGTGATCCTAATCGACTAATCTCGATCATTTTTTACTAATACAACACCACATTTCATCTATATTATTATATTTAAAAAAATTATAAAACACCATAATTAATAAAAAAAATTGTGTTATGAAATTTTCACTACTGGTTGTCGTAAATCGGTGGGATCAAGTCTTGTCAAATTTGAACCTCACCACAAGCATCATGGAAAGGGTTCTTCATCTACTTTTCATTTTAAAAAGCACACACTGTGTAATTCAAAACCATTTAATGTATACTTTCAATCTAAATATTAAGTTTTCCTTTTTATTTTCATATAGTTTTAAAATGTTAAAAACAAACAAATAAATAAGAAACACCATTAAAATGTCATAAATTTTCATTTTTTCTCTGTCCGTTGATTTAAAAAAAAATAAAAATTAACAAAAAACAAATCTCATGTTATGAATTCAACACCTCCTCGGATTATATTGAAAATTAATTTTTAATTTACCCATTTGTATGTTTTATTCATATTCAAAGAAAATTTATTCCATGGGTGAAATGTGAGTATGAGTAGAGATTAAACATCGATGGAATTGTTTTAGAAAAAATTGTTGTATTTCCATGATATTAATGATTGTTTCTTTACAAAAAAACAATAAGGTGTTACCCTTTTATTTGTTTTTTCTAAGAAAATTGCGACTTTAAATATCTCCACACCTCATTGTGCACAAATATGAAATATGAACCTTTCCAACATAATTGATGATATATATAATTTTGGCTAATGTTATTCATCTTTTCAAATTTATTTTTCCATATGTTCATTCCTAATCCGATATGTTTCATTACATTATTATATTGACCAATAATTGTTACCTACTATTGTTGAATGAAATTGAAAATAAAAAAATATTGAAAATAATAATAATAATATAAGAAAAAATATAAGATGATACCAAAAATATTTGAATTTTCAGAATGTGTGAGTGAGTGGGATTTGAAATTTTATTGCAAAAGTTGTTGAGAAGGTTCAGTGGAATGAATCAAGTAAGATAAAAATATTTAAAATGACCTAATTACTAAATATAATTTTGGCAGATAGCCATGAAATGGTTAGTTACACATACACATGATGGGATTGAATTGAATGGTTTACTTTTGAATTAAATGGTTGGATGAGTATCATTTATCACCTTGAATGTTGTTCTGATAAAATTTAAAATATAATAACTTCCATTCATACTAAGAAAAACTCTTTGGTATGATTCCTATCCTATTTACATTTCTACCATAAATTAAATTATCTTTTTATTTTAAATATTTATCAATGTGTAAAAATAGTTATATGTTTATCTTTTTTTGAAACTAAAGAAATTTAAATTTACTTATAATTATAAAGGATTAGTATTGGGGTGTTATAACAAAATAATATTCTATATTTTTCAACTGTTACATATAATTTTTTAAATCATTATTTGATTTAATTTCTAAATATCAACAATCAATTTCACATGTCATTTTCTAAAATTAATCAATTTTGAATAATATTAAATAGTTATGTTTCAATAATATTAATGTTTTCATTATAGGTAGGGATATTTGGGGACCCATGATGATATTCTAGGAAAACTATCCAAAACACTATAGAAGACCACGGACACATGTGGGAAAAAACCAAAATTTCTCCAAATATATAAAAATAATTGGTGTCAAATATTTTTGTTATATTCTTTCCCATGTGTGATAAAATTTTATAAATTATTCTTAAAAAATCATTGATTTTTTATGTTATGAATTTTAATAACTAGAGGTATTCTAGATTGTTCACTATCTCATAGATACTTCCATAATATAGAAATATCTCAATTTATAAACATAAAATTTTAGAAAACTATATGTATATGTAGTCAAGATGTGGGGGAATCTTTTTAGTTTTTTCAAAATAAATAAAATTCTTTATCACACCTCCTATATAAGGTTCAAGTGGTTTTAAAAAAATGGGGTTCCATAACCACCTTCCCTTTTTGCCTATAAATCCACACCTTGTGCATCTCATTTTCAGGTTTCAAAAGGGGAGATATTATTCCATTTTAGAGTGTTATATTATATCTATTGTCATACTTGATGTTTTAGGTATCCCATCCTTCATGGGGATACTCAAAATGAATAATGAAATATACTCGACTCTTCTCCTCCTCTTGATCATGAGTCAAATGGTGGATAATTATTTTGAGAGATATGTACACATGGAGAGGGAGTTATACAATATACATTTATACTGGGTATATTTTATTATTTTTAAAACATTTCATTATATTGAATCATAATTGTTTTTAAAAAAAATTGTTTTATATTGCTATGAGAAAATAATGCTCTAATTATTTCTATAAAAAAGATGTAACTATTTTAGTGTGTGACTTGTGTTATTCTAATAAAACAATAATATAATCATTTTCGCCAACCATTATGAGATATTATTTTTCATTATATTATCTTATTCCATTCATATGGGATGGACAATTTCCACAAGACATTTATATCAAGGTTTGGTTTTTAAATTCACTTATCTAAAGCCTTATATGGTAATTGATATTCCCAATAAAATTAACCAATGACATAATAAAAACAAAATAAAATTATTACATAATGTACATAACATGTGGTGTACTAAACATAAAATTATAACTTTATTATATTTCTCCAGAAACACACATAATTTCATAATATCCATATGTTTATTTAATTCTTTGTTTGACTTGAAAATATTTTCAAAAAACCTATAATTTAGTTTTGGATAAAAAATATTAAAAACTATCAATTTAAAATATCAAAATTCAAAAATAATTGACCTATGATACTTAAAATGCAATAAATACAAATGAAAAACTTTATTTACTCGATGTTTGATGATTGAAAATCCTGATTTTGACGTCACTGATGGGGAACACATAGTGGTGTAGAGAATTTATTTTTTTAAGTTGATTATATGATATGTAACCATTTAATTTTATTTTATTTATAATATTTAAATAAAAACAAATTCCTAACACATCCCAAATAAATAAAGATCTACCACTTGATGGGGATGTTTGGCCACCTAATCCAAAACCAGGAATCAATACTTTCTCAATGACCACTCTCTCTCTCTCTCTACGTCATTCCCTCTTCCTATCTCTATCATCTTTTTGTCTGTTTCTATATTTTCTTTTTCCTATTATTAATAAACAATTTAGAAACTGAAAATATCAATGTGTTTTTTAATCAATTTGAGAAATCTGAAACATTTTTATTAATTTATGATTTTTAAATTATGATGATCATGTGACCATCGACTATTCTACTCATCTTGTAAATGCTAAATCCACATATAAGGATGATTCTGTTGAGTTTATTGGTGAATTAATAAACCTCCTTCTTTATTTTTTTCCCTCTAATCAAAACACCACCCTTCAGTCCTTAAATGAGTTTCTTATTATTTTTTCTATGTCACCACCATTAAATTGTGAATTTAGATTTCTTGACCTTATATGGTACAATAAAAAAGCATTTATATGAGAAATCATTTGTAGTCTATAAATTATCCTAAATAGACATAAATTAAATTTATTTATTAATTATTTATATTAAAATATACATTCCAACAACCCTACATAAAAAATATCATTTTATATTTTGGTCTATAGTAAATTAAATAATTAAATAACTAAACAACATTTAATAGTATTTCCTTATGAAATATAAAAATATACATGTATTAAAATTTTCAATTGATTTATTATTTAAAAAATTATAATGTTATAGTATCACATATAATTAATTATATAACTATATTAAAATCATTAAATAAAATTATTTTAATATTTATTTTATATAAATGAATAAAATATTATGCCTGAAATATTTGGAGATGTATTTTTTGTGCTTTTGAGAGGTGATTGGTCGATGACTCGAATCCCATATTTGCTATCAGTTTATAACTCAATCCTTTTCATTTTTTTATTCTATGTGTATACTGACACATCGTTTTTATTATAAATAAAAAATATAAATAAAAAATATATTAACATGGAAATATATTGATTGGTTCTTCATGGGTTATGGATATTCCATGGAATTAAATAGGTTATTTCAAATCCAAACCCAACTAAGGGAGTCACATCCATTTTATTTCTTTTATTTTGTATAAATACGATTTTTATATGTTCTAGTAGGTCATGAAATATATGTAATTTTTTTCATTAATTTTTTTAATACAATGTGTTATTTTTTCATAAATATTTAAAGAATATTAAAATTTATATAAAATTGACGGTGTCTTAGAATTGGATAATATGGTTTCTACCGAAGTCTAAAAGGCCAGGGTTCGAGTCACCCTAATAGAAATTATTTCATCGATTCATCAACAAAAGAAAAACAAATATTATATTGTATAAAAAATTATATAATAATAATAATAATATGTTATTGTTACAAACGTTGCTCTAGTGGTTAGGGGAAATTTATGGGATTGAGTTTTCAATGGATATAACCCTGCCATATGATGGAGAGGAATGATTTTTTACTTTTATTTTTATATGTAAATTTAATGAGCATCAATACTAATCATGTGTATTCTTCTTCAAAAAATTAATTTTGTCTTTTAATTTTCTTGGAGATTAGAAACTAAATAATGAAATATAAGACAAAAAAATCAATAATAAATTGCAAGAGTAAATGATCATACATTCATTTTTTAAAAATAATAATAATAATAAATTATATTTAAATAAATTACATGTCATTCTTTCATAACATTATTGTACATTATTGAAAATTCATGATGAATTTCCCCATTTCAAATTGTGTTATTATTTAATAAAGTTTTATTTCACTAATTGAATGTGATTATCAGTGGTGATTAAAATGGATTTTCTATTTTAAGAAGAAATTTATTTTTTTCAATGATATAAATAATTCTATATTTAAAAGACCATATAAATATAGCTACCATATATGTGGGTTTTTTATGAAAAGCATTTACCATTTAATATCTCTACAACTCATTTCACACACCTCATAAATGTTAATCTTTTCATGTTAATTAAAGGAATGTGTAATTAAGTTCAATATTAGTAAGAACTCAAAAATGAACTTTCAATATGTTCAAACTTTGTATGCTCTTTTTCATTACTATACAAAGTGAACCTATGGTTGGTACCTAATTTCTTTGTTGAAACAAATCAATAGCAATAACAATAATATTAATAATAATCATAATAATAATGAATATAAATGATGAAACAAAAATGGTTTTTTTATAGGAATTCATAAATCAATGGGTTTTGAAATTTAATTATAAAGGGTGTAGGATAGGTTTGGTGTAAATAATTAGGTTTCATGATTTTTTTTTAAAATGTTCTATATTTACTGAATAAAAAGTGGAAAGATAATAATGAAATGGTTATCATATATTCATGGGGGTATTTAATGACATATGTGACTTTTGAATTAATTTATTATATTAGTATAATGTATATCATTGAATGTTATTCTGGGGAAATTATTTATAAGATTATAGAAAACTACTCCTTGGTGTGATTCCGGCATAGTTTACATTTTTACCATGAATTTAATTATAATTAGATATGAAATATACATGAACATAGTAAAATCATCATTTCTTTATAATTTTTTCTAATTTATAAAATTTTACTTTTTGTAGAGTGTGAAGGTTTAGAAGTGTGGTCCTGATAATACAATAATATTCTATTTGTTTCAACACTTACAAAGAATATTTTAAGTGATTATGAGATTTAATTTACAAATATTAATAACCAATAGAGTTTATCATTTTTATAAATTAATTATTGTTACTTATAATTTTAAATTTTATTTCACTTTTCTTCTTAATTATAACGCAGATACATGTGATTTGGTGATCCCATGATTACATTTAAAAAATTGAGCCAAAACTTTATTGAATGACAATAAAACATATGGACTTAAATCCAATTTTTTCCAAATATTATAAACAAATCATCCCCAAATTTAGATTTTATGTCACTGAACGTGTGTATTAAAATATTGTAGAATATACTTAAGCCCTAATATTCCATTTTATGGCCAAATATTTTAAAAACAATTATGGGAAACATTACTATTCATAATCTCATGAGAATATGTGTAATTTGGAAATATTTAGAGATTTAAATATAAAATTTTCAAAAAAAATTAGTTTTGTGGTAATGGATATTTGGGGAAATAACATTTCAGTACTATCAAAATTAAGATAATATTGACTCCTAACACAGATTCTGGTTCCAAGTTATATTTCGAAAATTGGGTTCTAAAATAACCTTCAATTTTCCTATGAATTTTTACCCCACAAAGCTCATTTGAACATTTTACTATGGGGTTGATGGAAATTTTTTTTAGAGATTTATAGTGTCTGTATCATTATCCTATAATTTTTTGGGTTTCAAATCTCTAATGGTAGAGAGAAAATGAATATATAAATCCTCTCAATCAATATCAACTTCTTGATTGTGAGGTAAATTTGGGAGAACACTACAAGGGAGGTACACACATAGAGAATAATATATTAAATATAATTTTATAATTTTTATATATATTTTTCATTAAATTGTTCAGGAAAATATTTCATCACATTTTATAATTAACTGATTAAAATTTGAATATTTTTTCATTACTTGAGAGAATGGAATTAATTTTTTTTCCAACCAATTGGTGTGGGATTTGGATTGTGTGAATTTGTTTTTCTGATTAGAAAAAAAATACATTTCATTAAAAATATTCAAGATGTCGATTTGATTTCGATTCTCTTATACCATTCATAATATTTTGGCATTTGCTATATAATTTTTATGTCATTCTTTTGTTATACATGAGTCTATACAAAGGCCTAAAGGGTAACCAAAATTCCAATTAACCTTAAATAATAAAATACCTCAAACATTAATGAAATTATAATAGAAATTATATTTTTGTAATTTATAGTATGCTTCAAATGATCAAATTCATAAATTTCACCCCAAACCCACTTTATTTGATAAATTCTATAATTATTTCATTATTTTTTTCTTGAAATTTTTTTAAAAATGAATCCTAATTTATAAATGTCTTATAAAACATGCTTATAATTCAAATATTAAACCTCCAACCTAACTTAAGGGGTCACATAACATCTCCCCAATGATATAAATCATTCTCAAAAAAATAATTAATTTTATTTTTAATAAATGTGCATCAAAATTTCTGAACCATTTTCAGGGAGTGTCGATATTGGCAGAGTGGTTATTTTTTATATTTATTTTATATTGTAAAAATAATTCATTTATTTTTACTTATATTTTTTAAATAAAATTTTTTCAATAACCAATTTCACTTTGGAAAGGATCTACCACTAGTTAGAGAAGGATCACAACCAATGATAAAACATAAATAACCAATTTCACCCTAATATCTCACTACAACATTCTCTCTTCCTCTCTAATTCTATATCTTCTATATTTTTGATTTAATTTTTTATTAATTATTTGAAATGTTCAAAAGTAAAAAAATTCTAGTGTTGAAATAAAGTGTGAAATTGAGAAAAAAATATTTACTAATGGATTTTTTTTAATTATAAGGATCAATTGACCATATATTATTCTATATTTATTGTAAAAGATAAATCCTCATATAAGAAAAATTCCCTTTATAAGATATGTGAGTTCAATGACCTAAATTATTCTTTATTTCTCCCTTAATCCCAATTTTTTTCTAGATATTAATGATTTCCCTCTCAATTTCGATACATCACCACCAAGAAATCATGACTTGGGAAAAATTGACCATATATACGAGTTTAAAAAAATTGTTAGGAACTTTTTTCAATCTCTAAATTATCGTAAATATAGATACAAAATTTTCATTATGTTTTGAGTAAAAACTAGAGAGGAAGGAACCCCTAATTCAAAAATATTAAATGTATACTTTAGTATACATTTAATGGAAAATTTAAATGAATATACATCATTTACCAGGAATTCACAACAGCATGTAACAATATCCAGACATACACACATATGTGTGTGTGTATCATATTAAAATTTAGTAATATTATAAAATATAATTACACATATAAATTCCTTATAATGAAATTAATGAAACAATTTTTTAATATATATATATATATAATAAATGGATAAAAACTAATAATCGAGCTTGTACTGATGGATTTTATGATCTTTCCAAATGAAACTAGAGAATGATTCAAATCCCTACTCAATTATTAGTACCATAACAATAATTTGTAATTTATTTTCAGGATGGGCATATAAATTCATGTCATTGTTAATATATTTAAAGAATAAACTATAACTAAAAATATAATAACATTTTCATGGAATGAATCAGTCTAAATCGGTTGTGGGTGATCCATTGAATCAAACTGTTCATAGGATTGAATCCCACCCAATGCAGGGGAGCCACATATGCTCTACTTATTTTCATTCAAATATATATATACCATGTATTGTTATATATGTGAATTAATTTTTTTGTAAATTTTTAATTTTTTACATATATTTAAATAACATAAAAATTGTTATAAAACTAAAGGTGACATTTCATCGGCTAGCGTGTTCTCTAAACCGGCCTAAAAGACCCTATTTCTAGTCCTCCTAGATAACTCAATTCCATATTTTTTATCTTAAAAACAATATTTCATGTATATTATATAATAAAAAAATAATAATAAAAAAAATTATTGGTGGTACAAACTACTCCCTAGTGGTTATGGGTAGCCCATGGATTTAAGTCTTTTTCAATTTACACACCACCACATTTATCAGAGAAATAATTCTCCAAAATGTTTTCATTTTATTAAGTAAATGTTTTGTATTTCAATACACATCATGTCTAATATTCTTCTAAACAATAATGGGGTATTTTTATTTTCATGAATATTAAGAAAATACTGACAAATAGTAAAATAAAGAAATAAGAAACATCAATAATAAAATGAGACACATTTTCTTGTTTTTTTTTGTGTTTTGAGTTTTTATAAATAATAATAATAATATATTAATAAATCTCAAGTAATACCTTCCTCATGTTATTTGTATTTATTTAAAAAACATTTTGTATTTCCCCATTTCATTTTTTATCATTTAAATTAAATTTATTTCATTGATGGAATGTATGAATGAGTATTAATTAAACATTTAAGAGTTATTTTTAGTAAAATTTATTTTTTTCAATGATATAAATAATTGTATATCTAATAAAAATTAATATGTTGTTACCCTCTATGTGAGTTTTTTTAAAACATTGTTTCATTTCTTATATCAACAAATCATTTCAAAAAATTACAAATTTTGAATATTTTCTACTTAATTGATGGTTGATATAACTTATGTTTATGTTGTTCACTTTTTTATAAATTATTTTTCCAAATTTCAATCCTTATCCAATTTGTTTAATTATTATATCATGTTGATATGTTTTTGATACCATCTATTATTGAAATAAATAAAATATGAAAATTTAAATAATAATAACAATTTAATAAAATATATAACACATAGGAAAAGGGTTTTAATTCAATGAATGCTTAACTGAGTGGGGTTTGAAAATAGATTAAAAAGGGCATGGAATTCATCCAATGGATATAATCAAGTATATTGAATTTTTTTAAAATAACTTATATTTAATTAATATAAGTTTAGTGGATATGTATGAAATTGTTATCACACAAACAAGGGGATTTATTGAAATTTTTCTCTTGTGAATTAATTTCATATATTAGTATCAGGTATGTTCTTGAAATTTGTTATGATACAACTGATGAGACTTTTATTTTGATTCTTACTAAAGATAAACACATATTGTGATTGAATATATGTTTCAATTTAAACCATGAATTAATTTATATTTTTATTTTACATCATCATGAACATAGGGAAATAGTCATATTTATAATTTTATAGAATCTAGGAAATGTTACTTTTCCTAAGAGTTCAATGGTTTTAGATTATAGATATAATAATATATTAGTGATCCTTCTTTCTCAACGATTACGTCATATGCTTTGAATGATTATGTGATATAATTTCCAAAAATTAATAAGAATTATATATTACAATTTAATTCAATTTTATTAATTTTAAAAATAATAAAAATATACATTTCAATTGTGTTAAGGTTTTCATTGTTGGGGAGGTGATTTAGTGATCTTATCACAATATTTATAAAAAATGATCCAAAACTATGTGTAAGAAAAAGAACACATATAGACTAAAATCAACATTTTTCATCATATTGAATCCCAATTGAGTTCAAATTGGATTCCAAATCCCAGAAAAGTTAGAATAAATATTTTATAAGATACATAATCCCAATTCATCTGTGTGATGGTCCATAAATTTTAAAACATTATAGTAGATATTGAATTCTCAAAAACTAGATTTATAAGCCACAAAATATGGATTAGAGGTATTAAAGTTATGGTCAAACAAGGCGTTACTTTTTTCCAATGAAATATAATACTTCATCCAATAATTAATCCTAGATCCATCTTGATTTTGGAAATCAAGGACCTAAAACCACCTTCATCTTTTCTGATAAATTTCCACCCAACTATAATCATTTAAAAGTACATTAAAGGGGGTGAAATTATTAGATTTTATGTAGTTATTATAATTATAATTGAAGTTAGATATATTCATATCCTTATAAGGAGAGTAGAAATGAAGAATTTTATCTACACTAACCTACTCATTCTATTAATGATGATCTATGTGATGTTATATCATTGAGAAGGGGATACACACTCAGATATAATGTTTTGGAATATATATTAAAACTTATATAGTATTTTTTGGGATTGAAAACATATCATTCACTTGTATCAAAATTTGATTCATATTTTAATACTTTTTTTGTCAATGTGAATGAAATTTTATTTTTATCAAATTGATCGGTGTGAGATTTTGAGTATGTGGCAAGTTTTTATCATATTAGAGAGAAAAAATAATTAAGTTTCCTCCTATATAGTAGAGATAAAAATATTTTTTTAATCACTATTACCCTGTTTAATGTTAGACCTTTTCTATATGATAATTCTATTAATGTTCTCTACATGCATTGATATAATTTCATGGAGGGTAAAATAAATTTTTTTATCCTAAAGAATATAATTACTTTATACCTAAATTAAAATCTAATAAAAATGAAGTTTACTTTTTTTTAACAAAAATAAAATAACCACCTTCTTCTATTCCTCCAAAAACACAATTAATTTCATAAAATCAGTCATTTGTTTAATTATTTTTTATTTAAAACATTTTTTAAATTCACACTTATTTAGTTTTGTTTTATAAAATATATTGGTAAATCACACATTAATCCTCCAACATTCCTAGATGAAAATAGATGAGGGTACTTTTGTCTGATAACATCTTAAATTTCACATTTGTTTCCCATAATCTTGTGATTATCCAAATAAAATAGAGGATGTGAGTATTCATGTATCTTTATACATTATCTCAATAATCCATTATCGCCACCCATTATTCCTCATAAGAAAGAGAATAAAATAGTTTTATTACTATTTAATTTAGTACATGTGATGAATATTGTACGTAAATCCTCATAATTAATACATGGAACACATTATGAACATGGGATAGATTCTATGTAAGATCAATTCAATGCAATATAGTCCCCAGGAAGTCAATAATATTTCAGGGGACATTATATCTAGGATTTTTCATTCCATTGTTCTAAAATATCATTATCCTACTTCATGGTTATATTCAAAAGAATAATTTTCCCATATTAAAAGATGATAAATAATACTACATTAGAATAAATACGTCTTGAATAATTCTAACTAATACAAAATTGAAAGAAATACATTTAATAACATTTTCACCAATTTAATGTAAAACACATTAGTAAAAGATATAAGAAATTTTTTTAAGAGATAAGGATATATATGATTTGATGAAAATAGAATAATTATTTAAATTTCTAAAAAGAAAAATGAATCTTTTGGATAAGATATAATAATAGAAATAAATAAAAATACCCATTATAGAGGATGTTAATTATTATTAACAATATCATTTTTAGAGGTAATAAATCAATATAGTGAAATGTTTTGAATAGAATTTTTATTTTAAAAGAAATAATGATAAATTAATATATATGGTAGATTAGTGGAATAGTTTTAATGCATCAGGTCCCCATAAATTTATTATTTTTTTCTCAGGGATATATGTATCAATTGGGTATTTGGGGTCTTCTTCCCTTTTAAAATTCCTTGTTTATTATCCCAACCTATAGTTTTTTCTCATCATAAATTTATTCCTTTTCATGGTTGATAGTTTATTCTCATGGTAAACACATTCCTTTTCCTGTTTAATTAACTAATCTCAATTTCAATCAATTTTCATTTACGGTCAACCTTTTTCCTTTATAAGGTTTACATTTTTCTCCCATGGTAGATATTTTCCTCTTAAGGTTGATCATTTTGTTCTCATAGATGATACATTTATTTACATGATAAATAGTTATTAATCACAATTTATTTTTTTCATCAGTGATAAATTTATCCAAATATTCATTATATTTCATCAAATTGTTGATATTTTTTTCTCACAATAGATTTATTGATCTCAGGGTTGATTAATCGATTCAAATAATCGATCAGTTCCATAAAATGGTTAATAGTATATTCTTATAGTTAATAATTTATTCTAACTTTAGAAACCTTATCACTATCAATCAGTTATAATGGTAAATACATCATCATGTTTGATCAATTCTCACATTTGATCAACCACATTGAAAATTTTCCAATTTTTCAAAATCTACAAATATTTCAATAATAATGTGAAAAATAATTTAAACATTAAATGTGGAAATAAATTATTCAATAATAGTTTTTAAATAAAATTTTAGGGTATTAAATTGTATACAATAATCCCTTATAATTTTGGTTTTTAATGGTTTTTGAATGAATATTTATGTCTGAATTACATAGAATCAATTAGCATAAAATTCATTAGAGATCTGGACTCTATATCATTGAGAGACCATTTTTATTTTCAATGAATTATAAGAAATAATTCATTTATAATTTAAATTTCCTCCTCTCAAACATAGATAATCTAATTCCTTTTTATAGTATTATGATTCTTTTTGACACCTTTCAAGATCATCATGCATAAATATATACTTCAGATATTCACATCTCCTTCCTTAATTTTGATGCACCTAGATATGTATTTGTTTTCTTGGTAAATAATCATTATTAAATATTTTTATCGAATCTATAAAATTTGAAAGCATTTATTTCTAGTTGTTGGGTGGTACAGTTTAACTAAGGATGATAATGAATAAAACAATGTTTGATTGAATGGTATGGGGTGTATTCAAATGATTTACCATATTTTTTTATTAATTCTAAGTGATGATTATTTTCCAGGATTGTACGCTATTTTTACGAAAATATTGTGACATTTTTAATTTATTGAAAAATGTTGTGGATTGATAATCCTTTTTATTAATATTTCTTTAAAAAACATCACCCATAAAACTCATAATAAATATATTGAACAATGAATTGTTTTCCCCTATAAATATGAAACTATGTGAAAAAACCCATAAATTAGAAAAAACATTAATGAGAAACCCCTTTAAATTAATTATTTTAAAATATGTTGTTTGGAAATATTTATTATGTTTCTATTGTATGTTTATTATTGGTTTTACAGTTGAAAATACTTTGTGGGTTTGTGTTATGATGGTATTGACTAGTTTAGATAATGGATATATTTTTGTATGTTAATGTTTGTTCATAGATATATAGTTATTGTTTTGAGATAATTGGGTTGTGATATTTACCTTAGGAGGATATGTGTTGGTTTTTGTTGTAATGGAATCGATATTTGTTTGGTTCCATATATTTTTACCATGGTAGATATGTAATTTTAGTTTGGTAGTGGTGAAAAGAAAATAGTGTGGGCCATAATTTTAAAATACTAATCTTGAATTTATATATATTAATAGTCTTAATGAATTTAATAATCATAGAAAACTAGTAATTAAATGAAAATTAAATTATAATATTGCATATAGTGAAGTTTTACCAAATATGAATTTAAGTGGATTAATTAATGAACTGTGTACGATAATGTAAAAATATATAAACGGTTCAAATGCGTAGTTGAATTAAATGAAACAGTGGGTTGTGTGAGGTTATTTGTGGATGGGTAGGATATAGTTTGTTTCTCCTTGTGGTAAAATTAGTATTGTGTGGATGATAATTTGTTTGTGATGATGTATTAATGTGAATCCTTTGTGCACGAATTTTCTATTTTCTAGGTAAATTTATATAAATCTATATTATTGTATTTCCATGTTTCTTTTATATAAACCCCATCAACATTGAGTATGGAATACCATCACCCATTTTTTCTTGGGATGTTTTCCATAGTATTCTAATGATAAGAACAATATGGTTTATTTCTCCGTCTTCCTCAGTATTATTTTAATGATAGTATAGGGTAATTTAACTATTATTTGTGGAACCTAGACAACGATAATGAAATTTTTGGTGGTGATGCTAATGATATGGGGAATAAATATGTAGACTCGGCCATGTGTAGTAGGGATATACACGGGGTTGGTTTCCTTCAAATTAAAAATATCATAATGACATGGTTGTGATGTTGTGGATAGATGTTTGATGATGTGGTATTGGAATGAGTTGTTTTTATGATAACATTAATTCCATCATGGAATGTTAGGACCTGTAGTAGGTTGGGATTAGAACTGTTCAGACTGGACCCATAATAGAAATGGTTGGGTATGTGTTGATGAGATGGAATGGAAGGGGCGGGAAAATAAGATGTTTGATTTTTGGTTCTGAGATTGGTAATTCCTTTAAGATATGGATATGATTAATCTTTATCAAATTTTTTATGGAAAATATCATACTACTTGATTGAAAAACATTTTTGGGAGGTTTTAGTTTCTTTGTACTCTATGAGAAAGTGGTTTACTAGTTGTTTAAATTATCTCTCATTCCTTTTCCAATGTTGAGTGTAATTTCCACTGTTTTAGTGTTTTCCACCAATGGTGATAGAATCTAACTGAGGTACTATGGGTGAGGGACATGGGTTTTCCCACATTTTATTCAATACTAGCCTATGAGGTGTTCTAGTGTACAGGGTGGGGTTATGAAATAGTTTTATTAATTTTTTTTGTTGAGATATTAGAGAGACTTGGTAATTTCACACTAAAGAGATGTTCATTAGAATGGTATATTAACATTATTATTAAGACATAATGAGTGATGTTGAAAATATGATCAACTAATAAATAATAATTTAGGTTCCACTGATATCAAATTTAGGAAACATAATCTGACTGAACATAATATGAGAGGTAATACTATTTTTGTGTAAATACCTTGAGACGATAAATGTATCATTAAATTTTGTATTTTTTATTTAATGATATATTTTTAATAATTACAATGATATTAAGATAAATAAATTTAATTATTATAGTATTAAGATTCATTACCTTGTGTTTTTTAGAAATATCAACTTGTATTCATATGCATGCAGTTCATGAGGTAGAAGTTTAGTAGGTACATCAAATTGATCATTGGAGGATCAATATAATAGGATAGTATGTGATGTGGAAGATGGTGTTGCGTATATTCCTACATCATATTCTTGAAAATTATTTTGTTATTGTCTTCAATCTATAGATGTAGTGTTACCTAGTGGAGAATTAGATGGAATTTATGCTAATTCATGAACAAGCTGAGTACTGGGTTCTATTGGATGTTATTCATATGAAGGGAGTGGAATGGAACCTGTGTACAATATACCATGAAGGGTATAAAGAGTAGAATATTTTATAGGCTGAATGTTTCTAGGAAATCCATATAGATATCTTATCATTTATGATGATGGTAGAAAAGATGATGGATTTTCGATCCCTTCCTCAAGGGTTCCTAATAATGTAAGAAAATGGGATTATGTATAAGGGTCTCTTGTGATTCATCCTTGATTTATCTTCTTTTTATGAATCTAGAGCATGGTGTATTAAGGAGGAACTATATCTATAAATAAGATCTGTAGTTACCCTATTTACACATCCTGCTATATTGAGTTTGAAAATAACACAGATGTGATAGAGAAGATTCAAATTCATTGGGGAGTTCCTTGAGATAGAGTAAAGTATAGAGACTATGGAGTATTGAATTAGGCAGTGGACTATGTATTTTTGGGAAATCAAGGTTCTGATCCTAAAACATTTGATCAAAATGTTATTCTTTTTAATTTTTGGGCCACAAATTCCAAAGTACCTATATGTGTTTTTCTATTCATGTTTTATTCATGCAGAGGTTATGGTCACCATTAGTCTCAATGCCTAAATTCTTAAGGAGGATGGTTTGGTTTTGTTAGTCATGTCCCTCTCTAGCCACAACATCAACCAAAGTCATTGATGTTTGTTCAATATTCAAGATGGAGAAGGTAGTTACCAACCCCAAGATTTTCCTCATCGTCTAGGAACCATGAAAGAGCATGGGTTTATAGGTTTTCATTAGTGAGGTATAGGTTATGGATGTGGTTCGGTTCTTTATATAGAGGTTTTATTATTAGGGAGTGCTAGTTTATTCAAAGTGAGATCAGTTTATTAGGTACCTTATTTTCATCATTGTGGGATTTAGGATCTTCACAATACTTTTTTCACTACCTCAGGTGCATGTGTCAAGACTGGAGGGGGAAAGGATTCAAGTTCCTCTATTGTCATCTATGCTAGAAATAGGATTGGATTTCCTGTTTCATATGTATTTGGGATATAAATTTATGATGGGGTGATATCAATCGATGGACAGTATCTTTTTTTCAATTAAAAGCATGTGATGTAATCCATATCATGGATAGGTTGTAGTGGTAACATATTTTTTGAGGAGATTTGTGGTTTCCAATGTGGAGGGACGTCAAGTGGTTATTATTGTATAGTGGAACTATCAGATAGGTAGCATGTGTTCATAACTGAATTTATCTCAGTTATAAAAGTTTCCAGTGGAGACCTAGTTTATCGTCCTCATATTTTAAAATGAAGCACTATGTTCAATAGTGCATAAGATACGTCACTTCATTCTTAAAATGAACAACTAAATATTATTATTAAAATGTGACCTTTATAAATTTGATATTCATTTAGTGGTTATGAATAATAATAAACTATTTATGAAATAAACATATAGGCCCTATAAATAAAATTTAAATAGTAAATTATTATAAAATAAAAAAATAATTTTTACTAAAGTTATTTAAATCCTCAAAAATACATTTTCTTCAAAAAAATAATATTTTTATGTATAATTAATACAATAGTTCTTTTTAAAATTTAGAAAAAATTATTTTATAAATTCAACTTCATCTCTTAAATCATAATATAAAAATTATCATTTGATAGAATTATTTTTATTTTCCAAAAAATTAGAATTTTAGTGAATAGTAAAAAATATAGTTTTTTTATAAAATACTGTATCTTTTTTTGGTATTGTTAAGACATAATTATGATATAAAATTTTATTAAACTTATGAAATTAATAAGGTATGTTATTATTATAGAATTATTTTTTAAAAATTATCCATAACATATAAATTATAAATTTCTTCATAATAAATACAAAAAACATTGTCGGTTTCAAAAAGTGCATGTGCATTGTTAACAAAGTAAAATTTGGTTTCTTATAGTTAATAAAATACTGATAAAAGAAATTGATATAATTTTTTATAAATTAGTATGTATAATTGGTGTTTTTGTAATATATTTTATAATTTTAGTGTTATATAACATGAGAAGTATCCAATTTAATGTTTAATTATTGCGTAAGGCAAGAAATGTGAAATTAACAAATTAAAGAATTTAACTTGACATGAATATGATTAAACATACATAATGAATAAATAAAAATTATTAACTTAAAAATTAAAAAAAAATTATGACAGAAACGTATTTTAAATTTATATATATATATTTCATGACCCGCCTTCACCAAGAAGAGGGATGGGTCGATAGATTGCCAGGCCATTCCTTCTTTAAGTTGAAGTAGAGATAATGACCCCTGAAACCCACCTTCAATAGGTCCCGGAGTGGCGACTAGCACCAAGGGTATAGAATCACATACTAAATGGAAGTCATTACCCTTTTTATTTTAATAGGATCGAGAGATAAGATGGTAAATCTAAACAACACCAAAAGAGAAAAGTAAAATTGAAGTCAAGAACCATTTCCAATGCATGTTACAAAAGTAAAAACCACAAAGTACAATGTGACTACAAGGGTAAAGTAACAAAGAATGAGAAACAACAACTACAACTGCCCCAAAAGTTCGAGCTAGTATAGTCCCACGTGATCCCCGAAATCCTCATGGAAACCTGAAAGTAGTTTTATATACATAGGGTTAGCATACAAGTATACTTAGTAGGGAAAACCAATGACGCTCGTTCCCAAGTGGGGGAACGTACTAAATTCCTGTGAGAAAAGAGTGAACCAAACACCTAACAAGGTAAAATATCCACCCAACCCTAACCAAGGCACACTCCCTAAATAATGAAAGTCAACTAATATATATATAATAAGAGCACATCGATGTTTGGGCACCTCGCGCCACTTTCCCACTAGTTATTGAAGACATCCTACGCATCGATCCAATCCTGCCATTCTCACCGCAGTCCCACTGCCACACCCCGTCTGCACACACCTGGGCCACAACCTCACGCAGTCCCACTGCGAAACCCCGCCCGCACACACCTGGGCCAAAACTGTCACATGTAACCATGCATGCAAACATCTGGGCCAGAACAACCACCGCCATTCCGTAAGACACCTGGGCTAGAAGATCCACCGCCACGCCCGAAGACACCGGGGCCTCATCTCGAAGATACTTGGGAAACTACATGCCCGCACACACCAGGGCCATAACCACCACACTACCCCGCCCGAAGGTTCTTGGGATAATAATGGACCTCAGGCCATCACAGCCTGATCGAAGATACTTGGGATATCCAGGAAAGGGAGCAGAAAAGGAGCTAATAACCAGCCACTAATAATAGTGTTGGGAAAAACTACCTCCCCCATGAAATGGTGGTGTTCGGCACTAAGTTCTCAACTTGGGTGGGGAGCGAATAAGAAACACAAAACTACAAGAATATATATATAGGTAACAAGAACTCTCCCATGTTTAGTTTTTTCAGCCAGCCTAAGGAACACAAACAGCACTCAGGTCTGATTCACAACTCTCGCCAACAAAACCCATTTTCCCATTTGTTTTCATGTTTAGTAGTGAGGTTTAATTAAGTTCTACACCTACTTGGGAAACTAGTAATCTTAGGTACAAGTCTAGGAAATAAAACAGTCAAGCATTAACTACAACATCTACACCTTGTTCTCTTGTAAATCCACAACAACCAAAGGAAAACCCCAAGATACAGCCCCATGTCAAATACCCAGGAGCCAAAAAATTTCTCAAAAACAGAGGATCCCACCCCAATTCGTGATATAAACAAGGTAACAACCCTGTCTTAAAATTCACAACAACTGAGAGAATAACACAGGAGATCCCATCCCCAATTTCACAAACCCTGAGAGTATAATAATAGGGGATCCAATCCCAACCCACATCACCCAGCAAACGGACCATTAAGGAAAAACAACCAACCCACAACCACTAAGTAGGCCCATGCCGGTAATTTCAGATTTATAAGATTTAACACACTCCATGATTTTGATTTTTGTGTGCTTTAACCGGTTTTATCACAGAAGGATTGATCCTGGTGCCTCAATTTATTTAGCCGGATATACGTGATTAACCGATTTCCTTTTCACATCAGGAGTTCACTACTACAAAACAAGACATTTAAACATCACCAGGGGTTCATTAGTGCACAAGGAAAGACCACCAACGGCCATGATTTCTAGTAGGCGTAAGCCCGCACAATTCAGAAAAGAAGATCATAAAACAGAGTAGCATCATCAATCACATCCCCCCCTAGTTCTTTATAGAATCCATTAATTATCTTTATTTAGGTTTTTTCATCCAATTCTACAGAATCAAAAGCATGCCCACCCTGCATGATACACAAAAGGGAGAGACAAGGGAGAAATTCCCTACCTGTTGATCAACGATCAATGCTAAGGCTGGGCGTGGAACTTCACGGATAGCGATGCGGCTTGTCCAAACAAAAATATGCTCACCTAAACGAAGGGTACTCCTAGCACAGGGTGATCGAGAAAATAAGAAACCCATGGAGAACCCTTTAATTTATAAGGGCAAGGGACAATTGAGATAACAGCGTGGAACCGCGTAAGGAGAAGAGGTTGTGGGTTGACCACACAACCCCACACGTTATTAAAGGGTCGGGCAATTTAAACCAGTGAACACACCAGGTTAATTCATTAAATATTTAATTAAAACATTTATGGGCATTACTGGGCTTTAAAACAAGCTTTAAGGGTGTCGAAATAGGGTTTAAAACCCAATTTGCACAAAAAGGAGCGCTACTGGAAAGACCTCGTGTGGGTAGGTGAGAGCCACCGGTAGCCGAGCTACCGGTAGATAGAGATACCGTTAGGATATGGATACTGGTAGACCGAGCTACCAGTAGGCCTACTACTGGTAGGCTAAGGCTACCGGTTGTCCTACCATTATGCCAAACATCACTAAGATTCCCAGGCCAGAAAACCCAACTTGATATTTTCACAAAGTAATGTACCCCAAACACCCAGTCCATTACATCAGATACCTCTTAACGATTCTCGTCCTTGAGAATCAAAACAACCGAGAAGGAAAGAGAGATTCCGAATAACCACCTCGAAATATACCTCTTAGGAGTGAACCCCATTGTTAACTAAGTACACCTTCTTATCAAGAACCAAGCAATACACCATGCCAACTTCCCAGCCATGTGAGTTGGGGAGTCTCTTTCCCTCATGTCAAGATATTATCCTCTTTGAAAGCCATTGACTCACCCACATAGGTTTAATCGCATCCAAATTAATTCATCTTGATTAAGGGTCGGGTCATCCCCTCCCCATAGCTAGGAATTTTCACACACATTCCCCATAACCAGGACATTTCACACACATTCAGAGGAAAGAAGACCAGTATTTCCTAGCCAACAAGGTAAAAAGTTCTACCACAACAGCTATAAACTGAACTATACAAAACTCAAAACAACTCTGGGTACTGGGCACGCATATGTTCTTACCTCTCCCATGTACTCTCCTCAAGACCACCATGTCCCCGTAACATATGAACCAATGGAATGGTTCACCCACGAAGCATCTTTTCTTTTCGATCCTCGATCATCATTGGTCTCTCCACAAAAGTCACGGCATCCTCGATGTCTAGCTCTCCCCAGCCGAGGACGTGTGAATCATCGTGCAGATACTGACGGAGCTGGGACACATGGAATACATCATGTATCCTCAGTAGTGGTGGTGGTAACGCTAGATGATAAGCCACTTCACCCACCCACCGCAACACTTCAAAGGGTTCGTTGAACCTCGGAGAAAGCTTACTCCCATTGATGAACCTCCATTGTCCACGCCGAGGGGAGACCTTCAAGAACACGTGGTCTCCAACCTCAAACTCCAAGGGCCTCCTCCTGGTATCCGCATACGACTTATGTCGGTCCAGGCCAACTTCATCCTTTCCTGTATGAGCTAAACCTTCTCTGTCGTGCTCTGCACCACCTCCGGGCCAAGGATGTCAGTCTCTCCTACTTCGGTCCAACAAATAGGTGAACGGCATGGCCTCCCATACAAGGCTTTAAACAGGTCCATTCCAATGTTAGAGTGATATATATTATTGTTGGAAAACTCTACCAAAGGCAAGTGTCGCACCCATGATCCTCCTAAGTCCAGAACACAAGCCCGCAACATATCCTCCAACGTCTGGATGGTGCGCTCTGTCTGCCCATCTGTCTGGGGATGGAAAAGCAGTGCTAAGGCATAGCTGGGTGCCAGAATCATGCTGTAAACCCCTCCAGACTCGTGAGGTAAAACGTGCATCCCTATCCGAGACTATGGACCTCGTAAATCCATGCAACCACACCACCTCATCCATGTACCTTCGTGCCAAGGCATCCACTACACTGGACTCCTTAATCGCCAGAAAGTGAGATGATTTCGTCAACTGTTCCACTACCACCTAGATGTCGTCATGTCCACCATGGACATTGGGTAGTCCCATGATGAAATCCATTGAGATGTCATCCCACTTCCACTCGGGGCATCTAGAGACTGTAGTAGGCCGCCTGGAACTCGGTGTTCAGCCTTCACTTGGTGACACACTAAGCACTTGGCCACAAACTCTACCACTGCTCGCTTCACTCTGGGCCACCAAAAGTATCTCTTCAGTCCCTGGTAAATCTTGGAAAATCCTGGGTATATTTCCAGGGGTGAGTCATGGAACTCACTGAGAACCTTTCTACGCATCGCCTCTGGAACCAACAGCTTTCCCTGGTAAAGAATCCAGTTTTGGCCATCCTCTGCCCATCCTTCTGGAGCATTGAACTGGTCAACTCAGTCGCGCATCACTTCACACTCTAGTTCTCCCCACTGAGACTCCTCCACTTTTTGAAACAGAGACGAATGCACTATAATCTGATACAGGAAACCTCTACCGCTATCCATCCTCGCAGCCAGGTGCAAGTTAGCCAACTCCTCCATCACCTTCCAGGTGTCTGCCAACTCTCGGACCGCATCCTCTTTTGTCCTCCTTCTCAAGGCATCAGCCACTACATTCCCCTTCCCTGAAGTGTAGTAAATGTCAAAGTCGTAATCCTAGAGGAACTCCATCCACCTCCGCTGCCGCAGGTTCAGGTCCCGCTGGGAGAAGATATACCTCAAACTTTTGTGATCTGTGAATACCACAATGCATTCCCTGATGAGGTAATTCCACCATAACATTAGCGCAAAAAACGACCACTGCAAGATCCAGGTTGTGAGTTTCATAATTACGCTCATGAGGGCGTAGCTGCCTAAACCCATAAGAGATCACTGCTTGCTGTTACATCAACACACATCCGAGGCCTCGCCCTGAAGCTTCCCAGAACACCTCATACACCGCCCCTTCTTCTGGTAACCTCAACATTGGGGCACTAACCAACTTCCCCTTCAGATAGCTGAAGGCTGACTCACACTGCTCACTCCACATGAAAACCTAGTCTTTCATGGTCAGGGATGTCAAAGGGGCTGCAACTCAGGAGAAGTTGGGTACGAACCTCCGATAGTAACCCGCCAGCCCGAGGAAACAATGGACCTCTGCCACATTCTTGGGTGCTACCCAAGAAACAACTGCCTCAACCTTTTATGGGTCCACCGCTACCCCCTGCCCGGACACCACGTGCCCAAGGAAGTGCACTTCTCGTGTCCAGAATTTTCATTTTGACAACTTACCATAGAGCTGGTGCTGTCGGAGGACGTCCAAAACCATCCTCAGGTGCTCCACGTGATCCTCCTCTGATCTTGAATAGATCAGGATATCGTCGATGAACATGACTACGAACCTATCCAGGTACTCCTGGAAGATAGAGTTCATAAGCCCCATGAACACATCTGGGGTGTTCGTAACACCGAAAGGCGTGACTAGAAACTCGGAGTGTCCATATCTACACCTGAACATTGTCTTCAGGATGTATCCCTCTTTCACTATCAACTGGTGATACCCAGACCGCAGGTCAATCTTCGAGAACCATCATGCCCCTTTCAGCTGGTCAAAAAGATCGTCTATCCTCGGAAGAGGGTATCGATTGTTGATTGTTACCTGATTCAGCCTCTTGTAGTCTATGCACATCCTGATACCATCATCTTCCTTCTTTGCAAACAAGACTGGAGCACCCCACAGTGACGCACTTGGTCGAACATAACCCCTCTTTATCAAATCGTCAATCTGAATCTGCAACTCCCGTAGCTACGAAGGTTCCATCTGGTAAGGATCCATTGAAACAGATGAGTGTCGGGCTACAGGTCTATCTCGAACATGATATCCCGTCAAGGTGGTAGATTCGTCACCTCCTCCGGAAAGACGTCCATAAACTCACGGACGATCTCTTCCACCTCCACCATCTTAGCATCTACTTACTCCACTAACAGCTCGGCTAACAAGGAGAGGAGGGGTTCCTCTTGCATGCTGCCCTTCTGATTGATCCACTCACCAGTGAAAGTAACACGCCGCCCGCCCAGGTCTGAGAACATAACCCTTACTCAGAAACAGTCGATGACGGCACCCACAGATAACATCCAGTTGATGCCTAGGATGACATCGTATGGTTGTATCTATAGTAGAAGAAGATATCTAACCGACTGATGTGGCCATATCATCAGTCTGCATCCTCGACAAACAAATAACAAGTCGGTCTGACCTCTGACTGGTGTGCTCAGCACCAGGGGCACTAGAAGTCTCTCGGTATCTAGACCCAAATCACGGGCTAGAATAGGTGCGACGAAGGAGTGCGAAGCTACGGTATCGAACAAGGCATAAGCAAGGGTGCTAAACAAACAGATCGTACCTCAAACGACCTCTGGACCTGCTGGAACTGCTACCTCTGCGGCATGCAACTGTCCACGCTCAGCTCTTCTACCCCTCGGTTGTCGGACACCTACCCGAACACTCCCCATTTGAGGTCCCTAAGGAGGGCCCTGAGGTCGACCTCCTCCTGCAACGTCTGCCCTCGGAGGAACGGGAGCTCGCTGTCCCTGCTGCTGCTGCTGGAAAGGCCTAGCTGGAAGCTACTACTGGGACGGGTGTTGGGGATGTCCACCACTGTCGTACTGTACCCAGTCCTGGCACTGACTCCAGAGATGTCTATGGCTCCCACAGATGAAGCACCGCGGTCCCGGGCCCGAAGGAAAAGGGCGAGGACCAGGGGACCGGAACTGGAACTATTGTGGCCTGCTCCCTACTGGTCGGAACCTGGAGGGTCCTGATGCTAGAGGCCTAGTGCTGACGGCCTTCCCCTTCGATGGTCCCAGCTGGATCCCCTCTCGGGACACACCTCCTAGAGCGTGCATCCTCCCCACCACTTCAGCCTTCTTCTGGACCTCCAAGAACGTCGGTAGTGTAAAGGGGGAAACAACATACTAGAGGGAGGTTCGGAGCACCTCCTCTAAACGTCTTTCCCAAGACTCCTCATCGGGAAAGTGGTCCGGAGAAAAATTTAGGAGGTCCTTGAACTTGATTCCCAGCTCCCTAACTGAAATACTCCCCGGCTGGAGGGAGAGTAGCTCCTGTCTCTTTTCTGCCTTCATCGTAGAAGAGAGGAATTCTGCCTGGAACTACTTCTCGAAATCAGACCATGCCACCTTAGCCTCTCTCCTCTCCCCTAGGTAAAGCATCCACCACTGACGCGCCACTCCCCGCATCTGGCGGACGTCCAGAGGAAACTAGTACTCGGTCGGAGCCCGGATCAAGCTGAAGGCTATCACTAGCTCCTCCAGCCAGACCTCCGTCATCATATCTGAGGTGTTTCCCCCATACTTCTCGATGGTCAGTCGTTGGAATGCCCGAAGTGTCTCTTGCCATTGGTCATACTCCTCCTCTCGATCAGCTCTCTGCCGATCGGCCAAGTTAGTCTCCGGGGCCTCGATCGCTTGCACCAAACGTGGTCGCCTTCCAGATTCCATAGCTGCAAGGTAAACAAGGAATGCCTAAGCCCATGTAGTGCAGAATATTGTTCTTAAAAATTCTTAAACTTTTTATTTATTCTTAATTCCCAAGACCCCCCATAAACACAAGAACACAAGTCATTTTGATGCATGTACCTTTCCTAGGGTCTCTACCCTGCAATCAGTGTGGCCTCATTTGGTTGTTCGGTAGGTCCATAGTCCTTGCATCAGATCACGGGGGGGGGGGGGGGGGGGGGGGGGCTAAAATCCCGTGTCATAGCCGGTCTTCCCTGGCCTAATTCACACACCAAGGTCACCCAAAACTGTTTCCCTACCATCCCATGCAATCCTCACTATGCCTAACTCCAGACTCCATCCTATCTCTAAAACCTCCCTCTGATACCATTTTGTCACGACCCGCCTTCACCAAAAGGAGGGAAGGGTCGGCAGATTGCCAGGTCCTTCCTTCTATAAGTTGAAGGAGAGATAATGACCCCCAAAACCTGCCTTCAATAGGTCCTGGAGTGGAAACTAGCACCAAGGGTATAGAATCACATACTAAATGGAAGGCATTGCCCTTTTTCTTTTAATAGGATCGGGAGATAAGATGGTAAATCCCAACAACATCAAAAAAGGAAAGTAAAAGTGAATCCAAGAACCATTCCCAATGCATGTTAAAAAAGTAAAAACCACAAAGTACAAAGTTACTACAAGGGTAAAGTACCAAAGAAAGAAAAACAGCAACTGCAACTGCCCTAAAGTTCTGAGCTAGTATGGTCCCGCGTGATCCCCGATGTCCTCCAAGAAACCTGAAAGCAGTTTTATATACATAGGGTGAGCATACAAGTATACTCAGTAGGGAAAACCAAATACTCTCGTGCACAAGTGGTGGAACATACTAAAGTCCTGTGAGAAAAGAGTGAACCAAACACCTAACAAGGTAAACTATCCACCCAAGCCTCACCAAGGAACACTCCCCAAATAACGAAAGTCAAGTAATATATATATAATAAGAGCACATCGATGTTTGGGTACCCCGCGCCACTTTCCCACTGGTTATTGAAGACATCCTATGCATCGAACCAATCTCGCCATTCTCACTGCATTCCTACTGCCACACCCCGCCCGCACGCACCTAGGCCACAACCTCATGCAGTCCCACTACCAAACCATACCCGCACACACCTGGGCCACAACTGTCACACGTAACCACGCCTGCAAACACCTAGTCCAAAACAACCACCGCCACGCCCGAAGACACCTGGGCTAAAAGATCCACCGCCATGCCCGAAGACACCTAGGCCACATCCCGAAGATACTTGGGAAACTACCTGCCCGCACACACCTGGGCCATAACCACCACACTAACCTGCCTGAAGGTTCCTGGGCTAATAATGGACCTCATGCCATCACAGCCTGCCCGAAGATACTTGGGCTATCCAGGAAAGGGAGTATAAAAGGAGCTAATAACCAGCCACTAATGATAGTGTTGGGAAAAACACCATCCCCTATGAAATGGGGGTGTTCGGCACTAAGTACTCAACTTGGGTGGGGCGCGAATAAGAATCACAAAACTAAAAGTATATATTTATATATACGTAAAAGAACTCTCCCAAGTTTAGGTTTTTCATCCAGCCTAAGGAACAGAAACAACACTCAGGTCCGAGTCACAACTCTAGCCAACAAAACCCATTGTTCCATCCGTTTTCATGTTCAGTAGTGATGTTTAATTAAGTTCTTCACCTACTTGGGAAACTAGTATACTTAGGCACAAGTCAAAGAAGGAAAACAATCAAGATTTAACTACTACATCCACACCCGGTTCTCTTGTAAATCCACAACAACCAAAAGAAAACCTCAAGATACAGCCCCATGTCCAATACCCAGGAGCTAAAAGTTATCTCAACAACAGAGGATCCCACCCAAATTCGTGATATAAACAAGGTAACCACCCGGTCTTAAAATTCACGACCACTGAGAGAATAACATAGGGGATCTCATCCCGAATTTCATAACCACTGAGAGTATAATAACATGGGATCCCATCCCCACCCACATCACCCAGCAAACGGACCGTGAAGTAAAAACAACAAACCCACCACTACTATGCAGGCCCATGCCAGTAATTTCAGATTTATAATATTTAACACACTCCATGATTTCGATTTCCATGTGATTTTACCGGGGTTATCATAGAAGGATTGATCCTGGTGCCTCAATTTATTCAGCCGAATATACGTGATTAACCGATTTCCTTTTCACAGTAGGAGTTCACAACTACAAAACAAGCCACTTAAAACATCATCAGGGGTTCATTAGTGCACATAGAAAGACCACCAACGGCCATGATTTTTTGTAGTCGTAAGACCGCACAATTCAGAAAAGATCATAAAACAGAGCATCATCATCAATCACATCCCCCCCCTCCTTAGTTCTTTATAGAATCCGTTCATTATCTTTATTTAGGTTTGGTTCATCCAATTCTTCAGAATCAAAAGTATGCCTACCCCGCTTGATACACAAAAGGGATAGCCGAAGGAGAAATTCCCTACCTGTTAATCAACGATCAATGCTAAGGCCAGTCGCGGAACTTCACAGATAACGATGCGGCTCATCCGAACGAAAAGCTGCTCGTCTGAACAAAGGGTACTCCTAGCACAAGGTGATCGAGAAAAGAAGAAACCCAGGGAGAACCCTTTAATTTATAAGGTCTTGGGACAGTTGATATAATAGCGTGGAACCGCGTAAGGAGCGGGGGTCGTGGGCTGACCACATAGCAGCACACGTTTTTAATGTGTTGAGCGGTTTAAACCAGCGCACACACCAGGTTAATTCATTTATTATTTAATTAAATCATTTATGGGCATTACCGGGCTTCAAAAAAAGCTTTAAATGGGTCAAAATATGGTTTAAAACCCAATTTGTGCAAAAAGGAGCGCTACTGGAATGACCCCGTGGGGGTAGGAGAGAGCCACTGGTAGTTGGGAGCTACCGGTGGCTGAAATCTACCGGTGGCTGAGCTACTGGTAGGCTACAGCGACCGGTAGAATGAGCTACCGGTAGGCTGCAGCTACCTGTATACCGAGCTGCCGGTAGACAGAGCTGCCAGTAGGCTGTGGCTACCACTAGACTGAGCTACTGGTAGGCCTATTTTCGGTAGGCTAAGGCTACCGGTAGGCCTACCGTTACGCCAAACTTCATAGAGATTCCCAGACCAGAAAACACAACTTTAGATTTTCACAAAATAATGGACCCCAAAAACCCGGGCCATTACAATATATAATAATTAACATTAATTCTTATACAATGATGATGCAATGATTTTTAAAGTCGAATAAAATTAATGAAATGATTTTAGTTAAAATTATAAGAACCACTTAATGACCCAAAAACATAGATAAAGCTTTTTAGTTGATTATATCTTGATATGTTATGTCCACGAAAGAAATTGATGACGAATTGGAACCACATGTATATGATTAAGGCCATTATAATATTTTTTGTCCCAAGAAGTCAAATTGTTCACACTATATATTTTAATGAGTATAGTATTTTTATAAATTGGTTTCCATAAAATATATTATACCATAAATATTAAGTTGAAAACAAATAAATTTTTCCTTTTCATTTATTTTTATTTTATTTTTAGTGAATAAATATTTACCTAAATGTATTGCACAATAATGATGTTGAAACTATTAAATTATTGATCATATTAAATAAATGATACTCTAAATATTAAAATAATTTTAATATCACATTTTTAAGGAAATACATTAATTCAATAGAGGAATATGATATGTTTTGTAAATAATGAAATATTTTTTTTCGAATTTGTCACGTTTTTTTTGTTTTTAAATTCAAACTTATTAATAGTGATTAATTTAAGAAAAATTACTTTAAATTGATATAATATTTTATTAAAATATCTAAACATTATAAAATATATTTAATAAGGCCAAATATAATAATATTTAGTAAACAATGTAATCCAATTTATATTTTTAATCCTTTTGCATGTCTTTACCTCAATATTATACTAATTATATTTTAATATTTTTAGTAATTATTTAATTTCCCCTCACCTGAATTATAAATTTTGAATTAATTCATCACCATGAGCCTTATATATCAACCACCCCGTAATCGGTTCTAAAATCCACTTCCCTATAAGAATTCTAGTGTCCTTAGATTATTCCGGATACCATACAATGTTTTTTTAAGGTGTTAAGTAAAAGGAATGACTGAATAAGAGGATGATAAATGGAATGTAGACTGAAGTTATCCTATGATTTTATTTATAATTTTTACATATTAACAAAATATTATTTTATATATAAAATTATTTTTTATGTTCAAGAATTTCATATATGTTATTAGATATGGACATATTCAATAATTTCTCATTAAATTTCATGAATTTTAATACAAGAAATTGATTAAATTTAAATGTCCTTTCAATGTATTTGATTATTTCAAATAAAAATATATTTCAAAGAAATTATTATTTATAAAGATACTTTTCCATTAATTGATGTTTATAAATTATTTTCTTCTATGAAAATAATATTTTTAATATTTAGGAATGCTTTTGATATGTTATTTTTTAGAAAGACGGATCTTCAAAAAATGTTTTCCTAGAAATTTAATTCAGCATGTGGGTATTAAGTAGGATAATGAGGAATGGGTAGTCAACCCATAGGCTCATATTAAATTTTTATATTGGTTATATTTCATATGGAAAAAATGGATTTATAAGATCTATTGATTATCCTTTAAATGCCTAAAAATTATAATATTTTCAATTTATTTTTATGGGAAATCCAATTATTTTAAAAGATTAATTTTTTAAATTAATTTTAAAAATATGTTTTATTGAAATATGTATATTTTAATAAAATATCTATAATTTTTTTAATTTTATTAAAAAATTAATGTAGTTTTTATAAAAATATTTTCTTCTGGTTTAAAAACCCCTTACTGGGCAATATAACGCTAATCCCATGGTTTATATTTTTCCCAAGAATCTCTTAGAAGTTCTCATACAGATGTGTTCACTTTTAGATTTATTTCATGCGAAGTGAAATAGTTATTCTGTTTCCTTTTTTTGTAAAAATATTTTCAATTTTTAGGTGTTGTATAAATCTTGAGAACCTAGATTGGAAAAAGGTCATGGAATGTCAAATGTTCTGGGTTCTTTTTATGTTTCATTTTAAAAAAAACGAAACATTTTAATGTCATGAATCTAGACGTGAGGGTTCAGGTCTTCACAAATGGTATCAAATAAACAATCTAGAAAAAATTGGAGATTAGATGGGGTACTTTCAAGAAAACAAAATTTATCCAAAGGAATTATTTTTTGATAATGAAGTTCCCTAAGAAGTTCTATTTTTTCTTAATTTTGAAGATTTAAATTAAAAAAAATTAATGTTTGAAGAAAACATTTCAAGAGTTAAATTAATTTAGTGGTGGATAATTTAACATACAGTAGTTTTAAAAGGAAATAATATGTTTCATACAGCATAAAATACGTAACACCTAGCTATAAAGGAACTGAATATTATTATTTAAATTTCATCTTCATAACCTTTCAATTAATTTAGTGGGAATAAAAAATATTATCTTATTTAAGAAATAAATATATACCTCCTAGTAAATATAAATTTATTTTTAAATTATTATAAAATAATAAAGTAACTTTTACTAAATCAATTTTAATCATCAGAAATGAATTTTCAAAAACAAAAATTAATTATTATTTTTACAAATTATATAATTAATTTCCCATCTTTTTAAAACAATTTTATGAAATAATTAAATTAAATTTGATTAATTAAGCATTCCAAAATTAGCATAAGATGAAATATTGATAATTTTATGAAAATATTATTTTTATTAATACTTATAAATACATTTTCTTTATAAAATACAATATCGTTTCAATAAAATTTAAGACATAATTATGATATAAAAATTTATTTATCATATTAAATTAACATTTAATGATATTTAATCTAATGTAGTGTTAATCAACATTGACAAAGTCATATTTGGTTTCTTATATATAATAATTGGGTGATAAAAAGTATTTAATCAAATTATTTATTAATTAATTTGTATAATTGATGTTTTTGGATAATATTTTCAAATTTTAGAGTTATATTACATGGTACTTATCAAAATTCTTGTCTAATGCGTGTGCAAGGTAAAAAAGTCAAATTAACACATTAAAGAAGTGTTCTTGACATGGATTTTATTAAATATGCATAATGAAAAAATATAATAAACAAGATTAGTTTATTTTTATAATATTAATGTATTTTTTATATTTATATGTGAAATAATTAACATTAATTATTATGCAATGCAGATATAGTGCTTTTTCAAGGAGAAGAAACCTTCATAACCTGATTTTGATTAAAATTAAAAGAACAATTAAATAACCCAAAAATTGGGGGAAACCTTATTATTTGATTATATAAGGAATTTTTTTTTCAAGGGTCTAATTAATTACCCATTTGATCCACATGGGTATGATTATTAACATTATAATATTTTTTCCAAAGAATGTCAAAGAGCTCACACTATATTTTTTAATTTTCATAATATTTTAATATTTGTATTTCCAAAATTGATATTAGACTATAAATATTCCTTTCAAAGATAATAAATTTTTCTTTTTAAAGAATAACTAATTACATTAATATTTCATAAAAAGATTGTGTAGTTATTATTTAATTAATGAACAACAAAAATAAGTGACATTAAAAAAATATTTAATTTGATATTTTTAAGGTAATACAGAAATTATCTAGATGAATATGATATTTCTAGGATATAATAGAATATTGTTTCTAAATTTGAAACATTTTTATGTTTTTAAATTTATATTTAGGAACACTGTTTAATTTGACAAAAAAATCATGAATTTAATAATTTTTTAAATTGTTTAAATATAACAAAAATCATGAATAAGGCCAAATATGATACAATTCATTTTAAATTGTAATGACCTTTGTCATTTTAGTCCACTTGGAAGTCTTTATATATATATTATACTTATAATATTTTAATATTATAGGTAATTCCTAAATTTCCTCTCACCATAATTATAAAAGGGGACGTTTTCTTTCCCTTAATTTCCTCATATTGAGCCTTCTAGATCTACCATCCCCTATCGATTTCTCTTCTCCACATACCCATAAAATGTTATAGTTTTCCTTATTTGATCCATAATACAATTCTTAGTTGTCTTAAGGTGTTAATTAAGGTGGTTTTCTTAATAATTAGAATTTCAAGGATATATAGACTCAATGTATGGGATGTTATTAATTCAAATGTTTATCTTTTAAGAATTATAATTTATAGTATAAAATTATTTACTATATTCATTAATTTCATAAATTTTAGTAGATATGTCTATATTAATTAATGTATCATGACATTTCATGCATTTTAATACAAGTAATTTTTTTAATTTAAATGCATCATTTAAATGAAAGTAATCCTTTTCTGGAAAAATGGATTTATCCTAATTTTTTCGATTTCATATGAATTTTTCAATATTAAATGTTATGAAATTATTTTATTCTATAAAAATGGTATATCTAATATTTTATAATATTTTTAATATTTTTATGGGAAATATGGATCTTCAAAAAAAAGTTTCTTGGAAAAATAATTTTCCGCTTGGATATCAGGAAGAAGAATTAGAAATGGAATGTGAAATTATTCTCTCATATTAAAATATACTACTAGTGATATTTATTTTTTCTACATTTCTTAATATGATACATCGATATTAATTTAAATCAATAAGAATATTAATATTTTAAAATTATTTTTTAGAGAAAACTGACCGTTTTCAAAGTTGTATTTTTAAATTAATTTTTAAAATAAATAATATTAAAATCCATTTATACAGAAAAATAATATATTTGATACAAATTATTTTAATTTTTTATTAAAATATCTTTTACAAATATTCCATTGGTTTTAAAATCCCTTATTGGGTAAAATAACACTCATCCCATGTTTTTAATGTGTTTTTGCAGATATTTATTTGATGTTCTTAGATAGATGTCTTCCCTTATTGAGTTAGCAAGTGTAAAGGGAAATAGTTATTTAATATTTATTTTTTTACATGTATATTCAATTTTATGGTGTTTTATAATTCTCTAGATCCTATACTAGAAATTTTCTTGAAATAAAAAATGATTTTTTTTTTGTTTTTTTTATATAAAAAATACACTACATTTTGATGTGCTAAATTCAGAAGTGCGAGTTTAGGGATTCACAACCAGGTGGGTAGATCCGAAGAGTTTTTGTGGTGTTTTTAAATATATTCCCATATGAGTTTGAGACACTACCCCCTTTAAATGCAATCATGTTTGGGATTGAGTTACTACATTGTTTCTCTCTATTTTAAATGAATCCATATTATATAGAACCATTGGAGTTGTGTGAGTTGAGGATATGGATTTATTTTGTTCTTAAAAAGGGCTTCAAATAGCCTATTATATCTCCATGGTGATCTTCTATGTTATTCAAAAATAATGAGGATGGTAGTATAAGGCTTTGGGTTGATTATTAGAAATTGAATCTAGTGAAAGGTAAGAATTTTTATCCTCTTTTGAGTATAGAAGATTTATTCAACCGTTTGAAGGGGGTATTTGGTATTTTAATATTTATTTATAAGATGGATGTCGCCAAATTTTGGTGAAGTGAGAAGATAAATCAAATAATAACTTCTCCTGAAGATATGATCATGTTGATTTTGCAGTCATATTGTTAGGTGACACAAACACAATTGTTGGGATATTGGATCTCAAAAACACTGAATTCAATGAGTTCATAGATTAGATTTTAGTCTAGTTCATTAAAGATATATTTATATACTCAAGGTCTGTGGGGGATCATGATAATAATCTAATAATTTTATTGAATGTTTTTTGAAACAACCATCTCTATGGAATACCTTCGATGCGAATTTTGTTAATATTGGGGATTATATCATTATACATATGGTATCTCAACAAGGTGTGGTACCGGACCCATCAAATATATGGCTATTTCATTCTTTTTAGTGAACCCATAATGTGTTAAAGGTTCAAAAATCCAATTTAATACATGTTATTACTAGTGGTATGGATTGAATAGTTTTAGGTGGCTGTTAACTACATGAATGAGAGTTTTTTCAATTCCTTTATGCTTTGGTTTTTAAATGACAGTTAGATGTTTGAGGTATTTTTTGTATATTCTCATATATGATTGGGATGTGTCTTGATATAATAAATGGTCTTGATGTATTACGGGTCTAGGGGGTTCTGTCCAAATGAACATAATAATGCTACACTCGATTTGAAGTTTGTAGAAGTCATGTTTTCCAAAGAAACATAGAGAAAAAGTTTCTAATAAATGAGTTCTATGTGGTATTCCTACACAATTATAGTTTAAGGTATATCTTATCCTATTTTGATATGATCCATAATTGTTGTAAGTGGATATATTTTACCCAATATTATGATTTTGAAATCTCGTACACCCTATAAAAGGGGACTATACTCATTAATACACTGATCTAGAAGTCCAGGGATGTTGTTGTTTGAGATATTGGGGTTTCATTGAAAGGAATGAATGAACATACAGTGCTTCATCTTATTATTGAGGATATTAGTGGATGAATTTTCTTATACCTGATGATAATGTAATCATCTCTAATTCGATAGATGGAGGAGTCTTAGTGAAGAGACTAATAGGTGAAAGTGATGTGAGACCATGTCAGTCTGGGTGATGCTCGAGTGGGGTATTCCGATGATGATTGCTATAAGTTGTTGTTTTTGGGGTTTCTATTCATTCTATTTTCCATTTTTGAAGTATATTTCCATGATATTCATAGTTCATCATTAGTCATTAATTTCGTTATATCCAAATTGTTTACCAGTATATGGAGGTTGATTTTTGGTATTTAATGAAGTGCCTATTTGTGGGATTTATTGAATGGTGTCTTGTTTCTCAATAGTTGAAATTATATCACCATGTTACTGATGGTTTTTTACATACCATTAAAGTACCTTGGTGAAATTAGAAGGACATCATGATGGTTTTCATCACCAGGATACCACATGTAAAAATATTTTCTTATATAGTTTAGGAATACAGGTACAGACTGATGAAGTCATCCCATTTTTTGGCCACTAGGGATTCAAGTGTTGTGGATTATCTGGAAAAGAGTTATATGGATGATTTTCTGAGAATCCTTGGTTAATAAAGGCCATTGTATCCAAATGGGATTCTCATTTTACCTCATGAGCCTAGAGAGGATTGAAATGTACTTTTGGATATGAGTTATTTCATATATATTATTTACATCTCCATATATATTTTTTGATAGATAGGACCATCCAATCATATAATCACATGATGTTGAATTATATCTTTATATTTGGTAGATTTTGGGTGACCCCCTCCCATTAGATTCATTTTCAATTAATAACAATTATCACTAATCAATTGGTATGACTTATTTTAAGGTGTTATATGTGTAGTTATTTCGTTCTCCAAAGGGATATACTGAGGTTGGGGAGTCTTCATACCTTGTACCTAATTCGGTACCGTACAAAAAAATGAAAATCCAAGTTGTATGAGAGTATATAAAGGAATCCCAGGACCTCCAAAAATCCTATAATGATCGTAGGAGGAGGCCTCTATAGTTTGATGTTTGAAAACCACGTCTTCTTGATGAATGAACCTCATTGTTGGTTTTATAAGTACGAATGAGGTAAAAATTTATCTATTACGTTATCTAATATTTTTATGGTTTTGGACCATGTTGGTGATTCCTTATATCAGTTGGTTCTCCCACCTCATCATGATAAAGTTCACTATGTCTCCCAGGAATTTCATTACCTTCAAGATGACACTAATATCATTAAGTGAATTGAGTTGGATGTCAAGGATTATATGATACATGGGGAATGGATGACCCTGATCCCTGATAATTTGGATTTCATTTTTTATGGGAATGTTATCCCCTTTTCTTATTTTATGTGGAGGCATAATGGAGCGGAGGATAGTACATTGGAGTGGGATTCATGGTTGCATACCCAATACTTCGATTATTTTTATGTATCACATGTGTCCCTTTTTTAAACGATGTGTGTAACCTTATGCATTCTATGAGATTTAATATCAACCTTAGTTTGTTATTTCACCTAACAATGTGTTTTTCCTCTCATGTTAGGGTTTATTCATATTATAGAGATATTCTTCAATGGTATCTCATGTGATATTTCCCAAAATTTCTTTGTCATTTCATTTGGATTTTTTTTAACAATGGGAATAATAATAGTTGAAGATGTATCTTATATAATTCCCCATGATCCTAAAACCATTACAATGTGTTTTTAGGACTGGAGGTGTAAAGAGGGTGTTTGGGGTTCCATCCCTCCAAAAATTCAATATTTTTTCCATGGTTAATCATTTTTCCTCATGGATGATTGGATTTTCAACATAGTTTCTCTGTTTTATCTCATTGTCAATCAATTATTTCTCATGATAAATTTATTCCTTTTATTGTTATATATATTTTTTATTACGTTCTATCAGTTTTTTACATGGTCGGTCAACTCCATCACAAGAAAAATATTTTTTTTCAAAGTTGATCAGTTTTTTCTGACAATCAATTACATTGTTCTCACAGATGATCTATTCATTCACATAGATAATATTTTATTCAAACCGTCAATAGTTTGTTTTCATTTTTGGTATGTTTTTTGTCATTGTCAATTATTTCATTCACAAATTTTATATTTTTCATCATGTTAAATAGTTGGTTCACATATTCTATCGCCTCTCATGGTCGATTTATTCTCATGGTTGATCCAACCGTTTTTATAATTTACTGTTTTTTAAAATGGAAAATGTTTTCTGAACAATGTGAAAATGATTATAACATTAGAATTATAATTAATGTCTTAAATGAATGTTTTCAATTATATTTTATATATATTAAATTTCACCAAAAAAATTCCTTAACATTAATTATTTTAAATTATTTTTGAATGATTCATCTCAATTGAATTAAATGGAATCAATTTATGAAATTAATTTGAGTTATGGACTCTGTATCTTTGACACATTTTTTTTATTTTCGATGAATCGATATATCTACTCCCTTAATATTTTTTATTACTTCCCGTAAAAACTATGGATTCCAAAAAATAATGTTGGAGTCCTGAGAGACTTCTTTCCACCATTCAATACCATCATGTGTAAATATATAACGGGTTTCGTCACCTATCATTAATTTATTTTTAGCGCATAATATTTGGATTTCTTTTCTAGGTAGGGGATATATATTCTCACTTATTTTAACCTCTATGTAACTTGCATGATTTTGTTTTAAAATAGGTGGGAGGTACAAATTATCTAATTAGTATATTTAATTATATTATATTCTATTGGAAGGGATTTTTTATAAAAACATATTTTACTATATTTATTATTATTTCTATGTGTTTATTGTAATTTATGATTGTATATTTTTGCTATATTTATGTTGTGAATTTAGTGAATTTATTAATAATTTTTGGGGATTGATAATTCTTGTATTGAATTTTTTTAAACCCAACCCCCATAAAACGACTAAAACTTATATTAATAGAAGAATTGGTTGCCTATGTAATGTAGAATTATATGAAAATACCCATAAACAAGAATATTATTTATTGTGGAAACCCCCATTAAATGAATTTCGATAAAACATGTTGTTTGGGAATAATTGTTTTTGGGTTTTTTGGTATGTTTTTTGTTGAATTCTTTTTTGTGTTTCCATCATAGGGATTGTGAAATGTTTCTGGTGAATTATAAAAATACATGATGTGTTTCTCAAAGTGGGAGTCTTATAGTAGATATATTGCTGTTTTGGTGAGATGTTTTGGGTTATGATGTTTCATTTTGTAGGATATGTAACTGTAATTATAGTAAAAGGATTAGTTCTTAGGTGGTTCCATGTTGTAGTAGCTTAGGAGTGATGTCATATGATGTTAGTAATGATGAAATTGAAATAGTGTGCACTATAATTTTATAATAGATAACTAGAATTTATATATGGTAACTAGTTTAATGAATTGAATGATAATGTACATCCTAGAAATAAAAGATAATTAAATGAAAAGGTTTGCTACCCTATTTTTTCAATAAATATTATGTCAAGTGGAATAATTAATAAATGGTTGATGAAAATGTAATAATATAGAAAAGTGTTGAATTAATAATTAAATAATGTCAAATGATGGGTTTTGTGAGGTTATTCAATAGATGGGTTGCATATTTTTGGTCTCTATATGTTGTAATGTTAGTCTACTGATGATTATAAGGACAATGTGATCACGTATTTATGATAAAAAGTTAGGTCAGAATTATTTTATATCAATTTATATGTATGTATATGCCTTTATTTCCAGGTTTTTGTTATATGCACCCCACCAAAGTCGAGTACTAGGTACTAACTCTAGATGATGACATAGTTGGTGGTGATTATTTATAATTAGAGGATTTAAAATTTAGTGTGGGTTATGCATGATAGGAGGTGGTCATGGGGTTGATGACCTTCATGTTCATGATTCATCACATCCATGATTGTGATTTTCTGGTAGGATGTATGATGATTCGGTAATGTAATGATAGATGTGCATGATGAAATTGATTCCTATATGGGATTGTGGGCCCTATGGGAGAAATCGGAAGGAAGGGTTATAACCCAATCCACATCAAATATGTTTCGACATTTGGTTTTAAGATGGAATGGATGTGTTGGGGCACATGGTGCTTCATTTTGGGAGTGTGAGAGTGGTGACTAATTGGGGAAGTGGATGTGGGGATCCTTTATTGATGTTTTACTAATACGGTATTACTAAATTATTTGAAATACACATGTGGTATTTCTTTATTTCTTTATAATATGTGAATAAGTCACCGGTGGATATTTATCTTCTCTATTATTCCTTTTCTCAAATTTAGGGTAATGCCTCACATTTGATTATTTTACACCCTTGGTTCTACTAAAAAACCTAGGGAATACTAATGGTGAATCATAGGGGTAACTACATCTCTTCTCTCCTATCCCAATAGGGGTTTTATTAGAGAGTGTATTTTAAAAATAATATGTCATTCATAGAATTTAATTGTTAAATAATAAATACTAAGAATCAATAAAAGGAAATTGAGTCAAGAAAATGTATTACTTAGGATTCAGGTTCCCTTAAATATATTGTAGCTTACTGTATAATTAATTTAGGTTTATTATTCATCTATATCATAACCTTATTTATTTTTATTTAAATTAAATACATTTAATTATATTTTTTGTTATATAATAATTAAATCATTCATAGTTAAAGTTAACAAGCGAGTGATAATTGGTTAATTTATTATAATGTTTGTACTAGTATTGTTGTTTAATGAATTTCTCCTTGATCGTGAGATAATCACCTAAAAAATAGTTTCAAAATATATTTAGATATATTCGATAGTGTTATGGAGTCCAATGTTTATTTCATGGATCTTACAATAGTGTGTTTTTATTAAAAGATAATAAAATTTCCCTTTTTAAGAATATTTAATAAATAAAAATAATTTTTTATTAATAAATATACTTATATATATTACAATTCCACTTAAATTAATTATAGTTACATCATATTACTATAATTTTTTTTAATATTTAATTATTTTAATGTTTCAATGTCATTTATATATATGGTAGAACCCACACAAACATGAATGAGTGGTGCCAAATGAATGAGTAAGAATATAATGTTATATTTTTTTAATATCAATTTTTAATAATAATATTGATTTCAATTAAATTTTATTCATTTTATAAAACAAATTTAATAGGATTGGGAGGAATAAAAATAAATAATATTATTCAGATAGAAGATAAAAGTTATGATGAATATTTGAATCTTCTTTAAAAGACCTTATTGAAATGAAGAATTTTGAACTCATTATGTCAAGAAGTTAGTACATGTAAAGAAATGTTGTTATGTAGAAAAATTTGAAAAATACTGAAGAGGAAACTGAAAGACAAATGTGGTTTGATATTGGATTAAGGGGTGGGTATTTATTTGATGATGAGTAAACTTATTTGAAATTAACAATTGAATATTTTAATTTTCAATTATGAAATGTGATTCACTGCACCCCATAGTTTACCAATACCTCACATAATCATCCAAAATATTTATATTCAAACTGTTATACCAAAATAAATTCCTTCATTTATTTTTTTCATGCTTATAAATTTATGTTGTCATATTTTCCATATCTTGTCATATTTGATCATCTTTTACCTTATTATATTTATTTTTACATAAAAAAATTACAAATTCTCCTTTAACTCATTTATACGTCCAAATTAGAAATTGGGAATAAATTTTAATCAATCTAACATTAAAAATTAATAAAAATTAATTTTTTCATAGAAAACAATATCATGTAAAAAATTAGAAAAATATCCTTTTAAGAAGTAAATAAATATATTCTTATTTCTTACCAAGTAATAAAAATTCAATTAAGGATAATGTATTTTTTTATATAATGAATTTAAATTACATAAATCTTTAACAGTGATCAATTTTGTTTATAATGATACACAACACATAGAAAAACAATTATTTGAAAGAATATATCTTTTTTACATTAAATGATTTCTTTTATTTCTTTAATAATAACTTATTGAACATTACCAATACATTTATGTAAAAATAATTATTTATTATTATAAAATAAACTTAATTAATATCATCTTTTAAGGGTAATAAGTTTTATAAAAATGATAAACTCATAAGAACACACATAATGATAAAAATAATAAAATACATACTTTTTAGATAACATTTAATAAATAAATTTTTAGAAGTTAATATCATTCCAATTCTATTTATAAAATTCTTTTGACCTCTTTATAATCCATAATGGTGATATTTGAAATGGTTGATATTATTGTTGGTGACTCGTCTTTCATGGATCTCTTAGAGATTTCTATAAAATTGAACTTTTATCACATGCAATTTCACTCAAGGCGTACTTGATGAAGTTCAGTTTGGGATTAGTCAAGAGAAATTCCTTGTAATTTTTCCTCCTTATCATATATAAAAATGAGACTCATAAGGACAAGTTATAGTAAATCATTCTTTATATTCTCTATTTTTATATAAATTATAAGATCTCATTAATTATAAACACTATATCATTATCCATATTATACAGTCTCTATGTTATAATTACATTAATTGAGTTAAAAAAATATTTACACTTGTAATATAATTTATGTACATGGTCACTATAATATCAAATTAACTAATATTCCAAAAAAACATATATTATCAATGACCAAATTTTTCAATGATCAGATAATGCTTATATTACATTCTTATATATATAAACATACATACTTTGTGAACATAATTTATTCCATTACCTTATTAATTTATCATGTTTATTATAATATTTATAATATTTTTATTCATTCAATAGTAATCTTTGATGATATGATATATAATATTGATCGTGATAATGGAAATTTCTATCAAAAAGATTTTATTATTTATTTATGGTTTTTTAACTTTTTAATTTTCCATATTATGTTATATTTTGAAATCATGTAATGTATTAAATTTTTTATTATAATAGTCTACATCAATATAACAATTCGCTATTAATTTTATTTTTTTTTATATTACAAGATACACTATGAATCATAGAAAATTTATTAAAGGAAATTAAAAATTAAAAATATTAGGTATTACATTTTATATAAAAAATGAACATATTTGTAAAAAATTGGGTATTCCTAAAATAAGTCAAATAGAAAATGTCAAATGGAGAGGAATAAAGGGGAAATAAATTATAAAATATACACACATGTCGATGGTTTTATTTTCAAATTAAATATTTCACCTATTGAAAGGTTTAAATGATAAATATATTCCTTAATATTGCGATACAACGGAATTGATTAATATTTAAAATTTATGTAAAGTAAGTGTCCTTTAATTGAATGTTTGACTAAGATGTTCCCATGAAACAACGCAATAATTTTTTATTATTAATGATGGTAAAAGTACTTCAAAATAAACTAAGATCATTAAAGAGTTGATTTATTCCCTATGATCTTGGTATTATAAGCTAGACCATTATTTTTGGGTAGTAAATGTAATTACATATAGAGTGTATAATTATCTATAAATATAGAACTTTTGCAGTGATTCACAAAATATTATTTTATAAGAATATGAATTTCGTAAAATTTTATATAGAACATATTTTCATGATGATTTAAACTAAAATAAATTACATGTTTTACATGTCAATACATAATGAGATGCTTCATTTTATATTTCTTCAAATCAGTTACAGATATGATAATGTTTTCCCAGATCATGTGATGTATTCCAAAAAAAAATTTAATAAGTTTAGTATAAAATATAAAAAGTATTTCTATAATATAATATTAATTTTTCAAAATGTATTGAATGATGATAATGGTAAATAAATTAATAAAATAAATTAAAAGACTCTTTAAAATTATTTTATGGCATGAAACATTAAGATTTAATATTATTTATGATGGGGTGCTGTGTTTTCACTTTCAAAGATAACAAAATGAATCATTTTTTATCACAAAAATATATATTATTATGTATTTTAATATTATAATTGATTTTTTATTTCTTAATTATAGAGAAAGGAAACTTGAGTTGTTTGAATATATATTTTTGGACTATAAAAAATATATAAATGTTATGAAATCTACTAAAGGATATTTTTTATCTTGGGAAAATAGGAGCTTTTCTTAGCATACTAAGAAGTGGAATTCATTATCATTGCGTACAATCATGTTTTATTATGACTAAATAATTCAATATATCACCTAAATAATATGTATGAATAATAATTTAAAGGATGTTATGAGAAAATTAAAGCTCTCATTACATGTCAGATGTGATAGTGAATGTGCTATAAATATTTCAATGAATCTATGTCGACATTATCAAAACAATTACATAGATATTGAGAATAATATTATTAGATAAAATTTCTTTATGTAATTTTATTGGTTTTTGTTTTTTCACATTGGAGAACAAGTATAAAATTATATTATGAATACACTTCCAAATTAAGTACATTAAATTCAAGGATATATATGTGAGTTTATCCTCTTTTATATCTGGGTATATTTGGACTAATTCATATTCCAATAAAATTTAATTTTCATTTATTTTATCAAAGTGATTATAATGAAATATATTTGAATTAAAATTATTCAAAATAGTAACATTTTTTTAATAATAATTAAATTAAGAAATATGTGATTCAAACATGAAATCAATAAGGATTATTTTGACACTTTTGTAGAGTTTAAAAAGTCCATATCCGAAGAGATATTATTTGTTATGGAAGAGTTATATAAAACATTAAATAAATAGTTTATGATATTTTAAATATTTATATAAAACAAACACATAGATAGATATATATATATATATATATTAATTACATGAAACTCTTATAATAAGTAAGTCTGTGTAGGTTTGGAGATGATTGTTTGATATTTAATTCTAAAAAATGTATTTTGAATTACTATTTAAATTATATAATGATTTAAAATATAATTTTTTTTATTATCATAATTAATTGAAATAAAAAATTTATTTTTTTGAACTCCTATATTAATAATTTTTGACTAAATTTTTTTTATTATATTTTAAATGTGTATTTCTATTCTAAGATGTAAATATAATAAAAAATGGATGTAATCTGCACCAGTCTATATACTTGAGTATGAAGGGTGTATGAAAAATGACATTCATGTTTGTTTTCATAGAAATATGGATACTCGGTAGGGACATGTTTAAGGACTAAGCCTTAAACATTACATAATCTTGAATTATTTAAAGAATTAACATTGAGGATCTTTTCAATTTTAGTGTTTAAGAGAATTAGGCCATAACTATAACATAACAACTTGAATATTACATATAGACACTACTACCCAGTATCCATTTTTCATAAAATAAAAACTCTTAAAAAGAAACATGTCTAGTTACATGTTTTAGATAGCATGACTTTTCCATGATCCCATCCTTAACCCTATTCATCTTTAAGTCCTTTGGAAGAAAATTAAAAAATAGGGGATGAGCATAAAAAATCTCCGTAAGGGTTATAAAATAAGGAAGGAAAACATTATACCATAAATAAATACAAATCAATGAAACCAATACTTTTCAATCATAACATTCCGTATAAAATCATATGATTTATGAATAACACACAGAAATCCTAAATCATAAATGTTACTTATGGAATTCATAACATACTTACATTGTATCTATCACAGCTACACAGGGAGTCACATTTGTAATCACCATCACAATATAATCCCTAAATCTCTTATGAGAAACTTTAACATTTACCTCTGTCACATTACCCAATGCATTAGAGAGAAATCTCAGGCTCACCCACCCTAGGTTTATCACAGAACCACCCTTATACGTAAACAATGCCCAATAACCATGAAATATTCATAAAACATAACACAAGCATAATGTAAAGATAAAATTTCCACATTCCAATCAAAATATATCAAATCAAGATATTGAAATAAACAATGATTTATCAAACCATTTTCAAAACCATTTAATATAGATATTTTTTCAATAAATGTGTCACATACCACTTTGAAGATGTTAAACTAATTATCATTTGAAAACATGAATGTCCATATAAATAAATCCTAAAAACCATTTTGAAAACATGGACATTAATGAGAAATATTTAGAAGAATAAATCTTTAAAACATTTAAAATGATATTTTAGTTAAAGAGCTTTTAACAAAATGAGAGATGCTTGAATAAAAATAATTTAGGAATAACATTTAATCAGAACTTTATAATATAATGTGAATAAATGGATTCATGATATAATATGCCAAAGGAAAATGTATAAACCATTAAAGAGTGAATTGGTTCATAATAACAATGAAGACCCAATTGAATGTAAATTAAGACGAAATCCCTTATAAAATGGTATCATTAGATTAAGGATAAATAAATAACATAATATTGTGATAGAAATATAAATAAACTAAATATGATTGGAAATTCAGTGTAAATAAATAATAGGAAATTCACACATGTTCTTTTTAAGACAAAACCAATGACTTGGATGTTTAAACCAATTAATGGAAATTGAGTTAAAATTACTCTTATCAAGTTCATATCGATGACTTGAGAATTTATCAACAGAGTGATTATTTGTATCAAAAGAATATCCACACAAAGGGGATTGGAAATTAAAACATAAATAAATAAATAGTTATTCCACATATAATCATCTCATGACATAATTATTAATTAGAATAACAACCCAAGGAATGGAATTTGGGTTTAAAAGTTCCCTTACCAATATGGTAAATTACGAAACATACACCCCATTAAAGAAGGATCATTAAATGAAGATGTAAATATTCATAAATTTAAGTATATTAATCAATTAATGCAATCATGGGTAGTACATAAACCACACAAAAATATATCATGGAAATATAGCATGAATCTCACAGGAATAAAAAGTCATATGAAAATCCCTTACAATGTTGCAATCAAGCGAGTCATATGAAAAAAAAGTTAATAAACACAAAATGAATCACTGAATAACATGAAAATAAATAGAATCATGATAATATATATCAAATGTCAGAACCCAATACACTACATGCAATAAATAATTGGCAAACAAAAGAAAACTCAAGGAATTGAAAGTGAGATAAGAAATCCCTTACCTTGTGTCCGACATGACTTGTTTGTTCCTTGTTATTCCTGAATAATAAACATAAGTTAATTTATACTGGATTAATAACATTTTTCAAGTTTATTATTCCTTTATATCAGTTATTACCATGTTATAAACATTATGTAATCATTTAAGTTAGAATGGTCCTTTTGTCCATATTTGGTTCTTAAGTAAAAAATGAACACCAAATAATTACAAGTTGTCCATGTGGTCAAAAGTCCATTATCTCAATAATAATATTCATGATTTATATATCATATATATTATATATATCCTGTATATATATGTATTTATAACATTACATAACGTTTAAAGGTAAGAAATGAAATGCACCGTTCATGGGGACGGTAAGTCGTACGTACGCATGAACGGTACATTCATTTCCATTTCGTATTTAATGAAATGAATACATAGTGATATCTAGGTATATTATATTCCTAGTATAATATAATATATAATTTCATTAACTCCATCCATTATATATACCACGTATGGCATGAACGAGTCATATCACTTTGAGGGTGTGGTAGTCCGCACTTCCTCAAGTGAAATTATCACGTTTACCAGTAATGGAGAGCATAAAGGTATTCTATAAATGAAAAAAATACATATTAATAAAGAAAAAATAAACATTATATATATATCATATATAAATATATTTTCATAATAATGGCCACCATGAGAGGTGGTAGGAGATATTTGAACAATCATCATTTCGTGAGGCAGTAGTTCATCGCCCACAGAAATAGTATGTTATTTAACCTTTAGATGGATATGTGTGTAAGTGTAGTTCAAATAATTCCCATAAAAAAATCCTAGTATATTTAGGATAATGTTTTTGTTATAAAAGAAATGAATAAAAAGAGTTTAGGGGTAGTATAAGTAAAATAAAATAAAAGCATTTAAGATAAATTGTTACTGTTAATTCGGGTAACTCCCTTTAGTTTAAATCAAAAGGACTTATTGAAATGCCTTCTACCTAAGGAAATTCTCTTAATAAGAAGATAGGTATTTTGAGTGCTTATTTAGTCAGGGGTCAGATTATGCAAGGGGCTTGAGAGGTGTGAGTAATATGTTAGAAGTGAGGTCTTTTTATAAGGGGGAGTAGGGGTTCTTTAGGAAAGTGTGAAAATATTATTTTATTATATAATGATTTTCGGTTTCAAAAGTTGCAAAACTAATTAAATTCATAGATAATATGACTCATGGTCGAAATAAATTCATCCAATAAGAATTTAATAGGTTTTGGATGTTGTTGAAATATTTATAATCTTATTTATTTAAATCATTTTTTAATGAGGTAAATACTGCATCATTTGTGTGTCATAAATAATATTATTTATATGATGTACAAAAATTATAAAAAAATACCATGATGAAGGAAATGGTTTTATCTTTTAAATGTATATTTATATTAGAAAATATATCTTATATTACCTCATGTAAAAATTAATTTAATAAATGATATTTGTTTGTGTCATTTTTGTCTTTACTTTAAATTAATTAATCTATTGTGTCATTATCACTTCCAAGTGGCTTAATAGCGTCCCAAAATCGACCCATGGATTCCCTATGTCGGCCATGAATCATCCAATAAGGTTAGAGAAAGTTTTAAGGTAATTTTTTATTATTATAATATTCCTTTTACCTTGAATAAACCTATTTACCTTTAATCGCTGTAAATAAATGTAAAAAGGTACTATTCACAAAAAAAATTATTTTCATCTTATTGAACCAAATTTTAATTAATAATAACAACCATGTATGTAATATTTTTGAAATTCAATTTATAGAAGTTGTAAAATGTCATTTAAATGAAAAAGTCAGTTTTTTAACTACTACTTAGTGGTTTCACTATTCATCAAAAATTGAAGTTTTTCAGAAAAACACCAATAATTCGGCTTAATATATATTTGATATTCCAAATTCAAATATGATGTATATTTTAAAAAATTATAAACGTAGAAGTTTCATTAATTCCCCTTGTAAAAACAGTTAGCGTGTTTTGAAAAAACAACATCTATCAAAAGATTGACACTTGTTTATGTCCAATCTCAAAGTGAAATTAATTCCAATGACCCCCATTGGATTAAATGGTAAAAATATAATCTAATTAATCTTTAAAACCAATTAAAAAGATAATCTAACCATAAAAAATAAATTGTATTAAAAAGTAGATTTGAATTAAAATAGAGTATTTTTCACTATTTATTAAAAAAATGAATTTTATCAAAAAAAAACACCAAAAAATTACCCAAAGTAAATTTTGGGGTACCAATTATAATTAAGAATTTTATTTGGTCAAATAGAACGTATAAAAGTGACCAAAACTCGATTTAAATAGGGTTCTCCATCAAAATTCGGTAAATCGGACTTTCAGTGAATATTAGAGTATTTATTCATAAAATAAAATTATTTTCTTATTTTAAGCGTCTAAGTTTTATTAGATAAATGTAAAAATATTTCACAAACATGTATAATCATTTTTTACTTAGTTCTATTCATTCCCTCCATTACAATGGCAAGACATTAACTACAATTTTAAAATAATATTATATTACTATTTTTAAATATGACCCAACGTTGTGTGCAACGTAATATTTCAAAGAAACCCATTGTTGTGTATCAGGGACACCATCGAACATAGAATCCCATTTAATGTACAATTAATATTTAATTAAAAAATAAATTAATATGAAAATTTTATATTCTTTATTTACCTGGGATGTTACAACATGGATCATGTAGAATCACATAGGGTGATTTTTTTGAAATAGGCAACCTTTTAGATAAATTTTGGAGTTATTTCATAACATTTAAGGTCTTTATTAGGGAATTAATTTTACTATGCAAGAATTTTGTAATGATAATTTATAACTATATAAAAAGTATCATGGTCCCATTAGAATTATTGGCTCAACATAGGAAACTATTTGGCATCTTAAATAATGAAGATTGACTCCATTTGAGATAAAGTAACCCAAATTAAATCCCTATAACCCCGTTGATTGGGATATCATCAAAAAAATATTTTAAATTTATGTATTTTATATAGAGTGGTTGGATTTAAGTTGGTAGAGTCAGACAAAATTGATGGAGTGTTGTGGTAATTTTTAAAAAAAATTAAATAAAAATTAGTCTTGTTTAGTTATGAGGTGACTTCTGTTAACACGCATAAAACATAAAATTTTTGATTTCATTATATATTCTCTAAGGATATAATTTGGATTTATATATTTGTACCCCTATTTTTTTGATATTATCATTTTTTTTAATTATAAGACTATTTTTATAGTTAATTTGAAGAAAACTTTTACCATGTGATTATTGAGATATTTTAAGTTCAATAAAAATATTATAATATATTAATTTATCGATATAATATATACATATCCACTAAAAAGGGAGATATATAGATTAAACCTAATAGAAAAAAATTTCATTTTTATATTTTCTTAATATAATTTAAAATAATATTTGTTGGACATAGATTATTTGAAAATCACAAGATCGATTCAATAATGATATAGGGTATGATATCCTATAAAATAAAATTTATTAATAATGTGTGGTCTATTTTTTAGATAGTTTTTGAGTGGGACATAGAATAGGATGTCTTATTATTATATTTACTCCTAGTAAATAATGTATTTTCACTTACTAGTGTGGTATATTGATGATGTAAAATCCTTAATTTAGTGATAAAGATCATATTATCACAAGGTGTAGTCTATTAAAATTTATTTTTATTTTGTCAATGTTATTCTATTTTATCAATAATATTTTTTTATGATTGATTTTTTGTGATTATGTGTGATTTTATATGGGTTTTTTAACCCTTAAGTGGACTATTAATTCTATAGAAAATATGGATTTTTATGTGGATATATTTTAGGAATTGGATTTTAAGTGACCGATTTATTTCAATACCTATATATATAGTTATTAAAGTTTTGTTCATTATTTTAAAAACTCTTATTGGGTATTATTATACTCATTTATATATGGATACATGTATTAATATATGTTGTTACTCTGAAAAAAATTATACATAATGGACTAAGGTGATGATCTGGTGGAGGAAGGTAGTGAAATATATAATTTATTAGTATATACTCACTGAAAAAACCTTATTTCATGATAGGTATAATTTCATTTTCACATGGAATACTTTTTATTGGAATTTGGTAATTTTTATTAACTATATGGATAATTTTATATAATATGGATTTGTATAATGTTGATACATTATTATTATTATATCCATATTTATTTCCTTAATATGATTGATGTTTGGAGTTATGTGATTAATGTGACAACTGAAATATGAGTAATTATTTTCCATTTAATAGAGATCCCTTGTTATTCAAATCACTCACCCCTTAGTCAATATGAGCAAGTTTTGGAATGATCCCCATATTTCTCTTAGATTTAGTATTATATTAAGAATATATTTGGTAAATCATCATTATCATTATGATTATCATTGGTAAAATAAATATCTAAGTAATTAATATTAAATAAAATTAAAAAAAAATTATATTCAACTAAAATATATATTCCATTTTTATATTGGATGAAAACTATATTTTATAGAATAGCATGGTAAAAATTCCATATAAGAGAATAAAAAATTGACTTGAGAGTCCATTTTATTCATATTAATGGGGATTTTAAATACGATATTAGTAGTACAATTTAAATTATCCTTCTCACCTAGACCCATTCCTTCTATATTAGGTTAAGGGTGACCCTATAAGCCCAAATCCAACATTCCATGGGCAGGTGACTAGTGTACATTGTATAGATCTCACAAAAGGGATGCAACACAATATAGGAAAACATAACAGTGGACTATAAAAAATGAAAACCACAACAATGATCAATGTAACAAGATCAATATACATTGAATAATATAATATAATAATTAATTTCATAAAATTTAACTAAGTTTAAAGATACATAAAATAATGTATAAATAACTAGTAACACTCTATATGTATAAAAAATAAATAACATGTATGACTTGGTGGTTTATGAATCAATCCCTAGACGCACAGATCCTACAATAAACACGGATATGTTGTTTACTTTTACCCCCACAAAATCGACCATGTTAACCAATATATAATGTCAGGGATGTGTATATCCACATAATTAGTAGGATACCCCCTGATAATGAACAACCAAGTCAATATCAATATTTTATAATAAAAAATGAACTAAAATCTTAATACATAATCTCATCTTCCCCAACTATAACCAACTAAGGTAATTTAAATATTAATAATCTAGTAAATTATCATATACACAAAGCATCATAACCTACATTATTCAATTCTAGTATTCTTTAGGACCTAGTTCATCAATATAAATAATTAAATTATTCTATAATCAATCCAACCACAAGTATCTCTCCCCAAATAATATAGTATGCATATTATAACATATTAAATAAAAATATAAAAGGGACCCTAAAAACCAATCCCCAATAATTAGTGGAAAAACCTCTAACATTTATCTTCTAATAACAAACACACTATCAAATACACATGATATCCACATCTGTAAACATAAATATTAAAATTTATAACCATTCCACATTAAAATTATTTACCAAATTATGGGGTGATGGAAATCATAATACCCAGCAAACCAATCCCCCCTTAACTTATTATTGGGTTATAAATAGGAAAATATCCATCATGTGGGGGTTCTATATCAATAGTACTCCCATTTGTTAAATAATATAATAAATATAACAAATAACTCTTACAATCACATGACCTAATCATGTCACTATCATATGTCTCCATAAATATATTATTCATTTAATCAAAATCATCATAATACCATCTTCATTATAATAATTACCACTCACCACATGGCTTTCATAATCTAAAGGCTCTTATAAAAGTATGGTATTAATAAAATACAAAGAAAACTAGTCTATATAATTATTAAAAAATATAATAAAAAACCCCTCCATATAGAAAAAATAATTTAGGGGGATTCATCTGGATGTTTTATGTAGCCTATATTATTATCACGATGTTGTATCAAAACATAAAAATCCTAGTGGAATCCCCATACAATCGAACAGCTAATTAATGACAAATTAAAAAAATTTCATTCAAAATTAAATCCTTCTATCATAGTTTTATTATGAACGGATGAATGATCCCTTATCTATTATAAAACCACCCTCTATATACACTACCCTCTTATAAATATATATTAAGAATATATGAGTATTATAATGTTTGTTGTCATATCACAGAAAAATATCATATCCTAGTGTATTATTGAATCACATAATACATAAATTTCACAACATAAAAATGAAAAGAACCAATTCAATAAATAGTATATTTTATATAATTTTCATAAGAAGTTCTCATCATGAGAATGATACATGTATCACACAATCCATTTTCATCAAAACCCACATTAACCATCCAAAAAATATATGAGTCTCATTTCTTGATTCATATCACACATTCAACATTTCTTCCTACTATCCTTCATAAATAACATTTCATAATAATCATATTTTTTTGAATCATAGACTGATACATCTATCAATAATAATAATTTTTCAACCGTTCATATTTGTGTTGGATTTTTTTCAAGAGTGAAGGTGCGGTGCTTGTTTGGAGTCTCAATAGAATATATGAATTATAGTTAAATACTAGAAGTAAATTAAATAGTTTCCACATTAATGATTGGTTTTTTATCCTGGTTATATGGGTATAAACTTTACATCTATGATGTTTCATTCATGGAAAAATATAGAGATCACATCAGACATTGGAAAGGACCCATGCAGTTTTGTTTGCAAAATCCCATATAGAATGAAAAATCACACATTGGAATGTTAAAGACATTGGAAATACATTAACTAATTAATAAAAAATAGAATTCATTGATAACAAATGGTGATGTAAGAAGATACTGGTAAGTCGTAAATAAATAAATACATCTCCTTGAACTATGGAGTCGGATAATGTGACACAAGGAAGATAGTGATTGTGTTTATTAATGTCATCACATTGACTATAGAAAATATTATAAGGGAGAGACATATGAATTTAAATAAAAAACCTTGGTATGTCTTTTTTAGATTAAAAAAATATAAATATGGATTGAAGCCTGTATAGTAATAATCTTTCTTTATCGGTAGATTAAAAACGATAAATATGATAGATTTTTTAGCTGAAAATATCATGTCTTCATTTTTATGGGATAATGAATCTAATGGGAGATGTCGATGGGATGTTTGGGATTGTATGTATAAGTTGGTGAATAAATGTGGTATCAATTGACAGTGTTTCTTTTTCATGAATCAATATTTGAAATATAAGGTGTTGTGGGAGGTTATCGAAGTTTGGTCCCTTTTGGACATTTTTGTCATGTGTATGTATCAAAATGTCATGGGTTTTCATAAGGGGGAGTCTATAGATTATGTAGAAAACTATATGGTTCTATCTCAATCCTCCAAATCTATTCACATTATATTTCTATAACGGATGCTATTAGATTCTATAACCATAATTAGATTGTAGTTTTTCTGGGTTTCTCGAGGTGCCAGACACATGATCATACATTCACAAAGTGAGTATACATCCTTCATTCATTAAATACAACATAAATAAGGAGAAAAAATACAAACATTACATTATCATGTAAATTAATGGCTAGGATAAATTCATTTTATCAAGTGCCTCATCAGGGAACTTTTTTGAAAAGACATATCATAATGTGATAAATTCAACCAAAAAAAAGGATGGCTAGGGTGGTTTTCTCTAGTGAAAATGAATCACTATGAAGTTAAATTTGTTATTTTTTAATATTTTACAATTATATATCCACATTCGAGGAGTTAAATTACAATTGGATCAATTTATAATCTATGTGCCTATATTACTAAAACCACAGTGATGAATCGACCACTTATATGTTCTTTAATGGTGAGTGGGAGACCTCTATGTTGTTTTCCTTTGTTGAGTTTACTAGCTTTACATCTCAATAAATGCAATGAAGATATTTTATCCTAATTTTTTAAATTTAATGGATAGCATGAATAAAGAAATTAAGGAAATGTGTACTATCTTGGTATCTAGATGTAGGTATATTTTACATATGAGGAATACAGATCGTCTTAAAAGATGCCACAGCTCAAGGATGGAATAAGTTTTCACGACCATAATTATAGCAGATGACCTGTTCATGCTTCTTAAATTATTATAGAAGGCCCCTTATTTACGTAATACCACGGTTAATAGGAACCCCATACATCTAGATGCCATTTCATGTAGGCCATGGGATATGCATGAATACCCCACAAATTATGCTTAAACTCAATGTTAATGGTTCATGAAACCTTTATTTCATGTTGGAGGGAGGTATCATTTGTGATCCCAGGGGCTCAGTTTCAATAGAAATCAGTTCTTCCTATGATCATGGGGAATCCCTCATTATAAAGGCAAGTTCCAGGCTTTTTGGTCCTGAGCTATGTAGTTAGAATAGCATTGTGTTGGCCATAGAAAATAAATAAATAATTGGGATTCCACAAATCATACCACAGGACAATATCTACCCCATGGTCTATTGATTATCATATTTGTAAATAACCTCATAAAAACCCATGGGTAATTTCATTAAACCTGGCATAAGGGGTATAAATGTTCAGACATTTTTTCCTTAAGCGATACTCAATATGGTATGTAAACCATTTCATAGTTTGGAAACTATAATGTTAGTGGTCGACGTTATTAGTGAAGGTAGATTGAAATCATATCTGATCACCATTTTAAGATTAAACAATGTCATCATAATCATCAAGGTTTTAAAAATATGAAAATATTACTCATGGTTATTTATTAATCACTGAGTGTTTGATCTGGTGATACTATAGGGTGATTCATTAGGAACCATGGAATAGTGTTCGTCTAGGTTCAAGATAAATTAAATATTAACACATTGTATTAAGTGGATTCTTGATCATTCTTCTATATGATTATTAATAAATGAGGAAATAACTAATCCATGTCGTACTAGATTTCAAGGATAAATATAGGGTCTGGTAGAGTCTTGGTGTGAAATATGATGTTATGTAGAAAATGTTCATGGTTAGATGTTGTTTTTGTAAAAATGGGAAAACTGGTCATGATTATGTATGTGGTGTAGAAAATATAAATAGATAATTAAAATGAAGATAATTATAGAAGTTTGTAAACAAAAAAACACATAGAAAAATAGAAACACACATTGTACGTGATATATGAAATATTATTAGTGGAAATTGTCATATTTTTTAGGTTTGTAGACATTTGATGATCATGGGATTTTGAGTCAAACAACTGACTAGAAAACCACCCCATGTTTTCATCCTCTGTCGATTTTTTTATAGGGAAGTTAATGAATATTATATATATGTATATTTTTTTAATAAAGAAATATGTGTTTTGTAAGAACCTGGTTCTTATTCTTGAGGTACGGGTTTCTTCTTTTCCTTTTTCCTAAGTGTTTTTGAGAAAATAAGGAAAATAGGGAAATATCCCAAATTTTATGGGTACATGCCAGGTACTTTTCCACATTCCATATACTTTGGCCGTGTGGGATGAGTACACAGGGAGTGTAGGCATGTTAGTGATGAAGAGTGTGAAAACCGACTACATGCTGTGTACTAGGTATTTACACAGCATGTAATTAGTCTGCAGGTGAACAGTAAGTCGGCAGAGGCAGCTGCTAGATGAGCGATAATACACGCCGTGTATTCAAGAATACACGTTGTGTACTCATGTCGACAGATGTACAATGACGCATTGGAAAGAATCCGCCAAGGGAACAGTTTAAAAAATTAAAATTACACATCGTGTAATTGAGAGTACACCTCGTGTCATCATGAAATTCCACTTAAAACAGGTAGTATCCTCCTCATTCAAGAGAGGAGGAAGAATCGCCATTTGGAGCTCGAGAGGATGGCCAAACCTTGGAGGATCACCCAATCGTGCACGGTGAATCCAATTCCGCCTCCATCGATCACGTTGGGACCATACGGGTAAGGCCTCTCCACTTCTTGTGTTGTTCCTACCAATTCTTACTCTAAGGGATGTTACATACGTTTGAACGAAAATTCTTTTATGCCATATCTACGCCATTCTTGGTCATTTCAAGGGGCGTCGTTTGCGTATATTGATCATAGGAGATCAAGGTAGGTGGTCTGGTGTTCGTTTCCAATTGTGGAGTTGAATTTGTTTACCTTTTTTCTATGAACCCTTGTTTGGGGTGTCATATGGTTGTGGCATTTTCTGAAAGTTATCTATAATTTCATAGATAAACTTTTGATAAGTTAAAACTGCTGTTTGGGAACACCGCTTGGATCCAGGACCACCCCGAGGGTGCGTTCCTCTGTTTAGCAGTTTGGCCGGGATACCTGTGGGTATACCATGAATTTTATCATGCTTTGAATTTCCTTCATAGGAATTGCATATAATTTCTTGATTATGTGTTTGGCTCGGCCCGGTTACTTGTATTTCCTGAGGGTAGTGTTTCAGATAGCATGCGGGCAAAATTTCTCATGCCTGTGGGCAGTAGTTTCTGTTCCCATGGGCAGTAGTTTCTGTGCCTGTGGGTGACACATTATACGCCTACGGGCAATATCTGTTTTTCATGTGGGCAATCACCTTCGGGTTTCAATTCTGATTACCTGATTGTAATCATTTTCATGTCTGCAGACAACGTTTACTTTTTGTATTCACTATGGGGATTTTCTTTGGTTATACCTACCAAGCTAAAGCATAGGCTTGGCATTATTAAATGAATATTAAAATGGAAATATAACTGGTGGAGTTAGTTTCTTTTGAGTACATCTTCGTTTATTGTATTTATTATTGCACACTATTGTTGAAAAAATTCACTGACAGTTGGGGACGGGACTTTGGTGGTTGCCTACTGGGATTTATTTCTCACACCCTATTTGGGTCATGTCTTCGGCCCAGACAGACTATATTGCTATAGGTGTCGATAGGGGCAAGGGTCCCTTTAAAGGTACATGATTGTAGAAGAGGTGTATGAGAGCATGGGACCAATATTAGGCGTGTGATGCTGTTGCATTCTGTTTACTCAGCTTTGTTATGTTTAGTTGTACCTTGTACTTTGAGTTGTATTGTATTGTATCGCAGTGTATCATGTTCTTCCTGCTTTCATAGAATTAGTGACATGCTGCATCTTTATATATATATGATTGTTGGTTCACTTTTACATCAGTTGTCCATTTCAGTTGTATATTGTTTACTACATCTGTTGTTGTATGTTATTTATCTTTTCCGATGCTCTACACTTTGAAAAATGTGGGAATAGTTTCCCCACTATCAGACCTGGGCCCTCGCTTCTAGTCGGTATCCTATGGCGTTTGGGGAAATTTTCTTGAGGTCATGTGACCAACCGAGTTTGGAGCACCTGTTGAGTGGCTTCCGGATCTAGGTCGTTACAAAGTGGTATCAGAGGATTTCTTTTCTCTTGACTTACTATTTGGAACCTATAGCCAAGGAAAGGAAGAAATAGGTATTTGGAAATAAGTTCTGCCTGGGAGTAGCTAACCTGTGTACAGTGAAAAGCTAATTTACCTCATATTGAAATTTTTATGATTTTCCAATTTTATAGTTGATTTGATTTTCAACATTGGGTGACACACTTGTGGTGTGCTATGTATATTTATATACCGAGGTTCTATTTATTTGTAACCCGGTGACATGAGGGTATGCCATCTCATGAATCATTTCGGCACATGTTAGAATCACATTTCATGCATATTTTCTATGCCATATAGGTGCATTAGAAATTTCATGTTGTTGTGATAGATGTTGTGCTAGTAAAATCATGCTCTTGTGATAGATTCCTTGATAAACTATCTTCTATTTGATAGGGTATTTTTATTTATGGTTTTGTAGAATAAACGCCAAACTGTGGTTCTTGAGGAGTATGGGTCCTCATTGACAGGAATTTGGTGGATCATTAATTGTTTACCTTTTTATAACACGCATAAGATGCCAAAATTTGATTCACGGGGAGTATGGGCCCTCACGTATCAGAATTTGGAACTTTGGTGTTGGTTTCAAAGTTTCTATGGGCTCCAGAGAAGTTTCTAAGGATTTCTGTCGGAGAAAAACCCAGAATACACACTGTGAAGTTTTGACTGCATGCCATTTACTCTTCTGTTCAGGAAGAAGTGGGAAACAATTTATGTACACGCCGTGTACCCTAAGTACATTCCGTGTAGTTTCTACTCGTGTCATAGGCCATATGGGTAGAAAAGTAGGATATTAAAATGATGAGGAAACACGCCGTATACCGATTGTACACACCGTGTAGTGTAACCTGGTAATCTGAACGTGTAACTAACAACACGAGCTGGTGTAATCTTTTCTTGTACATGTCATGTCCATCTAGAATACTTCATGTGGTGTGAGACGTGTATCCGGCCGTGTAACTAACAACACGGGTCGGCAAACCTCGTCTAGAACAAGATGTGTACCCGAGTGACAAGTTGTGTAGTGTTGACGGGGGAGAGGCCGTGTGGACTTAGCTGTGTGGATGGGAAGATGGAGTGGTGTACACACCGCGTGTGGGTGTAACACGTCGTGTAGTGTCATCCGAGTAGTCGGTCGTGTCACTAACAACACTGGAAGTTGTAATCTAAGTCGTACACATCGTGTCCATCTGGAACACGCCGTGTAGTTTGAGCTGTGTACCCAACCGTGTGACGGATAACACGGGTCGGTGATGCTCGTCCATTAAATACCGTGTAGATCACATAGATGCCTTTTAGTCTTGTTTAAGGGATAGTTCTGTGTCTATGCTATGTAGAGGGACTCAGGAAGGGAAGAAGATTCAAGTACATGTCATGTGTGTGGACAACACGCCGTGTGTTTGGGGTGTCATACACCCAGTTTTGGCATAGTACACGCCCATGTAGAAGACTTGAACAAACATTCCATGTAGTTCTTATACACACTATGTAGTCTTGTTTTTTAAAACTTGATGCTTTCTTTTCCTTGTTTCCTCCTTGTGATTTCGGTTCTTAGTCCTTGATAATCATGATATGAGGCATGTGGTTGACTTTGTAGAGTCATGCTGCAAACACGACCTTGAGTTGTTCGCCTGTAGAGAAGCAAAAAGTATACTCCAGAGGTGGTAGAGCATGGGCTACCGATGGATCCTTCAGCACAGCCAGATGCAGCACCAACCGTTATACCCGACACGGGAGCTGATGCGCAGTTCCGTGAAGGCTTCAGCGGTTCATGCAGACCTTTCATGGAGCACCGCCAGATGCCACATCTATAGTACATCTGACACATATATTCCAGTATTAGAATCCACCTACATTTTTAGGGGATAGAGGACAACAGGCTGCGGAGTCTTGGATAGGTTCTATGCAAACTATTTTCGAGCATCTAGAAATGCCTCTAGGGTGGAGGGTCAAGCTCGCTACATACATGCCACGTGATTCTGCCAAGAGGTGGTGGTATGTTACCACCCAGACTGAGCATCACAATGACATGGCATGGAGTGAAATCCCAAATTGCAATTTTGTATCTGGATGACTAGGGAACTTGTCAGAAAGACTTCCATCATGTAGTTGATTGTTTTAGGGATGTCTTCCTAGATGACTTTTCAGGTATTCCTCTTGAGTGAGAGGTGGATTTACCTATTGATCTTGTTCCAGGGGTAGCACCGGTGTCCATTCCTCCTTATAGGATGTCTACTCCATAGTTGAAGGAGCTCAAGAGGCCATTGGAGGAGTTGTAGGAAAATGGTTTCATTCAACCCGGTACTTCTCCTTGGGGATCACGAGTCCTATTTGCTAAGAAGGCCGACGGTACCCTTAGACTGTTTGTGGATTATTGGAAGCTAAACCTGTTGAAAATAAAGAACTGATATTCCATTCCAAGTATTGATGATCTTTTTGATCAAATTCGAGGAGCACGAGTGTTCTCGAAGATTGACTTGAGATCCGGATATCATCAGTTACGTGTTAGACCATCAGATATACTGCTTATAGCTTTTCGGAGTAGATATGGTCTATACGAGTACATGGTTATGCCATTTGGACTCACGAATGCACCAGTAGTTTTCATGGATCTGATGAATCGTGTGTTCCAACCTTATCTGGATTATTTTGTGGAAGTCTTCGTGGACAATATCTTGGTGTACTCCCGTACATGACACGACCCTTCCATCCATATTGAGATCATTTTGAGTACACTGAGGGAGCATAAGCTATATACTAATATCTCTAAGTGCCACTTTTGTATGGACCAAATACACTTCCTTGGTCATATTATCTTAGAGGCAGGAGTTGTGGTAGACCCATATAAAGTGAGAGCTATAGTTTCCTGGGAGAAGCCTAAGAACATGTTTGAGATACAGAGTTTCTTCGGGATGGCTGGTTACTACAGACATTTTATACAGGACTTCCCCCGCTTAGCAGCGCTTTTGACGGGTTTGACTAAGTATTGTGTGAAGTTCTTTTGGTCCGAAGATTATAGGACAGCCTTTCAGGAGATGAAGGGAAGGATGACATTAGGACCAGTCTTGATTCTTTCAGAGTAAGTTAAGATCTATACAATTTACTGTGATGCATTAGGTATTGGGCTGGGAGTAGTGTTGATGCATCACGATCGATTAATTGCGTACAAGTCTCGGCAGTTGAGGCCACTTGAGAGGAATTACCAGATTCATGATCTCGAGTTGGCTATAGTTGTTCATGCATTACGTTGTTAGAGACATCATCTCTTGGGAGAACATTTTGTGGTGTTCACTGACCACAAAATTCTCAAATATATCTTTACTCAGCGTGACTTGAATTTGAGATAGAAATGGTGGGTTGAATAACTTCAGTCTTTTGACTTTGATCTTGCCTATACACATGGTAAGGGAAATGTAGTTTTTGATGCACTGAGCAGGAAGACTCAGATACAGGCAGTTCATGAGGCAGTGGTGAGTTGATGCTTATGGCTTTGTTCTCTGAGATGCATTTGGAGGTGCACGATAGTTAGGGGAAAACCTATATTTCATCCTTATATGTTACTTCTACCCTACTAGATAGAGTGATGATGAGATAACTATTAGATTCAGAAGGCCTAGTTCTATGGGAGTCTGTGGAAAGTGTGGACCCTACTCTTGGATGGACGATAGCTGATGATGAGGTACTACATTTCGATGGATGAGTGTATGTTCTAGGGGATATACATGAGGAGCTGATGCGGGAGTTCCATGCATCATCTTGGGCCGTGCATCCCATATTTAACAAAATGTACCGTGACTTGAGACATCAGTATTGGTGGCCGGGTATGAAATGGGAGGTAGCTGGTTTTGTTGCGAGATGTTCAACCTGTCAGCAGGTGAAGGAAGAGCATCAGAGGCCAGCTAGGATTTTATAGTAGTTACCCATTCTGAAGTTGGAATGGGATGATGTCGTGATGGAATTCGTGACTGGTTTTCCGAGGTCACCTCATGGAAATGATGTCATATGGGTTGTTGTGGACTGACTCACGAAGGTAGATCACTTTTTTCCGATCAAGGAGACCTTCAATGTTGATGAGATTCGAAATTTGTATATCTGAAAGGTTGTATATCTTCATGGGGTCCCTTGTTATATCATTTCTGATAGAGACACCCGCTTTACGTCTCGTTTTTTATAAAGTTTTCAGAGGGCACTGGGTACACAGGTGCTTCCGAGAACAGCTTACCACCCTCTAACTGATGGCCAGTCAGAGTGTACGATACAGCTGCTAGAGGACATGATGCGTGCATGCGTCCTAGACTTTGGGGGCTCTTGGGAGAAGCATATACCCCTATTATAGTTTTCCTATAATAATAGTTTATAGGCAACTATTGATATAGACCTTACGAGGATTTACATGGTAGACCATGTCGATCACCCCTGTGCTGGTTGGAGGTAGGTGAGGCAGCTTTACTGGGACCACATCTCATGGAGGGGACTTCAGAGCAGGTCCAGTTGATTCAAAAGTGAATGGATACTACATAGTCTCTTCAAAAAGCTTATGATTATTGTCGTAGATGACCCTTGGATTTCGTGGTCGGGGATCAGGTTTTCTTGCATATTTCACCGAGGTTTGGGACATAGGTGGATCAGGAGACAGGGTAAAATTTCACCAAGGTATGTGGGGCTGTTTGAGATTCTGGAGAGAGTTGGGTCGGTTTCCTACTGGTTGCAGTTACCATAGAGGTACCTCACTATGTACGACATCTTCCATGTATCTCAGCTACGCCACTATCATTCATACATGTCTCACGTTTTTCAGCCCGAGGAGTTTGAGCTTCATGTCGATGCATTCTTTGAGGAGCATCTGATTCTTATTGTTGATAGGAGGATGAAGGTTCTCTGAGGTCGGGTCAGTTACTCTCATTCGGGTGCTATGGCAGCATGACCGAGTGCAGGATGAAACCTGGGAGCGGGAGACCGACGTACGTGTTCAGTGGCCAGAGTTGTTCACAGCTTTATCTTTACCTCCCTTGAAGGGAAATTCGGGGACAGATTGCTTTATGTGGTGAAGTTTTTAAGAACCCGGTTCTTATTCATGAGGTATAGGTTTCTTATTTTCCTTTTTCCTTAAGTGTTTTTGAGAAAATAAGGAAAATGGGGGAAAATAAAAAATTTTATGGGTACACGCTATGTACTTTTCCACACGTTGTGTACTTTGGCAGTATGGGATGAGTACACAGGGTGTGTAGGAATTTTGGCGATGAAGAGTGTAAAAACTAAATACATGCCATGTACTAGGTATTTACACACCGTGTGATCAGTTGGCGGGTGAACAATATGGCGGCAGAGGCAGCTGCCATCTAAGCGAAAGTACATGTCATGTACTCATATCGACAAATGAACAGTGCTGGGGTGGAAAGAAGCTTCTAGGGGAACAGTTTAAAAAATGAAAAGTACACGCTGTGTACTTGAGAGTACATGCCGTGTAGTCATGAAATTTTTCATAAAATAGGCAGTATCCTCCTCATTCGAGAGAGGTGGCAGAACCGCCATTTGGAGCTCGGGAGGATGGAAAAACCTTGGAGAATCACCTGATCACGCACCGGGAATCCAATTCTGCCTCCGTCGATCACGTTGGTACCGTACGAGTAAGCCCTTAATTCTTCTTGTACTGTTTTTACCAATTCTTCCTCTAATTAATGTAATTTATGTTTGAATGGGAATTCTTTTATCCCAGATCTGTGTTTTTCTTGGTCGTTTCGAGAGGCGTTGTTCGCGTATATTGATTAGAGGAGATCAAGGTAGGCGGTCTTGTGTTCCTTTCCAACTGTTGAGCTGAATTTGTGTACTTTTATTCTACTAACCCATGTTTGGGGTGTTTTATGGTTGTGGCCTTTTCAGAATGTTATCTACAATTTCATAGATAAAATTTTGATAAGTTAAAACTGCTGTTTGGGATCATCGCTTCGATCCAAGACCACCCCGAGGGTACATTCCTCTGTTTAGACGTTTGGATAGGATACGTGGGGGTATACCATGAATTTTAGCGTGCTTTGAATTTCCTTGATGATAATTGTATATAATTTCTTGCTTATGTGTTGGGCTCGGCCCGGCTACTTGTATAGCCTGAGGGCATTGTTTGGTTTAGCCTGAGCGCAAACTTATCATGCCTATGGACAGTAGTTTCTGTGCCCATGGGCAGTAGTTTCTGTACCTGTGGATGACACCTCATATGCTTGTGGGAAATATCCATTTTTCCTGTGGGAAATCACCTGCGGGTTTTGATTCTGATTACCTGAGGGTAAGCATTTTCATGTCTGCGGACAACGGTTACTTTTTTTATTCATTGTGGTGATTTTGTGTGGTTATACCTACCAAGTTAAAGCACAGGCTTGGAATTGTTAAATGAATATTAAAATGGCAATATAACTGGTAGAGTTAGTTACTTTTGATTACTGCTTCATTTATTGCATTTATTACTGCATACTGCTGGTGCACAAATTCACTAACAATTGGGCACGTGCATTTGGTGGTTGCCTACTGGGATTTCTTTCTCACACCCTGTTTGGGACTTGTCTTCGACCCAAACAGACTATATTTCTGCAGGTTTCGACAGGGGAAAGGGTCCCTTTACATGTACATGATTGTAGTAGAGGAGTAGGATAGCATGGGACCGAGCTTAGGCTTGCGATGCTGATGCGTTCTGTTTACTTATCTTTGTTATGTTTGGATGTACCTTGTACTTAGAGTTGTATTGTATCATATTGTAGTGTATCCTATTCTGGATGCTTTCATAGAATTAGTGACATGCTACAACTTTATATATATATGATAGTTGGATCACATTTACTTCGGTTTTCCATTTCAGTTTTATATTCCTTACTACTTCTGTTGTTTTATGTTATTTATCTTTTCCTCTATGCTACACTTTGACAAATGAGTTCATAGTTTCCCCACTATCAAACATGGTCCCTCACTGCTAGTCGGAATCCTTTGTCATTTTGGGAAATGCGCTTGAGGTCTTGTGACCAACTGGTTTCAGAGCACCCATTGAGTGGCTTCCGGATCTAGGATGTTACATGTTTTATGTTTAGAATATTTTACTTGACTTGATTGTTTATGTTTTACCATACATTAATTTGTGCAACCCATTGATTTTTTCCATGGGATCATAACCACATATTTGATATAATGGAGATATAAAATTATATTTATTATGTTCTAGTAGAATATTATAAAAATTATGAATTGGGAGATCAATTTATAGTGTGTTTATTTACATAACTAGTTTTTGAGATAGGAGTATCTTTACCTATGAAATAACATTGGTATATATTGTTGATTGATTGAAAATAATATAGAGTGTATTGAATATAATTTCCATATAAAGGAATTGATATTTTCTAATCCTAATTATAGGGTGATTTTTTAATGATATTTAGAGTAATCATATCAACTTCTTTTATAATGAGTTTCCTTTACATTTACACTAAAGGAGGAGATTTCATGTGGACGATATTGAGGGAAGAAATCTGGACATTGTTCATAATGTCATTCCATTTTTTTATAAAAACTACAAATATTCTTACAGATCATTAAATTTATCTCTACACACATCGAAGTATTGTACTGAGAAGGTGGGTGTGGATGTTATCCTTGGTTGGTAGTGTGTAATCCTTAAATATCATGTTAAGACAATGAAGCTTGATGAATAGTATAATTTCCTAAAAAATTATCCACAAAAAAGTAATATAATAGATTTTATTACATATAAACATCATTTTTTTTATTATCATTAGTTGTTTCTAATTATGGGTGAAACAAGTAAAAAACTAAGTGTTCAATTTTTCTTTTATTTAATCATTAAATTTCTATTTTTTTCAAAGAGATTTCAGAGAGTGATAAATTGAAAAATATTTCAATATAACATGGAAATTTTATATGATCATTGTAAATTATTAATAAAATAAATTTAATTTCATTACCAAACCCAATCAGGGGGCCTTATTTAACAACTTGAGATGTTAAGAAATATCATCATTCAAATTAGTTTAAATTCCTTTATTTCTTGTGTAATGACCCAAAGTTTTTAATGGAAATTACCTTCTTATAAATATGTCATAAAATCACATAATAATGAACTTATAAGTGATAAGTGACCTTTAAACATAAGTTTGTCACTTTTGTGTTTTGAATTTTGGTAATCTGACATACACGGTTCTGTTCTTGATTTTTTTTTGGAGTTCGATAAGAAAAACATATTTTTTGGTGAATAGTAACCTACCCTAATGAATAGTAACATACCCTTATGAATATTGATATACCCTAATGAATATTAACATACCCTATGGTGGTATAAAAATAATATTCAAGTTGGATGTACAATATACCTATGTTTTAGAATGAGTTAATGCATGTTTTTAAATCTGGTTTTTGATAATAAAATATGATTTTAATTAAATATTAAAATAATCATATTTAGAAAATTATTTTTGAGAAATGGTCTTCACTTTTCGATTCTACACGTCAGAAAATGGTTAGGGTGAATTTTTGATATTTTTCTGAAATACTTGAATTTTTTATGAATAGTAATATACGGTAATTTACCGTATATATACATTATAAGCTAAATAAACTACTCCTAGCATCATGGATGATGTCACCACCCATGGTTTGAATTCACATGACCCATTTACTATTCATGGTCATGGAATACTTACTATTGTTTGTCTTGTGAAGAAATAATAAATTAAGGATTATAATATCATTAAATCCCTCCTCTCCTCCACTAAAAAAACCCCCTTAACTCCCTCTTCTCTCCACTCCTCTCAATCTCCAAGACTTCTCTAAATTATGCCAAAATCTCTCCCCAAGATCCTCCCCCACGTCCAAAAGCTCTCAGACTCCTCAAAATACCAAAACCTCTCCCCTTAAGAGGTTCTCAAAGGAGGAAGTCTCAAGAGGTAAATTCCTCTTCCCAAATTTCTTCTCTTCTTTTAAGTTCTTTTCTTTTTTATTTTCTTTCCTCACTTCCCTTCACCATAATAGTATGATAAATACAGTAACATACATTTACTAGAATGTCTTCATTCTAGTGGTATATTTCATTATCTTCTCCCCTTTCTCCACCCTTTTATTTGGAGAAATTAAAGCACCGTTTGAGATGTGGTAATTTAGCACATTCAAGGACAACTGTTTTTCAATTTCTATTATTTTATTTAATTTTGGTCATGAAACCATTTGTGTTATGGTTTAACCAGATTATTATATATGTAATATATCCTATTTTTGTTTCTTTAATCCTTTGGTACAAATGGAATTAAGTTATAAATCAAAACACATTCTTTATAATCAAACCCACTAAATAACAAAAATGGTTATCACTAAGGTTATATATGTAATAATTAAACATCACTCTAAGTAACCTAATTAAAATTAAAACCATGTAATCTACTGGATATGAACCAAAGAATGTAACTTCAATTCTGGACAACCACTTTCATCTTGCATATAATCTAAACATGAATATAAGTGAACTGATCTTTTAAAGCCAAGTAAACAAACGAGCCCGAACAATGAAATTGAACCTTGTAACTAATAAAAAAGCTTTTAATTAACTAAAAATGGTTATAATAAATAAATTGAATATATAAGAGGTTCTGGACTTATTAATTAATAAGGATAATTTGTTTATTCTGGTTGTTAATAACAAGTGGAGAACACCGATGGATTTAAGGTATGGGATCCTCTCCTTTTCACTCTTAATCAAGATTGTTCTCTATGCTATGTTTTTTGTGTAATACAAAGTGATGGGGTTTGTTTATACACCTTACCCATAATTACCTAATGTTTCATAAGTTATGAGAAACTCCTTATCTATCTCATCAATCCCTCTTAGTTACACCCAATACCATGCCAATAAACCATGATGGATTCTACCCAAACTTACTTTATTCCTTCGTGTTGTTCTTTCTTAAAAAATATAGTAGTCTTTTCTTTTTATGTAGAACTTAAAAATAATGTTTATATGCTCCATGATCATGTTCTAAGATCCATATCTCATTCTCTTTCAGAGATATACATGCTTTTAAGTGAATCTCTCCTTGATACTTCCCAATAAGAAGACACGTTTTAAAGGAACTTCCCAAACTTTTACCCAATTTAAAGTGCACTCTATATTCTGTTTTAAGACACCAATGTATTTGTAAATTCAGAATTTTTTTTCTCAAAACCTTCATGGTTCAATTCTGGTTTTATATAAAAGAATGTATTCTTTACTATTTTAAAAGCTATAGAGTGTCTTCCTTAAAACCGTACAAAAATGATTTAATTCTATTGTTTCTAAATACATTTTTTTATGTTGTTACTTATATTTGACACCACATACCATGTTATATTCCTATTTTACCCTATGAATGTCCATGTATGTTCTAATCCCTTCCTTTCAGGGACACTTTCGTGATACGCCCATTGGATATGTTTTATGTCATGATTGTGGTACCCAATTCTTTCCATGGGTAACCTTATGTTTATGTATGGTTGATTATGTATGATTATTTTTGTTGAATGATTATTTATGTGGAAATAATATTCATGAATATGTTGATATGGGTGGGCCCAGATAGCGGTCCAATACATTGGGTAAGGATAAGTCTCCTGAGATGCGATGTCAAATGGGATTGGCGGTTATCCTTGACCCATACTGAAATGGGAAATGGGATTGGAGGTAAGCCTTGAAACATACTAAAGATATGATTTATGATTCGGCCACATTTATATGATTCCATTTTTATATGATCCCATGCTTATATTAAATGATTTTCATATGTTTTATGCTTTGGATATCATTATTTCATGACTCTTAACTCATGTGCTTGAGATGTATCCTTATGTTCATTCCCTTACTGGGAATTTTTAGCTCATCCTGTTGTTCATGTGTTCCCCAGGGTACACTATTTTGGATAAAATGGCTCAAAAGAGGTTAGGATCTAATTATGGAGATTAAATAAATAAGTGTTTTTTTAGCCCCATGTTTTATGTTGTATGTACCTATTCTTCCAAGAAACTAGACTTAACGATCCTTGTCTTGTACTCTGATGATTAATTATGCTTAAAATAATGAAATGTTATATGTGAAAGGCCCGGGTCACTATATCTGGTATCAAAGGATGGTCTAGTTATTTTTGGAGATTAGGAATAGAGCACCTTAGTGAGAACCTTAGGGATGAGACAAAGTATAAGGAAATAGTACTAAATTTTGGTGAGTATAGAGTAAGTTGTTTATCAAGAAAATACATCCCTGTCTGGATACGAGTAGGTAGAGGCAACTCTGTCACAAATGTATCTAGGGGTAAAACCCGAAAACACCGCTTTGAGCTAGACTTGAACTGGAAATTGTGCATGATAATGGGTCTTGCTACACACTTGGTTACGACACTCCCAGAGTATATTATTTGGTAGATTCACGAGCTTAGTACAAACCATTATTAAGGGACAAAAAAGCCCATAAAAATATATGTTAAGAAATAGATCGAGGATGACCTAGATATAAACCTAAGGAATAACAAGTTAGGATGTACTTCTTCTTTATAAGTTTATCCTTTAATGTTCAATGTTTCTTCTTTATGCTCAATAGCTAAGTATTCAAGACCTCTAATTATATGTTCTTTATCTTAGTTAATGGAGGGAAATAAAAGAACACGTTCCAACAACCAATGTCATAGGCAATGTGATGACTACCCTAGTGACATACCTGATGTGATGGACGCAGGTTCTCAAAACATCATGAAAGTACATGCTCAGTTGGCTCGAGTTATGAATAATAACTTGAATTGGGTAGAACATCCCCCTACTCCAAGGAAAGATAAATTTTTCATAGAATCCTTTATGCGGAAAAGGCCTCTCATGTTTAGCGGGTCTTCTGATCCCCTCCTTGCAGAACAATGGATTAACTCCATTGAAAATATTTTCTCTGTACTCCAGTGCTCCGATGAAGAGAAAGTTGTACTAGAATTCTATCGTTTTGATAGGGAAGCTGGTCAGTGGTGGACACTAATCATGAATACAAAGTCCCAAAAGGAAATTGATTCCATAGATTGGGATGAATTCAAGATGATGTTTTTCAAAAAATATTTTCCTCGAACCCTCCATCTCAATAAGGAAAGAGAGTTCCATGCACTAAAGCAGAAGTAATATGAGTCCATCGGGGCATATGAAGCGAACATTACAATGCTTGCAAGCTATGCCTCTGGCCTTGTCATGAACACCAAAAGCAAGGTGGATCACTTCTTTAGCAGACTAAAGCCGAGTCTATGAGAATTATTGGTGATTCGAGACTTCGATAGCTGATTAGATTGTTCGTTGTGCCCTCAAGGTTGAAATGGAGATTGGAGACTCTCAGTGGTCTCATGGGCCTAGTGACAAGAAGCAAAAAAAGGAGAACAACATGGGTGGTTCTTAAAACAAATCCCATGATTGAAAGAATCCTCACTTTCCCCTTTGTAAGAATTGTGGGAAGAAGCATCTTGGTGACTGTCTCAAGGGAAACTGGAATTGCTTCAAATGTGGGAAGTTTGGTCCTCTGGACAAGAAATGCCAAAGGGATATGAAAAATCCTGCTAATGTTGAAGAAGAAAGGAAGGTTCAGATCAACACTTAGCCTACAGTGCAGTGTTTTAACTGAAAGGAGCTTGGGCATTAGGTGAATAATTTCCCTAAGCTGAGGGTTGTCGGAGGTAATCAGCAACAACCTCCAAGGAAAAAAATAAGGTATTATTCTATCAAAATTGTTGAGGTGGAGTGAGAAAACGATGTGGTGACAGGTATACTTGTTATTCATTCAAGAATTGAAAATGTAATATTTGATTCTAGTTCTACACATTCTTTCATATCTTTCAATTTTTTTATAACTATTCAAACACCCCCTCAAAATTTGGAGGAAAAGTTATCTTTGAGAATAGAGAATGGGGAAATTATTGCATACATGGTTAATAAATCATCCCCAATTAATGTTTGGGGATGGAACCACCCAGAAAATATTGGCATACTTCCTTTAGTGGAGTTTGATGTTATCATGGGCATGGATTGACTATCTTTGTACAAGGCCAACATCAATTGTCTGAAAAGAAAGATTACTCTTCACATCCTGAATCATCCTCCAATTATTTACAAGTGTAAGGAAGAAGATGAGTCTCTTTTAGAATCTTCGTCTCATTTTTGGATATTTATTCCTTATGAGCATGCATATCTAGATCAAATGACTGAGACAAAGAAGAAAATCATTCTTGAAGACATGCCCATCGTGTGGGATTACACTAATGTATTCTCTGAAGAGTTCCCTGGTCTTCCTCCTGACTGAGATTTTGAGTTCTCAATTGAACTTATCCCTGGATCTCTGCTAATCTCAAAGACACCTTATAGAATGTCCACCGTAGAGCTAGAAGAGCTGAAGAAGCTGTTACAGGAGAATACAGAGAAGGGTTTTATATGCCCAAGTGCTTCACCGTGGGGTGATCCAGTCCTCTTCGTCATGAAAAATGATGGATCAATGAGTCTCTGCATTGATTATCGTGAGCTCAATTAAATCACTATAAAGAACAAGTATCCCATTCCACGAAAACATGACTTGTTCGATCAGCTTCGTGGGTCCAATTATTTCTCTCAGGTGGTCCTTCGGTCGGGATATCACCAACTAAAGGTGAGGAAGGAAGATATTCCCATGACTGCCTTCCAAACGAGGTATGGACACTATGATTTCATATTTATTCCCTTAGGACTCACTAATGCTCCAACAATTTTCATGGATTTATTGAATAGAGTCATTAGAGATTCCCACGACAAATTTGTGGTGGTCTTAATTGATGATATCCTGATATACTCCAACAGAAAGGAGGAACTTGAGGAGCATTTGGAAACTATGTTAATGACTTTGTGAAGGGATATGTTGTATTCGAAGTACAATAAATTTTAGTTCTAGATGGAGGAAGTATCATTCTTGGGGAATGTTATCACTAGGAAAGGGATATCTGTGGACCCTTCCAGGATGATGGCAATTGAAGAGTGGATGATGCCAACTTCTGTAACGGGGATCCACAGCTTTTTAGGTCTATTTGGGTATTATTGAAGATTCGTGAAGAACATTTCATGATTGTCAAACCTGATGAAAAAGCTAACACAGAAGGGAGTAAATTTTTTCTGGACACAAGAATGTGAAGACTGTTTCAAGGAGTTGAAAAAGAGGCTTATCACTGCGTCGGTACTCACACTCCCTTCATGTGAAGAACTGTTTTTTGTGCATAGTGATTCTTCTAAGAAAGGAGTAGGCTGTGTGCTAATAAAAAATGATAAAGTGATAGCCTATGCATCAAGGAAGATGAAAATCCATGAGAAAAACTATTCCACACATGATCTAGAGTCAGCGGCTGTGATCTTTGCATTGAAAATCTGGCGGCATTATCTCTATGGGAAAAAATGTGAGATATATACTGACCACAAAAGTCTCAAATAAATATTCACATAGAAAGAGATTAATATGAACTAGCGAAGATGTATAGAGCCCATCAAATATTATGACTGATCAATCCACTACCATCTCGGTAAGGCAAACAAGATGGAGGATGCTCTATGTAGAAAGGATCCAGCATCTTTATCAATGATGAGAATTGAAAAGGATCTGATCTTCTTGGATTTTAAAAGGATGGACATGAGAATCACTAACGGAGGACCATCATCAATCCTTTCTCAAATGATTGCTCAACCATCCCTCATGGAGAAAATAAAGGTTGCTCAAAGAAAGGATGTGGAAATTCAGAAAAGGGTGGAAGCTGTTCAGAATGGTAAATCCTCTGATTTCAAAATTTATGAGGAAGGAGTTGTAAGATTTGGGAAACGATTATGTGTACCATCTGATCCAGAGATAAAAAAGGAGCTATTGAATGATGCACATAACTCAAAATTCTCCATCTATCCTGGGAGTTCCAAAATGTAACGCAATCTCCAAAAACACTTCTGGTGGGATAACATGAAGATGGAGATTTCAGAATATATATCAAGGTGGTTGGTATGTCAGCAAGTTAAAGTTGAGTGACTAAATTCCAAAGGTATGATGTAGTCATTGCCTATACCCGTGTGGAAATGGGAAAATGTTACTATGGACTTTGTCACGGGTCTCTCGAAGATGTTGAAGGTAAATAATGCGATATGGGTTGTGGTTGACCGACTCCCCAAGACATCCCATTTCATCTCTATTTGGGAAGATATCTCACTTGAATGACTAGAAAATTTATATTTGAATGAAGTGGTGAGATTTCACGGTGTTCCACTCAATTATCTCTAACTGTGATCCAAGGTTCACATCTAAACGCTGCAGGAACCTTCAACATTCTTTGAGTACTAAATTCCATTTCCTCACGGCCAATCACCCCCAAACTAATGGCCAATCTGAAAGAACTATTAAGACACTTGAAGATATTCTTAGTGCATGCTCTCAAGAATTGAAAGGTTTATGGGATCAGAATCTCCCATTGGTTGAATTCTCATACAACAATAGCTTCCACTCGAGTATTCAGATGGATCCATATGAAGCTCTGTATGGAAAGAAATGTAGAAATCTAACCTGTTGGGATGAAGTTGGAGAAAGAAAGCTACTTGGACTCGATCTTGTTCAAGAGATGACAAAAAAGGTTCTAGTCATCCAGAAACACATAAAAGTTGCCAAAGATGAAAAAAGAGGTATGCTGACAACCGTCGAAGGGACATGGAGTTCGACGTTGGAGATATAGTCTTCCTTCGAATATCTCCTTAGAAGAGAGTCATGTGATTTGGGAAGAAAGGGAAGCTAAGCCCAAGGTATATTGTCCCCTTTGAGATCCTTGATTGCATAGGATCTGTGGACTATCGGTTTGCACTTCCACTAAATATGGCTCGAGTTCGTGATGTTTTTCATGTATCACTCTTGAGGAAGTACATACCTTTTCGCTCACATGTACTAAACTCAGAGGTGGTGCAACTGGAAGATGATCTATCCTATGAGGAGAATCCAATAAGGATTCTGGATCGGAGAGATAAGGTTCTATGCAACAAGAAGACCCATCTCGTCAAAGTATTGTGGAGGAACCATAATTTTGAGGAATCAACATGGGAATTTTAGGAAGCAATGAAGGAAAAGTACCTGCACCTGTTTTTGTCTTATAATGTAAAACGAAATTTCTAGGGTGAGATTTCATAGGGGGGAGAGTGTAACAACCCAATGTTTTTTAATGCAAATTACCTTCTTATAAATATGCCATAAAATCACATAATAATGAACTACTAAGTGATAAGTGACCTTTAAATATATGTTTGTCACTTCTGTGTTTTGAATTTTGGAAATCTGACATACACGGTGGTGTTCAAGATGGTTTTTGTAGTCCGATAAGAAAAACATAATATTTGGTGAATAGTAACCTACCCTAATGAATAGTAACATAACCTTATGAATAGTGATATACCCTAATGAATAATAACCTCACCTATGGTGGTATAAAAATAATATTCAAGTTGGAAGTACAATATACCTATGATTTAGAATGAGTTAATGCATGTTTTTAAATATGGTTTTTAATAATAAATTATGATTTTAATTAAATATTAAAATAATCATATTTCAAATTTTTTTTTTTGAAAAATGGACTTCATTTTTGGATTCTAGACGTCGAAAAATGGTAAGGGTGAATTTTTTAGATTTTTCTGAAACACTAGAATTTTTGAAGAATAGTAAAATACTATAATTTACTGTATATATACATTATAAGCTAAATAAACTATTCCTAGAATCATGGATGATGTCACCACCCATGGTTCGAATTCACTTGACACATTTACTATTATTGGTCCTGGAATACTTACTATTCTTTTTCTTGTGAAGAAATAATAAAATAAGTATTATAATTTCATTAAATCCCTCCTCTCCTCCACTATAAAAACCCCTTCACCCCCTCTTCTCTCCATTCCTCTCAAGCTCCAATCCTTCTCTAAATTCTTCCCAAATATCTCCCCAGAGTCCTCCCCCACGTCCAAAATCTCTCATCCTCCTTAAAATACCAAAACCTCACCCCTTAAGAGGTTGTCAATGGAGGAAGTCTCAAGAGTTAAATTCCTCTTCCCAAATTTCTTCTCTTCTTTTCAGTTCTTTTCTTTTTTATTTTATTTCCTCAATTATCTTCCACATAATAGTATGATAAATCTATTAACATACATGTACTGTAATTTATTCATTATAGTGTTATATTTCATTATCTTCTACCCTTTCCCCACCCTTTTATTTGGAGAAATGAAAGAACCGTTTAAGATGTGCTAATTTAGCACATTCAAGGACAACAGTTTATCAATTTCTATTATTTTCTTCAATTCGGGTCATGAAACCATTTTTTTTATGGTTGAAACAGATTATTATATATGTAATATATCCTATTTATTTCTTTAATACTTTGGTGAAAATGGAATTAATTTATAAATCAAAACACATTCTTTGTAATCAAACCCACTGAATAACAAAAACGGTTATCACTAAGGTTATATATGTAATAATTCAACATCACTCTAAGTAACCTAATTAAAATTAAAACAATGTAATCTACTGGATATGAACCATATAATTTTACTTCAATTCTTAACAACCACTTTCATCTTTCATATAATCCAAACTTGAATATATGTGAATCGATCTTTTAAAGCCATGTAAACAAACGATCTGAAACAATGAAATTGTACCTTGTAACTTATCAAAAAGGATTTTAATGAAATAAAAAGGGTTATAATAAATAAATTTAATATATAAGAGGTTATGGAATTATTAATTAATAAGACTATTTTGTTTATTCATTTCGTTAATAACAAGTGGAGAACACCAACAGATTTAAGGTAAGGGATCCTCCCCTTTTCACTATTAATCAAGATTGTTCTCTATGCTATGTTTTTTTTTGTGTAATACCAAGTGATGGGGTATGTTTATACACATTCCCCATACTACCCTAATGTTTCATAAGTGATTATAAACCCATTATCGCTCTCATCAATCCCTCTTAGTTACACCCAATACCATGCCAATAAACCATGATGGATTCTACCCGAACTTCCTTTATTCCTTCAGGTTGTTCTTTTTACCAAAATATAGTTGTCTTTTATTTTTATTTATAAATTAAAAATTATATTTATATGCTCCACACTAGTGTTATAAGATCCATCTCTCATTCTATTTCAGGGATATATATTCTTTTAATTGAATCTCTCCTCGATACTTCCCAATAAGCACACTAGTTTTAAAGGAACTTCTCGAACCTTTACCCAATTTCAAGTGCACACTATATTCTGTTTTAAGACACCAATGTATTTTTCAAATTCAGTATTTTTATTCTTAAAAACATCATGGTTAAATTCTTGTTTTAAATAAAATAATGTATTATTTACTATTTTAAAAGCTCTAGAGTGTTTTCTTTAAAATTGTACAAAAATGTTTTAATGCTAATGTTTTTAAATACATTTTTTATATGTTGTCACTTATATTTGACACCACATACCATGTTACATGACTATTTTACCCAATAAATGTCCATGTATGTTCTAATCCCTTCCTTTCATGGAAACATTCATGATACGCTCATTGGATATGTTTTATGTCATGATTGTGGTACCCAATTCTTTCTATGGGTCAACTTAAGTTTATGTATGGTTGATTATGTATGATTATTTAAGTGGCGAGATTATTTATGTGGTGAGATTATTTATGTGGCAACAATATTCATGAATATGTGGAGATGAGTTTTCCCAAATAGCGCTCCAATGCATTGGGTATGGATAAGTCTCATGAGATGCGATGTGAAATGGGATTTGCGGTTATCCTTGACCCGTACTGAAATGGGAAACAGGATTGGCATTTAGCCTTTAACCATACTAAAGATATGATTTATGATTCTGCCAAATTTATATGATTCCATGTTTATATGATCCCATGCTTATATTAAATTATTTTCATAAGTTTCATGCTTTGGATATCATTATGTCATGCCTCTTAACTCATGTGCTTGAGATGTATCCTTATGTTCATTCCCTTACTGGGAATTTTTAGCTCATCCATTTGTTCATGTGTTCCATAGGGTACCCTATGCAGATGTGAGGGCTCAAAGGAATTTAGGAGCTAATTATGGATATTAAATAATGATGTGTTTTTAGCCCCATGGTTTATGTTATATATACCTACTCTTCCAAGACACCAGTCTTAACGATCCTTGGCTTGTACTCTGATAATTAATTATGCTTAAAATAATGAAATGTTATTTGTAAAAGGATCGGGTCTCTATATATTGCATTAAAAACAATTTATAGTTTATCTTGTCTTATATATAATGTAAAACCCCATAGATTTACAAATAAATTTAATATAATGTAATATACACAACAATGAGTCTTCATGAAATAACTCTTTTTTATTAATGTTATTTACATAAATATATATAACCTATTAATTAAATATAATATTTCCATGTATGTTTTCTAAATATTAAAAAACTAACATACACAGTTTTGATCAATAACATATTTTGTGTATGATGGGATCATCTAAATATTTTGGCCAATAGTAACTTTTCCCTTTGAAATAGTATTATATCATTATGAATAGTAATATGACCCTTATAAATAGTAAATCGTCAAGATGAAGATTAACCTCACCCATGAGTGTATAAATAAAATTTAGGCACCTTTTAAAATGAATGTATTTATAATTATTTTATAGTACAAGTAGGTGAATATTTTAGAAATTAATAATTATGTGTTGTCATTTTGAGATTAATAAATATTTAATTACAATATTATTATTAATAAACTGATTTAGAAGAAAGTAAATTTTAATAAAATGTATTCATAAATAAATATTTTATTTTCTTATGATATTAGTATAATCTAATAGAACCTTTGTTAAATTTTCAAGGTGTTATAAATTCATTTTTAACATTAAAACTATATTTTTTGAGAAAATGAGGATTCTAATTAAAAATAAAATATCTAATATTTATAAATATATTTTTAGAATATTTTTTGAATTTTTTAATTTTACACATTTAAAATGTTTAGGGGAAGTTTTTTTATTTTTCTAAAATACATGACTTTTTGGTGAATTGTAAAATACGATAATTAACAATAAATGAAAAATATTTTATTTATTAAGTCGTAGGTGATGTTTTAATGATGTAATAACCCATTTTTCTGAATCATATTCTCTTAATACTACATATAGTCCCACTAATTGACATTATTTGTTATATTGAGAAAATAATTAAATAATGAATTAAATAATGAGAAATCACCCCTCTCATCCACTATAAATACTACCCCTCACAACCTATTTTCCTCAGTTATATAAGACTTGAGAAATGTAAAATTTGTACCCAAATCCTTTTCCCTAGTCTCTCCCCTTGTCCAGTAGCTCTTAGTCTTACCAAAATATGAAAACCTCTTTTCTTTATGAGGATATCAATGAGTATTGAAGAGGTAAAATCCTCTTAATTTTAACTTTTATTTTGTTTTCAAGTTATTAATTTTTTTTATACAATCCTCACATCCTCTGTAAAAATGGTCTTTCTGACTCTAGTATAATCTATATACTAAAAATATGTCAATTTAGTGGAAAAAAACATAATTAATCTTTTAACTCTCTCTCTTATTTTAAAATGAAATCATTACCTGGGAGGTACCAATTTGCAACCTTCATAGATGACTCACATTCGTTCTTCAATTTCTTCTTCAAAGATGTACATTATACCATTTTTTGGTTAATAAATACTATAATATATGTATTATAAACTATATAATATTATTTACCCACAATATATATAACATAAAAATCATACAACAAAACTTTTTTGTGGTGATCAAAAAAAATTCGTAAGAATCTAAACGGTTATCACTAAATGTATTCTTTAATGGTACATCCTCATACCATATAACCATATGACACATATAACCATTGAAAATTATTTTTATTAATTAATATAATTTAATTAAAATTTCTTGTAGAATTATACTCATTTTACTTTAACTCTATTACTTATAAAAAAGTGAACCGATCATGAAACCCAATAAAAAGAATGCCCTCAAATGATGAAATTATACTCTATAACTCATTAATAAGGCCAGAAATGAACTTAATAAACACATAATGATTCAAATACTTATAGATAATGTACTTAATTAATTTATTAATTAATGTATTTAATTTTATTATCCTGAATGTAAATGGCAAGTGATGAACTCGTTCAAACATTAGGTAAGAGTTTTATTCCTGGACCTCCATTTTCATTGTATTTATATTTTCTTCCTATATAAATAAATGATATTATTAATTTATTTTATATAATTCTTATTAACCTTGGTAATATAGTCCAAAATCATGTATTCTAATAAGTTCATCTTTATTTTGTGGGAAATATATTTTTTAAAAAGGGTCCCCTTCTCAATTCTTCATGATAAGCAAGCATGATTAAAGAGAACTTCACAATTTCTTACCTATTTTAAGGTACACTATATAATATGTCTTAAGACAAAATTATTTTTCAAAAACCATCCATTTTATTATGAAAAAACAATCTTAGTTTATTTCTAGTTTTATGTAAATATTTTTCCAAAATAACTCTTCATTTCAAAGTAAAAGAATATTACTCCCAATAATTCTTAGATGATTTTTACTGCAACATTTTCATCTACATAAACACCGATGTTGAATCATATGTTTTATTAGGATTATACTCTTATTATTATAATCTTCATTATTTTATTAAATTATTTATGATCATTTTTAATGTGTATGTGCTACCTTTATACCATCTACCATACTACTCAAAATGGTTAGTGAATATGTCTACAAACAGGGGGAGGTTCTTCCATATGTTCATGTTATTTATGTTTTCCATGATTCATATGAAGAATTAATATGAAATTAGAAATTTGTGGTGGGTCCCTCTATATTTCATCTATTAATTGGTAGATCTCATGAGACAAAAAATAATTGGGATTTGGTTAAGGTCTTAGCCTAGTATTTTCAAACGTCTTAGCAGAGTCCTTGACAATATGTTTCAGAAGTCCTACATTATGCATTCCCTCATTATGATTTTGGTAATTCATAAACCCTGTGATATTTTAAATTTATAATATCCATGAATAAGTTTAATTATGTAATGATAAGTTGTATGGAATTTTTTACTCATCTTTAATTCCTTCCATATTATGATCAAGTTTTTCTAAAGGCTTGTGTTGGTTGTAATTTAACACGCCTAATGTTTATGTTTATGATAAATTAATATGTATTAGTTACCCTTCCTGAGAATATGATCTCACTCATTTATTATAGTTTATTTTTTTATAGTATGTGAAGATGGATTTTATTATTAATTACTTATATGAATAATCATAGTGTTTATGGGTGTTTCTAATGAATTTTCAAAGTTTTTCCTTCATTCCATGTTGTAATTTTGAATATATATATGTGTCTAGTTTTCTAATTCTACTAAAATATTTATTTCATAGAGATATGAAATATTTTTAAACATACCAATGTATTAATATAAGGCACTGGCTAATGGGAACTAGGGTTGGGGTCCTTATAGTGTGTATAAGAGGAAGTTTAATAGAAATATTAGAAACTAGATATAGAAAACATAAATTGTGAAAAAAATCCATAAGATAAAATTTAATGATTATAATACATGAACATACTATAATTATGGTATGGAATATATTATATTTATATTTATATAAAATGCATCCCTATATGGATACTACAAGTGGACTTGAATCTGGAAGAGATGTACCTAAGAGTAATAACCTCAATAAGGTGTTCTGATCCTAACTCAGGGTATCATGGTACACACAAATAGTCATTACTACACTCTTAGTTTGAAAAAAAATATGGGTTATTATTATGATAATTCACATTTTTTTCAATCCATTATGATGTATTTAAGTATAAATATTTCCACTGAGAAACCATTCTTATGATTATGGGATTAAACCTGCACCAACATATTGTTGGCGATCTGAGTTTATCTAGTTCAACATTATAAATTATGATTAATAACCTAATTTAGTGTATTCAATTATTTATAATTGGAACCTAGTGGAAGGAATGAAAACCTCATGAATGTATTATCCTATGTAAGGTTTTCAATCCTATGCAATATAATTATGTTGGTTTTTCAAACTCTGACTAGTGTTGAGATACCTATAACTATAATGGGATAACTGACTCAAGTTATGAATAATAACCTTACTTGTATAGAGAATATAGATCTACAACATATATAATAAATTTTAGACCACTTTATGAGAAAACATACTCGATCATTTAATGGGAATTAAATCCCATTCTTAGTAGATGAGTGGATAAGTTCCTTAGAGAAGGTATTTCTCACTTTGAGAAGTAATGAAAGGTATGTGGTTTTCATGGAATTTTATTATATATCTATATATGTTGATAAATTTTGGTCAGTAATTCAAAAACAAGTAGGCGAAATATATTGAAAATATGGAATGGATGGATTTTCAAGAATTTTCCATAGAAAAATATTTTCCTCACAAACAATGAGTTGATATAGAAAATAAATTATTGAATCTGAGGAAGAAAGTGGATGAAAATGTTTCTATGAATGAATCCATCCTTACAAGGCTAAAAATAGATGTTTAGGACCTCATATATAATCCAAAGATAAAAAATTGAGTGATTCATTGATGGTTTAAAACCATTACTATGAAAGGTGGTAGTCTCCAAAAATTTCTCAGGGTATGAAGATATAGACTAATGTGATATCATGAAAGAAAAATAATTATATAATTCTAAATACATTAAGGGAATTCTAGAGAAGAAGATGGTTATAGAGGAATGAATGGATAATGTGAAGAATTTAAAAGGGAGTTTTCAAACATGTGATACTTATATAAGGAAGAACCATATAGATTTTTTAAAAGGAATGGATTCTATTACATGTGTGGAGAAAAAGACCTCTAAGAATGTGATTGTAAGGGAAATAAATAATGTACCAATGTTGAATGATATAATTGTGAGGAGATTGGACATTATGAAAATGATTTTCTGAAGCATCAAGGAAACATTCCTTAGAAAATTCCATAGGTTAAAGGGCAATAATATTTAATCAAAACTACTAAGGATGATGATACAAATGATGTGGTGGCATGTACTATAATCGTTTCCTCAAACTTTCCCAAGGATTTATTTGATTCTAGATAATCACTTTCCTTGGTATCTTCCTAGATTTCTTTAAAAATATATATATTTTAAATTATCCTTAATTACATAATTGTTATTCAAAACCCCAAGGTTAGTATCATTTCAAAAAAGATGTGTTAGTTAGTTCACATTTTAGAATATAAACATACATTATATACTAATGGTATCATCATAACTGTGGAAGACTTCGAAATAATACTTGGAATGGATTTGAACTCAAAATATGATGAAAAAATATATTACAAGAGGAAGGAAATGAAGGTATTTGGGGAAGGTGTATAATCCCTTACCTTTAGAACAGAATCATTTCCATCATATTTTTATATAGATCCACCCCAAATAGAAATATGGAATTCAATTATTTGGGAGGAATAGAATTCATTATCTATGGCTTAGAAAAAAATAATCCAATTGAGGATGAGCCTATTGTGAAAGAATACATTGATATATTTCTAAAGTATTTAACTAGACATCCACCAATGTAAGAAATTGAGTTTTCTAATGATTTAATTCATCGTGATGGGCCTATAACAAACACTCCCTATAGAATGGAAGCAATTGAATTAGTGTAGTGAAAGACGTAACTTGATAAATTTAGTGATAAATGATTTATTCTCCTAAGTTTTTCTGCAATGGGGGCCCATATTATCTTTTTCAAGAACAAATAGAGATCTATTAGGTTGTGTATTGACTATAGAAAGATCAATTATGTTGCAATAATGAAAAAGTATCCTCTTTCTTTTTTTGTGGATTTATTTGATCAACATCACAGAGACCAACATTTTTCAAAAATTGACCTTTGATCTTGATATCATCAGTTGAATGTGAGGATGGAATATATTCCAAAGACATCATTTCAAACCAGGTATGGGAGTTACGATATTATATTAATTCCTTTTGGACTGACTAATGCAACATTTATTTTCATGGATATAATGAATACCGTTTTCAGGGAATATCTTTATGACTTTTGTGTTATTTATTGATGATATCTCTATATAATCTAGAAGACAGAATATAATGAGAACCACTTTTGCAATATTATAAATACTCTTATATGAAACAAGTTATATGGGGTGTTTAGAAAGTGTGAATTCTGGCTTCATACAGTTTCTTTTCATGGTCATATTTTCCCTTTTGATGGAATATTATTTGATCTTATGAAGATAAAGGTAGTTTTGTAATGGCCTAAACCAATGAACATTACAGAGGTATATAGTGTTATTGGTTTAGCATGTTATTATTGGAATTTCATTCAGAACTTTTCCTGATTAGTTAATCAATTAAACAAGATTACACATAACGGAGTTTAGTTCGTATGGACAAAAGAATATAAAGAATGTTATAAATAATTGAAGTGGATATTAATGAATTCTATTATCTTTACTATACCATCAGGTAATACTAGATATGTTATTTATAGTGATGAATCAAATAGAGGACATGTAAATGTATTAATGTTTAATGATAGAGTTATTTCCTATACATAAAAAAAGTTATAAACTTGTGAACAGAACTATACAACTCAATATCTTGAGTTTTTAGCTCTAATACTTTACATGATGATATGGATACACTAACTCAATGGTGAGAGATGTGATAAATAAATAGATCACATGAGCCTAAAATATATATTCTTATAGAAATAACTCAACATGAGGTGAAGCATATGGTTTGAGCTTGTTGAGGATTATGATTATTCCAAACAGTACCACCCAGGGAAGGAAAATAAGGTGGAAGATGCATTGAGAAGGAAGGATCATGGGGTATGAAAAAATAAGGATTAACAATGATCCTATGTACATGGATCTAGTAAGGATAGATATTGAAATTATCAAGGGATATATGCATCACTACTTTTTCAAATGGGTGCCAAAACATATTTAATGGAAAGGATTAAATGTTCTCGGTGTGATGACCATAATATTTGAAAGAAAATTAGTGTTGTGAATGATGAGAAGTCGTTAGATGTCTTTTATAAGGATTGAATTATGAAATTCGGGAGGAGGATATCTATACCCTCTAACACTGAGTCAAAACGTGAGTTATTTGATGATTATAGTACCTTGAATTTCTCTATATATTTGGGTTTCTCTAAGATGTATATAGATTTAATAGAACATTCATGATGGGATAATAGGAAGCGAGAAATTTCTGATTATGTGTCAAGATGTTTACTCTTTCAATAGGTTAAGGATAAAAGAGAACATCCTAGGGGAGTAATACAACCTCTTCTTATTCCTACATTTATATGGGATGACATTACTCAGTATTTGTTAACTATATTACCCAATACTCTAAGAAATAATTGTTAAATATGGGTAATTATTGATCGACAAACAATATCTACACATTTACTCACTATAAGGGATGATTTTCCATTGGAGACCCTTTGATGACTCTATATTAATGATGTCGTAAGACTTCATGAAGCATGTCTCTCAATTGTGTCTGGTCATGATCCACAATTTACATCAAAATTATGGAAAATTATTCAAGGTGATTTGGATATTGAGATTTATTTGAGTGCTTCTTATCTCATTCAAACTGATGGGTAGTTAAAAAATATGTTCTAAACTTTAGAAGACATGTTGTGATCATTTTGACTTGATTTTCAAGGTATTTATGATCGGAATTTATAATTGGTAGAGTTTTCCTACAATAATAGTTTCCATTCATGTATTCAAATGGAACCATATGAATCATTGTATAGAAGGAAATTTCATACACCAACTTATTATGAAGATGTTTGAGAAAGGAAGCCTGTGGGATAAGACCTTATAGAAGAAACAACAGCAAACATAATGAATATTGAAGTCTATATAAAAGCAGGTCAATGAAGGGAAAATACATATACCGATAATTGAACGAAGGGTTTGGAATTTAATATGGGATGTCAAATTTTTTTAAAAGTATCTTAAGGTAAGGGTTTCATAAGATTTTGGAAGAAAAGGAAACTAAGCCCCAAGAAAATTGGCCTTTTTGAAATCATTGAGAGAATTGGATTTGTGGCTTATAATTTTGCATTGCATCATATCCTTTCTAAGGTACACAATTAGTTCCACATCTATTTGTTAAGAAATTACATTCTAGAACCAACACCTATAATCACTTATGAAGGAATAGAATTGGAAAATGACTTATCATACTCTAGAGAGCCTATCTGAATTTTTGACACTAAGTAACTTGTGTTGATGAATCCAATGACATGAATGGTAAAGGTAATTTGGAAATATTATAAAATTGACGAGGTGATGTGGGATCCGGAGAAACATATGATGATGTTCTACCCAAATATTATTATTATGTAACATTATATTAACTTCAAGGACGGAATGTTTTTGAAGGATGTGAGAATTTAACACCCCAAGGATTTACAAATAAATTTAATAGAATGTAATGCACACAACACTAAGTCTTTTCAAAAAAACACTTTGTCATTATAATTATTTTAATAGAAGTTATAACCTATCCATTAAATATAGTTTTTCCTCTTCTATATTATGAATTTCAAAAAATATACAAACAATATTATGATGAGTAAGATATTAAGACTTTGATATTATAAACTTAGTTTTCTTATGAGTAGTAACTTGACCCTTTGGAATAGTAATGTAAACTTTTGAATTGTAGCATGACCCTAATGAATAGTAAATCATCCAAATGAATTTTAACCTCATCCATGACACTATAAATAAAATTTAAGCACCATATAAATGAATATATGATGTAATTATATCATATTACAAGTAACTGTATATTTTAAAAATTTATAATTAAGTGTTGTCATTTTTTTTGAGTAACAAATGTTTAATTAGAAGTTTATAATTAATAAATTATTTAAATGAAAATTAATTTCCATAAAATGTATTCATACATAAATATTTTATTGTCCTATGATTTTGGGATAACCTAATAAGACCTGTTAAAAATTTTCAGGGTGTTGAAAAATTAGTTTTAACATTAATAATGTATTTTTCATGTAAATGATGATTTTCATTAAAAATTAAATTTATCATATTTAGAAAATTATTTTCATAAAATGGAGTTTATTTTGGAATTATACACGTTGAGAAATGGTTAGGGTGATTTTTTTTATTTTTCTAAAATACATGATTTTTTGGAGAAAAGTAAAACACGATAATTTACAACAAATGATAAATACATGGTTTATTGATTCATAGGAAATGATTAAATGATTTAAGAACCCTTGTTTATAACTCACATGAAAATAATACTTTATATTGTCCCATGAATCAACGCAATTGGTAGTCTTGAGTAAAATAATAAAATAATGAATAAAATAAATAGAAATCACCCCTCTCTTACAATATAAATACCACACCTTTCCACCACTTCTCCTCACTCCTAGAAGCCTTGAATCATGTCAAAGTTTTTCTGAAATTCTATTCCTTAGATTCTAACCACATTCAGGATCTCTTGGTATTATCAAAAGACCAAAACTCATTTCCTTAAGGAGGTTCTCAATGAGGAGTACTGAAGAGGTAACATCCTGTTAATTTTTTCCTTTTATTTTCATTTCAAGTTATTTATTTTATTACACTCTACTCACCTCATATGTAAAAATGATAACTATAAATCCCTTAGAATATATATACAATAATGATATCATGTTTATATATGAACCACCATAAATCTTCTTAATCCTTCTCCTTTATTTAAAAAACAAAATCATTTTTTGAGTGGTGGTGATTTACAACCTTCATGGATGAAAAACTTTCATTCTTCAATTTATTTTTCAAGCCCTGTCATGATACCATTTTTCTGATAAACAAGAATATAATATATTTAATTTATATTAGTTAATTTTTTGTAAGTATTATTTATACATAATACAAATTTTTACGACTGAACAAATTCGTGGTGATCGAAATACCGCTGTAATAATCTAAAAAATTATCACTAAATGGATTACCTAATTATTAATCCTCATAAAATATAAACATATGATATATATAATCATTTAAAATTATTTTATTCATTAGTGTTATTAAATTTCAATTCTGTAGAATTATTCATATTTTACGTGATCTCTATTACATAAACACAAGTTAACCAATCATGAAAACAATGAAAATGAATGCTCTAGAATAATGAAATTAAACTTTAAATCTCATAAATAATAAAATAAATGGACTTAATAAAAATATAATGATTAAAATTATTATATAAAATTTTATTAATTAATTCATTTATTGATTTAATTTCATTATCTAGAACATCATGGTCAGGTTCAGAACTCGTCCAGACATAATGTAATAGTTTTCTTCTTGAACCTCCATTTTGATTTAGGGTGTGATTTATTCCTCTATAATCCAATGTACTTCTTCATTTATTTTATATAATTATTCTAAATTATTTTTAAATGTTATAAAATCATTTAATCTGATAATTTCATTATTCTTTTGTGGAAAATACTTGTTTTATAATGCTCCCCATCTAAATTCTTCATGATAACCAAGCCCAATTAAAGGAAACTTTCCAATTTATTAACTATTTTAAATTAAAATATGTAATATATATAAATGAACAATTAAATTAAGAGTTATTTTTCTTGAATTAATTATTTTTTATGTTCCTAATATGCTTTTTGTGGTGTGAAAACTGTTCTCGGTGGATTTGGTTAAGCATTTAATTTTATAGATTAATTTTAGTTTGAAATTAGGTTTTTTTTTCATGTATAACCCTTGGGGTATAGTTTGGGTGTGTGTTATAACATATGAAATTGGTGTAATAAATCTATTTTGGATTTCAATTATGCTTTGTTATGGTCTTTTTGTTTCATTGGGTTTAAAATAGTCTCTTTTAATGGGTTTTATGTTTGAAACCATTTAATGCCTCTCGAAAGTGCTTTATGAAAATGTGTGTTTTTAAGTGCATCTTTTGTGGTATTATTTGATGTGATTTTATAATACTTTAGATTGGTTAAATAAAAATTTCTAGAAATTAAAATTCTGATTTGGATTGGTATTGATGTGATTTTGGCTTTGAAAGAGGATTTGGAATTGGGTTTTGTGGGAAAAACATAGGTATAACCCTTGGGTTGGTTTTATAAAAGTCATAAATGATTTAATGAGTTACACAAAGTGTGAAATGGTTTCTTATGTACTGTTTTGGTGGTATTATTTTCTTAAAATGGGTTTTTTAAAGATAAGGTTGTCATATTTTATGTCAAAAGTTTGGGTAATGTTTTGTTATTTTTCAAGGCGATTTATGAAATTGTGATGTGGGTGTGAAACATGTTTTTAGGCTGCTTTGTATGAGTGTGATGTGAAAAATGGACATTGTTTATGAAAACTGTATTATTTAACATGTGATTGTATTGTTATGTGATGTTTAGTATCTTGGGAAAGATTTTATAAAATTATTAAAGGGTTATTTGAGTTGTGAAGGATGTGAAAAATGTTATGTCGTCTATTTTGGTGTGAGTTTGATTTCAAAATAAATTTGAATGAAAAAGTGGATTTTGTTACTTGTGTGATGTACAAGTGGGATGTTTGGTGAATTTTTTATGTGGAAGTTATATTTTCATATGAAAATTAAATTTCTTGTCTTGTTAAACTTGTTTGTGTACAAGATGGAAACCATGGTATCTAGGTGGGTGGATATGTACTACTATGCTAGTGAATCTGTGGGGTTTGGCCTCAGTTTCACATATAAAGATTGATGCTTACAACACTAACTAAACTAAAATGATGATGATGGGGTACCAAAATTTTATGGGTATGTTCCATACTAGTGGCTTGTGCATGAGAACATATATTTTTATGGTCACTCTCACCGAGATACGAGGTACCTGGGACCCACAACGAGCTAGTGTCTAATGGTTATTTACCATTGCTTGTTTTCATTAGTTACTTTGTGCTTACCATTTTTATATGATATGGTTGGCTGGAAAATTCAGTAGTTTTGAAATTATTTTTAAATTTATTGATTTTTAATGACATCCCACTTGAATCATGATTTAATTTTCAAATTGCATCTTTAATAAATTGTAACCAGCATTTTCTGTTTATAAAAACATGAAAGATTTTCATCTTTAAATGTTTATCACATGGAATATATTAGTGGTGGTATCCTACTAAGAATTGGATCACACCATAATTACACCCTTGGGTGTATGTAGACTTTGTTTTTTTGTCAGAGGTTGGGTACATGTTTTAGTGCCAGTGTTTCGGGTTTCTCACGGGTCTTGGTGGTGTAGTCTTGTTGAGATGGCTTGAGGGTGAAACCCCTTACCATGAGGGTTTGTGGGATGTTTCATTTTGGGTTTGTACCTTTGTTATAGTATTGTTCATTGGTTTTAAACTATTTAATTCAGTTCTGAATTTTTGTAAAATATTGTCTAGTTTGAAAAATCTAGATTCGTTTTATTGGATTCATTTGTTGTTTTAAGTTTATAAACTCGGGTAATTCGTTCCCAATTCACATTTTATGATACCAAAGAACTTGGTACAGCCCGTGGGGATCAGTAATTCCCTTTGGACCTTGTCACGGGCTGGGTTTGGGACCAGAACCAGTGGCGACCAGATTTGGTTCATAAAAAAATGGTATCAAAGGAGGTTTAGGTTAACTCTTTGGATCATGTTATTTGGGGATGAGTCGGGATAGTCTGGAGTTAGGATTGTCGAGATGTGGTATTATAGTTATGGTTAGTTTTACTGATCACCACACCTCATTAAGGGATTCAAGATTCTAGGGGATGTTTTTATTTGTCTAAGTTCTTTGGTTTTCTTGATTTGATGATGATTAGGGGAAATGAAAAGAGAGTTGGGTTAATGGTATCAGTGAGCTCGCAGGGCCTGTCAAGCCATGTGAAGCCTGGGATATTCTCCAGAACACTCTCTATGATGGTGAAGTGATTGTAATATCACCACTTACCATATTTCCATGTCACCCACTAAAACTAGTTTCCTATCACACTGTCTTGAGTTCTATAGTTTTGAAATCATGGAACATTGGTTTTAAAGTGACATGGTTTGAAGAAGTTCAATGTTTTGGTGAAATTATTTTCAAATAAAGAGGGAATGGTTTGATTTATGAAATTGTGGAACTTAATTTTTAGAATATTTTTTAAAATGGAAAATGGTGTGCTTACACCTCTTTTGAATATATGAACTATATTGAAGTTGTTTTTGAAAAAGTGTTTCCAGTATGGTTTTTTTTAAATAATCAAAGGGAGTTTTAATGGGATGAGATGTTTTAAAATTGATGAGAATAACGTGAAAGTGGGTTTTTATCTAAATGGTTGTGTCTTTATAAAAAAAATTTTATGTTGTGAATTTGGATTTTGATCACGTTGTTAGCAGTTTTGAGAAAATGGATGTATTGGTTGACCATTTTGGTTTTGAAAAGTGGAAAAAATTTATTTATCCATTGGTATTTCTATGAGAGACCACATGAATGGAGTTATATGGGATGGTGGATGGTTGATGGAATGACTGGATGATTGTTGGGACGGATTTGAGGAGGGTTCCCGGTGTGGCACAGAAACATTCTTGTGTGAGTCCCATGGGGTACCATTGGTGGATAGGCTAACCACTGAACCATTTTTTTCAATGAAATGTTTTTAAAGAAAACATGACGTATTGTTGAATTGTTTGGGATGGTGTATATTATGTGTTTTTTTAAAATTTTGATGTTGTGGGATTTTTTTAGTCTAAGGAACCCTTCTATTCAAATCATGTTTTGGGTTTGTGTTTGGTCGGTATGCTGGGTAGAAGGACCGGTCAGTAGTCTCTTCTGAGATATGTTTCAAGAAACCTTTACAGTTGTTCCATTAATGTGTCTGTATCTAGTTTGTATCATGTTTTGACCAACAGACCAGCTTGTTTGGGTCCTTGGGTTTTCACATTAGATATGGTATTCCCCCATTAAGGGTTATTGTATGACTGATGTGCAACCCAGATTGTTTTTCCATTAGAAAATACTCTAGTTGATCAATATAGGGAATCATTTTCTCAAGATTTGGATATTGAGTTTTTAGAATTTCCATTATTTTATTTGGGTATCCTCTTGTTGTGGGAGAGTACTTTTGGAAGTTTGAAAGAGACCTTAGTTTCTTAAGTTGTTTTATTCGTCGAAGGAGGAAGTGGTCTGGGGTTGTTATTGTGGATGAGTGTCTCGATGGTGTCTAAGAGGGCCTTTGGGTTATTCTTAGTTTCTTTGAAGAAGTAATTCATGTAAAACCACCAGTTTGGGGAATCTATTCATGAGGGGATTTTTTGGCCACTTTCTAGACTTGTGTGTTGTTTAGGGACTTGGCATAAGGTCTCATTCCATGTATTATTTTTATCAGTCACAATGGTTATGTTTGATGATGCCTTGTAATGTCATGTGCCCATTTGAATGTAAAGGTGAAGGTTGTGCAATCCTCGGAGTGTCTACATTATGTTGGGAGTTTGTATCCCATGGAAAAACGTCAAAATCCTCTGTTTAAGAGGAAGGTGTTTATATGTGTCCTTTCCTTCTATTGTTCTCACTCAAAGAAACAAGGTGTGATGTGTGTGAATTTTATAAGACCATGCTTCATTAAAATGTTGGGTTAGGTTATAGTGAGGTTGGAATGTGTTAGTTCTTGGTAAACATATCGGGGATTGAGGTGTAGTTGTTGGTATCACTATAAGAAGAAGTTCTATTCAGGTGGTTTCCAGAGCCTAAATATGAGGCTAAAGATGCTCCAATCATTTGAGCTCTAGTAATAGGTACCAGAGAGATGCCAACACAGTCAAGGTAAATCGCAGGGTTTTTAAAACATTGTACAATGTCGTATCCTCAGTTTGAATGATAGGAAGAGTTTAAACATCTGGTCTCATCATCTTGTTCCAGTTTTTCATGTTTGGTGGTAGATGTGGGAGGACCTTGTTTCCATGTTGTAGCCTGAGTTCATACTTTTCCACTTGGGTTTCGACTGGGTATTTGGAAAAAGGTTTGAATTTTTGTTATATTGGTTGAGTTCATTGTTTGTGCATGGTTATTAGTGACCATTCCCCAGAAAACCATGTAGATAGATGGATCCCCACGGTTAGCGCACGGTTTCCAAAACCATGCAGACCTACCATGAATCCATCCCAACTCATTAAAATTTGGGGTCTTTCTGTACTGGCCCATGATGGTCGGTTAAGACGGGTGGTTCTTATGGTGGGGAGACACACTATGTTTATAATATAAGTTCTTTTGTAAATATCCGATGGAATTATACCCCTTAAACCGAGGATTCCGTTCAGGCCTCCCCCTGTTAGTGTCCTGAATCTGTCTCGGGAAAATTTAAGTTGTCTCTTATGGTGGGAAGCCCATTTTTGTCTCCCCATACTAGTAACTCATATTGGTCCTTGGTCTTGGCCGGGTGGTAGGTAGTATCATTCAGATCTATTAAACTACAATCATCCTCCTTTGGTAACTGTCAGGATTGGAGAGTGCCTAACAGTTTAGTTAAAGAAAATTAAGTGTAACCTTATTCATTGTTGTTGTTTGTCTGGGTAGATTACTTGAGTCTTGTTTATATAGTGTTTTACGAGTTAACTTTTGGGGATAAAGTCTGATTGTCCTTGATCATTTCATTAAATTGATGTATGTTTTGGTTTGTTAGAGTATTATTTCTTTAATTGATCACTAGAGGTGTTTTGGCTTTTTGGGGGTGGATCAAACTTGGCGAAGGAGTACATTTCTAATCTATCAGTTGGGTTTCGTTTTGGGTTTTTTCCTTATTGTGGCATTCTGGGGGAAAAAAGATTTATGGTGGGGCTATTTGTCGCAAAAATGAATTATTTAAATGGAATTTTTCATTTAATTTCCATTATTTCTTTATTTTGGGGGTTTCCTATGAATTTTAGTGGAAATGGTGTGTTTTCAAAATTTGGGCCAAACCCGGAGCCCATTTCCAGATTAAAAAATAATTGTTGTTTCTTTTATAACTCCTTTATTTTTCAACATTTTACACCCATTCCACTTAAAAATTGTAATAAAATAGTATATTAAAATCACCATATCTATTTGGACCACATAGTAATCTATAATCATGATGGATTGGGGTTTTTTATTAAGGTATTGGGCCTTCCCGTAATCCCATGTCCTGCTTTAAATTATGGTTTTAGTTTTTCAATATCTCATTAATTTTTACTATTTTTATGTGACTATACCTCCTAATCGAAGTAAAACAGCTTATTCTCACCTCCACTAGAGAGTTTACCTTTTTGGACCTCATATCCCTTGAGGATTAGGGAGATTATTCTTAATTATTTTTAAATCGACCAGATTTGATGTGGTAAATTGATTCTTTCATAACTCCTTCAATTTTCACTCTTTTTCTCACATTTCAGTCCCCACATGACCTAATATAATTCTTTAAATCCTCCATACTAGTTTTGGTTACATCGAGATTCAGATTTTGGAGGATTTAGGGCGATTTCTTCAAGCTTTCTGCATGTATGTCTTTTTCTCTTTGATTTCTTCTCTTTCTTTAGGGTTTCTCTCACCCTTTCATGAGTTCTAAAATGTCCAGAAGTTAGGTTTCGTGCCTAAGGTAAAAATTAATGTCTTTTGGGTGAAATATTGTGGTTTTAGGTTTCTTTTCACTTCCTTGAGGTGTGGCGGTGGGGCGGTTGATATTTCACAGCAATATTTGGGGGTTTCGACACTTTTAGTAGGTGATTCCATGTGTAATAATTTCTAGATGAGTTATTTTGCTTGAATTACTTATTTTTCATGTTCCTCATATGCTCTGTGTGGTGTGAAAACAATTTATGATGGATTTGGTTATGCATTTAATTTAATAATTTCATTTTAGTTTGAAATAGGGTATTTTTGATGGGTAACCCTTGTGGTATTGTTTGGGTGTGTTTTATAACATATGAAATTGGTGTACTAAACCTTATTGGGCTCCCAATTCTACTGTGTTAGGGTCTTGGTGTGCCTTTTGGTTTAAAATAGGGTCTTCTAATGGGTTTTATGTGTAAAACTATGTAATTATTTTTGAAAGCATTTTATGAAAATGTGTGTTTTTCATGTGAATCTTTTGTGGTATTATTTGAGGTGATTTTATAATAATTGATATTGGATAAATAAATATTTATAGGGATGAAAATAATTATTTGGATTGGTATTGGTGTTATTTAGGATTTGAAAGAGGATTTTGAATTGGGTTCTGTGGAAAAAACATAGTTATACCCATTTGGTTGGTTTTATTAAAATTGTAAATGCTTTAATAGTTACACGAAGTGTGCAAAAGTTGCTTATGTACTGTTTTAATGGTAGTATTTTCTTAAAATGAGTTTTTGAAATATAAAGTGGTTAGTTTTAATTTCAAACATCTTCTTGATGTTTTTTAATTTTTCTAGGTGATTTATGAAATTGTGATGTGGGTGTGTAATATGTTTTCGGGCTGTTTTGTGTGAGTGTGATGTTCAAAATGGACTTTGTTTATGAAAAGCGTATTATGAAACATGTGAGTGGGTTGTTATGTGATGTTTAGAATGTTGGGAATGATTTTATAAAATTGTTAAAGGATTTTTTAAATTGTGAAATATGTGAAAAATGTGTTGGCAGATATTTTGGTGTGAGTTTGATTTCAAAATCAATTTGAATGAAAAAGTGGATTTTGTGACTTGTGTGATATACATGTGGGCTGTCTGGGGAATGTTTGATGTGTAAGTGATATTTTCATATTCAAATTATATTTCTTATATTTTTAAACTTATTTGAGCATAAGAGGGAAACACGAGTTTCTAGGTGTGTGGACGTGTACTAGTATGCTAGTGAATCCGTGGGGTTTGGCTTTAGTTTCACATAGAATGATTGAAGCTTAAATCATTAACTAAACTATGATGATGATGATGATTGGGGATAACTAGTTTATGGGTATGTTCCCTTCTAGTGGCTTGTGCATGAGAATAGATATTGTGATGGTTACTCTCACTGATATATGAGGTACTTTAGACCCACAACAAGCTAGTGCCTAGGGGTTATTTCCTATTGCTTGTGCTCATTAGTTACTTTTTCTTGTCATCGACATATGGTATGGTGCGATGGAAAATTCAGTAGTGTTGAAATTATTTTTAAAATTGTTTATTCTTAATTATAGCCCACTTGAAACCTATTTTAATTTTAAAGTTTCATATTTTATAAATTGTAACTTGCATTTTCTATTTATGAAATCTTACAAGATTTTCGTCTGTGAATGTTTATCACATGGAATCTCATAGTGGTGGTATCCTATTGGGCATGTGATCAAACCCTAATTACACCCTTGGGTGTAAGTAGACTTGGTTATTTTTTTGTCACAGGATGGGTATAGTTTTTAGGTCCATTGGTTCTAGTTTCTCGCAGGTCCTTAGTGGTTAAGTCTTGTGGAGATTGCTTGAGGGTGGTGCCTCATTTCATGAGAGATCTTAGGATGGTTCCTTTTGGTTTTTTACCTTTATTATAGTCATGGTTATTTTTTTTAAACATTGTAATTCAGTTGTGGATTTTTTAAAGAGTGTTTGGTTTAAAAAACCCAAATTCATTTTATTAGATTATTTTGATGTTTTATGTTTATAAACTCAGGTAAATCATTCCCATTTCTCATTTTATGATACTCAAGAACTTTTTCCAACCCGGGGGGATCGGGAACTCCCTTCGTGACATGTCACGGGCCGGTTTTGGTGCCGGTTTCGGTGGCGACCATATTTGGTTCATGACATGTTATGAATAGTACAAACCTCATTTTGAATTTTATATAACATTAAAATTCATATTATTTATTTTCTAGACATGATATAAGAACAAAAAAAATAGATAAAAGAATTATTTTTAAGAAAATGCAGTGTTTCCACAATTTGATGGCACACCCATTTTAAATATTTTTTTTACACTTCTATATATTATATTTGAAAAAACTAAAATTATTATTTTGAATAAGGATGTAAAAAATTTAATTTGGATTATTTTTTTATATATCAACTATATATACTAAACCTGGGTTACTCTATGCTTACGTGTCACCTCCATAAGAAACCATGTCACCATTTTCAAACCTCCATTTACCAAATAACCCTCCTCTTCCCACTCGGAACCCCGTGATACCCCTCACAAATTGACTCCGTTCTGTGCATTATCGCAACCCAACTTCAAGTTTAGGGTTACCTTCTTCATCCGTCTTCCTCGCACATCACTCTCAATCGAAGGCCATTTCATCCAGTTCATAGGTCGAAAATCAACTTATTCTCTCCCCCACTTAGTCTTTCAGTCCCTCATCCACTACCCTCTCCTCCACCTTCTCCATCCCCACCTTCTCCTCCTCTGTCTGCTCAGTGTTTGGTTCCCCCATTCCCACCAATTCCTGCTCGCGATATTCATATCTGACGATTTCATACGATATCAATCGATTCAGCAACACATTCTGGTACACAGTCTGAAACTCCTCCTGGATTATCGATGATCTTCTTGGTTAGTAATATTATTATAACAATGGTGCAGGGATTTCGATGTCAAATATGAAAATAAAAAGTCCTTGGAGGATGCAGTAACCCTTCTTCGCCCCTGCCCTCTCGCGCTCGTGGTGTGTGGTCCTGGCAGTGGTGGGCTATTGCAGTTTTTTTCGATGTACAAGATGTTCTTCCGTGGCTTCACGATTTCCAAGCAGCGGCTCTATTTGGGTTTTCGGCACCTGTCCTATTCTCGTATCTTCCCTCTCACGCTTGTGGGGGTCTTTCTCGGCGACGGCGGGCCTCATCAATTTTCCCTGGATCTAAGTTGGAAAATTCCTCGGTGACTTCCTGTTTTCTGAGCGGCGGCGTTGTTCAGGATTCCACTCTTTGCGGCTGTGTTTTTGCGGTGGAGATCCTTGTCTTCGACGACTCTGAAAGCTGTGCAGATAGATATAGATTTAGTTCATCTGTGGTTTCCGGGCTATGGTCCTCAGTTCAGATCTCAGACTCTGTGTTTCGCAAAGTTGACGATAGTTTGCTTTGTGCTCTGGTACAGTTTTGTCTCCATTTCATGATGACGCTGCAGGTACGTTCCCTACCTGATCCCTTGGATCTATCCTCGATTCACACTGTTGGTTTTGGTTGGAATCGTTGGAATTTTTTGGTCTTCTGTTTACTGGTTGTGGCTGTAGATTTGAGTCACTACAAGCTCTGGTTATTGGTTTGGCTGAGAGGTGTTAAGCAATGTCTGGTGTTTCTATTCATGTTTGCTGGGGGACCTGCCTAGAGATAGGTTCTTCCCAAGGGGTGCTAGGTGTTGTGGCATTATGGATATCTATGTTGTGAGTTGTCGAATGTTGGATGCTGTTTGGTCAGCTGTAACATTCCATTTCCTGCTGTGACGAGGCTTGCTGGTCGCTGCTTGTGTGTGATGTCTTTGGTTCGGTTCTGCCTGGGTTGTTGCTGCTGGAAGACAGCTTTTGGTGGTAGTGCTATTGTGTGGTGTCTTGATGATCTTCTAGGTGACTATTGGAATTGGATTCTGGGGTGTGGCTGCTCACCGTTGTCACTCCCCTTGACTCGTGCACCCACCTCTGCTCTTGCTGACCCTCCCATCACACTGGACTCCATTTTGGCCTGGTATGATGGTGCATGTAGCGGTTTTGGGATGGTGTTGGTGGTTCAGCTCAGTGTCAAGGGTGCGTCTTGGTGGGGTGGTAGTGTTAAGTGGTGAAGGTTTGAGAAGCTCAGTTTGGATTTTAGGCTGATGGTTTCCGAACTTGGTATAGTGTTGAAACATGGTGGTGTCGAGACAAGGTTTTTTGCGGTGCTGCTGATATTGTGCTGCTGATTTTTGAAGAAGTTTTTCTTCATTCATATGGTGTTGTTGGATGAGAGGTGCTGATGCTGCTGATTTGTTTGTTTGTTTTTTGTTTCTTTTTCCTTTCTTTGTTTTCCATTTGGGGATTGTTTTTTGTGTATGGGTCGATTGACCCTTCTTTTCCCTGGTCTGCAGTGTTCATCTATGTTGACGGATTCATTTTTTTACAGAACCCTAATTGATGGGATTGTAGGTGAAGTGGATGCGGGAGTAATCGAGATTAGACAAGGTGGATATGATCATAGGGGAGTGCTATGAGTTGCTGAATAACGTAGTGGATGACAGCGATACAGATTTGGATGAGCCACAGATCTAACATATGTTGCAGACTGCGGAGGCCATTGGGAAGGACTTCCCAAACAATGATTGGATTCACTTTATTGTCTTAATCCATGGTATGCAAGAAATTCTATCATCTCTTCATCTGTACTATAAATGGATGATCCAACATTGATATCAGATCTAGGAAGGTGCTTCTTCTTTATCAATTCGGGGAGCTCCCTCAATGGGTTGTTGTAGGTGAGATTTCAATTTCAAACTGAGTTAATATAACTTTCATTAATTATATTCACAATCTAAATCCAGAATCACAGTTTACACATTTTCTCTCGGTTGTTCATTCCATGAATCTATAGTTCATCACAAGGTCATTTAATGTCAGGGTTGCAACGTCAAGAAGTATCCTCCAATCTGTTGCATGTCTATTTAGCTACGTATTAATGCTATGTCATCTCTCTTAAAAGGTAACATTCCTATTAATTTCAGACAAATATTTCCACCCACAACACTCTGCTTTCCATTCAATTTATCATATTTGGGTTTTTGATTGACTCTATTTTAATCCAGTATGCAATGACTGCTGAATTAGTTTGTGTTTTTACATTTGTTTGGTGATATATTTTTAGGTAACCAATTCTATGGTTACATCCTTATTTGCAGGTTAATATGTTTTAGGGTGGTAAATATTGGTATTAGCTGGGATATTTTCAATATTTGTACTATTCTGAAATAATGGAATTATTTATTTTAAAATCTTGAATCTTTGTTAACTTTCATTGTTTTAGATACAGGTTTTCTATTTGTGCTTAGATGATTCCATTATTTCAGAATAGTACAAATATTGAATTACTTTGTGTTTTTACATTTGTTTTGTGATATATTTTTAGGCAACCAATTCTGTGGTTTCATCCTTATTTGCAGGTTAATTTGTTTTTAGGGTGCTAAATATTGGTATTAGCTGGGATATTTTCAATATTTGTACTCCTGAAATAATGGAATTGTTTCTTTTAAAATTTTGAATCTTTGTTAACTTTCATTTTTTTAGATGCAGGTTGTCGAGTTGCGCTTATATGATTCCATTATTTCAGAATAGTATAAATATTGAATTAGTTTGTGTTTTTACATTTTTTTTGATATATTTTTATGTAACCAATTCTATGGTTTCATCCTTATTTGCAGGTTAATATGTTTTTAGGGTGCTAAATATTGGTATTTTCTGGGATATTTTCAATATTTGTACTATTCTGAAATAATGGAATTATTTCTTTTAAAATCTTGAATCTTTTTTAACTTTCAAGGCTTCAGATGCAGGTAGTCGAGTTGTGCTTGGATTATTCCATTAATTTGGGTTCAAAATATATTGGTTCTTGCTGATTTAATTCATGCAGTTGGCTTAATTAATTCAAAGTGTATTGGTACAGGATATGAGGGTTAAGTTAGATGGTTTCTAGGGCATAAAGGTGATTTCATTCATTTCATATTTCTACCGTCTAATTTTCATTTGAGAACTAGGATTCCCATGATGTCAAGCAGTATCATCCAATCCGTTGCAAGTATGTTTATCTACATATTAAGGCTGGGTCATACCTCCATAAAGGTAACATTCCTATTTCTGTTAGCCAAATATTTCAACCTAAACACTCTGATTTTGATTCAATTTATCATATTAGGGTTTGGGATTCACTCTAATTTTATCCAGTATGCAATGACTGCTAAATTACTATTTGATTTTACATTTTTTTTGTGCTATATTTTTAGGTAATCAATACTCTGGATTCATCCTTATTTTTAGGTGAATATTTATTTAGGATGAAAAGGATTGGTATGTGTTGGAATATTTTCAGTATTTTTCCTATGATAGAATAATTGAATCATTTCTTTTAAAATCATGACTCTTTGTGCACTTTCATTGTTTCAGATGCAGGTTTTTGAGATGCAGTTGGATGATTTAACTGGATTTCAAAAGATATAATTTATCACTGATCTAATTAATTAAGATGGCTCATTTAATTAAAAGTGTGATGGTGCAGGTTTTAAAGGTTTGGTTAGATGGTGTCCAGGGAATCAAGGTGATTTAATTCATTGCATATTCCTACCGTCTAATTTTCATTGGATGTACTCTGATACTTTCTATTGTATCTATTACCAACTTGATAATATTTTTTTATTTATGATACATTCTTTATTTGTTTGTCAAATAGGTTTCGCATGAAATATTGTCTGTTGTCTTCCCTCTACGGTTCATAGGATTCAATTATTTGAGCATCTTCAATGATATCTGTTGAAATAGAGAACATAAACGGTGTTGCGTGATTCAAGGTCTGCCTCTTCAAATGAAGTATGTTTGTGTTCTCCATGGGGACAGTAGACTGTCATCATCATTGGTGCTTCTTTAACTCAACTGGTTCGCAGTTATTTTACTCAACTGGTTAGCAGATCATTTTTGATTTGTTTTTTTGTCAAGATATTGGTTCACATCTAATTACATGTGTTTGAAATGGAAAGTGATGGTTTAGTTGAAGTTATTACCTAGCAATCTTGGACTGCTTCATACATAGGGTCATCCAATCTGCTAGATAAAAACGTTTGTATCACATATTTACTTATTTTATCTCTTCTATTACATTTCTCATATTTCTATTTGCTTTATAGTTTTTCTCTTCCACCTATTTTTTAAAACAAAGGATTATTTCCTTTCATTATTCTATCATCTTAGTTCATAGACTACGCTCAGTTTTCTTTAAATCATGCTGAAATGATTTGTAATCATCTTTCAATGACGATATCTCAATGGATAAAGGCTTTATTTAGTTTTACTATATCTTTAATGATTTATGAAATGCTATTTTTTATGTTCAGTGGTTTTCATTTTATCTTTCATATGCCCTTTGTATTATTATCATCATTCATCATTATATAAACAAACAAAAACATTATTATTAGATATTTAGTTGTTTTATCTATTCTATTAATTTTTTAGTATCTCGGTTTGCCTAAGATTTTTTTCTCATAGCATTACAATAGATCTGTTCTTCCATTTCATCAATTAAAACAACTATTTCATTCATTAAGACTATATTTATTCATATATTCATTTTTATAGGGTTCATAATTTATTCGACATCTTCAATGGAAATGTGGTGGTTTAGTAGACGATGTAACAAAAATATCCTAGACTGCATTGTATGTAGGGTCAACCAATTTCTGATAGAAAAACATTTGTATCATATATTTAGTAATTTTATCTCTTCTATTAAATTTTTAATATTCTATTTGCTTAATAGTTTTTTGCTTCCATCAGTTTTTCAAATCAAATGATAACTTATTATCATTATTCTATCATCTTTGTTCACTGATTCTACAAAGTTTTTTTTTATTTCAGGTTTACATGAATCATAATCATGTTTACTACATGTTTTCAACACAAATAGAGGTTCCACTGCATACTCTTCTAATTTGATCTTTTCTTGTAACATATAATACTGTTTCATTTGATAATTTATTCATAATGTTTTAATGTTTTTCAAATGGTTTAAAATTTATTTTAAAATGTTATAGAAATTATTGGACATATTTATCTTTCATACCCTATAATCAAAAATACCAACCAAAACATCCAAACTGTTTTAGATGAGGAGAGGTTAGTTAGATTCTCTTCTAACTTCATTTGCTTGAAATATTACAATTAACAACAATTTTCCTGTATTTTATTATAGAGGCTTGTGAATTAACTGCAGCATATGGGGAGATTATGCCAACATAATGACACAATACTTAGAAACCAACAATGACCCCTCTATGGGTACTTATCATGAAATTAGTAAGAGAAAAAAGATTGGGCTGTATGCTTTCCAGGTAACTGTATATTTGTTATATTTTTCACCCTTCATTTCGTTAATTAAACCATCTTTTGTAAGTTTCAGTTTATTGGAATATATACATTAAAACTGATGGTTTTTGTGTTTAAAATAGGTGGTCATTTGTTAAAAATAGTTTCTTATTTGTTTTAATAAATACTGTTTCATAATTTCTATTTACTAATTTCTGTTAAACCATTTTTGTTTACTAAATTATGTTTAATGAAATTACAAATGGTTATTCTGTTTAATAATTTATCCACATGATGGGAAAATTGTATACATTAAAACAGATGGTTATTCTGTTTAATATTTTTTGTTTAATTTTTGTTTAATATTTTGTGTTCAATTTCAGTTTTAATAATTTGTGTTTAATTAAATTATAAACATTAAAACATATTGTAATTTTCTTAAAATAGATGAATATTTATTTTAATAAAAGATTTATAATAATTTATGTTTGCTAATTTATGTTTATCAATTTATGTTTAACGATTTCTGTTTAATAATATCTGGTTAATGAATTTACAAATGGTTATTGCTTTTAATAATTCTCCACATGATGGGAAAATTATATTCATTAAAATAGATAATCCATGTTCTAATATGTAATGATGTTTTCCATTAATTTAGTTTTCCAATATTCTGAATTATTATATTTGCTTCCATTTAATCTATTTATCCATATATTTATGAAGTGTTTTTTTCGACTATAACAGATTTCACTTCTTTTGATTTCAGATGTCTTTTTACTGGATAAAGATAAGAATAACACAAATCCAAGGTAACGGTATAATCTCTAATTTCATATTCTTATTATATTCTAATTTTTTATATCTTCCTTCCCAGCTCGCAACATTTATTCCCAATTTCCTTCATGTTCCCATATTTTACCCATCTGCAATATTCTATACCACTTATTTATGTATTAAATATATTCTATATCATCAAAACTATTAGAGGATTTTGATCCTACATTCATGGTGACTGTGTGGAGTAACATTAGATTATCGACAAATACAACATTAGAGAATAATGGATCAATGACATATTTTAGAGCAATGATTTGTTTTATTCTATTTCAATTATTGTTTATTATACTAATCATGACTGACTAATTTTTTAGAGCATTGGATCATGTGCATTTACTCTCTTTTAATGTGAATTTCAACTAATAGGTTGAGTTGGGATAGACACCAATAGGGCCTGGGCCTTGGGTTGGATAATTGCATGTTCTCAAATGGATGTCTACCGGTTATTTCTGGCCTTTAGATCATTCTGGGAAGATTAGTTCTGGAAGGCTAAACCAAGTGTTGTACATGCTAGGGTTGGAAGTGTGAAACCTCAATATCAAAACTTTGAGAGGAATACACTGCTTCTGTTGGTTCTTCGCTACTGCCACTTTCAGTTTGAGTACTGCGATTGTGTTGGGGTTGAGCTGAACTGAAGACGGTTCACGGGAGTTTGCTTTATTCAGTAGAACCAAAGTGGGGTTTTTTGCACTATGGTTTCACATTTGAGGCTAGATATACGAATCCACTGTTCAACCAGCATTTGAAGATAAGGATGTTAAATTCGTATGTTCTTTCCAAATTCGTTAAAGCATTTCTTATCCTGTATATGTGGTCTATTGCATCTTTCATTCCTTCGTTGTTGTACTACCTTCTTATTGTTCCATATAAATTATTATGGTTCTATTAAATGATAATGAATTTTTATTGATCAATGGTTCATTTTTTTATCATTTTTAAATTTTGATGATGACGAGTTTCGTTTACCTACACATTTTGAGATACTCAAATCAAAAAAATTATTAATTCTCAATTGATGTAACCAATTTTAATATTCCAAACTGTATTCATTCATTTGAACATAAATCATAAAAAGTTCTTTTTATCAATGATAATGAGCATTACATTTGCAGCTTCACTGACACCATCGACCAAAAGTAGGTAATAATGCTTACAAATTTGTCAATAATATAACACTAATTATGCACATTACATTTTTGTTTGGTTTGACACAATACAAGAACATCATTTTTGTGGGTCTTCAGATGTAAGCAGTGGCGTTGAAAATATGAAGGTGAAATGTTCTTCAACATTTCCAATTTCTATATTATACAACCGAAATCCACTGAAATCTAATATTCTTTTATTCTTTTCTTGATAGAATCATCATACTGATAGGTCTTCTACTTTGTACGTTGTCTCCAGAATAGTTGCTTCAACCTTAGACATGAAAACTACTAAGGTACAAAAATGATAACTACAATAACTATTATATTCATTTCACTATTATCTAATTACATTCATTACTATTAAGGGGTTTTATATTCGTTACATATTCCAAGGCACAGTTGTTTTCAATTTCACATGTCTACTATTAATTATATGATATGTTCTTCAATGATTACACATGCCATAGTATGTTACATATATATTCTTTTAACTTTTTTGTCTATGAAAAAAATCTTGCTGCATGATTTTGAATATGATGAAGTGATTCAACATAATCTGTTGATTTGTCGAGTCACCCCAGGATCATAAAGTCATCGTAGTCACCTGGACATGCCAACGATGGAAAATTTCAAATGCGATTGGAAATTTTTAGTAAAGTTTTCTACTACAACCACAATGTACTATTGAATATTCCTATTCTTTATTAACTTTTATAGATAACTATTTATTACACGCTGCAATGATGAGGAATGAAACAAGTGATTTTAATGGTTTATTTTGTATACTATTCAATACCATAATATTCATTTCTATAGCAAGGCCATGTTTTAGTGGTAAATGTTTGTTAAATTGTGCAATTATGAAATACTAATTAATTTATTTCAGTTATCTGTTTGGATATTACATTATATCATTTAAAAACCCCATTAGTCTTTGGTGATCTATGGTCCTTAAACCAATATTAGTTATTTATATTGCAACACCATATTTGAATTCAAACATTCTGTTATACTATACAGTGATGACATAGGATAGCAGTTATTTATATGCTATGTTCGGTATACTTTTCAATTCAAAAACGGCCAATTTAATCTATTTAATTGTTATAATCAGTTCTAAAATTTTAATAATCTTTACTATTTATTAATCTTTATTATTATTATTAAATCTGTAGATTTTTGTTGATGGATGAATCTGAAGGTGTAGATTTATTTCAACAATACCTTCTTCCTAGAAGGCTGTAAAACATGATCTACCAGAAAAACTTCTACATATATGAAGGTCAAAAAATTATCAACAATTATTCATTGGGATTTGTCATTATGTATTCCCATTAATCATCTGCTCAGTTGCGTTTTTTATTATTACCAACACTGATGTATTTTTATTTCTCATTCATATATAAGTGCAATCTCCTCCCAAAATTAAATTTTTTTTCTTTATATATCCATTCTTAATTCAAGTATTTTAATTGTGTATCCATATTTTATGGACCCCTATCCCATTTTTATGCACCAACACGTTTTTTTGGCAATTTTTATGAAACTGTTGTTCTTTTCAATGAATTATTTCCACTTCTGGTTTCTAATTACTACCCATTGTACAGTTTACTACATTCCCAATTTCTTTTGTTTATCCAAAATATTGTATTGCCTTCATAAAAGCAGAGAACCATATCGTCGTGAGAATGCATGAACTAAGAATTTTGTTTTATCACCGTGCAAATGCATGGGCGAGTACTAGTTTCTAATAAACATCATATTTTAATGAATAGTGAAAAATACTTCATTTTAATTAAAAAACATAATTATCATTCAATTTATTTATATAGCTATATTATCTTTTTAATTAATTTTAATGTGTAATTATACTATGTTTTTATTATTTAATCCTATTTTGGTCACTATAAGTAATTTCACATTTAAATTGTTTATAAACACGTGCTAATCTTTTGATAATTTTTACTTCTTAAAAAAACTCTTTCTGGTTTTTACAATGAGAATTAATTTCTATAAATTATGTGTTTTGAATTTATAAAAATGGATAATTTTTTTGGAATTGGAATTTACAAATTGTTTAAATAGGTTCTTTTTATTTTTGGATATTAGGAATAGTAACTTTAGTAATTTCATTTTATTTACCCTGGTTAAAGGTTAAATCAGGTAAATAAGGGTAACAAATAATATTATAATATTATAAAACTACACTAACACGTGTCCTAATCATATTTTATGAGATATGGACAACCATGAGAATCCTCATGTCTATTTTTGGACCCCATGGAGCCACTTGGGTGTGATAATGATTTTTTATTATAATTAATTTAAAGTGAAGTGAGATATAACATAAACACGTATCTTTTTACAAAAAACAGTTTTATTGTGGTTTATATAAATTATCTTTTCGACTATAAATTGTCATTAAAAATAAAAAAATTCCTACATTATGGTGTTTTATTTATAATTTTTATAAATTAAATAAATATATTTATTTATAATACAATGATGATTCCATGATTACCTTATTAATGAAATGTTCAAATGCATGATATTATAATATTAAAAAAATTAATTTGAATATTTTGATGCCATCCATGAATTTTATGGATTACATTGACTTGTAAAGGATGAGTAAAAACCTTTCTTCAAAAGAAATCAAGATTTTATAAATTTAATGAAAATCAACTACTAAATAGTTTCAAAATTGACACAAATGATTTTTTAATACAAATTCTATTTTATTAAAGGATATAATAGTCCTAAAACTCTAATATATGACCAAATGACTTATATAATTTTAAAAAAGTAATTAATGATCCACTTATTTTTCTCTTTTCATTTTATAGTAACTATTGTAACCATATTTTTTGAAAATACACAAAAACATGGTAAGAGTTAATGTTTTTAATTAAGGGTTAAACTAAACGATTTGGTTAATTATGTGGCCTAAATTTGTCTAAAACCAATTGGTTGAGTGGATTTAGACCCATCATCATCTTATCCGTTAAATTTATCAATTTTGAATTATTATAACTCTAATATCATTTTATAATAAAATAATATTTCAAAACGTTTCTAAAGTGCCCCTCCTCCCTCTTATAAAAGTCTATGACCTCTACCCACTTACACACACCTCCCAATCCCCTTGACTCATCCAAATTTTACTCAAACAAGCTCCAAACATCCCTCATTTCCTATTAAAGGCAAAAATTTGGGATGAAAATTATCCTTGGTAGATGTTTTGTGCAAAATAAAATGAGATACATGAAAAAGTGCGGTTTCAGACACATATGGAAGAAATCAGACCTATGGGAAGGGATAATTTTACAATATCATTATTATTCAAGATTGATTATTATTATGTATTTATTGGGGTATATTTATCATCCATTTCTATTTTCCTAAATATATAATATTATTTATATTCTTATACTACTATTTAAAGTCAATTTTACCCATTGGTGATGTTTTATTAAACGATATAGAAGGAATCCTTGTTTTGTTTCAGTACATTGTATTTTTAACTTTTCAAACAAGAGTATGAGAAGAATGTTTTTTTAAACTTATACGACATGAATGAATTTTTACTTATCTATAATTCCGTATTTCCATGAAGATTCCTCTATACGATTTCATGTATATTTTCAATTAAATTCTTTTCCATTAAAATTCCATTGAATTTTGAGAAAAGAAAACATTTTGAAGAAGAAATGGTATTTTCCTCAAGTATTAATTTCATGTATTATATAAAAATTTCTTTTAATATAATATTGAATTATTTAAATAAGGTTATGTTGATATCCACATTATCACATTGATTGGAGTAGTGTTTATGGTGTAATGGTTTTTATGAACTCCATTTTTTTATATGGATTATGATGGGATGATGTTTTAGAAACCTATTGTATTCCAAAGGTTATTCTATGATTTATGTTTTTGTGGAACATGTAATAATGATTTCATTATGAGATGGGTGAGACCTATATCTCCCTCTAATTAATTGGGTACTGATTTTTATCCCATGAGACAGACATGACTAGAACGACAAGGAAATATGGTTTAGTAATATTGGGATGGAATGACAAGTAAATATGATTTAGTAAGACATGGTAGGAGTCAAAAGTAAACGTAGATCAGTAATGGACTTTTTCTACTATGGTGGTCTTAGCAGCAATGCTTTGGCTACTGTGGAAATCGTATTTTGTGCTTATTTTCTTTCCACAATTCCATGCTTTCTGTCAATTCTATTTTACCTTGGTTAATAATACTTTATGATTTATTCCATATGTACTTATAATATTTATTTTATGACTCAATATTTTTATAATTAAACCTTATGTTCGTGTTTCACATTCTTATTTTTATGGTTTGTTTTATCTTCTCCATGTTTACCGTTACTGATCATTTGAGCTCACCTGTTTTTTATGTTTTCTTTTCCCTAGGATATAAATAAAGGTTTTAGATAGAAAAAATAATGTGGAAGATATTTATAGGAGATGTTTGAGATCATTCTCCAAGATAGAATAATGTATTTTGAGTTTCCAAATACACTAAACTAATATGGTCTTTAGGAAAATATTTCTGTAATTTATTAAGTATTTTGAAAAATAAATTTAATTTCCTTGTACGTCAAGCTTGGTTCATTAGAGTTTGTATTACAGTGAAGGATTAAATAAAATTTATAAAAAATGATGTGAAAACCTTAGTGAGATCCCTAGATATATTTCTAAGGTATGTTTAGGGATGTCTCTAATAGTAAATCAAACTATAGGTTATAGTCCCTGAATTATGGTAATGATCATGAATAACCTAGTATTAAACATAAGATGTTAGAGATTGAAATTACTCCCCATTGATTTTTTTGTTTGCCCAGTATGGTTTTTTTCTCTCACACTATTTGTTTTGGGTTTTAGAAAATTGATGGAAACTAGAGGATTTATGATAAATAACAATATGATGTGAAACAAAATTAAATGGGAGTTGGAAGGAGAAACGTTATTATAATGAATAATCAGAAATATCATAATATGATCAATAATCTCAACTTTTGTGGGTTTCTTGACCCAACTAATAAGATAAATATGGAGCTTCATAATGATTAAAGTGGAAAGAAAGTTCAATTTTCCTCATGTAAATTATGTGGGAAGAGTAATCATGGATAATGATTCCACAGAACTTGAAGATACTTTGGGTATGGAAAAGAACGGAACAAAGCTAATAATTGGAAAGGAAAAATTTTGGGTAACACAACGGACAAGGATAATGGTATTTCTATGACATCAATGATGCTTTAATGTTTTAAATATGAAATTTACAGGAATTAAGGAAATCGATTACCTATGGGAAAATCTCAGGAAGAGAATTGGTATGGTCGTATGGGTAGTATTTTGGTTAGTGATGATGAAGAGTCTAATATTTATATATTAGATGAAAGAAGTTTTAAGGAATAAAATGATGAAGCACATTAAATGGTTTAAGAATATAGTGGAATGATTACATGATTATCAAGAATAATGTTGAATAAGTAATTTTATGGTATTATGGAATAAAGAAACATCTAATAATTGTTACACTATTGTTATTCCTTAATTATATGAAGGTATATGACGAATCATATCAGTTAACATTAAAATTTATTTAGATATTTTTGTAAAATTAATGATACGTGAATAATGATTGGATAAGTAGATAATGATATGTGTGATAGTATTAGTGACCTCAAGACTGATATTAGGATAGAGTGTCATCCTGGTTTGAGTATATATATATATTTGGTATTATTGGTCTGTTAAAAAATGTAATTTTGGTAGAATTCATGTTTTGACTAAGGTTATATGGTAATTCATGTTATTATTATGATTCAAGTGAATACATGATTAAGGTATTCAAATGTTTTGAATTTGAAAACCAATAACTACTTTCTGATATATGGTAGATAAAAGTTAAGTTGATTTAGTTAACCTCTTTCTAATGTTTTATATTTTTTTGGATGAATTGTAATGTTATCCATTTATGGATTGTATAAGTTATATTCCAGTTTTAGTTTGTTATATTAATCTATTATCTCCATATAGGTGAACATATGCATGTTTTATTACCAGGAATAACATTTTTGTTGAGATAGATGGAATGACATATCATTATATCGCATGATCTCATAACACTTCAAGAATGAAAAAATCAACTTAATTACTTTAAATAAGAGATGAAGTGAAGATTTTTCATAGAACGAACAATAGTAAGATTGTACCAAAATAAAGTAAGTATTTATTATCATGAAAAATTATTTGACATTATGGAATGGATCTTGAAACCCAAAAAAATTATCTTACTACCTTCTTATCTAATGAATCAGGTGGTCCCTTAAATCATTGTAGATTTATGGCTTTCTGGTTGTAATGCTTCTCCAAACCTTGTATTCTATCAATGTCCATCAGAACATGATGGTTAGATTTTTCTTCCATATCCATTTTTTAACTTCCTAGCTATGTTATCCTATGTGGAAACCATGTGAGGAGTTACTTTGGGATAACGTTATGACTCTAACTTTCCTTTTTTTAAATAAGTTTTCTTATTCCTTTTTACGATGTGGGTTTCCATGAGAGAAACATTCATGTAGTTAATATTTTATAACCCTGAAGAATTTTGATTACGAAATTAATTTTAAGGGGGTATGATGTAACAACGTGAGTTTTATGAACCATTTTATTAGAATAAATTAAATTTTTTATTTATATATTTAAATTAACTATGTCAAAAATTCTTTTCAAACAAAATCGACTTGCCGTATGTTCTACGCAACACCGAGTTGGCGTATGATTCACATAACACATTGTAAAGATTTTATTCAATGTATAATAGAACTATTTCTATATTATGTTATTGTAACACAAAATTAATCATTTACTACACACAACACTGACTTGGATTTCATTACACACAAGAGAGACCTTCTTTCAAATCTTGCGTTGTACACAATATTGAGTTTCACTAAACAAAGATATATTATTAAAATATTATTGTTTAATAGGATATAAACTAGCAGTTATGAATTTAATTAACCATATTTTGAATTTTATATAACATTAAAATAAAACTAATGTATTTTCTAGATATGATATAAGAAAAAATTCAATATTTTGGATAAAATAAGTATTTTTTAAAAAAATGCAGTTTTTCCACCTTTTGATGGAGCACCAAATTTAAAGATATTTTTAACACGTTAATATATTCTATATAAAAAAATAAACTTCTTAATTGTAATAGATAATTTAAAATTTACTTTGGTTTATTATTTGGTACATTTATGATAAAATTCTTATTCTAATGAATAATAAAAATACTGCATTTTAATTCAAAACATCATTTTCATCAAATTTATTTATATAGTTATATTATCTTTTTAATTTGTTTTAAAGTGTAATTGGATTATGTTTTTTTCATTTAATTAAATGGTTTTCATTGTAAGAACTTTCACATTTAAATTTTATATAAACATGTGCCCATCTTTTGATAGTTTTTAATTCATAAAAACCATCATTCCGGTTTTGACAACGAGAATTAATTATAAATTAATTTCATATAATTATGTGTTTTGAATTTAGATAAATGGATTCCTTATTTTAAATTATAAGGTCCTAATTATGTAAATATATACCTTTTATTTTTTATATTATGAATAGTAACTAGAATAATTATTTTTTATTTACCACAGTTAATGGGTAAATCGGGTAAATAAGGGAAACAAATAATATTATAATAATATAAAACTACAGTAAAAAGTGTACTAAGCCTATTTTATTAGTTATTTCCAACCATGAGAATCCTTGGGTCGATTTTAATACCCCATGGAGACACTTGGGTGTAATAATGACCTTTTATAATAATTAATTTAATGTAAAGGGAAATATAACATAAACTTTTAGCTATTTACTAAAATATTTTTATTTTGGTTTATATAGATGATATATTAAACTAAAAATAGTCATTATAAATATAAAAATATTTCCTACATTTTGGTATTTTATTTATAGTTTTTATACATTAAATAAATAAATTTATTTATGACACAATGATGATATATGGATTACCTTATTAATGAGATATTCAAATAAATGATATTATAAATAATAAAATAAATGTAATTAAAATATTTTGATTCCATCTATGAATTTTTTGGAATATATTAAAATTTGGGGGATAAGTTAATGCCTTCTATTAATTTATCAAGTTTTTATGACTTTAATAAAAATCAATTACTAAATAGTGTCAAAATTGACATAAACGATTTCTTAATTCAAATATTATTTTATTAAATAATATAATAGTCTTGAAAATCAATGATTCGGACAACTGACTGATATAACGTTAAAAATTTCATTAATTTTTCACTTCTTGTTTTCTTGGAATTTTATAGAGACTATAGTAACCATATATTATTAAAATAAAAGAAGACATGGTAAGAGTTAATGTTTTTATCTAAGGGTTAAAGCTATAAGATAAGGTTAAGTATGGGACCTAACTTGTCTAAACCTATTGGTTGTGTGGATTTCAACTCATACTCATCTTATCCAAAAAATCTATCACCTTGTAACTATTATAATTTCAAAATAATTCTATAAAAAAACAATTTTTCAAGACTTTCCAAAAGTTCCCATCTGCCCTCTTATAAAAGGCTACAACCTCTACCCACTTACACACACCTCTCAATCCTATTTTCTTGTCCAAATTAAGCTCAAATAAGCTCCCAACATCAATAACTTCCTCCTAGAGGCCAAAATATGGGTACAAATCTATCATAGGAATAAATTTTGTGAAAATCAGAAGGGGGTACTTGAAAAAGATGGGTTTTAGAGACATACGGAAGAAATCAGACCTAAGTTAAGGGATAATTTTGCAATCTTATTATTATAAAAGATTGTTTATTTATAACTAATTAATGGGGTATATTTATCATTCATGTCCATGTTTACTAAATATATAATATTATTTCTATTCTTATACTACTTTTTAAAGGCAATTTTACTCATTGGTTATGTTTTATTAAACGGTATGGAAGGAATCATTCTTTCATTTTCTATATGAGGTATTTCATGAATTTTTTGAAAAGAGTATGAGAATAATGGTTTTCAAAATTTTATGGAATGTGCATATTTTTACATCTTTATAACACCATTTTTTCACGAGGCTTCCTCTATACGATTTCATGTTTATTTTCAGTTAAATTATTTTCTTTTAAAATTATGTGGAATTTTAAGAAAAGAAAACATTTTTGAATAAGAAAGGATATTTTCCCCAAGAATTAATTTCAAGTATTTTATCAAAATTACATTCCATCTACATTGATATTATTTAAATAGGGTTATGTTTTTATCCTTATTATCGCACTGATTTGAGTTGTGTTTATGATAGAGTTATATTAATTAACTCTATTTGATTTATTTGGATTGTGATGGTATGATGTTTCAGAATCCTATTTTATTCCATGGGTTATTATATGATTTATTTTTTTATGGGACATGATACAATAATTTTATTTTGAGATGGGTGGGAACAATATCTACCTCCAATGAATTGGGTAAATATTTACATCTCATAAGATAGACATTACTGGAATGAAAACTATATCATGTTCAGTAATACAGGGGTGGAATAACATGTAAATCCAGTTCAATAATATATAGTTGGAATAGAAAGTAACTCTGATTCAGTAATGGACTTTTTCCACTATGATGGTCTTGGTAGAAATGCCTTGTCTACTATGGAAATCATATTATTTACATATTTTTTCCACAAATCCATATTTTTTGCTAATGATTTTTTATCTTGGTTAATGTTCCTTTATGATCTATGCCTTATGTACTACAATGATTTATTTCATGACTCAATATTTTGATATATAAACTTTATGTTCATGTTTTTACATTTTTATGTTTATGGTTTGTTTTATGTTCTCCATGTTTACCCTTACTGAAAATTTCAGCTCACTGTTTTTTTATTTTCCTTTCCACTGCATATAAAGAATGGTTTTATGTAGGAAAACCAATGGGAAATCTCTTTATGGGAGATATTTAAAATATTTTACCAAGCTATAAGAATGTATTTTGAGTTTCCAAATACACTAAACTAAAACGGTCTTTGGGTGTACATTTGTGTAATGTATTGTGTATTATAAAAAAGAAATGTAATTTCCATATACATCAAGCTTGTTTCATTAGACTCCACTATATATACTAAACCTGGGTTACTCTATGCTTACGTGTCACCTCCATAAGAAACCACGTCACCATTTTCAAACCTCCATTTACCAAATAACCCTCCTCTTCCCACTCGGAACCCCGTGATACCCCTCACAAATTGACTCCGTTCTGTGCATTATCGCAACCCAACTTCAAGTTTAGGGTTACCTTCTTCATCCGTCTTCCGCGCGTATCACTCTCAATCGAAGGCCATTTCATCCAGTTTATAGGTCGAAAATCCACTTATTCTCACCCCCACTTAGTCTTTCAGTCCCTCATACATTGCCCTCTCCTCCACCTTCTCCATCCCCACCTTCTCCTCCTTCGTCTGCTCAGTGTTCGGTTCCCCCATTCCCACCAATTCCTGCTCGCGATATTCATATCTGACGATTTCATACGATATCAATCGATTCAGCAACACATTCTGGTACACAGTCTGAAACTCCTCCTGGATTATCGATGATCTTCTTGGTTAGTAATATTATTATAACAATGGTGCAGGGATTTCGATGTCAAATATGAAAATAAAAAGTCCTTGGAGGATTCAGTAACCCTTCTTCGCCCCTTCCCTCTCGCGATCGTGGTGTGTGGTCCTGGCAGTGGTGGGCTATTGCAGTTTTTTTCGATGTACAAGATGTTCTTCCGTGGCTTCACGATTTCCAAGCAGCGGCTCTATTTGGGTTTTCGGCACCTGTCCTATTCTCGGATCTTCCCTCTCACGCTTGTGGGTGTCTTTCTCGGCGACGGTGGGCCTCATCAATTTTCTCTGGATCTAAGTTGGAAAATTCCTCGGTGACTTCCTGTTTTCTGAGCGACGGCATTGTTCAGGATTCCACTCTTTGCGGCTGTGTTTTTGCGGTGGAGATCCTTGTCTTCGACGACTCTGAAAGCTGTGCAGATAGATATAGATTTAGTTCGTCTGTGGTTTCCGGGCTATGGTCCTCAGTTCAGATCTCAGACTCTGTGTTTTGCAAAGTTGACGATAGTTTGCTTTGTGCTCTGGTATAGTTTTGTCTCCATTTTGTGATGACGCTGCAGGTACGTGCCCGACCTGATCCCTTGGATCTATCCTCGATTCACACTGTTGGTTTTGGTTGGAATCGTTGGAATTTTTTGGTCTTCTGTTTACTGGTTGTGGCTGTAGATTTGAGTCACTGCAAGCTCTGGTTATTGGTTTGGCTGAGAGGTGTTAAGCAATGTATGGTGTTGCTATTCATGTTTGCTGGGGGACCTGCCTAGAGATAGGTTCTTCCCAAGGGGTGCTGGGTGTTGTGGCATTATGGATATCTATGTTGTGAGTTGTCGAATGTTGGATGATGTTTGGTCAGCTGTAACATTCCATTTCCTGCTGTGACGAGGCTTGTTGGTCGCTGCTTGTGTGTGATGTCTTTGGTTCGGTTCTGCCTGGGTTGTTGCTGCTAGAAGACAGCTTTTGGTGGTAGTTCTATTGTGTGGTGTCTTGATGATCTTCTAGGTGACTATTGGAATTGGATTCTGGGGTGTGGCTGCTCACTTTTGTCACTCCCCTTGACTCGTGCACCCACGTCTGCTCTTGCTGCCCCTCCCATCACACTGGACTCCATTTTGGCCTGGTATGATGGTGCATGTAGCGGTTTTGGGACGGTGTTGGTGGTTCAGCTCAGTTTCAAGGGTGCGTCTTGGTGGGGTGGTAGTGTTAAGTGGTGAAGGTTTGAGAAGCTCAGTTTGGATTTTAGGCTGATGGTTTCCGAACTTGGTACAGTGTTGAAACATGGTGGTGTCGAGACAAGGTTTTTTGCGGTGCTGCTGATTTTTGAAGAAGTTGTTGTTCATGCATATGGTGTTTTTGGATGAGAGGTGCTGATGCTGCTGATGTGTTTGTTTTTTTTTGTTTCTTTTTCCTTTCTTTGTTTTCCATTTGGGGATTGTTTTTTGTGTATGGGTCGATTGACCCTGCTCCTCCCTGGTCTGCAGTGTTCATCTATGTTGACGGATTGTTCATCTACGTTGACGGATTCATTTTTTACAGAACCCTAATTGATGGGATTGTAGGTGAAGTGGATGCGGGAGTAAGCGAGATTAGACAAGGTGGATATGATCATAGGGGAGTGCTATGAGTTGCTGAATAACGTAGTGGATGACAGCGATACAGATTTGGATGAGCCACAGATCTAACATCTGTTGCAGACTGCGGAGGCCATTGGGAAGGACTTCCCAAACAATGATTGGATTCACTTTATTGTCTTAATCCATGGTATGCAAGAAATTCTATCATCTCTTCATCTGTACTATAAATGGTTGATCCAACATTGATATCAGATCTAGGAAGGTGCTTCTTCTTCATCAATTCGGGGAGCTCCCTCAATGGGCTGTTGTAGGTGAGATTTCAATTTCAAACTGAGTTAATATAACTTTCATTAATTATATTCACAATCTAAATCCAGAATCACAGGTTAAACATTTTCTCTCGTTTGTTCATTCCATGAATCTATAGTTCATCACAAGGTCATTTAATGTCAGGGTTGCAACGTCAAGAAGTATCCTCCAATCTGTTGCATGTCTATTTAGCTACGTATTAATGTTATGTCATCTCTCTTAAAAGGTAACATTCCAATTAATTTCAGACAAATATTTCCACCCACAACACTCTGCTTTCCATTCAATTTATCATATTTGGGTTTTTTATTGACTCTATTTTAATCCAGTATGCAATGACTGCTGAATTAGTTTGTGTTTTTACATTTGTTTGGTGATATATTTTTAGGTAACCAATTCTATGGTTTAATCCTTATTTGCAGGTTAATATGTTTTTAGGGTGGTAAATATTGGTATTAGCTGGGATATTTTCAATATTTGTACTATTCTGAAATAATGGAATTATTTATTTTAAAATATTGAATCTTTGTTAACTTTCATTGTTTTAGATACAGGTTTTCGAGTTGTGCTTAGATGATTCCATTATTTCAGAATAGTACAAATATTGAATTACTTTGTGTTTTTACATTTGTTTTGTGATATATTTTTAGGTAACCAATTCTGTGGTTTCATCCTTATTTGCAGGTTAATTTGTTTTTAGGGTGCTAAATATTGGTATTAGCTGGGATATTTTCAATATTTGTACTCCTGAAATAATGGAATTGTTTCATTTAAAATTTTGAATCTTTGTTAACTTTCATTTTTTTAGATGCAGGTTGTCGAGTTGCGCTTATATGATTCCATTATTTTAGAATAGTTTAAATATTGAATTAGTTTGTGTTTTTACATTTTTTTGATATATTTTTATGTAACCAATTCTATGGTTTCATCCTTATTTGCAGGTTAATATGTTTTTAGGGTGCTAAATATTGGTATTTTCTCGGATATTTTCAATATTTGTACTATTCTGAAATAATGGAATTATTTCTTTTAAAATATTGAATCTTTTTTAACTTTCAAGGCTTCAGATGCAGGTAGTCGAGTTGTTCTTGGATTATTCCATTAATTTGGGTTCAAAATATATTGGTTCTTGCTGATTTAATTCATGCAGTTGGCTTAATTAATTCAAAGTGTATTGGTACAAGATATGAGGGTTAAGTTAGATGGTTTTTAGGGCATCAAGGTGATTTCATTCATTTCATATTTCTACCATCTAATTTTCATTTGAGAACTAGGATTCCCATGATGTCAAGCAGTATCCTCCAATCCGTTGGAAGTATGTTTATCTACATATTAAGGCTGGGTCATACCTCCATAAAGGTAACATTCCTATTTCTGTTAGCCAAATATTTCAACCTAAACACTCTGATTTTGATTCAATTTATCATACTAGGGTTTGGGATTCACTCTAATTTTATCCAGTATGCAATGACTGCTAAATTACTATTTGATTTTACATTTGTTTTGTGCTATATTTTTAGGTAATCAATACTCTGGATTCATCCTTATTTTTAGGTGAATATTTATTTAGGATGAAAAGTATTGGTATGTGTTGGAATATTTTCAGTATTTTTCCTATGATAGAATAATTGAATCATTTCTTTTAAAATCATGACTCTTTGTGCACTTTCATTGTTTCAGATGCAGGTTTTTTGAGATGCGGTTGGATGATTTAACTTGATTTCAAAAGATATAATTTATCACTGATCTAATTCATTAAGATGGCTCATTTAATTAAAAGTGTGTTGGTGCAGGTTTTAAAGGTTTGGTTAGATGGTGTCCAGGGAATCAAGGTGATTTAATTCATTGCATATTCCTACCGTCTAATTTTCATTGGATGTACTCTGATACTTTCTATTGTATCTATTACAAACTTGATAATATTTTTTTATTTATGATACATTCTTTATTTTTTTGTCAAATAGGTTTCGCATGAAATATTGTCTGTTGTCTTCCCTCTATGGTTCATAGGATTCAATTATTTGAGCATCTTCAATGATCTCTGTTGAAACAGAGAACATAAACGGTGTTGCGTGATTCAAGGTCTTCCTCTTCAAATGAAGTAGGTTCGTGTTCTCCATGGGGACAGTAGTCTGTCATCATCCTTGGTGCTTCTTTAACTCAACTGGTTCGCAGTTATTTTACTCAATTGGTTAGCAGATCATTTTTGATTTGTTTGTTTGTCAAGATATTGGTTCACATCTAATTACATGTGTTTGAAATGGAAAGTGATGGTTTAGTTGAAGTTGTTACCTAACAATCTTGGACTTCTTCATACATAGGGTCATCCAATCTGCTAGATAAAAACGTTTGTATCACATATTTACTTATTTTATCTCTTCTATTACATTTCTCATATTTCTATTTGCTTTATAGTTTTTCTCTTCCACCTATTTTTTAAAACAAAGGATTATTTCCTTTCATTATTCTATCATCTTAGTTCATTGACTACGCTCAGTTTTCTTTAAATCATGCTGAAAGGATTTGTAATCATCTTTCAATGATGATATCTCAATGGATAAAGGCTTTATTTAGTTTTACTATATCTTTAATGATTTATGAAATGCTATTTTTTATGTTCAGTGGTTTTCATTTTATCTTTCATATGCCCTTTGTATTATTATCATCATTCATCATTATATAAACAAACAAAAACATTATTATTAGAGATTTAGTTGTTTTATCTATTCTATTAATTTTTTAGTATCTCGGTTTGCTTAAGATTTTTTTCTCATACCATTACAATAGATCTGTTCTTCCATTTCATCAATTAAAAAAACTATTTCATTCATTAAGACTATATTTATTCATATATTCATTTTCATAGGGTTCATAATTTGTTCGACATCTTCAATGGAAATGTGGTGGTTTAGTAGACGATGTAACAAAAATATCCTAGACTGCATTGTATGTAGGGTCAACCAATTTGTGATAGAAAAACATTTGTATCATAGATTTAGTAATTTTATCTCTTCTATTAAATTTTTAATATTCTATTTGCTTAATAGTTTTTTTGCTTCCATCAGTTTTTCAAATCAAATGATAACTTATTGTCATTATTCTATCATCTTTGTTCACTAATTCTACAAAGTTTTTTTTATTTCAGGTTTACATGAATCATAATAATGTTTACTACATGTTTTCAACACTAATAGAGGTTCCACTGCATACTCTTCTAATTTGATCTTTTCTTGTAACATATAATACTGTTTCATTTGATAATGTATTCATAATGTTTTAATGTTTTTCAAATGGTTTAAAATTTATTTTTAAATGTTATAGAAATTATTGGACATCTTTATCTTTCATACCCTATAATCAAAACTACCAACCAAAACATCCAAACTATTTTAGATGAGGAGAGGTTAGTTAGATTCTCTTCTAACTTCATTTGCTTGAAATATTACAATTAACAACAATTTTTCTGTATTTTATTGTAGAGGCTTGTGAATTAACTGCAGCATATGGGGAGATTATGCCAACATAATGACACAATACTTGGAAACCAACAATGACCCCTCTATGGGTACTTATCATGCAATTAGTAAGAGAAAAAAGATTGAGCTGTATGCTTTCCAGGTAACTGTATATTTGTTATATTTTTCACCCTTCATTTCGTTAATTAAACCATCTTTTGTAAGTTTCAGTTTATTGGAATATATACATTAAAACTGATGGTTTTGTGTTTAAAATAGGTGGTCATTTGTTAAAAATAGTTTCTTATTTGTTTTAATAAATAATGTTTCATAATTTCTATTTACTAATTTCTGTTTAACCATTTTTGTTTACTAAATTATGTTTAATAAAATTACAAATGGTTATTCTGTTTAATAAGTTATCCACATGATGGGAAAATTGTATACATTAAAACAGATGGTTATTCTGTTTAATATTTTGTGTTTAATTTTTGTTTAATATTTTGTGTTCAATTTCAGTTTTAATAATTTGTGTTTAATTAAATTATAAACATTAAAACAGATGGTAATTTTCTTAAAATAGATGAATATTTATTTTAATAAAAGATGTTTAATAATTTATGTTTTCTAATTTATGTTTATAAATTTATGTTTAACGATTTCTGTTTAATAATATCTGGTTAATGAATTTACAAATGGTTATTGCTTTTAATAATTTCTCCACATGATGGGAAAATTATATTCATTAAAATAGATAATCCATGTTCTAATATGTAATGATGTTTTCCATTAATTTAGTTTTCCAATATTCTGAATTATTATATTTTCTTCCATTTAATCTATTTATCCATATATTTATGAAGTTTTTTTTCGACTACAACAGATTTCACTTCTTTTGATTTCAGATGTCTTTTTACTGGATAAAGATAAGAATAACACAAATCCAAGGTAACGGTATAATCTCTAATTTCATATTTTTATTATATTATAATTTTTTATATCTTCCTTCCCAGCTCACAACATTTATTCCCAATTTCCTTCATGTTCCCATATTTTACCTATCTGCAATATTCTGTACCACTTATTTATGCATTAAATATATTCTATATCATCAAAACTATTAGAGGATCTTGATCCTACATTCATGGTGACTGTGTGGAGTAACATTAGATTATCGACAAATAAAACATTAGAGAATAATTGATCAATGACATATTTTAGAGAAATGATTTGTTTTATTCTATTTCAATTATTTTTTATTATACTAATCATGACTGACTAATTTTTTAGAGCATTGGATCATGTGCATTTACTCTCTTTTAATGTGAATTTCAACTAATAGGTTGAGTTGGGATAGACACCAATAGGTCCTGTGCCTTGGGTTGGATAATTGCATGTTCTCAAATGGATGTCTACCGGTTATTTCTGGCCTTTAGATCATTCTGGGAAGATTAGTTCTGGAAGTCTAAACCAAGTGTTGTACATGCTAGGGTTGGAAGTGTGAAACCTCAATATCAAAACTTCGAGAGGAATACACTGCTTCTGTTGGTTCTTTGCTACTGCCACTTTCAGTTTGAGTACTGCGATTGTGTTGGGGTTGAGCTGAACTGAAGACGGTTCACGGGAGTTTTCTTTATTCAGTAGAACCAAAGTGGGGTTTTTTGCACTATGGTTTCACATTTGAGGCTAGATATACGAATCCACTGTTCAACCAGCATTTGAAGATAAGGATGTTAAATTCGTATGTTCTTTCCAAATTCGTTAAAGCATTTCTTATCCTGTATATGTGGTCTATTGCATCTTTCATTCCTTCGTTGTTGTACTACCTTCTTATTGTTCCATATAAATTATTATGGTTCTATTTAGATGATAATGAATTTTTATTGATCAATGGTTCATTTTTTTATCATTTTTAAATTTTGATGATAAAGAGTTTCGTTTACCTATACATTTTGAGATACTCAAATCAAAAAAAGTATTAATTCTCAATTGATGTAACCAATTTTAATATTCCAAACCGTATTCATTCATTTGAACATAACTCATAAAAAGTTCTTTTTATCAATGATAATGAGCATTACATTTGCAGCTTCACTGACACCATCGACCAAAAGTAGGTAATAATGCTTACAAATTTGTCAATAATATAACACTAATTATGCACATTACATTTTTGTTTTGTTTGACACAATACAGGAACATCATTGTAGTGGGTCTTCAGATGTAAGCAGTGGCGTTGAAAATATGAAGGTGAAATGTTCTTCAACATTTCCAATTTCTATATTCTACAACCGAAAGACACTGAAATCTAATATTCTTTTATTCTTTTCTTGATAGAATCATCATACTGATAGGTCTTCTACTTTGTGCGTTGTCTCCAGAATAGTTGCTTCAACCTTAGACATGAAAACTACTAAGGTACAAAAATGATAACTACAATAACTATTATATTCATTTCACTATTATCTAATTGCATTCATTACTATTAAGGGGTTTTATATTCGTTACATATTCCAAGGCACAGTTGTTTTCAATTTCACATGTCTACTATTAATTATATGATATGTTCTTCAATGATTACACATGCCATAGTATGTTACATATATATTCTTTTAACTTTTTTGTCTATGAAAAAAATCTTGCTGCATGATTTTGAATATGATGAAGTGATTCAACATAATCTGTTGATTTGTCGAGTCACCCCAGGATCATAAAGTCATCGTAGTCACCTGGACATGCCAACGAAGGAAAATTTCAAATGCGATTGGAAATTTTTAGTAAAGTTTTCTACTACAACCACAATGTACTATTGAATATTCATATTCTTTATTAACTTTTATAGATAACTGTTTATTACACGCTGCAATGATGAGGAATGAAACAAGTGATTTCAATGGTTTATTTTGTATACTATTCAATACCATAATATTCATTTCTATAGCAAGGCCATGTTTTAGTGGTAAATGTTTGTTAAATTGTGCAATTATGAAATACTAATTAATTTATTTCAGTTATCTGTTTGGATATTACATTATATCATTTAAAAACCCCATTAGTCTTTGGTGATCTATGGTCCTTAAACCAATATTAGTTATTTATATTGCAACACCATATTTGAATTCAAACATTCTGTTATACTATACAGTGATGACATAGGATAGCAGTTATTTATATGCTATGTTCGGTATACTTTTCAATTCCAAAATGGCCAATTTAATCTATTTAATTGTTATAATCAGTTCTCAAATTTTAATAATCTTTACTGTTTATTAATCTTCATTATTATTATTAAATCTGTAGATTTTTGTTGCTGGATGAATCTGAAGGTGTAGATTTATTTCAACAATACCTTCTTCCTAGAAGGCTGTATAACATGATCTACCAGAAAAACTTCTACAGATATGAAGGTCAAAAAAAATTATCAACAATTATTCATTGGGTTTTGTCATTATGTATTCCCATTAATCATCTGCTTAGTTGCGTTTTTTATTATTACCAACACTGATGTATTTTTATTTCTCATTCATATATAAGTGCAATCTCCTTCCAAAATTAAATTTTTTTCTTTATATATCCATTATTAATTCAAGTATTTTAATTGTGTATCCATATTTTATGGACCCCTATCCCATTTTTATGCACCAACACGTTTTTTTTTGCAATTTTTATGAAACTGTTGTTCTTTTCAATGAATTATTTCCACTTCTGGTTTCTAATTACTACCCATTGTACAGTTTACTACTTTCCCAATTTCTTTTGTTTATCCAAAATATTGTATTGCCTTCATAAAAGCAGAGAACCATATCCTCGTGAGAATACATGAACTAAGAATTTTGTTTTATCACCGTGCAAATGCACGGGCGAGTACTAGTTTTTAATAAACATCATATTTTAATGAATAGTGAAAAATACTTCATTTTAATTAAAAAACACCATTATCATTCAATTTATTTATATAGCTATATTATCTTTTTAATTAATTTTAAAGTGTAATTAGACTATGTTTTTATTATTTAATCCTATTTTTGTCACTATAAGTAATTTCACATTTAAATTGCATATAAACACGTGCTAATCTTTTGATAATTTTTACTTCTTAAAAAAACTCTTTCTGGTTTTTACAATGAGAATTAATTTCTATAAATTATGTGTTTTGAATTTATAAAAATGGATAAATTTTTTGGAATTGGAAATTACAAATTGTTTAAATAGGTTCTTTTTATTTTTGGATATTAGGAATAGTAACCTTAGTAATTACATTTTATTTACCCTGGTTAAAGGTTAAATCAGGTAAATAAGGGTAACAAATAATATTATAATATTATAAAACTACACTAACACGTGTTCTAATCATATTTTATGAGATATGGACAACCATGATAATCCTCATGTCTATTTTTGGACCCCATGGAGCCACTTGGGTGTGATAATGATTTTTTATTATAATTAATTTAAAGTGAAGTGAAATATAACATAAACACATATCTTTTTACAAAAAACAGTTTTATTGTGGTTTATATAAATTATCATTTCGACTATAAATTGTCATTAAAAATAAAACAATTCCTACATTATGGTGTTTTATTTATAATTTTTATCAATTAAATAAATATATTTATTTATAATACAATGATGATTCCATGATTACCTTATTAATGAAATTTTCAAATGCATGATATTATAATATTAAAAAAATTAATTTGAATATTTTGATGCCATCCATGAATTTTATGGATTACATTGACTTGTAAAGGATGAGTAAAAACCATTGTTCAAAAGAAATCAAGATTTTATAAATTTAATGAAAATCAACTACTAAATAGTTTCAAAATTGACACAAATGATTTTTAATACAAATTCTATTTTATTAAAGGATATAATAGTCCTAAAACTCTAATATATGACCAAATGACTTATATAATTTTAAAAAAGTAATTAATGATCCACTTATTTTTCTCTTTTCATTTTATAGTAACTATTGTAACCATATTTTTTGAAAATACACAAAAACATGGTAAGAGTTAATGTTTTTAATTAAGGGTTAAACTAAACGATTTGGTTAATTATGTGGCCTAAAATTGTCTAAAACCAATTGGTTGAGTGGATTTAGACCCATCATCATCTTATCCGTTAAATTTATCAATTTTGAATTATTATAACTCTAATATCATTTTATAATAAAATAATATTTCTAAACGTTTCTAAAGTGCCCCTCCTCCCTCTTATAAAAGTCTATGACCTCTACCCACTTACACACACCTCCCAATCCCCTTGACTCATCCAAATTTTACTCAAACAAGCTCCAAACATCCATCATTTCCTATTAAAGGCAAAAATTTGGGATGAAAAATATCCTTGGTAGATTTTTTGTGCAAAATAAAATGAGATACATGAAAAAGTGCGGTTTCAGACACATATGGAAGAAATCAGACCTATGGGAAGGGATACTTTTACAATATCATTATTATTCAAGATTGTTTATTATTATGTATTTATTGGGGTATATTTATCATCCATGTCCATGTTTCCTAAATATATAATATTATTTATATTCTTATACTACTATTTAAAGTCAATTTTACCCATTGGTGATGTTTTATTAAACGATATAGAAGGAATCCTTGTTTTGTTTCCGTACATTGTATTTTTAACTTTTCAAACAAGAGTATGAGGAGAATGTTTTTTTAAACTTATACAACATGAATGAATTTTTACTTATCTATAATTCCGTATTTCCATGGAGATTCCTCTATACGATTTCATGTATATTTTCAATTAAATTCTTTTCCATTAAAATTCCATTGAATTTTGAGAAAAGAAAACATTTTGAAGAAGAAATGGTATTTTCCTCAAGTATTAATTTCATGTATTATATAAAAATTTCTTTTAATATAATATTGAATTATTTAAATAAGGTTATGTTGATATCCACATTATCACATTAATTGGAGTAGTGTTTATGGTGTAATGGTTTTTATGAACTCCATTTTTTTTATATGGATTATGATGGGTTGATTTTTTAGAAACCTATTGTATTCCAAAGGTTATTCTATGATTTATGTTTTTGTGGAACATGTAATAATGATTTCATTATGAGATGGGTGAGACCTATATCTCCCTCTAATTAATTGGGTACTGATTTTTATCCCATGAGACAGACATGACTAGAACGACAAGGAAATATGGTTTAGTAATATTGGGATGGAATGACAAGTAAATATGATTTAGTAAGACATGGTAGGAGTCGAAAGTAAACGTAGATCAGTAATGGACTTTTTCTACTATGGTGGTCTTAGCAGCAATGCATTGGCTACTGTGGAAATCGTATTTTGTGCTTATTTTCTTGACACAATTCCATGCTTTCTGTCAATTCTATTTTACCTTGGTTAATAATCCTTTATGATTTATTCCATATGTACTTATAATATTTATTTTATGACTCAATATTTTTATAATTAAACCTTATGTTCGTGTTTTCACATTCTTATTTTTATGGTTTGTTTTATCTTCTCCATGTTTATCGTTACTGATCATTTGAGCTCACCTGTTTTTTATGTTTTCTTTTCCCTAGGATATAAATAAAGGTTTTAGATAGAAAAAATAATGTGGAAGATATTTATGGGAGATGTTTGAGATCATTCTCCAAGATAGAATAATGTATTTTGAGTTTCCAAATACACTAAACTAATATGGTCCTTAGGAAAATATTTCTGTAATATATTAAGTATTTTGAAAAATAAATTTAATTTCCTTGTACGTCAAGCTTGGTTAATTAGAGTTTGTATTACAGTGAAGGATTAAATAAAATTTAGAAACAATGATGTGAAAACCTTAGTGAGATCCCTAGATATATTTCTAAGGTATGTTTAGGGATGTCTCTAATAGTAAATCAAACTATAGGTTACAGTCCTTGAATTATGGTAATGATCATGAATAACCTAGTATTAAACATAATATGTTAGAGATTGAAATTACTCCCCATTGATTTTTTGTTTGCCCAGTATGGTTTTTTTCTCTCACACTATTTGTTTTGGGTTTTGGAAAATTGATGGAAACTAGAGGATTCATGATAAATAACAATATGATGTGAAAAAAAATTAAATGGGAGTTGGAAATGTTATTATAATGACTAATCAGAAATATCATAATATGATCAATAATCTCAACTTTTGTGGGTTTCTTGACCCAACTAATAAGATAAAAATGGAGCTTCATAATGATTAAAGTGGAAAGAAAGTTCAATTTTCCCCATGTAAATTATGTGGGAAGAGTAATCATGGATAATGATTCCACAGAACTTGAAGATACTTTGGGTATGGAAAAGAACGGAACAAAGCTAATAATTGGAAAGGAAAAATTTTGGGTAACACAACGGACAAGGATAATGGTATTTCTATGACATCAATGATGTTTTAATGTTTTAAATATGAAATTTACAGGAATTAAGGAAATCGATTACCTATGGGAAAATCTCAGGAAGAGAATTGGTATGGTCGTATGGGTAGTATTTTGGTTAGTGATGATGAAGAGTCTAAAAATGATATATTAGATGAAAGAAGTTTTAAGGAATAAAATGATGAATCACATTAAATGGTTTAAGAATATAGTGGAATGATTACATGATTATCAAGAATAATGTTGAATAAGTAATTTTATGGTATTATGGAATAAAGAAACATCTAATAATTGTTACACTATTGTTATTCCTTAATTATTTGAAGGTATATGACGAATGATATCAGTTAAAATTAAAATTTATTTAGATATTTTTGTAAAATTAATGATACGTGAATAATGATTGGATAAGTAGATAATGATATGTGTGATAGTATTAGTGACCTCAAGACTGATATAAGGATAGAGTGACATCCTGGTTTGAGTATATATATATATTTGGTATTATTGGTCTGTTAAAAAATATAATTTTGGTAGAATTCATGTTTTGACTAAGGTTATATGGTAATTATTGTTATTATTATGATTCAAGTGAATACATGATTAAGGTATTCAAATGTTTTGAATTTGAAAACCAATAACTACTTTCTGATATATGGTAGATAAAAGTTAAGTTGATTTAGTTAACCTCTTTCTAATGTTTTATATTTTTTTGGATGAATTGTAATGTTATCCATTTATGGATTGTATAAGTTATATTCCAGTTTTAGTTTGTTATATTAATCTATTATCTCCATATAGGTGAACATATGCATGTTTTATTACCAGGAATAACCTTTTTGCTGAGATAGATGGAATGACATATCATTATATCGCATGATCTCATAACACTTCAAGAATGAAAAAATCAACTTAATTACTTTAAATAAGAGATGAAGTGAAGATTTTTCATAGAACAAACAATAGTAAGATTGTACCAAAATAAAGTAAGTATTTATTATCATGAAAAATTATTTGACATTATGGAATGGATCTTGAAACCCAAAAAAAATATCTTACTACCTTCTTATGTAATGAATCAGGTGGTCCCTTAAATCATTGTAGATTTATGGCTTTCTGGTTGTAATGCTTCTCCAAACCTTGTATTCTATCAATGTCCATCAGAACATGATGGTTAGATTTTTCTTCCATATCCATTTTTTAACTTCCTAGCTATGTTATCCTATGTGGAAACCATGTGAGGAGTTACTTTGGGATAACATTATGACTCTAACTTTCCTTTTTTTAAATAAGTTTTCTTATTCCTTTTTACGATGTGGGTTTCCATGAGAGAAACATTCATGTAGTAAATATTTTATAACCCTGAAGAATTTTGATTACGAAATTAATTTTAAGGGGGTATGATGTAACAACGTGAGTTTTTAGGAACCATTTTATTAGAATAAATTATATTTTTTATTTTTATATTTCAATTAACTATGTCAAAAATTCTTTTCAAACAAAATCTACTTGTCGTATGTTCTACGCAACACTGAGTTGGCGTATGATTCACATAACACATTGTAAAGATTTTATTCAATGTATAATAGAACTATTTCTATATTATGTTATTGTAACACAAAATTAATCATTTACTACACACAACACTGACTTGGCTTTCATTACACACAAGAGCGACCTTCTTTGAAATCTTGCGTTGTACACAATATTGAGTTTCACTAAACAAAGATATATTATTAAAATATTATTGTTTAATAGGATATAAACTAGAAGTTATGAATTTAATTAACCATATTTTGAATTTTATATAACATTAAAATAAAACTAATGTATTTTCTAGATATGATATAAGAACAAATTCAATATTTCGGATAAAATAAGTATTTTTTTAAAAAATGCAGTTTTTCCACCTTTTGATGGAGCACCAAATTTAATGATATTTTTAACACGTTAATATATTCTATATAAAAAAATAAACTTCTTAATTGTAATAGATAATTTAAAATTTACTTTGGTTTATTATTTGGTACATTTCTGATAAAATTCTTATTCTAATGAATAATAAAAATACTGCATTTTAATTCAAAACATCATTTTCTTCAAATTTATTTATATAGTTATATTATCTTTTTAATTTGTTTTAAAGTGTAATTGGATTATGTTTTTTTCATTTAATTAAATGGTTTTCATTGTAAGCACTTTCACATTTAAATTTTATATAAACATGTGCCCATCTTTTGATAGTTTTTAATTCATAAAAACCATCTTTCCGGTTTTGACAACGAGAATTAATTATAAATTAATTTCATATAATTATGTGTTTTGAATTTAGATTAATGGATTAATTATTTTAAATTATAAGGTCCTAATTATGTAAATATATACCTTTTATTTTTTATATTATGAATAGTAACTAAAATAATTATTTTTTATTTACCACAGTTAATGGGTAAATCGGGTAAAAAAGGGAAACAAATAATATTATAATAATATAAAACTACGGTAAAAAGTGTACTAAGCCTATTTTATTAGTTATTTCCAACCATGAGAATCCTTGGGTCGATTTTAATACCCCATGGAGCCACTTGGGTGTAATAATGACCTTTTATAATAATTAATTTAACGTAAAGGGAAATATAACATAAACTTTTAGCTATTTACTAAAATATTTTTATTTTGGTTTATATAGATGATATATTAAACTACAAATAGTCATTATAAATATAAAAATATTTCCTACATTTTGGTATTTTATTTATAGTTTTTATACATTAAATAAATAAATTTATTTATGACACAATGATGATATATGGATTACCTTATTAATGAGATATTCAAATAAATGATATTATAAATAATTAAATAAATGTAATTAAAATATTTTGATTCAATCTATGAATTTTTTGGAATATATTAAAATTTGGGGGATAATTTAATGCCTTCTATTAATTTATCAAGTTTTTATGACTTTAATAAAAATCAATTACTAAATAGTGTCAAAATTGACATAAACGATTTCTTAATTCAAATATTATTTTATTAAATAATATAATAGTCTTGAAAATCAATGATTCGGACAACGGACTGATATAACGTTAAAAATTTCATTAATTTTTCACTTCTTGTTTTCTTGGAATTTTATAGAGACTATAGTAACCATATATTATTAAAATAAAAGAAGACATGGTAAGAGTTAATGTTTTTATCTAAGGGTTAAAGCTATAAGATAAGGTTAAGTATGTGACCTAACTTGTCTAAACCTATTGGTTGTGTGGATTTCAACTCATACTCATCTTATCCAAAAAATCTATCACCTTGTAACTATTATAATTTTAAAATAATTCTATAAAAAACAATTTTTCAAGACTTTCCAAAAGTTCCCATCCGCCCTCTTATAAAAGGCTACAACCTCTACCCACTTACACACACCTCTCAATCCTATTTTCTTGTCCAAATTAAGCTCAAATAAGCTCCCAGCATCAATAACTTCCTCCTAGAGGCCAAAATTTGGGTACAAATCTATCATAGGAATAAATTTTGTGAAAATCAGAAGGGGGTACTTGAAAAAGATGGGTTTTAGAGACATACGGAAGAAATCAGACCTAAGTTAAGGGATAATTTTGCAATCTTATTATTATAAAAGATTGTTTATTTATAACAAATTAATGGGGTATATTTATCATTCATGTCCATGTTTACTAAATATATAATATTATTTCTCTTCTTATACTACTTTTTAAAGGCAATTTTACTCATTGGTTATGTTTTATTAAACGGTATGGAAGGAATCATTCTTTCATTTTCTATATGAGGTATTTCTTGAATTTTTTGAAAAGAGTATGAGAATAATGGTTTTCAAAATTTTATGGAATGTGCATATTTTTACATCTTTATAACACCATTTTTTCACGAGGCTTCCTCTATACGATTTCATGTTTATTTTCAGTTAAATTATTTTCTTTTAAAATTATGTGGCATTTTGAGAAAAGAAAACATTTTTGAATAAGAAAGGATATTTTCCCAAAGAATTAATTTCAAGTATTTTATCAAAATTACATTCCATCTACATTGATATTATTTAAATAGGGTTATGTTTTTATCCTTATTATCGCACTAATTTGAGTTGTGTTTATGATAGAGTTATATTAATTAACTCTATTTGATTTATTTGGATTGTGATGGTATGATGTTTCAGAATCCTATTTTATTCCATGGGTTATTATATGATTTATTTTTTATGGGACATGATACAATAATTTTATTTTGAGATGGGTGGGAACAATATCTCCCTCCAATGAATTGGGTAAATATTTACATCTCATAAGATAGACATTACTGGAATGAAAACTATATCATGTTCAGTAATACAGGGGTGGAATAACATGTAAATCCAGTTCAATAATATATAGTTAGAATAGAAAGTAACTATGATTCAGTAATGGACTTTTTCCACTATGATGGTCTTGGTAGAAATGCCTTGTCTACTATGGAAATCATATTATTTACATATTTTTTCCACAAATCCATATTTTTTGCTAATGATTTTTTATCTTGGTTAATGTTCCTTTATGATCTATGCCTTATGTACTACAATTATTTATTTCATGACTCAATATTTTGATATATAAACTTTATGTTCATGTTTTTACATTCTTATGTTTATGGTTTGTTTTATGTTCTCCATGTTTACCCTTACTGAAAATTTCAGCTCACTGTTTTTTTATTTTCCTTTCCACTGCATATAAAGAATGGTTTTATGTAGGAAAACCAATGGGAAATCTCTTTATGGGAGATATTTAAAATATTTCACCAAGCTATAAGAATGTATTTTGAGTTTCCAAATACACTAAACTAAAACGGTCTTTGGGTGTACATTTGTGTAATGTATTGTGTATTATGAAAAAGAAATGTAATTTCCATATACATCAAGCTTGTTTCATTAGACAAAAATATTTTTATTTTCAAAATAGTGTTTTTTTCAAAAACCAACCATATCAAAAATCATTACCCTAGGGATTCCAAGAATGATACACCAATTAAGTAATCGATATGTTTAATTTGGATTTTAATTTTTTTGTTGGTACATTATTGGAGTTCCTATGAATTATGGATTGAAATTAGGAGTTTTTAGAAGGATATACCAAGGTACATAGTTAGTGTATTGTTCCTTTGAACATGTTTCTAATAGTGTAATGTATTTTTAGGCTAGTATAGATGAATTTTCATGGTTTATACATGTTTTTCCAACCCATGTAACTTTATAGGTATAATAAGGTGGACAATGTTTCTATGGATATTGTAATCTACATGGTTGGAACATGGTTATCCTAAACATGAATCAAAACCATATATCCATATCCAGGAAACATAAAAGATATGTTTTCACCAAAAGTTTCTTGTCCATTTTAATATTTTTTAACCTAATTTCCTCCTCACTTCATATACATCCCCGAATCCTTTGTGGTGGAGAACTCCCTCTTATTTGGTGGTGGTTTCACCATGGGATTATAGTGTTTTATCATTACATAAGTAAATTTATTTATGATTTTTCCCTCTTTAAACCACATTAATTATTGTTCTTCATCTTTCATGGATGTGTGGAACCATATATGGTGGGTTCGGCCAATCATATGGATTTTATGGGAAGGAATGGATTGTTTTCTTGTGTTTTAAGAGTGTTGGACCTTCTTCTACAACTTCATTTAGGTAGTCATTGGATGCGATGAGTATTGGACTAAATTTGATATAAATGTCTCATTTTATGGTTTTTTACATTTAATACCATTAAATTTCTAATCGCCATTTATTTTTTTGTTTAAATTGTCTTTGAAAAGTTTTATGTTTGATTTGTATTCCATGATTGATGTGATCCATGGATTGGTTTGTAAATTTGGTTGTTTTCCAAATTGGTGTCCCTTGAATGCACACCAATTGTTTGTTAACAATTTTCAAAAAAAAATATTGTGTAAAAATTATTTTTTATTTAGTTTTAGAAAATATTTTTCTTAGGAATGGTGTTTTAAAAAATTGTAAATGATTGTTTTTATAGTGTGTTATGATAAATCAAATTTGATATGAGAATGTTTTTATAGTTTTGGCATATAATGGAATAAGGGTTAACTACGATGTAAGTGAGGATTTTTTTTATGGAATATGTGATCTTTATAATGGAATATCATGTGAGTTGATACATTGTTTTTTCTAAGAGGCTACTTGGGCCATTAGAGGGAGGACCATGTGAGCCTCCAATTTAGATTATAAGGGGTTGTTAGAGATATTGGGAAGGATTATCATGAGATATTCCATGTCTTAACAATGTAAGGAAATAAGAACATCCATTTTTTTCTATTTAGAATAAATTACTACACACTACAAGTATTTCATGATGGTTAGAGGCCAACGTGAAAATTATCAATGCCATATTGGTTTATATGCTTGATTCATTTGACAATTTCCATTTTGAATTGATTTGATATATTACGCCCATTTTGTTATTAAAATTCTTACATATTTATAATTAAGATATATTATTCCTTGTGGTTAGGTTTATCTACCTCATTCATAATTTCTTTTTTTAAATCAATTCTGTTTCGAAATGAAAAAAACCAAGGGGATTTTAGGGGTTTATTTAAAAATGGAACATTTTCAAAATGGTTTAGTTTTGAAAAATGTTTTGAAAATACATTAATGTTTTACATGTATAAAATCATCAAATAAATTCATGTTAGTATCCTACTTAGATTCATGAATCACTCCCTTCTTTTCCCATTTGGATTTGGAAGGATTTGGTTTATATGACATAGGTAAGGGAAAGGGAACCATGTACCAAGGTGTCTCTTCTTGATTACCATCATACAGTGTGTTGTATATAATATGTGGTATCATAGGGATTTTCTAACGTGAACTATAGTTTTCTATTTGGAATATTTTTTGATATATATAAGATTTTATGGAATTATTTCACCCCTTTTAGTTTTAGGCTTTGAATTGAGATAGCACGTAATTATGGATTTTTGTTGAATTCTAGTTTATGAATTTTTGTATGGTATCTTTTTTTATTGTTTAGTTTCACTTTATGCTTATTTATATGGTTTGAATCTGATAATATTTGTGTGTTCATACTATTACATGGATAGTCCATGCCATTTTTCCATGGGAGAAAATGTTCCCAAGAGTTTATTGGGTATTTCTAGTGTTAGTCACCAAACAATGAGAAGCTATAATATGATTCAGGCCTTGTGGCTGGCCGACTTGGGAGATGGGTTAGGTCGACTTGGATAGGCTTGTTACTTAATGGTATCAGAAATAGGTTGTTACTTGGAATTAAGTGATTTTTAAGATCCAGTCCTTTTATCAAGTGGGTGTTAGAGATGAGATATGGATAGTGGTCCAATATTTGGAATTAATAAGGAAAGATGTACACAAGTGTTTGATGGTGATAAGGGATCCAATGCCCTCAAAGAGTGGTTGGATCATATCGAGTAGATCTTATTCATGGATACCACTACTACCACTATAGTGGTAATTTACACATATGTTTTTCAAGGATAGGGTATAATGTATTGGGATTTTATGTTTTTTTGAGGAGGCATGATCATCTTACATATACCACTTTAAGGTGAATTTTATTCATCAATTGTACCTTGAGAATTTGATAGCAACAATATCCCTTGAGTTCTTGAATTTAGAGTAAGGTGGTTATTTTATGATGGATTATTCCACTCATTTTACTAAATTTATACATGTTTCTAAAGATTTTATATGAAATTATTACCTCAAGGATTAGCGTTTTGATATTATATTTAGTCTAAATATCATATCTATTCTCGTGCTTCTTAGTTTAACAATATATTTAGAGGTGGCCGATATGAAGTTATGTAATTATAAATATTGACTAAATATATAGGTATAATTCATGATCCTTATGCGGGTAGTATCTAGAGATTTTTTTTTCATGGAATAATCATAAGCGAGGTGAGTCTCCTAGATGATACAAAAGCATTGTTTAGTAGTTATTAGGTTCATCTCCTATGGATTCTATAGGATATAGACTAGTTTTCGGTTATCAATGTGGCAAGGTAGTACCCAAAAATTTTATATTCTCAGAGACTCTATTGGGGTGCCACCAGTGTAGAAATATTGGTCATCTCTAGTACTTTTGTTAGTTTTCTTCATGGGGAGCATTGGAGGCACCTTTTTTTAAAAGGGATCGCAAGTGTAATCAGAGGCTTCTGAAGGGGGAGTATCTCACCCACACTGTAATGGATATTCTCACTAGAGGAAGAAGAGGTCTGGTGGGTCTTAGGTAGGGTATCTCTATATAGTAGAGGTTATTCTAAAGGACTCGTATTCTTAGACCACCACCATTAGAGGTATCGTGTTTATATTATATTCCATGGAAATAGTTTTAGTTAACATCAGGGCATCTTGTTCTTGAATTTGACATAAAAGGTTTGATTATTTGGTTATGTGTGTTGAGTTCATTCCATATGTTATTGTTTTTCTAACCCTATTGGGTATGATGAAGTTTAAGGGTCTCATATTACCTAGGATTAATGTTGTGATAGTGGGAATGAAATTCACATAGTATTTCTTTATATTGGGAATGGACATTATTTACCTCATTATCAATATATATTTGTTGATCAGGTTAAAATATATAGTTAATTATTATCAATAAATTTTAGAGTTCCTTACTCTTTATGGGAGTACTCACATATTTTAGATTGATGGGGATCTACATTCTGTGATGGTTGAACTCATTTCTTTATGGCTTGGATTGATTTCATGTTAGTTATCCAAGTTGTTTCTTGAAGTTGTTTAAGAGTGTTTAGTGGGTGATCTTTCAGTGGTTGTCGATAGCAATATATTTCTATTTATATATTTTTATGGGATTCCTACACAATTATGAGGTAGATTTTATTATCTATACACTCCATCATATGACACAAATCTTTTTTCATCTTTCTTAATAGCTATGTATGGGATGAAGGACTTGAAAGTCTATCCATAGGACCTAGAGGGAAAAATATTTATCCATAAAATATTTTCATCAATGAAATATCTAGTGCTATTTTCAAAGCACAGTATGGATTAATCTGACTTTTCATAGACTAACATGAGCTTAACTAGGTGACCACGAAAAATAAATACATATTTCATACAATTTATGACAATTTTGATCTTCTTATGGGTTCTAGATGGATTTCAGTGATCGATCTTAGATTATGGTTTCACAAGTTGATATTTTCGGTAGATTCCTTTCTAAATACTAGATTTCTAATCTGATATAGAAATATTATGTATTTGTTTATTCCATTTTTTCTTTCCAATTATCCCACCGCCTTTATAGCCTTTATGAACTAGATATTCTACCAATTTTTCACTCCTTCGTGGTTGTGTTTTTTTATTACACTTTTCTATATTCCATAATGATGGAGGACCATGAATACAATATTGAGTTTTTTTTGTGTTATGATAGATAAATATCTATATGAAAAGTTTTCTAAGTGCCTATTTTGGATTCGAGAAGTTATGTTATTGGGACATGTGATTTCCAATGTATGGGTTACAGTGGATCCATTGAAAGTTAAAAAAATTTGTTCTTTGTAGAATCACAAGAATGTGTACATGATTCATTGTTTTTTAGGATTATATTGGTATTATATTCATTTAATATAGTACTTCTCCAAGTTTTATTCTCCCATGGTTTCATTGACTAGGAATGATAAGTGTTTGCGTGGGAAGATAAGTTTTAGGTTGATTATGATTAGTTCTAGGACTGTTTGACATATTTGTATGTCTTGATTCATTTAAATCCATAAAGAGATTTTTTATTTTATTTTTATGCTTACTATTTTCATTTTGGATGTGTGATGATGAAGTATGACAATGTGGTGGCCTATAAATATTAAAAATTATTCCCACATGAGAAAAATTATACCACCCACAACCTGGAATTGGTGGTTGTTATTCATGTGCCGATGGCATGGTGACATTACATCTTTAGGGATCATTCTATATTATATTCATAACATAAGAGCCTAAATTATATCTTTACACAGAGAGAGATAAACCCTAGATAGAATAATTGGTTAGATTATCTCCATAATTTTGATTTTGATATTTATATATACACCCGAGAAGGGAAACATGGTCATTGGACCATTGAGAAGAAAGATTCCAATGTTGGCCTTTCGAGGATTAACAGATGATTGGAGTATGATGAGTCTTTTTTTATCCAAAATAGGATGTGTAGGGGGGAAATAGGGTAGGATTTATTGGCTAGTATATAGGATACACCATCGGTTCTTAGTCAATTTTGGAGTGAGTAGACATCCAACCCCGAGAGTCATCAGTTAAGCAGTGCCTTCAAATGTGGGTAGACCTTAGTTGATTCATCTCGATATCCTAATGGTTATATAATCTACTAAATGAATTTGGTAGTTCCATTGATCAATATTTTGGAGATGATACATGAGTCAGATCATTCAAGTTGGTTTCTTCACCCTAGGGAGACAATGCTGAACTATACCTTTTGAGGTTTGTATTGATGGGCCAAGAAGAGTCATGTCATGGAGGACATAATTTTGTGATGTTTGACCTACCAAAAGATCAAATTATTTTATCTACTACAAACCTAGATATAGCCCCAAAATTTCATGCCAATGTAGATTTGGGAAGTTATCTCTATGGATTTCATGATTGGGAAACCCAATACTCTATGGGGGAAGGATTCAAAATGAATGATTGTTGATCGAATGATAAAATAAGAAAAATTAATTCCCATCAAGGTTTTTAAAAAAGGTATAGGGAATCAAATTAGTGTATGTCTGTGGTTTTTTCACCTTTATGGTGTTCCATCATAAATAGTTTTAGATTGGTATACCTACTACTTCATGCTTTTGAAAGGGATTCCATGAGGATTTGGGAACCCATTTAATTCTGAGGGTCATGTATCTAACACATAAAGATGGTCAGTATTTGTGGAACATCCCAACTCTCATGGATATGATATGGGAGTGTGTTATTGACTTTGGGTGTCCATAGGGAAGGCACCTACTATTGTCAGGGTTTTCATATAACAATAGATATCTATCCTTTATTAGGATGACCCAATTTTGATGTTTTTTATGGTTCCCCATTCAAATACCCTTTGTGTTTGGATGAGTTTGGTGAGCTTTCCTTGGTTAGATTGAGCCCCATCCAAGATATGACTGATATTATTCGGATGATTCATAAAAGGTTAGATATATATCATAGTCATTAGAAGTCATATATCAACATTCATCATTTTATTTTGCAGTTATCTGTTGGTTATAAGTTTCTTCATTATGTATTAGTTTGAATGGGGCATCATTGTTTGGAAATAAATGAAAATTGGTGTTGTGTTAGTCAAGAGTTTTTTGGTTTTTGAATATCTTCATAAGTTAGCCTATCAGCTAGAGATTCGATTGCAACTAACCTTGAACTATGGTTTATTTCATGTTTCTCAGCTGGGGAGATATAATCCAAACCCATCTCATGTGCGATAGTTGTTAGAGGTGGAGCTTAAAACTAGTATATCAATTATGAAGCATCCTATTCAGAGCATGGATCAACAAAACATGGTTATTTTTGGTAAATTTATCTTATTGGACCATCTGTTCCTAAAGGATAGAGGTGATAATCACGAGACATGGGAGAAAGATGATTTTTTTTCTAGGATCAGTGGCCTCAAATATTTTATTCTAATTAAGACAAAGGAAATTATGAATGTATAAAGTGGAATAGTTGGTAGTTTTTGGGGATCTTCGGGTCACTAGTACATATAATATTTAGTTTAATATATATTTTTTCCATTATATGTGTTCTAGGGTGTTGGGGTTCAAAATTAAGAGTTTTTATAAGGAAAGACAAAGATGCATATTTAACACATAGTTTATCTATGTGTACGGCTGATAAAGCGAGGATGCATAATTTTGGGATAGATGGATTCACATGGATTATGCATGGTTTTTCAAAAAATACATCTCTATTGGGATATCCATGATTCCCTTTCTTTGTGGATAGTTCCACCCACACAATTTTCCAAACTATGTAGGCAAACCACATGTTCATATCCCGATTACTTAAAAAGTGTTTTATTTACCAATATGGCCTTATTTAATTTTTAGGGTTTTCACCCACATTTCATCCTCCCATAATGTGTAGCCCATTATCTTTGTTGGTGGATATCTCCCTCTCCTTTAGTGGTGGTTTCCATTTTGGATAATGGTTTTTTCTTAGGGAATGTCAATTTCTTTATGAATAATCCTTTCTTCCCCCTCCTCCATGCTTATTCTTCATCTTTCATAGATGTTTGGTACCCAAGAAAGTGGGTCTAGATTAACCTATGGTTTTTATTTTGGAAATGGATTTTTTATCTTATGTATTAGGTTTGTGTGGACTTACTCTACAAATTTTGAGTGGTTTTTATCAAAGTAGATCAGGTTTAGATCAAATCTGATGTCTTTTTCTCTATTTAAGGGTGTTTTTTATCGAATACCTTTAAATTTTTAATCAAATTTTTTTTGGGTTTATTAAATTTCTATTGAAATGATTTATGATTGATTTGTATTATTTGTTTAATGTGCTACATTGATGGTTTTATAAAATGTGGTTTTTAAAAGGTCTTTCCAAATGGGCCTGTCTTGTTTTCATACGGAGTGTTTGTTAAAATGGATTAAAGATTTTTTATGGTTTAAAAAGTGGTTTTAGAAATTAATATACCTTCGAAAATGTGTTTTGATAGAATGAGAATTATTATTTTTGATATGGATTATGATATAGATTATTTTTTATGTGATGTAGTTTGTGATCTTGTTTGTATAGATTTTTATCTAGGGTAACCACAATGTAAGAAAAGTTTTAGCTTGAGTAACCATTTGAGCCTTCGAAGGGAATGCCCTGAAAACATCCAATTCTGTTTTTCATAGAGTCCATGTGTACCATCATAGGGTGGACCATGAGTTCCTTCAATTTTGTTTCAAAGGGACCATGATATCCTTTACATAAGAATACTATGAGAGAATCCATGTTGGGTCTGGGAATAATGTGAGAGCATCTATTTTTGATAGATAGTTTTCATAATTGTTTACTCACTCATGATACGCCTGATGGTTATAGACTTATTTAAACATTACTCATGTGGGATTTTCTTACATGGTTTATGGATTTGATTAGGGTAATATTTATGCGATGAATTAAATTTTTCCCATTTTTTGTTGATATTCTTACATATTGATGATAGTATGCTCACCCTAGGTTATTATTTGTTTGTTATATTTAGCATGTTGTTACTTTTGGTTAGTTTTATCAACATGATCCATGATTTGGATTTTTTGGAAATATATTTTTAAAAGGAAAACCTAAAGGGATTTAAAGGGTTTAATTGAAAATGGTATGTTTTAAAAATGGTTTAGTTTTCAAAAGTGTTTTAAAACAATTTTAATATTTTTGATGGATAAAATCCTTAAATTGATTCATGGTGGTATCCTACTAAAATTGTTTCCTAAAAACCATCTTGTTCCATTGGAAATTTGAAAATTTTGTTTTTAAGGACACATGTAATGGAAAAAACACCATGTAATAGGGTGTATCTTCTTGATTATCATCATGTGTTTTTTTGTGAATGATATGTTTTCTATAAGGGATTGGCTCGGGTGGTGTTGTTTTCAATATTTGGTATCTTTAGGCATATGTATAAACCTTATATGTAATTGTTCCCATTATTTTGAGTTTTTTTAGTTTACATAAGATATTATATATTTATGGCCTTTTATGGAATACTTATATATGATGATTAGTTTTTTTATGGAATCTTCTTTTCTTTTTCTATGCTGCATTGGATGGTTGTTTATATTGGTTCACATTAATCATCTTGGAGTGGTTATCCAATTCTATAGATGGGTTATTTTGGTTTATCATGGGTAAAACCATTCCCAAGAAATTGTTGGTTTTGTATAGTGTTTATCTCTAGCCAATTTGATGATTAAATATGTGATTCGAGCCTTCTGGGGGTCGACATAGGTGACAGGTTCTGCCGACCATTGTTGCTTTGTTACAGATATCCACAATCATTATCAAATCAAAAAAAGGACTTTGAATCTACCTTAATATAACAAAAAAATTTACTATAATCATGAAATCAATAATTTTATTAAAATTTGATTCGATTAATAATAGAACCTTTTAATGCACCACATCAAGGAACATCTCCCATTAGTGTGAGTACCATGATCCAAGCATTCCACTATCAGGATCTGTGAACAACTCCCATGATTCGGACAAAGATATATAAATCGTCGCAGGCCTCGTCCATCCTATTATGGGATAATTAATCTAATACAACTCCTCATTTATCCTATTATTCCTAGTCTGAATAGTAGTTTTCCCCAAAAAAATGTGTTCAAACAATGTCCATCTTTCTAGGATTCTACTAGATAGACCTAATTTGTTCTAACAACCTTTCTCCACCATTCAATAACATTTTTCCATCCCAAAAAATATTTGATACTATTTTTTACACATCAAACCAGATATCCCAAATTAAACCTAGGTGATGGGCCATTAAATTGCTCCATATGTGCCCCCAAAATTCTAGAGGTTTTTAAAAAGAGATAAGGTCTTATAATTTTCATAGAGAGAGTATTCTCTCAATAATAAATCACAAGGTTCATTCCACAATCTATAAAAAAACTCATCATAACTATTCAATAAAATTGATATCCCAAAATATGTGGAAAAATAAATATGGATCCAATAGGGAACTCTTTTCCTAGATTAGATATGAAAAAATCTATAAATATGATTCTGCAATATGTAACATATTAGAAGTATTAATACTGATATAATAGGAATCATATATGAAAATTAAATATTGTCTATATCATGTGTTAAAAAACATAAAATTATTTAGAAAAGCCTCCCACCAAACTCACATAAACCAACCTACCAAATACATGGCCTCAATTACATGATAACTAATATATATTTCTAATTATAAGTGATACTTATTTCAGAGAGAAAGCATGAGGATATACCCATGCACATTGAATCACATTCCATGTATTGGGTTAATGGTGAATCCAATGACCTAGTAACAACCCCCAATGATTCACTATTACTAATTTCTATTATGATCATTTTTATGTGCATTCAATACAAGTAAAGACTACATTCATTCTAATAGAAAGAACGCAAATAGAGACATATTATATAATTAATAAACAAGCATTCAAGTCATGTTACCATGTGTTAACAAGGACCCCATAGTACATGACTATGTTAGGTTCATCCAGTGTCCTTAGGAAATTTCTATCATAAAAATACATCTATACACGAAGGATCATGGTAGGGAGTCATACATGGCCCAAAAACTACCCAAGGGATCTTGGTAGGTCATCCACTAACTATAAATTTTTTCCTTTATCAATAAAGGAATTCTAAAAAATATTTTCTTGGATTGATTCATATAACCAAGTACAAGTCATAAATGGAATCTGAAACTATCCATTATCACTTAACGGGCATCTTCACTAGAACCTTCTCACTCAAGATGTTTCCATTATCATGACAACTACTGTGTCACCTAGGGTAGGGATTGATTTCCTATTATAACATAGGCCAAACATCTCACTCATGGAGTTCCACAACAATACCATCGATCTAAAGGTAAGTCTAGACCATGGGATATTTCATCATTTATGTCCAAATTCATCACTGGTCACATGTATATATATAAAAAATCAAACCTTAGCCCATTCCAGTTTCTCAATATATAATCACAGTATTATAGTCATATAGAACATATCAACACAAACCAAATCACTCATTTACATTGATCATTCCTCATGATCCCATCACCTCATGTTAGTCGTAGACTATGTTCATTATCACCTTGTTATATCCAACAAACCATTGTATTATCATAGAATATGGCATTTATCTTTCCCTAAATAACTCAATCTTGGATGAAATTAACTATTAAAAAATCAACTCCTCACAACATGGAATGAGGTACTATTTTATTATTCCTAATCTAATTTACCCTTATTTACCCCTTAAGTTATCAACTAAAACATTATAACTAAACATGGTCTTTGATAGAAGTAAGAAAATAATTAATCCAACTCACACATTCATGAATAATCATGAAACAAAATAAAACAAATGCAAGTCACATTCAGTGAACACATCAAAGAAATTATTACATAGATAATTTTGTATCATCCATATAAGGAAAAAAAACCAAAACCATCCTATCCAAGATTCTCTAAATTCCATTTTAATTCAAGTAAAAATAAATCATTTGAAACATTTATGATATTCCTCACATATTTTCTTATTTTCAGGAGTCTCTTGGATAAAATCCCTTCAAAACATTCTTTAGAAAATCACGCATTTTATTTGTATTATTATATCAAAAATCATTCTTGAAATCAACATATTTACTTCTATATTACATATAAACCAACCCTATTTTAAAATAACATATTAAAAGGTGGAATATCATGCTCTTGGAATTATAACACACGTCATTATGCATTCCACAAAGTAGGACACTTCCACTCATTCAACAAAAGGTCCACCATCAAACTGTTTAGAAAATTATGCAATCTAGGTTAGAAATTAACAATGTATGATCTTGTAAAATAAACAAAGATCATACCAACATCCTCTATACCCATGATAACCTATAAAATAAATAAACATAATCACGTTAACAAACTAAAAAATTAAAACTACAATTTTTTGATTAAATAACCATTTATATAGTCATCAGATAACATTTCAATATTATCACCATGAGAAATGAGGTACATTCCTCCACCAAAATGAATATTTAACTATGTCTCATAAATTACCAAAATTAAACTCTCAAATCAATGGTCAATTTTAAATAATTTCACTAAAGCATATATATAAAAACGTGAGGAAACATTCCTAAAATATAAAGCTCAATGGAGGTATGAATATGTATTCTCGAGAACTTCTCTATAAACCACACATGAAAAACACCAAATCAGTATTATTCCATAGCACCACTAGTGGAATGGTATACTTAAAACATAAACATTTTGAAATAAAATCTGTGAAATGAACACCCCCGATGAAAGTACTACGATCACCCACCTTACATAGAACATATGATATTTTAATAAGGTTTTATATATCTGGATGTTTCTAAGATAAAGGTTTATATTTTCCCTTTAGAAATTATATTGTGGTTACTTTGATCATATTTATTATTATTTAAAAGGAACATGAATTAAACATGAATATGATAAATTAATTTTTAGATAAAAAATATATTTTTTTGGAGAAATATATAATTTCAATTAAAATACATGTTTAGGATTAATTAAGCATTCCTAAGTAAACATTATTTCCTCAAAATGGTCTTTTGAAGGAGAATTTATTTGAATAAAAATGATAATATAACTTTTTGATGTCTTAAGTAATTTTTATAATTGTTATAAAATTGAATATTTCATAAAACTAGTATTTTAAATATATAATAATTTTTATTTATAAGTTAAATTTATTATGAATACAAAATTAATTTCAAAAAATAAATTTATTTTTTAAAATAATATTAAAAAAATTAGCTAAAGGTGTTTTTTCTAGAATTTTTTAAGATATTTTAATTTTTGGTCAAAAAATAAATATTGTATAAATATATTGTAAGTATTATGAAATTATAATGTCTTAAAAGTTATTTAATAAATACTATAAATAAAATTCTCTAAAAATCATTATTATTCATTAAAATAAGATATTTTAAAGTGATATGATTAAGTTTCCATACAAAATGTATATTTCATCCAAACTCCAAATCCTTTAAGAAAAATTTTCGTCAAATTCTATATTTGAAGTTCCATCCCAAAGAGTTTCTATGTTTCTATAGATTTTATGTAATTGTTTAATAAGCATCCACAAAATGTAAGGGGTTATCCCCATCTTATTTTCCATTTATTAAATTCTATTTTTAAATATCCATTTTATTCTCAATTGATTACTTTGTCTTATTTTAAGGAAATTTAATTTAATTGAAAATATATCCCAAATAATGATAGTCTACATTCCTCTTCCATTATTTCTTTCCACAAACTATTATGTATACCCATTATACAACCACAAATATATCTAGAGTTTTTGGTTATAACTATTTAGTAGTGAATACCCAACTTTATATCCATTCATGGGTATTCCTCTAGATAAACTTATCCATAATTAATTAGTGAAATCAATTTATGAAACCCACATTGCATATTCATGGGATTGAAATTATGAAATATATTATTTTGTTATTTGATCGACGTACGACATGTAATGTCTTTTATATGAGTGTTTTTACCTGATATTCGTCCAACCCATTGAGTAATGTTTTCATTTCATGAGATACCTTTTATGGTGAATGGAATTTTTTCCTAGAACCCTATGTTAGGAAGTCTTGGTAGTGGGCCTTTGAATATTATTATGATTCTAGGTTTTATGTTGTTTCCACAATCCTTTTATAAATGATCTTATGAGATCATCTTTTACATTCCAAGTTTCTATGATGTTATTTTCTTTTATGTCATCATGACATTCCTTATAAATCATATATATCTAGCATAATCTAATAAATCTATTACCATTGATTATATCTCAATGTTTTTTAATGTATGTCCCCTTCTGATCCTATGAAATATTAGGATCTCGAAATATTATAAAAGAATATTTTTTATATTTGAGATAATGATGTCTATGTTAGGTTGACGGTTTAGATATATAATTTTCCAAAGAAACATGTCCTCTAGATTCATGGGATTGTGTGTTATGGTTATTTATTTTAAATTTCATAAAGTAAAATATATTATAAATATTGTTTTTATAGTTTTTATGGAAACAAAAGTCTACTAATTTTTTGTAATTGGTACTATAAAACAATAGATAAAACCTTAGGGGTAATATTATGGAATTGATCTTAAGTTATTGGTAAAGTATAGAGTTTTTATTTTACTATAAATTGAGTACTTCTATGGATACCGTGAGGTTGTAGCATATATTCACAAAGGTTTAATCTACATAAAGAAGGCTAGTTTAGTATGAAATTGATCTTTACTCCATTCATGATGAGTGAACCTAAGACTGAACACCAGAAAGGACACACTTGGGGGATATTATTTAGTAAAATCATATTCTATTTGTAAATCATTATGAAATTTTCTATTATAATGTTCATTTAGAGTCATTAATAGGAAATATACAATCAATAACCTAAATTGAAACCTTGAAATTTATATGATAATATATATATGTAATTTTTGAATTATTCCTTTTTTGTTCATAGTTAAATTATTATTTGACTATTAGTTTGTATAATTTCATCTATAATTTTTTACTTCATTTTAGAAAATGTCTAGAAATAATAGGATTCCATCAAAAAACTAATTTAATGTGAAATAAAATGGTTTCCCTAATCAGATTCCTTATTTAATTTGAGGGGGATTAAATTTCCTTATGGAAGCAATTTCACAACTAAATCAATTTATGAATATTAACATGATTCGTGTGGAATACCCTTTTCTCTTATGAATGGTAAAGTCATGATTTATTCCACTATAAGACAAAGGAAAAAAGATTTTATTTGATCTTATTAACCCATATTTATGGAAAAATTTATCATCCCACTAAGAAGATATTATTTGTCACCAAATTATCTTTGTAAGATATATTCACACTGCCTATTTATCTTATATATTGATAAGTAAATTAGTTGTTCACACCAATATAGAATATAATTCCCATAGATAAAATTTAATCATTTTAGTGGGAAGGATAAAAAATAATTATTTTCAACAAATATTTTATGCATACTCTCCACTCTAAAATGGAGAGGAAGTTCTATTGAATCATGAACAGTATTATGAATCAACTGGGTCATTTGAGAAAAATATTAGATGGATTTCATGGTACTCTTCTGTATTTTATATCTATAAAAATAAAAATTTCAATGCTTTTTTATTTTGATAAATCCATTTCAATGAAATTATTTGTATATTCGTTACATTGATATCAATTTGGAATTTTTTGGGTGTTCCCATAATGTTTTAATAGTGATTAAGATTCTCAATGGTATCATGGGACATGAGATAAGAAATAGATTATGGACTTTAATTTTGGGGAAATTAATGGATAAATATCATCAAAAAATGAAAATGAAAATACCCACTTGTCAAAAGTTTGGGAAGAATATTCATTGAAATTTCATTAAGGGAATAAGTATATTCTTGTTTTGTTGAAAAAACATGTATTTTTTTTATTAAATCATAAGGGAGATAAATAATATCGCCAATTCAATGGAATTAACTAATTTTTCTGTCAATAATCAACCAATGATTGAATTTTTTTAACAATAAAGAACATGGACACTCTATATACCAATTACCTAAGATAATGTATTTCAAAGATAATATATTCCAACTCCCTCTATGTCCTAAAGGTATGGGATAGAAAAATGTTTTTATAACCAATTAGGTGGATCCTAAAAAATATGTGGTGAATGTTATTCCATTTATTTATTCATAAATAGAAAATGTACTATTTTATTCAATTTATATAAATTCAATCATATAATTAATATTTAGTAGAACTATTCAAACACAATATAAAAGATATATATTGATTTAATGATGAAAACCCCAAATGGGTGAAATTTTTATATCTCATATAAATAACTCTTCCCAAATAAATATATTTTAGAAAAAAAATTTAGAAAGTTTTATAATACTCTATTTAAGAAAATATGAAACTATTTTTGGAATGGATTATCTGTCCTTATATAAATATTACATAAATTTATAGGTGAATGAAATAATTTTACATGTCCCAAATCATCCTTCAAGTATATACAAGTGTAAGGAGGAGGATGGATCACCATTGGAAACAATTTATAATGAATGAATATTATTGTATTATGAGAAGGAATATCTATCCAAAATGATTGATACAAAGGATAAGATCACTTATTGATAAATTCCCATCATAAGTTCATATGTTGATGTATTTCCTAAATATTTTTTTATACTTCCTCATAAATGTGGATTTTAGTTCTGAATCGAACTTATTCCTAGATCTATTCCAATAGAAAATACCCCCGTTAAAATTTTCCTCATTACGATATACAAATATAACAATAAACTTTTGGAAAATTTGGAAAAGGGATTCATATGACCATATTCCTTACCATGGTGTGCACTAGTTATCTTTATCGGGAAGAATGTTCATTTTATCCATCAATTAATTTATCAATATGAGTTCAACATGAATATGATAAAGAATATGTACCCATTCCATAAATTGATGACGTTTTTATCTTCAATATAGATCCCAATACTTATCTAAACTGAATCATTGGTAGATATGCCATTAATTAATGTTTAAGAAGGAGGATATTTCAAATATATCCTTCTATAGATGGTTGGGGAATAAAGAGTTCATAGTGCGGCCTTTCGAACTCACTTGTACTACAATAATCTTCATGGAAATAATTAATAGAGACTTTTGAAACTACAATGATAAATTTATGGTAGTATTTATTGATTGTCTTCACATATAATCCAAAATAAAGGAGGAAAATGAAGGGCATTTTAATACTATGATAAATACGTTGTAACAGGAGAAATTATATGACAGTTATAGTAAATGTGTGTGTTGGTTGTAGAAACTACGTTATTGAGGCATGTTATAACATGAAAGGGGATAGATATGGAACCTTAAAAGGCAAGAGTGGTTGATTAAGGAGCTAGAACAAAATATATAAATGTGATCTATAGTTCACTTACATTAGCTGGGTACAGCTGGAAATTTTTTAGAATCATTTCATGATTGCCAAACACACTAACCAGGATAACATAGAAGGGTATAACGTTTCTACATAATGATGAATGTAAAGATATATCCCTTAATTATAAGAATAGTCTAATCATTAAACCTATACACAAGCTACCCACTATTAGGGGAGTTTTTTATTGACACTAATGAATTTATGAAGTTATTGGTTTGTGCACTCATTAAAAATGATAAATTGATTACTTAAAACCTCTCGACAATTGATGAAACATGAGTATAACCTCATAACACATGATTCCTAAGTTTCTTTAGTAATATTCACATTGAATATTTTTAGGAATTATCTCTATATTGATATGATTTTTATATATAAATATCTTAATATCTTTAAGTATATATTCAAACCAAATGAGATCAACATATTCCAACAAAGGTCATTAGTAAAGATTACAAATTTTACTATTAAATCCATTAATATCCTAGGATGTGAATAAATTTTAATATTAAATTCGTATAAAGTATCATATTACATTATCCATGATGAGAAATGAGAGTAATAAGATATTCTTATGCATCAGAATAATAAACATGTGAATCATAAAATATGAACACCATAACACCTTTCTCAAATGAATTCTCAACCATCCATCCATATGAATATCAAAGAGGTCAATAATGATTATATTGAGATATAGAGAATACGAGAAATTAATCATGATTTCAACATTATAATGAGGTAGTTATAATATCTGGAACCTGAATATATGTACCATCAAAATCAGAACAAAATTGGTATGTTTTAGATTATGAAAATATTTAATCATATTCCATCAACCCCAGGAGCACAGTGATGTGTATATATATCTAAAATAACTTTGGGGAAGAAAATATAAATATTGATATTGTGTAATATATATCATGATTCATAGTGTGTTTATAATTAAATTCGAAAGAGAAAATCCCAAGGGAAATATGAAACCATTATCCATTCCTTCATTTAAATGGGATAACATCACCATGGATTTGATCACATATCATCAAAATAAAACTAAATAGAATAATTCCATATGGTATATCATGGAACATATTATAAACACTTCTCATATCATTTCTATTATGTAATAAATATCACTTGATCAACACAAAATAATATATGCTATAAAAGTGGTGTGGTTTTATGGAACACAAAAATATATTTTATCTGATTAGGATCTTAGATTGACCATAAAATTATATATAATTATTCAAAATCACCTGAATATAGATATGAAAATCAATACAGAATATCTCCCCAAAACTGAGGTCAATTTTGGGTACACAATCAAAAACTTGAGGATGTGTTAAGAGATTCTTCAATATAATCAATGGATGATTAGATAAACATATTAATTTGTCTGAGATTTCATAAAATAATTTCATTCAATCGAGTATTCCAATGGATCCTTATGAATACTTCCATGGGAATAAAAGTATAACTTATATTTTTTTAGATTATTTTTTAGATATAAATCAATTTGAATCTGAACTATTAGAATAAAGGATTAATAAGATTGGGGCCAATAAAAAACACATCAAAGAAGAACATAGTAAAAAATATATCTTTATTAATAACCAACGATGATTCATAGATTTTCAGGTTGGTGATAAAGTGTTACTTAATATATCTACATGGAATAGAGTCAGGATTTTTTGAAAGATAGAAACGCTTGGTCCTAGATACATTGTCCACTATGAGATTCTTGATTTCTTTGGAGCTTGGGATTATTTACTAGCACTCCCACTAAACCTATCACAAGTGAATTAAATGTAATTTATATCCCTCTTGATGAAATACATATTAGATATCTTACGTGTAATAAATCCAAATATTTTACAATTAAAGAATCATCCCTCTGAGGAGGACGAGTCGATGAATATAATATAACATATAGAAAAATTTATACATAACAAGAAAAATCACCTGGTTAAATTTAGTTGGTGGAACCATATATATGAAAACGAAACATGGAAATAAGAAGAAGTCATGAAGAGGAAGTAAATATAATAATTTTCACTATTGTGTATAAAATTATATTTTGAGCATAAAAGTTTTTATTTGGAAAGAATGTAGTGAGAAAAAAATCATATATTAGTACAATTACTCATGTTTAATTATGAATATTTTATTATATAAAAACTTTTGACATTTCATTTGACCATTACAAATAATGAAATAATTTATAATATGAAAAAAATTAATAGTAATGGGAGGGAGAAAAAAAATTATAATGTGCATAATAATTTAAACTCTATAGGCTCAAATTCTCAATTGAATGTCAATCCATCTATAAAATATAAAAAATAAAAAAGAAGTGTTATTAATATGATAGACACAGTCAAGGTAAGTGCTGAACCATTATAAGTGATGGTGAAGAATTATGTATGAGTAATGTGGGGTATATATTAGTTGTTCTGGGAAATGAGACTATTTGGATCAAACCACAGGAAATTATTACCACCAAAAATTATGATCTTTGAGAATTTTAAACATTGAAAATAATATTAAAATTATAATTAGTATATGTAATGGGTAATGAAAATATATAATTGATTAAAAATGAAAAAAATATAACCTTACAAGTAGAATCAAACTATTCGAAGGCTATTTATCAGAGATTGGGAGGGAGGTAGCATCACTGGGGTCCATACATGACCAATCCCATGTAGAACTTCAATAAATGGGGCTCAAGAATAATTGACTAAAGGATAAGTTTGTGTTTGTGGTCATAATAACATTAGCAATGCTAGCTAAAATACCCAATGAATGTAATTGTATAGTACACCTTACCCATAGGATGTTTGTTGGGGTAATAAGGGGTAGTGAATATAGATGTGAACACTATGAAAGTGTAAATTCTGTTATCATAAATGAGATATTGTTCACCATTTCCCTAAATTTTTTATTACTTAAAATCCTCATGATTATAAAATTAATATGATAAATTGATTTTCAGATACATATGAAAAAATTGTACTTTTAAAAAATGTATTATTAAAATGAAAATAAATATTGATGATTACATTAATATTTTATATAAAACTTATTAACATTAAATGATATTATAAAATTCCATTTTTTAATATATATTATAATATAATTTTATGAAATCCTTTTAATTTCTAGAAGAATTAGTAGGATGAATATGAAATTAAAACAAGTATTTTTCAACAAATATGAATTTTTATTAAGAATTCAAATTGAAAAAATTTAGAAAATTATCTTTATAAAATAAATTATAATTATTACATAATCACATTGAAATTATCTAACATTGAATTTTTTAATAGTTTTCTTGCTCAATTGAATTTTTTGGTAAAAAATAAATTTGATAAAACTAAAAGGTAAGTATTATGACATCATAATGACTAAGAAGTTATTTAATAAATACTAAAATGTCTTTTATCAACCAAAAAATTCAGAATTTAAAAAATATATTTTATAAGATTATTTTTTTGAAACATATAACGAATCATCCGAGAAATAAATTCTTTTTAACAGTTTTAAAAACCATAATTTATGAAAAGGAATTCCTTCCACCTCCAAAATAATTTTAATTAAATAATTTTGATCTTTATTTTATTAAAATCCTAAAAATCAATCCCACTTGTGAAATACCCTAGGAAGTATAATTCACCTTCAGTTTTTATTAAGTCGATGTCCACTCCTAATGTTTTGAAATTAATAAATAATTCCCACGATTTTGTTTTAAATATCATCCCATTATCACATTTATATTCACTCCAAGACCATTAAGTATAAATTTCCACTCAATTTATCTCTCAATATCCCTTATAATAATATTATAGGGTTATAAATAGATCATATAATTTATCTTCAAGAAAACACTCATGTTAAGTGGTTTTCATCCGCCTCTTTTCTATCCAAACACTTTTTTTTAATAATAATATTTATTATCAATTAATAATTTTGTTTTCTTTATATTAAAATTCACTAACAAATCAAAATATTCCCAAATAATTATAGACTACCTTATATTATGAGAAATACCTTTAATAAAATGTGTTGTAAAACTATTATGATATTAAAATTATCTCTTGATTTTTATGCCAAAATGTTTTTGATGTCAATACGGGACCCTATTCTCATTAATGAGTATTCACCAAGATATAATTATCCATTATTTATTTCTAGAAATCTATTTATAAATCCCTAATTCCATAATCATTCTATTAAAATGAATGGATTTATTAATGTTATTTGATTGATACCAAAATTGTATTGTTAGACATTTGAATAGTGTTCCCCAATATTATTGAAATGAGTTTCTAAATGTTTTCATCTCATAAGATAAAAAATATTATGAATATGTTGTTATACCAGAACAATATGTAATGATATCATGGTGGCGAGACTTGAATTAAGTTTCTGAATTCATGTTTTATGTTTCTTCCATATTCCCTTTATGCCATCATGTTATGATATCATCCTTTAAAAGAAATGATTCCACCATATAATTTTATTTTATTTCGTGATGATATTCCTTTTACCTCATAATAATTACTCTTACTCTAATACATCTCTCATTGAGATGTATACCTCACCCTTTTCTTATGTATGACTCTGGGTTAATCTATGTAGTCTTAGGACCTTAAAACTTTCTAAGAGCACATTTTGGAGATTTGAAACAACTATGTCTATTTTTATGTTGGTTCATTATGTATATAATTTTTGAAACATAGTGTGACTTTATATTCATAATTTTTCATTATATGGATAATTATTAGTTTTTATACATACCACATCATGGAATGGACTCATAGGGTCATTGTGTGATGGATCTTTTACAGAGATCCTAAACCCGACTAAGAACCATCATGGATTTACCCCCATTGGGTTGTGATACTACTGCCTCTTGGTACAGGTCCTGATCCCATGAAAAACACAACTAAAATGTGATTCCCCCCACGAGGATGCCACCTATTACACCAATACAAACTTTACAAAACCAACTAAATTTCATGTTTTGATTCCAAGTATATATTTTGTGACAACCTGGCTACTACATAATTTATCCAGAAAAACTCGAGAACTCATTCTATGTTTTTCACTCACCAATTAAAAATATAATCAAACTCTCAATCCTCAGTCCTTCCCTTAAATTCAAACTGACCACAACTTTCACCATCCCATTACGAAGAAAATCATTAAAACAACAGCATATTTTTAATTATTTATTTTAAAAAATATGGATATTTCTAATTTTTTTAGTTATATCAAAGAACATTTTATCTAGAAATTATTTTGTGCATTTAAATAGAAAAAATTTTATATTCATACTTGTGATTAAAACTCAATGAAGAACTTATCTTGATATTAAGAGTAGTGTTGGTTTTTGGATGTGATGGGTTATTGAATATAGAGGGATAAGTAAATTCCTTTTATAGTGGATGTTTTTTTAATATAAATTTTGAAGGATTCCATGAATGAAATGTGGATTGAAGTAGAAAATAATAATTTTCAGATATAATTTTTTGTGGACAAAGGAAAAATTATCTTGGTTATTTGGGAATATAATTTTATAGAGTATTTAAATCAAAGATACATCATGTTAAAATAACATAATATATGGAGGTGTAAAATACATAAGATTTTAACTAATCTATGAAATTGATGTTATTTAAATGGATAGAATATTTGGGAAGTGGATATTTGTTGGTTGTGGTTTTCAATGTCAAACTATTAGACACAAATACAGTCCTTGTTTTTATTCTACATTATATAGATAATATAGAATATAAATAATTGACTGATATGGATATATTTTAAAATATTGAAATATGTGGTTCGAGTTTTAAATTTTAAAATGACTTTTTAGGGTTTTTTACCACTCTTAAATTTGTTAGATATTAGTAAATTTATATAGGATTAAGAAAAGTAAAAAATATCCAATATAGTGATTAGATATTTTTGGTATAGAAACGACAAATTATTTTGTTATAAACTATTTATGAACCCGTTCATGGTGGTTCATATTATAATGGAGTTTTTTTTAGAGCCAAAAAAACTAAATGGATTTCACATCCCTGATAATTCATGGTCTTCCTTTCCAAAGGAATGCAATCATTAGGGAAAATAACCAATGATTCCTATGAACTCACATCAATCGAGATTATTAGTGTTCGAGTTCATCAAATGATTTTGGGGGTAATTATTACATACTCTAAGGATATATTATATATTTAGGAAATCATTGTGAATCAATTTTAAATTAAAAAAAACAGAATTGATCACCCCTATGTCTTAAGAATTAGTTATGGACATGTCTTTATTGCAAACCATCTATATGTATGTGAGGTTCTACCTCAATGGGACACCATATGTATATATATTAATTTATCCATTCATAAAACCATCTATATATTTTTGATGTTATTCATCTTGGTTATGTTCATTATTTTTTTATTCTTGTTTTAAGACACTCAATTAGGCAATATAGATTTTATTATCATCCAGGTATACATGAGTTATTTCAATGCTGTGATTCAGAAATTGATAGGTGATTCATATTTATCTTCATGAGAGGAATCAGAACCCTTGTAGTTCAGTTCCAAAAAATGGGACACATCATACCTTTTAGGGTCATGTGATGAGGGCTAGATCATGAAATTTAATGATATTCGACAAGGATTTTTAGGAGGAAGATAACTAGAAAAGGAAGGTGTGGGAATTAAGAAAAAAAGGCTTCGGGACCCAAAATGAATATATCCTCCCATTTTGGATATGTTCCTACTAGAATATTTCATAATAAGGATGATGATAGTGGGAACCTGAAGGAATATGTCCCTATAAAATATCTATATCCCTATTGGTAATTCTTCCCAATAACGATGATGGTGGAGGGACAATGATGGAATGTGGGAAACCATGTTTAATTTAATGCTTCTATAAATATGGCCTACATAATATTAGGGTGAGATTGGGGTGATGGGTTTGAACCTCAAAAAGGCTTCTAATGTATCTTTTTTAGATAGGAATAAAATCCCACATAGTTCAAAATGTTTATGGTTTAAATCTAATAGGAGGAACTTTTGCCAATTTTTTATTATTCTAGTGATTTTATCACCATAGATCATAAAACTCATGATTCATGCTAGGTGTGAGAAATAAAAGGGTGTGAAAGACCTGGAATTTTGAAAAATATCCTTCATCCATTGGTGGATAAGGGTGAGGGTATGGATGGTAGGGGAATGACCCATAATAAATACAAGGGGCCTACTCCAGGAGATATTCCCTTGAATTTCATCCCCTGTAACGGGAGTAATAGTTGGTGAGGGTGAGATGATGGATGAAAATGTGATATTTCCTATCTATTCTTTTCACATATCATGAAATGGATGTCATAGTCCATGTAGAGAGACCATCATCAACCATCACTATGGTTTGGATCCTCATTACCACATTAATATATGATTTAGGAAATTCAAAGGATCTTATTTATTAGGTAGTATAAATGTGGTTGTTCCATTACCATGGGAATTTATGATTGAGAGGAAACACGGGTGTGCCAAAGGTCTTGATCACACATCTCTAGAGGCTTTAGAAGAGTTATTTTATTGATCCACTTTAGATTGGGGACTATGATATAGGTGTGCCCAAAAATAAAATATGTGAAATGATGGTCTAAAAGATTCATCACCGAGGTGATAAATGGTTGAGTTAGAGAATTACTTTCCTGGGTGATACTTGGATGACCTTGTAATGGATTCACCTAGGTGATTCCTATCATTGATGGATTTGGATACTTCACTGAGGTAATTCTTGAGTGGATTTGGGAGGTTCCTCACCAAAAAGTTTTATTGTATTAATTTTAAGGTACCTCACATAAGTTTCAATTAATATATTTTGGATGAGGATTAACATGGGTGAAAAAACATGGGAGTGACCTTTATTGGACCTCCAAGGGTCTCCTCGAGTTCTCTTAGAAGTGTCTCATGCATGTTCTCAGTCAGGGATGTGGAAATCCACTTAATAATTTTGGAATATGGGAATCTGGTCATTGAATAAGTCCTTAGTGTTTCAATCATTATAGGAACCATAATCCCTATAATATCCTTAATTCCCTCTTATTTTGATGTTGTGAGAGCTAAATAGATGGTTTTGGGGACTTAGGTGAAAGACTATGTAAAGAAGAGATTCAGTCTAACTCTTAGTATTTTAGTCATATCAAATCGGTATCCAAACTGTATTATTTATAAGAAATATCGAGTCCCTATGAAAAGGATGAGGATTTCATGGGTCTCTCATGTAGTAATATCGCATAGATCAATCTCAGAAATTGTACTTTCATGATTCTAGTCAGATAGGATGGACTTACGCATGTCCTGAAATGTTGGTTGGACTAGTGTGAGTGTGGATAGGTAGGTTTGACCTCTATGAGGTATACTCGGGAAATAACCTTGGAATCAAAGGGTGTAATTTTCCTTTAATGACTTTCCCTCCTCTTAATACATGATATTTTTTCTTTGGTGATTTTTATCCTAATATGAAAATGGTATTGACAATAAATTTTTCCCACTAGATTGGTTTCGATCGTAAGAAGTGGATCTAATCCTGAGGAAAAGAGATTGAAATATTGACGTTGATAAATCATTATTTGGCCTTCATGTGTTTATATGAATTTATTCTTGATATTGGAGAACATTACAAACATTGTATCTCATAAGGTTGATATAAATGGATGATCTACAAATGTCATTCACATGGGAATATCACATAGGTCTAGAAAAAAGGCCTTCAAAGTAAGATCCCATATTTTTCAGGTATGTCTCACTTTTAGTTCTTCATTGATCCTTTATTGGTGGGGTCATTATTATTTATTAAAATATGGGTTCCAAGTCTTATTCAAATACTGGGATATTTTCTGGGGGAAAAAATAAATTATGGGGATGTATGTTTTTTTTAAATTACTATAGTGAATTTTAAACAAGTTAAATAGTATTGTTAGGGTTTTTTAGGACTTTAGAAGGCTTCAGAGGTGCTTCAAGATTTTATGTGGATCTTTCATAAAAAATATACCCTCATGAAATTTATGTTTCGTGTAAATGTATTACATACCATGTTTTTTCATGGAATATTCCATTATAGGGTTATTGTCTGTGAACTAGTTCATTTTGTGAACAATATCATTGTGTGAACTTGTTACACATTGTGAATCCTCATTACACATTGTGTACTATTCATGGAGGGTTAAAATCAACTAAGCCAATTTGAATTTTTCATAACCATTAAATAGAAAATACATGAAGTGATAAGGTAGTACACATCATGTATTTCTCATGATGAGTATATCTAAGATGAGATGTTCTTATAATCATTATTCACTTGGCGCAACCCTTCACTAACTCAGTCCCTAATCAATTTCTAGGTGATTTTAGAGTTCCTTGAAACATTAAGGATGACTTAGTCAAACAATAATTATCTGGTGAGTTGTTTCAATGAGAATTCCATTTATCATCCATCATTCCTCATTAGTGTGATTTAATTCATTTTACCATATTGTTTTAGGGTGTTTATCATCATATACTATGATCTTTGTTTCATCATGTGATATCCCTCACTTCTTTTATTATTGTTGATTTTTGTTGGAATAATTTCATAATTTCTAAATAATGGAAGGTGGTCTAATCCTTATCCTATGGTATATTAATTATCTTTTATGTGAAATATTATGAATTCACCGAAACAATGTTTGTGTCTATCAATCAAATAATGTTTAATGATAAATAAGGTTTTGGATCATTCCTTGGTTCCCTTTGGATTTATAGGTTTTTTCAATCTAGATTATAGATATTCATTGGGTGAGTGGACCCCAGATAAATAATGACTTGGGTAATGGATTAAGGAGTGTTTAGCATGGAATTATAATGTCATTTATTGCAGATATAGAATAAAATTGGTAATAGATTATGGGATATTGATATGACTATTAACAATTTTATATATTAAATAATGTTTAATTGAAAGACAAATGATAATTTTAATAATTAACCATTCATGATTATGATGTGGAATTGTGATATCTTTTCAGTTATTACTTTTTTGTTCAATTATGAAATGATTATATATGGTGTTATGTCTTTTGATACTAAAATTCATATATAGTGGTCTTTTATCGATAATACATACAAAAATTCTTATATATAGGACTATTCCCGGTGATGTTGAAATCCTTATATAGTGGGCTTGTCCCAGATATACATGGTGGAATTAATATATATAAGGCTTCGCCTAGTTAATGCTGAAATGATTATGTATAGGTATTTTCATTAAGGATGAAATTATAAAATAGAAGGATTTTTTGGGCTATATGATTCGGCCATGGATGATTGATATGGTTGTTCTATAGGCTCAGAGAAATTTCAGCATGGTACCTAATGTAGGTTGATTTATGTATTTTATTAATTTATTAATTAATACATATGATTATCACTTGATTACATGTACTTCTTATGATACTAGTTTTATTTATATATAGTGCTTTCAGTCTAGTTATTTTTATTCACACCCTACTCGAGCTATCAATTGGTACATGAGCAGTTACATGGATGTTGGTTTTGATAAGGGAAAGAGACCTTGTTTCTAATTTTTACATCCTATATAAGATAGAGTTTGTTTATGGGAACTACATGGGGATTAAGAATAGGGTATTTTGAGATTATTTGTATAATATTATTCTTTTATTTGTATTGTTTTCAGTTTTAAATTTAGATACATTTTATATTTTCATTACAAGATTCATTTTTATAGGGTTATTGGCTCTTTATTTTACTTCACATTTGACTTTTGAAGTGTTTCTACAATTTTTGTTACTCTGATATTTATTTATATCGTTTATTTATACAACACTATAACTCCATACCAGTGGGTATTGTATCTCACCTACATAAATCAACCCACTGCATCAAAACGGTAGCTTCTGTCATACAGGGAGGCACTCCTGAGGTCCCATCACTAACCTGGTATTGTAACATGAGAGAGTACTAAATTAGGGATGTTAGAAATTTTTATAAAATGATAAGGTTTTAATTTTAAATTGCTTTATTATTTTGTACAGTTATTAAGGAGACAATAATTTTTCAAGAACTGGTAATGAGATATTTTATTTGATTAGCTTACCCATGTATGGGGGAAAATTTAATTTCCCAGGGATGGGAAATTTTTTCATGATGTTCCCCTGTTTTGGTTGATATTATTTCACTCAGAGTGATTTTAATTTAGTTTTATGTTATTGTTTCTTGAGATTTGTACTCGTGTCCTGGTATGGTGGGACATCAGTATACATGTGTCATGATAGGCACATTAGGATATATTTTGACATTCATTGTTCAATATTGGGACATATTTATTTCATGAGATATATTTTACTTAATGAACAATGATTGTATATTCTTTTTATATCTAATAAATAAAAATTAATGAAACATTAATTTATTCTAAAACACTTATAAGCAATGTTTTAAGAGGAAATGAGCCAATAGTCTTCTGTTTCATTCACTTATTGAGGTTGAACTTGTTTTTATCCATTTCAATAAAGATATCGTTATTTTATTTGTGAAAATACCTCCTCATAATCTTTGAGTTTAGATATAGGAGAGTGGGAATTATTATTCTTCTAACACAGCTGAGACGGTGATTCATGTAGCTCGTGAGGACCATATGGATGTGTAACTTCATTACAGCTTCTTGAGGCTCATGTGATCCATGGAAAGGGATACTGTTTACATCATTACATTGATTTATATGATGAAGAGAGAGGATCATATGAATCATCCACCGATTGTCATTAGGTAGGGATTCCCCAAATAATTCGAGTTCTAGATTGTGTTAGTCGGAATGATCTTCGTGTACCTTTGGTAAACAACAAAGAGGAGGGTGAAGCTATATGCATATATGTTCCTTGGACCTTCAATGAATTGGTGGGATATTCTAGATAAATATATTAGTATAAGGAGTTATCATGGAAAGACATTGAATAAAATTTCTTAATCCACTTATATTTTGAGCTGTTGAGGGATTAGAAGGATCTCAAGTTCATGAACCTGATACAATAGGGAATGTTCATGATGGACTATTATAGTTGTTTCATAGAGTAATATCACTTTGATCCATCATTATATATTGATGATATATCTAGGAAAAGACATTTTTGGGATGTTCATCACTATGAAATCATGTCACAGGTGAATTAATTTCACTTGAGTATCTTTTCCGATGAGATAAATCAAGAACTAATCATGGAAGGGATTTAGAGAGAGTCCCTGAGAAGCAAGAAACCTATTTCATCTAGGTGAACTATAATCTATTCTTCGAGTGGCATGACACATCCCAAAGACATTTAACATCAAGGAAATGGTAAGAAAATCCGTCAAGGTAGTGGGAATATATCTTAGTACTTTGTTCTATTATCATTATATAAGTGTGTAAAGTTTTAAGATAAGAGGACTTAGTGTATGTACCCTATGTTAGAGTTCTATGCTTGTGAAAGGTTTTTTAAAATATAAATAATTTTAATGAACTTCTTAAATTTGATAAGTGATAGGGAAATAGGGAAGGTTCCAAAGTGTGGGAATGACTCCTCTACCCCTCAGTAAATATGTTGAACAAGTTCCACTAGAAATTCAAGTCGAAGCAAGGGATAAGATACCCCAGTGTTGGAATTCTAGTACCATATATGAACGATAACTCAGAGGAGTCATATTAAATACCAAGTAATAGGGTCTAGGAAGTTTCATTCTATGTAGTTGTGTCTGGATATTGTGAATGAAAGACATTCTACCATCATAGGTATGATTCATTTATTGTTTACCAAATCATGATTTTTCTTAATAAAGTAAAATACATTTCATTTTTATATACTCTTTTTGAATAAGGTTTGGGAATGGTTATGAAATGTTTGGATGGTGTTTTGACTATGGATACTACATTGGGAGTGAAGTTAGATCATATAAAACATTTCAATAAATCTTCTCAAGATATTAGCAGTAAGTATTTCTTATGAAAAGAGTTATTATTGGAAATTAATAGATTCAATTTGATTCATCATATATATTTGATAGTTCCATACATGGATCATATAAAATATTGTTGAAGTAGATTTACCTTTTTATCTCTTAAAGAAGAAATAAATTTTTACTTGGGAGAGTGGGATATTCCTGCTGGCCACGGAAGACCAATTCAGGGAAGATTGGATTTGTCTCATGGACCAGATAATAGGTATTGTTCAAGATGATGGTGGAATGAATTAGGATTATTTTCCTATGGTGGTAGACCATTTTCATGATGTTTTTACTGATTATATCTATATCTTACCACCAATTTGAGAGATCATGTATAATTTCCTATCCTTAAACATCTGATAATCTTGAGATAAGTCAATAATTAGAATTTAATTCACATTGAGGCTCTTTTTAGGTTTATATTCTTAGAGAATTAGGTCAAAAAATATACATAACAACTTGAATATGAAAAGTGGACACTTCTACTCACTATCCATTTTTCATAAAACAAAAACTCTTTAAAAAGAAATATGTTCAATTTCAAGTTTTAAACAGCATGACTTTTCCTTGATCCCATCCTTGATTCTATTATTCTATATGTCCTATATAAAAAAATTAAAAACATGGGATGAGGATAAAAAGAATAGTATGGTATACACAATGAAGGAAAAATATTAGTCTTGGGTTAAGATTAAAACCATGAATACATTATCATAAAGTAATACTTTTCACCTTTAAGAAGTAGTAAATAAACATCACTGAATATAAGATCACTGCTTTCCCATTTGTAACCAAAATATTACCATAAATCCCAAAGAAAGAAACAAAAAATATATATTAATAACTTGGGACATAAACATACATAAATTTAATAACCATACGTTCAACTTTCACATATATCACTAAATGGAATAGACATGTACATGACTTCCATACCCAATGCATTGGAGGTTATAACATAACCACCCTTCAATGGTTTAACACAGAACCACCCGTCATTTGGTTTATCATGTAACCACACATCATTGGTTTATCACATAACCACCATTCAAATTTTCAAGTACCAATATATAATAATAACACATAAAACATTGCAAATATCAACATTTCACTAATATCATTTCATTTGAAATCACAAGAAATAATTTCAAGATGTTGAAATACTCAATCCATTTCAAAAACCATTTTCAATACCAACACTTCCAAAAAGGTATTAAGGGACTTATTTTCTTTTTAGAAACATTACGTATTGTAGAGGAATCCAAATATCAAATAATGACTATGACGGTAGTGAAGTTGTTGTCATTGCATACGTTAAAAACATTCCATTTTTCATTTTGTAACGAAAGTAAGACGCTTCGTATAAAAGATCCCTTTTAAAAATATTTTAATTAAATTAAAATATATAAAAATATCTTCTAAAAATATATTTATACCCATATGTTAAATATTTAAATTAATATCAAGAAGAAAAATATTTTATAATTAAATATTTAAACGTTCAAGGTGTCCCAAAACACTTTCCACATTTTAATCACAATCTTCATGAATTAATTTATTTTAAAAAATATTAAATAACGTTATTAGAGATAAAATATGGATATGAAATTTCATAGTGGTTGTATATACACCTTATAAAATAAAAAAGTTGTATATTATCAAGAAATTACTTGATGAATGGAGATTGAGTGGAGTCCCTTACCTTGAGTCTGAGTTGTCTCGTTCGTTCTTTAAATTACTGAATAATAAAATTAGGTTAATTTAAACTTTCGTCGGAACATTTTTAAATTTTCTTATTAATTTTATATTAATTATCATCATGTTATAAAAATTACAAAATTATTTATTTTCATATCATTCGGTTTGTCTATATTTGGTAGTTAAGTAAAAAATGATCTTGTTTGGTGTAAATTGTCCATGTGGTCAAAAGTACATCATCTCAAAATTATTATTCATGATTTAAATATCATATATATATATATATAAAATACATATGTACTTATAATAACTAATATTTGGAGATAATAAATTAAATTCACCTTTCATGGAGATGGTAGGTTGTACGTACGCATGAATGCTACTTCTATTTCTTAGTCATATTAAAAGAATAATAATAAAATCATATAAAAATATATTATAATACCAACATTATATTTATATCTTATATTTCTCATAAGTTTTAATAAATCCATCCTTTATATTTTCCATGTATGGAATGAACGACTCATGTCACTTTGAGGGGGCGGTAGTCCATACTTCCTCAAATGAAATTATCATATTTACACATTATGTAAAGCATAAAGGTATCTTGTAAATTAAAATTACATAGACATATAGAAAATATAAATATAATATATATCATATATAAATATAGTTTCATCATAATGGAAACTATGTGAGTTGTTAGGGTAAAATCGAACAATCATCGTTTTGTGAGATAGTTGTTCTCTGTACACATAAATATATGTTCGTATCAATCGGATGGAGGTGTGTGTAAGTGAAGTTTGAATAATTCTCATAAATAAATACTATTATATTAAGGATAATAGTTTTTTTATGCAATAAAATTATAAGAATATCATAGGGATTGGAGAATGGAAATAAATGAAAGGAACTTGAGAGAAGACATTACCTCAAAATCGGGTAACTTCTTTTCATTTCATCCAAAAGGCTTTCCTAAATTATCTTCATCCCTAAGTAAGGATTCTAGGAAGAGGGTAGGGATTCTAGGAAGAGTATTTTATAGAATTTTTCTAATCTAAAATGCTTTTTTAGTGTGATATAAAGAGAATCATAGATTCCATTTTATAAAATAGGTGAGAGGCACTTTAGGAAAGTCATGAAATATTAATTTATTATAAATTCAATTTAGATTATAGAAGGTCCAAAACTAATTTAATTAGAATATAGGATTATTTTGGTTCGAATACCCATCATCAAGAAAATTATACATGTTTTGAATAATTTTGTATCATTATCTTTTATGTTTAACCCTTATTTTACCCTTTTTAATTATATAGCAATATCATTTTATTTACACATTGTGGGGTTAATTTAATTACTATATCATTTAAAAAGACCCAAAAAATGTCATTTATGACATATTTGGACATATATTAACCATTTTGACAAATTATATATTTTTATTAATTTAATATCATTTAATTAACTATTTTATATTTTATGTTATGATTTATGTTAATTTTGGTAGGAATTCATAGCTCGCATTTTTACAAAATCATAAAAACCTGATTCATTCGAACACAAAACATTGAATCAATTATAACATGTCATATTCACCTATAAAATCCAAGGTTAACATAAATTATGTCAAATAATATTTATTTTAGTATTTATAATATCATTTATTTAAATCCTTTATTAATGAAGCAATCACTTCTTCATCATTGTGTCAGAATTAAGTTTTTTATTTCATTTGTAAAAATTATAAATAAAACATCATGGTGTAGAAAATATTTCTATATTTCTAATTAATATTTATAGTCAAATATATATAATATATAACGCTATATAAAAATTGATTTGGTAAGAAGATATATGTTTATGTTATTTTTCTCTTTACATTCAATTAATTATTATAACTTGTCATTATCACTCCCAACTGGATCCATGAGGTCCTAAAATCGACCCAAGGATTCCCATGGTCGGAAATATGTCATTAAATAGTATTAGGACACGTTTTAGGTTAGTTTAATATTATTATAATACTATTTTTTTACCTTTATTTACCTGATTTACCCTTTAACCATGGAAATTAAAAATAATTATTTAAGTTACTATTCATTAAGTCCAAAAATAAAAGGTACCTATTTTCTCAAATTGGAGATCCTGATTCCAAATATGGAATCTATTTCTCTAAATTCAAAATTCTAATTTTATAGAAATTAATCGAAAATTAATTCCTATTGTCAAAACCAAAAGGCGGGTTTTTAAAAAGTAAAAACTATCAAAAGGCTGACATGTGTTTATGTCCAATATAAAAGTGAAATTTCATAAAATGAAAATAATTGGATTAAATGATAAGAAAATAATACAATTACACTTTCAAAAAAATTAAAATTCCAATTTTATTGTATTAATAAATTAGATGAAAATGTCGATTTGAATTAAAATGATGTCTTTCTCTCTATTCATTAAAAATGATCCTTCTTAGAAAATTGCCAAAAATTTATCCAATTTAAATTTTGATTTCCCGATTCTATACAGGAATTTTATTTTGTCAAATAGAACATATAAAAGTGACAAAAACAATATTTATAAAGGTTTCTCCGTCAAAAGGTGGTAAAACTGCATTTTTAGAAAAATACTTCTTTTATCCAAAAAATTGATTTTCTTCATATATCATATATAGAAAACAAATAAGATGAATTCAAAAGCTTAAATTGAATATATAGAATATATTTTTCATTAAATATAAAACCATAAATTGTGATACGGTTTTATAAAAACAATTATTCTCTTTTAAATAGGTTTTCATAAAAACACATCATTTATATTCAATTGGTTTTTATGTCTATTTCTAATAAATTTTGTAAACAATGAATTATTATTTAAACATGTGTAAACTGTATTTAAAATTTTAGTTGATACTATTCCTTTTCACCATTCCAAAGTCTAGTTTGTAACTACCATTTAAAATAATAATAATATTATTGTATTATTTTTCTTTATAGCTCAATGTTGTGTGGAATGTAAGATTTTAGAGAAACCCTTTGTTGCGTATCAAGTAAGATATTATAAAAAGCGTCCCCTTTAACGTAAAAATAATTTATTATTCATAAATATTAACTAAAATCAAAATAGTATTATTCTATAAATACCTAGTTCGTTACATGATTCCCCCCTTTTAGAAATTGTGTCCTCACAACTTCAAAATTGGGCTTGGAAACATCATTGAAAATCCCAAATCAGAAAAATGATTCAATAAAACTATCACTTTAAAAGAAATAAAGAGAAGTAAAAAAGGTCACTCGAGATAACACATACTAGGATTCAATGTAGAAAACATGGATATAGAAGAAAAACTAATAATATTGTTCTGATGGAGAGTGATAGAAAACAAGATCATGATAATGTTAACAACCAGAAAACCACAATCTTTTGGTGGGTTAAACACTCATGGATTTCACAGTAGGAAAAGTAAATGAATTTTTTTTGTATTAATTTCATTTTCATAAATTTTAGGAATTTATATATGAGCTTGACTAATAACATAAGTAAACATACTTACTTTTTAATTATAGTTTCATCCTTTAATAAATATCTGCCACAAACTCATCTTTTCTCTAAACAATGAGTATTCAAGATGACTTGGTCACACCTGAAGTACTATAATCAACTTCTAGAGAATCACATAATCCAGAAAAGAAGAACTATATATTCCACATGTCTTTAGGAATTTTCCAAAACAAATATGTTTAGGATAATATAAGATAAATCCCCAAAAAGAATAATCATTTATGAGAAAAAAATACTACTTTTAACATCTAAATTTCAAGAGTAATAGCCAGTGTATATCATAGACCATTTAAAAAATATTTCTCCATAAACTTTCTCAAAATAATTCAAACTAATATTGAACCCCAAACTCAAAATACTTTGATAACATGGTCTTCCAAAATAAATTTCAACATGTGTCTCCAAATAAAATCGTTCACTCTTAAAGTCTTATACTAAAAAGTAATTAACCTAATCACATATTCCCCATAATAGGTTAGTCATTTCCACAAAATACCCAAATCTCCATATGTTGACCAAAAAAACATATATTCTTCCAAAATAAAATTCAACCATTACTCCTCAAATGAAATCCCATGGTATTATATATTCCATAGTCATATAGTGTTCCCAAAATATCGAACATCATCCATATTAATATTTATATCCTAATCCCCAAATCATTTTACAATACTAAGGATATCCATTAGATAAAATATTTACCTCTCAATTAAACATTTTCTTCATCTATAAGATCTTTTAACTAAAAATAATGTCATACTAACCAGGGACTTCATGTAGGCCAGTGGTAGGAGATAAATCTCAATCGTACTTTGGTTGTGGGTTCGATTCCTTTAACTTTGTCTAACGCGAAGGTTTGTCACATAGTCTATGTGTTTTCCTTTTTCAAAAACTATATAATCTTGTAAAACTCCCAAAAATTAATAACCCATAATTTCCTAAAATTCAAAGATAATATAAACCCTAATGGTTCCTTATATCTATATCCAAAAAATAAAAGATAATTCTTCCTCAATTAACATTTTTATATAAAAACTTAAGGGTTAAAAATATAATAAGTCTTCTAAATTATTCTCATCAATAATACATTTAAACATATCATCATCCATAGATCCAACATAACTATTTAATTCCTAAAAGTTAGAAATCTTAAACATCAATAAATCATCATAATCCTATATCCATGTTTTTCCATTTTATTATTTTATACTTATTTCTTAAAAACAAAATCATGCATGATGTCCTAATATTAAATAATTTAAAAACATGAGTTAAGAAATAATCCATACCTTTCATCGGTCATTTTTAGTTTCCTCATCTTCAATTGGAATGGAATTAGGTATTTGTAAACATATATTTGAATGGTCCTACTAATCCTATTCCCCATCCTTCTTATTAGGACATCTATTTGCGTAATGACAAAGCACACCACATTTAAAATTTTCAATTGACCCTCAGAAATAACTTCTTTCCCTTACCTAGATAAAATATAGCACTTAATTTTTCAATGGTAGGTTATTTATTTATGACCTTAATTACCACATCTATAACATCTCCCCATCCCTTTGAAACTGTTTCCTAGATGTTTCTTCGCACATCCATGAAAAATAGGTTTTTTAATATAATAACCTTTATGATTACTACCAGAACTTCCGTAGGGATTCTTTTATCAAATATATAATGACGTAGAAAAATAACCAAATTTTGAGTTGTCAATCATGACAACAGATAGTTGGTTAAGAAAAACCTAATAGTTCTCATTGAAGCTCCCATTTCATTCGGTCTCTTATTCAGAAAATCACCATAGTTTCCTTCACATCCATTGTTACTTTCGTTCCTACTAGATCCATCCATTTTCTAAAACCAAAATCTTCAGTGTGATTATATTAGTAAAATCATCATATACTATCTTATGAGGGGGTAAACAATAATATATACTTATTCATGTTCTCTTAAACTTATTCAAATATTCTAAAATAATTATGAATCTTTCTAATATTCTTACCATTTTGGTTATATAAAACATGTAACTTATGCTTAAATAACACCCTAGACTCTAAATGTATCTAAACTAACCTCCAGAACCAATTATAAGGCCCCATCCTTAAACATTTCCTAATATTGAGTTAAGTCATTAATTTTACTTTAATTCACATTGAGGATCTTTTCAGGTGTATAGATTTCCAGAATTAGGTCGTAACATATACAAAAAAACTTCAATATTACTACTAGACACTTCTACTCACTCAACATTTTTTCATAAAACAAAAGCACATTAAAAAGAAACATGTTTTGTTTCATGTTTTAAACAACATGAGTTTTCCTTAATCTCATCCTTGACTCTATTATTCTCTATGTCCTTTGAAAAACTTTTCAAAACATTGTATGAGCATAAAAATATCGATAAGGGATAGAAAATGTAGGAAAATGTTCAGTCTTGGGGTAAAATGAAAACCATGAATAGTTTATCATAAAGTAATACTTTTCACATTTAATAAGTAGTAAATATAATCACTGGATATAAGATCATTTCTTAACATTTTTTAAAAAACTAATTACCATAAATAAAATAGAAAAAAAAATTCACATATAAAGGTAAATTTGGACATAAACATACTTAAATGGAATAACCATACGGTCAACTTCAACACATATCACTAAATGGAATATCCATGTGGCCAACTTCTATAACCAATTAATTGGAAGTTATTACGTAACCACCATTCCATGGTTTATCAAAGAACAACCAGTCATTCGGTTTATCATGTAATCACTTGTAATTGGTTTATCACATAACCACCCATCAAGTTTCCAACTACGATTATATAATTATAACACATAAAAGATTTCTAATATCAACATTTCACTAATAACATTTCATTTTAAAACACAAGAAATCATTTCATGATATTCAAATACTCAATCCATTTCAAAAACCTTTTTCAATACCAAAACACTCCAAAAGGGAATAAGGGATGTCTTTTCATTTTAAAAACATTAAGGCTTATAGAGGCTTCAACATATCAAATAATGATTATGGAGGTAGAGAAGTCGTTGTTGTTGCATGTATTAAAAACATTCCTTTTGTAATTTTGTAAAGAAAGTAAGATTATTCGTAAAAAAGATACCTTTTAAAAATAATTAAATTAAATTAAATAGATAAAAAATATCTTTTCAAAATCCTTTTATATTCATATAATATATATGTATTTTATATCATGAATAAAAATATTTGATAATTAAATCTTTAAAGGTTCATCATGTCATATACCACTTTGAACACTTAAATCATAATAGTCATTAATTAATACATTTAAAAACATTATATAACATTATTTGAGATAAAATATTGATATAAAATGGCATAGTGGCTGTATATACACCCTATAAAAGAATAAAGGTGTATATTATCATGAAAAACCTTAGTAAAAGGATATTGAGATGAAGTCCCTTACAATGAGTTTGACTTGTCTCATCCGTTATTTATATTCCTGAATAATAAAATTAGGTTAAATGTTTCTTGATTTTGAACTATTTTCAAGATCATTATTCATTTTTTATTAGTTATCATCATTTTATAAAAATTACATATTTATTTAAGTTCATATTGGTTGGTTTTTCGATGTTTTTTACTTGAGTCGAGAATGACTTTGTTTGTTGTAAATTTTCCAGGTGGTCAAAAGTTAATCATCTAAAGAATATTAATCCTAATTTAAATATAATATATATCAAATAAATATGTACTTATAATATCCATAATATTTAGAGATAATAAATGAAATTAATTGTTCATGGAGATGGTAGGTCCTACGTATTCATGACTGCTACTTTTATTTCCATTGTCATATTAAAAGAATAATAATCAAATGATATAAATGTATATTATAATACCAGAGTTATATTTATATCTTTTATGTATCATAGGTTTAATAAAACCATACTTTATACACTCCATTTATGGCATGAATGAGTCATGTCACTTTTAGGTGGCGGTAGTCCACACTTTCTGAAATGAAATTATTGTATTTACACATTATGGCAAGAATGAAGGTATATTGTAAATAAAAATTAAATAACCATATAATAAATATAAATATAATATAAATAATATATAAATATAGTTCCATCATAATGGCCACCATGAGAGGTGTTAGGAGAAAATCGAACAATCATTGTTTCGTGAGGTCGTAGTTCGTCGTACATAGAAATAATAAGTTTGTGTACATTGGATGAAGGTGTGTGTCAGTGTAGTTAAAATCCTTCTCATAAATCATCCTTGTATATTTATGTTAATTTTTTTATTTAATCAATTAAAAAGAAGAGAATAGTTAGTGGAGAAGGAAAATAATGGAAAGGAACTTGAGAGAAGACATTACATCAAAATCGGGTAACTTCTTTTGATTTGAGCCAAAAGGGTTTCTTGAATTTCTTTATTCCTAAGGTAAGGCTTCTAAGAGGAATGGAGTGACTCTAGGAATAGTAATTTATAGAGTTTTTTCGTACTAAATGTCTTTGGAAGTGTGAGATAAAGAGAAGTTAAGGTTCCCTTTTATATAAGAGGTGAGCGGAACTTTAGGAAAGTCTTGCAATATTAATTTATTATTAATTCAATTTCTATTAAAAAATGTTAAAAACTAATTTAATTAGAATATAAGATGATTTTGGTTCCAATACCCATAATCCAATAATATTTATACAAGTTTTTTATATTTTTTAATCCTTATCTTTTCTATTTAACACTTATTTTACCGGTTTTAATCTTATAGTAATATCATGTTACTTACACATTGTGGGTTAATGTAATTACCATATCATGTCAAAAGACCCACAAAATGTCATTTATGAAACATTTAAAAATATCTTAACCATTTATAGGATTCATATATTTTTATACATTTAATATCATTTAATAAACTATTTTATATTTTAAATAATGAATTATGTTAATTTTGGTAACTATTAATACTTTAAGTTTTTTACAAATTCATAACAACCTGATTAATTTGTCCAAAAACCATTGAATAAATCCTAACATTTCATATTCACCTATATAATTATTGGATGACATAAATTATGTTAAATAATATATATTTTAACATTTATAATATCATTTATTTTAATCCTTTATTAATGAAGATATCACTCCATCATTATTGTGCCATAATTAAATTTATTTATTTTACTTCTAAAAATTATAAATAAATTATAATATTGTATAAAATGTTATTATTTTTCTAGATACTCTTTATAGTCAAATATATCACTTATATAAACCCATATAAATATTGATTTTGTAATAATATGCATGTTTATGTTATTTTTCTCTTTACATTAAATTACTTATTATAACATGTCCTTATCACTCCCATGTGGATCCATGGGGTCCTAAAATCAACACCAGGAGTTCCATAGTCTAAAATATTTCATCCAATAAGATTAGGACATGTTTTACGGTAGTTTTATATCATTATAATATTGTTTTTTTACCCTTAGTTACCAGATTTACCCTTTAACCATGGTAAATAAAAATAATTACTAAAGTTATTATTCATAATGTATATAAATAAAAGGTACCTATTTCAAAAAATTTACCTCATTATTCCAAATATTTAATCCATGTTTCCAAATCCAAAACATATAATTGGATTTAATTAATTTAAAATTAATTTCTATTTTCAAAACCAAAAAAGTGGGGTTTTAAGAAAAAAAACTATCAAAAGATTGACATGGGTTCCTATCCAATTGAAAATGGAAATTACTTCCAATGAACATATACTGGATTAAATGAAATAATAATAATCCAATTACACTTTAAAAAAATTAAATTATAGTCTAACTCTAGAAATAAATTAGATAAAAATGTAGTTTTGAATTAACATGTAGTATTTCTCACTATTCATTAAAAAATGAACTTCATCAGAAAATTACCATAAATTTGAAGAAGGTAAATTTTGATGTACTGATTCTATAGAATAATTTTATTTTGTCAAAAATAACGTGTAAAATTAAAAAAAAACTACATTTAAAAAGGATTATCCATTAAAGGTGGTAAAACTCTATTTTTAGAAGAATACTTCTTTTATCGAAAAAAATTGAATTTGTTCTAATATCATTTCTAGAAAACATATGGTTTGAATTTAAAACATTATATTTAATATATAACTTATATATTCATTAAATAAAAAACCATAAAGATTTATATGATTTTATAAACACAATTATTCTCTTTTAAATAGGTTTTCATAAAAATAAATCCTTTATTTTCAATTGGTTTTTATTTAAATTGCTAATATATTTGGTAACTAATGAATCATTATTTAAACATTTGTAAACTATATTTCAAACTTTAGTTGATACTATTCATTCCCACCATTCTAACATCTAGGTGTTAACAACCATTTAAATTAATAACATTATTATTGTATTTTTTTGGTTTAACTCAAGGTTGTGTGCAACGTAAGATTTCGGAGAAACCCATTGTTGTGTCTCGAGTACAATATTGGAAAAGATACCCCTTTTACATAAAATAAATATATTATTCATAAATAATAATAGAAATAAAAAATTATTATTCTATAAATACCCGGGCTGTTACATCGTGTTCACAATTTAGTTGGTTCTACGAGAAGAGCCGATAACTATTCCACGTTATTGGATTGTTGCAGTAGAACTCCAGGAGGTAAATTTTTATTTTGATATTGTAGAATCCAAGGGTTCCATAGAGCTTAATACACCCATATGGGGTTATTTAGTTCATTTCCCCAAGAAGTTCAATGGGAATTTTTCTTATGTTTGGATTATTTGAGTTTGAACCAGATGAAATTCATGAATTGGTATCCTCTTCTATGTATCAATGATATCTTCAATCAGTTGAAAGTTTCTAAAATCTTTTACATGATTAATTTTGAGATATTAATACCACAAGATGATGGTGAGATCAATGGACATACCCCATACTTATTTTAGAAGAAGTTAGGGATTGTATGAGTTAGTAGTGACATCGTTCTACTTGAAGAATGACCCTTAAGTATTCATGTCCTTAATGAATCTGACCATTCATCCATTTATAGATCTATCGATGGATGTTTTTTCAATTAAATCATAGTTTAATTTCATCTATTAGAAATTCATTCTCAATATCTTGATATCTTTTGGAGAACATTGAGTGATCATCATATTTAAACAAAGAAAACCAATTTTTTTTGGATTTATAATGTGCACTTATTGGGCCATTTCATCTCATAGGAATGATTATTAGTGCACCCAAATAAAGTTTCATCCATGGTATAATGGGAGATTCCCAATAATTTCATTGTGATCCATATATTTTTTTTTATCATTTTATTATTGGAAGCTTATCTAGGGATTCACTAGGATTGAAGAATCATTGTGAGAGCTAACCAAGAATGTAGTGAATTTTTTTCTCAGACACTTGTGAGAGGGATTTTCAGGAGAAAAAATGTAGGTTCACCTCAGTAACTATCATCACATTACCAATGATGGGTAAATAATATACCATGTATTTTGATACAAATGGAGGTTGAATGAGTGTGTATTTAATATAGGAGGAATGATTGGTTTCTTTTGGCTCCAGATATCTGAGACAGCATGAGAGGAATTACCCAACTCCGAATATGGAGTTATCTTGGGTTGTACATTCCTTGAGATATATGAGACATTATCTTATGGATTATATGTTTGTTTTTTACATATACCATAAGAGAAAAAGGTACATCTTTTCTTAATTAGACCTAAACATTTAGTGTAGGATGTGGGTATAGTATCCACAGTTTTTTGACATCGAGTTGTATTATACACTTAGAAAGTGAAACTTTGTTAATGATTCCTTGATTCGTAAGATGATGAAAGAGGTAGTGTGATTGTCCTATGATTTTTGGATAATGATATATCTCTTTGCAGATAAGCATATAGATTTTCATAAGTCCCAGGGATGAGTAGTTGTGACATAAACATCTATCATTCTAGTGCTTCCAAATAAAATCAAGAAAAATTAATTATCTAATATAGAGGAATTAGTTTTTAGTGACAGCCTATATGGTGGGGTTCACCAAATGGATGGTCACATGGATGTTGAAATTATCTTATTTTTTATGGATGAGTATGGGTTCCTATGGCTTTGTGTGAGGAGCTGATTAGAGAGTATCATAATTAAATATTCATGCTACCTCCTATTTTTAAATATATGTATCATGATCTCTGAAGATAGTACTGGTGGTCTATAATGAAAAAGGAGGTAGTGGGATTCATAGAGAAATGATTCACCTGTCAGTAGGTGAATGTCAAGCGTCAGAGTCCTACTAGGTTATTGCATCCTCAATCTATTCCAAAGTAGTGATGGGATGACGTCACTATAGAGTTTCTGATATAATTACAATGAAGACTGATAAGAATGATGTAGTTTGTGTGATCATGGATTTACTGACGAATTTAGATCACTTTATACTTATCCTGGAGACCTCAAAATTTAATATCCTGGTAGTATATACATGTGTGAGATAGTTCAGTTACAAGGTTTTTTTATGAATATTGTTTCTGATAGACATTTTTGTTTCATGTATCACTTATATAAAGGTATTCATAAGGCTCTAGTATCACAGGATCTTTATATAACATCCTATCATCCTCATAATAAAGTTAAATCTTAGTAGACTATTCACATTTGGGATAATATTCTATAAACCAATGTTTTGTATTTTAGTACTTCATGGGAGAATCACATAGAAATCATGGAGTTTAAATATGATAATAGTTTCTTAGAATCAATAAAAATGTAAATATTCATGGATTTTTAAGGAATTTCATGTTGTTCACCTTTTTTGGATGAAGGTATTTTATTTTGTGCCCTTTGGGCCTAGTCTCATGTTGGAGCCATCTGAGCAGTTTTAGTTGATCAAGAGGTAGTTCGTGAATTTATAGCATATAAAAAGATATTATGAAATAAATCATAGAGGACCTCTATATCTTGAGTTTGGTCATCTTTTTCTCCTTCTAGATTCATCTAGGTTGGGAATTACTATATCAAGAAGTAGGGAAAGGTAGCACCCATTTATAACAGGTTTTTTGAGGTAGTGGAAAGTTCTGGTCTAGATTCATACATATTAGACCATGAAAATAAATAAAATTTGATGATTGATGTGTTTCATGGGTTATATATTTGAAGATATTATCCTCACCCTAACCATATACTTGATGTTGATTAAATAAGGCTTGGTGTAGATATTTCCATGTGGAGGATCATATATGAATTTCGGATCATATTGAGAAGTATCTCGGAGGGAGGACTATAACTCTAGTTCGACTTTAGTGGCATCATGGGAATGTTTAAGAGGATACCTAGGAAAGGGAGTCTGATATATGATCATAGTGTCCAAAAAGGTTCGCTGATACCCTACAGGAATTCCCATAGTAGCTCTATGATGATATTTTATATGGTGGGGAGTTTTTACAATCCCATATTTTTCTAGGTACATCCCTCTTTGTGTTTTTTTAACCTCTATTGTTGGGGTCATTCATTTTCTTTAAACCATGGTGGCTGATTCTTGTTTGAAGTCTGAGAGATTTTATTAGTAAGAATGACATAATGTTTAGGGAAGTATATTTGTTTGGATTAATGAAGTCTATGTGTGAATGTGTTAAATTGGATTATGAGGGTATTCCATGATGTTAGAAGGCATCCGTGGTGGTTTGGGGTTTTAATTGGTTTTTTTTCTGGTTAAATATTAATCTATGACAATTAAATACCATGTACATGTATTAAATACCATGTAACTATTCCTAAAAATATTTCATTAAGGGGTTATAGGCCATGAATATTTTCATGGAGTGAACTGGTTATATTCCATGAATCCACAATACATAATGTGTAATGTTTTGGTAGGGTAAAAATCACATTATGTGATGTGAACATCAGTGTAACTCTTAAATATAAAATATATAATGTAATAGGGGACTAGACACTATGAATTTCTCATGAATTATGGTTTTCAAATTTGTAGAACTTATAATTTGCATTCACCCAGTGCATCCCTCCACTCTTTCAAGCCCTAGGCAAATTATTGTGTATTTTGGAGCATATTAATCCATTCTAGATATCCAATTCAATAAATAAAAATCTTGTTAGTTTTTTCTCTTAATATTCCATTTCTCTTCCATTTTTACTTATTCTGTTGGTGTAATTATTTTGACTAATGTTTTTTAGGGTGTTGATATTGATCTGATCTGATCTGGGTTCCTTATTATTATATTCTTCGCCTCCATTATTATTGATGATTTTGTTTGGAATCATTTACATAATTATCATATAAAGTTATGTGGAATAAACAAAGAGATATATTATATCAATTCTAAATAATGTAAAATAATTCAATTGAACCGACATGATGTTTGAATTGATCAATTGAATAATGTGTAATGATAAATTTTTCTTTGGACTGTTCCCTGAGTCCCTTTGGATTCAATGTTTTTATGACCTAACATATAGCAACCCATTGAGTGACCATACAATTGATAATTAATGAATTGTCTAAATTTTTTATGTCATGTTTAGAGGACATGAGAATGTATGTAATTTATGATATAGTATCAAACTGTTGACAGATTATGGGATATTGACATGAACATTTGTAATTTGGTATTTAAATGATACTGTAATTAAAATAAAAATGGTAATTTGGAAAATGACCCATTGAGTCTTATGATGTGTTAATGTGATATCCTTACTCTTATGACTTATTTAGTTTGATTACATACATGTTGAAGTGGTTATATAATGGGTTTAGCCCAGTGATACATGCTGAAATTCTTATATAGTGGGTGTGGCCTTGTCGATGAAAAAATTCATATATTAGCGATTTTCCCAGAGGCATAAAGACTTATATGGAGGGTTTTTTCTAGTCATGTGATTATGAAATGGTTCATGGGTATGGTTGTTATGGTTGTCCAACATTCATAGATATATTCCATCATGGTGTCAGAGAAGGTTGATTTAGGTATTGTATTAATTGATTAATTAGTATACGTTTTATCTATCTATTTAATGAACTTATTTTGATAATGGTTTTTTTAGACATGGTGGTGTCATCCTATTATGATTTTCTCACACCCTATACTGGTTGTTGTTTGGTACCTATGTATATCACATGGATATTGTTTTGGACTATGGAAATGGACCTTGTTGCTGATTTTTCTTATTATATGTGATGGATTTTGTTAAAGGGAATTACATGGGGTTTATCTCCAATGGCCCGAAGGCCTTCATTTTTTATTGATTTTTGATAATCCACCTTTGAAGGGGTGATTTGGAGCCTGTAAAAGTCCCATAGGCATAATTATTACATGGACCGTAGGCCTTAGATGAATTCATTGTTTTTAGGCTTCAAATATTACATACAACCCAGACTAACAACTTAGAACTCCTCCACCCCAGCATCTTCATCGTGAAATCAGATCTCCACCTTCGTATGGTTGTTAAGTTAGGCTTTCACGTGCATGCACAGGCTTGTCCTGATGGAAGGTTCCATAACCTATCATTGTTTCAATCTGTTTAGCTTCTACTGTGGTGAAATCTCTTTTTTCTCAACCTCTATCGAAAGCTTACTCCTTATAGTTTTTCTGGGTTTCATTTCCACTTAAGGTGGCCCTAAGGTCTTAAGGCGGCTCGAAGGGATTTAGGTGGCCTGAAGGCCTTACTGACTAGAATTCATGGGTGTTCCAAAGTCCTTAAAAGACTTGGGGACCAAATCAGTGTCCCGAAGGCCCAAATGTGGGAATAGTCTTATTGCTACAGTGTTAAACGGCACCCACTACAGGTCACGCTATAGTACCTACTATAGTACTGCTACAGCACCTACTACAGTACTTTCTATAATACTGCTACAGTACCTGGAAATTATGCCTCTTCCTGGATTTGATCCTGGGTCACCTGGATGCCCTTAAGGAGTCCTCACGAACCGGGTTGAGGATCATGTGCATTACATGGGGTTTAGGATTAATGTCTTTTGATATTATTTATTTTACATGATCCTTTTATTTTTATTTTTTTCAGTTTTACATTAATATACATTTCATCATGTTATTACATGATTTTTTATTATTGGTTTCTTGGATCTTCCTGTTAATTCCTATTTTCGTGTTTTATTGTTTTCTTTATTTTTATTTCATTGATATGTACTTGTATAGTTTATTTATGTTTTATTTTAAGTCCATATCAAAGTTTATAGTCTCCCCACTATACTCATCACACCTCTTCTACTAGTCGGTAGCCTCAAGCATATGGGTAGGGGTTCTTGAGGTACTCTAACCAACCTAATTTTTTCATGTGAGAGAGTTCCGGATTAGGGGAAGGTACATTTATGTAGGTAAATTTTTCAAGTATTATATGTTTTAAACCATGAAAGTACCCACATAAATATAAATACAGTTGTTGGACTAGTGGTTCTTCTTTGTTCTCATGTGGATTGGTCGCCCGCACACTCTCATCGCACTAGTTATTCACCCACATCATTCATGCATGTATTACACACAAGTTGATCTTACATATCCATAGTAGGACATTAACTGTGATATTATTGTTTATAGTGTAACCTTAGAAAGTCACCTTGTCCTAGTAACCTAGGTTTCCTAACCTGCATTTGGAAACCTAGTACAGTTGACCAGGGAAAAGTTCCTTGTGCGAGGTCAAATAAGTGTGGTGTCCTTGGTAAGGTACTTTCATTTTGAATTTTTTTTCCTTAGAATATTTATAAATAAAACCCTAGAACAAATGATAATATTGGTACTTGCATATTACTGATTGTCACTCCAACAGTTTAAATTCCTGATTCCTCTGTTTTTGCACATATTGAGGAGATGTGTGGTATTATTGGACCCATAAATGAAAGATCATACGATCCCACATTTCTAAATCTTTAAAAAAAATTGATGAAACATCATTTTGAATATCTTGAGAATGAACAACTACTGTTGTATAGATGTGTACTTTTGGAGGATGTGATCATCATCAATACAATGGTTTTCATGCTGAATTCAAGGCCCAATGCATATTCATACCTCACCACTACCAAAATTTATTTTAGGGTCATGTATATTAATAAAGAAACAAATCCCATAGTGTGTCTGATGGCACAAGAGCCTCATCCCAGCTTGTGAGGACTCGCTAGGTGCATCCAAGAGACCCGAGATCAAATCTGGGTGGAGGCATATTTCTGGGTTACTATTGCAGTACTGTAGCAGTACTGTAGTAGGCACTGTTCGGTACTGTAGCATCCGGAACTATTCATCCATCTGGGCCTTCTGGCAACAGGTTTGGTCCTTAGGTCCTGCAAGGCTTTTGGGCCTCCCAAGGCCTTCGGGCCAGTTGATTTTCAAGGCCTTTGGGCCACCTTAATACCGTAGGGCCACCCCAAGGCCTTTGGCCCACCTGAATGTAGGACCCAGATACACTACAAAAATGAGCATCCCCAAAAGAGGATTCAGAGCAGGTGAACTCACCAGAGCAGAGCCAAATAGATTTTCAGAATGAGAGGGTATGGTAATGCCATCGATACCAGCCTGTTCTTGCACGGGAAGCCTAGATAGACGGTCATGGAAAGGTGCATAGGTACTATCAGGATGCAGATGTTGGGGAGGGGCAGTTCCTTGTAGATGGTCTGGTTGAATTCCCTAAGACCTTCGGGTCATGTAATCTCCTAAGCCTACGGGCCTTGTAATATCTGAGCCTATGGGCCTTTTAAGGGTTCCCCCTCATCCCTTGAAAGGGGGGTTATCAAAAATCAATAAAAATGAAGGCCTTCAAGCCATTCCGGCATAGTGTGTCTGATGTTCCATACTTCTTGTACTATAAATTTGGAATCATGTATTACTGGGATAAATCCATATTCTGACGTTTACATTTTACATAAAATATGATTGATAAATCAAAGGGTTGGAAGGATTCTTGGAACTTTTATTCTGGTGGAGGGGTTAGGCTTGGACATATGTCAGCCTATTGGGTGTGCATAACATGTGAAAAATTGTCAACTTGGTTAAAGGATGTAAATATTTATAATTCCATTTGGGTTTCACAGATGTATATGTACAAACCATTTGGCATCATCCTATACATGATAAAACATTGGATCCTAGGAACCAATACATTCCACCTGACTCATTGTGTGGTTGGAATTAGTTTCTAGTACTCTTACCATATTTTGGGAGCTCCTATTTTGGGTGAGATGTATAATGAACTCATCCCACAAATGGCGATATGGGGTGACCCTGAAATATCACTCACACTATCCCATGAATTATTGGAAATTTCTCTAGATTTCATAATGTGATATCAGAAATTTAGGGGAGAAATTAATTGTGAAGAAAGGATGAACATTTTCCATGATCCCAATGGTAGGGTCCGACATGTAAATCCTCAACAGGATGTCTAAAAGTTAATAAAAAGGAATCCTTGAAAACTAATGGACTATTTTGGAGTGGTTCTAGTTCACCACATGGGGATCTCCAATAAAACCCAATATTTCTACCAACACATGCCTTACTCGATTTTTGGATATGCGGATGAATATTTATATATTGGTGGTGAATGATTTCAATGACCGGGTAAGGTTAAAGACATTATTCATGGTAGATAAGCTATTGGAATGAGATCATATATGATTTGAAGCTCCTAATATAGTAATTATCCATCGGTTTCTTCTACTTTTGAATGCTGGAAAGTCCCACTTAATGATTTTAAGTAAGTTCCATGTGTTATGGTGGCGTATCAATGTTCATTTCCCATAATATGATTTTTTTAGAGGTATCAACATCCTGGGATGTTGAGTTTGTCCCTATTTATTATATATATCTCTAATTTGTCATCTAACATTGAAATATGGGGTATCCTTAAAGATTATATTCCTATCTAAAAATTTTAACTTCTTCCGATATAGTGATTCACCTATATGAGCTATCATTGATGAAGATAGTAACTATTACAAGATCAAATCATAAATTATTTCTTTTGAACAATTTCTGTTGGTTATAAAGATTGATAATGAAATTATCAATAAAACCTATGTTAACTATATATTTTCACTTCAATTCAAATGAATGAAACAAACATCCATCCATCCCCCTATGTATGTTCAATTAGAAAAGCATATAATGATGACCAGCTATCTCTAGGTGGTCGTGCACAAAGAAATATTGGTGTGAGTGATTGATTATTCATCAATAATTAACCCCATTGGGTTGACTCATCAGTATGTGAGCTTCTGCATTTCCTCATTTACCAAAGTGGTGTTGGTAAAGGACAAACCATAAGTTGAAGAAAACAATTCCGTATTATTTCACATGGATGATTGGGCTCATTTAGAGTTTGATTATAAAAAAATTCTACCAAAGTCCCAATCTAAAATCTATCATAGAGATATAAATGAAATTATTGATTCCATAGTTATAGTTGAACCAAACTGGTCCATATGCCACATTCAAGAGAGAACTCATGACCTAGTCACCTAGACTCACTATAAAAGTGATATTCCTGAAATAATCCATAAAATCAAGGGATTGGGATCTTGATTTATAGTTATCTAGGGTGACCAAGAACTTTGTGTGGCCCATGGAGCTCTCTTCTGGAAGACAATCATTTTGATGCCAATGAGTTATGGTTATTTCATGGGATTGGCTTACAGATCCCATAGATTGGGGAAATTTGGTCACCCTATAACCTCCACTATGATACTTACCCTACTAAATTGTGTAAGTACATCCATGTTATTGAGATTATTATATATACCACTACTGACCAGATCCTGAACACAAATCTGGGGGATGATATGTTATCCTAGTTTGACACTAAATCGATGGATGATCAATATACCACTAAATGGGATGAATTAGTTGATCTTGGTGATATATGTATCCCTAAATAGCTTCATTTTCTTTACCTACCCCTTATGGGTATTTTTCTAATGTACCCAATAGTGATCCATAGAGGGAGGAAGAAAAAGAACCAATGTTAGAGTCATCATGATATGGATTGACATGTGCCCCTATCAAGGATAAGGTGGCCAATCCTGAATCTGGGGAATTTTCCCCTAGAAAAAGCTCATAGATTAGGAAATGAAAGTAAGAGTTCCTTACCTTCCTCCCCTAGTAACTATATTCAAAGAAATAAGTGTTAGCCTCACTCAATCAAAATTTAATGAGTAGTGGAGAATAAGAACATTGGAAATGAGAATCACTAGTTTTGGTGAGTTTTCACAACCCCATTTACTCTCTTGATGTTTAGAGTATACATATGATCATTATTATAGATTATAGATGTATATCCCCTTTCTAATTTCAAGTGGATTTGACTTGAACATCTATGAACAGAGGAGGGTACTCTTGATGAGGTGTATATTATAACTGGTGAGGCATCCCCCCCTAATAAGAGAAGTTCCATGGGTGAGACAATATTGTATTCAGCTACTATAGTGGGAGAGTATAATATTGGTGATGTCAAATATTAATCATTAGGAATCATTTAAATATCACTATCTCTTCTCTTGTATTATATTTCAGATCAAATGCATACACTGGAGTACCCTACAACAACCACCACAAGAACTATCATTATCCCTAAATGTGTTGATGTGGATCATGGAATGTTTTATGATGGTACAGGTACTGATCATTATTCAAACTGACATTAAAAGGTTTTGATATCCTAAAATATAGTGGATAACACTGATTAAAACTCCAATTTGGGTCATGATCCAAGATCATTGGATACCCTTAATGGTGAGGATGCTGAGAGACTTGGATAATTATATAATGAAATATTGGATTAAATTTATTAATATTTTGATATCCCCAACTTCAAGGAGGATTTTTTGTATATTAATAATGAATTGGATGTATGTGAGTTCCCCATTTAGTATGTTCTCACATGAACAACCTTCTTATGTATGACTCTTTAAATCAATGATCATGATTTATACAATATTTTCTGAAGAAAACATTACAATGGTTATCCATAACTTGGGATCATGGGTGCCTAATGCTCGCATTTTGGAAGAAGATATATCTCATGGAGGTTAAAATGTGGGGTGTTAAAATGAACACACTATGGTGGGTCTTGATAAGGCTCTTGAAGATGCTCCTCGTTAGGAGATCTCGGCTCAAACTGCTAAGGCTATGGAGACTAGGGAGGAATCTATCCAAGAAACTGATATGTCAATGAGATGGTTTTATAATCCAATATGATAGACTTTTTTCCTCTCTATTTATAATCTTCCAATGTTGGTGACTAATTTCATTCATCATTCAGTGCCATCATCCCCAACGGTTGAACCTAAAGGGGGATCCTCCGCCCCAAATTAACTCATTGTGTAATGTGTGGGTCATGTTACCCTTGGAAGGAAATTAAAAACTAGTTGTATAAGTGAGTTATTCTCAGAGTACACCTCTAAAGTTGAATCTAGATATTCAAAAATCCTAGATGATCATAATTCTCTTCAAGTATTTCATTGGTTCATATGGAATTATATATGGGAGTTTGCCTCAAAAACACCTGTTATGTTCCTACTTTCACAACATCATTGGCTCGAGAGCATGTCCACCATGTTATGGTATGGTGGATTCAACTACCTTGTGAACCATGGTATTTTGAATGAAATATTTTAACAACATGATAAATAATATGAGAAATATAAACTCCTTATAAATGGAAATTTTCTCATGAAAATCGATGATCTTAGAGATTAATTATCATATAAAGAGATAAATCATGCCAAGAAGTTGTAGGATTACTATAAATATATTTATAAGAAATACCTTAAAAACTACATATTAAATAAGTGGCAGATACCACCATGGGGGAGCACATACAACATGACCATTCATTAGAAGAATTCTAGGATGAGGGAAATATTATTAAAGTGACTACAACAGAAGAGACTCACCTTAGTGAGGAAGCTAAGTCTTCCATGGTAGTTGGGTTTCAACAGGATATTTATAAGGCTCAAGAGTCCATCCAAAAATTTAAAAGTTACGTTGATAATGTTTTATAATGTATCATAGATATACTATAACATGTACATGTTCCTCTAACTTTTCTCTATTAATTAATTTAATTATTCTATTAACCATCTACGTCTTTTCCCCTTTTTGCATACAATTATGAAATTAAACTGGTGTTGTCCCTTTTAAATTAATATCCTTATATAAATGTGATTTAATTATAATTAATCAAACATGAATATTCTCTATGTTTTGAAATGTTCATAGGACCCAACAAGAAAAGTCCGAATATTGCGAGAGACATATAATAGACCATACAAAAATTATGCATTTTTGGTCACCACCCTAATTTTTTCCAATGTCACATTAAAAAATTACATAGTGTCCTTGGAGTTCTCAGATCGGATGGAGTTGGATGGCATATGCATGTAAGAGATGACCATGAACACTATTCTAGAAGAGGCTTCCATTACAATGTTGTCAAATAATACTAAGAGAACATGATATTATTTGGGGGATGAATAGTTATTTGATTTATAGGCTATATTTGGAGGTATATTATGAAAATATGTGTTATAAAGAATATTTTTCATATTCAGAAAAAATATTTCCTTCTGGGTTCGATGCCATTATTACTGGTAGCCAAAATAAATATTACAAAGATCTAAATTTCCTAAGGCACAAAAGATATATTTTTAAAAGAATATTCCTAAGTATGGATGGTTTATTTTGGCTCAAATTGAATAGGAATGGGTAGGTTCTTCCTTACATAGTTTTGAATAATATTTAATGAAGGGATAATTCATGAATTGATTCCGGATCTAATATTTGGCCATCACTATGTATCCTATTATTGTAGGAATCAAGACATGCATAGTTGTAAATAATGTTCCTTGTATAGGTCTGTTCTATATACGGAGAGAATAATTTTTATTATTTTTGGTTTATTAATCAGTTGATAACCCACCTTGGACTCTCTTATATAGATCTATATCGTACACAGCAGAGTAGAGGAGTCATTTTTTTTCAAGAGGCCCTTTGTGGGAGAATTTGGGAATTACTACATATCTCATTGAGATGATAATAAAGACAGACATAGTTATCTGATAGATTCCCTAAATTGTAAAACATCTTTTGTGGGGAATGGTAATTTTATCATATTTCAGTTGGGATAAGATATAGAATCTATGAATCACTATATACCTCATTTGGATGAGAATCAATCCATATGTTTTTATGTGATATAGTTGTTGTAAGGTACAAATACTGGTAATAGTGGTTCTCTCAGGTGAAGGTAACAATAATGGAAAACATAACATCATATAAAAGGGATGTCCACCATGAAGTTTGCTATCATCTAGTAAGGATATAGGTTACCTGATGTAAAGGGTAGTTATGAAGTCTTTCATTACACAAATTCCACTTTAATGGAGAGGAAACAGTTGTAGGTTGTGGTGTTTAGATCGTAAAGTGACTTTACTTTGTGATAAGTCTCTTACAAATATTCTTGAGATCACATGATCTATGTAAAGTGTGAGAAAAATAATTGAATATTGAGGGTTTCCCTTTTCACATGGGGGAAATTCAAAAAAATATATAGAAGCAATAGACTAACACCAAATAGTTTTTTGTTTCCTCTTTATCTGGTATTGAGGAACTCAAGGTGAATAAATAACATTGTGTTAAACACATGTAAAGAAAATCGTACACAAGTATGGAACTTATGGATATTCTTGAGACATAAAGTATATGAAACGATACATATCCTGTGGAATGGGGAATCAATTCATAATATGTTCTTAGAAAGGATTACATGTATTAATATGAATCATATAAAAGGAATTTGGTAATATTTATTATATTGTGATTGTACTAGGTTGTAGGATCTAAGCTTCAGTATGTGTGTTGTTAAAGTTAGAATCATGCTAGATGTAGTTATCATCATTGCATATAGCTTAGCATCATGTGACTTGAGTGTAACGTACATGGAAAAAGTGAAAATGTGCAATATGGGGATTATGCATTAAAAGATACACAAGAATTTGGGAAATAATCTAAAAAGAATATTCATCCCATGCTCATATAATGAGGCATTTTAGGCTTATCACCCAGGGAATCCTATTCTAAGAGGATAGGGAAATACTAGACTTTAACATGATCTGATGAAGGCATTTTCATAGAATTTAAAGTCTAGTAACTATGATGATATCGTTCATTACTTTAAGATCATGTGAAAAGGACCATTTTTTGTTGTTTAACATCAGTGGATTTGGAAAAATGGTTACTTGTATTTTTTATTCATACAACTAGGATTATTCAATTTTAATCACATGAAATATTTCCTTAGAAATATTAGATGTTATGGGTGTAGTATGATCACTTTCCATGGTGATAAATGATTATACTACATTTTAATAGACCTAATTTATAAAAAATATCCTTCACATTTTGGTTCCAATGTCAGATATTTCTTCTTAGGTATAACTGGGTTCCTGAGGACAAAAAATAGAACCCCTTATAGGAATGAATGAATGAGTATTTTCTTATTGTAATCTCAAGATATTTGGTTTTGTTAATCCTACAAATAATTGAGTTTGTTCAGTATCTTCTCGTAGAACCATTAAAATTTGTCTAAAAACTTTTGGGACTACTTTTCTTTTGACAAGATATCATAGAGGGAAATGAATAGGGAAAGAAATTAGTTTTTGATGAGAGAAAAAAAATTCCCCATAGAACAATGCTTTTGAGGTCTCCTTTATAGCATTAAGATTTATGGTGTGGTAGGTAAAAAGGCATTTAGAATCTATTAATGCCAATATTTCCTGTCTTTTTCTACCATTCACTATAGTCTTCTTGATAGAGGTTTGTTGAAAACCTCTATCAATCCATTTTCTAGTGAATTATAGATACATCAATCGTTTGACTCAATGTATTATTATTTTAAAATCCTTTTCATTTTTTAAGATAATAATTTGGTAAAATTTTCCATCACTATTCTATGAGGGACACCAATCCCAGTAATGATTTTTGAACTTATAAAATTGAAAATGATTTTTGTGTCCACTTATTTTAGTGGTATTTCTTCATCCCATTTTGAGAAGAATTTTTGTAAAAATGGGGATATATTAAAAATTATTATTTATAAAAGGATAATTTGTTCCTACAACATCCAAACCACATATAAAAAATTTCAAATAGTATTTGATGGTGTGAAGTAACTCTAGGGGTTTATAGATGAAATTGGTTTGCAGTTGATATTAATGAAACTTTGTGGTCAATTTTGTAAAATCCTATATCATTAAAAGCTTTCAATATATAATCCTTATAATTTGCTGAGAAATCATGTTTACTGACTATTGAGTGCCACCTAAACTAGCATGGAGATCTCACATAATGGATATAGTCTCTGGTCTAACAATGCAAATGAGGAGGATTTTGTAGATATATTATTTATAGAGGAATTTATAGTGATTTGGTCTATTAGATATGACAAAATTGACCAACCACTATCAGATATAATATATTATAGAATTATATGATGGAAAATTCCCACATTGGAGATTGTCCAGGATGGGATTCATCTCTCCATTCAATGGAAAATCTGGTTTATGGATAGAATTAGCTTTCTTTATCTCTTCAGTGTCACTCTGAAAAAATTGAAATAACATTCTATGATGTGGAATGATGATGATGGTTTAATCACCATTTGGATATTAATACAGGAAGATTTATTTTCCATTGCATCTTTCTAATCATTATATGAGCATGGGAAATGAGTCAATATTGGCTCTGAGAGGAATTTTGACATTAATCCTTAGACATAGCCAATAAGGGAGGTCAAATATTCTTTATTAATATATTAATCATCATAGAACATCTTAATTACCACCAATAAATCACCGTTATTGTTTAAATGGGTCATGGCTATTTGAAGTGATAGTTCTAGGAAATTAATGAAGGCCTACTACATTACCTCATTATGGGTGTTTCCTTATAACAACATGAAGTGATAATTAAGGACTGTTTTTGGACTCCTTATGTTTTAATCATGTTTTAATGTTCAAAAATCATGTTAACCTTGTTTAATATATCTCAAATCATGTGTATAGATGGTTGGTTTCCCTATTCTTTAAATAAACATTCACAAGATCCAGATTCCTATAAATCATGTTTGACTATTGTTAACTATATTTAATTTTGTTTAGAATGTTTTCTTGTATGAATGATTAAGTCTAATACATTCTGTGAATATTATTACTTAATAATGTTTACATATATTTGGCTAAGTCTGAGAAACTGTAAGTATACCATCGGATCTGGTTTTTGGAAAAGACCAAGACACCATGACCCAGACATCATGAACCAGACACCATGACCCAGAAACTGTGACCCAGACACCATGACCCTGACACCGTAACGAGTTTCAGATATCATAAAGTTTGTGACATTGATTCCTTACAACCATCACTAAGACATTGTTCAAAGGTTGGAAAAGGACCAGACCCCATGATCCTAACACCACATCTGTGCAACCTATTCCTAATCTCAATGAAACTGTGGCATCATGATTGTCTCATTGCGCAAATTCAATGAATTAGACATCATTTTTGGAGACACTATTTCCAAGTGATACCATTTCAATACAAACTATGACAAAATTTTTTAATTTGTTATTCCATTTTCAATTTAATTTATAAGGGTCATATTTGATTCATTTAAAGACACTTGCATAATTAATTTTTGTTTTTAGACATGTCACCTGATAGTAAAAGGTATCAGATGCAGAATTCATGCATCATGTCGGCTCAAACACATGTACTCCATAACAAAAATGAAAGAATGGAACTGGAATAAAAATATGAGGAGAGAGCATTTGAAAAGAGAAATGATATATGCAACAAGATACAACTGAAGAACACACGAACCACTCTCGATTTCCAAAAGGCTGGACTACTGTAAATCAGAGCTAAAAACAACTTCGTAGTACCAACTCTAAGAAGAACATGAGCTAGATCATAAAATTTGAAACCAGAGCACCAAACATGGGATACTCTATTTTTCACAATAGGACTTGATACTTGCATCTTCTTCGTCCTACAAGCACAAAGCTGCATAGAATAACACTCATATCACTTCTAATCCTTTCTCATCATATTTTTTTATTGTGTATTGTGTTTTTCTTTTGAGTATTGTGTGTGTTTATGTATTAAAACACACATTGAATCAATTATTAAACTGAAGGATGAAATATATACTTCCTCTAACATCTTCTTACAGCTATTTACTTCCATGTATAACTATGGAAGAGGTCCTTGGGTGACCTGGTATCATATTCCCACGAAGAATAGTGGAAGAGGTCATGTGACCTGGATAGTCCTGTGTACTCTTGTTTACCCCGATCCAGGGTGTGGATAATGTTTATTAATATAGATTTATTTATGGCAGGTGATCACCAAGTGGATTGGATTAAGTCTCTGCTTGAGACCGAACCACTTGTTTTATCTGATGTGTCTTTTAATTTAGTATTTCTCTATATTACATTATAATTCATAAAAGTATATATTACTTTAATAGTTAGTTTATCAAGTTTTTATAACTGTTTATAACCCATATATTAGTTTCAAAAGTTATATTAATCTATATATTATTATATCTAAAACTAATCAACATTTTGAGAAATTAATTGAACATTTAAGAATTTTATAAATTCATAAAAACTTACTTTGGTTTTATTTTAATAGGTGGAAATTATCAAAGACCCAATTTTTAACAAAACTTTTTATAGATACTCATTTCACCCCCCCCCCCCCCCCTCTTGAGAAATCGACTACATCCAACATTTGGTATCAAATGTTGTATAGAAATATGTCAATATTCAAAGCTTTTTCAAATCTTTATCAACAGTGATTATAGTTGTCTTTAAAAGATCATAAAATTTCTATTATTTTTAAATTTTTATCTCTTTGAAATCCTTTTACAATTTATATTATTTAAAATTGTTTAGAATGATCGGATATTAATATACCATCTTTCTTTAATGGCACAAACTATTCTCAGTGGAAGCTTAAAATGAAAATACATCTAGAAAGCATGGGCTTTGAAATCTGGACTGCTATTTAAAGTAAGTATTCAATTCATGAAATTTCTAGAAACACTTGGGATGAACTTACCAAGACAGCCTATAAAAATAACTGTAAAGTAATGAATTCTCTATATCGTGCCTTAGGAGATGAATAATTCAACATAATTTCTTCTTTTAAAACATCCCATCAGATTTGGGAAACCTGGACTATTTTTCATGATGGAACCACTAATGTGAAAGAAATGAGACACAATACTTATACTATTAAGTGTGATAACTTTAAAATGAAGCCTGATAAATCTATTTCTAATATGTATCTTTATATCAATGAAATTTTCAACACAATGATATCTCTTGGAAGAGATGTCACTTCCAAAGGAAAAATCATGAGGATTATCATATGCCTACTAGATAGATGGAGAGGAAATTCTATCTTTATTAGATATTCATGTGACATTCACAAATTACCTATCAAATAACTCATTGGGAAACTAATGATGTACAAATAAGATCATAAAGACAATAAGGAAGAGAAGATAGAACCCCAAAGAAAATTTTGGGCATTCAATACCACCACCTCTAAACACACAAAAAAAAAGAAAAAGAAAGTCTCTATAGAGAATTCCTACAGTGAATAATTGTCACCCAACAGTAATGAGGAGATGGATCAATTAGCTAGAAAGTTTAAGTAATTTAAAAAAAAGAAATATTTCCGAATTTCAAACTTCAAAGGAATATCTTATCAAAAGGGAAGTTGGAATAAAGATTTGAAAAGAAATGAAATATCTGATGAGATAGTATGTTATAAGTGAAGGCGAAAGGGACAAGTAAAGGCTGACTGTCCCAAGCTCAAGTATAAAAAAGAAATATTAGGAAAAATATAGAAATTATAAAAATGAAATGAAAGCAACTTAGAGTGCTTCTGAGGACAATTCAAGTGACTCAGAGACTTCAAATGATGAACATGCTAACAAATATAATATGTGTTTCATGAAAAACACATCTGAGGAAACCCCGTAATCTCTAGTATAAAATTCCTGTTATTCTGTAGATGAAATTGATTATGAAGATATGTCTAAAGAAAAAAAAATAGTATTGAAATATTATTGAAGATACATGTAATGAACATAAATATAAATACATGTCTTTAAAGAAATAGTATGCTCTTACCTCAACTATTAAATCTGAACTTGTTGTAGAAAAATGTTCAATTACTCAAAAAAATAATGAATTAAACCAATCTAATGGGAAATTGAAAAGGGATATTGAAAGGATTGTTAATGGTAAATATACCTTGGTAAAAATTCTAGGTAAATAGATTTCTCGTAAATACACTACTGGTATTAGCTATCAACCTGGTAAAATAAGTTTTGGAAAAAATAATTTTTTCTAAATCTAGATAATACAGCTTTATTCCTAGTTCAATAAAACATTCTGCTAGTTGAAACTATGATACACTCTCTACTATTTCGAGTTTTTTAGGACCAAATAGATTTTATTTCTCAAAGACATTACATAATGATTATAGGAAACCTATGAGGCATATGTGGGTTCCAAATGAACTAGTTACTAATATTACTGGACCCAAACAAATTAAGGTACCAAAGTTTGTTTTTATTTGACTATTTTTTAGGAAAACTATTTTAAGAGCATCTATAAAATAATATGGTACTTGTACAATTGGTGTTCCAGACACATTACAGGAGATTATTCATGTTTCAAGAACCTAATAAAAATTGATGGTGGAAATGTCACTTTAATTGACAATGCTAAAAGAAAAATCATTGTCCTTTTCCAAATCAGTAACAAAAACAGAGTTTTAATTTCCAAAGTACTTTTTGTTGATGGACTAAAATACAATATGCTTAGTATTTCACAACTATGTGCTGATGTATTTCATGTTAACTTTGAAAATTATGCTTGAAATCGTTTTAATTCTAAAAATGATATTGTATTTTCTGAATTAAGAAATAAAAATAGATATTCTATTAACTTAGATTCTTTATTTTCTAAAAATGATTCATATTTAAGTGTATCTCACAAAGAGTATTGGATTTGGCATAGAATACTAGGATGCTGAAATATTAAATCCCTTAGACATCTAACTAGAAAACATTTAATCAAATATCTACCCAAACATGAGTTTCCAAATGATAAAGTGTGTAATCCTTGTCATAACGGAAAGCAATAAAAAAATTATTTCAAACCAAAGAAAGAAGTTTCAACTTTCAAACCTCTCAATTTCGTTCACATGGATTTGTTTTGACCAAATATAGTGTCTAGTTTAAATGGGAAGAATTATTTTTATGTTCTTTTAGAAGAATTTTCTAGATATACTTGGACCTTCTTCTTGGCTCACAAAAGTGAATCCTACTCCCATTTCACCAAATATACTAAAATTGTAGAAACTTTAGTGAATGTAAAATTAAATCTCTAAGAGGTGACCATGGTGGTGAATTTGAAAATTAAGAGTTTCAATCCTTTTTCTCACAGAACAACTATAGTCATAATTTCTCTGCCCCTAGAACACCTCAAAAAATGGAGTTGTAGAAAGAAGAAATAGGATTGTAAAAGAAATTACGAGAAGCATTATTAGTGAATATGGATTTCCTATTTATTTTTGGGATGATGTTTTAAATACAACATGCTATATTATTAATAGGGTATTGATAAAACCTTTTATTTAAAGAACTTCATATGAGTTATGGAACATTAGAAAACCCAAAGTAAGATACTTCAAAGCCTTTGGTTGCAATGTCTATATCCTTAATACTAAGGAAAATATTTATAAGTTTGAATCCAAGAGTGATGAAGGAATTTTTCTAGGATGCTAAATATCTAGTAAAACTTATATAGTGTTTAACAAAATAACTAAGTGTGTGGAGGAATCTACCCATGTTATGTTTGATGAGATTGATCCACATGAGCCTAAGACCTCTCTAGAGAATCTTGAGGATGATATGTAAAATCTAGACATCAATTTTAAACCCTCCAACTATCCTATAAAGGAATCTACAAAACTTCTAATCCTATAAATTCTATAGATTCAAGTCATAAAGAACACAAACCTATTGATGAACCTGAAATAACTAGCCCCGCTTTTTCTAGAGTTGTTAGAACCCTTAGAACCAAACTTTAGATGTTGTTGTAGGGTATTTAGATAAAGGAACACAAACTATGGCTTCTCTTAGTAAACAGGTTGAACATCAATTTTTCTTGTCACAACTTGAACCTAAAAACATTAATGATGCTATCAATGATGAATTTTGGGTGATGGATATGCAAGAAGAACTTAATCAATTTTAGAGGAACAAAATTTGGAAACTTGTTGATAGACCCAAACACATATTTACCATAGGAACTAATTGGGTGTTTAGAAATAACATATATGAAACTAGTAACATGGTTAGAAATAAGGCTATATTGGTTGCACAAGCCTATAGTCAAGAAAAATGAATTGACTATGAGAAGACCTTTGCACCTATAGCTAGACTTGAATCCATCAGAATCCTGCTTTCTTATACTTCCCATCTTAATTTCAAAATATATCAAATAGATGTCAGGAGTGAATACTTAAATGGGTATGTAGTTGAGGATGTCTTTGTTTAACAACCCCATGGTTTCACAAATACTCACTTTCCAAATCATGTTTTCATATTATCAAAAGGTTTTTATGGTTTATAGCATTCTCCAAGAGCATGGTATAATACCTTAAGAACATTTCTTATTTATAAAGCTTTTACAAAAGGTATAGTTGATCCTACCATTTTTATAAAATTAATTTCCAAAGATGTTTTTAGTAGTTCAAATTTATGTAGAAGATATTATTTTTTGGATCCTTAAAAAAATCTTTATGTATTGATTTCTCTAATAATAATTAAAAATGAATTTGAAATGAGTTTAATGGGTGAAATAAAATTATTTCTATGATTACAAATCTTTCAAAATAAATATGGTATTCTTTTAAATCAAAGAAAGTACACTAAAGATCTTCTAAAACGAATTGGCATTGATAGCACTAAAATTAGGGATACTCCAATGAGAGTACTTATAAGTTGGATCTTGATGAAAAGGGAAAATATGTTGATCAAACCACTTACAGTGGAATGATTGGAAGAACACTCTACTTAAATTCTAGCTAACCTAATATTATATTTATTGTATGTACGTGTGCTCGTTTTCAATAAAATCATAAATAATATCATTTAAATACTATTAAAAGGATGTTTAAATACCTAAAAAATACACCCAACCTAGGATTGTACTATCCTAGAGGACAATCATTTGAGTTAGTTAGCTATTCTAGGGCAGTTTTTTAAATTTTATGTTTGAGAGAAAAATAACCTCTGGAATATGTCACCTTCTAGGAAAGTCTATAATGTCATGGTGTGGTAAGAAACAAAACCTAGTTTCATTATCTACTGTCGAAGCTGAATATATAGATATTGGTAGTTTTTGTGCAAAAATTTTGTTAATTAAATACACATTACTAGATTATGGATATCAATTCAAGAATTTACCTATAAAATGTGATATTACAAGTACTATTAAAATTTCAAAAAATTATTTTTCACACTCTAGGACAAAACCTATTGATGTAAAAAATCACTTTTTGAGAGACCATTATGAAAAAGGTGATATAACTTTGGAATTAAATGGAAATAGATGTCATATTGCTCATATCTTCACTAAACTATTAAATTATAAAAGGATAGATTACATCATACGTGAATTAGGAAGAATAAATATTGAGTAGAAAGTATACTATTTCAAAACATACTATCCCATAGCTTACTGTTTCACAGTTTACGGTTTCATAATTTACGGTTTCCCAAGTCACTATCTTAAAATTACTATATCACTCTCACATCATTACAGGTTACTGTCTTGAAGTTATTATTTCATTTTTATGGTCTCATGGTAATTTTATCTAGGTTATTGTCTTGCACTTACAGTCTCAAATGATACGGTCACACTGTTTGGTGTCACACCATAAAGATGACACTGTTACAATCTGTTTTGGTCTAACCATAACAAATCCTTTTCATTTTATTTTTATTTTATTACCCATATCATTTTCTTGATTATTTTATTGTTTTTTTCCGTGATTTTGAATTTGAGACCCTTGAAATCCTTAAATGATAAAAACCATATATCTTTCACTCTTTTCCTCACTAGAGTTCTCTTCTCTAAAAACCGAAACCCCTCTCTTTCAAACAGTAAGTTCTCTTTCAACCCCTCATCTCTCTCTCTCTCGAACACTTTTTGAATGCCCAGAATGAAGCACTCATCTTCATCAACTCCAAAGAAGCACATATCTCAAAAGAAAGTGAAAATGGAACCAAAATTATTGCCCGAAGGACCATTGAAATTGAATCTTGTTGATAAAATAGTAGTACCAGAAATGGAAATTTGTCATAAGTGGTTTCTATCATGTAATTCTTTAGTTTTGAAAATATTGGAAGATCATGGATGGCTAAACTGGTTTACAAAAGAGACAAGGGCGATTTATCCAAAACTTGTTTCTCCATTTTTTCATTATTTCTAGATTTCATTCAATACAGAAGATGTTTTTGTTGTAAGAAGATGGATTAATGGTCAAAGATTTACTTTTTCCTTGAGTTTTTCGGCTGGCTACCTAGGGATACCTCATGACGGAATTTATGAGGACTACCAGAGAGGTCCTCCTCTTCCTAGTGATGTTTTTGTCTTAGAAGAGGACCTAGGATGTTTGAATCACTAGTGGAAAATGGGTTTATACCAACGCATGAATTCCCACAGTTTATAAGAACTATTGGGAAATTGGGGTTTATTCCTACAATTTTTCTAAAACCATCGATATACCTGATCTCTTTAGATTTTTCACCCCCCGCGCGAACCCTCCCCAACCTCAGCCTCCCCGCCCTCTCCTCCCCTTCCCGACCATGACCTCCTCAACCTCCCGACCTCTACCACTTCCTCCCAAAACCCAACCCCTCTCTACTCCATCTCCTCCGAAAACGTTCAATCCTACCCTCTCAGCTCCCTCTCCAATGATGATGTCCCCTCCCGTATTAGCTCCTGGCTCCCTCTCCTCCTGCGACGTTCCCCTCTCCAACGACGTCCCACGTCCCCCTCTCCAGTCACACGTGAGACCCCCCATGGCCGAACACCCCGCGCGACACCCCCTCTCTCGACTCCCTCTCCTCCACCATTTCTCCCAAATTTCTTGAGGTTTCTTGATCGATACTTCTAGGTAAGAATTAATCTTCTTTATTTATTCAATTTCTTAGAGTTTTCCTCTCTCCGGTTGCCCGATTTCATTCAGTTGAACCCTAGGGGTTTTGAGGTTTCCTGATTCTAGCTTTGATCCTTGTTTTTTTAGGGGTATCATGGTTCTCTCAGGTCACCTAGGGCATGTTTTGGCATCTGATGTCGTAGGAAAAGTGTTTTGGATAGTCTTGGTTCATCTTTCACTAATTGAGGTTGGTTTATTCTTCTCTCTTTGTTTAGCCCAATTTAATTTTTTTCTTGTAGTGATTTATGTGTCTATGACAACTCTATATTAGGTATGAATTGCATGAATAAGACTACTTTACAACCTTCATATCTATTTGTGTGTGTTTGTAGCTCATATCATGTTATATGTTCAAGATTCATCCTTTGGTATAATCATCTCATGTTTGTTAATTGATGGGTGAGTGGAGATATGCTGAGAAACATGATATTGTACAATGGATATATGGGTATGATTTATTGTTTTATTCTGTTTTGGTATGAGCTATTATATTTTTCTAACACATCCTAGTTTATGTTTGATTCTACTTTCATTGAATCTACTTATTTTATTTCTCGATTGGGTTAGTTTTACCCTTCCCCCTCCGACCTGGATCAGATCGGCGGCTTCTCTAGAGTCAACTTGGTGGGGCGCGTCCGGTCTCGGTGTGGCACGATAGGATCATGTGGTGCTTCGTGGTCTCCATGTTTTTGGTGGCAGCACAGCACGGCGGAGCACAGCGTTCATCTTGGCGGCCTAGCCTTCAGGAGACAATGCGGTTTATCTCGACGACGTCTTGGCCTAGCTCTACTCTGATCCTCTCGGTTCGGTGCGGCATGGTTCCGAAGGTGCATTATGGTCTCTGTTTTCTGGGGTTCACAGTTCAGCAGAGCACGGCCTTCGGCTTGGTGTTCTGGTCTTCAGGCGACAACGCGGCTCCTCCTGACGACGTCTTGTTCTATCTCTACTCCGATTGGCTCGGAGTCTGGTGTGGCTTGGTTTATCCGGGCATCATTGTGGTTTCGGTTCGGTTTTCTGGCATGGCTAGGTGTTGTCTTCGGTGGGTTCCAGGTGTGGCTCTGTATCAAATCTACAGTGCTTTGGAGGGGGGGGATCTTGATCCGGTGCGGCTGTGAGTTTCTTTTTTTTGGAATTTGGGCTCAGTTTTCTATGGATTTGTCCTTTTGGCTATGTTTTGGGTTTCCCTTGGTTCTGGTTTGTCGTTGCTGGTTCACCCTATCCCTTCCCAGTCTTCTCGCCACCACCAGCTTTCTTTGAAACCCAGTTAGGTGCAGTCATGATTCTGATTGGATTAGACCCATGTCCAGAGAGACACTTCTATTGCAGGATGATCTGTATTCCCTCATCGGTGGCATTTTCATGGTGTGGGTTTGATCCATCCAGTCCTAGGTGACGAATGATTTGAATCACGTCCCTTGGATTTTCATTTAGGCTTCTTTGGCTGTGGTGGTTAGGGTGTCTCGTGGAGTGTACGGGGTCTTCCAGGTTAACGGTTGATGGAGGTGTTTGGGCTTGCGAATGTTTGGAACTTTTAATATTTCTATTGGGTTTGTTTTTGAGGCTCAGATTTTGAAGATTCATCCGGACTCGAAATCATGTAATAGCCTCAACAGAGGTTTCAGAGTAGGAGCTTCACCTATGCAAGCTACATGGAATTGGATGTTTGAGAGGGTATGGAATTTTCCATCAGATCGGGACTGTTCTTGTCACATGACACTTGATTGTCGTACAATCTTGTAGCGGTGAAGCGTTTTTTCATGTTTTAATGTTGGGCAGAGGTAGCCTGGTGTGAGTCTGGGTTTTATTTTCTTGATCTTCAGACCATGTAATGTTTTATGTCCTTGAAGTATGTTTGGGTTTCACACCTTCTTCCCTTAAAAGGGGGTTTATCATATAATAATAAAAATCTACGGCTTTCGGGCCATTGGATGGATGGATGGATGGACGTCTAATGTATGGGTGACCCATTCTAGATTCTTAATAACTGATTCAATGGCCCACATTTTGGAGGATGAAACAAACCAATTTAAATGAAACCAACATGAACTCATTCAAACTAAATTGAATAAAATAAGACATAATATAAGTAGGAAAAATCAAAATAATCTGAATTGTATTAACCTATAAAGAGTAAAATTGAATATTCCTAAATGAATCTACAATAAATTAAATTAGCGTATACCGAAGAGATAAATTAAAACTAAACAGATCTAAAACAAATCATATCATGTTGTATCAAAATGAATCTTACATAATCAGTGACCTGCCTCAATTAGGATGACATCAAACATAACAAACCAAGATGAACCACAGGAAACCAAACCAATTAAGATTATGAAGTGTAAACCCAAAATGAGTTGAACTAAATAAAGTGGCACCATACAAACCCACAAATGATGTATAAAATTGGACCAAATATAATCAATTAAAACCTATATAACTGCACCCAACATGGACTAAATTGAACTAAACCGAACTGATATGAACCAAATGTAATGATTCTTAATTGATTATAACCCCATCTTGAAGTGATAACTTTCATTCTATTTCAATAAGAGAGTCATTTCAATTTTCAATCATTGGCCCAGTCAGTGAAAGATAATGTGTGAAATAGAAACAGTCAGATCATCTCACCAGATAAACAACCTCATCCGGGCCTAATGGTGTGTACTCAAATCAAGAGATGTATAGTAGCCTGGGCTGAAACAAGGCACCAGGGATTATGGTGGTGTTGTTATAACTGAATGAATGGAGGTGATCCCTCATCTATCCAAATAAAAATTGTAAAGGACCACTAAGTCTATAAGGGGTATTTTCCTATTGAATATGGCTCAAGAGTTTCCAGATTCCTATAAGGGTCAATATGACTATATTAAGAGGCTGAATCTCTACTAATCAAGCTGCCATTACCAAAGTGCCAACTTGGATTCCTGAATGCACATCCCCTACTGGAAAAAACCACCCATTCAAAAATATTTCCACGAAACCATCAATCCTAAGGATTATATATATTTACAGCCTCACCCAATAACCCCATGTGGTGTATTATCCTACTTCTATGATTTCTGAATATGAACTGAAACTATTATGGACCTTATGGGAAGGGAACCATTTAGGGTGTATAGGAGTCAGCCAATCTCTCCTACGATAGAGTAAAATATTGATCCAATCATTAAAAGAGATGAGCGATCGTATAGAAATATCATTTCTTAAATTTTCTTTCATGATATTGAAAATATCCCTCACCAGAACTAGAGTCTATGAGGGGTTATCCTAGACATCCATGACAGGAAGAAATTTGTCCCACATTTCCCAAGGGGGTATCCTGCCTATTCAATAGACATCCTAGAGGCTAATTCCAACTTTGTTGTGGGACAAATGGAATGAGTTGGTTCCAAGGAACCAATGGATAATCAGTTCTATTATAATATTAGACTGGTGGTATATGATATACTAGGAAACCCATACCGGTTCATAAAGACGGATAACGTGTAGCTGGTCAGAAAAATATAAGCAGCTTTACCTGACCAAGAATAGCCATGCTCATTAATCAGATATGTGACCATGCAGTTCGCAAGACACCATGGAAGCCCGGGCGATAGGTCTACCTTATCACACAACATCTAGTTGGAATGTCACATTCCTCGTAAAAAAGGTTTTAAACATGACCATTTTACTTTGTGACACAATGAATGACTCCATGGAAAGACTAAATGGTTTTACATGATAATGATCATTCATCACCAAAAGACCCTTCATTGGTGATGTGATATAGTTCCAACAGGTAGAGATGTTATCTTCGATAACACTCTAAAAAAGTTGCAAGACCCCTTTACTTTCTCAAATAAATAATTAAATAAAAGAGGAAATGGTGGATGATTCTTGTGGAGTGTGATGCGTTGGAAATTACCCACATGGTTAGTCAATACCCCATTGGTTGGACAAAGTATAATAATTTGGGTGTAGATGGAAGGTTATTATGGTCAATGATCATTATGTGACACCCCATGAATAAACCATTTTTGGACCATACGAAACGCATAACAACAATTCCTTACATCGAATAGATCCTGAATCTATGAGATACACACCACAAAAGGCAGTGAATAAATATGGTTTTTAGGCCTCTATATCCCTCCCCCTTATCAAAAAAAGGAATCTATGCACTTACACATTCAGGCATCCACAACTGATCACATGCATTGCAGATTCCTCATAGCGGCCATTATTGTGATCACAATGATTACCCACTAGGTAAAATATAGGGAACAACATAAGGGGTCATGTGGCATCCATAAACACTTCATGTGATAACATGATGTATTGCGAAGGACTTTTGGCGTGACATCCAGGTCATGTAAAGGAGGTCCTGAATATCTGATGAATTATTTGGATCCTCAATAAGCTAATACTAGAAAAATACAAGGAATATATGTAATATAAGATGGAATAAAGATTAAAAGACATGATACTTTTGTAAAGAACATATACAATGATCCCCATAAACATCACACGACTCACCCAGATCATATGAAACCATCAAGACATGTCACCCAAATCATGCGACCCTCCCTGAATATGCCATCTGGATCATGTGATGTCTTCCAGACGTTTCTATAATGTCTCATGACACCCCTCAGACATGAAACCTAATTCTTTTAAATATCTATGGGATCTCCATATAGATCATTAAATTTACACATACAGGTCACCAAAATTATGCAACATCCCCATTGTCTATTATTTAGGTCTCGTGAAGTCCTCCACACTTACCGTCCAGATCATTTAACGTCCTGTAAGAATATCATGAAGGTTTCCTGATGAAAAAAGGTCAAGTCACCTAGATTTAACTGGCTCAATGTCTTTAACATAGTCTTGAGTATGAATTTTAAAGTTCTATCCACATGAATTAGGAATGAAATTTCATCACATGGTATATGATAATCTAATGATAGATGATGTAGGTCCAACAATAGTGAGAGGTACAATTAATATTGATTCATCATTATATAGTGTTTTATTTGAAAATATTTCCACCAATTATATTATTTAGACCTATATTGTGTACATGATAAATCTTTTTATTTATTTCATGCATTTTGTGATTTAAATTGAAGTGACTTTAGATAAAAGGAGAGATAAAGGTCTCAAATTCCCCTCTTATGATTTTCCTTATATCATATCATTCATTTCTATGTATTTTTTAATCTAGATATGGAACCAATGGATATAATTATTAATATGGATTGATTTATTATTATTAATCCCCTGATCGACTAGAATCCAAATTAATGAAATTTTCCAACATAATATAAACAAAAATAAGACAAACTAAATCTAATGAAAATTTCCCAAACAAACTTATATTGAACAAAACCAAACTAAACTGAAACTCGAGCCAAACTAATTATATACCATTTATAGGAAGATAAATTTTTAATTAATAGGAATGTACTTTTTGATAATATCATTTTTAAACATGGATTTGATTCCCCCCTTGATTTCATGAACATGATTTGAACCATGTGGTGTTCTGGTTATTATATATTGGACGGTGACATGTATAGTCATATGAGATAGGTATGTTTCAGTTTAGTTTTTATTTAATTTTTTTTATCGCATTGGCTAATTAGGACTTTTACTGGTTTCTATGGACCGAGAGTAGTTATATTATATGAAGGAGGCCACAAGGGGATCATATTGTTTCAGTACACCAGATTTGATCCGAGGTAAGATTCTTTGATTACTACTTGTCTCGTACCTCATATATTTTGGGGATTTCAGTGTTTTTGACTCCATATTATGTTTTCGGTAGGGCGTTGGATCATTTTGTGTTGGTTCGGGTGGATTTGGTTCTCCAATGCCAATCGAGGTAAGGTTTTAATGATTTTGGTTGGTTTTTCACTAGTTATGTAGGGTCCTTTATGTGTTTCAAGGTTCTCAATATCCTTTGTGTAGTGCGTTGATCCATGGTCGTTGGTTTCGAGTCACCAAGTCAAGGGTGACTCACCTAAGTGTGCATAGGTAAGTAAGTATATGTTTGTGGGTTCCCCCGTTACATGTATAGTCAACCATGGAAATGACTATACACGTATGGGTCATGGTGAGCCCATGTATATATATAAAAATTCATACATAGGTGAGTGGAGACTGGTATATTCGTATAAACATATGTGTAAGGATCCCCTTGCACATGCTCATGGCCATGCAGGTGTGTGCATAGGGGATAGGTGTCCTTGCATGTGTGTGAAGGTGTGTATACCCAGTAGAGGAGAAGCATCTTTTAGTAAGAAAGCTCTAAGAGCCGAAGTGGATGGCTTGGTTCCACCTTGAGGTAGAGTCCCTCTCATATCCTCTTTAATTTAAGAATGCTTTAAATTGAATTTATCTTCTTTCTTAATTCTGCTTAATTATATTGAATTTCATATATTGAATAAGTTTTCTTTAATATAATTGTTTCATTTGATAAAAAAATTCATGTTTTTATAATAAAACCACTTTTAAAAACAACGAATATAAAATATATATCTTTATCATACCACAATCCCGAATCAAGAGTCTGTTTTTATAACATAAGATTGGTTTCTATAATGTGAAGGACAACTACATAGGATTTATTCGGAATCCAGGCCAGAAGATGTTGCCCCGTGGATGTTGCTAGACATGGCCAACAAGCCACAGTCACGGCGCGGTCACGCCGCGGTCACGCCACGGTCACGTCGCTGTCATGCCGTGATTTGGCTCTGCTCCAAGACAAAACCCCACGACAGTTCACAGTCTTTTCGGAATTCGATGTATGATACCTAGATAGAGTTTTAGATACATTACCCATGCATAGCTAATGGGGAGGGAGGCGATGGTCGGAATGTTGCCCGGCTTTCTCCCGCTCCCTTCGCTCCTGGATAGATGATGCTTCCTTGAAGATGTCGTTGGACTGGGCCAACACACTGCGGTCATGCCATAGTCACGCAGCGGTCACTCCGCGGTCACGCCGCAGTCACACGATGATTTGGCCCTGCTCTAGGATGACACCATGTGGCAGTTCTCAGTCCTGTCAGAATTCGATGTATGATACCTAGATAGAGTTTTAGATACATTACTCACCCATAGTTAATAGGGAGGGAGGAGATGGCTGGAATGTTTCCCCGCCTCCACCCGCTCCCTTCGCTCCTGGTCGGAAGATGATGCCCCGCGGATGTCACCTAACTAGGCCAACACGTCGCAGTCATTCCACGGTCACGCAGTGATTTGGCCCTACTCCAGGACGACACCCTATGGCGGTTTGCATACCTTTCGGAATTCGATGTATGATACCAAGATAGAGTTTTAGATACATTACCCACCCATAGTTAATGGGGAGGGAGGCGGCGGTCGGAATGTTGCCCCGCCTCCTCCCGCTCCCTTTTCTCATGGCTGGAAGATGCTACCCCGCAGATGTCGTTGGACCGTTCCAACACGCCGCGGTCATTCCATAGTCACACTGCGGTCACGCCGTAGTCACGCCGTGGTAATGCTGTGATTTGGCCCTGCTCCACGATGACATTTCGCGGCGGTTCGTAGTCCTATCGAAATTTGATGTATGATACCTAGATAGAGTTTTAGAGATAACTCCCCACAAAACATTAGAGACATATCAAACTCTAAAAGCACATATCATTTCAAAACCCACACAATAGATGTATCATGAAACCTTTAGAACCCACACTATGTGCTAACCTCTGTTAGTCTATCCTCCTTTGACTCTTTCCCTGATCACCCATCTCCATTCTTTGACATGTTTCCACCTCAATTCGTTTCAATGACTTCACTACCAAAGGCATTACACAACCACCCAAACCCACCAATTGGAATCTGTACCTGACCCTAGTATAGTTCAATAGTTGAATCCTCTACTAACTCAAAACCACATTTGTTTCCTACCGCACAAAAAAAAATCACCTCAGATACCCACACCTCATATTTCTTTTCAAAAAAACCCCAATCCCATTCCCACAATCAGATCAATCATATACCCTAAATGATTTTCTATTTAAACACCCTATGAAAACTAATTGCACATATAAAGGATTCCTCACTAGAATCACAATTCCCCCCCTCCCAACCAATCCAAATCTATTTCCACAAACCTATGAGCCTTCTAGAACAGGGATTGTATCTTTGCAACAAATACATTACTCCCCACCATAGAAGTTTCATCATCATAAACTCACCCAAGAATCCTCAACCACTTTGTCGAACTCTATGAGTGCCTCAACACATTATGATGTCAAAGCCACTATATCCTAAGTTCTCATTCAACTAGGGGGGTGTTTCACTCATCCAGATATCCCATTAGATCACTAATCACATCTAAATATAGTAAAAAATTGATATAACTAAATCAATACATAGTTCCAATGCCATATCTATGATATCATATGTGTCTCCTCCTTGGACTAGAGTCCTGACCAGAAACATCCTAAAACCTCATGACCAAATTCCAACCAAACATGGGATGATCTAGCCTTCAAACCACTATCCAAATAGCTGATCTAGAAGCATCGATCAACTGACATAAAACAAATAACATACCCTCTCCATGGTCCCTAGGATATTATCCTCTAGAAACAACCACTATTGGATCTCTTTGACCCACCTTAGTGCCAAACCAAAACATGGGGCTCCCATGGTCCTCAATGTGACAATATAAAGTGATTTCCAACTATATCATCCTCAGGTGCACCCAAAATCCTGGCCCAAGCCATTCGAAAAAAAACCTCAAATGGGAAAAAGTCCACTCTAAGAACATACACCCAATGAGGGGTACCTCTAGAACATCCAAAGCAGAATACTCACGCAGGGCAAAAATATCCCAAATGCCCCTAACTGGCCTCCAACTGATCATCGATCAACAACGTCTCCAACTTATCATCTGTCAACAACGCACCCAATGGGGTATATAAAAGAAATGAATAACCAATGAATTATCAATGGTCATCATGACAATCATAAAAGTTTTACATTACAAGGGATCTATAGTACAAGATTGACCACTCTACGTGGGAATTATTAATTAATAGCTATAGAAAACACTGGTCACTCAATCAGTAACAAGCCCACTATGGTATCCTCAAGAGTACCTTCGAAGCATATAATCATCTTAAAGAAATCTAACCATAACTTCTATCCAACAACATCATTCCATCCCAATGGTTCCAATAGTTCCAATCCCAAAAAAAGAGGTAATCCTAATCTATTCTAACCTTGAGAAATAGGTACCAACATGTCAGGATAAAACAAGATCTCTTCATATATACTACTTGATTATAATTTTCAGGATCTATATGAAATAACATTGAACAAAACTAGATTAGATTTCACAATCCATTCCAACTAATGATGTCATAACCCTCACACATGATTCTCATCTCACAACCCAACCTGCTGGAGGATTCTGAATCCAATCCTTGAATAAATCCTGATAAAGAATTCTCTTAGTCCAGAACACCATAGAGACCACATTAAAACACATAAATTATTCCACCGTGGAAATTTATATGAAAAAATTATCAAAATTGAATACTCATAAGTCGAATTCTGACTCCAGGGTTAAAATAGGGTAAACACAATAAAGAGAAAAAGTACCCAACCTGTGCTTTAGGCACATGATATGTAACCCAAAATGTCCCATCACTCCATGTGACATAGACTGTTTAGTGTGTACTTTTCCAAAGTACACATCATGTGTTCCGGTATATGATGTATACCCCCACCTGGGTACATTCACATACAAGGCCCCACTTAGCATGAAAAATTCCCTACTACATGGAATTTATCACCCCATACACAATCTTTACCCCACATATGGTTCACATGTATGTACCTATCCATATATCCCCCCCACACAAGGTCTACCCACACACAATTCCTATCCATGTACCTCACACTAGATATAGCTTTATACCCTACATGGTCATCTGCCACTTGCACACCCCGAGTCACCACTACATGGCGTGTAACCCACCCCATTGTATAAAACATTTAGTTCCAAAAACCCATCTTTCCCGAGTACATAGAATACATGATGTGTGTTCTCAAAAATACACATCATGTACATGAGTTCTCTCAAACTAACCCCCCCCCCCAAAAAAAATTTCTGAAACACCTAATTTCTCTAAAGTATCCATTGATTGAATCCTGAATGGGTCACCAAAAACACAAAAAATACGATTAAAACTTAAAATCAACTACCCTATGGTAATTTGTGGGGGAGGTGGGGGTGCTTAGATGGGGTGAGGTGGGGAGGAGGGGGGTTTTGAAGTGGGTGGTGGGGAGGGGGTGGGCTGGGCATGGGGTGGGGGTGGGGAATAGGGTAGGCAGGGGGGAGGGGGTTGTGCAGGTGTGGGTGTGGGTGTGTAGGTGGGGGGCTAGGAAGATGGGGTAGGGGGCTGGGTAGGGGGGTTTTGCAGGTGGGGGTGGTGGTTGTGCAGGTAGGGGAGGGGGCTGGGCAGGTGGGGTTGTGCAGGTGGGGTGGTGGCTATACAAGTGGGGTAGTGGGGGGGTTGGGCAGGTGGATGAGTATGGAGATGAACTTGAGTTCCTTGAACCCAATTACGGAACTACAGAATGATTTCGTTGGACTCGAGTATATCAGATAAGGCACATTCATGGAAAAATCTATAATTCTGGATATGTCCCTACTTAGACTATCAATGTTGTAGAAACCGTGGAAGACCCATTTAGTGAGTCTAGCAAGAGAAGCAAAATCCCCATGCGTAATCCAACCTGGTAAAATTACTATGGAATGTAATAATGTTATATCCATCATAGATCAAGATTAATACGTCATTATGTTGAGAAACAGCAGACCCTTGTACTTGTATTTAATGATAAATGTTATCAATATTTGAAAATATTACATTGACTATGATTTTTGATTTAATATCATTCCAATGTTGACACATTCTCATATGTGATATGATGAGGACAATATAGAACCTTCCACATAGATACTACAGCTCTGTGTCCAATGCAATAAATGTCCATAAGTCCAATTCATGCTCAGGTACCATTACAATATCCCCCTCCCTATTAGATCAACAAGTAAAAATGTTGTTGGTTCTTGGTATTTCTACCACATCAATATGTGAACCATACAAGGGGAAGGGATGTGAGTAAGCCTTCAAAAATGAGATGATTATTTCTATGTGATTCTTGTGTGTTTTTTTTGTGATTTCTGGTGATTGAAGTGATTATTTGTGAGTTCTCTATGTGTGCAGTTTGTTGTGTTTTCTGTGTTTTCTAGTTGCAGTGTTACTAAACACACAAAATGAGTGTTTTTTGGTGATTGTAGTGTATTTTTGTGAGATGGCATGTTTTTCACATAGATTGTATCCTGAAGTTGATTGCAGGATATTTCATTTTAAATTAATGGGGGTCTAAGCCAACGGTTTCAAAACTGTTGGGTTATACCCTGTGTGCTGCTACATTTCCCAACAGTTCAAACTGTTGGATTATACCCTATGTGCTGCTGAATTTCCCAACGGTTCAAAACCATTGGGTTATACCCTGTGTGCTGCTGCATTTACCAATGGTTCAAAACCGTTGGGTTATACCCCCTTCCCAATGGTTCAGCCGAACTGTTGCTAAGTTGAAATCTAAACATCCTTTTCCCAATAGTTCAACGTTAACCATTGGTATAATGCTTTCTCGATGCCTCACACACCAACGGTTTCTAAAAACATTTGGATAAGATTTCACAACAGTTTGAGGGCCTTTCTTAACAGTTTAAAATTGTTGGGAAAACATAGATTCCCAGTAGTGACTGGAAAGAAGAAGAAAAGAAGACAAATTGCTCTGGAATTGGATGGTGAAATGAGATTGTTATTTAAGTTTATCCAAAATCTGATTAGTCCAAGAAAAGGATATTTTTCCACCCTCAAGTATCAAGATTTATTCTTTATACATCTTATGAAAAATGGGCACAAGATTAACATGTGTATGTATATTATACATCACCTGTGTGAATTGATTAAGACAATATCAATGTCTACCTCTTTGTTTTATTCAAGGTTAATCTCTACAATGTTGTATTCTAAAGGAGTGGTTGGACCGAATTAATAAGATATCAAATACTATGTGTTCTTTGTCTCAAAGAATACAGTTAAAAGGATGAAAATAAGTTGGAATCCTTGGATAAAGTCTTGGGTTGAGGATAATGAAAGGTTATATGAAAATTTTAATCTATTTGAGCATCCGTCAAGACCTAAAAACCTATATGATCCTGATTTGGAACCTGATGAAGTTTTTCATTATCCTCATGAAGAAAAAGATGAGGTAGTTGTTCCACCTATGTAAGGAACTATCTTGTACAAGGAAGACAATGGTCTACCTGTTCCATAAAATTTAGTTGAGAAGGAATCACCTGTTACTGAGAAAAGTATTTGTTTAAATGAAGAACCCGATTCTGGAAAATAATCTATTGTTAGTGTAAAAGAAAATTTTGTTCCTAAGGAGAATCTAGAAGAAGAACATTTCATTGAGGAAGAGGCTGTTTTTTAGGAACATTTAGAAGAACAATATGATCCTAAAATTATCCTATCTATTGAGAAGAGAATGGAACAATCCTTCCAGTTAGCTAGAAAAAAATAGGAGAGTCTATTAGAGATGAATATTTAGAAACTGATCTATGTAGTGAATCTCTTATTCATGTAAGAGATACACCTGTTGAGGTGGAGTAGCACCCCAGTATAGAAAGAGTTGAAGTGCCCAATAATATTGATCAAATCATTGTTGATACTGTAATAACCCGGATCTTTGTTCAGGTATGTTTTTCCTTTTTTCTGGAGTTTTTAAGAAAAATGAATTTTTTGGAAATTTTCAGAGTACACGCCATGTACATTATGAGTACACGCCATGTACTCTGATCTGGCTTGAAGCCGTGTGCTGGCCGTGCCGGGCCACACACACGGTGTGTAGGGGTGACGTGGAGGCCAATTTTGGCGGAGTACAGAAAGGACCCAGTACACGCTGTGTACTCTAAAAGTACATACCTTGTACTTTATTTTTTTCATTAAACAGATCGGGGTCACGCCTAACCCCCGATTTCATCTTCTTCTCCAGTTTCCGTCCGTCCGAAGAGACCCGTACGACCAAATATTCGCCGAGCTCCCGCCTCACCATCCGTTCTCCGATTTGAGCACGGTCGATTGCGTTGGAAGAGAAGCGGTGAGTTCTTCCTTCTTCTTGAGCCTTGTTTCTTGATTCCTCCTTGTTTTCAAGATATCATAGGTTGATAATTTTGTGCATTTTCTCAGATCTTCCTCGTTCTAAGGGGAATCTGTCATCGTGGTTCACATATATTGATCTCCTAGGATCTAGGTAGGTGGTTTGTGCCTTTCTATAGAAAGTTGATGAATATTTTGTACAAATTCCACCAATACCCTTGAACGGGGTATTGTGTGTTCATGTTTTTCCTTATTGTATTTCCTGCTTTTCTTGATTGCAAGAGTAGATGTTTTTCCTGTGATTATGGTAGCTTTACTATACCGTGAATGTTTGCTATGATTTTTCTTCATGTTTGGTGTTTTTCCAGTTTCCATACCTAGTTGTAGGGTTGTGGACTACTGCCTTGTTTTTCTACTGAGCCTTAGTTGATAGAAAAGTATTTTTTGAGGTTACATGGACGATGTACACGGGTGCTGAGCATGTTTAGTTTCACTCAGGACTGTGAGAACCTAGAGTAGTAGACCAAAGGGAGAATTGACGGAAGGGCTTCTCCAGAGTGTCTTTTAATTACGATACGAGACCACAGGGGGAATTGACATTGAGTGCTTCCTCAAACAGTCTGTAGTTCCTCGACATGGGCCACAGGGGGAATAGACGTTGAGTGCTTCCCCAGAGATCCTTTATCACGATACGAGACTATGGGAGGAATTGATGGTGAGTGCTTCCCCAGAGAGTCTATTATTTTCTGAGATGAACCAGAGGGGTGATATTGTGTGTGCCTCCTAGAGGGTTGCTGGTACTTATAGGTTGAACCATAGGGGTTAGGCTATGAGAGCTACCCAGATGGTTACCTGTATTCTTCTTGTTGCTGGATTCTTACTTGTGTACTTTATTTGTTAGAACTATGGATTGTAGCAACTTGTGCTTTCTTGTTTACTACTTATTGTTTTATTACTTGTCTTGTATTCATTGACTGTTAGGAAAAAATATTTGTGTGATTTTCTACTGGGATTGTATCTCACACCCTATTTGGGCCATTCTTTTGGGCCCAGGAAAACTATGTTGCTGCATGTATAGATAAGGGCAAGCTCCCTTCTTCTTCAGGATCTTGATTGCGCTGGAGCTGGAGAGCATGGGACCGAGCCGAGGCTCGCGATGCTGATGAGTGTATTTTGTTTTTCTTTTGCACTTGTTTTCAGTTTTATTCCAGCACGTTATTGTGTTTGTTGGTTTCCATAGATACTTGTACTTGCTGCATCATTGTTATCATTTCTATATATTCATTGCTTCCGCTGGTTGGTTTCTGCTGTTATGCATGTTGTTACTGCTTCTGTTGTTGACTATTGTTTTTCACTGTATACCTTACCGAATGAGGGCATAGTTTCTCCACCGAATCACCAAGGCCCTCGCTGCTAGTCAGCAGCCTCTGGCATTTGGGGAAACGCGCTTGAGGTCATGTGGTGAACCGGGTACGGGGCACCAGTGGAGAGGCTCGAGATTCGGGTCGTTATAAAGTGGTATCATAGGAGTTCTTTTCTCTTGCTTTACTGTTTGCAGACTTTAGCTAGGGATAGGATGGATTCGGTACTTGGTATTAAGCTGTGATCGGGGGTAGCTGACTCATGTACAGGGAAAGGCCATACTACCTCGTTAATTGCAGTTTGCTAGTTTTCCATTTTTATGGTTGATATGGTTTCACCAAGAGTGATTCGCATGACTTGTGCAGTTATTGTTTTGATATTTTGGTTCTATTTCTGTCGCAACCCGATGAGATGAGGGTATTCCATCTCATGCATCATGTAGACACTTTTAGAAATCACATGCCATGCATTCTTTCTCTTCCCTCTAGGGTGCATTAACGATTTCATGCTGTTGTGATAGGATTTGTGTAGATTATGCATGTTTTTGTAATAGATGCTTGATATAATCCATGCTGTTATGTTATAGAGATGTTGTTTTCCCTTGTATGTGACTACAGAAGATGTCGAGCTTTGATTAGCAGGGAGTATGGGCCCTCACGAATCGACATTTGGCACCTCGTTCCCTTGTTTTTAGTGGTTCTGGGAGTCTGAACGGTTTCTTAGCTACTGCCCAGAAAAACCCAAAATACATGGCGTGTACTCTTTGGATACATGCCGTGTAGTTTTCAGGCCATGTCCCTGACCGTGTGAGCAGAACAAGGTGTCGCGGGAGTGACTTCGGGAACACGCCGTGTACGATTGGTACACGCCGTGCATGTTCGGAGCCGTCTACCCGGTCGTGTCACTAACAACATGGGCCAGGGAAGCTCGGGCAGAACACGCCATGTCCTTAAGGAACACGTCGTTTAGTCCTCTCCAGATACCCGGTCATGTCACGAACAACACAGGTCGACGTTTCCTTCTTTTCTACACGCCGTGTTTGTTCGAAACACGCCGTGTAGTCTTGTCCAGGTACTCGGCCATGTCACAAGAAACACAGGACGGGGTCACCTTTCCTATGCACACCGTGTTTGTTCGGAGCACGCCGTGTAAGGTTCAGATGTGTAGACGGCCATGTGTTTCACAAACACGGGCTGTCGAAGCCTTGTCTAGTACATGTCGTGTGTCTTAAGAACACGCCGTGTAGTCTCAGGTTAAGTCGGACCATGTGCGTTAGTCATGTAAAGAGACTCGGGCAGGGGAAGAGTTTTCATGTACACGTCGTGTGTGGGTGAAACACGCCATGCAGTTTGAAGTGTGCACGACATGTAGGGAAAGAGTACACGCCCATGTCAGTGGATTAAGATGACCCGCTGTGTAGTTTTATACACACCGTGTAGTCAAGTTTTATAAACTTGTGTGTTTTAATTCCCCTATTTCCATTTTTTACCCTTGTGTTCTATGTCCTTGTTTTCCTGATCTACGGTGTGCTTTTGATCTTTCAGAGCTATGCTTCCGAGAAGACCTCCAGTTGTACGTCTGTCATTGGGCAGTGATCAGACGCCAGATAGGGCTGATCAGGGACTTCCTGCCGATCCTCCAGTCGGTCCAGCCTTGGTACCAGCTGTTATACCAGTTGCAGGTGCGGATGTGAAATTCAGGGAAGGTTTCATGAGGATGATGTCGGCCTTCCAGGGAGCGCCGCCTCCTTCCACATCTATGGCATATTTGACATGGGGTTTTCAGCAGCAGCATCCTCCCACGTTCTTGGGGGAAGGAGGACCGCAGGCTACAGAGTCATGGCTGGAATCCATGATGACTATCTTCGAGCATCTGGAGATGCCTATAGAGAGGCGGATCAGGCTCGACACCTACATGCTCCAAGACTCCACCAAGAGGTGGTGGGACATGATCTCATAGACAGGTCAGTAGCAGGCTATGGTTTGGGAGGAGTTCCAGCGTGTGTTCTATGACTACTTCTACCCGGAGACCCTGAGGTCCAACCGAGACCGATAGTTCATGAGCTTAGAGCAGGGTACTCTTTCTGTTATAGAGTATTATTCTTGTTTCACCGAGCTGTAGCGCTTAACGCCACTCCGGGATGGGAGTGGGGTGTTCTTAGCAAGGAAGTTCAAGGATGGTCCCAGGCGGGAGATCCGCTCACAAGTGAACATCATACAGCTGACTTTCCTTACTTCCATCGCCAACCAGGCACTGATTGAGGAGTGCAATTTGAGAGACTCTGGAGCTGCGATCCAGGGCGGTTCTACTTCCAGAGCTAGTTTTCCTCTAGTCGACAATAAGAAGCGTCGTAGAGAGCCTATACGCGGTGATCCGAGAAAGTGAGATGCATCGCCAGGAAGACAAGTGACATGCTACAAGTGTGGACGGTCAGGGAACACGAGGCCGCAGTGCTAGAGGGACCCCGTTGAGTGCCAATCTTGCAGAAATATGGGTTACCTTCAACATTTCTATTAGATTTTCTCACCAGAAGCTGCCGACCGGGGTTCTTCTATGACTCCTCGTTCGGGAGCAGCACCGCCAGTTTCTCACCAGTCGGGGAACTGGAGTTCTTCCTGCCATTCGGGCCAATGTGGAGGTCGAGCCCGTGGCGGTCAACCACCAGTTCCTCAGCACCAGCAAGGAGGTTCAGCCCAGAGTGGTCAGTCAGGGGCGTAGGTCCGCGGTACAGGCCAATATTTTTCCGTGGAGCAGACTTATCAGGAGCAGGATCCCGACCCTTCTACTATTCGAGGTACAATTTTAGTATCCTCAGTTTTATCCTCAGCCCTTTTCAATACTGGTGCTACGCATATCATTATCTCTTTTGCTGTTGCGGAGAGCCTTGGACTCTGCGTCTTTTCTTCTACCGACTCATTGACACTAGACACACCTTTGGGGACGAGGACATCTAGTGTACGCCAGTGTAGAGAGTGCCCTCTCATGGTTGCAGGGCATCACTTATTATGGGATCTCTATGTCCTAGAGATGACAGGCTATGATGTTATCCTTAGCATGGATTGGTTGATTCCCTTTTAGTCAGTCGTCGACTGCTATCACCGTAGAGTGAGTTCCGTTTCACCAGAGGGCGAGTCTTTTCATCATAAAGGATAGGGGGACGTTCGGGCGAGTCGGGCAGGACTCGAGCATCTTGGGCTAGGAGGGGTGACGACCCAGATTTCTAGTCTTTATCTGGATGATCAAGGGACTCCACAGTTGAATTTTTCTCCAGTGGTGGATCACTTCAGGGACGTCTTTCTAGAGGAATTTTCAGTTTTTCCTCCAGAGAGTGAGGTAGACTTCTCTATTGATCTCATTCCAGGAGCGGAACCAGTGTCCATTCCTCCCTATAGGATTGCCACACCTGAGTTGCAGGAGCTCAAGAAGTAGTTGGTGGAGCTACTGGCTAAGGGTTTCATCTGATCCAGTACTTCTCCTTGGGGTTTTCCTATCCGGTTTGCAAATAAGGCAGACGGTACCCTTCGGCTTTGTGTGGATTATTGGAATATGAACCAGTTGACGGTAAAGAACCGATATCCTTTTCCGAGAATTGACGACCTTTTTGATCAGCTTCGAGGAGCCCGGGTGTTCTCGAAGATCGACTTGAGGTCCGGTTATCATCAGTTGTGCGTTAGACCATCAGATATACCTCTGACAGCCTTCAAAAGCAGGTATGGTCTATACGAGTATACATTCATCTCGTTCGGTCTCACGAACTCGCCTACAGTTATCATGGCACTGAAGAACCGAGTTTTCCATCCTTACTTGGACTCCTTTGTCGTGGTCTTCGTAGACGATATCTTGGTGTACTCTCACACTCGACACGACCATGCCACCCATCTTGAGATCATTCTGAGTACACTGAGAGAGCATCGAATTTATGCTAAACTCTTGAAGTGCCAATTCTGGATGGATCAGATTCACTTCTTGGGTCACGTCATCTCAGAGGCAGAAGTATCAGTGGACCCCGAGAAAGTTAGAGCTGTAGTTTCTCGGGAGCAGCCAAAGAACGTCTTTCAGTTACCGAGCTTCCTAGGGCTGGATGGATGCTATAGAAGCTTCATCCAGGACTTTTCTCGCTTAGAAGCAACTTTGACAGGTCTGACCAAGAAGGGGGAGAAGTTATTATGGTCAGATTCTTGTGAGTCAGCCTTTCAGGAGTTGAAAGAGATGTTGATGTCAGCACCGATACTATTCTTGCCGGAGACAGGCAAGAACTACACTGTTTACTGTGATGCTTCAGGTATCGGGCTGGGAGCTGTGCTTATGTAGGGGGATGGGGACGTCGCGTACGGGTCTCGGCAGTTAAGGCCACATGAGAGGAACTACCCGACGCACGATCTGGAGTTGTAAGTTGTTGTTCATGCATTACGCTTTTGGAGAAACTATCTGCTGGGGGAACACTTTATGGTCTTCACTGACCACAAGAGTCTCAAGTATATCTTCACTCAGCATGATCTGAATCTGAGGCAGCGTAGTTGGGTTGAGTATCTACAGTCTTTTGACTTCAATCTTGCCTATACGCCGGGTAAGGGCAACGTTTTGGCTGATCCGTTGATCAGGAGAACTCAGATTCAGGCATTTCAAAAGGCCAGTAGTGAGTGGCAGCTGATGGATCTGTTCTCTGAGATGCATCTAGAGGAGCACGAAAGACAGGGACAGACCTTCCCATATTCTGTAGTTGTTACCTCTACACTTCTTGATCGGTTAGAGATGAGGCATCTATCAAACTCTGAAGTCTTAGTCCTGCGGGAGAGTGTGTCAGGAGAGGATCCTATTCCCAGATGGGCAGTGGGAGAGGATGAGATCTTGCAGTTCCAGGGACATGTGTGGGTGCCCGTAGACGTACGTGAGGAGCTGATGCGGGATTTTCATTCCTCAGTTTGGGAATTTCATCCTGGCATTACCAAGATGTATCGGGGTCTTCATCGCCAGTACTAGTGGCCAGGTATGAAGAAGGATGTTGCTAGTTTTGTCATGAGTTGTTTTTCTTATCAGCAGGTGAAGGAAGAGCATCAATGACCAGAAGGCCTTTTAAATCAGTTACCCATTCCATAGTGGAAGTGGAACGATGTCGCGATGGACTTCGTGACTGGGTTTCCCAGGTCACCTCGAGGGAACGATGTTGTTTTGGTTTTCGTCGACAGGATTACAAAGGTTACACACTTATTTCCGATTAAGGAGACCTTTAGTGTTGATTATTTGGGATGAATTTACATCCGGGATATCGTTCATCTGCATGGAGTTCCACACTCCATTATTTCAGACAGGTATGCGTGCTTTACCTCTCGGTTCTGGCAGGGACTTACGGAAGCCTTGGGTACAGAGGTACTTTTGAGTACAACATACCATCCCCAGACGGATGGTCATTCCGAGCGCACAATCTAGGTGCTTGAGGATATGCTCCAAGCTTGTATCCTAGACTTTGGAGGTTCTTGGGAGAAGCATATCCCTCTGGTGGAGTTCACCTACAACAACAGTTTCTAGGTGACCATTCAGATGGCACCATATGAGGCTTTGTACGGTAGGCCATGCCGATCACCCTTATGTTGGCTGGAGGCAGGAGAGACAACTTTACTGGGACCTCATCTCGTTCAGGAGACCTCAGAATAGATAGAGTTGATTCGGAAGAGGATGGCTACGGAACAGTCTCGATAGAAGTCTTATGTTGATCAGCGGAGACGACCTCTAGAGTTTGAGGTCAAAGATCAGGTTTTCCTGCATGTCGCACCGAGGTTGAGACACAAGAGGATTCAGAGACAGGGTAAGCTTTCATCGTGGTACGTCAGGCCGTTTGAGGTTGTGGAGAGAGTAGGACCGGTCACCTATCGGTTGCAGCTACCTTAGAGGTAGCGGGCCATGCACGACGTCTTCCACGTCTCTCAGCTCCAATGCTAATTTTCAGACTCATCTCATGTCTTTCAACCTGAGGAGGTTGAACTTGAAGCGGATGCGTCGTTCAAGGAGCATCCTATCTTGATTTTCAATCTCAGTATGAAGGTTCTCTGTGGGCGGTCTATTCCTCTGGTACGAGTGTTATGGCATCACGGGCGAGTACAGGATGAAACCTGGGAGAGGGAGGCTGATGTATGATCACAGTGGTCGTAACTGTTCGGGAATTATTCTTTTACACCCCATTAGGGAAATTCAGGGACAAATTTCTTTAAGGGGGGAAGTTTGTAAGAACCCGGATCTTCGTTCAGGTATGTTTTTCCTTTTTTTTCTGAAGTTTTTAAGAAAAATGATTTTTCTGGAAATTTTCAATGTACACACCATGTACTTTTGGAGTACACGCCGTGTACTCTAATCCGGCTCGAAGCCGTGTGTTGTCCGTGTCGGGCCACACACACGGTGTGTAGGGGTGATGTGGAGGACGATTTTGGTGGAGTACGGAAAGGACCCAGTAGATGCCATGTAATCTAAAATTACACACCGTGTACTTTCTTTTTTTTTCATTAAATGGATCGGGGTCCCCCCTAACCCTCGATTTCATCTTCTTCTCCAGTTTTCGTCCGTCCGAAGTGACCCTTACGACCGAATATTCCCTGAGCTCCTGCCTCACCGTCTGTTCTCCGATTCGGGCACGGTCGATTGCGTTGGAAGCGCAGCGGTGAGTTCTTCCTTCAACTTAAGCCTTGTTTCTTGATTCCTACTTGTTTTCAAGATATCATAGGTTGAGATTTTTTTGAGTTTTCTCAGATCTACGTCATTCTAAGGGGAATCTGTCATCATGGTTCACATATATCGATCTCCTAGGATTGAGGTAGGTGGTTTGTTCCTTTTTGTATAAAGTTGATGAATATTTTGTGAAAATTCCACCAATACCCTTGAAAGGGGTATTGTGTGTTCCTATTTTTCCTTGTTGTATTACCTTCTTTTCTCGATTGCTATAGTATATGTTTTTCCTTTGATTATGGTAGCTTTATTGTACCTTGAATGTTTGCTATGATTGTTCTGCTTGTTTGGTGTTTTTCCAGTTTCCATGCCAAGTTGTAGGATTGTGGACTGCTACCTTGTTTTGCTACTAAGCCTTAGTTGATATCCAAATAGTTTTTGAGGTTACTTGGATGATGTACGCGTGTGCTGAGCATGTTTAGTTTCAATCAGGAATGTGAGAACCTAGAGTAGTAGACCAATGGGAGAATTGATGGAAGGGCTTCTCCAGAGTGTCTTTTATTTACGATACGAGACCACAGGGGGAATTGAAGTTGAGTGCTTCCTCAGAGATTCTTTAGTTCACTGACACGGGCCACAGGGGGAATAGACGTTGAGTGCTTCCCAGAGAGCCTTTAGCACGATACCAGACTATATGGGGAATTGAAGGTGAGTGCTTCCCTAGAGAGTCTATTATTTTCTGAGCTGAACCAGAGGGGTGAGACTAAGTGTGCCTCCTAGAGGGTTGAGAGTACTTATAGGTTAAACAATAGGGGTTAGGTTGTGAGATCTACCTTGAGGGTTACCTGTTTTCTTCTTATTGTTGGCTGCTCACTTGTGTACTTTATTTGTTAAAACTATGGATTGTAGCTGCTTGTGCTTTCCTGTTTACTGCTTCTTGTTTTATTACTTTCCTTGTAATCATTGACTATTAGTAAAAAATCTTTGGGTGATTGTCTACTAGGATTGTATCTCACACCCTCTTTGGTCCATGCTTTTGGGCCCAAGAAGACTATGCTGTTCCAGGTATAGATAAGGGAAATATCCCTTCTACTTCGGGATCGTGATTGCACTGGAGCTGGAGAGCATGGGACCGAGCCGGGGCTCGCGATGCTGAGGAGTTTATTTTGTTTTTCTTTTGCACTTGTTTTTAGTTGTATTACAGCATGTTGTTGTGTTTGATGCTTTCCGTAGATACTTGTACCTACTGCATCATTGTTATCATTTCTATATATTAATTGCTTCCGCTGGTTGGTTTCTACTGTTATGCATGTTGTTACTGCTTCCGCTGTTGACTATTGTTTTTCGATGTATACCTTATCGAATGAGGGCATAGTTTCTCCGCTGACTCACCAAGGCCCCCACTGCTAGTCGGTAGCCTCTGGCGTTTGGGGAAATGCGCTTGAGGTCATGTGGAGAACCGGGTATAGGGCACCAGTGGAGGGGCTCCGGATTCAAGTTGTTACAGATATGTGGTATAAGATTCCTAGAAAAGTTTATATGGATAATTCCCAATAGGCCTCAATTAAAGGAACATACCTTTCCAACGTTTTTCAATTGAAACTGGTTTATACTCTATAAGTAATATCTGCTAAGGATCTAGAACCTGTCTCAACTCGTGTTCATGAACCCAAGAACCTTCCTCTCTCGTGAGTCAAAGTGAATTAAATGACCTTTTAGTTACTTTATTAGTTGGATTTGAAAGGATCATGAACACACAGCCTTCTCCTGTGAAAAATATTAGTGAGAGATATGTTTCTTTGTTGTTAGAGAAAACCATATGGAAGATTCAACCAAAAATGATTCATTAAATACAAGAGGATAGAATAGATAACTAGTAGTTGTGTGATGAGGAGAAGTCTCTCAGTGATACGGTTGAAGATATAAAAAAGTGTAACATCCATGAAAAGCTCTTGTTACTCATCCTATTGAGGATGTTTGTGGTTATATTCTAAAAAAGATTCATATCTAATTCAACTGAACATAACATGTATATTTGAAAATGTGGCTAAGAGAAACATCCAGATAATCAATGAGGTGCATGATCTATTTTTGTCTTAAAAAACTGACTAATGAGTACAAGGGATACCTATAAAAAGTTCTAAATCTGCTCTAGTCCACCACTTCTGATGTTACAGGCTCTAATACCTCTAGAACATCATCTCAACCCATTGATAGTGATCTACTCAGAACAGTTGTTACGGATGAACTTCAGTCGGTGTTAAGTGGTTTTAACAAGGACCTTTTATCTATGGTTGTCAAGAGTTGTGACAGAGTACTTGAATTAGTGATGATTCATTCAAAGAATTCCAATGATGCTCAGGAAGAAATTATAGAGAATGTGGATTTCTAATTTAATAGGATTTTCTCTAAGAATGATATGACCAATAATTTCAAATATCTTGTTGATAATTTGAAAATTTCTCCTATCACTAAAGCCTTAAATGCTCAAGTCCAAAATTTGAAAGATTTAATTCCTCTATTGGGAAAATTCATGAAGAAAAAAGATGATTTAGAGAAGTCAATGTATTATGGTGGTGATATCATTACTGATTGAATTCACTTTTTTAATCCTTATCTTCATGTGAAAAAAACTAACATTGTGGCTCATGAAGCTGCACCTTTCCATCCTAGTTTAACTCCTTCCTCATCCACTGGTTTTACCTCTGCCTCGATTTCTATATCTCAGGCTATAAGCCATATCATACCAATTATAATTGACCAAAACATTCATTGGCCCTCAACTAAACCCACTCTGGGACCTTTTTTTGTTGAAGGGCTACCTCTTCCTTCTATGAAAGTTGGCTCACACTCTTTTTCAACCTCTACTTCTTCTCCTGTGGCTACTTCTTATATTTCTTCCAAGGGCCATGAAATGACATCTAGTGCTGAAGAAAAGTAAAAAATGTATGTTTATAGGGTTTTTTTTATTTTTTCCTACTTATTGTAATGACACCTATATTTCCATCTAATGGAATATGCATTGTTGTTGTCTATTCTTTTATTTTCCTTCTTTTTTCTTTTTCCTCTCATCTTTTTTATAATCCCAAAAGGGTGGGGAAAGCACACTATGAACAGAAATATGACTCCTATGATTTGTGATCATAAAAAGGGGGATATTGTTGAACTCCTTATGTTTTAATCATGTTTTAATCATGATTTATTGATCACAAATCCTGTTAACCATGTTAAATCTATCTCAAATTATGTGTACATATGGTTAGTTTCCCTATGATTTAAAAAAACATTCACGAGATCTTTATTCCTATAAATCATGTTAGAATATTGTAAACTATATTTTAGTTTGTTCTATAATTTTTTCTTTTATGAATGATTAAGCCTAATTCATTCTATGAAAATTACTTCTTAAGACTGTTTACAGATATTTGGCTAATTCTGAGAAACTGTAAGCCTACCACCAGTTATAGTTTTTGGAAAAGTCCCAGACCCTGTGACCCAGACACTGTGACCCAGACACCTTGACCAAGACACTGTGACCCAGACACTGTGACCCAGACACCGTGACCTAGACACCATTACCCAGACACTGTGAACCTGACACCATAACCAGGTTCAAATCTCATAAAGTTTGTGACACTAGTTCTTTCCTACTATCACCAAGAAACTATTTAATGGTTGGAAAAGGACCAAACATTTTGAACCTAACACTGCATATGTGATGTCGTTTCCTGATCTCAATGTAATTGTGGCATCATGATTATCTCACCGATCAATGGGAAATACGAAGACTTTGTTTCATGGTGACACCGTTTCCAAGTTATACCATTTAAAAACAAATTGTGACACCATTTTTTAATATATTTTGTGTTTTTCAATTTAATTTCTAACGGGAATATTTGAGTCATTTAAAGGCACAAACATAATTAATGTTTCTTTATAGAAATGTCACCTAACAATTCAAGGTATGAGGTGTAGAATTCATTCATCTTATAGGCTCCAATACATGCACTCTGTAACCAAAAGGAAAATGTGGAACTAGAACAAAAATAAGAGGAGACATAATTTTAAAAGTGAACTAATACACGCAAAAAGATACAAATGAAGAACACACAAAAACTCTTGATTTCCAAAAGTATGGACTACTGTAAATCAGAGCCAAAAACATCTTTACAGTACCAAATCTAAGAAGAACACTATCTAGATCTTAAAACTGGAAACCAGAGCACCATACTTGTGATACTTTTTTCACAAGAGGATCTGATACTTGCATATTATTCATCTTACAAGCACAGAGCTGCATAAAATAACACTCAGAGAACTTATAATCATTTATCATTTAATTTGATCTATTGTGTACTGTGTTTAGCTTTTGAGTAGTGTGTGGTTGTGTGTCTGTATTAAAATTCGCATGATCTCCTGTATTAAACTGAATGATACAAGATATCCTTCCTATCACATATTCTTACATCTGTTTACTCTAACAGATAAGTATAGAATAGGTCCTTATGTGACTTGGTAGCTTATTCCCACAAAGAACAGTAGAATATGTCATGTGACATGCACAGTCTTGTGTACTATTGTTTACCTAGATCCATGTTTTGGATCATGTTTATTAATATAGTCTTTTTAGTGGTAGGTGATCACCATGTGGAGTGGATTAAGTCTCAGCTTGAGACTGAACCACATGTTTTATCCTTTGTGTCTTTTAATTGAGTATTTCTCTATTTTACATTATATTTCAGAAAACTAGATATTACTTTGATATTTAGTTTAGCAAGTGTTTATAACTATTTTGAACCAGTTGGTTATTTTCAAAAGTTATATTAATCTCTAGATTAGTATAGTTGAGAACTAATAAATCTCATGTGAAATTAATTGTACACTAAAGAAGTTTATAAATTCACTACAAACTAACTTTGATAATATTTTAATTGGGAGAAATTTTCAATGAACCAATTTTTAACAGAAATTTTAAAAGATACTCAATTAACCCCCCCCCCCTCTTGGGTAATCTAATCTGGACAATAATTGTCTTTACCATAAAGATAAAAATAACCCCAACTTAAAATTATTAATAATGGGGTATTCTATACTTTTATTTTTGGGCTCCTAGATTCACCATAAAAAAATTCTCATGCATTTGGGGTGTCCTATAGAGAGAAGATTTATTTGTCGAATAGTTTTGTATCCTTAGGCGTTTCTTCTATATAAAGATTCTCTATGATGAAATATTTGATTGATTTTCCCTTATTTACTTCTATGGTATGAACTAGATGTAAAACTACTATAGGATGACCGCCTTCCATGCCAAATGTATGGTCCACATAGGGTGGTTCAAGATGTACTTGATCAATATAGTTTGAGAGAACAAATAGACCTCATGATATTACCAGTAATAACTGAAAATATGAACATAAATGATAAATACCATACAGTTCTTATCAATATTGGAATAAATATTATCAGTATCAAATATGGTCTGATTGGGATAATAGTGACTGTGTTCATTTCTGAAATCACTTTTTTGTTCTAGGGAAGTAACCAGTTATCACTCTAAGGATATCACATATAATATAAGTATCTTTACTTTGATAGGAGGTATCATCACATGTGTAATTAGAAAATACTTGTTGAGACTATCAAACTCTTCTTGAATGTCATTAATCCACTAATATATGACCCCTTCCTCATCATCATGGTGAAGGGAAAGCCATTTCCATGTAGATTTTTTACAAATTGTCAAATGTAGACAAGGTTTCCTTGTATCCATATAAACTATTTATATTTTCAAGAAAATAATATTTCATGGATTTCATTTCCTATCTTATGTTTGAATTTTATAACATGATGTTGTGCAGTGAATCCAATAAAATATCTAGATTTTACACTAAAAGAACATTTTAATGGGTTTTCCTTTAGGATATGTTGTCGAATTGTTTTTAAAACCACATTAATTTCAGCAATATGGTTATAACATTTCTAAGATGGAAGAACCAGATCATCCTCATTGAAAATTATGAACATTCCCCAAAATAATTTAATGATATGGTTTATTGAATGAGGGTATATTACACCATCATTTTTTAGGCCAAAGGGAATCACCATATAACAAAATACACATTAGGTTTCCCATAAATAAGTGTCTAAGTTATCTATAGGGGCCATCCAGATTTGGTTATATTGAAATATCTTCCAATGAATTAGTGGGAATGGTAGTTGGCTTCCATATTAATCATAATTTCTTTAATTGGAATCTATAAGTTGTCTTTCAGAATGTTCTAGTTGAGATCTCTGATGTCGATGAAAAATATGATTTTTCTATTATTATATATTAATGGAAATATATCAGAAATACATTTTGGGTATTGTAATTTCTGAATTTTGTTGTAAGTAATGAGATTTTCAACATTAACATCGAATTTGGAATCATGGGTAGTTACATTCTTTTGGATTTCTTCTTGAAACCATGATGTTCTTTTGTTAGACACGTGTGGTGGGAAACCACATCTGGATGAAGGAATGGAATTTAAATGTAATTATAGTTAGATATATCTCAATGTTTCCTTATGAAAATTGTATATAGCTCTAGTTCTTAAATGGTAATTTTCATACCAATCAATGTATGTCACACATCTTCTTAGGTGTCTAGATTCTTCTTCCATATTAAATTGATAGTGGTACAGACACCGTCATAAAATGATGAAAGAGAATCTTTGTTGTCTTCTTCCACATCATCTTCCTCTTAATAGTATTATTTCTATTCCTCTTCATCTTCCTATTTTTCTTCATTTATGAGCATATTGGTACACATGAGTAATGAATTAGAATCATTATATTTATAAGAAAGATTGATATTATCAAATTCCTCAGTAATGATATCTCCATTCCTCCATGGAAATGAGATAATTCCTTCCGATTTAGTTTATGATGATGGGATTTGATGAATTACTAGGGAAAAAGTTGGGGTATATTAGATTGAACCATCTCTGTTGATAGGAATAATAAGGACCTCTTCAGTATGGTTAGGTTCAACTGACATGCTGATATCATGAGGTTATAAAAGTATAGACCCAATTCTAAACTAAAATCATCAATTCGGATGATGGGAAGTGCATATTCATCACCAAGATCCTTTAATGGGTTTTTGGTGTCATTTCTAGACCATATATTGTGGTAACCCATGAAAAATCATATTTCATGGGTTTCTTCGCTTCTCTTCAAAAAACTCATTCCTCAGTGTATTGAGCCTCACAAGATTCAAATGGATATTTATCATCATATAATGTCCCAATTTACCCCATTTATGTAGTACAATAGAAATTGGTGATGTGATGAAGGTATTTTTTTTATGTTTTTTAGGCAAGAATTGTATGTAATACTTTGAATTTTTTATCTTTTCAGAGGACTAGGAATTCAAAATTACGAAATAGGTCCCCAAACTGAGTTTTTTTCTTGATTTGACCAAGGTGACTTTGTTCATTAAAATAGTACAGAATTTGTTTCATTGGATAAGTAGATAGACCGGATTTATTATAACCTAACTAATGAAAAATTCTGATTGAAATGATTTTTACACCTAGTCCATTATTGATGAATTCTTGTATGACATTAACGCCATATAGTTAACATGAAACATTAAAGGGACTCATGTGTCCTTATGTCACAACATCCTTGTACTTTTCTATAAAATATATGACAATATGATGTTCAAAATTGTTCATATCTACGTAGTATACCTCAAAAATAGTGAAAACATATTTGAACTCTTGAGGGAACAAAAGAGCCTCTATAAGTTATTCTTAAATATCCATTTAATGGTTAATAACATCTAGAATTGAAATCATCACTAGAATTACCACTAACTACATTGGGATGTCATAATTTTGATTAAATGTTATATTCCAACATATATATATCTATTCACTAGTAGTTTATTTAGAGGTTGAACTTCCTAGGATTTGTAAGTTTAAAATTTGAGTAGACACTAAGGGAAATTTTTCCATTGTTCGATTAGTCCAACTAGGTTTTCCTACATACCATTGTGTAAGAGATTTTTGCTACCCTTCCAGTCAATATATCAAAATTATCAGGTCTAGGACACTCTTAGATCATTCGGGTATACTTACCTTTTCTTCATCTGCTTTTTGATGGGATCTTCTTCTTGTTTTGTAAGCATGAACATCAATGATGGGGATGTGACTGGGATATTAGGTTCTATCAAGACATTATCTTCCCCAGCTTTCTATACTCATGGAGCCTATTCTTGTGGTCCTCTAATTTGGAATATAGAACTCAGTTTTGTAAAACTAATCAACATTGTAGAAGGAATCCATTAACCGAATGATGTTAATGGAACTAAATATTATTTCTTCTTCTATTTATGATTTTTTATGGTAGGAAAATTCATTGAGTATCATTTGGGGGATGGTTCTCATTGTATTAATGCAGGAATGATGTCTAAAATGGTCAACTCTTATTTTGTTACTAGGTAATTGTTTTCATCTTGTGACATTTTTACTCATCCAACAATACTTTTTTTGGAAGATGAGATCTTAAAAGACTACAGTTTAACATAAACTATTTTAGACATAATTGAAGAGATAAGTGAGCAGTTTATTGGTTTAATTGTACCATGAGGACATAGTGAGTATTATTGATTGTGTTTTTGGCCATCCAATTTCTATAATTATGTTTACCATTATATTAAACATCCTTCTATATGATTTTTTTCTCTATAGTGATATTAAAAACACATGAAACTTGAGCTAGTATTTTACACAGATTTACCTTACCAGATTCATCCATCTTCTATAGGATTTCATTAAAAATAAAAAAAATCGAATAGTGTTCCTTGACATTTGATTATAGAAGAAATAATTTATGTGTTCATAAAAAAAATCTTTATCATGCATCTTGGACTCTTTATACCCCATTAAATTTATTTCCATTACTATTATAATGTATCCTAAAATATTCTCATATCATAAGGAATAAAATGTATTCTTTAGGTCCTCAAATTGGGAGAATTTAGGAACTATATTCTCACCCGGATGTGGGTGTTTTCTCAAATGTTCTCATTTAGGATGAGGTTTCATGATTGAAGGTATGGGACTTGGATCTAGAATTGGCATATATTCCAGTTTTAGGGTGCCTATTTTGGTTTTCATCCTACCCATTATCGTTCAACAAGATACCATTGATTAACAGGAGTAGTCCTTGGTTTGAAAAATATAATTTTATAACCATTATTCTATTATAGAATGATCCTGAAATCCACCTAGATACTTTACCCAAATAAGTAGAATTTAAAATTCATCATGAGGATTCTCAATTAAAAGATCTGACATATCCTCTTGAGGAAGATAAAAATTTATGAAGTAATTCATAATCATTTAAAGTGAAATAAAATCTGAAACCATATCCTTTTATAGCTATCAATACTTTTAATCATCAGGTACTATAGTATTATGAAACATGGATTTGAATTGATATAGGAATATTTATCAAATATCACACCAAACATTAATTGATCTGATTGGAAGACTAATACACTTGGTGAATGATGGTCCCTATAAGGTATATAGGAAACATATGATTTTGGTTTCCTCTTGATGTATGAGTGTATCCATCATGGGGCCACACAATAAAATGAAGTGTGTCAGATATTTTTCAAGATCCCTTGATACATTGAATGATAAAAATGTGTTATTCCAAATGTTTGGTGGGGTGAGAGTCACATCTACCCATTCAGGGTATGTCTTCCTATTTTGTTTTACTAGTGCATGTTATCCTTCTACAACACCCAATAGAGCCTATAGTGATTCAATAATTTCATTGATATGAGGAGGAATATCTAACTAGGAAGGATCTTAAATAGGGGGAACAATGGGTTGATCTAGTTCAAGTGATTATACTTGTAGTCATGATGGGTAACCTATGTAGGATGGCTTATGAGAATTCATCTGACCTAACACTAGTTTCATCCCCAATATAGGTGAATCCTGATATATTATCATAGTTGGGTCTAACTATATTGTTCATTGGTATCCCACATTGATTGGATGTTCATACTATACATTTTTTGTTTAGATGAATCCTCCTTGGTGTTGTACATCAGTTGGATATGTGATATGAGACACCTCTTGAAGAAAATATCAAGTATTGATTTTACCTCAAAGTAGTTAAACATTGATTTTACTCAAATCATTCATCTCTTCCTTATATTGATAAATTATTTGATAAAATATGATATGTTAGACATCTTCAAGTGGCAAGTGAGATACAGATGAATTTTTAGAGTTTTCTATGTAAGATACTCAGTAAGGCAATGGTCGTGGACAATTTGAGGGGGGGTGGGTCCCCAAATTCTTAGGAAGCCTTTGGTTCCTGGTATGCATGCCTTCCTCAATTATTTTATTATGGGATGAATTTTAGATATAACCCTCCCTCTACTTTTCATCTATATTGGATTCATGTTTCATAGCATCCCCAGTGGTGGTGCTAATGATGTTCACCAATTCATAATGAATTAGAAGTGTCACATTAGAATTGATATTAGTAGAGGGCAAGTTTCCTATAGGATATATATCAAATATACAATGATATTCTAGAGAATTTGTACCCTAGATAGATATCCCATGTTTTCTACCCCAACAGGGAATTTTATTCTACTTCAAAGATCCCCTTGGATCCTTCTAGTAAAGTGTGACTTGAAGGGAATATGATAATAGTTTCATCTTATGTGTTTCAATAGAGTAAGTATGGTCATTAAATAGGATAAACTAGTAGGTTTATTCTTTTATCATTCCTCCTAATAAGGAAAATGTTTACCTCTATTGAGGAGGATTATGGGGTAAGAATTACCTAACCCTATGGGATAGGTTTGTTCCCACTCGAATGTTAAAACATCTCAGACCAAATTTGTCGGCCTTATGGGGTATGTTGAGTAAAAAATTCCCCCCAAACTACGAGATGAGGATACTCCTAAATCACTACGACTCAAGCATCCATGACTTAACTAATTAACATTTGGATCCTTACTTGATTATAATCCTAGTGTATCATATGGTTTTCACATGAGTTACATTATTTCTATGTAATTGTTTTCATTTATAGATTATACTTCATTAAAATCGAGAATCCTCCTCAATCATCTCAGATGAAACATGAAAAAATCATTCCAAAGATTTTCCTTATTAGGATTGATGATTTTATGATTTATTTAGGGTAGATTAATGATTATCATTCCATCTACCATGAGTAGATTGTTCTTCTGATATTCCTCTAGAAGTGTTTATTTTTCGTTACATCACTTATAGAGTGTCATGCTAATCAAGAGGAGGGGTAAAATTCAATGATCCACACTCACCCCATCCCTTGATTCGAGCAACTATTTGGGAATTTATGACTAATACCCATAGATTTCATATCACACTAATATATTCACAATGAATACCCTATCATTGTTTCCCGGATTCTAGGGGTCACATTTCCAAGAGGGTAGCTAAGTTAATATGATGACATAATTTTTTTATTACCTTAAAATTATCTTTATAACCATGATAAGGAAAGAAATAAGTCCCCATGTGATGAATATTCATCTACATGTTTAGGATAATTTTGTGGACACATCCATCTGATAGTTTTTTTTTCATAACATCATATTGAGGATTGGCTAAGGGATAAAAAATTACTACTATTTTCTATTCATCTAGTTGTTTCCTCATAATAAAATTTTCCATTTTATATTGTATATAATATTCCTATACCTTGTCTGACCAATGCAAGAATTTTACGAGCTATATTGTTATATGTAGTGGTGTTATGATTAATCGCCTCTACTATGTTAAAAGTTAAATGATCTTGTGGTGTTTCTGAGAGTGATTATTTCATTGAACTATCCTCCAATTGAGAAATGAAATCGCCTATCAATGATAAGGAATGTGGAATGAATGGACTAATCAACTCAAGATCCTCTGGATATGATGGATTTCTCTTAATTGGTTCTGAAATGATAGAAAGTTCTTGTTAAAATGAAATATTACTATGGGGATGACCTTCTCAGAAAATGCCATAATGGGGAGGAATACTATCATGGTTTGACATCCAACTGTAATGTGAATTCCTAGAGTATATAACCTATAGATTTCCATCATTTTGAATGATGGAAAGGGGTTAACCTTCATATAATTTGATCTTCTAACCATGAGGAGGGTTTACATGGTGATGGACAAGATAATGATTCTCATGATTGATCATTTCATGACCATGAAGGTGGCATTTGTGGTATGTATTATTGGGAGGACCTCTAGAGTTGATGGTATAAATTTTTTCAGTATAAAATTCATAATATCTATAGAGATCACATATTATCATACATAGATATTATATCATCCTTCATGAATATTATTTACATTACTCAAAAAACATTCGTAATGACGGTAATAGTTTAGTGCCTTTTGAAAAATGGAAACACGACCAACTTTTCCATATGTAAACTAAATCATCTCCCACTATGATCATCATAACTAGAACCCTTATTAGAAATATAATGTGTATTAAATTTCTTCATAGCATGTGGAAAGGAAAAAATAGAAATGTTGAGATCATACTCTTAATAATGTAAAATAATGGAGATAAGTATAAAAATAACATAAGGGTGTGATAAAATTATCATAACATTTACAAACCATACACTACATATCAATTATCATAAGCCTAAATCATATAAATTTTATTTTGTAGTTTGTAAGATATGAATCATAAAGGAATCAAATAAGATGAGTCATGAGAGAAAAAAATTGGAATAAGACATAGATTTGTAGCATACAAAAAAGAAGAGAAAATAAATTCCATATTATACAAGGCTCATTGTGGAGGATATCATAATCGATTGAATTCAATCCCCAAACCATCATGGTAGTAAATGTCCACTCCCAAGGCCATTACAGCAAAAAAAATCTATTATTGAACTGGGTTGACTCCCTGTTCCAATCCTTTTTATCTCTTGGGATATAAATCATTCCCCATTGCTTTAAAGAGAGATATAGGTCCCAACCATCTAATATTGAAAACTATATTTATATGTTACACAATATAATAATACATTATTCATATCAAAACCCATGAAATGAAATGGGATTGATGAAAATTTCATCATATCAAAACCAAAAGAAAGAGAATAATTTCATAATAATTTCATCATTTCATCATAGCATAACCTATGAAAAAAGAATTGGGTTTCATAATAATTTTATCATGGTATAAACCATGTAATAGAAATGGGTTTCGTAAAAATCATTCCATAATAAACACAAACCATTCAAAAAAGGAATTAGAATTGTATCCTAGGATCATATCCTTAGTAAGTCATATTTAACATTAGTGGATTACTTCTTATATGAAAAATGATTCTGATTGATCATTTAATTCATTTCATGAGAAAAATATCCATTCCACTTTGAAAAAGAAACATTTTAAAACTTAAAATAATTTGAAAATAATTTTCATTGAAAATAAACATAAAAAAATAAAATTATTCTATAAATTAAATAATGTTCATGGAAATAGTGTTTTTTTATTCCGTACACATTAAAAAAAATAATTCTTTCACATTTTATGTAAAGGAAATATGATCATTTTTTGGAATGATACATGAATATTCCTTTCAACCAAAATTGTAAAAATTCAAAATTGGGTAAAATAGTATTTTAAAAACTCATAGTAGAATAATAATACAATTATAGAAACATATTTTTAGAAAACATTTTTTTGGAATAAAATGGGTTTCTAACCGAAGAGAGAAAAAACGTCATATTTTATTAAAAATAATTCCCAATTATTTTAAGTAAAAAAGAGTGGGAAATGGTACAATCAATTTAAATTATAATGAATAAATATGGGATAATAATATTTATTACTTTCTTAAGAGATAAAACATAACATTTTATCATCTCAAACATAATCATAATCAATCCTGAAAAACTATGAGATTGTAATATGAAATCATTACCACCTTGTTCACCTTAAAATATAATAAACATACAGGAATAACAAAAAATGGAAAATAAAATATCACAAGGATAAATAAATTCAGGATATTAAATTTTGAATGTGTTTTGTATAATACTTACCAAGAAATATAGGTTTATAACAAAACATACGTCTCGGTGAAAGAAAAATGGGACAAAAATCCATTACCTTAAATCATAAATCCCATTGTAAGCGTTCAAACCTACTATATAATAAATATAAGTATATTATATATTTAAAAATGAATAGTATTTATTCATTTAATGCAATATATTCTTTAATTATAACCTTTTAGTACTTATTTATTAATAATTCCATGTTAATATTACGATTCATGTAATAACCGCTTTGTTTTTTTATATATTTTTATTAGTTATTTTTCCTTTATTTATTTCATGATTTATTCATATACATAATTTTAAAATTGATATAAATATCATATATATTTATTATTTATTTATTTACTGTAATATATAATATTTAGTGATAGAAAGAGATTGTAGGCCAAACATATGCATGAATGTTGTTTCCATTTTCCAATAGTATTGAAATAAATAAATATATATGATATATTATCATTAAATATTAATTTTTATGTCATATATATCATAGATTTTCATTAAACCCATCCTTATTACATTAAATGTAAAGAATTAATGAATGAATTCAGTTCTTGGGGTTGTAATCTGTTGTACACACGAGCAATGTTATCGTAGTCCAAAAAAATAAATACATGAAAATTTTTATGATATAATAATTATATATGGAAATAATATAATCAGTATCATATATAAATAATAAATATTTCATTATTTCTAGCCTTAAATGGTGGTAAAGGAAAAAAATAATGACATCGATTCATGAGGCAGTAGTCCACTATACACATGAACAATTATTCTATAACTCATTTAATGTGAGTGGAAATGTTTTTAGGTAATGAAAATAACATATAATAATATAAGTATGTTTAAAATACTAATTTTATTATATAATAATGTTATAATTATAATTAATGTAGTATTATGAATAAATAAAATAAAAATGATCATTCTTGAACATTACCTCTTCTTTGGGTATCCTCATTATGTTTGCACAGTACACCTTGCTAGGTTGGACAATTGTGAAAAATAATGATTATTAGATGAGAGGAGTGAATTTGGGATATGATTTTGGTATGGATTTCCCAAACCAAAATGTTTTTAAAGTGAATAAGATAAGAGATAGTTTTTCTCTTTATAAGTGGGGGAGAGGACACAATACAATTTTTTAAAATAATTAAGTGGTACAATATTTTTTGTATGTCACAATGGTCCAAAATAGAAAATTATATATCCTTATAGGTTTAAATGCATAAATATGTACATAAAATAGTTTTTAGACAATTTTATAGGCCATTTTAACCGTTATATTTTTAGTTTAACCCCTCGGTAAACCCATTTTTACATTAACCATTGTAACTTATTATTATTGTTTCATGATTAATTTAGGTAAAAAATTACGGTGACATTATTAAATAATATAAATTATGATTATTAAAAAAATGGAATCCAATTTTCCATATTCAATTTTATTAAGAGGTAAAATTGAATTTAAAATTAATCACGTAAATGAAAATATAAGGCTGGTTTTTAAAGAAAAAATAGTAAAAGTTTACCAAGTTTTTATATCAAAATTAAATATTAAATTGATTATAAGGACATTAATTGTACTAATGGATGTATAATGAAACAAATTTTACTTTAAGACTAATTTAAAATATAATTTATCTTTCTAAAAAATTTAAATAAAAAGGAAGCTTTAAATTGAAATTCAATATTTTTCATTATTCATCAAAAAATAAAGCATTTCAGAAAAATCCAAAACCATCAACCTCAATTAATTTCTAAATGAAGACTCTGAAATTGAAATTAATTTTATCAAATTAATATTCTAAAAGTGAAAAAAATTATTATTTTTTAAAAAATAATTATTTTATAAAATAGTTTTCTCTAATCATATAGACATTAACGAAAATTAATTACTTTTCTTATAAATATGTTTACTTTATATAAAATTTTATAATTTATATTTAATAATTATATATTAATATTCATAACTATACATTTACCTTCTTTTTTAGAATGTATTTGTTTATTAATATGACACGATTTTGATAATACTCAATGTCATATCAAATGTAAGCTATTGCGGTGTTGTTTGTAGCAGAAGATCAAATTTGTGTTGCATTTAATGCATGACTGACATGGAGATTCATTTGACACAATATTAAATTTGTGTAACATTTAACTCAATCTATCAATTAAATTAAATTTATCATAAAAATAATAATTCATAAAAACATGGGGTGTTATATTATACCACACCATAAATTAATTTCAACGTAAAAATTCATCAGTCTGATAGTAAAAATGAAGATATTTTTTCCTTTTCATATCCTCAAGTTCACATATACCAATCTCAAAATGTTGGTTTCACCACAAAAAATTAATGAGGTTCGTGGGTTGTTTCATTGGAATTTATCTATATGATCTAGAATCTCCACTGGTTATTCCTAAAAAGAAAGATCTTACACGAATGGTATGACCTATGAGTTTGGAATACCAGAATTTTCATGTATGTACTTTATAAAGAGATATAAATAGAACAGATCATGGAATTAAGACACGTTTTTTTAAGCACTAAATGATAGGCTATCATACCAATATGATCAATTATTTCAGTGTGATCGATATACCTTGGGAACTATTTCCCTTTCATCCCGAATCTCCCAACCTTATTCTATGGGGAAATTCATATAAATCATTATCACAAAAATAAAATTAAAGATCTTGCTGCTTATTGTCATCATAATTTTTTTTCAACTATGAGATTACTAGATCTGTTATCGAATGGTTCTAACCTTCTATGTCATTTCCTCAGATGTCTCGGGTCCCAATAAATTTCATTCTCCAATATCATTCCAACATGTTGGAGATTTATATTTCTTTATGTAGAGGTATTCATAAGGATCCATATGAATAATTTAGTGAAACATATTTTTGTATAAAAACTCAAAACGATGAATATGTTTATCCCAACCTCATTTTAAATCCAAAAAAATAGGATCTCAATATCTCATCTAGGGTTTGAATTATTCTCTCAGACTAACTATCAATCTGAGGATGATGTACCGTGCTGAATCTCAACTCTGTATCAAAATATTGATGGAAACTTTTCCATAAAATTTGGGTAAAGCAAAAATCCTAATTAGATGTAATGTCAAATGGTACTCTATGAAACCTTACCACATCCTTAATGCATGTCCTCTTAGTAATATCTTGAGAGATATCTTCTATAATGTCTATGAAGTGTGTTGAATTGGTATGGTGGTCAACTCTAAACCACATATAAATATTGCATTTAGATGTTTTGTGGAGTCTAATGAAAAATTCTATGGTTATTTTTTCACATGTCCATTATGGTTTGTGTAATGGATGTAAAATCCCTTTATACTTTTTTCTTTCAACCCTAACTTTTTGGAATACCAAGCACCAATATAAAAACTCTATCTTATCTCTCTTCATTCTATCCCACTATAAGAACTCTGTCAAATCTCAATACATTTTCATACAATCCAGATGAATAGATAATGAATAACTATGAGGTTCCTCTAACAACTTTTTAGTGAAATTTGGTATGGATGGAACACATACATGCTTCCGCAAACATATTTTTCCATAATGATCACTTTTAAACTAAATAACTTGCGTAACCTTATTTTTTAGCACTAAAACTTCTTTTAGTGGAACATTGATCCTCAATTGTATAGATGGTTGAACATTAAATTTAGAAATATATGATTTTTCCCCTTCATTTTTGATTTCCATATCCATCTTCTATAAATATAGAAATATTGGACCTTTCATAATCCTCATCATGGATATTCTATCATCATCCTTGTTGTACATCTCGTTCCCCTCGTTGTTTGATTTTCATGATCACAATCACCTTATTATTTGTCTAACCTTGTGTTTTAAGTGTTGTGGATGATAGGAAAGAGATTGCCAAAGGAATGGCCCAAGAAAGCATCTCAAGTGGACTGAAATTCAGTCCACCGGCCAACCGGTGGCACACCAGCGGCCAGCCGGTGGCATCTGCACTCAAAGGGAAGCTACTGCCTCCCCACCGGCCAACCGGTGGCCTCAGCACCGGCCAGCCGGTGGTACCCTCTCCAAACAGTGCCAGCTACTGTCTTGCCACCGGCCAGCCGGTGGCTCTGGCACCGGTCAGCCGGTGGCCCCTGGACAAGAATCCTATGCCTTTTTTCACACACCGGCCAGCCGGTGGGACTGTACCGGCCAGCCGGTGGAGCCAGTCAAACTAACCGTTACAGTTTGACCAGGCTGGCCCACTTGGCTCCCAACGGCTCTTTTAGCCTCTCCAACGGCTCCGAAGCCTCCCCAAGGGTTCCATGCCTATAAATAAAGGCCAAGGAAGCCCCGGACATCAACCGGAACTATTGTGAAGCCAACGGACTCATTTCCCATCATTTGGCCAACCTCCGGCGACTTCCTTCAAAGGAACCCCAATTGCTCCAACAACTTCCACATCCAAGGAGCTCCTCCAAAGAAGCTTGGAAGCGGCCTTCAACATCTCCATCCAATCAAAGGCGCCCAAGGCTTCTCAAAATACGGTTTTTATTGTTTATTCTTTTTGAGCTTAATTTTGGGTTTGTGCCTACAAACCCCAAACCCTTTTCTCATCCCCCTTTCTTTTGGGTTTCACACCACCATTAAGGTGTGAAGAGGTTTCTTCAAGCCTTTCCTTTTAAAAGGCTTGTGTCACCGGTGAGCTAGCCTTCACCCGTTAAAAAGGCTAGTGGGTTCTTGCTAAACCATTAAAAGCAAGTTGGTTCTTGCTAAACCACAAAAAGCAAGCTGTAATAGGTCCTAGTGCTACCTCAAAGCCTAGTGGGTTTCTTGCTAAAACCATTGAAAAGCAAGCGGTAGGAATCTCCCAACGGTTGAGTTGGGAGCGGAGACGTAGGCCGGGTTTTGGCCGAACTCCGTTATCAATTTCGTGTGTCTTGCCTCTTTACTTTCCGCTGCATTTCAACTTTGATTTTTATTTTGTTAATCAATTTTTTAAAAGGAAATTCACCCCCCCCTCTTGCCATCTTTTCCTCGTTTTCTCCGACCCAACAATTGGTATCAGAGGGATAATTTGAGTAATACCTTAAAAGGTTTCAAATTCAAAGACCCATTGTGATGGCATCTACCTCTTTCGCCCCCGAAGGCTTTTCATTGGGTCGTGCTCCATTTTTTGATGGAACCGACTATAATTATTGGAAAACCCGAATGACCACTTTTTTAAGAAGCATAGGATATCCAATTTACAAAATTGTCATGCAAGGTTACACTTTGTCTACCCCCGATGAATCCAAATGGACCCAAGCCGACATTAGAAATTTTGAGCTTGATGGCAAAGCCATGAATGCTCTTCATTGCGGCCTTGACCGAAACGAGTTCAATCGAGTTTCCACATGCACCTCCGCACATGAAATCTGGAAACTTTTGGAGGTTACCCATGAGGGGACCAACAAAGTAAAGGATACTCGATTGGACATGTACCGTCAGGATTTTGAGTCTTTTTCTATGCACCCAAATGAATCTATTTCTGAAATGTTTACTAGATTTACTGACGTGTGAAATGGAAGAAAGTCCCTTGGTGATGATGTTTCCGCAGAAACGATGGTTAAAAAGATCCTATGGGTCCTTCCGAGCTCATGGGCACCAAAGGTGACGGCGATCCAAGAAGCTAAGGACGTCAAAAATATGCCGGTAGAGGAGATCATCGGATCTCTCATGACTTATGAGATCACGATGAGGAGGCAAGCTCAAAAGGAGGGCACACCAATCAAGACACCAAAGAACATCGCCCTCAAGGTTCAAAAAGAAGTAAGCTCCTCCTCATCATCCTCATCTTCCTCATCTACTTCATCTTCAAGCGGCGACTCGGAAATGGAGAATCTCGCCCGCCAAATGCACAAGTTTATGAAGAAGCACAAGAAGAAAAAATCTCGCAAGGCGTGAAAGCAAGAACCCACCGCAAGATCCGAGCCCAAGGTAAAATGCTAAGGGTGCGGCGAAAAGGGCCATTACAAGCCCGATTGCCCACTCAACAAAAAACGGGCCACGCCAAAGGAAAAAAGGAAAGAAAAAGGTCCTCAAGGCGACATGGAGTGACACATCCTCATCATCCTCCTCCTCCTCCTCCTTGAGCGACCAAGGTACAAAATGCCTAATGGCATTTCATGAGGTAACTTCTTCCGATTCCTCATCCTCCTGCTCTTCAAATTCAAATTCTTTCAATCATATGTCTTATGAGGATCTCTAATACGCTAGAGATCGATTGGAGGAAGGTTTTCACGAACTTTCTTCCAAATTTGTTGCTTTAAAAAAGAATTTCAAAAAACTCTCCTCCGAAAAAGAACAACTTCTCAAAGAGAAGGAGGAGATGTCCCTCAAAATCCAAAATTTTCCAAATGTTGATTCCATGGAATCAACCATCAAAGACCTTAGGGAGACCCTAGCTAAGTTCACTCAAGGGGAACAAAATTTAAACAATTTTCTTGGTTCCCAACGTATATCTAGAACCACCCAAGGGCTAGGATATACCAATATAGCTTCCTCCTCCCATGCTCCAACTGTTTTTGTAAGGGGGAGCTCTAGTTATAAATTTTGTAATTATTGTAAGAAACCCGGGCACCTTATTTATGAATGTAATTGTAAAAATGCCCGGTACGGTCAAACCAAGTCTATTTTCTTTTCCGATGAGTTTTATAGGAGAAGACCCGCCATGAGACAAGTATGGATTGAAAAATCCCTCTTAGCGAGTCTCACCGGACCTAAATTTGTTTCGGTTTCAAAAACCTCTCCCTGATGATTTATTGTTTTTATTTAGGGGGAGTTAGGATTGATTAAGCTTTTCAATTTCAAATTTTTTTTCAATCTTTCAATTTCAACACTTGGTTTCAAATTTTCATTCAAAATTTTCATTTCAATTTTGATTCAAAACTTTCAATTCAAACTGTTATTCCTTTTTTGATTCAAATCTTTCAATTTCCAAAATTTCAATTGATTTTCAAATCTCATCTCTTGTTTTTCAAAACTTCCCTCAATCAAGTTTTATGCCCCACGCTATTTTGATAATCACAAAGGGGGAGAAATTTCTTGATTGATTGGAGGAGAACCCTTTTCATCATGCTTAGCATTTCCTTTCATTTTTAGTTTTTACTTTAATTGTTTTTGGTGATTGTGATCATCAAAATAGGGGGAGATTGTTGTACATCTCGTTCCCCTCGTTGTTTGATTTTCATGATCACAATCACCTTATTATTTGTCTAACCTTGTGTTTTAAGTGTTGTGGATGATAGGCAAGAGATTGCCAAAGGAATGGCCCAAGAAAGCATCTCAAGTGGACTGAAATTCAGTCCACCGGCCAACCGGTGGCACACCAGCGGCCAGCCGGTGGCATCTGCACTCAAAGGGAAGCTACTGCCTCCCCACCGGCCAACCGGTGGACTCAGCACCGGCCAGTCGGTGGTACCCTCTCCAAACAGTGCCAGCTACTGTCTTGCCATCGGCCAGCCGGTGGCTCTGGCACCGGTCAGCCGGTGGCCCCTGGACAAGAATCCTATGCCTTTTTTCACACACCGGCCAGCCGGTGGGACTGTACCGGCCAGCCGGTGGAGCCAGTCAAACTAGCCGTTACAGTTTGACCAGGCTGGCCCACTTGGCTCCCAACGGCTCTTTTAGCCTCTCCAACGGCTCCGAAGCCTCCCCAAGGGTTCCATGCCTATAAATAAAGGACAAGGAAGCCTCGGACATCAACCGGAACTATTGTGAAGCCAACGGACTCATTTCCCATCATTTGGCCAACCTCCGACGACTTCCTTCAAAGGAACCCCAATTGCTCCAACAACTTCCACATCCAAGGAGCTCCTCCAAAGAAGCTTGGAAGCGGCCTTCAACATCTCCATCCAATCAAAGGCGCCCAAGGCTTCTCAAAATACGGTTTTTATTGTTTATTCTTTTTGAGCTTAATTTTGGGTTTGTGCCTACAAACCCCAAACCCTTTTCTCATCCCCCTTTCTTTTGGGTTTCACACCACCATTAAGGTGTGAAGAGGTTTCTTCAAGCCTTTCCTTTTAAAAGGCTTGTGTCACTGGTGAGCTAGCCTTCACCCATTAAAAAGGCTAGTGGGTTCTTGCTAAACCATTAAAAGCAAGTGGGTTCTTGCTAAACCACAAAAAGCAAGCTGTAATAGGTCCTAGTGCTACCTCAAAGCCTAGTGGGTTTCTTGCTAAAACCATTGAAAAGCAAGCGGTAGGAATCTCTCAACGGTTGAGTTGGGAGCGGAGACGTAGGCCAGGTTTTGGCCGAACTCCGTTATCAATTTCGTGTGTCTTGCCTCTTTACTTTCCGCTGCATTTCAACTTTGATTTTTATTTTGTTAATCAATTTTTTAAAAGGCAATTCACCCCCCCTCTTGCCATCTTTTCCTCGTTTTCTCCGACCCAACAATCCTTTAACTCAAAGCATTAGCCACCATGTTTGATTTCCTAATTTGGTATTGTATTTAGCAACCATAATATTCAATCATCTATAACCATATTATTTAGAATATATAAAGAAAATTACGTGTGAATATATAATTTAAACTTTTATTGTTTGTATATATATAATAGTTTTCTCCATAAATATATTTCATGTATATCTTTAGTGCCAAAATTAATAAAGCTAACATAGAATCATGAGTTGGGTAATTTTTCACATGAATCATCAATTTTCATGATACATTAGTTTTATCCATTTAATTATACATAATAAAACATCCAAATCCCTTCATGAATGAATCACTATATATTATAACCCCCCCCCTCCACTATAGGATAATGTATGAATAGGTGTATTGACTAATCTTCTCTTCATTTCCTTGAAATTTTTCTAAAATTCATCCATCCAGAGTAACATAGATACCTTTAAAGTTAACTAAGTAAAAGGATTTTATAGTCATGATAAATTTTCTACAAACCATAAAAAATACATAGATAAATAATGAATGTTTTGGATCTTAGTCACTATGGTAGGTCTGGTCCAACAATCAATAGCCTTTATCATTGATGGAACTACTGATACACCCTTTCATGATGTTATAAGAACCAAAAATGATTCATTTTACATCAACAATTCACAATTTGTAAATTTTTCAAATATTTTCTCCTTCCTTTGTGTCTTCAGAGCAATTATCAAGTGGTATTCATGCTCTTCCCTCCCATTTGAATTGATAAGAATATCGTTTAAAAATACTATCAAAAACTAATTAAAGTGATATCACAATAATATATTCATTAAATCGAAGAATATTTTAGGGGAATTAGTAAGGATAAATGTAATCACAATATATTCAGTTCCCATACCTTGTATAAAATGATGTATTGGGTATATCCCCCTTTATAGCCCACAATTGATGATATAAAGAATGAAGGTCAGTATTGGAATAGTATTGAGCTTCACAGATATAGTGACCCAACCTTTTCTTACATTACTATTACATCATTTCAAAGATAAACAAAATAATAGTATTACACATAGAGGATCAAAAGGTTTAGTGTCTTGGGAAAACTAGGACCATACATAATAAATACAACATCAAGCATAAACATTTATTTAATTTCTTCTTCTCTAGCTTCTTATTGGAACTTGTCCTCTCCTTAGTAAATGCATCCACATGAGGATATACATAAAAAGGGGTGAGATAGAGGCCTAGTAAGAGGATAGATAAGAACAATATATCATGGGGTGAGCATAATCATGACATAGGTAAAAGATCATGAACATGAGAGGAGCATAAATAAAAGACTTAAATGTGGAAATGCATAAAAATGAAACATCATGTCTTAGTGGTTGACTAACACACATACTTTTGAACCAAGCTAGCATCTTGTTAACAAATAATTTCACATTTACTCATGAGATTAATCACTTTACCCAATTAATTGGAGCGCTTTATAATTCTGGGCACACCCGTCACATTGAAACATTCATATTGCGCTATATAATTTCAGGTGTACCCGTCACATCATAACATTATCATCGTCATGATTGCCACATTGAACACATATAAAAAATGTACACAACTAACCCATTTAAAGGAATGGGTTTCATATCATAATAACACATTCATAAGCTTTGGGTTCCCAAAAGAGAGAGGGAATAACATACATGTTACAAGAACTGTCCACTTTGAGTGTGAAGTAAAAGGGGTGTTCTTAAAAGAATAATTCTTTTGGAGAACATTTTTTTGGACATAAAACCCAGTGAAAAAAATTTATATCCCAGAAAATTAAATAAAAATGATGAAAAAGTTACCTTTAATAAGTAACCATATCAAAAATGGAGTGAAAGAGGGAGAACCCTAAGGAAGAAAATTGGGATCAGGATTTCCCCTTACCTTGTATCTGAATGCTTCCTTCTCATTAATGTCCTGTATAATGACATTATATTCATTAATTAGTAATTCCATAACCTTTTATACATTAATAGGGTTCATTATGGTTTTATTATGTCATTTTATGTTCCTTCGGATGACTTATAGTGTTTAAAAACATTGTTTGGGGATGTTTGTTTTTATGGTTTCTCTTGGGTGGTTCACTTTTATTCATAAATTGAAGTTCGAGTAGAACATTGGTAAACATCCAGAACAGATATCACATGTTATTAATGAGGTTACAGTATTTTTAGTGATATTATAATGAATCATATTATATCCATGTGGATTAATCATTAGATAAGAATTAAATGAAGATTGTTTGGGTTATTTTGGGCGGTTTTTCGATCACAATGAACTTGTTTTAATATATCACATAGTAGTATGTTCATAAGTCAGTTCCAGAACATTAAATAGGAAATAATACATATAAAATATTCTATTTCAACCATAAAAATGGTTTCATGACCAGATCTGAAGGTAGAAATGGAAGAAGAAAGCATGTTGTTCTTGAAGGTGATAAATTAACACCTCACGAACAACGTTCTCTTTAATAAAATAAAAGGAAGAGGGAAAGGGGGTTGGATAATATAATATCCCATTAGAATCAAAAAATTAAATTATATTTATAATAATGGAGTTACAATACCATTTGGATGAAGATAGGTGGGGAGAGATCAAGAAATGAACTTCAACTTGAAAGGAAATTAAAGGGGAAGAGGGAGAGAAATTACCTCTTGAATCCTCCTCTTGAGAACATCTTTAAGTGCCTAAGCATGGACTTTTGATGAGACCAGAAGCTCTTGGAAGTGGTAGAGGGTCTATGGAAGGTGTTTTTGCAGATTTTATAGAAGTATTGGAGCTTGAGACGTGTGAGGAAATGAGGATGTGATGGGTGGCTTTTATAGTGGAGGGGAGAGGGGTTTCCTTAATATAAAATTCATTAGTTTATTAATTTCCCATAATATAAGGAATAGTGAGTCTTGAATGACCAAGAATAGTAATTTTATCATGTTATCCTGAACCAAGTAGGCTTACATTAGCATAACATCACACATGACTCTATAATTAGCTTATTTTTGTAAATTACGGTATTTCACTTTTCATCAAAAATTCAACTATTTTAGAAAATGACCAAAAATTTAACCCAACCATTTTTAGATGTGTAGAATCCAAAAATAAAGTCCATTTTTCAAAAATAATTTTCTAAATATGGTTAATTTAATATTTAATTAAAATCATAATTTACTTAAAAAACAGTTTTTAAAAATTAAAACTGATTTTATAGTGCTTTCAAAAATTACGTAGGGTCTTATAAAATTATCTAAAAACTATAAGACATTGATTAGATAAATTATGAACACATTTTAGGAAAATAAATTTTATTTTAAATTAATTAATTAATTATAATTAATTATTTATGACTTAAAAAATTCCAAAACATTTACTAAGTTCAAATTTTCACTTTCTAAGATGTCTAAATTTTATTTAATTATTCATAGGTAATGTTACTCATATGTTGGATGATTTACTATTCATAAGTTTTATATTAATATTTAGAAGGGTATGTTAATATTCATAAGGGTAGGTCATTATTCACTAAAAATTATTTTTGTTTCATTAGACTCCAAAAATCATCTTAAACACAACCATGTGTGTCAGATTCTCAAAATTCTAAACACAGAAGTGACAAACTTATGTTTAAAGGTCACTTATCACTTATTAGTTCATTATTTTGTGTTTTTGTATTATTTTCTGACATAAATATGAGAAGGTAATTTCCATTGAAAAACTATGGGTCGTTACATTCTTCCCCCCTTAAAAAATTTCACCCCCGAAATTTCACTTTACACAAACAGGTGAGGGTGTTTCTCCTTCATTGCCTCTTCTGGTTCCCAAGTTGCTTCCTCAAACTTATGGTTACTCCACAACACTTTTACAAGATGGTTTGTCTTGTTGCATAGAACCTTATCTCTCCGATCCAGAATCTTTAATGGCTGCTCCTCATAGGAGAGTTCATCATCCAGCTGCACCACCTCGGAGTTTATACATTTGAGGGGTCTGGTATGTACTTCCTCAGTATTGATACATGAAACACATCATGAAATTGAGCCATATTCGGTGAAAGTTCAAGACGATAGTACATGGACCCTATGCGGTCAAGGATCTCAAAGGGGCCAACATACCTTGGGCTTAGATTCCCTTTCTTCTCGAATCACATGACTCTCTTCCATGGAGATATTCTAAGGAAGAATTTATCTCCAATGTCGAACTCCAAGTCCCTTCGACGGTTGTCAGCATAGCTCCTTTTCCTTATTTGAGTAGCTTTGATGTGTTTCAAGATGACAGGAACCTTCCTTGTCATCTCTTCAACAAGATCAGGTCCAAGTAGCTTTATTTCTCTAACTTCATCCCAACAGGTTGGAGTTCTACATTACTTTCCATAAAGAGCGTCATATGGAGCCATCTGAATACTCTAGTGGAAGCTATTGTTGTATGAGAACTCAAGAAATGGGAGATGTTGATCCCAACCACCTTTGAATTCAAGAGAGCAGGCTCTTAGCATATCTTCAAGAATTTAAATAGTCCTTTCATACTAGCCATCAGTTTGGGGGTGATAGGCAGTGCAGAAATTTAATTTTGTACTCAAAGCATGTTAAAGGATCCTCTAGAATTTATATGTGAACCTTGGATCACGGACATAGATAATTGAGAGTGGAACACCGTGCAGTCTCACTACTTCCATCACATATATCTTCGAAAGTTGTTCAAGAGATAGATCTTCCCGAATATCGATAAAATGGGCAGTCTTGGTGAGTCAGTCAACCACAACCCATATCACATTATTTCTCTTTGACATCTTCGGGAGACTCATGACAAATTCCATAGTAGCATTTTCCAATTTCCATATGGGTATAGGCAATGGATGCATCATACCTTTGGACTTTTGTCGCTCAGCTTTAACTTTCTCACATACCAAGCACCTTGATATATATTCTGAAAACTACTTCTTCATGTTATCCCACCAGAAGTGTTCTCGGAGATCATGGTACATCTTGGTACTCCTAGGATGGATAGAGAATGTTGAGCTATGTGCATTATCCAAAATCTCTTTCTTTGTCCCTGGTGATGAAGGCACACAAAGCCGAATTCCAAACCGAATCACACCATCATCGTCGATATGGAACTCTGGCATCTTCCCTTCCTTTACTACATTCACCCTCTTTTGTATCTCAACATCATCCCTTTGTTCTTCCTTAATCTTCTTATGGATAGATGCTTGCGCAACCATTTGGTCATGGTAAGATGTATCCCATGTCCTTATGATTTCCAAATCCATCCTTTTCATATCTAAGAAGATATGGTCTTTCTCAATTAGTAACATGGATAGTGTTGCAGGATCTTTTCTACTTAGAGAATCAGCTACCTTGTTCACCTTTCCAGGATGATAGTGAATTGAGAAATCGCAATCCTTGATTATCTCTAACCATCTCCTTTGACTCATGTTGATCTCCTTTTGTGTGAATATATACTTTAGGATCTTTTGGTTGGTTTATATGTCATACTTCTCACTATAAAGGTAGTGTCGCCATATTTTCAAGGCAAAAATCACAGCTGCCAGCTCTAGATCAAGTGTTGGGTAGTTTTGCTCATGGATCTTCAACTATCGTGAAGCATAGGCAATTGCATTGTCATTTTTCATGAGTACACAACCTGAGCCTTTCTTTGAAGCATCACATTATATCACAAAACATTCTCCACTTTTCGGTAGTGTGAGTACAGGTGCAGTGATCATCCTTCTCTTTAGCTCCTTGAAGCTTCCCTCACATTCTTCTGTCTAGACATACTTTACCCCTTTCCTTGATAACTTAGTTAGCGGGATTGACAATCGTGATAAGTTTCTCACAAAACGTCGGTAGTACCCAACTAATACAAGAAAACTACAGATTTATATGATACTAGAGGGCCTGGGCCATTCCTCAATCACCTTTGTCTTTGAAGGATCCACAGAAATTCCCTCACTTGTGATAACATGTCCTATGAACGTGAATTTCTTCATCCAAAAGTCACACTTTCTGATCTTGGCATACAACTTCTCTTTTCTAAATGTCACCAACACAAATCTTAGGTGTTCTTAATGTTCCTCCTTGCTCTTGGAGTAGATGAGAATATCGTCGATAAACACTACCACAAATATTTTGAGGTAATGTATAAATACTATATTCATTAAATCCATGAATATTTCAGGGGCATTAGTAAGTCCAAAGGGAATCACCAAAATCTCATAGTGCCCATACCTTGTACGAAAGGCATTCTTCTGAATATCTTCCTTCTTCACCTTTATCTGATGATATCCAGAACGATGATCCACCTTTGATAAGTATTGAGATCCTCTTAACAGTTCAAACAAGTCATCAATACTTGGGAGAGGATACCTGTTCTTTATGGTGATTGTATTTTGTTCCCAAGAATTGATACACAGTCACATTTTTTCATCCTTCTTCTTCACAAAGAGCACTGGGGCACCCCCAAGGTGGTGCACTAGGGTGTATGAACCCTTTTCCCTGATGCTCTTACAGCTGCTTCTTTAACTCCTCCAGTTCGATAAGAGACATCCTATTGGGACACTTCAAGATAGGATTAGCTCTAGGTATCTGTTCAATTGAGAACTCTACCTCACGATCCGGGGGAATTATGGGTAATTCTTTGGGAAATTCATTGGTCTATTCCCTCACGATGGGAATTTCCTCATGGTTGGCACTTTCCTTCAACTCAACCATTTGGGCAAGGTATGCTTCTTCATAGGGAATCAACACCCACACAATTGCAGGATTTTTCAAAGGAGATTCATGACCTTCCTCGCATTTGTAGAGGAGAATGGGATGGTTCAGAATTTGAAAATATATTTCCTTTTCTCGACAGTGGATATGTTCTCTATATAATGAGAGCCAATCCATTCCCATTATAGCGTCGAATTCCACCAAGGGAAGTATTACGAGATTTTCTAGAAGAATATTTCCGCATACGCCAACATGAGAAGAGTCAAACACTTGGGTTGAAATGATTTCACCACTTGGTATTTTTAAAAATATCTCTACATCAAGGTTTTAGGGATTCAATTCTATAGTTATAGCAAACTTGCAAGATATAAATTAATGCGTAGAACCAAAATCAAAGACTTTTTCCATTCTTGAGCGATTAGGATGTGTACCTTGTACAACTTCATTATCATGATCCACCTCCGCAGTAGTGATGGCATAATCCTTCCATTGTTCCTTTGGCTTTGGTGGCTGTTGATGCTGATTACCCTCGAGAACTCGAGGTTTAGTGCACTGGTTTGCATAGTGCCCTAGCTCCCTACAGTTATAGCATTGAACCATGTGTGGTTCTCTCCTTTCATCAGCTACATTATCCTTCCTTTTCATGTCTTTTTGACACTCTTGAGAATGGTGTACTTCTTTCCCACACTTGAAGCATTTCCTCGTCCCTTTGAGTTAGTTCCCATGGTGCAACTTCCCGCATTTTTTGCATGTGGGTCATTGAGTTTTCTTCCCACTTTTTTTCATTAGATCCACCATCTTGAAACTCCATATTGATTTTCTTATCACCATAGCCATGGGAACATTCTCCAAACTTTATCTCAACTTTGAGATCACAATGAACAACTTCTTCATAACTCCCAAAGTCTCGAATTTCAAGAGCCTTTCAAAGGTGTGGTTTTAATCCACTAAAGAATCTATCAATTTTTCTATCATTTTTTATAACAAAACCCGAAGTGTACATTCAAATCCTTGTGAAATTCACTTCATAGGTTGTGAAATATTCTCCTTATTTTTTCTTGAGCTATATGAATTCTCTCTCCATCTTCGTGCGAAGAGTTTGTGGGAAATAATTATTAAGAAACATTATCTTAAATTCTTCCCATTCCATATATTCAATTTCCTCCCTTGGCTTGGTGTTCTTAATCAAATCCCACCATTGATCGGCTTCTCTATCTAGAAAATAAACATCTAGAGTCACCTTCTACATCTTAGAAAATTGATTCAAAGAAAAGATCTTCTCCATGGAGTTTACCCACTATTCCACAACTAGTGGATCGGAAGATCCACTAAACGTCGGTGGTCGTTTCCGTATAAAACATTTGATAGCCAGTTTTTCCCTCTTTAGTGAAGGAGGATGTTCCCCATTATTATGGTTATTGTTCATAACTTGAGTTAATTGGGTAAGAATCTCCATGATATTTGGAACTCCACCTCCCAAATCATTGGGGATGTCATTCGGGAAATCGTTGCATTGGCCCTCGCACGAGTTGTTGGCCTGATTTCTCCTGGTTCCCACCATTTTCTAAAATAGAAAAGTTTTGAACAAAACATAAGTAAATAATTCATGAATAACTTATTAATTTAAAAAATTTATACCAAAAACATAACATATGGGATCCCTATGTAAATATTCTTGTGTGCGTATTTTTACTTATTCTCATGCTAGAGGTTTTCTCTAGGGTTCACTGATCCTAATTCCCAAATTTACTAAACCTTTCCTCCGATACCAAATATAGCGAATCAGCCTTTTCTTACATTACTATTACATAATTTTAGAGATAAAAAACATAATAGTATTACACATATAGGATCCAAAGGTTTAGTGTCTTGGGAAAACTAGAACCATACATAACAAATACAACATCAAGCATAAACATTTATTTAATTTCTTCTTCTCTAGCTTCTTATTGGAACTTTTCCTCTCTTTAGTACATGTAGCTACCTGAGGATATACATCAAAATGGGTGAGATAGAGTCCCATTAATAGGATAGATAAGAATAATATAGAATGGGGTGAGCATAATCATGACATAGGTAAAATATCATCAACATGAGAGGAGCATAAATAAAAGACACGAAATGTGGAAATGCGTAAAAATGAAACATAATGTCTTAGTGGTTAAGTACCACACATAATTGTGAACCAAGATATCATCTTGCTAACACATAATTTCACATTTAATCATTAGATTCATCACATTACCCAATGCATTGGAGCACTGTATAATTCCAGGCGCGCGCTATATAATTCTGGGCACACCCGTCACATCATAACATTATCATCATCATGCTTGCCACATAGAACACATATCAGAAATGTACATAACTAACACATGGAATGGAATGGGTTTCATCTCATAATTACACATTCATAATCTTTGGGTTCCCAAAAGAAAGAGGGAATAACATACATGTTACAAGAACCGTCCACTTTGAGTGTGAAGTAAAAGGGGTGTTCTTAAAAGAAGAGTTATTTTGGAAAAAAAAATTCGGACATAAAAACAAGTGACAAACATTTATATAACATAAAATTAAAGACAATTATGAACAAATGATCTTTAAGTATTAACCATATAAAAAATGGAGTGAAAGAGGGAGAACTTGAAGGAAGAAAATTGGGTTAGAGATTTCCCCTTACCTTGTATCTGAATGCTTCCTTCTCTTTAATGTCCGGTATAATGACCTTATATTCATTAATTAGAAATTTAAAAACCTTTTATAAATTAATAGGGTTAATTATGGTTTCATTATGTCATTTTATGTTCCTTTGGATGACTTATAGAGTTTAAAAACATTGTTCGGGGATGTTCGTTTTTATGGTTTTTCTTGGGTGGTTCACTTGTATTCATAAATTGAAGTTTGGGTAGAACATGGGTAAACATCCAGAACTGATATCACATGTTATTAATGATATTACAGGACTCTTAATGATATTATAATGAATCATATTATACCCATGTGGATGAATCACTAGATAAAAATTAAATGAAGATTTTTGGGTAAATCTGGGTGGTTTTTCGATCACAATGAACTTGTTTTAATTTATCACTTAGTAATATGTTCATAAGTCAGTTCCAGAACATTAAATAGGACATAATACATTTAACATATTCTATTTCAACCATAAAATTAGTTTCATGAACAGATCTGAAGGTATAAATGGAAGAAGAAAGCATGTCGTTCTTGAAGGTGATAAATTAACACCTCACGAACAACGTTCTCTTTAATAAAATAAAAGGAAGATGGAAAGGGGGTTGGATGATATAATATCCCATTATAATCATAAAATTATATTATATGTATAATAATGGAGTTAAAATACCATTTTTATTAAGATAGGTGGGGAGAGATCAATAAATGAACTTGAACTTAAAAGGAAATTAAAGGAGAAGAGGGAGAGAAATTACCTCTTGAATCCTCCTCTAGAGAACATCCTTAAGGGCCTATGCTTGGTATTTTTATGAGACCAGAAGCTCTTGGGCGTGGGGTAGGGGATAGTTAAGGTGTTTGGGAAGAGTTTATATAAGGTTTGGAGCTTGAGAGGTGTGAGGAAATGAGGGTGTGAAGGGTGGCTTTTATAGTGGAGGGGAGAGGGGTTTCCTTAATTTAAAATTCATAATTTTATTAATTTCCCCTAAGACAAGAAATAGTGAATCTTGAATGACCAAGAATAGTAATTTTATCTTTTTATACCGAACCAAGTGGGCTTACATCAGCATAATATCCCACATGAACCTATAATTAGCTTATTTAGCTTATTTTTTGTAAATTACGGTATTTCACTATTCATCAAAAATTCAAGTATTTTAGAAAAATTCCAATAATTTACCCCAACAATTTTTTGATGTGTAGAATCCAAAAATAAAGTGCATTTTTCAAAAATAATTTTCTAAATATGATTAATTTAATATTTAATTAAAATCATAATTTACTTAAAAAACAGTTTCTAAAAATTAAAACTGATCTTATAGTGCTTTCAAACATTATGTAGGGTCTTATAAAATTATCTAAAAAACAATAAGACATTGATACAATAAATTATTAACACATTCCAGGAAAATAAATTTTCTTTCAAATTAATTAATTAATTATAATTATTTTTTTATGACTTAAGAAATTCCAAAACGTTTACAAAGGTCAAATTGTCCCTTTCTAAGATGTCTAAATTTTATTTAATTATTCATAGGTAATGTTACTATTATGTTGGATGATTTACTATTCATAAGGGTCATATTACTATTCAAAAGTGTATGTCACTATTCATAAGGGTAGGTCACTATTCACCAAAAAATTATTTTGGTTTAATTGGACTCTAGAAATCATCTTGAACACAACCGTGTATGTCAGATTCTCATAATTCCAAACACAGAAGTTACAAATTTATGTTTAAAGGCCACTTATCACATAGTAGTTAATTATGTTGTGTTTTAAAGTTATTTTTTGACATAAATATAAGAAGGGAATTTCCATTGAAAAACTTTGGGTCATTACAACAGAGTTGATAAAGAGAGTCATAAATACAGGTAATAGGATAGTTGTTCTTAATTTTCATTTTGTTCTTCTCTTTGTAAGCAATGTATAGCAACATTGATCCATATTTTATTTAAAAAAAAGAATAGTTTCACCCTAATGTGACAAACTTGGATGAATGAATCATTTAACATGTTTTTCATGGAGTTTCCCCTTCAATTCATAAAACTTAATTGACTCCATTATATAGGGGCCTTTGAGATAAGAATGGAAAAAAGGAATGAATTATATTAAGAAAGAAACTTCACATTTTGTTGGAAGCCTTGGAAAATCTTCAGGAAATACATAAAACAATTTGAACACAATAGTAATAAAATTTATGTTGAGTTTCTCCCCAACCATATAAGAAAAAAACCCCTCTAAATGGTAATAAAGAAAAATAAAATGGATGCAATCTCCATTGGAATTTTGTACTTATCATCACATTGATAGAAGATCATAGGTTGGTTTTGAATATAAAAAATGACACCCATTCCTTGAAAATTGTTTTGGGATTTATGTAGAGAAATCCAATCCATTCCCATGATTAAATAAAATTCTAATAGAGGAAGAATTAAAAGGTTTATAGTAAGAATATTCATTCCCACATTAACTAGAGAGGAATGACAGACCTAAGATGTGATCATCGTACTATTAGGGATTTTCATTTCTAATTATATAACTAATCATTTGGATGTAATATTTATACCCTTAGAAAATTATTAAAATAAAAAATAATGGGTATATCTAAATTAAAATAATACATTAGTAGTTCTAGAGTGGTTAGCAAGTTTACTTTTCACCATTTTTATATTTCACCCCTCTTCAGAAGCATTTATCACACAATATTTCACTTTATTTTTCATCTTTAATGGTTTCTGACATAGATTATCATCATTAAACAACATTTTTGTTCATTGGTTAGCATAATTCCCATACACCTTTCATTTGAAACAATGTACTATGGGTGGGAAATTATATGTAGCTTTATCTCTATTTTCATCATTCACTATCTACATCACATCACATCAGCAATAACTTTCTTAATGAACTTACCTTCTATAAATAAAACATTTACTATTAACCTTAAGAAAATTCCCTTCATACCTATATCCACATATTCAATATTAAGTAATGATCATATTTTTACCTCCATGGTTCTTAGATTTTCCTTTGAATAAAATTATTCTCTTTTTATCAAAACCTTGATATTGATATGAAACACCAAGTTACATTTCCACCATGATATAACATGGAACAAAATATTATAGATAATTAAGTATCGTATGGATAACACCCTTTTGAGACATATTTTTAAGCCACTGAAGAATTGATAAATCGTACTTTCAGGTTGAGGATTGTATTAGTTTATAGTCTTTGGAAACATGGAAACTCTCTCAAATAGTCCATTGTTAATCTACATAATATCCCCCTATTATCTTCTTAAACAGAGACCTTCTAAGAAATATCATATTTAATTCATTTTTCATATCCCGTGGAATGTAACCATATGAAACAGTGACCATATATTCTCATTAAGGATAAAAACGTTAGATATGTAAGAATAATATGATCATAAGGGTATGATAATATAATAATAACATTTAAAACCCATACCATGCATATTAAAGATCATAATCCCAATCCATTTAATAAATAATGGGAATTCATAAGATATGAATCATATTTTAATCTAATATATTGATCCATTAGAGAATAAAATTGTCGTAAGACGTAGATTTATAAAATACACGTAAGAATAAAAATCATTTCCATATTAATCGATGCTAATATATAAGACTCTCATAGTATAATGAGTTCACTCCTCAAACCATCGTATTATTCATGGTTCACTCCCAAGACTATCATAGTGGAAAAATTATTTTACTAAAATGATATCACTCACCAGTCTGGTCCTATATATATAGTTAGATATAAATCATTACCCAATTAAATGGAGGGAGATATATGTCTCACACGTATCATAATGAAAACTATATTTATGTGTGCCACAAGATGATAAATAATAGTCACATCATATCCCATGAAATGAAATGGGTTTCATAAAAATTTAATCATTTATTATCCTATAGAAAAGAGAAATTTTTCAAAATCATTTCATCATTCCATCATATCAAAGGCCATTGAAAAAGAAGTGGGTTTAATAATAATTTTATCTTGGTACAACTCGAGAAAGAGAAATTTATTTTATAAAAATCTTGACTTCATAAACCCAAAACATTTAGAAACCTAATATTAATTTTATCCTTGTATCATATCCTCAGTTTTTCATATGTAACATCAACATATTTTATCATTTATGTAAAATTATTTTAATCAATCATTTGATATATTTCTTGAGTAAAATATCCATTACAATTTAAGAAAATAATTATAAAACATACATCTGTTTGAAAATAAAATTATTTGAAAATAACATTGAAAAAAATAAGGAAACTTCAAATAAAATAATGGTTATGACGATGGTAAATTTCATTCATTATATACACATTAAAATAACTATTCCTTTACCATTTTTGGTAAAATACAAAAGAGAAGTTTTTTGAATGTGACATCATAATTTCTTTAAAAACATTTTCGTAAATAGTAAAACATGTATAAAATTTATCTTTAAGGATAAAGTATATAAATATATATTTTTTGAAAAAATTTAGTATGAGACATGGTTTTTGAATAAAATATATTTCCAACCAAAGACAGAAATAGTGATAATTTTTATTAAAAACATTTTCTTATTTATTTTAAGTACCAAATAGTGTAGAATGGTAATGTGACCTGAAATTATTATAAATAATAAAATGATAATAAAATTCCTGAATTTATTTATATATATTATTAAATATTTATCATCAAACCCATAATCATAAACACACCTGGTAAGTGATAAAATCATTACATAAAATCATTACCACATTGGTAATTTTGAATCATAATCCCAATGATTAAATGACATAAAATGAATCCTAAAATATAATGGTGATTAAAATATTGATTATATAACATTTAAAATATGTTTTATATACACCTTTTGAAATAATATAGGTGCATAACATAGCATATATCTCAAATAATTGAATTGAGACAAAAATACATTACCTTAAGTCTTAACTTCTATCATACACATTTAAAAAGCTTATAAAATAAATATAATGTATGTATAAATCTATTAATTAACAATAGTTTTATCTATTATACTATAAATTATTTTATTATGTCCTTTTATTACCCATTTATTAACAATTCCATGTTAAATGTTCATTTTAGGTAATAACCTCTTCGTTTTTCGTATATGTTTTGATTGGTTTTTTTAGTCCAATATGATTGATCATGATATAATCATATCTATAATTTTTAACATGATATAAATACCATATATATTCAAAATATAGGTATTTAGATTATTCCAAAAAAATTATCTATATAAAATGAAATCAAACATTCATGGAGGCAATATGTAGTACGTACACATGAACATTGTTTCCATTTTCTTATTGGAACGAAATGAAAAAAGTTAAATGATGTATTTTCATTCCATAAAAATTTTTATTTAACATATATTACATATGTTCATTGAACCCATCTTTAATACCTTCCATGTAATGCATTAATGATTCACATCTCTTTATGAGTTGGTAGTTTGCCATACACATGAGTGATGTTATCGTATTCCCAAAAATATGAAATCATAAATTTATGTGTGATATAATAATTATAGAAGAATTATAATATTATAAATATATTATATAAATAATAAATCCATCATTATGTCTATCCCTTATGGTGGTAACAGAATAACAAATGACATCAGTTCATAAGGAGGCACTCTGTTATACACATGAACGATGATTTCATAACCCATTTGGTGGAAGTAGAGATTTTTGTAGTTAATAACAAAATATAACAAAATATAAGTATATGAGAAATATTTATGTTATTATATCATCATGTTATTAAAATAATTTAAGGAGGTGGAAGAAGAAATAAAAAAATTCTTATTGATGAACATTAACCCTTCTTCGGGTTTCTTCCTAGGTTTGTAAAAAAACTACTTCTTAGATTGGATTTCTGTCAAAAATAAAGATTATTAAAAGATATTAGGAATGTTGGAAAGTTTATTTGGTAGTTATTTGATGATAAATAGGTTTTTAAGGCATGAATAACAGAGGTTAGGGGTTGTCCTTTTACATGTGGGGGAGGGGACACACTTTGTGTTTCTAATAGAAGTAAGTAATCCCACATTTTGCATATGTCAAAAGGGTCCAAAATGGTCCATTAACAAACAATATTGGTTTAACAGTTTAAATATTTTTATAAAATATTTTTAGACCGGTTATAGGTCATTTTATCCCTTATCATTTTAGTTTATCCCTGGTAAACTAATTTTTATATTAACTATGGAAATTAATATTTATTTTTTTTACTATTAATTTTGAAAAAAAAAATTGAACTTATTATATAAAACGAATTACTATGATTCAAAATATTGAATGCATTTATAAAAATTAAATTCACAAAATTTTAAAATTTTAATTTAAAATTAATCACACATACACGATGAGAAACAAGGTTTTAAAGAGAAAATGTCCATATATTTTCAAATTGTTTATATCAAAATTTGAAATCAATTGATTATGTTAACTTAAGTTGTGTTAATGGATTTATAATTGAATTAATTTTACATTTAAACCAATTTAAAATATAAATAATATTTATATATAAATTAAATGAAAATTTATTTTTCCATTAAAATTCATCATTTTTCATTATTCCTCAAAAAATGAAACTTTTCAGAACAATCCAAAAAATTACCCTTGTTTTAATTATTAAATTATGATTCCAAAAAATAAAGTTAATTTTGTCAAATAATTTTTCCTAAATTTTGAAAAATTAATTTTACTAGTTTTCAAAAAAGTAATAAAAATAATTTCCTGGTAAAATATAATTTTCAAAACATATAAAGACTTTAACGAAAATTAGGTAATTTTTTATTATAAATATTGTTCCTTTATATAAAATAATTTTTCTTGATATTTCAAATTTATTTATTAATATTCATTCCATTGTGCGTAATTTATAGTTTATAATGGTCATGTTTAATAATATATCATGGTTTTATTAAAACACAGTGTCATGTGTAATGTAAGTTATCCTTGTGTTGTGGGTAACTAAAGCATATCAGGGTTATAAATATAACATAAGATTAAATTAGAGTTTTATAACCCATGATTAACATGATGTTTCTTTTAATTTAATCTATTAATGAAATTTTATCTATTAAAAATTATTTTTCGATAAAAATAAGGGGTGTTACCACTGTGGCTACAAATTTCGTAATAAGGTAAGGGATTAAGAGGATCACTGATCTACTCTTGGTTTTTAATTTTATTTTTTCAATACTTTTTTGGTTCTCTCTTTTGGTCATATGGAGTCACATGGTTTGGACAATGACATTCATATAAGATATCAAACATGTGAAACTCTTATGCTGCTAATAGAATTTGAGGAAAACATTATGGAGTTTGGGTATGGATAAATGTCTTACTTAGAGTGGTCATTGAAGGGTTCTAGTGGTCTCTAGTTGTAATGGGTATGTATACCCTATCTTATTTATCTTTTATATCTTGATTTTATTATGTCACTTTTAGACAAGATTAGGGATGTGTTTCCATGCCTTAGTGAACATCATTTAGTGATGATGGTCCCCTAGGATTTGGTACATCTATTTTTATACTTGAATCCTAACCACTACTATTTCAGTCATTATGTCCGGGAAGGTTTGTAGAATTTGTGAAGAGATTGATGCATGTCCCTCTAGTATCACCTAGATGTACTGAGGTACTTCTTCCTCAAGAATATGGAAATATTTCGAATCCATGGTTAGAGAAAGGATATATCCAAAATCCAATCATCCATTTATTATCGGGATATATTGAAAAAACATTATTTGTAGGGTAAGAGACATGGGTTCCCAACTATTTTCTATAGGGGCATGCCAGAAGGATTCTCTGGTTTCTTCCAAATTGCATTGGAAATCTTGATTTGTTTGTTGAGTTATATGGCCTTTCTCAAAGGTTTCCACTGCATCTTGTGTGAAGGATACTCTAGAAGGAATGGATATGTGATACTATTCATGGTTGTTTGATCGTCATCCTCAGTGGGTTGTCTAGTATTCTTAGGTTTGGGTGACTTGTGTTTATGCATACAGAGATACATCCTCATCATGTTGAGTACTTTTATACCATGGAATTGGAGGTGATGGTTTTTTTAGGGTTCATATGTCATGAACCGTATATGGTTGAGATGTGGTCATCACTATCCTCCATATCAACATCCCTAAGGTAAGGGAGTAACTCTTTATTCAGTTTTGGGGAAAAGATCTCTAAATAATTTGAGGTGGTGATGGGTGTTGTATACCTTTTTTACACCAATCATCATTGAGTGGATATCTTTTAGAGCTTTATATCTTGGGGGGTTGTGGGGGTGGCCTCCATGTTTAGAATAATACTATTGAGGTGGTAATACTGAACTAGTGTCTTCTAAACTATGTGTTGAAGATGATGTGATGGATGTGACATCCTATGGTTGTATAGGGACCCAGCTTAGACAATAGTTGAAATGTGTGTTTTTCTTTACTGGTCAGATTCCATTGGATTTAAGAGATATCTAATGAAAGTGAAATGAATTTTATATGAAAAACAAACAACATACAACTCAGAAAATAAGAATCATAATAGATGAATACACTTTAAATGTATTGTATTAATAGAATCATGTTCTTCCATATTTCACAATACAAGATTATGAAATGGTCCTGATAGGGGGTGATGGTTATTTTGGTTAATTAAGGGATTCATGTTGTTTTTACCATTTTTTCACCCATTCGTGTGGTCAGTTTTAAACATGGTTTGTTTGTGGAACAGGAAACACCCAACGAATATCACATACATGAAGAATCATGGGAATTCATTATAAAGGCATGAATTCAATGGAAAACTTAACCAATTGGTCTTCACAATATACATTGTCTGAGAGGATGGTAGGTTATGATCATCAAACCATTTTGTGGGGAATTATTGCCTACTAAGAGACACTCTTAAAAATTTAAAACATATCTGTGAATCCCTTTTTAATTCCAGATATGGATCAAGTCACCCCTATGTATTAATAATTAGTTATGGAAATGTCATGATGGGAAACCATATATATTTATTTGAGGTTATAAATATATGGTAAACCATCAGTATATATCTAAGGTTATCTATAAATGAACCAATTTTATCTATCATAGGTTTTCCATCATGGTTATGATCATTGTTCTATGATTCTAGTTTTATGCTACATAGTTTGTAAAATCTATAATGTATCACCATCTATGGATATGAGAGTTACATTGATGTTTTGATCTGGACCATGATAGGGTCATCCTACGTATACTTATGAGAGTAATTAGATTCCACATTGTTCAATGTCTCTTAATAGGACACATCATACCTTTTAGTGTCATGTGATGAGGACCAGAGCATTTAGCTTAATGTCATCTGGAAAGGATTTCTAGTAAAAAGATACCTTGAAAATGATGGTATTTTAATTATGCTGAAATGGCATGAGGAACCCAGAAGGAATATATCCTCCCATGTTGGATATATCCCTCAAGGGAATATGGACCAATTAAGATGATGATGGAGGGACCTATAAAAAATATTGTACATCAGGTTGGATATGGCCTTACTGGTAATATTTCTCAGTAAGGATGATGATGGAGGGACTTACATGGAATATGTCCCTCTAGGATGAATAGTAACCTACTATAGAAATGTCATATATATGATTATGGTGAATTTTAGGTGATAGGTTTGAACCCTAGGGAAGCTTCATACATAACCAATTCGTAAAGGAATCGAAGAAAATGTGGTTTGAAAGTGTTATCGATTAAACCTAGTAAGAGGCCTATTTAATTATATTTTCTTATCCTAGTGACTTTTTCACCACATAACTCTAAAAACATGTGATCCATGCTGGTGTGAAAAACAAGAGTGAGTGGAAGATATTTTATTTTGCACAATCTCCTATGTCGACTAAAAGTCAAGGGTGAGGGTATATAAGGTGGGGAATGTCTCGAATGAATGTCTAGGGGATTACTCTATGAGGGATAAAATTTGAATTCCATCGCTTCTAACAGGTTGAAGAGTGGGTGCGGTCAAGTCATCTGATAGTAAGGGGAGCCTTTCGTCTGAGTTTCTTCATAATTTGGGAAAAAACTATCACATATTATCCTGAGAATACATCTTCCATCATCCCTAAGGTTGGGATCATTTTTACCATAGGATTGTATGGTTGCGTAAACTCTTAGGATCCTGCGAATTTGGTATGTAAAATGTTGGACTTCCATTACATAATTAATGTATGCATTATAGGAAATTTTGTTGTTCCCTATGATCAGATCATAAATTTTTGGAGTCTATGGATTAGGTCTTTGATTGGTCTCCATCGGATGAGGGACCGTGATAGAGGGATTCCCAATAATTGAAGTTGAGAAAAAAGGGCCTAAAAGGTGTGTCACCTAGGTGATTCTATGGTGATTTAGAGGGTTCTTTACCAATGTGTTACCTAGAAAAAGTGGATTTTGATTCTCCTATGTGATAAATAGGAGAATTAGGTTTTTCTTTTCCTAGGTGATACTTGGGTGAGCCGCCATCAGCTACTTCACCAAGGTAATTCTTGGGGTTATTTGGGAGACACCTCATAGAGATGTTTCGTGAGAGAACTTGATGGTACCTCAGGAATGTGTTACTTTGGTGATATTGGATGGAGAATAACATGGGTATCCAAACATGGGTGAGACCTTACTCGATGATCCAAGCATCTCCTCAGGTGCTACTATATGTTTTTATCGTAGGAACTTAATCAAGAAGGGGGATTTTCTATAGTACTTTTGGACTAGGAGAAGTTTTTTCTTCCATAATTCCTTGCGGTCTTAAGCCTTGTAGGAACCCTAAGCCTTATACTCTCATAAATTACATCTTATTATGAATATTTTAGAGCTACGAAGAAGGTCTTGGGGAATTGGGAAAAAGAATAGTGTGAGTAGAGATTCGATATGACTCCTCGCCTTCTAGCCATGCCAAATTGGGTTCCCAAATTTACTATTTGTATGTGTCCTTAAGAATCTCTGAAAATTAAGTGGTTCAAAAAGGTCTATCACATAGGTATATCATATAGGTATCTCACACCGATTTAACCTAAACAAGTCTGATCAAACAGTTTGGACTTGTCTGCATATGGTTACACAAGTTGGACCTGCATGAGTATGTCCACACATGTTGGACTACTGTGATGTTTACTCAGTAAAATCCTTGGGACTCAAACAGTGTTATAAACCATTCCTACCTTTTCGTAATTCAAAAAAATGAGATGTTATTATTTTAATTTCTTCATACTAATGTGAAAAAAGGAATTTCAACATGAAAAAATAAGTTGGAGATGATAAATAGAGATAGTTATTTACTAATTGATTATTGGAAGATTTTGTTATTAATAGGATTCTATTGAAAAATATAGAATCATTGAAAATACAGTTAATTAAATGAGAAGAACATGGA